>CM057456.1:1518160000-1523160000 GCA_016271365.2 Neoceratodus forsteri
GATTGACTACAATTATTTAAGGGTGCGGCATATGTTATTCTTGTAGTACCTCTTGAAACCTTTGTGACCATATAGAGATTGTCACCTCTGCATCCTTCTCATGAAGTACCAGCAGCACAAGCCAGCCTCTGGCATCAGTGTACAAGCCAAAGTGCCATGAACACTGCGTCTTTCTCCTGAAGCATCAGCAGCACAAGACAGCCTCTGGCACCAGTGTACAAGCCCAAACTCCATGACCTCTGATCCATCCTCCTGAAGCACCAGCAGCACAAGACAACCTCTGGCACCAGTGTACAAGCTAAAGTGCCATGACCTCTCCTCTTCCTCCTGAAGCCATTTTAAGGACTTCTGTAGCAATTCTCTAATAAGACAACTTTTCTGGCAAGATGCTGAATACTGAATACCAAATAACAAATATCTGGGACCCCAATATCGAATATTCTAAAAAAAGTATTCACACAGTTCTACAAAATAACAGCTGTACTTAAAGTCAATCTCACAAGTTTTTGTGAAAATTGTAGTAGTTCATGAAAAATTCCATAAAACTGGAGATTGTTAATATCACTCAGCCTTATCTGGAGGATTCTAATTAAAAGATAGTGGTATGAGAGGCAGGTAGTGCAGGAGATCACCAGGTTCAGGATTTAGATACGCAGTTTCACCAAGAAATGGACAGCTGAACTGGATAGCACAACAGTGGCAGACCCCCAGCTTGGAGCAAGGAAGCACATAGCATCAACAATTCCAACCTGAATGCAAGATATTTAAGGATCACAGCCAGTAAATTTATAATCCAGGAAGCCTGTTGTACATGCAAGTCTGGTACACAAAAAGATGTAGTGGGGAAGACAATGTCTGGGGCAGCAGGAAGGAAGAATTCTGGCTATTTCAACAGGGTAAGTTAATATGAAAAGAAGTAGGTGGCTCATGGTTTAAGGGAGTTTGTCACTGTAAAGAACCAAGGGGATATCAGTGGGATCAGTGGTTCTACTGAGTCAATCTGGCTATGCCAAAAGAGAAGGGGGGATAGTCACTCAGAGAGAAATAGCAGGACTGCAAAAAGCTCAGCCCAGCTTATCAAATGGTGTAGTTATACATGCATTTTTAATGTTAAATTCCACAAAAAGAATTCTAGATGGTTCATCTATATGCTACTATAAATATATGAGAAAATGTTTCCAATATTTTTTTCTACTGCAAATTTAAAACTGCTAAACCAATTTATCGAATTGTGTTAGACACCAGGATACGCTGACTATGGATATGCATGTCAAATGTTAAGTCTATGCCTGCAAGAGCATAGAAGTTACAAACATTCACATGTTTGAGAGTTTTCACAAAATTTTGCAAATATTTACATAGTAAAGAGTTGAACCCCTGTAACTTAAAAGTCTCTAATCCAGTTCTCACCATATTTAGATCATTCTATAAGCATTACATACATGTTATTCATGCTAATTTACACATGTCTAGTGCCAAAGGGGCCCAAGGTATATACCAATTATATGTTTCCACGAAATGTCCAGCAAAAAAATAAAATGACAGATTTTGAGCATATATAATTTTGAGACAACACATCATATTGTCATGAAATCTGGCACACTATTAGAACACCTATCATCAAGGAGTCATGCCAAATTTAAGATCTCTGACCCACTAGACAGCCGAATTATATGCAGACAACATTTTCATGAAAAATTGCACACGAAATAAAATGGCAGATTTTGAGCACCTATAATTTTGAAATTATCCATCCGAATGTCATGCTGTTTTGAATGATATTGGCTTTCCACCCTAAGAATGTGCATGCCAAATTTAAATGACAGCCAAGTTATGACTAAATTACTCAATGTAAACAATTTAAAAAAATTTCAATGAAATTCTGTGAAATATTGTAGACTTTTGTGACATTTTGCCAAAAATTTCACAAATTTGGAATTTTCCCATTCTGCACAGCTCTAGTATTAGCAAAGTTAGGAGCCTGTGTTTGTAAATTTCAATGCAGGCTCATAGCTTTATGTTTTAAGATTTTTGTCCCAAATTATGAACACTGCTTCCTATGACCCACCTCATGAACAAGTGCAAAGAAAATGTTCAACTTCTGTCTGAAAGCTGATTCATGCAGGGAGTGTGAAATCACCTTTTGGGATGCAAAAACACATTTTGGCCAGGATTTGAAAAATGACAGCTGTCACATTCATGAGGTTCTGTAAAGAAATGGCGATGTTGAAAATCTGTGGTCAACATATTGAAAATTACCAAAGTTACGAGAGTACGTTAACAAAATTAAACATATTGTAGGCTAATAACTTTGTTGTTTATTAATATTTTTACACCAAATTTTCAATCTAACCTTCTTATGGTCCCACCTCATGAACAAGGACACAGAAAATTTTGAACTCCTACTAGAAAGGTGATTTCACGCAGGGACCACAAAATCACCTTTTGGAACAGATTTGTCTAATTTACTTGAAATTGGTCATGAGGTGGGGTCCCAAAAAAAGGCATTTTGAAAAATTGGGGCACAAATATGCAAAAATGGCCAAGTTATGCCACCAAGTTCAAAACCCTATTGAAATACATTGAATCGCATACCTTTTTCCTTATTTTTCAATCTGGCTTGGAAGAGTGAAAACATGTCTGCGGTTCATAGAAGATTACAGCATTGGACCCCTGATGGGTAAGGGGTGATGGGTTCTGTGTGGGAGGGTCAAGTGGGGGGACAGTAATGGCTGTAACAGACATTGATGGATGTTTTTCTTTTTACAGGGTTTATCTAATAAAAAACATGAGGGAAGATTTTCTTTATTTCAGGTCACAACACTGAGGGATTGAACACCTTCAGAGTCAGTGTTATATTTGTGGGGGTTGGGGTGGTGGGTGATGATAGGGGCAGTTGGGTGGGTGGCACAGTTATGGGGTGGTAACAACAGACAGCAACAGTGACACTGGGGGATTGGGCACCCCCAGTGTCAGGGCTATGCTTGTGGTGGGGGTTGGTTGGTGGATGCTGAGTGGGAAGGTATGGTTGGCAGGACCATTATGGGGTGGCAACAACAGACATCAATGGATAGTTCTGAATGACCCTGCTGGTGCTACAGCACCATTCAGAGATGTGACTGCGCATTTGGAGTTGTGCAGTAGTGGACCGTGGGGGTTTCCCCTTATGAGTTAGTGACACTAGGGGATTGGGCACCCCCAGTGTCAGTGTTACATTTGTTGGGGAGTCTGACAGGGAGAGTCAGGTGCGGGGTACAGTTCCAGGATGCCAGTAACAGACATCGATGGATGGTTTTCTATTACAGCTGGCATAAGCCCCTGTATGTTTGCCTTTCCAAGAATTCCAGCCAAATCATGATGGATCTGTTCTGGTTGCTGGGCAGTGTAGATCAAAGGGAAAGGGAAAAGCCAATCCATGATTGGCTTGGCTTTTCTTTTACAAGTCCATGACGTCTCCTCCCAGCAAGCCAAAACTCTGTCATAATAGCCTGGATGATGATTAGTGTGCCACTGTTGTGGCCCTAAAACACTATTCTGCATTGGACAGACAGTGTCACACCTCTCAACAGCCAACTACCATGACAAAATGTTTGCAGCACATACATGCGAATGGCGAAAATTAAAACAGCACCATACAATAGGTTTGTGGTAGTGCAAAAACAGTTTATTCTGAAGTGCTGTTTACATGCAAAATTGCAATACATACATTTAGCAGCAAAGACTAGTAGGTTATTAACAGGTTGTATTAGCAAAAAGACAAGAAACACTGAGCTGGCAACTCGACCAGTTTCGCAAAGGTGCTTTGTCAAGGGTCTTGGCTGTGAGTAACTGGTACTCTTAACTGTGCTATGCATATAGGAGTACTGCAGTCTGAATTTGCAAAAACATATGTAGTGTAATGTTTTGATTTGTTTGTGCACAAATTAAGTGATTTGACACCTTTTATTGGACCAACCGAGATCAGAGAAAGACCTTAAGCTTTCATCCTCAAACAGAGGTCTTCTTCAGAAGAAATGGCAGATATTTAAGAAAACTCACTTTTTAAAGCCCAGAGGCGGAAAAAAAAACATTTTACACATGAGTGTGACAGATTATTGATTATGGTAGTTAAGAAATACAACCAGAGATAAGCAGGCATCCCTGAGACTAGCAAGTCAAATGTCACAGAATGGAATGTTACATAATAAATCCTCTGATGTTGCAAGTCTCACAGAAGCAAGCAATAACACACAATGAGGTGTGGGTTATGTCCTCAAAAGAACATGCCCAGGTGCATTATAAGGCATGAGGCACTTGCGCTGAGTGCCTTATGCACCTGGGTGTGCTCTCATCAGGTCATAACCCACACCTTGGAATGTGTTATTGTGATTATAAAATGGGTCCCTCAAGCAACTATTTATGGGGGAAAAAAGAATAAAGAACAGGGCAAAACATTTTAACATTCTGAGGTTTTACTACCAGAAGTAGTAAAATAGTTCCTCTATTTAAGCACGTTCTATACTGTGTGATGTCCAGTGCATGGCATTCCCCCACACTCAGATAATGGTCAAGTTGTGCTCCCCCTAACCACACACACTGTTAATCCCCCACTGTCCTCCCCCTCTCCACATACTGTTGCTCTCTTACAGATTTGTGCCAATTGAGCTTGCTTGCCATCGCTGATGCAAAGAACCCACTAAGCACACACACACAGCCAAGTGCAAGGCACTTCCCCCAACACATAGTGCTGAAGTTAGCCCCCCCGCCAGACAGGCATATGCTATTTTAATGTTAGCGTCAATTTCATTTTATTTTGGTGTATCTGTCATGACTTTATAGGGACCGATGCTGTTTATGAGCATGTCCTTTTGCGGCTGTCATACCTCACAGCGGCTTTCTCATTCATGGTCTTTTGGATCATTCGTGTGCTTAAAGCACAAAGTTGCAGGACATCTATTGAGAAGCCAGATGTGAAGAGAGCATTGGGGTTTACAGTACGGGGCAGTGCAGGAGTGGAAAGGGGTACAGGGGGATGTTGAAGAGAGCAGAGACTGGATCATGATGTAACCAGCAGTGCTGCGCTGTGGAGTGGGTGTGTTGTCGAGGCTCGAGCTGCAGGGAGTGATTGGTTGGAAAACATGGAGTACTAGCCCACATCAACCTAGTTTGTAAAGAAAAAAAATGAAGGGCAGATTAAAATTTTACCAGTCTGCAAAGCATGAGTCAATGGAGAAGCAGATCTATGCCTTTACTTTGAGAATGCATCCTGGTGGCACACGCGTCTGTCAGCTACTGTTGTGGTCAGAGTATTTTTACTGGAGCAGCATAGTGTACTGTTTTATTTTCTAATGTTCTGCCATTAGATAATTTTCATCAGCTGGTGCTGTGTTTCTGTGTCTGTGTTGGGCATATAGGGGGTGGGGTAAGGATACTACTCGACACTGTCCATGGCCACTGAGCTTCTCCTACTTTTAAAATTTGTAGGCTGGCACAGTAATGATCTCATTCTGTTGTGGAGTTCACCTTGACACAAGTAGTGCCGGTTGTAAAGTTATGTTCTGATAAGGACACGACTGGAAAAGGCTTTCAGCCAATCAGGAGTCAAGATTTTTTTGTACCCATTTCATAAGCCAAGTTAAAGATTGTGTGTGTGTGTGTGTGTGTGTGTGTATTATAGCATATTAATTAGAAATAAATAAAATGTGTGTGTGCGCATGTGTGTGCGTGCTAATACATATTAATTAGAAATATGTAAAACACATAAGAGTGTGTGTGTGTGTGTGGTGTTCTAAGCATTTAGAACAGCAGTTTTGCATGTGTAATACTAACAGATTAACCCCTGCACTTTTTTTAAGTAAAACTCAGCCTTATAAACCCAGTAAGCATAATGAAAAGCTATATGTGTCTGGGTGTTGAGGACTTAATGAAATTGCAGACATACTGCACTAGCAGAAAATAAGCCTACACATGATTTTTACACATATTTTCAATGTTGGCACTATGTAAGCATGCTTCTGTCTGTAACTATGTGTTCATTAGTCAATATAGCTTGTGAACATTTAAACTGTAACCTGAAACAGGACCACCTTGTAAACAGGGCTCTGTTGCCCTAATGATGTCAGTGTACTCAATGTGCCTGTATGAAACTCAAATCTGTTACTGCTAAATAGCAGTTCTACATATGTGAAACAAAAGCATTGGGAATCACCACCCACCATTTAAAAACAAACCTCTGAATCCACAATTAGATATAATAAATAGAACCATTTTATATTTAAGCATATTAGAACCATGTAAAACAAATAACTGCCCATGTGTTCTACCTAAAACCAGAGCAAAAACAAAACAGAAGGACTTTAAAAATTATAGTGGGACATGAAACTGATGTCTATATTCATGCCATTCTGCACCATATTCAAAAGAAAAGTCATTTTTACCTCCCATGCTCATCTTTGTTGTGTATTTTCGAAATGGTCTTTCAGAAACAGGACCTATAAGTCAGAGATGGAGTGATCAGACTGCATGAAAATGTTGCCCAACAGGCTTTTCAGTCTTCTTCATTCTAATATCATGTCTGTGTGATTTCATACAGGTTCAAAGAGGTTGCCCAGTCTCCCCCACATTACATTTTTATGGACATTTCTTGCACCTATGTAATAAACAACATTCCGAGATGTACATATATAATTCCTCTGTATGTTGAATTGTCTGTTTTGGGGGGGTGTTAACAAAATGTGAAGTGGAATGTGGCCACATGACTTACATCCAGAATGTTTGCAGGGTCTTGTGCCACCTAGTGTTCTATTATATCTGTCAGGTATAAGTCTGCTCCTGTCAGTCAGGTTAGATAGGTTAGGTGGTTGTTTGAAAGACAGTAGAGGGAGGTCATGTGAGCACCCTGGAGGAGATGGTTGCATAATTCTACAGATCCATACTGCTCTCCATATTTTCTCCCTCCATTCATGATTTTTTCAAGTGACATTTACATACTAGTGTGACTGAGAAGCAACAATACCATGTAAGCTGGAGAAGTGTTAAATTCCGAACAACTTGTGCTTCAGAAAAGGAAAACATCAATCGACACGTCTCCCCCAAGAAGCCAGCTGCCTGGTTCTAAGATGGCAGCTACCAGAGATCAGCAGACCACTTCCCAGGACCCCATCAGACAAGCACTTCTGATTGAACAAATTGCTTCTTCAGTTGAAGCCATTTGACTGATGGTAACAGATGCACAAACTAGTCTTCTGTCACTTACTGCCCGGCTTGAAAAAATGGAGCAATCTGTGGCAGAAACGGTGGAGCAAAATATGGTGCAGGATCAGCGTCTTCAGGCCGCAAAGGTTTACTCTCTCGGCTGACAGCCAAACTCGAAGACCTGGAGAGTAGGGGAAGAAGGAAACATTTCAGCATTATTGTTCTCCCTGAAGGCATAGAGGGCAAAATATAGTAGCCTTTCTTCAAGATAACATCCCAAAATGGCTCCAGTTACTGCTGGATGAGTACAATTTTGAGATTGAAGGTGCCCATTGTATTTGCAGAGCACAGGCTACTCGCTCCTGTACCAGGGCTTCTCTGTTTACCTTTAAGCTATTACGGTACCAAGATAAAGAATTAATCCTGACTGGGAGCTTTGAGATATTCATGTTCAAGGGTCCTATATTTCTTTTTACCCAGATTACCCCAAGAGTATTTTGGAGCGGTGTTAATCTTTCAACAGAGTTAAAATGTGTCTGCATAACAGAGGGATCACCTATGCTGTCCTTTACTTTATCCTGCAGCCCTGGATTTTGCCTTACAAGGGCAGATGCTGCAGTTCCAAAATCCCAAGGAGGCAGATTAATACCTTCAACTTCACTTAGAACCACTCAGCCCTTTGGAGTGCTCGTCAACTTCATTAGCGGCCAGTGGAGACTGCATGGATACTATTGCTATTCTGGAGACCCAAGGTACCACAGGAGCAGCTACATGACCCACTTTGGGCATCCTCTTTTTCCCTGGATACATTTACTTTCTTGAGTGACTGTTGGAGCCAGTAATCTATTCCCTACTCTTTTCCTGTTCGTGGAATCTCTGATTTTTTGGCAGCCTCCGTCTCGGGAATTCAGACTTGAGTTTCTTTTTTAGCTACTGGTTAACACCCTGGGTCACCTGTGTGGTTCTGGATGATAATTATGTGTTCCTACCATCCTATTCTTTGATCTTCAGTTGCTGATGTGCTACCCCTTTATGGACTATGAGTTGAGTATGGTCACACTAAATAAGCAGACAGAGCAGGGCACTGAAAAGTTTTTTTTTTTTCCACCTTATATTTTCAGTCTTTCAAGTGTGACAAAACTGTTCAATTCGCAAAAGTGTCATCTAGTGAGGGATCCCTTTCAGTCTCAGTTATCCTGTCTCCCAAATTGTGTTTGTATTCTAACTTTGCTCCATACTTTTTTTTTTAATTTGTCTCTTACCCACTTATGAAGATATTCTGGAATGGATTCTGCACTTACTCACTTGAATGGGACCTGCTTTGATTCTGTTCTCCAGAGAGACATTGTAAAATGGACATTTTTCCTTTTCCTTTTTTTTTAATGAATTGTTGCCTTTACAAAAGAGAATGATATCCAGGGATACCTTACTAAAACAAGGCTTCAGTTTTGACTTTAAACTTTGTATTCGAGAGGATTATAGACTTGCTTTGTGCTACTATTTTCAGCTCTATAGAGCTCCTCGAGTATGGCTCCCATTTTGTTGGGGCTTTTACTATGCACCAATTATTGCTTGTTATAATTGTCTATTTTCTGTTCCCTTTTATATGTAATCGATCCAAGATGCTGTCTCACATATTTGAGGAAAATGTTTTCTTTTGTACTGTGCCATCTCTGTGTATAGCCTTATGCTGTGTTCTCTATATTTACATTTTTCCTTTATCAGCTGCTATTCTGTCCAGTCTCATTTCTGGGTGATTTTTCTTAAACATGTTAATGACCTGTACTGGGGGACTTTTAGGAAACCCCTGTACAGTATTTGCAGTTCTGCTTAAGTTTAGAAATGATTAGACTGTGTTACTTAGCCCTTATTGATTTCTTCACTTCCTCTTTACACTACTGCTTCTCTCTTCTCTTTTATATACAGTATTATAACAGCTATACTGCTGTAATTGAAACAGATGGGGAGGGGAGCACAGAGAGTGGTAGGGTTCTATCCTTCCCTTGTTTTTTTGTTGTCTCTGGGTTCCATGGAAGCATAGGCTTACTAGCACCCCCACTGTCTTCCATTAGGGAAGCAACCAGTGTGCCTCCAATGGGATTGGGAATGCTTGAGTTTGCCTTTTGATCTGTTTCTGTCTTTATTACTTTTGTTTAAACTAAGACTTTTCCTTTTCTTTTTGCGTCTTTCTTTTTTCTTTGTTTATGATTCTATTTTTATTTTTTTTCGCACAAGGTTTATTGTCTTTTTGATATAATTGTTTTCTTCCTCATGTGTCTCTATTGGTTAGTCTTAGGTGATTTACTGAATTGTTTTTATTGGGGATTTGGAGGTCGGAGGGGTAGGTTTGGTGGAATCAGGGACATATTCTTAGTCATGCTATGATTTGTACAACATCCTGCCCTGTTTCAATCATGATTAATGTTAATTGTTTAAAAAATTGTATCTTGGAATGTGAGGGGTCTCAATGATCCCAAGAAGCACAGGACTGTTCTCCAGTTTCTACGAGCTGCACATTGTGATATAGCACTCTTACAAGAGACACATTTGGAGGATGGGGATTCTAAATTGTTAGGTCGTATGTGGATAGGTCAGTATTTTTATAGTGTTTTCTCGGTTTATCAATGAGGACTGGCTATTTTATGTGAAATGAATCTGCCCCTAGGCATTTCCTGGGAGTTTAAAGATCCTGAGGGTCATTTTGTATTGACAGCAGGTAGTTACTTAGGTTCACCAATCGTATTAGGCAGCTTTTATGCCCCTAATACTCCAGATTTTCAGTTCTACCATTCTAGTTTGGCTGAGATTTCTCAAACCCCTGCTTCCATTATTCTTGGGGTGACTTGAACCTGGCCTTAAATCCCCAATTATACTGTACAGGCCCAAACTACAAATCATGCCTAGCACCTCAAGTGTCAGCACTTTTATGAGAATTTGGCCTTTTGGATATTTGGTGATCTACCCATCTATTAGAAGCTGATTTTATCTGCTATTCTGCCTCCCATAGTTCTTATAGTCAGATTGATGTAATCCTGGTATCCTCAGACCTACTTTCTAGGACTTTGGGAACCTCCCTGGAGAATATCTTGGTGTCTGACCATGCTTTGGTGATTTTTTCTTTGGCATGGGATGTCTCCATGTGCAGGCGTAATATCTGGGACATGAATACTTCATTAAGGCATGCCATTCAAGAACATTACTCCCTTAACAAGCCCTGAGGCTGTACTCAGGCTACTCTCTGGGAGGCCCTCAAAGTGGTGCTGAGGGGTAAATTAATAGCACATGCCACCTGTCTTAAAAAGCAGTGAGAATCTACCCTTAAAGACACTGAAGCAGAGTTAAAGGCCTTGGAACTCTCTGTTGTCCAAAATCCTCTGGAAGGCTCTTCAAATAAAGCCCAAATCACCCAACTTAAAACAGAAATAGAAGACATTTTACAATATCGTACTGGATATGCTGTGTTTAAGTTAAGCCAAAAATATTGGGAAGTAGGTGAGCATCCAGGAAAATTGTTGGCCTCTAGGGTCCGGGCTCAGGCCCAAGAAAAGTTTATTCACTGCATTGTAGAGGCCTAGGGCAAGCAATTGACATTTACCCATGACATTAATCAGGCCTTTCAGTAATATTACCAGTCCCGTTACTCCTCAGAGGTCAGCCCTTCCCTTGATCATTACTCTAAATTCTATGCTGGTCTCCACCTTCCTTCTGTTCCAGAACATTTCATTCCTTCCTCGTGGCCCCCATCCAAGTAGCAGAGGTCACTCAGGTAATTCATAGCATGGCACAGGGTAAATCGCCTGGCCAAGATGGTTTCCCATCTGAATTTTACATCACCTTTGCAGATTTTTAGGCTCCGAGATTGACTCTAGTTTTTAATGAAGCCTGGAAAACCTGAAAACTCCCTCCCATGTTTTCTGAAGCTATTATCCCCTTTATCCCTAAGAAGGGTAAGGACACTATCTCACTTTCGTCCAGTCTCCCTTCTAAATGCCAATGTAAATATATTTGCCAAAATCATTGCCAAGAGTATGGAGCCTATAATGCCCCATTTAGTTCACTCAGATCAAGTGGGGTTTGTCCCTGGTAGACTGGGGTCAGTCACTATTTGTCAGGCTCTAGATATACTTTGGGAAGCCTGCTCTTACTCTTAGCCTGCTGCCACCCTTTCTCATGGTGCCAAAAAGGCATTTGGTAGAGTAGAGTGGAGTGGGCTTTCATTTTTGATGGTTTCAACAGATTTGGTTTCCCTAGTTCTTTTATTTCAGTGATGAGACTTTTTTACACGGCACCTAATGCTGCAGTCCTCAGTAATTCTGTTCTCTCCCTTTACTTTCCTTTGTGTGGGGGAACCAGTCAGGGATGCCCTTTTTTCACCATTTCTTTTCCTTTTAGCCATTGAGACCCTAGCTATTAAAATCAGGACAGACTCTTGCTTTCATGGTATTACCATGGGTAATTTAGTTAATAAAATTGCCCTATTTGTAGATGACGTTACCCTCTATGTTACCAATTCAGAATCCTCACTGTCAGCCTTAGAGGACATTATCTACTACAATTCTTCCTTATCAAGTTATAAACTGAATGAGGAAGAATCTCAAATGTTACCTCTGAACCCCACCTGTACAGTAGATATGTTTTCCATATTTCCATTCTGGTGGGCAACTGGTGGTGTTACTTGCTTGGGTATTATTCTTACATCCACAATAATGGCCACCCTCTTAGTCAATGCCCTGAAAATTTTGGATACTTTGGATGCCAACCTATTGCACTGGATGCCCCTTAGTCTTTCTCTTTGGGACAAGTTCAATGCTTTGAAATTGGTTGTTTATCCCAAGACACAGAACATTTTGCCTAACCTACCTTTGGCTCTTCCAGGTGATTTTTTTTACAAAACTAGCATCCAAGATATCATCATTTATACAAGATGGTAAGCCCCTAAGGTCAGGCTTTAGACTTTATAAAGGTCCTGGAAGGAGGGAGGTCTTGGTCTCATTGACATGAAGCAATTCCATGACCTTACAGTTCTTTGTCAAGCGGTGCTTAGTTATACGTCACACTTAGTGTTGCCCATACGTGGGTAGAATCTGTTAGAACTGGCACAAGGTCGGTTGCCTTCGGCACCCACCTTAATTTTCCCAGACTTGTCCCTTCGCTCTGACATTTCCCCATGTTCCCGCTATGTCAAACATATTTGGAACCACTGTGCTGGCCAGCTGGGCTGGAATCCTTGTGCCTTCCCAAATAGACCCCTTTGGCATAATCCAAATTTGACCATAGACAACAAATCCATTTTCTTCAAAGACTGGGAAGGAAAGGGCATTGCTATTGTCTGGGATCTGTTTGATTCCACGATAGGCAATTTTCTCACATTCATGGACATACAGTTTAAATATGACCTTCTCCAGTCGCACATTTGGAGATACTTACAAATGTGTGACCTTATTAGATACCAGTTTTCTCAGTATCTTTTTCTTCCTCAGACTGAGGCTTTTGAAGTGTGGATTGCCACACTTACTAACTCCTATCACTTGACTGTGAGGCTGAAGGCCCTGTGCACTTGGGCCTTTCCACCTTCCCCTTTGATAGGTTCAAAGGATAAATGAGAGTTAGAACTTGGCATCATACTTTCCCCCTCAGAATGGACTCAAACTTGGACCAATGCATTCAAATTCTCTAGGGAGTTGCAAGCCAATTCTATTCGGTATAAGATCTTATATTGGGCATATCATACACCACAATGGCTGTACAGAACAGGTCTGCTGGACAACTGTGTCTGTTGGTGGTGTAACTCACCCCAAGCATCACTTACTCATAACCTTTGGTCTTGTCCAAGTATTGATCTTTACTGGAGTAGGGTCTGGTTGACCTGCTCTTTGAGTCTCCCAAATTTAGGTATCTGTGACCCTCAACTGACACTTCTTGGCTGTCTCACATGAACTCTTGCTTGGCCAAATTCCAGCTCTAATGGTTGAATGGTGCATTGGACATTGGAGGTCTCCTGATCCCCCTACTTATGAGGAGTGGTTTTATCTCCTGCCCCTTGCTGCTTGATATGAAAAACCTCCCATCAGATTTTAGGCAAACTTTCCACTAATGAGAAGGCATGGCAGCCTTTCCTTGATAAACTCTCCAGAGATACTGTAGTGCTGTGACCAAATGGCAGAAAGCTATCCCTTAATTTTACTGGGCCAGATTTAGCTATGTGAATTAGAGTCCCCCTTCTGTATACAAACTATTCTAAGGACCCTAGCTTGCCCTATCCACCCTTCCCTGTATTATTCAGTCTGTAGGCCATCCTCCCCTCCAGGATTTTCACTTTCTTCTCTCACTGTTCAAATAGTGTTTGGGAGGCAATTGATAGCTGTTTACCTTTAGTACTATTTGTGTTACGATTGTAATCCATTACCTTTAATCTGATCTATTTACCTGTACTAAAATTATTGCTGTTTCGGATATTGACCAGTTAGAACTTATAGGTAATCCATTCTTAATATTTCAATGCCTATATGCTAGCAGATCTTTACCTTAGTATGGTTACTCTAATGGATTACTTGTTCACTGTTTTTCAAATGTTACAATATTGTTGTTATGTGATGTTTGCATTCTTTGTTTTTCATGAAAAGTTTAATAACTTTTATGGCAAAAAAAGAAGACAGTAGAGGTGGTTCTTGAAAAATACATTTCAGGATGTCATTTTCACTAAATATTAGTTGGCGGTCCTTAATAATTATAGGTAGTGGCTCTAGATCTGGGTTGTATGTTACAACCATTGTATTCTGGTAGTGGCAGTCTTTTCTTTGTATTTAAGTAGTTGTTCTCTTGGTATCTGCATAGCATGTTTCAATTGTCAGTTTCTCTAGAAGAATACCCCAGCCAAAAAAAAACGTTTCTTTCAATATGGCTAGGTGTTCATCTTTTCCCCACTCACTTGAATAGATACAATGCTATCCAAGTGTTTAACTGTACATTCTGGATTTTTTAGTATGTCTAGGGTGATTTGCTGTTTCTATGCGACCACCTTTGTCTGTCTTTCAGTTTCCTGTAAATATAGGTCTGTGAGGTTTCATCTTTGATGGTAACTGGTGTCCAGGAAATTAATACTGGTGTCAGAGTGCTCCAGATAAATTTTAATGGATGGATGGATGGAGGTTTCCTGATGGAATTCTTTAAGTGTGCAGGTACCCTCTGTCCAAATTATAAATAGATCATCAATATAACAGAAATAAGCAAGTGGTTTGTGTGCACATTGTTTTAGGAAATCCTCCTCCAAAGTTGCCATGAAAAGGTTGTCATAGTGTGGAGCCATCCTGGTGCCCATTTCTGTTCCCATACTTTGAACATAATGTTTGCCATTAAAACTAAAGTTGTTGTGGGTCATAATAAATTCAGTAAGTCTTGCAATGAATTTTGGGTGGATGTCATGGTGCTCTGCTCACTCCTGCAAGTATTTAAGACAAGCCAAAATGCCATCAGTATATGGAATATTAGGGTATAGGGAGATTACATCCATCATTGCTAATATAGTATTAGGTGGTAGGTCCCTAAAAACAGAAAGTTTATGCAAAAAGTGTGTAGTGCCCTAAATAAAACTATCCCTTTCCATGGCAAGTGGTTTTAAAATGGTTTCTAGAAAGATTGATATTCCCTCAATCAGGTTACCATTTCCAGATATTATATGGTAGGTCTCCCTGTATTCCCAGGTTTATGGATCTTGGCCAATATGTAGAATGTCCCTGGCCTAGGTTCTCCATGGATGAGATCAGTTATTCTGTCTTGGACAAGCTTAGGAAATTATCTGATTATGTCCCAAAGTTCCCTGGTGTATTGTGCAGTCTGGTCACTAGCTAGTTCTCTGTAGTAGGTGTGATCTGTTATTATCTATTAGTTTCATTGACATAATCTTCCTGGTTAAAGATTGCCACTGCAGAATCTTTGTCAGTTTTTATTTATAATAATGTTACAGTTAGATTGTAGTGATGGAATTGTTTTCCTTTATAATGGAGAGAGGTTATAATGGGTCTGTTGTTGCATGTTAAGAATCTGGCAATTGACTCACTGGCAAAAACACTGAATATAAGTGTCCAGTTTAGTATTGTGCCACTTTGTGTGTGTGTGGGGGGGTAAAATAAGGTGACTTATTTTTCTTTCCAGTGAAATGCTGATGTTGGGGGTATCTTCTTTGTTATGAAAAAATTTTTTAAGTATCAATCTATGGAAGTATTCTTCCAGTTCTCCTCAAAACTGTATTCTGTTCAGCTATTTTGTTGGGCAAAATGAGAGTCCCTTAGAAAGTACAGTAAATTCCCCCATAGTCAGTGTGTGGTTTGACAAATTAACAACAGAGAGATGTATAGAAGCAGTACCGTGTTACTCTATGTCATTATTGTGTTCTTTCCTGTTGTTGTGAAGTGTGGCTCATTGGAGGGTATCCAACTTCTTGTTCTTTTTGAATATGGCTCTCTTTAAAGTTTTCTGGTAGTTCATGTGGATCTCTTTCATTAGTTCTGCTTTTGGCCTAATAGTCCAGTGCAGCCAAAACCCTGTCAGCATATTATTTCAGAAGAACTTTCTTTGAGTATGTCCTGTGAATTAGGTGGTTTCTCAGTTTCTCAGAAGTCCTCCAGAACAGCTGTGTAGCATATGTTGAAATGTAAGTGTTTCTTAATGGATTGCAAATGATAAGGCCGTTAGGGACCATATTCCATTTGTTGCACTGGGTTATGAAATAAATGTCACTATCCAGCTCAGTTTCTTTCTTCCTGATGTTAAGAAGCTGCCATATGAGATGACAAATTGTGATATCCTCTATGATGTCAAAAAAATGTCAGTTGCCATGTAGATCCTTACACAACAAGATGCACAGATTAGGTAATTTAATACATTTTATTGAACAAACAGAGATTACAGAAAGATCTTACGCTTTCTACATCAAATAGGTCTTCCTCAAAGGAAATGGCAGATATTTAGGAAAACTCACTTTTTAAAGGCCAGAGAAAAATACATTTTACACATGAGTGTGACAGATTATGATTAGTTAAGAAATGCAACCAATATTTAGTGAGGATGACACCTTGAAATGTAACTTCTAAGAACCACCACATCTACAGTATCTTGCCTGATTGTCAGGAGCAAAATTATATGTGAAATTAACAACAGAATACTAGGTGGCATGAGACCCTGCAATTGTTCTGAATATAAGATATGTGGGCACATTTCCACTTCTCATTTTGTCACCCCCCCCAAACTGACAATTCAACATACAGGAGAATAATACATGTGCATCTCAGAATGTTGTTTATTATATTCAGTGTAAGAAATGTCCACAAACAGGTTATGTGGAGGAGACTGGACAACCTCTTCGTATGAATTCACACAGGCATGATATTAGAATGAAGAAGACTGAAAAGCCTGTTGGACAACATTTCTTGCAGTCTGATCACTCCTTCTCTGACTTATCGGTCCTGTTTCTGAAAAGTCATTTTGAAAATACAAAACAGAGGCAAGCATGGGAGGTGAAAATAATTTTTTTTCTTTTGAATACGGTGCTGAATTGAATGAATCTAGGCATTGGTTTCATGTCCCACTACAATATTTAAAGTGCCCATGTTTTGTTTTTGTCCTGATTTCAGGTACAACACATGGACAGTTATTTGTTATATGAGTTCTAATATGCTTAAATGTAACATGGTTCTATTTATTCCATCTAAATGTGGATTGAGAGGTTTGCTTTTAAGTGGTGTGTGGTGATTCCCTGTGCTTTTCTTTCACATATGCAGAACTGTTATTTAGTAGTAAAAGATTTTAGTTTCATACAGGCACATTGAGTACATTGACATCATTAGGAAAACAGAGTCATGTTTACAAGGCAGTCCTGTTTCAGGTTACAGTTTAACTGTTCACAAATTATATTGACTAATGAACACTAGTTGTAGACTGCACATGTTTAAACAGTGTGAGTTTAAATATTCATAAATAGTATTGACAAATGAGCACATAGGTACAGACAGAAACATGTTTACATAGTGCCAGCATTGAAAACATGTGTAAAAAATGTGTAGGCTCATTTTCTGCTGGGCATTGTGTCTGCAATTTCATTAAATGCTCAGCACCCAGACACACACTGTTTCTTATTATGATTCCTGGGTCTATAAGGTTGAGTTTGAGGTGTCAGAGTGGCTCAGTTGTTAGCACATCCACCTCTGGATTCTCATCCAACACTGGGATTGGACTCATACCTAAAAATGCTGGCACCCAAGTGCAGTATTGGGGGTGCTGTACTATTGGGGTGTGCCATCCTTTGGATGAGACATTAAACCGAGGTCCCTTCTTCACATCCTGGTGCTGTCCTAATGGGTGTCCAGGTGGAAGTAAAAGAACCCAAGGTATTATCCTCAAAGAGTAAGGAACATTCCTGGTGTCTTGGCCAATTTTCCTCTTCAGATAATGGGGCTTGCCATTAAAAGGCAGGCCAGGTTGTCCAGTGATCCCCACCAGGAATAAGTACATAGGAGAGGAAGGAGGGAGGGAACAGAGGGATAGAGGGGGAGGAGCCTGAAGACATCACCAGGCAGGAAAGGGTAATATGACAAGGGCAAGCCATAGCCCCGGGGATTGGCTGGGGGAAGGAGCCCAAAAGGGGTCTTGACCAGAGGCATTTTAGGGGTATAAGAGACCAGGTCTCAGGCAGGATGACCTCTTTTGCTGGGCATTTTTTAGACTGAAGATCTCAGCACTTCATTGGCAAAAGTCTAGGTAAGGCACATGGGACAACTATGCCTGGAGGCCATGTTAAGCCCTGTGAGAATTTTCTGGTGGTCAATTCTATCATGGCATGTTAATTATATACAGTGATTCAGTGGATCAGTTGCAGTTTGGGTACTGTTTTGCTTCTTAATTTTAAGGTTATGTTGCAATTTTTTTTTCCAGAGCTGGTTGGCTTGACAGCAAGAGGCTGATAGCCATGGAGGTCTTTGATTTAAGCAGACAGTGAAAGCCTGGAGTCTTTTGGCACAAGCATGATACAAGGCCCCAGAAAAATGTAGCAAGTTAGTTTTGGGCCATTTGATGTGGCTGTTTTTTTTTGAGAGGGATGAAAGTGCGATTAACAACAGAGAGCGTGGGGCAGGGCAGCAGGGAGGGCCCTCATGGTGTGGTGTGTCTTTGGCAGTAAGCTTAGTGAGTGGGTGCTGGGCCTCCTCAGCATCCCTGTTTTGGCCTGCATTCACATGGATGGCTGTGTGGTTGTGGTTTGCATCTTTAAAAAAAAGAGAAGAAGCATAACCTGAAGGAGATGGAGGTAGAAGTATAAAGTGAACGGTTAGCAGGGATGTCCCAGCATGGACATGCATCTTTGGTGGAGCAAACAAGGTGAGCTAGGTGTGGGGAAGCCAGAAGAAGGAATGCTGAGGGCAGGGCAATGATAGCATTCATTTGGGTAGGCCTGTGGCAGCACATGACGAGTAGGAGCAGCAAAAAGGAAGCTGCGGAGCCATCCCTGGGCTGGTGCAAGGCGTACTGCCAGTTTTCATGGGGAATGAAGTGGAATGCAGTCAGTGGGAGATGTCGGCGGTATTCAGGGCAGCATCTCACAGGCCGGAGTACCACATGGGGCCTTGGCATGGAGTGATCTGGCATCTGGCATTTTGTGTGCAGAGTGCAGGGATAAGAGGAGCAGGGGGCATTCAACTGGAGGCTTTGGACAGCGCAGAGGGCAGGGAGTCCCTGTGTTTGTTTGCATGGGTGTCTTGGGTGCCTGCTTGGGCTGCAGGGGCAGACAAGGGGGACGTGGAGCAGATAGGGTTGAGGTATGACGCAGTATGGTGCAGGGGGTGAGCAGGTCCTAAGCATCACCTCACACAAGAGGGAATTTCAGGAGTTGCTCCCACTGTGGTGGGACCTGGTAAAAGGAAAAGGGCAGCATGTGTTTTGGGATCATGGTGGCAGTCGCAGAAGGCCGCAGTGTGCTCGAGGGATGCCAATGATGACTGGGGGTTGTGCCAAAGCCTTGAAGGCCACAGGGCAGGGTGATGGGGGCCCCCAGCATCCTGTTAGCTTTCAGGCCAGGGGTTCTTGAGTGCTGGCAGTGTAGCACAAAGGTTAAGATTGCTGTCGGCATGTGCTGTGGTGGGAAGTAAGAGTGGGTTCAGATCCCATGGAGATTCCTTTAAGAAGGAAAGCCAATGCTTGGTGGCTTGAAAACTGTGGTGGCCTGCGTTTTGGATCCAGAAACATAGAAACATAGAAACATAGACTTTGACGGCAGATAAGGACCGCTAGGCCCATCTAGTCTGCCCATTTCCCTACCTACAGGATAGGCTGCAGATCCTAGTTAACCAACAGCCTTTATCTTCCTGCCCCCCACAAGAATTGCCTTATGTCTGTCCCATGCATTCTTGAATTCTCCCACAGTTTTAGACCCCACAACTTCCTCAGAAAGGCTGTTCCATGCATCCACTACCCCTCTGTGAAATAATACTTCCTCACATTGCCCCTGAACCGCCCTCCTTCTATCTTTAAATTGTGTCCCCTTGTTCTTGCAAGTCTCTTTTCTAAAAGATGCTACCCTCTTGGTCTTTGTTGATTCCCTTGAGGTACTTGAAAGTTTCTATCATGTCCCCTCTCCCTTCTTTCCTCAAGGGTATACATATTAAGCTCCTTTAGTCTCTCCTCATACGGCTTCTCTTGCAGACCCTGCACCATTTTAGTTGCCCTCCTCTGGACTGCCTCTATCCTGTCTATGTCCTTGTGGAGATGGGGTCTCAGAACTGGACACAGTATTCCAGATGGGGTCTCACCAACTGTCTGTACAGAGGGATAACAACTTCCTGTTTTCTGCTGCTGATGCCTCTCCTATACATCCCAGTATACCCCGGCCCTCCCTACTGCCTTCTCACATTGCTTGCTAACCTTAAGGTCATCTGATATGATTACCCCAGGTCCCTTTCCTGTTTTGTTGTTGTTACTAGCTCCCCACCCATTGTGTATTCTTCCCCTGGGTTCTTGTTTCCCAGGTGCATTATTTTGCACTTTTTTGCATTGAATCCTAGCTGCCATACGTCTGACCATGCCTCCAACCTTGCTAAGTCCCTTTTCATCCTTTCCATGCCTCCTTGTGTATCAACCCTGTTGCAGATCTTTGTGTCATCTGCAAAAAGGCATACTTTTCCTTCCAGTCCCTCTGCAATGTCACTGATGAAGACATTAAAAAGGACTGGACCCAATACTGAACCCTGCGGTACCCCACTAGTAACCGCCCTTTCTTCAGAGTGGACTCCATTTACAATTACCTTCTGTGTCCTGTTGTCCAGCCAATGTTTTACCCAGGCTACCACCCTGGGACCCACTCCCAGGCTGGTTAATTTGACTATCAATCTTTTGTGTGGGACTGTGTCAAATGCCTAGGGACCCAGAACACACTTGGGGGGCCACAGGGCAGGCCTGGCCAGGAACAGACTGCACGACAACTGGCGCTGGCCAGTGATCCTAGTAGCCGGGGCATGCAGTGGGGGGACTATGGCAGGGTAAGCTGAGGGTAGGCTGAAGCCGAGGTGGGCCTCACAGCAAGTGCAGGGGAGATGGAGTGGGACAATGGACCAGGCCAGATGTGGCTGTTTTGGAGTTAGAACACAAGGACAGGGTGTGGCCAGTGGCAGGCAAGGGACACACCTTGGGGGCAGCATAGTGCAGGGGTAATGTTGGGGGGCAGAAGGGGCCCAGGTGGAGAGTCCATAACCTTGCTTGGCTGGTGCAAGCCACCGGTAATGGGCCTATGCGGGCCCAGGGCACCAAGATGGGAGGAAAGAAAAAAGAAAAAAAAAGAAAACAGAAAAACAAGATAAAAATTTAAATAAAAGGAACAAGGAGGAAGGGAACAATATGGCTCAAGGGACACAGGAGCAGCTGACATTCAGATGGGGGGCCCGGAGCTGGGCTTGGGTTCATGCTGCCAGAGCAAGGGGTGGGGCAACATTGCAGCTGCCACGCCTTGGCAAAAGGGGGTAGAGTGGATGGTGCAAGTCTGAATGCTTAACCTTTCACCCCCCAGATTGCAAGGACAGAGAATCAGGCATGGCACCAAAGCGAGCCCAGATGACCAGCCAGAAGATACTGCAGGAGGTGTCAGTCCTGATGGGGCAGATGACAGAGCTACTAGTGGTGGCAAAGAAGAGACAGGCAGAGAAGGAGGTGCAGAGGAAGTGCAAAGAGAGGGATGAGTGCCCGAGTAGGGGTGGAGGGGGCAAGAGACCCAGGGGAGAGGTTCCGTGTATGGCACCAATATCAGTGCCCCTGCCCGCACTGGAGCTGGATGATGGGAACTTGGATGGTGGTAAGGATGATGTAGATCTCACAGATGAGAACGATTTAAAGGATTACCTCGAGGGGCTGCTGGGAGACATGGGGGACAAAGAAATTGAGAGGATGAAGGGGGCAGTGCAGGCATTAAAAGGCAAGGGAGCCATGCCAGAGAAAGGGGAGGAGGAACAACAGCAAACAGAAAGTTGTATGAAGGCACCCCAGGGTGTTCAATGGGGGATCATGTGCCAGCCTCAATCAAAGCGAAAATTTGGAAAGGGGAGTATATCAACATTTTCATGCTCATGGATGAGGACACAGCCACAAAGTACGAGCAGAAGGAGTAGGTGGGAAAGTCAGAAATGGCGATGGCATTGGTGGTGGTAGGCCACAAGATGGAGGAAGCAAAGTATAAGGGGAAGGCCATAGAGAATTTGCAAGGCGGGTTCATAATATATAGTGCATTGATACTGGAGAAGTAGCCGGAACTCACAGTCCCCTTGCTGACGTACATGTCCATTATTAGGGAGGTGTACAAGGCAAAGGTCGGGTACGGGTGGCTCAAGTAGGATGAGGTCTTCCAGAAACAAATGGCAGCAAAAGGGGACCTAAGATGGGATTGCACCCACTCAGAATTGTGCATGGGGAATCTCTCTGGGGAAGGGGGGGCAGTTGGAGACCAAGCAAAGGTGGAACAATCCGGGCACAGGGCAAAGGCATGTTGGGGATATAACAAGGCCACCTGCACATGGGGCAGCTGTAAGTTCTGGCATGTCTACTCAAAATGCGGGGGAGCACACCCGGCCTCCAGCTGCTGGCAGAGTAGTGACAGAGGGGGGCAGAAAGGGGGGCAGTTTCATTAGCAGTCCTTTTGGGGTGCCCAAGGGATGCAGAGCAGGGGCTGTGGGGGCAACCACAGGGTGCAGCATAGCACCCCCTTGGGATGGCAGTAGCGGGTCACAGGGGGACAGGTGGTGGGGATATGCACTGGTGTGGACTCCCATTTCCCTAGCAGCAATGGAGGAGTGGACCATGGAATACCCAAATAAAGGGGCAGGTGAGCTGCTTCGGGAGGGTTTCTGGATGGGTTTCCCACTGGGGTTTCAAGGGGGGCAAGAAAGAACGTGGGCCAAGAATTTGGGGTCAGTGCAGGGGAAGGAAGGGATTGTGGGGGCCAAGACAGAGAAGGAAATTGTAGCAGGCCGAGTGGAGGGCCCTACAGAGTGCTCCCCGTGCATGCATTTCCAGATTTCCCCATTGAGTGCGGTGCCTAAGAAGGCGGAAGGGGAATTCCACCTGATTCATCTTTTATCATACCCGGAAGGCTCCTTAGTGAAGGATGGCTTTCCAGACCACCTTAGAGTGGTGTCGTACACCTCTTTGGAGCAGGCCACAGCACTAATTAAGGTGATTGGGTGGGCCTAGCTGGTTAAGATGGACACTGAGTCAGCATTTAGACTCTTGCGAGTTAGGTCTGCGGATTGGGATCTGCTGGGTTTTCAATTCCAAGGGCACTTACATTTTGACAAATCCATGCCCATGGGGTGTTTGGTGGCCTGCTCCACCTTTTGATGTTCAGCACCTGGATTCAGTGGGTGTTCGGGGCCAAGTATGGGCACAGGAGGGTGGTGTATTACTTGGATGACTTCCTCCTCATCAGGGAAATGAGAGCAGAAGCGCAGAAAATGCTAGGGGATTTTGAGAACATGTGCAAGCGGATAGGGATTCCGCTGGCACAGAGCAAGATGGAGGGCCCTGCTTGAAGGCTGGAATTTTTGGGCATAGAAGTGGACACAGAGAAAGGCTATTTGTGGCTGCCTGGGGACAAAGTAGTGTGGCTAAGAGGTTTATTGGCCCAGGTCAGGGGGAGGAGGAGAGTGCCGCTGATACAAATGCAGCAACGGCTGGGGCACCTTAATTTCACCTGCAAGACCATCAGCCCAGGCACAGATTTTACAAGACGACTGAGGAGTGCCACGGGAAAAGCCAAACAGACACACCACTATGTGAATGTAGCTAAAGGGGTGCAGGAAGACTTTGGGGTGTGGGAGGAGTTTCTTGGCAGCTATAATGGGGTGACATTTTGGCAAGATGAGTGGGAATGGAACACGGACATGGAATTGTTCATGGATGCCTCATGCACTCTGGGAATGGGGGCATACTTTCAAGGGGCATGGATGTCAGAAGCATGGCCGGCAGCTTGGGCAGGAGGGGGGACACTGAAGGACATCACTTTCCTGGAGATCTTCCTGATATGTGTGGCCCTGGAAGTATGGGGAGAGAGGATGAAGGGGAAACACATCTTGTTTTGGTGCGATAGCAAAGGGGTGGTGAAAGTGATCAATAGGCAGGGGGGAGGATGGAGATGGTGGGCAGGCTGCTGAGATGTATGGTCTTACTGGTCTGCAACTGAACCTGTCTTTCAAAGCACAGCATACCGAAGGTTTGAAGAATGAGGTGGCTGACAGTCTCTCCCATTTGCAGCTCGACAGGTTTCGAAAACTGAAGCCACAGGCAGTGCCACACAGGACCAGGGTCCCAGACTGCTTATGGGAGGTTGGAGGAACACAGCCTGGGCACTGTACAGGGGCTTCTGGGTAGAAAAGACACTGAGGGCCTATGAAGTAGGTTGGGCAAAGTTCCAGGTTTTCAGGGGGAAACACGGGTGGAACAATGACGAACCAGCCTGGGATGAGCAGGTAAGAAGGTTCGTGGTGGAGCTATGGGAGGCGGGGCTGGCCCATGCCACAATGGCCATGCACTTAGCTGGCATCAGTTGGGTATGCCAGGACAGGGACTGGCTCAATGTGGGGGCCAGTAGGATCATAAAACTCATGATGGCAGGGTGGTGTAGAGGGTAAGGGGTCAGGGTGGATGGAAGGCAACTCATAAGGGGGGGAATTCCTGGTAAGGGTCTTTGAGGCCACCAGGAAGGTATGCACATATGCACAGGAAGGGGTGTTATTCTGGGCTGTATTTGCAGTAATGGCTGCAGGAGCATTCCGGGTGGGGGAAGTGGTGGCCCTGGGAAAAGTGGCCTCTGGGCAGGCATTGCAGTATGAGGATGTCCTGTGGGGACACGACAGGGTGGTCATCATCCTAGCCAGATCCAAGATGTACCAGGGAGGGAGGGGGACACAAGTGTCACTAGTGAGACAACCACAGTCAGCCAGCTGCACTGTGAGTGCACTGGAGGAGTACTGGAGTGCCCGGTGGAGGACAGGAGCATGCTGGTCCAGCATGGGGATGGCTGCCCGAACACGGGTTTTCAAGTAGGGGCAGTCCTCAAGACGGCACTGGGATTTCTGGGTGAGGATCCCAGCAAATTTGCCCCACATTCATTCAGGATCATGGCAGCCACGGAGACGCCAGAGAGAGTGGCTATGGTAGCAGAGTTACAAAGGGTGGGGCACTGGAGGTCAAGCAGCTATAAGAGGGATGTGAGAAAATAATAACAGAAACTCACACTGTGCATTTTGTTTCCATGGCAGGTTCCAAGAGGAAAATCTGAATAGTGGAGCATTTCTTCGTGTACTGGGCTGAGAGGTTTGCGGTGGCCACCTCCAGAGGAGCAGAGTTGAGATACAACATTGAGCATGCAAGTGTTATGGAACGGCATTAGAGGATGAAGTGGGCACAGCCCATGCCCTTGATGGAGGAATTTAAATTGCAATGGGGCACCCTGGATTGCATTGTGATACACCCGGAGGGAAATGATCTGGGGAGCCTGCCATGGGGGGTATTAGGACAGAACATCTTGGGAGACTTAGAGAGTTTAAAGGGGTGATGGCTGAGAGTGACCATCGGCTGGTCCGACATCACCTCCTGGAGGGTATGGAGAGGGGTGCAGGATGTCAGATTGATCGAAAAGGACAGGAAATGCCTGAACAGAAGGGTAGCCAGGATGGTAACTGATATGGGGGAAGTTCACCTGCAGCATAAGGACATTTCCTTCGACCAACCCGCAGTGTTCAGGTCAGAAGGTGTCCACCTGTTGGAGTTTGGGATGTGCCTTTTCCTACGACCTATTGGGGATCTAGTGAACCAGATGGCCAGGAGAGGGCTTAGATACTAGCCCGCAAGGGGGGAGCCCCTTGGTCCATCGCAAGCTGGAGGAGGGGCAGTGGAAGGAAGGAAAAGGGGGGAGAAAGGGGGCAGTGGGGTAGGATAAATGGGCTGGGGACAAAGAACCCAGATGTGGTGGTAAAGCGGGGAGGGGGTTAGGTTCAGGCTTCGGATTCGGAAGTGTCCGGACCTGGAGGGTGAAAGCCTGGGGAAGTGGAATGGCCTGGTTCTGGTGTGCAGGAGGGGGCAGAATTCACAGTGTCCGGGCCCTGAAAGCAAGAAGGAAGAAATGACCAGTAGAAGGACAGAGGCCGGAGTCAGAAAAATTTGAAAAGAATGGTGATGTAAATTGAATTGTGAATTCAGAGTTATATGGGTTGTAAATATAGTCCTTTGTGCCATGAATAAATTTGCCAGGTTGTCCAGTGATCCCCACCAGGAATAAGTACATAGGAGAGGAAGGGGGGGGAGCAGAGGGATAGAGGGGGAGGGGCCTGATGACATCACCAGGCGGGAAAGGGGAATATGACAAGGGCAAGTCAGAGCCCCAGGGATTGACTGGGGGGGCAGAGCCCAAAGGAGGTCCTGACCAGGTGCCTTTTAGGGGTATAAGAGACCAGGTCTCAGGCAGGATTACCTCTTTTGCTGGGAATTTACCCACCTTCCCACCCTTATTAAGGAAGGTGATGGGGGGCAGGCATGGCGCAAAGGAGAGGAATAGAGGGCAGGTCATACCTCAGGGGCCCTGGGCATGGGGCCATGTATGGTGGTCGCTGCAGGGAGGCAGCACTGGGCTGGGGACTAGGGCAGAGCCCCTGGTAGGGAGGGGCATGTATGCCCATTGGGGGTGAAGGAAGGAAAAGGGGGAGTGGGGAGAATGGGGGGTAGGACACACGGGCTGGGGTCAAAGAACCCAGATGTGGTGGTAATGCAGGGAGGGGAATAGGTCCAGGTGCTGGATTCAGAAGTATCTGGGCATGGAGGGCGAAAGCCCGGGGAAGTGGAATGGCCTGATTCTGGTGTGGAGGAGGGAGCCGGATTCACAGTGTCAGGACCCTGAAAGCAAGAAGGAAGAAATGACCAGAAGAAGGACAGAGGCTGGAGCCAGAAAAATTTGAAAAGAATGTTGATGTAAACTGAATTGTGAATACAAAGTTATATGGGTTATAAATATAGTCCTTTGTGCCTTGAATAAATTTGCCAACGAGCAACCAACAAGTAAAATTGGTCTGGTGTCCATCATTCCTGGGGGGGATTCAGGGGAGAGAGTTGGGGACATTCCCGGTGTCTTGGCCAATTTTCTCCTTCCCATAAAGCTGGTTAATGCAAGTGTCCACGCTGTGTGTGAGTGCTGACGTGCGATATGGTAGCCACTACACATTCAGTCACTTCACTACCAGTCTAGCATTGCTTGTAAAGTGCTTTGGGACACCTTGTGTATGAAAAGTGCTTTATAAATGCTGATTCGTTGTCATCGTAAAGAAGGGGGGGTTGTCAACAGGGCTTTAGTTAATTCCATTTCTGTAGTACTTGACTACCAAAAAAAGGTAAAAACTTCCTTAATTAAGAGGGAGGAAATTATTGACTTCCAGATGTAAAACCAACGAGCATTTGTCAATGTCTAGTGTTGCTTGCTGTCATTAGCAGTGGAAGTGCAGCAGTTAGACAGATGCAGTATAGAAATGGCAGTGAAGTATTGAACTGACACCAACTCCACCCCCACCCTGCAGAGATGGACAGGCATTGGGGTGTGCCTTTGGGTCATCGCCCATAACGGTCATGACATTTCATCTCACCCTACCCTGCAGACACTTACAAGTGTCAAGATGTGCTTTGAAATGTTTGGACTTTACACTCACCTCATTCCATAAGGAAATACACTGAAAAGGGTGCCGTATAGGAGAATGGGGTGAACTCTGGGGCCAAAGGATCCAAGGCGCACCTCGATGCCTGCCACTGGCTGCAGGGTGGGGGTGGAATGGCATGAGCATTATTGTTGACAATCCCAAGTCACATCTCTGATGCCTGCCAGTCCCTACAGGGTAGGGCGTTATGATCAAAAACCCTAACACCCCGGGCATTTCTTGGTATTTTTACTCCAAGTTTTCAACATAGGCTTTTTGTGATCCCACCGCAGGAACTGTGACACTATCAGTTCATTAGCCGAAAGGCGATTTTGCACAGCAACTACGCCATTTGGCACTACAGGTGCGAAAACACATTTCAAACAGGATGTGAAAAATGACAGCTGTACTGTTCATGAGGAGGTGTAAAAAAATGGGCAATGGTGAAAATCTGGAGTGAAAATATAAAAAACTGGTGAAGTCACGAGTGTGTGTAGAAACTGCTTAATGCACACCCATAATATAATTAGTTTTGGGATTTTTTAAAGCAGATTTTCAACATAGGCATTTTGGGACCACTGCTCATAAACAGTATAACTGTGATTTTCTTAATCTACACCTAACACTGATTTACCACAGCCACCATGCTATTCTGCACTGGAAGTGCAAAAAACACATTTCAGCCAGGGTGTGAAAAATGACAGCTGTACTGTTCATAAGGAGGTGTGGAAAAATGGCAATGTTGAAAATCTGGACTGAAAAGATTACGAATTCATGAACTTATGTGGGTGCATGGAAATTGCACAATGCACACTTGTAACACAGTCATTGTATGGACTTTTGTCACCAAATTTTCAACACAGCCAGTTTAAGACCTCTGTTCATGAACAGCGTCACTGTGATTTTCTTAATGTGTCCTGAACATTGATTTCGCACACCGACCAGGCCACTGTGCGCTACCTGTGTGAAAACACATATCGGGTGAGATATGAAAAATGGCAGTTGTACTGTTCATAAGGAGGTGTGGTAAAATGGCAATGCTGAAAACCTGGAGTGAAAATAATAAAAATGCTTGAAGTTATGAGTGTGCGTAGAAACTGCCCAATGCAAGCTCGTAAAACAGTCATTTTTTGGAATTTTTTCACCAAATTTTCAACATAGGGTTTTTGGGAGCCTACCTCATGAACTGTGACACTGTTATTTCATTAATCAGTCCTGAAAGGTGATTTGGTGCAGTGACCGCGAAATTACCTTTCAGGACCAAATAATAAAATGACAGTGAGTTCATGAGGTGGGGTCCAGAACTGCGTTGAAAATTGGTGAAAAACTCCCAAATATCCAAGATATGCACCAAACTTGAAAAAAAAAACATTTATGCCATTATGCAGCTTACCAGCATTTCTTCAGTTTGCGGTTGGCTTTGAAGAGTGCAGACATGTTGCCGGTCCACCGAAGATCGTCACGCTGGACTCCAGAGGTAAATATGGGGTGAGGAGGGGCTGTGGGGAGGTGAGGTATACAGATGGTGAGCGTGGGTTGGTGGAGGGGGAAACAGAATCAACGAGGGACCATTTTTTTCCCCCCCAAGTCTTTTTTTTTTTTCAAGTCGACGGGGAACTTTTGCCATGCTGGGGTGAGCTCCCAGCATAGCACCAGGCACTTTGGGCAGCAGTGGAGCTGACAGGGGATTGGGCACCCCATTGGCCAAGGAGACTTTTGCCACACTGGGGTGGGCTCCCAGCGTGGCAGATGGAAGTTTGATTTGGGGGCAGTGGATCCGATGGGGAATTGGGCAGCCCCATCAGCCATACAGTGTGCTGGGGGGACGCATGAGCCATGGGGGGTGCATTATGCTGATGGGGATTGGGCACCCCTTCAGCCTTTTTTTTATTTATCGAAACGTTTCACCAGGAAGGCACACTGAACGGTGGGCAGCGGCTTTCCGTCAGCTTCTTGAGGACTGTGAGAGGCCAATGGAGAAGCCCTCACCATGGCGACACCACATAATCAGCTGTTTTGGTAGCTTGTAATGCACCAAAACAGCTGATTGTGTGGTGATGTGGCCAAATTTCTTGATGCATTGTGGCCTGCTCCCTAACTGCTGACTGATGCAATGTGTTTCTTGATCATGCATGCAAGCAACACAAAAATTAGATAACTTCAAAAAATTGCTAGCTTGGAAGTCAGAAATGATAGATTTTTCTGAAAGAAACTGTATTTCACCACTAATATATTATATTAATTTCCATAAATGTGTCCTCCCTAGAATATTGACTTCCAAAGGTGGGATTCTAGAAGTAGTTTGACTTCCAAAAAATTGAAATGACTTCACATTTTGACTCCTGGAAGCTTTAGACTTCCACTGAAAATAAAGTCACTGAACCCCTGGGTGTAAATCTATTAGTTTTACACATGCTTAACTGCTGTTCTAAATGTTTAGAATACCAAACACACACATACATATGTGTTTTACAAATGACTAATTAATATGCTTTAGCACACACACACACACACACACACACACACACACAAGGTTATATATTTTACATGTTTCTAATTAGAGATGTGCGAAATTGGCGAATTTCGTTACATGAAATATTTCATGAAATTCTCCCATTTCGCAAAATTTTTCACGGAAGTGAAATTCAGAATTTCAGTCAATCATTTCTTTAGTTTACCAGGTGTAACATCTTTGAGAACTCATCTACAAGATGGTCCTGGGTAGGATCACACACAATTTTGACAAAGAAAACTTCAGGCAGTGATAGGCTATGTACAGGGTAATGTGAATATACAAACATCTTATACAGTGCAGAGTTTATGAAGTGAATAGCCATTCGGAGCAGCATACTATGAAAGGGCATACGGACATTTCGTCATGTCTTTTTTCACTGTGGTCAAGCCGTTGTGGGCATAATGCCGTATCTCAGAATTGCCGCCAGCATAGTGGTCATGGCCAAATAGTTGATGTGGCGACCAGCTTCTAGCAACATGTTTAACAGCGACTTTCTTGTATGTATTTAAAATCTTAGCATCTTACCTTTTCTTCCACTATGACATTCATTCTGCATAGTGTCCACAAGTTACCACTACCCATGTTGATGATGACATCGGAAGCACTGATAGCTTAGTGATCTTAAAGGCGCCTAACACAAACTATTACACCATGTACCTTAAACAGGTTGCTTAAACCAGTACACAGCAATACCAAAGGAGAATGATACAGTACGTACTCATTCTAGTTTTGTATGCTGAGAGCAATGGAGTATGTGCAATCTCAAAAGGGGAAGCAAAAACTGTGCTTCTAAAACTACTTGTATGCAAAGAAAAGGATGGTAGTAATGGCAAAATCATATGGTGATGTGAGCAGAGAACATGCAGAACCAGAATGCACACCATTGGAGATACAATTTCAAAGAAGCCCACTGACCACAATCATGCACCACTGCATGGTCATGTGGAAGTTATCAATGCCAGAAACAACATGAAGCCTAAGGCATGTGAGTCAGAGGAATCCACCCACAATGTGGTGCATCAGGCAATTCAAGATGTGGCTATAAGCCATGCACACTTGTTGCCAACCATGAAAACACTAAGACATGATGTCCGGAGACATAGGCAGCATGGGGGGGCCAAGTGACACAGACATTGAACAATACGCATTAACAGTTAGCAATGAACCCTTTTTAAGAATTAATGAAAATGACATAATTATTTTTGCAAGTGACAGTGACCTCAAAATTCTAAACGAGCAGCCACATTGGTTCTGTGATGGAACATTTAGTGTGGCTCCTACTGAGGATGATCAGATGTATACTGTGATTGCCCTTGTACAGGTGTTAACAGGCCATGTGTTAATGCACTTCTCCCCAGCCGAAGTGAGTGCATTTACAAAAAATTATTTTGCCACCTGAAAGAACTGTTGGGAGGCAAGATGAGTCCCATCTCAATAATGATGGACTTTGAAATAGCTGTCATTAATGTATCGTGGCAGATGGTCCCTACAGCTGAGCTAGCAGGCTGTAATTTCCATTTCGGGCAAACTATTTGGAGACAGGTTCATTATTAAGGGCTGCAGTAAAGATATGTGCTTGATGAAAAGTTTGCACATGAAGTCAAATGTCTGATGGGATTAGCATTCTTGCCCGAAGATATGGTGGAGAACTATTTTGAAGTCCTGCAGGATGATGGGGAGTATGATGACCTACAATGTCTATTCGATTATTTCAAGGACACATACATTGGTAGCCTATCAAGGAACAGGGAAAAACAGGAGACAGCCTAGGTTTCCAATAGGATTTTGGAAAAAACATTCTAGGGTTATTAATGAACTGCCGAGGAGCAACAATGCAATAGAAGCCTGGCATAGGGCTTTCTTGTGCACAGTATGCGTAAGCCATCCAACATGAGCTAAGCTTGCTTGAAAGCTTTGGCAGAAACAGTACGCTGTGGCACTGCAAAGGTGACAGCTGGAGCTGGGGCAACAGCTACCTAATAAGAACAGCAAATATTGCCAAAATAAATAAAATTGTTAAGGCAATATGTGAGGACGTAGCAAACAGAGAACCTAAACAATATCTGCTAGACATTGCTGCTGTTATTGAAATTAATGCTGCCTAATGCTGTTGACATTTGCATACTGCAGCTGTTATAAACATAATAAATGTAACCCACATTTTGCACATTGCGACACTTGCACACTGATGCTGTTATAAAGCCAAATGTTTGCTAACTGTGACCTCCCATTTTGCACATTGCCATATTTGCACACTGCTTCCCCCATACTATAATATTGCACTACTTAAAACCGGGTCATAATGTTGTATGCTTAATAGCGTACGGCATTATGCCGAAACCCAGACCTGTGCACTCCACGAGTTGGACCCCCGCAGAGTTGAGAACCTTTATTGGGGAGATCCAGGGGGCACAGCCCCCACTAACGGGGGGGTGTTGGGGCGGAGCCCCACATGGAACAAAGATATGATGCCTCATGGCATTACTTGCGCAGCGCAATAGTGCCATGTGGCATTATGTCTTGCAACATAATGACCCCGTGACCTTAAAAGCACTGTGTTTGTAAATTATTTTATTCAATCATTTTAAATGTAATTTTAAAGTAGCGCTTACTCACATGTTTTTAAAAGGCTCTTATTTAAATAGCCTAGTTTGACATTTTGCATGGTTTAAAATGTTTGTGAGCAATAAAGTTTGTTTCAGAATCTAATCCTGTGTTACATCATCACTGTTGGCTTTACTCGTTGGCCCACTCGAAGGATACTGCAGCTTTTTGTCTGGTAAGAAATCCTGTTTTCCATATATTGTCCTGCAACTATTTATACTTGCGACTAAAATTGTAACAAGCATTTGTCCACATGACTAAAATAATGCAATCTGTTGTCTGTGACCAAATGTCCAGTAACGTAAAGTCTGTACACATATGAAAGCAGTTCAAACTTATGTTGTTTACAGTCAAACCTATGTATAATATATACAAAAATACAGTATGAGAATAAATAATGTGAAGGAGGGGCTGCTCACTTGGTGTAGAGGGTTGGAGATCAAGGAGGTAGGACAGGAAAGCTGGGAGAGTGGTGGCAAGGGAAAGGTTTGTTGAAGAATGCTACAGGACTACAATGATAGAAGGAGGGAGATGCAGGCTGTAATCATACTAGGGCAAGATTTGAGGCCATCAATGAAAGCAATTGCACACTTCCTTGAAAGAGCACATGAACAACTTCTTAAAGGTGTAAGCCCCACAGGAATTGGGAGCCTCTGGTTTTTTGCACGTTATTCCAGAGGACAGGGAGGCCATGACTTATAGCTGCTCTTCTAAAGCGTGTTCTAACCTTGGGTATTTCAAATGAGATGTATGAAAGACTTCTAAAATAGTAAGTTCCAGTGGTACAGATGGGGAAGCATTCAGTGATGTACTGAGGCAGTTTGTTAATGATGGCTCTGTATATCCAGAGGACAGCATTTTTATGCCATCGGAAACTAAGTGAACTCCATCCTAATTTAGCATAGCGTGCACAGTGATGAGTGGAGTATGGTGCTCCAGTGATGAACCTAAGTGCATGATAGAATAAGGTGCCATGCTTGGAGAGTGCAGTGGATGGGCCCTGCCCATACAGGAAGTAGGCATAGTCCAAGAGGGGCATAAAGGTAGTTTGCACTAACCTTAATTTTGCTTCCTGTGTCAGTAAATGCTTGATCCGATAAAAGAGACCAAGCCACTGTTGTAATTTTTTTGAGAGTTCTTCGATGTGACTTACAAATGACAGCTTAGAGTCTAGCCAAACACCCAGGTATTTAAATTTCACCAAGTATTGTAAAGGCTCGCTCAACAGAGTTAGTACCTGAGGAACCATCCCTGATATGCTAGGTTTGTTTACATTGACTGAGGGGGGCCAAAAGCTTTGCCTTTGTTTTTTTTTTTTTTTTTGCATTAAACTAGAGCTTTAGGTGCAAGAGATTTTCCGGGAGATGATTAAATTCTGTTTGGAGATCTCTGCACGCAAGCTCAGTGGTGGGCCAGCTTATATAAAGCATCGTATAGTTGGCAAATCAGTGGATGTTAGCAGACTTGATCACAGTGTTTATTTTATTTATATAAATGGCAAATAGTAATGGGCCAAGAATGGACCATTGGGGCATGCCTCTTAACAGTGTTTTTATCAGGGAAAGTATGCCATCCATCTTAACCTGTTGGTAACGATCTGAAAGGTAATTTGTGAACCATTTTAGGGCTAGTTTGTCTGTCCCAATGTTTCTTAGTATGACTAGAAGCACGTCATGATTCACCGTGTCAAAAGCTTTGCTCAAATCAAGAAACAAAGCACACACATCATTGTTGGTGTCCAGTGTACTCTGACAGTCATTCGTGACCTTGGCAAGTGCTGAAATTGTACTATGATGAGGTCTAAAACCAGACTGGACCAGGTTTAGCAGATTGAATTTCTTCAAATACTGCCTGAGTTGTGTGTTGATTGCCATTTCCAACATGTTGGACAAGACCAGGAGAAGGGACATTGGTTGGTAGTTATTTAGGTCACTTGAATCTCCAGATTTAAATAAGGGAATAACATGAGCAGTTTTCCATATAAATGGGAGAGTGCCCTGGGCAAGGGACACATTAAAAAGGTGGGTGACTGAAGCAGACAGCACATGGTGTCCTTGTTCTAGATAGAAGGGCTCAATAAGGTCAGCACCTGCACTTTTTCTAGTATCCAAATCCAGAAGCAGGTCCTCAGCTTGTTTCACAGTGACAGGGCGGAAGGAGAAGACAGTATCATGGATGTGCAAGCCTGAATTAAGACACACAGGGTCCTGATCACACCACTGGTCTCGTAAGATGCTAGCCGGTGAGGTATTGAACGCTAACCCCGCTGTGGCAAAATGGTTGTTAAGATGGTCCAATATCACATTTTTGTCAATAGTAGAGGTAGCACCAATGGAAATCCTAGGTGAGAGTGAGCTAGCCGGCTGGTGACCTTCAAGGTCCTTTAACATTTTTCAAAATTTTGTGGTACAGTTGGAGGAGGCCTCCAGCTCAGATTGGAAATACTTTGCTTTTTTAGCTCTTGTTAGTTTGGCACACTGATTTCTGACAGCTCTACAGTAAGTGCTGCCCAGTCAGCTCACTGTTTTGTTTTTCTCCCCTTCTTCCAGAGTAAGTCCCTATGCAATAATGCAGCTTTTAGGCTAGCCGTAAACTAGGGACACAATTTCTTTTTGGTACAGATTTTAGCTAGAGGAGCACAATGCAAAATTTCTCCTGCAGAAGGTGAAATTCTGCCTGTGGAATGTGACATTTAGCCTGTGGAAGGTGAAATTCCACATTAAGCAGGTGAAATTCTGAATTTCACACCTGGTGAAATATTTCACATAATGGGTGAATTTTGTGAAATATTTCACACAGCAAAATTGCTGATTTTGCTGGAATTTCACCAACTAAATATAATTTTGCAACATCTCTATTTCTAATATGGTTTAGTGAGCGCGCCCACACTCACACACACACACACACAATGTCTTTAACTTGGCTTCAGTGAGACTTGCAACATTAGAGGATTTACTACATAACATTCCATTCTGTGATATTTGACTTACTAGTCTCAAGGATGCCTGCTTACAGTATCTCTGGTTGTATTTCTTAAGTGATTTCTAATCTGTCACACTCATGTGTAAAATGTTTTTTTTTTTCTCTGTTCTTTAAAAAGTGAGTTTTCTAAAATATCTGCCATTTCTTCTGAAGAAGACCTCTGTTTGAGGTTAAATGTTTAAGGTCTTTCTGTAATCTCTGCTGGTCCAGTAAAAAGTATCAAATCACATAATTTGTGCATCTAGTTATGCAAGTACCAATATGGAAACACACATTTTTTTGATGTTTTGTGTAGTCCAGCTGTGTTCATCCCTATGTATTCTATTAAGAGTTTTTTTTTCTAAATTAGCCTACTAGTTATATGATCATTGTATTGCCCCTGGTGATCACCCTATTAGCATAGTTTATTGCTCTTCTTGTTCCAACAATACCTCCTGCCCTATGGAACAGTGATGCATCAGGGACCACTGATTCAACAAGTACTAGAAATAGGATCCTGATGTTCTGGCCTCCCCTAAATAACTCTATTGCAGTATTTTTGTTGTCTATGTGTGCACCAGGTATAGCCAGTCATAGTAAATATTTTGTTTTTAAATCTTTCATTCTGTCAAACTATACATAGCCATAAAAAACATACAAATCTCTACAGATAGTCAATGATATAATTAGTAAAAACTCTAGTTGTTTTCTTACAGAATATCCACTCAGATTTCAAGCATTTGCTAAACTGTAAATGTAGTCTTTAGTGCTCACCGGATAAGGAAAGTTACTTGAAGATCAAATGCAAATATATTTTAAAAATGAACTCTTTTTCCTAATAAAAAGACAACCAGGCCTTATGTACTAAAAATAAACTGCAGAAATTGCAATTTCTTATATATAAATCCCATTGTATTGCTTGTCTTATTTGATGGATTCACAAAAATGCCTCAGACATTTTCAGACCTGCTGGTGGAATCTTGAGTGAGTAGTGATGTCATTTAAATGAAGGTACAATTATAGAGAGGTGGTATAGGAAATATAACAATTGTCTGTTCGAGTATTGTCATGCACGTGCAAGTGTATACTTGCCAATGTTATAGCTGTATGTTTTATGTATAGTTAGAATTTATTGGAACCAGATAGTACTGGGATTTTTGTTAAATATTATATGTTTAATGTAAGTTTGATTGAATGAAATAACAGGATGTTTGAGTGTTAGAAAATGGTATCGGTAAATAAATGAATCCCATTGGCTGAAAAGTCAAATAAGAGATTCATTTATTTCCCGATAGAGCCCGCAGAAAAACAAGTACGAATTTGGGGTGCCCCATAACTCTTCTAATCAGTGGGCACCCCGGATGTTCACTGAAACGATCCACCATCTTGCAGGACTCATAAATCCATCGGCCTGAAACTAGCAGTTAGGCCGTCAACTTCCCACGACCTTAATCCTAAGCCAACAGTAATTCACTGGGTTGATGAGTCAACATAACTGTAATCACAGCTTCCCGGTTTAAAAATCGGGCATCAAATAATGCAGAGACATAAATCAATGTGGTCCACCATGACCATAGATCAGAGCATTGGTATTTCTTTAAAATAGCATACCGCAGATGGACGTCCATCTGCAGCATGGACGCTGTTGCAAATACCGGCACTCTCCCACGGAGTTCAATAAGCATAGGACAAAACGCAATACCCACCACAGTGGGACAACTAATAACTGGGCAATTTTTGGCATCAAACAGTCAAAAACAGAACAGCCTGTATTTTTTGTATGATCTCGATCACCCTCTATCCATGCTAAGTTCCGCAGAGACCCTAATTTCTTCTCCTGGTATCAAACACAACCTCTCCTGGCACCAGTATTAAAAGAAACATGACTGAAAAACAAAACAAATGTGGAGGGGCTAAACAAAAATGTTGCAAGTCAGGGGGGTAGCCTGCTGTGGGGGCACAAACTACATTCAACCAGCCTTTTTTTTTGTAACAACAGAATCTCCAGTTGGACAAAAATCCTTCATTCTAAAGCAGGTGGAGGAACTTTTTTATTTCAAAACTTATTTTTAACTATTTTTTTATTATTAACAATTTGTATTTATTTCTTTTTGTTATAATGCCCATTTTCTAAGAGCAATAATACCCTCCAGGGTGGGCATTATTGGGAAATACCGGACCTCCCAGGGGCTATAAGGCCCTCTGCCTGTGGCGTCCAGCCTCATTACACCCCTGGGCAGTCCTGTATTTCCCAATAAAGCCCACCCTGTTGGGTATTATTACTTATGTAGATAGGGTTTAATGTAATGATCGACTGTAAATGTATTGTTAATGTATTTTATTTTGTTTTTTTTATTTTATTTTTTATTGTGCTCCATTTTATTTTTAAAAATGTTATAGAATTTATAAGATGTCTGCATGGGCAACACTTTGTAAACAGGACTTTCTTGTAAACTGGGCCTTTGGCCTAAAGATCTGTTTCCTGTATGAAAATAAAATTTTACTTACTTACTTACTTACTTACTTTAAGCAAGAATTACATCATTTTTCTCAAGGTCATGACAGCTTAGAATTTATTTTTTTATTTATTTTAAATTTTTTAACCAGGTTGGGATGCTGAGCAATGCCCTTTTTCAGGTATGACAATCAACAATAAAGACAAATACAATCACTTAAAAAACAATTAACACAAACAATTACATACATCAACAGATAACAAATGATTTTTAAATTTAACCTTAAACCCAGTTAAGGAATTGATGGATCTGAGAGGTAAAGGAAGATCATTCCACAAATGGGCAGCAGATGATACAAATGAACAAAAAACAAAATTATGCTTATTAACAAATGTTTTCAAGACAATTCCTTGGTTTGAACATAGATTTACTTGAGGATCCCTAAATTCAAGTAAATCTGATAAGGGAGATAACTTCCTAGCATAAATATCTTTGTGGTTCAAGTTACCAAAAGCATAGGTAAACTTTAATTTGGGGGATAACCAACCCAGAGAAGCATACAAAACACAATGGTGTGTTAGCAAAGGGGCACCAAGGACAAAGCAACAAATATTATTATAAGCCACGCTCAGAATCCTATCATCCCTTACTTCCAGATTATAATATAGTGGAGAAACATAATCAAGGTGCAGCAATAAAGTACCCATGGCAATGGTTTTACAAGATTCAATGGCATATCTGATTTTGAAATAGCAGAAATCAGTGATCACTTCAAACAGTATTAAATATACTAAGATATTAAATATCTAACAATTTTCACAGGGTAATCAGTAAAACGTTGGGGACAATATTAAATAAAAGAAGAGGTACCCAATTTTTATCAGATCATTTAATTTTTTTTTCCATTTTCCAGACGAACCGAACTGCAGTTCTATTTTTCTTCACCTCATTTGCTGGGATTGTACCACACTCTCAATATGCATGCATTTTCTCTGTAATGGGTTCTTATCCTCCTAGAATTTGTGCCACTGCCCAAATATTATTATAAGCCACGCTCAGAATCCTACCATCCCTTACTTCCAGATTATAATATAGTGGAGAAACATAATCAAGGTGCAGCAATAAAGTACCCATGGCAATGGTTTTACAAGATTCAATGGCATATCTGATTTTGAAATAGCAGAAATCAGTGATCACTTCAAAAAGTATTAAATATACTAAGATATTAAATATCTAACAATTTTCACAGGGTAATCAGTAAAACGTTGGGGACAATATTAAATAAAAGAAGAGGTGCCCAATTTTTATCAGGTCATTTAATTTTTTTTTTCCATTTTCCAGACGAACCGAACTGCAGTTCTATTTTTCTTCACCTCATTTGCTGGGATTGTACCACACTCTCAATATGCATGCATTTTCTCTATAATGGGTTCTTATCCTCCTAGAATTTGTGCCACTGCCCATATAACCCTTCCAAAACATTTGCTTTTGTTGTTCACCTCTTCCTAATTTTAATCCTACACTGTTCTGCTCAGTATTCACAGTAGAAGGGGAAGGAGTGGGACCAAGGAAAGGCAACAGGAGCTTTGATGGGAGGGAAATGGACTTTAGTCAATTTTGTGTGGAGAGAGTCCAGAAAGCACTTGCTTACTTGAAGGTAAGCAAAACTATGGGGTCAGACCTGTACATCGAAGGGTATGGATGGAGCGCAGGGACATACTACCTACACTTCTAACAGTACCTTTCAACACATCGCTAGAGCTGTGCAGAATATAAAATTCCACCTGTGGAATGCCTGTGGAATTACCATTCTGACTCTGTGGAATATCACCAAAATTTCAATTTCAGTGATTTTGCTATAACTTTATAACTATGCAGCCAATTGACACCAAATTTAGTACCTAAAATGTTAGTCAAGGTTTGCACAAGTGTACCAAGTTTCACTGTCATAGATTGAAAAGGGCATATTTATGGGAGTCCAAACATTTAATCAACCTTTATTTTTCAGTTATTTTGATCTCATTTTAAATATTCTGATCCAAATTTCTCCATAGTTTCAGGATTTTAAAGAAACTTATAACATGAGTATGCATACCATATTTAAGTCTCAAGTTTCTACTGGGGTGGACTTATAAATAGCCAGAAGTTTGCCAAAATGTAGATATCTGTTATTTTAGTATCATTTATAATAGTATTTATTGAAAAATTCATATTTATTTTATTTATTCACGTCTCAGATTAAGAGTACCTTTGAGTCAAAGGCTCGTTTACAAAGGTTCTGCATCAAAGCACATACATGAATGGTCAACATTGTTTTACAAATTTCATAGAGAGAGCCAAAATTAACAAAAATCAAAAATCAAATCATAAATAAGTACATAATTTTGTTGGGAAGAGAAGCAAACATGTTTGAAGAAAAATGGTTCTCGTCATAAGAGCAGCTGCAGTTTATTCAGAGTTACAACATGATGCAGGGTATTAAGATCTAGAGTGGGGAAAAGTGGAAAAACAGAAATTAGAGGAAACTTGGACAGGGGAGGGTCTAGATGGGAAGGGAGAAGAATGGAAAAGGGATGATTAAAGACAAAAAGGGGAGGATGATGTAGAGGCCTTGGAGTGGCAAAAGAGAAATAAGATATGGCAAAGGGGGTATTAGATAGGAGGGGATTGAGGGGGCACAGGAACAAGGGGAGGAGGAGGAGGGAAGAAGAATGAGGGAAAATCAGATAAAACATGGGAGGAGGATAGGGAGTGAAAAAGGATGGTATGAGTTAGTTGTGACAGTCACAGTTACTGGTAGAGGCCAGTAGGGCATGATGCTTCAATTTGAAAGGGCCAAGCTTGGTATCCTTAAGTATATCTTCACTAAGTGAGATCAATTAGAGAGGTGCTCGGTACTCATAAGACCGTTGGCCTTGGATGGTACATCGGATTAGAACTTTTAGAGGCAATTTGTAGGACCCACTGGTGTGTCTAGTTATATTGGGTGTATTTAGGAGATTACACACTCCTGGAGGAGTTAGGCCTAAAATGGATTTTTCTGCAAGGAAGAAAGTTTGATATTGGATATGACAGTCTAGGTTAAGTTATCCTGACTGTGCATACAGCTCACATATATGAGTGTGTCAGAGGGCCCCAACACAAGATTACAGGCTTTATTCAGGGTAGTTCCTAAATGTTTGAGGGCTGAATCCATGGCAGCACCGTAGACCACAGGACTATAGTAAATGACAGGCAACACAGAACTAGTGACCACTCATTTTAGGGCTTCATCTGTAAGGCAGTGTTTGTTCCTGCACAGCAGTCCCAGTTTAGCATTTGTAGATCTAGCTACAAGGTCAATGTGAAGTGTATATAACAGGGAGCTGTCTAGTGTTACCCCTAAGTATTTCAAGTTTTGTACATTTCAAGGGGTTCATTTAAGTTGTTGAGGATTTTTATGTGGTTGGTCCTATGACTATTGTGATTTGTAGCAAATACCATGGTTTAGTCTTTTTATAATTAAGTAGCAGTTCAGAGTTTAGAAATCATTATTCAATTGCAGAGAAATTTGACTGCATCAGACTTTCTAAAGCTAGAGGGTCAGAGAGGTGTGAATAAAAAATAATGCACCATCAGCATAGAGTAAGACATTGCCTGGTTGTTTAGAAACAAACTAAAGACCAGAGGGCCCAGAATGGAGCCTTGGGGTAATCCAGTGATAACACTGTGATTTTCCAACATGACACCCTGAATCTTTACCCTTTGAACCCTCTCAGTAAGGTGACTCCTGAACCAGGACACAGAATCAGGGGATAATCCTGTGATAGAGAGTTGGTTCAAAAGTAGTTCATGTTTAACAGTGTCAGAGGCCTTGGTGAGGTCAATAAATGTAGCCCCCACCAATAGGCCCGTGTCAAGTGCATCAAAAACGAATCTTGTAAATTCCACAAGAGCTGTGGTGGTGCTATACTGCTTGTGGAACCCATGCTTGTTGTCAGCACTGCAGCTGATATTTGTCAAGGTAGTCTGTTATTTATCGGGCTCCAGCCTCCCTGGAACGCACACCCCAGCAGCTCAAACGAGTGTCGTCTGCCAGCTGAGCAGCCCATCCCTGCACTCCCCAGAAGGCTCTCACCAGTCCCTTACCGGGCTCTAGCCTCCCTGAAACTTACACTCCCACAGCTCCCGCAGAGTGCCATCTGCACTCCAAGCAGCCCATCTCTGCACTCCCTAGAAGGCTCTCACCAGCCCCTTACCGGGCTCCAGCCTCCCTGGAACTCATACCAAGGTGGCTTCCACAGATCACCATCCACCCACAGAGCAGCCCATCTCTGCACTCCCCAGAAGGCTCTCACCAGCCTCCTTGGAACTGAAGCCCCAGCGGCTCCCACAGACAACCATCCACCCAAAGAGCAGCCCATCTCTGCACTCCCCAGAAGGCTCTCACCATCCCTTTACTGGGCTCCAGCCTCCCTGGAACTCATGCCCCGGAGGCTCCCGCAGTGCACTATCCACCTGCCAAGCAGCCCATCCCTGCACTCTCCAGAAGGCTCTCACCAGTCCCTTATCGGACTCCAGCCTCCCTGGAATTCCTGCCCCAGTGGCTTCTGCAGAACGCTGTCTGCCCACCGATCAGCCCATCCCTACACTCCCCAGAAGGCTCCCACACGCCCCTTACTGGGCTCCAGCCTCCCTGGAACTAATGCCCTGGTGACTCCCATAGAGTGCTGTCCACCTGCCAAGCAGTCCATCCCTGCACCCCCCAGAAGGCTCTCTCCAGCCCCTTAACGGGCTCTAGCCTCCCTGGAACTCATGTCCCGGTGGCTCCCACAGAGTGCTGTCCATTCCCCGAGCAGCCCATCCCTGCACTCCTAGAAAGCATGGGTTTGTCCAAGGTGCATCTAGAAAATACTGGGACAGGACTTTTAAATCTTGGTGCCTTTTGTCTCTGTGAGCTTTCACTGCTCCCTGCTATCAGTGCTGCCCCATGAAAGACTGGTCCAGTGCTTATTTTTTGTTCAGAGCTTTATTATTGTTTCCTGCTCTTCGGAGCAGATTTTATGGTTAAACTGTATGTGCTGCATGTTATTTTAGTCTTTTCTAGGATAGCATGTAACAGTCAAATGTCTGTACTTTTAAACCTATTTTAAGGACTGCTTTTAATTCAGTTTTAGACCACATTTAACCCTGCTTTACAACAACTGCTGAATCTATTTTTATGGTAATTCCTTAGGCTGAATTTTAACTAGCTTTACACTACATTTTATTACAGTTTCTAACTTCTGCTGAATCTATTTTTATTTTAAATTCTGTATACCCTCCCCAGTCTTTTACCCTGACTCTTGTCTTCATTTACATTCTGCATTTAAACTAGCTTTACACTACATTTAATTCCAGTTTCTAACTTCTGCTGAATCTATCAGTGCTGTCACATGAAAGACTGGTTCAGTGCTTATTATTTGTTCATAGCTTTTTTTTTTACCCAATTTTCTATTTGATCGTTATAAGAGCTGGCCACTAGAGACATCACAATATCTTCTCTTTTTGTTCCCCCTTTTGCCTATCAATTATTTTCAGCCCCTCTACTGAAACTGTTTCTATATTAGCACATTCTCGGCCCCTCTGCTGAAACTTTCTGTTATTTATACAAGAAATATTTAACCTCAGCCTGCCTTTGCACCTTACATGTCAGGCATTCAGTAGGCTCTTACACGCACTGGTCTTCCTCCTCTGTTAGTTGCCATTGTCCCCTATTACAAGCTCCATATTTAAACATAACAGGGCTATACCCATATGAACCAAGCTTTCTTAGACCTGCCATTGCTACCTTTACATAAGTCTTCATAGGCTCTTGCTCACTCAGTTCTTTCTTTCTCAAGCTGCGCTCCCCTGTTTCAAGTTAAACCTCTCCAGGAACATACCCACAAGAAATATTTAACCTAAACCTGCCTTTGCATCTTACACATCTGGCATTTAGTAGGCTCTTGAATGCTCTGGTCTTCCTCTACTATTAGATGTCAGCTCATAGTCTGCCTCTGGCTGTTCCATCTCTCCCACTGATCAGTATCCTTTGGATTCCCTCTAATCATATAATCATGATGGAATGGAGTTTGCATATCATTAAGCCTTATGTTTTGCATGTGCTTGCACTGTTGATCCTTATCCCCCTGTTCTGGACTCTTGCTATACCAAGTTGCCAACTGTAACCAGCACACTCCACTGTATCCCTCTGCCCTTCTTCTTCCATTCTGGCACTGATCGTTTAACTATCAAGGTCTTTCCTGTTATCTGAATACCTGTCAGTAATATCAACGCCCCATATGTCCTCTCTGCTAGAGTGGTTCTACATGCCTCCTTCCCTCTTATAAATTATACCAACCAGCAGATTACACAAGCTTTCTTTACCCATTTCAAATGAGGATGGGTCCTGTTCCTCAAATTTCTATTTTGTGCCCTTACGAAATTATTTCTCCTACTTTTACTATGCTCAGGGAAAGTGAAGCTGAACCCTGGCCCTCAGGCACACGTCTTAGCCCCTTCTGACTTGGCACAGGCTAAATGTCTGAGTTTTATACACATAAATGCTTGCAGTCTCATAGGAAAATTGGACGCCATCCAGGCCTGGATCTGTCTCACTAATCCAGATGTTTTAGTTATCTCTGAAACATGGCTAAAATCTCATACTCCTGATTAGGTCTTACATATCCCCTCATATAATGTGTTCAGGGCAAAACATATTCTCTAGAGGTGGGGTGGGTCGCAATATATGCGCAAGATAATTCTTGGTCTCACTCATCAATTCCACCTATGTACACAGAGAATTTGAATGCCTTATTATTAAGGTTAGTATCTCCCCTACTGCATCATTAATTATTTCTGGTTCCTACAGGCCACCCTCAGGGGGACTTGAATTGCTACAACATCTTTAATCCTTGCTTGGTCCCCAAACCTTAGAATTAATAATTATCAGTAAATTGAATCTGGATTGGTTCTCTCCCTGTTTATAACCCCTGAAAGCTCTCTGTGATATGCTTGGGCCTTCCCAGTTAATCATGGAGGCCACTCGTATTAATTCCAAAAACCCCAGCCAAGAGTATTTTACTCAGCCTCATCCTGATTAACAAACCCCACAATCTTACCAATACATGTTTTTTTTAAGATATAAGCAATCATAATGCCATCACTTGTGTGAGGAAAGTACCCAAACCCATCTCCTCTTCTACCTATATCTACAAAAGAAGCCGCCACAACTTCAATTGTGCTCACTTCTTGTCAGATCTCAGTGACATTGGACGTCAAGACTTTTACCTCAATCCTCAGTGGATTTAGCTTACACTGTATTCAAAACCAGGTTACTATGGGTTATTAATAAACACACCCCACTAGTCAAAATCAGAACTAGGAAAAAATCCTGCCCCTGGTTCAATGATTCTCTTAAGTCAGCCCTACATAAAGAGATGCCCTCCAGAAAAATATACATAAAACTAGATTACCAGTCAATTGGGCAGTTTTTACAACCTCCAGGAACCTCTGCACAAAGTTAATCAGCCAAAAAAATGAAATACTTTCAGACAGCCCTGGACTCATCCTCTAATGACCCAAACAAATTTTGGAAGACCCTGACAGAAATACAAGGCCACAACCCTCCCCCTACCCTCCCCGTAAAGATCTCCACTGACAACATTACAACCACTGGCAAAAAGAACATCCTTAACCTTCTAAATAACCACTTTGCTGTGGCAGGTCTTGCCTTCAACTCATTCCCTGCCAGTACATTATGATCCTCTCTTCTTAACTAGGACACCTCTCCTCCCCTGTTAGGACCCAGTCCCACACAAATTCCTTCAGTTTTAGTTCAATCACCTTTAAACAGGTGGAAGACCTTCTGCTAACCCTTGACATTACTAAGAGTGCTGGGGCAGACCAAATTGACTCATATTTCTTGAAACTCAGTTTCAAAGTGCTGACCACCCTATCACTCATCTCTTTAACAAATCTGTCACCGAAGGAGTCCTCCCCCATGAGTGGAAATTAGCACATGTCATCCCTCTCTTAAAATCAGAAGACTCAAGTGACCTAAGCAATTACAGACCCATATCCCTATTACCAATCCTCTCCAAATTGCTCTAAAAATTACTTAACTCCCAAATTAGAGAACACCTTGAAACACACAACATGTTAAATCCCCTTCACTCTGGCTTCAGAGCCAAACCCAGCACCATAGCCGCTTTAGCCAAAGTAAACAACAATTAGCAATCAGTGCTCGATGCCAAGAATCATATCTGTGCTCTAGTTCTAGGTTTAAGTAAAGCATTTGATACTGTAGATCATAATCTCCTTCTGCACATGCTGTGGAACATTGGTCTAAACAACACCTCCCTTAAATGGTTTACTTCTTACCTAGTTGAGTAACAGCAACAGGTTAAAGCTCAGTCTGAACTTTCCCCACTTCTTTTTTTGTGGAGAGCTCTGTCAGAGAAAAAATAAAATGTTCTGGGACAAGGAATCAAACTCAGTCCCAGACATAGCACCTGGGTTCCTTGCTGCAGTGTCTCAGTCCATTCAGCCACAGCAGCTGCTCAGCAGAACCCCATCCCAGTAGAGGTCTTATCTTCTACCTGGGACAGGAAGAGGAAGCAATACCATGTACAGCAGCATTCACAGTATTGCACCACTCGATCTTCCCTACAGCGCCATTTTGGGTTAGTGCTAATGTAGCATGCTTAATAGCATGTGACATATTGACCCGGTAAGAGTATTGAGATAGCTCGATAATTTGAGTGATTGGTTCTGTCCCCACTTTTGAATACCAGTGTTACCACCACAGCTTTCCAGAGTCATGGAAATTTGCCTGATATTAGAGATAAGTTTAAGATTCTGGTAAGGTGTGGGAGAATGATATTGAGGGCGAGCGCAACTAACTTGCGGTCAAGCATGTCGCTGTTGGCTCTTGGTTTCCTAAGAACTTGCAAAAGGTACTTTTTGGCCTCTTCTTGGTTAATGATTTTAAGATAGAAGAGGGGGATGTGAAACCGATTGGGTATCTGAGCTTGGTGAGGTATGACAACTGTTTGAGGATTGGAGGAAACTCAGTGGTAGCACACCACTGAGGTCAGTGAATGCTTTATTGAATGTGTTAGCTATAACAGTTGGGTCCTGGACAGGAGTACCATCCACATTAATCATGGTAGGGGGGTGTCTTGTTGGGTTTGGCAGAGACTGACCTTATGTTATCCCAAAACCTGCGGCTGTCACCCCAGGAGATAGTCTATTCATTTTTGTAGTGTTGACTTCTGGCCTGTTGAATTGCTCAGGTGCATTTGTTGTGTGCAGCTATATAGTTCGGCAAATCAGCTGGACAGCCAGTGCTCTTAGCTTTAGATCATAGGTTGTCACTGTCCTTCATTTGTTTGGTAAGTTGTGGAGAGATCCAGGTGGCGTTTGAGCCCCAGATCTTGCATTTGGTGTACAGTGTGTAAATATTGCAGGCATGAACTTCCTGATGAAGCTTTCGAGAGCTAGGGCCACGTCAGTTGGCGTGTATTGAAAACTCAAGTCTTGGTGGGTTAGGTGCACTTTTTAGTGCACCTAATTTACTTTTTTCATGATCTAGATGTGATTATTCTAGCAGGGACCTTTGGTGACTTGCTTGACCAGCTAAAGAGGATAGGGGAGTGGTCGCTAATTGAGCCTGAGAGGACAATTGTCTGGGTGATTCTCTTGGGACAGTTAGTGACTAGCCAGTCTATCTGTGTACTTGAACCAGTATGGTAATTTACATGCGTGGAAGGAGTTCACTAATTGTCCTAGGTTATGGGAAGATAAAGCATCCCTGTATGGTGCTGCTTCAGCTGATAATCAGTTGATATTAAAATCACCAACCAGAATAAAATCCGATGTATGGTGAAAGTCAACAATATACTTGAGGATCTCCCTGAATCCACTAAATAGTTCCTTTTGAGGGACATAGACAGATACTAGAATTACTGCTTTGCGATTTATGCCTAACAGTATTTTTAGCGCCAGCAGTTAGGTATAGCCACTTGCGGTTTGGGGGAGAAGTATAAGTCCCTGGATGTGCTCTTTTATGTAAACAACACAGCCTCCATCTCTCTTGCCTAATCTGTCAAGTATGAAGGAGGTGTAACCTGGTAGTTGTATGGCTGTGTCAGGGACCCTCGAGGTAAGCCAGGTTTCAACAACTGAGAGCATGTCAGGTTAGTTTTGGGTGATCCAGGCTTGTAACCAGTCAAGATTTGCCAGGAGGCTGCATATATTAATGGATGCTTTAGTTAGACCATTATGATTAATGTGAAGATTTGTTGTCTATGGCATGGGACCAGGGTTAAGGTGGATGTTCCCTGACAGTAGCAAAAGTAGCCAAGCCAACTTTATAGCCTGCCACTTTAAATACATTATTTCATGTGAGTGGTTGTGGATTCCAGATTTATTAAGCTTGGTATTTACATTGACAGGGATCATAGTAATAATTAGAGGTGAGAGGAGATACTTGGAATGAGGCAGTTCCATTGCAACCATATGTGGCTGAGACTTTTCACCGATAGCTGAAGTCATGGGGTAGAGGTAGTTTTGGGACACTGTGTGGGATTAGTTTGGGTGGGGTTTCTCACAGAACAGTTGCAAGCTCTAGCCACAGAATTACTAGGCTACCAGTACTTCGCAGATTCATATAATCAGCATGAGAGGATGAAGGTCATTAAGTAATGCTGGGATTGATGGGAGAGCTTGAGATATGTAATAAGTTTGACTTGAAATTTATATATATTTCCTTAGAAAGAGAGATAGGGGAGTCTGTTATAATTTCTAAGTGAATTATAGTAGAAGCAAAGGGTGGTACAAGCTGTTTGTATGGCCTGAGTAACAGGTGCTTGAAAATGGGGGGGGGGGGGGCACAAGCTAGGCCACTGAGGCCTTCTGACAAAGCAGAGAAATGGGCGTGGGAGACAATAGGTAGATGAGCTTAAGGTTAATATTATTCTATATGTTATAACACTTTGCAGGTATACAAGTTATCATTACATTTACATATGTACATAGTTTTACATTTCTAGCATCAAATGGGACTGAGCTATAGCCTGCCAAACATATTGCCAAAAGTTTAAACTTCAGTTATTTCCCTCTAATTTTAAAACAACATATCCAAATTTATCCAGATTTGAAACATTTAAACAACTATTCCACGTGGTCATTTCTGACAAAGTTCATATTTACTGCTTTAAATAGGACTGAATTAAATGTAGTCAAATTTTCACAACATTTTAAAATTAAATTTTGCAAGAATGTAAACTGCAAATTTATAAGCCCCTGAAAGTTAAAAACTAGAGAACAGAATTCCATTAAATTTGGCAGGTGTTTAGACCTTACAAGGAGACTGTGTGTGTCAATTTTATTAATTGCTTGCTGCATGAAATTGCAAAATAACATCTGTACGTAATATCAAATTCCATGAGTCTTTGTGAAAATTGTAGAATTTCATGAACATTCCATAAAATTGGAATTTGTTAATTTCACTTAGCCATATCAAGGGATTCAAATTAAAGGATAGGGGCATGAGAAGCAGGTAATGCAGAGGGTCATCAGGTTCAGGAGTTAGATGCAGATTTTCACCAAGAAATGGACAGCTGAGCTGGGCAGCACACCAGTGGTAGACCCCCAAGCAGGAGCAAGGAAGCACAGAGTGTCAACAATTCCAACCCTAATGCAGGATATACAAGGATCACACCCAGTAAATGGATAATCCAGTGAGCCTGACGTGTACAAGTTGGGGACTTCAGAGGTACTAAAAAAATATGTGGTGGAAGAAGACAATTTCTGAGGTACCAGAAAGGAAGAATTCTGGCTGTTCCAACAGGATAGGTTAATAGGAAAATGAGTAACTAGATGATTCTCATTTTAAGGGATTCTGTCACTGTAAAGAAGAAAGAGGATTTCAGTAGGATCAATAGTTCTACTGAGTCAACCTGGCTATGCTAATGGGGGGGGGGCAAAATAGTCAGCCAGAGAGGAACAGTAGGACTGCAAAAAGCTTAGCCCAGCTTATCAAATAAAGTAGTGATACATGCATTGTGAATGTTAAATTCAACAAAAAAGAATTCTGGATGATTCTTCTATAAGTTACCAATATTTTTTTTCACTGTAAATTTAAAACTGCTAAACCAATTTATCCAGTTGTGTTAGGCACCAGGATACACATTAAGTATGCATGTCAAATGTTAAGTCTATGCCTGCAAGAGCAGAAAAGTTACAAACATCCACATTTTGGAGAGTTGTCACAAAACTGCAATTATTTTCATAGTAAACTGTTGAACCCCTGTGACATAAAAATCTCTAATCTAATTATCACCATCTTTAGACATACATAAATAGATCGGTTGCCGTATTGGTCTTTGTAAGAACAGATCCAGAAGCAAATGGTTTGATACCTTTTATTGGATCAACATAGATGTTATAAAAATAAAATGATGTCTTAGCTTTTGGACCAACCAAGTCCTTCCTTGGAGACTTATGACAGTTGTTCAGAAAGTGTCACATTCTATTAAAACCCAGATCATACATAAAAAAAAACAGAAAAAAGTATCATTGGTTTAAAGTACCTATTTAAAAAAATCACAAATTTAAATGGAATGAATAGCATCCATTTAGCTTGCTACTACTGAGAATCATTTCAAGGCTAAATTCAAATTAAATAAGTTGAACACACAAGCAGACAAAACCTCTAACTGAAATTATTAATGAATGAATGTGTTATGAGAATACATTCAACATTAAATGCAAGACCTTTAGATTTAATACCACAAATGTCCAAGTTAAAACTTGATAGTACTGCATGATATAAAAAACTGTACAACAGAAATGTATGTATGGAAATAAGAGGGAAATAAGAAAAATGTACCTTGTATGAACAATTGTTTAAAACATTCATACAGAATTAATTACACACTCGTTCATTAATAATTTCAGTAAGAGGTTTTGACTGCTTGAATGTTCAGCTTATCTAATTTGAATGTCATTTGACATTGAAAAGATTATCAGTAGAAGCAAGCTAAAGGGATGCAATTCATTCCATTTAAATTTATTATTTTTTGAAATAGGTACTTTAAACCACTGAGAATTTTTTCTGGGCTTTTTTATGTATGATCTGGGTGTTAATAGAATGTGACTCTCTGAACAACTGTCATAATTCTCTGAGGAAGGACTTGGTTGGTCCAAAGCTTAGACATTGTTTTCTTTTTGTAACACCTATGTTGGTCCAATAAAAGGTATCAAACCATTTGCTTCTGGATCTGTTCTCCATATTTAAATGATTCTATAACCACTGCAAAAAGGTTATTCCTGCTAATTTACATATGTCTAGCTCCAAAGGTGCCTGAGTTATATGCAGATAAAATTTTTCATGAAATTTCTTGCAATGAATAAAATGACAGACTGTAAGCACAGATAGGTTTGGGAAAGTTTATCCTAATGTCATGACATTTTGCACATCTTTAGAACACCTACAATTAAGTAATCATGCCAGATTTAAGATCTCTGGATCAATAAATGGCTGAGGTATATGCAGACACAAATGTTCATGAAATTTCCCACAAAAAAATGAAATGACAGATTTTGAGCACCTATAATCTTGAGACAATCCATCCTAGTGTCATGAAATATGGCACATTGTTAGAACTCCAACCATTAAGTAATCATGCAAATTTAAGGTCTTTGGCCCAATAGATGGCGGAAGTATATGCAGATAACCATTTTCATGAATTTTCCCACAAAAAATAAAATAACAGACTTTGTGCACCTATATGTTTGAGACCATCCATCCCAATTTTAAGATATTTAGCAGGTCTTTAGAACTCATCTTAGACATTACGCATGCCATGTTTCAGAGCACTAGTTCAGCAGACAGCTGAGTTATGACCAAATGAATGAATTTTAAAAATTTCAGGCGATGTCGATGAAACTTCATGGTATTTCACAAAATGAATTCAGAATTTTCTCATTCTGCACAGCACTACACACTACTGGAGACTGGTGTGGTTCCAGGGGATTGGAGAAGGGCAGAAATAATCCCACTTCTCAAAAGTGGTAGCAAGGACGAGGAGGATAATTTTATGCCTGGCAGCCTGACATAAGTGGTAGGTAAATTAATGGAAACACTGTTGAAAGAAAAGATTGTAGGATATCTTGTATCCAACAGATTATGGAATCAAAGGCAGCATGGCTTCACAAGGGGAATGTTTCGCCAAACAAATCTGATAGATTTCTTTGACAGGGTGACCAAGGAGCTGGATCAGGGAGGGGCGGTGGACGAGGTCTACCTGGATTTCAGAAAGACTTTCAGCATCGTTCCACATAGGAGACTGGTGAGCAAGCTGGGAAACTTGGGGGTGGGTAATAAGGTGGTAAATTGGGTAAGTAACTGGATAGAGGATAGGATACACAGGGTGATGGAAACAGAATGCACTCTGAGGTAAGGAGGGTGACCACCAGGGTATCTCAAGGATCTATGTTGGGATTGGTCCTTGTAAATGTCTTTATAAATGACATAGTAGAGGATCTGGAAAGGAGAACTTGCCTTTTTTGTGGATAACACCAAGATATGCAACAGAATGGACACTCTGGGTAGCAGAGTCTCAATGAAGGGCAGGGATTTGAAAAGACTGTAACAATGAGCAACAGTCTGGCCACTGGGTTTAATGCAAAGAAGTGCAAAATGATGCACATGGGCCATAGAAACCCCAAAGTGGAGTGCACTGTTGGCAGAGTAACACTGACAAAGCAGGAAAGATACCCAGTGGTAATCATATCAGATGACCTAAAGGTGACCAGGCAGTGTGATAAGGTAGCCAGAAGGGTTAGTGGTATGCTGGGGTGCATAGGAAGGGGTATCACCAGCATAAAGAGAGAGGGTGGTGCTACCTCTATATAAATCACTGATAAGACCCCACCTTGAGTACTATGTCCAGTTCTGCAGGTGAATCTCAAGAAGGCATAGACAGAGTGGAGGTAGTCCACAGGAATGTAACCAAAATGGTGAATGGTCTGGATCAAATGCCCTATGAGGAATGGCTATAGGAGTTAAACAAGTACACCTTGGAGGAAAGGAGGGAGAGAGAGAGAGGATCTAATAGAAAACTTTAAATAACCTACAGGGGTTAATAAGATACAGGAGGGGGGTATCTTTCAGAGAAAAAGGTGCTCAAGAACAAAGAGGCATGATATGAAGCAGAAGGAGTGTAAATTATGAGGAATGTGAGGAAGTACTTCTTCCCAGAAAGGGTGGTGGATGCTTGGAACAGCCTTCCACTGAAGGCAGTGGGGGCAAAAACAGTGATGGACTTCAGAAATCCCTGAGACAGGCACAATGATATCACAGAGGTAGAGAAGGAGGAGGAAAGAGATTGCACCATAGATCAAGTAGGTTCTGCAGCAAAAAAATGAAGGTTAGAAAAAAAGGGGCAACCTGGGTGGGTCCAGTGGCCCTTTTCTGCTGCCACATTCTATGTTTCTCTGTCCTCTGCTAATGTTAAGCCATTATTCATGTTTCCCAAAATGTATGCCGCTTTTACTGAACCCTCACAATGAGGTATATTCATGAAGCCTACGTGCCACGTATGTGCTATTCATAGGCATGCCTATGACTGAATGCCATGCAGTGGTGTCCAGTGGACCCTGGCAACATTCACTACAGGCATGCTAGCACCTTGTACACTGGATGCACTGGCACCTATGCAGATATGTACCATGGACAGTCCAGGGACATGCCAGTGGTGTGTCAGGGGGGTGTGCTCCCACTCCGAGCCATTCACTAAGATGCAGAGTGCTGGGGGTGCAAATCATGTGATAGTCAACCCTGCCATAACCTTTACATGCCCCCAATGGACACCCACTGGGCACTGCAGCAATAGGAACACCCTGCATACTGCTATCCCAGCACACCAGGCTGCCAGGGAGGGTGGAGGAGTTTGCCCATTGCTATCCACTAGCCACAGTCCACACCTTCCCAAGATGCATGCATGCAGCAGAACATCCACTTCAGGACTCAGGATAGGCATCTTATTAGATGCCCACCTGCATCCTGTGCTCTGCACTGCTGAAGTCATGATCCACCACCATGCAGCTGTGCACTGGGGATGGGGCCCATAGATAGGTGGCTGCAATGGTGAATACCAGCCTGTGGACATCCATCTTGGGGCGCAGGCTCTGTACATGCAAATCATGTGTACATCCCATACTTTTGTAAGTAGGGCCCAATATTTTTACCTATACCCATCCTCTCTCAAAATTCACATTTTTACTCCTGCACTCATCCAAATAAGAACTCCATCTTCTGTACCCCCTTTCAGAATTAGTACTGTAGCCCATACCACCAAATATGTGTGCATTTACCCCTGCGCCCTTCAAAATGTACATCACTTGCACCCTATCTAGACTGGTACTTATAACCTTCCCAAAATTTGCACTTGCACCCCTGCAGTTCTTCTGAGATTTGGACTTGGAACAATTAACATTTGCACTGTGCACCTATACCTGTCCTGAAATTTGTACTTACACCACTGCATCCCTCTCTAAAAATTGTGCCTACCCTCCAGCAACTCTTCCAACAATTTTTCTTGTACCACTCCCAAAAGTTGCACTTCCCTTCATAAATTTTTTATTTGAACCCCTACCCTCCCTAAATGTGTACTTGCACCTCTACTCACCTCCTAAAATTTGTACTTGTGTCCCTATACTTCTCCCAAAATGTGTATTTGCACCCCTCCCAAAATTTGAACTTGTGCCCCTGAATCCCTAACAAAATTGTACTTGTATCTCTACACCTTTCCCAAAATTTGGACTTATTACCACTGCACCATTCCCAGAATTTGTACTTGCACCCCTGAACCACTCACAAATTTTGTACTTCTGGCCTTGCACCCCCCAACATTTGTACTTGTACCCCAGCACCACTCCCAAAATTGAACTTGTATCTCTACATCTCTCCCCAAAATTTACTTTGTTCCCCTGCACCCCTCCAAAAATGTGTACTTATACCTCTTCAGCCCTTCCAAAATGTGTGCCTCTACCCCTGCACCCCTCCCTAAATTTGTACTTGTACCCCTGCAACCCTCTCAAAATTTGTACTGCAACCTTGCACAAGTCTCAAAATTTGTATTTGTACCCCTGTACCCCTTCCAAAAGTTGTACTGGCACCCCTACACCCCTTCCACTATTTGTACTTCTATCCCTGCACCCCTCCAAAATGTGTATTGTACCCCTACAACCAACTCCAAAATTTGTACTTGTACCCCTGCACCCCTCCTTAAATTTGTGCTTCATCCCCTCCCAAAATTTGTACTTGCATCCCTCCCAAATTTGTACTTCTACCCCTACATTCCCCCCAAATTTGTACTTTTGCCCCTGCACCTGTCCCACAACTCATGCTTATACCTCTGCACCCCTCCCAAAAATAGTACTTGCACCCCTGCTTCACTCCCATAATTTGCACTTGCACCCCTGCCCAAAAGTAGTACTAGCACTCCTTCACAAGTTGTACTTGAACCCCTGCTCCCCTCCCAAAATGTGTACCCCCACCACTGCACTCCTCCCAAGATTTATACTTGTGCCCCTACACCTTTCCAAAATAAAAGTATTTGTATCACTGCACCCCTCCCAAAAATGAGTACTTGTTCTCCTGCAACCCTCCCAAAAATGGGTTTTCATCCCTGCATGCCTTCCACAATTTGTACTTGTACTTGTACCCCTCCTAAAATTTGTACTTGCACTACTGCTCTCCTCCCAAAATTTGTACTTCTGCCACTGCACCCCTCCCAAATTTGTAGTGGTACCCCCAGATCCTTTCCCAAAAAAGTACTTGTACATCTGTAACCCTTCCAAAAATCTGTACTTGTACCCCTGCTCCCCTTCCCAAAACTGGATTTTTATCCTGTACCCCTTTGAAAAGTTGTACTTGCATCCCTCCCAAAATGTGTTCTTCAACACCTCCATCTTCCCAAAATGTGTATTTGCACCTGCACCCTCTCAGAATTTAAAATTCTGCACCCTCAAAATTGTACTCATGCTCCTTGCCCCCTTACAAACTTGTACTTGACCCCCTGTACCCCTCCCACAATTTGTTCTTGTACCCCTGCACCACCCCCTAAGTATGTACTTGCACTCCTCCCAAAATGTGTACTTCTACAACTACACCTTTCCCAAAATTTTAATTTTTGGAAAGGAGTGGGGTAGGACGCAAAGATTTGGGGGCTGATTTTCAAAGCCCTCAGAATGATGCAAGGTGCCTACATCAAACATAAATGACACAAGTGTACCTTACATCAAAAAATGCACCCCAAGCCATTCTCAAAAGCAGTCTGCAGCAAACGCTGGCTGCTTGCAGCAAAGGTGTCTTGCACCAGCCCTGCCCCATAAAATGGGCTGCAGCATGGCACTATGGGGTGTGCAGCAGACACAAGCTGCCACACCCCCTAAATCAGTATTCTACAACCACTCTCACAGGATAACTGCCTAAGTACATGTAGACCATCCAGGTGCTGGTCTAAGTGTACTTAGGTGTCTTCTGGGGGTTGCACCAATGTGCTGCCAGCCGATTCTCCCATAGCACATGCAGCCCCCTCAACAGCCCCAATCCTCTTGACTTAATAATTACAGTAACCTGATGGTCTAGTGTTCCCCCTATGCCCCAATATCTCATAATATTTATTTAAGTTGCCCTGGTGGATTAGCCATCTTCCCCCCCCAGCTCTGGTCTGCCATAGTATACATATAGATTGCCCCAGTGGGCTAGCAGAGTCCCCAAGCCCTGATCACCCATAATATTAATGTTAATGTCCCTGGTGGTCTAGTGGACCCCCCCACCCTGCAGTGCCCTACCACCCAGCTCCCCCAACCCATAAGCCAGCTGGCGACTGACACAGCCCATAGTTCACCACCATGGCCAGCCTCAGACTGAGCTATGAATAAGCACATACTGTACATAGTACACACTTCGTGACTGACAGCTGCTGTCAGTCACTGAGCATGTACTATATGCAATACATGCTCATTCATGGCTCGGTTGGTAACTGGCCACATTGGGGGAGTAGTTGACTGTGTCAGTTGTAGCTTGAGAATATGGAGTTAGAGAGCACTGCTGGAGTGGAGGTCTCGCCATGGACCTTTCGGTATATGACGGGAGATCGACGTGAACAGTCACGAACAATATATATGGCAATCAGGCAAAGTCTAGCTGGGGTGTTCTATGAATAATATGGGAATAGGGGCCAGTGGTGGAAAGGCATCTGCCCGTGGTGGTATTGCCACACAGTCCACCCATGGCTTGTGGCAAGGCTTCCTGATTCACCCTCTGTTTGGCACAGGGCCATTAGCAGCAAGCCACAGGACTTACCCACCAGGACTCTACCCAATAGAGAACTGGGGACAGGCTTTCCCGCACACTCGTAATTAGCACACATCACCTTTGGCATGGCTTGTGCCCAACTTTTGAGAATCATCTCCTTTGTGTTTTGTGTGTCTGTCTGGGGGGGCAAGCATGTGGAAGGCTGCAGGTTTGGAGGAACTGTGCAGGTGACATATATGTTTCAGGAGTCATGTGGTGTGTGGTTGGGGGAGCTGTATAGGAAAGGTATATGTTTCATGAGTCATGAGGTAGGACTAGAAATGGTTGGAGTGGTATGTATGATATAAATGTGGGAGATGCACAGTTAGGCATACATCGTGTGTGGGGGGATGGGGTGCAAATGTTGTTGAAGTAGGGTAGGAGTACAATGTATGAGAGAGGTGTGATGAGTGAGTGTGCAAATATTGGTGTAGGTGCATGGTAGAAGTACAAATATTAAGGGTGGGAGCAGATTTAGGGAAACATGCAGAATGTTTTGAAAGTTGCAGTAGTACACATTTTTGGAGGGGTGTAGTGGTGAGTATACATTTCAGAAGGTATACGGAGGATATAGCTTATAACAGTGGTGCAAGATAGAGTTAGAAACTTAAGATGGGAGAGGTGTGTGGGCAGGTTTTTGAATAATTACAAGGAAGGGGCAGTGCAGAGGTGCACATTTATGTGGTATTATACAATGGCATGAAAACGTCTTGAACTCTGATTGGCTGGCATGCCTAGTTATAGTGATGTTATTAAGCAATAACATCACTGTATCTAGGGCAGGCAGATGATGACTTCATCACCTGTGAAACATACCAGTTACTGTAATTCACTGCCCACCATGCTGACCTCTCAGTTGCCTGGCATGAACTTCACGATAAACTTTAGCTTCCTGTCAGAACAAACTGTTGATGAGATGTTTTCTCAACCAAAGAAAGAGGAATCAGCAACAACCAGCAACAGTTCAGCATCAGAAAATCAACCACTAAGTACTGTAAAAAAGTCAGGGAAAAAAGACCTTTAAATCTGGCACCAGAATCCACAGATCAAACTGAAGTTAATCGTAATGAAGCCAACAACAAATGGCAAACAAATTGGGCTGCCAGTGTCTTCAGTGACTGGCTACTAAAAAAGAAATACAAAGTGACTTAAAAACTATTTCACCACAAGAATTGAACCCAGATTTGTGGAAATTATACAATATTGTCAGAAATACCAGTGAAGAACAATATAGTAGCTCCAGTTACTTTCGTCTCCAAGCAGGTTTAAAGTGATACATAAATGAGCCACTCCATGACCATTTTAAGTGACATGGACTTTCAAATGTCCAACAGTGTCTTTGCGGGGCACTCACAAAAACATAAGAAGACAGGGCAAAGATCTGGCAAGCCACCACCCTCCAATTAGACAAGGAGACCTACAAAAAATACGAGTCCGAGGAACTCAGTCCAGCAACTGTTGTAGGGCTTGTTCGCTGTGTATAGTTTGTACTACAACTGCGCTTTGTGAGATGAGGGTGTGAGGGACCGACAGCCCTGAAACCTGATTCATTTGTTATTAAAAAAGACGAACAAGGGATAAAATATAATACAATGACTTTGAATGAAAAGATGAAAATCCATGCCCGTCTGTTAAAGTATGACTGGGAAAACCTCAGAGGTGCAATGTTCAAAATTTCTGGTCACTAGCTCTGCCCATTCCACTGCCTTGAAGCATATTAAGGAAAGCTACTGCCAAATCCACCCTGCTTGTTCCTAAACCCTCAGCCAAAACCCTACCAGGTGAGTATAGCACTTCAATTATAGCACTGTCAAAAGGGTGCTTCCACAATAGCATCTGCCTAGAAAGCTACAGGAATAGAATGGTGCAAGGCAGTTACTGCTACCCCTGTAGCTCTCTAGGCACAATGGAGGAGAAGAGAAGAATCTGGCAGCTTGGCACTCTGCTGAGCTGTTCCCATGGTGGTGTGGGCTAAGGCTCCGAGCAGCTAAAGCAGGGAATCATCCTGGAGACCAAGGTTTGGTTCCTGGTCTCCCAATTGCTGTATTTTCCATTTCGCTCTCCCAACCAAGTTCTATTTTTTGTTATTTGTCCCCAAACCCGATGTAACTTCCCCATTTCCTCCCCACCAAATTTAATTTTTTTTGTTTCTGTCCCCTCACCAGATGTAAACCACCTGTTCCCCCCACCGAGTTTTATTTCTTTTATGTCCCCTCACCCAATGTAACCCCCCAAAGTTTCTACCTGTCTCTGAGTTCCAGCCAACCCCGCATGGAGTTGATTATAAGAATTTCAGGGGGTTGGGGCAAAGCTCCCCATGTCAGGGGTTTAGCAGGGGGCAGAGCCCCCACAAAATACAGATTACCTTTTGTTTTTGTTGGCCATGGAAGCAGTTGGTGTGTTTGTGGACCGATACCACTGGCATTGTTTTTGCAGGCAGCATTTTGGTCAGGCACTGTAATTGATGATGGTGTTTTGATGTCATGCTTTTTCATTGCACTCTTCTGGTTTTCACTATCCTTACCTAGTGCCAGTAAACACCAGATCTCAAACTTCAGAGTGAACCCATCTGGTACACTCTCAAACCAGTGGGTGTCAATTATTTGTCCAGCATTCTCCCCTGGATTTGCAAGCTTGCAGGCCTGACCAGTACCTATACTAATCTGAGCAATGGCAATACAGCTCCTCTCAGATGTGGGTCTCCAAGCAAGACAGATTATGTCAGCAACAGGACATAAAAGTGAAATGACCCTTAAATCACACAGGCAGCCTAACTCACCGACCAACATACCTGGAGCAACATCCTCTTGTAGCAGTCAGAACCAGACCAGCTCAACACAGCAAGCACCATTTCTCCAGGCGAACCAGCAAATGACACCCACCCAGGAACTGAACCCAGAACCACAGTACAGCATCATCCAATGACATCCAACCACAGCACAAGAGCCCTACTGATCAATGTCTGCATAAACATCCAAGGAAACACTGTGTGTCCTCAACTTTTACAGATAATTTTAAAAGAGACAGTGCATTCAAAAATGCATAATGCATACCGGATTAGTACTTTATAAAGTTACATTGAAAACAAGTTCTAGCAGTTAAACCACAGCAGTTAAATGCAATGTTTCCTTTTTATAATAACATCTTTATGAAAAGTTTTTCACACCAGACAAACATCAATTAATAATTATACAAATTGAGAATGAACAACAATGCTAAATTATATGCAAACAAGGGTTGGGAGTTACAGTGCAAGGGCAAAGAAAGAAATAATAACGACATTGACACGGGTATAATAACATTTAACAATGTATAAATTATATAACATACCAATCTCAGAAAACAAAAACAGAAAAAGAAAAAAAGCCTATCAAAAACTATTTAAAATAAGTGAATCCAAGCAGGAGCCTCATCCAAAAAAAAAAGAGAAAACACCCCACTCCCCCATTTCATCACTCAACAAAAAGGTTTGTCCAAATAGGACAGTATGGCACACACAAAACTAAAATTATGAATGCCATATAAAATGGTCAAACATCATTAACAAGTATTAAGGAAGAAAGGGGGATCAGTTTGTATTCTATATGTGACCCAACACTGCCAAATGTCCTGAAAATGGCTTCATGGTTTAAATATCAATAGGTACATTCTCAGAATGATACATAGAGTCAATTAAATGCACCCAATGAAAAACCTGGGGTAAGCAAGGAGTAGGCCAAAGCTTTGTAATAAGCTGCTTAGCACAAACTAAGAGAATTTACAAAAACTGAGCTTGTCTACCTCGCACTGATGTGGCCTCAGCAAATTTATGCAGTAATACTAATAAAGGAGGTACAGGTGAAGGAAGGTCAGAAAATAAAGTATGAATATCCTCTGTAAGCACTTCTCAATAAGGCTGGAGAAGTGGGCAAGACAAAAATATATGTGAATGATCAGCCAAGGATTCTCCACAACCCCTCCAACTTGAGCGAGAAGAAGTATTATTAATCTGAGCCAAAATACACAGAGTCCAAAAAAATGCATATGGCATTCCCATGCGAATTCATTTAGATATAAAGAGATTGTTAATTTATAAATCAGCAAATAATTCTTCTCCCAATCCTTAGACATATACACTAGATGAAGGTCAGCATTCCAGCAGGTAAGAACAAAATATGTAGATTCTGAGGAAAGAAAACAAAATATTGAATAAACATCAATTAAATGCGACTGAAGTACATGTTTCTGATGGACAATTATCAAATTAGCAATGGGAGAAGGGGTGCCAGAAAATCTCTTATATTCCAGTGGGAGAGTATGAACATAATCCTGTAACTGTAAACAGTGATAATAATCTGACTGCGGCAGATTATATATACAACAAAGATCAGAAAAAAGCTGGAGCCCTTTATCATCCAGAATCTGATGGTAATACAAAATGCCCACTTGTGCCCAGTGATGGAGAAAGAGATCTAAAATATTAAGGGGGTTCTTGCAATCTCTAGCTAAAGCCCTAAAATGAAATAATTTGGATGGCAGTATACTACACTGTATTATATGCAAAATTTTAAGAGTAACTCATGTATACCTATGAAATTTATTGAATGGCAGATAAAACAGAGGCGAAGAAAAAGAATGCAACCCACATCATATAGGTCATTTAAATCAAATTATATTTCCTTCCAATGGCTACTGGGCCTATGCATGAATGTGTGGAGTGGCTATGCACATGGATCCATGGCTCATAGCCTCCATACTATGCGTACCCCCTCACGCAGTATGCGCATCCAGGGTGCACAGCCCCTATGCACCCGATCACCTGGCTGCATAGACAGCAATGCAATGGGGGGTGGGCAGGGATGTGCCAGCACTAAGGTGAGTAGTGCTGCCCAAGGGGGAGTGTAGAAGGGTGCAGATTACAATGAGGACCCTGCCATACCACCTGTGCATGCAACAGTCCATCTTCCGGTTCAGGCAGCAAGCTCACATCCCACAACAGCAAGACCCCTGCAGCAGTCCCTGCCATCCACCCCAGCAAACAACCATGCCACATCCCCTTGAAAGCTGAACCCCCCCAACACACCATGCAGAGGGGCACCAGCCCAAGATTGCAGACACCCCTGCTTCATACCCCGACCCCCACTCCCAGCCCCTCTGGGCACTCCATGGTGTGCAGTGGCTCCCAAGGCAATCTGTGGTGGTCAGGTGTGGACAGTGGTGGCCCCTCCCAACACCAAAACAACACCCCCAACCTGTACCTGTCCTCTGGTGGCAAGGGACAGCTGGTGGTACAGCCCTCCACACACCTCCTCAGCCAATGGCCATCCAAGTGATGCTGGGAGTGTGCTTCCTATATATGGGCAGCACGCTCCCCGCATCACTTGGATGGCCAGCAGCTGAGAAGGTGTGTGAAGTGCTGTGCCACTGCCCATCATGCCACCATAGGAGAGGTACAGGGGCTGGGGGGGGTGTATGCCTGCTGGGACGGAGGACAGGCCATGGCTGTGTGGAGGGGCTGCAGCAATGCGTTCAGAGCAGGAGCACTTGTGTGTTGGGGTGGGGGAGGTTGGTGCATCACAGAGTATGGGACAGTGGCACTGAGTTTTTGGGGACTTATGCCAACATGTGCACAGGGACAGGGCACTGCTGTGTGTGTGGGGGCCATCATGGAGATGGGGCTGTGCTGTGAGGGGTATCATGCATACCGGACTGGGGTGGGGTTGCCCTTGGGGGTGGGGGCTAGGTCCATGGGCATGGCTGAGGGATGCACTGGGTGATGGGGCCTGGCCATGCAGGTCCAAGTGCACATGTATGTAGCTGCTGTCCATCCAAGTGATGCTGGGAGCATGCTATTCATGCACCCAGACCTGCACCCTACTACACGTAAGGGATTCACTGTGGGACCCAGGATGGGCATCCAATTGGCTGCCCAACCAAGTCTGTGACTCCACCCCAGCCACCTTGTGGAGTCCTGCATGCCAGGAGGGCAGAGCCACAGACAGGTTGTGGCCATTGATGAATATGGTTGGTGCACACCTGTCCACAGGTGTGGAGCTACACAGGTGAGATATGCTCCTCTGGTGCAAAATTCCACCCAGTAGTGCATAGGCCCAACTGTAAGCAGAAGTGGACAGGATCAGTTGTGTTCCAGTACAGTAGCTGCTTCTTGTTGTTTCTACAGGGTTTCTTGTACATTTTACTTGGTAGAAGGTTATTTCTTTTCTTTCTTACTTCTAAGGGGCTATCAGGGTATTGTTTTTGGGGCTGTTGGAAGTTTGAAAACTGGTTTGGTGGCTGTAGGTAGGCTTATTTGTTGAAAGTTTCACTGTGTAACAGGCTGCGTTGGTGGAGGCCTATTTCTTCTGATTTAAAACCTATTTGGTGGGATTTGCTTGGGGCTGGTTATTTGCATTGGAGACCTATATCTGTTAATTTCAAGCCTATTTTGATATGTTGTTAGTGAAGCTGATTGAATTGGAGACCAGTTTCCTTTGGTAGCAAACATATTTTTGGGGCTTTGAGTTGCATTTTGAATTTTGATTCCTTTTTGCTGACTTCACTGGCTGCAAAGGTTAGTGCATAGTAGGGGAAGGGTGTTAAAGGTATGGCTAGGTCTCACTCAGCTAATTGACTGGAGGCAGAGCTGAGTCAGGTTTGTGGTGTCAGTAGCTTGGCTTCTCAGAAGGAACTAGAAGGGGACAGGATCAGTTGTGTTCCAGTATAGTAGCTGCTTCTTGTTGTTTCTACAGGGTTTCTTGTGGATTTTATTTAGTAGAAGGTTATTTCATTTCTTTTCTTTCTTACTTCTAAAGGGCTAGCAGGGTATTGTTTTTGGGGCTGTTGGAAGTTTGAAAATTGATTTGGTGGCTGTAAGTGGGCTCATTTGTTGGATGATTCACTGTGTAACAGACTGCATTGGTGGAGGCCTATTTCTTCTGATTTAAAACCTATTTGGTGGGATTTGCTTGGGGCTGGTTCTTTGGTTACAGGGCTTGGAGGGGCAGACACAGGGCTGATACACTCTCTCAAGAGTCGGGTGTAGGCCCTAATCCCACCTCCCCACCCTCCTCCCCAGACCTCTGCTTGTTCATAGGGGAACATCTGCCAGGCAATTGGAGGAAAAGGCTGCAGGCGCAGTTCATGTAGTTCTAGCCATTGGGGGTTGGATTTAAAGGCTGGGAGAGAGGAGCTTAGGGAGTTGTTCACTTCCCTTATAAGTTTACTGTGTTGTACTGCACCTAGTAACAGGGTACCGGTTTACTGTGGGACTGTATCTAGGATTAGTGGGTGACCTGATTAGTCAGTAGGGGTGTATCTTGGACTATTGGGGAACCTGGTGGCTCACCCAAGGAAACCTACTTGGAGGGGGATGGGACCACACGTCATTAGGGACGGCATCTTTGGGAGGGTGGTGGGGTGCACAGAGTGTGGGGCAGCCATTATGCTGGACTGAGCTTGGAAGTTTGGTGGTTGCCCAGTGTGCTACCAGCTGGCACAGCTTAGGGAGGAGGTTGTGGGAATTAGGAGACAGCTGGGGGAAGGTATGGTTGAGGAAGAGGGCAGGAGATCTCCCATGGAGTTGCACCAAGCACTAAGGGTGGGGGCATAGGGAAAGGAGTGCAGGAGAATACTTGGGGGTCACATAGAGACCCTGGCAGAGGGGGCCCAAAAGGAGGACACTACCAAAGGAGCAGGCAGGTAACTGGGGATCCGCACAAAGGGGGGCCAGAGGGACAACATTCTCAGGGAAGTAGGCAGATGGCTGGGGCTGGACAGAAGGAAGCAAGGCAGGGAGGTGGATCAGACCTTACACTCAGTAACCACTTCAATTCTCTTCTTCTGCTTGAGGATGAGGGGGTGATGTAGCCATGACAGGAGTGGTTAGAGATGGAAAGGGAGTGGGGGCAGGAGGCGGGGCCAGATAGCAGGAGGAACGGGGGCACCTGGAATGCAGGAAAATGGGGAGCAGGGATCAGAGCAGGAGGGGAGGGAGAAGAGGAGGAAAGCACAAGGAGAAGGACCAGTTGAGAGGAAAGGGCAAGGAGAAGGACCAGATGTACAAGGAGGATACAGTAAAGGGAGCTGAGGGTTTAGGCCAGGGGAGCACGACAAGCAAGGAGGGACTAAACAGAGACAGGAAGGAAGGGAGGACGAGCCAGGCTAGTTTAGCGGATGGGGAGAAGGACCAGTCACAAGCAGTAAGGGGGGGAGTTAGCGAGGTACAGAAGGATACTCAGGAGGAGGAGAGGCATAGAATCAGAGGGGAGGGGGTCCAGGATAAATAAGGAGGGGGCAGAATGTGGCACCCAGATAAAGGGAGGAACAAGGAGCTGGCTGGGTGGAGGGGCCAGTAGAAAGGATGAGGGTCATGGAAGGGGGGGATGGAGGAAAAGGAGTGGTCAGAGTGCTTCTGTTGGGGGATTCTATGATTAGGGGTATCAAATGGGATAGGGAGGGAGAAGCCTGGTCAGTTAGAACAAAATGCTTCCCTGGACTAATAGTGCACAGGGCCAAGCATGAGGTATATCAGCTGGCGAAGGATTATGGGGGTTCCCCTGACATACTGGTCCACCTGGGTACAAATGACATTGAGGGAAATAGTGAGCTAGAGACACAGGTGAGGTTCAGGGAGCTTGCCAGGGTCTGTCATGACATAGGATGCACAATTTCCTTCTCAGAAATCCTGCCAGTGCCAAGGGCTAGTGGGGAACATAAAAGGAGGATTAGGGAGATAAACCAGTGGCTCAGGGAGTAGTGTGAGGCCAGAGGGTATGGGCTGATGGGGGGGGAGATATGGGAGGATAAGGAGCTGTATGCTAGAGATAGACTCTATCTCAATTTGGAGGGGAGGAGAATCCTTAAGTTGAAAATAGAGGGGTTCATTGGTGAAAAGTGGGGTTTAAACTTGTGAAGGGGGAAGGATGGGAGAAAAGGCTGTTGATGGGGGTCCAATAAAGATGGGACTCTGTCTCCACCCCCCTGAGGAGCTGGAGGAATGTGGGAAAAGGCCGACTGGTAAAGTGCAGACCAGGGGAAAATGGAATCCCCATGGGAACATGAGCAGGGGAAATGGAAGTATAGGCAAAGGGTGGAAGGTAGTCCTGCTAAATGCCGGGAACTTGGGCAATAAAATGCCTGAGCTCCAGGAGATGCTAACTGAGGGAGCGGTGGATGTGGCAGCGGTCACTGAGACCTGGGCCACTGCAGGACACGACTGAGACCTGAACCTGGAGGGTTACACTATGTTCAGGAAGGACAGGGGAGAGGGAAGGGGAGGAGGGGTAGCAATGATAGTCAAAAACTGCATTGGCATAGGGGGAGTAGAGGAGGTGGAGGGAACCGTGGAGGTGATTTGGGTCACCTTGATAACAAGGGGGGGCAAGAGAGTAAAAGTAGGAGTGGTGAATACACCCCCTGCACTGGTGGAGGAGCTGGAGGATAGTCTGGTGGCAGATGTTGGGAGACACTGCAGATTGGGCAGGGGAAGGGTGGTGGTGTTGGGGGACTTAAACATGCCAGGAACAGACTGGGAGACTATGACATCCTCGGTGGCCAGGGAACAGAGGTTGTTGGATGTCTTTCAAGACACGTTCCTAACTCAGCAGGTGGGGGAACCGACCAGGGAGGTGCGGGTACTGGATGTGGTCCTGGCAGACAGTTACCAGATTGGGGGCCTGGAGGTAAGAGACCCATTGGCCGTGAGTGACCATGCCACAGTCTGGCTTACCTGGACCTAGAAGGGGTAGAAGACTGCACAAAGTCGGAGGTAATTGACTTCAGGGGGGCGGATTTTAAGGAAATGGGAAGGATCCTTAAGGAGCATTTGGATGTGATTGGGTCAGACATGGACACTGACAGTAGCTGGGAAATCATCAGAAGAGGGGTGCAGGATGCTACCAGCACCTGTGCAAGAGTAAGACGAAAATGCGGTATGGGCCCGAAAACCCTGCTGGTGGACCAGGGAGGTCCAGGAGGTGGTGCTGGGAAAGAAGGCAGCCTATAGGCAATTCAAGTGCTCAAGAAGTAAAAGGGATTGAGGGGAGTATGAGCTGATGGCTAGAAGGGCCACTAGAGTGGTGAGGGCGGCTAAGGCAAGGAAGGAGCAGAACCTGGCCAGGGACATTAGGAGAGGGAACAAGGGGTTCTTTCATTACATTGGGAAAAACGAAGGGTGAGGGGCAGATTAGCAGGATTAAAGCAGGGGAGAGATGGGCACAAGACCTGGGCGAGCAGGCTGAGGTACTAAATGAGTACTTCTCCTCAATTTTCACCAAGGAAAATGGGGGTGCTGCATCATACATGTGAGGAGACAGTGATACTGAGGAGGGGGGAACCTTACTGATCGGCAGGTCTAGGGAGAGGGGGAGGCATCACTGGCAGGAGGGGGGAAGGCTAAGCAGGGAGAAGAGGTAGTGGAAGTGGAAATCACAGCAAAGAGAGTGAGGGAAGCCCTCAGGTCTCTTAAGACGAAGAAAGCACCTGGGCCGGATAAATTACATCCCAGAATGCTGAAGGAACTTGCAGATGTCCTGACGAAACCCCTGGCAGAGCTTTTCACCATCTCTCTGAGGACAGGGTGGGTGCCCCAGGACTGGAAGGTGGCGCATATAGTGCCTATCCACAAGGGGGGATCAAGGGAGGTGGCAGAGAACTACAGGCCTGTCAGCCTGACATCAGTGGTGGGCAAGGTGATGGAGGGCATTGTCAAGGAGAGGCTAGGGGAGGATCTGGAAAAGTCAGGGTGCCTGGACGATAAGCAGCATGGATTCATCCCGGGGAAATCGTGTCAGACAAACCTTGTGGAGTTCTATGACTGGGTGACAAGTGCCTTGGACCTGGGTAGACCAGTGGACGTTCTCTTCCTAGACTTCAGCAAGGCATTTGACTCTGTTCCTCATGAAGGCCTATTGGATAAGCTGGGAGAAATAGGGGTGGGGAACCAGATGATCAGATGGATAGGTAATTGGCTCCAGGACCGAACCCAGAGGGTCGTAGTTGGCAGGATAGTCTCATCCCCAAGGAGGGTCATTAGTGGGGTCCAACATGGATCAGTCCTTGGGCCCCTCCTGTTCAATGCCTATGTTTCTGATATAAGGACAGGTATCAGGAGTGAGATGAGTCTCTTTGCAGATGACTCAAACTGGGGGCGGTGGTGGATGGGAAGGAGGGGAGGGTGGCCCTACAGGGGGACCTGGAGTCTCTGTAAAGATGGTCTAGAAAGTGGAAGCTGAGGTTCAATGCAGGGAAATGCAAGGTACTGCACCTGGGGGCCAGAAACCTTGGCCAAGTGTACACCCGGTGGGGAATGCTACAAGTCTCGATGGCTGAGAGAGACCTGGGGGTGGTGGTGGATGTCAAGATGAACAACTCAGAGACTTGTAGGAGGGCAGCAGCCAAGGCCAACAGGATGCTGGGATGCATCGCTAGAGGATCACCTCCAGAGGGAGGAAGTGATACCCCTCTGTATAACTGCTTGGTGAGGCCGCATCCTGAGTACTGCATACAGTTTTGGAGGCCACACTTAAAGAGGGACATTAAACTCCTGGAGAGGGTCCAGAGGAGGGCAACCAAAATGATTTGGGGCTTGGGGGACAGGACCTATGGGGAGAGGCTCAAAGAGCTAAATATGTACACATTGGAAGAGAGAGGGGACCGGGGGGACATAATAGAGGTCTTCAGGTACATGAAGGGGGTAAACAGGGGAGGAGCAGTCAGGGTGCTTCAAAGGAAGAAGGAGGAGGGGGCAACTAGAGGGCATGGGTGGAAGCTGGAGGGGGAAAGATTCAGGGGAGAAAGGAAGAGGTGCTACTTCACTGAGAGGGTGGTGGAACCATGGAATGTGCTTCCCAAGGGCTGGTGGAGGCAGAGACGGTGGAGGGGTTCAAGAGGGGGTGGGACAGGTACAGGGGAAGGGTTCTGGATGCAAAATCCAATGCAGTGAGAATATCCGGAACTGGGAAGGGAGAAGCTACAGAAGGCGAGGGGGGGGCAGCAAGGTCAGCTCCCAGGGTGGGGCTGACCAAACGAGCAGACGTGAAAGACAGTTAGACCTATTCTGCTGGCATTTTAGTATGTTAGTATGTTAATATGAAAGCCAATAACAGATCACGCGAAAATGACAAGCCAGAGCATACCAACTTAAATTAGGGAAATTTAATCCCCTCCTTGTGATCAGAAGTTGCAAGACCATTAATCGCATCCTGGGGCACCTACCACACCAAAGAAAATGGGATAAAAGTCAGTGCCAATCCCTAAAATAAGAACTAGGATATAAAGGTAGGGTTTTCAAGAAGAAAAGAATATGAGGTGAAATAGTAAGATGAATAACACCCAGCTGCTAAAGAAAAGAAAAACAAAGGTCGACCAACTTGATAAATGTGCCATGATAGTGTGTGTCAAAGGTTCCAAATTAAGAAGTTCAAGATGATCCAAGTTCTCAGGAAGATATACTTCAAGATATTTTAAAGAGTTTCTGTTCCAGCATACAGGCAACAGAGCATGAATGGAGAGCAGTAGATCATAATTAAAAACTAAAAGAGCAGTCTTATCCTTATTTAGATGGATCTTTGACAAGACTCCAAACCATTCAATTATCTGCAATATCACTGGGATAGACTCACAAGGATCAAGTTAAGTTATTAGAATATCATCAGCAAAAAGTGCAATTTTATATTCCCGACCACCCAAGAGGGATTCCATGTATTGAAGAAGATTTCCTTATAAGAGCAACTATATACAAAGCAAATAACCCCAGTGACAAGGGACAACCTTGTCTGGTACCTCTACCCAACAAAAAGGAAAAATGAAACGTTTCCAAATGTAATGTTTCCATTTTATGTAGTTTATAATAGTTTGATAAAGGTTACTCACAATAGTTATCAATTTATTCATTTCATTACTGTTAAAATTGCTTGCACTGTTTACCTAATGTGCAGGACTATTTTCATTGCAATTTCCAAGTTTAAACATTTTAAACAAGTAACATTTTTAAAACATAAAAATCTGCAACTGTGTCTTATTTAACACACCATGTAGCATAATTTTACACAGCAAGCCATTGTATAATAGCAACAAGGCACTCCAGGGTATATGTTGTTGTGTAATAACATCACTTTTTGGGTGGTGGAAGCACTTGGCCAAACCCACTCAAGGAGTGATGTTATTACACAACATACACCCTGGCATGCCTTATTCATTAATTACACATTTTAGGGAGAGGTACTGGGGTAGTAGTATGCCTTTTTGTGAGTGCCCTGAAACCTCAGCAAAGGGAGTCAATCTAAATTGAATAAATAAAGAGAGAGTTGCTATGGCTGCATTCAGGATTTTAAAAGGAACACAGGAAACCAAAATGTACATTTTAAGAGTATGAGAGAGGTTTTTTTTTTGGGGGGGGGTGATACAGTGCTCAAAAGGTTGGTGATAGACCTAAGAAACTTGCCAGACATTTACCATTTTGTTCTACGGGTATAAGTCTGTTAATAAACCACATATCAGAAAATTGAGCAAACATAGATTTTTGCCATGTCACAGTTTGATGCATTGTGTGCACTAAGCTGACAGGAGCTGGTGGAAAATTATGTCATTGTTGATTGAATGACATCAGCACTCACCCTGGGTTGCAAGACATATAAGCAACTGGTTGAGCAAGTGCTGCAAGCTCTAGCGTGTGGTGCCTGCATGCGGAGACGCATGCTGAGACATGCCTGAGACCTGCACGTTCAGCGCGTATTAAGCAGGGGAACCTATTCATGCAGGTAGCTAGGCAGAAGACACCAGGAGAAAGGACTGCTGTGTGACTGGACTTCTCTGCTGGGACTAAAGAAGAAGAACTTTTGTACTTGGACCTTTCATTTAGGGTAAATAAAACTAACAAACAAAACAAAAAAAAAGTGTGTATTTGTCTGGGTTAACTGAACTGAATGGGTATCTGAACAGTTATCTAGGCAAAAATCTCAGGTGATTGAAAGGTTTTAATAGCTGTGAGGTTTAAATTACTTGTAGAAAGATCTAGTAAGTAGGAGGAGTGGCTTAGCTAGAAGGAAGCTACATTTAAAGACTGCCTTAGAAAGATTCTGCTAATAGCTTGGCAGAAGACACCAGGAGAAAGGACTGCTGTGTGACTGGACTTCTCTGCTGGGAGTATATTGCCCTCCTTCCCTTCCCTCCACCCAAAGCTAGCTCTATTTTTATAGGCACAGGATTTGACTGACAACAGGAACTTCCTGTTTGGGAGCAGGAAGTGAGTGATCACAGAACCACCAAAGACCCACCATCCTAGAAGGGCAAGAATAGCTCTCCGGCCCCCTCTAGCTGCTGGAGGTCTGCCTCTGTGTAAGTAAGTGGTATACTGAGAAATATAGGATATTCTTGTCTCAGAACAGGACAATCAGGAGCTTAAAGGGCAAATAGGCAGAAAGTAAGAAGAGAGAGAGAAAAAAAAACAGAGGAAAGAGTAAGGATTGCAAACAGTTAAGGGGCCAGAAATAAGACATGATTGGAGTGGTGCAGTGCAGTGACTGTGGAGCAGCAGTCTTCCAGGAGACGTTCTGGAGGATGCGGTGTTGTCCCATCTGCAGGCACCTCTCTGGGCTGAGGGTGGAGGTTGGTCATCTCCAGGCTAAGTTGACCAGGATTTGTGGGACCTCCCCTTCCATCTAGGAACCACCAGTGCCACTGCCGTTGCCTCAGAGGTTGCCAAGAAAGAGGAGAGGTTGGACCACAGTTGGCTCAGGGAGGGTGAGGGTGGTGGAACAGAGGTGCATCCCTCCAGTTGTACCTCTCCACATTTCCTATGCCATTTTGGCAAAGTGTGGTTCCTCTATGGAGGCAGCCGCAGTGGAGACCAAGGAGGATGCTGGGAACCTCCACAAAGGAGACCCAGAGGAGGGTGGCAGGGGACCCTGCAGGGGAAGAAAACAACCCTGATGGGGACTCCATTGTTAGGAAGGTAGAACTGGGGAGGAAGGGAGAGGGAGGTAAGGTGCCTGCCTGGCATCATGGCTTGAGGGACGGGAGCGAATCCTCAGGATTGCCAGAGCAGCTGCACAGGGAGGGAGCTAGATGTCATTGTCCACCTAGGGACAAATGACCTGACTAAGAAAGGGATTAGAGAAGTGCAAGAAGAGTTTGTGGAATTGGGGAGGGGTCTTAGTCAAGTAGCACGTGACGGTGACCTTCTCGAAGTGCTGCCCATCTATGGCATAGGAGAGGTTAGGGTGTTCCACACCATGGGATTCAATCAGTGGTTGAAACACTGGTGTGAGCTCAGGATTTGGCTTCATTGAGGACTGGGGTCCACCTGAGTGATGCAAGCCTATACTGGCATGATGGGCTGCATCTGTCCGGGAGGGAACCAGGATCCTAGGTGATAGGTTTAAATGCTTCATTGGCAAGCTTTTAAACTAGCCAAGGGGGAGGCACTGGAAAGGAGCAGGGAAATCCTAGCCCCCCAAAATAATCACAGTAGTAAGTGGGCAGGGTAAATGGAGAAAGTGACAAAGGCAAGAAGGACAGGGATGGGGCAAAGGGAGTAAGGCCATCAGGAAATGGAGAGTAATGAGTACCAATGCCCGTAGTCTGGGCAACAAACTCCCTGAGCTGGTGGCCTTGATGGAAGAGGGATGCCTGAATATCGTAGCAGTCACAGAAACATGGTTCACAGAGAACCATGACTGGGATGTTAACATACCAGGGTACATAACCTACAGGAGAGACAGGCAGGAGTAAAGAGGGGGAGGAGTAGCTCTCTATGTAAAGGAAGGGATAAAAGCAACTGAATAAAAGAGTAAACAGGGAGGAGAGGAGGCACTGTGGGTCACCTTGGAGACTGGAAAGGGCACCACAATCCACACAGGGGTTGTGTACAGACCCCCATGTCAGGTGGAGGGAATGGACAAGGATATGATAGAAGGCATTCTTAGAATGGCAGAGAAAGGTGAGATACTGTTGATGGGAGACCTGAATATGCCAGATGTTAACTGGAGCACATTTGCTGCAGCCACATCCAAGACCAGGGCCATTCTTGATGCCCTACAGGTGGCAGGCCTTAGACAGCTAGTTTCAGATCCCACTCATGAGGGAGCAATCTTAGACCTCATACTCTCAAACAGGGGCAGTGAGAGGATCTCAGATCTAGAAGTGGGTTGCCATCTGGGGACAAGTGACCATCAAACAGTGTGGTTCACGTTAAACTCAGCTACAGAGTCAAGCCATACAAAAGTGAGGGTACTGGACTTTAGGAGGGCTGACTTTTGCAAGATGGGAGAGTGCCTCAGAAAAGCACTAGCAAACAGGCTAGAAGGAGGTGTGGAGCAACAATGGAGAATCATCAGAACTGCCATCACAGAAGTAACAAGCCTTTTGTGTGAAGCAAATAAACAAATCAAAACAAAAGAAAAAGCCACTATGGTTCTCAAAAGAGGTGGCTGGGAAAGTCAGGAAGAAAAAGATAGCATTCCAGAAGTATAACGAAACACAGAAGGAGCAGGACAGAAAGCTGTACCAGTTAAGGCAGAAGGAAGCAGGGGAGGAAAGTCAGAATAGCAAAGGCCCAAACTGAGGAAAAGATAGCCAACTCAGTTAAGAAGGGGGATAAAAACTTTTATAGGTACATCAGCAAGTGTAGAAAGACAAAGGGAGGGCTAGTGAGGCTGAATAGAATGAACGGTGGGTGGGTAGAGGAGGACAGTGAAAAAGCAGGGCTATTGAACGAGTATTTCTGCTCAGTATTCACAAAAGAGGAGGGGAAGTGCCTAATCCAATTAACAGAAGCACTCTTGATAGGGGGGTCGATCCCAGTCCTTTCACAGAAGAAAGGGTTCTGCAAGAACTCCTAAAACTGAAGGTGGACAAAGCAATGGGTCCTGATGGAATTCACCCCAGAATTCTAAAACAATGAAGGGAGGAACTAGTAAAACCACTGGCTACTCTTTTTAATAAATCATGGGAGGATGGTGTGGTACCCGAGGACTGGAGGAAAGCAGATGTGATTCCCCTTCACAAAAGTGAGACCAAGACAGAGGCAGAAAACTACAGACCTGTCAGTCTGACCTCTGTGGTAGGGAAAGTGATGGAATCACTTCTGAAGGAAAGAATAGTTGAGTACCTAGAGGCCAGTGGAGCACAGGACCCAAGGCAGCATGGGTTCACAGTGGGAAGGTCATGTCAGATGAATCTAATAGATATCTTTGACTGGGTGACCAAAGTAGTAGACCAGAGAGGGGCTGTGGACATGGCCTACCTAGACTTTAGCAAGGCATTTGACACAGTCCCACACAAAAGATTAATAGTCAAATTAACCAGCCTGGGAGTGGGTCCCAGGGTGGTAGCCTGGGCAAAACATTGGCTGCACAACAGGTCACAGAAGGTAATTGTAAATGGAGTCCACTCTGAAGAAAGAGGGGTTACTAGTGGGGTACCACAGGGTTCAGTATTGGGTCCAGTCCTTTTTAATGTCTTCATCAGTGACATTGCAGAGGGACTGGAAGGAAAAATATGCCTTTTTGCAGATGACACAAAGTTATGCAACAGGGTTGATACACAAGGAGGCGTGGAAAGGATGAAAAGGACTTGGCAAGGTTGGAGCAATGGTCAGAAGTATGGCAGCTAGGATTCAATGCAAAGAGTGCAAAATAATGCACCTGGGAAACAAGAACCCAGGGAAGAATACACAATGGGTGGGAGGTAGTAACAACAACAAAAAAGGAAAGGGACCTGGGGTAATCATATCAGATGACCTTAAGATTAGCAAGCAATGTGAGAAGGCAGTGGGAGGGCTGGGGTATACTGGGATGTATAGGGAGCGCATCAGCAGCAGAAAACAGGAAGTTGTTATCCCTCTGTACAGATAGTTGGTGAGACCCCATCTGGAGTACTGTGTCCAGTTCTGGAGACCCCATCTCCGCAAGGACATAGACAGGATAGAGGTAGTCCAGAGGAGAGCAACTAAAATGGTGCAGGGTCTGCAAGAGAAGCTGTATGAGGAGAGACTAAAGGAGCTTAATATGTATACCCTGGAGGAAAGAAGGGAGAGGGGGGACATGATAGAAACCTTTAAGTACCTCAGTGGAATCAACAAAGTCCAAGAGGGTAGCATCTTTCAGAAAAAGAGACTTGCAAGAACAAGGGGACACAATTTAAAGATAGAAGGAGGGTGGTTCAGGGGCAATGTGAGGAAGTATTTTTTCACAGAGAGGGTAGTGGATGCATGGAACAGCCTTCCTGAGGAGGTTGTGGGGTCTAAAACTGTAGGAGAATTCAAGAATGCATGGGACAGACATAAGGCAATTCTTGTGGGGGTAGGAAGAAATAGGCTGTTGGTTAACTAGGATCTGCGGCCTAACCTGTAGGTAGGGAAATGGGCAGACTAGATGGGCCAAGCGGTCCTTATCTGCCATCAAAGTCTATGTTTCTATGTTTCTAGGTAAAGTGTGATTCAATTCAAAATATAGTGTTTAGTAAGAAACATGACGGAGAAGGATGTAAACATGGTGAGTCACATTGTTACCCTGAAAGGTGGGGAGCTCGGTGTCAAATGTAAAGAATGCCATAAAATTAGCCTGGACAGGTATACAGGGTTAGGAGCATTTGTCTGTAAGCAATGTTTGAAGCTAAAGGACCTTATGGTGAAAATTCTTGGGTTAGAAATGGAACTAAAATGTTTAAAGCAAGCACAGACTGAGGAATGTAATACAAATGTGTCCACAAACAGACTTAAGTCAAAAAAGAGACAGAGGAAGCATAGAGAAAGATGATATGTGAGAAGTACAGGAGGGTACTAGTATGCGTAAAAAAGGCAGAAGGTCATGGAATTTTAGGTACCTCTTTCAAATAGATTTGATTCACTGTATAGCTTAATGGGTACACAAGAAAAGATAAGGCATGACAATGTGAACATACTGTAGAAGAAAACATGAAGGAAACAGGGTAAGTTCAGGCACTAACAAACAATGAAGGAGTAGAGGATGGGAAAATATACAACAAAGTGCAAATGCAAGGGTAACAGTTAACACAGAGAAGGATGAAGCCTTGGTTCTGGCTCAAAATGGTGTACAGCCAGATATCAATCCAATGGACTGGGATATCGATTCAGGAGGAAATACTGATGAGAGAAAGAGAGCTTCTATTTTGAGAGACTCAATAATAAAGTATACAGATACTTATACCACTACAGTTGACAAGGAAATGGTGATAAGTTGATACTTCTTTGGGGTGAGGTTAGCAGATATTTGTAGATTAATACCTGAAATCATTAAGGAAGAGAAAGATAAACCAATTGTACTGGTGCACGCCGGCACAAATGACATAGTCCATGGCAAAGAGGACCAGATGCTACTGGAGTATATGTAGCTTGAGAAAGAAGTAAGGAAAGTAAATGGAATTACAATTCTCTCAGAAATTCTACCGATCCCAAGAGCCAGTGTTGCAACAAACCAGAAAATTAGAATAAATAATTGGATGAGAAGGTGGTGCCTAATGCAAGGCATACAGTGTATAAGAACTTGGGAAGTTTTTAGCAACAACGTTAACCTGTATTGTAATGCTGGACTACATTTGTCAAAAAAATTAAAAGAAGTAGGGAGTTGGGTTTAAGGTTCAAAAAATTAATTATGGCAAATTTAAACTAAGCGTTAAGGGGAGAGGGGTTACGCCTCCAACATTGAGTAAAAGTTGTAAAAGGATAACAAAGGAACAAAATACTGACAGACAATAAAATAGGGCTTTGTTGCTTAATGCTAGAAGTTTGAAAAATAAAATGGACAAACTGCAATTCACATTGTTTGAAGAAGAGTTAGACATATGTGGCATTATAGAAACTTGGCACAGGACAGATGACTGGCTAGACGTGATACAAGGATATTTCTTTCAGAGTACAAGAAATGACAGAAATGGAGAGGATCTGCTTTTTATGTGGCAATGCATTTAAGGGCACAAGATATAGGCATGGACAGAGAGAATCCTTGTAAGCCAGAGCAAACTTGGATAAAAGTCAAAGGAATGCGTAGGGATATCACTCTGGGATTATGCTATTGTTCCCCAAATGTAAGTGAGATAGAGAACTTAATCTTCTTGGAATCACTAGAAAATCAGTAAGTAACTGGTGATTGTATAATACTAGGTGATTTCAAATTTCCAAAAATAAATTAGAATTCATTGTGTGTGACAGGCCAGTGGGAAAACAGACCACAACATGATTACATTTGAAATACTAGGAAAAACAGGGAAGATAACAGGAAAAACAAAGATAAGGAATTATACTAAGGCAAATTATGTTGAGATAAGGCAGTCCTTAAGAGAGTGGAACTGGAGGCAGGAATTGACAAATTTATCTCTAGATGAAACATGGGTAAAAATCCAAGAAAAAAATTGACAAATGTGTCGAGCAATATGTGCCAGTGGTTCATAAATACAATGGAAAAGGAAGGATTCCCAAGTGGTTTTCTAGGAAACTTCAAATAATGATAAGGAAGAAAGAAAAAGCATATAAGAAGTATAAGAAGAACCAGACACAAACTAATTTAGAAAATTACAAAAAGAAGGTAAAGGAATGTAAAACTGCTATAAGGAAGGTGAAAGTGAAGTCGGAATTGAGATTAGCTACTCTAAAAAAGGACAACTGCAGCCAATTCTACAGTTATGTTGGGAGTCTAAGACACACACAAAAGCACACGGTGAGACTTGAAGAGAAGGATAGAGTAGTAGAAGAAGAGAAGAAAATCACCAATTTATTTAACAAATACTTTCTGGAAGTATTTCAGAGTTGGGTTGCTGAAAGTGAACAAAAAAAAGATTAGAAGAACAGATTTTGTCCAACAGAGAAATATTACGGAGGGGAATGTATGTAAAAAACTAAAATATGTAAATAAACACAAATCCTGTGGTCCTGACTGGATTCATTCTTTCTTCCTAAGTGAAGCAGTGGAGTAGTTAGGCTGGACCACTGGCTTTGTTGTTCAATATGTCCTTGGAAAAAGGTGAGGTTCTGAGGGAATGGTAGGAGGATTATATTACACCAATATTGAAGTGGGGAGCAAGGATGGATGTGGAAAACTAACACCCTATAAGTATTACTTCAGTGGTAGGTAAAATACTGGAGGGCTTTGGAAAGAATTCATAGAGGAGGAAATGAGAAGATGGGGGTGGTGGATGTTACACAGCACGGATTTGTGCAACGAAGATCATGTGTAGCAAATTTATTAGCATTTTTTGAGCCCATGAGTCTGACACTTGAATATGGTATGCCTGTGGACATGATATATTTAGGTTACTCTAAGGCATTTGACTCAGTATCACATGTTAACTTGTTGGACACCCCTGCAAGAGATGGGTTTGGAAACAGGTTTATTGGGATAGATAGGCACTTGCAAGCAAGCCAGCAAATCTTTATTTATATTGCACCTTTCAAAATCAAGGCACTGTACATACTATAAACCAAGAATATTAAAACAGACAACTGTATAAATTATTTAAAATCAGTCTGAAAAAGCCAAAGAAAATAACTAGGTTTTCAACATAGATTTAAAACTACTGCCGGTCAGGCATTCTCTTAACTAATGAGGTAGAGAATTCCACAGGGTTGGTGCTGCAAATGAAAAAGCACAAGCTCCAGATGTTTTTAGAAGAACCCTGGGAATCTGTAGCAATCCCTTATCAGCAGATCGGAGAGGATGATTGGGGGAGTAGGGAGTCAGGACATCTTTCAGGTAGTCGGGTCCCTGTTCATATAGGGCTTTAAAAGTAGGCAAGCCTACCTTATAGGTGATCCACCACAGAACCGGCAGCCAGTGTTGTCCACGCAGCACAGGCGTAATGTGCTTGGTCCTAGAAGTACCAGTCAGCAGCCTGACTACAGTGTTCTGCACTAGCTGCAAACAACGGATATCAACCCCAGATAGCCCTAGGTAGAGGGCATTGCAGTAGTCAAGACAGGTAGTAATGAAGGCATGGTTGGGTGTTGGGAAAAAAAGGGTGGTTATTCGGGGACACTTGTCCAAGTGGGGGGTGGTGATGAGTGGACACCCACAGGGGTCAATTTTGGGACCTACTTTGTTTATAATTTTTGTGTCTAGACCCGGTGGTGCTGAGGTTTGAGGCACTGGATGCCATACTTCGCGCCACACTGGTGACACAGGTTCAGACGCTAGCCCGGGGCACCAGGGGTTGGCAGGGGAAGGATGGGATCCGAGGACTGCTCTCCCATCCCTGGGGAGGGATCCAAGGGAACAATCGCTATGTAGCAGCCCCTGGTGATGATTGGGGGCACTACTAGAGCGGGGTTAAACATGAGGGGGCGGAGTGCGACAGTTGTCGGCATTGGGTCTAACATCATTGCATGCTTACACTCTCAGGGCAACAGAAAAATCAAGGAGGAAAATGGCAGCACAGGTCCGCAGCAGCATGATAGCCACAGCTTCAAGGGATGATGGATGCCCAGACTGGAGGTGTGTGTCAGTATTGGTTCCTTGCCAGGCGCTGGGACATAGGCAGGATCCCTTTCAACAGTATAGCTGCATATGCCAGCTGGGCATGTCCAACTTCGTGGTTGGAGGTGAAGGAGGAGTGGTGGCTGGAGATAAGTAGGGGCTTTGGCTGTAGGGAGGGTACAATATGATATGATAAAAAAAAATGTTTGTGTCTTCTATAAATAGAAGATGCAATGTGGCTCTGCAAATATGCTGACGACACAGAGTGGGGGCGATAATCAACAACCAGGAGTCTGTAAAAATATTTCAAAGACAACTCAATAAATTGAAAACATGGGCAAATGAACACAAATTAGTGTTCAGTGTTATTAAGTGAAAGGTGATGCACTTTGGAGCAAATAATCCCAGGGCCAGGTATAACATCAATAAAATGCCTATTGTGAGCATTAAAGATGAAAGAGATCTGGGGGTGTGGATAACGGACAATCCAAGTTTTTAAAAATATAATAGCGAAGGTGTGAAAAAGGCACACAGGATCCTGGGAAATATACTGAGAAATTTAAAAAGTAGAAGAAAGGAGGTGTTGTTGCCCCTGTATTGCTCACTCATGAGACCAGTGCTTGAGTATGTTGTTCCAGTTTGTATACCACAAAATGTAGGCAGTATAATCGCTGTAGAGAGTGTGCAGAGAAAATAGACTAGGACAGTGAAAAGGGTTAAGAAAAAGGTATACGAGGACAGACTTAGAGAATTGGGACTGTATTCAGTGTCTTATTGCAGAATGAGAGGGGACTTGTGTTATGTACATAGGCTTTCCATGATGAGATGATCTGGGAAACATCTGGTCTCATGAGAAAGGGAATTTTGGAAAGGGCTACTAGATTGCACCCCTATCAGTTGAAAGGAGATTTGTACAAGTCCACAAGAATGGGTAACTGGTTTAGCCAGAGAGTGGTTAAAACATGGAACAGTTTGCTAGAGATGGTGGTGGGGGACACCAGTATGGAATCTTTTAAACATCAGTTAGACTAATACATGGGGAAAGATAATTAGAATACATCACTGTTAGTGGCAGGTCTCCATAAGGCTGCTTTAGCTACATGACTTGCAGTTCCTACCTACGAACCTAAGATTCTGCTGGCTGGTGTGAAAAAGTCAGAGGTATTTTTCTGTAAAACCATCAAATAAGGGAGGCAAACAAAATAGTATTTATACATGAGTAACTGCAATTTCTTAACTTTAATTTGTAACAAATGAGGCCTAGTTGTCCTCGTATGTGCGAATAGTACATTTTTAAAGTATTGCATTTTGTCTTTAATATCACAGCTTTGCTGCTATAAAATCTACTCTAAACCAGTACTTGCCGAATCTATGGTCCCAGAGACATCATCGTCACATAGGACAGGAGGCATTGTAGTAACAAGAAGAGCAATAAACCATAATAGATGGAGATCCCCAGGGGCAAAAAATAAAAAAAAACAACCACAAAACTAACAGTCAATTTAGAAAAAAAAAACTCCTAATAGCAGACAAATGGTAGGACACTCTAGGGCTATAAATTCAAATCAGAACACTCTTCACAATATGTTTCTGCAAATTCTGACTGTATTACTCCTTTAAAGATATACTGCAGTAAAGTGAAATACAGTTTAAATAACATCTCACTCAGTACAGAGTAGGTACCAATCTTCCACATGTTGATGCTTTATAAATTAGAACCTGAAACTAATTTCGTTTCCAAACTATACATGCAAGAGAAACTGAAATCCAAAGCTTCCTATATCAGGTACCGGGTCCCAGGACACCAACATGCTGCTCCATACATAGTGATGACTTGCCAATGGCTCATCTGGCTATGTAGTCTGGATATAAGGTTGCCTGAAGATGTAACTTTCTGGAAAAGAGGAAAAACAGAAACATATTAACATCAAGTACTGTGTGCATTCATAATCATCATTTCTTTTATCAGAAGCATTATATCAATTTTCTCATTCAGCCCTGGTGGACCCCAACCAGCTGTACTATCCATAATGCCTCATTCTTTAATATAAGGGTGTTCTGGTCATCTCCCTACCCCCATTTTACTTTCTTTATGCCACAACATTTAAATCTGTAATCCTCAGGATTCAAGTTGGGATTTGATATGAAGCAAGAGGGCATTAGTGTCACCCTTCTTTTGGATGGTTCTTATGTGTTTGCCAATACAAATCTTGAAAGGGCGGATGGTTTTGCCCACATAGAATGATCCACAGGAACCCACTAGACTTCACCCATCTACTGGTACCCACACCCTCCTGGATATCATTATCTCCAACTGCCCCAACAAAATCCAGGATATAAAAGTACTTCCCGACTCCCTAAGTGACCACTCACCCATCCTATTCCAATGGACCTCTTGCACACCCAAACCCATAACTCAAACAACCTTCAGAAGGTGTCTCTGCCCAAGAAGGTTAATAAAACTTAAACAGCTGCTCACCCAAAAATAGATTGGTCCCCCATTAATATAGCCCCCAGCATCGATATTGCACTCAATCTGTTTACACAGGCGACCTCTATGCTCCACTCACCAAACTCCGCACCAAAAGGCAACATGCTCCTTGGATAACTCCCTCCCTACTCCAAATGTTGAGAGACAGGGATAATCTCTGGCACAAAGCCATAGAATCTGGCAGGTTGACGGACAGACAATCCTATAATGCCACTGCACAGATGCACCTCGAGCCATCCGTAAGGCCAAAGCAGACCACTATCAATCCACTCACAACCACGTGGGGGGTCTGCGAGGAACTCTGAGTAACATCAAGAACTCAATGGGAAGTCACGCTTCCCACCTCCCTCCCAGCTCACCATAAATGTCACTGCCTCCACAAACACATTCACCATAGCAAACTGTCTAAACACCACCTTCTCAGATCTCAGCAATGTTCTCCCTAGTTGTTTCTTTGACCCTGTGCCTCAATCTCAACCCCTAACCCTGCAGCATCCTTGCTTCCTCCTGCGCAAAATATCCACCCACAAAACTCGCCCTTACCTACAAAAAGCGCTAAACAGCAATGACCCTATAAATGACCCCCTAGATGCCAGGCTCCTTCAGCTAGTCCTCGATGAGGTCCTAGTCCCCCTAACAGATCTGCTCAACAAATCCCTATGCCTAGGGCAATTCCCTAGTGCCTGAAAAACAGCTGTTATTACCCCCATCCATAAAAGTGCTGATAAAGCCTCCCCAAATAACTATCGACCCATCTCCATTCTTCCCCACCTCTCTAAAGCGTTAGAAAAAGTGGTTGCCACCCAACTTACTGAATACCTAGCCAAGTATGACATTCTATGCCCAGAGCAGCATGCCTTCCATTTGGACCATAGTACCACCACAGCCCTCCTAGAATTCACCAACTTCCTGCCCTCCTCCCTAGATGCCGGTAACATTGCAGGAGCTGTGTTCATAGACCTATCCAAGGCTTTTGACACAGTCTGCAACCCTCTCCTTCTTGACTCTCTCCACCAACTTGGTTTCTCCACAGACCCCCTAGCCTGGTGCTCCAGTTACCTTTCTGACCGGTCCCAAAGTGTCAAAATTAACGGAACCCTATCCGACACACTACCTGTCCACTCCGGGGTGCCCCAGGGCTCTATCTTGGGGCCACTTCTTTTCTCCCTCTACCTAAACTCCTTACCAAAGGCCTGCTCCACAAAAATATTACTATATGCAGATGTTGCAGTGCTCTTTACTGTGCATCATAAACCCACACCCCTTCAGGACTCCCTCCAACATGCCTTGTCCCAGGCCAAAACATGGTTTAAAGACCGTAGACTGGTCATAAACTTAAAAAAGACTAAATCAATGATCTTCTGTCACCGCCAAAACAAAGCAAAAAGTGCACATCTCCACATCCTCCCCAGCACCCAGCACCCCCTTGAACAGGTAACCAACTACAAATATCTTGGACTTACCCTCGACTCGGCCCTTACCTTCCATGAACACATAAACACCCTTGCTGCTGCAACAAACACCCGGATTGGACTCCTTTACCAACACAGGGACTGCCTCCCTCCCACGCCCTTAGGCTTGCCATCACCTCATCAATACTGTCCCTAGTGGACTATGGGCTCCCTGTATACAGGGCAGCAGATAACGCCACACTCCAGAAAATTCAGGTCTCCCTAAATAAGGCCTATAGGCTCCTTACTGGCACATCTAGGCTCACTCACACCTGCTCCCTCTGTACCTCTGCCAATCTTCTCAACCTTGATGAAAGGCTCTGCTACCAGACCTGCATACTGTCCAAGAAAATACTGCTTGGACTCTCCTCCCCTGGGGTCACTGCCTCTCTTCATCCTGCCACCCCCACTATCTCCACCCGCAACTCAGAGAAAGCACCACTGGTTGTGCCTTGGGTAAAAACCTCCCTTGCCCAGAGATTTTTCCACTACAGGGCCCCCACATGGCTTAATGCACACCCAAACACCATCACTAGTGCACCCAAGATCACCCACTTCAAAACCACTCTTTGCAACTACCTCTTCAATATCCGCTCCTGTAACTGCAACTAACATTTCACTCTCTCACCCACTCTGATCCAAATTCTCTGAGAAAGTCCATTATGGATTGCAACCTCTGGCAATAATGTCAAACCCATGAATAGGACTGACTACTCTGTTTAGATGCTTTCTCAAACTAATAATGTATTTTTGCTGCGATGATGTAAATATCATCATCCAAATATTGTAAATAATGTCTGAAAATATCTACATCCAAATATTGTAAATAATGTCTCTGACAAATGTCAGTAACGCATGCTTAATGTAATTGTTGTCATACCCTGTTCTGTATTAGCTTATGTCTTACATGTGACGAGGTACTTTTGTAAATGAGCCTCTGGCTCAAAGGTTGTAAACCCAATATACCAAATAAATAAATAAGTGACCAGATAGTCAAAGTTATTGGAATCACAGTTAATGAAGGCTCTTGTATCAAAAAACTACCAAGCATAAATGGAAGTAAAGTGGCCCATTTTCTCAATGGTTGGGTGGTATTTACACTGCCTACAAGGTAAAGTCACCTTAGGTAGTGCTGACAGCCAAGTTTGGGGTCTTCTCTCTTCTATTTCTGGTTGCAAGCTGTGCATGAGTTAATCTGCCAGACTGGGTGCTCATTTGTAGGACATCCTAGGTAGGACTGGACAAACCTTACATAGTACTGTGTCTGAATAGATTATGCCCCAGTGCCTGGTCACTGTGTTGCTAATGGTTGCAGATTGCCTGCCATAAGTAGCGAATCGACTGGTAGTTTGTCTTTCAGTGTCCCCATGGGTATTAAACACCAATAAATTATCACAGCTTGTGGAGTTTGCTTTGGCCTCTGCTTCGTCCAGAACATCTGTCCTATAGTCCCTGTTCTGGAACCTGCATCTCATCTGCTTACTTTGTTCAAGGTAATCACACTACTTGCTACAGATTTTCTTCACACATAGGTACTGGAATTTATGGATGTTCCTAGTCAGATGTTGTGGGTGCCAGCTAGAGGCATGAAGTAGGGTACTCCTGTCAGTGGCTCTGCAGTACAAGTCAGTTTTGACTGTACCGTATTGCTTCTTAGTGATGATAAGGACCAGGAAATTAACCCTTCTTGACTGGCATGAGTAGCAAACCTGGGCTTTGGGTTAGTGCTTTCAAGAAAGTGCACAAACTCATCCAGTGCATCTCTTCTGCTTCTCCAGAACAACCATATATGGTCTACATAGCGCTTCCTGAAGTTAATCACATGGTGGTAGGGATTAGCTTCAGGGCTATAGCGTACTTCTCTCTCAGTAACCTAAATGCAGGTTTGCATAGTTTGGGGCAAATTTGGCCCCCATAGCAGTGCCTTTCACCTGGAAATATTATATGCCTTGAAACAAAAAGGCATTAGAGTGCAGGACCAGCCAGTCACATTTACACAGGAATTGCTGGTACTGTAATTGTTTCCAACCAGTACTGTACTTGTTTCCAACCAGTATAACAATGCAGTAATACCTTCCCCATGGAGAATATTAGTGTATAGGGCAGTGATATTGAATGAGACCAACCACCACTCCTTTTCCATTTGTAGGTCCCCCAGAATGCCCAATATGTCTGTTGTGTCTCTTACGTATGACTCGAGGGACTGGACAATGCCTTTGATACAGATGTCCACAATATAAGACAAAGACTCCATCAAGTTGCTTATTTCTGCCACTATTGGGTATCCTGGAGGATATACTAGTCATTTGTGTACCTTAGTGAGTAGACAGAAATGAAGCTTTTATAGTATGGTCAACCAGTAGGAGTCTGTACATATCTTGGAATATTAGACCCTTCTGCAGAGCTTCACACAGAGATACATCAACCTGTGTTTTAAATTCTAAACTAGAGTCTGGCAAGAGGGGGCAAATTAGGCTGTCATTTGACAGTTGTCTATCAGATTTGTTTACATATTTAGCAATGTCCAAAATAATGGCAGCCCCACCATTGTCCGCCCTTTTAATAATGATGCTTCTTTCTCTCTCCAGATTATACAGTTCCTCTCGTTCATCTGCAGAAATGTTGCTGGAATAATGCATCTCGTTGTCGCTTTTAAAGAGTTCCTTAAATGCAGCTTCACATTAAGAGAGGAATTATTGATGGTGTAACTTGGTGGGGGGGGGGTAATTTTCCACCAGGGCTGAATGAGAAGACTGATATAATGCCTCTGATGAAGAAATTACAATTATGTATGTATACATACTTAATGTTAACTGGGTTCTGTTTTTCCTGTTTTCTAGAAACCTACATCTTCGGGCAACATGTTGGTAGTCCTGGGTCTTGGTATGCAAACATTATTGTATGGTTATATGGTGCTGTTTTTTGTTCTTGGATTGTGCTTAGTGGGCCTTATCTAGTTACCAAAGAATACAAATCTAAAAAAAGGAAAGTAAACAAACTTATTTTCTTAAAAATTGTCTCTATAGTTAGCTTCATAGTGTAGAGTGGCAAAAGACCACACTGGCATGCTTGTGACCAGGGTTTCAATCACAAGATTGGACTGGCAGAAGCAGAGGCCATTTTGGAAAAGTGACAGAGTGTCACAAGGATGCTATGCTCTTGGCATGGAGGGAGACAATATACCACTCTTCTAGGGACCTCTGCTGGAGGTGTGATTGCGGTGCACGTGCCCCCAAGGTCACTGCTTCTGTATTTGAGAAGTGGGCAGGAGTCGGGAAGACAACTAGAAAAATTAGAGGCCCATCCAGTTACCATATTGTCACCATGACCCCCATGCCAACTGACCTTCCAGTATGCTATGCTTGCCCCAATCCACCATATCTGCTGTCATTCACTCATTAACTTCCCCTGGTTTCATGTAGTGTTGCCGCTTCACCTCGGCCCCCAGGTGGAGACAGATCTAGACAGTAGTGTGTGATATACCTGAGGTGACTAGAGGTGAGTGTTGATTGTTAGGGGGAGAGTCCAGTAGGCAACAGGGTTAATAGGTGTTTTCAAAAAAGAAGAGTGCCAGGGGGCCTACCAAATATAAATAAACTGAGTGAAAAATACCCAATGGATGATGTTAATAGAGAAAAAGCATTTAAGAAAGTCATAATTGTAAAACTGCAGTATAGCTCACATTGAACTCCTTTTGCAATCAGTAAACAATGAGTTGCTGATGGTGATGGTGGAGTGGCCAGCTATTTCATGAGGTGGTCAAAATGTGCATCGGGGAGTCACTCATGTATGTCATGAGTCACAGTGCACATTTTGCACAGCATCAGGACATACAGTACAATTCACATGGTGACAGAGTTCACATTTAGCATGACATTGGGATACACATTTCACAGTAATGAGGGTGTAAATTGTGTGATGTCAGAGGTGCAAACTCTACAGAGCATTGGGTATACACATCATGCAGCATCAGTGCATAGTGGTTTTTGTTTCGGTATTGAGGTGCACTACTTGTGCAAAACTGGGGCACATACTTTGTGTGACACTGTGGCACATATTCACTTGGAAATGGGGTACAGATTTGTCATTGTATATGGGTGCAAGTTATGTGCAGTATCAAGGCACCACTTTGCATGCCATTGGGGTATGCACATTCTTCGGTACACATATATCATAGGCATCAGGGTGCAAATATGTCAAGGCATCATGGCTGCAAGTTTAGTGCAGAGCAGGAGGAACAAATTTGGTATAGTAACAGGATCAAAAGTTAGACATGATGTCAGGGCTGCAAAATGTTCTGCACCACTTGGAAAATAAGAAACTGCATGTAAGGGGAACAAACTTGCTACTGCTTCAGGTACATATGTCTGGCATTCTGTCAGGGGTTCAATGTTTGCATGGCATTTGGTTGCAAATGTCACACAGTGTCAGAGGCAAATTTAATGTGGCATTAGAGGCATAAACCTTGCGTGGCACTGGGCTGCAAGCTTCATTCAACGCCTGTTACACAAGCTCATGCAGTATTCAGTGTGCAATCATGTCACTGCATAGTGGGGAAAATGTTATGGGGTATCAGGGGCACAAATTTCATACACTGCTGGGACTGGGAGTGCAGGTTTACTATGGCATCAGGGCTGCAAGGTAAATGTGACTTTTAGGGAATGCATGTTAGCATTAGTGGGGTTGCAAGTTTGGAGTGGCATTGAAGGTGTAATTTTCACACAGTCATAGGGTTACAAATGTCATGCAATGTTAAGGGCACAGGTTTCACCTAGTGCTAGATACACACATTTTTTGTGAGTTTGCAGTGCGTTATGAACTGCTAACCAGTCAACAAAAAAGAAGTTCTATGTTAAGTGTATTGTGAATTTAGAAGATCCAACATTGTTATTTTCAGTAAGGTAAAGCTAAATCATGATTTACAGCTTCATACAGTAGACTGATACAGCAGGATCAGTGGGCTTACTCTGTGTTAAAAAGTGAAATATTATCCCTGGAGGGCCTGAACCTGAGTGCTTTCTGCATACATTTTAACCAAGCTGCTTTAAGATCCAGTACTTCTGTTCCACCATATAAAGAGTGTTTTTCATTTCTCATTAATCAGATCTTTATAAGGAGGTACTTCAAGCATTCTGCAATCAAGAGCCTCAATGCCGCACTCCAAAATAGCTTTAGGTCACTAAAAAGCTGGTTCTCTAACAACAAACTGGTCCTCAGTTACAAAAACAAAAACCAAAAAAAGAGCATGCTGTTCTGTAGCCTCCCACAGAAGAAGACATTTCTACCCTTTGTCATCAGAAATGGCCAAGGACAAAACCTTGCACAAGTGGTGACCGGAGACCTTGCAATACCATTGAGTAACTGTGAATGACACCTTATCTTTTATCCCCCGATGTTGACAATCTGATGGCCATAGTTAATAGAAGACAGGATGCAATGTCCTGTAAGAGGAACAGTCTCACTGGGGATGCCAGACACCTTATTGTGGCCAGCTCTATTCTGTCACTTATAAATCATAGCCTCCCTGTCTACAAAGCTGACTGACACAGTGCTAAACAGAGTAAAGCTAATCTGTATTAAGCTGTGCCACTTTGTATTTGGTGCAGATAATCACACTCATAGATGCACCCATTACACATTCACTAACTGACTACCTTTACACAGCAAAATAATGCTCCAGACCTGTTTGGGAACATGCCAGGAATACATTTAAGTCTCCTTTCTAGCATACTCGGGTGGGCAAGCAGTCATTTGCTTCCATGGCTGCTAGTTGGTTAAATGAATGACCTGATATAGAAACATCAAATTTGATGGCAGATAAGGACCACCAAGCCCATCCAGTCTATTTCTCCCTTCCTACCTAACCAACAAGCCTCAGATCCTACTTGATCTCTGGCCTCATCTCCTCCTTTGAACCATTAGGGTTTCCCTATGTCTGTCCCATGCAGTTTTGAATTCCCCCACCAAATTCGTTCCCATCACCTCTGCTGGGAGGCTGTTCCATGCCTCCACCACACTTTCTGTGAAGAAGTACTTTCTCATGTTGCCCCTTAGTCTACCCCCTTCAAGTCTCATGTCATGGCCTCTTGTTCTGGAGCACTGTTTCATCTGAAAGATGCTTCTTACCTGTACTGTACCTTATTTATTCCCTTTAGGTACTTGAAGTTCTCAATGTCACCTCTGTCTGTCCTCTCCTCCATGGTATACATATAAAGTTCCTCAAATCTCTCCCCATATGATCTTTGGTGTAGGCCCTGCATCATTTATATTGTCCTTCTTTGAACTGCCTCCACCTTATCTATGTCCTTTGGAGATGTGGCCTCCAGAACTTGATGCAGTACTCCAAATGAGGCCTCACCAATGATCTGTACAGTGGCATTACCACATCTTTCCTTCTGCTGGTGATACCTCTCCCTGTGCACCCCAACATTCCCTTGACTCTCCCACTGGTTTGGCACATTGCTTGACCACATTTAGGTCATCAGATATGATCATCCTTAGATCTCTTTTCTATTGTGTGGTCTCTAACAACACTCCCTCCATCATGTAATCCTCCCCTGGGTTTTTGCCCCCCTCCCCCCAAGTGCATGATTTTGCACTTTTTCATGTTAAATCTCAGCTGCCACACTCTGGATTATTCCTCCAGTTTAGCTAGATCGATTCTCATTTTCTCCATCCCTCCCGGACTGTCTACCCTATTACAGATCTTGGTGTCATCTGCAAAGAGGCATACCTTCCCCTCCAACCCCTCCACAATATCACTGATGAAGATGTTAAATAGTACTGGCCCAAGAACTGATCCTTGCGGCACTCTGCTTGTCACTCTCCCTACCTCTGATTTAGCTCCATTTACCACAACTCTATGTGTTCTATCCCTCAAGCAATTCCCAAAGCAGTTTACCACTCTGTGACCCAGTCCCAGGCTACCCAACTTGTTCACCAGCCTCCTATTGGAATGGTGTTGAACGGCTTGCTTAAGTCAAGGTAGGCTACATCCACTGCTCCGCCCTGATCCACCTTCCTGGTCACCCAGTCAAAGAAATCTATCAGATTTGTCTGACAAGACTTTCCTGATGTGAATCTGTGCTGCCTTGGATCTTGTACTCTGTTGGATTCAAGGTGCTCCACTATCCATTCTTTTAGCAGTGATTCCATTATTTTCCCCATCACCGAGGTCAGAATGACAGGTCTATAGTTACCAGCCTCTTCTGCATTCCCACTCATGTGGAGAGGGACTACATTGGCCCTCTTCCAGTCCTCTGGGACCTCCCTCGTATCCAGTGACTTGTTGAACAGTGATATCAGTGGTGCAGCCAGTATCTTTTTTAACTTCTTTAATACCCTAGGATGTATCCTGTCTGGTCTCATTGTCTTGTCCACCTTTAGTTTAGTGCATTCCTTTAGGACTGTCTCCTCTGTAAATGGACTGCTGTCCACTTCCATACCAGTTCTGAGTCTTAGCTGTGATCCCTCCCCTTCCCCCTCCTCTGTGAAAACTGAACAAAAATATTTGTTCCGGACTGATGCTTTATCCTGGTCTCCTTCCACTCCCACTCCTTCTTCCCCTTTTAGCATAACAATACCCCCCTTCGTCTTCCGTCTTTCACTAATGTACCAATAAAAAGTCTTGTCCCCTTTCTTAATCTCTTTTACTGTCTTCTCCTCTGTCTTCGCCTTAGCACTCCTGACTGCTTTCCCTGCCTCCCTTTGCTTTTCTAGGTACATGACCCTGTCCTTTTCCTTCTTTGACTCCTTATATTTCCTGAATGCCACTGCTTTTGCTTTTACTTTCCAGGCACTTCCTGCTAGAAGCATAGTGGTTTTCCTTTTCCCTTGCCTTTGTCTGTTTCCTGAATGCAAAGGTTTGTTGCCTCCCTTATGGCTCTTTTTAGATGGTTCCTCTACCCCCCCTCCCTTGCTAGGGCATCCCTGAGACACAACCCCATCTTTGTGAAGTCTGTCCTCTTGAAATCCTGAACCTTCCTGTTTGTGTGGCATGACAGATAAATTGATAGATAGATAGATATTTTTTTTTATTGTGTAATATTTTATTGAACTTTTCAGTTTTTCATTTAGTTCATATAGCACATAACAGCATATTCACAATAAGCCTCAGTTACTGACAAACAGCCACAAGATAACTGATAAAACTGCCATTTTACAGGACATTTCTTAATTACCAAGTTGATCTAAAACTATACCACTGTTGTACAGAATCCTAGTCTCCACTTGCCTTAAGGAAGGCCTAATCTATACGTGAGACAGACTAACTGTTGCAATCTTTAAGTGAACACAAACAATTATTGGGACATAGGACCCAGTAAAGCATTACCTTACAGCACAGGTCTCTCAATTATACAATAAATTTACACCAATTAGATTCTCCTAATCAGCTTATGCCCAGCAATCCCACCATACAATGCTTAAGCTATTCATAGGATCAGGGTTAAGAAGGAAACAGAAATTGGGAAGTCTAGGGAAAAATAGCTGTGGATAAGAGGATGGAGAAAGAGCATAACAGAATCTACACACCATGGAAGGAGATACTTAACATTAGGCATACCACCCTAGAATCATCTTTGCTAATAAGTAATATGAGGGTTCTGTAGTGGTGGAGGAGACACTCTACAAATGTGGGAGTGCAAATAGGCGTCCCATTTTGAGTGGTAGTCAACAAGTTTTCCTCTAGCTACTACCGTAAGTCTTTTGAAGGTGGCCAGCCTGACCACGGCTGCCCGCCATTGAGAAAGTGTGGGGGGGGCATGGGTTGCCTCCATCTCACTAGCACTGTTCTCTTCGCTTCGATGACAGTGACCAGGACCCAGGCTTTATTAGAAGGAGTAAGTGCATTTATTGAGAAAGTATCCCCTAGCAGAAGGGAGTAATGTTGAAGAGATAATGAGGTACCCACTATAGCGGAGCAGTCCTTCAAGACTAATGTCCAGAAGGTATGAATTGTTGGGCACAGCCACAGTATATGATATAGGTGGACCGGAGAGGAGCGACATCTCCTGCAGTTGTCTTGTGGGATTATCTTTCACCTGTAGAGGACTGAGGGAGTTTGATACCATCTAAGAAGAACTTTTAATTTAATCAATTGGCTCTTTGAGTCTACATAGGCCATATGGGCCAATCTGAGACATTCCAACCACTGCTGTAAAGATAGGGAGTGAGAAATATCCTACTCCCACGTGGCTTTGCTACTTAAAGTGACAGATAGATAGATTTTTTTTTCTATAGCACCCCATTCTGGAGACTCGGAGCACTTTACATTTACAATTAAAAACAATATAAAACATACAATATAATAATCAGATTCATCAATCAGATTCAGTTGAAGCATGCAACAATAAACTTAATATCTATCTATCTTCATTATTTAAAAATAACTCATGATTACATATTTATAAGTTAAAAGCCTGGTTAAACAAAGAGGTCTTTAAACCCATTTTAAAGGTTTCCACCAAGGGTAACTCCTGAAAATAATTAGGTAATGAGTTCCACAGAGTAGGTGCAGCAACAGAAAATGCATGGTCAACCGAATGCCACAACCTAACCTTGTGAACCCCAAGGAGGCAACCCTTGGCAGAACGGAGAGCCCATGATGGACAATAGGGCACAAGAGATCTTGCAGGTAGACTGGTCCTCCTTTGTGTAGGGTCTTGTAGGTCAGTAACCCAACCTTGAAGACAATTCTCCACCTAACTAGTAGCCAGTGCAGTTCATGGAGGATAGGTGTAATATGATCACATCTTCGTGTGCCCGCCAATAATCTTGCTGCCACATTCTGCACCAGCTGCAGCCAGCAGATATTGCCTCCAGATAGCCTTAGGTACAGGGCATTGCAGTAGTCCAACTAGGATGTGAGGAAAGCATGTAGCAATATAGTCAGGTCCTCAGGTGGTATAGGGGCCCAGTTCTGGGCGAAATTCCTCAGGTGATAAAATTCACTTTTGATGATGGCCAACACCTGAGAATCAACTGTCAAGCCATCATCAAGGATCACACCGAGATCCTTTACCCACGTGGAGAGGGATCAGTGGGCCCCCTACCAGTACTAGACAAGGGTGATCTCCCACCCCCTACCCCCACAACGACGACCTGGATCCACCACTAACACCTCAGTCTTGTTGGAGTTGAGTCATAGCCGGTTATGAGTCATCCAATTCTGGATCTCTTTCGGGCAGTTGTTAAAAATGGAGGCTGCCATCTTGTTTCTAGGTGCACAGGACAGGTATAGCTGGGTATCATTGGCATAGCAATGAAAACCCAGCCCATACTGCCTGATAATGTCTCCCAACAGCAGCATGTACACCATGAACAACAAGGGCAACAAGACCCATCCCTTTTGGAACTCCACAAAGCTGAGGTTTTGGGTTAGATGAGGCTAATCCCATTGCCACCCTCTACATTCTGCCTGTCAAGTATGACCTGAGTCAGTTGACGACATTACCGGACAGGCCACATCAGTTTCACAGTCAGTCAAGAAGCACCTCTTGGTCCACGATGTCAAACGCTACCGAGAGATCCAAGAGAACCATGATGGTATGCTCTGTCCTGTCTCTCACCATTAGGAGATTATTAGGCACCTTCACCAGGGTGGTCTCCGTACTGTGCCCAGCTCTAAACCCAGACTGGAAAAACTCATAAGTGGAGGAGGAAGTAAGATGCACCTCAAGCTGGATGGTCACCTCTTTTTCTATAACTTTTCCTAAAACTAGTCTGTAGTTGCTGAGACACTCGGGGTCCAATGTGGGATTCTTCAGTAGGGGTCTGACCATGGCCTCTTTCAAGGCTAATGGTAAGATCCCACTCATCAAGGAACTCTGGATGATCTCAGTCACCATTGATCCAATCAGGTCCAAACATCTGCCCAAACATCGGGTTGGACCTGGGTCCAGATCACACTGTGCTGGTCACAGCCTCGAGACAATCTCCACCACCTCCTCCACTCCAACTGGATCAAACTCAGCCCATACAGGAGGTGTGTTCTGGCATGCCTCAAAATGAGCCCTGCAATCCCTTTGAGTGATGCCGGAGGAGATCTCTGCTCTGATAGGGGACACTTTGTCAGCAAAGAACAGAGCAAACTCTTAGCATCTTTTGCATGAACCTGCTCGCCCCACTTGGAGACAGATAGGATGTAATAGCCCATCTACCATACAAAAGAGCTGATCTGGTCTCTTCCTTGTCACAGCAATCTCACTTGACAAAAAGTCTGCCTTCTTTCAGGAGATTGCCCCCTAATAGTCACTATAATGTGACCTCAGGGCCAATTTGTCCTCCATCATGCCAGAACTCCTAAAACATCTCTCTAACTTCCAACCCTTAATCTTTAACTCCCTAAGTTCCCCATCAAACCAGGGAGGTCTCCGGCAAATAGGCAAGGGTCAGACACGAACACGTGTGATTGAGTCAAAGGTGGCAGTAACGGCCCCATTATAGGCCGCCACTACTTCCTGTGCTCCAATCGCACATACAGCCCCCACACTTGATAGGTCCAGTACCGCCTGTAGTCCTACTGGGGACAATCCCTGTAAAGGGCGATACCGGACCATCTCTACAGAGGATAGACCCTCCAAAGGGCTCCAAATGTGAACCTCCTGGTGCTATGATCCGACCAAGCTACTGGATCTACACTGACCTCAAGGCTCAAAGTAAACACTAGGTCTAGTGTGTGGTTGTGCTAGTGGGTCACTGAGGTGACATTTTGCACCAGGCCAGCTGCCTTCATATTGGAGGCACCGGACCTTGTTTCAGTACTCACATTGAACCACACTGTGCAATGTTCACTTCTCCCCAAGTGGTCACCCACCCTGATATCCACAATTCTGTCCCCGTTAGTTAGAACCAGGTCCAAAATGACTCCTTCCCAGGTTGGTTTAAGTACTAGCTGCTTGAGATATGCCACTCCTTCACCCAATGCTGACATCCCCAGCCTGATTCAGCCCTTGGCAATACTAAGGGTCAGGCAAGTCCTGGGGACTGAAATCCTCTCTCCCCAGGAGAGGAGAGCAGTCCTCCAGGTGCTTAATCTTTTTTCTTCCCCAAGCCAACCCCTGGTGACCCTAGACCACATCCGAACCTGGGTCCCCAGCATGGTGCAAGGTGTGGTGTCCAGCACCTCAGCTCTCAGTGTCACTGGTCCAGCTATTGTGTAGTACTGTATACTGCTGAATCTCCCCAAGATTAATCAGTTTAAGGGATGTTTGTGGTCTGCCCTTGCAGTCCAGTGCAAGTGTAACCAGTAGACTGTTTTACTCAGTTTCTCTTTGTACATATCCTGTCACTTTTTATACAATGATCTGAATGGATTTTTTCAAAACTGTATGTAATTGCCCTCTCTTAAGTTTTTAGAGTCTAACTCGACTGCATCTCTGCTGGAATTGCTTTTGTACTTGTGATATTTTTTGTAGTTATATATTTGATGTGGAACCTTTGTAAATGAGCACTTGTGCTCAAAGGTAACCTCTGAAGTTTTCAAGAAAACATGAAAAATGCATCAGTGCAGTAATTTCACACAAACATAAAACACTGGGCACTCCTTAGACAGCCAGTGATCCATAAGTCCCTCAAATGAAATTAAATTTTGACACTGTTAAAAAAGACTTATTGATCTTTGATTATAGTACTCCAGTTTGGTAATTCATCATGACCAGTGGGATATATCACCGTCAAATTGAGTAGAAGTAAATTCTGTTTTAGAAGCACAGCAGCTGGAGAACTAAAACATTTCACACTCTCTCTCCTTCTCTCTTTCTATCCCTCTTTATTTTAGTCTGTCTGTCATACTGTTTGCCTATCAATCAATTGATTTCTTAAATTAACAAAATTTGTATAGAGAAGTGTAATTTTCATTCTGGATCACAATGCTGGGATTCAAAATCCAAGTTGTAGATGTGGATTTCACTAAAATGTTTAACAAGCATACAGTACTACACTATAGCTGGCCCAGTGACACTGAGGGCTTTGGTCCTGCATGCCACACCTCGCACTATGCTGGGGACCCAGGTTTGGATGTGGTCTCAGGTCACCAGGGGTCAGCTGGGGAGAGAGAGAAGATTAAGCATCTGGAGGACTGCTCTCCTCTCCTGGGGAGAGAGGGTTTCAGTGCCCAGAACTTGCTTGACCCGTGTTACTACCAGGGGCTAAAGCAGGCTGGGGATATCGGCATTGGGTGAGGGAGTGGCATCCGCCAACACTCCATCTGCAGAGATGTGCATGAGGAAGTCTGGTCAGCATTGTACACTGCCTCTTTGGAGAGAGAAGAAGAAAATGGAGAACCGAGTTGCTGCTGACCATGGCAGGCCAGTAACACTGTACCCCATCAAGCACCCAGGCCATGCTGCACTTTGCACAAAGGTAAGTCCAGGAGGAAAGAGGGGGAGTGGGGCTGGGGATGGTGCTGGTGCATTTGAAGGGTGGGTTGGGCTACGAAGAAATAGAACTAACATAAAAAAGGTTGTACTACAGTATATGCAGTATATGCATTTTTCATGTCCAAGCAGGCCAGTTTATTATCCTGGGGGGTATAGTACCTCAACAGTAGATATACAGTGAAGGTATATTAACATTTTTGCATTGTATATGATGTTATATTTACTGTGCAAATTACAGTACTGTATATATATATGTAATTTATCACCTCTTGCCCCAGGACCCCTCTGAAAATAAGACTGTCTCAGTTGGTAAGCATTCTGGTTGAATTCATTAATTAAATATGTCTCCCACACTTATATTTGTAGCTTAATTTGTCTTAAAATTATTTTCCAGTTTTGTGTGAAATACTGACAGTTGACATTAGTGTGATTCAAATCTTATAATATTAAAAAACATGTAGAATATTAGGATATCCCACTCATTACCACTGAAAACATTTGCAGGTACTGTATTCAGTCTCTTGCCCCATTAGACTTTATCTGTTCTTGCTGCTTTACTTGCCATGAAGTCATAATCCTCTGCTGTGACATCTCAGTCTCTAGCCAGGGAAATGATTTTGAAGGCACGGGCAGAGGATTTTTATGACCAGGCAGAAAAAGCAGCAAGGGCAGATTAAGTCTGTAGGGTAAAGTGCCTATTTTCTTTTAAAAAATATCTTTGGTCATATAAAATGAAATGTCCAGAAATTCAAATTTGGAGTGAATTTTATATAATACAGTAGTTTTGTGGGTGCCAACTGTGAGTTTTGTTGCTGGAAACCAGAAATTCACTTTAATAACCACTTACTGAATGAAACTATGATCAAACGGTACACTGTAGAAACTTTCTGACTCTGGCTCTGAGGGTTATTGCATTTCAGTGGAGGTGAGCTAAGTATACATTTTGGCTTGTGGTTCACTTTCATTGCTACATTTATGGCTACATTTGAGATTTTACTGTATCTGTTGTGATCAAGTGTTGTACAGACGTACTGTACCACAAAATGTGTTGATGTCATTTTCTTAACTATGATCCATCATGACCTAATCCTTGGAGTATGTATCCAACCATCTTCAAACATGGTAGCAACACTTGATAGTCCTAGTTGGGAAGAGTATCAGAATCTCAGCTGTGCTGACTAAATTATGCATGAATTTTAGCCTACGTGCAACTGCTAAATATTTGAACAGATCCTGAGATCATGTTTTACAAATATTTAACTAGTGTGGTGCAAATGTACCTTAGCAAGCACTATGTGAGGAGGTTTTCAAAGTATCAGCCATGGAGACTCAATTACGTGTGAGGTCTGGCTTCTTCTTGATGTTACCCTTTTAGATACAGAATTTTAGAGACCCACTTCTGATGAAAGGTAGTATACACAAACATTTGTATTAGTTTATGAGGTCTTATGCATGATTTCTCACTTGTTATTTGCAACTAAATTTTTGGATATAACCTGCGACCCATGTTTCCAATAGTGATAAAACTTGGTATAGACACACACTAGAACTACATTTGCAGGAATTTAGGATTTTGACTGTGGTGACCTAACTGTGAATGAGTTCTACCATGAAATGGTAGTTTACTCACCTGGTAAAGGTGATTACATGAGCATCACCTTACAGCATCCCCGCATTCATTACCTCTGGGTTACATCCACCTCATAGGCTGCAAATGCACGTGACCAGATTTGAACTCCGATCTGCCTAGCCCCTGCTCCTTCCCTCAGGTCTCCAGTTCGATCTTTTCCAAAGCTGTGTTGCCTGGTGTTGTGCTGTGGTAATAAAGGTTATGGTATGGAGGTATAGATAGGAGAGAGAAGAATCATACATACATAATTTCAGTGTAGGAGCTTGTGGTGTAATAAAGGGATGCTTGCACTGTGTAGGTAAATCATTTGACCTTTATTTCCTATTATTTACACTCTACTTCTGTCCTGGCCAGAAGGTCACTGGAAGACTGAAGCTGTCCTGTTATAGACTTAGGATTGTGTTAGCTTCACCGTCATCCAAGTAAACCTGGGTTGGGCTGGGGATGCTGTAAGGTGCTGATCATGCAATCACCTTTACCAGGTGAGTAAACTACCATTGCATATTGCATCACCTAACAGCATCCCTGCATCCATCACCTCTGGGTAGTAAGAAGCAGTGTTATGTTATTTTATGTGTTGGGAGGGTCAGATGACTGTGTAGCTAAGGCTTGGTTACACTGAGCAGTACCTTTCTAGTGAAAATTGCCATTTCTGCATTTTCTACATCTGGTAAAGGTATGGACTGATGACCAAGTGGCAGCCCGACAGATGTCCATTATAGAGGCTTCACTTCTCTCTGCCCATGATATAGCTAAGGCTCTGGTGGAGTGGGCCTTAACACCCAGGAGCTGTGGAAGGCCCTGTGTTTTGTACGTCTCTGCAATGGCTAGTTTTATCCAGCTGGCCAAGGTCGATGTGGCCACTGTTTATCCTTTTCTGGGTCTGCTGTGAACTATAAAGAGTCCTTCTGATTTCCTGAATTCTTTAGTCCTGTCCAAGTAGATAGTTATCACTCTCTTCGTGTCCCAATGCTTGGCCTCCTGTTGGTTGGGCCAAGCCGGAAGTTCTTCTGGCTAGTTGGCATGAAATGGGGAGTTGACCTTCGGAATAAAGTAGGGTGTAGTTCTTAGGGTAATTCCATTGTCATGGTAGATGAGATAAGGTGGTTTGCAGGAGAGTGCTCTCATTTCTCCTACTCTTTTGGTGGAGCAGATGGCCAGTAGGAATACTGTTTTGAGTGAGACCCATTTGAGGTCCATTGAGGTCATAGGTTTGAAGAGTGGGTAGGCTAGTGCCTCAAGTACTATGTTTAGGTCCCAGGGTGGCACTGTGTGTCTTTCTTTGGGGTGTATATTGGACACCACCTTCAGGAATCGTAGGATGTCTGGGTGTGATCCCGGTGTGTACCCCTCGATAAGTCCTGTGCCTTCCCCTACGGCTTCCGTCTGGACTCTGAGGGAAGCTATCGATAGTCCTTTGTTTACCCCTTGTTGGAGGAATAGTAGAATATGTGAGATGTTGATTGAGTGTGTTTGATGTTGTGCTTGTGGTATCATGTTTCTCCAGTGCCTCTTGTAGGAGTTGGTAGTAGAGTTATGCTTAGAGTGTAGCATAGTTTCTACCACTGTGTGGTTGCACCCTTTATCCAGCAGTCTTTGCCTTTCAGTAGCCAAGCCATGAAGTGTAGTGGTGCTGGGTTCAGATGTATGATTGGACCCTGCATCAGAAGGTCAGATCGTAGGGGGAGTGTCCATGGTGTGCTTATTGAAAAGGCCACGAGGGTGGCGAACCAATGCCTTTGGGGCCATCGGGGGTGATTATGACCACTGTTGTCTCTGATTGCTGAATTTTATTGCGTACTTGCTGGATGAGCGGTATTGGTGGGAATCTGTAGGCTCTTCGGAAAGACCAGTTTTGGGTCGCACTCTGCTGGTGCCCGATTCTTTGTATCTGGAGTAATATTCTGGCAATTTTGCACTTTCTGCTGTTCCCATCAAGTCCTGCTGTACGTTGGCAGAGTTTCTCTGTGCCATGCTACAAGACAAGGCATGTATCTGAGGGGTGAGCCAAGAATACCACTGTATGATGATTGCTGCAGTAGCTGCAATACCTTGTGTCTTATTGGGCCCTACTGATAGAGCCTGGCCGCTGAGGAGCACAGGCCACTAGCAATGGGCTCTCTGGCCGATGTTGATGCAGGCTTAAGGAACAGCGTGGAATGTAGCCTGCCTGTTACTGGAGGCCTCGGAGTCACTCGAAAGGGACTCTCAGGCTGGGGTTGGGAGGTTAAGGGAGTAGACAGATTAGGGGCCACGTGACAGAAAATGGGTACTTGGTGTACCAAAACCAAGTCTGGCCATGCATATTCTCTGATTATCCTTTTATAATATGCCGTAGCATTATTTACTGTACCACTTGTTTCAGAAAAACTTGGAGTATTCTGACTTGCACATATAGCTTATTGTTGTACCACCTGCTTTCTGTGTTTCTAATGACTGGGTTTACTTATGAAAACTATACTGGCATAATATTACAATATCCTTGCCTGAACTGCTTATAATAGAGAGATCATACGAATTGTAGTACGGGTTTAAAAATGCAATGAGTCTGGCTAGTGGCTGGCTAGTGGCTGGTTCTGTAATGGCTGACTGTTATTCAACAGTATATCAGCTCTTTACTTGCATCATAGAGTAGCTGCAACATATTACTTAGTTCTAATAAATTTAGGCTGTATGCTTCTAGAGATAGATGGCTATATATATAAAACTTTTTGGCAAGAAAATGCCCTTACCCTGATTACAGTTATATGGAGTTAGGCAATATGCTTGCAACCTCTGCAATGCACATGAATGAACTGGAGACCTGAGGGAAGGAGCAGGGGCTAGGCAGATCAGATTTCGAATCTGGTCACATGTGCATTTGCAGCCTATGAGGTGGACGTAACCCAGAGGTAATGGATGCAGGGATGCTGTAAGGTGATGCAATATGCAATTGCCTGTTACTTATTTGGCTCTATTACCTGAACACTCTATTCATTTATTAACAGACTTAGCAAAGACATGTAATAGTACAACTTCTTCAGGGTTCCTGAAACACAGCCACAATAATTTAATTATTTGTGGGTTCAGGCTTTTAAAGTGCTATATTTATTGAACATAAAAATTAGAAAATGCACACATGTAATTGATTAGAATGATTGCACATGCAAATTCAAGAAGCTATTAAAAGCATACTAAATATACAGTAAGATATTCATTTTTCTGTTTAACCAGGTAAATAGACTGTGTCGCTGTAGGTTCCATTTTCAACCATGCATAAGACAGTAAAACAGGAAAAAACATACAAAATAATAAGTGATACAAACATAAATATGCATGTACAATAAGTCACAGAACACTAATTGTTTATTGCCTATTTAATATATGGATTGTGAAAATAATATGCTTAAAAAGCATACAAAAAAATCCTTGTAATACCATCGCTCCTGGAGCGATAATACTACTGTTGGTCAGTGATAATACTATCGTTCGGGTGCCGTAATAGTATGCGTTGGCACCCGATCGATATATTATCAAGCAATAAAGCGCTGACGCAAAGGTATCTCGGCGTTTCAAAGCGTGCCTCTGATTGGCCGCTTTCCTCTGTGGCGGGCAGAAGGTCTGAAAACATGGCGGCTTGCTGCGCTTAGCGAAACAATCTTCCGATGAAGCAACACGTTTTGGGGGTTTAGGTTGAAAACCATTTGACAACCCTTTTCGCTCTGGGGCTCCTTGGCTCGCTTGATACTGCACTGACCAAAAAAAAAGCGGCTAAATAGAGCCCACAGCAGCCACTCGTCCACACAGGACTGGGAACCCTGCCAGCACGCACATCCACCCGCTAACTCCACTGCTGAAAGCGGAGGTGAGTCAATTCACCTTGTATCCATATATTAAAAAAAATAACAAATAGGTTCTGGCATTTCAAGGTAGTAATTCCATCTTGAGGTTCTGGGAACACATGAAACCTCTCGAGCTTCGCTCTCGAGGTTTTCTGTGTCCCCAGAACCTCTCGATGGAATTACTACCTTGTAATACACCAGAACCTATCTATTATTCTATTTGTATTGCTTACATTTTCCCTAGTTCTGCCATCTGACTGATGAGGCCCTCCTTTACCATCACTTATTCACATCCTTTTATGGCGGATACATATGTTATTGGCACACTTCTCTAGTTTGCATGCATATATAAATGCTTTCAAGAGCATAAATGGTCATTAGTCCATTGAGTCCCCACATCCTGCCAGCTCAATGGGAACATGTTATCATTGTGGGTGGGCGAACTGGTTCAGAGAAAAAACAAACACCCCTGAACCAGCTGTATTTGTGACACTCAAGCAACTTCCAAACTTTTTTAACAGTTTGGGTTGGTTTGAATCTCATTTTTCTTTAAGCACGCTGTGCTGCAGAAAAGTCATACCTGACCTGCCAGAAGACATCTTAGCACCAGTGCAGTGTGGAGACGTGCCTTTACTTTGTAATGGAGCAATACCATCAACTGAGATGGAGTGCAGGAGGGCATCAGAGCAGCAGAGGAGGGAAATTTAGCAGAGAGAGAGAAAGAGAGAGACACGCTTCATGCTGTGTGATGGGGGGGAGATTCTGTGCACAGTAAGGGAACACCTGATTGGTTTGTGGCTCAGAGGACCCACGTAGTTCCCCAAAGCAGCAAGTCTGTCTTTATCAGTGGCATAGGACAGCAGCCATTCAAGATCTTTTTTTTTTTTTTTATTTAGTTTATTTTACAGTGTAAAATTCAGAACATATTTAGAACATTACAAGAGAAGTACATTTATGAACAAACAGACAATCCTAAAAGAGAAGGAAAAAAAAAAACATCCCAAAGGTAAAAGCAGAGAAAGATCTTCACAGAATAATCCCCACCCTCCTAACCCCCATTTAGTGCTGTGGTGCATAAGTATTGTGCCTTTCACAGGCTGTATCACATTATGGATAGGTAGAGATAATGGGTCAGATCTCATTAGGTCAGGAGGAAGCCTATCATCTATACCTGGACCCAACCTCAGATCAAGTAAAGGGCATATAGTTTGCCCCACTTTGTCATGAAAGAAGATTGACGACAATTCATTTGTGCAAGTAAATGTTCAGTCCGGAGAGCGAAACATAGTTCATGTAACCACTCCAAGTATGTCAGACTGGCTTGATCTTTCCAGTGCCTGAGCACTAATTTTTTAACCGCCATCGATAGTAAGGCTAGATGGTATCTCTTCTCTCTGATTGGGATTACAGAATAATCTCCAAAAATACAAGTTTTAGGGGAAAATAATCCACGCAATCCCAAGATAGGGTCCGTAGTTAATTCTATTTGTTCCCATAGAGGCGATACCAACTCACATGACCATAATATATGCAATAAGGTGCCTTCTTCCTTCTGGCACCTAGTACAGATTGTTGAGGATATACGTCTCATTTGAGACAATTTAACAGGAGTGTAGTAAAGATTGTTTAAGATATTGTATTGCATTATCCTATACCTATCTTGGGTATGGTAGATATATAAATCTTTCCACACATTTTGCCAATTAACTCTTTCGCCCGAATAGAAGTCTTGCCAAATTGAAGCACCAGCGCTTGTTGGAGCTTCAGGGAATGTATGAAACATGCTATAAACATTGGAAATGGAGTGTGGTTTACTAACCATAGTGGAAATCTGTTGGAGGAAACCATCCAAATGGGAAATTTTGGTACTACGCCCAAACATTTTGCTCAGCAAGTGTATAATTTGAGTGACTTTGAAAGTGGCTGTGACTGGGCATTCGAACTTCCTCAGAACTTCCACCGCAGTTTACATACTATCTGATGTGTAAAAATCTGAGACTTTACACTCGGAAAAGGCTGGTATCCATTTTTTCTTTATCAAGGTGTTACCTATATATAGATTGGGATTTTCACAGATAGGCTGAGAGAGATCTGAGGTTGGAGAGATTTTGTAATGTTTAAAAAACTGAGAAATAACGTTAAGAGAGGTCCCGAGTGGGAGAGATTGAAAGCGTTTTTGGTATATGTTTTTGGATATATAAAAAGAGAGGCTGGAGCTATATTATGAACTTAAGAAGCTCCAGTTCTTCTAGGCAGCTAAAATTGGAGTATACCCCATGAATACGTGTATTCTGTTGGCCAGCCATTTCCCACACTTAACAGGTGTGAAGCCCAATAGTATAATAAGAAATTAGGAGACGGAGGCCACCGTAATTTCTGGGCAGGATAACTTATGGTATGATATTCTAGCAGTTTTGCCATTCCAAATAAATGAGCTGATACCCGGTGAATTTTTGGAAGTAAGACATTGGCAGCCACAAATCGAGCATGTTAAGCGGATAAAAACTCTGGGAGTACATTCATTTTAACAGCGTTGAGTCTACCCCAGAACGACAACGGAGTTTGGCCACCTCGTTAAATCTTGTTGAATATCACCATAAATCATCCAAGTTCAGTTTCCGAGACTGGGAAGTGGTTAAGGTAATGTATATCCCTAGATACTTTATGGAGCGCGGGGCCCACTTCATCCCAAAGTGTGCAAAGTCTGAACTATGAGTGAAGTGGTTAAGGGGAAAAATTTCGGTTTTGCTAACACTGAGTTTATAGTTTGAGAATTGACTGAAGTCTTTAATTATTGTTAGAGCAGCCTCTAGGGAAGAAACTGGATTGGAAAGATGAAGGAGAATATCATCTGCAAAAACTGAGATTTTTGCAGGATATCTGACTACGGGGATGCCAGCAATTGATGGGGATAAGGTTAATCGTCTAAGGAGGGGTTCAAGATATAGATTAAACAAAAAGGGAGACAGTGGGCAACCTTGCCTGGTACCTGAGGTAAGAGAGAGAAAAGATTGGAAAGGATCCCATTACAATATAGCCTAGCTGTGGGCTCCGAATATAGCGCTTGGATCCAGTTAATAAATAGGGGTGGAAAGCCCATAGCTTGCAGCGTAGCCCAAAGAAACATCCAATCCACCCTGTCAAACGCCTTTTCCGCGTCGAGAGAAATCAGGGCCATTGGGACGGGTGAGGATTTTGCTGTGTTAATGATATACTGGAGTTTACGGTGGTGATCTGTTGGGGACCTATTAGCGACGAAGCCTATTTGCTCCGGACTAATTACCGAGATCCAGATCACTTCTATTCTCTTAGCCAAGATCTTGGCGAGAATCTGTCTCGTTATTTAAGAAGCGATATCGGCCGGTAACTTCGAAGGGAGGTTGCGGGTTTACCCGGTTTAAGTAGAAAGATAATAAGAGCCTCCAGAGTGTCGAATCTTGTACATTTCGAGAGCAAATATTGGTATAGACTAAGCAAACCGGTCGAGGTCCTTAGCGAATCTTTTATAAAAATTGGAAGAGAGGCCATCTGGGCCAGGGCTTTGTTAGCGCAAGCTCATGATGGCCGACAATATCTCCTGGATGGAAATAGGCATGATTAATGATTGCTGTTGTTCAGGAACAGAGATGGTAGAGTATTGATGCAAGATATTCTAACATCTCTAGCAGACAGGGAGGTAGCAGATTTGCTATATAGTGAGAGAAGTAACTTGCAAGTGTAGACACTACATCCTTGGGATGAGTATTAATCTCCCCATTAGGAGCCTCAATCAATTTATAAGCCTAGAAGACTCCTGTTTCCTGAGCCTCAAGGCCAAAGGTGGCTTGCCCTTTCACCTTGTTCTATATATTTTGCAGGGATCTCAGTATGGCAAATTCAATTTTATCTTGAAGCAATAGGGCGTATTGATTCCTTAAAGATAAGTGTTTTCAAAGAATCCTGCAATGATGTCGAAGAAAGGGAGTTTTAGAGCTTTGATCTGAGACAAGAGCGAAGAAGCTTTAGCCTCATTCTTCCTTTTACACGTGGAAGCTAAACGGATAAATTCACCTCTTAAATAGCATTTCAGAGCACACCATTGATGGTCAGTTCTTGCTACTGACCCTCGGTTATGCATGAAGAAGTCTCGAATCAAATCAGATATTCTAGACACCGCGTGCTCATCTTTCAGGAGTTGGTTGTTAAGCCGCCATAGCGTATCTCTGCGGTGCCCGCTATTGAGTGCCAAGTCCAGCCAGACTGTTGCATGATCCGACAGAACTATAGGCTCTATACAGAATTACCTAAGCCCTGCAGGAGAGAAGTGCTAAGTAGTATATAGTCCAGCCTGGTCCATGTAGCATGGACCATAGACTGAAAAGTAAATAGGCGGTAGCTGGGTTCTGCAATCTCCATGGGTCGCATAACCCAAGCGAGGTTATAAAATCTGAGAGTACTTTCTGTGCCATGGACAGAGGCTTAAGTAGAGAGTGTGATCTGTATAGGTCTTGCGTGGGGGGTAAATTCCAATCCCCACCAAGAATCATCGGAAGGGACATAAAGTCACATAGTTTACCCTGTAACGCCATAAAAAAATTCGGATTCCCCCCTACTGGAGCATATATGCTTCCTAGCACAATGTCCATTTGGTCTAAGATACCATGTAGTATAATATATCTACCTTCGGGATCTGCGATGGCAGATTTGACTTGAAAGGGAATTGAACGGTGCATAAGGATAGCCGCTCCCCCCTTATTGGATGAGACGCCCGCGGCAAAAACCTGTCCACAACCTTTCTTGCGCAAGCAGATAGCTTCTCTGGACAAAAGATGCGTTTTCTGAATGAAAACAATTCTGGCTTGCAGCGAAACCAGGTGGCTAAGTATTTGCGCTCTTTTAGTGGGTACGCAGACCCCTCTCACGTTCCACGTCACAAATCTGTTAAAGTTCAATGCCATTGGTCCCTATATTAAATTGTATAACCTGTTTCGTAAATAACTTTAACTTATGCACCACAGCACCCCCCCACAGAAATAAACCCATATCTGCCCATAATAATAAAACCCCTGTATTCTTATAACAGACCAGTCTAAAGGAGTGCACAAAACCTCCCCCCTCCCCATTTAACATCCCCTTACAACTATATACAGCAAATCCCCCCTGCTTAACCCCCTCTAATAATCCAATAACAACAATTAAACTTAGTAGTGTAACTTCAAAAGCCCTAGCATAGCCCCCCCTTTCTATCTCTTTGAGAGCAGATCGATTGACATTAATCAAAACTAGAAGGTTATATAAAGAACAGCCTAATATAGTTATCTTCCAATAACACCCAACAGTCTGACAGCCTACTATCCCAGTAGTTGTGTAGATGAATTCCTCAGGGAGGAAAGCTAGGGAATCCCCCCCATTTCCCAGTATGCGGTTGGGCGTTTGTCAGTCCACTTCATCCCCCCCCCCACTCCCAAGTCCATTGCCAGATCAGCCTTCTTAGGACATAAGGCCTGGACACCTCACCACTCGAGAGCTCCTCATACAATAAGGCCCTCTATCGGATTATGAACCAGGGCATCAAATAAGGCCCTTAGAAATTACAGAAGAGAGATTTAACCCTTCAGTCCGACGAGTAGATCAACCATGACTGAGTCAAGGTCGCTTGGATCCTGAAAGAGAAAGGGAAAAGAAAAAAAAAAAGGGGCGGGGAATCATACTGAGGTGGTATGGTATCCATCAGCTTATTGTGCTGGAACCTGAAGCTCGTGATAGAGTGTTTCCCAGAGGAGCCTAAATCTCGTGGGACACTGCGGTGCAGCTCAGAAATTGGAGTCCTAGAAACTGCCTCTCGGACAGAGGTTCCTCTCTGGAGACTTCACAACAAGGCCTGAGCACCAGAGCTCCCAAGGCTTTCCCATAAGATCTCGGAGTACCAACCACTTGGCAGAAGAAATAAGGTGAACATGATGTCCCTCTCAGTCCCCTTTCTCAGGTAAAGAAAAATAAAGCAAATGGTAGTAGATGCTATCGTTGCACAAATATTAGGAGGCAACATAAATTGAAAGTAATCACAAACCCCATATCGGTATCACTCCAAAGGCCGCTTTTTAGTTGGATCAGGAGGTTTTAAATAGAGAGGGAAGCCTCTGGGCTAAATTGACCTGGGCTTGTGAGCTGGATTCGTAAGAGTGCCACTTCCCTTCTAGGTGTACTTGAAGGCGTGCAGGGTAGGCCATTCTGAATCTGATGCTGGAAGCAATTAGTTTGCTAACTATTGGGTGGAATGTTGCTCGTCTCTGGCGAGTTTAGGTGCAGGTTCTCGTGATCGAAGCTTTTCCCTCCCAGTTAATAGACTGCAGCTCCCTAACCTTTAGGAGAATATGCTGCCTTTCCAGATAGTTCAACATCTTTATTATTATAGGCCTGGGGTGCTGAGGCTTCGGTTTCGGTCGGAGAGATCTGTCGCCCTTTCCAATATATAGGCTGAATTATGGGGAAAGGACCCACTATTTTAGCAAGTAGCACTTGTATAAAAACGATGGGCGTAGGGCCTTCTGACGCCTTCAGGAGCCCATGTATTAAAATATTATTACGCCGGCTGCGGCCTTCAAGGTCCTCGGTCTTTTGTTGTAGCTTCATGACCTGCTGTCTTAATTTAATCAGTTCTGGCTCCATTTTGTCCTTCCAGGATTCTAGCGGCGAATACATGTTTGGTTGTCTGCAACATTTTGTTTTACACTGGTCATCTCGCTGCGCAGGGTTTTCAGCTCAGACGTGATTTCTACAAGCGCCTCCTTAAAAGGTTGCATCTCCTCTAGAAAACGCTCCTCAGAGAGCGGCGTTGGGTTGGCAAGAGCTGTTAAATGTTTAGCTGAGGCTGACGATTGGGCCTGTTTGGCCTTCTTGGAGTGTTTGTCCGGCGAGACTGGCAGAGTATGTTTGGGGAGGGCCGCCCTCATCTTGGTCTCCATAGCTGTTTACGGGCACGCTGCAAGACGTTGATGTTCGGTGGAGAGGGATCGCGTGTTGTCCAGGTCTTCTCCGATTAAGTTTCACTATCCATGGATGGCTGTTGAGAAACTTAAAAACAATAAAATACGGAGGTGGAGCGGGAGCTATCTGGGATTGCGGCTAACCCGCCAAACACATCAGGTGATCTCCAGCCATTCAAGATCTCTTTCAACAGCAACAGCCCAGGCAGCTCTGCCTGTCTAATCATCAGTCAAACTTCGTTTGGCTCTATTATTTGAGCCCTTCTGACTCCTTTCTTATCAGCCAATAAATATGCGGGGGTAGAATTAACTGAAATATAAAATCTGTGTTCTTTTTTTTACTGAGGCATACAAACAGAGCGTGGGGGAGGGAAGAGGAGATAGTGAGCTGAGCTTATTATCTTGGCAAGCAGGCTGTAAATACTAATGGCCTGCTGACACTGCAGTTCTTAACACAGTCAGAGAGTGATTTAGAAAACAAAGGCAGCTTTTTTTTAAGGCAGGTTAGGAAATAAACATAAATGGGGCAGGGAAGAAAGGACAGGAAAGGAGATTATGAGATGACTTGTGCCTGGTGTATTTTATGTGGCTGATATAATCCCTGGACCTGGAGGGGATTAGCCCACCATAGAAACATAGAATTTGCCAGCAGAAAAGGACAAATTGACCCTCCCAGACTTCCCAGATGGTTCCTGTCTAGTCTGTCTTTGCAGTCCCTAAGTGGTCTCCAGTGACCCTTCCTCCTCCCTGCCTATTTTATTTTTTGTTATTCTGTTTCTGCTCCCTTACCAGCGGCCCACATTCAGGCAGGCACCCCAGCCCCATCCCCCAATGTTCACTGGCACTCACTTCAGCCTTCTTCCCCCAGGACGTATCCCCCCTGCGGGATCAGCAGAGGGAGCGTTCTCCCCACCACACACAGGATCCAGTTCTGGCTAACGAGTCTCACTGGCCAGGGGTGGGACCCGTGGGTGCCAACTGTCATCCAACCACTGGCCACTTTGTTCACTTTTTCTCTTCCCTACAGAGGGAGTGTGCTGGGATGCCAGTGGTGGTGCTGCGCATGGTCCCATATGTGGCACACCCAGCATCTGCCCCACCTCTGCCCCTCAGTCTTACAGTGTTGGTGTGCCAGCCCCTTGCCTCCACTAGGAGCCAGGCTAACACCAACTACTCTTCCCCACCTTCACTGGATAAGGAGAGCTGTTCTGGGGATCCTTCTTCCTGGCCGAACTCTAGCTACCCACTCACACTGCGAACATGGGTTGCTGGCATGGCAGGAGGTAAGGCATAGATGCCTCAGCCCTCCACACCACTGGGATGGCCCTCCTCTCTGCTTATTTACTAATATTCCCCTATGTTTATCACACACATGTTCATACTTGAAGCCCCCTACTATTTTTGCATCCACCACTTCTGCTGGCCATCTATTCCAGGTGTCTTCCTCACATTCAGTAAAAGTGGTACTTCCTCACATCTGTCTTTAACTCACCCTCCAGCTTCATCGCACACCCTCTGGTTCTGGTGACCTTTCTTTTTTTGAAACAGACTCCTTACTGCACCCTGTTCACCCCCACTAAGTACTTGTAGATCTCTGCTATGTCCCTCTTCCTCTCCTCTCCTCTCCTCCTCTCCTCTCCTCTCCTCTCCTCTCCTCTCCTCTCCTCCAGGGTGTACAAGTTGAGATCCCTCAGTCTTTCCTCATTCAAATTTTGGTGCAAAGCCCACCCCATTTTAGTTGCCTCTTCTGGACTGTCTCCACTCAGTCTATCCTTTCTGAGCTATGTCCTCCAGAACTGGATACAATACTCCAGGTGGGTTCTTTCCAATAGTGATACAGTAGGATGGAGTGGCAGCACCATCTTCCTCCCCCTGGTGGATATACCTCTCCTAAATTTGCATCCCAGCATCGCACTGGCCCTACCCACTGCTTTGTTACACTGCTCTGCCACCTTAACATCATTATATATGATAACCCCAAGGTCCCTTTCCTGCTTAGTGACTGACAGTACCTCCCCAACTTGCTGACCCATTGATTTGGCATTAGCAGTGGGTGGCACCAACTCATACAACTCAGTGGTTAGAAAACCAGTGTGAATCAGAATAAATATATAGCAGACCTGTGTCTGAATTACTGAACAGTGGTTTAATTGCTTTTTTCTGCATATATGTGGAATCAGAGCTATTTAAAACTATTTTTTTACATACAAGATGTTGGCGGAGAAGGACCTCATGACCCACCTAGTCTCAATCAAGCCCCACCTAACAAGAGATTCCCAATTTAACTCCTACACCAGAAACCTCTCCCCTAAGTACTAGAATCCCTTTGTGTCTGTCCCACACATTCTTAAAGCTAGTAATTGTGCCTTCCCCTACCACCTCCTCTAGTAGACCACTCTAAGCATCCACCTCTCCTTGAAGAAGTACTTCCTTATGTCACCCTTGAACCTTCCCCCCTCTAGCTTCCAGCCATGACCCCTCATCCTTTGGCAATTCCTCCTTTGGAAAATACTCCCCTCTTGTACTCTATTTATGCCCTTGAGATATTTGAAGGTCCCTATCATGTCACCCCTCTCTCTTCTTGCCTCCAGGGAACATACATTCAGTTCCCTCAGCTTCTCCTCACAGGACATCCCCTGCAGGTCCCTCATCATTTTTGTAACCTTCCTTTGCACCACCTCCAGACTGTTTATATCCCTGTTTAGATGGGGCTGCCAAAACTGAATGCTGTACTCAAGATGAGACCTTATTAGTGTCTTCTATAAGGGCAACAGGACCTCCCTCTTTCTTCTGGTAATATCCCTCTCTATGCATACAAGCATATGGCTAGCCTTCCCCACTGCCACATCACATTGTTTAGCCGCCTTTAGGTCATCCATAATAACAACTTCCATTTCCTTCTTTTGCTTCATGACTGCCAGTTGTACTCATCCCAGTTCATATGTCGCCCCCAAGTTTCTGCTTCCTGTGTGCACAATCTTGTACTTTTTCCCTCTGAACCCAAGTTGCCAAGCTTTAGATCATCCCTCTAACCTTTAAGGCCCCATCTCATCTTGTTCACCCTTCCCCGGCTCAACCACTCTATTGCATATTTTGGAATCATCTGTGAATAAGCAAGCCTTCCCCTCCAGCTCCTCCATAATGTCACTGATGAAGACATTGAAGAGGACTGGTCCCAACACCGAGCCCTGTGGTACTCCACTCATCTCTACTCCCATGCCTGAATGTACCCCATTTACCAGCTCCCTTTGACCATGTTACCTGTTACACTATTATATAAAGGTTCTAAAAGGTTCAGATAAGTAGCTGAACTTTTTGTTGCTTATCAGAATCTTTTAGAACTTCAGAACCTTTTAAGGTTCTCCCACTCCTACTTATCACCCATTTTTCTTCAGTGTATTTGTGTAGTCTGAATTTGTGGACCCGAACAGTAATATATAAAATCACCTGCTTGCGAAGTCTATGCCAAGAGTCCATCAATCTGTAAAATATTTACAGCTACTTCCCCTTAAATATTTCTGTGCAAACTGACCTAAATTCACTGGTGAAGTTGCCACTTCACCATAACTTCACCTGACTTTGCCTGAAAAAGAGACAATTTGCCAGGAAAACTCACTGCAAACTAGTGAGGTGGTGAAGTGGGACATTCACGAAATAATTCACAAAGTTGTTCTATTTATTTATTTTATTTATTGGAAAAATCAGAATTACAAACTTTGAGCTAAAAGCTCATTTATGAAGGATCCTCATCAAACAATGGGAGGGGGGACAAACAAGAACATGAATAGTGGGGAAAACAGTAGCAGCTAGTAGGCATTGTCAGTAACACATCAATTAACCCTTAGGCTGCTGACAGACTATGAATGTATAGGAATTTTGGACTGATATATCAGTCCACAGCCCTGCAAGGGTTAAAAGGCTATCCAGTATTACAAATAATAGGATAGGGATAGATTGAAACATTGCAAAAGCCATTGTTTAAGTACAGAATACAAGAGGGAAATAGTCCTATAACAGCTTAGATAATTAAAGTGCAAAAGTCAGCTATGCACAAGCTACCAGCCCATCGGTGCAGTGGTTGGATTTCCGCTTGCGACACCGGTGATTTGGGTTCAGGAATGGACCCAGGTTGCTGGAGGGCTGGCCCGGGGAGAAGGATGGAGCATCCCATAGACTGCTCTCATTCACCGGAGGGAGGGTGGGGAGTGTGTCTGGTGCTTGACGGACCCCTGGCAGAGGCCGGGGGTACCGCAGTGCCCAGGCACCAACAAGCACTAGGGGGTGTGGGGGATGCAGGATGTCATTGCACATCCCCACCCACGAAGGGGGAAAAACTCCACCGCCGACACCTAGATGATTTCCTCCCCCACTTCCATAGCTTCAGTCTGACTCCATGACCTATCCCGGTGTCCATGGCACTTAATGGGGGAGGCAAGTGCTGCATCCCCACCCTGGGGGGAAAGCCAGGGGGTATCAAGGAGGGCGACCAATGTGAAGTGGAGCAGGGGTCCATGACCAGACTGAGGTTCTGGAGCAGCAGAGGACAAAAAAAGAATATTAAAAAAAATATATATATACAGTATGTACAAGTTATGGGTACTCCCAGCTAATAGCTATATAGCAATGTCAGTTTCCTTGAGGGAACAATTGAAGGAACACACATCAGAGTCAGTGCAGTCATTAGAGGAAAGTAGGCTACAGGCTAGGCAGGTGAGGAGGATAACACAATAGTAGGTGATAGCAGTAGGGTCAGGACAGCTAAATGGGTGTGGAAGTGGGGGTATTGGGGTACATGGGGTAAGTAGGAGGGGTACATGGGTAAATAGGATAGGTAGGTGGGGAAGGGTGGGGAGTAGTGGGAGCTTCTCAGGAACCACTAGACAGTGCAGGTGAGACTTGTCAAGTGGCACAAGGAAGGCTAAAATCAACTGTGGTGATCGCAACAGTAACATTATACAGGGGGAGGGAGATGTACTTCCGAATTTCAGATTTGAATCGACCTAGGTGAATAAGGCTAGTATTGGCTTGTAGTGAATTCTGCAACTTCACCAGAAGTTTGCTGGCAAAGTAAACCTTCACAATATCCCTAATCTCTGGCCACCTCTGTAACATTGTTGACTATGTGCACAGTAGCAGAAGCCTGAGGCAGAAGCTAAGCGGGATATCATAAAGAGTATTGTAATGGAGGTGACATCATCATGCATAAGACAGGTCAGGAATAACAGTACAAAGTGTCGATCTGGTTGTTTCAGAGGGCGCAAGAGGCAGCAAGAGCAAAAAAGGTAGCATGCAAAAAATACAAGGGGAACAGAGTGAGGCCAACTTTGAGGATTATCTGAAGAACTGAAAAAGGGCCAAAATAATGTCAAGCAAAAGTAATGCACAGATGGATACAAGAATGCTTGGGGTGGGGGCAAGAGGGAGAGAAAATCTTTAGGTTTTTTTTGATTCAAGGAGCAACCGCACTCACCAATCACACTGGATCATTCAACTGAAGAAAGGAACTAGGATTATTCCATTTACCAGTCTTTTACTATGCAGCCAGACATGGAACCAGCAGAAAAGGAAAACAGTGAAGACACACTGCTTGCTTATGTATTACCCTCTTCACAGGGCTTCCTCAGAGCTAATTAACCACTAGTAACACAGGTGCCTTGATAATAAACTCAGTTGATCAAATGTGCTCCTTTAACCAATCTTATATGCACAGTATAGTCAAAGTAAATTAGTGTGTAGGCAGTAATATTATTCCCAGTTAGTGATACAACATAGAGAAATTTAAAGTTTATAATACAAAATAGAAATGAAACTTACACTGATTTTTGTCAGTCTTTCCACTCAGTTTCAAAGACTCGTTTCTCTGTTGCTCCTTACTTCACAAGTACTGCAGTAGTACATGTACTGTATGGTACAGTACAGTACTGCATGTGCAGTATCAAAGGAACTTGTAATAAACCCACAGACATACTCATTTTGAATTGAATATTCCATTATGCTATGAAGGTTCTAAGTGATTGCCCAGTTTGATATTTCCAGACATTTATCTTGGTTCAGGGTGTGTAAAACTCTCATTGTTGCTCTTATTTGTGCAATTGCAGACCGTGCCTTACAGCTGTTGAATGTTTAATCATTATTATGAAATCACCCTATAATTTTCTAAATGCATTATGTTGTTAGGCAAGTTAAATAGCACCCACAATTTGCATAAATTAATGTCAAACTGACTACAGAAATCCATGGGCGAAGCGGATGGGTGCCACTGTAAATCCAGTAATTTATTCAAGTTAGCAACATATTGTATTAATAGTTCATATTATTTTATTTATTTATTTATTTATTGATAAGTAGGTAACTTGAACTGAGACATAGGTCTCTTTTTCACCCACTTACCAGTACTGTAGAATACATTTCAATACACTTCAATACATCACAAATAGAAACAATGTGTACAATAAATGTGTACAATACAATACATTTCAGTACATTCTAATATTGAAGATTCAGTGACCTCTATATAAAAATAAATAAGTTCAGCAAGGCAGCAGGACACTCCTGTGGCCCAGATATTCAGAAATGCGCCAAAGTCCAGCACAAGTCCAGCACAGCGCAAATCTGATGCGCCATGGTGCAACTGGAGCCATATTCAGAGGCTGCACAGGCCGAACTGCACCAGCGCAACCCAGCGGAATATGGCAGAGTTGCGCCATGGCACAAACGGAGTTGTGCCATGGCACAAACAGAGTTGCGCCATGGTGCAAACAGAAATGTCCCAGCATAACTGTGGGAGCAGAGCAACAGAGGGAAGCACAGCATAGAGAACAGACCCAGGGACAAAGCCATGGAAGTACAGTGACAGGCCACAGGAGGCCTCCACCAGCAGAGCATAGCAGGGCACACACAGGCACCCAGACTCCTGACCCCAGAACACAGCAGTGGCACAGATTGCAGGTGACAGAAGGTGCCAACGGCTAATGGAGGGCCACCAAGGGACCCCCACGTAGGCTGCTGGCCGTGCCCCCCCAGACCATAGCAGGCCACACCCAGCACCATACAGCCAAGCACACACACACACACACCACACAGGCACACAGGAAGCTCACACAGTAGGCACTGAATGTGCCGGGTGGCAGGTAGCATGGCAGACCACATGGGACAGGCCGCACAATGCCAAGCAGGGGCCCCAGCACAGTGTGTGGACAGTACCTGACCAATGACCATGGCTGTGTGCCACCACCACACACACACAACTGACACACACCCCTGACAGCTGCCCCATGGGCACCCAAAGGCACAGCCACTGACTCAGGGGATGGACACCACCACAGTGAGACACACCACTGCACACAGCAGTGAACCACGGAAGTACAACATGCACCCCTTCTCATGCATGCCACACAGACAGACACTGGGCCACTGCAGCATGGCTCCTCACGCCACCTGCAAAGCAGACACAGACACAGGCAGGTAAGTCAGAAAACTATATTTTGAAGCAACCATTTTACATAAAACCAGGGACTGGGAAAGGGTAGGTACAGTGAGGGAAGGGGACAGGGAACAGGGACTGCACAGTGGGAGGAGGGACTGCAGGGGAAGGTATATCAGGGGAAACAGGGGAAAACAGGGGCAAAGCTAATGGTGGCCCCATCTGGCTGCCCTGGTGAGCTGACGCTCCCTCCTCTTCGCTTGCAGCATCCTCCTGATCTGCACCACCACCTCCAAGGTAGATGAAGCCACAAGTAGTGTCTGGCACATCAGTTGGCTCAGCATCACCCTTGGTGGTCTTCACCACCAGATACCTATAACAAGTGGCAGAACAGGTGATCAGTGCAATGGCCCAAGGAACCATGCCCACCCACAGTGCTCAATGGGCTGCGGGAACACACACCATTGGAGGTCCCATAATGGCCACCTGCAGGGAGGTGGGCCAACACCATCCAGCAACTTTGCGCACCACGACATACCACAGAGGTGGTCTCTGCCACACAATGGCACATAACTGCGCAAAGACAGTCACATGGCACAGTACACTGACAGCACCAGAGCAACAACAGTGGCAGCCAGGCGCATGCCAACCCCACCAACAGCCGGTACAGGTGTCCAAAGGATGCACCACAGTGGCATGCACCATGAACAGTGTGACACACACAGCTTCCATGGCACATGGCATAGGCAGCCATGCCCACAACCACTCCCCCCCGCCACCCCCCATGTACAGTGTGAAGGACCATGACAGTGCTTACCTGCTCCCGTGGCCCTGCTGGTGCCAGTCTAGTGCAGTCATGGCACACTGCTCCCTGCTGCACTGCTGCAGCCTTGGCCCACCATCGGTCCTGGGATTGGAAAGAAGACAGGTGCACATCAGTAAACAACCACAGCAGCTGCCCTCCAAACACCTGTGCACAGGGCATGCCCCTATCCAACTCATCCCACACGCCTGCATGGCTGCATCGCAATGCAAGCAGAAGCTGGCAATGCCACTCCATGATGTGCAAGATGACAGTGTACCCCTCTGCAAGACATGCCAGGCAGCCAAGCCAACACCACAGTACAGTACCAGGGCAGACATGCAACATGGGATGACTTACCTGGCTGTGGCACAGCCCCACACCTGGTGCAGGCCTGTAGCCTCCTCAACCTCTCCTGGTCCCGCTGCATGAGGTCCCCATAGCAGTGGCGGCATTGCTTGCCTGTCCTTGGCACCCCCGTCCTGTGCTCCAGGCTGACAGCTATCTCTTACCACACAGTGCCCCTGGACCACTGCAGGGGCACCTGCCCAAAAAGCTGGGGGGGCTTGGGGCTCCACACAGGCCACAAGGCTGGCCGACTCCACCTGTGACCAATTCTGGGCCCATCTGCTTCTTCCCTGTGCGATGGTCCTGGTAGCGAGTTCAGTGCGAAAATGGCTGGAGGAGGTGTACGTGTCCGCAACATGCACCTGATGCGCGATGTGCAGGGCAATGCGCAGTGCCTGCCCATCACGCAGTGAAGGTGATGTGCAGAGTGGGCATGGCTATGTGGGGTCACGGGGTCAGAGGTCGGATGCAGGGGTCAGAGGTCTGGTCCAGGGGTCAGGAGTCGCCCGTCATTGTGCAGCGCACATGTGTGAGATAGGGCATAGTACCCCATGTGCCACCCTGCACATAGCTGGCCATGAGCATCATGCGTAATGTCACTGCATCGCACTGTTTGTGCGTGGTGCATGATTGACACCAAGATAGCGTGACATGCATGTGTACTGCAGGCCTGCACACCATGCATGCATGTGCATTGCACTGCTATTTGCTCTGGAGCATTCCCATTGTGCATGGTGTAATATCACGATATTCAGATGCCACATGCAAATGAGCTCATCAGCCTATGTGTGCTGCAGTGGGGTGCATTAGCATGTCATTACTGTTGTGCCCGACCTCATTTGCATGCGTTGCACCTTAGAAGGACCACGGAACAGCACAGGCCATGGACTGGTATTGCAACCATGATGGGTAAGTGGTGCATGCCGGTGCAGCACACTGGGAGTGGACAGCACTGCAGGGAGGGATGGACCAGGGAGATGCTGCCACTGACACACTGTGCTGTCCATGTCCACAGGCAGCAACATGTCAGCACATGAGGAGGGTGAGGAGCATGCCACTTCACAAAGGCCGAGACTGATGCCCTGTTTGAGGCCTACCTGGACAGGGAGCCCCTGTTGAGTGGTGCCACAGACACACCACAGACCAGGGCTGGTGCATGGGAGGAGGTGGCAACCTATGTGAACCAGCACAGCAGCCACCAGTGGTCGGCACAGGAGTGCCACAAAAAGGTGGGAACAGACAAGCAGCGGATCAAGGAGAAGGTGACGGCCATCTGGGCATCCCGTATTGCCACTGGAGGAGGGCCAGCAGATGCACCCACACTATCACCATGGGAGGAGTTGGTGGAAGCCACCATGTGACTCACCACGGTGGAGGGTGTGCCTGGAGGAGGACTCCAGATGGGTGGCAGCCCATCACTGCATGGTATGTATGTCAGACATGCACAGCCGGTGACACAGAGGGTGCGTACATGGGCCTGTTGGCATGCATGCGGCTGGCATGCATGCCATGTACATGTGTGCACACCCATGCGCATGCCATGCTGCAGGCCACGTGCAGCGGCACTGTATGAGGGGCACATGTGGGCATTGCATCATTGGCACACCATATTTCTCTTGCAGCACCAGCATGTCTCTGTGCAGAGGAAAGGGCGCCGGCAGCGGCAGCACTGATGGACACCGGTATGGCCCCAGAGGACCAGCCGTCCACATCCACCCACATCTGGGGGGCCGACAGGCTGCAGCTCAGCACCACGGTGCAGGCAGATGTCCTGGACCTGGGGTTGGACTAGGTCTAGATGTCATCCTGCAGGATGCCAGCCTTGGTGTCCTGTGTGTGGAGACACAGATCCAGGCAGGGTCCGACTCCGATCAGGACTACTCTCAGCTCCTGGACAGCTTGGGTGACATTGTGGGTGTGTCGCCCCTGCTGGCATCTGACACAGGCACCACGCCCAGCACTCTGCCAGCAGCGAAATAGCTGTCTGCCACTACTGCATGAGCTGCGGTGTGCGCTGCCATGGCTGTGCCCTACAGTGGTGGTGGTGCAGCCGCGCAGGTGCAGGGCAGCGTACAGCAGCTGGATGGGTGACGGCATCAGGCTGTGGGTGCCACCGGGCAGCCAGACACAGGGTCCCACACCGGTGTGCCTGCTGTGCCCATTCCCCCTTCAGACCCCACTGTGCAGAATCCACTGGAGAGGGGGACTGTGCAGCATGGCCAGTCTCCACAAGAGGATCGGCATCCTGCCCGGAAGCCCCAGGACACTGACTGTCTGGCTGAGCACATCCGGCTGCTGCGTGCGTCTGTTCAGCAACAGGTGCTGCTTGCCACTGGAGTGCATGCACTGTGTGAGGAGGTGCACCAGTTAGCTGAGCAGCAGGAAAGGGGGACTGCATGCAGGGGACCATGACTGCGTCCTTGGATGGCATTGCCAGTGCGATTACAGATGGCTTTGCATTGCTGACTGTCAAAGGGCATGGCCATGCACAGGTGACTCCCGCAGTGTGCTGTCCACCCCATGGACCCGGCATCAGGTGACCCCAACACATTTGATGCCAGGCTGTGATGTAGGCATCCCAGGCATGCCCGGGGCTGGCCTGTTTGGGCACTTGCACACCCTCGCAAGGACACGGTCATGGTCCCGTGGTTCCACCCCTTGGGGGCTGTTGCAACCCCCCCTCTGCTGATGCACAGCCTGTGGCTGCCCCCATGGCTGTGGTGGCCATGGTACCATGCAGCAGCCCTGATCAGCGGGCCACCCTGACTACAGTCTACAGCTGCTGCCCTGTGCGCACATGGGTGGTGTGTGTGAGCCCACCACTGGTGTCGCACCTGTGTGTCATGCCGCATGCTGCCTGTGTGTGTGCTTGCCCAGCTGCTGGGCCATGTGGCATGGGTGTGATGAGGGCAGTCTAGCATGGGTTGTGCCTGTGCATTGGTGCAATGCGTCTGATCCACATCACATACCAACGCCTGGGTGGGTGGGTGTGTGTGTGTGTGTGTGTGTGTTGCTGTGTGTGGTTGTGTGTCACTGACTCCCCTACCCCTGCATCACACCTCTGTGTGTGCATGCCCATTGCCATGCACATCCCTGCATGTGTGCTGTACCTGTTTGTGTGGCCCATGCTTGTGTACTACACCACCTACCTGTGTGCACCATAGTGCTCCTGTGCGATGGTGTCCCAGTGGTGTAGCACCTGCTGGAGCAGCCAGGGGCCCCTCTGCCCAGGAGGTGGCTGTCCACCACCCTCCAGCCTATTGCCTCTGTCGTCCCCACTACTGTCGCCCTCATCAGCCTCAACAGCTATCCCATGGTCAATGGCCATGTTGTGCAGTATGCAGCAGGCCAGGAATAGGCCATAGGCTTTCAAAGGGCTGTACTGTAGGGCACCACCTGACCTGTCTAGGCAACGGAACTGTGCCTTCAGCATGCCAAAGACACACTCGATGATGTTGCGCATGCTGGCGTGTACCTCGTTGTACCATTCCTCTACTGGGAATGACGGACACCAGTAGGGGGTGAGCAGCCAGGGCCTCAGTGGGTATGTGCTGTCACCTTTGTGGAGATTGACATGGTTAGCTCTCTGCAGTTCTGTGCTGTGCCCCTTGCCTGTTCCTGACACCCACGCCACCATACACACCCTGCCCACCCCCATCCTCAGGTCTGCTCTGCCCATTGCCCCTTTGCACATGCCATACTCACCCACTAGGTGGCCCGTGGGGATGTCCCCACATTCAAACCTGTGGCACAGAGCAGAGCTGTGCCAGATGAACATGTCATGTGCACTCCCAGGGTGTGTGGAGCAGACATTGGTGATGCTCCCCATGGCATCACACACCACCTGGCAGTTGACACTTGGGCTCCCCTTCCTGTTGATGTATACAACACCCTTGGGGCCAGGTGGCATACAGATGCCCACGTGGGTGCAGTTAATGGTCCCAATCATGCCAGGCATGCGTGCCACCCTGTGGAAGTCCTGCGTGGTTGCTGTACGCTCCGCCTGTGTACTGGGGAAACAGATATATTCCAAAGCATGTGGCAGCAGTGCACTGAGGAACTGTGTGAGGAGGCAGGATGTGACTGACTGGGTTATGTCTGTGGTGTCCTCTGTCTTTGGAAGGTGCCCGTGGCAGGCAAGCACATGACGGTGGTCACTTCGTCTCCACAGACATGGCATGTCTCCGTCTGGTGGGTGCCTGCATCTTCTCACTGCACAGCTCGCAGAGCTGCCTCAGATTGGCCCTGTTCAGGTGGTACTGGCCCACGATCTCCATGTCACTGTAGTTCTCAAAGGTGATGTGGGCACGGTACCACCTGTGTCAGGCATACCACCAACGGGCCCTTCCTCGGCCACATCGCCGTTCCTCCTGCCCCCTCACACCCCTCATTACTGCCTCCATCATGAAGAGCACACTATCCATGGCCCTTGCTGTCCCCCTGGGTGATTGTCTGCTGGCTGTGTGACACCCTGGCACATGGTATATATGTGTGTGTGTATCTCTCTCTCTCTCTCTCTCTCTGCCCCTCTCTCCATCTCCAAGGACACCTCTCTGTCCCTGTCCTTCTGTGTGTGGTCTTTGTCTGTCTGTCTTTCTTTGTCTCTCCCTCTCTCTCTCACCCCTGGCGCAAGTGCTGTCTGTGTGTTTACACCCTGTATTTATAGGAACAAGTCTGCTCGGAGCAACTTCGATTTGCTCCACACTTTCCCCATGGTTTCACGGTTGAATATGCCACTGCGCTGGATATTCATGAGAACTTCCTCTGCACTTGTGCCTGCATTCATTATAGTTGCACACTGGCGCAATGGATTTTGCACTGCGCACTGGCTCCCGCTGAATATGGCTCCTTGGTGCAATTCCGCACTTGCGCCATGTGTAACTGCTCTGAATATCTGGGTCTGTGGCTATAGCTGCTCATAATACATGTCTTCCCTTTTCAGTTTAGCAAGAATTTTCAGCCTCATATCAGTTTTGGCTTCATGATGTTACTCCCCGATGTTCCACAAAGCCTAGCACGAAGTCATATGTGTCTCATAAAGACATTCATAATGAATATCTTTACTGTAAACATGTACATATTTTTCATTACACAGTTACTGGATTTTGTGGTCTGCATTACATTCTCTAAAAGAAGTTGTGCTTCGTCATATATATATATATATATATATATATATAGAATATATCAGTTTATCCTTAGATTATCAGTATTTGAGCTTCACATATATAGCAGATCCACAAGAATTTTCTTTTTAAAAGAGCTATCAACTTGCCCCCCCTCAGGAATTTGTCTTCCTAGTTCTCTAATTAAACAGTCATCAATGCAGGCATGCATTCTCCTGTAATGTGTTCCTCTGGTATACTACACTAGTTTGTTTCCGTATTCTACTCATGAACTATGAAGTAAATGGGGTTACAGTTCCAAAAAATCTCCTAATTTCCTATCCAGTCATAAAAAGTTCAAACATAACTAATCCCCACTAAAGACATAAAATACTACAGTCAATTGAAAATTGTTTGAGGTTTATGTTCCAAACCTTGAAAAAAGTATAAATAACAGAAATATGACTGATTCTAAGACTGAGCTTAAAAAGTACAGCATATTGGAATATCAGCAGTCTTTTGTTGTATCCTTACAATCAAACAATGTGAAATGGAGATGCATGAGGGATTGGTATGTTTTTCCTGGTGAAACACTTTAATAAATAAAATAAATATAAATAAATAAACATGAGGGATCTGTCCCTTATTATTTATCAAAAAGTTGTTTATAAAAACACTAACTGTGAATCTGAATGAGAACTCGCTACTTAAAAGGTGGTGCTGCAAGAAAAGGGATGCTTAAGTTACAATTTACTGTATGTTGCCACCCAGATGGCATGTTTGTCAAACTCCCTTTCTTTCTGAAACTCTTCATCCAGGGAAATTTAATGACTAGATTTCTGGTTATGGAAGAAAGAAAATATGGTGGAAGCTAACAAACAATAACATTAAATTCTATTATCCTTGACAGAAAGTGGGATATTCTGTAATGTAGAAACTAGGCCACCATACAAATATTGGGGTCTATTCATGAAGCACTAGCCACAGGTATGCCACATGTAAGTGATGTGTGCAACAGTATATGACAGTATAAGGTACACACTATGCAATGGCACCATTTTGAATGACAGTGCACCCTGCACAGGGAGGGTGGGAGTATAGCTATGCACCACACAAAGTACGTGCGTGCCTGGGGGGCATGGTTGCATAGTGGTGTGGGTGGCACTGTATGCACATGCACAACCTGCACTATGCCATGCAGGCACATGGACCAGGATGGGCATCAATATGTGGGTTGTAGGGCAGCCATAAACTCTAGGTGCATAACATAGGCACTCAAGGTGAACCAGGGAATGGCTGGCATGCACAGCCCCATGGGAACAGCACCAGGTAGATGCCACTGTGAGGACATCCCACAGCATACAGGATGCAGGGCAGCACCCCGCAGATTGCTCAGTGGTGGACATGGCATACACTGGCACCATGGAATGTGCAGGACAACAGGCACATCCCCTATAGTGGAATAGACAGACATGGAATAAGACACCCACAGTATGGTGCACCATCCATCAGAAAGCAACGGGGATCACCATGGGGGGCACCATGGACACTGTGTGATGGCCACACAGTGTTGCCAGCACCCATGGGCATAGGTGGCCATCCTCCACCCTGCCCATGCACCTGGACAATGACCCTGGATTGCAGTATAGGGTGTCAGATTGGAAACCATGGATACAAGTTCCATCTCAGACCCAGCCACCAACACAGCTGTATAGCCCACACGTGGACCCAGGACAGAACCAGTGCATGCTGCCATCAGACATGGTGAACACTGTGAAGAACATGTACACACCCCGTGGCCCAGATGGATGCCCCACCATGGGGCTCACCAATGCATGGGAATGTGACCACAGCACAGGCCAAAGGGATGTATGTGAGGACAATGCACCCCACTGTAGCACAACCAAGCACACCAGCCAGGCAGTGCCAGGTGCAGTGGGCTTCCAGTAGAGATGTGTAATGTAGCACCCCCAACCCCAGCTGCTGACACACACCACTCCCGGGAATGATGAGGACATCAGTGCATGTCAGAACATATGTCTTTAATTAGACATCCAGATCAACATAGGGGCCACACAGGCCAACATAAGCATTATGGGACACTGTCCCCACCCCTAGTCCTCAGCATTTTCGGAGTCCATGCCTCAACATGGTCGGGTGGTCTCAGTGTAGCCCCTGAGGTGCAGCACCAGGCACCATAGTGGTCCATGTTATCCCTGAAAGAGAAAAGAGAGAGGACAGCCATGAGTGATGGGGATACAGCAGGATGATGATGACAACAGCAGACACACACATGCACCACAGTCAACAGCATAACATTCCTTAGAGGGCTCAACAGCAGCCCACATATCTCCCATCTTGTCATTGTAGTGGATGTTGGACACACCAACCCTCCAGGACAGATGATATGGCAAGTAAAGGGGGACCCTATGACACCATGGCTCCACCACAAGTTATGCAGCCCTGTCCAACTGTGTATGCCTCTCGAGGTCAAAGACATCTGGACAACCATGGAAGTCCTGCAGAGACACAAGGGGAGAGCAAAAGGATAGCAACACAGCACACAACACCTGGAACACACATGGACACCACCAGTAGGGGCAACACACAGGGGCACCTGTGGTGGACATCAGAAGGTGTACACTAGAGATGGGCATGCAACAAGTAACAGGTGTACATACCATGGGTACCCCTTGTATGCAGGACCTGTGGGACATTGACATGACAGTAGCACACAATAGGGTAAGAACTCATCTACTCACCTCCCCAGGCTCTGTCATCACTCGGAGATTCCACCTGGGGGTTATCCATGTATGCAGTGGAGGACACCTGCTGCAGTTTGCAGTGGGTACACCCCCAGTTGCCCAACCTCTAATACAGGCACACTTCAATAGTGTGTAGCACTTGCAGCCACCATATCAAGTTGCAGAATGGCATGTCGGGCAGCAACACCTGTTGACTTGCATGACCCAGTGAGGGTGTCAGGTCACAGGCCACTTAAAGGGGGACCTGCAGCTGTGGTGGCAGCTGCTCCACACTGTACATGGCATGGTGCACAATGAGTAGTAGCAGTCAGAATGAGTGAATGGTCCAGTGAATGCACAGGATCTGCAGAATGTGCCCTGGGCTACTCATGAATGTTCTCATATGGGAGGGAGAAAGAGAAAGGGAAAGGGAAAGGGCTCTGAGGAGATGACTCAGGCCTAGGATATTCAGGCCTCATGACACTGTGGCTCAGCACTGTGATGGACAGTGCATTGAGTGGTACTGCCTGGACAATGACATGATCTCAGTGCTCTGCCACATGCTCCAGGAGCAGCTGACACTCCCAACACATAGGTCACATGCCATGTCCATGGAAATGAAAGTCCTGTGTGCCCTGTCATACTATGTCTTGGGCTTCATCCATAGGGACGCTGGGGATGTCACATGTGTCAGTCAGTTGTCCTTGTCAAGGGCCATGCCCCATTTCATGGATGCCTTACTCTGGTTCTATGTGATATGGGCAAAAACAAAATAGTTAAGAACACATGAGCACACTGGCCCAGTGGCGCTGAGGGTTGAGGAGCTGGACGCCACACCTCACGCCATGCCAGCAACCCGGGTTCGGAGATGGATTGGGGGAGCTGGGGTCGACAGGGGAGGGAGAGGTTTGAGCGGCTGGAGGACAGCTCTCCTCTCTTTGGGGAGGGATCCTGGGGCTGCTCAATATCCTCATGACCCCCGATGGAGATCGGGGGTATTACAGGATCACCAGCCAGAATGTTGGGGTGGGAGTGCGGCAAACATCAGGAGGCAGCTGTGCGCGGACGTCATTGCATGTTTCACTCCCAGGGGAAACCTACATGTAGAAAATCCCCAACCTCGGGGATAGGTGATGGCACCTCCACCCACTCAGCCACACTCCACTGCCAGTTGCCCTCCTCTCCTGGGCCGAGCCCAGCCCAGCCTGAATTCAAGATAGAGCACCCTGGGCAGATAGGGTGACCCTACCTCGGGGGATTCAGAGCCAGGGGGATAGCCAGGCTGGTGTCAGGAGATGGGGGACTCTCAGGCATGAAGGTAGAGCTGGGGGCACTGGAGGATGCCCGAGAGAGTTCCTCGCGGGTCGGTACAAAAATAGACAATAAAAAAAAAAGAACACATGGGCAAAAACAAAATAGTCAAGAGCACATGGGCACAAACAAAATTCTGAAGGCAAATACAGCCCACACCAAAAACAGCCACTGTCAAAATAGTGACTTCCTGCCACAATGCCTCCCACAGCTACACAAAAAGCCAGTACTGCATGGCAGATGCATCCATAGTTATACATTTTGCAAACAAAGTAGCTGAAACCACCCCCTTCAAGCAAATTACGCACACCTGCACACCTGATCACATACACCTGGCCAGTGCAGCAAGACCACATCCCATCCACAACAAGGTCTAATGGAACCTCACATAGCCCAGTTCACAGACACAAACTCAAAACTGCATGATATGTAGGGGGCTTTGCTTTCCGCACCCCCCTTAATAAAAATAACACACTCTGAGACGACAAAGCAGACTTCACAGAGGCTGTTTTCTCATGTAGCTGTTTTTACACACAAGCTGTTTTATCACTGTTGCTGTTTTTACAGGCACTCAAATTGAGTCTATCTTATTGAGTCACTCAGTTTGAGTTACCAGTATCGTGAGGTACCCCTTACTCCAACATGTGCATGACCACATATGGTTCCCCAAAGCTGACACTGATATCGGTGCCATGAAGGAGGCATTCAATGCCAAACATGAGATGCCCAATGTATTGGGTGTCTTAGACTATACCATGTGGCCATCTTAGCCCCAACCATGGACAAGGAGGTGCACAGGAACAGAAAGGGTTTCCAAAGCATCAGCTGATGGACAGTATGTGTCACAGGTGGTATCATCACCAATATATGTGCCAAGTACCCTAGGTTGACCCATGATGCAAACATATTCAACAGATCCAGGCTGAGTGACCACCTCATGGCATGTGGGGGGTGTCAATGGGTGACTGCTGGTAAGTAAGGATGTGTCACATACACTACACAGCTGTATAGTGCCACGGGACATGAACATGTCCATTCTGTACCCAGTGCCTAGGTGACAGCAGATACCTACTCCAACCATGCCTGATGATGCCATTCCTCATGCTGCATGGCAGGGAGGAAGAGGCATACAATGAGGTGCGCAGGAGGACACATGACATTGTCAAGGGGACTATTGGGGTGCTGAAAATTTGTTTCCATTACTTGGATCACACCGGTGACATGATGATGCTGGCCCCTAGGAAGGCCTGCAGAATGATCACCACATGCACCATGCTGCATAACATGGCCATTCATGAATGGCTACCTATGCCATTCACCAAGGTGATGTTCCACAGGGTGAAAGGAGGGGGAAGACCCACAACATCATTGTCATGAGACACTGTCTGTTCAAGTGGCATGCCATGCAATCGTGAGTGGGTCATTCAAGAGATAGAGTGTACACCATATTGGCACAGTGATGATGCCTATACATCCTGAATGCCCATATGTGGGGCCATGTTTATCCTGTCTCATGTGTGCTGTGTGTTACTGTCCATGTCGGGGGGGGGGCATTGCAGCATTCTCCAGCTGTTGTGGGCTGTGTAGGTTGGGTATAATTAAGATACCAGTGCTCACCCCCCCCCAACTCTGCTGCCTAAAGGCCTGCAATTTATTCAAATAACACCAGCATTTTTTACTTATTTTAGATTGTTAGAAGGGTTCTTGGTCTCATGTTTCATCTGAAATATGTTCAAGCCTGACAACTGCGACAAAGTGACCACCTCATTGGTCAAGAAGGGCATCACATTTTACCTTGCCATTCTGAGCTGTGGATCCTCTGCTTTCTCTATTTCTTAAAAGGAGTCCACTCTCTGGCTTCCTTGATTATATCATGTGCCCTAGCCAATTAGAGGTTCATATGGGAGCTCACCAATTAGGAGAAGGCCACAGTTCTTCTGCATGTAATTCAGTACTAATGGTTTGGCAAGCTCAACCCATCACATTTACAATACATCTTTTTTATGTTGGCTTGTCGCACTTGCGCGCAAGTCAACATCTTGGGAGAGTGCAGATTTGGGGGCGCAGCCGCTGTTGGGTGAATGCAAGGCACGCATCAGGAGGTAAGGCCCCTCATTCCCCAATCAGCCTGCATGCCGGCACCACACCATGCATGCTAATGTGGTGAGCACATCTAAGAAAGGTCTGCTGCAATCAAGCAAAGCTCGTCAGACGCAGTGGACGCTTCCCTGCGTGCTGCCACATTAGCAACATGTGCAGGCGGCCACCCAGCTGCCAACCGAGGTGCCCAATCCCCAGCTGGCTTTCTGTGGCCGCATGAACTTGCCAAGGAAGCCTCACCCTGCTGACATAGAGCAGCCTCTCCATTTCCCATATGCCGAGGAGGTGCCCAATACCCTCGGTTCTTGCCTCCCCCGCTTTCATTGTGGTCTGACAGGGAGCCCACTCCCCATCAACATAAATCAGCCCCCTTCTGCACTTCTTATATGAAGAGGGTGCCCAATCCCTCGTTTCTTGCCTCTCCCCCGCTGTCATTGTGTGCCGATGGGGGTGCCCAATCCCTGTCGGCATACATTCACCCCCCCATTGTCTGCCAATGAGGGTGCCCAATCCCCCATCAGCTACAGCACCCCCCCAAAACAGTTAGGTGGCATGCTGGGAGCCCACCCCAGTGTGCCAAGTTCCCTGAAACACAAAAACTGTCCCGTGATGTAATTATTTTTTTTACTTCCCTGTAACAAAAAAAGGTCCCTCTTAGTCTCTTGACCCCCAACTGCACCCACCCACTGCGCACCCTGCCTCCCCACACCCCCCACCCCCTCACCCCATACTTACCTCTGTTGTCCGGCGCGACGATCTTCGGTGGACCGGGAACACGTCTGCACTCTTCAAAGCTGACCGTGAACTGAGGAAATGCTGGTAAGCTGTATAATGGAATGAATAGGGTTTTTTCAACTTTGTTGCATATATAGATACATAAATACATAGACAGTGTCGGCATATAAGGGCCTATGGCCCACCCAGTCTGCCCATTTGAGCTTGTAAGTTCAGTTTATGTTTTCCTAGAAGTCTGTTGCCCCTTACCCCTGACCTCCAGAATTCCTTTATGTCTATCCCATGCATTCTTAAATCCCGTGATTGTTTCAGCCCCCACCACTTCCTCTGGCAGGGTGGTCCACTTGTCCACCACCCGTTCTGTGAAGAAATTCTTCCTCACGGTTCCTCTGAATCGTCCTCCCTCCAAATGATTTCCCACAGCTTCCCCATATCCTGGGCATTTCTTGGAATTTTGGCACCAAATTTTCAACATGGGGTTTTCGGGGCCCCTCCTCATGAATTCTATCACTGTCATGGCATTAATCGGCCTCGAAAGGTGATTTCGCAGTCACTGCGCGTAATCATCTTTCGGGAGCCATTAACGGAATGACAGTGTCAGTGTTCATGAGGTGGCCTCTCAAAAAGCCTATGTTCTAAATTTGGTGGAAAAAATCCAACAAATGCCTGTTTTACGAGCATGCGTTGTGCAGTTGCTACGCAGGTTTTAACTTCACGTATTCAAGCGATATTTTAACACTGGATTTTCAGTATTGTCATTTTTGTACACCTCCTTGTGAACAGTACAGCTGTCACTTTCCATATCCTGCCCGAAATGTGTTTCCGCACTTCCAGAATTAATAAAAGCGCAGTCACTGTGGGAAATCAGTGTTTGGGCCCAGATTATGAAATGACAGTGACACAGTTCATGAGCAGAGGTCCTAAAATGCCTATGTTGAAAATTTAGTGATGATACTCCATAAAATGACTGTGTTACAAGCGTGTGTTGGCAGATTGCACGCACGCTCGTACCGTCATGCATTTGTGATATTTTCACTCTGGATTTTCACCATTGCAATTTTTCCACACCTCTTGATGAACAGTACAGCGTCATTTCACATATCCTGCCCAAAATGTGTTTTTGCACTTCCGGCACAGAATAGCATGGTCGCTGTGCGAAATCACTTCTTGGGACACTTTGAGGAAATAACACTGACACTGTACATGAGCAGAGGTGCTACAATGCTTATGTTGAAAATCTGGTGCCGAACGCCCATAAAATGGCAGTGTTGCAAGCGTGCATTGCATATTTCCCAAGCATCCTTGTAACTTCGCAAATTTGCTATATTTACATGCCACATTTTCAACACTGTCATTTTTTTACACCTCCTTATGAACTGTACAGCTGTCATTTTTCACATCCTGCCCAAAATGTTTTCCCGCATTGCACTACCAAACACCCAAAGGGACACCCCAATGCCTGTCAGTCTCTGCAGGGTGGGGGTTGGTTGGCATCAGTTCAATACTTCACTGTCATTCCTATTATGCATCTCTCTAACTCCTGCACTACCAATGCCAATGCCAGCAAGCCAACATTCAGCATTGACAAATGCTTGTTTAGATTTATATGGGTGCACCTGGTGGTCATCACCACTGTCTGCATGCCCTTGTGGGGTGCCATGGTGACTCCCAACAGTCCCAGACCATGTGCCATGTGTGTGTGGGATGGGAAGTCATCCTGCATTGCTGGGTGTGTAGAGCTGTGTTGGTTGCTCCTTGGGGGCCAGTCCCACAGAACAGGGTGGCCGGCTGTGTGGTGGCTGTGGGGCTGGTTCAGAGGGGACATTTTCTGGCTACTGTCAGGTGTCCTTGCCAGGTTCTGTATGGCCTATTTTGTCCATAGCATATTCTCTGAGTCGGTGTGCCCCTGGGTGCTCATGTCCAGCGCTATGTCCTGTGTCCCCTGTACTGCATCTGTGGGTGACAGTACAATGGTTGGTTACTTACTCGTGCAATGGCAGGTATTGGCATACATACAGCTGGCTACAATGTGGTCCACATTCCTGCATTGTCCTTGTTTGTGTCCCCCGTGTGTCCTTCTCCACAGAGATCACCGGCAGCACATGGGTGCTGGCCACAGTCTCCTAATCTGCAGGTGTGAGACAGAACTTTTGGTTATGCCATTCAGTCATATATCTCTCACTCTGTGTCCTCTGCACTGTGCCCCATACCTGGCAAGGTGTCAATGTCCTCCATTCCCCTGTGTAAGCTGACCTCAAGGAGGGTGTCAGCCACCATCCTCTTGATGGGCAACAGTGTTGGCACTTGCATGAGTGATCCCATGGCTGTGCTGCAATGTGCCCATTCCATGGTGGCCAGCTTTTGCTTCATAGCTGATAGGAGGTCAAGTCACATGTGCTTGATTGCCGCAAGTGTCCGTGCTTCTGCACTGGCCACGTTGACAGAGGTCTGGATGTCAAGCCACATCCTGGCCTTGACCTCCACTGGGCTCTTCAGGGACTTTACTCTGTACAGCACCGCATTGTTATTGTGGATGTCCAACACCACGGAAACCACCTGGCCACCCATGACATTGCTGGACTGGCTGGTGGTACCATGCAACATGCTCCCTCAACAGCCATCAGCCCTTCCCCAGCCTGGGCATGCAGCCTGTTGTGGGAGTACATGTGGTACTGGTGCAGCACCTCTGTCCCCACTTCCCGCTGTTGTTCACTCTGTCATCATGGTATTCACCTTCTTGTATCCATTCAGGGTGGTGCACATGCCCATATATGGTGGGATCAAGGGGAGGGGACATGTATGTTTGGGATGCCCCACTGTCCCTGCACACGGCACTGCATGCATCCATTTGTCACACCTCTACCTCGGCTCCTGCAGCATACACCTTTGTGAATGCTGTGTATTTTTCCAGTCAGCCAGGGCATGTAGCTGTGCACCTGTGCTATGTCACATTTGTGCGCAGTTTCCACGCTTTCATGAACACAGTCCATTGTTGTTTCAAATTTCTGGAAAATATGGGTTATCTTTATGAAGGTAGTTTTGACATTTTCAACAACAGTGGACTCAAAAACAAGTAACACCAGCTGAAGACCACACATGGCAAAAAGTCAGTTGAACTCTGACATATTACGCAAGATAAAGTAGCATATCGATATATACAATGTATATGTTTCCCTTTCACATCCAGCTGCAAGTGACACCTGGAAATGTGGTTGTTAGCATGATTGCATTGTTTTTATTTTTATATGAGGTCATCACTCCTTCTGTTTTTACTATTCCAATCTCTGCTTGCCTTAGTCCAACCTGGCATAATGTGGAGCAGGTCAGCTCCAGAAGCCTGGCACCTCCAGCAAGTGTCATGGGGCAAAAGGCCAAGGGATTGAAGTTTAACCAGTGTGTGGTACCACATGTGCATAATTTTATTCTGGATAAGAAGACTCCTTGGGCACAATTTTCAAAGCTGCCTGTATTGGATGCAGCTTGCAGCAGAAAAGCACACAGCACCTGATTCAGTTGCTGCACACCAAAAGTCGCTATTACAGAAAAAACTTTCTGGAATAGCTGCAACATGCAGCCCTGCAACAGGAAGAGGGGTGCAGTCAAAGGATGTGGTGCAGGGCCAGATGCAGCTCCAGACATGTGGGCAGGTGATAGCAAAGGTGCCCAAGGAGCACCAAGCCCAGAATCCTGGTACAAATGGGTCAGGACCCGCAAGGTTGTGGCACAGGGCATCATGCCCCCATAGGGCACTGTGCCACAACCGCCTGGGCATCTGTGTGCCACCTGGATGGAATGCCTGCTATGGCAGGCTACTGCCAACCCCCCCACACTGTAGTGGTAGTATAGTGTCCCCCCAAGGGTTAGGTACAAACTCCCGACTGTTAATTTCCTGTCATGTATTATACCATCACTAACATCCTGAGATGTTTATTCCCAACTGGTACCAAATACCGAATGTCCTCGATGAAGTACAAACATTCTTGGGTAAACTTAAATTAAATTTTACCTTGTGTGTAGTTTTGTTGTTGTGTCTGCACTGCTTCAGTTGCACATCGCACGGCCGAACATTAAATGCTTCAGTAGTTCAGTATATCTGTAGTTCATTATTCTGGGGGCATAGGTCACCTTGTCTATGGAAGTTCTTTATGTCCTAAGGTAACAAATCCATTCAGAAAGTTTAAAATCCTTCTTTATTTAAGCAACAAATATTTAAAATCATCATGTTTTCACATGCTGTGGTGGAGGACGGAATGTTTCACAGGTTTAGGTTGTGGCCAATTCCACGCAAATACTCAATCACAGATCTAGCATTTCTTTCCTTCACTATGTTTGCAATTTTTTCCCTCTCTTGCCGCATATCACTTTTTCTGAGGTGATTTTGGAAGGCCTCTGTTAATCTTTTCAATTGTGTTTATCGTGACTTGTTCATTTTGCAGTTTGGCCACAAATCTGTATATGCCAATATGAGGTGCTCCTATTAGTGCAGACAGATGTCAATGCCACGCTTCAATATTATTTTGGGTACGTGGGAACCCCATTGACATTTGTTCGTGTATTGACCAAAATGAAGGCTGAATGGGGGGGGGGGCGAACTGTTGCTCCCTCTATTTCATCTTCAGAAAGGCAAGACAATGCCACTAGTTGTCTCAGTTTAAGACCAAAGTCTGCATCAGTACCATATTCTGTGGCCAGACCCAAGCTTTGTATCTTGCGCCATATAATCTGTCCGAAATGGAATAGACGACCCTTATTTAAACTTTTAAGAAACTCAGACTTGGACACATTAATAGCTGCCTGCACAAAGTCAGTAATAATTACCAGAGTGAGGCCATATGCGTCTGCTATATCATTCATGTCTTGAAACAGACGAATGTAACAATCTTGAGGTTAAGAGGACATCAAAGCAAATAACAATGGCACAATACAAGCAGTTTCTTGTGTGCCAGCTGCAGCATGGATGGAATAGAGCTGTCTAAATAAACTAGTAACGGTTTAAATGTTCCATCCATGGCCCAGAATTCTGCCACTGCAAGCTATTCCATGTTCTGCTTTGTTGTGAAATTTATTATCTTGTCCTCCCCCAGTGATGACTCCTTTGCAAGGAACCTCTGGCCATTCACATTACATAGATGGTCTGTGAAGACCAAATCCTCCAAGGCTCTTGGTTCTGGTGTGGTGACATTACATCTGGCACACTTCACTATCTGTTGCAATGCTTGTCGAGAAGGCATACATTGCAGAACCTCTTGTGATACCTGTGACAACTCATGCTGTATCAATTGTGACAGTGTGTCATGCATGCCTACAGCTCTGTCCTTGAGTGAAGCAAGTGCAGAAGCTATGGGGAAGCTATGGGGAAATCTGTGGCATCAGGAGCATGATTATGCTCTTTCTGCTTTCGAAGGTGATGTTGACCCCCAACTAAGATAGTGGACACCCTACCTAAGCAGTTCTTCCCCTTTCTGCTCTGGCAGCACCAGTAACAAAGATCACCACGTTTCTCTCTTTCACATACTAACAGCCATTAATACAAAGCTTTATTGCCTTGCTTTGAGGACACCATCTGACAGACATCCACTGCCTCAGTCACCTCAGCCATTATGACAAAAGAGACAAAACACAAGAAGGAAGCGTGAAGCGACTTTTATTGAACATCACCCACAACTGAGGCAGAACTGCATGTTTTATTCAATTATTCAATTACAGTAAAGAGTACATGCGCTACACCTTACAATTACTAAAGGTGGTGCTGTGAACAGATGGAGCACAATAGAGATGCAGCAAATTATATATCTGCCCACGAAGTGGACGCGAAGTGACCACTTTGCATCCATGGAGCACAACGTGAAGTGGACCCTGTAAAGTGCTCACTTCACATTATCATTACCACTTCGCGTTCTCATTATGCCTTAACGCGAAGTAAGGCGAAGTGAGAAGAAAATAGGCACATCACATGGCCTACAGTACTGTAAGTCACATGCTTTAGCCAGGCAGGAAGGAAGTGAGTCAGAAAAGCAGTTTCACTTTCTCCTTTGCATTTGTACAGGGAGAAAGCAAAATTGTTTTGTGAGAGGAGTTTGCTTGGCTCTTGGAGTCACAGTAACCAAACCAATTCAAACAGCTTTTTTAAAAGCTATTTTATTTAGCGTTTGTATTGTGTTAGTGTTTTTTTGGTTAGTGAATTTTTTTGTATAAGTTTTGTTTTTGTTTTGTGTGTGTGACTGACTGTGTGTGTGTGTGTGTGTGTGTGTGTGTCGTCATGTGGACCCAGGAGGATGGAGGGTCAGGTTGGAGTCGGGGAAGGTGAGTTGCTGGCACGTGGGAGCATTAGGAGGGGAGGAGTGCGGACCCATGGGGGTGGGGCAGTCGTGTTATGGTGGACCACTCCAGACTCCTGGCCAGTGTTGCTTCCCCCGCAGAAGCAACAGGAGTAGCCGCAGCAGCAGCACCACCAATGCCACCGGTGGCTGTTGCTCATGCACATTCTTCACCACCACCACTTGCAAAAGCTGTTGGGGCTCCAGCAGCACTCCCTCCACCACCTCCACAGCCACAGGAGGTGGCCCCGGCAATAGTGGGTGGTGGTGGGACTCGTGCCCGCCAAGTGCATACTGTGTCTGGTCCCACCCTTCCCTGCAGCTCCCCAATGTGGGAGTTTTTTAATTGCGTGGGGGGAGACAGCACAGTGGTGCAGTGCCATGTGTGTGGTGTGCTGGTGCATCGTGGTCCCACTGGGGCACATTTGGGGACCGGTGGCCAGCGCACCCACATGATGAATCTTTGGTGATTCATCAGAGTGGCAGGCTGCCACAAAAGGGGCCATGCATCCACCTGCTGGCCTTTCCGTGGCAGTGGCTGAGGGTGCTGCTGGGGTGAGAGATATGCCTTGCAGCAGTCACTGCTGCAGCAGGAGGAGGAGGAGGGCTACATCAGGTGCTCCATCACCACCACCACCTCCACCACCACCGCCACCACAGCCACCAGCACCACCCGGCCCACTACCTGGATTACCCACTGCAGTGGACCCAGGCACAGTCTCTGTTAGCCAGTCTGACCTCCTCCTGGTGTGGGCAGCACTGGAGGAAAACAAACGTTTCATTAATTTGGAGCAGCAGGTTACCAGAGTGGAAGCACAGCAGCAGCAAATACTTTCAGTGCTGCACCTGCTGCTGGACCACCATGGCATCCCACGGTCATAGTAAGTCCAGTTACTGTTTTCTGCCCCCCAAACCCACCCCACTACTGTGTTGTACTTTTTTTGTGTGTTTTTTGTTTGTTATTATTAAATCATACACATTTTCCCTTCCAGGGGAATCTTTCTTGCACCACATAGTGCAATACATTTTTTTGAAAACAATGTGTAAATGCATTACAGTGAGTCATGTGACAGAGGCATTTCTATTCTGAAAATCTGCCCACATTCTGCCTCCCTTCTCAGCAACATTGGGACATGATGGCAGGGAGAGCGTGTGTGCATGCTCCTTACAGTGAATATCGGAATGTGCAGGTTTGCGAATGTTTCTTTATGTTAATGGTCAGTTTGTTGTGAAATGTGTGGCCACGTTTCCAGTAAGAAGAGCCTTGGTAGTGGAAACATCCCACATTTCACCACAAAGTGAACCTTATAACATTAGAAAACATTGCTTGGGATAGCTGCTGGACATTCAGTATAGTGGAGCATGCACCTGCGCTCCCCCTGCCATCACATCTTAACGTTGCTGAGGAAGTGTGGCACAAATGTGGGTTGCTTTTCAGATTGTTAATTCCTCCATCACGTGACTCACTGTAGTGAAATTATGGGTGGTTTTCGCTGACATATGTTGCACTCTGTGGAGCAAGAACTATTTCATTGGTAGTAATGCCCCCACATATTAGTTTATGTGCATCATCATAACTATGTAATGTGGTGACTGTCTGTAAAGCAGCAGCGCAACAATCTGTTGATAACTCTGACCTATATTTTTTAATGCTATGTTACAACTCCCTTTACTTACATCCTGACTGACTGGGATGATGCGATAATTTACAGTAGTTGAGCGTGCTGTACTACCTTTTTTCATGTGTGAAATGATGAAAGGAGCATTCCTTTTAAATTGGTGCTGCTGTCAGTGAGTGTGACCAAGTTTTTGTCATTGTTTTCCTCTGCTTTTCTCCATCACATCAAGTACTTGTCATATATAATTTCTGTTGTTAACTAACAGCTATGCATCAGTCAGTGTTTTATATGACTCCACGGAACAATAGTTATTGAAAAGCAGCTGCAAATAAATACAAAGCTGGTCGGAACAATATTGGAAGATGTGCTCATTTTGTTTTCATACATGAAAAAAGTAGGAGTAAGAGAAGCAGACATAAATTGTGAGAAGAATCATATCATTCAAGTCACTGATGACTCGCACGTAAGTAGTGGTTGCTGTGGCAATTTAAAGTAGCATTGAAAAGTACAGTTCAGAACTGTGAGGAAATTCTTGCAATGCTGCTTTAATTGTAAAAATGTCACTATGACATCATGACTATGAGCTCACAGCAACAATCACAGAACACACAAAAGTGGCACAGAGTCCCCAGATTTTTTATGCAGGTCCACAATACGTCCTAATCTGTGCAGAAAATTGACAAGTGGTAACAAAGTGAAAAGAGACTCTTTCAGCACATACAAAGTCCCCCAGAATTAATGGTGCACTCAGTCATGCCCGCAGTGGTGGCACAGGGTCCCCAGATTTTTCTGCAGGCCCACAATGCATCCTCCTTGTGTGCAGAAAATTGTCAAGTGGTAACGAAGTGAAAAGAGACTGTTTCAGCACATACAAAGTCCCCAGTATAAAATGATGACTGTGAGGTTTGTGTTGCTGGTCCAATGTGTTGTGCAAGATGAATCCACCAAATGAAATGTGATCATCTCAATTGGATTGAAAGGTGCCCTTTGGATGTACATTAATAGTAGCCTTGGTGAGTAGATATATATACTGTATATATATATATATATATATATATATATATATATATATATATATATATAGATAGATATATGGTTGTGTATTTTGTAGGTGATGATGAGGGGGTTGAACTTGACATGGACATGTACGAATGCTATTGTTCTGTATCACACAGGTGACTCCAAACTGTTGTTGTGCACATTCCAGTGCTCAATGAGAATTTTGCACTTAAATGGAAATGGATAACTCTCAAGCACATGAAGGAAGTATTTTTGGGGGGGGGAATCATATTTTCAGTTTTGTCTGTAATGGTTTCTTATTTTTTTACTTCTTCACAGATTTCATCAGCATCCTTCTGGAGTCCAGTTGTTAATGATGGCCATGGTCATCGAATGAAATGACTTCTGCATGTTGCATGTGTGCCCAAGCTCGGGTCGGGGGAAGGGTGTGCCTGATGTTGAAGAACTTTTTTGGATAAGGCCACTTTGACAGAACAACAAAGTATAGCGAATTTTCCTGAAAAAAAGAAATGAATGACTTCTTAAAAGTTACAACTTCATTGTTATGTGTCCCTCCCTGGTTCTCAAATCTCAAACCCTATTGTCAAGTTACATTTCAGAGACACATCTTGTCAACTACTAAGACAACCTGTTGTGTTCAATATTTGCAGCAGTCTTTACAAAGCAATGAAATGGATGAAATAAAATCTTCATACTTACCAGAATGGATTTCACATGGAATTACATCGGTTCCTCTCTGTACGGTATAGCTACAACATCTTTCCCAACGAGTAGTGGCGTTGGAGCCTGTTTTTGTTCTTTTGTAAAAGAAACAAAAGAAGTGTACTGTATGTGTTTTGCCACTGCAGCTCTGAAAAGCTACAGAAAATAAAACAGACAACTTAAGGAAGTGAGGCAGCATAAACATGAGTGCACATACTCACTTTATGGTATAAATGTTAAGAAGCTGGTGGTGGTAGTGCACTGGTGGACTGGTGGTCTGTGGGGTCAGACAGACTCATGGTGGCAGACTTGCATAACATCAGTCCCGATGGTGGTGGTGGTGGTCCGTGGGGGGCAGACAGACTCTTGGTGGCAGACTTGCATAACATCAGTCCCAGTGGTGGTGGTGGTCCATGGGGGCAGACAGACCATGGTGGCAGCAGACTTGGATAACATCAGTCCCGTGGTGGTGGTGGTCCATGGGGCAGACAGACTCATGGTGGCAGCAGACTTGGATAACATCAGTCCCGTGATGGTGGTCTGGTGGGGGGCACACTGCCTTTTAAATACTGCAGTTAAAACCTGCCAACATTAACCACATCATCATCCTCATAAAGAAAACTGCCCTCACAGTCATCGATGTCTGAAGTCTGACCACTGGGAAATTCTTTCTCCATTTTGTCATCATCTACGTCAGTGATGGTCCGTTTCAGGCAGCCACTGCCAGTGCCACCAGGATGCTCCATTTCCACATCAACAAGACCACCATGACTAGGCCGGGGTACAAATACCGAGGATGCAGTCTGTGCTGGTATGTGCCTCTCATTCATTTTAATGAATGTTAGCAAATTAATATTTGCAGGAGACAGGTTTGTCCGACAAACCCTGACTATTGCACCTGCTGAGCTGAATATCTTCTCAACACTTACACTGGATGGTGGGCATATGAGGTACTTCAATGCCACTGCAGTCAGCTCTGGACATTCACTGACCTTTCCACTCTGGTACAAAAGAGGATCTTCACTTATTGTCAGATGCCTGTTTTCAGACAAATATGACTCAACCATTCTGTTCTGCGCTAAGTACAATTGTTGATGCATCAGCCTGTACCCCGGAATCATTGATTTCACAAATACCCACTTGGGACGAAGCCTCCCAAAGCGGGTTAACACCAACCACTTTTGATGACAGACCACCAGGAACTACAGTCCCCCTTGCCCTTGCATGATATGCTTGCTGGTCCTCCAGCTACACCTTCAGCTGGATTATGCTGCTGAGGTTTGCAAACCTTGGCATGTGACTTCTGTGCCTCATGAACCAAGCGAACCAGTTGACCACTGATATTTTTTACCTGTTCAGGCCCTCCCTCCAGTACTGATGCAATTCCATGTTTGTATCGTGGGTCCAGCATTGTTGCCATGGCAAAGTTGTTACTATGCTGAATGCTCATAATGTGATGATTCTGGTCGAATACTGTCAGCATGTGTTGCAGCAACATACTGCTACCATAGTCTCCGGCAACATCAAGGCTATGCTGTACATTCACCAATGTCTGCCTCAGCACCCGCAGCAGTGGAATTGATTGGCTAATGGAGGGCAGACTTGCCATTCACTGCCTGTGTGGCATGTTCAAAAGGCCACAAAACTGTTATTACAGAGTCCATGAGGCGCCACTGTTCAGTTGTCATAGACATAGAGGCCCCAGAACTATCACGGCTACTGTGCATAACAAGATATTCTGAGATGGCTTTGTATTGTTCATACAACCTCTCTGCCATGTATAACGTGGAGTTCCATCGGGTAACAACTTCCAGCTTCAAGCGGTGCTGAGGCAGACTGTTTTGTATCTGCAACTGGCGCAGTTGGTCACGGGCCTTTCCAGATCTTGAAAAGTGAGAGCAGATACATTGTGCAATGGTCAGCATTTCCTTTATGTCAGGGTTCTGCAGAAACTCCTGAACCACAAGATTTAAACAGTGGGCCATGCATGGAATACGAAAAAAAACACCATTCGTGATGCATTTCACCACATTTGACCCATTGTCACTTGCTATGAACCCAGCTCTCAGGGACAGAGGGTTTAGCCATCTGTCAATTTCAGTCAGTACTATGTCCAACATGTTCTCACCAGTGTGTGAACAGGTCACACCGTGCATAGCAATTGTTGCATGCTGGCGAATTCCAGGAAGATTGCTACCGCAACAATCCACCTTCCTGCACTGATTATTCACACTACCAGCATCACAAACAACCCCCGGCACCTGCGCCCAGTGTGCAGTAATACACAGATATGAACTCCCCGCTGTTTTGCCACTTGTCCACATATCCATACTTAAATGGATGAATGGAGAGGAGGAATGTTGAAGGGCATGTCTTACTGAGTCTGAGACAGTGCGGAACAACTCTGGAACAGCACGGGTAGAAAAGTATGTCCTGGATTGGACTTTCCATTTTGGACAGGCACAGGCAGCAAACCGCCGGAACCCAGAATTCTCCACAAAGGAGAAGGGCAAAAGATCGATTGCCAGCATTTCTGTTACAGCAGCATTAAGTGCACGTGACACTGTATGATTGGGGGCGTACTTCAGCTTATGCGTAAAAACACTCTGTAACGTGGGCTGACTTGAACGTTTTACATGGGGTGTGTTGTTGGTCACAAATGGTTGTGCTCTGTGATGAGTGGTATTGGCAGGGGGTGGAGTGTGGACATTTTATGAAGATGGTTGCACAGGTGATGATGACAAACCCAGAAATGATGTTATTTTTTCAGATTTGCCAACCGGGGTTGATGTACCACTTGCACTAGACATACTGCATTCACCACCACCACCACCACCACAAAAACTGCTACTCTCACCAGCATCGGACAACATTTCAAAGTCATTATGGTCCTCTACCTCATCATGCCTGTAGTAATCCTCTGCTCTTATTATCGCACTACTGCACACGTTTAATTTCCTACTGGGCTTAACAGTCATGGTTGCCGGTGATATGGGTGAATGCCCCAGTCTGATATTAGCTGCCAGCTTGTGCTGGTTCCACAGAGCCAAGTGCCTATTCTTAAGATGTGTATGCTGTCCTCCTGTCCCAAGATGGCTCCCTTTTTTACCTTGAATCACATGCACATGGCAAACCTGGCAGATTGCAACTGAATCATCATTTGCATCTTGAACAAAAAAATCCCAAACAAGGGACTGAGATGCTCTGCTTTTAACATGTCCATGATGATGTGGCTTATTTAAGTCTGTTATTTTAAGCACTGAAGTGGGGGGGCATGTAATGTTTCTGGCCCTGCACACCTGGACTGCAACTGACCACCACACCTACCTATCATATTGATTGCTGGGTCGTCATCATCATCATCATCCACTAAAACAGGTAAAACACAAGTTTTTACAGGGGGAAGATTCCTGCAAACAGATTCAGACACAGCCACTTTTAATTTCTTTTTCGCTGGTTCCCAACTGGGGTCAATTACATCATCATCATATTCATCAACGTCACTGTCACACACATCCACATCTTCAGCTTGGATGCTAACATGTGGACTGCATGTTGCAACAACAGCAACATCATCATCATCAGCATCATCACATTCATCATCAGCATCTACACCACCATCACCTGATATTTTTTCACCACACTGTGAATCACTGCATGGAAAACACATGATGTTAAGTGCCACGGTGGATGGAATATCACATTGTATGCTATCGTTAACATGATCATCGGAATCAGGTTCAGTTAATGGGATCTTACTGTGAAGTATGACATCATCTACACTGTCACTCACTTGCACTGCTTCACACTCTATATGTTTGGATATGGTATACTGGTCGGAATTAGAACTTGATGCAACAATGTTAATACTACCTCCACCACCACTAACACCAGTTACACTAACACCACCAGCTGGGAAAACATCATCTCCTCCAACTAACAGTGAAGCTATTGATTGGGCTATAAAAAACATTTCAGGAGAAATACCTTTCCTCACATCAGCAATGCACTTCTCCATCCATATACTACTACCACGCCAACAGACCCTCTTACTGCCAACATTGCCATGGCCTGAAACAGCTTTACTTGCACGTCTCTTTGCAGGCATTTTGGGGGATCAACCGCAAATATTATTACCAAATTCAGATTTTGATATGTTCACTTTCTGACTGGAGGGACGCTGGCTGGATGTGAAGCAAAATAAACAACTGTGGCTTTAGCAATAGATGAGACTACTGTGTTGTGACACTGTCACGGAATTAAAACAACTTCAGTAACCAGTGGTGCTGATGTGGTCACAAAAACAATCCAGTCTGGTAAAAAATACCTTTTCAACGTGGGGGTGGGGGTGGGGGTGGGGCACTGAATACAGACAGTGCTGATTTTTACGGCACTACAAGCAGCAAAACTAAGAACAGAGAACATGATCGCAGTACAAAATCAGGCAGCTGCAGTGGATAGCAGGTTCACACTGCTGTGCTTAGTTGCACTTACACTAATCTGTATCACAAATTTTAAAAGGTGTATTATATTTGATGCACGCAACACTGCACACACAACACAGAACACTTTGGGTCAGATATTCAAAAGGATTGCGCACAGCGCAACAGTGTTGCACCATGTGCAACTCACTGATGTGCTCCAGCGCAATATTCAAACGGGAATTGCACCTGGCACAAATCCCAATGTGCCGGAGCACATCAGCAGTGTATGTAAGCACAGGTAGGGGGTGTGTACCCATGCATACTCTGCACAGCCTGATATTCAGCCCGGGATGTGCGGAGCCATGCATGCACAACCCCTACCCGTGCCAACACAAAGTTGATCCAAAAAAAAAGGAGCAACGGCTGGCCACCCACAGGTGAACTGCCACACTGCAGGGCGTAACACGGCAGCTGGCCATCCGAGTTCCGGCTGCACCTCCGTGGTGGCACCCCCTCCATGCCCGATTGAGGGCTTCAGTAAAAAAAGATTACTCCTATATCCCTGGTGGTCCAGTGGACCGCTGCCTGCCCGATCGTGGGCTTAAGTGTTAATAAAAAGATTGCTCCTATATCTTTGGTGGTCCAGTGGACCGAAGTCTGCCCGATCGCGGGCTTAAGTGTGAACAAAACAGATTGCTCCTATATCCCTGGTGGTCCAGTGGACCGAAGTCTGCCCGATCGTAGGCTTAAGTGAACTAGTACCGACCCCCATATCCCTGGTGGTCCAGCGGACCCCCCTCCCCACCTGCCCACTGATTCCCACCGCCCCGCTCCCCCCCAGTCAGTGGCGGGTGGCAGCACCCCAACCGCCTGCCACCCCGCCGCCTGCCGACTGACACGGTCGGTAGGGCTGTACGCCCATTAGTCCACAGTGTGAGCCAATGGGCGGCAGCCCATGCCGTACTACACATTCCAGGTATGGATCCATTCACATATCTGAATGTGTAGTATGAGAGAGCTGCACGCCCATTGGCTCATGCTGTGGACCAATGGGCGACAGCCCTACCAATGGTGTCAGTCGGTGAGGTGGCGGAGAGGCAGGCGGTGGGTGCTGCCTCGCCGCTGACCGGGGCGGATGGGGATCAGTGGGCGGGTGGGGAGAGGGGTTCGCTGGACCACCAGGGATATGGGGGTCAGTACTAGTTCACTTAAGCCCGCGATCGGGCAGACTTCGATCCACTGGACCACCAGAGATATAGGAGCAATCTGTTTTATTCACACTTAAGCCCGCGATCAGGCAGACTTCGGTCCACTGGACCACCAGGGATATAGGAGCAATCTTTTTATTGACACTTAAGCCCACAATCGGGCAGACTTCGGTCCACTGGACCACTAGGGATATAGGATTAATCTTTTTTTACTGAAGCCCATGAGAGGGCGGGCAGCGGTCCACTGGACCACCAGGGATAAGGGATTCTATTTCTTTTTTTTACTGCAGCCCACGATTGGGCTGAGGTGCACATTGCAGCACTGCAGTGGGCGTCCAGCCCCGACAGCTGCTGCCTGGCAGGGCACCAGGTGCAAGTCGTCAGGGATCTGCGCACCTGCATGCAAATGGGACCATAATGACATGCAAATGGCCCCATTTGCACCTTGCATACATTATGGCCCCATTTGCATGTCAACTTTTGAATATCGCGGTTGTTGCGCTTAGCGCAATGGAACTTGCGCTAGCACATCCCCATGCTCCACTCTGGCCACTGGCGCTGGCACAGTGCCACTGCACCATGAGCACTGCGGGAGGCCAGGGTGCAATATTCAATGATGACGAGCCATGGCACAGCTTCATTGAATATCGCCCAGTCCATGCCCCTGCCCAGCCAAGTTGAGCTGTGCCTAGGCTTGCGCCACAGCCTGGTGCAGTTTGAATATCTGGGCCTTTGTGTACAATGCTGAATGAGGAATGTGATGCAAATGCAAAAGTTCAGTGTACTGCCACGTAATGTAAATTTGCAATTTAAACAACCTGACCTTATGAAATGCTGCACCACATTCACACAACAAACAGCAAGAAAATTTGTACTATTACTGACAATTTTACTATGTGTACAGTAACACAGTCAGTTATACAACAAAAATATAACCAAAACACAAAGAAATCACTAGTTCTCCAACTTAAATTTACCTCCACACAGATACACCCTTCCCCCACAAAGTACACTTCACTGTCGTTCACCACACACACTCAGTGTTGTAAATTTACATTCAAAATCCACACACAAGCAAAAACGCTCGATGATGTGAGCACAGGAGGGTTTCCTGCAGTTGATGAACTACAGTTGGATGCCCCCCAAAAAAGCAAAAATGCTTTTTGAACAGCTTTTAAAAGATTCCTACAGACAGCTATCAGAGCACACTGTCTTCTACTCCTTCCTACTCATACTACCCCGAACTGACGCTGTGCAGATCAATATAGAGCCCATGTGACCTGAACTCCCATGAATCACTGCAAAATCCACCTTTGGAGCTCAAAAATAAGGTGAAGTGAGGCGAAGTGAACTGCCACCAATGTACTTCCCCTTAAAGTTAAAAGATTAGTGATCAGTGGAGGCGGATTAACGCAAAGTCACTGTTTCCAATGCACTTCGTGTTCCTCATTATAACATAAAGTACTCTGCTTCGCATTGCGGAGCACTCCACGAATCCACCTATACTCTGTGAAATGCTTAGCGGAGTGGATTGAGCCCACTTCACCCACCACTAAGCACAAACTTAGTTTTACTTTTAGTTCTAACGTTGCTGCCTGCTGAAATAGAGCAATGTCAAACTTTTAGTTTTGTTTAGTGGTTCTGTAATTTTTTCAATCCCCGAACAGACCATTAGGCATGAGCACAGTAAATGAGTACCTTTGTTTGCTATACAGCATAGAACACAGCGCTTAATGAAGGCCTCAAACTTTTACTTTTAGTCTTGTTGAGTAAGTGAAACACAACTTAATGAAGGCGTATTGGGCATTTGCGTGTCGGTAATTTTGTAAGTCAGTAATGCTGGAATTGGGCAAAAATTAGTCAGACAACTGATTGGGTCAGGAAAACAGTCACAGGAATTTTTTAGTCGGGTAACAAGTGGTCGGGAAATAGTACGGATCCCCCCCCAATGCACCAGTAGCCGTGATCCCCCATTGCCGCTTGTGAATAAGAAAATTCCATTCCCAGTCCATGTTCCTCACCACATCCCACGTATTCTCCCCTGTGCCCATGCCAACTGTCCAACATTACCTAGTGGTCTAGTGGCCCCACACCATCCCCACCCTGATAGCAATGAACCCCCACTCTCCCATCTCCAACATGCATCTGCGACTGGTACAGCCCTCCTCACACCACCATGGCCAGCTACAGAATACATTTGTGACCACACGTACTGTACTGTGTACAGCACATGGCGTACACAGTCTGTGGCAGGCCATGGTGGTGTGAGGAGGGCTGTACCAGTTGTGGATGTGTGTAGGTGATGGGGGGTTCACTGTCTGTCAGGGTGGGGAGGAGAGAGGGCCACTAGACTAACAGGTAATGTGTGGGAAGTTTTGTGTGGGCATGGTGGGAGCGCAGGGGGATGGGGCGGGGAACATGGACTGGGAATAGAATTTTCTTACTCACTAGCAGCAATGGTGGCTCGGGGCTACCTATGCATTGGGGGAGATGGGGGGACAAGGACTGGGACTGGGGTTTTTCACGAGGGACAACAGGGATCTGGGATCTGTTGGACTTGGGGGGCACTGTACCACCAATGACCAAGGCACCCAACAGATTTAGGGGGGAGCAATGGCCACAGTGTGGTACTGTCTGGGCATGGGGTGCCCAGGGTCCATGCCAGTGCACGCTGGCACCATCATGATCTGTGCCACATGCTGCGGTGGGTTGCCACCACCCAGCCATGCCCCCATCAGGACATGTCCTGTCCCTGATACACCCCTACAGGCCCCTGTCCCACCTCACCCCATCGCCACAACCCATTTAGACCACCTCCTGGCTGGTCTAAGTGGTGGCCACTCCTGCATTCATGGTGGGGCTTCCAAAAATCTTAAAGATGAGGATGTAGTGGCTCCATCATGGTGCAAGCCCCCTTGCGACATGGTACCCTGGGTTGCTGGATGCAATCATAGTGCAAGGGGGCTTTGCCACAGTTGTCCCTGGATCAAACACAGGCCACCTTTGAAAATCCCATTTGACACAAGTTGTAATACAAATCACCACTTGCATCAAACACCTTTTCCGCAACTCTTTTGCGTCGGGTGCACCCGACTGAAAATCCAGCCTTTGGAGTCTGAACGAGTTTTGTGGTAGATCAGCCACAACTGTGACCACTGTGTTTCAGAGATGTCAGTAACTAGAGACTGAGACCATTTTCCTCTCATGCCATCCAACAGATCTAGGACAGACTGCAGAATTTATTTGTAGTCAGGCCTGCCTTGCCATAGGATGACTGAATCCAAGATTGCAGGAGCATACAGGTTTTGATGGGTAACTAGGGGATAGACTCTTTAAACACTCACCGATGGCACTCCTAATTTGAGAATACTTCCAGAAGTCCTTCATGGGAAGGTTGTACCTTGCCGGGAGATTCTCAAATGTAAGCCCCCCTCGCAGGGATGGCTTACTACCTTTGCTTCTCTTTTTCTTTCCCCCCTCCCCCCTTTGTTCCTTTAGATAGCATAGGGGACAATTTCTTTGTTATGCCCAGTAGGTGGTGGACTTCACGTATGTTTAAGCCCAGGGTATTTGGAGGGATGGGGAGAGTTGGAGATTTGGTAGGGTGGTAGGACCAGTGTGGCCAGTTGGCCTAAAACTCCCAGGTCCAGAAGGTGTTGGCTGGCAGCGTCAGAGCAACTGGGAGGGTTTCTGAAGGAAAGTGGCAGGAGTTGGTGGCTGTTTGGGACCAGGGATACTGCTGCTGTGTTCTTCATGAGGAGCAAAGGAGGTGGAGCATCAGCAAAAACATCTGGAGGATGGGGGTCCCGGTTATCCAAAGAACTGGTGCAGAATCAAGGCAGTGAGGCTGCTGTGGTAGTGGCAGGACAACAGCAGGGCTCTCTATAGATGGGAGATTCAGGGAGCCATTTTCTGTGTGGCATGCTGCTAGAGGTAAGAGAGGTGGACCTCATCCTGGGATTCTCTTTTAGGGCTTGCAGTGCCTGTGTCTGGGGCAGCACCTGTTAGACCCATTAAGAGATGCAGTATCAGGAAATAGTTATTTGGAAGGAAGGGATCGTCATCATTCTCTGTGGCAGGCCTCTTTCTTAGCTCAGAATGTAAGGAGGGATTTGGCACCTGGTATGACTCTTTTGGGAAATAAGGTTTGGGAGCAGCTGCAGGAGGCATTCAGGCTGTGTCATGCCCCAGTGACTATAAGGTTCAGTGGCAAAGAGGATTAAGGCACTCTCCCGAAGGAAAAGGAACAAGGACAAGTGGTGCGGAGGAGAGGGTGTGAGCTAAACCCCAGCTCATTTGGGAAAGTGTGGAGCCAGTTTGGTCTTTCTTTTGGCCGGAAAATCTAATAGATGTAGTCAGTGCAAGTGCCTTTTGCCTGTCATTTCATAAAATCTCTCAGCCCCTTGGTGCTGCTCCATTAATTTACTTGAATTTATTGATTATTCCTGAACAAAAATTAAATGTTCCATTTTTCATTTTTATATGGTGGTGGTGCTGAGTTTTTAATGAATTAATTTTCACATTTTCTCCTAAGAAGATCTCCATCCCCCCTCCCCCCCGTATTGAAGCCGGCAGAAGCCATTGTGTCTGGGATCCTTCCACTGTGGTGAGAGGAGGCCTGTACAAGAATATTTCATCAGCCAGGTAAAGCCTGTTTTATTCCAGTTCTATGAAGTTGTGCCAGGAGGTACTCAGGTTCCGTGCCCCCATCTCGTTATACCACCGGGACCCCTAGAGAGAAGTGAAGGGTAAGGGGGGGGTTACAGATGTGGGGGCTCATCTGGGATCACTTCTGTGATTTGTGAAGTACAGCACCACTGGCTTAGTGGGGTGAAGGAGTTGGAAGGGGTCTGACTGCTGTGGTGGGCCTTGCTGGGATGGCACAACTATTTGGGTCACCATTGAGGTATGGCGCATTTCTCCTGTGCGCCACTGTCTGGGCACCTGGCAGATGTAAGGAGTGGTCAGGTGGGGAGCGGTGGCCCTTGGGATTTTCTTGTTTTGTGCAGCACCAGGAAAGAGTGAGCAGGAGGTGCCATTTTCTGTGCTTGTGGTGGAGAAGAAGTTGCATTGTTAGAACCTGTTAAAAAGAAAAGATGACTGAGAAGTTTCCATTGGAGGAACCCCATAACACTATCCCTGTATCATTGCTGGCATGGCTGTGAATTTTGGCAGGGAGAGGAGCAGCAGAAGAGAAATGTGTTCTGTGTGGATACCGAAGGGAAGGAGTGGTGAAGCTGCCCTTGTGCTCGATCTGCTCCAGTGGGTTGGCCATGGGCATCTGGGAAGGCACTCCCTTTGGCTACCCTTGGCCTTACCCCAGGGGAACATCTGTAGGCACTGCATTGTTGTTCTCACAAGGAAGCCTGGATTTGGGGTTGAGGCCAAGACATTGGCCCTTGCCTCGGTGCCAAAGCCTGAGGGTTCTGGAGGTGAATGTAGTCATGGTGGCCATGGAGAAACCTGCCAGTGAAGGTGATATGGGCACAGAAACCTGCCCTGTCCCACACCGCCTGCCGCTGCCATCAACTATCCTTGTGGCAGAGGGAGTGGCAGAGGACTAGGTTTAGCAGCTGGTGGCCCCCTAGGCAATGGCGGCTCCTCCAGTGCCTCAAAGGGGGAGGCCTTGCATTCAAGTATGCCTCTAGATTCCAAAGAAGAGGAAGTGGGGTTGTTTGGGAGGTGCCTGTCCCATTGTCCCAGGACAAGACTGCAAGCATTTTCAATTTGATGACCATGATGTTTATAGAGCCATTCTTCAGTCTTATCAGCAGCCTGCAGTGAAGCTGCCTGACACCACCCTGCACCTTCTGGTACAGAATAAGGCCCTGCATGCAAAAATGGACAGTCAGCTGAACATCAGTCCTGCTAATGTCCTGTGCTGTGCCCATGTGTGGCTGGTGCTAGGAGCCACCCGACATACCAGTGTGAGGGACCTGCCCAAATGGTCACAGACAGAGAGGTGGGTACAGAGAAGGATTCATGTGTATTACTCAAATGTTGAGAACCCTTACACATCTGAAAGACTTTGGGACATCATTGAAGAGGTGGTTTGGGTATTCTGGGGCATGTCCCAGAAGTTACAACAGCAGACTGGGGTGCCCAGAAAGGCCACCCAGGCTATCATCCAGAAGGTGAGGACTGTGCTTTTCTACACCTTGGGCAGGACAGACATTATTTAAGCACTTCGCCTTGGTAAAGGACAAGGTAGGCTGTCGCATAAGGTATTATACCATTTCAAAGGATTCTTTCAGTGAGGAGACTACTAAGCCAGTTTCAGACTATTACTACCCCAGTGGTGAAGGGCCTTTTGGTGATTTGCAGGACTGTTCAATTTGAATTCCAGATGTGTTTTTCCTGGAGAATCTTTAAAGTTTGAATAAGCATTGTATCCAGAGGAGGCCACCAAGAACTATCCTCAGTTGAGAAAGGAGACATGTTGAGCTAGCCCGTTGAGACTGTTGTGTTAAAAATTTTGAAAAGAAAAAAGCTAAATTGTTTAATGTAGTTGCTCCCATTTGGAGCAACTCTTAAGAAATTATATCTATCAAGAGTACTGTTTCCACCACATTCTGAATAATGAGTGAGTGGGAGTATTGGTTGAATGGAGAGAGTGTGGTGTGTGAGTGGTGCTTTTATTTAGGTAGTACTCAGTTTGCATGCTTAAAAGTTAAAGGTTAGAAAATTAATCGTTTAATTGACAGCCTGGCCATAGCAAGTGTAATGTTTAAGTTTTAACTTCAGTGTTTTGTTTCTGCTCAAATACCTTTTCCAATCGAACTCACTCCATGGTGCAGGATAGGTTGAAGGCTAAAAGTGTTCGGTGCTGGGTGTGCCCGAGGGGACCTTGGGTTAGGTGGAGAGTGTGCATACCCACTTTGGTTGGGGGGAGCCTTGGAAGAGCCCCTTTCTGCCCCATTTCCAGGAGGAAATGGTTTTAAGGATGGAAGAGTGTAAGCCCCTCCTCACAGGAAATTTCAAGCCTCCCCCCACAAAACATGGCAGGTAGTAAGGTAAAAACCGAGGTACAGAGCTTGACAGAGGGCAGGACAGGGGTAAATGGAAAAATAGACAAAGGCAATAAGGACAGGGATGGGGAGAAAAGGATAAAGCCAACATTAAATGGAGGGCAATGAGTACCAATGCTGTAGTCTGGGAAACAAGCTTCCTGAGCTAGTAGCCCTGATGGAAAAGGAACACTTGGATATTGTGGCAGTCACAGAATCATGGTACACAGAGAATCATGACTGGGATGTCAACATACCAGGGTACACAATCTACAGAAAGGACAGGGAGGGTAAAAGAGGAGGTGAAGTAGCTCTCTACATAAGGGAAGGTATTAAAGCTACAGAACTGAAAGGTAAAGGAGGAGGACAAGAGACACTGTGGGTCACCTTGCAGAGAGGGAGTGGCATCACAATCTGCACAGGGGTTGTATACAGACCCCCATCTCAAGGGGAGGAAATGGCAAGAAAATGATAGAAGACATTCTCAAAATGGCTGAAAAAGGGGAGATATTGTTGATGGGAGACCTGAATAAGCCAGATGTTAACTGGATGACATGTACTGCAGCCACATCCAAGAGCTGGGTCATTCTCGATGCCCTCCAGGGCGCTTGCCTTAGACAGCTAGTATTGTAACCCACTCAGGAAGGATCAATATTAGACCTGGTTCTCTCAAATGGAGAGGATCACAGATTTAGAAGTCAGTAGCCATCTGGGAACAAGTGACCACTGCACAGTGTGGTTCACAATAAGCACAACCATGGAGACAAGCCATACAAAAACAAGGATATTGGACTTTAGAAGGGCTGACTTTGGCAAAATGGGTGAATACCCAAGGAATGCACTAGCAAAAGGGCAGAAAAGAGGGGTGGAAGAAAAATCAAAACTGCCATCATGGAGTCAACAAGCCTTTGTGTGAAATAAATAAATAAAATAAAGTGGAGTAAAACACCTCTATGGTTCTCCAAAGAGGTAGCAGGGAAGGTTAGGGAGAAAAAGGCAGCATTCAAAAAGTATAAGGAATCGCAGAAGGAGCTCAACTGGGAACTGTATCAGTTAAAGCAGAAAAAAGTGGGGAAGGCAGTCAGAATAGCAGAGGCCCAAACCAAGGAAAAGATAGCCAACTCAATTAAGAAGGGGGATAAAACCTTTTATAGGTACATTAGGGAGCATCGAAAGGTTAAGTGAGAGACAGTGAAGATTAATAAAGGAGAGGGGAGGTGGGCAGAGGGAGACAGTGAAAAGGCAGGCACTGAATGAATACTTTTGCTCGGTATTCATAGAAGAAGAAGAGGAGGAGTTACCTAAACCAAACAATAGAAGCACTCTGGGTAGGTGGGTTGACACCAGCCCATTTATAGAAGAAAGAGTCCTGAAAGAACTCCTAAAACTCAAGGTGGACAAAGCAATGGGGCCTGATGGGATTCACCCCAGAATCCTAAAAGAACTAAGGAGGGACCTAGTGATGCCACTGACCACTCTTTTTAACAAGTCATGGAAGGATGGGGTGGTATCTGAGGACTGGAGGAGGGCAGATGTGACGTGGGAGCAAGGCAGAAGCAGGAAACTACAGACCTGTTTGTTTGACCTCAATGATAGGGAAAATGATGGCATCACTTCTAAAAGAAAGAACTGTTGAGTACCTAGAGGCCAGCGGGGCACAGGACCCAAGACAGCATGGATTCAGAGCAGGAAGGTCATGTCAGATGAATCTAATCGATTTTTTTGACTGGGTGACCAAAGTAATAGACCAGGAAGGGGCTGTGGATCTGGCCTACCTAGACTTTAGCAAGGCATTTGACACAGTCCTACACAAATGATTAATAATCAAGTTAGCCAGCCTGGGAGTGGGTCCCAGGGTGGTAGCCTGGGTAGCAAACTGGCTGCACAACAGGACACAGAAGGTAATAGTGAATGGAACTCACTCTGAAGAAAGAGGGGTTGCTAGTGGAGTACCTCCGGGATCAGTACTGGCTCCAGTCCTCTTTAATGTCTTTATAGGTGACATTGCAGAGGGTCTGGAAGTAAAAGTATGCCTCTTTGCAGATGACACAAAGATCTGTAACAGAGTTGATACACAAAGGGGGTTGGAATGGATGAGAAGGGACTTGGCAAGGTTGGAGGAATGGTCAGACATATGGCAACTTAGATTCAATGCAAAGAAGTCCAAAGTAATGCACCTGGATAACAAAAACCAGGAGAAGAGTACACAATGGCAGGAGAGTACTAACAACAACAATAATGGAAAGGGACCCGGGGGTAGTCATATCAGATGACCTAAAGGTGGGCGAGCAATGTGAGAAGTCAATAAGGAGAGCCAGGGGGATACTGGGATGCATAGGGAGAGGCATCACAAGTAGAAAAAGGAAAGTGTTTATCCCTCTGTACAGACAGTTGATGAGACCCCATCTGGAGTACTGCATGCAGTTTTGGAGACTCCCATCTCCGCAAGGACATAGACAGGATGGAGGCAGTCCAGAGGAGCAACTAAAATGATGCAAGGTCTGCATTAGAAACCATATGAAGAGAGACTGAGAGAGCTTAATATGTATACCCTTGACGAAAGGGGGGACATGATAGAAACTTTCAAGTACCTCAAGGGAATCAACAAAGTCCAGGAGGATAGCATCTTTCAGAAAAAGAGATGTGCAAGAATAAGGGGGCACAATTTAAAGAGAAGAGGGGGGACAGCTCAGGGGCAATGTGAGGAAACTTCTTTCATGGAGAGAGTGGTGGATGCATGGAACAAACTTCCTGGGGAGGTTGTGGGGTCTAAAACAGTGGAGGAATTGAAACGTGCGTGGGACAGACATAAGGCAATTATAGTGGAGGGTGGGAGGAAGTAGGCTGCTGGTTAACTAGAATCTGCAGCTTATTCAATAGGTAGGGAACAGGCAGACTGGGTGGGCCAAGCAGTCCTTATCTGCTGTCAAAGTCTATGTTTCTATGTTTCTATGTATGGCTCTTTTGGGAAGTAAGGTTTGGGAGCAGCCATGGGAAACATTCAGGTTACTTCATGCCCCAGTGACTATAAGGTTTGGTGGCACGGTGGAGCAAGGCACTGCCCCAAAGGAAAACAAGGATGAGTGGTGTGGAGGAGAGTGTGTGAGCTAAATTTCAGCTCATTTGAGAAAGTGTGGAGCCAATTTGGTCTATGCTCTAGGTTGGAAAATCTAATAGCTGTAGTTGGTGAAAGTGCCCTTTGCCTGTTGTTTCTTACAATCTCTCAGCCCCATGGAGCTGCTCCATTAATTTATTTAAATGTATTGATCATTCCTGAACAAAAATTAAATGTTCAATTTTTTACCTTTATATGGTGGTGCTGAGTTTTAATTACTTAATTTGCACATTCCCTCCTAAGAAGGTCTCCGTCCCCGTATTGAAGTCAGCAGAAGCCCCGGTGTCTAGGATTTTTCCACCCTGATAAGAAGAGGCCTGCACAATAATGTTTCATCAGCCAGGTAAGGCCTGTTTTGCTCCAGTTCATTGACGTTGTGCCAGGAGGTACTCTGGTTCTGTGCCCCCTCCTCGCTATTCCACTGGGACCCCTAGATGGAAGTGGATGGTAAGGGGAGTTACACAAAGGTGTTCAGGTAAGTAGAGGATGGGTGACATATGCCAGATTGGAATGTTACCTCTGACTTTCCAAGTTGTCCAGAATAGTGGGAAGCCTCCCACTATGATTAGCAGGTTCCCCCATAGTGGGAACCTAGACACCGGAGCAAGGGGAGTGTGAAGCCAATTCTCCAGTTGCTTCTATACTTTGAGAGTGGGGGTCATGGTGGGGCCTGTCTGTTTAATTGCTGGCTGGGTAGAGGAGAGGCAAACCGAGAGGTCAGCCATTATTCCTGAGTTGTGCTCAATGTCCACCCATGAGAGGGACCCCTCAGGGGAGAGCAGAGAGAGCCAGTGCAAGGCCTGTACACTCCTGAAAGCTATGCAATATGTGTAGTCACAGTAGATCCTGTCTCCCTTCTCCAAGTGGTCCTAAATTTTACCCTGCTATACCACAGTGGCTTGCCCTCCCATAAGAAATCTCCTATCTGTGCATCCATTTTGGAGAACAACCATATAGGGATTTCCCCTGCTAGGTGTGTGAGGCAGTGGATCAGCTTTGGGTCCATAATCATTTTTACTGCTGCTATCTTCCTAGTGAAAGAAAGCACAGCAGTTTCCAGTGGTCACAATTCTCTTTCAGCACTTTTAAAAGAGGAGAGAGGTTCTCATACATCATGCTGACAGTATCGAGGTACACACTAATACCCAAATATTTGATTCCCATAGGGGATGAATGTAGCCCAAAAGGAGGTTATAAATTCCTGAGAGCACAGAGCATAGATGGGGAGTATCTTCATCTTGCTAGGATTGGTCTTGAGTCCCAAAATGCCCAGGAAGGTGCCAAGAACCTCAAAGAGAGTGGGAAGACTGGCAGGGGTGTCTCTTGGCAGAACTGCACAGTCATCTGTATAGAGGAGAGTGCACATATCTGTGACCCACCTGGATGCTTGGAAACCCTGGATGATGCCTCAGGGCTATGGCCAGGAGCTTTATGACCAGTACAAAAAGCATAGGGGAGATTGGGCAACCTTGGTGAGTGCCCCGATGCAACTTGCAGGAAGAATAAAGGATTGAATTTGTCAGCACTTTGACCATTGGTTGTGCATACAGGGGGATTCACAAAAGGAATGCACCCAGTGCATCTGAGATGCACCAGTGCATCTCAGACTTCCACCCAATCACAATTCTGAAAAGGCATTGATGCGTCAGCACAATGCCAATGCTCCCGGAGCATCTCAGATGTGCCGCACACCACCCATAATGGTATGCGGTGCATCTAAAGGGAGCATGCCCATGCATATGGGGCGCAGCCCTATTCACAACCTACCTTGGAGGTGCATCATTGGAGCTAGTTTGAAGATGCGCCCCCAAAAGTTAAGTCTACAAACAGTAATCTTAAGTGGGTGTCCACCCACAGACAGGCTGCCGTACTGCAGACAGCAGCATGGCAGCCTGCCTACCCTGGCAGTCCAGTGGTCCCCCCCATGCCTATATCACTGTAATGTAAAACTCATTGCCAAACATCCCTGGCAGTCCAGTGGTCCCCCCCCCCATGCCCATATCCTTGTAATCTAAAACTCATTGCCAAACATCCCTGGCAATCCAGTGGTCCTCCCCTCCCTGTCTATATCTCCATAATGTAAAACTCATTGCCAAAACATCCCTCACAGTCCAGTGGTGTCCCCCTCTGCCCTGCCTGTAGTCCCATAATATAAAGAGCATTGCCAAACATCCCTGGTAGTCTAGTGGACCTCCCCTTCCTGCCTGTATCCCCATAATGTTACAAATTATTCCCATACATCCCTGGTAGTCTAGTGGAACCCTCCACCCTGCCCCGACCTGATCTCAGTGACAAATGTACTTCCAATGTATTCCTGGTGATCCAGTGGACCCCCCACCCACTCAGGCACCCCTCCCTACCACGCTTCCTGTCCCAGCAAGGGCTGAAAGTCGGCAGGCAGCACAACCTACCCGCAAACCACCACAGCTGCCGGCTGACTGAGCTGTCAGTGAATGACAGCATACAGTACGCCTGTAAGCCCATTAGTAGACCCTGTTGACCAATGAGCTTTCAGAGTGTACTATAAGCTTTCATTTGCAACTTTGTGAAGGAAGGATTCCACTAGACTACCAGAGATTCTTGGGGAGTAGCTCTTTGTGTACGGGGATACAGGCGGGGGGGAGGGCCACTAGACTACCGGGGATTCTTGGGGAGTGGTTCTTTGTGTATGGGGAGGCGGACGGGGAGGAGGGCCACAGGGCTACCAGGGGTTCATTGCTCTGTCTACTGCTCACAGCCCTTGCAGGGAGCCCAGCGCATTCTGCCAGGCATATCCCTGTAGGCTTAATGCTAATGAGGCCATAATGACATGCAAATGGTCCCATTGCACCTTGCATGCCTAATGGCCCCATTAGCATGTCTGGGGCTGTGAATACCATCCTTGGACACAGTGCATCTGGAGATGCACTGCCCCATCAGTTTCCCAGCCTGACCGGAGAATGTACCAGCACATCTTGGCTGGGGTGCAGCTGTGGTATTCACAGAGGGGGTGTGCTGGGAGCATCTTCCATTGCACCTTCTGTGAATACCACAGTTGGGGCTTGGCATATCTCATTTGCACCATCGCAACTGAGATGCACTGAGCACATTTCTTTGTGAATCCTTCCTCCCATAATGTATAACATTCAATGGATAGTGCTTTTAACAATACTTGCCCAACAGACTTTTTATTCTGCTGACATTTTTAAGATTTTCAGATGTTAAAAAATGACTAGTTATATAGCTAAATATCTCATATAAACTCATTTGTATTTAAGCCTGAATTATTCAAGATTCATTTTAAGATCACCCTTTTGTGCTTATTTGCTGTATATTATGAAATTGCAAAACCTGACTTTTAAAACATTTCCGATGCACAAATAAGTTTTATAATTGTTTTTACAATGTTCCAGATATGGACTTGATCTCTGTTTTGAGGGTAGGTTTGCAAATCTCTTTCTGTTTATAGGACAGTACATTTCCATTTACAGTTTACTTTTAGATGTATTAAAGGCAGCACGTCAAAATGAGATATGAGAGATCATCTTGTCAGTAAGAAGCCCTGTGCTTCCTAGCAATCAAAATAAGGCAGCACATTAACTTAATTCTTAACCATTGTCATTATACAGTAGATCCATTTAGAGGATTAGTGCTGAAAATGAGATCAAGTATTTATTAATAACTATTGTTGGTCAGATAAATGTGGGGTACACAGTGCACAGATCCGTGAGGAAGGTAAAGCAGCTGTGGGTGTGTTCTGGTGTTACCATATTGATAGACGGAGAACTGCCTTGTCCGATTACAAGATTGACAGCTTGGCTGTTTCGGCAAGTTTTGTCAGTTTCATGCCCACAAAGCTGTCCCAGAGATGACATTTTGAAATTGCTCATCAGCCATTTTACTTAATTTTCCACCATTCTATGTTTGTTGTTACCTACAGTGAAGCCCGCCAGGATGAAACGCAGTATCACAGGTTTCCTGCATGACTAAAGGGATTAGCTCCCGTTGAAATTGCATTGTTTTCTGCAGTAACTCTACTACAGAATTCTTCAGAGTTGGGCTTCATCCTGGTGGGCTTCACTGTATATGAACCTTTCTCTTACATTGGGTTTACTTTCAGATTCACAATGTTTAGCATTCTAGTTGGTGGTGCCCTGCATACCCACCATAACATCGGTCCCATGTTACATTTTACCAAGAAATTAGTGCTTTGTAAAAACTTTCTTTAGTGAGCCAGTGCAATTTGCTACTAAAGGGGCACGGTACTGTAGCACCCCTATAGTTAGGATAAAATATCTTAAGATATCGTATCTTATCAGTATATTTCAGCATTTGATATAGTAAGATTAGATAAGATATCTTAAAATATTGTATGATGAAATCTATTGATAAGATAAAGATAGCTTAATATACCTGCAAGCATTAGCATTGGAGGTCCAGCCAACTCGAAATTCACATGATTCTCATCCTCCTTTATAAGAACTGTATCTTCCCAGTAAGATTGTTAAGTTTACAAAACTATATATCTTTTTGCCTTATTCTGGTCCCTACTATGGGCTACGTAATTTTCTGTGGGTAGTTTTTCACTGTACACCTGCTCCCTACTATATTATTTTGCTTACTTATCTAACTAAAGTCCCTGATCTGTTAGCTATCTCCCGCCTTTCTAGCTCAGACAGTGCTATCATAATTTTTGTTGACATGGCACAACCTTCTTATTTGCAGGACCTTTCGATTCTTAATAGATACTAGCTTTAGCCGTCTATTTTTTCCAGGTCCTCTAATGCATGATAATATTCTATCACTCTCCCATTAGCTGCATTTATGTTCTTTCACAATGTAGTGAAATACCTTCAATACTGGCTGCTCTCATTCCCGGTATGTTCAATTATATTGTGAGTTCTGAAAAATATATCTGTAGCTAGCGGTTGAATTTGTTTAATTTATGCATTATTATAATTAATTACATTACTTTAGTGGGTAACTTTAGCTTTCTGTGTGCAACCTTTCATTTGCTGGCAGCTTTCCATGATATAAACTACCTTAATTTGGTTAAATAGGACACTGGATTTAATTAGGTATTCACCCATAGTAATGCTTCTTTCTCCCCCTTCCCCTCCAGGTTGTCTGCCTGCCGTTCCCAATCTTTACATATATATATATATATATTAATATATAAGCAGGCTGGGTGCATATCCTTGGTACTGTTTCTCTTGACCCCCCTCCCCTCCAGGTCACCTGACCGCATTCACCTTATGTAGGTGGTGGCATAAGGATACAATTGCACTATGTCAAAAAGAAAGGAAATTCTTTGCAAAAAACTGCATTAACACCCCAGTTAGGGTGCAACTTAATGCCAAAAAAGTCAGGAAATGCTTGAAGTAATGGTGCAAGTGTGTATATGTAAGCAATAATACCTGACAGGGTGGGAAGTATTGGGCAATACCGTACTGCCCAGGGGTGTAATGAGGCCCAACACTGCAGGCGGAGGGCCTATAGCCCCTGGAAGGTCCAGTATTGCCCACAACTGCCCACCATGGAGGGTATTATTGCACTTAGAAAATGGGTTTTGTGAGGAAAATGATTAATAATATTAAAACATGTGCGACACTACTTTGCGACACTACTTTTTCCAAAAATTTCAAAAACATATCTCTGGGGTGTTTAACCCCCCAAAAAAGATATGGCTAGCATCCTCAGGGTCCGACTAGGTGAACACAAAAAGAATTGTGTCCCTAGAGGGTCCCAAATTTAAATGGCAAGCATTTCTGTGACTACTAACTGAAAAACAAATGGCTGACTCTCGACACTACAGGGGTCATTTGCAACACTAAAAACTGCATTTGAGACATTGTTGAACTTTTTGTTAACTGTTCCCTTGACTATAATGGGAAAATTTTTTTTTGAATAACTTTTGAACTGTTCAATATTTTTTCATGAAACCTTCAAAATACATATTAGGGACCTTGGCCGCACATTCCCTGAAGTTTTCAGACCAGTTGAGCAAACCATGGGACCTGTAGGCATGAGCAAAGAATGCACAAAAAAACATAATTGTGTGCATGGATGTTGCTTAATAACTCCACAGCCATAAAACTGACTGGTACAAAAGTTGGCAGTTCCCAAGATCTATGATTATGCCACATGCCTGCCGCCAAATTTCAGGCAAATCTGTTGAATGGTGGCAAAGTTATCAAGGTGCAAAATTTCACCATTTAACCTTAAATGGGATACTCAACCCTAACTATGGTAACTATGGTAGCACTACCGTGCTGCCATAATATATATATATATATATATATATATATATATATAGGTGCAGTTGTGCCCCTATAGTGTAGTTAAGGTTGAGTAGGCACTTTAATGTTAAACCTCAAATTTTGCATGTTAATAATTTTGCAACCATTCAACAGATTTGCACACAATTTGGAATGCACGGTCTAGTATGGTAAATCTCTTAATTTACCAAGTTGCATTTTGGTTGGACATATGGTTTCTGTGCAGCAAAATTCCAAAAAATGCACTTTTTCACCACTTTAGAAACATTTCTTGCCCGTGGTGCTGCGACCACACCATGTGATCTTTTGGTCTGAAATTTGGAACATAGAGTTTGGGTCCAGGAACAATCCAGCCTTGGTTTGGTAAAAAAAATATTAATCCATTCAAAAGTTATTTAAATTTTTAATTTTTGAGTTCTGAGCATGCTCAGTTTAGTCCAAAATTTATATGTATATTTTGCGACCCAAGAATTGCCTCATGGTCAAGGATTTTGCTATCTCATGAAGGAAAATCCTAGTTCATCAGAAAAATTCTTACTTCGTGAGCTGCCATCTTGTTTTTAGTTTTCCAGTCAAACAAAATGTCGTAGCTTTCTCCACGGGTGACTTTTGGGCCAAATGAGGCATGGGTTTTGTCCAGGGTGACCCCCCACTACAAAGCCATGCCTTTGGTTTGCATCATTTCTGTCAAAAAATAGGTTTTTGAAAAACAAAAATTCTTCTTTCGTAACTCACTAATGATCTTCTTTTGCGAGCCAACAAAATCCTGGTCCAAGAGATGATCCTAGTCCTCGAGCTTCGTTCATGAGAGGATGCCCAGATGGCCAGAATTTCATGACCAGATGTCCCTGGGGATGACCAGATGGCCCAGAATGGTGTGACCAGATGTCCCCTCATAGACTAGGATTTTCTTAGGCCGTGGACTAGGATTTATCGTGTGGCCTAAAATTTTGCTATCTCATGATTGAAAATTTTTTAAAGGTGTAAACATTTTAGAATTGAATAGCTCATTAACGGTTTGGTCTTTCTACTTGAAATTTACAGAGTTTTGAGGGGATGTCCTACAGGTGTGAATTCTGCTGTTTAGGTGTTGGGGAATTAAGTGGTTGCATAGATATGCCATGATGAAGTTGACATTTTCCCCATAGGATTACATTGTGGTGTCTGTCACACCTTTTGGTGCCATTATCTCAAAAACGAAGCGAGATAAAGAGTTTTTGCTACTGGCAGCATAGGTCACTTAATGACCTATGCTGCTGGAACAAGATTTTAAACCACAGAGTAAGCCTGCAGTGGAATTTTTTCCATGGGTTGCATGGTTAATGAGATATTGTCAGATTTGTGTTACAAGAGTTGCTTGCCTTATTGAGCTGCTGTATGGCTCTGTAGCTAAGCATAAGTGGGAGCTCCATGCTCCCACTAATGCATGTTTTTTTACTAGTTATATTACACTTTTTCAAAAAGTAAGTAAATTCATGGCAAACAACTGCATTTAATGCATCAGTTAGGGTTAAAGTGACAAAAGTCAGGAAATGAAATGTTATGGTTGAACCCCTAACCCCCTTACACACAACCCACACATACACATATCCTCCACAGAATGACAGATGCCGGGGTGTGCCATGGGGTCATGAGGCCTAACTGTCATCCCATTTTCCTTTACTGTAGCATGTCAACCTGCTTACATTTGGAATGGGGTGAGAGTTGGGCCTCCCAACCCCAAGGCACAACCTGGCATCTGTCACTTTGTGGAGAATGTGTGTGTGAGTTGTGTGTGGGGGGGTAGGGGCTCAATTCTAACGTTTCATTTCCTGACTGTTGTCACTTTAACCCTAACTGATGCATTAAATGCAGTTTTTTGACATGAATATATATATATATATATATATATATATATATATATACATATACAAAGAACCTTAGTGCATAAGCACTGAGGCAAGGGTTACCCCAAAGAACATTGTCCTGGAAGCCACGTTTTTAAGAAATACAAAATCACACATACCCCCATAATGCAATGCATCATGGGCTGCATATGCAAATCACCACACAATATTATGCTGGTTCAACTTTAAGCAGGAATGCATGGTGCCAAAAGGTCTCTCACACAGTCTGCAAAGAGTGCCAACAGAAGACACAGACACGTGTTTCGTTCTACCAGGACTCATCAGTAAGCCTTTTCTGTATGACACCCCAGTGGAATGAACCAGCTACCCTAAGTTGGTCTATTGGGTTTGGGTTGTGGTGAGCCCTATAAAAACCAAAAGCATGCTGAAAAACAAAGAATCTTAGTGTGTAAGCACTGAGGCAAGGGTTACCCCAAAGGGCATTGGCTGGGAAGCCAAGTTTTTAAGAAATACAAAATCACACATACCCCCATAATGCCAGTAATATCAGTGCCTACATAACTAGGGTCATATAAAATCCCCTATTACTGAGGAAGACACTGGAAAATAGGTAAGGGTACAAGTATCCAAATAAGGATAAATCCTTGTATAGAAAAATTTTGACCACATCCCTTGGTGCAGGAATCAGCAGCTCCTGCATGTATGTATCAGTTCACGCAGGTCCCAAAGGGTCCTGTCTGAATGAGGATACAATTGCACTATCTCAAAAAGAAATGAAATTATTTGCAAAAAACACTATTTTAAGGCACCAGTTAAGTTGCCTTAATGCCAAAAAAGTCAGGAAATGGGACATTAGGGTTTCAAACCCTAACTCCCCACCCACACCCTGCAGCCAGCAACAGGAAAAGACATTACAGTTCACCTCTCTTACATCTTGCAAATCAAGCATGGTGGTGTGCCTTGGTGTTTTCAACCCTAATGCTCATCCCATTCCATTAGTAGATAAGCTGAGATGGGTACAGTATATCAGAATGGGGTGAGCATTAGAGTTGACAACACAAAGGCACACCCCACGCTTGATTTGCAAAGACACAAGAGAGGTGAAACTGTAATGTCTTTTTCTGTTTCTGTTTGCAGGGTGGGGAGTTAGGGTTGGAAACCCTAACACCTCATTTCCTGACTTTTGTGGCATTAAGGCACCTTAACTGGTGCCTTAATGTAGTTTTTTGCAAAGAATATTGTTCAGCAATGACCTGCAAAGCATTGCAAAGTTTTAGTAATCTGTGTAATTTAGTGAAGGGCCTACTTACACTAATAGGGTTATGTCCAAACATTAACTTAACCAGAGTATTACTAGAAAAAAAGTTCCAGAAACAAATGGTTTGATAACTTTTATTGGACCAACATAGATATAACTAAAGAAAACAGTGCTTAAGCTTTCGGATCAACCAAGTCCTTCCTCTGAAGCTTATGGTAGTTGTTTGGTAAATCACATACTATTAACACCCAGATCACACATTCAAAACAAGAAGGAATTAACACTCATTTAAAATGCCTTTTTTAAAAAATAATAACCGAGGTTTAAATGCAAGAAACCAGTTCTAGTCAGCTGGCAACTATGAAGTACTCCAAGGTCAAATGTGAACAGAGGCAGGTAAGAGGAATACTTCCAGGGGCCAGGCAGTATCATTAACTGACATCATGAATGAGTGATTGTGTTATGTGAATACACTCTTAATTAAATGCAAGACCTTTAGATATAATTCCCAGTTAAGTACATGTTAAAAAAGATAGTATTCCAAGTTAAAAACTAGAAAACAGAAATGTTCTATGTATGGCAAAAGGCCGGAATAAAAAGAAGTTTCCCTAAAGTGAACAACCTGTTTAACACATTTATAAACTGTTAAACCTATCTTGAGACAATTTATCAACTATATACTCAGCCAGATTCTATATTTCATAAACATTAAAACCCTCAGTGCTGTAGCAAGATTTTTACAAGAAATATCAAATGTTAGAATTAGTGCCCAATAAAAATGACAAAACTACCAAGGAATTGAGAATCATGCATCCTAATATGTTTAAAACTCAAAATGTGTTAGTATATAATTAATCTACTATAAGTGCAGAAACAGGCTTAGGAATGGAAATAAAAAACTAATGGAATTAACCCCCTCCCCATGGTAACATCATAATACAGACAACTAGTAGGAAGGAAGTATAAATACACTATGTATGTTAACCAAGAGTCCTAACACACTGTAACATCATAATGTCATGTACCTGAATATAAGCCTTACCTCATAAAACCCTATCCCCTAACACCCCACCCACCCACACACACACACCCCCGACACACACACAACCAACACACTATCCCTCTAACCCCACCCCACAAATAGTTTATGGGGAGATACCAAAATATAGATAACCAGTTAAAAGGGACCCTATAATAATACAATATTAAAACAAAAAAAAAGCACTGAAGTCCATCATTTGTACTTAAGATCTGTGTAATCCTCCTTTTTAAAAAAAAACTGTAGGCCAAAGATTGTTGCTGTACACAGCTCCTACTCATTTCAATTCAATTCCTGCTCATATAACAAATCAGCAATCTCTTTACAGTTTTAAAAAGTTGTTACAGACTTGGCTTTTGAATAATGAAAAGTATAATTGTTTTCAGGAATAGTATTATTCTGCTTTTTATGATGCTGTTTGTATTTGTGTAACTGTTATTTATGCTGTCTGGAAATGTGTATGTAAAAGTTTGTAAGTTTGTATTTTTGTAAACTTCTCGCATATGAAAATGGGCAGTCATGCTCATTATGCCTAGAAGTATAAAATAAAGAAAAAAAAGTTCAAGTAGAATACTGTGTCATAAAATCCAAATCAATGTTCATACCATCTTCTACCATATTGAGAAGTAAAATAAGCCTGACCTCAAAAGTCCGTCTCTCTGTTGTGCATTTTTGAAATGTCCTTTTAAGACCATTACTGACATATCTGAGATGGAATGATCAGTCGGAGAAAGATGTTGTCCTATTGGCTTTTCAGTCATGTTCATATTAATAGTATGTCTGTGTGAGTTCATTCTAGTGCAGAGAGCTTGCGCTGTCTCTCCAACATATCCAGTTTGTGGACATCTCTTGCATTGAATGAAATAAACAACATTCCGTGATGCACAAGTATAATTCTCCTGTCTCCTGATTTGTCTGTTTTGTGAAGTAACTACACCATCCAAAGTGGAAATGTGCTCACAAGTCTTACATCTGAGGTGATTGCAGGGTTGTGTACCATTTAGTATTATGATATTCTGTTATGGTGCAGGTTTACTCCTAACAATCAGGTTGGCTAAATTAGCTGGTTGCTTAAAAGATAGTTGTGGTAGTTATTGAAAAATACAATTTAGGATCGCATCCTCACTAAATATTGGGTGGAGATCCTTAATAATCTTATGTAGAAGTTCAAGGTGAGGATGATATGTGGCTACTAAGGGTATTCTGTTGGTAGTGGTCCTCTCTTTGTACTGAAGATGTTCCCTTGGTACCTGTGTTGCACGTTCTACTGCTCTTTCAAATGCTCTAGTGTCCCTGCTCAATTAAGGTTTTTTTTTTAGGTGTAGCCAAATGTGTGTCTCTTTCTTCCTTGCTTGGACAGATACAGGGATATCAAAAAGCTTGACTGTACATTATAGATTTTTTGTGTGGCTCAAGTGATTACTATTTCTGTGCAAGTATCTCGCGTCTGTTGGTTTTCTGTAAATACATGTATGTAAGGTTTCCATCCTTGATGGTGACTGTGGAGTCCAGAAAATTAACACTTATGGCAGAATATTCCAGGGAAAGCCTTATGGATGATTGAAGGTTATTAAGTTCCTGATGAAACTGCTTAAACATGTCCGTGCCCTCTGTCCAAATTAGAAACAAATTGTCAGTGTAATGGAAATAAACAGAAAAAAAGTTGACGTGCATGTATCTTGCTGCTCTTGTACTGCCATATCTGTATGCCATGTTATTGCATCTGACAGTGTTTTATTGTTGTGAAACTTCAATAAACACGTTTAAAAATGCAAAACAAAATTTAATTGTTTCAATTTTCCATAGGCTTGTGTAAGCCTGTCACCAGTCATTCACTGTGTCCCATTACCCTTCAGTCACCAAGTCTGTTTTGCCAGCAGACATCTGACTTACAATGCAATGCAGAAGCTACTCAATTCTTACATTGCTTCAGCCTATCTGATTATTCAGCATATCCTCTCTTTGTCATTGATGTTGCCTCTTTCCATGTCAGTTCCCATATCTCGTTACTGTCTTGAGCAGATGGCTAGCTAGCAAACAAGTCTATAAGCTGGGTGCTACTCAAATTCTCAATATAGTTCTCAAATACTGCACCTTTCCAAATGATTTCTTGATGACTCATTCTGCCAAAAGAAGGTGCTCTTTAGCTGCCATGCTAATTACCTACCTATTTGTGTATTTACCTGTTTATTCTTTATTATACTTCACAGTACTGGAACTATGGATGTTTTGTATCAATAAAGCTGCCCATGGATCCAAAACCAAAACCACTGGAGAGTTGAGAAAACCAAAACCAGAATCACCCTGGTTTTACACACCACTAGACAGATCTCAGATTCCATGCAAGATGTGCAATTCTTATAAAAAAGCAAGAAAAAAAACATGAATGAAATCAGAAAACCTGAAGAGTAGCACAGTCTGTACAAACAGGCAAATGCAATTCACAAAGCAATACTTTCCTTCCAATGTTCATGCAGGTTAGAGAGCAGTGAAGGTGAAATATAAAGAAAGTATCAGAAAGCAATAACATCTTATTTCCTCATTGCCTCAGAATTTAGAAGGCCTGATTAAATACAACACAACAGGTCATTAATTGATGACTGTCTGGTTGCAATGAAACAGCTATTTTAGAATCAGCTCTTTCAGTAGTGCAGTGGCCTTCCTTGATAGAGCACATTTGCTTCTATACAAATAAAAAAAGAAGACAACAGCAACCACAAAAAGTATCTGTGGGGCATGGCTAGCCATGGAGAGGATAGCAGCTTAATTTCTACAGCTGCTTGCACCTTCTGAGAAATCATCAGCCATTTGTTCAGTTCTGTAGATCAATCAATCCTCTGTGCACAGTGCTTGAAAGCCCTTACTGTGCTGAACACGCAGATACCAGATTTTTGTAGCTTGGGATCATGGATCTAATGCTAAACCACAGTTTCTTTTGTGCTGCTTGTGCTGTACAACACCCACTGAAAGTGAAAATGAAGAAAGTGCAGGCCACATGGTGAACTCCAAGCTGCATCTCCATTTAGATCCCAGCATGGCTGTTTCTTCAGAGGCTACTTTGGACCTTCCCAGCATCTTGGACATCCTGCAATGCATTCTACAGGATACAGCAGATATCAGAGTGGCAACAGAGTCCTTGCCATAATGGGCCAGTGCATAGAGGGGTAGAGTGCTGCATTATTCAGCTTGTGGGAAAAGAGGGAGAGACACAGGGCTGCCTTCGGGAACAAGACAGAGCAATCCTATTTCTGTTCTTCAAGGTCAACAATTGAAAATAGCGTGAGGACGGACAATATTCACCTGATTGTCCTTCCAGAAAGAGCAAGAGGGCACTGATATTATGATTTCCTTGCAGCATCTTATCCCTACTCTACTGAATGCTTCCAACTACCCTCCCAGCAAAAGTAAGAAGGTGCACAGATCACTGGTCCCCAAATCAGGATCCTAGCAGGCCCAGCCTGCTGAGCTCCTGAGGTACGTTGTGAAGGTGAATTTACTCCATTAGGCAAAGGAAAGGGGAGTGCTGAACTGGGATGGCCATCAGCTGTCCCTTTTCCCTGGACTTTTCCCCGGTTCTCTTTCATTGCCACAGAGCCTATACTAATATAAAGAAGATGCTATACCACCTTGTGGCAATCTTAGGATCACTATCAACAGGAAACCTTACCAATTTAAGACAACAGAGATGGCGGTGGACTTCACTGCCCTGCAGTGACTGAACTACAGATTCCACTTCTCTTCACATGGCACTCCAACTAGACATTCCACTCCTGCTGCAGTGGGCACTGCCCAACCCTCCACCACATCTCTGTAGGGCAACCATGCCTCTTACGCAGATGATGATTCCCATTGTGTCCAACAATGGAGAGGGTCTGGAAGAAAACACCAAAAGACTGAGATGTGAGTGGGCCCCAGCCAACCTTCAAATGGATCCAGTAACTGACACAGTGAATTCTCCTCTCCTGGCTCATCAAACAGCTCAGAGACCGTTCTCACTCTGCTCTCTGAGAATCAGTTCTAACCTCCATGCCAGGTTCCACCACAGGGCCTCCCCCCATTCGACCAGCTCCTCAGTCCAATCTGCAGGAAGACTTCTTTCCACTTGCCAGTTTATCTGTTCCCCTGAACCAAGATATTAGATCCAGCCAGGCTGGGCTGCCACACCACCAGTTTATCCTTAGCCCCATTCACCAGCACAGAAAGTTTCTCTGACTCCTAAAGCTCAACACTCACTGCAACAGTAAACAGGATGAAGCTGTAAATAATTTTTGCTGAATGGACTGTTCTTTATTTTGTGGCACTGACACCATCCCTCCCCTCTGAAATCCCAATGCTCAGACTGCCAGGTACATAGCATAGCACACATTATGGCACATTTATCTTACCCATCCATATGACTACCTGGTCTAAGCTATGGCTACTTCTTTAGTCCCAAATATGCTAAGCTCTGAGTGCTGATTTTAATTCTCTCCCCTTAAAAGCTTCAACTTGTACTGAGAGACTTGTAATTTGGGCCATGTGGACTTGATCTCTTTGGTTCCCCTGTACAGCAGATGCCTGGGAAACCACCCTATAACAGCATGACCTCGTGGCATTGCTCTGGATGCAACAGTGTGGAGCTTTTCTCCTTCCCAACTAGACCTGCTTCCATGTGTGCCCTGCATGGCAAACACCCTCCTGCTATATTCACCACAAAACCAGTCTTCCACTTGCCACCCGTAGCGAACTCATTCGTAAAACAATCTTGCCAGTACTTGACTACGTGGACATCATTTATGGTACGGCCCCATCCTCATCCCTCTCAAAACTTGACGTCCTATTCAACTCATTCTGTTGCTTTGTCACTGTCTCCCCCCCACTCACCCATCATTGCAGCCTCTACGCTACCCTCATCCTGGTTCCACTCTCACACAGGAGAACCATTTACAGTGCCTCCATCATAGCTAAATACTGGCTAGGATCCTTGCCCCCCTACCTCACCTCCCGCCTTGCACCAGTCAATCCCCTAGGGTACTCCCTGCACCACAGGGACACTAGCACTTTCCTCATCCCATGCCCCCACTCTGCCATGGGGCAAGCCACCTTTTCCAACCATCTTCCCCTCCTATGGAACAACCTTCCACCCAACCTTCACCAGGCCTCCTCCCTTTCTGCCATTAAATGACTCTTCAGGCTCCTCCCTTCCCCTCCCTGCCAAAGTTTCCCCATGGTACCCTCCCCTACTAGGGCCTGACTTTCTCTAGGAGGCCTCTTACAGTCATTGTGTACATGTTCCCACTTACATTATTGAATTTTCTGCTTCTCTGCTGTACTACACCTGTGCTTAGTTATACCAAATTGTAAACATGATTGTCTGTACAGTGCCTGTATATTACCTTTCTGTAAGGTCAAATGTCTACACTGTATTTCTATAGGTTGTACATACTGTCAGTAGTTGTTGCTATTACTGTCCGTATCCAAAAATTTATATACCTCTGTATTTTTCGGTGTACACCTTGTACCCAGGTCTCACCTGGAAATGAGCTTCGACTCAGTGTGCCTTTCCCGGTCACCAAGTTTAAATAAATAATAAATAAATAAATATTACGTTTAAATAAATAATAAATAAATAAATATTACTTTGGTTTCATTTTCTTTCACACACACACATCACTATTGCTGTCTCTCTTGGCTGACATACACTGTCAGGTATGGCTCTGCTACACTTCCCTCACTTTGGAGCTTGTGATCCCATCGCAAGGGATGGTGGGTCAGTTGGGTTGGTGGTGGGTCAAACCTACATCTGTGGGTCCACTAACAGTGCCTGTTAGAGGTGCCTGGATCACTCTGCATGCAGTATGCAGTGGCAGTGCTCAATGGCTGGGGGCATCAGGATGCTCAATGGCGCTCCCAATGGGTGGAATGTTATGTTACACCACCCTGTTGGCTACCCCTCTCCACTGCAGTTGTCCACCCATATGTTCACCTGCCTGACCCCCTTTCTCTTTCTTACCATGCCTCTAAGTGTCACTGCTAAATTAAACAGTGTTACAATCTCCAGTACCCACCTGTGTCAGCCCCACCATTCCTCCCTTCACAAGTTTAAACCCCATCTAGCCTGAATGAAATCCATCATCCCCTGTTTTAGAACTTCCTTCCCTACCAGATTTAGGTGAAGCCTATGCTGGGCATACAGTCCCTTGTCATCCCAACCCCCCCAGTCCCCCAACACCCCATCCCCCATGCTTGTCCACACTGTCTGAGCCAGTCATTGACCTCCCTGATCTTCTGTTTATTCTCCACCATGACCCTTGACACTGGCAGTATTTCCAAGAAGGAGACTGTGCATCCATTGTCCTGACAGACTCTGGCCAGTTCACGGAACCTTGCCTGAATTTCCAGCACACAGTTTCCCTCGATATCATTTGTCCCCATTATTATATCTGGATATGTAGCAGTCATATATAAAAAAAATCCATAAACATGTAGGCTTCTCAACCAAACTATAATTACAACAATTCAACCCACATCCCTCCCACACCCATCCCAACCACTCCCTTTCTCCAGAAACTGGGTCTTCCCGAGAGGAATCCATTTAATAACAATTAAAACATTGCAGAGGGGAAGCACCGCCCCCCCCAAAAAAAAGGGAGAAATATGTATCTCATTATTATGCAGGTTCAAAACCTGATGATGTTTAACCTTTCCTAGGGGTATAAAATGTGGGAGTCACAAGTAATAATCCATAAATGACGAATAGTAAGTAATAAGTAACAAGTAGTCGACCATCACCCAGCATTAGGAGTCAACACGGTAAAAAGGGGTTCCCATACCTGATTATATTTCTTGTGAGAGTGTGACATGTTTGCAATAATACATTTGGCTTGCAGCGCAAAAATAATTTCTCTGTACCATTCCACATAAGTAGGAATTATCTAGTCACACCAATGCCGAAAAATGACTTTCTTGGCACTGGCCGTTATTAAGACAATATGTGGTTTCTGATTACCAATTAAAGACTTAGCAAAATCCCCCAGAATACAAATTTCAGGAGTGAAAGCCTGATCGAGCCCCAGTAGGGGATCCAACCGATGCCTAATATCTTCCCAAAAAGGCCTAATCTTTTCACAGGTCCAGAAAATATGAAACAGTGACCCCCGTTCCTTCTGTCATCTGGGGCATACATCTGAAGCCAGCCTACCCATTCTGTGAAGCTTAATTTGGGTGTAGAACATGTTGTGTAGTATTTGAAACTGCATGAAATGGTATCTGTCCCATTTGATATATTTGTATACCCCCTTCCAGATGTGAGACCAGTCATGGGGGCTTCCTTGAGAGGGAAGAACTTGATCTCTGGAGTAGAAGAATGTATGCTCCCTCTCTGCCACGAGGTCCCGCAGCTGTATATGAAAGAAAGCTATGGCATGAGAGGTATGGATAGTCAATAATAAGGGAAGCAGTATATTTCCATATTCTCTATACCAAACACCAGTACTGAAATATTGTAACAAGATGTGCCTGAGTTGCAAATATTTAAAGCACATATGTGTAGGCCAGCAGAATTTTTGTTGAGCCTCCTCAAAAGTAATAAGCTTGTTGGTGGACAGTAATTGATCAACCGACAAGAGCTCCAAAGAAGGCCAGACCGTCCTGGTCAGCCTTTTCCCAGCAATATTTAAATTCTGTTTTTCAAGGATGGGCTTTGTAATGTCATGACATGGATCTAAGGCTAGCAAATGACATAACTGGTTGTGAGCACAGAGGGAATACCCAACAGGGGTGTCCTTCAAGAGGCCGGGAATCCTCTTAAAGGGGACATACAACAAAGCACAAGGGTATAGGCCAACATTGTTGTGCAGTGAACGTTCAATGTCCAGCCACTGGGGAACGTAGGCAGGGTTCAAGCCCCCGGGGGTTGGATGAAACCAGAAGGAAAGTCAAGAACAGTGTATGGCCAGGTAGTAAAGATAGACATTAGGAATTTTTCACCCGCCAGCTTCTCTAGATCTCATTAATTTTGCCAGGGCTCTCCTAGGAGGTTTCCCCTGCCAAAAAAACTGAGAAAAGATTCTGTTGACCTGGAGGAACCATGTTTTTGGTAGGGCCAGAACAAGCTGTTCCCTACTAAGGAGACACTCCCACACAGAATTTAGCCTAGTAGCTAAACTTTTTGCCAGGATTTTTAGGATATGGGTCTATAATTAATAACTAGTGAGGGATCCCAACCAGGTTTAGGCAGAACCACTATGGTGGCAGCCGTAAGAGAAGAATCTGAAAGGCCATGCAAAAAAATATACTGAAATAGATCCAGAAGATATGGTGCCAGCAAGCTCTTAAATTTCTGGTAAAAAATTTGAGGAGAAGCCGTCTGGACTGGGAGATTTATCCTGGGCTAAGGAGTCGATTTCTGTAGTCACCTCCACCAGGGTCAAAGGGGTCTTCAGCAGGACAACCTGAGCATGACCTAGCACTGGTAGATCCAAATCCTGAAGGAAGGCCTCTAAAGCAGCGAGATCAAAAGGGTCTGGGAGAGCTGCATAGAGGGAATGGAAGAAGATCTGAAATTGCGATGCAATATCTCATGGGGAAGTTAGAAGACAACGTGAATCTGAGCAGAGAGATGGAACAATCCTGTCCTCTTGCTGAGTGCGTAAGCGCGGGTGAGATGCTTCCCAGCTTTTTCCACTGATTGAAATACTGTGCTCTGGTCCTCAGGAGAAGATGTTCAGCTGTCTCTCTCCAAGGAGGGTATATATTTTGCTTGAAGAGCCTCAAGACGCTTCTTGTCAGATGTTGGGGAAGAATCCAAAAGCTCTCACTAAGCCGCCCGTTTTTGTGACAGAAGGGAAGATGTGACTTGAGATAGTTCCCTCTTCCTTCTGGTTGCTAGCCTTATAATTTTATCATTGAGCGCGCATTTAAAAGAACACCAAAGAATGTCAAGTTTGGGCATCGTAGCTGAGTTAAGAGTAAAAAATTCAGAGATAAAGTGCTGTAACCTCTTAACTGACTCTGGGGTCTTTTGTAATTGGTTATTAAAGCACTGTGTCTTGTCCTGTACCTGAGATGGGACAAGATTAACTTGTAAGAGAGCTGGGTGATGGTCAGACAGAACCTTAGCACTATAATGGCTCAAAAGAAAACCTGGTAATGCTTCAGCGCTTAGTAAAAAGAAATCAATAAGGGAATAGGACTTATGTGGGATAGAGTAGAAGGAGTACTTCTTCGAGTCTGGATGAAGAATTCTCCAAGGGTCTATCAACCCTAATGAGTCCATGAGGTCTCATAGGGCAAATTGACTCAGCATAAGAGGTTGACAACATCTTGAGGTCCTATCCAAATCATTGTCCAACACCACATTCCAGTGCCCTGCAAGTATCACAGGAAGAGAGGTCCACAAGGACAGAATGAGGGGAATCTGGGAAAAAAAGGAGGGGTCCTCCACATTAGGTCCATAAACCGATCCCAGAATCACCTCCAGGTGTCCCAGTAGTGCGTTCACAAAGATGTATCTGCCCTGAGGGTCACCAGTCTCCTGAAGGAGATGAAAAGGGATGGATCTGGATACCAAGATGGCCACACCTTGCTTACCAGAGTCTAATCCAGAACCAAACACCTAAGCAACCGAGGAACACCATAAAGACATTACCTGAGCTGGGGGAAGGTGGGTTTCTTGTAAGAAAGCTATGTCAGCCTGCAGCTTATGAAGACTTACGAATGACCTCCATTCACAAAGTTGAGAATGAAAGCTTACAGTACACACTGCAAGCCCATTGGTCGACAAGGTCTACCAATAGGTTTACTGGCATACTGTACGCTGTTGTTCGCTGACAGCTTAGTCAGTTGGCAGCCATGATGGTTTGCGGGTGGGTTGTGCTGCTCACCAACTTTCGTCACTTGCTGGAATGGTGGAGTGGGGTGTGGAGGGGGTGCCTGAGTGGGTGGGAGGTCCATTGGACCATCAGGGAAACTCTGGAATTATGTTTGTCACTACAATTGGGTCAGGGCAGGGTGGGGGGTTCCACTAGACTACCAGGGATATTTTAGATGTACGTTTGTCACTGCAATTGGATCGGACAGGAGGGGGGGTTCCACTAGACTACCAGGGATGTTTGACAATGTTCTTTACATTACAAGACTATGGGCAGGGGAAGGGGAGACACCACTGGACTGGCAGGGATATTTGACTATGAGTTTTACATTACGGGGCTACGGGCAGGGAAGACTGAGGACCACTGGACTGCCAGGGATGTTTGGCAATGAGTTTTACATCATGAGAATACAGGAAGGGAGGGGGACCACTGGACTGCCAGGGTAGGCAGACTGCTATGCTGCTGCTGTCTGCAGTACGGCAGCCTGTCTGTGGGTGTACACCCACTTAAGTCAACTGTTTGTAGACTTAACTTTTGGAGGTGCATCTTCAGACTTGCTCCGAAGATGCACCTCCAAGGTGGGTTGTGAATAGGGCTGCATCCCATATGCATGGGCACACCCCTTGCATGCCCCCTCCATATACACCGCATACCATTATGGGTGGCGTGCAGTGCATTACTGCCATTTCAGAATCGTGATGGGGTGCAAGTCCGAGATGTGCCAACGCATCCCTTTTGTGAATCCCCCCTAGTTGTTTTGAACCAGAAAATTTTGTTCTGAGATCCTTACTTGCAGGGGTGAGAGCTATGCCTATTTACATTTAGATATAAAAACTGTTTTGAGTACCACCATCACTGTGCCTGCTCCCAGCTGCTACTAATTGCAGAGAGTCTGTCTGTTCGCTGACAACACAAAACTCTGTAACAGAGTGGGCACACCGTGGGGGAGGGTTTGTGGTGGTGGAAAGAACGAACAGAGATCGAGAAAAGCTGGAGACACAGTCAGGGTATTGGCATCTGAGGTTCAATGCTAAAATGTGTAAAATAATGTACATGGGGAACAAAAACCCATAAGCAACTTACCACCAGGTAGGGGAGGCAATAACAAGCTCAAAACAGGAAAGGGACCTGAGGGTGATCATCTCAGAAAACCTATGGGTAACAAAGTAGTATGAAATGGCAGCAGGGAAGGCTAACAGGATGCTGGGATGCATAGGAAGGGGAATTTTCATCAGAAAGAAGGAGGTAATTATCCCACTTTATAAAATGGCAGGATAAAATCCTGTAATCTGATCGGTTCTTATTTATGTGTAAAATACAGTTTACACATGGGTAAAAAAAAGGACTGCTCAGCAGTGAAGAGTCTGCAACACAGATAAATGGGTATTTGGAACACAGGCATTTCAGTTAGCCCTCTACTGCCAGAGCTGATCTTCCACCACAAACATGGCTGCTACCTTTACACTGTAAAAAAACTTCAACTGGGCCCTAAAAATAAAACTACCTTAAATAAAAAATAAACAAATGAATTAAATGTAGTTTCCCTGATTATCACACTCTCCTTACATACATAAACAAATTAGAAACAATAAGTATTGTTTATAGTTTTCACTGCAACTGTTTCTTTGCTGACAGTGAAACGTCCCCCTTCTATCTTTACCTGCTTATCAGGGAACTCTCTTCTTCTTGTTCTGACAGTGAGATAACTGAGTCTCTGGCTGTAGCAAAGGCCTTTGTTGTCTGTGTGTACAGTGTGTTGGGAGATAAAGATTCTGCCAGTGGAACTGAGCAGAATTTTGAATCCATGTATTCCTTGGTAAACATTCCATGATAAACATTCCATATCTTGAATGTGGGGAACAACAGAGAAAAAAAACAGGAAGAGGAAAGTAGGCACTAATACAATTACATCATCGATGACATCACTTGCAGTGGGAGGAAAGATCATTTTATCACAAATGCACAAAGTAAATCTATTTTTCTACATATAAACATGCTTTTCCTAATAGTCAAAGGTTAAAAAAAAAAGGAGTCAATTTGCAGCGTTAACAGTAGATTAGGTGTGGAAAACCATATTTTATAGCAAGGCCAGCAGCTGAAGTCACACAGCCGTTGGCCTCATGCCTTACTATGCTCCTGGCCGTGCTGTAAAATATGGTTTACACACACCACTTTGTGCCCTATTGCTTACATATACATCTTTAGTGAGGCCACAACTCAAATACAATGTCTAGTTTTGTAGAGTCCCCATCTTCAAAAGGACATACACAGAGTGGAAGCAGTTCAGAGGAGAGCAACCAAGATGGTATAGGGTCTGCATCAAAAACCATTTAAAGAAAGGCAGAGAGAATTAAATATGTACTAGCTGGAGGAAAGGAGAGAAAGGGGAGATATGGCTGAAACATTCAAATGCCTCACAGGGAGGAACAAGGTACAGGAGGGTAGCACTTTCCAAAGAAAAAGGTGCTCAAGTACAAGGGGGCACAATATGAAATTGGAAGGAGAGAGATTTGAAGGAAATTTGAGAAAAACCTTCTTCACAGAGAGGGTGGTGGACAAATGGAACATTTGCCAGTGGAGTTGGTGGGGGCAGAAACAGTCACAGGATTTAAGAACACATGGGATAGGCACAAAGAGGTTTTAAAAAAATCAAGAGACTGTAGGCTGATTAGGGCCAGAGCAGATAAAGGCAGGAAAACAGGGCAGACTGGATGGGTCTGGAGGTCCTTATCTGCCGACAACTTCTATGTATATTTTAGGCTCGACAGACCTGGGAACCGAGGCAGGGGATGCCTTATTTATGCTAAGGAAGGACTGAAAGAGAGCATGTTGCTGATCTCAGAGATCACCAATGAGTATGAAATACTTGCTGTGAAACTACTCACAGGAAGGCAGAACAAGGCACTTACCATTGCATCTGTGTATCTGCCACCAAGCAAGGCTAAGCTGGGTCTCCATTCTGTCCTGGAGGTTATCTCCAAGTTAAAGAAGAACTCTGAGCTCATTATCACTGGGGACTTTAACCTAAACTAGACCTGTAATGAAACTGACCCCCATAAGGACCAAGTGGCCAATCTGTATCTCACTCAGATGATCACTGAGCTTTCCAGACTCAATCGTGGCACCAGCAGGGGCTCTCTGATAGACTGGATACTTACCAAATACCCCTCTAGGGTAAAAAATGTCTCTGTGTTACCTGATTGCCTCAGAGATCACTTGCCTGTCACCTGCACTTGGGTTAATAAGGAAAAAAAAGACCTCCCACCTCCATACTTAGTCGGGTCCTCAAACGAGGCGCTACACAAGCCTTTAAAGCTGCCTTGGCCAGTGTTGACTAGTCCCCCCTTGATAGCTTCTCTGACATTAATCAGGCACTGCACTGGTTCTCGAATACATTTATTGGTATTTGCGATATCTTTGCCCCTCTGAGGAAAAGAAAAATCAAGGCTGCCAAAAACAGTTGGATCACCTGTGACCTTCTGAACCAGATGAGGGAGTGGGACAATCTACAGAGTTTGGCCAGAAACTCTGGTAACCCTGCAGACCTTCAAAAGTGCCAGGCTGCTGGGAACAAATTCACCAAACCCACAATGTTAGCCAAAGCAAATTTTATAAAGAGCAACTTGAGAATAGCTGGGGCAATGGGAAATGCTTCTGGGATAATATTAAGGACCTGCTTGGCAAGGAGAACCAAAGGCACCAAACCATGTTGAGTGTCAATGGCTCTCCTACCCTTGATCCTCTCTCAATTGCTGAATCCTTTAACCTGGCATTTTCTGACCTCAGCTCTGTACCCCCTCCTGACTATCTTAACTCTCCGGAACCTCCCCAACCAAGACCTCATGTCAACCCCTCCCACCCAAACTTCTATTTTAAGCGTGTCGTGACCAAGGGAGTCAGAACCTATATAATTAAGGGGCTTGCAAACACCAGGCTTGGTAGTGACACCATCAATATGAAGTTGGTGGCAGTTGCACTGGATGAACTCGTGGTTCCTATCACTAAACTCTTTGATAAATCGCTCACTCTTGCAAAGTTCCCAGCTATTTGGCAGTTGGCATTTGTCACTCCTGTGCTAAAAAGTGGGGACTGATCCATCACATCCAATTACAGGCTGATCTCAATCCTCTCCCCCCTTTTTAAGGTGCTTGAGAGGATTGTGGCTGAACAGCTAGCCAAGTACCTCTTGAAGTATGGTCTCCGGTGCCCACAACAGCACGGTTTCCTTAAGTGCCACAGCACTGAGACAGCCCTAGTCGAATTCACGGACTTCGTCCACAAGGTCTTGAATGGTGATAATTTAGTGGGATCTATTTTCATAGAGCTCACTAAAGCCTTTGACACTGTCAACCACCCCATCTTGCTGGATTAGCTTCTTGATATGGGTCTTGCCCCTGAAACTATCCTCTGGTTAAGGACTATCTATCCAGCAAAGTCCAGAGCATAAAAATAGGAAAGGCAATTTCTTCCTCTAAGGAAATTAAGCTTGGGGTCCCACAAGGGTCCATATTGGGCCCACTCCTTTTCAGTCTCTTTATTAACCGTCTCCCTGAAGCTTGCAATATCAAAGGCATCCTTTACGCTGATGATGCGGTTATCCTTAGTAGTAGCTTCTGGTTGCATCTTCTGTAGGATGAGCTACAGTGCTCCTTCCATCACCTGGAGGACTGGTTCAGCTCCCAGAAACTGTTACTTAATTACAAAAAGATGAAGATGATGCTGTTATCCAGTCATCAGCTAAAGAAATCCATCCTGGCCTTGACTATCACCAATAAAATGGGTGACACGCTAGGGAAGGTTCAATCATTCAAGTACCTTGGGGTCATCATTGATGACACCCTCTCCTCTGTGCAGCATATTGACCTGGCCATAAAGGTTGTTCACACTAAGCTGGGAGTCCTCTATAGGCATAGGCATTATCTCACACCTGCTGCTCTATGTATCTCTGTTTCCTCCTCCATCCTGTCAGTTATAGACTACGGCCTTGTAGTGTATGGAGCGGCCTCAGACACGGTGCTCAAACATGTGGTCACAGCCCTCAATAAGGCCTGTAGGCTTACTCTTGGAGCTGACCAACTCACCCACTCCTGCTCCCTTTACAAGCAAAGCAACAGGCTCACACTCGAAAGTAGGATTAAATGCTAGACATGCCTGTTAGGCAAGAAATCACTAATCGGCAAAGCTCCTCCATGTCTCAGTGAATTGTTTCATACCAGTTTTTCAGGATACCTTACCAGGGGTCAGACTCTGGGCTTGTTGGCTGTCCCATTTAGGAAAACATCTCTTGGACAGCGGTCCTTTACCTACAAGGCTCCCTTGTGACTACACGAGATCCCTGCTCACCTATTACTTACTGACAGCCTCCCCACATTTGAGTCAGAGTTGAAATGGCACCTTAATGTATCTGGGGCCTTTTGTTGCAGATAGATGGTGTACTACCAGTCCCTCTCTACCCATCTCCTAATATGTGTGAGTGCCTCACCTGCCCCACATCATAACTGTCATAGCTGACTTTAGCAGTGGGCAGAGTTTCCTCACCTCCCCTCCACACTAACTGCCCTACAATTTGGTGGACCTGGCTTGGATCTCTCCTCTACAGGCATGCACTCTGCTCTGTTTTAGCACTTGCTGTCCTACTGGAGGACATGCCTGGTACTAGCTGACTCCCCCTCCCCATAGCAATTCCCCTTCCCCCAGTCAGCTATTTTCAGTTCCCATCCCTGTTACCAGGATAAAGCCTGTATGATGAGCTGCTGCAGTCCTTTTCTCTGTGTTCCCCCTTAAGCTCATAGTTGTACTCTGTTTAAGATTTTTTGGAGTAGCTTCAGTAGCTGGTTACTTGTTATTCTGTACTTATAGTCCATGTTATGTCTCTCTGTTTGCATTACCATTGCATTGTTTGGGGACTGGATGAGGGCGGATGTGATCCCCTTCACAAAAGTGGGAGCAAGAAAGAGGCAGGAAACTACAGACCTGTCAGTTTGACCTCAGTGGTAGGGAAAATGATGGAATCACTTCTGAAGGAAAGAATTGTTGAGTACCTAGCGGTCAAAGGGGTGCAGGACCCAAGGCAGCAAGGATTCACAGCAGGAAGGTCATGTCAGACAAATCTAATTGATTTATTTGACTGGGTGACCAAAGTAGTAGACCAGGGAGGGGCTGTGGACATGGCCTACCTAGACTTTAGCAAGGCATTTGACTCAGTCCCACACAAAAGATTAATATACAAGTTAGCCAGCCTGGGAGTGGGTCCCAGGGTGGTAGCCTGGATAAAACACTGACTGGGCAACAGGACACAGAAGGTAATAGTAAATGGAGTCCACAGTGAAGAAAGGGTTACTAGTGGGGTACCACAGGGTTCAGAACTGGGGCCGGTCCTTTTTAATGTCTTTATAAGTGACATTTCAGAGGGACAGAAGGAAAAGTATGTCTCTTTGCAGACGACACAAAGGTCTGCAACAGGGTTGGTATGCAAGGTGGGGTGGAAAGGATGAAAAGGGACTTGGCAAGGTTGGAGGAATGGTCAAATGTATGGCAGCTTAGATTCAACGCAAAGAAGTGAAAAGTAATGCACCTGGGAAACAAAAACCCAGGGGAAGAGTACACAATGGGAGGTGAGAGACTGACAACAACAAAAATGGAAAGGGACCTGGAGGTAGTCATATCAGATGACCTAAAGGTGGGCCAGCAATGTGAGAAGGCAGTAAGGAGGACTGGGGGGATACTGGGATGCATAGGGAGAGGCATCACCAGTAGAAAACAGGAAGTTGTTGGCCCTCTGTTCAGACAGTTGGTAAGACCACATCTGGAGTACTGTGTACAGTTCTGGAGACCCCATCTCCACAAAGACATAGACAGGGTGGAGGCTGTCCACAAGAGGGCAACCAAAATGGTGCAGGGTCTGCACCAGAAGACATATGAAGGTAGACTAAAGGTGCTTAAGATGTATAGCCTAGAGGAAAGGAGGGAGAGGGGGGACATGATAGAAACTTTCAAATACCTGAAGGGAATCAACAAAGTCCAAGAGAGTAGCATCTTTCAGAAAAAGAGATGTGCAAGAACAAGGGGGCACAATTTGAAGATAGAGGGGGGATGGCTCAGAGGTAATGTGAGGAAGTATTTCTTCACAGAGGGGGTTGTAGATGCATGGAATAGCCTTCCTGAGGAGGTCATAGAGTCAAAAACAGTGGGGGGAATTCAAGAATGCATGGAACAGACATAAGGCAGTTCTAGTAGGGGGCAGGAGGAAGTAGGCTGTTGGTTAACTAGGATCTGCAGCTTATCCGTTAGGTATGGAAATGGGCAGGAATGTGCATAGAAACAGCACAACACATGATCATAACGCAGTCATTTCATGGAATTGTTTCACCAAATTTGCAATATGGGCTTTTTGGGACCCCATTTCATGACCAGTGGCACTGTCATTTCATGAATCGGTCCCAAAAAGTGATTCCGCACAGTGACTGCGAAATCACCTTTTGGGACAGTGTAACAAAATGACAGTGACAGTTTTAATGAGCTGCAGTCCCAAGAACCCCATGTTGAAAATTTGGGAAAAAAATAAAAAAAAATGGCTCAAATAGCAGCATAAGTTGAAAACCCCATGAAATGACATTATAGCAGGCTTATCTTTGATTTTTCAGTTTGCAGTTCGGCTTTGAAGAGTGCAGATGTGTCCCGAACCAGAAAAGATGGCAGCGCCAACCTCTGGAGGTAAGTACAAGGTAACGGGGCATGTGGAGAGGTGCGTGCTCAGTGGGAGGGTGGAGATGGGGAAGGGGGACTGCAGCGATGGTGAGGGACTGTTTTCTGTTTTACAGAAAAAAGAAACATTTGGGCACTCGGGGGAAGGGCCCCCAGTGTGCCACATGACTGGGGAGTGTACACATGGGGATTGGGCGCCCCGATGTTGGCAGCGGTGGTGGGAAATAAATTAGGCACACTGGGTGGGCTCCCAGTGTGCCACATGAGTTTGGGGGGCACAGAATGCTGCAGAGCTGGTGGCAGCTGACACAGGGATTGGGACCCCCATGTTGGTGGGCAGAACAAAAAACATTGGGCCATGGAGCTGGCAGCTGCGACACAACTGAGCATGCACGACACTTGCATGTTCACAGTTGTGATGAATGGCATCTGCCACACATGATGCCACCAGCAGAACTGCGCATGCATGTGAGTCACACATGCGCAGTTCATGCCACGGAATGCAGAAGTAACAGCCAAAATAGTGCAGCTGTCATTCCATAGTGGCTGATCATGGCAAAGGGTTTCAAGCTCTGTTGGGCATTTGGAAGGATGCTTCCAAATGTCCAATGGAAGGTTCCACGATCAGCCGTTTTCAGAACTATGATCTCAGTAGGGCTGTAGGCTCCACCCACGGCCCCAAAAAGGAAATTAAAAAAATAAATAGTAGAATATGTTTCCTCAGAATATAACCACCCTCCAAGCAGTGAACCCACTTACTGCTTAACCCTCCCCCATGAAAGCACCAAACACCAGACAGTCTCAGCACTCCCTCGCATCTAAAACTGAACATACAGATTGCACACCAACATCAGACACAGATGAACCCTGACTCCAGCACCAGACACACACATACACACACATATGCACACACACACACACACACACACACACACACACACACACACACACACACACATATATGCACACACGCAGACACAACCATAACCAAAGATTCAGTTGCTTATCTTTCTGCTGCATGATCAGAGGTTTACTGGCATCATTCTCAAACTACTTAAAATTACATGCTGGTTTCATACCCTCTCCAAACCAACAAACATTCTACATTTATAGAGAGGGAGGGGACAGGGAAATCAATGGCACTTATTTTACAGAAATGACAGGCTGGCTTCTTAACTCCCACTCCCTATTAGTGTTGTCAGAACTAGTTTGAGAAAGATTCAAACCCTCCTCTAACCCTGGTGTTCGAATTCTAATTTATATCTTGAACACTACAGGGTTCGCAAAAGGGTTCGAATGATCCAAACAAATCTCACTTCTGTCTGTGTGCTTTACGTCCCTCCCGTTCCCATTCCCAATTTTGGTACCAGCTGAGTAATGCAGCTCAGTTCGCTCCACTCATCCTTTCTGTTATTGTTGGGGGGGGGCAGCTGTTGTCAGTTTGTCACGCTAGTGTATCTGTATACCAACCACCTGACCATCTGCTATGCAGTCAGGTGGTAGTGGTAGAGTGACTCGAGTCAGTCTCACGAGTCGAGGGATCGTGCTGAAGTCGTGCACATCTGCGGCTCCATTTGCCATTCAGGCTTGTAGCAGAGAAGGAAACGCAGGATCTGTGTGCTCTCAGTTCAGTTGTGCATGTGACTGACACTGTTTTTGTAATTAGTCCTATACGATACGTGCCTGAAAATAAAAAAAAAAGTTAAAGGGCGGGTGGGGAAAAGGAAGGGGGGAGTCGGGATCGGGAACTGAGAAACTGAGGAAAGAAACTAGGGCGGGAAGTAGAACCGTGAAAGGAGCTAAGAATGGTTGGGAGTACTGTTGGGAGGAGTGTTAAAATATGGAATTAATTAGTTAACTTGCAGACTGCTGCATGGAGACTGCCTGTGTGTGAGTGCTCAATCTGCAGTGCACACCAGCCCTTCAAATAACTCTATTTTGGATGTATTTTACGTCCATAATTTTGCTCAAAATGTCCAAAAATATAGCCTCTGGAGTCATTGACGTCCATTAACATTTCCCTTGTTTAAAGCTGACCTCCGGTCTTTTTTTTTAAATCCTGTGGAGGGTTGCCAGTTGCCATTTTTTTTCCTTTGCTTTAGTTTCCAAATGCCGGCAACCCCGCCCCACAAATTGTCTGCCACATTCAATTTGCTATTTATGCGGTGAGTCTTTTGTCTGGATTTTTACGCTTTAAATAAAGTAAATAGGATGACCGAGGAAGGTAAAGCTGAACACAAAAGGGAGAGCGGGAAGGACATGGAAAAGCAACTTCGACTGTGAGTGTGTGTCCTGAACGAGCTACTCAAGACCGAGCAGGGATTATGTGGGAAAACTGAAGTTCGTTGTGTGTGAGTATGTCATCGCCATGAATGCGGGTGCTCGTCTACCTCTCAGGACAGGGGCTGCCACTGGGGTAAACACAAGAAATAATCAGGTTACTTGGGTAGCATGCATGCTACACGCAAGTTATAGCAGTTAACCAGTGTTTCATTACACAGTAGTAGACATGCGCTTTTCTGCTAGCTGCCTTTGCTACAGTGCATGTTTGTCCATGGACACTGAAGCCTGTCAAACATAATAGTTATATTGGATGGCTGAGCAGCTTGTGAAAAACAAATGAGTGCCCTGCTGCCGCGGCGCCACCGTGTGCCTGTTGCTTTTTCTATTAGTATGACAGCAGTAGCATTTGTTGTTGACATTCCTTCCCGCACGCTATGATCTGGGATCCTGGCAAACTTCTGGGTAGTTATGCTGCTGGCTTTGTTAGACAGCCAGGTGTTTATAACTTTCAGCAGTTCCTGATTTTGGTAATTTTGTTATGCACTGTTACCTCTAGTTTCTGAGGCAGGAGGTTGAGATCTGTGCACTGCGGTGTTGTAAATGTAACCAAAGTAATGGAGTGTAAACAATTCGAGTGAAATAAAGGCAGGGGGTTGAGGCTTGAGCAAATACTTCTGTGTGGGGTGAAACAGAAGCCTATCCTGCATGGGCTGTAAACAGCCAGGGGCTAAATCCTACAGAGGGAAGTGGTGTAAATTTGAGGGTTAAATCCTGCAAGACAGATTTAAACAGTGAGAAAAATCTTGTAGGAGTGGAAGCTGTAAACACTACGGGCTAAATCCTGTACACTGATGTAATACCAAGGGGCTAAATAAGTACTGCAAGGTGTGTAAACAATGTGGCCCTGGAAAGTTCTGCAAGGGATCTGTAGGTGGCACACAGCTTAATCCCGCAATGGGCACACTCTGGCTAGATCATGAAAAGAGGTGGTGGTAAACACTAGCGCTGAATCCTGCAATAATACTTCTTAACTGTCCCTGATTTTGTCTCAAAATCTTCCTCTGTCCCTCATAAAATTTGTATTTTTGTGACAGAAGAGTGGGGCTTAAAATCACAAAATATTGTTAAACATTAAAGTTATAGACTTGTTGTTCTTCAGAAAATGCATCTTAGCACGCATCCTTTTATTCTATCAGCTTTCTGAGTGAATAGTACCAATATCTAAGATGTGTCCCTGATTTTAGGTCTTTGTCCCTGATTTTTTTAAGACTTGTGCCTGATTCATGAGGCAAGAGGTTGAGAGGTATGCCTGCAAGGTGATGTAAATATAGAGGATGAAATCCTTCAAGGGTGTGTAAACTTTGTGGCACTAAATTCTACATGCAGCAAGGGGAAGCTGCCTCTAACTGCATGGGAAAGGGGGCAGGGGTTGCCATGCAACTGCTCCACAAGGATGTCCATAGAGTATAGTGTCCCTCACAAAGTTCAGTTACATGCTCAGTAATTCTAAAGTGTGCCATTAAAGAATGCCTGATAGTGCCGGGGGGAGAGGGGGGGCTGTGATTAGAAGCATAGCACAGCCACAGGTGGTCACATTGAGGAATAGAGATAGGAAGGAATGGGGGTATAAACACATTCTGTCTGCAAATGATTTATTGTGTATGTTTTCCTTTCCTAACATTAAAAAATGAATTTATGTGGATGTAGCATGCATTACAGTGAGGTCAATGAGTTGACTTTAAAAAAATATAGGGCTTGGAATATTTTGACTGCCAAAATTTGTCAACTGGAATTATTTTGACTTCCAAAAAGTTGACAACTGGAGTATTTTGACTCCAGTAAAACTGAAATGACTTCCAAATTTCAACCCATGGAAGTATTTGACTTCCACTCAAAAAAAATTATCTGAAGCCCTGGTGCACACATTCCTCTTGTCCTCTAGTTGCTTGCTGAATTAAACACATTTCTTCACAAATCACAATTGAGACTCATGGGCCCTGGCACTCTTGGGCAGGAGGGAGATCTCCCTGGCTGGGGGAAGGGTGAATATATGCTTATATTATTTGGTTTTTTTTTCTGAGAGGGAAAAAAGAGGTTAAAACTTTACTGATTGTGTGAAACCTGATGTTCTAAGCCCACAAAACAGGAAAAAATAATTTGGTCAAAAAATTGTCTCTCAGCCAGGACTGTGCTGGGGGGGGGGGCTTCAGTAAACTTTCTCTGTAAAAAAAAATCCTGTATTGTGTTTGTCTCCACTGCATCTTCTGTGAGGTGGCCAGCAAGTCACCCTGCTGCTGTCTGTGCCATTTGACTGCACTTACCCGGCTATTACCCAGTGTGTGTTACTGTCTGAAACCCAGTTGTGCGAGTAACTCCGTCTCTTGTGGCCAGCCCTTAAATACATGACAGAAGCCTAAAAATACATTTCCCTGTTGGGAGGAGAGACAGAAACATCTCTTTCTTCAGTTTGTGTGTGTAACTTCGTCTCTTGTGGTCAGCCCACCACCCTGCTGCTGAGCGCCCCTTGACTGCACTGTGCCTTAGCCAGTGTGTGTTACCGTGTAAAGCCCAGTGGCCAGTTGTGTGGTGGCATTATCCTTAAATACATGACAGAAGCATAAAAATATATTTCCCTGTTGGCAGGAGAGACAGATAAATCTCTTTCTTCAGCTTGTGTGTGTAACTCCAACTCTTGTGGTCAGTCCATCACCCTGCTGCTGAGCGCCCCTTGACTGCACTGTACTTTATCCAGTGTGTGTTACTGTGTGAAGCCCAGTGGCCAGTTGTGTGGTGACATTATCCTTAAATACATGACAGAAGCCTAAAAATGTATTTCCCTGTTGGGAGGAGAGACAGAAAAATCTCTTTCTTCGGTTTGTGTGTGTAACTCCGTCTCTTGTGGTCAGCCCCATCACCCTGCTGCTGTGTGCCCCTTGACTGCACTGTACCTTACCCAGTGTGCATTACCGTGTGAAGCCCAGTGGCCAGTTGTGTGGTGGCATTATCCTTAAATACATGACAGAAGCCTAAAAATGTATTTCCCTGTTGGGAGGAGAGACAGAAAAATCTCTTTCTTCGGTTTGTGTGTGTAACTCTGTCTCTTGTGGTCAGCCCATCACCCTGCTGCTGTGCACCCCTTGACTGCACTGTACCTTATCCAGTGTGCATTACCGTGTGAAGCCCAGTGGCCAGTTGTGTGGTGGCATTATCCTTAAATACATGACAGAAGCCTTAAAATGTATTTCCCTGTTGGGAGGAGAGACATAAAAATCTCTTTCTTTGGTTTGTGTGTGTAACTCCGTCTCTTGTGGTCAGCCCATCACCCTGCTGCTGTGCACCCCTTTACTGCACTGTACCTTACCCAGTGTGCATTACCGTGTGAAGCCCAGTGGCCAGTTGTGTGGTGGCATTATCCTTAAATACATGACAGAAGCCTAAAAATGTATTTCCCTGTTGGGAGGAGAGACAGAAAAATCTCTTTCTTCGGTTTGAGTGTGTAACGCCGTCTTTTGTGGTCAGCCCATCACCCTGCTGCTGTGTGCCCCTTGACTGCACTGTACCTTACCCAGCGTGTGTTATCATGTGAAGCCCAGTGGCCAGTTGTGTGGTGGCATTATCCTTAAATACATGACAGAAGCCTAAAAAATATTTCCCTGTTGGAAGGAGAGACAGAAAAATCTCTTTCTTTGGTTTGTGTGTGTAACTTTGTCTCTTGTGGTCAGCCCATCACCCTGCTGCTGTGTGCCCCTTGACTGCACTGTACCTTACCCAGTGTGTGTTACCATGTGAAGCCCAGTGGCCAGTTGTGTGGTGGCATTATCCTTAAATACATGACAGAAGCCTAAAAATATATTTCCCTGTTGGCAGGAGAGACAGAAAAATCTTTCTTCAGCTTGTGTGTGTAACTCCGTCTTTTGTGGTCAACCCATCACCCTGCTGCTGTACGCTCCTTGACTGCACTGTACCTTATCCAGTGTGCATTACTGTGTGAAGCCCAGTGGCCAGTTGTGTGGTGGTATTATCCTTAAATACATGACAGAAATCTAAAAATATATTTCCCTGTTGGCAGGAGAGACAGAAAAATCTCTTTCTTCGGTTTGTGTGTGTAATTCCATCTCTTGTGGTCAGCCCATCATCCTGCTGCTGTGCACATCTCGACTGCACTGTACCTTAGCCAGTGTGCATTACCATGTGAAGCCCAGTGGCCAGTTTTGTGGTGGTTCAGCTGGATTCAGAATTGCAGTTATTGACCTTAAACCTTGCCCAACCTGCTATGCGTATGCCTATGTCTAGTGGTTCAATCATTCTGTAAGCCTTGAACCTGGGACCATTTAGTTGCAAACCGTCATATTCGTCAATTACTTTCAGTCCACTGTATCACAGTGTCATACAGCCAAAACCAAATTTTGGAGTTGTATCCAGCGATCACAGATCACATTGCTTTCTTACATGGGAATTGTGTTGGTGTGGGTGTGTGCAGTACTGGTACTTTTATGGCTGACACCAACATAGATGAAGCAGCTGGTGCTGGTGGTGGAGCAGGTGTTGGTGGTAGTGGTAATCCTGGTGCTAGCAAAAATAACCAAAATATTTCACGTGATAAAATTCAACAAATAGCAAAAGAGCAACAGCAAATGTAGTAAAGGGGGACCTTTTAAGAAAACTTGTGCAGCTGCTGGGGTCACATGGAGAGGCACCATAAGGTATGCTGTTCATGCTGGTAAAATCCCTGTGACAAGCAGTAATAATGCAAGTGACAATGTGTCCCTCTTTGACTCAGACAGTAGCTCCTTGTCTCAGTCTGACACTGTTGTGTCTGGTGACATATCATTACTTCCTCAACGAAGTGAAATGAGCAAGTCTGCTGACAATGAATCAGGTAGTGCAGTTGCAAATAGAACCAACACTGTTGGCAATGAAAAGGACATATCCATTGAATCCACCACTTCTATATCAGCCAACAATGAAAACCCATCAAAGTCCCCTGCCCACTCTTCTAGCACCAAGGAGCATGTTCCGGGTTCTATTAGGACAGGTGAAAAGACACAAACAGTCTTCAGCTATCTTCCTGGCACTCGAACAAAAGCTGTCACATCTGAGGTATGACATTGTTTCTCTGTCAGTAAAACTGATCCATGCAGAGCAATTTGTTTCCTGTGTAAACAGAGTGTAAGCCGTGGTAAAGTTGTGTCATGCCTTGGCGCTACAGCTCTTAAACGCCATCTGAAAAAGCATTCACTTTTGCTTGATCGTCCAAAACCCATGCCTTCCATCTTCCACAGCACACATGAGAAGGGTCAGGAATCTGAAATGGATAATGAATTTCTGAACTTGATGCGGACAGAACCAGTGTCAGCCCTAGGATCACCATTACCACCAACACCAGCACCATTAGTATCAGTTGCACATCCAGTGATGGTACTGAATGTATAAGTCCAAGTCTACCATCCCAGCATCCATCTGCCCATCGAAGCTTGGTGTATAATAAACCAGCAGGGACATGTTGTAAACAGCTAACACTATCTCAGGCTTTTGAAAAGAAGAATACTTTTACTAAAAGTCATCCAAAGACCCTTCATCTTAATCACAGAATTGGTGAGCTGTTAGCTGGAGCCCTTCTCCCATACTCTTTGGTTGATCATGAGGATTTTAGAGAGCTAACGAAACTTGCAGAGCCTCTTTACAATGTTCCTCATTGAAGGTACTTTTCCTGTGTTGAAATACGAAACATTTATCAGGCTTAAAAGTGACAGTGATGCTTGCACTTAAAACTGTAGAGGGTGGGGTTATTCATGTCACAACAGATATGTGGACCAGCAGTCAAAACACAAATTACATGTCCCTTACCGATCATTGGGTCACATTTTCTTGTGCCTCTTCAAAAACCAAAACACCCCAAAAGATAGCGCTGCTGCATATAAAGAAGTTTGGGCAAAGTAATACAGCTGCAAACATCTTGCAGGAACTAAATGACCTCCTTCATGAATGGGTTTATTCTCACGGTCTAAAATGTGGCTTCATAGTAAGTGACAATGGAGCCAACATCTTGAAAGCAGTACAGGATGGAGGATTTCTGCATGTTTCTTGATTAATGCATTGCTTACATTTAATTATCACGGGGTTTCTCAGCAATGAAACACAAGTGGATGGTATGATTGCTGTTTGCAAAAAAATTGTGACTCACTTTTCACATTCAACCAAGGCTATACGGACATTGTCCGAACTGCAAAAAAAACACAAGCTGCCCCAGCAAAAGCTGATTCAAAATGTTTCCACTCGTTGGAACTCAACGCTCTATATGCTGCAGCGCCTCTTGGAGCAAAAACAAGCTCTACATAAGTATTGATCCAATTACATTATTGGAGGTGGCATTATGCTGTCTGTGCTGCAGTGGAAATTAATGGAGACAGTGTGCTGCATCCTAGCTCCTTTTGAGACAGCTACAAGGGACATGTCTTCTGAAGGCACATCTGTGAGTCAGGTTATCCCACTCATAATGCTGATTTCACATCATCTTAGTGTTCTAAATCTACAGATAGAAAAAGACAGATCTGAAGCTCAGACAACATGTCAGCTGTATCATGGGAATCTTGTAAAGACAATGAGCTAGCGCTTCAAAACCAATGACAAATTAGTTACAATGACAAAATCAAAACACTACATCCTTGCAACTCTCTTAGATCCCAGGTTCAAGGCTATACATCTTCCAAAAACAGATGATATGGAGCAGTACAGATGTCTGTTGCTAGATGAGCTGCAGCACTCACAGGAGTCAAACACAGACACACATTGTACCCTCAGGTTCTCATCACTACAACATGCAGGTTCATCTTCACAAAGGGATACATAACTGGAAAAGTCACCAAACATTAACAGTAGTTGTTTCACAACTGCCACTTCTTCAACCCTTAGTAGCAAGCTAAATCTGTGGCAAAACCTTTCCCAAACTGCTGCCATACCAGCTTATGCTGATTCCTCTTCTGAGCATTCTTTGTCCATCATGGTAGACAGTTACCTGCAAGAACTGCCTATTCCAATTGATGTACGTCCTTTTGATTACTGGAGATCAAAAAGGTCAATTTAGACAGAGCTGTATGATGAAGCCTGTAAATATCTTGGTTGTCCTGCAACAAGTGTCTCTTCAGAACACATGCTTAGTACAGCTGGTAATATTGTGACAGACACCAGAAATAGGTTGCTGCCAAAAAATGTACACACGTTAACTTTTATTAAAGTTAATAAGTTGAGATTTTTGTATCCCTACAAGAGTATCCAAACTGATCCTGAAGTGATTGATGTTGTGGATGTTGATTGTGATGACAACTCAGATGGTGGTGGCTGGTAAATACTGCGTGGGACAGAGTCTCTCTGCACCAAAAAGGAAACTTTTACAGACTGTCATAACTTTGGTTGTCTCTCTCCTTTCTCGATCTACTACCTTGGACTATATACCCCCCAAAACTTTCACCATTTCATGACAAACTGCATTGTAGCTAGGGTCTAAAGTGAACAAGTTTTATATACAGGGCAATTTTAACATCAGTGGGAAAAGGCCCAAATTTGGCATAAAAGGGACACTGTCATGTCAATAATTTCTGTATCATATTATTTATAGTTAAAATGCAAACATATATTTTTGGATTTACCTTCTGTGACTTTGTGGTGCATCAGTATGGGCTGGGACCGGGGGTGGTCTATGTTTCAATTTTAAAGAGGACAAAACAACGAATTCTAATTGGTAGCTGTTTATTATTTTTTCAATTACAGAAATGTTAGCCATAAACCAAAATGATCCATATATAACTTACTTCACTGAATAAAAAATGATGGGAAAAACTATTTTGTATTATGTTTCTGTGGGCAGCATCCTGTTACAAGTTTCTTCTGGAGTTTTACCTATGTCATGGTTGAGCAAATATCATTTTGTAAGCATAGATCTCATACTACAATAGCTCATGTTTAACATTCTGTTGTACACAAACCATGGCATAATAGCAACAACTCTCAAATTACTGGTTCCATGAAGAGAATTGTACAGAATGTTGTCCATAAGAAGAAAGCAATTGAAAAGACAGTTTTTCACATAAGTGTTGTTTATTAAGGAACAGTTAAGTATGGCTCATTTGGAGGCAAGAGTTTCATTTTTTTTGAGTAAGCATGGGGTAGTTTTAGCATTTGAGAGGGGGAGGAGGGTAGAATGAGTGCTGGAGGGTGGGTAAGGGTTGGAGGTTGGTTTTAACATGGATGCAAGAGGAAGAAAGATGGCATGGATGCTAGTGCATCGGTGAGGGTTGGGGTTAGTTTTAACATGGATGCAGGAGGGAGAAACATGGCATAGTTGTTAGTGCATGGATGATGGTTGTGGGAGTGGGTTTTAACAAGGGTGCGGGAGGGCGAAGGGTAACATGAATGGTAGTTCATAACTAAGCTTGGGGGTAGTTTAGACATTTGGGTGAGGGAGGAGGGTGGAATATGTGCTTGAGGGTGGGTGAGGGTTGGAGGTTGGTTTTAACGTGGGTGTAAGGGTGGCATGGGTGCTACTGCATGGATGAGGGTGGCGGAAGAAACATGGAATGGGTGCTGGGGTGAAAGGATGGTGTTGTTTTAGTCCTTTCATTTACAGATTCATGATCAGCAGGGGATGGTGAGGAAAAAGATGATGACAGACTGATGATATGGGAGGGCTGTAGCGATTGCCCACTGTGGAACCTACTATATATAAGAAAATACAAAATCACACATGCCCCCACAATGCAAAGCATCATGGGCTGCATATGCAAATCACCACAGAATGTTATGCTGGTCCAACTTTAAGCAAAATTGCATGGTGCCGAAAGGCCTCTCACACAGTTTGTAAAGGGTGCTAACACAAAACATAGACACGTGTTTCATCCTACCAGGACTCATCAGTATGCCTCGTCTGTTTGACATCCCAGTGGAATGGACCAGCTACCCCTAAGGCAGTGTGCCTGGGATATATCGTGGTGAACCCATTAAAATAAAAAAACATTTAAAAGACAAAGAACCTCTGTGCAAAAACACTGAGGCAAGGGTTACCCCAAAGGGCATTTGGCTGGGAAGCCAAGTTTCAAGAAAATACAAAATCACACATGCCCCCACAATGCAAAGCATCATGGGCTGCATATGCAAATCACCACAGAATGTTATGCTGGTCCAACTTTAAGCAGAATTGCATGGTGCCGCTGGTCCATTCCACTGGGGTGTCAAACAGACGAGGCATACTGATGAGTCCTGGTAGGACGAAACACGTGTCTATGTCTTCTGTTAGCACCCTTTGCAAACTGTGTGAGAGGCCTTTCGACACCATGCAATTCTGCTTAAAGTTGGACCAGCATAACATTCCGTGGTGATTTGCATATGCAGCCCATGATGCTTTGCATTGTGGGGGTATGTGTGATTTTGTATTTTCTTGAAACTTGGCTTCCCAGCCAAATGCTCTTTGGGGTAACCCTTGCCTCAGTGTTTTCGCACAGAGGTTCTTTGTCTACTATATATATATATATATTTCCTTATTAAGTACATTGCAAACTGCTGCCACTTAGCACAAGTGTCCTGTCCCCTTTAAAAAAGAAGAAAGGAATCAGAAATAAAAGAAAATCTGCACCAGCAGTTTTTACAGAATGTGACCAATCATAAAGTGTTTTTGCTTTACAAGTACTGATAATTTGATGCATAATGGGATTGACAGACACTGTCCCTTAAACATCACATGCCAACTGCTGCAGCTACATTAAATGTTCCTTAAGTTAGTATGTGGTGAGGAAACCACTTTTTTATTTATGTGACAAAATACAGATTTTATTGACGTATCATCTGGAAAGATGCATTATCTTAGAAAGTTGTATGTATTACTTCAATTTGCCAACAAGAATGTTGGTATATGTACACATTATCTTAGACAATTGCATGCATTTTTTGCCAACAATGACTGCCATATTTTTTTTTATTCAAATGTCTTGACTGACTACATTATGACATAGTATGTCCTGCAACAGTTCCACATGCTGCGGCTGCAGTACCTTGACTTGACTTTGTTATAAAAGCTTTTTTTGAAACATAGCAACTTTTGATTTACTGATTTAAAACAGAAAACAGCAAATAGCTGAGATTAGGTAATATCAGTTTTTTTTCTCATAATTCATGATGATGAGTATATATAACTGAGTACATAAATGGCTAATGTGCCACTTTTTTTCACTAAGGAACTATGATGCAGCTGCAGCAGGAAAACCTTTAACATATGGGTGGGTAGGCCTGTTACGTAAGTTGCTGCCTTTAGCAAACAGAAGAAACCACAGATAAACCTAGCTGTATTCCTGCCAATGTCACACGTGATAATTTCTCTCCCCTCTTGTACTGAACAGTTTTTCCTTCACATGTATTTTATTACTATCTTCATTACTGGCAGCTCAATTAAAAAATAGGGTTCAAGTTCTAAAAAGTTCTAAGAAAGATTAGAACCCTAGAACTTTTTCAAAAGTTCTAGACTAGAACTAGAACCCAGAACTTCAGAGGGTTCTGACAACCCCACCCCTATCCGGGCAAAGAGAGCAAGATTATATTGGTGCCCTTGAAATGTTATGTTATACACATATTCATATTCAGTGACAGCTTTTTTTACTCAGAGCAGAGCTTGGGCAGGTCCCAGTTCTGGGCCAGGAAAACTGTATGCTATATTATACTGGCTTAAAATTCAGTTCATGAATATTAATATTAATCATCGCACACTGTTATATGAAAAAGGAGGCTGGGACATGAGGGAAATACATTAAAAATGGTATTGTTTCATCAAACCATCATTAATGGAACTGGGATAAGGGGACATTTGGCATATTCTAATCCTGAAACTAGTATTTAAAATTATAGGCTAGCTTCTTAATCCCCCAACCCCACTCCACTATGGACCAAGTTAGCAAGAGCTTACCACCAACCCCATTTATGACCAGTCTTAGTCAACAACAAAACTAGATTGAGTTACAGGACCTTACCTGCACAATTGGTTTTCAGTTTTACTCTAAAGAATAGCACAAATTTCATCCTCCAAGGAACATATAGCACCACCGGTCCCTGCTGCTGCTTCTCTAAGATGAAACGTGGTTTTCCTTCCTGCTATCTTTTAGATTTATTTCTCTACTCCACTGTCAGCTACCTGGCTCCAACTCATTGTCATTCAAGAATTGGAAAGGTCATTGTACTTGCATGTTTATGTCTGTGAATTGATTGCAACTTCAAAAAGCCTCTCTCTCTCCACATGCACTCTTGATCCTCAGATACTCCACCAGTTGCTGGTTGGTCTCTGGTCCACTCACTCTACTGCTGCAAACCGCTCATCTTGAATTGAAAAACCACAGCTGCTCTGGTCTCAAATCCAGTAACAGAATGCAAAAAATAAATAAAGGTAGAGGTTTTCAAGTTGTTTATTTTATAACATGTGCTGAGAGCCTGCTGATCATCCTCCCCCAACAACCAAGCCAATCAGTGTTAGTGTGTACTTAGGCAGGCACACTTTATAGAACTAATAAATAGAACAAATTGCAGATTGCTAGCTTTATTTATTTTTTTATCCTTTTATTGGATTTGAGACCAGAGCAGCTGTGTTTTTTGAATTCAGGATGAGTGGCTCATGACAACAGAGTAAGCAGACCAGAGATCATCCCATGACAGCTGAGGACCTGGGGATCAACAGTGCATGTGCAGAGAGAGATGCTTTTGCTGGCTGTAGGGTTGGGGACTGAGTGGCCAGCAGTGGCTGGGCCAGGTTATTATCAGGGGGATTAGAGGGGGACTGTCGGTCACAGGTTGGGTGCTGCTAGCTTGTACAGTGGTGGAGTAAGACACTTCTACTGTATTTGAGACCACAGCAGCTGTAGTTTTTTTAATCAGCATGAACAAATCATGGCAGCAGAGAATGATGGTAAATGGGGACATATCAGAGGAGAGGGTGGTGATCAGTGGGGTGCCTCAGGGGTCGGTGCTGTGACCAATATTCTTTAATGTCTTCATTAGCAACATCACAGAGGAGCTGAGAGGAAACATTTGTCTATTTGCAGATGACACAAGGATCTGCAATAGAGTGGACACAATTGACGGGATTAATCTAATGAGATCTGACATGCACAGACTGGAAGAATGGTCGATCATGTGGCAATTGAAATTCAGTGCAAAAAAGTGCAAGGTCATGCACCTGGGGAAAGGGAATACAGGGGCAGACTACTACTTGGGGGGAGAGGCTAACTGCCACCTGGAAGGAGCATGATCTGGGGCTCATCATATCAGATGATATGAAAGTGGGGAACCAATGTGAGAAGGCAGTGCTAAAGGCCAGCTGGATGCTGGGGTGCATAGGAAGGGGCTTCATGAGCAGAAGAAGTGAGGTGGTCCTGCCACTGTACAGGTCTTTAGTGAGGCCTAACCTTGAGTACTGTGTCCAGTTCTGGAGGCTTCATCTCAGGAAGGACATCGATAGGTTTGAGACGGTGTAGAGGAAGGCAGCAAAGATGATCCATGGTTTCCATGGGATGTGGTATGAGAACAGGTTAATGGAATGCAACATGTATTCATTGGAACATCTAGGAGATAGGAGGGACATGATTGAGACCTTCAAGTACCTGAAGGATATTAATAGAGTTCTGACACAGGACCTCTTTCAGGTAAATGGCTCCACAAGGGGGCACGATATGAAACCTGGCTAGGGATATCCGGAGGGGTGGAAAGGGATTTTATAGATACATAGGGGAGAAGAGAAAAGGGAGAGCACAGATCTCCAGGATTAGGACTGGGGAGGGATGAGCTCAGGAGGTGGGGGAGCAGGCAGAGGTACTGAATGAGTACTTTGCCTCGGTACTTTGCCTCGAGACAGGGGATCCATTCAGCCGAAGGGGAGGGAGGGGGAGACAGCTGAGCAGAGAGGTCAGATGGAGTTGAGAGGATCGGAAGAGGCTGGAGCACCAGGTGGGCCAGGCCTAGAAGGGGATGGGCATTTAGTTGGGGGGGGTTTGGGAGGGAGAAATCACAGAGGACAGCATGAGGGAGGCTCTTCGGGTGCTGAAAACTGATAAGGCACTGGGACTGGATGAGCTGCATCCAAGGGTTCTGAAGGAACTGGCGGACGAACTAGCAGCTCTGCTAGCTGCACTTTTAAACGCCTCTCTGCAGACAGGATGGGTGCCTCAAGACTGGATTGTGGCTCATGTGGTGCCTATCCACAAAGGGGGGGTCTAGGGATGAGATAGGAAATTACAGGCCTGTCAGCCTAACTTCTATGATAGGCAAATTAATGGAGGGCTTCATCAAGGAGAAGCTCAGGAGGCAACTGGAAAGGTTGGGGCACATGGATGACAAACAGTATGGTTTTGTTCTGGGGAGATCATGTCAGACCAACCTCATATATTTTTTATGACTGGGTGACGGGGACCCTGGACTGACATAGACTGATGGACGTCCCATATCTGGATTTCAGTAAGGCGTTTGACTCGGTACCCCATAACGGGTTGTTGACAAAGTTGGGAGGGATAGGGGTGGGAGGACAGTTGCTTAGATGGGTAGAAAATTGGCTAATGGAAAGAACGCAGAAAGTAGTGGTTGGTGGGATAGTCTCCTCCCCTAGGAAGGTCTTCAGGGGGTTCCCCTAGGTTTGGTACTGGGGCCCCTCCTGTTCAATTCCTATGTCTCTGATATAGGGAAGGGGGTTAGGAGTAGGATGAGCCTCTTTGCGGATGACTCAAAACTGGGAGCATTGGCAGACAGGGAGGAAGCGAGAGAGACAGTCCAGAGGGATCTCGATATCTTGGAGGGTTGGTCAAGAAGGTGGGGACCGAGGTTTTATCCAGGGAAGTGTAGGGTGCTGTATCTGGGGGTCAGAAACCCAGGTCATGTATACACCCTGGGAGGGGTCTCACTGCAAGCCACAGTGAGCGAAAGGGACCTGGGGGTGGTGGTAGACACCAAAATGAATAACACTGAAAACTGCAGAAGATCTGTGGCAAAGGCAAACAGGATTCTGGGCTGCATAGCTCAGGGAATTACATCCAGGAGGAGGGAGGTGATACTCCCTCTGTATAATGCCTTGGTCAGGCTGCATCTTGAGTACTGTGTGCAGTCCTGGAGACCTCATCTTAAGAAGGACATAGCATTGCTGGAGAGGGTTCAGAGGAGGGCAACCAGGATGATTCGTGGCATGAGTGAAAGGACCTATGAGGAAAGGCTGGAAGTCCTTGGGCCGTACTCACTGGAGGAGAGGAGAGGAGAGACAGGGGGGACATGATAGAGGTCTTCAAATATGTGAAAGGGATAAACAGGGGCAGAACCAAAGGAATGTTCAGGCTAAAGAAAGGGGGCACAACCAGGGGGCATGAGTGGAAGCTGGAGGGGGGATACTACAGGGGAGAACGTAGAAGGCATTACTTCACCGAGAGGGTGGTGGGGCCACGGAATGCACTGCCTGGGAGTCTAGTGGAAGAGGGCAAAGTGGAGGGCTTTAAGAGGGGGTGGAACAGGTGCATGGGTATACTGAACCCTATGAGGACCCTCTCGGGGGCTGGGGGGGTGGAGGAGTGAGCACCCATTAGGGGCTGGCTACCGAGCAGACCCGAAAGACCGTTAGGCCTATTCTGCTGACTTTTAGTATGTATGTCAGTATGAGGCTGAGAGGTGGGAACTCAAGGGCAACATGCATAAGTTCTTCATCACCGAAAGGGTTGTTGAACCATGGAGCAGCCTGCCCAAAGAGGTTGTGAGGGCCTAAACAGTGAGGGAATTTAAGACAGCATGGGATAGGCACAGGGGAATAATAGTAAATAGACTTTGAGAAGAGGGTAGGCATCATGGGCAGACTAGACAGATCATGTGGTCCCCATCTTCCAACACATTCTATGTTCCTATGTTTCTATATAAGCAGAATGAACAGTCCACAGATCAGCCAGCAACAGAGGAGGACCTGGGAATCATCAGTGCAGGTGAAGAGAGAGTCTTTTGCTGGCTGTAGGGTTGGGGACTGAGTGGCCAGTGGCAGCCTGGCTGAGTTATGGGGATTAGGGATGGACTATTGGTCACAGGCTGGGTGCTGCTAGCCTGGTTGTCAGTGGAAGACAGTGTGTGTAATTGTAACAGAGCAACAAGGAGTAGGCTAATTGTGCCCCCACTCAGCTGAATGATGGGTGGCGTCTTCTTGTAAATGAAAGGATGGAGATGCAGTATAGGTGTGGCTTTCTCCTTTCAATTATGAGAAGTTTCTACCCAGTAAGCAGGGAACAGCATCATGATCAGCTTTGCTGATCATTGGGCTCCCACTGTCACACCCACTGTAGTCTGAGCTGCATTGGACCCAACAGTGACACATCTCTGAAAGCCATTGTTGTAACAAGATGTTTGCTTCACACAGCACACACAAGCAAATATAAAAACAGAGACTACATCAAAAAGGCATTTGATAAGGAAGTGGAGCTGCAACTATTAAAATAGAAAGAGTAGAAGATTCTATACAAAACTAAACTTTATTTTTTTAATATTGTACCAACCAGCTCATGAGGTCGTAAATCATTGCTGTCTCAAATATATTGTGTGTGTGTTGGGGGGGGGGGGTGGAGAGTAAAGGGGCATCAGAAATCATAATATACAGTACAAGACTCTGGAGAGGACATAACAGAGGAACAGATTTGCTTATATTCAGCAGTAAGAAGTACAAGTGGCCCAGTACTGACAGATTTCAAACAGAGTGTACTGTACTTGTGGTTGGCAGTATAGCCTAGAGGTTAGAGTATCAAACTGTGAACAAGCTTGGTACATTCAGCAGACCAGACTTGGGTTTCATTCTCTCAACCTCCACTTGCATACTGTGTGACTCTGAGCAAGTCACTTAACTGCACAGTGCTCCCAGGTCACCCCTGAAAACAGGCACTTGTCCCTAGTGGGCCTTACCCGGTTACCATGGATTAAAAAAAAAAAAAAACTTGTAGTGTGCTGCTACTGTATGTGCAGTGCAATGGTGTCCAGTTCCTAAAAGAAAAGATGCCAGGCTTCCTCTTCATTCATACCCCACTCCGGTAAGGAGGATCCTAGTTTAAATATTCACAGCATTTGTCTTTTTCTAAGAGTCAAATCGTGATCAACTTCCCTAGCTGGCTCTCTTATGAGTTTCAATGCCTAGAGTTTCAGTGAGGCAGTCACAGTATGTCATGCTGCTGTGAAATTTATTGCCACTGACAATTTCTTGTCATTGCATCTAATGCAGCTCTTGAATTTCTTTATTTGATGAATGCTGGTTCAGGGGCCAAATCATCTAGCCAACATAAAGTTTATCATAGGGGCATGATAAGATGTAAACTACATAGCTGGTGTTACAAATCATGCAGTCCTTTATCTTGTATCTCACTCCATCAACAGTGTTGACAGATTCCTCCTTTCTGGTAGTATATGAACACACAGAGCAACATCCACAAGGGAAATTGTCAGCTCTCCATGCTCCCAATAGGATTTGCGCTTCTTTCTTTGGGAGTCTACTGTATGTATAGTATGCACCATACTGCACTTAATGGTGGGGTTCTTCTTACTGACTACCAGAGATTTCTGGGAAAATTGGGTGAATTGACCACCAAAAACATTGAAACTGTGCCAGTGTTCATTTATAATGCCTCTAATTTGTGCGTTAAGGTCTGAAAATCTAGTGCTAAACACTATTCTGTTTGACTGAGGGCTCGATTCTCAAAGCCCTGAGACTGACGCAAGTTGCCTGTGCCAAGCATAAATAGTGCAAGTGACACCTTGCATCAGAAACTGCCCCATGTGCTATTCACAAAGGCAGCCTGTGATAATCACAGTCTGCCTGCCCCAAACAGGGCTTGCACCACCCTTGTGCCCAGAAATGGTCTGTGACATGGCACTAGGGGGCATGAGGCAGACACAAGCTGCTACATCCCCAATGTGGGATTCTCATAGATCTCACAGAGGGAGAATTAATAAGTACCCTTAGACCTGCCAGCGCTGGTCAAAGGGTATGAATATTCTCCTTCTAGTAGAGTTACCTGTGGGGGCAATAATGTGCCATGTCACTCCCCCATCCCCATGTGTTCCAGAATAATAAACCATAATAGTGTCCCCAATCCTGATAGTCAGCAGTCCCCCCCTCCCATCCCAATGTCTCCCATTGTAGTAATATTTAACAGTGCCCTCAGTCCTGGTAGTCAGTGGTCCCTCCTCCCATCCTGATCTGTCCCTGTATAAAAATTCATAATAATGCCACCAGTCCTGGTAGTCAGCGGTCCCCCCTCCCATCCCGATGTGGTCAGGTATAAAAAATAATAATAATGATGCCCATGGTCCTGGTAGTCAGCAGTCCCCCCCTCCCATTCCGATATGGCCTGGTATAATAAACAATAATACCCCCACTACCTGTTAATCCAGTAGCTCCACCACCCAAGTCCTGATCCCCCATTAAAACATAGGTACATATCATTGGTGGTCTAGTGGACCCCCACCCCAGTAGACAGTGTCCAACCACCCTCTCCTCCATGGCCAGTGACCGACTGAGCTCTCAATGAGCACTGTACTATATACAGCACACGCCCATTGATAGACAGCTGTCTATCAATGGGTGTGTACTGTATACAGTATAGTGCTCATTGAGAGCTCAATCGGTGACTGACCGCGGAGGTGAGTGGTGGGCTGTGGCAGTTGCTGACCCATTTTGGGGATTGGGGGAGTGGGGAGGTGGGACACTGTCTACCAGGGTGTGGTGTGGGGGGGGCCACAAGACCACCAATTATATGTACCTATGTCTCTATGTGGGATAAGGTCTTGGGAGGCAGGGCTCCTGGAATAACAGGGAGGGGGGCATTATTTATTATACCGGGCCACAATGGGATGGTAGGGGGGATCGCTGACTACCAGGACCAGGGGCATTATTATTAATTATTATACCAGGCCACATCAGGATGAGTGAGAGGACCGCTGACTACCAGGACTGTGTGCACTTTTTTTTATTATAATGTACCCCCAGGTGGCGCTGTCCCAAGGGCTTCTACCCCTGCCTGCTTGACTACTGACAAGTTGAGGGGCCTAGGTTCTATTGCGGGTGCCTCCATCCAGAGGTCAGGGTTTGTAGTGGTTGGACTAGCTTGGTCACAGCCCTCTGGGACACTCAGACCCCCTTTTATTCCCACTAGTGGCTCACACAGTACACAGGAGTTACAGCCCCAATAACCCACGTATACACACTGTTCACTCATAAAGCACCACTTACCCTCGAGACTGATTCTGCAGCACATCTCTGAGGACCCCCTGTAAAATAAGGTTAAACAACATACACAGCAAAATACAATATTGTTTCCATAACTACCAACACCACAGACAGTATATAGTATAACAACAGCAAATCTGATTTAGTTAGGAGACAGTAACACAGGAGGGGGCAATCAGGTTAACTGGAAGAATTAAATCACAGTACTGTGCACCCATAAAGGGTCTGAAAAGTCACACTCTGGGTACCCAGGTTTGGGGGGGACTATCCAGGTCCATTGCCCCGGCTTGGCCAGCAGGTGCAGATGGACAGGGCCCTGCAGAAGAAAATATATGCACAACACCCAACTGTAATCTGGAGCTGGATGGCTCAGTCCATGAAGAAGTGAAACAAGAATTAGATGACACACTTGTAATTGAAAACAGGCTGCAGAGGAATACCCTGATTTGTACTCACAATACCCAAGCTGAAAACCAGATGGTAGATGTTCTTCTGGGTTGCCAGAACAACAGGGCATAGAGACAAGGTCCTTGTGACTGGACCCCACTGCAGTAGATAGCAAATGGATTTAGTCCAAGACAAGCTGGGGTTTGCTTCCAGTTTCAACACACAGCACACAGCACAGGGTATTGGAAATAGTGATTCCCCACAAGCACTACGCACATTCATATGTAAAAGGAAAGTACTATACCAGGCAGGCTGCTCCTAGATCCTGATCACAATTGCTGTAAAATACCAGGGTGCACACACAGTGCTTCAGTTCCTGACAGACCGAGCGCGATTCAGCATTTTCTCCAGTCTTCTACAGGGTGAGCCTGGTTTCCACTCTTCAGACTTCCTTCTTTCTCCTCACAAATCAGATTCAGTCCAAACTGGCACTTACAACGGCTGCAGGCCGAAGCTCAGGGCCTCACATGCACTTCCTGTGCGAAACTATACACCACACAAGCACAGAGCTCCTTCTCTCTTCACTGTCACAACTGATCTGATCTTTCCAGTCACAAAGCAGGGCATTTCCTTTAGCTCCACACTATTCTGTTGGCTGGTTCGGCTGTTACTCACAATGAGACTCCCTCTGTTGGTGAATAAAGGCGCCAAGGTCAAAACTACATTTCCCAGAGTCACTGCCTATACAATCCCCTTGTGGCTGGCTCAAAATTGAGAGTCCAAGTTCCGATTCATCCACAGGCTTCATTTTAAGGAACCCCTCCCCATTCATTGGTCCATTTCAGCAGTTTAGGACCAAAATGAAAGAGCTACACTGAAACAGTTCATGCTGAAATGGAGACAGGTTAGACAAACTACATTTTCTCAGTCACTCCAAATGATTTCTGGCAAATAGTTATATATTTCAACAAGGCTCCCTCTGCACATGTAGTGATGGCAGAAATGGAGCGAATTGACAGCAGCTTGGGTGGGATTCGAGCATTAAACACACAGTGCCCCCATACAAACTAATTAAGCCTGCAATCAGACAGCTCTTAAAGAGACTGTACGTTGAGGCTCAAATAGCACTCACTTGGAATCATATTTAAACAGCTTAAATACCAAACACCGCCCAGACTTGAAGCATCCAGGCAAGCTCCTGGGAGACTTTTGGGAACCCCCATTTGCAGTGGGGTTACAATAATGAGACTCATCGGGATAGGAGGGGGGACCGCTGACTATCGGGTATAGGAGCACTGTTATTTATTATTATTACGGGACTCATCGGGATGGGTGGGGGACCGCTGACTATCGGGTATGGTGGGACTGTTATTATTTATTACAAAGGGACACTTTGAGATGGGGGGGCGCTAGACTACCAGGGATGGGCTAACGTGGTGCACAGCTGCCCACGGTTTGTGGCATACCCTCCTGAGTGCCACCTGTTTGGTGCTCAGCCACAGTTACCGCAAGATATGGGACTTTGTTGACAGGACCCTGCCTGATAGAGAATTGGGTACAGGGTCCCTGGTGCACGGGGCTTCAGCACAAGCTACTGTCTGCCACAGTTTGTGCTGTTCTAAGTCCCCTTCGAAAATCAAGCCCTGAGTGTTCAAATTCATAGTGTCAGATACCTAGAACTTTGTGCCTGTTGTAGTGTTTGCACTTGCACTGCACCATTTTTGTGCCATTTTCCCATACTGAAGTGATTGCACAGCATGTGTTCTTTGCTCTGTGCAGTAGAGCAGAGTTAATATATGCAGTCCCAAAAACTAGGGGCAGTGACCTGCATATCATGCACTATGCAATATTCAAAGATACAGCATTGCACCATAGCACTGCGCAAATACTACTAATAAAAAGCAGGTCTTATTCTGGGGCAAATCAAGAGATGAGGAGATGCATAGTATAACACACACACCCAGCTGAAATCAAAATGGCTCACATTGTGCACTTGATGCAGCTGGTCATGCAAGATGAGGAGAGAGCCAATGCCCCCATGTGACCAGGCACAGGCCCCAGAGGTGCTATGCTACAAACAGACAGTACCATCCACAAGACACATTCAAAGTCCTGTGTGATGAGAAAATTGTGGGCCAGCCCATAATTATGTAACTATGAACTGCTGCATGACCAGCTCCAGACAGACACCCAGTGCAGCCTTGAGATGTCAGTAGAGCTCAAGATGATAGCTGCACTGTGCATCCTGACCACTGGAACCTTCCAGACACTAGTGGGGGACACCACAAGCATCCCACAGTCTGTCACCTCATGGCTATTGGGCCAGTTCCAAGATGCCATGCTTGACCAGGCTGGGGAGTTAATTGTATTCCCCACCACTCTAGTAGAGCAAACAGCAACCATGCAGCAGTTCTATCAAGTTTTGCACCTACCATCTATACTTGGTGCCATTGACTGCACCAATGTTGCCATCAAGGCACTCACCCATGATAGATCTGAGGCCTATATGAATGAGAAGGAGTACCATTTCATCAACTGTCAGGTGATGTGTGATGCAACAGGGTGCATCGTCAAGGTCCTGGCATGGTTCCCCAGCACTGCTCACGATGCCTTCATCTAGCACAGTTCCATCCTGTGCCAGAGGTTCAAAAGTGGGAACATCCTTAGTGGGCACCTCATCGCTGAATATTCCCCAAAGGCCTCTTCCCCTACCCCATGTTGTCAATGATGTCACTAGTCCTTGACCTTTACCCACATAGGGGACAGTGTCTTCCAAGGACTGATACATAGGACCAGGGCTGCAGAGAACAGGAGGCTGGCTGAGCTGCTTTCGTGGTGTGGAGGGCTGGGGCATGGAGCATCTTGGCCAGTGGCAATGGAGACCAGGGTTCTAATCCTGGTCTCTGACATATTTTTACCTTATTGGGACTTTGTTTTTTTTCACATGGGGCCATGGAAACGGTATTCCACAGCCCCACAAATTTTAACTTCCCCCGGGATCAGCTCCCCCTCGGAGTGAAAATCCTATAGATGTGGGTGTGGGGGTCAGAGCCCCCCACATTGGGGGGTGCGGTGGGCAAAGCCTCCCCCAGAAAAAAATGGTGCCTTTTTTACCCACACGCACTATGCCGATGCTATTCTTGTCAGCACTTACTGGACCCAGTGCCATGACATTGAGGGTTAAGGCACTGGATGCCACATCTCGTGCCATGCCAGAGACCCAGGCTCGGGAGCAGACTCAGGTGCCAGGGGTCGGCAGGAGGAGAAGAGGATTGAGTGTCCAGAAGACTACTCTCTTCTCCTGTGGTGGGTTCCGAAGGTTCTCTGACCTGTAGTTGTTCCCGTTGGAGACCAGGGGGCACTGCAAGTGGAGGTGGGGACTTGCATTGGAGGAGGCAGTGGTGGACATCTGTGAGAGGGGATGAGTGAGTGCCCTCAGCACAGTGATGTCATTGCATGTCCAAACCTGGGGGCAATGTAACCAAACAAGGAGGGAGGAAACACCCCAGGAGGATGATGGTGGACCTGAGGGGGTGGCTCACACATCCACCTCTGGCCCTTCCAGTTGACTCTCCTGGGTCCTCTCCACTTCAGGGGTTAGTTGGAGAGGACTCTGTCCCCAATTTCTCTCCATAGGTTTAAGGCAGGACAGCAGAGCCACTGGAGTGGGTCTCACCTGAGTGGAGCCCCAGTGGCTGGCAACCAGAGTAATGAAAGTCTACAAAAAAAATGTATTCTAGAAATAATAGTAATAGTGATCATGAAACATAGAAGGGCATACAGACACAGGATTCTAAAGGGGCTGAAAATAAGTTCCATTCTGACAAGGGAGGGAGTTATAAAGTGGAGCTGAACAAAACTAAAATGCCTCCCTGGTAAGGGGGATTGTAAAAGGGTGAGAAAATAAATGAAGTGCCATCCTGGCAAGTGGGGGTGTAATGGGGGGTGTACAAATATAAAGTGCCATCCTGGCAAGAGGAGAACAGAAGCATTAGACCAGTTGACAGGGGATGGTAAAACATGGGTAATGTGAGTGGAGCATGAGGTGCCACATGTGAGACAGGGCAGGGGGCAATATGCACTCTATGTGCATCTCCTTCCACCCCAACGGGTATTGCCAGTGTGCATATGCTGCACCCGAGAGGGTGGGAGGTTCTCATCCACACAACTGGGGATGAGTGTGGGAACACTATTAACCACCCATAGTCACTTCCTCATGGGATACTAACCTTTCCAAGGAGCAAGCCATGGCCAGGAGTCTGTGGTGTAACCTGAGCATCCTGGCTGTGTTGAGCATCCTGGACATACATGTGCCAGCACTGTGTGGTGTGCTGGTATACCGAGGTGTCTGTTGTGCAGTGGCAGTCCTACACTGGAACAGCTGGGGGCTCTGGCCATCCCCTGTGGTGCCTGAAACATGATTGCAGCCTCCCTCACAGTGGCACACAGGTGATCCATGCTAGAAGACATGTCTTGCCACAGTTCAAGAAAGGCCACCATGTGCTCCACATGGCATGGTTTTGCACACTGATTGGTACACTGCATGTTGTGTGCCAGTTCCTGATGTGTGCTCTCCTCTGCACCCATGGCTGACTTAAGCATCTGCCTGTTGTCTACTGCCTCCTGTTGTCATCACTGATAGTCCATTTGGACTGGAGAAGGCTGCACCTTATGCTGTTGTGTGGCCCAGGTTGGCACCATTGTTGGGACTGAGGGTTGTTGTGGCTGAAGCAACACAGCAGTGGCTGAATAAGTGGAACTGGGTGGGGGGCAAGGTGGTGGCTCTGCTGGTGGCATGTGTGACAGGATTGGATAGGATCCTGTCCCATTTGTTATGCAAAGAGAGTTAAAAGCAAGGCTCTATTCTATCCTGTCATATTCTGCCACTTGTCTATCTCTTGCCTGTCTGATTGCACAATTAAATTGTCCTTGTGGCACCTAGGAATTGGCCACGTCGACAGTTCTACAATTTCTCATTGTTATCTTCTTTGCTTCACTTCCATTTCTATTCTTTCTTTCTTTCTTTCTTTCTCTCTCTCTTTCTTTCTTTCTTTCTTTCTTTCTTTCTTTCTTTCTTTCTTTCTTTCTTCTCTCTCTCTCCCGCTTGCTTCTTTGTGGAGAACACATCTCAGGAACGACATAGAGCAGATGAGGTCCAGAGGAGGGCTACCAAAATTGTGTGGGGTCTGCATCAAAAACCATACAAAGAGAGGCTTAAGGAGCTAAATACTCTGGGGGGGGGTGGGAGATATGCTAGAGACCTTTAAATACCTCACTGGTGTTAATAAGGTACAGGAAGGGAGTATTGTTTAAAGATTTTCAAAAACAAGCGGGGCATGCCATAAATCTGCAGGGTTAATTTCAGGAGGGATGTGAGGCAGTACTTCTTCAAAAAAGGGTACTGGATTCCTGGAAGTCTTCCAGTGGAGGTAGTGTGGGAAAAAAACAGTGGTGGAATTTGAAAATGCTTGGGACTGGCATAAGGGAATTGTAGGGGGAGGAGGAAGGGAAGAAGTGGTGCCATAGTTCAAGTAGCATCTGCAGCAGAAAGTGAGAATGAAATCAAACGGGCAAACTGGATAGGACCAGTGGCCCTTATCTGCTGTTACATTCTATGTTTCTATGTAACTTATTTATGAACAAATTTGAATAGCTGCAAACAAGTGTTATCCCTATAGTGATGAAACAAATAACTTCAGCTGGCTCAAGAATGGAACCACTAGACAGAGCAGTAGCAAAAAAAGGACCGCAACTGAACACAAAAGTAAGGTTGCTTGGTTGCCTGTACAAGTGCACTACAATTCCACTGCTAGGATATGTTAAAGAATAATTTATTAACAATGTTGTAAAATAAGTAGCACCCCCACACAAAATGTCGACATTTCACACTCCCCTAGTGCTTTTTATAGTGGCTCGGCTTGTGCGCCAGCCAACATATTGCAGTAGTAGCAGATTTGGAGGTGCAGTCACTATGGGCAAATGCAAGGCATGCATCAGTAAGTGCGTCCCTCATTCCCCAATGAGGCAGCATGCAGGCGCCACACCAGCAAACATGTAATGTGGTGAGCACATCTAAGAAAAGGTCCGCTGCAATTTGAGCCAAGCTCGTCACGCAACAGCACCTCCCAACGTGCCTTTCCTGGTGAAGCATTCTAATAAACATGGCAGCATTGACTGCTGCCACTGCCTGCCACAATGTCGACTTCGGGGGCACCCAATCCCCCTGTAGGCATGCCCTGACCCAGCTCTTGTACTGACTGGGGACCCCACTCCCCACCGGCATAATGCTGACCCCATTTGTTGTGTGCTGAGAGGGGTGCCCAGTCTCCCTCAGCTCTAGCCCCCACTTTGGTATGTGCTGACGGGGGTGCCCAATCCCCCGTCAGCTAGCCCTCCCTACAAACGCTCAGGTGGCATGCTTGTCCAGGACCATCTTGCAAATGAGCTTGCTCAAGGATGATTTTGCCTGGTTAAATAAAGTTTGATTGATTGATTGATTGATGTCTCCTGCCACATTGTTTCTGTGTCTTTCCACATAGTTTGTGAACAATGTAACCTATCTGACTACCTAAAACACATGCTAACGGTCACTATCCATGAAATAATAGGTTCATTCTTTGTTAAATACCAAAGGCAACCTTTGATTCTGTCTTTTGAACCACTGTGGCTCTCCTGTTCTGTGATACTGATGTGGTTTCTACGTAAACTGATGTGTTGCAAATGCCTAGAATATACTGTATGTGTAAACAAAGTCTGTAACCTTGTTGCATTGAATTGTATCTATACTCCTATGTCTTCTGTGTTATAGTATTGTATTGTTGTGTCCTCCATGTTGTACTGCTGACGTGGAACCTTTGTTAATGGGCTTTCAGCCCAAAAGTTGTTATCCGAGAACTCAATCAATAAATAAATAAATAAAGTACCTGTAGTAACCGACAATCAGCACGAATGACCTAACTTGTTTCTTCCTAATGGGCTGAGGCAAATTCTGTATTGCCTCAACTCTGTTCAGTTGGGGTTTGACCAGCCCCCTCCTCACAGTATACTCTACATATCTGGCCTCTGCCAAGAATATCACACATATCTTTGTATTGGCCATAAGTCCTGTCCTTCTAAATGTGTCCAGTACAGCCCCCACTTTCTCCAAATAGAAGTCCCATTTCTGGCTATAAATAATTACATTGTCTGGATTTGCTGATGCATACTGAGTGTGGAGTCTTAACAGCTTATTCATAAGCCTCCGAAATGTAGCTGGGGCCCCATAAAGACCAAAGGAAAATACAGTATATTGGAAAATGCCTTCTGGTGTTACAAAGACTGTTTTCTCCTTGGCAGACTCTGTTAAAGAAATCTGCCAGTACCCCTTTGTCAAATCTAGGGTGGTTAGGAACCTAGTTTTATGATCAATTCATTCACTCAACACATTGAATAGGCATTAAATTTCGACACCTCATTGACTTTCCTAAAGCCATTACAAAAAGAGATTTGTCCATCCGGGTTGGGAACCAATGCAATTGGGCAAGGCCACTCACTATAGGACTCCTCAGTAACCCCTACATCTAACATTTTCTTTATCTCTGCCCTTACCTCCTCTCTTCTGACTTCTGGGATGCGATAGGGCTTTAGCTTGACTTTCACACATGTCTATGTCATGGAATATTTCCTGTGCTCTGCCTGGTTTATCAAAGAACTCATCCCTAATCTGGTTAACCATCTGTCTAGTCTCCTTAAACTGGTCAGGTGATAATTCTTCTGAGATCCTGACCTCTGCCTCAGGAGAGTGGTTACTTAAGCAATAAACCATGACAGGGATTTACCAATGCCTGGTGTAGTTTGGTCGTGAGGCAGCAGGCAGAGTGACTAAACCACACCAGAAGTGGGTAAATCCCAGCATCACCCAATCAATCAATCAATCAATCAGTCTTTATTTTACCAGGTGAAAACACCATTGAGTAAAACTCATTTGCAAGGTGGACCTGGACAGAAACAGAAACATAGAATTTGACAGCAGATAAGAACCACTTGGCCCACCTAGTCTGCCCATTTCCCTACCTAATGGATAAGCTGCAGATCCTAGTTAACCAACAGCCTACTTCATCCTACACCCCACTAGAATTGCCTTGTGTCTGTCCCATGCATTCTTGAATTTTCCCAAAGTTTTTGACTCCATGACTGCCTCAGGAAGGCCTTTCCATGTATCCACAACCCTCTCCATGAAAAAAATACTTCTTCACATTACCTCTGAGCCATCCCCCCTCTATCTTCAAATTGTGCCCCTTTGTTCTTGCACATCTCTTTTTCTGAAAGATGCTACCCCCTTGGACTTTGTTGAGTCCCTTCAGGTACTTGACAGTTTCTGTCATGTTCCCCCTCTCTTCTTTCCTCGAGGGTATACATATTAAGCTTCTTTAGTCTCTCTTCGTATGTCTTCTGGTCCAGACCCTGCAGCATTTTAGTTGCCCTCTTCTGGACAGCCTCCATGCTGACAGTATAACATACAAGGAATAATACATAATTACAAGGCATGGAGCATGTTCAGTATACACAGGAATGGGGAAAACATGGTAGAGGTCACATACAACTACTATTTACATAACTTATATACAATAAATACATAGTTGTTCAGTGCATTATGTATCAGTGCAATAAATATAATTGATTAAAGGTGAAGGGAGACCAAAGGCGGAGTTTGAATCTAAGAGGAGGAGGAGATAGAGGAATAAAGGAGGGTTACAAGGCGTGGTGAAAAGGGGGGGGGGAGTGGTTGTGAGACAGACAGAAAGGAGAATTGATAAGGGAGAAAGGGAAGGTTATGAGCCTGGGAAGGAAGGGGAGGGGGGAAGAGAGAAGGGGTTACAGACCAGCAGGGAGGGAATTAATAAGGTGAGCCAGTGGGGTGCACAAGGTAGATGTCCCAATCCCTGGAGGTTAATGTAGTAATCAGGGGAAAGAATTGCAGGAATGTGTGAGTATTGTTTTGAAGGCATGCAGTTTTATGGGGATAACTAATTTCATGGTTTTTTGCAGTTTATTCTACAGTGACGGGAGTACATAGCTTATAGAGGATCAACCAAATGGGGCTTGACCTTGGGAATAAGGAGTAGGGTATATGAAGGGCTTCTCAGAGCATAGGAACTTGCAGTACACAATGGTGACATGCAGTAATGTACTGAGGAACTGTTTTAACGAGAGCTCTAAGGGTACAGATTGCTGCATTTTTCTGTCTTCTGAGCCTCAAAGAAGTCCACCCAACCATGGAGTAGAGGGTGTAATGGTCAGTAGAATATGGAGCTCCAATTATAAATCTTATAGCCCGGTGATGGAGGGTGTTGAGTTTAGTTAAGGCAGAGATGGGACCATGATCATAAATGAAGTCTGCATAATCCAATAGTGTAATAAATGGGTATGACACCAGGATGGCAACACTAGTACAGTGAAAACATTGAAGTCAACAACATCGACATTTTCACTGTAATAGTCCACCCAAGACCCCAGCACTTTCTCTCCTGGTCCTGCACCCCTCTAATCAACTGCTCCCACTTGAGTTAGAATCCTTTAGATCAGGGGATTGGAAATCAGGGTCTCCAGATACAAATTTATGTCAGCCACAAGTTGCAGATGACATAAATCCATTGCTGTAATGGTGGTTGACAATTTAGTTGAGCCAAATAAATGTAGTTTGTACAAGCCTAGTTTTAGCTTCCTGTGTAAGCAGGTTTTTGAGCCTGTAAAAGAGGCCAAATCTCTGTTTGAGTTTTTTCAGTATTTTGTTGCTATGATCTGTAAAGGAAAGTTTATAGTTGATCCACAGCCCCAAGTATTTGAATTTGCCACTTATTCTAGTGTTTTGCCAAGAAGCGTGTTCATTTGAGGAACTTAACCAAGGGCAATTGGATTTGTTGCATTGACCACTGGCGAGAGAAACATCTCCTTAGTTTTTTTGGCATTTAGTAATACCTTGCTAGTGAGCTCAGGAGATGGCCTAGCAATGTAGAGAACCTTATCACATTCAAAAAGGTGGATATTAGCTGATTTGATGCCAGCATCAATATTGTTGATGTGGAGGGTGCAGAGCAGGGGCCCCTCAATGGAGCCTTGTGGCATACCTCTCTGAAGATCCTTTAGGGGAGAAAGCCCTCCTTCAGCTTTAGCCTGCTGATAGCATTCCATTAGATAGCTGGTGAACCATTTTAATGTCCCAGAATTCAGGCGTACATTTCTAAACATGGACAAAAGCAATTCATAATCCACAGTGTCAAAGGCCTTACTCAGATCAAGAAATAAGGCACATAGTTTCTGGCATCCAACACCCTCTGTCAGTCATTAGCAACTTTGGCAAGAGTAGAGACGGTGCTATGAAATGGTCTGAAGCCTGATTATATCAGATTCAGACAGTTGCAGGGCTGCAGATGGTTCCTAAGCTGAGTATTAACTAGCTTTTCCATCAGTTTAGAGTGGATGGGTAGTAAGGATATAGGCCTATAATTATTTTGATCACTACAGTCTCCGGACTTGAAGAGAGGGATGACTTGCACAGATTTCCAGATGAATGGAAGAACTCCCTGAATCAATGATAGACTGAACAAGTGGGTAATAGGGGCAGCCAGGATATGGCAACTGAGTTTCAAAAAGTAAGGGTCAATTAGGTCAGCACCCATACTCTTTCTGGTATCCAATTCCAGAAGTTGGTCTTCAATTTCTTTTAAGGTAACTGGCCTGAAGGAAAAGGTCAAATTAGGAGCAGGGGTATCCGGGGCAGAGCAGTCTGTATCCTGTGTACACAGTTGGTTGTGAAGGTTATCGGCAGGATAGGAGTCAAATGCAAGCCCAGCAGTTGCAGAATGGTTGTTGAGTAGTTTGAGAATTATTTGTTTGTCAGTGATGACACAGCCACCAGAGGAGATTTTGACTGGGAGGGAGTTAGCCAGAGAGTAACCATCTAGATCCTTTATGGTCTTCCAGAACTTAGCTGAACACTTAGTAGAGGAGTCCAGTTTGGTGCGACAGTAGGTGGCTTTTTCCACCCTGATAAGTTTAGCGCACAGATTTCTAGTAACCCTAAAGGCTGTTCAATCAGCTGGCAGCTTAGATTTCTGGGCTTTTTTCCAGAGGGACTCCCTATTATATAGGGCATTTTTTTAGATTAATCGTGAACCAAGGGTTTGTTTTCTTCTTTATATGAACTTTTGTTAGGGGCACATGCTGATTTAGCGTACAAACTACATTGCTCTGGAATATGTTGTAGGCCTCATTCATGGTATACATTGCTCTGGAATATGTCGTAGGCCTCATTCATGGTAGGAGCCAGGTAGAACTCATGCCAGTTCGATTACTGAAGGTCCAAGAGGAAAGCATGGATGTTGAGGTCTCATCTGCTTCTTTTCAACATAAACCTTGAGGTGGAAACTGGTTTAGGTGTAGATCTAACACATGCTATAATGCAGTGGTCGCTAAGGTCATTAAAGAAGATGCCTGAGTGAGTGAAGAAGTGCGGTTTATTCACTAGGATAAGATCAATTAAATTGCTGTTGGCTGGGTTTTTCTTATTGGGATGGGTAGCTTCCATAATGAGCTGTGTAAGCCCGAATGTGTCAAACAAGTCCTTTAGTTGTTTAGAGCTATCAGTAAGCCTGTCCAGATTAAGGTAGCCCAGAATTATAACCTCCGAGATCTGAGAATCAGGAATGTTTTTTTAGGTAGTTCAATAACCTAAGCCCCACTGATGGGGGTCAGTAGCAGCCTATAATACTAAAGGATGTAGAAGTCAAGAGCTGTATCTTAAGTGGCAAACATCTGAATTCCTTGGGTACCAATGCAGAATCCATAACAGAAGCAGATAATTTATCCTGAACATAGATGGCTATACCTCCTCCTCTGGAGGGTCTATCAGCTCTGAACACATTATAGGATGGTACATTTATTGCATGGAAAGTAGAGGGTCTGATCCAACTTTCCGTTACAACCAGTGTGTCTGACTTGGTATGACAAATTCAACAGTAAAGGGTATCAATCTTGAGAGGGAAGCAGACACATCTCAGGGAAGTGTCTGTTGATTTTCACTGATTTTATGCTGTTATTGTTTCTTATGCAGCTTCTGGTTGTTTTCAATTGGTACCAGGGTGCTTTCTGACTTAAGTTGGAAAGGTACCTGTTTTGGGGATTTTGCTGGTGCAGATGAGTGTCTCAGTGAGGGTTTGGTGGGGTAGCTAATTGTCTCTAGTGCTCAGGAGGGGCCCCACCCACTGCTAGTGCATCACTTCCTTAATACTGGTAGCCTGTGGTATCATATGGTACCTGCTGTCTGCATATACACACTGGTAGCCATATTATTTCCATACACAACACAGCCACACACCACAGGGTAGAGGGACTGGAAGATAAGGGAAATAGTGCTGCCAACGGACAGGGGCAAGATAGAAAGAAGACAAACCACAAGAGGGAGAATGGAGCAGAGGGAACAAAGAAGAGGAAGGGGTAATGAGACCAGGATGACAGATTGGGGAAGTCTGGGAAGGCTGGAATGAGGGTCAGTGGAGGGGAGGGGGGCAAAGGGATCAGGGAAGGGGGAAGCAGAAATCACAGGGGAGGAAGGATCATGGGATGTAATAACTGTGCAGGAGCAGTATTCATGGACACCCTGTGGATGATGGGGGGTGCCCAGTCTGTATAAGGCTGGGGAGGCTAGAGAAAGAAGTACAAAGGCCAATGGGGGAAGTGTCAAAGATGATTAAGGGGCATATTAGGTTGGGAGGAGGAGAAGGGAATGTGGAAAAAACAAAAGACATCTAGGAAAAGAAAAAAGTTGGGGGAGATAAGAGAGACGGGGGGTGGTCAGAACAAGGGGGTAGGGAGGGTGACACAGGTATAGGAAACAAACAAGCAAGGAGAATTAGAGAAGGTGTAGAGAGATGGTAGCATAGTAAGCTCAGACGAAGGCCGACCTCTAAAAGGGGGATCAATGGAGGAGGAGGAGAAAGGAGAGGCACTGTCCATGGGTACAAAGAACAAAATGGCTGGGGAGGGTGATGGAGAAATAGATGAATTGGGGCAAGAAGGGTTGAGCACAGCAGAGAACACGGAGGGAGAAACAGCGACAATAGTAGGGAACATTGTGTAGGAGGAAGAAGGAGAGGAGAACGGTAAGATGGGGAGGGGAAGAAGTGAGGTATCTTGGTGTAGGGGGGCTCGACACTAAGAGAGGTCAGATAGGGTGGCAAAGGGGAGAGGTACAGTAGAATATGGGTGGAAGCCATGCCAGGAATGAGGGCGGAATGGGTGGAACAATCCGTGCTAAGGTAGCAAGCAGGAAAAGGGAAAGGCTTCACCTGATAATACACCTGGGGATGAATAACCTGGCTGAAGAAACAGTAGGGGAGGTAAAGGGGAGGTTTGAGGAACTAGGACATCTGTGTGAGGGAGTGGGCAGATCTGTTAGCTTCTTGGAGGTACTTCTTATTCCCATGGCAAGTATGGCAAGAAAAGGGAGAATTCAAGAGTTTAACCAATGGCTGGGGACCTAGTGTTGGGAAAAGAGGTACGGGCTGGTAGGGGGTCGGGGTGGGGATCTGGGAGAACAGCAGTCTGTACGCAAAAGAAAGACTGTACCTAAATAAGGAGGGAAGAAATGTACTGAAGTCAAGGACAGGGAAGCACATTGAGGAGCATTTAAACTAGGAGTGCAGTAGCAGGATAGATAGAGGAGTTCAGAGGCCTAGTGATGTGAAACCAAATGTGCTTACCCCTGTGACAGCAAGGTAAAGAGGAAGGCAACTACGAAGGGAGTGGACATAAGGAGAGAGTGGTGGGGGAAGGGTATAGACAAGGCTTGGAGGGTAGTAACACTAAATGTTAGGAGTCTGGGGAATAAAGGGGCGGAACTACAGGCTTTCCTGGAGGAGGAGTTGGGAGAGGACTTGGTGGCTATAACTGAGACATGGGCCTCCCAAATCCATGACTGGGTCATGATGGTTCCAGGGTACAGATTACACCGGCAGGATAGGGAAAAGGGAAAGGAGGGGTGGTGCTGTATGTAAAGGAGGGATTAAAATATGTGAGGGAAATGAGAGAGATAGAGAAGCACTGTGGGTGCAACTTCAGGATCCCAAAAAATAGATCACTAAGACTGGGGGTGGTATACAGGCCATCCTCTCAGTCTGAAGGGATGGACAGGGTACTGGCAGAACAGATCAGGAGGAACTGTGGGAAGGGGGGATGATGATAGTAGAGGACTTCAATCTGCCAGGGGTGAAGTGGGACATGCCTACCACAAAGAATAGAAGGGAGCAGGTAATGCTTGATGCCATCCAGGAAAGCTTTCTAGTACACTTGGTCAAGGAACCAACTAGGGAAAATGACACCCTTGACCTCCTACTTACGAACAGGAAGTGGGTGAGGGATGTGAGGGTGGAGGAACCACTGGGGGGAGTGACCACTGGACAGTATGATTCCAGTAAAGAGAGGGGGGCATCTGGCACAAGGGTGCTGGATTTCAGGAATGCCAACTTTAAGATGATGAGATAAGTGGTACAGGGGTTCCTGTGCAAAATTTAACCAAGTATGGACATTCAACAAAGGTGGAACTGATAAGACAGGCAATAGTGGAGGAAACAGAAACTTGCTGTAGGGCCCAGACTAAGAATGCTAGGGGAAAAAAACCCAGCTGGCTAAGCAAAGGGGTGTTAGACAAGGTGAAGAGGAAAAGGGTAGCATACAGGAAATACAGAAAATCAGGGAGGGAGGGAGGAGGATAGGGAGGAACATCTGCAAGAAGCAGAAGAAGTGACCTGGGGTAAGGGAAGCCAAGGCAGCAAGAGAACTCAGGCTGGCGCAGGGCATAAATATAGGTGAAAAATACTTCTTTAGGTACATCAGGGAGAAAAGAAGCTGTAAGGACCAAATAGTAAAAATTAAGAAAGAGGGGGGATGGGTGGAAGAGGGGGGGTGAAAAGGCAGAAGTGCTCAATGACTACTTCTGTTCTGTCATTACAAAAGAAAGGAAGGCGGTGCTACCCATAGTAGGAGTGAGGATAAACACAGATGGGGGGATGGCGGATGAAGAAATCACAGTGAGGAGGGTGCTGAAGGGGTTAAGGGCATTGAGGGTGGACAAGGCACCAGGACTGGACAGAGTACATCCAGGAGTGCTGAAGGAACTGGCAGAGGTCCTGGCAGGACCTTTGGCAGAATTATTTAATTCATCTCTGGATACAGTATGCGTATCCCGTGACAGAAAACTGGCTTATGTGGTTCCCCTCCACAAAAGTGGACCCAAGGATGAACTGGGGAACTATAAGCCAGTACATCTAATGTCCATAGTGGGGAAGCTAATGAAGATCATCCTAAAGGAGAGACTAGTAGCACTACTGGAGGAGAATGGGGTGCAGGACAGGAGGCAGCATGGATTCGTCAAGGACAAATCATGCCAGACCTGCCTGGTGGAATACTATGACTGAGTGACTAGGCAAATTGATGGGGGTCATGGTGTAGATGTCCTGTACCTAGACTTCAGTAAGGCCTTTGATTCAGTACCACAAGGGAGACTTGGAAGCAAGCTACAGGGCACAGGGGCAGGAGCAAAACTGGTGGGGTGGATGGAGAACTGGATGAAAGATAGGCAGCAGAGAGTGGTGGTAAGTGGGGAATACTCATCTCCTAAGCCTATGACAAGTAGTGTGCCACAGGGGTCAAAGTTTGGCCCAGTGCTCTTTGGCACATTTATGGCAGACATCTCGGAGGGCATCCACAGCAAAATCAGCCCATTTGCGGATGACACCAAGATGGGAGTGGTGATGAATGAACAAGTTGGGTGGCGGGGGCTACAGGAGGTTCTGGCAAAGCAAGAGGCATGGTCTGACAGATGGCAGCTGGGGTTCAATGCAATAAAATGCAAGGTACTGCACTTTGGAACAAAAAATCAGAGGAGAAGCTACCATCTGCGGGGGGGTGTGCTGCTGGAGGTAATAGAAAAGGACAACGATCTGGGGCTGCTCATCACGGGAGCAATGAACAATTCTGCACAATGCAGAAAGGCAGCAGCAATGGACAACAAAATGATGGGGTGCATTGCAAAGGGCATTACCTTAAGAAGAAGGGAGGTTATTTTACCGTTATATAAATTTTTGTTTAGACCCCACCTGGAATACTGTATGCAGTACTGGTGCCCGTACCTACAAAAGGACATTAGGCTGCTGGAGGGGGTGCAGAGTAGGGCAACGAAGATGATTCAGGGCCTGGGGGAACTGTCATATGAGGTCAGACTAAGAGAATTAAACATGTACACACTGGAGGACAGGAGGGACAGGGGAGACATGATTGAGACCTTCAAATACATGAAGGGGATAATCAAAACAGACACAGAAGGTCTATTCAGGAGGAGGAGGGTGGGAAGAGACACTAGGGGCAATGACATGAGATTGGAGGGGAGGTAGACTGAGGAGGGTGACGAAGAGGCATTTCTTTATGGACTGGGTGGTGGCAAAGTGAAATGCACTATCAGCTGAGGTGGTAGCATGTAACACAGTGGATTGCTTCAAAAAGGGGTGGGACAGGGCAAAGGGGAGTGCAAAGGGAGGGAAGGAGAGGGGGGTGGAGCAGCTGCTGAATAGGGAGCTAGCTGCAATCTCAAGCAGCCTAGACAGACCAGGATGGCCTTTTGCTGCTGGCAGCTTTTGTATGTTCATATGTTTCGTAGGAGGCTGCAGGCATTTACATAGCGTATACTAATTCCTTTAAGATGGGCCAGCTCTGATGGGGCAGTGATGGGGGCAACAGGACCTGGGTTTAGGTCTGTTACCCAAGTATAGGAGGAGCAGCAATAGGAGTTTTTTAAGAGCACTTAGGAACAGCCTAAAGAGATGGAGCCACCTTCTGCTGCGGAGATATGGAGAAGAGGATATACAGCAATTGGTGCGCAGTACAAGAGGACCCAAGGAGGCATAAAGAAGCAGCCTTGAAGTAGAGGAGGGACTGGAATGCCACCCACAATAAACCCACATGCTGGAGTGTTTTATTGTGATTATACAATATCGCTCTTCACTTTTTATATAACAAAATAAAGAAAAAATATTTTGGGGGGGGCATTTTAAATCATTTTTATTTAATTCATTCATACACCAGAAAAAATAGCCAGTTTCTCCCATTGTCAGCTTTGTGTAGTCATCATTTAATTTTTTTTTCCTGCTGCTGAGAGGCACCTGCTCCCCTCTGAACACCCCTCACACACATATACAAATGTATTATTATTAATTTTTGTTTCCCTTTAACTAAGGGACTTGTGTGAGTTGTAGCCATTCAGTGCAAACAAGACAGTATGGCAGTGAGTGCTGACAGACTGTGGCTGTTCAATCTGGGGTTCCAGGGTCTGGGCAGCTTTTTCATTCAGGAGAAACTGACTGACTTTTTCCCCTGTGTTGAAATCAAATCAGAAGATTATCTTTTTAACATACAGGGAATTGGAACATTTACTTTTATTGTGAAGGACCGCTGCAGGTGAGTGGTACCTGGTGTGAATGAGCGACTGGTGCTGCGATTGAGGAAGGGGGTGATTGCTATATTTTATTTGTATTCTTTATTTATTTCAAAAGTTTCACCAGGAAAGACATCTGACTTGATAAGTTCATTTTCATTTGCTGTTTGCTGTAAATTGTGTCCCAACTGGTTGCAGGACTGTTTTTGTTTCAGCACTCTCTGTGTGTGCCGCATTTATCAGGCTGCTATTGGGGTCCTTAGGAGTGGAGTATGGGTGGGTGATTGGTGATACATGGGGCAGACTAGGGAGACAGCTGTATCCAACTATGGCCTGCATTTTCCAGTGAGTGCCACGTACTGTGGCATTTTAAAGTTTTTTGTTTTTGTGTTTTTTCCCTTGGAATATGAGCTGGTAGTGGGCAGAATTAATTGAAAACTGCATCCTATTTTATAAATTTTAGAATAGTCCAGGATTCCAGGATTTGTGATCGGGTCAGAGTTTATTGGCGATTCAAGATGGTGGATTTAATGTTTTGATTTCAGGGGGGTCAAACTGATTTCTTTAATGTCCCACTGCAGATGCGGCTGACTGGTACCTTTTGCGTGGGGTGATGCCAGGATTTACTATGGGAGAAAGGTGCCAGTCAGCCAATCAGAGTCCCCGATTCTGGGATCCCATTGTATAATTTTGGGTAACATCTCTGATATCACCACATAGGCCTCTATCCTTCCAGGGTTTGAGCAAGTTAATGCGATAGATTTGCTCAGGCTTCCTAGGATCAGGCTGTCTAATCTCTAGTTTACCTGGCCCACTGACTCTATCACCTCATATGGCCCCTGCCTTTGGAATAATAGCTTGTTTTCTGCTGTGGGCACTAGGACCATGACCCAATACTCTGGTTGGAACTTCTGTATTGTAGCGCTGGTTATAGCAGGCCTGTTGGGAGCCTGGAGGTTTCTCCATATGCTGTTGCACTTTGGGAGTAACCTGAGTGATGCAGACGCACATCTGCTTCATGTGCTTAATTTTATTTTTCCCTGGGGGTATTTGATCCTCCCATAATTATTTGGCTATGTGTAGAATACCTCATGGATGTCACCCATATAGGAGTGTGAATGGGGAAAACCTGGTAGAAGCTTGGGGAACCTCTCCTACTGCAAAGAGTAGATACTGCAGTAGAGTATCCGAGTTCTTCCCACCCTTGCTGACTTTCTAATGTAGCATACTTTTGAGAATTCGGTCAAACATCTCACCCAACCCCTATGTCTAAGGGTGGTATATCAAGGATTTTGCAGCCCATATTTTAAGAAGGTTACAGAGCTCACGCATCAGTCTGGATACAAACAGTGTGTGCCCTGATCAGTCAAGATTTTCTTTGGGATTTCAACAAGGGAGAACACCTGAACCAACTCTGCGGCTATAGTCTTGGAGGCCGTTTTGTGTAACAGAATCACCTTGGAGTACCGTGTTGCATAGTCAGTTATTTTTGAATATATATTGGTGGCCTCTTTCTGACTTTTAAAGGGGTCCTCCTAGATGTATTGCCATTTATTTAAATGGAACATCAATAATAGGCAACGGTGCTAAGTGTGCTTTTCAGTGCAGCTTAGGTGCTGTCATCTAGCAATCAAGACAGGAAGCACAGCAATGTTTAATTTCCTCATACACCCGACCAGAAGAGTCTTCGCAAAATTCTCTCACAAGTCTTTTCCACCCCTAAATGTTCCCAAGCAGGTGACTATGGACTAAGTCTAATACCTTTCTTCCATAGTGTTGGGGTATGAGCAAGTATTCAACTTCTTGATCCTTAGCCTGGCTACCATGTGCAGTAAGTAATTTTTAAGAATAAAGTAGGGTCCAGTCCCTCTTGTCCACCCTTGTATGGTATGGGGACCCCATTAATTTCAAACCCTTCAGTGTGACTGCTCTGCAGTAGGGGGTTGTTAGCCTGTTCTCAGCTAAAGTTATCCCCAGAAATTCTCAGGTTGTCGAAGTCACCTTTCTCTAGCTCTTGGATTTCATCAGGGACCTGCTCTCCTGTCTCTTGGGTGATCTCAGATTGACTACATTGGGTTGCCACCCCTTTTCAAACAAGTTTCAAAGGTTCATTTAACAGAACCTCCATGTGGGTTTTCCTTGAAGTTTTAGTGCTGTGGAGTTTACCGCTTCTGCTTTCTCTTTTCATCTTATGACACTTAGAGTTTTCCAGGCACAAATCTTGGTGGGTGAATAGGAAAATTCTTAGCGGACTCATTTTTGAGAAAATGAGTTCTGGCTGAGGTTTAGGGCTGTCCTCTAGCTGAAACTGTAGCAGGGTTTGGAAATCAGGGAAGTCCCTTCCCAATATCAGTGGATATGATAGTTTTGGTATCACACCGGCAGTGACAGAGATGGTTTGACCACATATACCTATTTACAAAGGAGCCATTGGATAATATTTTAGTGATCCATGTACACAGATGGCACTTGCCTACTTAACCTTGTCAAATTGTGAAGGATCTTTCAGATTCCCTGAAACTAAGATAATTGCACTCCCCGAGTGTACCATGGCCACTGGTGGTTTCCTATTCACTGTAACCAGTATTCAACAGATATGAATGCCATCAGCCACCCCAAACACACTCAATAACTCACAGTAATCATTGTCTGTTTCCCCCATATCACACTGCATGAGTTCTGAGATATTAGGTCAGTTAGCCACAATGTGCCCAAGTTCTCCACACTCAAAACATAGATAAGGTTTTTTTGGCTTAGTGTCCCTTATTGTCCTTTTTGCTAGGAATCCCAAGTCCTTTCTCAGCTTCTGGCCACTCTCTTTAGTGCCCCCAATCCTTGTCTCATTTCTACCAGTTTTACTGAATCTCTGGTTCCTTGGGCTTAGGGGTCACCACTGGGTTTGAGGTATCTCCGGAGGTGTAGTGTGGGAAAGTTTTCTCACAGCCAGGTATTGTTCTACTAGGGCTACCAGGCTGGCATATCAATCAATCAATCAATCAATCAAGTCTTTATTTATCCAGGCAAACACCATTGAGTAGGCTCATTTACAAGGTGGACCTGCGTTACACAAGGTCAAGAATAACACTTTTATGTACAGATAATAAATAGACATAATTATACAGAAACAGAAAAAAAATACACAGAGCAATAACAAGTATTTCAGGTATAGGGTTAACAAGGTTAGGGAGAATAGTATGAGAAAGGGAATTAAAACATTCTGAAACTGCCAGCATATTAAAACATTTTCAAACAGCACAGCATATCATTGGTCAGGACATATACAAACTTAAGGGGCAGATTTGGAGGGGAAGGGTACAGGACTGCAACTGTTCTAGGAGGGGTGCTACAGTAGATGGGCTGGGGACATATATGTTAGGAGTCTGAGGATAAGAAAGGTAGTGGATTAGCAGAAAAAAGAGGGCTATAGGTGAGTATATATGGTGGGGTTGCCCTGGCCCTACACACTCTCGTAGACCAGGTGGAAGTCCTTGAAGAAAAATATCCAGCACCAACATCTCTATGACCTGGATTGCTGATATCTGGTCTTAAAGGGACATATTCATGTACAATGGTATACATAGTTTGAAAGCCCATGAAAAGTTGTTTTAATTGAGGTATTGGGTAAACCTGTAGCTGGAAGCAGTCCGGAGATATAGTTGACTGAGTCTATGCAATATAAATGCTACATTAGAGCCATTCTTAGAACCTTGGGATGTCAGTGACAATCAAGCAGTGCCTAACTGCATTGCGTTACACACTGCTTGATCATTACTGTCATCCCACGGTTTGGAGACTGGATCTAATGCAGTATTTATATTGCATTGACTCAGTCATCTATATCTCTGGACTGCTTCCAGCTACAAGGATGCACAATACCTCAATCAAAAGAGCTTTTCATGGGCTTTTGAACACTGTACATGAATGTGTCCCCTTAAAAACTTCCTTGACAGGTGGATCGAATCAAACATTTGTGATCTGAGGGCCTTCCCCTCCTATTAACCACCAACTGTAGAACTTCTGAGCCCTCACCTTTGGAGTTATTCCAGTTCTCGAAAGGATCTTCACTTTCTGATGGTCATAGTCTGTTGCTGCATCTTACTCTAGGTTGTAATAAGCTTTTTGGGCTTTAACCAGCAGGAATGCTGCACTGATGCTGATCCATTGAGAGTGGGACCAGGCCTCTCGAAGTGCAGTTCATTCAAAGGCCAACAAGTATGCCCCATATCATCCTCAGGCATTATTTTCTGTTGGCAATGACTTGCACAGATTAGCTATGGTTCTTCATTATGTGGCTCTGCAGAGGCTGGTTGTCTCATGCATTGCACTACCTCTCAGAGAACTGTGTGGTCCTCTCATTATGCAGCTGATATCTCTGCAATCTGGAACATTTGCAAACCTTTAGTCTCCTGCTGCACTTGGAATTCCTACTGCTGTGCTCAGTTTATCTCCCATTGCACTCAAGTCACCTCCTGCTATGCAGCTGTCGATTGTAAGAGGGCTTTTAGGACCTCTTCCATTTCCTTAACATATCAGTGGGCTGACAAGTCCCACCACTGCAACCATATGTGGTAGGGTAACCTCCATTATTTCCCTTGGGTGGGCTGGTGTAAGTGCTTTTGAGGAGAATACACAGTTTGAGGTCAAATAAAACAGTGCAGTTTTTTTGGGACAGCTTTGCCTCCACCTAACTGGGGTTTCAGCCCCTTTTAACATACATAAACACAATCCTACTGCTGTCTGGAGTTCTATCTAAACAAACTAAACCCTCTCTACCTCTGGTTACCAGCTACTCTGGTTCCCAGCCTCCAGGTAGTATCATTACAGTCCACTTACAAATTTTGTAGTCCTTCTCAAAGGTCTCTGTAGCTTGAACTCGCCATTTGAAGCACAGCTTCCAGCTTTCCATAGGCCTCTTCTTCTCCTGCGCTGTCTAGGTGGGTTTTATAGTGTACACTGCCCCTAATCAACATTGACTGCAGCTGTGTTTGCTTAGCTCCCTACCTGGATGCTTCCAGAGAGTTCTGTGTTTGATTAGCTCTCTACCTGGATATTTTCAGAACTGTCTGTTTGATTAGCTCCCTACCTGGATACTTCCACAACTTTGTTTAACAATTTCAGTATTTCTAAAAAGCGAACACTGTTTTATCCATTCTTCTGCTGACATAAATTCCATCTACCACTTGGTCACAAACTTCAGCTTTCATTTTTAGTTTTGAGCAACACAACTTTGAAGATCTTTTGAATATTAATTTTTTGTTTTCAATTACCATTGCATTAAGCCTCAAAATATTGAAAGTGGTCATTGTATCAATATTCTGGACATTGGGGCTGTTCTCTTAGTGAAAACAGGTCATATTTGTCCTTTTATAAAAATTGCCAACTAAAATTATCAAGAAAAATGGAATCCATACATTAACTGTTTTCTGGAGATGTCATACCCTTTCTGAGACCTTAATGCATTTTTTAAACTGAAAGTTCTGAGAAAAATAGAAGCAATTTAGACTATCTTGTTATATAGTAACAAATAGATATATGGAATTAAAACAATACATTTTCAGCCCTCTCATTTATTTGCTAATTTTAAACTTTAGTTCTAATAGATACAGAGTTATTGTTCATAAATTATTTCTTTCTCATTTTGTCTTTTGTTTAATGCCCAAATGGTCTGGCAGTATAGGCTAGAGGTTAGAATAATTAACTGTGAATGAGCCTGGTACATCTAGCAGACTTGGGTTTGAGTCTCACAACCTCCACTTGTATACTGCACACTATGTGATTCTAAGCAAGTCACTTAATCACCTGATCCCTGAAAACTGTCACTTTTGCCTAGTGGGCCTTACCCAGTTACCAAGAATAAAAAAAATAAAAAAGTGGCAGCTGTGCTAAGACCATATGTCTATCATAAAGAATTTCACTTGTTGCATAAAAATGACGTACTGCTAATTGAAACCTGCAGTTTATACTACGATTAGTCTCTCATTTTTTATGATGTGTTATGTGATGGGATCTTCTCCTATTAATAGGACTCCATTGTACTTGTAGTTTACTATATCATTTGTAGAATCAGCTTTTATTGAGTCCATTAAATTTGACTTGTATGATTTCATAATGCATAACCTACAGTACAAGTCACATTAAACTGTTCCCTCAACTCACTGGTGTAGCATTGTTCAATGAGTTTCCTAATCTGTGCAGTGTTTAATTCAATGAAGTATTAAAAGTTTAGTATTGGTTTGCAACTAGCTGTTAGGACTATAAGCTTTATTTTCAGCTGAGTGCTTAAGAGTTTGATTTCAGAAGGCAGACTAAACAACTCTTAAGGAATGCTGTGATATTTATAAACAATGCTCTTAAGGAATGCTGTGATATTTATAAACAAAGCTCTTAAGGAATGCTGTGATATTTATAAACAATGCCATGAAAATGCATTGCATAAACATTGCAAAACAGCTACTGCCATATCACTAAACAGGTACAAGTGAGTTGAATAGGCAGTGAAGAATGGTTGTAAAAGAATTAAAAGCTTCAACAATTCAAGCTGCCACTGCAGTAGAATCACAAAAAAAATTAAAATGCTACACCAGAGAGTTGATGGAACAGTTTAATGTGACGTGTACTGTGTATCACAAAGTATGACTGTTAAGAATTTGCCATATTATTTATGTATATTGCAAATACTTATAAATAAAAATAAGAAAAATAAAAAAATTTACAGCCTGAAATATAACAAATAGTATGAACAGCTTTAACCAGAGCAGAGTACAGTAGCAAGTTTTGAGCATCGTAAACAGTTTTTGCACATTGCTTCAGCCAGTGTGGGAGATGGGATGGGATTATGGTTTTCCTGCATAAGGTCATATTTAAATCTGCTTAGCAGAATTTCATCACATTCAGCAGATGTTGAGGGATATGCACAGGCAGTAAACATGCCATATTTCAAGTCACTAGCTTTAAGGGGTGTTGAGTTATAAGCCACCAAATATTTCACACAGTCTTACAAAATTTTGTAAAGAAAATGAGGCATAACATAGCCAATATCTTAAAAGAAGGACAGGGGGAGGGGGTCAAAGAAATCTGGTAAAATATAAAGGGTGCTATCAGGAAGGTGACTGACAAATAAACCAGGAAATTAAGCAAAGCAAAAAATAAAAGAAACCCACTATGGTACTGTAAGGAGGTGGCAACCATAGTTAAGGAAAGAAAAGCAGCCTATAAGAAATTCAAAGTAACAAAGAAAGAGGAAGACCAGGAATTATACAAGGAGAAATTAAAGGAGGCAGGTAAAGTAATAAGGATGGCAAAAGAACAAACTGAGATGAGGATAGCAGAAGATGTGAAAAAGGGGGACAAGACCTTGTTTAAGTACAAAGCGGAAAAAAGGAAGGCAAAGGGGTAATAGTACCACTAAAGGCAGAAGGGGGAACCTAGAAGAGGGGGGGATAGGGGAAAAAGCTGAACTCCTAAACCAGTACTTCTGCTCTGTATTTACAGAGGAGAAGGAGGGAAATGGTCCAGCCCTAAAAAAGACCAGCACCCCTGAAATAGGGGTTGATGCAGACCCCTTTGCAGCAGACCAAGTCCTGAAGGTGTTAAATAGCCTGAAAATAGACAAGGCCATCGGGTCTGATGACATGCACCCCAGAATCCTAAAATAACTAGGGAAGGAGCCTGCAGCACCACTAGCAAAGCTCTTCACCAAATCACTGGAGACTGGAGAGGTGCCATTACATTGGAAGGAGGTGACAGTGGTCCCACTCCATAAATCTGGTACCAGGGAAGAGGCAGGAAATTACCGACCAGGGAGCCTCACTTCTGTGGTAGGAAAATTGATGGAATCATTACTAAAACAGAGGATCCTAGCACTCCTTGAAGCCAGCGGACAACAGGATCAAAAACAGCATGGGGTCACAACGGGGAGATCCTGCCAAACAAACCTAATCAAATTCTTCAACTGGGTTACTAAGACAGTAAATAATGGAGGGGGGAAGGGGCAATGGATGTTGTCTACCTGGAGTTTAGTAAAGCCTTTGACTCTGTTCCCCACAGAAGACTGATAAAAAAGTTAGACAACATAGGGGTGGGATCAAAAGTGGTAGCATGGGTGGAAGATTGGCTGCAAGGTAGAACGCAGAGGATGCAGGTAAATGGCACACTATCAGAAGAATAGAGAGTAACCAGTGAGGTTCCCAGGGCTCCGTACAGGGGCCTCTGCTTTCAATATATTTATAACAGACATAGCAGAGGAGCTTGAGGGGAGGTGTGTCTATTGGCAGATTACGCCAAGAGAAGCAACCAGGTAGAATCCCCAGCAAGGCAACTAAAAATGGAGACAAACCTAAAGAGGAGTGGTCTGCAGCATGGTAGCTGAACTTTAACACCAAAAATTGCAAAGTCATACACATAGAGAGGGGAAACCCAAAAAAGGAGTACTTCTTGGGGGGAGTTAAATTAGCAACAACCAGTCAAGAGAGAGACCTAGAGGTCATTATATCAGATGACCTAAAAGTGAGTAGACAATGCAAGAAGGCAGCACTCCAGGCCAGTGGCATGCTGGGATGCATCAGAAGAGGGATCACAAGCAAGAAGAGGGAGGTCGTCTTGCCACTGTATAGTGCATTGGTCTGCCCCCACCTGGAGTACTGTGTCCAGTTCTGGAGACTGCACCTTAGAAGGGACATTGACAGAATGGAGACAATACAAAGGATAGCAACAAAAATGATACATGGAATACACAGAACTCCATATGAGAACAGGCTGAAGGAATTGAACATGTACTCTCTGGAACAAAGGAGGGAGAGGGGGGACATGATCGAGAACTTCAAGTACATCAAGACGACAAATAAAGTCCAGGTTCAAGAACTATTCAAGGCCAATGAGGGCAGCAGAACATGGGGTCATGATCTTATACTAAAAGGGGGCAAATTCAGAACCAACATTAGAAAGTTATTCTTTACAGACAGGGTGGTCGATGCCTGGAACAGCCTGCCATCAGAGGTTGTGGGGACAGAGACAGAGGTGGGGGTTCAATAACGCATGGGATAAGCAGAAATGTATAATACAAATGAGGGGGTAAGTGGGGAGGGGTAGAAAAAAGAACATGGGCAGACTAGCTGGACCTTGAGGTCCCCTTCTGCTGCCACTTTCTATGTTTCTGTGTTCTATGTCCATAAGTAAACTGCATCATTATGAACCTGTCACTGCTTCAGAGCAACTAAACAAAATGTCACAAAATTTGGAAGACTAGCTATCCCTATTGCAAGTTTAGGAGGCAATATTGCGCAGTGGTTTAAGGCTCTGAGCTGGAGACCTGGGTTTGAATCCCACAGACTCCACTTGCATACTGTGTGATTCTGAGCAAGTCACTTAACTTCCTTGTGCTCCCAGGTCACACCTGTAAATAAGCTTTTAGCTGGTTAAAAAAAAATGTTGTTATGTTAATGATCAGGTCACTAAGAGCCTGACACACTCAGAGGGCCAGAACATAGTGACTCCCACAGAGAACTGACAGAGTGAAGAAGATGACTGAAACACTGTGTAGGTAAGACATAAACTATCCTGAAGGTATAGGTCTGACAGAAAAGGGAATGAGTTGCTATGTTTTTAAGAGTGAGTTTCACTATGGAACAAAAGGAGGCTATGGGGGTGTGTGTGCAAAAATCACAACAGAGTCTGTTTAGGTCAAGCCAAAGGAAAAGTGGTACAAAGTATTTCAGTCAATCACAATCTTTATTTATTTATTGATTTATCCAGATGGGCACCATTGAGCAAGGCTCATTTGCAAGGTGGATCTGGTCATGAATACATCAAAGTACAGTACAGAAGCAGGTATACTTTATTTTACTTATTTATCTTATTTACCAGCAAAGTGGATTGGATCAAAGACCTCATTTTCAGCCATGCCTGGGGAAGGGGGAAGGACAATAGGAATGCAAACAAATTTCAAATATAGAAAACAAACTTAAAAAAATTTATTAAAATGTGCAGTATACAAGGGTGTGATATTGGACTCCAAACAGCGTAGCAGAGATTGATGCCCAGCTGTTTGTGAAAATTAGGGGAGTAGCCAAATCAGATGCAGTGTAAATCAATGTTTTGTGAGAGTAAAATGCCACCAGTGGAGTTGTAGCAAGAATCACTATTCTGCTTCCACAAAATTTCAAGAACATATTAAAAATGTTCATGGAAGTGCGCTAGTTAGTAATCAGTAATACAACTGAAAAAAAGTCACACTAGGCTGATGGTGCACTAAATAAGCATTACAAACTGAACCTCAGAAAAAGTCGGCCCTCACTAGTTTGGCTCAGGATGCCACTTTATTATGGCTGCATGGATGGAGCTCTGTAGACATTATGCAATCAGTTTTAAAAATCACAGTGAAAGCACGTGACTGGACCACTGTCCAATGTGCTTCCTCAGTGCTCTAGTGAATGTTCACCACAGCTGTTTATGCAGCCTTTTCCCACCGTGGGCTACATAAACACACCTCCTTTGTGGGGCTCAATTTTTCTTCTTCAATTGTGGAAGTGACGGCTACCAGGCACAAGATGGTGGCTCCAACTCAAATTACATATGCACGAGTATCACGCATGCACTGTTCTGTCCTGATAATACCCAGGTGTAATGAAAACTAACTACATCCTAAAATCTAATAATTATGAGCACAAAGCCCCTGTTCAAACACTTTGCCTCTAAAGACAAGCAGCAATGTGGAGTACCTTAAAATAGTTCCGAAATCCTGTTTATTTTCATCTGCTTGCTGCTGTGCATCTCTCCAGCTAGCCTTTATGATGCCTGTGGGAGCATATAGATCTCCATGTACAGGCATAACAAATACTACAGAAACTGATATTGCAGTGGGAACTGATGTTGCAGGTGTGCCATGCAGGTTTGGTTCCAATCCTATCTAACAGTGGCAACACCTGCACATGCCGCGAGGTGACTCAGTGAGGCATGACACCAGTTCTCCAACTGTACTACCTCCCGATCCCGCATATATGGTCTCTTTCTGCCCCACTCAATACTAAAACCCCTCCTCAGTGTACTACAAAAAGCAATCACCTGTCTCAGAAGACCTCCTCTTTCATTCTGTCAAAACACAGCCACTCCCTGATGTTGAAATCACTGGCCTCCACAGTTTTCTGCCCCATTCAACCTGGTGGGTAGGTAGGTAGTGCCTTCATTGAGGGGTGGAGATCTGCCTCTATTTTTTTGTTGTTGCTGTTGTTATGTTTGTTATATATAGAGCTCAGTGATGATGACACAGTCTATGTACACCGGCTGGGCAGTGCTAAGGGGCATTGCCATATGTTTCTCTGCTTAGTTCAGTGTTGTTCATTTGCAAATTTCAGCAAGATTTTAATTGACTGAGTCTTTGCTGGAGTAATTACACTGATGAAGCAGAAAACAGAGCAAGGGGAAAAAGTGCAAGTTGCTGCTGGAATGGAACTGGACATGTACTTAATTTCTCCGAGAAGAAGTAGTCTAGAGAGCAGAACACGAAATACCTAATGAAAAGGTAGCAGAGAGACATTTACAAATTGTACTTATTCCAAGCAAATTGCATGGCTTTCATAGTGCCAGAGAAACATAAACATTGTTTTGCTATAATGTGCATATTATATTGATTAAATATTCCCTTCTCTTGAGTCATTTTGATATTTTTTCTTTTCTTTTAAAATCCATTTTATATGCACAATATCATATTCTAGGATGTAGTTCATCATTGAATATAAGGACTTCTCGGCTGGTTGAAGCTCTACAACTCAACTGACATTTCTGCATGTTCTGTTTCAGATGTACACCCTGTCATTTGTTATTGCTTATATGTAATTGGTTGGGGGGCATAATTGATATGCACTAGATGCCAGGTGATGTTGTGCATGCACAAACTGCAGAGAAGCTTAAGATGCATTGAATGTAATGCGGCTGCCCAACCCACCTTGTTTTTATTTATTTATTTATTTAAGAATCAGTTTACAACCTTTGAGCCAGAGGCTCGTTTCCAAAGGTACTTCGTCACATAAGGACATACATTGCATTTCGGTTACATAGCAAAGATTTGCAAAAAATCAATAGGCATTCACCAGAGGTGCCAGGTCACATTGTGGTCAGACAAATACAATTGGGTACAGGGTACATGTAATTGATAACAGGTATTACACAAGTCGGTATCAAGTGAGCATTCTGGTAGATAAACATTGAAACAGCTGGCACTGGCCAGGTTAAACCTAGGCATGGTGTACAGGGAAGTGGTGGAGGGGATGGTTGGGTGGAGAGCTGCCCGGGGGGCATTGTCAAGAGAAAAAAGAGGTGGAGGCTATGTTCAGAGACAGAAGCAGTTACGGGTGCTGAAGATGTGGTTCCGAAGTGCGGTTTTGAATGTGGAGATGGTGATGGCATTGGTGATGGTGGCAGGGAGAGTTAAACCAGGTTGGGGCTCTATAGCTGAAGGACCTCTGGCCATGGCTGGTTCTTGTTCTGGGGACCTTTAGAGTGGTCTTGTAGGAAGACCGTGTTGCAATGGTGGTAGGGCTCTGGTGGATGGATGCCGTTACCCCAGGGGGGAGAGCCCGAGTAGGGTTTTTTTGGTGAGGAGACAGGTCTGGTATCGGAGCCGTTCATCCAGGGTAAGCAGGTTAGCATCGACATATAGCTGACAGGTGTGTGTGAGCCTGGGGGCACCAGTAATCAATCTGCATGCTTTATTCAGGGTTAGGTGAATTTTGTTGAGTGCAGTGGTGTCGGCAGCACCGTATACTGGTAGACCATAGTCTACAAGGGACAGAACGGACGATGTAACTGCTAGCCGGAGAGCATTTGGGGAAGGCAGGTTTTATGGCGGAATAGGATGCCAAGCCGTGTGTTGGTGGCGGATGTTAGGGCGTCGATGTGGTTGTGAAATGTGAGGGCTGAATCGAAGGTAACCCCAAGGTATTTGTAGGAGCAGACTTGTTCCAGTGGTTGGTTGGTGCTTGGAAGGATATAGAGTGGGTGGTTGCTAGCTTTGTTTTGGGGGTGTGAAAAGAGCATAGTTTTGGTTTTCTTAAGATTGATGACGAGTCTGCGCTCCTTAAACCAAGCCTCGGCACTGTTGAAAGACTGCTGTAGGGAGTCCTGTAGGGAGATGGGATTACGGTGGGTGGCAAAAAGGACAGCGTCATCTGCATACAGCAGAATTTTGCCAGAGCATGCACTGGGCAGGGTGTTCAGATACAGCGAGAAGAGAAGGAGGCCCAGGATGGAGCCTTGGGGGAACCCAGAGAGAATGGGACGGGTATCGGAGAGTGTGCTATTAATCTTGACACACTGGGATCGAGTGTCAAGATAGCTAGCACACCATGCCAGGGGGCCAGCCGAGAGACCAGTGAGGCAGAGTGCATTCAGCAGCAGTGGATGGGAGACAGTGTCGAAAGCCTTTGAGAGGTCAATGAACACTGCACCAGCTAGGGAGCTGGTATCCAAGGAGGAGTGTAGGAAGTTGGAGAATTCAATAAGGGCAGTGCTGGTACTGTGACCCGCATGGAAGCCATGTTGCTCTGAGCATAAGATGTTGCTTAGCCAGATAATCAGTGATTTGAATGGCCACCACTTTCTCAGGGCTTTAGAGAGGGAGGGAGGATGGAGATTGGCGGTGGTTGTTGGCCGATGACCTGTCGCCTCCTTTATGAATAGGTGTGATAATGGCTGTTTTCCAAGCTGTGGGGAATTGTCCCAGGCAGAGTGACTGGTTAATTAGGCTTGTGAGAGGTGCAAGGACTTCATCTAGCACCAGCCTGAGGATGCTGGGGTCCAGTGAGTCACTGCCGGATTGTTGCCATTGAGAGCTTTGATTAGGATGGGTCTGGCTTCCTGGGTGGAAATCTTTCGCAGGAGGAAGCTGGGGTGCTGGAGGACAGGGGAGTTTGGCTGGGGAGGTCAAAGAAATTACTAGGGAGGACTGAGCCAAGGTCAGTGAAAGTGGTGTTGAACCAGTTAGCTATGGTGGCAGGCTCGGTGGAGGTTGTGCCATTTCTAGTGAGCTGGGATGGGGCAGGGAGCAAGCTTTACCATTGAGTTGCTTAATATTATCCCAGAAGGTCTGGGCTGAGCCCAGGAGGAGGTAAGGAGGCCTGGTAATGGTCTGCCTTGGCTTTCCTGATGGCCCATGAGCATTTATTTCGGGCTGCATTGTATGCTTGCCTATCAGACAGATGACCTGTTTCAGTGGCAAGGTGCCAGAGGTTATCCGGTTTCTAAGTAATTGTGGGAGGGCCGGGCTAACAGGGTGCGTTCTGTTTTTGGACCGGGTTTTGGTTAAGGGTGCAAAGAGATCACAGGCCATGTTGAAGGTGTGAGTGAAAAAGGTGAGGGCAGTATCAATATTGGTTGCCTGCTGAATGGGGGACCAGTCTATCTGGGTGAGGAGTGCCTTAAGTTTCTTCAGCCCACCAGGGCGGAGGCGCCTGTGGAGGGTGGTCTGGGCTTTGGGTTTGGGATTGGGGGCTACCCAGTGGAATAGGATAGGGGAGTGGTCACTCAGGGAGTCTGGGAGGACCTGGATGTTTTGGATTTTATGGGGTTGGTTAGTTATAATAACATCCAGCAGGGTGCTGGTACCACTCTTAGGGTTAAGTCTCGTGGGCTGGGTGACGAGTTGTGTCAGATCTTGGGCGGCAAATGAGTCTCTGGTGGTGGATGAGGAGGTGCTGAGCCAATTTACATTAAGGTCCCCCCACTAGGATTTGTTCTGCCTTATGGTGGAGGGTGGCCAGGTAGTCCGTTAAAGATATCAGGGCTGGGTGCTGGTTCTTTGGGGGAACGTAGGCTGTGGTGAGATAGAGAGGGCTCCTAGAGGGGTCTGGGGTGAGTCTGAGGGTAAGGGCCTGGGCCCCATTTATGAGGGCAGGGGTGGGGAGTGCGTGTCCAGGTATTGTGTCCCTGGTGTAGATTGCACAGCCTCCCCCTCGTTTGCCTACTCGGTCCTCCCGGTATAAGGTATAGCCTGGGAGGGAGACAAATGAGTCCGGAGTTGATTTGGACAGCCAGGTTTCAACCAGGGCTATGATGTCTGGTTGGTGAGCCAAGGCCCAGCACTGTAGGGCGTCAAATTTCTTCAGCAGGCTGCATATGTTCATGGAGGCTACTCGAAGACCAGTGGGCTGAGTGGGTGGATGGGAGGGGGCAGGGCCTGGGTTGGGGTGTATGTTCCCTGTTAGGAGTAGAAGGAGGAGAAGTGCTCTGGTCAGAGGAGGCAGATGGAAGTTCGCCGGGGGCGATAGAATAAGGAATGGGGTTTGGTTGCACAAGGGGTGGGTAGGGTAGCACAGGCAGAGAAGGCCTGAGTGATCAGAAGTGCAAGGGGGCTTTGGGGGGAGGACAGGTGATGTCTGGAAGGGGGGGTGAGGTGGAGAGGAGCATATGGGATGTGTGGAGGAGGAGGGAGGGGTAGGAGCAATGGTAAAGGAAGAGGGGAGGACAGGAGGGTAGGTAGGAACACTGGAGTAGTGAGGCTGAGGGTTCATAGGGACAGTAGGGTATGTGGAAGGCAAAGGGAGGAGGAGGAGAAGAGATAGACTGGTGAGCAGGGGATGCATGTGCATAGTTGGGAAGGCTGGTGGAGCTGAAGTGAGGAAAGAATGGGGGGACTAGGATGAAAGAGGGGAGATAGTAGTGAGAGATCACCTCAGAATCTAGTTGCTGCTATGTTGTGGTGGTAGTGTATGTGCCTGAAGTGCATAGAGTACCAGGTTCAAGTCTTGATCAGGGTAATAGAAGAGAGCTAGACTAGTGACTGTAGCAGCAGGGAGTTGGGTTCGGTTTGTAGAAGCACTTAGATAACACTTTAGTTGTGTCACAGGGTTAGTCGTTCTTTATAGTTATGAAATCCTGTAGTAAAATATGCAGGTGTTCTAGGTGAGTGGTGGAACTGTGGACTTTGGAAACAAGAGTGCAGGGTTCAAATCCTGCAAGGCAGCAGGAAGAAGAGGTAAACTTATATTTTGGCAGATTGGGTAGGTAAGTGATTAAGAGGCTTAGAAAGTAGTAATAAAGTAGATAGGCACTGTGGTGCAGAGGTAAAGCAGCTGACTCTGACTGCAAGGGTATTGGGTTTGAACACAGCTCAGGGACAGAGTGTAGACAGGGTCAATTTTTTAAATCTGGGCAGGAGGGAGTGAGGTATGGTTAAGAGCATAAAAATAGAGGAAGTTGTTGGCCTGGTTCATTGGCTCAGAGGATAGTCAGTAGAATGTAGAGAGGAGGGTACCAGGTTTGATACTAGCAGTTGCTTAGAGATAGGCTGAAGGATGAGTGCAGAAAGTAGGTAGTAGAAGGAATCCAAGGGACCTCTAGTGGGACAGCTGTGAAGCAGTAGCTAGGAGGGATATAGAGAGGAGAGAGGAGCTAGAGTGGAAAGTGCAGTGACCCCTAGTGGTTGGTGCCTATAACCTGCGAATGGGAAAGTGGACACTTCGTAACAAGGAGGGTAGGTCATGTGTCACATCATGTGACCTGCCAGCAGCAATATATGGAGCGCTGACCCTGGGTGGGAAGTGCCTCACAACAGTCAGGCTGTAGTGCAGGACACTTTACATCTTACAGGCTCTGGCAATCCCCGATTTCAGTCTCTGCTGCTGGGCTGAGTTCTGATTGTTGTTTTCAGCAGCTGGGATGCTACTGCTGTCCTGAAGGCTGCCTGGGGCCATCTGGTTCCACCTCTCCACCCATCAATTCTGAAGGGGTTGGTTCTTTGGATATCAAGACACAGACTGGACAAGAAAGTAGCAGTCCTGTGCCTCCACCTTGGGGAGCAGTGACAACCACCCCTCCCCCCCAGGAATGTTCAGTGTGTAAACCTCCTGCACACAGATAGATAACCCCAAACAATGACACATTACTAAATAGAAAAACCCAACATGTCAGGGGTAGAATGCACAAACAAACTACTTATTTAAGGTGGAGTAAGGAAAGAACAAGGGACTATGAAAGAAAAATGGGAGTAAAAATGGGGAAATTCTTATACTCTAAGCAATATTCAACAATCCCAGTCCCAAAATGTGGGTCCACTTGGCTCATTCTTTCCAAAAATAAGGCCTTAGAAGGAGATCTCTGTGTTGCGATGGGTACCTAACTGGGTTGCTGGTAGCTAACCAGGGTGATTATACTGTAAGTTGGTGCACTTGCAGGAAATGAAACGACGTTATGTCAAATTGCAGAAACAGAACAAGAGGGCTATTGTTTGTAATTCACAACAGGGATGAACAGGATGGCCTTGCAGTTCTGATCCTGGGCCTCTGTAGCAGATGACACAGATCTGCACAGGGTGTCATCCCCTTCTTGTCTATCTAACTACCCCTAGGAAAGTCCCCACAGCCGAAGTTCTGAGGTACTTACAGTTCAGAATGTTATTTCAGATGGTTCAATGCCTTGCTGTACTTTGGTGCTGGACAGGATCTTGGTAACATGTCAGCTTTAGCAGGCAGAGATGTGAGCTGTGGATTCACCCTTGCAAAGTCCATTAACTGGATTTGATGTGGTCAGCTTTGCCTCACAGGCCTTTTCTTGGTTTTGCCTCTAAGGTTTTTTGTTGTCTTTTCCCTACGGCCTGTCAGCACTGCCATCTTGGAAAATGGCAGACTCCTGTGTGGTGAGAGTGGCAGCGAGAGCTCAGAGTATTCTTTTACTTACTCTCGCCTCTGCCTCCCCACACTGAGCTGCCATATTGGTTCTGACCAGAGCTAGTTGATAAAGGGTTTGGCCATGATCTGAACTACATCAGAAGTGATTCTGTGTCTGTTTTCACACTTGGGATTAGATAGAAAGATGGATGTATTGCAGTAAGTCTACTGAGCCTTTTTTTAATGGCATCTTTAGCCAAACAGGTTGTGAGTACAAACTTTGTCTGTGCTAATTAGTAATCTATGGTCTTCCCCCAGTGACTTTAAAACTAGTCAGCTTAATCTCTTCTAATTTCAAATATTTAGGACCAGTAGGCATTAGTTAGCATGCCATTCCTATACTTCTAAGGGCAGAGAAGTTAGAAGCATCCATATTTTCAGAAAATATTTAAGAAATCTCAATAATTAATAAACTGTGAAAATATGAGCCCCTGTTACTTATACAAGTAGCACAGTGTTGTCACATTTAGCACTTCCCAAGTCCCTTTCAAAACTGTTAAGCTTGCAAATTTTCAGATATCAAGCTCTGAAGGTGGCTGAGTTATTAGCAGTTGTTTATTTTGGACATTTCCATAAAATCTCAAAATGAAATAAACTGATATATTTCAAGTCCCTGTAAGTTCATAAATACATTAACCAATGTCTGGAACTCTGGCAAGTACCGTACTAAGAATATTATAAATGCATAAGCATATCAGTTTCAGGTCTCTACTGTCACCAAAAAAAGATGATTAAGTTATAACCAGCTAAAAATATTGGAAGCATTTCCCCCTTAAAAGTAATAACCTGCCAGATTGTGAGCCCCTGCAGGTTCAGCACTAAAATATCATGAACATGGCAGATGCTTTGAATTGTCTGATATGGGTCAGCATGGCAGGTTTCAGGTTTCCAGCTTAAAAGATGGCTGTGTTACAGTATGCCAGCTGCAACTCCTGGCAAAATTTCACAAAATTCAACAAAGAGATAGAATGTCAGATGTGGAGTTTCTGTATGTTCATAGGTCACACAGACAAGAGTATGCAAGAGCCATTCGAGCTTGTCTGCTACATTAATACTTTACACCAGTGAGGCAACAACGCAGTAAATATTTAACAAGCTATTTAGTGAACTGCTGTTGACAACCTCATTTGGTAGGCTATTACAGGTACCCGCCACCCTAAACTGAAAACCATCCTCTATGCTTTTCAGTTTTAAAGTGATTCCCATTAGTTGCTGGATATGCCCTCATCACTATATCCTGGTGCCTAAGTTCTAAGTGCAAATATTACATTGTTTTAGTACTGGTAATGACTTTGTATACTGTGATTAAGTCACCATGTATTCCCATTTCTAGGCTATACAGCCATAGTTCTTTCAGTCTTTTGTTGCATGACATTCCATGCAACCCCTTTGTCATTTTATTGGTTCTGCTCTGTATGTCACTATTATTACATGATAACAAAATGATAACATGATAACAAAAAGTGAACATAGTATTCAACATGTAGTCTCACCAGTGGTATATAATTCAGTACAATTGCCTCCCTGTCTTTGCTGGTAACATTTTTTTGGTACCCTTATGAAATGCCAAGGCTCACTATTCTGACACTGACCTGCCTGGGCAGTGTGGCCAACTGGTTTGGTATCACGACAGTGGGCATCCCGGCATGAGGAATCCCAAGGAAGCTTGACAGAGGTAAGGTAGTGGATGTGATGGCTCATTACCTTACCTCTGTCCCTAGCATTGAAAGGCATGAAAAATCAGAAGGCTGTCCGAGCTGTCCCGCTGGTGTTGTGGACTATACCACAGCAGCTCGGCAGGCATGCTATGTAGGCACGGGTTCAATCTGCACTGCAGGCAAGATCTATTTTACTGCTCCTACTCCCTGTAACCATTTTATTTCTAACTCTCAGGTATGCTCCCCCTTGTAGTTAAATATTTTAGTTATGGGGTGTGGGGGATTTGTGGGGCGAAGCCCCCATATGCCTAATGATTTTTCAATTAGATGCCTAAAATCATATTTTTGGGCATCTGATTGATTCAGCAGGCTGGATTTTGGGCCAGTGGGGTTGGTATCCCATGACTCAGGTTACTGAGTTTAGGGATACCATAGTATATCCTTTTTTTAATGCAGGATTTTGTTCTGTTACATTCTGAGACAGTCGTATTACGCTGAAGTGTTTTAGATTATTTTTACCCTTACTCCATGGTCTCTCTCTCTCTATATTGGATTCTCAAAGCTCATTTCCACCCATACTGCATTTAAATCCTATATCACTTGTCCTGAAATGCATGGCCACACACTTCTTGATTGAACTGAACTGCAAAACTGCATATCAGAATGTCATGGCATTGTGCGGGTACTTAGCTCAATATCAAATTTCAGGTCTCTAGAGTAACAGATAGATGAGATAAACCCCACTATAAATATCAGCAAAGCTGTGCCAAATATCTTAACCTATCACACATATTTAATAGAAGCAGAATTTGCCAATTCCACCAGACATAGACATAATACTTCTCTGCCCCACTGTCCCCATCATTGCTTTTAGCAAAAAAAAATGCTCACATAGAAACATCGAATTTGATGACAGATAAGGACTGATAGACCCATCCAGTCTGCCCTTCCTTCCCTAGCCACTAACAAGGCTGCTGATCTTTACTCTGTCTCTGGCCTTACCTCCTCTTCTGTGTTGATAGGGTTCACCTATGAATGTCCCATACAGTTTTGAACTCCTGCAATGACTTTGCCCCTACCACCTCTGCTGGCAGGATGTTCCATGCCTTCTCCACACTTTCTGTGAAGAAGTACTTTCCCACATTGCCCATTAGTCTACCCCTAAGTACTCACTATCATAATTCAATATTTTCCACTGCACAGTGAACAACCTTCTTTTTGTTTTGGAGTGGTAAACATTTTTAACCTTTTCTTTTTGTTCCTAGTTTGTGTCGAATGAGGTATTTTGTGAGTTTATGACCATTGCTGGTGCTTGATTCTCTCCATATCATCTCATTGACATTTATCTGTTAAGGTCTTTGACCACAACCAATAAACACTGCTCAGCTCCCCCTTCTATGCTGCTTTGTTCACTCACAAAATTACACTGACAACATTCTCATCCAATTACAGAATGGCTCATATCCTGCCTGCGCTACTTGCTGGTAGTCCTTGTCTAACTGTGGGACAACACGTAACTTTTTTTGTTACTCTACAACCAACTTCCACTCCTCTATAATGAATGAAGTTTAATTGGGGTCCACTTGAGTGAAATCAAAAAAGCAGTATAACAGATAGTGTTTAATGTAGTCAAAATTAACCTGCAAGTTTGCCCTGGACTGGATCAAGGTAGATAAGGTTAACACCTGAATAACCAAAGAATCAAGCAGAGCATTAATGGTGTGGTTAATGACTATCACATCAATTTTAATTACAGGTAGATGGCATGGCATCATAATGGCATGGTTAAAACCGCACATAGCAAAAATGCCGCTTGCAAATTAGCATGCAGCATAATAACTTCGGCACAACATGCTTACCAGAACAACCACTGCGCTCACCAGAGAAGTACCTTTGCTTTTGCAGAGAGCTCTGCCCTGCACCCTCGATGTGGGAGGCTTCACCCCACACACCCCCGGACTAAATATAACCAACTCCAGGGGGTCATGGACATCAGGGAAACAAAAAAAACTGAGCAGGGATTTTTTTTTTGTTTCCAAACCAAGAAAAGCATCATCATCATGCTGGGACTTGAGGAGAATCAAACCACAGCCCCAGGTCACTGGCACCACCAGAAGCAGGTGCTCTAGCCACTCCACCAAGGAAGTGGCTAAGTCAAGCATCACCCCAGCGGCATCCTTCACATCCGCCAATGTGAGATTACAGTGACAGGGGTAGCAGTTCTTATGCACCCTTATAGGACCCCTGTCACTGTAAAACCAACATGCTTCTTACAGCGTGGCATTCCATGCATGGTTCTGTCCACGCTATATACACCCAGTACCGAGGAAGACTGATGGTCCTTTGCCTAAAACCAGAGTTGCAAACTTGTGTGAGTTAAATGTGTTTTACCCCTTTAGGAAGAGAGAGCCTTCAATTGTGCTGTATAAAGTGCAATTGCATGCTTTGTGAGATTTCTCTTTGAGTATCTTAAAAGTGTGTCTCACCTTCTATATAATCCATTTCTTAAATCAAACACAGGAACATTCTGTAGCCTTAGTAGAACATCTTATCTTTGTCACTGACATTCATTCCCACAGTACATATATTCTTTGTCCTAAATCATATCATTATGAAAGCTCTAAGGTTTTCTTGGTTTGAAGGGTTTGACTTTACGAATCAAGGGGTCCTTTATTTTTAACAAAGTCACTAAGAGTTTAAAAAATAAGGTCTGTGAAGTCACTTCCATCAGTCTCTTCTGGGACACCAACTAAAGAGACATGATTTCATCTGAATCTTTTTTGCAAGGTCCCAAAGGCACTCTTTAGGACAGTTTACTTTCATGGATTAAAAACTCCTTGTTCTTTGCCATTTGATATTCTGTCCTCTGGCTTCAGTATCTGCAAACTGTGTTCTAAGTCAAACAAGGCTTCATTTTAACTGTGCATGTATAACTAATGTCTTATGCAGTAGCTTAGTATTGAAGTAGTGCTGGAAAGGACTTAGGGTCCATCCTGCCTGCTTCTCATGCTGCACAGCAGTGACTATGCCCCAATGTGGGTGTTACTGACACAAATGAAAGCTGGGAGTGGGTCCCAGGGTGGTATCCTGGGTAAAACATTGGCTGGACAATAGAACACAGAAGATAATTATAAATGGAGTCCACTCTGAAGAAAGAGGGGTTACTAGCGGGGTACTGCAGGGTTCAGTACTGGGTCCAGTCCTTTTTAATGTCTTTATAAGTGACATTGCAGAGGGACTGGAAGGAAAAGTATGCTTCTTGGCAGATGACACAAAGATCTGCAACAGGGTTGATGCACAAGGAGGCGTGGAAAGGATGAGAAGGGGCTTGACAAGGTTAGAGGAATGGTCAGAAGTATGGCAGCTTGGATTCAATGCAAAGAAGTGCAAAATAATGCACCTGGGAAACAAAAATCCTGTGGAAGATTACACAATGGGGGGGGGGGGTAGTAACAACAACAAAAATGGAAAGGGACCTGGGGGTAATCATATCAGATGACCTTAAGGTTAGCAAGCAATGTGAAAAGGCAGTAGGGAAGGCTGGGAGGATACTGGGATGTATAGGGAGAAGCATCTCCAGCAGAAAACAGGAAGTTGTTATCCCTCTGTACAGACAGTTGGTGAGACCTCATCTAGAGTACTGCATCCAGTTCTGGAGACCCCATCTCCGCAAGGACATAGACAGGATAGAGGCAGTCCAGAGGAGGGCAATTAAAATGGTGCAGGATCTGCAAGAGAAGCCATACTAGGAGAGACTAAAGGAGCTTAATATGTATACCCTTGAGGAAAGGAGGGAGAGGGGGGACATGATGGAAACTTTTAAGTACCTCAGTGGAATCAACAAAGTCCAAGAGGGTAGCATCTTTCACAAAAAGAGATGTGCAAGAACAAGGGGGCAGTTCAGGGGCAATGTGAGGAAGTATTTTTTCACAGAGAGGGTGGTGGATGCATGGAACAGCCTTCATGAGGAGGTTCTGGGGTCTAAAACTGTGGGAGAATTCAAGAATACATGGGACAGACATAAGGCAATTCTTGTGGGGGGTAAGAAGAACTAGGATGTTGGTTAACTAGGATCTGTAGCTTATCCTGTAGGTAGGGAAGTGGACAGACTAGGTGGGCCAAGCGGTTCTTATCTGCCATCAAAGTCTATGTATACATGTTGTGTTACACTCCAAGCTACTGTATAGAAGGCTATTTTCACTATCTGTTTATTTTCGCTATATTCGCTATTGCTGACAATCAGTGAAAATAAATGGATAATGAAAAAAATGGACAGCTGATTGTCAGTAGTGCTATACTGAAGAGTAAGTTGTCTGCGCTAATTCTATCAGACTTGAATAGGTATAGATAGTTGACTCCCGCTAAATATAACGGCCGCTAATTCAACCTGTTATACAGTATTATCCATCAAGATTATTTCTAGTCTTGCTTTAAAAGTCTAAATAGTTGAAAACAAAGTCAGAGTACTACCATCTCTCCAAGCATATGATGAAGGTATAAAATACCCCAAAAGCATGGTACCCCAGCCAAGGGACCATAGTCCAATAATGCTCGGTCCACAGTTAGGGTGCCACAGTTCCCAGTAAAGCAGGGCATCCACTAGCCAGTGGTAAACAGTAAACTAAGTAGCAAGCAGGCTAAGTTAGGTAGTGTATAGTTTATGCCCGCCAACACACACAAAACTAATGGCTGCAGTGTAAAACATTTTGTTTTCCTCTGCCAGCCGGTGTTCCACAACCATACCTATGGTACGAGCCAGTACAAGTGCTCAGAATGTCCAGTTCATTCTGGACCATTAGTTGACCCCCACATTGCCAGGGACTCGGCATCCAGAAAGCTGGCTGGCTATAAGATGCTCCAAAATGGCAGGAACAGCAGTGGCCAGTGAGCACTCTCAGGTGACAGGCAGTGTAGTCAGGACTGTGAGTTTATGGCCTGACAGAAAGCAGGGACACAAGCAAACCAGCTGAAAGAAAAGGAAAAGGCTTACTGGCCTCAGCAGTCCTTGTGGTCGTCTTTCCCATAAGGTGGCAGCTGTTTGTGTTTTCTTTTTTCCTTTTACTCAAGTTCCCTAAGGCACCATACTGTTTGCACTCTAGGAGCCAGTGGTCCCCTCAGAAGTGAATGTCTGAAGAGAGAATCAGCAGTTGGGAGCGGTAGTAACCAGTTGGTTGGCCAGTTGCAGTGTGGGCTTTGTTTAGCCCCATTTTTAATTTAATTTTTATTTAGAAAATGTTGTTTTGTGGTCCTGTGGCAGCCATCATTTCTAGGTCATGGTAGTCAGAGGTGGAGCTGAGCAGGAGAAGAAGCAGCAAGTCCATGGTGGTGGCAAGGAATGTCAGAAGGTGGGGCAGAGTAAGTCCCATCAGCAGGACCACCCACCATGAACCTCCTGCTGCAGTAGCAGGAAACCCTTCTACAACAACCAGCATTTCCATCCTATGCCAACCTCCCCTCAGCAGTAACTTCACCTCAGGTTGGGGTGGTGGGTCGGTGGCAGTCCACAGGGCAAGTGCTGACTGCCAGAACAGTTATTATTATTATAAAAAAAATGTTTAAAGAACTGGATGATGCAGCAGGTTGCAGCTGAGGCGGCAGGGGGTCAGGCAAAGCCCCAAATAGTGGGACCACTAGAGGGCGGAGTGAGTGGCCAAGAAGCTCTTATTTTATATTGCTGGTTTCTGTAGGGCAGTTTAAGGGGAACGGTAGTCCCCTTTACAATAAAGGAAAGGCTAAAAGGGGAGGCCGAACCAGTTTTTTCTTTTAATAAAAGCTCCTGGAGGACAAGGAGTAGGGGTCAGCCAGGCCCATAGAACATGTTTTCTCTTATTATAAATACATCAGTACCCAGGGGGCACAATAAAGGGCAGGGCATTCTCCAGTTATTTAAAGTCAGCACCAGCAGGGTAAGGCACGTCAAAGCAAGCTGGTAGCCCAGGACTACCAGTAGCCCAAGCAAGGCGCTAGTATAAGATATCGTACTGTGCTCCAGCCAAGAGCTGGGGAAGGGGGAACAAAGCCAGGTTTTCAGAGTAGTAGCATACAGCTGCCACAAGACCCAGCACACAGGCCCCTGGAGGGGGGAGAGAGAGAGAGTAGCCCCAGAGCATAGGGTGCTCTCTAATACATATGGTATATGCAAATCTTTCAGTCATTATTTGGTCCAAGGAAGAGAGCCGACAACTAGACCCATGGTACAGGCTGTGAGAGGCTGAGAGTCAGTTTTGCATAGAATATGTAAGGCACTGCCACTGTGCTGTGTTAAAGTGCTGTTAATGTATTTAACTTTATTGCATAGCCCCTAGTAAGGAATGGATGGTTAGCATGGGACCCCTAGCTTATATGCTGTAATTGCCATATATTGTCAATTAAAAGCCATGGCTTTTATTAGCATTAACGCTGTTTCAGCCATGGCTTATGTTCGAAGCCAGCTTATGTTTGAGGGTGGCTTGTAATGTCAATTGACAATTAGCTGATAGGTTAAAAGGATCAGCTGTAGTCAGGTGATAGGTGGACATCATTTTGAAAGCTGAAAGGAGCTGAGATCCAGTACAAGTGAAGTGAACAATGCCAAGAAAAAAAATCCTTTGATCTGAATTTTAAACTCTCCACTGCTAGGAGAGCTGAGAAGGAGGGACATTGTTCTGTTGCAGTAGCCATCCAAATGGACAAAAAGCAGGTTAGAGAGTGGAGGAAAAGGTTGGCCACACTCAAGGAGAAGGCATCTGTGACGAGATTCGTAAGGTCCAATAAGAAGCAAAAGTGACCCTAGATGGTAGAGTTAGTAAGGCAAGATACCCCAAGGTGGAGGCTGACCTGGCTAGCTGGATTACTTCACAGCAAGAGCAACATTATCGTGTTACGTGAAAAGCTGTGGCACTAAAAGCAGTTGCCCTTGCTCAGGACCCTTCCTTTACTGCCAGCAGGGGATGGCTAGACAAGTTTGTATGGCGTTGTGGTTTTACTATTATACAGTGATCAGCTGTTGGTCAGCATCTGCCAAAAGACTTTGCCCTAAACATTGTAAATGTTGCCTGCTTTTGAGCTCATCAGATAACAGCCCATCAGCTTTTGCTAGCAATGATTGGCAATATGAATGAGACTGTTTTTTGGGCAGACGCACCTGGTACTAAAATCATAGACCTTGTTGATTGTAAGTCTATCCTACTCCTAACTACTGGCCATAAAAAAACAGAGTACATCTAGCAGCAATGGCTGATAGGCGTACGTTGACCCCATTTATTGTCCTAAAAGAAAGAGGATCCCTAAAGAGATTATGAGTGTAACAGGAGTGATAGTGGCTATGTCACCCAATGGCTGGATGAGTGAGGAGCTGGCTCTCCTCTGGCTCAACAAAGTGTGGGGTTCCACTGCTTTTAATAAGGATCTCTTAGTGTTGGATGCCTTTCAATGTCACTTTTGCCTGCTATGAAGGCTGCAAAGAAGAAAAAAAAACTATAATTGGGGCAATACCCAGTGGCTGCACTAAAGTTTTACAGCCTGTCAATGTTAACTGGAATGCTCCCTTCATAGCTGCCTTCAGGGAGTTTTATGATACATGGATGGAAACGAAGGAGCAGGAGAGAACAGCAGCTGGTAAACCCCAAGCACCCAGTGGAGACAACGTTTTGGAGTGGATAAAGCTTTCATGGCAGTCACTAGAGACATGATTACAGAATTCTTTGAGGTACTGGTACTGAGAAAATACAATACAATCACACATCTAACATTGCAGCTGCCATATTTTTATTTTTTTTCTTACCAGTTGTGTTCTATACCAAGCAGTGACCCTGAAGTGATAAGCTGCACAAAGGAGGGTGGAATTGCCAAAGAAATCTGGGCAGAGCTGATCACCAAGTAGAGATGTTACAAAATAAAGTTTTGCCAGTGAAATTGCTGCAAAATTGGCACTTTTACTGTGCAAAGCATTTCACGAAATTCACACATTTCGAAAAATGTTTTGCAGATGTGAAATGCAAAATTTCACCCCAAAATTGTTATATTTCACTAGAAACTTGCAAAATTGTACCCGAAAATTGCATTTTGCTGCAATATTCTGGCAAAATTTCAACATTTGTGGGTGAAATTTCACATTTCACACCCGTGAAATATTTCACAAAATACTCGGATTTTGTGAAATATTTCACATAATGAAATTTCTCAGTGTTGCACAACACTATCACCAAGTTGGCAGAGATCAAATCATCAGTAGCTAATTGCTCTAACACAGACACCACAAGAAATGAAACTGACACAGAAGATCCTCTGAGCTGTTCTGATTCCGATTTTGGTAGTGAATCAGAGATCGAATGAATAAGAAGTTACAGAGTCTCTTGTGTAGTACATTAGCATATTGTGAGTGTGATTATGAATAACATTTTGTTTTATTTTCTTTTTTAATGTTTAAAATATATAAATAAAAATCTTTCTTAAACTCTGTCCCTTCACTTCTGGTACTGTAACCATTACAATCACATCAAACATGCCAAACATGCCAATTCAGTAGCACACTTTGTAGTTTTGTTTTTTTTTATTTACAATAATTTTATTGTAAAAATTAAGAAGTTGGGGGAGCAGCACAGGATCCTGTTACAAAGAACCAAAGGTAACATTTTGAAACAGACTTGAAACAGACTTAGACTTGCATAGCCCAGAAGCGGAACACATCGTGCCATATGTCACCCAATGTAAGCCGCAGCTCCAGACTGAGGGCAACTTTTATTACAAAATTTGATTAACGACAGCAGCTAATGTTTGAGGGTGGCCTTTAATATAGGGTGGCTAATATTCGAAGATATACAGTTATCTTCCCTTATCAAGGAGGGCAGGACTGCTGCTTAAATTCTAAGCTATTTGATTATGTAATTCACATCTATGCTATGTGAGCATTGTGTTTGTACTGTACTATACAATGTACTCTACATTACATGAGAATCAACCGGGCAATGTACATTCTCCAATGCCCCTATAACCTCATTTATGGGGAAAAACATGCATACAGGAGTATACAAGTAACATTCACAACAAAGCTCAAACTCTGGTAGCAGAGCACTTTTAAACAGAAGGACACACAGGGGCATCTTTATCCTCCTATAGATTGAAAATAGTTACTGCACCAAAGAGAGGAGGGAATTTTAATAAAATGTTGGAGCAAACAGAGATGTGTTAGATCTTTGAGATTGTTGCCCTGAATGAGAGCGTATTAATGAATATGGACTATCTGCTGCTATATAATAACATATACACATAGTAGAAACATACTACTCACATATTGTAGCTTAGATGTCACTCGGCTTTCTAAATCCTAACATACAAATAAAATACTATCCCTTAATCGCTGTCTGAACCCGATTCCTTCCCTTACTGACTTTTTTCCCTCAACAGAAAATAAAGTATTTTTCAAAATATATTATATTCATAGCAAAAAACATTGTTAATGCATTCATTAGGGTTAAAGCGACAAAAGTAGGGAAATGTGGCATAAGGGTTTCCAACCCTAACACCCCACCCCCACCCTGCAGGCAACAACAGACTTTTAGTGTGCCTTGGGGTAGTCAACCCTAATGCTCAACCTATTCCATGAGTAAGTAAGGTGAGATGGGTACAGTATATGAGAATGGGATGAGCATCAGGGTTGACAACCCCAAGTCACACCCCCATGCATGTACTACCTGCAGGGTGGGGGTGGGGCGTTAGCATTGGAAACTAATGCATTAACACATTTTTTTCCAATGAATTTCCTTACTTTTTGAGATAGTACTTTTTCATTAGTTAGTTTTTATAAACGAATGAGTGTTTTTCTATCATTAGTTTTTATAAACGCATGAGTTGCTATATAAAAAAAAAAAACCTTTGACCATATTCATTGGGGGCTGTGGGATTCAAACCCAGGTCACCAGGAACATAGCCCAGAGCCTTAGCCAATGCACATTGCCTCTTTTGATTCTGTAGCACTGTGTCAATGTTCCCTTATCCTAAGTCAAGACAGAGCCAAACTACAACAACCAATAATACCTTCTTGTTTCTTTGTATTGCCAAAAGTCTTTTTTCTAAACTTTACATATTTCTTTTTTTTTTAGTCATTTTTCTCCCTCTGGCCCTGGTCTGCCTACCTCTATCACATCCTGGCATCCCCTTCAGGTCTTCTGGCCACTGTCTCCAGGGATGCCCAGCTCCCATGTGGGTCCCACAGCTAGTACCCCTGCAGTTTGCCTCCCACGGCGGGGCAGTAGAGGGCCCCCCTGCACCCTTCCGCTGAGACCGGCTCCAGTGTGTCACTGCATACCCTCAGAGCCATTGCTCCTCATCGGAGACAGCCATCATGCTGCCACAACCAATGGCAGTTTTCCCAATTTCTCCCCACGACGTGTGAGGCATGCAATGATGCCAAGGGACAGGCATGCGCATGTTACCGTACACACACCTTCCCGGCGTCGGCCCCAGCAGTCCCCCCCTCCAACTGCCTGTGCTACTGCATTGCCCCCAGCTGCTGCTAGAGGTCACCAGAGCACCAGTGACAGCATTTCCCCCTCCCAGGGGAAGGACAGCAGTCCATCAGATGCTCCATCCTTCACCCTCCCCGCTGACCCTCGACGACCCTGGCTCGTTCCCAAACCCAGGTCGCCAGCACAGTGTGAGGTGTGGTGTCCAGCGCCTCAACCCTCAGCACCACCAGGCTAGCCAATTTTGCATATTTTTAAGCCACTGAATTGTCTGAAATATTTTCAGTTCACATGAACACAAATACAATACTCTAATGGCTATTTTAACGCAAGTTTAAAAAAATGACTACTTTCCTTCTACAGCCCTAATGTTTAACATACTGCTTTGTAGCTCATGTTTCAAAACAATTCATGCTTCCCAAACAGGGATAGCTTGTAGTTTTCATCTGATTTTTCTAATTTCCTCAATTTTAAAATACAGGTATGCAAATAAGCTCATGATTATTCATGGACTGCGATTACAGTGACATTTTTGAAAATGTGGGGCACATAAGGAACTCTTCTTCTTGCAATGTGAAAAGGTGAAGCCAAAAAGAATTTTTTTGTAAACAGTGATTCTGAACAGACTAAGCTTCCTGAAGAGGGATAGCTTGTAGTTTTCACCCAATTTTTCTAATTCCCTCAATTTTAAAAAACAAGTATGTAAAAAAACTCATGATTATTCTTGAGCTATGTGGCCACACTAGGCATCCAAGAAACTACCTATACACAGCTATTTTAAAGTGCTTACTGAGTATGCTCAGAACTCCACATTCTAAAATGTAATAATTTTGGAACAGATTAATATTTTTTCACCAAACCAGTGAAAGGTACCTCTGTGGGCCAAGCCCTTTCTATCCAGGAAATTTCAGAAAAAAATTCCAAGCCATCAGTGTGCAAGGCGATGACAAACAAAACAGCAAAAAACAGCACTTTGTTATGTTTTTTCACTGTCTACATCTCAGAATGTACACATCTGACTAGAACAAAACTTGTCAAATCAAGAGATTTTTCCCCACGAGACCACGCATGCAAAATTTCATGCAAATCTTTTGACTGGTTGCAAAGATATTAATGTGCACAATGTAACGCTCATTACTGCCATCTGTATGTCAGATGCTGAGTTACACGAGTTTCATTATCAATTATACATGTACCCTTGCTTCAACTGATCCCTCCTGCCATCTGTAGGGCAGTCACTAAATTACATATGAATTTTGTTATAAATTATACACTTACCCAGCTAAAACTGATCCCTCCTGTGCTCTGTAGGGAAGTCACTAAACTACACATGAGTTCTGTTATAAATTATAGATTTATCAGGCTAGAACTGATCCCTCCTTCCATCTTTATGCAGTCACTGAATTACACGAGTTCCGTTTAAGCAATAATGCAAGACAGGGTGTGTGTTTTTGTTAGTGGTAGGCAAAGTGGCCAAAATTCGCTCTGTAAAGTGATTCACGGAGTAACACGGAATCCACAAAGTATTCTGCAACGTGAAGCGGAGTACTTCGCGTCATAATAAGGAATGTGAAGTCCATTGAAAACAATGACTTTACATTATTCCACCTTCCCCAAACCACTTCTCCCCACTTACATGGCATATTGAAATCAATGTATCACATCACCTCGCTTTGTTATTGAGCTACAAGGCAAATTTTGCAGTGCTTCATGGGATTGCAGGTCACATGGGCTCTAGATTGTTCTGCACAGCCTCAGTTCTGTTTAGTGTGTGTGTAGTGGAAGATGAAGACAGTTTCTTCCCAGAGCTCTGCAATTCAAATCCTCTAAAAGCTGTTCAAAAAGCCTTTCTGAGCCATTTGTTTTGCTCAAAACTTAGTACATCGATTGTAGGAAACCCTCCTGTGCTCATATCATTGAGTGTTTATTGTTTGTGTGTGGATTTTGAATGCTAATTTAGAACAGTCAGTCTGTGTACTGTGAAGTTTGCTTTGGGGAAGGGGCGTATCTCTGGTGTAGGTAGATTCATTGGGAGAAAAAGGCAGTCTTTCTGTTTTGGTTATATTTTTCTTGTATAACTGTGTTAATGTACACACAGAAATATTTTCAGTAATTTGTGACTTTTTTTGCAGATTGTTGTGGTGCAGCAGTGTATAATTTCAGTTTGTTTAAAACATTTGATTATATTACTAAAGGTTTTCAATATGCTATGCATTACTTGATGTGTGTGTGTGTGTGTGTGTGTGCGTGATGCGTGCCATTAAATCAGACACCTTTTATTGTGCCACAGAGTAATTGCAGCAGTGTGAACCTGCTATCCACTGCACCTGTATGAATTTTTTATACTGCTTTGTGGTATCTTTACTGGTAGTGGAATGTTACTGCCGTGCACTACCCTCCCAACTCGAAAAAGGTATTCTTTTCCAGATGTGGATCTGTGACTCGTGAGCACTGGTTAGGTGATGTTGTGCCTTTGGATCTGCATATCTTAATTGCACAGTGCAGTCTTCATCTGTCTGTGCATTTGCAGTGCAGCAATAATTCTAGGAGACTTTGCATTTGTTGTTACGCTCTCATTTGACTTTGTCAGCACTGGGAAATTTTCTGGACACAAGACAATAGCTTCTCGGGATGCACATTAATTCTGGTGACTGTGTGTGACTACTGAGCATATGACTCAGTGTGCCATTAATTCTGGGAGACTTTGCATTTCTTGTTATGCTCTCATTTCACTTCATCAGCACTGGGGAATTTTCTGGTCACAAGACTATAGCTTTTGGGGATGCACATTAATTCTGATGACTATGTGTGACCACTGCGTGCACGATGGAGTGCACCATTAATTCTGGGATACTTTGCATTTTTTGTTACCCTCTTATTTTACTTTGTCAGCACTGGGGAATTTTCTGGACACAAGACAGTAGCATTTTGGGGATGCACATTAATTCAGGTGACTGTGTGTGACCACTGCATGCATAACTGAGTGCGCCATTAATTCTGGGAGACTTTGCATTTCTTGTTGTGCTCTCATTTCACTTCATTAGTACAGGGGAGTTTTCTGGACACAAGACAGTAGCATTTTGGGGATGCACATTAACTCTGGTGACTGTGTGTGTGAGGGGCTGCCAATATTGTTGTCACTTCACCTTACTTTGCGTTAAGGCGGAATGACAATGTGACGTAATAATTACAAGGCGAAGTGAGCCTTTTGTATTGGCCACTCCGTGTAGTGGAGTGACAATGCAAAGTGCACACTTCACGTTCATTTCGCCGGCAAAATTTAAATTCACTGCATCTCCAGTTGTTGTGAGATCTACACATGCCAAATAATAACTTTAGAATGCATTAACATTTTTCACCAAACCAGAGAAATGTACATCTGTAGGCCAAGCCCTTTCTACCCTGAAACTTTCAGAACAAAATTCCAAATTGTCTGGTGCTAGATGATGACAAGTAAACAGCAAAACAATTAGATATTTTGCTTTTTTTCACTATTCACATCTCAGAATTCACACATCTGACTGGAACAAACCTTTGCACATCAAGAGAGCTACCCCGTGAGACTAAGCATGGAAACTTTCATGCAAGTCTGTTCAACTGTTGGAAAGATATTAAAGAGCAAAAATCTAATGCTCATTACTGCCATCTATAGAACAGTCACTGAATTACACATGAGTGCCATTATAAATGATACACTTACCCAGATAGAACTGATCCCTCTTGTCATCTGTAGGGCAGTCACTGAATTACACATGAGCTTCATTTAAGCAATAATGCATGACAGGAGGTGTATTGTTGTGAGACTTACACACACCTAGTAATAACTCTGGAATGGATTAATATTTTTCACCAAACCAGCTAATGTCACATCTGTGGGCCAAGCCCTTTCAACCCTGAACATGTCAGACCAAAATTCCAAATCATTTGGGTGCAGGGGGATGACAAAAGGAAAACAAAAAAACAGTGATTTGTTATGTTGTTGCACTATAGGCATCTCAGAATCCACATATCCAATCAGAACAAAACTTGGCACATCAAGGGATCACGAGACCACACATGCAAAATGTCATGTAAATCCATTGAACAGTTGCAAAGATATTAATATGCTAAATTTTACAGTCACTACTGCCATCTGTAGGGCAGTCACTGAATTACACATGAATTCCAATATAAATTATACAGTTACCCTTGCTAGAATTGATCCATCCTGCCATCTGTAGGGCAGACGCTGAATTACACATACGTTCTGCATAACGGGGAAGGGGTGTTTTTGTGAGGTATAGACATGTCTAAAAATAATTTTGGAATGGATTAACATTTTTCACCAAAGCACAAAAGGCACATCTGTGGGCAAAGCCCTTTCTACCTTAATAATTTCAGACCAAAATTCCAAACCATTTGGGTGCAAGGTGGTGACAAAAAAAAGCAAAAAACAGTGATTTTTTTTTTTCACTTTTTTTTGCTATCTGCATCTTGGAATCTGTGCATCTGACTGGAACAAAACTTGTCGCATCAGGAGATATACCCAATGAGACAGTGCATGCAATATTTGGTGCAAATCAGCTGAACATTTGCAAAGATATTACAGTGCAAAATGTAATACTCACTACTGCTATCAGTAGGACAGTTGCTGAATTACACTTGAGCTCTACTATAAATTATACACTTAAAGGGGCACTGTCAGCTTTTGCAGCCCTTTATATGGCCCTTGTATTATTGTGCTTGTTTGAGACAGTTTGAGTCACTTTTGGCTCCCATGTACTTGAAACATGATAATGAGCTTTTGAAATTACTGTTTTGAATAAAAAATTACTAACGGTCATCCCGACCAAAATATCCCTGTCCGCTCCATACCACACACTCCGACACTGTGGCGGCATGAGTGTTAGTGTGTCTCTGAACAGATCTGCTGTCCCTATGTCTGAGAGAGGGGCAATGTTGACTCCCATGTACTTGAGATACAGTAATGAGGTTTTGAAATTGCTGTTTTGGATGAAAAATTACTAACGGTCATCCCGACCGAAATACCCCGGTCCGCTCTGTGCCACGCATCCATGACATTGTGGAAGCGTGACATAAGGAAGACTCATCCAAAGACCTGGTTGGCATTTTAGGAGGGGTATTAAAGAAAGGCAGTCCTTAATAGTGGTGGTGATACTGAGTGCAGCAAGTCTATTCTGTAAGAAAATCGAGGGCTAACTTCTGTAAAATTGAACATTTAAAAAAGTGAAACTGGGACTCTGCATATGCAGATGTTCACGCATGCACAGAGTCCCAATTTCACTTTTTAAATGTTCAGTTTTACAGGCGTTGGTCCTCAATATTCTTACAGAATAGACTGCTGCAGTTCACCAATGACTGACTGCTTCTTCCTCACCCCTCCTGAAATGCCAACCATGTCCATGCACGAGTCTTCATTATGTCGTAGAATCATATCATAGAATCATAGAAGCTTGATGGCAGAAAATGACCACACTGGCCCATTTAGTCTGCCTCCCCCACCTCCCCCCTGCCAGCCCCTGCCCTCCCCCGATAGTCCTATATGCTTGTCCCATGCTCGCTTGAATTCTTCCACATATTTAGCCCCCACAGGTCTGTCTGGTAGTCTGTTCCAGGGCTCCACCACCCTCTCCATGAAGAAACACCCTTTCACATTGCCCCTGTATCTTTTTCCTTGCAGTCTGAGTCTGTGCCCTCTAGTTTTGATCCCCTCCTTTTTCTTAAGTAAACCCTCTTCTCCCACTTTATTGAGCCCCTTTACATATTTAAAAGTTTCAATCATGTCTCCCATTTCCCTCTTTGTCTACAGCGTGTACAGATCCTGCTCCTTACAACTCTGCTCATATGACTTTCCATGCATATTCTGCACCATCTTGGTTGCCCTTCTCTGAACCCTCTCCAACGCATCTATATCCTTGTGGAGATGTGGCCTTCAGAACTGAACCCCATAATCCATCCATGGCTTTGTAAAGGAGCATTTTTACCTCCCTCTTTCTGCTAGTAATGCCTCTGCCTATGCATGCTAACATTCCATTGGCCTTTCCTGTCACCCTAGATTCCTACCTTAAGGTTTGAAGAGATTATGACCCCCAGATCCCTCTCCTGTTCTGTTACTTTAATTTCCTCCCCACCTAGGGTGTACCCTGATCTTCTGTTCCTACTCCCCTGGTGCATCACAGTGCACCTCTTGGCATTAAATTTCAGCTGCCATGTCCCAGACCATTTTTCAAGCATCTTTAAGTTCTCCCTCATGTCCTCCACCCCCCCATTACATATTTTTGTATCATCAACAAACAGGCACACCCTCCCCCTCAAACCCTCAGCAATATCACTGATGTTGATATTGAAGAGAAGTGAACCCAAAACTGACCCCTGTGGCACTCCATGCTTCACCCTTGCTGTCTCGGAGTGTACCCCAGTAAGCACCACCATTCTGAGTTCTTCCTGAGAGCCAGGTCTCCACCCAGCTTGTTATTTTCCCACCCACCCTCAGGCTTTTCATCTTGCTCTCCAGCCTCCTATGGGGGATGGTGTCAAAGGGCTTACTGAAGTCCAGATAGGCCACGCCCCCCCCGGTCAGTCACCTGAGTCACCCTATCAAAGAACTGAATTAGGTTTGTCTGGCAAGACTTCCCCTTCATGAAGCCATGCTGTCTGCTGTCCTGCAAGCCACTCTCCTCCAGGTAATCCACCACCCTCTCCTTGATTAATGCCTCTGTTACCTTCCCCATCACTGACATGAGGCTGGCAGGTTGGTAGTTCCCCTTCACCTCCTTACTATCTCCCTTGTGAAAAGGCACTATGTCTGCCCTCTTCCAGTCCTCCGGCTCTCTCCCCGGATCCAGGGACAAGTTGAAGAGCCTTGTCAAGGGTGCATCCAACTCCTACTTCAATTCCCTGATCACCCTGGGGTCTAACGCATCAGGCCCCATTGCCTTGTCCACCCTCAATCTATCTAGCTCTTCCCTAACCCTATACACAGTGAATGGGTTCAGAGCCACCCATTTGAGTTTAGCACAGGTCCCCTACCATCCTCCCCCTCCATGAATACCGAGCTAAAGTGCTTATTTAATAACTCTGCTTTTTCACAGTCCCTTTCCAATTCTATTTCTCCCTCCTCCCTCAGCCTAGTAATCCCCTGCCTTGCCAGTCTCTTCTCCCTAATATATCTGAAAAAGGTTCTATACCCCCTTTTGGCATTTTTTGCTATTTTCTCCTCAGTATCTGCTTTTGCTCTTCTGATCATCTTACCTGCCATACTCCTCTTTTCCCTATACTCTTCCTTATCTTCCTCCCTGAGTGTCTTTCTTAAATTTTCTGAAAGCCCTCCTCCTTTCCCTGACTGCCCCCACAACCACCTTTGTAAACTAAAGTGATCTCCTCCCCCTTTTGCTCTTCCTAACCTTTTTTTATGCACATTTCCGCATCTTTCAGTACCCTCCCTTGATAGCTTGCCATAACTCCTCCACTGCCCCTATATTCTCTGTACCCTCCATTGTCTTCCTTACTATCCAGCTCATCTTGTCAAAGTCATGACTGTAGTACTGGTTTTACTTGTCTCCCTCCCTGCCCTGACCCTGACCATTACCGTGCTGGGGTCACTGTTGTCCAAGGCTTCTCCCACCTGCACCTTCTCTACACTCTCCCCATTTGTCAGGACCACATCCAGCAGGTTGTTGCCCCTTGTCGGCTCCCTGACTAGCTGTTGAAGGAATACCCCCTGAAGTGCAGATAGTATCGCCCTGCTCCTTGACGATGCTGCATCTGGGATTTCCCAGTGTACATCTGGGAGGTTTAGGTCCCCTACCAGCAGTAGCTCTCCTTTTAGGGCCAGCCTTGTGACTGCCTGAATTAACTGCTGATCACCCTCCTCCCATTGTGTAGGTGGCCTGTATACCACCCCCAGTAGCAAGGATTGTCCCATCCTCCTGCCTAGCGTTACCCACAGTAGCTCAGTCTCTCAGTCCTCATCTTGTCCTTCAGTTACACTTATGCCTTCCCTGATGTATAAAGCAACTCTTCCCCCCTTCTTACCCTCCCTATCCCTTCTGAACAGTCTGTAACCTGGGATAGTCATTTCTCAGGTGTGCAGCTCTGTCCACCAGGTCTCGCTTATAGCTACTATATCTAGTCCTTCATCCCCCATGATGTCCTCCAAGTCCACCATCCTATTTGGTAAGCTCCTAGCATTGGCTGCTAAGCTCTTCCACCAGGTTCCCGCACCATTCCCCCTTCTCTATTCTCCCTCATGCCCAGTATTTAAGCACTGTCCTGGGAGGAGGCTGGTAGCCCCCCATTTCTCCTGCCTTGTGGTGTGGATTTTCCCACCCTCCCTCGGTCTCGTTTAAATTGTAGGTTTCTTTTATGAACTCTCCTAATTTGCATTTTAGCACTGCTGCACCCTCCCTATTCAGGTGCAGTCTGTCTGGAGCAAATAGACTCTCATCCCCCCACGTGGATCTCCAGTCCCCTACTAACCCATACCCCATTTGCTTGCACTACCCCACCAGCTACTCATTGAACTCCTTAATCCTCAGCCTTCTATCAGTACTTGCCTTTGGTACTGGCAACACCTCAGAGAAAGTCGTTGATTTGAACCCCAGACTGCTGCAGTAACTTGCAAGTGCTCTAAATCTTGCCTGCACCTCCAACAGGCTTTTTCCCACCAGGTCATTTGTTCCCAGGTAGAACATCAGGTGTATTTTATCATCCTGCTGTTTCCCCCTTGAGGGGATATAGTGAATGACCTCTGCAGCCATCATGCCTGGCAGACACTCAACCCAAACTGCGCTACTCTTGCCCCGCCATCTAATTTCTTTTATTATAGAGTCACCAACAAGTAGGACCCTGTTCTCCATCACATTCTGTTTGCATTTCCCTTCAATCCTTCTCTCAACCCCTTCCATTTCACTTACCACCCTATTCTCACTATTCCCTTTGCCAGTTTAATCTCCCAGTGTACTGTCTTCCCCTTGTGTTCCCATAGCTCCATGCTCCCACAGGCATTTACTGCTAGGCTGCCTGCCTCTTGCCCCACCATCCTTTAAGCTTTTTCCTTCCCCTTTGATTTGCCCTGAGCTGTGCCTTGTTTGAATTCCCCAGAGAATGTTCCTCTTTCCCAGCCCCATCTAGCCTTAGCTCTTTTGAACCTGAGCTCTCTGTCTCCTCCCCCTTTTGGGTTTGCCCTTTCTAGGGTGTGTTCACCCCTGTGCCCCTATTACTATGTTTACTACCCTTTGTGTTCTTTCTCGAAAGGGTGTCCCCCTTTTCCAGTTTTATTTCCTCTTCCTTTGTGCTTGCTTCTGCTATGTCCCATGGACACTCCTCAACTCTGCTTTCCTGATTTTCTCCCCCATTTAGTGCCCCTATTGGAGCATATCTGTTTTTCTACTCCAAGCCCACTGCCTGTATCCACCTGGCTGGGACTCCATCCCTTGCTTCCTCCTCCCTTACCCTCTCTGTGTGGGCTTTGGACTTTTATACTTAACCTCCTGCCATTCCCTCTGGTTTCCTTTGTGTCCCTTGCTGCCTCTATCTGGGATTCCTGCAGCCCCAATAGAGCCAGCCTCTAACCCTTCTATCCTGCTTCCATACTCCCTTGTTTTCCTCCACTCACCATGGTATCCTCCCCTGCCTGTTTCTGTAGTTGCTTCTTGTCCCCTTATAGCTTTCCTTTTAACTGTTCCTTGTCCCCCCACAGCTCCCCTTCTAATCTCTATTGCTCCCTCAGTGGAGCCCCTCCTGTCCTCCATTTTACTCCTCTCTCTTACCCTTTTCCTGTTTAGTGTCCATCTCCTCCATTTAACCTCCTCCCTCAGCTGCGCAAGCTGCCTGCATACTATGCAACCCCCCACTTTCCAAACTATATCCAGTACCATGGCCCACCCATAACCAGTGCACCCCACCATCCTTCCAAAGATGCCCCAAGCCATTTTAGCTTGGGGACCATGCCTCTGACCTGCCCTAACCCTGCTCCATTGACCCCTCCAATTTGTACACTCCTCCATTTTCCTTATGGCTTATCACAAGCTTTAGTTTTCAGGCCCTAGTGTGAAAATTCCTCCCATTCGAAATATCAGTATCCAGCCCCTGTGACTTTAGATTCCAGACGCTGAAACTCCTGCAGTTATTATTTCAGGCCCGAAGCAACTTTCAAGTTTTATGTATTGCAGAACCAAATAAGCAGTACCCTAAACACAGATTGCTTTGAGGTTTTTAGATCCTAGATCCAGAGATTTATTTTATTTATTTATTTTTTAATTTTAGTCTTTGGTAACCAGGTATGGCCCACTAAGCACAAGTGCCTGATTTCAGGGGCGACCTGGGAGCACCGGGCGGTTAAGTGACTGGCTTAGAGTCACACAGTATGCAAGTGGAGGTTGTGAGAATCAAACTCAGGTCTGGTCTGCTGGATGTACCAAGCTTGTTCCCACCTCATTCCTCTAACCTCTAGGCTATACTGCCAGATACTGTTATAAACAGTGCCCTAAAAACACAGTACTTGAGCTTTAGATTTCAGAAATTCCCACGATTTTCCCCTGGTTTCTCAAAACCATTTATAGCCATAGAAGCCCCATAAATGTCACAGGTCCTTAGTTTTTGAAGATTATGAGTACCAAAGAAGTCTCAGTTATACCACAGTACTCCACTGCTGCTCCAATAATGCCACAGTACCTTAGTTCTGAAGTTTTGAGCAGTCCCACATAATACACCCAGTGCCTTAGCACAACAGAAATTTAGCTCTGGAAAGAAAAATATACCACAGTACCTTTGCACAGAAGAAATTTAGCCTTGGAGAAATCCAAAGTGTCACAGCTCCTTTGCAGATGTTTCTATGCCACCTACTAGCAACAGAGACACCTCTTTCCCAGCCCCCTTGTCTGCCCTTTTTGTTTCTTTCCTTCTTACGTATTGTTTACTTTACAGGTCTGTACTGTCAATAGACTTTAGTGGTATAATGTATCAAGATTTATGTCAGGGTGTGGTGTGTGGCTGTGCTGTGTATTGAAATATGATGGCTAACAGTATTGTATGAAGTTAGCTGGTACCGTATGATGTCACAGGCTATGGATATAAAGGAAGTGATGCGCTAGGGGTTGGATGGGCCACTCTGGACCTCCAGAAACAATCACACTGGTAGAAAACTGATGTCATAGCATGTAGGACCCAGCTCCAGATTCAAGAATAAACACTGCTGATCCACACAGAAGCAGGCTGTAATTCCTTGATTTAGTGTTCTTAGGTGCCCCAGATGATACAGTCTCTTGTGAGAGAGATCACTTTACACCAGGAATGCAAAGTAAAGTTAGATTATCCCCTCTCATAGACACAGGGACAGCTGATCTGTTCAGAGACATGCTAATACTCATGCCGCTGCAGTGTTGGGGGCGTGCGGTACGGAGCGGACTGGGGTATTTCAGGCGGGATGACCGTTAGTAATTTTTTATCCAAAACACTAATTTCAAAAGCTCATTATCATATTTCAAGTACATGGGAGCCAAAAGTGACTCGGACTGTCTCAAACAAGCATGATAATACAAGGGTCATATAAAGGGCTGCAAAAGCTGATAGTGCCCCTTTAACCTGGCTAGAACTTATCCCTCCTGCCATCTGTAGGGCAGTCACAAAATTACACGAGTTCCATTACAAATTATAACTTGTAGAAAAATTGTTAAAGTTGTAAAATTAAAAAAATCATAAAAATGCTTTCAAAAACATAATTTATTATTGTAACTGCATTTGGATATAAAAGTAGAACATTTTTGTTGTATCAGCTCTTATTTTGGTAAGAGTTATAGCAATATAACAGCTAATTGGCTGATTTACAAACAGCAATGAGGAATTCTTGGTAGATTATAAAATTCACTAATTTTTTTTTTCTTATTCAGAGGTGCAGTCTCCTATTTTAGTAGTGGTGACTGCAGTATAGCACCTAATTTGTAGATGTTCACAGCAAGGTATTGTAGGTACACTATGAATTTGTCTTCTATTTTCCTTACTTTGATGCACAGTCTCCTATTTTTGTTGTGGTTACAACAATATAGGATTTCAGGGGCTCAATATTCAAAACATTGCCCGGTGGGCAAACAGATTGCATGTGCTTTGCATGCCATTTGCGCACTTGCACTATATTCAAAAGCCCGATTAGCACAGGCAAAATGGAATAGTGCCACACAAACAGATAATGTATGCTCTGGGCAAAGAGAGGGGTGTGGACATGAATACAGGTGCTGTGCTTTATTCAGCACATTAGTGTCACGCAAAGTGCATTTGTGCGACATCATTGTATGCACAAATACCGCCTATAAAAAAGGCTGACTTACTTCAGGCAAACTATAGAGGTGGGCAGTAACACTGCAGCCAGAGCAGAAATGGTAGTATTCAGCACTCACATGCTGTTCCTAATGGAACAACCCATGGGGAAAAAGGAGAGAACAGAAGGCCATCCTGGGCTACTCCTTAGGCTGCAGAGGCAATATGCTGCATACAGATGGTACGGGCCATGAGTCTCCTTTGAGACCTTCACTGAGGACCTTCTGATGAGGTAGTACTGTCTCAGCAGGGCTATGCTATGGCAGCTGCACAAGCTCCTGCATGAGCAGCTGTGCAGTGACACCCAGCACAGCCATGTCATAACCACATCTACATTAATCAATGTGCTTTTTCTCTTTTCTATACATTGTGCAGACCCTGTGTATATACTGTGCATACCTATATAATTATCATGTATTACATTAGAATCGGCATCTTGGCCTGCCAGTATAGTGTCCATATCATTGCTGTATGTGAAACAGCTATGTTATATTAATTCTATACATTTGTATTCTGTCTGTCAATGAACTTGTGACTGTATCAAATGCCTGCCAGTATAGTGTCCATATCATTGCTGTATGTGAAACTGCCATGTTATATTAATTGTATATATTTGTATTCTGTCTGCCAATGTACTTGTGATTGTATCAAATTGTTGATGTGTCTCTCCTCCAGGTCCATCTTGTAAATGAGTTTATTCTTATTGGTGTTCCACTTGGTAAAATAAAGATTTTGACTGATTGATTGATGACAGTTGAGCAGAAGCTGATGCAGTGTGCTCCTAGACACCGGGTCATTTTAGATGCCAGTAGGTGACATCATCCGCGTGTCACAGTCCACCGTTCATGCCTGCTGGCCCAAATTCTAGATGCCTGCTGCCACATGCTGGTGAGTTCATCATATTCCTCAGCACAGCAATGGAGCATACAAAAACCATGCAGCAGTCCTATCAGATTGCACGTCTACTGTACTTGCAGTACTTGGTGCCATTCACTGTACCCATGTTGCCATCTGGGCTCCCACAGGTGACGGGGTGGATGCCTACCACAATAGGAAGGGATAACACTCCATCAATTGCCAAGTGGTGTGTGATACAGCTGGACACATCACCAATGTCCTAGCATGATACCCCAGCAGTGCCCACAGCACCATCATATGGCACAATTCGAGACTGTCAGGCATTTCAAGATGGCCAAATACCCAGTGGACACCTTGTCAATGAGTGCATGCCACATGCCCCCCAAAACCCATAAGGGGTAAACTGCTGTACCACAGCACAGTCATGCCTCACTGAGGGAAGGGTGGGTAGGGGAGGGTGGACAGGTGTACAGGATGTACCATAGACCATAGACTGTGTTGTAGATATGAGCAGCTACACAGTGAACAGGTGCTAACTATATGTTTCTACCTTACAGTGGACAGATCCTTTCCCTTGCACCCCTGGTTCCACACACCAGTCCTCTGGCCCTCAAATGTAGCTGAGGACAGATACAATGTGGCACTCACCACAACACAGAACATCACTGAGTACATCTTTGGCATGTTGACTATGCAATTCTGGTGCCTGGACCATTCAGGTGGTGCCCTTCAGTATACCCCTCTAAAAGATATGGTATATTCCTAGCCTGTTGCATGTTACACAACAACACCCATACACATGGAACAGGAATGCTGGCACATGAGGAACACAGTGACATGGAGTCAAAGGTGCAGGGAATACTGGAACAGCTTGACAGGCATGACCCCGCATGTCAACAACAGCACAGAAACACAGAGTCCACATTATAAGAGGACTCATGGAGAGGAACAGGTTGGTGCCAAAAAAAAGGACACTGTTGTACATTTAAAAACTGTAATGTAAACACAAAATGCAAAGTGACAGTGCATAAAAAGTACAAAATAGAGCAGGAAAATAACAGCGTGCGCCACAGGTGGGACAGGGCTAGGGGTAGTAGGGATGCCTTTGAGGAAAAAACTAGGACATGGGAATGGGGCAGGGGATGTATGAGAAACTCAAGCTCTCAGTCTGCCATGAGTGTGCAGGGACTGGCATCCAAGACCCCTGTATGTAGGGGTCAAAGGCCATGTGAAGGGGAAGGGGAAGGGTGATGTCCGTTCAGATGGGGTCACACTGGCTTATGCACTCCCACACCTCTGGCTGGACAACAGAATGTCCAAGTCACTCCCAGTGATTTGGGGAGTGCCCATGGATGACGGTGTTGCTAGTGTGCTGCCTGACCCTGACCTGCCACTCCATGAGGTTGGTGTAAACTGTGGGGTTGCCACCACTCACATGGTATGGCTGACTACAACTCTATGGAAGACTGCACAAGCTGCTGAGAGTCAGAAGGAGCCTGCCTCTGGGTACACTGTCCTGTGGGACAGTATGTGCTGTTTGGTGTGGGCACTGAGTGGGTAGTGCATGCACCATGTCCAGGGTGGGTGGCAGAGGTGGCAGGGCTTCAGCTGACATGGTGGCATGCACAGGGTGGATGTGGGATGGTGGGGGAATCCTGATGGCTGCTGATGTCCACCCATTGTGCAAAGCTGGTGGAGTGGGAGGTGAAAGATGTGGAGGCCACCCCAGTGGTGGTGGTGGTGGAGGAGGTGGAGGTGGTGTTTGCCCCTGTAACATTGCTGTCCCTGGCAACATAGCCCCACTCCCAGGGGTGTGGCTGTCAGCAGGTGCTTCTGTACTGAAGGGCACCATTGGCTGGACAGGGAGGTGGGGAGGGAATTGGATTAGTGAGAATCCCTCCAGGGCAGTTATGACTTCCAGGTATTGATGTGTTGGCACATATGTGTCCTCATGGCTGTCCTCCATTTCCTCCACAAACAAGTCTAGCAGATCCTCCTCCTCCTCCTCCTGTGGCATCATCTCTGGGTGGTGCACATTGGTGGATGGCCCAGCTGCCTCGCCCTTTTTGGATGATGAATCTTTCACTGTCGAGGTAGGAGTGCACTGTCAGTGTGTAACTGATTACACATTAGTCAAGTGCCAGTGATGTCATATGCATGCCCCAGCATTCCAGTCTGTCTTCTATGGTCATTAGGCAACAGGTGACTGAAGCGCAAACCACACCGCACCTATACAGGCCACACAGCTACCTGCTAATGCCAGCTCTTGTATGCATAACAGTACCCACTGACAATGCTTCACACACATGCCAATCATATGCACACCACTACCCACAGTGAATGCCAAAACCCCACACGCAGTAACACGCACAGCACATGTAGCAGCATGCACCACCACACTTGGCAATCACCTTGACAGATGTGACACACACCCTATGGGCAAATGCCATGGTATCTGTGTGCAGGGATGTAACTGTTGGGTTGTCTGTGGCAGACGCTGCTGTGCTGGACACCCAGCAAACACAGCAGAAGCTCATGTCACAGAACACACCGGGCCCCAAAAAAGAGCACAACATGAGTGCTATGGCCATGGCTGCAGTGTGCCCCAACAACTATGGGATCTACACATGTCACTAGAGCCTGAGTTTGCCTACTTTTTGCAGTTTTGGTTCAGTTTGGGTTTGTCTGAGTCATTCAAGTCAAGTTCGCATTCGGTTCATTTACATTAAATATTTTTAGAGTTCAAGTTTGGTTCAGTAGTTGGTGAAGCCAGCTCGCACCCACAGCTTCCTAAGAGTATTAAATGCCCCCCTTAAAGTTACCGATCATAGCCTCTCTATTCCCCAGTTCCTCATTTTTATGTTGGCTTGCGCGCATGCGCAAGAAACATCTTGCAACAGTGCGGGTCTTGGGGTTGCAGCTGCTCTTGGGTGAATGCAGGGCATGCATCAGTAGGTGCGTCCCTCATTCCCCAATCAGCCTGCATGCCACCGCCACACCATGAATTCATAATGGGGCTAGCACATCAAAGCAAAGGTCCGCTGCAATCATCATACGCAGTAGTCCTTTGCTTGCCGTGCTCGCCGCCATTATGATCATGGTTGGCGAGCGGGCGGCCGGCTCACGATTTCTGACATTGGGGTGCCCAATCCCTGTGGCAACCCCACCGATGTTTGTATAGTCTAATGGGGAGCCCACCTCATTGGCCCCTCCGCAGAAATATGGAATGCCGAGGGGTGCCCAATCCTCGGCTTGTGTCCCCCACTTTTGTTGCCAACGGGAGCCCACTCCCATTGGCATCACCTCCCCAACTGTTGAATGCCTAGGGGTGCCTCAATCCCCTCGGTCGACTCCCAACCCTTTCTTTGTTTTGTCAGCGGGTGCCCAATCCCCCATCGGCTACTGACACCCCCACAAAATCCACGTAAGTGGCACGCTAGAGCCCACCCCAGCATGCCAAATGCCCTGTAATACAAAACTGTCCCGCGACAGTTTCGCCTTTTTTTCTACACCTGGAAAGCGAAACCGTCCCTCATAGTCTACATGCCTCTCTCCCACCCGCACCCACCCACTGTGCACCCTGCCTCCCCCCTCACCCATACTTACCTCGGACTCCAGGCGATGATCTTCACTGGACCAGAAACACGGCTGCACTCTTCAAAGCCAACTGCGGATTGAGGAAATGCCGGTAAGCTGTATAATGCAATGAATAGGGTTTTTTCAACTTTGTTGCATATCTCGGGTATTTCTTGGAATTTTGGCACCAAATTTTCAACATGGGGTTGTTGGGGCCCCTCCTCATGAATTCTGTCACTGTCATGGCATTAATCGGCCTCGGAAGGTGATTTCGCAGTCACTGCATGAAATCACCTTTGGTTTGCCCATTAGAAAATGACAGTGCCAGTGTTCTAAATTGGCCTCTCAAAAGCCTACATTCCAAATTTGGTGAAAAAATCCAGAAATGCCTGTTCTTAGCGTGTGTTGTGCGGTTGCTACGCAGGCTCGTAACTTCGCGCATTTGCAATATTTTAACGCGGTATTTTCAGCATTGACATTTTTCTGCACCTCCTTGTGAACAGTACAGCTGTCATTTCCCACATCCTGCCTGAAATGTGTTTCCGCACTTCCGGTGCACAATTGCGCAGTCGCTGTGGGAAATCACTGTTTGGGCCAGATTATGAAAATGACAGTGACACAGTTCATGAGCAGAGCTCCTAGAATGCCTATGTTGAAAATTTGGAGCTAATACTCCATAAAATGACTGTGTTACGAGCGTGCGTTGGCAGATTGCATGCATGCTCATACCATCATGCATTTGCGATATTTTCACTCTGGATTTTCACCATTGCCCTTTTAACGCACCTCTTGATGAACAGTACAGCTGTCACTTCACATATCCTGCCCAAAATGTGTTTCCGCACTTCCGGCGCAGAACAGCGTGGTCTCTGTGCGAAATCACTTCTTGGGACACTTTGAGGAAATGACAGTGACACTGTACATGAGCAGAGGTGCTAAAATGCCTATGTTAAAATTTGGTGCCGAACGCCCACAAACTGCCAGTGCTGCAAGCGTGCCTTGCATATTTGCCACACACCCTTGCAACTCCGCAATGTTCGTATATTTGTATGCCACATTTTTAGCACTGCCATTTAATTACACCTCCTTATGAACTGTGCAGCTGTCATTTTTCACATCCTGCCCAGCATGTTTTCCTGCACTGCACTACCAAACACCCACAGGGACACCCTAATGCCTCTCACTCTCTGTAGGGTGGGGGTGGGTTGGCATCAGTTCAGTACTTGACTGCCACTCCTATGCTGCATCTCTCTAACTCCTGCACTGCCAATGGCAGCAAGACAGCATTCGGCATTGACAAATGCTTGTCTAACCTTGGGAAGGGGTGTTGACACCAAGGTAGCATCTCCTGTTATGTTTACTTTTTAATTTACTACTCCACCCATTAAACCTTTGTCTTGCATTTTTAACCATGCTTCAAAGCCAGATTGAAATACTGTGTCTCTTCAGCTCTCACATGATTTATGGCCTTTTTGAGCTCATCTTGCCAGGCTCTGGTACCACTTCTTTGTTACTAGTTGTTTCCACTCGGATGCGCTGTCTAGTAATAAAATAATTAGTGTTTCCACTCACCATATGCTACGCTCTTAAGGTCTGTTCTCATGGAGCTGGCACAATTAGCAGCACCTGGAAAACATTTGCCATTAGTACATTGTATTTTGTGTAGCTTATAGCTGCACATTGTTCCTGCACTGCTGGGGCACATCCTTGTCTGTAGGGATACACAGTTTACCCATGCACACAAGGATGTGCCCCAGCAGTGTACTTACATTTCTCAAAGGACACATCCTGGGACTCAGTATCACCCTCAGGGACCCCTGACATCTCCAGCAGCCACAGCATGGATGCCACCACCTCCATTGCAGGGTCAAATGGTCTTACAACTGCCGATGACCAGTGTCCACCACCAGCTGAATGTTGCACATGGTGCCATCTAGCCATATTTTCTGACACGGCACTAGAGGTCTCTAAATCACTTGTGCACCATATCCAGTGGTTGACCTGGCCACCGATGGTACTGACTACTGTAGAGATCTTCTCCCACACTTGCCTGACAGCAGCATCTGTGGCACAGCTTCATGTCAGTGGGGACTCCTTGGTTTTGCATGCCTTGTCCTGGGCTTTAAGCTCCTTGCAGGAGAATTTGTGTGTCCATAGCCTCTCTCCTCAACTAGAGGCACCTGTTGGAGAAGGTTATGAGACATTGGTCAGTGCCTGGTGTGTGAGTAGTATATGTGTGTGTGTGTGTGTGTGTGTGTGTGTGTGTGTCTGCATGTGTGTGTGTGTGTGTGTGTGTGTGTTTCCCCAGTCTGAACCACCATTGCAGCATTGTTGTGTACCATGCACCTATGATGATATGGGGTCAGACAACACCCAGTGCCAGCCTATCATAGGCCACAATTGTTCCAGGTACATGGCCAATGTGGAGCACCACACAAATGTTGGTGTGCACGGGAGACATACAGACCAACAAACATCCTGCAGTGGACAGGCGGCAACATGCCAGGAGCACAGAATGTACCCACACAGATGTGGGTGCAACAAATGTGTGTTGTACAGGCCTGTGGTGCTGATGTTCAGTTGCAGCCCACTGCTGTGTATGATGACCTGCACTGCATGTATAAGATGGACAAAAAGTACAATGCAGGGACAGTGCCTGACACAATGATGACTGTGAGTGCTGGTTGTGCCTTGCAAGCACATGTAGCATTAACGTGTTCCCTCCATCAAACATGGTCGCATACAGCATACATGTACAGGGACCTTGTCATCCACATCCAGCAATGTGTGTGTTAGCAGTAGAAATCTGTGCCACTGGTACATGGGTTTATGTGGACAGACAGCGTGACAGTGATACACACCGTTGGAACACACCTGAGAGCTGGAAGGGATATTCTTTTACAGCGGCATCCTAGGATAGGTAACACACATTGTTGTAAAATATTTTCTGTCACACTACAGGCAACCCATGTTCCTGCACTGTGATGTACCCCCCCATCAGCAGGTTTTATTACGTGTATGGCATGCAGGGCACCTACCAGTGCCTGTGGATGTTACTTCCTGTGAAGACATTTTTCTCCTGCAGTGTCCTGATTGCAGTTCCAGTGTGCTGTGTTGGGGGGGGGGGTGGTTCTGGCCTCCTTTCAATAGCTGTGCAATTTATACATGTAAATATATGCGTATCTGGCTATAATGACATGCTAATGTATTGTTTTGCACACTGACTGCCCAATGAAGCTTATTATGTAGCCTGGCCAAATATAGCAAATTTGCCCATCATGCTAAATGTTTTTGTGCTTGCACATTGTGCAGTGCATTGCGAAATTGTACCACACAATGAAGTGTGTGCATTTGTGCAGTGCAAAAGGTGCAAATGCAATGATGCCATGATTTAACTGTTTGCACTGCCCATTTGCTATCTTCAGTGCTGCGCAATCTTTGCACTGCACTCTGGGCTATGCTTGCACACTTGTTTGCATGCTGTATTCAGCAGTGTTTGCCCACAGGCTAATCCTTTGAATATCACGGGCATTGGTATCTGGGCTAATGATAACTAGTGGGCAGTGCAAAATTTGCCTGCGGGCAAGTTTTTGAACATCTGGCCTCAAATATTTATCTTCAAAATGAAGCATTTTGCATATAGTATATAGCTGACATGATTTCTTTACTGAGAGATGTAGCCTCCTATTTATGTAGTGAGTATAGAAATATCAAGCCAGTTTTTCTAATTCCCTCAATTTAAAAAAAATGGGTATGCAAATAAGTTCATGATTATTCATAAGCTAGGCTTACACTGACATTTTTAAAAAACATACGGCACATAAGGAACTGTTCTTCTTGCAATGTGAACAGGTGAAACCAAAAAGAAATTGTTGTAAACAGTGATTTTGAAGAGACCAAGCTTCCCAAGGAGGGATAGCTTATAGTCATACCTCTCAAGTGTACTGGATTGCGCATGATGTTCCGGATTCTGACCCCAGTAGTCTGCCTGTATTGCTGCCCCGCATTCACCCATTCTTTTCCGCCTGGAATGCCAAAACCACACGGCCGCACCGCACACAGCACTAATCCCTTTGTTTGCTGCGCGGCACTAACTTTCAAATCCTTCCTGGCCTGTCTTGTCATGTCTGCAGCATGGCATGTCTAGTAATGATGACGTTGGAGGGGGGGCTAATGGGACTCGAGACTAGAGCAACTGGCAAGTTCCCAGGCTACCCTACACCCCCGCCCCACAAACCGATTAGTGAGTGTCTCAGGTCCCCCCTCAGGTCCTCTGCCCTGCTATAAGCAGCCTCGGTGTCCAGAGGGGAAACCATAACTTCGGAAGCATTTTCAGCAGAGGACTGCTGTAGAGAAAGACCAGCAGCCACCAATCTTTGTGCAGCACAACTGGAAGAGGGAACACAGGCCGAGCAACGAGTCAGAAGAACGCGCCACCAGCTGAGTGAGCAACAGACAACCAGACCAACCAGCTGCTGAGATTGGTATTCAGCATTGGCCTGTTGTTGTGCCTTTTTTGTGCGCTTTGTAATTTTTAAAGTATACGGAAAGGGCAGGGGGTCAGGGGATGGAGGTGGTTCATTCTTGAGAGGCACCAGCAGGGCAGACAGTGACACAGACCCGAGCAAGCAGCAGCCAAGGACAAGAGAGAGGGCTCTTGGAGGTTGATCGGGTCCTGTCAGAACGACCTGTAGTTGATGTCCCGAATCCCATGCAAATTCCAACCATCAGAAGACACTGCCTGCACAGCAGAGGAAAGCTGCCTGAATAAAGTCCTTCTGAATGGCAGCAGCACTTACAACACAGCGCTCTGTGCCAAGTTCCTTCAGGCTTCCACTTCCAAATGGGCTGTAAAATCATGGAAGTCAACTTGGTTACAGACAGTGCTGCTGCTGTGTTCTAATCTGTGTTGCTGTCCTCTTTGAATGTTTGGTTTAGGGGTTTACAAATCGGCCCCAGGCAGAGAGAAAAGCCAGTAATGCACTTGCATTTGGAAGTTGGTTGTGCACTTGTGCTGTTTGTGTGCTGTGCAGAGTAGACTGGGTGCCTGGGTTGGTGGGTCCTGTTGTGTGGTGCTGAGGCCAGTCCCTCCATGGTGGGCCAACCAACAGAGGCACAGCCTGGCCCTGGTGCTCTTGCCTTGCACATAGTTGGCAAAGCAGCAGTACATCTACCACCACCACTGAAAAAGCTAATGGACCAGGAGGGACACCACCACTAAACTTTCTCACAGTGCTGCTGGGCTACTGGGTTTGTTTTTTTGTTTTTTTTGACAGAGGGGCTTCAATCTTTGTTTGCTGCTTGTTCAGTGGCAGAGCTGTTCTTGCTTTGCTTGTGCTCACTTGTCCTCAGCAAGCAAGGACAGAAGAAAAGCAACACCCTGGCCCCAGTGGAGGAGCTGACTGACAAGAAGGGACCTCTACTAACTTCCCTTACACTGTTGCTGGGCTACTGGAGAGAGAGAGTGTGTGGTGCATGGCTTCAGGTGTCCAGGGCAGTGTTTTTGTGTGTGTCTTGATTGTGCAACCATGGTATTGCCACTGTCACTTATGCAAGTGTGCTAATACTTCTTCTTCGTTACCAGATACATCTGCCACCACCCTAAAGGAATTGAGTGTAGCTGCCACTGTACTGGAGGTTCTGTGAGGGAGCTTACGCCAACCATTGTCGGACTCAAAAGAAGCCCCACCAGCAACCCCCACTAATCTGGCCAGGAACTGCATCATGGACTACACCACTATGCAGGCATTCATCACCAGCAAAAGGAGGCAAGAGGAGGAGGAGGAGGAGCAGCAGCAGCTGAATAGTGCCACAGGTATTTTGCTGTGGAGTTTTGGAAATTGTAACTGTTTTTGTGCATGACGTTTGACTTTTTGGTGGGTGGGTTGTTGCCTGCTACCAATCATATTTCTGTTTACTTTATATAATTGTATGTGCAAGTAGTAAGTACACCTCGTTTTATGTGTGGGGAAGGGGTCAGCTTGCTGTGTGACACCTAGGTGGTATAATAATAGTTATGTCAGTGTGACAAACACAGTATAGCTGTGTTAATAAACCATCAGTGTTGAATGCACACAGCGAGCAGGACCCCCTTCCCATCAACCCCAAAAATGAAGTGCATGTCCAGTTTCAGCAGTGAGTATCTTGCTTGCTATGTGACATTGCATCGGATTACTTTTAATGCCGTGTGTAATGGAATTGTTTTAGAAGTCTTGTGGGGTGCGCGCTGTGTCATATCCAGAGAATGTCTGATTTATTATGATTGTAGTGTTAATGTAACACATTACACTCATGCTAATAAACCATCAGGATTGATTGGACACAGCAAGCAGGAACCCCCTCTGCCCACCAACCCAAAGAATGATGTACATGGGCTGGTTTTGATGGTGATGGTGTTGCTTGCTACGTGATGTTGCAGGATTACTTTGTGTGCAACATGTATTTGGGTGCATGGGGGGGTGCTTGCTGCATCCAAACAATGGCTGATGTTTTTTAATGACTAGTGTTACAGTGTGACCCACCAGAAAACATCAGCATTGACTGGACACAACAAGCAGGACCCCCCCCTTCCACCAACCCAAAAAACATGGTGCATGGCCTATTTTTCATGGCGACAGTGTGGTTTGCTAGCTACGTGATGTTGAGTCAGATTAATTGTGTAACAGAATTGTTTGCACTGGTGTTTTTGGTGCATGGAGAGGGTGCTTGCTGCGTTCAAATAATGGCTGATGTTTTTTTAATGTCTGTAGTGGTAGATGGTGATGGCGTGGTTGGCAGGCTGGCCCAGTGGTGTGGAGGTCTGAGGCATTATGCCTTGCCACCTGCCATACCAGAGAAGAAATAAGTATTTGAAGTTGAAAATTCTTGTCTTATTATTGTCTGCCTGAAGGGAGTACATTCTCTGAAAGCAGATTTAAAGTCGAGGAGCGTTGCCTTTCTTTTGTTTAGATGTTTGCATTTTATGTTTGCATAGATTACGGGGGTGACTTAGAATCAGATAATTCCAGTGTGCACAGCCCAGTGAAGAAGCAAAGACGGTACACAACATTCCAGGCTACCTGGAAATCTTCATTTGATTGGGTCGGTGACAGCAGGAAAGGGAGAACATATGCATTCTGCAAGATATGCTCCTGTAATTTCACCATAGGCCACAAAGGATGCCATGATCTGCAGTGCCATGCAGCTACGGAGAACCACTGCAACAATGTCAAGCAAGCCACATCTGGACAGAAGCTCTCCAGTTTGTTTGAATCATAAGCAAGCTCAAAAGTTATAGAGGCAGAAGTTGCTTTCGTTGCAATGCTTGCAGAGCACAACTTGTCATTTTCATGTGGCAATCACATTATTAAACACATGAAGAAGTACTGCTCTGATCCTGAAGTACTAAAAAAGGTGACTTGCAGTGCCACAAAAGCAACCTGCATAGCAAGGGATGTCATGGGGCCTATGTACAAGGAAGATGTTGCAGCAAAGTGCTGAAAAGTGCCATACTGCGTCTACATGGATCAGAGCGCAGACATGGGAGATGAAAAACTGTTAGTTATTCTTGTGGGTTATTTTAATGATGAGCAAGGAAAGCATGTGATCAAGTTCTTGGATATGCCTGAGTGTATCTCAGGAACTGGCCAAAGCATGTTTCACTGTCTTATGGAAACACTAAACCAATTTCACATCCCAATGGACAATCTTGTTGCACTGTCATCTGACAATGCTACCTCCATGATCAGCAAGTGGAACTCTATTTTAGCAAGGCTCCAAACCCTAAATCCACATATTGTCAACATGGGGTGTTTCTGCCACCTGGCAGATATCTGCAGCAAAGCAGCAGTAAAGACTCTGACAAAAATTGAAGCGCTTGTGTCAGATGTCTACTGCCACTTTGCTTCAAGTGCACAAAGACAACAGAAGTTGAAAGAATGTGCACTGTTCATGGATGTCGAACCACTCAAGGTTATAAAGCATGCACCAACATGTGGCTCAGCCTGAATAAGGTTATCAAGAGGATGCTGCATCTGTGGCCTGCACTCCTGTCATATTTCCGGTCAGTAGAACAAAGACCAGCAAAAGTGGGGAGCATCACCAAAAGACCAGAGAACCATGAAATCTGAATGCAGTTTATGTTTCTAAAATATGGACTTGAACCTCTGTGCCAGTTCAACCCACAGATGCAAAAAGGTGACAGCCAACTAATGACTTTGCACTCTGCCATCTCTCGACTCTTCCACATATATGCCGACAGAGTTCTGTGGCCTGAGATGGCCCGGAAATTGCTAAATGACAATGATGCTACCATTCTGGACAATCCTGACAGTTTTCTATGCCACAGTGACCTTCATCTAGGGGCAGAAATATGACAGTACATGATGGAGCAGGAAGACAGCATTGCTGGGACAGTCATAGAAACCAACATCTACCAGAAAGCAGTTGTGTTTTATTCTACTGTCATATCCAAAATACTGAAGAAATTTCCTGTGAACAACAAGTTTGTGCAAAATGTAGGACTTGTCCTCAATCCTTCATCGAAGCTCAAGGTAACACCCTCTGTGATAACAGACTTGGCAGATCATCTAGGAATCTGTAAGACAATAGAAAAGAACACATTGCTGGATGAATTTTCTGTGTACCAGTTATCTGATACAGGGACCCTAATTGGCTCGATAAATGGACCCCATTCAGCCCTCCCAAAACATTGGGCCACATTCCTCAAAACTGTTGGTGGAGATAGTTCACTGCAGTACTTTGAAAGATTGATGATGGTACTACTTACACAGAGCACACCTTTAGCACGGTATGTAAAGTTAAAACAGAACTAAGACAGTCCCTGCATCTCAAAATGCTGAACTCTTTGCTGGCAATCAAGATGAACGAGGAGCGAGACTGCTATGATGTTCAGTATTCAAAGGAGACTCCTGCTGCTGCCAGAAAAGCAACGGCCGCCTATAATAAAAAACACCAGACCACAATGTAGACTTAGACAACATGCCCCACACTTCCACAGTGTTTTGAAGGAAGACATTGACATTTTGTGGTCCTACAGCTTTGGTTTATAGGTTTGCAGTTGCATACACTGTTCATTTTAGTGTCCAGCTGCTAGCAGGTGTTTGTGGTTTCATGTGAATACGCTTTCATTATTAAAGTTCAATAATTGCTTACTTGGGTTTTTAAGGTTTAACTGTGAAGCAATTTGTAATTGTTTTATTCACTGGTGCATTTATTAAGTATAGTTAGTATATAATAGTATTGTAGTTGCAGTATTCAACACACATTTTTTATATATTATAGTGTAGTTTTAGCGTAGGTTCAGAACACATTTAGTTTTATAATTGCTGAAAACGCTCCACGAATAGTTGTTCTTTTATTCAGTAGTGCTGTATTAGTATAATTCCAATAAACTGTTTCATGATTTCATCAAATAATGAATAAGTGGTGTTTGTTTCATTCTCTAGAGGTGTATTTATAGATTATATCAGTAAAATGTTTACACACATTTAGGATTTGCATCACTCTTTATTTTAATTAAGGACACACACATTTAGGATTTGCATCACTTTATTTTCTTTAAGTACACACAGACAAAACACTTTCTCTTTAATTTGCAACACAAACCACATGCCAAGCATACAAACAATAATTTTACTGTGGTAAAATTTATTTTACGTGAGAACGACAGTGTGCGACTCCGCGCACTGTGAAAAATCAGGAGTACCACATTTTTGGCATTTATCACACATTTTGTAGCCCTCTGTCACACATTGGCAAGTTGGGAGGTTGAGAGGTATGCTTCTAGTCTTCACCCATTTTTTCTAGTTTCCTCAGTTTTAAAAAAATGGTATGCAAATAAGTTAATTATTATTCATGAGGTATGAGGTGACTCTCTAGGCACCCTGACTGAGCATGCTCAAAACTCAATTTTTTTAAAATTTAATAACTTTGGAATGGATTAATATTTTTTCACCAAACCAGCAAAGGAAGTCCTTCTGAGGAAAGCTCTTTCTACCCTAAAAATCTCAGACCAAAATTTTAAACTACCTGGGTGCTACCTGATGGCAAAATTACAATAAAAAGCAGTGATTTTGTTTTATGTTTTTTCACTATCCATGTTTTTTCACACATCAAACAGAATGAAACTTGGCAGGTCGAGAGAACTTCCCCACAAGGCCACACATGCACCATTTTGTGCACATCAGTTGAACAGTTGCTAACATATTGAAGTGCAAAGACTGGGGTATAACATTCAAGTTTTTTCCACACAAAAAGTTTCTCCAGGAAAATAGACAGTGCATTTGGTCAGTAAAGTATTGCACAACTGTAAAGTAGAGAACCTGTGCTATGTCCAGAAGCTAAATGAACTTCCAACTCTTGAGTTTATTTCAAAAATATGAAAGCATCTTTTATTTGCACAGTATTAAAAAACACAAGTACATCACCCCAGAGTGTAATAAAAAATGTGCAACGATTGTTTTGCCTCTCTTCAGGTACTTTATCAAGGGATCATTTTAGCCTCTGGACATAGAATGGAGTCTCTGACTTACAATTTAACATTAAAGTGCCTACTCAACCCTAACTATAGTGGCGCTACTGCACCACTGTAATAAAAGTAGTATTACGGTAGTTTGAACTAGAAATACAGGGTATACCACTCTGAAAGCAACATTTTGACAGTGACTGACACTACAATGACTACAGCACCGGGTCACTGTAGTGTCACTGGTGGATCCCAGCACTGTTTTTCAGGGTCCTGCATCCCTCCCTAATCATCTCCAACTCAAAGTTGATTATATTTAGCGGGGGTCCAGAGATATAGCCTTCTATGTGGGGGTTTGGGGCAAGCCTCAAAAGAAAAATAACATGGTAGGCAGTGAGAAATCTTATGCTGGCTGCAAATGTGGTCGACATAAAGGTTTTCGCTGTATGGTCGTTCAACAAGATTTTTGTCGATAACCAATCATAGATCCAAATACAGAACATGGTACTAGCAGCAGTAATCAGACCATAGGTGTTTATCCAGCATTTTGGGTGGACTGGGAAACTCTGACATCCATTTGACTGCTGATACAAAAAAATAGTTTGCAAAAACATTTTACAGATTCATAATTGCTGAAAACATTTAACTATGTAAACAAGAAGGCTCTCTAGCAAAATGTCTTTTGTGGTATAATATTCCTGTATTCTAACATGTGTAACACTGTTGATGAGAGACCTATTTTTGTACAATTTGACTCCTATTATGATCAGTTTGGAATGTGTAAAATATTAATAGAATATGGGCAGCGTCAGTTATGAATGGAATTTAGTGACAGTTGAAATGCTGTTGTAGCATCAGTCTGATGTCAGATCACTGTTGTACCACGATCTGATATCAAAGCAATGGCAGAACAGCAAGCTGTTGTCAGAAGCGCGTACCCAAGTTGAACACGTGTTTTTCTTTTTGTTGTTGCAAGTTGTTTTTTTGTTGCAGCTTCCATTTTAGACTTGTTATTTTTTTTTAAAGACTTTTTAGTAGCTGGTTAGTTTTCTTTCAAGTATTTTGTTCCATGTTTCAATGTATTCTGGATCTTTCTGCTCGATATCTGAAACCTCCCCAGCACTCACTAAATTGCAAGTACCTTTCTTTTTTTTCCTCATAATGCATTTTGCATCTCAGAAACTTTAAGGTGTTTGAAAAGATTAACTTACTGTACCTTCTTTACAAGTTTTCTTAATAAAATACTGGCTGTAAGACGATAAAGGAAATTAAGAAAGCAATACAAGCTGTGAGCAATTTTTTATTATTTCGTATGCCTTATCTCTTTGCTACCAATGGGCCCCCATTGGTCCTGACTCTTGCCCCTGCCCAGCCTCATCATCTGGTTTTGCAAGGACTTACCCCTCTTCTCCTGGAGTGCACCCTGGCTTTCCCCCGGGGGGGCTGTCAGGGGGCAGCTACCCCAGGATGGAAACTTGATCAGTGATCTGAGACAGAGACAGTGTGCCTGTTCATTGCTGAGGAGCTTGTATGGAGTGCAGATGTCCTCCTGCAGAAGCTGGTGTTTTTTCCCTTTTCTTCACTACCCTGGTATATAGAGAGAAAGCTTCTTGATGCATGAGCACACTGTGTGCACACTCACATCAGAGCATGGCAGCACCCCCCCTCCCAGCTCATCAGCTGTGATGCACAGCCACCTGTGGTTACCCAGGCAGGGTAGAGCAGCAGACATGGAGCATCTTCCCTCCCTGAGGTGGAGAGTATCCAGTGGGATGGTTATCTCACCTTCCCCAGCTGGTCCTCCAATGACACAAGCTCCTTCCTGAACCTGGGTCATCAGTGTTGCAAGCGATAGCACTACTGCTGCACTGGCAGACCAGCCTCTAAACTGTAAGTAATTTACAAACATTAGTAATCTAAGTTACCTCTGATATTTAGGTTTTTAATCAAGTTTTCTTAATGTGCAGTCAGCTAATTTAAGTACATTATTTCTTAGGAAACTTGGGCAATCTCCTAAAAAAAGCCTATAAATCTAGGAAAAACATAGAGGTGATGTTAATGTCTACTTCAAGTACCAGCAAATAAAATTACAGATTGGAAGAATCAGACTGCATATTTGGTCATTTCTTTGTCCCCGTGTTTGCCTCTTCAGAGATTCTCTCAAGGTCAACAGCCAGGAGGTGTTCCAAATCTTCAGTTTCATCCAGGTCCAGTCTTCAGATCCTTTCTCAGGGCTCATCATGATGGCCTGGAGGTTTTCAAAGTGTTGTCCATTACTGAAGTTCCTCTGTTCTTCAGATTTCTTCCTAGTGTCAGCAGTGATGGCTTGGAGGATCTTCAAGATTTTGCCAATTGCTTCAGTTCTTCGGATGTCTTCCCAGAGTGTATGGTGATGGCCTGAAAGCTCTTCATTCTGCCAAAGTTACTTGAAAATACAAGTATTTTCTTTCTCAGAGTCCGTTGTGAAGGGCCAAATGCTTTTCTGTGGGATACAAATTTGTTGTTAAAATCTTTGGGTTTTGACAACACCTAGTGTTCCAAATCCTTGTTCTTAATCAAGTATTCAAGCTGACTAATGGAAAGCACATGCTCAGAGGTTTCTCAGTTAGCATTCCTCTTCCCCATATCATTTACATTGCCCAACAAATCCACATGAATTCTTGGGGGGGGCATTAAACAAATTTAGAAACTGGGATTATTATTTCCTGGGTTCTGATTGGCTAAGAACCATGCCAAGGGGTACATGAATTACCAGTAGAGACAAGGAAATAAGTGCTGGCACAGCCTGCTTTAATTGCAAACTCATATCACAGGGCCAGTGTTAACTTTTACCTACCGACCACCATTTTTTCCAGTCAATTATCAAGGGATAAGCCCCCCCCCCGCTCAGTACTGTCAACCAACGGATTAAAAAAAAGTAACAGTAACAAAAAATAAACTAAATCTCTCCATAAAACTGAAAGTAAGAGTTCTTTCTACTCATCTTCTAGCCATATAATTTTTGTAAGGTTGCTTTCCAAGGACCACCCTGCTAATGCTCCCACTGCATCAGCCCGCTTCTGCTGTCACTCCAAGTGGGCACTGAACAAAATGTAAAGAAGAGCAGTGGGGGAGTAAAAAGTAAAATTAAATAAATAAGTGACCTTATTTGTAATACTGTTTCATCACTCAGCTGCTCTGCCCAATCTTGTGCTGCACTCCAATGATGTTAACTGCAGTCTCCCTGCCTGATCATGAATGCATTGTTAAACTGGATGCAGTTCCTGCACAGTATACAGTATTGTAAACAGAAACAGAGCACTGGCCAGCCTGGCATCAGAGAATGGTTAAACAACCAAAGATGGATTGGAAGGGGACACAATTACTACAAAGCAAAGAACTCTTAAACTCTGTAGTGCTCTCTACTGGTAACTATACCAGAAGAGGGATTATGCTACCAATAACAAAAAAAAAACACTTTCAAATAATTGTAATCTTTTTTGGTATTTTTTTAACTATTACATAAAATTTCAACATTTAGCCCATTTTATGAGTGCTATAATACCCTCTAGGGTGTGCAGTTTGGGCTATACCAAACCTTCCAGAGGCTATAAGGCCCCCACCTGCAGCATCAGGCCTCATTACTTCCCTGGGCAGTCCGGTATAGCCCAATACCACACACCCTGTTGGGTATTGTTACTTGCTTACAGTTAAAGAATTTCACAGTTATAGAGTACAGTATGAAGGTAGACATGATTTTAGCACTGTAATCTGTATGAAGTGATTTAAGAAATATAGTAATCATATTTGAATGGTGTCGGTCTGAAAGTGGAAATTTTGTAGTTCACACCCCTTTTTATGTTCCAGCTTATGTGGTTCAGTTGCTTAATAAACTGATCCCCTTTTGTGAGTTGTGTCTCATGTCTCTCCATTTGGGTGAAATTCCATTGTGTAACCAAATAATCAAAGAACAGCCTTTCCCACAAACTGACCAAGATACGGCACCTTAACCAGAGAAGTGACAGTTTGGCCAGTCTCATTCAGCTCAGAAATTTTAGCACACTTCACCTAGTGTGTTCAGAGTCCAGGATGACAGATTGGTTGGGTGCAAGGTTCCAAGATCTCTTGGCTTACTTAAAATGTTCTAGAATGTTAATGTTGTTACTCACTTCAAACAGATGATTAACTTACAAGTCGTGTATTTTTGAATGCTGAAATGTGCATTACCTAATATAGAGGGAGGGGCCTGGTAGATTGATGTCTCAGCACAATATGAGCTTTCAGATTTTTATCTTTAATGTGAGCAGATCTGTGGCAGAATAAAATAAGAAAAGTTAGAAAAGGAGTCCGAGAGCTTCATCAATGCACATCAGTTTCTGCCACAATGTCAAAGACCCTCTCTCTCTCTCTCTCTCTCTCTCTCTCTCTCTCTCTCTCTCTGTCTCTCTGTCTCTCTCTCTCTCTATAACACATGCTTTTTTAATGAAACAGGACCTTTATTACACAGAGTTTGCTTACTCTTGCAGCTCATCTACAACTTGGGCCACAGTTCTCTACTTGTGGAATTATAATGTATTTGCTTGTTAACCAAGTATGTCACAAAGAAAGGGATATAAAACCTAATTTATTAAAGTGAGTGTACTACTTTTGACACAACACTGAAAAACACATTAAGACACGATTTAGCTAACATTTTATATATTGTCTGCATTTTCTTGTCTTTGTTCTTCATGTTTAGTAATTTGCAAACAGGATCCTTGTTCACCAGAATGTATATGCTTCTGCTGCTCTGTGCTTTATTAAAGTTATGGGGGGATTTTAGAACACAAACTGAATATAATAGCTGGTTCTCATTTTTCCCCTAAGGAAACCAGGTTGTAATTTTGTCATTATAACCAGCTGGTTATATTGATAAACACAGACCCGGTTTCCTTAACTCAGTGCATGCACCAGCAGCAATCTTCCTCTTCTGTGCCATCCTCTGCTGTTCCCACTTCTCAGTTCCCCAACAGAAGGAGTCAATGGTAAGTTCTTTTCATAAACAAAAATGTTACTGGACACTGTTGGGTTGGAGGTCAGGTCATAAATGGCATGAGCATGTCATTAATAAAAACCTGTGAGCTCAGCACATGGTATAAGTGCTGAGACAGTCAGCATTAGTTGTTAAACTGCATGAGTCCGGTATGCATATGTATGCATATAAATACTGGAACATTTAAGCCTTAGACAAATATATTAATTAGCTTTCTCTATATATTATTTAGATCTTATGAATCCAGTGAGTATAGTTTTATGAACACACTGGAACAAGTTAGGTACTCTTGTATGAGCTCAATGTGTAAGCACATTGAGATAGAGTAGCATTTTATATTTTAATGTTAAATTAGCCATAAAAGGCTTACAATAATACACAACATTAGTTCATAGGCACATTTTTAACCACTGAGGGGGTCATTAAAAGGGGTTAAGACTTAAGAGTAAAAACAAGGCCTTTGTGATCTGTGTGGTGGAAAGACAGGCAAAGACTGCTACTCAGAGAACAATGGTATAGAAACCCAGATGTATGTCTACCTCATACTCAAGAAATCTTGAGTACTGCATGCAGTTCTGGAGACCTCACTTTAGGAAGGACAAAGCACTGTTGGAGAGGGTTCAGAGGATGGCAACCAAGATGATCCGGGGCATGAGTGAAAGGACCTATGAGGAGAGGCTGGAAGTCCTTGGGCTGTACTCATTGGAGGAGAGGAGAGACAGAGGAGACATGATTGAGGTATTCAAATAAGTGAAAGGAATTAACAGGGGCAGAGCCAAAGAAATGTTCAGGCTAAGGAAAGGGAGCACAACCAGGGGGCATGAGTGGAAGATGGAAGGGAGAACATAGAAGGCATTACTTCACTGAGAGGGTGGTGGAGCCATGGAATGCATTGCCTGGGAGTCTAGTCAAGCAGAGCACAGTGGATGGCTTTAAGAGGGGGTGGGACAGATGCATGGGTATATTGAAGCCGAAATGGACCCTCTCGGGGCCGGTGGGAAGAGGAGCTAGCACCCAATAGGGGCTGGCTAACAGGCAGACACGAAAGACCGTTAGGCTTATTCTGCTGGCTTTTAGTATGTTAGTATGTAAATAATGGTATGAAACAAGAGGCTGGTCACACGATATTCTTAATACTTCCTTAAAATTGACTAACAAAGCTATCTTATTTGGACAGGCTGGGGCTACCTCACCTATCAAGCAAGGAAGTTAAAACGTAAGTCATTTATGAGGTCATGTATTTTTAACCTATGCAAGGACAGTCTGTCCAGAACCATATATATATGGGCTAAAGTGTTATCAAAGTTGTTATGCAGTTGGGAACAGTGATGCCTTGATGTTCCTTCTGCATTGACCCTACCACTAATGTAAGTATAATTCATATACTATGTGGTAGTAGTCGAGGTGGCAGAATATCTCAAGGTACAGGTACAAAATGTATTGCTATTTTGTATTTGAGTATTTAACTATATAGTGGCTTAGGGAAAATCTAAGAATGCTATATAGATGTCTGTGTTTGCTTTGTACAACCCTGTGAAATAAATTGGATTTTGTCATAATTTCATAACTGTCTACCAGAACTTTTATTGCTAATTTTATAATTGTAAGTAAACCCTCAGATATAAATTATAATAAATCACAAACCCAACAGGTACAGCAAATGTACATTTCCTGTCTTAAAAAAACAAAAAAAAACACTGCTTTACTTCAGCAGCCACTGCAGATCACACTGAAACCTCAACTGTCTATGGTCTGACTCCATAGACACATCCATAAATTTTTATATAATTGCTGTGGCAAAAAAAAAATGATCCCCAGCAATTATACAAAATAAAGGATGGTCTGGGGGTCAAACCTCAGACTTTACAAACCCCATCGTGGTGGGATGATTTAAAAAATGCTTCGAGCTTTGCTCTTGGGGTTTATGTGGCATCCCACCCTTCAAGGTGTGTGTAAAATCCTAGTTATAACCCCCTACTCATCCATTCTTTTCTATGTAATGCTAGTCATGTCAATGTTAGGAACTGTTCTGGAATGTTTAGGCCTTCTTCTATCTCATTGGAGATATTTTCAAAAGTTATACTTACCGGCAACATTCCAAGCTGTTTTATGGTTCTTTGCATCCAGTTTATGGTGCAAAATGGTAGATATACATGTACAATATAGAACAGGTTGCACCTGTTCCAATGATTGTGTTTGGGGAGTTCATGGGGAGTGTTTTGAGCATCCAAACAAATGCTGCCCCCATGGTTCCTGGTGGCAGGTGGAGATACTCTTGTCAGCATGTGGGAACACACATTGATTGTCCCAGTTGAAGATGCCACAATGTGCATGTTCCAAAAAAGGGGAGGAGGAAGGAGAGAAAACAGCTAAACATATAGCTGGACTGGTTCAAAGGATAATGGCCTCAATGCCCTTTTACACAATACTGATCCCTCAGTGCACTATAGTCTGCCCAATAGCCTTCATGGATTGAGTCCATCTCTTTCTCTCTCTACCAGTCATTACATAGACTATATATATATATATATATATATATATATATATACACTTTATTTTTTAATTTACTCAAAAAGAAAAGATCAGGTTAATTACAATTAAAAGAAAATCATTTTGAACTCTAATATTTGTAACTAAATAAAGCACACAAAAAATGGAATGTTTTATCATTTCAGAGGGGTTATAAGTAACATCTAAAAAAAGCATAATACTAGAGCTGTGCTATAGTCAAATAAACAAGTAATAATTTAGTTTGTGCTCAAAGCTTTTACATCCCATCAAAAGAAAAATTGCAAACTAGAATTTAAACATCAAATCCCTTCTTAGAGTTCCAGACCTTAGATTAATTTATGAAGAAAAAAAATCCATTACAGAAAAATTATTGCAAAACAAGAGAGCACAGTTCATCAAAACACCATTCATCTGTCTATACTGGATGATATCCAGTCACTTCTGCTTCTTCTTCTTCTTCTTCTAAGTCAGAACCAATGTCCTCAGGCATTCAAACATTATATTCAAAAATGTTTCAAGCTGCATTTGGATCCTCAAAGTGATGAAATTTACTCTGGAATTGAATCCTCAAACATGCCGGTGTGAGTAGTGTTGCTGACACCCCAGCCTCTTTAAATTCTGAAAGGACTGGTAGAAATCGTTTTCATCTATGTTATGTCTGAAGGCAGAAATCTGGGTACAAATGAATGCAGTGCCCCTCGTACATACATATTTTTCTCTGCCTGGCCATTTGGAGCAATTGACTTCATTCAGCCTGTGTATTAAAAGTTAAGGTAATATATTGTGTTCCAAACAGCTGTTGTTCTACATTTGAATCTTTTGCCTGATGTGAGAAAGGACGAAAAACAGACTCTAGGATAAGCGAAGGGGTAATTGAGAAAACAACTGTGAGTGCATTTTCAACGGTTTCCTTTAGTTCCATATTGGAAACTATTCCAGGAAAACCAATAAGTCTCAAATTTCTTTTCAACATTTGATTTTCCAGACATTCTAGTCGGGACATTTGAGCTAACTGCTCATGTAGCACTGCATTTGTAGTGCCTTCCAAGGTAAGAGTTCTAGCAGACAGGATGTTTACTTCAGTTTCATTAATCTTAATGTCTTTTTCTGTGCTCTCCAATTGCTTCTCTATTACAGCACAGCATGAGTTAATTTCTGTAAGTGAATTTTCCACTCGAACAAAAGATGACTTGACGTCTGCATGACACTCTGTCAACATAGCTTGAATAGAAACAAGGGTAGGTTTCTGAGATGCTTTGGACTTCCCACTCCCTTCTGAATGGGTCACTGCCACAGGGGAGGCTCCTGCTCCAACCACTCCTTGAGAGCCAGTAGGCCCTCAGGCTGCAGCACCTATCCTGATAACGTTGGGGGAAACAAATTTATCCTTAGCAATAAAGTAAAGATATGACCAAATGAAAAGTCCTCAGAACTAATGATCTGTTCCCATAAATATGACTTTCTGGACAAAATCTTCACTCGATATAGCGGAGCACCAAACAAATGCATCCTATAGTATCACAGCTCAACAGCGCCCCCCCCATAGACTTTGACAGCAGATAAGGACTGCTTGGCCCACCTAGTCTGCCCATTTCTTACCTACTGGGTAAGCTGCAGATCCTAGTTAACCAACAGCCTATTTCTTCCTACCCCCCCACAAGAATTGCCTTATGTCTGTCCTATGCATTCTTGAATTCTCCCACTGTTTTAGACCCTACAACCTCCTCAGAAAGGCGGTTCCATGCATCCACCACCCTCTCTGTTAAAAAAAAAGATACTTCCTCACATTGCCCCTGAGCCGTCACCCCTCTATCTTCAAATTGTGTCCTCTTGTTCTTGCACATCTCTTTTTCTGAAAGATGCTACCCTCTTGGACTTTGTTGATTCCACTGAGGTACTTAAAAGTTTCAATCATGTCATCCCCTCTCCCTCCTTTCTTCAAGGGTATACATATTAAGCTCCTTTAGTCTATCATTGTATGGCTTCTCTTGCAGAACCTGCACCATTTTAGTCACCCTCTTCTGGACTGCCTCTACCCTGTCTATGTCCTTGCGGAGATGGGGTCTCCAGAACTGGATGCAGTACTCCAGATGGGGTCTCACCAACTGTCTGTACAGAGGGATAACAACTTCCTGTTTTCTGCTGGTGATGCCTCTCCCTATATATCCCAGTATCCCCCAGCCCTCCTTACTTCCTTCTCACATTGCTTGCTAACCTTAAGGTCATCTGATATGGTTACCCCCAGGTCTCTTTCCATTTTTGTTGGTGTTACTACCTCCCCCCATTGTGTACTCTTCCCCTGGGTTTTTGTTTCCCAGGTGCATTATTTTGCACTTCTTTGCATTGAATCCAAGCTGACATACTTCTGACCATTCCTCCAACCTTGCCAAGTCCCTTCTCGTTCTTTTCACCCTCCCTTGTGTATCAATCCTGTTGCAGATCTTTGTGTCATCTGCAAAGAGGCATACTTTTCCTTCGAGTCCCTTTGCAATGTCACTGATAAAGGCATTAAAAAGGACTGGACCAGAGTTGAGAACCCTGTGGTAACCCACTAGTAAACACCCTTTCTTCAGAGTGGATTCCATTTACTATTACCTTCTGTGTCCTATTGTCCAGCCAATGTTTTACCCAGGCTACCACCCTGGGACCCACTCCCAGGCTGGCTAATTTGTTTATTTATCTTTTGTGTGGGACTGTGTCAAATGCCTTGCTAAAGTCTAGGTAGGCCATGTCCACAGCCCCACCCGGTATACTACTTTGGTCACCCAGTCAAAGAAATCAATTAGATTCATCTGACATGACCTACCCGCTGTGAATCTATGCTGCCTTGGGTGCTGTGCCCCACTGGCCTCTAGTTACTCAACAATTCTTTCCTTCAGAAGTGATTCCATCATCTTCCCTACCACAGAGATCAAACTGACAGGTCTGTAGTTTTCTGCCTCTGTCTTGCTCCCACTTTTGTGAAGGGGAATCACATCTGCCCTCCTCCAGTCCTCAGGTACCACACCATCCTCCCATGATTTGTTAAAAAGGGTAGTCAGTGGTGTCATTAGTTCTCCCTTAATTCTTTTAGAATTCTGGGATGAATCCCATCAGGCCCCATTGCTTTGTCCACCTTCAGTTTTAGGAGTTCTTTCAGAATGCTTTCTTCTGTAAAAGGACTGGAATAAACCCCCCCATCCAGAGTGCTTCTGTAAATTGGATTAGGTATCTCCCCCTCCTTCTCTTCTGTGATTACTGAGCAGAAGTATTCATTCTGTATCCCTGCTTTTTCATTGTTCCTCTCTGCCCAGCCGCTGTCTATTTTATTCAGCCTCACTATCTCTCCGTTTGTCTTTCTATGCTCACTAATGTACCTATAAAGGGCTTTATCCCTCTTCTTAACTGAGTTGGCTATCTTTTCCTCAGTTTGGGCCTTTGCTATTCTGACTGCCTTCCCTGCTTCCTACTGCCTTAACTGGTACAGTTCTCTGTCTTGCTCCTTCTGTGTTTCCTTATACTTCCTAAATGCTATCTTTTTTTTTCCTAACCTTCCCTGCCACCTCTTTTGAGAACCATAGTGGCTTTTCTTTTGTTTAGATTTGTTTATTTGCTTCACACAAAGGATTGTTGCCTCTGTGATAGCAGTTTTGATATGTCCTCATTGTTGCACCAACCCTCCTTCTTGCCTGTTTGCTAGTGCTTTTCTAAGGCATTCTCCCATTTTGACAAAGTCAGCTCTCCTGAAGTCCAGTACCCTCACCTTTGTATGGTTTGATTCTGTAGCTGAGTTTATCATGAACCACACTGTTTGGTGGTCACTTGTTCCCAGATGGCTACCCACTTCTAGAATTGAGATCCTCTCACTGTCCCCATTTGAGAGTACAAGGTCTAAGATTGCTCCCTCCCAAGTGGGTACCATCACTAGCTGTCTGAAACATGCTGCCGTAGGGCATCAAGAATGGCCCTGCTCTTGGATGTGGCTGCAGCAAAGGTGCTCCAGTTATCATTTGGCATATTCAGGTCCCCCATCAACAATATCTCCCCTTTCTCTGCCATCCTAAGGATGCCTTATATTTACCCTACAATGAAGGGGCACTCCCATCAGGGATTTTCTGGACCCTGGTGGTATCAGTCACCCTAAATACAGCAGTGAGTGGTGAGTCCAGTGGAGAGCAGGGGCATTGAGAGATAGCTTGAAGGATTGTGGCATTGGTGAGAGGGGAGCAAAACATTGAAGAGTGCTTTTGAGGTCCAATCAGTGTATCTTGGGGAAGTGCAGCTACTTGCTGTCCATACTGGCATAAACAACATAGGAAGAATTAGTCCAGGAGACATCAGGCTGTCATTGATAAACCTATGGATTTTCCTGAACAGAAAATGATATACAATAAGGTTATCATTTCCAAGATCCTCCTGGTCCCAGCAACTAGTAAGGAGAGATAGTTGGTGATTATGCAGGCTACCACATTAATAACAGTCCAGTATAAAAAGGAGGGTTATCTTTTTCTGGCCATTTTGGGGGTCTTCTGGTGCAAGAGTTGAATTTATGACCAGTAATTGCTGCACCTGCACCAAGAGGAACAAATTCTGGTCAAAGCCAATACAGCTGGATGGTGACATTGTACAGCAGCCAGTACATATATATTCAGTCTATGGAGTCAATTCATCCATCTCAGAAGTGTTGCCAAGGGGGATAAGTGTAATGCCCTTGCTGCACATGTTACATTGAGAGGACCGGGACATGTTTTCACTTTCCAGGGAGGACGCAAAGTTATTTTAGTCATGAGGGGAGATCTTGAAGTTACATCCAAGAATAGAACACTTCTCTGATTATGAGACTGAAGCCTAACACTAGCGATCCTAAGGCTTTATACACTGCAGAGCTAAATTGTGACACAAATCCTTTTAAAAAACTGGCACATCCTCTCCATGGAACCCAGATTACTACTTGCAGAACCCCCCCCCCGAATGGTCTATTGACGTGCGAAGAATGCAGAGAACTATACAACCAACAGCTTGTACAAACCTGCTGAACATCAAGTTCAAGTCCCACTAGTGGCAGGAACTTTCACACGTGGTAACCATACATTTTGTTCAAATTTAAAGACTGGTACAAATTTCACACATCCAGCCAATGGACAGTAAAAGCAAACTGAGGGAATAATGCAACACAAATTAAAGGACACTTAAACTCTATCTTGTGTCTGAAGCGCCAGTTAAAAGGGATCCTAGAGTGAAACAGAATAGACACTATCCATTTACATAGTGTGCCTCCTTAGCTGTGAATCAGTTTAACCACAGTGTTACATGGAAATGGATGCACATTTTGCTGCAAAATGTATTAAAAAGCAGATTTTAAAAATATATGCATGCATAACTCCCATGTTGAAACAATAGCCATGGTCATGATGAAATTAGCCCTGATCTAATGCTAATGCTCACAGGCCATCATGTGTAAGTGGCTCTTGTGGGATTTGAACTAGGCATTCATTTATCTCAAGCCATGTATCAATTTTGTAAACATATGACTGTAAAATAATGTTTCCTGTTGTACCATAAATCTACAGTACAATATTTTACTGTCATCTTTTCTATGGCACATTTTTGATCACTGCATTTTGTTACTTTAGATTTGAGATTTGGACATGCTAGATTATTGCTCCAGATGCTATTATTTTGAAACAGTGATATGGTTATTTTTTTCCCATTATGATAAGTTTGTACATTGGGTAAGGTGGCCATGTCAGAAACTGAAAATATTGACTGGATTACATTCTCATATACAGCACAGAACAACATGAATTTTACTAAAATGTTTAGTGACTGCAGTGTTTAATTGGCGATCATGGCCCAGATATTCAAAAGGGTTGCGTATGGCGCAACAGTGTTGCACTATGCACAACCCACTGATGCACTCCGGTGTGATATTCAAAAGGGAAAAGTGCGCTGCACAAATCCCGATGTGCCGGAGCACATCATCAATGTATGCAGGCACAGGTAGCGGGGGCGTGCCCATGCATAACCTGCACAGCCCGATATTCAGCCCAGGATGTGCAGAGTCATGCATGCGCAACCCCTACCTGCGCCTGCACAAAATTAAGCCAAAAAGGAACAAGTGATGGCCACCCACAGGTGAGCTGCCACATTGCAGGGTGCAACATGGCAGCTGCCACCTGTGGGTGGCCACCTGAGTTCCTGCCGCACCTGGCGGCATCCCCCATGCCCCATCATGGGCATCCATGTAGTGAAATCCCCTCCTATATCCCTGGTGGTCCAGTGGACCTCTATGTGCCCAATCGGGGCATCGGTATAGTCCCCCCGTCCAATATCCTGGTGGTCCAGTGGACGATCGCTGCCCACGTGAGCATCTGTAACTCATGAAATACCCCAACTACCCTGGTGGTCTAATGTACCCCCACCCGTCCACTGAGCCTCACTGCCCCTTCCCCCCGTCAGCCAGCGGGTGGCAGCACCCCACCCACCGCCCCCCACCTGCCAACTGACAGCTCAGTGGGGCTGCATGCCCGTGGTTCACAGCGTGAGCCAATGGGCGTGCACCCCATACCATACAACACAGTCCAGATATGTGAATAAATTCATTTATATATCTGGACTGAGTAGTACGGTATGGGCTGCATGCCCATTGGCTCATGCTGTGAACCAATGGGCGTGCAGCCCTACCAAGCTGTTAGTCAGTGGGCGGCAGGTTGGCAGGCGGGTTGGGTGCTGCCACCCGACGGCTGACGGGGGGCAAGCGGGGCAGTGGGGCTCAGTTGGCGGATGGGGAGGGGGTACACTAGACCACCAGGGTAGTAGGGGTATTTTATGAGTTACAGATGCCCATGATTGGGCAGCGATTGGTCCACTTGACCACCACGGATATTGGACGTGGGTGGGTACTATACCGATGCTCCTGATCGGGCACATAGAGGTCCACTGGACCACCAGGGATATAGGAGGGGGGGCTTATTCTTCTACACAAATGCCCGCGATCGGGCACATAGAGCTCCACTGGACCACCAGGGATATGGGGGGGTTCTTTTACACGAATGCCCATGATCCGGCTTCAGGGGGTGTCAGTCCCCGACAGCTGCTGTCTGGCAGGGCGCCAGGCACAAGTCGTAAGGGATCGGTGCACCTGCATGCTAATGGCATGCAAATGGAGCCATAATGAGATGTGAATGGCCCTCTGTGTGCCTTGCATAAATTATGGCCCCATTTGCATGTCCCCTTTTGAATATCGCAGGTGCTGTGCATGGCGCAATGGCACTTGTGTTAGCGCATTTCCAAGCTCCACTCTGGCCACTTGCACTGGTGCAGTGCCACTGCGCCATGCACAGTGGGGGTGGCCAGGGTGCGATATTCAAAGCTGCTGTGCCATAGTGCAGCTCCGTTGAATATTGCCCAGGCCACACCCCTGCGCAACAAAGTTGAGCTGCATCTTGGCTTGCGCCACAGCCTGGTGCAGTTTGAATATCTGGGCCCATGTATTCTGTCAGTTAGACTGCTGGAAGCTGTGGGAAGATGCAACATAAAATGGGCAGCCTGCACATATATATTCAGGCTCTGGAGACAATTCATCACTCAATCTGGCACTCAGAATTACTCCATTTTATAAATGTCAAAAAATTGTTTGTTGCCGTATTGGTCCTTGTACAACAAGATGCAAAAAAATAGGTGATTTGATACCTTTTATGGACCAACAATGATTTACACAAAAAGCGCAAAACCTTAAGCTTTTGAACCTACATGGTTCTTCTTCAGAAAGTTTTTTTTTTTTAAATCTCTATTAGTACAATGAAAAGTATCAAATCACCTATTTTGTCCACTTTATAAAATGAAAGTGGAAAACAGTTCTCTAAATGCAACACATTTTACTTCTAACTACATAATCATGTGTAATTTAGAAGAATGTGCAAAGTCCATTTACGCTGTACTTATTTTATGGCACACTTGCAGCAGGTGTTATTTGTTAGGGAAGAACTGATGCTATAGTTAGTAGAAGCCTAAACAAAAATAACAAAAAAAGAAAAAAAAATTCCAGCAAATTCTGAAGCCCTCAATATGAAAAATAAAAGTCTTGTACTGCTCAGGAGCATCACGACATTCCTTTTTCGGATATACTGTATACATGTAAGGTTTTGTTTTTGAATAAAGCCCAATACATATATGTACTGTATACATGTGAAAAAGGAATCTCCGTGGTGCTCCGGAGCACTTAAATAATGTTACTTGTTATATCAAGCCCTACAGAATTCCGAGATATAGCCTCAGTTCTTCCCTAACAAATAACACATGGTGGATGTGTCCCCATAAAGTATAGTGAAAACTGAATTAGCATATTCTTCTTCATTGCAAATCAATATGTAGTTAGAAGAATATGAGTAGCATTTAGAAAATGTGTTGCTGTCTAATTTCATACAGTGGAATAATTTTGAGTGTCAGGTTAAGTGATAAATTGACTCCAGAGCCTGACTATATATGTAGAGGCTGCCTGTTTTATGTTGGATATTCCCATGGCTTCCAGCAGTCTCAGTGACATGAAGACACATCTCTGATTGTACATTGCAGCCATTAAACATTTTTGTAAAACTAATTTGCTCCATACTGTAAATTGGATTATCTAGCCTATATTTTTAATTTCTGACATGACCACCCTTGCCCAGTGTACAAACTAGTTATAATGGAAAAATAACGAAATCCTTGTTTCAGTATAATAAGATTGGCAGCAATAACAGCAGCATGTCTAAATCTCAGACCTGAAGTAACAAAATGCAGTGATCTGAAATGTGTCATAGAAAACATGACAGTAAAATGTGGCACTGCAGACTTATGTCACAACAGAACACATTATGGCACAGTTTTATGTTTACAAAGTTGCTACCTGGCTTGAGATAAATGAATGTCTGTTTCAAACCCTACCAGAGCCACTTATACATGATAGCCATGGAGCACTTGTCTTTGATCAGAGCTACTTTTATAATGTTCATGGCTGCTGTTGCAAAGTGCCATTTACACACACATTTTTAAAATCTGCTTGGAATTACTCTTGCTGTACAATGTGCATCCATTTCCATGTAGTATCGAGGCTAAACTGATTTCAAGCTAAGGAGACACTACATTATGTCAATGGATAGTAAAAGTAAAGAAGGAATAACAGAACACACTTTAAAGGTTACTTAAACCCTATTTTTGTGCCTGAAATACCAGTAAAAATGAGCTCCAGAGTGAACCAGAATGGACACTGTACATTTACAGAATATGCCTTCGTAGCTTGCCATCAATTTAACCTCACTGCTACAGAGAAACTGATGCACATTCTACAACAAATATTATCTAAAGCAGATTTCAAAAAATGTATGTGTGCTTAAATCCCACTTTGCAACAGTAGCCATGAACTTGATGAAAGTAGCCCTGATGTAATACAAGTGCTCCTGAGCCATCATGTGTAAGTGGCTCTGGTGGGGTTTGAACCAGGCATTCATTTATCTCAAACCTGGTAACAACTTTGAAAACACAGACTGCAAAATAATGTTTTTTGTTGTGCCATAAATCTGCAATGCCACATTTTCATGTCATGTTTTCTATGACGCATTTTGAATCTCTGCATTTTTCTATTTCAGAACTGAGATTTGGACATGCTACTGTTATTACCAAAATGCTATTATGTTGAAACAGTGATTGCAATGTGTAACAGTGGTCATGTCAGAAATTAAAAATATAGAATGGACTACATTCTAACACACAGCACAGAGCAAGATGAATTATGCTAAAATGTTTAGTGACTGCAGTGTACAATAGCCGCTAGGGGTCAGATATTCAAAACTTTGCGCTGGGTGCAAACCATTCGCACAGATTTAGCGCCGGGTTAGTGCGGGTCCGCTATATTCAAAAGGTCAGATAGCACATGCAGACTGCATTAGCGCTGGGCAAAACTATAATGTATGCAAGGGGAAAACTGAGGGTGCGTGTCAGTGCAATGCTATATTCATCGAATAGCACAGTGCAAAGTTGTTTTGTGCGACTTAGCACAACACTTTGTGCAGTGAAAATTACCACCTAGGAAAAGGTAGTCTTAACTCTGGGCAAGCCAGCTTTGCATGACTTTATGGCTTTGTGCGGCTTTGCAGACATTTGCATGACTTTGCGTGACCCTAACCAATGAGTATGACACATAGCAAGAAGCCAGACATAGAGGAAACATGCTGCTCACTGATGGCATCACTATGATGCCATCATCTGCCACCAGTCCCAGCTATGCCAGGCAGAAAGTGGTGACCCGGCTCCCAGTGGACACCATGGCAGTGCGGCCATACAACACACATCTGCATACCACTCTTCTGTGGACACCAACAGATGCCAGAACACACATGCAGCACTGTAGACATGGAGGGTGTTGAGGGGAGGGTGTACAAGTGGCCAGGCTGCACCACAGACTGGGTGTGGCCACAAGACTGGGACAAGCCATGCAGTGCACATGGACCAGTGTTGGGAATACCCCAACACCAGTGTGTGTGTCTGTCTGATCATATTTGCCCCCCCAGCCACATACCGCACATCTGTACAGACACCACAGCACACACAGCCAGCTGTGTAGATGTCACTATGAGCATCCCATGCCAGTGGTGCAGCATCTATGGGTTGCACAACAGCATAACAGTAATATCCACTGTTAGTGAACACCTGCAAGTTGGGCCTGTCACTGTGTGCAGTGCAGTGGTCATCACTGCCCTACACACCATAGGCATTGCTGTGTCCCTCACACTACTGGCTTCTTGCTACTGTAGTGTCTGCGGTGCACTGTAGCATGAACTACAGTTTGACAATTACATGCAGCATCACCACCTGTGTCTGTGCTGTGTAGTCCCCTGGGGCAGAATATGCTATGCTGTACTGAAAAAAATGTAGCCTGCAGCTACCACCATGCACTCCCAGACTGACCTACAGGTGGAGCTGTGGGCAGACCCAGCCAGCCCCTGTACTTTCAGACTGACCTACAGGTGGAGCTGTGGGACCTTGCAATAGCATTGGGCAAACTGCATGCAAATCAGGTCATAATGAGATACTAATTTGGATGTTTGCTCACAGACTACCTAAGTAAGCTCATTTGCATGTCACTTTTGAATATAGCACAGTTTTGCCCTGTGCAAACGTGATTGCGTTGGGCAAATGGATTAGCTCCGCTCTAAACCTCAGCAAATGTATTTGCGCCGTTCAAACATTTCGGAAATACTGTACAGTACATTTTTGCACAATGTAATTTCACATGTGCTACTGCTTGCAGCTTTACTAACTCCACGCTTTTGCTTGCACACATTTTGGCCACATAGTTCACCTCTCCCTCCCTTCACATCACTGTGAACTTGGCTGCTGTTGTGATGTGCACTTCCTGGTTGCTATATTCAGAGCTGTCTTCTTCCCGGGCTATTTTTGCACTGCACTCCCAGCCCAGTTTGCCCATCTTCCTTAGCATGCTATATTCAGCAGGTTTATCCCTTTTGAATATAGTGGGCTATTGGGTCCGAGCTAATTTAGCACGCCGGGCAGTGCTAATTTAGTCCCGGGGCAAAGTATTGAATATCTGGCCCCTAGTGTTCCCATCAGTTAGACTGCTAGAAGCTATGGGAAGATCCAACATAAAATGGGCAGCCTGCACATACATATTCAGGCTCTGGAGGCAATTCATCACTTTAACTGACATTCAAAATTGCTCCATTTTATAAAATGAGAGCACAAAACAGTTTGTAAATGCCATACATATTGCTTCTAACTACATTTTGATTTGCAGTGTAGATTAAACAATACTTTATAGAGCACATGCAACATTTGTTATTTGTTAGGGGGAAACTTGAAGCTATAGTGAGCAGCAGCCTGAAAAAAATATATAAAAAATGTCCTACAATTTTGAAGGTATGAAAAGTAAAATTATGTTACTACTCAGGATCCCCACAACATTCCTTTCTCACATGTATGCATGTAATGCTTTGTTTTGGCATAAAGCCCTGTATGTATATGTATACACATAAAAAGGAATCTCAGTGGTGTTCCTGAGAAGTTAAATGACCGAATCCATAATGGGTGTTACTTGTTTTACCAAGGTCTTTGGAATTGCTAGATTTTTTTCAGGCTCTTACTAACTATAGGGTCCATTCTTCCCTAAAAAATAACACATGTTGCATGCATGCTCTAAAGCATGGTGTAAATGGGCTTTGCACAGTCTTCTACTTTGTAAATCAATATGTAGTTAGAATTAATATGTGAGGCATTTACAAATTGTTTTGCGCTCTCATTTCATCAAGTGGAGAAATTTTGAATGTCAGTTTAAGTGACGAATTGTCTCCAAAGCCTGAATATACAGTTTATGTGCAAGCTGCCCATTTTATGTTAGATCATCTGGCCTCCAGCAGTCTAACTGACAGGAAGCCAAGATTTTCGATTGTACGCTGCAGTCACTAAACATTTTAGTAAAATTCATCTTGCTCTGGGATGTATGTTAGCATATAGTCCAGTCTATATTTTTAATTCCTGACACGACACACCATTGTACAAACTTATCATAATGAAAAAATAACTACATCACTATTTCAACATAATAACATCGGCAGCACCAACAGTAGCATATCCAATTCTCAGATCTGAAGTAATAAAATGAAGTAATACAAAACGTGTCATACAAAACATGACAGTAAAATGTAGTACTGCAGATTTATGGCACAACAGAAAATATTATTTTGCAGTCTTTTGTTTACAAAGTTGTTGCCAGGCTTGAGATAAATAAAAGCCTGGTTCAAACCCCACCAGAGCCACTTACACATGATGGCAAAAGGTAAAATGTGTAATGATGTTTGCTTTGTTATCTTGGACTCTGATATGACATCCATCTACCATTAAGAATCACCCATAGTTAATATATAATTCATTAATTTTTAAGAAATTAGTAATTTCTTGGTTTTACACCATCGCCAAATAGAGAGCATTTTTAATTATCGCAGCTAAGTGATAAATAGCACATGACACTGGTGACATGACTACCTCTGTGACAACTATGAAAACAAATACACCATGTTGTAGCTTGTGAGTTCTGTGGAGCACAGTTAGTCTAGCAGGGACAAAGGCAGAGTTCTGGGGATGTCCCACAAAAAAATTAAAATAAAATGGTGAAGAAACTGGTTTTCTGAAATACATGTTTTTACATTACAATACATAGATGTGTCTGGGTCTGGTGTATCTATTGCATTAGCAGCATTAGTGGCTCAGCAAGCTGTACACTTACCCCTAAGTCTGGAAGATCAGAAAGTTGTGGGTTCTATCCCCACTTCAGGCACTTGGGTTAAATCCTAATACTGACACTGTAGCACAGACATAAAGGGGGTACTGCACTCCTGAGGTGCTGTCTTTCGCATGAGACATTAAACCGAGGTCCCATCTGCCTGTTCAGGTGGATGTTAAAGATCCCATTGCACCTCTCAAAAAGAGTAGGGGAATTTTTATTCTGTAAATTTAGCAAACAAAGTATTGGTACATATTTTCAAAAAACATTCACTAGTACATGCACTCTATTTGTTATACATTACTACGCACTTTTTCATTATCGATCCGTATAATAATTTCCTTAGAAAAGAATACACTTACATTTTTCCTGGGACAAAAAAAATTGTATAGCCTTAATTTCATTAAACCAAAAACAAACTCTCCCTATGCAACTTCTATTCTGGAGGTGTCTTGAGAATTATCTATACCATCCCTCCCCCCTTTATGTGTATTTTTTTTCAATTTTCCAATTTTTTATTAGACTTGCTATCCCTTCCCATCTCCATTTCCACACTTTAAGGGTAGTATTATTACAGTCATACTTCAGTTGATTTTTAATTTCTCTTTCTATCTCTAATACAACAGCTTTAAGAGGCAATACTATCTGTTGAATGACAAAGTAACACCTCACTTACCACATTATGTACTTAATACATGTAAATATTATCCTTAATGAACCTTCTTCTATACCATGAAAATCTCGACTATTTCCTATAACCATATTTTTATATATTATCCCATTCCAATAGTTATTCTGCCATCTTTCACTGATTTCTTTCTACATTTCTTTTGTATAAGCACAAGTTATAAAAAAAATCCTCTAAAGTTTCCTCCTGATCACATGTTTTTGTCTTGGACACATTCTTTCTGATATACTTTTATGTTTTGCATTCCCTTTCACACTTAAGTGCATGTAGCAACTTAGCTACATTACATCCCACATACGGGGTGGTATCCTTTTATCAGTTAAATACTTTGCTATTCTATCATGATTGTGTGATGCAATTCCTTTATATTCTAGTAGGGTTTGATATCCCTGTTCTTGAATAGCAAATATATATTCTTTCTGTGTGGCAAAGTGGCTTGTGTCACTGTCAATTTCCATTTTTTTACTTTTTTCAGTTAGTGGTTTTATATAAGTTGGTGTCATTTTTGTTTTCTTTATATGCATGGGTGAAATGGTCCATAGCTTCATTATGGGGTCCAGCCATAATTTGGCAATTTTTTTTTCAATCAACTTGGGAGTCCGACATAAAACTCTTAATATTTGCTTGCAAACAAATACTGTATAAAAAGCTAACAGGGTTTAATAAGTTTAACCCTCCTGGTTTATACAGGCTGGGATATTCAAAGCAGTTGTGCATGGTGCAACCGAGTTGCACCGGCTCAAGTGCAACCTGCGGGAGGCGATATTCAGGATTAATCCAGTGCAGTAAACCTATTGCACCAATGTGCAATTATAATGAATGCATGCGCAAGAGCAGGGACGTGGCCCATGAATATTCAGTACAGTGCAATATTCAACTTTGGAACCAGGCACAAGTGCGGATCAAAACCTGATGCACTGAGCAGACTTGAGCCTATAAATACAGAGTGCAAGCACACAAACAGCACTTGAGTGAGGTGAGAGGGAGAGAGAAAGGGGGAAGAGACAGTGGAGAGATAGAGAAAGAGACAGAGCCAGTGAGGGACAGAGTGACTGTCACAAGTAGCCACAGGGGTAGAGGGACAGAGGTGGCAGTGGCGAGTGAGCCTGGGGCTGAGAGAGTGAGAGGGACAGGCAGGCATAGTGCCACGCAGTGCACCAAGTGGCATACAGCCTGCAGCAGCCGACTGCCCAGGGGGAGCCAGGACATTCAGGGCCAAGGATAGTGCACCCTTCCTAATGGAGGCTGTAATGAGGGGTGTGAGAGGGCAGGACGAACAGCAACATGGCCATGGAAGAGCCCATCGGTGGTACGCCTGGAACAGATGATACCGTGCCCACACCACCTTCAAGAATTACACAGATATGGAGATTGTGGGATGGTATCACCTGAACAGGGCCATTCTGAGGGGGTGGCCCCCTTTTGCCCAACACTCCACGGCAAAACACGGAAAATGACCACTATAGTGACAATCACTGTAATGGTCTGTTTCTGTGTTTTGCTTTCCCCTAGTGTCCTACCCCCTCCAGACCAACTCCAACCTGGAGCTGAGAATCCTAAAGTCAGAGGTGCGGGGCACAGCCCTGCGCGAAGCATGTGGAGGCACAGTCTCACAGAAAACACCTAGAGCTTGGGCAGCACAATACCTGGGTCGGTATTGTGCCATCACTGTGCGGGTGGTCAACAGGTTTACTGTCGACTAAACTTGGTGCTTCCATTCTGAGGCAGCTCTGTGAGCTGTGCAGTGAGGAGATGCAGGCACCCACAAGACGGAGCCATGCAATGTCTGTGGAGACAAAGGTGACTGCAGCCATGTGCCTGCTCACCATGGGCACCTTCCAGAGACCAACAGGGGACACCACAGGCATAACCCAGTTGGCCATGTCATGCCTCCTCACACAGTTGCTCAATGCCCTGCTGCCACTTGCTTCGGAATACATCCATTTCTCCAGCACACAGGCAGAGCATACAGTAACCATGCAGGATTTCCACAGGGTAGCACACATGCCTAGTGTGCTTGGGGACATTGACTGCACCCACATGGGCATCCACATGCCATCTGGCCCTGAGGGTATGTCCTATGTCAAGAGGAAGTGGTTCCCAAATGTGAACTGCCAGGTGGTATGCAATGCCAAGGGATGCATCATCAATGTCTGTGCCACACACCCTGGGAGTGCACATGATGTATTCATCTGGCACAGCTCTGTGCTGTGCCACAGGTTCGAGCATGGGGACATCCCCATGGGCCACCTAGTGGGTGAGTATGGGATGGGCAAGGGGTGCCGGGCAGAGCAGGCCATGGGATGGGGAGGGCAGGGTGGCTGTGCTGGTGAGGGCACCAGGGACAGTTAAGGGGCACAGCAACAGTGGACACAGGGCTAACCATGTCATTATCCACACAGGAGACAGTGCCTATCCACTGAGGCCCTGGCTGCTCACCCCCTATCGGTGCCCCGTCATCCCCAGCAGAGGAATGCTACAATGAGGCAAACGCCAGCACATGAAACATCACTGAGCATGTCTTTGGGATGCTGAAGGCATGGTTCCATTGCCTAGACAGGTCTGGCAGTGCCCTACAGTACAGCCCCTCAAAAGCCTTAGCCTATTCCTGGCCTGCTGCTTACTGCACAACATGACCATTGACTGTGGGATAGCTGATGAGGCTGATGAGGATGACAGTGGTGGGGACAATGAGGGCAATGGGCCGGAGGGCGGTGGACAGACCCCCCCAGGTGGAGCGATCTCCAGCTGTAGAGGATGGCATGGCAGCATCGAGACACCATCGCACAGGAGCACTATGGTGCATGCAGGTAGGTGGCGTCACACCCACACACTAGCCACACAGGTACAGCACACAGACAGGGGTTTGCATGGCAATGGGCATGCACACACAGAGGCATGATGCAGGGGTGGGGGAGTCAGTGGCACAAATCCACACACAACTGCACACAGCAGTGAATAGCAACACGCACACACACACACACACACACACACACACACACACACACACACACACACGTGCCCAAGTGCTGGCTAGTGGCAGGGATCAGATGCATTGCACCGGTGAACAGGCACAACTGGTTCAGAACTGCCCTCATCAGGCCCACGCCACACAGGTTAGCAGTTGGGCATGCATTCACATAGATAGCGTGTGGCGCGACACACAGTGGTATGCACACACGCACACACACACACACACACACACACACACACACACCACCCATGCATGCACAGGGCAGCAGCAGCAGACTGCAGTCAGGGCGCCATGCACAACAGGTCCACCGTGCGGAACCATGGACACCGCGGCCACGGTGGCAGCTGCACCAGAGCTGATCAGCAGTCACAGGTTGCTCATCGGCCACAGGGGGTGTTTGCAACAGCCCCCCCAAGGGTTGTACTGCGGGACCGCAACTGGGGTCCACGTAGGGGTGTCTAGGTGCCCAAACAGGCCCACCCAAGAAATGCCTAGGATGCCAACAGCAGAGCCGGGCATCGACAGGGAGCATGTCACCCGACACTGGGATCATGGGGTGGACAGTGCACTATGTGTTGTCCATGGTGTCTGTCCAGCCCTGTGGCAGCCAGCAGTGCAAGGCCATTCATGATCTCATGTGCTATGCAATCCTGGGATGTGGTCGTGTCCTCCTACATGCACTGTATTGCCACCAGGAGCTGCACAGTGCCTCTCTCATGCTGCTCGGCCACCTGGCACACCTCCATGTGCAGTGCACATGCCCCAGAGGCAAGCAGCACCTGTTGCTCCACGGAGGCCCACAGCAAATGGGTGTGTTCTCCCAATGGGTCAGCACCCAGGAGAACTTGGGTGGGGAGTCGACCCTCCTGTGGTGAATGACCACACTGCACAGTCCCTCACTCAGATGGATGCTGCACAGTGTGGTCCCCATGGGGTAAGTCCCTATCAGGTGGCCTGGCAGTGGACTCCACGTCTGGCTGCCCTGTGGCCCCTGCTGCTGTTGCTCATCCAGTTACTGAATGCTGCCCAGCACCTGCGCAGCAGTACCACCACCACATGGCACTGCTGTGGCAGTGCACACAGCAGCACCTGCAGTGGCGGCAGGCAGCTGTCCCACCACTTTCAGGCTGCTGGGCACGCTGCCTGTGATTGTATCTGGTATGTGCGTCTCCCCCATAACACCACCCATGCTATCCTGGATCATGGTCAGGTCATCATCGGAGTCAGATCCCACCCCGATCTGTGTCTCCACACAGAGGATGCTGAGGCTGGCATCCTGTAGAAACACATCCAGGGCCTTTTCTGACCCTGTGCCCAGGATATCTGGCTGGACCGTGGTGGTGTGCTGCAGCCAATCAGGCCCCCGGATGCCTGTGGAGGTGGATGGCTGGTCCTCTGGGGCTGGGCCTGCCTCCACAGCTGCTGCTGGTGTCCCATCCTCTGCATGCAAGCATACTGGTGCTGAAAGAGAAAACAGATGTGTCAGTGATGCAAGGCCCCCATTCCCCCCCGGGCCCCACCCCCAACACAGCCACTGCATGCTGTGCATGCCCAACATATGTACCATGCAGTGATGGGCTGCCACCCATATGAAATCCTCCACCTGGCACACCCTCCACAGTGCTGTGGCACATGCTGGCTGCCACCAACTCCTCCTGTACCATGAGCTGTGGCGCGTCAGCAGGCCCCCTCCGGTAGTTGTCTGGGCTGCACAGATGGCCGCCACTTCTCTTTGATGTGCCGCTTATTGGTGCCCACCTTCTTGGGGCACTCCTGCACAGACTGCTGGTGGCTGCCCTACTGTATGATGAATGCTGCCACCTCCTGCCAGGCCCCAGCCCTGGCCTGTGGTGTGCCTGTGGAACCACTCAGCAGTGGCTCCCTGTCGAGATAGGCCTCAAACAGGGCCTCCACCTCTGCCTTTGTGAAGCTGGGCCTGCGTTTGCGAGCAGGCCCATGTTCCTCACCCTCCTCACATTCCGACATGTTGCTACCTGTGGACATGGACAGCACAGTGTGTCAGTGTCAGCAGCACCCTACTCCATCCACCCTGCTTTGCTGGCTGGGCTCAGCAGCATGCGCTACTTACCTCAGATGGTTGAAATACTGGTCCATGGCCTGTGCTGGTCTGTGGTGCTTTTATAGCGCAACGCATTCAAATAAGCATTGGCGCAACAGTAATGACATGCTAATTTCCCCAGTGCGCCATGCATTGGTTGATGAGCTCATTTGCATGTGGTGGCTGAATATCGCAAATTTGCTCCATGCTCATTGGGATTGCTACAGAGCAAGTTGAGGTGCAATGCCCAGGCATGAGTACTACACAGGACCGCAGTGTACATGCACCAGTTGGTGTGCTTCCGCCTATTGCATACTGTGTGCCCATCGCGCAGTAGGGTCTGTGGCTCATGGTGCACCATGTCTGCAATTGAGCACCAGCGCACTATGCAGTGGCCAACTCCTGACCTCTGGTGTAACCCCCTGACCCCTTGCCACTACCATGCCATGTGCCAGTCTGGCCACGCCCATGTCACACATCTCCGTCATTGTGCGATGGGCAGACACAGTGCATGTTTCCTCGAGGCGCGCAATCTGGCACATGTGCACACATATGTCTCTGGCCACCATATTGCTTCACCACAGTGCAGTTGGCACAATGGTGCAGCATGGAGGTTGCCAGGCCTGTAATTGGACACAGGTGGAACTGGTTAATCTGGTGGCATGTGTGCAGCCCCAAGCCCCACAGCTCTTTGGCCAGGTGCCCCTGCAGCAGCCATGGACTGATGTCTGGCAAGGGATTGCTGCCAGACTGCAGCAAAGCACTGGGGTGGCTAGAACTGGGGATCATTGCCACCACAGGTATTGTGACCTCATGCGGCGGGATCCGGAGCACCTGCGAGGGCTGTTGGCATACGTCCAGTGAGGGGCCATGCCATGGACAAGTAAGTCAGCCCATTCTGCATGTGTGCCTTAGCGCTGTACTGTGGTGATGGCTTGGCTTCCTGGTATGCCCTGCAGAGGGCTACACTGTCATTGTGTGCATTGTGGTGTGGCATTGCCAACCACAGGTTGCATTGTGATACAGCCGTGCAGGATGTGTTGGTAAGGGGCACGCCCTGTGCACAGTGATGGGGTTGGTGGGCACATGCTGTGGATGACTCCTGATGTGTACCTGTCTTTGTTCCATTCCCAGGACCTGAGGATCGCCACCGAGTGAGGGTAGCAGGAGCGGAAAGGGCAGCCCAGCAGGCTGCAGCAGGCCACGGTGGTGGTGCAGCAGGAGGACCAGCATCAGCAGGGTTGCAGAGGGCAGGTAGGAACTGTTTTGGTCCTGTGCACTTTACAGGGGGGTCGACGGGGGAGTGGGTGCAGCCATGGCTACCTGTACCATGTGTCATGGCAGCTGTATGTGTCACACTGTGCATGGTGCATGCCACCGTGGGGTGGCCATTGCACACATGTGCCAGCCGTTGGTGGGATGGGTGTGCGCCCGTCTGCCACTGGTGTTGCTGTGGTGCTGCTGGTGCCCCATGCCATGTGACTGTCATTGCACAGTTGGTTGGCTATTGGGCGGTGGTGACCATCTCTGAGCACTGTCATGGTGTGCCAGGTTACTGGCAGGTGTTGGCCCACCCCCCTGTGGGTGGCTGGGGTGGCCACTCCAGGGGTGTGTGTTCCCACTGCCCATTGTGCACAGTGGGTGGGCATGGTACCTTGGGACATTGCACCGATCACCTGTCCTGTCCCTTGTCATAGGTATCCAGTGGAGGAGGTGGATGCCGTTGTACTGTAGGCTGCTCCACCAGATCATATTGATCACATCCACCACCACGGAGGTGGTCCTGCAGGTGCGCCAAATGTTGATGGCAGACCAGAAGCATAGAGGGCACCAAGGAGTGGAAGGGTGTGGCTGCCATTAGTTCAGGCCCCAGCATTCCCCTATTTCCCCTGCTGTACCTCCCCCTTCTGTCCCCCTTCCCACTGTACAGTCCTAGTTCCCTGTCCCCTTCCCTCACTTCCCTACCCTTTCCCACCCTCTTGTTCATGTATATAGTTCTCCTGTTCAATACATATTTTTTGACTTACCTGCCTATGTCAGTTTCTGCTTTGCAACTGGCATGAGAAGCCATGCTGCAGTGCCGCGGTGTCTGTCTATGTCATGTGCGTGTGTTGGTGCTCGTGTCATGCATCCTCGGTGCACTGCTGTTTGCTGTAGTGTGTTCCACTGTGGTGGTGTCCTGCCCCTTGGTCAGTAGCTGTGCCTTGGGGTGCCCATGGGGTGGCTGTCAGAGGTGTGTGGCATGTGTGTGCTTGGCTGCATGGTCCTGGGTGTGGCATGCTGGGGTCTCGGTGGGTGGGGGCACGGCATGCGGCCTGTGGGTGGGTCTCCATTAGTGGGCCTCCATTGGCCATTGGTGCCACCTGTTGAATGCTTTCTGTGCCACTGTTGTGTTCTGGGATGGGGGTGTCTGGGTGCTTGTGTGTGCCTTGCTGGTGGTGGCCACCTGTGGCCTAACACTGTGCTTTCCTGGCTCTGTCCCTGGGTCTGTTTCTGTGCCATGCACCCCTCTGTTGCTCTGCTGCTGTGCTTCCATGGTTGCCTGGGGCATCTCTTTCTGCACCATGGCACAGGTCTGGTTGTGACATGGCACATCTCTGCCATGTTCAGTTGGGTTGTGCTGGTGCCGTTCGACATGCGCATCCACTGAATATGGCACTCGTTGTGCCATGGCACATTGATTCTGCGCTGTGCTGGACTTGCGACAGCCTTTAGCGCATTTCTGAATATCTGGCCCATGGTCTATAGAAAATCTCCCTTTTGATTGGGTATAGTTTACTTCCCCATATCACTTGAAATATTAAACTTAAAATTCTTGTGTCTAGGCTCGTAGGTATTGGGAAAATTGCTCCTATACACAGTATGTAAATAGAGGAAGGTGGGATGTTTTCACCATTGTCACTTTGTTCTTTTTGGTCTGTTGCCAGTTTTCCCATGTTAGTACTTTTTCTGTACAGGCCTCTATTTTTTTACTCCAGTTTTCAAGAGCCATGTCTCCTCTCCCAAAAGTTATTCCTAAAATGTCTTTTTTCGTACCTACCATTTTTATTTCTTTTATTTCATTAACATTTTCTGTCTTTTCACTTATTATGTATCCTACACATTTTGTTTTATTTAAGCTGGCACCTGGAATTACAGAAAATTTTTCTACCAAATTAAATGCAGTTAATGCTGATGGAATGTCAGGGATTATTAAACATAAATCATCGGTGTAAGCGGATGCTTTAGTCATTATTTCTCCACTAGGTATTGTGATGTTCTTGTTTTCCTGGTTTTGTTGTATTAATTTCAAAGAGGGTCAATACAGAATACATACAGAATCGGGCTCATAGGGCACCCCTGTCTAACTCTTCTATTTATTTTTATCAATGGTCCTAGGTAACCATTAACCATGGGCATTGGTGCTGCTATTCTGTATAACTGCATTATCCAGTTCACGAAGTTCTCTGGTATTCCATATTTTCTCAGTACTTCTCCCATATATGTATGTGATACCTTATTCAAAGACCGTTCTTGATCTAGGCTAAGCAGAAAGCATTCTATATTGTTTTGTACTCCCATTTATGTCAATTCTCTCAATAATAATAGATTCTCCTGGATGTTTCTTCCTTCCACAGTGCAAGATTGTGAGAGTCATCTGTTAGATGCAGTGCTGTTTTGGCTAGTCTGGTTGTCAGGATTTTCACTAAAATTTTGATATCAGTATTTTTCAAGCTTAATGGTCTCCTGTTCTTTATGTCTTCTCTCATTCTTTTTATATATAAAAATGCGTATGGATCATGTAGCTAATTGTGGAGCAATACTATTCCCTTCTAACATACATAAGGCAATTCTTGTTGGGGGTAGGAAGAAATAGGCTGTTGGTTAACTAGGATCTGCAGTTTATCCAGTAGGTAGGGGAAATGGGCAGACTAGGTAGGCCAAGCAGTCCTTATCTGCCGTCAAAGTCTACGTTTCTATGTTTCATACAATTAAAAACGAACATCAATACTTCTGCTAATTGTGTCTTGAATGTTTTATAAAATTCTGATGTGAGATCATTGATCTCTGGAGTAGTGTTACATTTCAGATTCTGTATAGCCATTTCTACTTCTTGAATAGTTATAAATGCAATTAAATTTGTAGTCATTTCAATAGGTAGCTCTAATTCTGTCAAATCTTTTAGTGCTTCTTATATCTGTTCATTTGCTATCTCAGGCTCCTTATATAGCGCCGTCATGTGTTGTACTACAGTTTTCATTATGTCCTCCTGTGTTTGTACTTCTGTGCCAGTCTGGTCTATAAGCTTATCTATTGTTCTTTGTTGAATTCCTGTTTTATAACTTTCATAAATATTTCCAGTAGTTGTTTTCCCTGGTGTGCTTATTCTGTGTTCATATAACAGAGACGTAGCCCTTAAGTATTGAATTTTCTCCATTTCTGTCCTTATAACTTGTATTTGTTCTGTGTAGTTACTATATCCTTCATTTACCATGGTTAATATTCGAAAATATTGTGATCTTAAGGTCACATATTTTTTTGTATTGCTCCATATTTATGTCCCTTGCTTTTTTGAAATAAGTGTTTTATTTCCTGTTTTGTTGTTACCCACCACCTACTTAAGTCATCCTCCATGCATGCTACTGATGTTCTTGTGTTTAAACTTTCAATAACCTGCTTTTTTATGTTTCAGCTTTCAAGTAATTTGGAATTTAGTTTCCAATATCCTCTTCCAAAAGTTAAGTGGTGTGACAACCCTATGTAGGTAAGGACAAGCAGGTGATCTGAGTTTTCTATTGGCACAATGTGTTCTCTGTGTGTCTTTAAGGATGGGGATGATAGGATAAATTCTATCCTAGTAGCCAAATTGCTTTTGTAAAAGGTGTAGCCCCCACTATCATATTGTGTTTTATATGTATCGCTTAACCCAAACTGTTCTATAATTTTGTTGAGAGTGTTGGTGTCACAAAACTGTTTGGTGGTTCTAGCTCCTCTATCAGTCCTATTCACAACACAATTAAAATCTCCCACCCAGATTAAGTGCCTTGTAATAAATAGACAGGGTTTTACCAGATTGAATAGGTCTACCCTTTCTTTTTTCTTTTGAGGTGCATAACGATTCACAATTCTTCATGCTATATTGTTATGACTAAAATTTATCAATAGAGCTCTCTCAGGGTAAATATCCACAATTCTTGTAACTGTATAATCATGTCCAGAAAAAGGTACCCTCCACATCTTTCCATCCCCATAGAGTAAAATGATGGCCCCCGACACCATAATCTGCTTCCTGCAGTAATATCTGCATTTGAATTGAGTCTGGTATCTCGTAGCATACAAATGTCCAAAGCCAGATCTTTTAGGATCGAGAAAGTCACTAGTCTCCTTTAGGGTGGCCACTTTGTACATTTTTGAGGATGTCATCATGAGGTTTTTAGGGGTGCAATGGAAGCCAGAGATTATCCTATGATGTTTTCCCTAGTCTGCCACTTCTTCTTGGTCAAGAACCCAGTTGCTTTTATTTATTCCTCATTTCCATCACCCTTTCTACCAGTTGCTCATCTTCTGATTTGGAGGATGCCCCCAGCTGTGACAAAATAGTCGAAGATGTTTCTGTTTCTCCCCCTTGGTCTGAGTCTATTTCAAGCAAAGGCTCATATTATTAGATAATGTAATGTTTCTCACAGTCTCTTGAGTTTTGGGCAATTTTGCTTTGAGATTGTTTTTCTTTAATGTCCATTTCTTTGATAGTGTGGGTTTTGTTTTAGGTGGTGGCATTACTGCAGTGTCCAGTTAATCTAGTTCATTTTTATTGGGTTCCTTATTTTATTGTGATGCTATTTCATGAATATCCTTTTGTACTTTCCCCAGTTGCAGGTTCTCAGTGTCAGCAATGTCCATCTGTGACTCCTTCTGCCATTGGGGGGGGTCCTCTGAATTCATTGGTACTACTGTAGGGGGAAGGGGTGCCCCTTGCAGAACTGTTTCTGTCTGTTCTCTTTCTTCTTTCCTCTTTCTGTTTTTTTCAGTGCTAGTTTTCTGTGCACTATTTATAATCACTTTCTGATCAGGCCTGTCATCCCTATTATAGGATGCCGATTCATAATTGTGATACACATGTCCAGATTCTTTGCACAAATTGCACCGTGAATCATTTGTGCAGTTTGAACTGCTATGTCCATATTCTAGACGTAGATTGCACTTTACACGATCACATGCATTACTTAAATGAGTGATAGAGCCACATTCAAAACATGTTTTAGGCTGTCTGGGGTAAAAACAATGTCCTCTGTCTTTCCCCAGGAAGAATGCACTTTGCAAGTGTCTTGGGCCTTGTGCTCCCATTCATAGTTTAACTCTAAACTTCCATCTTCTTGTCCATATGTGTTCTTCGTCAAGTATGGGGGTGGGTTCATCTAGTAAGTCACATCTTTGTTGTAACCAGTGCTTTATATCATTCACACTTACCCCATCATTTCTAAAGAGTAATGTTATCTGTTTTATGGCAGGTTTTGTAATAGCCCTGAATGGAAACCACAATTTAGTATGTCTCAATTTCTCATATGTCATCCTGAATCTGTCTAGGCCAGTAAGAGTTTTAAAACTTATGTCATAGTTGGTATCTCCAGATACATGTATAATTGCATAGAATTTGTTCAAAAAAAACTCATCGACTCCTTATTGAGGGTTCTTCCCACATAACTTCTGTCTGGCTGATTATCTAAACCCCCCATGTATTGCAATCTCACAGCATTTTTCCATTGTGCTGGAGCTATATGTTGGAACTCTTGGTCTCTGTTTAAATCTCACCCACACCCATGGAGCCTGTAGTGCTGTAATTTGCTTTGTATTTTGGTTCTCCCCATTCTCTACCCTGTCTCCCCAGTTTTGTTTAATGTCTTGCAGGTTTTCTTCTGAATCTGACAAAGAGGAGTCATCATTTGTAACACAGGGGGTGACAGCAATTTTGCCTGTTCTACATTATTGTCTGTGACTACATCTTCAGCGTGCAAGGCCATATCAAAATCATTTATAAAGTTTTTCTCTTGCCGTATCCCTGAGATTCCTGGTATGGGTAAAACTGTGGTGTCAGGAACCCACTCTCCTACCTCCGTATGCTTCCAACCTGCATCCATCAAGACTTTCCCAACTTTCCGAGGGGTTCTTATCTCTATAGGCCCAACAGGAATTGTTTCTGCTTTTCATCCCAGTCTCAATCCCTCATTCTGTTTTTGAATTTCTTTCCCATTTACATTTTGTAAATCTTTAAAAACCTTTTTACTCACATCATCTGCCATGTCATTCTGGTTTACATCTGTTTTGTCTGGCTTTGGGATGTTGTCTATGTCACTGTGCATCAGCTGCTTGTCAGTTTTCGCCTTTGAGGTTCCGGCATTTTCAGAGGCCTTGGGCATTGGCTGCTTGTAAGGCAAGGCCTTTGATCCTGTTGCATCATCCGCCTTTGATTTTTGCAGCTCATCAGTTTCGTCATCCTTTTTGTCTTCCATCAACTTAGGGGCTGTACAAACTTACCGCGGTACTTGCTGTTCCTTTTCTTCAGTTGCCAGTAACCGCAGTAAGCGTTCCTTTTGGGACTTATTCAAACTTTTAATCCTTTCCATTTCAACAAACTGCATTTGTTCCATTTGTTGGGGATCCTATTCTATTTCCATATTTTCTGCATTCTCCTTACCATTGTAGTTGATCTCCAAGGTTGGACCTGCAGGGAGGGAGATCTGCTCTCCTGCAGGTACACCAGCATTCTGCTCAGTCTCTAAGGCATCAGCCATGGGTTCAGCAGCACCCCCTACCGAAAGAGCAGGGGAATTTCCCCAGTGTCCTGGCCAAATTTCCCCCATTCACTAAAAATACCACCAACAGCTTAAAAAAAATCTGGTTCAATTTCAGTTGACATCCATTGGTATCCACCCAGGACAAGGCTGAAAATAGGCAAAAAAACTGTTAAATCCTCCTTCCCAGTCAACAAAAACTAAATAAAATAATAAATAATCATCTTTGCCATTATCAGGAACAGCTTTCAAATTTGTTAAAGATCAATGCCAACTACAGAAACTTAAAAGTCACATTTCAGTTTTGTTCTGGGTGTGTTTAATGAAAAATGACATGTACAGTAAACAACAATACTTACTGTGTCCTGTGATATTTTTTCTGAAATGTACTCTGATTCTTTTGCAGTCTTGGGTTTGAGCTGACTGCCATTGACATCATTCAATGACTGACATCAATGGCAACAGCATGAGAGTGTCTTGATGTTAGAATATCTGAGCAGTCATCTCAAGCTGCTCACCTGTCTTTCCCAGCAAAATTTAAGAGCATGCCAGTCAGTTTAGAAAAATTAGATTCACAGTATAGTGCATAAGAATAAAAATAAAGGCCCCAATTCTAGAAGGGTGGCGCAAGTTGCCACCGAAAGCAACTTGCGCCACCAGCAACTGTGACAATGACACTGTGCCCTATTCTAGAAGGGGCAGGGTCTCCGCAACAAAGGCTTATGACTTGCAACATGTGGCTACGTATGCTGCACAGAGGGTGTACCTGGCCAGCATGTCACAACCCACTGCCGCAGGTCGCAAGTGCAGCCCCCCCACCCATGCTCCGACCCCTGGGTCGCCCACTGCAAATGCTGCACATTACCTGCCCTGGTAGTCTAGTGCCCCCCCGAACAGAGTTAAATAAATGAATATCTTCCCCATATCCCTGGTAGTCTAGTGGCACCCCCCAAACTGTAAATTATTAAAAAAAAGAGATCCCTGTTTCCCTGGTAGCCTAGTGGTCCCCCGAAATGTAACTTAATAAAAAGAGATCCCATTTCCTGGTAGTCTAGTGGGCCTCAGAACTATAAATTATACAAAGAGATCCCCATTTCAGGAACATTGCCTTCGCCCCACTCCAGTTGTGTCAGTTTACCCAGCACTTACTCTGTCCTCAGCGTTTCTTTAAGCCACCTTCATGACCAGCCGCCATCTGGAGTGCAGTATTATACTACTGCACAAACATGCTAGAACATATTTCTGAGTGCGCCTTGCAGTAGCGCTATTACTGTGCCTAGTCAGCAGCTGGCCATGGAGGTGAGAGGTGGCTGTGCCAGTTGTTGGCTGGGGAAGGGTGGGAGGGTGCTGGGTGGGCTGGCATGGCTGGGTGTGGGGGTGAACCAGACTACTAGGGAAATGGGGATCTTTTTTTTGTTAATTTACAGTTCGGGGCTACAGACTACCAGGGATATGGGGCCTTTATGTATTATTTACAGTTGGGGGCCATTAGACTGCTAGGGCTTGCTTATTGTCACATATATGCAGGCTAATCGCAGTTTGGGGCACGGGTGGGATGGCAGCCTGCTTTCATGGAGCTTCTGCCAATGGCTGTTTGGGAGGATGGGGGATGGGTAGTCCTGTGGGGCCCCGCTGGGGTGTGCTGGGCATGGGAGGAGGGAAACCGTGCACTGTCTGCTGGACAGCAGATGGGTCTACATGACCCCCAGGGGCATCCGTAAGTTATACCAGCTAAATGCTGGTGTAAAATACTTTGCCGGATCTCCTCTGGGGGTTCTTGTAGAATCCCGATGTGGGCACTTTGTGGTTGCCCTTCTAGAATGGGGCACAACTGCTTCCGTAAACCCCCTAGTGCCATGTCTCTGCAGGGTGGAGGTGGGGTTGGCATCAGTTCACTGCTTCACTGCCATTCCTATAATACATCTCTTTAACTTCTGCACTACCAATGCCAGCAAGACAACATTTGGCATTGACAAATGCTTGTTTTTGTTTGTTTTTTTTAATCCCCTTTGCTAAAAAAAAAAAAGTTGTCCTCGGGACAGCTTGTCTGTTTATACCAAATTAAGCATCCTTTCAGGAAAGACAGAGAGAGCAAGCTGCAATCCCTGCCTCTGCTCCTGGGGCGCTATAGCTGATAGGTTCTACCCCGAGGTTCCAGGAAGTCATTCTATTGGTCATCCCGGCCCTCTGCTATGTTCTTTTCTGATCGTCTGGTGAAAAAGGCAAGTGAGTGGCATTACTTTTGGAGGTTATGCCAGTACTGTTCTGGCAGATAACCATCAGGCTATGCAGCATAGAGTCCCATACTACAACGGTGTCCCCACCTCGTAGACTAAATATGCCTACTCCACAATCATCCCTTATCTCCACTAACCTTGAGGGCAAGAGTCTTGAGTCCATCCTGGCCGTGTAAAGTGTTGAATTGCACAACAGATTAAGCATTTTTTCCCCAACATAGTTCTCCTATCTGGCCGACTTCTGGTTCTCTTTCCAAAGTTTCCAGCAACACCATAATACAGTACCTTCTCCTGTTAGGGAATCCAATCAAGTCACACTTGCTTTGGGAGCTCCAGCTGCACCATAGCTCTGGTACCTTCCTGGATCATTTACACAGGGTGGGACCTGCCTTTTATCTCTTCTGCGTGTGTGAGCACCTTAGCAGGCCAGCTGTTATGGCCATCAGTGGAGGTGTGCAGAGGCAGTGGAACAGGACCTGAGGCAGTGTGCAACAGTACCATTTTTCTCACATATTCTTCCCTCCAATGAGAGAGAATGTAATATTTAATGTGCAGCACACCTGACACACCAGTGCGGTGTAACTGCTGTTCAGCGTAAGTGGTCTGCGACATGTCGCAGGCCACTTTGTAGAATCATGCATGTTGCAACTGCTGGCATAAGTTTCTACATGCGTCATTCTGCTTGGTGCAACTGCTGTTACGCCAGGCATAACCCTTCTAGAATCTGGCCCAAAATCTATTGGTCTTGATTTGAATGGTAGCAGTACTGCTTCATGCTGTTGCAACATCTTCTTGAATTTGTGCTCTGCTCCTATATCAACTAATAAAATAATCCCATGTGTCTACAGTAACTGCATGATTTTAAAATCTTTACAGTTTAAAAAATACCTTGCATCCTGCAGTCAGTTTGCCTAATACAAAATCACACACCCCTGCTGAGTGTCAGATAATTCAGTTTTCAATAAAACTCGCTGCCATTGAAAATCTCAGATCAAGGCGGTGTCATAACTCTTATGAACACTGTTGTAGGCAAAGTACTGGCTGAACAACTTTTTTTGTGTGCGTTTTTGTTTTCATTGAGTTGATCAAAAAGTGTACTTCATTCAGAGAGACATAGAAACATAGACTAGACACTATGGCCCAGATATTCAGAGCAGTTGCTCATGAAGCAACTGAGCTGTGCCACCACAATGACATACTTCTGCCACAGAGCCATATTCAACCACCATGGCTGCATAGCGCAAGTCCCATTGTGCCATGGCACAAAAGTAATGTATGCAGTGCAAGTGCTAGGGGGCGTACCCATGAATATGTGGCACAATGGCAAAGTCAACACAAATTCATGGTGCAAGTCAACAGCAAATCACAGGATGTGCCAGTGGGACTTGAGCCCATAAATATAGGTTCAAACACACACACAGCAGATGCGCAACCTGGAGCAAACCCAGCAGCATGGATGCAGGACCATTCGTGATACAGAAGGACATGAAGGGTGTGAGGAGGAGGAGGGAGGAACAACAGCATGGCCGATGAAGGGCCTGTCAGCGGTATGCCCAACACAGACAGTACTGTGCCCACCTCACCTTCGAGGACTACACAGATGTGGAGATTATGGGCTAGTACCACCTGAACAGGGTGAGTCTGAGGCAGCTCTGTGAGCTGTGCAGTGACGAGCTGCTGGCACCCACCGGATGGAGTTATGCCATGTCTGTGGAGATCAAGATGACAGCAGGGATGCCTGCCAGAGACCAACGGGTGATACCACAGGAATCACCCAGTTGGCCATGTTCTGCCTCCTCACACAGTTCCTCAACGCTGTGCTGCCATGTGCTTCAGAGTTCATACAATCCCCAAGCACACAGGCAGAGCATACAGCAAACATGCAGGACTTCCACAGGGTGGCATGCATGCCAGGCGTGATAGGGGCCATAGACTGCACCCACGTGGTAATATGCATACCACCTAGCCCAGAGAGGATAGTATATATCAACAGGAAGGGGTACCCCTCCATCAACTGCCAGGTGGTGTGCAATGCCATGGGGTGCATAATTAATGTCTGCGCCACACACCCTGGGAGTGCTCGTGGCACCTACATCTGGCACAGTTCAATCCTGTGCCAGAAACTTGAGCATGGGAACATCCCCACAGGGCACCTGTTAGGTGAGCAAGGCACGGGGATGGACATGGTCCCAGCAATGCTGGGGGAGGAAGGCAACAACACAGGGGAGGGTGCTGGAGCCAGAGGGCAGCAGGGGTGAGGGGGGAGCACAAGCACAGCACAGCGATAACCATATCTGTTCCCCACACAGGTGACAGTGCATCTCCGCTGTTTCCCTGGCTGCTCACCCCCACCAGCACCTGTCCACACCCACAGAGGAGCGATTCAATGAGGCACACACCGCCACATGCAATGTCATCGAGCGTGTTTTTGGCATGCTTAAGATGCATTTCCTTTGCCTAGGCAGATCAAGTGGTGCCCTACAGTACAGCCCATCAAAAGCCTGTGGCTATTCCTGGACTGCTGCATGCTGCACAACATGGCCATTGACCATGGGATAACTGTCCAGGTGGATGAGGGTGACAGCAGTGGGGAAGATGAGGCCGATGTGCCAGAAGGGGGTGTGCATCCACCCATGTGGAGGTGGGACCCTAGGCTGATGGCTTAGGCTAGGAGGCACAGGGCCACCATTACACAGAAGCATTAAGGAAACCACAGGTAAGTGTAATGACATACATGCAGGGCCAGCATGGACCACCCCCCCCCACCCACAGGGCCAGAAGGGCAAATAGGGAGGCATACAGTGACACAGGGACACACAGAATGCATGGAGGATGTAGACCCACACAGACACACACAGCACAGGCATGGGCACACACACACACACACACAAGCTGCAGGATGTGGCATGGATCAGATGCATGGCATCAGTGCACAGGCACAGCTGGCGTGGATCTGCACTCATCACACCCATGCCACAAGCCCTGCAGCCCAGACATCACACACAGAGGTCATCCACAACATGCACAGGGCAACACCACACCTGTGTGCACTTTGCAGCAGCAGTGGACAGCAGGACAGGGCAGCACACTCAGCAGGCCTACCTCTTGGTGCCATGGCCACCACAGCCATGTGGGCAGCCACGCCCAGGTTGTTCAGCAGCCAAGGACTGCACAACAGCCTCTGGGGAGTGTCCAATACACTCATGATTTGGAGGCCTGAGAACATGACTGTGTCCTCTCTGCAATGTAGAACCAACTGAACAGGACCACGGCTGGGGTGTCGGGGATGGCCACATTAGGGCTCAGCATCCACCGTGCAGGGGTTGCCAGAAGCCAGGACCATGGACTTGACATTGCACTGTGGGGGGTCCTATGCACACGGGCCATGCCCAGTGGCTGACAGCGATGCAAACCCAGCTGCAATGGTACCAGCCATGCAGTCCAGAGTTGTGGTCATGGCCTCCTGCAGCTGGCGGAGTTCATCAATGAGCTGTGCATGACCACTGTCCTGATGCTCAACCAGCTAATGCACCTCAGCCTGCAGTGCACGGATCTCCATGGCAAGCAACGCCTGGTTGTCTATGGATGCCCACAGCAGCCGGGGGTGTTCAATCAGCCTGTCTGCATCCTGCACCTCCTGGGGTGGATGCCAGCCTACTAGCAATGCTGCAGCATGCTGGTCAACACCTCACTCTGGTGGACATTGCATAGGGGGCCGCACAGAGGGTAGTGTGGATACAGGTGCACCAGCAGTGGCCCCCGTGGCCTGCTGCCCCATGGTCCCTGCATCCTGTCACTACCATCCCTCTGTCAGCTGGTCTGTGGCCAGCGCAGATGCAACTGCAGCAGAACCCGCACCCTCGCCAGGCACAGTGGTGGCACCACACACCACTGTGTTGGCAGGGACAGGGGGTAGCTGCGCAGCCACCAGCACACCACTGGACCCCAAATGTGCCTGTGTCCCTCCCTGGACACCGTCAGGCACCTCATGACCGATGCTGTCCAGGATCAGCGTCATCTCATCATCAGAGTTGGATGTACTACTCAGCAGTGTGCCTACACACAGCACAGGCAGGCTCTTGCTCATCTGCAGCTGGGCCAGTGCATCATCCAACTCCAGCCCCAGGACATCCAGCAGCCCTTCACTGTCCCAACATGGTCAGTCCCTGTGCCAGATGCCCGTGGATGTCGAGGGCTCCTCTGCTTCTGGTCCCATGGTGGCATCCTCCTTCGCAGGTGCCTCTCCATGGAGTCATGATGGTGCTGGAAAACAGAAACACAGGGTCAGCATGTGTGTAGCACCCATGTAAGCAGGTCCTGCATCCAGGGGTGCACGCTGTCAGGGCCCTCATCTACCTGTGTGCCATGCCGAGCTGCACGCCTTACCCACATGGCCCATGCTGCATGGTGGCAGGACTGCCTGCATATGATTGCCTCAGTCCCCCCCATGTGTGGTGTGTTGCTCACTGTACTGTGAGGGGTTGCCACCCATCTGGAACCCACCACCAGGAATGCCCTCAATGGCAGCATGGGTGATGGTAGCTGCCACCAGCTCCTCAGTCGCTGTCAGTGACGTAGTGGTGGATGCTGTGACACCCATCCTGGTACAGGATGTCCTGATGGCTGCCACCTTCTCCTTTATCCTGTATTTGTTGGTTGCCACCTTTTTCCAGCACTCCTGGGCACTCCGCTGGTGCCTGCCATGGGCATTCATGTAGGTGGCCACTGCCTCCCACCCAGTTGACCTGTCCTGTGTCATGCCCATGGCATCACTCAGCAGGGCCTCCCTGTCAAGGCAGGCCTTGAACAGGGCTTGCTGCTCCTCCTTTGTGAAATTTGGCCTGCGCTTCCAGGCAGGCCCATGCTCTTCTTTCTCCCTCAGCCTCAGACATACTGCTGCCTGTTGACAGTGACAGAATAGGATGTCAGTGGCGGCATGGCACAGAAGGTTGCTCTGTTGCACTGGAGGCATTGGTCTCTCATGACCAGCATTATGGTCCACTTACCAATTTGGCTGCAATACCGGTCTGTGGCCTGTGCTCCAATGTGGTGCTTTTCAAGCACAATGCATGCAAATGAGCTTGTGCGTAATGGTAATGAGCTGCTAATGTGCTCTGTTGTGCCGCGCATAACCTAATGAGGCAATTTGCATATGATGACTGAATTTCTCGATTATGTGCCGTGCTCAGTCAGGTTGCACTGGAGCAATCATGTGGCACAAGTACCGCACATGCACAGTGCATGGGCCTGCAGTGCACATGTGTACACAGCATTGCAATAGCCTATCGCATGACCATCTGCATTGCATGATGTGCCCCAGTGTGCATGCAGTACTTTGCACCTGTCATAACATGTGCGCGCATCATGGTGAACTGGCCTATAGCGCAGATGCCCATGATGCACCATGCCACATGCAGTGCATGCCAGGAACATGTGCATCACTGCATGGGGTCACGCCCTGTGCCATCGGGGTCATGGACATGACCCCTGGCACCTACCAGGCCATTGCACTATGCACATGCGCTGTGCTGTGCTGTGCAATAGAACCTCATAGCACATGCCGATCACGCATCTACATGCTGCATGGACATGTACAATGGTATGCTATTGTGCAATGTACACATGCCGCAACGTGTGCATGCTGTGTAGGCCATAATGCCTCTGACAGTCACAGGGTACTGTAGCCATGGTGCACAATGCTGCCACCAGGAGAGCATTTAACTGGACAGAGGTGGAAATGTGCAAACTCATTGCACTTGTCCAGCCCTACGTGCCCCAGCTGTTTGGGCAGGCCCCACTGCAGCAGCCCCATACTGCAGTGTGTGACTGTGTGGCCACAGACCTGGAGCAGTGCACAGGCGTGAGGTGCACAGTAGAACAGTGCAGGCACTGGTATGGTGACCTGCACTGCTGGGACCCCGAGAGGCTGAGATTGGCTGCAGGTATGTGTGCAGCGTGGGGCAGTACCACAGCTAGGTTGATATGCGCATGTGTCATACATGCACAGGGCATAACTGTTGTGGTTATACAGTTGCGCAGAGTATGCCATTGCCGGGAGATCGACATGGTCCTGGCAGTCACTGCATGTCCTGCATGACTGCCACGCACAATGCAGCTGTGCATGTTGCAGTCGTGCAGGTACCAGGGCCACTGGGCAGCCATTGTCCTTCCCTGTGCCATGCAGGATGTGTGGTGGGGGGCTGTGTGTGCATGCCTGTTCACTCATGTCCACCTCTCTCATTTCCTTCCACAGGACCAGAGGATCACAGGAGGGCCAGGGCGACCATGGACGCAGCGCAAGGGCATGGTAGGGGGGCTGCAGCTGGGCCAACAAGATGGAGGCAGCAAGGTAGACATGTTCACATTACATTACTGTGTATCTATGGGTATCTGTTGGCCACAGTGTCCAGTCATGGTTGCCACGGCCATGTGTCGACACTGTTGTGGTGGGTGAGCTGTCCACTGGGTTTGTTGGTGTTGCGCTGTATGTGCTTGCACTGTGCCAGTGTCCACTGTGCTGCCCAGGGGTGGGTGTGGTGTGCGCAGCATCAACCATGTGTGCGGCCATGGGTGCCTGTAGTCTGCATTGTGTGCCTTGCCTCTGCACTGATGTGTCCACTGCTCAGCCCTGTGTGCCTGTCTGAATCAGTATGATGTGCTGTGTCGATGGCTAGTGCAGCCCTCCATGCGCGGTACTATTGTGGTCTGTCTACTGGTGTGTTTCTCCGCTGTCCAGTGCACACTGTGGGTGGGCTGGGGATTTGTTTGGCATGTTGCTTATTGCCTGTTCTGTCCCTTCTCCTAGGTGTTCCCAGGATACGGCTAGGGGGGGTGATCATGTGGTGTGGGCCCTAGGAAGTCTGCTGGTGCAGCAGCGACACCTGACAAGTCTGATGGTGCGGCTCCTGAGGGACACAGCAGCAATATGGGGGGATGTGCACCAGCTGGTGGTGATAGGCCATGGCTGGCATTAGCCACGTGTCCCTGTACATAGCCCATGTTTGTCCTGACCTTCCCTTGTTGCCCTGCCCATCCCCACATCCATTTGTATAGCCCCTGACCCTATCCCCAGCATCCTGTGACCCTCCCCTGTACCTTTTGTGCACTGTATATAGTTGCCATGTTGGCCCACTGTTCCTTGCTGTTTTATTAAAGCCTTTTTATTGCTACATCACTGTGTCTGTGTTTCCTTTGCAGTTGGTAAATGGAGCCATGCTGCAGGTGTCTGTTGTGTTGTGCTCGGCCATGTCCCTGGTGTCCCACCACTGTCCCCTTGGGCCACTGTGCATGTGTACACCAGGCATGTACCCCATGTGCCTGTCCTGTGTGTGACCCTGTGTCATGTGTATCACAGTGGCCTGTGACTGCCCATGCACCTTGTGCCCTTGTCAGCCTGCCCTTCTGTTTTCCTGTAGTGCTACCCATCCCTAGTGTGGCCCGCAGTGCTGTACCCTTCCTCACTCTGGGTGGCAGACTGTATGCCCCTGGGTGGCTTGTGCCTCCTTAAAGCACAGATCTCTGTGTTTGTGTGTTCTCCTGGCACCATGGCCACATCATCCTGTGTCACTGCCTCATAGGTTTCTCTTGTGTGTCTCTGCCTTTGGCATGCCAGTGGTGCTGTTATGTTGGCCTGCTGTTTGTGCCATGGTTGGTGGGCAGGGGTACTCTGTGCATTGTCCCATGGTGCCCCTGTGTTGCTTCTGGGACTGTGCGCCACTATACTATGCTGTGCTGTGCTGGGGGGGGTACTGTGCCCCTATGCACCTGTGCTTCCTTTCCTGCATTTTCCTGTTGCCCTTGCTCAGCCCACTGGGTTGTGTGTTCTGGCCTGGTCCTGCGCATTCATGGTTGTGCTGGCACATCTGTGGTTGTGCTGCGGTGCATCCTTGCTATATTCAGACTGATTGTGTCAATGCATTTCGGTGGTGCATCTTCTGAATATGGCATCTGTTACCACATGGCGCATCTGCATTGCACTGTACCATACTTGCCCACTCCTTGGGTGCAAGTCTGAATATCTAGCCCTATATGTGTCTTCTCTACATTAGTCTGCTTGTATTCAGGCTGATTCCTACATTGTTGATATTTATATAGCTCTACATTAAATGACAGAAAAGTGGTAATTAAATACGGCATTGTTCTCAGTTTCCATGCATCGAGGGGTGTGAGTGTGTGTGTGTGTGTGTATGTGTGCAGGAACACCAAATTGGGGGGGGTGCAATTATCAAAAACTGCAACATAAAAGGTAGAATGGGTCAATTAATTGAGGAGAAAAATTGACAAAAAAATTGATGCGTGGATACTGTCAACAATGCTGTATTTAATTACCTTTTTGCTGTCATTTAATGTAGAGCTACTGTATATAAAAAAATCAGTAATGTAGGAATCAGCCTGAATACGAGCAGGCTAATGCAGAGGAGACATATATAATGCCTAGTAGTCTATATTTCCATGACTTTCTGAATGAAGTACACTTTTTCGTCAACTCAGTTAAAATAAAAGCACACACAAAAAAGTTATTCAGCCTGTACTTTGCCTTTAACACTGTTCTTAAGAGTTATGGCACCAACAGGACCTACAATTTCCGGTGGCAGTGAGCTTAATTGAAAACAGTTATCTGACACTCAGCAAGGGCAGTTATTTTTTATTCAGCAAACTGAATGCAGGATACAAGGTATTTTTTAAACTGTAAAGATTTTAAAATCATGCAGTTACTGCAAATACAGAGGATGATTTTGTTAGGTGATCTGGGAGCAGAGCACAAAAGTCAAGAAGCTGTTGCGACAGTGAGAAGCGGTACTACTACAATTCAAATTAAGACCAGTAGACTTTTTTTTTATTTTTATCCACTGTGCTGTGAATCTAATTTAATCAAAATTACTGGTATGCTCTTAAAATTTTGCTACTGCACCTCAGACTGCTGCTCAAAGCAAAAAAAAAAAACAAACAAAGTCATGTTTCTTTCCCCCAGGCTATCTCCAAAGTCACTCATCCTTAAGGTACTAAGCCTCAAATCACAACCCTCCTTGGTGAACCTCTACAGCCAGAAGATAAATTCAAATACCTTGGGTTCTGCACATCAAAGAATTAGCCAAAAAACTTTTACAAAGATTAGGAATTTTCTACAAAATCAAGCACCTTCTCACTGTAAAGGCAACAACAAGACTAGTTCAAACAACTATCCTTCCACTCCTGGAATATGCTGATCTTCTCTACAGTCATTGTCCCATCACTTCTCTTTCCAGACTGGACACCCTGTACCACAGAGCCCTCAGATTCATCATTAATGCACCAGACGATACCCATCATTGCACCATCTAGGCCCAACTTGGCTGGCATTCCCTAAAAATAAGGAGAACAAAGAATGTGTTAACCTGAATCTACAGAGCCATATTGGGTGCACTCCCCCTGTATATTTCTAGTCTCCTAGTTTGCTCCAAGTTCCCTTAGATGATATTGTTGCATCTCATTCGACATCCCCCGAGTCAGAACTCGGCATGGTATCTCTTCTTTAAATTATTTTCTTCTTCCATCTGGAATGGTATCCAAAAATCCCTAAAACTCCCATAAATTGCTAGTATGTCTATCTTCAAAATGCTGGTTTGCCATCTGTTGAAAGAAACTTGCAACTGCTTCCGTAAGCCATAGAATTCTATCATGCTCACTGGGTAAGCCCATCTGCCTACCTATCCTGCTAGGTTAAACTAGAGTCCTTCTTGAGCTTTATCTCTTCTTACCCTCTTCTCATACTTTTCTAGGTAGGACTTGAGTCCCCAGTGACCCTTACCTACTCTTACACCCTCCTCACCCCTTCCCCCACCTCACCCTCCACTCCTAGCTTCCCCTCTCCCAAGTACCACTTACTCGCTTGGTGTCTTCATCTGACTTGTCTCCTCTCCTCCTTTCTCCTCCCCTATTAAATTGTTGCCCCCATACTTTCTTTTCCTTATCCCTGTTTTTCCACCACTCTAGACTGTATACATTGTACATATTGTTTATTGAATATCTCATGTTACATATCATTTATTGTATATTTTATATTTTGTATTCTGACTTCCTTTTATCTATTTATTGTATATTATTTTCCTAAGCTTGTTCTTTTCAAGTGTCAATCTTATGTGCTTTGTCCACCCAGGACCACTTTATAAATGAGTTTATCTCAATCATGCTTCTCCTGGTTAAATAAAGATCAATTGATTGATTGATTGACTGACTGCTGGTAGATCGGACATATCCAGATAGAAGATGGCTATTACAGTGATTTGAAGTATGGCAAACTGTTCATGTTTCCCCCACAACTGCAGAAGTGGTGGGCACACAAATATTGCTCTGGCAGGGATGGGGATGGAGGGTTGTGCGTCTGCAGTGGGGAGGAGCAGTGGACAACCACTGCACCACCAATGAGGGCAGCACTGTGGACATTCACCTGAAGCACTGTGAAAGCACACAGTGACCAAATCTAGTCAGGTGCTTCCACAATCCATTTTCTAATGCCTAACAAAACATCTGCAGGGCTCTGCCCATGCAGCCATAAAAATGGGTAATGGCCTGGAGAATAGATTGGGCAGTCAGGGGACATTTAGACTATTGTAGATCATAAGGGAGAGGGAGCCTGTACATGGGATCACCAAGAGGAAGAGGCATATGCTGGAATCAATGAAGGAGGTGAGCAGAGCAGGGGAGCACCAGTTGAAAAGAACCCAGAGGAAGAAAACATAAAGGGTCAAATATCCTCACTTGCATGCAGGACAATATGAGGAGAGCACCCTACAAAATAGGCAAGCTCAAGGGCCTAAAGCACTTTGAAGGACATTGCAGAAACCTGCTAGAGGAACAAATCATTGGGTCACCAGAACAAAGGACTATAGACAGCGGAGTCAGTCAGGATGCCATGCAGTACCTTGCAGTAAAGGACATGTCACAGAATAATGCATAACAAATTAGATCAATTGCCACTGGATGACAATGTAGCATATTACAGCACCCTGCAGTGATACTGCTAGGTACTGCACTGCATCCTGGCTGCAGCTGCTTCATTATTCCAAAGGGATAGACCATACAGGAATGGTCATGATTTGGCCCTCTCCATAAGGGATGGTAAACAAAAAGGATATTAAGGGAAAACTCTCCCAGGAAGTCCACTTGGTCAATCTAGAGTAAAAACTAGCAACATAGTCATGCTAGGGTTATAAAACAGGCCCTTAAATCATTCAATACAGCATTATTCACAGCCAGTTGTTAAAATTACATGAGCAGTCAAATTGTAGCAGTGATGTTACTAAGGAACTTCATTCTCCCTGGTGTAGACTGATGATTTCAGAGAATTAACAGCAGGGATAAGACTGAGTTTCTATCCACCTTCAGAGATTGTTGCCAAGAACGTGTGTCCAACAGGGTCAAGGTTTGAGGTCAGCCTTGACCCTGTTTTCAGTAGTTTTGATAGGTTCATCTTTAGTGTGAATTACAAGGATCTAGTAAGAGGCAGAGTCAACAGCTACTGTAGGCAATTTTCTTCTTGGTGACAGGGAAAACTAGCTGGGACTCAATCACTAGTATCTTCAAGTTCTGAAAGGTGGACTTTTCAAGATTAAGGAAAAGGACCAGGCAACCTGAATAAAGTCGCCATATTGCTAAATATCCACAGTTTAAAATCCTAAACAGATGCTAAATCAAGCATCAGAACTAATTAAACATTATACAAACCTATACTTAAAAGAAAACACTAATCCCCTATGGTAACTCACTTAAAATCCCTGCTGAGCATTAAACAATGAGACTAGTTTGCCCACAATGAAACAATAATCAAAGCAAAACACATAAATGCTTAAACAGAAATGCAAACATTAAAACTATATGGAACTCGAGCTCACATAGATATCTTGCTTAACACAATGGCCATCTTCCCATTTCAAGGGAAGTTCTATAAAAGTCAATTAAAGGCATTCCTCCCTCTTGAAGAGTTGGGATCCCTAAATATCTCATGCTCCCATAGTGTCAAGAGTTTTCAACATTTCTCATTCTTCCTTACGTACAGTAGTAAAGTTGCACTATGAGGTTAGGTGGTCAATACAGTAATAGATTAAACTACAGTTTGGCTGTTTGAACCTCCAACAGTTCAAACTGTGGAGTATAGAGCTTCAAACAAGTAAGTGTTCACCAAGAGAAAGATTTTACCCATTATGAGCACCCCTATGATGCTGTTGAATACTGTATGTTAAAGACAGTAGGAGCTGGGACTGAGTTCTGTAGTTCTCTGCTTTAACAAGCTTTAACATCTAAGAATTTGCCATTTATAATTACCCTCTTTGTCCTCCCCCCCAGCCAGATTTTCACCCATGATGCTATTCATTCTTCCACTCACAGGTCCCTCATTTTTTTGTGTTTTTGTTTTTTATATTTACCATTTTTATTGAAAACTTTCTCCAGGGAATATGTAACATACATAGCATAAAAGCAACCAGACAGTAAAACAAACAGTCAAATGATAAATACATACCATAATTGACACTAAGTATGAAAATGTTGCATCAATGTAACAGAGGGTATGCAGTGAAGAAGTAAGTCTTTTGTAATATGGCATAGTCCTAGAAGACTTAGAAGGGACCCGATCTAGCTAATAGAAACAGTTCAGTGTCCACACTTCTTTGAGCTATAGTACATGCATGAAGATCACAGGCATTGCCATAAAAGGACATAGCTTCGGGGTCCCAACAAAAGCCATAGGGGACAGAAAGAGGAAGCCCTCTGTTCTGTGTCCCATACATCTCCATTACCTCAGAAGGACCTGTTTATTCATTCATGTCATTTAGTATAGTAAATAAAAAAAAAAAAAAAAAACGGGAAAGAGGGGGGTTGCCATGTGTCAACCACACAAATGGGAAGAAGGGAAGGATGAAGGGGGAGTGGTCACAGACAGTAAGAACATCATTCCATCCCACCCTCTTCAGATTAAATAAAACAAAGTTAAACCAGAACCTCCTTAGACTCTTAATAAGCCCGGAACTCTCTGGCTATCTATGGGACAAAATCAGCATAATGATCTAACTGATACCTTACCCATTTGCGCCAGTGAAAGTCAAATATCTCCACGTGGTCAGACAACTGGGCCAAAAGCCTTTCCAAAGCATAAATCTTCTTAGCCAGTGTTCACTGGGAATCTTTAGTGGGAATCATTTTAGTGCACAATAAATAAGCAACAGCTTTCTGAGAGGCTAAAGCCAGGGTAGTGATCTGTTTATAGGTAATTCTATCAATCTGGATACCTCTAGAATCATAAAAGTCAAAATATAGATGGGCACAAATAAGTCCGGGCATTTATAGATGGCCACTAATTCCTGTATCACCTCCTGCCAGTAATCACCCAAAAGTTTCCAAGCCCAAAGAATATGAGTCTGATCTGCCAACTCACACCCACACTCTCTTCAACAACTACCCAGTGCTTCCCCCAAATACTTTGCCAACATGGCGGGAGTATGGAAAAATCTAGTTCTCAGTTTTAACACATATTCTCTCCAATATGGTGAAGTAGAAACGTTGTAGGCATGGAGGGCTGCATCCTACCATCCCTTAGTAGATACCGCTGCTTGAAACTCACTAGACCACTTTAACTGGAGAGATTCAGTTGAATCCCCAATCTTAATCCAAGGACCCAGTATATAAGGCTAATTAAATGCTCTGTTAAAACCCCTATCAGTTGGAATTGAATCAGGGAAACAAGAGGGTGAGGCTTCTATACTAGAGAAGATAGGATTCTGCAAACTGATGCAAATACTATTTTAATTGCAAATAGTTGTGAAAGAACTCCTGAGGGAGATGGTAGGTCGATTGTAGAGACACAAATGGAAGGACACCTGTGGGTCCAACCAATTGAAATACATATTTTACCCCATTATTTAACCAATGCAGAGAGCTTTTGTCTACTAAATTAGGGAAAAAAGCAAAGTCATGTAGAAATGCCCTCGGGTAAAGAGCTTCAACCATTGTAAAATATTTACGCAAGTAAAAATACTTATGCAAGTTGAGGGGTTAGCTACACAATCAAGCAGACTCGATAGACCATGAGGCCTGTTTCTGCTGGCATTTTTGTTTGTTCATATGTTTGTATGTTTGTACATAGAATCAGGAGCCACTGTCGCAGAGGTTCTCTGGTATACTGTGGGAACCGTGCGAGTGGAGTACACCACAAAAGGTTTCAAATAGACAAGGTGAGAAGTTAAACAAATCACTTAACTGAATGTTATACTCTTCCAGTGGGCAGTATAGTTGGGATACAGCCAACATAGGAGAACTCTTTTCAGGGTGTCTATTACACATCGCCGCAGGTCAAGGAGGTTGAGACCCCCCTCCACCCCGGAAACTGCAAGATAGAGTATCACAACCTAGGAATTTTCCCTTCCAGATAAAGCACGATATTAACCTGTCCCAAGTTTGGAAGTAAAAATCTGCAGGCATTAATGGGAGGGATTGTAGAAAAAATAAGATACGGGGCAGGACCTTCTGCTGAACAGTTTCCACTCTCCTCAGGAAACTCAAAGAGAGGTGGGACCATCTAGAGAGGTCTTCTGTCAGTTGATATGTTAGAGGTTCTAGATTAAGTAACTCAGCATGTATAAGATTTTTAGGTAAGATGACTCCCAGGTAGCAAATGGCCTGTTTATACCATTTAAAAGGAAAAAGCTGTTTAAACTATTTGAGGGAGGAAAATTATAGAGGAGCACCTCCATCTTTTAATCATTCACCTTATAACCTGCTAATTCCCCAATTAAGGAAAGTTGATCCCAGACTGCAGAAATGGATTGTTACAGGGAGAGCAAAGTAAGCAGAATATCATCTGCAAATAATGGAATTTTGTACATATGTGCCCCCATTGGGAGGGATCCCCTCTATATTCCCATTCATCCGAATGGCAGTACCAAAGGTTCAAGATAGAGGGCGAAAAGTAAGGGGGACAGCGGGCAACCCTACCGAGTTCCCCTTGAGTGCAGAAAGGAGTCAGACAGGGAGCCATCAAGTCTCAAGTATGCTTGGGAGGTCCCTCATTTTTTTTTTACCTGACTCTTGTGAGTCAAAAGCCTTACTTAAGTCTACGTAGAGTATGTTGACTGCCTGCCCTTTGTTGGCTGCTCTAATCACACAGTTGAAGAACTATATTTTTCTTTTGTTTATTGATTTTTCTGGTACACTTTTGAGCAAAATTCCCATTTCAAATGTAACCAGCTTTAAAAATGCAATTATTAAAAACTCATGATGAAAAGGGGGGTATGCATTAAATAAAATATACAATAAAACAGGAGACAGAAAACATAACATAACAAAATGTTACCATAACTATACAGTATATAGAAGTTACACAAATAATTACATGAACAATGTGATTTATCAGACAACAACGAATGCTTTGAAGATTTGAAAATATTGATGGAACTTTTGATTATTGTAAAAGAAAGATTATCATATAAGCTAGAGCCAATATAACCCAGTGCCCTTGGACCCCCGAGTGGTCTTTTTGAGTGGATTGTGAAATGGAGTGGTGTCCTGAGACCTGGTAAGTATCTTTACTTGGTTCAGAGGAAAATAATGAAAGTATAGAGGTGGGGAAATTCCCCAACTTTAACTTGTGGAAAATGCATTGATTTTGAATTTAACTTTGTCTTGGAAAGGAAGAAGGTTAGCAGTCTTATAAAGTGTGGACTGGTGGGTAGAGAAAGGTAAACCAACAATGAACTTACATATTGAATTATAAAGAACTTTAATTAAGCAATAAGGCATGATGGGGGTGTTATGGTGGGATAAAGGCCCATCTTGGGTGGGTTGAAGCACGAGGCAAAGCCGAGTGCTTCCACAACCCGGGAAGGGTCATTATCCCACCATAACAACCCACCTGCAGTGCCTTATTGCGATTATAACATGGGCCCCATGGGGGCATGGCTTAGCCTTGGAGCAGGATGGCTGCTTAAGTTCTTAGCTCCTCACACTGTGGAACAGAATCCGTTATCATCTGCCATTTGGGGATCATCTCTATACCCTACCTACAGCTTTAACTGAAGAGGAACCTACCTGCAGTCGATAGTCACCCTTATTTCTTCTAACTGGCTACATAACTTGGACTTCCTGGGAATCCTATGGCCTGCAAGATGGCATTGTCCACTCCAGCTATCACTGACTCTGCAAAAACAGAGCAAATGTTTACTCAGTTGTTGGCACAGATGGCACAGATGACTCTTGCTAATAACAATAACACCCAAGCGCTACAAGCAATAGAAGTCAGACTCTTTCAAACAGAGCATCATCTCAAGGCCCACGACATCACTATACAAGAAGTCACTGACACAACTAGGGAGCAAGCCCAGAAGATTCAATTCCTTCAAGAAAAAGTGAACAATTTAGAGAACCGCAGTTGCCACAATAATTTGCGGTTTACTGGCTTCTCAGAAGGTGCGAGCAAATGGACACAATCATCGTTTTACAAAAAACATTCCCTCAACTGCTCAATTTCCCTCCTGGCACAGCCCTACACATCAAGCAGGCCCACAACTCCCTTACTCCCCCTCCAAAGCCCAGGGATCCTCTGCACCCTATCCTGGCACGCTTCCTTGACTTTCGTCAGAAAGAACTTATAACTGCAGCGGCCAGAGACAAAGGGCACCTCACTTGGAATGGCCAAAGGATTCAGATATTTCAAGACTATTCCCGGGAGCTCTCAGAATGGTAAAAGGCCTTCACTGAATGTTGGAGAATCCTCCATCACCGTAAACTCCCCTTCACATTGAGATGTCCTGCTACCATGTGGGTGATGTATAATGGCACCCTCCCTCCTGTTTTCTACTCTGGACAGCCTGATGGATTTTCTAAGGAAGTCCTTTCTGGAGGATTTTTATGACCTAGGGAACCCATCTGCCACAGAGTGTTACTCACCAGCTCTCAGAGAGGAGACAGATGGTTTTGCCTTCCCAGCAACCAGCCTGATCAGATGTTCTAGTGTTTGAGGCCTCCCTTTCCCTAGGAATAAAAAGCGCCATACCCTTTATCATCATGAGTGATGGCAGCACCCAGCAGACAGAAGGAAGTGGGAAGCCATAATGGAGTATGAAAGCATGGATCTCCAGAGGTTCCACTCCCCAATAGATTTGCGGTGCAGCAAGATCAGGCCAAGACATCACCTCACAGGGGAAGATATGTTGCAATGCAGTCTAAGCTGAATGAGCCCACCCCTAGGACAGAAGTTATGGGCTGAAATGGCATCATCTGGGTCAATGCAGGAGCCAAAGGACTGTAGGGAACAGGCTGTTGCTCCATGCCTATCACAACATGAGATGAAAACTGAAGCAGGCAAGCAGGAAACGTCGGCCCCAGTGGGGGTAATTCCCCTGAATCTCATACCTCAGGCCATATTGGTTGCTGGCTTGCCATTTTCAGCCAGAGGCAGGACACTGGCAGGTACTCCCCTGCTCCTCGGCTCACGGAACACTTGATTGAACTCTGCTGTTATGTGAGCGTGCTGATTTTGGACTATAAGTGCTGACACTCTCATAAATGGGGTTGCCAATTAAAGGCAAACTGAGTTGTCAATTGTTAGCCCTAAGGAAATGGCAAACATAGGATGGGGGTAGGGTTAACCAAGGAGAAGGGGGGGAAGCAGCAAACAAGGTAAAGGGAAGGGCCTAGTGACGTAAGCAATGACATCACCTGGGGGAGAGGACAGGTGGGGACAGGTAGAACAGATTTGGCAGTGGGAAGGAGCTAAGTAGGGTCCTTCTTGGGGTCCATAGGGATTACTTAATGCTCTGCAACCCTCACTTCTCTCTCTTTCTGCCATAATTTTCAACTGAGTTGGTCCTAGCACATCATCTGGCAAGGGAAATACACTTAGGTGAGGTGGAGTACTTGAGGAAGGCTGCATGATTAGGCTGAGAGGCCAGAAGAAGTCCACAGCCATGCAGTCCTTGTCCTGGGCCTCTCTCTTTATCAGTATTCCTTGTAGTTTTTCAGTGCATTTAGGGGTGAAATTGTTATTAGTTTGTTTCTTGGAGTGTCCTTCTGTAGTAGGAGTAGGTGGCAACATGGGTAGGTTTGGCTGCAATGAGGATTGCTGGGTCTGAAACAAGTTACTGGATCAGGAGAGTGGGGAACCAGACTCAAAATGCAGCAGAAGTGGGGTATCCACAAGGTTTCAATATGGCGTGGCGCTGGACATGTAGGACTAGCTTTTAGCATGCCACGAGGTAAAGAGGGATGCCTTTGGTAAACGGAAAAAGATTTGCGAGATGGGTTTTTGGGCCTTGGTTTGGGACCGTGCAGTCACTTGGTGGTTGGTTGATGAGACATTGTTTTTGCCCATTGTGCAAGCTGGTACGAGTGCAACTGATGTTGGGTCGGGGCCTTCTGCCCTGTGGGGCTCCGCCTAGAGAATGAGTGGTCAAGCTGCCCCATCAGGTGTTTTCCTCATGGTCCATGAGAAGCACAGGGATTTTAGGTACAGAGTCGGTGAAGTAGTACTTCATGAGAATGGCTGCTGCAGCAGTGGTGGGAGTCAACATGGGGAGGCCACATGGAGACCAGTTTAAAGCATGCTTGATTTTACTTAATTTTATTGTAGTAAACTTTGACAGACATCTATGTTATTTGGTTTTAATTAGCATTTCAGTTTTTGAGTTTGATGGACTCGAGTGTCAGTAGGGCCGTAGGGGGCTGAGCCACGGAATCGGCAAAGCATGGGCTGACTGCGTGGGGCACTGGACACGGACTGATGGAAATGGGGGCAGGGCCCTGGTATGTTGTACCATGCAGCAAGAAGGCTCTGGGCAGTGCAGTTCAAGGGAGGAAGGAGTGGATGTGGGCAGTGATTTCGGACCTGCCAGCCGGAGCTCCCTCCGATGGTAGCAGCATGCGGTTGCTAGCATGGAGGTCAGCGTGCTCCGCGTGGCATTCCCCATTTGTGCTGGGTCTTTTCTGTTAGTAAGCCAGCTTGGGTGGCCTTGCAATGGACCTCAGGATGTGACCTCTAGGCTGGGGCACATGATGGCAGATGGACCTGCAAGCAAAAATGGGGAAGAGGGTTTTGGTTTCTCTGCGTGGCCAAGACCATGTGTGTGAAGGATGCAAAACAGTTTTTTTTTCTCTAACCAGTTCCCTGAAGGCTTCCTGTTGGTGCATGCTCTCAGTTAATGTTTATGGGTATCGAAACTATTGGGAGCGAGTGGCAGGGGTGCAACAGGGCAGGGCTGGGTTTTGTGGTAATCCAGCTAAGCCTGCCTGTGCAGTGGGACTTTGAGTGCTGCCTCTAGTCTGAGGTGGATGAGGGTTGATGGACCCACAGGTTAAAGTGGGGAGGAGGGTTGTTTTATCCATGTGGTCGGGACTGTGGGGTGGGGGTTGCAATGGGGGCAGGGCCTCACAGCAGAAGTGCAGTTATGGGACTCAAGGGCTACACGGGATATTCTAGCTTCCGCTAAGTGGGCCTCTTTTTCTTGGAGCCTGGGAATCAGGGCCAGCCTGGGGAGGCACAAAAGGTAGAAGGCAGGATACCCAGTGAGAAGGGCCCAATACTGGATGGTGACCCAGCAATGCCACATACCTGGCATACCGTAGGGAGTGAGGGGGCACAGAAGGCCATGTTTCACCATGGAGATTTGACAGGTGGCTTCCCTAACTCTAGGATGGGCTATCAGCAGGTGCATACAGTGCACAGGATTCAGGCCAGGTGGAGGCTCGATCCTGGGGATCTTGGGTCAGAGCAAGTGTTGGTGCAGTCAGACCAGCGAGTCCAATAGCCAAAGGCTGGGGCTTGCACATTAGGGGGGGGTGGGCTTATCTGGGCAGTGGGGAAGGCGGCATTGGACAGCACTGCAGAATGAGAAAAGTTGTGTGCAGCCCAACTGGGGAAACAACAAAAAAAAAAAAAAAAAAGGAAAGAGGAAAGCAGGCATCAAGAAGAATGGGATATCCTGACATGGATACAGCTGCCTCTTTCCTGTGAAATGGCTGAGGGGGAACTGTAAACAGCTTATCAAGGTGTATCTGGGTAATGGGCAGCAGGCCCACATGGGGGTACAGCCTGGCATTTTAATAATGGTGGCTTTTTGTCTTACTGTCCTAGCTTAGAATCCAGGAGAGTATAAGATGGCTCCCAGAAGACCTCAGGCACCAGCAACCAGCACACAAATGAGAGAGGAGGCAGCTGCATTGATGCAGAAGATGATGTGGCTGATAGACTAGGCCCAACAGAGAGAAGAGGAAGAGGTCAAAAAAAGGAATGAACCTGCAGGACCAAGGGGCAGGGGTGGTAAGCACCCACGGGGGGCTACCCCAGAGCCTGCACCTGAACCTTTACTGGAACCCACTCCAGAGCCTCAGGAACTGGAAGCGGGAAAGGGTGATGGGAATCTATAGGGTGAGGGGAATTTAAAAGACTACCTAGAGGGTCTTTTAGAAGACATGGGTGACAAGAGCACTGAGAAAATGGAAATGTTTTTGGAGCAGTTAAAGAAAGGGAAAGGGGAGAAACCCAGGGAAGGGGTCGTAGGTAAAGGATGCAAGAAGCTCTATGATATTCCACTGGGTTTTTCATTAGGGGACCACATTCCAGCTTCGACAAAGGATAAACTGTGGAAGGGGGAATATGTGGACATCTTTGGCCTGGTGGACCAAGAAACGGGCAAGAACTATAAGCAGAAGGAGTCCATGGGGAAGTCAGAGATGGCAGTAGCCCTCGTGGTAGTGGGGCACAAGGAGGACGAAGTGATGTACAAAGGGAAAAATCTGGACACGTGGTAGCTGGGTTCTTGATTTTCAGTGCAATTTTACTAGTAAAACAGCTGGAGTTGTTCATACATCTATTGACCTATACGGCCATTATCAGGGATGCCCATAAGGTGCAGAAAGGGTACGGGTGGTTAAAATATGATGAGGTGTTTAGGCGAAGGATGTCAGCAAAGGGGGACCTCTGATGGGACTGTACCCACTCAGTTGTGGATTAGGATCCTGTTAGGTCAGTTCAGTGGGAAGAAGGAGGGGGGAAGAAGGCAACATTGGCCCCAGCGCCAAGACGTGCTGGAGCTTTAACAAAGCCTCATGCACTTGGGCGAATTGCAAATTCAGACACATGCTCAAAATGTGCAGGGCTACGCTCAGTGTCAAAATGCAAGTTCAATGGGGTGACGGGGGGCAGGCCACCAGTATAGTGATCAGTCCTTTCTGGGGGCCCAAGGTGGGGTAAGAGCCCGGGGGTTATGGGAGGAGAGGCAGGGTTTTCAGCAACAGGGGAGGCTACAACTCCAACCACAGTTTGAATTGACGCAGCCTGGGTAACAGATGGAACTGGCAGGTGGGGGTTTCCACTGGTGGCGACACCCATAAAAGCGGCAGTGGTGTGGGAATGGATGGCCAACTACCTGGATCAAAAAAGGGGTTGACTGCTGCGGGAGGGGTTTACATGGGTTTTCCCTCTTGGCTTTCCAAGGAGTTAGGAAGGGGATGAGGGTAAAGAATTTGAGGTTATTAATGGGGAAGGAAGAGATCATGTGGAAAAATATTCAGAAGGAGTTAGATGCAGGCAGGGTGGGGGGACCCTTTCAGGATCCTCCTTGTATGGATTTCCACATATTTCCTTTGGAGATAGTGCCTAAAAAGCAGGTGGGAGAGTACCACTTGATACACTACCTGTCCTACCCAAAGTGTGCATCTGTCAATGAAGGCATACCAGAGAAGATGCATGCAGTATCATATGCATCATTGGATCAGGCAGTCAGTTTGATCAGGGTGTTGGGGAGGGGGGGGGCATGGCTTGCAAAAATGGACATATAATCCACATTCCGACTGTTGCCAGTGAGGTCAGAGGATTGGGACTTGTTGGGTTTCCAATTCAAGAGGGGGATGTACTTTGGCAAAGCCATGCCCATGGGCTGCTCAGTCACATGCTCCACATTCAGGGTGTTAACTCATGGGTGCAATAGGTTTTCAGGCACAGATTACAGGCACTGGTGGGTGGTACATTATCTGGATGACTTCTTGCTGATTGGCCTGGGTAAGAAGGAGGTCAAGAGGATGTCAGTAGACTTCCAGTGCATGTGCCGGGAGATATGTATCTTGCTTGTGGCAGACAAAACTGAGGGCCCAGCCAGGATCTTGGAATTCCTGGGGATCGAGGTAGACATGGAGGGGGAATGTTTTTTTCATTTGCCAGCTAACAAGGTGGACAAGCTAAGAGGCTTGTTGGGGCAGATCAAGGGGAGAGAGAGAGAGAGAGAGCTGCTAGCATTAGTCAAACAGCTGCTAGGGCACCTCAGTTTTGCCTGCAGGGCAATAGGTCCAGGGAGATGTTCACTAGGAGGTTGACCAGAGCTATGGGGACAGCTAAATTGCCTCACCACTAGGTGGATATCAACAGGGGCACAAAACAGGACTTAGACATTTGGGATACCTTTTTTGCATGATTTCAAAGGGATGTCAATCTGGCAAGAGGACTGGGTTGACAAAGCGGACTTGGAACTTTACACAGATGCCTCAGGAGCTTTGGGTATGGCAGCATACTTCAAGGGTCAATGGATGTCAGTGGCCTGGCTGGAAAGGTGGAGGTCCATAGGGCTCTTGAAGGATATCACGTTCCTGGAGATTTTTGCCACATAGGTGGCCATGATGGTTTGTGGAGAAAGGATGAGATATAAAAAGATGCTGTTCTGGTGCCATAATAGGGCAGTAGTGGGTCTCATAAATAGGAGATGGAGGTCTACAGACATGGTCACCTGGGCAAAGTGGTAGCTGGTATTAGCAGGTCCGTGGCTCAACCTTACTTTTAAAGTCAAGCACATGGGAGGGGGATAATGACATCATTGACAGTCTTTCCCATTTTCAGATGGGAAGGTTCCAAGAGTTGGCCGCTGGAGCAGCGGAGGTGGAGATACGGGTACCGGATCAGTTACGGGAGATTGGGTGGCAAGAGCACGAATTCTGTATCACAACTCCTGGTTGTCTAGCACACTGCAGGCTTATGAGGGAGTGTAAGAGGTATTCCAGGAGTTTCAGGGGGAGCAAGGCATGGAGGCACGTATGCTCCCCTTGGAAGAACAGGTAATGAGGTTTATGGTGGATAAGAGGGAGAAAAGTATAACCTTTTCCACCATGGGGGTGCAACTTGCTGGCATAGGCTGAGTTTGTGGCTTGCAGGGATGGCCAGAACCCAACAAGGCTAGGAGGGTTAGGCGCATGCTGTTGGGTTGGCAGAAGGGACAAGGGTCTCAGGTGTACGGCAGAAACCCCATCATGGAAGACATCTTGGTCAGGCTAGTATCAGCTCTCAGGGCAGTGTGTGATTCAGCCCAGGAGGCTTGTCTCTTTCATGCAGTTTTCATGGTCATGGCTAAAGGGGCTTTAGGGTCAGCGATGTCATGGCCAAGAGTAAGACAGACTCAGAAGGAAGACTGCTTGAGTGTGAGGTCTCTTTTTTGCGTGAGAGTTTAGTGATTTGGCTCAGGAGGTCCAGGACGGACCAAATGGGCCAAGAAGCAAGGGTGGTGATACGACAAGAGAAAGGGGGCCACCGATGTGCTGTGAAGGCCATGGAGGAATACAGGAACATCAGAACAATGGGGGAAGGGTGTTGGTTTAAGCATGGAAATGGGTGGCTGGTCACGGCTTACCAGATAGGGGCAGTGTTGAAGAAAGTTTGGCTTTCATAGTGCTGCAGCCAAGAGATTTTGCCCCTATTCTTTCAGAATAGGGGTGGCTTCGGAGCAGCAGGGAAGGGGGAATCAGAGGAGGACATCAAGACAGTAGGTAGATGGAAGTCATCTTGCTATAAAAGGTATGTCAGACAATAACCTGATCTAAATTTGTTTTTCATTATGTGGCAGGAGGGCGCAGGAGGAACATCTGAATATTGGAACATTTGTTCATTTACGGGGCTGAAAGATATGCGGCTACCACTCCGAGAGGGGCCTGGAGATGATGCAGGTGCACTGGAAAGGGCTGTGGGGCATGAAATGGGCCCAACTCTTGCCACTAATTGAGGACTTAAAGCTTACATGGGGCAGACTGGATATCCTGGTGATACATCTGGGTGCCAATGATTTGGGGGAAACCCTATGGGGGGGCCTTGTTTCAGGCCATTAAAGCTGACTTTAAAACTATTGAAGGATGGTGGCCATGGGTGGCGATTGCATGGTCAGGGATCATTTCCAGAAGGGTCTGGTGATTTGCTAAGAACATATGGGCAATTGAGAAGGCCAGGAATGGACTGAATAGGAGGGTCTCTGGCCTGCATGTGGAAATGGGGGGGTTGTAGGTATCACAAAAAGAAATAACCTTTGATAGGCCAGGGGCATACTACTCAGACGGGGTTCACCTTTCCGAGGTAGTCATGGCTTTCTTCCTACTACCGCTGGTAAAGCTGGTTGGGAGATGGGAGAGGAAAGGCTGAAGCTAGTCCACAAGTGGGGAGGCCCACCTTCCAATGTAAACTGGAGGTGGGCTAGTTGAAAGGGGGAAAGAGAAGACTGGGAGGGCTTAGTGGGGAAAAAGGGGGGGCAGGATGGGGGAGGCAGGTAGGCAACATGGGCTTGGATCAGTGGCATCTGGACATGAGTAAAAGGGGGGTAGGGAGGGGGAATTTAGGAGTACTAGGGGTTGGGGTATTGCCTCCGGACCTAGGAACTTGAGAAGGCCCAAGGAATGTGGTGATGGTATTGGGGGGTCAGATTTGGCATCCAGACCCCCGAAAACAAGAAGAAAAGGAAGAATAGCTTAGGACTGTAGGGACTGGATTTAAAAGAATGCGTAAATATGGACATTTTGGATGTGATCAACTGTAAATAAGTGAATGTTTTGGAATGTATCACTATGGTTTGAATTCAGTGTAATAAACCTTGCCATATGAGGATCCATAAGAAGATGGTGGACATTGAGTCATTTCCGAGGGTTGGTCAATGGACAAATTGGGTTGCCAATTAAAGGCAACCTGAATTGTCAATTGTCAGCCCTAAGGAAATGGCGAACATAGGATGAGGGGTAGGGTTAGCCAGGGAGAAGGGGGGGGCAGCAACAAGGTAAGGGGTGGGGTTTAGTAATGTAAGGAACAAAGTCACCTGGGGGGAAGGGACAGGAGCCCCCAGGTAGAATAGGATTGGTAGGGGAAAGGAGCTAAGTGGGGTCCTTCTTGGGGTCCTTAGGGGTTACTTAAGGCTCTGCAACCCAGAGTTATCCCTCTTTCAACTAAGAGTTTCCTTCCCACCCACCCTAATTCAGTTCATGTACGGAGGAGGAAGTGGACCTTTGAGGAGTTTTGGTGGACTGGTGTCCTGGGCATGTGGATGGTATCTGCAGTTTTCATATGTTTGGGCTGCTGAAAGAGCAGCAGGTGGTGAAGGGAAGGAAAGGTGGAAAGAGAAGATGGGGAGGGCTTAGTGGGGGAAAAGGGGCAGGATGGGGAGGTGGGGAGGCAACACAGGCTGGTATCATTGGCATCCGGACATGAGTAAAGGGGGTGGGGGAGTGGGAATTTAGGAGTACTGGGGTTGGGGTATTTTCTCTGGACCTAGGAACTTGAGAAGTTCCAAGGAATGTGGTGATGGTATGGGGGGAGGCAGATTTGGCATCCGGACCCCTGAAAACAAGACAAAAAGGAAGAAGAGCTTGGGACTAAAGACTGGATTTATAAGAATGCATAAATATGCACAATTTGGATGTGATCAAGTGTAAATAAGTGAATGTGTTGGAATAGATCACCATGGTTTGAATTCAGTGTAATAAACCTTGCCAAATGAGCATCTATAAGAAGGTGGTGGACATTGATTCATTTCCGAGGGTTGGTCAATGGACAATTGTTCATGTTTGATTCCTTGGATTATCTGCTGATTTTTGGGTACCAGCCTGCTAGCTAACCATGTTGCCAGCAGGGTAATAAGATAAGAGATACATAGCTCACAGAGCAGCCTAGGGTACTGGCTTGGCCTCTCTATGCCACATACAAAGGAGCATTCCTGAATAGCCCTCACTTTACCCAAGGGCAATGCCCCCCTCGGGGCAGGAGGGTGATTTTGCGCCCCCACTTAACTTTCTCTGTGTCACAAAGGGGACAGGCCGGTCCCTAGATAGGAGAACCATAGGCCCCTAACTCCTTAGGTCTGTCACGTTTTCAGGCCTGCTTAGCCATTGAAGGGTGTAAACCGACAGGCACCCCCGGGCCTTTCTTTTCAGCAGGAAAGCACCTGGCTTCCACTCCTACATAGACACCATAAGTAGATGTTTGCAACTTGTGAGGTGCAGATGTAGGTGTGCCCTCCCCCCAAACTGCTGTTTCCCTCAATGTGCTGGCTGCTCCTGAGTCTGCTCTAGGTTCTGCGCTTAGCTGATTTCAGCTAGTAGAGCACTTGCTCTATCCCCTCCCACAAGAAACACATGGGTGGCCTTGGTAACTGGCTTGCTGGCCTTACTATCTCTATCCAACTAGCTGGACTGACATCTGTCTGTGGTACAGATGGTGTAAATGGTTTATGTAGCCTATGGGCCATTTGCCCTTTTAGTGTGTGTATGGGTATATATGTGTGTGTATTCGTTGCAAAAAACTGCTTTAATGCAACAGTTAGGGATTGTTACAATGACAAAAGCGAGGAAATTCGATGCTAGGATTTTCAACCCTAACTTCGACTCCCCCCCCACTGCCACACATGCACACACAGAGAGACACACACACACACAATGAACTCACAACTATGGGGGGTGGTACAAAGCAAGACAACCAATCACAGACACACACCACAACACAACAGAAATATCATACAACTTCTTAAACATGCCACAACAGGCATACATCATCATGTTTCACCAACTGTATCACTTCTGCTGCCATCCCAGTCTTTTGGGTGTGTACACTGACATGCAGTAGAAGCATCTGAGATGGTGCTACCAATACATGCATTTTATCACTCATATTATGCTGTTATACAGAAAGGAGCAAGTTGGTGGGAACATGGGGCTATGTTGTTATGCAGAAATGGGAAGTTGGTGGGAATACATGTGTTTTGCTACTTATATTATGGTGGTATGCAGAAACGGGCAACTTGATGAGAACATGGGGCTATGCTGTTATACCGAAATGGGCAAGTTGGTGGGGTGCAAGAACCAAAGGGCCTTACACACTCAGTATTACATGTGTTGTTTTTTTTGTAGCCTTTCTTTATGCTCCCCCTGGGCCGGGCATCCTTCCAAGGTGCACTCGCGGCAAGAACTGCTACTCCCTGCCCAAACCCTGCTAATCCAATTGGGACTCCCCCGACAACTGGGCAACCCTAGCACTCTGGTTCACTCACCGGACTGGGCCCGCTCACCCTCAGTGGCCTTATCTGTAATTAGAGAGGGCTTATATCAGCTGCCAGGGCAGGCAGGAGTCCATCAGCGATCGGGCCGGTGGTGGGATGTGAGTCCTGCCTCTTGTGCCCCCATCATCTCCACGGTCCCAGGTGTTTTTTTTTCCATTATGTTTCCCCTCGGGAGTGCGACATGCAGTGACATCCATGCACGACTCACCTATTGACATCTGCCATACTCCTGCCCCCTCTCGTTCTGGCTGGAGTGCCTGTGATACCCCCAATCTCCATCGGGGGTTGCTAAGATGCCGAGCAGCCCTGGAACCTTCCCCAGAGAAACATAGAAACATAGAATTTGACGGCAGATAAGGACCGCTTGACGCACCCAGTCTGCCCATTTCCCTACCTAATGGATAAGCTGCAGATCCTAGTTAACCAGCAGCCTACTTCTTCCTACCCCCAACCCCTAGAATTGCCTTATGACTGTCCCATGCATGCTTGAATTCCACCACTGTTTTTGACTCACAACCTCCTCTGGAAGGCCGTTCCATGCATCTACAACCCTCTCTGTGAAAAATGCTTCCTTAAATTACCTCTGAGCTGCCCCCCATCTTCAAATTGTGCCCCCTTGTTCTTGCACATATCTTTTTGAAAGATGCTACCCTCTTGGACTTTGTTGATTCCTTTGAGGTACTTGAAAGTTTCTATCATGTCTCTCTCCTTCTTCTTTCCTCGAGGTTATACATATTAAGCTCCTTAAGTCTCTCTTCATATGTCTTCCTCGCAGACCTGCACCATTTTAGTTGCCTCCTCTGGACAGCTTCCATCCTGTCTATGTCTTTGGAGATTGGGTCTCCAGGAACTGCACGCAGTACTCCAGATGGGTCTGACCAGCTGTCTGTACAGAGGATAATAAATTCCTGTTTTCTACTGGTGATGCCTCTCCCTATGCATCCCAGTATCTCCCCAGCCCTCCTTGCTGCCCTCTCACATTGCTTGCCCACCTTTAGGTCATCTGATATGACTACCCCCAGGTCTTTTTCCATTTTTGTTGTTGTTAGTATCTCACCCCCCATTGTGTACTCTTCCCCTGGGTTTTGAGAGGATAGTAGTCCTCCAGATGCTCAATCCTCTCCCTCCTCTGCTGACCCCCGGTGCCCCGGGCTCATTCCCAAACCCAGATCGCTGGCGTGGTGTGAGGTGTGGTATCCAGTGCCTCAACCCTCAGCGCCACTGGGCCAACAGTAATACATGTGTTTTACTTTGTATATTATGCTGTTATGCAGAAATGGGTAATTTGGGGTAAGTTGGTGGAAGTGCAGTGGCCCGAAGGGTCCCCTCATCTTACCAACACATGTGTTTTGCTACTTATACTATGGTGTTATACAGAATCAAAGAATTTGGTGGTAACATGGGGCTATGTTGTTATGTGGAAATGGGCAAGTTGGAGGGGCTGTGTCCTGCAGACCCACCAATACATGTGTTTAACTAGTCATATTATGGTGTTACGCAGAAATGGGCAGGTTGGTGGGGGCATGGGGCTATGCTGCTATGCAGAAATGGCCAAGTTTTTCATAGCATGGGACTATGCTGTTATGCAGAAATTGGCAAGTTAGTGGTGGCTGGGTCCCACACTCCTACCAATACATGTATTTTACTAGCTATATTATGATGTTATGCAGAAATGGGTAAAATTGGTGGGGGCATGGGACTATGTTGTTATGCAGAAATGGTCAAGTAGTGATAGCATGGGGCTATGCTGTTATGCACAAATGAGCAAGTTAGTGGGGGCATGGGGCTATGCTGTTATGTAGAAATCCCCAAGTTGGTAGTAGCATAGGCTATGCTGTCATGCAGAAATGGGCAAGTTGGTGACATCGTGGGGTGGGGGGCCAAAGGGGCCCGTACTCCCACCAATACATGTGTTTTACTACTTACAGTATGCTGTTATGTAGAAGGGTGTACACACCCAAGAGACTGGAAAGGCAGCAGAAGTGATACAGTTGGTGAAACATGATGTTGGATGCCTGTTGTGTATGTTTAAGAAGTTGTATGTTATTTCTGTTGTTTTATGGTGTGTGTCTGTGATTGGTTGTCTTGCCTTGTACTGCCCCCCATAGTTGCGTGTTCTCTGTGTGTGTGTGCATGTGTGTGTGTCTATGTGTGTGTGTGTATGTGTGGCAGTGTTGGGGGAGTTGGAGTTAGGGTTGAAAACCCTTACGTAGAATTTCCTCTCTTTTGTTGCCGTAAAAAAAAAAAAAAATGAACTTTTGCATTAATGCAGTTTTTTGCAAAGAATTTCCTTAATTTTTGAGAAAGAAATAAAAATGAGTAGGTTCTCTTATCACAGTACATATAAACAAGATTATGAAACCTTTATAAAAGACAGATTTGCAACAATGCCCCCTCCCCCCAAGACCAGGTACTAGATCCTGAGTACAGAGCCACAGCCCAAGTAAAGCTGTGGACATTGACGGTATACCTCCCTGTTACCAGCTGCACACATGTTAGAGACTGAGGAGTTGCATGGTCTGAGACAGACAATGCCCCATTCCCTGAGACCAGGTACTAGATCCTGAGTGCAGAGTCACACCCTACTAAAGCCATGGACATCAACAATACACCTCTGTGATACCAGCTGCACACAATTCATAACATTGAGGAGTTGCATGGCCTCAGCAAGGCAATGCCTCCACCCCCCCAGACCGGGTACTGAATCCTGACTACAGAGCCACAACCCAACTAAAGCTGTGGCCATCAATGTGGTTGTAGCCTGGGTAGCAAACTGGCAGCACAACAGGACACAGAAGGTAATAGTGAATGGAACATATTCTGAAGAAAAGGGGGTTACTAGTGGAGTACCTCAGGGCTCAGTACTGGGTCCAGTCCTCTTTAACGTCTTTATAGGTGACATTGCAGAGGGTCTGGAAGGAAAGGTATGCCTCTTTGCAGATGATACAAAGATCTGTAACAGAGTTGATACACAAGGGGGGTAGAAAGGATGAGAAGGGACTTGGCAAGGTTGGAGGAATGGTCAGACATATGGCAACTTAGATTCAATGTAAAGAAGTGCAAAGTAATGCACCTGGGAAATAAAAATCCAGGAGAAGAGTACACAATAGCAGGGGAGGTACTAACGACAACAATAATGGAAAGGGATCTGGGCGTAATCATATCAGATGACCTAAAGGTGGGTAAGCAATGTGAGAAGTCAGTAAGGAGAGCCAGGGGGATACTGGGATGCATAGGGAGGGGCATCACAAGTAGAAAAAGGGAAGTGCTTATCCCTCTATACAGACAGTTGGTGAGACCCCATCTGGAGTACTGCGTGCAGTTTTGGAGAACTCATCTAAGTAAGGACATAGACAGGATGGAAGCAGTCCAGAGGAGGGCAACTAAAATGGTGCAGGGTCTACATCAGAAACCATATGAAGAGAGATTGAGAGAGAGCTTAATATGTATACCCTTGATGAAAGGAGGGACGGGGGGACATGATAGAAACTTTTAAGTACCTCAAGGGAGTCAACAAAGTCCAGGAGGGTAGCATCTTTCAGAAAAAGAGATGTGTAAGAACAAGGGGGCACAATTTAAAGTTAGAGGGGGGACGGCTCAGGGGTAATGTGTGGAAATTATTTTTCACGGAGAGAGTGGTGGACACATGGAATCACCTTCCTGGAGAGGTTGTGGGGTCTAAAACAGTGGGGGAATTCAAACATGCATGGGACAGACATAAGGCAATTATAGTGGGGGGTTGCAGGAAGTAGGTTGTTGGTTAACTAGAATCTGCAGCTTATCCAATAGGTAGGGAAATGGGCAGACTGGGTGGGCCAAGTGGTCCTTATCAGCCATCAAAGTCTATGTTTCTATGTAACAGTATACCTCCCTGATACTAGCTATACACATGTTTGGACACTGAGGAGTTGCATAGCCTCAGTCAGGCAAAGCCCCCCGACCAGTTACTGGATCCTGAGTGCAGAGCCACAGCCCAACTAAAGCCATGAACATCAATGGTATACCTCCGTAATACCAACTGCATACTAGTTATGACACTGATGAGTTGCATGGCATCAGCCAGGCAATACCCCCACCCCCCAGACTAGGTAGTGGACTGTGAGGGCGGAGCTACAGCCCAACTAAAGTCATGGATATGAAGAGTATACCTCCCTGATACAAGCTGCACACTAGTTAGGACATTGAGAAGTTGCACAGGCTCATCCAGGGAATGTCCCCACTTCCCTAGACAAGGTACTGGATCCTGAGTGCATGGCCACAGCCTAACTAAAGCCATGGGCATCAATGGTATACCTCCTCAATACAAGCTGCACACAAGTTAGGACACTGAGGAGTTGCATGGGCTCAGCCAGGCAATGCCCCCACCTCACCTAGACCAGGTACTGGATCCTGAGTGCAGAGCTGCAGCCTAACTAAACCCATGGACATCAATAGTATACTCCCTGATACCAGCATCACACAAGTTAGGACACAGAGAAGTTGCACAGGCTTAGCCAGGCAATGCCCCCGCCCTCCCAAGAGCAGGTACTGGATCCTTACTGCAGAGTCACAGCCCAACTAAAGCTGTGGACATCAACAGAATACCTCCCTCATACCAGCAGTACACATGTTAGGACACTGAGGAGTTGCATGGCCTCAGTCAGGCAAAGCCTCCCCCCCAACCAGGTATTGTATCCTGAGTGCAGAGCCACAGCCCAACTAAAGCCATGAACATCAATGGTATACCTCCATGATACCAACTGCACACTAGTTATGACATTGATCAATTTCCCCACATCCCCAGACCAGGGACTGGATCCTGAGTGCTTATCCACAGCCTAACTAAAGCCATGGACATCAATGGTATACCTCTGACACCTACTGTATATAAATAATACTCAAGAGACATAGGATAAGGTTTAAGACTACTTTTATTAGCTAACTATTTAAATATTTTAGGCCAAATTGTTTGGTTGCTCCTGGGATGGGCAAAAAAATAGTTCCTTATAAATAATCATAATAATTTGTTCTCTTTTTAAGTTATGCTATTTCACATGCTAAATCTACACTGTCACATTATCTTCCTTATTAGGTATTTAACTTTTAATTTATATAGACTGACTAAGTAATCACCAATGTAACTTTATGTAACAGAAGATGTATCATATAATTTTAGATTTCACTTACATCTATTGCTAAGTAGTATTAGTAACGTCTCCATTAACACTATGACACAAATTCAGTAGGCTACCTAGTTAGACATTTAGATATTCAACACTAACAATCGGTAACTGTCCATGTGAATATCAGTATTTGGCACCCATTTAAACCGAGTCAATAGAAGAAAAATATAATTTCTTTGACTGAACAATTTAACATTTAGTTTTTCACTGCATACATACATTGCACACTAACAAACATTTTGTGGTTCACATGACCACATAAAGATATTGTTTTAAGGATATACCACATGTTTGGCTGACATTAACAGTGCAGTATAAATATTGTTCATATGATTAGAAAGTTAAACTTTGACGCTAACCAGAAATATAAAGAAGTAGCACATGTCTTTATTAATTCTGTATAAATAATTTAGATGTAATTGTTAAATATCCTATTTGGCAATTGTCGTACTTTTTAAGAAATCTGTTAACATCTTTTCAGACTCTTTCTAGTTAATCACTGGTTATTTATTTGAAAGTGAACCAACTAATAACAAGAATTCAAAAGAAAAAAAACAAAGAAATAAATAGCACACTATGGGCCAGATATTCAAAACTTTGCCTCGGGGCTAAATTAGCACTGCCCGGCAGGCAAACTTAGCCCGGAGCACAAAGCAAGCCATATTCAAAAGGAATAGCCCGGGGCAAACAGCTTCTGAAAATAGCATGGGAATGAGGCCGGGCAAACTGGACTGGGAGTGCAGGGCAAACTTAGCCCTGAAATAAGACAGCTCTGAATATGGCAACCAGGAAGTGCAAACCACAACAGCAACACAGTGCACAGCGATGTGAAGGTAGGTAGAGGTGAACTATATAGCCAATGTGTGTGCCAGCAAATGCGTGGACCCAGTACAGCTGCAGGCAGCAGCATATGTGAAAGTACAGTGTGCAAAACTGTAAACATTCCCCAAACTGTTTGCGCAGCGCTAACATGTTTGCGCGGGTTTAGTGCAGCGCTAAACCGTTAGCCTGGTGCAAACACGTTTGCCCAGCACTAAACTTTGCCATATTCAAAAATGACATGCAAATGAGCCTACTTAGGTAGTCTGTGGGCAAACATCCAGATCAGCATCTCATTATGCCTGATTTTGCATGCAGTTTCTCTTGAGCTAAATGTTTAGCCCCTACACTAAACCCGCGCAAACGTGTTAGCACTGTGCAAACAACTCGGGAAATATTATACAGTGTTGAACACTCCTTCCACATGTGCTGCTGCCTGCAGCTATACTGGGATAACACAGCATAGTCACAGATGGTGGTGGTGCTGCATGCAACTGTCACACTGTAGGTCATGCTACAGTGCACAGCAGACACTACAGTAGCAAGGGGGCCAGTATTGTGTGGACACAGCAATGCCTATGGTGTGTAGAGCAGTGATGATGACTGCACTGTACACAGTGAGAGGCCCAACCTGCAGGTATTTGCTGACTGTGGACATTACTGTTACACTGTTGTGTGACCTACAGATGCTGCACCTCTGGCAGGGGATGCTCAAAGTGACATATACATGTCCAGCTTTGTGTGCTGTGTCAGTTGTACAGCTGTGCAGTATGTGGCCGGGGGGGCATATATTATCCGAAAGGCACACTGGTGTTGGGGTATTCCCAATAATGGCCCGTGTGCACTGTATGATGTGTCCCAGCCTTGTGGCCACACTTGGTCTGTGGCACAGCCTGGCCACCCATACACTCTCCACTCAATATCCTCCATGCCCACAGTGCTGCATATGTGTGCTGGCATCTGTTGGTGTTCACAGAAGTGTGGTCTGCAGGTGTGTGCTGTATGGCCACACTGCCATGCTGTCCACTGGTGGCAGGGTCACCACTTACTACTTGACATGGCTGGGACTGGTGGCAGATGATGGCATCATTGTGATGCCATCAGTTAGCAGCATGATTCCTCTATGTTTGGCTTTGTCTATGTGTCATATTTATTTGTTAGGGTCACGCAAAACCAGCGCAAACACCGCACAAAGCCATATTGTCATGCAAAGCTGATTGCCCAGGATTAAGACAAGCTTTTCCTGGGTGGTAATTTGCACCACGCTAGGTGTCACGCTAAGTCACGCAAAACCACTTTGCACGGCACTAGTTGCTGAACATAGCATTGTACCTGTATTCATGTCAGTTTGCCCCTTGCATACATTATGATTTTGCCTGGTGCTAATGCAGTTTGCCCGAGCTATTTGGCCTTTTGAATATAGCAGACCCACTCTAATCCCGCACTAAACCTGCACAAACGTTTTTTGCCCGGCACAAAGTTTTGAATATCTGGTCCTTAGTCTGTGGTAGAAACATTGTATGGTACACATCAATGTGTTCTTCTGGTCTTGAAATGTGAAGAGGCATCCATGACGTTATCAGTATATATATATATATATATATATATATATATATATATAGAGAGAGAGAGAGAGAGAGAGAGAGAGAGATATATAGATATATAGAATATCTATATATATATATTTATATACATATATATATATGTAAGCACACATGACGAGGTGTGGGTTACGTGCTGATAAGAGCACCCTAGGTGTATGTTTAAGGCATGAGGCACTTGGCGCCGAGTGCCTTATCCCCTAGGTGTGTTTTATCAGCACGTAACCCACACCTGGAGTGTGTTATTGCGCTATAAATGGGCAACTGTAAAGTGAATCAACATTTGTAGTTTTGAAAGTTTTTTCATTGATATTTTAATAAATAATAGAAGAAGAGATTGTAGGAAAAAATAGTCCTTTTTCCATGCTAGTATTGCCATTAGGTAGTAATATGCTTACTTGTTTAAAATGAGTAGTTGAAGATTTTTAATATATTATTTGTGATTGCATTGTAGAGGTAAAGAAATAAAGAAAATATTTTAAAATCATTAAAAAATAGTATTAACAGAAAACCTGTCACTGACGGCAAAGGATGGTATTTAAATATACATTGGAAGTGTCAGGCTGTTTAAAACCGAACGAAAGAGTTCTTGCTGCACTTGAAAACCTGTGACCATAAAGCGAACGAAAGAGATGAAGTGTGATGCTGTTTAAAACGGAACGAAAGAAATGCTGCAGAGCACTTGAAAATACTTGAAAATCGTTGAAAAATTGTCTGAAAACAAAACCTGTCATTTCGTTTTGAATCGTGAGACAGGTCGGTGCTGCGGGGGTGACGGAATGTGCAGCTGTGCCAGTCGTTGAGGTGGATACTTCGTGTATGGCGCTGTGACTTCAGGAGTGTGATATTCTTTTCAAATGATAAGTATTTTTTTTTTAATTTATGTGGAACATAGGTGGATTGGTGGAAGCTGTGATTCGAGTGGTGATGTGAGGATTTCTTTAGTTCGGTTTTCAGCAGGATGGCACTTCCGGGGCTTCTTTCCGTATCGTCGTTTGCCGTCAGTGACAGGTTTTGTTTTTTTAGTATTTTTTTTGATTGTGTAGTGTTTTTAGTTTTTCTGTACGTCTCTTTTGTTGGTGTGCTCGTTGCTCGGCTTTTCGATGCTCGATTCAGTCTTGATTGTGAGGGTCGTTCGCTGTGGCATCAGTGAGCTCTGCCAGTCAGCGTTATTGTTTTCAGTTGGCAGAGCTCACTGATTTTTTCTCATTATGCGGCATGTTGCTGGGTGGTAGTGCCGGTTGGCTACAATATCATCTGATAAGGACACGGCTCAGATGATGTTGTAGCCAATCAGTGAGTTGGGATTTCTTAGCCTATTTTATAAATATATATAAAGAGCAAGTAAAAGTAATAACATACAATGGCAGACACATAGGTAGGCATTGTTGTACTGTAATTAGCTGAATAACAGTAAAAATAATGTGAAAAATTCTTGATGATATCATGCTGTAGTAAACATATTACATGTCACAGCCATGTCATGACCCATGCTTGTAAAGGTTGGTTATGTCCAAATTGACACATTTTATTTATTATTTAACATTACTTAAACTGGGAAAAATTCCTCATCTGACCTCCAAAATATGGACAATCCTATAAAAGCAGAAGCATACCAATACTTTGCATTGTGGTGCAGAAGTACACAATCATCATTGTCATAACCTGTCAAAGAATGAGTTGCAGACATCTGCACAGACATACAGAAATGCATACATACATAGAAAATGGGACAGATTTCCACATGTATACATCTGTATTGTCAGTGATCACCAACATCATCAGTAGCACTTTAATGCAATGCAATAACATTAAATGTATTAATAGAAAAGTTTTCAAACAATAAACTTAATGCATGTATGTTTTTTCTCAACAAACAAAAACAGCTAAGAAGCAGTATAAGCAACATAGCATAAATCTGCAGTTCAGCATTATCTACTGTGCATATGTACAAAACTGAGTCACATTGTATCGGCAGAAGTTGCCATATCAAGTCTTAACACCATACTCCCAGAACAGTGACAGATAATGCAGTCACATAGACTTCAACAAATGCAGCCCACTGCAAACAGATGACATTATCATATAGAAAGTCATGCTGTAAAATGTGAGTCACAAAACTACATCTACTAAGACATGACTTACTGAGTGACATGAGTGTAATGTCCAGCACCCTCAAGTCTGCTTGGATTCAGCAGAAGTCAATTCAGTAAGCATCATAGCCAAGATCAAGAATGTAGACAACAACAGGAAAAGAAGTCACAACTTAACCTGATGTGGATTGTTGAAAGAAGCACAACTTCTCACACAATATGTAGAGAAGAGTACTTAAATCTCATAATCAGATAACAATACTACTGATTCAGTTATTACCATGTAAAACAGTACTGTGAAACAACTGAATATACAGTGACATATGCAAAACATACAAGATTAACTGAAACACCTGCAAAAAAATATTATTCACTGTCTGTCAAATGATAACTGCTCAATACCCTCAGGTCTACTTGAGCAGTAACACAGCAGTCATTGTAGTAAGTACATCAAAGTTGCAAATGCTTCATATAACAATACAAATGGTTCTAGAAATTGTATTGTTATAAATCAACAAAACAATTCTGTTTTGCATACAGTGTGTCAGCATAACACTGAGATCAACAACTCAGTGTGTCTACAACAGTCTGTTACGTAGGTGCATTATTGTGGTTCTCTCCTGCAATGACAGGAAAATTAAACTAATAGACATGGTCTGTATTAATACAGCAGAAGATCTAAAAGAGTTAGGTCACCATCACTGATATTGCACAGTGGTAATTTTACATAAACAGTCTCAGCTCTTCTATCAAATCAAAATACATATTTAAAAAAGGGGAAAAAGAGATGTACGGGTAATATACAGTCATAATGATATATTTGCAAATATACTGGTTAACTAAGCTACCGTGTTCAGATACCATCACTCCTCCACTTTTTTGTGCAACATTTGTGCAACAGAGAATGATAACGTATGCATCTTTTAGATTTCTTGGTAATCTTTTTGTCATAGAGCATACTGTATTATTACACTCCACCCATCCCTTTCTGAACCTTCGCCATGTGACATAGTGTCCAGAGTGAATAGATAGGCCATGATGGAAAATAATAGCATGCGTGTCAAACTAACATCCTGAGAACATAGTTCTTCCAGCAATGAAGTCAGAAATCGGTGTTGTGACTTTCATGCCTTGAGAGTTAAAACGTTGCAATAGAATCATAATGTATGAACTGAAAGATGTAACTCTCAAAGAGCAAGCACAAGACCGACCACATCTTTGACACAGTCAACCAGTTTCTGCACTTGCAGACAACCTATGAAACTTCACAGATCTGTGTTCAGGACTGTAGACAGACAACCGCAGCATGTCATGAGTTGCTTGTGATTCTTTGTGTCCACATGACAAACATGTGTACTTGCACACATAGTCAACTTTAAAGTGTTGGCACAGATCAATACCATCATCTGCTAAACTGTTTATGATTCCCATGATGAACTCTGTGGCATAATTGTTGTGCGTTGTCAGCAAACATTGCTTGCCCTGCATACTTTGCAAGAGTTAGTCGTAGAAGAGTCAAATTTTGCAAACTGGGCAACTCCTCTTGACTACCTCTAATTACTCTCATCAATGCTTCAGACAGAGCTGTTGACTGACCTGGGTTCAAAACATCAACAAACTGAGGCATATGCAGAATTGCCTGCATTGTAGCATTAGCACAGCAGTTTACTCCTGTGCTGTTGTCAAATATTGGCAGTGTCTGAACCCCAATGCATTTCTTAACAGGTGGAGATTTGATCTGTTTATGTAGAGACTGATTACCAATAGAATGGTGTGGTGATGGTTGTGGAGTATTAGCATGCTTCCTCTTCAGCTTGCACCCTGCATCCATTGGCACATCTGTTGCTGATGCATATCTGGGAACTGGGAGCAAAGGAGCATTTGGTTGGTACAATATATGTAATCTGTTGTACTCAACAATGCATTTACTATCTGTTACTATTACTTTCTGCAAGATTCACTATGTGTAGTCCAGACAACCATCTCACATGAGATAAAGCAACATAAGACATGCCATCCTTGAATATACCAGTGCCTATATCTACAATGGCACTATCAGTGCTAAGCCCTTGTGACTTGTGTATAGACACTGCATAAGCAGCACACAATGGAAATTTTTTCCATGTCACATATATGTCTTTGACAAGCTCAAACCTGACTGTTACTCTGTCTATTGATAGAGCATAGATACATAGACAAATAGACAGTGTCGGCAGATAAGGGCCTATGGCCCACCTAGTCCACCCATTTGAGTTTTTAACCCATTTGAGTTTGAGCAGTGTCACATTCATCAAACTTAACAACCACAAACTCCACAGTTGTCTTCTGCACATTATACCAGAACTCATGAATATTTCCCATGGCTCCATTCACAAGACCACAGTCAACAACAATGTTTCTGCAAAGCATGACCGATGCATTCCTACACAGTGGTAACACAGCTTCCAAACCAGTGGTACATAACACATCACTTGTGAGGTCTCTCAGATGCTCAACCATTTTTGATACCTTTGTGCATGTTAAACTAACACCATCTATGGTATCTAAGGATGCAAGAGTCACAATAGGTTTATGTTCTCTCTGCACCATGATCTCATTGAACTCTGCACACTGCTTAAGTCTTGGAAATAGACATGCAACATGTCCCCCAGATTTCTGCACATGTGCAAAGACATCACAAGCATTCTGAATAGGAGTATTATTTCTATGGATTATGCGCTGCCTTAGCATTTCAAGATGAATGAGTGACAATGCACCAATCCGAGCCTCATCAAGCAATGCTTTTAAGACATGTCACCTTGCTGCCTCATGTTTTGTAACAGTTCAACATATGAAAAGAACTCCCACAGATTGACACAACCTATGTATCCAATAGTTTTCTTAAACTCTTCAACAGAAAGAGTACAGAAAACATGCTTGCCATTCACAGGAGCCAGCTGTAGAAGATCCCCAAAAATAAGAATATTCTTGCCACCAAATGGTGTGTCATCAACAGTGCCAAGTATCTACTGTGGGTGTAGGTGAACATATGTAAGGAGAACATTTGAAACCATGCTGATCTCATCTATTACAAGCAATTGCATCTTGTCAAACATTGATCTCAGTTCAGAGGCAACCTCAAAAGACAATTTTCTATAATCACCACTTTTGCCATGTTCAACTGGCAACATAAACAACCTATGAAGTGTGACACCACCTATGTTATAAGCTGCCAAGCCTGTAGGAGCAGCCACAATAACAGAAGCAGCAGAATTAGTAAGATCACAAACACCCCTGCTAATAGCTTCAATTAAGAAACTTTTCCCATTCCAATCAGCACCACTGACAAACATCCTAACTGGGTTCTGTTTGTCACAAACACAGTCTCTACTACTGTGCTGAATAGCATGTTGAACACCATGTATAACAGAGTGATACACACATTTCTGATGCAAATTCAGTGCATCAACAATGATTGTAGCTGCCTCTGACAACTTCATGTTTTGTTGCATTGTACCCTCTACCTCTGACATCAGCACAGCTGGGTCATTAGGAGGAAGAGGAACACCAAGTGTCCCTTCTCCCTCAACATCAAGCATATCTTGTGATGTTACTGGGGTATCATTGTCCAAAACCTGTCTTGCTTTCTGCAGCTGATTTTTTTCCATTTTAAGTCTCTCAATGTAAGTGTCAGATATCTCACTCTTAAAGGAATCATAAGTTAGCATGAACTCTTGTTCATATGTGTCAGATGATCCTTTCAATTCAGTTTCTGATTTTCAAGGCTTAAACAGAAATAGTAGAGCAAAACAGTAATGCTCCTTGCTTTCTGTTGTATTCAAGCTCAGTTTGCATTGGTCAATTAGCCATGGCTTTTGCTTCTTCGAAAGCAAACCATCAAAGCCAGTAACTTTATATATGTTCTTCTCTGGGTCACAAGAATCACACCACTTATAATCATACCATTCAGCAACTTCAAACAGACACAGATCTTCCATAGCACTGTGGCGCTGTAGATAGTAGTTGCCAATTAAGTTGCTCTTCAGAATATTAGTGGATGTTGGTCTTGTAGCAGCCAGATCCCCAATTTCATTATGGCTCTTAAGCACACAGCACCTGTTCTGCTTGTATTTCACATTTAAATAATGAATGGACTCTTACTTTCCATACAGACATATCACTGTAAGGTGGTCACTTGCTTCATAAGCTCCATACTCATTGTGCGAAACAATCCTAAGCCCGAAAGACCACAGTCTAGAAAACATTAACCTATTGCAGTTTGACAACTCTTCCCACATTTCCTGCAGGCATGTCTGCTCATGCTTAGTGATGTATGTTGTCACATACCTCACCAAAGCCATTGAATTGTCAGTGACATACTGAACATCAATGTTTGCCTGCCAAATCAACAGACAAGAAGGGCTATTATCATTGATATAAACTTCTGATTCCCTGCGAGGCAGTTCATACACTTGCTTTGTTGATTTTGCCTGTAAGTGTTGTTGCATAGAAGAAAAGGCATCATTCTAACAAACACCCATACAAGCTCATCTTGGAAAACCAAACCAGCACCATGTGTACCACTGTCCCTGTTCTTCACTTTTCTATGACGGTACTTTCCACACAAATATTGTTGGAATTTCTGAACCAACTCCCAAAGTGTAGCACTGTCATACTTGTCTGGAATCTGGCATGTAACATATTTCAAAATGAAGTCCAGAATTTCACTTGTCTCACTGTCACCAATGCGTGGGGCATCTTTAATCCACAGCAACATATGCATGTGTGGAGCTCCCTGAGCTTGGTACTCAACCCTCCAGAAGTAGTGTTCAACAACCCCAAGAGAAGGATTCATTTTAGACAGTATGAACTTCAAAAGAGCCTGGAATTGATGGTGGAAGTAACATGAGACAGACACTGAATCAAGTGAGTACATCTCAATGAGAATCATACTCTGTATGTTATCAACATCAGAGTTTGCCCATTTGAGAAGATCAAGTAGATCATACCAATGGTATTCAGCACAACTCAGTGTCACAAACCATGATGCTGGTCCAAACTCCCTCAGCATGCACATCACCTCAGAGTGTCGTCTGTACCAGTATTCTTTAGTACCATGCATGCTGGACAAAACAGAATAAAGACTGGCTTGTAGTGTCTCATCTTTGTTCTGCAACTTGTGTAGTAACTGTGCAGCTGTCATATTACTGAACTCTCAATGTATGAGCAATACTAGCAGACAAGGCACTTAGATCACTTTCCCAAAGAAGCTGGAACAGGTATGCAATGTTTCTTCGAAATCTGCCTTCCTTATGTAGAACTCTTGAGGTCCTATACTCAGCTTCTGGAACATGAATTTCTCGCTTGTCTAATCGCCCGCCTGTACAAAGTAGAAACAGACCTAGAAAACAATGTGCCTCAAGTGAATAGTAACTGCAGACATTGCCAGCTGTTTCCAGATATTTCACAAAATTTCTAAAGAGTTTCTTTCTGCTGCTCCTACTGTAGAAATGGAGGAAGCATTAGATATATCAGTAAATATCACAGACATTTCAGGAAATAGCTGGCAGTGTCTGTGGCTGCTACTGTAGCCTCCCATATGCTAACAGGATTGCCCTCCACTTACTTCATCTGATACAATTCAATGTTATCCGCCACTCGATCCTTCCCATGCAGTGGGTGTATGGTGACTTATTCATAAACATTCCATACAGATGCAATGTCAACCTTCTCTAAAATTGCCTTGTCAGAGTCTTCCACAGCAGTCCCTGTAGAAAGACCAGCAAATGTGTTAAAATGAATGTTACCATAAAAAACATTATGCTCCTTTAGGTACCGCACAGCATGCTTCACCTTGTCAACATTGACCATCTCTTGCCGTATAGTTTTTGCCTTAGTTGGGACACCATTTACCAAAATCATAACACTATTCTCCTGAGAAACAGTCTTCACATTTTCTTGCAAAGGCAAATACACAACAGAGCCTTTCAGAGACCGTACCAGTTATTTCTTTGGTAGGTCTCACATTCTTGTATTAAGCCTGATAATTGTTTTAAATGGCTTCATTGTCTAAATTAGAATTTGTTCAAACACATTCAAGACTGCAATCTCAGCAGGAGTTGCTTCAATAACCATTTTATTCAGAACAGAGTGAGGATGTAAAGTGTCACTCTTAACCTTGTTACAACAGTAAGTACACAGTGACACAGTTTCAACTTCAGCAAGATCTGTCTTTCAAAGCAGATATGCAAGAAGATGCCCCCCACATAACATTCTAGTGTGTAATGTTCTGTAGGTCTATGTTGACACATTGCTCTTTATAGAACAGGTGATCACACGATACACAAACAACATTAAATCTTTGTGTCTTGCTAATTTCAAATTTAGCAAACTCAGAGCCAAATTTTCTCAGAAGCTGAGTTTCTTGCACTACTGATGTGTGCATCATATTTGCATGTTTATCAACAGCAGCATTTGAACTCAACTTATGGCTTGCTTGCAACTCTTTGATGAACTCCATAAGTATGTCTACGTCTCCACCATCCAGCAATGACTGAAAATGCATAAAGTCTCAGACAACAGATCTGACCTGATATAATCTTTGTACAAATCTGCGTATGCCAGAGTGATGCACTGCTACCATGTGAAAATTATGAAACACACTGCCACAGTTGCTACTCTCCAAGCATGCAAGATAATGGCCCATTAAGCCTGTATGAGGTTGAATATCGCATTTGTTAATATTACCAATCAACCTATGTTACATTGGCCTCTTTGTACTAGCAAATGTCAACAGGAAAGTTTCAATTGACATGATTGATTCTTCCCTGACATTGCACATACTGCCACATGGCCACTTCTTAGCAGCTGACTTTTGGTTGCTTTCAACCTGTGAAATTTCAGTCTCATCAACATCAAACTCAAGGTACTCATCAGAGACAACTAAAATATTCTGCACTTTACCATGTACACCTATTGTCAAAGTAACATTCGTATTGTGTATATGGTAAGTCTCTTCCCAGAAGAATGCTTCTGAATGCTCAGAGTGCAACCAATCTCCTTGAAACACTACAGAGACATTTTCTCTGTTCAAGCGTTCAAAAGACAAGAGTTTGTTCCCCATCTCCTCCATCTTTGCACTCAATTTATCAATGGCTGACATTATCACAGCTAATAATTGAAAATTAATTGCAATAGCCACATTAACAAAACTTCTTACTCGCAATCGTAACTTCATTAATGCAACCTTATTGTGCAGTTTCTTGCCTTTATATCTCATGATACCTGAGATAAGATGTTCAATTTTAGCTTGATGGACAAGTCTTCTAAAAAAGTTTGCTTTACTGTGTTGTACAGTAGCAGAAGTCACATGTCCAACATTTTTTTCCATCTCAGAAACATATGACTCACTGTTGACAGTGCTGGACTTTGTCCAGAGCACCTTTACAAAGTCTATTCATTTTTAAATGACTAGAAGAGCTCATGTCTTTGTTGACATGTGCATGTCTCTTGATATGTGCACATGAAACAGAAGAAATTGTCTTTTTCTTCTGTGTACATTTTACACCTTTAGTCTTTACTTGGTATGACAGTGAACCACCACTAAACCTGCTACTTCTTGTGTGCCCCTTAACTTTATGGAAAATGGTCAGGATGCAAACACTCAATCACGTGTTTAATTTTTTTCTCTGTAGCAGTCTCCAAAGAAACAGAAAAGGAAAAAAGGAGTACTAGTGGCAATGAACCATAAAAACATGTACAAAACTACTGTAGCATAAGTCTATAACACATCTATACTTCATAAATCATTAACAACATGCAATACAACAGAATGTCATAATCACCTTATGAGCACTTACAAGTATTCTGAGTACTATACTGTCATCTCTACATAGTACTGCAACATGCAACACTACTGTATAGAAAATATCAACATCATGAAACCTAATTTCCCCTGATAGTCTAGTGGTACCCCCACCCCCAAAAGAAATCCAAACCTGCATTTCACAGAATTGAATATTATTTGTCATGTTACTGTCATCTAGTGCCACAACACACATCAAAAATTCTGACCAGCATTTCACATTATTAAAACATGTTTTTCTCTCTTAGTCTATGAACACCCCCACCCCTAGACCAAATTCTTCTCAGATGTGCCATCTTGAAAACATAATTTTCCATACTGGTCCAGTGCTCCCTTCCGCTCCTGCTAATCCCAAAAACATCCATAATCACAGCCAGCAACTGACTCAGCAGTCCTCTCAGTACCACAGTTGCCCACCAACTGAGACAAAAAATAAGGACAACCACTATGAATAAGCCCATCAGATGTTAACTATGCAGCATTTACAAGACTGCCAGCTGTAAAGTTATTTTATGGAAACTAAACAACTTGTACACTGAAAGTCACCCCATATTCTCACTAAGAAAATAAATTCTTATATCACAAATGACCCTTGCAATAAATGTTACACACAATCAAAAAAATTCCATGTCCATGATCAAAGATCCAAAATCAAGAAAATCCAAAATAACATGTAAAAAGACATATGTGTGCACTATCCACTTGTCATAGCAAATAAAAGTACATTTTTACATAAAAGCCATGAAAAATCTTGCAAACATCTATTTTTTTCAAAAGTTAACACTTTCTGTATTCAGAAGCTCAAGTTAATCTTGCAATCAAAGAATTTGCAACCTCACTAATGATCTTTGTGATCAATGCAAGTTGTGATCAGAAAACGGGAAAAACTAGAAAAAAGTAAATAAGATATCCAAGCCACAATATTTTTGACCAATGCACATTTCATGCCCAATAGAACCACATTCAGCCACAAACCACATGTAAAAGTAAAAAAAAAACACATTTTTTCTGAAGCTACACAACATCTACATGCTAAGTCTTGCGTTACTCTCGCAATCAAAGATTTTGTGACCTCGCGAAAGATGTTTGCGATCAAAGCGATTCGCTATCAATAAATTTTCACGCTCGCGTTCAAAGATTTCAAAATACAATAAAATGTAAGAAAACATTCAAAAATCATTATCACTGTAAAATCCACATCTCATAAGCAATAAAAACACATATGGCTACATACTCTGTTTAAAACTATTTAGAAAAATGTGTTTTTTTAAACTACTCATCTTCCACAATGCAAATCTCGGGTTATTCTCGCGATTAAAGAATTTGCAAGGTCACGAATGATCCTCATGATCAATGCAAGTTGCAAACAAAGATTTTGCATGCTTGCGAAAGAAGAAATGGCAGACTTCATCATGTGACTTTTGTGAACCAATAGAATCATATAATAACACTTCAGCAGCCATTTTAAGACTGTTCAACAAGCAGCAGAGGCTCCAGGACAGAACAATAAGTACAAAGCAATCTATTATGTAAAAATCAGCTAATTAGCTAATAAACATGCTCAAAAAATTAACATGTCTCCAACTCGAATTGTATGCACTTTTAAATGATCTATGCAGTATATTGGCAATATGTTCCTATGTCTTAGAACAACAACATTTATTTTAACTTTATAGGTAATCTGTGTGGCAGTTTACGTTCTTTCTATATTCACACTGTTCAGCAGAAATATGTCTTAAGAAATAAGCATCACAACAGACACATAATACCCCACAAATTAATTTTTTTGCAAATATTTTCCATGAATAGAACAGATCTGGCAACATTTTTGACTTGTTGCACAAACACCAGATCTACTGGATAATCTGTCTGCTATCAGTTTTCCATTAAGCAAATTTTAATCTCAAAGTATCAGAACTTAGTGTTATTTAAACGATTTACTTCATTCTACATACAATATGAACTACCACTTAGATTTTCTCCTAACTATGTAAAGTTTGTTCACTAAAAACTTGTCAATCAATCCTGAAATATTAACCCTGTAGCAGTAATCACAGGTTGTTATAAACTTAGTAGTGTTACAAACATTATAAATGTGTAATTCTCAGAATACACATACTAACCACTAAATAATTACAACTATAACAGTCCTACTGCTACAAAAAAAAATGTTGAACTCTTTATTCATAACTATATCAGTAATATAGATAGCTGTACTTGCCCTCACCACTCAAGCTACTAGCTGAGAAAGAGAGGGAATACAGCCTCACTGACCAAAATAACTACTAGCTATATCCAACAGAAATGGTTATTCTTGTCAAGTTACTTAGTGTAGCCAATGGACAGACAGTATTCTCCCACCAAAACAAAAAGACTGTTTAATAAACAAAATACCAATGGAAACAGCCTTTACAGACAAAACAATTTTTGCCTCTTTCAGTCAATCTTAAATCAGAATGTTAGTTGTGATTGTTTCTCACTGTATTTATTTTAGACACACAGCTGAGCACTAGTCATTCTGCTGATTAGCCTTGGTAGAGCTCAGAGAGAGAGAGAGAGAGAGACACACACACACATTTCTGATATTTCTTCATCTGACTTATTAGAACTTTATACTCAGCATGGCAGTAAGATCCAGAGTCAGTGTATGGATAGTGGGATGAAGCCTGGTCAGAAGGGCAGCAATTTTCAGTTGAGCTAGTCATTTTTGCAACAACTTGCACCTACCTCACTGCTCAGTGTCTTGGTTTGGGCAGGGGTGTATGAGATGAGAGCAACTCATGCCAACCATGTACCACTTGCTGGAGACACACCCAGAACCAGACATACTCCTTATTCATCTCGGAGGTAATGATTTGGAGAACAAAAGAAAGGGCAATTAATTTAATAGAAGCTGCAAAGTCTGACTTGCAGCATCTTATAAGTATGTTACCTGCTTGTAAAATTCTGTATTCACATATTACACAGCGAATGATCTGGAAAGGTGAGGATTATTGTCCTGCACTTGAAATGTCACTTAGAAAGGTGAACATAAAATATCTGGATTCCTCTGTGCTATGGGAATGTACACCTTACGTCACCCCCAAATTATATATCTCAAACATTGGCTGTATCTAAAAGAAGGTGTGCACCTCTCAAGCACAAGCAACAGCATGTTTGTTGGGGACCTTTGAAATGGCATCCTTGCAGTTCTGTAATTGTGTACCTGTATAACTATATCTCTCAAGTACATACTATAGACTGTGAAAAAATGGCTCTTTAAAGAGCCAATCAAACTGGTCAAAAAATAAAACAAAATACACACTACAAACAGATCTCTTGTGTGCAGCTGGTATCAGGGAGGTATAGCGTTGATCTCCATTTCTTTAGTTAACCTGTGGCTGTCCACTCAGGATCCAGTACCTAATTGGGGGAGGATAGTGGCATTGCATGGGTGACGACATGCAATTCATTAGTGTCCTAGCTTGTGTGCAGCTGGTATCAGGGAAATATATTGTTAATGTCCATGGGTTTAGTTGGGCTGTAGCTCTGCACTCAGGATCCAGTACCTGATCTGGAGGAGTGGGGCAGGGCATTGCCTGGCTGAGGCCATGCAACTCCTCAGTGTCATAACATGTGTGCACCTTGTATCAGGGAGTTATACCATACATGTCCACTGCTTTAGTTGGCCTCTAGCTGTGCACTCAAAATCCAGTACCTGGTCTGGGAGAGAGGGAAATGGCATGATTGCCAGGCTGAGCCCATGCAACTCCCCAGTGTCCTAACTTGTGTGCACTTAGTATCAGGGAGCTATACCATTGATATTCATAGTTTTATTCAGGCTGTGCCTCTGCACTTAGCATCCACTACCTAGTCAAGGGAGGTAGCAGCATTCCCTGGCTAATGCTGTAAAACTCCTCAGTTTCATAACATGTCTCCACCTGGTATCACAGAGGTATACCATTGATGTCCACATCTTTACTTAGGCTGTGGCTGTGTACTCAGCATCCAGAACCTGGTGTAAGGGGCTGAGGGCATTGCCTAGCTAAAGCCGTGCAACTCCTCAGTGTCCTAACTTGCATGCACCTGGTATCACACAGGTATATCATGGACATCCATGGCTTTGGTTAAGCTGTGGCTGTCCACTCAGAATCCAATACCTGGTCAGGGGAGGATGGAGGCATTGCCCAACTGAACCCGTGCAGCTCCTCGGTGTCCTAACATGTGTGCAGCTGGTATCAGGGAGGTATACCATTGATGTCCATGGCTTTATTTGCACTGTGGCTCTGTACTCAGGATCCACTGCAACTCCTCAGTGTCCTGCCTTGTGTGCAGTTAATATCAGAGAGGTATGTTGTTAATGTCCATGCCTTCAGTTGACGTGTGCCTCTGCACTGAAGACCAGTACCTCCTCTGGAATGGGGGAGCATTGCTTGGCTGACACCATGCAACTCCTCAGTGTCCTAACCTGTGTCACCTACTATCACGGAGATACACCATTGAGATCCATGGCTTTAGTTGGACTATGACTCTCAACTCAGGATACAGCACCTCATCTGGGGTGAGGTGCGGGCATTACCTACCTGAGGCTGTTCAGCTCCTCAGTGTCCTAACTTGTGTGCAGCCACTATCTTAAAGCTATATCCTCCCACATATTCACCAAATCCTTACCTGATTAGCAATACACATCCACAACAACCATGGTTACCATGTACTTCGTAGTTCCATATTAGTGATAGTAGTCTTTGTAAAACTGCCATATGTAAGTAATAAGCCATGACAGGGTGTGCATTAAAGGATTTTAATGCACACCCCAGGGGTGTGCTAAGGCACGAGGCTGAAAGTCGAGTGTCCTTACACCCCCGGGAAGTGCATTAAAATCCTTTAATGCACACCCAGGAGTGGCTTATCACACTTATAAAATGGGCCAGCATCACAAAATAATTAGTTTGATTTATGTTGATAGGGAATAAAACTTATTTACTATTTTCAAAAGAGTATACAATACATTATCTCTAAATCATCTAAAAACTGAAAAAGTAGTCCCTATTAATGTATAAAATAGGAAATGTCAGCAATAGGTTAACTAGTACAGTACTTTGCAGTAAAAGTATTTATTAGTAGAGTTGGTTGAAAATAAATGCTTTACCTGTCACATGTAAATTTTATCATATAAATGCACTGCAACATTTGTACATTTGTAAGACATAAGCAGTGTTTAAAACATAATTTTCATTACACTGTAGTCATTTAGTCTCATTAAAGGCAACCTTCTCTTTATTTTTCTTTTTTACTTATGTGCTGTGGTCTAGTACATAAAAGAAAAACTGCTATCGGACTGAGGTGAAAGGTTAGTAAGAAAAAAAACATTTAACCTGCCAGGTTGCCTTTTTTTGGTGGGCAAGAAGGATAGATTTCACCTGAAAACTCCTATATAAGATGCAAATGTATGTGCTTTTATTAACATTAGCAATGTATTTGGGCACTTAGGGTCTGCCTCTGCCTATTTAACTGTGTTTTCCTACCTTTTCTTTTTGTTTATAAAGTATTACTGTATTGCCTACTTTCTTCATTCTGTTTTTTGGTTTTACCCACATTCAAGACATGGGCCCAGATATTCAAAAGGGTTGCACCATGCACAACAGGGCTGCACCGGCGCAAGTCCGAAAATGCACCATTGTGCTATATTCAGCGGGAGGCAGCTGCGCCCCCAAACCACAATGCGTAAGAGCGCAATGGTAATGAATGCATGCACAACTGAAGGGACAGGAACCATGAATAAATGGCGCAGTGCGATATTCAACAGCATGCGCCATGCATAATAAGGGAGCAAATGGAGATTGCGCAATAGTGGAAATGATCCCAAAAAAAAGGAACAAGAGAGAGGCACAAGAATGCTACAGGAAAGCCAGATGTGGGAGTGAGCAGACTGCAGCCAGGCACACAGTAGCTGTGAGCAGGACAGGGCAGGAGCAGGACAGAGCACCTGGAAACCACCGGGAACAGGGAAGGAGCGGGGAGCTGTGCAGAAGGAAAAGTGAAGTGCCACAGTGGACAGAGGGCACTGACAGTGGGCAGGACATCCAAATCTGAGAGGTGTTCCCAGTGCAGGGGGAGTAGCAGAAAGGACAGCGGGGGGAATGGGAATACAGCTGCCGGGGGGGTAACACAAGCCAGAGACATGGCCAGTGCCACCATTCAGATGGAGGCAGTAATGAGGGGTGTGAGAAGGCAGGCAGCAGGGGGGCACAGCCATGGAAGGGCCCCTCAGCGGTATGCCCCCAACAGGCAGTACTGAGCCCACACCAGCTTCGAGCTGTACAGTGACACCGAGATAGTGGGCCGGTACCACCTGAACCGGGTGATCCTGAGGAAGCTCTGTGAGCTGTGCAGTGATGAGATGCAGGCACCCACATGACAGAGCCATGCTCTGTCAGTGGAGACAAAGGTGATAGCTGTCATGTGCCTGCTCACCACGGGTACCTTCCAGAGACCAACAGGGGATACAACAGGCATAACCCAGTTGGCCACATCACACCTACTCACACAATTCCTCAGCACACTGCTGCCACATGCTGCAGAGTACATCCATTTCCCCAGTACACAGGCGGAGCGCACAGCACATATACAAGAGTTCCACTGGGTAGCACGTATGCCTGGCGTGCTTGGAGCCATTGACTGCACCCATGTGGCCAACCGCACGCCACCTGGCCCGGAAGGTGCAGCATACATAAATTAGAAGGGCTATGCAAGCATCAACTGCCAGGTGGTGTGCGATGCTAGGGGGAACATAACCAATGTCTGTGCCATGCACCCTGGGGGAGTGCATGATGCCTTCATCTGGCACCAGTCAGCACTGTGCCACAGGTTTGAGAGTAGGGAAATCCCCACTGGCTACCTAGTGGGTGAGTATGCAAATCAATCAGAAAGACATGGATCATGGGAGGGGCATTGTCAGAGGTGACATGGGTACTGGCCTAGATGGCCCATGGCAGGGCGAAGCTGATCACCAAACTAATGTCTACCCTCTACACACAGGTGACAGTGGATACCCACTCCGTCCCTGGCTGCTCACACCATACCGGCCATACCCATGACCCCATTGCAGCAAGGCTACAATGAAGCACATGCCACCACATGCAATGTCATAGAGCGGGTGTTCGGGATGCTGAAGGCATGTTTCCGTTACCTGGATGTGTCTGGCGGTGCCCTACAGTACAGCCCCTCAAAGGCCTGTGGGCTATTCCTGGCCTGTTGCATCCTTCACAACATGGCCAATGACTGTGGGATAGCTGCAGAGGCCGAAGAGGTGGTCAGCGATGGGGACAATGAGGACACTGGTGCAGATGGTGATGGGCAGCCCCCCTTGGGAGAAGGGACCCTCGACTGATCCGGATGGCGCAGCTGCACCGGGACAGCATCACAGAGGAGCACTTCAACCAACCCAAGTAAGTCATGGGGCCATGTGCAACCACCAATGTCAAGTGCACAACCCACAAACATGCATGGACAAACTCCAGGGGTGCATGTCATGAAGGGAACTGGCTGAGCATGGAACCGCACACTCTGTCAGGGATGGTCAAGACCTAACATGGCACATGGTCACGCACACACACACCTCCACAAGAAATGCACAAAGGGTAGGAGGCACGCTGATCCCAACCACCACCCCTAGCCACACACACGTCCACAACCACACCCAGTGCCTGTCATTGAGCATGTCTCAGATGCTGGGCACCATTGGACAGTGATGGACAGTGCAACACAGGCATCATCATGCAAACACCACAGTGGCCAGCAGCCGGGAGGATGTGCACATGGAACGTGTGTGTGTGTGTGTGTGTGTGTGTGTGTGTGTGTGTGTGTGCAGGGCCGGGTACCCCACCCGTGCATTGCACAATGAACAACACACTGCACACAGGGCAGCGTCAGACAGTAGCCATGGTGGGAAACAGGTCAGTCACACGGCACAATGCCATGGCTGCCATGGATGCATGGGCGGCCCCACTGAAACCCGCCAGCAGTGACAGGCTGACCAATGGCCTCATGGGGTGGCACCGACAGTCCCCCAGGGGTTCCACTGTGGGAATGTGACCTTTCATGAGCATGGGTCTGCAGCACACTGAACATGCCATCGCCAGGTGTGCTTGGGATGCCCACAGCTGAAGCCGGTGTCAACAAGGATGGTGTCGCACAATGCTGGGAACGGAGGGTGGACATTGCACTGCACGGTATCTGCGATGCATGGGCAAATAACTGTGTGCCCATTGTGGCCATGACAGCTGTGAATGCCTGTATCTGCCTGTCAGTGGCGATGGTCACATCCTCCCACAGCTGGTCCATCCCTGCCAGGAGCAGACCGGTGTCCCTGCTGCACCGCTCCTCTGTCTGGCGCAGAAACGTACTGAGTGCAGCCACCGCCGTTACAAGCCGCAACTGTTGATCCACTGAATCATGGAGTATGCAGGTGTGCTCATCTAAGAGGTCATCTGCCTGATCGGCATGCTGTCCCTCATGGTGTTCGCAGCCATGATGGGCAGCACCCCTTAAGGTTGGGTGCTGCACACCAGGGTCATGCCTGGGCATGTCCACAGGTGGTGCACTGATGCCGCCCCCTGACACTGTCCCCCCATCGCCATTGGCCAACTGCTGACACTGCCCCTCTGGCTGCTGCTCTCCAGGGCTCAGTGGTGCCGCTGCAGTGGCTGCAACAGCCCCACTGTCCTGGACACACACCAGTGCTACCCCACTGGTGCAGACAGGCACAGGCTTGGACTGTGATGTCACGCAGGCCTCCATGGTGGCACCACCCACGGCTATGCCCATGCTATAACCTGCTGTGCAGCCATCCTGCAGCCCACACGTATCACTGTCCATGATGTGAGATCCATCATCATCAGTGACAGATCTGGCACAAGTCTGAGTCTCAGCATGCTGGCATCCATGGATGCTGGCACACTGGGAAAGGGACATGGCCTCCTCCACACCTGCTCCACCAACATCAGTCCAGACAGCCAGGCGAGCTAACTGTTGTCCTGACCCTCGGACATCTGTGGAGGTAGATGGGCCCTCCTCTGTGTCCAGGGTATTGCCCTCAGTGGATGAGCCCACCACCGCTGACCCATGTAGATGCTCAGGAGCTGTAAGGGAACACAGTAGTATTAATGTATGTGCCCTACCCTGTGGCATCCCCCCACAGTGACAGATCAGGACCTACCATGCAGTGACGGGCTACCACCCATCTGGAAGCCACCACCTGGAACACCTCCAATGACAGAACACCACATGCTGCCAGCATCCTGCTCTTCCTGTGGGGTCAGGCGTTGCATGGCCAGCTGTCCCCCACTGGTCATAGCCCGTGCTGCCCTGATGGCAGCCACCTTATCCTTAATCCTCCTCCGGTTCATGCCAACCTTCTTCTTGCACTCCTGCATGGACCACTAGTGGCTGCCATGCTGGTTGATGGCATGTGCCACCTCTCCCCATGCAGCAGCACGGGTCTGTGGTGTTCCCACTGTCCACTGAGCAGTGGTTCCTGGTCAAGGTAGGCCTCAAACAGGGAATCTGTTTCTGCCTTGGTAAAGTTTGGCCTCCTCTTTCTCCCACTTCTCTGTTCCTCCTCCTCCACCTCACGGTCACTCATCATTGATCCTGTGGGAATGACAGGTGTTACCTCTGACTGTGCAGTCCCATGCATCTCCCACATACCACAGTCCACTCTCCCAAACAGCATGCAACTCACCACAATAGACTGCAATACCAGACTATGGCCTCTGCAGCCCAATGTCACATTTATATAGTGCAATGGATGCAAATGAGGTGAGGCGCAATTTTAAGTGGATGCTAATGCAGTATCTGTGCCATTGAATCACTGATGACCTGATTTGCATATGCCGGCTGAATATCACGCTGTTGCGCCTTGCGCAATTGTGTTGAACGTGCTCAGGCAAGGGCGCAGTTTTGTGACGTATGCAGTGGACACTGAACGGCGCATACCCAGGGTGCTGACGCCGACGACTGCCATACTGCTGATGTGCTGTGCATGGGAGGCAGTGCAGGGCACGGCCACCATTGTGCCAGTGGTGCTACTGCGCTGTTCACATGTATGACGCTCTTGCACTGGGGCGCTGTAGGCACCATGGAGCCACAGCACGGTAGGCCACTTCAGGGCATCTCACACAGGCACCCAATCGTGCTACACACAGGGAGTATCAATCGCACTGTGGCAGTCCATGCGCGAGATACCCCAGACCCTGTGCCCGACCTTTGCCCCCTAGGTGCCATGCGTCCACATGGGTGCATCACTATCATGCTGTTCGGTGACAGTACGATGGGGAATGGCAGCGCTGTACCGCACAGCATCTGCACATGGTGGATGTGCACTACAGAGCACCATTTTGATACTGAATGCTTGTAAGATGGCACGGAGACAGGCACCAATCTGGAGCCAGGTTGAACTGGCTAACCTAGTGTCCCTGGTGGAGCCCCATGCTGCTGCTCTCTTTGGGAAGGCACCCCTGGACAGGGCCATGAGTGATGTGTGGGAGGAGGTGGTGGTGGCCCTGGAAGAGGCAACAGGCATCCAGCTCATGGCAGAGCTGTGCAGGCACTGTTATGGGGACCTGCAGCATAGGGACCCAGACAGGCTTGGCCACCTGTGGGCAAATGTCAAGTGGTGTGCGGTTCCACGGCTAGGTAGGTGCCCCATCCATACACTGTTTACGTCCATATGGGTATCGCGGTGGCATGTGTCCAGCACACAGGGGGGCCATCCAGTGTGGGCCGTGGTGGTGGTATAGGGATGGGGCAGATGGGTATGGCTGTGTGGGATCGCACACACCCAGGGGTGGGGGGACTTTGCTACTGGATTGTACTGATGTTCCTCTCTCCATGTTTGCACCCTAGACCCTGAGGAGCACTGGTGTGCCAGGGAGGGGAGGCTGCGGTGTGAGGCATGACAGGATGCAAGAGCAACCATACCAGACCAGTGCTGGGACCAGCCTGATGATGGTGAGTGCCTTACATGCAGGATTTTTTGTGCATGCTGTGTAACAGGGCGGGCGGCAGGGCATGGCCACCATCCATTGATACCACTGCCATGCACACAATATGGTACAGTCAGCACTGTCCAGTGGTACTGCATATCTAGGAGTGCATCAATGGTGGTCCATGCATGCATTGGGTATATAGCTGTGCCACTGCCTTTGCACCACATAGCCATGTCACTGTACAGCCACAGTGGTGCTGTGCAGGACTTGGGTGGTGGGTGGGTGTGTGCAGTGGTCCATATGGCTGTGTGCACCTGGGTGGGCAGGTCTTGTGGACATGATCACTGTGGTCGTGCACCATCACAGAGGTATGTCCCCTGGCCGTATGCCATGCACAGTGGGTGGGCTGCAGGGGGCTGTGCATTCACACCTATTGACTTTGGTTCCTTGTCCTAGGTGGATGGCAGCTGCAGAACATAGAGCAGGCACTGCTGGAGATACTGCATGTGGCCAGGGCCTCCCTGGAGATTTTACAGTGAATCAACCAGCTCAGAGTCTGAAGGAAGCATGGCGGGAGGCGCCCTCAGAGCGGGGAGTGGGGCTTTCACTGAACATCTTTCACCCCATGATTTCTCCTCCTCCCTGGACCCACCCTCACACCCCTCCTTCCCTCTACCATTTGTTCACCCCTGCCTCTTACCCACCCCCACCTGGTTTGTGGCCCTCACCCCCAACCTTTTGTACATATTTGTAAATAGTTGTTTTCTATCTTTTAAAATACATTTGTTTTTTTATGTCTACTGTGGTGATCTCTGATTTGCAGTGGGCTACAGGTGCTCAGCTGCAGTGGTGTGCATGGTGTCAGGGGTGGTGCAGTCATGGACGTGTGTGTGTGTTCATAGGGGAAGTGACTATAGTGTGGGAGTAGCTATCAGTCACTGTCTGTGGTTTGTGTGTTGTTCCCTGTGCACTGGATGACTGTGTGCAGTTGTCCACGGTGCATGCACTGTGTCCATGGTGTACCTGTCAGATCGTCCATGGCCTGTGCAGCTGACCTGTGATCTGCAAGGTCCGCTGGCATGTCAGTGGTGGCTGTCCATGCTGGACAGCCACTGTACCTAGCACAATGCCGGGTTGCCTCCTGTCACAGGTGTGGTGCATGTCTGCCTCGGGTGGCACTGTGGCCTACGCTGTTGTTGTCCCACCTCCATGCTGTCACTTGTGTGTGTTGCAGAGGATGTGCTCCACTGTCTGTCACTTGTGCTCCGGGTGCATGCTGGTGGTGTAGAGCTCCATGGTGCCTGCGCAGGGTGGCTGGCACTCCTGTGCCATGGAGGGATGCTGGCCATGTGTACATGGTTTCCATGGCCACATGCTGGGGGCTTGATTGCCCCACCACTGTGTCCCTGTGTTGGTGTGCCCTTGGGTATGGGTGGGTGTTTCTCCATGCACTGTGTTGCATCCTGTGTGGTGCATGCTTCCATGCACCACTGTGGGTGCCTGCGCTGGCTGTTGTGGCCAGTGCTGGGTCATGGTGTGTTCTTGGGAGGGTGTGTAGGGTGCAGTTCCAGTGGTGTTGGGGTCTGGGGCATGCCCTGTCACATGTGGGGTACCTCGTGTGCCAGCGCATGGTCGGTCTCTCAGCTTTACCTCAGGGGGATGTGAGTGGTGGCACTGTGTATGCAGTCGTTGCATCACTGTCTGCTGCCACCCACTGACAGGTGCTCATGGTGGGGCTGCCTTGCATGATTCTGTGGTGCACAGGGTTGCATTGTCACAGTGGGGTGGTGGCATACATGGGGTGTCCTGCACTGTTGGGCGCTGCTCCTGGGCAGGTTGTCTGGGGATCACGGTGCAGGGTGTGCTCTGCATTGGTGGGATGATGTGGCATGGGGTGGTCAGACCTCCTTGTGTGCTGGTCACAGCTTGCCAGGGGGTGTGCTGGGGCACTATGCCCTGACTATGGGTTTCTTGCTGGTATCCATGGGCCGGTAGTTTTTCCAGCTCTCCCCCAGTTGTGCAGTGCATGGGGTGTGGGAGGCGATGTCTGTTCTGCTGTGTGCTCCTCTGCCCATCTATGGCATGAGTGGTGGGCCTCTGCATCCTGTCCCTGTGCATCCCTGGTTGTGATGTTGCACTGCTGCCCTGCTCCACTGAGCATCTCTGGTTGTGCTATTGTGCATCTGAACTGTGCCACTGCACATTCCTGGTTGTGCTATGGCACAGTTGGTGTGATATTCAATCGTGTGCCACAGGTGCATCTTGACCTGCGCAGTGTTTGAATACTGCGCGTGTTGCGCATGGGCGCAGTGGACTTGTGCTTGCTCCTGCTGTTGCGCACTTTTATGGCACAGTTTGAATATCTGGGCAATAATGTTTATCATGGAATGTTTACCATGGAATAGAGGGACTCAAAATTCTGCTCTGTTCCACTTGTAGAATGTTGCTTTCCTGACATTCTGTACACACAGACAACAAAGGCCTGTTTTAGAGCCACAGACTCAATATCTCACTGTCAGGGTAAGCAGAAGAGGTTTCCCTGATGAGCAGGTACAGACAGAAGTTTTTTTTTTTTCACTGTTAGTAAAGAAACAGTTGTAACGAAAACTATAAAAAAAAATTCACTAAAAAAAAAAAATACCACCAACAGCTTAATCTGGTTCAAGGTCAGTTGCCATTCATCTGTATCCCCCTCCTCCGAGTCATGCCTGAAAATAGGCAGTATATATCTTGTGCACTTACCCGGTCAACAAAAACTAAATAAATAAACAATACATAATGTTTCTAGTTTGTTTATGTGTGTAAGGAGAGTGTGATGATCAGAGGAACAACATTTAATTAATTTGTTTTATTTTTTATTTAAGGTAGTTTTATTTTTAGGGCCCAGTTGAAGGTTTTTACAGTGTAAAGGTAGCAGCCATGTTTGTGATGGAAGATCAGTTCTGGTTGCAGGGGTTCTGATGGAAGATAGTTCAGGGTGTAGGAGGACTGATTTGTTCATTGTGTGATGTGGTTTAGGACCAGGATGACTGAGTGTATAAGCAAGCAATAATACCCGACAGAGTGGGCAGTATTGGGCAATACCGGACTGGCCAGGGGCATAATTAGGCCCAACACCACAGATGGAGAGCCTTATAGCACCTGGGTGGTCCAGTATTGTCCAATTCCACCCACCCTGGAGGGTATTATTGCGCTTAGAAAATGGGCATTGTAAAAAAAAAAAATTAATAAAAAATGTTAGTAAGTTTTGCAATAAAATAGTTCTTCCGCCTGTATTAGTGTTCTGACTTGGAGCTGGTTGTCATGGTTACAAACAACACACACACACACACACACACACACACACACACACAACTACTGACTGTCTCCCCCACCCACACACACACACAGACAAAGACATAACAAGCAACAATCTTTTGTTTTTTTGTATGCTGGCATTGGACTGCCTTCCCCTCCCCATGTGTGTCAGGCAATTACAATGTCTTCATGTCAGCTTTTTTTTTTTTTTTAACTCCAACTTGTTGTCAGTTGAATGCACCCAGAAAGAAACAGCAGGAATGAGCAAGCTGGTAGTGGGGACATGTTTGACAGAAACGGATGGCAGCCAGGGGTCGCAGAAAAAATTTGACTCCATGATGGCAGGCATTAGAAGGCATCAAGCTGGCAGCCACTATGGAAATATACATGGCGGCATTTAAATCAGTCATTAAAGCAAGCAAACCTCTGAAGGAAAGGTAAACGGGGCACTTATTTTCATCGTTCCGACTTTAAACTGCTTCAGTGAACGAGTGGGTGATAAAGCTGCCAAACCATGGTGCCATTGCTAGGACAAAAAAGATAAACCTGTTCTGTGATTTTTTTTTAAGCCAGAGAGCATAACATAATCCTGTCAGTTTCTTAATTTAAAACAATTGAGTTGCATGAGGGTGGATGTGCCGTTTTGGATTGTTGACAGAGTGGTTTTCCATTTATTCATCAGGGAATAGGGAATTGGGCTTGAGAGCAGTTGGGGTCCCATTTATTTATTTATTGTTTCTCAAGTGTGACCACGATCTGACTCCGATGCTGCTCTCAATTGTACAGCCAGGGGACAGAGAGCGTGTAGCTGGTTGGAGGAATTGGCACAACAGCATGGTTGGATGCTCTCAGAGAGTCCCAAATACTACTTGTTGCCGTGATGCCTTCGGTGTCCTTATGTGTTTAATCTGTTTTCACTCAAATTTAAAAATTATGTTACCGCACTGCTGCATTGGCGAACGATGATGATGAGGGGGCGATGTTCCTCAGTTAGTACTTCAACTTGGCAAGTTGCTGACTTCGGACCAGATGCAGGCTTGCCTTGCAGTGTTGTGTGTTAGATATAACCAATCGGGATATTATCGCAGGCTTACTTTTCAGCTCAGAATATGATCCTCACCACTGGTACATCTTTCTTTTATTCATTTGTTGGGTGCTGTGTTCGAGTGGGACCAAGGGCGAGGAGAAGGTCAAGTGCAGCAGCAGTGATCGGGATATTATTGCCAGTGGTGAGGATCAGTTTCTGAGCCAAAAAGTAAGCCTGCAGTTGTTGTGTGCAACAGTTTGTTACAGAAGGTGGACTCACTTGGGACAAGAGGGAAACTACTGCTGTTCATTTTCTTGTAAACATTACTGAGTGGGTAAAGGATTAAATGGGAGGGGATCTTGGTAGCTCTCTCGCTAAGTGGGGGATAAAATGGAGGTGAATTTGAAATAAAAAGTTTGCGTTGTAGCCAATTAGGAAGCAGAGTGGGTGCTAGGATTGTTCAGTGGGTGAAAGGGCACTGTAGCCTGGCTCTCATTTTTAGCTGGGCATCTATTGTCTGATAGATGCTCACCTAAAAACATGGCTCAGCCAATCAGGAGAGAGAATTATCTTTAGCCATTTTCTAAAGAGATTTAATGTACAGTCAGCTGATGTCTCTTGGCCAATGAGATTTCTAGATTTTTTCTTACCATTTTATAAATAAGACACAAAATCTATAAAATATCAGTGTTTGTAACAGAATTGTAGAACAGCTCAGCTTTTTCTTATAGTCAATGTCAATTTTTTTAACAGATCAGCAAAGAAGAGAAATATTTGCATTTTTTTTCAAACAACAAAAAAGTAAGTCATCAAATTTTCATTTTTGTTTTAATTGTCTGTAGCTCAGTATGCGAGAAGCATTACAATTGTCTATTTAGCATGCTTTTTTTTTTTCAAGTGGTGTTGCCACAGGTGGAGACGGGGGGACTAGTCTACTCAAACAGTGATGTTTTAAATATTTTTGGAGCTGGAACTGCAACAGGTCACAGAGAGCATCACTATTGCACCACGACTTTCTTTTATACTCTCTTTTGGTCAAGGCAGATTTGACCAAGCAGAATCACAAAACCACCTATAGCCACAGTGAATGACAGATGGTATAGTGCTGTGGGCTGTCTGGGGGTGATGCATGGACTTGCAGAGTTTGCAAGCTGTCATCCTGCTGTCTACAGTATGGCAGTCTGCCTGTGGTGACCACCTAGATAAGTCTAATAGCACTACGCTTATCTTTTGGAGGCACATCCCAGACTAGCACTGGTGATACACCTTTCACTTGGGCTGTAAATGGGACTGCGCCAGATATCCATACACACACCCTCTTCACCGCCACTCCAGAAAAAGCATATATGATTAGTGGGATTGAGTGGTACATCTACAATGCACTGGCACATCAAGTTTGCGCTGCCGCATGACAGACCTACTGTACCTAAAGTGCTTTAAACATATGCCATGAGTATGCCAACACATCTCACACCCACTGTGTACATGTCCTTTGTGAGTCCTGCCCAAACAGTAAAACTACAATAAATCTTATGTTCCATCATTCTAAACAAAAAAAATATATTTTTTACAGAATTTCAAGATGCCAAAATCCTGGAGTGATAGGGACGTGCCTGCCCTATTTCAGGCTGTGCAGCAACACACAAACCCCAGGTTTGTGATGCGGGCAACAAACTTGAGTCTGGTACATACCTAGGGTAAGGTAAGTCACGTTTAAAATTTACAATGTGAAAATATTTTTTTCTTACGTAGTAAGTATAGTAGGATAATGATATCTGTGGAGCAATAGTGTAGCACTACACAGTACTGACAAATAGCAGACTGCTTACAGATCTCATAATTTCAAGAACTACAACTACAAGGAGTTATACACCAGGGCAATGTTTCATTTGAGCTATGGTAAAAAAAAATGTGGTGTTCTCAAGGGTTCTATGTGGCCACAGCTGCATGTTTCACTTCACCCAGTGAAGGCTGCTGCCGGTAAGAGTGCTAAGAGTGGAACAGCCATGAAATTCCAATGCCTCATGTCTGTGCTCGCTTAGTAGCTATTCAACATGTCAGTCTCTGAAACTTGGCTTCCCAGCCAAATGCCCTTTGGGGTAACCCTTGCCTCAGTGTTTGCGCACAGAGGTTCTTTGTCTTTTAAATAGTTTTTTATTTTAATGGGTCCACCACAATATATCCAAGGCACACTGCCTTAAGGGTAGCTGGTCCATTCCACTGGGGTGTCAAACAGACGAGGCATACTGAGGAGTCCTGGTAGGACGAAACATGTGTCTATGTCTTCTGTTAGCACCCTTAGCAAACTGTGTGAGAGGCCTTTTGGCACCATGCAATTCTGCTTAAAGTTGGACCAGCATAACATTCTGTGGTGATTTGCATATGCAGCCCATGATGCTTTGCATTGTGGGGGCATGTGTGATTTTTGTATTTTCATGTCAGTCTCTGGCCACTAATGTTCGTTGTCAATTTTGTTTTACAAAGGCAGCTGACTGGCACTTTTTTTCATTGAAAGGAATAAACAACACATGTACAGAGGGGCTGTTCAAAGTGAGGCAGGGGAGGGACACCGAGGCCATGATATGACACTGGAGGGAGAAAGACTCAACATGGAGATGAGGAGACATTTTTTTTTTTTAAAAAGAGGATGCTAACTGAGTGGAATGCATTACCTGCAGAAGTTGTATCCAGTAGGACAGTCCAGTGCTTCAAAAATGGGATGGGACATGACAACAGGGAGGATCAGTGGAGGGGAAGGGTGGAAGAGAGAGATGCAACTCCACAATAAGGGTACATGCTGCACATTTGAGCAGACTTGATAGACCTCTAGGGCTTTATCTGCTGGCAAATTTTGTATGTTTAGATGTTCATATATCCACTTCTTGAACCCATTGTATTTTACTGCATAATAAACTGTTGTGTCTGTGAATTTGTCAATACACGAGCAATGTGGTCTCACTACATACATTTACATACAATGTAATAGTACAAAATAAGTAAAAGAAAAGTTTTATCTGTCAGAGAAACACTTACTACAGTACCTGATGTCTTAGCATTAATACTTAAAATAGAATATTTAAACCTTTTTCAATAAATGAAATAAAACATTTGCAAAGATGGTGCACTAGATGAGATGAGGGGTACCACAGAGCTCCAACACCTCACTTGCTAACTTTAAAATATGTTTACAATTCCAAAGTAGTACACATAAACTTGAACTTATAATATACTAATCAATAAATCCAGCACATTCAAAACCATTACTAAAACATTAACTGCTTGTTTCTTTTCTTTTCTTTCTTTTTAGATAGGTTAGCCATGCCTTGGGGAGACAAGAAATTGAGAAGTCAGCAGATGACTGTTGGAGGAAGTGGAAGCTCATCCTCCAGGTCTTCTACAAAGCAAAGGCTTTCTGTCACCAATCTGTCACAAACCCACTCAGCAGGTCAGGCCCTCTACTCCCAAAGTGCCAACCTCTGAGCGCGCAGTCTTGTGAACAGTGTAACAGACAAGGTAACCCTCTTGTCTGTTTTGTGAGTTCAGATCAACCTTTGGTCTCACGTTCTGGAGAGATTCAAACTATTAAACTCTTGCTAGCATACCCAATGAACAGGCTCAGATATATCTGTCTTCAGCGGGGCCAGATATCTTTGCCTATGGGCACCTAACCAAGTATTCAGAGATGACCCTTTAGAACTTTAATAAAGACCTCAGATTTAAAATGCTTCTCTTTCCAGTTGGTACCACCATACAAGCATATGTCTGCTGTCTGCTATAACCATAAATATTTCTTAGCAAAAGAAAGCAATTCAAAGACAGACCAGGTATGCTCTAAAATTAGAGTTTTTACTAAAATATGTAATAAATATGTCAAACGCACAATACAGAACTCTTATATCACAAGACATACATATCTTTAAACAAAACAAGGTTTAAAACAGTGGGTGAGATGTGCAGGAGTACCTGGGAGTGGTAAGACATAGCATTTGCTATGTGGGAGGAAGCAGGCAAGCCAGATTTTGGTGAACACCATCATGGTAGTAAGAACATCTTTTTCATGGTGTTCAATATTTAAAATGTTATATCTTCAACAAATCTATCACTACAGTAAAATGAATCCAATGACAACTTTAGTATCGCAGTAAGTTGATTTCAGAATCTTATTAACTAATGTCATATATACCACATAACAGCATTTAATAGACTCTAATTGTACTGCAATAGAGTATTCCATAAAAAAAGGAAGTGTGATTGTTGCCTAACAGTATAGTGATATTAGAATGTTTCACAATTAGGCCACTCTTATTTACTCTGCCAATCTCTAAGTACCATACATACAACATGCATGTTTCTCAAATATTGAAATGTTGTGAAACAACTTGTTAATCCTGTTGAATTCCTTAGTCACTAACATAAACTGCCCAAACTGCTATTTAATAAATATACATTCAGAGGGTAAATCTGATGTCAAGATTTAGCCATGGCTGATATGTTTTTTGGTCCAAAGGCGCAGCCAAGGGACCAGCAACACACCAGGCATGGCTAAATCCTGGCATTACCCACACCCTCGAGTGGCATATTAGACGTGTTATTAATTGTTAGCAGAAAGTGATTTATATACTGATTTATTGCTCTGAAGCAAAATAAAATAGTGCGTCATAGAACTGTAGCTATAGGTGCCAGCTCTGAAACATTTGCACAGGCTGGCTGGTCGAATGCTTAAACTGTAGTGTGAGGTAAGTACTAAGCAGAGTTGTGAGACATAGTTTTTCATAGAAAGGTTTTCAGAATGTTATGAAGAATTGCATCAAGCTCAGTCTGATGCATCAGTTCATAACAACATTCCATGTTTTTTCTTTTGTAAATTTACTGCAGTCTGTACTGACAGTATGCAAGATGGCAGCACAGGGCTTTGATGTTCCATGTCAGATGGATTTTGATAGGGTATAGGGCAAGGGAGTGCACCTGGGCCATTTTCAAATTGATTTCTAGCAGGATTTACATTTTGTTTATCCTGTTCAGTAATGAATCAGGAGCCAGCTTTTGTCTTACCTATTGCATTATTAAGTGTATGATTCTATAAAATCAATAGCACATGATAGTACATGTGTCATGATGAAATACCAAAATATCTTACATATATTGTATGTGAAACCACCGTACCTCACAAACACTGTTATCCCACCATGACTCACGATCTGAACTGTGTCATCAGTCATGATATATCTAATCTTTACCCAATATACCTGCCTTTCCCTATTTATTTTACTTCTAACTGTCCCACTCAGCTAACATCACAGGTGACATAAAACATGCAGTTCCTAGACTATAACTAACAGTCTAAAACCAATCTATGATATCTAGTACAATATGTAAACGTGCATCTTAGTTATTACTGTGTTACATTGACATGTAATGCATGCTAATATAGTGTAACAGAATATTTAAATAATAATGGAAGCAGACCTTTGAGTACTAGTAAAGTCAAATCACACATTATACACACATATAAAACACATTCAATATTTGTTTCTTTCTCCCTCAGCCACCACAGAGACCGTGCCTGCTTCCTCCCAATGTGTCCACCTTGTACCACTCCCAGAAGGTGAGGACCGAGGCACTCCAGTCGAGCAGTTGCTAGTGCTCGACTTTGCTGGTGAGTCACAATAGTATACTGGGGATCTGTCTTTCCACTGAAAGTTCAATACATGCTGTTCCCTGCTGGCAGCATTGCCTGGCACAGACTGTGCAGCTACTTAATGTTCTAGCTTGTCTCACCTCATATCAGAGAAACATAACAAATAGGATAATGGATGAGAGAAAGACAATAACAGCATGGTAATCACATTGAGCCATTTCCTTGACAACGTCGTAAACCTCGAGAGCGCAGCTTGAGATGTTTATCATGTTGTCATGGAAACAGTGAGATATGATTTCCGTGCTGTTATTGTTTTTCTCCCATCCATTATCTTTCATAGTGTATGGGGAAACTGTGCATATTTTGCTGTTTGGGGAAGAAATAGAGACAATTTTTGCAGTTTGTTTTCCTGATCGGTTATGAAAGAAATCCGATTGCTTGTTGTGCTCATTGAATACAGTAAATGTTTGGATCCATCACGATTGCTACAGTCTGAAAGCTACAAGTTGTTTATTTAAAATGAGCAGTTCAGAAGTGCACGCAGGCAGTAGCAATCACCATTCTGGCAGCAGAATTCTGCAGTGTTTCACTGTTCCAAGTTGTTATGGTACTGCTATGATGAACTGAGGCACGGTTAACAACCTTCTGATGTCACAGCAGTACCATAGCATAGAGGATAATGGATGGGAACCAGTTAATAACAACACTATGTTCCCATCAAGAGGTCGTCATGACAACATAGTAAACCTCGAGAGCGAAGCTCGAGAGGTTTACATTTGTCTTGACGACCTCGAGATGGGTACTCAGTGTTGTTGTTAACTGGTGCCTATCCATTATCTTTTATAGTGTATGGGCACCAGTTATAAGAAATTTGCACCTACTTTTCTTTTTTTTCTTCATGCTGCTCTCCCTCTCGGTCAGCTCTCACTGTCACAGCCGTTTGGTCCGAAGCCCTATGACAGTTGCAGTCCGAATTTCAGTTCATAATGGCATTACGAAACATTAAAACAAAAACACAAATATATAACTGTTGAACACACACACACACACACACAAAAGTGTTTTAAAAAGAATCAAGTGTTCAACAATCCAATAGGTTGCAGGGATCATGTGGTGGCAGAGAGAGTTGAATCGCAAATATGAGTCGGCCCTGTTGTGAGATGGATAGAGCTGCCTGAGTGGAATTTAAGCCCTCAGAGGTAAAATAGAGAGAAACAAACAATAGAAAATTACATTGAGCACACCGTTTTTCATTTGTTGCTTTCTATGATATGTGCCATGCTTGCTTTACATGGCAACTGCTACTTTCTGATCAATCATTGTTGTTATACCATCGATGTGACGTACCATCGATGGGTTAACAAAGTTACGTCACATCGATGATATAACAACCCTGGTAAAAGATAGATTTTGGTAGATAACAACGTTCTACAATACATTATAAAGATGTAAACTTGCTGATTTCAGCCAGTAATAAGGGCTCCCCATTCAGTATAGTAATGTTAACAGCTTTATTTCAGATGTGGCTCTGTACTCAAGATGTTATACCTGGTCTTTGGGGTCTGGGGGCCACTGTCCACTGAGCTCATCCACAGCTTCAGTTAGGCTGTGGCTGTGCACTCATGATCCAGTACCTGGTCTGGGGGCTGGGGTGGGGCATTGCCTTGCTCAGGCAGCACAACTCCTCATTCTCCTAACATGTGTGCATCTCATATCAGGGAGGTATACCACTGATGTCCACAGCTTTAGTTGGGCTGTGGCTCTGCAGTCAAAATCCAGTAGCTAATCTGCAGGGGGCAGGGACATTCCCTAGCTCAGACTCAGCAACTCTTCAGTGTCCTATCATGTGTGCACTTGCTATCAGGGAGGGATACCATTGATGTTCAGCACTCAAGATCCAGCATCTGGTCTAGAGAGGTGCATACAGTCCCTCGATGACACTTACCAACTCCTCAGTGTCCTAACTTATATGCAGCTGATATCAAGCAGGTATACCATTGATATTCATGGCTTTAGTTGGCCTGTATCTCTGCACTGAGGATCCACTACCTGATCCGGGGGGGCATTGTCTGTCTGAGGCTGTAGAACTCCTCTGTGTCCTACCTTGTGTGCAACTGGTAGAGAGGTATACCACTGATGTCCACATCTTTAGTTACGCTGTGGCTGTGCACTCAAGATCCAGTACCTGTTCTGGGGGGTGGAGCCATTGCCTTCCTGAGGCCATGCAACTCCTCACTGTCCTAACATGTGTGTAGCTGGTATCAGTGAGGCATGCCATCTATATCCACAGCTTTACTTAGTCCATGGTTCTGCACTCACCATCCAGTACCTGGTGTGGGGAGGTGGGAGCATTTCTTGGCTGATGCCATGCAGCTCCTCAGTATCCTAACTTGTATGCAGCTGCTATCAGGAAGGTATACTGCTGATGTCCATAGCTTTAGTTGGCCTGTAACTCTGTAGTGAGGATCCACTACCTGATCGGGGGGGGTGGGGTTATTGTCTGGCTGAGCCCTTGAAACTCCTCAGTATCTTACCTTGTGTGCAGCTGCTATCAGGGAGGTATATAATTGATGTCCACATCTTTAGTTAGCCTATGACTGTGCACTCAGGATCCAGTACCTGTTCAGGGTGTTGGGGGCATTGCCTGCCTGAAGTCATGCAACTCCTCACTGTCCTAACATGTGTACAGCTGCTATCAGGGAGGTATGCTATCCATATCCATGACTTTACTTAGTCTGTGGCTCTGCACTCAGCATCCAGTACCTGGTGTGGGAAGGTGAGAGCATTGCCTGGCTGAGGCCATGCAACTCCTCAGTGTACTAACTTGTATGAAGTTGGTATCAGGAAGGTATACCATTCATGTCCACAGCTTTACTTGGCCTGTGCCTCTGCACTCAAAATGCAGTAGCTCATCTGCAGGGGGTAGGGGCATTGCCTAGCTCAATCTGTGCAACTCCTCAGTGTCCTAACATGTGTGCAGATGCTATCAGGGAGGTATTCTGTAGATGACCGCAGGTTTAGTTGGCCTGTGGCTATGCACTCAGGATCCAGTACCTGTTCTGGGGGGTTGGGGCAGGGGTATTACCTGACTGAGTTTGTGCAACTCCTCAGTGTTCTAACTTGTGTGCAGCAGTTACAAGGAAACTATGCTGTTGATATCCATGGCTTTAGTTCGGCTGTAGCTCTGCACTCAGGATCCACTATATGGTCTCAGAGGGAGGGGGGGCATTCCTGGCTAAAGCCATGCAACTCTTCAGTGTCCTAACTTGTGTGCACCTGGTATCAGGTAGGTATACCGTTGATGTGCATGACTTTAGTTCAGCTGTGGCTGTGCACTCAGAATCCAGTACCTGGTCTAAGGAGGTGAGTATGTTTAGCTGAGCTGTGGCTCTCCACTCACATTCACTACTTGATCTGAGCAAGTAGTAGCATTGCCTTACAGATTTCATTAAACTCCTCAATCTTTTAAAATCAGTACAACTGGTACCACAGAGGTAGACATACACATAACTACATCCACAGACAAATAATGTATTTCCTTTTTCTATGTTTTTCACAGAGGATGAACCATCAATGGAGGGAGCTGCTGGAGCACAGCAGCCCACAGAGGAGGTTGAGATAGTAACAATCGATTCCACTGTGGAGCAACCAACTATGGCTCCAGCAGCGGGTCATTCATCAGGTGCTGCAGGTCTGTCTGGGCCTCCAGTTGAGGAATGTAAGTAACTTCAATTATACCATGGACACAATTGAATAGCCAATCAAATAATCAGACTGCCTGTTTTCCACTATTGTAAATCCTCTGATAACCAATGGCTATAGATGCCTATATCATCTATTACATCTGGAGCATATGAATAAATACAATTAAAAAAAAGAGCAATTTCTTAAATATTTGTATTTTATAATAATAAAAATAATCTACATTGCTCTAATCTCAAAAAGCTACCCATAACATGTGAGTTATCAGAGGATTTACCATGGCTAGTGAGGACTTACCCACTCAACTGCACCTTGTAGGCAAACCACTGCAGGCGTGGTAAATCCCATCATATCTGACAATATGAAAGACACTGGAATATAATGTGCCAGTATGAAAATACCATTGCAGCATTTGTGACTATTAAATACTGCTTGAGTGTGGTTTCTCACAGACCATACAAGGAATGAGTAAACATACAGTGAACCAGAATGTGTTCTTTCTTGTGCCTTATTGCTTAATTAACATATCCATAAGAATATATAGTATTCCGCTGTTTAACACTTAAACAACAGTGCACAAGAAGCTGTGACCTATAGCAAGAATCAAAACCAACACATATTCTATTTACTTGGACATTTACCCATTCCTTGTATGTTCTGTAACAAACCACACTCAAGCAAAATTCCCATTCAGACACACTTCAATGCTATTTCAAAATTACCACAATATACTCCGCCATCTCTCACACCATTAGATTTCATTACTTCTTTACTGCATGAAGCACTTTACCTAATGCATTCCCCCTAACAGAAGTCACACATTATAGATTGAAGTACTAACCACAGATACCATCTTGTAACACTGACACATACCCAGTTAATGCTATGCTGCAGCCATATTGCATTTCTTGAATCACCCACTTGGCATAATCATATGCTACAGAGTACTAACGTCAAAACTGTATTTCCAGGTCTACATATCTATAACAAGTTGTTTCACAATAACATTTTTCTCTTCCTAATAATTAGACATCCTGATGTGAGTGCCTGATTTCAACAGTTACAAATCTAATTACAGCTATTTAATTTGTTCTATTTTATTGAACTGTATTTTTCCACAGGTATAACACATAGTAATTGTGGCAGATAACACCATTGTACAATAATACTGTTCGTCTTCTAAAATGAATAATTCTAAGTCAAAGCAGTCTTTGTGTATAAATACTAAGGATATCCATGCTGCATCTCTGTGACGTTCAACTTATTTTTTTTTTAATTCAAGTTTATTATTTCACATTTACAGAGCAAGTTGCACATCATACAATGTTATCAGAAACCACATAGTAAAATGGTATACACAACTTACTCCTCCCCACCCTTCACCAACCCTCCCTTGTCCCCCCGTGTTGCATACATTCAGCAATACAAGTCATTGTAGAGACACATTTGGCTTTATGCTATTACATTACTGTGCTAGGACAATCAACTTATTTGAACAGTAGCCTCTCACCTTGAGAAACCTCATGAGTGGCAAAGCCACAAGTGACATTTCCAAGACATCACAGGCTACTGAACAAATACCTTCATTATCCCACAAGTACACCATCCATATGTAATTTATGTAGCTGGACTTTGAGTTCACTTGTGTTATACAGTATATTATTTTTCTCTTAAGTTCATCTCCATGTTTTTTTCTCTGTCTCTAAATTCTGTCATTGGTTTCCAAGTTTGTTGTGGCGAGAAAGACATCAAAAATGTTTTTTTTTTGTTTGGTTAACAATGTTTTAATTTAAAATGTGTTTCTGGTTTCGGAAAAAGTTGGTTAAGCTCTGCATTTTCTGAGTCTCTAGGACTGTGATAGCTTTCTTTATAAACACCACTTTGAGAAGATAAAAGCAAAACAGGGAGGCAGTACTACTGACCATGCAGCACACATGGTTGTACTTAGTGATGAAGTAACTAAGTAGATAAACCACTGATGATGTCATCACTATGTAGATATCTTGAAGTTATATACATAGTGATTATATCATGGTTCAGTCCTGCAGTCAGTCACTCACATATAAAGGATAATGCCAGATCCACAGGTGATAACCATGCAACAATCACCTTGAGTGATTGCTAGGGCATCAGTAAACCTCAAGAGCAGAGCTCAACAGGTTTACCATTCGCTTAGCAACTTCAAGAAATGATAACACTCATCTCACTTCAAGCTACGAAAAACAGTCAATTACAATGTGTACCACCATGTCAACAATATAAGCAACAATATAATGTACTATCACATGATACCTGAATATATTCACTTATAAGAATTCTTCATGCATTTCAGTAACATATTATTTCTTATCCACGAACATCAAACCATCTGGAAACATAATGTGATAACAGTAAGGAACCTTGCATCTTTTTAACTATGAACACTTGCTTTAGCAAATAGTGCACCATTATCAACACCTGCATGTCTTTGTAGAACACACATGATATAGCTACCTACCTACAAAATTCCACCTCCTCCATAGCAATGCATGTAAAATGTATTAAAATGTGCTTGTATGATATTCTGCATGGCAACCAACATGTGAAGTAGAATAGCAAAACAATAGTTACTAATGTGATTCCTAAATATCAGAACTCTTGGCAAGTGAACTCAGAGTTCAATCAGTTCTGGCTATGCCACTCATGATAACCCCTGACCACACTTGCCACTCGTGCTGATATATCATACATCACATAACTAATTATAATGTATCCCTTATAATGAAATCAATTCTAGCATCAATGCACTTTAATTACAGTATTATTAAATCAAGACAGCTATACTAATCTACCATAGATGTAAATATAGTGGCTGTATGCATTAATTAAAAATATACTTCAGTATAGTACATTACCGTAACAGTACAGAGCAGTCAGTTTACTGACATATCTCTTGTTTTCATTTTTCTCTCCACAGAGTCACTTGCTGTTCTTCAAACAATCAGCACCACTCTCAGCTAGCTGCTCGATGCCATGGAGGGTGGCAACAGGGCTGCAGCCCAGCACGTCCATGTCACTGCAGCAAAATTTGACCACATAATCAAAAATAATTCTGAAATAATTGATTTGCTGCAGCAACATGGGCATGTAGGGAATGTGGCTTTAATTGCCATTTGTGGTCTCGAGAACAGTAACCCGGGCCTCTTCCAAGCCATGAAATCACTCCAGGAAATGAAGGATGCCTCTGTTGCATCTCTTGAGACCACCCATGGCCTCATGGTGCAGCTGGTTGAGAACCAGATGGAAGCCACAGAAGCAATCCATCATCTTCTCAGACAGGACCTGCAGCATCTTCAAGATGACCCACCCTCTGCAGCTCCTCAGCAGCAACAGCCCCTCGAAGGTGCCCCTCCTGCAACACAACCACCAACTAGTGTTGGGCACCAGGTCCCACACCTACTGCACAGTCCTCCTCTTCCTCTTCATCTCCCTAAGGCACAATAGCCTGAATGGCCAGCACTTCCCTGTCACTCCTGTCCATTTTTTTACTTTCCCCCAATCATCTTATTTTTATTATGAGTTATATCCCCCACCCTGTGTGAAGCAACACTTTTATTTATTTTTCTGCTATTATTTTATTTATGTTTTATTTATTATCCCTTTCATCCCCCCATATGAAGAAACACAGTTATTTATTTAACACTTTTTTGTCATATAATTTTGAAAGAAAATATTTAAAAAAAAACTTGTTAAAAGTAAAACATTGTTCTTTCACACCGTATTTGCCTCCTTCTTTAAAATACAATAAGTTGTGTTCACCTCCTATCAAAAAGGTACACTATTCATATTTACTGCCTTAGTTAGAATCTGCCTCTGCACTCAGGATTCTGCACTTACTGTTGGCAGGTGGAGGGCAATGACTCCATACAAAGTTACTCTCGTAATTTGTGTTCACTTAGTAGCAGAGAGGTTTAATGACAATATTTATGGCTTTAGTTGCTATGTGGCTGCACACTCAGGGTCCAATACCTGTTCTTGGGAGATGAGAGCATTGCCTCACTCAGGCTATGCACCTCCTCAGTGTCCTAACTTGAGTGCAGCTGGCATCAGGGAGGTATACCATTAATGTCCATAACTTTAGTAGGGCTGTAGCTCTGCACTCATCATCCAGTACCTGATCCAGGTGTATGGGAGCATTGCCTGGCTGAGAACATACAACTACTCAGTGTCCTAACTTGTGTGCAGCTGGCATCAGGGAGGCAGATCATTAGGTGGGCTGTGGCTCTGCACTCATCATCCAGTACCTGATCTAGGTGGATGGGAGCATTGCCTGGCTGAGAACATGCAACTACTCAGTGTCCTAACTTGTGTGCAGCTAGTATCAAGGACTATACTGTTGATCCCATGGCTTTAGTTAGGCTGTGGCTCTGCACTCAGGATCCAGTACCTGGTCTCAGGGGGGTGGGGGCATTGCCTGGCTGAGGCCATGCAACTCCTCAATGTCCTATCATGTGTAGAGCTGGTATCAGGGAGGTATACCATTGATGTCCATGGTTTTAGTCAGGCTATGGTTCTGCACTCGCAGTCCAGTAACTGGTCTCAAGGGGTGAGGCCATTGCCTGGCTGAGGCCGTGCAGCTCCTCAGTGTCCTAACTTGTGTGCACCTGGTATCAAGGATCTATACCATTGATGTCCATGGTTTTAGTCAGGCTGTGGCTCTTCACTCAGGATCCAGTAACTGGTCTCAGTGGGTGAGGGTATTGCCCAGCTGAGGCTGTGCAACTTCATAGTGTCCTAACATGTGAGTAGCTGTCATCAAGGAGGTATACCATTGATGCCCATGACTTTACTTCGGCTGTGGATCTCCACTCAGGATACACTATCTGGTCTCGGGGTTGGGGCATTGCTCAACTGAGCCCATGCAGCTCCTCAGTATCCTAACATGTGGCAGCTGCTATCAGGGAGTTATACCATTAAGGTCCATGGCTTTACTTCAGCTGTGGTTCTCCACTCAGGATCCAGTACCTGGTCTCGGGGGGGGTGGGGGCATTGCCTGGCTCAGGCCATGCAACTCCTCAGTGTCCTAACATGTGTACAGCTGGCATCAGGGAGGTATACCATTCATGTCCATGGTTTTAGCCACGCTGTGGCTCTGCAATCAGGATCTAGTACCTGGTCTCAGTGGGTGGGGACACTGCCTAGCTCAGACCGTGCAACTCCTCAGTGTCCTAACATGTGTGCAGCTGGTATCAGTAAGGTATACCATTGATGTCCACAGCTTTAGTTCGACTCTAGCTCTGCACTCAAAATGCAATACCTTGTCAGGGGGGGGGGATGGGGTCATTGCCTGGCTGAGACCGTGCAACTCCTTAGTGTCCTAACTTGTGTGCACCTGGTAAAAGGGAGCTATACCATTGATGTCCATCATTTTAGTGAGGCTGTGGCTCTGCACTCAGGATCCAGTAACTGTTCTCAGGGGGTGGGGACATTTCCCAGCTGAGGGTGTGCAACTCCCCAGTATCCTGACATGTGTGCAGCTGGTATCAGAGAGGTATACCATTGATATCCACAGCTTTACTTTGGCTGTGACTCTGCACTCAGCATCCAGTACCTGCTCTGGGGGGGGCATTGCCTAGCTCAGGCTATTCAACTCCTCAGTGTCCTAATATGTGAGCAACTGGTATCAGGGAGGTATACAATTGATGTCCATGGTTTTAGTCAGGTTGTGGCTCTGTACTCAGGATCTAGGACCTGGTCTCAGGGGGTGGGGGCATTGTCTTGCTCAAGCTGTGCAACTCCTCATTGTCCTAATATGTGTACAGCTGGTATCAGGGAGGTATACTGTAGATGCCCACTGCTTTAGTTGGACTCTAGCTCTGTCACTCAAAATCCAGTACCTCATCTGGGGGGATGGTGGCATTGCCTGGCTGAGGCCATGCAACTCCTCAGTGTCCTAATATGTGAGCAGGTAGTATCAGGGAGGAATACCATTGATATCCATGGATTTAGTCAGGCTGTGGCTCTGCACTCACAATCCAGTAACTGGTCTCAGGGGGTGGGGGCACTGCCCAGCTGATCCCATGCAACTCCTCAGTGTTCTAACATGTATGCAGCTGGTATCAGGGAGGTATACCATTGATGTCCATGGTTTTAGTCAGGTTGTGTCTCTCCACTCAGGATCCAGTACCTGGCAGATGGGGGGGGGGTGGCATTGCCTTGCTGATGGCATACAATTCGTGAGTCTGCTAATGTGTGTGCAGTTGGTAACAGGGAGGTATACCTTTGATGACCATGGCTTTACTTGCACTGTGGCTCTGTACTCAGGTTCCACTACAAGGTCTGGGGGAGTGGGGACATTGCCTGGCTCAGGCCATGCAACTCCTCAGTGTCCTGCCTTGTGTGCAGCTAGTATCAGAGAGGTATGCTGTTAATGTCCATGCCTTAATTTTTAATTTTAAAACTCTATTTTTTGACATAACCACATATAACCACAGCCATGGCTCGATAGAGGAAAGACCCCTGAGCAAACCCCATCATAGTTTTACATTATGATTGCCCCCTCCAACCATGTACCCCCCATCCTCCTGAGACTGACAGATTATGAGGTGTGTCATTGGGGTTATGAGGTCTAAATGTCACCCCATTCCATGTGTAATCATATTCACAAGCCACACCAAAGAAGAATGGGATGACATTTAGGCCTCACAACCCCAATGACACACTCCATTGTCATACAATCTTGGGAGGATGGAGGGTACATGAAGGAGGAGGGGGCAACCCTAAAGGTCTCATTTCCTGACTTTTTATGTTTTAACCCTAAATGATGCATCAACAAAGTTTTTTGCATAGAATTTCCTTACTTTAAGAGAAAGCATAGAAAAGTAGAAAGTCGTGCAAGGGCCCCGCACTCCCATCAACTTGCCAATTTCTACCTAACATAACAGTGCAACTACTGAATATATGTATTGGTGGGAGCTCATATAGGTGGGAGCATGGGGTCCTTTGTGCCCCACACTCCCACCACCTTGAAACAAAACAAATTTTTATTCATCAGAGTGGTGTAATTCCACACCTATTGACACTTCACACACCTAATGACTGAAAAGTATGTCCATGGCAGTAAGGCTAGCTACCCTATAAATTTCAAGCCACTACCACAATGCAAAATGCTGTCTGCAAAACGCAAATTGTGCCATGCAATATATCTACAAAAAATATATTCTCCAACACCTAAACACCATAATTAACATCTAAAGGACAGCCCATCAACACCCTCCAAATTTCAAGTTAAAAGACCAAACCGTTTCCCAGATGCTTAATTTAATAAATTGTTAAAATTGGGCTATCTGGTCCCTCCAAATCTGGCCATCTAGTCCTTCCCTCACGATAAAAGATTGTGATCAAAGAATCTCACAGTCAAAGAATTTGCAGGCTCGCAACCAAAGAATTTGCAGGCTCGTGATCAAAGAATAAAAAAATTGTAAAACTAAAGTTTTACACAGAATTACATGAAACCACAGCCATGACTTGATAGAACGAAGCCCCCTGAGCAAACCCATCCTAGTTTGTCTTTATAAGTCACCCCAATGCTGAGAAAATTTATTTTTTAATCTGGTCATCTAGTCGTACCCTCATGATCCAAGATCGTGATCAAAGAATCTCACGATCAAAGAATTTGCAGGCTCGCTATCAAAGAATAAAAAATGTTAAAATTAAAGTTTTACACAAAAATACATGAAACCACAGCCATGACTCGATAGAACAGAGATGTCTGAGCAACACTCATACTAGTTTGGCTTTATAAGTCACCCCTGAGCTGAGAAAATGTATTTTTTTATCTGGCCATCTAGTTGCCCACTCGCAATCAAAGATCGCAGTCAAAGAATCTTGTGATCAAAGAATTTGCAGGCTTGCGATCAAAGATCATTAGCAAGCTACGATGAAAGAATTAAAAACTTAAAAACTCTATTTTTTCACCAATTTACAAGAAACCATAGGCATGGCTAGATGGAGGGAAGACCCCTGAGCAAAACCCAGCACAGTTTTACTTCAGAAGTCCCCCCTGAGCCGAGATAGTTGTATTTTTCTGACCACAAACTGAAAACAAGATGGCAGCCATCACAACCAAAGAATCTTTGATCATGAGCCTGCAAATTCTTTGACTGTGAGGAGGGACCAGATGACCAAAACCCGATTCTTTTTTTGCAAAATAACCATGTAATTTCCCATTGACTTATAATGGGAACTTAAAAGTTTAACAACTTTTGAATGGACTAATATTTTTTCACCGAGCAAAAAGACCCACGCTTTTTCAGATGTGCTAAGTTGCAGAGTGGCATGCCACATAATGGCCACGCAGTGCCACAGACAAAATCCAAAAAACTGCCCACATAACTGGTGAAAAGTGCATTTCTCAGCATTTTGGTGCACAAAAACCATAAGTCTGATCAAAATGAAATTTGGCAAATCAAGAGATCTACCATGCCCCACCATGCATACACACCTCTCAACTGTCCCTGATTTTCAGGGACGTCCCTGATTTTGCCTCAAAATTTTACTCTGTCCCTCCTAAAATTTGTGTTTCCATGGCTAAACAGTGGGGATTGTAAGCATAAAATAATGTCAAACATTAAAGTTACAGACTTGTTCTTCTTTAGAAAATGAATTTTGCACCAAGTCCCATATTCGACCAGCTTTCTGGGTGGATATCTCTAATTTTGAAGATGTGTTCCTGATTTTAGTCCTCAGTTCCTGATTTTTTAAGCAGGGTCCCTGATTTATGCGACAGGAGGTTGAGAGGTATGCACGCCTACCAAATTTCATGCAAATCTCTGGGCCTGTGCTGCCAACTGCACATTGCTACAGAGCTATGCAGCATTCCTATAGGCCATCAAACACTTGTAACAGTAATTTGTCCATATTTTGGGAACTGTTACAGCTAGAAAAAAAATTCAAGTGTCATTGTAACTGTGACAGTGACTAGATCATGCAAAAAGCACTGATCAAACCTGTATCTCACATCATTTCCGGGATATAGGCACCAAAAAGCCCTGGACAGACACTCTTTGAACCCTTGTGACAGTAATTTCACAATATGTCATGAACCGTGCAATGTTCAAAAAAAAATCCACTGAAGGCTTACTCTACGATTTCAAATCTTTTTCCAGCAGCATAGATCACCTAAAGATGATCTATGCCACTGGAAACCCCAATGACCCCAATTGTTAATGCATCATTTAGGGTTAAAAGACAAAAAGTAAGGAAATTAGACCTTTAGGGTTGCCCCCTCCCCCCCTCGTGTACCCCTTCCTCCCGAGATTGACAGATGACGGGGTGTGTCATTAGGGTTGTGAGGCCTAAATGTCTAAATGTAAATGGAAAGGTGATCTAAGCCACTTGTAGCAAAAAGTCTGTATCTCACTTCGTTTCCTAGATAATGGCGCTGAAAGCCATGACTCCGACTGCAATATAATCCTACGGGAAAAACATCAATTATGTCTTTGAAAATCTCTGCAACCAATTAATTCTCCAACACCTAAACAACATAATTCACATTTCTAGGACATTCCCTCAACACCCTACAAATTTCAAGTAAAAAGACCAAAACTGTGATTGAGATATGGTCATCCCAGTTTGGGCTATCTTGTCTTTCTCATTAACATTGCAAAAAATACATATAAATTTTGCCATATGATGTAATGGGAATTTCAAATTGTAATAACTTTTGAAAAGATTAATATTTTTTCGCCAAACAAATGATGGTATGTTCCTTGGCGCAAGCTCTTTCTATGTCCCAACGTTTTGGACCAGTAGACCACACAGTGTCTGCGCAGCACCATGGACAACAAATGCACAAAAGTGGTGAAAAGCGCATTTTTTGGTGCTTCACTGTGCAAAACTCGTATGTTCACCTGAAACGCAACTTAGTAAATCCAGAGATCTACCATACCAGACTGTGCAAATCCATTGAACGGTTGCAAAGTTATTAACGTGCAAAATTTGAGGTTTAACATTAAAGTGCCTACTCAACCCTAAATATAGGGGCATGACCACACCCTATAATTAATATATGTGCAAAAAACTTTGTTAATGCATCATTTAGGGTTAAAACACAAAAAGCAAGGAAATGAGACCTTTAGGGTTGCCCCCTCCCCCCATGTACCTCCCTCCCGAGATTGACAGATGACAGGGTGTGTCATTGGGTGTCAGGCCCAAATGTCTCCCCATTCCATGTGTAATCATATTCACAAGCCACAGTAAAGAAGAATGGGGTGACATTTAGGCCTCACAACCCCAATGACACACCCTGTCATCAGTTAATCTTGGGAGGAGGGGGGTGGGCAACCCTAAAGGTCTCATTTCCTTACCTTTTGTATTTTAATCCTAACTGATACATTAACAAAGTTTTTTGCATAGAATTTCCTTAGGTTTTGAGAAAAAATAGAAAAGTAGAAAGTCGCGCAAGTTGGTGGGAGCACGGGGCCCTTCGGGGTCCTACACTCCCACCAACTTGTAGATTTCTGCCTAACATAACAGTACAAGTACTGAATATGATATGTATTGGTGGGAGCGCATATGGGCGGGAGCGAGGGGCCCTTTGAGGCCCACACTTCCACCACCTTGAAACAAAACAAAGTTTCATTCATCTGAGTGGTATAATTCCACAACTGTTTACATGTGAGACACCTAACCAGTGAAAATTACCTCCATGGCAGTAAGGCTAGCTACCCAATAAATGTGAAGCCACTATGACAATGCAAAACGCTATATGCAAAATGTAGAGTGTGTCACACGATATCTCCACAGCAAATTAATTTACCAACTCCTAAATACTATACTTCACATCTACAGGACATTCCCTCAACCCCCTCCAAATTTCAAGTTAAAAGACCAAACAGTTTCTGAGATATTACATTCTAAAGTTTGAGATTTTCATTTGTCAGAGTGGCAGAATTCTACACCTGTTTAAATTTTACACACCTAATCACTGAAAAGTGCATCCATGGCAGTAAGGCTAGCTACCCTATGAATTTCAAGCCATTACCACAATGCAAAATGCTGCCCACAAAACGTAAACTGCGCCATGCAATATCTCCACAAAAAATGTATCGTCTGACACCTAAACACCATAATTCACATATGCAGGACATCCCGTTAACACTCTCCAAATTTCAAGTTAAAAGGCGATACCATTTCCCAGATATTTAATTTTCAAAATTGTTAAAATTAGGCTATCTGATCCCTCCTGATCTGGCCCTCTTGTCCTTCCCTCGCAATCAAAGACTGTGATCAAAGAATCTCTCGATCAAAAAATTTGCATATGTAAAAAACTGCATTAATTCATCATTTAGGGTTAAAACACAAAAAGTCAGGAAGTGAGACCTTTAGGTTTGCCCCCTACTCCCCATGCACCCCCATCCTCCCTAGATTGACAGACGACGGGGTGTGTCATTGGGGTTCTGAGGCCTAAATGTCACCCCATTCCATATGTAATCATGTTCACATGCCACAGTAAAGAAGAATGGGGTGACATTTAGGCCTCACAACCCCAATGACACACCCTGGCATCTGTCAATCTCGGGAGGATGGGGGTACATGAGGGGAGTAGGGGCAACCCCAAAGGTCTCATTTCCTGACTTTTTGTGTTTTAACCCTAAATGATGCATTAATGCAGTTTTTTGCATAGTATTTCCTTACTTTTTGAGAAAGCATAGAAAAGTACAAACTCGCTCAAGTTGGTGGAAGTGTGGGGCCCTCCCACCAACTTGCAAATTTCTGCCCTAACATAACAGTACAAGTACTGAATATCATATGTATTAGTGAAAGCACATATTGTTGGGAGCATGGAGCCCAAACCACCAGCTTGAAACAAAACAAAGTTTCATTCATTGGAGTGGCACAATGCCGCACCTGTTTACATTTCACACACCTAACCACTGAAAATTACCTCTATGGCAGTAAGGCTAGCTACCCTATAAATTTCAAGCCACTAGCACAATGCAGAACACATTATAAACTGCATCATGCAATATCTCTGCAGCAAATTAATTTTTCAACACCTAAATACCATAATTCACATCTACAGAGTATCCCCTCAACACCCTCCAAATTTCACGTTAAAAGACCAAACCATTTCCGAAATATTTAATTTTAAAAGTTGCGAAAATTGGGCTATCTGGCCACCTAGTCCCACCCTCATGAACGAAGATTGTGATCAAAGAATCTCGCAATCAAAGAATTTACAGGCTCACGATCCAAAAATTAAAAACTCCATTTTTTCACAGAATTATATTAAACCACAGGAATGACTCAATAGAATGATGCCCCCCCCCCAAAAAAAAAACCCGTCCTAGTTTGAGTGCAGAAGTCACCCTTGGGCTAAGGCTGGGTGGTAGGTGGGTGGGATGCAGCCACCCGCCGATGACGGGGGGAGCGAGGTGAGCAAGGTGTCCTGCGTGGGTTGGTGGGGTTGGTGGTGCCACTGGATCACCAGAGAATGACATGTGTACATTTTCCCGAGATCAGGGACTCGGGAGGGGGGTCCACTAGACTACCAGGGAATGTAGTAATACGCATTTACCGTGATCATGGCAATGGGTGTGGGGTCCACTAGTCCACCAGGGACAGGCATCATTACATGTTATAGGGCATTGGGGACTTGGGTGGGGGGGGACCACTAGACCACCAGGATGGTCATATATTATATTCATCGGGGAATTGGGGACTGGGGGAGCCACTAGACTACCAGGGATGTCTTTTTACACTTCTGCCATGCAATGGCAGCTATGGGGTGGGAGATGCCCCGGGATCCCCACAGCACATGTCATGCTGTGCAGGGTGCAAGTCACTGGGCTGCCCTCTGTAAGGCATGCAAATGGAACCATAATGACATGTAAATGGCCCCATTTACTCCTTGCCTATACTATGGCCTCATTTGCATGTCCCCTGCTGAATATCGCGGGTGATGTGCCTAGAGCAACTGCACTTGGGCTAGCGCATCCGCGTGTTCCCTAGCTGAGGCTTGCACTGGTGCAGTGCCACTGCGTCATGCACAATATGTGCGCTAGCCCTGCCATATTAAACAGTGCTGCGCCATGGCGCATCCCCATTGACTATCACCTGGACCTGGCCCCAGAGCATCACAGTTGTGCTGCTCCCAGGCTTGCACCACTACCTAGAGCAGTCTGAATATCTGGCCCATAGCTTATAATTCACAGCCTTGCTATAATATTTCACTTAGACAATTATTAGTTTTCCATTTGATTTTCATTTCCTTCCTTGTTATTTGTTTGATTGTTAATGCGTAATTTTGATTTTTTTTGTATATTCTAGTTATACCCCCATCATGCTATGGAGCTGCCTCTCCTTCGGGCTGCCATGACCCTCAGACATCCCCCTACTATCTCCCCCAAGCCACCTTACCTCAGATCTGCAGCCATCCTTGGGATAGCCGGGTGTAACCCTGTACCGGGTGGGTCCCTTTCTTCCGAGGGGGAAGGCACCTTTGGGGAGGAGACCAGCATACTATTTTTACTCAGTCCTGGGCATTGCTGAGGCTTTCTGTGGCTTCCTGGGAGTCTTCAGAGGTGTTCGGGGCCAGTAGCCATCATCTGGCCAGTCCCCAGAGTGGTATTTCCATTTTTCCTGGTGTTCCCCATAATGCAAGCCCTCTGCTGTGCTACTGGTCTCCATCGGGGGCTGCTGCAGAGTGACCATTCATTAGTAACCCACCCCAGAGGAGGAGAGCGGTCCTATGGATGCTCCATCCAACCCCTTCCCCTGCCGGCACCCGAGTCTGTTCCTGAACCCATGTCGCCAGCGTGGTTCGAGGTGTGGCATCCAGCACCTCAACCATCTGTGCCACCAGGATGGCCATACATAAATTGAACTTATTTTTCTTGCACAATGCAGCTAATTTCTCTAATACATCTCTATTTTTGGATTTCAGTGGTTGAGTAACTACATAGATAGGCTCCATCTGCATTTCAGATACAACTTCTCCTAAGTATATATTTGCTTCATCATTATATAATGGACACAACAATAACAAATGGATCAGATCATCCTCTCCTAGTTTATATTTACATTTATTATTCTCTGATTTATAAAAGTTCCTGAGCCTTTCACTATCATAATATTCCAACCGGAATCTTGTGATTGTTTTCCTTTTGATTGGATCTCTAATCATTAATAAGTATGATTCCAATCCAAAATGTCCTTTATTCTAGAGAGCCATTTACTAATTTTATGGATGAACTTATAGTGGAAACTGCATTTTGCATTTACGATAACTAGTGCTGATTGTGCATATTGCTCTCCACCAGTGCTGGCTATAATTAGGCACAGTATGATCTGCTTTGACAGAGGTCATCATACACATATGTATTTAGACTTACACAGAACACAAACTGCAATGGTGGCACTAAAAATGAGCCCTGGGTTAAAGCGTACCAAAAATGGATTGGTGGTATGGTGGGGGACCATTACACTCTAAATGATCAGGTGGCACAAACTGCATGGCATATGAGCTTGTGGGTTGAAGATGTCAATTTGGAAAAATATCACAAAAAATGCTACTGCAATTTTAGCCAATATACAGAAAATAAAAGACTGTGTGATGGGTAAAAAAAACAAGATGACCTGACAGCCATAGATTCACTTGTCAATAATGCGCAAGGGCATGCACAGAATAAAGGGCTCCAGGTCTGTAGCTGAAACCTGCAAGGTGCACAGAACTCTATAATTAAAGCCGGCTGTAGGTTTCATCCAGGGTCTGTGAGATGGCAGTAATATACAGGCAAGGGCAGCTGTATTCACTGTTCGCCTATAGTAGCACAATCAGGCAAGCAGAAACAACACCTTTAGTACTACTCTGATTTGATATTCATATCATTGTACAACTGAATAGTTTTTGCCACTGTTTGCCAATTGCCTCTTCACTTACAGGAAATGTGGGTCCATTGCAACATAGACAGAAATGCACATTATGGTGACATCTAAATAACTGCTTATAATGTCACAAAAAGTATATATTAGTAAAATCACCGACACTGATTACATTTATAAAGCTGTTGTATTTTAACAGCCTGTGCTACTTCACTACAACTAATTTGCACGCATGTGTTCACTATTTTGCAATTATATATTAGAAATATAACCTGTGTGTTTGCTCTGTTTGCTGTTATTAAATGGACAAATATTCCATCCTGAATCACAGTACCAGCAAACAATGCAGACAAACTTAGTTTGTGATCGTCAGTTAGACTGTCTTGTGTCTGAGGTGATTCATTCTCAGCATAGTCTTTTCAGTTGTGTGTAACACAGCAGTTAGTAGTGAAGCACCAAAAACTGAAACTGACCTTGTTTAGATATCGTGTTATGGGGTATGGGCATGGGGTGTGATTAGGTGAGGCACATTGAAACAAACTGTTATGTAGGACCAGGGGATAAAGCAGAACAAAGTAGTGGTGACAAACATTATTATAAAGAGACGTCAGTTGTGTGTTCTAATTCTTGACTGAGGTCTATAAATAAAATAATTACTGTAATTCTTATGACAAGGGGAAGGTGTGAAAAACTACAGGGTGTAGGTAAGTTGGTGGGGTTAGGGGTGTGGGACCACACAGAGCAGCAATCGTTGCACCTGATTTTAGTTTGGCAACCCAAAACCGCAATGGCAACACTCAAAATGAGCCCATGGGTAAAGTTACCATTTTATGGTGTCTGATGTGCAGTGGTACCAACGTGGATTGGTGATGATGTGGTGTGGTGGGGGACCAGTGCCCTAAAAATAGAAGGTGGCACAAACTACATGGCACCTGAGCCTGTAGGTTGCTGATGTCAACTTTGGAAAAATATCACGCAAAATGCGAATGCCATTGTAGCAAACACACAGAAAATGCAACACTGTGAGATGTAAAATAGGTTGCCTGACAGTCATAGATTGACTTGTCAATTGTACCAAACTGCAAGCACAGAATAAAGCGCTCCAGGTCCACGGCCCAAACCTGCAAGCTGCACAGGGCTCAGTAATTACAGCAGCCTGTAGGTTTCATCTAGGGTCCGTGAGATGGCTGCAATACACAGGCACTGGCAGCAATAATTCCACTGCTCACCTGTAGTAGCACAGTCACGCAGCCAGAAAAAAAATGATTACTGGTCTGATTTGATATTTATATTACTGTATAATTGAACAGTTTTGACACTGCTTGCTGACTGCATTTTCACTTCGAGGTTCTCAGTATAATAGATCAGTGAGTACTGTAATTGTTCTTGACTACAGTAACATTTCCCTGCCAAGCTGATAGAACAACTAACAGAACATTCATGTACTGAGTTGCAGGCATGAAAAAGTGAACAGCACGTATGGCCATCTGATAGTCACAGTTAAAGTATGTGAAGGGCAAACATCATCTGTCTAATCGCACACTCACAAAGCATACTTCACAGCCTGACAGAGGCAAAAGGAGAACAGCATTCCCTGGAATCAGGGCTTCCAACACATCATGTGAATTCTGTTTGTGCTGATGCCTAATTCACAGCCTTATTTGTGAATTGCAGATTCGGTTCAGAGCAAATATTAACTGGGACATGCATTGCCATGCTCATAGCCAGAGTTAATTCTCAAATTCAGTGGGTAAAATAACGTTTTAATGCTTGATGGTAACACAGCTGCAATAACGTGACACTACGTGATCTGATTATTTTTGCTCAGTCACCAGCTGATAGGAAACAGTGCCAAAAATAGACGGGAGAATGGTTACATTTATAGAAAAAATCCTAGACCACCAAGCAAGCACACTCCACACTATAAAAGTTCTGAAAACTAAGTAGTCATGGAACTAGCTTTAGAAAGAGGGGGAGCACTTGCATGTCACAAAGCGATGGGAGTCCGTATTGGAGCTAAATGCATAGAGACCACAAGTTTTAGTAATAAGGAAACCAACAAAGATCTGCACTTCACACTCAATTTCAGACTGGAACAGCCCATACATGATGCCATCAGATCAAGCATTCCTGAGCCAGGGCTGGACATCAGGGTGAACTCTTAACCATGGTTGAAAAACACACAAAAAAACAACAAAACGAAAACATAAACACACAAAAAAATATCTTGTCTGTTGAATGAATCCTAATTAATGATGTACAGTATGACAGATCATGTCACCGGCTCTTTAAATGTCAGTTTTCTATTGTCAGTTACAACTTTGTTAATTATTTACATGGTATGCTTTCAATCCAGCCCTGCCCCCTAAAGAACCTCTGAGGAGGTGATACGTAGGGGTTGTCCGCCGGCTGTACCTGAGACATTGCACCATTAAAACTGTGACTGTGTTGCTGACTCTCTAACACCTAGAAATGCGCTTGTAAATGCATGCTGGCCACCAAAGTCTAATTAATTAATTACTCTCAGCACAAAATCGGACCAAATTCCTCATTTGCCCTCTGAAGTATTACAAGTCAATTTCTCTGCTTAATTCGGATTAAACCCCTTGCTTACTGAAACAAAACTGGACCCCAGGGAGTAATTTTCTGTTAGCTGTGCTCCGTGAGTTGTGCACATTTTAGCTCGGGGCTCAGAGCTACAGAGTTCCCACTCTTCTCAGAATTCCTCATGGGGCTCATATTTCAATTTTAAGCAGGGAACCTGAGTTACCCTTGGGGCTCGTTTCTCAGTTTGCAGCCAAGCTCCCTCAAGCTAAAGTTTCCCCCCTCCTTTTTTCTCAACCACTCCTCCACCTACATGCCACTTAAACTTTTTCTCTTTTCCTCCTGCTGCACTCCAGCCGAGTTCTTGTTACTGAAGTTTGAATCTGGACCCTGGACTTTTGTAAGGTGTAAGGTGTGCATGTCATGGCTTGCTAACAATCTTTGACTGCGAGGCTGCAAAATAATCAGCCACAATCACGGCCGAAGATTTTGCAGGCTCGCAGCCGAAGATCATTAGCGAGCCACAGCTGAAGATTGTGAAAATGAAAAAGGCTATTTTTTGACCAAACTAAAATAAATCAGAGGCATGGGTCAATAGAAGGAAGTCCCCTGATCTAAACCTATGCCTCAATTATTTCACAAGTCAGCCGTGGGGTGAAATATTTAGTTTCTTTCCAACCCCAATTGAAAACAAGACGGCGTCCGTCGCAATCAAAACATTTATCACAATCAAAGATTCTTTGATCACGAGCCTGCAAATTCTTTGATTGTGATGGCCAAAACCCCTTTCTTTTTTCACAAAATAACCATATAAATTTTCACATTGACTTGTAATGGGAGCTAAAAAGTTTAATAACTTTTGAATGGATTAATATTTTTTCACCAAACAAAATGTGGCATGTTCCGTGACCCATGCTCTTTCTATGTGCCAAGTTTTAGACCAGCAGATCACACGACAGCCTCGCAGCATCATGGACAAAATCCCAAAACTACCCAAAGAACTGGCGAAATTGCATTTTTCAGCTTTTGGCATGCAAAAACCATAAGTCCAACTGAAGCACAACTTGGCAGATCAAGAGATCTACCATGCCCCACCAAGCATACCAAATGTCATACAAATCCAATCAACTGGTCCAAAGTTATTAATGTGCAAAATTTCAAGTTTAACATAGAAGTGCCTTCATACCCCTAAATATAGTGGTGTGACTGCATGTGTGATTTTGTATTTCATTGAAACTTGGCTTTCCAGCCAAATGCCCTTTGGGGTAACCATTGCCTCAGTGTTTGCACACAGAGGTTCTTTGTCTTTTAAATACTTTTTTGTTTTAATTGGCTTCACCACAACATAACCCAGACAGACCATCTTAGGGTAGCTGGTTCATTCCACTGGGGTGTCAAGCAGATGAGGTATACTGATGAGTCCTGGGAGGACGAAACACATGTCTATGTCTTCTGTTGGCACCCTTTGCAAACAGTGTGAGAGGCCTTTTGGCACCATGCATTTTTGTTTAAAGTTGAACCAGCAGAATATTCTGTGGTGATTTGCATATGCAGCCCATGATGCTTTGCATTGTGGGTGCATGTGTGATTTTGTATTTTTTATATATAGATTTACATATCTATATATCTATCTATATATATATATATATATATATATATATATATATATATATATATATATAAATATATATTTATACCATAGGGTGAGACCAATTCCAGTGAAATAAACCATGTTATTTTCACTGGCGTGAAATAAATCCTGATGACATCAGCAGAGTTAAAATAAATACCATTATACCTACTCTGCTGACATTGTTCATCTGCATCTGAAAACACTAAGAAACACCCCTGTCATTTGCTAAGTTCTAAAACAGGCCCTACACTGAAATTAGCACAATTAAGATCGACAATGACAGTCAGCTGCAGCACTCCTTCTAAATGTAACAATCTCCTAATCTCTTGTGCAGTATTTCAGAACTCAAGTTTAGTACATTACTGAATCAAACAGATGATGCCAGAAATGTTTAAATAAATCTTAAACAGCCAAACTTGAAGACACTAACCTGCCAAAAGAAATCATTACCATCTTCTTCACTGTCACAGAACAGAACATCCTTCAGGCAACCAATTACCAAAACACAGCACACCTAATCAAGACCCACACACACACACACACACACACACACCAACCAACAACAGCTCACTACAACAACCCATTCATAAAAGTTCACACACACACACACACTACCACAGCACCAGCATCATTTAAAGTGACATGATCCTCATAACAACAAACATACCTCTCTCACCTCACCTCCATGGTATAAATAGCACACATGATGGGCAGATCATGGAACATGGAAAATATTCTCACTCCTGCATCATGAGCACTGTATATTTCACACTTGCCTTCGGCACTCATGAAATATCCAGAGCTCACTCTGCAGGAGTGAGAATATTTTCCATATTCCACTCTTGCCCTTCATAAATCATGTATCCCATATATATATATATATATATATATATATATATATATATAATGGTTAACAACCAGGCAACGGGTTTGAAAATATTTTGGCAGGTTTACTTATAGTATGATTGTTACATTCTAGAAGGGATCACTGCTGATTTCCTGTGAGGGATGCAAGATAAGATCCCAGACTCAGCTACTGTTTATTTAATTCCCTCTGCTAAATTGATCCCCCTCCTTCTGGATCATGAGTGACCTTCATGGATACACCTAGAACGTTCTGGGATTAAATACTCCGGTAAAGCATAAACAGGTGTTACCACACCATAAGAGGCTGAGGACTATGGTGGCATTCCTGCAGGAAACCAAATTAACAAAGCAGGACCATGATAAGCTGGCTAGGGATTGGGTGGGACAGGTCTTCTCCTCCTCACCCCCACAAAAAAGAGAGGGGTGGCCATACTTCTCCACAAAACCCTTAAATAGTCTGTTACCTTACTTAAAAAGACACACAAGGTAGAGGGGTTCTGGCACTGATGAACACACCAGAAGGCCCCCTCATACTGGGCAACATATACGGGCCGAATGAGGACACCCCAGCATTCTATTATTATGTGGCACAGGCACTGGGTACTCTGGCTCAAACCCCTAACCCTGTGATTCTTGGAGGAGACATTAATCTCTCCCTAGTACCGCAGTTGGGCCACAGTTCCATGTCCCACAAAAATCAACCTAAAGCTCGACTAGCACTACAACAACTGATCTTAGACCTGGGGCTGATGGACATCTGGAGAGTGTTTCATCCATGGGAGAGGGATTTCTCCTTCTTCTCCCTGATGCATGGTACCCATTGTCAGATTGACTATTGGCTACTGTAGTCTCCCCTGAGATTAATCAATGTGTGAGTGACTCGAAGATCATGCCCATGATCATATGGGACCACTCTCTGTTTCATGTACATATCCTATGGAGCTCCAGCTCTCCCAAATCCTCAACCTGGAAGCTTGATCCCCTCCTCCTTAGAGATCCAGAGTTCAAGGCATGGTTATCTAATGAGACTGCCCACTTTCTGGCTGAAAACCCACCCTCTGATACCTCTTCAGGGACTACTTGGGAGGCCTTGAAAGCCACACTTCAGGGGGCCATAGTCAGTTATGTGGCCAAGCACCAGAAGCTCAGGGATCATCTTTTAAATTCATTAGAGTCACAACTAAAAACCTTAGAATCCCAAGCCAAGCAAACACATAACTTCAGCACAGACTCCTTATAGGGCAAGGAAATTATTAAAAATAGGCTGGAAATAAATGACCTACTGGCCCGCAAGGCAGAGGTGGCCATTTTAAGATTGCAACATAAACATTGGGAGGAAGGGGAAATGTTTTAACATACAGACTCTGGAAACAACAGGTTAAATGGCACATCTCTGGGCTTAGGGAGCATACAGGGAATACTTGCATGGATTCACTGCAAATCAACTCCATTATAAAGCAGTTTTAAACTGCCTTATACACCTCCACTAGGGTTATGAACCAGATAAAGTTAAGGTTTTCCTTTCCTCCCCTCAACCCCCTTAGCTTTACTTTTTCAGGCAGCCATACTTGACATGCCCAGCTCCCCAGCAGAAGTGAAAGCTGCCTTAAAAATCATAAACTCTGGCAAAGCCCAATGGGGCGGGGTCACTTCCCTGTCAAACCTTGGCAACTCCTTTCCCCTCAAATTTCCTTTCTCCTCAGCTCTTTGTTTAATGAATTGCTTAATGAAGGTATTCCCCCCACACTTTCTGAGAAGCAGTTATTACTGTGTTCCCACCAAAAAAAGGAAAGACCACACATTGCCCTCAAGATACTGACCCATTTCACTGATCAATGCTGACAGTAAGCTAGCTCTTTGCTAAGATCTTGGCCTCTAGAGTGAATCTACTACTCCTGACCCTTATTCATCTGTCACAAGTGGGCTTTGTCCCTGGCGGATACAGCATAGATAATATTTATTTCATGGTCAATCTCATGCATCGGGCTAGGCTACTTCCCACTTCAGTGGCAGCAGCAGCTATAGACTTTGAGAAAGCCTTTGAGTCCCTGGAGTGGGACTACCTAAAACTGGTCCTACAGCATTTGGGATTCAGGGAGCACTTTAAGCACTGGGTCATGGCACTCTACCAACAACCCACAGCCAAAACTCTGAACAATGCAGTCCTGTCTGATCCCTTTCCGTTGGGCAGGGGCACTAGACATGGCTGCCCATTATCTCCTCTGCTTTTTCATCTTAGCTGCAGAGCCTCTGATAGCCACCATAAGGCAACACCCCAACATCAAAGGTGTTCCAGTTGGGAACACATTGTATGCTACCTTCATGTATGCAAACGATCTGTTGATGCCCATGACTGACATCCAAACTTCACTCCTGGCCCTTCTTACCCTTCTATGTGATTTTGAAGGATACTCTGGCCTGAAGATGAACAGATCCAAGACAGAAGTGATTCCTTTTACCCCAGCTATACCCTAGATCTGGTAGTCTCTTTCAGACTGAAGTGGGCATCGGATTCACTAGTCTACCTTGGGGTACATATTTCCCCTGATATCTCAAGAATGTGGAACCTAAACCTGAAGCCACTTGTAGCAGAGCTCAAAACTGAGTTGGATAGGTGGAGGGCTTTAAATCTTACCTTTGTGGGGAAAATATTGGCCCTTATAATGATTTCTGCTGCCAAGATTTTATACCCCCTCTCTCATATACCCTTGGAGCTACCCACTAAGTGGTTTCAGACTATAGATGCCATTATTGGAAACTTCCTGTGGGAGCAGAAGAAACCTTGATACAGCAGGAATAAACTAAGATCCCACTGGAAGGATAGAGGTGGGGGCCTCCCATGGTTAGAGGGATATAAATGGGCAAACTCAACTGCCCAAATGTTAAAATGATTCACCAGTGTGATCCCTGAGTCCCTTCAGTGGCTACATATGGAAAAATCAATGGTTCAGGTGGATAGCCTCCCTCTTTTAATCTACAGTCCTCTTCCCAATTCCCTGACAGCACACCCAACCATTGCTCCATCAGTCAAAACCTGGAACAAAGTGCATAAAAGGATTAAAGTCAACCCTAGACCCTTTTCTCAAACTCCCATACATAACAATAGGCATATTCTGGTAGAAAAAAGCCCAACTCATGGAGTCACTGGGAACAAAAAGGCATTGCCAAATTGGCAGATGTCTTGGATAAGGTGGGACAAGGGCTACAATTCTTTCAAGAACTAAGCAAGGAGAAAGGGTTGAGAAAATCATATTTTTGGATATATTTGCAGCTCTGCATATCTAAAGCTGCACCCAGTGTGTGCCTTCATTTCTCAGAAGCTTACAGGGTGGCTTTAGCTCCCTAAGGGACAGGCCAGTAAGATTTTTGTTGCCTTAAGGGAGCGTAACCCTTCTTAGTCTTTGGAGTGTAAAATTAGATGGGGAAAAAGCTTTGAAAATCATTGCTGAGGATGCTCAGTGGAACTTGTACTGGAAGCTAGCACGTGTCAGCTACCCAGATATAAGGAGTAAACTTATGCAGAACAAAATCCTCCAACATTCATACACAACACCAGATATGTTTTAACAGTTTTAACTTATGGATAATAATCTCTGCTGTAGGTACCAAACCCAGGTGGGGGACAGTGGAGCCTGAACCATTCTAAAAGTGGTGGGGCCAAGGGCTGGGGTGGGGGTAGTAGGGGGTCTCCCCACAACTATCCCCACAAGGGTTTAGCAAGAGTTAGGAGGAAAAATAATAAATAAATGTTGTTCAGATGCAGACAAACACAACTGGTTGACAAAGAAGCATAAATCCTTATGCACATGTTAGGTTATAAGTTAACATTATTAAATATTCCCAAAAAGGTCATGTTGTGTGTCACCGGCAAAACAAAAGTTATGTAAAATGTTTTTAAGATCCATAGAATCTGTGAGATGTTTGTGAATATGGAGGAAGAGGAGGTGGTTTAGATGCTTTTCAGTCATGGTCAATCATAGGTATGATTTCAGCTGTCGAAGGCATGAGAAGCTGCGCTCTGCCATAGCATTAGACATTGGGACAGTAAGGTAGATTCATAAATGTTTGTCAACTTGTGAAAAAAGTCAGTGCAGCTCAGTCGTTCTGCTAACATTTCTAGGATGGTTCCACTTTTTGTTATCTTTTTGATGCGTGCTGTAGGACATGATGTATTATGAGTTTTCAAGAGATCTGGCAGCATGTTTAACTGTATTAAAAGTCTGTCAAATGCAATGTCACCAGAGTATATATCATGTATCTGTTGAGGTATTTGATCAAACGCTAACCATTGATAGCATTGAGGAGCACTTTTTCAATACTCATGAGAAGTGACAAAGTGGGCTGGTCAAACCTTTGGTTCAGTTCAGCCATGATCAAGGCAATCAGTTCAAAAAACTGGCTTCTAAAGTACACTTCAGGAGTTGCACACTGATGAGGCTCTGCACCGTCAGCATAGTGATGTGGTGCTCTTCATCTCTGGGGCATGGTGGGAGGCTGTGTTAGTCCATCATCAGCAGTTTTATTGTACATCTTCAAAGACTGTGTGGAAATCATCAGTCTCTCATTTTCATCAGATTAGTCTGTAGCATTTCAGTGGTAGAAGTTACAGCCTCTGATGTAATATCTTTTGACTGCAGTACCCTAGCCACTTCTTTAGCTGCCAAGAAAATTTTCAATGACACTTTCAGACCAAAAAAAACATTGAAGCGTGTCAACAGAGCTCAAAGTCCAGGTGCTTTCTTCACTGATTCTGTGCTACCACCAGCAGCAATTATTTCCTCTAAAGTGTTGTAAATGGTTTCATAATTGAATAGTACTGACTCAATTGCTCGAGTTCTTGCCATCCAGCGAGTGGGACAGATAGGCTTCAGGGAACACTGTAAGCCTGATGGGGAGGGTGAGGAGTAGGAATCCTGAATATTCTCAAACATTGCCAGTCTTTTGGGCAATGCCTGAATAATGTGAAGTTCCTGTAGTAAGCTCATAGCACTTTGAATCATGGAATAATTGTTACCAGCTTCCTGCAGAATAAGATTCAAACTGTGGTTCATACAATGAACTGAAACAGCCTTTGGATTAACATCTTTAATTTATTTAGCTACGCATGTCATCTGACCTTAAAGGACCAATGCACCATCATAAGTTTGTCCTCTCTTGCAATCAATATTTAAACTGCAATGTCATAAAATACCCATGATTGTAAGGAAAATTGATTCTGCATCAGTTTTTGGACAGTCATACATTCCTATGAAGTCTTCACCTATGACATAGTCCTGTGACACGCATCGTATTGACAAATATAACTGCACATGTCCACTTACATCTCTTGTTTCATCAATGATAATGAAGTACATTTCTGCCTCCTTAATCTATGAAAGAAGTTGATTAAGGCACTCTCTATACATTTCCTTGATCGACTTATTCAGAATACCATGTGATGTATACTTTCCATTAAAGGTTTGTAATTCAGGGTTATTCTAAGACACTACTGAAGGTCAACTAGCTTCCGGAAGTTACTGTCTTCATCAGTATGACCTTTAATAGCAAGACCCTACCTGACCAGAAGTTGCAAACAGCATTGCTGTTCTAAAAGGCACTGCTGGTTCTTTCCTTGTTCAGCCCTCTTCTGATGAACAAGTTGTGAATCCACAGGTACTTGTTTCAAGTAAGCATTGCATTTAAGCAAACACTCCCTACAAAGATGTGAATTGTCATGCAAATTAAAATTTGCTTGACAATTTTTCCAATCATTCATTCCAACTTTCATGAATGCATCATCTCCGCATTTTGAGAAAGTCAGAAGATTTTTGGCTACTGCAAAATGACAAACTGCACAAAAAGCTCTCATTTGACTTTTGCACAGAACAAGCCAATCTCTGTTTTTGTACCAGTCATGGTTGAAATATCTTTCTCATGCCTTTTCACCTTTTCCATATACTCTAACAGTATCTTTCTTATGGACTGTCAGTTGAACTGTTGTACCTGAGTCATTGCTGGCACAGCATGGTCTATCATATTCTATTTCCATTCTGCCGCTACCTGCGTTAACCACTAGTTGTTCTCCTGGCTCACCCATATTCTGAGAATCTGTCATGGGTGCCGGATCAGGAGATGTAAGCCTTGTTGTTGAAGTGGAACTTGTGGATGGATCAGTTGCACTAGTTGCATTGCTTGGTGATGGCAGTGTAAGTGAACCAAAATTCAACTTTGCCTGAATTAGCATTCTATTACGTGGTGCTGATCCACCACCTGCTTGTTCTTGTTCACTCATTGCTGCTAAAGTACTAACACTTCATCCAGACCAGAAGAAACTGTAGCCAATTTTTTTATCACCTGTTATTCTCCCCTTCTTCACACCAAACAATTACAATGCTCACTTGCACACACACACACACACACACACACACACATAAATACACTCAGTGTGCACAGTGCAAAGTGATTTTATATAACCTTTTTTTTTATTCACTTTAGTTCATCACCATAGTGCTGCATCCAGACACAGGCTGAGGCCCTGGCCAGTCCAAATAATTTTTACATTTTTTGCACCCCCGTCTGACATTGTGACAAACACATGCGACCCTGGCTTCCTGAGCAGTCTAATGAGTTCAGTGTCTCAGAGTTTGTTTTTTTACTCCAGCTCATGACCACAAGATGAAAGAATCAAGTTATTGTCTGTGTCGTTATCATAACACAGACTTACAGTAACTGCAGAGTCTTCTGACAGACTCACTTATCACTCAGTCCCCCAAAAATCTCCAAATAATTTTACTTTTTATGCCCCTTGCCTTAAACACCCCTGGCTGTTAGTTACCCTGTACATATCCTTGTGTTTTTTTATTGGGTTATGATGTGATGTCTTGGCAAGCCAGGATGGGAAGTTTGGGGACTGTACGTTGTTCACTAGGTCTCTTGAAGAACTTACACTACTTGGCTTGGCTGGGGTGTCTGGAATGTTGTGATAAGGCAGTCTGGAATGTTGTGATAAGGCACAGAGCCAAGAAGAGATTTTCTTTTGTTCTACAGATCAACTACAAAGCTATTTCCTTTTTTGCCCCTGAAATTCCCTGCACTGGACCCCAAAAATTCACCCTGACCTTAATGGACTGCTTATTTCCTTGCCTGGCTAAGCTATAGTCTGCATACACATCACAGTCTAATCAGTTGGTGTGTCCCTTCCCTGATTTTTATGTTTGCTTGCATGCATGTGCAAGAAACATAGTGCCATCATCCGAGTTTTCGGAGGTGTGGCAGCCCTCTTCCAGTTCAGTCAGTGTGTTTGCAGGCACGGCAGCAGTTCTGCAATGCCTTCTGGAGCTGTCTATGACAGCAGTCCAAAATGCAGTGGCATACAGTTGAAAGGGAGAGCTACACTTCAGTGAGCAGTGATAAGATAGCGCCTGCTCATGCGTACTCCTCCTACACACACAACACGCACGCATACTGCGTGCTCGCCCCCCACACTGTATAGCCAACGGGGGTGCCTAATCCCCCATCAGCTGTGCTGTGCCCTCCCCAAACAGAGTTGTACATGCCATGCTGGGTACTCACCCCAGCATGGCTATGTATAGCCGATAGGGGTGGTCATTCCCCCGTCGGCTCCACTGTCCCCCCTGAGAGTACAGGGTGCCATGCTGGGAGCCCACCCCAAGCGTGGCAACATATGCTGTCGCGATGGGTGCCCAATCCCCGATCAGCTCCCACCCCCCACACAGCTGTGCAGCCACGCTGGGAGCCCACCCCAGCGTGGCAATGTCCTGTCTTCTCCTCCTTTGTTAAAAAAACCTGCAACAGAAAACGGTCCCTCACTGTCTCTGCCTCCACCCGCGCCCACCCACTGCACACCCTGCCTCCCCACACCCCCACCCCATACTTACCTCTGACTCCAGCGAACGATCTTCGTGGACCGGAACACGGCTGCACTCTTCAAAGCCGACCAAGAAACTGAGGAAATGCCGGTAAGCTGTATAATGTAATGAATAGGTTTTTTTCAACTTTGCTGCATATCTCAGGCACTTTTGGGAATTTTGGCACCAAATTTTCAACATGGGGTTTTTGGGACCCCTCCTCATGAATTCTGTCACCGTCATGGTGTTAATCAGGCCCAGAGGGTGATTTCACAGTCACTGTGTGAAATCACCTTTCAGGACTGACTAATGAAATCACAGTGCCAGTGTTCAAAAGGTGGGCTCAAAAGCCTATGTTGAAAATTTGCTGAAAATTCCTTAAAATGACTATTTTACGAGCATGTGTTGCGCTGTTCCTACGCACGCTCGTAGGTTCACGAATTTTCAATATTTTCACTCCAGATTTTCAACATTGTCATTTGACCACACTTCCTTATGAGTAGTACAGCTGTCATTTTTCACATCTCACCCAAAATGTGTTTCCGCGCATGTAGCACACAATGGCGCAGTCGGTGTGTGAAATCAATGTTTGGGACACATTAAGAAAATCACAGTGACACTGTTCATGAGCAGAGGTGTTAAAATGGCTATGTTAAAAATTTTGTGAAAACATTCCAAAAATGACTATGTTACGAGTGAGCATTGCGTAGTTTCCAAGCACCCTCATAAGTTCATGAATTTGTAATATTTTCAGTCCACATTTTCACCAGTGGCATTTTTCCACATTTCCTTATGAACAGTACAGCTGTCATTTTTCACAACATGGCTGAAATGTGTTTTCACACTTTCAGCACAGAAATGCGTGGTCGCTGTGGGAAATCATTGTTCAGGACAGATAAAGAAAATCACAGTGACACTGTTCGTGACCGGAGGTCCCAAAATGCCTGTGTTGACAATCTGCTGGAAACAATTCCCAAACTAATTACATTACGAGTGCACGTTGCACAGTTTCTACGCACGCTCGTAACTTCACCAGTTTTTTTAATATTTTCACTGCAGATTTTCAACATTGCCATTTTTTACACCTCCCCATGAACAGTACAGCTGTCATTTTTCACATCCTGTTCAGAATGTGTTTTTGCATCTGTGGTGACAAATGCCGTAGTCGCTGTGCAAAAGCAGCTTTTGGCTAGCAAACAGATATTGCCACTGTTCATGGGGTGGGGGTCACAAAAAACCCATGTTGAAAATTTGGAGTGAAAATACCAACGAATGCATGCGGCTTTAGGGTTTCCGACCATAACACCCCACCCTGTATAGAATGACAGGCATCAAGGCTGTGACTTGGGATTGTCACCTGCAATGCTCATACCATTCCACCCCCACCCACACCCTGCAGCCACTGAGAGGCATAGAGGTGTGCCTTGGACTCTTTGACCCCAAAGTTCACCCCATTCTTCTATATTGCACCTGTCTCACAATATTTCCTGATGGAATGGGGTGTGCATAAGGGCCAAAGACCCCAAGGCACACTGTGACATTTGTCGGTGTCTGCATGGTAGGGTGTGGTGAAATGGCGTGGCCGTTATGCCTGATGACCCAAAGGCACACCCCAATGCCTGCTACTATCTGCAGGGTGGTGATGGGATTGGCTTCAGTTCAATACTTCACTGCCATTCCTATTATGCAGCTCTGTAACTCCTACACTACCAATGCCAATGCCAGCAAGCAAACATTCGGCATTGACAAATGCTTGTTCTACACTGTCATACTGTCAGAAAAAAAAAAGGTTGTTCAACTTAAACTAAAGTAATGTTTTATTTTGCCAGCTGGCTCTGGTCCTGACCCTGCCTGAGGCTGCAGCAGGCTGAGTAACTTTTTAACACAGAAGCAAGTAGAAGTACACAGATGACAAGTTTCAAGCTTAAGTGTAAACTGGGTGGGTGAACAGGGAACTTGTCTTATTGAACAACAACAAACTAAATTCAGTATAGCAGAAAGGTCAAAGGAATCTAAGGGTATTTATTTCTTTTACTACAACATAGTCAGCCCCCCCCCAATCAATCTACACACTAACAAACACCCCTGACCCCTGTAAAAGTCCTGACCCTGCCTTCAGTGCAGCAGGCTAAAAGTAGACTCTGACTGTCTGTCACACACTATGATCAGAAAAAAAAGCTCTTCAACTCAAACTAATGTTTTTGTTTGCCCACTGGCTCTGGCCCCTGAAAATTAATATAATAAATACACCACTGTGTAAAAGATTAAGAAAGACCCACCATGACTCTGACCCTGCCTGGCACCTGACTGAGGGGAGGCTGCTGCAGGCTAACTAACTTTTAACACAGAATCAAGTATATAGAAGTACAAATCACAAGTTAGAAATGAAGATTAAATTTTAACTTGGGTGGTGGGGGGGGGGGGACTCAAACTTGTTGGTTGTTGCCTTAGATCAGCAAAGTAAATTGAATTCAGCAGAAATGAGCTTGAGTTATTTTCTTTTTTTTTTTATTTTTACTTGTTCACTTCAGTAAGTAACTTTACTGCTCTCAAAATCAAGAAATCAAAATAATAATTAGGTTTAGGCTTCTGTAAAAAGAATCATTTCCTTTTGGATTTTTCTTTTCAAATTCAAGTACATTCTTCAACAACCAACTCTCAAATTGCAATTTAGCATCCACTTGGCTGGCATGGCACTACTGTCTCTCCCTCTCCCCTCCCTCCTCAAATAAAAGAACTAAGACAGTACTAGTAATACTGTAATACTGTACAAAAAGAAAGAAAAGAAGAAAATCAAAGTGGCACCCCCCCCAGCCCAGTGGCCCACGGACAGGCGGCTAGCCACACCGAGGGAAAACTAGGCAGGCTTACTGTCTTACTGACAATCTGAGCAGCTTGAGCCTGCCTTCCTTGTGCCCTTTTTTTACCTTTTTTTGTCTCACTGTTATATAAGCACAATAATCAAAACGTGAGATTTAGAGATCAGCATGTGTTAAGCATTCCAACTTTCCGATTCCAAAGTCAAAAAGACTAGACAAAAACACAAGAAATGATGATTAGCAAGCAGCAAGCTGCTGTGTTCTGCTGCTTCTCTCTCACTGGTCTGTCTGCCACTGTGCACAACATACAAAGATTCGCATGCAAGAGAAGCAAGCAGCAGCAGCGCTTACCACCTGACCAGTCTGTCTGCAGATATAGTCATCATGTGATGATCACCAGTCAGCTCAGCACAGCATCCTGGAGGATGCTGCTCCATGAAGGACCTCCCTGGGCCCCGCTCCGTGAGCTGGCTGTGCCAAGTCTGTCACAGATCTGGAGGAATCGGATGCCTGCTTGAGTCCTGTGCAGAGTGCAGACACACTGAATGACTGACACACTTTGAGTTATAGTGGAATTCCATCAGAATTCTGACCAATTCCAAATCCACGTCAAAATCACAGACACAGTACACAAGTGACTTGTGTACTGTGTCTGTGATTTTGACGTGGATTTGGAGTCGGTCAGAATTTGGTGCGTGAGTGTCACACCACTGACAGTCACAGACACAGACAGTTTGCTCTCCTTCTTCCCTGGACATGTCATGGTCTGGACTCGACCCTCCTGCCTGACCTCCCTCCTTCCTTTGCTGCTTAGTTTTTGCTGCCACTGTTGTCTGCCTCCATAGCAACTAGCCCTTCCCTTCCACTAGTTCCTGTTCCTCCAATTTAAAGTTCCTAGTGCCTTGCTGCCTGTGGCTGCCACCCACCCTGCTATACTGCTGCAGCTGCCCTTACTGTCTGCTGAGTCCAGGCTCCTTATTACCTCTCTTGACCTATCCCAGAGTTCTTCCTCCCAGCAACAGGAGGAGGGCTGGCCTGGCCAGGCAGGCTGGTGCAGGAGGCAGTGCTTGCTGCTTGCTGCTTCTTTGATTGTGCACACACGCAGCTGCAGCAAGCACAGTGACAAGCAGGTTGTAGTCGCAACGCAGAGGGTCACACTCACAGGCAGAGTCATAGCTCACAGGATGGGAGTCTGGGATGGACAGACAGGTGGGTCAGTAGACAGGGTCAGTCAGTCCTCAGTCGGGATCATGGAGATGTCGTGCAGTGCAGTGTTTATGTTTACAATAAATACAATGCATGTTAGTAATGTTGCTCTGAGGTTTCTTCTATCTGCTGCCACCTGCTGGGCAGTCCGCTGCACTGCATCTGCACCGCATACTACTCAGTCCATGGTCCATCAGGCACCAGCATGCCAGAAACAGAATTAAAACAATTTTTTTTAAATATCTGCAAAAAAAGTGAGGGAGCATGGCCCCCTCAGTTTTAAAAGTAGGAAGGTCATGGCCCCCTGGTTCCTGCACCTATGGCGGGGGATTTCTAGCATATCTTGTGGAAATGTCATCTGCTAACTCCCTTCTGGATGGCTGTCTGTCAGCTGGCCACCCATATTATATGCTCCAAGGTAAGGCAGGACCCCCCCCCAAGCTGGATACTTGTCATCCCCCTCAGGATCTCTGACTTCCTGCTCATCACAGCGCTGGCTTGCCCTGCTCAGCATCCAGGAAAAATGGCTCATACTATGCCACTGGAGAACTACTGAAGTCCCTTCTCTCTCAGAATTTTTTCATTCACTTTCCCAGATGGCATCATTAGCCCACTTGAGGCATGTTATAGCTAACACATTAGCTAAATATTACTCCTGCTGGAATCCCTTTACTACATATCTAAACCCCAGAACTGTAATAGGTTGATGTATGCACCTTGTAACTATTGCCACTACTCTGCATAATTCCCTGGCAGCTTCCTGATGAATGCCTTGCTATAGACTAGACTAAGATGTGTGATCCCATAGATGCTAATTGAGGTTTTATTTTAGAGTTGTTGCCTGGTCCTTTGTGGATGTTATGTTTTCTGTTTTCAAGACAGAGAAGCCACCCCAGGATCTGTAGGTAAGGCAAGGCAGATGATACAAATGTTATAGCCACCTGCTTATAGGCCTTCCCTCCCCGGGTAGGTGCTGCTCCTTTTATACACTTACTTGCCATTTTGTTTTTTTAACTGGAAGCTTCACACCAAACTGTGCTCCTTCTGTGAACCTGTAACTGTACTGTGCATTATATTTATCATCATGATCTTGTACCATACACTGTAATGTATGTTGGAAAAAACAATAAAACTTATTAACGAGAAAAAAAAGAAATGGGCCCCACAGTAACAGAGCTATAAAAGAGTCAGATTCAGTTTTTAAGGTTTTGAAATAAGTTTATAGTGATAAAATTAGGCTAGTACATTTTTTATTCAGAATTGACATAAAATAGTCCGAGTACAGTGAGCACTTTAATAAATAACAGTGCTGAAAAACGTGAACACTTTTAATAAATAACAGTACTTAAAAACATTTCTTAGCAATATGTTTTATAAATGTTAAAATTTTAACAAGCTAACAGTAGAACAATATTTAACTACTGTAACAAGTGAGAGATTTCATTGATTGGGAGGGGGTAGAATTGTAATATGCTGTATTTCTGTGAGATCACTATGCAGCACTGTTTAGTCAATGTTTGTTATTTTTTGCACTAGTTGTATACATTGAATTGAATGTTGCCTCTCAGTGCACCAATACTTAAATACTTCTCTAGTGGGATTTCTGTACCTTTCTGTGTTGTGGTTGCAGGTTGAAAGATGCGTGCTTCGGAGGTGGTGGCTGGATAGGGTGAGACTGGCTGTGACATCGTGGCTGCATCGGGTCACTCTGTGCTTGTCATCTGTGTCAGGAACACAGCGAGGAAGTCATCTTCTTGGGCACTGTAGAACGTTTCTTCATGCTGTGATGCTGTGGGGGAACTTACACTGTTGGCTGCTGGATCACTGAAGTGTTTTCTTCATGGATCTGTCATTTCCTCCTGCGTGATGCTGGAGCTTGGAAGCTGCATTATTGATGGAGGCAGGACCTCTGCTTCCTATGATGTTTCCCCAAATGGCCCTGCTTTACATGTCATGGTGTACAGTTCAGAAGTCATATTTACTTTGGCAGATACTTTCCCTGTGAGGATTGCTGACCACTGTAATCATTCTTTAAGGCCGGGGCCACAGTAACTCCTGAGGGATGATTCAGAATGGTGGCCGGTAACTGCCATTATCTCCCGGCTTTCAAGACCTATTGCTGAAAGGAGGTGAACTGCTGTGCTATGCAAGCTATGGTTCATGTAGGCAGGTATATTGCTGAGCTTGCATATTTGGGGTAACATGCTGGCAAGGTATTTTTTCCCCATAGGCTCTTTGGTGAACTATATTGCTTCCTGCTGCAGCTGGCATTTAGGTAAGCACAAGGGGTGGAGGTAGAAAGCAGGGGCATCGGGGGGGGATTTTGGTCAGATAGGCTTGCAGTGATCATATCGGGCACAGTGGATCACTAGGAAGCTCAGGCATATAACCTCACTGGTTCAGTTGGCCTGTTTCATGGGGATTTGCCTGGTTCTTGGTGGCTTACTTGAACGCCATTTGAGCATACTGCAGGCCATTTTCATCCGTCAGGACCTGAAAACTTGCTGTAGTTAAGGCACGCAGATCCTCTCTTCCATGGTGGGCAAAGAAAAGCTGGACATCCAGTGGCACAATTCGAATGAGCCTCACCACGGTGTTTTTGTTTAATGCCGGACCATTCTTGATGTTTTCTAACACAGCAGATGGTATGCAGGGATGGTGTGATGCTTTGTCTCTGCCCTGTCTGTGGAGAGTTTTTAGGATCCCTAGAAAAATTTAATTATAGCCGTTAAACACTGGATTTTGCATGAGATTGAATTTCCAGCTTAATGATGAGTTATTGAAGTGCTGATTGATTCTGTCTCTCAGTGACATATACAAAGAGACGTGGTACATTTCCGCAGCACTGTTTCTGAAAGTCTAATACAGCTGTCTCAGGATGTTGTTTAGGTCACTTTTTGTGACTGTGTCAAAGTTTAGTGCAATTTTGTTCTCCCTCAGCCAGTCAAGAAATTGGTTCACCACCCAGTTAGTTTGATGGATTGTGTTTCTTTCATTGCTGCTCAGTTCCAGCTCTGACAGCTGTTTCCAAAGCTGCCAAGTGTCATGGCACAAAACTGTTGTGTGTGGATTCAGTAATTATATGTTCACTCACTTGTTCTACAGGCTGTTCTGAACTATCTTCATTTTGTTTATTTTGTTGCTGATATTCATTTATCGTAACAGCAAATAGTTCAGAGTTGGTCTTCATGTTCCTGTCGGACAGTGTCCAGTAATGGTTGCAGATTTGGAATGCTCATTTCTGTCAGAAAGCAGTGATTGTACTGTGGTCACTGTAGTCCCAGCATGCTATTATGCTAGGATAACAGACCGGAAGCCTGATATTCAAAACTTTGCCCTGAGTCTAAATTAGCACTGCCCAGCATGTTAAATTAGTCCAGACCCAATAGCCCACTATATTCAAAAGGGATTGTCCCGGTGCTAAATCTGCTGAACATAATGTGTTAAGAAAGCCAGGCAAACTGGACTGGGAGTGCAGTGCAAAAATAGCCCAGGAAATAGGACAGCTCTGAATTTAGGAACCAGGAAGTGCAAACTACAACAGCAGCCCAGTGCATAGTGTTATGAAGGAAGGTAAAGGTGAACCATGAGGCCAATGTGTGTGCTAGCAAAGGAGTGGATTCATTAAAACCGTAAGCACCAGCGCATGTGAAAAATCTGCAGAAATGCATAATGTTTCTGAAATGTTTGCACAGCACAGACACATTTGCTCAGGTTTAGCACAGACTCATTTGTGCAGGTTTGGCACAGGTTTTTCACGTTGCTAAGCCATTTGCCCAGCGCTATCACTTTTGCCCAGGGCAAAAATTTTCTATATTCAACAGTGACATGCCAATGAGCCTACTTAGGCAGTCTGTGGGCAAACATCCAGATTAACATTTCATTATGTCCTGATTTGCATGCAGTTTGCCCAGTGCTATTGCAGGTTCCCACAGCTCCACCTGTAGGTCTGTCTGAAAGTACAGGGCTGGCTGGGTCTGCCCATAGCTCCACCTGTAGGTCAGTCTGGAAGTGCATGGTGGTAGCTGCAGGCTACATTTGTACAGAACCACATAGAATATTGTGCCCCAGGGGACTACACAACACAGGTGCAGATGGTGGTGCTGCATGCAATAGTTAAACTGTAGTTCCTGCTGCAGTGCGCAACAGACACTACAGTAACAAGGGGGCCAGTAGTGTGAGGGTCACAGCAATGACTATGGTGTATTGAGCATCAATGACTGCTGTACTTTACACAGAGACTGGCCCATCTTGCAGGTGTGTACTGACAGTGGACATTACAGTTACGGTGTTGTGCAACCCACAGACACTGTACCACTGGCTTGGGATACTCACAGTGACATATACATTGGGGGCCAGTAGTGTGAGGGACACAGCAATTCGTATGGTGTATAGAGCATCAATGATTGCTGTACTTCACAAAGTGACTGGCCCATCTTGCAGGTGTGTACTGACAGTGGACATTACTGGTATGCTGTTGTGCAACCCACAGACACTGCACCACTGGCATGGGATACTCACAGTGATGTATACATGGCTGGCTACATGTGCTGTGGTGTCTGTACAGATGTGCAGTATGTGGCTGAAGGGGCACATACCATCAGACAGGCACACTGGTATTCGGGTATTCCCAACACTGGACCATTTGCACTGAGTGGCTTGTCCCAGCCTTGTGGCAGCACCCAGTATGTGGTGCAGACTGACCACCTATACACCTTCCTCTCAACACCCTCCATGGTCCCAGTTCAGTATGTGTGCGCTGGCTTCTGTTGGTGTCCTCTGAAGGGTGGTCTGCAGGTGTGTGCTGTAATGACACACTGCCTTGGTGTCCACTGGGCACCGGGTCACCACTTACTGCCTGGCACGGCTGGGACCAGTAGCAGATGATGGCATCATACAAGGTGCCATCCATATGCAGCACATTTCTTCTATGTCTGGTTTCTTTCTATGTTTAATATTTACTGGTTAGGGTCATGCAATGCCGTGCAAAAGTCACTCAATTCTACAAAGTCAAGCAAAGCTGGTTTGCCCAGAGTTAAGGCTACCTTTTCCTGGGCGGTAATTTGCACCATGCAAAGTGTCACACTAAGTCGCGCAAAAACACTTTGCTCAGTGCAAATGCACTGAATATAGTATTGTGCCTATATTCATGTACATGCCACCTCAGTTTGCTCCTTGCATACATTATACTTTTGCCCGGCGCTAACGCAGTTTGCCCGTGCTATTTGACCTTTTGAATATAGTGGATACATGCTAACCCTGCGCAAATGGTTTGTTCCCAGCACAAAGTTTTGAATATCTGGCCCTTGGTAGTTAAGGGGATTAACCAATCAGGATACAAGATTGTTACTGCCCATTTCATAATTCTAGATAATGCTATGGGGTTTGCACATGAATAACAGAAAATACCATAATCAAGTGCTGAAATTAAATAACTGGATGCTTGAAGATATCTAGAGTTAGGCAACAAAAACTGTCGTATTCTGCAGAGTGCTCCATGTTTCTGATGCACTATATTTTAACTAAATGGTTACTGTGGTTTTCAAAGGTGAGGGAACTTGAAATTCATCAACAAAATCAATGGCTTCACCACCCACTGCCCTAATGGGAACATCTACATCTTTAAACTGAATTGTCAGAAAAAATATCACCTTAGTTTTTTTTTGTTAATGTTAGGGACAACATTGTGTGAAATAAATCAATTATGAAGCTCTGAAAAGTCTTGTTGAAGGAGTGCATTGAGGGGTCCCTGGTCTTTCTCTCACTTGTAAATGATCACATCATCTAAAGCAGCATTTTTCTAGACTGAAAGGCTTATGGGAGATCATCAAAATAGAGTGTCAAGAGGAGAGGACCCAAAATGTACCCCTGGGGAACACCAAAGTTGACAGGTCTAAAATCAGAAAATGAGTTTTAAATAAGATTTCTGTGTTTCCTCTAAACAAATAACTTCTAAACCGTTTTATGTAATCTTGAGAAAAATAAGCTGTACACTGGTCAATAAACATTTGAAATTTAACAAGGATAAATGCCTTGGTGAGGTCATAGAGATGCCAATGAATTTCAGATATACCAGCATGGTTAATTTGGTTTGTGTATCTCACCGGGACAGTTTTGGTGTTGTGGCAGGGATGGAAACTGTGCTGAATACTAGTAAGCAAATCATGATTAACCTGGTCAAAAATAATATGTTTAAATAATTTTGATAATGGAGGTAACAGAGATATTGACCTGTAATTTAGGTGTCAGCATGGCTCAGCTGGTAGTGCATCCACACCTGACCCAGAAGGTCATGCGTTCTTGCTCCACTTTGGGACTGTGCCCATACGATAAACACTTGACACCTGAGTGCAGTACTACAGAGGACTGTACTGCTGGGGTGTGCCATCCTTTGGAAGAGATGTTAAATCAAGGTCTTTTCCACCCATCTCTGGTGTTATTCTGCTGGGTGTCCAGGTGGAAGTAAAACAACCCAAGGTACTTTTCACAAGAGTAGGGGAATTTTTTATTTTGATTAAAGAAAACAAACAATAGAAAAACAAACAACTTCACATTCAGTACACATGAACATGGGAAAAAGAAAAAGAAAATCTCAAATATCTAATGCAAATCTCAGACAAAACCCCATAGTCCCATAAAAAGTTATCAGCTCTAAGAGGGGAGGCCTGGGCTTGTCTTTAAAGTATAAGAAAAAAGAAAAAGGACCCAGGAAACAAGCACAATAAACCAGGCCACTCTCCACAAAAAAAGTTGGAGTTCCAATATGACCCCGACACTGGTTGAAGAACTGCCTATGCAACCTCAACATTGAAACAAAGCCTAAAAATATATAGGAAAAAAAAAAAGGTAAAAGTCCAACAATACCCCCGCAAAGGATGGAAGGCAATACCTTAAGATAGGCAAAAAAGCCCCCAAAACATAACCAGAAAGGCCAGGAGGATCTGGGAAAGCCACATCCAGGCCTCTGTATCTCAGCACTGGACCAACAATACATCTCTCCAGCAAGATCTGAGTAGTGAAAGGGTCAACACCGCCTTGTCTTTCCTGTATAATGAACAAAATTCCATGTCCACCAGACATAAAAGAACTTGGGGGAGAGAACCAGTTGCGGAAAAAGAAAAGCGCATCTAGCATACCAAAAATAAAATTTCAAACAAGTAAACAAAAGACAAAGCATACTGGGATCATACCCTGTGAGGGAGGTAGAGAAACCCAATATGACTTCTGAATAGGTCCAGGAGGACCAAGACACATTTCCCCATGCTGTGGCCACATAGGACCAAAACCCCTGCGCATACGGGCAATGAACTAAAAAGTGGGACATAGACTCCAAAAGCAATTTGCAACCCAGCCTCGGATAATTCTGTTCCGAAAGACTTTTGTGTTTGGCATTCTCATTAACACTAAGTCTGCCATAAAAACTAAGCCAAAGGATATCCCACATTTTGGGAGGGATCCAATTATCTACCAGGACCTTTCAAACATGGGTATAGTTGCTCACCAGGATATCAGGGAACATGGGAGTGTCCACAAAAAAGGAACACATCACATCAGCATACAATTGTTTGGAAGGAACTGTGTTCACAGTGTGAGGAATAAGAGACCAACAAGTCATTCCATCAGCAATAACATGAACATAATGTACAGCATATCTAGTAAGATACTGTGGAATAGGTCAGGGTCCCAAAAAGGACTGCATCAAGATCACCCAAGTGGACACCCATGGGGTCCACGGCTTAAGATTCAGCTGAAAAAAGGCCTCAAATTCCACCACAAAAATTGACAAACAGAAGAACCTAGGTGATTAATAATTTCCACATCCCCTTGAGCAACTGATAAATAAAGAAGGTTACTTTGAAGGGGATTTAATCTGCTACCCCACACAAGATGAAAAAATAACCCATAAAATCTAGACTCCAGAACTTTTGGCAATGGATATACCATACGCAAATATGTAAACAGAGGTAATACAAAACATTTCAAAACAGCCACCTTCTTTTTCTTGGTTTGTACCTAAGTCTGCCACCATTGTATCTTCCCCAAACAGGCAGTGATACATATATCCCAATTAAACAAAGTCATATCCTCAGCCCCATATACAATATACAAAATCTTAGCTCTGGGATGGTAACATCAATCCCTCCAATCCATGTCATCAAGGGAACCGGGTTCCCCTCTGTCAAACCTGAACATTTACTAAGGTTGCGGGACACCCTTGAAATGGGGGTGAAGGAGGCAAACACCTCCAAAGCCAATCTACCTGAAATATCATCTTTAACAAAAAGGGTAATGTCATAAGCATATGCCAAGACAACAACAGTATCAGAACCCCCCACAGCAACTGTGCCCCGGATATGATGATGCTGCTGAATTTTCCACAAAATGGGATCAATACAAAAAGGATAAAGCAGCAGGCTCATCGGACATCCCTGCCACACTCCCTGATGAAGAGGAATAGCCCGGCCCATATGGCCATTAGACAGGGGTATCACAGTCACCTTCTCATATAAAACCCTAAGCCGTGCAACAAAACCCACTGGAACATGATAATGGACTAAGACCTGAAACAGGAGGTCATGTGACACCCTGTCGAAAGCGTTGTCCTGGTCCAACTTATGGAGCTATCCCAAGGTCATCCCCTTCCCAGTGGATCCAAGCACCTCACGAAAGAGTATTAAATTATCCATCACATGTCTACTGGGGACAGCAGAAGTCTAAATGAAGGAAATCTCCTCAGAGGCCAGTGGAGTGAGGCAACATGTCAAAATAGTCATCAAAATTTTCAGGTCTGAATTCAAAAGACAGAGGGGGCGTCAGTTGGTCAAATCTGTTCCCCGACCCTTGTTATAAACATACGAAAACACCAGCAGATATAGGCCTCACGGTCTATCGAGTCTGCTTGATTGTGCAGCTAAAGGAGGATCTGGGAAGCCTCCAAAAAGGATGTGGAGGGGCATCAGAACCCAAAAATTCATTAAAAACTACCTTCAAAATCTCCATCAAAGGAGTGTGAAAAGATTTGTAAGATTCAGAAGTCACTCCATCTGGACCTGAAGCAGTGTTACAACGTAATTTAAGTATAGCAGCCCCTACCTCATCAGATGTGATAGGACATATCATATCCAAAAAACTGTCCACCTCTTGGTAAGACATGCTCACAGAAGCAAGAAAAGCAGTAGTGGACGTGGCCGAGCCCTTAGTGCCAAACATACCGAAAAGATAAGACCAGGCCTCATCCAAAATACTCGGAGTATCAATCACAACATCCTTCCTCTCTGTGCCGAGTGAGGTGAGAAGCTGCCTCTTTAGCTTCATCCAGCAGCTCTCAAAGGGGTCCCCAAGGCACTTTGTACACTGGGTACCAGACAGATGCTCCATAAGCAAAGAGGCACTGCGGTCGTACTGTAAAAGCTTCATCCTAGATTTTAAGTTGGAAATAATGGAACCATAATCCCTGCTGGACTCATTCTGAAAGGAAATAGCCCAAAATAAATGAGATCTCAGGAGAGATATTCCTTAAAGGCCATTGATTTAGTATGACAGGAAAGCAAATGAAGAAAAGCAGTCAGGGAAAGATTAGTAGCCTCCCACCAAGCACTAAGGGATTCCTCAATGCAAGTTACTGACTGACGAGTTCGTAGGAAGTCCACAATCTTATCACAAATCCAGTCATCTGACAGTATCATATTATTAAACTGCCAAAACCCACAGCCCTCACGGAGTATCCAAGCCATGGAAAAAGTACCATGCAATGAAAGATGGTCCAAGGTTTCCAATGGTTGGAGACCTATTGACCCAATAAAAAATTTTTCCAAGCAAAAAAGATAATCAATGCACGTGGCAAGATGCACTCTGTGGTATGTCATGCCACCCATTGGGAACTGAGATCAGAAAGCATGCATAAGTGATGCATCTGAGATCAATTTCCACAAGGAACGAGCATCAAAGTATGTCTATAACCAAGGTTGAACAGGGTCCAATCCTACATTAAAGTCTTCGCCAAAAATAATGGGGTGGGACGTGTGGAGATAAGGCTGTAGATCCTGGAATAATTCCACCCAGGCCTTCTTAGTTAAAGGGGCATATACATTCAACAAACGAAGAGGAGACCCCTGAAACAATACATCCACCAACACGGCCCATCCCAGAATAATATCAACCAGGGATTATAGCACAAAATCACAATTGCTAAACAAATTTCCTACACCATCCAAGCATCGGTGCCTATGGACCAGTATGATGGTCCCCAGCAAAAATGCTTTTTAGCCAATTGCAGTTCCCTGAAAGTGGACAATCTGGCCTCCTGCAAAAAAATAATATCAAAATTATGATCAGCAAGCAAAGAAAACAAATATGTGCACCTAGCAGGAGTCTTCACACTGTTAACATTAACTGTCGCAAGGCGAAATGTAAGCACTGTCATAATGAAATAATAGATAGGGACCCATGACATGGTCAAGTCACGTCCATAACTACAGTCTGGTCAGCAGGCGGCTTCTTCACAGTCGTTTTATGCTTCTTATGTGCTATTTCACAGGTGTAAGAGGAAGTACAACATCCATATCTCCCTCTGTATCCATTGAAACTGCAGGCCTAGAGGATGGACAAGAGGAATAGTCAAATACCACACCGGTATCTCCTTCTTGGGACAGGGCATCAAATTTGTTTTCCAAAGATAATGGGAAAATTCGACTGGAAGTAGTGGACAACTTCTTCAGGGGTTTATGTGATAGTAAGGATCTTTTGCACATATGCATCGGCAAGGTCAGAGGTGGCATAGGACTGGACACTGGTGTCTGTGAGGGTTCAACAGACTGTTCATCCACAATGGGAAAGATTGCAGTAGTGTCCACTGGTAATCCAAGAGTAGAGGGTCAGGGCCCAAGGCAACCAGAGAGGATTCTGAAGAAGCTGGCATCAGAGGAGGAACAGCACCCCCTACAAGTTCCCCATTTGTCAAAACTTGGTGGGCCAATTGAGCAGCCAAGGATTTCCACATGCTTTGTTGTGCCTGCCACCTTGCCTGGTCAAAAAGGGTGCCCATCATAAAGTCCTCATTTTGATTATGAGTAGCCCATTGACACTGGTGATAGTTGTGGCCACTGTCTTCACACAGGTTACACCTAAGTTTGTACGATCATTGAGCACTGGAATGTCCCAATGTTATGCATAGATAACAGTGGAGAGTATCACAGGCCAAACCTAAATAGGAGACTGATCCACAATGGAAGCAGATCTTTGGCTGGGTATGCTGACTGCACAAAGAAACATCCACAGTGAAGACCATCACGGTGACAGAAATCGACAGAAAGCATTGGGTCACTGTGACGGTCCCCGCTGACATGGCACTGAATCTCCCGGTGTTTCACCCCCTTCCCGAGACAACTCCATCTCGGAGTTGGATAAATACTGGGGGGTGTGTGGGAGGGTGAAGCCCCCCACATGGGGAGTTCAGGGGGTGCAGACCCCCGAAGAAACACACCGACATCCCCAACAGTACAATGCCAACACTCTGCATTGTATCTGTCAATGTTGGGGATGTCGGTGATGTTGCTGTCGCTGAGGTATAGGTAAAACCTTTAGCTGTCCAGAATAAAACCATTGTGCCCAGTCCTAGCCAATGTAAAAGACACTGGGAATATGTATAACACTGGAGGCTGCATGCCAGAGCTTCACCTTGAAATGCCAATGTCCAGTCCAGAACTCTTCTGGGTCCAAAATGTGGATAGGGTCCCCCAACACCTCACACCATCGAGACAGCCAATAACGGACACCTGCACTTGTACCCCTTCATTTTTCCACATCGCTGTAAGAGTTTGGACAACTGGTTTTGTCAGGGGACAGCCTGAAAGGGGAGCCAAAGTGGAGAATACTTCAAAAGATTATATTGTGTCTAGAAACAATCCCAAAAAAACAGGGTCCGAAAGCTAAGATCAAAATAACCATCAGCAGAGACATGGAGCAAAAGGCATACAGTTCATTTGGGATAACATGCAGCGACTACTTTAATAAGACCTGACCCACATAGGACCAATCTGGTGGTTCTGCTAATGCACCTTTGTAGAACAGCCGGGCTGTATTCCGATGTTACGCCAGTGGGGCGAAGGGAAGGCATCCATCTTCCGAAACTGCACCCACTGTTGCACCGAAGAGGTGAGGTCATAGCTGTGACCAGCACTACAGAGGTCTCATCAGCAAGTTCCACCCACTCTGTGCAAGTAAGTGGTACCAAATTCAATCAAGATGGCATACGGACATGGGGGGTTCTTTGAGGTTCAACCGAATGAGAAGGTGGTGTCAACCCCTGGGTAGGTATCAGATTATCAGCAAAGGTATGGGAGCCACCCCCACCATCCCATCCATGGTCCCATGAGTGACAGGTCCATCAAAACAATGTGGAACAGAGGAATCACCCTTGCATGGAGTAATAGAGGGCTCCCCCAAGTCAGGAACAGAAAGCAAAAGGTCAGACAAAAGGACAGGGCTAGGTATAGAGGTCGCCTCTTGTGACAATGCTTCCCCTAAGAAAACATCTGGTTCAGACAAAGGGATAAGGAAAGTGGGGTTTAGAGTGCCACTGTCCCACAACATCCCAGGTCCGACCCACTTCTTGCAGTGTTCACATGGGGGAACCACGATGTAGGAGGGTAAGGGTCAGTCCTTTGCCCTCACTAGGGACTCCATGTATCAGGCATAGACTGATGCCTGAATGCATCCTCTACCCCTTCAGTATGGATAGCAATGTCACCCTCAGAATTTCATGAAGGACCTGTACTGTCCATCTGGGTCGGACCAGCAATGGCCGGTTGTCTCAATCCCATGGGATGGCATGAAGGGGGCAGGAGCATTGCAGGCAGAAGTACAGGCCAACCTCCTGTGGATAAGTCCCCCTCTGAATTACTTAACAAAGATCCCAGGTCTGAAGATAACCCCAGCAATTGGGCAGGTCAAATCGGCAGCAAGAAATCCACCACTGCCATCAGCCCACAAACAGCCACATTTCGCGCCCCCACAGAATCAGTAAACACAGTACCTGTGGGTCTCTCCACCCTAATGGCATGCAGCCTCTGTAGTGTATCTCACTCCTGAAGCATCGCCCATTCTTCCTACTCTAAAAGAGACAGCATAAAATCCCATTTGTGTTTGAAAGCATCCTGTAAACATTCCTCAGCCTCCCAACAGCCAGAGGTCTCCGGTGAAGAAACCAACTCCATTTCAACTGGAGAAACTATTCTGGACAGCAGCAGCGACTCCCTTCTGAACAACAAAAGCAAGATTCCAGGTAAGAGCAGCGTCAGAAGGAGTTAGAGCTTCCCAACCATGTCATCCTCCCAGAGCGACATGACTTCCAATGATCAGGAAGTCAGGCAGCAGCTCCCCCTACCATCGAGTAGGGGATTTTCCCCAGCATCCTGGCTTACATTCCCCTTCCCATAAAAAACAGTTCATTCAATTGTTCAAGGCTGCGTGTGGCTGTTGATGTGTGAAATGGCTGACACTACACCTTCAGTCACTTCACTACCATTCTCTCCTTGCTTGTAAAGCACTTTGGAATATATTGTGTATAAAAAAGCACTATAGAAATACTAATTATGCTTCTTCTTTTTCTTCTTGCACTTTGCAAGGAGCGATTTGGAGCCTGATTTGTGAACTGGATGAACAGTTGCATTTTCCAGATGGTAGGGGAAAAAAGCAGAACAAAGAGAAAAAAAAACGTACATTCCAACGGGTATTCTTGGATTGCTGTTCTTCAAGTATTATAGTACTTTGCCAGCAGTGACATATTTAAAGAAGTATTTTGGGTGGACTGAATCTTAAAAATGCTCTGGGGAACCTAAAGACTAATGTGTTGCTTGTGAACCTATCCAGTACTTGGAAGAATCACCAAAGAACTCATTAAAAAGTTTGGCCTTAGGAAATTAATTATTTTTGAGTTCATTGTTGAGCTCAGTGACTGTGGGCTGATATTCAATTTTTTTACCAGTAAGTGCATGAAGAACACTCCTGAAATTACTAGAGTTACTAGTAGCCAAGGACTGTCTATCCCTGGAGAAATCAGTTTTGGCTTTTCTGATTTTTGGCCTTACAGAAATTCCATGCCCTGCTGAAATTCTGCAGTTAAAGGGAATCTCCATGTTTTTTATAAAAGGGGCCATTTTTTGTTACTGTCCCTACTTAGAGCAAGTAGATAAGGAGTTATACAGTCATTTTTGTTCCCTCTGACTCAAAATTTCTTAACAGGGCAAAGTTGTTACACACTTCTACAAAGACAGTGCAAAATTCTACATAAGCAACATTGATGTTAACAATAGATTGCAAAAGAAACTAGTCAGTAGTGAATAATGTCCCTCTGACCATTTCAGTGTTCGGACTCCTGAGAGTTCTAGAATTAATGAAAACTGGTTTGGGCTTACTCATTTTTGTCCAGTCACGGTAGACTGAACTGTGGCCACTCAACTTGTTCGGTGGTATCCCGTATCTAAGAACTTTATCTGAGTGAGAGACCACTGCCACTTCTACTGTCAACAGGTACCCAGTGATAGAATGAACTCTGGTGGGGGATGTGATCATTTGGTGATGGATGGCCAAGTTATGGAAGTCTCTTTAAAGAATCAGATTGTCTGCTGTTCCAATCTCCCATAACTAACCAGTCTCTGGATTTTGGAAGATGGTTACCTAGGGAAATAATAGTCTCGTTCCTTTCAACTTCACATCCTGGGGAATATAAATTAAATCAACAGTGAGAACCTTTTGTTGACCCAAAACAATATTCACAGCAACAGTATTTGGTTCATCTGGAATGACCTCCCTTTAGTGAACTCATACTGCCTATCATTCTGCAATCCATTTACCTTGAGAAGGTCTACCAGTCTTTCCCTCAGTATCGTGTCAAGTGCCTCATTTATTAATTTAGTTAGTTATTCAGTTATTTATTTGTTTACCAGGGGAGTACAATGATTGAAGAGACCATTTGCAGGCATCTCCTGGGCCATAAACGTGGTACAAACATGGGTAGTAAATGTCCATAAATGACCAGATACATTAGTGTATTATAATACAAAAATTGATACAGACATCAGATTCAGTAGAAGAGAAGAAGACATTAGGGCATGAGGGAGCAATCAGGTAAAAATAGCAATAATGTAAACAGTTTATTCAGTCTTCACAGCAGCATAATATCACAGAATAGTAAGGAATGTTAATAATTGGGAAGTAATAGTCTCTTTCCTTTCACCTTTCCCACTATAGATGTCAGGCTGACTGGTCAATACTTACCTGGCTCATCATTTCACCTACTTTTATAAAGGGGAGCCACAGCAACAGGCCTCCTATCCCTGAGGACCAGTCCTGTGTCCAGTGAGCAACTGTAAATATATGCCAGTGGAGCTGCTAGTACCTATGCTGCTTCCTTGAGTATTCTAGGATGCAACCCATCTGGCCCCATTGACCTATTTTCTGACAACCGCCACAACTCATAACTCATTCTTTCTTACGTGATATGGCTATGACTGGTAAAGCTCCCCTCTTCTCTCTTTTCTACCCTTACTCCACACTCTGGTTCAGTACCTCAGCTTTGTCTCTGTACCCCTCCTTCCATCCACCCCCTTATTTCAGATGCACTATGCCCTCCATGAGCATGTGTTTCTCCTGGATCTATTGGTAGACTACCTAGCCCACAGGTTCACTCCTTTTGCTATGCTAAGCTTTATTTCCACATTAGAGCTTCTGACCTGCATACTTGTCTGTCTGGTTGCCCATAGGTATGCATACTTGTCTTCCTCCCTTTGGCTAGCTTGTATTTCTTAAATAACCTTCTCTTCATTCTGACTGCCTCCTACACATTTAGTGTGAACCACGTTGGCCTTCTTGCTCTTTTCCTTTGACTGCCATTCCAATACTGCTGGCTTTATTCTCCAGGGCACAACATGTGAATGCCTCCTACTTCCCCTGCACTCCTTCTACAGTATCTCTGCTAACCCCCTAATTTTTACCTCCAACAGCTCCTGCATGCTTTTGAAGTCTGCTTTCCTGAAGTCCCACACCTTCGCTGTGCTATTCCCCTTGCTTGTTTGAGGTTGGAACATAATCCACACTATTTTCTGGTCACTTGACCCCAACAATACCTGAATTGTTGCACTGTGCACCCACTCACTGTTTTTGAGCACCAGGTCCAGCAGTGCTCCCTCCCTTGTAGGGTCCTGAACCAGCTGAGCTACAAATACTTCCTGGCATGCCTCAGTCTGGACCTGACTCCTTGCACTTGCAGTGACCAGTTCCTTCCAGTCAATATTTGGCATGTTGAAGTCTTCTACTACTAGTACTTCCTCCAGCCAGGTTGTTCGCCTAATAATGCACCCTAGTTTCCTATCCACCCTTGGTCTTGTTCAGAAGATCTCTAAACCATCCCGAATCTGGTTAGGTTCCCCTCCCTATGGCTCCCTCTACACACAGACTCCTCAAACTACCCAGTCCTTCCAGAGTATTTATCTTCATGGCCTCAGTGCCCTCTTTCACACAGAATGATCTCCCTATCACTTGTCCTTTGTATTATGCTTCCTAATTAATATATACCCACATATGATCATGTCCCAGTCATAGTTCTGAGCTGTCACATCTCCATGACAGCCACCAGGTCCAGAGGCAGCCTTGCCTTGCTACACTTTTCAATAAATGGGAGCTATGCATTGATTTACATTCATTTGCATTTATTAGAATCAAACAGAGTGCCTTCCTTTGTGTTTGCTCCTGGGATTCTGATTTTAGAGTGCAACGACTGCAGGACTCAGAGCACAGGTTCTTGTTCATTTCTGCTTTAGCATCATAGAAAATTAAGACTTTCAGCTTTAACATCTGAGTTTACAGCATCACTTCTATGTGGGAAACACCTTTTCATGTGGGAAAGAGCACTTCTGATGGGTAAAAAGAGTGGCATCCCTCATAATGAAGGACACGTGAGTGGTGTGGAAGAGACCTTGATTTACTGTCTCATCCAAAGGATGGCTCCTTAACAGTGCAGCACCCCCTTTGTACTACACTACACTACAGTGTCAGTTATGGTATTGTTCCAAGTGCCTGGTGTGGGGCTAGACCCCACAAGATTCTAATTTTCCAGCACCAGAAATGAGTGTGCTACCTACTGAGCCACTGACACCGATAAATAGTTGGTAAGCACTTGGAAACAAAGGCAAAAGAAAAAAAAAATAGAGGAATAGCTGGAGACAAAGGGCTGCAAGACAGCAAGTAGCATGGGTCTATCACACAAAGATTGTGCCAAGCCAGCCTGCTGGTATTTTCAAATTGGATGACGAGCATAGTAGATAAGGGACAGGTTGTCAAAATGCTCTATCTAGACTTCAGCAAGGCCTTCAATTAATTTGCTTCACATAGGAGGCTGCTAAAAAGAGCTCCTTAAAATCCTAGGGTTTGAGAAAGGGCTTAAGAAGAATGCAGAGTTTAAAGGGATAAATCAGTAAACAGGGAATTAACAAGTGGGGTGCTACAGGGGTCAGTTCTGTGTCCTGTTATATTTTAGATGTTCTTTCGTGACATTAGGGAGGGACATCAGAGCAGACTGTGTCTCTGCAGATGATGTGAAACTCTGTGGCAGGGTGGAGGGTGAGCATGGAGTCCGAGAAATAAGGAAGGTGCTGAAAATATGATTTAGAATTTGTCACTTGAAGTTAAATGGCAAGAAGTATAAGGTGATGAATACTGGCAAAAAAAAACAGGCACAGACTACTTTTTTTTTTAAACTTTATTTATTAAGGAGTCCTTAGGAATCTTGAGGCAGAAATACATACTATTTCAGTATACAAAAAAAGCAGGTTATCTCATATTACCATAAACAAATGTAACCCCCCGTTACCCGGGGTTACTAGAATCCCAGTAAGACCTAGTGGTAAGCAGGGAAGACAGCTTGTGAAACTCCAGTTAAATGGATTTCACACTGTCTCACTCTGTTCTCAGTCTCAGCTGAGACTGAGGGATGATATCACCATAGAACTCTCGCAGCTTCATGAGTCACACTGGAATGCTGCAGTAGGAAGTTAGGATAGAATGTTTGGGGAATTTGAACAGGGTCTGTGTGCAGTCTTGGAGAGAAGAAGTAGCACAGCAGTCTGTGTGCAGGCTCTCAGAGCCTTAAGCTCTGTTGTAGAGCTACTGTAAGGGAGGTTTGTGTTTCCACTGTAAGAGGAACACAGAAAACTGATTGTTGAAGTGGTGGAGACCGCTGTTACTGGTCCAAGTGCCCACTCCCTGGGGGTGGGGGTTTGCCTGTTTTCCAGGGGTAACCCTCCTGATTCCGGCTAAGGAAGAAGCTGCTTATTTCAAGTTGTGCTGCGGCACCAGAAGCTGTGGAAGAGAAATTCCTGTGAGGAATCACCTGTGGGGCACCTGCAACCAAAGGATGAGTTCACTCTGACAGAGGGCCAATGTTTTTCACCTGAACTGTTGGAACGTGGGGATTGGACTACTTAATCTGTAGGAGGTCTAGTGTAATAGACATTGCCGGTTAATTCAAGTAGGTTCAAGTCCAGCACAAAAAAACTGAAGTAAAGTGCGGATTGGACTGCTTAATCTGTGGGGGGCCTAGAGTAATGGGCTATGTCAAGTAAAAGTATGTTCAAGTCCAGCACAATGGGAAAGCAAGACAAGTAGAGAATATGTGACATACATTTAGCCTTAATCTACATTGCCAAGCTTTACAGAATGAGATGTTTACTGTTCAGAAAAATGGCCGGGTATGAATTGTGGGAGCAAGAGGTGGGAGACCCCCCCATCAGTAGTAACCAAATTCACCTCTATGGATTTGCTCTGTGGCACCTTTACTTTCTCTCAGGTACTTGGCCTGTGCCTGAGGAAAGTACCCAGATGTGGGATTAAAAGGAAAATTCCCTGATAGAGCTGAGGTGCTCTTAGGTGGTTTAGGGAGACACCAGAAAAGGTTTCCATGACATATGGAAGGTATCCGAGTGGCAGGCAGGGGAGTCAAGCCAGGAATAGTGTACAAGTTTGGGCTGTGTACCCAAAGCAGCATGCAAGTCCGGGCTATGTGCCAGGTGGGTTCAAAGCCTGAGGGCTGAAGTGTTGAAGGAGTGTTTGTGATTCTTTTAATCTGCATTACCAGAAGTGTAGCCCCATGAGGGTCTGTCTATGCTTTGTTTGTTCTGTTTGGATATGAATAAAGCCACACATTAGAATCCCATTCCTGGTATTGGACATTACAGTTATTGCTTCCTGTGTTCGGAGTTACTTGGGTGCCCCTGTGCAGAGTAGCCAAACCTAGCCCTTGTGCCGAGTAACTTATTCCTCCCCGAACCCAGTCCCCACCTGGTAATGCTGTCAGATTCAAACAGCATACCCCCTGTCATTTTGCAAAAGGCAGGAGTAGGGGGGCTTACAAACTGGAGGCACCGCTTTGGATTTTAAATTTAGGGAGGAAAGGTGCTTGGGCAAAAGGCTAGCATTTTGGTTATCTGGCAGTGGGTAGCCCAAAAAAGCTGAAGCAAGGTTAACTAGTGTGTTGCTGTGTGCTGTTGTCCATGTGCTGCTGTTAAAATGTCAACTGTTTACCAAGGAGCAGTAAAGCCTGAGAGAGTATGCCCTTGTCCTGCATCAAAAATTATAGCATTTTGCCAGCTTTTAAAAACTGTTGTGACAAAGAAAAGTGTGGAAGTCTAGGGGTAGCAACAGAAAAATTGTGCCCTGGACATTAGAAATGCTTTCTAGTGAATGGAGAGACTTGCTGTGTTAATGGCCATGACAAATGGTTGAAATGGGCCCCCGCCGTGGAGTCAGTTAGAGAAAAAAAAAGTGGTTTTGCAGTTTAAATTTGCCTGCTCGATGATCGCCATGAGGAGAAGAGCACTCGAAAGGGAAAGAGGCTCATTTGCATGGCGTCGTGTGATTGGTGAGACTACAATTAGCCCCGCTCCCAAGCCAGCTCTACAGCGACTGCCCAGCATTCAAGAGGGATTGTGAGTGGAGCGCATGTACTTGCTTATCGGAGGAGCATCTCGGTGACTGAAAGCACTGTAAAAGTTTAAAAACTCGGACTTTCCTATCTAAAATCAGGCTTAATCTGCATCTCGATCGACTGGATTGTGAGTGTGGTGTTCAGAGGGATGAGCGGCAGGACTGCCAACCCACTTCCTTCCAGAGGCCTCCAAGACTGGCTGCAGGCCATTTTCCATCGCAGCAAACAGCTACTGATAACAGTGAGTACCAACAGTAATAATTGCTCAAACCAGTGATTTTTGCCAAAAGCCAGCTGAATCTGTGTGCAGCAGTGTAGTCGTTTGCAAACAAAGACTGTGTTAAGTTTTTACCAGCAAAAGCAAGCTTGTTAAGCCATCGATTGTGAGCATAGTTATGGGTTCAGCGTCAGAGTAAAGTTTCAAAGCCATGAGAGAGACTGTGAGTTGTATCAAGTTATGCAGCAAGAGTTACAGGCAATCCTGTGCTTGAAATAACTGAGGCTTTAAGGGACTGTGAGCTAGAGAAATGTTTTCAGCAAGTGTAAAGTCCATGGCAAATCATATAAATGTGCTAGGAAAAAGAACAGTGCAAGTTTGTGCAGTTCTGAGCAAAGTTATCAGCAGAGTGTGTAAATTGGATGCGCAGTGGCTTGACCCAATTTCAGAATGTTGATGCACAGGAGTGCTGCCGACGCCATTACAGGGTGGAGTAGTAATGTAAACACAGCAGCAGAGGAGCCATTTTGAAAGTGAAAGAAAGTGTTCAGTGATGTGAGACTTTCAATAACAGTGAGCGTTTGTTTGTTTTTCTCTGCAGTTATGGCCTCAGGACCAGCCCGCTACCCGGATCATGACCGGGCTGTGGTAGCAGCAGAAGTAAACAAGTTAAGGAACATTGAGAGGTGTTTCTATGGAGGACAACTGCCTCCTTATGTGGCGATTCTTGGATACCCATTGCAAGTGTGCTTAATATGCTTAAATGCTGGAAGGGACGTCTTCATGGTACCTCACTGTTCGAGGTGCTTAGAGAAATATGGCTTGTTTAAAGCGCCAAAGATTAGTTTGACTCCCACATGGACAAAAGTTCAAGAATTTGCAGTTGGCAGCACACAGCACCAGGCGGAGCCTGTTGGAGAAGGCCCCTTGGGGGAGTGTGGCACAAAGCTAGAGAGTGCAGATTTACAAACAAAACAATGTGCTGATGTTTCAGATGCTGTGTTACAGAGAGACAATTCAGGCAGAGCATCAGTAGACCCTTGGAGAGGGGGGCCTAGCCCAAGTCTCATAGGAGAAGATGAGATGAGGGAGGTCTTTGAATGGGAGGTATCTACCTCCGCACCCAGTGAAGAATGGATAGTCTCAGGAGTGATGACGACTGCTCACTCCTGGGCACAGATTCTCAGTGAGGAAGAAGAAGAGGGGGAACCTATGTGGCCTTGTGAAAAAGGAATGGGTACACAGCCTCAAGCTCTTGCCTCAGAGGATTGCATGGAAGAGAGTGGTGATGCCACTACCCTGGCTGTGTAAGAAGAAGTCAGAGATCCATTCTTTGTCTCTTTGAGAATGCGTAGCTGGCAGAACCAGGACTGGCCGCCCCCAAGCCAGGCCAGAGGTCTCAGGTTGACCAAAGCTAGTAAAGAGAAAAGACTGGTTTGTAGGAAGGTGAATGAAATCTATGGGATGTCCTTTCCTACCTTTCCTCAGAGAGTCTGGGAGGAGATTGAGAACAACAGGAAATGCTGGATTTGGGCTGAAGCAATGAAATGTGTGCATCCTGGTGCAAACAAGCATGTCAGGAACAGAATGTTTACGAAAAATACAGCCAGTGGAAAAGAGGCAGGACACTGTTAATGGACACTGTTCGAATAGTGGATGGAGAGGGATGTGAAACCTTTCACAGTGTGAATTATGTGTGCCCAGACAGGGTAATAATACAAGCTCCTGACCCGTTGTGCTATTGGCCACAATGCAAAGACCTCCCTGCAAATGTGCCCATGCCTACCAACTGGAAAGCAGAGCAATGGTAGTCAGTGCTGCCACTCCAGCCATTACAGTGCCTTTGTTGTTCCGCCAGTATGGACATCCAGGACTCAGGTGCCCCACATTCATCAGTTCTACAGTGTACTGACTTTCCAGAATCCATCGACTGGCCCACCAGATGACTTCAGATCCAGAGAGGACACTAGCCCAGCTGTATCCTGATTCATCGCCTGGTAACCGGATGATGTCAGACCAGCTGTTTTCCTTTTTGTTCATGTTCCAAGGTTCCATCTTCAGAGATGACATCAGCCCAACAGTTTCCAGATGTGCCCTCCTGTCATTCCTGGAAGATGTCCGACCAGCTGTATCGGAAGAATGCTACCAGGGAGAGTCTTCGGCTGAGGACCAGGTCAGTGTTTTGTTCATTCTACAAGGGACTGGTAAGTCCAAACTTTTCTATTCTTATGATATTGCAGTACACACCCTACACTAGCAAACTCTAGATGTTTGAACTGTCCTCAAAAGACTCTCCCCTTCGGGACTTTGGCCTGCTAGAACTGAGCTTCACAGGGCTCCGGCGCAGGAGAGACTATTTAATGGACTTGCCTTCGGGCACTGTGGTCACTAGATGGGACTTTTAGGCACTCCATACCCCAAATGTGTATTGTAAATAATGTCATTGTTTTTCTACTGGTTTCTAATGCTTGTACTGTTTTTCTACTTTTCTAAAAAAAATATGTATTTTTGGGATTCTCCAGTGTTTTGATGATAGGGGTTTAGATAGACTGTGTATGCAGATTAGGAGTGTGTGTTGTCTTTCTTTTTTCTTGCAGATGATCCTGAAGAAGTTAGAAGAGAAGACAAGAAGAGGAGGAGGGACTTATCGGAGTTCCTCACTAGTACTTTAGTGTGTAGTGTTTAAAGTACTGTTGTTGTTGTTGTTACTGTGTAGTAACCCTTTTCTTCCACAGGTATGGTTGTGGGGGAGTGAGGGAGTAATGTAATAGTATGGTATTAGCTCCTGGTGTGTGGTTGCATGGTGACCAAGGTCGGGGAGGTCCCCTGTTTGTTTGTTTTGGGATTTGAGTTAAAGGCAGATAGGTTTTCCCTAGAGGGCTAGGGGGATAGACAGACTGTGGCCCTGACCTGCAGTAGGGGTTGCAGTGCTGATCTATTAGGGCTATGCTCTGGGCAGTTCTACCGGAGCCACTAGGTACCCATAGTCAACGTGTAGAGTAGAGTTTGATATGTCAGCCAATGGCCTCTAGGCCCTTAGTGTTATCTGCCTGTGCTGGCACATGGTAGGGGAGAAGGTGGTGCTACCTTCCTGTAGTCAACACATCGGGCAAGATGGCCTAAGCTGGGTAAATAATGTCTGCGGACAGTCATTTTCCTGGTCCAGAGTGAGTGTAACCCCCCAGTTAATGATAGAGGAGGGAGAGGGGAGACTTGGGGGAGTGGTTGGTATCCTAGATCTGGAAGTGTGGGGGGTCGCTGGTGGGCAATGACAGCAATGGGTAGGGTGGTAAGCTGAAACAACTGCGGTGCACCAATCTTTCTAAAAATTGACTGGAGTGTGGGAGGATGTTTAGTGTGCAACCACATAGAAAAACTTAGAAAGGAGATTGAGGGTCTGCAGGAGGAACTAAGACAGGCAAGGCAGATTGGGGGTGGGTTTAGCCCAATACTGGAGGGAGGAAGAAGGGGAGATGTGGGAGGGTGATTTAAGCCAACAGTGGTGAGGAGAGGCTCAGAAGAAGGGAAGCAGAGACAAAGGGGCCCAGGCCAGGAAGAACAATTGCTGGGGAAACCAGGTCAGGAGACAAAAGACAAATGGAAGGAGGAGATAGGGACTTATGAGGGGAGGCGAAGAAGTGGCAAAAGTCATGAAGTGGAAAGGAGAGAACAGGTTACTATGAGAGAGAGGGAGGCGGGCATTTGTGAAGGGCCTTCAGAAAATAGTTGTGCACTGCTAGAAGAAGAAGGTGGAGGAGGAAATGATGAAATTAGAGGGTATTTGATAAATACCTGGACCAAACTGGAGGCGGGGAAGTTCTGCTGGGAGAATTGCAACAGGGGTAAAGGAAATAATGTGCAGGAGGAAGAAGAGGGCTGGAAATGAGAGAGGGAGATGAATGGGAAGCAAGCAGGGAGTAAGAGGGTGGAATCTTAGTGCTGGGGAGTTCAATTAAGAAGGAGTTAGGTGGGGTAGCAAGGCGGAGGCATAGTCGCATTTGGGTGGAGGTCATGCCAGAATGACAACGCGAAAGGGTGGGACAGTCTGTTCTGAAATATGCTAGAAGGGGTAGGGACAAGCCTCATTTAATTATACATCTTGGGACAAACGACCTGGCTGACAAGACAGTAGATACAGTCAGAGGGGTTTGAGGAACTAGCACAATTATGTGAGGGCAGAAAAGATCAGTAACTTTTTCAGAGATACTTCCGTGCCAAAGGCAAGCACAACAAGAAAGCTGAGAATAGAGGAATTTAATGGATGGCTAAGAAGCTGGTGTTGTGCTAAAGGAATTATGGGGGGGTGGGCGGGACCTGGGAGGACAGTAGTCTCTATGCCAAGGACAGACTACACTTGAGTGAGGAGGAAAGAAAGTGTTGAAACAGAGGATGGAGGGTACATAGAGAGTTGGGAATTTAAACTAGGAGTGGGGGTGGCAGTTGGGGATGAGATATGCAGAGACCACAGGTTGGGAAACCATATGAGCTTACCCCACATAACAGTGGCAAAGGACAAATGGCAAGTACTGTTGGTGATGCTAGGAAAGGAGGGCAGGATGGGAGGGGAAAGGGTGGAAGATGGTTACCCTTAATGCTAGGAGCCTTGGGAGGAAAACTGCAGAGTTACAGGTTCTCATGGCAGAGGGAGAGTTGGACATTGCAGTCATCACAGAAACATGGGCCACTCAATGCAATAGCTGGGACCTGTCTGTACCAGGGTACAGGTTATTTGTGGGAAAGGGTGATTGGGAAAGGAGGGGTGTGGCACTATATGTGAAGGAAGGACTGAAGTGTGAAGGGAGGAAGGGAGGATGGTAGTACGGGTCACTTTGGATGCAAATCCAGGATTCCAGAATAAGATTCTTAAAATGGGAGTGGTGTACAGGCCACCATCTCAGACGGAGGAGTTAGACAGGGAACAAGTGGGACAGATCAGGAGGACCTGCGAGAAGGGTAGTGTGGTGATTGTGGGGGACTTCAACATGCTAGGAGTGGACTGGAGCACCCCAACAACCAGGAACAGAAGGGAGCAGGTACTGCTGGATGCCTTCCAGAACAGCTTCCTGCTGCAAATGGTCAGTGAACCAACCAGGTTAGGAAATACCCTTGACCTTGTGCTGGCTAATGGGGACTTTGTGAAGAACTTACAGTGGAGGAACGCTGTCAGGGGTGACCACCGCTCAGTATGGCTCACATTGGATATGGGCAAGGAAGGGTGGAATCTGGCACAATAGTGCTGGACTTCAGGAGGGCCAACTTTGGGAGGATGGGGAAGTGGTAAAGGGTACCTGGCCAGAATTCAATCTAGTATGGACACTAACCAGGGGTGGGAGCTCATAAAGTTGGGGATAGTGGAGGCAGCAAAACCTGCTGCAAAGCCCAGAGCAAGAGGCTAGGGCTAAGAAACTGATCTGGTTGAGCAAGGAGGTCATGGAAAAGGTAAGGAGGAAAGAGCTGCCTTTAGGAGTACATGAAAACAGGGAGGGGGAGGACAGGGAGGAGTATGACAGAATCGAAGGAGGTGACAGAGCAGTAAGAAGAACAAAGCATCTCACGGAACTCAGGCTGGCACAAGGCATTAAGAAGGAAGAAGGACTTCTTTAAGTACATCAGGAGAAAAGGAGCTATAAGGACCACAGTAGAGGATTAGGAAGGAGGAGGGTTGGGTGGAAGCAGGGTGCGATAAAGGAAGCACTAAATGAGTACTTCTGCTCAGTATTTACTAAAGAGAAGAGGTGACACAAGGTGGAGAAATGGCAGAAGCAGGGGGAAGGGGTGACAGATGGTGAAATCATGGAGGCAGAGTTCGAGAGGGTTTGAAGGCACTGAAGGTGGACAAAGCGCCAGGCCCAGATGGCATCCACCCAGGGTACCTGAAGGAGCTGGCAGAGGTCCTGCAGGACACCTCGAGAACCTATTTAATGCCTCACTACATCTGGGTGTACCCAGGGACTGGAGGATGGCTCATGTGGTGCCCCTCCACAAGAGTGGCCTCAAGGATGAACCGGGAAACTACAGACCAGTGAGCCTCACATCCATCGTGGGTAAGCTAATGGAGACTATCCTGAAGGAGCTGGTGGCCCTCCTAGAGGCCAAGGACTACAGGACAGCAGACAGCATGGCTTCATCGTGGCAGATCCTGCCAAACCAACCTGGTCAGTTCTATGACTGGTAACTAGGCAACTGGACAGGGGTCATGCAGTGGATGTCCTGTATCCGGACTTCAGTAAGGCATTCGACTCAGTGACACATGGAAGGCTGGGAAGGAAGTTAGTAGGCACAGGGGCGGGTGCAAAGCTGGTGAGATGGGTAGGAAACTGGCTGCAGGGAGGCAACAGAGGGTGGTGGTGGGTGGGGAGCTCTCACACCCAAGGGCAGTGACGAGCAGTGTTCCACAGGGCTCAGTGTTGGGACCAGTGTTATTTGGGATATTCATTTGCAGACATATCATGGGACATCAAGAGCAAGAGCAAGATCAGTCTGTTTGCTGATGATACCAAGGTAAGGCGGTGGTGGATGACCTAGGGGATGGCAGGGGTTGCAGGATGATCTGGCAAAGCTTGAAACCTGGTCAGACACCTGGCAACTGAGCTTTAATGCCAAAAGGTGCAAGGTGCTGCATTTTGGAATGAAGAACCAAGGAGGAGTTACCAGCTAGCGGAGTGCAGCTAGCCCAGACAGAGAAGGAGAAGGATCTGGGTGTGCTCATTACAAGGTCAATGAACAACTCAGCACAATGTAGGAAGGCAGCTGCAAGGCCAACAAAATGCAGGGTTGTATTGCAAGGGGTATATCCTCGAGGAGGGAGGAGGTGATTCTGCCACTGTATAGGTCATTAGTTAGACCACACCTGGAGTACTGCGTGCAGTACTGGCCCCCGTATCTGAAGAGGGACATTAAGTTACTGGAGGGGGTGCAGCGCAGGGTGACAAAGATGATCAAGGGGCTGGGGGACTTATCATACGAGAGGAGGTTGAAGGAGTTGAACATGTACTCACTGGAGGAGAGGAGGGACAGGGGTGACATGATTGAAACCTTTAAATACATGAAAGGAATAAACAAGACGGGTACAGAGGGCTGTTCAAAGTAAGGGAGGTAGGGCCACCAGGGGCCATGATATGAGACTGCAGGCGAGGAAGGTTCAGGAGGAGATGAGGAGACACTTTTTACAGAGGGGTGGTGGCTGGGTGGAATCGTTACCTGCTAGTGGTATGCAGTAGAACAGTGGACTGCTTCAAGCGAGGATGGGACAGGACAAGGGGAGGGTTAATGAAGGGAAGAGTGGAATGGAGGGCAGCTGCAGAGATAAGGGTGCTAGCCACATTCGAACAGACTTGATGAACCTCTAGGCCTTTATCTGCTGGCAGAATTTAGTATGTTCAGTATGTTAGTAATCCCAGTAAGACCTAGTGGTAGGCAGGGAAGGCAGCTTGTGAAACTCCAGTTAAATGGATTTCACACTATCTCACTCTGTTCTCAGTCTCAGCTGAGACTGAGGGATGACATCACCATAGAACTCTCGCCGCTGCATGAGCCACACTGGAATGATGCAGTTGGAAGTTAGGATAGAATGTTGGGGGAATTTGAACATGGCCTGTGTGCAGTCTTGGAGAGAAGAAGTAGCACAGCAGTCTGTGTGCAGGCTCTCAGAGCCTTAAGCTCTGTTTTAGAGCTACTGTAAGGGAGGTTTGTGTTTCCACTGTAAGAGGAACACAGAAAACTGATTGTTGAAGTGGTGGATACCGCTGTTACTGGTCCAAGTGCTCCCTCCCTGAGGGGGGGGGGGGGGGGAAGGTTTGCCTGTTTTCCAGGGGCAACCCTCCTGATTCCGGCTAAGGAAGAAGCTGCCTATTTCAAGTTGTGCTGTGACACCAGAAGCTGTGGGAGAGAAATTCCTGTGAGGAATCACCTGTGGGGCACCTGCAACCAAAGGGTAAGTTCACTCTGACAGAGGGCCAATGTTTTTCACCTGAACTGTTGGAACGTGGGGATTGGACTACTTAATCTGTAGGAGGTCTAGTGTAATAGACATTGCCGGTTAATTCAAGTAGGTTCAAGTCCATGCACAAAAAACTGAAGTAAAGTGGGGATTGGACAGCTTAGTCAGTGGGGGGCCTAGAGTAATGGGGCTATGCCTAGTAAAAGTATGTTCAAGTCCAGCACAATGGGAAAGAAAGACAAGTAGAGAAAATGTGACATACATTTAGCCTTAATCTACATTGCCAAACTTTACAGAATGAGATGTTTACTGTCCAGAGAAATGGCCGGGTATGAATTGTGGGAGCGAGAGGTGGGAGACCCCCATCAGTAGTAACCAAATTCTCCTCTACGGATTTGCTTTGTGGCACCTTTACTTTCTCTCAGGTACTTGGCCAGTGCCTGAGGATAGTACCCAGATGTGGGATTAAAAGGAGAATTCCCTGATAGAGCTGAGGTGCCTTTTGTGGTTTAAGGAGCCACCAGAAAAGGTTTCCATGACATATGGAAGGTATCCAAGTGGCCAGCAGGGGAGTCAAGCCAGGGAAAACCCAGAATAGTGTACAAGTTCGGGCTGTGTACCCAAAGCAGCATGCAAGTCTGGGCTGTGTGCCAGGTGGGTTCAGAGCCTGAGGGCTGAAGTGTTGAGGGAGTGTTTGTGATTCTTTTAATCTGCATTACCAGAAGTGTAGCCCCGTGGGGGTCTGTCTATGCTTTGTTTGTTTTGTTTGGATGTGAATAAAGCCATACATTAGAATCCCATTCCTGGTATTGGACATTACAGTTATTGCTTCCTGTGTTCGGAGTTACTTGGGTGCCCCTGTGCAGAGTAGCCAAACCTAGCCCTTGTGCCGAGTAACCTATTCTTCCCTGAACCCAGTCCCCACCTGGTAATGCTGTCAGATTCAAACAGCATACCACCTGTCATTTTGCAAAAGGCAGGGGTTGGGGGCTTACACAAAGGTATACATATAGTTCAGAGGTAGAGGCGCAAGAGGGCATATACACAAACCCATCCTTTGCAGCTAAGGAAATAAACATACATCTTTTTTGACATTGTACGTAACTCTCTAGGCAATAGCTTTACCTTTTTCATTAAGCTTAGGTTTCCTTACTAAAATAAAGGAAACCATTGCTCACCCAGGGCCCTCTCCATTGGTGACCAGATTTTATCATAGTTTTTCTGATGACCCAAGACTTTATATTGGGTGTGTTCCAGTTTCATATTACTTAATAATGTTTTTACCCATTGAGCAATTGTGGCTGTGGCTTGAGCCATCCAATTCTACACCAAAACCTGCTTACCCACTGCAAAAGCCAATTTCCTCAGTGGATGTGAGGCTTTAGTCTGACCTGTCCCCCCTCTATAAACCCCCAACAAAATATCCACTGGATCTAATGGGATATTACAATCCAAGACTCTATTAATCAAATGATTTATCTCCTCCCAGTAAACCAGTATCCTTGGGCATGCCCAAAGCAGGTGAAAAAAAGAGCATCCCTTGAAGAGCATTTTGGGCATTGATCTGATACCTGGGTATTTATTTTATGGGCCAGGACTGGGATAAAGTAGGTCCTATGTATAATATTATGAATTATTCTTAGCCTATTATTTATCAAAACCGACATACTACCCCTCAGAACCGGGTTCCAATCACCCCCCCCCAAGGTATCCTCTCCCAGGTCACTGTTCCACTTCACTTTCAGTTTCCCTAATACATCCGGGTGTGCTCCCATCAAGGCCCTATATAGTGCACTTAGGGGTTTAACCTTTGTATGTATTCTACAATACTGAAGGATCTCTTCAAAAGATGTCCTAGATAGTGGGGAACTCTCCTCTCCCGTATTGTTACTCCTTCGCAACCTGGACCTCACCTGTAAATATAAAATAATGGGAGGGATAAATACCATATAATCCATACAGTTCAAAGAAAGTCAATAAACGTCTATCTTGAAACAAATGGGATAAAAGAAATAGACCCTTACGTTCCCATTGCAATAATGCTTTCATAACTGGAAATGGTGCACGTCCTTCCCCCCATAAGCTATGTAAAATTGATCACTCAGGGGATAGACCTCCTTTCTCTCCTATAGTTAACAATGCCTGCTTCCAAGATCAAAGGGTGGTCTTTGTAAATGGGTTTTGAGTCGTCCTCCCTTCCCCTAATCCACAGCCCAGTGGCAAAAGGTATTGAGCAAAGGAGAGGCCCTGGGAGAACATGATTCCATAGATACCCATGCCCTAGATTCAATCCCATCTTCCAAACAGTCCATAATCTGGGCTAACCGTGCTGCTAGGGCATAAAGCTTCAAATTGGGGAGTGCCAAGTCCCCCCTTTGGATAGGCAGCCACAATACTTCTTTCCTAATGCTAGGTTTATGAAAAGCCCACAGAAGGAAAGTAATTGAACCTTCCATTGATCGTATATATTCCCCTGGGACCCCCACAGGCAAGGCCTGAAAAAGATATAAACATTGTGGTAAAATCTGCATCTTCACCAAATCCACCCTTCCCAGCAGAGATAAAGGGAGTGACTTCCATCTATTGCACTGTTCCTTTATTTTCAGTACCAAGGGTTTATAGTTTAAAGGGCCTATTTCCATCATTTTTTTAGGAAGTTGGATGCCCAGATATTTTATAACCGATTTTGGGGGTATAATTACTTCGTCAATCTGAATCAATCTATCTGAATTACCCAAAGGAAGCCACTCACTTTTACTCCAGTTTATCTTATGACCAGACAAAGGGCCATAGCATCTGAAAAGGGAGGTCAGTGCGGGCCTTTGCTGGGTCAGACAGGAATAACAAACCATCATCTGCAAAGTGAGAGATAACATGTTCTTTGTCATTAATCATATAACCCTTAATTTCCTGTTTTCCCCTAACAGCCACCGCCAAAGCCTCAATGGTGAGAACATATATTAAGGGCGAAAGGGAGCAGTCCTGATGAGTGCCCCTAAAAAGCCAATAGGGGACCGATAACATATTGTTTGTAAGTATTCTCGCCCGTGGGGATGTGCATAAATGTCCCACCCAGCGACAAAAAGTCGGATGCAAGCCGAATTTCTGTAATACAGCAAACATGAAGGGCCATTCGACCCTATCAAAGGCCTTCTCCGCATCCAACGCCAGAAGACCATCGGTTCCAGCCCTTCCCTTCGATCCCTGCCACATAATGTTTAGGACCCGTCTCAAATTATGCCTGGCCTGCCTTCCTCTGACAAAATCTCCTTGAGCTGAATGCACCACTCCTAGCAAACTACCCTCCAATCTCCTTCCTAAAATTTTTGCTATAATCTTATAGTCTGAATTAAGTAGTGAGATGGGGTGGTAGGAACTACACTTTTTGGGTTCCTTACCTGGTTTAGGGAGGATCTTTATTGTGGCCAATTGTTGAGACAGAGTCAAACCCTCTCCCTCCAGCACCTCCTGGAGCATATCCATAAATAACGGAGATAGTTCTTCCCAAAATTGTTTGTAAAACTCCAGGGGCAAACCATCTGGGCCTGGGGCCCTACCTGTTCTTGACGCACATATTGCCTCACTTTCCTCTTGGGCTTTGAGTCCCCGGGCCAGTCTCTTATTTTCTACTACCAATGGGTTAGGCAGGAAGATACTGTCCAAAAAACTATTGGGGTCTTGCCCTTGGGGGTCCTCCGATGTATATAACTTTCCATAATATATTTTAAATATATTATTTATCTCCTGGGAAGTGGAAGTACTCTCCCCATCCTCTCCCTCTATAGCGACAATAGTTCTCTACGCTCATTGCTTTTTTATTAACCATGCCAGCCACCTTCCCAATTTGTCACCCTCAAAATATTGCCCCGCCCTTGACATCAACATATCCCTCTCAATACATTTAGAACACCTTTGATTATATTCCCCCTTTAACTTTTTCAGCCACGCCATCTCCCCATTGGACTGACCTTTCATAATCTGTTTCTCCAGCACCATTATTTGCGACTCCAACTCCTGTTCCGTTTTCTCATCCTGTTTTTTCTTAAATGCCACATAGGAGATGGCTTCCCCTCTAATATATGCCTTAAGGGCTTCCCACGTTACCCTGGCTGAGGTGTCCTCCACCTTATTGAATTCCAAAAATTCTCTCAGCCGCTTCACCATCTGTTGAGTAAAGTTAGAATCTCTCAATAAAGTAGAATCAAGTCTCCATTGACCTGCCCCCTCTGCCTTCTCCCCCCCCCCTCCAATTCTAGATAAAGGGAAGCGTGGTCCAAAATAAGGATAGGGACATAGTGAATCTCCTTAATTCAACTCAGAAAAATGGGGGAGGCCAAAAAATAATCTAATCGTGTGTACACCTTATGGGCATGAGAGTAAAAAGAAAACTCTTCCTTGTCAGGGTGTTTAAAACGCCATAGCTCCTGTAAAGCCCTCTGTGCTGCAAAATTTCATAAAGCCAAAACACTTTTGGGGAAACTGCTCCAACATGGATTAGAATGATCCAGCACTGGATCCCAGTATGTATTAAAGTCTCCCCCAATAATTAGTTTCTCAGGGAACCCAGCTATGGTCAGGGCAAAGTGCTCAAAATATTCGGCACAATCAAAAGCGGGGCCATATTAGGAAACCAGTACTAAATGTTCTTCTTCTACCATAGCTTGAACTATAACAAATCTCCCCTGATTGTCTATCCGGGAGGAATGAATCTGGATCCTGAGACCGGGTCAAAACCAGATACCTGTGCCCCGTGCATTCGATGTAAAGTGTGAGGACATCAAAATACCTCCCCATGCCTTTCCCAGTTGTTTTGTCTCCTCTAATGTCAGGTGTGTCTCCTGCAACAACACCACATCTGCTCTTTTTTTCCTTACATATGCCCAAATCCTTTTTCACTTAGCTGCTGTCCTCATTCCATTTATATTCCAGGACAACAACCTTAAACTAGCCATTCCTTTTGAAACCGTTATATTCCTGCCACGTGCCCCTCACCCCCCCAGTATTCTCTGTGTATGCCCGCCCCACTCCACACCACTCCACAGACTTTTCCCCCTTTATCTGCAAACTCCCCATTAAACTAAGCAAAACCTGCCCACCCTCCTCCCTTCCTACAACCCCTAAAACTCTTATCACTATCCCCTTGTGAGGCATTAAAACCACCTAGTTTCCCCCCTTGCACAACAGGCACTGAAAAAGAAATCTAACTAGTAACAACACACAACTATTAGCAACTTTACCCTTCTTATCCCCCCTGATTTGTTTCCTTCTTAGTTGCTTCCCCCTTTAGTATCATGGATTAGCCTCCTGTCCCCACCGTCTGTGACCGTAAAGTTAAGTCAGCACGTGGAATCCGTGGAAACCCCCTAGGACCAAGTTCTTCCATTAGTACGATTAAGTAAAAGCCAAAAGACATGATCCAGATATCAACCAAAAGCTGTTACAGTGTATAAATAGAAAAAAAACTCATGGAGAGGCATCTCGAGGTCAAAGCCAATTCGGGAACACTCCGGAGCGAGTGCCCTAAGAGAGGGGCCCTTTCCTGATGCTTATATTTTTATTTTCAGTCCCATTAGTGCTCAGACATCCCCTATGAACCCAGGTGTCCCTCTCCCCCCCCCCAACCACAGTTAATGTGCATTGATTAATATCTTACAATAATTTTGAGCTTCCCTGCCCGGTCTCCAGGTACCACAGCTGATATTAAACAAGCATTTGACATCCCTGCTTTCCCTCCCACCCCCGAGACCCATCCAAAACCCTATTTTAAAATAGTATTTACTCCTCTTTATACTTAATATATCAATCGATCAGTGTCTTCAAGCTTGCCATCTTGTTACAATAAACAAAGATTTCTTATAAAATTCACTCAAAGGCCAAGCGCTCAGAGGAGCTGAGTCTCAGGCATAACAGACCTGCTGAAATTGTAGAGGAAACAAACCAAGGGGATAAGGGGGAGGACACCATGTCTCGCCATTATAGGCCTCTGAAGAGTTATGGACCTGGCAGAGTGGTAGCCCAACTCCCCCCACCCCCCCAACTCACCTCACTTGCCAAAAGCATACCAGGAATCTCTCGGCTCAACTCTGTGAGACCTCAGGTTGGGAGATATCCTGCTCAATGTACTGCAAGGCTGCTTCCAGATTGGTGAAAACCTTTTGAGGCACATTTTTCCATCAGATTACTAGGCGAGCAGGATACATCAATGCAAATGGCCAGTCAAGCTGGTGTAGTTTTCTTTTCACTGGTAAAAAAGCATTCCTCTCTGACTGCACAGTTTGTGAGAAGTCATGAAAAATACTCACAGGCCATGAGTCCACTTGAATTGGGCCTCCCCTCCTTGCAGCTTCCAATACCATCATTCTATCCTGATAACGCAGGAATTTCAAAATGATATGCCATGGTCTTTCATTCAGTGTGGTTCGATGTCCAGGGGTCCGATGTGCACGTTGGATTTCTAATATTCATTCAGGAGGCAGGGTTAAGTGTGTCTTCAGCCAGTTTTTGCAATAATCCACACAATTGCAGCCCTCTACTCACTCAGTCAGGCCCACTATATGGATGTTGGTTCTCAGCTCCCTATTTTCATGATCATCCAATATCGCTTTTAATTTTTCAATATCATCCAATTGCAACTGGGGGGCTATCTGGGAGCAACGATCCTTCTGTGTGCTCACTCGCTCCTCCACCTCCGTTAGCCATGCCGCATGTTGTTCCATTGTTTCCCCCAGAGAATTTACCGTAGTTTGAAGGTATGCCAACTGAGCGGAGACATTTTCAAAACCCGCATTCATCTTGCAGGTAAGGTCATATTTTAAATCATTGAACAGCTTCTCTAGCGCCAAAAGTGGTGAATTTACCGTGCAGTCCTCCCTTCCATCAGCTGGTTGCAGCCCCGACGTGTTCGCCATAGTGTCAGCTCGTGGTGGCGAGGCCTCAGATCCCGTTACTTTAGGCACTGTATTTGTGTTCTTAAAAGGTAGCTGTCCCTGTTTTTTTGGCATCTTTGGTGGCATATCAATTAGGTCAAACGTTAAATACAATTTCTTATTGGTATGGGTCCCAGGGGTTCAGAGAAAGCAAGAATTTCGACAGTGGGACTCAGAGCTCCAGATCTATGCTGCCATACTTGATGCTGGCTTGGCCACGCCCCGGCACAGACTACTTGATTGCAGGGCTCTAGATAGCCATTAAGAAGTACAAAAAAGACCCAGAAGTTATCATCAGTAACAGCCTTAAATCCTCCAGTCAGTGCAACAAATGGTATAGCAAGGCAAGAAGGATATTGGGCTGTATTGGGGGGGGCCAAAGGTGGAGGAGGGAGATGATTTTCCTTGTATACTGGTCCCTGGTGAGGCCCCACCTGGAGTAGTGTGCCCAAATTTGGAGTCTACATCTGAGGAAGGACAGGGACAGGCTAAAGGTGGTGCAATGCAAGGTCACCAGAATGATCCAAGGATAGCACTGCAGATCTTATGAGAAACAACTGGCCGATCTGAACATGTACACACTAGTCGATAGAAACAAGAGGAAGGATAGGATTGAATCCTCATTAGGCATAAACAAGGTAGTCAGTGGGATTCTCATCACCTGGAGTGACAACATTATGGTGAAGGACTGAGCCCAGTAGTAGAGAGACTTTAGAGGGATATCAAGAAGTACTTCTTTACCCAGAGGGTAATGGAAAAATAGTATAGACAGAATTTTAAAATTATAGGGGCTATAAATCTGGCATTTTGTGGGGGGATTTCGTGAAACATTTTTCAACTTATAAGTCAGCTACATAGCTTTTAACTTTCAGTTTATAACTCAGCTAGATATGTAAACATTAGCATGCATGATGTTTTTTAAGGGTTGTGTACTGTACTTGATTAAATATGGAGAGATTCAGTTCAGAAAGGTTAGGTTATAGGGGTTCAAAGTTAATGATGTAAATTTGAGTGGTGGTCAAGATGATCTACGTTCCAGAGTTGTGGTGATTTAACCATGCATTTTTTTGGAGGGGCGGACTGCTGCATTTTATGGGGCTGTGAAAAAAAATGAATATGGGGACTGTGTGGGAACGTGGGTGGAGGGGGAATATCATCAGTGGGAGGGCTGAGGAAGGGAGCTGGAAGGCAGTGCAGGTGCCATTAGTGGGGCACAGAACCACATGGCTGAAGTCCCCAGTAGGGCAATTGTGGTTTTCAAACAAAAGGAGCTTGTAATTCTGGTCTATCCTCTTCTGCAGATGAATGCTGCTGAGCATGAATGAAGGTAGGGATTCCAGAGAAGTGCTGATTTAATTATGCATTTTTGGAGGGGAGACTTCTGCATTTTATGGGGCTGAGAACAAAAAAAATTGTTTGGGAAACATGTGGGAACATGAGTGGAGAGGAGATGCCATCAGTGGGAGGGTTGAGGGAGGAAGCTGGAAGGCAGTGTAGGCATCATTTGTGGTGCACAGGACTATGTGGCTGCAGTCCACCAATAAGATGGCTGTTGCCCTAAAAAATACCTAGGGGGCAAGCAATCCCTTGTGTGAATGACCCTGAAACATGAATGCCATAAAGCAGGAGTGTGGTGTCTACCTAAGTGGCTTCTGGGGCATTGCAGTTGCCCATAGGGAGGATCATAGGCCACGGGCCACACTGCTCAAGTGAGAGCAGGTAAAATAAGTAAAGACAAGGGAGGAGTAAATTAGGGGGATGATACAGGCAGCACATGTTTCATATCTATGGACAGTCTCTGATGTAAGTAACAGATAACAGCAGTGGTATTAAGGGATCTCATCTACTCCCTATCTGGGTTCAGCCTGAAGGGGGATTAGCAGGTAGAATAACACTGATATTTGGTGATCTCAGTTACTCCCTATCTAGGGTCACCCCACAAGGGGAGTTAGCAGACAGCAAATCTAGCAGGAAGGTATATAGTGCATTCCTATGGCAGGCCTACAATTAGTCTGAATTAGAAATTTCAAAAGGTTAAATAGGTTAGCTAAATACACTACTAGGAGGATGTAGAAACTTAATATATGGAGAGGGGACATGCAGTGGGGACAGAGTGGAGCAGCAAGGGTTGTGGGGTTCAGGGAATGTGGGTTGGCAGTGTTTTTGAGGACACTGTGGAAGATGTGTGGATGTCTGGTTTGCAGGGAGTTTAGTCAGCTGAGGGCAGAGGTAGGGCAGCTAAGGCAGGAAACAGGGAAGCTGGTGGACGGGGGAATCATAGGGTGATGAAAGGAGTGACAGAGGAGTCACAGGGCTAGGAGACAGGTAAAGGGAGGGTAGTAGGGGTGGACACAAGGGGAGGGGGCCAAGAGGGGGTGGAAGGAACAAATGCTAATCAAGGTCCCTGGGTCTCCTCCCTAGCAGGAGAGAGGTCCCAGGGAAGAGAGGATGGATAACAGTAAGGGAAATGGCAAGGCAAAATGGGGGAGGAGGCCAGTGGAGCATCCCCACAGCTGCCAGTACAAACAGATTCCTCCCACTGGACAGGGGGCAAAGAGGGAACCTCATGGAAAAAGAAGGATCGGTGTAATGGGGGGGATGGAGTTTGTGGGGGAGCATTATGGAATGTAGGAAGGAGGGGGAAGGAAAAAAGTGAGTTCAGGTGAGAGGAATATCTGGTGAACAGGGAAGGGTGGTGGACAAGGGAGAACGAGGGTGTAGGCCAAGGGAGAGCAAAAGGGAAAGGTAGCGGGCAGACAGGGCCAGTGAGCAAAAAGGTAAGATGAAGGTATGCCAGGGGAGAGTGGCGTGGAAAAAGGGGATAGCTGGGGAAGGGGGTTGGGGAAAACAAGAGGGACAGCAGAGGAAAGGGAAGGCAGTAGGAGAGGGCAGCAGGATGGACAGAAAGGAGGGAGGCTCAGGATGGAGGGCAAGAGTGGTAATCTTGGGGTATTTAGTAATCAAGGGGGTGAGAGGGTGAGATGGGAAGGGAAAAGTCAAAGGCAAGAATTAGGAGGGTAGAATATATGTCAGGGTTGATGGCAGGAATAACTGGATCTCTTGTAGCACAATACATGGGACGGGGGAGGTAAATTTCACATTATAGTGCACCTAGTGACAAATAACCTTGTATGATGTGAGGTGGGGAGGTGAAAGTGAGGTTCAGGGAAGCTGGGAGAATTTGCATTGAGGCAAGGAGGATGCTAACCTTCTTGGATGTTCTTGCAGTCCCAAGGTGTAGTACAGCAAAGAAGGCAAGAATAAAGGAATTTAGGGGGAAGGGGGAAATTGTTTAAGCAGGAAAGGCACACTAAGCCAGATCTTGTTTCCAGGTGTGACCTGGGAGCACGAGGAAGTTAAACGACTTGCTCTGGGTCACACAGTAGGCAAATGGGGGCTGATGGGATTCATACCCAGGTCTTCAGGTTTGTAGCTCAATATCCTTAACCACTACGCTATGTTGCTTCCCTAAGATTAACAGATGGCTTAGGAAGTGATGTGAAAAGGAGAGGTACAGGCTCATTAGAGGCTGGGGAGGGATCTGGGATAACAAGGACCAGTAAGCACCAGAAAGGTCACATCTGGGTAGTAAGGGTACAAGGGTCATAAAGGGCAAGCTGGAGGAATTCATGGGGAAAAACCTCAATTTAAACTGATGGAGTAGACAGCAAGGTGTACAGTAACATTAGTCATCTGGCATTGGAGGCTGACAGGCCTCACCCCTAATCAGAACAACATGGTGAGGAGTTAGATGAGAAGGCTGGAGGTAGGGAGGGATGACAGAGGGAGGTGGGGGCTGGCTGGGCAAGTCAGGAGTAAGGGAGGTCCCAAGTCACAGTGGAGGATGGTATCTCTGAACACCAGAAGCCTGGGTAACAAGATGGCAGAATTGCAGTCACTGAAGGCCAAGGGAGAGGTGGACATAGCAGTGATGTGGGCTACACAAGACCATGACTGAGGCCTTGCAGTTTCAGGGTATAAACTGTATAGAAAGGATGGGGGGACAGGAAAGGGGGAGTGGCTTTGCACGTGAAGGAGGGGATAACCTGTTCCAGAGAGGAAGAGGCAGAGGATAAGACTGAAGCATTGTGGTTACAGGTACAATCCACTAAGGAAGGAGTTTTCAACCTTTTTGTGTGCACTGACTCCCAGAGCGAACGTTAATAGTAGCAGGGACGCCCTACCTACAACAGTGGACAGAGGGTGCAGGAGCGGGGGTGGAGGTTAAGTTTCTTACACAAATGGTAATGGGGTGTGGAGTTTGAGCACAGAACTTTGGCCAGAGACCTGATTTGAATTCCATGTTCACTATGTGACCCTGAGGAAATGGAGCTGTGGGAGGAGTTAAGAGTGTAGAGTTGTGAATAAAAGATCCAGATCTGAATCCTGCAGAGACGATCCAAGATGGCTGCCAGTAGGCTGCAGGTGCTAGTCTGCATGGCCCTGCAGATCAGGAATATTCCCCTTTTGTGTAATTTGGTGGAACAAGTCTGAATAATGTCTTTCTTCATGGGTTAAATACATTTTTATGACACCTTTTATACCTGTAACTGAGTGAAGGAGAGAAAGAAATGTAATGAAAGATGCTGCTCTGCACGCTGCTGATACATACTAGGTACTACAAGTGAAACATGGCTCAAGTTAAAACAAATAACCAGTTTTGACTAGACTCTTTTCTTTACAACTGCTTACCTCCAAGTACTTATTTTATGAAAAGGAGCATGAATGCAGCTGGGGCTGCTACGACAGAGCATGGAAAGACTGTTCAAAACACTGAGATGGTATTAAACACTGCTTCTACAGTTCCATAAAAAACATTTTTCCTGCACACTCCCAGGACCCCCTATGCCTTGCTTGGGGAACCCCATGGGACCTAGGACCCCTGGCTGAAAAACCCTGCACTAAGGGGAGGAAACTAAGAATGGGGGTGGTCTAAAGGCAGCCCTCTCAGTGTGAGAAGTTGGATAGGGTACTGGGAACCCAAATAATAGAAATGTCCAGTAACAGGTAAATAGTAACAATGAGGGATTTCAATCTATCTGGGGTGGACTGGAAAATCCTGGCTACCTCCTGCACAAGGGACTAAGTATTGCTGGATACATTTCAGAGTGGTTTCTTGACCCGAAGTGTTATGGAACCCACTGGGAAGACAGCTGTACTGGACCTGATCCTGTCCAAATGTGGGCATGTTCAAGATGTGAAAGTGGAAGCATCACTTGCAAGTAGAGTTCATCATATGATGTGATTTCACCTGGACATGGGCAGGGGAATGGTCAGGACCAGTGCAAGACTTTTAGTCTTTAAGAGATCTGACTTTGGTAGGATGGGAGAAATTCTAATAGGACACCTTGCTGGGATCAGAATGCAGATGGATGTGGAGCAGAAATGGGCAATAATAAAGGAGGGGCTGATGGAGGCCTCTATTGAGTGTCCAAAAATCAAAAGTAAGAAAACCAAGGCCAAAACGCCCAGCTGGTTCAGCATGTAGGTGGCAAAAGCTGTAGTTGGCAAGCGGGCAGTTTTCCACAAGTACAAACATACTCAGAAGGAGGTGGATATGGTAGCTGTATTCTGCTAAGTTAAGGGGAAGAGTTGAGCACTTTTAATGGGAAAGGCTACAAGAGAAGTACAGCTAGTACATGAGTTAAAAATAGAGTTAAAGGCCTTTGTCTATTATATAATGGACAAAAGGAACATAAAGAATGATAGTTAGATTAAAAAAGGAGGGAGGTTTGGCAGAGGGAAGTGAAGAGAAAGCAGAGGTACTTAACAAGTAATTCTGTTCAGTCTTCTCCAGACAAAAGGACGGACCAGTACCCCAAGGGAATAGGGGAGTGGGGACAGGGAGAAGAGAAGTTATGGATGTCATGGCGTGGTATCCGTGTCATTCAAGTTGATGAGGCATTAAAGGCTCCAAAGGCCCTGAAGGTGGATAAATTCCCAGGGCCAGATGATGAGCACCAAAGGGTCCTAAGAAACCTGATGGAGGCCCTGGCAGGCCCCCTGGCAAACCTGTTTAACACCTCTCTGGAGTCAGCGATCATGCCGAGGGATTGCAGAAGTACACATGTGGTGCTAGTCAGGCTAAACTCAATAGTGGGCAAGCCAATGGAGACCAGCTTAAAAGTGAAATTGGTGGGCTTCCTGGAGGATAATGGGCTCCAGGATGTGAAGCAGCAAGGGTTTGTGTCACGGTGGTCCTGCCAGACTAATCTAAAGGACTTCTTTGACTGGGTTACCAGGACAGTGGGCAAGGGCCAAGTGGTTGATGTCTTGTATCTGAATTTCAGCAAGGTCTTCAACTCTGTACCACACAGGAGACTAGTCAGGAAGCTGGCAGTCCTGGGGTAGGGGCTAAACTTGTTGGGTGGGTCAGAAGTTGGCTGCTGGACAGAAGCTAAAGGTGGTAGGTGGGGAGGGGATTCTCAGAAGCTAGGCCTGTGACCAGTGAGATCACACAGGGCTCTGAGCTTAGACCAGTACTGTTTAATATATTCATAAGTGACATTGTGAATGGGATCAAGGGTAAGATCTGCCTGTCCATGGATGATACAAAGCTCTGTGGGAGGGTGGACACAGAGGAAGGGAGACAAGAACTCAGGGAAGACCTGGGTAGGTGAGAGAAGTGGTCAGGTATTTTGCAACTAGAGTTCAATGGAAAAAAGTGTAAAGTGATGCATCTGGGAGTGAAAAACCCAGGGACTAAATATTGGTTGGGTGTTGTGCAGGTAACCAGGTCAGAGGAAGAAAATAATCTGAGTGCAAATATCACGAGTGACCTGAAACACTCAACACACTGCAGCTGCAGCTAAAGCAAACTGGATGCTGGACTGCACAGCTAAGGGAATTACAAGCAGGCAGGCAGGGGGCACTGTACTGTTGTACAGGTCTCTAGTGAGATCACATCCAGAGTACAGTGTGCAGTATTGGCACCCTTATCTTAAGAGGGATATCAACTTGCTGGAAATAGTTCAAAGAAGGGAAACCAAGATGATCCAGGGCCAAGAGGGCAACACCTATGAGGAGAAGCTTAAATGGCTCAATATGTACTCCCCTGAGGACAGAAGATGGTACATGATTCAGGCCTTCAAGTACTAAAAGGTATGAACAGGGTGAGCACTGAGGGCCTCTTCAACCTTAGTGGAAAAAAGGCCACTAGAGGTAACAGCCTAAAACTGGTGAGGATATTGTTCAGGAGGGAATGGAGGAGGCAATATTTCACCTAGGGGGTGGTGGCTATGTGGAATGAGTTGCTGGAGGAGGATGTATCTGTAAAAACAGTGAACTGCTTCAAGAGAGGTTGGGACAGAGCGAGGGGGAAGTTGCGGTTGGGGGGTGAGAGGGCAGAGGACTACATGAGAGGGATCAAGGGGGATATGGGGAGGGGGCAGATCATTATGTAAACATAGTGGGAACTGTATATTCAAGCAGACTAGTAGACTGTAAGGCCTTTATCTGCCCGAGCATTCATTTGTTTGTATTTTCATAGGTGAAATTTTGTGAAAAGCTTTCTAAAAGAGTAGATTTCTAAATGTTTTGCCCTTGCAGGTATAATTCTAACATTTGTCATGGATATCCAAAGTCAGACTCTCCTGGCATCTAACAAAACTTGAAAACAATTGGTTTATGAGTTGTCATTTTACAGTAAAATACCAAAAATTATTACTGGCAAAACTTTTCCCAAAAATTTGTGGTATCATACTAAGTAATGCCCCCAGAATCCTACTTGTGACATTTTTTTTGTTTTTCTATAATTTAAACTTTGTTAAAACAGTTCCATTATAATGGGCAGTTATAGCAAGTCAGAAAGTACCGTAGCACTAGAACAATGAAAACTGCCCATCCCACCCCTTTCATCCCACCCCTCCTTACAGCAGCAGCAATTAAGCATAATCACCCTTATGTGCAGTGCGCAGTTATAACAATTGTATGGATAATACCAGAGTGTGATATATCCTCAGTGAGGTAACAAGAGTAAGGAGTGAAGGGGATCCCATATCTTACTATATACTGCTAGTCTATTATGAAGACTTGCAATTGCCTTCTCTGTTCGAAGTTTGGCAATGATTTCATGTAGCCATTCCTGGAAGGAAGGAGCTGAGTGTTCCTTCCAATTATGTAATATAAGTTTCTTAACTGAGAGCGCAACCATAGAAATATGGTATTTCCTAATTCTGGCATTGACCAGGGACATATCCCCTAGAAGGCACACCTCTGGAATAAAATACTCCTGTAGGCCCAGTAGGGGATCAAGAGACGTCTTAATTGAATTTCATAAGGAGAAAACTTTGGTACAGGACCAGAACATATGCAAGAGGGTACTCTCTTCTTGCAAGCACTTGGTACATATACTAGAGTTCGAGAAGCCCCATTTTTTTAATTTAACAGGGTGCAATACATGTTGTGTAAAATATGATATTGCATGAGACGAATCTATCTTGGGAAACATACTTATGACAGGATCTCCTAGGGATTGCCAGTCCAACTGGTATTGAGGAGTGAGATCCGAGATTGGTAGGTCCAAAGGTGTCCCTGTAGTTTTATGGTATAACACCTTGTATAGCTTAGAAACTGTGCCTGGTGATCCAGACAAATGAGAAATTTCAGGAATCAGAGCTGATACCTGTCTGAGAAGGGGAGAATTCCTCAGAGCTACATGTGAAGGTGTCTTAACTGCATGACTTTAAAGTGAAATGGGACCGGGATGAGGAATTTATCCATAATACCACATGGGGACAACCAGAGCCCTTCCCCATCTACCAAGGAAAGCAGTTTTCCATCTCCTAATTGAGGCAACCAGTTGCGGGGAATCCGCTTACTATTAAATGTAAAAGATGGGGAATTCCAAATAGACTGCGCTAAATCAGTCTGAGAGAATAATGAAGAAATAAACATAATTGTGTATAAACTCTTAAAGAGATGCTTATTGTAGTGCAATCAGACATCTTAACCTGGAATAACTTGAGGTAGAATAAATTTCAGGGATCCAGGCGTTTGGCTTTGATTACGTCTAATTCAATCTTAAGCCATACTGGTTGTGTCATTTCAGGGCCTGGGGATATCCATCTCAGACATTTTGCTAGATGACTAGCCCAGTAATATAATGCCATATGGGGAATCCTCCGCCTCCCACTCAAGTTTTGGGGCAGCTAATTTATGGTAGGCCAACCGGGGATACTTATCTGCCCAAATAAATCTGGTAAATGTAGTGTGCAGTTTCTTAAACCAGCGTATGGGAATAAAAGAATTGAGAAGGGATAAAGGGTAGTAAATTCTAGGAAATACATTCATCTTAATAATATTTATCCTGCCCCATAATGATATTGGAAGCTTAGACCATCTGTTGAGTTCATGAATAATAACCTGTGAGAGAGAGTCCAGATTATCTTTGACCCACACTAAGGGGTTACGGGATAGCTTTATGCCAAGATATTTGATTGTTCTAGGACACCAACCTAAACCTAGGAGGCAAATATCATCTTTAAATATTGTATGGTTTAATGGGAAGAATAGGGATTTACTAGCATTCAACTTATATTTAGATAGCTCGCTGAACTTGGCTATTTCATTCAGTAAGGGTGGTATTGAAGAAGCTGGATGGGAGAGATGTATCAGCAAATCATCTGCATATGCAGTTAGTTTAATCTCATGACGCCCAACTCTGATACCTTGTATAGAGGTATTTTGGAGAATGTTTTGGAAGAGAGGTTCCAGATATAAATTGAACAAGAGAGGCACTAGGGGGCAACCCTGCCTGGTGTCTGAGTGAAGTGAGAAATAGTTTGAGAAGGCCCCATTAGCTGAAATTCTTGCCATGGGGGATTTATATAGTGTGGCAACCCAGGAAATGAATATAGGAGGAAATTTAAAGGCACTCAATATCTTGAAGAGGAAACTCCAATTCACCCGGTCAAACACCTTCTCTGCATCCAAAGAGACCAAACCTGCAGGAAAGTCAGCATCTCTGGAAGCCGAGAAGACATGGGATAACGTACACAAATGATCTGCTGAAGAACGTCCCTTCATGAAACCTACCTGAGAATCGACCTCTGTCCCGGATAGGATATGCTGAAATAAACAATTAAGTATTGGCAGTAAAAGTTCTCGAAAAGTTTTATTAAAAAGGGAAGAAAATCCATCAGGCCCAGGAGATTTATCCAAGGGTAAACCTCTGATAACCTCTGCGATTTCCTCCAGAGTTATAGGAGAGACCAGAGAATCTATGTAATGTACTGGGAGGGAGGGTAACTGTGAATCTCTCAGGTAACTCTCCATGCTTACTGGACTGGGAGGATGTTCCATATCCCTGTAAAGTGATTTGTAATATGCTGCGAACTCCTGAACTATCTCAGACGGAGATGTTTTCAGAGACCCATCTACAGAAGCCTTGATAGAGGATGAATCTGCTGACTCTTGTTGTTTAATACGAAGTGCCAAAAGGCGCCCGGCCTTCTCGCCTTGGTCAGTATAACTAGCTTTAGTATGTATGATAGCTAACTCTGCCTTTTCCTGGAGTAGTTCCAAATATTTGTCTCTCAACCCTAGGAGCCTCACCTTGTCCTCCTCTGAAGAATTAACCGAGACATTAGATTCAAGGATCCGAATTTGGGATAACAAGGACAGTAATTCTCTCTCCCTAACTCTTCTTGGCTACTGAGTGGCTAATAAGGACACCTCTCATGTAGGCCTTGAAAGCCCCCCCATATAATATCTGGTTTTGCACTGTTTAAAAGGGTTAGACTGAAAAAAAGGCCTCAATATGCTCCCTTATAGTATTGCAATAATTAGAATCTTTAAGCAATTGGTTATTAAGCTTCCATCTTGTTTCTCTCTTTGACACACCCTGAATTGTCAAATCACACGGCACCAAAAAGTGGTCAGAGATAGGGCCAGGCTGTATTGAGGAGGACCTAACCCCGGGCAAGAGAGTCTGAAAAATAAGTATGTAGTCAATACGGGACTGAGAGCTGTGTACCAAAGACATGAATGTAAACTCCTTGTAATCAGGGTTTAGAACACACCAGAAATCACAGAGCCCACATTGATCTAGTAGTTCTCTAAAAGCCCTCTGACCCAGGGAGATCCCCCCCGATGCACCACCAGACCTGTCAATGTTAGAATCTACGACTTGATTAAAGTCACCCCCCAGGATAATCCTTATGGGAAGGAAAGGCAGGATTAGGTTTATGAGTCTCATGAAATAGGCGGGGCCATCAGAGTTTGGACCATATATACTGCCCAATAGCAGAGGTATTGACCACAGAGTACCTATAGCCAAAATGAACCTGCCCTCGGGATCCCTGATAGTATGAGTTGTGACAAAGGGAATGCCCCTGTTAATAATGATCATAACCCCGCAGCTGTTTGTGGATCCTTGCGCCTCATAGACCATCCCCACTTGTTGCCTCCTCATTTGTAAGGCTTCTGTTTCTAATAGGTGCGATTCTTGCAGAAAAGTAACCTGAGTGCTTAAAAGACTTAGGTGTTTGAGAACCTGGTATTGTTTCGATTTTTTTCTGATCACCTTGATGTTCCACGTTGCAAAAGTCACCTCCTTGGCCATCTCCCAATGACTTCTAAGAATGCTGTGTTCGGCCCTGCACTCTGGGTGTATAACACTACAAATCTGCCCCCATTGCTGCTGTATGGCCTCCCACCACCCTAGCCCCCATAAAAGCCCACCATTAAACCCTCCCATACACCCCACCCCGACAAGAACACATAACCTCCCCAACCCTCCACACTATCACAAGCAATGCTTAACACAGCACTGAGACCTATCCTCCCCCTCCCGCCCCTGAACATATCCCCTGCTAATGATCTCCCTCATATTGCATACTACAAAGCCATCAAGTAAACTGCATTAATGAGGGTTTAATATCTAAAGAGCAGTCTCGAGCTTCCAGGGCCTGCAAGCCTCTGTTAATAAATCCACTAATAATCGAGAAAGGGAAATAGAACTGGATGTTCAAAATGTGAATAAGAAAAATCATCACGAGAGTCTTGAGAGGGAAACGAAAAATGTTTGTTCCCCATAAGGGGCTACCTCGTGAACCAGAGCCAGAGAAAAAATTAACATGGAGGGGTAAGCCCATCTTCGAGATGAGTACCTGAGAAAACGAGACCAGGTAAAAATGAAACGAGATCCAGAGATAGGAAAACCATGGGAGTAACTACCCAAGGGATGCAGACCCCTAAATCCGAGAAGCTCTCCCTGCAAACCAGAACAACTTAATAAGCAAAGCAGTCCATCTCGGAGAAAATGACCGGACCTGCGTTAAATGGGCAAACCATGCCCTCTTGTGGTCATAACCTGATCCAGCCCACTAGTCAGAGGTGCCCCGAAAGCCTGGAACCGCTCAGAAATCTGAAACTCCACCACATAAAGTCCAAACAGAAGGCGTAACCCATATCCTTGCCCTGTGTGAACCCTAGGAAATCAAGCGAGCAAAGTTATCACAGATGCAGTCCAAAGCAAAGCCTCCGGGACCCCCCCCCCAGGACTTTCCATAATGCACTATTCCCACCAACAGGCCTGGGGCTGTTACAAGTAAAGTTAGGCCTCTACTGGTAGCCCAGTTCTATTAGGGGGCATACACTCGAATAAAATCCTTCTTTAGAAAGAGCAGTGTCCACACAAAAAGCCAAACAATAGTTCATTCTGGAGGTCCTGGCAAATCCCGATGATCAGAAGGTCCTCTCAGGTCGTCCGGAACAAATCTGGGAACGCAGACTTAAGGCCTATTAGCGCAGCTTCAGGATCCTCGAAATTAAGCCATGAGCCATTTACTGAGACTTGTAACTTCGCTGGGTACCTCCTCCTGAACTTTAAGCCCGCTGCTATAATCTTCGATACAATCGGGTGGAAGGCTTTCCATTTCAGCCGGACCGGGCCAGGGATATCTTGAGTAATTCTCAGCTTCACCTTCTCCCATCTGACTTCTTGCAGGGCCTTAACATAGAAACATAGACTTTGACGGCAGATAAGGACTGCTAGGCCCATCTAGTCTGCCCATTTCCCTACCTACAGGATAGGCCGCAGATCCTAGTTAACCAACAGCCTTTATCTTCCTGCCCCCCACAAGAATTGCCTTATGTCTGTCCCATGCATTCTTGAATTCTCCCACAGTTTTAGACCCCACAACTTCCTCAGGAAGGCTGTTCCATGCATCCACTACCCTCTCTGTGAAATAATACTTCCTCACATTGCCCTGAACTGCCCTCCTTCTATCTTTAAATCGTGTCCCCTTGTTCTTGCAAGTCTCTTTTCTGAAAGATGCTACCCTCTTGGACTTTGTTGATTCCTTGAGGTACTTGAAAGTTTCTATCATGTCCCCTCTCCCTTCTTTCCCCAAGGGTATACATATTAAGCTCCTTTAGTCTCTCCTCATACGCTTCTCTTGCAGACCCTGCACCATTTTAGTTGCCCTCCTCTGGACTGCCTCTATCCTGTCTATGTCCTTGTGGAGATGGGGTCTCCAGAACTGGACACAGTATTCCAGATGGGGTCTCACCAACTGTCTGTACAGAGGGATAACAACTTCCTGTTTTCTGCTGCTGATGCCTCTCCCTATACATCCCAGTATACCCCCAGGCCTCCCTACTGCCTTGTCACATTGCTTGCTAACCTTAAGGTCATCTGATATGATTACCCCCAGGTCCCTTTCCTTTTTTGTTGTTGTTACTAGCTCCCCACCCATTGTGTATTCTTCCCTGGGTTCTTGTTTCCCAGGTGCATTATTTTGCACTTTTGCATTGAATCCTAGCTGCCAACGTCTGACCATTCCTCCAACCTTGCTAAGTCCTTTTCATCCTTTCCACGCCTCCTTGTGTATCAACCCTGTTGCAGATCTTTGTCATCTGCAAAAGGCATACTTTTCCTTCCAGTCCCTCTGCAATGTCACTGATGAAGACATTAAAAGGACTGGACCCAATATTGAGCCCTCATGGTACCTCACTAGTAACACCTTTCTTCAGAGTGGATTCCATTTACAATTACCTTCTGTGTCCTGTTGTCCAGCCAATGTTTTATCTAGGCTACCACCCTGGGACCCACTCCCAGGCTGGTTAATTTGACTATCAATCTTTTGTGTGGGACTGTGTCAAATGCCTTGCTAAAGTCTAGGTAGGCCATGTCCACAGCTCCTCCCTGGTCTACTACGCTGGTCACCCAGTCAAAGAAATCTATTAGATCTGCCTGACATGACCTTCCCTGCGAACCCATGCTGCCTTGGATCCTGTGCTCCACTGACCTCTAGGTACTCAACTATTCTTTCCTTCAGAAGTGACTCCATCACTTTCCCTACCACAGAGGTCAGACTGACAGGTCTGTAGTTTCCTGCCTCTGTCTTGGTCCCACTTTGTGAAGGAATCACATCCGCTTTCCTCCAGTCCTCGGGTACCACACCATCCTCCCATGATTTATTAAAAGAGTAGCCAGTGGTTTCACTAGTTCCTTCCTTAATTCTTTTAGAATTCTGGGTGAATTCCATCAGGACCCATTGCTTTGTCCACCTTCAGTTTTAGGAGTTCTTGCAGAACCCTTTCTTCTGTGAAAGGACTGGGATCGACCTCTATCAAGAGTACTTCTGTTAATTGGATTAGGCACTTCCCTCCTCTTTAGAATACTGAGCAGAAATATTCGTTCAGTATTCCTGCTTTTTCACTGTCCCCCTCTGCCCACCCACCGTTCATTCTATTCAGCCTCACTATCCCTCCCTTTGTCTTTCTACGCTCGCTGATGTACCTATAAAAGGTTTTATCCCCCTTCTTAACTGAGTTGGCTATCTTTTCCTCAGTTTGGGCCTTTGCTATTCTGACTTGCCTCCCTGCTTCTTTCTGCCTTAACTGGTACAGCTCTCTGTCCTGCTCCTTCTGTGTTTCCTTATACTTCCGGAATGCTATCTTTTTCTTCCTGACTTTCACGGCCACCTCTCTTAACTTTCTGTAGAAAATGTTGCCTTTCTAAGTAGTTTAGGAAGCGGCAAATGATGGGATGAGGAGGTGCATCAGTTGGGAGTTTTGGTCATAGAGTTCAATGGGACCGTTCTATTATATATGTTGGGCCAAAGGGAGAGGGACTGGCGATCCTTTCAACCAGTTTCTGGGTGAAGACTACAGTATTCTGGCCTTCTTCCCCTTCAGGGAGCCCGAGGATTACCACATTATTTCTCCGACTATGGCCTTCCAGGTCTTTGAGCTTTGTTTCAAGACGCGACAGCTTTTGTCTCGTTAGTAGGAGCTCAGGATCCAGACTTTCCAATTTTCTCTCAACCGAAATATTTCGGGCAGTATTGTCCAATACTGTCATGGAGATTTCTTCTAACTTTCTGGATAGGGATTTCAAATCGATTGCCATATCTTTCATCTCTTCCCAGAATTGTTTAAATTCCTCCAAGAATCTGTTAAGTGTTAGAGGTTCTTGGTCCCCAGCTTGACACGAAGGGTCCGGTTTGTCCACTCGAGGCTTGGGATTTTTTCGAGGCCTTCTCAGGAGTTGCGGGGGGGGGTATGTTTCTGCGGGGCTTGCTTCATGTAAGCCTCCATTTACCATAGATGAACCCAAAACAGGAGCACACGCTGTTTAAAGGCAAGAAAAATGTGCAAGCAGAGGAACAAGTTAAAATTTAACAATATTAAATGATGAGTTTTTATTCGGGAGGGAGGAGCTTAGCGGAGGGGCATCTACTCAGCACTCTGCATCACGTGATCTCATAATCCTACTTGTGACATTTAACATTCACAAAGCACATATCACACCTTCATCTGATAAGTTGTGCTAAGCTGTTTGCAGTCCTGTAGTACCTTTCTGGGTGATGATCTTGTCACCCTCCCATTTTCTCTCTTAGCCTAACCAAATAGACTCCATGGAAAAATGGAACTGCGGGTCACTCTGATATCCTCCTTGTTCTTTACAGTGAAACACATCCTTAAAAAGAGTCACCCACTCCTTTTCCTAGAGGACCTATCCTGTTGGATAAGCAAGAACTCTTCCTTATTGGTACCCAAGAAGTTTTCTTCCCCCACTACAACTGTATGAGTACCTCCCAGTCTTAGATTTGCAAATATATTAAGATCTCTGGATAATCAATTTACTGGGTGCTATTCCTCTCTAACCTGCATTCAAGTTGGAATTGTTGATGATGTGTATCCTTACTCAAACTGGGGGTTTTCTGCCATATTCTTGTGCTACCTAGCTCAGCTGCCCATTTCTTCATGAAACCTTGCATCTACCTCCTGCAACTGGTGACTCCTACTCTAGCTGTCACTGTAACCTCCATCCTTTAATTTGAATCCCCCAGACATCATGTCCCTACAGAGGATCAGTACCCCCACTTCCTCTGGCTGCAACATCAGCATGTCCTCAGAATGGAAGGTTCCTTGCCCCAGAGTGCCCTCTAACATGCCATAAAAAGAAGATCCTTCCTCTGTCTGCAGAAATGGTAAATCATGAATCATGTTTTTTTGAAAATCAGTCATGATTGATTATTGATAATCATCAAATCCATATGATCATTAAGAGAGATCACGATACGAGAAAATCATCTACTTCATGATCCCAGCTGATTATTTGAAAGTTACATGGTTGATAATTAAATCATGATCTAGATGATTATCTTACATCCTGATCTTCCTTGATAATTATATGGTGACATCTGATGATTAACAATGATCAGTTATGACTGACCTTCAAAAAGCTGAATAATGATTTACCGATTCACCTGGGTGGACGTGTAAGGCATAATGAGAAACCTGCAGAGAAACAAGTGACTGGGTGAATTCTGGCAAGTTCATGGATCCAGAAATGGTGGCAGTGTGATTCATTTTTTTAATCTCTTCCTTAAAGGATGCCCATATTATAAGCTGCCAAAAACTGCAAAATAATGTCTTTATTAAGGTTCAGTTTCATGAACTGTTCAGAAAGTTATGAAATGTTGTTATACTTTTTGTGGGTAGAGCTGGAATTATGCTCAGTTCATAGGAGGGCTCCATTGTAAAAGTTACAGGAGGGTTTGTGGGGCATTTAGGACCATGATGCTAGTAAAGGTATGACCGAAATGCTGTATGGACTGCCTGCCATGCAGGTCAAATCAAAGTGATCCATAACCAAACATTGTAGCTATTGGTATGAGCTGTTTTTAACATTGTGCTAGCAATGTACAAGTTCTGAGGAAAGGAACATGTCATTTATTGAATTTGAAATGTTCATAAGAAAAAGATATCCACATGGATCTTCCCCAAGGACCATATCGTCTTGGAGAATGTGAGGAAGAACTGTGACCAAAATTAGGCCAGCTATCTTTTGCTAGGATACTGTTCATAGAGTGAGGATCTTCTCTTTCCAGATTGCTATAGGGTATTCTGCAACAAGGAATGCCTGCATGCTTTGGATAGGCTGCCATTGTGCCATGAGGGAGGAGGCCCTGGTCTTTGCAAGGTACAGAAATGTCATGGTGATTTAAACTACATTATAGGGGATGGTGAGGCAGCTAGTGTAGGAGGTCATAAGTGGCAGGAGATTGATACATGGGTTCAGCCAATAGAAGGACAGCTGAGCTGGCTAGCGCAAGAATAGTGGATCCCCATGAGAGCAAAGCAGCATACAGGGACAGCAATTCTGGCTCAAAGCAGGTCATATAAGAATCACACCCAGAAAATTTCACTAGCCTAGGAGCCTGATGAACTTGATGTACTTGGATGTCTTGGACTTAGAGGCACTCAAATATGAGAATAAAACTGTTAGGGCACCAAGAAGAAGGAGTTCCAGCTATTCCAATGGGATGTTTTTTGTGATAAGGGTAAAATTATAAGAGCAAACCTGGAATCGTGACACTAGTTGTGTGAAACATGAAACGGCAACTCTTTTTCTTGTGGGGGTGCTTTACACCCCATGCATCCCCTTACTAATATAACAAACTCTGAGGTTGTAGCACCTCGGGGAAGAGGTGGAGGTGAAACCTTTATCGTCATTTCGGTTTCGCCCTTTTCCTGTTGCAATTCTGTGTGTTGCCCTTTTAGGTTTTGCCCACATGACTGCAAACCAATGGGATAGGACTGACAAGAAAGGAGTAGGTGGCTCTCTTTTCAAGGGAGTGTGTCACTCTGAAGAATGGGGATATCAGGGGACAAGCAGTTTCACTGCATCCATCTGGTGAAGCTAAGCAAATAAAAGCATGGGGACAAAATAGTCACTCAGGAAATACAGGACTGCAAACAGTTAAACTTAGTTTATCAGATCTAGTAGCAATAACTGTTTTGCCATAGGTAAATTCCACAAGGGGAATTCTGGTGGCAATACTTAATACACTACCATGATTGTTTGATCAAATGTTTTCAGATAGTACAGTAATAAGAGGTATCTCCATTGTACAAAGTATACTGAACCAAAGTTCCCCTGCACTGTTAGATTCAAAAAATCCATTGACTTTAGGTATGCCTGACGAATGTCAGGTCAACATCTACAATAGCAGGGAAGATACAAAAATCCACAGTTGTTTAGGAAAGTTTTCACAAACTTTTCACAAATAACTAAATAGTTAAATTATTAACCTCTGCAACTTAATAATTATCTAGCCACATTTAATACTTTGTATGACCATTCCAAGAAGGTTATACATGCTAATTTGCAGATGTCTGACACCAAATGTGGCTGAGTTACAAGTAGAGCTGTGTGGAAAAAGAACGTCACCAGCAGAATTTGAGAGAAAGTTGGGCTTTAGCTTCTGTGAAAGTTCGGAAATCAGTTTGGCAACATTTGTGGAAATTCTGACTTAAGAATGGCAGAATAAATGTATGAACTGTGGATTAATGTATTAAAACTGAGGAACAAAATGCCACAGAACTGATCACTGTCAGAGGTCAGTTCTGCAGAATTTCTTTCAGTAGTTTAATACATTAATCCACAGTTCATACATTCATTCCACAGTTCAGTGAGTCACTGAACTGTGGAATGAATGTTGGAATAGTGTATCAATAGCCCCGCATTAATTTAATGGTTTTCTGGTGTCTAGTGGCACTCCCCCATCCTCCAATTGGCAGTTCCATGTTTATGTAATATTTCCCTTGTTCTACTGGCATGTCCCACCCTCCAATCACTGGCCCTGTAATAATTTGTTTCCCTGGTGTCTAGTGGCACCCCCGGCTTCCTAATGCTGGCCCTGAATTTATGTAATGCTTCACTCATGTCTAGCAGCACGTCCTACAATCTGATCACTGGACCCATGTTATTTTAATATATTTCCTTGGTGTCTGGTGGCACCCTCCACCCTCTGATCCCTCTCCACCATTTAAGTACCTGGCATCTAGTGGCCCCTGCAGTGTCCACACTGGGTGGGTACACCAACCTGCCACACATTACTTTCCATAGTCTTCGGTGCCACAGGGAGCCCATATGGCCACCTTCTCAGCACTTCTTTCACCACCTCAGCTGTCCACCATATGCAATGACAGGGGGCATGCAACATGCATATGGTGGCCAGCTGAAGTGGTGAGAAGAGGGCTACACCAGATGCCATATGGGCTCCCTGTAGCACCAAAGACTATGGAAAGGGGAGTGGCAGGTTGGTGTACCAAACTCAGTGTGGGTGGTGTGGGGTGACAAAATACACCAGGGACTTAAATGGTGGTGAGCAGTCAGAGGGTTGGGGTGCCACTAGACACCAGGGAAACATTACATAAATACGGTATCAGAAATCTGAGCTTGGGGGATGCCCCTAGACACCAGGGAAATATTACATAAATATGGAGGTAGCAATCAGAGGGTGAGGAGGTGCCACTAAAGACAAGGGAAACTTATTAAAAAGTGTTCTCTTGCCAATATTGAATTATAATTATTTTTTGCTTATGAACATTACAAAAGCTGACATCTCTTTTAAGTACTACTCTTAATGCAATTTGTAGGTTTGTGTAATGTCTTCATACAGAACTCATCACTGCACTTGACAAGAATCACTGGGGTGGTTGCCACCCAAGCTTAGTTATGGAAATAATTTGAATTGTTTAACTGACAAGACACTTTGCTTAAAACCAGATTCTCCCCTTTTTAACTTGTTTGAACTGAAAAAAGAGGTCAGAACTTTAAGGTGTAATACCATTGCTTCTTTACTGTGTGTGCTGCAAGAAACTGGAATTCTTTGCCTAATTACTTGTATGATGAATGTGTCAGTCATGATATTTTTAAACAGAAACTTATGAGATAGTATTGTGTTCAGCTTAGCTGTACATGTTCTGTATAATTGCACTTTTCATTGTCTTATCTGTACAATCTGGAACCAAATTGTAACATATTTTGGCTATTTAAATAGGCCTCATGTCATGTATGAAAATGGCCTTTGGTTCATTACCTTTACCTGGTTAGCAAAAGTTTAAATAAATAAATAAATATTACAGGGCCAGTGATCAAAGGATGGGGGGGGGCACTTGATGTCAGGGAAACAAATCAATACAGGGCCAGCAGTCAGAGGGTGGGGGTTGGGGTGCTACTGGACACCAGTTAAAGTTAAAGTTTTTGTTTTATGGTTTATCATGGATTGCACAGAACTGATCACTGAACTGAGGCATAATCATAAATCATGTGAATTGTAGATTAATGTATTAGTTCATGTATATTGTTCTGCAGTTCATGTATATTATTCTGCAGTTCAGTGAGAAGGGTTCATAGAACAGGGCAAAAAAATGCAAACCATATTTAGAAGAATTGAAAGATTTTGGATTTTGCCAAAGATGGAAGTTCAGAACATTCTGCGAATGTTGCGAAATTATGGAAAAATTCTGCTAAAGCGGAATTTGCAACTTTTGTCCAGCACTAGTTGCAAGCAGATGAATATGTTTTCTAGCATTTTACAAAAATAAAGAAATACATTGTGCCACTTTACTTATCTAAATGTCATGATTTTTGGAATGCCTCCAGGACACCTAAAACAAGTATGCATGAAACTATTCAAAGATGTGCAGCTTAACAGAGAGCTGCATTATGACACAATAAACATATCTGCAATATTTCAAGAAATGTAATCAAAATTTCATGAAATTGTAAGTTGCCAATTTTGACCAGCCCAAGTGGGCTGCAGTTTACCACCAGGGATTGGCTTCTAGTGACAGCTTATTTTTTCTAATTTGTCTGACACCAGGGTGGGTGATAGAAAGGGGACTATGGGGAGGGTTCTGTCAGAGCCATACCACAAAGGTTTGTCTCTTGGTAGTCAGACATAATGTGGGGTGAATTCTTTGTCAATATCCTTTCAATAAAAGTAAACTGACACAGGGTAGGGACTCCCAGTGTCATCATCATTATTAAATAGGTGAAAATCGACACTTGGGAAGGACAGAGTTTAAAGAAAGGATACCACTGGGGATGAGTTCTCAGTAGCCTTGAGACATATCCTTATAATATACTTATACTGTATATACTCTATGTTTAACTGCTGTATGCTATTGTTTTGTCTATCCACTGTGATCTCCTCGTATGCTACTTACTTTGTACTTTTGTGTTCCTTGTTTTTAGTATACTAATGTATTCTGATGTGGAACCTATGTAAATGAGCTTCTAGCTCATAGGTGTCAATCCGAGATCTAAATAAATAAAATAAAAATAAATATCCGGCAACAGAGATGGGCTTTCATTGTCAAAAATATAAAATAACACAGCAATGTTACAAAACCACTTTCACAGACGAATGAAGGCAGTAAAAGAAGCTTTTGTATATCCATGAAATCATGTTTTACTTTTTACTAGTTTCATCTATGAAAGCAGTTTTTCTAATGATGTGAGACATGTAAACGCAGTTTCAACTGTGATGCATAAAAACACCTTGTTTTGATAGATGTGCTTTTTCTTCTGCACATACGCATCAGCAATGCTTTACTTCATCTATAACTCATTAATTTGATACATTTTCATTTCCAAAACACGAGAGGTGATAGCCTTGGGATATAATTTAATAATACAACATGAGGGTTTTTGCACCCAGCTAACCAGCATCAGGTAATAAAGACACTATACCTCACAAATAAAGAGCTAGAGGTTTATTTATATGTATCAATTCCCCTTTGCTATTGTGTTATTGTATGTTACACTCCTGTACATGTTGTCTCTGTTCATACATTGTAGTAAGTCATGTATTGCATTCCTCATGTTGTACTATCCCAGGTTGTATCTGAAAACGGGCAGTTTCTGTCTAGTGTACCTATTCAATTAACACAAACTAAATAATAAATGAATAAAAGAATGAATTAATTAAAGTGTATAGACTGCAAATTTGGGCACTCACCGCCATGTAGAGGACACCAAACAGCATTTGGAACTTTGCTTCATTGTTTAGTTATTTACAAGACCATCCATCATGCAAACAGACAAATGCCTTTTAGATTTATTAAGGTGAACAAAGTGCCAAAGTGCCAACTCAGAAAAAGCAGGAAAACAGTGCAGTGTCTCACTCAACAAAATACTTGACGAATGTTGCATTTCTTGTACTGTAGGCACTCTGTCAAGGGCCTAAGGACCCCTTTCCCAGCATTTTATTTATACTGGTCCCTTAAAGGGGATATAACAAATATTGCTGTTGAGACCCACCACTAGTTCATCAACCTGGAAATACTGACAGCATTTAGTTCAGATGGGGCTGGGGCTTTCATCTCCTCCAAACTTTGCCCATCCCTTTGTGTTTGTTCTTTCCTTGTCTATCACCATACTCCTGTATTGGGTTCTCCTTTTTGCCCTGTGCTCAGTCTCAATCTCTGGCAATACTGAAGTAAGATATTGGTGCTCTCCTCCTCTCTAAAAAACACCTGTCTGTAAATGAAGAAGCCATATTCTGTTCACTGTTTCTGGTATTAGGTTTAAAGTCCAATGCAGAATGTTGGCTCTGTCTCTATAAGGCGGATCTGGTTTAGCCACCTACTTCTGTAGAGTTTCCTTCAGCTTTGCCTCTTCTATAAACAAATCTGTTCTGTAACTCTTTCTGAACCTGGTACATTTTTATTGTTTCAGACTGTGGACTATTGACAGGAACTCGAGTTCAAAAAAATGAAGATTTTGGGGCTAAGACACTTTTTGTATTCTGTTTTTAATGTTTTTAGTATGTATTTCAGAGTCACTTAACACTTTGCTTGCTTACTGCATGTACTCATATGATAAACTAGTAGAGGTGTAGTGTTTTATTGCCTGACATTGATTAGCTGGGTGCAGAACGCCTACTGTTGGAACACTTTGTTTTTCTTTTAACACCAGCTTCCCTGTATGCCTGCTTATTCTCCCTGTTGCATTTGATTTAACAAAACTGAAAGTGTCACATTTCAAACTGAAGCTATTTCAGTTATTATATAGCATAAAAAGCATCTCAAAAACTACTGTAGTGATGATTTTAGAATAGTAGTATTTCATTTATAAGGTGCCCTTCACTGGACGGTCAGGGCACAGCACATTTAAACAAAGGTTAAAAGCCATAAAATCACAGTATAAATCAGGAATACTTTTCAAATATGAACACACAAATCACCACCAAAAAATACCATAAAATTACATCAGCATCAACATCAATCAAATACAACAACTAAACAGATGGGCCATTGCAGATTGTCAGTGCACTCCAGACAGGACTGGGGTCACATGGCATGACCTAGGAAGACCTATCAGCAACCTAACCCCAGCAGTCTGCACAGGCTGTAGGTGCCACTGAGTATTACCACTGACCCAGAGATAAAGAACATTACAACAATTGATCTTGGATGTCACAAAAGCACATACCCATGAAGGCAAGTCTTCAGTGGGGGTAAGAGATGTAATCTGACTGATATTCTATACATGATAAAAACAACTCTGGTCAATTTCTGACACCTGAGCCTGAACATAACCCCATATTTATTTCCTTAATAGAGGCCAGCAGCCTAAAGGAACCAAGTCAAAGCCCCAACACACATTAATGGCAGCCACCATACACTCCCTTGGGCCTCAGTTAATCCCCAGTATCTCTGTCTTGTCTGGGTTGCATGTCAGCCTGCTAGATACCATCTAGTCCTGAATCTCAGCCAGATGCAAAGTAGGCACTTCCACAATATCAGGTGTCCTGAGTTCATTCAAAGGACAGATGCAGCTCGGTATCACCTGCAATACAGTGAAAACCCACACACTGTATCATCTAATGATCCTTCCCAGGGACAACACATACCCTGCAAACATCATGGGAGATAGGACTCCTGGGATACCCCACAGGGCAGGGGAAAAGGGCAAAGGAGAAATTCCCCATCCCTACCCTCTGCGACCTATGCCTGATACATTTTTGCTGTGACAAATGGCATGAATCCCCATTATTAGCTCCCTAGCTCCAGTGATGGCCAAGTCATAAGTACCTGAAAATGTAAGGTTTAACATTAAAGTGCCTTTTCAATCTTAGCAATAGAGGTGCTGCCGCACTGCTATAATAGATTATATGCCCCAAACTGTTTTTCATTTGAGTGTTTTCTTCTTAGTATGGAGATGGAAGTCAAGGTCTCATATGACAGTTCACAAAATGCAGTGCACACAGGAGTGTGGGCTATCAGTGCTCTCTTGAGAAGCAACTCTGTAGAATCAAAAACACAAAACACATAGAAAGTGATCTACAGAAACTCTGGAGATTACTGCTTAGAAAAATGAACAGGGCTCATGAAGGATGCCAACTGACATCCCCTTGATCTCATATGACAAATCTTTTTTCCTGCCTTCAAGTAAAGCTCAGTCTGCCCTCTATAATACTATATATGTTAGGGTGAAAATTGACAGTATGTGTTTTACTGTGAGTAAACTACTGCTAGTAGCAAATCAGTATACTAGAAAGTGTTGCCTTCCAGAATAAAAAGATGTGCAAAAAAAAAAAACAGTCAGCAGATTTGTGTTGAAGTTTCATCCTACAAAGCAAATGTTTTATGCAGTTATCCAGCCCTGCTAGCCATGCAAAGAATTAGAGCCATATCCGCTTCCAAATTATTTGCCTCATCAGTCTCCAAATTCCATAAGGGAATTGTATTTGAATACAGATAACCTAATAACTCGTAACTTTTCAAATTAGTAAAAGAAAAAGAATAGGAGTCTGTGACCAATTTATGGTGACAAAGGTTTGAATGTGTTTTTTATATGAATAAATTGTGCTAAAAAAGATGGGCTTGGGGGGGCCCTCTCAAAAATGTGGGCAATAGCCACCACAATTCTCTAAAATTGCATATCTCCAAGGCTTCACATAACTCCATTTTGAGAGTATCTGACTTCCAAAAATAAGGCACACACTTCCAAAATAAAGATGGAGGAAGTCATAGACTTCTAGATGTAAAACCAAAAATGCAGATGACTTCCAAAATTGCAGGCATAGAAGTTAGAACTGATGGATTTTTCTGAAAGAAATTATATTTTACCATTAATGTATTATGTTAACATCCATAAGATTGTCTATCCTAGAATACCAACTTCCAAAAGTGGGGTCCTGGAAGTATTTTGACTTCACAAAAAAAAATTGAATGACTTGCAGATTTGGGGCCAGATATTCAGAACTTTGCCCTGGGGCTACATTAGCACTGCCCAGCAGGCAAACATAGCCCGGAGCAAAAATCAAGCTATATTCAAAAGGAATAACCCGGTACAAAACCAGCTGAATATAGCAAGCAAAGGAAGCCAGGCAAACAGTTCCAGGAATGCAGGGCAAATATTGCCGGGGAATAAGACGGCACTGAATATAGCAACAGGGAAGTGCACACTGCAACTGCAGCTCATTAGACTCTGTAGCAAGCCAGTGTTGCAGGTGGAGAACATTGTGTGTGATTGCACAGAGATGTCTCACCTCTACTACAAACAACAATGTAAGCCACACACTGCAGAACTGTGCTATGCTGAAGTGAGGTTTGCCCAGGGCTAACCTGATTGCACAGTACTAACACATTAGCCCGGTGCAAACTGGAGCTATATTGAAAGCTCCCATTCAAATGAGCCTACTTAGGTGATTCGTGGGCAAACAGGCACATTTGCATCTCATTATATGCTGCTTAGCATACATTACCATGCAGTTTGTCCGTGCTACTGCATGGTGCACACAGCTCCCCCTTTTGGTCAGAATGACAGTACAGGCTGGACACCGCAAGCCAAGACATGCACACAGCATCCCTTGTTGGTCAGAATGGAAGAACAGGCTAGAAGCAGCAGTAACTGTGTGCTGGCATGCACATTTGGTTCATACATACTTCTCAACCCCTTGCCTCCTGAATCAGGGACAAGGCATGAAAACATCAGGGACAAAAGTCCCAAAACAGGGACACATTGTGGAAAGTGGTACTATTCACTCAGAATGCTGATAGAATAAGGGGAATTGTGATAAGATGCATACTCAGAAGATGAACAAGTCTGTAACTTTAATGTGTGACGTTGTTGTGTGAGAGTATTCCCCACTGTTCTGTCACAAAACCACAACCTGTATGAGGGATAGAGGACAATATGAAAGCAGTATCAGGGATGTCCCTGACAATCAGGGACAGTCGAGAGGTATGGGTGCATACAACACACCCATGCATGTGTGTGCCTGTTACACAGCCATTTCCCTGGTAGTCCAGTGGTCTCCCCACCCACAGAACAAATCCCAACCCCCATTCAAATTATGTAAAACAACTGTTACCTGGTAGTCAAGTGGTCCCCCCACCCCCACGCATGTATCCCTAACCCCATTGCACATATTACACTTACTTCTTCCCTGGTAATGTAGCGGTCCCCCCACGGGCAGTCACAACCTGCTCCTCCCAATAATGTCTGAGAACAGAGCTGACAACCGGCTCAGCCCTCCTCTCACCACCACATCTGGCCTACCTCAGTTTAATTTTAATATGTGCACTGGGGTTCAGGATATGTGCGTGGGGGTAGGGGGACCACTAGACTACCAGGTAACAGTTGTTTTATTTACTTTGAATGGGAGTCAGGATTTGTTCTGGGGGTGGGGAGACCACTGGACTACCAGAGAAATGCTGATTAACTTAATGTGAACGAGGGTTGGGGATCGTGCTGGGGGGGGACCTCTAGTACACCTGGGATTGGGTGTGCTGTTACTGGACACAGAGGTTGGGTTATATGATGGGGGCTTGGGGCACTGCCACTATTAGTGCTGCATGAAAAGCAGCTTTTTCCCAGCGGTAACTAGTGCCATACTACAGGTCGCCCTAATGCCTGTAGCGTGGCGCTATGCTTTTGAATATGCCAGTGTGCTGGCATTCAGGGCCCCCTTCCCTCTGTCCCTCCTCTACATACATTATGGTTAGCATCAGCGCTAACACCTAGCACCGGCACTAACTGTACTTTTCAATATTGCAGTCGGGCACAAAGTTGGCACTAGTCCAGCACAATGGCTTTGCGCCCACCACTGAGCTTTGAATATCTGACCCTTTGACTCCAGGAAGTTTTAGGCATCCATTGAAAATAAATTAACTGAACCCCTGCATATCTCAGCTCATAGTTGTCATATAAAGCTGAATTTGCTGTCTAAATTGGGGTTTTGATGGTCAATAAATTCATTTCTTATAAAAAAAATGTTCTTTTTTGAAGCCAAAGACAGTGCCACCATGACAACATGTTCTCAAATTTCAACAATAATGGATGCTTAATATCAGGTTCCACCAACCCCAAAACTTGAAATTTGTGTTTCTAAACTTAAAAATATAATTTAAGTTATTTTTCAGTGTCAGAAAAATAGCCAACTTTTAATTTTACAAAATCTGGTTTTGCACAGTTAGTAACATTTTTAATTGAAAAGTTCTAGTTTGGTAACATTAGTCAGATTGTTCACTTCTCTAATGTAACATTGTCCAATTAATGTTTGAAGTGCTGTCTTCATTTGAGCATGCCAAAAATCTCCTACCCATTTTCTTCTTTCTTATTATTCTCAGAGTCATTATCAGAATCAGTCTGTATCAGATTCTGAATCAGATTCTACATCATCTTTTCCAGCTATTGAGAAGTTCTCTTGTGCTACAATAACCCTGAGGCTCTTTGGTAGAGGTGTCTTTGTGTATCAGAGAGGTTTACATTTCCCTTCAATCAGAGTCCAGCCGTGGTCCAGTGGTGATGGTGGAACAAAAGGCTTGTTATAGTTGAGCAGGATGCATACCTGGTAGTTAACTCGCTTCACCTTCAAATTATGTGAACCACAGTCAGGAGGTATTGTCTGTGTTAACTTTCTCTTCATTTTGTACCACTTTGATGCCCAAGTCTCAGCTTTTGTCATGTTGATACTATCTCGATAGACAAACCTGATAGTGAACTTCACCATGTTGTCCAGAATATTTTGTGTCACTGGGAGACTCTTTGCAACACCTGGCAATAACCTATGTGCTGCTTCAGATTTCAGTGTACTTTGGAATATTGACTTCTTTCCATGTCCAAAGCTCCTGGACACTACATCTGTTTCTGTGTGTATATGAAGAAGTACAATGACTTGAGCAACTTCTTTTGAACATAGTACCTTGCAATCAAATATGTCCTTCTTCAAGCCAAGAGCATCATCAACCTGGTGTAATGCATAGGCAGCTAGGACTACTACTTCAGTGTCTTCTGCATCAACTACAACATCCTTTATTCCATTCTTTCTCAGTTGTGAGTATATATACAGAAGTATCATGTCTGCTTCTATGTGGTGACACTGGAACTCTTTAATTTGCTCATGTTCATCCTCATAGGACAGATCCCAACAGTTGTTCCTCAAAGAATATGGAAATTGGATGGCTGGATGTTGATGTGTAAACACCCTGAATTCACCCTTCAGGAATTGCTGGATAGGTACTTCTTGCCTGGGTTTTTGAACATGCTGTGGAACTCATTTGAAGAAGGCAGATTATCTTCTCTCTTGATATATATTCCTCATCCCTCCAGTGTATGATGTGATAGTTATCCTACATTCGTGCTCACTGTCTTTGATGCTCATCTCCAAGTCATATGGATCATTCACAAAGATGATCTCGGAAGCTTTGGAGGTGTCGAGCCATGACAAGTGCAAATACCTTATGAGCAAAATCTGCCCATGTAAAGTCAGTCTTATCATGCTTTTCTCAATCCTCTGCAGAAGGAGTGGCAAGCCTCCAAATAAATCCCATGTTTACTAGGGCAATGTAGCTACTGACGGAGTGTAATGGAACCAGGTTCAACTTTTCAACTAACTTAGATTTTTATACTTTGACCATAGTTCCATTAGGATTGAAAATTTAGAGACATTCCTCTGTCACACGATGTTCTATTACTTGTGACAGGTCAAATTTATCCTTGCACTTTTGAGCAAGAGAGATTACTTCTGCCATGGCATTATCCCCAGAGCCCCTCCAAATAAGGACACATACAACTTAAGTGTGGTTGCTCAGTTTGGCTACACTTTTACTTGTTTGTCAAATCTTTGTTCCATATACATTGACATCAAATGGCACAATTTTACATTTCAATCTCTCATCTGTTCTATTACATTTATATACATTGGCCCAGATATTCAAAAGAGTTGAGCCATGCGCAATAGGGTTGCGCCTGCGCAAGTCTTAAAATGCGCCATTCTACAATATTCATCAGGAGGCAGTTGCGACCCCCAAATCACGCTGAGCAACAGCGCAATGATAATGAAGGCATGCGCAACTGAAGGGGAGGAACCATGCATACATGGTGCAGTGCAATATTCAACAACTTGTGCCATGCGCAATAGGGGAGCAAGTGGAAGTTGCGGCATAATGGAAATGAGCCAAAATAAAAGGGAGCAAGGGAAAGGCGTAAGAACGCTATAGGGAAGCCACATGAGAGCAAAATACAGCAGGACACACTGGGCAGCAGGGATACACAGAACCAGGCAGGAAAGGGCACCTGGAAGCAACAGCTACAGGGGAAGGTGTGGGGAGACATTGCAGAAGGAGGAGGTACACCACACAGCAGTGAGGCAAGCACAGGCTGGTGTTCCCAGTGCAGGGGAAGTAGCAGTGAGGACAGCGGGGGATACAGTAACAGCTGCGGGGGTGAACACAAGCCAGGACATGGCCAGTGCCACCTTCCAGATGGAGGCCATTATGAGGGGGGTGAGAAGGTGGGCAATGGGGGGGCATGGCCGTGGAAGGGCCCGTTGGCCGTATGCCCCCAACAGGCAGTACCGAGCCCGCACCAGCTTCAAGCAGTGATAATGAGATTGTGGACCAGTACTGCCTGAATCGGGCAATTCTGAGGTGGCTCTGTGAGCTGTGCAGTGATGTGATGCAGGCACCCACACGACGGAGCCATGCCCTGTCAATGGAGACCAAAGTGACAGCTTGCATGTGCTTGCTCGCCATGGATACCTTCCAGAGACCAACTGGGGACACAACAGGCATAACCCAGTCGGCCACGTCACGCCACCTCACCCAATTCCTCAGCACACTGCTGCCACATGTTGTGGAGTACATCCATTTCCCCAGCACACCGGTGGAGTGCACAGCAAACATACAGGAGTTCCACAGGGTAGCATGTATGCCTGGTGTGCTAGGGGCAATAGACTGCACCCATGTGGCCATCCGCACACCACCTGGCTCCGAGGGGGCCACATACATCAATCACAAGGGCTATGCCAGCATCAAATGCCAGGTGGTGTGTGATGCCAGGGGGTGCATAATCAATGTCTGTGCCACACACCTGGGGGGGCACACAATGCCTTCATCTGGCACCAGTCGGCACTGTGCCACAGATTCGAGAGTTGGGATATCCCCACTGGCCACCTAGTGGGTGAGTATGCAAACCACATGGACAATCATAGGGCCTGGGGGGGCATGGTCAGAGGTGACATGGGTAGTGGTCTACATGGCCTGGGGCAGGGTGATGCTGATCACCAAACTAACCTCCACCATTTACACATAGGTGACAGCGGGTACCCACTCCGTCCCTGGCTGCTCACACCCTACTGGCAGCCCATGACCCCATCGCAGCAACGCTACAATGAGGCACATGCCACCACACGTAATGTCATTGAGCGGGTGTTTGGGATGCTGAAGACACATTTCCATTGCCTGGACACCTCCGGCGGTGCCCTACAGTACAGCCCCACAAAGACCTGTGGGCTATTCCTGGCCTGTTGCATCCTGCGCAACATGGCCAATGAATGTGGGATAGCCGTACAGGTCAAAGAGGGGGACAGTGATGGGAACAATGAGGATGCCGGTGATGATGGTGATGGGCAGCCCCCCCTTGGGCGATGGGACCCCCCAACTGCTCTGGTTGGCACAACTGCACTGGGACACCATCACAGAGGAGCACTTCAGCCAACCCAAGTAAGTCATGGGGCCATGTGCAGCCAACAGTGGCTAACGCACAACCCACAAACACGCATGGACACACACCAGGGGTGCATGCCTTCAAGGGAAGTGGCAGGGCATGGAACCACACACACAACCAGGGATGGGTGAGGTCTAACATGCGACATGGATGGACACACACACGCACACACACACACAATGCACCAAACATGCACAAAGGGTAGGAGGCAGGCTGACCCAGAACGCCACCCCTAGCCACACACATATCCACAGACCACTACGCCCACTGCCTGTCCATGTGCGTGTGTCAGATGCTGAGCACCACTGTACATTGGTGTAGAGTGCAATGCAGGCATCATCATGCACACACAACTGCGGACAGCAGCCGGGAAGGTGTGCAGATGGACTGCGTGTCCGCGTGCAGGGCCGGGTACTCACCCATGCACTGTCCACTGAAAGACACAATGCACACAGGACAGCACCAGACAGTAGCCATGTTGGGCGACAGGTCAGTCATGCAACACAGTGCCCCAGCCACCACGGATGCATGGGTGGCCCCGCCGAGACCCGCCAGCACTGACAGGCCAACCACTGGCCTCATGGGGTGACACCGATGGTCCCCCAGGGGTTCCACTGCGTTAACGCAACCGTGCTCACGCAGGGGTCTGCAGCACACCAAACATGCCTGCACCAGGCGTGCTCAGGATGCCCACAGCTGAACCCGGTGTTGACAGGGAGGGTGTCACATGATGCCGGGAATGGGGGTGGACAGTGCACTGCATGGTGTCTGCGATGCATGGGCACATGACCGTGTGCCCATTGTGGCCATGACAGCAGTGAATGCCTGTGTCTGCCTGTCAATGGCAGCGGTCACATCCTCCCGCAACCGGTCCATCCCTGCCAGGATCAGAGCGGTGTCTCTGTTGCGATGCTCCTCTGCCCGCTCCAGAGCTGCATGCAGTACAGCCACCGATGTCGCAAGTCACATCTGCTGCTGGACCGATGCTTGCAGTAGGCGGGTGTGCTCATCCAAGAGGTCATCTGCCTCCTTGGCATCCTGTCCCTCAGGGTGTGCATGGCCCTGATGCTCAGCACCCCTTGAGGGTGGGCACTGCACACCAGGACCAGGTCTGGGCATGCCCACAGGCGGTGCACAGATGCCCCGCTAGACCCTGTACCCCCAAGCTCATTGGCCGACTGCTGATGCTGCCCCTCTGGCTGCCGCTCCCCAGGGCTCAGTAGTGCTGCCACAGTGGCCGCAACAGTCCCACTGTCCTGAACACACACCAGTGCTGCCCCACTGGTGCTGACAGGTAGAGGCTACGACTGTGCTGACATGCAGGCCTCCATGGCAGCACCAGCCACAGCCATGGCCACAATGTTACCTGCTGTGTGGCCATCCCATGGCCCACACGTGTCACTGCCCATGCCGTTAGCGGCATCATCATCGGTGATGGACTCGGCACCAGCCCGAGTCACAGCATGCTGGCATCCATGGACGCTGGCACACTGGGACATGGGCAGGTTTTCCTCCGCACCTGTTACAACAACATCAGTGTGGACAGCCATGCGGGCCCACTGTCGCACTGAGCCACTTATACCTGTGGAGGTGGATGGGCCTTCCTCCATCTCCAGCTGACTGTCCTCAGTGGACAGGCTCACCACCACTGACCCATGCAGATGCTCAGGATCTGTAAGGGAAAACAAAGTCACATTACTGCATGTGACCTACCCTGCCCCCCCAATAGACAGACCATGACCTACCATGCAGTGATGGGCTACCACCTGTCTGGAAGCCACCACCTGGAACACCCTCAATGGCACAACGCTGCATGCTTCCAGCAGCCCTCTCCTCCTGTGGGGTCAGGTGTACCTCCTCCGGCTGTCCCCCACCTGTCGCAGCTCGTGCTGCCCTTATGGCAGCCACCTTCTGTGCCCATCTTCTTCTTCCACTCCTGCACGGAGCGCTGGTGACTGCCATGCAGGTTCACAGCATGTGCCACCTCTTCTCATGCAGCAGCATGGGCTTGAAGTGTTCTCTGCCATCCGCTGATCCAGGTAGGCCTCAAACAGGGCATTGGTCTCAGCCTTGGTAAAATTAGGCCTCCTCCTCCTCCTCCTCCTCCTCCTCCTCCCACCACTGTGTTCCTCCTCTCCCATAACTCGCTTGGTCATTTTTTAGCCTGTAAGAATGACAGTTGATACCTGTGACTGTGCAGTCCCATGCATTTCCCTAAATCCACAGTCCACACTCCCAAACAGCATGCAACTCACCAATAGACTGCAGTAACTGACTATGGCCAGTGCAGCCCAATGTTGCACTTTTATAGCGCAACCCATGCAAATGAGGTGAGGCGCAACTTTAAGTGGATGCAAATTGCAGTGCTGCACCATTGAATGGCTGATTAGCTGTTTTGCATATGATGACTGAATATCACGCTGTTGTGCTTTGCGCAATTGTGTTGAACGTGCTGAGCCAAGGGCGCAGTTCTGTGACATGCATAGTACACACATCACTGCGCATGCCCAGGTTGCTGACGCAGGCGTCTTCTCATGCTGCTGACATGCTATGCACGGGAAGCAATGCAGGGTCAAGGAGCCAGGTGTGGGAAGAGGTGGCCACTGCACTTGAGGAGGCCACTGGAAGGGGGCGTACAGCAGACCAGTGCCGCCACAGGTATGGCGACCTGCGGCAGAGAGAGCCATACCTGCTAGCCCACCTGCAGGCACATGCAAGGAGGGGCACAGTGCCACGGCCAGGTAGATGTTATGTCAACACACTTTTATCTTCCATATGGGTATCACGGTTGTATGTGTCCAGCACATCGGGGAGGGACCGTCCGGTGTTGGCTGTGGTGGTGTTATCTGGGTGTGGGGTGGGTGGGTCTGGCTGGGTGGGAGGGCACACACCTGGGGGCAGGGGGGCTTTGCTACGGGATTGTACTGATGTTCCTCTTTCCATGTTTGCACCACAGGGCCGGAGGAGTGGCGCCTGGCACGTGAGCTGTGGCACAACCAAGAGTACAGGGAGGCAAGGCGGGGCGACGGTCCACAGTGCCTGAGGGAACGGCCTGATGATGGTGAGTGCCATACCTCCATGATTACTATTGCATGCTGTGTAACAGGGTGGGCAGCGGGGCAGGGCCACCATCCATTGACACCACTGCCATACATGAACTTGTTACAGTCAGCACTGTCCAGTGGCAATGCATGTCTAGGAGTGCATCGATGGTGGTCCATGCATGCACCGGGTACATGGCTGTGCCACTGCCTTTGCACCAGATAGCCATGTCACTAAACGGCCACGGTGGTGCTGTGCGTGACTTGGCCGGTGGGTGTGTGCAGCGTTCCGCATGGCTGTATGCACCTGGGTGGGCAGGTCATGTAGACGTGATCAATGTGGGTGGTCACACACCATCACAGAGGCATGTCCCATGGCCGTATGCCATGCACAGTGGGTGGGCTGTATGGGGCTGTGCATTCACACCTATTGACTGTGCTCCCTTGTCCTAGGTGTCTGCCAGCTGATTGACATCAGGGAGGCATTGTGGGAGATCCTGCACGTGGCAAGGTCATCCTTGGAAATCTTATAGAGGATTGACCAGATTGGGGTCCTCAGGAGGCACCGGCGGAGGAGCAGCCAGAGTAGGGAGAGGGGTTCCTGTTGACAGTCCTTCTGCCCCTGATATCCCCTACCCCCCTGGACCCACCCTCACACCCCTCCTTTCCTGTCCCATTTGTTCACCCCTGCCCCTTACCCACCCCCACCTTGTTTGTGGCCCTCCCTCCAACTTTGTATATATTATTGTATATAGTTAACTTTTATAATTTGTTTGAATACAGATCTTTTGATATGAATACTGTGGTGGTCTCTGATTTGCAGTGGGCTATAGGTGCTCAGCTGCAGTGGTGTGCATGGCGTCAGGGGTGGTGCAGTCATGGGTATGTGTGTGTGTCCATGGGGAGGTGACTATGGTGTGGGGGTAGCTATCAGTCAGTGTCTGTGGTGTGTGTGTGTTGCCCTGTGCACTGGATGACTGTGTGCAGTGGTCCATGGTGCATATCTGTGTCCATGGTGCCCCTGTCAGCCCGTCCATGGCCTGTGCAGCTGACACCCATGCATGTCTGTGAACTGCACGGTCTGCTGGCATGTCAGTGGTGGCTGTCCATGCAGGGCAGCCACTGTACCCGTCACAATGCTGGGTTGCCTCCTGTCACTGGTGTGGTGCATGTGTGCCTTGGGTGACACTGTGGCCTTCACAGTTGTTGATCCACCTCCATGCTGTGGCTTGTGTGTGTTGCAGCAGATGCGCACCACTTTCTGTGACTTGTGCTCCGGGCAAATGCTGGTGGCGTACAGGCCCACAGTGCCTGCGCAGGGTGGCTGTCAATCCTGTGCCATGGAGGACTGCAGGTTGTGTGTATACAGTTTACATGGGCCCACGCTGGTGGCTTGGTTGCCCCGCTACTGCGTCCCTGTGTTGTTGTGCCCTTGGGTATGGGTGGGTGTCTGTCCATGCACTGTGTGGCATCCGGTGTGGTGCATGCTTCCACACACCACTGTGGGTGTCTGCACTGGCTGTAGTGGCCAGTGTTGGGTCGGGGTGTGTCATTGGGAGAGTGTGCAGGGTGCTGTACCACTGGTGGTGGGGTCCGGGGCATGCTCTGTCCCGTGTGGGGTACCTCGTGTGCCGACACATGGTTGGTCTCTCAGCAGTACCTCAGGGGGGGGCTGTGCTTGGTGGCACTGTGTATGCCGTCATTTCATCGCTGTGTGCTGCCACCCACTGATGGGTGCTCGTGGTGGGGCTGCCTTGCATGGTTCTGTGGTGCACAGGGTTGCATTGTCACAGTGGAGGTGGTGGCATGCATGGGGTTTCCTGCAGTGGTGGACGCTGCTCCTGGGCAGGGTGTCTGGGGGTCATGGTGCAGGGTGTGCTCTGCATTGGTGGGATGGTGTGGCATGGGGTGGTCAGCCCTCCTTGTGTGCCAGTCACAGCTTGCCGGGCGGTGTGATGGGGCTCCATGGCCCGGCTGTGGGTTGGTTGCTTGTCTCCATGGGCCAGTGGTTATTCCAGCCCTTCCCCAGTTGTGCAGTGCATGGGGTGTGGGGGGACGATGTCTGTTTTGTTGTGTGTTCCTCTGCCCATCTGTGGCATGGGTGGTGGGCCCCTACCTCCCTGGTTGTGCAGTTGCATTGCTGCCCTGCTGCTGGGGGGCGTCCCTGGTTGTACTATGGTGCCTCTGGACTGCTCAGCTGAACATCCCTTGTTGCGCTATGGCGCATCTGATCTGCTCAGCTTCCCCTCCCTAGTTGTGCTATGGTGCAGGTGGTGCGATATTCAGTCATCAGCTGTAGGCGCGGTTTGGCTGGCTCAGTTTTTCAATATCGCGCCTCTTGCACATGGGCGCAATGGACTTGTGCTTGCTCCTGCTATTGCGCACTTTTTGGGCGCAGTTTGAATATCTGGGCCATTATATACATCTAATTTCTTTCCAACTGATACATTCTTAATTTCTTCTTTTCCTCTTCTGCCCCCCAGATGTAAATCCTGGGGGGGCTTTCTTCTTCTCATGCTGTCAAAGGATACGAGCATACATCCTCCCTTTCTTTCCTGTCCTTCTCCTCCTTTTTCCACTGCCATCCACCTTTGGCAGCCCCAATTGTAAGCCTGCCACTATGCTCCACTTACCACAGTGGCGTCCTGTGCTCCACCTGCCACAGGGCCCTCTCTCTTCCTTCTGGGTTGGTGGGTGGGAACTTTCTAAGAGCAAATTGTGAGCTCCCTTTTGCTGTGCAGTCACTTATGAGGGGCCCTCTTTTGCCACTCCCCTTGGCTCTTGGTCCACTCCTTGGCTGCCACCTCACTGTTCTCACCACTCCCCTTTTTCCTCCCCCTTCTTGACCTCACTAGGCCCTTCCCCAATGAAAGCTGCTGCTCCCCTGAGCCCCCCCACCTTCCCCTCCCCTCCTCTTATTTTCTGAGCTTGAGCTCCCACACCTTATTTGGTTTGAGGCCTTGGGATAATGGGGTCTACTCCTTTTACTAGGGCAACCTCTTTGTCCCCAGAGCCCCTCCAAATAAGGACACAGACAACTTTAGTGTGGTTGCTCAGTTTGGCTATACTTTTACTTGTTTGTCAAATCTTTGTTCCATATACATTGGCATCAAATGGCACATTTTTACATTTCAATCTCTCATCTGTTCTATTACATTTATATACATTATATACATCAAAATTTCTTTCCAACTGATACATTCTTAATTTCTTCTTTTCCTTTTCTGCCCCACAGACGTACATTATGGGGGGACTTTCTTCCTCTCATGCTGTCAAGGGGTACGAGCACACACACCGTACCCCTGCCTCTTGGTTCTCATTGTTGTGTCCTTTACTTGTTTTCCCTTTTTCCTCCCTTTCTTTCCTGTCCTTCTCCTCCTTTTTCCACTAGTCCACCTCCAGCTTGCTATGATGGACGGTGGACTTCCCTTTTTCCACCCCTTCCCTCTTCAGTTCCATCCCTTCCTCCTACCTTCACCCTCTGCCATAACCAGCCCTCAATGGCATTCTCCTGTTCTCTGTGTTAAATAATGCTAAACAAACCTGAAAGGTGTATCCCATCCCCTCAATAGAATTTGTCCACCCATTCTAGGATCCCATGCTGGATGACCATACCTCCCATGCCATCGAATAACCTGCCCACATGCGCATTCATGTGCTTCTGTGCCCTATCCATACCTTTGTGGCATTCAGCCTGCCTCCACACCCTACTGGGCATAATCTCAGACCATGCCAATATGACCTCTGGCCATCAGTCTCTTATCTTTTCTGCATCATATTTTATTTGGTAAAAAATGCCCAGCCAGGGCCTTGTACCCAGGTCATTGCCTCCCAGATGTATCACTATTAAATCTGGTTACTTATGCTCCTTCCTAAGCCCCCTGAGCAATAATTGAGCCAACTTCATTCCCCTCCGACCTTTCCACACCAGCCGGATGGTGTCGCTGTCCAGACAGAGCTGTTTTCCCCCTTGTCTCCTGGCTGCCCACTTCTCCACCCAGTGTATGAAAGAGTGCCCGCAGATCCATGCCTCGAGCCTCCGGAACTTCCCTGTTCAAGCAAAGTAACACTGATTTGTCTTTCATCCCGTTTATGTCCCCTTCCCCCCCCCACCGTTTTCCCCTTTTTCTCTCGTATTCTTGTACCTGCTAATGGAGAGAAAGAAAACATCATTCTTGTGGTAATTTCTGTACATATTTTTTACAAAAAATCCAACAACCACCTGCTCCTCTCCTTGATCTCTCCAGGCCTGCTGTCTTGCTCCACCATGGTGGATGCTGCTCCAATCCTAAATGAGTGAGAGGAGTATCCTTCCCCCGATTCTCCCAGGAATCTGAAGCCTTTATGCAACACTGCTGACACCTGATACCCTGACACCGGCCTGCCATCCCCATGTATGAACAGCACCATGCCCCCCATCCTAGGGCACTCTGCCATGTACACGTGCAGAGCCCCTACTGGGCAAATGCTTGGATTCGGATGTTTCCTCAACCACACCCTCCTGCCTTGCCCCGCTGATCTGTCTTTGATCTTCTTAATAGAATGGTAACTGCCTCCCCCTTCCATTCTATATCCCCCATTGCAAACCTTCTCCTTCTAACTTTTTGCTATGCCCCACCACTTCACTCATCCTGAAAGCCCCACCATACATGGTGGCATACAGGGCTCTAAATAGCACTGCTTCACTACTAGAGCTGCATACCTGGGGTAATATGTCCATAAATTGTCCCATCAGTTTTTCTGATATTGGTTTTCTGCCATACTGCTTCTTGTCTTGGCCCCTGGTCCATCCCTGCATCATCCTGCAGATCAGGTTGCTTTTCTTTGGGTCCTCCCAACCCCTCAAGCTACAGATCTGTCCTATTGCTGCCAGCTGTACCCCCATGGTCACATGTGCCATGTTTTGCTGCCACCTGGCTACTATAAATCAAGCTACCTGTTCCACTGTCACTACCCCACTTACCTGCCTGCCATATTGTTCCCGGAATTTTTGAAAAGCACTCCACGATGTTTCATAAGCTCTGCCTGGTCCTGGGGGCTCAGGAGTTGTGGAACTCGGTTTCAGCTACCCCAATCCAGTTATCCATATGTACGTCAGGATGGCAGTCCCCCTGATGTTTGCTCCAGGTGTGACGGTCCAAAATTTGTCCATCTGCAATCAGGAAAGGTAGTCAGCAATCACGTTGTCCACACCATCAATACGCTTGGCCCAGAATGACATGTTCAGAGTCAGGCCCAATCATACCATCCTGCTGAGCACCCTCATGACCTTCTCGGTCTTGGTTCTCTGCTTGTTCAGGACTTCCACCACTGCCTTGTTATCGCTCCAGAATGTTACTTTTTTATTCCTTAACTGATTCTCCCAAACTACCATGGCCACCCATATGGGGAAATAGTTTCAGAAAAGTGATGTCCTTCATCACCCCCTCCCTTACCCATTCTTTCTGCCACTCTGCCGCAAACCATTTTCCTTGGAAATAGCCCCCCCATCCCCCTACCGCCTGACGCATCTGTATAGAGCTGCAGATTGGTATTGTACAACCAACTGTCCTGCCAAAACCGTCTGCCCATTGTACTCTTGCAGGAAGTGCTCCCATATTGACATATCCTCCCTCATCCCTTTATTCAAATGTACCCAATGATGGGGCTGTGTTACCCCCTGTGTTGCCCATGCCAGGTGCCGTGTAAACATGCATCCTAGGGCAATGGCCGTACATGCAAAATTTAGGTATGCCAGCACTTGTTGTGCCTGTTGTAGCTGCACCCTCCTTCGGCCCCTCATCTTCCCCAAGAATTCTCGTAACCTTTCCACCTTTTTCTTTGGTAAACGGTACAGCTCCTTTGCCATATCCAACTCCAGCCCAAGGAATTCCATTGCCACACTGGGCCCCTTCATTTTGTCTTCTGCTAAAGGAACCCCCAATTCTTGGCATAGCTCTTTGAAATACCTTAACATGTCCCCGGTCTCTTTTTTACCATCCCCCATAAACAAAAAATCATCCAAGTAGTGCACTACCACCTGGTGCCCATACCATTTCTGAAATGCCCATTGCAGCCATGTACTGAACATTTCAAATGTGATGCATGCTACAGAGCACCACATCGGCATGGCTTTATTGAAATAGTACTGCCCCCCTACTTGAAATCCCAGCAGGACCTAGTCTGCTGGCCGAACTGGGAGCAAACGGAAAGCAGACTCTATGTCTGTTTTTGCCAACTGTGCCATCTTCTTAGCCCTGATGAGTCACACTGCATTCTCCAGTGTAGCGTAAGTGACCCTACTGTCTTCCTCACCTATCGCATCATTGACTGACTTCCCGTCAGGGTAAGACAGGTGATGTATCACCCGGTACTCCTCCGACTGCTTCTTGGGCACCAATCCCAGCTCTGAAATTCTTAGCTTTGGCAATGAAGGGGCTGGAAATGGACCCTCCACCCTCCCTGCTGCCAGCTCCTTTTAGATATTTTGTGCCAGCACAGCCTCCATACCCCGTGTGGATTTGAGGTTCCTTGCCCTCATTACCTCCCTCTTCCTCTGGTACTGTAAACTAAAACCCGAAGTGAAACCTGTCTGTAACTTCCTGGCCACTTCCTTATCTGGGTAGTTCCATGGCCATCTTTCCATTGCCTCTACTCTTATGGGTGTCCAGTCCAGCCTGAATACTCCCCTTCCTGTTTCCTCAATTGGCCTGATGCCGCGTTTGATAACCATGTCCCCTTCCCCCACCTGCCCATCCTTTGTTGTTGCCCCTCCCCCATTGCTGACCCCTAAAAGAACCCAGATTGGACCGAAAGGGTTGCTGATAAGAGTTCTCCTGGTTGTTGCTCCCCTTCTCCCAACTATATCTGCACTTGGATGCTGGGTGATGCCCACTGCACTTAGAACAGACATGCCGGAACCAGCAGTTGGGCCATAAGCAAAAAGCCCTGTTGTATCCACAACATGCCTTCATCCCAGCCCCTTCCCGCCTGTCACCCTCTGCCTCCTTTTCCATTGGCCCTGTGTATATTTTTAACCATAAATCTATTTTCCTGGCATCCCACTTTATGTCCCTGAAATTCACCATGTGCGTTCTAAATTTCTCATCTTACCTCAACCAGCTGTGTCCCCCCTTCTTATACATTCTTAATGACGAGGGAATAAGTGAGGAACAGGGTCGCTAGCTCTGGTCTTTTTTTCTATGGCTATGACCGTAAAATAGGTAAAGCCTGTGGACCAGTTGTCCCATGTTTTACCTTTTCCTGCTTTGTCCTCCTCTCCTTTCCCCCACAGCACCACTGCTGCTGCCATATCTTTCTTTTCGGAACTATCCTTCTCTTCATACTTATCCATGGCATTGACATTCACCATGGCAAATATGTCCATGTACTCCTCCTTCCAAATTTTTTCTTTCACCTCTGTGGGGACATAATCTGCTAACCGTACCCCTGGAGCCCCTAATTCCCATCTTTCTATGGGCATCATGGCTGGACACCGCTTCCCCCCTGCAGTACCCGTGCCATTTATTTCACCTAACCCCTTCTCCAGCTGCCCCAATCCATTCTCCCCCATGTTCTTATGCATTTGTTCTACATACTCTTTCACACTACTTTCCACTGTCACCACCTGATTACCTGTATTGCCCGACATGTCGGTCCCTGGTCGGGGCACTCCAGATGGACCTGGTATTGGTGTTGGCAACTGTGTTGGTCACTCCGGCTCTGGCAGGGGCAGCAGCACCACAGGTGTGGGAGGCTCTTGCAGTGGTACTGGCCCGGGGTACAGTTCTGGGATTGGGTCACAGGGAGATGGGCTCTTTGGGGCCGGCTCAGGCATCTTCTTCCTGGGCTTCAGCACCCTTTGCCACCTGGGCCACCTTTTACTCCTTTCTTGTTCTTTCTCCTGTTTCCCCTTCCATTTCGTGCCTCTCTCTCCCCCTTGTCTGGTTCCGCTACCTCCAGCAGCCGGTTCACTTTTTCTACCAGGTCCATCACCACCTGGTAGCAGTCCTCTTTATTGGGATTGACTCTCTTAGGTGCCATCCTAGTCACTCAGTGGTACCTGCTGAAGAAAAGAATTTCACAAATATAATTTCATGCCAGGCTCGACTCGGCCCCCCCATCATCCCTTCCCAGCTCTGTGCCTCCCCAGCTCACCGATGGCTCCCATCCAAACCGTGGTGTCCTTCAGCCCCTCTCCCTTGGCTCCCTAGGCTTGTTACCAAACAGCCCCCAATCCCATTTCAGAGGGGGAGGGGGCTCTGTTGAGGTTTTCATAGCAAACCTGGCCTCTCTGTCCTGCGTTGCTCTGAGACAAACCTTTTTTTTTACTTGTTCACCTACCCTTTGCCCCTTGTGGTGGTGCCACTACACACCTTCTTCTATGGTGGTGCATCGCACCTCCCACCGTCTCACCAAGAACCCCCCCCATGCACTTGTCTTGTGGGACCTCCCCTTGCAGGCACTGCATTGTGTGGCCTCGCTGACCCATGTCATCCTCACATCCTGCCCGTTGGTCACTTTCTTGCCTGCTCTTAAATGAGCCTCACTTCGTGTGTGAAAACACCCTGCCCTGCCATTCCCCCCAATTCTTTGCACCGCATGGCACTGATGCAAGATGGCCTACTGGGCCCCCATAGTCATGAGTTCCGCCAGGGGGACCTGCCTCCAGTGTTCCCCCTTCCGACTAAAATAAAAAAATAATAATTTTCCCTCTCATGCACCACTTCACCTCTTCGGTCCTCTATGGAAGGCAGTAAATAACCAAATGACTGCTTTGTAACCCACCCAATACTGCTATTCTTGTTGTGCTGTTTGATGGGTAACAGATTGACACTCCTGTGGAACCACAACCCAATGATGAATTAAACAAAATTGAGTAGCTTAGGCCACTGCATGCCTAAATATGCAGGGAAAGCACCAAAAGGAACCAGCACCGAAATGCCCCTTTGCCCTTGTCATATCACTCATACATGGCGACATCAGGATGCCATCCCATGTGGCAAGCCTCACTTTATGCCCCACATGTTGCCCCTGGCGGCCCCTCTGCTGGAGGTGTATCTAAATCGAGAGTTCTCCCAAACAGCCGGACAACAAACCACTCTTTTCCTCCACTAATCGCAGCCTGCCTACTTCTCTCTCCTACTACCCCGACTCTTACACTTCTCTCAATGCTGCCATCTCTTCGCTGGAGTTAGCTGGACGAAACTGTATCTCGCCTCGCAATTAAATCCTGCTTGCGTTCCACCCATCCCCCTGGAAGGTTTCACCACACCGCCACCTTAGACCTTCCTTTTCAGCAGCTGCTCTATTCCTGGCTGGCATAGCTGCTCTTTACTTGCTCCTGCTGTGCAGCTTTAGCCTTCCCTCCAGCAGTTTTTAGAATCAGCTCCCCACTACTGCACATTAGCCTGCTGTCGCTCACGTTCACTCCACAGCCATGCTTACCACGGTAAATGCAGTTATTCAAAATTGTGTACCTCTTCCTCTGCCTATCCCGAGGAGTCCCATATAATTAAAGCTGGGGGCCTTACCTTGTTCCTAAGTTCTTCTGCTTACTCACTTGCCAAATTACCACGCTAGTCCATGCACTATTATTGTAATACTTTTACTGGTATCTCCCCTTAAATAACTCAAAATCCTATTCCTCAAAAGCCCAATGGCTCAAAAAATCTCTCGCCAAACTGGTGTGCTTCTGAGAAAAAACTTTCTAAGAGCAAATTGTGAGCTCCCTTCTGCTGTGCAGCCACTTATGAGGGGCACCCTTTTGGCCCTCCCCTTGGCTCTTGGTCCGTTCCTTGGCTGCCACCTCACTGTTCCCATACTTCCCTTTCTCCTCCCCTTTTGTGACCTCACTAGGCCCTCCCCTATGAAACCTGTTGCTCCCCTGAGCCCCCACCTTTCTCTCCTCCCCTTCCCCTTATTTTCTGAGCTTCTGAGCTTCCCACACTTATTTATCGAGGCCTTGGGACAATGGGGTCTACCCTTTTACAGGGGCAACCCTCTTTGTTTTCCATTACACTAGCCCTTGTTACAATGGTTTTTGTTCCTTCTCTGATAATAGGTTGTCTATTGAAGTTGTACCTTGAGTTTCTGTGAAATGTTGCATCAAATAATTTCTTAGTTGAAAACATACACTCCTAAAAGAAGTCATTGACTAGTGATTTATCATCGTCATGTGCTGTTTCAAAGTCCTGGACAAGTTTTTCTGATGCCATTGTACCAGATGGAAGAGTCCTCTAAGTAGGCTTTGTAAGGTCAGAAGGATCATTAACAAATTCTGTGATGCAACTATTGAGATTCTGTGCTGCCTGGTCATCTGCTCTGAGTTGAGCGGTTGAATTCTCACTGTGGCATTGAGAGGTTGTCTTCATGCTTGCAATGACATGCAGAGAGACTCTAACTCTATTTATAAAGTTTGAATTTCGATTGTGAGTTAGCTTTCAACTTTGAGCCCTTGTTCATTGTCATTTCTATCCATAGATCCAGTGGCAAGCAAGAGTAGGGGTTCCAAGTCATTGATAGTGCAAATAAACCATCACACATGTACTTGACTTTCTCCTCAGGCATACAGCTAATCTCTAGCCAGAACTCAATGAGCCATGTTCCGTACTTGTTACTATCATATATTTGCAGCCATGGCAACATCAATCTGAGTGATGTCCTGAATGCCTTCCTGTCCTGAGTTCTTAATACATGGATATTCATCATCAGTATTTCAGTCACGTACATGAAACTGAGCCAATACTTTGCCATTTGGCTATTAGAATTTTCAACCATTTTGAATGCTTTCACAACAAATGAAGATAACTCTGGATCAGCCTCTAGTTCATCACAGATCATCTTGAGCTCTTCCTGGGTGTTTGTGGGTGTTTGTAGAGGGATGTCTTAGATTTTCCAGCTTTTCTTGTAGCTCTGGAGACAAGTTTAGATCATTGCTAAGTCATTTTCTAATTATTCTGCAAGCTAGTACCTCCTACATCAGTTGAAGACATTTGATGCTTCTCTTACGTTTTTGTTTTGTAAACTTTATTTCTTCATTTTCAGCACAATACACATAGCACAGCAGGTTAAGTTTAGACAGTATATTGCAGTCAGATTTTAGATACATATCATTAGCAAGGTAAGAACATGATTTCCCAGTCATCATGAGAACAGTGTCAGAGACGTTGTTTGAAGGAGGCCATTTCCCACTAGCACTTATTAACAGCCATTCCACTGGATCACCTGGTAGCATACCCTCCTCCCTCTCCCTCCACCCCCCAGCTTCCCTTTTTAAAGGTGGATAACCTATAGCTTTAAATATTGCTAGACCATGGATCCTTGTTTCCCAATGCCCTAACCATCGGGAAACCAGTGGGCTTCCAGGACCCATTCCAGATGGTCCCATATTTGCTGGTATTTGTTTTCTTGGCCTAGAACTCTTATTGAATATGTTCTAGTTTCATTGCCTGTAACAAGGTAGTGACCCATTGTGCTATCCTAGATGCCCAATCAGAACCCCATTTTTAGACAATGCATTGTTTCTGTATGACTATCCCTATACTCCACAGGGGAGGGTGCCCCTTGGTCTTCCCAGTGCATCTTGACAAGCCCAGCAGCAAATACACTGGGTCCAGCTGTACCCAAGTGTCGAGCAGCTGGTTTAGAAATGTGACTAATTCCTGCTAAAATCTGTTTATCTTGGGACATTCTCAAATAAGGTGGAAAAAGGTGCCCTCTTGTGTTTTATACTTTGGGCATAGTTTCAAGCACTCTTCATTTATCTTATGTGCTACTGAAGGAGTGAAGTAAGCACTTTTCAGCATATTATAGTGGATTGCTCAGAATCTATTATTCTTTCTGCACTCCATTCCCTTCTTCAGTATCAGATTCCAATCCCCTTCTGTTAAGCACTCGGGGGGTGACAGATTGTCTTCCCATTTCTTTTTGAGACCCTTGAATGGATCCAGAAGGCTCCCCAACAGAGTTCTATAAATCCTCACCAGTGGCTTTGGCTTGGATTTTTCTCTTCACTGAGGTGAATGTCCTCAGCTGGCAAGCATTCCAGCTCCAGTGGGCTACCTGAGGCATTCACCCTCTCCAGCATTCTTGTTCTGACATGTAAATAAGTGAAAAAGTGTTTAGGGGCTAGATCATATTCTTTTGTCAGCATCTGGAAAGTTTAAAATTCCTCATCAGCTATTAGCTACTAGGGTTTCCATAAACCTTTGCCCTCACATTGTTTCAAAATTGCCCTTAGTACAGGTTGGGACCCTTTAACCCCCCCAAGTGTGGCCATAATAGATGCCTCTGGAGACATCAAGGAAGGGTATTTTAGTGTAGAGTGGGCTCCTATCCATGTATGAGCTGTAGCCCGGGCACAGGGGTACTTTAAGAATTTCACCACTCTGTGACTTAGAGAAGTCACAAAGAGGGCACCATATAATGGGAACCCATACATTGCCTCTTCCAATAAAACCCATTGCCTTTTATACTCAGTCTCTATCATTACATCCAACAGAAAGGCTAGTTGGGCTGCCTGGTGATATAAATAGAGATTGGAAAGACCAAGTCCCCCTCTGCCCATCGGTTGCCACAGAGTCTCTTGTTTAATTATTGGTTTACGTCATTTCCACAGCAATGTTAAAATAGAGCCCTGGAGTAATTTTAAATATTTTTGGGGTATGCAACAGGGAAGGGTTTGAAAGAGATACAGACATTGGGGGAGAAAACACATCTTAACTAAATTTACTCAGAGGATTTTCCAGCAACTGATAGCCCTATTCCAGCAATATGGTCCACTGTCTGGCCATACAATAAATTGGTTGAAGTGTAAGTAGCTTCTGGTGGGGGAAGGATGGATTCTGTACAGATTGGGGGAACTACAATAAAACCCTCCTTACCCATTAATTATTTGGGTATTCAAATCCCCAGGAAGCTGTCCATGCTTTGTGATAAGTTATAAACCCTGCTAGACAAGATCAAAACCCACTGTGACAGATGGAAAACACTTCTCCTATAATGTTTTCCGCACAGTGCTTTGTCAACTGAACCCTCTGTAATCACACTAGCAGCAAAAAGAATGTCAGATAAACCACATCCTTTGAATTGCTTGTTGATTGCTAATATGAAACAACATTGTGCATGGAATGAAATTATGAATGGCTGGTCTCCAATTAGTTGAATGAAAGGCATTGCATTCTTTTTTTTGCTACAGTGACTATGTCATCTCATGTACTACTGACTTGTGCGGTGACTTGGGCAAACTGAGGTAGTAGTATGCCTTGCTCTTTTTAACCAAATTCTGGGTGTTGCTTGAAATCCAGCAAATGCTCCAATCTTCTGGCTTTCTGCTGGAACCCTTTTCCCACTGTTATCAAGCCGAGCCAAAGAATGGACCATTTCCCAAATCTTTTGATCCCAAGTGCTTTGTGGTGAGATATCAACTTCAGCTTGAAATAATGGTAGGCCACATTTGATCATCTTGTAAAGGTTGAACTCTGTGTTGTTCTGTACTGATATTTTTCATCTGAAGAGGCTTTGCCATGGCCAGTTTAGGATGATTCACAGTAGAAACTTTAGTAGCAACATCCTCTGTTTGAACAGATATCATGTTTGTGCAGTGAGATGTGTCTGCTTTGGTCAATGTGCCATCCTTAAAATCATCATTGTCCAGAATGGCAATTCCAGGAAAATCATTGGAAAGCTCTTCTAGGATAATTTCTTCATCATGTGAAGGGAGTGCAGGGGGGTGGGTGCTTAGTTGGAGGGGGATGATGGATGGGGTACTTGGGAGATGATGATGGACCATTTTCTTTTTTACAGGGAAAAAAAGATGACACTGGATGGTTTTCTTAAGTTACAGGTACAGAAAAAAGTTTTGCACACTGGTGTGATCTCCCAGTGTGCCACATGAGTTGGGGGGGGGGGACATGTTGCCAACAGGGGGATTGGGCACCCCTGTTGGTAAGTTCATAAAAAGAATAACTGACACACTGAGGTGGGCTCCCAGTATGCAACATGATTTTGGGGGTGACATGCTGCCAACAGAGGGACTGGGCACCCCTGTTGACAAGTGTTTTTTAAAAAAAAAAACATTTTGGGCACACTGGGGTGGGCTCCCAGTGTGCCAAGAGTTTGGGGGGTGAGGTGAGACATGATGCCAATATGGGGATTGGGCACCCTGATGTCAGACCAGTAAGTGTGCATAGAACAGGACAGGGGTGTAGCTACAAGAGTGCAGGGGGTGCAATCGCACCCTGGCCCATGAGGTTTGAGGGGCCCAAATCATAAATTTGATCTCTATTCAAAACCGAGGGGGGGCTGTATAATATACCCTTGCACCCAGGCCCTCTGGGAATTTGCTATGCTACTGGAACAGGAATTTGATGTAGGATCCTACATTAAAAATTTTGATGCAGGATTCTGCATCTAATATGAAAGACATAGGGGCCCCATCCAGTTTTATTCATTTTGTTAGGTAAACACTCCAGGCCCCCGTGCTCCCACTTACATTCACATCTCTGGCTTCAGCCCTTGCTACACTGCACATTTCAGCAAATAAAAGTCTTAGCAATTTGTTTGATATGAAATGCAAAAGAAACTGCCTCATTTGGTACTTTAATTTTGCATAATGCTACTACTTTAACAAAAGTCCCATAGGTGAACACATGATACGTTTGTGATGCTAAAGAGTACTGTTGCAGCAGTGCTACCACTTTTTCAAAATAAAAGGCAGTGTCACAGCACTAATGGTACTTTTGTGAAACAAGATATAGTGTTCCAACAGTACTGTTACTTTCATGACAATAGTGATACTGTTGCAACACTATTGGTACTTTCTGTGAAGTAATGGTACTGTTGCAACACCACTAGCACTTCCCTAACCCACACTCCCAGATACGGGCCCCTAAAGATTGTGCAGACACCAATACATCAGAAGTGTGTTCCATAGTTGTCTTTTGCAAATTTACTGGAAAAATTCACAATGCTACCATTGTAAATGTAGTGCAATGTAACAGGTATGTGGTTGTGGGAGCAAGGGCCCTCCAGGCCCTGCAGCCCCCTAACGCTTAAAATATTTATGTAGTGGTACGTGAATGTGAGAGCATGGGCCCTCTGGGCCCCACACTTCCACTTACACATATGTACAGGGACATAACACATCCCTACAAACATGAAATTTAATCCATGAAACACTATTTTGGTAATATCTCATTAACCATAGAAGCTATGAAAAAATTCCACTGCAATTGTAATCAAAACTTTGTAACCTACACATGTGGTTAGTTCAACTAAAGATGAACTAAGCTGGACGAAGTGTAAAATCAGTATCTCTAACAGTTTTCAAGATACAAGTGGCAAAATGTGACGTGGACACTGCCATGTTAGCCTATGGGGAATTTCTCAACTTCAGAATGCTGCAGCTAAGGTAGCATTGAATTGTTTGGGACCAAACCAAACAAAGGCACATCAGCAGACCCGAGGCTTACCACCCTGCAAATTTCAGCCCACACGCCCCAACTACTGGAGAACCATTTAACCATCCACAGTATCTATGACCCTCTCCAACCTGGCTTCAGGAAAAGGCATAGTACTGAGATAGCTCTTGTTTGGGTATTAAATGATCTCCTGATAGTGAGAGATTGGAGAACTCCTATCTTGGTTCTCCTTGATCTCTCAGCAGCGTTTGACACCGTGGATCATGGGGAGCTGCTTGAATGCCTGTGGTTTCTTTGTGGACTATGGGGGGTGGTCCACAGCTGGTTTAAATCTTTCCTGCAGGGTAGGACTCAGAGAGTTGTGTCGGGGATTTATTCTTCGGCCTTTCATTTTCTAAGCTGTGAGGTGCCACAGGGTTCAGTGCTGTCCCCCATGTTATTTGCGGTGTACATGCTTCCATTGGGGGACATTATAAGACAATATGGGTTGAAGTTTCATTGCTATGCCGATGATTCTCAACTCTATATGTCTTTTGTGCCTGAGCAGGAGTCTGAGTCAAGTGCATTGTTTAACAACTGCCTCCTGGAGATTCAGAATTGGATGAGTACCAATTGGCTGAAGTTGAATCTGGGAAAAACAGAGGTATTGGTGGTGGAACCGGGGGTGAGGATGTCAAGTTCATGGGTGGAATAACCCTCAGGTTTATTTCTGGGGGAGACCCTGTTTATAGCATCTGGCCAGGTATGTAACCTTGATGTTATATTTGATGAGGGCCTGACCCTGAGGGCGCAGGTGTCAGCTGTGTTCAAATCATCCTTTTTCCATCTAACGAATATAGCACGGGTGAAACACCTGGTTCCATCAGAGGATCTTCCTACCTGGTCCACGCCTTTGTTGTCAGTCATCTTGATTATTGCAATGCCCTTTATCTAGGGCTGCCGGGAGTGGATATTCACCGCTTGTAGCTGGTGCGAAATGCGGCAGCTAGGTTGTTGACTGGAAGTCCAAAGTCCAACCATATAACACCTGTGCGTCGCGAGTTGCACTGGCTGCATGTACAGTGGTGGATCACTTTCAAGGTCATGTTGATGACATATAAAGCCCTACAAGGGTTGGGACCCCACTATATAAAATAACTCCTGACTTCTTACTGCCCCTCCCGCTCCCTTCGATCTTCTGGCAAGGGATTGCTAGATATTCCCAGGGTAACCTTAAAAACATCTGGTGGAAGAACGTTTGTCTTTATGGTCCCTACCCTGTGGAATTCTCTACCTTGCCAAATACGAAATAGCCTGACTGTGGAGGGTTTTAAAAAAGCCCTAGAGACCTTCCTTTTTAATCAATCATTTTCAGTGATGTAAATTATGTTAAATTTTTTATGTATAAAATGTTATTTATTATTGTGGTTTAATGCTGCTTATGGAATTTTGTAAAGGCGCCCTGAGCTTGGGAAGGGTGCCTTATAGAAATAAACTTTACATTACATTTAGGTACAATAGAGTGACAATGTATTCCTGTTTTTGTATAGAATAGTGTCACGAAATTGCAATACTTTCACAAAAAATGTGAAAGAATGGGCATGACACTGTCATGATTTGTGAAAGTGTTGCATCTGTTCTGTCACACTTTTGCAACACTATGGGGATCCGACCTCAGAAAATACATTTCTGGGGGAGTTTAACCCAAAATAAAGGTTGTGCTATGTAGTTCAGTGCCCGTCTAGGTAAACGCAACTGTCAGTGTTTTACTAGGCCCAGCCAAATTTGAACTAGAATCATTTTTGTCCATTGCTAACTGCAGACAAGATGGTGGCAGCTCAAAAGCTTTTTAGCATAGCTCAACTTTTTTTGTTTTCATGAAAGCTTTTAAAAGCTTTCGAGCTGAACGTATCTTTTTCCCAAAGGCTATAATGGGAAAAATTTAAACTTTCATAACTTTTGAGCGGATTAATATGGTTTCACCAAATCTTCAAAAGGCACTTCCTTGACCAATTTGCCATATACCCTGAAAATATCAGACCAGTCAGATAAACTGTTCAGTCTGTAGAGGTGAGCAAAGAATTAAAAAAAGTTAAGGATTTTTCAGACTTTTCAACACTCTGCAGCTCCGCAAATGAAACTCTGACCACAACAAACATTTCTAGATCCATTGATCTATGGTACCAAACCTTGAATACAAAATTTCAGGCAGACTTGACAAATGGTTGCAACATTATTAAAGTACAACTTTTTGGGTTTAACATACCCTAACTATACCTGCCCTACTGGGCAAGTATAATATGTAATAGATAACCCATTCTAAGGTGTGCTGTCACGCTCTGATATACACACACCTTGGTGTGCATTAATCACCCAAGGCATGTGTGTATCGGAGGATGACTGCACACCCTAGAGAGGATTATCTATCTTATAAAACGGCAAAACTGTTTTGGAGGGGGGTAAAAGTGCAGGTGTGCAGTCACGTTCTGATATACACACGGTTATGTGATATATTTCAACCAACCAGCAGAGATAACTTTTCCTACACCTTCTATAAATATATAGATATAGATATATATTAATACAGTGGTGTCGTATCACCAGTATAGTTAGGGTTGAGTAAGTACTTTAATGTTAAACCTCAAATTTTGTACCTTAATAACTTTGTCACTGTATGATGGATTTGCTAAAAAATTTGCTTGCATGGTTTGGTCTCTTAGATCTCTGGATCTGGCAAGTTGCGTTATGGTTGGCTGTACAGTTGTGGAGCTGCAGAATGCCAAAAAACACCAAAAAAGCATGTTTCTATTCTTGCACCCACAGCCCACACAAATTGTACAATTGGTCTGAACTCTTCAGGGTAGATGCAGTCTGGGTCACTGATGTGCCTTTTGAATATTTGATGAACATATATATTAAACTGTTCAAAAGGTATTCAAAAAACAAATTTCCCATTATAGTCACTGGGAAAAAATTATATGTGTCTGACGAAAGCTGCCGCCAATACATTTTACTTTCGCAAATAGCCCTTTTACTTGTGTGCAATGGCCATCTTGTTTTCACTTAGCGAGAGAGAAAAATGCCTGGTGTTTAAATTTTGGACCCCCTAGGTAAATATTGACTCTTGAGTTTACCAAGTCGGGTCCTGAGGATGACTGCTCTATCTTTTTTGGGGAGAACCCCCCCCTCCAGAAATGTCTTTTTAAAACTCAGAGCCCCAGAACCTTCGCAAATTGTGGCATAAATGGCTGCGACACTTTTGAAAACAAAAAAGTGTTGTGCTGTTTTTGTGAAACTGTTCCAATTTGCAAAAGTAATTTGACCAAAGACTACAATTCTTTGCCATCCCCCTGCAACAAAACGTTTCGGGCTTTTCGGCTGAAATTTGTAAGGTGTCAAGCCCTGGTCCCACAGATGCACCTTGTGGTGGTTTGGTGCCAAAACATTCAATAGGCCCAATGTTACAGTCTTTCAAAGTTGAGAAATTTCCCATAGGATAACACTGTGGTGCCCGTGATGCCTTTCTCTGCCCGTATCTCGAAAACAAAGTGAGATACGGATTTTTCGCTACTCACAGTTTAGATCACCTTAGGTGAACTAACCTGCAGAAACAAGTTTGGAAACCATAGATTACATCAGCCGTGCAATTTTTTGCCTACTTGCATGGTTGCAGAGATATTGGCAAATTACTGTCGCAAGGGTCCCAAGTGTGACTTTTCAGCACTTTTCGGTGCCCTTATCTCGGAAACGATGCGAGATACAGATTTCGTTGACATATCTCACATGGAAGTCTCACTGTCATGATTACAATGACACTTAAATTTTTTAATTGCTGCCATGGTTGCTGAGATATTGGCAAATTAGTGTTACATGGGTTCCTTGCCCTATAGGGCTGCTGTATGACTCTGTAGTTATGTGTAAGTGGGAGTACAGGGCCCGCGCTCCCATATATACATACCATTATGGAAAAAATGGGCAATGTGAAGGAAGCACAGGGCCCGGAGGGCCCATGTTCCCACTAACACATTCCAGTTACAAGTTACATTACACTTTCTCAAAAAGAAGGGAAATTCATTGCAAAAATCTCCATTAATTCATCAGTTAGGGTTCATAGCACAGCAACAAAAACATGGAAATGTGGTATTAGGGTTACATAGAAACATAGAATTTGATGGCAGATAAGGACCGCTTGGCCCACCTTGTCTGCCCATTTCCCTACCTGATGGATAAGCTGCAGATTCTAGTTAATAAACAGCTTACTTCCTCCTACCCCCACTAGAATTGCCTTATGCCTGTCCCATGCATTCTTGAATTCTCCCACTGTTCCTGACTCCACAACCTCCTCAGGAAGGCTGTTCCATGTATCCACAACCATCTCTGTGAAAAAATACTTTCTAACATTACCTCTGAGCCATCCCCCTCTATCTTTAAATTGTACCCCCTTGTTCTTGCACATCTCTTCCTCTGAAAGATACTACCCTCTTGTACTTTGTTAATTCCTTTGAAATACTTGAAAGTTTCTATTATGTCCCCCCTCTCCCTCCTTTCCTCAAGGGTATACATATTAAGCTGCTTTTGTCTCTCCTCTTATTTTTTCTGATGCAGACCCTGCACCATTTTGGTTGCCCTCCTCTGAACAGCCTCCACTCTGTCTATGTCTTTGCGGAGATGGGGTCTCCAGAGTTGTACGCAGTACTCCAGATGGGGTCTCACTAACTGTCTGTACAGACGGATAACAACTTCATGTTTTCTACTGTTGATGTCTCTTCCTATGCATCCCAGTATCCTTCCAGCCTTTCTTACTGCCTTCTCACATTGTTTGCCCACTTTTAGGTCATCTGATATAATTACTCCTAGGTCTCCTTCGATTTTTGATGTTGTTTTAAACTCACCCCCCATTGTATACTCTTCCTTTGGGTTTTTGTTTCTCAGATGCATTAACTTGCACTTCTTTGCATTAAATCTGAGCTGCCACATATTTGACCATTCCTCTGACCTTGTCAAGTCCCTTTTCATTCTTTCCACCCCACCTTGTGTATCCACCCTGTTGCAGATCTTTGTGTCATTGCAAAGATACATACTTTTCCTTACAGGTGCTCTCCAATGTCACTTATAAAGACATTAAAGAGGACAGGTCCCAGTACCGAACCCTGTGGTACCCCAATAGTTACCCTTCTTTCTTCACTGTGGACTCCGTTTACTATTACCCTTTGCATCCTGTTGTCCAGCCAGTTTTTTATCCAGGCTGCCACCTTGGGACCCACTCCCAGGCTGGCTACCTTGTATATTAATCTTTTGTGTGAGACTGTGTCAAATGCCTTGCTAAAATCTAGGTAGGCCATATCCACAGCCCCTCCCTGGTCTACTACTTTGGTCACCCAGTCAAAGAAATCTATTAGGTTCATCTGACATGACCTTCCTGCTATGAAACCATGCTGCCTTGGGTCCTGTGCCCCACTGGCCTCTAGGTGCTCAACAATTCTTTCCTTCAGAAGTGATTCCTTCATTTTCCCTACCACTGAAGTCAAACTAACTGGTCTGTAGTTTCCTGCCTCTGTCCTGCTCCCACTTTTGTGAAGTGGAATCACATTTGCCCTCCTCCAGTCCTCAGGTACCACCCCATCCTCCCATGATTTGTTAAAAAGAGTGGTCAGTGGTGTTACTAGTTCTACCCTTAGTTCTTTTAGAATTCTTGGGTGAATCCCATCAGACCCCATTGCTTTGTCCACCCTCAGTTTCAAGAGTTCTTTCAAAACCCTTTCTTCTGTGAATGGACTGGTATCAACCCCCCTATTCAAAGTTTCTCTCTTGTTTGGTTTAAGTACCTCCTCCTCCTCTTCCGTTGTGAATACTGAGCAGAAATATTTGTTCAGTATCTCTGCTTTTTCACTGTCACTCTCTGCCCACATTCCCTCCCCTTTATTAAGTCTATGTATCTCTCCCTTGGTCTTTCTTCACTCCCTAATGTACCTATGAAAGGTTTTATCAACCTTCTTAACAGATTTGGCTATCTTTTCCTCAGTTGGTGCCTTTGCTATTCTGACTGCCTTCCCTGCCTCCTTCTGCTTTAACTGATAAAGTTCTCTGTCCTGCTCCTTCTGTGTTTCCTTATATTTCCTGAATGCTATCCTTTTCTCCTTAACCATCCCTGCCACCTCTTTACCACCCATACCACCACATCCTCTACACACCAACAAGCATCAGGGTGTGCGTTGGAGTCATCAGAGCTAACCCTCACCCCATTCTCCTACACTGCACCACTTCAGCTTGTTTACACATGGAATGGAGTGAGAGTTAGGCTGATGACCCCAACACACCCCCTGATGCCTGTTGGTGTGTGGAGGGTGGGGGTGATAGGGGTGGTAACCCTAACACCACATTTCCATGCTTTCGTCACTGTGCTATGAACCCTAAACTGATGCATTACCAGAGTTTTTTTGCAATGAATATATTATATATATATATATGCACACACACACACATATACACACCCACACACATACACATATACATACATACATATACACACATATATACTGTATATACATTAAAGGAGTGCGGTAGCACCACTATAGTTAGGGTTGAGTATGCACTTTAGTGTTAAACTCCAAATTTTGCGCCTTAACAACTTGGCAACTGTTCAACAGACCTGCACAAAATTTGGTATGCTCTGTCCTGTGGGGAAGATCTCTTGAAGTACCAAGTTTTGTTTCAACTGAATGTGAAGAATTTACGCAGAACATATTGAAAAAAGTGTGTTTTTCACATTTTACACCCATTTTTCCTGATGTTTGCTGATTGTGCTGCATGTACACTGTTTTGAAATGTGGTCTGAACATTTCAGGGTGGTAAGAGCTTGCCCCAAAGAAGAAGCCAGCATTAGTTTGGTGAAAAAATATTAATCAGTTCCAAAGTTATTACATTCTGAAATTTGAGGTTCTGAGCATGCTCAGTTCAGTCTTTTGGATAGCTGCACAGTTGTGAATAAGTATTTGGCCTCATGACCAGAAATTTTGACAATTCACAAATGGGGATCCCTTTTCACATGAAAAATCCCTGTTCTTGAGCCACCATCTTGCTTTCAATGTTCTTCAAAAAGAAAATGTAACATGCCACAGAGGTGTCTTTTGTAGAGATTGAAGTATGGGTTCTGTTCAGGGTGATGCCCTTTACAAACCCATGGCTTTGGTTCCATTCAGTTTAATCAAAAAAATGGTAATTTTTAAGTTTGAAAATCCATGTTCGTAACTCATTTCTGATCTCCATTCATGAGCTATCAAAATCTCCATTCGCAAGCCGATCCCTGTTCATCAGCCGTCAAAATCCTAGTTCATGAGATGTTCAGATGGCCTTATCTCATGAACAGGGACTGAACCATGAGAAAGGATTTTGACACCTCATGAACACGAATTTGGCTCATGAATGGGGATTTTGAAAGCTCGCGAACAAGGATTTTAAAAACTTTGCCAGTTTACTGCTAAGAAGTGGTTAGGGCTTTTGGTTTGAAATTTGCAGGGTACAAAAAGGGTGCCCCACAGATGTGATGTACACTGGTTAGGTGTAAACATTTGTATTGGTTCCATGGTTATGCCATTCCAAAGTTGAGAAATTTCCCGTAGTATAACACTGTGGTGAACACGGCACCTTTTGGTGCCTATATCTTGAAAACACTTTGAGATACAGATTTTTTAGTAAATGCAATACTTGTATGCAGGTTACCAGTCCATGATTACAACTGCCAGGGAATGTTTTCCAAGGCTGCTATGGTTACTTAGATGTTGCACCTTTTGAACCACAGGGATTACTTGGAATGAGTCTGGGCCTGCACTGCATCTCTATAATTATAGATAGGTGGGAATGCAGGGTCCTGAGTACTGAGACTGCTGGGACATCCCTTATGCAATAATGGAGACCCTGCACTCCCAAAACTATACAAGGGTAAGATTAAACTTTCTCAGATAGTAAGAAAATTCATTGCAAATAACGTTGTTAATATAACAGTTAAGGCTGAAGTGAGAAAAGCAGGGAAATGAAGCATTATGGTTGAGACCCTAAACCCCCCCACCCTACCACCCCCAACCACAACAGACCAACAAGGTATGGGGTGTGTCTTGGGGTCATCAGGCCTAACTCTCACCCCATTCTCCAATACTCTACCATGTCAGCTTTCTTGCACACGAAATGGGGTAAAAATTAAGCCCAACAAAGACAAGGCACATCCCATGCCCTGTTGGTCTGTGTGGGGTGGTGGGTTTAGGGTCTCAAACCCAATGCCTCATTTCTCTACTTTTGTCACTTAAACCCTAACTGGTGCATTAACAAAGTTTTTTGCAATGTATATATACATATACGTAATACCTGCCCTGTAGGGAAGGTATAGTTAGGGTTGCGCAGCCACTTCTATGTTAAATCCCAAAGTTTGCACTTTAATAACATTGCAACTGTTTGTCCAAGCTGCCTGAAATTTTGCATGTGTGGTGTGGTACCATGGATCTCTGGATCTGGCAACTTTGTTGCGATCAGATTTTTGGTTGTGGAGCTGCAGAGCATTACAAAGTGTGAAAAATCCTCAACTTTTTTGAATTCTTTGCTCACCTCTAAAGAAGAAACGATTTATCTGGCTGGTCTGAAATTTTCAGGGTGTGTGGGGAATGGGTCAAGGAAGTGCTGTTTGAAAAATTGGTGGAACAATATTAATCCATTCAAAAGTCATGAAAGTTTAAAGTTTCTGATTATAGCCTATGGGAAAAAATAGTATGTTCAGCTTGAAAGCTTTTAAAAGCTTTCAAAAAAACAAAAAAAGTTGTCGAGCAATGCCAAAAAGCTTTTGCGTGACCTGCCACCATCTTGTTTGCAGTTAGCGATGGACAAAAATGGTTGTAGTTCATATCCGGCTGGGCCTAGGAAAACACTGACAGTTGTGTTTACCTAGTGGTGCCATGAGCTATACAGCACAACCTTTATTTTGGGGTAAACTCCCCCAGAAATGTTTTTTCTGAGATTGGCTCCCCGTAGTGTTGCAAAATTGCAACTGAATGGATGTGACACTTTCGCAAATCACAATAGTGTTATGCCCGTTCTTTTGCATTTTTTGCAAAAGTATCGCAATTTTGCGACACTGTTAGATCCAAAAACAGAGGAATTTTTTGTCACTCCACTGTACCTAAATGGTTGGATCTTGTGGGCTGACATATGCAGGGTGGTAAGCCAAGGGTACACTGATGTGCCTTTTGTTGGTTTGGTCACAAACCATTCAACGATCCCTTAGCTGCAGTATTCTGAAGTTGAGAAATTTCTCATAGACTAACATGACAGTGTATGCATCGCATTTCACCACACTTGTCTCAAAAACAATTTGAGGTGTGGGGGGCCGTGACTTGGACCTGAAGGAGATGGCAGCCTAAACTTTTCTCTCTGCCCCAGCCTGACAGGAAAAATGGATTAAAACGTCTTAAATGCTGGACTAAACTTACTCTAGCACTCCCACGTACCTTCTCCCGCCTCTGCCACCACCGCTGAGATGTAATTTGATGAACCATGCTCTTGTTCAGTACCTAACAGGCCACAGACACTCCGGAGCCGACGCGCAGTAGTAGGCCGTGCAGGTCCGAGCTCGATATATCAGTGCTATCGTACTCTCTTCCCCCCTCCTAACGTGATCGGAGCTGCAGCATTTTTGGTCTCCCCCCAACCTCAAGTGACTATTGGGGCAAATCCAACAAAGATTCCAGAGTCAGTGGGGATTTCTGCTGTTCCCCCTGAGGGAGAGGACACTAAACCTGTTGATTGCTGGCTGTAGGAGTTCGGTGCAGATATGGAGCCTGCGAGCTGCAGTATGGCTGGAGCTTCTCATCAAGCCACTCTGGCATCTCTTGATCAGGCACAAGTTGGTGAAGCCCTAGCTAATATCACTAAAATGCTGGAGGCTTTACTGAGCAGAGTGGACACAATTGGCACCCCTCCAACTACCAATGTGGCAGATGTACGTTGTTTAGAGGATCAGCATAACGTTTTGGAAAAAAGGACAGAAGAGTTAGAGAAACAGCATTTCCATGTCCTACAAAGGCTTCGGGACCATGAGACCAAGTTATCCCGCTTATGGTACAGAGCAGAAGACCAAGAGAATCGAAGCAGGAGAAATAATATACGAATACGAAGGGCCTAATATGGACAGATTTCTGAAAGACTGGATACCACAGCTCCTGAGTGACTGATGGAAGGAACCAGTGGGGGTGGAGAGGGCCCACCGTGTTTTTGGTATCCTAACAACACTAAAGGCTCATGTACCATTATAGCCAATCTGCTACGCTTCTCGGTCAAGGAACGTTTACTACGGGCAGCTAGAGACCTGGGAGAGATTGAATGGAAGGGCAACACCGTATCTGTTTACAGAGACTTTACTCAAGAGGTGGTGGTGAAATGCAGAGCATACAATCCTCTAAAAAAAATCCTTGCAGCCAACTCAGTGCAATATCGCTTCAAGGGCCTTACTGCTTTCTATCTGAACAGAAATGGTCAGTCTTTCCTCGCGGAATCCCCAGGAGATGCAGAGGCCTGGATCCAGGCCCATTGGCTGGGTATGATACCATGAACTACATCCCCCAGACGCTTCTGGGAGCCTAGGAATCAAATGCCTCAGGGAACCATAAAAAAAGGAAACGGTGTATCAGGGGACAGAAATTTATATCCAAATGCCTCACCAAATAAGGATTCCCCCATTAGCAAACAACTATGGACCCCACAACCTATGAGGGATAAGATGAATAAAATCGGGGCTGATATTCCTAATGACCAGGAGATGCCAACTAGTAAATTGCATAATAATAATCTGGGCGATGCTGTCACCCTGCTGCCTGCCAGGCAAAGGCAACATTCTAAAAGCCCCCATTCCTTGATGTCAAAAGGTGCGGCAGCGTCGCCTCCTGCTAAGCAGCCTAGAGCCACTACCTCAGTTTGGAGTAAGACCAAGCAGAAGAGGAGGTCACTACACCACTGGAGGATTCGACTCCGCTAGACTGGGAGACTGAAATGGATGTATACGAGGAAGAAGCTGCAGCGGGTGATGGTTTGCTGTAACCGGGCTTGAAGACGTTTGCAGAGGCCATTACCTCAGGTGTTAGCCCCACTGACTCTGGACTAACTTGTAAATCAGGGGTGCCATGACACACTCTGACACTTAGGGCATATCAGCCCTTCTTTTGGGTTTTTCTAATGGGCGACAGCCCCTGCGCCATTAACATATGAGGCATTGGCAATGCCAAGCCATGGGTAGTTTTCTGCCTGGGCAAGTTCTGTCATTTCAGCAACTTGCCTCCTATATGGGACATAGGTCTTTCACCCCCCCAACAGATAACATGTAGTAGCTGTAATGGACCCCCCTTCCCCCCCTTGGTGTGATGTTTATAGGCAGGGAGGTGTGAATCTATTGCTTAGAGGAATCCCAGTAATTAGGGTGGTCTACAGGGGTGGACCATCATATTATAGTAAGAGTACGGTTGAACAGATACAACTGGCAGCCCATCATCTCCTAGAAATCAACTCCTAGAAGAGAGGGCACCACTATTTGCCAGGAAGAATACTCATTTGCATGTGGCTGACGGGGATCTCCCCTTCCCTCCCCCTTCCCCATCCACTAATTGGGCGACCTAAGATCGCCAGACATGCCTAGACTCTCCTGTTCTGGTATTATGGAGTCAGGCTGGGTCAGGTCATCTTTGCTGGGTGTGACCTTTCCCGTTGATCTTTGTGGTGCCTGAAGCAGTGTGGCTCATAGGGGCCTTTTACCTCTATTCACATGTATACCTCAACACCACCAACTTAGTTAGTCTTAATAACTTAGATAAATAATATTGTTACATTTTACTATTTGATAACTCTCTATTATACTATAATTATTGTTAAGCTAGATAACTCTTTTTGTCTCTATCCTTACTTTGCCTAGGTATCTAACCAACACAGACAAGACCATCTGCTGATGTCTACTCTTTCTTTCAGCACTGCCCTTTTCTGAGGTCTGCACTCATACCTTGCAGTAACAGGTTACCTTCTCTCTGTTGCATTGTGTTTACCTAGTCCTATTTACAGGGTGAGTACTTTATACTTCTATAAGTATTCAAGGGTGAAATGCCATGGCAGTGACTACTGCAGGACCATGGGGTTGGAGGTGCATCTCCTGGAATGTCAGGGGACTCAATCACCCGGCGAAGCATACTAAGGTTTTGCAGTTCTTGAGTTCCATGGGGACTGATGTAGCCCTGCTCCAGGAGACACACCTCACCAGCCGAATGGTTCAGTGACTAAGGAAATGATGGTTAGGTACAGTCCTGGCTAGCTGTGCAGCTACAAAGTCAAGTGGGGGTTGCCATCCTCCTTTGGAGATCAGGACCATGGTCAGTTGAAGTCCAGCTTGAGGACTCCCAGGGGAGGTGGTTAGTGGTCAGGTTGTCCTACCTGAGCGGCAAAGTTATAGTGGCCAACGTCTATGGCCCCAACACAGATTCCGGGGATCTCTACTCTGAACTGAACCAAGCTTTAGCAGAACTTTTGTAAGAGGAGGCAGAGATCCCATACTAGTGGGTGGTGATCACAACATGGTTCTAGATGTTTTCATAGACAAATCCATCCCCACGCCACAATCTCATCCCAAAGTTCTAGCTACCTTGAATACTCTGATGTCAGAATGGGCTCTAGGAGATCCATGGAGAAAGAGCCATCCACAGGGGCATGACTATACCTTCTACTCCAATGTGCACGTCACCCACAGTAGATTAGGTTTTTGGCTAGCCAATCATGTTGCAATGCCAGGTGTGAGTAATGCGACCATAGGTAACATTTTGATATCTGACCATGCCCCTGTTGCAATTACTTTCTCCCCACCAGGCCAAAGCCCTCCATCTACAAGATGGAGATGCAGTCCCCTTCTGTTACAAGATGCAACTTTCCAGGAGTACACAAAGAAGGAAACTCGCCAGTACTTCTCCCTGAACACCCCTGGAGAGACGAGCGCGACCACAGTATGGGAAGCCTTCAAGGCTGTCATAAGGGGGAGAATTATTTCTTATGCAGCTGCTAAAAATAAGGAGCATGCGAAGCATCTTCGGAATTTGCAGGACCAATTAGAAAAATTGGAAAAGCAATTTAAAATCCCCCCTCAGAACCCGCTTAATTCCCCACTTTTGGCCCCTATCACAGGTTTAAGATACCAGATTAATGTTTTGTTAAATAGAAAGGTGGAATGGCAGATGATCTGGGCAAAACATAGAGTATGGGAAGGTGGGGACAAGGGAGGGAAGCTACTTGCCTACTACTGACGGAAGCAGCAGACTTCCTCCAGAATATTGGCCCTCAAGAATAAGAAGGGAGAACTTCTCACAGCACCAAAGGCCATTAATGCAGAGGTGCAAAATTTATATCGGGAACTCTACTGATCCCAGAGTACCATCTCTGATGATGATCTCTCCCACCGATTAAACACCCTGTGTCAGGGGACCCCGCTTCCTCAAATTTCAGAGACACAACAACAACGTGAATTGGATGCCTCCATCACCTCTGAAGAGCTTTGCAGTGCATTATCCCAGATGGCGAAGGGAAAGGCGCCAGGGCCGGATGGGGTGTCGGTGGAACTCTACCAACTACTCCAAGACCATATCACTGACCCGCTCCTACAAGCACTGCAGGAAGCCCAAAAAGATACCTTGCTCTCCCCGACTATGCGTGAGGCTTTAATAACCCTTATCCCTAAAAAATCATCCGATGTTCTCCTTTGTGGGAATTTCTGGCCTATTTTGCTCCTCCCTGTGGACACCAAGGTATTGGCTAAAATCCTAGTGAATAGATTAGCCTTGCTCCTACCCACCCTAATTCATCCATCACAAACTGTTTTTCTAAAGGGGAAATAGAGTGCAGACAATTTGTGGTTAATTTTGAACCTTAAGTGGTTGGCGGTGCAATCTAAAACCCCAATGGCTGCTCTGGCAATAGACTTTGCCAAGGCATTCGATTCCCTAGAATGGGTGTTCCTTCATAAAGTCCTCACGCTACATGGATTTTGGCCAGATTTTTATTCATGGGTCTCTACATTATACCACTCCCCTACAGCTAGAGTTGTCACTAATAAAGATACCTTCCCCCCTTTCCATTACAAAGAGGTACCAGGCAGGGCTGCCCTCTTTCCCCTGTTCTTTTCTCACTGCCTTGGACCCCCTAACTAGGAAGCTCATAAATTCCCCCAACATTATGGGAATTCCCATAAAAGGGATGACTTATCTGGTTAACACTTACGCGGACGATATGCCCCTTACACTTTCAAATCCCTAGTCCTCCATCACTCCACTTCTAACAGTTTTACAGGAGTTTGCTTGTCTCTCAGGATTAATGGTGAATCAAAAGAAAACCATCCTGTCCCCTTCAAATGGAGTATGTAACAGAAACTGTCTTGCAGGCACTGACATTACCCGGGCCCCACAATGCTTCCCATACTTAGGTGTAACTATTACTATGGCTTGGAAGGATCTAGAATCCACAAATTTCTCCCCCTTATTGGCCTCTTTAATGGCTGAAGTTCAGCGATGGAAACAGCTCCACCTTATCCTTAAAGGTAAGGTAGAAGCCATTAGAATGTTCCTATTCTCCAGAGAGTCATACCTACTAAATAACCTTCCCATCTCACTTTCCCAAAAACTTTTTAAGACCCTAGACAATTTAGTTTCTTCTTTTCTGTGGGAGGGCAAAGCTCCGAGATGGGGACGTACGAAGCTCCATGCACACTGGACTAGAGGTGGGCTGGGGCTCCCTTGGTTTGAAGGATATCATTTGGCTTATAGAATGGCCCAAGCAACAGCCTGGTTCAGCCCTCATCTCACCTCCCCTCCCCTTCCCTCCTCAGTGGGTGTCTTCAGAGGCCACCTTGTCAGTGGATAACCCCCCTTTTCTCTCTGCTTTCCAGTACAAAGCTGGCTGCAACTAGGCTCACTCCCATTATGTCAGAAACATGCAGAGTGTGGCAGAGGGCGATGGCAATTACTGGGGTCCCAAAATCAGAATATCTTCCCCCGCTTAGGTATGCCCGTTATGGAATAACCATCTCATCATGGTTGATCATAAGCCGCTTTCTTGGCCCCATTGGGCCTCAAAGGGCATTTGAGTTATAGAGGATCTACTACTCCCAAACTCTCACTCATTAATGTCCCTTGAACAGATTTGGGACAGATATGGGCTGGGATCCTGAAACTTTTGGAGATTTTTGCAGCTGAGAAGTGCTGTCTTTTCTCTTCTTAAAGCCCCCCATCACAAAACTCCTGGGATTGTTTGAGCATCCTTCATCTACGTAGAAAGGGCCAGGGACTGGTGAGCACTTTCTATAAGACACTTAGAGATGCTCAGACAGATGCTACTCTCACCAGTAGAGCCGCCTGGGAAAAGGACCTGCTCCACCCCCTATCCCAACAACAATGGTCGTTGTGCATCAGAGTGGCTCATACAGCCTATGAAGTCTCCAAAAGTCAACTAATACAATTAAAAATTCTCCTAAGGTGGTATAAAAACCCGGCAGTATTACATAACCTCAAGATTATACCACAGGATCAGTGCTGGCGATGCCACTCCTCCCCTGCCCACCTACTCCATGTTCTCTGGACCTGCTCGGCCTTGCAAAATTTCTGGACACAAGTCCTAGGGGACTGCTCCAGGATAATGGTAAACCAATTTGGATGTAGAACTACTCCCTCTTATTGGGGGACACGTTGGCATTAAATCCACTCCCTCCCCTCAGTGCAGCGTGGATCCTTGTGACTGTTATGGAAGCTAAGAGGGCCATCCTGATACGCTGGAGACAATCTACACCCCCAACGATTTCATAATGGTGTTCTGCTATGGCTAGATTGGCTACTTTCGAGAGGTTTTCAGCGGTGGCCAAGGGATGATTTGACAGATACTATAAGAAATGGGGAGCCTATTTACATTCCCATATCTGTTTGGTTGCACCCCCGCCATTGCAAAACCCCCCTGTACCACAAAATGCAGCATAGTTTGCTAACACTATAATAGTTGACTGTGGCTGTATGGTCTTGTCACCCTCTCTACTTACACTGCCCTATATGTCTGGATCTTTTTAGCTCTTTCTTTACTGTTTATTATTCTGAAGGATAGAATTTCCTTGGTTTCTATAGACCGTTATTAACTAGTTGCTGTTTCATAGACGCCTATATTGATTGATGGTAGGATGTACCGATCGGACCCCTGAGACCAGATTGTGGCAACTTCTTGGCTAAGATAGAAGGACCATGATAGTTAGCTCCCCTACTGCGTGAAATCTATATTTTGTAGTCTGAAGTGATGTATATTTCATACCTGCATTAGGATATGCTTGTCTGAAGTATAAAGCTGGTAGGTAACCTTTTGTACCCTGATAATAATTTCCTATGTATTACTATGTCTGACTATATTATATGCTTGGTGTATGAGGGCCTTTTTCACGGCTTATGATACCTGTAAAAACCTAATAAAATCTTACATGATAAAAAAAAAAAAAAAAATTCGAGATGTGGATTTTTCACTTTGGCCAGCTCAGTTCACCTTTACTAAGCATGTGTGTAGGTCACAAAGTGAGTGTTGATTACAACTGCAGTGGAATTTTTTTCATACCTTCTACAGTTACTGGGATATTGCCAAAGTAGTGTTCCATGGGTTTATTGTCATGTTTGTAGGCTTGCATTATGTCTCCATATGTATGTGTAAGTGAGAGTGAGATATATATATATATATATATATATATATATATATATATATATACACACACACATATATATATTGCAAAAAACTGTGTTAATGCTCTAGTTAGGAATAAAATCACAAACGTAGGGAAAAGTGGCATTAGGATTTTAAAATCTAACACCCCACACCCACCCTGCACACCAACAGATGTCAGGAGTGCCTTGGGGTCGTCAGCCCTAACACTCACCCTATTCTTCTTGATTGGACCCATCTCAGCTTACTTACTTATGCAATGGGGTGAGCTTTAGGGCTGATGACCTCAAGAAACACCCCCAATGCCCATTGTGTGTGCAGTATGTATGTGGGGTGTTAAAACCGTAACACCACATTTCCCTACTTTTGTGGCTTTATCCCTGACTAGAGCATTAACACATCTTTTGCAATTTATTTCCTTACTTTTTTGAAATAGTATAATCATTTACTTATTTGCCCATGGGAGCACAGGTCCCTTCGGGGACTGAACTTCCATCCCTCCACAGATGCATATATGTATGTAGCTATGAAAACACAGTGTCCTCCAGGCCCTGCACTTCCATTTATAACACAACAGTGACAAATTGTCAACATAACCATCTTATTACCCCACCTCATATACCCAGTACAGAAAAATGTTGAATCCCCACCAAAACATAATTCTGTGCAACTGCAGCACCATTCATTACCAAAGGTATGAAAACACATTTTGGACAGGATTTGAAAACTGACAGCTGTGATAATCATGAGGTGAGGTAATAAGATGGCTATGTTGATGATCTGGGGTAAAAATATTGAACATTTCCAAAGTTACTAGCATGCAAATGAAATTGCAATAAAAGGTCATAACTTACTTATAAAAGTACCTTAAGGGAATTAACAAAGTCCAAGAGGGTAGCATCTTTCAGAAAAAGAGATGTGCAAGAACAAGGGGGCACAATTTGAAGATAATGGGGGGACGGCTCAGAGGTAATGTTAGAAAGTATTTTTTCATGGAGAGGGTTGTGGATGCATGGAACAGCCTTCCTCATGAGGATGTGGAGTCAAGAACAGTTGGAGAATTCAAGAATGCATGGGACAAACATAAAGCAATTCTAGTGGGGGATAGGAGGAAGTAAGTGGTTGGTTAACTAGAATCTGCAGCTTATCCATCGGGTAGGGAAATGGGCAGACTGGGTGGGACAGGCGGTCCATATCTGCCGTCAAATTCTGTGTTTCTATAACTTTGGCAATGTTTCATGTTTTTACCCCAGATTTCAACATAGTCTTCTTAGGACCTCTCTTCATAAACACCATAGATGAATATGTTCAAATCCATGGCAAAATATAATTCCATGCCACAGGTGCAAAAACCCATTTTGGACAGGATGTGAAAGATGACAGCTCTACTGTTCATGAGGTGGTGTGAAAAAATGGCTGTGTTGAAAATTTGGAATAAAAATATTGGGCCAGATATTCAAAAGGGTTGCGCCATGCGCAATAGGGTTGTGCCTGCGCAAGTCCGAACTTGCTCCATTCTGCGATATTCAGCAGGAGGCAGTTGCGCCACAGAAAACATGCTGAGCAACAGCACAATGCAAATGAATGCATGCTGAACTGGAAGGGGAGGAACCATGCATAAACTGCACAGCCGATATTCAACCGGGCTGTGCAAGTGTGCAGGCGCAGCCCCAGCCTGCGCCTGCACAACTTTGAGCAAAAAAAAGGATCAAGTTGAGGGCCACCCACAGGTGAGCTGCTGCATTGCAGGGCGCAACACAGCAGCTGCCACCTGTGGCTGGCCCCTCAACCCTCCCTGCCCCCCCTACAGCCCGATCGCTGGGCGAGAGTGTAAAATCCCCGCCACCCCCACTGGCCCAATGGCGGGCATAGCTTAAATCCCCCACCAGCCCAATCGCGGGCAGCAATGTGTCTCCCCAACACATCCCTGGTGGTCAGTGGACCAATAAGCCCCGATCGTGGGCTGAAGTAGTTAAACACCCCGAACATATCCCTGGTGGTCCAGTGGACCGATAAGCCCGATCATGGGCTGATGTAATTAAACACACCCCGAACATATCCCTGGTGGTCCAGTGGACCGATAAGCCCGATCGCAGGCTGAAGTAATTAAACACCCCCAACATATCCCTGGTGACCTAGTGTTCCCCCACCCACCCTTGAAGCCCCACCACCGCTCCCCGGCAGCCGGCGGGTGGCAGCATCCACCGCCTGCTGCCCGCCTCCCACCGACTGACTGCCTGGTAGGGCTGCACCCATTGGTGCATAGCAAGAGCCACAATGGGCGCAGTCCATACTAGAAGACAGTTCAGTTTTGTGAATGAATGTATTCATTCACAAATCTGGACTGTCTTAGACGGTTATGGGCTGCACACCCATTGGCTCTTGCTCTGCACCAATGGACATGCAGCCCTACTGGGCAGTCAGTCGGCGGGCAGCAGGTGGGCGGATGCTGCCGCCCACCGCCGCCAGGGGAGCGGGGCTCGTGGGTGGGTGGGTGGGGGACACCAGGTCACCAGGGATATGTTCGGGGGTGTTGACTACTTCAGCCCGCGATCGGGCTTATCGTCCACTGGACCACCAGGGATATGTCCAGGGGGTGTTTAACAACTTCAGCCCGCGATCGGCTTATCGTCCACTGGACCACCAGGGATATATTCGGAGGTGGGGGTTACAACCCATCCCGCAATCGGGATTATCGGTCCACTGGACCACCAGGGATGTGTTGGGGAGATACATTGCTGCCCGCGATCGGGCTGGTGGGGATTTAAGCTATGCCCGCGATCGGGCCAGTGGGGGGTGGTGGTGGGGAATTTACACTCTTTTGTCCGCGATCGGGGTACAGAGGGCATCGGTCCCCAACGGCTGCTGCCTGGCAGGGCGCCAGGCGCAACTCTCAGGGATCGGTGCACTTGCATGCTAATGGCATGCAAATGGGGCCATAATCAGATGCCAATGGCTCCCTCTACGCCTTGCATGAATTATGGCCCCATTTGCATGTCACCTTTTGAATATTGGGATTTTGTGCATGGCGCAATGGTACTTGCACCACCGCAAGTTGAATGCTCCACTCGGACCACTTAGGTGGCGCCAGAACCCTGCGCCATGCACAATGTTTCGTGGCCAGGGTGATATTCAAAGGGAGTTGCTCAAAGGCGCAACTCCTTTGAATATCGCTCTGGCCACACCTCTGTGCAACTATTTTGTGCAGCGCAAGGGCTTGCTCCACTAAATAGCGCAGTTTGAATATCTAGCCCATTGAATATTACAAAAGTTATGCACCTGCGTAGAAACATTTTAACAAATGTACATAACTCTGCCATTTTCAGGATTTTTTCACCAAATTTTCAACATGGCCTTTTTGGGAATGCACCTCATGAACACTGGAGATGGCATTTTATTATTCTGTCCCAAAAGGTGTTTTGTGCAGCAACCATGAAATCACCTTCCGGGCACCATTAATGAAATGACAGTGACAGTGTACATGAGGTGGGGTCCCAAAAAGGCTAAGTTGAAAATTTGGTGAAAAAAATGGCAACGTTATACAGCACTAACCTTGATTCCTTAGTTCATGGTTCAGCTTTGAAGTATAAAACTGTATCCAGATTCACAGAAGATGACAGCCTACAACCTCCGTAGGTAAGTACAGGGTAAGGTGATGTGTGGGATCGCGGTTGCTGAGTGGGAGGTGTAGTATGGTGGAGACAATGAGGGACCATCTTTTTTTCAAGTTTAAAAAAATGAGGTTGGGGCCATTTTATTTTTACAGGGACAAGTTAGATAAATATTTAGGGACTCTGGGGGATGGCTCACAATTGTAACACACTGCTGGGGGGAGGACTGTAATGCCAATGCAAGGATTGAGTCCCCCTGATGTTGGCACTGGAAATTAAACAACGGGCTGTGGGGGAGCTATTAAATAAACATTCAGGGACAGCTATCGGAGGGTGGAGGAGTGACTAGATACCAAGGACAGCAATCAGAGGGTGTGGGGTGACACTAGACACCATAGACAGTGATCACAGGGTGGGGGGGTGCTACTAGTCACCAGGAACAGTGACTGCTGGGTGGGGGATGCCACTAAACTCCAGGGAAAAGGGCAGCTCACAGGTAACATTGCAGCCAGCAGCAAAACTTGAGCTGCAGCTGCAGAAGTCAAACAATCCCTCCACAAGCCCTCCACTGCAGAACCGAGGACCAGGAGGTCAAGAGGGACACTTCCTTGAAGCCCTCCCCCTAAAGCAAGGTCGCGGGTGGTCTTGAGGGACCGAGTTCAAATCCCCCCACAAGCCCTCCATTGCAGAACTGAGGACCAGGAGGTCGAGAGGGACACTTCCTTGAAGCCCTCCCCCCAAAGCAAGGTCGCAGGCGGTCGCGAGGGACCAAGTTCGAATTCCCCCACAAGCTCTGCATTGCAGAACCGAGGACCAGGAGGTCAAGAGGGACACTTCCTTGAAGACCTCCCCCTAAAGCAAGGTCACAGGCGGTCGCAAGGGTTCGAGTTTGAATCCCTCCACAAGCCCTCCATTGCAGAACCGAGGACCAGGTGGTCAAGAGGGACACTTCCTTGAAGCCCTCCCCCCAAAGCAAGGTCACAGGTGGTCGTGAGGGACCAAGTTCGAATCCCCCCACAAGCCCTCCATTGCAGAGAAAGTTCTCTATGGTAGGCAGCTTACCACCTAGGGACATCTCCTCTTTCCTGCGAGATTTAGGACATTGCAGGAACTTGCTGAACTGAATTGGTGTACCCATACTCGAAGAGACTGCTAAATTTGTAAAGAGGACTCACGCTGATTCTGGCACCAAACAGCTAATGTCCACAGTGTTGTTTAAAACTGTAGTTTCACTACTGCTACTGCTTGCTCTAATGTAAACCTTGCCAGTGCTTGTAAGTGCCTTTTCTGGCACCAAAATTGCTTTAAATTTAAATGAAAAAATTGTTTTGCAGTCCAGAGCACCCTCTTATCTGCTGGTGTCACTTTTAAATCCTAGCCCCACGTTGATAAGTTCTGGCTAAGTCGCCCGTAGAAGCTAAAGTGTTTTCAGCAGTTAAAAGAAAAAAAAAATCTCTCATTTCTTGAGTTTAACATCTAAAACTAAGACTGCACTGTAACTGCTAAGCAGACTTCTTCTATTTAGTAAGCCCATCCCTTGAGAAACGCCCTGTTAGCGACAGTATTTAAGCTGCTCAATTACCCTTTCTCCCTTGTCCACAGACCAAGTACCAGGAGGACGAGAGGGACACTTCCTTGAAGCCCTCCCCCCAAAGCAAGGTTATGGGCAGTCGCGAGGGACCGAGTTCGAATCCCCCTGCAAGCCCTCCATTGCAGAGTAAGTTCTCTACGGCAGGCGGCTTACTGCCTCAGGACAGCTCCTCTTTCTTGCAAGATTTAGGCCCTGCCGCCCCCACCACCACCCTTGGTTGACTCTCACATTTATAGGCTGCATCACATGAGCGCAAAATCCTATCAGCTCACTTTTCCATTTGCTGGTTATATCAATTGAACAGTAGGGGGCTCACATTCAAAAACAGAGGAAAGTAAGGAAAACAAACAAACAAAAAAAAAAAAATTAAACAGCCAAACAAAACTTATTCAAGTAATACTAACGTTAACTTTGGTCTCCTACATATCCCCACCTATACATCCAAGTAACAACTTCCCAACCACTGGCCATATGAACCTACATCCCTTCTCTAACATAACCTGGAACCTTAGCTACACCACGAATGGGCTAAGGAAGGCATCCCAAGCTCCACTACCCTACACAAACCACCTCAGTTTTTCCAACCCTCTCCCTTTACTTGCACAAAAATCTCTACTGATCCATGCTCTCCCCATGCCATGCAAAGCTCAAAATAACAATACAAGTACAAGCAACAATAACAGACTCACAAAACGACTACAGCTAACTATACTCAGGCATGCGCTCTTGTTACTACTACTACTATTGGCAGGTGATATACACCCTAACCCAGGGCCGCCCCCAGCTACTACTACAAAAAACCCAAGCAATGCAGGTCTGAAGCTGGCTTCCATGAACATACGTAGCCTACCAAAAAAGTTAACTCTTCTCCAGGGGTGGGTAGCACAACATTCTCCTGACATCCTTGCCCTATCTGAAACATGGCTAACTACTCTGATCCCTGACTCCACAGTTGCACTAAATGACTACATTATATTTAGAGATGATAGGGAAGTAAAGAGGGGAGGTGGGTGCGCTATCCATGCCAGAGTAAAATTTAAGCCTCTTCTAATCCCTTTGCCAAACCCGAAATACGGTGCCCAAGCAGTCACCATCAAGATTACAATTGGCTCCCCCTAGAATTCTGGAACTGGATTGGCTCTGTATATAAGTTTCCCTCTGCTAGAATTTCCTGTAATGGAGTCATTTCAGACTCCTTCAAGTTATATGTGGGAACCAGACAAGGTTGCCCACTGTCTCCACTTCTTTTTAATTTATACCTCAGACCTCTCATTAGGCGGATTTTACACGCTCAGGAAGTGCGGGGTATTCAGATGCACGGTCATATTACCAAGGTATCCGTGTATGCAGATGACCTTCTGCTTCACATATCACATCCGGCCGGGTCTATACCTGCACTACTAGAAATTATACAGCGCTTCAGTGAAGTTTCCAATTACAAATTAAATGCGGAGAAAACGGTGGTATTCCCCCTTAATAATAGAACTTTCAAACACGAAGTAGTCGCCTTAGGGCTATCTTGGAAAACCGAAGCTATAAAATATTTAGGGCTCACCCTCACAAGGAATCTGGCTCGTACTCAACAGCTAAATTTGGACTTTCTGATTCATGTCATTGAATTAGACTTAAAAAGATGGGCAATGCTTCCACTTTCTTTATGGGGGAAAATTAACTTTATTAAAATGAATGTTTTTCCCTGTTTGTTCTACCCTCTAAACATGCGGCTCCCTTTAACATGGTTTAAGTTGCTTAACCAGGTATGGCATACTAAGCTGAAAGCCTTTTTACAGGAGCGACCGGGGAGCACAAGGAGGTTAAATGACTTGCTTAGGGTCACACAGTATACAAGTGGAAGCTGTGGGATTCAAACCCAGGTCTGGTCTGATGGATGTCACCAGATTTGCAGCTCAGAGCCTTAGACCACTGCGCTATACTGCCTCCTATAAGAGGTTTAACAGAATTCATGGCATAATTACTAATTTCATTTGGAACTACAAGAAGTCTAGAATGGCTTATCATAAATTAGCTGCTCCTAAATTAGTTGGAGGGCTAAGACTTCCCCATTTCAGGCTATATTACTGGGCCAGCCATTCAAACAAATATCTCAGATGGTTGCAGGTAATGGATTCACTGGATCAAAGTATATATGCTCCATTCTGGTTAAAGTTGGAGTTATCTTGCATCAAGGGGCACGGCCTTTCCCCTAAGGCTATGTTGCACATTAACCCAAGTTCCCTACCTGCCGCTCTCTGGAATTCTCCCATTGGTATTTCTATCAAAACCCATTCGCAGTTATGTGATTTCTTAAAATACAGTCATACTAAGGATTTATCTCAACCTATGAGAGGTAATTCCCGCCTCCAACTTGACGATAAACCTCTCAATACCTTCTGGCTTCCACAACTTAGAGACTGCCAACTAGCTGAATTAGTCACGGCAGAAGGGCAGTGGCTCTCTTCGGTTGAAATTTTGAACAAATCTCAACTTCAACACGCTGATATATTTAAAGTGTTTCAGCTCCAGCACCTCTTGCTAAAAGTGATGGGTACAGCTTTCCCGATTGTGCCAAAAGTGCATTTCCAAGCAGAACTAGGCCCCTTAGCAGGTACGGCTCATGCTGTTTCCAAATTGTACTGTACTTTATATAGTTGGGCCTATCCTTAAACTCTTGCACCGGCCACCTTTTGGTCTTCACTATTTCCTGATAAGATGTTTAACTGGACATCATTATGGCATAGTTGCCATAAATATATATTGCAAGACAGGCTCAGACTGATGCAATTTAAACTACTGCATAACATTTATTACTCTCCCCAGAAGTTGGCAAGGTTAGGCATTGTATCCTCCTCCATATGTATTAGATGTCACCAAGGGAAGGGGGATCTTCTCCATATTTTCTGGAATTGCCCTAAGGTAGCCCCATTATGGTCCACAATTAAACAAAGGTTGGATCCTCTATTGGGTCTGAATGATCTCTTTACAGCGGAGGTTTGTTTGCTGGGGGATGTTTCAGATATCCCGGTGCGGTATAGAAAATATCATATGGCTTTAATTTCCGCATCAGTTAAAAAGGTGGTACTCAAGCATTGGAAAGACACCTTAGAAATTACTTATATAGAGTGGTTACAGGAACTTCTTGCCAACCTTAGAACGGAGAGAACCATTGCTAGTCTTCAGAACAAGTTACCAAAGTTTAATAGAGTTTGGGGTCCCCTACACATGCTATACTCCTTACAGTCTTAGGAGTATTTCTTCCTTATCTCAATCGTAACAGGTGCGGGAATAACCTGCTGTGCTTGGACTGTGGGAGGGAGGGGGTTATAGAGTGGGGTGGGATGGGAGTAGGTTAGGTAGAGAATAGATCCTTGCACTATCTGGTATAGGTATGCATGTTAAGTTGACTATGTACCATTGTCTTGGATGTATTCTCTGTATTGGAAAACTTTAATAAAATTTGAATGGAAAAAATTAAAAAAGATTACAATTGGCTCCCGTGGGAAACCACTGTATATAATGTCTGTTTATATACCTAACAACCAGAGAGAAGCATTTGATTCCATACTGGCTAATATAGCTATGCTCCCCACAAATAGCAATCTCATACTAATGGGTGACTTTAATGTAAATTGGTTATCAAAAGGAGCAGATCCCTTTAAAGACGCAGCAACTGCACACGATCTGACTCAAGTTGTCCAAACCCCCATATGTCGAGACCCAAGAACAGGCGCACATACACTCCTTGATCTCATCCTGACGAACTCCTCCAAACACCTGACATCAAAGTCCTCCCAGACAACCTTAGTGACCACTCTCGTCTCTCCTGCACCTGGTCCAACAGGAGCCCTCACAAATGCCCTAAATTATCTTACCAAAGATACCTCAAACAGGGAGCACTATCCAAGATTATCCACAGCCTCTCCTCCAGTGACTGGTCCCCGGTCCACACCACCACATCCATCGATGGATCCGTCACCTCCTTTATAAATATATTCAATGCAGCCTGTGACAAACATTCCCCCCTTGCCAAAAAGTTTATAAAAACAAGGGATATGCCGTGGATAACACAACCCCTACTAGACCAGATGTTACATAGAGACAATCTCTGGTACAAAGCCCTTAATTCCAAAGTCCCTCATGACAGGCAGCTCTACAGGGGAGGTCAGAAATAAGTGTACCAATGCCATTCTACAAGCTAAGGCAAACCACTACAAACAAGCCCTAACAGAGTCCTGGGGTGCAGGGAGCAAGTTTTTTAGAAACATCAAAGAACTATGTGGGAAATCAGATAGCCAGCCGCCCACCCAAATAACTCATAATGGCACACCCTCACAAGACCCCACCTTAAAAGCCAATACGCTGAATAATTATTTCTCAGACCTCAGCCACGTACTCCCTCCAAACTTCTTTAGCCCTCCCACATCGTCACCACACACCCCCTCCCCCAAGACCAGCAGCCCACCTTTCCAGTTTAAATCTATCTCGTGCAATAAAACCAAACGCTACCTCACACAAGCCTTAAAAGACAAAAGACACAGCAGTGATAGCTTAGACCTAAAGATCCTGTGGCTAACACTAGATGTAATTATCCCTCACCTAACTAAAATATTTAACCTATCACTTCACCTAGGACAATTCCCAACTCTCTGGAAAAGGGGTATCATCACTCCTTTACTAAAAAAGGGTGATCCAACTGACCCTGGTAACTATAGACCAATCACAATTCTTCCCCCTCTCTCAAAAGCCCTCGAAAGAATAGTGGCAGACCAACTCACAGAGTACCTGACAAATCACTCACTACTCTGCCAAGAACAACATGGCTTCAGAACAGGTCATAGCACCACCACAGTTCTCCTCTCGCTTACGTCATATATCCAGGAAGCTCTCGATGCAAGTGACCTAGCAGAAGCAATTTTCATAGATCTAACTAAAGCTTTCAACACTGTTAATCACGATTTACTTTTACACCAACTCCCATCACTCAACCTAGGTCCAGACGCCATACTCTGGTTCAAGAATTACCTCACAGACCGGACACAAGAAGTAAAAATAAATACCATTCTATCCTCTAAACTTGCAGTTAAGTCGGGGGTACCACAAGGATCAATTCTAGGCCTGCTCCTATTCACCCTATTCCTGAATGCCATCCCTAGTGCCTGCAACTGTAAGCTCCTGCTGTATGCAGATGATGCAGTAATCTTTTGGAAAGACTCCACCCTGAATGCTCTTCAGCACAAGCTCCAAACTAATTTCCAGGAAATAGAACACTGGTTATTAAATCAATGACTAGTACTAAACCTCAGCAAAACAAAATCCATGATCTTTACGCACAGACAAAGCCATCACTATAGCTCCCAACTAAACATAACCAACCATCAGGGTACCTTAATTGACAAAATATCACAATTCAAATACTTGGGCATCATGCTAGACGCATCACTGACCTATCACAGGCACATAGACCAACTATCAGCCTCAGTAAACGCCAGTCTAGGGACCCTTTTCAGGCACAGACAATGCCTCCCGCCCCGCGCCCTTTGGCTGGCAGTAAATAGCACGGTCCTATCTCTGGTAGACTATGGAATAACAATATATGGAGCAGCTGACCCCACGGCACTAAAACAAATCAACCTGACCCTTAGCAAAGCCAGCCGTCTGGTTACGGATAGCGATAAGCTAACCCATACCTGTGAGCTCTACAAAAATGCTAACTGGCTGACTTTCGCAGGCAGGCTAAAATACCACACCTGCCTCCAGGCCAAGAAAATCCAATTGGGCTTTGCTACCATTGGACTCCACCCACTAATGAAGCTCAACAGTCACAGGATTACTCCAAGACACACAGCTAGAACACAAAACTTAGTCCCCAAAGAAGGACCACGCAAGGCCAAAGGTCATTTGCTTATCGGGCACCCACCTGCCTCAATGAACTCCCCCTATCCATAGCACAAGCTCCAAGCATTAGCTAGTTCAAAACCAGCATCAAGATGCACCTACTAGACTCAGAGACTTGTTGTTGCACCTAAACACATTACGCCACATTGATGCAGGGTTGTTTATCCAACCTGAGACAAGGTCATTGACTGCAAAGTGTACAATGCTTCTGGACAGTACTCAAGTTCTTAAATGGTGCATTGTCTATCTGACTTGGGCTGCAATAGCAATCCCAAAATGTAACTACCCAAGCCATGGAATGATGTCTTCTGTCTTCCTGTAATCACCTCTGTACCTTAATACTTATTTATTGCTGTCATTGTCTGTCTTGCCCTGATGTGGAGCCTTTGCAAAGGAGTCACTGACTCAAATGTTGTAATTCTGAAACTTTAAATAAATAATTAAATAAATAAATCTCTGGTGTTCTCATACAGAGAACACTGGGGGAACACAGCTCTCACTAAGCTAAGCACCTGGGATTTTGGGTGCCCAGAAAAGGAATTTGCGAGCACAATTTTCAAAAACAAACATCAGAATCTAGCTAAATGGGTTCCATTTAGCTAGGTTCCGATGTTTGCTTAATACATTCCCATAATTTTTCTCTATTTTCTATGCTTGTCAGTTCATGAAAATAATCAACAAGGTGGCAGCTGGCAAGCCACAAATAACATTTTTTGGTGCCATGCCACACAAGTGGACCAAAAGAAAAATTATCATTTGTGGCATCACGATTTTACTTTCACCAAAGAATGTTATCTCAAAACCCTTACTTCACATACGTAAGTAGGGAAACATTAAAATTTAAAGCCTTATTTACTCTGGAACTGTTTGATATTTTTTCACCAGACCTGTAAAAGGCATTGCCTTTGGACATGACACATGTTCCTTGCATGTTTGGGGAAACAATTCCTTTTCAAGTAGGATGTAGGCAAAGGCTAAAAAAACATGTTAAGTATAGGAAATAATTTTTGTCTAGAAATGACACGTGTATCTCAGAAACCCTCAAGCTGCCATTACATAAATTACAAACATTAAGACTTTGCCTCCTAGACAACACATACAATATTTCAGCTCATTTTGTCAAAGGGAGCCAAATATATTAATGTTTAAAATTTAAGTTTTAACATTAAACAGGCTATTCACACCTAACTATAGGGGTGCAATATATTCACTGCAAAGAACATTGTTAATGCATCGCTTAGGGTTGTTACTAAAGCAATAAAAGAACAGAAATGTGGCATTAGGGTTTTCAACCCTAACACTCTATCCCCACCCTGAAGACACTGACTGGCATTGGGGGTGTGTCATGGGGTCGTCAGCCTTAACACTCACCCCCTGCGATAAGTGAATAAGCTGAAATGGGTACAGTATAGGAGAATGGAGTGAGCATTAGGGCTGATGACCAAAAGGCACACCCACAATGCCTGTCATAGTCTGCAGGGTGGGGGTGGTGTGTTAGGGTTGGAAACCGTAATGCCACATTTCCCTACTTTTGTCACTTTAGTAACAACCCAAACTGATGCATTAACAATGTTTGTTTGCAATTAATTTCCTTACTTTTTCAGATAGTATAATCATATCCTTATTTGTCTGTGGGTCCAGGCCCTGAGCTCCCATCCCTCCATAGATGAATATTTGTTTGTAGCTGTGGAAGCACAGGGCCCTGCACTTCCATTTATAAGACATCAGTGACCAACTTGCCAGCATAGCCATCATATTACCCCACCTCAAGTACCTAGTACAGAAAATGTTCTAATCTCCACCAAAATGTAATTCTGTGCAACTGCAATGCAATTCCATGCCAGAGGTGTAAAAATACATTTTGGCTACAGATGCAGCAAATTTAAAATCCACCTGCGAAGTGAACATGAAGTGGTCACTTCGTGTTGGCACTTCACTATGTGGAGGGCCCCATAGAAAAGGCTCACTTCGCCTTGTTATTATTACTTTGCATTGTCATTCCACTTTAAAAGTGAAGTAAGGCGGAGTGACAGCAATATTGGCAGCACCCCACCAACACAGTCACTAGAATTAATGTGCATCCCCAAAGTGCTACTGTCTTGTGTCCAGAAAACTCCCCAGTGCTGACCAAGTGAAATTAGAGCATAACAAGAAATGCAGTCTCCCAGAATAAATGGCGCACTCAGTCATACACACTGTGGTCACACACAGAGTTCCCAGAATTAATGTGCATCCCCAAAATGCTACTGTCTTGTGTCCATAAAATTCCCCAGTGCTGACGAAGTGAAATGAGAGCGTAACAAGAAATGCAGTCTCCCAGAATTAATGGTGCCATGCAAACGCACAGACAGATTAAGATTGTGCTGTGCACCCAAGGGATGCATACGAAAAGCACAACAACATCTAACCAGTGCACACAAGTCACAAATCCAAATCTGGAAAGGAATATATTTTGCCAGTTAGGGATTAGTGCATGGCAGTAACAATCCACTACCAGTAAAGATACCACAATGCAGTATAAAAAATTCATGCAGGTGCGGTGGATAGTAGGTTCACACTGCTGCAATTATGGCACAATAAAAGGTGTCTGATTTAATGGCATGCTTCGCGCGCGAGCACACACACACTACAAGTAATACATAGCAAATTGAAAACCTTTAGTAATAACCAAATGTTTCAAACAGACAAATTATACACTGCTGCACCACAACAATCGCCAAAAAAATGGCAAGAATTATTGAAATTATTGCTGTGTGTACATTAACATAGTCATACAAGAAAAATATCACCAAAACAGAAAGAACTGCCTTTTTCACCAAGTTAATCTACCTACACCACAGATATGCCCTTCCCCCAAAGCACACTTCCACTGTCTCTCAGTACACAGACTGAATGCTGTATATTAACATTCAAAATCCACACACAAACAATAAACACTCAATCATATGAGCACAGGAGGGTTTCCTACAATCGATGAACTAAAGTTTCAGCAAAAAAATGACTCAAAAATACTTTGTTAACAGCTGTTAGAGGGTTTGATTCAAAGAGAGCTCTCAGAGCAGACTGTCTCCTACAGCTTCCTACACACACTACACCAAACTGAGGCTGTGGAGAACAATCTAGACCCATGTGACCTGAAATCCCATGAATCACTGCAAAATTCACCTTTGGAGCTTAAAAACAAGGTGAAGTACATTGTTTTCAATGTACTTCACCTAAAGAGTTGGTGGAGCAGTGGGTTGGGAAGGTGGAGTAACGCAAAGTCATTGTTTTCAGTGGACCTCGTGTTACCCATTATAACTCGAAGTACTCCGCTTCGCATTGTGGAGCACTCCGCAAATTCACCTTCACTCTACGAATCACTTCACAGAGCAAATTGGGGCCACTTCGCCCATCTCTAATTTTGGCCAGGATTTGAAAAATGACAGTTGTGACATACATGAAGTGGGGTAATAAGAAGGCTATGTTGAAAATCTGGGGTAAAAATATGTAACATTTCCGGAGTTATGAGCATGCATAACAAAATACTGGCACATAGTAACAGAATGGGTGGGCTGTGAGGGAGGGGGCATCTGACAATGGTGCTGGGCATCCCAGTGTCAGATTCTATAAATAAATAAATTAAGGGAATCGGAGGGTGGGGGTGCCACTAGGCACCTGGGAAAAGGGCAGCTCACAGCTGAAACTGCAGCAGGCAGCACGAGATCCAGCTGTGGCTGCAGAAGTCAAGCAAATCCCACTGTTCTCATACAGAAAACACAGGAGAAGTGATCCTCTGGCTAAGCTTGGCACCCAGTATTTCAGGTGCCCAGAAAAGGTGTTTCTTGCAAAAATGAAAAAAAAATATATATATATCAGAATGTGGCTAAATGGGTCCTGTTTAGCTGGGTTCTAATGTTTGTTTCTTAAAATCTATTCAATTTTTATGTGTTTCCTATATTTCTTTCTCTCGCTAACTGAAAAACAAGATGGTAGACATAGGAGCCCTCTGCGAAAATAGTGTATGTGACCCTGTCTGTGAAAATACAACAGCTCCTGTGAAAAAGAGCATTTTCTTGTAGAACATCTAACTTTCTCCATAGGAAATAATGAGAACATTTAAAATGTTATTAATTTTGAATGGAATAATATTTTTTCACCAAACCTTCAAAACACACATTTGTGAGGCAAAGGCATTCTACCCTGAAAATGTCTGACCATAACCTAAAAGATATAAGCGGACAAAGAAACAGCAAAAAGCAGATACATGTAGTGGTTTTCAACATTCTGTATCTCAGAAACCACACAACAGATTCACACAAAATTTGTCATGTCATGCCAAGAGAACTACCCCAATCGATTATGGCCTGGATATTCAAAGCAGTTGCACATGGCGCAACTGAGTTGCACTGGCAGAACTGCGGACATGTGCCAAGGCACGATATTCAGCGGGAGCCAGTGCACAGCACAAATCCCATTGCACCAATGCACAACTATAATGAATGCAGGCGCAAGTGCAGGGGGTGTGCCCATGAATATCCAGTGCAGTGCGATATTCAACCGTGGAACCATGGTGCAAGTGCAGAGCAAAGCAGAGATGCGCCGAGAAGACTTGTTCCTATAAATACAGGGCGCAAGCACACAGAAATCAATTGTGCCAGGTGAGAGGGAGTGGGAGAGAGAGAGAGAGAGAGAGAGAGAGAGAGAAAGATAACGACAGAGAGACAGAGTGAGAGACAGACAGACAGACATACAGACAGACAGACCAAGGCAGACACAGAGGGAGAGGAACAGAGGTGGCAGTGGAGAGGTAGATGGGGCAGAGAGAGTGTGACAGACAGGAAGACACCCTGCCAGGCAGTGCACCAGCGTGGCACACAGCCCACAGCAGCCAACCACCTAGGGGGAGATAGGACAGCAAAGCCATGGATAGTGCACCTTTCATGATGGAGGCCATAATGAGGGGGTGTGAGGGGCAGAAGGAACAGTGACATGGCATGGAAGGGCCCATCGGCGTTATGCCTGACATAGGTGGTACCATGCCCGTATCACCTTCGAGCAGTACAGTGACATGGAGATCATGGGTCAGTACCACCTGAACAGGGCCATTCTGAGGCAGCTCTGTGAGCTGTGCAATGAAGAGATGCAGGCACCCTCCAGACGGAACCATGCCATGTCCGTGGAGATGAAGGTGACAGCCGTCATGAGCCTGTTCACCACGGGCACCTTCCAGAAAACAACAGGGGACACCACAGGCATAACCCAGTTGGCCACTTCCCGCCTCCTCCCACAGTTCCTCAACACTCTGCTCCACTTGTGTTGGAATACATTAGTTTCCCCAGCACGCAGACGGAGCATACAGCAATCATGCAGGACCTCCACAGGGTAGCACATATGCCTGGCATGATTGGGGCCATTGATTACACCCACATAGGCAGTCCCATGTCACCTGGCCCTGAATGTATGGCATACATCAATAGGAAGGGGAGCCCGAATGTCAACTGCCAGGTGGTGTGCGATGCCACGGGGCCCATAACCAAAGTCTGCACCACACACCCTGGGAGTGCACATGATGCATTAATCTGGCACAGTTCTGTGCTGTGCCACAGGTTCAAACATGGAGATATCCCCACGGGCCACCCAGTGGACGAGTATGGCATGGACAAGGGGCTATGGGCAGTGCATACCATGGCATGGGGAGGGCAGGGTGTGCATGTTGGTGTGGGCAGCAGAGACAGGCAAGGGGCATAGCCTAGCATAGCAGAGGGCTAACCATGTCATTATTTACACAGGGGACAGCACCTATTCACTGTGGCCCTGGCTGCTCACACCCAACCGGCACCTGTTGTCCCAGCAGAGGAATGCTACAATGAGGCACACGCCAGCACACGCAACATCATTGAGAGAGTCTTTGGCATGCTGAAGGCATGGTTCTGTTGCCTAGACAGGTCAGGTGGTGCCCTACAGTACAGCCCATCGAAAGCCTGTGGCCTATTCCTGGCCTGCTGCATACTGCACAACATGGGCATTGACCATGGAATTGCTGTAGAGGCTGATGCGGGTGACAGTAGTGGGGACAATGGAGGCATTGAGCTGGAGGGATGTGGACAGCCACCCGCTGGGTGGAGGGATCCCCAGCTGATCCCACAGGCAAGAGGGCACAGGGACACCGTAGCACAGGAGCACGTTGGTGCACACAGGTAGGTGGTATGAAACACTAGGCCACACAAACAGGTACAGCACACATGCAGGGACATGCATGACAATGGGCATGCACACACTGAGGTGGGAAGCAGGGGTAGGGGTAACAGGGGCACACACCCACTCAAAACCCCACACAGCACCCTGCACAGCCCCCCCCACACCGACACACACACACACACACACACACACGCACCCACACACACAGGCGTGGGTATGTGGCATGGATCAGATGCATCACACAGATGCAACTAGTGCAGGACTGCTGTCATCATGCCCATGCCACATGGCCCAGCAGCCAGGCAAGCACACACACAGGCAGTGTGTGGCATGACACACAGGCACCACACCTCTGGCAGGCACACACGCACACACACCACCCATACACGCACTGGGCGGCAGCAGCTGCAGACTGTAGTTGTGCTGCTGGGGATAATGCTACTAGGGGTTGGTTTGCACTTCCTAGGTAATTATTTCTTCTGGGTTGGAGCTAGCAAATGTGGTTTCTCATGTCAGGAGCTGCCCTTCCTCGCCCTTCATGGACACTATTATTTAACTCTGCTGTAAAAGGGTTACAAGGCATAGTAGTGTTAAGGTTAGACCGAAAAATAATTTAAGGATATATCTTTTACACTTCCTCTTTTCTCAGCAGAGAAAATAAAAGAGAAAGAGAGGCATGTTAGTGATGCATTGTCCACATGCACATCAGGGCTGCTGCGTGGAACCTTGGCCACCACGGCCATGGGGGCAGCTGTGCCTGGGCCGATCAGCAGCCACAGGCTGCGCATCAGCCATGGGGGCGTGTGCAACAGTCCCCCAATGGTGAAACTGTGACCATGTCTACACGGGTGTGTCGAGGCACCCAAACAGTCCAGCCTTGGGTGTGACTAGGATGCTGACATCTGAGCCCAGCATCTACTGCACAGGGGTCACCTGATGCTGGGTACACGGGGTGGATAGTGCACTCCTGGGGGTTATCTGTGCCCGGCCATGCCCTGTGGCAGCCAGCAGCACAAAGCCATCTGAGATCCCGGTGGCAATGTGATCCAGGGAGGCGGTCATGGCCACTTGCATGCACTGCATCCCTGTCAGGATCTGCGCAATGCCCCTCTCCTACTGCTCGGCTAACTGGTGCACCTCCATGCACAGTGCATGCACTCCAGTGGTGAGCTGCACCTGTTGCTGAATGGAATCCTGCAGCAAACGGGTGTGCTCAGCCAGTGGCTCGGCATTCTGGGGCTCTGGGCCAGACGCCGATCTTCATGTGGTGACTGGCCATGCTGCACAGCCCCCCTCTTTGGTGGCCACTGCACAGGGGGCCCTGCAGGGGGATTGGGTATATCAGGCACACTGGTGGTGAATCCTGCATTTGGCTGCCTGGTGGCACTGCAGCCCACTGCTGTTGCCCATCTGGCCAATGCACACCACCCAGCATCTGCACAGCGGCATCACCTCCACTGCAGGGCACAGCCTGGGCAGCGCACACTGCTGCACCCACAGTGGTGGTGGGCAGCTGTTCCGCTGATGGCAGGGCATGCTGCTTGTGTTAGTGGCCAGCAGGGGCATCTCCCCCACAATGGTGGACATGCCGTCCAGGATGAGCATTACGTTGTCATCGGTGTTGGACCCCGCCCTGATCTGTGTCTCTGTGCACAGGACCCCAAGGCTGGCATCCTGCAGAACACATCCAGAGCCTCATCCGATCCCAGGTCCAGGACATCCACCTGCACAGCGGTAGTGAGTTGCAGCCTGTCAGGCCCCTGAATGCCCATGGAGGTGGAAGACTGGTTCTCTGGGGCCAGTCCAGAGGCCTCGGCCGCTGCCTCCACCCCATCTTCTGCATGGAGGCATGCTGGTGTTGCAAGAGAAAGAGAGGCATGTTAGTGATGCATTGTCCACATGTGCCTCCCCCACTGCCACTGTCTGTGCCCTGCAGCATGGCATGCATGTGGGTGTGCACACTTGCACATGACAGGCATGCTGGCTGCATGCACACCAGCATGGCTGTGTCCGCACCCTCCATGCCCCCAGCTGTGTGTGGCTGACATACTTACCATGCAGTGATGGGCTGCCACCCATCTGGAATCCACCACCAGGCATATCCTCCACCTTGCTGTGGTGCATAGTGGCTGCCACCAACTCCTCCTGTGCTGTGAGCAGTGGTGGAGCTGCAGGCCCCCCTCCGGTGGCATTCTGGGAGGCATGGATAGCTGCCACCCTCTCCTTGATGCATCTCTTCTCCATGCCCACCTTCATCCTGCACTCCTGCACTGAGGGATGGTGACTGCCCTGCTGTTTCACACATGCCACCACCTCCACCCAGGCCCCAGCACTGGCTTATGGTGTGTCCGTAGCACCACTCAACAGGGGCTCCCTGTCAAGGTAGGCCTCAAACAGGGCCTATGTCTCTGCCTTAGTGAAATTGGGCCTGTGCTTGCGAGCAGGCCCATGCTTCTCACCCTCTTCATGTTCCAACATGTCACTTCCTGTGGACATGGACAGCACAGTGTGTCAGTGGCAGCAGCACCCTGTTCCTTTTCCCCTGCTGTACTGCCTGCACCCAGTGTGCTACAGCACCATGCACAACTTACCTTGAAAGGATGCAATACCGGTCCATGGCCTGTGCTGATCTGTGGTGCTTTTCTAGCACATCGCATGCAAATGAACTTTGGAACAATGGTGATAACATGCTAATTCCCCCAGTACACCACACATTGGCTGATGAGCTCATTTGCATGTGGCAGCTGAATATCGCAATTTTGCTCTATGGCAATGTGTTTGCTCTGGAGCAAGTCGCAGTGCAATGCACACACATGTGCAGTGTGCAGGACTGCAGTGCGCATGCGCCGGTTGGTTTAATGTCATCAATCGCGCACTGTGCACCGACTGCATGATGGGGGCCATGGCACATGGTGAGCCAGGTCTGCTATTGCACATGTGCGCACTATGCAGTGGCCGAACCTTGACCCCTGCTATAACCTCTGCCTCTGGGTGACCCCTGCACCCATGATCCCACCTAGCCATGCCCATGCTGCACATCTCTGAGACTGTGCAATGGGCGGACACAGCACAGGTCCCTTGGACCCATGCATCTGGCGCATGCTGTGGCCATGTGCACTTACTGCCGCAATTTTGCTCACCAGCTATGACTTGCAATATGGCACAGCAGACAGCACCATGGGCAGCTAACTGGGTGCAGGTGGAACTGGTCAACCTGGTTGCCTGCATCCACTCCATGCACCCCAACTATTCGTCCAGGTGCCACTGCAGTAGCTGCGGGTAGCAGTGTAGCAGGGCATTGCTACTACACTGCAGCAGCACACAGGGGTGGCCAGGACAGTGGAGCAGTGTCACCACTGCTATGGTAACCTGGCACAGAGGGACACAGAGAGCATCAGGAGTCTGGAGGTGTGTCAGGCATGGGACTGTGCCACAGCCAGGTGAGTAGGCCCATAATGCATGTGTGCCCTAGTGCTGTACTGTGGTGTTGGCTAGGCTGCCTGGCATGCCCTGCAGGGTGGTGCACTGCCATCATGTGCATCAAGGGGTGGCATCTCCTGCCACCACTTGTGTTGCAATGCCACTGCGCGGGATGTGTCAGGCATGGGCTCACCTTGTGCACAGGGGTTGGGGTGGTGGGCAGCTGCTGTGGTTGGTTACTGATGTGTACCTGTCTCTGTTCCATTCCCAGGGCCTGAAAATAGGAGGAGGAGGGCAGCAGCTGCAGCAGCAGAATGGCAGGCTGCAGCGGGCCAGGGTGGTGGTGAAGGAGCAGCTCCAGTACCAGTGGGGCCACAGAGAGCAGGTAGGCACTGACATAGTCCTTTGCACCATACATGGGGGGGAAGGGGAATAGGTGAGAACATGGATGCCTGTGCTGTGTGCTGTGGCAGCTGTGTGTGTCACACTGTGCATGGTGCCCACCACTGTGGTGCATCCATTGGACACATGTGCCAGCTATTGGTGGGGTGGGTGTGCGCCCGGCTGCCACTGACATTGCTGTGGTGCTGTCGCAGCACTGTGCCATGTAACTGCCATGGCACAGTCAGGTGGTCACTATGCGGCAGAGACCACTGCTGTGCACTGTCATGGGTGTGCTGCATTACTGGCAGGTATTGGCCCACCCCCCCCACAGGTGGCCTGTATGGGCCCTCTGGGGGTGTTTTGATCCCGCTGCCCATTGCACACTGTGGATGGGCATGGTTCCTTGGGATATTGCACTGATAAACTGTCCTGTCCCTGTCCTGGGTGTCTGGCAGTGGCGCTGGAGGCCCCCTTACTGCCGGCTGCTCCGCCAACTTAAATTGATCACCTCAACTACCATGGAGGCAGTGCTGCAGGTCTGCAGGATGCTGCTGCCAGAGAGAAGGCAGTGAGGACTGCAAGGTGCAGCAGGCCATGGCTGCTGCTAGTTGGGATGCTGAATTCCTGTTTTCCCAGCTGTACCTCCCCCCCAGTCCCCCTTCCCACTATACAGTCCCTGTTCCCTATCCCCTTCCCTTGCTTTACTTCCCTTCCCCACACCTTTCTATTGTACATAGTTGCATTGTTCAATATATATATCTTTTGACATACCTACCTGTGTCTGTGTCTGCTTTGCAGGTGGCTTGCAGAGCCATGCTGCAGTGGCCCAGTACCTGTCCCTGTTGGTGTGCATGTGCAGGGCATGTGTTGTGCTTCTGTGGATCACTGCTCTGTGCTGCGGTGTGTCCTACTGTGATGGTGTCCCTTCCCTTGGTCAGTGGCTGTGCCTTGGGGTGCCCATGGGGCAGCTGTCAGGGGTGTGTGGCATGTGTGTGTACTTGGCTGCATGGTCCTGGGTGTGGCCTGCTCTGGTCTGGTCGTGTGGGTGGGCATGGTCTGCAGCCTGCAGTGGCCCCCTTGATGGCCCTCCATTCACCATTGTCACCTCCTGTTGCCTACTGTCTGTGCCACTTTTGGGTTCTGGTGTGGGGGTTTTGGTGCCTGTGTGCACCCTACTGTGCCCAGCTGGTGGTGGCCTCCTGTGGCCTGTCACTGTGCTTCCCTGGCTCTGTCCCTGGGTCGCCTATCTGTGTCATGCCCCCCTCAGTTGCTCTGTTGCTCTGCTCCTGTGGTTGCCCTGGGGCTTCTCTTTCTGCACCATGGTACACCTGTGTTTGCACCATGGCACCTCACTGGTTGCACCATGGCACATCCACGGTTGCACCATGGCACAACTGTGCCATATTCAGCCTGGTTGCACTGGCACAGTGCAGCCAGCACAACCTCTGAATATGGCTCCTTTTGTACCACGGCACATCAGATTTGCGCTGCGCTGGACTTGCGCTAACCATTTGCTCATTTCTCAATATCTGGGCCTATGTGTGCAACCTTTCAAGCAAATCTGTTAAATTCATGTGAAGTTATTAAGATACACTGCCACAGGGTGACCTGTGATTAGTGAGGGCATTAGAAAAAATGTCAACACCCCCCATAGGATATAAAGTGCTTAGGTGATTTAGTAATTTATAGTACAGGTATGGATGCAGCTTTCTAATGAAAGGGGCTGGAAAATATTTATTTGAGGTTCCTTTGGGGATTCATTTTCCAAATAGGACTTATAGGAGTCCTGTGGATGCTAAGTAGTAGCAAACAGCTGAGTTAGAATCTCCTGTTGCTTCTGGAATGTATTTGAATAATTAAAGATGCTAGTAAGCAATAGTGCACAAAATGGTGCTTTAAATTGTGCAGTGCTCTGCTATTTGTCTCTATATTTATAGTGGGAAGCAGGAGTGCTTGAATAATAAAAGTAAATAGTGAAGGTAATTAGTGGATACCACCACTCGGGGACTTGCAGGTGGTAAATAAAAGCTGTTCCTCATGGTGGTGGGGCTTCTCTAATTTCATGCTTTTGCAGGCTGCGTTTTGGGAGAAAAAGGGTTTAAGCACAGTGCTGTGAAACTGGTAGTTCTTTATTAATTATGCAGTCCAGGGAGACTGACAATAATAGGCTTGAAAGAATGTCTGTAAAAGAAACACACAGTTTAGCACTGTTTTTGCACTACGAGGGGTAAATATTTGAATAGGGAAAGGTAGACTGTTATGAGTTGTAGGATGTTCTTCTCCCCCAACCCCAGAGTGAAAGTGACAGATAGCCTTTGGGGAAAGTTGGTGCAAGGGGTTTGAGCCGCCTATCTTTTTGGGGAGGCTTTGTTTCTTTAGCTTCTCGAGCATTTGCCTGTGTTGTCGTGAATTTGGTGAAGGAGCGCGGTGTCGGGAGTAGTAAAGCTGCCACCTGGATAACTGCAAGGGCATGGTGCAGTTGCTCCGTGGTGGTCCAGCTTGGTGTGTTGTGTTTTCTGATCTCTACCTAGTTCCCTTCGCTTCGGTGCTGGGTGTGGTGGACCACCAGGACTTTAGGCACAATGTGTGCTGCTGGGGATAATGCTACTGGGGGGTTGGTTTGCACTTCCTAGGTAATTATTTCTTCTGGGTTGGAGCTAGCAAATGTGGTTTCTCAGGTCAGGAGCTGCCCTTCCTTGCCCTTCATGGACACTATTATTTAACTCTGCTGTAAAAGGGTTACAAGGCATAGTAGTGTTAAGGTTAGACTGAAAAATAATTTAGGGATATATCTTTTACACTTCCTCTTTTCTCAGCAGAGAAAATAAAAGATATTGGGAATAAATTTGCTGTATTTGCACTTAATCTCGGTTTTCTTGCTGGGGCATGGTTAGAATGTTGTGAGGAGGATTGTTTCCTGTTTCCACTTCACCTGTGTGTAATTTACTTAAAGGGCTTTAAAATGCTGACATAGAAACTTCCCAAAGAAACTGAAGCAAGTGAATTTTGTTACTACTTGTTCAAATGTTTACAGTTAGGTGAAACAATGGTCCTAAGAGAAAGGAACTCCACTTACCCTTCTCACTGGTTTGCTCTTCCCTGTGTAAATTCAGGACCCCTTTAGGAGCCTGTTGGCCTGCAGCCACTATTTTTATACAGTTCAAGGCAGGACCATTTCAATGGAGATGGAGCTCATTAATTATATATGAAGCCTTTTGTTTTTTTATTCTCAAATATGAATTAAGTAGTATTTATTTCCAGTGGTATGTGATACAAATGTTAGAATAATACTGTTAAATGAAGATAGAAGTAAAAACAGTTTGTATTGTGTAAATAAAAGCTTGAAATACTAGATGGAACAGGCTAAGAGTCACATGGGTGTGTAAGCAAGTATATAAGGACTGTTGCTGCAAGCTACTTCAGATAGGTGTTGGGTCTAGAGACAGACTCCAGCAGGGAGCTCTAAGCATTGCTCCCAGGTATTAAAGCAGAACACCTGGGATGGCTAGTCATTTCTGGCCATGTATCCAAGTGATTTTTGGTTGACATTTATGTTTTTATTTATGTCATACCAGTTTGCTGTTTAAATATGTCCTGCTAAAAAGAAGAAAGATGCTGAAGTAAAAATAAATTCGTAAATTTTTTAATAATAATAATGATTTTATTTATAGAGCGCCTTTCAGTTTTCAAAGTACTGTACAAGTTAAAACAATACAAATCAAACATTAAAACCCAATATTAGACACAGATAAAAGCCATAATATGATCAAAAACTTCAATACAGTCAGTTTTCTAAAAAGGCCATTTGCCAAAAATGAGTTTTCAGACCCTTCTTAAATTCCTCCCCGTTGGTGCACTCCCATAACTGGCATGGTAGAGAATTCCAAAGAGTGAGCAGAGATAAGAAAATGCTCTACAACCTGATGATTTAAGATTCACTCTTGGAATCTCTAGCAACCACTCATCGGTCAAGCAGAGTGATTGGCCAGGGCAGTAAGGAACCTGAAGTTCTTTCAGATAGGCCATACCCTGACCAAGAAGGGCTTTGAAAGTCAGTAAAGTGACTTTAAAGGTGATCCACCACCATATAAGAAGCCAGTGCAGTTCACACAGCACCAGGGTAATATGACAGGACCTACTTGTCCCAGTCACAAGCTGGGCTGCTGCATTCTGCACTAGCTGTAGGTGACAGATTTCAACCCCAGAAAGCCCAAAGTACAGGGAGTTGCAGTAGTCCAGATGTGAGGACACAAAGGTGTGGACCAACCCTGGCAGTGCATCAGACAGAACAAGGTGCCTAACTCTGGTGATATTCCTGAGATGGTAAAAGGAAGTCTTGATGACTGCTGACACTTGCGACTGCAGTGTCAGCCTGTCATCCAAGATAACCCCCAGGTTACGCATCCATTCAGAGGTTGGGAGTGAAACGCCATCAAGAAAAATTCCTGAGGGCGTATCAACAGACGACCCCTCTATCTGATGACCCGGATCGACAACCAATCCCTCTGTCTTTTCTGAGTTCAACTTCAACCAATTAGAATCCATCCACTCCTGGGTTTCTTTCAGACAGTTGTTAAACACTGAGAGAGCTCCATCCTGGTCAAGTGCAAAAGAGGTATAGCTGGGTATCATCTGCATAGCAGTGAAACCTCAGCTCATACCATCTTATAATGTCTCTGAGGGGCAGCATATACACCACAAATAACATGGGAGACAGCACTGAACACTGAGGCACCCCACACAACAAAGGAGTTGGGCTCAAGGAAAAAAACCCAGACATAACTCTTTGTGATCTCCCAGTGAGGAATCAGGTGAACCATCGAAGGACAGTTCCTGATATTCCACAAATCTGCCTCAAGCATGCTATCAACACCATGTGATCCATAGTATCAAAAGCTGATGAGAGATCAAATAGAACCAAGATGGAATGTCTCTTCAGATCTCTCGCCCTCAGAAGATCATTAAGCACCTGAACCAGTGCAGTCTCCGTGCTATGCCTTTTACAAAAACCAGATTGTAAGGATTTGTAGATGTCATAGATGGTTAAATGGTCCTCCAATTGGGCTGCCACTACCTTCTCAATCACCTTCCCAATAAAGGGTGGGTTTAAGATAGGTCTGTAGTTTGTGGAACAGTCTGGGTCCAAGGTAGCTTTCTTCAAGAGAGGTGTCACCACCACCTCTTTCAAGAAGCTAGGGAACTCACCCAACTCCAAGGAGCACCAGACTATTCGCACAAGGACTGCACCGATGATATTACTACAACTCAAAATTAGGGAGGTCAGTCCAGGGTCCAAACTACAGCTTGCAGGGTGCACACTATGGATAATCCTCATAATATCCATGAAATCAGGTTGACTGAAGGAACTTCAAGAAACTGAGGTACTGTGAACTCACACTGTTCAACAGCATCCCCCCTAGGGAGTGCTGGTCACAGATCAGCCCTGATGTCGGCCACCTTAGTTGTAAAGAATCAAGCAAACTCCTCGTACTAAAATTACGAAAAAGCTTTCTGAACTTGCAGACAGGCTGGGTTGCACAGTCTGCCTACAGTTCGAAAAAGCTGAGCCAGATGATTTCGAGCAACTGCAATCTCCCTGGACAGGAATTCTGCCTTCTTACTGATGATTGCAGGGTGATAGACTAAATAATGGTCCATCAATCTAAGGTGGTCATCTTCAAGGGCAGACTTGCACCAGCACCGCAAATATACTTGCAAACTATGTCACACTACTGTGCAGTTTGTTCAGTCCATGAAGTCATCTGCACCCTATGATATACACAATTTAGGGTTTAAAACAACCATAACTATACTGGGGCTACTGTGCTAAAAAACTTGCAAAAAACTTCATTAATGCATCAGTTTGTTTTAAAGTGACAAAAGTGGAGAAATGAGATGTTAGGGTTGAGCCCCTACCCCCCACCCCCCATCCTCCACACACAGACAGACACCAGGGTGTGCCATGGGGTCATCAGGCCCAGTGCTCACCCCATTCCATTTATAAACAGGTTGACATGCTACAGTAAAGGAGAATGGGGTGAACTAAATATTACACTTATCTTGGTCTAACCTTAACCAATGACGGAAAATGGTTCAAACATCACAGGTATATAACTTATAAAATTAAGACAGATTGCTACATCCTTGTGTATTGTCAACAGGAAGTATGGCAGAAACTCTATAAAACCTTTGCTAACAGCAGTTAGAGCAAAGTATAATACACAAGCACTGTTTAATAGTGAAATATGGTACTCACACTATGTAGATAAACTTGAGATTCCATTGAATAAACTACTGAGAACCTGTCTGAGATTAGATGATTCTGTTCCAGCTTCTTTAATATGAGCAGAGCTAGGTATTTCCAGAATAGGGAGTACTTTTTATGGTCAGGATGGTAAACTATTAGATCAAGGTATCTCAGCATGAGCATACAAGACTCACATATCTTTGTTTAAAAGAAAAATATACATGGAAAAACCTGGGTCATTTAAGATTGGTCTGGCTTTCATAAATTTTTTTTAAATACTATCTGTGACAAACCTGAGTTTTCTAAATAAGTATAGAGATATAGGAGTTAAAATAAGTTAGAAATATCAAACATTTGTTACAAATAGAATTGTAGAATATTTCAAACTTAAAGACTTGGGAAAACAATTTCAGGTTGAAACTGTCACCATGGACAAAGCTAAATGCTAATTTTCACTTTTATATGCATTATTTAGATGTCTTAACTGATCAGGATCAAAGAATTCAATATTCAGAGTTTAAGCTGGAATTATTTCCAAACAATTTTTTAGATGCAATATACAGAAGAGATTTTTCTAGTCAAGCCAGGATATGTTCTTGCACGCTGCACTCTTCTTTAGAAAATCTAAAGCATGGTATGTTTGAATGTCTTTGGTACAAGTTGTCCAGACAGAAATGGATAACATCACTGTGTAAACACGATGCAAACTTATGACCAAGATTTACTTCTGAAGGTCTTCCTCACTTCTAATGACAAATTAATAATCAGGATAGTAGACCAATATCTAATATGCATTTCAAGAATATGTCTCAAATATAAAGCTGCTCAAGGAAAATGTTAAATGATCTTTTCAAAACTATGTTGAGTCTGTAAAGTGTTCGAAAGGTTGTACAGTGTATCATTGTTTGCTATCAGGAACTAGCTATAGTTGTGCAATATTTAAGCCTAATGTATCTAAGTTATTTATATTATTCAGTATTTTAAATAACTATGTATTTGTATTGTTCTTGATATTGAAATGGTCAAAGACTGATCAATTAATGAATTTGAACTTGGACTTGAGAATAGGGTGAGAGTTAGGCCTCACAACCCCATGGCACACCCTGGCAACTGTCGGTGTGTGGAGGATGGGGTGGGGGGTTAGGAGCTCAACTCTAACATCTCATTTTGTCATATTAACCCTAACTGATACATTAATAAAGTTTTTTGCAATAAATTTCATTACTTTTTGAGAAAGTGTAAAGTAAGTGGTAAATGGTACGTGTTGGTGGGAGCATGGAACCACCCAGGCTGCCCATTTGTGCATAATAATATGCATTTTAGGTTAAGGCCCTCCAGGCCTTGCTCTCCCACTTACACATAACAACGGTACCATACAGTAGCCCTATAGGGCTGAAAATGAACCATTGTATCACTAATTTTCCAATATCTCAGTAACCATACAAATTATGAAAAAAATCCCACTGCAATTGTAATCATGACTTTGAACCCTCCATGCAAGATTAGGCCTAAGCTGCAGGTAGTGAAACATCTGTATCTCACATAGTTTTTGAGATACGGGCACCAAAAGTTGGGTACCGCAATGTCATCCTATAGGAAAAATCTCAAATTCATGATGGAACATCTTTGTAACCAATTAACTTTTTTACACCTAAATAGCATAATTCACAATCCTGGGACACCCCCTTTACAACATGCAAATTTCAAGCCAAAAGGCCAAACCATTTATTTACAGTGCAGTGGCAAAGTTTTTAAGATCCTAGTTCTAGAGATGACAAAATCCCTGTTTGCAAGGTCAATCCCTTTTCATAAGCTGTCAAAATCCCTGTTCGTGAGGAATCCTTGATCGTCGGTTTGTGCATCTGGTCTGGAAGTTGCAAAGAGATTTGTCAGCTTCATAAAAGGGGATTGGCTCGCAAACAGGGATTTTGACAGCTAGTGAACGAGGAATGTGACAATTTGCAAATGAGGAATTAAACAAACAATCCCCTTTCGCGAGCTGACAAAATCCCCATTTGCGAGCTGATCCCCTTTTGCGAGGTGTTAAAATCCTTGTTCTTGAGCCAATCTTCATTTGCAAGAATAGCCATCTGATTGTGAAATGATTATCAAGGATTTTTTCAGCTCGTAAAAGGGGATCAGCTCATGAATGAGAATTTTGACACCTCATGAAAGGGGATTTTGTCAGCTAATGAAAGGGGATTTAAAAACCCAGTCCCCTTTCAAGGGGTGACAAAATTCCCATTTGTGAGCTGATCCCCTTTTGTGAGCTGTCAAAATCTCCTTTTTGCAGGCTGGTCCTTGTTTGTGTGATATGGCCATCTGGTCCCTAAGTCACAATCAAGGATTTTGCTACCTTGTGAACGTGGATTTTGTCACCTTGTGAACAAGGATCAGAAATGAGTCGTAAATGAAGAATTTTAACATTTTTAAATGCCCATTTTCTGGCCAAAACAAAGGAAATGAAAGGTATGGGTTTGTAGAGGGCATCACCCTGAATCAAATCAATGCCTTATTTGTGGAAGAAGTCACCCATGGAGCAAGCTACGACATTTTGTTTGGGGGAAAAATGAAAAAATGTCAGCTCGTGAAGAATTTTGTCTCATGAATGAGGATTTTATAAATCCCCATTTGTGAACTGACAGAATTCTTGATTGTGAGCCCAATCCCCTTTAGTAAAATACACACACATATATATATATATATATGTATATATCTTGGAGTGAACTGAGCATGCTCAGAACCTGAAACTTCAAAATTAAATAACTTTGGAATTTATTAATAGTTTTCATCACACCAATGCTGGATTGTTCTTTGATCACACCTCTTTCTACCCTGAAAGTGTCAGACCAAAATACCAAATGGTGTGGCCGAAGCAAAAAAGTGAAAAAAAAAAATCAAAACACACATTTTTTCAGTGATTCACTGCACATAAACCACAAGTCTGTCTGAAACGCAGCTTGGCAAATCAAGAGCTCTACCATACGAGACTGAGCATTGCAAAATTCATGCAAATCTGTTGAAGGGTTGCAAAGTTATTAAGGTGCAAAATTTGGGGTTTAACATTAAACTGCTTACTCAACCCTAACTATACTAGTGCAGTCAGTATAATATATACTCTGGCCTGGGTATTCAAAGCAGTTGAGCATGGTGCAACAGGGTTGCGCATGCGCAACTGTGGAGATGCGCCATAGAGCGATATTCAGTGGGAGCAACTGTGCAGTACAAGTGGCAGTGTGCCAATGCACAATAGTAATGAATGCATGTGCAAGGGCACGGAGTGGACCCATGAATATGCAGCACAGCGAGATATTCAACCGCTGAACAATGGCACAAGGGAGGAGCAACTGTCAGTTGCTTGGAGCAAACTTGAGCCTACAAAAATAGGGAGCAAGTAGGAGGAGAGCACTTGCACCAGAGGGGATCAGGACAGTGGGAGACACACAGGCCAGCTGAGCGAGGTAGAGGGAGTCAGGGAGAGGAGGAGAAGGACAACGTGAATGAGAGTGTTGGGGGAGAGAGAGAGGGAGGGTCAGAGAGTGTGAGGGGGAGAGAGAGAGAGAGAGAGTGAGAGAGATTGAGAGTGCCACTCAAGGAGGCCCACTGAGGGAGGGGGAGAGACTGGGCACCAAAGGGAGCCACCAGACCCAAGGGGTGTGACACAGGCACCCACAGGGGTTGGCACCAGAGACAGCAGGCAAAACACAGCCAGGGGCAGGGTACGCAGGGGGGGCCCACCACGTGATAAGCACTGCCCCACGGAGCAGGGGGGGACAGTGGAGCAGGTCGCATAGGGGTGACAGGACAATATGGGCCATGGCCAGTGCAGCATTCCAGATAAGGCAGTAATGAGGGTTGTGAGGAGGCAGGAGGCACAGCAACATGGCCTTGGAAGGGGCCGTTGATGGTATGCCTGAACAGGTGGTACCAGCCCCATATCAGCTTCGAGACCCATGTTGATGCAGAGATCATGGGCCATTATCGCCTGAACTGGGTGATTCTGAGGCAGCTCTGTGAGCTATGCAGTGAGGAGATGCAGGTACCTACTAGACAGAGCCACGCCCTGATGGTGGAGACAAAGGTAACAGCTGTCATGTTCCTGCTCACCATGGGCACCTTCCAGAGACCAACAGAGGACACCACAGGCATAACCCAGTGGGCCATGTCACGGCTCCTCATACAGTTCCTCAATGCCCTGCTGCCACATGTTGCAGAACACATCCACTTCCCCAGCACACAGGTATAGCATACAGCAACCATGCAGGAGTTCCACAGGGTAGCACATATGCCTGGTGTGCTAGGGACAATTGACTGCACCCATGTGGGAATCTGCATGCCACATGGCACAGAGGGGGTAGCCTACATCAACAGAAAGGTCTAACCCCAGCATCAACTGCCAGGTGGTGTGCGATGCCAGGGGATGCATAATCAATGTCTGTGCCACACACCCTGTGGGAGCACATGATGTCTACATCTGGCACAGCTCAGCACTGTGCCACAGGTTTGAGCGTGGGGACATCCCCACCGGACATCTAGTGGGTGAGTATGGATAGACCACGGGCAGCATTGTACAGCAGGGCATGGAAGGGGGCAGACAGGGCTGGGGAACCACCGTGTGCAACTAGGAGGGGTATGAGGCACAGTGACAGTGGTCACCAGGCTAACTTATTCACCCTCTCTCTCTCTCTCTCTTTCCACACACTGGTGACAGTGGCTACCCACTCAGGCCCTGGCTGCTCGCCCCCGTCCGGTGCCCATCATCCCAGTGGAAGAGCAGCACAATGAGGCACACGCCAGCATGTGGAATATCATTGAGCATGTTTTCAGGATGCTGAAGGCACGGTTCCATTGCCTGGATAGGTCTTGTGGTGCCCTACAATATAGCCTCTCGAAGGCCTGATGCCTATTCCTGGCCTGCTGCATGCTGCACAACATTGCCATTGACCGTGGAATAGCTGTCAAGGCTGATGAGGGGAACAGCAGTGGGGCAACATGGGTGATGGGCTTTGAGGTGGTGGGCAGTCCACCCCTTGGCAGAGAGATCTCCAGCTCATGCGGCTGGCATGTCATCGGTGAGACACGATAGTGCAGGAGCACTATGGTGCACGCAGGTAGGTGGACAAACACACTTGCACAGAACTGACACAGTGGCAGGGCACACAGCTATGTGTGGCCATTGTCAGGGCAATGCACACACAGGCATGGTGCAGTGGCGGAGCGGTGCCACATGGCCACATGCAACACCACACCACACAGCACTACACAGCATCACACACATACCCACGCACCCACACAGTGACACCCACATGCACACAACCGGGTGCCACTGTGTGGCATGTATCAGATGCATGGCACTGGTGCACATGTGCAACCAGTGCTGAGAAGGCATCATCAAGCTCACGCCATACAGGCCAGCGGCCAGGAAGGTGTGCACATGGGCAGTGTGTGGCACACCACATGGCTGCCATGACCGTGCCATGCACACAAACACAATGCCCATGTGCACACAGGGCAGTGGCTGCTGACAGGGAAGCGTGCACATCGGGTCTGCTATGCAGACTCACGGCCTCCATGGACACAGGGATAGCCATGCATTGGCCACCCGGCAGATGCATGCTGCACAACGGCCACAGGGGGAGGTCTGTGACTGCCTCCCAGGGGTGGGACTGTGGGACCATGACCGGGTCCTCGCAGGGGTTTGCAGGCCCCCAAACAGGCCCACACCAGACATGCCTGGGATGCCCACAGCAGATCCTGGCATCGACATGGATGGGGTCACCTGACGTCGGGGCGAAGGGTTGGACAGTGCACTCTCTGGTGTCTGTGGTGGGTGGTCATGCCCTGTAGCAGCCAGAGTGGCAAGGTCAACCAAGATCTCACTGGCAATGCAGTCCAGGGCTGTGTTTGCGTCCTCACGCAGGCATTGACTGGCCTCCAGGACCTGCACCGTGCCCCCTCATGCTGTTCAGCTGCCTGGCACACTAACACGTGGAGTGCCAACACCCCAGCTATGAGCAGCACCTGTTACTCCATGGAGGCCCACAGCAATCAGGTGTACTCAGACATGGGATCAGAGCTCTGGAGTGCATTTGCATGTTGCCAACCTACCAGTATCATTCTACTGTGCTGCATGGCCCCCGGCTCAGTTGGGGGCCACCCAGTATGGCCCTCATGGGGATGGGCAATGTCAGGTGCCCCAGTGGTGGATGAGGCACCTGGTCTGCCAACATCTCCAGCCATCTGCTGCTGCCGCCCATCCAGCCCCTGTGCACTGGTCAGTGCCTGTGTGGGTGCCCCACCACCCTGCACCACTATGCCTCACACACAGCCATACTGGGGCAGTGGTAGCCAGCTGTTCTGCCACTAACAGGCCATGGGCTGCACAGCCAGTGCAGGTGTATGGTATGGCTGACTCCCCTTTGACAAGCCTCCCACCATCCAGGACAATGGTCTGTTCGTCATCAGTGTCAGACCCCATCCCATCTGTGTCTCCGTGCAGAGCATGCCATGGCTGGCATCTCGCTGGCACACAGCCAAGACCTTGTCCACTACCATGCCTGGGACATCCGGCTGGATGGTGGTGGTGTTCTGCAGCCTTTTGGGCCCATGGATGCCCATGGAGGTGGATGGCTGGTCCTCCGGGGCTGGGTGGGCTATCACAACAGATGCAGGTGCCTCTGCCACTACATGCTGGTGGGCTGGTGCTGTAAGAAAACACAGATGTGTTAGACCTTCTGACCCGACAGGCCCCCCTCCACCACCCCGCCTGCCTGCCATACCTACCTGCAGTGATGGGCTTCCTCCAGTGTGGAAGCCACCGCCTGGCACACCGTCCACTGCACTACACCACATGGTGGCCACCTCCATCTCCTCCTACGGCATGAGCTGTGACACAGAGGCCTGGCTCCCAACTGTAGCTGACCTTGTGGCCCAGATGGCTGCCACCTTCTTCTTTATCTGACACTTGTCGGTGCCAACCTTTTGCTTGCACTCTTGTGCAGACCACTGGTGGCTGCCCTGCTGGTTCACGGCCTCCACCACCTCCTCCCAGGCCATGGCCCTGGCCTGGGGTATGCCTGTGGTGCCACTTAGCAAAGGCTTCCTGTTGAGGTATGCCTCAAACAGAGCATCTGCCTCCGCTTTCGGAAGTTGAGCCTGCGTTTCAGGGCAGGTCTGCACTCCTCACCCTCCTAGTGCTTGGATATGATGCTACTTGTGGACATGAACATGTGGTTAGTGACTGCAGTGGGCCTCCCTGGCCATCCATCACACTGTGCTGACCCTCCCCTCAGCAGGTGCAACCCACCTCTGTTGGTTGCAATACTGGTCCAGGGCCTGTGATGTTGTGTGGCACCTTTATAATGCATCACATGCAAATGAGCTGATGCGCAACCATAATGACATGCAAATATCCTCACTGAGCCCCAGATAGGCTGATGAGCTCATTTGCATATGTCAGCTGGATATCTCGCTGTTGCGCATTGCGCAATTAACTTGCTCTGGTGCATGTTGTTGCGCAATGCCGTAATATGCACTGTGTGTACCTGCCAATGTGCATGTGCAATGGCATTTGCTGCTGCCTATTGTGCACCATGTGCTGAGTGCACTATAGGGGCCATTGTGTCCATGTGCCACATGCCCTATGGCATCTGCCTGCCTTACCTACCTGCAGTAATGGGCTTCCTCCAGTCAGGAAGCCACCGCCCGGCACACCGTCCACTGCACTACACCACATGGTGGCCACCTCCATCTCCTGCTATGGTGTGAGCTGTTACACAGTGGCCTGGCCCCTACCTGTGGCTGACCTTGCAGCACAAATGGCTGCCATCTTCTTCTTTATCCGACACTTGTCAGTGCCAACCTTTTGCTTGCACTCTTTTGCAGACCACTGGTTGCTGCCCTGCTGGTTCATGGCCTCCACCACCTCCTCCCAGGCCACGGCCCTGGCCTGGGGTATGCCTGTGGTGCCACTTAGCAAAGGCTTCCTGTTGAGGTATGCCTCAAACAGAGCATCTGCCTCCACTTTCGTAAAGTTGAGCCTGCGCTTCAGGGCAGGCCTACGCTCCTCACCCTCCTTGTGCTTGGACATGATGCTATCTGTGGACATGAACATGTGGTAAGTGGCTGCAGTGGGCCTCCCCAGCCATCCAGCACACTGTGCTGGCCCTCCCTTCAGCAGGTGCAACCTACCTCTGTTGGTTGCAATACAGGTCCAGGGCCTGTGATGTTGTGTGGCGCCTTTATAGCGCATCACATGCAAATGAGCCAATGCGCATCCATAATGACATGCAAATATCCTCATTGAGCCCCAGATAGGCTGACGAGCTAATCTGTATATGTCGGCTGAATATCTCGCTGGTGCGCATTGCACAATTAACTTGCTCCAGTGCATGTTGTTGCACAATGCCATAACATGCACAGTGTGTACCCGCCAATGTGAATGTGCAATAGCATTTGCTGCTGCCTATTGTGCAGCATGCGCTGAGTGCACTATAGGGGCCATTGTGTCCATGTGCCACAGGCCCTATGGCATTCAAGTGCCACAGACCCTATGGCGCTGGGGTACCATTGGGCCTATGGTGTTTGTGTGCCATCGGGGCAATGGGGCTCAAGCGCCATTGGGCCTATGGTGCTCAGGTGCCATTGGGGCTGATGGTGCTTGGGTGCCATTGGGACAATGGCACTCGGGCACCATGGGGCCAATGGCACTCCGGCACCATAGGGCCAATGGCACCTGAGCACTATTTGTCCCATGGGGCATGCTGCCTTTATGGCCCTATTGCACATTATGCGTTGTGTGCCCAATTGTGCTTTTGCGCACATTGTGCGTGCTGACCCCTGACCCCCACAATGCCCTGTACCCCCTGTGTCCTCTGCCCCATGTGCTGGAGTGGCCACACCCATGCTGCGCATCCCCAGAGATGTGTGATTGCCATGGATAGCACATATCCCTGTGAGGCGCGTTGTGCACGTGCACTACTGGGTGCCATTTTGCCATTCTACATTACGGACCAACCATGCCGCATCACACAGTGCCCTGTGCCTGCAATTGGAGCCAGGTCGAGCTCGTGAACCTGGTGGTCCAGGTGAAGCCCCATGATACCAGCTTGTTTGGCCAGCAGCCCCTCACAAGACCCTGGACTGAAGTGTGGCAGGTGATTGATGATGGCCTTGTCTAGGCCACCAGTGTGCTGCGCACCAGGGAGCAGTGTCACCACTGGTATGGGGACCTGGTTCAGAGGATCCTGGAGAGGCTGACGGTGCTGCAGGTGCTTGTCCGGCAGGATACTGTGCCATGGCCAGGTAAGTGGGCCCCGACTGCATCCATGCAAGTCCACTGTTCCATGGGGCTGGCAGGGCTGCATGCCATGTGGAGGGGGCTGTTGTATCATGCCCTGTAGCATGGCATTGCCAGTCACTGTGTGCACTTTGCATATGCCCAGTGGCCCTGCCAGGCTGGGATGCACTCTGTGCATGGGTGGTGGGGCAGTGGGCCCATGTTGTGGCTGTTTTCTTATGTGTGCCTGTCTGTGTTCCTGTCCTAAGACCTGAGGACCAGAGGAGAGCCAGGGGGGCTGGAGCACCTGGTGGGCTGCAGCAGGCTGCTGGGGGGCCATCAGGGGTGGGTGGAGGCCAAGCCAGGCATGCATTGCCAGGACCAGTGCATGGAGCACCACAAGGAGTAGGTAGGCACTGCGAAGTCCCACATTGTTGTACAGGGTGGGCTGCAGGGGGTGGTGGTACAGCCTTGGTCCCCTGTGTATTGTGCGGTGGCAGCTGTGGTTGGCATATGGTGCAGTGTGTGTGTGGCACCGTGGGGCAGCCACTGCACATGTGTGGCAGCTGTTGTTGGGCTGGGTGTGCATCTGGCCACCACTTGTGCTGCTGCAATTCCACTGCAGCACCATGTCACCTGTCTGCTGCTGTGCCATCAGGTGGCCCTTGGGCAGTGGATTCCAGCGCTATTTATCGCTGTGGCTTGCTGGGCTGGTGGCAGGCATAGGCCCGCCTACTGTGGGTGGCCAGGGTGCCACTCCAGGGGTGTGTGCATCCACTGTCTGCTGCGCACAGGGGGGGCTGAGGTGCTTTGGACTTGCACTGATCACGTGTCCCTTGCTCTGTTATAGGTGTCCGGAGGGGTTCCAGGCTCCCGCTCTACTGCTATCTGCTGCTGCAGATTATTTTAATTACTTTGCATACTATGGAGATTGTGGACCGGACCCAGTAGATCCTGCTCTGGGACCAGCACAGGGGGAGGCACAAGGCACAGGCAGGCCATGGCCAGCCTTGAGGACCACCAGCCCCCTTCACACCTCTGTCCTCCCTTCCTCTACCTTCCCCATCCACCTGTACAGGCTCTGTCCCCTGACCCCTTCTCACCTACACCTCCCCTTCCCTTTGTTTTCTGTTTCTGTTCTGCTGTGTTTCATTCTGACATTATATTTGTTACTTGTTTACCCTTCTGTGTCTGTGTCTGCTTTGCAGTTGGTGAGTGGGTCCATGCTGGTCAAAGAGGGAGGCACTGATAAGCAGCAGGAAAAGCCCAGCCTCTCCCTACAAAACAGGGTACTAAATGAGAAAAAGACCGAGGTAGAAAGGTCAGTGGGGGATGCTGCAACAGAAGGTAAAGCCAACAAAAAATGGAGAGCAATGAGTACCAATGCCCGTAGTCTGGGTAACAAGCTTCCTGAATTAGTGGCCTTGATGGAGGAGGAACATCTGATATCGTGGCAGTCACAGAAACATGGTACACACAAAACCATGACTGGGACGTAAACATACCAGGACACTATCTACAGGAGGGACAGGGAGGTAAAAAGAAGAGGGGAGTAGCTCTTTACATAGGGAAGGAATAAAAACAACAGAACAAAAAGGGTAAACAGGGAGAAGAAGAAGCACTGTGGGTAAATTTGGAGACAGGCAATGGCACCACAATCCACACAGGGTTAGATACAGACCCTCTTCTCAGGGGAGGAAATGGACAAGGAAATGATACAGGTATACTTAGATGGCAGAAAAAGGGAGATATTGTTGATGGGTGATCTGAATATGCCAGATGTTAACTGGAGTGCAGTTGCAGCAGCCACTTCGAAGAGTGGGGTTATTCTAGATGCCCTACAGGGGGCATGCCTTAGACAACTAGTATTGGAGCCCACTCGAGAGGGAACAATCTTAGACTTGGTTCTCTCAAATGGAGATGGAGAGAGGATCACAGATGTAGAAGTGGGCAGCCATCTGGGAACTAGTGACCATCGAACAGTATGGTTCACAATAAACACAGCAATAGAGTCAAGCCATACAAAGGCAAAAGTACAGGACTTTAGGAGGGCTGACTTTGCCAAAATGGATGAGTGCCTAAGAATGCACTAGCAAATGGGCAGGAAGGAGGGTGGAAGAACAATGGGGAATAATAAAACTGCCATCACAGAGGTAACGAGCCTTGTGTGAAGCAAATAAACAAAACAAAACGATGTAAGAAACCACTATGGTTCTCAAAGGAAGTGGCAGTGAAGGTTCAAGAGAAAAGAAAGCATTCAGGAAGTACAAGGAATCGCAGAAGGAGCAGGACAGGGAACTGTATCAGTTAAAGCAAAGGAGGCTGGGAAGGCAGTCAGAACAGCAAAGGCCCAAACCGAGGAAAAGATAGCCAACTCAGTTAAGAAGGGGATAAAACCTTTATAGGTACATCAGAGAGCAAAGGAAGACCCAAGGGAGGATAGTGAGGCTTAATAAAGGGAGGGAGGGTGGGCAGAGGGAGACTGTGAAAAGGCAGAGATACTAAACAAATATTTTGCTCAGTATTTACAAATGAAGAAAGGAGGTACCTAAAACAAACAGTAGAAACACTCTGGATACAGAAGTTGATATCAGCCCATTTACAGAAGAAAGGGTTCTGAAAGAACTCTTAAAACTGAAGGTGGACAAAGCAATGGGGCCTGATGGGATTCATCCCAGAATTCTAAAGAACTAAGGGTAGAACTAGTGACACCACTGACTACCCTTTTTAACAAATCATGGGAGGATGGGGTGGTACCCGAGGACTGGAGGAGGCAGATGTGATTCCCTTCACAAAGTGGGAGCAAGGCAGAAGCAGGAAACTACAGACCTGTTAGTTTAACCTCAGTGATAGGAAAAATGATGGAATCACTTCTGAAGGAAAGAATTGTCGAGTATCTAGAGGCCAGAGGGGCACAGGAACCTAGGCAGCATGGATTCACAGCAGGAAGGTCATGCCAGACGAATCTGATAGATTTCTTTGACTGGGTGACCAAAGTAGTAGATCAGGGATGGGCTGTGGACATGGCCTACCTAGACTTTAGCAAGGCATTTGACACAGTCCCACCCAAAAGATTAATATACAAGTAAGTTAGCCAGCCTGGGAGTGGGTCCCAAGATGACAGCCTGGGTAAAGAATAGGCTGGAGAATAGGACACAGAGAATAATAGTAAATGGAGTCCACTCAGAGGAAAGGAGGGTTACTAGTGGGGTACCGCAGGGTTCAGTATTAGGACCGGTCCTCTTCAATGTCTTTATAAGCAACATTACAGAGGGACTGGAAGGAAAAGTATGTCTCTTTGCAGATGACACAAAGATCTGCAACAGAGTTGATGCACAGGGTGGGGAGGAAAGGATGAGAAGGGTCTTGGCAAGGTTAGAGGAATGGTCAAATGTATGGCAGCTTAGATTCAATGCTAAAAAGTGCAAGGTAATGCACCTGGGAAACAAAAACCCAGGGGAAGAGTACACAATGGGGGTGAGATACTAACAACAACAAAAATGGAAAGGGACCTGGGGGTAGTCATATCAGATGACCTAAAGGTGGGCAAGTAATGTGAGAGGGCAGCAAGGAGGGCTGGGGGATACTGGGATGCATAGGGAGAGCTTCACCAGTAGAAAACAGGAAGTTATTATCCCTCTGTACAGACAGCTGGTGAGACTCCATCTGGAGTACTGTGTGCAGTTCTGGAGACTCAATCTCCATGCAAGACATAGACAGGATGGAAGCTGTCAGGGGAGGGCAACTAAAATGGTGCAGGGTCTGCAGAAGACATATGAAGAGGATAAAAGCAACAATATGTATAGCCTCGAGGAAAGGAGGAGAGGGACATGATAGTAAGAGCGTTCAAATTACCTCAAGGGAATCAACAAAGTCAAGAGGGTAGCATCTTTCAAAAAGAGGCGTGCAAGAACAAGAGGACACAATTTGAAGACAGGGGCAGCTCAGAGGGTAATTTAAGGTAAGTTTTTTTCACAGAGGTTGTGGATGCATGGAACGGCCTTCCGGAGGAGGTTGTGGAGTCAAAATCAGTGGTGGAATTCAAGCATGCATGGGACAGTCATAAGGCCATTCTAGGGGGTGGGGGTAGGAAGAAGTAGGCTGCTGGTTAACTAGGATCTGCAGTTTATCCAGTCGGTAGGGAAATGGGCAGACTGGGTGTGCCAAGCGGTCCTTATCTGCCGTCAAACTCTATGTTTCTATGTTTCTATGCTGCAGTTGTGTGGTGGGTGACTGTGTGGTGCACCTGTGTCATTGGGTGGTGCATGCATGGTGTTGGCCTGGCCCACAGTCAGTGACTGTGCAGTGGTGCAGCCCTGGGATGGCAGTTCAGGATGTGTGGCGCGTATGTGTGTGGTGGGTGCCATGTGTTGTGGTGTGGCTTGTTGTTGGCTGGGTGGCTGAGTGCTCTCCAGTGTGTGATGGACTGGGGTGCCTGCCCCTGTATGTCAGTGCCACCTGTGCTCTGCATCCTCCACGGGGGGGGGGGCTGTAAGCTGCATGCTTGCACTCCGTGTGTAGTGGTGATCTGTGTGCTGGCTGTGTCCCTGCCAGTGTTCCTGGTCTGGTGGTCCTGCCCTCCTGCACTGTCCCCCCCCCTTGCCCTTGCCTGTCTCCCTGCTGTGCCTGTGGCTGTTCCTGCTGTGGCTTGGCGCATCTTCATCTGCCCCTTGTGCATCCCTGGTTGTGCTATAGCACAGTTCTGATTGCTCCCTGGTGCACCTCTCACTGTGCTATGTTGCAGTGCCTGTGATATTCAGCTGTGTTGTGCTGGTGCATGTTGTGGTGCACAACTGTTGAATATCACAGTCCCTGCGCCATTGCACAGTTGAGCAGTTGACTTGTGCTGCCCTGGACTGCACGTGCCTTTTGGCACATTTCTGAATATCCCACCCTCTGTGTGTGTGTGTGTTGTGTGTGTGTGTGTATATATATATATATATATATATATATATATATATATATATATTTACTAAAGGGCACGATAGCACTTCTATAGTTAGGGCTGAGTAGCATGTTTAATGTTAATCCTCAAATTTTGCCCTTTAATAACTTTGCAACCGATCAATGGATTTGCTCAAAATTTGTATGTGCTGTACCATTGGGTAGTTCTTTTGATGTGTCAAAGTTCATTCCCAGTTGGATGTTTGGATTCTGAGATACAGACGGTGTGAAAAGTCATAAAGTCACCAGTTTTCGCTGTTTTTTCCTCATCACCTTGCTTCCAGACGTTGTGAAATTTATGTGTGATTTTTATGGCAGAAGCAACTTGGGTAACAGAACAGGCATGCTTGGTTTTGTAAAAAAATATTAATCTGTTGCAAAGTTATTTCATTTTTCGTTTCCCATTGTTTTCAATGGGAAGATAACATCAGTTTTTAGGATAGAGGGGAAAAAGTTCGATAAAGGATCTAATCTTGCAAAAAAAGATTTTGTCACACAAGACCTGTTCCTTTTTCCTGAGAAAATTTTGTGAAAAAAAAATCCTTTTTATGAGTTGCCATATTGTTTCTAGTTTTTCTCAATTTTCTTTTTTCAAAAGCCACAAAAATAACATCCTGGAAGGGGAGCATCACACCTAGCTTGCTCATCAGGACCCCGTTAATATAGGTGCAATCTGTACTTCAATGTTATAAATTTGTTTTTTTAAATACAATAAATTAATATTTGTGATCACGTGATTTGAAAATAGAATCCTTTTTCATATCTTGAGTGAAGAAAAGAGTCGTTTTCATCACTCGTAAATCATTGCTTGTCCCTGGCACTGCCCTCCCTTACAATCCTCTCTTTGTGCTGTCTGTAATGATGTCCATTTTATGACTTGCTGGAGCAGACACTATGAACAATCTATTGAGCATGTATTGGCAGTCCCGAGAGTGTCCAAAATCAGTATGGTGATGGTTTCCACATGTAGTCTGGAGGTTTCTGTCAGACTGAGAACCCCAAAACTCCAGGATCACTTGTGTCCAGAGTACTCCTAGGAACTTAATCTTGTTTTTAGTTATGGACGAGAGTAAGTAATAAGCTGCTAGATAGGACTAGGTAGTGAGCTAGCGCTAGGAGCTCGAGTCTTCATCCACAGTGAAGTCTCATCTGGTAGTGCTACAGAGAACCATCAAGTCATGTGGGGAGTGAAGACCTGAGGAGCTGTCATGGTCAGCATTAGCACCTGCCTGTCACTGATCTTGCTGTCTTACCCTTGCTGAGAATCGCCATTGGAGTGGCAGAGAGGAAGCCATTAGAAGCAGCAAACCAACAGCAAAGAAGAGTTCCCCAACTGTTGAGTTTTTCCACTGCCGAGCTGACCTGGACCATTGAGCTGCAGCTGGAGTAATATAGCAGGCACCCTGCAAACTGTGGCTGACATGGCTGTCCAAATTGTTAGTTTCCAGATTTAGCTCAGGATCTTTATAATGCACCTGAGAATGCGTAACAGACAGGGTACCAGAAAGCAGGTCAGTGGAGTTCAGAGTGAACTCGGCCCAATAAGGTTAAAAAAATAATATTATAAGAACTATGAACAGTGCTCTCAAATGATTACCTGCTCAAAAGACTCAGAGCTGGATTCACAAAGATATCCAATATTTCTGTAGCTGTGGAAATATGGCTTGTAGCACTACGGAAATCTAGTTGCACCATATTCCTCTCCCTAACATTCTTTCCTTAGCTGAGGAAAAAACTCAGCAGGTACAACAGGGGATCCATATTAACTGGGGCAGCAGATTTTGACAGTCTTGCCATAGATGCAGCAGTAGGTACACACAGAGAAACCATCAGCCAGCCCCTCAACTGAGACCACTCCAGCACCACTGGTACCAGCAGGGCCATGCACCAGAGTGGCTGTCTGTAACTGCTGGTAGGACTGATGCTTGTGTCTCTCCCTGGAGTGTTTATGTTGCCTGCTTCAGTAGCACTCACTGCAGGCTGTTACCAGCTCTGCCTCTACTGCCTCTGGGACTCCTTTATGGGCTGCACTGAGTCTAGTGGTTGTAGTTTGCTGTATTTCAATGAAAATGTGTGCTATTTTTGTTGCAACAACTGACACTACTATAGGTTTGCCATTACTTGTGCCTGCACCTCCACTGTAATTGTATCTCAGTTGTTGGTACACTGCACTTTGCTCAGGAGAGTTATGCCTCACTCTTTGTGGTGCAGCATGTGTGCAACATTTTTTCCCGCAACTGCTGGAAAACACTGGCTGTGAATAGCCTCTAAGAGGATTATGCCATACTTTTCAATGGCTTTTCTCCTCCAGGAACTTCCGTAGCTGCACTTTTTCCACAGTCTTCAGTGTATTTTTTCCACAGCTGCAGATTTTTGTGTATAGCACTTAGAGCAAGTTCCCCTTTTTCCTCAGCTACAGATGTTTTGGGGACTTAGGGAAGGTGTTGCACCTTCAGATTGTTTTGTGAATCCCCCCAGTGTCCGTGGATTCAATGTGAATAAAAATCTATGTAGAAGACCATCTGTCAAGAGAGTAGCGAAATTAGTAACTCACCATCCTTGAAAAATGCAGATTAACTCCCGTCCCGCATAGATACAAAAAAGTCCAGACATTTGGGGGCATCAGGACCAGAAAGCACACTCCTGGAATCATTAACCTAGGGCAGCCTGGTATATGGGAAAAAATGCTTGTATCAAAAAGAAAATGCAAAATTACAAAAAAATGTTTTCCAAATACAGAATCTGTCCCTATAAACAGTATCATTATAGCACGTAAGGTGCCTTTCTCCCGAGAACATGAAAATGAGACTGGAGTTCAAATCCATAAATATAGGTTGTGGTCCTCTGGCTCTTCAGTTTACTAACTCAGCTTCTTTTGGCACTGTCAATAAAGTGAGGCTAGTGCTGGGCACAATCCCAGAGTATACTTCAAGCAGCATACAGTTATGGAACACAACTGAAATCTTTACTTTCCTACAGCCTATACAGGAAAAGATAGGCTGTACACTATCTCAAAATCTTTCTGCTTCAGTTTCTTTTGTTGCTCAACCAAATAAACAGTCTTCTAAAGAGTTGTTGCTCTTTAGAGTGTATCCCTTTGTTTCATCATCTGATTTTGGTATTCCATCTTGCAAACACCAAATACTGATTCAGTATTTGAAACATCTCCACCTCCGTAACATGCACTGACTTTCCCTTTATTATGACACCATGGATTTGGCATTAATCTCTAATGAAGTGCAGAGACAAGGGGGCTTCCATCTCTTCAGATCTGAGCACACAAGGGAGAAGGGCAATCAGTTTATTCTATTTCACATTTATATTTACAAATTCCATCACCATTCATCATTATTGTCTTTACAAAAGAACCTTGTTTATATTGCAATACATATCAATATCTGTCCATCCATCCTTTTTCTTCCTCCTCTTCTCACCTCCACAGATGAAAACCTGGGTGACTTCTTCTCCTCTTCTTCTCTTGTAGGTAACGATGAAAACCGAGACCACTTTTCTCTCCTTCTGTTGCTTCTTCTTCTGCTCATATTCCTTTATCATTCCCCCTCCCCTCCCCTCCTCCCTCCTCCTTTTTTCCCATAGCCTGTCTCCAGCTTGCATTGGATGACTGGCCTGCCCCTTTTTTCACTCTCCTTTACCTTCTTCTTGTCTCCTCCAGGCTATAATAAACCCATCATCTCAGAATTGAACATGTCTATCGCTAGGTCCAACAAATGCACCCCATCTGATCTGTAAAAATCCTCTACCCGCTCTTCCATCCCTCAATATTATATGCCCTCCCATGCTCTTTACCAATGTCCCCACCCTCCTATTCATCTTCCTTCTGGCCCTAGCTCACTGCTACGTGGCTGTGTCATGTCTCCACACCTCGTTGGTATCATGTCTGACCATGCCATGCTCACCCCAGGCCACCATTGTTTTATTTCTCAAGATCCTGCTTGACCCATAAATATGTGTCAACCCATGGCTTGCCCCCAATATCATTACCCCAAGATGTATAATAATTAAATCTGGGGTTGCATCCTCTCTCATCTCTATCAGGGTTGGGAGTAACTCTGCCCATTTCATCCCTCGAATGCCACGCCATACCAGCCTACATTGTCTGACATCTTGTAAAGCTGCTTTCCCAAGCCTCTCTTTCTGCTCTCCTTTCCACTCAGTAAATGTAGGAGTTCGCAGAGCCATACTTCAGATCCTCCTTCCACCTATTGAATCAAGCAAAATATATCTTATTATCTCAAACCATCGATGTCTTATTCCCACCCATTCTCCTGTTCCCCCACCCCACCCCACTCCGGTTCTGCACCTGCAAAACAAAACAACAGATGACATGTTAATCTCAAACCTTTAAAGCCCAGATGTACCTCTTGAAACTGGCCAACTGCCAGTGTCCCATTTCAATATTCTGGTCACTGACTCCCTTCTGCCACCCATTTTGATGCTGCCTATTCAAAAGAATGGAGGAATACCGATCTGGATCCTCACCCAGGAACTCAATGCCTTTTTGAGTATGGCCGTCACCTGGTAACCCATCACCTTCTTACCATCTCCATGTACAAACAGTTGCCTTCCTTATTATAACGCTCTGCGGCGTTAGCCCACAAAGCCTTTACCGGGCACATGTTTTCCATCAAGGTGTGCCTTAATGGTTACAACACACCCCTTCCCTTCCTGATCCATCTTAGACCCCCTGATTATAAGTTGTATTGCCCTAGTTCCTGTGTTATGTTCCCCATTCCAATTCTTCTTCCTCTCCTTTCCTGCCATGCCCACTGCTTCACTCACTTTCAAGGCCCTGCAAACATCACTGGTAGATCATATGAAAAGCTGAGCCTCATCCTTGGACTTACAGATTGCAGGCAATATCCCCTAATTTGTCTAACAAATGGTCTGCTATTAGCCACCGACCATCCTTGGTCCTTTGCTTTAACCTGCTCCAACCTTGCATCATCCTCCATATCAGCATTGACTTTGTGGGGTCCTTCCATTTTCAAACTACAGACTAAGCTGATCCCTGATAGGTACACCCCATCATGGCATGAGCCATCCATTTTTGCCACTGATCCACCGTAAATTTTCTTAACTGCTCTTCTGTAACTGGCCCACTTACCTCCATATGGTGTACTTCCTTGAATGTTTGCAATGCCCGCCATGCCCCTTTATAGGTCCTCAAGATCTGTGGTGCCCATGAGTTGAAAAACAGCATTTTGGCTCCCTCTTGCCATTGTCCCAGATGTTCGTTGGAATGGGCATTTTCTGCTCCTCTGCTGTTGGTGCCAGCTCCCAGAAATGATCCAGCTGCAGACAGGAAAGGATGTCAGCTAGATATTTCTCACCCATCTATGTGCCTGGCCTGAATGACATATTCAGTTGCAAGCCTCTTAATACTAGCTGTCTCAGCACCTGCATGACTGTATCGGATCTAGCTCCTGTTGTTCAGAACATCCACCACTGCCTTATTGTCACACCAAAATGTAACCTTCTGATTCTGTAACGCTTCACCCCATACCAGGGTGCAGGCTCAAATTGGCCTGATTTCCAACAATGTGATGTCCTTTGTCCTTCCTTCCCTCACCCAGTCTGCTGGCCATGACTCTGCAAACCATCTTCCTCTCAAATACCACCCCCATTCCCAACCCACCCTGCTGCATCCATATACAATTCTAAGTCCGTGTTATAAACCCACTCCTGCTGCCAAAAAGAACGGCCATTGTAACTGCTTAGAAATTCCTCCCAAACCTTGAAATCTTCCTTCACCCCTTTTGTTATATCCACCCAGTGATGTGGTCTTACTACCCCTGCCGTGGCCCTTGCCAGCCACCTTGTAAATGTCCTTCCAGGCCCAATTGCTCTGCAAGCAAAATTCAAATGTCCCAATACTTGTTGCACCTGCCTTAATTGCACCCACCTCCTGCTAGTATGCACCTGAATCAAACCCTTTAGCTTCTGCACTTTATTGTTTGGTAACCAAAATACTTCCTCCAGTACATCCACCTCAATACCTAGAAACTCCATTACCTTGCTAGGTCCCTCTGTTTTGTCTGGTGCCAGTGGGACTCTGAGTTCCTAACACAGCTCTTGAAAGCTAGCTAGCATCCTCTCTGTCCCTGAGCATCCACTGCCCACTAGCAAGAAGTCATCCAAATAGTGTGTGACTGCCTTGTAACCTGTTTTTGTTGGGAAGATACACTGCAGACAAGTGCTGAATTTTTCAGCTGTAGCACAAGCTATGGAACAACCATAGGCATGGCCTTGTCAAAGTAATACTGCTCTCACAACTATGAAACCCAACAAATCCCAGTCTTCCCTTCTAACTGGGAGCAACAGGAAAGCTGATTCAATATCTGTCTTTGCCAGCCATGCATCGGGGTCACCCGGATAATCTGCACCGCCTCTTCCAACATGGCATAGGTCACCCTGCTATGCTCCTCTCCTATAAAGTCATTGACTGAGTCTTCCTCTGGGAATGAAAGATGGTGAATCATCCTAAACTCCCCTTTCTGTTTTTTGGGGACCAAACCCAAGAGGGAAATTCTCAGGTTGTCTAAAGGAGGGACCGGGTATGGTCCCTCTACCCTCCCTGTGGCTTTCTTTTTTTCTATTTTCCTTTTCAAAATATCTTCCTTTCCCCTGGCTGACCCCAAGTTATTAGCCTCCCTTGCCTGTCTCAGACCTTTGCACTGTAGAGAAAAATCTATTCGAAAGCCCCTTTTTCTATCCTCCGTCGTCCTACTATCTGGATACTGTCTGAGCCACTTTTCCCAGGCCTCTATCTTGATGGGAGTGTTTACAGCCTTGAATTGTTCTCTTCCCTCATACCACCATCCCCGAAACCCACTAACCCCTTGGCTGTTATTTCTTCTCTCCTCTCCTCAATAAGACTGGGCCTCCTACCCCATAACCCAAGCCTCTCGTCCCTCTACTCCATGCCTGCCCCCTGTAACCTGGCCCTTTCCAAAAGGGCTGATGGCCTGTACCCTGTGCTCCTATCCCTTGGGCTCCTTGGGTCCATGTAGTCCTGTGACTTGTCCCTGGGAGGGAACCCCCACATCTCGAGTATACGTGGCAGAATCTACATTGAGGCCAAGAACAAAACACCCTGTTACAGTATATCCCCAACAACACTTCTGTGGCAGCCCCTCCTTTCTCCCCATCTCCCCCTCTGGAGTGGATTGATTGGTAACATAATCCATCCATAAATCCAGCTGTTTCATATCCCATCTCACAGCCCCATATGTCACCATCCATTGATGGAAGAACTCATCATAACATATCCACCCCACCCCCTTTAACCTTTGCCAGCTGTATGATCAGGGAATACGAGATGAGTGGGTTCCCCAGCTCTGGTTTCTTTTTCAGAACTATGGCTGAATATGTGGCAAACCCCATGAACCACCCATCCCACATCTTTCCTTTTGTAAACTTATCGTCTCTTTTCTTACCCAATAAAACCACAGCAACTGTCATCTCACTCTTCCTATACTTTCCATTTCCTTATATCTGGCTGCCGCCTCTCTACTGACTAAAGCAAATATGTCCACATATTATCTCTTCCATATTTTCTCCTTCATGGCCAGCGCCACGTGTTCCCCTATTCTCATACTCGGGGCTTTTATGTCCTTCATTCCTTTCCCCACTCCTTCTGCTGCCTATTTCACCCCCCTAGTATTTTCTTATCTGACCTGATCTCTGCTAGTGCGGTTTCCATCTGCCCCAACCCGCCTGTCCCAAGAGCTGCTATAATTTGCCCAATGTACTCTTTGATACTATCACCTACAGATCCTGATACACTACCTGCAGGCCTTTCTGCTCCTTGCAGCCTGATGTCACTGGGATGGGCCAAACTGGGTTCCTGTGGAGGAACAATTGGCTGAGGCATCAGAGACAGAGGGACCACTATGGCCGGAGCTCCGGCCTGGTTCTGCATCGAACACAACTGGCTCCAGGGAGGTACTAACGGCTCTGTAAACAGGGTTGCGGTAGTATTAGACAGACCGCCTGAGAAGGAACCACCGGTGGAGACTGTGGCCTTTTTGGACTATGTGGCCTCCCTGTTGGTCATTTTCCATTGCCCCCTTTTCCTTTTTCCACTTTCCTTTTCTCCCATGACCTCTCTGGTTCCTCCCCTTCAACCAGTTGCCACAACAGGTTGGCCTTCTCCACCAACTCTACAATCGCCTTATAGGCTTCCTCTTTCAATGGCCGGTTCTTCTTCGGTGCCACCCTTTCGACTGCCTGCGCAAACTATGGATAAAAACTGACAAGGTGCCGCTGTTAATGCCAATCCCAGACCTTCACACCATGCCATGCAGCCATGCCCTAAAATTATGATACAAACCCCCCCGCTTCTGTATGTTCCACCCTATTCCAAAGCAACAGATCCCTCTGGTCCCCCCCTACTTACCCGCCTCATTTGAAAACCCCATCCCTTGCCCAACAACCCCGTTCTGGAGCTTGCACCCTCAAAAGCACCCCTGGGAAATCCCCATCAAACCCACACCATGCCCCAATGTGTCCCTGCAAAAGGCAGTCCCCCCACATGCAGTGACATCACACGCCAGGAGGCTGCCAGCACATGACTTCTGCTCACCCCCTCCCCTGTTTTTCATTTCTGCAAAAATACAAATATTGACCCCTAGGCCAATGCCAGCCAGCAAAATCACAGGAGGTCTGTGGGGAATTCAACTGCACTTCCCTTTCTACAGCTATTGCCCGATAGTCCCCCACAAACCTTGATGCAATTACCAGGTAAAAACCCCAAAACAGCTCTAAATTGACATCTACCACTTGTAAGCCCTCCAGTCCATATGAGGAAAGGTTTTGTTATTTGCTGTGGCTGTTTTGCCACGTTGCGGATTAAAGACCACCTGAAATTTCTTTTTTTTAAATTATATTTCTTTATTATTTTATAGAAAGGTATGATACCTGAGCAGATATTACAGGGATTACACACTATGTCAGATGTCATAAAATACTTGATAGCTACAATGTGACAATATACGGCATTCTACAGGAATCCCTGATTCTGGTAACACATTGAGAAACCCCTCTTCCCCCCAACCCATACCCTTAACCCCCGTCTTTCCCACCCCAGGATGTGCCTTCTTCAAAAGGAAAGAGCTAATCTTACTACATGTAACATGCATTACGGTGTACCAGCTGCCCAGGTAGCTAGAGGTGTACCCATCAAGACATTAGTTCAAATAAAGAAGTATAATTTCGCCATTTCCGCTCAAATGAAGCCAAGCAATTCTGAGAGCTAGCAATTAACCTTTCAGTCCGAAGCAGAAAGAAATTTCACTAATCCATTCTGCATACGAGATAACCAATTGGTCCATCCAGTGCCTAAGAACCAATCTTTTAACAACTATAGAAATTAAAGCCATAAGGAATCTACGCTCCATAACCTGTATATTAGAAAACATCCCTAAAATACATACTTCTATAGTAAATAAATTGCCTAGGCCCAAGAGAGGGTCTAGATTAGACTGGATGGACCGCCATAATGGAGCCACTTTATCACAGTGCCAAAAAATATGTACCAGGTTCCCTTCCACCATGCCACACCTTGTGCAAAGAGTTGAAGGTAATCTATCTAATTTAACCAACTTGACTGGGGTGTAATACATGTTATTCAATATATGGTATTGAGTGAGTCTATGCCTGTCCTGAGAGAGATACCGATATGTGTCTGCCCAAATCTGATCCTAAACCAGGGGGGTTTCTGGCAGAAGAGAGGACCAACATTTGGAGCCAGTCAAGGGGTCGGGGAATTTAGTGTCCAGTAGAAAGGAGTAAAGCTTGGAAATACTATGGGCCTTGCTTGCCTGTTCCTGTATCTGATCTAGAAAGGGCTTAATTTGAGACGGTGTGGGATTGGACCCAAAGCTGGATACCACTAGATGTTTTAACTGGAAGACTTTAAAAATATGCTTCTGAGGGATAGTATATTTGGTCAGAACCTCCCCAGAGGATAGAAGAGAATTATTCAGGAATAAGTCATCCACACAGCAATCCCTCAGCTGAGGAAGCCAGTCTAAGGAAAGCGGGAGACCACCGATCTTAATGTTTAAATTTAGGGTAAGAGGTTGGGTAGTGTCTTTCCTAGGAGAGAGAGATTGAAAAAATTGCCAGCACTGATTTAGCACCTTGATGGAGGTACCAATTACACCCCCTTGTAGAACTGGAGGCAGTGTGGATAGGTTATAGTACAGAATTCTGGATGGGGGAGACCAAACTCGGTTAGGATCTTTTTCTCGAGCTGTAGCCAAATTGATAGATATTCATCCGCCCTCAGGTCATACCACCTCCCAATTTTCGACATGTGGCTTGCCCAGTAGTATAACATAAAATTGGGAAGACAAAGCCCCCCTTTCTTTAGGTAAATTAAGTTTTAAAAGGCTTTCCTGGACTGCTTACCCTGCCAGATAAACTTAGAGATAGACCTGTGAAGTGATGAAAATAGGACATTGGTAGATAGATATTCATTAGGCTAAGTGGGTAAAAAACCCGAGGCAACACATTAATCTTAACAATGTTAATACGACCCCACTGAGATAGAGGGAGAGCAGACCATCTCTGAAGGTCGTGTTGTATTTTAGTCAATAGGTTGTCTAGGTTAAGTTTCCTAAAAACTTCAGGGTCCTTGGTGAGGTGAATACCTAAGTATTTGAAGGACGAAGGGCCCATTTCATGCCAAACTGGGAGAAGTTAACCTGAAGTGTATTAACGTTCAACAGGAATATGATTGATTACTTAATCTAGTTTGTAGTTAGCCACTTGGCCAAACTGGGCAATGATAAGTAGTATGTGTGTGTGTTAGAGGCGATTCAGGGTTAGTCAAATATAGAAGGATATCATCAGCATAGGCCGAAAGAACCAGAGACTGTTGCTGAATAAAACATCCCGTGACTAGTGGAGAGTTTTTGATACTGAGAAGGAGAGATTCCAAGTATAAATTAAACAAGAAAGGTGACAGGGGACAACCCTGCCGAGTGCCTGTAAATAACGGGAATCGAGAAGAAAAAACCCTGTTACAATAAATTCAGGCAGTAGGAGATTGGTAGACTGACTTGATCCATTGAATAAAGACCTCTGGGAAGCCCATTCTCTCCAATATAATCCAGAGAAATTCCCAGTGGATTCTGTCAAGGCTTTCTCCACATCTAATAATGCCAAAGCCATAGGAAGTTGGGAGTCCTGGGCAGCCTGACAAATATGTGAGAGAGTGCGCAAGTGGTCAATTGAGGATCTGCCCTGTACAAACCCTACTTGTTCAGGACTTAGCAAATTAAGCCAGACCCGTTTAAGTCTTAGGGATAGGATTTTCGTTAGAATTTTAATGTCATAATTTAGTAGTGAGATTGGTCGGTAACTAGCAGGGTCCGTCGGACACTTGTCTGGTTTCAGCATCAAGACAATAGTGGCTTCCAGCAGGGAAGGATCCAGGGTGTCAGCGATAAACATGTACTCAAACAATTTCGTGAGGAGGGGGACAAGTTCTTTCCCAAAGACTTTATAAAAATTGGAAGGGAAACCATCAGGCCCCGGAGCTTTGTCTGGAGTAAATTCCTGATCACCTCCTCCACCTCCGCTACCGTGATAGGAGAAATCAGAGCATCTCCTAGGTGAGTTTGCAGGAAAGGAAGGGGAAGGCCCTCCAGAAACTGGTCCACAAGAGAATGAGAGAGGTGAGAGGAACCATTGCCATAAAGTTCCTTATAAAATGACTCGAAAACTGGTGAACTATCCCTGGGAGAGGTTTTAAGGGAACCATCAGAGGATAATAATGAGGGAATCCATCTCGATCCCTCTACCTCCTTCAAGCGGAGAGCTAGCATCTTACCTGATTTCTCCCCTTGATCGAGATAATGGGCTTTAGTTTTGAGGAGGGCATACTCTGCCTTATCTCTTATCCAGTCTGAATACTCATTTCTAAGTTTCATTAGGGCTTCTAGATCAGCTTGGGAAGATGAGGAGGATGACTTATTCTCTGCCAACCTAATTTGATTTGACAATGACATGATCCTAGCCTCCCTGCTTTTTCCTTCTGGATGTAAGGTTTAATAAATTTGCCCCTGATGAAGCATTTAAGGAGCACCAAAACAGGTCCTCCCTCGAGATTGAACCTGGGTTGGTCTCCACAAATGAGGAGATTAGAGATCTAGTATGGGAAACTATACACTTGTCCTTTAAAAGCTGGGTGTTTAGTTTCCAGGAGGTGTCTCTTTGCACCTGTGGGTTCAGGGAGACCAGAATCCATGCCACCGAATGGTCTGACACCACAATGGGCTCAATACCAGACTGGAGTACCCCAGACAAAAGATTATTGCTGACTAGAATTAGGTTGATTCTGGACCATGTCTTGTGTACCTGAGAGTAATAAGAAAAGAGTTGTCTTGTGGGATTAAGTAGGCGCCAAGGGTCACACAAGCCTAGTAAGTCCATAAAGTTCCTCAAGGCCAACTGTGAAGAGGAGAGTGGTTTCAGGGGTCTATTGGATTTAACCAGATCTTGAGAGGGAGCGATATTCCAATCCCCCCTGATTATTAACACTGAGGGTAAGAGTCCACTAGCCTTTCAGCCAAGGCCATGAGAAAATCTGTCCCCACCTGCTGGGGCATAAATCACCCTAATGTTATCTTCAATTATAGAGCGAGCGCCTTCCACAATAATGAACCTACCTTCATGGTCCATTAAAAGCTCTTCTGCTAGAAAGGAATATGCTTCTTAACCAGAATGGCAACCCCCCTACTAGAGGATGACCCACCTGAAGCAAAAACCTGGGTGTAACCCTGCCGGTGAAGCCCATTGACTTCTGATGAGAGCAAATGGGTTTCTTGCATCAAAAGAATATCCACATTCTACAGAGCACAGTTTTTGAGAACCTGGTACCTTTTAGTTAGGTCTCTGACACCTCTTACATTCCACATAGCAATTTTAAGAGCTGTAACTCTCATTGTCAAATAAACAAAGCAACAGTAGGATATAGACACATGAAAAAATAGGCCACCCTAGAAGGCACATCCTGCCCTCCCCTCTCCCCCTGTGAACAATCATCCAACCATATCCCTCCTTCACCCCCCTCCCCTCAAAACCAATGGAGAGAAGCTGGAGCAGTGTAGATTCTAAACATGATGCTACTACCTTTACCAGGTCCAGATCTAAGAAAGAGAACCCTATCCCCTCTCCCCCCTCCCCATCACTCAAACTATATACAAATGTTCTCCCAGCTGCCTCCTGAGAAAAACTGCGAGTATTAATACACGGGTTGGGGAACAAAGCCTTCCTGAGGACTTCCTGAGTCTCAGGACAAGGTTCAATCCCTCATGGCCCAGTCTCCCCTGAAGTTCATGGTGGCCATTCCTTCCACTCCCCCTTTGCAGGAGGAATCTGATGGGGCAGGCAGTCAAAATCTCTGTATGCTGAAGCAGTACAAATGCTCTGAGCAGTGGACCTCATCCCCTATGACACTTTGCAGGAGTGAAATGGATCAGACTGATGGTGTCAGGCCCTGATTCAAATTCTCACTTCTCTAGTTACTGATGATTCCATACATCCATGTGAAGAAGCACTGGCTGGGGGCCACCAGCTTGAACTATTTCTGGACATGGGTGTCACTGTCTCTGTGCTGCATCAAGATGATCCTTAGAACTCTTGTTGGTTTGCAGGGAAGGCCACTTCCACTCAGACCTTCGAGGGGTCCATCACCACAACATATCAGTTAAAGCTAAAACCATTTTGACCTCATGGTCTTACTTCATCATCAGAAATGGGGTTACCTCACAGGAAGGATGGGTAACAAGTGCGTGACCCAAGGATCAGTGCTGAGACCAGTGCTCTTCAATGTCTTCATGTTTATATTGCAGAGGATCTAGAAGGGAGGGTTAGACTGTCTGCAGATGATACAAAGCTATGTAACAGGGTAGATACACAGGAAGGTATAAAAATGAGGAGGGATCTGAAGAGGCTAGAAAACTGGTCCAAGGAATGGCAGTTGGGTTTCAATGCAAAAAAGTGCAAGAATATGCACCCAGGGAGAGGGAATCCTAGGGCTGAGTATGAACTAGCTGGGGTAATACTGGAGGCCACCACAGAGGAAAGGGATCTAGAGGCAGTCATAGAAGACAACCTCAAAGTGGCTAAACAGTGTGACAAAGCAGTTGGAAAAGCTAACAGAATGTTAGGGTGCATAGGGAGGGGTATAACAAGTAGAAGGAGGGAAGTGGTGGTACCGTTGTACAACTCCCTAGTAAAACCTCATCTGGAGTACTGTGTTCAATTCTGGAGGCCCCATCTCCAAAAAGGCATAGACAGGATGGAGACAGTACAGAGGAGGGTGACAAAAATGATGTCAGGGATGCAGCATAAGTTGTATGGAGGAGAGACTCAGAGCTCTAATATGTATTCCCTGGAGGGCAGAGAGAGAGGGGAGATGATAGAGACCTTCAAATATCTAAAGGGGATCAACAGGGTACCAGAGGGCAGCATCTTTCACATGAAGGGAAATAGCAGAACAAGTGGCCACAGCATGAGACTAAAAGGTGGAAAACTTAGAGGGAACTTGAGGAAATTCTACTTCACTGAAAGGGTGGTGGAGAGATGGAACAGTCTCCCTCAGGAAATGGTGTGGGTGGCCATGGTTCAGGGATTCAAGAATGAGTGAGATAGGCACATAGGAATTATCAAGCTAAGGGTGGGGGGGGCTTGTAGCATCTACTGTATCTTAAACATTAGAAAGAGGGATACTGCAGACTGGATGGGCCACAAGACCCTTATCTGCTGACAACATCTATGTATCTATGTATCAGATCATCTTTGGTACAGATTTTCTTTCTTGGTATGGGTGCATGGTGGAGCTGGTCAACAGGCTACTAATCCAGGTACCTGGCCTAAGTCATCTGCTCCTCATTCCTGACTCATATGTCATGGCAGCAGTGAAGGTCAATGTTAGAATATGACATCATCCTCATGTTCCAGCAACATGCCCAATTACCTCAATAGAGTGTATTTCAGAGAAGTACTGGGATACCTTTGCCAAAAACAAGCATGACTATGGAAGAATGGACACCCTCTATACCAGTTATTGGTGTGGACCCACCATGCCAAAGACAGTACCCTTTCCAACAGAGGCAATCCTCTCTGAGGGCCAATAGAATCTCTTTTGAAACAAGGAGTTATCAGGCCCTGTGTCACAGCAGTTAATTCCCCTATCTATCTGGGCTGTGAAGAAGTCCAATAATAATTGTAGACTGACCATTGGTTGCAGAAAACTCAGCCAGGTCACCTGAAGTTGTGCACCCACCATGGCATCTTCCCCAGATGTACAGAAGCTCCACAAACCATACCATATTTGGTTTAGCACATTAGACATCTCCAGTGGTTTCTTGTCATTACCATTGGCCCTGAGAGCCATACAAGTTCCTTCACTTTTGAAGGACGTCATTACACATGGAACTGGCCTCCCCAAGGTTTTCAACAGCCTCCTTTTTACATCCACATGAGGGATGCCATAAGGCTTCTCCTCTCTGACTGCCTCCTGCAGTATGTGGATGCTCTTCGCTTGGCTACAGCAGACCTAGAGAAACACCTATGGCTCCTAGAGGAGCTCCTGACACTTCTACAGAAAGCAGACCTCAAGTGCAAGCCTGCTAAGGTACAACTCTGCATCCCAGAAGTCCCTATTTTAGGCCTGTGCATTACTGCAGAAGGTAGAAGTCCTGCCTTGGACAAGGTCCAGGGCATACAGGACCTGCCCCTACCCATCAGTGTCTCTACACTGAGGCACTTTCTGGGCATGGTAAATTACTCAAGAGACTTCATTTGTGACTTTGTATAGAAGGCTGCACCTCTGTATGAACTACTGAAAAAGGACGTCCCTTGGCAATGAGGACCAGAACATACAGCTGATGTTACATCCCTGAAATGGGCTCTGGCCTCAGCTCCAGCTTTGGTCAATCCTAATCCAGAATTTCCATTCCATTTGGAAACAGCCATCTCTGATTCTTTCATGTCTGCAGTAATTGCACAAAAGGTAAATGGCATCCTCAGGCCTATCGCTTATGCCTCCCATGTGCTGTCCCCAGTGGAGCAGAAGCACTCTCTATGTGAGAAGATTCTCTTAGCCACCTTCTGGGCTGTTAAACACTTTACCTACATTGTAGGTTTTTCTCCCATTGTACTGCACACCAACCACATCCCCAGCACCTTCCTACTGACAGACCAAATCAAAGATGATAATGTCTCAACACCAGGTTAACCCATTGGTCCCTTCTTCTTCAAGACAGAGACATAACTGTGTGCCCAGCAAAATGCCATCAATTATGGTATATTGGCTCATCTACCAAGGAGAATTCTCATGAGTACATCCTAGAGCCACCCACCTTGCCAGAACCAGGCCCTTTCTATCCGACGCTGAACATTACTCCATGGATCCTGCACCTCAACATATTTTCACAGAAGTCTTTCTTCTTATAAAAGAGGAGAGCAGGTGGCAGGATTCAGGGTGCTGGTCCTTTTTCTAGAAGGAGATGCTCTGGAGTTGTCCAGACAATGTGCCATTAAATCCTCACAGTATGCAAAGCTGGCAGCAGTTGCCTGTGCCTTGAAGTCATCTATGGCAAGGAGTAGGAGGACACCATATTTTTCTTGATTCATCCTGGGAGTGCAACCCTTCACAGAATTTCTTCCTTTTGGAATACCCATGACTACACTTCCTCAGAAGGTACACCTGTTAAATACAGGGATCTGTTCAAGAACATTATCAGCTTAACTGAACACTTTGTTTTCAGACTTCACATACATCAAGTCAAAACACACTGAAAGACTGAACCATATCATGAGTACAATGATCGAGCAGACACTTTGGCTGAGGATGGTACTCGGGTGGGGGTATGGACAATGCAACCCCAAACTGAGGCCCACAAAGTGGCCACCCACAAAAGGACCACAGTGGTCCCATTAGATCTGACCATGGTACAAATGGCAGATCCTGAGATAAAGGAGGTGTATGATACCTCTCTAAGGAAACAGAGAAGGAAATGTCTCAGACCAACCCCTTCAAGAAACAATCTGATAACCTCTGACTTGCCCCAGACTAGAAGTTGGTCCTGTACCAATCTGGAGAGAACAAATTGTGGTGATCCCCAAGAGCTTCAGACAGTGCTCATTCATCAGATCCATGATACACCCACAGGTGGACATCAACATGTTGATAGGACTCTACAGAGATTAAAACCATGGGTTGGTGGCCTGACTAAACAACCAATGTCCAGCACTAAGTGAACAACTACATTACCAGCATAACCGCATTCCAGGTAAGAACAATTTCAAACTACTTCCACAGAGGTAATCTGGCCCAAGGAATGCGTTATAAATTGATTTCATCAGACCATTGCCTAATACCATTATAAATAACAAGTATGCATCGGTAATAACTGACCTCTTCTCAAAATGGGAAGAAGCATTCCTATGTAGAACTAATATGGCAAAAGTCACTGCAAAGATTCTGGTAGAAGAAGTATTTACCAAATGGGGTCTCCCCCTCAAGGGGGACTCTGACAAAGGGACATGTTTTAAAGGGGCATTGATACAAGAAGGCTTGGAGTTATTTGGAGTCAGACAAAGGTTCCACATAGCTTATCATCCTTAATCTTCTGGACGGGTAGATAGGGCTAACAGGTAGATCAGGTTGATGCTGTGTACGTTTGCAAATCAAAATGCTAAAAAATGGGACACTCTGTTGCTCTTACTCCTATTGGCAATCAGAGCTACTCTAGCTGCTGCAACCCAGTGCATACCCTTTGAGTTTATGACAGGCCAGCAGATGAGATTGCTGGAACATTTGTGGATAGATCTCAACACCCCAACTATGAACAGAGTGTTGGCAGACACTCATGTCATACAGCTGAAGGAGAATCTAGTCCAAATTCATCTCTTTGCCACACGAAGCCTGGGCAAAGCCGAAGAGCAGTGCAAAATGTACTTTGACAAGAATGTTGAGGAGGTTGACTGGCAAGTAGATGACCAGGTCATGGTACTGAAATTTGCCATGCCAGCCCACCCTCTGACAAGCAAGTGGGCTGGCCCCTATGACTTCATCAATAAATTGAGCCCTGCAGTCTACCAAGTGCTGCTGATGGACCACAAGAATAGCTGATTGTGTCAGCAGTCACTTGTCTCCAAGCTGCATCTAACATCATGATGGAGTCCAAGATGTTAATTTCCTTAGTGAGCTCACTGTCTTTAGCAGCTCTGCCAGCATTAATGGCAATAAGCAACTTTTCAACATTTTTTTTTTTTGGTAAAGCTGCTTCAGATTTCTGTAGATCCCCTATCCAAGGGCTGGATCAGGGCGGTCATATTCAGGGGAGAAACACAAGCCTTATGTGGCTAAGAGTTAGCGCTTGGTGTGCAATTATAATTGTCAAGAATCAGGCAAAGTTTCTTATGCTTTCTGCACAGCTTGATATTCCACCTTGTTGCCCATTCCGTGAAAATTTGCCCAGTCATCCTACAAATTGCTGTTGGCCGATATTCCATTGGCAGTGCATCCAAACATATGCCATGGAAGCACTGTGCCTCTAGACTTCCTGATGATGAATAGGGGCATTTGTCACTACCTGTCATGTTACGCACACACAAGGGCAGATAGCCGTTCCTAAGCCTTTTACCACCAAACACTGGATTGCTACAGAAGGTAAGTGTCACGTTTGGAATGGCTTGGAGACAAGTTCCGGTTTCATCACAGTTATAGATTAGGTCAGGTGAGAATTCAGACAGCAGGAGAGGGAGGACACTTTCAGACCAGTTGTCAGCAGTAGCTAAATCAGCGTCGTGCTTTTCTCCATGGCAACATTTAAAGTGAATGTTATGTCATTCTTTCCACTGACATAGCTGGCCATTTGTTGCAGTAAACTGGACACCAAATCTGTCGGCGAAGTTGCTGTGCTTTTGTTAACAGCAGTGACCCATAAAGGAGCATCAGCATTCCTGCAGGCACTGAACCAACGAAGCAAGGCAAATTCCACCACTTCATCTTTGCCCAGACATTTTCTTTTAATCTTGGTGTTAAGCATGCTGATAGTCAGAGTACAGATTCTCTTTGTTGGCAAGGGTTTTAGAAATTGTGCAGACAGGTTGATTCTTTGGCAATGTCACATCGCTTAGTGACTGGAACTCCGAGGGACTCAATGATTTGGATTTTTGGCAAGGTCAGTCCAGTATGCTTGTGCTTCTCCATTGCAGTCTGCTTTGAGAGAAATTAATAACTACCTGCATTTATGTTAACTACAGTGTTTGTCACGAAGGAATGTTTTCACAATTGTTCAATTTGCCTGAAATCAAATGTGAGGTTAACTAGGAGACAGAGGAGATGTAGAGGACTGATATCAGGTTTGATGACTGAATGTTGGGGGCTAGTTAGATGTTAATGTGTGCACTTACAATCCTCTATGAGGCAGATGCCCTCATTGTTTGCCACTAAGTGCCGGCAATTAAGATCAAAGTGGGTACGTGGCACTGCTGCACTGGGTTTAATGAGCGTACTTACAGTGCCGCCAAAGTGAGAAGTAACTTAAGAGGTATGAAGCAATGTTCCCAGGCCTTCACAGAGTGCACTGCTTTCAAAAAAAAATGTTCTTATAACCGATCCGGATGTTCTTAAAAAAGGGTTTTGCTGCCATAGAAAATAATGGAATGAGATCAGTACATGAGGCAAATGTGATTATACCCTGGATGCTCTTATATCCAATGTTCTTATAAGTGGGCTGCACTGTACTACTGAACAAGGCCTCCCAGTGGCCCACCTTGCCAAAGAGAACTTTCAAAGGCTGGCCAACACCTGCATTTGCCCAATGGAACTTTGTGCATACACCAAGTGAACCAAAGACATACAGGCCCATATAACTTCACAGCAATGTCGGGACCAGACTTTTGCAATCAATATCCCAACACCACCATGCACCATCATTGTTTAACTCAGTCAATTGCCGCTGCCTCTCATTTTCTTACAGTCATACCAGTTTCAGTAGATGAACCTTTACAATGCCCACTAATGGAGCCAGGTCCACCCAGAGGCCTTGCAGCAACTTTGTTTCTGGGACACTTATTAACAATGTTAAATTTCTGCATGTTCCTTTGTTCTGAACCTTACACACTGTAGCATGGCCAAGTTTGGTCAATTTGCCAACACCAATGTGTCAACATTTCATGCTACTATATTATTAGATCTTATTGCTGTATAACAAGCATGCACAAGACCCTGTAGCTTAGCAACACACTATTGAACACTGAAGACTGTTCAGGGCCCAAACACCCTGAGAGGGTTTGGGATTTTCAGAATGAGCAGGCACTGTTACAGGTATGTTTGGATCAGGCATGTCAATTTGGAACAGAGCCAATTTGGCAACAATTTGATGCCATGTTAAATATTTTAATAGTAGATTAGATTAAGATGTGATACAGCCCATGCTATACAGTATTACTGGTTTATCCCAGGAAGAAAGACGCATAGAGTATAACATGCACAATATTGCATGTTTGTTTAATGAGACACACAATAAAATCAATGAATGAATTGATCATCTATAATAATAAAGAACTAGAAAGCAACACCTAAGCAGGGAAATCATTTGTTCAGCTTATGGTAGCTAGGCTATCAACACTATGACCAATCTCTGCTGAGATCTGGAATCAGGGTGGATCCTGGATTTCATCCATGACAGACATATAGTTAAATGGTACTGCTCATATTGTAAGACCCTGACATGTACTACCAAGTGCATTACCAGGACTGTGTCCTTTTTATTGGCCACAGCTAGGAACTTGGGTTATGTCACACTACCTAATCAAGGATCCTGCTACATGACAGGTCAATGCACCATGAGGGACACTTTGTACGTCACCTTCACTGTGTCCCTCCCGATCTTCAGCAAGAATTCTTCAGTCTTTGACAAGCTGTCTAAAATCCACTCTGTGGGCCATCCTGAAGGCTGCATCTACTGAGAATGAACCAACCTGCCCCCTTTGCTGGTGTTTCATCCTCAACTGGATGCCTGAATAGCCCCACATACTGACTGTTGTGCCATATGTGGTTACCACTATTTGTGTCTATGTGACATCTTTGATGTAATCATGCCAGTATGCAGTTACACACCAAACTCTATAAACTGATTATACACTTTTGATGATGACCTCTTTGACAATGTTTCTCTTCCTGAAAATGTCACATCATCTCCATAGGTTCCAAATGCTACACAGATAGTGCAATGCCTCACCAGCCAGAAGACCAATGCCTCTGTTACCTGCCCTGTACAGCTCATGAATTGTACCCTTACTCATGTTCAAGTTACCTACAACAGTGACAGACAATACTGCATTGTGACTAACTGAGCCCTGCTCCTATGGACCTCTCACCTGTGGTGTTAACATGCCCAGTGTCTGTTTTGTACCATACAAGTGCATTATCATTGGTCATAATGTTATCACCCCTGTTCCTACCCTGGAACTTGATTGCATTGATAGTGACCCTGACTATGTCAATGCTATACAACAGTACTACAAGTGTTTAATGTGCTTATTGATCCACACACCTGAATCTCAAATCCTTATTAGAAAGGAAGGATACACATCTCATATTAGTAATAATACTACTAAAGCAGGCAATTCTCTAAATGACTTATTTCATGATGGTGATTTAAGTACTGCATTATCTAACACTTGGTTGAAACTTACATTTAAAGGTGTTTTATTCAAGTTTTTATTTTCCTTATAATTAGTTTATGCTGTTTATGACACACTCTCCAACAGCACCTTGTACAATTATGCTTTTGTTTGTTTGTTTATTTTATTTGTATGACCAGTGAGCATAAATGCCCATTTTCACTGGTGTCCAGTCCAACATAATTACAACACAACATGTAGTACAAAAAAAACATACAAAGTCATACATATGAATATCTCAATTAAAACAACAGCATTTTGCTTCATTAGACATAAATTTTGCTAGAACACTTTTGAATAATGAAATAGTTACAGACTTTGGTAATATTATAAGGCAAATCATTATATAATTTAACTAAAATATTGAAGTGAGTTATGTGCCATTGTACTTTTAAAAAGGATTTGAAATTTATAACTAACTTGTGACCTTGTTCGAAAAGAGTCAAGCAATCTTAGAAACGTTTCACAAACAATACCAGGTTTCTTTATGCTACCCAGTCAGCCAAGCTTTAGCCCAACAATGCTATCCCTTTAGTGTTGCCTCTTTATCAGGCAACAAGTGGGGGAATATGTAGATCTGTATGCCCTACAGATCCTCATGTTGTCTTACACACACACACACACACACACACACACACACACACACACACACACACTACTACAGGATAAGGTACATTTGTATTTACTCACAGTTGCTATGGTGCAGGGTCTGCAAGAGAAGCCATATGAGAAGAGACTAAAGGAGCTTAATATGTATACCCTTGAGGAAGGGGGGGGGACATGATAGAAACGTTAAAGTACCTCAGTGGAATCAAAAAAGTCCAAGAGGATAGTATCTTTCAGAAAAAGAGATGTGTAAGAACAAGGGGACACAATTTGAAGATAGAGGGTGGAAGACTCAGGGGCAATGTGAGGAAGTATTTTTTTCACAGAGAGGGTGGTGGATGCAAGGAACAGCCTTCCTGAGGAGGTTGTGGGGTCTGAAATTGTGGGAGAATTCAAGAATGCATGGGACATGCATAAGGCAATTCTTGTGGTGAGTAGGAAGAAATAGGCTATTGGTTAACTAGGATCTGCAGCTTATCCTGTAGGTAGGGAAATGGGCAGACTAGGTGGGCCAAGCGGTCCATATCTGCCATCAAAGTCTATGTTTCTATGTTTCTATGTTTTGCTATGATGTGCTTAGTTTGATGATTATTTTGTGGTGCTTATGCGCCACCTACAGCTTTTAGCCATGATGCAATGATCAGCATATTTTATCAATGGCAGTATTGTTACTAAAAGCAGCCTTAGTCAGCATAATGCTTATCAGTGTGTACGTGCAAAACCTAACTGTCTTAGGTGTGAGCTGCCCACCATTATCCACCAATAGAATTGTTGAATTTTGTTCTTCTGCCTTTTCAGGATAGTCTGTTACCTAGTAACATACTTTCTTATCTCTAAGTATAAGAACTCATGGAGACTATCCAGAGAAGGGTGACAAAGATGGTGCAGGGGTTGCACCACAAAACACAAGAGGAGAGACTAAGGGGTCTCTATATGTACCCACTGGAGGAGAGGAGACAGCGGAGGGACATGATTGAAACTTTCAAGTACCTCAAGGGCATAAACAAGGTGCAGGTGGGGGACCTTTTCTAATATACAAAAAGTACTAGAAGAAGGGGGCACAATAAGAAATTGGAAGGGGGCAGATTAAGAGGTAATATGAGGAAGTTTTTCTACACAGAAAGGGTAGTCAACACTTGGAATAGTTTGCCACAGGAGGTAATGGGGGCAAGCACAGTGGAGGGGTTTAAGCATGCCTGTTACAGGCACAAGGGAAGCCTGAGAGGGGAGGGAGTGATGAAAAGCCATTGATCACATAGGGCCAGTGGCCACGTACAACGTATAGGGCCTACGGGCAGATTGGATGGGCCTAGTGATGCTTATCTGCTGGCAATTTCTATGTTTCTATGAACTCCTCTAAGGCTGTTATTCACTTGGTTTGCACGAAGACATCACGGTGTTTGGAGGTTTTTGAACTCCCAGCAGGTCGCTGTTTTTCTACATGTTTTGTAATAAACTTTCTTCTATGATATCTGGGCTTCTGTGCTGTGTTTTGCCAACAGGTCTAGAATCTTGCCTTCCAACACTAGGTCTTCCTTTAGTTTCTGCAACCCTTCATCCATGCTCACCCTCCCACAGAGTTAGGGTTGTCTACAATGAGGCAGATTTTCCTCTGATGCCATCTTCAATGTAATTAATCAACACATCGAGAAGCAGTGGGGCAATCACTGACCTCTGTGGAACCCCAAAGTTCGTCCCTCTTACCTACGTGCTCCCTCCCACCCACCACCACCCTTTGGGTCCTATCACTAAGCTGACTTGTCACCCACATTGTTAATTTGTCTCCGCCTGTAGGTTCTCTAACTTTCTATCAGTCTTCGTGGGACATCAAGTTGAAGATCTTGCTGGAATCCAAGTACAGGATGTCAGCTGCCTGGCCCTTGTTTGCAACCTCCATTACCCAGTCAAAGAAGCTGATCAGGTTGGTTTACAGGATCTCCTGACATAAACCCATGTTGTCTCTTATCCTGAAACCTGTTTGCTTCAAGAAACCTGACTAACCTTTCCTTTGAATAGTCTCCATCCATTTACCCACAATGGAGGTCAGACTGACCAGCCAGTAGTTCCCAGGGTCATTTCTATGTTCCTTCTTCTGCAGCAGTACCACACGAGTGGTTCTCCAGTCCTGTGGGACCACTCCCATATATAGTAAATTGTTGAACAGATCCAATAGCAGACCCACTAATTCCACTGCCAGTTCCCCCAAACTCTTAGGTACATGTCATCCAGATCTGACTTGTTCACGTTCAGTGACATGAGTCCCTATCTAACCTGCCTTCTCTTATCCTGTCCTGTACCATGTGTCCCCCTCTACCTTCTGCCCCAACCTCCTTTGCAGCACCACTCCATCCTTTTCCTTAATAATGTCAGAGCAAAAGTATTTGTTCAACACCGCTGCCTTGTTTTTACTACCTTCCAACTCCTCCCCTTTTTTAGTTTCTCTTTGCCTGCCTACTGTCTCTCTTTTGCTAATATACCTGAAGCAGATGTCCTCTTTCTCCTTAATCCCTCTGCAGTTTATAGCTCCTTTCTAGCCATGACCTGCCTGTCTCACCATCTAGTCTCCTTTACTTTCTCCAAGTAGTCCCTCTCAACCTCATTCTGTCAGGACTTCCTGTATGTGGTCTCTTATCCTCGCTGCCTAACTCACCTCTCTATTGAACCAACTTGGTCTCCTGGCCTTGGAGTTCTTTCCCTTCTGATTAAGGCAGGAGTTAATGGCTGCTGTGATCACTTCTCTGACCACTGTTCACTTTTGATCCACACCGTATCTTCCTGAAGCCTAGATAGGTGTCCCTTCAAAATCTCATCCATCTCTGGTACTTCTGTCTTTGTGCTTGTTGTCTCCTTCCCCACATCAACTTGGAACCAAACCATTTGATGATCACTGCTCTCCAGATGCTCCTCCACTGTGATGTCCCAAATGTGATCCCAATTAGTTAATACCACATCCAGGATGGTTCCTGCTGCGTCAGCCCAATAAACCATAACCAGGAATCCATCCATGACTATGTCCAGTATCAATTGGCTCCTGACACAGATGGTAATTAGGAACCTCTAATCCACCTTAGCTAAATGGAATTCCCCATCCCATCACTTCATCCCATTCAACTGCCAACCTGATTAAGTTATCCGTTCCCTGTCCTTGTCTTCTATAAACTGCACCTAGCCTCAGTTTCTTTCCTGTTACAATTTAGATTTGTACACATAGCACCTGTATTTTCCCATCCCCTGTATACTCCCTAGTGGCAGTAATGCCATCCCTCCCCCTTCCCTTTCTCTTTGTCTTGTCTAATCAAGGGTAGACCCCAGAACAGTGAGGACCCAATAATGGTTAGGAGTAGCCTAGGTCTCAGTGGCCATGGTCTGACCCACCTTTCCCTCTGCCATCGTGGCCTGCTGGTCATCTATCTTCTTCCATCTTGTTCCTGAAGCTTCATGTGTTAAGGAACACTACACTCCACCCCACTTCTGACTCCCTCCTTTTCAAGCAAGTGCCTCCTTGACCCTCTACTTGGCTACATGTCCCACCCCTCTTCTTCCCTTGGTTCTTCACCTCAGTTTCAGTAATTCCTAGCTTCCTCTTTTTCCACTCCACTCTCACATTTTACTGACTCCCCTGTGTTTTTCACCAGGATGGAGGTGGGGAAGGTTGATCACTTCCTCCTCCAGAACCCCCACTCCAAGTCCCCAACTATTCTTCCTATTTTCTTCCCTTTCTAACTACTCTAACTTGTCTAACAGGAGGCCTGTCTCCCCCTCTTCCCAGAAATCTGGGGTGCTGTGACATTTGCTAGACTCTCCATTTCAGTTTAAATTTAAGCTCTTTCTTGTGAACTCCCCAGTCCATTTCTGTAGTAATAAGCTGGTTTCCCTCATACTTAGGTGCAACCTATCATCTGCTTAGAAGGTTTCATCATCCCAGGCTCCCTTCCAGTTTTCTATGCTTTCAAATCACTCCTCCCTGCACAATTCTCTCACCCATTCATTAAACTCCTTTATCCTCCATTTCCTAGCTGTGCTGGCTATAGGCACCAGCAGCATTTCTGAGAAGGCTTCTGACCAAGCCTCTCCCTACAAACTTGCCCCACCACTTTGAACCACTACTGCACTTTTTCTACCTCATGTACAGTTATGTCATTGGTACACAGGTGAACAATCTCATGTGGCTTGCACTCTATCCCCTATATGAGTGGGCCTACCATTGAGCTTATGCATTCAGCTGTCATTTCTGGGAGTCCAACCACTCTCCTACCGTGCTGTCCTCCCCATCCTATCTGATCCCCTTCAGCACTGAATCCCCTAGTACTCTACTGCTACCCTTCCCATTCTCCACCCCTTCCCCTTCTGGAACTACCCTTTTCTTCTCCCCTGTCTTGCTGCCTCTCATCTTTCTGCTACCTCCTCCTCCCTCCTTCCCCTCAATTGCTGTATGCCTATTGTCTCCTCCACCATTCTCAGCTACTTCCTCTCCCTCAACTCCAGCTGAACCCTGTCCTCCTGTCTCTCACCCCTTCCTCCTGTCTGTTTCCCTTTCTCCTCCTGTTGTCCATACATCACCCCTCTGCACCTCTTGTCCCTCTGCAGTCTCTCCCAAACTCCCAAACTCCCAATACAGACATGCTGCCCCCTCAGCCATCTGTGTCCCACCTAGGTCCCCTCTTCTCTGCAATACTCAATGGGCAGAATCTATGGATGGGTGTCTAGGAAGACAGAACACTGGTGCACAATAGGTGCTGGGGTACCTCACTTGGCCAGACTCGATGGACCACAGGTACCTTCTGCCATCATATTCTATGTTTCTATGATCCTTTACTGGTACCAACATGAGTGCACCTGCCCCTCCATCTCCTTGCTGAGTTCATCCTCCCCTCCCCATCCAACAGTTCTCCATTCCTCCTGACTAGGCTTCCTCTCCTTCTGGACTAGTGGGCCTCAGTGCAAATGGACACCAAACCCCCCTGCTGTCCCTCCAGCTACTCCTTGTTCCTTCCTCTACCCTGGCCCAGCTCTCCAGCCTCCCTGCTATTATTCACAACTCCTTCCTTAGCAGCTATACTTCAACCAACAACAAATATAGTCTCATATATACTGGGCAACCTCCTGCATCCCACATTGTTCACATGAACACTGTAGCCCCACCTCCGCGCACCTCACCCTCCTCCATCATGCCTCCTGCCTTAACATTCTTTTCAAACACTACCCCACCTGCCTCTGCAGGCCTATCCCTGATAGTGAGTAGTTCCAAACAGTACACCACTGGACTCCACCACCTATCCAAATGGGAGTTGTTCAGAACACTCTACCCACCTACCTTTGCAGGCTTACTCCAGATAGGGAGTAACTTCAAACAATACACCCACATACCTTCACAGGCCTACATCAGACAGGGAATAATACAAATACTATCCTACTCTGCTTCCACAGGCCTACCTGGTTTGTGCCTGCGTGGCAAGGCAAGGCCAGGTAATTACATTTATAAAGCTCCCTTTCCCAAGGACTCACAATGCCCTACATAGTTATACATTATAAACAAAACAAATCACATAAAGGATAAAACATAATAAGAAAGAATACATAAATTACCATTTAAGTATGAAAACTATTATTGTTCTAAAAAACTTGCTAACTTGGGAAGGCCTTCTCAAAAAGGAAAGTTTTAATTCATTTTTAAAGGCCTCCACCATCCCAGCAGAGTGGATACTCCCCAGGAGTGAGTTCCATAACACTGGAGCAACTGCCCCCAAAAGATCTGTCTCTGACTGTCTCAGACAGGATGAGGGAACAAGTAAGCCAGCATCAGTGTAGCAGAGAGGTCAAGTTGGGAGGTAAGAAACCAGCAGATCTTTTAAACAGTAGGGTCCCAAGCCACGCAGGGCCTTGTACAGTATGTTAACAAGTATATCTTGAAGGTTATGCACCACCGAAAAGGCAGCCAGTGCAGCACATTCAGGACTGGCATGATATGATCCCCCTTCAAGATGTTATCACCAGCAGACTAGCTGCAGTATTCTGGACCAATTGCAAGCATTGCATTAAACCTTGAGATAGCCCTAAGTACTTGCAAACAAGAAACTCCACACTCTCCTTCCTCTTCTAGCCTCATCTACTTAACCTGGTCCTTGTTGGCCATCATCTCCTGTGGGCTTCTGGCCTGCCCTACAGATGTCCTTCAAATGTCCCTGGGTAAAGCATCACAATTCAGCTACATGCACTCAAGCTTCATGGTTGTTCTATCTTCTCTGAATTTGTACCTGCTGCCTGCCCATCCTTTTTTTTCCTGATTAGGCCCAGTTCTTAGTGAACTCTCTTTGTCCAGAAAGAAAGAAAGCACAGTCCTTAATTTTGATTGTTTCTATTTATTACTATTTAAACACTTTAAACCCACAAAATTGATTGTTTCTGTGTGTTACTGTTCAAATATTTTAAACTCACACAGCGGCAAGAATTCATCACCTCTTACAATAGCTGAGCAGCCCTCTTTTCTAAACACTCACCCAAACTTAAAAGCTAATAGTTTATATGGTAAATTAGGCCATATATTTATAAACCTCAGATCTTTTCTCAATTTTTAACATGCCCAATAAATTATCATTCTTGTTTTAATTGTAGAAGTATAGAAGGTCCTTCTTAGCCTTCTCTCCTCCAGAGTGATAAGATTTAATTTTTTAACCTTGGTTAATAATCCAGTTTCCATTCCTGTACTATCTTGGTTGCCTCCTCTGGACTTGCTCCAGCTCTCCTTTGTCACACTTCATGTGTGGTGACCAAACAGGTGACATGTAATCCATGATAAGTCTGACCAAGATTTAATGTAGTGGCATGATTACCCCTTTGTCCTACTAACAACATTTCTGCTTATGCATATTAATATTTTGTTGGCTCTCTCTGCTACTATTCTGCAATGTTTGGAATACATAAGAATATATGAAGATGCCAGCAGATAAAGGTCTTACAGTTTATCTTGTCTGCTCAGTTGTGTAGGTCTCCCCTGTGTCTACAGTGGGACCTGGTCTCCTTCCCCTTCCTTCCACAAGTCTTCCCTGATCCACTCAGTTCCCCATCCCCCTTCCCCCAGCAACTTTCCACTTCATTCTGCCTCTTCATCTCTTGAAGCTATCTGCTGTTTTCATAGAGATCATCTCCTCTGGCAACTCGTTCCACTTGGCCACCACTTTCTCAGTGAAAAAGTGCCTCCTTATCTCCCTCCTGAATCTTAGCCCACTAGCTTTACGCTGTGCCCCCAGTGGACTTGTTACCACTAACACTAAAGAGGCCCTCTGTATTAACCATATTAATACCTTTAAGGTATTTGAAGGTCTCAATCATATTCCCACTCACTCCCCCCTCTGTTCTCAAGGGAGTACATGCTGAGCCCTTTGAGCCTCTCCTCATAGTTTAGTTTTAGCTTAGTTTATTGTGTAGGGATAGCTACCATTGAGCTCATTCAAAAGGAGGTCCCTGATACAAACTAATAAACATCGCAGATAGTCAATACAAGGATACATCATAGCAATACAGCAATATATATCATGGTACATAGAGTAGATTGGTTGTAACAAATACATAAAGGCAAAAGCATCACATGGCAGTAAGTTTACCACACTTAATAAAAATCTTCACAGACAATCAATACAAGTAGTACATCATAGAAAAACAGCAGGGATATTACGGTACATAGAATAAGTTGGTTATAGCAATACATAGAGATAAATTACAAGCATCACTTAACAGTAAGTTCACCACACATAATAAATATGGGAGATAACTTAGGTGGAATGGACAAAAGGGAAGGAAGGAAGGAAGGAAGGAAGGAAGGAAGGAAGGAAGGAAGGAAGGAAGGAAGGAAGGAAGGAAGGATGCCAGTATACACAGGAATCTACAAAGACAATAGGGAGGTATGGGAGAAGGTAGACCCATGAGGAAGCTACATGCAGTTGCAGGTCTCAGCAGTGATTTCATGTACCTTACCAATGAACATCCTAACTGGGATAAGGTATGGAGTTTTAGGGTAGCTTGAAGCTGATTCCAAAGGCAATGAAGAGAAAAGCTTATACAGTTGATGCCCTACAAACCGTTTCTGATAATTTGGCACATTCAGGGAATATATGCACATTTTCTGAGGGTGTAGGTGCTAGTTGAGTGTGAGAAGAAGGCTGATATATAAGGGGCTGCTTATTGAGGCGCTTTATATGTCCAAGTATAAATGTGCACCATTCTCTTGGTGTTGCCCTGCTAGCCAGGATCATCTTGCTTGTATTCTCTTACAGAAATAATTATATGAAATGTTTTCAGGCTGTGCAAAAAAAACTCCCATGTGATATGTGTGCTGCAAGCAAGATTTCAATGTTAAATTGGAACTGATTGCATGCATGTGGAATGTGTGCAGCAAGCAAGTGTGGAAAGCATGCTTTTTATGTTAAATTGGAACAGACTGCATTTTTTTTGTGGCATGCATGCAAAAAGCAAGTGGTCACTGATAACTGCACTCATAAAAATTAAGCAATACTGAGCAGAAGTATTCGTTCAGTATCCCTGCTTTTTCACTGTCGCTCTCTACCCAACCACCTTCCTCTTTATTCAGCCTCAGTGGGATGAGAAAGGCATTTGACACAATCCCACACAAACAAGTAATAAACAAATTAGCCAGCCTGGGAGTGGGTCCCAGGGTGGTAGCCTTGGTAAAACACTGGCTGGACAACAGGACACAGTGGGCAATAGTAAATGGAGTCCACAGTGAAAAAAGGGGGGTTACTAGTGGGGTACCACAGGGTTCAGTACTGGGGCTGGTCCTTTTTAATGTCTTTATAAGTGACATTGCAGAGGGACTGGAAGGGAAAGTATGTCTCTATGCAGATGACACAAAGATATGCAACAGGGTTGATACACAAGGTGGGATGGAAAGGATGAAAAGGGACTTGGCAAGGTTGGAGGAATGGTCAAATGTATGGCAGCTTAGATTCAATGCAAAGAAGTGCAAATTAATGCACCTGGGAAACAAAAACCCAGGAAAAGAGTACATAATGGGGGGTGAGATACTGACAACAACAAAAATGGAAAGGGATCTGGGGGTAGTCATATCAGATTACCTAAAGGTGGGCCAGCAATGTGAGAAAGCTATAAGAGGGCTGGGGAGATACTGGGATTCATAGGGAGAGGCATCACCAGTAGAAAACAGGAAGTTGTTGGCCCTCTGTACAGACAGTTGGTAAGACCACATCTGGAGTACTGTGTACAGTTTTGGCGACCCCATCTTCACAAAGACATAGACAGGGTGGAGGCTGTCCAGAGGTGGGCAACCAAAATGGTGCAGGGTCTGCACCAGAAGACATATGAAGAAAGACTAAAGGAGCTTAAGATGTATAGCCTCGAGGAAAGGAGGGGGGGGACATGATAAAAATGTTCAAATACCTCAAGGGAATTAACAAAGTCCAAGAGGGTAGTATCTTTCAGAAAAAGAGATGTGCAAGAACAAGGGGCACAATTTGAAGATAGAGGGGCGGCTCAGAGGTAATGTGAGGAAGTATTTCTTCACAGAGAGGGTTGTAGATGCATGGAACGGCCTTCCTGAGCAGGTCATAGAGTCAGAAATAGTGGGGAAATTCAAGAATGCATGTGACATACATATGGCAATTCTAGTGGAGGTAGGAGGAAGTGGGCTGTTGGTTAACTAGGATCTGCAGCTTATCCATCAGGTAGGGAAATGGGCAGACTAGGTGGGCCAAGCAGTCCTTATCTGCCATCAAATTCTATGTTTATATGTTTCTAAGTGACTTGCTCAGGATCACATAGTGTACAAATGGGGGCTGATGTGATTCAAACCCTGGTCTTCAGGTCTCCTGGTTTGCAGTTCAGTGCCTTTAACAACTAAACTATACTGCCTGCATACATATGGCTCACTTGTACTTCAATACAAATCTGCATACATCTGCACGCATGCTGCATGCTTATAGCCACTGATATACTTTTTAGTTTTCTTGTCCCCCCCATCTCAGTGGCACAGCTGAAGTGTAGCTCTCATATCAATGGAAACACAAGTGGTTCTTCTCACCCTCAATACGCACAGTTACCCTCAAAACTACTTAATTACTTCTGTCTGGCCTCTACTCCTACTATTTTCTCTCCATAGTTTTGAATGCTTCCATGCAAACAGACTTTAAGGAGTAAACACAAAAGTAGCAATATCTTGTCACCCGCCCACATGGCCAGTCCCCCCATGCACACACACTGTAGTGAGTGTGGTCATACTGCTACAGACAACCCACCATGTATAGATATGTCAGGAGTGTCTTACCTGAGTACTAGGGAGCCAGAGGTACTGTAGAAGTCTTTAAGAGATTATGTCCATGGGTCAGAGTGTTAGGTGGACCCTTTGAAATGAATGGAGTTATTATGTATTACTATTTTATACATTATGATGGCTAGTCGGAGAATAATGAAGGCCACTGTTCTACGTACAAGACCCTTGTTAGTCGAGTGGTGGCCTTCATTAATCTTCAACTCTCCATCAATAATGTATAAAATAGTAATACAAAAATACCCTCATTCATTTCAATGGGGCATGCCCTGCACTCTCCCTTGCCCTATGTTATAATGTGCTTGAGCGTGGGGATGTGGAGGTCAGCTTCACTGGGGGGCAGCATAAGCATGACTATAGTGATGTTCCTATAGACTGTGCATAACAAACTGCTCAACTGTCCCTGAATGCAAGGGATAGCCCTCATTTTACCCCTGAAAAATGCTCTGCTCCTTATCCATCCCTCATGGAGGATGTCCTGTAAATTTAGACTTTATGGCAAGGGTGCTATTTCAGATTTCAGCAGGGGGGAGCCAACAATTAGTGGAGGCCAGGTGCTAGTTGGTGGCAAGGTGGCAAGCTCTGGAATGTCTGGAATGTCTCTAAAAGGTAAAACTTATGTGTTGTGACTGAAAAATGATATGCAAATCAAGAAAAATTCAAATGTATAAGATTCATCTGTCTATACCCTGGAGCAGTGCATCAAATTTGGGTTTAAACCCACCCAGTTACTAACCATTTTTTTTTTCCTTGCTGAAGTTCTGAATCCCCTCAAAAAAACTTTGACCCAGTTTCTCTCCCCAATTCCATTCCATGCAATACCCATCCCATATGGGTCGTGATGCTGCCCAAAAGCTCAGAAACATGAAAACACATAAATATTTCAGTTCTCCTCCTTCCCAATCCCCTGTAAAAAAAATAATTTACTTTTACTTACCCGGTCATCTCGTCAGAACCTGCAGCTCAGCCTAGTGTGCCACCAGCCCAGTTTTCTGTCTGCTCCTCCTATGTCTTTCAGCCAGAAGCTGGATGCTAGAACCGACCATTCCAAGTCCCAACGTATTCTGCAACTAAGTCACCTCACCACCGAACCCATCCAAACTGTGTTGCTTGCTTCTTGTTGACTGCTTCCATGGCTGCTGCTACACTGCACTGATCAAGGCCTATGAAGGCCACCCACACCACTGTCACTACTGCTGCAAGGCCCAGCTTGTTACCCAAGGGCCCGCGCTGTTTTTTTTTGTGAGGCAAGCATAGTAGAGTAAGTAGCCTAGTTTCAAGTTAGTTTCTAGCTCACCCCCAGCCCCTTCAGCCATCAAGTGAGAATGAGACCCACTAAGAGTACACCAATAAACATATGCTGACACAACACTGCTATTGAGAGTTCAGTGCTCACCAGCTCCTCCAGTCTGTAGTGTGCAGCCTGTCTACTCAGTGGAGGGAAAGACAGTGTCGCATGGTATCCAGTGAATAAGGCAACCGAAATTGGGTGCCTACAAAAACAGTGACTCAATTACGGCACCTGTGTTCATGGCTACCTAGCGGGGGTGACCAGATACTGGACTAGGCAAAATACAGCAACAGGAAGTAGTGGGTATACATGTGGGGGGAAGAGGCAGGGGGGATGTTATGTGGGAGGGTTGTGGTGTGCAGCTGCCAAACTGGATTGCTAAAGTGGTGGGAAGGGTGCCTGTCTGGAAGGTGCAGGGTGCAGGATTTGGGGCCAGCATGGCATGGGTTTTATTTTGCCGGCTGGTGGCTTTACATTTATTTAAGTTTGTCACCCCCGACATGCACCCCCTGGAGTTGAGAATCCATAAGTAGGGGGGATGCATGGGGCACAGCCCCCCACATTAAAATTAAGACCCATTGGTTTCAGACACCATTTTTGTCCATGCTGAGAGTGTGCATCACCACAATTCATTTAAATCGCCATTATGACATGGAACCGTGTTGCACTAGGGTGACTCATGTGCTCTTGCTTAGTCAGAGCTGCTCCATGTCATGTATGATGGTACTGCCACTAATTGGTGGAGAGAGTGGACAATACAATACAGACACAGCCGAGTCAGGAGTACACCTGCAGTGTCAGCACAGAACAGGCCGGGGGGGGCACTTATTGTGCAAAATATTAAATCCAAATTTAATGCCATTATTGCCACACCATAAGAACAACCTAGGCACAAATGTGGGGGGAGCAACTGCCTCCCTATGCCCTATCTAAATGGCACCCCTGCTTTATGGTAGAAATTATCAAGGGCTAACATCAGTACAAGTAAATACAATGGTTTCCACTGTGTTCTGAGGTACTGTATCTCCATGTTTCTAGATGTGTCCTGATCATCATGAGGGTTAATGTGCCTCGTTGTCCCTCATTTTGATCATCAAGGTCCCTCATTTCAATGAGAAAATGTGGGCTATGGTGCATGCTTCAAGACCCTACTCAGCACAAGAGTGCTGAGCATGGCCATAATGTATATGTTACATACAGAATGGCAAAGGAAAGTAAGTGAACCATAAAACAGTCACGGAGAAACACATTTGTAGCACTAAATATGCATAAGAGTTTGCATGTCCCAAAACAAAAGGTCAGGCTTCACAATACAGAGAACCCTCTTCACACATCTGGAATAGGGGATGTTGGCTGACTACATCCTAGGCATGTAATGCAGTAAGCAAACAATAGTTTGCAAATTAATAGCAATTTAGTAACAAAATCAAAAGGCATTAAAAACTTGCAAAAGGATCAGAATTAATGAGCTTACCTAATTTTAATGGGAAATCAATGAGAAGAGTATTTTAATGGCTCTAATTGCTAGCAGTAGTATGAGAGCTAGAACCTGATGTGTTGTTTTTTTTTGGATAAGATTTGCACAAACTTCCCTGTTGCACACATGTCAAGCTTACATCATGTGAACCTGATGTGCTTTTTAGACCTAGATCACATAGATTCACTTTGTGTATGTGAACCACATGCAAACATTGCACAATTACTGTAAGCATGTGATATGCATTCTGCATGTGCGAAACACACTTATATTTCTGTAAAGGTTCTCTGAACTGTCTCCAGCAAGTTGACATCCTCCTTAAGATAAGGGTACAACACTGTACTATAGGTGCAGTCTCCCCAGTGACTGGCAAAGTGGTAGTATTACCTCTTCCTTCCTGCTGGTAATCCCCCTGGCTATGCAGCCCAGCATCAGATATGATTTGCGCAACTCTCCCTGTGTCAAGTGTTTCATGTCACTCTTGAATTGATGATAATCCTCAGGTCCTTCACTTCATCAGACTTGATGACCTGCACACCACCATCCAGTATTTGGTCTCTGGGTTCCTTGCCCTAAATGAATAACTTTGCACTTTTATGTGTCAAACCATCCTTACCAAATGCCAGACTAGTTCTCTAACCTAGACTGGTCTTCCCTGAGTTCTTCTCAATCCTCCATGTCCAGCCTCCCACAAAGCATGTCATCCTCAAACAGGCACATTTTGCCCTTGATCCCATCTGCTAAGTCACTAATGAAGATGAGAAACAACACTTGGCTGAGCCCCGAATCCTGTGGGGCTCCACTGGTTGCTGGCCTACCTTCCAGGAATTGTCCCCCAAACACCACCTTTGCCTTCTGTCCTTTAATCAGTTTTTGATCACTCTAACATGCTTGGCCCCAACCCCCATGTCCTCCAGCTTCTGCTATGAGGTACAAAGTCCTTGCAGAAGTCCAGATACAGGTGATCAGATGCTTTGCCCCATCCACTGTCTTAGTCGTCTAGTTAAAAATGTCAATCAGATTAGTCTGGCAGGACCTTCCTGACACAAACCCAAGCTTCCTCTTGTCTTGCAGCCCATTTTCCTTGAGAAAGCCCACCAGTCTCTCCTTCAGGATAATCTCCATCCGTTTCCTCACTACTGAGGTCAGACTGACCAACCTGTAATTCCCTTGCTCATCCCTTGGATTGCTTTTATGGAGAGGCACCACATGTGCAGCTCTCCAGTCCCAGGGCAAACATCCCAGACTGCAGAGAGGTGTTAAACAGGTCTGCCAGGGGGCCCACCTACACCTCCACCAATTTCCTTTGGACCCTTGGATGCATTTGTCCAGTCCTGGGGATTTGCCCACCTTCAGGGCCTTTAGGCCCTTAAACACCCTGTCCACCTATATTATGCCACTGATGGCACCCCCCTCCTGCACCCTCCCCCAGTCCCTTGTGGCACTGATCCTTGCTTCTCTCTAGTGTAAATGGAGCAGAAGCACTTGTTCAGCACCTCCACTTTCTCTTTCCTTCCTTCTGCCCAACCCCCTTCTTTTTTAACCTGGCAAATTTATCTTTAATATCCTCTCTTCCCATATATATTTTAAAGAAGGCCTTCTTGTCCATTTTTCTCTCTGTGTCAGCTGTAATTCTCTAGCAGCCTTTGTCTTTCTATATATCTCTGCACGCCTCCTTGATTTATCATTATAGACCTCCCTATCCTCCTTCTGAGTATGTTTTACTTCTAGAAGGCTGCCTTCTTTACCTCATTGCATTTGATATGATATCTTCCAGGAAAACATGTTAGGGCTCTGGATAAACATGCACCATTGGTCACATTAGTTCTAAAAATAAATCATGTCCTTGGTTTCGGCCCAAATAAAGGCCTCACTTTTTGCACAGAGACTGGCTTTGGAAAAAAGCTTGAAATCAAAACTTCCAGATGACTGTACATCATTCAGGAAGGCTAGACACCACTGTACTAATCTAGTTAGGAGGCTAAGGCTAGCTATTTTCGAAAAGAACTGGATGCTTCCGCCAACTGCTAGGCAAACTTCAGGAAAACCATCAAGGATATTCAAGGGCACGCAGCTATGAGCAACTTACCCACAAAAATTGCCATTGGCGCAACTTCAGTGTTGGATAAATTGACTATCCTCAATGCTTTTAATAACCATTTTGCTACTGCAGGTCTCGCTTTCTATGCCTTCCCTGCCAATAACCTCCGCTCTAGTCATGGAGCACCAGACTTACCAGATCCAGTCACAAGCACGGCCTTCTCCTCCAGCCTATCACTCTGAGAGAAGTTGAGGATCTCCTCCTACAATTGGATACCAGAAAGTGTGCATGGGCAGACCAATTGGACCCATTCTTCTTGATGCTTAGTCTTCATGTTCTGGCTGTGCCCATAATGCACCTTTTTAACCTCTCCCTGTCACAGGGCGATATTCCTCCTTTATGGAAAATGGCTCACATAATCTCCCTTTTTAAATCTGGAGACCCCAGCAACCTGAATAACTATAGCCCGATCTCTTTACTTCCCATCCTTTCCAAACTGTTGGAGAAAATAGTGAGTGTGCAGCTCAGGAACTACCTCGAAAGTGGGAACCTGCTCAATCCTTACAAGTCTGGATTGAGGTCTCATCACAGTACTATTTCAGCCCTTGCAAAGGTCATTAATGACTGGCAGTGTGCCTTAGATTTGAAGAACTTTATTTTTGCAGTATTTCTAGACTTAAACAAGGCATTCAATACAGTTGACCATGAGCTGCTCCTTGTCTCCCTCAAAAACATCGGCTGCGACCCCCCATCTCTGAGGTGGTTCTCGAACTATCTGACAGAGCGACAGCAGCAGTTCAAGGCTGAAGGGGAATTCTCATCCCTGAAACCTCTACTGAGGGGTATACCTCAAGGCTGTATACTGAGTCCATTGCTTTTTGCAATTTACATTAACAATATTGACGCTGACATCAAATCTGCTAACATCCACCTATTTGCCGATGACACGGTACTTTATATCGGAAGTCTCTATCCAGAAGCAGCTTGTAGGATCTACAATGGAATTTAATCTTCTAAACTTCAACTACTGCATCAGAAACTGCTCCTGAATGCCAAAAAAACAAAGGCAATGTTTTTTTCTCCCTTTGCATACGTCAATAACCCCATAATAATGATATAGTACTAGTAGCATCTGCTAAAGATCCTGGGGAACTGAGGCAGCGACTCCAGACAGACTTCTCTAATATTGAAACTTGGATAAGAAATTCCGGACTTTTGATAAGTACTGGGAAGACTCAGAGTATGATTTTTTCTGTAGGACCTAAACCTAATAATGAAGTAATTGATTTCAAAATTAGTCTTTCGGATGGGAAAAAGGTACAAGGGGTTAATACTTATAAATATCTGGGAGTTTTGATTGATTATCGTTTTTCTTTTTCAGATCATATTTTGTCACAAATAAAAAAAGTCAATCAAAGATTGGGGGCATTAAGAAGAGTGTCAGGATGTTTGACTAGGGATGTTAAGACCAGACTGGTAAAACAATTGTTGTTGCCTGTACTAGACTGTGGTTTATCATTATATATCCATTCTCATAAAAATGCTTACACAAATTGGACCAGATTTATTACAGATTGAAATATATCCTAAATAATGGACCTCGGTCCATCATTGTGTAATTTATCAGGAACTTGGCTGGTTAGATCCAATAACACGAAGAGAATATATATGGCTTACTATATGTCATGATTTGATATACTTAAAAGTGCATCCTTTACGAAATTTGATATGTCAGAATTTTGATTCTAAATATTCAGATATTTTTAGGAGGACTACTAAAAAGTTGCCTATGATACAAATTATGAATCGTATGGGGGGTATGGTGTTACAAAATAGTTTAGCGGGGATATGGAATAAGTTACCTCGACATATGACTGAAATTTCTGATCTGCGTATTTTTAAACTGGAATTGTATAATTATTTAAATGTCTGTTGTAATTGTTTTTAGGTAAATGTGATTTTGTATTTTGTTCTATTTTTGTATTGTTTGTCTATTGCAAATGCCACAGGTATCTGTTGTAAATGGGGATTCCCCAATCAGATTAACCTGTATAAAAATAAATTTTAAACAAACAAACAAACAAACAAACAAACATAACTCAAGGTAATATTCCCCAGATCCACACTCTTCTTGGTGAATCACTGGAATATGTTACTAAATTCAAATACCTGGGGGCGTGGATTGACCAAAAGCTTCTTTTTGTGATCACGTAGAGGATCTCTTAAAATAAGCTTGGGCAGTAGCTTGGCCTCTTCTTTAGGATCAAACATTTTCTAACACTGGATGCCAGGAAGAGACTGGTCCAAACCACATTCCTTACCTTATTGGACTACACAGATTTCCTTTACAGCCAAGGGCCTGTGTCTGCCCTGGCTAAATTAGACACACTCTACCATTGGACCTTGAAGTTCATAACTGGCATCCCATACTCCACACATCACTGCTCCCTTTACACTGCAGTAGGTTGGTCATCCCTTAACTACAGAAGACAAAGGCGCAGTTCTCTGGACATTTAGGGCCATCACAAAGATGTTGCCTCAGTACATCTTGGATTGTCTTCCTCTAGGTGTGATTAGTAAATATGCCTTAAGGAGTTCCTCCATTATCTCCCTTGCAGTACCGAAGTTCAAGTCGTGCTTTGGCAGGTCTGACATATCTCATGCTTTACCATCTCTGGAACAACTTGCAAAAAACCCTGAAGTTGGCATACCCAATCAAGCTATAAGCCTTCAAAGCACTTTATTCTTGATCTATCAAGGAATCCTGTAACTGCTTCCCCTGTTGTCACCCTCCCCTAGCCTCAGCTCCATGTAGCTGCAGTGCATCCATTTAGTGGTGCTTCTTTCCCACCCCTTTTGGGCAATGTTACACCCTATAAGAACTTACCTGATTACTCCTTCTCTCCCAACCCTGTGTGTTTTTGTTTTTCTCCCTTATCGTTAGTTCCTTTTCCATGTCACCCTGGCTCAAACGCTCCTTGCTTACCCCCCTTGACACCATCATGGTGTTTTGCTTTCCAGTCCCTAACTGTTGCCATCCTCACCCCTGCAATCACTACATGCCCTTGTGAGCATATACAGTGTACCTCTCCTTACTCAGCCTGTTGTGTCCCCTCCCCACCCTCCCATGCCCCACCATGCTCCTTCAATCAATAAGTATGTTAAAATGCTTAAAATACACACTGTAATTATAGTTGCATACATTTAACCCTATATACTGTACTGCAGTTGCTATACTTTTAGCTGCGTACTCATCATGGTCTTAACTTAATGGCTCTTTTTAATGCTCTATTTCATGTATTATAAACGTCCTGTGTATAATTAGTGCTCTATGCAAATACTATGTAAGTGTGAATTCATTTCATTGCATTGTCTACGAGGGCTGGGGGATATCATTACTTTTACCGCCGCTGGAAGCGCATGTCTCAGGCTGGGGTTGGGCCAGGAAAGGAGGTGGCTACAGGCTGGCATTCCACTGGGCAGCTTTTGATAATGTTAAACGTTCAAAGAGAAGGAGTTATACAGAAGTTAAGTGTTGTATATATGTATGACATTAAAATATACTCCTGTTTTAAGACTCATGACAAGCCACAGCCACGTGTTTCAGTTTGACCAGTACAGTGTTCTACTAGTAAAGAGTGTAACAAGTGGAAGAAGTATGCTATTATAGTTCCACAGCTTTGCTCTGAATTAGTAGCTTTTGCATATGACAATTTTGAACAGTTATTCTCACTGCAAAATTTCTTCTTAGTAGTATGATTGTGTGGTACTTTTTCTCTTCAAGACATGTACGAACTCATATGGAGATGTGTTGTTTGGAATTATAAAAAGGGTCTGATACATAGAGCTTTCTGATAGGCTGCAAACATTCTATCAGCCATATGTTAATCTTTGATTACTATGCATGTACAGCGTACGCATATACTGAACAAGGTTTCACACTATAAAAAAAACATTTTTGTCATTATAGCAATAAGACTCTCCCATGGGTTATGTTAATGGTCAATCACCCTTAGGGGCATGTAGCAGTCGGCTATGCCTTGTGCCACATTACACCCCTAGAGGGCAATTAACAGACCATTAACATAACCCCTGGTCATGGCTTATTGCTTAGTTATGTGGTTGAGGGACACTGGGCTGTATGCAGTGACACTCACTATTGTAAGATAGAACACACACACACACACACATATATATATATATATATATATATATATATATATATATATATAGAAAATAAAATGTATGCCAAAGTGCCACTATGACAGTATTATGTGTAAACTGCAGAGTTAGTATGCACTATGAATTTTAATTTGCTCAAAAAAGATTTGCACAGGGCAATAGGAAGGTCAATGGAATAAAAACATATAGGTGATGTGTTGGTGTGGAAAATCCTTGTACTTGCAGATGCCATTAGAGTTAATGTGCATCAAACAATTTACCTGCTGACAAAGCTTGAGTGTCTATATTTTCTGATCTACACATCTCAAAGACATACTGTTATACTTTATTATTAACTGCTGTTGTTGTGTATTGCTGGATGTACATATTTTACTAGTATGTAATTATTCACTGTACTTTCTTTTCTATGTTTTTATCCAGGTTAGCCGTGAATTGGGGAAAGAGTGAATCAACAGAACATCAGAAGAGTGTCGGAGGAAGTGGAAAACCACCCGCCAGACCTTTTATAAGGAGAAGGCTGTGGTAGGTGATATGCGCAAGAGTGTAAGGGAGTGGTATGATATAGTCTATGCCATGTGGGAGGAGGCAGGGAAGCCTGAATTTGGGGTCCTCCATCATGGTCGTAAGTATATTTTACTGATGCTACTAAATGAGATGTATACCCTCATATGTTCTATATGTTATTTGTTGCCATGTAAATAGACAAGTCTTTTGATGTATTTGTTAATGGCATATGCAAATGTTTTAGTGTCATTTTTCAGTTCATGCTAGGCTCTGTGATTGTCCTGGGAGTGCTCATATGGAAATGCAGCTCTGAGGGACAATGCGGTTTCAACAGACATGAAATGAAGAGTGTCAGGGCAGTCACAGGGTCTATTCTTGAACTGACAAACAGACTTTGATTTGTTTACATCCTTAGAAACTACATTATAAGAGTTGTCTACGCTAATGGGAACAGATAACATTTAGAAGACATCATGTTAACTTAGTTAAAAATGTTTTCAGTGTAATATCTACAAAACATATGCACATATGAAATTTGCCAGTAAGAAAGCCACTAGAGGTCTACATAGTGTGGTTCAATTTGCAGCCAGCAGTGCTTATAGTGGAGGTGGGCCTGTGTCCCACACTTTTCCTCTGAGTCTTTCTCCGGATTCTGGTTGACTCTCCTCTGCACAGGTTTATAATGTGAGACCTCTGGCTTGAGATTATGATAGGTTCAATTTTGGTCAGATACCATTCCTGTACTTGTGCTATCTTTGCAAAGTTGTTCTTCCTGAAGTGGAGCGCTGTTCTGGCACACTCCACTCCTTCTGTGTCCATATACAATGTGAATCATACTGAGTAGTGCTCACTCTGTGACAATGGTTCTTACATATTAAGTTCTCTCAGAAACGTCACATTTTACAGCAGAAGGTCAAAGGTATTCCTTACCTACTTGGTTCACTCACCATTTGCATCAAGAACCTGTCCTGCAGTTCATCCAGGTGCACATGCTCTGTACTATTGCTGGCTGTTCCAGTACTGCTGTCCACTCCTGGCATGTTGAAGTCCTTCATAATAACTTTTTTTAACAAATACCACTTTGGGTTATATAGTTGGTATTGCTGCTGAGCTGAATAGGTCATTGTGATAGAGGAACTATTTTATTAAAACACTGATATTGAGGGGCATTTTCCTTGACTATTTGTAATATTACTTATTGTTTTTTTTTTGTGACAGTATCCATTGTGTGGCTGGGATAGTACTGTGGAGCTTGGGTGGTATTGGGTGTGTCATTTATTACAGTGTCTACAAGATCTTCTATCTGTGTTGTTGGACCTTATTTCAAGTCTGGGTTCTACAGTGTAACAAAGATGTCTGCTGTGACAGGAATTATTTGTCACATATGAAAACCTGTGTCTTTGTGATGCAAGCGTGACATTGACATGTAACACATACTAATATAGCCATTGCAGCTTTGAGTAGTACTAAGATGGTATTGTGTGGAATAGAATCATTGGGTACAAGATTGAGTGTTTCTTTTCTCTCACTCAGCCAATACAGCAAGTGCTCCTGCTTCCTCCCACCATGTGCAGCTCATGCCACTCCCAGAAGGTGTGGCTCGAGGGGTCCAGCTCGAGCAGGTCCTTGTGCTCGAATCTCGCTGGTGAGTTATGATGATATACTGACAACTGTCTTGTAATTGAATGTGCAGTATGTACTATTCTGTGCTGTGATGATAATGTGGCACAGACTGTAGAGCTACTTTTATTTGTTGTGGCATTCATGTCATTCAAAACGGGAGGCAGTATAGTGCAGTGGTTTAAGGCTTTGAGCTGCAAATCTGGTGACATCCAGCAGACCAGACCTGGGCTTGAATCCCACAGCTTCCACTTGCATACAGTGTGTCCCTGAGCAAGTCACTTCACATCCCTGTGCTCCCAGGTCACACCTGTAAAAAAGTTTTCAGCTTAGTGTGCTACTCCTGGCAGCACATTGCCTGACTGAGACAGTAAACATCTAAGTTCACTTGATTTGTCTAAAACTGGTGCAAAAGAGGTGTGCCTTCAATATGAACAGTGTTACTTAGTCTGTGACTGTGCATTGAAGACCTAGTAGCTGTTCTAGGTATGTGACAGCATTACAGGGTGACGGCATGCAAGTAATCAGTGTTGTTAGTTGTGTGGGCTTCTTATAACAAAGGAGCAGTATTCATTGTCACAGGTTTCATTCACCTGATTGGGGGTGGAGGGCCATTGTCTCAGTTACTGTTTTAAACTACTTAACCCTGTACATTGTCTGCAGCCTAACACAGGTGTATACCATTCATGTTCAGATCTTTAGCTAGACTGTGGCTGTGTACTTAGTATGTAGTACATGTTCTAGAGAGAGTAGATAATTAGTTACAGGCATTGCTAGTATGATGCAGTTTAACTTTAGACATTTCTACAATGTGTTCAACTGTTGTACTGACAATATTCACATCTTTATTTACTGTGACTCTGCACTCAGGTTTCAGTGCTTACTGACACAAGATGGGACAATTGACAGGGCTCTCCTTATTGTTACGACTTGTGTGTAAGTGATATCAGTAAAGTTATCTGTGAGTGGAGGGGGGGTAAAAGCATTTTCTGTGTGACCCAGTTCATGTGGTCAGTATATAATGTATCTGGACATTATGTCACACTATCATACTGTTTTTATCAACAGATTTACTTACTAAGTGAGTCACCAGTCAGTATCCAGTGTCTCTTATTTGTATCTAAAATGATTCCCTTCTTTAGTGTGTCAAAGTGTTCACTGTCTAAACCTGCCTGTGCCTGCGATCAGTAACCTTACAGATTGATATATGCTGGTTTACTTAACCCTGTTACTCTGCAGTGATGATCTCCTCCCCCAACTGCCCCAACCCCTCTTTTGATGTGACGAAGGGGGGCTATTATCTGTAAGAGTTGCTAAAACTATTGAGTGTCACAGCTTGTGTGCATGTGGTATCACATACTTATATGATTCATGTACAAATGTTTAGGTAGCTTGTGTCTGCATAGTCAAGATACACTACTTGTTGCACAGCAGGAGGCTATATTCCCTGCCTGACACAGTGCAACTTGTCACTGTGATAGTACATGTAAACATTCATCAACGAGGTATTACGTGTCTATCCACACCCTTACTTTTTGTGTCTTTGTCAGTCAGCATAGACTAACTAGTGTACAGAGTGAGAGTATTGACTGTGTCTACACATGCAGCCCCTCAGTCTCATGTTTACTGTATATATGAATCAGGAAAGGATGCTGCTGATGTTCATAACTTATGTTTTCATGTACTCTGAAGTGAAGAATACAATACTTAATCGAAGGAGGTTGTGAGGTGGACAGGAGTATTTTGTGATTGGTCTTTAAAGTAGTTGGTACAATGGGGAGAATGGGTGAGACATTGTCTGCATGAGGCCTTCTAATTGTTCATCATCTTACCTTGTGTCCAGCTACTAGGAGGGCAAGGATATCAGCTATGTACATAGCTTTATTTATGGTACGGTTGGCGACTCAGGATCTAGTAACTGTTCTAATTCAGTGAGGAGGGGTACAGTGATTTCGGAATTGCCTGGTAGATGCTGTTGGACTCCTCAGAATTAACAATTAAGTGCACCCGATAGTACAGAGGTATACATACTCATACTAACATTGACAGACAAGTAATGTTTTGTCTTTTACTATGTTTTTTTTATACAGGACTAACCACCTGTGGAGAGTGTTGCTGGAGTAGCAGAATCCCCAGAGGATGTTCACATCCATGAAATTGAGCCCTCTGTGGAAAAAACACCAGGCTCTCCAGCAGCGAGTCATCCAGCGGGTGCTACAGGTCTGCCTGCACCTCCAGCCGAGGAATGTAAGTAGCTTCTATCATTTTTTTTTAATCTGTTGTGCATATGTCTGTGAAAAAGTTAAAACTTTGTTATTACTGCTACATTTTGATAGTTGCAAGAAACACATTCTGCATATTCTTCAGTACAGATGGGTGGGATCGAGGTTCAATGTGTTGTTGTGGATGATGACCTTGATGAGCAGGTGCTAACTCATTCCTGGACTGTTGTATTACATAATGTGATATTGCAGCTCACCTTTTGGTGGTCAGATGTTAATGATATCCTGCAAGAACTGAGATTTGAGGCCAGTAATTCAGAGACATTAACAGTTGCACCACCATATTCAACAGACATCCCATGCTGAATATGAGCTTTCAGGAAGATTACTATGGGTGACAAGGATTTACCCACTGAAGTGCAGTGTGTATAAAAGACTGGTTTTGCGGGACTTCCAGCGATGCACCGTGCTGATTAACAGCTTCCCTGCAGAGCTCCAGCCACCTGCTTCAATAATCCTTGTTTAAATTGTTCTTCAGTCTTATTTGAACATCGCAACATGCATAACAAGACACTGGAATATTGCAGGAACAGCTAGTGATAGAATACGTGGTTCAGAATGGAGGTAGATGGGGAAAAAAGCCCTACCTAAACAAATGCCTCCTGTAATACCTGAGAAGGCCTCGAAGAAGCCGCGGGCCTCCGGTTCTACTCTTAACCTTGGTGCTAGTTCTCCCTCCACTGACAGTGAACCGCTCACCCTTCCACGGTTTTTAGAAGAATTCAAACCTTTCAGGGACAGTCTCCATAAACCGACAACCGATTTTAGTTCACTAACTCTCAAACTGGATGAAGTTTCACAAAGAACCTCTGATAATACAGCTAGGTTCTACTCGCTTGAGAAATGACAGGATAAGATCGATCCTGAGTTAATTGCTTATAGGCAACGTCTGGCCAAGATGGAACTGAAAGTGGAGTATCTCGAAGGACAAAGCTGGAGAAACAATGTGGTCATAATTGGTCTTCCCGAAGGGGGGGAAGAAGGACATGACACAATTCTGTTTGTCAAAAGCTAGTGGAGAAACTAGTGGGCCCTCTCCCTTCAGTGCTAAATATATATTATTGAAAGGCGCATAGAGCTCTGCATCCGAAGCCAGCTCCTGGAGCCCCTCCATGTACTGTCATCTTCTGCTTTCTCAATTTTTGGAAAAACAGCATTTTTGAATAAGCTTAAAGAGCGCCAAGAAGTCAGCTGGAAGGAAATGTCTCAGAATAGCCCAGGATCTCCTGGCATCGGTCCGTCTCAAAGAATGGCTTTTCATCCGGTGGTAGCCAAACTGATCGCCGCAGGGCATTAAATTTCGGATGGCATATCCAGCAAAATTACATGTCCTAATTGTAGGAACTTAGACAGCCTTAATGATCCTGAATCCGCCTCTGTACAACTGAAATCCACCTTCTCGGATCTTTTCAAAAATTCTTGATTGTGATACACAGTTGATTTTGTGGGAGAAAAGGCTTTCTATGAGCTGAGTGAGAGATATTCCTCTCCAAATATGGTCTGAAACCTCAACTCTATTTTCGGTATTTGCCAATACCCTCCATAAAGACTGAGACTCTTAATCGCCAAAGTCATTGGGCTATGGATCACCTTCTCAGTGTACAGAAACTCTCCCTGTTGATATAAAGTGGAAACTGGTGTCTGGAAGTTGTGCCAAAGAAATTTGTGTTTCTGTGATATGCCCGTTGTGGTTTTCCTGGACTGGATCTTCACCATTGAGTTCTACGATGGTTGCTTCATCCTCTTTGCAGCTAGAGGGAGCCCCGACTTCACAAATAATAGCTGTCCTGCTCAATTGCGGCTGGTACATTTAATTGCGTTTGTTTATCTCTGTGCAATCAGTTCTCTCTACCATTCTAGGTAAATTGTTCCTGCACCAGGTTCTTACTCCAAAGAAGTGTTTGTTGTTACTCAGAGATGTCTTTGTTAGATTATAAGGAATGTTGTGATCTGATTTATGTTCTTAATGTGTAATCTTAAGACCCAGAGGGACTGGATAATTAGTAGGGTACTCAGCTGAAATCTTATTTGTTTTATTTTTCATTAAGATGTAATGCTAGAATTACTTGTTTTTTTTTTTCTTTTACCTCATGGACTGAGATCTGCCTTCTGGAAAAGCTGATAGCTACTAGCTGAGAAGTATGAAGCAGGTAATGTTTTATTCCTTTAGATCATTCTGAATGCTGTTTTATATGTTTTTGTTTTTTATAGTGGATGCATCGGTAGTTTGTTAGTTTTCTTATGGGTCAGTCCTGAACCACACTTAATTTACTAGATTGGGGGGTTATTTTATGGAAGTGTTGCCTTTATATCTCCACCTGCTTCAATCTAACCACTACACTTTAGTACTGTATGTGCCTGTAGATGTTAGAGAATGTTTATCTTTATCTTCTTATATTGTTAGATTTTTAGGGTGGCTGGAGCAAGGGAAATGTTGTGTGGCATGATGCAGAAGGCAAAATGTAGTAGAATGGGTGGGTGGGCTGGGAAAAAGTTTCAAAATCTTTGCAGTGTAATGAATACTTGTGTGGGTTATTCAGGATTGGGGGGGTTATTTCACACAGAGACAGCTTGCAGAAAGATATATTTGATTCTCATCTTATACCTCGACCAGTTGATAAAGTGCCATGGCTGGAGAATTGAAAATAATTTCTTGGAACGTACGAGGGGCTGGACATAAAGTTAAACAGTACCAGATTCTAAAACACCTTAACCTTCTGGCGGCTGACATTGTATTTGTGCAAAAGTCACACTTACTTAATTCCGAGGCTGTTCAATTATGTAGACAGCAAATGGGGCAGTACTTTACGGCAGAGGACAATACTCAAAGCCGTGGGGTAGTGATCCTATTGCGGAGGTCTGTTCCATTTTCCTCCAGTCAAATCATTGCAGACTCAGAAGGATGATACATTTTAGTAAAAGGAGTGCTTCACACCAGAGAAGTAATCTTAGGTAGTGTCTATGGCCCCAACACTGACACGCCTAGTTTCTTCATGCATCTTCTTACAGTCCTTATCCCATTTTTACCCATCCCTCTAATTATAGGCGGTGACTTTAATCTTGTATTTGACCCGTATATTGATAATTCAGGTAGACTATGCAAAGGACTTTCTCCAGCACAACGGGCACTCTGGGATCTGTTGGATGGAGCCGGATTGACAGATATTTGGCGCATCCTTCACCCCTCAGATAGAGAATTTACTTACACTTCCCCGGTTCATCATTCATCTTCTCACAATGACTACCTACTTATTTCCCAATCCCTAATTCCTGGAGTGTTGGATTCAGCCATACTCTCAGGCCCACTTTCTGACCATTCCCCAGTCTCTTGCTTGATATCCCTTGCCTCACTTCCCATGGTAAGAGGGCAATGAAGGTTAATAATCAGTTGTTTAAGAATTCAGAATATGTGAATATATATCCAACACATTTCTGTTTTACTGACATTAATGTTAATTCTACGGGAAAATCGGACATTGAATGGTGCTCCTGAAAGCCTATCTCAGAGGTTTGCTGATCGGCTTCACTGCCAAAGAAAAGAACTCAGGACGAACAGCTTAAATCCTTATTATCCCAAATCCGTGTCATAGAACATAATTTATCCCTCAATCACCGGACCAGGTCAGGGAAAGCCTAGTGTAATTAAAAGATTCATATTTGAATTTATTAAGGGAAAAAGTTGAATGTACTATTTTGAAAACCAAGGCTTTCCATCTAGATCTAGTCCTAAACTTAGACAGCTTGAATCTCACAGATTAAATAGCAGTATATTCCCAGAATGAAGACACCTTGAAAACTTTGTCGTCATAATATAGCCTCTGAATTTCAGGGTTACTATGCGAAATTGTACAGTCCTATGGGTAACCCCCTGCCCTTACCACAATTAGATGCCTACCTGGCATGTTCTTTTCTACCCTCACTCTCTGACTCGCAGAGCCCCCATTACTATTGGAGAGCTAATCAGAGTTATCAAAGATTTGCCTTCGGACAAGATACCTAGCCCAGATGGATTTTCCTCCAACTTTTATAAAATTTTCACCCAACAATTAGCACCATCCCTTCTCTCCTTATTTCAACATATCCTTTCAGAACAGAATTCAGATAGTTCTCTATTTGAGACCTTAATCACCCTGATACTCAAGGAAGGTAAACCCCCTATAGAGTACAAAGTTACAGACCAATTTCACTTCTAAATCAGGACCTCAAAATTTTAATGAAACTTCTAGCGGATCGGTTGAGTCCTATTATGTCAGATATTATAGGCCTGGAACAAGTAGGTTTCATGAAAGGCAGATCATCGGTTGACCATCTCAGAACCTTTTCGCATGTCTTCTCAGCTTCCAGGGATGCTGACTTCCCTGCTGTCCTGGTTTCCCTGGATGCTGAGAAGGCATTTGACAGGGTTGATTGGAACTTCTTGTTTCAGTCATTGGCGGCATTCGGATTTCCCCCTCTATTTATAAAATGGATAGGAGCATTGTACAAATCCCCAATAGCACGAATTATATGCAATGGGCTAATGTCTGACTCTTTTACATTATGAGCCGGAACTAGACAGGGATGTCCTTTATCCCCCCCCATTGTTTAATATCTACTTGGAACCCCTAATCCGAAGGATTACAGCGGATCCAGCTGTCCAGGGTATAAGTATCCAGCAACAAATAGTTAAAGTTTCTGCCTAAGTGGATGATTTGCTCCTTCATTTATCTCATCCCAATACATCGATACCGGCCCTACTTAATATTCTGGAAGAATTTAGTTTTATGTCCAATTATAAATTAAATAGAGATTAGACTGTGTTTTTCCCTGAATCATAAAGCGATGAAATCGGTGGCCTCGATATGGGATTCTCTTGGCAGACCAACTCCTTGAGGTATCTGGAATCAACCTGTCTATAGACCCAAACAGATTTATAAAACTGAATCTTGACCCATTATTATATACACTGTTAGTCAAGATTTAAAGAGATGGGCATTACTTCCCCTCTCTCTTTGGGGAAAAATTAATTTAATTGAAATGAACGTTTTTCCACGGTTATTCTAGCCAATAAACCTTTCAAATGTTTGGCTACCTTTGGCATGGTTCAAAAAGACACATCAGATATTCTGTGACTTTATTTGGGCCGGTAAGAAACCCCGGATTGCTTATGATAAACTCTTGGTGCCAAAAATGAAAGGAGGATTACGCTTACCACATCTTAGAATCTACTACTGGGCCAGCCATGCAAACAAATACCTAAAATGGCTAACGTTAGACCAGTCCCTACTATCATATCTCTTTACACCTATATGGTTAAAAATTTAAAGTGCCTTAATACAAGAACAAGGCTTATCCCCTGTTGCACTTTTACATACTAATTTAAAATCCCTACCCCGAGCAATAAAAAGTAATACTATTGCATTATCCATTAGAATTCACTCCCAACTCTGCTCTTTTCTGAAATATAAACACCTTGTTGATCTATCTCAGCCTTGGAGGGAGAACCCTAATCTCACAATTGATGGTAAACCTCTTCATATGAGGTGGATCACTCAACTAGGGATCTCCTCTTAGTTTTCCTGAAAACTGATGGCTCGTGGTTATCCTCATCAGAACTTCTAAACAAGGCCCATATCCCGAACTCAGCTATTTTAAAATATTCCAATTATGACATTTACTAATAAAATCTTTGGAGCAGTTCACCTAACCCTACCTTATTCTGCTTACCAGATTTAATTCCTATTGTGGGCCTTTCCATGCTGTTTTCAGAATATATGGCCTAATACACAACTGGAAATGGCCTGACAGTTTCGACCTGACTCACTTTTGGGCCACTCTTCTTCCCAATCAAAATTCATCTGGCCTGCCCTGTGGCTGAACTGCCATAAATTTGTTATACAGGACAGGTTCCAACTAACACAATTCAAGCTCTTGCATAATCTCTATTACTCACCTCAGAAGATGGCCAAACTGGGACTCCTCCTTCACCCACATAGCATGGCAGTGTCTGCAAGGAGGAGTAACCTGTGCATATCTTCTGGGCATATTCAAGATAGCTCCCATCTGGAATGCTATTAAACAGAAGGTTGACCCTCTCTTGTGTTTATCAGATTTATTTACTGCTGAAATTTGTATATTGGGGATCTTTCCTTTGAGTGTCACTAACAGAAAGTATCATATGACCCTCATTGCCATGTTGGTTAAAAAACTGGTCTTGAGGCACTGGAAGGATACGAAGGATATTTCTTATAATGAATGGTTGCAGGAACTGTTGGCAATCTTAGACTGGAAAAGACAATTGCTAGCCTGCATAATCAATCTCAGAAATTTCTTAAAATATGGGGTCCTCGTGCTGCTCTGTACTCTCTCCAGAAAACCTAATGATCTTTCTTTTGCTGATAGATAGCTTTATATTAGGTTGCTGTACTCTGTGTGAATGGGAGGTTTTGGGAGGGTGGGTGGAGGGGGGGAGAGTTGATCTAATTTCCTATATATTATTACTGTATTACCTATTTACACGTTACAGTAGATCTTATCTCTGTATTTGTGTAAAACTGAATAAAACTTTGAATTGAAAAAAAAACTAGTTTTGCTCACAATACCTTGGTATGTGGTGACAGGGACGTATAGAAGTATTTTGTTGTTCAATTTTCAAGTCTTTTGTAATCTTATGTAGTAATATTTGTCTTTTACTGTGGATATACTGCATGATTTATAAAAGTGTTATTTGGTTTAACCAATGGATCTACAAAATTTGGATGTGGTATTGCATGAAACTAATCTAAAAACAGGTACTTTATTTTTTTATTTTGCAGTTCTTTTGTTAACAGGTATGTCAGCTAGTAGTTCTGCAGACAGAAGCAACCTGTAATACCAGTGTTCATGTTTCCCAATGTCAGATTCACCGTTGAACTGGAGTTTGGGCATGTAGATGAGGCATATGTGTGCTACTTGTGTGACAATCTATTTATTTGTACAGTAGTGGCTGACACTGAGGAACCTGATGAGTTGTAAACAGATCATAGAGTACTGTACAAATAACTGTATTATAACACTTCTGTGGAATGCATTGTATTATAACACTTCTGTGGAATGCATATCTGGTTTCTGTGACTCCAGTTTAACAGTTGAGTTCTGGTATATATTAGTTCATCCCTCCCTGCTCTCTCGGCATCTCCATATAATCCACCTCCTTGATACTTCTTCCCTACCTCTCTTATTCCAAGCCTGCCCACTCCCTTACCCCCTCCCTCCCTCTCCTCTCTTCCTACTTCTCTCTCTCCCTCTCCACAGTCTTGGCACTTATTGTACTGTACCTCACTACCTATCTACTTTTGAACTTTTTTCCTGTGTTACCCATTCCAATCTGTAATTTGATTTCACAGTACTTTTACCTCCATTATTCAGTTTGTCAATGCGCTTGTATCTAATATCCAAACATTGTTTCTTACTCTGATCTGTACTGCTTTCATGTGCTGTGTCACATGTATATTGTTATCTGTAACTGTTTTCTCCCGGTCGTGCCTGAAAATAGACATTGTTTGCCTAGTGCACTTACCGGTTACCAAAGGAAAATAAATAAATAAATTAGTTACCTCTGCAGCTTGTTGGAGCACGCTGAGGGTGCAGGAGATGATGTGCTTCTGGGATAGCTGGGTGGGAGGTATCGTCGTATTTTGTGATTACCGAACTTTTGCGCATGATGGGATACACAGGGTCTTCAGTTCTTTCAAGAAACTACAATTATCGACAACTAGTGTGGGGTTCATAATACCATATTCTGCTGCTAGGAGTGGTATATTACAGCACCTGAAAGGGAGGGGGAGCCAAATGTGTCAGCAACACAGTTAAATGACAGTATGATGAAATAAACACAGCTATACTGATGTTCCATAGATGTTTATATATCTCCCCTCTATCATTAATGAAACAACTACAGACTTAACTACAATATATTATCAGTAACATAGAGAGCATGTTACTTTATTGACATGTCTTTTCTTGTCAGTTTTCTCTTCACAGGGCAGATTGCCATTCTAAACAAGATCAGCAACACTCTCAGCCAATTGCTCAAGGCCATGCAGGGTGGCAACAGGGCTGCAGCCCAATATGCCCATGACACTGCAGCAAAATCGAATTACATCATTGGTCAGAGGGAAATTATTGCTCGGGGAGGAGATCATGGATTTGCTGCAGCGTCATGGGCGTGTACGGCATACGGCCTTAGTAGCCATCCGTGGTCTAGAGCAGAGCAACAGGGGCCTGACTCAAGCTATTTGTGAGCTGAGGAATTTCAAGGAGGCCCCTGCTGCTTTGCTCAAGACCACGCACAGCCTCATGGTGCAGCTAGCTGAGAACCAGCTGGAGGGCATGGAACTGATTCACCACTTGCTCCATAAGAACATACAGCACCTAGAGGATGACCAACCCTCCACAGCTCCTCAGGCAGAAGGTGCCCCTCTCACAACACCACCACCACCTGCAGAAGAGGCGCCAACCCGCATCCACTTCACGCAGCCTTCCCTTTCCTCCCTCCTCATCATCTCCCAAGGCACAACAGCGTGAATGGCCAGCACCTCCCTGTTACTTCTGCCCATTGTAGGGACTATTTTCCATTTGGTTTTTCTTCTTTTTTTTTTGATTATATTAGTGCCTCTAATAGTGTGAAGCAACACTTTTATTTTTTTATTTATCTACTTTTATTTCTGTTTTATTTATTATTCCTTTCCCCTGCCCTGTGTAAAGAAACACTTTTCTTTATTTTAATATTTTTATAATGAAGAGATGTACAGTTTTATTTTTTTTATACAATAAATATTTTATTAAATATTGTTCTTTTATAATGGTGTGTTTGGCTCCTTCTTTAATATATATGTGTACTACTGCTATGATAGACTACTTTTAGTTGCCATCTCTTTCTATACCTATCATCTTGTGCTTGATTTACAGGACTTGGGGGAATTGTTTGAGGCAGCCTATGCAAGTCACCACTGCCCTAACAAGTGCAACTGATATCAGTAATGTATCTTGTATATGTCAACACCTTTTCGTTGACTTTCCTTTGAACTCAAGATACACAAGTGATCTGGCCATGTGAGGGATTCACTGATTGGTGCTATGCAACTACTCAGTGTCCTACCATGTGTGTGTATTGTGCCAATTGATGTTCACAGGCTCAGTTTAATTGTGGCTCTGTAGTGAACATCAAGTGTCTGGTTTGGGAAGGGTGGGTATTGTGTGGCTGAGGCCATCTAAGTATTGTGTGTTTTAACAGGTGTACAGGTGCAATCACAGCACTATACCATTGATGTTGATGGGTATACTTGGTCTGTGGGTCTGCACTCATGATTCAGTACCTGATCATTTGGGGAGTATTGCCTGGCTGACAGAATCCACCTCATGAGTGTTACAACTAGTGCAGTTTGTATCAAGAGGGTATAGTGTACATGTTATGGGTTTAGTTGGGCTATGTTTGTGGACTCAAAATCCAGCACATGACCTGGGAGGTGGTCAGGACATGGGTCAGGCTATGCAACTCATGACTGTAGTTACTAGCCTGAAGCTGTATCAGAGAGGTATGCTCTATCAGAGAGGTATGACGTTCATGTGCATGAGTTTAGTTGGGTGTGGCTCTACTGTCAAGATACAGTACCTGTTGGGAGGGGGGGTTGTCTGACTCATGCTATGCAAGTGATGAGTGTCATAAATAGTCTGCAGTTGGTATCACACAGCTATTCTGTTGATGTTCATGGCCTTAGTTAGGCTGTTGATCTGCATTCAGGATCCAGAACGTGTTCAGGGAGTGGGGGAAGGTATTGCTTGGTTGAGGCAATGTAAGTCATGAGTGTCATAACTAGTGTGCAGTTGGTATCACAGAGGTATACTATTGATGTAGTGTAGTAAGACAATCTCTCATTGTTATTCCTTTCTCAAAAAGTTAGGAAATTCTTTGCAAACAAACTGCGTTAAATCAACAGTTAGGGTTTTTTACAGTGACAAAGCGAGGAAATTTGGCGTTAGGGTTTTCAACCATAACTCTGCACCCCCCTCACTGGCACACACACACACACACACACACACACACACAGATACAGGCACAGACATAGACACATACACACACACACACACACACACACACACACTCACAGAACACACAACTATGGGGCAGTACAAGGTAAAACCAATCACAGACAGACACCATAGCACAACAGAAATAACATACAACTTCTTAAACATACCACAACAGGCATCCATCATCATGTTTCACCAACTGTATCACTTCTACTGCCATTCCAGTCTCCTATATGTGCACAGCCTTCTACATAACAACATAATACTGATAGTAATGCACATGTATTGTTGGGAGTGTAGAGCCCTTTGGTCTACTGCTGTTACCAACTTTTCAATTTCTGCATAGAACCATTGCACTGTGCTACTACTAATATCAGCATTTCTACATGAGAGCATACCGCACACCTCCACTAGGTTGCTCATTACTGTAGAAGACTATAGCCACATGGTATCACCAAGTTGGCCATTTGTGCATAACAGTGCAGCGTGATGTGTCAACCTACTTGCCCATTTGTGGATAACACAATAATATTTATACTTAAATACATGGATTGTTAAGGTCATGGTACTTAGCCCCTAGTAGGTTGTCAATTTCTATGTAAGAGCATAACACCATGCTACCATGAACTTTGCCATTTCTGCATAACAGCATACCCATTACTCCACCTACTTGCCTGTTTCTGTGTAAAACTGTAACATAACTGTTAAGATAGATGTATTACTGGGAACAAAGCCCCAGCAACTTGCCCATTTCCAGATAGCGGCATAGCCCAATCTTTCCACCAAATTCTTGAGTTTTGCATATCACCATGATAAAAACAGACAAACACATGAGTTGATGAGAACACAGGACCTTTAGGCCCAGTCCACTTGCATCAACTTTCCGAAGGTGCCCATTTCTGCATAACAGTATGACATAACAAGTACATCTCATGTATTAGTGAGCGGTTGAGGCCCTTTTAGTTGCTATGCTACACCAACTTGCCCATTTGTGCATCATGGCATAGCCCCATGTTCTCACCAACTTGCCCATTTCTGCATACCACCATAATATGAGTAGTGAAACCATGTATTACCACCTACTTGGTGTTTATCCGTAACAACATAGGCCCATATTCCCAGCAAATGTTTCATTTATCTGAAACAGCACCATATGAGTAATGAGGCAGATGTATTGGTAGCTTTATCTGATATGCTTCTAGCACATCTTGCTCTAGACAGACAACAGACTGGGATGCCAGGAAATCTGATACAGTTGGTGAAACATGATGATGGATGCCTGTTGTGGTATGTTTAAGAAGTTGTATGTTATTCATGTTGCGTCATGGTGTCTGTGATTGGTTGTCTTACCTTGTACTGTCCCCATAGTTCTGTGTTCTGTGTGTGTGTGTGTTTCTGTGCCTATGTGTGTGTGTGTGTGTGTGTCTGCACGCCAATGGGGAGCCAAGTTGGGTTGAAAACCCTAACATCAAATGTCCTCGCTTTTGTTGCTGTAAAAACCCTAACTGTTGCATTAATGCAGTTTTTGCAAAGAATATATATATATATATATATATATATATATATATATATAAAATATTATAGGGTGCAGTAGCATCCCTATAGTTAAGTTCAGTAGGCAGTTCAATGTGAAACTCAAACTTTTGCACTTTAATAACTTTACAACTGTTCAATGCATTTCACCAGAATTTCAGAACACCTTTTTGTGGGGCAGATCTCTTGATTGGCAAGTTTTCGTTTTGGTCGTATGTGTGGTTTCTGAGTTATGGAGAGGTGAAAAGCATGTTTTCGCCGTTGACTTGCTGGGATTTTTTTTGAACTTGCGACAGCCCAAGAGTTTGGTTGTTTGGTCTGAAATTTGCAGGGCAGAAAGGGACTACCCACAGATGTGCCTTTGCTAGTCTGGTGTAAAAAGAATAAGCAGTTTTAAGTTATTACAATTCATTTCTGAGCATGCTCAGTAAACATTTCAAGTTAGCTGTATGAAACAAAGTAGAATCCTGCTCCATATGGAGAAATTCCTACTTCATATGGTCACCACCTTTGTCATCTTCTTTCAAATATGCCCCAAAATACATTTTGAAACCTCCAAAATGATATTCTGGGGAGGTATCAACACATGTAGCTTGCTTATTGGGACTCACCTTTGGTGCATTCTGAACTTTATGTGAGGAAATATACCCATAAAATGTGTTTATTTAATCATTGTAATCCTACTTTGTATCTAAGTAATACAACCTAGGATCCTACTCCATATGCCAAGATGCAACGTGGGATTCTTAGCTCATGAGCCAAAAATAGAATTACAATTAAAAATTTTTTTTTTTAGACGCCAGGTGCCAAATCCTCCTGTTCGGCACTAGATGCTCCCAACACCAGTATGGAACCCTGGGGAGCCCACTTCCAGTGTCTCCAACAGGAAATAACCATGGCTGACAATGGGTTGCCCAATCCCCGTGATTAAGTGCAGTGCAGCCCCCAAAAACATGTCAGACAATGGGGTGCCCAATCCTCATGTTGGCAGTAGCCCCCACTAATGTGGGACACAGGGAGCCCACCCCAGTGTCCCCAGTTATAGCATGCCCTCCATCACCAGTACTGGCTGAAATAAAGAAGACAGTCCGTCAACATCGCTTAATTAAAAACATCCTGAGAAAAGAAATGGTCCTATATGTAAACAACTATTAACCCTGAACCTTGACAAAATAGATGAGTTTTCCTGATCACTGTGTCACTGGACTCTCTTCCACTATACTTTTCCAGCATGAGGTAGATAACTGAACCAGATGATTACCTCTGAACCAGGATCGTTCCATCTAAAGGTTTTCCTGAAAAACTGTCTTTTCTGCGACAATACTGAGATTCCTTACTGTAAAATAGCACTCTGTCACACACATACATGCCACACACGTTTGCTATACAACTTTTAACAAATGTAAAAAAAATATTTACAGTAATGCAATTGTGTATTTTATTGAAGGAAGCTTTAGCTTCAGTTTATTAATAACAATAAAGAGGGCAGGAACTTGTAAATAACACATCTGAAATGAGGAAGAATGGTACCGCATTAACTACCACTCTAAAAGCTAAAGAAGTATTTTAACAGCTGGAACCATTGGTCGCTGATCAGCTGGGAAATTATATACAGTATCTACTAGAATCAAATTAGAATCCACTGGTGTAAATCAGGGCATGGAAGCACACCTAGTTTAACAGGTGCCACTGGAGTTTGCTGGAGTTTTGTTTGCCAGGATCAGCATCACATGGGGGACTACTACATAACATGCCTTCAGTTTCTTCAGACAACTGACCATCCCTTGTTCCCTTAATATTGCCATTTTAAATAATGGGTCATGTTTTTGACCATACAAATAACCATGTATTAAATGTCATAAAACAAGTGTTAATTATGGCATTTAATACACAGCTCTTTATGTGAGAGAATGTGGTAGAAAAACGTGACCCTCAATTAAATAAAACAAAGTATTGGGTGCAGTGTATGAAACTCAGATTTTATACTCACCCCATCACCTCGAGGTTTATGTGCCATCCAACAACTCGGGTGTGTGTAAAATTTTCATTGCACACTGAAGCCCATACTTAATCCTATATTATAAAAAGGGTATGAGAAATAGAGCTTTCTGATTGGTTGTAAACATTCTATCAGCCCTATGTTAATAGTCGATTAACATACATGTACAGCCTAATCGCATGTGGAGCAAGGTTTAACACTATTTTAAAAAAAACAATTTTATTATAATAGCAATAAGGCACTCCCAAGGGTTATGTTAATGGTCAGTTAATCACCCTCTAGGGGCATGTAGCACTTAGCTATGCCTCGTGACACATTATACCCCTAGAGGGTGATTAACAGACCATTGACATAACCCCCTGGTCATGCCTATTAGCTAACACAATGAGGAAAACAAAATCTTCAGCTCCTTCCAAACAAACAAACAGGGCTGATACACTGTTTCTATAAATGAATACAAAAAAGCCACTCCACTCTCAATAGCCTGTGCTCCTGTGTAAAACTAAATCAGAAGCAGACAAAAATTGATAAATGTATAAATCTATTCTAAACCATTGTCTATATTTGAAGGGAATGGGCTCACCTTTGTTTTCACTGTGTCCATATGCTGTTAAAAGATTGAGCCTATTCAGCTGGATAAATACTGTTTTTATGTTACACTAATAGCACTTTATTGTATAGCACTTTAATAGATATAATCTCTGAGCCTTTAAATCTGCATTAACTTGGGACTGGTTCTTTACTTCTTTTAAACCACAATACTTCCCTTAACCAGCATCCCTTGAGAAAGCCTAATGGTGAAACCTGGTCGGGAGTTCTGTTTGACTTTTTTGCATGGCCACGGCTGCGTATATATGCTATTTCTATGCATTTTGAAGTTTTGAATAAATTGTCATAGTTGAAGCCTAGTGCCTGCGTTTTTTGTCTGCTTCTGTTTCTATAAATGGTAGCTTACTGTATGGTGGGTTCTTTTATTACTCTGCACCAGTATATTCCATAGTGATGCTGGCAATGATGGCCTGCATCCCTGATTTCTTAAGCTTTTTTTCTTGGTTAATAGCTACCCTTCTACTGAAGATATTCAACATTTCCCCTTTCACCTCCATTATGCTGGCAATCAGGAAGCAAGCTAGGGTTGTACCTATTTTTGAAAGGGCATAGATCCTACCCTGACTGGCAACTATTAATCAGTCTCTATTCTATCTCCACTGAGTAAACTGGAATGGATACGTTTTCAACAACTTCTTTAACACATGGTAAAGTATAATGTCTTTTATAAACATATGTCCTGGAAAATTTAAAGTACCACAGCTGTACTGGTAAGTTTCACTAACAATGAAGTTTGGCCTTTAAGGGGCAGACCAAGTTGTCCTGGTGGACCCCTCCCCTTATGGCAAAGAGGGTTTGCTCAGAAGGGTAGATGGGGGTCATAGGACTGGGGACAGGTCAGAGAGGAGGGGAGGAGCCAAATAATGGGAGCAGGATAGGGATTGGTGAAAAGGGGAGTAGGAGGTGCAGAATTTACAGGGTATATAAGGGGCAGTACAGAGGGATACATCCTCTTTTGCTGAAGATTCTGTTGCTTTTAAATCAATAGAACTACAGCACATCAGATTGACTTTTACATTTTGAATCTGTGTGACGGTTTTTTCAAAGGTAAGTTAAAAAAAGAAGAAAAGGAGACTTAGATCTGTATACAGAGTTGTGGGACAAGTGTGAGTGCAGGCGTTGGTACAAGCACAGCAGGCGTGTGTTTTAAAAGGATGTTTGTTAGGTAGTCTTTCCTAGCCAGTTATATGTGAGTCGCTGTTACGGGTGTGCACAGTTCTTTAGTGAGAGGCACAAAGAAGGCGGTTAGATCCACGGCTGTAAGACATGTTTGAGTTGGTAGAATGAGTGGCTGGGAGCGGGGGAGATTAATGGAGTAGAGCAGACTGAGCTGGGGAGTTTTTTGTTGTGCTTGAAGATGAGATTTTGGTATGCTGAGGGCTCGAGCTGAACCAGAATCGGAATGAGGAGTTTTCAGTTGTTCCCTGCAGGTTATTTTGGCTGAAGACCAAAAAACACAGGGAGGGCTGGGAAGCATATGAGTTGGACAAGGGAGTGAGCAGATTTGGGGGTGATCTGGTGCATTTGGTCATTTTGGGGCACGAGGGGAGAAGATTGAAAATGAGGGACCAGTGTGGAGAGGGCCAATTACAAGGCCCTGCCTGGGAGTCAAGTGCGCTTGGTCCAAAATGGGAGGAAAGACAGGGAGAGAGAGTTCCCCAAGCATGAAATATGCTAAAAAACCCAAAACAGGCTGGCTTGCAATGAGAGGAGCTTGGAAGGCGGCCCATGAGGGCCTAGTGAGAGAGTCCACATGGTTGGAAAAACAGCATCTGATGTCACACCGCGTGGCTAGGTGGAATGAAAGACAGAGGGCTTTGGGGGTAGTAGGCAACAATGGGGTTTCTTGGGTGGCAGCTTTGGTGGTGTTTTCCTCATAGGACAAAGAATTTTAAACAAACTGTACTCCTGCCACATACATTATTAACAGACAAAACACTTTGGAAATTTCAAGTGGTCGGGGGACATGTGATGCAGTGCAGCTAGAGGCAGCGTTTTCGCAGAGCTCCCGCTATCCACCCGTTTCTAAACTATTTTCAACCTACAAAATCGACATCTAAGTCCTGATTTACATCTGGAGTGCGGATAACACTCCTCTGTACTTGGCAGCACTGTGTCTTGTGCATATTAATGCACTCGGAAGACGATTGAGGTGGAAGCGGAGATGAGGCCTGCTGGCATGAATCATACCCCACCATCCACACCTGAGAAATCTTCTTAAAAATCTAAAAACCAGAATTCAGGGTCCGCAGCCAAGCTACCCCCTTCCAATGTTTCACCAGCTCCTCTTACCGAGGATTGTTTCTTGCAAGAGCTAATACCATTTAAAGAAACACTGGATGACATTTCTACTGAGCTAAAATCACTAAGGGGAGATCTCAGCACCCTAACCACCAGAATGGGAGATTCGGAGGCAATAACTTCCTCTTTGGAGACCTGGAGGGAGAAGATAGATCCAGAGATTATTCATCTCAGACAGCAGATCAATAAACTGCAACTCAAAATGGAGGACTTAGAGGAGGGCCCTGATATCAATCTTTTTCTCCAGAAGTTTCTCAGCAAAGTTGTTGGGCCTTCCCCTATCAATCCACAATATCATACTGGACGTGCTCATTGATCTCTCAGACCGAAACCTGCAGCTGGAGCACCGCCTAGGCCCATCATTATCAAATTTCTAAGCTTCTTGGAAAAACAGCATGTATTATCAAAGGCAAGAGAACTGCAAGCAATTTTGTGGAGTGGTTCCAAGCTACATATTACTCAAGATCTTCCCTATGAGAAGAGGTAAAAATGCTCAGCGTTCCATTCTACAGTCAGCAAGTTGATTGCAGCGGGTATTTGCTACAAAATGAACTACCCTGCCAAGCTAAAGTAGCCATCGATGGTTCTTGGTACTCCTATGAATCCCCAGAGAAAGCGGCATCGGATCTCTCTCTCAAGTTGCCTAACTTGTTCAAACCAGGCTGAACCTCTGAAGCAGTGCCAAGAAGTTACCTCCTGTTACAAGCTGCGTTTCTGGACTCTCACCTTTTGTTGTTGATTTCTCTCTTCTTTTCTCATCTGGTTTCTCTGGTGGCGGGGGGGGATGGTTGGTGGGTGGACTGTTGGGGCTTGGTGAGCCCGGTCCACGATGGCTCGTGCAGCCTACTGATTAGTGGGGGGGGGAACTCGGGGTGTGGTGGTGGTTTCTAGACTATGCAGAACTGGTCGGACCACTTGGTCCCTCTAGTACCGATTGTTCCCCTGGTTCCTCTCATGCTTCCCTAGCTCAGGTAATTAGGTTTAGTGAACTTTTATAAGCAATTTATAGGAGAGGTCACTAGGCAATCCTCATATATCCGTAGACAAGTGTGGATGATGGAGTTAGAGAGGCCTTTCGAGAAGGGGCGATAGACTAGGCCAATAATAGGCAGTGTGGACTGTGGGCTGCTATTGTGAACATTCCAGAGGGGGGATTGCAAGACATCAATACGGTTCTGCTTGATGCCTAACAAACTCCTATATTTGGAAGCAGAATCCCTAACCACGAATGATTTTTGATTGTGGCTAAGCCTGAAGCTGGCCCCCTGGGCTGGAGGGATGACTGTGACTCTCATCACTGCCATTGGGGCTTCAGAGATCTATACCCCAAGCCTACTCAGCCTTAAACTTGTGCGTGTTGTGTAGCATGGCTATTTTTATGAGGGGTTAGGGGGATTAGATGGTAGTTGGTAGGGGAGTGTCATGTGGTGACCCAGTCAGTTAGCATTCTGGCCAGAGACCATCTTTCTCATGGCAGAGACAGGAATCCAGAGGACCCTGGTGGGTTCTCACTCTCAATTGAGGTCTGGTGGCATTGAGCCCAGAAGCAATGGTGCACCCTCCGCTTAGATTTATTAAGCATATTCCACGTGTATTATTCCACTCCTTCTCAAGTTATGAGTGTATAGCATGGCTATGATTTAGATCATTTCGAGACTCCAGTCAGGTTCTCCATTTCTCAGGTCTTTTTGTAGGACTCATCTAGACTCAAGGGGAAGGAAGCTCCACTGGAGAGCCTGTCCTAGAGGGACTTCTAAATGCACCAAGGAGAGGGGGGGGGAGAGCAGCCCAGATGGAGGTTATTTTAGTCAGAAAGTTCTCAGCGCTCACGAGGTGATAACTCTAGACTTAGCAGTCAATACTTTCTCATGGTACTGGTTCAGGGCTATCTCCTGGATCTCCCACCTTGTGGATGCTTCTGGTGGCAGTGAAAGTAAACATGACACCCCCCCAAGCCCCGATGCAATGCACCCAGCAGCAGTGAAAGTAAACATGATACCCCTCCCCAAGCCCATCCAATGCACTCCGGCAGCAGTGAAAGAAAATAAGCCCCCAAGCCCCATGTGAGTCGCTCTCAGTGGCGGTGAATGAAAAAGATGAACCCCTCCCAGCCCCAAACCCTCAGTGCAGCCGCCATCTGCGGCCGTTGGCGGTCAGACATCCCCAAGTATCCCAACCCACCCCAGTCCCCCACCTAAGCAGGGTCCCTCTGTCATTGTGGCTCAACCCACCTGCATACCACCACATCTTCCCACTGACAGAGTTTCTGAGAATGACAGCTGTCATACAGTGAGAGACCGCAAGCCAGCTGTCATTCTCAGATGGCTCTGTCGGTGGGTAGACATGGCAGTATGCAGGTGGGTTGAGTTGCCTGCCGACACTGGAACACTGCTACTGTGGGGGGGTGAGGGGTAGGCTAGGGGTACTTGTGGGGTCTGACTGCAATGGCCGACTGCCATGGACGGTGGCTGTACCGAGGGCTTGGGGCTGGGAGGGGTTCATCTTGTCATTCACCACCACCAGAAGCAGCATGGTACAGAGTCTTGGGAGGTGTCATTTTTCACTGCCACAGGGAGCAGCATTGATTGGGACTTGGGATGGAGGTGTCATGTTTACTTCACTGCCACCGGAGCGGCATTGACTGGGGCTTGGGGGTGTCATGTTTATTTCTCACCGCTGCCGGGACCGGCATTGGACGGGGGCTTGGGGGGGCACATTGGACTGCCAGAATGTGCGGACTGCCATGCTGCTACCTGCAGTGTGGCAGCCTGCCTGTAGGTGACCACCTACTTAAGTCTAGATTTTCTAGACTTATCTGTCTGTGACACATCCCCGGACTTGCCCCAAGGTTGTGCCACAGAATAGGGCTGTGAATGGGGTTGTGCCCAGTATGCATGAGCACACCCCCAACACAGCCCCTTATAATCTTATAATGGGAACTCAAAACTTTAATAACTTTTGAATGGATTAATATTTTTTCAAACGAAAAGCAGCATGTTCCTTGACATAAGCTCTTTCAGATGAGCCAAGTCACAGAGCAGCACACCATACAACGGCCACACAGCACCACAGACAAAATCTGAAAAACTGCCCACATAACTGGCAAAAAGTGCATTTTTCAGTGTTTTGGTGTGCAAAAACCCTAAGTCCGACCAAAACATAATTTGACAAATCAAGAGATCTATCACGCCCCACCATGCGTACCAAATATCATGCAAATCCGTTGAATGGATCCAAAGTTATTAACGTGCAAAATTTTGAGTTTAACATAGAAGAGGCTTCATAACCCTAAATATATAATATATGTATTTTATATATATATATATATATATATATATATATATATATATATAAAATATATCATATATCTGTCTATCTATCTCTACCTCTACATCTATTATACTGGCGTAGTTGGGCCAGTATATTTATGATTGAGCAAGTTGTTTAATGTTAAACCCCACATTTTGCACCTTAATAACTTTGCAGCTGTTCAATGGATTGGCACAAAATTTGGAATACACAGTATTGCTCAGTAGTTCTCTTGATTTGCCAAGTTGCATTTTGGTTGGACTTGAGGTATACGTGCAGCAAAGCACTGAAAAATGTGTTTTCACTTTTTTGCTGATTTTTGCCCATTGCGCTGCTGCCGCACCATTTGGTATTTTGGTCTGAAATGCTCAGAGTAGAAAGAGGCTTCGTCAAAGAAAAATCCAGCATTAGTTTGGTGAAAAAATATTTATCCATTCCAAAGTTATTTAATTTTGAGTTTTCAGGTTCTGAGCATACTCAGTTCACTCCAAGATTCATATGTATGTTTTGTGAAAGGGGATTGGGCTCGCAATCAAGGATTTTGTCACCTCACAAATGGGGATTTATAAAATCTTCATTCATGAGAAAAAGTTCCTCATTTGTGAGTCGCCATTTTGTTTTCATTTTTCCCACAAAACAAAATGTTGTAGCTTGTGCCACAGGTGACTTTTTGCTCAAATAAGGCATGGGGTTTGTTCAGGGTGATGCCCACTTCAAACCCATATTTTTGGTTTCCTTCATTTTAGCCAAAAAATGGCCATTTTAAACTTTTAAATTCTTCATTCACTGCTCCCTTCTGATCCTCATTCGTGAGGTGACAAAATCTGCAAGCCAATCCCCTATCATGAAGTAGCAAAATCCTTGATTGCAACTTAGCGACCAGATGGCCCTATTTCATGAACAAGGATTTGGCTCATGAATGCGGATTTTGTCAACTCACAAAAGGGGATATGATTTTTGAATCCCGTTTCGTGAGCTGACAAAATCCCCTTTCACGAGGTGTCAGAATCCTTGTTTTATTTATTTATTTGCTTTTGTTAACCAGGTAAGCACACTAGACAGCCCATAAATCAACATTTACATACATTTACATAAGACAGGTGTTACATATAGTGTATCGTAATACATAAATTAAGAGAACAAAAAAGCAAGTGTAGTTGTGAAAGGTAAGGGAAAATGAGCAAGATGGGGTGAAATGGGTGAGGAGGGGGAAAGTTCCTAGTCCCAGAAGGCCCCTTTTAGGATGCAGGAAACCCTGCCAAGGTTCTGGGAGAGCTAGACAGAAGGGGAGAGTTACTTAACATTGTTTTTTTTTTTGCTCTCATCTACAGCCTACATGGAAAATAATGTTTGCCCCAGTCTTGAAGTAGATATGCATTCTGTCCCAAGGTAGTGCCTTGGATAGGTCTGGTGAAAAAATATGAAGGGGTTCCAGAGTTAAAAGGATTTAAATTTTAGTATTTTCCAACTTATGCATGCGCATTTGGCATTTTCGTGATAACATTTGGTGGCAAAAGTAAATATTCGATGCCGCTAATGCTACTTTTTACTGCTGTGACTCTGAAATGGCAGGGCACCACACATTTTTTAGTGCCATGCCAACTGCTATTATGTTGATTATTTCCATGAACTAACAAGCATGGAAAATACATGCAAATTGTGGAATTTTGAAAAACAGGCATCAGAACTTAGCTAAACTGCACTTGTTTAGCTAGATTCTGATGTTGGATTTTTTTTTTAAATGGGGCCAAGAAACACCCTTTCTGGGCAACAAAAATCCACTGTGCCCAGCTTTGTGAGAGGAGCACTTCCCTCGTGCTCGCTGTATGAGAAAAGCAGGATTTTCTTGACTTCTGAAATCGCAGCTGGAACTTGTGCTGTTGGCTGCAGATCCAACTGTGAGTCACCTTTTCCATGGTGTCTCCTGGTACCCCCACCCATCAATCACCATCCTTCTTTATTCTTTAAATAGTTATAATAATCCAACACGGGATGCCCCCAGTGTCAGATGCCCCTCCCTGCCCCACCCATTTTTGTGAAAATAATTCATAAGTCCCCTGCTCCAGGCAGTGTGGGACACTGGGGAGCCCACAGCCATTATCCTCAAATACTTTCAATGTTTTGTTATCCTCAAGCACTGTGGGATACTGGGAAGCCCACTCCCCATATAGTGTCAATATCTTTTGTTATACCTAAAATAAGAAAACTGTCCCATTATGTCTTTAATATTTGCTTAAACCTGAAACAAAGAAAACAGTCCCTCATTGTCTCCCTCTGACCCCCTCCCGCATCACAACCCTCCAACTGAGCACCCACCACCCACCACCCACACCCCCCATTACCCCATTCTTACCATCAGAGGTTGAACACTGATGTCTTCTGTGGACTGGGACACATCTGCACTCTTCAAAGCTGAACCATGAACTGAGGAATTAAGGCAAGTGCCATATAATGTATTTCAGTGGCATTTTGAACTTAGGTTGATAACTTTTACCATTTTTTTTTGCACCAAAGTTTCAACATGGTCTTTTAGTTACCCCCAATAAACTCTGTAAATCTTGTTTTGTTAATTGAGCCCAGAAGGTGATTTCATGGCTGCTACACAAAATCACCTTTAGGGACTGAATAAGGAGATTTCACTGCCAGAGTTCATGAGGTGGGGTCCCAAAAAGGACATGTTGAAAATTTGGTAGAAAAATCCTAAAAATGGTAGAGTTAGGTACGCACATTGAAATTTTCCTATGCACTCTCATAACTGGTAGTTTTCAATATGTTGATTACAAATGTTCAACATAGCCAATTTTTTCACACTGCCTAATGAACAGTACAACTGTCATTTATCACATCCTATCGGAAACATGTTTTCACACCTGCGGCATGGAATGGAGTTTTGGCATAAAATAGAATATTTTCTGCAATGCAGTTTATGAGGTGAGGTCATAAGAATACTGTTGAAAATGTGGGGTTAAAATATGGAAAAATGCCAAATGTATGACCATTTATTGCAATTTTGCTATGCCCACTTGTAACTTTTGATATTTCAAGTGTGTTAACCTCATATTTTCAACAGCCTTCTTATTATCCCACCTCATGTATGCTACAACTGTCATTTTTTCAAATCCTGGCCAAAATGTGTTTTTGCACCTGTGGCACAGAATAGCATTGCAGTTCTGCAGAATTATGTTTTGGCAGGGATTAAAAAATTTCCTTTTACTGGGTACATGAGGTGAGGTAATAAGATTCCTATGCTTTACAATTTGTGGTCAAAATATGTACAGTAAACATTCCAAAATAATGACCATTCATTGCAATTTAGCTAAACACGTGCATAACTTTGGAAAGTTTCAATATTTTCACTCCAAATTTTCAGCAAAGCCATCTTATTACCCCACCTCATGTATGCCACAGCTGTCTTTTTTAAAATGCTATCCAAAATGTGTATTCATACCTTTAGCATGGAATGACATTGCAGTTGCACAGAATTATGTTTGGGTTGGGATTTGAATATTTTCTGTACTATGACAAATATGAGCTGAGATATGCCATTTTAGAGATTTTTGGTGGCTATCTTGAATTTGCCCACCTAGCGGCATTTGCCCAAATTTTTGAGAGGGTCCTCCAAACCCATCTTGTTTAGTACCATTTATTCATATAAAAAACACCTTCAAACCTTTTCCCCCATAAATTGGTCATGGACTCCTATTATTTTTTTCCTTTACTAAATGCTAATCATTTAATGAACAATGTAGCTAATGTTGTACTGTTGATATGGAAGAAAGCATTGGTGAAACTATTATATATAGCTGGAGACATGGGATGCATTAATAATTACAAAATAATCTCTGTCCCAAGAACTTTAAAGTAGGGGTGTACAAGTCAAGAAACTTTGTGAAACTCTGAAAATTTCATGAAGAGTGATGTACCACTTTATGCAGATCTTCTGGCGAAGTGTATGTGTAGTGGTGTTTTAACAGCAAAAATGCCTATGAAGTGCCACAACATGTCATTTTTGTTAGGCAAAGAAACATTTAGCTAGGGAAAAACTTTGTGAAAGGCTGCACAAAACATCTTTTTTATTGCATTGCAAACCCACTCCACCCACTTTGCACACATCAGTGGTCACCCACCCTCACCCACCTTCCATATCATTGTAACACTTCTACTCCCCCAGTACAGCTCCCTGCAAGCACCCACTTCCATCCCCCACCAACAGTTCAGGCAAAAGAATAAGTGTAATTATTTGGTGGGCAGTTGCTACTATGCTGTACCAAATCCTGTCCCCCACCTGCTCCAAACAAGTAACCACCCTCCTCCCCTTTCCACCTTATCTAGACACTTGATTCCTTAATTAAATAAATCACCTCACACACTTCCCTATCCTATAGCAGCCAACCTCCTGTCCTTCCCCCCAAAGTGCCCAAAACGTTTAACAATACAGTACTTAATTGGAAATATTCTTCTTCATAGGAGTGGCCAGCTTGTCACTTCACTATTTAATGCTCAGTATATGAATGATAACATCCTACTGAGTAGTAACACCTGACTGGCTGACATTTAGGCCCTGTCCACACTACACCTCTGTAACGTTACAGAGGGTCCAAACCATTACCGCAATGTTTTGCATTTACACCTGTAATGTTACAGAAGGCATTTTCATAACCATTGTTGAAACCACATATGAGGTGGTTTCAAAAAACAGTTATGAAACTGGTTATGCCTCGATACCATTACCGGCTGTCATGTGGACGCATGGCACTGGTCCCCTAGCGCAGCGGAGCTGCATTGTGGGATCAGGTGCTGCCGTAATGGTCGCTCGGCTCCCACAGTGTGGACCAGCGGTACTGGTCCTGTAATGGACACCGCCGCAGTGAGGACACACTGTGTCACTCCCTAGCTGTAACAGTTTGCATCCGTTACCAGGCCGAGCAGTGTTGTGTGGATGGGGCCTAAGATGACAGAAAGTTTTATTCTCCACAGGCAAGCATGGCATGAAATCAATGGCAAGCATCTCTGCTGTTACTGCATTCAGTTCCCTTGATTAGATGCATATTCAGCATGATTTGACAAGATATTCAAAGTCATGGGATGCACCTGTTTTGGGGTGGTTTGGCTTTCCTCGCTCAACTGCATGTGATGTGGGGTAGTATATGCCTCAGATGTCAAGGCAGATGAGGTCAGAAAGCTAATTGTCTGACAACTATCTCAATCTTGGGATTTTTACTAAGGGCACTTATGCTCACTGCAGATTTGGATCTGTCAGTGATGTAACCACCACTAGCCAATCCAACAGCCTCATCTACAATATCTTCCTCCAGAATAATAACCTCCTCTACTTTCTGTGGCACTATAGTTGTTTTTTGTAGTGCCAGTATGTCCACCCTTTGATGATCCCACAACTGTTGTCTTTTGGTATGTATACCACCTCGACATGTTCCTTGACTTATGGTGGGTATGCTGTCTCCCTGAACCAGCATGAAAGCCCTTTTCCCACAGCTCACCCATGTCTAACATACTTGGCATAGTGCCACAGTGAATCTGTGGCATGATGTTTCACAGGTTTTGAATGATTGTATGATTTAAGGAAAGCACTTACCTGTAACTTTGGCACAGTCTTTCCAAGCATAGAAAAATATAAACCAATACTTGATGAGACTCTGCTGAAGATAATGCAAAGCCAACACTGTATCACATGATCATTTAAAGCCTGAGAAATATCATGCCATGCATTCACCAATACCAAGGGATATTTTTTACCCTATCACATTTTCTCACCTTTGAAGCATTAAATATGAACACCAACTGATGCCTAAGAATATGTTTTTTTTTGCAATTAATTTCCTTACTTTATAAAAAGAGAATATGATTACAGATATGCAGCAGTTTTTATTAACAATGCCAGCTGCCAGTAGTTTTAAAAGAAGCTCCCAGTCACAGTATCACTCCCCACTCTTCATCCATGCCAAACAATCCCAGTAGTTCACTGGCATTTCCACCTTCACCTACCCAGTAAAAATGTTTTGCCATGTGTAAATTCTGTTGTTATAACTGTTTTTTTTCCATCTGTAATGCCACTGTAAATGACACACTCTCAGGTCCACCCCCTTTACTGAGCATGAATACTGTCACTGTTGTCTTTTTCTGAAAGTGGTGTGGATTCATTTTAATGTATGTTAGCATACCAACATTCCCTGAAAATAGGTTGGTATGCCTGTCAGAGAGGATGACCACTACTGCACTGAAGACCTACGCAACACTGACAATGAAGGGGAAACAGCTCTGACTTCATAAGTACAGTACTGATGAGAATGCCTGTCAATCAGAAACTTTAGCAGTCCAATACAACAAAGGCTCATCGTGTTTAATAAGGTGCTTTGTGTCCACCAGTTTTGCATCTAACATTATTTCAGCTGCATACAAATAGAATAATAGATAGGCGAGTGTCTATTACAAGGGAATTATATCATTGAGAGATTCTGGGGACAAGAGAACCTCAAGAGGAAAGCTCGAGAGGTTCCCTTGCCCCCAGAACCTCGAGATGGTATTATTCCTGAGTGATAGACACTCGCCTATTCTTTATTTTTTGTAATATATGGATGCGAGTTTACTTTGCAGTTTGTGAGGTGTTGACACCAGGGCTGGCTGCCATCTCAGGGAGGACTCAGGCGCTGATTCTCTCCTTCTCACCTCCGCCCACCCGCCCGCTCACTTGCTCGCTTGGTGTCTTTGTTGAGCTACTTATTTTTTTAGGCAGTCCTACCTTTCATTGATTTCCTGCATTGCAGTATGCGAGATTATCCAAACAGTTGTGCAGCAAAGAATCGGCAGTACAGCGAACGGATAATTTTCTCTCGCTAAGCAAAAGACAGATGCCATTTTTTTCTGTTTTGCCCGCCCACAAAGACACTGTGTCTGATGAGGAGGCATGATTTTTCGTACGTCACCACACATTAAGTCTACGGTATTGGAGGGTTTTGAGATTGTGCTGTTCTGGTTTGGTGATAATACTATCGTTTAGAGCTCGAACGATAGTATTACTAGTTCTAAACGATAGCATTATCACTTGGCAAAGATACTATTATCACTTCGGCTGAAGTGTATTACAGGGAATTTTTTGTATGCTTTAGGATACCATTATTTCAATGCTCCATATATTACAATCCAATATCTTCTGCCTCATTCTTCTACTTCATATATTCTTCCGCACCAAACTGAGACAATACTGCCCATAGAAGATTGATTATAAGTTTCTGTTTTTGAAAGGATGAAACTGACACCATATGCCTTGGTTCTCTGCTAGCAGTTTGCTTCCATATCAGTCTTTACAGCTGTTTTTTAAATAGTTTTCCTGATGTATGAGGTGAATCAGGCATGCCTACCTTCAGTCCCATCCACACTGGCGTCCCTCAAGGCTCAGTCCTTGGCCGGATCCTCGTCTCCATTTTTCTAAATGACCTCCCCTCTGTCTGTACATCTGTATCCATCCGTTCACATGTATGCGGAAAACACCATCCTGTATGTTTCCAGTCCATCCTCCCCCACGGTGGTGTCCACTTTACAGTAGGACTTTGACAAAGTCCAGCAGTGGTTACAGTCGAACCAACTGTTCTTAAATGCCAAGAAGACAGCCTCCATGACCTCTGGCACAGGGCAGAGACTCTCAATAATCCCCTCCCCTCCCCTCCCTCTATCCACACACTTGATGGTCAAAGTTGGAAGACACTACCTCCTTCAGGTACCAAGGGGTTTGGATTGATCCTCAACTTGACTTCTCTGGTCACGTTGATGATATTCACAAAAAAATACTACCTGAACTAGGTGCTCTCTACTGGAATCATACATGCATCCCCCTGCTGAGCCATAGAGAAGTTCTTCTGAAAATGATCCTTCCAACTTTTGACTAAGGAGATGTAGTCTACAGTGCTGCCCCCAAAAAGACCCCATCCAGACTGGATACACTCATCCACTTCTTCTGTTACTGTGCCCTCAACTGCCCACCCTGCACTCACCACTGCTCACTCTATCAATTCATTGCTCTCCCCTCCCTCATGGACTATCACTCACTGCAGTGCATTACCTTCACTAGCAACTTCTGGTTCAGTGTGCTACCCTCCTACCCATTGTCTTCACTCTCACTCCCACCCCACCCTCCACCCGCTCTCTCAGTAGTCATGATGTTCACGCTCTTGCATCCCATATAGATCTTCTTCAGCTGGTCAGGCATCCTTTGCCTATTGATTTCCCAACCTCTGGAACTTATTTATTTATTTGAATTTTGGTAACTGGGTAAGGCCACTGAGACAATTACAGTCCCTTTTTCAAGGCTGACCCAGGACAGACAGAATTACAAAAGAATTTGGTACAACAAATCAACATAGACAGGTTACAGAAGTCACAGTCGCTGTTACAGAAATATGTCACTTCAGATGAGATAACAACAACAAGTAAGGAGCTGTAGCTAAACACTATACACTATACTCGGGTTTAAGTTTAAGGTCCTGTATGCATCTGGTTCTTGCCCAGCTGAGGTTACATCCAACTTGCAGCAAGACTTTGACAAGGTTCAGCTCTGGTTTGCTAACCATCAACTTTTTCTCAACACCAAGAAGACTGTCTCCATGACCTTTGGCGCAAGGCAGAGACTATCTAAGCTTCCCTTCCTGCCCACTTTCCACACCCTTGATGGGACTTTACTTAAGGACAAATCCTCCTTCAGGTACCTAGGAGTTTGGCTGGATCAACACCTAAACTTCTCCAGACATATTGACGCCATCCAAATAATCCAAAATTGTGCCCCAAGCTTGATGCCCTGTTCAGGAACCATAGTTGTATCCCCTCTATGGTTAGGCTTGAACTTTGAATCCTTTCTGTATCTTCACTTTCTTTTTATTGTTAAGCCACTGTTTCAGACCAGGCACCAATACTACAGGACTGGTCTAATAACCATACTATCATACTACACAAGATCCTGCTGGCTAATTCAAGCCTTTCATGATAAACCAAGAAAATACAGTCTGGAGCTTGCTATTTTAAGCATTTGCTCAGCCAGTTCCCTCCACCGAAAATCCTGTTGGATGTTCCTCTCTAAAAATGTTACTGGGGAGGGTAATCCAATCTTCCTGATCTACCACATCAACTCTATATTGTTTTCTCTTGGTAAATGTGAACATAATTCGCTTCAGACCAATCTTGGATGTATTTTGAGTCACCTTGCATCATGCAAACACCCCAGCCATACAATTACTCATGACTGTGGTATCATCCATGCATTTTATACATGGGGCCCCCCAGTAGACAGACCGTTTATCTAATCAGGAACACAACTGGACCCAACTTGGTCCCATGGTGCACCCTACCACATACAACATTCATTCCAGATTTAAAACTGTCAATCTTTTCCCACTGCTTCATCCCGTCCCAAAAAATCATATACCCACTGCCGTAGACATCAGGGGATATTAAATCCCTCTAACGTCTGTATTATAATATTGTGCTCAATACAATTAAATGCCTTTCTATAATCCACAAGGACCGGTCTTACAGATTCCCCTTCATCTCTCCCTTTCAGACACAAGTCCGTGAATTTTACAGCAGCAAATATGGTGGAGCTGTCCCTCAAGGGCCCAAATTGGTTCCCATTCAGCTGCCCTGCAATAATGTTGATAATCCACCCAGCAATAAATGCCTTGCACATTTGGGATTATACTTGTTACAGAGATTGGTCAAAAATAAGTTGGGGTGGGAACATTTAGTGTTGAAATTACTTGAGTTTGTTTCTATTGGGTAGGAATTTACTTGTTATAAGGGATTTGTTGAACATGTTACAAACCCAGGGAGAAAGTATATCAGGTCCTTCCTGCCAAATGCAATTTGACACTAGGTCAGGGACCAAAGCTTTATCTCTGAGGTTTTTCTTTTTCATTTCTTTTGTAACAGGCTCAGCTGAGAGAAAATATTAATTAGGAACATCCCAGGACTCTGCAGGCCATTTTTCTAAAAGAGTTACCTACTTACTCACTTTACACAATTTTTTGTTCAAATCATTCACAAAACTTTGAACTTTTTCATCTCCCTCATAACAGCACTTCACTGACCACTTTTCTACCTGTCCTTTCAGCTTCTCATCTTCTAAAAATTCCCTTGTCTTCCTCCTCATCATTCTCAATGTTTGGAGATCTGCGTTTTTTAGGTCCTCACTTTTTCATTGTACTTCCTCCTTAATTTTTTAACTTCCCCATTTCCTTGATTACACAATTTGTTATACTCAGTTAAATCTCTCCTTTTAAGAGCCCCTTGCCTGTCCTTTATCATTTGTATGTGGGGGCAGGACAAAAAGGGGACCTGGATTAGGAACTGGCTGAAGGGGAGACAGCAAAGGGTGGTGGGGGGGGACTCTCATCACCAAGAGCGGTGATGAGTAGGGTACCACAGGGATCTGTGCTGGGACCAATATTGTTTGGGATTTTCATTGCAGATATCTTGAATGGGATCCAGAACAAAATCAGTCTGTTCACAGATGATACCAAGATGGGAGCTTTGGTAGATTACATGGGGTCGGGGGGTGCAGGAGTAGCTGAATAAGCTGCAGGAGTGGGCAGACAAATGGCAGTTGGGGTCCAACACCAAGAAGTGCAAGGTTTTGCACTTAAGAGCCTGGAACCAGAGGAGGGATTATCACTTAAATGGAGTTCAGTTGGGTTGCTCCACAGAAAAGAAGGACCTGGGGTATCATAACAGGGAGCATGAACAACTCTGTTCAATGCCGAAGCATGGCAGCAAAAGCCAACAAAATGCTGGGGTGTATAGCTAGAGGGATCTCTTCCAGAAGTAGGGAGGTTATCCTGCCCCTGTATAGGTCACTGGTAAGGCCCCACCTGGAGTACTGCGTGCAATACTAGTGCCCGTTCCTGAAGAAGGACATCACATTGTTGGAGGGGGTACAACATAGAACTACAAAGATGATCCACAGATTGGAGGGCAAGCCATATGAAGAAAGGCTGGTGGAGCTGAATATGTACTCTCCGGAAGAGAGGAGTGACAGGGGAGATATGACTGAGATTTTTAAGTTCCTGAAGGCAATAAACAAGACCAATACAGAGAGGATATTCTAGAGGAGAAAGGGAAGGTACGTGAGAGGACACCAACTGAGATTGGAAGGGGGTAGATTCAGGAGACAGATAAGGAGACATTTTTTCATGGAAAGAGAGGTGGACAAGTGGAACTCCTTGCCGGGTGAGGTAGTGACCTGCAAGATGGTAGACAGCTTCAAGAGGGGTTGGGATAGGGTAACGTGAAGGGGTAATAGGATGGGAGGAAGGGAGGTGCATCAGCATTATAAGGTGCTAGCTGCACACTTGAGCAGACTCGATAGACCATAAGGCCTGTTTCTGATGGCATTTTCATATGTTCATATGTTCATATTCTTTTTATGATCAGTAATAGAAGGATTGACGCTACCAACACTCAGTTTTTCTTTTATTGGTGCAATCTTATCTACTGTAGTTTGAATTAAATTAACCATTGCTTCCCATGCTAAATCAGCATTCTCATTTTATCCAGTCTACTTTCAGTTTACTGGCAATGGTATCAAACCCTTCCTCTTGTTTCATTTGTCAGTTTATTACTGCTAACAGGTTGTATTTTTTCCCCTTTAGCTCAGCTTACCCAGACGACTTGATTTTATAACAACCACCTTATGATCGGATTATCCAGTAGGGGCAACATTTCTGGTTCCTCATACCATTCACATAAATTTGTAAGTGAAATATCCAATGCATCTTTCTCTTTCATGCTCTTTTTTACCACTTGTTTTAAATTTTGTCCTTGGGTCACTCTTTTTAGTGTCAGTGTGTTAACCTCTTCCATCATGATTACCACACAAACAGGACATTTTTCTTGTATTCTGTCTATACACCAATTAAAAATGTTGTACCATTTCATAGTCATTCATCTGTGGTAAGGAGGTTAATGGAGACACTACTGAAGCAGAGGCTCGTGGAGTACATGGAGGCAAAAGGGTTGCAGAAACACTGGCAGCATGGCCTCATATGGAGGAGAACATGTCAAACTAATGTTATAGGTTTCTTTAACTGGGTTACAAGGGAGGTGGATCAAGGGAGAGCAGCAGACACCGCCTATCTGGACTTCAGTAAGGCTTTTGAAACTGTTCCACTCAGGAGGCTAATTAAGAAACTGAGCAGCCGGGGGTAGGGGAAGAAAGTGACAAGTTGGGTATCAAACTGGTTAAGGGATAGGAGGCAAAGCGTGATGGTAAACAGTAGCCACTCAGGCAATAGGAAAGTGGCTAGTGGGGTATCACAGGGTTCAGTGTTAGGACCAGTCCTCTTCAATGTCTTTACAAGCAACATTGCAGATCAACGTGAGGGAAAGGTGTGTATCCTCGCAGATGATACAACAATATGCAACAGGATTGACACTCATGAAGGGGTGCAGAGAATGCAAAGTGATCTGAGGAAACTAGAGGAAAGGTCTAGAGGATGGCAACTTGGTTTCAATGCCAAAAGTGCAAAGTTATGCACTTATGGCTGTGGGACCCAGGGGCTGTGTATAAGATGGGGGAGTGGAGCTTACACCCACCAAGCAAAAAAAGAGACCTAGAGATCATGCAAAAAAGAGACCTAGGGGTCATTATATCTGATGACCTCAAGGTAGCTGGGCAGTGTGACAAAGCAGTGGGACAGACTAGCAGGATGCTGGATTCCATTGGGAGAGGGATTTTGAGCATGAGGAGGGAGGTGGTGCTGCCCCGGTATTGTTCACTGTTGAGGTCCCACCTGGAGTACTGTGTCCAGTTCTGGAGTCCACACCTCTACAAGGACCTTGAAAGGGGGGAAGATGGTACAGAGGAGATCAACCAAAATGGTGAGGGGGGTTCAGGGAAGCCATACAAGGAAAGGCTGCAGGAGCTCAACATGTACTACCTGGAAGAGATGAGAGTGAGAGGGGACATGATTGAAACCTACAAGTACTTCACCTCACAGACATAAACAAAATGCATGTGGAAGGTCTGTTTCAGAGAAAGGAAGGCACTAGAACCAGGGGGCATGCAATGAAGTGAAAGCGGTGAAGTTTAAGTGAGATGTGCAGAAATACTTCCTCACAGAAAGAGTGGTGCATGACTGGAACAGTCTGCCAGAGGAGGTAGCGGGGGCAAAGACTGTGGGGAGCTTCAAGCATGTGTGGGAGATGCATACAGGCATATTAGGCAGAGGAATGAGGGGAGAAAGTGATACTTATGACCAACTAGATTCAGTTGTAACTGAATAGGCAGGGACAAGGGGCAGACCGGATGGACCAAAATATCCTTTTCTGCAGACAGAATCTGTGTTTCTGTGTTTCTATGCCATACCCTTAATCACTCCTCTAGTTTTCTCAGGTCTCTGCTAATCCTTTCCTCACCTCCCAGAGTGTCTGCTCTTTTTCAGTATTTTGGTGTTATCCGCAGTGAAGCAGACCTTCCCTTTTAGCTTCTGTGCAATGTAACTTAAAAAGACATTGAAGAGGACCAATCCTAGCACTGATCCCTGAGGCACCCAGTCACCCTCCTTTCCTCAGGGAGAACTTCATTTACCACCACCTTCTGTCACTATCCCCTAACCAACTTATTATCCAATATACCACTGTTGGACACACTCCTAAGTTACTCAGCTTATTTACTAGTCTCCTATGTGGAACAGTGTTAAAAGCCCTACTGAAATCTAAGTAGGCCATTTCCATCGATCCACCCTAATCTAATTCCTTTGTCACCCAGTCAAAGAAACCTATATTTGTTTGACATGCCCCCCAATGAACCCATCCTGCTTCAGTCTTGTAACCCACAGAATTCAAGATAATCCACAATCCTTTCCTTCAGCAGTAATTCCATTAACTTTCCCACCTCTGATGGCAGGCTGACTGTTCTATAATTACCAACCTCCTCCCTGTTAACACTTTTGTGTAGTGGGACTACATCTGTCCTCTTCCAGTCCTCCAGAGCCACTCCTTTTTCCTGTGAGCTGTTAAATAGAACTGTCAGAGGTGTAGCCAATACCTCCTTGAGTTCCCTTAATACCCTTGAGATGCACCCCATCTGGTCCCATTGCTTTGTTCACCTTCAGATTAGTGAGTCCCTTCAAGACTGTCTGCTCTGAAAATGGGCTAGTGTCCACCACCTTCACTCCAAAGCTTCTGTTTCTTTTTTGTGGCCCCTCTCCTTCAACTTCTTTTGTGAACACTGAACAAAAGTATCTATTCAAGATGTCTACCTTTTCCTTGTCCCCCTCTGCACAGTCCCCTTTCTCCTTTTAACCTTTACTATCCCACCTCTGGTCTTCTTTTTTTCACTTACATACTTGCAGATAATAGAAAAATCTGCAACAGGGTTGACACTCAGGAAGGGGTGGAGAGCATGCAAAAGGATCTGAGGAAACTAGAGGAATGGTCTTGGGGAAGGTAGCTGGGTTTCAATGCCCAAAAATGCAGGGTTATGCACTTAGGGCTGTGGAACCCACAAGCTGTGTACAAGATGGGGGAGTGGCGCTTACAGTCACTAATCAAGAAACAGACCTAGTGGTCATCATGTCAGATAACCTCAAGGTAGATGGAAGTCTGACATAGCAGTGGAAAAGGCTGGCAGGATGCTGGGGTGCATTGGGAGAGGGATACAATTCTCTTCATGGAACCAGTGGTATGGAATTTTATCTGCAATATGTCGTGGTTTGTATTCCAATCTCTGACCATGATTCTGATAGAGTAACAGCTCATGCTTAGCCTTCTATACACAAACCCTGGCATAGTAAAAACTCCAAACTACTGATTTGATGAAGTGAACTGTGCAGAACGTTGTCCATAAAAGAAAACAATTAAAACACAGTTTTTCACATCAGTGATTATTCAGGTACAGTTAATTATGCATGATTTGGTGGCATGAATTTCATTTTTGTAAAAGAAGGAACATCACTAACTGCTGTCAATTAGTACATATTTCATGTCCTGGTTAATGATGGAAGTGTTAGCAAGGGTGCTGCTCCCTGCTAATATTCTGCTGCTACTGGAGTGAGGAGATGTAGGATGGAAGGCAAGAAAACCAGTATTTGGAAATCAAGAAGGTACAGTGTGCTTGGTTACATGAAGGTAGGAAGATGATGGAAAGGGAGGAGTAGTGGGAGCAATGGTGCATACAAGGAGGGGAGTTTGTCATGAAGTAACAAAATACATTGCAGAGGGTTCCCATTCTGGCTAGGAAAGTGGAAAGGGCTGCACAGTAGATCACATCGGCATAGTTGAATAGTGGGAGCACCATTCTGGTGACTAGCTCATGGCAGGCAAACAAGGCTAGGCTGTCTGTGTTATAGTACAGGGCACCAAAATTACAGTGGAGTGTTGTGTGGATGGCATTGATGTAGGCTAAGAAGTCAAGCTTACTTTCCAGCCACACATCGAGATACTTGAAGGATTGCACCACATCAAGATGGGAGCCATCCAGCATGCAGAAGACCAGAAGTCTTGAGATCTTAGCCAGTTTCTAGCTGGTACCAAAGGTTAAAGACACCTTTTTTTTTGTTGTTGACCAGGAGATGCTTAGAGTGGAACCAGCACAGGACATTGTGGAAGTCCAGCTGAAGCAGGTCTTCCACAGATGCAATAGAGGGATCTGAAATGAAGATGACTGTGTCATCTGCATACATGTGTATATGCAAGTTGGCACAGGTAGAAGGGAGGTTAGTCTGGAAAATGGAGAACAGGATGGGACCTAGGATGGAACCCATTGGGACCTTAGCCTGGATGAGAAGAGGTGGTGATAAGATGCTTCCAACTTGATCTGACTGTTTACAGTCCATTAGGAAGGAACAAAAACAGTTGATGGCAGAAGTTGAGAGGCCAGCAGAGCTCAGCTTGTTCAGGAGGAAAGGGTTTGACAAAGAGTAAAAAGCTTTGGCCAGTTGATGAAAAAGGTGGACATGTTGTGCTCCTGATCCATCAAGGAGAAGATAAAGTCAGTGACATGTAGCAGGGAGAAGACAGGGGAAAGGTGCTTCCAGAAGCCAGATTGAAATGGGGAGAGGAAACCTGAAGAGGTGAGGTAGCTGAGAAGTCAAGAGTAGACTAACCTAGCCAGCCTGGTGGTGCGGAGGGTTGTGGCAGTGGATGCCATACCTCATGCCGTGCCAGTGACCCATGTTCAGGAATGAGCATGGGCCACCATGGGTTGGAAGGGGAGGAGATGGACTATGCATTTGATGTACTGCTCTCCATCTCTGTGGAGGAGAAGATCAGCAGCCGGTGAACTCCTGACCATAGCTGAGGCTGGGCCTCGGTGACACAGAGCCACAACAACGTAGGATGGGAGCATGGCAGACACTTGACGTGAATGTGCACGGCAGCATGCATGACCCCATCATATCATCATTGCACACCGTGCATCTGCAAAGTGGCACAGAAATTGAAAAAGCAGTGCAGTGGATGAAGAAGGATGCCTCGCAGGCCCCACTCCTAGCTAGCCATGGCTGGCCACACTGGATCCGGTCTCTGGCGGGGTTGGGGAAAGCCCTGGGGGTAAGTGCCAGCGCTGGCTGGTGGACGCTGGGGGATGGGGTTGGAGGCACCCTCCAGATGGGGGACTGCACTGAGGAGAGAAAATAACAGCTAAAAAATATGAATAGACTAACATCTCTTGCATCTTAGCAGGGGTGGGAGGTGGGAAACACAACATAAGCTTCTAGAAAGGGAGGGGTCACCTTCTTTGTGAAGTAGAAGAACTTTGGCGATCTTCCAGGACTGAGGAAAGGAGCAGAGGGTGAATGAGAGGTTGAGCAGGTGAGTAAGTTGATCTGCATATGCAGGAGCAGAGAGGTGGAGGAGTTTGGGATCAAACCCATCTGGGATGGACTTTGACTGGTTGAGGGTGGAAAGGGCAAATAGGATTTCCTAAGTAGTGATGGAAAAAAGGAAATCCAGTGTGGAATGGGGGGGGAGAGGAGGACAGAACAGCAGGGGAAGTAGAGGAGCATGGAGCTGGAGAAGGAAGAGCACATGTGGTGAAGAACTCATTGAAGTGAGCAGCAACAGAGGAAGGGTCAGGCAAAGGATAACCATTAACAATGAAGACTGGGGATCAGACTGAGTAGGGAGTCAAAAATGGAGTGGATTACCTTCAAGAATGTGTCTAGGGAATTAAGGTTGTTCTGGAGGCTGGCTTTGAAATAATGGGGTTTTGCAATACCAACAACCTTTGTGCAATTTTTTCTCAGGTCCCTGTAATGGAGGAGATCAGGAAGGGAGTGGGATAATTCATAGCTGGTCCAGGCAAGATCACGGCACTTGCAATGATCAATGATTTTGGTGGAGATCCAGGGGAGATGGGCAGATTTGACCCTGGAGGGTGGTGTGCAAATCCCATACTGCGGAGAATGTGGAATGAAAATGGAAAGAGCCACATCAATATTGGAGTCCTGGAGGATGGCCAACCAGTTTGTTGCAGCCAGGTCACTCAGGAAAGCATTGATGTACGGTGACTGGAGGTATGTGGACCAGATATATTTTTGGGGCTGAAGGAGAGCACCAGGTTTTCCAGACAGAGTACATAATGCAGTGGTCACTGAAAGAATCCAGAAAAACATCTGTTGCAAAAATGTGGTGGTGGTGGGAGGACAGAATTCAGTTCAATAGGGAGTAGTTAGAGGAATGGGGATCGAGTCATATGGATTCAGAGGTAACCTGAGACAAATTTAGGGACTAAAGCTTCCGGTTGGTTGATCTGGAGGAAGGGGAGTGCCAAGTTATGCTGAAGTCCCTGAGAAGAATGTATTCACCAGTCAATAGAGATGCAGCAAAATTAAATTTTGCCAGTGAAATTGTGGCAAAATCGACAATTTCGCCGCTCGAAATGTTTCGTGAAAATGCGGTGGAATTTCTCAATTTTGCCTGCAATTTCGCCAACTCACCAGTCCACCACCAGTAGCATAATGCTGCCAGCAGGAGGTAAAATTTCCACTGCGAGTGGTGAAATTTCACCAGAAGTGGCGGAATTTCACCCGTGGTGATGAAATTCCACTGGCTTCGGGCGAAATTTTGCTCATAGCTGCGGGCGAAATTTCACATTTCGCCCAGCGAAATATTTCATGTAATGCGTTAATTAAGTGAAATATTTCGCTGGGTGAAATATTCCAGTTTCACACAACACTACCAGTGAAATAATATGAGGTGATGTTGGAGAGTATACCCCACCGTCAGTGACACCAACACAGTGACCTAAGTCGCTGTCGACAAAATCAACAGTTCGCCAATAGGTCGCTGTGTTGGTGCACGTGAGACAGGGGCACACTGTCTCCTGGTCCTGCAGCCCCTCCCTGAATCAACTCTGACTTGGAGTTGATTATAATTAACACAGGGGGTGCAGGGGGAAGAGCCCCCCATGGAGGGTTTGGGGAGCAAAGCCCCCCCCGTAGAAAAACAGACTGAGATACAATTGGGATTTATGTCAACTGCAACTTGCGGTCGACATAAATCCCATCACTGTGATGCCAATCTATGAAATTGTTGTTGAACTGACATCTTAGAACCATGTTGGAGAGAGAGAGTCAATCAGAGAGACAGTTGAGATCTTAGGTGCAGCACTGAAAACCCAATGAAGATGGGGACAGATGAGGGGAATGATAATCCGATGAAGAAAAATCTGTGACTGGAGGGTACCTTGAAAGAATGGATGGTGGAGTTCCTAGAGGTAAATGGTTTCCAGGATAAAAACCAACATGGGTTTGTCCGGGGGAAATCATGTCAAACAAACCTGGTCAAAGTTTTCGACTAGGTGACATGGTCCCTGGATGGAGGAAAGCTGGTTGATGTCCTGTACCTGGACTTCAGCAAGGCTTTTGATTTGATCCCGCATGGAAGGAAAATTTGGAAATTGAGGGAACTAGGGATGGGAGATAAGTTGGTGGGGTGGGTAGCAAATTTTCTTAGGAATTGACAGCAGCGGGTGGTGGTTGGGGGCTAAAGTTTTGACACCCAGAGAGGTCATCAGCGGGATCCCACAAGGTTCAGTTTTGGGACCTTTTTTAATGTGTTCATTGTAGACATCGAGGAGGGTATGTGTAGTAAAAGGAGTTTATTCACTGATGTTGCTAAATTAAGGAAGGTTATAGATAGCAATGAGGGAAGGAGAGCACTACAGGATGACTCGGAGAGGCTGGAAAACTGGGCCCATACATGGCAGTTGGTGTTTAATGCACATAAATATTGCATTCTGCACCTTGGTGTAAGTAACCCAGGGTATACCTACCACTTGGGGGGATACAGCTGACTGTCACGATGATGGCGAAGGATCTGGGGGTGATGACTGATGCTAAAGGGAGCCACTCAGAGCAGTTCAGGAGAACAGCAACTAAGGCAAACAAAATGCCCAGGTGTAGTGCCAGGGGAATAACATCCAGGAGAAGGGAGGTTATAGTTTCCCTGTAAACCTCACTGGTGAGGCCGCAACTGGAGTACTGTGGGCAGTTCTGGCACCCCCACCTAAAAAAGGACATCACACTGCTGGAGAGTGTCCATAGAAGGGTGTCGAGGATGATTAGTGGTCTGGAGGGGTTGTCATATGAGGATAGACTTGGAGAACTGAACATGTACTCTCTGTAAGACAGAAGGGATGGGCGGATATGACAGAGACCTTCAAATACCTGTAGGGGTTCAATAGAGGGAACATGGAGGGTCTGCTTAAGTTGAGGGAGGAGGGACCTATGAGTGGCCATAGTCTTAGGTTAGAGGGGGGGCGGTATAGAGGGAAAGCAAAGGGCATTATTTCACAGAGGGTGGTGGCACCCTGGAATGCACTGCCAGATTATCTGGTAAAACTGGGAACTATGGGAGGTTTCAAGAAGGGTTGGGCAGGCACAGGGGCATGTTATGGGGAAGGGTTATTGTGATCACCAGAGGAGTAGAGGGTGGGAAATTGAGTGGGAGGGGTGAACTAATGGGAGAAGCGTAGAGTAGCTACTGTGCATTACCAGTAAGTTGCATCTGGCAGACAAGACAGACCATTAGGCCTAGTCTGCTGGCAACTATGTACTGTATGTATGTGTGTACAGCAACCCTACTGTCCAGGGTGCAAGAGAGGCTTTGGTGAATGTAAATGGCTACACCTTCACCATGTTTTCCACTGTACTGCCTGAAAAGATGGATGTTTAGAAGGGTCAGACTAGAGTCTGGGATCCTGGAGGACAGCCAGGATTCAGAGATGCAGAGGATATCCAGGGAGAATTGTAGGGCCCAGTCAGAGAGGAGGTTCAGTTTAGGGAGAAGGATGCAAACACTGAGGTGAAAAATGCTAAGGCCCTTGGCAGTAGCAGGGTGGGGAGAGGAGAGACCTGGTTGGACTCATATCACTAGGTAGGAGGAGGAGCAGGAGAATGAGGAGATGGAAGGAGGGACTCCTCTCTTGGAGTGAGGAGGAGAGTTGGTGGGGATGGTGATAGGAGAGGTGGGCATGGTGCACAAACTCCAGGTTGAGAGAGGGAGGGGGGAAATCAGGGTGGATGGGGAGGAGGGGAGAGGGAAGGGATGGGATAAAAGGTGGAGGGAGAGGGGGTAGCTGGGGTGAGGGAGGGTGTGGGGAGCAAGAGAGGGAAATGGAGGAGTTAGAGGAGGGTTAGGAACATCATAGTAAGTAGCAACACTAAGGTATTACAATGAAAAATGGTGGATAGGTAGGTTAATGTCGTAAAACACTAACATCTCTAGGGCAGTGATCTGTGGGAGTGAGCAAAACAAATACTCAGGAAAGAACAGAGAAGGGGAGCCTTGGGCCTAAATAATTTTATGGAAATTAACCAAATTAATACAAGTGAAACATCTACCACAACAGAACCCAGTCAAATTACACAGAGCAGTGCAGTTATGAGAAATTCACAATTAGCATGCAAATAAATGGTATACTCAAATACAGTATGTCTAAGAGTCACACAAACTGAGGCATTTTAAAAGCCAGAGGGGGTGGGTCAGTCTGTTTGTGTAGTGGTCAGGGCTTTCACCTGTGACGCCGACATCCCAGGTTCAGGAATGGACCCGGGAGTCAGAGGGCTGGCCATGGGGAGAAGGATCGATCATCCCAGGGACTGCTCTCATTCTCCAGGTGGGGGGGGGGTTGAGTGCCTGGTGCACAACTGACCTTTGGCAGAGGCTGAGGGGAGCAGTTGTTGACTTCTGCACCATTGCTGGAGGCAGGACAGGCATTGGGGAATGTTCCTTTGACGTCATTCTACGTCCCACCTGCTGGGGCTAAAAATGCAAAACAAAATGGTGGGGCAAGTAGGATACCACCCACCTCATGTCACAGGTCCCACATCTCTGCCGGTGGCTCTACTGAAGATAAATACCAGTGTCCATTGGGAGGGCGAGCCTCCTACTGGAGGCTCCACCCTATGGTGCAAGCCATAGCATAACCACAGGATTGAAGCATTCAGGGCTGTTGGTTATCTAGGATCTGCAGCCTATCCAATAGGTAGGAAAATGGGCAGCCTGGGTGTGCCAAGCGGTCCTTATCTGCGGACAAAGTCTATGTTTCTATGTTTCATATACTGGCATCTGAAGAGTAGTCTATCTCCCTCCCATGGCCCCACTCTGAGGGGCAAGCCAGAGCATATAACCAGCTTGGGTAAGTTGGACAGGGAGGGTAATGAGGCTAGGTGGGAGGCTGGGCTGATGGATGCCAGTCCATAGAGGAGAAGGGACAAAGTATAGCAAATTCTTAAAACCAAGCCAGAGAGGACAAAGTAATCGGATATGATTAGAATTTATAGAACAAAACAGGGCTAGGAACACAGCCCAGCTACATTTAGTTGAGAAATGGCTTTGTGTAATGATAACTGAAGTGCAAAACAGCTGGCGTACCCTTAATGGGTGTAAACAGGAGTAGCACAGTTAGGGAACTTGAACTGTAGATAAGAATAAAAACAGGCAATGATTACACAGTAAGTGTGGACTATTCAAAAAGTTCAGTGGAGTGGCTATACTTGCTGTATGACCAAGTTAAGCATCAAGAGTTAAAGGTGGCAGTCCTGAGGAGCAGCATAGCCGGCAGAACAGCTGATTCATGGCCAACTCCATGCAGACTCCTCAATGTCCTTTTTACTGTGGTGCTTAGCACTGTGGACTGTAAGTGCAAAGGACTGCAATAAGAAGGAGTTGTGGGAATCTGTGGGCTTTGGAGACCTGCCCCCAAGTTTAAAACCTAGCCCGCTGAACGGCTACAGCTCTTAGGAGGAGGCACATCTAAATGACAGCTCCTAGAGTTGATAGCTAAGCTGGAGGGCAATTAGAAGGTAGAAGCTGCAAATTCTGCTTTTGCGGAACTTTTGTGAAATTTCATAAATTTCACGAAATTGGCCAAACTTGTCTTGGTGAAATCTGAATATTCTGAATGTGTTAGGTTAATTATCATCCTGTTCTGCAGATGTTTCTGGCTGAATTGCAGAATAGTACACATGAACTGCAGAATGACAGTTTTGAGGATTTCAGTTCTGCAGATTAATACATTAATCTGCAACACATGTAATTACTCAGTTCAGTGATCAGTTCTGCAGAATTTCTTTCTGCAGTTTAATACAGTAATCCACAATTCATACATTCATTCCACAGTTCAGTGACTCACTGAACAGTGGAATGAATGTATGAAGTGTGGATTAATGTATTAAACTGTAGACAGAAATTCCGCAGAACTGACCACTGACAGTGATCAGTTCTGTGGAGTTTCTTTCCACAGTTTAATACATTAATAAACTATTTATACTGTCATTTCACTGTTCTAAGTCAGAATTTCTATGGAAGTTGCCAAAGTTCATTTCAAAATTTCATGAAAGTGAAATTCTGACTTTCTCCAAAATTCTGCTGTCAAAAGTTTAATTTCACACAGCCCTGGAAGGTAGAGGTGAGTTCAAGGATGGAAAAAGAACTCACCAACACTAAAATTCCCTAAGTAAAACTTTTGTGTCCTAGATTTTACATGATGTGAGGGGACAGTCGCTGGAGCAAAGACTAGTACTGTGTGGAATGTGGAATTCCGCTGGTGGAATTAGTGCAGCATGACCATTCCACCTGTGGAATTTCTGCCGGAATTTCACTTGTTCGCCTGCTGAATTCCACCTACTGTGATCTGTGGAATAATATTCTGCAGAACAGTATTTTTTTCTGCAAAAAATTATTCCGCAACAATTTCTGCAGACAATATTGAGATCCGCGAACAATGATTTTTCCACGAAAAATCATTCCACATCTATTTTATGCTGCGGAATGCCACCTTTCCGTTTCCAGCAGAATTTGGTGGAATTTTGGTTGAATTTTGAATATTCCGCACAGCGCTAGCAAAGGCAGTTGTTTGTGCACTGCTTTGAATTTTTTCATGTGCATTTTTACTAAACACACAAGGCTGAGTATGCTCTCCAGATGAAGGGAGTCTTAATACTGGAGCTGTTCTCTCTGGAGTTTTACCTGCACCACCAGTCACCCCAAGAGTAATTCTCCTCTTCTTCCTCTCAGTCTTTCACAAGGCATCCTCGGAATCATACTCACAAAAATCATCCCCATCATCTTGTACACCCTGAATCTCTTCATCATCCTCATACTTTCCAATGCTTCCTCTACCTCTACTACCTCCTCCTCCTCCTCCTCCTCCTCTGTACATGTTTTAATGAGCTGAAGAATAACTGCCATTACTTAAGGGACCCTATCAGATGCACCACTAATCCTATTATCCACCATCACAGTTGTACTTGTCAGTTTCATTATTTTTTATTACCTGTGTGGCTCCTGCTGCTGCTGCCTCCCTTGTGCAGTAGAGCCGCTGCATCTGGTGCTATCAAAGCTTAGTTACAGGAGCGACACTAGTACAGTATCTCCTCTTGTCAAAATGTTTTCTGCAGAAATATTGGTATCTTTTGTTATCACATCTGCTATCTTCCATTTGTACCTATATCACTAGCACAAGTAGCACATCCCCGCATTGCTTGTACAGAGTTAGCCCACCTGCCACACACCTCTTCCTTTCCCACTGCCATGCCTAAGAGGCCCACTCATTTTAAATGTCAAATGATTTGGGTGTTTGGCAACAAACTGTGAAAAATGCAGCACTAAAAAAAATAATAAGAAGCAGAAGAAAGAAGAAAAAGATGAAATAGAAGACATTTACAGTATGTAGTTCTTTACATAGTGCTTTTCTTACTCATTATGTCCCAAAGTGCTTTACATGCACTGACAACTGATGATGAAGTGAATGCAAATGCAAGGTGGCAATCATTTTGCACATCAACACTCACACCGGTCTTGGAAAATTGCATGAACTGGTTAATAAAAAAGAAAAACATACACATATTATATATATAATAACCAAGATAGTTAAACAAGAAACAAATGAAAGGCTCTGCCTGGAGTTCATGGGTGAGCAACCAGCCACGCCTTTCTGATCTATCTAAGCAGTTCCTCCCAGCTTCCATTGGAAGCACGTTCTGTTTGCCTGCCAGAGGCTCTGTTGGTCCCTCTCCTCACTCTGGCCCTGCTGCGGCCTTGTCTGAGGCCTGCTGGGGCCTTGCCCCCCCAGTTTGTTTGTGCACTGGACTTTCCTTGGTTTCTGCTGGTTATGACCCTGTGTCTCTCCTGCTTTGCTTTGTATTTGTTTTGATTCCGGCTGCTGTGTGGTTCCTTGTGTGCTTGTTTCTCTGTTCTACTGTGTTGGGCTTTGGTTTTGTGTTTTCTTTTGGGGCTTTCTAGTTTCCCTTTATTTGCACTGTGTTACTGCTTTACAGTGCTCTAGCTCCCTTTCCTCCCTAGTTACCTGGCTCACTTAGTTTTCTGCATTTGTTTTGTTTCATCAGCTCCATTCTAGCCCTCTGCTGCTGTTTCCACTTACTTACCTGCACCTGGTCTAAGCTCTTGCTCTCAGCTAGCAGCAGCAGGGAGTGGCAGCAGGTGTTGCTGCATTTCTGTTGCAACTCTAGGCAATTTGTTCTGCTTTTGCTCCTTTGTTTCTTTGGGAATTTATCGCTACACTCTTCATTGTGTTTAAAAGTTAATCTGCCCGTACAAACATATCAGTTCTCTTTCTTAATATATTTGCTCAACTGCTGCTGTATTTAATCAGCATGTAGTCGCATGTTATTATTATTTGTGAATTCACTTTGCTTGGCCATTCAGTGCTACTAGCTACGCAACATGTTTTTTTTGCACTGAGTGGGAATCAAGCCTGAGCCTACTCCAGTTCTGTATTATTTCTCCATGGGATTAAAATACCTGCTTCAATGCAATTTACCAGCGGCTCCTTGGCCTCAGCTCCAGATGCAGACCTTTTAGCAGAATGTTTCTACATTTACCTATTTTGGCCCTTGAGTCCTTATGGGATGCAAACCGGAGTCTAATGGACTTCTATAGTACTTTCATCATATGATTCAACCCTGCTTAAACACATTTGAACCAAGCAATTATTCTCATTGCTTCAGTGCAGTACTGCCCATGTCCACTAAGTCCCATGCTTGTTAAGTTCAGCTACTGCTGGATGCTATTCGCTATTTGTACACTGCTTCATTATACTCTGAAGGTCAGCTCAGCTACAGCTGTTACTATAAACTAGTTTTAAAATGTGCATGTGTGACACAGCACTTTACCATGGCTTCTTTGTTTTTCCTATGGCAGATCACTGGGGGTTTATAGTGGAGAGTCATGGCCTTGTGTGGTTAATTTACCTCATGTTTGTATATTGCTTTGCTGCTAAAATCCTGGGAGTATTTTTCACCTTTAATCAACATTTATTGATAGACTGATTGGCAAGCCTTGCACTGACTAAAGGCCCAGATAACCTGAGCTGGGTGTGCAATTCCTATGCTATCATGCTTCTGTGTACTAGTCATTTACCAGGCTCATTGCTACAGGTGATTACCATGTATGGCTTGTACCGTTACCAAAGGTGTTTACTTTGCTGCAAAGTACCTGATATTCTCTGCATTACCTTGTATAGCCTGCTCCAATACTAGAAGAGATAAGCTGACCATGCCCATTAATTTATTTGCTCTGAGCTCGCTCTCAACTGACAGTCTCACTCTGCACCCTAGTCCGCATCCTGAGCATGTGATGCCTGGTGTGGGGTCCTTCCTTTCTGACCCATAGTGGGAATGTCCTTACTCCAGGTGGAGCTTTAGCTGTATGTGTGCAGTGGCGCCTCTCAATGTAGAATTTGCCACTTGCTGCGATGGGAGGATATATCGCTATCCTTTAGTAACAGTACCAGCTACCTAGGCACTTTCAAAGCATTCTCCCTATGACCGCTCTTGGTTCACTTGATTTAAATAGTAGATTGTAGGCCAAGTGAGTGCCTCAGTGATCATTTTCTCCTCCTCCTCAAACCTTTGAGGTAATTTGTTGCAGAGGCCAGTACTCACAACCCTTCATGGCTCTCCTGTTAGAGGGAAAGAGTGAGCGTTTCCTCTAAATTGGAATATTTTCCACTCCTCTTGTTTGGTCTTCTAAGAGCCATCACTAAGTACAACATCCCAAGCCTGGAGCGAAGGTGTCAGCCTTGGAGCCCCAGGGATTTCCTCCTCAAAGGGTTTTTTTTTCTCCTCCATGCGGCAGGTCATAATTCTAGTTAGTTTAGCAATATTCCCTAGTTCACTTAGGTAGGGTCTGCTGTTGGATAAATATGGATGGTGGCACTTCTAGCTGTTCCCTCTCTCCTTACAAAGCCCCTCGCTGTCATCATAACAAGCCATATTATTGGAGCTATCCTGCCAACTTGTGCATCTCATTTATGTTTAATTCGGCTACCTGTTGCTGTCAGTCTGCTTCTCTACCTCCAAGTCATTGATGGCTGCTACAGTTCTGTTGGGGTTCCTTCCTAAGGTACCTTTAGCTAAGGGACCCATCACATGGCACGTCTAAGGGTGGAACCCTTTTACAGGGTTCCTTGCCTTTAATACCCCTACAGAGTGATAATTCCTAATGGAATAGAGAATGCAAATGGCCACAAAAGTTGTTATACTAAAGGCTAGGCATCATCACTATCCCTAAGCCACACAGCAAAACACTGTGAAATACAAAATGCAGTACTGAAAAGAAGCACCTCATCTGTTTACAACAGCTGCTAGAGCTGAGTGAATGTTGCAAATTCCGCTTTAAAGCAAGTTCTCCAAAGTTTTGAAACATTCGTGGAATTTTCTGTCCTTTGCCTGTGACAAAATTCTGAACTTTCAAAAATATACTGTGAATTTTCCCCTCATACTGTGGTATACTGTTATATTCAATAATGACAGTACTATAGCCATGAACTGTGGAATTAAAGTTTCTTGCCATTTATTTCGGTGGATCATTTATTTATCCCCAGGTGACAATATATTTTTTAATTTTTTTTTTCCCTGCCAGCGATGTATGGCCATATTTGTTTTTCTTCAGGTAGTATTGTTTTTTAATATCTTCTTTATTGTCATTTGTCAGGTACATATATAGACATACATACAAACATACCCAGGAATATCCCAGGTCCACATCCCCAAAATGGATGCGGTTACTATGTACAACCCTAGAACTATGTACATACATAGTTGCCATACCATACTTTTACCATTATTCTATTAACATACAGGGGTACATTCTGGGCTGTCCAACTGTAATTGGACAAGATCTTGCCCACTTTCTTATTGTGACTCCCCTTCAGTAAAGTTCTGTCTAAGTTCTGTCCCATTATAAATTATTTAAACCAAACTTTGGCAACCATGTCCCCAGGAAAGAGAGAGAGAATCCACCCTACACCCATTATTTTGACAAGCCAGACCAACATTTACTGCAAGCTATCTACCCTTTCTAGATACTTCTAATATAAAAGTACTTACAGAAAAAGGAAAAGAAAAAAAGGGGCTAAGTTCTTAAATATAGATCCTAGTCACTTAACCTTTCCCATAAGCAAATATTGCTTAGCTACTCACAATCAGACAGACAGATCTGGGTCAAAGTACTCTTGACCAGTATTGAGTATACTGCTTCCAACGGACTCCATCTTTTTGCATTGAGTTTTTTTCCCCTCAATTACCATTTGTGTCTTAAGTCTATCTAGTGTGCATATCAAATCTTTCACCCATTGATCATACTTGTAAGTAAGGTCACTTTTCCAGTTTCTTAGGACAAATGCCTTAACCAAGGCGGACATCAAAGCTATATGATATTTAGCAGATGCCCTCGAAACCGAGTTCATATCCCCCAAAACACAGATCTCTGGCCTAATATATTCCACATAATTAAATAAGGGGTCCATGTTCTGCCCAATATGAACCCATAATGGATGTATCTTAGAACATTCCCACATCATATGTAACAGATCCCCTATATTCGTTTCACATCTAAAGCACAGATCTGTCTGTCTGAGTCCCCTAGAACATAGCTTAGCAGGGGTATAGTAAATGTTTGAAGAAATAAAAAATTGCATAATCTTATACTTAGGGACTGGTAAATATTTACCAAACTTCCAAATCTCCTTCTAGTCAGGCCTCAGGGGGGCTATGCGGTTTTCCCAATACAAAATCTTAGTTATGGAGCCAGAGCTTGCAAATTCTAAAAGCACCCTATAAACTTTTGAGAGAGGATGTTGAGAGTAATTAATCTCCCTTAGATTATCAAAAGTAAATGGTTTCTGTCCGGTATCTCTACAATCTCCTAGCAGGTGCTGTACTATGTTGGCAATTTGAATTTTTCTAAAGAAATTCCATTCCCTAGTCTGCGGTGGTAGGACCCTCCTATTATCAACCACATAGTCTGCCAAGGTCAGATCAATTACGTGTGGAGCCCAGTGGCTATTTATTATTTGTCCCCCAATATGAAGATTAGGATTACCCTGTATAAGCTGATCCAGAGCTCAATTGATCTCTCCTCTGTGTGGGATTTAAAAAATTCCACCATACCGATATAGATTTGAAAATTGGTATCTGCTTCCCTTTTTCGGGTATTCTATCTGGATCTGCAAAGAGTAATGCTGCTGGGGAAAGTTTCAGCTCCTCAAGAATTTGTTTCTCAATTTGCAACTAGGTTGGGATGTATCCCTCTTCCTCCAAATTTCTGTACCATCGCCCCATTAAACATAATTGTCCCGACACATAATATAAATGGAGGTCCGGAAGCTTAATACCCCCCATAAAATAGGGAAGGCATAATACAGAATGTTTTCTTCTTGGAGGTTTTGAATCCCAGAGGAATGCAGAGATTACCCTCTGGATGCCAATAAACCTACCTTTGGGTATAATATAGGGTAACAAATAACTCGGGTACAACAACCTAGGTAGAAGATTAATTTTGATCAATCCCAGTCTGGCAGCAAAATTCAAGGGGAGTTTGTTCCATTTTAAAATATCCATTTTTATTACAGATAGCAGGCTATCAATATATGCTTCCACTCCATCCTCTGAACTGGCCATAATCCAAATTCCCAAATACTTAATTTTAGTTTGGGCCCAATTGATTTGCAGCAATTCAAAATCTGCTCTATGAGTATAGGAAGTAAGAGGAAGAACCTGTGTTTTGCTCAGATTTAATTTGTAATTAGAGACCCTTGAAAATTGCTGGATGATTCCCAAGGCCTTTTGGAAACTATATGCTGGGTCCTGTAAGTGAAGCATTATGTCATCAGCAAAAACAGAAAATTTAAGCTCCCTCATCCGAACCTTAATCTCTTGTATCCCAGGATCTAAAACAAGCGCTCTTAGTAAAGGTTCCAAGTAGATGTTAAACAAAATTGGTGACAGAGGACATCCCTGTCTAGTACCGTTCACCAAAAGAAACTCCTTAGATAGATAACCATTGCACAGAACCCTGGCAGTGGGGTTTGCATAAAGGTTTCCCAGACCCCTAAGAAGGCCTTCTGGGAAACACATTTTCTCCATTGTGAGAAATAGAAAAGGATGGGAGACCCTGTCGAAGGCCTTCTCAGCGTCAAGTGCAATCAGAGCCATGGGTATCATGGAATTAGAGGCCCTGCCCAAAATATTTTAAAGCTTCCTTAATGCATCATGTGCCCCTTGGCCTGGCATAAATCCAACTTGTTCCTGACTAATTAATAAGGGAGCAACCCTTAAAACTCTATTAGAAAGTATCCTCATTAGCACTTTAATATCTTGATTTATTAAAGCAATGGGTCTATAATTACCCGGAAGATCTTTTGGCTTATCTGGCTTTGGGATAAGTGTAATATAAGCCTGCTACAAGGGAAGGTGTGGAACCCCTTCTTGCATAATATGCGAGAATAACTCTTTCAATAGAGGAAATATAGTCACTAAATGAACTTTATAGAATTTAGCCGTAAGGCCATCAGGCCCTGGTGTCTTGCCATTTGGTAGTGCATTCACTGCCTCTATTATTTCCGTCTCCTGAATTGGGGCTGCCAATGCCTGAGCCTGCACCAGATCCAACCTAGGCAGAGGAATCTTTTCTATAAATTATTTAATTTCTTTGTCCTCTGCAGTAATCCCCTGATAGATCCCAGTGTAATAGTCTGCAAAACATCAGCCATTCCCTGAGGGTCTATAATAATATCTCCATTATATGTTATTGCAGGAACTGTCCATTCTGCTTCCCATTCCCTCATTCTACTAGCCAGCAATTGTTCTGGGACATCCCCCTGCAATAAATATTTAGCTTGCAGTTTCTCAAGCCAGTGGTCTATCCTGTCGTATAGGATACTTCTCATTTCATCTCTTAACTCTTTAAGCTCATTATCTAGCTGTCCAGAAGAGCCCTCCAGTGGGATCAATGACTTAATGGCTCCCATTATAAACCCTTCCCATGCTCTATTCATACTGTTTCTCGTAGCAGTATATTCTTGGGCTATTCCTGCATATAGTACTTTACAAGTAGGCCAAGCAAGTCTTTTGTCTTGGAGTGTTGGTAGTTGGATCTGAATTATTTCTACCAAAGCTTCCTCCAGCTCAGACACAACCATATCTTTCCTAAACATCATATCATCTAATCTCCATCTATATGGTTTTGACGGAATATCATCTATTTCCCATAGTAGCTGTACAGGAGAATGGTCGGACAATATTCTACTATGAGTTTCCAAGTCCTTCACTCCCCTCAATGCAGCCCCATTAACTAAAAAGAAATCTATTCGGGAGTAGGAATGATGTGCTCCAGAATAAAAAGTCATGTCTGTATTCCCTTTGTTATACACCCTATAGGTGTCTACTAATGCTGTAACCTCCATGAATCTAGTTAAGGCTGTCTGGACCAAACAAGACGGTCTTTTAGAGGGTGGATCTTTGTCCATAAAATTATCCAAGCAGAGGTTCCAGTCCCCTGCCAGGACAAGTGGGTAGGGCAGAAAAGTAGCAATAGCCACCTCTAGTGAGGCAAAGAAATCTGACTTGGGCAGCATAGGGCCATATATTGATGCAATAGAAAATACTTTTCCCAAAATAGTACCTGAAACATAAACCCCTTGACAAACCTCTCTTGTTTTAATTTGAGAGATAACAGACGGACAGGTTTTTCTTACCAAAATCGCCACACCCCCTGACGATTTCATCTTCCCTTCTCCAATTACCTGACCCACCCACATTTGTTTCATTAGGTTTAATTCCTTTTTCAGTAAATGGGTTTCCTGTAATACAGCTATTTGAAGCCCCAGTTGATTGATGTACTGCAATATTACCAACCTTTTTTTCCTCCCCGAGGCCCTTAACATTCCATGAAAGAAGTTTAAGCACAACCACTGTATGTAACAATACCCCTGCCTTCCACCCCCAGATAGTCTGCCCACCATTTTAAAGCCCCTATGGATTCTCTCTCTTCCTTTACTCCCATAATCCCCCCACCATGACCCCGATCCTCCGATTGCCCTCCTGTATTGAATTAAGAAATAGATGAGTTCACCCCATAGTGCCCCAGACCCCCCGAATTTTCTTAGACATTCCATAGACCCCACCCTAACTTTCTTAGGTGGCCAAATACCTGCAACGATTAGAGGTGCATAGAATCACTATGCTCAACATATTCAATAATCTCTCCTCTAAAGATCATTCCCACAGGAATATCAAATAATAACTAGGAGAGTGCACTCCACCCCCTAACTAACCTGCACTCTTCAATCAGAGTTCAAAAAAGTTAACTTTCCCCTGACCTTATACAATAAACAAAGATACGTTTATGCCACCGTCTTAATATAATGTCCCCTATATCTGTTTCCCCTTACAACCCCCATTTTTCTAGCCCTTGCAAAACATTTATGTAATAATAAAAAAAAAAAACAAAGCTCTAGTACAGCTGGTGTTTCAATAATAATAAAAAAAAAAGTTACTGAGTATCTCACGCTTCCCAACATCCCAGGCACCTGCAAGCAATGTCACCTCTCCCCCCCCCCCAACACAAAGAAACTAAGAGCAGTCCACTTTAAAGATCCCTCTCTCCTTTGCCTGTAATTTAAAGCTATCTGATGTTGGAACCCAGCTCGTTATAAAGTTTATGGTCCCTGAGCCTGTAAAACAGAAAATCCACTGGGCTTGATCCCAATTAATCCGTAGATTAATATCGAAAAATATTTCTTCCCCCCAACCAGTCTCGCGCATAGCAGCTCTGGGTTAGTTGATATACTAACAGTTCTCTAAAATATGTGGAGTAAAACAAAGTCCAGGTATTTCACACCCAAGATTCGCCTGCAGCTCCTACCAGGCTGTCCTTCTTTTGCTCTGCACTACATCCAAACAAGGCCTCCTCGCACCTCGATTCTTCAGGTTCCTGGCTTAAACAACTCTGGAAGCGCTACTCTCAAGCCTTCTGCGGCATCAGCCGCCACGTTGCTGGATATTGAATTCTGAATTTTACCCCTGCCAAATAAAGCTTTTTCTTGATCTCGACATACTCTTTCTGTTTTTCCCGAACCGACGGTATCAAGTCCTGGAATAACCAAATAGACGCCCCGTTCCATTGCAAATTCTTATTTGCTCTAGCTTTGTATAAGACATGAGTCTTTTCTTTGAAATTCAAAAAGCGCATAATCAGCACACGGGGTCTGGCACCAGGTGGGGGAATCTCTCGCTCAAAGAGCGGTGTGCTCCTTCAAGATTGTAGGCATCTCCAAAAGGTGTCTGGCCTAATAGTTTCATAAGCAAGTTCTGCATGAAGGCTACACAGTCAGATCCTTCAGTCCATTCAGGAAGGCCAGCCATAATCAAATTGTTTCTCGGACTATGAGACTCCTGGTCCTTGAGTCGATCCTCCAGTCTCCTAACTTGTTTACGCAAGACGACCACCTCAAAATCCATTGTTACATTCTTTTTTTCCTGGGAGGCAACCCTGGCTTCCACATCCCCCAACCACTGTGTTAGGGCTTTTAATGCAGGTTTTATCAGTGAAAAGTCAGCCACTAACCCTTGGAATAAGTGCTTTATTTTGGAGTATCATCCTCCGATGATTTTTGCCCTCCATGTTCCTCAATTAGCGAAGAGTCATTTTCTTTAGGCAGTGGAGAGTGAGGTTTCGAGCGCTTTACAGCCGGCGCTCATGCAGCTAGAGGCTTGGGGCTTCCACATTCTATCTCAGCTATTTTGGGCTGTCGCTCTGCCACTCACTTTTGTACCCCAGGTGGGTAACTTGCCCGTTTACATTTTTTTTCTTTCCAATTATGCCCAAGTACGCTTTACCTCTTTAGTTATACTGAGCTTGCTTTTGAAATCCAGATTTGGCAGTCGAAAGTAGTTTTATACTCTGTATTATCTGGCTCAGCCTGGGAGCACTATTCAGGACGTCCTTTCCTCTCTAACTCATCATGTGATTCCAGTCTTCAGGTGGTATTGTAAATTTTAAGATCACATAGTGAATCTAACCACCCCACCTGTAGAGTACCATAACTGCAGTGTCAGCAATCAGTGTTTTTTTTTTCTTATTCTCTACCATTTCTGGTTTTCTGTCATGTTTCTTCTTCTTTTGAATTCTGCAGAACCCAAGGACTACCTAATCTTCCTTCCATTTTATGTTCACTATGAGCGCATGTGAACATCTTGCTATGAGAGAGTACTCTGGAAGGGAGTGCCACTGCCGAGCCCATTGCAGTTTAAAATAGCAGGGGCTTGGCAGTGTACTCTAATGACCATGGACTATGGTCCTGATGAAACTCTCAGCTTGCTGGGCTGAAACGTTGTGTACTTCAAAGAAAAAAATGCAAAAGAGAAAAAAAACCCACACCTGTCATAGCACCAAAGATGAGACTCTACTCCATTTTATGAGGAAAATATTACCACTTTATTAGATGCCAAAGTATGAAAACAGAGTGCAGCAATAAATAACAGGATAAAAATTTCCCCATCAGTACAAAAAAGAAGAAACTGCCCCAACACTGCTTCACACCCCTGCAGGTACTTTTTCAAGGGTACTTCAAAGGACCAAAGCCACTCCTATCAGAGACGGCTTCAGTCTTTTGATTTGCATGTACCCACATCCACAAACAGCTGAGTGACTTTTAGCTGTGCCTCCTCTTCTTCGTTCTCTCTCCTTTCTCCTTCAGTGCATGTCATCCCCCCATTCTGCAATGTTCGGTTTTCAAAAACCACGTAAAAAAGAAAACTGTCCATTGATTTTGGTTTCAGCCACCAATGTAACTGCCATCCCCCATCTTAGTTATGCAGCACCGGGAGTGCACCTCAGGTGCTGCTAAATATATAACATTGACATTGGGGGTGCCCAAAGAAAGCATCCCTCCTATGTTTTTTAACAGCCTGTGTAAGTCCCCCAAATTCAGCTGGCCTGGTGAGGGTAATGGTCCCCCTCCCTCAGCAGTGATCCTTGGTGGAATTCGGGCCAGATGGCCCCATTGGTGCCCCACAGTTCATGTGGCTACAATCTGGTGACCTCAGCCCATGTTCTGAGAGGGGTTGAGGTCCAACTACTGTTTCATGCCTCGAGCAGGTTTGGGAGGTGTTTCGGCAAACCTTTGGGTTCCAAGAAGCCGGACCACCGAGATATGAACAAACATGGCAACTGCACCCCACTCCACATGTGTGGCCATCAGGCAGGTACAATTTAAAGGCGTCATGGCCACATTTTGGTTTTCTGGCCAGCTGATGCATTAACTGATATCCCCAGCTCCAGGGCAGGCAGCAGAGCTTAGGATCATCCAAATAAAGCCTCTGGGCTTTGGGGGGAAAAAGTGATTTCTGAAGTGGAAAGAGATCTGTTTGTTCTGCTCCACAGAACAGACTTTTTGACTGAGAATCTGCAGTTCTCTTGTTGAATACAGGAAGTAAAGTGCTACTATCTGTACTTGCAGTGCTGTGGCAAAGAAATGGCTGCAGTTTGTTGAATTTCTTAAGACTACTGCATAATAGTCTATTAGTCTTTGTTCTGCAACAGTACTGTGTTGATTTTGATTGTGGTATTCAGTGAGGAAAACACATCACACCGTGGTGGGCAAGGGAAAGTGTAGATGACATGGAAAAAGTCCCGTTGCTAGTGGAGCTGTGAAAAAGATGTCACAAGGAGGTGCAGAGGGTGCTGGGGAAGGTGCTATTAGGTGCAGCACAGTCAGTGGCATTTGGACTTCTAGAGCTGTGCAGTGCCAGCAGTGCCCATGCTTAAACATGCAGCAAGGTTTTACTTTGCATGTGAATTCCCTGTGAATTTGCCAACTCCGCCTACCTTTGCCATTTTGTGAGGTTGCCACCTGTAGTGGTAAATTTGCCAAAATGGCACGGGGTAACTTTGCATTGCTTTGAGGTTTTTTAATGTGTAAATTGCACTACAAAACCCCAATGCAAGGAGCACCATATGCCTGGTGTCGATATCTACCCCCCATGTTGATTGCTGGCTCAATATGAAAAATACCCCCAATCACCAGGTGATCCCGGTGTCCAACTGCAGTGCAGTGTCCCCACCACGACCCAAGCAGATGGCCGGCACAAACCTTTACACTCTCCTCCATGGCCAGTTACCTGACTGAGCTTAGTGAATGAGTGCGTGTTTGTAAAAGCACATGCTCATTTATTGAGCTCAGTTGGGCTGCCAGCCATGGAGGCAAGTGGAGAGGGCTGTGCTGGTCGGACATTTGGGGCCCTGGTGGGAAGGGGAGTTGAGTGGTGGGCAGTAGATACAAGAGTGGTGGTGTCCATTGGATACCAGAGAAACGATTTCAAACAAGTGCTTTGTGATGGGGGAAGGAGTGGACCTTTGATTTTTGAGGGGATTTTACAACAAGCAAGTGATTGGCAGGGGGACACACCAGGATTGCCTGGTGATCGAGGGGTTATTTTTTCATGTTGGGCCAATGATCGGGGGGATCACTAGACACCAAGGAAACCTGCATTTTGCAGAGTTTCTCGGGTGGTGAAGTTAGGCTTCATACACCCTGTGAAGTGGGGAAAATTAACAAAATGTTTTGAGGAGCAAATTTTCCCCACTTCACACACCTCTACCCATGCTGTGCCGGTGTCAGCTGGAGTTGGCATCAAAGCTTCTAGTTTCTTTGGGTTGCAGCGTAGTAGTCCCACTCCTACAGCAGCTGTTGCTCAGCATGCAAAACAGGCAAGAAAAATTGCCATGGATGTCACTGCACTACTGTGTCTGTCCCAGGAGAAGGAACAGTCACAGTCATAGGAGTCTCAGGAGTTGTTACAGGAGCTGCTAGGAACTGGGAGTGATGAGAGTGCGTGTCCAGTGGCAGTCAGCATCAGAAAGATGATGTTAAGGGGGCATCAGGGACCATTGACTGTTCTGGGAAAGGAGAAGGAGCTGGAGCAGAGTGTGATTGAGATGGAGGCTGAGAAGGAAGAACATCCTCAGCCCGAACATCCTGCTACTGCTACTGTTGATGTGGAAGAGAAGGATACTGAGGAAGAGTAGGTGGGGGATAGTCGGCCCTTACTGTCAGAGCCAGAAATGTCCGAGTCAAAAATCAGCGAAGATGCTAGTGACGAGGGAGATGATTATGATGCAGTACTAGACTCTATTTGGCACTCCCCAAGGAACAATCTGATGTCAGGGGAAAGGGACCTCAAGTTAAAAATGGGTACATGGGGATAAGCAGCAGTAGGAACAACAACAGGCAACCATTTTGCACACCCCTATGCCTGTGGCCCCATCTGCCCCACCCACAAAAATCTGGCATTTCAGTAGAAAGACATTTGCGTTGTATTTCTTCTCAGTCAATAAGGTCGATGACAGTGTGGCTGTGTGCAATATATGCAAGTCAAAAATTAGCAAGGGTAAGCTGGGAACACACTATGGGACAACTGATATGCTTAGCCATATGCAAACTTAGCATTCCACTCACTGGTCACAGTATAAGCGTTTGGCGGCAATGCCCACTTCTGACATACCTGAACAGTTTGAAAGAGAAGGTCCCTATCCTGGTGATGATGCAGGTTTTAACTCTATACTGTGCTCCAGCCATAGGCATGCAAATACAAGTGGCAGTAGTCAATGTACCAATTTGGAACCATCCCCTTCTGGCAGAGAGAGCTTTTTTCCAGCATGTCCCCGCTGTCAGACAAGCTAGCCACAGCAGTAAGAGTGGAACTGCCAAACCCAGTACATCATCCTCCTCATAGTCCATTTCACTCTGAGGCTTAAGCTACCAGTTATTAAATCTGCCTTAAAAGTACACCAAATACCACCGTAAACACTCTATGGCAAAAGAGCTAAATGATATCATTGCAAAGATGCTGGCAACAGACTTGCTGCAATTTTATTTTTTGTTGAGAAGCCTTGGTTTCTAGAACTCATGGAAAAGGCTGCACCTCAATACAAAGTGCCCAGCTGCACTTATTTCTCCTGTAGGGGCATTCTGTCACTTTACAATGGCCTTGCTTGAACTGCATCACATGCCGTGTCCCACTCTGCAGTACCCAACATCCACCTTACCACAGATATCTGGACTAGTGGCCCATGATCAGTTTTAGGTGCATTATTACAGCTGGGCCCATTCCCCTGGGGTTTGTGCCTTGCACCAATGCTCATCATCTACTTACCCCATGAGAAGTGGGAGTACTAGGGGTGGTCCTCCTCAGCATGCAACATTGGGTATGCAGAGCATGTATGCATCACATACATCTGCCAGAACACTCACCCAAATTAATGAGGCCATTATGTCCTGGCTGAATCCACATGGATTCCAGGCTGGCTTCATTGCAAGTGGCAATGCACAGAAGGCCATTAAAGCAATCAGTGATGGCTGTTTATATCATGTCCCATGCCTTGCACATGTCCTGAACCTGATTGTGAAGGCCTTTCTGGATCATGAAGCAGTCAGTAGCATGTTGACTGTCAGTCACAAAATCTACATCCATTTCAGTCGCTCCTCACTGGCAAGATCAGAGATCAGGAGTCTACAGAAGGCTAATGGAGCACCAGAACACCACCTAAGGCTTGATGTAGTGACACACTGGAACTCAACACGCTACCTGCTTGAGAGGATATTTGAGCAGTACAAGCCAATCACTGACTATATCATGCAGATGCATGATCATAAAGCACAGTCAGCCATGTCATTCAGTCCATTCCCGAAGGATATTGATGGATACTGTCATCCAAATTATTCATCTATTTGAACATGCTACACAGGTTGATAGCTCTGAAAATGCATGCCTGAGCCAGATTATACCATTGCTATGTGTACTCTGCCAGGCACTGGTCAATGTCAGGGGGCAATTTGAATTGGCAGCTGACTCTGTTGGAGTAGAGCTGGCTGGCTGGATCATGCAGCTGTTTGATGATGATGCCAGGGTGATTCATATTAACAGCGCTGAGGCATACATCCTGTCAACCCTGCTAGATCCACACCACAAGAATGGCATGACGGCACTTCTTCCAGGTGGGAAGGATGATATGTATCACTAGTATAGCCTAGTGGTTAGAACACAAAGCTCTGAACCTGGACAGCCAACAGACCTTGGTTTGAATCCCACAACCACCACTTGTATACTGTGTAACACTCAGTGAGTCATAACTTCCCCTGAGATTAATTCTCTTCAGGTACCTCATTTGACTGGGTGACTAGGGAGGTGGATCAGGGGAGGGCAGTGGACATGGCCTATCTGGACTTCAGCAAAGCCTTTGACACTGTGCCACATAGAAGACTATTACACAAACTGGAGAATATGGGTTGTGGGCAGGACAGTAGTGTGGTGGGTAGGTAACTGGCTGGGTGGCAGGACACAGAGGGTGGTGGTAAATGGCTGTCACTCCACAGAGGGAAGAGTGACCAGTGGGGTACCACAGGGATCAGTGCTGGGACCGTCCTATTCAACATCTTCATAAGTGACATTGCGCAGGACCTAGAAGGCAGAATTTCACTGTTCACCGATGACACAAAGCTCTGTAACAGAGTAGACACACCAGAGGGTGTAGACAGAATGAGAAGGGACCTGCAGAAACTTGAAGAATGGTCAGGGGTTTGGCAGTTGAAATTCAATGCAAAGAAGTGCAAGATAATGCATATGGGGCACAAAAACCCTGGCACAATATATCAGTTGGGGGTGAGGATGTAGCATGCACCAAGCAGGAAAGGGATCTTGGGGTTATCATCTCTGATGACCTCAAGGTAGGGAAACAGTGTGACAAGGCAGCAGGTAAAGCAAATAGGATGCTGGGATGTATAGGCAGGGGCATCACCAGCAGGAAAAGGGAGGTCATAATTCCACTATACAAGACACTAGTGAGGCCCCACCTGGAGTACAGTGTACAGTTCTGGAGACCATACCTACGTAAGGACATAGGGTAGAGAAGGTTCAGAGGTGGGCAACAAAGATGGTACATGGATTGCATCACAAGTCCTATGAAGACAGGTTGAAGGAACTGAACATGTACTCCCTGGAGGAGAGGAGGGAGAGAGGGGATATGATAGAGACATACAAGTATCTTACAGGGAGGAACAGGGTGCAGGAATACACTATTTTTAAGTGAAAAAGATGTTCCAGGACTAGAGGGCATGGGATGAAGTTGGAGGGAGGATGATTCAGAGGAAACATGAAGAAGAATTTCTTCACAGAATGGGTGGTGGACAAGTGGAACACCCTGCCAGAGGAAGTGGTGGGGGCTGAAACAATCACGGGATTTAAGAATGCATGGGATAAACATAAAGGAATTCTGGAGGTCAGGGGTAAGGGTCAACAGACTTCTAGGAAAACATAAACTGAACTTACAAGCTCAAATGGGCAGACTGGGTGGGCCATAGGCCCTTATCTGCCGACACTGTCTATGTATCTATGTGTGCCATTCATGGCCAAAATATTTAAATACATTTCTTTACATGAGCGAGAACATAAAGGCCACAAAAGTACAAGGGGGTCAACCTGGAGACATGGAAAGGGGCTGCTGTTGGGATAGGAGTAATCTACAGACCTCCAGCACAGGGAGAGGAAGGAGATTAAGGACATGATAGATGAAATCAAAGGGATGGCTAACAAGGATGAGGTACTGCGAGAGGGTCTCTTCAGTCTACCAGATGTGGATTGGAGTCTACCCACTGCAGCATCAGTTAGAAGAAGCGAAATTCTTGACTCCTTGCAGGAGGCATTCCTCAGGCAACTAGTTAAAGAACCCACTCATGAAGGGGTGTTACTGGACCTTGTACTGTCAAACAGGGACAGTGTTGCTGACATCACAGTGGGAAGCCACCTGGAGATCAGTGATCATCGTACAGTGTAATTCAGTATAAGGACAGGGCCAGAACTGAGTCACACTAAAACGAGGGTCCTGGACTTCAGAAGGGCTATTTCAAGAAAACGGGAGAGTGTCTCAGGGAAGCCCTGGCAGAAATAGGGAATAAGGGTGGGGGTAGAGGAAAAGTGGGCAAGAATAAAGCAGGCCATTGAGAAGGAAACAAATCTCTGTATCAAGCAGATTACCAAGAACAAGAGAAGGAAGAGACTGCTATGGTTTTCCAAGAAAGTAACAGAGAAAGTAAAGCAAAAGAAGCAGGAATTCAAAAGGTACAAGATTACACAGAACGAAGAGGATAGGAAACATAGAAATATAGAAACATAGAAATTGTTGGCAGATAAGAACCGCTAGGCCCATCCAGTCTACCCGTAGGCCCTATACATTGTATGTGGCCACTGATCCTATGTGATCAATGGCTTTTCATCACTCCCCCCCCCCCAAGCTTCCCTTGTACCTATCCCAGGCTTGCTTACACCCCTCCACTGTGCTTGCCCCCACTACCTCCTGTGGCAGACTATTCCAAGCTTCAACTACCCTTTCTATGTAGAAATACTTCTTCACATTACCCCTCAATCTACCCCTTTCCAATTTCATATTGTGTCCCCCTGTTCTAGTACTTTTTCTACATTGGAAAAGCCCCCCCCACCTGCACCTTGTTTATGCCCTTGAGGAACTTGAATGTTTCTAACATGCCCCCCCATCTCCTCATCTCCAGTGAGAACAGATTGAGGCCCCTTAGTCTCTCCTCATATGTTTTGTGGTGCAAGCCCTGCACCATCTTTGTTGCCCTTCTCTGGATAGTCTCCACCTTATCTATGTCCTTGCACAGGTGTGGCCTCTAGAACTGCATGTTGTACTCTAGGTGAGGTCTTGCCAATGTTTTATACAATGGCATCACCACCTCCCACCTCCTGCTAGTGATACCCCTGGCTATGCACCTCAGCATACTACTGGCCTTCCCTGCCACATTTGTGTACTGCTTTGATCCCTTAAGGTCATCAGAGATGATAACCTCTAGGTCCCTTTCCTCTTTGGTGACAGCCCCCCTTCCCCAAACTGTAGCTCTCCCCAGGGTTCCCTCTACTCAGGTACATTATTTTGCACTTCTTTGCACTGAACCCCAGTTGCTACATCTCCAACGATCTTTCAAGTTTCTCCGGGTCCCTCTTCATTTTCTGCACCCCTTCTGGAGTATTCACCCTGATACAGATCATGGTGTCATCTGCAAACAGGCAGACCTTTCCTTAGAGCCCCTCTGCAATGTCATTAATGAAGACGAATAGGACTGTTCCTAGTACTGATCGCTGTGATACCCCGCTGGTCACCTCTTTCCCCAGATTGTACCCCATTTACCACCACCCTCTGTCTTCTATCTGTTAACCAGTTCCTTGCCCAGCTCATCACCTTATCTCCCATGACCAGACTACCTATCTTCTTAATTAGCCTTCTATGTGGGACAGTGTCGAAGGTAGGGGACGTCTACAGCCCCTCCCTAATTTACTCCCCTAGTCACCCAATCAAAAAAAATCTATTAGATCCATTTGCAGATGTTTGCTTCACCTGCAAACAGGCAGACCTTTCCTTACAGCTCCTCTGTAATTTCACTAATGGAGACGTTGAATAGGACTGGTCCTAGTACTGATCCCTGTGATACCCCACTGGTCACCCCCTCTCCCCAGATTGTACCCCATTTACCACCATCTTCTGTATCCTATCTGTTAACCAGTTCCTAACCCAGTTCACCACCTTGTCTCCCATGCCCAGACTACCCATCTTGTTAATCAGCCTTCTTCGTGGGATGGTGTTGAAGGCTTTGCTGAAATCTAGGTACTGCCCCTCTCTGATTTATTTCCTTAGTCACCCAATCAAAAAAATCTATTAGATTCATTTGACATGACCTTTCTGCTGTGAATCCATGTTGCCTCAGATCCTGAGCACAGCTGGATTCCAGATGTGCCACTATCCTTTCTTTCAGCAGTGTCTCCATGATCTTTCCCACCACTGAGGTGAGGCTGACTGGCCTGTAGTTCCCCACCTCCACCCTACTGCTGATTTTGTGCAGTGGGACTACATGTACCCTCCTCCAGTCCTCTGGAACTACACCCTTGTTGAGTGACTCTGTGAACAGGACCACCAGAGGTGCTGCTAGTTCCCTACGCAGATCCCTTAATATTCTTGGGTGGATGCCGTCTGGCCCTATAGCCTTATCCATCTTCAGCTTTCTGAGTTCTTTCAGAACTCTCTCCACTGTAAATGTACTGGTGTCCACTTCTCCCCCCCCATTGCCTCTGCAACCCGACTGTGGTCTCTGACCCTCCCCCTCCTTAGTGAATACTGAGCAGAAGTACTTGACTAGTATTTTTGCCTTATCCAGATCCCCCTCCTTACACTCTCCCTTCTCCCATTTGAGCCTCACAATCCCTCTATTTTTCTTCTTTCACTGATGTACCTATAAAATGCCTTACCCCATTTTTACAGCCCGTGCTAAACCCTCTTCTGTCTGTGCCTTCGCCCTCCTAACAGCCTTCCCTGCTTCCCTTAGACATTCAAGGTACATCTCCCTATCCTCCTCCCTTTTGCTCACCTTTTATTTCATGAAACTCAGCCTTTTAGCCCTGACTTTTTCCCACACCTCTATAGAGAATGATAGTAGCTTCCTTCTTTTCCCTTTTGCCACTGTCCTACTGCAGTGGTTGGTTATCTCCACTATGACTCATTTCAGTTTGTCCCATTGTTCCTCCACCCCCTCTATTACCCCTCCCTTCCCCAGGACTGCTTGTCTACATCTACCCATTTCAGTGAAATCTGTCCTCCTGAAATCTAATACTCTTGCCTTTGTGTGGCTTAACTGAGTCCATATCTCCATGCTGAAGCACACCCTGTGGTGGTCACTGGACCCCAGCTGCCCTTCCACCTTTATTTCTTTGACTGTTCCCATTGGGCCATACCCAGCCCAGAATCGACTTGTCTTTGGTTGGCTCATGCACCAGCTGCCGGAGTCCAACCCCCTGCATGAATTCCAGGATGGCTGTGCTTCTGGCTGAAGCAGCTACCTGGGTGGCCCAATCCACGTCCAGCATACTGAAATCCCAGAGTAGCAGGATTTCGCTTTTAGCTGCCATATTGTGTATGTTCTCCACTAGTTCCCTGTCTACTTGCTCCCTCTGTGTTGGAGGTCTGTAGATCATCCCTGTGCATATAGGGAGATGTATCAGAAGAAATAAATGGAGGCAAGGAAGGCAGTTAGGACAGTTAAAGCACAAATGGAGGAAAACATGGCAAAATCAGCAAAAATGGGGGATAAAACTTTCTTCAGGTACATAAGTGAAAACAAGAAAAGCAAGGCAGGGATAGTAAGACTAAAAGAGGAGGGGGAGTGTAGAAGAGGAAGAAGAGGACTAGAAGAGAGCTAACATACTGAATATGTACTTTTGTTCAGTATTCACAAAGGAAGGGGTAGGTGACAGGCCACAAATAGTGGATAAGGGCATTAAGGGAAGGGAGGTGGACACTAGCTATTTTACTGAGGAAAGAGTCCTCAGGGAACTAGCAAAACTAAAAGTAGATGAGGCTATGAGGCTGGACGGAGTTCACCCTAAGATATTGAAGGAACTAAAGGAGGAACTGTCTGTGCCTCTGACAGCCCTGTTCAATCTATCACTGGATACGGGGGAAGTTACAGGGGACTGGAGGAGAGTGGATGTGGTTCCACTACACAACAGTGGGAATAGCGAGGAGGCAGACAACTACTGACCTGTAAGCCTGACGTCAGTGGAGAGCAAGATTATGGAAACTCTGCTTAAAGGGAGGATTGGGGAATACCTTAGCACCAATGTGAATTGCAGGCTCTGAGTCAGCATGAGTTTACAGGGGATAGATCTTGCCAAACAATCTTGACAGAATTTTTTGACTGGTTTACCAGGGAGGTGGCTCAGGGAGGAGCAGTGGATGTGGCCTACCTGGATTTCAGTAAGGCCTTTACCATCATTCCACACAGAAGACTGGCAAACAAGCTAGACAGCATGGGAGTCTGTCCAAAGATAATAAAATGGGTATAAATGTTGCTAAGTAACAGAACTCAGAGGGTGGTGGAGAATGGAGTTCACTCGGAGGAAGGTAGGGTAACCAGTGGATGCCACAGGGGTCAGGACTGGGATCAGTCCTTTTCAATGTCTTTATTAGTGACATCACAGAGAGTCTGGAAGGAAAAGTATGCCTGTTTGCGGATGACACAAAAATCTACAATGGAGTGGACACACCAGTGGAGGTGGAGATAATGAAGGAAGATCTCAAAAAACTGGAAGACTGGTCAAGGGTTTGGCAACTGGGCTTCAATGCCAGAAAATGTAAAATTATGGGTTCCACCTCAAGATAGCAAATACAGGAATGGTGAGGTGCAAAATGGCACTACATTACAGCGAGTGCTGTATTGGTGGCCTTTCTGTCTGGGGGGGGGCTTCCCCCCGGCACCACTCCCTTATTTAATATAACAACTCCAGGGGGGAGTACCTTGGGGAAGGGAGCATCAGTCGCTGATATGGCACTCACTGTAATTTGTATGCCATTTTGACTCCTTGACATTCTATATTGGCTATCTTGATGTGTGCTACCTAATTATGCACATTTGGCACAGAAACCCAAGGACAATGTATTATTTGGAAGGGGGGAGTGTTAACAACAACAAAACAGGAAAGGGATCTGGGGGTCATAATATCTGATGACCTGAAAGTAGCAAAGCAATGTGGTAAGGCAGTAGAAAAGGCTAGTAGGATGATGGGGGCCATAAGGAGGGGTATCAACAGCAGAAAAAGGGAGGTAGTATTACCTCTGTATAGCTCAATGGTGAGGCCACATTTGGAGTACCGTGTTTAGTTCTGAAGGCTCCATCTAAGGAAGGATATAGACCGGGTGGAAGTGGTACAGAGAATGGCAACCAAAATGGCGCATTGCTTGCATCAGAAGCCCTATGAGGAAAGACTCAGGAAATTAAATATATACTCACTGGAAGAAAGGAGAGAAAGGGGAGACATTATAGAAACATTCAAATATCTTAAGGGTCTCAATATGGTACAGAAGGTAGGCATATTGCACAGAAAGAGATGCTCAAAGATGAGGGGGCATGACATGAAGCTGGAAGGGGGAGTTTTAGAGGGGGTTGTGAGGAAATATTTCTTCACAGAAAGGGTGGTGGACACCTGGAACATACTCTCAGCTGAGGTGGTGGGTATGGACATGGTAACAGGTTTGAAACATGCATGGAATAGATACATGAGGACCTTAGTAATATTCAGACATGCATGGGATAGATACATGAGGACCTTAGTAACAGGGCTGGGGGAGATAAGGCTGAAGATTAATTAAAGTTAATAGTAGCACAGTTGGTAGGGACTTTAGGGCACACTAGATGGGCCAGAATGTCCTTTTCTGCTGATAGCTTTTATGTTTCTATGTTGTGATCCTTCATGTCAAAGTCAAAACTTGGATGATGGTAAGGCATGCAGACAAAAGGTCACATTCAGTAGCTGGAGACAAACCTGAAGGAGCAACAGTCCCTCGGAATGTATCCTCCTCATCTTTCTTCCTGTACTGTATCTGCTCCCCCCCAGCCCCATGTAGCAGTGACACAAATCCTTTTGGTCCATGCTGAAGCAGTCTGGTGTTTCCACATGCCAAACACCTGAGGACAACACACAAGTGCAGCTGTCTGCCAGTCATATGATGCAGTCATACCTGTATGACCCACTGGAGTTGAGCATAGATGATGAGCCATTGGAGTATTGGTGAAGTAAACTGGGAAATCTGACCTGCTCTTCCAGCTCTCGCCATTGAGTACCTTGCCTACCCTGTGTAGCTGTAAGCTCAGAAAGGGTATTCAGTGTTTCAGGTGCCACTGTAACTGACTGGCAAAGCTGTCTGTCTGACAGGAATATTGAGTATCTCATATTCATGAAAATGAACTCACATTTCCTCCCACCTCAGTACAGGTTGTCACTGAGTGCAAGATATCAAGATCCTGCAGAAGAGGCTGATGTGGAGCAGGAATCAGAAGAAGAGGAGAGTGTGCCAGTGCCATCTGATGATGAAGGCACAACTGAGGGGTGTGAGTTCTCCTAAGTAGGTAAGGAGACAGAACATGTGTTGCACTACTGACATTCTCAGGTCTGCAACCACATTGGTGAGGTACTTGCCTGTGTCTGCAGTTAGCAGAACAAAGACACAAGCTATCAGGAGTCAATGTGACAGATACGTCATGAACTGCGTGTGTTACAAAAAAGTTGGTGAAAGGGATATGATTCCATCCAGATTCTGAATATTTACACTGAGATTACCAACACTTGTGTTGTCAGAACACAGCAGTATTTTGTATGTATAAGTTTTCCAGCAGGCTGCTGTTTAGGCCCCTCCCTCCCAAAAGAAAAAAAAAGACCCACAAAAAAAAATGTATGCAGATATAGTTAGTTCTTTACTGTTTGCTCATCACTCTTTATGCAACTTTTTTTTCCTGAAAAACACATCAGTATTTCTAAGTTTTCCAGTTGGCAGCTGTTTAGCTCCCCAAAAAGAAAACAAAATAGAAAAAAAAGTAGTGGGGACAGTGTTATTTGTCCGGTAGTGTTTCTACATCACTGTTTCTGCAACTTGTGTCTTGAAGAACACAGCACTATTTGTAGGTTTCCAAGCTGGATGCTGTTTAGGCCCCCCTCACCAAAATGAAAAAAAAAGACAAAAAACAAACAAAAAAATAGTGTGCATGGTTATGTGTCCATTATTGTTCATATTTTCTGCAACTACTTTGTTCTTTAAACAAAAACACAGCATTTTCGTTACTGTTCATTCCCCACTTTCCCTCGTTTAGGCCCCCCGTCAAGAAAAAAGAAAAAAAACATCTCCACATTAAATTGTGTCAGCCACTGTTACTTGTCCTGTATCTATCTGCTGCTGCAGTGGGTTAAAAACAAAACAGTATGTGATATATAAGTCCACTCCTCAGTTGAATGATGTGTGGGCGGAGGCTCCCCATCTCAATAAAGAACCCCCCGGTTAAAAGTCAGTCTGATATTGTTTCACACCCTTTATCTTTTCTTTTCCTTGTTGCCACCATGTTATGTCAGAAAACATCACTTGCTGAGAACTTTGCAGGATGCCCACTGTCTATGCCTCCCACCAAAAACAGCATCATTCACCTCTCAAACTGTCACAGTAAATATGTAGAGATGACAAGCTGAGCTGACCACATGGTTTCAGTTTGGAGTAAAAGCAATGACCTATGTAGTCATCGAGCTATCGCCTGTTACATAACTGCAATCCACCATAGCAAACAATAACCACAGAGGTACCCATGACATCAGGCAGTATCACCTTCACCTCACCTCCCTTCCTACATTTCATACAAGCATTATTCGGCTACGAGTGCATGGACTGGGACTTGCAGTGACTGCATAAATATGCAGTCATGGTATTGTCTCACTCAGACTGACAAATGCACTGGCAAACAACCACAGAGGCATCAACAGAGTCTCTCAAGATCAACTTACCTCACAAAATGTCAGAACAACAATGTCACTGGCACTGGGGCAATGTGTGGCGTACCTGGTGCAGCACTTTTGACTGAAACAAACTTAATACAATATATTTTTGTACTCACAGTGTGGTTAATAGTGGCAGTGCCATGGAGAACTGCTAGTAAAATCTGCCAGTGTGGCCTCACAAGATGTCATCATATCGAGATACTGCATGGCATAACTTGAGTAATGTGATGAGTGTAGTACTCATTCGTGCAACAGTGATCAAAAACATGCTAATCATACTTCTTGCTGTAGCCTATGGATTTTGACAAACAGCAGCACCATACCACAGAGGTTATTTAATGCTACAGTACTCTGAATGTAATATCTTCTTCAACACATCACATCTCCGGCTGCCATTACACAGGTTAATAGAAATAATTTGTGTTTTGCCCTACTGATGAATCCTCTTGACTCTCTTATTAGTATGATGACACCATGCAATGCTTATTAGGTTATCGGTATGCTATCCATTCCCCAGGTCACCAGTATATCTCTGCTGATGATGCTGGAGTGCTTGTCAGCTACTTTCCTGCCTCCTCTGTTCCCTCTTTTACCTGGTCCCCCCCCCCCCTCTGCCTCTCCTGCTCCCCTTCCTTTTGAGTCCCTGGCTGCCTTGAGAGGACGACAGCAAATGTGTCTTTCTGCTTTCTCCTGCCCCTGTCTCCCACCTGGACATTAGCTATGGCTCAGTGTGCCTTTCCCAGTTGTGAATTTTTCAATAAGTACAAAAATGTACATGCGAGCCATTTCTATGTCAAAACAGTGAAGGAAACAGAGTGACTACCTTCACAGTGAGTGCACATTACCAAAAACCAAAAAAGGCGTTGTGCACTCCACCGACTGCAGACACAGCAGCAAAAACTCAGACTAATACAGGAGCAAAGATTTATTTACTTTCAATGCAGGGGGCTTTGCCTCCCCTGCAGCCCCTGATATTAATATAACCAACTCCGGGGGAGGCATAATTTAGGGCAGGGGAGAAACTTGAAGGGGACACAACTGGGGAGGGAGAAACAAGTCGGGAGAGGGAGAACATTGGGGGAGGACAACCTGGAGGATGGGGGGAACAATGTCGGGGGAGCGGAATGGCAAACATGATAAAAAAAAATTCCACAACCCAACCCCCCAAAGTAGTATAAAAGTATATGACACCCACACCCAAACCTGGGTCCACCAGCAGGAAGCACCAAGTTAGGTCGACAGTAAAGCTGCTGACCTCCTGCACAGTGACAGGACAATACCGACGCAGGTATTGTGCCACCCAATCCCCCAGTGCTTTCTGTGGGGGGCTGTGGCCCCCGTACCCCCCGGACTTTAGGATTGTCAACTACAGGTCGGAGATGGTCTGGGGAGGGGGCAGAACACTGGGGGAAAGCGAAACACGGAAACGGACTATTACAGCAACTGTCACTGTAGTGGTCTTTTTCCATGTTTTGCCATTGGGGTGGTGGTCAAAAGGGGGCCACCCCACCAGCATTGCAGGCCATGACCCTACCCACTATGCCATAAGAGCAGCTCAGCAGTTCCTCCACCAACAAATCATCATATCCTAATCTCCCTAATGCTGCCTCACTACTTGCTTGCTAATCCCTTTGCTATTTTTGACATATCCTCACTGTACCCTACACTCGCTATCCTCTAACAGTTGCTATCTTTACAGGCACTCAAATTAAGTTGCTCAAAATTGAGTCACTCAATTTGAGTCACCCAAATCACGGGATACCTGCGGGCCTCATGCAGCACTAAGTTCAGTGTAATGATAGCTTGTCGTTATTTTACCCAATGTGCCCAGCACCCCATTGGTGCTGCTATTCATGATTGGTCAGTCCTGTCCAGTCTGCTATAAACCCATGTTCAGGAAATCACTGTGCTTATTTGCTGGACAGCTTTCCATTGCATATGCACATAGCATTATGTTTATATCCCTTGTACAGTTCATTATCAACTGGCCCTTTGGAGGAGGTGTGGCTCAAGGTACAGTTTAACACCGTTTACAGCTCCCTAATGTGTGTTGCTGCAGTTGCTTCTAAATGGGAGAACTCGCCTGGCAAGGCCACACACAGGCAGTACACAGCGCAGCACCTGGGGAGCAGAGCAGGACCGTGGAGCCCTAAAGGCTGCGGGACTCCACTACCCAAGCACACACAGGCAGTACACATCACAGCATAGCACTTGGGGAGCAGAACAGGACCGTGGAGCCCTAAAGGTAATTCAGCAGCCTCCTGGAAGAGCTTCTTTGTCAGGGGTGTATTTTCTGACCTCCTATCCTGACTGATTGTTCTTCTGGCATTCAAGATTTACCCTCTGCATGGATTCTCAACAATTTCTTCTTCTGCTTTAAGACATACAGACTCACTGGACATCCTGGGCAGGATTCTCAAAACTGTCGGGACCAAAGTCCCACTCTGCAACTGCAGTTGCGGGTTGAAATTCCCCGCAGCTGCACTGGTTGCGCTTCTCAGCCACAACAGTTTTTTTTTTTTTTTAATTTCTACAGCATTTACTCAAGGCCATTGTCAGCTCCTTTCTCCCCTTCCCCTTTCCCTGCAGTCTGCCAGTTTGCACATGCTCACTAGGGCCTGGCCTACTCTCTCTCTCCAGCCAGACTCCTAATCCACATTCTCTTTGTTCTCTCTCCCCCTATTATAGGCTGCACAACCCCACTGCCCAAGCACACACAGGCAGTAGACAGCACAGCACAGCACCACACCTGGGGAGCAGAGCAGGACCATGTAGCCCTGAAAGGTAATTCTGCAGCATCCTGGAAGAGCTCTTTCGTGACGGGTATTGGCCCATCAGTGCCATGCAGCCCCACCTACTCTGGTCTGTCCCTTAATTTAAGGATCTACCCTGGTCATGTGACTTACTTAGCCATTTGCAGGTTATATTGTTCCTCCACTTCAGGGCAATATTGCTGGTTCCTGCTCTTCTCAGTTACTCCTTTCCGTCCAGCCTCTCTCTCTCACACTGCCTCCATTCCCACTTACTCTCCTCTCTTTCCACTCCCACATCCACTCTCTGTTCTCACTTATGGTGCTCTTCCTTTTTGACCACTATGAGTCACTATTTCTACCTCTTTTTTCCTGCTTTCTGCCCCCTTTTCCCACTCCCTCACCCTTACTTCCTTACTCTTCTATCTTGCTCTGTCACTTTCTCCGCCCCCCCCCGGATCTGAACCTTCAACCATTTTCACCACAGTTGGTGACCTTTCCATTGTTCCATCTGGTCAGACCTACTGTTTTCATCTCTTTTGTTCCGCTTGTATTGCTTCCTCCCATAACTGGTGTCTTATGCTCCTGTCTCTCACATTGCCTCCCTCTACCTCTTTCCTGCTCTGCTCCTCCTCTTATTAATCCCCCTTCATCCTCCAAGCAGTCTATCTAGCCAGAACCCCCTCCCTCTCTCTCCTAACTATTCTCTCCCCTCTAACACCTCTATACCTAATTCCCCTCTCTCCTCTTCTCCATCATCTCTCACCTTCTCTGTTCCACTCCCTGCCTCCCCAACCCCTACCGTCTCACCCACCATCCCTACCTCTGTCACTGCCCCCCTGTGCCCACCCTCGTTGCCTTCCCTGTGCTTCCCATCCCTGTCACTACCTCGGCAACCCTCTCCTCTTGCACGTCCCCTTCCCACCACATGCAATATCTACCCACTGTAAGGGTCCTTACTCTCCTCCTCATGCTCTCTGGAAATGTTCACCCTAATCCTGGGTCCCCTTCAATTAACCCCCCTCACACTCTGGTGTCTCATTCGCTGAGCTTTGCATCTGTGAACATATGCAGTCTGCTAAAGAAATTCCCTGACTTAAAGGGTTGTACTGCTCTACATCAGCCTCATATCTTGGCCATTGTTGAAACCTGGTTTACCAAGGCCACCTCTGATGCTGCTGTTGCCCTCCCTTGGTATACACTTTTTGGGGAGGACTGGACCTCTAAGCATGGTGGGAGTTGTGCCATATACCTCCACAACTCAATCCAAGGGCACGCCCTTCCCACCCCTCAGCTCAGTCGCGGTGCCCAAGCAATCTCCCACAAACTTACCCCTGACCTCTTTATATCTTACTGCATCCTACATCCTCCTGGGCACCAACACCTTTCTTCCAAGTCCTCCTTGATAATCTTACCTTCTTGCTGCCCAAGATGGAGCAAATCTTTCTTGGTGACCTAAACATTAACTGGCTTGCCGAATCCGACTCCCAGGCTAGGGATGCCACTGCCACCCTAGACCTTACTCAACTTGTTACTCTGCCCACCAAATCTAACCTGGTCACTGGTACCTCTACCTTACTGGATCTTGTTCTATCCAACAAACCCCACAAGATCTCTAACCTCGCTGTGCTCCCTGATGTGCTCAGTGATCACTCCCCTATCACTTTCTCCTGGTCATGTATGATGCCTAAGCATCCACCCAAGCTGTCCAGTCGTTGTCTCTTATACCCTGGTAAACTTGCCCAACTAAAAGAGTACCTTACTCGTGGTGATTGATCCCCCATTGATCGTGCCCCGGACATTGACTCCACCCTTCTCTATTTTATCCAAATTTTCAACAAGGCCTGAGACACCTTTGCTCCCTTTCCAAATTTGTCTCCAAGGACCATGAATCTCCTTGGGTCACTCCATCTCTGCTTGGTCTCATGCACCACAGAGACAACCTTTGGCACAAGGCTATTGAATCCGGTAGTACTGCGGACAGGAAAGCTTACTGTACCACTAGAAATAAATGTACCAGGGTGATCCATTAAAAAAACAAGGGTGAACACTACAGGTCCACCCTTGCCTCCTCCTGGGGCTCGTCCCGTAATTTTTGGAACAATATCAAGGAACTTAATGGCAAGGCTGTGACCCCCCTCCTGCCCATCTCTTTGTTAACGGTGCCTTGTCTACTGATCCTATGGTTGCTGCTGACTGCTTAAATTGTTCCTTCTCTGACCTCTGTGCTGTCTTCCCTCAAAATATTTTCGACCCAGTCCCACCCCCCATCCTCCGATCCAGTTGCTCATCACCAATTCTACTTCAAGGCCCTCTCCCCTCATGAAGCAAGGCCCTACCTGCCCAGATCACTTAAGGGCGCTGGTCATAGCAGTGACTCACTCGACACCAAACTGGTTAAAAGGGTCCTAGACGCTGTCCTCAGCCCCCTTACCAAATTGCTGTACTGCTCCCTCTGCCTCAGTCAATTCCCCCTTGCCTGGAAAACAGCAATGATCACCCCTCTTCATAAAACTGGTGACTGGACCTCCCCCAGCAACTATCGCCTGATCTTCATCCTCCCCCTCTCTCCAAGGCTCAGGAAAAAATCATGGCTGATCAGCTCTCTGACTACCTCTACACCTACAACCTCTTCTGCCATGAACAACACGGTTTTCATCATGCACACAGCACCACTACCGCCCTTATTGAATTCTCCAATTTCCTTCACACTGCTCTTGACAAAGGTCATGTTGGTGGCTCTGTCTTCATTGACTTGTTGAAAGCTTTCAACACTGTCCAACACTCCCTTCTCTCTTCTCTCCAACCCCTCAGCATCTTGCAGAGTGTGTTGAATTGGTTCTCCAGCTATCTTTCCTCTCGCACCCAGTGTGTCAAAATCGGGTGTACCATCTCCTGCCCCGATAGGTTCATTCCAGTGTTCCCCAGGGCTCCATCCTAGGACCCTTGCTTTTCAGCCTCTATATGAATTCTTCCCCTCTGCTTGTAATGGAAACCTTCTACTTCAAGCAGATGATGCTGTCCTGTTTGACTCACATGCTGACCCTCTCCTCCTACAAAACTCCTTGCAGGACTCCTTCACCCAGGCTGAACGCTGGTTCTCTGACCACAGGCTGGTTTTAAACTTAAAGAAAACTAGAATTCTACTTTTTGCACATAACCAGAGTAAACAGAAAGATTATCCACTCCGGGTTTTATCTAGTACCCTCTTCCCCCTTGAACAAACCTCCTCCTTCAAATATCTTGGCATTCTCTTTGATCTCTCCCTATCCTTTCACGACCACATCAGCTCCCTTTGCTCCATCATCAACTCTAGGATAGGCCTACTGTACAGCCATCGTGACTGTCTCCCCATTGAAGCACTAAGGCTGGCCATCTCATCCTCAGTACTGTCCCTTGTGGATAATAGTCTGCTTATTTATGGTGCCACAGACAACACTGCTCTGCACAAAATTAAGCTACCCCTCAATAAGGCCAGCCGGCTGCTTACGGGTTCCCCACGTCTTACCCATACTTGCACTCTGTACTCCCTCTCTAACTTCCTTAATCTGAAGGAATGGCTTATCTATCAATCTTGCCTTTTGACCAAAAAAATCACTGCAGATTTGACTCCCCCTGGTCAGTCTTCTATCATAAGCCTATCTACCCCCTCCCTCTCTAACCGCAGTGCTGTCCGCTCCCCTCTGCAAGTCCCCAGATTAAGGACCTTCCTTGCACAGAGGTCATTCCATTACCGTGCCCCGTCCTGGTACAGTTCCCTGCCTGTTGCTACAGTATTGCCTACCTACCAAGATTGGGGCCTTTTAAAACTGATCTCAAGAACCACCTCCTCTTTTCCTGCCACTGTGACTGCTCTGGCTGAGTTTTCCCCTGCTGTTACTCTTCTGTCTGCCTATTTTGACTCTGCCCTCCATTTGACTCATGATAGCCCACATTATTGTTTATGTCTATTATTGCTAATTTACCTTGATGTGGGGCCTTTGTAACCAGCCCTTAATGTTGACTGTTTGCTTTTATTTAAGCTCATTTACTTTGTTTTCTGCTGCTTGCCATTAATGTATTTGTCTTCCTGACAAGAAGCTTTTGTAAATGAGTCCCTGACTCAAAGGGTTGTAATTCTGATTACTTCTTAAAATAAAAAAATATATATAACTCATAAGTCTCTACTGTTTCCAGAAGAATTGTTTGTAAATTGTTATGCTGCTTTTTCCAGGTCCATACATTGGATTCTGTCAGTTGCTGCTGCTATGATGATTTCACCCTCCTCTATGCATGGACTATGCATAGACAATTTCCAGAAGGTATATAAGTGATATCTTTTCAATTTACTGTATTTTTTGACAGGTGATTGAGGTGCGCTACCAAAGCTCATTATTACAGCGGGCAGTTGGCACGGGTACTGGCTTGCTGTGCTACCATGCTCTGGAAGCGGGGTTGGTATTAACTTCATGAGCACTATTTTAAGGGCTATGGTAGTAACAGTTTCAGACAGAGATGTGAGTTGTCAGGCTTAAAGTTGGACCAGCATAGCATTCTGTGGTGATTTGCATATGCAGCCCATGATGCTTTGTATTGTGGGGGCATGTGTGACTTTGTATTTTCTTGAAACTTGGCTTCCCAGCCAAATGCCCTTTGGGGTAACCCTTGCCTCAGTGTTTACACACAGAGGTTCTTTGTCTTTTAAATACAGTATTACACACACACTGCTTTCATGTGATTTCCCTGATTGGGCCTAATGAGGTAGATAATTTTTAATAAGAGTTGCTGATATTTCTTCTGAGTGTAATGAAAATGAATTAGAACATCTTTCTCAATGATTTATCATTCTCTTCAGTACCTGGATTAAGCAGGCTTGACATAATAGCATTCCATTATACTGTATTTTGGCTTGCTCTTATTATGTAGCTTAATTTTTTATCTTTTTTTCTTTTACAGAAAATTGCAGCATGCAGTTAAATCATTAGAAAATCAAGGAGTCCTTAGAAATTCTTTCCATTTACTGCTTTTTTATGTTCTATTATGTGTTTGTACCTTGCACATTTAATTATGATTGAATGGCACTTTGTGGAACAGTTTGTGTACACACTGGCTATCTGAGTCAAGTGTAAGAAGAGGAGGAGTTAGCCTCTAGATTGACTCTTGACAAAGCTTTTAGTGTGAGCGTGAAATGTTGAGTGTTTCTGCTGTACACCCTGTTCTTGCTTATATTAAAAGTTGAACTATTGCAAGCAATTACACTACCTTTTGTGGTTTGTGTTTCAGTGTTCAAGCTGTGCACTGTGAGCTGACAGAAAAAAAGGACCAAATGTCCATCCACTGTGCCCCAACTTCCTTATCTGCCCCAGGACCTGATGTCCAAATGGGGTTTAAGTTGCTTTTGCATTGTCAGTTAAATACAGTGGGCTGGATATTCAAACTGCGCCCAAAAAGTGCGCAATAGCAGGAGCAAGCACAAGTCCATTGCACCCATGTGCAATAGACACGATATTCAAAAAAGGAGCAAGCCAAATTGCGCCAACAGCCAACATCTGAATATCGCACAATTTGCTCCATAGCACAACTAGGAAGGGGAAGCTGAGCAGATACGATGCGCTATGGAGCAAGAAGGGCAGCCCAGCTGAGCAGCCCAGAGGCGCCATAGCGCAAGCAGGGGGCCCCCCCAGCAGCAGAGCAATGGAACTGCACAACCAGGGAGGTAGGTAGGGGCCCACCACCCATGCCACAGATGGGCACAGGAACACACTGCAGAACTGACAATGCACCTCCACACCCCAAGCACAGCACAACTGGTGGAGGGCTGGAATATCCACCGGCCCATGGGGACAAGCAAACAAAGCACAACTGGGCCATGGTGCCCCAGCACACTCACCGGCAAGCCGAGACTGCCACACAAGGAGGACGGACCACCCCATGGCACAGCAGCCCTCCCCCCATGCACAGCACACCCTGCACTGTGACCTCAAGACACCCCCCAAGAGCAGTGACCACCACTGCGGGAATCCCCATGCATACCACCACCCCCACTGCCACACTGCAACCTCATGTACCATAGAACCATACAAGCCAGACCCACCATGAGCCACAGCAGCCAGCACAGACACCCACAGTGGTGTGTGGAAGCATGCAGCACACTGGATGCAACACAGTGCAGGGGCAAACACACACCCATACCCACGGGGACACTAACACAGGGACGCAGTAGTGTGGCAACCAAGCCCCCAGTGTTGGCCCATGAAAACTGTGCACACACAGCCTGCAGTCCTCCATGGCACAGGGGTGACACCCACCCTGTGCATGAACTGTGGCCCTGTATGCCACCAGCATATGCCTGGATCACAAGTCACGGACAGTGGTGCACAGCCCCTGAAACACACACAAGCCACAGCATGGAGGTGGGACAGCAACTCACGGAGAGCCACAGTGTCACCAGACAAACATGCACCACACCATTGACAGGAGGCAGCCCAGCATTGTGACAGTCACAGTGGATGACCTGCAGGGACAGCCACCACTGACAAGGCAGCAGACCTACGCAGGCTACAGACATGCAAGGGTGTCAGCTGCACAGGCCAGGACAGGTTGACAGGGCACAATGGACACAGAGCAGGCACCATGGACCACTGCACACAGTAATGCAATGCACAGAGAACAACACACACCACAGATACCGACTGATAGCCACTCCCACACCAGAGACACTTCCCCACGCACACACACATACCCATGACTGAACCACCCTAGATGCCATGCACACCACTGCAATTGAGCACCTATAGCCAGCTGCAAATCAGAGACCACCACAGTATTCATATCAAAATAACTGTATTCAAAAAATATAACAACAACAACAACAACTATTTACAATTATGTACAAACATGGGGTGGAGGGACAGGAACAAGGTGGGGGTGGGTAAGGGGCAGGGGTGAACATATGGGAAAGGCAGGGTGTGAGGGTTGGTCAAAGGGGGGAGGTTGTCTGTATTCACTGGCGGCCAGCCTGGTCCTCTGCTGCCTGGGGCTGTTGCCTGGGTCGCCTCCTCCTCCTCACCCCATGCTGCTGAAGATCCCTCAGGATGGCAAGGGACTCTTGCGCCACCCACACAAGATCCTGGATGGACTGCTGAATTTGCAGGAGTATCCGCACACCTAGGACAAGGGATCAAAGTCAATGGGTGTGACTGTCCATCCCCCTGCAGCCCACACATTATGCATGGCATACAGCCATGTGCCACGCTCCTGTGATGGTGTGCGCCCACCCACAGTGACCGTGTCCACAAGACATGCCCAACCAGGCAGCAACAGCCATGTGTACCACTGCATACACCCACTGCCCATGTCCAGCACAGCACAACCAAGGCCATACAGTAACGTGGCTATGCGGTGGGCAGGCAGTGCCACAGCCATGTGCCCAGTGCACGCATGGACCACCATTGATGCACTCCCAGACATGCAGTGCCACTAGACAGTGCTGACTGTCACATGTCGCATGCATGGCAGTGGTGTCCATGGATGGTGGCCATGCCCTGCTTCCCACTCTGTCACACAGCATGCAATAGCAATCATGGTGTCATGGCACTCACCCTCATCGGGATGTTGCTGGCATTGGGGTTGGTCCCTGACATGCACCCGTGCAGTGTCCTCCACCCTCTGCTACTGCTCCAAATTCCTCCTCCGCTCAGCCATGCCTGTGGGAGACAAAAGGAGAGAAACACATCAGTACAAACCCAAAGCATATTCCCCCTGCCCCAGTGTGTGTGCCAACCCACCCAGCCAGACCCACCCATCCCATACCCTGTAAACACCACCACAGCCAACTTTAGACCATCCCTTCCCTATGTGCTGGACACATAAGACAGTGTTACCCATATGGACCATACAAGTCTGTAGACGCATCACCCACCTGGACGAGGCACCACACCCCTCCTGGCCCGCGACCGTAGACGTGCAAGTAGCTCCGGCTCCCTCCGTCTCAGGTCCCCATACCAGTGCCTGCACTGTTCAGCCATTCTTCTGTGGCCAGTGGCCACCTCCAGGTCAGTGGTCACCTCTTTCCAGACCTGGGTCCTGGCCCTGTCCAGTGGCACCTCACCAAACAGTGGACCATAGTGTGGCTCCACAATGGCCACAAGGTTGGCCAGCTCAAGGGCTCTCCACTGAGGGGCTCTCCTGCATGCCATCTCTAATGCTACAGTAGGCAATATGGCGCTCTGCAGCGCGGCAACCCCAAGTGGAAGTGCTGCGTGGTACATCGCCGCCATTCTCTATCATGCTGTCGGTACAGTGCCGCCATTCCATATCGCGCTGTCACCGAACAGTGCAATAGAGGTGCAGCCATGCCAGACGTATAGTGCCAAGGGGGGCAAAGGTCAGGCATAGGGTCATGGGTCTCTGGATCAAGGCCACGCACAGTGCCATCAGACGTCTATGCGTCTAGCACGATTGGTTGCCTGTGTGCCATCGCCACAGCGAACTATTGTGCAGTTGTGCCACAGCGCCATGTAGTGACCCTCGCCATAGTGCCACTGGCACAATGATGGCCGTGTCCTGAATTGCCTACTGCGCACAGCACATCATCAGCATGGCAGACGCCTGCGTAAGCTACCTGGGCATGTGCGGTGTGGTGTACTATGCAGGCCACAGAACTGCGCCATTGGCTCAGCACGTTCAACACAATTGCGCAAAGTGCAAAAGCATGATATTCAGCCATCATATGCAAATCATCTGATTAGCCATTCAATGGCGCAGCAGCATGATCTGCATCTCATTAAAGTTGCTCTACACCTAATTTGCATGGATTGCACTATAAAAATGCGACACTGTTCTGCAGTGGCCATATTCGGTTACTGCAGTTTATAGGCGAGTTGCATGCTGTGTGGTGTTCTGGACTGTGGTCTCAGGGACTTGCTTTGTACTGCACAGTCACAGGTAACCACTGTCACCCATACAGGCTGAAAAATGACCAAGAGAGGACTGGGTGAGGGGGACGACGGTGGGCGGAAGAGGAGGCCCAATTTTACCAAGGCCGAGACGGAGGCACTCTTCGAGGCCTACATCAGTCAGGAGCCACTGCTCAGTGGATGGTGGGGCACCCCTCAGGCCCATGCTGCTGCATGGGAGGGGGTGGCACGTGCCGTCAACCTGCATGGCATCCACCAGCACTCTGTGCAGGAGTGTAAGAAGAAGATGGGTACCGACAGGAGGAGGGTGAAGGAGAAGGTGGCTGCCATCAGGGCGGCACGTGCTGCAACAGGCAAGGGCCAGCTGGAGGTAGTGCAGCTGACTCCGGCAGAGGACAAGCTCACTGCAAGCATGCAGTGCAGTGCCAGTGCGGGTGTTCCAGGAGGTGGCTTCCAGACAGGTGGTAGCCCATCACTGCATGGTACGTCATGGTCTGTCGGGGGGGGGGAGGGTAGATCACATGCACTAATGTGTCCTTACTTTCTATTACAGATCCTGCACATCTGCAGGGGTCAGTGGTGGAGGGCCTGTCCATTGCGAACAGCCATCTGGAGTTGGAGGAGGGACCATCCACCTCCGCAGGTAGCCGGCGTGCATTGCAACAGTGGGTCCACCTGGCTGTCAACACTGATGTTGTTGAGACAGGTGTGGGGGAGGCCCTTCCTGTGTCTCAGCGGTCTGGCATCCAAGGATGCCAGCATGCTGTGGCTGTGGCACAGACCTGCACCACTGATGATGCAACGACCATTATGGGCAGTGACATGTGTGTGTCATGGAACGGACACACAGCAGGCCAGCTCACGCCCATGGACCTGGCTGGTTCTGACGTGTGTGCCAGCATGTCAGCACAGTCCCAGGCTGCGCCTGTCAGCACCGGTGGCTGGTCAGGTCAGTGGCACTGTTGCGGCCATAGCGGAGGAACAACCGATCCCTTGGGCACAGCAGGCGGAGGGGCAGCAGTCACTCACCTGGACTGGGGGATTCAGGGTTCAGCCGTGGCATCTGTGCACCACCTGTGGACTTGCCCATACCTGGTCCTGGTGAGCAGCGCCCACCCTCAAGGGGTGCTGAACATCAGGCTCTTCCATACCCTGAGGGACAGGTTGCCAAGGTGGCAGACAACCTCTTTGACGAGCACACCCGCCTACTGCAGGCATCAATACAGCAGCAGATGCAGCTTGCAATGTCCATGGAGGCATTGTGTGTGGCTCTGGAGTGGGTTGAGGAGTGACAGCATGGACACCGATAGGATCCTGTCATGGACTGACCATTTGCGGGAGGATGTGACCGCTGCCATTGACAGGCAAACACAGGCATTGGTCGCTGTCATGGCCACAATGGGCACACAATCAGGTGCCCATGTATCGCTCACACTGTGCAGTTCGCTATCCACTCCCCATTCCCGGCATCGTGCGACACCCACCCAGTCGATGCTGGGTTCAGCTGTGGGCATCCTGAGCACTCCTGGTGCAGCTATGTTTGGTGTGCTGCAGACACCTGTGCGGGCACAGTCGCGTTTGCGCAGTGGAATCCCTGGTGGACCATCGGTGCCACCCCATGAGGCCCGTGCTCAACCTGCCAGTGCTGCTGGATTTCAGCGGGGCCACCCACACATTCGAGGTGGACATGGCACTGTGCCGCAAGACTGACCTGTCTCCCAGTGTGGGCACTGTCTGGTGCTGCCCTGTGTGCATTGTGTGTTTTGGTGGGCAGTGCACCGTTATGCCCAGCCCTACAAGCAGACACACGGTCCACCTGCACACCCTCCTGTTTGCTGTCCACAGGTACATGTGCATGATGATGCCTGCATTGCACTGTACACCAAAGTGCAATGGTGCCCAGCATCTGACACACGCACATAGTCAGTGGACGTGGTGGCCTGTGGACATGTGTGTTCCGGATCTGTTTTGCACCCGACCCCTGTGCACTTTGTGCCTATTGTGTGTGCATGTGTGTGTGTCCGTCCATGTGGCGTGTTACTGTTCACCCCTCCCTGGTTGTATGTGTGTGTGCTTCTGTGCCCTGCCACTTCCCTTGCCATCATGCACCCCTGGTGTGTTTCCATGTGTGTACGTGGGTTGTGCCCAAGCCACTGGTGGTTGCACATGGCCCCATGACTTACCTGTGTTGGCTGAAGTGCTCCTCTGTGATGGTGTCCTGGTGCAGCTGGGCCAGCTGGATCAGTCAGGGGTCCCATCGGCCAAGGGGGGGGCTGCCCATCCCCATCATCACCGTCGTCCTCATCGCTGTCCCCCTCTTCAACCTGTATGGCTATCCCACAGTCTTTGGCCATGTTGTGCAGGATACAACAGGCCAGGAATATCCCACAGGCCTTTGAGGGGCTATACTATAAGGCACTGCCAGAGGTGTCCAGGCAACGGAAATGCACCTTCAGCATCCCAAACACCCACTCAATGATGTTTCCTGTGGTGGCATGTGCCTCATTGAAGCATTGCTGTGATGGGGTCATGGGCCGCTGGTAGGGTGTGAGCAGCCAGGGACAGAGTGGGTATCCACTGTCACATGTGTGGAGATAGTGGAGGTTAGTGTCTTGTTCAGGCTCAGACTGCCCCAAACCCTGTGTGCCACACCCATGGCACCTCTGACTTACCCCCCCGCCCACGATTTGTCAGTTCTACATGCATACTCACCCACTAGAGGACCTGTGGGGATGTCCCCACTCTCGAATCGATGGCACAGTGCCGACTGGTACCAGATGAAGGAATCATGTGCTCCCCCAGGGTGCGTGGCACAGACATTGATGATGCACCCACTGGCATCACACACCACCTGGCAGTTGACACTGGCATATCCCTTCCGATTCATGTACATGGCCCCATCGGGGCCAGGTGGCATGCGAATGGCCACATGGGTGCAGTCTATCGCCCCTAGCATGCCAGGCATACATGCTACCCTGTGGAACTCCTGTATGTTTGCTGTGCGCTCCGCCGCCGTGCTGGGGAAATGGATGTACTCTGCAGCATGTGGCAGCAGTGCGCTGAGGAATTGGGTGAGGATGTGTGACGTGGATGACTGTGTTATGCCTGTGGTGTCCCCTGTTGGTCTCTGGAAGGTACCCGTGGCGAGCAAGCACATGCAGGCTGTTACCTTTGTCTCCACTGACAGAGCATGACTCTGTCGTGTGGGTGCCTGCATAACATCACTGCACAGCTCACAGAGCCACCTCAGTATTGCCCTGTTCAGGCGGTACCGGTCCACAATCTCGACATCTGTGTACAGCTCAAAGCTGGTGAGGGCTCGGTACTGCCAGTTGGGGGTGTACCGCCGACGGGCCCTTCCACGGCCATGTCCCACTGCAGCATGCCTTCTCACCTCCCTCATTACAGCTTCCATGTGGAAGGTCACACTGTCCATGTCCCTGGCTTGTGTTCCCCCCACAGCTGTTGTTGCTTTGTTCCCCCCGCTGTCCTGACTGCTGCCTCCACTGCACCGGGTACACCTACTGGCCTCTGCTCTCTGTGGCCCCACACACCTTCCCTTGCCCCTATTCTGTGATTTTCTTTCCCTGGCCTGCCCTCTTTCTCTGTCTCTCTCCCTGCCTCATATGGCTTCCCTGTAGCATTCTTGTGCCTCTTCCTTGCTCCTTTTTATTTTGGCTCATTTCCGCTATGGCGCAACTTCCACCTGCTCCACTGTTGCTCATTGCACAAGTCTTTGAACATCGCACTGCACACTTTATGCATGGTTCCACCCCCTTTGGTTGCGCATGCCTTCATTATCATTGCGCTGTTGCTCAGCATGTTTTCAGTGGCGCAACTGCCTCCTGCTGAATATCGCAGAATGGCGCATTTTCTGACTTGCACTGGTGCAACCCTATTGCGCATTGTGCAACCCTTTTGAATATCCTGACTAGTACATTTTAGCCAGTAAAAGGAAAATGATTGTTCTGTCAAGTAATTTTTTACTGCACTTTGCACATATCAATATATCTGAGCTGATATTTATGTAATGGCATACTAGCAATGAAACAAGACTATTTTATTTAACTTTGTTTGGAGTTAGCTGTAGTCTCAGATTTTTTTATAACTTCCATTTCCGAATCCAATAAAGAGTAAGTTAATCCTTAAGACTGTCAGACTTCAGTTCTGCCAGCATATTTGTCAAAAGTTCACATATTTTCCTCAGGGACCTTTAGATGGTTTCCTTTGATATCAAAAGTTCTCCCTGCAGTTATATTCTTTTGTTATAATCAATTATCGTAAAGCATTTGTATCCCTTCTTTCTGAAATAATCAGCATATCTCTGGCTGCATTTTTTTAACCTCTCATATCACTCAGTTCTGTTACTTATTTGCAAATATCCTTAAGTTCAGTTCAAAAAGAATTTATGGGTGTCTGTAAACTTATTTTTTCAACATCTCTCTTCTTGGTATTTCTTCCTCGGTTTTTGAAGTTCACACATAAAAGTTTCCCAAACTAAAACAGATATATTCAGTTTTCAGAGGTAAAAAACAAAAAGACAACTTTGGGGGTGCAAGTAGTAGTTATATATGCATAAAATGAAGAAACATTGCTAGGCTACTGACTTTAGTTGTGTCACAAGTTGTTAAAAAGTTTATAACATATTTTATTATCTCAGTACTAGGTGTATCATGAGACTGTAGTAAAATCAGCCTCTAGAATAGTTAAGTTCACTAATAACTGCATTGTGCCAAATTATAGATTTGCTCAAGTGAACTGAAGATTTCTATCATTTTGTTGAGTAACACTTTTCTATGGATATGCTACCAGAAATGGTATTCTCCTTCTCCAAATATTAGGACGTCATATGAACAATTTGCAGGTTAATAACACTCGACAATGCCAAGTCACTACTGATAGGAGGTCTGTATAACCCTCCCAAAGTAGCTATTCTGGCACTTGAGGCCTTAACCAAGATGCTGGCGGACCACACCCCCTCTGAGTTACTGCTTCTTGGAGACTTTAACCTTCACTGGGTGACTGATTCTGAACAGGGCTACAATACATGGCTGAAAGATGCACACCTGACCCAGATCATCACCAAACCCACAAGACACAATGCCAGAACAGGCAACCACTCAACTATTGACTGAGCGCTTGTCACCAACCCCTTCAATATACAGGTGGCTGGCACTCTTTCGGATGCCTTGAGTGATCACTCTCCCATATTTTACAATTTGTAAGAACCGGGCTCCCAAAATCCTACCTCGGGTCTTCACCGGTAGGGACTTATCAAAATTCTCTGCTCCTTCTTTCCAGTTCCACCTCACTGACCTTGACTGAAGCCCTACCTTGCATCTCCCAACAATCAAAAAAACTCAGGAATATTTTCAGAACAGCTTCATGTCAATGGCTAACAAGCACACTCCAGCCAGAAAGCTTAGGGTCAAGGAGCAATGCTACAAATGGATTACCCCTGAGTTTAAGACCCTTATTAAAAAAAGGGATAAAGCCTGGGAGACGCATAAGAAGTCTGATACACCCTCAGTTTGGGCTGCCTATAGGGTGCTGAGAAACCAAAGCAAAAATGTGCCAGCTCTGCCAAACACAAATATGTTAAAAGCCTACAGCAGGCCAACCTAGCTGACACCAGTTTTTTGGCAGCAGATCAATGGTGTGATGAAAGACAATACTAAACCACTGTAAGGACCAATTGTCTCCAAAGGCCAAATCATTGGAGACAACAAAGAAGCATCTAATGCCTTCAACAGCTTTTTACTAACCTAGATGGGTACAAAGCAAATTTCCATCCCAAAGCCTCTGACCACTCATCTCCCCAGACCAGAACCACAGCATTCAGAATTCCATATAAAAAAGGTAAAGAGAATAGATGTGCTTCCTCTATTAAAGAAAATTAAGACCAGAGGTTCAGCAGGACCTGATGGGCTGATCCCCTGGTCACTGAAAGATGTTGCCCCTGCCATAGCCATCCCTATACCTAGCTAATCAATAGATCCTTACTAGAAGGAGTCATCTCAGGCAAAGGGGAAAGAGGCCCATGTGATCCCAATACATAAAGGAGGTCCCAAGAAACTAATTGAAAACTATAGGCTAATCTCACTCCTCTGCATCCTGGCCAAGATACAGGAGCAGCTCATCTACAACCAACTCCATGACTACCTGGAGATGAATCAACTGCTGGTACTCAATCAGCACAGGTTCAGAAGGAATCATGGAACCGACAAAGCACTTGTCAAATCACTACCAATACTCTCAAGGCTCATGACACTGGCACCGGTTCTATGTAATAATAGCGACTTTAAAATTGTGATATCAATGTTGGCGACTACATATCAGCGACCACAGTAAAGGCGATAGTACAAAACAGCGTGAGTTAAAACGGCGCATACAAATGTGCTCTCCAAGGTAGCTGCAGATAGCACCTCAGCAGGTGTAGCCACCCCAAGTCAGCATACCATAGTCTTTTGCCTGGTATACAGTTGTTTGAAACTCCCCTGAATGGTTCCATATCAACTGAGTGCAAACAAAACCGCCGCAGGAAATAAGTGCATGGTCAAATCACTGTCTGTAAATAACGTGGTTACCATTTTCAAATAAAGGAAATCTTGTAGCACCCAACAGCTTGTGCCCTTTCTTTCAGTCTCAGAAAAACTGCAAAATCATAATAAGGAATCACGTTGAGGTGTTTCAGAGTAATATTTGGTTCTGCAGAAACGTCGGAAATAGTTACCCATCTGGGATATTAAGCTCTATCACAGCAAGTGCAGGACATTTTAAAAAAAAAAAAAAAGAGGCCTGAATAACTTTAGGAATTAAGCCGTGAAGTACACTGGGCATGAGGAGGCAATAACTGTAGTGGTCAAAGCTCAGAATACCACAGTAGTCAGGAGAAGAATGCAGCGATGAACCCGTGTCAGCTCTTGTGAGTAACCCTGCTGCAGATGTTGTGGATGCCATCTCTGATCAACTCTATGCTTTTCTCTCGAGACTGCGAGGTACAGTGCTGTGAGTCTACCAATGAGATTTCAACTTTAAAATTATTTACCTCAACAGTCTCTTTGGTTTTGTCAGCCTGATTGTCCAATATTCCATTGACTTAGCATTTTAATAAAAATAACAGTGAGTGTTTGAGTCCCACCACATTGCTTAACAGCTGCGCTGTTTTGGTAGCGATGCTGTAATATGCCTTTTTCTGTTGCATGCACTGTTTTGTCTGCACAGTAGAATCATCAACCAGGTGTCTCCCAGCATAGGAATCAAAGCATCTGGAATCCACCTGCCTTCTGGAGACTGTGTCCGTCCAGCTCCCTGAAGTGCTGCCTCTGGTACACAGGTAAGCGCTATTAGTCACTATTATTGCAACGGTAGTCACTATGAAAGACGAGTCGATGAAATTCCATGGTCGCTTAATTGTATTTCGCTATTCTGCAGTCACGATTTTTTAATTGCTATTATCACGGGATACTCTGGCACCCTATTCACCGACCTTATCAAGGCCTTTGATTTGGTCAGCCATAACCTCCTGACAGACAAGTTAAAACTCATTGATCTTGACAGTCACTCCCTCACCTGGTTTAAGAATTATCTGTCCCACGAGACCCAACAGGTTAATTGGAAGGGATCCATATTTGATCATCTAATGATCAAGTAGGGCATACCCCATGGTTCAATCTTGGGGTCCCTCCTGTTTACCCTGTTCTTAAAAAACCTCAACAATAACTGTGGCGGTAGCTCAGTAATACAATATGCTGATGGTGTCAGTGTGGCTCAGTTGGTAGCACATCCACCTCTGGACCAGAAGGTCATGGGTTCTTGTCCCACACTGGGATTGGACTTGCACCTAAAAATCACTGGCATCCGACTGCAGTATTGGGGGGTGCTGTACTGCTGGGGTGTGCAGTCCTTCAGATGAGATGTTAAACTGAGGTCTCTTCTGCCCATCCTGGTGTTGTCCAGGTGGAAGTAAAAGAACCCAGGGCACTCTTTTCAAAGAGCAGGGGAACATTTCCAGTGTCCTGGCCAACACTCCCCTTCCCATAAACCACTTCTTGCAATTATCCAGGCTGTGTGTGGGTGATGATGTGTGCTATAGCCACCAGCACACATTCAGTCACTTCACTACTAGTCTAGCTTTGCTTGTAAAGCGTTTTGGGATACTGTGTATGAAAAGTATAAATGCTTCTTCTTCCTCCAGAATCATCCCCAACAGTGAATCCATCCTTGGGCCTCAGCTACAGGAGGACTTCAAGGCCCTTGAAAAGTGGCTGCTGGCTAACAGGTAACTGTTAAATGATAAGAAAATGAAAGCCATGTTGTACAGAAAGAGAACCCTAGGGTCGGACAGTATTATCCTCACCAGGTACACCCATAGAAGCTGTGAGTTCCTTCAGATACCTGTGCCTTGTCCTGGACCAAGGTTTCACTTTCAAATGCCATGTTGACGATGTCACCAGAGCTATACATCAAAAATGTTTTCTACCCTACAGGCTGAATTCCCAATTCATCCCTGAAACTAGGATAGCAATTGCAACTAGCATCCTCCTTCCCAAACTTACCTATGCTGCTCCAGTCATTCAGACCCTTATCAGAAAGGAACTGAGTCAGATGCAAATAATTTACAACATGATTGCTCAGTTTGCAACCAGATCCCACCCAAGGCACCACCACTGCGAGGTACTTGAATCCTTAAACTGGCCCTCTCCCAACGGCTTCAATATCCCCTCCTGTGCACCACCTACAAACTAATAAATGGCCGACCCCACAGGCCTTGCAGACTGATAGTCCCCAAGCTCACAATCAGGCTGTTCTGTACCTCTTCTCAAAAGCTCTTTGAGATTCCCAGGGTGAGGATGACAGCAGGAAACAAGTATTTCATGCAGCTCCAACCATCTGTAACAACTTACCAGACCACCTGCATAATGCTGTCCCTCTGGTCTCCTTTAGAAAAAGGCTCAAAGAGCATCTGCTAGAAAACAACCTGTGTACATGCCAGAGATGACTCCTGCAATTCAAACCCCAAGGAATCTACCCTACCCTACCCATGAGGTAAAATCCTCAACATAAAACACACTTCTACTTGAACTGTATAATTCGTAAAAGTCCAGCTGCAGCCTTATGTCTCTTACATATATCCACAGTAACTTGTATTAACAATATGCAATTGTTGGTCCCTGCCCACTGTCTAAATGTATATGTGACTACAAAAAACCCTAAGCATGTGCCTCCAAACTGTACGCCTTCTGGAATTTCTACGGTTGTCTGGAATTACTGCAATTGTTCAAAAAAATTGATTATGTAATCATTTTGTATCATTGACGTGTCCTGTATACTACAGGTTCCCATGTAACTAAACCTGGGTCGACCCTGAAAAATAGACTATTTGGGCCCAGTAGGCCTACCTGGTTAACAAAATGAAATAAATAATCAGAGCAATGAGCGGCTGTACTTGGTTTAGACCAGTGGCACCTGCGTGTGTGGCCTACCCAAAAGGTTTCAGCCCACAGCAGACAGTATCCATGTCAACTAACAGGATTATACAGTGAGAAAAGAATGAAGAAGGGGTTTAGTCATCCAGCCTTACAGCCCTTACAATGTTTGTTTTTTGCACTATCCTTTACAATAAAACCCAGTGTGTGAGAGAATGGTGTCAGGCACTCAATGTTCTGCAGAAAGCAATGTACAAAGTTTCTAACTAGTAATCATTGTCAAATCCATAGATGCAAAAAGTGGTCATCTTGCAGAGTTCTGAGTGTTCCAGTGACTTGTTGCTACTACTGCCACTTAAATCCTGGAAGGAGAAAAATAAAAAAAAAATGGGACATTGACTCAATGGAAATGTCATTAACAATGTTAATCACCACACAATGGACGTTCCAAAGTACGTGACACAGTTTTGCAGATACTCAGATACATAGTTCCCACTGGAGTGAAGAATGCATGATCAGGTGCTTGGTGCCGTTGCATTGCAAATTGTATCAGCTATAGAGAACCTTCATTGCTCACAGAGGAGAAAGGCAACAAGTCAGTGGCTAACATTTCCATAAGGGCTTTTGTGATTGCTTTGGTAGCTGTACTGTTAGCTTTATATTTCTGATTAATTGCATCCTAACTTGCTTTCACTTGACTTCAGCCCTGTGGAATGCCATTTCGTTTAACACAGAACTACCTCAGTTTGTATCTAAAAAGGGCCCTTGGTTCAGTGTACTCCCCAGTCATCAAATAAATACCTTCCAGAGACTGGACCACACACAGCTGACTCACAGTTTCATATCCACCAGTGATTGGCTATTATAATGCCACTCCTGGGGGTGAAGTTGGATGGGGAGTTGCTGCGTCTTGGAGGTGAGGGCATCAGTGGCTAAGAAACATAGCAATGAAAGATGCAGTGCTGCTCCTTGCACAGAAAGGCCTTTTCTCCTCCTCATCTCTACCCTGGACATTTGTTTCTCCCTGCTCAATCTCATCCTTATCATCATCGCTGAGAAGTGAAAATGCCACACATTGTCATCCAACTCATACTGAGATATATGCAGCTCAAAGAGCAGCTGACGCCTTTAGGATATCTTTATCCAAACATAATATTTAGATGAAGTACAGCTTGTATTTCACATTAGTTCTGTAGTCCTCCTCCCTGTTATTTATTACCGAGGTAATTTGCATCAAAACAGGATCTTTGCTGCTGCAGAGTTAATCTATTCCTGCTGCTTTCTCCCTACCTTAAGTCATAATGCACTGCTTGTGACATCTCAGTTACTCCCATGGCAAAATATTGTGATGTCACAAAAGAGGAGTATGATTTGAAGCAGGGAGTCAGTTATAGAGGTAGATGAACCTCAAGGGTTAAAGATCATGCATTCATGCAAATATCCTTTGAAATAAATACTGGAGAGGAGGATTCTTTAAAATATGTAAGGAATGGAAGCTGAATTGCACCTAATTATTATGTTTTTCAAAGTTTTGTAAGGCATCAGCAGCTCTTTAAAAAAATGCTTTTTCCTGGTAGATGTTACAAACTGGGTGCCCTCCTTACCCTGACAAAGGCTGCCCTCACATGGAAGAGTCACGAGAAAGGACCAAACATCTGGGTGAAGTACTGAGTTGTGCAAATTATGAACCAAAAAACAAACAGCAAAGTACTCACTCAATTGCTAGCAGCCCAAAAGAGACAGGAGAGAGCAGAAAACTTTAATAATTACTGGTGACCCCCTTTAATTTATGGCTGGACTGTGATTTTCAAATGCCGTAATAATTGGGAAATGCCATAATAACTGGTTATGATGGCATTTCGGCAGTCAGCACCAGTCTCCTAGCGCATGTGGGTGGCCTCAGCTTTGTAAACAAAATGTTGGCTCGGATTCTCATTCACGGACAAGCCGCTGTTTACCCTCGCTATTTTTTAAATTATCTGGTTGATCCTGCTTCCCGCTGTGTCTCCAAATCAGCAAGTCAGTCACAGAGTAATGGGAGAAGGGGGGAAAAAGGGAGATAGTGAAGTGTGTGTGTGTGTCTCTGTGTGAGCAAGTGAGTGTCTGTGTCTCTATCCAATGGAAAGACCGAAAGTCGGCACCAACAATTATAAAAAATAAAGTTTATGCACCTGTGGTGTTAGTGGAAATTTTTACACACAGACGGGCTGATGACCACATAAAACTCTTGGGCTTCGCTCTCGAGGTTTATGGATCATCTTACAACTCAGGTGTGTAAAAATAAATTCTATAAACACAGTTGCATAATCATTATTCTCTATGTATTAAACAATATAATTTTTTCATTACCCACAGACATTTACAGAGTATGCAGATACAAAATAGTGCAATAACAGGAAACAAACCCCCCATAACGAAAAAACCCTGATGCCATTCAGTGACCATTCGGTGCTTTAACAAGGATGTCAGTTCTTTATATAGAACACATACTGCTTGGGCCCATAATTCTTTGTTCACTCTAAGGAAATCCCATATTTCTGATGTCACTGGTTTGATTTTGAAAGTGCAGTTGCAACAATTTACATGGAAGATGTTTCCTGAAATTTCTGTGATACTGCTAGACAAATTACTTGCTTAGCTGCAGTACCACTGTAGAGCCACAAGAAAGAATCTGTTTAGAAACATCTTGAAATATTTGGCCACATCTATTACTGCAACTGTAGTACTCTTCTGTGCAGGACAGGGGGAGGGCTGCCATTGCCTTCTTCTTGCACAGCCACCTCGTTTACCTCCTCTGCCTATCAACAGGTAATTCCCATGTGCAGACCTTCTTGTTTTGCCTGAAACATTTCTGAGTTTATGTTAAGTATAATTTTTTTTTTTTTTTTTGGGGGGGGGGGGGTTACTTTTTCTCAGACTAGAGATGCAGTGAAGTTGAACTTCATTAAGTTGCAAAACTTTAGCTTTGTGAAGCTTTGCAAAGTTCCTATTGCCATCACCTACTTTGACTTCACTGTCTTCACAATGTTTTTTTAAATGATGTGGCACTTTTTTTTCTGGAAGTGGCAACTTCATAAGTGAAGTTTGGTCACTGTGACAAGCTGGCTAATGGTACATGGAAAAGCAACACACTGTGTTTGAAGTTCACAGAACAAAATGCACTTTTATTGCTTCAAATTGTTGAGTTGTTACTCCAGAAAATCATAATCAGTCGGTTCAACTTCCCCAGCCTAGTCAGGTAACAAAGGTTACCATAAAACAGTTCTTTCAGACTGACTTGGCCAAAAAATATTTGGACCACCTATGTGGGCCAGCAGTTTGTTCAAAATACAGTCTTAAATGATGCCCAAACAGTTTCCCCTCTAGCCTTCTCTATAGGCAGTTTTCAGTAGTATATTCCACTCACTGTTTTTGGCCCAGCTGGCTAAACTAGCCCTTTACCTCAGGAAGCTATGCTCCAGGCATGGTCTGGTTTGCAGTAGCAGGCTTCAGCTGTTTTACCCCAAAGACTCTTTCTATGACTTAAAAATTCTCTTTGGGTTTCAGCTCTGGTTCCTCTCTCACAGGGAAGCAGTTTTCAGCCTCTCACTCACTTCCTTGCTGGATTCCTCTGCCTTGTAGCAATCTCTCTCTAATTGGCCACACCTGAGGAGGCATCCCCCCTTGCCTGTTGCAGTCTCTACATTTCCTCAGTCTCAACCAAGGGGTTAACCCTGTGTTCCCTGGTGTTGTGTTTACCCTGTCACAGTCACTTTGTGGAAAAAAGTATCACTTTGCCTGGCAAAAAAAATGTTGAACGTTGGTACAAAACTGGCCAACCCTGTGAAGTTCTGTTGAAGCAAAGTTCTCAGCTTCACACATCTCTATTTCAAACTTCTTTCTTCATGTTTTTTTAAGAACCACTACCTCTCTGTTTTGATCTCTTACATGCACCATGTCCCTGCTGTTCCATCTCCTCCTCCCCAAAACTGCTGCTACTACCCCTTCTACCAGGTATATGGACTCAATCAGTGTCTACTCAGACTCCTCTAAATTCATATTTTCATCCTTCTCCACTGCATCTGTCTGCTGCTCATTTATGGCTTATTTTTGCAACTATTATTACACTGCCTGAATCCCAGCTCTTGCAGTAACACTATGAGCGTTTTCTATAGTGTGAGATACACTATAGACTGTTCATTTGATTTTTACTAGAGATGGCTGGATAATGCATGATCCAACGTAGTGGATCTCAACTAGATAGCTGGATTATCCTTCATTATCCAGTTCTGATCCAATGCCAGATTGAATAATTTAATTGGATCATATCATTATTATCTGACACAATCATCTTATGCAGACTGCAGCAGGAAAAGTCCAGTAAAAACCTTAACACAAAGAGAAAACAGGTTACATTTTGCTAAAGAATAAGTGTGTGCAAAATACAGATTAGCCATCATTATCTTATCTTACCTTGGACATTTTATGATGCTGAATACTGCAGATGGGGTTATCTTCAAACAGTGAATCACTATGAAAATAATAGTGATGAACACTTTAGAAGCAGACCACTGTGCCAGTCAATGGCACCTCCAGTGTGTAATGTTACTACAACACTTGCTGTTGGCATGTTGTATGTTGGTACCAGAGACCAGTTTGCTGAAGTAGGAGAAGTACTTGCCTAGATGTCAGTTGCCATGTTCTATACTGATTCCAGAGACTGGGTTGCTGGAGGATGAGTACTTGACTGGAGCGGCTGTCTTTTTGACAGTTGCCAGGTTCTAAACTAGTACCAGAGACAGATTACTGGATGATATGTCCTTGACTGGCTGTCTTTTTGGTAGTTGCTGGGTTTTATGCTGGTACAAGAGACCAGATTCCTGGATGGCAAAACTTGGCTGGCTGTCTTTTTGGCAGTTGCTGAGTTCTATGCTGGTTCCAGAGACTGAGATGTTGGAGGAGGAAGAGGCATACTTGGCTGGCTGTCTTGTTGGAAGTTTCCATGTTCTGCACTGGTATAAGTGACTGGGTTGCTGGAGTATGAGTATGTGTCTGTCTGTCTTGTTGGCAGATGCCAGGTATTACTTTGTACCAGAGACTGGGTTGTTGAAGGAGGAAGAGGGGAAGGAGTACTTGATTGACTGACTGGCTGACATTTATTGGTTTCTATGCTGGTTCAGAGACTGTTTTTTGGAGGAGGAAGAGGAGAAGCACTTTTCTGGCTGTATTTTTACCAGTTACCAGGTTTTATGCTGGTTCTAGAGATGGGGTTGCTGGACGGAAAATACTTGTCTGGCAGTCTTGTTGGCAGTTGCTGTGTTAAACACTAATAACACAGACCAGATTATTGGAGGACAAAAACTTGGCTGACTGTCTCATTGGCCATTGCTGGATTCGACACTGGTTCAAGAGACCATGTTGCTGGAGAAGGAGGAGGAGAAGTGCTTGGGAGGCTTTCCTGTGGCAGTTGTCAGGTTCTGTACTAGTAGCAGAATCCAGATTGCTGCAGGACAAGTACTTGGTTTGTTGCCTTGTTGGCAAATGATGAGTTCTATACTGATTCCAGCGACTGAGTTGTTTGATACACACCTTTGCCTCAAAACACAGTGACAAAATTGGGGAAAATGACCATAATTAAGGACAACCTTTAAGAAAGGGTAATATCAGTTTATGAAGCTATTAGAATAAATGGTTTAGTGATAAAAGCATTTTCTAATTGATGACTATAAAACTATTATAAAAATAATGAGCCAGCACTCTAAGTTTGAGGCATTCAGGGAGTTATTTATACTGAAGTAATATTGTATTCACATTAATTACAATTTGTAAAAAAAAAAAAATTTTAAAACACACAAATGTGAACCAATCCAGCTCCCACATAGAGTTTAGCCTCTGCCCTTCGGCATTAGACACCTTCCTTAGAAGGCATGACCAAAAAGATAATCCTGCTGCTATAAATACCCTTTTTACCAGGTGTGTCACATAGAGTGAAAGACCACCAAATAAAAGCACTCACTTATACAATAAATTAATTCACCCAGTGTAAATCAAATTTATTTTTAAACCCTCATGTGTAATGTCAGATTCAGTTGTGAAATAGTGATGTCAGGAGGTCTAAACCTCACTCACATGTTCTTGGCAATAATGGGCATGCAAGGAATCACAGACATGTTGCATAAGAGTAATAAAGCTTGATTATTACTACCAAAAGGAATAATCACAGTTGCCCTAAGCAGTTTTTACCAATTAGGAACTGGGAGCCAATGCTAAGTATTCCCTGTACCTTGAGGAAACTCCGTGTCTCCTAGGGTCTCCGAGGCAGAAGACATAATGTCTTACATTATATACCTAAGATAATTACCCTGGTTACTGTAAGATAGAAACATTTCTAGTTACAGAGATGAGCCCTATTGGCTAAATTAGAGGTGGCTCCTCAGTCCAAGATAACATTACACAATGTTGTTATAGTCATAACTTTGCGGAAACAAAGAGGTATAGTTTGTACATAGTCGTGTAGTAATACAAATCATCAGAAGATGGAAATGCTGACATATACCATAATCATTACAAGGTCACAGGTGTCCTAACATCTTATAAGCAAGAAATACATGTGTGTATTGGAAAGTAAAGTGTATAGCAATTATGTGCATACATATCCTGACATCTACACTTATACAATAGAAGCCCTTAGCCCTACATGTTAGTATAACATATACCTAAATGCTAGCTGTCTGCGGTGAACCTCTGGGGGTACCAATTAGGGTGCAGGGATCTTGTGTAACATTCCTCCCTTGTTGCCTCAAAAGGGGCAACACAAGCAAGAGTATGGAAGTGGAAAGAGAGCAGTGGTTGTTTACAGACCAGATACATGTGCCTTGTAAAGGAATTCCAACTGCTCACAGTGTTGGTGTAATGTGCACTGTAGGCAGCAAAGCATAATCAAAAAAATCAAAAATGCTTGTATAACAACAAAACCTTTAAAGGTAATCTCTAACCAAGTGTTAGTAAGTGTATTATTCAAATCACCATCATTAATGAGGACGTATACTGCTTCATTAGCTTTGGAGATATTATCGCTGATGTGGATGAGATGGGTGTCCTTCCTGTCTAAAAGTGATTTTAATGTCAAAGTTAAAGGATCAATGTGAACATTAAAATAGGGTAAATACTCTGAAAGAGTAAGCAGATACTCATTGTTACCATCACTGATAACAAGGTTCATAATGGGGATGGGGTAATAACTGTGTGCCCAATAACAGAAGTCTAGTGAGGGACAAAACACAAATTTGCATCATTAATAGAACATGTCTTTTCTCCATATTTAAAAGTTTTAAATTTCATTACCACACAAAATTCACCATCAGAATTGTATTGCATTTTAACAGTAGGCAGTCTCCATTTTTGTAACTGTACTGGGCAAGTATAAGTCTGTTTGAAAATCCATGTTGATAGGTAGTGAACCTCCCTTCAATAAGACTGGTACAACAGAATCATCTAGAGCAGATGTTGAGTCCTGGTATTCTGTGCCATTGGTGGTGATGTCATCGTCCATGGAAAAGGACCAATCAATACTGTCTGGGGAATATCCACATAGAAACATAGAATTTGATGGCAGATAAGGACCACTTGGCCCACCCAGTCTGCCCATTTCCCTACCCAATGGATAAGCTGCAGATCCTAGTTAACCAGCAGCCTACTTCTTTCTGCCCCCAACCCCTAGAATTGCCTTATGACTGTCCCATGCATGCTTGAATTCCACCACTGTTTTTGACTCCACAACCTCCTCCGGAAGGCAGTTCCATGCATCCACAACCCTCTGTGAAAAAATACTTCCTTATATTACCTCTGAGCTGACCCCCCTCTATCTTCAAATTGTGCCCCCTTGTTCATACAGGTTTAATAACATAAAATATGTCACATTAACACAAATAAATATACCCTTTCTTCACACAGTAGTCTGTGTGTAGAGCAACCCACATGTCCAGAAGAGGATGGAAAATCAGTAGAGGAGGCAAGTCAAGGTGTTCTCTGCAGATGTCATCATCAAGGTGCCCAATGGAGTATATGAATGTTAGTTTATCAAAAATAGCTGTAGTAGGATCAAAACGTGGTAAAGACACATTAAAAGCCGCAAACATAGTATCCTTAATTGAACATTTCTTAGAAGTAAAACAAGGACCAGTATTAGGATGTCTGGTCACAAATCCTAAATTTATAGCAGTAGAAATAGGAATAGTCAGAGACTGCAAAATACATATGGCAACACAGGTAGGGGATTTGTAATGGGAGCAACACCATTTAGAGATACATTTATCATGTATGAGATCAGGGATTCTTCTGGATTCTAGATCACAGAAGAGATTGTTGATCGTAGTGATAATATACAAGCTATAGCCAGAGCATAATATCTCTCATTGCTTATCCACTTCTTTATTGTTTTGTGCAATAAGTCTGTTAATCTTATCTTTAGAATCTGTAAATGCCTTAGCAATGTCATGCAAATTATATACAGTGTATCTTTCTTCCTGTCTAAGGCCATCTACACCATGCAATAATGGGGTATGATGTCATTGATCATACCAGTTTGAAACTTCTGTGAATGTGCTTTGATAGTAGCAATGTCTGCTTTATTCCAGATAGACATTGCAGTACCAGAACCAGTGACATCAGATGTGTCATGGGTATCTCTTATGGCTTTGATCATCTGGTTTAGGTTTCTCCTAAAATTGCCTGTTTGCTCGGTGGTGTGTATCCCTACAATGGGGTTTTGGCTGTGAATCTGAAAAGCTGCTAAGCTATCAAGTAACAAAGTACTATAAAACAATGATGTATTAGTAGCATGATATACCAAATTCTTTCATATTCCAATAAGTCAAGTTAAACAAAACAGGTATATGCATATATTGTAAGTGAGTCATGTACAGCAGTGGCTGTGAGACCATTATGAGGACATGGGGTCTGTTTTGGACATTCCAAAAGCTGTTTCTCTGTAGGGCGTAACAGATAAATACATGTCAACTGAAACCATGTTGTGTACAGCATAAAATTTCCTGGTGGAATCTTTAGACAATGAATCACAATATGTGGGGTCAATTAAGAGAGTAATATTGTATAAACCAGAATGTCTAAGAGAGATTTGGAACAAGGTCAAAGTACCAGTTGGGGATAATTTTGCTTTGGGCCATCCATGGAAAGTTCCCTTGGAGAGTTTGGCCATGGAGAGTATTTGTCCTTGAGACTTTGTCTGGCACTCAATTTGTAGGGCAGATTTATCAGGGGCAACAACTGAGCTAGTGAGGTAGGCATCTGAACCTTCCTGGACAGTAATCAAATTGTTGGGAATATTGATGGAGACTCCCTCTGGGGTAGTTGCATGTGGATCAAGGTGAGGAAGGAGGTACTTTACTGTGCCTTGGATGCAGGGGATAACTCCTGAGATGAGGAGAAAATGGAACAAGATAGCCATCTTGCCAGTGCATCTGAAAAGGAAATATCAAACATTAGCAAATTAATACTATTCCACCCAATGGAGTTAGGAAAAGTAATTATACTCCTTTATAGAGTTTCAACTGGTTTGCATGTAACCATTTGTCAGTCAGTTTATTTTGCATGAGTCTAACTTGATAGACTGCTGGACTGAGCTTGTTGACAATGGGATAGGGTCCTTCCCACTTATTGGAGAAAGAATGTGTGGGATGCTCAAATTTGAGAACCATTACCTGATCCCCAACTTGCCAATACACTTCTTGTGCGTTTTTGTCAAACTGGATTTTGGACTGTTTTACTGGGCCTTACCCATGCAGTTGGCAGCATATAAATGAGTGTGTATGAGGTCTTTTCTAAGTTTTTCCACATATTGGTCCACTGAGACAGTCTGTAGTGGGGGTGTGCAGGTCAAACAACAGGTGTTCAGGTAATCTCATGTTTCTACCAGTCATCACCTCAAAGGGTGTTAACTGTGTGGTGGCTGAGGGTGTACCTCTAATTGTCATAAGGAGTAACGGCAGTAGGGAATCGCAGTCCTTAGGATTGTCCTCAATTTGGATAGCATTTGCTTAATCCATCTGTTGGTACTCTCTACTGGACCCGATTGTGGGCGGTAGGGTATGTGGAATTTCTGATGAACTCCAAGGGGTTCAAGGACTTCTTTCATCAAATCACCTATAAAACTGGTTCCTTTGTCAGAGTCTACCTTGAGAGGTAGGGCCCACCTGGAGAAAATCTGTTCCACCAGGATTTTGGCAGTGGTTTTAGTAGTGCATGTCTTAGTGGGGAAAGCTTAAACCCACTTCGAGAAAAGATCAGTTACCACAAGTGTGTACTTGTTGGTTCTGCTGGTATTGGTCAGTGGACCAATAAAATCAATCTGTATGGCTTGCCAATGGCCAGAATGCCTTTGCGGTAGTAGCTTGGCATTTCATTTGGTAATGATGGGGTTGTTTTGCACACAAACAAGGCAGTTGTCTATGTACTGTTTAACATCCTTGGTGACACCAGGCCACCATGCAGTGGTCTTGAGCCTTTGTAGTGTGTTTTCCACTCCCTGGTGTCCAACAGTGGGGGTGTCATGCACTTGGTGCAGAAATTTGGACCCGAGATGATGAGTCACCACCCACAATTTGGTGGGGATGTCATCTGGTTGGTACCAGATGAGCTTGTCATCTGGGGACAGGTGTAACTTACCTTCACGCCTTCAGTAGGGGCCATAGGTAGGTAAATTCTTTTCAGTACCTTTGTCAAGGAATCTGAATATTTCTTTTAATTCAGAGTCAGCATGCTGGGCTTCTGACAAGTCCAAGGGGGAGAAGGGTTCAGGTTTCTTCCTGACTTCTGCAATGTGTACTGCCACTCTGGCCTCTGGATGGTCCATCATCCAGGTGTCTCCCCCTCAGGCACCTTCCTTTGCAAGGGTGTCAGCAGTGTCATTGAAGGCATGATTGGAGTCATGTATGGAGTGGGCCTTAGCCTTGTGTACATAGAGTTTGTGTGCAAATTTCTGTGCCAGTGAATGAATGTATATTACCAGTTCCTTGTGTTTCACTGGGGTGCCATCAGAAGAGGTGAAGGAGTTCTGCCAGAAAGGAAGAAATTCTGTAAGGGAACAACAAACCCAGTTAGAGTCTGTGATAATGGTATCCTTGGTTCCATGCTGGATGAACTCAAGGGCACAGACCACCACGACCACCACCACCACCACCACCACCACCACCACCACCACCACCACTGTGTACTGTGATGATGCCACACTGCAACGTTTAGAAATCTTAAGTGTTACCAAAAGGGTAAATTACTAATATGCCCATTCCTGCTATCTGTTCTCCCTGATAATAGGAAGCTGATCCATCTATGAAGACATGAGGCAATGAGATGTTCTCAAGTAGTTGCAGTGTAGCAGGAAGGAAAGGACCTGGATGTGGTAGATCAGGTGGCTGCAGTGTACAGTCATGGGGTTCTCCTTGGAAGAGGAGACCATGCACCAGCATGAATGGAATTTTGGTTGGGTGGACCTTCCCTGTCCTAGAGAAGGAGGGCGCCAGTGTGTCAGTCTGGTATTACAGACTGATCCATCCTTTATCTGATAGCAAAAAGGTTGTTGGGGTGTGGTTGGTATTAATGATCAGGGGGAATACCCAATGATATACTGAAAGTGCTTGACAGCCCAGTAGATGGCCAGAAGGTTCCTTTCACAAAGGCTGTACTACTGTTCCACTGGGGTAAAGAGCTGTGATGCATATGCAATGGGTCTCATGGTGCCATGGACCTTCTGTGCCAGCATTGCAGACATAGCAATGTCAGAGGTGGCAGATTCCAGATGGAATGGTAGGGTTGGATTGGGGTTAACCATAGCTGGAGCTGAGGTCAAGGTCTGTTTCAGTGACATCACAGCTTGGGTGTGAATGGGGCCACAAGTCCAAGGGACATCCTTTTTCAGTGCTTCATACAGAGGTGACCTTCTGAGCAAAATCACAAATAAAATCTCTGGAATAGTTTACCATACCTAGAAATCTCCTGAGGGTGGCCACACTGGTGGGCAGTGGCAGGACTTGCAGTCCTTGTATCTTCTTCCAGGTAGGGCTTTGGCCTTGGTCTGTTATCCTCAGGCCCAGAAAGAGTACCTCTGACAGTTGTGCCTTTGCAGGGTTACATTTGAGGCCTGCCCTCTGGATGAGGGTCAGTAGTTCATCTTTCAGATGAGATGTTAAACTGAGGTCCCTTCTGCCAGGACTGGTGGTAGTTCAGGTAGATGTTAAACATCCCATGGCACTTATCAAAAAGAGTAGGGGAATTTCCCCGGTGTCCTGGCCAAATTTCCCTCATTCACTAACTATACCACCAACAGCTTAATCTGGTTCAAGGTCAGTTGCCATTCATCTGTATCCCCTCCCCCCGGGTCATGCCTGAAAATAGGCAGGATTCGTCTAGTGCACTTACCTGGTCAACAAAAACTAAATCAAAATAAATAAATCTAAGAGATCCAGCTATTGCTCCTGTGTGTGACTGTGGCCAACAGGTCATCCACATACTGCAAGAGACACTGGGATGTAGAGAAACCCTCAAGGGCATCCATCATGTGCAAATGGAACAAAGAGGAAGTGTTATGGAACCCCTGTGGTAAGCAGGTCCACATGTACTACCTGCACTCAAAGGTGAAGGCAAACTTATATTGACTTGTGGGCCAATCACAATGACCAAAAACCATTGGAGATGTCCAGGGCACTAAACCATTGTTGGTCAGGGGTCAGTAGTCATAGCACGTCTGGTGCTGATGCCACAGTTGGGACACAACTGAGGGTGACCTGGTTTAGTCTCCTGTAGTCAATAGTAAGTCTCCAGGTGCCCATGGGTTTTCTCACAGGCCTCACTGGGGAATTTGTGGTGGAAACACATGTCCTCATTACACCTTCCTTGAGGAGTGATTTAATTGTTTCCCTAAGAGAAGACAAGGCCTCGGGTGGAAAGGGGTATTGCCGTTGCCTCTCATGTGCTGGGCCTGTCATTTCAATGACAGTGTGCATCCTACCACAATCATGCTTGTTGGTGGCAAATACCTCCAGATGCCTTTGTAGGATGGGGAGGAGCTTTGGGCAAAGCTTGTGGTTCTTAAACAAATCTATGACATCATACTCCTGGTTGTTCACAGAGATTGTTGCAACCACATGTGAGTCAGGGATCATGTTGGTGTGATATTGTCCCTGAATTTGTATCAGTAACATGTTGGCTAAGTCCACCACACAGCCATGTGGTGTCAAAAAGTCAGTTCCGATTATGCTAGGGTGATCATGCAATGCCATCATCTGAAAGGTATGATATGCCTTCAGGTGTCCCAGGGTCACAGGCAGTGTCAGGGAGCGGTATGCAGGTAACTTAGTTCCATCTACCTCAGACATATTTGTCCTCCATCCCATAGACCACGGTGATGTGTCTGGGATTGCATCCTGTAATACAGACACAGCCGTGCCTGTATCCAGTAGTACTGTCAGTAGGTGGCCCCTGACCTCTGCCTCTGTGCAAGGCCTTCTATTTGTATCCAAGACCAGCTTCTTTACAATATGGATTGGGGCCTGTAATTGTCAATCTGTACCAGTGGAAGGCTGGGGAACCTCTTGAAAGAGAGTCTGGGCCTGGTTCCTTTGAACCATCTCACCATGCTGTACTGATGCTATATAGGGAGCCTCTTCCAGGTTCTGGCCTGTAGGGGCCCGAGAGCCTGAACTTACTGTATCCCCATGGCCTGTGGAGGCCTGCTCTCCTGGTTGTATTGCAGCAAGAGCCTGTACTGGAAGAGCATCTGCTATGGAGCGTACTTTCCCAAGGAGGTCTAGGAGACTCTGGTTCTCATCAGTTATTTCCCTATCTGAAGGGCCTGGTCTCTGTTTACCCTTATTATTCTTATGATGTTTCTTATTTTTGTGGTAGTTCTAGTTCCCGCCCCAGGGTTGTTGTTGTTTGGCCTGCTGGGGGTGTTGGTTGTCTGTGAGGAGGGGCTGTTTCTCTTGGGCCTGCCCCTCTACCATGTAGTGCCTCTTGGCCTCTGGGATGTCTTCCAAGACAGCTACTTTCTTGGAACCAGAGCCTGAATCATGGATGTAAAGTGATACTGTTTTCCAAAGAATGTTGGCAAATCTCAGTGTTGGGATAGGTGGTTGGCTCTACCTTTTTTCTTACTGCAGGGATCATGTTCCAAAGGAACAGGGTCTTGTATTCAATGAGGTCCACATCTGCGGCTTCTCCTGCAAGGTGCTTCCCTGACTGGGTAGGACATCCAGAGCCTCTGATGGAAGGTTTCTGGACTTTCCTTTGCATTCTGTTTTACAAGATGTGTGAGCATCACTTCCACCACACCTGGGTTGTGTGCCATGATGAGTTCAGATGCTACTTTGTCAAAGGTGGCATGGCCATCCTGGCAGACATCAGGGAGTTTGGCCCACAGGCCAGGATCGATGGTCTGGCGTAGGATCTGGACCTGGTAGTCTGCAGAGAGACTAAGCATTTCACATTTAGCATGCACCTTCTCCAAGTGGCAACTGAAGTTGTCGGATGGGCTCATCCGACCAATGCTGTCAGCTATTTGCTGAACTGAGTGGGCCATTTGTAGGGGATTATTGGGATGATCAAGTGGAGGTAGATTACTGCGGGTGCCCTCCAGGGCTGCCTGAGCTGTGGCTTCAGCCACAGTATGGACCATTCCCTCCTTTGTACCAGCTTCTTGTAAAACCTGCTTAATCTGTGTCTTAAGAACCTGTTTGCTTTTGTCTGGGATGGATACATTTCCTAAGGCATTCTTAATCATTTTATCTATCTCCTGCTGGTCTTCCATATAGTAATGGCCATCAGTGGTACTGTTGGGACTAGGCCTGGGCCTGCTCCCCCCATCATGGGGTCACCATGTTGGCTTTGCCCATGATGAGCATCATGCCATCGATGATGTAGGGACGTGGGGTCAAGTGATAGGTGGCTGCCATGTTGTGGATGGTGGGGAGGAATGTCTGGGTCATAGTAGGGGTGTGACTGGGTGTTGCGCTGGGAGATGTCATCTGACTCCTCCTCAGAGGACATCGACAAGACAGGGGCTATGCCTCCCATTGCCTTGACTTGGCCAGCCAGCACCTCTTGCTGATGATGCAGCTTCACCATTTTATGTTCACAATCCTCATGATTCACTTGTGTAGCATTGTGATCCACATCATCCTGCATCTGCTTCTGCAACACTCTATACATGGTTCTCAATACACGATTGTCCCTAGTAGCTACTTCTAAATCATTACATACCTGGTTTATCTCATCCTGCAACTTCCCCAACTCCTCATGCATCTAATCATTTGTTCTACTTAACAAGTCATTCATTTGCAAAGCCTGCCCCTTATTCTGTCTCAAGCTTTCACACTCCTGCTTCAACACACAAATGTCCTGCTCACTTGCCTAAGCAGAATGCTGCAAAAGGGAAATCTTTTCATTCCACAGTGTTTGGAGCTCAGACTTCAGATCCTCCTCTTACACATTCAGTTTCCTGCAATCCCATCTCTTGCTTAAGAGATGAGATTTGCAGTTCAAGGGTTAGAAACCTCACTTCAGAGGCTTCCATAGCAGTGTAGAGAGATGCAACCAACAGCCCTTTAGCTTCTTGCTTTCTGGCTGTGTCTCATCTCTGTACTGGGTTGAAATCCTCAGTACGGTGTTTTTGGATTGACTTGTGTCCCATGCAAAGTCAGCCCATCCTCCATGGGAAGCAAGGAAGTTTGAGATATTGAGCCTCAGTTCTGTGCAGATATATGATATGGTGGTCATTGTGTGGGAAGGAATGAAAAATCAAACTGAAAAGGTGCCATGCTGTGCATCAATCCACAACAGGTGCAGCAGTTCAGTCGGGCTACTGTGTACTTGTAAGCTTGAAATTCAAAACTACTGTGGAGGTGGGTCGAGTCGGCATCGACGACACCCAATAAGCAGCCAGACTTTGCAAGTGATTGCAAATTTGGTGAAAAATGAGAGGTGGTGCGGGAATGCACACCTACTGTCCCTGTGGAGAAGGGAAAGTTGTAGCAACAAGTGAAACTTTGCAAACTCCAAATATTGCCTGCACACAGTCACCAATTGTCAGGAGGTCTAAACCTCACTTTCATGTTCTTGGCAATAATGGGCAAGCAAGAAATCAGACATGTTGCATAAGAGTAATAAAGCTTGTTTATTTCTACCAAAGGGAAAATTACAGTTGCCCTAAGCAGTTCTTACCAAATAGGAACTGGGAGCCAATGCTAAGCATTCCCTGTACCTCGAGGAATCTGTCTCCTGGGGTCTCTGAGGTAGAAGATGTAATGTCTTATATTATATACCCAAGATAATTACCATGGTTACTGTAAGATAGAAACATTTCTAGTTAGAGATGAGCCCTATTGGCTAAATTACAGGTGACTCCTTAGTCCAAGATAACACTATACAATTTTTTTATAGTCATCATTTTGTGGAAACAAAGAGGTACAGTTTGTACATAGCCATGTAGTATTATAAATCATCAGAAGATGGCAGTGCTGACTTAAATATCATAATCATTACAAGGATACAGGTGTCCTAACATCTTCTAAGCAAGAAATACATGTGTATATTGGAGTAAAGTGTATAGCAATTATGTGCATACATATCCTGACATCTACTCTTGTACAGTAGATGCCCTTAGCCCTACATGTTAGTATGACATACCTAAATGCTAGCTGTCTGTCGTGTACCTCTGGGGGTACCAACTAAGGTGCAGGGACCTCGTGTAACAGTGATGTGAGTTGATGTTTTTATATCTAAACATAATAATAAAAAAACATCAAGAGCAGGATTCACAAAAGGGATGCACCAGCGCATTCCCGATTTGTACACTGCTGGGATTCTGGAAGGGGACCAATGCGCTGCAGCATTGCTGATGTGCTGATGCATTGCAGATGCACCGCTCACCACCCATAATGTTATGCGGTGCATCTGGAGGGTTTGTGCAGGGGGCATGCCCATGCATATGGTGCACAGCCCCATTCAAAACCCAACTTGGAGGTGCATTCAAGAGCAAGTCTGGAGATGTACCTCCAAAAGATAAGTCTACAACAAGACATAAGTAGGTGTCCACCCACAGGCAGGCTGCCATACTGCAGACAGCAGTAAAGCAGCCTGCCCACCCTGGCAGTCCAGTAATCCCCCTTCCTGCCTGCATCCCATTAACATGGGGAAATGCTATGCAACATCCCCAGTTGCCATGTAGGACAGGGATGGGGATCTACTTGGCAACCAGGAGTGTTACCGTGTTTTCACTCAGTCTACCAGGGCAGTGGACAGAGAGAAGGGAGTTACTGGACTACCAGGGATGTTACCAGGTTCCAGTAATTTGGCAGTTCAGGGCAGAGGGTGACACTGGACCACCAGGGATGCATTGTGGAGTCACCTCAGACAGCAATCAGGCGGGAGACGGGTGGGGGGGTACACCATTCTTACCTGGGGCTATGTGTGTGGCCCACTGCCCATGCAGGACACCTGGCACATTCTGCTGGGTGCATCCCTGCAAGACGCATGCAAATGGGACCATAATGACAGGCAAATGACCCCATTGTGCCTTGCATGCCTAATGATCCCTTTTGCATGTTTGTGGCTGAGAATGGCACATTTGGGCGTGGTGCATCAGGAGATTCACTGTCCCATTGGTTTCCCAGCCTGACTAGGGGGTTGTGCCAGTGCATCCTGGGCTGGGCAAAACTGTGGTATTTACAGAGGGGATTCACTGGGGGTATCCCCTAGTGTATCTTCTGTGAATACCACAGTTGGTGCTCGGCACTTATTTGCACTGGGGCATCTGAGATGCATAGAGTGCAAGTGCTTTATGAATCCTGCCCCAAGTGCTTTAGGTTCTCCATTTACTATGGCACCATAGTAACCTATGTCAAGTTAATTAAAATGATACCTTTTGAAATAAGAAATAAAGTATTTGATTTTAGATGCATTTTTTCTCATGAGGGTCAAGTGCTTCAGTTTTCCATATCAGCAGAGCAACATGCAGTGGTGTGGAAAATTATTCCATATTTTAACATGACATCTTCATGTTTATCAAGGTATATGTCACTAACTACAGCTGGCATGGACAATGCAACCCTGGCTTTAACATGAGGGTTTAAAAATTAAAAAAATGTGATTTACACTGGGTGAATTTATTTATTCCTTAAGTGCCTCAAGCGAATCAACAAAAGTCCAAGAGGGTAGCATCTTTCAAAAAAGATGTGTGCAAGAACAAGGGGGCACAATTTGAAGATAGAGTGGGGGCGGCACAGAGGTAATTTAAGGAAGTATTTTTTCACAGAGAGGGTTGTGGATGCATGGAATGGCCTTCCAGAGGAGGTTGTGGAGTCAAAAACAGTGGTGGAATTCAAGCATGCATGGGACAGTCATAAGGCAATTCTAGGGGGTTGGGGTAGGAAGAAGTAGGCTGCTGGTTAACTAGGATCTGCAGCTTATCCAGTAGGTAGGGAAATGGGCAGACTAGGTGGGCCAAGTGGTCCTTATCTGCCATCAAGTTCTATGTTTCTATGTTTCTAAGTGAGTGCCTTTAATTTTTTTAACTTTATATAATTTATTGAAAAGGTAAATGAGTACACTCATTTGGCATGTGGTACATACATATATAAAAACTCAGTGGACCTATAGTATATACATCTACTAGTGAAATGAGAAAAACATAATAGCAAACATTTCTAAAACAGCATTTTAATAAGGTACCAGTCCTGAAGGAAATGGTATCAAAGAGTACATAAAGTCACTTGGTAGTAGAATCATACTCTTTAGAAGCCTTTGAGCTATAGTCCATTTGATGTAAATTCTTTTAATTTGGTTCAATAGGAATGAGTGCCTTTTATTTGGTGGAATTTCAGTTTATGTGACATACCTGGTAAGCAGTAGGTTTACCTCCTTAAAAGGCAGATTCAATTGTCTCAGGTCTTGAACAATAGAGTGGATGCTAGGCAGGGGACAAGCATCAAGAAAAGGGAGGGAGGGGTGAATGGCCTGGGGGAAGGGAGGAACTTGAAGGAAGTTCACTCAGGGAGAAGGATAGGCAGTGGGATTTCAGAGGGAGGTGGAGTCTTGTGAAATCATGCCAGGAGAGAAGGAAGACGATTGGGTAAGAAAGGGTTTGCAACTGCAGGAACACTCATTTTAAAGCATCTGCAAGTCTAGTCCACTTTTAGCAACTTCACTGGAACATGCTGGTATGAGAGAGTGCTCACACATTCCCGAGACCCGTATGAACGTCCCAGTGGTTGGACATAAGGAGGTCATCAGTGTTAACTGATGAAATCATGAACATGGTGTGGGAAAGTTAGGAACTCAGAGGAGTGTAGGTTCTGGAAGAAAAGAAACAAGGCTGCTAGATAGCAACATTTAATAAAAAAAACAGTAATTGTCTGTTTAAAGGGGGAGATGTGAATGTAACATAGTTGGACATAATGGGTTACATTCAAGTCCAAGTGTTTGGGGCTACCAGGGGGTTGGGGTTGTTGCTGCAGCACACAAAAAATGCTTCTAAAATAAAACCAGACCAGACTGTGTATAACAACCGTTTATTCAGGGCCACATCACAATTCAGTCACAATAAACAGTTGTGCAACCTCCCTTACAATGTCATAAAATAGCAGACCAAACTGGTGGACTTTGTCCAGAAAAAGTGAAGTTTCCATGACACCAAGCATATATTACCATCATTTTTTATTTATCAGCATTCATGGCGCATAATAACATAATACATCACCCACTGCAGAGCAGCAATTTTCCTGTGTTTGTCAAGCTTTGGAAGTTGGTCAGTCCAATGGTAGCCCCTTTTCATGCAGTGGCTCATAAGTTAAATGCTGCCCCTATCAGGTGGCCTTGATCTAGAGCATGGTGAGTGTAGCTGGTGAATTTCAGTGAAGCTGTGATGGTATGTCCAATCCGGAACCCATGCTATTCAGGACATTAGATTTGGTGTCGGTCCAGAAACTCAACTCAATCCTCTCAAGAGCTTTAGAGAGTGGAGGGAGTATGGAGATCAGCCTGTAGTTATAATGGAAAGTCTGGTCCCAGTTTTGTGCACTGGGGTTACAGTCACAGATTTCCACAGTTGAGGGAATTGAGAGTGGCAGAGGGACAGGATGATTATTTTAGTCAGGGGGCCAATAATTTTCTCCAAGCCAGGTTAACAAATTTAAGGTCCACAGTATCCCCACTATGTCTAGATTTCCCAGTTACCTTTTCCAGATATTTTCTGGCTTCAGCTTCAGATACTTCTGTGAAATAAAACAGGTGGTTAGGAGGTTGTGCTGGTTTCCCCTGGAGTTCACTAGGGGTGATAGGATTGCAGTAATCCTCCAAGAGTACACTACTTAGGTCTGTGACTGTGTTGAGTGAGTTAGCTATGAGAAGAGGTTCCAAAGACAAAATGCCTTCAATATTGAGCATTGCATGGGCCGTTTTGGGATCTTTACCAGTGATGTCATTAAGGCTGGCCCAGAAGGATTTGCTGTTATTCCATGAGCTGGAGAAGGCTTCTTTACTGTGTACTTTTAGCAAGCTGAATAGCTTTTGTGCACTGGTTTCTGGCTTTTTTGTAGCATTGGATGTTAGCGGGATTGCAATGCACTCGTGCCTTATGCTACAGGTGGTCTGTTTGTTCTATTAGGTCTGGTGTAATCCAGGGGTTTGCAGGATCCTTTGATTTTTCTTGTCTTTATTGGTGCATGCTTATCACAGACAGTGTTGAATTTTGATATGATGTGGTCTAGTGCTATATTCACATCACTTGCTTTGCACAGGTGAGTCCAGCCCACGTGTTGTAGGTCCACTTTTAACTGTGCTGGGTGCCCCTTTAAGAGGACCCAATTAGTTATATTTCTGGTAGGGGGTTTACAGTAATTGTTGGACCAAGTGTACTTAACAGGGGAGTGGCCACTCAGAGTCAGGGAGGATAGTAGTATTGGAGATATGTGCAGGGTGATTAGAGAGCATCCAATCAAGCAAGGTGCTAGTCCCAGTTTTATAGTTGACTGGCTGGTGTCTCAACTATTTGGGAGAAATGCTTGACTGATAAGGCATCCTTGACAGAGACAGCTGCAGAGGAGAGCCAGTTGACCAATCAATCCATCCTTTATAAAAGGTGCTTTTTCAGAGTCAAAGCACCTGTACATAAAACCACATATAACATTTTAAAAAATTCAATATTCAAATAATAAAACAAAATGTCCATTTTCAGTAAGTTAAAATCATATACCCAGCATGAAATCATGCACTCAAGTCTGGGAACACTTGACTAAATAAATGTTTTTAAAGCTGTTTAAAAGCTTTGGATGGTCAGGCACTTTTGAATCCGATGAGGTAGAGAGTTCCACAGGGTGGGGGCTGCAAAAGCAAAAGACCAAGCCCCAGATGTCTTTAAACACACCCTAGGAATCTCTAGCAATCCCTCGTCGGCAGAGTGGAGAAGGTGAAGGGGCAGTAGGGATGGAGAAGATCTTTCAGGTAACGAGGTCCCTGATCATGTAGGACTTTGTAGGTCAGTAACCAGACCTTGAAGGTGATCTGCCACTGTACCAGCAGCCAGTGCAGTCTGCTCAACACAGGCATAATGACTGGTCCTAGAGGTACCAGTCAAAAGTCTGGCCACCACATTCTGCACCAGCTGCAAGCAGTGGATATCAACCCCTGGTTACCCTCAGTAAAGGGCATTGCAGTAGTCAAGGTGGGAGGTTACGAAGGTGTGGACCAATGTTGGAAGGTCATCAGGAGGAACCAGATGCTTCACCCAGGTGATATTCCTCAGATGAAAAAAATGAGGTCTTGACAACGGCAGATACCCGAGATCTAAAGGTCAGGCTGCTGTCAAAAATAATGCCATGGGGCTGAAAAATAAATCCCAGACACCACTGTGAGTTCTACCCTCAAGGAAAGATTGAAACCATCTGAGGACAGTACCAGACAGTCCACAGATGAACTGCAGGTGCTCCAGCAACACACCATGGTCCACAGTGTCAACTCTGCAGAGAGATCAAGGAGGACCGGGATGGAATTGGTCCTCTGATCTCTTGAATCAGGAGATCATTTAGCACCTGGACAAGAGTTGCCTTGGTACTATGCCTTTTTCTGAAACCTGACTGGAGAGAATCATAGACATCGTGGTAATAAATGATCATCCAACTGTGGCGCAACCACCTTCTCAATAACCTTACCCAAAAAGGGCAGGTTAGAGACAGGTCGCTAGGTGGCAAGACAGTCTCAGTCAGGGGAGGATTTCTTAAGGAGAGGTCATTGAACCACATCCTTTAGGTGGTCTGGAAAGTCCCCCCATTCCAATGAACTCCAGACCATCTCTGCTAGGACAGTTCCGATCTCATCAATGCACCCTACAAGAAGGTGCGTTGGGCCTGGGTCCAAACTACGGCAAGTTGGCCGCAAAGTCAGGATGATTCTCATGATGTCCATGATGTTCAGCTGGCCGAAGTCCGATCAAGCAAGATGGGTGTCCGCATCCCCCTACTGACCTCTGCAATACCCAATAGAGGGGGTTGCGCATATCACGGACCTGATGGTGGCAACCTTATCAGCAAAGAATTGAGCAAACTCCTCACATCTCTCTTGTGAAAAAGCTCCACCAGGCTGAAGACAGATTGTGCAATTCAATCTGTCGACAGTCCAGAAGAGGTGAGCTGGTCGGTTCTGCACAGCGGCAATCTCCCTGGACAGGAACTCTGCCTTCTTATGGGCGATTGCCAATTGATAGACAACATAACGGTCCATCAGTCAGTCTGTCACCATCCAGGCCCAATTTCCTCCAGCACCTCTCTAACCTTTGCCCCTCTTGCCTCATCTCCTTCAAGGTCCCATCAAACCAAGGGGACCTTGGGCGAAGAGTGAGGGGAGTAAACCAAACAGGAGCTATGGAATCCAGGGTTCCTATTACCACCTTATTATAGACTAGTACAAGGTTTCCTGGATCCATGCATTCACTCGATATGCCTGATCGGTCCAGCATTGGCATGGATGTTAAAATCCCCATCATACAGTACATCATGATTTCAGTATTTAGGTTCAGAGTACTGATACAGTCCATAAGATTGCAGGTGCCAGCTGTGGTCAGTTTAGGTGGGATGTAGACAGAGCATCATAAGTGCCCTGATGTGTGCACCTAATAGCGATTTGATGGCCAGTACTTGCAAGTTGTCACTACTGCTGAGGAGGGGTAGGATATGCCCCTGGAGAGAGTCCTTCATGTAGATGACACATCCACTTCATTGGCAGTCCTATTTGAACAATGTGTAGCCAGGCAGTGTGATGGCCACATCTGGTATTTTGGGTGAAAGGGTCCCATGCATTAACATCGCCTGAAAAATAAAGCCTGGCTATACATCACAGGCAGCACATCGCGATAGATAACACTGCAGGTAAATATCATTGCGGGCAACAATACCACATGTTACCAGCCCGTGGTGTGCTGCCAAACCCCACAGGGTCCAACTGATGGAGGTGTGGCAATGGCAGCAGACATGGTGTGGCACCCAGTTGGCATGGCACTGGGATGTATGAAGAGGGAGTACAGTGCCACACCGACTGGTGTAGAACAGCTGCAATGCCACCCTGCTGCCACACCAACAGCCACTGAAGACCAACACCTGGGAGCCAAACAGGAGGTGGGCACTGACAGGACTCCACAGGGCACACTGTAGCCATGGATCCCAGTACCTGCACCCCATGGATGGATGTGCCTCCAGAGCACCACTCTGCACAGCCCTGTGAGCCCCAGGATTGCAGACCCACCCACAGCCCCTGAACCTGTCCAAACAGCCTGCGTACTCTAGCCACAGACAATGCTACCCGTGCTCGTGTTGCTCCTGCCTTGAGGAGGACACCTACCTCATCTGCAGCCAGTCGGTTGTCCTGTCACCCACTCCCTGTCTGCACAGTTATGTCCTGCAATGGTCTATCCTTACTTGATTTTGTTCTGCAGTATTGTGACTGCGATGTTTTGTACTGCAATTGTATTTATGGTGATGTTAACACATGGAGCCAGGTGAAAGCCATGATTCCACTATGGAAAAAATGTTGGGGTTATGTCGAGTAACCCATACCTTCAGGTTGTCTATCTTAGGCAGTAGACTGCAGATACTTATTGAGGCTAGGGTTAGCCCAGCTGATCTTTGTGAATGTGTGTGAGTTATGGGGTGGGCCAGGGCTAGGATGAATATTGCCTGACAGCAGGAGTAGTAGTATCAGCAGACGTACAAGATGGTCCAATAAAATTTATTATTTCGTGACCACTTTCGTTTACTGGATTGAGTATCTTCTTGGTTCCTTGGTGAGCTACGTACATATCCAGGGAAGTGGTATCATGGAGAGACCATAAGGTAGGCAATGTTTTGACCAGATCCTGGGTGCTGCAAGTAGCAGTATCCAATCGATAAGGGGAGGTGATGGTATACACATTAAGCACAACCCATAGTTAGAGTGAGCAGTTGAGATGGGAGTATTACAATGATGTCCTGAAAGGGAAAGTGAGCAGAATGATGTGCTTGAAGGTCACAAAAGTCTCAAGGAACATTGTATGCATGCAGTTAAATGAGGTGGAATACTAAGTTGATTGTTGTGGACAGTGAGTACAAACTGCCCTTGTAGGATTGTTTTCAAGTTCCTGATTCTAATAAAGTTTGTTGAGCAGGTACAGTGATTTGGGAAAACTAACTTCTGATTAGGGTAAAGCAGAGGGCACAGGCAAGTAAAAGCCCTCTAGTGGTAGAGGCATATAATCTGCCAATGGAGAAGCAGACACCTCTTATCACGAGTGGTCACATGACAACTTGACAGTATATCAGAAAGTGCCCAGATAGGGCGGGCTGGAGGGGGTGTGGGTGGGGAGCTGGCATGCAGTGCTGATGGGAACAAGTAGGAGACCTGAGGCAGTCCTTCTAGGAGAAGATTTGAATCAAGGCTTCCCCACTGTGCTTGCTGGCAGCGGCAGCAAAAACAGAGAGAAGCCTCACTGCAGGAGTGCCCAGACAGGCTTGCAGGAGCTGAAGAAGTCCTAGTTGGGGAGAGCTGAGTCAAGGTTTCCCCACATTGCTTGCATCAATCATCTGGAGCAGAGCTAAGCCACGCCACTGGAGCACCCTACCAGGCTTCCAGTATCTGGGGAGGGAAGGGAGAAAAATAGAATTAAATAGCAGAAAAAAGATTCAGAGAAGTAGTGGTGGGAAGCAGCTGGGTGGGGGCTGGTGGCAGACAGCCAGCAGGGGCCTGGGGTCAGAAAACAAAAGAGGGATTAGGCAAGAGAGGAGGGGGAGGACACATTTAGTGCAAGGGAGGAGTTGAAAAAGTCTGGATTTCAGGCAGTGCCACTTACTCCTGGGCTGAGGCCCAATAGATTGAAAGGGGATAGTGAAAAGATAGGATTAGACAGGATATGTGAGGAGAAATCAAAACAAAGCATTTTTAAATTTTAAACAAAGTGCCAAGCGACTGCCACAGGGTAATTACTTCATACAGTGACTAATTGCTGCTACAACAATTCAAATACAGTTTTTGAGAACCGCAGTTAAATGACTAACATTTCTAGCTATTCCGACATGCAAAATTCAAATATTAAATCAGGGAACAAGCAGGTCAGAAAATTAACAGAGAATTGCTGAAAGACCAATCAATTGGCAGCAGGCTAGCCATGGTCCAATAAGCTTTGCCCTGAGGGGACAAGCTGGCCAATAAGGGGTTCAAGGCAGAAAGCTCTAAAAGTTCCAGAAATTCAAAAGTAGGTGCTGAGAAATTCTGTACCTTTTTACTAGAAGAGCTGAGGCAGTTCTAGGGGGAGAGCTGAATCAGGGCTTCCCCACGGTGCTTGCAGGCAGCGGTGGCAGAAATGGAGAGAAGCAGCACTGCAGGAGCACCTGCATGGGCTTGCAGGAGCTGAGGAAGTCGTAGTTTGGGGCAGCCAAGTCAGGGCTTCACCACAATGTTTGTGGCTGGTGGCAGGAGTGGAGATGAGCTGTGCCACAGGAGCTCCACACCAGGCTTCCAATATCTTTTTAGTAGGAAATCTGAGGCAGTCCTAGGGAGAGAGCAGAATCATGGCTTCCCCATGGTGCTCGCGGGCAGTAGTGGCAAAAATGGAGAGAAGTCGCACTGCAGGAGCACCTGGACTGGCTTGCAGGGCTGTGGAAGCTCTAGTTCGGGTGATCTGAGTCAAGGCTTCCACACGGTGATTCAGGCCAGTGGTAGGAGTGCCCTACCAGGCTTCCAATATTCTTTTAGTAGGAGTGCTGAGGCAGTCCTTCTAGGAAGAGAGTCAAATCAGGGCTTCCCCATGGTGCTTGTGGGAGGCGGCTGTAAAAGCGGAGAGAAGTCATGATGCAGGAGTGCCCAGACAGGCTTGCAGGTGCTAAGGATGTCTTAGTTTTGGGGAGCCAAGTCAAGGCTTTCCCACTGTGCTTGCAGCTGGTGGCAAGATTGGAGAGAAGTTGCACTGCAGGAGCGCCCTACCATCATATCACATCTCATTACAGAGTATATACAACTCAAATTACAATATATATAACCACAGAACACAGTTGGCAAAGCATACAAGTATTTATTATGTTAGCTCAAATGCTTAATTAAATAAAAATGTCTTGAGTCCCTTCTTAAAGGCTTCCACCAAGGGGGCCCCTCTCACATATCCTGTGAGAGAATTCCACAGGGCTGGTGCGGCAACAGAAAATGCACAATCTCCTGATTGCCGCAACCTAGCCCTGAGGACCATCAAGAGGCCTCCATCAGAGGAATGGAGAAGGTGCGTCAGGCAGAGAGGAACCAGGAGGTCTTGCAGATAGTCTGGTTCCCAGCATTGTAGGGATTTGTAGGTCAGCAACCCAACCTTGAAGGCAATCCTTCACCTTATTGGCAACCGGTGCAGCCTGCAGGAGACTGGCATAATAGGTTCAAATCTAGATGCACCAGTTAATAGCCTGTCCCCTCTTTGCTACACCAGCTGCAGATGGTGGAGATTGCCACCCAAAAGCCCTAGGTACAATGCACTGCAGTAATCCAGCCTTGACATTATGAAGGCATGTATCAGGGTTGCAAGGTCACCAGATGTTATTAAGGAACAGATCCAGACCATGTTCTTCAGATGGCAAAACCCACTTTGGATGACGGCCAACACCTGATCATAAAGTGTCAAACTGTCATCGAGAACTACACCCAGATCCCTAACCCTTGTGGAGGGAGTCAGACACTGACCTCCCAATCTCAAACCAATGTCAGTCCCCAACACTCCACTAACCTGCTGATATGAGATTCCACCACCAATACCTCCATCTTGTTTGGGAGAAGTGGTAATGAGTTTTGAGTCATCCAGTTCTGGATCTCAGCCAGGCAGGTTTTAAACACAGACCGCCATCTGGTTACTGGGCGCACAGGGCAGGTATAGCTGGGTATCAGCATAGCAATGAAAACCCAGTCCATATGACCTGATAACATCTCCTAATGGCAACATGTACACTGTGAACAAAAAAGAGGTAACAGGACCGAACCTTGCAGAACTCCACAATAGAGGTGCATCATGCTGGATGATGATAACCCCAACACCACCCTTTGCCCTCTGCCCGTGAGGTAGGACTTTAACTTGCTGATGACATTGTCAGTTAGTCCACACTAGTTCTGCAATCAGTCCAGTAACACCTCTTGATCCACAGTGTCAAATGTCTCAGAGATTAAGGAGAACAAGAATAGTTTGTTCTCCCCTATCTCTCGCTATAAGGAGATCATTCAGCATCCTCACCAGGGCCGTCTCCATGCGATGTCCAGATCCAAATCCAGACTGAAAAGACTGAAAAGTAGCTGAGGAGGTGGGATAAGCCTTAATCTGAACAGCCACTACTTTCTCCAAAACAGTCCCTAAGAATGGGAGGTTTGAGATGTACTGTTGTTGGTTAGACAGTTTGGATCCAAAGACAGTTTCTTCAAAAGGGGTCTCAGACTAGGCAGGGAACATCTGGGCAGATGGGGTGGGCCAAGCCGTTTTTTCCTGCCAACAAATTCTATGATTATGCGTTTCTATGGTTGTGGAAAACAGGCTTGAGGATGAGTCTATTGACCTTGCTCCTTCAGGTATGCCATCCTTTATGGTGTACATGCAACCAATGAAAATTGTACAAGGAATTAGGTTTTTTTCAAGAAACAATAATTGTAGCATTACATCAAAACAGATTGTCTAATAATAATAAATTTGGCTGTTGTGTCTGTTACATCTCACTTGTTGGTCATATTGTTTGTATATTTCTGGAGTAAGAAAATGAGAAAAGTCTGAGACAAGAAGAGACTGGAGGTCGGTTGTAAGTGTCCTACATAGAACAATGCATTATTATATTATAAAATAAAGTAGCAGAAAATATGGAAAAGCAATCATTAGCATTTACTTTTGCTAAATTTAGAACATTTATGCACTCTGTGAATACTGGAAATAATATCATAAGGAGATGGTCATTGGGTAGATAGAAGGTAGCGGGTGGTCATGAAATGCATGTGATTTTGGCTGTATCAAGATATGAGATTTGAGTTATGGTACGTACAGTATACGGATTAAAATACCTTCACCAAAGAGTTTAAACATTACTGTGTGTCATGCTTGCTCAGGACATGAAGAGAGTTGTTAGAACTGAATCACAATGTGCCATTGAAATGTTTGAAAAAGACATTTTGAAGTTGAAAATGGGAGATAATTTTTGAAGAGATTAAGAGACACGATTTGGTGAGCAGCATCTCATTGTATTATGTTGGCCTTTGGATGAGAGGACTGGGCATCAGGCATTATGCATTAGCATTAGACAGCATACTTTGTAGACAAAATCAAGGAAATACCATTACAGAAAGATAAATTTCTTTAAATCCTCATCCTCTTCATCCCACATTTTGGGCTGATCAGATTACTGCATTTGTAGTAGTATACCTGAAGGGTTATAGAAGAGGTTTAGTGATTCTGATGGCCTGACAGTGCATTAGATTCATTTTTAAGAAAGGTGAGTTGTTCCACATTGGAAGGACTAAGCATTAGTTCTGCAGTCACTAACAATGGCATCGGTAATGCTGTATACTCTTTTGGAATATAGATTAGAACAGGGACAGTAAATGCAATAAATAGCCAGCTCAGACAAAGTAGGCCACACTGTTTACAGCTTTCTCCGGTAGTTGTCAGGATCCTCATCACTGTCAAGAATTGTTTGATCATGGAAGTATGCATCCATTATTTCTTTGAGTGAAATATTGCATCTTTGATTTCCACTTGATAGTTCTTGCTATCTGTTATATGCATTGATGACATGCAGTCCAACAGAGATATACCTGTAGATGGCACCTCCTCAAAAGCTTCCTCCTCCTCCTCAAACTCCTCATGTTTGTTGAGTAGGACTGGTTCATGTTCCTGTTCAATATCTTGATTAGGCTTGTTACCAGTGCTGCTCTCCAAGCAGACACATTCTTTAGGTCAGACGATGGGGTAACAGCTTTCCAGTATCATTTTGGAGATGTCAAACAGCACATCTTTCCAATATTCAACATCAGATACTCTGGTAAGATGGATTGAATTTTGTTTTTAAAATGGGGATCAAGAATGGTCACCAGCACCTAGCGTTTAGTTTCAAACATACTGTTGAGCCACTCATCCTCAGGGACCCTGGTTTTCCATTTTTACTGGTAACACCGGTAACAATCACGGAATCCTGCTTGGTTTGCGGATTTTGAATTCTTATACCGGTGCCTCATGGAAATTGCATGTCACTGCACAGAATCTCTAAGATTTTCAGCATCTTTTTAAATTTTTTTTGTTTTGTCTTTCTATGTCCCCTTGTCACAGCATCAGTCTCCACTTTCCAGAGATCCCTAGGCTGGCTATCCCTTAGCTTCACCCCCAGCTAATGCTCAGGAGCTCCTGTGGTCCTGCCCCTATCCTGCCTGGATTGTACCACCCCAGTGGGAAGGGTGGAGACCCCAGGTCACCCCTCCACACTCCCTTAGTGTGTGTGGGGCAGCTCAGTGGGTCCCTCATGGAGCCTGGTTATGAAGTCTGGGGCACCTGGGTCCCTTCTGCCAGTGGCCAATGTGGGGTGATTGTTCCTTGTTTTCTGGTCTTTGTCCCTGAGGGCAACAGCACTAGAGGAGATCCATGGAGGTAGGTCACATTGAAACATGCCACTGCTCCAGATTCTGGCTAGTGTCGTCCCCTCCTGATCACTATGCAGCACCATTGCATCACCACCCGTGGTCAAACAGGAGGTGGTAAAGCAGCAGGACCTGCAGCCCACCCTCCCTGGAGGAGGAGGGCAGTCCCTCAGGTGCTCGATCCTACTCCCCTCACCAGACCTCCAGCAACTTGAGTTTGCTTCTGACCCTGGGTCGCTGGCATTGCAAGCAATAGTGCTACCACAGCACCAGTGGGCCAGCCCAGATTTCAGCATCTTAAAATTAATGCTGCTGTGCTTTGCATTCTTTCTGCTTTACTGCATGTAGAGTCAGTAAGGAAATCACCCACACACTGCTTTGTTGTAATCATTCAATTTAACCACCCATGCCTAGTGGTTAGAGTAACAGACAGTGAATGAACTGGGTACATCCAGCAGACCTGGATTTGATTCCCACAACCTCCACTTGCATACTGTGTGACTCCAAGCAAGTCATTTAACCTCCCCATTGCTTCTAGGTCACTCCTGAAAACAGACAGTTCTGCCTAGTGGGCCTTACTTGCTTTACTAAGAATATAAAAAAATACCAATATATGTTTACTACATCATAGAATAGTAGTCAGGGTACCATGTAATTTACCTGAGTTTTACTTGGGCTGCAAAGATTTGTATAGGTAACGATAAATGTTCAGATACATTTTATGTGTTTCATAAGCTTGGTTTTAGATTTTAGTCAGGTTTTTATTGTATTCTTTGCATATGAGCATCTAGGTTGTAGATTGCTAAACGCAGGATAGAAACATAGAAACAGACTTTGACGGCAGATAAGGACCACTTGGCCCACCCAGTCTGCCCATTTCCCTACCTACTGGATAAGCTGCAGATTCTAGTTAAACAGCCTATTTCCTGCAATCCCCCACTATAATTGCCTTATGTCTGTCCCATGCATGTTTGAATTCCTCCACTGTTTTAGACCCCACAACCTCTCCAGGAAGGCGGTTCCATGCGTCCACCACTCTCTCCATGAAAAAATTTCCTCACATTACCCCTGAGCCGTCCCTCTCTAACTTTAAATTGGCCCCTTGTTCTTACACATCTCTTTCTGAAAGATGCTACCCTCCTGGACTTTGTTGATTCCTTGAGGTACTTAAAAAGTTTCTATCATGTCCCCCTGTCCCTCCTTTCATCAAGGGTATACATATTAAGCTCTCTGTCTCTTCATATGGTTTCTGATGCAGACCCTGCACCATTTTAGTTGCCCTCCTCTGGACTGCTTCCATCCTGTCTATGTCCTTGCGTAGATGAGGTCTCCAAACTGCATGCAGTACTTCAGATGGGGTCTCACCAACTGTCTGTATAGAGGGATAACCACTTCCTTTTCTACTTGTGATGCCCTCCTATGCATCCCAGTATCCCCTGGCTTTCCCTACTGACTTCTCACATTGCATACCCACCTTTAGGTCATCTGATATGACTACACCCAGATCCCTTTCCATTATTGTTGTTGTTAGTACCTCCTGCTATTGTGTACTCTTCTCCTGGATTTTATTTCCCAGGTGCATTACTTTGCACTTCTTTGCATTGAATCTAAGTTGCCATATGTCTGACCATTCCTCCAACCTTGCCAAGTCCCTTCTCATCCTTTCTACCCCCCCCTTGTGAATCAACTCTGTTACAGATCTTTGTGTCATCCGCAAAGAGGCATACCTTTCCTTCCAGACCCTCTGCAATGTCACCTATAAAGACGTTAAAGAGGACTGGACCCAGTACTGAGCCCTGAGATACTCCACTAGTAACCCCCCTTTCTTCAGAATGTTCCATTCACTATTACCTTCTGTGTCGTGTTGTGCAGCAAGTTTTCTACCCAGGCTACCACCCTGGGACCCACTCCCAGGCTGGCTAACTTGATTATTAATCTTTTGTGCGAGACTGTGTCAAATGCCTTGCTAAAGTCTAGGTAGGCCATATCCACAGCCCCTCCCTGGTCTATTACTTTGGTCACCCAGTCAAAGAAGTAGATTAGATTTGTCTGATATGACCTTCCTGCTGTGAATCCATGCTGCTTTGGGTCCAGTGCCCCGCTGGCCTCTAGGTACTCAACAATTCTTTCTTTCAGAAGTGATTCCATCATTTTCCCCACCACTGAGGTCAAACTAACAGGTCTGTAGTTTCCTGCTTCTGCCTTGCTCCCACTTTTGTGAAGGGAATCACATCTGCCCTCCTCCAGTCCTCAGTTACCACCCCATCTTCCCATGATTTGTTAAAAAGTGTGGTTAGTGGTGTCACTAGGTCCTCCCTTAGCTCTTTTAGGATTCTAGGGTGAATCCCGTCAGGCCCCATTGCTTTGTCCACCTTGAGTTTTAGAAGTTCTTTCAGAACTTTCTTCTTTAAATGGACTGGTATCAACCCCACTATCCAGAGTGCTTCTACTGTTTGGTTTAGGCAACTCCTCTTCTTTTGTGAATACTGAGCAAAACTATTCATTCATTATCTCTGCCTTTTCACTGTCTCCCTCTGCCCACCTTCCCTCTCCTTTATTAATCTTCCCTATCCCTCCCTTAACCTTTCTATGTTCCCCTAATGTACCTATAAAAGGTTTTATCCCCCTTCTTAACTGAGTTGGCTATCCTTTCCTCGGTTTGGGCCTTTGCTTTTCTGACTGCCTTCCCCACTTCTTTCTGCTTTAATTGATACAGTTCCCTGTCGTGCTCTATCTGTGATTCCTTATACTTTTTGAATGCAGCCTTTTTCTCCTTAACCTTCCCTGACACTTCTTTTGAGAGCCATAGTGGTTTTTTTATTCCGCTTTGTTTTCTTTATTTGTTTCACACAAATGCTTGTTGCCTCCATGATGGCAGTTTTGATTTTTCTCCATTGTTCTTCCACCCCTCCTTTCTGGCCATTTGCTAATGCATTCCTCAGGTATTCACCCATTTGCCAAAGTCAGCCCTTCTAAAGTCCAGTATCCTTGTATTTGTGTGGCTTGTCTCCATGGTTGTGTTTATTGTGAAGCACACTGTGCAGTGGTCGCTTGTTCCCAGGTGTCTACTGACTTCTAAGTTTGTGATCCTCTCTCCATTTGAGAGTACCAGGTCTAATATTGCTCCCTCCCGAGTGGGTTCCACCACTAGCTGTAAGGCATGCTCCCTATAGGGCATCGAGAATGACCCTGCTCTTGGATGTGGCTGCAGTCCATGTTGCCCAGTTAACATCTGGCATATTCAGGTCCCCCATCAACAGTATCTCCCCTTTTTCAGCCATTTTGAGAATGCCCTCTATCATTTTCTTGTCCATTTCCTCCCCTTGAGACGGGGGTCTGTATACAACCCCTGTGCGGATTGTGATGCCATTCCTTGTCTCCAGTGTGACCCAGAGTTCCTCTTGTCATCCCCTTTACCTTTTAGTTCTATTACTTTGATCCCTTCCCTTATATAGAGAGCTACTCCACCTCCTCTTTTACCCTCCCTGTCCCTTCTGTAGATTGTGTACCCTGGTATGTTGACATCCCAGTCATGGTTCTCCGTGTACCATGTTTCTGTGACTGCCACAATATCCAAGTGTTCCACTTCCATCAGGGCTACTAGCTCTGGAAGCTTGTTTCCAAAACTACGGGCGTTGGTACTCATTGCCCTCCATTTAATGTTGGCTTTATCCTTTTTTTACCCCATCCCTGCTCTTATTGCCCTTGTCCATTTTTTCCATTTACTCCTGTCTTGCCCTCTGTCAAGCTCTGTACCTCAGTGTTTACCCTACTACCTGCCATGCTTTGCGGAGGGAGGCTTGAACTTTCCTGTTCCCTATCAGCACCTCCCCCTTGGCTAGTTTAAAAGCTTGCCAAGGAAGCCTTTAAACCTGTCACCTAGGAGCGTGTTTCCCTTCCTGGACAGATGCAGACCATCATTCCAGTATAGACCATCTCTCCAGGTGGACCCCCAGTCACCAATGAAGCCAAAGCCCTGTGCTCTGCACCAGTTTTGCAACCATTCATTAAACCGCATGGTGTGCAGTACCCTAGCCTCACCCCTGCCATGGACTGGCAGCACCTCTGAGAATCACTGTTAACTAGCTTATTCAAGTTTATAATCAGTAGGGCCATCCAAAATCCTCAGTTGTTTGAATGAAAAACTAGTCTGAATGAAAGTATGTTCACAAAGAAGAAACTGCCTTGCTACTTATGAAAAGACTTTACAGTCAGCACCCCATTTCGGTGAACTGGATAATTTGCACCTTTTTTACCACCTGCTGTTTCAGTCTCTGACAACAAAAAGTTTTCTGATAGACTGCTTCAACAAAAAACAAATGTTAAGTATTTAAGTGTACTTATGTTTGGCCAGTGGATTTTGAAAGCACAGTCAATGACGTACAGAAGGTGAGACTCCAGGGGCTGTATGATGCTGGTAGGCAGAGTAGTGCTCAATTCACATCTGAACAAAGACATGAAAACTGGGAGACACCCTTTTCATGGATACCAAGTAAAAAAAAAAAAGCATCCACATGTCTGGGAGATGCATAAATACATTTGAACGTCCTCCACTAATCACTTATGGATTTTTTAGGTAAAGACACTATTTCAAAGAAGTAAATTCAAGCAGTTTTTTTTTGCTCCTTCTACCCCCTAGCCATTCGCTCCTTCAGGCCTGCCAAGGCCCCCTACCACTGCTGCCGAGTCCCAACCACCATCCACTGCCCCTTACTGCTGTGCTACCAGGTAACCCAAAGTAACCTTTCATTGAGTGGGCCCCTACCCCTGTGGGAGGCTACCAGGGGAGAATAATTGCCCTAAAGAGCTTCCTGTGTATCCTGGGCATGGCATGGGTCAGAATAGACATGTCTGGGGCTTCTGGCTTATGGAGGGACCAACAGCTGTCCTTCGGTTTGTCAGCAGGTGTTTTCCCATTTTCTTGGGAGTGTGACAGGCCACATGGTGTCAAGGCACAAGCTGACGTCCATCATGCTCCCTCCTGCAGTGAGGGCTGACATGTTATCATGCCTCTGGCCTCCATGAGGGGCCAGCAAATGCTGAGCTGTGAACCCACTCTCCCTCCCAGGAGAAGGTGAGTAGTCATTGGACACTCAAGCCTTCACCCACCAGCTGGCCCTCCAACACCCAAATCTTTTCCCTAAATCTGGTCAGCGGTGTCACAGGCAGAAATCCAATTCAGGCAGTTAAATTATAGATAGAAAAAAACCAAGGTAGCCCACCTTAGTGGTGATGGGTCCGATTAATTCACATCTGAGTTCTACAAGTAAAGAGACCAAGTCATTTGTGACTTGTGCATGTCGGGTGTGGGTGTTGAAGAAAGGGGATCATAGTGCTGTCACTACTGCCATCACCCCAGAGGATGTGGACTGCATTGTTGCTACTGCCATTACACTAAAGGGGTGGGGGCTATAGTGCTTCTGCCATCACCAGTGATGGATGGGGAATGTAGTACTGCTGCCATCACACCTAAGGGATAGGGGCTGCAGTGCTGCTGTTTCTGTCACACCTGAGGGAGGGAGGTCATAGTGCTGTTGCTGCTGCCATCACACCAGAGGGATGGGGGCCGTAGTGCTGTTGGTGCTGTCATCCCACCTGAGGGATGAGGTCGTAGTGCTGCTTCCATCACACCTTAAGGATGGTGGCTGTAGTGTTTCTGCTGCCATCACATCTTGCACCTAAACTAACTTTAAATTGGTACAAGGATGGAAGGATGTGTAATAGTGGAGGTCAAAATTGCTAAAATGCATGTTAGCAGAGTTAAAAATTGTTAAATAAAGTACACAAAACCAAACACCAGTAAAACCGGATTTTAGCGTAACAGACACCGGTGACACCGTTTTTTTTTTACAATGTGCAAAACAGAATATGCCCTTTCTCAATTCCAGTAAACCAGTGTCCCTGCTCGTCCTCAGACAAAACATAACAGGATTACAACAGTCAGCAAAACAGCATTGGTGTTGTCAAGTTGCCTTTTAATTTAACCATGTAAGTGTGTCAGGAAAGTGAAAATGAAATAAATATGTAAGAGTATCTTGCTGAGGCAGGCTTTTTCAGAACTAAGCTCATGAGTAATGGCTTCAGATTTCATTAATAATGTGAGCAGCATTTTTATGTTTCTCCAGTTACACTCAGCAAAATAGCACTTCCTGCAACTTTGGTACACAGAAGGTACTTGTGAAATGCAAATTGCTACTCACAGAATTGCTTCAGCATATACTATAGTAGTTGAATCCAACTGAGTGGCCACATCTTGCTTTAGTGCATGTGCTGGGAGATATCTGTCCCGCTGCAGTCATTTCAACTCCTTCCTGGTTCTTGAGGGAAGGTGAAAAATGTGTTTATTTAGACTACCAAGTCTCCAGCCACGTGATTACTATCAATGAACTACTTAACAACAAGATATATGCAGTGAACCAGGCATGTGACAGTTGTATTTTCCTCCCTTAACAGCCTTGAAAATATTTTAGCCTTTGCCAATGAAGATCATTCCAGATTGAAGATTTTTGCTTGCACATCTTTTAGTAAATACCTCCTTCAATTTTGGTAAGATATCTTTATTTTAGTCTTTGACAACCAGTTAGGTAATTGATGCATGTGATCCTTCTGGAACTCTCAAACACAAACAGTGGCCTTCCTTCAAAAAACTGTGGAACTTGCCTTTGCTGTACAGCCAGTAGTATATGGTTTCTTGTAACTTACCTAGCATGCATTTACTGACATGCAGTCCAACACTTGCCCATTCGTCCACATGTCAGTTGTGATGTGAACCTTTTAGAGGAGTACCATTTCAAGCAGATATTAACTTTAGTACATATGGTACCATGCAGTTTGGGCATAACACCACATTTAAATAAATGGATTGATTGCATCCTATAACATGGATCCACCATTTTCCTAAAATGATGATACCAAGGGCTTGAAACACTTGAGAAAAAGATAGGATTTTCTTCAAGAAGCTCTGTCAGTGCATTATTCAAGTCCTTGTCTTCACTATGAGTGAGTGAGTGTATAGCATCTGTCATGATCAATAATGACCATAATTGTCAAGTGAGGTTAAAGTGCTTACAGAGATTTCTTTTCCAGAAATGGTGATTTGCTTTTCTCGAGAGGCCTTTTTAACCGACTGGTTGTTGATAAAATGTGTGCCCCTCATCATCAGCTCCAGGACCAGGCTCAACATCCTCCACCTCCTGTGTATGTAGAATAATTTGACCAGTCATATGTATAGCCCTTCTGCTAGTGGAAATGGTTCTTCTGTCAGCATAAGGTTTTTTACTGCTACTTTTTTTTTTTTTTTTTAGAGGAGGATATCTGGTTTCTTCTGACTAATCTTCATCTCCCCTCAGTTTCTTTCCCAGTTTCATCACTCTCATCTGTCTCCTTCTCAAACCAAATATTTCACTAGTGATGTATAGTTAGCATCAGTTACAGTATCATCAACAGTGTCTTCATGATGGCTATCTTCCTCCTTTGCTGGTGTCCAAAAGACAAGAGGGTCATTGACAGCTGTGACAAGTATAACAAATCTTTGCTCATGAACACTAAATGTCTGCTATCTACACATCACTATTGTAGTCACTCATGTTTACCTTATCAGTGGTTGTCAGCACTGGAGCAACTGACTGAAGATGGGCCAGAGTCAGTCCCAGAGGTTCTTAACTCAGATAATTTTTCCCCTTCTCTCTGTTTAGTCAAGTATATCTGTTTTGCTTTACCTCTCATAGAGGATGATGTACTCGCAGGAAAAAGAACAAACTCACCCTCCTTCCTTTCTTCCACAAGTTAAGTACCATTAGAGAATGAATGACTTCCTCCAGTGGCATGCTTAGACTGATATATCATTTTTCCCCATTTTACAGCTGCAGTGGGCGTAGCCCTGCAGACATATTGCTCTGACAGTAGAGAAAGAGCTCTCCAGATACCCAATGGACTAAATAAATTTAGAGGTTTTGTGGTATTTCTGTGGTTTTGTTAAGCTGAAAAGTACTTCAAATCACTATTTCGTGTGCTAAGCTTCAATATGGTTAGAACAGTCTTCCAAGAAAGATGTGTAGTTCATAAACAGGTCAGCTCAGTCAACCTTCCCAGCTATAAAAGGAGATAAGCAGACAACACTGGGACCAGAGTAGTGAGTATAACAAATGTCACAGAATGGAATGTTGTTTATGTTTTAAAGCATCTGATGTTACAGTTATCACTAAAGATAAGTTAAAGGATCCCTAAACACAGTTCATTTAAGTTATTTTTTTATTTTATTTTTTTTATTTTATTTATTTATTTATTTTTTTTTTTTTTACAGTGGAGGTTTGAAATGGACTGTTCACATGCACTTTTATATCTTAAAACTTACCATACTGTTGAAATTATGTTGCTAAAGTACTGAAAAAGGAGTTTGCTAGTCTGTGTTGGTTATGAGTCTTCTTCCTGAAAACTTAGATCAGCTAAGCTAGCTGATTTACAGGCAGAGGGCCCAATTCTAGAAGCAAACCTATGCATGTCGCAAGTTGCGACTTGCTAGGGGTGCAGCTGCACCAAGGACACTGTGCCCAATTCTAGAAGGGTCAGAGTCCTTGCAGCTAAGTCCTGTGACTTGCAACAACACCACAGGTTTGATAAATGGAGGGTGTACCTGAAGAGTTTGTCAAGCCGCAACCCTGGATGTCATGGGCGTAAATGCCCCCCCATCCCCAGGACAAACATAAATACCCAACAGAGCTTGCTCATGCACCCCCTTAATGATTAAGAAGCCCCATGGGGCTTGCACATACCTCATCCACTGAAATGTGCAAAAAGCCCCGCAGGGCATGGTCATGCCCCCTGACCCCCAATAATGATGAATAAGCCCTGCAGGGTTAGGTCATGCCCCCCAACCTCCTAATAATGATGTAAAAGCCCTGCTAGACTAGGCCATGCCCCCATCCCTGACCACCTATATTTATGCAGGTTCCATGAGAAAATCATGACCACGTAATCACGATTGAACTAATAGCGTGGTTATAATGGCGAGCAGCAGAATAGCACCAGAGCATAATAGCGCTACAGAAGTTTGTTTACCGTAATGATAGCGACCATGTATTTCATGTGTTTTACTACCTGATCATTGTTTGGCCCACTGCTGAGACCTCTTCCACTTCAGTGAAGTACAATTTCAGACAGTAGCAAGAAACAGCATCAAATATATAGCGGAGCAAAAACAGGTAACAAACAGTCTTTTGTGAAATGCAGATGAATGAGCACTGATTTTCCAGGCTTTAGCAGCTCTTACCTGCAGGCATTTCAGAGTCAATGCCTAAAGACTGCTCATTCTTTGGCCCACCGCCAGACCTCAGAGGTGTGCATCTCAGTTGGTTGAGGGGAATCTGTACTGCAGGGTGTCACTTGCTAGGCATGCAGAGGAAAGACTGTTACTCTACTGCCCTATACTGTGCTACAGAATGACTCTCCTTACCCAAACTGCAAGCTGTGACCAGGGTATGCTTGGGTTACTGACTGTGTTGCAGATGCGATTATTCACGATTACTGTTCATAATTTGGCAGGTACAGGTACTATTTTGTGTTTGTCACTCATTTACAGGTAGCTGAACTCATGCGCGCTATTCTTGCAGTGCGAGTTTAGCAGTCACGATTATGTAGTTGCGATTTTCATGGGATACCATTTATGCAAAACCCCGCAGATACCATTATCCCTGGTAGCCTAGCAGCCCCCCACCAGGCTGTGCCTGACCACCCCACTTTCCCTGACCCATTTCAAGCTGGAGACTGGCACAGCCCACCTCTCACCACTATGGTCAGCCACTGACTGAACTCTCCAATGAGCATGTACTGTACAGGGTATGAGCTCAGTGAATGATCTTTCACTAATTGCTTGCTATGAATGGTACACTGCCAGTGGAACTGAACAGAATTTTGAATCCACGTATTTCATGGTAAACATTCCATGAATGCATTCCATATCTTGAATGTGGGGAAAAAACAGAGGAAAAAAACCAGGAAGAATAAAGTACGCAACAATACAATGATATAATCAATGACATCATTTGTAAGTAAGTAAACATGTATTTGTTAAGCGCCTTTCTGGTTATCAAAGCACTGTACAATAAAATACAACAAATTTAATAATAAAAATGTAACAATATGCAGAAAAAGCTTGACAAAACAAATAGTTTTTAAATTGGTGATGGTCGAGCATTCTCTTAACCGATGAGGTAGAGAATTCCACAGGGTGGGTGCAGCATAAGAAAAAGCATGTGCACCAGATGTTTTTAAACAAACCCTGGGAGTCTAACAATCCCTCATCAGTGGACCGGAGTGGTGATGGGGGCAGTAGGGAATAAGCAGCTCTTGCAGATATCGAGGTCCCTGCTCATGTAGGGCTTTATAGGTCAGCAAGCCAACCTTAAAGGTGATCCACCACTGTACCAGCAGCCAGTGCAGTTCATGCAGCACAGGCATTATATGACTAGTCCTGGATGTACCAGTCAAAAGCCAGGCTGCCACATTCTGCACCAGCTGCAAGTGGTGGATATCAACCCCCGAAAGCCCTAGGTAGAGGGCATTGCAGTAATCAAGGCTGGTGGTTATGAAGGCATGGACCAGTATAGGAAGATCAGCTGAGGGAACCAGGTGTTTCACCCAGGCGATATTCCTTAGATGGTAAAAGGAAGACTTAACGACAGCAGATACCTGAGATTTTAAGATCAAACTGTTGATGAAAATAACACCCAGGTTATGCACCTGGTCTGAGGTCAAGAGCTGGACATCGTCAAGCCATAGACCCAAAAGATGCCCAGCCCCAAGACCCACTTCTGGATGTCTCAGGTCCACAACCAACACCTCAGTCTAGTCTGGATTTAACCTCCGCCAGCTAGTGCTCATCCAATTCTTGATGTCAACAATACAGTTAAGCACAGAGACTGCTTCATCCTGTCTGGGTGTAAAGGACATATACAGTTGGGCATCATCTGCATAACAGTGAAAACCCAAACTATATTGCCTAATGATATCGCCTAATGGCAGCATGTACACTGAAAACATGGGTACCAATAAGAAGCCCTGTGGTACCCCACAGGACAGAGAGAAGGCATCAGAGGAATAAATTCTGGTGACAACCCTCTGATCTGCCCATGAGGAAGGATCAAAAGCAACTTAGGACTGTAGCAGACAGTCCGCAGAATTGCCGCAGGTGCTCCAAAAGCAAACCCTGGTCCACTGTGTCAAATGCCACCGAGAGATCAAGAAGGACTAAGATAGTATGAGCATTTTGATCTCACGCAATTAGGAGATCATTTAACACCTGAACAAGGGCAGTCTCAGTGCTATGCCTCTTCCTAAACCCCGATTGGAAAGCTTCAAAGACATTGTGGGTTGTGAGATGATCATCCAGCTGTAAAGTAACCACTTTTTCAATAACCTCACCCACAAAGGGTAGGTTAGAGACAGGTCTGTAGTTTGCTAGACAGTCTGAATCCAAGGAAGGTTTTTTTTAAGGAGTGGTCAGATGACTGCCTCCTTGAGGGGATCAGGAAAGACCCCTTTTTCCAAGGAACACCAGACAATTTCAGCAAGGATCAGGCAGATGACATCTACGCAACATACCAATAGCGGCATAGGACCCAGATCCAAACTACAACTGGTTGGTCGCAAGGTTTGGACAATTCTTACAATGTCCAAGAATTCCAACTGGCTGCAGTCAGCCCAGACAGAACAGGTGCATGCAACCTCCCGCTGATCTCCACAATCCCTCATACAGGGAGCTGGACTGATCCCCGACCTGATGCTGGCAACCTTATCTGCAAAAAACTGAGCAAGCTCATCACACTTTATTTGTGAAAAACCTCTTCCAGACTGGATTGCACAGTGTGTCCACAGTGAAAGAGCTGACCTGGTAGATTCCGTGCAGCAGAAATCTCCCCAGACAGGAATTCTGCCTTCTTATAGGTGATTTCTGATTGCTAGAACTTACAATGTTCCATCAATCTAAGCCTGTCAGCATCAAGGCCAGATTTCAGGCAAGCTCTCTCTAGCCTTCAACCCACTCCTCAGTTCCTTCAAGGATCCATCAAACCATTGGTTTCTTGGACACAGTGAATGGGTGAACACAAACAGGAGCTAATGTGTCCAGAGCATCTCCCACCACCTTATTATAAGCCAGTACAAGACCATCTGGACTCATGCTTTCACTCGATAAACCCGATAGGTCCAGCACCTCCGATAGGCCTTCTGGGGTAACTCCCCTTAAAGGGCGATACTGGACCATCTCCATAGGGGTGGGCCTACTTGGGGGTGCACCAAAACTGAACCTTGTGGTGTGATGGTCTGACCAACCTACTGGTTTCACCCCCAAGTCAGTGATCTCCATCCCCAGGAGGAACACAAGATCCAGAGAGTGACCCCCAATATGGGTAGCAGAGGTAATCACCTGTGTAAGGCCCAGCATAGTCATAAGCTGGAGGAGGTTATTTCCAAATTGTGAGAGTTCATCATTGACCCAGGCATTGAAGTGACCCAGAATTAATCTGGGTGACTCCAAGGTCACATCGACAATGAAATCCGCAAACTCCTTCAGGAATTATTCTCCATTACCAGGTTGCTAGTAAATGAGGAGTATCCTGAACCCTACACCTGCTCTCAGGGTACACTCAAAGGATCGAGTACACCCCACTGGTACATCCACAAGGCCCAGTTCCACTTTAAACACAATAGCTGCACCCCTGCCCCTACGATCCAATCTTGGGTGGTGTATCAGAGAACCCAGATGGACCAGCAGATGCCAAAATAGGGCCTGCATCCTCATTGTAGTAGGTGGAAGGACTATTTTATCATAAATGCACACAAGTAGATCTATTGTTTCTACATATGAACATGCTTTTTCCAACTGTAAAAAGTTTTCAAAAAAGGAATCCATTTTATAAGCATAATAAGGCACTCTGGGATGTGCTTGGAACCCATTTTCCTGCATGGCCACCAGCTAAAGTCACTTGGCCTTCAGCCTCTTGCCTTATTACGCCCCTGGCCATGTGGTAAAAAGTGTTCCACGCACACCCCATCATGCCTTATTGCTTACGTATTGCTATTCAACCTTACCAATTTTAGCCCACAGTATGAAGTGTTAATCAATGTGAGGGGGCATAAGCTGCATCTGTTTCTGATGTAGAGACAGACAGTTCTGATACAGATGACACAAATTGGACTTACAATGGATTGGTTAGTATTTTTAATTATTAATAACTAGTCATTGCTTTATCTGTAATCTAGGGGTCACTGTGTTTTATTTAGCAACACAAAGGTATCGCAGTCCTTCATATTATCTGTGATAGCCCCTCATTATATTGTACAGCAACTCATTGAATTACAATATGTCACAATATGTATATCTATATTTTTTAATATGTCTTTGTACTTATCAATTCTGAACTATATCAAATCATACAATTTATTGTATGTGTGCACGTGGGAGGGCTCTGCAGAGGTGTCCATGTGCTGCCATTGTTATAATTTGATGGTGCTTCATGTTAGTTTATTAGGGGCTGTATAGTTTCATCTTATGTTGCAGTAAAAGTATGTCTGATTTTTTTTGTCATTGTATATGCTACCTATTCGTGTGTGTGTGTGTGTGTGTGTGTGTGTGTGTGTGTGTGTGTGTGTGTGTGTGTGTGTGTGTGTGTGTGTGTGTGTGTGTGTGTACGTGTGCCTATGTGTGTGTACTACGAGGGTGGTCCTAACTGTCTTCCTGTACTGTCTCCTGTGTGACTACATGTGGATGTTCATGGGCAGGGTTGAAATTGTCAATGGCACCACTAGCCAAATGCTGTTAGATATTGTTTTGGATATACACCAATCTTTGTAAGAATAAAAAAACAACATTGCAAGGCTTACGTTTACCACTTTGAAAAACAAGACCATGATCCTGAGCATGCCCATGATGTTGCCATGGACATGACACAAATGCTCAGGATCACAGTCCTGTTTTTCAAATTGGTAAAAGTAAGACTTGCAAAACTCTTCATTATTCTTACAAAGATCCACATGCTTAGAAGAGCATGTACTTTTAGCCCCAACTATCACTTACACTTGTTCAGGAAATTTGCACATGCCCAATGCGTGTTCAAGTTCAAGTTTATTGCAGGAAAACTCCATTGAGCAAGCTCATTCACAAGGAGGTCCTGAGACATGTACAAACAAAGGGACATGAAATGGTACAGCAAACCTTAATTCCAAATATGTAAAGGATGCACACATACTGTAGTTCATGAAAGGTGTTGCATAGAGAAAAGTATCATTTTAAAGTGTACAGTAGAACAACATTTGGTACATAGAATGCTAGACCCCACAAGGTAGGGTATATAAACTTAACATTAATAAACAAAATAAATAAATAATCATATACTAATCATTGGCAGGAGATGGGGTATGGAGGGTGGGAAGAGTTGGGTGGATGAGGATATCTAGCATAAGTAAGGAGCAGTAGCTATGTAGATAAGTGGTCACGGGGGAAGGAGAAGGAGCAGGTGAAGAAAACTTATAATGGTAGTCATGAAATGCAATACGCAAGCTAGGAGGTTTGAGTACAGAAAGGACTAGTGTTAGAGAAGGTGATATACACTGGCATGTAGTGATAGGAGTAGGGCTTAAAAGTAGTTACAAATATCTTTTATTTTATTTGCACTTAGCACTTTAAAGAAATTAACTGGGACAATGCTAGTTAGTTTGAGAATGAATTGGAGATGGTTCCATATAGTAGGAAGAGTATGCGAGATAGCTCTTTTACCAAAGAAAGTACGGGTTCTGGGAACATCGAGCATGATGAAGTCCGATTTTCTGAGAGAATTCACACTGTGGGAAATGCAGATAAGAGATGTAAGGTAACTCAGTAGTTTGTGCAAAAGCAATTTGAGGGTCCATACCCCAGTATGAAGCAGGCATCTGGTGGTGAGAGATGTCCAGCCAACAGTTGCATACAAATCACAATGGTGCCTATGGTAAGGTAAGTTGGTAAGAATCACAAATTGTGGTGGTAGAGGGTGTCCAACTTGCTTAGGCTTGAGGCTGTGGCGGAAGAAAAGATTAAATCACCGTAGTCAAGTAAGGGAAGGAATGTGGCCTGGACGAGTCTGGTTTGAGTCTTGAGGGGGAAAAGAAGAATCCTAACCTGATTTTGAGCCTCTTGGATAAGTCCTCAATGTGTTCATGAAAAGGGAGTTTATTATCTAACCAGATCCCCAGGTATTTAAATTTAGTAACCACTTCCAATGGGGAGGTCACAATAAAGCCTTTTGGAAGGTCAAGGGAGGTACGAGAAAAAAATCATTGCTTTGGTTTTCCTTGCATTGAAGAGAAGCTTAGCTTTTATTAGAATGATTTCAAGTTGAGCAAAGTCTGCTTGGAGCACGTCCCTGAATTCAGATAAAGTTGAGCAGGAGGAATACAGAAAAGTGTCATCGGCAAAGAAGTGTAGGTTGGAGTTAGTTACGTCGGAGTCCAGGTCATTAATATACAGAGAGAACAAGATCAGTCCTGAAATGGAACCTTGGGGAACTCCTCAGACAGTCAGTAGAGAGACAGAGAAAAAGCCATCCGCCTTTACTTTCTGGGTTCTCCCTGTAAGATAGCTAGTGAGCCTGAGCTAGTGTTCACTCTGAGAAGAGGCATTAGGTGGCAGAATATTAGCCAAGCAGTAAGGTAATGTGTCTGGTCCAAGTTAAAGTACATATTGTTTTATGATTTAGGTAAAAGTTCTTACTGTTATTCATACAGGGGCACATGAATAGTTTATTTTGCCATAGATGTTATTGTAGGCATACTGGTCACACATGTTCAGTACAGCTGCTGAAAGCTGACAGTGTCCCTTTAATGAGTGCACTGCTCATGCACTTCATTGATAAAAGTTTCCAGAGTTCTGCAAAGTACAATAAGTTGAAACTGAATAGCAGCTAGAAAAAAAAAAAACATTAGAAAACTTACTAATTCATTGCAGTGAGCAGTGCACACATTAAGCAACTTGTTGAAAAATGCTAAACCATTGAGTTCGACGGTGAGTTTAATGTGACTTGTACTGCATGTTATACTGGAATGTATATGCATATATGTGTGTGTATATATTAGTGTGTGTGCACGCGTGCGCGTGTGTGTGTCACAACAATTAGAAAGTGCAGTTAGGTGGCTCAGTGGTTAGTTCAAAAATTGCTAGTCTGCATTCTTCACTATCTAGATCAGTTCCAGCCTTATGCATGTCATTGCTGATTTACGTGAGTTGTCTAGCGGCAACCCTCACCCTCTGATTATAATTATACATGTGTCTCAGTGGCAGTGGCAAGTCAAGGTTCATCTGTGGGAAAGAGTTTAAATGTTGTTGGGATAAGCAGGTGTGTATTGGTAGAATTTACTGTATGTGATGTGGGGTGGATCTGTGGCTGGCAATTGCAAAGTTAGGATTCTGACTGCTGTGGGGGAATGGGAAAGATCACCAAGGCAAGGAAGGGCAGCAGATCTTCAGTTTGCATGTGTGTGAGGGGAGCTATGTGAGGGTGGGATTTTATTATGGAGATTGAAAGGGGTAGTTGTGGCTCTTGCATAGTCAGAAGGAGAACACAGGCTAGATGTGGGAAAGATAATCAATTGCAAGAGATGAAGCAGGGTGCATGTGGTAGTGGGGTAAGGGTGGGATGTAAAGGGGTAGTTGTGGCTGGCATTGTCAGGATATACAGCTGTATGGGAAAGATCACCAAGATCACTGGCATTAGATGCAGGGAGTGTGTGTATTGAAGGGTGAGTGTGGGTGTTATGGAAATGAAAAGCTCAGGGACAGTAGTGGCTGGCAAAGCCAGGATTCAGCTGTGGGGGGGAAATATTATGGAAGGCAGCAGTAGATGCAGGGTGTGTGGTTGAGTTTTTTTTAATAGAGCTCTTATTTATTGAAATGTAAAGGAATTATGGCTGGCAGTCAGATGGGTACTGTGTTATAAATTAACATATTAATTGTCTTTAGAATCTGTTTTATTTCTTTTATACACTTCTTGGGGTTTCATGAGAGCATAGCTATATTCAATGAGTAAATACAACCATGTTAACAAAAGTAATATAAAGTAACATGAAGAGTAGTATGCATTACAGTTACAGTTACTAATTACGTTTTATATAAAAGTAATAAGTAACTGTAACTGATTACATTTAATTAAAGTTAACTAGTAACTGTAACCGATTACTTTTTAAAAGTAACTTACCCAACACTGCTCCCTGGGCACTTTCCTGCTTTGTGACTGTCAGTACCTCCCCACATAGTTTGTACTTTGCCCTTGAGTTTGCTGCCCCATGTGCATGATCCTGCTCTTCTTTGCATTGAATCCCGGCTGTCATTCTTCAGACCATTTCTCCAGTTTTCTAAGGTCTTCCCTCATTCTTTCAACACCCCTTGGAGTATCCACCATATAACATACCTCTGTATCACCTACAGAGAGACATATCCCCCTACAGTCTCTCTGCAATGTTCCAATAAAGACATTGAAGTGGACCGTCCCCAACACTGACAACTGCAACACCATGTTTGCCACCTCTCCCTGTCCAGAGTACTCCCTCTTTGACAACCCTCTGACTCCTGCCATTCAGCCAGTTCTCTACTACACAACTATTTTAGGAACCACTCCTTGGCTGCGCAGTTTATTAATTAAGCAATAATGCACGACAGGGTGTGTGTTGTGCTGGGATAACGTCACGCCTGGGGTGATTAGGCACGAGGCCGCAGGCCGAGGTGACTAATCATCCCAGAAGTGACCTTATCCCAGCACAACACACACCCTGGAGTGCATTATTACTATTATACAATGGCTCATTTGATTTTAAGTAAATGAAGATAAGAAAACCTGTTTAAAATATAAATTTATTTCATTTTTTTGTTTGGGCATGTATACTTATTGAAAAAAAAAAAAGCCCACGGTTCCTGTCTTGTGCAGGAGGTAGCACTGCCCCTACATGCTTTCTCTGTATTCCTTTTAATGTCTGTTTTTGTGGCTCTGTCTTTTTGACTCCTGTGCACCTTGTCCTTTTGCTGTTTCCCCCTGCTGTTACTGAGAGAGAGAGTGTAGAGATGCTGTATGCATCTTGAAAAGACGTTGGTGTTTCATTTTTTACCCTTACTAGCTTGATGTGGTGATTCACTTCACTCGCTCAGTCTGGTGTCAAGCCTGAAGTGAAGGAAGGTTAGTTTGGGTTTTAAAAATAATAAGTAAAAGGAAGAAATGTATTTGAGGAGCCAGCGAGTGTTATGGCAAGAGAGGACTCTGAGAGTTATGAGTAGAGCCACATGGTCAAAGTTTAAAATGCACGCTCACTCGTGTCTGAAATGACAGGGTCCACGATGTAGTTTTGTTTTTATCAGGTAACTTAGGAGCAGATTTTACCTCCGTGTTCAGTAAACAGTGTTGTCAGTGTAGGGGCAGACCAGGTAATAAGACTGATCGTCGTCTCAGCAAGGAGGGTAGTGGGGCAGGCAATTGAATCGTGGAGTGATTTTTTTTTTTTTTTTTTTTTTTTAACATTTGATGTGGTCTTTTCTGTGCTGGGACTAGATCCATGATGTATTGGGATAACATCATGGATCCAGTCCCAGACTGACTAATCAGAGCCCAGGATTTTTTTTTTTGCCATTTTATAATCAGCCTTCTATGGGGGCAGTGTCAAAGGCTATCCTGAAGTCCAGATAGGCCACATCCACTGCACCTCCCTGGTCTGCTACCTCAATTACCCAGTCATGCCATAGATTAGTACAGTGAGTTAGTGCAACACACAGTACTTATCCTAAATACAGTAAAAGTTAGGGTTAGATGTATAAGTAAATAAATGCCATGTAAGGCAGTGTATGTGTATTTGTGTGTGTGTGGCAATACTCTATGTGTAGACAGTGCACTGCTATGTTATACTGGAATATATATATGCATATATGTGTATTTGTATTAGTCACTGTGTGTGTATCACAACAATTAGAAAGTGCAGTTATGTGGCTCAGTGCAGAAATTACTAATCTACATTCCCCCAATATCTAGATCAGTTTCAGCCTTATACATGTCATTGCTGATTTAAATGAGTTGTCTAATGGCAACCGCCCCTTCCCTAATGTCCTTTGGAGCCTGAAAAGAAGAAAACTGCCCGTTGATATCTTTTTTTTATCTGTAAAACTGTGTGGAAGGAGCACATTACTATCTTATAATGGAATATATACAGTATGCATATATGTGTATATGCATTAATCAGTGTGGCCCCCATATTCAAAGGTCCCCTACAAAATCGCACAAGTGCCTGCGCCACACATCTGGGATGCACTGGCCCAAACAAATTCGATATTTAGAAGATGCTCCATGAGATGCACTTGCACATATCTGGCTGATAGTTCTGAAGATGTGCACTTGCACAGTGGGAGATGCATGGTACAGCAGGTGACCTAAACCCTAGTGGAGCATGGGAAAATGTGTGATGCAAAGCCACTTGCATGTTGTGCAAAGTTACAATATTCTGCCAGGATATGCAAATTACCTCATTGCACATTCCAAGTCCATCTCCCACATTTGCATCTCATTACTGGAATGTATTCAGGCCATTTGCATACCTTGGTCTTGCTCAGTTACAGCTTTGCATGGCTGCTCCACCAGTCCACAAAGGTGAACAGGAGGAACTGCAGTAAAGCAGGCAGATGTAATGGAATATTTGTGTGTGGGAGGGTGGACTGCATTGTCCTGGGTATAGTGCTATAACCCATAGTCATGTACAGGGTCAGACAGGGGTGCAGGGGGCCCACCTGTACAGTGGCCACAGGGGCCATCTGGACATGCAATAGGGTTGGGCACAGATTGCCCTTGCTACCATATGCTTGTGATACACCAGCTCCATATGCTGCATACAGTCACCTGCAGTGTCCCACACACCCATTATGGGAGGTACCCAGTTGGCACTGCAAGGGATGACAATGTGCAGACAGTGACTCAGTACCTGGGTGGGTGGGTCCCATCTGTGTGCATATGTGGGGTACCACCAAGGATGTGTGTCACTGGATGGTCCCTTGCCAATGCCATGTGGTCACTAGTGCAAAAAGTTTGTGCCCAGGGAAATCACCAGTCTTGTACAAATGATTCAGTAAGGTATCTGGTGGAGCTCGTCAAGTTTCTGGTACATTCAGATTCAACAACAAAATTCTGGCCTACTCGAGCAATGAATGCTACTACACACGAAGTCTTTTTAAAGTTTGTTATTTTTTATTTATAAAGTCCCAACATTTCACTTAGTATTAGGCTTCTTTTGGGGAACTGTAAAAAGATTTATAAACAAATATTTACTATATTTCACATTTGAAAATAATTTTCAATTTTTAATATCTTTCCATATTAGACAATGCTAGTCAAAAATGACTGGGTGTACCATCTTTCTGTTGTACTTATTAAAGCAATATTAAAACCACAATTATATTTTAACCACCTAGTTATCCTTTACATTCATTAACAGTCATAAAATTCTTACATTTTGCCCAACTAATTCCACCAATATAAATGCATGAAAAATTAATTGCCTTACTTTTTAACAATGTCAGCAAAAGCCAAACATCTGCCAAGCCTCCTTAAGAAATGCCTCCTGTATATGTTCACTTCAAAAATAAATAACACTTGGATCAAGTACTACATACACCAAATTGCACCAAACAATGCTATTTTATCATTTATAGATTAAGTTCTCAATATTCACCTTTTTATTTATTCTACTTTTGATTTCAGATATTTTTCTTCGACAGACAGACAGACAGACAGACAGACAGACAGACAGACAGACAGACAGACGAAAAGAAGAAGTTATAATAAAGAACATCAATTGTTAATTTAATTGCTTCTTTAAAGTTATTTGCACACATTATGCAGGGTTTCTAATGAGTTCATACACTTGATTCTAAATATTCTTTTTATATATGGTACTTTGCTTCTTAACATGTTTTCTTCATGCCTCATGTCTATTAGGCAATGTGCACCAGGGAAAACTTTGGGGGGGGGGGGTTGAGAACAAAAAAGCAATTACTTTTTTATTTACCTACATAAGTGTTAAATCATGTCTTCATAAACCAAACCATTTTTTTTTTATATTTCAATCCACCTCCACTCAAGTTCCTTAAAAGCTTAGTAATTAATTTAATAATGTTCTTTCATTTCCTTTGAAGTTCAGATTTAACTTATTTAAACCATGTGTGCACAAAACAAACCTAAATCAGTTCTCGAGTGCCATGTGCTTCTGGCCTCTGATGCAGCTACATGCAAAGCTTCATGTGTTTCCCCTAGTTTTCCTTTTCAGCTTATCAGATAAACATTCTCCTCAAAATGTTACTAAATAATACAATTCGCTTCATAGTCTAAAACTTTTCGTTCACTGATTTAATAATCCTTTTGCTGTTAACTAAATAAATTATATGACCAAGTGCATTTCTAAGTATAAATATTACAGAAAAAAAATCTCTGACTTACTCAATGGAGTTCTGAAGGTAGACTGGCAGCACTGGCTGCTTGAGTGACTAGGCCTCTTTATGTCAGGGAGAGAAGTCACATGACACCAAAGCTTGTGTCATCATTCCTTGCCAAAGCAAGGTGGTCATCATGGCGACCAGTGACTCCTCTCCCTGACATATTTCAGCATTGCAAGGATAATTAACTCTGCTGATAAGTCTTTTAAAGGGATGTGCACAGTTTTTAAATGTATACTGACTCTTTATGGAAGTGACAGAATTAATCGGTCCATCCACTGTTCACAGAAAAATATACAAAAGCTGCATAAAATGTTAAAACAGGTGTATAGTAAATAACACAATTCCAAGTGCATTTTTAGCACTTTATAATATTATTTTACTAAATAGCCCCATCTAACATTCCCATCTAGCTGCAAAACTGCTGCTAATAGTAAAAGGTAACATAATTACATCAGCTTGAGATGCTAAAACGTGTGTAGTTAAGATACATGATTTTGATTGTCTTGTAAGACTTAAATAGTATTATGCTAACTAGCCCTATTTAATACTCCCAGTAAGTTGCAGAATCACTGAAAATGGAAGACGGGACCACAGCTACATCAACCAGTTTCTTTTCATTATAATTAAGTTAACTGCATTTGTATCTTTTACTTAAGGATAAATGAAGGAGAGATTGCTACATCATTTGGAGTTAGATGGAAATAGTTTTTTTCCTTTTTGTCTTCATATCATACCTGGACCTTACCACTGTAGTTCTAATATTAATATTCATAAACATTTTCTATTTCTTCTTAGTCCCCCCAACACACTTGCCAATTAACATCCTCATTTAAACCCCATTTCTCATGTATAAAACCCAATTCATACATCCAAAACATCTCTCTTTTCTCTAGCAAATCATTATAGCAACCACCTCTTGTAGGTTCAGGAACTTGTTCGAGTCCCCAGCATCTAATTTGCACAGGGAAATTACCTCTTTCATTATAATGTATAGCAAGAGGGGAATGCTCATCTCTCTTACTTATACGACTGTTATGCTCTGAGATACAGGTCCTTAGTTCTCTCAATGTTGTGCCAACATATAGTTGGTCACATAGACATGAGATAAATCACCCCCATCATCACACATGTTATATGTGACCTTATATAATATTCTCTTCCTGTATGGGGGTGTTTTAAAGATGTTCTCCGGAAGTGTTACCACATGCTACACATTTACCGAAGGGGTACATTCCATTTTTAAGGGACCCAATAGTAATTGGGACCCTTTAGAGGTCACTTTCCAATGCTGTGTGTGTGTGTACTAGTTTATCCTTAATTGTTGGAGTTTTTTTAGAAATCACATATGGTTTTTCCTGGAAAATCCCAGAGGTCATAGGATTTTTTTGCAAAATATTCCAATTGTTCAAAATAACTTTTTTGAGCTGTGGCATTATTGCGAACAGTTCTAAAAACAAGTGGGTTCTTTTTGTCAGTCTCTGTTTTAGTAGTCCCTGGAAATGTAAGAAGTTCCTGCCTGGATTTCCTTGCTGCCTTAGCCTGAGCTTGTTCTATGTTACTTTTCTGATATTGTCTTTCTCTAAACCTTACTTTGAATATTTTTCTGTTCTTGTACATATTCTTTTTCGGTACTACAGTTACACTTTGCTCTTAAAAACTGCAAATAGGGTATCAATCAATCAATCAAGTCTTTATTTAACCAGGCATTCATCACTGAGCAGAAGCTCATTTGCAAGATGGTCCTGGGTGGTGCATGAACAATTGTTTATACAGGTCAACACAGGTATTTACAAGGCAATACAGATAATACTGTTTACAGAGAGGAAGAAAAAGAAGTTCATATGTACATAGAATTATACAGATATTGTACAGATTACAGGGTATTTACATACATAGAAGTGTCTATAGGAAGATAAAGCAGGTTATCTAAGGTTGCAGGAGGAAGTAACAGAAGAAAAAAAATACACCAGGTAGAGGCAAAGGTGGGGGGGGGGAAGGAGGTAGAGGAGAAAGGCTAGGAGGGCACGGTGCACAGAGGAGTTGGTAAAATGGGATGTAGAGAAGGTGGATGGAGAAAAGGAGTATGTGTGAAACCCGGGATTGAATGCTATAAAGTATGGGGCATGGTAGAATGTCACAACCCAGGGGTAGTGAGCTCCTATCCGAGGTTGGGAAAGGAAGGATAAGGGGATGGATGGGCCTAGTGTTGATAAAGATGGGGATAAGAGAGAGTACAATTAGGCTTGTGAGAAGCAAGCTGGGGGGTCAGTACTTAAAATTGGGTCTAGGCGTGGCTATATAGCAGTGCAGACACCGGTACTGGGTCTGAGTGGGTGAAGCAGTTACATACTTCTCTGATTGTACAGAAATAAAGCATCTTGAAGGCATTTCTATCAATTAGAGTGCTTAATTTGAGGGTTTTTTGTAGATTGTTCCATAAGGTAGGTAGCACGAAGCTTATGGCTGCCCTGTCGAAGCGGGATTTTGCTTTGGGTACTTTAAGTGTAATAGCTGAGTAACTTCTTAATGTGAATTTCCCAATTATACTCAGGGGAAGACAGCAGGAGATATAGTAAGGCAGCTTATTAGAGATGGCTCTATAGGTCCAGAGAGCGGTGTTTCTGTGGCTCCTGAACTTTAGTGATGTCCACCCCACTGCCGCATATAGGGTGCAGTGATGTGTGTAGACGGGAAGTCCAGTTATAAACCTTAGTGCTTGATGGTTGAGTGTGTCCAGTTTAGCCATGTAAGAGTTGGGGCATTGGCTGTAGACAAAATCAGCGTAATCAACCAATGATAGGAAAATGGATTGGACCAGTTGTTTCTTGGCATCTCTGGTGAGAAATTGGTTGATTCTAAAAAACAGGCCAAGCCTTTGCCGAAGTCATTTTAGCAAGTCCTCAATATGTTCAGTAAAGGAGAGTCTTTGGTCTATCCAAACTCCCAGACACTTGAATTTTGTAACAAATTCTGTTTTTTCACCTAGAACTGTGGTAATTTGGGGAACTGTCCCACTGGACACAGGGTTAGCTGTACGGATGAAAGGGAGGACCATTGCTTTGAGTTTTGGCGTTAAGGAGTAGCTTTTTTGGAGGAGTTGGCTTTGCAAAAGGTTGAATTCTGACTGTAGGTCATTGCAGGCAGCTTCAGGTGTTTGGTGACTCATGTAGAGAATAGTATCATCTGCAAACAGATGGATGTTGGCTTCTTTTATACAGTAGTCAATGTTATTAATGTAGATTGCAAAAAGTAAAGGCCCTAATATAGAACCTTGAGGTACCCCTCTTTGCAGAGTTTTTAAGGGGCACAGGCCTCCTTCAGCTTTAACTTGTTGAAGGCGCCTTACAAGATAGTCAGTAAACCAGCGCAGAGAGGAGGGGTCCACACCTATGGTTTAAAGGAAGGAGAGGAGCAGACTATGGTCGACGGTGTCGAAAGCCTTGCTTAGATCAAGCAAAACAGCACAAATAAAGTTTTTGCTCTCAAGATTATGCTGCCAGTCGTTAGTAACTTTGGCGAGGGCTGAGATAGTGCTATGTTTAGCTCTGAATCCAGACTGCATAGGGTTTAGCAGTTCCCTAGACTCAAGGTGAGTCCTCAACTGTGCATTTACAATTTTATCTAGGAGCTTGGACAGGGCCGGAAGGAGAGAAATTGGCCTGTAGTTATTGAGATTGCCAGGATCACCTGATTTGAACAGTGGTATGACATGTGCTGTCTTCCATATAGGTGGTAAGGTGCCATGAGACAGGAATAAGTTAAAAAGGTGGGTGACGGGTATTGCTAGTACGTGGTAGGTGATTTTTAGGAAGCAAGGGTCAAGGGTGTCAGCCCCAGCACTTTTTATAGTATCCAACTGAAGCAAGAGGTCCTTTACCTCTTTCAGTGAGGCAGGTTGAAGCGAGAAAGGCAGCAAAGCTATCGTAGTTTCAGGCAGTTGGCTGGCAGTCTGGGAGCAAAGTATGTTTGCAGGGGAGTTATCAAATGCCATGCCTGCAGTAGCAAAGTGGTTATTGAATGTGTCAAGTATATCCATCTTTTTGGTTATAGTCGAGTTGCCAGAGGTAATCTTGGTTGGGAGTGAATTTCCTGGGAGTGCCTAGCAGATCATTGATTGTGTTCAGAGCTTGATTGGTCTCTTTGTGGCAGAGTCGAGTTCAGATTTGAAGAAAGGTGGCCTTGATTCTCTGATTGTTTTGGTACATAAATTTCATAGTCTCTGAACTGGTTCCAGTCCTCTGCAGTGTTCAGTCTCGCGCTTTTCCAGAGCTTATCTTTTCTAGAAGCAAGGACTTGATCTGAAGGGTGAACCATTTACAGGTTTTGGTCCTAGTTTGAACTTTAATCGGGGAGCATACTTATTAAGGGCCCTTGATAGAGTATAAATGGAAGATAGTAAGCTGACGTAATTGTTTTGGCCAGGTGAAATCTTGCCACTGAGGGTGTTAAAGCTCATTTAGGTAGGCATGTTCATTGAAGTTGCACCTGGATCTCTTCATAGAGAACTTGCTGTTGGGTGCTGGGTTGTTGGTGGATCTTACTCCTGCAATAAAACAATGGTCGCTGGCGTCTGAGAAGAAGACATCAGCATGGAAGAAGAGATGAGGTTTGCTCACCACTAGCACATCCAAAAGTGTACTTTTACTGGGGTTCTTCATGTTTGGGCATGTTGGTTCAGTAATAAGTTGTGTCAGCCCATGTTCATCACAGAAGGATGCAAGCGGGGCAGCTGTGTTAGAGAGCCAGTCAAAGTTGAGGTCTCCTAAAATAATAGTTTCTGGCAGCCCCTGTCCCAACTTGTCACTTAGATATGACACAAGCTGTAGGCCAACAAACAGTGTTCTGTAGCTTCCTACTACGCAGAGTGCAGTAGTCTGTGTAATTTCCACTTTCAGAATTAGGTATTCGAATTCGCTGGCGACAGATGCTGAGGATACGCAGAAGGCAGAAAATTTGTTTATAATGTAGAAAGCTACGTATGCTTTCAATTAGTTTATTGGGATAAAAGCTTTTCCTATGTAATGTTGTGTTTCTGTCTGTTGCTTTCCTGAATAACTTGGTTTCTAGTTTGTATCCATTTTTATAGATATTTATGTCCAAAAAATCTATCTGCTGTTTATCATAAGAAAATGTAAACAATAAATTAGAATCTCTACTATTCATGTCTTGTTGAAACTCAGTTAGTTCCTGTATATTTCCTCTCCAAATTAGTAATATATCATCAATGTATCTTTTCCAAAACATAATTCTATCCTTAAACCCATACCCTGTTTCTGTTTCACCTAGAACATGTGTATTTTCAGAATCATGCATAAAGGCATTGGCGTAACCTGGGGCCATAGTCCTGCTCATTGCTGTACCTCTAACTTGTTGATAGAACTGATTTTCGAATTTGAAATAGTTTTTTATTTAAAACTATCCCAGCCAGATCTTGTAGCACTCAAGTCTTCGGTTTTTGGTCATGTGGTCTAGTGTCTAACAGTTTTACCATGCTTTCTATTCCTCTATCATGTGGGATAGATGTATACAAGTCCTTTACATCAATTGTAACAAGTAAGATATCATCTGGTACTCCTACAATGTTTAAATGTTGTATTAGTTGTAATACATGAGTGGTGTCTTTGATATAAGTTGGAATTTGTTCCACCAACGGTTGTAAAAAATAGTTAATAAATTTAGATAAAAGCTCTAAGATAGAGTACCATTGCCACAGATGCCATTCTGGGTGCATGACACAACTGGGTGGCATCCTGCAGGCCATATGGGTGCTGGCCATGGCCCCTGGTACATGTGCTGTCCACCTCACCGGTAAACCTGGGGGTCACATGACAGCACTGGCATGTGGCTGCTAGGTGTCTACATCCATGGTGGAGTTGTGTGTGTTGCTTCCTGGATGGTGCCTGTGGTGACATGGCACCTGTGGCTCAGGGTTCATCCATCCTCTCATGACTGCTGTGTGTGGATGCCTGGCCCTAGAGCATATCCTGTGCACTTCCAAGTGCTGTCTTCTTATGACTTGCCTGAAGTTCTTCGGCCTGCCTGTGGGTGGCTGGCCATTTAGGCATGCTTTTGCTATGCTTAACTTTGGGTAGCTCATCTCTGAGATGTGCAGCAGATGTGCCAAACATTTTGGCTGATTACAGGGATGCACAGCACATTCATGGGAATGCCCCCTCTATATGTGCCACATACATTATAAATGCATGCTGGCATATCCAGTGATGCATGAGGCATCTCTCCCTTTTGAATATCTTGGTTCTGCTCATTTTCTGGGTTGCACATCTCCACTTTGTGCCATGCATCTCCTTTGAAAATGTGGGCCTCTATGTGTAGTGCAACAATCAGAAAGTGCAGTTAGGTGGCTCAGTGGTTAATCTAGAAATTGCTAGTTTGCACATTTCTCACTGCCCATAATACCACAGTACCATTATTTGGCAGCCATATTGGCTCTTGCTAATGCTTGTTAAATTTATCACAGGAAAAGGGAAGAAAAACTTTTAGGCAATTCTGTTGCAAAATGTGCCACATCACATAAACAATGGTACACCAACTGAATCCTATAGGCCAAGATAAAAGGAACCACTAACACTAAACTGGAATGTATACTATGCAAAAACAAACAAACAAAAAATAAATCACTTGCCTGCTAGCCAGTATAGCTAGGGAAAAAAATACTATTTTACTTTTTTAGAGACAAATGAGAGAGACAGCCAGATGAGAGCTTAACATTTAAACAGTATACAACAATGTGTCAGTGTTACTTGACAACATGACCACATCCCAACAACAAAAGTGGAACTGGAATATGAGATGCCAGTGACACACAAAAGAAAAATCAATATAATTATACAGTCCTTGGAGGGATAATAATGAGTAACCCTAGATTGGATATAATTTAGTCATACAAGTGACAATATTGACTATGGACTCACTATATCAATTTTTACACACAGAGGCCTGGATATTCAGAAATGCACCAGAGAGAGGCGCAAGAGGGGCACAGCGCAAGTACAGTGTGCCATGGCACATTGGGCATGATATTCAAAGGTTGCACATGACAGGATGTGCCTGCGCAATACGGCTGAATATCACACAGATGAGCCAAGCACAACCAGGGGTGCACCAGGGAGCATGTCGTGAAGGGCAATAGCGCACCCAGGGATGAGCAGGGGAGCAAGCCAAGGGGCAACACACCGGCATCTAGCACTCAAGGCTCACACCACATGGCCTGAAAGGACAGGCCACAGCCACCCCACCCAAACCAAGCTGGAACACCACCAGGTGCAAACCCCCATTCACCCCAGATGGAACACACAGCAGCCATGCACACCACTGCAGCATGGCTCCACACGCCAGCTGCAAAGCAGAAATGGACACAGATGGGTAACCAAAAATAATGTAATGCAACAATCAAATATAAACTATGTACAGATATTTACAACAGACAGGGAAAGGAGGGACCACCCACAGACAGGGAGGTCAGGGAAGGGAGGCGGGGTGCATGGGCAAAGGCAATAGAAGGAGGCAAGGGAGGGCAAGGGAGGGTGCTCAGGGAAGGGGAAACAGTCTGGCACATGTGCCCTATGGCCGTCCTTGCCCCACCGTTGGGCATCGCTGGCGTTGGCGCCTCCATCTACATTGAGCGTGACAGTCGAGACATGGAGGATCTGCCTGAGGAGCCATGTATGTGTATCACTGGGCCTGACACCTAGGACAAAAGAAATAACACCGTATGAGTGCATGTCCAGAATACTGCAGCCCATCCACTGTGCGCAGCAGGCATCGGTGACATGCAGCACTGGGCTGGCAAACTATCACCCGCAGTGAGTGTGCCCACATGAGCTGCCTACCCGGGGACCCACAGCCATGCATAACACTGCACGCTAACACTGCCCATGTGCAGCACACCACCACCATGGCAGGCAGTTGACAATGACACAGTCAGGACCCAGGTGCACCCACAACCCACCTGCAGCAGCCACCCATATTTGTGAATGCCACAGTGTTTTGCAATGGGCACCACAGGCAGTGCACAGCTGGAGGGTGCCATGAGCACAGAGGGCCATGTCCCACCCCCACCTCCGCTGCTCACCCTCCACAACAAAGAAGCATGTACATGAGCCTACCTGCATGCTGAGGTGCACCCTGTTGCTGTCCAGCCACCATGCCCATGTGTCCTGCAACTGGTGCACCACCCCTTGTGGTGGTCAGACCTGGACCTGCCACAGTGCCAGCAAAGCGAGCCCTCATCCGATCTTCAGTGTCTAGGAGGAAAGTATGGAGAAGGACACATCAGTACCGGGCAACACCACAGAGCCCCCCTGGCACAGTGTGACACCCTGCACAGCATGCCAGTGGTGCAGTGGCACAGGGTGGCCACAGTGTACCAAAACTCCCAATGGGTGCACAGCCTCAGACCCCCCCAGCAAGGTGAGACAATGTCACTGCCCCCAGACCACTGGATGAGAATGGGCACAGGTGCTGTGCACTTACCTGGCCATGGCACAGTGCCCCTCTGGACGTGTGCCTGTGGTGCCCATAGTCGATCCAAGTCCCTCCGCTGCAGGTCCCCGTAGTGGTGCCTGCACTGTTCCCCAGTGTGCTGCACACCTGTGGCCTCCTCCAGTGCATCTGCCACCTCCTGCCTCACCTCAGACAGAGGCCTGTTGAGAGGCACCTGTCCAAACAGAGAGCCAGCATGTGGCACCACAAGGGCCACCAGGTTGACCAACTTAACCTGTGTCCATTTCTGTGCCCTGGGAGCTGTCCTGCATGGCATGATTCCAGCTTGACCAGCAAATCAAAATGGTACCCAGCGGCACCATGCCACATGTGCTGGGGATGTGTGCCTTGCACCGCGATGCGCTGCCGCCACCAATCACGCAGGCACAGACATGAACGACTTGGTTAATGCAGCACTGACACATGTTGTAGGTTGCCTATAAGGGCAAAGGGTACCCGTGGGGTCAAGGGTCAGGCTGTGCACCCTTTGCCTCAGTGCCATTGGGCATGGCAGGCATGCTGTGTGGTAGAGCCATGCGGCAGCCATAGCACACTGCCCCATTGCATACGGGTGCCATAGTACCCATAGCGCAGGAGAGCCATCGATGGCATGGTGCCAGAGCACTCTCGGCTGAGTGGTGCCCTAGCACCATAAGCCATACAATGCACAAGTGTCAGACATGCAATAGCAGATAGGCGCTGTACTGCCTATTGTGCATGGTGCGAATGCCGCACCACTGGAGTACGTAACGTCCGCATGTGCATGCGCGTGGCATGGGCTTTTGCACATGTCACAATGTTGCACCTTGACTTGAGCATGTGCAACTCCATTGCACAATGTACAACCATGTGATATTCAGCAGAAATATGCAAATCAGCTGATTAGCCTATAGGCGCCGCATCTGCTGCATTTGCATGTCATTACAGTTGCGCAAAATCTCATGTGCATGCAGTGCACTATAAAGGTGCCAGGGGGATGCACAGGTTAGGAACAACTTTGCATCCCTTAGAGGTGAGTTACAGGCTCCGGGACTGGCCGGACTATGGAATGGGAGGGTGGGGTATTACCAGCCCAAACTAACACATGTCAATCTCCACAGGAAGAAGCATGTCCAAACAAGAAAAGAGTGAGGAGCGTGCATGCAGACCCAATTTCATCAGGGCCGAGTCAGATGCCCTATTCCAGGTGTACCTGGACCAGGAGCCATTCCTGGGCAGCTCCACAGGCACCCCACAGGCCCTGGCAACTGCATGGGAAGGTGTGACCTGTGCTGTGAACCAGCAGGGCAGCCACCAATGGTCTGTGCAGGTGCAAGAAGAAGGTCAGCACAGACCAGAGGTGGATCAAGGAGAAGGTGTCAGTCATCCGGGCAGCATGTGCCACCACAGGTGGGGGTCAGCAAGCCCTGCCCATCCTTATGCCACAGGAGGAGATAGTGGTAGCCACCATGTAGTGCAGCACAGTTGAGGGCATGCCTGGCAGATGGTTCCAGACAGGCAGAAGCCCATCACTGCATGGTAGGTATGGCTGTGATGTGGACATGGGGGCAGAGGGGCTGGGAGCAGGTGTGGGTGACAGCAACACTAATGCGACTGTGTTCCCTTTCAGCTTCTGAGCACCTGCATGCAGTGGCAGTGGTGGGGGTGTCTGCTGTGAGGGCTGTCCTGGACCCAGAGGATCATCCAAGCACCTCCACTGGGCACCGTGGCCTTGATTGACTGCAGGGTCAGCACCACTGTCCGTCCTGATGCCAGTAGCATGATTGCAGATGAGGCCCTGGCTGTGTTCCATTGTGACACCAGACATGGTGTCCTGTGTGCCGAGATGCAGATTGGGGCAGGGTCCAGATCCTATGATGGTGAGAACCACATCCCAGACAGCGATGTTGTGGCCACAGCAGAGACACCCATACCACAGTCCTGAACCCCCCACCTCCAAGTCCACTGTTTGCTGCTGCCCTGTGTGCACATTGGTGCGGCATGTGCATGTATGTCCCATGGCCATGGCATCTGTGGTCAACCCCGCACAGGGCCTATGTGCCCACCCACCCAGTTGCTGAACACTGTGGCATGCACATGATAATGCCAGCACAGTGCTGACTGCCACTGTGCAGCGCCACTCAGTGTCTCACTCACACCTGGTGCCCACCTCTGGGTGGGGGCATGATGGGTCCTGTGTGCATGTGTGTGTGCGTGGGTGGGTATGGGTGTGTGTGTGCATGATGTGCGGGCCTGTGCTGCAAGCTGCATCAGTGTCTGTGCCCCACACCTGTCCATGCCCCCTTCCACTGACCCTGGCATGGGGCACGCCCATGCCTGCCTGTCCACTGTGCCCTGGTCCCTGACCCTTGCATGTGGCATGTATATCTACCTGCGAGCTCCATAATGCTCCTCAGTGATTGTGTCCCTGTGCTGCTGGGCTGTCCTTATCAGCCAGGGATCCCTTCACCCAGGGGTGGGGGCTGCCCACTGCAGGGCCTGAGGGCCTCATCATCCCCACTGCTGTCCCCCTCTTTGACCTCGACAGCTATCTCACAGTCAGTGGCCATGTTGTGTAGTACACAGCAGGCCAGGAATAGGCCACAGGCTTTTGAGGGGCTGTACTGTAGGGCACCACCAGACCTGTCCAGGCAATGGAACCAAGCCTTCAGCAGCCTGAACACCAGCTCAGTGATGATCCATGTGCTGGCATGTGCCTCATTGTAGTGATCCTGTGCTGGGGTCAATGGGGGCTGGTATGGGGTGAGCAGCCTTGGCTGGAGTGGGTAGCCACTGTCACCTGTGTGGAGAGATGTCTGGTTAGCATGGTGGCCTGTGACATTGCCCCCCCGCCATCCCAGCCACATCCCCTGGCACCCATGCCCTGGCAACCCACACACCCTGCCTTGCTGTTCCCAGCATATCGCATACACAGCATACTCACCAACTAGGTGGCCAGTGGGGATGTCCCCACTCTTGAACCTCTGGCACAGTGCCGACTGGTGCCAGATGAAGGCATTGTGTGCTCCTCAGGGTGTGTGGCACAGACATTAATTATGCACTCCCTGGCATCGCACACAACCTGGCAGTTGACACTGGGGTAGCCCTTCCTGTTTATGTAGGCCACCTGCTCTGGGACAGGAGGTACACGGATGTCAACATGGGTGCAGTCGATGGCCTCTAGCATGCCAGGCAACCCTGCCACCCTGTGGAACTCCTGCATGTTTCCTGTATGCTCTGCCTGTGTGCTGGGGAAATGGATGTACTCTGCAGCATGTGGCAGCAGTGTGCTGAGGAATTATGTGAGGAGCCGTGACGTGGCCGACTGGGTTATGGCTGTGGTGTCCCCTGTTGGTCTTTGGAAGGTGCCCATGGTGAGCAGGCACATGATGGCCGTGACCTTAGTCTCCACAAACAGGGCGTGGCTCCATCTTGTGGGTGCCTGCATGTCCTCACTGCACAGCTCACACAGCCACCTCAGAATGGCACAGTTCAGGCAGTACCAGCCCATGATCTCTGCTTCACTATACTGTTTGAAGGTGATGTGGACATGGTACCACCTGTTCCAAGCATACCACCGATGGGCTCTTCCATGGTCTGGTCTGTGAGCTGCCTCCTCACACCCCTCATTACTGCCTCCATCTGGAATATGGCACTGACCATGGCCTGGGCTGTACGTCCCCCCCGGGTGGTTCTCTCCTCTGGCCCCCCTGGCTGTTAGCTGCTGTCTGTGCCACTGCACTGTGCACACCCCAGTTTGGAGTTGCCTGGCCTGCAGGCTATGGCCTCTACCACCCACCTCTCCATGCCCCTGTGCTGCCTCTCCTTGTGCGGGGTGTCACAGACATGCACAATGGGTTGCCTTGCACCCTGTCTCATACCCACTCACACACACACACTCTCACCCACACACAGGCTCACAAGCCCAGTGTCTGGTGCTTTCAGGCTCCCTGGTCCCCACTGTGTGCCTCTCTCACCTGCCTCGCACTCTGAGGCTCCCCTTCAGCTGTTCGGTCTTCCCCCTCACTGTCCCTCAGTCTGGCTCCCCTTTGGCGTTTGGCGCAAGCCTCCTTCCCTCGCTTGCTCCCTCTTTTTATGTGCTCAAGTCTGCTCCATGCATGTCCTGGTTGCTCCTCGCTTGTGCCATTCACCTGCCATTGAATATCACACTGAGTCATATATTCATGACTACACCCCCTGTATTTGCGCATGCATTCCTTACCACTGTGCATTGGTGCATTGGAACTTGTGCTGTGCTTTTGCGGTTGCTGAATATTGCTCTCCGGCTCATTGCCGCACTTGCGCTGGTGCATCCCTGTTGTGCATTGTGCAACTGCTCTGAATATTCCGGCCAGAATGTTTTTCAAAAGTTGTTTATTTATTTTCAAAAAGTAATGCAATATCTTAGTTTCTATGTAAGGTTTTGAGCTACTGTGGTGCAATTACTCACCACTGACTCAGTAGTACACAATATAATAATTGTTTTTTTCCCCTTACTTTAAGTTGCAGCAACTTTCAAGCAATTGAAGCTAGAAGGCAAACAAGACAGAATAATACCCAATCATTGACTGTTATCAGTTACTGGCCACTGACCCAGTAGTACAGTGCATAGAGATGCAGCGAATTTAAATTCTGCTGGTGAAGTGAACGCGAAGTGGACACTTTGCGTTGCCAATCCACTACGTGGAGTGGGCAATGCAAAGTGATCACTCCACCTTGTCATTACCACTTCGCCTTAAGGTGGAATGGCAATGCGAAGTAAGGCGAAGTCATTATTTTTAATGGACTTCGTGTTCCTCATTATGATTCTAAATGATCCACTTAGTGTTTCAGATTTGGCAGCCCCCCTCCACACATCACATGGCTTGTAGTACTGTAAGTCACATGCTCTTTAACAAGGCAGGAAGAAAGTGAGTCATACAAGCAGACACTTTTACTTTCTCCTGTGCAGACAGAGAGAGAGTAGTAGACTGCTGATACTTTGAGATCAGAGCGAGGAGGAGATTTAAACTTTGATTTAGACCCAACAGCTTTTTTAAAAGGTACATTTTTTTTGTCTTTTCTGTACTCTTTTTTACTTAATTTGTTCTTTCTGTAAATTAAATTTTTCTTACCTTTATAAGTAGTTAGTTGTTTGTCTGTGTGACTGTGTGTGTGTGTGTTGTGTGACAGTGTGAGTAGTAATTGCTCAGACTCAGGGAGCTCAGTAGGAGAGATGGACCAGGGTGAGGGAATGTCTGGGGTGGGGGCAGCTATGGGAGAGTGTGGTAGTGGTAAGCATCATACCATGCGCAAGTGTGGAGGGCATGGGCACCCATTCCTTTTGGGCCTCTCGATACTTGTAAGTGCCCCCCCAAAGCAGGACTAGCACTGACCCCTGTCCTGATCCTGAGGCAGTTGAACCACCACCACCACCAAGTCCAGATTCTCTGGAGCAGGATGTGCCTATTCCCCCCGGGCCCAGGTGTGAATCCCATCCCTGTTCAGCACTGTGACAAGCCGGCTGCCAGTTCATCTGGCCATCCCCTGCCTGTGCCTGGTCCTCCCTGCACCTCCATTGTTTGGCAGTTTTTTTACTGTGTTGGGTGGACAGCAGTGTGATCAAGTGCTGCCTATGTGAGGTGGAGGTGCACCGTTGCCCCCAGGGGAATCACCTGGGGACTGAGGGCCAGTGCACCCATATGCTCAATCACCAGCAGTTGGTGTGGCAGGCTGCCACAGAATGGACCATGCCTGCACCTGCTGGCCATTCTGTGGCAGAGGGTGCAGCTGTGCATTGCGGCATCTCTAACAAGAGGAGGGCCACAGCAGCACCTGCTGCTCCACTGGCACCCCCACCCCCCCACCACCACAACCACCAGCAGGTCAGCCTGTAGAATGTGTGGACCCCAGAGAACTGCGTGTAACACAGGCTGACTTGGCAGTTCTCTGGAGTGCTGTTGAGGAGAACAATGAGAGGGTGAGTGCTGTGGAGCAGTGGCTGGATCACATAGAGGGACATCAGTTACAAATTATGTCCATGCTGGAACTGCTGCTGGATTACCATGAGATCCCACATTATTTTTTTTCCTCACACCCTGTGCCCCCCACCCCTTCCTTGCTGTGTTATAAAATGTATTCCTCCACCATCCCCAAGCCTTGTATGCAATTATGCCCTTTTTTGTTGTCTTCCGTATGCATGACACTTTGTATTCTGAGCAGTGCAAGTATACTGTGCTAAACTGCATGTGTGCAGTCAGTCTTCTTTCAAGTCTGCGTATGTATTGCAGACACTGTCCAACTCCCTGACTTAAAAACATGTATTAATGAGTACAATGGTGGGATCATGAAGCCTGGAGAGATACTACAAAACAGGCTTACAATACATCCAAGTAACTAGTAAAAAAAAATGAATGTTGTGATTTGTGACGTGATCATAAATCGTGATTTGTGACTGCATTTGTGACCGTGATGATGAAGAAACATGAATGCCTACAGCTGTACTTCTCTAGGCCCCGATGAGGTGTGGCACAAAACTCCCCAACTTGAAAACAAACATTAATGAGTACAATGGTGGGGTGGTGAAGCATGGAGAGATGCTACCAAACAAGCTTACAATACATCCAAGTAAGTATTAAAAAAATTAATGTTGTGAATCATGACGTGATCGTAAATCGTGATTTGTGACTGCATTTGTGACCGTGATGATGAAGAATGTGATTTGTATCACGAATGACTCATGATGATGGTCCTGACTTAAAAACGCATATTAATGAGCACAATGTTCATGCAGAATTATGCAGAATTATGCACCACACCTGTCCAGTACTCTGAAGGGAAGCCAAAGAAACAACTGTGACTTAAGTTAGAGATGGAGATTGGGCCCTAAAGAGATGCAAATGTACAGACAGATTAAGATTGCACTATGCACTGAAGAGATGCAGATGCAAAGGCACAACACCTAATCAATGATCACCATCATAAATTCAAATCTGGAAAAGAACACCTTTGCGGGTTGGGGCAGGCCACGAGGAGGACAGTGTACTGCACTGCTGCAGTAAAAGTCACTAGTACTAGTACCAGTAAAGATACCACAAAGGAGTACAAAAATTACACATAAAAAAAAATGACTCAAAAAGGCTTTTTTAACAGCTTTTAGAAGGTTTGAATCACAGAGAGCTTTCACAGCAGATTGTCTCCTACAGCTTCATACACACACTACCCCAAACTGAGGCTGTGCAGAACAATCTAGAGCCCATGTGACCTGAAATCCCATGAATCACTGCAAAATTCACCTTTGGAGCTTAAAAACAAGGCGAAGTGAGGTGAAGTACATTGTTTTCAATGTACTTCGCTTTAAGAATTGGTTGGAGTAGTGGTTTGGGAAGGCAGAGTAACATGAAGTCATTGATTTCAATGGACTTCGCGTTACCCATTTGTAACGTGAAGTACTCCGCTCCGTATTGTGGATCACTCTGCAAATTCGCCTTCACTCCGTGGAGTGCTCCATGGAGCGAATTGGGGCCACTTCACCCATCACTAACAGTGCATCATTGTTTTTTTTTCCTTGCAGTTGCAGCAGCTCGAAAGCTATTGAAGTGGGAAAGCAGATAAGACAGAAGAATACAAGATCAGACACTGTTATTTTACAAAAAAGATGTGCACTGCAGATAGAGGTCTGTCTAGTAGTCTAATTGTCTCACTGTCACCAGGGAACTCACTACTTTATCACAGCAGCAAGGACAGGCTAAATACAGAAAGAGAAGTGCTTGAAAACAAAATTCAAAGCAGCAGAACAGATGGCTGTGAAATGATGACAGAGTGTAAAAACTGTTTGAGTTAGATTACTCCGTCATCTTATAAAAAAACATAACCAATAGAGCCCTATTTCAGACAGCAGAGTAAGCCTGCTAAGACCCTAGCATATGAACACAACAAATAAGGTTTTTTTTTAAACACTGCTGAGAGGTAAGACAACAGCAGTAAAACAAAAACTACCCACTGCCACACAATACAGTGTATTTTTATTTTATCTTCCTACACCACACTCCTACCCAGCCTTCCCTTCGGGTCTCCTAGGCATGCTCCATCGCTTCTGCCTCCCTACTATAGCCTCCAGCCCCACATTGCAGCCCCCCAGGTAACCCAGTGTTTCCCTTTGCTGGATGGGTCCCCCCTTCTGGGGGAGAAGGCACTGGTGGGGACAGGCCAATGCACTCTATTATTGGCCTGGGTACTGCTGAGGATGGTGTGGGCTGTTTTGGGGCCTTGGAGCTGGTGGAGGACTGGAGACCATCATCTGGCCAGATGGGAGTGATGTTTCCTGGCTTTCTCCCATAGTGCATGATGTCCAAGACTTCTAGGCATGAGCCAACATCTGCTACACATCTCCTAACAATGACCCCAATGTGTTGTCCTATATCTGGCCTCCACCAGTGGCTGCTCAACACCAGATTGTGAGCCCCCCTTTCCTCCCTGGAGACAATGAGCAGTTGTGGGATGTTCAAGTTGTCTCCCCCTGGCTGGCCCTCCATCGACCTGAGCTCATTCCTGACCCCGGGTCACTGGTGTCACAAGTGGAAATACAACCTCTGCACCAGTGGGCTGGCCACAGTGTACTTTTGATAAACCACAACTGCCAAAGGAGGTACTGCTGCAACCAGGGTCATGGTGGAACATGGCACTGTCTGCTGTGTCTAAGATAGTCACCAGAGTTCTCTGCACATGCACAATGACTCTTGCATGTGCACTGGGCTCTAGTGACCATCTTGGACATGGAAGACTGTGCCATGTTCCATTGGTGGACAAAGTAGTGTGATGGATGCACAGTGATTGCTTTTCACCTCCACTACTAACAAGTCCATTCAGTAGCCTATAAGCTCCCTTTTTCTACTTTGATTGCAACACGTCTGCAGGGCTTTGCCCACTGCAGCTGTAAAAATGGGGGCAAATGCTAGTAAAACTAGTTTTTTCCTCTTCAGGTGCTATCAAGTCAGATATGCACAGTATGCAATCAAATGCAAAAAGCAATGTCCAGGCAAAAGAACACTCAGGAAGTAACCCTGTTTCCTCCATTTCCACTTCCTGTACAGTTTGATCACAATGACTGTCAGATAACTGGATAATTGGATTGCATAAATGATTATCCTATCCGAGGGATTTATCTAACTATTGCAGAAATTGGAAACATCATTATCTGACTTGTTCTGATAGTCTGCTAATGTAGTATCAGGCATTGCCCACCATAGTTTTTGATTATTCAAGCATCTCCAGTTTCCACACTGTCCAATAAGGGACTCTGGCTAGCTTGACAATGCTTTGTTTTTACTTTGCTTATTCTGAATGATTTCATGCCAACATTTCCTTCTCTTTGCTGCTGCTGCTACAGTGCATCTTGACTGTTGCAGGCTGCTATTCAAATGTCTGTGTACTGCCCACTGTCAAGGCTCCTTCCCTTTGTTCATCCTCAGACCTCAGGGTACACACACACACACACACACACACACACACACTACACTTGTTATAAACATGGAAAAGTAAACTTTTAGTTTAAAAAACAGATATATTTTTGATTTTATGTAAAGAAAATGTTCCAGCTAATGGTGGGAACTGGCAAGCTGGGAACCACCACTTAATTTCTACACACTTCCTTTTATTCAGCTCCGGAACCCAACCTATGCCCAAATGGGTTTGCACACAGAATTATGCAAATATATGCATAGAAACAGATAATGGAAGCACAAAAAAAGCCCATAGGCCCATCCAGTCTGCCCATCCAAAGTGATCTTCACTGGTCTCCATACCCCCTTTTGTTTCTTCCTTCCCTTTTCTACTAATCCCATATACCATTTCCATCCCTGTTTGAAGCTGCTTACTAACTGTGTCTGTACCACTTCCTCCAGCAGCTTGTTGTACTTGTCCACTACTCTTTTACTTAAATAAGTGGCTGTGGATGATCCTTTTGATTTCTACCCTACAACTTCCATGAGTTCCCCCTTGTCCCTGTATTAGAGCTCAATAAAAAAAGCACCAGAGCATCCAACGTATGCATCCTATGCAGATACTTATATGTTTTGATCATTTCACCCCTTTCTCTCCTTTTTTCAAGGGTGTATATGTTCTCATCCTGCAGCCTCTCTTCTTATGTCTTGCTCCCAGTCCACAAACTATTATCATTGCCTTGCACTGTAGTGCTTCCTCCTTGTTATATATTTTCCTCAGGTGTGGATTTCAATACTTTGTGTAGTATTCCGGATGCTGTCTTCTCAGTGACCATTGCAATCAGAGGACCACTTCCCAGCTCTGTTGCTGCTTATCCCCTCACTATGCATCCCAGCATTCTGTTTGCCTTACCTACACCTCTATTAGTGTGTTGTTGTTGTTTAAGGCTCTCGAATATCACAACCCCTAGTCTCTTTACTTCAGTGGTGTTTTCTAGTACAACCCATCCCATTACATATTGCACCCCTTAGTTCCTTTTACCAGCTGCCATGTAGATGACTAACTCCCCAAGCTACTCAGATCTTCTCTGAGTTCTTCTATCCCTTCATCTATGTACACCCTTGCACATATGTCTGTGTCCTCTGTGAAGTGGCAGATCTTACACTTGATGCCTTCACCTATGTTACAAATAAGCACTTTGAAAAGTGCCAGGACAACCACCCACCCCTGAGATACTCCACCTGTTACATCCTTTACCTCAAAAAACTCTTCATTTACTGCTACCCCCTGTGTTCTTCCCTCAGCCAGTTCTCTGCATGCTGCCAGACACTTAGTGATCAACAAAATGAGGCTATGCTGCACCATGTGACTGCCTAGATGACAGATTGTTGCAATGATATGATCACAAACAGCACACAAACTGTAGATTGTTTGTTCATCATTTTGATTGGTTTCACTTGTTCACCCTATTCAAATCAGTTAAACTTAAAGTTTGAGTTTAGTCACACAGATTCCTCGGAGTCAATGAGATACTAACACTCAGTGTTCATGATGTTTAGTTCTCTGGTAGAACTGAATATATGGCTTTATTTATAACAGAATCCATTACTGAGATACGCTTTATAGAGAGATGAGATTAATCTAGGGCAATGCCATTAAGAATCATAAAAAGTAGGTGAACAATTTTAAATGGAATCCTAAAAGTGATACAGAACCAGTGAAGGTTATGGGGATGGGACCAGGAGAGATACTGTATGGCCACATTTATTAGTGTGGGTAAGAATGTTGGTTACAGGTGTAATGGGTGGTACTGGTCTTTAAAATGCAATGAAAATTACTAAAATGTGTAGCACTTCTCAATTTTGATCTAACCATTATACATGGCAGTGCAATGACCAGTTAAGCACTGTGTGCTAAAAAATCTAAAGTTGCTTGTTGGTCTGTACATCACCATACAATGTGATATTTTGGCCAACTATTTGAGGACTGAATCAATCTCAAAGACATTGCCATTCTTTTGTAAAATGTTCACCCACTTCCCTTGCTTGTGGACTGTGAGTAGTTATACAACTTTGTTAAATACAAAGGGTGGAGTGTTCAAAGGTCTTGACACAGTCTCAGTTTCCAATTTTGGGCTGTGTATTCATCAAAATAAATGCAACTCAGTGTGTAAGTGCTATTTTCAAACACCATGGCTCTTTTACCACAGTTTACCTACTTTATGGCAACAGATGATGCATGCATCAATATTTTGACACATGCTCCAATTTTTGAGTGTAGCTTTCGGCACTTACAGCAAGAAGTTAGATCACGTTTAAAGAGCACCTTTCTTGGTGCTGTACAAAAACAAGATGAAGTTCCCTTACCTCCATGGGAGCTCCTCTGTAGGAAAAGAGCCTTTATAAATATCCCCCCTGAGAGGGGAAGGGGCCATACATTGCCCCTGAAGGACTAGCAGCACAATCCCTTTCCACTTCCCTGTTGCTGTCCATCCCCCTCTGCTCCAACATTTTCTGACATGACAATAGGGAGAGTGTGGGGGCACGTTGCACTGAAGTGTATGAAGCATCTCTTTAAAGCACAGTTTTCAGCAGTTTACGTGGTCATTTGATAAAACCAGAGCCAGGGTTCCACTAACAAATGGCTGAGCAACATGACTCAGAGAAACAGAGTAAGGGGAGTTTATTCTAATGAGACTGACATGGCTAGTGGATTACACAGGGGTTGGTGTCTGGCCCCTTATTGCTTTCAATATTCATTGAGGTCATCAATTAAGGTATAAAAAGCACAATGGTTAAATTTGCTGATGATATTAAATTAGGGAGACCCGTTGAATCTAAATATGAAAGGAATATATAGAAGGAAGATCTAACAAAAGTGGAAAAATGGGCAAACAAAAGCAAAATGTACTTTAGTGTGGAAAAATGCTCAGTGTTGGCATTAGGAAGAAATAACCTTAACAACCTAAAAACTCAACCACTATTAAAAAGGTGGAAAACAAAAGAGACTTGGTCATGGTAATAGACAGAGATTTCAAATTCAGTACACACTGTACTCAAACAGTTAATAAAGCAAATGATAAAATGAGTCTAAAAATCAAAGAACTTTAATTGGTTAAAACCAGTCAGGTGACCATTCAATATTAGTGCATAATGCATTGTCATTCTGGTCCTAAATCACATCACACAATGAGCAAATCAGTCCTCCTACAACCAGAACTATCTTCCATCTGCCCCCCAACCAGAATAGATTTTGCACCACAAACATGGCTGCTATCTTTACAGTGTGAAAAACCTTCAAATGGGCCCAAAAAATAAAACTACCTTAAATAAAAAATAAAACAAATTATTTAAATGTTGTTTCCCTGATCATCACACTCTACTTACACCCATAAAAAAATCAGAAACATTAAGTATTGTTCATAGTTTTCATTACAATTGTTTCTTTGTTGACAATGAAAAATCCTCATTCTGTCTTTAACTGCTCATCAGGGAAATCTCTCCTGTGTTCCCTGACAGTGAGATAACTGAGTCTGTGGCTCTAAAAAGGCCTTTTTTGTCTGTGTGTACAGTATGTTAGGAGAGGAACATTCTTCCAGTGGAACCGAGAAGAAATTTGAATCCCTCTATTCCATGGGAAACATTCCATGTCTTGAATGTGGGGAAAGTCAAGGAAAAAAAAAAAACAGGATGAAGAAAGTGGGCAATGATACTTTATAATATATGGACAGTGTCTATTAACCACTGTTTTCAGTCCTACTGGGTCAATATAGTGCATAAAAGACAGCGTGGTGAATACCGTGCTGTATACTGAGCACTTGTAGTTTCAGCAATAGGGGTAGAACAGTGCTAGTAAAAGAGCACTACCTCTGTCGTTCTATGCTCTTATGTAGTGTCATCAAGTTGCCATGTGCCTGGGGCTTGGTTGAGCCACTCCCCTGGTGGAGTGGCTAGGGCACCAGCACACGACGGAATGGGATACCTAGGATAGTGGTTCGGTTCCCCCAGGTCTTCCCATGTTACAATGTTTTGTGGCTTTTTTCTTTCTAAAAAAAAAAAAAAACTTTCTCCCCCCAACAGTGTTTTTCCCCATCCCCAATGTCTGCAACCCCCCTGGAGTTTGTTGTTTAAATTCCAAAGAAGCCCATAGATTGTAAGGGCATGCGCTGTTTGCATTCATCGGTGTTTTGCCCGATGATATTGCAGCGCACGCTCTTATGGTTGTGGCATTAAGTGCCAAGCAATGTTTCTGTGTGCAGCAATGACCTCGTGCCATTTTCAATCAGTTTATAACCTGATAATCCCATCATTATGAAATCATTACACTGTAAGCTTCACTAAATTATGTCATAATGATGGGATTGCAGGATAGAATGTCACCACCTGTTAAAATTCTTAGAAAGGAAAGGTGATCTGCTGCTTGGACATTCATTCAAAGCACACACATTCCATTCAGGCAGTTGCAGATACACTGCAGTATAGATCGCAATGGCTAATTTCAGCACTTCAGTTGCTCAACATACAAAACAGGAGGCATTCATTGTCAAGCTGGAGAACAAACGCACATTAAAAAAAAACTATATTTGTTACCACAGTGGCTAGTTTTTACATACACTATAAAATACAATGCCTGAGTAACAGTGGTGAATCATAGACATAATCACCTCTCGCAGCTGCCATGACAACTGTAACCCTCTTGAGCTGCGCTCGCGAGGTTTACTTAGTTGTCCTGGCAACTGCTTGAGGTGATTACATCATGGTTAACCACTGTTACACGGGCATTATCCTCTATATAAACAAAGAGCAAAGGTGGGAGAACACAGTTTCATAGGCAGGGGCAGATCCAAACTGTTGAAACACAGTACTTTCCTGAAGTTTATAAAAGCACATACATTTGAATCATACGTAGGTATTTTCAGGTGAAATCTATCACCACCACACCAAAGAAAGGCAACCTGGCAGGTTTTAAGTGTTGAACACATTTCCATTAAGAAACAGTACTTTTATTAATTTATGGGGGGGGGGGGTATGTTGTTTGTTTCTCTCCAGCTACTCACCTACTCCTCTGTTCACCACTTAGTCACCATTGTTCTTTCTACCTGTGGCTCGCTGATGCCTCCAGACTCCGCGCATGTGCAGCGGTGTCAGGCAACCCTTCTTTGTTCACCTTCCCACCAGAGTGCTGTAACCTAATCCCCTCCTTTTGTTTTCCCCTCCACTTTAGGCATCCTGCTGGAACCCCTGGATTTACCAAGTGACCGCTGAACAAGTAACTCCTGGAGCAGACAGAGGGACCAGCCTGCAAAGGCAATGGCTTGTTCACAACCTACTACAGCAGTGGTTTAGGGGGTTGTCATGTCGATGCTTCATGTCGACTCCGCAGCCACCCCAGCCACCGCCCCCACCCTAGGCTAACACTCCCTTTATTGATGTCATTGGGTCACATGACCAATTGGTCACTTGGCTAAGTGTCTTTACCCCAATTAGCAGATTATCGGATCTGACCACTAGTGGTCAGATGCAAGCTCACAAATTCCCTGTTTTCACTACTCATTTCCACCCCCAAAACTCCCTCTTTCTCCTGCTCACCTGCTTCTCCACCACCTCCTTCAGCCCAGAGCTGTAGCTTTAGGCACCCCCGATCCTCACCCTACCCAGGTCTTGAACATTGAATCTTGCGCCCAGAGTCAGCAGCCTTTCCACTGTGCTGTACTGCTAGCTCATCTATCTCCTTTCTCCTAATTATCTATCCAGAGAGCGACTACTCCCATCCCCCTACCATGGCTCCCTTTGTGCCTTTATACTATCCACAAGCCTTCTGCCCCTCCCTCCCTCCCTCCCTCCCCAAATCCACTCAGCTCCAAATACCTATGGCCCCTTTTCTCCCCACCCAATTCTTGAAGCACATGGTACATCCTGCCAAACCTCCAGTGCACAGTACACCCTACCCCCTGTCTGTGGCCCCAGCACTTACCCCATCCATTCTACCCCTACTGCCCTTCTGGCTCAGCTTGTCTACTCCCTCCCCACCCTTGCTGTCTGCATCCAATCCCTGCCACCACCATGTCCCTACAAAATTCAAACTCCTCAAGACCGCTGTCCTCTGTCATACCCTCTTTCTTCTCCTCCTAGCAGTCAACATTCAACCCAACCCCGGAACACCCCTCACAAGTCCCCCCCCCATGCTAGGAAATGTGGGCTCCTGATCGGCTCACTCAATATCTGTAGTTTTCCCTGGTCCAAGATTGGATTGCCCAGCACTCCCCTGACATACTGGTCTTATCAGAAATGTGGCTCTCCTGCAATACCCCCTGACATAGCCATGGCATTTAAGGACTACTCAGTCTTCTGGCCCAACAGGCAAGGCAAATGAGGAGGTGGTTGCACACTGAACATGAAGGACCTCATCCAAGCCTTGCCCGTCTCCCTTTCCCCCTTCCACTGTGCTCAAACTCTCAGTATCAAGTTACTCCTTGGCAACCCCTGTAAAACACTCTATGTCATGGCAGTATAGATCCCCTCTATCTTTTATGAGAACTCTATCTCAGCTTTAGAGCTCACCCAAGTTGTACAGTCTCCTACTAGACTCAATAACAAAATCAGCTCTTCAACACTGTTGGACCTCATCCTTACCAACCGCCCCATGAACCTCTCAAAGGTCTAGGTACTCCCCAACATCCTGAGTGACCACTCCCCTGTAACTAGCTGGTGGCCCAACAAGATCCTTACCACATCCCCCAAGATTTCTCACCACAGGAGACTAAAAAAAGGCTCCTTGCCCCACTTGAAAACATATCTCTCAAACTGTGACTGATCTCCCATTTACACAGCCCAGTCCATCGATGTTGTCCACTGCTCCATCATCTCTACTTTAATGCTGCCTGCAACATCTTTTCCCCTTTCACAAAACAGATTCCAAAAAAAACAAGGTACCCCCTGGATCTTACAGGAACTACAAGACCAAATGCGGCTACAGGATAATCTCTGGTACAAAGCCCTGGACTCTCATCTGCCCCAGGACAGACAATGGTACAGAGAAGTCAGAAATAAATGCACCTGGGCTAACCACCAAGCCAAACCCACCCACTATCACCAAGCCATCTCCTCCATGTGGGGAATGGGATGAAAATTCTGGGATAATATCAAAACGCTCAGTGGAAAAGCCATATCCCCCCTCCTGCTCAACTCCTAGTTGATGGCTTCATTACCCAGGATCCCCTAACTATTGCCAACATCCTGAAAACCACCTTCTCTGACCTCAGCAGCATCCTCCCCCCGCCAAACACTTCACCCCCAACATCAAAACTGCCCACTGCCCACCCTGCTAACACCCCTCTTTTTCATTTCTGGATCATCTCCACCCGTGAAGCCAAGGGCTACCTCTCCAAAGCACTGGGCAAGACTCGCCACAGCAGCGACTTTCTAGATCTAAAACTCCTCTACCTTGCCCTTGATGAGGTCCTCTCCACTCTCACCAAAATTTTGAACCTGTTCCTCTGCCTCGGCCAATTCCCCTCACTCTGGAAACACGCCGTAATAACCCCATCCTAAAAAGTGGCTACCGCTCCTCCCACTATAACTATTGCAGTATCTCAATTCTTCCCCCTATTTCCAAGGCTCTCAAAAAAATAGTAGCAGACCAGCTTATGGACTATCTGTCAAAACACAACCTGTTGTGCCCCAAACAACATGGCTTTTGGAAGGCCCAGAGCACCACCACAGTGGCTCTCCTTGAATACACCTCCTTTATCCACAACACCCTCAATAGCAGACACATAATTGGTCCTTTCTACATAGAACTAACCAAGGCATTTGACACTGTCAATCACACCTTGCTGCTCAACTCCTTGCCTTCCCTGGGGCTGTCTTGTGAATTCACATCCTGATTTAAGGACTACCTCACTGGGAGATCCTAGCAGATCAAGATCAACTCCACCCTATCAGCCAGTCTCCCAGTCCTCTCTGAGGTACCCCAAGTCTCCATACTGAGACCCCCTCATCTTTAGCCTTTTTCTTAACATCCTGCCCAACTCCTGCTCTGGTAAACTCCTTCTCTATGCAGATGATGTGGTGATCTTCTGGAGCAACCCACACACAGAAGCCCTCCAACACACCCTTCAGTGTTTCTTCACTGATGTAGAAACCTGTTTCTTGGGACACCGACTAATCCTAAACTATACGAAATCTAAAACCATGGTCTTCGCTCATTGCCAGAGTCCATTCAGAGATTTCTTGCGGAACATCCTTAATTCCCTAGGCTCCACACTGGAACAAGTAACCACCTTTAAATACTTGGGTATAACTTTGGACTTATCCCTCTCTTACCACGCCCACATCCATCTGCTCTCCACTGCCATCAATGCCCAACTTGGACTCCTATACAGCCTCATACACTGTCTCCCCCTGAGGCATTACACTTAGCCTATCATTGTCTGTCCTCTCCCTGGTAGATTAAGGCATAGTTGACTTGTTACAGGGTGTGCTAGATTGACCCACACCTGTGAGTTATACAGGCTCATGAACTGGTTAACTTTTGAGGGGCAACTCAAGTACCACACCTGCTTGCTTGCTAAGAAAATCCACCACAGGCTAGCCTCACCTGGACTACACAACCTCCCCCTAAAATCATACAGCTCCAGTCCTTTAAATCCTTAGACCTTGTCTCGATCAGCTCTACACTCACTTCCACCAACTGGGCCCCCCTCTCCAATGCCATTTCTGTCAACCAAGCACTTGACTATTTTAAGGATAAATTCATTGCCACCTGGAATGCCTTTGCTCCTTGCAAACGGACCTGAGTCCATGGACTTCACCTCCCCTGGATCACCCCTGAATTACTGGCCTGCTTCAGGGAGCGTGATTGGGCCTGGAGAAAACACAAATCTACTAAACATCCAAATGACTACGCCAGGTACAGAATGCTATGCAATTCATGAGCTAAAGTTACTAGATTGGCTAAGTCTGTTTATTTCAACTCCTCATTCCTGACTAATACTAACTCTTCACCTAAATTCTGGAGGGTAGTTCATGCCCTATTCTCTCCCCCCCTCCCTCTACCTTCAGTTCTCAAAATAAATAACTCCCTAGTTTCCGACCCTGGCTCTGTGGCCAATGAATTTAATGCCTACTACACCTCGTGTGCCACATCTCTTCTAAATTCCCTCTCCCCATTGCCACCTACTAACTTCAGCTCTTCGCCTCAGCCAGTGCCTACCCCTTCCCCATTTTCCTTTTCTACTATCTCCTCTGACAAAGCTCTTAATGATCTCCAATCGCTCAACCCATCTAAAGGCTCCTCACAGATGAGCGCGATCCTAAACTTCTCTACATTTCTGCTCCTGCAATTGCTTATCCTATCTCCCTAATCCTTAACCTGTCCTTCATGTCTGCCCAAGTACCCTCATCCTGGAAACATGCTGTAGTCCCTCCTCTCCCCAAGGGTGGTGACACATCCACTTTTGGCAACTATTGCCCCATTTCACCCCTTCCTACCCTTGCCATAATTCAAGAACATTTAGTTCTCTCTCAACTATCACCCTTCATCTATGATTCCTCCTTCTTCACCCCCTTCCAATCTGGTTTTCAGAAGAACCACTCAACAATCACCTCCCTCCTCAGGCTTACTGACTCTATCCTTTCTGGGATGGACGATGGCCTGATCACCTCAGCTATCTTTGTTGACCTAGCCAAAGCTTTCGACACTGTTTCCCATCCCCTGCTTCTTGATTCACTCTTCTCACCTGGCCTTGCTCTGACAGCCACCAACTGGTTTAAATCCTACCTCACTGGCAGGACCCAGTCAGCGAGAATCCTTGATTCCATCTCCCCTCCACTTTCCATCAACACTGGTGTCCCTCAGGGCTCAATGCTTGGTCCCCTACTCTTCTCCATTTTCCTTAATGATCTTCCCACAGCCTGCTCATCCTCTTCTATCCACATGTATGCTGACAATACTGTTTTGTACAGATCCGGCAAAAACCCTGCTGCTGTTCAAACCAACTTACAGCATGAGTTCAACCAAGTTCAGCTCTGTTTTGCTTCTCACCAGCTTTTTCTAAATGCCAAGAAGACAGTCTCAATGACCTTTGGCACCAGGCAGGGATTCTCTAGGCTCCCAGCCCTACCCACCTTCCACACACTTGATGGGACCATCTTGGAGGACATCTACTCATTTAGATATCTGGGAGTTTGGCTGGACCAGCACCTCAACTTCTCTGTGCATATTAATGCTATCCTGAAGAAACTATGACCCAAGCTTGGTGCTCTGTACAGGAATCATAGTTGTATCCCATTGACTGCCAGGTGCAAAGTTGTCCAGAAGATGATACTCCCCATCTTTGACTACTGTGACGTAGTCTATGGTGCAGCTCCCAAATCTTCCCTGACCAAGTTGGACACTCTATTTAACTCCTTCAGCTGCTTTGCTATAGACTCCCCTTCCCGCTCCCACCACTGTGAACTCTATCGCTCTCTAACTTTCCTTCCACTATCTCACAGACACATCTTTCACTGTGCCAAACTAACCTCCAAATTCTGGTTTGGGGGGCTCCCCTTCTATCTCTCATCCTCTCTCTCCACTCCACTTCTCCCATGCACTCTCTTAGATCAGAAGACGCCCACACCTTGACAGTCCCTCGCTGCTCTGCCCTCATCGGTCAGACTGATTTCGCCCATCGCTTCCCTAAAATCTGGAATTCTCTCCCCCCCGAAATATGACACTCCTCCTCCAACTACTCCCTTACTGCTGCCCTACACAATTACCTTTCCCTCAGCTGTTCCTGCCTTAACCCACCTTAATACCTATACCCAGTTTCTGTCTTCCTACCATGACCCCTCCTGACAGGGTTCTCAACTTACTGAAGGGGGAAATCAGGAAATGGTTACCCCTTCTCCTCATATTCAGTTCTTGCCTCTCCCCCTTCTCTTCTCCACCTGCCCTTCTGGGTCACAAGTGTGCACAACCTAACCCCATCCTTTTTACTCCAAAAGCACTTGCATACTACCTCAAGCCTGCTCCTGGTACACTCATGCACTATAAATGGTTCTTTATTACTTATTTTACATTATTACTGTTTTGTATGTTTATATGTTCTTTTATAGGATTTTGGACATGTATTGTAATTTACCCAATGTTACACTACTGTTTATTGTACAATACCTTGTGTTCCAACTGTTGCACATTCTTACAATGTTGTATTGTTTGTACTACCCACATACTATTGTAACTGAGCATCCTTCACAACCCTATGTAACACCTCCCCCCAGGTTGCATTGTGAGATGAGCAACTTGTTGTTCAGTGTGCCCTCCTGGTAAAACATTTCAATAAATAAATAAATACAATTCTACCAGCACCCCAGCACAGGGCCTCCAGAAGTGCCAACAGGGCCCTTCTACTAGTTCCCCACTGCGGGCATCCCTTGGCCAAAGAGCTTTCTCCCACAGAGCCCCCCTCTGATTAAATGGCCTTCCAGCTACATTCTCCCTAGAACCTAAACTTGGCCCCTTTAAGTACAGCCTTAGAAACCTACCCCTACAGTCTTCAGCATGTGACTGCACCTAGACCCTTACCTGCATCTCTTCACATCCCCTAACGCACCCCCCTGTATGGGATTCTCCTTGTAGGTGCATCCTAACTATTCTGTTAATAGTGGGTCAGCATCTACCCTAGACTGTTTTAACCTGACCCTTCTGAGTATATGCACTGTGATATAATCTCTGGACTCCTTGAAATGTATTCTCTGGACTTCATGTACTTCTAATCTAGGTATTTCTTTAAACACTGGGTCAACCTCTAGCCTAGATTGTGTGATATGTACTCACCTTAGTATATGCATTGTAAATATGCTTTGTAACATATTCTCTGGACTCTCCTTAGTTGTGCATTTGTATTGTTTTATTACTGTATTATAATGTTTATTCTATACCTGGATGTGAAGCCTTTGCAAAAGAGTCCTTGACTCAAGGTTTGTAATTCTGATTGTTATAATAATAAAATAAATGAATAAAATGCAGCATAACATTTTTTCCTTACACATATGTGTGCCACACACAGTTTCCATGTTGTTTTGTTTTTAGCTAACCACACAGTTACCAGAATAGGGATATTTGTTTGTATTCAGAGTTAAAATGGAAGCATATTTCAATGAAAGGTCTGATTTTTATCTTTTTAAAATACTTTCTTCTTATTTTCATTCATATTAAGTCATATATCTAAATGCCATTTTATAAGAGAAATAAGACACTCCAGGGGTGTGCCATTACGGTGAAATAATCACACTTCCCAGGTGCATTGAATGGCACTCAGTGACACCTCATGGCTAACAAAGCATCTGAGGTGTGCGATTATTTCATCATAATGTACACCCTGTCATGTCTTATTGCTTACCTATTTAATAAACAACATCAAAAAGGCATTTACTAATTGAAATAGCCAGTGCATTATGCCCTTATACAGAACAATTGTCAGATCACACCAGGAAAATAGCATGCAACTGTGGAGTCCATTTTTGATGAAGGGGCATGGATAGGTTGGAGGGGTGCAGTGGAGAGTGACTAAGATGGTGTATGGTATGGGGCACTTGGGATACAAAGATAGAATGGCAAGATTGAAGGTACATAGATTGAAGGATAGATGCAAAAGAGGTGATCTATTGATGATGTATAAGATAATGAATGATACAGAATTATGTGAAGTTATGGAGTTTGAGATACAGAACAAGCCCAGTAGGCTAAGGTCACACAAGTGACATATTAAATTGGATCTCACTAGCAAAAACAAAAGGCTACATACATTCTCTCAGCGGGCTGGAAAATGGTAGAACTCACTGCCAGAAGAAATAATTGAGAGTCCTAGCTTGAATATTTTTAAACATAAATTGGGCACCATCCAAGCCAATGGAGGGAAAGGTTGGATCCACTGATTTGGACAGATAGACTATATGGGCAGTATGCCTTCTTCTGTCTCATAACTGAGTGTAATACCCAGTGTAACAAGTCTCTTGTTAGTTGAACCCTGGCTCCAATTTTACCAAATGGCCACTTAAACGGCCAAAACCTCTGCTTAAAATTCCAGCTTCTTACATTTCAATTGAGCATGCCCCTACACTCTCCTTATTGCCACATCAGAAAACAGGGCATGACCAGCAACAGGGATGGGAAAGGATCATGCTTCTAACCCATCAGGGGAAATTTATGATCCCTTCTTTTCCTCGGGGTTGGGGGTTGTTTATAAAGGTTCTTCTTCTACAGAGGAGCTCCCATGGAGGTAAGAGAGTTTAATCTAGTTTTGAGGAGAATTTCAAAAAATAACAAGAATGATTCTCTTTAATCTAGTCTAACTGATTTGATGCCAGCTGTGCAAGTGCACTCCAATCATGGTGCATGGCTGAATTAAATACATCTGGCGGGTCTTTGAAAATCCAGCAGGACTGGGGTATATGATAGCGCAGAGTTGGATTTTATATACAAATAAATCTGTATCCTGTACTTTGAAAAGGGACTACCACCATGTCTTACTTTCCAAGGAGTGATGAGTGAATGTGTTTTTTCTTACCCCCACCCGATGCACTGCTGTCATAGTTTCTCTTGTTAACAGCGCTAACATGGACGATTCAATCTAAACTGAGATTTTGTTGTCTTATTCAGTATGATCTCAATTACTTCACCACATCTCCCTCATATCTTTGAAAATAAACTGAATATTATCTTTATCCCTGTGTCATTGAGGCACAAGTCAGGCAGCATAGGAAAACCAGGAGCAATTTCAAAATTCACAAATAGCATTTTATTTTTCCCAATAACAGCTACATCAAAAGTATTCAGTATAACTATTTACAAAGGCAGTACAAACAGAGAATACTATGTCCTTCTTCTTAGGGTAACTCTTAATTCCAAGTTTCAGTCTCTCAATCTCCTAGTCTCTCTAGCAAAAGCCTTTCTGCTGCTTGTACAAGTCTTTATCTGGGAACTCGTTAAGAGAGACTGCTTCTCACAGAATGTTCTTGTTAGTTTACATAATGTTCTTGTCACTTTCAAAGCAGATGCAGCAAAAAGAACATAGTGACCCAGAACTGACTTCTTATTTACAGCTCTTTCTTTCTGAAGCTCTGCAAAAGGCTTAAAAACTGCATCTCAGGTTAACCCCTTGAGTTCCAAATAGCTTTTCACAATCATTTCAACAGTATAACTATATACAGTTTTAAACAAAAGGATCCAAATTTCACATACAGTTTTACAGAGAGATTCACTTATATTTTTTTATAACTGCAGACATGTAAGTGGGAGAAAAAGACAGAAATAGCAGAGGAAGACAGAGAGATAGTTAGTGGTGGATAATTGTGAAACCATTGGAGTAATCAGCTCCTAGGTCTCACAAGAAACACTGGTTGCACAACCAGACAGACAAGAGATAGAAATGGAGTGGAAAGAACAGATGCATGCATTTAAATGCTTTCTGCATAACAAATGATACAGGGCCTTATTCAACCCTGTCATATACTGCCCTCTTTAAGACGGAGGCTGTTTTAAAACACACTTTTCCAAAACTTTCTATTAAGTCTCTTCTAACATTAGCTTATAACCTTTACAGTTCAGTGCATATGCAGTACAGCAAACAGGTAAGCTTAAACTCGCACATTTTCTTTTAACCTTTGGAATTCTTAATTCCTGATCCATATCTTGACAGAAAATCAGCATTCTTTTCTTTGTCAGATTTGTGCATCAATGTAAATTTAAGTGGCTGTAGTGCCAGGTACCACCGTGCAATTCTAGAATTTTTATCCTTCATTTGGTTAAGCAATCTGAGAGGACTGTGGTCTGTTATAAGTACAAAGTCAGCTTCTAGTAAGTAAAACTCAAGGGACTCCATGACCAACTTTGCTGCATGGCATTTCTTTTCAGTGGTGGAGTACCTTTTCTCTCTGCCATGCAATTTCCTACTTATGTGTAGAATAGGATGTTCTTTCCCATCTCTATGCTGACTCAAGATTACAGTTAGACCTACCTCTGATGCATCTGTCTGTAACAAACACTTTTTCTCAAAGTCTGGGCTTCTTAAAATGGGCTAAACATAATGCAGCCTTAATTGCCTGAAAGGCCTCGTGTCACTCTGGGGTCCATTTCACATTATTCGAGAGCCGTGTCTTTGTGAGTTCAGTGAGGTGAGTAGCTAACTCAGCAAAGCTGGGAACAAATCTCCAATAATAGCCAGTCAGCCCTAAAAATTACCTGATATGTTTCTTGGTTTTGGGGACAGGGCTGTTAGCTACAGCTTCTGTATTGGAAACCTCTGGCTTGACTTCTCCATTTCCCAAAATATAGCCCACATATCTAGTTTCCAACATACCCAATGCACACTTGATAGGATTAATTATCAGAGCTGACTTTTTGATCGATTGGATTACTGCTCATAGGTGTTCCAGGTGGATTTTTCTGTCTTGACTGTACGTCACAACATCATCCATGTACACAGCACAATAACTAGTGTGAATGGGTAAAATTACATCCATGTACCACTGGAATGTAGTGGGTGCACCATCTAAACCAAATGGCATGGTGGTTAATTGAAAGAATCCAATTAGAGTGGCAAATGCAGTTTTGTCTCTGGATTCTTTAGCTAGGGGGATATGCCAGTAACCCTTGGTGAGATCGAGGGTACTAATATACTTGGCACTCCCCAGTCTGTCCACCAAATCATCTCTTCTGGGAATAGGATAACTGTCAAATTCTGACACTTGATTAAGTTTCCTAAAATCAAGGCAGATTCTTACACCCCTTCTTTTTTGTTTACAGTCACCATTGGTGATGACCAAGCACTTCTCGACTCTTCTGTGATACCTAGTTCTTTCATTTTTTGTATTTCCTTAACCACGTCTACTGTTAACTGCTCTGATAATCTGTATGTCTTTTGTGTAATAGGGTGAGCATTCCTTGTCACTATTATGTGCTCAAACCCTTTTGCTTGGCCTGGTACTGTGGTAAAGTACTGTAAAATGTCTTTAGAAAGTTTGAAATTTCTGTGGGTTGTTAGGAGGTTAAGGAAACATTCAACTTTACAGCATCAGTAGTTACAGTTTTTCCAACCTATCATATGCTACATCAATAGCTTCTTTATCAGATTCTGGTAAAACTAGCAAAGCAGCTTTTGGTGTTTTTTTCAACCCATTTCTTGAGGAGGTTAGCATGATACATCTTAATAGGATTTTTTCCTATCAGGGGTCTCAGTCTCATAGTTAACTTTTCCACTACATCTAAGAACCTTATAAGGTCCTTGTCACTACATTAACAGATCATTTTCTGTAGTGGGTAACAGTAGCAAGACCTTTCTACCTGGCTCAAAAATGTTTTGTTTTACCCCGTGGTCATAATACACCTTCTGCTGGTTTTGGGCCTCTTCCTGATTACTATGGGTGATTTCAACAAATTTTGCTAGCTTCCTTTTTGGGGCACACATACTGTATAAGATACAATAGATTGTTTCTGATGGGGGTTATCTTCCCATGTTTCTTTTATCACATCTAGTGGCCCTCTAGGTTGTCTACCATACAGCAGTTCAAATGGTGAAAAACCTGTTGATGTCTGTGGCACTTCTCTGTAAGAAAAAAGCAGGTGAAGTAAGTACTGGTCCCAGTCTTTCACTTCCCCTTTTACAAACCTTTTTAACATGTGTTTTAGGGTTAGACTAAAATTCTAAACAAGAAAGTTTGAGGCTGATAAGGGGAGGTTCTTATGGCAGTTATACCAAGTAGTTTGTACAGCTCCTTCAGTAATGCAGTACCAAAATTATTACCCTGATCAGCAGTAATCGCTTTAGTTATGCCCACCCTGCTGAACATTTTGGCAAGCTCTACTGACACATTTGGGGCTGTGATAGTACACATTAGAACAGCCTCTGGGTATCGAGTAGCATAGTCACATACTACTAAAATAAATTGATTACCCTTTTTACTTTTGTTTCAGGGGACAACCACATCCATTGCAATTCTCTCAAATGGTATATCTATCAAGGGTAGGGGCACCAGGAGCACCATGTCTTTTTTAGTCACTATGGCTACTTTCTGTCACTCAGCACAAGAACTGCAATAGGTAGCAACATCTTCATGAATTCCAGGCCAGTAAATACTGCACATCAATCTTGAAAGGGTGTGATCCCTTCCCTAGTGACCAGCCATAGGACTATCATATGATATCTGTAACAACTCAGATCTAGGTTTCTGTGGTATAATCTATTTTTCTATCTGGTCCTGTGTCTGAGGTTTAACTCAAGCTCTGTACAGTAGACCATTACATTTTTTAAACATAGGTTCACCCTACTTGGGTTTCACCCCCAGCTGCTTAAAATAACCCAGGAGAGAAACATTGTTAGCTTGTTCTGAAAGAATATCACAATCAGTGATCAGTTTAGCTTCAGCATTTTCATATGTTAACCCCTTATGTACATCAGTCTTTTGTTGCCACTGTTTTTTCAGGCATCTTCTTTCTTTCCTGGACATCTAGATCTTGGAACTGTGCTCAAACAATTCCAAATCAAAGTCAGTGAAAGGAAGAGTCCCCACCATCTCATATTTTCTTTGTCTGAGCCCTTGTCACCACAGCTGCTGAAACATCAGGATTTACTGCCTCTTTGATTGACTCAGTAAATCTTGGTGTAACCCACCCCTACCAGCCCCCCTGTTTCAACTAGCATGGTGCCAACGAGAGGGGCTGGGGTTGTCACTACAGTATTGTTTACTAATACTTCTACTTCAGAGCCTGCCATCCTCAGACAGGCAAACCAAGTGTGGCAACTACCTGGCTGACACCTGGGGGGACCATTTACCATGGCCATCAACCTGGGTCCCTGGGAGAAAACATTCACTCACAATTATGCTAGGTTTGTACTTCTGGTCGGGGCACCCAAGTAAATCCAGACACAGTGGAAGCAATAACAGTACTGTCCAAACCAGTCTGGGATTCTAGAGTGTGGCTTTTATTCACATACACAGAAAATAATCACAAAGCGAAGATGAACCCCCACAGGGCTACTCCTACTGGTAATGCAGATTACTGAGGTACAGAGAACACACACAGTGAACCCTCAGGCTCTGAAAATTGAAACAGCTAACACACTCTGTTTTGGAATGGAGATTGGCACATACAGCCAGAACTGGTACACTTCCCTTGACTAGGCACCCTTGGCCAGTATTAAGAGACTTTCTCATATTTCATGAGAAATTACTAGTGGCACCCTCAACCACCAAAGAACACATACATACTCATAGAAAATCCAAACCCACATCTAGGTAAACTATTTTCTTCAGGCACTGGCCAAATTCACTTAGAGAAAACAATGGTGCCCAAACTGAACCCAGAGAGGTAAACATGGTTACTCCAGATGAGGGGTCTCCCACCTTTTGTTTCCAAATTTATACTTGGCCATTCATCTGGTTAATAACACTTTTCACAGAAAATTTGTAGGTGCTCAGTCTCTATTAGGCTGCTTGAAAGGCAGCATTGTACAGCCAGTCCATCTATAAGGTTCTGCAGGACATTTATTTCACTGTGTACTTTGTTTTTGGCTTTTTCACCCTCCTGTTTATGAGGGGGTAGAAATCTTGGACAGGCATCAGTGTCCCACTGGTGCTAAGGAGAAGCATTTAGCTGCCTAGCACTGTCTAGTCTGCCTTTTTAAAGGCAGGCTATATGTGCTGTCCACTGCACAAGGAGGTAATTGAGTTTCCATTGCCATGGCAGCAAGACACGTCAATGCTCTCAGCTACAAATTGCTCGGCTCTAGCGAGCAGAGCTGAGCGCAGAGCAGAGGCGACACGGGCAGAGGCTAGCGGCGTCTGATGGCATCAGACAGGGAAGAGGGTAAGAGGGCCAAGACACTGTGAGAACAAAAAGAACTAGAAAGTACATTTGTAAATTAAAATGGACACTACATGTCACTTTAAATGATGGTCAGATAGGTGTAATGTGTGATACCTGTAGGAAAATAAGTATAACAGTAACTAATGGTTTAGATTATACAACTTGTGAACAATGTATAGAAATTACAGAGTTAAAGGTTAAGGTGTTAGGTTTGCAATTGGAGATAAAATGCCTACAAAAAATCATCTACAAATGGCCAGATTAGTAAAGTGGGGGAAGATGTTCAAAATGATACAGAGAATGAAGGAAGTGTGTGTAAAAAGAGAATAAGAGAACAACAGGAAGAACAGGGTGAAGATGAATGGTTATTAGCTTCACAAATAAAAAGGAATAATAAGAAGGGAAGAAGAGCCATGACATTCCAAGTACCAACACATAACTGCTATATACCACTAATTGACAATTTAGAACAGGAAAGAGATAGTAATCAAGAACAACAAGCGACAAGTAGCTTGGAAGAAATGGTAACTGGTAAAAGTGGTAAAAATGTGGAAATGAGTGAAAACATTGTGGAGATACATACACAATGAGAAACAGGAAATTTAAATAATGAATGTAATGTGGATGATTTAAATAATGTAAATAGGGAGCAGCAAAGGAAGATATATATACTAGGTAATTCTATAATAAGATACACGGATCATATCACTACTAAGAATAACAAGGAAAATGTTGTCAGTAGTTGTTATCCAGGAGCAGGTGTATTGGATATGATAACAATAATTTCTGACTTGATACCAAAGATTCAACAAAAATCAATCATTTTGATACATATAGGTGCAAATGATGTTAAAGTTAGTACTATAGAAGAACTCTTTAGTGCAATAAAATTTATGCATAATATGGTTACAGGAGCTAATTGTGATTTGATTATCTCAGAAATACTGCCTATACTTAGAATGAACTGGATAGTTAATAGGAAAATACTTAGATTGAATAACTGGATTGGACAATGGACACTAATACATGATGTAAGTAGTATAAAAACATGGGAATTGTTTGAGGGGAAGAGAGCATTATATAGTTATGACAGATTACACCTTAGTAGGAAGGGCAGTGATAAACTTGCCAATATATTTGTGAATACTGTTAAACAGGTTTTAAACTAACAAAATTGGGGAAAAGGAAAAAAGTTGCAGGAGAGGTTAATGTGAAAAGGAAAATGAAACAAGGAAACAGAAAAAGAATAAAAAAAATCAAGGAGGTAAATTCAGAATCTACTAAAATTAAAATACTTCTGACAAATGCCAGAAGTTCACAAAATAAAAAAGACGAACTAGAATACAATATGATAAAGGAGGATATAACAATATGTGCAGTAATGGAAACATGGTTTGTTGAGGAAGATTGGGATACTGAAGTTAAAGGATATAATAGTTTTCGGAAGGATAGAATGGGTAAAAGGGGAGGTGGAATTACTGTATATTGTATATTAGAGATAATATAGAGGCCGTGGAGTTAACACTGGTGATGGACGCAATTCAAAATTATGAGCTGATGTGGGTAAAATTACATCTTCCAACACAACACCTAACAGTGTGCCTATGTTATCGTCCTCCAAATCTAAGACTGATAGATAATACGGTGATTATGGACATGTTGGAGCAAGTAGATATTGTAGGAGATTGTATGATATTAGGATATCTTAATTTCCCAAAAATTAATTGGGAAAAAATGGTAGGAATAACATTTGTAGAAAATAAATTTATAGATATGGTAACAAAAACTGGACTTGACCAAATAATAATGGAAGGAACTAGAGCTGAAAATATATTAGACTTGTTCCTATGTAACTTTGAGGAAAAAATAACTAAGTTTAGGGTTGAACCCCCATTATCAGACAGTGACCGCAATAAGGTCATAGTAGAGGTCAGTATAAAGATAAATAATGTAAAGGGAAGAACAAACAGAAAATGTTACAACAAAGCTGATTTTGTACAAATGAGTAAATATCTATATGGATGGAGATGGGAAGAAGAATTAAGAGATCTAGGAATGATGGAAATATGGAGGAAAATTAGAAAACATTTAGATCATTGTGTTAGGGAATGGGTACCAGAATTACCAAAATATACCATAAAAGGTAGAGTTCCTGTGTGGTGGGGGAAGAAAATTAAAGCAGCAATACGGAAAAAGAAGAAACTATTTAACAAGTATAAACAAAATCCCACAACTCATAGTTGGATTAATTGTAAAAAATAGCAAATAAAACCAAAAATATTATTAGAGCATCAAAAGCTAAGGCAGAAAAAAAATGGTTGACTCAGTTAAAGATAACAAAAAAAACTTTTTTAATTATGTAGGGTCAATGAGAGGAAACCAAAAAATATTGGCCCCTAAGTAGTTAATGGTGAAATAACCAAAAATGAACAAGACATAGTGAATGAGTTTAATAATTATTTTTTAACAACTTTTCAACCAAAACAAATAATTAATGATAGTGAGTTAGATGAGAACAGGTTACCAAAAGATAAGAATATAGGGCGGGATATTCAGACTGCGCCAGGCTGTGGCGCAAGCCTGGGTGCAGTGCAACTTGGATGCGCAGGGGCGTTGACAGGGTGATATTTAATGGAGCTGCGCCATGGCACAGCATCACTGAATATCTCTCCTTGGCCACCCGCAGTGTGCATGGCGCAGTGGCACTGCGCCAGTGCAAGTGGCCAGACTGGAGCAGGAGGATGCGCTAGCACAAGTGCCATTGCGATAGGTGCAACTACCGCAATATTCAAAAGTGCACATGCAAATGGGGCCATAATGTATGCGAGGTGAAAATGGGGCCATTTGCATGTCATTATGGCCACATTTGCATGCAGGTGTGCCGATCCGTGGCAACTTGTGCCTGGCACCCTGCCAGGCTTCAGCCGTCAGGGACTGACACCCCTGGCAAAAGCGGCAAAGTGCCCCACAGCCCGATCTCGGGCATATGTTATAAAGAATAGTCCCACATCCCTGGTGGTCCAGTGGACCGCTCGCAGCCCGATCGCAGGCAGAAGTACAATAAAATTACCCTCCCATATCCCTGGTGGTCCACTGGACCGCTCACAGCCCGATCCCGGGCACATGTCATAAAGAATAGTCCTATATCCTTGGTGGTCCAGTGGACCACTTGCATCGATCGTGGGCATCAGTAATATATTATGGCAAACCAATCCAACCCTGGTGGTCCAGCGGTGCCCCCTCCCACCCGCCCTGATCCCTCACCGCCCGCTCCCCCAGTCACGGCGATGGCAGCCACCCACTCAGCGTTCCCCACTGCCCTGCCGACTGACTCCATACAGTAGGGCTGTACATCCATTGGTCCACAGTGTGAGCCAATGGTGTGCAGCCTGTATGATACTATAGTCTGGTGAAATGTGAATGGATCCATCTACATTTCTGGACTGTGAGTATGGGCATAGGCTGCATACCCATTGGCTCACACTGTGGACCAATGGGCATACAGCCCTACCATACGGAGTCAGTCGATGCGGGCGGCGAGAAGCAGCGGTGGAGCTGCCACCTGCCGCTGGACCGGGGGTGGTGGACGGTGGGCCCAGTGGGTGGGTGGGGAGGTGAGTACCGCTGGACCACCAGGGTTGGATTGGTTAGTTATAATATATTACTGATGCCCGTGATTGGGCTGTGAGCGGTCCACTGGACTACCAGGGATATAGGACTGTTCTTTATAAGATATGCCCACGTTAGGGCTGCGAGCGGTCTACTGGACCACCACGGATATAGGACTATTATTCATGACATGTGCCTGCAATCGGGCTGTGAGCAGTCCAATGGACCACCAGGGATGTGGGAGGGGTGATATCACTACATATGCCTGTGATCGGGCATGGGGAGTCGCTACCATGCAGGTGCTGCTGGAGCTCAGGTGGCCACCCACAGCTGGCAGCTGCCATAATGTGCCCTGCAATATGGCAGCTCACCTGTAGGTGGCCAGCTGTTGCTCCTTTTTTTTTGGAGGGGCTCACCTGTGTGCAGTGCAAGTAAGGGTTGCGCATGCATGAGCTCCGCACATCCAGGGCTGAATATCGGGATGTGCAGAGTATGCATGGGCACACCCCCCCCACTTGCGCTGCATATTTACTGATGTGCTCTGGTGCATTGGATTTGTGCCAGGCACATTCCCCTTTTGAATATCATGCCGGGGCGCATCAGTGGGTTGCGCATGGTGCAACGGTGTTGCGCCATGTGCAGCCCTTCTGAATATCCCTCCCAGAGTGTTCACCAAACTGGACATCTTGGAGAAGATAAAGAAAATAAAACCCTATAAATCTGTGGGACCAGATGAAATAAGTCCAAGACTATTGAAGGAATTGGCAGACAAATTATGTGGGCCGATCACAAAATTATTTAATGCATCAATCAGAGAAGGTAAAGTGCTTGATGCATAGAAGGAAGCCAATGTGACACCCATATATAAGAAGGGAGTTAAGAAACTAGCTATTAACTATAGACCTATAAGTCTGACTTCGGTCTTGGGAAAAATTATGGAAGGACTAATACATGATCTAATTATAGATCATATAAAAATGAAAGGACCATTAGATATAACACAGCACGGATCTGTGAGAGGGAGATCATGTCTTACAAATCAGTTGAGTTTTTTCAAACCAGTCAGTGGTGCACTTGTCCAAGACCTATTGGTGGACATTATATTTTCAGACTATACAAAGGCGTTTGACTGTTTCTCATAAGGTCTTATTGGAGTAGTTAAATAATATACAATTACATAATAGTATAGTGAGTTGGAAAAGGAGTCGGCTACTGAATAGATGACAGAGAGTTGTCATGAGAGGTTACTACTCTGAGTGGGAGGATGTTACGAGTGGGGTGCCGCAGGGATCGGCATTGGGGCCGACTTTGTTTAATGTACTCATTGCTAATATGCAAACCTCTGAAAGAGCTTGGATAGGGAAATATGCTGATGATAGTAAAAGAGGATCGGTGATAAATAATAGGGCTGCTGCAGAAATGTTACAAGGGGAATTGACAAAAATAGAGAACGAGGCAATACAAAATAAACTGGCCGTTAATGTGGAGAAGTGTAAAGTGATGCTCTTGGGTCATCGAAACCAAATGTTTACATATAGTTTGGGAGGTAGTGTACTGCAGGTGATGGATAGTGAGAGAGCCTTAGGAATGATGATTACAAATACACTAAATTTTGATATGCATGCTAGGGTAACCATTAAAAAAATGTAATAGACTCATGGCACGTATATTCAAATGTATAAAAAGTAGAGATGAGGCAGTTATAATTGCACTTTATTCATCACTGGTGAGAACACAACTGGAGTATTGTTCTCCATTTTGTGACCCACAAATTAAGAATGGGGTACAATTGATGGAGAGAGTACAGAGAAAGGTGACAAAGAAAATCACAAACATGAAAGACAAGAAATATTATGAGATTAAGGCAGTTGAACTTGTATTCTTTACAATATAGAAGGTTACGAGGAGATTTGTGTTTGGTATATAGTTCAACAAAAAACTATTGCTTTGACAAAACACAATAATACCAAGAATATAAGATCACATTCATTGACATTAAAAAGGGGGCATTAGTAAAACTAATAAGAGACAGAAGTGGTTTAGTCAGAAGGTTGTGACTAGTTGGAATGCCTTACCTGAGAATGTAGTTAAAAGTAGAACAATGAATATGTTTAAAACATTGCTAGATAAGCATATGGGTATAAAAAAATATCACGTTATCCACTGATAAGTGACAGGCCATATATGGGCTTTTGCCTCCTGTGCCCATATAAATCTATGAACCTATGCTATCTTGAAATGTCTTTCACATTTAACATACTACATTACACACCTCTGAGGTGTCCTGGAGTTAAAACTTCTGTAATTGACAATGTCTCTTCACTAGACCTCAAATTTAGCAGGCACTTTTAAATCAGACACAAACTAAAAGTTCTGTACTTGGCAAGTCTCTCTCTGGACCCCATAGTAGGCAAACACTTTTAAACAGAAAACAGTCTAGGTGACAGAGTACCTTTGTCAGAGAAAAACTCATCACATGAATACAGGTGCCCCAGGCTTTTTCCACAAAAATGTCTGGGTACTCACAGAGCAGATGAATCTCAGGCAGCTTCAACACAGTCCAGGCTGGACTAGGGGATTTCTCTTGAATCCTGGAACTCCCCATCCCTGCACTGGAAAACCCACTTGGATCGGTTTCCACCACTTCACTTTCTGTCTTCTATGTTCTTCTAGGGTGAGAACAAACTACCCAAACTACAGAGGTAGCTCTCTATCAGATCTAAAAACTGAGGATCTGCCTACTGCAGCACTCCTCCTCCTCTCACTCCACTCTACAGACTCATCTCTAGATTATTGACTCTAAGTCAACATTCTACAGCTAACTCCCCAGCTAGCATTCCAATGTGGATGATGCTGCTGCAACAATTCTAAGTAAGTAAGTAAACTTTATTTTTCAAGCACCTTTCAAATATCAAGGCACTGTATAATAAAATGAATCAAATAAACAATCAGATAAAACATGCAGTTAAAATTTTAAAAACCTTCAAAAAAAGCCCTATAGAACAAATTAGTCTAAAGTGGCATCATCACTCCAGCTCAGCTGAGACTGAAAAACAGAGTGGGACACTGTGAAATCCATTTAACTGGCATTTAACTAGCTGCCTTTCCCTACCTGCCACTGATTCTAAGTGGGATTCTAGTAACCCCTGGGAACAAGGGGGTTACACCAGAAAGTCATTTCTGATAATCACAAGTACAGGTAACTTAGGTACTACCCCAACTTTCATTTGGTGCAACACCCCATTAATAATCAGAGTCACTTGGCTAGTGGGATAGCATAGAGTGTCCCCATGGATGCAGATGACACCAGTACCTGGTCCTTTTGGACGTTGTTTTCCCAGCACTTCAGTATGCATTAGGGTCTGTCTGTTTTCAGAATCAGTAAGTCCTTTCACAGCCTTATCTCCCACCTTGACATTTGTTAAGTACTTGCCCCAAGTTGCTAAGAACATATCTGCTTCAGTGTCATGCTTCTTACTATGGCAATTTCCTGCAATATGACTGGGCTTATTACAGTTATAGCAAATAAAGTCTTTGGATTCAGATTTGTTACCACCACCAGAGTTATCAGACTTGGAGTTTAAATGGGAAAAAAAGAGTGTTTTACTGGTGCTTGGCTGTTATCTCGCTGCTGTGACATCAGTCTGGCCATTTGGTAGTCTTCAGCCAAAGAAACAGCCTTTTCCCCACTTTCTGGTCTCTGAATGGAGGCGTGGGTTCAAATCCTACTTCTGATACCATCTGTCACAGAGGGTCAGGTCAGAAAGCATAGGAAAACCAGGATCAGTTTCAAAATTCACAAATAGCATTTTATTTTTCTCAGTAACAGCAAAATAAAAAAATATTCAGTATAACTACTTACAAAGGCAATACAAGCAGAGAACACTAAGCCCTTCTTCTGAGGGTATCTCTTAATTCAAAATTTCAGTCTTTCATTCTCCTAATCACTCTAGCAAAAGCATTGCGGTGCTTTTTATAAGTCTTTGACTGGGAACTCATTAAGACAGCCTGCTTCTCACAGAATGTTCATGTAAGTTTACAGAATGTTCTTGTCAGTTTCGATGTAGGTGCAACATAAATAACTTAGTGACCCAGAACTGACCTCTTGTTTACAGCTCTGCAAAAGACTTAAAAACTGCATCTCAGGTTAATCCCTTGAGTTCCGAATAGTTGTTTTGCAGTCATTTCAACAGTACAGCTATATACAGTTTTAAACAAAAAGGATTCCAGTTTCACATACAGTTTTACACAGAGATTTACATATATTTTTTTATAACTGCAGATATTCAAGGGTGAGGAAAAGACAGAAATAACAAGGAAAACAGAGAGACAGTGAGAGGTGAAGTATTGGGAAACCATCAGAGTGATCAGTTCCTAGGTCTCACAAGAAAATTTGGTTGCACAACCGGACAAGAGACAGAAAAGGAGGGGAAAGAACAGATCCTGTATTTCAGCTCTTTCTGTGTAACAAATGGGGCAGGGGCTTATTCAACCCATTCACACTCTGACATAGATCATGATGAATTGTAACCATGAGCTTGTCAAAACCCTAAGACAGCATATCTTTACATGTTTGGGTAAAATAATTCAGACTTAAACAGTAGACGGTGTGATCTATTAGTTAGAGTACTGACTCCTGGACTAAAAGATCACAGGTTCAAACTGTGATAGAGCTAAATTACTTAGAACAGTACATTGGGCAAGTCAAACTTTCAGGACCTTAGCACTCCAAGCTGTGTAAAAAGGTAGACACAGAGCATCACTAAAATGAAGTACTTCATCTCAGCTGGGCTAACCTAGATAAATAAATTAACAAAAGAAAAAAATAGAGGTTCACTCAGAATTAATGCAAAAGTATCTTGTCTGCTGAAGGCATGAAATATTTAACAATCCTAATACTGTTCATCATTTCACATTGAGATCCCTGCTGAGCTCACATTCCATACATAATAGTGCAATTATAAGCAATTTCATGCATTTACCGTAGTTGCTTGTAAATTGGCAGGAATTCTCGGCTCTGAATATCACCTAGGCTGGAAACATTTATTTATTTATACTTGGAAACAGCATGTGACCTACTATCCCATATATTTTTGTTAACTTCACGCTAGAACCATAATTCATAGGCAAAGTTAGCATTCTTTGCAATTTGTACAGTGTGAGGAAGGGAGAGTTGAAGTTACTTGTGCTCTGGATCTGTGTGCCAAAAAAAAAGACATCAAACTGTTTAAAATACAAACTTATTTGACCAAAATCACTCCATTGTGCACTGTGCCTTGTGCCTCTAGAACACAAACTATTTTTTTTTTATTGTGAGTGATTTACCTACTTTAAAGTACAGTAATAGTTGCCTTTTCTGTACTGCAGACTGTATGGTGCACTGTGGGGGGCAAGTAGTTTAACTGCAGCAACCTCCAGCATATAAAAACTCTAGCAAGACCCAATACAGCTGCAAAATGATGGTTTGTGGGCAGTGAGAAATGTGTAAAACAGGCGGTATGAGAAATCATTGAGAATGAGATAGTACAGTTTTATTATGAAAAAGCTGAGTATTGCTGAAAGAGATAATATTAAAATATTATTGTTGTTACAAATAGTTTTGTACATGTTATAGAAGTGGATATAGCTATATATGTACATTCATAGAAGTTGGTGTCAGTGTGGTAAATGACACTGAAAATTGTTTTATCTTCTTTTTCTCCTGTACTAGTAAGATATACACAGGGGCCTGGATCTTCAAAGGGTTGCACCTGGCACAATGGAGTTGCACTGGCACAACCCAGCATTGCACCCTAGTGGGATATTACGATGACTGCCTGGCACAGCGCAAATCCTGATGCAGTGGGGCGCAATGATAATGTATGCAGTGCAGATGCAGGGGGCATGCTCATGGATTTGCGGCACATCCCGATATTCAGCCCGGGATGTGTGGCGCATATGCTGGTGCACCCCTGCACTGCTCCACATAGGGAGGCTCAAAGATGAGTCCGTGCCAAGTAGGAGCAAATCCTGGCAACCCACAGGCAGGCTACTGTATTGCAGGGTGCAAAACAGCAGCCAAGCCGTGGGTGGCCACCTGCCCACGCAGAACACTGTCTGCAAGTACACACACCCCTGGTGGTCTAGTGGAGCCCCTGCCCATAGCCACGATTGCACGGTATATGTATGTAATGAGATCCCTGGTAGTTTAGTGGCCCTCCCTGTCCCCGAGTCCCTGATGTGTATGAAACAGGACCAACCCTGGTGGTCCAGTGGACCCCCCTCCCACCCGAGTCCCCGATTCTCTGATACATGACAATATAATGTCCCTGGTGGTCTAGTGGAACCCCTCTCCTGTTGCTGTGATTGCAGTAAAATCCCATATTGCAATGCCCTGGTGATCCAGTGGCACCTCACCCCACCCACCCACCCACACATAAACCCCTTGCCCACCCTGCTCCCCATCATCATCGGTGGGTGGCTGCATCCACCACACACACCACCCGGTGCCTGATGAATGACAGGTGCAGTAGTGGGCTGTAAGCCCATTGCTCCCCTCTGTGGACCAAAGGGCTTGCAGGGCATACTGTACTAGACAGTTCTAAATATGTGAATGGAGTCATTCACAGATTTGGGACTGTCTAGTACAGTATGCCCTGCAAGCCCACTGGTCCACACTGGAGACCAGTGGGCTTACAGCCCATACTGTACCTGTCATTTGGCAGGTGGTCAGGTTGTATGCGGGTGGGATGCAGCTGCCCACTGATGTTGGAGGGGAGCAGGGTGGGCAAGGGGTTCTGTGTGGGTGGATGGGGTGAGGGGGGGCCACTGGATCACCAGGGTGTTTCAATATGGGATTTTACCATGATCATGGCAAAGGGTGGGGGGGTTTCACTAGACCACCTGGGACATCATATTGTCATGTATCAGGGAAGCATGGACTCAGGGATTGGGGGGGCCACTAGACTACTAGGGATCTCATCATAAACATATACCGTGCAATCACAGCTATGGGGTGGAGGATGCCCCAGGATCCCCACAGCACATGTCATGCTGTGCAGGGCACCAGGCACAAGTCACCATCCTACCCTGTGCAAGGCATGCAAATGGGGACATAATGATATGTAAATGGCCCCATTTGTGCCTTGCATATATTATGGCCTCATTTACATGCCTCCTGATGAATATCGTGATAGATGCACCTAGTGCAACTGCACTTGCGCTGGCACATCCCTGTGCTCCCTATCTGTGGCTTGTGCCAGTGCAGTGCCACTGCACCATGCATAGTTTGTGTACTGCCTATGCCATATTCAATGGTGCTGCGCCATAGTGCAGCACCATTGAATATCAACTGGACCTGGCCCCGGCACATCACAGTTGCACTGCACCCAGGCTTATGCCACTGCCTGGTGCAGTCTGAATATCCTGGTCAGGAAGTACTAAGAAAAAGGGAGATGGCTGTTTTTTTTTTTTTTACAGACATTTAAGTTTGTAGAAGTAGTGAGGTTTGGACCTGCGATGTCCCAGTTCCCATGTCAGTGCCACTAATCACACTGCTACCACATTATCTTTCAACACTGAGGAAAGCACTGCAGTTATTATAAACACTTGTTATCAATGTATATGGTAACTACAGAAAACAGTTAACTTGATGTACACATCTAGGAGCATTGTGCCAGAAGAGAGGAGCAATAGATGTTTTCATTTTTTTAAACTACATATGCAATACTGAAACAATAAATGTCAAGGAAACAAGTTAACTATGCTTGATAGCCCAATTGAGAGCTTATGCTTTTGTGGTTCCTTTTAGAATTTGGTGACAGAAGCACAGGAAGGTCAGTAGACTTGCTAAAGGTCATAGTGGAATTTTTGAACATAGTGTCTATATTTGTACAGTGCTCCATTTAAATCACTGGTCTACATTACTACTGTTTTGGCCTTTACACTTCTTAACAATGACAATAAAAACTGCAAGCAGTCATAAATAAAGCAGTACTGCATATTATTTTTTTTTCAGCTTAACAAGTGTTTCAGGAGGAACTGTAGGCACTCTCTTTTTCTCATCCCTACATCAATATACTGTATTTTGTAAAACATTTTAATCTAGGGACAGATCTAGAACTGCTAGGGGGGGCTCGATGAATGGGGGAGGGTGGACCGCTGTATTTTCTATGACTGACACATTATATTGCCCATGTTTAAAGAAATGGTATCCCCGTCTCTGTCTCTCTCGCTCCTGAATTTTAAAATTGCACTTTGGTTAAACAAAAGGAGCCTGCAATGCCTAAAAAGGGTTAAGGTGAAGATACATTAGACTTTTCAGCCTTAGTGAAGTGAAGCGTGATGTATCTTGGTCATCTGGTTCATCTGGTTCACAGATGGCCCCATAGGACTCCTGCTGCTGCTATTTGCTCGGTGTACCAGCTCCTGTCCACAACCAGACCTTTCCTCCTCCTCCTTCTCTTATTCCTTGCAGGTAATGTTGAGTCCAACAAAGGCCCTGCAACTCCAGCCTTCGTTCCTCACCCCATCCCCATCCCATCTCCAACCAAAGGGACTAAAAATTGCTCATTTAAATGTGCACCGTCTCAGATCCAAAGTGCCTGAGCTTGAGGCGCGGGTTAGCCAACTTACCCTGGACATCCTGGGAATTTCAGAGACTTAGCTGAAATCATGCATCAGGATGCATGAGGTTGTTCTACCTGGGTACAAGTGTTTTAGGAAAGTCAGGCAGTGTAAGAGAGGGGGTGGTGTACTAATGTATGCTATTGATAATCTGGATGTGTCTGAAGTCCCTTTTCCTTACCCAGAACCATCAGCGGCTGAATCACTTTTCCTCTCCCTCACACTTGGTGGCATTAAAAAACTCCTATTAGGATGTGTCTGCCTCCCCTCAAAGGAAGCCTCCTCATGTCTCCCTTCATTCATTTCCTCCCTTGCTAACCTACCACATCATGACTTTATACTCTGTGGAGATTTTAACATTGACTGGCTGAGTCCTAACTCTAATAAGGTACGAGCCTCCCTTGCTGATTTGAACCTAGCCCAACTCATAGCCAACCCCATCCTTCTGAACAAGTCAGGAAATCATACGTTACTTGACTGGGTGGTCACTAACTGTGCTGCTATAATCAAATCTGTGGGAGTACTCTCTGACAGTATAAGTGACCACTCTCCAACACTGTGTATGGCACAACAAGTTCCCAAACCCCCCTCCTAAGGTCATCCAGGTTAAGAATATGTCAAGATTCGATTCCACTGTCTTTAATACCTACATACAGGATACAGACTGAAGGCCAATAAATACCCTACCAGATGTCAACAAAGCTCTTGACTTCTTTGTGGCCAAGGTTACGGATATTATTGATAGCCTTGCACCTATGATGACATGCAGGGGAAAAGGAACTAAAGCACCTTTTTTATCTAAAGAACTCTGGAAATTCATGGCCACACGTGACACTGCCTGGAGGTCCTACAAGAATAGGGGGCTATATGCTGACTGGCAAACCTATAGGCAGCTAAGGAAAAGTTGCAAGAACTCCATCCTGAAAGTTAAATGCCAACATTACAAGCGACTTCAAGCTGAGCATCTCAGTAATCCAAGGAATTTCTGAAAACAGGTTAATTCCCTCTTGAAAGGTAATTCTTCTTAGATCCCTAGCTCCATAGATTCCCAAGGAGCAGTACTCACTAACTCCCCTGCTATCACTACTGGCTTTAATGATTTCTTCACCGATCTTCAGAAGTACACATCTCTCTTCTCTAGCTCTCTTCCTTCCCACCTCCCCGGCTCTCTGACATATGCAGCATCCTTGGCCTGCTCTCACTTCACAGGAAACTTGCAACACTCTCTGAAGTATATAGACTTCTAAAAAATCTGAAGGCTGACAGTTCCCTAGGTCATGACACCCTTGAGCTGAGATTTCTAAAGCTGGAGGCTGCTGCCCTTGCCAGACCAGTTTGTGATCTGACCAATTGTTCCTTCCTTACTTGTACTGTCCCAGAGAAATGGAAGGTCTCAGTAGTTGTACCTGTCCACAAGGGCAGTCCTAACTCAAACATTGAAAACTACTGACCTATCGCATTACTTTGCCCTCTTGCTAAAATCCAAGAGCACATCATCTATGACCCCTTGCAGGATTACCTAGCTCACCACCATCTACTGTCTTCCTTCCAGCATCAGTTCAAGAGAAACTAGAGTACCCGGACAGCACTAATAAAAGTTACCTCTGATATAGCCCAGGTGATGGACCAAGGCTGTGCCACCTGTGCTATATTCTTAGTCAGTAATGGCCTCCTGCTTTGGCAGCTATATCTCCTTGGCCTTGACTCCAGTGCCCTACTGTGGACCCAGAGCTACCTCAATGGCCAGTCTCGAAGGGTAAAGTGGGTGGGTTCCCTATCAGACCCCAGACCCATAACCCATGGGGTCCCCCATGGGTCTATCCTGGGCCTTCTACTGTTCTCTCTCTTTATCAATGTTCTTCCACACAACTGTGGTGGAGCCCCATTCACCTGTACACTGATGATGCTATCAAATACCATTCTTAATCTGATGAAGGGTGGATTAACTCAAGGTTAGTCTCTGACTTCCATATGCTTAAAGACTAGTTCATTCAGCACCAGTTAGTCCTTAATACTAAAAAAACAAAATGCATGCTATTTATGAACCCAGCTTCCAAACCCCTCCACCAGCTTATGGTTGCATCTCGTACAGGAACTGTCCTGGAATCTGTCAATGTTTTCAGATAATTAGGAATTATCCTGGATTCCTCCCTTTCTGTGGATGTGCATGTCTCTGTTCTAGACTACACTGAACTGAATTATTACTTTTTGGATCAGTGTAAATAACTAGTATTGATTTTGTTTGTGTGGTTGACTTTGCTTAGTTTTAACTTTAATTTACCAGGGAAGAACTGTAGCTGGGAGATATTTGCAGTCATTTGTGACTAGCCCTGGTACATAACCTCTGTGAAATAGGTGCTTGTTAAGGGGAGGAGCTGAAAGGGGCCTAGTTGAACTGTGAATTTATAACAGAGTTGTTTGTGGTCTCTGTCTGCTGAGACACAGAGAGGGAGAAAGCAGCCACAGCTTCCTTGAATTAAGGAGGCTATTGTCTAGAATATGCTGAACTTGAATTATTACCTTTTGGACCTGTGTAAGTAACTAGTATTGATTTTGTTTTTGTGGTTGACTTTGCTTAGTTTTAACTTTAATTTGCTAGGGAGGAACTGTAGCTGGGAGATATTTGCAGTCATTTGTGACTAGTCCTGGTACTTAACATCTGTAAAATAGGTGTCTGAAAGGAAGGAAGTCGCTCCCTGGGGTTGAGGGTCAGAGTTGTAGTTGATTGTTTCTGAATGGCATAGGTTTACTCCCTCCCACCCTTTCCCTCACCACACCCACCCTCAAGTGCATAACTTCCTTTATAGCAGGGGTTCTGACATCACTTCCCCAAAACTGCTAACAACATACACCTGTTCATATCCTAAAAGGCACAGCACACTGAATAGGAGGTAGAGACACTCACAAGCTTGCACACAATAAAACAAGAACAAAAAACAACAAAAGAAAAGCATCTGTAACAGAAAGGGACACAGACATGTGGGGAGTGGTGCAATGCACTGGTTGTGGAGCAGCAGTCTTCCGGGAGACATTCTGGAGACTGTGTTGCTGCCCTATTTGCAGACACCACTCTGGTCTGAGGGAGGAGGTTGTTTGTCTCCATGCTGACCTGGCAAGGATTCGGGAAACCTGCGCACCCACCCAGGGACCACCCAGGCCACCACCACTACCTCAGAGGTTGCCAAGAAAGAGGAGTGGTTGGACCATGGTGGGCTCAGGGAGGATGAGAGTGGTGGAACAGAGGTGCATCCCTCCAGTTGTGCCTCTCCACAATTCATTCACTGCTCTGGTGGAGCATGGTTCCTCTATGGAGGCACCTGCAGTGGAGACCAAGGAGGATGCTATCAACCTCTACAATGGAGACCCACAGGAGGGTGGTACAGGACCCCACAGGGGAAGGAAACAACTCCTGGTGGGGAACTCAATTGTTAGGGGGTAGAACTGGGGGAAGGAGGGGAAAGGGAGGTAAGGTGCCTGCCCAGCACCATGGCATGGAGGGACAGGAAATTAATCCTCAGGATTGTGGGAGCAGCTGCAAGGGGGAGGTAGCTGGATGTCATTATCCACCTAGGGATGACTGACCTGGCTGGGAATGGGATCAGAGCAGTGCAACAGGAGTTTGTGGAGTTGGGGAGGGACCTTAGACAAGTAGCACACATGTTAACTTTCTTGGAAGTGCTACCTGTCTATGGCATGGATAAGGCTAGGGTACTCCACACCATGGGATTCAATGACTGGTTGAAAAACTGGTACAGAGCTAGGGATTTGGCTTCATTGGGGACTGGGCTCCACCTGGAGGGATGCAGGCCTATACATGCATGATGGCCTGCATCTATCCAGTAGGGGAACCAGGATCCTAGGTGATAGGTTTAAATGCTTCATTGGCAAATATTTAAACTAGCCAAGGGGGGAGGCACTTAAAAGGAGAAGGGAAATCCTAGCTCCCCCCAAAAATCAGGGTAGTTAGTGAGGTAAACACCAAGATAGAGCAGTCGACTGGGAGAAGGGCAGGGGTAAATGGAGAAAAAGACAAAGGCAGTAAGGACAGAGATGGGACAAAAAGAAATAAAGCCATAAAGAAATGGAGGGTAATGAGTACCAATGCCCATAGTCTAGGTAAAAAGCTCCCCAAAATGGTGACCTTGATGGAAGAGGGATGCCTGGATATTGTGGCAGTCACAGAAACATGGTACCCAGAGAACCATGACTGGGATGTCAACATACCAAGATACACATTCTACAGGAGGGACAGGGAGGGCAGAAGAGGAGGAGGAGGAGTAGCTCTCTATGTAAGGGAAGGTATCAAAGCAACAGAACTAAAGGGTAAACAGGGAGGAGAGGAGGCACTGTGGGTCACCCTGGAAACTGGAAATGGCTCCACAATCCACACAGGGGTTGTATACAGACCCCCATCTCAGGGGGAGGAAACAGACAAGGAAATGATAGAAGGCATCCTTGGGATGGCAGAGAAAGGGGAGGTATTGCTGATGGGGGACCTGAATATACCAGATGCTAACTGGAGCACCTTTGCTGCAGCCACATCCAAGATCAGGGCCATTCTCAATGCCCTACAGGGGGCATGCATCAGACAGCTAGTTTTGGAGCCCACTCGGGAAGGAGCAGTCTTAGACCTGGTACTCTCAAATAGGGATGGAGAGAGGATCTCTGATCTTGAAGTGGGTAGCCATCTGGGAACAAGCGACCACTAAACAGTGTGGTTCACAATAAACTTATTTGTAGAGTCAAGCCACACAAAAGTGAAGGTACTGGACTTCAGGAGGGCTGATTTTGTCAAAATGGGAGAGTGCCTCAGAAAAGCACTAGCAAACAGGTAAGAAGGTGGGGTGGAGCAACAATGGGGAAACATCAAAACCACCATCACAGAGGCAACAAGCCTTTGTGTGAAGCAAATAAACAAATCAAAATGTAAGAATAAACCTCTATGGTTCTCAAAAGAAGTAGCGAGGAAGGTAAGGGAGAAAGAGATAGCATTCAGGAAGTATAAAGAAACACAGAAGGAGCAGGACAGAGAACTGTACCAGTTAAAGCAGAAGGAAGTGGGGAAGGCAGTCAGAATAGCAAAGGCCCAAACCAAGGAAAAGATAGCCAACTCAGTTAAGAAGGAGGATAGAACCTTTTATAGGTACATTAGGGAGTAAAGAAAGTCTAAGGCAGGGATACTGAGGCTGAATAAAGAGGAAGGTGATTGGGCAGAGAGTGACAGTGAAAAAGCAGGGATACTGAACGAATACTTCTGCTCAGTATTCACAATGGAAAAGCAGATGGAGATACCTAATCCAGTCAATAGAAGCACTCTGTATAGGAGGTTGATATTAGTCCTTTAACAGCAGAAAGGGTTCTGAAGGAACTCTTAAAAATGAAGGTGGATAAAGCAATGGGACCTGATGGGATTCACCCCAGAATTCTTAAAGAACTAAGGGAAGAACTAGTAACACCACTGACTACCCTTTTTAATAAATCATGGGAGGATGGTGTGGTACCTGAGGACTGGAGGAGGGTGGATGTGATTACCCTTCACAAAAGTGGGAGCAAGACAGAGGCGGGAAACTACAGACCTGTCAGCTTGACCTCAGTGGTAGGGAAAATGATGGAATCACTTCTGAAGGAAAGAATTGTTGACTACCTAGAGGCCAGTGGAGCACAGGACCCAAGGCAGCATGGATTCACAATGGAAAGGTCATGTCAGACAAATCTAATTGATTTCTTTGACTGGGTGACCAAAGTAGTAAACCAGGGAGGGGTTGTGGACATGGCCTACCTAGACTTTAGCAAGGAATTTGACACAGTCCCACACAAAAGATTAATAAACAGATTAGTCAGCCTGGAAGTGGGTCCCATGGTGGTAGTCTGGGTAAAACACTGGCTGGACAACAGGACACAGTGGGTAATAGTAAATGGAGTACACGGTGAAGAAAGAAGGGTTACTAATGGGGTACCGCAGGGTTCAGTACTTGGATTGGTCCTATTTAATGTCTTTACAAGTTACATTGCAGAGGGACTGGAAGGGAAAGTATGTCACTTTGCAGATGACACAAAGATCTGCAACAGGGTTGATACGCAAGGTTGGGTGGAAAGGATGAAAAGGGACTTGGCAAGGATAGAGGAATGGTCAAATGTATGACAGCTTAGATTCAATGCAAAGAAATGCAAAGTAATGCACCTGGGAAACAAAAACCCAGGGGAAGAGTACACAATGGGGGGTGAGATTCTGACAACAACAAAAATGGAAAGGGACCTGGGGTAGTCATATCAGATGACCTAAAGGTGGCACAGCAATGTGAGAAGGCAGTAAGGAGGGCTAGGGGGATTCTGGGTTGCATAGGGAGAGGCATCATCAGTAGAAAACAGGAAGTTGTTGGCCCTCTGTACAGACAGTTGGTAAGACCACATCTGGAGTACTGTGCGCAGTTCTGGAGACCCCATCTCTGCAAAGACATAGACAGGATGGAGGCTGTCCAGAGGATTGCAACCAAAATGGTGGAGGGACTTTACCAGAAGACACATGAAGAAAGACTGAAGAAGCTTAAGATGTATAGCCTCGAGGAAAGGAGGGAGAGGGGGGACTTGATAGAAACTTTCAAATACCTCAAGGGAATCAACAAAGTCCAAGAGGGTAGCATCTTTCAGAAAAAGAGATGTGCAAGAACAAGGGGGCATAATTTGAAGATAGAGGGAGGATGGCTCAGAGGTAATGTGAGGAAGTATTTCTTTACAGAGAGGGTTCTGGATGCATGGAACAGCCTTCCTGAGGAGGTAGTAGAGTCAAAAACAGTGGGGGAATTCAAGAATGCATGGGACAGACATAAGGCAATTCTATTGGGGGGTAGGAGGAAGTAGGCTGTTAGTTAACTAGGATCTGCAGCTTATCCGTTAGGTAGGGAAATGGGCTGTCTAGGTGGGCCAATTGGTCCTTATCTGCCATCAAATTCTATGTTTCTTATGATTACCCCCCATGTCTCTTTCCTGCTTGGTGGTCATCAATACCATACAAACCATTTTATTCTCTGCCCCTGGGTTTCTGTGCCCTAAGTACATTATTTTGCACCTTTCACATTGAAACCCAGCTGCCATACCCTTCACCACTCCTATAGTTTTCTCAGGTCTCTGATCATCCTTTCCACCCCCTGTGATGTATCCAACCTATTGCAGATTTTGATATCATCCGAAGAGAGGCAGACCTTCCCTTCCAACTCCTTGCAATGTCACTTATAAAGACAGTAAAGAGGGCTGGTCCCAGCACTGATCCCTGAGGCACCCCACTAGTCACCATCCCTTCCTTGAAGAGAACTCTGTTTACCACCACCCTCTGTCTCCTATTCCCTAACCAATTTCTTATCCAGTTTACCACCTTTGGACCCACTCCAAAGCTTCCCAGTATACTTACTAGTTTCCTATGTGAAACGGTTTTGAACGTGTTACTGAAATCTAGGTAGGCCATGTCCACCGCTCCACCCTGAACTACTTCCTTGGTCACCTAGTCAAAAAAAATCCATCATAATCATTTGACATGACCTCCTCCTTTTGAAACCATGCTGTCTTGGGTCTTGTAACCAACTCGATTCAATATATTCCGCAATCCTTTCCTTCAGCAATGATCCCATTATTTTTTCCACCACCGATGTCAGGCTGACTGACCTACAAATGCCAGCCTCCTCCATGCTATCACTTTATTGTAGTGGGACTACATCAGCTCTCCTCCAGTCCTCTGAAATCACTCCTGTTTCTAGTGAGCTGTTAAATAGAACTGTGAGAGGTTCAGCAACTATTTCTCTGAGCTCCTTCAATACCCTTGGATGCATCTCATCTGGCCTCATTGCTTTGTCCACCTTCAGATTAGCAAGTCCCTTTAGGACTCTCTCCTCCAAAAAAGGACTAGTGTTCACCTCCTTCTGTCCAAAGCTTTACTTTTTTGTGGCCCCTCCCCTTCTCTTTCCTCTGTGAACACTGAACAACAGTATTTGTTCAGGATGTCTGTCTTTTCCTGGACCCCTGCACAGTCCCCACCTTTCCTTTTTAACCTAACAATCCCACCCTGGGTATTCCTCTTTTCACTTACATATCTAAAAAAATGCCTTGTTCCCTTTAATTTCTTCCTCGGTTATTTATAGTGTATAAACATACCGTGCATCGTTATAGTGCAGAAAAAATACAATATAGACAAAAGGTCCTGGGGTATGATAGGGTGTTATGGGCAGACCAGATGGACCAATGGTCTTTTTCTGCCATCATTGTCTATGTTGCTATGTTTCTAAGTAAGCTATCATCTAACTTGGCACTTTAAATGCAATAACTAAGTGCAGTGATAGATAGCTTTTCCAAATGCAGTAATAACAGCACTCTAGCTGTAACCTAGTGCACTTGATGCAGTAGTAACTTAAAATTGTACTCTAAAGCAATAATAACTTAGTAGTTTATGAGCTCTGGCCAGAAGAAACAAATTATGAATTCAGGTTAACCTTAACATAAGACCTGATTAGTCAGCAGTTTAGAACTGATTACTTTAGTCAGAGAGCAACTGAGGATCTTTGAGTTTTCTTCCAATATAGTCGAGTTTGGGAACTGGAGAATAGCTTTGTGAACCTACACCTTCAAGTGAGTCCAGAAAGACTGCAACTGGGATTCAGGGTGTACAAGAAGCAAACTTGTGTCAAATCCTCTGGTCACAGGTGGAAAATCATGGAAGACTGCCATTTAGAATTAGCAAGAAGGCATCTGCCAAATCCTTTGATAGACAGTAGAAGATCATAGTTGGGATACACAAGAGGAGGCCTTTGGTTGATTTCTCTAGTTGCCAGTACCTGTGAATGAAACCCTTAACCCCACTGCTGCACCAGACCCCTATTCTATGAGCCAGAGCAATTCCTCACCTACCTAACTAACTAAGTGGCATGCCTATGATTGCTGGCATCTCCCCCTTAAGTAGTCTTGCCCTACCTCTGAATAAAAATCAGCCCAATTGGTCCTGTACGTGAAGCATTCTGTAACACTGCTGAAGAATCCCCAGTTGTTACTCAGTGGAGCTGGATAATTACTTCATCAGAATAGAACATTCAGGGATGAAGTGCAGGGAATAAAATGGTTGGAGCACTGTCTCCTAAGTCAGCAGTTCTTCTTGTAAATGTATTAAACCTGCACTGTTCCTTAAATTAAGTGCTTCCACTTTGGATCAGTACACACAATTGAAAATGATAGTTCTCTTTAGTGGAGAAGTTTATTCACTTCTGTATATAGGCACATAGCTTAAATCAAGCAGTTAATTTTTGTCAAATCTTGCATACTGGTGAAATTGACAGTTCTTTTGAATAGGCAGCTTCTCTTGTCAAGGAGCTTTATTTTTTACAATTTAATATACTTTATTAAGCAAACACAGAGTACAAAAAAATGCATCATAGCAGTAACAGTCATAAACAAAGAAAACACTATAAACACAAACACTACAAAACTACATTAACAACCCCCTCCTCCCCCTCCCTCCCCCCATCAACACTAAGGGCACAGAGACTGTCTAATAAGTTTGAGTATCCAGGAAAGTAGAATACAGTCTGAATAGAGAGCAGGCAAAGCCAGCTACAGCCAGTCCAATCTCGATCGATTATGGGCTATTTAAAGCCAGGAGCAGGGCAAGAAACGGCCCCCACCACATCATGAATTTGTCTAGCCTATCTTGCCAACAAGCAATATGCTTTTCAGTTTCAATGGCTTGTGAGATCTCTGAATGCCACTGCTGAAGAAAGGGGTGTGAAAGCATCAAGCCAATGATGTACAATTACCAATTTAGCTGTAATTGAAATCAGGGACATGTAGGCTCTTCAGGGACCAAACAAATCAGCTGGATGACTTCCTACCAGGCAGACCTGTGGCAAAAAGAAGGCATCCAAGCCCAAAAAGGGATCTAGGGAGGTAAGAATGGCAGAAGGGTATAATTTTGGAGCAATCCCACAGAACATGCTTAAGGCCCTCCTTTACCAACTCGCAATGAGAACAAAGTGGTGAGCCAGTTCTACCCATTCTATACAGCTGCAATGGAGTGAAGTATAGGTTGTGCAAAATATGAAATTGTAAAAGTCTAAATCTGTCGTGTTTAATATACCTGTATTCACTTTGCCAAATCCAGTGCCATGCCTTCTCATCAAAATCAGGCCCCAACTCCCGCTGCCAATAAAAACAGATTTCTTTCAGAGTTTTCTTATCTATGCTTTGAATCGCTGCATAAAAATGAGAAACAGGGTGAGGCTGACCTGCCAAAGATGCAAACTCCTATAAAGTTGCATTGAGCCAATCCAGCCAAGGAGGAGACTCTAGTAAGAAAGTCATCACTCCTGAAAGTTGCAAATGTTTAAATGGATGGTGCAGAGGGATTTTCCGATAAGTCTGAAGGGCCCTGGCTGTTAAAAAATGCCCATCTGCTATCAAATCACCCAAAGAAGTGCCATTAAGAGAGGGATAAAAGTTAAAAGGCATAGGGCAGTTGGCAATGAGCAAATTGGGATTGCCTATTTTTTGCTGGGAAGGATCTTTACTCCAGTCCACTTCCAAGTACTTACACAACTGTCATAGGGCTTTGATAGACCATCCTGTAGGAGTCTGGCATGGGGTCTGGGGCAAGCCCCCAGGATTACTAAAGAGGAGACTCTTAAGATTGAGCCCATATTATCTACAGAGTTGCCTTTCTAACATCAACCAGCTGTGTCTGCCAGTGAGCGGCCCCACTGGAATATCTTACTGCAATGTATGGCACAACAGTACAAAAAGAAGTTGGGCAATCTAAGGCCACCTTTGTCTATCTTGTGTTAACTTACTGCCCCAGTAATTGATGTTCTTACCCTTCTCGTGACATTCTTTCCTTCTTACCTCTTCTATACTATTTTCTACGCATACACATTTCGGGGGGGGGGAGGTCACCGACCCCACCACAGTGTGGATTCTGCATATATACTGTGTATACTCTGTGTATTTTCTTATATATTACACCTGACTATTTTGTAATTTTGACCTGTCTGTATAGTGTACAAACTTGAATGCTGACATTGATACCTTCCATGCCCTGTACTTACTGTATATATCGGTATGCTGTTTGCCAATGAAGCTCTGTGAATGTATCATGGTGCTTTTGCGAACCTCTTCCAGGTCCATTTTGAAAATGAGTTTATCTCAATGGTATTCCACTTGGTAAAATAAAGATTTGATTGACTGATTGATTGATCAAAGGCCTTTTCCACATTGAAAGAGACCAGGGCCACAGGAACCTGCTCTCCTCTGACACAGAAACCAGATGCAACACCTTGCAAAAGTGATCATTGGACAAATGGCCAGCAACAAATCCAACCTGAGTGGGGCTAATAAGATCCTGCCACAATTGAAGAAGGTGATTTGCCAAGACTTTAGCCAGGATCTTAAGGTCGGAATTTAATAAAGATATTGGATGATAACTGCCCAGTAAAAGTTCAGATTTGCCCAGCTTGTGTATTAGGGTGATCCAGGCTTGAGTGAAGGAGCAGTCCATAAGGTCTTCCAGTAGTAAATAGTTGAATAAACAGGCCAAGAATGGAGATAAGATATCTATACATACATGGTAAAAGCAGTTATTAAACCCATCTGGGCCTGGAGCCTTATCCTTCGGAAGCTGCTCTATCACTTTCTAAATTTCAGCACTAGAAACTGGAGTTTCCAAGAGCTTCTGTTGCTGAAAAGACAGTTGAGGAAGAGAAAGCTGGTCCAGATATGCCTCAATATCTTCATCGGGAATTCGGTCACCAGAATCCTGGCAATAAAGGGCCTCATAAAAATCATGAAAAGCCTGTCCTATGTCCCTAGGATGAGTGAGGATCTCCCCCTTCCCTCCAGGGATAGGCTGAAGGCTAGGCACCATCCATTGAGATTCCAAATGTTGCAGTCTCCAGGCCAGGAGCCTGGTTGTCCTCTCTCCTGACTCCAGATACCTCATCTTGGTGCATTATAAAGCTAGATCAGCCCTCTCTGCCAGGAGACCATAATATTGCACTCTGAGGTAGTTCAGGGTCTCCCAGGTATAGGCATTGAATCTGGACGATGATTGATGTTCCAATCCCCTGATCTGCTGCAGCAGTTCATCAACCCTCTTCGTACAAAGTTTATTGCGTTAGGAGGCCAGCCTAATAAATTCCCCTCTTATGGCGCATTTAGCAGCACCCCATAAAATATCTAGGACTGAAATGGAACCCTCATTTTCATGAAAAATGTTTTTCAAATAAACCTATATTGCCTCCCTGATACTGGGATCCCTCAGAAGGGAGGAATTCAGATGGCAGGTACGATCCTGCTCTTCTAAGCCCCTCACCAAGTGCTCTAAATAAACTAGGGCATGGTCTGAGAGGACCATAACTTGAATTTTACAACCTGTAAGGCCCTGTATAGATTGTTTGCTAATTAAAAAATAATTTATCCGAGAATAAGTGGTGTGGTGGGCAGAGAAAAAAGTGTTCTGCCGCTCATTGGGATTTATAGGACACACCAGGGGTCCGCAAGGCAAAGAGTGTCCAGATATTCTCGCAGACTCCTCTGCCATGCTGATAGCCATTTTTTTGATGCACTGGATCTATCCAAATCAGGAGACAATACTAAATTCCAGTCCCCCCTGGAAAAATAGGCAAATGCACATAGGGTGCAAGGTGAGTGATCAGAACTGAAAACAATTGAGGGGAGTCTATGTTAGGACCATAAATGGAGCCCAGAAGGACCTCAGTAAGGCCTAGAAGGCCATGCACTTATTTATTTAGTTATTTAAATTTTGGTAATCAGATAGACCCACTGAGACCATGACAGTCCCTTTTTCAGGGGTGACCCGGGATTAGTCACAGGTAAAACATTCCACAAATTTACACACAGTACAGGTAGACATTTCATAAAAGTGCACAGTTTACAACAGATAGTATTAAAGAGATCATGGATCGGTGTACTTCTGACATTACAATATTCATATTACAAATTTCTGTTATCGCTTGGACAATTTTCAACATTTAACATGTTAGTTCTTAGATGACATTCATGGTTACAGACAAATTGCAATAGGGATACTGGTTACAAATGAGCACTTTCAGTTTTCAATGGTTGCAAGTGAATTGATTAAGCTCTAACATTTGATCCTTAAATCCCTTTTTGAACCTCCCGGGGGAATGCACAAAATAAAACTGGCCTTTGGGATCCCTGCATTCCTTCAACAACAGAAAAGTTGCACACTTATTAATTAAGATGGCCACCTCACCCCTCTTGGTGCTACAACCAGCCCCGAAAACCTGTCCAACCCATTCTCTGAGGAAATAAGAAATATCCTCCTTCCACAGATGGGTCTCCTGTAAAAAAAAACATATCAGGGTAATACATCTTCAAATAATGTAGTATCATATAGCATTTCCTCTTCGCATTGGCTCCCTTAATATTCCACGAAATAAACTTAAACCCCGTCCCCATAACAAACAAGATAAAACAAATATAAAACATGCGAAACTTAGCTCTAAAAGGACTGTGCGTCTGTATCAGACAGTGTGCTCTGGACCCCAGACAAAACCCCACAGCAAACCCCCAAAAAACTAAGCAGAAGCACCAAACTGTAATAGTAAGAGAAACTACCCGTGGTTCATATGACCATCGCCCTGACAACAAAAGCTCCATGATGCTAGAAATCACCCACACTGAGCCCCCCAACCTCCACCCCTCACAACCAACAGGTAAAATCAAGTAACCAAGTAACCGATAATACTGTACAAGTAAAAAGATTAGCATTGAACTAACTCTCATGAAAGAAAAGAAGTATCCTATATAGAAAATTAATTAGCATATATACAATCACAGTATATCAATATTGCTGTTCCCCACAGCTTTCCTAAAAAAAATAATAATAATAAAAGAGAAGTAAAAAACTAAACAATCTCAGTCCTACAACAACAACTAACAAGTACAGTAAGATTAAACAGAGTGCCACACACACAGATCTGTTAGCTAAAATAAACAGTTATAACCTTTTAACTATCAATAAAACAGTCTCTCTTTCAGATATATCCAAGCATTTATATTCTGACAAGGAAGGCAGTAAAAGAGGCAGGAGCCTTACCTCAGCATGTACCTGGGGGAACCAAAATACCTACATAAAGCAGTCCTCAACCCACCAGCCAGCATTCAGGAGCCCGGGGATCCCACATCATCACTGTCACCCATCACTCTATGAGGGTAGGGTTGGTATTTGAGGCCTATAGCATGTTCCCAGTTACTCCCTCAGTTCCCCCACAGCTACAAGTGTTGAGGGCCAAGGAGTTTCCGGGGTCTACGCAAGCCGCATGCACATACAGTAGGTTATGTCTCTGGGCTTCCTCATGAGGAGAGCTCAGAGAGCTGGGGTCCCCACCCTGACACTCAGCCCTATTAGATCTGTGTTAGAAAGTTAATTCACAGAAGAGCAGTCCTAGTGAAAATGGTAGAGTCCAGCCCCACTCTGAGGGACCCTGCAGTGCACAGATACTGTGGGGGACGAGTGAGCAGTAATAAAAAAAAAAGTAGCAAAAAGCTCTCCACCAGCATTAATTCAGACATTCCCTTACATAGTAGTGATTCAAGGGACAGTCCCCCAGTTCTCCAAGCCCGCTCATGAAGACACATCTCTCTGAGCATATCAGTCACCGAAACCACCCCTTGGAGGACTTGCCATTTAGCCTCCTGCCATACATGATGATAAGGATTCCAAACAAACCATATAGGTTTAAGCTTTGTAGTCCCAGATAAAAAAGAATTGAGAACTGTAGTATGAATTGGAGGATTGGCTTGTTCACACTACTGCCTGTGAACTGTTGTCACTGGCTCACAGCGGCCAGATTGGTGTTCCTGCAGACGTGTGAACCTTCTCATTTTTGGCTGTTTTCCATTGCGTTTGCATTGCCACCACTATCCTTCTTTTCCTGGGTTTGTGAAGTTGTGTAGGTGGTTTTCTGTGCTGTCTGAACAGGTAAACCACCTGCATCACCACAAGTCCCCACCAACCCAACAGTGACCAGAACAACACCTATATCAGCGGAAAGCAAAAGGGCAATGAAAATACCGGTGCCATGTGAATACGGCTCTCTATCATTTTCTCAATTTTCTTTTTGAATGATTTGAAAGTGGCCAGTGCGGCAAGGTGCAGTGTGAATGAGCCTGTTGTATAACTCCTGGAAGGCAAGCATCTCCAAAGCCAGAATGCTGGCACTGCAGAAAAAACTTGCAGTTCCTACGAGCAATAATCCTCTATCGAAGCAGGAAGCATATGCCACACAGGATGACAATGCGGTCCAGGATTCTATAACGATGTAAAATGCCACCAAGCAAGACCAGAGCTCTGCTTTACTGAAATATCCAACTCCACAAAGTGCTGACAAAAGAATAGGGCCGGATGAATGGAGGGGACAAATGACCCAACTAAGGTCTCCAACAGTCTCAACTCCCCAACGATGCCTGACACAAGAAAAGAGCCAGTTGATTCATAATTGCACTCTGAAGTAGAATTCATAACCTCAGCTGGACGAATAAGAAATAGCAAAGGTTAAGAGATTGAATTGTCCCCCAAATGAGTGTCAACACAGCAATGTAGTTGCAGTGCAGTAACAATGTTCTCCAGTACCTGAAAACTGATCTTAGGGTGAAAAAACATGAGAGGTGCCAGTAAATGAGACTTTAGAGCAAAGTATGCCCATGGTAAAACTCAAGGTAGACCGATGCAGGATTGCTATGCACTAGTGAAATGTACTTCGAAACAGGATTTTGGACCCATGTACAAAGAGCATAGTATAAGACATCGGGGCTCTAACAAAATTACTGTAAATAAATGTCCATATAGGAAAGAGAACTTGCTCTTTAACTAGCAACTCAATTTTCAAAAACAGTCAGTTTCCCATTTCCACAAGTCAAAGCAAAGTACCATAAAGAGAGGAACTTTAGACCACCAAAGCTTTCCCGGGAATTCACCAACGTGGCTGTTAAGGTAGCACTCTTATTGTAAAAAAGGTCTGGGTACAGTTGCCTCAACTCCATTCTGGCTTGCTCGCAGGAATTAAAAGACTTGGGGGCTCCTTTGTGAGTAATTTGGAGTCTAGCAGGGTAGAGCATGCAAAACCGAATCTGGACAGCGAGCAGCTTGGATACAATCAGACCATATTCCACTCTTTTCAGTCTGATATATAAGGCTCGTTCACACTGCACCTTGCCCCAGTGGCTCATTTTTATTTATTCAAAAAAAAAAAATTAAACATTAGAGTGCTGTGTTCACATGCCAACGGTTTTGCTGCTGCCCTTTTCCTTTCAAGCGATTTGACTGCTGTCCCGGTCACTGTTGGTTTAATAGGGAATTTTGAGTGGTGCAGGTGGTTTGGCTGTTCAGATGGCACAGAAAACCACCTACAGCACTCCACAAACCCAAGGAAAGGGGAAATGTGGATGCAACACTATGCAATAGAAAAGTCCCCAAACTGTAGCATTCACACGTGGGCAGGAGTACCGACCTGGTCGCTGTAAGCCACTGACAATGGCTCACAGTGGGCTGAGTAAACAAATTATACAGACTGGGGCAAATCCTGGACAATTCTTATTTTATGGCCCTCCCAAATCAGTTCTTTAATTGCTCTGATCTTTGCAAGGAGATGAACTTTATTGAGGTAGTTCAGAAACTTAAAGATTAAAGGATATGGAGGCGAACTAGGTGGTGGATTGAGCCGGAGGGCTGTTTGAGCTCCTTTCACGATGTATATGGGGCCATTGGGAAAGAAGCCAGCTACCTTTTCGTGAAATGTCTGCACAAAATAAATTGCATTCTGGCCCTCTGTTACCTCCAACCATCCTATGATGACAATATTGTTCCTCCGACTGCGTCCCTTCAGGTCTTCAATTTTTTCATCCAGACGTGCAAGCTTCTGTCAGAGGGACACAGTCTCAGGATCAAGCTGGTTGCATCAGTCCTTAATTGAGCTGATTCTTACTTCAACGTCTCCAACTTGTTGAGCAAGCTTTTCATTGGTAAGCCGAATATTTTTTAACTCCACATTGATGTGTTCGAGTGCTTGTCTAAGAGGAGTAATTTCTTGCATGAAACAGTCTTCAGTCAAAGCTTGTGAAGGAGTAGAAGTTTTAGCAGAAGCAGCAGCCTGTGCCTTATTTCTTTTTGTGGCCTTGTCCCTGCCAGGTGTGGTAGGAGGTGTGTGGCGTATGCCTGCCATTTTCATGTCCAAATCCATTTTTAAGCCTAAATAAGCTCTCAAAACCATCTATGAGGTATCAGAAGTCTAGTAAATTCTCCAAAAATCACCAAAAGCTGTGGTAATATAGGAGATTAGGTTAAAAAAATCAAGGTGAGAAGCGAAGCAGAGGGAACAAACTGCTCACTCAGGCAGGTGCATCATGTGACTCCCATCAAGGAGCTTTAAATAAAATGGGAAGTATGCTTAACTAGGCAGTCCATTAACTCAAGCAGCGCACTTTAAATTAGAAATTTGAATAAGTAAGATGGCTCTTTTTAGGTAATTATATCAGACAGCACACTGTCCAGGTAGTCTCTTAAATCAGGCCTTGTTTCTTTAAATACCTTAACCTTACTGCCTGAAGTGAGTCCTGAAACTGGTTCACTTAATATACATGGACTTTAGCCCAGCCACCTAGTGATGCTCTGAGATGGAGCTTGTAGTGACTCCGCTCTAAGAGTTGTCTTGGTCCTCATGGTCTGCCTACTCTTATAGTGCTCCTAGAGGTCCACTGAGGCAGTCCAGGGATCCACTTTGCTCCACCCTCAACTCCTGATGCAAACAAGTTTCTCTCTCCACCTGAAGGCGGTCTTTTACAAAGGAGTGCCAGCCTCCACTCTGCAGTATTCCCGCTTGCTCCTTGTGCCAACACGCAGCATAGAATTATTAAAACAAATAACACTTACTGTAGCAGTCTGCACTGGGTGCTGGTTCCACTGCACTCACCATCACCACCTGAGGATTTCTTAAGGGACTGCTATATCCTTTGACCCTTCTGGATCTGTGCTGTTGTTGCTACTGTGGAAATATGGCTGAACATTGATCACACATCACTGCTTCCTTAAAATATAGTATAATGCCACCACACAATCTGAATTTGGGTCTAGATCATCTTTCCGATAGCCCTCTGCACAATGGACTTCACTGCCACTACTAGATGTTACCTTACACTTGATCCAGCAGTGGGAGATATCACTACTGATTCTGCTGAGGGGAGACCAGAGAAAGCCAGTGCTTCAGTCAACCAGTTAGGACATTTTGTGAAGCTCAGTAATTGCCAAAATAAAATTGCACTTGCACTTTGTTAAGTCAACTTGAGTGCTGAGCCTTCTTTTGGTTTGTATTTTGTATAGCTGGCTGCTACTCTGTTCTCTTCGCACCACCGTCTCCAGAGTACACCATTCTCCCATTCATAGTTTCAAGGCCAACAGGTCTTGCCAAACCAATTTGTTCCATTTCTTTGAGCCTATATGTAGGGCATTGGACCAAGGGATACCTGTGGATGTCATTTGTTTGGACTGTGCTAAAGCATTTGACATGGTTCCCCACAATGAGTTAATAGAGACACTAATACAACTAGATTTCAGCCCAAAGATTATAAAATGGATTGAGGCTTGGCCGAACCAGAGAATAAAAAGGGTCAATTTCAGTGGCTTCTGCTCTAAGTGGGGAGAGGTGAACAGTGGGCTATCCCAGGGATCTGTGCTGGGACAACCCCTTTTCAACATCTTTATCTGTACTATGCAACCAAGTTGGGTGGCATAGTAGAAAATGAGACAGCTATTCTGGGGCTTCAGAAAGATTTAAAGGAACTGAAGACATGGACTAGGCAGCAGAAACTGGAATTTAATGTAAGTGCAAAGTATTGAATTTTGTGGTAAGAAACAGCCTGGCAAAGTATTATTTTAACAAAACAGAGCTTGAGACTACTGACAAGGAAAATAATTTACATATGTTTATAACTAATAATTTATCATTTAGCGTATATACATGAGAGGTGATAAGAAGGGGCAACAGAATGCTAGCATGCATACTAAAACATGTCAGAAGTAGGGACAGCAGGGTCATTTTGCCCTTGTCCAGTTCTCTTGTTAGGCCCCATCTTAAATTCTGTGCACAGTTGTGGGAGCCAAACTGTGTGATATAGCATTATTGGAGGGGGGGCAGAGAAGGGCAATGGAGATGATTGCTGGAATTTCACACTTATCCTATGTGGTGAGACCCAATGAGCTGGGTCTCTTCTCCTTGGAATATAGAAGACTAAGGAGAGATTTCTGTTTAATATACAAGGCTTTCAGAAACAGTGATCTGTTGGAATGTATTGGCCTGACTAAAAAAATAGCTAATGGGGAAACAAGGAATCACAGATATCAGCTGACGGGTGAACTATACAAGACTTCTAGACATGGCTCTTGGATAAACCAAAGGGTAGTGACTATATGAAACAGTTTACCTGACCTTTTGATGTGTTATCTGAGTATGGATTTGTTTAAGGCAGAGCTGGATAAATTGCTAATAAAGGAACAATGCATGACAGGGTGTGTGTCATGCTGGGATAACACCACGTCTGGGGTGGTTGGGCATGAGGCCGCAGGCCAAGTGTGTCCAACAACCCAGGCGTGGCATTATCCCAGCATGACACACACCCTGGAGTGCATTATTCCTATTATACAATGGCTTATTTCTTAATAAAAGAAAAAAAATGAAATAAATAGGTTTTAGAACAGTTTTTCACTTGATTTTGTGTGTGGAAGTATACTTATTTAAAAAGAAGATCCTTAATCCTGTTTGTCCTGTAGGTGGAGCTGTGTGGCCAGTAACTGGATGCTTTCTGTTTTGTATCTGCTTGGCAGTGTGACATATGGTTTCCTTTCTTTAATTTCCTGGCCCTACCGCCCCACAATATTAAAATATTGTACTGGCGACCTTTTTAAAGTGGGGCATTTCCTGAAAACAGTCAGTTTGGAGCTCCCACCCCATCCTCGATGCTGCTGCTGCACGCCTGCTACCATTGTTGTCACGGTTTGGAGCTCCTGCCCCATTCTAGGTACTGCCATATGACTGCTACTATTGCTGTGAAATCCCTACAGGAAACAACCTATGGAGACGGTAGGGAGAATATTTTTTTAAATGGGATAGAAAATGCAGCTTCAAGATGGAGCGAGTGAGCATTATGAAAGGAGCCACGCGCCAGTGTTTTCTTAAATCACTCACTTTCCGTGTTTCATACCGCAAGCAAACAAAAAAAGGGAAAGGACAGAAAAATATTTACAGATGTTTTTTGGCTTTTGGGGAAATTTTTTTGTTTTACTTATATGGCGTTTTGTTTGGCTGAAGTGAAGAGCGGGGCACAGTGACGCGGACTGGTGAGTGGTCAGTGAAGCTCACCGTGATGACGGCTGAGTGATTTTTTTTTTTATATTAATAATGCGGTCATCTGTGTGATGGGACTAGAGCCGTGGTGTTATGCCAGAATAACACCATGGGTCCAGTCCCACAGTGACCAATCAGAGCCAGAGATTCTTTCTTGCCATTGTATAATAGATAATCATAAACAGTAGTCCATTGTAAAATGGTGAGTCACTAATGGCTAACACTACTGACTCATAGCATTCCTATGATTCCTATGATATCAAAATCCACTTAAGCCAGCCCAGAGTATTAGGGGACAAAGGTGTATGCACAAAGGAACCACAGACTATGGTTTTCTGGACATGGACAGTGTTTTTTTTTTTTTTTATTTTAGCTGGACTGGGAAGCAAAATAAGTCAATGCTTGGTTCACCAGCTGCTAGCCCACATTTCTTTCTGGAGTATCCTGACTGTTCTTTCTGGCAGTCTGATTCCCCAGTTTCTGTAGTGTACCAATGGACACAACTCTGTGGCACTACATTAAGAAATGGGCCCATGTCTATTGTCTCTACACGAGTGAGAGAAATGGCTGCTTGACAGTTTCTCTAGTTCTAGACATAATTTATGTTGCAAAAGAATATTTAAGTTGGTCATTTGAAACAAGACACAACTGGCAATAATTTGACCCCCAAGGTGTGGGTTATAAAAAAATGGCTGTGACAAAGTTATTTACAATGCTGCCCTTATGAACATGTTCTACATTTACATAAAGTTACGTGAACAGGTGACTGTTCCCATGCAAAATCATGACTTGTTTTTTTTGAAAATTGGTAACCAGAAACATTGAAACATAGAATTTGACGGCAGATAAGGGCCACTTGGCCCATCTAGTCTGCCCATTTCCCTTCCTAACTGATAAGCTTCAGATCCTAGTTAACCAACAGCCTACTTCCTCCTACCCCCCACTAGAATTGCCTTATGTCTGTCCCATTCATTCTTGAATTCCCCCACTGTTTTTGACTCTATGACCTCCTCAGGAGGCTGTTCCATGCATCTACAACCCTCTCTGTGAAGAAATACTTCCTCACATTACCTCTGAGCTGCCCCCCCATCTTCAAATTGTGCCTCCTTGTTCTTGCACATCTCTTTTTCTGAAAGATGCTACCCTCAGGAAAGGCACAAAGAGCCAAGGCTCGCTTTCAGGTGTAACCCAGGGAAGAGAAAGGGAAAAAAAATAAAGCATACACAGTATCACTCTTCAGTACAAAGTAAAGGGAATTCAGAGTACAATTTAACATGGTATAAGTGCAAATAAAACAAAAATCACATGTAGCTTGGCAAGGTACAATGAGCAGATTTGATGTGCAAAATATAAGATGAGACCGGAGTGAATGATGGCCGTGCAAGTGTATATTAGGAAGGAGCCTGATACAGGCTGAGGTAGAACCCAGGAGGAGGCCCAGCAACAAAGATGGTAAGGACTCTAACAGGGGAGGACCAGGGAGATGGCTGACAGGAGCAGATGAGGCCGAGGAGAGTTTTAGCTGGTGCCTGAGGGAGCTGGGGAAGGGGGAGAGATGGAGAGATGAGGGGAGCAAGTTCTTGAGGGAGTAAGATGATAGGAGAAGCTTATTGCTCAGCAGAGGAGTGAGGGTGATGAAGGGAGAAAGTGAGGATCCCTGGAGCAGAGGGAATGGAAGAGAGGAATGAGAATAGGTAAGTGGGCAGGGACCAAAACCAGTATTTGGAGATGAGGGAGGTGTAGTGGAACTGTTGATGTGAAGGTAGGAAGAGGATGGATAGGGAGGAGTAGATGGACCAATGGTGAGTTCGGTGAGGGGGATTCGTAACAAAGTGACAAAATGCATTACAAAGGGTGTCCAGTCTGGCAAAGGAAGTGGATGGGGCAGTGCTGTAGGCCACACATGCATAGTTGAAGTGCAGGAGCACTATTCTGGTAACAGGTTCACGGCAGACCTGAGGAGACAAGCAGCCATTGTTGTAATGCAAGGCACTGACTTTGAGCTGGAGGTTGGTGTGGATAGCATCAACATGGGCAGAGAAGTCACACTAACTATCTAGTCACACACCAATATACTTGAAGGACGGACTGCTTTGAGGGAGGTGCCACCCAGAGTGGAAAAGATAGGGACAGCCTGGCCATTTTCCATCTGGGGTCAAAGGTCACAGACACCGTTTTTTTTTTTGTTGTTGTTTTTTTTTTATGTTAACTCACAGTTGATTGGAATGGAACAAGTGCAGGACAAGGGGTTCGAGGTGAAGATAACTATGTTATCTGTATACATGTGAATAAGGGAGTTGGAACAGCCAGAGGGGAGGTCATTAAGGAAAATGGAGAAGATGATGGGATCCAGGATGAAGCCCTGTGGGATCCAGCCTGGATGGGTAGTGGAGGTGACAGCTCCCCTCCTACCTTTGCCAGCTGTTGATGGCTTGTGAGGTAGAATGGAACCATTTAGCAGTTGATGTTGAGAGACTGGCTGAGCTCAGTTTGTCCAGGAGGAGCATGTGAACCACCAAATCAAAGTCTTTGGCCAGATAGATGAAAATGGCCACCTTGATGTGTCCCATATCCATCCCAGTGAGGATGGAGTCAGTAACATGCTGCAGAAGGAGACTGTGGAGTGGTGCTTTTGTAAACTAGCCTGGAAAGAGGAGAGGAGAGGAAGTTGGATGAATAGAGGAAGTCAGCAACCCTAGAGTAGACAAGTTTCTCTTACAGCTTTGCGAGAGAAGGTAGGAGAGAGACAGGACATGAGCTGCAAGAAGAGGATTGATCGCCACTGTTATGAAGTGGGAGAACTTTGGAAGTCTTCCAAGACTGTGAAACAGCACAGAGGGAGGAGGAGGGTGTTGTGTACTATCTTGTACCTATTGTTATCCCCCTTCCCCAGACATGGCTAAAAACGGGTCTTTGATATAATCCACTTTCCTGGAAAATCAAATAAATAAAGAGAGGTTGAGGAGGTACAGTAAGTAAGGGGGAGGCAATAACAGGATCTGAAAGGTGGAGAAGTTTAGGATCCAGCCCACCAGGGATTGATTTACACAGGCTGAGTGAGGAAAGGGAAAGCAATTTCTCTTGAATAGTTGTGGGGGGGGGGATTAAAACTCAGGGAGGGATTGAGCAGGGAAGAGAGTAGAGTAGATAGAAGAGGAGAGGAGAGGAGCTGAGGACAGAGGGGAGAGCACAAGTAGTGAAGAACTCGTTGAAGTGAGTTGCTATACAGAGGTCTGAGACAGGTGAACCATTACCCATGAGGACTGAAGATACTTACCTGGTCTTTTTCTAAAGAGGGAGCTATTACTGGCACATAGACTACAGTACTGTAGCTACAGTACAGTCTCTTCCACCATTTGTCATACTGTTCTTCTGATGTTCCAGTGACTCAGGTATCTGAATCAAATTTAGAGCCCAAAGTATCAAGGGCAAAAGAGAGAAAGCAAATTATCATTCTATGTGCATCTTATCAGTCAGTTTATTCTACTTATGCAAAATCACGTTATAATGAATTGTGAATGAAGTGATAAATGTTTCCCATGGTGGGGTTTTATGCACATCAGGATACATTAGTATGTATACATAGTAAGAAAGGGTGACCTTTTCTGCTTCTCATTAGAACAGGTTCCAATTTGAACCAAAAAGGTTCTTAAAGCTCTGTGTGTTTTAACCTCCTTTCAAGCCAAATAACTGATTTATATGTATTTGCAGATTAAAGTCAAACACATGTTACTCACTACTCTCAGGAGTTTAAGTAATCCAAACTGTTTTGTTTATCATTTAGATTTTATTACAGTTTGCAGATAATACAGTTATGTAATTGTGTTTGGAAATGTACAATATCTGTATACAGCTCTATCAGACTGCATTAAAGTGTATATTAATTGACACTGCTGTTTCATTTTAGTTGGATTAAGTGACTCGGGGGAGTTGTGTTATTGTTTCTTTATGTGGAAGAGATTAATTCAACACCGATGTTCAAAATAATAAATGCGAAAGATGTAATTAATTTTCTGATTTCATTTTCATCTGCTATGTGAGGTGATTTATTTTCATGATAACTTAATCAGTGAGCGTGTCACCTGTGTAAAACATCTTGATAAAGATTTCACATGTATACCTTTTCTCATTTCCAGTCTTTACTGCTAAAGATGGACCTTGAAAGGAGCCATGTAAGAGCTTATTATTTGTGTGAGGGGGTCATTCTTTTATGTACCCCTCAGGTATGAGGACACAAGGATTTTGTGTTTATTCATAGAAACAAACAAACAAAAAAAAGAATTTATTTGCAGTTAAGGAATGCTTGGTCCACCTGGTCTGCCCTACCTGATCTCTTCCTCTTCCCCCTTCCCCACTTTTTTATTTAAATACCTTTGTGCCTATCCCATGCATGTTTAAAGCCTATTATGGTTTTCGCTCCCACTTCCTCTGCTGATAGACTACACCAGGTGTCCACCACCTTTTCAATGAAGAAGTACTTCCTCACATCCCTCCTAAACTTTCCTCCTTCCAGTGTCATTGCATGCCATCTTGTTCAGGTACATCTTCTCCTCTGAAAAATATTTACCTTCTGTACCTTGTTCACCCTTGAGAAGTACTTATACTGTAGTTATTTATTATGTCCCCCGTCCCCTCTCCCTCCTCTCTTTTAGGGTCTACATATTGAGATCCCTCAGTCTCTCCTCATATGGCTTTTGATGCAATTCCTGCACCATTTTATTTGCACTCCTCTAGACTGCCTCTACCCTGTGTATGTCCTTCCTGAGATGTGGTCTCCAGAACTGGACACAGTACTCCAGATGTGGTCTCATCAATGATCGATACAGCAGCAACATCATCTCTCTCCTTCTACTGCTGATTTACCTTCTTATGTACCCCAGCATCTAAGTGGCCATGACTACTGCTTTGTCACACTGCCCCACCATCTTGAGGTCATCACATATGATAACCTTTCAGCTTTCAGCGTGCTTTCAGCAGTAGGGCCCCCTGATGGCTCAATGAAATCCCAGTGCACGTTCTAAACTCCCAATGCATCTCACAATTCAAAAAGGCCTAAGGCAACACCTTCTTACTAGGACAGTATGTGACTGCCACTAGGACACTAACACCCATAATACCCACTCACCCACACTCTCCTTCCCCTTCATTTTACCCCCACTCTTCCCCTTGCCCTTTCCCTCTGTCTTCCTCTCCCCCCTGTGCCTTTTCCCCCACTGGATCAAGCTTAAAACTAACCTACTACTACTACCTCCCAACCTCCTAGACAAAGCTACTTCTTTTGGCGCCGACTGCCCCCCAGTCTCCCCTCCCCTCACCTTGACTCCTTCTCGGACTCTCACACTAAGTGTCACATCTCTTTATGTCCTTCGCTATGTATAAACACTGTCCTTTACCCTAGTTGAATGCTCTTGACACTGTACTATCACCATTGGTACTATGAATGACATTGTAACCTTATTGTATACTAGCTACCTACTATTTGAGTATTGTGTATAAACTGTTTATAATAACTGGTCAGCAATTTCTCTCAATGTACTGACCAGGGTGATATTTTCCATAACAACTGGCTGGTTGTTATGATATTCATGAGCCATGCCAGTCAAACTATGCTGCTGCCTCATTGGCCAACATTCTGTATGTGGGCAGGGCCAAACAGTCACACAAACTGCTGGAAAAAAAATTGCTGGCCTGTTATAAAAAATAAAAGATGGAGAGGGTGCTTCATATGAGAATTTAATGCACACCTTCATTGTGGGATGCTTTGTTAAACCCCTTGGGCTTCACCCTCGGGGTTTATGTAGCATCCCACAACTCGGGAATGCATTAAATTCTCATATCAGCCCCTTCCCCATCCATTATTCTATATGTTATTGTTGTCATTGTCACTGATGTGGAACCTTTGTAAAAGAGCTCTGAGCTCAAATGTATGATCTGAATCCCTAAATAAAAAAACCTCAGCACCTCTTTTCTGCTTTGTAACCATCGATGACCCCCATTTTATACATTGCCCCTGGCTTTCTGTGCCTAGGTGCGGGATTTTGTATTTTTGTGCATTGAAACACAACTACCCTTGACCCTTCAAGATTTCCCAGGTTAACTCATTCTCTTCACCCTATCCAATGTATCTACTGTATTGCAGATTTTGGAGTCATCTACAAAGAGGTATACGTTCCATTCCAGCTCTTCAGCAGTGTCACTTATGAAAACATTGAAGATAAATGGTCATAGCACTGAACCCTGAGGTACCCTGCTGCTCACTCTCATCCCATTAGTGTGAGTATGGCAACATTTAACACCACCTTCTTTTGCCTGTCCATCAGACCAGCTCCTTACCCAGATTAACACCTTTGGTTCTACCCCTAAACTGCCCAGTTTCCTTATAAGCCTCCTTTGTAGTACTGTGTCAATGCTTTGCTGAAGTCTAAGTAGGCCACATCCACAGCCTCACTGTGATCTATTTCCTTGTCAGCCAGTCAAATAAATTGATCAGGTTCATCTGAAATGACTTCCCTTCCACGAATCCATGCTTCCTCAGGTCTTGTAACACATCAGATTCAAGATATTCCATTAGCCTTTCTTTTAATAGTGTTTCCATTAACTTCCCCACCACTAATATTAGACTAACTGGCCTATAGTTGCCATACTCCTCCCTGCTGCAGCTCTTATAGACCAGGACCACATCTGCCCTCCTTCAGTCTTCTGGAACTACTCCATTTTCCATTGAGTTGTTGAAAAGGGTGTCAGAGGTGCAGCCAGCATCTCCCTGAGCTCTCTCAGCACCCTTGTATGTATCCAGTCCTTCCTCATAGCCTTGTCCACTTCCAGATTTGCAAGTTCCCTCAGGACTCTTTCCTCTGGAATGGACTTGTGTTCACCTCCCTCTACTCAATGTTTTTGATGCTTCTATATGGTCCATCCCCTCTCCCTCCACTATGAAGACAGCGCCGAAGTACCTGGTCAGGATATCTGCTTTTTCCTGATCCTCCTCTATTCAGTCTCCCCCTGTCCTTCTTATCCTCTCAATTCCTCCCCTTGTCTTCCTCTTTTCAGTTATGTATCTGAAGAAAGACTTGTCCCCGTTAGCTACCACTTTGTCTTTCCTTTCCTCTGTTTGCACCTTTGTGCCGCTCACCACCTTCCCTGCTTCTCTTTGCTTTAGCTAGTAAACCTCCTGATCCTCACTCCTCTGTATCTCTTGTACCTCCTGAATGCCACCTCTTTAGCCTTTACCTTCACAGCCACTTCTCCCAAGAACCATAGTGATCTCTTTTTCCTCCTGTTTTGCTCATTTCTTTTGTGCAGAAGTTTGGTGCCTTCTCTAAGCCTTTGCTCAGTTTACCCAACTGTTACTTCACCCTGCCCATTAAATTCCCCCCTGCTAGGTTATCTCTGAGGAAATTACCAATTTTTTTTAAACCTAACCTTCTGAAGTACAGAACTCTTGCCCTTCTGTGGTTTGTCACTGTCACCATCATCATTATGTTAAACCACACTGTACGGTGATCGCTGGTCCCTGGGTGACACCCCACCTTGATGGCTGCAACAGTGTACCTGTCTGTGAGCACCAGGTCCAGTATTGCCTTGTTTCCAGAGGACTCTTTCACTAGTGTACTGAGAAGTGCCCTGTGTAGGAAGTTTAGGATGGCACTGGTTCTAGCTGAGGCTGCATGTGGGAAGCTCCAATCTATATCCGGCAGATCAAAGTCCCAAACAGCAGCACCTCCCCCTTATTTGCCATTATGCTGATGGCTTCCCCTAGTGCCTTATCCAATTCTTCCTCCTTTGTTGAAGATCTGTATTTCAACCCAGTGTGAAGAGTGATTTGAACTCCTGCCTCTAGAGTGACAAACAGCAGTTCCAACTCATCCCTTACCCCTTGGTTCCTTTGAGCTTTCATCGCTCAGATACCTCCCTCACATACAGCACAACCCCTCCATCTTTTCTCCCCTTCCTATCATTTCAGAACTGAGGGTATCCTGGAATGGCTGTAATCTACAGTTATTGTACCTCTCAGTGCACCATGACTCAATTATGGCCACAAGATCCAGGTTTGTCTTTATGATGGCCTCTAGGTCCAGAATTTTGATTCTTACATTCCTTGTATTTGCATACGTAGCTCTCCAAACCTTGCTCTCACCCTGCCTGAAACCCCCCTTCCACCCTTCCTGCTTTCGCTGACCCTCAAGATCTTCTTCACCCCACTCCCCTCGTTCCTTTCTCTGTGTCTAGCCACCTCAGCACCTCCCTTTCCATGTCTTCTCTTCTTGTCCCCCTTGTCTCCTTCTATGCCTATGTGTCCTTCAACTTGCACCCTGGGTGAGATTCCTGCCCTTGGGGCCTCACTTCTTGTTGCTTCAATTAGTTGGGGGAAGACAGTTTATGCCTCCCTTGGTAATACCACCTTCACCCTCGGCTAGTTTAAATGTTCATCAAAGTAACATTTAAACCTACCACTGAAGAGTACATTCCCCTTCTCAGAAAGATGTAGGCCATCACCTCTATATAGACTCATATCTTTCTACATTCGCCCCAGTCTTCAATGAAGCTGATTCCTTACACCCCGTATCATTCATTCAACCAGCTATTGAAGTTCCTGGTGCAGAGTACCTATCCTCCTCTCAGCTGAAGACATAGGATCTTGGTGAAGGCCACCATTCATGTTACCAGCATATTCTGACACACTTCATGTAAATTATATGCAATTCCTAACTATAAATAATTCTTCTTAATTATTTAAAAGGCAAATGCTTTCACTGTCTGCAAAAGACACAGCAAATGAGATTGCATACCAGGAGAGAAGTGATAAACTGGTTCTGTCTAGAGTAAATGAACCCCTTTGAACCTTAACAAGTTCTGAAATTTAGAATAGAAAAGAACACCTTCAAACAGTTTTGAAATGTATACTCCAATAAGCTCTATCAGAGATGACAGTAAACCGGAAAACAAAACTGCTGTCCATTTATCAACTTAAAAATAGATTTAGTCAGCCCCATGTTGCCAAGTGATGGATGTTCCCTCAGCACGCTGGCGACTCAGGTTCATGTCCTGAGTGTGGTATGTCAGGAGTGGATGCTGAAAGAGAGGGGATTCAGAGTGCCCCTCGGACACTTCCCTCCCGGGGGGGTGGGTTGCATTGCACCACTCTCATAGTGGCTCCTGGTGGTGGATAGCGGTGATATCCAAGGCAGCATGGGTGATCATGTGCTGCCAGACATCCCAGCCCCAGGATGCAAAATGCAGCACACCCTAGTATGGGAGGGATGGGACTCAAAAACATAAAATGGGCCTGCACCAGCCCCACCGGATGATGGCCACCTGACCCACCATGCCGTGGTTCCCTTTGCACACCACCTCCATCCCTTGCATGTGCTCTGGGGGTATCACTCAGACATCTCCTCATTCCTGTTCCCCCACTGGGGGGGGTCCCTTCTGGTAGGGTTAAAGCTGGACCCCCGGGTGGCAGGGTGCATGTGGCATGTCCAGTGGAGAGTGGCAGTGGGGGTGAAACCATTGGGCAGAAGGGGTGATGTGTGAGCCCGAAGGAGTGGCAGACTGGGGGCCTGGGATTAAGGAGAATTAAAAAAAAAAGATTTATATGCAGATAAATTAACTAGATAGTAGATACATATTCATATTGACTGAGGCAGTTAACTGTCAGTATAGTACATAAAGTAAAATACCATTTTAGTAATGCACCAGATACTCACTCTGAGTGTCCACCTTTGACTAGAGGGTCCATTTTGGGAACTGATGAGAGGACTGAACTTGAGGTGATGAACACAGGAAGGCAAAGAAAATAATCACTGAAGACATACTGATGCATATTTCTGAGTGAACAACATTTTATTTGCATGCAAAAATTACCATTTTAGAAACATATGTAATTTACAGATTGCCTTCAGGTCACTCTAAAGTTTCATGGTAAATTATCCTCTTTCTGCCTCACCTCTTTCCTTCCCCTTTTCTGTCCTCTCATTGACTCTTCCTATTCCCCTATTTTTTTGATTTTACTCCATCCTTCTTCTTTAGCCCTTGTCTTCACTGAAGTACCTTAATAGTTTTCACTCCACCATCCCAGCCCATTCCCCATCATGTTCACTTCTTTTCATCTCTGCTGAAGTCTTACTTTCTCCTGCATTTCAGTCATACGTCATAATGTCAAACTAACCAACACAGACTCCCAGTTTCTTTCAGAATTCAATTCACAACCACACTCTTCACTTTTACAATAATTTACACTGGACTGCTCTAGTCTACCTCGTTGATCTTGTCTCCTCTAGAAAAAGTGTTGGAATCATAATCAGATTCTGTATCTAAAGACAGAAGATTCTAATATGAAATAACATGGTTGTAGTACCACCAGTAACCTGTAAGCCATTATTTTACCCACTCACACACACCCACATTACAACATTCCTCTCCTTTCCTCCTCCAACTGTCAATCTCAATTAGGTGGTATTCTGGCATTACAGCTGCAAAATGTTTTAAGGCAAGCTGGACCACTAATACCAGAATAGTGTGATGGGGGCTCTCAACCTCTTGTCTGACTCCAGAGTCTTCCAAATGTCTATAGTAGTGACCCACATTGCCAAAGCTAGCCAGGCCCTCATGTAGATATGTGCAAGGGATAGTTTTCCAGTCAATCAGGTTATTACATGTTATAAAATGTCTTGGGCAACAGAAACTTGGCTTGACAGTAGCAGAAAAGGTCAGATCCAAAAGACTGGCCTTCAAGAAATATAAGGAAACACAGTGGGACAAAGATAGGAAGGCATACCAAACTTCCCTAAGGGAAGCAGGGAATGCAATAAGGCAGGTAAAGGCCCAAACTAAGGAAACACTAGCACAAACAGTAAAAGAAGGGGACAAGACTTTCTATAGATACATTAGTGAAAGGAGAAAGTACAGAGGGGGTATTGCTAAGCTCAAAGGGAATAAGAGGGAGTGTGTGGAGGAGGACTAAGCAAAAGCAACTATCCTAAATAGATACTTCTGCTCAGTATTTATAGAGGAGAAGGTAGGACTGGGCCCACAGCTCAGCACCATGGACACAGTGGGGAGGGAAGTGTGCTTAAGTCCCTTCACAAAATAAAGGGTCCTACAAGAGCTCGCTAAACTCAGGGTGGACAAGGCAATGAGACCAGATGGCATACATCTCAGGATACTAAAGGAGCTAAGGGTGGAATTAGCAGAGCCATTATCAGAACTATTTAGTGAGTCTCTGAGCACAGGAGAGGTCCCAGAAGACTGGAGAAGGGCTCATGTGATCCCGCTCCACAAGAGTGGTAGCAGAAAGGACGCAGGGAACCACAGACCTGTCAGTCTTACTTCAGTAGTGGGCAAGATTATGGAGGTACTCCTTAAGGAAAGGATAGTGCAACACCTGGAATCCATAGGAGCACAGGATCCAAGACAGCATGAGTTTACAACAGGAAGGTCCTGTCAAACTAATCTCATAGATTTCTTTGACTGGGTAACCAGAGTGGTGGACCAAGGGAGAGCAGTTGATTTCACCTACCTTGACTTCAGCAAAGCTTTCGACACTGTTCCACATAGAAGATTGATAAATAAGCTGGGTAGGCTCAGGATGGGTCAGAAGTTGGTCAACTGAGTGGTAAACTGGTTGACGGGCAGAAAACAGAGAGTGGTGGTAAATGGTATACAGTCAGAAGAGATGCAAGTTACAAATGGGGTACCTCAGGGATCAGTCCTGTGGCCAGTCCTTTTCAATATCTTCATTAGTGACATTGCAGATGAACTAGAGGGTAAGGCTTGTCTGTTTGCAGATGACACCAAGATCTGCAACAGAGTAGATGATCCAGATGGGGTGGGCAGAATGAGAAGAGATCTGGATAAACTAGCAAAATGGTCAGAAGAGTGGCAACTGGGATTTAATGCAAAGAAGTGCAAGATTATGCACATAGGAAGAGAAACCCTGAAGCCACCAATAGGCTGGGAGGGAGTTGCTGGCAGTCACAAAGGAAGAAAGAGACTTGGGCATCATCATCACCGATGACCTGAAATCATCCAAGCAGACATCTAAAGCAGTAGGTAAGACTAGGGGGATGTTAGGGAGTATTAGTAAGGGTATCACAAGTTGTAAGAGGGAGGTAATAATCCCTTTTACAAGACACTGGTTAGGCTCCCATCTGGAGTACTGTGCAGTACTGAGGCCACACCTTCACAAGGACATTAACCAAATTGAGGCAGTCCAAAGAAGGGCAACCAAAATGGTGCAGGGACTGCATCCAGAAGACATATGAGGACAGATTAATGGAGCTCAATATGTATACCCTTGAGCAAAGGAGGGAGAGAGGTGATATGATCGAAACATTCAAACACCTTAAGGGCATTAACAAGGTGAAAGAGTCTAACATGTTTAAATATAAGAAAAAGTGCAGGACAAGAGGACACAACATGAGATTAGAGGGAGGCTGATTAAGGGGGAATGTGAGGAAATTCTTTTGCACAGAAAGAGTGGTGGATGCATGGAACAGCCTACCTCAGGAAGTGGTGGCTATGAATACAGTGCAGGGCTTCAAACAGGCATGGGATAGGCATAAGGGAGCAATACAGATGAGTATGAATAGATAGATCACTGACAGAGCAAAGGCCGATGGCACATTTATAAGGTAGAAAAAGAAATGGGCAGACTGGATGGGCCTAGCGGTCCTTATCTGCCGTCAACCTCTATGTTTCTATGTTTCCAAAGTCACCCAAAAATAAAATCATGCATCTTATCTCCTGCCCACTCCCACAGACCTCCCTTCTGGGTTCACAGTCAGGGGTGGTTATAGGAAGGACACCTCAGACTCCTCAGCACACGAGTTGGAATCAGACAAGGATTTTGACAGGTCTCTCCCCAGATCTTGGTGCAATGAGGGCCATCCTGCCAAACTACCCAGGATACTATCTGTGGAGCCCGTTACGCAGGATCCCCAGCAGCCCACTAAGTCACTTTTTGATCCAGAAGCCCCTGGCAGCTCTCCATTTGAGTGGACCCCTCTTCCTGAGGTCACTGACTACCTGGTCATCTTCCTGCACAAGCCTCTGGACAGGAAGGCTCACAAGAAGCTCCAGAGGGACTGTTCTAGATCTATCCTCTCTTTCAAGATTGTCCTGGCTCCTAAGTTCAATAAGAAATTCTCCACCTTTCTGGGAAAAGCAGGCAAAGACCCCAAGAAAGGCTTGGATAAAAGCCTCAAGGCAGTCCAAAACAAACTGATGGACTTAGTGGGACCCTTGATGTTACTTAGTGATATGGCTCAATAGGCATGTATGAATCAGTCATATTAATCCAGATTACATGCAAGTCGTAGTACAACATGCAGTTTGTTTTCTGGTTAATGCAAATACGCCTCACTCAGTTGAAAGGAGAAAGACTGCCCTTTTGAAATTCTACCCAGACTCCATAGAACTTGCTTCCAAAGACTCAAGCCCAGAAGCCAATGGCTTGCTATTCGGTGAAACGTTGCTCAAGAAGTTTAAGAAATTGGGCAAGGATTTTTCTGGGATCAAGAATACCTAGTCTTTATTTAAGCATTGCAGCATCCCCTTTTTGCATGGGCCAGAAAAAGCAGGGGCCACTCTTTTGGCCAGGATCAGACACATGGCTTTTGCAAAGGCTCCTTGCTTGACAGTTTCTTTGGATATGTATCCCAGTCAACAAAAAAACAGGAAGTTCTATCTGGATGTCACTTCTGTGGGGGTAGATTCTCAATTACTCCCATCCCTACCCCACAATCAGGTAGGTCATCCTCAGGGTGAAGCCCCCAATCTCTTTCAATCAGTTCCTCTTCATCCCTGGACTGCTTCAACTGGTGGGCAGACTATGCATTTTCTCCCACAATTGAGGCTTATCATGCAGGATGCATGGATTCTGAATGTGGTATGGAGCTACTGGATCGAGTTCAAAACCCACCAATTACCCCCTTCAAGTCACTCCCCTTCTTTCTCCAAAGAGGAAAGGTAACTGATTTCCCAGGAATTGCATTCCCTTTATTTCAGTGGTGCCACAGTTCAGGCCCCACCAGGGCTCCAAGGTGGGACCCGCTCAATTTTATTGGTTCCCAAGAAAGACGGAGATCATCAGCTGGTCATCAGCCTGCGAGACCTCAATTGTTATGTTGTCTATAGACATTTCAAGATGGAAGGTATCCATTTTCTAAAAGACAACCTCCTCAAAGGAGATTGGCCGGTTCATCTGGAGCAGAAGAATGCTTGCCTAACAGAATCCATCCATTCCTATGACTAGAGGTGAGTCATATTATCTTGTGTAGGGGTGGCCTGCCAGCTCACTTGCCTTCCTTTGGACCTCACCTCACCCCATGGTGCTTCATGAAGCTTCTGCAACTGGTGGTGGCCTAGCTCATGGCCGCTGGTGTCAGGCTTATCATTTATCTGGACATCTTGATCATGAATAAGTATAATCTGTCACTAGTGAACCATTTCCACCTAATTACCTCCCTGCTGGAACACATTGGCTTTGTCATCAATCAGTACAAATTAATCCTTTTCCCCAGTCAGACGATCTCTTTCTTGGGTTTGAGGTACACTCAGTAGAAGCCTACAGTACCTCAGACTGGCTGTCACTAAGGTCAAGGGCATAAAGAAGAGTTATGTAAGCTACTCAGAAGGGAGCATGCCACTGGTTGGGACCTAGCCAGAGTAATCAGTCTCCTCCCCACATCCATCCAAGCCATATCCCAGTGCCCCACCATTACTGCTCTCTAGAGCAGTGAAAGATAGAAGCCTTAAGACACTCAGGCAACTTCAACTCTCCAGTTCATCTATCCCAGGCAGCCTGAAACAATATTCTGTGGTGGATTTGCCAGATGGACACTTGGAATGGGACAGCCATTTTCCAGACACTACCAGAACTCTAGATAGAGTTGGATGCCAGTTTGTATGGCTGGGCAGCATAGTGCCAAGGCACCTCCACAGAAGACCAGTGGTAAGAGGAGGAGTCCTCCCTTCATATCAATGTGCTTGAACTCCTAGTAGTGCTCTTTGTGATTCAGAGTTTTGACGAGGGCAGGTTTGACCTAGCAATCCTTCTGAAGATGGACAATGTGGTGAAGGTGTGCCACATCAACAAGTAAGGGTAATGAATTCCCTCCTGCTCAATGCAGCCACCCAGAGGTTCTGAAATCATTGCTTGAGACACAGATTGCAGATCCAGGCTCAACATATCCCAGGCCTCTCCAACTTGGTGGTGGACTGGATCTCCCACTACCTGGTGGACCCCAATGATTTCCATCTCAGGAAGGACATGTTTCTCTGGTTACAGATTCAGTAAGGATAACTGGAAGTGAATCTTTTCACCTTGCAGCTCTTGCTCAGCTCCCAAACTTTTTCAGCTGGAGACCAGTTCTCAAAGCCAGTGCCACAGATTACTTTTTTCAGGACTGGAGCTATCTAAAGGGCTATATCTTTCCCCAATTTTCCAAGATCTGCAGAATACTCCATCCTGGCAAGCCCAGCCTTGGTTTGCAGCTCTGCTGGATCTTTCAATTCAACTTCCCCTTCTTCTTTCTTGGAAGAAGGACCTTCTTGTGGATATGGACAGCAACCCACCCACTGTTCTGCTGGAAGACAGGCTCTAGCTAGTGATTTGACTTCTTTCAGGGGTATCTGGTTGACTACAGGACTTCTAGGTGGGGCTGCCAAACTTCTGTGAGAGCTCTGGACCAGAAGGACCAAAATAGTTTATCCAGCAGCCTGGTCTTGCTGGACTGGCTGGTGTACTGCAAGGGATCTGAATCACTTTTCAGCACCTGTGACAGAGGTGGCAGAGTTTTTATTCCAACTGTACATTTCAGGTAAGATGTACAGGTTTATCAATGTGGTTAGATCTTCCATCTCCATGGCACATAGTCCCATGGATGGTAAGTTTGTAGGTCAGCATCCACTTATTTGTAGATTTCTCAAGGCTATCAGATGGTCAAGACAATCACAACCCAGGTACAGCTGCACCTGGGATGTGGACAACATTCTACAGCTCTTCTGGAGTTGGTCCTCAAACAGGGATTTAACATTAAAACACCTTCTCATGAAGCTGTCTTCTCTGCTGTGTCTGACTTTAATTGAGAGGGTGTCAGATGTTAGGGCTTTAGTTATTTCTAGAATGTCTTATCTCTTAGAAGGAAGGGGTTTATTTCTCCTTCACAGACAGCTAAAAACAGCAGCTCAAGGGGTATCCTATCACATTTTAAGCTGGAACCCAAGCTATGTGTGGTATCCTGCCTTCTGGAATATCTCCATCATACAGCCCCCCTCAGTTGGGATGTGAATCAGGTTCTGAAATCTCTGTCTAAATGTCATAAATCAGTGGCAGCTGCCACCATTGTGAGGTGGGTCCACTGGACCTTGGCTGAGGTAAGGATTAACTTGACCATGTTCAGGGTCAACTCCTCTGCAGGGGAAATGGCCAGCAAGGCATTCCAGAGTGGTGTCTGTTTGGAGGCTATCCTTCATACTGCCAACTGGTCTGGGGATTTGGTCTTCAGAATTTTCTACCATAGGCTTATGACTGATGGGGTGGCAACTGTAGTTCTATCTGGAACTTTGAACATGCCTATAATTTAAGCTTCCCTGTGTTGACATAAAATTGTAATTTTCTGAGAATGTACAGTAGTTCAAAAGAAAGTTATGGTTTTAATAATGACATGAAGGCACAGGATTACAGTCCCTCCTCAACCTTCCAGTTTTATTGTGCTGCTGCTAACACTTAAAATGACCTGAAAAGGATGAGGCTGGTTCTGGCGGAAACCTGTTTGCAGTGTTCTGGTTTCAAGTTGTTATTTCATATGGCTCCTATGACCTGGGCAGGCAGTAGTTGGATCCAGTGGAAACCTTGCTACAGTGTTCCAGTCTCAAATTGTTGTTTCTGATGGCTCTTGTTCATTGTTCAATTGGAGATTCTTAGCAATAAACTGTGCAAAGAAGAGGATGACATTTGGTGCCTTTGCCTTTTGTGGTCTTCTAAAGAAGTATGGGAGAAACAAGGGAGAGTTGTAGGCAACAGTCCATGGTAGCTAGGGCCGGATAGCTGAGTTTGATGCCATGTACTTGTAAAAAGGTTTGGTGCTGGACTCTATAAGGAAGAGATCGTAGGCTGTAATTCTGTGCCTCTATGTGGTAATTAAAACCATAACTTTCTCTCAAGCTACACACTTGGATAATTACAATTTTCACCTTTACTTTTCAAACTCCTTGTGAAAATAATTCAGTTGAATTCTAGTATTGAGCTGCACTTTGGATTCTTTCACAGCAATCCATTTTGCATACAGTCAACACAACAAAGTGCTAAAACTCTTTTGTGAACTGGATGCTTTCAAAAAGTACTGCAACTGATGGCATCTAACCCTTAAGACCTGATCCACATAAGTGCCTGTGGTATGCCTGAGTTGAGTATATCCCAGTTTTGGATCTGCACAATCCAATGTTGGTCTGGACCAGACAGCATTCACAGCTCTTGTAAGCAGCACCCTGCTAGTGAGAATCTATGCACTGGAGTATGGGGCAGCAAAAGATGATGGTACTGTCCAAGACTATGGACATTCAATCAGCTTCCCATGCTAGACTTCCAGTGTATCCCTGCCTGCACAGAGTGCAGGGGAGTATTGGATACAGCAGTCATCTAAGCACTGCTGAGTCGCAGTTGGAGTGCTGACAGAGGTGACATTTTTGGAGTTTTGCCAACCAGTATAAGTGCTTCCCCCAGACCACTGTAGTGGGTCCAAGGGCTGGGTGCTGGCATAGGGGATGGTTCAAGATATGGGAATGAAGATGTGGTTGGGCTGAGGGGCACAAAGCTGCTAATGCAGCCCTTAAGGCTGCATAACATCACAGGCCATATACACAAAGGATCTTTTTCTATGCAGATGTCACAAGTGCACATCCACCTCCCCCTTTGGGCAAGCCCAGTCCCCCTGCCTCATAGCCATTTGCATGAACCTGAATAGGGTGCTGAGGGAGGCGTACATCCCACTTTGTGGTTGCTATGAAGTACCCTGCTGACATTCACTGTGCCCATAGGGGTCACTCCACTGCTTTTTCTGGCCCTCCACATGTGCAACTGGGCCAGGAGCCTTCTGAGGATCAAATCCTAAGTCCTCAGAATAACAGCTGTAATTTCTGGCACAACCTGTAACTATACAGTACTTCTTAACCTGTCTATAAACAATGGTCAGATTCCATCCATTTTGAAGCACAAATACTATAAGTAAATAGCAGTTCCAAGAAGTCTCTTGGATAAACAAGAGTGTCAGCTACTGTAATAACTTTTTAGTGTTTGAGAACTGCAAACTGAAGCTGAGTTGTTCTGGAACACTAGAAAGTTACAAGATGATACTCTTTATTAGCTATGACACATCTCAAAATTGCCATTCATTTTTATTAAGCATTTCTTTCTTTGCAAACTCACACAGATCACTGTGTTGCACAGCTGCCACAGATTCAATTTGATCCCCAAACCACCTTCTTGCCTTCCACCACAGACCTCCTCCATACACCCCCACCCTCTTTCTCACACACAGGTCAAAATAAATCAAATTCTGTCCAGAGCCGATAGGGCTGCAGCTGAGTAATTTTGGGTAAAAATATTGAAAATTATGAAACATCATGAGCCTGCATTTACAAAATTCAATATAGACTCATAACTTTGTTGTTTTTTAAAATATTTTTATAGCAGATTTTCAACACAGCCTTCTTATGATCCCACCTCTTGAACAAGGACAGAGAAAATTTTCAACTCCTGTCCGAAAGGTGATTTCATGCAGGGACCACAAAATCACCTTTCAGGATGTAAAAAAACATTTCGGACAGGATCTGAAAAATGACAGCTGTCACTTTCATGAGATGCTGTAAAGATATGGCTAGCTATATATTTGGGGTAAAAAATACTGAAAATTTACAAAGTTATGAGCCTGCATTTACAAAATTCAACATACTGTAGGCTCATAACTTTGTTGTTTTTTTAATATTTTTTACATCAAATTTTCAACATAGCCTTCCAATGATTGTACCTCATGAACAAGGGTGGAGAATATTTTCAACTCCTACCTCAAAGATGATATTGCACTAAGACCGCAAAATCACCTTTCAGGACAGATTTGCCTAATGTCAGTGCAACTGTTAAGGAGGTAGGGTCCAAAAATAGGCATGTTGACAATCTGGGGCAAAAATATGCAAAAAAATGCCCAAGTTATGCCACTAAGTTCAGAACACAATTGAAATTAATTGAACTGCATACCTGTTTCTTCAGTTCGTGGTCCGGCTTTGACGAGTGAAGATGTGTCTGCGGTCCAGAGATGATTACGGTGTTGGACTCCCAATGGGTAAGTAAGGGCTTGGGAGGGTACAGGGTGGTGGGTGCTTAGTTGGAGGTCGAGTGGGGGGACTGCTGATGGCTGTAAAAGACATTGATGGATGGTTTTCCTTCTATAGGGTGAAAAAAGTGCCTGTGGATTTCTACACTGGGGGACTGGGCATCCCTAGGGTCACTGTAAAGTTTTTGGGAGTGGGGTGGTGGGTGCTGGGAGAGAGGTTGGGTGGGTGGGAATTAACAAAAATGGAAGAAAAGAAAAAAACAGATTTGGATTACTGCACTGGGGGATTAGGCACCCTCAGTGAAAGGAACTGAAGAGAACTGCACTGCAGGATTGGGCACCCCCCCGTGTGACTACAGCGTTTCTGGTGGGGGGAGTGGGATGGTGGGTGCTGAGAGGGAGGGCCAGGTGGCCAGAAAGAAAACATGTTTTAAACACTAAATAGTCACATCTGCGGTCTTGTTGGTGGAGGTCATGGCAGAACACGCCACAGTCCGCTGTGATCATGATGGCCACCAAACTGCATTGTGCATGGGCAAGTATTTGGGCATGCACAATACTGGTTGTCAGCCATCTTGGGTTTGGCAGACAGTGTGGTGTTCCACCATGACTGTCCATGCAGTAAATAGTGTGTTGTAGCGCAACTGGGTAGCATGAGTACAATCCTGGTTGCATTTCTTGGTCTGGTTGTTGCTTCTGATTTGGGGGACTTGCTGGTGTGCTGACTTTGAGGCCCATGGTTCTTGGACCCCTGTTGCTGGCGTGCTGCCCCTGGTCGCAGAGTCCCTTGGTGTGGGACTTCTAGGGGCCGGGACTTTGCTTGGTGCTGGTGAGAGTGGTGTCAAGAGCTGAGTTGGGACTGTCGTTGATGTCACCGGTCCTAGTTGGGGAGTTTCCTCGGTGTAAAACACTAAAGTTCAGGACTTTGTTCAGTGCTGGTGGGAGAAGCACCATGAAGATTGACTGTACTCCCAGGGCTTGTGGATGCTGAGGGCATTTCCACATTATTGACCCTGGGGGTAAGGGCATACTGTTGGATCTGCTATCTGGTTGACTCCACAGAGTACTGTGGGGACTTTGAGCTGCCTCATGGACCTGAGCGGTCAGTCTACACGAAGTTGAGGAATTGCTCTCTGGGATTTGGACTTGGGCCTCTGTGGATCTATCAACTAGGGGGCCAAAGGATCTCCAATTTCTGGTATTTACCCTAGGGGTCCCAGTAGCTGGTGAGAGCAGTGCTGGGGCTTCCTTGGGAGCATATTTCTAGTTGTAATTTTTAATATTTTGCTGGAAACATCTAACTACAAAATGACTGGGGCAGTAAGAGGGCCCTCTGCCTTAAAGTTCCTTTGGCTGTGGATTGATATTTTTCTTAGATTATTGTTTTACTTCATTTTTGTGTGATCCTGAGTATTGGGATCCCTTATGTGATTTGCAGTCAGCTCTCCTGAACTGTATTTAAAACTTAATTCTGAGCTTCCTGCTTTTGGGGGTTGTTTGGGGGGATGGTTAAGGTTTACTTGTTCATTTGTATGTGTGTGTATGTGTGTGAGTGTGTGTGTGTGGAGTGTGTGGTATTGAGTTTTGCTTTGGTTTTGGGATTACGTAGTCAGGGGGGATGTGTCTAGGAAGGTATGAAGGCCTGGAGATGGCCAGGATAGTGTATGTGGCATCCCAGCTGTTCAATCTTTGGCCTTTTTTCAGCCTCCCTGTGTCAGATACTACAGCAAGGTGCTGTAGGGAGGTTGGAATTGGGAGGAGTCACAGGATCCGATCAGAGTGGGGTGCCCCTTGCACTGCGGGTGGTGGTAGGAACGAGGTAGTGGGGTGCAGAAGGCGCCCTGGGATTAGAAGGGACTTAGGAAGAGGCAAGACATGTTTACTTCCCATTACCAGGGTTCCCATCAAACTGAGTGGGAAGGTAGCCAGTGGGGCTACACTGTCCACCAATCCCCTGAGGGCGGTGCTCTGCAATGCCAGATTGGTCAGAAACAAGACTGCAATTATAATGGACTTGGTTTCTTTGGCCAATCTGGCTTGCATTACGAAGATCTGTATTGGTGATGACTCTGGCCCGGTTTTAGAGGCTGCCATCCCGCCCGGGTATACCGTAGTGCACTGCCCCAGAGTGGAATGCAGAGGCGGGGGAGTAGCCATCTGTTTTAGATCTGAGCTTGGCTTCACCTTGCACCCAGTGAGAGCACCACATTCGTTTGAATGTGTGGCCATCAGTGGGGGTCCGGGTGCAGGCTGCTTGATTCTCCTGATTTACTGCCCTTCTGGGGTGGCAGGAGATTTCTTGCAGGAGGTGGCCAATTTCATCATTGGGGAAACATTGGAGGCCCCCAGATGTTTAGTGCTGGGGGACTTTAATGTTTGGGCCGAGGATGAATCCTTTCAGCTTGGTTTCAACCTCCTCCAGATGATGTAATCTCTGGGCTTTGCACAAGGAGTTTCCTCCGTGACCCATCAGGGTGGCCACATGTTCAGTTTGGTGTTCTCACTGGGGCTTGAGATAAATAGTCTCAGCACTGATTGGGTCATTTGGTCTGATCATTGCATGGTGAAGTTCCAGTTCATGGCCCCCCTTGGTAGCCCTCCCCCTGCAGAGATGGTCAGCTATCGCCCTTTGAGGGGGTTGACCCCTGAGGGTTTTTTGGCAATGGCTGACCTATCTAGTGTGGACAGTGCATGTGCTGGGGGTGTGTGCATGGCAGTGGATGCCTATAACAAGGCACTTTCTGGTGCGCTCGACTCCCTCACACCAGCCTGTGTATGACCTAGCTCTTTTCACTTGAGGTCCCCTTTGTATGATGGGGAGCTCAAGGTGATGAAGACTTTGGGTTGGAGATTAGAGCACTGCTGATGGAGGTCCAGCCTGGAGGTAGACAAACCTGTCCCTAAATGTGCACTACGGTGCATACCAGGGGGAAATCAACCATAAGAAGGCAGAATTCCTGTCCAGGGAGATTGCTGCCAGGAGGAACTGACCAACTGTGCTCTTTTGGACTGTGGACAGGCTTCTCCATCCATCCTGTCTACAGCCGATGGTAGCATTTTCGAACGCATTGTGCGAGGAGTTTGCTTGGTTCTTCTCGGCCAGAGTGTCTGCCATCAGGCAGGGGGTTCAGCCAGTGGACCAGAATCTGGCCGATAGTGGTGGCCATGAGTGACCGGAGAGCACTCCACCTGGTTGGTGTGAGTTTAGACTGGTGGAGGTGGCTGAGGTCAGTGAGGTTGCCTCCAAGCTTCGGCACACCTTTTGTGTACTGGACCCGGTGCCAACTCATTTCTTAATGAGATGTGTTGACTCCATTGGCCTGGTGTTTGCCCTGATTGTCCAGTGTTCTTTGTTGGAGGGGGGTCCTCCCTGATGCCTTGAAGGAGGCATTGGTGAGACCCCTTCTGAAAAAAACATCGTTGGACCCTGATGTCAAGGCCAATTACTGTCCTATCTCCAATCTCCCATTTTTGGGTAAGATTGTCGAGAAGGTGGTGGCGCTTCAGCTTGAGGGGAATCTTGTGGCCCATGATCTGTACAAGCTGCTCCAGTCTGGGTTTCATGTGAGGCATAGCACAGATACTGCACTAGTTTGGGTGCATAATGACCTCCTCAGGGCTAGAGATTGAGGGGAGGGGACAATTCTTGTTCTCCTCGATCTCTCTTCAGCATTTGACACGGTGGGCCATCCAGTGTTACTTGACCACCTAAGGGAATTCTGTGGACTCACCATCACTATCATGTGCTGGTTTGAGTCTTTTTTTATCTAACAGAAGGCATAGGGTAGTGATGGGGAATTTCTCCACCTCCCCTGGCCACCTGTCATGTGGAGTTCCCCAGGGTTCGGTCTTGTTGACGATGTTGCTTGCCATGTACATACTATCCCTGGGAGAGCTCATTAGGAAGTACTGTCTGGGTTTTCACTGCTATGCTGATGATACCCAGCTGTACCTTCCCTTTGCCCCTGGAACACTTTGCGCAGTGGACGTGCTCAACAGCTGCTTTGCTGAGATCAATGACTGGATGGCCTCCAGCTGGTTGTGACTGAACCCCAGTAAGACGGAGGTACTAGTAGTGGAGTCGAACAGAGGGCGTGATAGGTTGGCCTCTGGTGCAGAGACAGGGCTTTGTCTTGGCTCTGTACCATTGAAGGCCTTCTCTAGGGTGCATGATCTGGGCATTATTCTTGACAGAGGTTTGACACTTGAGTTTCAGGTGGCGGCCATTGTCCATAGCAGCTTTTATCATCTGAGAAATATCGCCAGGATAAAGCCCCTAGTTCCACCACTGGACCTCCCCACTTTGGTGCATGCCTTCGTGATGTCTGGGCTTGACTGTTGTAATGCACTCTATCTTGGGGTCTCCAACTGCAGCTGGTGCAGAATGTTGACAGGACAGCCTAAATATTGTCACATTACTCTGGTGCTGCGTCAACTGCACTGGCTGCCGGTTAGGTGGAGGGTCCTCCTTAAGGTGGGTTTGCTCACCTTTAAGGCCCTACATGGCCTGGGCCCTGGGTACCTGAAGGACCTTCTTGCACCTGCTGTCTTGTTCTGCTCCCTCTGCTCCTCCTCTAGGGGCCTGCTTGCGATTCCCAGGACAAGGTTAAAAACTGCTGGTGACAAAGCATTTAATGTCGCCGCTCCCATCCTGTTGAACTCGCTTCCTTTAGCTGTTAGGGAGGCCCCTTCAGTCGAGGTATTTAAGGCCCACCTCAAGGCTTTCTTGTATAATCAGGCCTTCCCAGACTATATTTTATAGTCCCTACCTGTCTTTCAGAAATTGATGTTCAATTCAGTTTTAGTGATTCTGAATGTAGTTGTAATTGAGGGTAGTAAATTTCATTTTAACTGTTCGGAATATTTTATATAAATGTTTATTATTGTGCTGTTTTGTATTCATTTGATTGATATATGGTGCCCAGAGCCTCCAGATTGGGTGTCTTTTAAATAAAACTTGCCTTGCCTTGCCTAATGCAGTGATACTTCTGATGGAGACCATGAGAGGAGTGCTCCATGAATGTGGAGGTGACTGTGGTGCAACTCCAACATGTTGTTTGGTCGGAAGAAATGCGCTGAATCCTTTATTGATAGCAAGACATCTGCAGGGCTATGCCCATTGCCACCCTTAAAAAAAAAATTTACACTGCTAAAACAGTCAGCAGTCAGGCTGCATAAGGAAACAATACTTACCATAACATTAGATCTTTGAGAGAATCTCCTCCAGTGAGTCACATTATGGAATGGTAAGCCATCAGCATTAGGGCTACGTGGAAACATTTGATAGCTGAGGCTACACATGCCAATGTGTATTGTTGCCACCTTTATAACATGGGCAGCATCATTATGCTTCAGTTCCCCGATGGAGAAAAGCTCAGAGAATCATGGGACTGACAGGGACCAAGGCAACCAGGACCTAACCAGACACACAAGAGGGGATATGGAAACTTCAGCAGATATGCTAAATACAGGAATAAGAGAACACCCAGCATACTAGAACAAGAAGGATAATCATCCGCCACCCGAAAAAGTGGGGAAGGATGGATGGAGAGCTGTGGCTCAATGGAGGAGATTCTACTGAAGATCTATCTGTATGGTAAGTAACTATTCTATCTTCTTCAAGGACATCTCCCTCCATTGATAAAAATCATGGAAATGTTTCCCAAGCAGTACCAAAGCACAGAAGCACTGACACAGGAAGAAATAATCTAAGGATCCTGAGTAAGGAGGCCTTGCAGGACTGTGCAGCTAAATCTGACACATCTATGCGAGACAATGTCCAGACTGTAGTGTTTAGTAAATGTATGAACAGTACTCCAAGTGGCAGCAGCACTGATGTCTGCAGTGAACACACTGTGAAACCAAGCCATGGAGTAGCCACTTTATGAGTGGAGCGAGCATGGAAAAGACCAGGAAGCTCCATACTGTGCTACTAGTAACAGAAAGAAAAGCAGCAGACCACCATTTGGAAAGTTTCTGCTTTGAAGTCAGGGAGCCCACCATCCTGGAGAAGACAGCCCCAAACAGCTGAGAGGACTTTTAGTACAATCAAGGTACTAACTCAACACCTAACAGAAGTCATGTGCATGCAGACAGCATTCTTCACTATCCATGGGAGTTGAGAGATAAACCAGAAGGTCAATAATCTGATTTAGTGCTGGCTCAGAAATGACCGCACCAAAAAACAAGGACTGGTATGCAATGTAACCCCATCCTTGTGGAAAATAAGAAAAGGAGGCTTAGCAACCAGATCCTGCAGTTCTGAAATATGTCCACTAGATATCACACCCATGAGGAAACAAGTCTGTTGTGGAAGCACAGCTCACAAGTAGCAGCAGGCTTGAAGGGAGGTGCAGAAATCTCCAGAACCAAATTAAAGTCCCCCACCAGAACTGGATCATGGACTGAGGGTGAAGAAGTAGAATACCTATGAGGAACCTGCAAGAAACCTCAAGGCCACTGTCTTGCCATTGGTGAGGGCATGAAAAGTCAACACAGCAGCCAAGTGGACCTTAACAGAGGAATACCCAAGTCCCATATTTGTAAGGGACAGGAGACAGTCCAACACCAGACTGACCAGACACATGAAGGGGTCCACCCTCTGGGCAGCATACCAAATCATAAAATGTTTCAACTTTTGTGAGTAGGTGTACCTAGCAGATGGCTGTTAGGCCACTAATAGAATAGCTGCAATCGCTGTGAAAACTCCAAAGTGGGAGAGCTCTACATCCTTAGGAGTCAGGCATGGAGGTGCATGGATCAAAGATCTGAATGCAGCACCACACTCCTGTGACAGAAGTCCCAGTCATAGAGGGAGCAAGATAGGGGGCTTGATTTTCAAAGCCCTGAGAATGCCACAAGCTCCTAGTGCGCCGATCATTTTGCGCAGGGGGAGTGTGGCATTCTCTCAGTCGGTGGTCAGGATTTTCAATCCCGAGTACCAAATGCATGTTGGGTGAGCACTTCCTTGGTCCAACTTGAACCATTTGGAAGATCCTTTTTATGTGGCTAGCACCACAGTTTTGGTGCTAGCTGCCGTAAAATGAGGAAACTGTTGCAATTGTGCCCAATGTACTAAAATTGGTAGCAGTTGCATGAAAGAAGTTTGGAGCAGCTGTGCCAAAAAACAGGTGTGGCACAGGGTGTGATGCAAGCCCTGCATCACCCTTTGAAAATCAAGCCCAGAGGGGTTCACTGCCAATTGCTGAAGCAGAGGTAAGCAGATTTGTCTGGTCCAGTAGGGAGCCACGAGAACCAGTGTGACCATCTCAGCCCTCAGCTTGAGCAGAACCATTTGTATTAGAGTGACTGGAGAATGGCGTGCATGCACCTGACTTTTCAAGAGATGGATAATGCATCTTGCCAAAAAACTCTATATCTCAAAGCCAGCAAGCAGAAATGTGGTAATTGTCATAATATGGAAATGCAAAAAGGTCGTTATCCGGGTGACCCCACTTTATGACTAGGTTGTCCACTGTGGAGTTCAGTAGCTCCCATTTGTGGCAGAGTGCTTGGGACTAACAAGGATAATCTGTAAGGGGATGGAGAGTGCCAGGCAGGACTACAGCTGACAGGAACATGTTGTGGTCCATGACCCAGTGTCAGGCTCTCATTGCCTCTCTGTAAAGAGGATACAAGTGGACACTGCCTTGGTGGCCTATGTAGTACATCACTGAGATGTTGTCTGTATGGGTCAACAACTGATGATGTAGAAGGAGGGAGGTGTAGGCCTGTAGGCCAAGCTGAACAGCCCTCATCACTAGGGTATTGCTATGCAGAACTGTATCCAGAGGGGAACATTGACCCTGAGGCTGGAAGGGACCTGGATGAATATCCAAGCTAGAACCAGAGGATCCATCATCATTATTAATGGAGGAAATGGGCAAAGAAAAAGGATTGTGTCTTCTGGTTGGAGTGGTCTAACCACAACACCAAGGAGCGGTGGAGTGGTTGGTTACTTCTATGAGACACTCCAGCTCACTGGAATGCTGAGCCCACTGGGCATGGAGGAACCACTGCAGAATACTCATATGCAGATACACCAGTGTGACAGTTACAGCAGCAGTAGCCATGTTGCCTATCAATCTTAAGAGACATCTGACTGAGTCATAGTCACTGGAAGAGGCCAGCTCAGCCTGAGCAACCAGTGCTGTAGCATGGTATAAGGGAAGAAAATCTTGACCCAACCACATATTCAGAACTGCTCCTATGTATTGGAGATGCTGGCATAGAGTAAGAACTGACTTTGGCTCACTCACCAGAATGCCTAACTGTTTGAAGAGTTGCCTGATGTGGAACAGTGTGTAAACAATAGCCTGTCTTGATGGGACTTTCAGAAGCCTATCGTCTATTCAGAAGACATGGAGGCCCTCTCTTATGAAGATGGCAACAACCACTGCAAAGCATTTGGTAAAGACTTGCAGTGCACAAAACAATTCAAAGGGCAAGACATGAAACTGATAGTGTGAGCCCTGAAGCATAAGCCACAGGTATTGTCTGTTTGATCTGTGGATCTTGATATGCAGGTAAGCATCCTTGTCATCCAGTGTACACATCAAATCACCTTGTATGAGCAGAGGAAGGAAGGATTGGAAAAAGACCATTCAGGACGACTTGTATTTTACAAACAGGTTGCAGCCTTAGAGGTCCAGGATGGGTCGTAAATCTGCAGTCCATTCTGGTACCAGGAAAAATAGCCCAGGTTCATTTTTGCAGCTGCAATGAATACTATGAATCTTTTACTGAGGATGATTTGAACCTCTTCTAGCAGGAGGGCAAGATGTTCCAGAGGTTAGCAGTTTGGCAAGGGAGGGGTGCACTGTAGTGACAGAGAGGAGGTCTAAGAAGTATCCTCGCTGAACCTCCTCCAGCACCCAAGCATCCGTTATGAACTCCCTCCCGTTTGGAAGGAAGAGTGAGATTTGGCCCAGCACCAAGATGCCCTGACCTACAGGAGCTAGAAGAAGTGATGGTGGTCTGTTGGAAGCTGCTGAGGGTGGTGGTGATGCCACAAATACCTGCACCTTTGGTGAACCTGGCATGGGCACCAGGATTCAGATTGACCTATGAGAACAGGGACCACTGAGAGTAATGGTTGGGTCCCCAGCAGTAGATCATCCCAGGGCAGGTATAGGGCCCATGAGAGGAACTCCAGCCTCTACCCTGTGGCTTAGGATTCAGAGTAGGCAGGGACCTCAGAATAATTTTAGGTGTTAGGAGGTCCATCAAGGCAGACTGAACATTGGAACCAAAAACTGCTTACCTTTAAAGGGGGCATTAAGGACTGACTGATGGACATCAAAGGCAAAGAAAGCAACATATAGCCAGGAGTGATGGCACAGGCAAATGTCAGATGTAGCAGCATGAGCATCAGTAGCAGATGCATCCTAAATGGATTTCAAAAGGTGCTTAATTGCCTCCAAAGCATTGGTAACAGTCTGCTAGGCTTCAGTTTTTTCTGGACTATCAGGCTGTTTGTCTTTCATGGTAACCACAGACTATCACAGGCTATTCTGATATTTGATCATGTAAGCCTGGTAGCTGGAAATTCTGAGTCCAATGGATGCCCGAAGAATATGTCATTTCCTTGCATATTTTCACTTTACTGCAATGACAACAACAGAACAGGGGTTCCTTTTATTTTACCGGCAGCATAAATGATTCAATTTTAAATTAACTGAGAAGTAGAAGCATTAGCAATACTTGCAGAGTTTGACAACGTTCTTCAGCAGTGGTGTACCAATGAGTGGTTGATGGTGGGAGAAAGAACTGAGGCATAATGGGCCCATCCACATTAAACAGGCAGCGACAATGCACGTTGACATGGATGGCCCCCGTTAACAAAAGTTTCAGGGTGATCCTAATGCTGACGGGTTACAGTTCCAAGATGTGGCTCAAAGGAGGGAGATGTCCTCAAAGAAGATCAAATGTATTGACAATTTCAGGGATGGAAGAAGGGATGTTTTATTTATAAATATCAGTTGTGGTGGTGTTCACCCATAAAACACACACACACACACTACACATACAAAACTCTTTACAGTATTTACCACATTTCATTTGAAGAATCAGACACTGGATGAAAACTAATGCCGGTAGGAACCTTTTAGTGAACTGCAATTGACTGAGGGCAAATCATGCATTGATGGCGGTGTTTACAAAAATAATAATAAAGTACTTTTAAGAAAAAGATTTTATAAATGTTTTAGAACAGCATTAAGAAGATATTTTTCTTTAATATTCAATTGGTATGTCGTGCCTATATGTCTTGCTATTTGCTTGACAAAATGTGTTACAATCAGAGGGCAGTAGGAACATTTATTTAAGTTTAAAACAGCTAAAAAATAGAGCTTGAAATGCTAGCACACTCAGAGCATGCAGAACATTAGGAGGTCTTCATGTGCTGCAGCCTCTCATTTACTTCAATAGGAAAAATAATGCTTTCTTTTACAGGCAGTGATAGCTATTATTTAAATGTACTAAATGGACTGGGTAGCTTGAGATACAGTGGATGCTATTTTAACATTGTATAATAATATTATGCACTTCACCTGTATTTTTGGCATTGTTGAATACTGATTGATACATTTTCACATCTTAATTATTAAGACTTGTGATCTCAGGTTTTTACAGGTACCATTTTTTCTATCTAAATTGATAGAGTATATGGATCTTATTCTTTTAATGTAATAAGGTGATAAGGAGGCATGCTTAAGTGCCTCAAATTTGTCAATAGCATTATTTAATCAAAATGTTTTGACACTGATTATAGACACCTGAGACATGAGTTTAAATAAAGTTTGTGAAGTGTAGGTAGCCACATCCCCTGAGGAAGAGGTCTTTTGCCTCAAAGCGCTGGGGCTCATCAGGTAGTGGTTTGTTTAGTTTTCAGTATGGTTTGTATTTATATGCACTGTTTGCACCATTTGCACAGCTTATACAGCTTGCACGATAAAAAAAGTGAAAGATTTCCCAATGCAGTAGAGTGCTTGTTTCCTTTGGTTTGGCGGTACTGATTATTTAACAAGCACCCAGTCCACATTGAGAGTGTAACCTTTTCTGTCTGGGCTGCAACACATCGAGGTAGCAGCTCTCAACTCTGTAAGAGGTCTTCATGTGCTGCAGCCACTCATTTACTTCGATAGGAAAAATAATGCTTCATTATACAGGCATGGTAGTGCCGGTTCAGTATAGTAGGATTGAGTAAGAACTTTATTGTTAAACTCTGATTTTTCACTTTAATAACTCTGCCCATGAGTGTAGGCAGGCATACTCTAAGCACTCCATGGTGTGCAATTTTATTTAAGTGGGGGGCTAGCAAATAGGCTCTGAACTGTTTCCTTTTTCCATGGAAGCTAACAAAGAAAATACTGAACCTTTCTGTAATTTTATTCATAGGAGTCGAAACTAGAAGGACTGGTCACTAATACTCTCTTTGCGTCCCAAGGACAATACAACTTTACAGGCTCTGGGCTGGTATGTGGGTGTCTTAAGGAAAAATGCATGGCATTTGTATTTACCCATGCATGGCAACAACCATTGTCATGAGATACAAAAGTTGTATTTATTGTGCCAAATCAGGCAGCAAACACAGTCCTGGTGTACATTTGTGTATTGTCTGGCTCCCCCCGGGGTGTGTGGGGGGGTAGCTCACCCTAACAAGGGGAGTGGGATAGCAGTGAGTTCACTTGGTGTGCAGATCTGAAATCCCTGGCTACACCCTGACTCTGCCCCCATTAAACTGATTTACTTGAAATTTTTCAGACACAGGGCTGGTGCCAGGAACTCTAGATTCTGTAACGTATGTGGCAATTGATTAACAAGGAGCAATGTTATGGAGGTGTGCAAAATGTACACTTGGCCAAAATTACAATATTTTTTTGCTCACCTATAACTAAAAACCTAGGAGGATTTTAAACCTGAAAATGCAGGCTTCATAGAGTCTGCCCACAGGGCTGGCCTTAATCATTCTGGGCCCTGTGCAGCTCCCTGCCGAGCCCTACCAGTCCACTCCCTGTGGGATCCCCACATTCATCATGTACACCTACTGTAACTAACCCTCCTGTCTTGTATTAATAAAGCAGTGCCAGGTCTACTAGTTTAACCAGCATCTTTTAATTAGTGCCATTGACTGCATTGAATTATTTGACTTTACCCATTGGAAATGAATCTGACAGCCTGGAGCATGAAGTTAAGTAAGTGTGGTACTACTACCGTATTCATTTCTGTAAGGATGGGAACATTATCACTGGACACTCACACCTCCGATAATCGGATTTGCAAACAAGTCAAACAACTTAACTTTTCTGGAGGTGTGAGTGAGAGAGAATAGAGAGGATTATCATGGGTCTCCAGTAAGGTTGCCACCTGTCAGTTTTTTTTTATCAGTGATCGGGTTTTCAGTGTCCCTATCAGGAAATCCCGTCTTGCACTGTGCTGGTCAGGTTTTTGAGCCATTTTGAGTGCTCACATACTTTGGGAACAGATTTTGTCATATCATTCATTGCTTCAGCTACATGTCCAGGTTATAAACAAGTTCTCTTGTCAACATAGCCCTTTTTTTTGTGAAAGCAGTCAACCTGGGAGGTGTAAAGTATGGCCATTAACACCTTTAATACTTACTTAACCTAATCTTTTCCACTGCATCTTAAAGTGGCATGGCAGCAAAGCTGCCCCACCTTTTGTAACAATAACATAGCCAGTTGTCTCCCACTTTCATTTGCTGTTAAACATTTTCATCTCTAACAAAATGTAGGCATTTTTAAATGTTTTCCTCAAGAAAAAAGTATGGGCCCTCAAAGTGCAGGGGCATAGCTTGCACCTAGCTAAGGCTGGCCCTGTCTGCCCAAAGTGTGTGCTTTTGTGATTTTTAAGTCACTAACTTGCCTGAGAAATTAAAGAAAAACAGTGTGTATGCTCAGTTTAAAAAGAGAACATTCTAAGGATAACTGATTTTTAAGACTGCATTTCTAAATACAGTTGTTTGGCAAAAATGTGTGTGTGTGTGTGTGTGTCTGTGGGGATGGGGTTAGCCTGGTGCTATATTCATGGTTCATATCAATTTCAACAGCGTTCATTCAGTGACGGCGGGGCTATCCGTCAGTGTTCCCCTGCTGAACAGAGATGTGCATACCTATGTTGGTAATGGCCTTTTGGCTGCCATTAGCCACATCCACAGAACATTTTTTTTAAACTGGACACCAGGGTGCCCAGCCCCTAGTGGCAACTGAATTATTCAATGTTCTAGAATGGGGTGTCCACCCCAAGGCTGGTTAAGTCCTCCCCTTTCCATTATTATGTCACTATTATGTAATCCTCACACCTGCCACACCAACATACTGACACCAGGGTGCACAGTCCCTTGAATCAGCTCAGACCACACCTCCTCCAACCCAGCAGTGCACAACATAGGGGTAACCACACATGAGGCTGCCAAACATCAAGCCAACACTCGGGTGCCCCTAACCCCAGTGCCATTAGCCAAAAAATAAAAACAGACCCTCAATGTCTTGATTTTTTTTTAAGCCTGCAATAGAAAAATCATCCCTCAATGTCTGTTGTGCACCCATTCCCCTCCACGGCCACTGTCCCTGCCCCACCCCACCAGACCTGCCACTCAGCATTCAGCACCCCACTTACACACCCCTCACTCACCTAAAAATGACTCACCACTGTAGATCGAGACTCTGAGAAGAAAGATGTCAGCATCCTGTGACCATGGCTGTGAACTGTGTCATTAATGTGTTTATTTATTTAAAAGTTTAACCAGGAAGGACATACTGAGGTGAATAACAGCTCATTTCCAGATGCATCCTGTGGGAGAGGGGAGAGGGAGATAAATAACAGTAAAACTACTAAAAATAAGTAAAATCCAATAATACAGTAATAAGTGAAATATAACAAACATTTGCACTTCTCATTCGTACTTCTACCCTCTGCAAATTGACATCCAGCTCTTGTACCACACAAACGTGATTGCCCATTTTGTCCTCACCCTCCACTGCACATACACCCCATGCTATGACCCTGACCCTCCCCTGCAAAATGTGGATCCGTACTGCTACACTACTACCCATAGGACTAATAATTTTTACCCTCCCAATGATAACATACCCTACTTATGACTGGACACAGACAATAGCCCCCTGGGTCTTGTATGGCAACCACCTCTGTGCTTATGATTCCTTTACTTCCCCACTCTGTTTAAACTGTACTGCCAATCATAATTTCAGGGACATGTTCCCCCCCTTGCTCAAATGGCCTTTTGTCCACCTCCACAGCTGGCAGACTATCTCACTGCTCCCAAGGTCTCACTTCATTCAGGGAAAACTTTTGCTATGCCACACTCAGTGTACAATGCAACACAGGAGCAACAAACAGCTAAAGGAATACCTGTGAAGGCTAGCATTGGTGTTGTTACTGATTGCTGGTAATATCCTCCCCAACCCAGGGCCACCCCTTAAGTTTAACACTCTTCAGAGGAGTCATGGATCACTCACAGTTGCATCCCTTAACATCTGCAGCCTCCTTCCTAAACTTGACAATCTGAATGCCTGGATTGCCCAACACAACCCTGATATCCTTTCAATCATTGAAACATGGCTTTCTCCAAAGACACCTGACACATCCATCTCTGTATCAGGCTATTCAGTATTCAGGTAGGATCAGCTTGCAAAAAGAGGAGGCGGTTGTGCAATCTATCTTAGAGACTGTCTACAGGGCCTCACCCTGCCACTGCTTACTACCTGTGGCAATGTACAAGCTCTTGCCATTAGAGTGCTTTTAGGCACACACAATAGAGCCATCACTGTAATGTCTGTTTATATTCCACTCAGACTGGTAACCTCGGGCCTGGATTCACTCCTGCAAAGTTTGGGTAGCTTAAGTTTTAACTCTGAAGTCATAGTTCTTGGTGACTTCAACATCAATTGGATTTCCCTTGAAGCTAACTTCTTCAAAGATGCACTCTCTGCCGTTCACTTTACCTAACTTGTTGAATCTCCTACAAGAATTAACTATAAAACTGATATGAGTACCTTTCTGGAATGTGCACTTTCTAACTGCCCAACCACATTTCCAACATCTCAGTACTCCCAGATGGTATAAGGAATCACTCCCCTGTCCTATTCTGCTGGGTTAAAAAATTCTCCAAGCCCCCCGCCAGAACAATCTCTACTAGGGTCCTCATTCGAGACCACCTTGCACTTCCGAAATTGGACCTCCAATAACTACACTGTTCCACAGTCTACTCAGCCAGTGATGTCAATGCTGCACTTGAACAATTTATACAACTATTTAACTCTGTTTTCGATAAGCACGCTCTGTTAAAAAAACATAAAATCAAAGGTCACTGTAACCCCTGTATCTCCCCGGATATCACTGAGCTCTTAAAAACCAAGGACCACCTATGGCATAGGGCTTGAGCCACAGGGAAATAGTCTAACATTCAGATCTACAAACAGGCTAGAAACAACTGCACTAGGGCTATCTGTATAGCAAAAAGTAAATACTACAAGGATGCCCTCTCTCATTTCTGGAATGACGGCCATAAGTTTTGGAGCAACCTTAGAGAAGTCACTGGTAAAGCCCCCAAAACACCCCCTTGCCATGCTTAACATTAATGGTGACCCCCCCCAACCTCGAGACATTGCTAACACTTTCAATAACACATTTACTGACCTGAGTGGCGTCCTCTCTCCTGACTTTTTCTGTCCATCAAGCAAAAATGGTTCCAGCGGGAATGCCATCCTGCTCCCCTCCTACTCACTGTTCTAGTTTAGAGAAATCTTGGCTCCTGAAGCCAGGAAATACTTTTTCAGGGTCCTGGGGAAGACCAGATTTAGTGGAGATAGCTTGGACCTCTAGTTTGTTGCGCTTGCTCTTGATGAAATCCTGGCACCCCTTACTCATATAATTAACCTATCACTCAGATACTCTCAAATCCCTAAAATATGGAATGCAGCGACAGTTACACCAGTGTATAAGAGTGGTGACTGGGCACAGTACGAGAACTATTGTCCTATATCCATCCTCCCCCCACTCTCGAAAGCATTAGAAAGAATAGTGGCTTACTACCTGGTCAACTACTTGGAAAAATACCAGCTGCAGTGTTCTGAACAGCATGGTTTTAGGAGTGGGCATAGCATCACAACTGCCTTCCTGAAATTCACGAGTTTCATCCTTCACTCCCTTGACCAAGGTCACCTTGTTGGTGTGACCTCTATTGATTTAACCAAAGCATTTAACACAGTGAACCTTGCCCTTATGGTTGATCAACTCTCTGCCACTGGTCTTTCAAACAACTCTGTGGAGTAATTCAGAAGTTACCTCAGCGACCATTCACAGGTGGTGAAGATAGGTAATTTCCTTTCTGACTCTAGACCTTTTCTATCCGGAGTCCCACAAAGCTCCATCCTGGGACTGCTACTGTTTAGTGTTTTCCTTAACTCACTCCCTCTTGCTAGCCAGGGCTGTATGCTCTTGGATGTGGATGATGTTGTTTCATTCACCACTGATCCTGGCCTCAACGATCTGGAAAAGTGACTCCAGGATAACTTTGTAGACATCAAAAGGTGATTCAATGAACACAAACTTACAATGAATTACAAAAAAACCAAAACTACGTTGTTCTCCAGCCCTCAAAAACAGACATAGATCCTACTCTCTTTCAATCACCCATGATTTGGGCTCCCCACTGGAGCTTGTTCTGCACTTTAAATATCTGGGCATTATAGTTGACAGCTCCCTGTCTTACACTATGCGTATTGACAACATCACCAAGGCAGTCAATTCTCACATAGAGCTTCTTTATAGGTACAAATATTGTCTGACTGCTGATGCCCTCAAACTTGCTCTTCATAGTTCAGTGGCCTCACTTATAGACTATGGGTTTGTCATCTATCGGGGAGCCATGGAAGCATCCCTTAGCCATATTACTATAGCTCTCAAAAAAGTCAGCCAGCTCCTAACTGGTTCTGCCTGAATGACCCACACCTGTGACCTGTATTCTCAGGTGAATGGGCTACATCTCAAGGGCAAACTAATGTACTAACTTGTCAGCTTGTAAAAAAGTCAGCCTAGGAATGATGCCCCCTAGGGTCCAAGATCTCCTCATCCCATACACCAGCCCTCACCACACCAGAAGCTTGGCTAGCCAGTTCTTCAAAATCCCTTGCTGTCATACCTCCCAGGGTAAAGGTCATTCATCCACCAGGCCCCACTTTGGTACAATTCACTTTGAGTCGATATATTCTCTGCACTCACGCTGGGGCTCCTTTAAGCAAATGCTCAAACAACACATTTTTGCTATTGCCAGCTGTGACTGCTTCCATTAAGTAGTCCTGACTGTATCTGTACCTCCCTAGGTCCTTTAACTCCCTTCCAGCACTTCTTTTCCTTCCTGCTCCTTGCCTTTCTATCCTTTCATACCTCCTCCATTACCCCCATTGCCCTCCCTGTCTTTGCACCCTGCATCTTCTTCCCTCCTCACCTTTAACTTCTTGGACCTCTGGCTGTTCATGATCAACATCTCATCAGTGCTGAGGGCAGGCATAATTGAGTACTCAGGCAGTATTTTATCACTATTGTCAGCTGTGACTGGCTCCACTTCTTAGTCCCTACTAGTTGTTCTCAACCTCCCCTGGCCCCCTTATTTCCCTTCTAGCATGTCACACCTCTCCGGCTCCTTGCCTCCCACCCTTTCCCTACCCGTCCTTCACCCCCCATGTCTAAGCTCCCTGCATCTCCTCTCCACCTCACCTTTGACTAGTCCCTCTGGGCTTCTCCGCTGTCTCTCTCCTCCTCCTATCATCCTTTTTCCCTCAATCTCCCCATCTACCCAGGCCTTTGCAATTCCTGCCTTCCTTAAAGCCCTAATTTCCATGTGTACTCATTAATCCATGCATGACTTGGCCTATTTGGGCTGCACTTCTCCCCCTCTTGCTGCTAGCCTATGTTTTGCAATTTTATGAATTTATCCATGCCCGTGGCATACATTGTACAATGCCATGTGTAGATAGCTGTCTTGCACCATTAGTGATTTATTATTTGTACCTGCTGATTTGTTTGTAGTGCCTGTTGATTTGTTTGTTGTAGTATAGTGTAGTGTCTCTGTAGTGTCATGCCCATGGCATACATTGTACAATGCCACAAGTAGTTGGCTATCTTGCTCCATAAGTGATGTATTCTATGTCCCTGTTGTCTTGTTTGTAGTCCTCTACCTCTGTGTTTGCTCACTTGTATTTTATCCCTTTGACATAGAACCTACAGTATGTAAAGAGCAATTTGCTCAAAGGTGCTACTCCATGAATGAAATAAATAAAAATTAAAAAAATATAGTAGCAGATAGTAAATGATTACAAGTAAAAAAAAAAAACACTTTTTACCTGTAAAGAAGGGAAATGTAGTAGAAAAGCGTAAACAGGTCAAAAATAGTCAAAGAGAGAAAGAAGAGAAAAGATTTGTACTGTAGATAGGTACAGGTAGAATAACAAAAGTCATCAATAAGAGACTTTAGGGAGGAAACAGAAGAGGCAAATGTTACTGAGAAAGGAAGGGAGGACCTAAGTTTAGGAAATTGGTAAGAAAAAGCAGATTGGCCAGCAATAGATTTTCTAGAAGGAATAAAGAAAGAATGGGAAATATTATTTCATAGAGTGTAGGAGGAAGAAGGAGTAGAAGATAGAAAGGATTTGAGATAAGAGGGAAGGGTGCTGAACCAGAATTTTGATATAAAAGAGACACAATGGGAAAGGCACCTAGCATCAAGGGAGGGAAGAGAAAGGGCTGAGTAAAGAGAGCAGTGTTGAGCACGAGGTGGTCAGTCAAGAGCAAAATGACAGAAAGAATGAAAAAGGGGGTCCAGTCTGGTAGGGGAGGATTTAGGAGCTCTGCTGTTGACTAAGTCAAAGTAGTCAAAGATAGGGAAAATCATTTTTAATGCAATTTCTTGATGAGCAAGAGGCAGAATACATGCTTTATTCCTCTACAATGCTCCAAGCTTAGGGTGCAGCTTATGGTGGATAGCATCAATAAGCACTGAGAAATCAAGATACCAGCTAGGGCAGACCCCAAGGTACTTGAAGGAGGGAACATCTTCAATCTTATTACCATCAAGATTATTAAATAGTGGGAGAAAAATAAGTCTGGCTAGCCTCTGAGGGGTGCCATAAGTCATGGACTGTTTTCTTTTTTGGCATTGAGGGACAGTTGGTTAGACTTGAACCAATGTTGAATGTTGTCAAACTCTAACTGCAACTGAGAGGAGAGGTCATGGGTAGAGGAGCCCAAAGCAAAAATAACGGTGTCATCAGTGTATATATGAATAGACATGGAGGAACATACAGTTGGGAGGTCATTTAAGAAAATGGAAAAGAGAGTAGGACCCAGGACAGACCCTTGAAGGACTTCTGAGTTAATGGGAAGTAGATGGCTTGAGACCTTCCTTCAATGTATGAATGAAACCAGCTGACTGAAGAGTCAGAGAGGCCTGTTGCTTTGAATTTGTAACAGAAGGACAGAATGTGCAACAGTGTCAAAAGTTTTAGCAAGAGTAAAGTAATCAGTCCTTGATCCATACCTGAGAGTATGGACAGTGAGCCACAAGAGGGAGGTGGAAGTGGAGTGGGATTTCCTAAAATCAGACTGGAAATGTATGAAAAAAGAGGAGCTGTTAAGAAAGGAAGAGAGCTGAGTGAGAACAAAGTGTTCCTGTAACTTTGACATGATGGGGAGGAGAGATATTGGATGGAAGTTACCAGGAGAGGTGTGAACACCACCCTTGTGAAGAGGTATGACAGTAGTCTGTTTCCAAATATCAGGAACTGTAGTAGAGGAAAAGGAAAGAAAAAGAATAATGGGCAGAGCAGTGGAAGGAGCTGGCAAAAGGAGAATCTTAAGGTCAAGGCCATCTGGGATACCACCCTTTTGAGGATTAAGGGCAAGCAGATCCTTAAGGAAATAGGGGGAGTGATAGGAGAGAAGGAAAAAGAAAGAGGAGGGCAAGGCAGAGAGAAGGAAGGGGAGGTAAGGAGGAGGAGGAGGAAGGAATTTGAGAGAGGGCACAGGTAGTTAAGGAGGTGTTAAAAGACATAGCAACAGCAGAAGGGTCAGAGATAAAAAGAATCACCAACCTTGAGTATAGGACAGATAAACTTGGTCAGAGGGGTAAAAAGGGAATGGATAACCTTCCAGAACTTGGAGGTATTATTAATATTATTTTGAAGCATGGACACCAAATACTTAGACTTTTCAAGTTTGACAGCCTTGGTACAGATGTCGCAAAGGCTTCTATATTAGGCCAATACAGATAGGGAGACAATGATTTTAAAAGTACACAAGGCAATGTCTCTGTTGCAGAGAAAAGTAAATACCTCAGTCGATATCCTGGGAAGATGTGTACCACACACTTTTGATTTTCACAGTGGTGCATGACAATCCCATACAGCCAAAATGTTTTACTGTAAATATGTAAGACAGAACTTATATTACTATTATTATTGTTACTATTATTATTATTATTATTTCTGTTATATATTTCCAACTCCTTTTGATCTTTTACTCATAACTTGGTCATTTGTTAATATTTTTTCCCAAAATTTTCAACATTGCCTTTTTTGGACCTCACCTCATGAACAAGGTTGGAGACATTTTTCATATCATCCCAAGAGGTGATTTTTCAGTCACTATGAAATCACCCTTTGGGTGGCTTTTGAAAAATTCCACCTACTGGTTTCATGAGGAGGGATCAAAGGAAGACAATGTTGAAAATCTGCAGTTAAAATATAAAAAAAAAGTTATGAAGGTACATTGAAATGTTTTGTTGCTCACTCACAACTTTGCCAATTTTCAATATTTGACCAAACATTTTCAAAATAGCTATGGTTTCGCACCACTTTATGAACATAACATGCCCATACAGCTGTTCAGAATGAGAACATTCAGAATTTGTGAAATTTCAATAGAATTCTCTGAAATGCTGTGGAATTTCATCAGAATTGTGTGGAATTTTTGAAATGTATTAATTTGGTCATAACTCTGCTAAAAAGTAGTAGAAATGTGAAATGTGGCATGGTTACCTGTTGATAAGTGGTCTAACATTTTTCCAAATATGACACTAAGACACATCGTCTCAAAATTAATGGTGCTCAAATTCTGTCATTGTATTTTTTTGTGGGAAATTTGTTGAACATTTTATCTGCATATAACTTAGGCACCTTTAGACTTAGAAATCTGAAACTAGGTACATACACAAATGTAGTAATAATCCTTGTACTTTCAAACTTTTATAACATTGTGATGAATGCTTTTAAAATTATATTAAAATAACTAAAATTAAAACTTTGTCAAAATGTTTGGCTATCTATAGCACAGCCTCCTTTAAAGTGTGATACTTAAAACATAGCTCACATACCCATATTGAATATTTCTCTAAATCCTGAAACTGTCGAGAAATTTGGAAATACATTTTAAAATTAGATGGAAAAAGCTAAATACCAAATTTTGATTACGTTTGACAATCCACAACTCACCCACTTCTAATCTAGGATTCTGACATTTAGTACACTTATGAAAGCCATCAGTACTTGTATCTTTGCCACATTTGGTATAATTCACATATATACTTTGAAAACTAGACCAAAATAACTGAAATTTGAAATTTGGCAAACTTCAGTGGAATTTTTTGAAATGTATTAATTTGATCATAACTCAGCCAACTATTGAGTTAGAAATCTGACATTTGGCATGTTTTCTTGCTAATAGGATTTCTAATCATGTGCCAAATGTCATGCCATTAGGATAGATCATCTCAAACTGATAGTTGCTCAAAATGTTGTCATTTTATTTTTTGTGTGAAATGTCATGAAAATGTTTATCTTCATATAACTCATGCACCTTTGGAGCTAGAAATCAGAAACTAGGCACATATACTGCATAAATATTGTGATTGCCATTTCAATGAATGCTTTCAAAATTATACTAAAATAACTAAAATCTAAATTTTGGCAAAATGTGTGACTCTCTATGGCATAGTCAACTTTATTGAAACTTGGTGCAAATATCCATGCCACATGTTTCTCTAAATCCTGAAACTATGAAGAAATTTAGAAAAGAAATTTTAAAATTAGATAAAAAAAACTGATAATTACATTTTTATTAAATATTTGGCCACTCATAGCCAGCTCCCTTTTAGTCTAGGACTCTAAAATTTGGTACACTTATGTAAGCCATTAGTACTTTTATACTTTCCAAATTTGGTATCATTTGGATAAGCATTTTGAGCAAACTAACTGAAATCTAAAATTTGGCAAAATTCCATAGAATATTTGCACAAATTCCATGAAATTCTGCAGACTTGGAATGGTAATTCCATGGGCATTTTGCTAATATAATGTTATATTCTGCACAGCTCTACAGGTGCCATTTTTCAAATCCTTCTCAAAATGTATATTTATACTTTGCAAAAATAGATGTTTCAGATAGTTTTTTTTTTAAAATGACACCTGTCATTATCATAACAGGGGTTGGGAGGGGCATAGAATGACTACTGTATGTTAAAACTTTGGACCAAAATGTAAAAAAAAAAAGTTATGAAGAAGCATTGTCTATAGAGCCTGCTGGTTGCCCAGTGGGTAGAATGTTGCAATGCTGTACTGGTGACCTTAGTTGGGGTGGTGAGCTCAGTGACCAGCTGAATGGCCTGAGGCTGGAGGGATGCTGCTGCTGCCATGTAGCATCACTACTAGCCTAGGGAAGAATAGTTCAGTGTTGGCCATACAGGCAATGAGTAACCATATATGAAGAGATCTCTTCTCTAGGCATGTGGTCCAGAGGGCCTCTGCTTCTGTACCCATAGGTGCATGGAAGTGCAGGACCCAGAGAGCCCTGCAGTTCCATAGCCAGACTATTGGCCCTGTGCATTTGCATGTCTAGTCAAATAGAAACACAGGGCCCATTGGGCCCTGCACCTCTTCAGACCCATAGATTCTTTGCTTCCATACCCATATGGAAGTTCAGGTTTCAAAGGGCACTACATTTCCAAAGGTAGATGGACTCTTCCCTTGCCACAGAACCAAAAAGGTGCTGCATGTCTGCATTTGTGAATAAGGATACAATTCCATTATCACAAAAGAAAGGACATTCTTTGCCAAAAAATTGTGCTTTTTGAGACATTAAGATTGAATAACCCAACAGAATGCAACACGCACAAAATAGGGACATGAAAAACATTAGGATTTTAAGTCTCAGGAATTTTGGCAAATGAGTGGTGTGGTGTTTCTTGAGGTTGTCAACCCTAACACCCACCCCCTCTCCAGCCAAACAAGGTCATGCTTGATCTCTTTTCTTCACACAGGGCATTCTGTTGACATACTTCTCTAACTCCAAAAGGTACATCACTCTGAGGCACTGGCTTGGAGCTGTACCTTGTGGTTTGAATAGGAAGCTATGGGCAGGGGAGAGGTGGTCATTAGGGTTAACAACTGCAAGGAGCACCCCTCCACCAATTCACCAAAACTCCTGAGACCTCAAACCCTAATGTTTTTCATTTCCCTACTTTATGCGCTTTGTGTTCTTCAATCCTAATATCTGCATTAACGTAGTTTCATGGAGTGACTCCATAGATACATAGAAAGTGAAAGCAGAAAAGGACTTCAGCCCATCTAATCTGCCCTTAAGGTGCTAATTGCTGCCTATTGATCTACTGCCATCTGTATCTAATTTTCCACCCCATCTCCATATTCAGCTTACCCAGACATCTGAATTTTTCCCATCCTTAATTAAATCCAGTCACACTTTCTGCATACACTACCCCTTTAGCAGTCTATTCCACTCATCTACTGCTCTTACTGTGAAGAATTTCCTAATGCCCTTTTCAAACCTCCCACTCACCACTCTTAAATCATGCCTTCCTGTAACTGCATTTCCATTTCTGGTGAACAGGTCCTAACTATTTAGTTTATTTATACCCCTCAGAAACATGCATGTTTCTATCATATTCTCTCTCTCTCTTGACTTCCAGGAAGTACATGTTGAGGTCTGTGAACCTCTCCTTACATGTCCTGCCTTGCTGTCCCTGGATCATCCTGGTTGCCCTCCATGGTACCATCTCAGTCTGTTCCTATCCTTCTTTAGGTGCTGGTTTCAGAACTATACACAGTTATTAAAGAACTAGTGGAGCCAAAACAGGCAGACAGGAAAATAATACAAATTTTAAGTAGCAGTCAGTTGTAACTGTTTATTTCTGAAGTATTTTTCTTTTTCCTTTTGCTCACCAGAAAGTCTTCTATGTAATAATATTGTGCTGATGCATGGAACAGCTCTTAGCCTGGCAGCTGACATGTCTAACTATACTGTCCCACACGACATCATCAGCATTATGATCTCACAGACAGAGACATCACATGTGAATGACCTGAGAGTCACTCATGTGCTGTTCCTAAGTAGCAATGTTGTCACAGTCAGTGAGGTCACAATCCTGACGATGAAGTGTGGGGCAGTACAACAAGATATGCCAGCTGCCAGGCTAAGCACTGTTCCAGACATCACACCTACTAACACCAGGTAAACAATCTTCTAATTAAACAAATGGAAAAGAAAAAGTACCTCAGATATAAAAAGGTAATGGTTGGCTGCTTTTAAAATCTAATATAAGTTTTAGGCGGTACACTAGCTCTTTAATATGTAGCCTTACCAGGGTTCTGTACAAGGCCAAAATCATCAAATTTATCTTGCTCTCACAAATCCTGCCTATATATCTTAACATCCTAGTCACCTTTATTTATTCCCTGTTGCATTGCTTAGGAACTTTGAGATAGTTGCTGATCATAATCCAAGTTCTGTCTTCTACTCAGTCTCTGATATCCTTACCCCTCCCATCCAATGTTGCCTGGATTCCTCTAGCCATTGTGGACTACCTTGATATTCTTGACACTGAACCATAACTTCAATATTTGGGACCACCTTTCCAGCTTTTCCAGATCCAGTCTCAGTCTCTGACACCCTCGTTGATATCCACCCAGCTGCATAGCTGTGTGTCATCTGCAAAGAAACACCTCTTGCTCTGTATACTGTACCTTCCTAAATGTTACTACAGAATGCATTGATCTAGACATACCCCAGGACTGCCCCTGCTGCACTCCACTAGTGACCCCTCCTACTGATTCCCTCTTGTTTAGCAACACTTTATGTTGTTTCTCCCTGAATAGTTCCCTATCCCATGAGATAAGATTTTTCCCTAGACTCAGATTCTCTAGCTAGCTTTCTTAACACTCTCTTGCATGGCACAGAATCAAAAATATTGCTGAAGTTGTTACAGTACATTGAGAGCTTGGCCCCCATCTACTGCCCTGATGACAAAGAAAACCATCAGGATAGTCTGGCATGATCTTCCTCCAAAAAGACACATATGATTTATTGTCATCTAGCCTGCTCACTTTCCATTATAACATTTTATTTATTATGGTCCCTGTGAGCTTACCCACAATTAGTAGTAGCAGTAATTTATTTGTACCACACCATTTTTCAGTGGCTCAGAGTGCCTTACATGGACATTAAATATCACATTAATAAACAATATATGAAAACATTTAGTTGGATCCATTAAACAGCAATAAAATTAAATATGTTAAACAGTTCAGCAGCAGACAGCATTCTCTCTCAACTGAAATAAAGTTGACTGGCCTGTAGTTCTCTGGGTCCTCCCTATCACTGTCCTTGTGGAGTGGCACTATAGCCCCATTCAACCATTCATTAAAGGCCTCCATTGTTTTCTTTCTTACCCTCCCTGTCCCTGTTCCACACTGGTAGGGCATCTAAGAAGCCCAGTAAAGCTGCTACCTCCTCTCAGGCTGCTTCCATGCTTACCAACGTTTGCCTTAACTACCCCCCTCTCCTTGTAGGCCAGATTGTGAGATCCCAAGTGTAGTTAAACTGTCAACTCCCCACATTCATCTAATGATCTCTGTTATGCTAGCTATGTATTTACCAGCCAAGGCCCCTGGCAGGCATCTGACCTCCACCCTCTTTTTCTTTCCTACATATACCACCTTCTCGACTCCACAAATCATGGAATCATCTACCACTGGTAGCTTACATGTTGTACTTATTATCTTCTTCCTGTTCCCCATCCACATGATGCCTTCCTGACAGCTTTCTGCTGCATGACTGGCTCACAGTCAGCACTTGAGTGATTCGGGTACCTGCACCTCCTCCAAGAGCGCAAAACAATTTGCAGTTGTGACCACAGACTGTCTCTTGCCATCCTTCATAATTGGTCTGGCACCCCAACCCCGTTCTTACCGCACTCCAGCGGTCTGGGGAGAATGGTGGTAGCTGGTTGCAGACCACTGTCCAATTGCCTGCACAACAGACATGTCTCACCCAGTGCAGCATCCAGCTCTGGCTAGAGTGCTGTGACTCACCTGCAGAAGGAGCATACACCATACTTCTAGATCATTGTCCAGAGTATGGCTGCTGTACAATACTCGTAATTAAGTAGCCACCCTCCCCAGTCAGCCCTAAACTCCATATTTTGCAAAATATCCTAGTGTGCTGTAACTGTTTACTTCTTGCCCTCTAACACCACCTTCAAACTCCTTTTTATCTATTTACAGTTTACTTTAGTCAAATTTAGGGTTTGAGGGCAAATTGCTAATTACAGTGTGTTTCAGAGTATCAGAATATCACTGCTACCAAAACTGCCTGATTCCAAAATCCCTTCAATAATTGTAATTTCACACTTTCTCAGATAGAGTTTTAGAACAACTTGTCAGTTATAGCTCATCTCACAGTATAAGAATTTCACTGTTACCAAAAATCCCTCTTCCCAAAACTCCCCTTCGGTAACTGCAATTTCATTTTACCCAGATAGGGTATTAGGGTACCTTACCAGTTATAGTTCATTTCACAGTATCAGATATCACTTTTACCAAAACACCTTACTTCCAAACCCCCTTCAATAATTATGATTCTCTCCTATCCGATGTTGCCAGCATAGTTGGTGTGCATTATAAGGCATGCATTATTGATTCTAAATCAAAAACACCCACCACTGAACAGCACGGGATGAACCCAGACTCAAACTCAAACAGAGTTTTCACCAGGGGATGGATGGATGAACTTTTGCATGAGTATGCTATAAAAACATACTGAAGAGCATTCCATGACCCTGACATTGCTTTGTTCTTCAAGTGCTTAATCCTTTTGTTTGTGGTTGGTTACATGTTTAGGGCTGGCTGACCTCTTATTAAGCACAAAACCTGCACCTCAGGAACCATGGCACCCCTCCTGTTTGATCTGTTATGACATGTACAAGAAAGTAACTAAGAATTAAAATCAGAAAAAATACATTAATTTAATCAGTACACCAAGAAATAAAACAATAACATAAAATCATATGCAATAAACCTAGATTCTCTCTATTAGGTAGAGCACAGGCTTTTGTAAATTTAGTAGTAATAAATAGTTCAACCTTATCATCAGTAAACAACAATTTGATAATTTTCACCTCAGCAGAGTCATCTGGGTGAATTCTAAAAACCGGTACAATCTACTTACTTCTTTTATTTTGCAATCTAGTACATTCAAATAGTATATGGTGTGCAGACAGTCTTTGGTTTGGTCACAGATACAGTAGTTTGTATGGTGAACAGAGCTCCAGAACTTCCACCAAGTGCTATTATTTTGCCATAGTCTCAGTCATAATCTACATAAGGCCTTTCTATCCTCTGATGTTAATCAATTGCAGTTTTGGGATGCTTTTCTTTATGTTAGAGTTGTGATAACTAGTGAAATGTAGAGTGATTTTTTATCTGTTTCTTTTCTGTACAGTTTTGTTTCTAAATCCTCTTTTCCTTTGTAAATCATAAGATCCAAGAAGAGAATTTGTGCTCTGCCACTGTTCATGCTTAATTGTAGTTTAGAGTTGCATCTATTTATGTATTCAGTAATTCTGAATTGTTGCCCATCTATAGCATAAGTATGTCATCAATATAACGTTTCCATACAAGGATGTTCTGAAGATATGATTTGTCTGTGGTTCAGATATGAATGTTTGCTCAAAGTTCCACATATGCAGGTTGGCATAAGAAGAAGCCATGGTGCTCCCCATAGTTGTACCTTTCTCTAATAAAAAAGCTTATCCTCAAACCTAAAGTAGTTTTTTCTCGGTACTAATTTTGCCAACTGTGGTAAAAACTCAGAGATTCAGTGTATGCCCCCAGAGTAGCTGATAGCATGACAAACTATTGGAATATTTTGAAAGGGGATCACAATTTTAAAGAATACCATGAAACTATTTCCAGACTATCCTATAGATGAGCAGAGGCCCTCAGGAACATTTTGATTCATAGCAGACATTCCACCCGTGTACAACACACATGGTTAAAATCAAGTATAGGATGCTACAAGTGTCAGAGATGTATATATTGTCTGAGTATTCAAACTAGTAAGGAATTTACTACCCCTTCTGCACACAAGATGTATACAATTAGACAATGTATTACTTGTAACAGATGTGGGGTCATTTATCTTGCAAACTGCACTTGTAGTGCATTTTATGTACTCAAAACAAAAATGAGTCTCAAATTGAGAGTGAGTGAACACATTAGGGCCATTAAAAATAATGACCGGAGTTATGCAACTGCACACCATATTATGCAGAGTGCAAACAAGTCTGATCATTGTGTTTACTTTTCAAGGAATTGAGAAAGTCTACAGGAACCCCAGACGGGGTCACCATGATAATTTTATTTTAACCAGGGAAGAATTCTGGATTTATACACTAGAGGCTTACAAAAGCCCAGGTTTGAATGACAGATTTAACATCAAACCATTTTTGAAGAAAAGTAATTTCGGTAATATTAATAGTCACTTTTGTATACAATTCTGTTACTTTGTGAGCTACATAAACCTAGACCTTTTCTGCAAATGGTTTTGATTATGCAGCTGTGTCAGTTTTTACTTTTTAGAACCATTTTGTGTACTTATACTCACTTGTTCTCTCTATTTATTTTCTCTACAGCTAGAAAATGTTAGAACAAAGGAAGACACGTGGACTTTGTCTTTACCCTTTCATTTTATTATAATTCTACCTGTATCAGGTTTTTAACCTTATTTTTATTTAGTTGCTACTAGGCTTGGGATGCATTTATTTAGGATAGATAATGCACTTTCAATCACTTTTGCACTTTGTTTTTGATCACATGTGTATATGATGCAGATGTTGTTTTATGATGTCATAGCTGCATATGTATATAAGTAGTGCCCTTCCTGTTTCATTTAGATCCATAAGAAAGGAAGTGTTTCTTCCTAAACACGTCTGGAATTTTTGCACATTGCATTTTTGCTATATTAAAATGAAGCACCTTTGAGATGCTTGTCTGAGCATCCATCATTTTGGGTGTTGATTGCAGGATTTTGTTTGGTGAACATTACAGGAGGACATTGAGAATACTGAGTTTTAATGGGATGTCAAAAGTTCGACCCAAGATATGCAACAAAGAAAAAAAATGCAGAATATAACATACAAATTTTTTGCCAGCAGCCGAGGAGACGGGGCGAACCGCCAAAGGAAGGAACCCTCCAGGTGTGTGAGGCACCACAATGCTTTAGCCCTCCACACCACAAGAGGTTCTGCTATGCCCAGAGATGGGCTAAAGGTGGCATGGCTGAGCAGTGGAGTAGGCTGTGATGTCAGCAATGTCAGTTCACCCCTCCACCCTATAGGTTTAAAAGTGAGCATGCTCAGTGTGGTCCTCTCCTCAGAAGGCATGGAGATGTACTCACAACAGGGATCCTGTGTGGTAAGTATTTTAAGTTTCTCCTGAAGTTAAGCATTACTCAAAAACTGATAAATCAACTTGGAAATATAGATAGAAGTGTTTAAAAGTGTCCATTTTTTTATATGCAGCTGCAAAGAGCATCTCAGAAATGAAACAAATGAATATGTTAAAAAAACTGAGTTGAAAGGCGAGCAGTTAAAAATATTGTTTGAGTATTCTGGGTATTTTGTTTTTTATAAACTATAGAAACAAGTAAGGAGTTAACTGTGTGTGTCACTTTTAGATGGAGAATGTTTTAAAAAAAGAAATGATTAACAGTAAGACTTGGAGTACATAATAGAAAATAAGATAAGGTATAAGGAACATTTGTTTACATTTGAAAGGCTTGAATATTTTGCTGAGATTTCATATAGTATGAAGAAATACTGTATATACTAGCCAAGAATGTGGCAACTGTTAAAACCAGTTTCATGTGTAGTGAAAAGCATTTAACATTAGGAAAAGTAAAGTGATTCCATTTGAAATGCAATACATCATAGTATATGGAAAATGCATGGAAATTGTCACAGTTGATATAACATTGAGCAAGAAATATAAGAATTATAGGAGTGTCACTACTGCCACGGGACTAGGGCCTCACTTTATAGTATATAAGGAAGAGTGTGTCACTATAATTAATTAACCACAAAACACATGTGCAGGGGTTTAGTGTGGAGTTGAATTGTTGAACATCATAAGAGATATAAGGGTTACAATGACAATAAACAGAATAATATGTTTAAATATAGATATATCACTGAGGGCCCGATAAAGTGGAGCAGATATGAAAATAGAAAATAAAGAACTTTTATTATTAAGACTGTTATTGAGGGAGTTCATCCATCATCATTTTATTTGATTCTGAACTAATCTTTTTTTGGATGACCCAAGTGTTTATAACTATTTTTTGTTTGAGGAAAAGGGCATCTTGAACTACCATAACCACAGCTTGATCAGTGAAATGCATGGGGGGGGGCAGTGGATGTGGTTTATCTGGACATTAGTAATGCCTTCGACACTGTGCCACATAGGAGGCTGAAAAAAAAAACTGAGCATGTTAGGTGTGAGATCCAAAGTGATTAATTAGGCTAAAAACTGGTTAATGGATAGGGGACAGAGGGTGGTGTAAACAGCATTCACTCTGATGATGGAAGAGTGACCAGCAGGGTGCCACAGCTCTCAGTGCTTGGGCTGGGACTCTTCAATGCCATTTTTGCAGATGGTACCAAAATCTGCAGTAGCGTGGATAATCAGAAGGGGGTCGAGAGAATGTATGGGGATCCTGAGAAACTCGAGGAGTGGTCATGAGCATGGCAGTTGGGGTTCAATGCCAAAAAGTGTGAAATCATGGACCCAGGGCATAGGAATCTAGGAGATGAGTATGGAATGGTGAGAGGTACTGACAGTCATTAAACAGAAAGGGACCGTGGAGTTATCATATCTGATGTCCTCAAAGTGGAAGGCAGTGTGACAAAGCAGTGAGTAGGCCCAATTGGAGGCAGGGGTGCATGGGTGATATCTCTAGAAGGAGGAGGAAGTGGTACTACTGGTGAGACCCCACCTTGAGTACTGTGTCCAGTTCTGAAGGATGCATCTCTGAAAGGACATAGACAAGGTCAAGGCAGTCCAAAGGGAGGGCAAGTAAAATGGTGTAGGGGCTGCACAAGAAGCCCTACAATGAGAGGCTGAGGGATCTCAAAATGTACACCATGGAATAGAGAAGGGTGAGAGTTGACATGCTAGAAACCTTTAAGTACCTCTCAGGGGTAAACAGGGTACAGGAGGGAAGTCTCTTTCAAATGAAAAAAAGCACCAGGACCAGGGGGCTTGCAATGAAGCTGGAGGGGAGATTTTAAGAGAGATGTGAAGAAATATTTCTTCACTGAAAGGGTGGTAGATTTGTGGAACAGACTGTCAGCAGAAGTGCTGGGGTGAAAACAGTGTGGGACAGACATAGAGGCATATTAGAAAATAGAAAGGGAGTATGGAAGTTTATCAGAGACCAGATAGGCTCTGCAGAGACAAATTAGGCAGGCAACATCTGGGCAGACTGGGTCAGGCAAGTGGTCCTTTTTCGCTGATAAATTCTACATGGCTATGTGTCTATGGCTGTTCTCTTGATCCAGGCTGCGGTAACAGCTACAATGATGTGTCCTACCAAGGATGAGTCATGCATCTGTAATTTTGCAATTTTCTGCCTTTGAGATTTTGAGTTCTTTTGGCGCCTTATGATCCTGCTTGAAGTCTAAGCAGCCTTAATTGCATCATAGTGACTGGCAACTATTACTCCCTGATTCCTTGCATTCTGAGGGATGCATGATTTTATTGTTTCTTTAACACGTGTCTTTTCAGCCAATATGCTTTTCAGCATAGCAATCAGTTAAGTGCTTTTTGCATTAAGGTTTTTGCCCTTTGGATTACTTACCTCTGTTGGGATTGTCATGTCCCAAGCGTGTATGATCATTTGACTGGGTGACCCCATGTCCCAGGCTAAGGTAATAGCTATGGCACACTGATCTATTTAACCAATTGCACAAAATGGGTCTATGGTTTGTATTTAGCTCTTATAGAATGTTTGTAGGTTATTTTGGCACCTTAAGATACTGCTTATGTTTTATGCAAGCAACATTGACTGACATGCCACAGCTACTGATGAAAGTCTAAACTGTGCCCCAGCACTTCCTCACAGCAGATAGCCAGCAAAGCAGGAAGCCAGGATACGGGAAAGGCTTTAGTGGCACAGCATTCAAAAATCTGGAGGTAGGTAATCTATTTACAAAACACATGTACAGTATGAAAACTAACCCTTACCTGAGATTGCACTAGTACAATAAAACATTAAAAATGTTCAGATGTCTATAACTACATATTATCTGTTGGACTCAGTTTGCAATACCAACGACTTAGCCATTGAAGTAGAGTAGTTCTTGATAATTTTCATGTATTTTCCTCCTTTCAGTGACATTGATTGTCCCCTTGTTTTCTCATCTTTGGATATGCTCAAGAACTGTGTTTGATCTAATGTTTTCCCTTTACAGTATTTGAATACCCTGAGCTTGTATTCCCAGAATATTCTGTTCAGCGATGTAAAAAGCCCTAGTTCTGTCAAGTGGTTCTGGTACTATAGCTCAAGTTTTCTAACCCTGCAATCACTTTTATCTCCCTCCTCTGACCTTTTCTGTCATGCTAATGTCTTTTCTGAGATATGTGGACCACAATGTAACATCTTACTGAAGTTGGGGTCTGGCTAAGGATTTAACAAGGGCTATATCATATTTTTTGATCTTCTTCTGATGTTTATTTTGAAGCATGCCATGGTTCTGTTTGCCTTGTTAATTTCCCCTACACACTGTTTGTCCCATTTAAATTAACTATCACTACTGAAACCAGCAACTCTCTTCATTCATCTCTAGGTGGGTTAATAAAGAGCTCTTGAAGGGTTACATTTGACCCTGGGAATTGTCCTTTAGAGGAGTCCCTTGCATGCTTGGATACAGGATGACAGGATGTTTGTGTACAGGATGTACTGGCTCCACTAGAATCAAGAAAGTTCTTTCATGAAAATTCATGGTTCTGTTCTCCCCCCAAAGCTCTGTGAAAGTGGTGACAAGCAGGAGTTGCATAGGTCTTGTGGTTCAGTTTGTTCTAGGATCTGCACAGAAAGGAGGTGATCAAGTCTGTGACTGCGACTGGGGCAGGGGCCTGTGGGCCCAAGGAAAGTTGCAGGGTCCCTGTGCCTGGGTAGCATTGATCCCTGTCCAGGTCTCTGAAGTATTTTTGGCAGACACCAGGAGGATGAGTCTCCCTGGAAGGCCTCAAGGACCTCAGAGGGAATGAGGATCATGTGGCACACTATGCTGAAAAGAACTTCCCCTTAAAGGTGGCCACTGGGATCCCTGTAGATCCACTCCAACCTGAAGTATCTAGCAGATCTGCAATGTGAATGGAGCATCAGTTTGTGATGGGCAACTGTATGAAAGCCTTGCAATGGAAATGCCCCAGAAACTGAAAAACACACTAGATACCATAATATGTTTCCCCTGTTAGGAAGTCGAATGAAGGGTTGTCAGGATGAGTGGGGTCTGACAAGAGCTGGGGTTGGTATGACCACATGTGAGCAGCCAGGCACAGGAGTTTGTATCTTTGATTCACTACGTTTACCAGTACACTGTCAGAATAAGGCATGTATAGCCAAACCAGCTCTATCAGTTTAGTTGTACTGTCATAATGCTGACATGCTGATCAATACAAATTGTCCTTCAACGGCAGGGTAAGACAAGAGCAAGTATGGATTTGCCCTAGGGATACAGCTCACCCTCCATGGAAGCATGCCACACACAAATGGTCTTGGGAGTGCCAGTGCTCCAGGGATCCCATAAGGAGGATAGGGATATCTATATATATATATATATATATATGGCAAAAAACTCCATTTAATGCATCAGTTAGGGTTGTTCCACAGCGAAAAAAAGCTAGGAAATTTGGGGTTAGGGTTGAAAGCCCCCTTTGGACCCCTAACCCTTCCCCCCAACTGGCATTGGGGTGCTTGTTGGGGTCGTTGACCCTAAGTCGCACCCCATCACATGTGTAAAGAAGCTGAGGTATAGGAGAATGGGGTAAGAGTTAGGACCAACGACCCCAACGCGCACCCTGATGCCAGTTGGGGGAAGGGCTGGGGGGTCCAAGGGGGGCTTTCAACCCTAACCCCAAATTTCCTAGCTTTTTTAGCTGTGGAACAACCCTAACTGATGCATTAAACAGAGTTTTTTGCCTCTAATTTCCCTTCTTTTTGAGAATGAGGATGATAAATAATGAAGGGAATGCAGTGGTGGCAGCGCGTGGCCCTTTGGGCCCCATGCTCCTGCCACTTGATGTCTTGTTACACAGTCACAGGAACTGCAAAGCAAACACAAGCAGCAATGGTAATGCACATGGCAAAGCAAACGTAAATGGCAAAGCAAACATTAATAGAAACACAAGCGTAAAGTGACGCTGAAGCAAACAGTTATGTAAATGGAGACATCAAATAGAAGTGCATACGGAACGCAACTGGTAACACACACATTCATGATACCACAATTGTAAATGCAAATGGTAACAGTAACACCAACAATAACACCAAAGTAAACAGAAATGCAAGCACATACGAAAACACAAACCGTAATGCACACACTCATGGAACCACATTTGTAAATGCAAATGGTTACGGTAACAGCAACAATAAAGCCATAAAAAACAGAAAAGCAAGCACATATGAAAATGCAAACTGTTACACGTAAGGTCATGGTACTGCAATAGTAAACATAAATGGTAACAGTAACAGCAACAGTAAAGACAACAGAAAGAGAAATGCAAGTGCACACGGTGGCGTAGACGGGAACGGTGATTCGAATGGTAACAGAAGTGCAACTGGAAACGCTAACTGTCACAGTAACAAAAGGGCACACCCTTCTTTTCCCCAAAAACTGCATTGAAAAAACAAATTGAAAACAAAGAATGTATGCATTATAATTGACTTCGGAGCAGAAAAGTACGACTTGGAATACTAAATTGCTTATATCTCAGGAACCATACAACATAGGAAAAAAATTAAAATTTTGTATGAATTATTGCTTTCCTGGCTAGTTTTATGCTTAGGCCTCATTTGGGGTGAAGCATTTTTTTGATAAAAAGTCTGTATCTCACATGGTTTCTGAGATACGGGCCCTGAAAGACCCGACGGACGCCATAATGTTATCCTAAGGGAAAAAATGTCAACTTCAGAGTGCTGTCACTTTGCCACCCTGTAATATTTTTTCTCCAAACCACCAAAAGGCACATTTGTAGGATGTTGGCTTTCTTCCTTCCAAATTTCAGCCCAAAAGACCAAACTGTTATTTTCCAGCAGAGCAGCAAAAAATTCCTGTAATATGGCGGATGCCATAATGTTATCCTATAGGAAAAAGTGCCAAATTTGTAGTGCTCTAACTTTGCCTCCCTGTAATATTTTTTGACAAATCCACTAAACATCACATCTGTGGGATGTTGCCTTTCTTCCCTCCAAATTTCAAGTAAAAATACCATACCATTTCCGAGATATTCAATGTCAAAGATTGGCAACATTTCCCTATCTATTCCATTATAAAAATATCTGGCCATCTTGTCCCTATATTGCGATCAAAGATCAAGATCAAAGAATTTCATGATCAAAGAATTTTCAGACTCATGAACAATGATTAAAAAATGTAATAAATCAAAAAATTGAAGGAATTGCAGTAAACCACCACCATGCTTCGACAGAACGAAGCCCCCTGAGTAAAACCCACCCTCATTTGACTTCATAGGGCACCCATGGGCGGAGAAAAATGATTTTTAAATTCGGCCATCTCGTCCCTCATTCATGATGCAAGATTGTGATCAAAGAATCTCACGATCAAAGAATTTGCAGCCTCATGATCAAAGAATTTGCAGGCTCACAATCAAAGAATAAAAAATGGTGAAACGCGATTTATTCACTGATTTGAACCAAACCAACGGCATGTTTCGACAGGACGCACCCTCCTGAGCAAAAGCCCTCATTAGTGTCCCTAGCCCACCCCTGAGCTGAGATATTAATGTTTTAGGTCACGATGCAAGATCACGATCAAAGAATCTCACAATCAAAGAATTTGCAGGCTCGCGATCAAAGATCGTTAGCGAGTCGCAAATTAAGATTTTAAAAGCTTATAACTCTATTTTTTGACCGCTTTCAATGGAACCAAAGCCATGGCTCAATAGATCTTGGTCCCCTAAGTAAAACCCATCAAAATTTTACTTCAGAAGTGACCCCTGAGCCGAGATATTTATGTTTGTGTGATTGGAAAACTGAAAACAAGATGGTGGACCTCGCAGTCAAAGAATTTTGAAAATTCCTTGGGAACAAAGATTTTTGAACTGTGAGGCTGCAAATTCTTTGATCACCAGGCAAGACCAGATGGCCAGAACCTCCATTCCTTGATTGCAAGATATACATATAAATTTTCCCATTGACTTATAATGGGAAATTAAAAGTGCCATAACTTTTGAATGCCTTAATATTTTTTCACCAAACAAAAAGCGGCATGTTCGGCCAACAAAGCTCTTTCAAACAAACCATCTTGCAGAGTGGCACACCACATGACAGCTGTGCAGGACCACATTAATAATGCCAAAAGGTGCCTGCAAAAATGTATAATTTTGCATTTTTCAGTGCTTTTGTACATGAAGACCAGCACTCCGACACAAACGCACTTTGGCAAATCAAGATATCTAGTGTGCCCCAACACGTATACCAAATTTCAGGCAAATCCATTGAACAGGTCCGAAGTTATTAATGTCCAAACTTTTGACTTTAGTATGTAACTGGCCGATCAACCTTAACTATAGTGGCACAACCGTGCCACTATAATATATATATATAATATATATTTATATATATATGTGTGTATCATACCTCTCAAGTGTACTGGATTTTCTGTGACATACTGGATTCAGAGCCCAGCAATCCACCTGTACCGCCGCCCCGCATTCGCCATCTTGTTTCCGAATGAATGCTAAAACCACGCAGATGTACAGCACTCAGCACTGGCATCCCTTTGTTTGTATTTTTTTTTTAATTTTCCCAGACTCTTCACATCACTCCTACTCTCCAGTCATCTTGTAGTTCTGTAATGACGTCAAGGTGGGGCTTGTTGGGGAGGTGTCATCAGCCAGTGAGACCCTGAGAGACGACCCAATGCAGAGAGAGAGAGAGAGAGAGAGAGAAGAGCATAGCCCGCCCCACAAACCAATTATAGTGCTGCTCTCTGTGCTGTTTCTCAGGTCCCCCATCAGGTCCACCAACTGGCTATTAAAGCAGCTTGCTGCTCAGAGGGGAACCATAACATCGAGATTGATTTGTGGATAGGACCGCTACACGAAGGACCAGAAGGCACCAATCAGAGTGGAGAGCTGCATTGCCAAGAAGGAAGCCCGTCGGAGGAACAATACAAGGCACTGACTGAACAAGCTTCCAGAGAGTGAGCTGAGGAAGCAGAAGAATGCCACAGCACCAACGGCAGCCATTGTCTGAGTCTCGGAAGCCGGACAGAACCCAGACCAAGCAACCGTCAGTGACCCACCCGTGACCCAACTACGACTGAATTGGAAGGTCAGTCTTTTTTTGTGCTTACTGCTTTGTTTTGGGGACAGAGCTGGGGGGGGTGACCATGTGAGGTTCTCCCATTCTCACGACAGGGTCCAGTCCATTCCAGATTCGAGTCAGAGAGGCTCGGCGATGGCAATTCAGCTCGGGAGTGGGACAGGAAAGACTCTTGAGGTTGGATCGTGGGGACGGGGTGAAAGAAGACAGTTGTCCTGACCTGGATTCTCTGGGTAGCTCTAGATGGTTCATGGAGAAAAGGGGGATGGAACAGAAGAATGAACAGTCCCTCCTCTGAGAAGTCAGGAGCACACTACTGTGCTGCCAATTCCTTCCACTTCCTTGTAAAAGAGCTGCTATCATGGAAGTTGGCTTGGGCTTGGATGCAGTGCTATACTGCTCTGACAAATCTGTGCTGGCACTGGCAGCATTAAGGAGCATTGTTCAACACTCAGCCAGCCTGCCAACTTAATGTCTATTATTTGAATTCATTGGCAGTTGTCTATTGGCTTGGCAAGCAGTGTGAGTATGGTGTAGCAGAGCAGACTGGGTGTGTGGGTCCTCCTGTGTGGTTTTAGGTTCAGTCCCTAGTTGGTGGGCCAACAAACATGCGACAGCCTGGTGCTCACTTGCTCAGCTGGCAGAGCAGTTAGCAGAATAAGAGCAGCAGCATCTCCACCACACTGGAAAAAGCTGACCAGAAGTGCCTGCTGGCTACTTTGTTTTTTTTTTTTTGACTGAGATGTTCCCTTCTTTCCTCACTCTTGCCTGGCTGCTCATGCTCCCCAGCAAGCAGTAGGACAGAAAAAAAGTAGCAGCAGCTCAGTGAAAGAGCTGACTGGCCAGAATGGACTACCTTCCCTTACGCTGCTGCTGGGCAATTGGGTATTGAGTGAGCCAACCATCCAGGCCAGTTACTGGTGCATTGCTGCAAGTGCCCAAGGCTGTGTTGTGTGGACCTTGATGGCAACAGTCATAGTAATGCCACTGTACTGCTTGTAGAGTGCTTTGGGATACAATGTGTATGCAAGCTATAAATGTTAATTTTGTTTGTCTTCTTCACAACAGATACATCTGCCACCCTGACTGAGGGAGACAGTAGCTGCCACTGTACCAACCAGGAGGTTCTGAGGAGAGGGAGACTATACCAGCCAAGAGTGACCAGCTTCCTTGTCCATAATCTGACTCAAACGTATCCCCACCAGCAACCCAGACCACTCTAGAAGTGAGTGTGACCTGACCACCGCCATTCACAGGGAGCATCAAGGACTACACCACTACACCTTGCAGGTGTTCATCAACAGCAAAAGAAGGTGAGAGGAGGAGCAGGAGCAGCCACAGCTGAATATTGCTACAGGTATGTTCCTGGGAATTTTTGGAAATAGAACTGCTTTGTTGTGCCATGGTGTTTAACAGACTTTTTTTTTGTGGGGGGGGGGTTGTTGCCTGCTGCCAATTAGTCATATCACTGTCTGTTTTGTGCAAGTAGACCTTGTTTTATGTATGGGGATGGGGTCAGTTTGCTGTGACACCAAGATGGTGTGTTAATATAGTTGTAATGTCAGTGTGTCAAACACAGTATACTTAATAAAACATCAGTATTGTTTGTACATGTATTTGGTTGTGGGGGGGGGGACTGTGTGCTGCTTCCAAACAATGTGTGGTGGTTTATTAATATGTTTGTAGTGCTATAGTGTAACACTCTACAGTCATGTTAATAAGCCATCAGGATTGATTGGGAACAGCAAGCAGGACCCCTTTCCAACCAACCCAAAGAATGACGTACACGGGCTGGTTTGATGGTGTTGATGGTGTGGCTTGCTACTATGTGACATTGCCGGATTACTTTAAGTGCATGCCGGGTATTTGGTTGCATTGGGGGGGGGCTGCATGCTGCTTCCAAACAATGTGCGGTGGTTTATTAATATGTTTGTAGTATTATAGTGTAACACTCTACAGTCATGTTAATAAGCCATTAGGATTGATTGGGCACAGCAAGCTGGACCCCTCTCCCACCAACCCAAAGAATGACATACACGGGCTGGTTTTGGTGGTGATGATGGTGTGGCTTGCTACTATGTGATGTTGCCAGATTACATTATGTGCATACTGGGTATTTGGTTGCATTTGGGGGGGCTGCTTGCTGCTTCCAAACAATGTGTGGTGGTTTATTAATATGTTTGTGGTGTTATAGTGTAACACTCTACAGTCATGTTAATAAGCCATCAGGATTTATTGGGCACAGCAAGCAGGACCCCTCTCCCACCAACCCAAAGAATGATGTACACGGGCTGGTTTTGATGGTGATGAATCGGGTGTGGCTTGCTAATGCGGACATCGCTAGATTACTTGGTTCAAATGCATTTTCCGAATATTAATCAATCTTTACCATCCCTTGCCAAGTTGCTTCTGGCTTGCTATGCTACGTGCCTGGCCTGTGGGTTACTTTGGATGCATCTCATGGAATTCTTTTGTCTTTGCTGCTATATCTTGCAAGTTGGGGCACACAAGTGTGTTTCTCCATCTTCTATTCTTTGTGGTCTTTACGTGCACCATCCCTACTCTTGTTGGGTCAGTCTTTTTATTGAAGAGTGACACAGGTAGGCCCAGTTGCGTGGAAGGCTGAGACATCACACCTTACCTCCTGTCACTCCGCTGAACAGATGACTATTTAAAATTATTGTCTGCCTGAAGGGATTACAATCTCTGAGAGTGGAGGTCATGTTGTTGAGATGTGGTGTCTTCTTTTGTTGAGATTGTTGCATTTCCTGTTTACATAGATTGGCAGGGGTGAGTCAGAATCTGATAATTCCAGTGCGCACAGCCCAGAGAAGAAGCGAAGATGGTACACAACATTCCAGGCTACCGGGAAATCTTCATTTGATTGGGTCACTGACAGCAGGAAAGGAAGAACATATGCATTCTGCAAGATGTGCTTCTGTGATTTCACCATAGACCATGGAGGACGTCATGATCTGCAGTGCCATGCAACATCAGAGAAGTACTGCCTCAATGCCAAGCATGTCACATCTGGACAGAAGCTCTCTAATATCTTTGCAGCACAAGCAAGCTCAAAAGTTACAAAGGCTGAAGTTGCTTTTGTCGCTATGCTTGCAGAGCACAACTTGTCATTTTCATGTGGGGATCATATTATTAAATATATGAAGAAGTTCTCCTCTGATCCTGAAGTACTAAAAAAGATGACTTGTGGTGCAACAAAAGCAACCTGCATAGCTAGGGACATCATGGGGCCTATGTACCAGGAAGATGTTGCAGCAAAGTGCCGAAAAGTGCCATACTACATCTACATGGATCAGAGCACAGACATGGGAGATGAAAAACTACTAGTTATTCTTGCGGGTTATTTTGATGAAGAGCAAGGAAAGCATGCAATAGAGTTCTTGGACATGCTAGAGTGTATTTTGGGGACTGGACACGGCATGTTCGGCTGTCTGATGGAAACCCTAAACAGATTTCACATCCCAATGGACAATCTTGTTGCACTGTCATCTGACAATGTTGCCTCCATGATCAGCAAGAGGAACTCTGTTTTATGAAGGCTCCAAACCCTAAATCCACATATTGTCAACATGGGGTGTCTCTGCCACCTGGCAGACATCTGCAGCAAAGCAGCAGTAAAGACTCTGACAAAAATTGAAGAGCTTGTGTCAGATGTTTATTGCCACTTTGCTTCAAGTGCACAAAAACAACAGAAGTTAAAAGAATTTGCACTGTTTGTGGATGTTGAACCACTCAAGGTTATAAAGCTTATACCAACACAGTGGCTCAGCCTGAATAAGGTTGTCAAGAGGATGCTGGATCTGTGGCCTGCACTCCTGTCATATCTCCGGTCAGCAGAACAAAGACCAGCAAGAGTGGAAAGCATCACCAAAAGACTGGAGAGCCATGAAATCAGAATGCAATTTATGTTTCTAAAATATGGACTTGAACCTCTGTGCCAGTTCAACCAACAGATGCAAAAAGGCGACAGCCAACTAATGACTTTGCACTCTGACATCTCTCGACTCTTCCACCTATATGCTGGCAGAGTTCTGTGGCCTGAGATGGCCAGGAAATTGCTAAATGACAATGATGCTACCATTCTGGACAATCCTGACAGTTTTTTGTGCCACAGTGACCTTTGTCTAGGGGCAGAAATACGACAGTACATGATGGAGCAGGACGACAGCATTGCTGGAACAGTCATTGAAACCAACATCTACCAGAAAGCAGTTGTGTTTTATTCTACCATCATATCCAAAATATTAAAGAAATTTCCTGTGAACAACAAGTTTGGTCAAATTGTAGGACGTGTCCTCAATCCTTGATCAAAGCTCAAGGTAACACCTTCTATGATGACAGACTTGGCAGATCATCTAGGAATCTGCAAGACCATAGAAGAGAAGGACACATTGCTGGATGAATTTTCTGTGTACCAGTTGTCTGATACAGGGATCCTAACTGGACCAATAAATGGACCCCATTCAGCTCTCCCAAAACATTGGGCTGCAGTCCTCAAAACTGTTGGTGGAGATGGTTCACTACAATACTTTAAAAGATTGATGATGGTACTACTTTGCTTGCCCCATTCAAATGCAGATGCAGAGCATGCTTTTAGCATGGTGCGTAAAGCTAAAATAGAACTACGACAGTCCCTGCATCTCGAAATGCTGAACTCTGCTGGCAATCAAGATGAATGAGGAGCGAGACTGCTATGATGTTCAGTATTCGAAGAAGACTCTTGCTGTTGCCAGAAAAGCAATGGCTGCCTATAATAAAGAACACCAGACCACAATGTAGACATAGACAACATGCCCCACACTCCTATAGTGTTTTGAAGGAAGACATTGACATTTTGTGGTCCTACAGCTGTGATTTATAGGTTTGCAGTTGCATATACTGTTCGTTTTAGTGTCCAGCTGCCAACAGGTGTTTGTGGTTGCATGTGAATACGCTTTTATTATTTAAGTTCAGTAATTGCTCACTTGGGTTTTTAAGGTTTAACTGTCAAGCAATTTGTAATTGCTTTATTCACTGGTGCATTTATTTAGTATAGTTAGTACATAATAATATTATAGTTGCAGTATTCAATACACATTTTTTTATATATTATAGTGTAGTATTAGCATAGGTTCCGAACATGTTTAGTTTTATAATTGCTGCAAACGCTCTAGAAATAGTTGTTCTTTCATTCAGTAGTCATGTATTAGTATAGTTTCAATAAACTGTTTCATGATTTCATCAGATAATGAATAAGTGGTGTTTGTTTCATTCTCTAGAGGTGTACTTATAGATTACATCAATAAAATATTAACACACATTTAGGATTTGCATCACTTTTTTTTATTTAAGTACACACAGACACAACACTTTCTCTTTAATTTGCAACACAAACCACATGCCAAGCATACGAACAATAATTTTATTGTGGTAAAATTTATTTTACTTGAGAACGCCAGTGCGCGACACCGCACGCTGTGAAAAATCAGGCGTACCACATTTTTGGCACTTGTCACACATTTTGTAGCTCTCTGTCACACATTGGCAAGTTGGGAGGTTGAGAGGTGTGATATATATATATATATATATATATATATATATATATATATATATATATTATGGTAGCACAGTAGCATAGTTAGGGTTGAGTATCCCTTTTAAGGTTAAATGGTGAATATTTGCACCTTAATAACTTTACCACCATTCAATGGATTTGCCTGAAATTTGGCAGGCATGGGGAATAGCCATAGATCTTGGGATTTGGCAACTTTCATACCATTCGGATATACAGCTGTTGAGATATTAAGTGACATTTGTGCATGCAATTACGATTTTTTGCACATTCTTTGCTCGCACCTACAGGTCGCACGGTTTATGCGACTGATCCAAAAACTTCAGGGAACATTTTTCCAGGGTCTCCGATGTGCCTTTTGAAGATTTTGTGAAAAAATATTGAATGATTCAAAAGATATTCAAAAAATAAGTTCCCATTATAAGTCAATGGAAAAAGTTAACAAAAAGCTCGACAGTGTCGCAAATGACCATAGTAGTGTTGCAAATCTGCCATTTTGTTTTCAGTTACTGATCACAGAAATGCTTGGCATTTAAAATTAGGACCATCTAGGGACATCATTCTTTTTGTGTTTACCTAGTTGAGCCCTGAGGATGCTAGCCATGTCTTTATTTTGTGGTAAAACACCCCAGAAATATGTTTTTCAAATTTGTGGAAAAAGTAGTGTCACAAAGTAGTGTCATACTTGCGACACTTTCTTAAATTTTTGTGAAAGGTGTTGCAAATCACAACACTACTTTTCTAGATTATGGCAAAATGACAGAAATTCTTTGCCACGCTACTGCAAAAGAAAGTTTTTGGTCTTTTGGGCTGAAATTTGGAGGGAAGGCAGCCAACATCTAACAGATGTGCCTTTTGATGGTTTGGTGACAAAATATTGCACGGACGCAAAGTTACGGTACTCCAAATTTGATGTTTTTTCCCATAGACTAACATGGTGGCATCTGCCATGCCTTCCGAGGCTCGTAGCTCGGAAATGGTGCGAGATATGGAATTTTCGTCGTAAATATGCGTAGCCCTATGGCGTTATTGTTGCTGTTACCGTTACCATTTGCATTTATAAATGCAGTACCATGACCATGCACATTATGGGTTGCGTTTCCTTACACGCTTGCATTTGCATTTGCGTTTCTGTTTCCTTCGGTGTTATTTTTGCTGTTACAGTTATCATTTGCATTTACAATAGCAGTATCATCATCTTCGCTTTACCAGTTGCATTTTTATATGAGCTTGCATCTCCGTTTTTGTCACTGTTTGGTTTGGCGTCACTTTGTGGCTGCGTTTCTATTAACGTTTGCTTTTCAATTTACGTTTGCGTGAGCATGTGTGTAACCATTAGCACTTGCGTTTGCATTGCACTTACCATTACTATGTCACAAAAAAACACATGGTGGGAGCACCGGTCCAAAAGGTCCCCATGCTCACACCACCACATTCTTTCACTATTTATAGTCCTCATTCTCAAAAAGAAAGGAAATTAGAAGCAAAAAACTCAGTTTAATGCATCTGTTAGGGTTGTTCCACGGTGACAAAAGTGAGGAAATTCTATGTTAAGGTTGAAAACCCCCCTTGCACCCCCTCAGCCCGCCCCCCCAACTGGCATTGGGTTGTGCATTGGGGTCATCTGTCCTCTCACCTCATTCTCCTATGCCTCAACTTGTTCACACATGGGATGGGGTGAGTGTTAGGCAATGACCCAACGCACACCCCGATGCCTGTTGGGGGAGCGGGCTGAGGGCAAGGGTTTTCAACCCTAACACCAAATTTCCTCACTTTTGTCACTGTGGAACAACTCTAACTGATGCATTAAACAGAGTTTTTTGACTCTAATATATATATATATGGATATATATATATATATATATATATATTATACAGGATAAATGTATCAGGATTAGTTCCCATAAATAAACATAAATATGTATGCCTGTTAAGTGTAGGGGCAAACGGTTTGCTTAAGTAGGGTATAAATGGTCTCATCGGGTGATCAGATACTTAGGAATACACCTGACTTGAGGGAATCCAGCTGACTCCTGACATGTCCCAGATTATTCAACTAAACTTAGCTGCCTTGCTTGCTGACCTTCAGGCAGATATGAACAGATGAGCCAAGCTGCAGCTTGTTCTGCTAAGCTATTGGCAGTTAAAATGACTGCAGCACTCAAACTTCTTCGCAGGTTAGCCCCTCTCCCCCTGTATATCCCATCCATCTGGTTCAAAAAAAATAGATACCATTATCGGCCATTTTTGTAGGAAGGTAAGCCTCCTCAGTACAGTACAGCTCAATTCCGGGCTCATTTGTAGAGGGGGTAATTAATCTGATTGTGGATATATGCCTACCAAGTATCTTTTCTGGGAAGCACAGATGCTTAGATGGTTCCAGCCCCCTACGGCCTACTCTCCCCGTGGAACACCATGGAGTGGGACATCCAAGGGGGTAACTCCTCCAACTACATGCTTTATTTACCCCCTCCAACTACTGTAGAGCTCATCACCCAGACTTGAGCCTCACTGTCTGCCTTGAAACAGCTGGCTATACTTACTAAACTTATGCTGACTCCTTCCAAATGGACCCCACTGTAGGGTAACAGGCTTCTATGTGTGATCAAAAAACCATTACAGTGGTAGGAGTAGAGGAATGCAAGTGGATAGAGGACTCTATGAGTCTGGTACCTCCCACCAGGGAGCAACTTATGTGTAGATACTGGATGACGAAGCAAGATTTTTGGAGATTTCTTCCAACTACCAATTGCATTGAACCTGATACTCACTCACTGCAGTACCCAGAGAGGGAATGTGACCTCCACGCTCAACTTCTGGCTCAAAGCAAGCATATGAAAGGCCAGTAAAATGTACCAGATGATTTGGGATACGAAACTGGATCTGACCCAAAAGTTCTACCAGCATTTGGAAAAGGTTTTGGGGACCCCAGTTGCTGACACTTCATGGGACACCAGCTAGTAGGTAGCCCAGAGCATGTGTCCAGACAGTCGCATCTACCTGATCCAAAATAAAGTATTACATGCCTGGTATTAGACCCTGGACCAGCTGCAAGTTATGTCTGTCCTGCCTAACGACAGATGTTGGAGATGTGTGGCTCTGTAAGGGGTCACTCTTTCATATACTCTGGCAGAGCCCCTTTATTAAGGAATATTGGTTAGAATGCCAAACAGTGGTATGCACAGGATACCTCATCACTGTCCCTCAATTTTTATTAGGCACTGTTTTCTTTTTCTAACATCTACGTTGGTCCAATAAAAGGAATCAAACTATTTGCTTCTGGACCTATTTTCATTATCCATTATGCCTCCAGGGATCTCTGGATTGGACCCACAGTTCCTGTGGTTAGTGGCAGTGAATATAATGGCTAAATACTATTTCTATATAGATAGAAGTCCACAGAGATCCCAACAGTGGCTGAATGATGAAGAGTTTTTTTCCTTAACCATCTTTACACAAATGTCTCACAAGGACAAAAATTATTTTCTTGCTTTATTGGTGCTCCACAGTATTGATAAATGGTGCTCCTACTCCCGTGTCCCAGATCTGAGGTGGTAGCAGTGCTTATGCAGGTACAGGTTCTATGATGTTAGGTTGGTCATCCTCTAATGAGACTACCACCATACATTCCAAGACACATTGGGTGCCTGGCCCTTACACTATACTCAGGTTCCTTTCCTGATGTCTTTTGGTAATCTGAAAGCAAATGAGGTAGTATGTCTCCTAAGGTGTTTTCCCCCCGAAGTGCATTACTTTGTATTTTTCCCGCACTGAAGTTCATTTGCTGTCCCTCTGCCCACTCCTCCAGCTTGGCAGGATTTCACTGCATGTCATTTTCTCCTCCTATAATGCTGAATCTAGAATGAAACAGCTAAAAACCCCACTAAATATTTTGATATTATATTATTCTTGTATTGGGTGGGTTTGACACTCTGACCATGGTATTTCACCCCATAGGGGACTTTCTCCGAGAGATGGCATGGCACTAAAGTTAAAAATAGTTTGCATAAATGTTCATCCAAAACAATTTGTGTCTGTTTGTATTATGTTTAAAAGAAATAATATCAAGGGAAAATACACTACAAAAGTAACATCTTGATTGGGGGAAAAGGAGGAGTAGGAGTTTGAAGAAGGTTGTGCAATGGCTACTTAAAGTCTCTTTTTGAGTGTGGATAAGAAGGATTGGAATATAAAAAGCAGTGCTCAATATATCTAAACGTGTGCAACAAAGGAGGTAAGGGAAATAAAAAAAAATGTTTTGCACTGATAGAGGGGGGAGAGGGTAGACTTGAGGGAGTGTTTGTTATCCTGCATCTGGAAGGGTGGGGGGTCGCTGGTGGGCAACGACAGAAATGGGTAGGGTGGTAGGCTGCAACAACTGCGGTGCACCAATCTTTCTAAACATTGCCTGGAGTGTGGGAGGATGTTTAATGTGCAACCACATAGAAAAACTTAGAAAGGAGATTGAGGGTCTGCAGGATGAACTCAAGACAGGCAAGGCAGATTGGGGGTGGGTTTAGCCCAATACTGGAGGAAGGAAAAAGGGGATGAGGGAGGAGGCGATTAGCCAATAGTGGTGAGGAGAGGTCAGAAGAAGGGAAGCAGAGACAAAGGGGCACAGGCCTGGAAGAGCGATTGCTGGGAAACCAGGTCAGAGACAAAAGATAAAATGGAAGGAGGAGATAGGAACTTGGTGAGGAGTCAAGAAGTGGCAAAAGTCATGGAATGGAAAGGAGAGAACAGGTTACTATGAAGAGAGAGGAGCGGACATTTGTGAAGGGTCTTCAGAAAACAGCTGTGCACTGCTAGAGAGGAAGAAAGTGGAGGAGGGAAATGATGAAATTAGAGGAGTAATTGATAAATGCCTGGACCAAACTGGAGCGTGGGGAAGTTCTGCTGGGAGAATTGCAACAGGGGTAAAAGGGGGAAATAATGTGCAGGAGGAAGAAGAGGAGCTGGAAATGAGAGAGGGAGATGAATGGAAGCAAGCAGGGAGTAAGGGGGTGGAATCTTAGTGCTGGGGGACTCAATACTAAGAGGAGTTAGGTGGGGTAGAAAGGGGAGAGGCATAGTCACATTTGGGTGGAGGCCATGCCAGGAATGACAGCGGAAAGGGTGGGACAGTCTGTTCTGAAATATGCTAGAAGGGGTAGGGACAAGTCTCATTTAATTATACATCTTGGGACAAATTACCTGGCTGACAAGACAGCAGATATAGTCCAGAGGAGGTTTGAGGAACTAGCACAATTATGTGAGGGGGCAGGAAGATCAGTAAATTTTTCTGAGATACTTCCGGTGCCAAAGGGTAAAGCACAACAAGAAAGCTGAGAATAGAGGAATTTAACGGATGGCTAAGAACCTGGTGTTGTGCTAAAGGGTATGGGCTTTTGGAGGGGTGGGAGGGACCTGGGAGGACAGTAGTCTCTATGTCAAGGACAGACTACACTTGAGTGAGGAGGGAAAGAAAGTGTTAAAACAGAGGATGGAAGAGTATATAGAGGAAGTTGGGAATTTAAACTAGGAGTGGGGGGTGGCAGTTGGGGAAGAGATATGCAGAGACCACAGGTTGGGAAATCATATGAGCTTACCCCCCATAACAGTGACAAAGGACAAATGGCAAGTACTATTGGTGACGCTAGAAAAGGAGGGCAGGATGGGAAGGGGGGAAAAGGGTGGAAGGTGGTTATCCTTAATGCTAGGAGCCTTGGGAGGAAAACTGCAGAGTTACAGGTTCTCATGGCAGAGGGAGAGGTGGACATTGCAGCCATCACGGAAACATGGGCCACCCAATATAATGACTGGGACCTGTCTGTACCAGGGTACAGGTTATTTCATAGGGACAGGGTGATTGGGAAAGGAGGGGGCGGTGGCACTATATGTGAAGGAAGGACTGAAGTGCATAAGGGAGGAAGGGGAAGGAGGTAGTATGCAGTCACTTTGGCAAGAATCCAGGATTCCAAGAATAGGATTCTTAGAATGGGAGTGGTGTACAGGCCACCATCTCAGACAGAGGAGTTAGACAGGGAACTAGCGGGACAGATCAGGAGGACCTGCGGAAGGGTAGTGTAGTGATTTGGGGGACTTCAACATGCCAGGAGTGGACTGGAGCACCCCAACAACCAGGAACAGAAGGAGCAGGTGCTGGATGCCTTCCAGGACAGCCTCCTGCTGCAATGGTCAGTTAACCAACCAGGTTAGGGAATACCCTTGACCTTGTGCTGGTAAATGGGGACTTTGGGAGAGAACTTATAGTGGAGGAACCGCTGTCAGGGAGTGACCACCACTCAGTATGGCTCACATTGGATATGGGCAAGGAAGGAGTGGAATCTGGCACAAGAGTGCTGGACTTCAGGAGGGCCGACTTTGGGAGGATGGGGGAAGTGGTAAAAGGGTACCTGGCCAGAATTTAATCTAGTATGGATACTAACCAGAGATGGGAGCTCATAAAGCTGGGGATAGTGGAGGCAACCAAAACCTGCTGCAAAGCCCAGAGCAAGAAGGCTAGGGCTAAGAAACTGAGCTGGTTGAGTAAGGAGGTCATGGAAAAGGTAAGAAGGAAAAGAGCTGCCTTTAGGAAGTACAAGAAAACAGGGAGGGGGGAGGACAGAGAGGAGTACTTGACAGAATCGAAGGAGGTGACAAGGGCAGTAAGGGGAGCCAAAGCATCTACGGAACTCAGGCTGGCACAAGGCATTAAGAAGGGGGAGAAGGACTTCTTTAAGTACATCAGGGAGAAAAGGAGCTGTAAGGACCACATAGTAAGGATTAGGAAGGAGGGGTTGGGTGGAAGCAGGGTACAATAAAGCGGAAGCACTAAATGAGTACTTCTGCTCAGTATTTACTAAAGAGAAGAGGGGGGTGACACCCAAGGTGGGAGAAATGGCAGAAGCAGGGGGGGAAGTGGTGACAGATGGGGAAATCATGGAGGGCAGAGTTCGAGAGGGTTTGAAGGCACTGAGGGTGGACAAGGCGCCAGGCCCAGATGGTATCCACCCCAGGGTACTGAAGGAGCTGGCAAAAGTCCTTGCAGGACCTTTGGCAGACCTATTTAATGCCTCACTACATTCGGGGTGTGTACCTCAGGACTGGAGGATGGCTCATGTGGTGCCCCTCCACAAGAGTGGCCCCAAGGATGAACTGGGAAACTACAGACCAGTGAGCCTCACATCCATCATGGGTAAGCTATTGGAGACTATCCTGAAGGAGAGGCTGGTGGCCCTCCTAGAGGCCAAAGGACTACAGGACAGCAGACAGCATGGTTTCATATGTGGCAGATCCTGCCAAACCAACCTGGTCGAGTTCTATGACTGGGTAACTAGGCAACTGGACAGGGGCCATGCAGTGAATGTCCTGTATCTGGACTTCAGTAAGGCATTCAACTCGGTGCCACATGGAAGGCTGGGAAGGAAGTTAGTAGGCACAGGGCGGGTGCAAAGCTGGTGAGATGGGTTGAAAACTGGCTGCAGGGAAGTCAACAGAGAGTGGTGGTGGGGAGCTGTCACACCCAAGGGCAGTGACAAGCGGTGTCCCACAGGGCTCAGTGTTGGGACCAGTGTTGTTTGGGATATTCATTGCAGACATATCATGGGACATCAAGAGCAAGATCAGTCTGTTTGCTGATGATACTAAGGTTGGCGCGGTGGTGGATGACCTAGGGGGATGGCAGGGGTTGCAGGATGATCTGGCAAAACTTGAAACCTGGTCAGACACCTGGCAACTGGGGTTTAATGCCAAAAAGTGCAAGGTGCTGCATTTTGGGATGAAGAACCCAAGAGAGTTACCAGCTAGGGGAGTGCAGCTAGCCCAGACAGAGAGAAGGATCTGGGTGTGCTCATTACAGGGTCAATGAACAACTCGGCACAATGTAGAAGGCAGCTGCAAAGGCCAATAAAATGCTGGGTTGTATTGCAAGGGTATATCCTCAAGGAGGGAGGAGGTGATTCTGCCACTGTATAGGTCATTAGTTAGACCACACCTGGGTACTGCATGCAGTACTGGCGTCCGTATCTGAAGAGGGACATTAAGTTACTGGAGGAGGTGCAGCGAGGGTGACAAAAGATGATCAAGGGGCTGGGGGACTTATCATACGAGAGAGGAGGCTGAAGGAGTTGAACATGTACTCACTGGAGGAGAGGAGACAGGGGTGACATGATTGAAACCTTTAAATACATGAAAGGAACAAACAAGACAGGTACAGAGGGCTGTTCAAAGTAAGGGAGGGAGGGAGGGCCACCAGGGGCCATGATATGAGACTGGAGAGAGGAAGGTTCAGGAGGGAGATGAGGAGACACTTTTTTACAGAGAGGGTGGTGGCTGGGTGGAATGCGTTACCTGCAGAAATGGTATGCAGTAGAACAGTGGACTGCTTCAAACGAGGATGGGACAGGACATGGGGGAGGGTTAATGAAGGGGAAGAGTGGAAGGGAGGGGCAGCTGCAGAATAAGGGGTGCTAGCTGCACATTCGAGCAGACTTGATAGACCTCTAGGCCTTTATCTGCTGGCAAATTTCGTATGTTCGTATGTTCGTACGTTTTAGCTTAAATATCTAATTTCACTAACTAAATATCTTGATTTTTAATACCTAAATTCTTTTTTCTAGAATGTTTTTTCTTTATTTGTTTAGCTATCAACACAAAATACAGTATCTTGTTTCTCCTTGTCAAGGAAAACAAGCTTGTATCGTGGAATATGTTTCTTACTTTAATGTTTTTCATCGAACTGATTAAAAATCTTATTTTGCAGTTTCATGGTGCCATTCTGTTTTCTGACTAAAATAATAGCTTTGGGAGTTGTTGTCTTTTTTTTTTCTTCAAACCAGTTTTAGAATTTAATGAGTGGAAAGTATTTTTCCACTTTTTCCAAAGTGGTCTGCAACATTCACATTCATTTTGGTGCTTTTTTGTAACACTAAAATTAAGCACTTTATTTGTTGTTAAGCTCCCATGCTTCCTGTCCACCATGTACTTCATTTTTGTCACTACCCCCCACACACACACATTTACACACACACACATGCACACATACACACACACATGCACACATACACACACATATGCACACATGCACATACATGCATTCCCTGTGGCTACTTTCTTGAGATATGGACCTGCAGCATCATGAGGCATGTTGCCATTACAGCTGAAATCAAAAGAGTTATACAAACATAGAAACATAGACTTTGATGGCAGATAAGGACTGCTTGGCACACCCAGTCTGCCCATTTCCATACCTATTGTATAAGCTGAAGATCCTAGTTAACCAGAAACCTACTTCTTCCTACCCCCCCACCAGAATTGCCTTTTGTCTGTCCCATGCATTCTTGAATTCCCCCACTGTTTTTGACCCAATGACCTCTTCAGGAAGGCCGTTCCATGAATCCACCACCGTCTCTGTGAAAAAATACTTCATCACATTGCCCTTAAGCTGTACCCCCTCTATCTTCAAATTGCACCCCCTTGTTCTTGCACATCTCTTTTTCTGAAAGATTCTACCCTCCTGGACTTTGTTGATTCTCTTGAGGTACTTGAAGGTTTCTATCATGTCCCCCTTCTCCCTCCTTTCCTTGAAGGTATACATATTAAGCTCCTTTAGACTCTCTTCATATGGCTTCTGGTCAGACCATGCACCATTTTAGCTGCCCTCTTCTGGACTGCCTCCATCCTGTCAATGTCCTTGTGGAGATGGGATCTCCAGAACTGCACGCAGTACTCCAGATGGGGTCTTACCAACTGTCTGTACAGAGGGATAACAACTTTCTGTTTTCTACTGATGATGCCTCTTCCTATACATCCCAGTATCCCCCTAGCCCTCCTTACTGCCTTCTTACATTGCTTGCTTACATTTAGGTCACCTGATATGATTACCCCCAGGTCCCTTTCCATTTTTGTTGTTGTTAGTACCTCCCCCACAAATGTGTACTCTTCCCCTGGGTTTTTGTTTCTCAGATGCATTACTTTGCACTTCTTTGTATTGAATCTAATCTGCCATACGTACGACCATTCCTCCAACCTTGCCAAGTCCCTTCTCATGTTTTCACCTCTCCTAGTGTATCAGCCCTGTTGTAGATCTTTGTGTCATCTGCAAACAGGCATACTTTTCCATGCAGTCCCTCCAAAATGTCACTTATAAAGACATTAAGAAGGACCGGACCCAGTACTGAACCCTGCGGTATCCCACTAGTAACCCCCCTTTCTTCGGAGTGGACTCTGTTTACTATTACCCTCTGTGTCCTGTTGTTCAGCCAGTTCTGTACCCAGGCTAACACCCTGGGACCCACTCCCAGGCTGGCTAATTTGTTTATTAATCTTTTGTGTGGGACTGTGTCAAATGTCTTGCTAAAGTCTAGGTAGGCCATGTCCACAACCCCTCCCTGGTCTATTACTTTGGTCACCCAGTCAAAGAAATCTATTAGATTCATCTGACATGACCTTCCCACTGGGAATCCATGCTGCCTTGGGTCCTGTGCCTTGCTGGCCTCTAGGTACTCCACAATTCTTTATTTCAGAAGTGATTCCATCATTTTCCCTACCACTGAGGTCAAACGAACAGGTCTGTAGTTTCCTGCCTCTGCTTTGCTCCCACTTTTGTGAAGGGGAATCACATCTGCCCTCCTCCAGTCCTTAGGTACCACACCATCCTCCCATGATTTGTTAAAAAGGGTAGTCAGTGGTGTCACTAGTTCTCCCCTTAGTTATTTTACAGTTCTGGGATGAATCCCGTCATGGCCCATTACTTTGTCCACCTTCAGTTTTAGGAGTTCTTTCAGAACCTTTTCTTCTGTGAATGGACTGGTATTGATCCCCCTATCCAATGACATCCAGCTCCCTACCCTGTGCAGCTGCTCCTGCAGTCCTGAGGATTTGCTCCCTGTCCCTCCAAGCCATGGCACTGGTCAGGCACCTTACCTCCCTCTCTCTTCCCTGCCTCAGTTCTACCCCCCCTAACAATTGAGTCCCCCACTAGGAGTTGTTTTCTTCCTCCTTGGTCTCCACTGTGGGTGTCTCCATAGAGGAACCACACTCTGCCAGAATGGTGTACAAAGTGTGAAAAGGTACAACTGGAGGGATGTGCCTCTGCTCCTCCACCCTCACCCTCCCTGATCCCACCATGATCCAACCACTCTTCTTTCTTGGCAACCACTGAGCCAGTGGCATCAACCCTGGTGGCCCCTGAGTGGGAGAGGAGGTCCCCCAAATCCTGGTCAAATCAGCCTGGAGATGAGCAACCTCCTCACTCAGCTCAGAGCGATGGCTACAGATGGGACAACACTGTATCCTCCATAACATCTCCCGGAATACTGCCACTCCACAGCTACTGCACTGCACCACTCCCATCATGTCTTATTTGTGGCCCCTTGACTGTTGTTTTGCATGCTTACTCTTTCCTCTCTCAGATTACTTTTTTGTTTTATTTTTTGTTTTTTTCTCTCCCTACTATCCTATGGCCTCCATGCCTTTACAGCTCCTGCCGTTCCTGTTCTGGGAGAGGAAGTTCCTATATTTCTCAGTAGTCTCCTTCTTAGTTGCTCAGAGATTGACTTCCAGCAGCTAGGGGGTGAGGGAGAGCTATTCTTTTCCTTCTAGGATGGTGAGTCTTTTGTGCCTCTGTGATCACTTCCTTCCTTCTCCCAAACAGAAAATTCCTGTTGTCAGTCAAATCCAATGCCTATAAAATTGGAACTGGGAAGGGGTGAAGGGGAGGGAGAGCTATATAGTCCCAGTAGAAGAGTTCTAGCAGCTGCCTCCTTCCTCTATCTGCTCTCTGTAAAAAAGCTAACTAGGGAAGTTTGAGATCCTCTCTTCATGCAGTTCACTTAGTAAAGAATGTCATGAAGTTTCCCAAACTTTGATTTGTCAGAGGCTATCCTTCATATAGTTTTTGCTTGGCAAAGTACCTACCTTCACCCTGGGAATACTACTCGCAGTAGCACTTTGCTGAGGAACGTATCAGTGAATTAATGCTATGCATAGGTTTCGTCCAGCAACATATCACTTCACCAGTGAAAACTACATGAAGAGATTTTTTTCTAAAAAGACTTTTAAGTGAATAACCCACCACCAGTGGATATTGTGTTTTTTAATAATAAAGTGTTTTTCCAATAAACCAAAGATCTTTTGGTATGCAGTTTCTGGCGTCTGCAGCCCAGTTCCTCTTGTTGCGAGATAGTGCTTGATTTCCTCACCTGGTACTCATCACTACACAGACTTGTGTTTCTCGCCTGGTGCACATCACTACATGGATCTCTAGCCACCCCTTTGTTGCCAATGTGCCATATTGGATGGCATGGTTAGTGAGGCACTAACCCATTTGTGACAGGCCCTACACCATGCCAGTGCACCCATGCAAAGCAAATGATAGTGTCTTGCATAAAGTGCACTGTCATGCTGGTAGGTTTGGAGAAGCAGTAACTAGCTGTCAATGCCATGTTAATTACTACATCCCCAAATCAGGTCTTATGGCCTGCACCCCCTAACCCCTGCTGCCTGGCCATCTTGCCATTAGTAGTACATTACTTCCCAGGTGTCCAGTGATTTTCCCCACCCCCTGTTCACCCTGCTGGTATTAGTAAATTCCTGCCCTGGTGTCCAGTGGTCCCCCTGATTGCCCAGCATTATAATTATGTACACGTCTCTGGTGTCTAGTGGTATCTCCACCCCACCATAGAAATGCCACCCATCCCATGCCGCCCACCCAGTTCCCACCACTACTATGCCCCACCCCCCACCCACTGTAGACGAGCCTCCTCAGACAGTGACTGGCACAGATCCTCTGCTCACCTTCACAACCAGTCCCTTCTGAATCACTGTCCATGATCATGAGCCTAATGTAGAAGCACTTGTTTCTACAGTAGGCAGAATCAGACTCTGTCACTCAGATGGCAGCCTGCCATGGAGGTTAGCAGAGGTACTCTGCCAGTCACCACTGGGGAGATTTACCTATGTTGGGTGGGGGCTGGGTGGGTGTACTCTTACTAGGGTGGGGGGAACCAGTGGATTGCAGGTACATGTACAAAATTACACCGCTGGGCAGTTGGAGGTGTGGGGGGATCAATGGACACCTGGGAATCAATTTACTAATACCAGCAGGACGATCAGGGGCAGGGGGACTCTGCACATGAGAGAACTGCTTTAATAATACTATCAGGATGATGGAGGCAGGGGGACCGCTGATCACCAGGGAAGTAAGGGTGGTTTGGGTGGGGGATCACTGGACACCAGGGAATTGCTTTAATAATACTGGCAGGGTGATCACTGGCATGGGGACCACTGGATACCAGATAGTTGCTTTAGTAATACTGGCAGGGTGCTCGGAATGAAGGTAACCCTGGACACTGGGGAACAGGCCTTTGACAGACCTGACAGGTTGTGGGTGGGGGTCATAAACTCTGTTTTCTCAGGGCCTGTAAAGAGGCCCTAGTGGGAGGCAAATGACCTAGAGCACATTGTTAGTGCTATGGGGTCATTTGCCTATACATTTACAAATAGGCAGGACTACTCCAGAGGAACAATCTCCATTTGTGGGCTCTAACAGCCAGATTGCTCTTGCAAGCCCCAAAGCTTGCTAATGGCTACCTACATTCTGTTGCCAGTAGGGGGCTGGGGTGTTCAGGTGCAATCAGGATAGTCCCCAGAAGGTATATTGGAACATGTCTTTAGTGCTCACACTGTGCTTTATAATGTTCCAATATACCTATTGTTTGTTCCAGGCACAAATTTGTCCCTAGAGCAAACATTTCATGGCACAATAGTGGAGCTTCGAATATCCTGATCCATGTGTCTTATCACTGTTGGCCTTCACCAAGCCAACACAGCGACCCATGTATTATTTTTATTTTTTATTTTTTTTATTTATTGAATAACTAGGATTACAAAATACCTTCGAACCAACGGTTCATTTACAAAGGTTCTGTGTCAGATATAATCAGTGAGCAAACAAAATGTAGTGGAACAGTAACATATAATATCATACATAACATGAACTATAGGTCAAAACACAAAATCATGAAGGAAGAACATTGTAAAATACCAAGTAGACAGTGAGAAAGAGGGCCAGGAGGATAAGTCTTGGAAGGGCTTCAAAAGAGTGGAGAGGTGAGAAGTTCAGGCAGAGGAGGCAGTCAATGAGGTGACATTGTCATTTAAAGGGCAACTGTCATCCACAGGGTTTCTTAATGTCTGAAAGTCTATAAAAAGCTAATCAGAGTTAGCCATTCTGTTTATGTGCTAGTCTTTGCACTCAAGAGTTATTCATATGTAAATCAGCCTATTATTAAGGGCTGGGGGCAGCCATATGTTTTTGGCTCCTGACAGGAAATTATGTCACTGAGGAACTTGGCCCTCCATTTACTGTAGGTTAAATAGGAAATGGTGTGCTTTAAGGTGTTGTTAGAACACTTTCTACATTTATAATACTTATTTTGTACATGCATTGAAACTAGTGAGTTATCACCTTTACATTTCAAACTGCTAGTAATAATAATCCATCTTTAGGATTGTTTTAACTTATAGGCTATACTGCTAGCTGATCATTAAAAACAGCATTGTTAAAACATGCATAATCTGAACTGCATTACTAAAATATAGAATAATATATGGGTTGGTGTGTGTAAACAGAATTTTACACACACGAGGTATGGGATACTACATTAACCCCGAGGGCAAAGTCAGAGGGGTTTATAAAAACATCCCACACCAAGGGTGTGTGCAAAATTATGGTTTTTACACCCACCCATCCATATATTATTTAATTAATGGTGATAATTTTTTCCCTTTCAGCACAGTTCAGTTAGTGCAGCACTTCTCTCAGAGACAGACACATATACATCACACACACTTTACATACACACTTCACACACACATGTGCACACAGATGCACTTGTGCATGCACACACACACAAACAGCCTGTCTCTCCCTTTTCTTTCTTTCTTTTTTCACATTATAGTGGGAATGGTATTCTGGAAACTTGCAGTCCATTGGCACAGCTGCAGAGTGTAAGAAACGCTCTAAGGGCATGAGCAGCAGGATCAACTATATTCATTTTTTTCCTTTTACAGTAGAAAATCCCATTCCATCCAAAGTATTTCAGTAAGAAACTGTTATACTTTTAACTTCATCAAAACAAGTAAAATACTCTTTAAATAATGCATTTCAGGGTAGGCATGTTTTAACATTGTTGCCCGTCTATGTGTTTTTGCAATTTATAAACAATGAATGGTGTCCTATTTTTTTTTTCAGGACAACATGCTCAGATTGATTTTACTGTCTTTGTCTGGGAAAGACATGCAACTACAGAACAGCTTGTTTCTGGGTGTGTTTTGGGACCACTGGGAGAATAAGTGACTTGTTCTAGTCACACAGTATACCAGCAGAGCATGTTGGAATCAAACCCAATTCTGCTGGATGAACGAAGCTTGTTCACAGCTCTTTGCTTGAACCTCTAAGCTATGCTGCCAGCTGTTAATCAAAAACTACACATTTCAGGGCTGGCCCCATAATGCAAGGCCAGTAGGAATGTAGCCACATTTTCATCTTGTAGGCCTGAGTTCACACCCAAAATTGTAAAAGGTTGAGAGAGAGAGAGAGAGAGAGAGAGAGAGAGAGAGAGACAGAGAGAGAGAGAGACAGAGAGAGAGAGAATGGAATAAGGCAGAAGTCAGTGCTGTGGCAGCCTTAGAAATCTATATGGACATGAACAAAACCAGGGTTTAGAAACTGATATGGGGCCCCAATACCTGTTGACACCACAGAGCCAGCCTTGAGATGTGCAGTTTTTAATAATGATCAACTGGTAGTATAGCCTAGAGTTTAAAGCAGTCCTAAAGATGGATTATTTTTACTAACAGTTTGGAAATGTAAAGATATTAACTCACTAGTTTCAATGCACATACAAAACAATTATTATAAATGTAGAAAGTGTTGTAATAATACCTCAAAACACACTTAATAAAACAGATTACTTCCTGTTTAGCCTACAGTAAATGGAGGGCCAAGTTCCTCGGAGACATCATTTCAAGTCAGGAGCCTGAAACATATGGCTTCCCCCAGCCCTTAATTACAAGCTGATTTACATATGATTAACTCTGGACTGCAAAGACTCACACATAAACACAATGGCTCACTCAAATTAGCTTTTTATGGGCTTTCAAACATTAAGAAACCCTGCAGATGACATTTCCCCTTTAAGTACCATCAGTTATGGGAAGTGAGGGGAGGGGCGTGGTGCACAGGGAAAGGGGAGCAAAGGAGAGCAAGGGGAGAGGGGAAGTAGGAAATTGAGTAATTGGGGATTACAGCTATGGAAAGAAGGGTGCCAAGAAAGGGTAAGGGGCAGGGAAACGGAGGTAGAGGAGGGAGAGGCTTGTGGAGGCAGCATAGGGAAGGGTGTAGGGCAGAGAGATGCGAGGGATGAGAAGGATGGGAGGGAGTGTTATAAATGACTAGGAAAGGGAGGAAAGCATGTGGAAGGAGAGTGGGAGCAGTTGGGGAGAGAAAGAGCAATGAGGGGGAAGAAAGAGTGAGGAGTAGTGAGGAAAGAGTGGGAAGAAGTGCAGGGGGCCTTGTGGGCACTGTCACAGCCACTGAGATTGGTGAGGTGGTGAATTAGTTTGCATTTAAAGAGGCCAAGTTTATTCTCAGCAGTGATGTCTAAGGGAGACCATTCGAGAGGGGTGTGGCCCTAGCATAGAAGGAGCGCTGGGCTTGAGAGGTTCAGCAAAAGGGAACCTGGAAAGAGGTTTTTTTTTTGAACTACGGGTGCTCCAGGTATGAGGAGTGGGCAGAACGTAGGAGTGTGGTGCTGGAGGTATAGGGCCAAGGTAGATCTTCTTAGCCAGGAGGCAGGTTGTCATAGGCTGTGGGTGTAATGATGGACACTGACACAAAAAGGTAATGTGGCAAGGCTAAAAAAAAGTGCCAAGCCTAAAGCTTTATTAAAGTAACAGCAAAAAAAAAGAAAATATAAAACTATTAACTTTGCAGGAATACAGAAAGAAACATAAAAGGTACAATAATAAATGAATGTTTCCACAGGCAATATCAGCAAACGAAAAGGCCGCCTGGGATTTCAGTTATCTTAGTCTGTAAGTGCAGACTCCCAAATGGATCAGTACTGGCTGATCCCAAAACGAATCTGAAGGTATCACAAGAATGAGTCTCCTTTATCCTAGGGAATCATCAGGGTGATCACCCCAGACTCCGCCCCCTATACTCTTCAATACAAATTTTCATTTATAAAACATTTTATTTCATTCTAAGCCAAGGGACATTCAATATATCTTTATTACAAAACATTGACATCCCTGAAATGAAATATAATACAGGTTTAACTAAAAACAGTACTCTTACCAAGTTTAGCCCCTCCCTCAACCTGTCCACAGTATAACTATAGTGAGAAATGGGCCGGCTGCCTCCTAGGGAAACAGCAAGAGCAACAAGTGCAAATGGCTGCAAGGACTACCTCTGGCTAAAGGCCTGAATATCCATTATGTGGTAAGCTTTATCTCTAATATTAACAGGAGCCAGACTGCTATGAAAAGGAGTAAAACTGAAAGAGACCATTATTTATTTTACAATATCTGAAATACTGCATATTTTGTTTAGGAGTTTCTTTTGGGATTGCTAAACACATTGCATCAAACAAACAAAAGCAGTCCCTTTAATTTCAAATCTGCTTATGTTTAAAACCATTGTGCTGCTGGCATTTGCCTTTCCATGTCACCTTACCAAAACTAATAAAGTTAAACAGTAAGGAAAAGTAAACTGTTTTGGGGTCAAAATAGTGTTGCTAAAGGCATATCTAGGGAACCTTACAACAACACACTAAGAGGTTGGGTGACCAGCAGGAGACTCTGAATCCTTTACTATCTTTATTTTCTCTGCCTAAATAAACTAAGTGCTTGTACTGTGAGGAGAATTCCCCTATATTTGGCATTCACATTTGTTTCCTAGGCATTGCTTAAACATGAAGAGGAACTACTAGCCCAAATATGCTAAACCCCAGGTCTATACACTGTAGCCTATCATTGGGAGGTTACTGAAGCTCCATACCTGTCTTTTTCATGAAATGAAAGTGATAGAAAGGGCCTCTTATCCAGGTGGCCTGCCTGGAAAAAGGGAATTAAAAAGGGGGAAAGTAAAGGAAAGGACAGTAAAGATATTCAGAGAGTGCTACTGCAGTAGACTTGTGAAACAGAATTAGACAGGTATTTGGAGATTTAACAGCACACTTTCACACAGGTCTGGTAGGTTATTCTCCTTTGGAGGGGGAGACAGTTTGAGAGTTTATAAAAATCACATGTGCTTTTTTCCCTGCTCCAGTGACAAGACAGCAGCACTTATTCAGAGCAGTTTTAACTTTTTTTAGGCTAGTATCAGTGGCAGCCCCTTAAAAAGTAATGAAGAAGCCATAATCGGTGATCGATATGACTCAGCTAGTAACGGCCATGCACATATTTGCCTCCGGTGTGAGGCAGTAGCGATGTTAATAGAGGATCCCTATCCTTGAGTTAATGGTTTTGGAGATGATATTAATGTGTGAGTTATAGGCGAGTGAGCTGTCAAGCGTGATCCCAAGGTATCTGAACTCATGGACAAGATCAAGTGGGATTTGATGCTTGTTCAGGATGGTGAGCCTGGAGGTTCTATGTTTGCTGTTGGAGATATAGAACAACATGGCCTTGGTTTTTTTGTAGTCCATCAGCAATTTGTGTTGTTCAAATCAGGTTTCAACAAGGCTACAATTGGACTGGAGGTCATGGGAGAGGAGGACTGGGTCAGTGTGCAAGGAAAACAGGATTGTGTCATCTGTATAGAGTATCATGTTATTGTGGCAGGCTGATGAGAGGGTGTTGATAAACAGGTTAAAGAGCAGTGGCCCAAGGATGGACCTTTGGGGTACCCCAGATCACACCGGGAGGCTATCGGAAAGGGAGTCACTGATCTTAACCCATTGGCAACTATTAATCAGGTAACTTGCAAACCAATTAGGAACCTCAAGGGAGAGGCCTATGGTGGGAAGGGAGTTCAACAGGAGCTGGAGATTAACAGCGTTGAACACGTTGATCAAATCTACATACACAGCACCTAGAATATTTCCTGAGTCTAAGGCCTTCTGAATGTGTGTGGTAAATTCAAGCAGGGCAGCAGTAGTACTGTGGGTTTTTCTAAAGCCATGCTGCTGAGGGCATTGGATATTGTATTTAATTAGGTATTCCGACAGTTGATCTGCCACAATGCATTCCAACATTTTAGAGAGCGGGGGGAGTATTGAAATGGGGTGGTAATTGTGATGGAGAGACCTTTCACCACTTTTGTGAACAGGTGTGACAACAGCAGATTTCCAAAGTTGTGGGAACTGTCTGATGGTGAGAAACAGGTTTAGGAGTTTAGTGAGAGAGTATAAGACAGCTTCTAGTGAGAGGGAAAAGAGTTTTAGATCTAGGGTGTTGCTGCTGTATCTTGATTTACCTAACACCTTCCGGAGGTATTTTCTGGATACGGCCATAGTGACTCACCTGAAATAGAAGGGAGTTATGTTCATTAGGGAAGGAGGATTTAATTTGTTACCAGACTGGGTAGTCATCAAAGAAGTTGGCGGGGTGGGGATAACCCTGCTAAGATCAGTGAAAGAGACATTGAAGGTGTCAGCGATTAATTTAGGGTCCTCTATAATGGTCCTATTAACTTCGAGCATTGACGAGGATGATTTATTCTGTTCCCCAGTGAGATTTTTGATATTTTCCCAGAAATATTTACTGTTTCCCCACAAGTTCGTCAGTTCGCATTTGTAATAATCTTGTTTGGCTTTTCGAATCACTTGGGTGTACTAGTTGCGGGTGGCTCTGTATCGTTGGACATCGCCATGGTGGCATGACATCTGTGCACAGTGCCAGAGACCATCCCTTTCTTTCAACATTGAAATTAGGGCAGGTGTGATCCAGGAGTTTGAGGAACTCCTCTGCTTTGTTTTCTTGTAGGGTGCAAACTTGTCACAGACTCTATTAAACTGCTTAACGAAGTAGTTGAAGGAGTGATCAATGCAGCTCATTCAGTTGAGAGAGGACCAATCAATCTGTGCAAATTAGGCTAGGAATTGTGGGACTTTACTTTTTTTAGGACTCGTACGTAGGAGAGTTTGGGCTTAGATCTGGGTGACCTATTAGTTCAGTGGCAGATGACTGGAGAGTGATCACTGAAGGAGTCTGGTAGGACTCTGGGATCAGTGATTCTGGAGGGGTGAGTGGTGAGGACCAAGTCCAGCAGGGAGCTACAGCCAGTTCTGTAGTCAATGTGTGTAGGACAAGGTACCGTTTGGGCAATATCAATTGCGGCAAGAGCATCTTTGTAAGGTTCAGCTTTAGGGGCAATCCAGTTCACATTGAAGTCTCCCAAGATCACTATCTCAGTACGGGGTGGAAGGCTGTCAAGGTAGTCTATAACCATTTTAAAGCCAGAAACCTGGTCTTGGGGGGAGGTGTAAATGGCTATTACAGTAAGGGATTTCCCTTGCTGGCCAAGAAATATTTTGATTGCTAATTTTGGGCGCTGCTGCTGTGGGGGTGGTAATGGAAGGATATGGCCCTTAATGTTATCCTTCAGGTAAATGGCACAGCCTCCACCCTGTTTACCAATGCGGTCCAGGTGAAAAAGAACATAGCCAGGGATAGTTAGCATATTGTCAGGGACCTTAGGGGAGAGCCAGGTTTCATTGAGGGTTAATATATCAGGATTGTAAAGCGACATCCAAATTTGCAGATCGTCCAGTTTAGGTAGCAGGCTTCATATATTGATGTAGGCTAAAGTAACTAATTGGAGTTTTTGGGGTTGGGGGTTGGATGTTGCTGGGGGACCAGGGTTGGGGTGTATATTGCCAGATAGTAGCAGGAGGAGAAGTGCAATCTGTGGTAGGTAAAGGGCAAGGAGCTTTGACATCTTACGTTGTCTTCGTTTTGAGGTTGTAACTTGCAGGATATTGCTAACTGGGGAGAGTAGCAATAGTAGTTGTTGGTACTCTGACAGGGGGCATTGAGCAGCTAGGCTCTTTATTGTGATGGTGAGAGTGATTGTCCAGGTATGAGAGACAAGTAAGGGAATTGTGCTCCAGGGTATACTTCTAAGCAGGTTGTCATTAGCTGGAATCAGGGTAGGGGTGGTACTAGGGCCGCTTAGTGGTGGTAGGATGAGAATAAGAAGGAGCAGAGTTAGGTGGATGTGGATCATCATTGATGAAGGTGGGGGATAGTTTGAGGAAGGAAGAAGGGATCTAGGAGGAAAGGATACAGAATTACAACAAGTAGAGTAGGAGAAAGAGGTGGGGGAAGCAGATCTGGCAGAAGTGGGCTGACTGCGAGAAAGTAGAGGGAGTGGGTAGGGTAGGCAGCAGTTGGCTGTATGGCACAGGAAAAAGGGAAAGTGTTACTTTAAGGGGGGTTGTAGATGAGGGGTGGAGCTTTAAGTAAGAGGAGCTAGTGGGCATTGCACTATGTGGCAAAAGAGCATTTAATAGAGGTCAGGACCAGGGTGGCTGGGTGGGCAAAAACATTTGCACTATATTGAGCCAAAAATAAATGCTTTGCCAGGTAGTACACAGTCAAAGCTGTAAAATGTCTGAAAGCAGTAAAAAATACAAACAGTAACCTTTCAGGTCATAAGTAACAAGATTGCAGACTAGCCAAGTTATGGGCAGCCAGTAATATAACAACAGAGCACCGGAGGTAGAAGCCAAAAAACGGCTCAGTAGAAAAGGTGCCAAAGTTCAAAAAGTCTTTGTTCCCAGGAGAGCAGGCTCTGAGCGCAGCTCCAAGATTAATACTTGGTAGGGTCTCAGGATTGAACCACCAATGTGGTTCAAAAGATGAGCTGGCTGGTGGACAAGGAATGCGGAATTTGAGTGGTCCTTAGGCAGCGGGACTGCAGCTTCATTCAGGGTGGCTCGGGGGTCGGCTTCAGAGGGCTGAGCAGAGTCTCGCCTGAGGTGGGCGGAGGAAGCCTGGTAGGACCTCAAGATCTAACCACCAACTTGGTTCGAATGATGAGCTGGCTGGCAGTCGAGGAATGCGGGGTGGGTATTAAGGGGTGGACTGCTTATGTGCCACGAGTCTGCAGTGTGCAGGTAATCCAAACACAAAATATCATGCATGGGGGGGTCTGGTGGACCCCCAGGGCATTCACTGAAGGGCCACATGTCACTTCTACACTGGATTCCCTGGCTGGTTGTGCAGCTTTGGAAGCAGCTAGTCCAGGGGCATGTCCACCCTTCACACCACTCACGAAGATGCAGAGTGATGGGCAAGGTAAACACAGTTGCTGAGACACTGTTGTATCTTTTGTGCACCCCCAGATAACACACACAGGATAAAGAATCCCCCCACCATTCTTTCCCAGCCCTCTGGGGATGACTGGGGGCAGCCATTCGGGCAATCACCCACCTTTGTTAAAATTGAGACACCCACATCTTCCCAGAATCCTCTTCTTCATGTGGAGTAGGGGATTCACTATGGGACCAGGATGGGCATCTGATTGGATATCTATGGGGACCGAATGGGCATGCAATTAGATACCCTCATGTGTCCTCCAATCCTGTGTGCCAGTGGCCAGTGATCATGAATCCAAGCCACCAGGCACCTGTCTGCAGGTGTGGAGCTGTTCAGGCCAGGTACACATGAAACACTTGTACCTGGCCCATCATTGATGCATAGTCCCCAGTATGCACAAAGCTTCTTCCAGCAGGTGGAAGTAATAGGCACCTAGGATGGCAATAGTCAAATGACTCATTTAGTATATGGGACTGGGGTGCATGGATTAGAACCTGGATAACTGTGGGCTGAGCCTGTAGAAAAGTGCAATGTCAAAGTCAGATGGAGCATGGTACCAAGGAGCAGGAGTAGCAAACAAACCCACTCAGAAGTATAACTGTTCAAAGACACTACTGTAAATGAATATTTCAACATTTCTGAATGATTTTGAAAGGCTTCAGAATCACAGTAAAATTGCTGTCTCAGGGTAACCTGCCCTCATGCTCACTTTGGACTGCATATTATTTAATATTTCTTTCAGGATAACATTTCAGTGGCAATTGTTTTGTACATAAATGCGGTTCTTTGGTGTCTCTTACAAAATACTTCAAAAATTATTATTTATTTAGCATTGTCCACAACAAGATTACATGCCATAACTGATACATTTAGATAAGGTAATAATTAAGATGAAGTACTGCCCCCAAATCATTGAGATTATTGAATCTCAGAAGTAAAAGAACCGAGGAGAATGATCTGCAAAAACTTAAAATGGGGACAACACTGCTGGACAGTAGCTGGCAATGCAAAAAAAAAAATGGTTTATCAAGCCAAAAATAATTTGAGATATATTTTAATGCTGATGTAAAGATCATTGGACAGATCACATCCTGAGTACAGAATACAGTTCTGGTCACTATATCTGACCAAAGCAGTTGAAGCCTTGGCTAAGTTGGGCTATGAGGACTGACTTGTAGAACTAGAATGATTTTCCATGAAAAAAGGATGATTTGGGAGATACATGGTTACAGTATTGAAATATCTGAAATGAATCAGTTTGTCAGGCCAAGTGCAGCTTTTCATGATATAAAAAGGTAAAAGAATGAGGGAGAACACAATGGGCTTGATTCTTGAAACGTTACACGTGTCGTAAAGTGAGTTGTGCCAACAGGAATGGCGCAAGTAGCACTTTGCACCATAAGTTCCGACATTTGGGATTCTGCAAAGCATCCTGTGACATGCTGCAGGCTACTTGCTCCACAGTGGACTTACACCACCACCATTTGCACCATAAACCCCCTGCAACATTGCACATGGGGGTTTATGGCAGCAACTGCACCCTATTCTGTAAGGGTAGCTGCCACATCACCTATTTTGGCATTCTAGAACAACCCCCGGGAACATCCATCAAAGGACATTTACATCATCTATTAGCTGGTGTAAGTGTACTTTGCATCCACCAGTGGTTGTGCCAGTGTGCCCCCAAAAGATCCCCCATAGGTGAGGCAACCCCCCCCAGTCCCACCTCCTGGTAATAATTAATGTAAAAGTCCCACAAAGCTATGGTGCCCCCCCAGTCCTACTCCCAATATAAATTCATGTAAAAGACCCTCAAGGCTATTGGACCCCCCATGCCTCAATCCCCATGGATACAGAACTGCCACTGAGTTATCCCACCCCCAGCCCTAATCCCCAAAGATGCTTCAGTAAATGCCTGCAGGGGCTATTGGCACTCCCCAAGCCCAGTCCCTTAACCCTGATATAATGTCAGTCTGTGGAATAATAAAATGAAAAACCACTTCTGCAATCCCTCTAGCCCTGGTAGTCTAGTGGCCCACCACACCCAGCAGTGCCAGACCACCCCACTCCCCCCGACCCATACCCAGCCAGCAACTGGTACAGCCCACCTCTCACCACCATGGCCAGCTGCCGACTGTGCTCCACAATGGTGCGTACTGTACATAGTACACGCTCAATGAATAACAGCTGCTGTCTGTCACTGAGTATGTACTATTTACAGTACGCACTCTTGTGGAGCTCAGTCAGCATCTGGCTATGGTTGTGAGAGGTGGGCTGTACCAATCACCATCTGGGTATGGGTCAGGGGAGTGGGGTGGTCTGGCACTGCCGGGTGAGGGTGGGTGAGGGCCACTAGACTACCAGGGCTACAGGAATTGCAGAAACATTTTTCATTTTATTATTCCACAGACTGACATTATATCAGGATTCGGGATGGGGCATAGGGGGTTCAAGAGTTTCGCGGGCATTAACTGAATCTATCTTTGGGGATCAGGGCTGGGGGGTTGGATAGCCCTGCAGGACATTTCTGTATCCTTGGGGATCAGGGCATGGGAGGGGTCTGATAGCCCTGTGGGGGGTATATATGTTTCTTAGTGGAGATCAGCGCTGAGGGGCACTTGTGCCATTTCACAATCAATGCTGCAGGCTTGCAGCCACCCATTCAGGTATGCCCTCCATTTGTCATTCCGGTTCGGTTGGTGCAAGTCATGGGACTTACCCGCAGGGACCCTGCTGATACAGAATCGAGCTCAGGGTCCCTGGCATAATAACATTTGGTGCAAGTCACCTTTGGGGTGACTTGCCCCATCCCTTTGAGAATCAGTCCCCACATATTTAGATGGAATAAGAGTCAAGGGAACTAACGAGAACTAAAGTAAAACCTGACAGTTATGGAAACTGCATGTAAAGGAAATTGCAATATTGAAGACATTTTGTGTGCCCTCGACTGCAATTTTTAAGTGCTGTGCAACCTGCATATGTCAGGCAGTTTGCTATTAAGGACATATATAAGTACTAAGGTTTGAAAGGTGACAAAAGACAGGTTTCGACATGCTTCACAGAAAGTGTGGTGGTGTATACTTGAAACAGACTTCCAGAGCAGGAGGCGTCAGTCACATTCAACCTTGCAACAGAAACTGGGTAGTAATCTTGAAGCTAAAAAGCAACAGATTAATCCCACTGAGCTGGTAAAGAAAATAATTCAACTGACATTGGGCTTCCACCTTTTTCAAAGTTATTTATTTATTTAGTTTATGTATGTATGTATGTGTGTACTTATTTATTAATTTAGTTATGTATGTATGTACTGTATGTGTGTATTTATTTAGTTAGTTATGTATGCACAGTATGTATTTATTTAATCTATGTATTTATGTATGTATCTATTTATTTAGTTAGTTATGCATGTATGTGCGTATTTATGTTTTTATTTATTTAAAATGTTTTACCTGGTTAACATACAGAGACATAAAACAATTTTGCTTATAGATGGACCTGAGGGAAAGGGAAAGGAAAGTGATACAGTCAAATCAAATAAAAATTCATAGATATAAAAATATAATCTATTAAGTAAATAGAAAAATAATATCAACAGTGATACAGTATCTGGCAAGATACTGTGTACAGCATGATAAACAGACAATACACAAAGCATCCCAATAATCAATAATTCGGGTACTGTACAAGCACAGTTTGAATCAATAGATTTTATTTTGTACATGTTCATATTTTCTTTTATTACTTTCAGTTTGAGATTTGAAATATTTTATTGAACAATCAGAGATTGACAGCAGTTTTTGCTGTCTTATTAAGCATGTTACATTTTCTTTGTCAGCGGCAGCAGCCAGTGAAAAGTTGTGACATATCTAGAGTTTTGGCACACTCATGGGTATATTTTATGAAAATATAAAGTATTATACTCTAGTTAGAGAAGCAGGAAAGTAACATGTTACGTCTACACTTTTACATGTTAATTTAAAACCTCCTGTGTCAATATAACATGATATGACATTCTGTTTTTGTTGAAGGTGTACTGGGTCTCCAAGATTACAGCTCTGTTAATTAGGCTTTACTCCCATCTCAAAAGTAAGTGAAATGCTTTTGAATGAACTGTGAATTGAATGCATCCATCCTGCTATCTCTCATTTTTTGTATTCATGTATTTAACCTGCAATATAAGGTTTTAGAGATCTTTGTGAACAGCAGCATCCATAAAAACTGAGTTTGTATCATATAATCTAAAACAAAGTTTAAATAGTTGTCAAGACCTTCCTCAAACAATTTTTGTCATACTGTCAACACAGAAAGGGAGAAACCTTTGAAAAATAGGGTCCTATATTTTTTAGCTAAATGTTATTACTTGACATCCATATGTATAGATCTACTGTGTGGAACCTCATACATTTCTTTTCAGCTATGACAATCATACACAGGTTTTTTTTCAGAGACTCCATGGATTGCTATAACACTTTATTCTTCTCTTTCCAACCATCTTGTTTGATACAAATCCCCAAATATCACTGTAATCAAGTTTATATTGAAGTCTTTCATGCAGAACGGTATCAAAGCTAGACTAAAATCTAATATTAATAACTGCCTACCCTCCCTGACTATGTTGACATACAGTACACAGTCAACAACTAAGATGATTATGCAAGTCTCACATGAATCATTTTCTCTGTGCTATGCCAGTAAATGTTATAAAAAATGCTACCACTGATTGTATTCCAACATAATTCAAAACCATTCTACATAATTATAACTTGGAGACAATCATTTGCCACCAACAATATCACTGGTGTTCAGAACAAATAATGGCAAAAAAACAAAATATTGGCATTCAACAATCTTTATTACTGTATTTTATTAAATTATTTATTTTATATAATGACATGAGTATGTTCCTTCTCTATAAATTTTTTTTTAATTGACTTATCTGTGACTCTCACTGGGGAAAGCAATTTTGCTCACCAATTTACTGTAATGTTTCTGAATGGAAAAGGTCTAATTTCAGAAAAGTTATTTTTTTGAAAGAAAAGTAATTTAGTTGATTTGTGATTAAGTAATACTTCACTAAAGTTCTTGGACTCGATTTTCAAAAGTGTGACTGGTGCAAGGGGCTTGCAGTAAGGAGAAATGGCACAAAGGGCTCCTTGCACTGTGTTTAGCACCAGCCCCAATTTTGTGAGGGACATGCACCACTGGTGTGACCTCCTGCACCAACAGAGCTTGCTCCGTCCTTGCAACAGCTGCACTGGTGCACCATAGTGGAAGGGTGCTTGCACCATAGTGGGGCTGACATATCCCCTCATTCAGGATTTTGGAAGTCCCCCAGTGGGTGCACAGACCCTGCAGTTAGACCACTGCTGCAGCCCTCACTGGGTGGTGGGTGGCCCTGTGCCCCCCTGGGGAAGGCTCCCATACCACCTCCAATACCTGCTAGAGCACCCCTGGACCAGCAAGTGGTCCATGGAAGGTCAGAGCCCACCCCCGTGGTGATGCTGATATGTCCACTCCCCTGAACCTGCACTGTACCTGCCATTGCCCACTCAGGGAGAGTTGTCACCCCCTCCCACCTGCCTGACCCATCCCATCTCCCCATGAGCCACGGCATGTTCCAGACAACCCACCAGCCAAGAGGCTGACCAGCCAGCGGGTTGCCATCACTGGCTGTTGGTGTTGCAAGTCTGTCCTGCAGCTTGCAACATTCCCCCCAGTGTGTCATTTCATCAGTGCAGCTCTCAGCTTGTGGCAAAGGGAGTTTGGTGCCAGGGCCCTGCTTTTTATAAAACTGGACACAGTGTTCATGGTGTACCTGGGTTTGCCACAGGCGGCGGTTCCACACAGCATGCACTGATTTAAAGGTACCTTCAAAAATTGAGTCCCTTGTCTTTAAATTACTTTTCCAGTTTCTGCTTACTATGACTCAAACAACTGAGATCATATGGCTGCCCCACCCCTTCCTTGGCTGAGATACAGATGTGGCACACTGATGAATTCTGAAAATAATGAAACATGTCTGCACCTGCTGTTTTCAGTCTTTTCAAAATATCTGTATGGTCTTTGGCATCATTCATTGCTGATTAAAGCCAGGCCAGCACTGGGATTGTCATAGTGATTTGCATACATTTCTCATGATGCCTTGCATTATTGCAGTATGTGCATGTTGGTATTTCTTGAATCGTTATTGCCAGTACCCTTCCACTGTAATCTTTGCTCTACTGATTGTGCACTGAAGTTCTTGTCTTTAAAACTGCTTTCCTATTTTGGGCTCACTGTGATCCAAACAACTGAGAACAGGCAGCTTCTTCCTCTTCTCCCTGAAATACGATCAGATGTGGCATGGTGATGGATCCTAACAGGAACTAAACACATGTCTTTGTCTGCTGTTGTCAGCCTTTGTAGATTGTTTGTGAGGTCCTGTGGCAAAATTAATTACTGCCTAAAGCTGAGCCAGACATAGATTTTCATGGTCTATTTGCGTATACTTCAATGATGCTTTGAATATTTGGGATATGAGTATTATTCCTTTGAAACTTGTATTTCTTACCAGTGCACTTTCAGGGCAACTTGCTTCACTGCTTTGGCACTGAGGTCTGTGTCTTTTAAATGGGTTAATTATTAACAGTTTGTGCAATGAATGAGCTAGAAAATAAATGCTATCCCACATTTATTAGCACTAAACTGTGGAAAAGAACATAGGAACATAGAAGGTAAAACAGAAGTAGGCCAGTTAGCACATCAAAATCATTCCCCTTATTTTTATGTACAGTAGTTGTAACATTTGAGTTTGGCAACCATCTAAATTTGCCTTAATGGAGTATAGCATCTATTCTCATATTACTGCACTTAACAAGTCATTCCATAGGTCACATGAAAGCTCACATGATACATTCAGTCATAACAAATAGTGGAACACAAACAGGGCACAAAGAGGCTCATCATTGTGCTGCCACCCATTTTGACTAAACACAAACAAGGGGCATAGCTGCTGTGAAGAGGAATACCCTGAGTGACTATATCACAGTGCAGATGGAGCCATCAGATGTTAGTGGATGCAAATGGGGATTATGCTCACTAACATGCTAGACGGTGACACCCCAGAGTGCTACATATGCATGGAATAGCACCAGGAGTAAGTTATTAATGTAGACTTTTTCTCCCCATCTGTCCTATACCTACTAATCTGCTTCTGGAAAATTTGCACAGCAAATTATATATAGACCATTAATCATTCTACGATGGTCCACTGCACCCCCCCCCCACACACACACATGCACAGCTCCCCTTCCCAAAACTATTCTGGCATCCAGTAACCCACCGTCCCTTGCCCTGGTTCCCCATCTGGCCCATTTCCCTAACTGATCACATGGCAATCTCTGTCACTGTCTGACTAGTCACAGCACAGTTGCAACTTAGTGACACCAGTAACACCTGTAACAATTTTATTGGCTGGGTACTGTGGATGAAGTGGGAGTTTGAAAAGGTCCCTATGCTTTAAGCTTGGCCCTGCAGGGATATGATAGCGATTCTACAATGTTGATTGTGTAGATGGCTGCTGCATTCAATGTGTACTCCTATACTAATTTTACTTTCAGTAGAATTTTTGTTTTATTTTTGTCTAACACTTTTGAACATATTATATTTTATTTATTATCATATATTAACATGTTTTTTGGATTTTGTTACTGAAAAGTACCTGTTTGCTGCTGTCTGTTTTCATTGACTTCTGACCAGCTGGAGGCTGAAATCTTGCAGGCTGTTTAGAACCACCTGATTGCTGATTTTTTGTGTGGAGTGTGGCTGGAGGCCAGCAGTGGCTGTGTATATACAGGACATGGTGTTCCTACAGGGTTAATTTTGCTCTTTCAAGGACTTGCTTATTGGACCTCTTCACCTGCAGTTTTTATTGAGTTTTATTAATTCTTTTGGTCTTTGTTTTGCTGATCATCATCATCTGGGACATGTTGAAGCTTGGGTCCCCTCTACTGCTGTCCTCTAATTGGAGATTCTAACTCTTTGGAAATCAATTTTTGTTAGCTTTCTGCTTCATGTATGTTCGAATTTTAAAAACAACAAAAAAAAAATTTCTGTGCTGCAAAAAAACATCATAGTATCATGTTTGGAATCTTAAGACTTCATTTCACAGCAGCCAATTGTTCACAATGGCCCCTATGTATTAGGGGGTAGATTGTCTATGCACCATAGATCTGTGGTGTGTAGGCAACCTTAAAATGGAATGCCATTAACTGTGGGTCAAATGGACCCATGGTGGCATTTATGGAAGGTGCAAATGCCTCTTCTGCACTCTATCCCCCTGGTCAATTGTGCAGCTGTGTGCACAGCTAGTCCAGGGACGTGGGAAGGTGTGCACCCATTCCATGTTATTCAAGAAGACACAGACTGCTGGGTAAGAGTGGGGGGGGTAGGATATGGCTGCAGAGACCCTACTGTAGCACTTGTGTGCCCCACAATGACACCTACCAGTGATGGAGGGACAGCAAATCCCCTTACCATGCTTACCTACCCCACTGGGCTGACAGGGAGGGCTGGCTGCATCCATTTGGGCACTCACCTGTACTTTTAAAAAAGGCAGACCCGGGTGTACCCAAAATCCCCTACTCATGCAGAGCAGGGGATCAACGTCAGGACACAGGATGGGCATCTGATTGGATGCCCACCTGTGTCTCTCAGTCTTCTCCTATACAGCAGCACACTGGGAGTGGGGCCATGGACAGGTGACCTGTGGAGGTGCACAGTTGTGCATACTGTGCACCCTGCACCTGTCTGCAGGTGTGGATGTATATGGGCTGAGTACGCGAGAATCATTGGTACCTTGCCTGCAGGAGTGCATAGCCCCTAATAAAACGAGAAGTCTGACAGAATTAGGAATCCTCTGAGAAGCCAAGTTGTAAACTTTTCTGCTATTATATTTTTGGTGGAAGTATTTGTGTTATTATTATTATAAAGCATTTATTTTTTCTGTGTCATAGGAATCAATGTAAGATGCTGCTGTGTGTGGAGACCTCTTAGGCTAGTATTACATACTACTTAGTAACTTAACCTTGGGCATATAGCAAAGTCATTTAATTGACTGGAATGAAACACAGGTTGAGTGGAGAAGTAGTTAGCTCTAAGGATTGTGGGGTACTCATCCAAGGCTATGCTTTGGAGAAAGTCACACTGCCCTATTTTCATGGCCATCACGGAGCTCCATGCTCATATGGCAGCAGCTAGGGAGGAAATATTCCATCTGCAGCACTAATGAAGCTTGTGCCCAGCCTACACACCCCACTTCCTCAGAGGCCCGCTGGCCCAGGGGATTGAAGGGTGGTTGGGAGGGGGAGGAGATCAGGAGGCAGGGACTGTCACACAACAGTCAGTTCCTCCCATGAGGTACTAATGACAAGCTTCTTTGTGACTCTGGTAGAGGCAAAGATGCCTGACTAGGGCAGGGGTGACCATGGGTCATTTGATGCTAATGGGAAGGAGGATGTGGTGACACCTAGAGGCAAGAGGGGCATAAGTTAGCAGTGATGATTCTAATGATAGCAGACTATGGTTAGAGGGGTATAGAGGGTTTAGGTAAGTGGGGGGAGTGAGGGGACAGCAGTTTGAGGAGGGTTACCCACATTAGGGAGGATTTTCCAGGGTGCGGTAAATCAGGGCAGATGAATTATATTGGGATGAATGAAAGTGATCACCAATTGTGTAACCCTCAGACATGAGCAGAATAATTGCAGGAGCAGAAGTGGCTGATGTGTCCCTGTGCTCCCCTCCGCACTCCCAGGTATTAATATAAACATCTCCAGCTGGCACATGTTGGGGGGATGAGAAACATTCAGTAATGGTGGAAAGGCCCCCCCCAACATGCTCTGAGTACAGGATGCTCCAAAATCCTGGTAGCCCTTATTCCTCCTGACATTGTTCATCCACCCCCTATTTCCCATGCCCTAGCTTCTGCACCCTATTGTGGAGATGCCATCTTCAGATGCCTGATGGAGCATCAGCCTTCTGTGATTGGGATAAGACAGGATAGGGAGGATAACAGAACAGAGGAAGCATGGAGTGGTGCTATGCATTTGTAAACCCCAGGTGGTATGCTGTTTGATTCTGACAGCAATACCAGGTGGGCTGGGTTTGGGGAGGAATAGGTCACTCGGCACAAGGGCTAGGTTTGGCTACTCTGCACAGGGGCACCCAAGTAACTCCGAACACAGGAAGCAATAACTGTAATGTCCAATACCAGAAGTGTGATTCTAAAGTGTGGCTTTTTTTATTCACATCCAAACAGAATAACCAAAGCGTAGATGGACCCCTATGGGGCTACACTCCTGGTGATGCAGATTAAAAGAAACAAGAACACTTCCTCAATACTTTAGCCCTCAGGCTCTGAACCCACCAGGCATACAGCCCGGACTTGCACGTTTCTTTGAGTTACACAGCCCAAACTTGTACACTGTTCTGGGTTTTCCCCGGCTCAGCTCCCTTGCCGGCCACTCGGACACCTTCCATACTTCATGGAAACATTTCTGGTGGCTCCCTAAACCACCTAAAAGCACCTCGGCTCCATCAGGGAAACTTCCTTTCAATCCCACGTCTGGGGTACTTTCCTCAGGCACTGGCCAAGTACCTGAGAGAAAGTAAAAGGTGTCTCAGAGCAAATCCATAGAGGTGAATTTGGTTACTGCTGATGGGGGGGTCTCCCACCTCTCACTCCCACAAATCATACCCGGGCATTTCCCTGGACTGTAAACACCTCATCCTGTAAAGCTTTGCAATGTAGATTCTTGTTAAATGTATATCACATTCCATCTGCTTGTCTTGCTTCCCATTTGTGCTGGACTTGAACATACTTTTAAGTGGCATTGTCCATTTCTCTAGACCCCCCACTGAGTTAAGCAGTCCAATCCCCACTTTCCAACTGTTCAGGTGAAAAAACACTTGGCCCTTTTTCAGAGAGAACTCACCCTTTGGTTGCAGGTGCTCCACAGGTGATTTCTCCACAAGGAAATTCTCTCTCAGAGCTTCTGGTGTCTCAGCACACTTGAATAGGCAGCTTCTTTCCCTTAGCTGGACCCAGGAGGGTTACCCCTGGAAAACAGGCAAAAACCTTCCCCCCATCCCCTCAGGAATGGGGCTCTTGAACCATTGAAAGTGGTCTCCACCACTTCAATTACCAGTTCCTGTGTTCCTCTTACGGTGGAAACACACACCTTCCAAAAAGTAGTTCTAAAACAGAGCTTAAAGCTCTGAGAGCCTGCACACTCAACTGTACTACTGTCTCTCACTCAGACTGTACACAGACTGAATTCAAAATCCTCAACATTCTACACTAACCTCCAACTGCAACATTCCAGTGTGGCTTATGCAGCTGCGACAGTTCTATGGAGATGTCATCCCTCAGTCTCAAGTGAGACTGAGAACAGAGTGAGACAGTGTGAAATCCATTTAAGTGGAGTTTCACAAGCTGCCATCCCTACCTACCACTAGGTCTTACTGGGATTCTAGTAACCCCGGATAACAGGGGGGTTACACATTGATAGGAAATATCTGGTGAATCAGCCTGTGCAGACAGTGAAGAAGGGCATCTAGAGGCTGGGGGACAGATTGAAGAAGCACTCAGCTTCCTTAGACTTTTCCGAGATCCTTTCTGTCTTGGGTGTGGAGAATGGGAAATATAGAGTAAAGGAGATAGATATTGAGTAGTTTACTGGGTGGTTGAAGGGGTGGTGTCAAGAAGAGGGGCACCACTTTATAGTGGATTGGGTGTGACTTCTGGGCAGAAAGCTCTTCAAAGGCCTTCACCTAACAGTAGAGGGGACTAGTGCATTAGGGAAGAAGTTTGACATCTACATCAGCAGACAGTTAACCAAGCTGCAGGGGAGGCTGGAGCTGGGGATTCCACCATGGAGAGAGGAACAGTGGGGACCTACACAAGATTGCCCCCACTTCGGGGGTAACATATTCAGGGACTAATAGATGAGTGGAACAAGTTCAGGAGACAGGGTAGGGTATACACAATAGACATAAAAAAGAAGGGGAAACACAAGACACCAAGGTTGTTAGAGAAGGGTGACTAGAGAGGGCAAGATAGAACTAACAGAGGTGGGGGCACATGTTGGAGGGCGGTATGCGTCCATGCTAGGAATCTGGGCAATAAGATAAGTGAGCTCCAGGCTTCAGTGGTAGACTTTGGTCTGGATTTAGTGGCCATTACATAAACTTGGTACAGTGTGAACAACTGGGACATAGTTATCCTAGGTTACCCATTATATAGGGATGATAGAGGGATGGATAGAGGTGGAGGGGTGTCCATCTACATCAGAGAAGGGATCAAGGAAATAGAGGATGCTACCACTGCGAGAAAAGGGGAGTTAGAATCTCTCTGGGTTCAACTCATAGTTTTGTCTGGCAGGAAGACTTGCATGGAGTGGTTAACAGGCTACAGTGGCAGGGAGAAGAGAGAGATAAGGAATTAGATGATAAAGTAGGGAGGGGGAAGCAAATGGGGAGGTTGTAACATTGAAAGATCTCAACCTGCTAGACAGTGGCTAGGACATCCCAGTGGCTAGCAGCACCAGAAGCAAGGACTGCTTGATGTCTTGCAGGACTGCATGTTGGTACAACAGATCAGGGTTCCTATTAGACAGTAAGCCATTTTAGATGTGGTACTAACCAGCTTAGAAAGAGTAGGCAGAATGCAGGTTGGAGAACCACTGGAGATCAGTGACCCCAATACTATATGCCCTTACTAAATGTCTCACAATGGCAATATAGTGTTCTATCAATGGCAATACTTGGGTAAGCTGGAAATTGTGCAATGGCCCAACCCAGTGACACAATCAATTATTCTGGCTCCAGTGGTAGTGCCATGGCACAGTGGTATCCCTATGGTAATTTTGACAGGTTTTCTAGACTGGTAAACAGGTAATGGTACCACAATGGAATTCCGTAATTTTGAGTGTAACTGCATGGATGGTGCTCATCACCTCAATAATTGTACAATGACAATTCAGTGGTAGTATGTAGTTGTTTGCTATTGCAAGCCAGGCCTTATTTGGTATCACTGTGGTATCAGTACGTATGTCCAGTAGTCCATGAAAATTGATACCTTTGGGGTACCAACATAGTATAAATCAAATAAAGTTCAACTGGACATGCATTTTTGTATAATGGGATTTTTTTCTGTTGTCTTTTGAGTGTGCAGGCAACATCTTGTGGTGGTAGGAGAAATACAGAGGTGTGTCAGTGTTGGCAAATGCAGGGCACGCTTTAGTAGGTCTATCCCTCATTCCTCAATTAGCTAGCATGTTAGTGCTGACACAAGAATTATGTAAAGTGCCACCAACTTGAAAGAAGTGTGCCACTGCAATCAGGGACAAGCTTGTCATGAAGTGGCAGAGATCACATTCCTCCCATACGTGCCTTTCCTGGTGAAACATTTCAATAAACATGGCAGAGGCTCCTGTTGCCACCACACAATCCTCAAAGAAAACCAACACTGGGGGTGCAATCCCCGTGTCTGCATGTCCCCTGCCCCCCCCACACATTGTGTGGCACACTGGGAGCCCACCCCAGTGTGGCCAACATCCCCCTCCCAAAAGTCATGGGGCACAGTAGTAGCCCACCCAAGTGTGCCCAACATTTGTTTTATTCCACCTGTAAAGAAAGAAAATGGTCCTGCAATGTTCAGGTTTTTTTCTGTACCTGAAAAACAGAAAATGGTCAAGCGTTGTCCATGGTGCCCCCTCCCCCAACTCGCATCCACCCTCTGTGCACCCCACCTCCCCACATCCCCCTCTCACCCCATACTTACCTCTGGAGGTCCAGTGCTGTGATTTTTGGTGGAGAGGGAACATGTCTAGACTCATCAAAGCCAAACTGCAAAATGAAGAAATGCCAGTAAGCTGCATAATGGCATCAATGGGGGGTCAACTTAATGGGATATCGCAACCATTTTTTTGAATTTTGGCTCCAAATTTTCAACATAGGGTTCTTGAAACCCCTCCTCATGAACGCATGCACTGTCATCTAGTTATTCAGTCCCGAAAGGTCATTTCGCAGTCACTGCACAGAATCATCTTTTGGGACAGATTAATGAAATGAAAGTACTACTGTTCATGAGGTGGGGTCCCAAAAAGCCTATGTTGCAAATTTGGTGAAAAAATTCCAAAAAATGACTGTGTTATGAGTGTGCATTGCGCAGTTTCCTTATACACTTGTAACTTCGACAATTTTTAATATTTTCACTTCAGATCTTCAACATTGCCATTTTTTCACACCTCCTTATGAACAGTACAGCTGATATTTTTCACATCATGCTTGAAATGTGTTTTCGCACATCTGGCACACAGTAGCACAGCTGATGTGGGAAATTAATGTTCGGGACAGATTAATAAAATCACAGTGCCACTGTTCATGAGCAGAGGTCCCAAAATGCCTATGTTGAAAATGTGGTTAAAAAAATACCCCAAATAATTGCGTTACTGGCATGTGTTGTGCAGTTTCTACGCACACTCTTGATTTCACCAATTTTTAATATTTTCACTCCAGATTTTTAACATTGCCATTTTTTTTACACCTCCTCATGAACAGTACAGCCGTCATTTTTCACATCCTGCTCAAAATGTGTTTTTCTCACCTGTGGCAGCAAATGGTGTAGTAGCTGTGCAAAATCACCTTTCAGCTAACAAACTGATAGTGCCACTGTTCATGAGGTGGGGTCTAAAAAAGCCCATGTTGAATATTTGGAGTGAAAATACCAACAAACACCCAGAGCATTACGGTTTCCAACCATAACACTGCACCGTGTATAGACTAACAGGTGTCAGGGGTGAGACTTGGGATTGTCGGCTGTAGTGCTCATGCCATTCCACCCCACCCCCACCCTGCAGCCAGTAACAGGCATCGAGGTGTGCCTTGGACTCTTTGGCCACAAAGTTCACCCCATTCTCCTATAATGTACCCATCTCAGTGTATTTTCTTATGGAATGGGTTGAGCGTAAGGCCCAAAGACCCCAAGGCACACCGTGACACTTGTCGGTGTCTGCAGGGTAGGGTGAGGTGAAATGGCATGGGCGTTATGGCCAGTGACCAAAAGGCACACCCCAGTGCCTGTCAGTCTCTGAAGGATGGGTGTTGGGTTGGTGTCAGTTCAGTACCTCACTGCCATTCCTATTATGCATCTGTCTAACTCCTACATTACCAATGCCAATGTCAGCAAGACAACATTCGCCATTGACAAATGTTTGTTTTTCATTCTTATTGCCTAAACATGCATCTGTCAATTTGAGAGAGATTCATGATCATGTGACACAGGTTAAAGATTCAGCTGACTCTGGTAGTCTTCTTTGTTTGTGTGCTGCAGGAGGAGATCAAGTGAGAGTCCTTGAGAAGCAGAAGTAGACATACCGAAGCCACTGGCTGGTACTATGGCACTGCAGACTGGGTTGTGGTGCTGCTTCTGGTTAAGAAGGAGAGTGACAGTCCATGAGAAGGAGACTGACTGGTATGATGGAACTGAAGACTGGTTGTGGTGCTGCCTCGGGATAAGAGAAGGAGAAAGACAATCCATGAGAAGGAAAAGGAGACTGACTAGTCTGCTGGCAGTGGATACTGGGTTGTGCTGCTATTTCCAGATAAGGAGAAGGAGAGTGACAGTCCATGCAAAGGAGAAGGAGACCGACTGAAGGGACTGGCTGGTATGCTGACACTGCACCACTGGGTTGTGTTGCTGCTTCCAGTTAAGGAGAAGGAGAGTGACAGTCCATGAGAAGGAGAAGGAGACTGACTGGTATGCTGTCACTGCAGACTGGATTGTGCTGCTGCTTCTGGATAAGAAGAAGGAGAGTGACAGTCTGTGAGAAGGACAAGGAGGCTGACTGAAGACACTGGCTTTAATCTAATTCTTTTGTGTTTGGTAGAGGACTTATGAAGGCAAAATCTTGACCTTTAAAGAGTAATTGGCATCATCTGGCCAAAAGAGCTGCATTGTAGAAGTAGAATAAGCATACTCCCAGTAAATCTCACACCAAAAACTAGATGTCTACATTACTTCATTTTAGTTATGAGCTATTTTGTAACCCTGATTTCACTACCTGTTCAAAACAGCCTGTATCAGTGAAGAGCAGCTTATGATGTCATCTCAGGATCTCACAGTCTAGTATTCCCTGTCAGCAAGCTTATAGGACCTGTTTCTCCAAAGTTGTAAAGATCATGTGCAATGGTTTTCACTAGTAAAACAGGCTGCACCAGTCAGTAAACATTGCTTTAAAAACTGTATGTTTCAGGTTTTGTAACAATGCTGACAATATTTTATGTGCCTTTTTGTTGTGGTCCTTTTTCCAGGGTTTCTGGGTGCTGGGTCATAGCACACTGTTGGGAGGCTTGCACACTGAATAAGTTGCTAATGTGAAAGGCTGAGATCATTCACACCTATCATTCAATTGAAGCAATTTCTAAGGAAGGCACTTTGAAGGCAGTATAGCACAGTGGTTTAAGGCTCTGAGCTGCAAACCTGGAGACATGAGTTTGAATCCCACAGCCCCACTTGCATACCATGTGACCCTGAGCAAGTCACTTAACTTCCTAGTGCTCCCAGGTCATAACTGTAAACAAACTTTCGGTTTAGCATGTCTCTCCTGGTTAAAATATATATATATATATATTATTCCATCTCCTCATCAATGTGGTAGGAGAGATGATGCTACTGTATTTTGAAAACTTAATAGGAGTTTCTAATTTAGCCAGCACAGTGTGTTCTCCCTGTTAGGCTGTTTTGACATACATCCTGGCTCATGTATGTTCTACTCTAAATTAAAAAGATCATTTTCCTAGAGCTAACACTTCCACCCCAGTAGGAATTAACACATATAAGGCCCCTATTAAAACATATTGTAAAGCAGTCACTGACAAACAACAGTGAAGTTACCAACATTACAGTACTAGCAGTACAATAACCCCTCGCTATAACGAACTAAAAGTGAGCCATAATCTGTATTCGTTATAGCTTCCTATTCATTACAACGAGGGACACTACTATGCACTACTGTTGGCCGATGCATATGTCACCCACACATATCATACACTTCCCAGATGCCTTATACACTGCACTGTCAGCAAAATAAAGCTAAAATCAAAAAATACCCACATCTGAACTACTAGCTGAGACTCCAAGTTAAAGACAGCACCTGTAACAGGCTCAGAACTTCCACGCCCTTTTACAAACACATTTCCCTCCCCCCAAATTCACAGACTCATCACTCTAGATATCTGTACACAGACTAGCACACTGGGCAATAGTAAAAGCAAAAAAGAAACAGAGTGACAAAAAGAAAAACCCAACAACAACAACAACAACAACAACAAAACACCTCTCTCCAAATTCCAGATCTTTTTTGATGCTCTTCCTGCTTTCATGATCACCCCCATCCAACTCACAGATTGCAGCTCCAGCTCCACCACATCTGACTTCCTCAGTATGATTCAGAACCTACTGTGCATAAAAAAAAATTTAGTACTGCACAACATAAATTTACTAAGTAAAGATGAGAGTCAGGTGGGGGATGGAGGAGGAGCGTGTTAGTAAAGCTCATGGAATCTCTGAGTCACCATCCATGTTACAGGTGCTGTCTTTAACTCTGAGTCTCAGCTAGCAGTTAAAATGTACATTTTTTTGACTTTAGTTTTTAACTTTGTTTTCCTGACAGTACAGAGTATAAGGCATATGGACAGTGTTTGATTTGTGTGGGTGACATGTGCACCTGCCAATTACCTGCACAGATAGGAATTCTGAAGGACAGAAATACTGAATCATCGGGAGCCACACACGAGGCATTCATTATAGCTGAATTTTCACTACAGCAGGGTTCGCTATAGCGAGGGGCTTCTGTACAACTTCCTAACAGGCACAGTAGAGTAGCATTCCAAAAGGTTTCACCAGCCTGGAGGCCGATGGCACATTCATAAGATAGAAAAAGAAATGGTCAGACTGGATGAGCCTTGCGGTCCTTGTCTGCCATCAACTTCTATGTTTTTATGTTTCTGTGCTGACTCAGCATCCAGCAACCCTGGAGAAATGGACCACACAAAAAGGCATTATAAAATACAATTTTGTCAACCTTGTAACCTTGTTATGAAACCTGAAACACATACAGTTTTTATAGCAATGTTTTTTGAATGTTGTTGTTGCCTGTTTTATTTTAGACAACTATTGCACATGATGTTCAGTTCAGTTTATTGACAAGACAGAATTGCCATTACACAATATTGCACAATACATTTCAACATACATAAATATACATATAACATTTTACATTGTTAAAATCCATAGATATACTGTACAATTACCAATAAATATACAGGGAAATTGAGTAGTACAATTAAATTGGTATTTCTACCAGTAAATTAATTTAGATGTTTATAATTAAACTATTGCACATGTCTCTGCATCTAAGATTTAGTAACACATTTAAGCATCACCCTTATAGTAACCTATACACATTTTTGCTGAATTGCAGTAATGGTTATGAGTTCCTTTTCCCCTGTTGCACAGTCAATTTTGGAGAGAGTAATAACATGTTTTTGTCTGATCTCTATGAAGCACTAAGTCTTTTCTTCCAGTCTTCTCATTACAGCATAGTACTTCACTTGTTGTTGTTCCACCAAGCATACCTTCATGTAATGCAAGCTTTGACCATACAATAGTTTGTCTACACTTGAATCTGAGTAGCATACTGTATAGCTGTTTCTCTTTCTAACTCTGGTGTAGTCAGAGCAACTGTAAAGAGTTCTTTTCCAAAGTATACATTTGTGAATTTCCAACTCCTCTGCAGAAGACATTTCACATTCATCAGTTATCATCTGTGTATCATTCTCATGAGTCTCAGTGATGGAATGTAATTTCCCAACAATGTAAAATTGTTGCAGCATTGCTGGAGTCCAGTGTTTTACTTAAAGATGTTATTTTCTCAGGAAAGTAACTGCTGATGATATCTGCAAATGTACATTCTGTGTTCCATGAAACATGTTTGTTAGATCACCATTCCAGTCTTCAAACACAAAGCATGACTGGGTTGAAAGTGGACTAATATTTTGTACTCAATCAGCTGCATGAAGTAGTAAATGTACATTCATGTTTGCCTCCTTTCTCCATATAGATCAGGCATTATCTTACAAAATTGTTTCAAGAGTACTCTACTGACCGCTAAGTCAAGAGGTGATACTGAAATGGAGTTCAGCAGATATACACCTAATACTAGTAGAGAGAAATGTTGGAAATAACATTGTGGAAGAATGCCAAATAAACAAGGTAAACTGTAATGAAACAACCATGTTGCAAATTCAGCTGCCTTGCAGTGCTTTAGCGTTGTAGCCAAAGGCCACAGAGTGTGTGTTATACTGTTTGGTGGTTTTATGCTATGAAGGCTCTTGTCAATGAAATGAACATATGAAATATGCCAGCAGATATAGGCCTAGTGGTCTATCAGGTCTGCTCGAATGTGCAGTTAGCACCCCTTATTCTGCAGCTGCCCTTCCCTCTCAACCTTCCCTCTTGCCCTGTCCCAACCCCTTTTGAAGCAGTCCACTGTTCTACTGGATACCACATCTGCCTTTAATGCATTCTACCCAGCTACCTCCCTCTCCATCTTTTCTCATCTCCCTCCTGAACTCCAGTCTCATATCATGGCCCCAGGTGTCCCTCCCCTCCCTTACTTTGAACAGCCCCTCTGTACCTGTCTTGTTTATTCCTTTCATGTACTTAAAGGTTTCAATCATATCCCCCCTGTCCCTTCTCTCCTCCAGTGACTCCATGTTCAACTCCCTCAGCTTCCTCTCATATGGTAAGTCCTCCAGCCCCTTGATCATCTTTGTCACCCTGCGCTGCACCCCCTCCAGTAACTTAATGTCCCTCTTCAGATACAGGCACCAGTACCACATACAGTACTCCTGGTGCAGTCTAACTAATGATCTATACAGTGCAGAATAACCTCCCCTCTCCTCGAGGATATACCCCTTGCAATGCAACCCAGAATTGTGTTGGCTTTTGTAGCTGCCTTCCTACATTGTGCTGAGTTGTTCACTGACCCCGTAATGAGCACCCCCAGATCCTTCTCCTCCTCTTTCTTGACTAGCTGCACTCCCCCCCCCGGTATCTTCTCCTTGGGTTTGTTACCCCAAAATGCAGCACCTTGCTCTTTTTGGCATTGAACCCCAGTTGCCAGGTGTCTGACCAAGTTTTCAGCTTTGCCAGATCATCCTGCAACCCCTGCCATCCCCCTAGGTTGTCAGTCACCGCTCCCATCTTGGTGTCATCAGCAAACAGACTGATCTTGCTCTTAATGCCCAAATGATATGTCTGCAATGAATATCCCAATCAATACTGGTCCCAACACTGAGCCCAGCAGAACACCGCTCATCACTACCCTTGGGGATGAGAGCTCCCCACCCACCACCACCCTCTGTTGCCTTCCCTGAAGCCAGTTCCCTACCCATCTCACCAGCTTTGCACTCACCCCTGTGCCTTCTAACTTACTTCCCAGCCTCTCATGTGGCACTGAGTCAAATGCCATACTGAAGTCCAGGTACAGGACATCCACTGCATGGCCCCCGTTCAATTGCCTAGTTACCCAGTCATAGAACTCCATCAGGTTGGTTTGGCAGGATCTGCCACTTATGAAGCCATGCTGTCTGCTGTCCTGTAGTCCTTTGGCATCTAGGAGGGCCACCAGCCTCTTCTTCAGGATAGTCTCCATCAGCTTACCCACAGTGGACGTGAGGCTCACCAGTCTTTAGTTCCTCGGTTCATCCTCGGGACCGCTGTTGTGGAGGGACACCACATGACCCATCCTCCAATCCTGAGGTACACACCCTAAGTGTAGTGAGGCATTAAATAGGTCTGCCAAAGGTCCCACTAGGACCTCTGTCAGCTCCTTCAGTACTCTGGGGTGGACGCCATCTGGGCCTGGCACTTTATCCACCCTCAGTGCCTTCAAACCCTCCAGAACCCTGCTTTCTGTGATTTCCCCATCAGTCACCCCCTTCCTCTTGGTTTATGCCCTCCTCCCCTTGTGTATCACCCTTCTTCTCCTTAGTAAATACCAAGCAGAAGTAATCATGTAGTGCTTCTGCCTTATCACCTACTTCCACCCAACCCCCTCCTTCCTATTCCTTTCTATATGGTCCTTACAGTTCCTTTTCTCCCTGATGTACCTGAAGAAGTACTTCTCCCCCTTCTTAATACCCTGCAACAGTCTGAGCTCCGTAGATGCCTTGGCTGCCCTTACTGCCCTTGTCACTTCCTTCGATTCCTTCAGGTACTCCTCCCTGTCCTCCCCCTCCCATTTTTTTGTACCTCCTAAAGGCAGCTCTTTTCCTTCTTACCTTTTCCATTACTTCATGGCTCACACTGCTAGGTTTCTTTGCCATAGCCTTCTTGCTCTAGGCCTTGCTTCAGGTTCTGGTTGGTTCTACTATGCCCAGCTTTATGAGCTCCCACCTCTGGTTAGTGCCCATACTTGGTTGAATTCTAGCCAGGTGCCCTCTTACTAGTTCCCCCATCCTCCCAAAGTCATCCTGCCTGAAGTCCAGCACCCTTGAGTTGGATTCCACTCCTTCCTTACCCATATCCAACATGAACCATACTGAGTGGTGGTCGCTCCCTGCCAGTGGTTCTTCCACCCTAAGTTCCCTCACAAACTCCACATTTGCCAGCACGAGGTCAAGGATATTCCCTAACCTGGTTGGTTCACTGACCATTTGCATCAGGAAGCTGTCCTGGAGAGCATCCAGCAGTACCTGTTCCCTTCTATTCCTGATTGTTGGGGTACTCCAATCCACTCCTGGCATGTTGAAGTCCCCTGCAATCACCACACTACCCTTCTCACAGGTCCTTATGATTTGTCACACTAGTTCCCTGTCTAATTCTGATGTCGAGTTTACTAACAATGAACCATGGCAGTGAATGATGCTGACTATCAAATCACAATCCAAGAAGCATTTTCACTACTCCAAGTGCAACAGTATGCATATAGTCAAATGAAATATGATCCACAACATTAAATGACTGTAGATCAGCTAGTGGACAGACACCCTTTACTCCTAAAATTGGCTTCAGTGGAATTTTACTCACAACTTCCATCGCAGCCTGTAGCACTGTTGTCTTTGTTCATTTTTCTTCAAAACCCTCTGAGAAGTTCAAATTATTATGTTATACATGACAGTGTCCTCGTAGACCAGTTTTGCAAGTCATCCCATGCTCTGTGCAAAATGTGCACCCATATAGCCCATTAAACTGTGTATGCCCCAACATTATTGATTTAGCAGATGTATCAAAGTGTCCCGAGATAACTATTGCTTTGCTTATTGTAGTCCTACCATCAGGAGCATCCACTTGAAAATCTGGATCTTCTGCTTGTTTCATAGAAACATAGAATTTGATGGCAGATAAGGACCACTTGGCCCACCTAGTCTGCCCAGTTCCCTACCTAATGGACAAGCTTCAGAGCTTAGTTAACCAACAGCCTACTTTCTCCTACCCCCGACCCCTAGAATTGCCTTATGTCTGTTCCATGCATTCTTGAATTCACCCACTGTTTTTGACTACACAGCCTCCACAGGAAGGCTGTTCCATGCATCCACAACCCTCTCCATGAAAAAAATACTTCCTCACATTACCTCTGAGCCATTCATTAATTTCATTCATGAGTTCATTAACAATGGGCTTCATGAATGTGGAAATGCACAGTTTTTCTCCTCCAAACCGCAACCCAGCAAGAACCATAAATTTAGATTTTTTTTCTCAATTCTGGTGGTAATTCATTCACTTTCAGATAGAGGAGCCAAATATTATATGTTGAAGACTTGAATATTTTAATTCCATCAGAATGTATTTGAAATGATATGTTGTCCTGGTTAGAAAGTACACCATCATTTGCAAGATGCATCTGATATATGAGCCCATCACAAAGATCTTCAATATTTCCTGCTTTGGACTTTTCCTTTGTGAATCTCTAATGAAGTCCATGGTAAAATACTTCATCTAAAAAGGAAATGAATGAGAACACTCAAATGCATGTTTGTGTAATAATCAATACCCTCAACACCAATGGGTGAACAGTGTTTAGCGCTGTGGTGCCTTATGAGCAATATTCAGCAAAGACATGCAAATGACCCATTTGGCATGCATCATACATGTCCATTATGATCCTCTTCATGCTGTGCAATGGATCAATTGTTCTGTGCTGCTGTTCCCCCCATCCCTCTGTCTGATTGGCCTGTAATAAATGTAAAGTACACCAATCTCTGCCACCAGAGGTCTGAGTCACTTGTCATCTCAGTGATGGGATGGGAGTACCAGGGTGGTGGGGCACCACCTGCCTTGGTGGTGGTCACAGTACAAATGCAGTGAAGTGTGACAATTTACATGTACAACACAGCAATCAGCTAGAGGGAAGGTGGTCAGCTAGACTCCATGCAATTATATCTTTTCCACAAGAGGACATCTTCTGGCATCAGTCAGGAGGTACACAAGTGAGTTTACATTTGTAAGACAAAAGTGGATCTGTATTGAGAGTAGCACCATTGTGCCCCATGAAATGCCTCTTCCCCATGGTGTGTGCAGCACAAACCCCATCTATGCAAGTTAAGGGCTGTGTTTCACTGATGTTCATTAGTAATCAGTAGTGTAGCACTTGCAAAATGTTCAAATTTTGTGCTGTGCCACATATGCATGAGTGATCCCTCAAGTTCATGGGTGTAGTGCAAAATTGTGTATGTAGGTGTTGTCCTTCTTGCACTGCACAAAGGTGCCTTCTGAATATGGTCCATGCTCTTAGAGATGCATCGCTAATCATGGTCAACATTGCACAAAGCCAGTTTGCACCACACTATCCTGTTACATATGTGGCTATCCTCTACTGTGCCCTGTATGTTACATTTCAGTGCATACCATTTTCTTTTATCTGTTGCTCAATGGACAAAGTGATGAAATACTTGCTAGATGCCTTGCTTCCACAGGGACAAACGCCTCCCTACTTATCAACGTAATTGAGGCACATCCCACAGTAACTAGGATACTGTAATTGCAATTCTCGATTGGTGAGGATTTGTTTCAGTTGGTTGAAAGAAGTCCATTCCTTAGATTGTACCGCAAAGTGAGTGGTCAGCAACATGAATAAATCGAACGTTGCACTTGCTGTCAGTTTCTGCATCACCCCAAATTTCATTAGTAGCGAAATGCTTTCCACAACTGTAATAGGACATCCTGGATATAGTTTGTCACATTCTGTCCTTGAGTCATGTGCCACTGCAGGACTGTCACATGGAAGATCCTCATAATCTATTGAATCCGAATGGAATTCAGTTGAGCTGTCATAAGAGTAGTCATACTCTTCATTATCACTTTCATCCTGGTTATCTGTAATAAAATCCCAATTAGTACTTATTTGCCAATAATGCCATGATGTCTTACCCAAAGCACGTGATCTCTTACCAAATAGACCTGAGAGTGCTATGTGTTTGTGCCTTATGTTAACAAAACCATTGTTTAGCATAAATGCATTCAAGCTATAATCAATGTTTAATCATGCTACGTACATTAGGTGTTCTGTAGTATTACTGTATATCTGAGGTTCAAAAGAAGCAAAGGTAGTCACTATGTTTGCTTATATGTACATTTATTATATACATCTTTCAAAGTGGATATGCAATACTGAATGGAAAACATGAAAAGGTTAATCCTAGGGTGTAAATGGCTCAGAAAAATAAAAAAAGGTTCTGATAGTTATCCAAAGGTTATCCAAACCCCTGAGAACATTTCAAGGGTCGAAATTAGTTTTTGAAGCCACTAGCCATCAGGGCTAGTGACTGTGAGAATCCACTAGCCCCACATAGTTTTGCACTGGTGCAGCTGGTGCACTAATTGAAATGTGAACTTCTCCAATTCAAGCCAACAGGGCTAGCAGAAAGAAAATTGAATTAGCCTGACACAAACTCTACCACCATTTGGCTACTGGGTCAGTGCCAAACTTGATCCCTACGTTTCTTGGGTAGGATAACTGTATGATAAAAAATCAGTTTAAACAGCTTTGAACCAATATGTCATTAGAAAAAAAGCAATTAAACCACATATTGCTAGAAAGAAACAGCCTGAGAAGTGAAGTGACATGCATTTACTTTTTTCAAAAATCTATGTAAGGACCACTGACTGAAAACTTGTAGGTATGTGGCAAGTTTCACAGGTAGCAAATGAGTAATGACTGACTTGTTGCTCACTTACTCTTGGTGGATCATATTTTCTTTATTGCAGGTGCATGCATGATCTATTATGATGCACGCATGTTAAAAAAAAGAACATGTATGACAGCACAGACTGTTGAAAGTACTCACATTGCAAGAAGTAGATGTTCATTTACCTGTGTTCTGTGTATCTTCTGCTGTGTCCTCCTGAGTAATATGCTCAGCTGCTTCCACACTGTCAGAAACATCTTGGCTATGACCTTCCTGGTACCAAACTATATTTGGTGTAAGTATGTGTTCCAGTATTACACTGGCAGTCAAATGGCTTCCTTCTTCATGTAGGTCTGCTTCACTAGTGTCTGAATCACTGGAGTCAACACGAAAAGTCTGACTTTTGTCCCTCTTCTTTTTTCTCCTCCAAGCTGATGCTCTCGGTTCAGATTTACTTGGATCTTGCAATGTTACATAAGCTCTGTAGCCTTTCCTCTTTCCAGGTGCTATACTTCCTAATTAAAAAAATAAATTTAGTGTTATTTATCTTCATCACTGGAAATATCTCTCACATTGTGAACTGATATGCTACTCAGTGCATGTACCCAGCTGTTACAGTGAAGAATGCAGCTTTGTCTACTATGTCTATCAGTGTTATGTGCAATGGCAACACACACTGCTGGACCAATTTATAATGCTGCGATACTTTGTTCATCGTATCAGGTGGGCACATGACACGTGGCAGCATAACACTCTGTAATCACCTTTCCTGTGAAATATTATTAGCAGAGATTGTCTTTGGAGTATCATGTGTCCCAAGACCTTGTAAGTGATGTGCATGATGCTTTATGCATTGTACAGCAATGGATAAGATGTCTCAATAACTCAGTTGACCTGTTCACTTCAAAACCATTGTACCACATGGCACAAATGCCTATAACATTCTTGTATATGCAACCAAAAATACAGCCTATACTGGGTGACAAATGGAGATTAGAAGGAAGTAGTAGTTGTGGTTCCATGTCATAACAGCGAAAATATTACCGTGATGGCTACGTAGGGAATGCACAGCACCGAAAACAGAAGTGGCGACTCTGCACAACAGCAGACCCACAATCAGCAAGGGTCAGCAATATGGTTGGGGTGTGATAACATAATAAACTTTTTATGCAGGGGGCTATGCCCCCTGCATCCCCCCTTTCTAATTATAATCAACTCTGGAGGGGCTGATAATGGGGTAATGGAGACAGCTCGGGAGGGGGCTATTCTGGGGGGAATCCATTGACCACAAAACAGGAGATCTGGGTACAGCAGCAAAAAAAAAAAGTTAAACTATCTAAAACACATAAAAATGCTACTATGCCTAGCCAGCTCCAAACCCAGATCTTCCTGCACTGCAGGCATCCACTCTCACCACCAGACCAGACATCCAGCTTGGTACTGCCTTGCCAAACTACGTCCCATATTCCTGTTTCCTTTACCTCCCTCTTCCGTTCACTCTCCTGTTCAATCACTGTTCTTCTCCTCTATCCTCAGTATAACTATGCCTCGCTACCCTTTCAGGGTAGCTCATATTACAGGTGCTCAAACTGAGTCACTCAAAAGTCAGTTGCTCAGTTTGAGTCGCCCACATAAAGAGATACCATAGTTGCAGTGCCTAACAACTGGAACCTAGTATTACTGAATGTCTTCTGTTATGAATTGTGTACAATAGGAAATTAAGTTTATGTGATTCATGTTGGCCACTATTAGAGATGTACGAAATTAGGAAATTTTGTTACACAATATATTTTGTGAGATTTGTGCATTTCGCGAAATATTTCACGGGTGTGTAATGATGAATTCCGCCAGTGAAATGTGAAATTTTGCCTGTGAAATGTAAAATTTTGCCCATGGAACAGCAAAATTCAGGTAAGGTTTTGCTGTTTTGGGTGAAATTGTGCATTTTTTGGTGAAATTACGCATTCCGCAGGTGAAATTTCGCACCTTAGCACCTGGCGAAAAATTATGCAGAACGAAGGAACTTCACGAAATGTTTTGCACATTGAAACTGCCAGTTTCATGGCTATTTAATTTTGCAACATCTCTAGCCACTGTTATGCCTCGAGAGATCTGTGCCAAAGGCCATTAAGAAAACTGCATATAAATACTCAGTATCACCTCTAGTGTAGACATGTCTTTTGTGTTTTCTCTCCCAGTACTGGTGCACATTTATGGTCAAAGTAAACACAAATGAACACTGCCATTGCCCATAGATGGAAACACTGGGGTGATCTTTGGGCATGCTGTCAGCACTGGGTATACTCATGTAGAAACATGTGATCATACTGTATAGTCCAATAGACATTAGTGTATGTTGTAGTGGTATCTTACACAAATATGACAGGAATTTGTCATGGTACTCACCTCAACCCTCCATCACGTTGTTGTGAAGCAGCAGCACACTTCAAAATCCAAATCTGTGACAAATGAAAACATAATGGGTTCACCACAATATATCCAAGGCACACTGCCTTAAGGGTAGCTGGTCCATTCCACTGGGGTGTCAAACAGACGAGGCATACTGGTGAGTCCTGGTAGGACGAAACACATTTCTATGTCTTCTGTTAGCACCTTTTGCAAACTGTGTGAGAGGCCTTTCGGCACCATGCAATTCTGCTTAAAGTTGGACCAGCATAACATTCTGTAGTGATTTGCATATGCAGCCCATGATGCTTTGCATTGTGGGGGCATGTGTGATTTTGTATTTTCTTGAAACTTGGCTTCCCAGCCAAATGCCCCTTGGGGTAACCCTTGCCTCAGTGTTTGCACACAGAGGTTCTTTATCATAAATGATAACTCATCAGGCATGATCATGTTGCTGTGCTTCACAGCTGATGTATGCACTACTTAACTTGTGCTGTGGCTGGCTGGCTAACCACCTCAAATTTGATTCCAGTGTGACTTTCTACAGTGGCTGTCAAGTCCACTGTTGGGTGTGCCAGCAACTGTCACTCTACTGCAGGTGTCATTGCTGGACATGTGCAAAGCGATAAAGTGCAGTCACTGTTGTGCCTGCCATCCTGTGATACACACGGGCAGTGGATATCATCTATGTGAACTGAAATCATGGGATGGTTGCACATGGGTTCTTACACTGATCCAAACTGAGTTAGAGGTTACCAACTGCAATTCTGCATGGCCATAGGCCAAGACTCCATTGAGGGGCCAGTAGATACAGCACCACTGAAGAGATATGAGCAGTCTACCTACCAACTAAGACAGTCCTGTACATGGAGAGGAGCAGTGCACAGAATCCTGAGGCAAGACAGCACCATAACCATGAAAACTGTCACTGTTCCATTATCCATTTATCCATATCCATGTCCTTTATTGCACACCCTTTGTGTCTGTAGTTTAAGTGATATTACAAAATGGTTATGGACAGTCTGGGAATCTGATTGCATAACTGCCATACTTTATTCTCCACTTATGAATGGCAAAAAATGGCCAGCACAGTCTTCACCTTACCAATGAAATTTATGTGCATGCTTGGCACCAAATGTAAAACACAATGCAATGCATGTAATTTGGAAAGCCTGTGCAAACGTTCAACCCCTAACATGTGAAATCACAGCTAGCTTCAGTAGTAAAAATTATTTGTTGTGCAGCCAGTAGCCAACAGGTCCACTGATGGAGAAAATCCACTATTGCCACATAGACTACTGGTGTACTTCTTCAACCACTACAAGTGGTACACTTACTGAAATGTTAACTTGTCCAATTTAAGATGAAAGTCAGAGCTGAAAGAAAATTTTACTAGCCAGTCACAGAAGCTGCCATCATTTTGCTAGTGGGCCTGTGACAATTTAGATCCCCGAAATTATGTGTGTTGCCTTTGCAACCAGCTTGAGGGGGAGTCAGCTAGCCGTGACAGAGGATGAGAAGGAACTGGGGATGATTATAACAGGCTCAATGAACAACTCAGCACAATGCAGGAAGGCAGCTGCAAAGGCCAACAAAATGCTGGGTTGTATTGCCAGGGGTATATCTTCAGGAAGAGGGGTGATGATCTTGTCATTGTGTAGGTCACTGGTTAGGCCATACCTGGAGTACTGCATGCAGTACTGGCACTGGTACCTGAAAAGTGACATTAAGTTACTGGAGGGGGTGCAGCACAGGGCAGAAAAGATGATCCAGGGGCTAAGGGACATATCCTACGTGAGCAGGCTGGAGGAGTTGAACATGTACTCACTGGAGGAGAGGAGAGATGGGGGGATATGATTGAAACCATCAAGTACATGAAGGGAATAAACAAGACAGGCATGGAGGGACTATTCAAATTAAGGGTGGTAGGGACACTCAAGGTCACAATCTCAGATTGGAGGGGGGATGGTTCAGGGGAAATGAGAAGACACTTTTTTATGGAAAGAGTGGTGTCTGGGTCGAACGCATTGCCTGCGGAAGTGGTATGCTGTAGAACTGTGTACTGCTTCAAAAGGGGATGGGATAGGGTAAGAGGGAGGGTCAGGGGAGGGGAGGGATGGGCAGCTGCAGTATAAGGGTTGCTAGCTGCACACTTGAGCAGACTCAATAGACCATAAGGCCTTTATCTGGTGCCTAATTCATATATTCATATGTTCATACGTTATCACTTACCATTACGCTGTCAGTACTTCTGACATACAATTTCCTCAGTGTTGATCTGGCAACATTGTCCCACTGCAGGTAGTGAGACAAGCACCATGACAAGACTGTCATTTCTCCAAGACATGTAATGCAGCTGCTTCTGCATAGTGAGGACAAACTTACCACAAACAAGTTGTGGTCTTATGGGTGGCATAGCCACCCTATCTGCAGCCGAGCACCACTCTGAATTCCATTGACTGTTTCTCCCCCTGTCAGACCATGAACATAAAACAAAAGTAAAATGACCTGGATACATAAATGAGGACAAAAATCAAACATCAGAGATTCAGACATACAAACATGACAGAAAAAAAACAGGCCTTGCGGTCTGTGTAATCTGCTCAGGTGTGCAGTTCCCACTGTATGTCACAACTGGGACTGCTGCATCTCCCCATATACCTGCTTACCCATGCATCATATCTCCTTTCCTATGCTCTCTTCCCCACCATTTACCAGGAAGCTATTCTTCCGGTCCCACTCCCTGTTGAGCCTTCCCACACAATTTATTGATACCAGTTCATCTGACAACTCATTCTACCTTGACACTACCTCTCACTAGAAAACTGCATTCTCATTTCCATTCTGAACCACCCCCCTCTACTTTAAGGCCATTCCCACTAGTGTTCTTGTTTTCAGTAATGGTACATAGACCCTCTGTGCTAACCTGTACATTTCAGAAACTTGTAGGTCTCAAATATATCTATTTTTAAGCATTCTCTTCTCTAGAGAGTGCTCTCCACATAGGTTGTACCCTGTTGGCCTTGGATCATTTTAGTCACCCCTCCTCTAGACTGCATCTATCAGTTGGAAGTACCAAACGTGGATGCTGAACTCCAGATAGTGACTCAGCACTGCAGAGACCCAACAGAAAAATTACCTCAGCCTTCTAACTGCTGATACCTCTGCCTACCTCAGCCTAGGCATCCCAGCATCCAATTTGCATTACCTGGGGCCTTCGTATATCACTCATGATTAGAGCTAGGACCGTTGCCTCATCCCATCATACTGATTTGTGTGCCACACAAACTATATTTGTTTCCTGTGTTTTTGGATCCAAAGCGCATTACTTTACACTGTTTTGCATATAACTTCAGTTTCCAAGTACCAGTCCACAGCTCCAAGTTAGCCAAGTCTTATTTTACTTATTGCCTCCTGTATTCCATCTCCACAGCACCACACCAGTTTGTGTCATCAGCGCACAGGAATAGTTTCCCCTTAACACCATTCACTATATCAGTAATGACTATGTTAGCAACACCTGGCTTGCATGAATCACACCTGATTCTCATGACCATGCTCCAGTACCTTACAGTTTTTCTTTTGAAACCAGAGAAGGTATTGTATTGCACATATACTACATAGTGTACTCTGTAATTCTATTTTAAAGCTGAAATTAATAACAGAAACACAAGAAATATGACCTGACACCATGGTGTCCTCTAATAAGCATTTGTCAATGCTGAATGTTGCTTGCTTGTATGTGCTGTTTAGGTATTTGGAAGTGACAGTTTCATGCCTTCCTCCCAAGATATCCACTGTGTCTTTCTGCTCAGTATTCACAGAAGAGTGGGAGGGGCAAGGGCCACAGCAGTACAGCAGTTGCCAAGGGGGTGAAGAGGTGGACAAAAGAGTCCTGCAGGAGCTCACTAAATTGAAGGTAGACAAAATGATGGAACCAGATGGCATACGCCCAAGGATATTAACAGAACTGCGAAGGGAGATAGCAGTACCTCTGGCAGCCATGTTCACTGAGTCATTCAACATGAGTGAATTGGAGGAGGGCACATCTGGTCCCTCTACACAAGTCCGGCAGCAGGGAGGAGGCAGGGAACAATAGGCCATTCAGCCTCACCTCAGTAGTGGGGAAGATCATGGAGGCATTGCTTAAAGAAAGGATAGTGGGGCATCTAGATGCCATCGGAACCCAGGACCATAGACAACATGGATTCACAGTGGGGACATCATGTCAGATAAATCTGGTTGATTTATTTGACGGGGTGACAAAGGAAGAGAATCAGGGTGGGGCAGCGGATAACGCTTACCTTGATTTCAGCAAAGCCTTTGACACCATCCCATATAGGATGCTGATAAACTAGCTGGGTAGGCTGGACATGGGGGAAAGGGTGGTAAACTGGCTTAGAAACTGGCTAACAGACAGGAGGCAGAGAGTGGTGGTAAATGGTACGCAGTCTAGAGAGAGGGGGCGACCAGTGGGTGCTGCAGGGATCGGTCCTGGGGCCAGTTCTTTCAATGTCTTCATTAGTAATATTGCAGAACATCTGAAGGAATTTTTCACCAAATTTTCAACATAGCCATTTAAGACCTCTACTCATGAACAGTGTCACTGTGATTTTCTTAATTGTCCCGTACATTGATTTGCATTACACCGACTGCGCCATTGTGCGCTACATGGGTGGAAACACATTTTGGGTGAGATGTGAAAAATGACAGCTGTACTACTCATAAGAAGGTGTGGTAAAATGGCAATGTTGAAAATCTGGAGTGAAAATATTGAAAATTCGCGAACTTACGAGCGTGCATAGGAACTGTACAACGCACGCTCGTAAAACAGTCATTTTTTGGAATTTTTGCACCAGATTTTCAACATGGGGTTTTTGGGACCCCTTCTCATGAATGATGTCACTGTCATGGCGGTATTCAGCCCAGAAGGGTGATTTCGCGGTCACTGCATAGTCGCACGCTTGAAATCACCGCTGGTGAGTCTTGCCATGACAGTGACATCATTCATGAAAGGTCAACCCATGTTGAAAATTGCAAAATTCCCAAAATGCCTGAGATATGCAACAAAGTTGAAACCCCTATCTAGCCCATTATACAGCTTACCGCATTTCCTCAGTTCGCGATCGGCTTTGAAGAGTGCAGGCGTGTTCCCGATCCACTGAAGATCGTCGCGCGGAGTCGGAGGTAAGTATGGGGTGAGGGGGTGTGGGGAGGCAGGGTGCGCAGTGGGTGGGTGCGGGTTGTGGGGGGGTGGGAAGCGCCCGCGGGACCGTTTTGTTTACAGGTTTTTAAAAAAGGCGTCGTGGGGCGTTTGCCACGCTGGGGAGGGCTCCCAGCGTGGCACAAGACTCAGGGGGCATTCGGCCGGGCGGGATTGGGCACCCCCATCGTGAGACTGCTTGCCACGCTGGGGTGGGCTCCCAGTGTGGCACCTACTACTGGGGGGGGACGATGCAGCTCAGCCGATGGGGATTGGGCACCCTGTCGGCTATACAGTGCGTGTGGGGGTGCGCACGCCTGCGTGTAGGAGGGAGCTACGCTTCTTATCGCTGCTCACTGAAGCGTAGCTCCCCCTTTCAACTATATGCCACTGCATTTTGGAGCGTGTTATAGACAGCTCCAAAATGCATTGGCTTACAGGGGCCGTGCCTGCCAGCTCACTGACTGAATTGGAGGAGGAGGTGACACACCTCCGAAATCTCCGATGATGGCACTATGTTTCTTGCACATGCGTGCAAGCAACATAAAATTAGGGCAATGTCAACTTGTCCTTTTGTGGCAATTAAGTTTCAAGGGGGTACATTAACTGTTAGTACACCATGGCAGAAATAAAGTGTCAGCGTGGCCTGACACTATGCCCAGTGGTATCAGGGAACTAGCAGAGTTATTTGAAATTAAGGTCATGTTGCTGATTCTCACTTACAGAGAGATACTGTAAAGACTGACACTGATCGCACCCCAGTAAATAGCAGTATCAAGGAATCCATACATAAATGCCTTCCACCATGTCAATGCCTTGTATTCAAGTCTATACCTACAGAATCATTGAAATGCATAAAAAGCTGGGCTCATCAAATGTCAGGCAGAACAACTCCAATACTTGGAGCAAAGTTACAATTTTATTTAAAAAACAGCAGAGGGTTTGGTGGCAGGAGGAATCTCTCTGCTGGTTTTTAAATAAAGATTTTAACTTTGCTCCTAGCATCGGTGTTGTTCTGCCTGATATTTGGTGAGGCATTTTTGTGCATTTCAATGGCATTTTCTACCCTTGAGGCTCACAAAGTGGATCAGCGCTACTGTTTAGCATGAAAATCCCTATAGAATCACCCTGCCATTTTTGACCATACTGTTGCCTCCATGGCTCCACTAAATCAGTTCTCTGTTAAAATGTACAGTATGTGCATGCCAATTTAAAGGGCACATTACTGCTTTTGTAAAACAAAATGCATTGATGTGCTTCAGGGTGCTAACCCCCTCAGTGGCATATGGCATGATGTTGTGTCAGCGCTACTTTGCCTACTGCTACCTTCATGGCCCTATATGCACCCCATTACTGGTGGAGCTGCAGCACATCAAACAGCTACCATCTTCAAGATCAACTGTTATCCTCCTCTCCTTCTCCTGCATGGCAAAAAAACAACAAAACCAAAGAAATATATAAACAAAAAAAAAACTGGTTACCCATTTGCCACACCAAGCTTCCACTCGTTCAGCAAGAAAGCAGGACAAAGTATCAGAAACATGCACACTGCAAAACCACAGCCAAACTAAATCTCTTCAGCCATTAAGTCTCTCCAGCAGATCCTACATACCACATTATGGTGGGCCCACTATAGCTATGCATGGTCTGTGTGGCAATTAAGAATACTGATAAACACATCTCATGCCTCGCTGGTGTCCAGTGGTCGGGAACTAGCATGGGCCACTGTGGGTCAGCTGGGGAGGAGATGGATTGAGCATCCGACAGACTGCACTCCATCTCCGGGGAGGTGGGGAACCAGCAGCCACCGCATGCCTGACCCCTAGCAGAGGCTGGGGCTCAGCAATATAGCAATGCAACAATGTGGGGTGGGAATGTGGCAGACGCTTGACATGGATGCACTCGGGAGCATGTGAGACCCCATCACAGGCATCATTGCATGCCGCACTCCCGCATGGGGGACCAAAAACAGGAAAAAATGCAGTGCAGTAGAGTGAAGGAGGATGCCTCACAGGCCCCGCTCCCAGTTAGCCATGGCACCTGACCACACTGGATGCAGTCTCCGGCAGGGGTTAGGGAACCCCGCTGGCTCTGCCCAGGGGGTAAGTGTCGGTGCTGGATGGTGGATGTCAGGGGATGGGGCTGGGGGCACACTCCAGATGGGGGCTGCACTGTGGCAGAAGAAACATACCAGCAAAAAAAAAAAAAGAATAACGATAAACAGAAACTTCGTAATCATTACCTCCGATAATGGCAGAGTGGGATTTGAACCCCAATAGTGGTGTCTCACCAATAAGTACGACAAGAAAGAAATCTGTTTAAAATAGATATTTATTTTCTTTATTCACTGTGATCATTCACGTTTCCACCACAGTACTGAAACATGCAGGCACTCCTATAGCATATGCTGGGATGGTGATTAACTGTGGCCAATGAATGCCTGAGTAGTGCATATGTGCACTGCTGCAGATGCTGTACTTTGGTGGCAAGATATGGAGCAGCATGGTACAGCAAGGAGAAGTATTGGATCTGCAGTCTATAGCAAAATGGGTAAGGCTAACTTTTCGGTAAATTTATTCCTATTCCAGAGCTTTATTTATGAGGATCATGCCATATTTATGAAAACTGAGATGAGATTGGGGACTGCAGAGATGTGTGCAGCAAGCTACAGGTGGGCCTATATGGCTGTTGCGCAAAAGAAAGGGAGGGTGGGGTGCTTTACTGAAACCTAATGCTTGCATGGTTTGATCTAAATAAAGACTTATCACATGTCAAGAAGTACATGTATGGGATGTTGTGCAGATAAATATTGAAATAATAAGGTGAGGCCTCCTTTTAAGCAAATTATATTTTATGGCCTAGTGATTTCCACACTTTCTCTCGGGTAGATGCATCAGTGTGATTTGCATTCAGTAAGTTCATACTGTACATTTACTTGATGGCAATGATACTATTGCACTGATTAAGTTTGAGAAAAGATGTTGGAGCTAGGTGTACTTGAGAGATATGCATGCTTGATAATTGTTGGTACGTGATATTTCCATGGATGATAGGTGATCTGGTCAGTTTTTGGGGTTCGGCCATCCATTCGAGAAGGTAGTTTTTTTCCTTTTTGTGGTGCAGTGCGTTTTATATTTGTGAAGCTTAAGTTTCCATTTGTAAATGGTCTTGAACAAAAGAAAGGGTTCTATGTGATAATGGTAATCACAAAACCGCAATCGCCATTGGGGTGTGTGTACATCGCCAAAAATAAAAACGGTAATGTACACTCACAGCGAGGCAACTCACTTTTAGTATTTATGCGGGGGGCTTCACCTCCCGCAACCCCCTCACTAATAATAACAAACTTGGGGGGGGGGGTGCATGTCAGGGAGGGGAAGAACTGTAAAAAAAAAACCTTAACACCAACTCCAAAAATGCACAGAATATTGTGCTCCTCCACAGCACCAAACCCTGCACCTTCCTCACTGTAGCCAGCCACCCTCACCACCATGCCACACAGCCAGCTCAGTGGCTTCCCACCTCACCATCCCTTATATCCCTTCCGTTCTCTTCTGGTATGCTTGTCGCTCTTCCCTTCACCCTGTCCTTCCCCGTCGCTATCCATTCAGGGTCGCTGACACTACAGGCACTGAGATTGAGTAGCTCAAATCTGAATTGCTCAATCTCAAGTCACCATTTTCACTGGATACCAAAAGAAAATACTGCATGATATATATATATATATATATATATTATAGTGGCACAGTAGTGCCACTATAGTTAGGGTTGAGGAGCCATTTCTATGTTAAACCCCAAAACTTTGCACCTTAATAACTTTGCAACCGTTTGTCGGATTTGCCTGAAATTTGGAATACATGATCAAGAACCATAGGCCTTGGGATTTTCTAAGTTTTGTACTGGCCGGATATACGGCTGTGGAGTTATTAAGCGTGATCTGTGCACGCGATTACGCTTTTTCTGGAATTCTACGGTCGCTCCTACAGGTCGTACGGTTTGCATGACCAGCCTGAATTCTTCAGGGAATGTGCAGCTGGCGTCCCCAATGTGCCTTTTGAAGATTTCGTGAAAAAATATTAAACGGTTCAAAAGTTATTCAAAAAACAATTTCCCATTATAAGTCAATGGGAAAAGTTAACAAAAAGTTCGACAGTGTCGCAAATGCACTTTCTAGTGTCGCAAATGACCCTGTTACTGCTGCAAATCCACCATCTTGTTTTCAGTTAGTGATCAGAAAAATGCTTGGCATTTAAAATTGAGACCCTCTAGCAACCTAATTTGTTTTGTATTCACCAAGTCGGGCCCTGAGGATGCTAGCCATGTCTTTGTTTTGGGGTAAAACACCCCAGAAATATGTTTTTCAAATTTCTGGAAAAAGCAGTGTCACAAAGTAGTGTCGCACTCACGAAACTATCTCAAATTTTTCGCAGCTTTTACGCCAAATTAAACCTCACTGCGACACTATGCCCAAAATAACAGTAATTCTTTGGCACCGCTGCAAAAGAACGGTTGGGAGTTTTGGGCTGAAATTTGGAGGGAACGCAGATGACATCTCACAGATGTGCCTTTCAGTGTTGTTTTGGAAAAATATTATATGGCGGCAAAGTTATGGCACTCCAAAGTTGACATTTGTTCCCATAGGATAACATTACAGCGCCTGACGCTTTACAGAAATCCTTTGGATCCCTGCTGCAAAATAACGGTTTGGTCTTTTTTCCTGAAATTTGGAGGGGAGACAGCCAACAGCCCACAGATGTGCCTTTCAATGGTTTGGTGAAAAAATATTACAGGGAGGCAAAGTTATGGCACTCCAAACTTCTCTTTTTTCCCCATAGGATAACATTACGGCGTTCGCCGCGCCTTTCAGGGCCCGTATCTCGGAAACGGTGCGAGATACGGACTTTTCGTCGGAAAAATGCTTATCCCCAGAGGGGCATGATTGAACCCCCCCTCAATGATTTGGACATGTCTTTCAAATGTTTAGTAATTAAGTACTGCTGGAGACTGGCCAGATATGTTTTTCAGCCCACTGCGGGAAATGTTTTTTGTATGGGAGGGTGTGCGAGCCACGTAGCATGAAAGTGGCTTAGCAGGGGAATAAATACAGCATTTTAACTGCTTGGCAATACAGAAGCGCATAGACATCTTTTTTCAGAAATGTGAGGAACAGTCTTCCACTTTGGGGGGCAGCAGAAACCTAGAAACACAAAGGATGTGTCCAGTGTGTGTGTGTGTGTGTGTGTGTGGTGTGTGGGGGGGTTGTTCAAGTCTCTTACCAGCAGAAACCCAGAAACACACAGAAGAGGATCAGTGGCAGGTGTGTGTGTGTGTGGTGGGGGGTGCTGGTATTTATTCTTCTGTTTGACATGCAACTGAGGTAAAAACCACAGAAAAGATTGACTTAATGTGCAACACGGGGTGGGGTGGGATTCACACACAGTGCTCCTGCAACAGGGCAATCAGAATTCTGGTGTGTATGGGGGGCAAGTCATTTACCAGCAGAAACCCAGAAACAGAACGTAGAATCAGTGACAGGTGTGTGTGGAGGAGATGGGGATTGCTGGTATTTCTTGTTCTGCTTGACATGCAACTGAGAGCAAAAAACACAAACAATTGGCTTATTGTGCAAATGTTGGGGGGATTCACTCAGTGCTTCTGCAACAGGGCAATCAGAATGCTGGTGTGTATGGGGGGTGTGGGTGGGGGGAGTAGGTTACCATTAACTGCACAGATTACAGTTTACATACACAGGTGTAGTAAGTAAGGATGAAACTGACCCTGGGAAAAACTGGTAATGCATGGCAGTGCAAAGTAGAACAAAGCTGTCCTGCTTGTCTGCTTCAGACGTATGTCCACATAAAAACATAGACAATGATGGCAGAAAAAGATCAGAGGTCCATCCAATCTGCCTAAATTCCCAATAATCCTTGGAACTACTGTTCCTTTAGGGCACTAATCCTCCCTATCCTCTCCCTATTCTCCTCCTTGGTCCTGTCACCCCCAGTAACCACTATTCCCTGCATTATGTCCTAACCCTGCTTGAATCCCCTGACTGTTTCTGCAGCCACCACCTCAGCTGACAGACTGTTTCCTAGTTCTACCATCCTTTCCATAAAGTAGTACTTTCTCACATATCTCCTGAACTTGCCTCCTGTTAATTTCCAGTTCATGCCCATGTGACTGTGAACTGGTATTCTGGCTAAATAGTTCCCTAAAGTTCATTTTGTTTATTTCTTTAAGGATCTTGAAGGTCTCTATCATATCTACCTTCTCTCTTCTGGTCTACACTGGGTACATATTTAATGCCTACAGGCACTCCTCATAGGACCTGCCCTATCGGTCTTTAATTATTTTTGTTACTCTGCGCTGCACTGTCTCCAACCATCCTTATCCATTATGATGTGAACTCTCCAGAACTTCAGAACACATGTGGCATTCCCTGTGATGTCAAGCACATACAACTGTTTTATGTTGTGAGTGTGTAGGACAGGTACTGCACACTGCCTGCTGCAAAAAACTGTGCTCAGACACATGAATTTACCACAACTTTGTAGTTTTTGAAAAGAGATAATTATAATGGTGGTGCAACACAAAGGTGTAAAGCAATTACTGTTGTGGTGTTTTGTGGAATTAACTTGGTCAACAATTTCTTCGATAACTGTAGGTAATTTCATTTGTTTTGTGACAGGCAACAAAATGGCAATAAAGGTACCTGACGGCATGTGTATGAAAAAATCTCAATGGACAAGACACAGCATATTTAGCAATGATCATAAGTATCTCATTATGAATGTGATTCTATAGACCTGTGTGTGGTTTCTTTAACTTTTGTTTACACTTTGGGAACCGGTATGCTCACAGCATACAACGCTTAACTTATAGCACTGTACATCACTACGATGCCTATTCCTTTGTTCCCCTTACACCACCGCCACCTGCTTCTCTGCATATCCCATGTGCAAAGCATAGCATATATGTGCTATTGTCCAGCACTATCACCTACCATCTCTGCGAATTTCCTGTCTCACAGTACTCGCTAATGAAATAACCATCAATGTCTGTGAGAGTGGTGCAGGACCATTAACCCAAATGACATGAGCGCTCAGGGACTGATGAGATACTTTCTGCATCTGCTGGTACTTGCAGATGTTTTCATGACATTTTTTTACTTGTTAAAGCCCCATGCCCTTCTTTGGACCACCAGCAGGTCTGGTCATTTACAAGCTGCCTCAATGGCCAAACCTGACAATGCCATTTCAGCAACAGAATATTGCTTTGTGCCTCTCTGGGATAGGTGGTCTTCTCGCAGCCACCACAAAGTTTGTGTCAAAACTATGGCCACCTGTACATGAACAAGACATTTTTGGATGTCTCAGTCAGACAAGGATTTCAGTAGCAAAGGAAATAACAGTTTTTACCAACAGTTTCTCAGTCATTTGGGACATGGTCTGGAACAATAATGGTACCACACACCATGAAGGTGCCTGTCATACCCGAAGTGCCATGTTCCACATCTGATGCCACCCAGTCTTCAGTGGCTGTCAGCCCAGCTGATGCATTACTTAGCCTCCCAAAACCTAATGGATGACAGCTGCAGTCCATGTAGCAGTTGTTACTTTTGCATCCAGACAACAGAATAAGAATGCCCATTTACACACTGTCCTAGCTGCCATCACCGGGGAGCAATCACTGCGCACACAGTGCACATCAGACTGTTATGCTTCTAACTACAGCAAATCAAACTTGTTAGTTTGGAGTAATTAACAGCTACCAAGACGAAATGATTGCCATAAAGTTAGGTTGCTGTCAATGTCAGTGTTTGGAAATGTATGCAAAGTTCTGTCTTTCTTTCAGAACTTTATTTTCTGCTGCAATTTAAGGAGGATGGGCAATATGCAGTTATTGATGAAACTAAACTTGATGCTGAAGAGCCATCCCTATTGTCTGCAGGGGATAATGTTAGAGAACGATAGTCACTCGATGGGTAACTGTATGATGCAGTCATTATTTTGTTTACAGGCAAGTGGAATTGATAATAGTAAAACATATGTAAACTTACTGCTTGTGGAAAGTGATGTGATACAATTACTAGTTAGCGCTTTTTCCCATAAGAAAACCCAGTTATAATTTGCCATTATAACCAGCTGGTTATAATGGCAGACATGTGCTGGCTTTTCCTCGGACCACGCATGCACCTTTCTCCACTCTACCGCCACTCCTTGCCATTCCCTGAGGCCATTCCTTTTCACCACAGACTTCACCACCCTTCTCATTCGGCTGTAAGTTACTTACCCAAAAAAATGGTATATTTGTCCTCTTTAGACATAAAAACAGAAAAAGGAAAACAAAAAGAAAAGTTTTATTTCAGCCAGTTGCTGTTAACTGGGACACCCGCAGACCACACTGACATCTAACAGCAGTCTCTCTGTTTATTTTATGATAACTGCTGTGGTGAAAAAACACTCCCTAGCAATTATATAAAATAAAGGCTGGGTAGGTGTGTAAAACTCAAATTTTACACATACCCCTCAGTGTGGGGTGCCATAACAAACCCTTTGAACTTCACTCTCGGGGTTTATGTGGCATCCCACACCTCGGCGTGTGTGTAAAATTCTCATTATAACCTCCTACCCAGCCTTTATTCTCTATATAATTACTGGCTTCCCCTTTTTCCCATAGGGAAATCGTGGTGTAATTTGTCATAATAAAGGAGTGTTAATTACGGCAAACATGCACACTGTTTCCCTTATTCTGCGCAAGTGCCCACCGCAATTCTTTGCTTCCTGACCACTCTCTGCTGCTTGCCTTCTTGCCAAAAAAATGTGAACTGCAACTCAGACTCAGCGGTAAGTCATAAACAAAATGTACCACAACAATTTGAAAAATTAACTTTCAGCTGGCCACAAAATGAAAAAATCACAAAAACAAACTTCTTTTAAAGAAATAAAGAAAGTCTACCGTGGACCATGTGCTGTAACCGTACTGCAGCCGCATAACAACTTCATTTTATTTTGTATAATTGCTGAGGGGAAAAAGGGAAATCCATTAATTATATCAAATAAAGTAAGGGGTGGCGTGTGTAAACTCAAAGTTTACACACCCCCTTAGTATTAGATACTTTGATAAACCCCTTAAGCTTTTCTCTCGGGCTTTATGTAGCATCTCACACTTTGGGGGTGTGTAGAAACATAAAATTTGATAGCAGATAAGGACCACTTGGCCCACCTAGTCTGCCCATTTCCCTACCTAATGGATAAGCTGCAGATCTTAGTTAACCAACAGCCTACTTCCTCCTACCCCCACCAGAATTGCCTTATGTTTGTCCCATGCATTCTTGAATTCCCCCACTGTTTTTGACTCTACGACCTCCTCAGGAAGGCCATTTCATGCATCTACAACCCTCTCAGTGAAGAAATACTTCCTCACATTACCTCTGAGGCTTCCCCCCTCTATCTTCAAAATGTGCCCCCTTGTTCTTGCACATCTCTTTTTCTGAAAGATGCTACCCTCTTGGACTTTGTTGATTCCCTTGAGGTATTTGAAAGTTTCTATCATGTCCCCTCTCTCCCTCCTTTCCTCAAGGCTATATATCTTAAGCTCCTTTAGTCTTTCTTCATATGTCTTCTGGTGCAGACCCTGCACCATTTTGGTTGCCCTCCTCTGGACAGCCTCCACCCTGTCTATGTCTTTGCGGAGATGAGGTCTCCAGAACTGTACACAGCACTCCAGATGTGGTCTTACCAACTGTCTGTGCAGAGGACCAACAACTTGTTTTCTACTGGTGATGCTTCTCCCTATGCATCCCAGTATCCTCCAACCCTTCTTACTGCCTTCTCACATTGCTGGCCCACCTTTAGGTAATCTGATATGACTAACCCCAGGTCCCTTGCCATTTTTGTTGTTGTAAACATCTTGTTACACACACCACCCCATACATTATTCTATTTGTAATGCACTACACAAAATACAGAGACACAACAACGCTATACAGTTCTTATACTTTCTTGATGCAGAAAACAAAGAAGAGGTGCTGAAAAAGAAAAAGAATCTTTTAAAGTAACCAGTCAAGGATAAATAAACAATATGACTGAGACAAAAAAGAAAAAAGAGGTCCCACAGCAAAGACAGTAAGCAAAAAAAAGGAAGAGGTCAACAAAAGAAAATCATTTGAAAAGGCCAGTACATGAAAACCACTGAAACAGCAAACAGGATTACAAAAAGAGGGTTTGGACAGTGACAGTGGAATGGAACAAGAGGATTAACAGACAAAGCAGAAAAGCAAACGAACAAGATAAACAAGTGACTAAAGCAGATCGGACCCTGCAGTGGTCACATTTAATTAGGGGACAGATATTAGAAAAAGATGATGAAGCTGGATTGAACACAGTGAGGCTACTTGCCATTACACCTTTGACCACACTGCCTTGCAAAGCACCCCTGACATCACCAAATACCTGTGCCATGATGCCTATCAGACCTACAATGGCTACCAGTTCTTCTTTGCAGATACCATAATTCACCAGAAATGACTCCAGTCAGGTCACCAATTAGAGCACCTGTAATTAGTGCATCAGTCTGTATGACACAAAGATCAAGTACTGAACTCGTAACATATAGGTCGGTAGAAATGTCAACTACAAGAGACCTTACTCTGTCATCTCCACAGTCAACAACAGATGATTTAGACAAATCCTCTGAGCCTCCAACACCACAGAAGAGATGCAAATCATGCCATGCTTATGAGAAGAAAATATGTTTCCTACGTAGCAAGATATTCAATTTGCATGACAGGCTAGCTGATGCTTATAAGTATATGTTTAACAATCACACAAGAGTGTGGTGTGGATATTTTAATGGAACACATATAAACAGAGGTGAGAAAGAAGTAAGTGCCTCAGCTAGGACTTGAACCCAAGCTGTCTGGAATAGCATTTTGAAGGCACTAACCAGCTATGCTATTGAGACAACTGGAACCTGGGCTGTCCCCGAGCACATTACTCTTTCTCAAATGCAAAACCCAATGGCAACACAAATATTTACTTGTAACAATCACACAGGAGTGTGGTGTGCATACTTTTATGAAACACATACAAGCAGAGGTGAGAAAGACGTAAGTGACTTAGGCGAGACTTAAACCCAAGACACCCAGAATACCATTCTGATTGCACTAACCAGCTGCACCACTGAGACAACTGGAACCTGGGCTGTCCTCAAGCACATTACTCTTCCTCAAATCCCCAATGCAATGGCAACACAAATATTTACTTTTATAACATGGGCAAAAAACATCTAGTAATCTGATTGGCTGAAGGGACGTTTCAGCTGTTTCCTTATCAGGACATAACTTTACAACCTGCACTACTAGTGCCAAGAAAAGTGCAACACATAATTAAATCAATGCACATGCCACCACTCTCCTGCTGCAGCTCCAGCTCCTCAGGTATCATCTGTCAGAACCACTGTACAGTAGTTGCAGTGGGAGAGTGGTGGCACCAGCAGACAAACCAGAAAAAAATGACACTCAGTTTAAGCAAAGTCCCCCTTCCTGCAGAAGCCCTAAGCTTTTAATATTTGTAAAATGTGTTTTTTTTATTTCACTCACTGGCCATTTCTTCCTCTGAGATCCAGGTCTTGCTTCCACTGCTTGCCATCTCCAGAGTCCATCCTCCGGACATGCACACGGTATTCTTGTTAGCCACAACAACTCAGAAGTGTATATGTAAAAGAGAAAGGTGTTTGTTTTTAAACCTGTTAAGGTTTGAAAACCATCACCCGTCCACGAAGCAGCAAGAAAGTATCTACTGCAGCCGCTGAGAGACATACTCGCTACCACTCAAGCCTGCCCTTTAATATGAGTTAAATCGGCAAAGTGATTTCACCAGGGGTTTAGCAAGACAGATGATAGAAAGCTAAATAAAAGGACACACACCAAAGAAATCATTTCTGTATCTTGGAGGGAAGGGGAGCAAGAAACATACTATAATAGTAAATACCTCAGCCGATGTGAGGCACGCTCAGTGCCGCTAGCTGTAACCAAAATTGCATGTTCAAAGTAAGAAATATAAAAACATACATGAAAAAACACAAGATTTTGAGTGTTTTTGTGGGTGGATGGGTACTAGAGGTGGATAAATGCCAACTTTTTCTAGTGACTTTTAATTAAAGACATTCATTCTCAGAGAATGTGAAGGACTACTTTTTCTCTTTTTGCACTGATTATAATACTATTTTTTTTACTCTTGTTTATGTACACATTTTTAGTGAGCTTCTTTATGGGGAAGGGCCATTTTATAAGTGCAATAAGACAATCCGAGGTATGGGTTATGGCCTGATAAGAGCATTTCCCTAGTGCTAAAGGCACTCAGTGCAAGCACCTCATAATGAAACTGGGGCGTGCTTTTATCAGGCCATAACCCACACCTCATTGTGTCTTATTGCTGGCGTAATAATCACGCAGGTTTATGACTATATGTTTACAATTTTAATTGATTGCTGGGGTGCCATGATGTATCATGGGAAGCATTTCACACTACACCACCAGTAACTTGATTTCATGAGCCAGATTAGGATAGCAACTGGGGGAGCAGGCATAAATCAGAGCTTGGTGATTGCAAGTGCGTCTATACGAACATACCAATATACCAAAACACCAGCAAATACAGACCAAACAGTCTCTCATTTCACACAGAAATGAAGCAGCACTACAACAAAAGCTCCAAAAACTTAAATTCACTCTAAGAAGTTGCCTCCAAGAAAACAACTACCCCGGCTCTTGGAGGGAATTAGGCCCTCTTCTTAATTTCTGTGTGAATTGCTTACTGCCTTTAGTAGCCGTAGCTTTCATCTCATTCCTTGGTGCACCAGTATTTGTATTTTCTCCAACAGTCTATCATGTCTGCTGGATTGTGCAGTCCCACAGTTTAGACAACTGTTGCTGTCCCCTACTCTTTGCCCAGTTTTCATCCTCCTTGCCCCGGTTGCATTCCTCTTGTTGCTTCACTTCCCACCAACTTACTGTATACCTTGCCCTTGACCCTATTGCACCCCCTTTTTAAAGCTACCCACTGTTTTTAGACATATCACTGCCTCAGGTAGCACATTCCATCCTGCCACAACTCTCTCCATGAAGTAGTGCCACCTCATTTCTCTCTTGAACCTCCCCCCTTCCAGCTACACACTGTGCCCCATGGTGATACCCTCCCCCTTTAAATGAAACATGCCCTCAGTATTAACCTTGTTCATGCCCTTTAAGTACAGTAATTGAAGGTCTCAGAGATATAACCCCTCTCCATTCTTTCTTCCAAGGAGTACATCTGAGCTCCTTCAACCTATCTTCATAAGGCTTCTCCCCCATTCTCCAGATCATCATTATCTCCCTCCACTAGACCCCCTCGACTAGCCTGATATCCTTCTTTAAACAGGGGGTCCTGAACTGCACACAGTACTCCAAATGGGACCTCATCATTGATCTGTACAGTGGTAGGATGACTTACTTGCTTCTGGAGGGGATTCCTCTAGCAATGCACCCCAGAATTCTATTGGCCTTGGCTGCTGCTTTCCTACACCGATATGAAAGGTTCATATTCCCTGTGACCAACATTGACCAAACCTTTTCCTTCACAGAGACAGACAACTGTACCCCCCCCCAAATGATATTTATGCCATCAAATGCTTGTGTTACAGAGGGTCACAGCAACAGTGGAGCTATGGAACTGTCGCTGTCAGCAGTGATGTCACACCATGCTGTCAAGGCACACATGACTATCAGTGGATGACAGTGAAGGAGGGAGGCTGTGGAGGAAAAAAGGAAGGGAAAAGATATGTACTGCAAAGGGCACGTGGCTCAGTGAGATGTTGATGCCCACGAGATGAACACATATGACGTTTCTCTGCATAGGGTGCACAGTTATTGGATATATTGTGATTGTGTGAGACAAATGATTACTAAATGTATATTTGCACCTTCAGTTAATGTGTCTATTTAAGGCTATGACCAATTAATTTGCTGTGTCCATATAGGCAGATTCAACTCATGAATAACCTTCACACAGACATTGTATCATTCGGAACATGAGGTGATAACATAGTCAACATTTCAAAGTGTATTCTTGTCTATATTTTCTTTCAGTGAAAAGCAAGCCAGTAGAACATGATGACAGACCAAAGTCTGGATTGTTGGATACAGAGCAGGCAGAAAAAATTCAAGTAAGTCATGAATCTTGACTTCAATTCAACTTAATTTTCCTTTGGCCATCCATTCTTGACATTCACAGATGGTTCATTCATCATCTTAGAATGTGAGGTACCTAAATCAAAAGTAGGGAGGCTTGGATTACATGGAATGTCACACAGGAATTGGATAGAAACATAGAGGTTTACAGCAGATAAGGACCGCTTGGCTCACCAAGTCTGCACAGCTGATTTCCCTGCAGTGCCGGAACAGACCATACTTTGGTCTGTTGGCTTAATCCATCCATTGATTTTAACATTCCCTTATGTCTATCCAATCCATTCTAAAAATCCTGAATGTAGGCCTCATCACTTCCACTGGGAGGCAATTCCAAATGCTCCTACACCTCCTCCTCATCCTGGGCAACCTCAGAGGTATGGGCGGTAGAGTAGGTGTTCCCTGACTTTGGAGAATACGTTCTATGAACCCATGCCAGCTCAGCACGAAGTCTGATGACCTACTCCATCAAACACAGATAGGTGCAAGCATATAGGGCAGCACTACAGTTTCCATAATGTCCCAGAACACTGCTGCCCCACAGACGTTACACTGCAACCCGGTCATTCTCTCCCATCTGCTTCCTCTTGTTATCTCCTTAAATGTCTTTTATTCACCTATACTATAGTTTTTTTCATAGACAGCACTGTTCCTGTGCATGTGTTCTGTTACGATTAGTTTTGCATTACACTGGATATTACACCTTACACATACCTCTGCTATGTGGCTTGAGACATCTACAGTTCCCTAAGTTGATCAACTGCTTTCAATGTGATGGACTGTCCTGCCACCAGCTACTCCTTGGTTTGACTCCGGCTTGCCAGATTCCTAGGTTTGTGCTGCAGTCCTCAGAATAGAATTGTTCAGATGTTAAGAAAATCATAGTCATATCAAACTTAACTTATGGCAATGAAATAGGACATTCCAAATCAGTATACAGAATGCAGCACCTGTGGCACAACTGTGGTGCACACCCATACCAATGCTGGTAGACATGCACAACAACATCCCTTCTTAACGAGAAGATGCTTAGTAAGGGTGTATAGCTTAAAAAATGAAAGTTTAGCATTTTGAGATACATTTGTTTTTATTTTGTTTGTTTTTATTTGGTTCATTACTTACCTTTTCATTTTGCAAATGTAACACAAAAAACATTTGGAATCCTTGCATTAGGATCAGAGAAACTTTATTGCAAGGCTGCCAGTGTATTTAAATGGGACGAAAAGCAGAATGTGTTCACATTTTTACAGGAAAGTTAAAATGTATTACAGCATTATTATAGATTTAGTGTTAGATTGGAACAATGGAAAAATGGCACTTTATATGTGCTTTTCATTTTCCATGGGTGAGGGTGGGGGACTTCTTTGTACTAGACCCCGAGTTACCAATTGGGTCAGATGGCAGCTGTCACCCTGGTACTGCTTCACAATCTTATTCCAGCAGGGAGCAGCAATTCATCCATATCAACTACAGTATTCAAACACCATAACAACCAAAAACAAATCTGTCAGTCTTTTGTTTTTAGATGGTGGAGCTAATAAAGGGAAGTGTAGTATACCTCACAAGAGAGAAATTAACTTTGTCGAGGATAAAATGATACCTGAGGAGCCAAGCAGCATTATTAATCTCCTCATAGACATCTCTTTCAATAAAGATATTTTAACCATATCCAGTACAGCAAGAGAAGGGGTGCACAAGGCACTGGAGCTCAAAATCGTTGAAGCTATATCAGGTAATGTATTCTTTTTTTCTGAAGCATCTTTGAACATGGGGAAAACTCTCATTTATGTAAATTTACAATTTGCAATGCACCACCAATGAATTCTGTGGCTGGGGCTAAATTGGTACATCTGCCTCAGGGACAGAAGGTAATAGGTTCTTGTCACACACCATCGTCCCATCAATGCTGGCACCCCGAATGCAGTCCTGGTGGATGCTGTACTGCTGGGGTGTGTCATCCTTCAGAGTACACATTAAACTGAGGTTACTTTTAGCCATCTATGGTGGGTATCCCAAAGGAAGTAAAATGATCCAAGGCACTTTTCACAAGCAGCAGGGTATTTTCACAGGTGCCCTGGCCAACATTCATATTCCCGGACTCTGTGTCTGCATGTTAGGTTTCCTTGCATTGGTAAACGCACACCACTTAATCTAACATATGATAAATGCAAACATTTTCAGACTGTATAAGGTAGTCACATACCCAACACAGTGTGTCCTGCCGGGGAAATTTATAGGTATCCTGGTGGGTATAGCTGCATTCATTACAATTTCGGTGGGTTATATGAAATCTGTATAGGCAAAGAAAGCAAGACCAAGTCTGACACAATGTTCAGTTTTCATATCATTTCACTCTGATGATACTGTATGGCTTCATGTTTTGAATGAATAAATTGCTTTACAAATGTTATGCATATACAACAAAATAGGCATAACATTGTTTTCAAGAATTGACTGCTAAGCATATTACAAGTTTTAAAAATAAGGCATGCAAACATTGTTGCATATCAATGTTATAAGCTGTGTATTGTGTACAGACCTAATTTATACAGTAGGGCTTCAAAAACATTAGTACTAGGTACCATGTAATAATATGGACCATATTGGCTGTGGCTTGATGCTATCTCTGCTATGTGGTCTACTCAATATCAGTTATATTGGGCATTTTATTGGACATTAGGCACATTACGTTCACCACTGGTTGTGCCCTAAGAACAGTTAATACTAACATGATACTTTTATATTTGGACTAGAACAGCAGAGCAATTCAATGTAATTATTGTTAAAACATATGTGAATAAACAGGCTAAAGCCTCTTACTATATGGATCTACTATCCAAAACCTGGGGTTCTGGAAGATACTTTCGGTGCTCTCTTAAATCCCTAATGGGCAAAGCCCCCAAGACCCCTCCCCCCGATCTACTGTTGACTGTGAAGGGACTCCTACAGGGACCCATCAAAATTGCCAATGAGCTCAACAACACATTCACTGACCTTTCAAGTGTACTCCCGGGTGACTGCTTCAAAGATATGCATGTTCAGCAATGCCCAGCTGCCCCTCAAGATCCCCCAAGTAAAGATGTACCACCCTTTTACTTTACGCATGACACCAAAGCCGAAACCATCAAGCATATTAAAAGGGCACTTGGCAAGACCAGGATGGGGGCAGATCTGCTTGACATGAAGCTGGTTGGTCTACTCCTTCACAAACTTGATGGTCCTCTTACCATGATGTTTAATGGCTCTCTAAAATCAGGAGTATTTCCAAATGCATGTAAGTCAGCTAGCATAATGCCTGTCTTTAAAGCAGGAGATAAAACCCAAACATCCAACTACAGACCTATATCCATCCTTCCTCCCTTTTTGAAAGTGCTCGAAAGAATGGTCTCAGAGCAGCTTACTGAATACCTTGATAACCATAACCTACTCTGCCCACAATAGCACGGCTTCCATAAAAAGCACTCCAAACTCACTGCTCTAGTTGATTATTCATCCCAACTATATAATGCCTTGGATAGTGGTCAGACAGTTGGATCAGACTTTCATCGACCTTACGAAGGCTTTTGACTCTGTAAATAACAACCTCCTCCTAAGTTGCCTTCTGTCTACAGGTCTATCCCCAGATACGGTACTATGGTTTGGCAGCTACCTCTCTAACAGATCATAATGAGTCAAAATTGGTGATACCCTATCCACAGCTAAGGAGGTGCATCTCGGAGTTCTGCAGGGGTCAATCCTCGGTCCTCTACTCTTTAGCCTTTTCATCATCTCTGCCCTAATGGCTTGTTCAGCAAGCACAGTTCTCTATGCTGATGATGCAGTGATCTCACTTGCTGGCAAAGATCAACAATCCATCATAACTGAACTCCAAAGCAGCTTCCATAAACTTGAATTTTGGTTTACGGAAAACAAGCTACTATTAAATGTCAAAAAAACAAAGAGTATGCTCTTCACCACCTGCCAAAGCAAAAAGAAATACCAGCCCCTGCATATTCATAACCAAAAGGGTGAGATCCTAAACCAAGTATCTAACTACAAAAATCTAGGCATTACTTTTGATAACATGCTCACCTTCTCAAACCACATTGACTCTGTTATCAAGACTGCAAATATAAAACTTGGTGTACTTTATCATCACAGACATTCAGTGACACTGGATGCACTCAAACTAGTCACCAGTAGCTCAATACTGACTACCATTGACTATGGGTTGCCTATATATGAGGTGGGCACAAAAACTGCTCTTAACAGGATCAACACACTCCTCAATAAGGCCTGTCATCTTACTTTGGGGGCTACTGTCGACACCCACACCTGCTCGCTGAACACTGAAACTAGGTGGCTCCCACTCCATCTTAGAGGGCAATACCAAACCTGCCTACTTCTAATAAAAGTACTACTTGGACTGACATCCCCCACACTGGCAGACACTTTAAGTTGGCCATCTCAACGAAATCTACCCGTAATGCAGTCGCTGACAAGATGATGATTCCTTCAAAAGGATGAAACTTGCCTAGAACTCCATCCTGTATCAAGGACCAAAATGGTACAATGAACTACCTGCTGACCTCACTGATACTACCAAGATTAGTACCTTCAAAGCTGGGCTCAAATATCTCCTTGGCTCTAAAATGAATTGTACCTGCCTGCACTAATGTGATAGTACCTCACCCCCAGTTTTCCATTTACCTACCCCCCCCCCACATCTTTCTGCTATGTACCACTTTATTCTTAACCCGCTCTCCTACCCCCAATTACCTGATGATGGCCTCACTTGGTTGAAAGCTCCAACTCTCTCCTACCTCAGACGATGCCACCACCGGCTGACCCCCCCCAACCCACTCTAATCTAATCAGTCTATCTGTTAATATGTACTAATTTGATGTGTATAAGTTCAAATTTTACTATTACTGCCTGTGTATATGCTTCAATGTTTTTTCCTTTTTTTTTCTGTAAACCTTGTATTTAGCTGGCCTGGTGGTACTGTGGGTTGTGGCGCTGGATGCCACCCCTCACGCCATGCCGGCGACCTGAGTTCAGAAGCAGGCTTGGGTGCCGGGGGTTGGCAGGGGAGGGATTAGATTGAGCGTCCGTTAGGCTGCTGTCCTATCCTGGGGGGGTATCAGGGAGTCAGGTGCTCTGGCGGCCCCTGGTGGAGATCGGGAGTGCCGCAGAGCACTGGGCTGCACATAATCACATGGCTGACGCTGGTAGGGTTGCCGTGTGCCAATGCATCAAGGCGTGCCCAAGTTTGGGGGGGGAAGCAGCGCAGAACAAAGGAAAAACACAGCTCGTGGAGCAGGCGATGGTACCAGTCCCCCCTTGCCCTCCACTGGATTCTCCTTGGCTGGCCTTCCAGTTCCTCCCTCTGGGGCCCACCTGTAGTCTGAGTCTGTCTTCTAAGAGAGCCCAAGAGGTGTAGGGCTACCTTCCCCGGGCTGGTGAAACTGGGGGTGCCGGCTGCAGAGGGGTGAGAGAGGAGGCACAGTTTGAGAGATCCACAGGTGGGCAACATAAAGGATTAGGATGCCTGAGAGATCGCCCCACGAGCTGCGACCGGAGCAAAACCAATAATAAAAAAACAAAAACTTGTATTTTTGTAATGTTTGTTCAACACTAAAGTGGAACCTTTGAAAATGAGTCCTTTACTCAAAGGTATTAATCTCAAACTGAAATAAATAAATAAACATTTGGCTACAGCAACATACAGTTAATATTCAGAACTTTTGGTGATCTGCATGTGAATTCTCTGTAAAATGACTATTGCTCTCTTTTTCAGCTTTTACTATACATCATATCTATGGAACAAAACAAAGCAAAATCGCTCAAATCAATAATAAATGCAGCCAAGCAAGAAGATGACCAAGGAAAGGCCACTATCAATGCTACCGGGAAAGTGTTTTGAAGCAAAGAGAAGTAGAGAAGAGCAGAAGAAAAAAGAGCACAAAAGGAAATGGAACAGCTACTGAATCAAACTATTTGATATACAGTCAACCTTGACTTATTAGCATGTACTTAACAGAAGATCATGCCTTTACTGTAAGTTGTTCATTGTTTTAGAGGGCTAAAGCCCATGGTTCAAGGGGGTGGTGTAACTGGCCACACACCCCATTTGGCACATTTAGGAGATGTTCCTCCTCTCGCTGCACATGAGCATTTTTTCCTTATGGCTGGAGGTGCTGCCCCTTCCCCCCTATGTTTCTCTTCCTTTCAGTGCTGGTCCCTGTCTCTGTGTGCCTCTGGATGCCCACTCATCTCACTCCCCCTGTTCGCTCCCCCCTCCTTCCCCTGTTGTCTGCCTGGTGGTGGGCACTCCCTTGTCTTGCCCTGCACTGGCTTCCCATGCTGCTTCATTCCCCCAGTCCTTCCTCACCCTGGCGGCATCTTTCACCTCCTTCCGTTGTCCCCTCCTGCTCATTGCCTCCTGCCTGATTCCTCGGAGACACTCCTCTCTGCTTTTGGGCTCTCCACTCCTGTTTGCCATATCAGGGAGATCAGGGTGTTACCACTCGCTTGGAAAGAGTTGCGGGGCTGCACTGAGCCATGATGGGGGTGGAAACAGAGCGCTGGTGGGGACTGAGGAAGACCACACAGTGGGCAATGTACCTGAGCTATCTGTCCAGCTGCAGGTAGCTCTTTCACCCTTGCTTCCACTGGAGGGCACATTAATCCCGGTGCAATTACCTTCCTGCAGTTTCTGTACCCCAGCGTGCTGTCCATCAGCTCTCTACCACTTCCTGTGCAGCTCAACCCAGTGTAATAGCTCTCTGCTCACCCCAGACATTTTCCACAGCTCTCCTATTCATTTCAGTACAGGTCCACATGGCCATCATTACTTACCTCCTGTGTACTTACTCAGTGGCATGTTAGTTCAGCCTTTCTGTCCTGTTACTTAGCCTGGATTGCCTGCCATGTACTTTGCTCCAGGACATCTTGGCTTAGCCGCAGTTGCTGGCAATTATTTATTTAATCCTATTAATTAACTGCTATGTACTTTACTCCTGGGACTGGCTACTTAGCTACACAGCTATCGTCCAGCATGTTATCCCAGCCCCAGCTGCTGGTAATTACTCCTTTATGTTATCCTCCTGGTTTACTTAACTGCTTGATGTTGGAGTGTCCTGTTTGTTGCTTCTTTATTTTTCCTATGGCAGGGGACTGAGGAGTAGTGATGGGCATCTTGGCCCATTGCAGTGGGACCAGCTTTATATTTGCCATACTGTTGCAGCCCATAGCTCATCTGTCCTCCTGTTGATGCTCCACACAGCTTTTATGGCACTCTGCAACCAGCTATTCCAGGCAACTCTCTACTTTAGGGCAGCTGGCTCCACCCAGCCTTTTACCATCCTTTCTCTGCTATTCTGCAACTGATTTACACAGTCCTCCCAGCCTTCCTGTCCCTTGCACTACCAGTATCGCTCATATACCAGCCGTCATGGCACTAACACAATTAGCACGCAAGTCAGTTTATTACAGGATCTCTCCCCTTGCAATACTGCCATCCCCTCCTAAGTCTGAGAGCATAACATGTTTATTTGCTTCAAGCCACACCTCCTACCATACTCGCTTTGCAGCCTCCTCCTCCTAACTAACCGGCTTCATAGCCTCCTCGCCAACCATTGGCCTCGGGCTTTGCCCGGCCTCGTCATTCTCTTACTCATAATATACAATCCAATTCACTCCCAATTTGGCTTTCTAATGGACTTGGCCGGCATGCATTTCTGTGGTTGACAACTGCTATTTGCCTTACCTAGACCCACAAGAGGGTCCATATTGCTCAGCCTGATCTACGTGCAGTTCTCTCCCTGTCAGCTCTCATCCAGTCAAGATGCACGAGAGGGTTCACAGTGCTCAGTCTGATCTATATACAGGTCTCCCCATGTCTGCTATCATCCTTCATGACCCAAGTATGGGTCCCATGTTCCTTACCATGTGCAGGTACCACCAAGAACCCAGCTATTCCAGCTAAGTTCTCGGTGATACACCACCCAAGGATGGATCATAGGGGTGGGGGTGTAGCTATATGTTTTAAAATGGAATTGGGCCTTGTAGATGTACCAGTGCGGGAGACCAAGTCCTTCAAGTGTATCATAGGCACAGGTGTGGGGTGCAGGATTCTTTTCATCTACCATCCACCTGGGGGTGAGAAGCAATTCCTGCAGGAAGTCACGGACTTCATCATTGATATGGTGTTGGAGTTCCCCAGGTGGATGGTTCTGGGGGGCTTCAATGCCTTTGTTGACAATGAACTCTCGCATTTTGGTCAGGACTTCCTCCAACTTATGAATTATTTGCGCTTCACACAGGTTATTACCTCTGCTACCCATACTCATGGTCACTCAGTGGACTTGGTTTTCCTACTGGGTATGGAGACCTCTGACTTGGTGGTGAAGCCAGCCAGATGGTCTAAATATCACACTATAAGGTTCAATATGCAGGCTCCCTGCCATAGGTCTGCCCCTACAAAGATGATTCAGTACCACCCTTTAAGGGGTCTTACCCCAGATGGCCTGGTGGCGGTGCTGGACCTATTGGGTTTTCCAAGTGCAAGCATGGACCCGGGTAATCTGTTACAGGCTTATAACAAGGCTACGACCAAGGCTCTGGACTCCATATCTCCTGTCCGAGTTTGTCCCCCCCTCCTCCGCCCTTGGTCCCCTTGGTTCAATGGGACCTTGAGGGAGTTTAGGTGAGTGGGATGAAGGCTAGAACAGCACTGATGGAAATCAGGCCTTGATGCCAACAAACTTAGATTGATGGCCCATTATACAGACTATCAATCATCTCTCTCTCCCATAAGAAGGCAGAGTTTCTGTCCAGGGAGATCACCACTGCACAGAATCGACCAGCTCAGCTCTTTTGAACTGTCAATAGACTGTGCAATCCTGCCTGTCTTCAGTCTTGAAGAGCGTTGTCGCAGAGAAATGTGACAAATTTGTAATGTGCTCATTCATTGACAGCTCAGTGGGTGGGCCAGACATGGTGGAGAGAGGATAGCTGTGGCAGTCCACACGCTAGGGTTAGGGATGGGAGTGGGAGTGGGGTGGTGGCACACCTGCTCAGGTGGAGGGGTGGGGAGGCACTAGACCACCAGGGAAATAATATATATTCAGTATATTCAGGGACTGGGGAACAGGGATGGGGGGAGTTGAAACCACACTAGACCACCAGGGAATAAAAAAAAAAAAGTATGGACAGGGATGGGAATGAGGGGCAGGGTTACTGGACTGGACACTTTGGGCTTGTGAGGTGGAGATGAGGGCCACTAGCCACCAGGGCATTTGTTGGGCAGGGATGGGGTGGGAGGAGTGCAACTATCATGGCGGGGTATTTTTTTTTTAGGTTGGGCAAATGATCTGGTGGTGGGAGGGACTGCTAGCCACCAGGGATATTTTGTGTACCTGTGGGGCTGGTGGGAGGAAGGACCACTAGCCATCAAGGCTTATTTTTATGTAACCAGGTGAAATTTTGCCCATAACTTTCAAGGAAGTTTTCCACTCCGCCACAGGTGGAAGTTAGGAAACTTCTGCAAAAGTTCCCTGAATTTCATAGAAGTTCCGCCAAGGCAGAAAACCACATTTTCACCCACCCCTAGAAGACTGTCAATATTTCATGAAAGACGGCAATCCTGGGCCTTATATTATATTGAACAAAATCCACAATTTGTGCCATAATATTTTTCATTTTGACCCTTGGCTCGACTGATTCTTAGCCATACACCTTGACTCGGGGTATATATGGGAACTCCACTTGCGCCCTAATATAGAGATACATGTCAGCTTTTACTTCCTTCAAATACATTCTGCTGTTAACTAGTACAAGCTATTTCTCCTGTATTCATTTTTATTTGTACAACTGTATCTTTGGAAAAAAGGAAAAGAAAAAAGAAAGACAGGAAGGGGAACTGACCGGCTAATGGTGGATGGTGGGGGCATGGTAATGGAGGAGGAGGAGCAAAAAACAACTGTGTTAAAAGATTACTTCCTTTCAGTATTCATTAGGAGAAAGGTGGGCCCTTGCTGGAGAGTGACATAAAGGGAGCTGACAGTGGAGTCCTGAAAATCAAACTGCATAAACTTACTGGCAGAGTGAGTCGTGAAGGTCTCAGTGCCCTAGAGCTGGAGTATGCAAGAGTCTGACAATGTGCTAAACTGTAGGCTTGTTTGTAGGTCTATGCATCAAAATTGGTGCCAGGACTCGGGATGCATGACTATGCACCCGGGAGGCAAGGAGCAGCCAAGAAACTATAGAGCCATCAGCTTTACGACTGAGGTAGGGAAACTGATGAAGGCACTAGTCAAAGAAGATCTATTGGAATGCCTGGAGAAAAATTGACTTCAAGAAAGTAAGCAGCTCTAATTCATGACAGGGATGGCTTGCCAGATCCACCTGGTAGTATTCTTTAACTGGGTAACCAAGGTAGTTATAAGAGCCATGCTGCAGATTTATTCTTATTTGACATCAGAGAGGCAGTCAACTCTGTGCCACTCTGAAGGCTGGCAAAGAAGATGCAGGATCTGAGAAGAGTTGTGGAAGTAGTAAAGTGGGTAGGGAGCTGGTTGGAGTGGAGGTGGCAGACAGTTGTGGTGAATGGGGTCAGAGTAGAGGAATGAGAGGTCACTAGTGGAGTACCACAGGGATCTCTTCTGGGCCCAGTCCTCTTCAATATGTTCATCAGCGACATAGGAGAGGGAGTACAGGGCAGGCTGTGTCTATTCATAGATGACACTTAACTCTATGGTAGGGTTGATAAAATATAAGGGGGATAAGGAAGCCACAGAGAAAACTGCAAAGGCTGGAAAATGGGTGCAAAGTCTAGCAGCAGAAATTCAATGCCATAAAAGTGCAAAGTTATGTACTTATGGAACAAAACACCTAGAACAGAGTGTAGATTGGGGGTTTAGCTGGACACAACATCAGAGGAAACAGACCTAGGCTTCCTCATTAGTGACTCCCTTAAACAAACCAGCCAATGTAACAAGGCCTTCAGCAAGGTTAACAGGATACTGGGGTGCATCATGAGAGGGTTCGACAGTAGAAGGGATTAGGTACTATTATCACTGTATAGATTGCTGGTGAGGCCACACCTGGAGTACTATGCCTAATTCTGGAGTCTAAAAACACCCAGGTCATGACTGTAAACAGATATCTGGTCTAATGTACTTACCTAGTTAACAAATAAAATTGATGACTGATTGATTGATTGATTGAACTGGCTTCTTTTAAATAATAAACACTACCTGAATTGGCTTCCTTTAAATAAAGTGCAATCCAGAAAAAATGTGTAGGTAACTGGTGAGGCGCCTACTAATGAAGAGAGCTATACATCTACCAAGCATTAAGCAAACACAAAATTAACAATTCAACCCTTGCTCATTCACAGACTATAAATTGTCTTTTTCATTAGGGGCACTAGTGCTTTATGGCATATACCAGATAAAACAAAGAAGTTAAGACACATCCTCCCTGCCATGGCAAATCATTCAGATATCATAACATTCTTTCTGCCCGAATTGGCTACTTACTTATTTTATCTCCTATGGGAGGGTGGTGGGTGGGTGGGGTTCTGTTGGTATTCACATCAGAACTCTGCTGTGAATCAAGCCCAGCTACCAAATGTCATGGTAGACCACATATCATCTGGGTCTGTATTCTAAAATGTAAATGTCTCAATTGGTGTATTTTAAATGGGATGCACTGCTTAAATTATCTTCCTTAAATTAAGGTGCAATCTACCACCAGTGCATAGGTAACTGATGAGGAGCCTGCTAAAAGAGAGAGCCATACAATTCCCGAGCATTAAACAAACACAAAATTAACAGCTCAACCCTTACTTATTCACAAATTTTAAATTGTTTTTTTAATTATGTGTGCTACTGCAGGCCAGCCCATCAACACAGCAGTAGAGCTACCACTTGTTATACCAGTGACCTGGGTTCGGCAATGCTCCAGGTTCGTCGGGGGCCAGTCGGAGGGAGGAGGAGGATTGAGCACCCGACAGGATGCTCTCCTCCTCCAGGGAGGAACAGTTCTGTGCTCTGCCACAATACTGACACCTGAGTGCACACAGGTGGTAGTGTGCCAGGAGCTGGATGGAAGGGAGGGAAGGACATTGCAATGTCAGTATGCTGATGCTCACGTAGTGCTTGAGAGCATGCTTTACATTCCTGCATGCAACATCCTTGGGAATCATATCGGGACAAAAAACACCATGACCCCAGCATGTCTTTGATGAAGATGGTCCCTGGCACAATCTAGGTCCCCACCTCACCACATGTCCCACCTGACACAACAAGATGTACTGGGGGATTTACCCCCACCCCGACCCCACCTAGGGGTGAAGCCAAGGCTCCATGGAGGTGAGTGGCCATGGTTGGAGGTGCCAGAGGGATCAGGGAGGTGCATGGAGGTCCCAGATTGAGGAGGGTTGGTGTGAGGGGCCTTAAAAAGCATAGATTTAAAAAAAGGTGCTACTGCTTTATAGTATGCATCAATTACAACAACGAATTCAGTCCACACCCTCCCACTTATGACAACTCTTTTAAATATAATATTATTCCTGCCTGAATTGGATACTTTCATATTTTATCTCCACTGGGTGGGGTGGGGCACTGTCTTAGTATACATGTCAGAGGTCTGTTATGAATCAAGCCTAGCTACCTCAGGTCATGGTGGACTACCCATCAACTGGGTCCCCATTCTAAAATGTAAATGCTGGAAATCGCTTCTTTTAAATGGGATGCATTGCCTGAATTGACTTTTTTAATTAAGGTGCAATCCCTAACCAATGTATAGACGACTGGTGAACTCGCAAGCATTTAACAAACACAAAATTAGCAGCTCAACCCTTTTTAATTCACACATTTTAAATTGCCTTTTTCATTTGGGGTGCTACTGTTTTTTCAGCATACATCAAAAACAAAGAATTCAGTGCACACCATCCCCATGGCAAATCTTTCAGATAATCAGAATACTCTTTCTTGCTTGAACTGGTTGCTTAATTACTTACTTGGCATTTACACTGTGATGTCTGGTATCTGGGCTTGATTGATGGTAGGGCTCTGATATGAACACCAGTAGACCCCCCTTCCCATTGCAGATAAGCTAAAGTAAATACCAAATTCGGGTAGAAAGAATGTTATATTTGAAAGATTTGCCATGGGGGGAGGAAACATAGAAACATAGACTTTGACAGCAGATAAGGACCGCTTGGCCCATCTAGTCTGCCCATTTCCCTACCTACAGGATAGGTCGCAGATCCTAGTTAACCAACAGCCTATTTCTTCCTACCCCCCACAAGAATTGCCTTATGTCTGTCCCATGCATTCTTGAATTCTCCCACAGTTTTTGACCCCACAACCTCCTCAGGAAGGCTGTTCCATGCATCCCACCCTGTCTGTGAAATAATACTTCCTCACATTGCTCCTGAACCGCCCCTTCTATCTTTTTAATTATGTCCCTTGTTCTTGCATGTCTCTTTTTCTAAAAGATGCTACCCTCTTGGACTTTGTTGATTCCGCTGAGGTACTTAAAAGTTTCTATCATGTACCCCTCTCCTTCTTTCTTCAAGGGTATACATATTAAGCTCATTTAGTCTCTCCTCATACGGCTTCTCTTGCAGACCCTGCACCATTTTAGTTGCCCTCCTCTGGACTGCCTCTTTCCTGTCTATGTCCTTGCGGAGATGGGGTCTCCAGAACTGGATGCAGTACTCCAGATGGGGTCTCACCAACTGTCTGTACAGAAGGAGAACAACTTCCTGTTTTCTGCAGCTGATGCCTCTCCCTATGCATCCCAGTATACCCCCAGCCCTCCCTACTGCCTTCTTACCTTGCTTGCTAACCTTAAGGTCATCTGATATGATTACCCCCAGGTCCCTTCCCTTTTTTGTTGTTGTTACTACCTCCCCCCCATTGTGTATTCTTCCCCTGGGTTCTTGTTTCCCATGTGCATTATTTTGCACTTCTTTGCATTGAATCCTAGCTGCCATACTCCTAACCATTCCTCCTACCTTGCCAAGTCCCTTCTCATCCTTTCCACGCCTCCTTGTGTATCAACCCTGTTGCAGATCTTTGTGTCATCTGCAAAAAGGCATACTTTTCCTTCCAGTCCCTCTGCAATGTCACTGATGAAGACATTAAAAAGGACTGGACCCAATACTGAACCCTGCAGTACCCCACTAGTAACCCCTCTTTCTTCAGAGTGGACTCCATTTACAATTACCTTCTGTGTCCTGTTGTGCAGCCAATGTTTTACTCAGGCTACCACCCTGGTACCCACTCCCAGGCTGGTTAATTTGACTATTAATCTTTTGTGTGCAAAAAAAAAAGGGGTGCACTAAACAAAAAAAAGGGGTGCACTAAACTCTTTGTTTTAACATCTCCTCCTTCCATACCCTTAAGGGTGCAGTGATTGAAGACATCTTCTCCTTTAAGTACCTCATGGTTTGGCTGGGCTTTCTCTGTGCTTCTTGACACCATCCACCAGAGCTCCACACCAAACTTGGTGTACTTCACAGGAATAAAGTGAGTAACTCGCTTCCTGCCCACAGAAAGATTGTCTTGAAGATGACACCCACACACCCCCATCTTTGACAATGGGGATATTGCTAGCAGTGCTGCTCCCATGTCCACCCTAGCCAGACTGGAACCCCAATTTCACCCCTTCTGCTGTCTGATCTGGACAGTCCCCCTTGCGCCCACCCCTGTTCATTGTACTCCTCACTCTCCCTTCCTCCCTTGATGCAAGAGCCTTGTCCATTGTTTTTTCTTGATCTCCAAATTCCATCTTGGCTCCTTTCCCTCTTACCTTGCCTCTCAACTCACTTCCACCCTACTACCTCTTACTCCCTTTGAAATTCTGTCTCTCACTTTTGCTCTCGCCTCAGTGAATTCATCTGCTGGTCAAGCTGCCTTCTCCTTCTGATTCCCAAAATTGTGGGGTTCTCTCCTCCATTCCATCCACACTGTTCCTTCCCTTTACTTACTGAAATATCTCCTCCATGAGTTCATGACTCACTCCTGCTCTTGCTCCTGACACTGACCCTAGGGCTTTTATCCACATCCCTCCAATCTCTGCTCCTCCTTCACCCTGCACTTACACTAGTAATAATAATAACAATAATATAATAATAATTTTATTTGTGTAGCGCAATTCAGGTACCAAAGTGCTTTACATGCAACATTTTAAACAATTCAATTAAACCACAAAAACATGCACAACAACATCAATTAAAAAACTTACAATTAACAGTATTTCAGATATTAAAAGCCTGTTTAAATAAATATGTCTTTAAACTGGTCCTAAAACTCTCCACGGTCTCACATTGTCTGATCTGATGAGGCAGAGAGTTCCACAGGGATGGCGTTGTGAACATAAAAGCCCTTGCACCAGATGTTTTCAACTGTACCCTGGGAGCCTCTAGCAACCCCTCGTCTGTAGAATGGAGAGGTCGGCCAGGACTGTAAGGAATCAGGGACTCTTGCAGATAACCTGCTCCCTGTCCATGTATGGCTTTATAGGTCAAAAGATCAACCTTAAAGGTGGTCCGCCACTGTATAGGCAGCCAGTGCAGATCACGCAGCACAGGTGTAATATGACTGGCATGAGAAGTCCCAGTCAGTAACCATGCTGCCGCGTTCTGCACCAACTGCAAGTGGCGGACATCAACCCCTGGAAGCCCTAGGTATAGGGAGTTACACTAGTCCAGGCGTGAGGTCACAAAGGCATTGATCAACGTGGGCAAATCATTGGAAGGAACAAGGTGCTTAATTCTGGCGATGTTCCTAAGATGATAAAGGAAGATTTAATGACTGCCAACACCTGCATCTGCAGTGTCAGACCATCATCAAATACCACCCCCAGATTACACACCTCTTCAGAGATGGGTAACTGTACACTGTCAATCCAAAGCCCAGACGGTAACCCTTCCACTGACCTCTCTATCCAGCACCCCAGCTCCACCACCAAGCACCTAAGTCTTCCCAGAATTCAATTTCAACCAACTAGACCTCATCCAGCCATGGATTTCCACCAGACAGCTGTTAAACATCGAGAGCGCACTATCCTGGTTGGGTGCAAAAGACAGATAGAGCTGTGCATCATCTGCATAGCAGTGAAAACTCAGTCCATATCATCCTACAATGTCTCTGAGAGGCAACAGATACACTGCGAACAACACGGGACAGCACCGAGCCCTGAGGCACCCCACATGGCAGAGAGAATGGCTTAGTGGAAAAAATCCCCTAGTGCAGCCACCCCCACCTCCTCCATAACTGTAACCAGTAACTGATGTAATTCTGAGTACTCAGTCCTTGTATGCAGCAGAAATCTGGGGATCTGGTCATACTGATACCCCTGATCTACCAATTAATAAGCTTTATCAAATTATCATTGGCTTTCCACCATCTGTCCTAGCAGAAAACTAAAGCCCAGAACATGGAAACATGTCTATAAAATGAATGTCATGCTACCTATTTGAATTCCCTTACAATGTCTCCAAGAAGTTGTTTTACTTCACATCATCTCAAGGTAAATCCCAACCCTAGACTGGATTTTTTGAAAAGGGTCTTGACAATGTGTCTGGCACCATCCAGAACTGTTTGAATTTCAACAGAGCAGACAAAATATAAAATAAATGAAAAAAATATATCTCCAAACAGAAGGACAGGTCTAAAGTTAAAGGATCACATTAGAGTCCTTGGATCTTGATCATCAAAGGAGAGCATAGTTTAAAAAAAGTATTTAGATATCCTTAAAGATGTGAGTAAAAGAGCTCCTGTATCTAAATGTTGTTTTCAAACTTTTCTAAGTAGTATGTAGAATCACTGATTTTCAAAAGATAGTAAGAGGTTCTCCTAAATGCACTGGGATTCTAATGACATAGAAAGATCTCTAGCACATACACTATGTACTATTAATGTGTAAATGGTACAGCAAGGAAAGAACATATTGCACTGGAGGCATCTTGGTAGATAAATGTTTAACACTGACTGATACACTTTTGTTTTGTATTTGCTCTGTAAAAGTAAACTAAAGAACTCTGAACCCTTGTTTGGAGCTGAAGTAAAGCAATCTTTTATTTCATGGAACTTTTTCTGGAGGTTTTTTTCTTGCAGGTTACCCAAAAGTAATAACTTTCTATAGCACTGCTACAGCCAGCAAAACAGGAACTACATAGAGAGAGGCATGCAGGATATAACATTTAGAATGAGAAAAGCCACAACCAGTGACCATTCAGTATATGGTAGATAGAAACAATGTAGGATAAGCAAAATCACCCACACAAAAATAGACAGAGAGCACGAAGGCTCAGTGCTGCATAGGTTTATTCAAAGTGCCAGCATGACCGCTAAAAACACTTAACATTTCATGCACATGCGCTTTCTGAGAAATGTTATGTAGCCGTAGCACTATCATGTTGGCACTTTAAATAAAGTTCTCCAGCTGCAGCTTTTCTCATTTTATTCTTACTCCATACCATCAATGCTGCCCCCACCACTGCCACTGCCCATTCCCCACTCACTGTAAGTGAGCCCACCAAGATGGCAACTGGCAGAGACCCTCTGCTCACCTCCATGTCCTGCAGCTATCTAAATGACAGAGCATGATGGCGAACCTATTTCTACAGTAGGCTCACAATAGCGCCCTGTCATTCAGATGGTGGCCAGTCACAGAGATGAGCAGAGGGACTGTGCCATTCGCCACTGAGGGGGAATATCAACAGTGGGTGGGGAGGCTAAGTGGGTGGAATTCCTACTGGAGTGGGTTGTCACTGGATATTAGGGACAAGTACAACATTACATAGCTGGACAATCTGGGGGTGTGAGTGATCAATGGACACCTGGGGAGCAATTTATTAACACCAGCAGGGTCACCAGGGGTGCTGGAGTACCACTGGATATCATGGAATTATTTTACTATTACTGGTAGGGTGAGTGGGGGTGGGGGACCTCTGAACACCAGGTAAGTATGTAGTAATGTAAGCAAGGTGATCAGGGGGTTGGGGGACCACTGGACACCAGAGAATTGCTTTAATAAAACTCACAGGTTGGTTTGGGTGGCATGGGGACCACAGAGCACCAGGCAATTGCATTAATAATAGTGGTAGGGTACTCTGGGTGGAGAGACCCCTGGACACTGGGGAACAGGCCTTCTATAGCCCTAACAGGTACTGTGGAAGGAGGTCACAAACTCTGTTTTTTCAGGGCTTGTAATGAGGCCCTAATGGGAGGCAAATAACCCCATAGTACCTTGCTACTGCCATGGGATCATTTGCATATAGAGGTAGAAATATGCTGGATTACTCCAGAGGAGTAATCGCCATTTGTGGGTCCTAATAGCTAGATTGCTCCTGCAAGCTCTGAAGCACCCTAATAGCTACATACCTTCTGTTGCCAGTAGGGGGCTGGGGTGTTCAGGTGTAATCCAGATAGTGCCTGCCAGGTATATTGCAATATGCTTTAGTGCTCTGACTGTGGTTTAGCATGGTCCAGTATATCTATGGTTTGCTCCAGGCACAAATTTGCTCCCGGAACAAACATTTAATGGCTGCAGTCCTGGTGCTTTGAGTATGCTGACCCATGTCTCTTATCACTATGTTCCTCCACCAAGCCCTCATAGTGGCCCCTATCCATTAAGGAGCAGGTTGTCTATGCCGTGCAAATCCACGGTGCATAGGCAACCCTAATACAGAATGCCATACACCTGGGGATCAGTGGATCCCTGGCAGCACTCACTGAAGTGACAGGTACCGGAACAATATGTCACTTCAAAAACAGTGCGGCAAGAACTGCTCTGTGTGAAGCACTAAAGCATTTAGAGCAACAAGGGTATAAGAGCTGTGGGGAATTACCTCTACCCCTATCACTGACCATGAAGTGGAGGAAGGGGTGAAGAATCCTATGCTGCTGTGCCTGGTTGAGCTGCTCCCATGGTGGAGTGGCAAAGGCACCAGCAGACAGCAGCGATGGAGACCTGGGACCACACTTTGGTTCCCCCCAGGTCTCCTGCTGTTGCAACTTTTTTTTATTAAAAAAACAAATATTACCCCTCCTGAGTTTTTCACTATACCCAAAGTCCACACACCCCTCAGAGTTGATTATTTAAAGTCTGGGGAATATGGGGGACAAAGCACCTCTCATTGGGGCTGTGGGGGGTGAAGCCCTCTGCAAAAAAGGAAAGGTCCCATTGATTTCAATGGGGTGTGTGCATTTGTTGTGTGGTCGCTGTTTTGCCCAGCGTTATGTTGGAGCATGACATCTTGCTTGTTGCATTAATTTCCATCCTGTTTTTGTTTTTGGAATTATGACCTTGTGCTGAAGTGACACATGTCCCTTCCACACTGGATCCTGGCTGATTGTACAACTCTATGTAAAGTCAGTCTGGGGCATGCCTGGAGGCATGCACACACTTCACACCATTCACAAAAGTGTGGAGTGTTGGGCAAGCAATATATGCAGTGGACACCCAGCTGTATCTGTTGTGCATCCCCCAGATAATATCCACTGGCTGCATTGGGATGAGGAATCTCCCCACCATGCTGCCCCATCCATCTGAGCTGACAGGGAGGGCTGTGGGAAGCCATTCGGGCAATCACCCATCTTTGTTAAAATTGGGACACTCGTGCCTTCCCAGAATCTTTTGCTCATCGTGGAGCAGGGGATCCACTAGGGGACAAGGACAGACATCAGATTGGATATCCACTTGTATCCTCCAATCCACCTCCATGCAGCTGCATGCTGGGGAGGCGGGGCCATAGACAGACACATGGCAGTTGCTGGTGATCATGAATGCTGGCCACTGTGTGCCTGTCCACAGGTGTGAATCTACACGGGCAGAGTATGTGTGAAGTGCTTGTACCTGGCCCATCAGTGATGCATAGCTCCCCAGTATGCACAAACCTTCCTCCAGCTGGTAGCAGTAGTAGGCTCCTAGGATGGCATAGGCCAAATGACTCTTGTAGTATATGGACTGGGGTGCTGGATTAGAACTTGGATGACTGTGTGCTGACCCTGTAGGAAAGTCCAACATCAAATCCTGAAGGAGTATGGTACCAAAGAACAGGAGTGGCAAACACACCCACTCAAAAGATTAACTGTTCAAACAGACTACTGCAAATGATTATTTAAACATTTCTGAATGCTTTTGAAAGGTTTCAGAATCCAGTAAAACTGCTGTCTCAGGGCATCCTGTGCTCATGTTTACTTTAGATATGTATTTTCTTTTATATTTTGTTCAGCATAACAGTTTACTGCTCACCGTTTTGTAAATAAATAAATGCAGTTCCTTGGTGTTTCTTACAATATACTTCAACAATTAATTTATATAACATTGCCCACAACAAGATAACTTCAAATAGGTGCGCTGCCTGGTTCACTGGAAGGTTGTATGAGGTTGACAGCAACTTAATTACATGATTACATTCTATGGGTATTCCATGTAGATAAGGTGAACGTGAAGATGAAATACTGCACCAAACTATAGTGGTTGTTGAAACTCAGTAGTAAATGGACTATTGGAACAATCTGCAACAACATAAAATGGGGACATCAATGTTCAACTGCAGCTGGCAATCCACAAACAATCATGGTGTATAAAGACAAAATGGTGATGTAAAGATTATTGATGAACACACATCTTCAGTTCAGAATATAGTTCTGGTCCCTATATCTGAAGAAAGATATTGATAGGACTGAGAAGGTGAAGAAAAGAATGAGCAAAGCAGCTGAAGGCCTAGCAGGGATGGGCTATGGTGACTGACTGGTACAACTAGAGAGGTTTTCCATGACAAAAGTACTGGTTGAGGGATGCATTATTACAGTGCTCACATATCTGAAACAAATTACTTTGTCTGGCCAAGTGCAGCTTTTCAGGATATACAAGAATAAAACAACAAGGGACAACACAATATCTTTAGATGTAAAGAAGATTCAAGGAATGTAACAAGGAAGAAATAAAGTAAAACCTGTCAATTATAGACACTGCATATAAAGGAAATCAAAATATTAGAGGCATTTTGTGCACCTTCAAATGTAATTTTTAAGTACTGTGCAACCTGCATATTACAGACAGCTTGCTGTCGAGGACAGAGAAAGATACTAAGGTTTTAATGGTGTCCTTAACAGTCAGGATTCAGTGTGCTTCACAGAAAGAGCGGTGTTGTACACTTGAAACAGAATTCCAGAGCAGGTGGTATAAGTCACATTCAACCATGTAATGGAAAATTAATTATCTTGAAGATAAAAAGCAACAGATTAATCCCCTCTGAGTTGATGTGGAAAATAATTCAAGTGACATTAGTTGTATATGTTCATATGTTCTTTTTTATTACCTTCAGTTTGAGATTTTTAAAATGTATTGAATAATCAGAGATTGACAGTATTTTTGTATGCTGTCTTAGTAACCAGTTTACATTTTCTTTGCCAATGACAGTAGCCAGTGAAAAGTTGTGGTATATTTTGATTTACTGCATTCTCAAGAGTATATGTTATAAAAATAAAAGGTATTATCCTCTAGTTTAAGAAGTGTGAAAATAACATGTTATTTCTACACTTTATGTGTTATTTTTTTGATATCTTATGTTATTATAACATCATATGACAGTTTGTTTTTGTTGAAGTTCTACTGGGTCTCTAGGATTGCAGCCCTGTTAACTACGCTTTACTGCCACCTCACAGGTAAGAGAAATGTTTTGGAATGAACTTTAAATTGAATATATCCATCCTGTTATCTCTCATTGTTTGCATTCAGATATGCAATTTAACCTACAATATAATGTTCTAGAGATCTCTGTGAACAGCAACATCCACAGAAACTGAGTTTATCCCATCTATTATAATAATTCACAATGTCTAGATCTACTTTGTGGGACCTCATACATTTTTCTCAGGCTACCAAGCCATGCACAAGTTTTTTTTTTTTGTTTGTTTGTTTCAGAGACTTTATGAATTGTTATATAACTCTTCATTCTTCTCTTTCCAGCCATCTCTTATTTGATACAAATCCCCTAATACTGTAATCAAGTTTATTTTTAAGTCTTTCATGCAGAATGGTATCAAAGCTAGAATGAAATCTTATATTAATAACTGCCTACCCTCCCTGGGTATATTGACATATAATACACAATCAAGAACTAAGATGGTTATGCAAGACTGACTTGAATAATTTTCTCTGTGCTATGCCAGTAAATGTTTATGACTATAAAATAACTTTTTTAAAGTGCTGCCACAAAATGTAATCCAGCATAATTCTAAACCATGTTAAATACATATCACTTGGAGACAGAAATTTTCCACTAACAAAATCACTGGTGTTCAGAACAAATAATGGCAAGAAAATAAACAAGATGTTGTTAATCAGCAATCTTTATTCTTGTAGTTTATTAAATTATTTCTTATTTTATACAGGGACATGAGGACTTTCCTTCTGCTTAATGTTTTCTTTTTTTTTTACAAAATGAAGTAGCCATGACTATCAATGGAGAATGCAATTGTGCTCACCAATTTACTGTAATTTTTCTGAATGGAGAAGGTTTAACTTCAGAAAAGTTATTTTGCTAAAAGAAAAGCAATTTAGTTGATTAGTGATTCCATAATGGTGCACTAAAGTGCTTGTCTTGTAAATTACTTTTCTAGTTTCTACATACTTAACACAAACAGCTGAGGTCAGATGGCTGTTCCCCCTTTGCCTGAGCTGAGATGCAGATGTGGTACACTGATGAGTTCTAAAAATAATTAAACATATATCTATACCTGCTGTTTTCAGCCTTTTCAAAATTTCTGCAAGGTCTTTGGCATCATTCAGTCCTGATTAAAGCCAGGCCAGCCTTGAGATTTTCATAGTGATTTGCATGCATTTCTCATGATGCCTTGCATCAGTGCAGTATGTGCATGTTGGTATTTCTTGAATCTTTATTGCCAGTACCCTTCCACTGTATTATTTGCTTTACTGATTTTTCACTGAAGTTCTTGTCTTTAAAATTGCTTTCTTATTTTGGGCTCACATGTGGCTTGTTCTTGTTCTCCCTGAAATGAGATCAGATGTGGCATGGTGATGAATTCTAACAGGAACCAAACCTATGTATGTGTCTGTTGTTGTCAGCCTTTGTAGATTGTCTGTGAGGCCCTGTGACAAAATTCAGTACTACCCAAAGCCAAACAAGACATAGATTTTGATGGTTATTTGCATATACTTCACATGATGCTTTGAATATACTGGGATATAAGTAGAGACAGGTGAAATTAACATATTTTGCTCTGTGAAAAATGTGAATTTGCACATTTTGCAAAATTTTTCGTGAGAGTGAAAATTCCACCCAAAACAGCAACATTTCACCAACAAATGGTGGGATTTCACCCCTTGTGGATGAAATTCCACCATTTTGGGTGAAATACCCCATCCCTGGTGGTCTGGTGGACCCCCTTATTTTCCTTGTATCCCCTTATAGTAAAATATTTACTGCCCTGGTGGTCTAGCGGACCCCCCTCCCTATGATCTCCCCTACACATATGCCCTAGTTTCCCTGGTGGTCTAGCGGTCCCTCCCCCTTCCCCAATGTCAGTTGCTACTTGCCTTGTCCATTAATTAAAAAAAAGATCTTATATAGTCCTCCCCGACAGTCTGTCCTCTCTGAAAAATGTATTTATAGCCGCGGTCTGCAGGTGGGGCTTTTTCATATCACAGCCTATAACCAGCTGTGGAGGTGAAAGGAGGGCTGTGCTGGTTGCAGACCATGATGGGAATGGGATGGGGATGCGGGTGGTGAGTCATTACTCAGAGGGTTGGGAGGGTTGGGAGGGCCACTAGACCTCAAGGAATATAAATACATTTTTCAGAGGAGGGATTGGGCATAAGGGGAAGAACTGCTACAAAGATAATTATTTTTTTTAATGGACAAGGCAAGTGGCAACTGACATCGGGGAGGGGAGGGACAGCTAGACCACTGGGGAAAAATAGGGCATATGTGAAGGGGAGATCAGGATGGGGATAGGGAGGGGGGGTCTGCTAGACCACCAGGGCAGTAAACATTTTACTATAAGGGGATACAGGGAAAGTGAGGGGGGGCCCTTTCTGCTGGCTGGGTATGAAATAAATTGTACATGTTCTTTTCTGAAAGATGTTACCCTGCTGTACCTTATTGATCCCTTTAAGGTATTTATTCATCTCTATCGTGTCCCCCCTCTCTCTTCGCATCTCTAGAAAATACATATTGAGGTATTTTAGCCTCTCCTTATATGACTTCTAGTACTGCCCCTGAACCATTTTTGTAGCCCTTCTTTGGACTGCTTCCACTCAGTCTATGTCCTTCCTGAGATGCAGCCTCCAAAACTGGACACTGTGCTCCAGATGAGGTCTCACTAATGATCTGTATAGTAGCATCACCAGCTCCTTTTTTGTGCTTGGGATTCCTCTCCCTCTGCACCCCAACATCCTGCTGGCCCTCTAACCACCTTCTCACACTGTTCGGCCACCTTTATGTCCTCAAATATAATTATTCCTAGGTCCCTCTCCTGTTTGCTGGCTGACAGTAACCCCCCACCAATGAGTACTCCTCTCTCGGGTTCTCATCACCTAAGTGCATAACTTTGTACTTCTTCGCATTGAATCTCAAATGCCATACATTTGATCAATCCACCAGCTTGCCCAGGTCCCTTTTCATTCTTTCCACACCCTCTCCTAGTGTGTCTACCCTAGTACAGATCTCTGTGCCATCTGCAAAGAGGCGCGCCTTCCCCTTCAGCCCCTCTGCAATGTCGTTTATGAAGACATTAAAGAGGACTGGGCCAAGCAACAATCCCTGAGGCACCCCACTGGTCACCTCCCTTTTTATGGACTGAACTCTGTTCACTACCACCCTTTGTGTCCTACCACTCAACCAATTTCTAACCTAGATAACCAACCCAGATCTGACTCTCAGACTGCTTAATTTGTTTATTAGCCTTTTAGGCTAATTGGCCTGCTTTTGGGAAATTTCTATAACATATTATGCATGGACCATGAATCATTCAATGATGGTAGAGTGCACTTCCTACTTCTCTTCCCCAAACTGTTCTGGTATCCAGTAAACCACCATCCCTTGCCCTGTTCCCCATCTGGCCCATACTCCTATCTGATCACATGGCAATCTCTGATACTCACTGACTCATCTCAGTGCAGTTGCAACTTAGTGATACCATTAAAGTGCCCTTGATGTTGTTGTGACAACTTTTATAAATGTAATATTTATTTATTTATTTATTTTTAATTTTAGTTTTTGTTGACCGGGTAAGTGCACTAGACAAATCCTGCCTATATTCAGGCACGACCCAGGGGGAGGGGGGGTACAGATGAATGCCAACTGACATTGAACCAGATTAAGCTGTTGGTGGTATTTTTAATGAATGAGGGAAATTTGGCCAGGACACTGGGGAAATTCCCCTACTCTTTTCGATGAGTGCCATAGGAATTTTAACATCCACCTGAACTACCACCAATCCAGGCAGATGGAACCTCAGTTTAACATCTCATCTGAAAGACAGCACTTCAGAAGTGCAGCACCCCTCTCATGCTGCACTACAGTGTCAGTACTGGGATATTAACCCAAGTGCCAGATGTGGGAACTGAGCCCACAGTTCTCTGATCTACCGGCCTCAGAGGCGAGTGTGCTACCTACTGAGCCACTGACACGAGAAAGTTGCAATTTAGTTGCAATACAGCCTATATTTAAATTTTTTTTTAATTCTCACCCTTACTTCTTTATTACTAAGGATATTTGCATGTAAATAGGTTCACTTCCCTATCTGTTTTGGCTGCTTGCCTACACTTGACATTACAGTTCTATTTATGACATCACAATCTGTTGCTGTGGTGATAATTATGATGCCATAAATAGGGGATTATGATGACAGGTGTAGGCAAGCAGAAAGAGCACATAAAGTTTAAGTGACAGTAATCCTCTTTCAAACAACTGTTCTCAGTAATAAAGAAAAAGACGTAAGGAATTATGGAAAATAAATGAAATATAAACTGAATTGTGTCTAGGTTTTCTAGTAATATCAGGGGCTCTTTAACACCTGTAACAATTTTGCAAACATGGGACTGTGGATAAAGTAGGAGTTTGTAAAGGTCACCATGCTTTAAACTTGGCCCTGTAGATATACAATAGGGATTCTAGAATGTTGATTGTGAAGATGGCTTCTAAATTCAACTTGAACTCCTCTACTAATTTTACTTTCAGTAGAGCTTTTTTATTTTTGTCTAAAAAACTTTTGAACAGATTATTTTTAGTATTATATATTACCATATTTTTTGATGGTTTTGTTACTGAAAACTATCTGTTGGCTGCTATGTTCACTGACTTCTGACCAGCTGGAGATTGAAATCTTGTATGCTGTTTGGAACCCCCTGATTTTTGAGTGGAATGAGACTGGAGGCCAGCAGTGGCTTTGTATATCCATGGTGTTCCCACAGGGATAATTTTGCTCTTTCAAGGACTTGTTTATTGGACCTCTTCAGCCGTAGTTTTTACTGAGTTTTGTTAATTCTTTTGGTCTTTGTTTTGCTGATCATCATCGAGGACATGTTTTTAGCTTGGGTCCTCTCTACTGTTGTCCTCTAATTGGAGAACCTAACTTTCTGGAATTCAATTTTTATTAGATTTCTGCTTTGTATATGTGAAAATTGTAAAAACAATAGCAAAACGTTTTTTGCTGCAAAGAAACATCCTTGGTATCATGTTTGGAATCTTAAGACATCATTTCATAACAAGTGGTTGTTCACAATGCATGCATTAAGGAATGGATTGCCTATGTGCCACAGATCTATGGTGTGTAGGCAACCCTAAGATGGAATGCTGTGAACCATGGGTCCAACAGATCCCTGGTGGCATTCATGGAAGGGGCTCATTCCCCCTGCACACTTGATAACTCCAGCCAATCACATAGCTATGTGTGTTGCTGGTCTGGGGGCATGTGAATGTGTGCACCTACTTATGCCATTCATGAAGGCACAGAGTGTGGGGTAAAGGATGGTGCCGGATATGGTAGCAAGGACACTAACTTTATTTTTGCATGCCCCTCAAATGACACCTACTGGCTGCTGATGGTCATGGAATCCCTGAACTGTGCTTCCCTAGCCCACTAGGCTGACTGGGAGGGCTGGGAGGCAGCCATTTAGGCATTTGCTAGTATTTTTTAAAAAGGTGGACCCATGCCTACCCAGAATTCCCCACTCACATGGAACAGGGAATCTACTTCAGGAACAAGGATGATCAGTCTATTGGATGACCACCTATGTCTCTCAGTTCATCCCCCATGCGAAAGCACATTGGGGGTGGGACCACAGATAGGCAACCAGTGGAGGTGTGCATTTGTGTATACCATGCACCCTCTGCCTGTCTACAGGTGTGGAGCTATGTGGGCTGGGTATGTGCAAATCACTTATACCTGACCTGCAAGAGTGCATAGTCCCCAATAAAACAAGAGAAATCAGACAGAATTTGGAATCTTCTGAAAAGCCAAGTTCTAAACTTTGCTTCAATTATATTTTTAATGAATGTATTTGTGTTATTGTTACAAAGCATCTCTTTTTTCTTTGTCAGAGGAATCAATGTAAAAGGCTGCGGTGTGTGAAGACCTCTTAGCCTAGTATCACATATTAATTAGTAATCTAACCTTAGGCATATAGCAAAGGCATTATTTGACTGGAATGGAGTATTCGGGGAGTGGAGAGGTAGTTAGCTATAGAAATTGTGGGGCACTCATCCAAAGTTATGCTTTAGAGTAAGGAACACTGATGTATTTCCACCTTTTTTAAAAGAACTGGCAAGTGCCTAAATGGGTGCCCCCAGCCCACCCTGTCAGCCCAGTGGGCTAGGGAAGCACAGTTCAGGGATTCCCTGACCCTCAGCAGTTAGTGGGTGTCATTCAAGGAGTTTCATGCTCATATGGCAGCAGCTACGGAGGAAATATTCCTGCTGTAACTCCAACAAAGGTAGAGCCCAGCATCCATACCCCTACTTCCTTAGAGGCCCACTGGGCTGGGGATTGGAGGCTGGTGGGCATGAGGAGGAGATTGGGTGGATGGGACTGTCACACAACAGTCACTTATTCCCATGAGGTACTAATGGCAAACTGCATTGTGCCCCTGAAGAGGCACAGGTGCCAGCCTCAGAAAGGGGTGACCATGGATCAGTTGGTGCTAATGGGAAGGGAGATGTGGTGACACCTGGGGGTAAGAGGGACATAAGTTAGTAATTAGGATTCTAGTGATAGCAGACTGTGGTTAGAGTGGTGGAGAGGGTGATAGGTAAGTAGGGAGGTGAGAGGAAAGGAGTTTTCAGATGCCTGTCTGCAGCATCTGCCATCTGTGATTGGGATAGGATAGGGTAGATAGCAGAGGAGGCATAGCAGGGAGTGCAGCTATGCCTTGGTACCAAAGAAATAATGAATCAGCATGTGGAGACAGTGAAGGAGGTCTTCTAGAGGCTGGGGGACAGATTGAAGGAGCACCCAGCTTCCTTAGCCTTTTCTGAGATCCTTCCTGTCTTGGATAGGGAGAATGGGAAGGATAGAGCAGAGAGAGAGATAAGGAATTAGCTGCTGAAGTAGGGAGGGGGCAGCAAAGGAGGGGAGTTTGTAACAGTGGGAGATCTCAAACTGTCAGACATTGGCTGGGACATCCCAGTAGCCATGAGGGCCAGAAGGCAGGTTTGCTTGATGTTTTGCAGGACTGCATGTTGGTACAACAGGTCAGGGTTCCCCCTAGACAGTCAGCCATTTAAGACTGGGTACTCACCAACTCTAAAAAAGTAGGCAGTTTACAGACCCAGGCGATGGTCCCGAAATGGCAAAACGCAACAACCCTGGACAGGGGGTTGATACTAGCTCAATCACAGAGACCGAAGTATTGGAGTCACCAAATAAACTGCAAGTTGACAAGGTTATGGGGCCAGATGAAATGCAGCCCAGGATCTTAAAAGAACTGAGATTAGAGTTGGCTGCCCCGCAGGCTAAACTATTTACCAAATCCCTAAAGAGTGGGGAGTTACCTGAAGATTGGAAAAGTGCAATCATGGTCCCGCTTAGAGATGCAGTGAATTTAAATTCCGCCGGCGAAGTGAATGCAAAGTGGGCACTTCGTGTTGCGGAGTGGGCAATGCAAAGTGCTCTCTCCGCCTTGTCATTACCACTTCACGTTAAGACAGAATGGCAATGCGAAGAAAGGCGAAGTCATTGTTTTTAATGGGCTTCACGTTCCTCATTATGATTCTAAGTGATCCACTTAGTGTTTCAGATTTGGCGGCCCCCCCCACGCATCACATGGCTTACAGTGCTGTAAGTCACATGCTCTTTAGCTAAGCAGGAAGAAAGTGAATCATACAAGCAGACACTTTTACTTTCTCCTCTACAGATGGAGAGAGAGAGGAGTGTGTTTTGTGACTGCTGATACTTTGAGATCAGAACGAGAAGGAGATTTAAACTTTGATTTAGACCCAACAGCTTTTTAAAAAGCTACATTTTTTTGTCTTTTCTGTCTGTACTCTTTTTTACTTAATTTGTTTTTTCTGTAAATTTTATTTTTCTTACATAGAGGGACATCAGTCGCAAATTATGTCCATGCTGGAACTGCTGCTGGATCTCCATGGGATCCCACATTAGTTTTTTTTTCCCTCACACCACGTGCCCCCGCACACCTTTCTTGCTGTGTTATAAAATGTATTCCTCCACCATCCCCGACCCTTGTATGTAATTATGCTCTTTTTTTGTTGCCTTCCATATGTATTCTGAGTAGTGGAAGTATACTGTGCTAAACTGCATGGGTGTAGTTTTCTTTCCAGTCTGTGTATGTACTGCAGACACTGTCCAACTCCCTGACTTAAAAACACTTATTAATGAGTACAATGGTGGGGTGGTGAAGCCTGGAGAGATACTACAAAACAGGCTTACAATACATCCAAGTAACTAGTACAAATATTAATGTTGTGATTCGTGACGTAATCGTAAATCGTGATTTGTGACTGCATTTGTGACTGTGATGATAAAGAAACGCAAATGCCTACGGCTGTACTTCCCCGGGCCCCAATGAGGTGTGGCACAAAACTCCACGACTTAAAAACACTCATTAATGAGTACAATGGTGGGGTGATGAAGTGTGGAGAGATACTAGAAAACAGGCTTACAAAACATCGAAGTAACTAGTAAAAAAAAATTACTGTTGGGATTCGTGACATGATCGTAAATCGTAATTTGTGACTGCATTTGTGACCGTGATGATGAAGAACGTGATTTGTATCACGAGTGACTCCTGATGATGGTCCTGACTTAAAACATATATTAATGAGTACAATCTTCATGCTGAATTATGCACCACACCTGTCCAGTACTCTGAAGGGAAGCCAAAGAAACAACTGTGACTTAAGTTAGAGATGGAAATTGGGCCCTAAAGAGATGCAAATGTACAGACAGATTAAGATTGCGCTGCACACTGAAGAGATGCAGATGCAAAGGCATAATACCTAACCAGTGCTCACCATCAGAAATTTAAATCTGGAAAATAATTTCTTTGCCGGTTGAGGCGGGCCACTGGGGACAGTGTACTGCACTGCTGCAGTAACAGTCACTAGTACTAGTACCAGTAAAGATACCACAAAGAAGTACAAAAAATTACACAGCTGCAGTGGATAGCAGGTTGACATTGCTGAAATTATGTGGCACAATAAAAGGTGTCTGATTTGATGACACGCGACACACACATACTCACACACACACTAAGTAATGCGTAGCAAATTGAAAACTTCAGTAATATAACCACATATTTTCAACAAACTAAAATTATGCACTGCTGCACCACAACAATCAGCAAAAAAATGGCAAGAATTATTGAAAATATTACTGTTTGTACATTAACACAGTTATACAAGAAAAATATCACCAAAACAGAAAGCACTGTCTTTTACTACCTACACCACAGTTACGCCCCTCCCCCAAAGCACACTTTCACTGTCTCTCAGTACACAGACTGAATGTTGTACATTAACATTGAAAATACACACACACAAACAATAAACGCTCGATGATATAAGCACAGGAGGGTTTCCTATAATCGATGAACTAAAGTTTCAGCAAAAAAAATGACTCAAAAGGCTTTTTAACAGCTTTTACAAGGTTAGAATCACAGAGAGAGCCTCACAGCAGATTGTCTCCACAGCTTCCTACACACACTACCCCAAACTGAGGCTGTGCAGAACAATCTAGAGCCCATGTGACCTGAAATCCCATGAATCACTGCAAAATTCACCTTTGAAGCTTAAAACAGCAGTGAAAAGGCAAGTACATTGTTTTCAATGTACTTCATGTAAGAATAGTGGAGTAGTGGTTTGGGAAAGGTGAGAGTAATGTGAAGTCATTGTTTTCAATGGACTTAGCACATTACCATTAACAACACCTAAGTACTCACAGGTTATGGAGCACTCCGCTGACCTCAATTCGCTTTCACTCCGCGTACCAATTTGTGGAATGAATTGGGGTCACTTTACTCATCTCTAGTCCTGCTCCACAAATCAGGCAGTATGGAGGACTCTGGAAATTACAGGCCAGTAAGCCTCACATCTGTAGTGAGGAAGTTAATGGAGACACTACTCAAACGGAGGATCATGGCATTCCTGGAGGCTAGTGGCCATCAGGACCCCAAGCAGCATGGTTTCTCAGTGGGTAGGTCATGCCAGACAAACCTGATTGAGTTTTTTGGCTGTATTGCAAAGGTTATAAATGATGTAGATGTGGTCTACTTAGACTTTAGCAAGGCCTTTAACTCAGTTCCACACAGAAGGCTGGTAAAGAAGGTAGACCACACAGGAGCTGGATCAGAAGTAGTTAGATGGGTTTAAAACTGGTTACAAGGCAGAACCCAGAAAGTGCAGGTAAACAGAGCACTGTCATCAGAAAGCAGGGTAACCAGCGGTGTGCCCCAGGGTTCAGTACTGGGCCCCCTGCTCTTCAATATTTTCTTATTGGACATAGCTAACAGACTACGACTACAGGGAAGGTGTGTCTGTTCACAGATGACACCAAAATATGCAACAGGGTCGACACCCAGCAGGGAGTCGACAAGATGGAAGCTGACCTCAAGAAACTGGAAGAATGGTCTGGAGCATGGCAGTTGAGATTTAATGCCAAAAAGTGCAAAGCCATGCACATAGGAAAAAGAAATCCAAATAAGGCATATTACCTTGGAGGTGAAAGACTAGCTGCTTTCACCGAACAGCGCGATTTGGGAATCATTATCTCAGACAACTGGAAGGTAGGTAAACAGTGCCAGAAGGCGGCATTAAAGGCCAGCAGTATGCTGGGATGCATTGGAAGGGGAATCAAAAGCAGGAAGAGGGAAGTGATCCTGCCTCTGTACAGATCACTGGTTAGGCCTCACCTGGAGTACAGCATCCAGTTCTGGAGGCCCCACCTCAAAAAGGACATTGACCAAGTGGAGACGGTGCAGAGAAGGGCAACAAAAGTTATTCAGGGACCGCATGAGATGTCCTATGGGGATAGAATGAAAGAACTAAACATGTATTCCCTGGAACAGAGTAGAGAGAGGGATGACATGATTGAAACATCGAAGTATATTAAAGGCATAAACCAGGTGCAGATAGACAATCTTTTCCAGTTTAAGAAGGGCAGCAGAACCAGGGGACATGAACTATGGCTTCAAGGAGGGCAGTTCTCCACCAACACCAGGAAGTTTTTCTTCACAGAAAGAGTGGTGGATGCCTGGAACAGCCTGCCTGCAGAGGTGGTGGGGGCAAGCACAGTGGTAGGTTTCAAGAATACTTGGGACAGATACAAGGGAGCCCTCAAACCCAAGGGCAGCTAGAAGGCTAGGCTAAAGACAATGGGCAGACTAGATGGACCTGGTGATATTCTTCTGCTGTCAACTTCTATGTTTCTATGTTTCTATGAGAACCACTGGGGTCCTGCAACCCCAATACTATATGGTTAGAGGTGTTCCTGAGCACCTGCAGCACCACTATAAAAAGAAAGGGACTTCTGGTGACATCACTGACCCAAATTGAAATCTGAAGCATGAGTTCCAGAGCCCCAGCTGCTTGCTACTGTGCTACAACCTGCTACCACTGGATCTACTGTACTTTAACACAAAAGTCTCCTAGCATTGACTACAGATAGCAGGCTCTGGCAAAAAGAATAAAAATGCTGTGCAAGTTTCTCCAGACTTTGAGCATGACTAGCAGGAATCACCACAGTCATCCTCTAAGAGTGTGGCCCCATCTCCATGCGCACACACTGGCGCTGCCATGATGGCAGTCATGGATGATTGGCTTTTAATTGAGCTAATGTTGTTTTGCTCCAAAGTTCACAATGTAATGGCTGGCATGAGACAGAAAATCACTACAGAACAAGACCAAAAAGATCTTCAAGCTGCCTCCTCTGCCCTGACTATTAACACTGATGCCATGGCTGACTTCCTCCTACAGCCTCACTACCAAGTAATACAGCTTGATCAGAAGCAGCAAGATTTAGAGGGTTGATTACTGTGCAAAAATCTGAGAATTTATGGTATTCCAGAAGGGGAAGAAAGAACACAAATTATATTTACAAATGCTGTTTGAACAGCAATGTTCCTGCTCTACAGTTATTAAAGAAGACTTACTTCATGTTATCTGGGACTGTCTCTGATATGCTCAAGCAAGAGCATATTGACTCAGACCATTTACACAGAACTGGACAGATTTAGATAAAAGTATCCTAACCAGGATAAATGTTACAAAGAGAGGATGAGTGGACGATCAGACGGAAGTCAAATTTCTTTTTATCAATTAGGAAAATAAAAAAAACGAAAAATGAAAAATTTTAATTCAAACAACTCATAGGGAAGACATATTTTCACCACCCTTGTCATCTTTGTCTAGAAATCTAGGCACATAATGAATTACTTATGACAGACAACTATGTTGATCAAAGACAGGGATGACATGTGTGTACAGGAGGTTGCCACTGATTGTGATGGTTGGGTCACATAAGAAACTCTTATAGGATTGTTTGTGGTGCTGAGAAATAGAGACAATTGGTTGCTAAAATTAGAATACATCTTTGTATAGTAATTTAATCGTAGGCATGATAATAATATTTTTTTTTATTTATACAGCGCTTTTCAATTTTCCAAAGCCCTGTACAACTTAAAACACCACAAAATCAGTACTAAATTCAGATATCAGACATAGATAAAACCATCATATTCAAATACATTCAATTTTCTATAAAAAGCCATTTGCCAAAGATAGGCATTCCTACCCCTCTTGAATTCCTCCACGGAGGTGCACTCCCGTAACCGACGTGGTAGAGAATTCCACATAGTGGGCGCAGCACAAGAGAATGCCCTGCAGCCAGATGATTTGAGATTTACTCTTGGAATCTCTAGCAACCCCTCGTCAGCCAAGCAGAGCAACTGACCAGCACAGTAAGGAACCAGAAGTTCTTTCAGATAGGCTGGATCCTGACCGTGAAGGGCTTTGAAAGTCAGTAGACGGACTTTAAAGGTGAGCCACCACTGTATAGGCAGCCAGTGCAGCTTGCGCAGGACTTGGGTAATATGACAGGACCTACTGGAGCCTGCCAAAACCTGGGCCACTGCATTCTGCACTAGCTGCAGGTGGCAAATTTCAACCCCTGAAACCCAAAGTAAAGGGAGTTGCAGTACACCAGACGTGAGGACACAAACGCATGGACCAATGTTGGAAGGTCGTGAGACAGAACCAGGTGCCTAACTCTGGTGATATTCCTAAGATGGTAAAAGGAAGTCCTGACAACAGCTGGCACCTGTGACTGAAGTGTCAGTCTGTCATCCAGGACAACCCACAGGTTACACACCCGTTCAGAGGTCGGAAGTGAGAAGCCACCAAGAAAGATTCCTGAGGGCGTACCAACAACCATCCCCTCTATCTGACGACCCGGGTCCACGACCAAAACCTCTGTCTTTTCTGAGTTCAACTTCAGCTAACTAGAATCCATCCATTCCTGAATTTCTTTCAGACAGTTGTTAAGCACCGAGAGAGCTCCATCCTTGTCAGGTGCAAAAGACAGGTATATCTGGGTATTATCTGCATAGTAATGAAACCTCAGTCCATACCGTTTTACAATGTCTCCAAGAGGCAGCATATACACCGCGAATAACATGGGAGACAGCACTGAACCCTGAGGCACCCCACACAACAAAGATGTTGGGCCTGAGGAAAAAACCCTGGACACAACTCTTTGTGATCTCCCCATGAGGAATGAAGTGAACCATCCAAGGACGGTTCCTGATATTCCACAAATATGCCTCAGGCGTGCAATCAACACCATGTGATCCACGGTGTCAAAAGCTGAGGAGAGATCAAGAAGAACCAAGATAGAACCTCTCTTCTGATCTCTCGCTCTCAGAAGATTATTGAGCACCTGAACCAGTGCTGTCTCGGTGCTATGTCTTTTACGAAAACTGGACAGGAGGGGTTTGTAGATGTCATGGATGGTTAAATGGTCCTCCAATTGGGCTGCCACTACCTTCTCAATCACCTTCCCAATAAAGGGTAAGTTGCAGATAGGTCTGTAGTCTGTAAAAGAGTCTGGGTCCAAGGCAGCCTTCTTCAAGAGTGGTGTCACCACCACCTCTTTCAGGGAGCTAGGGAACTCATTCAACTCCAAGGAGCACCAGACTATTCGCACAAGGATAGGACCGATGATATCACTGCAACCCAAAATAAGGGAAGTCGGTCCAGGGTCCAGACTACAGCAGACTACAATACTGTAGAATTCTAGATGCTCTTCAATTTCACTTGTTTTAAGTATGACCTATGTTTTTATTTATTGGACATACAGGACATAGACGTAACTATTATCTTGTATCCCGTTCTCAGATATGCATGTTATGTGATTGCAGTATTGTTCACAAATGAACTTATGTTGTGCTGAATGGTTTTAAATTGTAATGTTAAATTGTAAAGACCTCATATGGTCCATCGATAAACTACTACTACAAAACAAGATCATAAAGATCTTCAAGCTGCCCCCTTTTCCCTGACTAATAACACTGATGCCATGGCCGACCTCCTCCTACAGCCTCACCACCAAGTAATACAGCTGGATCAGAAGCAGCAGGATTTAGAAAGTTCATTACTGTGCAAAAATCTGAGAATTTATGGAATTCTAGAAGAGGAGGAGGGAACACAAATTACTTTTACCGAAAAGTTATGTTGTATTGCCCGACAGCTACCAGCAGACCTCTAGTTGAATCTGGAACAAGTAGGCCATGCTCTTGGCCCTGAACATGCCCCTGGAGTGAGACCTAGATCTATCATCATGAAATTCCTATGAGTCCAGGTTAAAGAACCGGTCTTCCTTACAGCGTGAAGACAAAAGGTTGTTAAATACAAGGACATGCAAATCTACCCTGACCACTGTTTTGCTCTGGCTATACAACAGTAACGAAAGGCCTATACTTCATATTTACATACCCTCATTAGGCAGGTCTCTGTTTCCAGATTCCCTACCCTGTAATACTCAATGTGTTGTGTCTGGAGGGAAATATCCTGTACCACACCCTGCAGAAGGCTAAGCAGGATTTCAAGAAAAAAGGGCATGGATATTCCGTAGAACCCTAACCCTCCCAGTGCCCTCTTACACATTATATTCACCAGTGACCCTCTCCTGATGATAATCTGCCTTCTGGTGACACAACCTTGATCTCTCCTTATGTTGAAGCCAGAAATAAGCAGCCTCAAGCAGCCCTCCAAACCATTAAAAACCTACTGAAGCAGTTTGAGAGACCCAGGAGATGAAACTGTCTGAAGAGCTACTGATTTGATTTTCTTTTGAATAGTAAATTGGAACTTTATACCATGTTGATCACTTTGCTGTGGAGCTGCAGGAATTCAAGGCATTCAGGTAAGATGGGTGGAGGGAACTCATCTGATGAGACTGATCCTTTGTGAGTGGTGGGGTGAAACTCACCCCTACCATGCTGCCATGTGCCCTAAGCATATTGAAGCCTTGCCAGTTTGGGATCCCTGATATTATACCATGCCTCAGTCAGGTGCTCTGTAATATCAATGGCTGGGAGTAAGCTCAGTGGCTCCATGTGGTTAACATTTTGTTTTGGTGGTGAGGGGTGCTGCCTCGTGTCTGGAATCCTAAGGAGTGCCCAGATTTGGTGCATGCCTTCTTCCGCAATCTACAATGACTCAATTTAAAATCCTTAGTGACCTGGCCTGTGCCTGTATGGAATTGGGGGAGCAGTTCACAACTCAGAGTCTTGTTAGCTGGGGCAGCTGTCTTCATCATTCCACCTCCTTATTTTGTAATAGCATGTTACCTTGGAATTTTGATTAACCAGAGCAGTGTATTATTGGGGCCTCATTAGTTATCCATTGTTCTGCATGGTGACAGGGACTGTCCTCCCCCACAGCTGGTTACATTCTGCTTTAAGGCTGGTGGTCAATTCCACACCCTCTGTGTTTTCATTCCTGTAGCCGCCCCCTCCTGCCACTGTATTACAAGATCTTTGACTCCTTCTCAGCTCTACAGTTTGTGTAAGCTCTCATCATGTTGGCTGACATTATACCATCAGACTATTCTGCTGCAACCTAGCAGATGTAGCTTTGCTATGCTATTCAGATAATATGCTCATTGTATGTTATGCTTTTGCAGGGTTTCTGACTTTCTTCAGCTGTAATGGATGTAGACATTGTTATAGACTGCTTTAATTAGCACTTTGGGATTGTGTGTTAATCCCACATGGGCATCTATGAACTTCCTTGATTTTGTAAACTGTTTGAATTACTTTTATTTAGTAATGGACTTAGCTCCTCCTCCTCCTCAGACACTTGGGAATTTGGAAGCATTTGCATGGTACGGGTAGGGGTGGGTCAGGCACTATATATTTTTCAGCCCGATACTGCTATTCACATAAAAGAGGCAATTAAAGGTAACAACCAGGGAATGGCTTATGGTTTCTTGGCTTCCATGCCATATCGTAGTGTCAGTGGCTCAGTAGGTAGCACACTCACCTCTGAGGCCGGGAGATCAGAGGGATGTGGGTTCAGTTCCCACATCTTGCACTTGAGTTAATATCCCAGTACTGACACTGTAGTGCAGCATGAGAGGGGTGCTGCACTTCTGAGGTGCCATCTTTCGGATGAGACGTTAAACTGAGGTCCCATCTGCCTGGATTGGTGGTAGTTCACATGGATGTTAAAAATCCCATGGCACTTATCAAAAAAAGTATGGGAATTTCCCCGGTGTCCTGGCCAAATTTCCCTCATTCACTAAAAATACCACCAACAGCTTAATCTGGTTCAAGGTCAGTTGGCATTCATCTGTATCCCCCTTCCCCAGGTTGTGCCTGAAAATAGGCAGGACTTGTCCAGTGCACTTACCTGGTCAACAAAAACTAAATAAAAAAATATATATCCTTCTCCCAGGTCCAGGTAGTGACTGTGAAGGTTAACAGATGTGCTGTTATCACTTTAGGGTGCTGAATGTCACTTCCCTGACATCATCCTCTTCTACATGATAAATACAGGTGTGGCATCCTGAGGCATCCTTTTTTGGTAAATGCCCCCATACTCCCTGGCACAGGTTACCCTGCTTTACCTTGAACATCCCCATATGCCCTTGCAGGAATCTTTCTGCAGTGAGGGCTCACTACATTGTAGTGATGGTCGCTCAAGTAAAGCACTCCTACCTGCTCTAAGACAAGTGGGTGTTTTCTAGCTCCAACTCTTGGAAGCTGCTTTTGGGTACCTAAAAATTCTAGTTTACTGGTTTTATTACTCTTATAGTTAGTGAATTTTTATTTGATAATAATCCAGTTTTTTTTATCCCCAGTTTTCAGGAATGTGTTCCTAGTTTCTATGAAGTCCAGTTGGCTTATCAATTTTTCCTTGTTCCCACATCTGTACGAGATCATTTTCTGTACTTCAGAGGATAAGGCTATACACAGGAGATGGTTGGCTAATTGAAGACATACTAATAGGAGTTGTCTTTACTGTCCATGGTACAGTTCAGTCCCTCCCAGCCTGGAGGTTGCTCCAGGCTCCCTGTTAACATGTTTTAGGACTATCTGCTTGCCTTGGTGGGGGAGATGTTTCACTCCCCCTAACCTCTCACACTGCACCGGGGGGGGGGTGTGACTCTCTGCCTCACTGGAGTGATGGACTGCCTGTTTCCTATTTCAGTTGCATTCTTTCTACAGTGTTGATCTCTCTTTCGTGAAAGGAATACCTTTTGTCAGTTGGGGGATTAGTGCACGGCAATAACAATCCACTACCAGTAAAGATATCACAAAGCAGTACAAAAAATACATGCAGGTGCAGTGAATAGCAGGTTCACACTGCTGCAATTACTCTGTGGCACAACAAAAGGTGTCTGATTTAATGGCATGCATCGCACACACTCACACACACACTACAAGTAATGAGTGGCAAATTGAAAACCTTTAGTAATATAATGAAATGTTTTAAACAAACAAATCATACACTGCTGCACCACAACAATCAGCAAAAAAATGTCAAGAATTACTGAAAATAATACTGTGTGTACATTAACACAGTTATACAAGAAAAATATAACCAAAACAGAAACAATGCCTTTTTCTCCCAGTTAATCTACCTACACCACAAATACGCCCTTCCTCCAAAGCACACTTCACAGTACACAGACTGTTCTAAATTAACATTCAAAATTCACACACAAGCAATAAACACTCCATGATATGAGCACAGAAGGGTTTCCTACAATTGATGTACTAAATTTTGAGCAAAAAAAAAGACTCAGAAAGGCATTTTTAACAGCTTTTAGAGGTTTTGAATCGCAGAGTTCTGAGAGCAAACTGTCTCCAGCTACCACTACACACTCACTACCCAGGCCAGAACTGAGGCTGTGCAGAACAATCTATAATAATAATACATTTATTTTTAAAGCACCTTTCAAATTTTTAAAGTGCTCTACAACCCATGTGACTTGTAATCCAATGAATCACTGCAGAATGCCATAAGGTGAGAGGAGGATTGTGCTGCTTGCCAAACGGAAGTTCTGATGGGGGAACAGGTTGGTGGGTGATTACCTGAGAAGGTGGGGGGATGAGGGGCCAGTAGACCACCAGTGATTACAGGCTGTTGTCAGTGGACAGGGATTGGGAACCTGGGGGACCACTAGACTACCAGGGCATTTTGTTTATAAGGAAACAATGATTGGACATTGGGGGAGGGAGAACTAGACTACAAGGGAATATATTGTTTTGATAGGGGGACAGTGAACAGTGATCAGGGAGGGAGAAGAGACACTAGACTACCATGAAATGGGATTTTGTCCATTTGGGGATGGCAATCAGTAATCGGGGTGAAGGAGTACACCACTACACTATGGAAAGTATTTTAACACATCAGTTGAGGATCGGGGAGGGAGGAGGGACCACTACATTAATGAACAATCTTCTGGCACATCAGGTGGGCTATTGGGGAGGGGAAGGAAACACTACACTATGGCAAATGATGGGAACATTTTGGGTCAGTGATCGGGGTGGGGGAGGGTACCACTTGACTACCAGGGAATATGGCTGCATGAGGCTTGAGCTGGTTGGGGGGGCCACACAACAGCACACTAATGCCAAGCAAATGGCCACTAATGGGTTGCATGCCAAATGGGCTCATTGGCATGGCTACTTTTGTGAATAGCACTTTAGTGTGTGCGTGCTATTGGCTGTGGGTGCAGCACGGCTGGGTATCTCACTTTTTTTCCTGGGTTAGTGCTGTCCCCATCCACCCCTATTCACAGATGGATAGTGCACCATGCTATCCAACTGTGAAAGGTAATTGATTGCCCTTCAGCACAACCAAGAGGTGCCAAACAAACTTTTGCTTTGCACTTTGCATTTTGTAGTGAATCTTGGCCCAGTTCCTCCCCCCACAAAATGTTTGTAGAGGCATTTCTGGTTTCACTTAGATTAACTACAAAACAGGGTTGCTCTGAATCCACCAAATGGAATCAACATCCTCAGATTTCCACCCATTATTAGGATTCAGGAATTTCAGATTTTGAACAAAAAAATGCACTCATAATTTAATTTTGGAATGTGATTAAAAAATCCAATTCCAAAATTCAATCTTGCCATATTCATCCTGCTGACAGGAAGTTGAAGTTTGTACTTCCTGCCTGTTTGTCCTAGCAGTTGTCACAGTTCTCAACCATCCTTATGTGCAGTGGTTGAATGGAGAACTAGTTCTATTCTTTCAGGTCTACTCCTGGGTCCTTGTGCCTTTGATTAGACTATTTTATGCATTTTGTGCAAGGTACTTCAATCTTTCCTCTGTTCTTGTCATTTGGCTTGTAAAACTGTGTGTTAATATATTCCTGCTGTTTTGTGTCTGTGTCTGTCTGTGTCTCTCATGTAGGAAAGCATAACCATAAGAACACATTTTGGTGTTGCACTGTTATATTTTGGTATTTTGTCTGACATTTTGAATTTTGGGGTTAGACTTAACCCTTTTGTCATTTCTGTGATAGTACTTTTTTTAAAATAAGACCTTAGGTACATTTTGTATATGTCTCTGTCTACCTGTCTGCCTGTCTATCTATCTCTCTACCTATCTATTCTATCTATCTATCTACCTACCTACCCATCTGTCTGTCTACCTGCCTACCCATTTGTCTGTCTGTCTCTCTATCTGTCTATCTATCTATCCATCTATCTACCCATCCATGTACCAAAACCATTAAGCATATAAATGCTGCAGTTGTAGTGGGTGGCTCTGGTGGTGGTAATGAGATGCATCCTGTTAAGGGAGGGGATGGAGCTGATGGGAGTAGTCTCCTTATGCAAATGTGGCTGCAAAGGTAGGAGGAGAATTATTTCCCAGTGGTCTAGCTGCTGTGGGATGACTTGTGTTGCTTGGCAGGTTGGGAGTGGCATGCGCCTCACTTACAGTTACACGTCATATGTCCCAGGGTACAGAGGAAGTTCCTGGTGGTGGTTATGTTCCCCCTCCCTCTTTTGTTTGCTCACCCCAAGTCCACCTCTACCCATCCTTGGCAGAAGTACTCCAAATCATTATTCACATCTGGAAATGTTTTGGTTCTGTCCTTTCTTTCTGTACTGGCATTGATACCTCCTGCACCTATCCACTCTGGTTGGCAGTATACTCCACCTTATCTGGCATTTGCTTCCTGTAGCATAGTACGCTTGTACTTAATTGCATTGTATATTTTTTTTGTGTGTTGCCCTGACAATCTAGTAGGTTATTGCGACTTGTCAACTGTGATGTACTCTACTTTTGTTTTTATTGCACTGTATTTTATATATTATATTGTAGTTTGTTTGTATTACTCTTTAACCTTCAGTATACTGTTTTTACTTGTACATCCTGTATTATTTACTCTCTATCTCCTATTCCTCTCTGAATGCATATGGAAATGTATTGAGTATATCTTTTCTGGTAAAACTTTTGATATAAATACAGTAAATAACTAAATTAATAAATAAACAAATATATTTATACATAAATAAATAAATGCATTCTGGCACCACCATATGTTGAGGAGGAGAGCTGTTGGTGCTGGCATTGTAAGTGCTAGCACAAAGATGGTTGTGGAGCATGAGGTATCTGATGTTGAGGGAAAGGTTAAGAAGCCTACAATAGTGACACACACTGGCAAGTGGCTTATGGGGCTCACACATTTGTGAAGCATATTCTCAGCCCCATGCCCAGTGCACAGCTCACTGGGTAGTCCACCAACCCAATGGCTGCAGCACAACCACCTATTCAGGCTGAGCTATAAGAGGAAGTGACTGGGCCTGTGCTGGTTATTATCCAAGAGGAGGCTGTTCCAATGGATGAGCCCTGAAGATCATTCAGCGGAGTAGAGGGATGCTGCAAAATCAACCAATAGTGGACACATCTGATAAATCTCCTCTACCAACACTGGATGATGGTGATGCAGAGTATGTGCTTGGTCAATTACCATCAGACAATGATGAAGAAGAGGAAGATGCTGCTGTTGCTGCTCGGAGGAAGAAGCAGAAGTGGACCAAAAAAGGTAGATCAACTGCCCCTAAATGTAAAGGTGTTGCCAGACAGTCTTCTGTTGGGGGTGGTGCTGGTAGTGCAGGTAAAGGAGAAAGCCTGACTCCTGATCCTGTACTGTCAAAAAAATCTATGGTTTACAGTGTCTGGGCATATTCAGAAATATGCCAATGTGAGTTAACCCATACACAGTGCCTAGTTTGCTTGGTGAAGATAAACAGGGGTCATCCACTGGCTCTGAGCTCATCAGTTGTATTCACCCATGTGAACACGAATCATCACCATAGCTGTGGTCCAATGACTGGGTCATCTGTCCCAGAGAAGCAGAGCAGGATTGATCATCTCTTTCTGTCTGCCCAGAGTCAGATACTGGCTATGAGTTCATTATTCTCTCAGTCTAAGGAGCCAACTACCACATCTTCCTCAGATGTTCTTCCCCAAAGCAGCAATTGATCTTGAGGCAATGTGTAGAATGCACAGCCAAGTTCACACCTTTACATGCAAAGGCAAAGGAGATCAGAAGGGCAATGGCTGAATTTCTAGTGGAGAACCTACTGTCCTTCTACTGTGTGATGAGGTAGAACTAAACATATCATATGTTAGAATGCTTCCAAATGCAGAAGCTGTCCGTGAATGACTATGTGCTCCAAAGTATATCAGGGATTCAGATCCCTGAAGGAATCAGGGAGTCAGAAACTACCTCCCCCAACAAGCTGAAGTAGAGTTTAAGGAGAAACCCAAGGAAGAGGAATCCTTGGATGCAAATTAATAAAGGGAGCAGGGTGGTAGAGATAAAGTGGGACAGGGACAGGAACAGGAGCATTGAAAAGAGAGGTGGGAAAGAGGGAGGGCAAAAAGGAAAAAAATGAGGCAACAAGCAGATTGGAAATGCATCTGGAAGGCCATGTATGTGAATGCTAGAAGTCTAGAAAATATGATTCCAGAGCTAGAGGCTATCACGGCAGAAGCCAACCTGGATATTGTGGACATTACTGAGTCATGGTGCACTGAAAACCATGACTGGGACATGACCACATCACGCTATACTCTGTTCAGGAAGGACCGGGTGGAAAGAAAAGGATAGGTGTGGTGCTTTATGTGAAGGAAAGCATACAGGCTACAGACATACATGGAATACATGGGGATGCAGAAGGGATGCCTCAGGGATCAGTGCTGGGGCCAGTCCTCTTTAGTTTCTTTATAAGTGACATTGCAGAGGAGCCGGAAGGGAAGGTCTATTTCTTCGTGGATGACACAAAAATCTGGAAATGGGGAGTGGAGCCACCATTAGCACTGGAGTGATCTACAGACATCCAGAACAGAGGGAGGAATTAGATAAGCAACTGGTGGAAGCCATTGGCAAGATGGCAGAAAATGGAGAAGTGCTGCTTATAGGGGACTTCAATCTGTGAAATGTGGATTGAAGCCTCCCAGCAGTGGCTCAGCTAGAAGTAGGGACATCTCAGACTCTCTGCAGGGGATATTCCTCAGGCAAATGGGCGGTGAACCCACTCATGATGGCACAATACTGGACTGGTACTCGCTAACAGGGCTAGTGTTGCAGATGTCAAAATGGGAGGCCACTTGGGCACCAGTGATCACCATATGGTGTGGTTCAATATAAGGATTGCTGCAGAATCAAGTCACACAATGGCAAGGGTTCTTTGCTTGAGGAGGGTAGATTTTAAAAAGATGTGTGAATGCCTCAGGGATGTCCTAGCAGGGGTAGGTTACCTGAGTGGGGTGGAAAGAGAGTGGATGAAGATGAAAGGGAGCATAGAAAAGGCAACAGACATCTGCATTAAACAGGTGAGCAAAAACAAGAAGAAAAAGAGACCACTATGGTTCTCGAAAAGAGGTGGTTGAAAGGGTAAAAGTTAAAAGGGTAGCATTCAGAAGGTATAAGAAGATGCAGGGGTAGAAGTATAGTGATGTGAATTGGGGGAAACAGAGGGAATCAGGGAAACCAGTAAGGAGTACAAAGGCACATACTAAAGAGAGAATAGCCATAGTCATATTCATAGTCATATTCTTAATAACCCAGCACAGTGCATAAAGGGTAAGAACACACCACAAAAAGGAAGAAAAAAAATATATATTTATATATAAATTACATATTGTATATTATAAGGGAGAGGGACATGTGAAGAGTGGTGCAATGCACTGGCTGTGGGGCAGCAGTTTTCCGGGAGACATTCTGGAAACTGTGTTGCTGTCCTATCTGCAGACAACTGTCAGCTCTGAGGGAGGAGGCTGCCCACCTCCAGGCTGAACTGGCAAGGACTAAGGAGGCCTCCCCCAACCAAAGAGCACCATTGCCACAGAGGCTGCCAAGTATGAAGAGCAGTTGGACCACAGTGGGTTCTGGGAGGGTACGAGTGGTGGAACAGAGATGAAGCCCCCTAGTTGTACCTCTACACAAACCATACAGCAATCTGGCAGAGCAAGGTTCCTCTATGATGGCACCCTCTGTGGAGACCAAGAAGAATGCTGAGGACACCCACAAGGGAGACCCACAGAAGGGTGGCAAGGGACACCACAGGGGAAGAAAACAACTTCTGATAGGGGACTCAATTGTTAGAGGGGTAGACCTGAGGAAGGGAGAGGAGAGGCAAGTAAGGTGCCTGCCTGATGCCATGGCTTGGAGGGACAGGAAGCGAATCCTCGGGATTGCAGAAGCAGCATCACAGGAGAGGAAACCAGATATCATTGTCCACCTTGGGACAAATGACCTAGCTAGACATGGGATCAGTACAGTGCAGAATGAAATTGTGGAGTTGGGGAAGGGCCTCAGACAGGTAGCAAGCATGGTTACCTTCTCAGAGGTGCTACCAGCCAATGGCAGGGGTGTGGCTAGGGTACTACACACCATGCAGTTTAATGAATGGTTGCAAAACTGGTGCAGAGCACAGGGCTTGGCTTCATTGGGGACTGGGGGTACACCTGGAGAGATGAAGGTGTATACTGGCATGATAGTCTGCATCTGTCCATGAAAGGAACCAAGATTCTAAGTGACAGGTTTAAATGCTTCGTTGGCAAGCTTTTAATCTAGCCTTGGGGGGAGGTGCTAATAAGAATTAGGAAATTTTAAGCCTCTCCCCAAAAACATGACGGGTAGTAAGGTAAACACTAAGGTACAGTGCTCAACAGAGGGCAGGACAGGGGTAAATGGAAAAATAGACAAGGGCAAAAAGAGCAGGCATGGGGGAAAAAAGGATAAAGCCAACATTAAATGGAGGGCAATGAGTACCAATGCCTGTAGTCTGGGAAACAAGCTTCCTGAGCTAGTAGCCTTGACGGAAGATGAACACTTGGATATTGTGGCAGTCACGGAAACATGGTACACGGGGAACCATGACTGGGATGTCAACATACCGGGGTACACAGTCTACAGAAGGGACAGTGAGGGGAAAAGATGAGGTGGAGTAGCTCTATACATAAGGGAAGGGATCAAAGCTACAGAACTAAAAAGTAAAGGGGGAGGACAAGAGGCACTCTGGATCACCTTGGAGACAGGGAATGGCATCACAATCCACACAGGGGTTGTATACAGACCCCCATCTCAAGGTAAGGAAATGGACAAGAAAATGATAGAGGACATTCTCAAAATGGCTGAAAAAGGGGAGATACTGTTGATGGGGGACCTGAATATGCCAGATGTTAACTGGATGACATGTACTGCAGCCACATCCAAGAGCAGGGTCATTCTCGATGCTCTGCAGGGGGGCAGGCCTTAGACAGCTAGTGTTGGAACCCACTTGGAAAGAAGCAATACTAGACCTGGTACTCTCAAATAGAGAGATGATCACAAATTTAGAAGTCAGTAGACATCTGGGAACAAGTGACCACTGCACAGTGTGCTTCACAATAAGCACAACCATGGAGACAAGCCATACGAAAACAAGCATACTGGACTTTAGAAAGGCTGACTTTGGCAAAATGGGTGAATATCTGAGGAATACACTAGCAAATGGCCAAAAAGGAGGGGTGGAAGTACAATGGAGAAAAATCAAAACTGCCATCATAGAGGCAACAAGCCTTTTGTGTGAAACAGATAAAGAAAACAAAGCGGAGTAAAAAAACACTATGGTTCTCAAAAGAGGTGGCAGGGAAGGTTAAGGAGAAAAAGGCTGCATTCAAAAAGTATAAGACATCACAGAAGAAGCACAACATGGAACTGTATCAATTAAAGCAGAAAGAAGTGGGGAAGGCAGTCAGAATAGCAAAAGCCCAGACTGAGGAAAAAATAGCCAAGTCAGTTAAGAAGGGGGATAAAACCTTTTACTTGTACATAAGAGAGCATAGAAAGGTTAAGGGAAGAATAGTGAAGATTAATAAGGGAGTGGGGAGGTGGGCAGAGGGAGACAGCAAAAAGGCAGAGATACTGAATGAATACTTTTGCTCAGTATTCACAAAAGAAGATGAGAAAGAGTTACCTAAACCAGACAATAGAAGCACTTTGGGTAGGGGGGTTGACACCAGTCCATTTACAGATGAAAGAATCCTGAATGAACTCCTAAAAATCAAGGTGGACAAAGCAATGGGGCCTGATGGGATTCACCCCAGAATCCTAAAAGAACTAAAGGAGGACCTAGTGACACCACTGACCACACTTTTTAACAAATCATGGGAGGCTGGGTTGGTACCTGAGGACTGGAGGAGGGCAGATGTGATTCTCCTTCACAAAAGTGTGAGGAAGGCAGAAGCAGGAAACTACAGACCTGTAAGCTTGACCTCAGTGGTAGGGAAAATGATGGAATCACTTCTGAAAGAAAGAATTGTTGAATACCTAGAGGCCAGCTGGGCACAGGACCCAAAGCAGCATGGATTTACAGCAGGAAGGTCATGTCAGAAGAATCTAATCGATTTCTTTGACTGGGTGACCAAAGTAATAGACCAGGAAGGGGCTGTGGATATGGTCTACCTAGACTTTAGCAAGGCATTTGACACAGTCCCACACAAAAGATTAATAATCAAGTTAGCAGCCTGGGAGTGGGAACCAGAGTGGTAGCCTGGGTTGCAAACTGGCTGCACAACAGGACACAGAAGGTAATAGTGACTGGAACACATTCCGAAGAAAGGGGGGTCACTAGTGGAGTACCTCAGGGCTCAGTACTGGGTCCAGTCCTCTTTAACATCTTTATAGGTGACATTGCAGAGGGTCTGGAGGGAAAGGTATGCCTATTTGCAGATGATACAAAGATCTGTAACAGAGTTGATACACAAGGGGGTGTAGAAAGGATGAGAAGGGACTTGGCCAGGTTGGAGGAATGGTCAGACATATGGCAACATAGATTCAATGCAAAGAAGTACAAAGTAATGCACCTGGGAAACAAAAACCCAGGAAAAGAGTACACAATAGCAGGGGAGGTACTAACAACAACAAAAATGGAACGGGACTTGGGAGTAGTCATATCAGATGATCTAAAGGTGGGTAAGCAATGTGAGAAGTCAGTAAGGAGAGCCAGGGGGATACTGGGATGCGTAGGAAGGGGCATCATGAGTTGAAAAAGAGAAGTGGTTATCCCTCTGTACAGACAGTTGGTGAGACCCCATCTGGAGTACTGTGTGCAGTTTTGGAGACCTCATCTACGCAAGGACATAGACAGGATGGAAGCAGTCCAGAGGAGGGCAACTAAAATGGTGCAGGGTCTGCATCAGAAATCATATGAAAAGAGACTGAGAGAGCTTAATATGTATACCTTGATGAAAGAAGGGACAGGGGAGCATGATAGAAATGTTCAAGTACCTCAAGGGAATCAACAAAGTCCAGGAGGGTAGCATCTTTCAGAAAAAGAGATGTGTAAGAACAAGGGGACACACTTTAAAGATAGAGGGGGGACGGCTCAGGGGTAATGTGAGGAAATTCTTTTACGGAGAGAGGGATGCGTGGAACTGCTCTCCTGGGGAGGTTGTTAAGCAAAACAGTGGGGGGAATTCAAACATGCATGGGACAGACACAAGGCAGTTGTAGTGGGGGGTGGCAGAAGTTGACTGTTGGTTAACTAGAATCTGCAGTTTATCCAGTAGGTAGGGAAATGGGCAGACTGGGTGGGCCAAGTGGTCCTTATCTGCCATCAAAGTCTATGTTTCTATGTTAGCCCAGGAGGTAACAAAATGGGGAAGACAGTTTTTAGATATGTAAGTGAAAAGAAGGCTACCAGGGTGGTATTGCAAGGTTAAAAAAGGAAAGGGGGAACTGCTCAGAAGGGGACTAGGAAAAGGCAGACATCCTGAACAATACTTTTGTTTAGTGTTCATAGACAAAGGAAAAGGGGAGGGGTCACAGAAAAGTAACAAAAGCTTCGGAAGGAGAGAGGTGGACACTAGTCCTTTTTTGGAGGTGAGATTCCTGAAGAAACTTGTTAATCTGAAGGTGGACAATACACTTTCAGTCCCTCTTAAGCATGTCAGGACTCTCCTGACTCCAGCACTCAGTAGCAAAATCTAGACTTCACAGGCAGCTTCTTTTTTGGATCTCTGAATCAATCAATTTCACCCATCATGTCCTGGCATCCACTCCAAAGGTGGGCCATAACCAGTACCCAGCTGTGGTACTGGCTAAGGGTCTTTAGTCTTGGTCTCCACCTGTAGCACAGCAAATGTCTCTAGCAATTGTTGCAGATCTGGTAGTTCAAGATTTTACTAATACCATGATCACAATATCCAACTTACATGTCCTGAAGGTTTAAAAATGTGAAAAGAAAGCAATTACCTTGGATTACTAACAAAATAAAGATACATATAAGGATAAAAAATCCGTTATGGAAAAAAGTGAGGAAAACTAAAAATGTTGAGGATTGGAATATTTTCAAAATATGGAAAAATAAATGTGTAAAAACAATAAGTACAGCAAAAAGTCACTATTACAGGAGTAACATTGATCAAGCTAAGGAGTCTAGACAACTTTGGCAACAAGTAAAATGATTACAAATTCCAGGTCATTCGAAGGCTCCTATAAATTTGGTTCAAAATAATGTAGTAATAAGTGACCAATCGAAAGTGGTGGATATTTTAAATAACTACTTTATAAATTTGCCAGATCTAAGATTAAAAGATGTAGAATGTGGAGCCCATGATATTTCTGTTTAAGAGATAATAGATAAGGCAGAAGTGGCAGGTAACAGACCTTGTTTTAGTTTTATGGCTGTTACAGTTAAAGAAGTCGAAAAGTGTTGCTATAAATGTAGCAGCATTTGTAAGTGGAAAAAAAAAGTTTTAAGTATTATTGTTTTGTTGGAAAAAAAATTTAATATACCCATTTTTCTTTTCACTATGTCACTCCTGAACTAAAATATTGGGATTTGACATTTTTAAATGTACCTGCTCTCTGCTCATGCTGTTGTAAATAAATTATGCATCTTAGTGTGGTGTTGTGCTGTTTACCATCAGAAATATATGCTACCACCCTCCTGTTACATCCACGGTATGAATGCAGCATGTTATGTCAAAAGGTAAGCTCCAGGGGAGGATTTTAAAACAGTTCCAGTGGCGGCCATCTTTAATGACTCAAATCATTAATTGTAAAATTAGTAATAACAGCTGATTTAAAAACATAGAGAGAAATAAAAATATACATTTTATAAATCAAATTATGTCAGAAATATATTGTTGGTACAAAAACTATATGATGAAATGTTTTGCTAACAAATTCTGCTGCTTTATTAACTAATAGGGTGGGTAGTGGTATGCTGCTGAGGCAGATCCTTGCACGGACTGTGGGTTTTTGTCTTTATTCTTTGTTGTAATACAGCCACAAGGACTGAGAGATGGTCTGTCTATAAGGGGCCAAACCTGAGATACAAAACTATGGGGCTAGTCCAGCTGTAGCCCATTGGACCACCATACAGGTGATCCAGTTATGAATGTGGGCCTGGATTACTGTATGACTTTTGACTAAGGGACGAAAGTGCTTTCTGTCTCAGGAAATGATGCCACCATGCTATGCCCACTGCGAGCCATGTGGTGGGCCACTGATGGCACTGAAGGGGTACTGTGGGCGGGGTAGGTGGAGGAGATGAAAATGAACCCATCAATTTGGTTGTGAGCAACTGTGCAGTGCTGAGGGTTCCTGTGACACCGGGCAAATGAACAATGAGAGACTGGTAACAGGATGATGGTTGCCTCCCCCCAGCTGGCCAGCCCCCCCAGCTGGATATAATCTCCCCCTGGCTTGGGAGCCCAAACATGGGGGACTGATGGGTATAGGAAATTGGGTGCCAGGTTAGAAGGGGGTCACCAACTCAGCACCAAAAAATTTGTATAAAAAAATTATACATACAGAGTTAAGGAACCTTCCCTTTAAAATGGTTCCATTAGTTTCAAATACAAACATCCTATCATATGCAATTTACCAGCTTCTAATAGTCATTTGAAATTAGAATCAGAAAGAGTTTGGTCTATCCCCATGACTGGTGTCTCATGACTGAATTTGTTCTGTATCTTCTTAAAGGAGGGAGTTGGGAGGGGGTTCTCTATTCTGGCACCCAAACACACCAACAAATATTGCTTTTAAATGCCAAACATTCTGCAGTCTTGCTCCTTTGACATGGTTAGAATTGAAACAATATACAAATTTACCATGAACCTGGTCTTAAACTGCACCTCCCAGTCTACTCTCTGATATATGGACTAAATAAAATGATTTAGAATTAAATGGGCAATCAATCAGCCCTTTTTCTTTCCAGCTTAGTTCAGATATGGGAAATAAGCTTTCATAAGGAGGCAGTATGGCGCAGTGGTTTAAGGCTCCGAACTGCAGACCTGGGTTTGAATCCCACAGCCTCCATTTGCATACTGTGTGACCCTGAGCATGTCACTTAACTTCCTTGTGATCCCAGGTCGCACCTGTAAACAAGCTTTCAGCTTAGTGTGTCTCTCCCGGTAGAGAAAAAGAACTGAAACATTTGAAAGTAAATAAGGTGGGCAGTGTGGATAGGGTGGAAGCAAGATTTTTGAAGCTGGGAGAAGATATTGTGGCACCAACAGTGGTATATTTACTAAATTGGAGTCTGTGTTGCTCTACATTTCCTGAGGCTTGGAAACTTGGGAAGATAGTTTCCATCATTAAGGGAAGGGATCCTTTGATATCTACTAATTATAGACCCATAGCTCTGCTCCCAATATTATCAAAAATCATGGAAAATTTGTGCACAGGCAACTCAATCAATATTTGGAACAACTTAATATATTGACTGATAGCCAGCATGGTTTTCGGGTGGGGAGGTACACAGACACAACCCTAATGGATTCAATAATCTGGTGTCCACTTCTATGAATTTGGGTTTGAATACTGGGGCTGTGTTCGTGGACCTCAGTAAAGCCTTTGATCTGGTGGATCATCAAATCCTGTTCCAGAGATTATAGGAAATGGGAATTCATGTTGAACTAGTAAATTGGTTTAAGTCCTATCTGGTAGAAAGAAAACAGTGTGTGTCATAAGGACCAACAATATCAACTTAAAAGACAATAAAAAGGGAGGTCCCCCAGGTCTCTATTTTGGGCCCTTTGCTTTTTAATATAAAAGTTAATGAGCTGCCCAGTGTACTGGGTAACAGTGAGGTCCACCTGTACATGGATGACACTGTTTTAGTGTCATCCACTGACAGCTGCATCTCACTGGAATGTAAATTACAAGTGGATCTGTCCAAAATCGAAACATGGTTTATGGAATCAGTTTTATCATTAAAGAATAAGAAAACTCAAAGTGTCTATTTCTCAGCTGGTGTTAAGGAAGCATCAAATAGCATTCTGAATATTAAATTTAACAATGGGCAGCAGGTAACTGATGCAATATGCTACATACTATATATTCAGGGGTCTTAGCTGATAGGAAGCTATCCTACAAAGAACACATAGAAACAGTGGTGAAGAAAACTAATCAGAGGTTAGGGGCTTTAAGGAGAATTTCCACTTGTCTTACAAAAAATGTTGAAAGAAATTAATACAGCAGTTGATAATCCCGATATTGGAATATGGTGGGTTGGTTTATAGGTATGCAAGTAAAACATCTTTAAAGAACCTTCAAGAAGCCCCCTTCCTAGCGATTTTCCTAAAGGGACTGCGCACGCACCTCCTAAACCAAAGCCACTGTTCCTGTCCCAAAGGCTAGCCAACTTGCACCCTGTGGTTTGGTGCAAAAACTCTTGCCCTGTCTTTCATTTGCCACTGTTGAACTGTGTAAATCTGCTGTATATAATTGCTCTCTACTATGAAAACAGTATGCTGTCATTGTAATTCCTGTAAGCTATGTCCTGCACTGTACTTCTTTCATGTATTTGCCTTGCTTTTTTGTAACTAACTCTGGGTTGCCCCTGAAAAAGGGACCTTCCGGTCCCAGTGGGCTTACCCGGTTAACAAAATTTAATAAATAAATAAAAATGGGACCTGGCCTACAATAGACTCGCTAGTTTTGCAAACCTTAGTAAATTTGGTACACATCATTATAAGATCTATCAGGACTTGGATTGGCTCGGGCCGGGGGCCAAGAGACAGTACAATTAGTTATCATGGTGCTTTAGATTAATAAAATCAAAAGTTATTTATCCACTAAGGTGGCAGGTGAATATTTGAATCATATAGTGACAAGAAGTATAATTTGAGGTCAAATTTTCTGGATTTGCCTTACCTGCAAGTCTATAATAGGTTTGGTGAAGCTATGTTGCAAGCTAGCTTAGCTAAGTCCTGGAATCGGGTAACAACTGAAATAAAAGCAAGAAACTCTATAAATGAGTTTCAAACTGCTTTAAGGAAATCCTTGAAAAGTCCATGTGATTGCAATGTATGAAGTTAACAATATCCTGAATGTGTTTCAATGTTATATATATGTGCTTTCATATAGGTTTTATGTAAGTGCTGTACATTGTGAGTTATGTGTATTGAACAGGACATTCTTTGAAAAATAGGGTTGCCACTAAAAGGCAAATTGAATTGTCATGTGGCCCAGATGGGAATGACCAGGGATGAGGAAGGGAGCTGGAGGGATAGGGGAGGCATCTGAGTGGGAGTGGGGGCGGGACTTGGTGATGTCATTTGCTGAGGTCATGCAGGTATCATTTGATGCAGGTGCAGGACCTGGTGGGATTGGTCAGAGAGGGGCCAAGTGGGGTCCTGATTTGGGGTCCTGAGGGGGTTTATAAGACAATACAGCCATCAGGTCTCCCTCTTTTGCTGGGAATTTGATCAATCACATTCTCAGCACTTCTTTGCAACAGGCTGGACTTAGGAACACCTCATAGGTAAGGTAGAGGCTTGCAGGTCTATGTTGGGCCTATTGGCCACGTGAAGTCCTGGACATAGCCTGTTATGTACGTTTAAGCTAAGTGATTTTGTTGATTCACCAGTTGCTGCTGGCTGTTTAAATTAGTTGTAATGTTATTATTTAGATTAGCATGCCTTTCCTGGTTAAACAATTTTCCCCTTTCCTTAATTGGTAAGTTAGGTGAATCCAGGTGAGGATGGCTATTTTCACCATGGTTGAGATGAGGATGGCTATTTTCACCGTGGTTGAGAGAGCAAATAGAGAGAAGTGTGCCTGGGGAGGCTACCTGGTGTATTTTGCAGACGTTTTTGCTTGGGGACGAGATTTTAGGAGAGGCTTTCTGCATTTGGTAGGAAAATCCTGATTGCAAGAGAGTTTGCTTGAGATGCCATCCATGTGTTGTTGGGGATGGGTGGTGATGAGCAGTTGGCATCGGTTTTGCTGAGGGAGGTTAGTTTTCCGCTGAAGAGAGGTTCTTGGGCTTTTGACGATGTTATGTGCTCCATGATGCAGTTTTCCTCATGGAGAAGCTGAGGAATAGGTATTGGTGTACCAGTTTTGGGTGGGTGGGATCCGGGCCCGCAGGGTGCCTGTGGTTTGCTGTGGTCAAGTGATTTTAAAAGAAAAAAAATGAGAAAAAAGAAAAAAAACACAAATGGAAGTGGAGAGCACCTGTTGAAGCCAGGGAGTAGAGAGAGAGTACCTGACCTTGCTAGAAGTGAGGAATGGTGAGTCATGTGCCCTGGTGTGATAGGCCTCAGACTGGCATGGATGTGTTTGGCATGGTACCACCTAGCAGGTGACTTGGGGGAGTGCCTGCATGGAGGATGTCACAGATGATGTGGGTGGACCTTGGTGGTCTGTTCAGCAGGAGCACAAGGGAGGCCCGGAAGTGGGCCACATGGTGGGGCCCAGGAAGGGAGAACTGGCAGGTGGACAGTTGTTTGTTCTAAAGAACAGAACTGCATAGGGGCTGGCCATGTGGGTTTGGCCCTAAGAGCAGCTAGGGCTAGGAGGAAGAAGAGCCTACCCTCACACATTTCACTGGGTTTGGTCTGTGTAAGGGTTTGGGTGGCACCCGAGTTGTGGGTTGGACAACGGTTGGTTGAGGGTAGTTATGCTACTGGAGGGGCTTGCCAAGTGGGCTGACAGACAACATGGCCTCAGGGCCTGGACAAAGGGGGTGCCTGCCCCTCACTGGAGGCCTAGGACTGGGTCCCAGGCAGCCATTGGAACATGACTTTTAGTTGGATCAGAGGGGCCACCATATTTTTGGGCTGGGGTGCGGTTGGGTGCAGGGCACAAGGCAGAGGGGTGCCTGCACCATGATTATGCTGTGGTGGTTACTGGGTGGCCGCTCTGTGCAGTGGCAGGATGGGTTTGCAGGCTGAATGGGGACCCCAGGATGGGGCCAGAGTCCTTGTGCTGGGTTCTGGGGGTTCAAGGGTGATTGGCTATGGGTCACAGAGTGTGCACAGGGTCCACTGGCTCATTTATGGGTGAATGAGAAGTGGCCAAATGTGGGAGGGTGGACACAACTGACCAGAGGAGGAGTCAGAAGGCCTAGTAGTGCAGTATGTTGCCCGTGAGCTGGAGGGGGTGGCTTATTGTGGGTGTGGGAGGGGCCTGGACAGGGCAGGGATGACACATGGATGCAGGGTAGGCATGGACTTCGTGGGGCCCAGTGCAAGGTTTCCTCCTGGTAGGGGGTTGCAGATGGGCAGTGGCTGGCACCTATGGGTCGGTGCCCAGAGGGGCACATGAGTTTCAAGTGGTGGCTGGGGACACAGTCAAGGGGTGGGGGCCCCAAGGTGTGTGTGCTAGCTATTCACCTCAATCCTTTTATGTCTTGTGGAGTAGGAAGGAAGGCACTGAAGGGAGCCCCAGTTTTCAGTGCCAAGCTGAGGGAGGAACATCCAAGATGATGAAACTCATAGAGATGGCCCGGTAGTGGGAAGAAAAGGAGGCGATAAGGAAGAGGAAGGAGGGGGAGGAGCTGGCGGGCAGTGGCAGGAGGGGTAAGAAGCCAAGCAGAGCCATGCCAAGACCTCCGCCCATCCCTCCACTGGAGCCCACACTAGCTCCAGCTGAACCGGGCCGTAGTGGGGGTAAGGGTAATCTGGATTTATCAGATGAAGGGGATTTGAAGGAATACCTGGAAGGACTGCTCAGAGATATGGGGGAAAAGGGACTTAAGAAGATGGAGAAGGCACTGCAGGTGATAAAAAAGGGTGGTGGGGATGGTACTGGGGCCACCAAGGGGCAAAAAAGGGAGAGGAAATTATATGAGGGACCACCAGGTTTTACACTGGGTGACAACGTCCCTACCTCCTTCAAAGAGAAGATTTGGAAGGGGGAATATGTGGACATTTTTGGGCTGGTGGACAAAGACGCAGCTAAGAAATATGATCAAAAGGGGTCAGTGGGAAAATCCAAGAAGGCGGTGGCAGTGGCAGTAGTGGGGCATAAAGAGGAGGAGGCCAAATACAAGGGGAAGAATATAGACACGTGCCAGGTGGGGTTCCTGATCTACAGTACACTGGTGCTGGAGAAGCAACCAGAGCTAGCAATTCCCCTCCTGACATACATGGCCATTATTCGTGATGCTTACAAAGCAAAGCTGGGGTATAAGTGGCTAAACTAAGATGAGGCATTCAAGAAGCGGATAGCAGCAAAAGGGGACCTCAGGTGGGAATGCACCCACTCATAGCTGTGGGTGCATATTTTGTCAGGTCCAACAGGGGGCCCGGGGGGAATCCAGTAAAAAGAGCATGCCCACCGCAGCGGCCAAGACCTGCTGGGGGTACAACAGGGCTTGTTACACATGGGCGAATTGTAAATTCTGGCACATGTGCTAAAGGTGCTCGGGCCAGCACCCGGAGGTGAGCTGTTGGTCGGGGGGATCAGGGTAGCCAGAAATGGGGCCAAGGCCATGACCAATCCTTTTGGGGCGGGTGAGGGAAGGTTCAGTTGGAAAGGTAAAGGGTATACAATAGGGAAGGATGCAATTCCAACTATGGGTGGAACTGAAGCGAACTGGAGGAGGGGTGTTGGTGCTTTTCCCTAGCATGAGCCCCAATAGTCTGGGAGGTGGTTGAGGCCTGGACATGAGGGTGCCTGGACGCAGTTAAAGGCACATTGTGGTGCTGGGGTTTCAGGCATGATTTCCCTTTGGGTTTTGAGGGGGCAAGGAGAGTAATGAGAGCAAAGAACTTGGAGTTGGTAAAGGGGTAGGACATAGTTAGGAAGAAAATCCGGAAGGAGGTGCAGGCTGGGAGGGCAGAGGGTCCCTTTGTGGCACACACCCCGACTCCACATTCTGGATATCTCCATTAGGGGTAGTACCAAAGAAGCAAGAGGGAGAGTTTCATCCCATCCACCCCCTGTCTTACCTGGAAGGGGCCTCAGTGAATGAATGGAGTCCCAGGGACCTGCTGGTAGTGTCTTACATATCCTTGGACCAAGCAGTGGTGATGATCAGGGCAGTCAGGGGAGTGTGATTAGCAAAGACGGACATAGAGTCCACCTTTTGGTCATTGCCAGTGAGGCCTGAGGACTGGGACCTGCTGGGTTTTCAATTCAAGGGTCAGATGTATTTCAACAAAGCCGTGATAATGGGTTGTTCATGACATGTGTGACATTTGAAACTTTCAGTTTATGGGTACAATGGGTTTTTGGGTGGAGATATGGGTACAGGCATATGGCACACTACCTGGATGATTTTCTGATCATCGGGGGTGATAAGACAGAGGCGGAGGGGATGTTGATTGATTTTAAAGAAATGTGCGGAGTGCTAGGGATCCTGCTGGCACAAGGAAAGACCAAGGGCCCAGCATACAAGCTGGAATTCCTGGAGATAGAAGTGGATACAGAGCAGGAATGCTTCCACCTCTCAGGAGACAAGGTGGCCCACCTTAGGGGCTTGCTGGAGCAAGTAAGGGGAGAAGGAGGGTGCTGCTGGTATTGGTTCAGCAGCTGCTGAGGAACCTTAATTTTGCCTGCAAGGCCATAAGCAGTCAGAGCTTTTACCTGGAGACTGGCGCAGGTGACAGGGAAGGTGAAGATGCCACATCACTGGGTGGATATCACAAAAGGGGTGTGGGAGGATCTAAAGATGTGGGCAGATCTTCTTGATAATTACAATGGGGTCACATTCTGGCTGGAGGAGTGGGCCTATAACACAGACATGGAGCTATACACTGCCGTCTCTGGGTCCCTGGGGATGGGGGCTTATTTTCGAAGGGAGTGCATTTCGGAGGCCTGGCCAAGCGCATGGGGGGAGGCGGACTTGCTCAAGAACATTACATTACTGGAGATATTCCCCATCTTTGTGGTGCTGAAAGGGTGGGGGGACAGGCTGAGGGGAAAGTGCATATTGTTTTGGTGTGACAACAAAGGGGTGGTGGATGTGATCAATAGACAAGGGGGGCTCACAGACACAGTGGGTAGAGTAATGCGGCAACTAGTATTGTTGGGACTGCAGCTGAACTTGTCATTTAAGGCACGGCACATTGAAGGTGTTCAGAATGACACTGCTGACAGTCTTTCTCACTTGCAGGTAAACAGGTTCCAGGGCTTGGCTTCACGGGCAGCAGTACAAAGTACCAAAGTTCCAGACCAGCTGTGGGAGATTGGATGGGGACAGCCTGATCGCTGTACAGGAATTCCTGGTCAGCCAACATGCTAAAAGCATATGAGGGGGCATGGGAGGCCTTCTAGGAGTTCCAGGCCCAGAAGGGGCTGGAGGTGGCTGCTCTGTCCATGGAGGACCAGGTAAAGCAGTATATGGTTAAGCAGTGGGGAGAGGGGATGGCCCACATCACTATGGGGTGCAGTTGGCAGGGATCAGGTGGGCCTGTAGTAACAGGGGGTGGCCAGATCCAACTAAGGACAGGGCTGTGAGGTGGATGCTTTTGGGCAGAAGGGTCCTGGGGCAAGGAGGGACAGGAGGAGGCCCATCTTAGGTCAACTTTTGGGAAAGGTTATAGGGCCATGCAGCATTTATGCACATTGACCAAGGAGGCCTGTTTGTTTCAGGCTATCTTTACAGTCATGGCAAGAGGGGCTTTCAGGATCAGCTAGGTGGTGGCTCAGAGGAAGTCAGATTGGCAGGGAGATCTACAAGCAGATGAGGTCTGTTTTGGACAGGACACTATAGTGGTGTGGATGTCCAGATCAAAAACTGATCAACTTGGCAAGGGGGAGGCTGTGGTGTTATGGCAGCAGGCACCTGGGGACATTTGTGCCATTAAAGAATTGGAGGACTACAAGAGAACCCGGGGAGAAGGGGGGAGCTTGGTTCGACACAGGGATGGGAGCCCAGTGGTAGGTTTCCAGGTGGGGGGAGTCCTTAAGAGGGCACTAGGGTTTGTAAGTGAGGATCTGGACCTTCCCCCCACCCATTCATTCCGAATCAGGGCGGCTTCAGAGGCCTCGATAAGGGGCAAGTCAGAGGAAGAGGTGAAGAAGGTGGGGCAGTGGAGGTCCAGCTGCTACAAATGGTATGTCAGGTGCTGATGGTAACAGTTGTTTTGTTTTTCTTTTACCTTGCAGGAGGAGCACAAAGGCACATTTGAATTGTGGAGCACTCCTTTATTTATTGGGCCGAAAGGTTTGCAGCAACCAGGAGTGGTGGTACACAGCTGCAGATGGAGCTGAAACACACTAAGGTGCATCGGAAGGGGATACAGGGCATGAAATGGGCCTAGTTGATGCCACTGTTGAAGGAACTCAGGATCCGGTGGATCAGACTGGATATGTTAATCATACATCTGGGACAGAATGATCTGGGGAGACCCCATGGTGGGGTGATGGTGAAAGTCATAACAGCGGATTTGAATAGGGTTAAAGGGTGGTGGTTGGGGGTGGTGCTCGGCTGGTCTGAGATCACCTCCCAGAGGGTTTGGCAGCATGGCAGAGAGGTCAGAGCTGTGGAGAAGAGGAGTAAGCGGCTCAATAGGAAGGTAGCCAGGGTAGTTACAGAAATGGAGGAAGTGCATATACAGCACAGGGACAATTCCTTTGAAGCCCCCGAGGTTTCTAAATCAGATGGTGTCCACCTCTTGGAGTTCGGCATGTGTTTTTTCCTAAGGCCTCCGGTAGCTCTAGTGAGTAAATGGGAAAGGAAGGGACCTAGGTACTAGCCTGCAAGGGGGGAGCCCCATCTTCCAACACTAGGCCGGAAATGGGTCAGTGGATGGGCAGGGGGGGAGAAAGAGTGGGAAAGAAGAGGGTAGGCAAAAGAGGGGAGGGCAACACGGTCAGGGGTCAAATGGCACCCAGGCATGGACATAAAAGGGGAAGGGAAAAGGGGATAATCTAAGGGTCGGATCTTAGTGTCCGGACCTAGGAGGGAGGAGGTACTGGTAAGTTGGTACCAGGTATTGGTGATGGTGTGGGGAGTCGGATCTGGTGTCCGGACCCTGAAGACAAGAAGCAGAAGAAGAGGGCCAAGGATTAAGATCAAAGAGAGATAAAAGAATGGACTGGTTTAAAAATGTAGCTTTGGACTGAAACGGAGAAATGTGGATTTTATAAGTGAAATATAAATATTAAGTGGTGTTCAATAAACCGTTGCCAGTGAGCATCCTATCTAGAAGTTGTGGAGAGTTTTCATTCCAGAAGGGATCAGATGACAAATAGGGTTGCCACTAAAAGGCAACCTGAATTGTCATGTGGCCCATATGGGAATGACCAAGGATGAGGAAAGGAGGGGAAGGGAGGAGAGGCAGCTGAGTGGGGGCAGGACTTGGTGATGTCATTTGCTGAGATTATGTAGATGTCATTTGATGCAGGTGCAGGGCCAGGTTTGATTTGTTCGGGGGGAGGGGCCAAGTGGGGTCCTGAGTTGGTGTCCTGAGGGGGTTTGTAAGGCGATGCAGCCCTCCGGTCTCCCTCTTTTGCAGGGAATTTTATCCTACCCACCCACCCCAGGAGGAACAGAATGGGGGGACAGAGGTGAGAGCGGGAGGGCCCAGGGCTGCAGAAGGGTGATAGGTGGCTTGGGGGAAGAAAAGGGGCCATGGTAGCGGGCATGGTGCTATGGAGAGGCAGTGGCTGTGGGCTGAAAGAGCCTGGTTGGGCAGCAAGTGGCCCATGCATGTGGAGAGAGATGAAGGAAGGGATGGAGTTTGGGGCAGGGATGGGCAGGAGGGAACAAGAGAGGAAAGAAGGAGTAGGTAGAAGGGGAGGGGGCATGGCAACATGGTCTGGGGTCAAATGGCACCCAGGTGTGGACGTAAAAGTGGGAGGGGGAAAAGGGGATATGCTAGGGGTCAGATCTTAGTGTCTGGACCTAGGAGGGAGGAGGTACTGGTAAGTTGGTACCTGGTACTGGTGTTGGTGTGGGGAGTCAGATCTGGGGTCTGGGCCCTGAAGGCAAGAACTGGAAGAAGAGGGCCAAGGATGAAGATCAAAGAGAGATAAAAGAATGGACTGGTATAAGAATGTGGATTTGGACTGAAACAGTGAAATGTGGATTTTATAAGTGAAATGTAAATATTAAGTGGTGTTCAATAAATTGTTGGGAATGAACATCCAATATAGAAGTTGTGGAGAGTCTTCATTTCCAGAAGGGATCAGGTGATAATAGGGATTTGGTCCCTAAATTTGTGTACCTGTATAAAAAACATTTTAATCAATCAAGACTTCAGCTTAATTTTTGTGCAGCATATAGCACCCATTTACCTCATTTTCTCTCTCACACTAGCTGAAATGCTGCTTCAGTGTAAACAGGAATGGAAGCAGGCACCTGCTAAACTGAATCAGCATACTCTCTGTGTGTAAGAGAGGAGCTTTTTATCTACAGTATGCCGACCGAAAGCCAACTCCCTGACGGCGAAATCCCCCACAGCAACAATTTTGACAAGTTTCGAAACTGTCACTGTGGGGGATCCACGGGCGAAATTTTGCACTTTTGCCGACTTGTGTCCCCCCTTTGAGTTAACTCTCACTCAGAGTAAACAGTCCTTAGAATGCACACCGCGATAGAAAAACACCCGATGCCTAACAGGCGAAAATTTGCCTGTCGACATCGGGGATCATGCTATGCCGAACCTCGACAACACTGTTGTCGAGTCAGCATAGGTACTGTAAACCTTTATTTACATTATTATCCACTGTTTGATCCAGTCTAGATAAAAACAAAAAGGAACTTACTCCAACTTGAGGTCATACAATGCTGAGCTTTAATAATCCATGCTGTAAAGTGCTGTACCAGTGTAAAAACAGATAAAAACCGGCAGTCCTTAGCAAAGCTTCATCAGTAGTTCTTCCTCCACTCATGACTAGCAATTACCCACAACACCAGCTGAAAAAGCACAACCAGTCTGTGAAATGTGTCAAGGTGATCCCCCTCTCTGTACTATGTAACAGTATGTCAGCATAGCTTTGCTATGCAGCTGTATAAATACCAGGGATCAGCTGGAGGGCAAGTACAGAACGTGCATCTTGGAAGTAAAGCTATGTGATGTCAGTGGGAAACAGTTGCTGCAGCTGTCAAGTGTAGTTTTACTGTTTCTTTTCCTTTATCACAAGACTTCTAGGCATCAATAACAGTGTGAGTGTCTCTAGAACTATTTTCTGCATATGTCTACAAGCAACATTTACTAAACTGTTCATGTCGTCGGTGCTAAATGAAATATTTTCAAACGCAATCAAATCAAACATTGGTACAGTTTGTTTACAGAGGAGGCTGTGTCACCATCTAGACTGCCTTAGCTGAAGGTAGTTACTGAGATCAAGTGGCGGAACTCTTCCTTTGATAGTCTGGGAGTCATAGCTATGGTGTCATGGTACACTGGTTATTGTTACAGCTTGTTTTTCTTTTTTTTAACAAGCTCTTGGTTTTTAAATAAATTATTTTCACTCCGTGCTTAGAATATCTGTTCTATGGTCAATGCAGGGGATATTCATTTTCTTTATTGGTCTACTGTCAGATTCTCTATCAAACATTAAGATATATTGCACGTACAGTCTATCTTTTTAATCTCAAACTTGCATCCCATGTACTGTAATAATTTTACATACTTTAATTATAAACTCTGCTAGTAGGCAAGCCCGGTGGCACAAAGTGCTGAGGCACTGGGCACCTTACCTCTTACTACACCAATGACCCATGTTCGGAATGAGCATGGGTTATCAGAGGTCAGCACAGGGGAGGGATCTATGCTTGCCTCAGCTTTTGGGTGCTTCGCAGTGGAGGCCAGGAGGAAATGCAGCTAAGGGAGCCAAAGCGCTAGACCAATGGCATAGGGGGAAGAGGCCATCACCAGAGCAAGAGGCTGCATGGGTGCCTCTACGTGCATGCATCTCTCTGTCTGGGGCCTCGGATAACAGGGAATGAAAACCAGGAGGAAAAGGTCGGCTGCCATGGAAGGATGAAGCCTCTGGGCCAGCTCAGGGGAGTCTGCCAGGGCATGCATAATATAAGAAGCTCCCAAATGACCCTCGGAGTCCAGTAGATTGGTGGACACACGGCTGTTGCCTGCTGAAGGAGCACAAATACCTGGCAGAAAAAAAAAACTTTGTTGGTATTCATTAATTTGTGTGGCCTTGCTCATGGTGGATTTCTTAGGATAAGATGGAGTTTTACAAAGCAGTCTGATGTCATTCATATTAATCCACAAGGGGACATTCAGCTACCCCATGACTACATACTTGAAATTTGTCCAGTATTCTACTTGATAATGGAGGTCATACTAGAGGTGACAAGTCTCTGCACAAAGATGGTGAAAAGGGGCAGTAAAGGGAAGAAATTACTGTGGTTCTCCAAGGGTGTGGAAGAGGCAGTGAAGGCAAGAAGGACACTCATCAGGTGCAAAGCAAGTCAGACAGCAGAGGACATTGAGAATGTTAAGAGAGATTAGGAGTTGCAATAGAACTGCTTCAACATGCAGTCTGCTCCTGCTGCTAAGCACTGCTACAGTACTCCCCAACCCACCAACATTTATCTGCTGTTTGCACTTGTTTATTCTGCTACCTGTTTTTAATCGACTGCTCTTTAATGTAGACAAAAACTGACGCACAGCTTAGGTTAACAGAGATGCTTAAAGGAAGTGACAATGCATTCTTTTTAGACATATAAAAGTAGCACAAAAGCATGGAAGAGGTGGTAAGGCTCAAAAGGGGGTAAGGCTGGGAAGGGGGTGCAACAGTGAAGAAAAATTAACTGCATGAATGCTTTGTTCAGTGTTCATGGTGAAGACAAGGAACCAGTGCCTGAATGCAACATTAAAACCAGTCAAGGGCCTATCATGGAGGAGGGGTGTTTTAGGCCTCACAGGCACTGAAAGTGGATAAATCCATAGGCCCTGGCAGGATACACCGAGTGATGCTGAGAGAGGTGGGGCTGGTCCTGGCAGGATACACCCAATGATGCTGAGAGAAGTGGGGCTAGCCTTGACAGGATACACCCAATGATGCTGAGAGAGATGGGGCTGGTTCTGGCAGGATACACTCAATGATGCTGAGAGAGGTGGGGCTTGTCCTGACAGGATACACCCAATGATGCTGAAAGAGGCGGGGCTTGTCCTGAAAGGATGCACCCAGTGATGCTGAGAGAGGTGGGGCTGGTCCTGGCAGGATACACCTAATGATGCTGTGAGAGGTGGATCTTGTCCTGACAGGATACACCCAATGATGCTGTGAGAGGTGGGGCTGGTCCTTGCACGATACTCCCAAAGATGCTGAGAGAGGTGGGTCTGGACCTGACGGGGATTCTGGCAGATCTCTTCAACATTTCTTTAGACACCAAGGAAGTGCCAGGGGATTGGAGGACAGTAGGTGTGGTTCCCTTTCACAAAAGTGGGAGGCAAAATGAGATAGACCCAGCCAGGAATGGGATTAAAGTGTTCTCTGACTAATCCATGGTATTTAATTTGCACTGGTTTTGAGCAATTTTCATTAAATATTTTTGTATATACAACAAAGCCAGCTAGGATGTAGCACAGTACCATGTCAGAAAATGCTGCATAACAAAAGGGCTTAATTGCCACTGCATTATATGGATCCATGCAATATACTACAGTACTCTGCAGTAACACTGCAAGGTACAACATTGTATCCTGGCTGGTACTGCTGTATGATTTGTTCTGCCTCCTTTTTTTCTATCCCTCAGTCCAGTCGGACCTTAGTGCATTGTGTTTTCATCATTTTGCTCTGCTGCTCCTCATGCTTACTCCTAAGCAGAGTGCAAACTACTACTGGTCCACTTGTCCTTCGGACACACACACTGGGAACTTGTGGTAGTAGGAAGAATTTGAATAGGTGGGTCCTGCCCCCATGATGCCAAATGAATGGTTGAATGACCGCTTCATCTGGGGTACAATCTAATTGGTCACTGACTCAATCTCTCCTGGAAAAGCTTAAGTTAGGTGGTGGTCCCCCGCAGAGTACCTCCAGCCACTGGTCACAGCAAGTTCTCTCTTGTGTTGAATTCTGCTACCATGGTTGTCAAAGAATTGGCTCTTGAGAGTCTAGGAGTGAAAAAGTGGGGTGAAGATAATTTAAACAGAAATAACCACGTCCATATGATACTGAATGCATGGCTTATTGACTGCTTCTTTGTGGACTGCAACTTAATTTGCCAGTGAGTTAATATGTTCTTGCAATTATAGATTAGTCAGCTGTGCCCTGCAAGTTGCTCTAGTCATAGTACAGAGCAAGGAACTAACTTGTCATTTGTGAAAATGGGCAATTTTGCTCATCAGATTTACAAGTATAAAAAATTAAAATAAAATGAAATGAAATAGAAGGATTAAAGTTAGCACTCTGAACAAAAAAACTGCTACAGTCTATAGACAAGTCTATGGAGGACCCACGAGTAAACACTCAGTGTACGTGGAATTAAATCATGTTGATTTAATCCCTATAATTGATCTGAAGTTGCTAATTGCCCTCTTCCCTCTTTGAAAACCCTTAATCAGGTGGTGGTGGTACTCCATAGGGGTTCTCTGGCTGCTGGGTACAGCAGGGAAGGTATGGCTGGTGGAAGCTACAGTCAACATGGTGAACAAAAGAGTGTTTTTCCCAATGGGAAAGTCACTGGAGGGCTGTAACTGAATTTTTATTTTTGTATGATGAGAAACCACTTGGATTGCAGGGGACACACTAAATGAATATGTGCTCTTCTTTTCCAGCGTGCCTTGACCAGGCCACGGACCCTTCAATTTCTGGAACCTAAACAGTTTTTCAGAAATCCTCTGTACTGCAAGGGATCCAGCGTGCCTTGACCAGGCCACGACCCTCAATTTCTGGAACCTAAACAGTTTTTCAGAAATCCTCTGTACTGCAAGGGATCCAGCGTGCCTTGACCAGGCCACAGACCTCTCAATTTCTGGAACCTAAACAGTTTTCAGAAATCCTCTGTACTGCAAGGGATCCAGTGTGCCTTGACCAGGCCACGGACCCCTCAATTTCTGGAACCTAAACAGTTTTTCAGAAATCCTCTGTACTGCAAGGGATCCAGCGTGCCTTGACCAAGCCACGGACCCCTCAATTTCTGGAACCTAAACAGTTTTTCAGAAATCCTCTGTACTGCAAGGGATCCAGCGTGCCTTGACCAGGCCACAGACCCCTCAATTCCTGGAACCTAAACAGTTTTTCAGAAATCCTCTGTACTGCAAGGGATCCAGCGTGCCTTGACCAGGCCACGGACCCCTCAATTTCTGGAACCTAAACAGTTTTTCAGAAATCCTCTGTACTGCAAGGTACTAGCCCTGACTTTTGGATTTGGTACCAGTGGAAGCTGATTTCCAAGTGGCCCACACTATCTCCTGCTGAACACACCTCTAACTACTGTATCTCCCTATCTCCATCTGTGTCTCTAGTTGAATTTATGTGCTAGGATTTAATAATTTGTTTAATCCTTACAGTCATTTTAAGTTCTGAGTTGATATTAGAAGTGAACTTAGAGCTTTTTTTTTGTTGACTTTTTCATTAGCAGATTATATCCTCTCACCACTAGAGGGCTATATCTCTATCTCTTTATCTAGTACGTAAGCCATGTGGGCTCTCTATGCCTTTCTCTTGCCTCTCTTCCTTCTCCTCCTTGTCCTGGCCCCCCTCTTCTCTCTCCCTGGTCCTAGCCACCCCCACCCCACCCCCGCCACCCTCTACTCTGGTTTCCACTGCTACTCCAAGGGAACTTTCCACTTCCACTCGAGACTTGTGCTTGGTGCACCATTTGGATATTCCTGGTTACTTAACCCGACCACTACTCTCAACAAGTGTGGCCACTTCTCTACACTGTACTACCTTGCAGTCCATATGGGATACCGCCTGAAACCTTGCAACTTCTACTCCAGGAAACAACAATCAAAACTATCTCTCAAAGAGCTGCGACTCTGCTCCTTAAAACTCCTTCTCCTCCTCCTTCTCATCTCAGGCAACGTCCATCCCACTCCTGGCACTAGAAGCTCAGGCCACACACAAACTCCAGGTGCCCTTATCCTTGCAACCATTAATATCTGCAGCCTACTACCAAAGCTGGATGCACTCCAAGCCTTCATATGCCAACACAACCCTAACATCCTTGCAGTGGTGGAAACTTGGCTGACACCTAAAGTTCCTGACTCAGCAGTAACAATATAGGGCTACAATGTCCACAGGCTGGACCGGATATCCAAAAAAGGTGGTGGTTGTGCAATCAGTATCAAAGACTCCCTGTCTTGGCACCCTGTAGCAACTCAATCACTTTCTGCCTCAACCCAGATTCTGCCAATAAAAATCATCCTAGGTCCCAACCATAAAACTCTGACTATTGTCTCCGTATACATCCTGCCCAGGGATCCTAAACATGGATTCAACGACATCCTAAACTTTATCAACTCTCATCCTCCCGAAGCTGAACTTATTCTACTAGGGGATTTCAACATAAACTGGTTAGCATCGAGTGCCAGTGCCTATAAAGACTCCATCTCAGCTGCTAACCTCACACAAATGGTAAACTCCCCTACTAGGATTAACTACAAGACTGGCACCAGTACCCTCTTGGATTGGGTCCTCACACTCACCCCACAAGGATTTCTCATACGACCATTCTCCCAGACTCACTCAGTGACCACTCCCCAGTTATGTGTGCATGGTCTAACAAATTCCTTAAGCCCCCTCCCAAAATTATTGCTAGCAGAGTCCTTCCTCATGGAAAACTTCCACATCTCAAACAACACCTGCTTCTACAAGACTGGCTACCTATCTATGAAGCAACAGATGTTAACTTGGCTCTTGATCACTTCATCTCAATTTTCAACTAAGCCTGAGACCTCTTTGCCCCTGCTGAAAGGCACAAAACAAAATCTCTCTCTAACCCATGGGTCACCGTGGCTCTTCTCTGACAGCTGAAACTAAGGGATCACCTCTGGGAAGTTGCCAGGGCCACTGGCAAACAACTGGACATCCAAAATTACAAACAAGCATGAAATGCCTGCACAAAAGCCATATGACTAATGAAATCCACCTATTACAAAGACGCTCTCACCAATACATGGGGAAATGGTCATGCTTTCTGGGACAATATCAAGGATGTCACAAGGAAGCAACCAATAACCCCTCCGGCCATGTTAATAGTTGATGGATCCTCAACCCTTGACCCCAAGGTGATCACAAACATCTTTAAACATGGCTTTTTCAGACCTTAATGCTGTTCTACCCAATGACTTTTTCAAAAACAGGAAAACAGAGCCTACTCCCCAAATACCTCAGCCCCTCAGTCTAACCATCCCCTCTTCTACTTCAGGAAGGTAAGGCTGAATGAAGCTCGCTGCTATATTACTGCAGCTATTTCTAAATCTAGATCTAGTAGCAACACCCTGGACCTTAAGCTTCTGTTGCTCACTCTCGATGAGGTAATTCATCCATTAACAAAAATCCTACACCTCTCTCTCAGCTGTGGAAAATTCCCGGACCTATGGAAAACAGCCACCATGACACCCATCCATAAAAGTGGGGACAAGATGATTCACTCAAATTATCACCCTATCTCCATACTGCCCCCACTCTCTAAGGCACTTGAGCACATCGTGGCTGATCAACTTACCGACCACTAGGATAAGCACAATATACCTTGCCCACAACAACATGGCTTCTGGAAAGGTCACAGCACCACCACAGTCCTTCTAGAGTTCACTGGAGCTTTGCGCAAATCCCTTGACAATGGCCTTCTCACAGGGGCCGTTTTCGTCGACCTCTCCAAGGCCTCCGATACAGTACACCATGGACTACTAATATACCAACCAGAATGCCTAACTATCACCTGACTGTTCTCTGGTTTAAAAGCTACTTAGAAAACCGGTCACAGAGAGTAAAATTATGGACGCTCTTTCTAACACCCTGCCTGTTCAGCTGGTGTCCCACAGGATCCATACTGGGACCCCTCCTTTTTAACCTTTTCTTAAACTCCCTCCCTTACCACTGCTCTGAGCAGATCATACTATATGCCGATGATGCTGTTGTATTATCCACTCACAAAGATCCTGCAACTCTTCAACACAACCTTCAACTTGGTTTCAGTTCTGTAAAGACATGGTTTCTTAATCATAAACTGGTCCTCAATGACAAGAAAACCAAATCTATGCTCTTATGTAGCTCTCATAACCCACACAAGCTACACCACTTGGCTATCTCCACCACCCAGGGGAACACTAGATCAGGTGGGATCCTTCAAATACTTAGGGATACAGCTTGACCTTAATCTCTCCTATGGACTTCATGTAGATAATGTAGCTAGAGCTGCTAATACACAGCTTGGTCTCCTCTACAAACACAGACCACACCTCACGCCAGAAGCTTTGAAGGTTGCAGTCCTGAGCTCTGTGATCTCTGTAATGTACTGTGGTCTCATCATTTATGGCTTGGCCACAACCACAACCCTTAGATGCCTCTCAACTGCCTTAAATAAAGCATGTCTGCTCATCACTGGTGTTTACCGTCTCACCCACACATGTGACCTGTACACTCAGACCGGCTGGCTCCAACTATCAAACTGAATAAAATTTCTCACCTGTTCCATGGTGAAAAAAATCTACCTTGGCCTTGCACCTTCTGGGGTCTCAACTCTGTTACAACACTGAATTAACAAATGGTGCCTTAGGAGATCCATGCTACAGCTACTGAAAGTCCCCCACTGTCACACTTCACAGGGACAATGCTCTTTTGCTTATCGAGCACCACTCTGGTTCAATGGCCTCAGCCCAACCATCTCCTCTGCCCCAACTATTGGTATGTTAAAAACTAGGATCTCGGACTATCTCACTACCAACAGCTCCTGTGACTGCCCAACTTAACCTTGTTTCTCCACTTCCCTTTCTGCTCTAGTTGTCCCCCCCCTCCCCTCCTCACTGGATTCTACCCTCACATCTTGGTATACCCAATGCTGCACTTTTCACCCTCTCGCCACCCTTCCTACATTCCTTCTCCCCCCTACCCTCTTCCCTTTCCCTATGACTCTGGCACTTCTTATCTGTTGTCTATTTTCTCTGACAAATGCCACTGGCTGCCTTGTTACGATGCTATCCTTGAACTGTATTAATCTGTACTCTGTTTGTAATGTCCACATTGTTGTAATGCCTGTCTTGATGTTCCCCATAATTTGTATTTCTGTGACGTGGAACCATTGTAAAAGAGCCATGGCTCAAAGGTATTTGTAATCCTAGACTTGATAAATAAAACTTGACTGTCCTTTGTTCATGGCCATGATTTTCAAATCTCGGGCACAAGCTGAGACAATGGCAGCTTGTGCTGGGTGCTGGTGCATATGGGACCCTATGCCCGATTTTCCAACTGACAGGGTCCCAGTGCCTAAGTTCTGCTGCTAGCATCAACGGTGGTAGTATGCCAAACTGATGGTGCACCCACCAGGTATGCCACAACAGCCATGGGATGGTGGGGCAGCAGCTACACCCTCAGACTGGGGCACAGTACTGGCCAGCACCCCCAACACCACTGATCAAGTGGTACCCTCACATCCCACTGAACCAGTACCCTGCAGATCTAGTGTCCCGCCACCCCAGTATGCTATGCTGTATGGTGGTATAAATCAATCAGTCCCCTATACAGTAGCAGCCTCCCAAGCCCCAGTATGCCCTCAGTGTAGCGTGATATACCCCGCCAGTCATAACAGTAAGACCCTGGTATCCATCCACCCATATCCGTAATGTAATGACACCCCAGTCCTGGTCCTCGCTGACATGCCCCTATATGCAATGGCATATACAAACTCTACCTGTTGGCCTACTGGTTCTCACCCCATTAACCAGCAGTGCCTGATTATCCCACTTCTCGTCTATCTCATGCCCCGATCCAACAACCAGCACAACCCTCCTCACACCACAGCCAGCCATCAAATGAATTGTTGGAACACATACAGTATACAGTACGCACTCCAATAGTTAATTCAGTGGCTTGCCTTGGTAGTGTGAGGAGAGATGTGTCAGTCTCTGGATCAGGGCATGGGATGGGGAAGGGAGTGGGGTGATGGGCACTGCCTGCCGGCTTGGGGGCCACTAGACCACCGGGTTGAGTTGGTATATGCCATTTCGTATGGGGGCATATCGGGCAGGAGGTGGAGACCAGGACCTGGGTGTCATTTACATTATGGACATATGGGAGGGATGGATACCAGGGTCTTGCAGATATGACTGGCAGGGTATATCATGCTAAATTAGGGGCATACTGTGGCTTGGGGGGTCACTACTACAAGGGGCAGTGCCTGATGTAGCCCACTTTTCAGCATGGCATACCGGGGTTGGGAGGCAGTAGCCCACCAGAGTAATGGAGTGATACAGTGTCCAGGTACCAGCTGATCTTAGCTGGGGGGCACACAATGGCCTACAGTCACCGACCCACCCAGAGGAGCTCTAAGTACTGTTAGACTAGCCCTCAGCTGATCTAATGGTACTTAGCACTTTGTCCTTCAGGAGAGCATTAAAAATTGTAATTTTGGGGTTGTGGTTGCCAGGGACTGCGGCAAGGCCACTAACACCACGCTGCAGCCAGTTTTGTGGTGCAAGGTCAGTGCTAACACACTTGGTGCAAGCAGTCTGCTTATTGATGCAGGCTGCTATGTAAAATCGCTCAGGGTCTTACACTTGGCAGAAGGTGCTTGTTGCATCCAACATGCTGGACACAAGCACCTTGCATCCAAATCCTGCCCCATATGTTTATGTCATCATGCTTTATTAAATGCAATGCTACAGACTGCATCCATTTTAGATACCTGGTATTGTATATAACTATGCTTTCCATTAATTAATTATGGTACCTGGTCAATACCGCACATGTAAGACAGCATGGTATTAACTGCACTGTATAATGAGCACAAAGGTTTACAGTGACATTGGTAGAACAGTGGTAGGGGAATACTGCTACCCCTGTCACTGAATACTGAAAGGGAGAGTGTACAAATTGTCATGTGCTGGGTGCCCAGTCAAGCCGCTCCCATGGAGTAGTGTCTATGGCACCAGCACACAACTTAGTCGGGAGACCTGAGACCCTGATTCAGTATCCTGCCAGGTCTCCCCTGCTACAACTTTTTATAGTTATTTAAAAAAAAGTCCCCCTTCTGAGCTTCTCTCTATCCCTAAGGTCCTGCCTCCAGAGTTAGTTATTTAGGTTCTGGGGGGGGTTGCAAAGCACCCCCATGCGGGTGCGTGTGGGGTGCAAAGCCCCCTGCCAGTGGTGGGTAAGTTATTTTTTGTATTACTTTCTATTACTTTTGGAAACTTGTTCCAGGAAGCTCTGTGCAGTCACTAGCAAGGATGGAGAAGTACTGGAAAAATTAATACACCTTACAGTTACAATTACTTATGTCTTTTTATACAAAAGAAATACGTAACTGTAACTAATTTCATTTATTTGAAAGTAACTAGTAACTAACCTATTTCTTTCAAAAAATGTAATCTGTTATAGTTATTTATTATTTTTGTATTGTTTTTGTATAAAAAGAAATAAGTAACTATAATTGTAAGGTGTATTACTTTTCTAGCACTTCTCCATCCTTGCTAGTGACTGCATAGAGTTTCCTGGAACAAGTTTCCAAATGTAATAGAAAGTAATAGAAAAAGTAACTTACCCAACACTGCCTCCCACAAAAAAAACATAAAGACCCAGGCCCGGATATTCAAAGGGGTTGCATCTGGTGCAACAGAGTTGCGGCAGCGCAAGACCGCATTGCGCCCCTTCAGGATATTGAAAAGGCTGCCCGGTGCAGTGTAACTCCCGATGCGCTAGGGCACAATGTAATGCTATGCAGTGCAGATGCAGGGGGTGTGCCCATGCATATGCGGTGCATCCCAATATTCAGCCCGGGATGTGGGGTGCATATGCTGGTGCAACCCAGCTTTGTGCGACATAGGGGGGAGCAAAGTTGAGCCCTTGCAGAGAAGGAACAACTCCCAGCCACCCAAAGGTGGGCTGCAGTATTCTAGGGCACAACACAGCAGCCAAGCCTTGGGTGGCCAGCTGCCCACCTAGAACACTGTCCACAAGCACACACTAACCCCAGAACCCCCCCGCCCATTGCCATGATCGTGCAGTATATGTTTAAAATAAAATCCCTTGTAGTCTAGTGGCCCCCGGTCCCTGAGTCCCCTGATAAATACAATGCATGATTCATTCACATATTTGGGACTGTCTACTACAGTATGCCCTGCAAGCCCCTTCGTCCACACAGGTGACCAATGGGCTTATAGCCCATACTGTGCCTGTCATTCGGTGGGTGGCCAGGTGGTATGTGGGCAGGATGCAGCCACCTACCGATGATGGGGGGAGTAGGGTGGGCAAGGGGTCCTGGGTGGGTGGATGGAGTGGGGGGTGCCACTGTATCAACAGGGAAAGAAATGTGGGTGATTTACCATGATCAGGGAGCCGGAGGGGAGGGGGTCCACTAGACTACCAGGGAATGTTGTAATACACATTTACCATGATCGTGGCAATGGGTGGGGGGGTTCCACTTGACCACCAGGGATGGACATCTTTACAACTAATGGGGAATCAGAGATTCAGTTGGGAGGGGGGACTACTAGACCACCAGGGATGGTCATATATTATATTCATTGGGGAATCGGGGACTGGGGGGGCCACTAGATTACCAGGGATTTATGTTTACACTTATGATGGTGGCTATGGGGCAGGGGATGCCCCAGGATTCCCACAGCACACATCATGCTGTGCAGGGTGCCAGACACAAGTCACCAGGCTGTCCAGTGCAAGGCATGCAAATGGGGCCAAAATTTCATTCAAATGACCCCATTAGTGCCTTTCATATATTATGGCTTCATTTGCATGCCCCCTGCTGAATATCACGGATGATGCACCTAGCACAACTGCAGTTTTGCTGGTGCATCCCCATGCTCCCTATCTGTGGCTTGTGCTGATGCAGTGCCACTGTGCCAAGCACAGTATGTGTGCTGACCCTGCCATATTTAATGGTGCTGCGCCATGGCACATCTCAATTGAATATCACCTGGATTTGGCCCCAGCGCATCACAGTTGTGCTGCACCCAGGTTCACACCACTGCCTGGTGCAGTCTGAATATCCGAGCCCCATTGTTTTCAATGGGCGTGGTGTGCAAAACAGGTCAGAGTTTTTCCCGACTCCGTTTCTGTTAGGCAATCTTTCACTGCGGCATTTTTTGCCATGCAACAGAATGACCCCATGTCAATTAATAACCACTGCAATTAATCTTTATACAGTAAAACATTATTTGTGTAAAGGTATCAGTAAAAGATAAGTTTACATGCCCAACACATTTTAGAGTTTTGAGACATTTTTAAAACTAGAGTAAGAAGTCCAGAAAGCTAAATACAAAACTCACTATAAAATATTGTATACCTTTTTTAATTTTAACAATAAAATTAAAGGGGCTGGCAGTATAGCCTAGAGGTTAGAGTAACAAGTTGTGATTGTAAATAAGTTTTGTAGATCCAGCAGACCTGGGTTTAAGTCCCACAATCTCTACTTGCATACTTTGTGACCCTGAACAAGCCTCAACCATCCCAATGCCCTTGGGTTGCCCCTGAAAACAGGCACTTGTGCCCAGTGGGCCTTACCCTGTTACCAGATAATTAAAAAAACAATTATATACCTAGGATAGCCCAGCTGAGATGCAACACCTATTTCCAGTGGGGTCTGCAGCTACCCATTTCCACTGCCTAGTTGACTGTAGCAGCTGGGTGAACTGGTGCATTGGGTTAAGTGATTTACTCAAAGTCAGGCATTCAGTACTGCAGATTTGGGTAAGTAGAGAAATGAACAGACTAGGTGGGCCAGGCGGTCCTTATCTGCCATCTCATTCTATGTTTATATGTTTCTATGCAGAACTGACTAATTATGTGGCTGTTATATTTCACTCCCTATGCTCCTTTGACATATATATGCAAATGTGCATATACTGTGTGACATGGTATCTTTGTAAAAGAGCCTAGGCTCAAAAGTATTGTAATCCTAGATTAAATAAATAAAAAAAAAACAATAAATAAAATAAAATGTAATTTCATGCTTTGCTACTATGCTTTACATCAGATTTTTCTTGTCCTTAATCTGCTGTATAACATGGCACCAGTAACTACTCAAAATGTAATATCTACCATGACAAATTTCTTGCAACTCAACAGAGGAGGAATTGAGGTGAGAAGTTGAGAGAGTGAGTTAGGGAATGTGAAGGGAAGTTCTTGACTGACATCATTTGGGGCCAGTGCCATGTGGTTTTGATGTTTGGTGCCAGCAGAATCTGTTGTCATTCTGTGATCAGCATGGGTGAGTGAGTTAGAGACAATGAAGGGAAGGGAAGCGGAAATTTTTTAACTAGGAAAGGCACACTAAGCCGGAGCTTGTTTCCAGTGTGACCTGGGAGTACAAGGAAGTTAAGTGACTTGCTCCGGGTCACATAGTATGCAAGTGGAAGCTGTGGGATTCAAACCCAGGTCTGGTCTGCTGGATGTCAACAGATCTGCAGCTCAGAGCCTTAGACCACTGATCTGAGTTAGGGAGGGTGAAAGGGGTAAGAGTCTGTTCATGGTTTATGGCTGAATGGACATGCAGACATAAAAAAAATAGCCTTTGGATTAGTCAAACAGTATGAAATAATGTTCACTGTTTGGAGGCCAGGGCCACATGAATTCAACATTTGAGACCAGCAGAAGAAAGTGGAAGACTCACAGTACTGTATTAACATTACCTTACATTTTTTAAAAAGGTCAGTGCCTTTCTGAAAATGAGGGTTAATAGGGAGGATGCTTAGAATTATTAGGCTTTGATCAATGATCAATGATTAGGAACCATCAGAGTTCCACATATTGTAGTTTAGGCATTCTGTGACTAGTGTTCAAAAATATTAAAACAAAAAGAACGCATCACAGCCTACTGCTAATGAGCCCTGGTACTAGAGGAAAGATATATGCTGGACAGGGTAGGTTATGGAGAGTGTTTTTTCTTTAGATTTTATGGTTGCTTGTGTAGTATTGCTGCAGTGACCTCTCAGTAATTTTATGTTTGTGGGAGACCTGTGTCCAGTGAATATATTGAAAATAACATGGCAGTGAAAAATAACAGTTATACAATATTTATCTTACGTGGGGTTTAACCTCTTTCCTACAGGTTTCCAAGTTCTTGCTTTAACCACTTGACAAACTAACACCTTAGTATGCATTATAAGTTTTATATACATATATATATATATATATATATGTTTGAGGATGAGGTCAGATCATGTTTTTTGGCAAAAGTTTATGGTTTAACAGACACTAAAGGTTTACAGTAGATGTAATTATTTTTGAACAGTTTTAAATAAAGTTCAGCTGGTTTAAAAATAGCAAGCTCTACGAGGTGTCCGGAACCATGATAAAAAAAAGTTCTAAGTATAATGTCCTGGCATGCAGGTCACACACAATATTTTCTCACCTGAGCTTAGTTGTCAAGAAACCAATTGAAAGAGAGTGGTCATCTATTCTACGGTTGTATGACAGAATATTGAGGTTTGAAATGCTGGCTGTCTCCTGTCAAATGCAGTTATAATAGAACTTTATGCAAGAGACACAAGCATTTTCAAATTTATCAGCAATACTGTCATAAAAAAATATAAAGTTGGAACTTATGAAATACTGAAGTAAACACCAAATAGTGCCAGAGTGTTGACATATACATTTTTCATGCCATTTTTGAACACTCCTTGAAGTCAAGGATGACAAATAATCTTTAAAGAAAAAAATACTTCAATAAACTGTCTCAGAACCTTGAAAAGAAAAATAGATGTGTTCCTACTCCCAGCAGGTTTTCTTGAATTGAGATTACCTAAAGCAGATATACAACTAGGCAGGTAAGTGAATAATATCAGTTATATAAATAGTTCATGCACAATGAAAATTGTTATGCATTGTGAAATGTTTATACTTTAACAGTAAGGCCCAACTGAAGGAATATGTCCATGGATGACGAGTTGGTGTTTTGTACTGGTCATTGTTGACTGGAGTAAGGGATTGCTTTGAAGATGAATTCCTGCATTAACTACTGTAGTTGCTGCCTTATAGTTTGAAACTCATACCAAGTGGCTCCTCTGCTCCTCTGATCTTTTCAGTTGTATGTATTAGATGTGAGCGTGTGCATTGAATTGGTTTTAATGTTATGTTTTATTGAGTGTTTGTGGGCTTATTCCTTAGAGCCTAGACTGAAAGATTCATCCTGACTTAGTCAATTGCTGCTGAGGATATGGGTATTCTGAGTTTGAGAGGCTAAGCAATGGTATGCATGTTGTGGCCACTTAGTTTGTGTTTTGTATTTTAACAATGTGTAAAATATGTTTTACATGTATGTTACCATTACTTATTCTCAGAACTTTTTTATAAGATAAATTAGAATGTCTGTTCATTTTGTGATAGTGCACTGCAAAACATTACCCATAAAAATGAGGTGTTATGAAGTGGTGTGCCCTTCAAGTGTAAGATGCACAAGGCTCATGAGTAATATGCACTTTTTTGTACCTTTCAGGGGTACTCTGCATTGAAATAAATAAGCCTTGCTCTGAATACAATTTGATGACATTTGAGAGCCACCTTTTAATGTGGGTGAGATGTTACTCGGTTTGTGCTTTGATTATGATAGACACACCATAGCACTTCCTGGTGCACCCCCCACCTGTTTTGTTTTGGGAGCTACATTTTCTTTCCCTCTAAATATGAGAAATAGATGCATACACTACTGATGAGATTTTCAGACAACTGCATTCATTCTATTGCCATGGCCACCCAACATTCGCCCAGCTAGTTAGACCACTTACAAGGTGGTCTAACATGGGGGCATGATTGCTGTGACTTGCACTCTGAAAATAACATGTCTAAATTTAGGTGCATGAATAATTTGGTAATCTGGTCACATTTTATTTTAAGTATCAGTTTCAATGTAACTGCAATGTAGGTAATCGTTAATTACATGCAATGGGGCAATTACACTGTAGTTCCATGTTTGTTGCAATTGCAATTCAGTTACAGTGTGGTTACACTGTAACTACAGCGTAGTAAAGCAAGCAATAACATGACGAAAAAAAAAAGTGAGTAGGGAGATTCTATGTTTCTATATATATTTCCCACAGCTACACAAAAAGAGTTGTCTCTTGACATGGAAACAACATTTACAAGATATGAGGGTGTAGCATTCATTTAAAATAAAATGATAATTGTTTTCAGAATTTGAGTAGCTTGTAATGCAAGTCAACAAACCTTAGAATAAGAATATTTTATGATCCTTAAAAGATGCTAGATCTTATTTCAAGATATTAAGTCCTATATTAACATAGTAATACTTATTTAATGATATTAACTAATGATATTAAGTCTTATTTTAAGATGATATATATATCTTAAGGTCTAATTTATTTAAAAAATAAATGCTCATGATATTGCCTGATAGCAAAAGGGAATTCTTGTTATTTTTATAAACTTGTTTGTCCACAATTGCTTTCACTTTTTTTTCCTTGGGTAGCCAGGTAAGGCCCACTAGGCACAATCACCTGTTTTCAGGGATGACCCAGGAGCACTGGAAAGGTTAAGTCACTTCCTCAGAGTCACACAGTATGCAGGAAGAGGCTGTGGGAATCAAACTCAGCTCTGTTTGCGAGATGTACCAAGCTCATTCTCAGCTCATTACTCTAATCTTTAGGTTATACTGTTAGCCATTTTATAGTTATCTCACTGTTACTTACCTTATCCAGTTATGATGCCCATCATAATAACGTATGTCTTCTGATTCTTTTTATGTCAAATATAAAGAAATGGCAAACCAATATTTATACCATCTCTAAATGAAAGGCTTTTAGCTGAGGGTGAGTTCACGTTAAATTTATTTTGTGCTCACTTTCCTTCAGTAAACTATGCATTTTAATCCTTTTCTGTAACACAGGTGCATGAAGGAGGACAATGCATTCCTCTGGCAACCTGAAAAGGGTCTGGAAACTCCACACATGTTTTTTTTGCCGATCTCAGAGAGAGGCACTTGTTGACTACCAGACCACATGGAGTGGTTGAGGGCCCATCCCATCCCTCATGGAAAAGGAGCTGTACATGCCACATCTTCGTAGATGACTCTTGGCTATATTTTATAAAATTCTGCAGGGGGCTGTCCTTCTCTACTTACAAACATTAGAAGCAAATGAGAAGCAGAGCTAGAATTGACCATAATGCCTGACATATGGTAACAAGCTTCCATTTACTGTGAGAGTTGCTTCTGCAGCAATAAACTATGACAGGCCCACACGAATTTTCTGTACCATATGTTATGCCCCAGTTCATATGCACTCCCTGTGCACTGATACATCACCCATGTGACCTAAGTGTGAAACTGAGGAAGGTGCTCACTTACACATGACCCTCACATCCTCCAAAGTTAGATCCTTTGGGCATTAAATGCATAGCATAAAAGAAGAGGTACTGCATACTTAGCTCCCTAACACACTCTTGGAATTCCTTCTAGGGGCTGAACCATGAAGATGAAATAATAGTAGTGGATGAGGTCACTCAGTCCATCAACAAATAAGCTCAGATGTGCAGACTATATGACAATGGGGTGAGCATTAGGGCTGATAACTCCAAGGAGGACCCAAGGCCTAATTTAACAAGATTCAAGACAGCCAAATCCATAATGTTCTTTCCTTTTGCTACTTAAAGGGTGGGGAGGTGGGGTGTTAGGGTTGGAAACCCTAACACTACAATTTTCTGCTTTTGCTGGATTAATCTATACTCTATGTGGTGCAATAATGTAGGTTTTTCAAAGAATTTCCTCACTTTTTGAGATAGTATAATCATATCCTTATTCATGCAGTGTGTAAACACATCTGTATGCCTCAGGAATCACAAGGCTTGGAGGGCTCTGTGCTTGCATTCCCCCATAGTTGTATACATGCATCCAGAAATGCAATTTATTTGCTTTGTTATAATTTTTTTGGGGGGGCTCACTTAATTGGGAAAAATATATTGGGCCCAATTCTCAAAGACCTGTGTCTGATGCAAGGTGCTTGTACCAAACAGAGATGGTGCAAGGTGCACCTTGCATCCAGGGCTGCCTCCACACAGTTCACAAAGGTAGCCTGCATTGACCACAGGTCACCTGCCCCCAAACAGGGTCCTGTGCCATCCCTGCACCCTACTCAGTGCTGCGACATGGCACTAGGTGGACTGGGCCGATGCAAGCTGCAGCTTGCTATTCACTGACAGCACCCAGTGGGAGATATTCTAAGTGCCCTTAGACCAGCCAGGCTGGCATAGTAGGACTTAGAATATGTTCCACTGGGGTAGTCAGCCTATGTACCACTGTATGCTGTGGTTTCCCCTGGTTCACTGATGGTGCCCCATCCTGCAGGTCCTGTCACCCATCCCCAATGCCACCACCCCATCCCCAATGCTGCCCGGCCACCTGTATGTGGCATGGGCATGTGCCCAAATTGCTGCAGTGCCCACTACCTGGTGGTCTAGTGGAACCCACCCCTTGGTGCCTGGCCAGCCAACTGTGGTCTGCATCAGCATGATACTGTACATGTGGGCACAGTGTCTGAGACTGGTGGCAGTCATTGTGCACATATGTACAGTAGGTGCCATTTCCCATGCTGCACTGGGTTTGCGAAGGACACCTCCCATGCGCCAGGTGTTTGCTGCAAGGAACAGAATGGTGCAAGTGTGGTGACTTAAATGCCAGGACCCCTCCCATACCTGAATCTGGTGCAGAGTCCCTGGCATTTGGGGCTTCAGCACAGGCTGCTGTTTGCTGCAGCTTACACTGAACGCAGCCCCATTTGAGAATCAGGCCCATTGTGTCCCTCTTAAAAGTCACCTTAACTACTGATGAAGTAGATATTATTATTATCACTGAAACATGGGGGGATGATAAATCCAGCTGGGACTTTTCTCTTTCTGGGTACATGTTGTATAATTACATTAGGCAGGATAAAAAAAGGAGGTGGTGTTGGCATCTTTTTAAGAAATTCAGTACAGGCAGTTGATATTTCAAATAAGGTTAAAAATCCCAATAGTATTACTGAATCAATATGGATAAAACTAATGGTAAACACTCATCAACATATTATCTTAGGGTCTGTTATCAGCCCCCCCCCAGTGCCCCTAGTGAACATCTCAACAATATTATATGGGAAATTGAATCAGCCTGCTCACTTAGTGACATTATTCTCACTGGTGATTTTAATCTCTTGATATTGATTGGAACAGGATGGTGGCAGTGACCAGCTCTGGTAAGAAGTTAGTAAATATGTGTGAACAATGCAACCTGATACAGGGGGTAAAACAACCTACCAGGGGTACAAATCATTTTGATCTTGTCCTTTACAGCAGATCTCTGATGTTAAAGAATCATTCTGTGTTATCACTTTTTGGAAATAGTGCCCACAGCTCAATTAGCTTTATCTTGGTGCATACAGTCTCCTTGTTGTCTAGTAGTTCAAAGATTTACTTGTATGAGAAGGCTGACATTGAAATAATTAAACACAGTTTGGATAGTGTAGATTGGTCATCCATGTTTAACACTGTGGGTGTTGCGGAATGTTACTATGCATTACTTACTAAAATTACTGACCTGAGGAACAGCTATGTTCCATCTAGGGAAAAAAAAACATATCTAATAAATCCAAACCAAAATGGCTGACAAAGGAACAAATCAAACTTATAAAGAAAAAAGATAAATGTTATGCTGCCTATTTAAAATCTCAAACACCTTCAAATTGGTGTTCATATTTACATATCCAGAAAAAAATGTAAATACAACATTAGAAGGGCAAAAAGGACATGGGAGCTTAAGTTGGCATCTAACGCATGCAAAGACAATAGTAAAACATTCTTCGCATATATAAATTCCCTAACGAAATTCACCTGTCGGGTAGGTCCCCTACAGATAAATGAAGTCCTAATTTATGATCCACTTGATATGGCCAACATATTTAACACAAACGTCTGTAATATGTTTCAAAAAAATCATGCAGATATTTTAATAAATCATTTTCCAGGTAGTCACATTTCAATTTCTGAATCAGATGTCCATGCTAAACTAGTTGATCTTAAAGGTAAAATTAGCATGTCTCCTGACAATGTATCTGGTCACCTTTTGTACTTACTAGCTGACAGTCTGTCCATGCCTTTGAAATTATTATACGAACACTGTTTAAATAATAATTATGTTCCAGAACTTTGGAAAACTGAGTATGTAATCCCCATTTATAAAAAAGGTTCCCAAAATCAATGGGAAAACTACAGACCAATAAGCCTTACCTCCCCCATGGATAAAATATTGAAAGCCTAATTAAGGACCTGATTATTTCGTCTCTTGTCTATATTGACACTGAACAACATAGTTTCGAAAAGGGCAGAAGTTTTCTGACAAACTTGCAATGTTTTTACGAAGATCTAAGTTTACAACTGGATAATAGACTCCCTTATGATGTAATCTACATCGATTTCAGTAAGGCTTTTGACCTTCACCCACATTGGGCATTATTTAAAAAAGTTATTGTTTTAACATTAATCCTAATCTTGTAAAATGGATAGCAAACTGGTTATATAAACAATCACAACAAGTTCTGATTAATGGTCAGCTTTCTAGTATGGGGTCAGTTACAAGTGGTGTGCCCCAAGGTTCTATTCTGGGCCCCTGCTTTTTTCAGCTTTTCATAACTGACATAACAAAAAATTGTTGCTCGAATACTGCTAAATATGCCAATGATATAAAAATTGAAGGACTATGTGCCAACTCAGATCAAATAGTATTAATTCAAAATGACCTGGATAAACTATCTCGATAGGTTACCATCTGGGGGATGAAATTAAATCATAGTAAGTATACAATCATGCACTTTGGGGCAAAAAATCCTATGCATGTATATACCTTAGATAGCAAAATGTTAGCACAGACACTGAGAAGGATTTGGGAGTCTTGATATCTGATGATTTCCTCTCTAATTTTCAGATAAATTAGGTCATCCTTAAAGTCAATCGAGTCACTTGGTCCATTAAACAAAATATTAAATCTAGAGACAGTAGAGTATTTATGCCACTTTATAGGGCTTATGTTCTCCCTCACTTGAATTTCTCATCACAACTGTGGTGTCCTTTCAAGAAACAGGACATTACACAATTAGAAAAGGTGCAAAGGGGATACATCAAAATAGGAGAGGCTTGAGAGAAGTCCCATATGAAACTAGACTTACCCTACTAAATCTGATGCCTCTATCTACCAGACAATTAAGAGGTGATCTTCTCCTTATGTATGATGTCATAAATGATCTGTATCTAATAACCAATTTAGGATTCTATTTCGAGGAAGAAACCTACAATTTCAGAGGCTATCCGCTACAGTTGCAACTTAGGAAATGTAATTTTATGCCTTGGAAATGTTTTTACACATTACGTGTTATTAAGCCATGGAATGCTCTGCCTATTGAAGTGATTGTCAGTAGCTCTAAATTAATATTTAAAACACGGCTAGACAAGTTTATTCTTTCTAGCTCCCTTTCTAGTTATTATTGGTATATAGGAGCAACTTATGGTCCTCACGGTTCTCTAGCTCCTAACAAATCCTAGTATGAATCTAGTATTAACTGGAAGCACTTGATTGTATATAAGCAAAACTTTTCTTTTTTGGTTTTTTATCCAAAAGTCAGTAAATGTTTGTCAGTTTATTCTGAAATTTGCTTTCAATTGTAACAAAAGGGTGCATACGCTGTTGGTGAATTTTTGATGATGATCATACTTTGATTGTGGATTTGGCACCATGTTGAACATTGCAAGTAATTTTGGGGTGCACTGATTACCATATGAATATTTAGGGGGAGATTATATGCCACTGTTGTAGTACTCATTGACACCTTTGTTGGATATCTACATTTTCCCCTCACTCCAATTATTGGCAGACTTATGGCTTGTTAAAATTTGAAATGTTATCCTAGGGGAATTTTAATTTCTTTTGTATTTTACTCTTATTTTTATATGGCTTCTAAATGTTTTGTTGGGTATCATGTATTAAAGCTGTAGTCCTCGTTAATACCTTTCTTTAGACTGTCCCTTAAAAGCAAACATTGACAGACTTATGGCTTGTTAAAGTTGAAATACGGATACAAAACTAAGTCTACATTCTTTTTTTGTATAAAGGAATCTTCTTTGTGAGATTGACACAATCTCAGAAAAAAGATTCCTTCATGCAAAAAAAGAATGTGAAAAAAATGAAGTCCAAATTCCTTTTTCGTATAAATGGCTCTTTTTTCATGAGAAAGATGCAATCCCAGGAAAAAGATTCCATCACACAAAAAAGTGAAAAACACTATATCCAAATTCTTTTTTCATATGAAGGCAATCTTGTTTTGCATGGCTGATTCTTGTTTTGTATGGCCATACGAAAAAAGAAAATCATCTCATGAAAAAAGATTTTTAAATTAGTAAAAAACACATTTCTTGGTCATTTTTAAAAAAAAATAACTGAATAATCCACCCAATGAGATACGGATCATCCAGATACATGTGTTGGTGTCTTTTCATGACATCAATTTTATGAGTTTTGAAAAAAAAATCTGAAAAAAAAATGGAAACACGATGGTGGCTATACAAAAAGATGATATTTTTCTCATGAAAAAGATTGCCCCATATGAAGCAGAATCCTTTTTCGTATGGCCTAAATTTTTTTTTATATGAAAGCACTATCCAAAAGACTAAACTGAGCATGTGCAGAAATACAATTTCAAATCCTTATAACTCTAGAATGGATTAATATTTGTTCACCAAACCAATGAAAGGCACCACTCTTGCCTAGTCCATCTGTACCCTGAAAATTTCAGACCAAACTTCTAAACTATCTGGGCACTTGGCAATGACAAAAAACAAACAAACAGCAATGACAACAACAACAGAAAAAAAAAAACAGCAACATAATCCAGATTTTTTTTTTTTTACTTTTTCACTATCTGGAACTCAGAATCAGCACATCTGTCAGCAATGAAGATTGGCATGCAAAGAAACTTTTCCACTGAGACTGAGCATGCAAAACATGATACACAACTGTTGAAAAGTGGTAAAGCTATTAAAGTGCAAAATTAGGGCTTTAATAATAAACAACCTACTCAACCCTAAGTATAGTGGTACTACCTTACCATTAAAACATATTCTTTACAAAAAGAATTCATTAATGCAGCAGCTATGGTAACTTAAGACCAACAACATTGGGTAATGTGGCATTAGGGTTTCACACCCTAACTTCCCATCCCCCAAGCAGCAGAAGGAAAAAAAATAGGGTTTTGGATCTCCAGAGTCTTGTTGAATCAAGTGTGGGGTCTTTCTTGGGCTTATTATCCCAATGCTCCCCCTTCCCCAGCACATAGCTTCCATTCCAAAACACAATGTATAGCTCCATGCCAGTGCCTCATAGTAATAACACTCTTCAAGGGTAGAGAAGTATGTCTCACCACATTTTGCCAACACGGTTTTTTGTAGCTGTCTTCACACAGGGCCCTGCAGGTCCTGCATGAAGAACAGAGATCATGTGTGAAATTGTTTGTTCAGGGAACAGAATGAGTATTAGTACTGACAACTCCAAAGAAGACCTGACCACTGATTTGCCAAGACTCTAGAGACCTAAAACCCTAATGTGTTTTCCTTTTGCTGCTTTGGGATGGGGGTGTGGAGTTCAGTTTTGGAAACCCTAATGCCTAATTTCTTTACTTTTGTGATGTTAAGTTACCGTAAGTGGTGAATTAATGAAGCGTTTTTTGCAAAGATTTTCCTTTCTTTTTGAGATAATAGAATCATATCCTTATTCATGCAAGTCACTTCAGGATCTCTGTGAACAGATGGAGATGTGCATGTCTCTCTGGGCCCTGCACCATAGGAAGCCTTCTTCTACCAGGTGCACAGGGCCTTTCCATGCAGTGACAGATGTAAAGAATTCATGGGCCTGTCTGGTGGGTTGCAGAAGCAAAGGACTCTCTGTTCACTGCATTTCCATGTGGCTGCATACAGATGCACAGGGCAAAGGGTCCATCTGTCGACCAATGTACAGGGCCCTCTGCCACCTAAGGGTGCAGAGATCTATGGGTAAAAATGTTCAGGGATGTATGCCAATAGAACAGTTGTCTTCACTATATGGTACCTGGGCCTGTGCAGACAAACCTGCAGCTTTCAGTATCTGGCTTGAAGCATGCTGCATAACAGCACCATCTCCCCACCCTCACCCCATCCAGCTGGGTCGCTGATCTTGCCTGGCTCAGAGATAGAGAGAACAGGGGATCACCAGCTCACTGTTTGAACTAATGTCAGCAGTATAACTCCAGCTGCAGCTTCAGTGTTCCAGAAAGTTGTGTTGTTCCCATACAGAGAACATGGGTGAATGACTGCTTTTATTAAGCTGTGCACCCTGTATTTTGGGTACCCAGAAAAGGAATTCCTGGCATTTTTTCCAGAAAACATACACTTGAATCTAGGTAAATGGGTTTTGTTTACATGGGTTCATGTATTTTTTTTAATACATCATTGTTTCATATATTTTCAATAATTATGAGTTAAAAAAGAACATGATGGTGGCTGTCACAAAGGGTATTTTCCTCACATGATTATTATTTATTTATGTTTGTAGCACAACAGGTAAATCATGAAAATAAGCACTCACAATCCTTTTTTTTTTTTTACTGTACTCATTTCTTGGTTAACTAAAACGTTTTTATAACTGTGGAACCATACAATAATTTTTCAAAAAATCTTCAAAAGGCACACACTTGGCATGTTGCCCATCAACCCTGAAAATTTCATGAAAAAATCCATTCTATCTAGACTGTAGATAAGAGTAAAAAATATACAATGTTAAGCACAGGGAAGCCAAATATGCTTTTTTCAAGTTTTTGGCACTCCATACCTCACAAACGAAACAAGATGCCATCACAAAACTTTCCACATCTTTAGACTGTCACAGCCTGACTGCATGCCCAGTGTTGAGCTACAGTATTTCATCAAACAACACTAAAGTTGTTAAGGTGCAAAAAGTGAGGTTTAACATTAAACAGCCTACTCAACCCAAACTATAGGGGCACTACCACACCCCTATAATATTCTACACATCTATACTACCATTATTTTAATGTGTTATTAACACATTAATAGCACATTACTACTGAACACTACAATCCACTCCAATAACACATGTGACAATCCCCTTAATGACAAATGCAATTGGCCCATTCTATCAGCAAATAAGCTCAGATGTGCAGACTATATGAAAATGGGAGTGAGTGTTAGTGTTAATAACCCCAAGGGAGATCCCAGGCCTGATTTTCAAGACTCAGGACAGCCAAAACTATAATGTTTTTCCTTTTGCTGCTTCCAGGGTGGAGGTGGGGTGTCATCACATTTTCCTACTTTTGTCAGTTTAACCTTAACTGGTGCATTAAGAACATTTTTTTGCAATTAATTTCCTTACTTTTTGACATAGTAGAAATGTATTATCATTCATACAGGTCATTTTGGGACAAGCATGAACCCATCCATGTGATCACAGAAGAGCAGAGCTTTCCTTGTATTTTTTTTTGTACAGATGGACTATTTTCTGTTCTTATTTCTTAGGATCTTAATGTTGTTGTAGTCATGAAGACCTTTCCATTGATATATACATTGTCAGTTGCCTCCAAAGACTGATAGAGTTACAGCTTGTTAAATCTGCAATGTTATCCTTTGGGCATTGTAATTGTTTAGTTTATGCTTTTTATATGACCATTTATTATTTTTTTGGGGGGGGTTATGTGTTAGTGTCAAGGTACTCAATACAACCTTTATTTTGATATCTAGCATGTCCCTTAACTCCACATATTGACAGAGTTATGACTTGTTAACGTTGAAATGTAAGAAAAAAACAAAGTCCATTTTTTTGTATGAAGGGATCTTTCTTGTGAAGTTGCATCATTCATACAAAAAGATTGCTTCTTACAAAAACAAATATGTAAAGAAACTAAGCCCAATTTCATTTTTTGTGTGATGAGAATTATTTTTTTGTATGGCCTTATTGTTTTTTTTTATAAGGCCATACAAAAAAAAGAAATTTGGATCATGAAAAAAGATTTTAAAATATTTTAAAAACAGATTTTAGTGTGATTGTTCCACAAACTAATTGCAAAATCTACCTAACAGGGGCCCAATTACCCAAATTCATGTGTTCGTGTCTCTGCAGAATATAACTTTTATGGGTTTTCAAAAGAATTAAAAAAAAACAGAAACAAGATGGCAGCCACATGAGAGAAATAATTATTTTTTCACAAAAAAGATTACTCCCATATGAAACTGAATTTTTTTTTATATAGGACAAGTTCTTTTTTGTATGAAACAGCTATCCAAAAGACTGCACTGAGCATGCTCAGAATCTATATTTCAAATCCTTATAACTGTGGAACAGATTAATATTTTTTTCACTAAACCCCTTTAGCACGAGACCCTTTTCTACCCTGAAAATTTCCAAGCAAAATTCCAAACTATCTCATGCGAAAATGTTTGTCACTTTTTCCACTATCCAGCTCTTGGAATCTGCACATCCAACTTGAATGAAATGTGGCAAGTTAGGATACTTGGCCTATGAGACTACACATGCCTAATATCATGCAGATCTGTTTATTGGTGGCAAAGCTATTAAAGTGCAAAGTTAGGGGTATCTTTGTTGCACAACCTAAAATGCACATAGTTTTTAAAGAGCTACTGATGCCTCAAAGAAAACTTTTAAAACCATAATAATTAGTTATAATTCTGCCTGCTTTCCATTAATATTTTATGTATTTCTCCTCCCCATGATTTATTACTAAAGACATTTGCATGACTATATGATATTTATCCCTTAGAGTCTCTTCAGAGTCCATCTGTCTCTATAGCTTATTCCCTACTGCAAGTCATAATTCTCTATTGTGACATCACAATCTGTTTCCATGGGAGTAACTGTGATGCCACAAGCAATGCTCTATGACTTCAGGTAGACAGAAAGCAGCAGGAATAGATGAACTCTTTAGGAGCAAATATCATGTTTTGATACAGATGACCTCAGTTATAAATAATGGGAAGGAGGATTATAGCACTAATGGAAAATACAGACCATTCACAGAAGAAAGGCTCCTGACAGAACTCCTAAAATGTAAAGTGGACAAGGTAATGGGACCTTACAGGATTCACCCTAGAATTCTAAAAGAACTAAGGGGAGAAATAGTGACACCAATAACTATGCTTTTTAACAAATCATGGGAAGATGGTGTGGTACTTGAGGACTGGAGAAAGGTGAATGTGATTCCTCTTCTAAAAAGTAGAGCAAGGCAGAGGCAGGAAACTACAGACCTGTTAGTTTGACACCAGAGGTAGGGAAAATGATGAAATCACTTCTGAAAGAAAGAATTGTTGAGTACCTAGAGGCCAGTGGGGCACAGGACCCAAGACAGCATGGATTCAAAGTGGGAAGGTCATGTCAGATGAATCTAATAGATTTCTTTGACTGGGTGACCAAAGTAGTAGACCAGGGAGGGGCTGTGGACATGGCCTACTTAGACTTTAGCAAGGCATTTGACATAGTCCAACACAAGTTAGCCAGCCTGGGAGTGGGCCCCAGGGTGGCAGCCTGGGTAAAAAATTGGCTGGACAACAGGACACAGAGGGTAATAGTAAATTGAGTGCCCCCCAAAGAAAGGGGGGTTACTAGTGGGGTATTGCAGGGTTCAGTATTGGGGCAGGTCCACTTTAATGTCTTTATAAGTGACATTGCAGAGGGACTGGAAGGAAAAGTATGCCTCTTTGCAGATGACACAAAGATCTGCAACAGGGTTGATGCATGGGGGGGTGGAAAGGATGAGAAGGGACTTGGCAAGATTTGAGGAATGGTCAAAAGTATGGCAGCTTAGATTCAGCGCAAGGAAGTGCAAAGAAATGCACCTGAGAAACAAAAACCCAGGGGAAAAGAACACAATGGGGGGAGGTACTAACAACAACAAAAATGAAAAGGGACCTGGGGGTAGTCATGTCAGACAATCTAAAGGTAGGCAGGCAATGAGAGAAGACAGAAAGGAGGGCTGGGGGGATACTGGGATGCACAGTGAGTGGCATCACCAGTAGAAAGCAAGACATTGTTATATGTCTGTACAGACAGTTGGTGAGACCCTATCTGGAGTACTGTGTGCAGTTCTTGAGACCCCTTCTCCACAAGAACATAGACAGGATGGAGGCAGTCCAGAGGGAGACAACTAAAATGGTTCAGGGTCTGCACCAGAAGCCATATGAAAAGAGACTAAAGAAGCTTTATATGTATACCCTCAAGGAAGGGAGGGGATATGATAGAAACTTTCAAGTGCCTCAAGGGAATCAACAAAGTCCAAGAGGGTAGAATCTTTCAGAAAAAGAGATGAACAAGAACAAGGGGTCACAGTTTGAAGATAAAGGGGGGACAGCTCAGGGGCAATGTGAGGAATTATTTTTTCACAGAGAGGGTGGTGGATGCATGGAACAGCCTTTCTGAGGAGGTCATGGGTCAAAAACAATGTGGGAATTCAAGAATGCATGGGACAGACCTAAGGCAATTATAGTGGGTGGTAGGAGGAAGTAGGCTGTTGGTAAACTAGGATCTACAGCTTATCCAGTAGGTAGGGAAATAGGCAGACTCGGTGGGCCAAGTGGCCCCTATCTGCCATCAAAGTCTATGTTTCTGTGTTAATACAAGGGGGGGCAGTGTCTAAATATTAGGTTTTGTTAAAGTTCTCCTGAACATATCACCAGCTTTATAAAGCAATGTTTATGGAATGGTGCTGCTTGTTTTCCTTGAGAAAACTGCTGCATATGATATTTAAACTTGGGAGAAACAGATCCTATACGTTTTTGCTGACAGGGAGGGCTAGACTGTTAGTTCAGGAGTTGACATCAGCAGCAGCTCTTCAATGAAACTGGCTTTTTATTTTGAACAGGCAGTGAACTTAGGATTGTACTGTAACACGACTTGCAACTTTTAAACAAAGTAACTCAGAGATCTTATTTTTGGCATGAGGTTGATTGGTGCTATGCTGATCCAAATTCTGAATTTACTGATGTCAGAAATTTTGACTTTAGTTTCTGTTTAATAGCTTTCACAGTGTTTGGCAAAATCAGCTGAAATTTTGCATGTGTTTTCTAGTAAGCAACATCTAAATCTTTGGAAAGTTTTATGACAGCAGCTTGTGTGCAGTCTGAGATCTGCATGCGCCATTTTCTTGTACATGTTAAATTTTTTCCTATATTTGAAATGAGATTTAGGTTGTCTCTCATGGACAACCTGCACTCTTTTTTTATCAAGTATGTGTGTGCTGTGGTCAGTTGTGAACTGTTAACATATGCAGTGTACTGTCTGGAATGATGATCATCAAAATTTGTATGTAGACGAGAGTATTGGCTGGCATGTAACATCTCTAGTGACATTGTCATTTATGCATTCTGAATGATTCTATGGTGGGTTCAGTGTCAAGATACTGAATGCCATCAATAATTAGGTAACTAAAATGCATTAGATTTATTCATAATAGACTGTATTCACATGTATAGAAGGTAAATAACACTGCATTTGGGTATTCAGTTGTGGCTTCCCTGTTAATACTTATGTTTGGCAAGCCTGAAAGCATGCTAATTATTTAAAAATTTAGTCAAATGAGCTGTTCTATTCCCAACACTAATTGCACGAGAACCATTTTTTTCATAACATGTTAAATCCAGAAAATATATACAAAACGTGAAACAACAGAGTTTTCTTATGTGTGTGTTATGCATGTGTATTTCTATCAGTGCTTGTTCTGTTTGGGGGGGGCAGGGCAGCAACAGAGTAAAACACTGAGTGCTGCACATTCGAGCAGACTTGATAGTCCCTAGGGCCTGTATCTGCTGGCAATTTTCATATGTTCATATGTATATGTTTGCATGTGCCTGTGCCTGATATAAAGTGTGTGTGTGTGTGTGTGTGTGCATGCATATGTGTGCGTGTGTGTGCATGCATATGTGTGCATGTGTGTGTGTGTGTGTGTTTGTGAGTGTTTTCATCTATTTCTTTTAGTATTAGGACTGTGTATTTTTGTATGTTGTACTTTCTCCTGTGTGTCTGAAACCAACAGTATTGACAGTATTTGTGTTTGTATCTCTGTGTATTTTCTGCTGTGCCTATCTGTCTGTTTGACTGTCTTTGCATGACTCTATGTCACATACATATGTGTGTAAGAGTGAGGAGGTGGAGAAAGAGACAAAATGCATTTAAAGTCTGTACTGTTTGATACTATAGGTGACTTAGGACTTAAGCACAAGATGCAGGCTGTACAGTATGTTCTATGTTGTAAAATCATCTCCTCAGTTACGTATCTGCCAGTGGCTATTAAGCATTGTCTCTTATATCACTGTGTATTATGTTGTCAGCCCTGCAACAGTTAATATTCTCAAAAAAAAATGTGAAATATTTGCCTATTCAGATGACTGGTTGTTTATCATGTTTAATCTTGTGATATGTTTTAGCTTTTTTTCTGTTACTGCTGCAAAGTTAGCTTTGCATGTTGTCTCTTGAGTAATTCTGTCTGTTTTTAAAGGTGTCCAGGAGTTTATTATATTAGTTTACACTTTCCAAATTGCTAAGTAATCAAAGTGGAAGAGTGGGAACTGACATCATAAATGTCCGTCAAAGACTTATGAGTGGGAAATGATGTGAATGTGAGGCATAGTGAGCTGCATTAAAAAGTAACCAACCTCAGTTTCTGAAATAGAACTGCTTACTAAAACTGCTTACAAATATATGACAAAAACCAGAAGCTCTATAGATGCTTTCTTTAACAGTCATATAAACATTTGTATCACACAGAAATACACTGATGTCCATACATTTCTAGATTTCATAAAGCTCTCCTACAGTAAAGGCCTAAAGATGTACTTAGAACTTGTCTTCTGAGAAAATGTCATGTTTATCAGCACATTTCAGAAAGTCTAAAACATGTTGTTAGTAATGTTCATTTCTCTATGTGGTTCCCAAACCATTGGAATTATTACCATTATTTTTCAGAACATTAAGATATACCATATAAACTCGCATATTAGCCGACCCACATATAAGCTGACCACCCAACCCCAGTCATATTTTTTTTTACAAATGGAGTGACCCATGTATAAACTGATGTGAAATTTATTAGTGCACAAAACACTTTGAAGGCATGACATACCACACAATAAAAAAACTTGTTTCACTTCAGCAACAAAAATGTTTTCATTCAGGAACATAGTGGCAGGAAGTGACACAAAGTGCATAACATTTATTTTATGGTCCATTTAAAATACCCAGAACTGTATTCTCAGGTAATCTCAGGCATTGTCTTCACCCCCCTCACTCAATTCACGTTTCTCATCAGAAATTCTGAGTGAGTGCAGATTTTTGTTGAGGAACTCATCTGTCAGGAGCTGTGGCTGAGTTGTTTGTGGATTCTGCATATTCCACAACCCGAAGCTTCAAAGTCGTATCTATGAGCTACATTTTTGTTTCTGGCTCCTTTTGGCAGAGGATTTTAATTAATGTCACCATCAGGAGATTTTTAAGTCTAATTGGAAATCTAATCTGGGATAGCCTTCTAATTGATTTATTCGGATTTGTTGATTGACCTGCATATAAGCCAATGCCACAAAAAAACAATTTACAAAACTGGGACAAAAATGTCGGCTTATACACAAGTATATATGGTAGATTTTATTGTTCTACCCATATTTCTTCTATGCTTATAAGACAGAAGAAAGTTCTTGGGAATTTTTGCTCCATATCATAGATGTGTGCCTCTGCAACCCACCAGACAGCCCCTAGAAATCTTGACATCCATTGCTGCACTTCCATAGGCAGACAGAGTCTTCCTTTGCTGCACGGGCCCTGCATGTCAGCATCTGTATTTGTTTATGTTGGTCCCTTTGGGACCTGCATGAATAGGATATGATTCCACTATCCTAAAAAGAAAGGAAATTCTTTGCAAAAATCCTGTGTTAATACACCAGTTAGAGTTCAACTTAACACAACAAAAGTAGGGAAATGTGGTGTTAAGGTTTACAATCCTAACAACCCACCCCACCCCAAGCAAAAAAAGGATAAGACCACACAAGCAATCACAGTCAACCATCATCAGGTGAGACAAACAACATACAACTCTTTCCAGATGACACAAATGCAGTAGCACTAATGTGCTACTTTATGGATTTGTACCTCTGGCTGCATAAGCATGGGCCCCACAAAGCCTGTGCTTATGCAGCCACACCTGTTCACCTGTGTTATATGTTGTACAGCATGTATGATTATGTGTGGCTGCAGAAGCACAGGCCCCATGGCACCTGTGCTCATGTGGCCAAAGTTACTAATGCACGCTGTATGAGATATCTCACTATATACATGATCTGCTAGTGTATGTTTTTTTATAAGCACTGCTTAACTGAAAAACTGCTATTCACTTGAAAAAAAGTTTTAGATCTGCTGCTGAAACCATGATGATACCCATATTGCAGCACTGCTTTCAGTTGTGTAACTGAAGCCAGAAGTTGGTGTGTATGTCCTACACCTCTGGCTGAAGAGGTTCAGGTCCCTCAGTGGCCTGTACTTCTGCAAACAGAACTGTTGACATTTTTGTATCATGGATTTTGTGGTGCTTGTACTTCTGTAGCCAGATGTCAGTGTGTATGTCATACAGATGTGGCTGAAGAAGCATAGGCCCCCTCCACTGTGTGGATGTCTTACAGTGCCCATGAGTGCCTCATGCTACAGAGGCATTGTCCTCATAGATGCTGCACTTCTGAATACAAAATAACTTCTATAATATGAATATCATGGATTTGTATCTGGTGCAGAAGCCTGTGGTTCTGTGCACAGAAGCAGTGTTGTGATTTGAGTACAAATCCAAAAATGTGGTGTGCACATAAGGACCAGAAAATCAAGAAGTGGTGCAAGTAAAATAAATCTTTACTGAGTTACTTCATAATAAATGCATACCACAACAACATAGTGCAATGAATAAGCTTTGCCTCCTAGACAAGCACAATCCCCTAGTGCCTCAGTTCAACAGAGACTTTAGTGGGGGTGAGGCAAATAAGGAGCACTAATACATTTATAGAACACATGATCAATTAATTAACAAAATTACCATTTACTTACTTTGCATTCAAACAGTTTCAAAGCATCCACATAATTAAGTTGTCAATAAATAGATAAATCATTGCTATTTTAAATTTGACAATAGTGAAAACATAATAAATGCATACAACAGCACTAAAAACATACAAATGCTATCAAAAACTGAAGTTAAATGCAAAATAAAGTAGTGGACTAAAAGATTTTTATAATTGAAACAAAAAGTAACTGCACGTTAAGCAATCAGTTCCTGCCAAATCTGTATTTATACTAGTTGAACTTTAGTATGTCTATACCAGAAACATTGAAGCACTGGAAAGAATTTTTTTTTTTTTACCTAGACCAAAGTCATGGCATCACCATTAGTAAGTTCCTTGGATAATATCCAAAAATGGGTAGGAAGGAGTTGCTGATCATTCAACAGGGTCTGAAAAAAGCCTGAAGTGGGAAGAAAAACAAACAAACTCAAATAAGTGATGCAAGGATAAAAAAACATGCAAATGTACATTTATACTTGTTTAAAATATTTACTCATTTTTCTTCAAAGATGGTTTGATATCCCAATTCTCATTTAGTTCAATAGGTTTGACGCTATTCATTTTGAAAATCCATTTACTTTCTCTGCAGAAGAGCACTGAATCTATCACCACCTATTATTTGAGATGTGACCCATTCCAAACCCATGAACTTCAAATTCTCAGGTGAAGAATTATGGTGCAACAAAAAATGAGTGCCCACTGACGTTTCATGGCAATTGTTTAAAATGGACCTCACATGTTCTTGAATGTGTTGTTTGAGTGGTCTCACCGTTTTACCTATGTACACCAGATTACAAGTGCACCAAAGTACGTATACTGCTTACTATGTGTCACAAGAAATGAATTCTTGAATCTTGACATGATTATCTTGAAATTTAGGATGGTTATGTTGCCAATAAGGGCAAACTTGCGGATGTTACATAGTTTGCATGTGAAAAAGCCACTTGGCCTTTGTGGTAGCCAGGTATGTGTACTAGTCACAGCCTTCTTCATTCTGCTATGTACTAATTTGTCTTTTAAGCTGTTTGCATGACAGAAACAGACCCTGGGTTTGACCCCCACTGTGCACCCCACTGTCTCATCACTCATTAAAATGGGCCAATTCTTAAAAATGATGTTCCCTATTTGCCCTGTCACAGGATTATACTCTGTGATGAATGTGCAAGGGGTCTGGTCACCAGTATCAGAACACTCCAATTTGCCTAACAAGGTCCTTCTATCAATTTTGTCCACTCTTTTCTTGGATGTGCATAAGAGATTCAAATCATAACCCCTAGCTTGAAACCTGTATATCAGTTCACTAACCTATGTCTCATAATCGCTGTCAGATGAACAGTTTCTCCTAAGTCTCAACAATTGACAATATGGAACGGATTTTTTGAGGCTGGGAGAGTGTTCACTGTCTGAATGGAGAACAGAATTAGTGGGGCTGGCCTGCCAGCACAGCAGTTGGATTTCCGCTTGAGAGCTGGGTTCAGGAAAGGGCCCTGGTCATCGAAGGCCGGCTGGGGGGAAAAGGATTAAGCACCCTCTAGACTGCTGCTCTCCTTCTCTGGGGGGGGGTGCATTCAGTGCAGAAGCAACACCTGGTGGAGGCTGGGTTCATCACATTGCACCGACACCAGTTACTCTCTGGGGCAGGGCGGACATCAGCCGTCATTGCATGTCCCCACCTCAGCTTAAGAGGGGAAAATCCTGCTCCAGCTGTCTCCTTGAAGCCCTGCCCTGGGCTACAGTTAGCCTCCTAACTGGGCTCTCCAGACCAGTCATAGTTTCATTGCACTGGTAAGCCTGACAGTGCTGCGACCCCACCCTCTGGGGGGCAAGCCAGGGATGACTGGGAGAGCTCCGGCAACCTAGAAGGTGAAAGCTTGTAAGGGTGCCATGGCCAGGGTGGATGACACAATGGTCTGGAGCAGCCAAAAAGCTAGTAAATAAAAAAAATTAAAAAAGAACAGAATTAGAGGCTGTGGGCTTTCTGAAAGTTTTTGTATTGATCATATGTTTATGCTTAGCATTTTCACTAACAGTTAGGGTGAGGTCCAAGAAATGTAATGTAATGGGATCACGTGTGAGTGAATTTTAAATTTAGTTCATCGGTATTCAACCATTTCATAAACTCTTCAATCTCGCTGCATTACCCTTGCCAAATGCAAGCTATATCATCTATAAAGGAGGTACCAACTTTTTATTCTAGTGAAAATGTATTTAGGGTCTCATTGAAAGCTTTTTGTTCCTCACAATGGCCAAGAAAAAGATTTGCATAGCTTGGCACCATGACTGCACCCATGGCTGTACCACAGACTTGTCTATAGTGGTTACCCTCAAACTCAAAGTTATCATGTTTATGAATAAAATTGAGGGGTTTTAGAATAAAATCATTTGGTACATTTGGGTCCTCACCATTTTGTCGAAGAAAGTATTCAGTTGCAATAATTCCTTGTTCATGGTGAATCGAAGTATATAATTCAATTCCTAACCAACAACAGTTACTCTCCCATTTCACCTCTGTTAATTTGCCTAGCAAGTCAGTAGTGTCTTTAATATAAGATCTTAGCCCCTCCACCTTTAACTGTAGAAGAACATCCACAAACTTGCCTAGATTTTAAGTTAAGGAACTCACACCCAAGATGATAGGTCTCCCAGGTGGTCTCTCTCTGTGTTGTGAATTTTAGGCAAAATGTAAAAAACAGGTATCACAAGAAAATCTTTCCAATTATAACCATATTCTGTCTCTGAAATGTCCCCTCTAGAGAGTGCTTCTGATAGAAGTGTGTATATTTCCTTCTTATATTGTGGTATGGGATTCACATATAGTGGTTCGTAATTGTTCTCATCCTGTAATAATCCCTGAACAATTTCTCTATAATGTTCTTTACCTAAAATCACAATATTCCCACCCTTATCTGTCAGTTTAATGACCACAGATTAATTTTCAGACAGCTATTTCAAAGCTAGTTTCTCTCCCATAGTAAGGCTGTGATTTGTAGTCTTCCCCTTATTATTTAATAGTTCTTGTACCTGTTTAGTGACAGTTTTTTCATATGCATCAGTTACTGTATTATAAGTTTTAGGACAAAACATTGAACTTGGTCTAAATAATATTTTACGTAACTTTTTAATATTTACATTGGCTGACAGAAGTCCCGTACTACTCCTCTCACTGGAGGTCAAAAGATAAGTGTCAATACCTGTCTCAAACAACAGACTTTCAAGGGTGTGTAGGTCTGCAGACATGTCTGATACATTTTCATTGCCATTTTATGTTTGCAGGTTACTCACCAGTTCCTCCTTAGAGATCTCAGTGTTTGTGATATCAGAGATTTCCCACAATAAAAGGTCCAGATCCTCTGTTATCAGTTGTGATTCTTCAGCAGGATAACCCATTTCCAAAATGTTAAAGTCTGTTAAATCCTGGTCTGTAGTTTTAAAGAAGTGTAATTTCAAACGAAGTTTTCGAAAACATTTCTTTAGGTCCACAAGGACCTGAAAATCATTGATTGCTGGTGTAGGAATAAAGCTAAGTCCTTTCTTTAGAACTTTTTCCTGTTCCAAAGTTAAAGTTATCTCTGATAGGTAGAGAAAGGGGAGATACTGTAGATGGTGGACCTGAATATGCCAGATGTTAACTGGAGCATTTTTACTGCAGCCACATCCAAGAGCAGGGCCGTTCTCGATGTCCTACAGGGGGCATGCCTCAGACAGCTAGTGTTGGGACCCACTCAGGAGTGAGCAATCTTAGACTAATACTCTCAAATGGGGACATTGAGAGGATCTCAGATCTAGAAGTGGGTAGCCATCTAGGAACAAGTCACCACCAAACAGTGTGGTTCATGATAAAATCAGCAGCACAGTCAAGCCATACAAAAGTGAAGGTACTGGACTTCAGGAGGGATGACTTTGGCAAGATGGGAGAGTGCCTTAGAAAAGCACTAGCAAATAGACAAGAAGGAGGGGTGGAGCAACAACGGGGAAACATCAAAACTGCCATCACAGAGGCAACAAACCTTTGTATGAAGCAAATAAACAAATCAAACTGAAAGAAAAAGCCACTATAGTTCTCTAAAGAGGTGGCAGGGAAGATTAGGGAGAAAAAAGATAGCATTTAAGAAGTATAAGGAAACATAGAAGGAGCAGGACAGAGCACTGTACCAGTTAAGGCAGAAGGAAGCAGGAAAGGCAATCAGAATAGCAAAGGCCCAAACTGAGGAAAAGATAGCCAACTCAGTTAAGAAGGGGAATAAAACCTTTTATAGGTACTTTAGGGAGTGTAGAAATACAAAGGGATGGATAGTGAGGCTGCACAGAATGGACAGTGGGTGGGCAGAGAGGAACAGTGAAAAAGTAGGGATACTGAATGAATACTTCTGCTCAGTATTCACAAAAGAGGAGGAGGGGGAGGTACCTAATCCAATTAACAGAAGCACTCTGGATAGGGAGAGTCGATCCCAATCCTTTCACAGAAGAAAGGGTTCTGAAAGAACTCCTAAAGCTGAAGGTGGACAAAGCAATGGGACCTGATGGGATTCACCCCAGAATTCTAAAATAATTAAGGGGAGAACTAGTGACACCACTGACTACCCTTTTTAACAAATCATGGGAGGATGGTGTGGTACCTGAGGACTGGAGGAGGGCGGATGTGATTCCCCTTCACAAAAGTGGGAGCAAGACAGAGGCAGGAAACTGCAGACCTGTCAGCTTGACCTCTGTGGTAGGGAAAGAGATGGAATCACTTCTGAAGGAAAGACTTGTTGAGTACTTATAGGCCAGTGGGGCACAGGACCCAAGGCAGCATGGGTTCACAGCAGGAAGGTCATGTCAGATGAATCTAATCGATTTATTTGACTGGGTGACAAAAGTAGTATACCAGGGAGGGGCTATGGACATAGCCTACCAAGACTTTAGCAAGGCATTTGACATAGTCTCACACAAAAGATTAATAAAGAAATTAGCCAGCCTGGGAGTGAGTCCCAGGGTGGTAGCCTGAGTAAAACATTAGCTGGACAACAGGACACAGAAGGTAATAGTAAATTGAGTCCACTCTGAAGACAGGGAGTTACTTGTGGGGTACCGAAGAGTTCAGTACTGGGTCCAGTCCTTTTTAATGTCTTTATAAGTGACATTGCAGAGGGACTGGAAGGAAAAGTATGCCTCATTGCAGATGACACAAAGATCTGCAATAGGGTTGATACACAGGGAGGTGTGGAAAGGATGAGAAGGGACTTGGCAAGGTAGGAGGAATGGTCAGAAGTATGGCATCTTGGATTCAATGCAAAGAAAAGCAAAGTAATGCACCTGGGAAACAAAAACCCAGGGGAAGATTACACAATGGAGGGAGGTAGTAACAACAACAAAAATGGAAAGGGACCTGAGGGTGATCATATCAGTTGACCTTAAGGTTGGCAAGCAATGTGAGAAGGCAGTAGGGAGGGCTGGGGGGATACTGGGATGTATAGGGAGAGGCATCACCAACAGAAAACAGGAAGTTGTTATCCCTCGGTACAGACAGTTGGTGAGACCCCATCTGGAGTACTGCATACAGTTCTAGAGACCCAGTCTCTGCAAGGACATAGACAGGATGGAGGAAATCCAGAGGAGGGCAACTAAAATGGTGCAGGGTCTGCAAGAGAAGCCATATGAGGAGAGACTAAAGGAGCTTAATATGTATACCCTTGAGGAAAGGAGGGGGTGGGGCATGATAGAAACTTTTAAGTACCACAGTGGAAGCAATGAAGTCCAAAAGGGAAGCATCTTCTGAAAAAGAGATGTGCAAGGACAAGATGCCACAATTTGAAGATAGAGGAGGGACAGCTCAGGGGCAATGTGAGGATGTATTTTTTCACAGAGAGAGTGGTGGATGCATGGAAAAGCCTTCCTGAGGAGGTTGTGGGGTCTAAAACTGTGGGAGAATTCATGAATGCATGGGAGAGACATAAGGCAATTCTTGTGGGGGGTAGGAAGAAATAGGCTGTTTGCTGACTAGGATCTGCAGCTTATCCTGTAGGTAAGGAAATGGGCAGACTAGGTGGGCCAAGCAGTCCTTATCTGCCATCAAAGTCCAAGTTTCTATGTTCAGTATCTGTAAGTTATTTCCTTCTTCCTCTCTCTCAGCAACATCTCTGTTCTTGTTTGAGTTCTGTCCGCCTCGATTCCCTAGTCTGTTTTTTCTTTGTCTTTTTCCTTTGCATTTGGTCCTGGGCATATCTAAAAAGAATCCTTGTTCTGATTTGTTTCTTTTTTATTTGTTTCTCCTTTATTTCTGCTGTCTGTTCTTCTACTGGGTCTGACAAATCTCACTCTTGAGCACCCTCTGCTTTTGGATCTCAGCTTACTCCAGCTAAGAATATCTCCCCATTCATAATCTGCTTTGTCCCTATTCAGTTTGGTTGTTTTCCTGGAAATTACGGCTGATTCGTATTTCTGTAATGTACTCTTCAGCTGCTTATTGGAATCCGAATGCTCTGGCCATGTTTTGAAGTTCAATACTGCTGTTTTAGCTTGCTGTAACTCTTTAGTTAGTTCATCATATTTATTGAGGTCTTCACGGATTAAAAGTTGCAGGAAAATCTTAGTGCAGTCACAAGCTGCTTTCAGCCACTTGTCCTTGAACTGGAAATTGTCAAGACTGCTGGAGGGCACTACTGTTATTCTCAATCCTCATGGTGCCTGCTCCTAATCCAAATACTCCTATAGACTGATGATATTGTAAGTGATTTCAGTTTCTTTGATTAGCAAATGCTCAAGATTAATAAAGGCAATCATGATATTTGCACTGGTATTATAGTGATCACTTGCATTACCTTTAAGCTTGTCCCTTGCTTTTCTCCTTCTTGCATCAATGTACTGGTAGTCTCCTCCCATTCCAAATCAGTATTCTTTCATGACTGATCAGGATTTGTAGCCTGATCTGATTCCTACTTGATACCACTAGATAATTTAATTTGTAGTTTACGGAACACTGTTCCAGTGGACCAGAAGACAAAGTTTTCCTTTAAAGCTGAAACGCCACCCTCATGGCATAGGGTGCTGTGGCAAATAGTAGCACAACGAAGTGATCCAAAACAGCAACTGCTGCGAACTCCTAACACAGCCGTGCAGCTCCACAGATAAAGGTGGCCAACCTCAGTAGAATACAAATCCAAAAACATGATGTATACATAAGGACCAGAAAATCAAGAAGTGGTGCAAGTAAACTAAATTTTTCCTGAGTCACTTCATAAAAAATGCATACCACGACAGCATAGTGGAGCGAATAAGTTTTGCCTCCTAGACCTGAACAATCCCCTAGTGCCTTGGCTCAACAGAACATTCAGTGGAGGTGAGGTAAGTAAGAAGCACTAATACATTTATAGAACACATGATTAATTAATTAACAAAATTACCAGTTACATATTTTGCATTAAAGCTTGTTCAAACAGTTTGCCAGAATTTAAATTTCAGGTATTTCCCCCTCATTTTCAAACAACATACACAAGTTTAAGCAGATCAGAAATATCTTAACTACTGTACCACATGATCACTTCTAACAAGGTTCATATTTACAGCTTTAAGTGGGACTGATTTATAAGTAGTCAAACTTTCACAACATTTTAAAATAAAGTTTTGCAAGAATGCAAACTGCAAATTTATAAACCCCTGAAACTTGGAAACTAGAGTATGCAATGTCATTAAATTTTAGTAGGTTTTTAGACCTGACCAGGAGACTGTGTGTGTCAATTTTATTAATTGCTTACTGCCAGAAATTGCAAAATAACATTTGTACTTAAAGTCAGAGTCCATGAATCTTTGAGAAAATTGCAAAATTTCATGAAAATTCCATAAAATTGGAATTTTATAATTTCATTCAGCCTTATCTGAGGGATTCTAATTAAAGGATAGGGGTATGATAAGAAAGTAGTGCAGGGGGTCACCAGGTTCAGGAGTTAGATGCATAATGTCACCAAGAAATGGACAGCTGAGCTGGGTAGCATACCAGTGGTAGACCCCCAAGATGGAGCAAGGAAGCAGAGAGTGTTAACAATTCCAACCTGAATGCAGGATATATAAGGATCACACCCAGTAAACTGTTGATTTTGGGAGCCTGATGTATGTGCAAGTCTGGGGCTTAAAGGTATTCAAAAAGTTGTAATGGGAGAAGACAAGGTCTGGGGCACCAGGAAGATGTCTGATGATTCCAACAATATAGGTTGATAGGAAAAGAAGTAGGTGAGTTATGTTTTAAGGGATTTTGTCACTGTAAAGTACAAAGAGGATATCAGTGGTATCAGTAGTTCTACGGAGTCTATCTGGCTATGCTAAGAGAAAAGGAGGGGGTAGTCACCCAAAAAGAAACAGCAGGACTGCAAAGAGCTCACCCCAGATTATCAAATGAAGTAGTGATACATGGAGTGTAAATGTTTAATTCCACAAAAACAATTCAGGATGCTTCATTGCTATGCTACCATAAATATTTGAGACAATGTTACCAATATTTTTTTGTTTGTGTCCATAATAAATTTAAAATTGCTAAACCAATTTATCCAGTTGTGTTAGACACCAGGATACATTGATGTTGGATATGCATATCAAAGGTTAAGTCTATGCCTGTGAGAGCAGAGAAGTTACAAACATTCACATTTTTGAGAGTTTTCACAAAATTTTGCAAATATTTACATAGTAAAATGTTGAACTCCCTGTAACTTAAAAATCTCTAATTCAGTTCTCTCCATATTTAGATTATTTTAAAACCATTATAAAAGGTTATTCATGCTTATTTACACATGTATAGCTCCAATGTTGCCAAAGTTATATGCAGATAAAATGTTTCATTAAATTTCATGCAAAAAAAATGACAGACTCTGAGCAAATACAATGCATCAAAGTAGCATGGAACTTGGCACATTTTTAGAACACTTATTGGAAAGTAATCATTTCAAATGTATGATCTCTGCCTCAACACATGGCTAAGGTACATGCAGATAAAATTGTTCATAACATTTCCCACAAAAATAACAGATTTTCAGCACTTACAATTTTGAGACAATCCATCCTAATGTCATGGAATTTGTCACATTGTTAGAACTCTGATGATCAAGTACTCCTGTCAAGTGTAAGATCCCTAGGTCTATAGTTTGCTGAGGTATATGCAAATAACATTTTCATGAAATTCCTCACAAAAAAAATAAACTGACAGATTGTGAGAACTTATAATTTTGAGACGTTTTATCCTCACTACACGATATTTGACATGCCATTAGAACTCCTCCAGGAACATAATCATGCCAAATTTCAAAGCTCTAGCTCAATAGACAGCTGAGTTATGACTACATTAATACATTTTAAACGTTCCACAAAGTTCCAACAAAATTACACAAATTCAGAATTGTCTCATTCTGCACAGTTCTAATATATGTGTAGATGTAGATAGTATACAGCTGTGGTAGCACCTGTAAAATATGTTAGGGTTAGCGTTTGTGTAAAAAATGTTGGTTTTCATAGCTTATATCCAGCGGTCATAGCCCTTCAACTATAACATTTGGTATGCAGGTTTTCTGCTAGTATGGTGCAACAGGGCATTCATATACAAGTAAGTTATAGAGTTATCTGCTTCTCCATGTCGGCTGCTAGCCCTTGCATTGCTGGAGGAGACCTAAGGGAGAAATAAAAACAATAAATAGGGCAGTGTGGTACACAGTTCAGGGGACAAAGCTAAGAAAAAGTAGGTTGCAGGTTCAAATCATAGAAACAAAGAAACATAGAAGCTGATGGCAGATAAGGACTGCAAGGCCAATCCAGTCTGCCTTTTGTTACTACTTTATGAATGTGCCACAGGCCTGTACTCTGTCAATGGCCTATCTATTCATACTCATCAGTATTCCTGCGTTATGCATATCTCATGCCTATTTGAAACCCTGCACTGTATTCATATCCATCACTTCCTGAGGTAGGCAGTTCCATGCATCCACCACCCTTTCTGTGAAAAAGAAGTTCCTCAAATTCCCCTTTAATCAACCTCCCTCTAATCTCATGTTGTGTCCTCTTGTCCTGCTATTTTTCTTATATTAAAACATGTTAGACTCTTTCACCTTGTTAATGCCCTTAAGATGTTTGAATGTTTCAATCATATCACCTCTCTCCCTCCTTTGCTGTAGGATATACATATTGAGCTCCATTAATGTCCTTATATGTTTTCTGATGCAGTCCCTGCACCATTTTGGTTACCCTTCTCTGGACTGTCTCTAATTTGTTAATGCCCTTGTGCAGGTGCGGCCTCCAGTACTGCACGCAATACTCCAGATGGGGCCTAATCAATGTCTTGTAGAAAGGGATTATTACTGCCCTCTTATGACTTGCAATACCCCTAATAATACACCCAACGTCTCTCTAGCCTTACATACTGCTTTAGTGATCTGCTTGGATGATTTCAGGTCATCTGTGATGATGATGCCCAAGTCTCTTTCTTTCCTTGTGATTGCCAGCAACTCCCCTCCCAACCTATAGGTGGCTTCAGGGTTTCTCTTCCCTATGTGCATGATGTTGCACTTCTTTGCGTTAAACCCCATTTGCCACTCTTCCGACCATTTTGCCAGTTTATCCACTTCTCTTCTCATTCTGCCCACCCCAACTGGATCATCTACTCTGTTGCAGATCTTGGTGTCATCTGCAAACAGACAAACCTTACCCTCCAGTCCATCTGCAATGTCACTGATGAAGATATTAAAGAGGACTGGCCCCAGGACTGATCCCTGAGGTACCCCACTTGTGACTTGCAACTCTTCTGACTGTATACCATTTAGCACCACTCTGTATTTTCTGCCCAACAGCCAGTTTGCCACCCAGATGACCAACTTCTGACCCACACCGAGCCTACCCAGCTTATTAATCGATCTTCTATGTGGAACGGTATCGAAAGCTTTGCTGAGTCAAGGTAGGCAACATCAACTGCACCCCCTTGGTCCACCACTCTGGTTACTCAGTCAAAGAAATCTATGAGATTAGTTTGACAGGGCCTTCCTGTTGTAAGCCCATGCTGTTTTGGATCTGGTGCTCCTATGGATTCCAGGTGTTGCACTATCCTTTCCTTAAGGAGTGCCTCCATAATCTTGCCCACTACTGAGGTAAGACTGTCTGATCTGTAATTCCCTACAGTCTCCCAACTTCCACTCTTGTGGAGCGGGATCACATGAGCCCTTCTTCAGTCTTCTGGGACCTCTCCTGTGCTCAGAGACACATTAAGCAGTTCTGATAATGACTCTGCTAGTTCCAACCTTAACTGCTTTAGTACCCTGGGATGTATGCCATCAGGTCCTATTGCCTTGTCAACCCTGAGCATAGCGAGCTCTTACAGTATAGGACCCTTTCTTTTGTGAAGGGACTTGTGTACACCTCCCTCACCCGTGTCCATGGTGCTGAGCTGTGGGTCCTGCCCTACCTTCTTCTCAGTAAATACTGAGCAGAAGTATCTCTTTAGGATAGATGCTTTTCCTTGGTCCTCCTCCACACACTCCCCCTTATACCCTTTGATCTTAAGAATACCCCCTCTGGACATTCTCCTTTCACTAATGTATCTATAGAAAGTCTTGTCCCCCTCTTTTACTGTTCATGCTAGTGTTTCCTCTGTTTGTGCCTTTGCCTGCATTACTGCCTCCCCTGCTTCCCTTAGGGAAGTTTGGTATGTGTCCCTATCTTTATCCTGCTGCGTTCCCTTATATCTCCTGAAGTCCAGCCTTTTGGCTCTGACCTTTTCTGCTACTCTTTTTGAGAACCAAAGTGGTTTACTTCTTTCTTTTGCTCTTGCTTTTCTCCCTAACACAATGGCATGTTGCTTCAAGTATTGCATCCTTAATGCTTGCTCCACTTTGCCTGTACCACCTCACCTGTATTTCTTCTTGCCAGGGCTAGCTTAGCTCTGTTGGCCATCTTATCAAAGTCAGCTCCTCTGAAGTCCCATATTACATGTGACTTGGAATGTAAATACTCTGCTCCTATCAGTACTGTAACCGTGTTGTTCCTTTTTGTATTATGTATTTACTGTATATGTAACTGTACAATTTTCCCTTCCAATGGCAGGTCCACCTTATAAATGAGCTTGTTCAATGGCGATCTCCTGGATAAATTAAGATTTGATTGATTGATTGATATTTTTGCCTTGGAATGGGATGATTTAGTTCTAGTGGCCAAACTGAACCATACCATGTGATGGTCACTGGCCCCCAGTTGACCTTCTACCTGGAGATCTGTGATCATTTCCCCATTAGTCAATACTAGATCTAGGATAGTCCTGTCTCTTGTGGGTTGTTGTACCACTTGTTTAAGACCCTTCCCTTGCAGGGAATCCACTATGTGTCTAGTTCTGGCAGGTGCTCCTGCTGATTTTGACCAATCTGTATTTGGCATGTTGAAGTCTCCCATTATCAGAATCTCCCTTTTGCTTTCATCTTTTGCATATCCTCTAACAGTAAAGTGTCTATGTCCTCCCCCTGATCTGGAGGCCTGTAGACAATCCCAGTTCATATGGCTGTCCCATTTTCTGTTTCCAGGATGACCCACAGTTCTTTTGGCGCCTTATGTGTATTCTGAATTTCTGTAGCTTTGATATTTTCATTGACATAAAAGTCCACTCCCCCCACACACTTTTTGTACATCATTCTCTTCTGAACAGTACATAGCAGGGTATTGAAATCCCATAAGTGTGGTTATGGGTGAACCATGTCTCACTAATGGCTACTATGTTCAGTTTAGCCTCTGTCATTGTTGCCTGCAGGTCTGGGATCTAGTTTCCCAGACTGCAGGCATTTGTGTACATGATTTTCCATTGGTCAGATTTCAATGTGTCAGTTGTTGGGTGAGGTCCGGCATTTCTCCTGCATGTCGTATGGGGAGCTGGCCCTTTTTCCTTACCTGTTGATGCAAATGAATTACAAACATGCTGATCTCCTGTTTGATCACTAGGTGAGGGTGGAGGGGTGTTCTTCCCATTCGATGTATCAGGTGTATACACCCTTCTCCTCATTTGCTAGTTTAAATATTCTGCAAAGACATCAAACTTCTGCCCCAATGCACTGTCTCCCTCCTTAGTCAGATGCAGTCCAACAAATTTAAATAACTTTCACTCCCAAAACTGTTGAAAGTTACCTACAAATTTGTGTCCTTTTTATTGACACCAGCCCTTGAGCCACATGTTCAGCTCCCCTGTCTCCCCTTCTCTGACCTTCTATCCATCTGCCCCCCTCTCTCAGACCAGCAGGATTTCAGACAAGGAGATGCTGGACAAAATTGAAACAATTGGCATAGAAAAACATGTCAATATAACACAAACAAGATCCCATAAACTAAGATTAAGAGGGGCAAACTGTAGAACCAGAAAAAGATGTCAATGGTTTTCCCAAAGAGTGGTAAAGTAAACATATGGAACACACTACCAATCACTGTTGTAGAAAGTAAGTCCATAGGCATGTTCAAACAACAGTTAGATGCATTCATGGGTAATTCTAAATTTGAGTACATATAAATCTAATCCACCTGTGGGTGGTGAGCTCAAATATAGGCTATGCCTTCCGAGCTTGTACACATCTATGAAACTATGATGGCAGTTTATCTCCTAGCCTGATCAGATGTTCCTTGGTTTCCACAACTGACCAGCTGGTGTGATAATTAGTCCCTATGTGCACCAGGACATCAGTGTTTTCTCCTGCTTCCTGCATGATTTTAGCAATGTGGTTAGTGTCTCTCCATGCTAATGCACCTGGGAGACATCTGACTATCTCCCCCAGCTGGAGGAAGGTATCAACTGCCCGAATCATGGAGTCTCCTATGATCAAAAGGGTTTTGGATTTCTTTTTTGCTTTTTTTGTTTTGGTCCATGTTTTGGGTGAGTTTTGTTACGCTAGCCCCAGTGCTGCAGTGTTCTGCTCTGCAGTGTCCTCTGCCCCTTTGTTTAATTTCAGAGATAAAGGCAGATACCTGTTTGTAGTTTTTATATGGTTTGTGGAGGTGATATGTTGGAGAGCATTGAGTGATGGGGCACCCAATTTGCCCCTTCTAACCACCTGCTAACCTCCCGGACCAACTGCCCTCTGCGGTTGAGGTGCTTCAGTTGGATGTTGGGGAAATGGTGGGCGGTTCTTATATTTCCTCCTGAATATGTGATTTGAGGTGCTCAATCTCTGCCCATGCTGCCTGTAGCTGAGCACCTCAGATGAAGCTTGCTACATAACCTTGAGGAACTCTCATTGCTGCCTGTGTGTTACTCCTTTCCAGTTATCTATTAAGCATATATTTATTTATTTATTTGCTTTTGGTAAATGGGTGGGTGCACTAGACATAGAGATGCCAATTTTCAGGCACGCTACAGGAGGATACAGTTAAGCACAAAGCACACTATGTGACACAGCACATGAAAAATGTGTAACATAGTAGGAAGGGGTAAAATACAATCAACTTTGGGATTGAGAGAAATACAGTATTAAACAAAATCAGGATACAAGTAATACAGTTTGGACAAATTCAAAAGACTATATATAGAGACAAGTGTAAACAAACAAGTAACACAGTGCAGTAATAAAATAACAAAAATGTTACGTGCAGCAAACAATAAGTGCCATTATGTGGCTATTAAGCTTTAAAGAGTAAGGACAGGGAGGAGGGGGAGGGAGGTGTAGTAGAAAGAGAAGGAAAAGAGATGAGTGATGAAAGAATGAACATACAAGGGAGGGCAAATAGAGAGAGGTGAGGAACAGCTAAGAGGAGAGAAGGTACCAAGGGAAGGAGGGAGAAAGGATGATCTAAGGCAGGTGAAATATTTACATAATACCCATATTGCATGCTTAGTATTGTAAAAATGGCCTCACTTCAATTTTAGGTTACCAGAACCACTCACTTTTAGTTTGTTGTCCTCACACCTATAGAATGTATGTGAGACCACACTTACAATTGCAAGAGTGCAGTCATGGGACATACAGTATACAATAAATGCTTAGCATAACATTGACCACATGCATTGTAAGTTTCAACTTGGAACATGTAGGACTTTTTTTTCCCCAACTGCTCCAGTACATGAAACATTTCATCTCAAAGGTAGTGTCATAGTTTGCAAACATTCTAAAAAACACAAAACTTCATAGAGAAAATAATCATATACCATAAATATATAAATATATTCAGCCAACAGTTCACTTCTAGACGTTGTCTTAACTACCCATCCACATAAAATCCTACCAATACCGGTGTTTCATAATGATATGAGTGATCACAACATTGTAGCCTGCACTAGATCACAAGCCAAAGTTAACCGTCCCCCTAAATTTATAACCAAATGGTCGTTCTGTAAGTTTAATACCGACAATTATTTGACTGATCTAAGCAACATAAGATGGCAAGACCTCTTCCTTGCAAAATCAGTAGACGAGGCTGTTAATGTCGTCATCTGCAACATTACCTCTTTAGTTAATAGACATGCTCCTGCTATTAAGGTTTGGATGCGCAAAAACTCACACCCTTGGTTCACACCAGAGCTCAAGGTTGCACTGTCAAACCGCGACAAACTATGGGCACATGCAAGGCGCACCAAGAGCCCGTTAGATTGGCAGGCATTCAGGGCAGCCAGGAATGCCTGCGTCAAATGCATTCATGAAACAAAATCAAGCTATTATGTTTCTACTCTAGAGCAGGCCAAAGGGAACTCCTAAAAAATCTGGAAGACCCTCAAGTCAATCGAGGGTCGCTCAACTGCCCCATCTGTTCCAGCAATCATCAATGGATCAGTTATTGAAAATACATACCAAATACTGGAAGAAATTAATTCCCACTTTATCACTGCCAGCCTAGCTTTCGATGCCTCTCCACATGCCACCAAAGTAAGGAACATCGATAGCACGTATGCATCTCTGAATACCCCAGCCTGTTCATTCAAGTTGTTCCCTCTTAGCTTCAAGGAAGTAGAGGAGTCACTTATTAACCTGGATACCAAAAAAAGTGTGGGAGAGGATAGCATAGAACCATTATTCCTAAAACTTGGCTACCCCTATCTTACCACCCCAATACTTCACATATTCAACCTTTCTATTTCAACTGCCACAGTTCCCTCGTGTTGGAAATCTGCCCATATTCTCCCCCTATTTAAGTTGGGAGATCCCTGTGATCTCAATAATTATAGACCTATTTCAATACTACCCATACTCTCAAAAGCTTTCGAAAAACTGATCTACGCCCAATTGAAAAACCATATTGAAATTCAATACATCTTAAACCCTCTTCAATCTGGCTTTTGCCCAAACCATAGTAACACTACAACTCTAGCCAAGATTACTAATGATTGGGTCTCTGCAATGGACTCTAAGAAAGCTACTGGTGTGGTGTTCTTGGATCTAAGTAAAGCTTTTGATACAGTAGATCACAATCTATTAGTTCACAGCCTTACTAACCTTGGCTTTACTCCATCCACAACCCAATGGTTCAATAGCTACCTGACGGGCAGGACACAGAAAGTTAAATCAGGAGATTTGTTTTTGTCCTCCTTACCTACTGCTAGGGGAGTCCCCCAGGGATCTAACTTAGGCCCTGTCCTCTTTTCCTTATATATAAACAACCTTGACCATCAGATTACCAAGTCCCATTTACACTTCTTTGCAGATGACACAGTCCTGTATACATCTGGGCCCTCACTAGAAGGAGTTAGGGACACCCTTCAAGTTGACTTTGCACAATTAGAAAAAAACCTAATTAATGCAAAGTTATTCCTTAATGCCAAAAAATGAAAGCCATGATCCTTCGCTCATGCTCCTCCCACACTACTACTCCTGTTTTTACCTAATGACTTTATAAATACTCCTCTAGGTGAGCATCTGGAAATAGTTTCAAAGTTTAAATACCTCGGTTTCTGGCTCGACAACAGGCTTTCCTTCAATTATCACTTCGATGACTTTGCTAAAAGGCTTAAAGCCAGGTTAGGCTTTTTCTTCCATAATAGATCTTTCTTTCCTATGGAGATTAGAAGCAGATTGGTTCAAGCCACATTCCTCCCCCTCCTTGATTACGGCGATATAATCTACAATTCTTCAGCTTCTACTAGTCTCCATAAACTAGATGTTCTCTAGCACTGCTTCCTTCGATTTATAACCAACTCTCTTCCCCTAACTCATCACTGTGATCTATATGCCTTAGTTGGCTGGCCCTCACTCACCATTAGATGGACAGTCCACGCCAGCACCTGGACATTAAAACTTCTCCAGAATAAACTACTGCAATATCTATTCTCTTTAATACACATAGCACACAGAGTTTACTCCCTTAGGAAGACAGAGTTCCTCCTTCTCAATGTACCTAGGACCCGTACTTCCTTTGGAAAACGTGATATATCATGTTATGTGCCAACTATTTGGAATTGATTACAATCCTTATTGAAATTACCCAGTATTATCCCTGTTAACTTTTTCAAAAGGTTAGTCATGGCTAAACTAAAAGATACCTGTAACTGTTTTTAACTGAATATTGTCCCCGAGGCACCAATTTAGTGACCCCATGATATCCCAGGTTCCATCCCTCCACTTCCTCAGCTCTGTTTCTAACCACTTTCAGTGTCTCAGGTGGAATATTAATAAACCATTTATTGTTATGAAATTGCTGTTACTTTCTCCAGGAGCTTGGATTTCTCAGAGGAAATCCTAATGTATGCAATGTATTGTTTTATAAACAGTGCCACCTCCCACCATAAACTTTGTGTACCCGGGGAGCTCTTTATCATTATGTATATTGTGTATTATTATGTAATCTCTTAACTTATTTGATTGTACATCAGTCTCAGGACCTCATTGTGAATGTACGTTTGTCTCAGGACCTGCTTGTGAATGAGCTTGTTCAATGGAGTTTTCCTTCAATAAACTTGAAGACAGAAAAAAAATGGAGAACTATCAAAATTATTACTGTATGTCAAAACTGTGATGAAGATATTAATATTTTGAAAGCTGGAATAATGCATTCTTTCATCTATAGTTGTTTCAGCTGTTAAAGCTGTTGTATAACAATTTAAATTATGAAATGGGTACTAAGAATGCTGAATCATAATTGGTCAAGAGCTACTTTCAGTTGGGCTGTTACCCCAGCACTACAGCCTGGCTGAAAGTAATCCCGGCCAACAAGCTCAACACTCATCTTTGGAGTCATCCGCCATAGCTGATCATTAAGCCACTCACCATACACACAGTGGATCATGACTTAAAAAAAAAAAGGAGCTCATTCTTTATAGCTGTTTGCCTGCCATATGCAGTTCTACTCTCCTCATAGAACATGGCGAAGGCTGCAAACACAACCTGCTTGTCCTCTCAGTCACTACAACTTTTACTTAACTGTTCATTTCATTACGAACTTCCCCAACTATGCAGCACATAGAGTAACCGAAGGGGTTGCTAATATCCTTCAACTTGCTGACAGTATAGCCTAGAGATTAGAGTAATGAGCTGTGAATAAGCTTGGTTCATCTGGCAGACCTGAGTTTGATTCCCACAACCTCCATTTGCATACTGTACGACTTTGAAAAAGTCACTTAACCTCCCCAGTGCTCCCAGGTCACCCCTGAAAACAGGCACATGTGCCTATTGGGCCTTACCTGGTTACCAAAAGAAAATGAATCTCTTTCCAGAGACTCATCAAGCTCTAACTTGTCACCCTGCTCTTTCTGTTGGATCTAGCGAACTGCAGTATTTGAAAATGTCACCCTGCATGGCTCTTCATCAAATGCCCAGACTAGGGTTACCACCTGTCCCTATTTTCACAGGACAGTCCTGATTTGGGCAGCTCTGTCCTGCAGAAAAACATGAAAAATACGAAATGTCCTGACATTATGGTAGAAAAAGTATTTTCTGATTTTCCTCTAAATGTTGCAAAAAACTATAATATCTTAACTAAAATACCTTAAAATAATAGAAAACACAATAAACAACTAAAAGAAAAAAATTACTCACCTTAGTAATGTTGTTTCTTCTAATGGAGTCTTGCTATATTATGACATATGCAGTATAACCCCAGGTTAGAACTGCTCCGGAGGTGAAAGAGTTAACTTTCCATGCAGGGCATGGAATCTTGAGCGCGAGCTCGGTTGAACACTCTGTCTGTTGTAGCTCAAACTTAAACTGTCAGATCTTTATGAGCAAAAACTCACTAAGGTTCTGTGTGGAAGCCGTAAACCTACACTAGCCACTGGCTACTAACTACAAAAACACATTTTTGTTCTTGATCCCAAAACAAAGACTCAAGTCAGGGGATTCAAGAAAGAAAAATTTTTGCAACACCTAAGTACCCTAGAAAGGGTGAAAATAAAGTGGGCATCAATGAAGTGCCAACATTGCACTGCCCACCCACATCCCAAAAATAAAGGTTCTGAGAGGGGCAGGCTGGGGGGGAGGTCATAATATAGCAAGACTCCATTAGAAGAAACAACATTCCTAAGGTGAGTAATTTTTTATTCAAACAACATGAAGTCTTGCTATATTATGACATATGCAGACTACACAACAGTACCTCCATGGAGGAGGGACAGAACCTACTTGGGAAATAAGCTCTGAAGCACAGCTGTGCCAAATCGAGCATCACTCCTAGCCTGGATGTCCAGGGAGTAATGCTTAGTAAAAGTGTGAACTGTTTTCCAGGTAGCTGCTTGACATATCTCTAGGATAGGGATGTCCCTGGCAGCAGCCAGAGACGCAGCTGTACCTCTAGTAGAGTGAGCCCTCAGGCCTGAGGGAGGAACCTTACCCCATTTTTCATAGCAGAATTGGATACAAGAGACAATCCACCTGGCAATGGATCTTTTAGTGGCAGGTTTCCCTTTACCAACCTCACCATAAGTGAGGAACAATTGGAGGGATTCAAACCTGTGACCCTTGGTACGTTCTATATAGTAACTAAGGGCTCTTTGACATCTAAACTGTGCAATCTCCTCTCACCAGAGGAGGAATGGTCAGTGAAGGCACAGGAAGAGACATGGATTGATTAAGGTGAAAGTCTGAAACCACCTTAGGCAAAACTTCCTGTTAGTCCTGAGGACCACCTTATCTCTATGAAAGGAGATAAAATCAGGCTCCACTGACAATGCTTGTAGCTCACTTATGCGCCTGGCAGAAGTGATGGCTACCAGAAACACAGTTTTCCAAGTCAAGTACGTAAGCTCTGCTGAAGACAATGGCTCAAAAGGGTGTTGCATAAGCTAAGCGATGCAAATATTAAGATCCCAAGCAGGGGTAGGGTCACTGAACGGGGGGGTTGGTGTGAAGCAACCCTTTAAAAAACTTGGAGAAGACAGGGTGAGCTGAAAAAGGAGATTGCTTACCTGCCGATAAGAAGGCAGACACAGCTGCCAAGTGTACTTTTAGGGTAGCTGGTCTCAGCCCCAAGGAATTCAAATGCACCAAATAATCCAGGATCGTGGGCACGCCAGCAGATTCTGGGGAAATATGTTTACCAGCACACCATATGGAAAATCTCTTCCATTTTGAATTATAGGTAGCCCTGGTGGAAGGCTTCCTAGAGGCCTTCAATATATCCAATGCACCTTGGGAAAGGTGTAGGTCAGCAAACTCTAACTCTTCAAGAGCCATGCCTTGAGATTGAGAGATTTGAGGTTCGGATACCAAACTCTCCCCTGGGCACAGGTTAACAGGTTGTGATTCCTGGGAAGACACAGGGGAAGGTGGACTGCTAAGGACATGAGGAGTGGGTACCAGGGCTGCCTGGCCCAATCTGGAGCAATCAGGATCATATTGCAGGATTGAGGTCTGATTTTGACTAGCACTTTGAAAAGAAGGGGGAAGGGGGGAAAGCATAGAGGAACTTCCCTTTCCAACTGAGGAGGAAGGCATCCAGAGGGACTGAGCCCAACACTGTTGGCCTGCAGCAAAAAAGGGGAAGTTGGTGATTGTCTGGGGCTGCAAAGAGATCTATTTGCGGGGTGCCCCATCTGGCAAATAGTACCTCCAGTACTAGGGGGTCCAGTGCCCATTCGTGATGGCCCTGGGAAATCCTGCTGAGAGCATCCGCTAGGACATTGTCCTTGCCTGGGAGGTGAACTGCCATAAGGGAGGTGTTCAAAGAATAAGCCAGAGACCACAACTTCATTGCTTCAGTGCACAAGGCCGTAGACCGAGTGCCCCCTTGCTTGTTGATGTACCACATTGTAGTGGTATTGTCTGTTCTAACCTGAACAACCTTGTTCTGAACAGATGTGAGAAAAACCTGGAGTGCTAGAAAAACTGCTCTGAGTTCCAGCAAATTGATGTGGAGCAGAGATTCCTGAGGGGACCACAGCCCCTGGGTGGAAAGGTCGCCCATGTGAGCTCCCCACCCCAAGAGGGATGCATCTGTGGTAAGAGTCAGGGAATGAGACTGGGGAGTGAAGGGAACCCCCTGTCTCAGATTGTTCTGATCATGCCACCACTGAAGGGCCTGGATCAGGGGTCGAGTCACTGGAATCAATTTGGTTAGAGGATCTGTCCTTTGAGACCAAAAGGCTCTCAAATGGAACTGTATGTCCCTCATCTGAAATCTCACTCCCTGCACTACTGCTGTAGAAGCAGCCATGTGCCCCAGGAGCTGTAGAAAATGTCTTGCTGGTCGAGAGACCTGCAGGGTGAAAGAAGAGGCCAGAGACACCAGGGTCCTTGCTCTTTCCAGAGGAAGGAAGGCTCTGGCTTCTTTTGTGTTCAGTTCTGCGCCTATGAAGGTGAGAAGCTGGACAGGCTCCAGAACTGACTTTGGAAGATTGAGAAGGAAACCTAGAGATGTAAGCAGTTGCTGGGTTACTTGTAAGTGTAGTTTGACCTGTTCTGGAGACTGGCCTACAATGAGCCAGTCGTCCAGATAAGGAAAGATGGCAATCTCTTGCCTTCTTAAATGAGCAACTGTTACTGCCAGGCATTTTGTGAACACCCTCGGGGCAGAGGAGAGGCCGAAGGGCATTGCTCTGAACTGGTAATGGCCTGAGGGCAGTTCAAATCTGAGGTACTTTCGATGGGAGCTTCTGATGAGAACATGGAAGTAGGCATCCTTGAGGTCCAGGGAGGCTAGCCAGTCCCCTGGCCTTAGAGAGGGTAAAATAATCCCAGGGTCACCATTTTGAACTTTGGTTTTAGAAGGTGCTTGTTTAGATACCTGAGATCCAGGATGGGCCGCCACTCTCCTGTCTTTTTGGGGTAAGGAAGTACCTGAGTACAACCTTTGCCCTGGTGTATGGGTGGAACCTTTCCATGGCTCTGAGAGCCAGGAGGAAGAAACTTGCTTCCAGGGCAAGTGCCTCTGATGGGTTTGCAGGTGAAAAGACCTGGCTCTCATCTTCGGAAATTTTTGAAGCTGAGAACCAGTCCCTGGCTTACTACTTCCAGGACCCACTTGTCTGATGTTAAAGACTTCCAGTCCTGGACAAAGTAAGCCAGCCTGCCCCCTACCGGTAGTGATGAATCGGCCCTGGCCACCCCATCAGGGAGCCTGTTTTGCAGGGGCTTTGGGTTGAGGGGTAGAAGCAGACTTACTAGAACCCCTTCTGCCCCATCCTCTAAAGAACCCCCTCTGGACATAAGCAGAAGAGGAGGCCTGGGCTTGGTAAAAAGGCCTATGAAAAGGCCTGCCCCTGCCCCTGACATGCTGCCTTTGAGGAGTGACTTGCCTTTCCTTGGCCTGTGCTCTCCTATTGGTGGTCCTATACTCATCCATTTTCTTCATATAATTCTCTGTCTGCTCTCCAAACAGAGAATTGCCCACAACAGGAAAATCCATAGCCTTAGACTGAGTATCCTGTGACAGGGCAGTACATCTAAGCCAGGCCATTCTGCGAAGAGACACAGATGTAGCCATGACTCTTGATGAAACATCATTAGAGTCTACTGCAGCATGAAATTGCACCGTGGATGCCTCAATACCATCCGCAGCCACCTGCTCCAGCTCCCTGGCAAGCTGGTCAGGGGCCTGTTTTGCTAGGGCCAGGACAGTATCCCACCTGGATTTCTGGTACCTAGCTGCATAAGCCATATAATTTGCCTGTCTGAGTCCCAAAGATGCTGCCATGTACTGTTTCTTGCCATGGCATCCATCCTCCTGGAATCCTTTTCAGGAGGGTGAGAGGCTAGAGGAATATTAGCCTTGTCACAGGCTGCAGCCTGCACTACCCCCACATGGCTGCACTGCTGGGAGAGGAACTCCATATCAGAGCCTGATAAAGCATACCTCTTGTCCATCCTTTTATCCACAGGGAGGATAGAATGAGGAGTTTTTAGAATTTGTACTGTCTCTTTCCTAAAAGATTTGTGCAAGGGAATAGACAGTCTCCTAGACTCTGGAATATCCATCATTTCCACAAAATCAGGCTCTTCTTGATCATCAACAGCTTCCTCAACAGGGAGCTGCAGAGTCTCAGCAACTTTCTTGTAAAACAAAAAATGAGAAGGGGACTCAGATAGCCTGGGAGGGGACACTCCTGAGGGTCTGTCTGGAGAGATGTCCGGTTCAATGGGCACATCCAGACTTTCAAAATCACACTCACTCTCCTCATACCCCTCCTCCCCTTCCTCCGGTTCATAAAAATCCTCAAAATCATAATCTTGAACTGGGGGAACCGTCCGAACCAAGCGCTTCCCTAATGGTGTCGGTTCGGATGGAACTGGGGAAAGAGACTGGTCCTCAGCGGTTGGAGAAAGAACTTTTGGCCCCAAACTAGTTGACTTTCTAGTCCTTTTAGTTGGAACCAGCTCCTCAGAGCTGGCTCTTCATTTTCCCGAGGAAGTATCGCCCTGGTCAGAGGGCAGGCACTCCCTCAGGTTCGGTTGGAACCGAACCGGGCTGGCCATCCGGGTCAGTGGACTTTTTAGCCTCCCTTTCCCTGAGCCTACCAACTCTCTTTTCCATGGTGGCAGCAGGAAAATTCTTACAAATCTGGCAGTCTGTATTGAGGTGGTCAAACCCAGACAATATACAAGTGGTGTGTGGGTCAGCCTTAGCAAAGGCTTCCCACAGAAGCCACAGTGCTGAAACCAGTGGGTCCGGTTTTCTTTTGGGTTTCTCAGACATAGTGCCAGCCCTAACCAAAACTTGCCCGTTAATGGCAATCCGCCAAGCAAGACTCTCTTATCGGTTCCCAACCATGTCACGGGTCGTGGAGAAAAACGTAATAAAATCTGTTTTTTTTAGAACTGATAAGAACCGGGAACCGCACTCTAAAGGACTAGAAAGTAATTTTAAACCTAATCTGATCGGTTCGAACCGAACTGAAAAGACGTTTACAAATTCCACACAGAAGAAAATAAACAAAAGCCTATCTAATACTTACAATACCACAGACAGAGCTTGAACCGATGATTGCGGTTAAATTTCGGTAAAATAAGCTGAGAATTACACTTTAAAACCGACAAACGAACCGAGCAGCAGGAGGAATCTCTGGAGCGACTGTTCAGTGAGGCGGAGTAAAGAATTTGACAGTTTAAGTTTGAGCTACAACAGACAGAGTGTTCAACCGAGCACGCGCTAAAGATTCCATGCCCTGCATGGAAAGTTAACTCTTTCACCTCCGGAGCAGTTCTAACCTGGGGTTATACTGCATATGTCATAATATAGCAAGACTTCATGTTGTTTGAAAACTACAACACTTAGTCTTAATTCTAATTATTTAGAGAAAACATGTCTGCTGCATTGGTCAAGATGACATATTGTCCTGCAAAAAATCCAGTTGCAGTAAGAAATGTCCCACGTTGGGCTTCTTAAAAGGTGGTAACCCTAGCCCAGACAGTCCTTACTGAAACTGCTGTTGAACATGTGATGCAGAGCAGCCCATCGCTGCCTTTAAAACTGCAGGTTACATCCAGGTTTGCTGCCACCTGCTGGACAAACACTAAAATTGCAGTCACAGATTGATACTATTTTATCCATAATGCAATTTGAGTTCACTTTGTTTCTTTTTACTAATTTAAAGTAAAAAGGAAAACCTTTAAAAAAGTTATTTTCTCACACCTCACACCACTCCGGTGACCCGGGCTTGGGAATGGACTCAGAACACCGGAGGTTGGATGAGAAAGGAGAGGATTGAGCATCTGGAGGACTGCTCTCCTCTCCTGGGGTAGGTTGGGGAGCTTGCCTTGCTCTACAGTGGCCCCTAGTGGAGACCAGGAGTTCTACAGAGAGAAGCTACAATTGGGCCAAGAAAAGAGAGAAAAATGTCATCTTGAGTTACTGGATGATTGCCGCCCGGAACCTCGCTGTCATGGAGCCCTCGGACAGCCAGAACTGACCTCAGCAGCACCCAGGGTCAAGAAGGTAAGCCATGAGGCACTTTCTCTCTGGAAGGAGAGAACCTGTCAGATGATGGGATATGTCAGGTTACCCTGGGGACCAACTGCAATATGAGGCGGGTGTTGGTGAATGAGGTTCCCAGGGAAATGAGTTCAATCCTTGGCAGCCCAAAGGAGAGGTCACTCACGATGCAGAGGGGAGTAAAATAGATAACGCAAAAAAAAGTTATTTTCTATTGCTTATGGACCATTTCATAATCGCAATAAGGCATGACAGGGGGTGCATTATGGTGGGATAACAACTAGTGTTTTGCAAATTGAGAAAATTTTGCTTCACAAAATATTTTGCATAATTTCTCTGTTTCATGAAAGTTTTCACCATGTCGAAATTTGATTTCACCTGGGTTTTCAGTTTCACGTAATTGTGACATTTTGCACAATAATTTTTCAAATTGCAATTTTGCCCATCATGTTTAAATTTCACCTAGTGGTGAAAATTTTGCCAATGGAACTTTTGATTTTACCAGCAAAATTATGCTCCAAATGCAAATTTTGCAATGCATTTTGGGTATACAGGTCAAAAATCACAAGCAGGCTGTTTACAGCACAGTCTATTGCCTGTTGAGTTGGAGAGCAGTCTGCTATGGTGCACCACAGTGAATAAACTCTTTTAATACTGATGTAAAATTAATTTTTGAGAGCTAATTGCTCTCAAATATGCAGTTTGATTCCTAGTGCTGCTAGTGAATATTTTCTAATTTTGTGGATTTTTGCATAATACATAGTTTAATTAGTTTTGAGTTTTGTCTGTGAAGGAGCTGAGTGGGGGAGGGTACGTGTGTAAAAGCAGTGCAGGTTAATTTCTAACCTTTTACAAACAGATTTCTCACAAATTGTAAGTGATTTACTGTCATTTCTTTTAAGCCTTTATATTTTTGTTGGTGTTCTATGTATTTGTATTATTTTTCTTATATCTTGACAAGTATTTGTTTCACTTTCCTCGAAAAGGTACTCCTTCCTAGAGTTTCTGCTCCGGTTACCATGTGTTATATATCCTTCTTCTGCTTTTAGTTGTGAATTCCAAAGTTTTGAACACACAGTGCTGACCACATATCTTTTTTTTTGAGGGGGGGGTTGTGGTCAGTTCTATTTGCTGTTAATATGTGCTATGTAAACTGTAAAAAGCAACAGTTCTATATTTTTCTATTGAAAGTACTTTTTGTTGACCACTTCAACTGTCCATATACAGTTTTACTGCTTTGGTGAATTGCTTCCTTGTATTTATGTGGCCTTGATGGAGGAGGAACATCTGGATATCGTGGCAGTCACAGAAACATGGTACACAAAAAACCATGACTGTGACATAAACATACCAGGATACACTATCTACAGGAGGGACAGGGAGGGTAAAAGAGGAGGAGGAGTAGCTCTTTACGTAAGGGAAGGAATAAAAGCAACAGAACAAAAGGGTAAACAGGGAGAAGGAGAAGAAGCACTGTAGGTAAATTTGGAGACAGACAATGGTACCACAATCTGCACAGGGGTTGTATACAGACCCCCTTCCCAGGGGGAGGAAATTGACAAGGAAATGATAGAAAGTATACTTAGAATGGCAGAAAAAGGGGAGATATTGCTGATGGGTGATCTGAATGTGCCAGATGTTAACTGGAGTGCAGTTGCAGCAGCCACTTCGAAGAGTGGAGTTATTCTAGATGCCCTACAGTGGGCATGCCTTAGACAACTAGTATTGGAGCCCACTCGAGAGGGAGCAATATTAGACCTGATTCTCTCAAATGGAGATGGAGAGAGGATCACAGATGTAGAAGTGGGTAACCATCTGGGAACTAGCAACCACCGAACAGTATGGTTCACAATAAACACAGCAATAGAGTCAAGCCATACAAAGGCAAAAGTACTGGACTTTAGGAGGGCTGACTTTGCCAAAATGGGTGAGTGCCTAAGGAATGCACTAGCAAATGGGCTGGAAGAACAATGGGGAGTAATAAAAACTGCCATCACAGAGGTAACGAGCCTTTGTGTGAAGCAAATAAACAAAACAAAACGATGTAAGAAACCACTATGGTTCTCAAAGGAAGTGGCAGTGAAGGTTCAAGAGAAAAAGAAAGCTTTCAGGAAGTACAAGGAATCACAGAAGGAGCAGGACAGAGAACTGTATCAGTTAAAGCAAAAGGAGGCTGGGAAGGCAGTCAGAACAGCAAAGGCCCAAACCGAGGAAAAGATAGCCAACTCAGCTAAGAAGGGGGATAAAACCTTTTATAGGTACATCAGGGAGTGAAGGAAGACCAAGGGAGGGATAGTGAGGCTTAATAAAGGGGAGGGAGGGTGGGCAGAGGGAGACTGTAGAAAGGCAGATACTAAACAAATATTTTGCTCAGTATTTGCAAATGAAGAGGGGAGGTACAATAAACAAACAGTAGAAACACTCTGGATACAGAAGTTGATACCAGCCCATTTGCAGAAGAAAGGGTTCTGAAAGAACTCTTAAAACTGAAGGTGGACAAAGCAATGGGGCCTGATGGGATTCATCCCAGAATTCTAAAAGAACTAAGGGTAGAACTAGTGACACCACTGACTACCCTTTTAACAAATCATGGGAGGATGGGGTGGTACCTGAGAGGAGGGCAGATGTGATTCCCCTCACAAAAGTGGGAGCAAGGCAGAAGCAGGAAACTACAGACCTGTTAGTTTAACCTCAGTGATAGGGAAATGATGGAATCACTCTGAAGGAAAGAATTGTCGAGTATCTAGAGGCCAGAGGGGCACAGGACCCTAGGCAGCATGAATTAACAGCGGAAGGTCATGCCAGACGAATCTGATAGATTTCTTTGACTGGGTGACCAAAGTAGTAAATCAGGGAGGGGCTGTGGACATGGCCTACCTAGACTTTAGCAAGGCATTTGACACAGTCCCACACAAAAGATTAATATCAAGTTAGCAAGCCTGGAGTGGTCCCAAGATGACAGCCTGGGTAAAGAATTGGCTGGAGAATAGGACACAGAGAGTAATAGTAAATGGAGTCCACTCAGAAGAAAGGAGGGTTACTAGTGGGTACCGGAGGTTCAGTATTAGGATCGGTCCTCTTCAATGTCTTTATAAGTGACATTGCAGAGGGACTGAAGGAAAAGTATGTCTCTTTGCAGATGACACAAAGATCTGCAACAGAGTTGATGCACAGGGTGGGGTGGAAAGGATGAGAAGGGACTTGGCAAGGTTAGAGGAATGGTCAAATGTATGGCAGCTCAGATTCAGTGCTAAGAAGTGCAGGTAATGCACCTGGGAAACAAAACCCAGGGAAGAGTACACAATGGGGGTGAGATACTAACAACAACAAAATGGAAAGGGACCTGGGGTAGTCATATCAGATGACCTAAAGGTGGGCAAGCAATGTGAGAGGGCAGCAAGGAGGTCTGGGGGGATACTGGGATGCATAGGGAAAGGCATCACCAGTAGAAAACAGGAAGTTATTATCCCTCTGTACAGACAGCTGGTGAGACCCCATCTGGAGTACTGTGTGCAGTTCTGGAGACCCAGTCTCCGCAAAGACATAGACAGGATGGAAGCTGTCCAGAGGAGGGCAACTAAAATGGTGCAGGGTATGTACCAGAAGACATATGAAGAGAGACGAAAGGAGCTTAATATGTATAGCCTCGAGGAAAGTAGGGAGAGGGGGGACATGATAGAAACGTTTAAGTACCTCAAGGGAATCAACAAAGTCCAAGAGGGTAGCATCTTTCAAAAAAAGAGGTGTGCAAGAACAAGAGGACACAATTTGAAGATATGGGGGCGGCTCAGAGGTAATTTAAGGAAGTATTTTTTCACAGAGAGGGTTGTGGATGCATGGAATGGCCTTCCAGAGGAGGTTGTGGAGTCAAAATCAGTGGTGGAATTCAAGCATGCATGGGACAGTCATAAGGCCATTCTAGGGGGTGGGGGTAGGAAGAAGTAGGCTGCTGGTTAACTAGGATCTGCAGCTTATCCAGTAGGTAGGGAAATGGGCAGACTGGGTGGGCCAAGCGGTCCTTATCTGCTGTCAAATTCTATGTTTCTATGTTTCTATTGTTGGAGCTTGCCTCTGCATTGCAGTGTTCCTGTTCCAGTTGAATTTGTTTACCCTTTCCCTGTTACAGTATTGTTTACTGCCTGATCCATCCAATCTAAAAAAACTAGGTATTAATGTAGAAGTTGTCTGAGATTGCGGAGCCCATCCAGACTGTCATAGGCCCCTTTGTTTGTCAATGTTTATGGTGGCCTCTGCACTCTTATATAACAAAAAATTTTAGTAGTAAGAACTAACACATTACAGTTCTTCGATTGTCCAGAAACAGCTAATCTGTATTTAACGTAGGTTACCTGTGCCCTTTTTCCACGTTACTAACTTCCTGTTTGGTGAAAGAAAAAAGTTACATTTTTGTTTTAACTTGAATAGGCTACCATATACAGTTGATATTAGTTGTTGAAAGTGCTGCTACCTGTTCTGATTTTTGTGTTTGGACTTGGAAGCCAGTAATGCAACTGTGTGCGAGGTGTTTATTCACACAGTCACATAGTTATACATCCTTTATTGATATACTCCCAGGGAAAGGCAACACTTTAAAGAAGCACATAAAAATACCTGCTAAGAGATGGCCCAGTACAGGGCAATGTGCCAGGGGAGACAAGGCAGCTTAGAAATCTGTTGAGGAGAGTACAACTTCAATACCACTTCCCCAAAGTACACATAAGTCTGCATCATTGTCTTCTGTCACTGTGGGCTCTGGTGACATGGCAGGTACCAGCAAAGGAGTTGTTCAAAGTACTGGCATACCTGTGTCTCAGTTTTTTATGGCCAGAACTGTTGCATCCAAGCAGGTGGGGAATGATAATGAGAAGAAGGGAGACACTGACACCAGCACAGGAACAGTGGTTCAGGAGGAGGGTGATAAGTCTGTCAGTGTGACTGTCCATGTTCCTACTGGAGTTGGTGGTGGTGATAATAGTGTTCAGCCAGAGTCTGAAAATCCTGGACATATGGATAGTCAGCCCTCTGAGGAGATGGTTGTACAGAAAGAAAAAGGTGCCATGCAAGAAGACAGTGAATAGGGAGGAGGAGGACAAGGACATCATCAGCATCGGTGCTGATGACAATGACTGGGATGATCCCTCATTGCCGCCTGAGTTTCAAAAGGTCAGAGGTGATGTAGTCCATGTACATGCACAGCTTGTGGGCCAGACCATCACCAAGCTTATTGGCAGCACTCCTCTAAGCAGTCAAGTCACCTCCCCTTCCAAAACAAGTAGTCTGGCAGCAACACCAGAAGGATGCCAGAGCTAGTGGCGGGATGTCCCTCGGCAAGTTAAATGTAACTGAGAGTGCTTCAATACAGCAGGAGGAGGGAGGGCAGAGTGGATCGGTGGTCATGGAGGAAGAGGATGAGCAATCCTTTCCTCTCTCGAGTAGTGGGCATAGCGGTGGCGGCACCACTCCTAGTCCCTTAACTCAGAAAAGTACACCACCACACACAAAATCAACCAAAATAACTGGTTTCATGCCATCTACACATCCCCAAGAGTCTGCTGTTACCCCTAAAAGAACAAAATTAGGGTCTCAAGTAATGTGTTCTGGTTGAAGAGTGCCAAAGATGCAGCCCACACTGAAGACCATCCTTGAGAGGCACTCAAAGTATCCCCCCAATCGTGCTGCTGTACATGAGTTAAATATTACCACTGCTGGAAATGCTGGCCATCGATCTGTTGCTATTCTCATTTGTGGAAAATGCTGGGTTCTGCTGGTTGCTGGTCCATGCCTGTCCCAAATGGCAGGTTCCATCGTGAACCTATATTTCTATGTGTGCCATGCCAGAGCAGTGCAGTAGAGTTGCTGATTCCAAAAGACATGCAATGAAGCATTCTGCATCAGAATATATTCATCTCAGCAGAGATATGTGGACCAGTTTACAAACAGCCACAAGCTCATATCTATGCATAACAACACACTGGGCACAGGTACCTGGGGTGGCAGTTGATGTTGGGCCTGGCAAAACCTGCCTGAAGCAAAATTGTGGTGGTAGCAACACCCTGGGAATTTGGCAGCATTCAACCCTTTGTATGCGAAGTGTTACTGGTTCTCACACTGGTGAGAAAATGCTTAATGTTCTGCTGGACGAGATTGATGAGTGGCTACATGCACACTCACTTACAGCAGGATTTATCACAAGTGATAATGGCTCCATTGTAGTGAAGTGCATTGGCAATGGTAGTTTTTTCAGGGTGCCTGCCTGGCACACTGCCTTAATCTCATTATGCAACAGCTTCTAAACCATGCATATATTAAGGAAACTGTGACTGTCGCTCATCTCATCTGTGTGCACTTCGCCCATTCTACAAAGGCCCATGACCATCTACATGAGTTGCAGTGCAATAACCATTTGTTGCAGCACCATATGAAGCTTGATGTTGTGACCAGGTGGAACTCCATGCTGTACATGATTGACCAGCTATATAAACAGTATAAGGCTGTTTCAGAATACCTGCTGGTGTACACCACCTGGGACAGTGCTGGAGTGTCCCATCACTCTAACAACAGAGCAGTGGCACCAAATGGATGGGCTAATAAGCATTCTCCATCTATTTGAGCATACTAAACAGGCAGTGAGAGGGGGCACTGCCTGTGTAAGTCAATCCATACCCCTCATACGTGTGCTGAGGCAGACACTGGTGAATGTCTGACACCAGATGGAGGAAAGGGGGGATCATAGTAGTTCTGATCTAATGGCTCATATGCTACATGTGCTAAACAGCAATATACATATTTCCAGCATTTTAAAGTGAGATGAATTTGCCATCACTACCATCCTTGAACCATGCTAAAAATTTGGCCTGCCTTCTATAATTGAAGGAGGTTGTCAGCGACTGCAAAAGGTGACCGAGAACCTCATTAAAAGTGAATCTTGTGCTGAGATGAAAAAGCCACATAAGACACACACTGCACAGAAAATGGGTGTTGCTACTACCAACAGCAGCTCACAGGCAACCCAATCAGACAAAATGGGCAAGGTACAGCATAAAACTGCAGGTAATCCCATTTGGGATGCTCTCTATCTGGTGGCAGTGGAAGATATGGAAAAACAGGAGGAGAAGATGGATGAGGCAGCCAGGCTCAGGGCAACAGAATGAATGGTAGAGGCCTACATGGGGACACAAAGCACCTTGCCATTACTGATGAGCCATTGCAGTACTGGAGAAGCAAAGTGACTGATTGGCCAGCATTTACATCAGTTGCTGTTAAACACCTGAGCTGCTGACCATCCCATGTCAGTGTGGAATACGTGTTTAGTTCAGCAGGGGCCACTGTGCATGGCTGGAGGACCAATTTGTCACCCAAGAATGTGTCCATGCTAACATTCATCAAAATGAATAAAGGGCATGTTCTGCATAACACAGTGACGTCAATGGTGTCACCACATGAATTGTGTCTTAGTGATGATGATGATGATAACAATCAAGATGTCAGCTCTGCTAAGGCTTCCACCAGCAGTGAAGTGGATGAAGCAGCAATGCTGAAGGCATTTTCACCTGGTGACAACTCCAGTCTTAAAGAATGTGAGGGATGCTTCCTGGAGGATGAGAAAGTGGAAGGGGAACAAGGCTGAAGTTACTAGTTGTACCCCCCCCCACTCCAAACACTGTCAGTGGCCTCAGTATAGAGTTTTAAATATGTTTATACATTTATCATTGGATTTGTGATGGCTGTGTTATTATCAGCTGTTAGCCTGTTAATCAGTATAATTTGATCATCCTTGTCCTAAACTGTTGTTTAGTCCCCACTTTATATAAAGGCAGCAGTCAAGTTACCATAATCATAAACATTTTGCATTATTACAGTAATAATGTTCCTCTGCCAAAAATATAAAAATCACATTTTATTTTTCATTTCCACTAACCCATCCTGAAGCAAGATATGTTGTCTTGAAGCCTGTAAAAGTGCTCATGCTGGCAATGGCACTTGGCACCACATGTGCCCTACTCTGACAACTGCCATGCCCATGCACACCATGTGATAAATGAAATATTTTTTGCCGCTTACTATCCATGACATGTTGCAGAACCCTCCTAGTACAAGTATAGTATGAACAAAGCATGTTCATTCAACTGGTAATACCAGTTGAAGAGATTTTGCAACATTGTGAACATTGGCAGTGATCTTTAATGACATGAGTCGTACATTACAAAACAATCATAAAAGAAATGCTTAACAACATCCAAATTCTCCAAAAAGGGCACTTACATTATATAGTAACATAGTACTTGTACAGAAAAAGTGCTGATCCATACAAGGGGAGGTGTTTTCTGCCTGAAGTTTGGCTTTTAAATATTCATAATTACCCCAGCTCCACTAACTCGCATGTCAATAGACACTGGCCACCTCTACACCAATAATTACTAGACTAAACACCATCTCCACCAACCATTTACATATATACCTCCACCCTCAATCTATTGTTTAATCATTAATGAGACCAGTGGCCTACATTGCTGTTCAAGTAACCCACTATGTCTTCCACACACCAGCTCCTGAAAGGCCTGGATGTAGTCATCTCACAGACATGGGATGATGAAAACTCTCCAGAGGAAAATGACCTAAACAGGAACAACAACAGGAAACATGATGAATACTCATCCATCTGCATACCTGGTTTTAGCAAGCAAATTGCAAGCAGAACAAAACAAATATATATATATATATATATATATATATATATATATATACGCTTACTTTACCCAGTAAATGTAATCTGCTGAAATTTCCCCTGATAGAACATGCAGTGCACATGAAGCACAGCAGCAGCTGGCATCCTCATTCCCCTAAAAGCACTGCATACCTGGAGATAAGATAAAAAGAACACATTTTGATTATTGGTACAAGTACCCCCTCCCCCCAAACCCATTACAAATGAAGAAATACTAACCTCAGGGACTGGCTGTGTAACTGGACCCATTCCACAACTACATGACGTGCCCACATCTGATCAGCAGCAGCAGGAGTGGGAGGTAACACATGCACCAGCACCAGAATTCCTGAATATTGACAGAAGCGTATAGAACACAATTACTGTCAAAGTCAGACATCTTAACTGCAGTAACCCCATTTTCCCAGCAATGTAAAATTAAATACTTAGCTTCAGTGTTGGGAAATGTGGTGCATTCCAACATCCGAATCCCAGCATGATGAAGTTTCCTTGGCTTGGCATCATGATCTGATCCTCCACCAACTGAAAATAATGGAAAAGCAGTACAGACATATTAGACCTCAACAGGCCACAATACCAACCCACCCCCACACCTCTCTTGCACAGAAATAAAAAATGAAATACATAGTAATACTCACGAGTGCAGCAGCATTGGTATGTCTTCAAGGATGATCCACAACCATTACACCAGCCAAAACATTATTTGTCGTGGCAAGTTGGCAACCAGTCAGAGCAGCAGGCAACAAGCTACAGCACCCCAAAATCTCATTCCATCTGTGCCGTACAAGTTACAACCACAGCATCACCACAGCCAAACAGGACAGCATTGGCAAATGAATATTATAGATTAATCTCAATTGTGAAACCAGCTTCAGGAGGCAACAAGTGTGACTAGCAGCAGCATTTTGTAGGAGAAATTAATTTTCTCAGCATGGCCCCATGGCCACCACTTGACATGTTGGCTATTTCATAATTGTGACAATAATTGTGTCTCCCTTCTCTCGCAATTTTGTCATGTTACATTTCTGGACTTCTAAGGCCTGTTCTGCACAGCACAGCAGAAAGTAGCAACAAGATTCATCCTGAAATAATTTGTAAACGGAGAACAAAACTGCAATTTTTTTGTCAGGGTGGTGGTGGGGCTCCATAAAACTTCTGGACTGAAACCACATTTATGTCTTAATTTTCTGTAAAATTTTGTCATATTACATTTCTGGACTTCTAAGGCTTGTTCTGCACAGCACAGCAGCAAGCAGCAACATCAAGATTCATCCTGAAGTCATTTGTAAATGGTGGACAGAACTGCATTTTTTTATCCGGGTGGTGGTGGGGCTCTATAAAACTTTTGGACTGAAACCACATTTATGTCTTGATTTTCTGTAAAATTTTGTCACGTTACATTTCGGGACTGCTAAGACCTGTTCTGCACAGCACAGCAGCAAGCAGTAACAAGATTCATCCTGAAATCCTTTGTTAACGGTGTACAAAACTGCATTTTTTGTCCGGGTGGTGGTGCGGCACTATATAACCTCATGACTGAGAGCAGAGTTATGTCTCAATTTCATGCAACTTTTTTCCTGTCATATTTCTTGTCTTATCAGGCTTACTTTGCAAAGCAGGGCAGCAAAAGGCTATGTTAAACTATTGCCCAAGTGCACATTTTGTACTGGGTGATGGTGGGGCACTATAAAACATCATCATGACTGGAGGAGAGGGACCCCAAGTTAACATTTGTGGCAAGTGCAGGGGACACATATTGTGTTAAGCACAAAAAACATTTATTGTTTAAGTTTGCAATAAAATTGCTTATGTTTCTATGATTATTGTGTATATATTCTGACTATTGCTGCACACAACCACAACTGCCACAACATCACATAGCTTTGGGAAAAATATTTGTTCATAGGAGCAAATTACAATACTTGACATTTGTGGATAGGAGGAGGAGATATATAAAGAAGGAGTAACACAAAACAAAAAGAAAGATACAGAGTTTATGAGTAAACTGGCAATAACACTCGACAGAGGGGGACACGCAGGGTCAGGGCAAGGGTATTCACATGAGGGGGAAAAGTACATTTATGAACAAGAAAAAGGATTGAATGCTATAGGGAGGGAGCATACACATTACATAACACACAAAACTGCTGGACAAAGACATATGATTAATTATAAGACAAGAAAAAGAAACAAGAGGATATAGAAGAGGAAGAGGATAGAAAATATTTTTTTGGTGGGTTTTTTTTTTACTTTTTTTTATTTTTAGGGGGTGGAGATGAGAAGAGTGACACTAACACAGTACAGGTCAAAGAAAAGAAAAAAAAAAAATTGGCTGCTGCCTGCCTCACTGACTACAAAATTACACGGCGCCAGGCCCCAATTCAGAAATGGCAGTGCCACCACCACCCCCATGATGCAGCGCTGCTAGGAGTTCCAACACTTTATGCTGGTCATCCATATTTTTTGTCATGTCCCCCCTGGCTTCCTGGCAGAACTGTTCAAATTCCTGCTGCAGAGCTCACACCTCTCTGCACACAGCCACCAGGTCTTCATGGTTGACCTGACCTGGGGCTGCTGCAGGCTGTGGGGGATCATCAGCATGATGATCGCAGTGCCAGTGGCTGTGGTATGATTGTGTTGCTGCTGCCTCCTGCTGCTGTTTCCTAGTACAGCATCCCCTAGGATGTGGATACCAACAGCCTTTCTCCTGCTGGCCCCCTTCCCCTTCTGTCTGATTATCCCCACTAGTGCTGTCTCCTGCTGCTGTCACCTCTTGCTGCTTTTGCAGCCACTCTGCATGGTGTTGGTGCTGCAGATGGCTCCTATGACCACCAGTGCCAAGGTGTGCCCCCCATCTTCTAACAGATTGTCCACAAAGGTTGCAGACAACAATGCTGTCATCTGCAGTGTTTTTGGTGCAAAAACACCACACAGACGACATTCTTGGGTGGTGGGGGGCCACCATCGGCTAATGTCCCAGGGGCCACTACATCCTACTTCTGCTGGGGGTAGTGGTGGAGGGGCACATATTCATGTTGCTGCTGGGGTAGGGCAATGGAATCCTGCTGCTGGGGGTGGGGCCACATGCTCCTGCTGCTGCTGGTAGGGGGCATTGGGATCCTGCTGCTGGGGGTGGGGAACATGCTCCTCATGCTGCTGTGGGGGGGTCAACGGGCTCATGTTGCTGCAGGGGGGGTGGGGACCACATGCTCCTGCTGGTGTGGGCAATGGGATCTTGCTGCTGGGAGTTGGGGGGCACATGCTCCTGCTGGTGGGGGTGCCTCAGACATAAATGGCCAACTGTTAAGCTGAACAGTAGAACCTGCCTTCTGCCCAGTCCCCCTTGCCTATCCTTTCCCAACCATTATCCAAACAAAACGTTTTCTTAACAGAAAACTAAAAAAAAATGAAAAAGAAATAGAGAGAGATAGTGAGGGAGTCACAAACACACACACAACACACACACACACACACACACACACACACACACACACACACACACACACACACACACACTACACTCACAGAAAGGAAATAATAAACACACACACCAGATAACCTAAAGAAAAGAGTACACATATATTATTTTTTAACTAAATTGTATTTGTGTACCACACAATAGCACACAGAACAACCTCTCTGCTGTTGCTTGCTTCTCCAGCTACCAAGCAAAGGAACTGCATCACTGACTTCCTGCCCAATTACAGGCACCCATGTGATCTGCAGAGAGTAACTCATGTGACTAGCCTAATTTTGCCTAATTTCACCTAATAGTAATGCAAGGTGAAAATTATGGTGAAATTGCATGGCGGAATTTCGCTGTAAGTACATAATTACGCAAAATATTTTGTGGGTAAAAATTAACAATTTCCCCAGCATTTCACCAGCGAAATTAAATCACTAAGCATCTCTAATAACAGCCCTTCTCTGGTGGCAGAAGCATTCTGCTTCACTTTGTGCTTCAACCCTCCTGTGGCAGACCATTATTCCACCATATTGTACCCCCTGTTGTACCTCATTGCTTAAATAGACCAAGTTCAGAAAGGCGCTGAAGGTATGGAAAGCATTTCGGATAAGTATTGCAATTTTTTTCCACTTCTTGGAATTGTGTAGGAGTATTTGAAGATTTCATTGTAGACTTGATTTCCTCATGTAATCCTGTCTGGAATATTTGATTTTATTCATGTTGTGCATGAAAATAAACAATTACTTTTTCTTTTGTGTTTCCCTTGTAAATAAACTTAAATTTGCATGTGGTTCTGTTTATACCAGATTTCAGAGCTTGATGGACTACAGCACTGGGAGAACTTGACTTGTTCAGTTACACACAGTCACTTGAAGACTGTGGTAAGATTCATGCACAGGCTCTCCTGGTTTACACTTAACTTCCATACCATGCTGTCTTTTCTTGTCCAGTCCCCAGCTATTTTCATTTTTCTTTGCAAGCAATGTAGTCCAGCAGTGCTCATTTTCTTCCTGCCTTTCACTCTGTTCTAGTGTCCTCTGATTTGAAAGAAAACAAAACCAGAAGTCTGTGAAATAGCATTTCCAAAAGAGAATGCAAACTGTCGTGCTGTGTAAATGATGCGCGAGTCTGAGGAAAGTCCATTTAAACTCAAATTGTCAAGGTTTAGTAATACTGTAATGCATTACTTGAAACACATTAACTTGTTGCAACTTGTTTTATGTGACTGACAGAATTACTTTCTAAAAATGTAGTAGGGAATGGTTCTCCTTTTTCTCAAAATTAATGCTTCACTGTAGCATGCTATTTCAGTTATTTGCGCATGGCACTTGCAAACATAATTCATTAAATTACTGATCAATAATTTTAACATGGCCCAACTGAATAAATAATTTAAATACTATGTTCAGTGCAGAACACAGAAAATCCCTCTCTAAGCCTGCACCTACATTCTTCTAAATATATGCAGCAGAATTTGGTTTGAAGTTTTACAAATCTATAACTAAGAAATGAAAAACTCTTACCTATAATGACTTTGATGTGTAGTTTAAAATTTAGTGTATCTATTTCTCATATATAAAATATAAATTATTAGAATTATTAGCTCCCAGTGCTCCAAAAACTGTGTTTTATGTAACACTGGAGCCTTGAATGAAGAGTGTGTTTACACTTGTGTGTCTGTGTGTGGTAGCCTTGGCTCTGTGTGAAGCAGGATACATTCTGTATTGTTCAGATTCCATTGTCTGGGAAAGCTCACACTAACAGCACATCTACTTAATTAATTTGTCTTAACCCATCCTGTATCCAAAAGTCCCAGATCTTATTTGTTGTGTTGTACTAAGGCCCCTACATAGAATTAACAACTGAAATAATTCACCTTGTGGAGACATGGGCTTCTTTTTCACCAAGTTTGAACTTTTTGGTTTTAACAAAGCATTATTTTAAAATAATGCTGCAGAGATGTTTATTTCAGTCCCAGCTTTCACTCACATGGTAATGCATAGCCATATGGAGTTTAGAAAAGTAAATCTACACTTAGCTGGAGTCAGTAAATGTCAACTCAATTCATATTTAATCCACTTACAGACACTTGAAAGGCTGTCATGTGGTTCACTGGATGAGCAACCAGCCATGCCCCCTTTCTGAGCTATGTAAGTAGTCCCTCTCAGCCTCCATCTGAAGTATTAATTTCTTTGCTATCCAGAGGCACTGTTGGTCTGCATTATCCCTTGAGGCCTGCTGGGGTCTTGCCCTCCCCCAGCATTGGTTGTGTTTTGAGCTCTTCTTGGTTTCTGCCAGATTCTGTTCATGTACAGTATTTCTTCTACCTTGGTTAGTTTTTATTTTGCTTCTGGCCTCTGTGTGCTTCCTTGTGTGCTAGTTTTTTCTGTTTTCTTGTGTTTATGTTTTTTATGTTTGTGTTTTCATTTGGGGCTTTCTCAGCTTCCTCAGCATCGTGTTGCCCTTTGTTTGCATTGTGTTTCTCATGTGCCTGTACTTCAGGCTCCTACCTAGTCTCAGTTTTCCTGCACTTGTTATTGCATGCTTCAGCTCCCACTGCAGTTGCTGCCTCCTGTGCTTCCCTTAATTTATTGCACCTGGTCCTTGCCTTGCTGCTCAGCTAGCAGCTACTTCCAGTTTTACCCTACCTTGGTCCATTTTGTGCAAGGCCTATTTTACCTCAGCAGCCTTGTGTTCAAATAATGTTTATTTCCTGTTTTCTTCCTGAGCATTTCTTTATTTACTACTTTTTTCCCTCCATAAGCCCTCAGTTGTCATACAGTCTTTTTGGAGATTTATATCTGCTCAAACATGTTTATTTGCACTCAGTGGGAATCAAACCTGAGTCTACTGCCATTCTTTATTTCCCTCCATGGGATTCATACCTGCTGACATGCAACTGTACCAAGCAATTATTAATTGTTGTTTTTCAGTGCATTATTGCCTATGCCTACAGTTCCTATGCTTGTTTAACTGTTCAGATCAGCTACTGCTGGAAGCTATAACTAATTACTGCTGGAGGCTAACTACTTTTGTATAATGCTTCATTATACTTTGTTGGTCAGCTCAGCTACTGTATAGCTATACAGTTGCTGTCACTGTAAACTAGTTTTAAAATCCACATGTGGGTCATGGTACTTTACCATGGCTTATTTGTTTTTTCCTATGGTGGAGGATGGGGGGGGTTCAAGTGAAGAGTTGTGGCCCTGTATGGTTCACATATGTCATGTTCGAATACTGCCTTTGCCACAAAACTCCTCTTATGTCACCTTTAAATTGGCATTCCTTGATGGACTGGTAAGCTTGTATTCCTTTCTCTTCACTTGCATTGATTATCCTATAATCTTTGCCCGGCAACCACCTCAAACTGGAAAAGGGACCAGGTTCACCTGAGCTGTTTGTTCATTTATTACTGCTTTTATCTGTTTACCACACTGTGCGTTGCTATACTATATGTTAATTCGTACCCCAGAGCCACTCGTTGTTTTTTCATAGTGGTTTCACACACCTTCAGCTTGAGCGCGAACAGCGAAGCAAAGCTCAGCTGTTATGGCTCAAGCTGAAGGCAAGTGAAACCACTCTGATACAGGAACGAGTGGTGATGGGGGACATATTAATATATCATTGATCGAGAGTGATCATTAATGTATGCTTTTTTTTAAACTTCCTGGAATGTGCCCATTTCTAGTGCATCTGTGTGTGAGGCACTCTTCACAGAATAAGAGTGTCTCACATGCAGGGGAAAGGAGCACTCTGATTGGTCAGGAGCACTCCCTCGATCTATAATATGTTGTACAAATGATTGACAGTGTTGGCATAATGGCCATTGCAACACTATGCTGTAAAAATGGTTATTGGCATACTGTCCCTTGCAACATTATGTTGCAAAAATGGTTGACAGTGTTGACGTACCGGCCATTGCAACACTATGTCATAAAAATGGCTGACAGTGTTGGTGTACTGGCCATTGCAATACTATGTTATAAAAATGTTTTTTGGCTTACCATGCCTTGCAAAACTATGTTGTAAAAATGGTTGACAGTGTTGGCATCCCAGCCACTGCAACACTATGTTGTAACAATGGTTTGTTGGTGTACTGGCCCTTGCAACACTATGTTGCAAAAATGGTTGACAGTGTTAGCATACAGGCCATTGCAACACTATTTTGTAAAAATGGTTGTTGGCGTACTGGCCGGTACTACACTGTATTGTGAAAACGGTTGACAGCATGAGCATTCTAGAAGTTAAAGTCCTTCTTATGCAGTGTGAGGAGGCATTCCTTTTTCCTGCAAGGTGGGGAGGCATTCCCTTCTCCCGCAGTGTGAGAAGGCATTCCCTTCTCCTGTAGTGTGAGGAGGTGTTCTTTCTCCTGCAGTAAGCACATCAAAATGTTAAAGTCCTTCTCCTGCAGTGTGAGGAGGTATTCCCTTCTCCTCCACTGTGAGGAGGTGCTCTCTTCTCCTGCAGTGTGAGGATGCGTTCCCTTCACCTATAGGGTGAGGAGGCATTCCCTTTTCCTGCAGTGTGATGAGGCATTCCTTTTTCCTGCAGAGTGAGGAGGTGTTCCATTCTCCTGCAGTCTGAGGAGGCATCCTGCAGGTTAAAGTACCTTCTCCTGCAGTGTGTGGAGGTGTTCCCTTCTCCTGCAGTCTGAGGAGGCATTCCCTTCTCATGCAGTGTGAGCATTCTGAAAATAAAGTCCTTCTCCTGAAGCTTGAGGAGGCATTCACTTCTCCTGCAGTGTGAAGAGGCATTCCCTTCCTCTGCAGTATGAGGATGCATTCCCTGCACCTACAGTGTGAGGAGGCATTCTCATCTCCTGCAGTGTGAGGAAGCATTCTCGTCTCCTGCAGTGTGAGCATTCCAAAAGTTAAGTCCTTCTCCCGCAGTGGAGGAGGCATTCCCTTGTCCTTCTGTGTGAGGAAGCATTCACTTCTCCTGCAGTGTTACAAGGAATTCCATTCTCCTGCAGTGTGAGGAGATGTTCCCTTCTCCTGCAGTGTGAGGAGGCATTCTATAAGTGAAAGTACCTTCTCCAGCACAGTAAGGAGGCATTCCCTTTTCCTGCAGTGAGAAGTCATCTCAGTCTAAAATCATCACTAAACAAAAATAACCAAGCCTTGAGAGAAGTTTACCTTGGCCTTGGATTCCCAGAAATTTCTTCCTTAGATTTTTTTTTCAAACCAGCCTGGTGGTGCTATGGGCTGAGGCGTTGGATGCCTTAACTCGCACTGCACCGGTGACCCATGTTTGTGAATAAGCATGGATCACTGGGGATTGGCAAGGTTGGAGAAGGACTGAGTGTCTAAGGGACTGCTCTTCTTCTCTGGGTGGGGGGACACCAGTGGTCGGTGCCTACTGGCCCCTAGCATTGGTTGGGGGGCAGTGTACTGATGCTGAAACAAGGGGGCAGAGATGGGGCTGATGTCTGGAGGAATGTGTGCAGACATGTGCAGGCTTCTTCTGTTGATGTCCTCACATGCTCTTCTCTGCTGGGAGTAAAATATGAAAATACTGGAGTCCTCACCCTAGATGGTGACAGTCCCTCATCACAGCACTGCTGGGAGGGCACCTCCCCTGAACTGGATTCAGACTGGTGGGTTGAGGGTCTCCCCACCCCGTGCCATGAGGGGTAAGTCATGGAGACTGAAGGGGAGTGGGTATAATACCCAGTCAGCACTGTGGGGGTGGGGGCATTGGATGGCTGTACAAGGCACCTCTACAAAAAATACTAACAAAAAAATATTTTTTATCTCCTCCATGCCAAAAGTCATACCTACTTATTTAGGTTTAGTAGTATTCCCTAGTTCACTCAGGTAAGTTCCTCCATTGGATGAGGTGGATGCTGACCTTGCTTTCCATTCCCTCTCTTCTTAGGAAGCCCCCTGCTGTCATCAGTATAATCCATTTTATCCATGCTAGTCTGCTAACTTGTACTGTCCATCAATGTTTTATCAAGCAGCCTCTTGCTTCAGTCTGCTTCTCTACCTCACAGTCAACGATCACCATTAACCTTCTTTTGGGGATGCCTTCCTAAGGTAACTTTAGCTAAGGGAACCTTCCCACAGCACTGGTATGGGGTCGAACACTCTTAGTGGGTTCCTTGCCATTTGTACCCCTACAGGGTGATAATTCCTCATGGAATAGAGAGTGCAAACAGCCACAACAGAATAACACAGTTGCACACGCATAACACTATACTAATTGTGTAAGCCATTGAATTGAAAGGCTATGCTTGTGGTTCGATGGGTGAGCAACCAGCCATGCCCCCTTTCTAAGCCATATGATCAGTTCCTCCCAGCCTCATCTGAAACATTTTTCTGTGGTTCAATGGGTGAGCAACCAGCCATGCCCCCTTTCTGAGTGATATAAGCAGTTCCTCCCAGCCTCCTTTTAAATAATTTTTTTTCCTTACCCCACCATCCTCCACTCCTCCTCCTTCAGCAATCTCACCTCTCTTCTCAGAAGGGTTCTTTCCTTCGGTATCTTTAACCAAGGGAACCATCCTGCAGCACCTCTAAGGGTCAAACTCTCTTTGCAGGTTTCTTGCCTTTTGTATCCCTACAGGGTGTTAATTTCTCATGGAACACAGAGTGCAAACAGCCACAACAGAGTAACACAGCTGCACAAGGATAACACTATACTGGTTGCATAGGTCATTGAACAAATAACAACTACCCAAATAATGAGTACCCAAAGATTTCTCCAATGACTAAAGAATATGCCACAATAGATTAGTTGGACAGCCCTAACCCTTATATTGTATAATTGAGGTGCATCTAGGGATGTTATAAATATGGTCATCAGCTACATCTAGAGAAGGAACTGTCATCATCCCCCACTTATTGTGATTAAAAATCCTTTGGGTCTCTGACACTAACGCTTTACATCACATACTTCTCTTTTCTGAGGCAATGTTTTTGTATAGTTAGTTCATTTCATTGATCATTATAAAAAAGTGCCTTTCCAGTATTATATTCAAAAAGTGCATAATCATTTACATTCATATCAAGAGTTCAATTTAAAATGCACGTTTTTAAAAAAGTACCCATAGTACCAGTGACCAGTATTAAAGAGTAAAGCATCAAAACGGCCAGTTGGTGCAGCGGTAGCACTACTGCTCGCAACGCCAATAAGCCTGGTTCAAGATTGAATCTGTCACTGGGGGCCAGTCGGAGGGGGATACAGTGACCTGGTAGATGTTCTCCTTCACCATGGAGGAATGGTTCAATTGACTGCTACCACACTGCCATGTGGATACAGAGAACAGTAGTGGAGCAGCCCACCAGGGAATGAAGGAGCTGAGCATGCTGCAGATGACACCAAGCATGCTGTGTCTGCAGCCCTTGCATGCTCGACTCCTGAGCAAGAGGGAGAAACTGGAAAAAAGAATGGACCCTGCACCCAAAAGGTGAAGGGCTCCTGGCCTCAGTAAGTCGCCTTCCTCATCATGGATGCCTCCTGACAAACTAAGAACAGTTCAATGGTAAATTCCTTTCACCCTGACCCCGCCTGGGGTGCATAAGCCACAGATCTGGAGGACAGCACTGAGGAGAAAGAGGCAAAATGTGACTGGTGGTAGCTTTGTGGGCCGGGAGGAAATCTAGGGGCAGCATAAAGGGGAAATAAATAGAAATTACAAAAAAAAAGTAAAGCATTCTATTTTATAGTGATCAGAACCATACTATTTGCAAGTTGACTAATTTACTGTATGTTACTACAGTTTTACAATCACCCCATCTATACAACAGTTTTATTCCTCAAGTTTTCATTTTCTTAGCCCTTACCAACAATTAATCTAAATGTGTTAGTTTGCTAAGGTCTTCTGTTTCAAACAGCTGATTCAATAAATATTCAAGGAGAATGAACAATTTTGACTGCATACTATAGGTGATACATGTTTTTTCCTTATGGCTTCAGTTTGTGAGCATATTACTGTCCCATGGTATACACTTTCATGACACCCAAAAGAACATTGACAAACTCTGAGATCAGCTTATTAATGACCTTATTCTTTCTTTTCTAAAGAATCTTGCTAGGAAACACTTCAATCTATACTAAGTAAGAACAATTTTATATGTAGGATTAATTACTATACAGAGTTCCATAGCATGTTCTTTAACTTTAGACACTAACCATGTACTGGTTCAATTTGTCTTAATATCAACTAAGTAAGATTGTCTAGCAGGATATCATAGAGATGGATTAATTAATTTAGAGTATTTTTAATTAATCTTAATTACTTAGGCAACAAAATTCCAAAAATAGTAAAACATATGATTCATTAATACTTTTAAATATATTTCAGCCAATCAGGATAATATCTGAGGCGCATTCATTTCTTTTTATTCCCTGAAGGCAAGTTGTCTATGTTGCCCCATTTCACCTCTCTTATATGTAATGGCCTTAGAGCCTTTGGCAGCTGAGGTGAGACATGAAAAAATCATTATGGGGCTTTAGGCAGGTGGGGAGACCCACAAAACAGCACTTTTTGCAGATGACCTGCTGGTTTGAATAACCTGCCCAAAAGTTTGGTGGCCTTACAAAACATATTGGCAAAGTATGTGGGAATCTCAACCCATAGGATCAACTGGTCAAAAAGTGAAATACTCTAACTGGAGTTGGAGGACCCAAATATGTTGCTAAATGACCCCTACAGCCTAGACCTGTGAAAGTTTTTAAATATTTGGGCATTAAAATATCAAAAAGGACCTCCTTGATGTACGGTGCTAATTTCAACAAGTTGTCAGAGAGTGAAAAAAAGATTGTGAAAGATAGCAGGGCCTACCTATAAGCCTAATTGGCAGAGAGAACACTAGAAAAATGAACATTTTGCCAAAGTCTATGTATCTGTTTCACAGTCTTCCAATTAGAGTCCCTGAAATATGTTTTTTTTAATTGAATACTATTAAATAGATTCTTATGGAGAGGGGAAATCAGCTAGAATTAAATGTAGTATGTTATAACTACCACTCAATAAAGGTAGTTTGACTTTGCCTCAGTTAAAGCATTATTACTGGGCTGCCCAAACTGCAACTTTTTACTGCCCCCCCCGGGGTAAGGCCACCGGTATGGCACAATATGGAAGACTATCTCTTGGGAAGCTTAGTACAAGGTCTCCTTGCTACTAGCCATACTGTTCAGACCCCCATCAAAAGTTAAAAAAATGAAGAACCCCTTCACACATCAAGCAGTCAGAATATGGAAAGGGATCCACCAACTAATAAGATATCAGTCAATTCTGTCGTCTAATGCATCCCTCTCCATAGCCTTTAAAGATTGCAGGAACTACAATATTTTCCTGCACCATTCTCTCTCTTGAGATAGGAGAAATGTGGGATTTTCTATATTAGAGACTTGTATTATGGAGGGATCTTGAAATCTTATGCTGAATTTGGATAGTAATATGGGATACAAGCTGGTGACGTTTTTGCATATCCAAGAATCAGGCAATTCCTAGATGGGATCAACCCAGGACTCTCTCCTGTTGAAGTGATCTTGTACAAGCCACAACCCTCAGTTTCAATCAAGCCTGCACTATACAGACTGTTTATGGGTTCCATTCCTGCACCTGATAATAAGACCAGGATAGATTGGGAGCAAGAGTTAAATATGGAAATTGATCATTAAACTTGGTGAGCAGCTATAAAACAGATCCATATTTGCTTGAGATTAAACCATCTATGCAAAATTCAGTTAAATTTATTGTATAGGTTGGTTAACTGCAACCATATTACATATATATATATATAGATATATATATATATATAACTCCAACAAGTCTGATTTATGCCCTAAATGTATGGAGGGGTGTGGTAACTTAACACATATTGGCATTATTGTATAATGTTTGCTCCATTCTGGCACCAAGTACATGGAATCATGCAAAGAGCCTTACGGGTCACCCTGCCATGTACTCCATTGGACTTCATGCTGGACAGAGATTCTAGAAAGTATAACAACCAGTTTATTGATAGATTATTGGATTTTGCCTATGAATCCCTGAGACTGGCAGCTTCCCGAAGAGGTGGGGACTGGATGCAACCTTAAATTAGCCCTTGGATAGCCCTGGACTTTCTGACGTTGATCTGGTGGACCAGAGATTCCTGACACCCAGCTGCTCTTATAGACTTAAAGCGTGGTGGTGCAGGGTAAAGCTGGACTCAGAGCTGAAGCTGCCCAGGCATGACCAGATCTGTGAGTAGCAGCGCATGGGAGGCCCGGGCATTGGATTTGATTCATGGGGCCTTTTGTGGAGCTGTGGGGGGTTTTGTCTCTTTTGCTTGCACATCAGGAGGGACCAAGACTGATTTTAACATACAAGGGCATGGGAGGCTAACGAGGGGGATTGCTTAATTTGTGCTGGTGCGCTTTGGATGAGGAAGGGGGATCTGCCTTGTTGAGGAGGGGAATATACTGTCTGGGAGTATCAAAGTGGGACTGGGTGCTGCTGGGGATCTGGGCGGTTGCTGGGCATGTTTAATGTGATGGGGGGAGACAGCTTTAATTAATTAACCACAAAATGGATTACCTGGAGGAAATGAAGAGTTGGACCAGGGGGAAGGGTGAGAGGAGATTGGATCTATATCCAAGCCTGTGAGTTAAAGAATTTGTATCTGTATAAGGGGAAGCATACTAATTCTGTCTTGAGAGTGTTGTATGCTGCGATGGGGAGGTGGATTGGGAAGGGCACATGTAAATAGTTTGTGGAGTTTTTTTTTGTTCATATGCTATGTTTATTATAGATATTACTGTTATAATCAAGGGTCTGAAACATACTATAATGAGGATAGGACACTGGTAGAGGATCAGTTCTGGAGGGGGAGTAAAGAGTGGGATGAGTGGGTACTGCTCAGGAGAATAGTATGCTATCATGGTCGATAAGGAAAGGGTGAATACTATATCATGGAATGTTAGAGGTTTTTCTTCTTCTCTCTCATTAAGAGAACAACTGTCCTGACTGCCTTGCGAAGAGCTGGAGCGCAAGTGGACTTAATACAGGAAACTCACTTGATGCCTACAGAGCACCAGAAACTGGTGAAGGGCTGGGTAGGCACCTGCTATGCCACCTCTTTCTCATCTTACAAAAGGGAAGTGGCAGTGCTTCTGCATAGAAGACTACCCTTCAAGGTATCCATGGTGGTCAGGGATGGGAGGGAGGGAGGGAAATACATTTTGTGGAGGGAACATTATATGAGGAGCCCATTACTTTTGGGGGTGTTTATGCCCCAGCTGTTTTCAACCCAACCTTCTTTCAGAGTGTGCTGGATCTACTGCTATGGGAACAGTTTCAAGGACTAGTGATGGGGAGACTTTAACTGCACCCCAGATAGAAACCTGGACCACTCAGAGGGTCGGGGGGGGAGGATGTATGTGGAAGTGGCATAAGGGATTGAGTGATCTAGATGTCATTGATGCTTGGAGGGTGGCAAACCCCAAGGGAAGGGAATTTACCTTCTACTTCTGCCCACACAAAATGTGGTCATGGTTAGATCACATATATATAGCCAGGGGCTGATATCCTAAACTAGCAGTCATTAAGCACGGCTCCATCTTTGTGTCTGACCATACCATGGTCATTTCAACCCTGGAAATGAGCCCTCAGCAAACGCGGACCAACACATGGTGCTTCCCATCTTACTTACTTAGCTCACAAGAGTTTAAGGACTTTCTTAAGGAACAGTGGGAACTGTATACCTTGATGAATGCGGATACTGCACCAACTATGCAGGTGTTTTGGGATGAATGGAGGGGCGTTTATAAGAGGAGCTATTATTGGGTATGTTAGTAGGCACAAAAAATGAAAGCTCCAGAAACAGGAAGAGTTAAGGGTCATGTGAGGGAGCTGGAGCTGGAGCATAAGATGGTGAGGGAGGTAAGTGAGGAGGTGCTTCAGCAGCTGACAGCTAGCAGAGAAGCCCTGAATAAATCATTGTTGGATGAGGCGCGCATGCAGTTCTTCTTCTGGAAGCATACATTTTATGAGTGGGGTAATAAACCAGGACCCTTGCTCATCAGCTTTATCAAAGGGAGAAGGGGATGAAAGAGGATTAATGAAGTACGGGATAAGCAGGGAGTCCTCCACAGAGACGCTCGGGGTATCCTGGGCAGTTTTGCACAATTCTACCAGGACTTATACAAGGCAGATGGGAGGGACGTAATGGAAAGGGTGAAGAAGTTTCTGGATGGAATTGCTGTTCCCAGAATCTCTGACTCCTTGAAGGTCCTGCTGAATAAGCAGATCTCCAGGGAGGAGATTGCCAGAGCCATCTCCAGTCTAAAGCTAGGCAAATCATGTGGACGGGATGGGCTACCTGCTGAATTTTACAGGGCAATGGGGATGGTAGTGATAGGAGAGCTCTGGGCTCTCTTCAGGGATGTCAGAGAGGGACGACCTTAGCCTTCCACTATGGGAGAGGTGACTATCTGTGTTATACCGAAGCCTGGGAGAGACCTGCAGAGCTGTGCGGCCTACAGACCAATATCTCTTCTTAATGCTGATGCAAAAATCTATGCTAAGATCCTGGCATCCACATTGGATGGACTTCTACCGAGCTTGATCCATGTGGATCAGACAGGGTTTATTCAGGGGAGGCACTCGTATCACAATGTGAAGAATACCTCACAGACACGGGGGGGGGGCACAGCAATCATATCCCTTTATGATGAGAAGGCATTTGATTGTATTGAGTGGGCGTATTTGTTTGAGGTACTGGAGAGATTTGGTTTTAGGAGGAAATTTGTGGGGATGGAAAAGGCCTTGTATGCCTCCCCCTCAGACTTTGGTATTAATATATGGGGACATCTCAGAGAGATTTTCCCTGCACAGGGGAACAAGGCAGGGATGCCTGCCATCACCTCTCCTCTTTGCCCTGGCAATAGAACCCCTGGCTATTGCAATTAGACAGTGTCCTGATATTAGGGGGGTAGGTGGGTGGGAGGAAGGCAGCACAAGCGGTCGTTATATGCAGATGATATAGTAGTAGTAGTAAGTAGTAAATCATTTTTTATTCAAATATGAATAATTGGATACATTCACTTGAGCATAGCTCATTTACAAGAAAGTTCCAAGTACCAAATTTCAATTAAGAATACTCAACATAGAACAATACCACAAAATCAAGAAAAAAGTTACAAAAATACAACAAACAATACAAATAATCAACAATTCCGGAAAAAATAACAAAACATATAACATATAGACATTCAAGATGTTAGACAATCATTACATAATATGCTCTTATTTAGTGCAGACATATACCATTTCCTTAATTCATTAGTGTTGTGTTTAGTTTTATTACATCTGAGAACTGGAGGGGGTCGATTCCATAGGCTAATACCTCTAGCAATAGCCAAAGATCTACCTACCTTTAGATTACAGTTGGGCAGGACATATTGAGTTCCAATTGAGGCCCTTAGGCTACCCTTGATCTTCCTGACCTCAAATAAGTCAATAATATAACTCGTACTTTCATATGCCAAACTTTAGTCATAAATTGGATCAGATGTAAATCTCTTCTCACTTTGGGATTGATCCAATCCAATTCTTTAAAAAGTTGGCACCTATGTGTTCTATAAGGGGCATCTAAGACAAAAAGGGCCAGTCTACAAAAAACTAAATCTACACTACTTATATACTTTTCCAAAGCTCCTGCATAATGTATGTCACCGTAATCTAACACTGGAAGTATCAAAGAATTAACTACGGTCAGATGAACATCCCTGGGCATCAACTTTTTATATCTGTACAACACACCTATTTTTCTATTAATATTCTTTATAAGGGAGTTTATGTAGACATCCCACCCTAAGCTAGTGTCTAACCAGACCCCAAGATATTTATAAGAGTCCACCTGCGTGATGGCAATACCATCCACAGTATGAATATCCAGATGCAAATATTTTTTATTATTATTGCTTTTAAACAACAATAATTGTGTTTTGTTAGTATTTAGAATAAGATGACTCACTTTAAAATATTCCTGGATTTCATCAAAAGCCAATTGCAACTTCTCATTAATGGATTCTACAGTATCTCCCTCAACATACAGCACAGTGTCATCAGCACACATATGACACCGTGCTGATGTAGATGTAACCTTACAAGCATTCATATAAATGTTAAATAATAAAGGCCCCAAAATGGATCCCTGCAGTACTCCATTATTTATTTCCAAAATCTTAGATTTGTAGGAACCCACTTCCACAAATTGTCTACGGTCCATCAAATAAGAAGCAAACCATTTAACTGATCGAGAGGACAAGCCGATCTCATTGAGTCTGGACAGGAGAACCCGATGATTAAGGGTATCGAATGCTTTTGAGAGATCTATAAATAAAGCTCCTATGATTAACCTCCTGTCCAGACTCAGTTGAAGATCGCTTACGACCTTTATCAATGCTGTTTGTGTACTATGATGTGCCCTAAACCCCGATTGAAAAGGTTCCAATTTATTATTATCCTCCAGAAATCCTTTCAGCTGACATGATATAATCTTTTCAAATATCTTAGAAATCTGAGACAAGAACGAGATAGGCCGATAATGGCCCAGCTCCCATTTGTCCCTGGCCTTGTAAAATTGGTCTAATCTTAGCAATCTTCCACCCTTCTGGAAATTCCCCACTTACAATGGATAAATTAAAAATATAGGTCAACGGATAGGCCACACAAGGTGCTGCATATTTCAGCAATATAGAGGGAATCTTGTCTGGTCCCTTCGCCCTGTGAGTATCCAATTTCAAAAGCTCAGATCGTATAGTTTCCGGGGAAATATAATCAAAGTCAAAACCACCTATTACACTATCTCCTCCACTATTATTTCTGTAATCAAAATTTGATGCTTCATTTTGAGCACTATGAGCCCTATCTAAAGTGCTTAATGAAACCACTTTTGAAAAATAATCATTAAAGGCATCTACCATTCCTTTGCTCAGGGGTAATGAAACACCATCTTTTCCTATTTTATTTACACAATTTTGTTTATTTTTCCCCACCAGATTAGAGACCATTCCCCAGAATCTCCTCGGATTCTTATTATGATTATCCTGTAAATTAGATCGTACAAACTGTTTTTTTTTTGATTCCCTAATTTTAGAGATATAATAATTTCGAGCCTGTCTATAAGATACCCAATCCTGATTCAGCATTGTTTGTTTTGCTTTCTTCCATTTTTTATTCCTATCTTTTCTAATCTTATATAGTTCAGGAGAGAACCAAACGTTACCACCATTTTTTATCATTCTTGACTTCAGAGGGGCATGTATATTGCAGACAACCATAAATTCGCTTAGAAAAAATTCCCAAGCATCTGAAGGAGTAGGAATCAGTTCTAATCTATTCCAATTTATGTTCTCAACATCATTCATAAAACTAATATAATCAAAATGTTTAAAGCATCTCCAAAACATTTTTGAATTAGCACCTATTTTAACCACATTGTTTCTAATTGAATAGATAACTTGATGATCCAAAAAAGATTCTGGAAGAACTCCGGCCTTAGACAAAAACTGTGGTTGAGATACCCGGAAGAATCTGTGCCTGCTCTGTTGAGAATTGTTGCTGTTTTTGCAGAGTTCTCAGGGTACAAGATCAACATAGATAAGTTGGAGGTGTTATTTGTAGGGGATGTGGGGAAACGATTGGGGGGAGCAGAATGGGGCCTGCAGAAGGTGGCTGCCTCTTTTCAGTACCTAGGGGTAGTGACTGGGAAGTAGATAGGAGACCTATATCGGCTGAACTATACCCCCATGATCAAAGCCTTACTCAGGGAGTTGAGGAAGTGGCAAGTAGTGGTGGGCGAAGTGGCCCCAATTCGCTCCACGAAGTGATCCATGAAGTGAAGGTGGATTCGCAGAGTGCTCCGCATTACGAAGCAGAGTACTTCGTGTTATAATGGGTAATGCAAAGTCCATTGAAAACAATGACTTTGCCTTAGTCCGCCTTCCCAAACCACTACTCCACCAATTCTTAAGGAGAAGTACATTGAAAACAATGTACTCCACCTCACTTTGCCTTGTTTTTAAGCTCCAAAGGTGAATTTTGCAGTGATTCATGGGATTTCAGGTCACATGGGCTCTAGATTGTTCTGCACAGCCTCAGTTTGGGGTAGTGTGTGTGTATGAAGCTGTTGGAGAGAATCTGCTCTGAGAGCTCTGTGATTCAAACCTTCTAAAAGCAGTTAAAAAAGCCTTTTGGGGTCATTTGTTTTGCTGAAACTTTAGTTCATCGGTTATAGGAAACCCTCCTGTGCTTATATCATCGAGCGTTTATTGTTTGTGTGTGGATTTTGAATGTTAATGTACAATATTTAGTCTGTGTACTGAGAGACAGTGGAAGTGTGCTTTGGGGGAGGGGTGTATCTGTGGTGTAGGTAGATTAACTTGGAGAAAAAAGACAGAGCTTTCTGTTTTGGTGATATTTTAATTGTTTAACTGTGTTAATGTACACACAGTAATATTTTCAATAATTCTTGCCATTTTTTCGTTGATTGTTGTGGTGCCACAGTGCATAATTTTAGTTTGTTTAAAATATGTGGTTAAATTACTGAAGTTTTCAATTTGCTACACATTACTTAGTGTGTGTGTGAGTATGCATGTGACGCATGTCATCAAATCAGACACCTTTTATTGTGCCACGTAATTTCAGCAATGTAAACCTGCTATGCTATCCACTGCAGCTGTGTAAATTTTGTACTTCTTTGTGGTATCTTTACTAGTACTAGTGACTGTTACTGCAGCAGTGCAGTACACTGCCCCCCACAGCCTGCCTCAACCAGAAAAGGAATTATTTTCCAGATTTTTGAATTTCTGATGGTGAGCAATGGTTATGTACTGTGCCTTTGCATCTGCATCTGCATCTCTTCAGTGTGCAGTGCAATCTTAATCTGGCTGTGCATTTGCATCTTTTTAGGGCCCAATCTCCATCTCTAACTTAAGTCACAGTTGTTTCTTTGACTTCCCGTCAGAGTACTGGACAGGTGTGGTGCATAATTCTGCATGAACATTGAACTCATTAATATGCGTTTTTAAGTTGGGACCATTATCACTAGTCTTTCGTCATACAAATCACGTTCTTCATCATCATGGACGGTAACAAATGCAGTCACAAATCACGATTTATGATCACGTCATGAATCACAACATTAATCTTTTTTAATAGTTACTTTGATGTATTGTAAGCCTGTTTTGTAGTAGCTTTCCATGCTTCACCACTCCTCCATTGTACTCATTAATGAGTATTTTTAAGTCGGGGAATTTTGTGTCACACCTCATCGGAGGGGGGGGCCAAGGAAGAACAGCCATAGGAATTCGCATTTCATCATCATCAAGGTCACAAATGCAGTCACAAATCATGATTTACGATCATGTCACGAATCACATTAATTTTTTTTTAATAGTTACTTGGATGTATTTTAAGCCTGTAAGAAAAATAAAATTTACAGAAGTGGCAAATTAAGTAAAAAAAAGAGTACAGAAAAGACAAAAAAATGTAGCTTTTAAAAAAGCTGTTGGGTCTAAATCAAAGTTTAAATCTCCTCCTCTCTGATCTCAAAGTATCAGCAGTCACAAAACACACTACTCTCCCTCCATCTACACAGGAGAAAGTAAAAGCGTCTGCTTGTATGACTCACTTTCTTCCTGCCTAGCTAAAGAGCATGTGACTTACAGTACTGTAAGCCATGTGATATGTGGGGGGGCTGCCAAATCTGAAACACCAAGTGGGACACTTAGAATCATAATGAGGAATGCGAAGTCAATTAAAAACAATGACTTCGCCTTTATTTAATGCTATACATTCCGCCTTAATGCTAAGTGGTAATGATTAAGAATGAGCACTTTGCATTGCCCACTCCACATAGCTGAGTGGCAATGCAAAGTGCCCACTTCGCATTCACTTTGCCGGTGGAACTTAAATTCGCTGCATCTCTAATGGCGAGCTTTAGCCCTATCTTGGATGGGACATATAAATTTAATTAAATAATAGGCATGGCAAGAAAGGATTCTTCTGGGATATTGAGAAAAGAAAGTAGTCTAAGTACATATATCTCATCAAATGTTAAATTTCAGCCAATCAGAGCATGCCACATCATTTGACAGGTGGTTACCATGGCAACGCTCTGCCCCTTTTTGCCACCGGAAGTCCCATCTTCCGCGTGGTGTGGCAACACCCCTCCCCCTCCCTGCAACAGGAAGTGACGTGCATTTTCGTTCTCGAACCCAGAAGTCCTCCCCTTTTCTACACCGTACATCCCTCCTCCTCATGCATTCGTGCCACAGACTCACACCCAAGTCCCTCCTTCTCCTCTTCCCCTCACATCAGAGTGCTACCATCTCCTCGAACCCCTCACTTCGGACCCTGGTTCAGCATCCTAGCTTGCACCCGGGGTCCCTCTCCTCACATCGCAACACAGCCGCACCATCCTAGTCCACACCCAAGTCCCTCATCCTCCTGCCCTTGCATCAAATTGCTAGCAGTTCCTCGAACCCCTCCTTTCTGACCCTGGTTCAGCATCCTAGCTTGAACCCAGGTCCCTCCCCCCCTCACATCGCAATGCTACCGCACCATCCTAGTTCACACCACAGTCCCTCCTTCTTTCCCCACTGCACCCCTGCCGATGCACCCTAGCTCAAACTAGATTCCCCTACCCTCGCCATGCACCCCTGCCCCTCCTCTTCCAGCCCCCTTTGCACCCCTCCTCCTCCTTCAATCCCCACCCTTGCACCTGAGTCCTCTTCCTCCACACCACTCTGCTCCCTCCCCAACCCCTGCTGCAGTGTCCTAGCTCAAACCTGGAGCCCCCCCTCCTTGAACCACCTGCCCCTTGCACCTGAGTCCCTCTTCTTCCACACCACCCTGCTCCCTCCTCCACCCCTGCCACAGTGTAGCTCAAACCTCGAGTACACTCCTCCATTTCCTTTCCCTTGAACTCCTGCTCCCCTCCTTCTCCTCCCCCTCTCCATCACACCTGAGTCCTAGCACCTCCATCCCCTTTATTCACTCAATATTTATTCAGACCCCTATCGGTCTGGGGTATAAGGACAGGATGTGTGTAAATGCTTTTGTGACTTGGAATTCTACATAAGGAAACATCATCATGCAGATGCCATGACCACAGAGGGCTATTTGGTGACACTGGTATAAGCACACTTGTTTTGAGACAAGGTACATATTTTTAAAGGGTTAGAGAAACAAATTAATGCACATTATCGACGTCATGTTTACAGAGACTGAATAATTCTGAGCTACTGCTTGTATGCCTAAATAGTGTCTCTGAATTGTTTATTTATACAACTGGACTAGTGAAATCAAGTAATCTCTGTATAGATAGATTATATGTTTTTGGTTATTTTTGTAATGTTTGTAATTATTTTTGTCTTGTTGCCAGTATGTATGAAATGAAATGTCCCTGCTTTTGTTACTTATAGAAATATAGACTTTGACAGCAGATAAGGACCACTCCCCCCCAGTCTGCCCATTTCTCTACCTATTGGATATGCTGCAGATCCTAGTTACTGTAACCATCAGCCAACTTCCTCCTACCCCCACTATTAATTGCCTTATGTCTGTCCCATGCATTCTTGAATTCCCCACTGTTTTTAACCCCACAGCCTCCTCAGGAAGGCTGTTTCATGCATCCACAACCCTCCATGTGAAAAAATATTACTGCCTTCACACATTGTCTGCCTACCTTTAGGTCACCTGATATGACTAACCACAGGTCCCTTTCCATCTTTTGTTGTAGTTAGTAGCCCCTCCATTATGTACACTTGTCCTGCGCTTTTGTTTCCCAGGTGCATTTCTTTGCACTTTTTTGTATTGAATCTAAGCTGCCATACTTTTGACCATTCCTCAAACCTTGCCAAGTCCTTTCTCTTCCTTTCAATCCCTCACCTTGTGTATCAACCCTGTTGCTGATCTTTATCTCATCTGCAAAGAGGCATACTTTTCCTTCCAGTCCCATTGCAATGTCAACTATAAAGACATTAGAGAGGATCGACCCATACTGAACCTGTGGTATCCTGCTAGTATCCCCTTTCTTTGAAGTGGAGTCCATTTACTCTTACCATCTGCATCCTGTTGTCCAGCCAATTTTTTTTATCCAGGGTACCACCCTAGGACCCACTTCCAGTCTGGATAATTTGTTTGCTAATCTCTTGTGTGTGACTGTGTTAAATATCTTGCTAAAATCTATACGTGCCATGTCCACAGTCCCTCCCTGGTTTACTACTTTGGTCACCCAGTCAAAGAAATCTATTAGATTCATCTGACATGACTTTCACACTGTGAATCCATGCTACTTTAGGTCCTGTGCCCTGCTGGCCTCTAGGTACTCAACACTTCTTTCTTTCAGAAGTTATTCCATCATTTTCCCCTACCACTGAGGTAAAACTAACATCTCTATAGATTCCTACCTCTGCCTTGCTCCAACTTTTGTGAAGGGGAATCAGATCAGCCTTCCTCCAGTCCTCAGGTACCACACCATCCTCCCATGATTTGTTAAAAAGGGTAGTATATGGTGTCACTAGCTCTCCCCTTAATTACTTTAGAATTCTGTGGCGAATCCTGTCAGGCCCCATTGCCTTGACCACCTTGAATTTTAGGAGCTCTTTCAGGACCCTTTCTTCTGTGAATGGACTGGTATCACTACCCCCCCGAAACAATCCAGAGTGCGTCTATTGTTTATGTCCCCTCCTCTTCTTGTATATATGAAAAGTGAAATTAATGGACCTCCTTGAAAATGAGTTTAGCTCAATGGAGCACTATCCCTATTCATATTTTATAAATAAAAAAGTTTGCTACTTAACTAATGTTACCTATGTATGTCCTATTAACATTCTACAGAACACTGTGTGTGTGTGTGTGTATGTGTGTGTGTGTGTGTGTGAGCATTAGCCAGCTCATAGGTAAAGAAAAAAAAAATCTCTACACTGCTTTGCACAGAAAAATAACTTTACAGATCTTACCTTGTTTGTAGTAAAATAAATATATATATATATATATATATATATATATATATGTCCCCAAGTTTCCTGTGAATATTGCAGAAAAAAATCATTTCTATTGATGCTGATAACATTTTTAACACACAATAAAAAGAAGGTAATCCACAGAAAAGTTCCAAACTTTTGTCAAGGGTTGCCAAAGTATATTTCCCCTTTAGTCCAGTGAGTCAGGAAAGCAAACTACCCTTTTAACACAGAATGAGAAGTACATGAAGTCCACTGAATGCATTCAGAAAATGTCTGCTGTCTATTAAGTCCAAAAGAAGTGCAAGTTGTGGCTACTTGTTGGAAGAGCAAGTGCCTAATAAGTCTGTATATCTTGCAGAATGAAGGTATGTGTGTTTTGTTGGAGAGCTGGGAGACTCCGATGATCTTATCTTTTAAAAATGGAATGAGACACTGTTTTGCACGTAAAAGGATACTTTTGTGAAATCATACACAAGGGTCTTTTGTGAGGGATCTAGGAATACAGAGCTACAGTATTCACTCATGGGAGAGTGTTCTGTTGAGAGCGTGGGAGCTTAAGGCAGATGGGGATAAAACAGTATGATATCATTGGTTACACAATAGGTCAGGACATACATTTACATAGTAAACGCCTGTGAACTGCAGTTTCTCACAAGTTGATAAACACTGTATTGTTTCTTTTTCATGAAAAGAACTGGGGGGGGGGATCCAATGATATTCTCTACATAAGGACTGAAAATGTACCAGTGGTACAGAGACTGAGAGAACACACAAACTAAGTTTTGAGAACTGCAAAATGGCAATGCTTGAGGATTATTGAGAACTGCTTAAGCGATTCTGAAACAAGAATGAATACTGAAAGCAGTTAAGTCTCCTAGAAGTGAAGAAGTAGGGACAACGAGTAGTAATGGAATTGAGCATTATTTCCCCAGGCACATAGAAACTGGAGTGTGGCAAGAAGGGACGCTGCCTCAGTGTTTCATGAGATTGCACTTTGTCAAGAGAATCAAGACTCCTCATTCCAAACCCTGGCATAAGGAGACAATGTGGCCCAGTCTGTACAGCATGAAAGGCTGAGACTGGAACCAGACAGAAAAAGAGCTTTTATAATGCTGATGTTGTTCAAGGTTGAGGATATCCAAAGAGATACATAAAAATGTGACTTACAGTCTGCTGTCTTCAGCCCTACCATCAGGAGACAGACCTCTGGAAGTAAACTGGTGTGCACATGAAGTGGAGGGGAGGATATCCAGGTTGCAGAGTTTGGGTTCCTGCTTGCTTGACAGCATCAGGAGGTACGGCACATCAGTATGGATTCCCAGAGACCAGGCATTGGTAAAAAACAGTTTGCAGGTATTTACATTTCATTTTATGCTGAGAAGCAAAAGCTAGTTAAACTAATTTCCTGACAGGAAAGAAATACAGGTCTGACAAATTTAACACAGTCAGTTTGATATTATTTCATTACTTATTTTACTATGAACTTTACTTTGATGTAAAGCCTCTTCTGCCCACCATGATGTTTTTAAATACAGCAATTCAAATGTTGGCAATTATTTTCAGTTTAGGGAGCCTTTTTTGAGTATTGTACTGATATTACTTGTATGCTAGACAGCCTTTCATAGAACTAGATGGGTCTTCCTTTAGCTACTATATGTACTTCAAGAGGCAAGGGCTATAGTTTATTGCTTTCTATAACTGACTAGTGACAAAAAAGGATTGTCATTATTTTACATTTCTGTAACTCATTAACTACTCACAAGTAAGGATGTTGATTATGTTACCTATTTTTAGTCCATAACACATTATTTAAGACTTGAAAATACTCTTATCTTTTCAGAATTATAGCCATCCAGTGACACATACATTGGATTTGTTTTAGTTGTACTGCACCAGGTAAACCTAGAAACAGAGACCAAGATGGCATAAAAGCAATGACAATCCATCCAGTCTGTCAGTGGTTAGCTATTTAACTTCATGATCAGGATTTCATGCAGATGTACATATTTGTTTTTTTTTTTTTTTTTTTTTGAAATCTTCACTGTGTAGCTGTCTCGGTATAACATGGCAGTGAACCAAAATAATAAGTTAAGATAAGTACATTTGTGATACTGCTGTAGTGTGATAAAAATTTCATGCAAATGTACAAAAATTATTTTTTATAAATGTGTTCATGGAATCACGCTTATACACAACTGTAAATATGGATATATTGTTGCATATGACAGTCATTTATTGAGAAAGATTAGTTATTGAGTTCAGAGCAGTAGAAACAAAATTCCATGCAAATGTAGTTTTCAGTGTCTTTGCATGAGCACTTGATTAGGGGTTAATCTCAATTATATAACATGGCAGTAAAGAATAGTAATAGGTCAAAAATAATGAATTTGTGACATAGTTTTAGTTGGGATCAAATGTTCATGCTAATGTCCACAAAGTATTTTCTTATAAATGTATTCATAGACTTGTGATTATATCCTAAAGAGAATATTGATATATTGCTTAAAATTACATTCATTAGGAAATATAAATTACTGATGTTAATGCACTAGAATCAGAATTTAATGCAAATGTACACGAGGAGGGGTGTCTTTACATGAAATCTTCATTGGGTGGCAATCTGAATGGTTTAAAATGGCAGGGAACCACAATGATAAGTTATGATGAACACATTTGTGACACTGCTGCAGTTGGGATCAAAATGTCATGCAACTTTCTCTTTAACACTTGTTTCACATTGTTCCTTTGTATGGCACCTTCTCATTGGAGTATACTGTCTACCATTTTCCCAACACCCCTCTCTGAGCCAAAGGAGTAACAATTTTGCACAAATATCCTCATTTTTAGACCAATTTTGAGACAAACTTTAATCAGTCTAATTGGTCTTTGTGAGACTGGACCAGCTCTTTGAACAAGCAAGATCTTGCAGATCACCACTCCTTACTTCAATTCTTTTAAGAGCAACATCTACGTCTGTAAATTCCTGCCTAACATCACCATTGAGCCTTCTACCAATGTCTTGTCTTCCTACATGTAGTAATGCGTCTGGGGTCACTACCTGGCTCTTTTAGTACCTCCACCATCAGACTCTTCAGGTGAACTTTTCTAACCCCTGTAAGACAGCTTTCCATCCTATGTTATTTATACTCCTTACAAACTGTTCCATCTAGGAGATTTTTGAATCTCTGATAGCTCCTAGTTGTCTTGGTCCCAAATGTACTGTGCTCCTTTTCCTTCCTCAACTGGCCACCTACAGCCTTCCTTCTCTTACATTACCTCTGCCAGAATGTCTGAGTTATTACTATGACTCACAAGAGAATATTCTGTCCCTTGTCTACTTTTGTGCCCCACCTTGACTGTTCTCCACTATACGTTATACTCCTGCACCCTCCCAATATCTTTTCTCCCCACTGTTGATTTTGAGCTATACTTTACTTCAGCTCTATGTGCTTGTAATGCCTCATCCTCTCCCAGCAAACTCACCATTGATTGGTCCACACAGTTTTTAAAATCCATGATCTTGTACACTCCCTAACCCACTTCTAGCACTGTAACCAACATTCCAGCCTGCTAACCAGGGTACTCCCACACCCACACACCAAACACACAGTCTGCCTTCTCCACCCATTCCCCCACCCACAAACAAAAAAATCAGTACACTTTTCCCAGCATGCCATCATTACAGTCATGCTGGCAGCTAGTCTGTGTAACAGATACATCACACAAAATTCAAAATGATTGGCAGATTAGCTGATGAGCCTACTTTATGCTAGAAGATTGAGCAGTATGACAGTACCCACATAGTTAGTATGATGTTTAACTTGCAATATGTTGAAATAGGCTACAGTACCCTTCAAATTCTTACATTCTGCTGTTGCTTTAATTTGACTAAGGATATTTAAAATCAGCATGCTCCTCCTCACAGAAACTGTGATGTGTTTCCTCTACTGAATGAAACACAAACCCATATAATTTCCTGAAACAGAGAAGCCTTGATTATATGCACTATCTCTCGGTTCTCAAAGCTGTGACAGTCTAACATGAAATGGCACAAAGTGTCCCTCTGTAGTGGGGACTCACTCTTACACTTGAGGATGCTACCTCAGACCAATTTCTCAGCTTCCTCATGCCCAGCAGCAGTTACAGTAATCAAGAGGCTGAGCTTCATGTGGAGGATGGATATGGGAGCCTGACAGTGCAAGTAAAGTCTTCAGCATCCCACCTGACACCTGGCAGCAGGAAGAGACACATGTTCACTGCAGTTTTGGTAACATAATTAGTTAATAGCATATTAAGGGCTTAAAACAGAGGATACTACCCTCATTAAAGAACCCTGCTACTTATGCAAAACCTTTGAAAAATGTAGAAACATAGAAGTGGATGGCAGAAGGAGACCGCTATGTCCATCTAGTCTGCCCTTTTGTTTTAGACCTATTTTGACACTCTAACTGCCCTTTGTAATCAGGGTTGCCATGTGTCTGTCCCATGCATTATTGACCCCCCGTGCTGAGCCATGCAACTTCTTAGGGCAGGCTGTTCCAAGCATCCACCACTCTTTCTGTGAAGGAAAGCTTCCTGGTGTTGGTAGAGAACCTGCCTGCTTTCAGTCAGATGTCAGGTCCCCTTGGTCCTGGAGGCCTTCTTGAAGTGAAAGAGTTCCATTGCCTGCACCTTGTTAATGCCTTTTATGTACTTGAATGTTTCATTATTATTGTATGTGTACTTTTTTATTCTAGTTTCCTCTGTACTTTTACTTTTATCTGATGTGGAGCCTTTGCAAAAGAGTCTATGACTCAATGGATTGTAATTCTAATTCTATTCAATAAATAAAAATAAAATAAATCATGCCTCTCTCTCTCTCTCTCTCTTCTCTGCTCCACAGAGTACATATTCAGTACCCTAAGTCTTTCCTTGTAGGACATGTAGTGCAAGGATTATAATGCAATATAAATGCAATGTAAAGGTTATAATAAATCAGTTTCTATTTCAAGAACTTCAATGCAAAAGCCCTGAAGCATGGGCTACACTAAAAGTTATTTGCCTGTGAAGTTAGAAGCATAACTCTAATCTGCTCCATACCCCATAGCACCCACAAGACCTGAGATGGTTATATTTACACCACACAGTATACACTTGTCCTTTGATTGATATATTACATATTGTTAGACTTTTATTATTTTGGATTTTGCATTTTGTAAGTATGCTTAGTGATTTACATAGTGAAAGGGGTATTCAGTAGTGCAGCAGTGGTATATGTAGGTGCTGTTTGTTAGTGTTTTTCCATAATGTATGGTTTTTGTTATAGTGTAATGGTGTGTAAGCAAACACCCATGCATCTTTGCATGTACGATTGTATTGTTGCTACAGAAATAAAAGGGGATGTGATACAGGCAGTCCTCCTTTTTTGTGTATTAGTTTTTAACCTTGTCCCTTATTTTCATCATTTAGAGATAAACCTTACAAACTGGGATATATCCTCCATAGGCCAATGTCATTATATAGAAGGCAGTTAGGTGTTTTTCTCTCTTGGCTTTCTTGTGTTTTTCTTCCTCCTACCCTGGCATAGGTGAATCTTGTGTTTTTCTTCCTCCCCTGGCATAGGTGATTGCCTTTGTTTGGCCTGTGCACACAGCAGTGGCCTCTCTAGCTGGGTTAGAAACAGGATCCTTCCACAGTAGCATACTGCTGCGTGCACAGGTCAAACAAAGGCATTCACCTATGCCAGGGGTGGAAGAATAAAAACACAAGAAAGCCAAGAGAGAAAAACACCCGATTGCCTTCTATATAATGACCTTGGCCTACGGAGTGCATATCCCAGTTGGTAAGGTTTATCTCTAAATGATGAAAATAAGGGACAAGGTTAAAAACTAATACACAAAAAAGGAGGACTGCCTGTATCATGTCCCCTTTTATTCGTGTAGCAACAATACAATCGTGCATACAAAGATGCATGGGTGCTTGCTTACACACTGTTGTACTATAACAAAAACCATACATTATGGAAAAACATTAACAACAGTACCCACACATACTACTGCTGCACTGCTGAATACCCCTTCACTATGTAAATCACTGAGCATACTTACAAATATGCAAAATCCACAAATAATAAAAGAAAGTCTAACAATACGTAATATATGAATCAAAGGACAAGTGTATACTGTGTGGTGTAAATATAACCACCTCAGGTCTTGTGGGTGCTATGGGGGTATGAGCAGATTAGAGCTATGCTTCTAACTTCACAGGCAAATAACTTTTAGTGTAGCCCATGCTTCAGGGCTTTTGCGTTGAAGTTCTCGAAATAGAAACTGATTTATTATAAACTTTACATTGCATTTATATTGCATTATAATCCTTGCGCTACATGTCCTACAAGGAAAGACTTAGGGTACTGAATATGTACTCTGTGGAGCAGAGAAGAGAGAGAGAGAGACAGAGAGAGAGAGACAGAGAGAGAGAGAGAGAGGGACATGGTTTATTCTATTTTTATTTATTGAATAGAATCAGAATTACAATCCATTGAGTCATAGACTCTTTTGCAAAGGCTCCACGTCAGATAAAATAAAAGTACAGAGGAAACCACAATAAAAAAGTACATATACAATAATAATGAAACATTCAAGTACATAAAAGGCATTAACAAGGTGCAGGCACTGGAACTTTTTCACTTCAAGAAGGCCTCCAGGACCAAGGGGTCTGATATCTGGCTGAAAGCAGGCAGGTTCTCTACCAACACCAGGAAGTTTTCCTTCACAGAAAGAGTGGTGGATGCTTGGAACAGCCTGCCCTAAGAAGTTGCATGGCTCAACACGGGGGGGGGGGGAGTTCAATAATGCATGGGACAGACACATGGCAAGTCTGACTACAAAGGGCAGTTAGAGTGTCAAAATAGGTCTAAAACAAAAGGGCAGACTAGCTGGACATAGCAGTCTCCTTCTGCCATCCACTTCTATGTTTCTACATTTTTCAAAGATTTTGTATAAGTAGCAGGGTTCTTTAATGAGGGTAGTATCCTCTGTTTTAAGCCCTTAATATGCTATTAACTAATTATGTTACCAAAACTGCAGTGAACATGTGTCTCTTCCTGCTGCCAGGTGTCAGGTGGGATGCTGAAGACTTTACTTGCACTGTCAGGCTCCCATACCCATCCTCCACATGAAGCTCAGCCTCTTGATTACTGTAACTGCTGCTGGGCATGAGGAAGCTGAGAAATTGGTCTGAGGTAGCATCCTCAGGTGTAAGAGTGAGTCCCCACTACAGAGGGACACTTTGTGCCATTTCATGTTAGACTGTCACAGCTTTGAGAACCGAGAGATAGTGCATATAATCAAGGCTTCTCTGTTTCAGGAAATTATATGAAACATAGAAACATAGAAAGATAGAAACATAGAAACATAGAAACATAGACTTTGATGGCAGATAAGGACCACTTGGCACACCCAGTCTGCCCACTTCCCTACCTATTGGATAAGCTGCAGATTCTAGTTAACCAACAGCCTACTTCCTACAGCCCCCCACTATAATTGTCTTATGTCTGTCCCATGCATGTTTGAATTCCCCACTGTTTTAGACCCAACAACCTCTCCAGGAAGGGTTCCATCCGTCCACCACTCTCCATGAAAGAATTTCCTCACATTGCCCCTGATCCGTCCCGCCTCTAACTTTAAATTGTGCCCCGTTGTTCTTACACATCTCTTTTTCTGAAAGATGCTACCCTCCTGGACTTTGTTGATTCCCTCGAGGTACTTAAAAGTTTCTATCATGCCCCCATCCCTCATTTCATCAAGGGCATACATATTAAGCTCTCAGTCTCTCTTCCTATGGTTTGTGATGTAGACCCTGCACCATTTTAGTTGCCCTCCTCTGGACTGCCCATATGGGTTTGTGTTTCATTCTGTAAAGAAAACACATCACAGTTTCTGTGAGGAGGAGCTTGCTGATTTTAAATGTCCTTAGTCAAATTAAAGCAACAGCAGAATGTAAGAATTTGAAGGGTACTATAGCCTATTTCAACATATTGCAAGTTAAACATCATACTAACTATGTGGGTACTGTCGTACTGCTCAATCTTCTAGCATAAAGTAGGCTCATCAGCTAATCTGCTAGTCATTTTGACTTTTGTGTGATGTATCCATTACACAGACTAGCCACCAGCATGACTGTAGTGATGGGATGCTGGGAAAAGTGTACTGAGTTGTTTGTTTGTGGGTGGGGGGATGGAGGAGGCAGACTGCGTGTGTGGTTTGTGGGGGTGGGTGTACCCTTGTTAGTAGGCTGGAATGTTGGTTACAGTGCTAGAAGTGGGTTAGGGAGTGTACAAGATCATGGATTTTAAAAACTGCATGGACCAATCAATGGTGAGTTTGCTGGGAGAGGATGAGGCATTACAAGCACATAGAACAGAAGTAAAGTGTAGCTCAAAATCAGCAGTGGGGAGAAAAGATATTGGGAGAGTGGGGGAGTATATCGTAGAGTGGAGAACAGTCAAGGGGGGCACAAAAGTAGACAAGGGACTGAATATTCTCTTGTGAGTCAAAGTCATAACGCAGACGTTCTGGCAGAAGTAATGTAAGAGAAGGAAGGCTGTAGGTGGCCAGTTGAGGAGGGAAAAGGAGCACAGTACCTCTGGTACATAGACAGCTGGGAGCTATCAGAGATTCAAAAGTCTCCTAGATGGAACAGTTTGTAAGGAGTATAAATAACATAGGATGGAAAGCTGTCTTACAGGGGTTAGAAAAGTTCACCTGAAGAGTAGGATGGTGGAGGTACTAAAAGAGTCAGGTAGTGACCCCAGACACAGTACTACATGGAGGAAGACAAGACACTGGTAGAAGTCTTGATGATGATATTAGGCAGGAATTAACAGAGGTAGGTGTTGCTCTTAAAATAATTGGAGTAAGGAGTGGTGATTTGCAAGATCTTGCTTGTTCAAAGAGCTGGTCCAGTCTCACAAAGACCAATTAGACTGATTAAAGTTTGGTCTCAAAATTGGTCTAAAAATGAGAATATTTGTGCAAAATTGTTACTCCTTTGGCTCAGAGAGGGGTGTTGGGAAAATGGTAGACAGTATACTCCAATGAGAAGGTGCCATACAAAGGAACAATGTGAAACAAGTGTTAAAGAGAAATTTGCATGAAATTTTGATCCCAACTGCAGCAGTGTCACAAATATGTTCATCATAACTTATTATTATGGTTCCCTGCCATTTTAAACCATTCAGATTGCCACCCAATGAAGATTTCATGTAAAGACACCCCTCCTCGTGTACATTTGCATTAAATTCTGATTCTAGTGCATTAACATCAGTAATTTATATTTCCTAATGAATGACTGTCATATTAAGCAATATATCAATATTCTCTTTAGGATATAATCACAAGTCTATGAATACATTTATAAGAAAATACTTTGTGGACATTTGCATGAACGTTTGATCCCAACTAAAACTATGTCACAAATTCATTATTTTTAACCTATTACTATTCTTTACTGCCATGTTATACCATTGAGATTAAAACCTAATCAAGTGCTCATGCGAAGACACCAAAAACTACATTTGCATGAAATTCTGTTCCTACTGCACTGAAATCAGTAACTAACCTTTCTAAATAAATGACGGTCATATGCAGCAGTATATCCATATTTACAATTGCGAATAAGCATGATTCCATTAACACATTTATAAAAAATTTTTGTACATCTGCATGAAATTTTGATCACATTACTGCAGTATCATAAATGTACTTATCATTTTGGTTCACTGCCATGTTATACCATCGAGATTGCCACACAGTGAAGATATCAAGAAAAAGAAAGATGAAAAAACAAATTTGTACATTTGCATGAAATCCTGATCATGAAGTTAAATAGCTAACCACTGACAGACTGGATGGATTGTCATTGCTTTTCTGTCATCTTGGTCTCCATTTCTAGGTTTACGTGGTGCAGTACAACTAAAACAAATCCAATGCATGTGTCACTGGATGGCTATACTTCTGAAAAGATAAGAGTACTTTCAAGTCTTAAATAATGTGTTAAGGACTAAAAATAGGTAAAATAATAAACATCCTTACTTGTCAGTAGTTAACGAGTTACTGAAATGTAAAATAATGACAATCTTTTTTTGTCACTAGTCAGTTATAGAAACCAATAAACTATAGCCCTTGCCTCTTGAAGTACATATAGTAGTTAAAGGAAGACCCATCTAGTTCTATGAAAGGCTGTCTAGCATTCAAATAATATCAGTACACTACTCAAACATGGCTCCCTAAACTGAAAATAATTGCCAACATTTGAATTGCTGTATTTAAAAAACATCATGGTGGGCAGAAGAGTCATTATATCAAAGTAAAGTTCATAGTAAAATAAGTAATGAAATAATATCAAACTGACTGTGTTAAATTTGTCAGACCTGTATTTCTTTCCTGTCAGGAAATTAGTTTAACTAGCTTTTGCTTCTCAGCATAAAATAAAATGTAAATACCTGTAAATTGTTTTTTTCCAACGGCTGGTCTCTGGGCATCCATACTGATGTGCTATACCTCCTGATGCTGTCAAGCAAGCAGGAACCCAAACTCTGCAACTTGGATATCCTCCCCCCCACTTCATGTGCACACCAGTTTACTTCCAGAGGTCTGTCTCCTGATGGTAGGGCTGAAGACAGCAGACTGTAAGTCACATTTTTAATTATCTCTTTGGATATCCTCAACCTTGAACAACAGCAGTATTATAAAAGCTCTTTTTCTGTCTGATTCCAGTCTCGGCCTTGCACGCTGTACTGACTGGCCCACATTGTCTCCTTATGCCAGGTCTTAGAATGAGGAGTCTTGATTTCTTTGACAAAGTGCAATCTTATGAAACACTAAAGCAGCATCCCTTCTTCCCACACTCCAGTTTCTATGTGCCTGGGGAAATAGTGCTCAATTCCATTGCCACTCATTGTATCTACTTCTACACTTCTAGGAGACTTAACCGATTTCAGTATTCATTCTTGCTTCAGAATCAGTTAACCAGTTCTCACTAATCCACAAGCTTTGCCATTTTGCAGTTCTCAAAACTTAGTTTGCGTGTTCTCTCAGTCTCTGTACCACTGGTACATTTTCAGTCCTTATGTAGTGAATATCATCGGACCCCATCCCAATTCTTTTCATGAAAAAGAAACAATACAGTGTTTATCAACTTGCGAGAAACTGCAGTTTGCAGGTGCCTACTATGTAAATGTATGTACCTACTTATTGTGTAACCGATGATATCATACTGTTTTATCCCCATCTGCCTTAAGTTCCCATGCTCTCAACAGAACACTCTCCCGTGAGTGAATAGTGTAGCTCTGTATTCCCAGATCCCCCACAAAGGACCCCGTGTATGATTTCACAAAAGTATCCTTTTACATGCAAAACAGTGTCTCATTCCATTTTTAAAAGATGAGCTAATTGGAGTCTCCCAGCTCTCCAACAAAACACACGTACCTTCATTCTGCAAGATATATAGACTAATTAGGCACTTGCTCTTCCAACAAGTAGTCACAACTTGCACTTCTCTTGGACTTAATAAACAGCAGACATTTTCTGAAAGCATTCAGTGGCCTTCATGTACTTCACATTCTGTGTTAAAAGCATAATTTGCTTTCCTGACTCACCGGACTAAAGGGGAAATATACTTTGGCAACCGTTGACAAAAGTTGGGAACATTTTTTTGTGTATTACCTTCTTTTTATTGTGTGTTAAAAAATGTTATCAGCATCAATAGGAATGATTTTTTTCTGCAATATTCACAGGAAACTTGGGGATATATATATATATATATATATATATATATATATTTATCACAATGTAAGATTTGTAAAGCTATTTTTCTGTCCAAAACAGTGTAGATATGTTTTTTTATTTATCTATGAGCTGGCTAATGCCCCCCCCACACACACAGTGTTCTGTAGAATGTTAATAGAACATACATAGGTAACATTAATTAGGTAGCAAACTTTTTTATTTACAAAATATGAACAGGTATGGAGCTCCATTGAGCTAAACTCATTTTCAACAAGGTCCATTAATTTCACTTTCCATATATACAAGAAGAGATGGGGACATAAACAATAGCAGCACTCTGGATGGTTTGGGGGGTAGAGATACCAGTCCAGTCACAGAAGAAAGGGTCCTGAAAGAACTCTGAAAACTCAAGGTGGTCAAGGCAATGGGGCCTGAAAGGATTTGCCACAGAATTCTAAAGTAATTAAGGGGAGAGCTAGTGATACCATATACTACCCTTTTTAACAAATCATGGGAGGATGGTGTGGTACCTGAGGACTGGAGGAAGGCTGATCTGATTCCCCTTCACAAAAGTGGGAGCAAGGCAGAGGCAGGAATCTACAGAGCTGTTAGTTTTACCTCAGTGGTAGGGGAAAATGATGGAACCACTTCTGAAAGAAAGAAGTGTTGAGTACCTAGAGGCCAGCCGGGCACAGGACCTAAAGTAGCATGGATTCACAATGTGAAAGTCATGTCAGATTAATCTAATAGATTTGTTTGACTGGGTGACCAAAGTAGTAGACCAGGGAGGGACTGTGGACATGGCACACCTTGACTTTAGCAAGGTATTTGACACAGTCACACAAAAGATTAACAAACAAATTGTCCAGACTGGGAGTGGGTCCTAGGGTGGTAGCCTGGATAAAAAATTGGCTGAAGAACAGTATGCAGAGGGTAATAGTAAATGGACTCCACTCCAAAGAAAGGGGATACTAGCAGAATACCACAGGTTCAGTATGGGGTCGATCCTCTCTAATGTCATTATAGGTGACATTGCAGTGGGACCTGAAGGAAAAGTATGTCTCTTTGCAGATGAGATAAAGATCAGCATCAGGGTTGATACACAAGGTGAGGGGTTGAAAGGAAGAGAAAGGACTTGGCAAGGTTCAAGGAATGGTCAAAAGTATGGCAGCTTAGATTCAATGCAAAAAAGTGCAAAGAAATGCACCTGGGAAACAAAAGCATAGGCCAAGTGTACATAATAGAGGGGGGAGTACTAACTACAACAAAAAATGGAAAGGGACCTGGGGTTAGTCATATCAGGTGACTTAAAGGTAGGCAGACAATGTGTGAAGGCAGTAATATTTTTTTCTCAGAGAGGGTTGTGAATGCATGGAACAGCCTTTCTGAGGAGGCTGTGGGGTTAAAAACAGTGGGGAATTCAAGAATGCATGGGACAGACATAAGGCAATTAATAGTGGGGGGTAGGAGGAAGTCGGCCGATGGTTACAGTAACTAGGATCTGGAGCATATCCAATAAGTACAGAAATGGGCAGACTGGGGAGTGGTCCTTATCTGCTGTCAAAGTCTATGTTTCTATAAGTAACAAAAGCAGGGACATTTCATTTCAAACATACTGGCAGCAAGACAAAAATAATTACAAACATTACAAAAATAACCAAAAACATATAACCTATCTATACAGAGATTCCTTGATTGCACTAGTCCAATTATATAAATAAACATGTCAGAGACATGTCATTTAGGCATACAAGCAGTAGCTCAGAATTATTCCATCTCTCTAAACATGAAGTTGATAATGTGCATTAATTTTTTTTTCTAACCCTTTAAAAATATGTACCTTGTCTCAAAACAAGTGCGCTTACACCAGTGTCACCAAATAACCCTCTATGGAAACGGCATCTGCATGATGATGCTTTCCTTATACAGAATTCCAAGTCAGAAAGCGTTTACACACATTCTGTCCTTATACCCCGGACCGATAGGGGTGTGAATAAATTTTGAGTGAATACGGGGGATGGAGGTGCTAGGACTCAGGTGCGATGGAGAGGGGGAGGAGAAGGAGCAGAACAGGAGTTCAAGGGAAAGGAAATGGAGGAGGGCACTCGAAGTTTGAGCTAAACTGTGGCAGGGGTGGAGGAGGGAGCAGGGTGGTGTGGAGGAAGAGGGACTCAGGTGCATGGGACAGGTAGAGCAAGGAGGAGACTCCAGGATTGAGCTAGAACATAGCAGCAAGAGTGGAGGAGGGAGCAGGGTGGTGTGGCGGAAGAGGGACTCGGGTGCATGGGTGGGGGTTGGAGGAGGAGGAGGAGGAGGGAGCAGGGTGCAAAAGGAGGGGAGTTGGAGGAGGAGGAGCAGGGGTGCATGGTGAGGGGAAGGGACTTGAGTTTGAGCCTGGGCACAGCAGCAGGGGTGCGGTTGGGGAAAGGAGGGGGGACTCTGGTGTGAACTAGGATGGTGCAGCAGCATTGTGATATGAAGGCGAGGGACCCAGGTACAAGCTATAATGCCAAACTGTGGGTCTGAGGGGAGGGGTTTGAGGAGATAGTAGCACTCTGATGTGAAGGGAGGAGGAGGAAGAGGGACTCGGGTGTGTCTGTGGCACAGATGCATGAGGAGGAGGGACGTATGGTGTAGAAAAGGGGAGGACTTCTGGGTTCGAGGGTGAAAATTCACATCACTTCCTGTTGCAGGGAGGGGGAGGGGCATTGCTATGCCATGTGGAAGGTGGGACTTCCGGTGGCAAAAGGGGTGGGGCATTGCCATGGTAACTACCTGCCAAATTATGTGGCGCACTCTGGTTGGCTGAAATTTAACATTTGATGAGATATATGTACTTAAACTACTAAGGTAGCGTGCCTGCTATGGCAGAGTATGAAAGTCATGTCTGATAAGACATGGAAGCTTTGGGAAAGGGATATAGGACTTGGCATATCCCAGGATAACTTGGGACTGCTACTGGAGTCACATATAGATCTTTTGGCCTGTAATAAATATAAAGAAAGCACCTACAAGTTTGTGCACAGACTTTATTGCCACTGGTGGTGAATTATAGATTCCACCCAGAGGTGTCAGAGATGTGTGGAAGATGCAAATACATAGAGGCACTTATTTCCTCTGTTTCTGGGACTGCCCTTGCCTTCATGGGTACTGGGGAATGATAGGACAGCAGCTGAGTGCCATGCTGTGTTCGGTTCTGCCGTCTTCACCCCTTAGCCTGCTTTTTGGCATCCTGGAAGGAGAGGGTGAATATTGGATGCCACATCAGAGGTGGGTCAGAATACCTCTGGTGCAGGCTAGGCAGGTGATTTTAAACACCTGGTTATCAGAAGAGAGCCCCATGGTGGCACAATGGCACAATCTATCCATAAGAGCACTTGCCTTGGAGCAGAGAACACATCAACTGCAGAATAGAGCATATAAATTTATGAATCAGTGGGTGCCTTTTATAGGTTCACTCTCTGTGGGTGAGCTGATGATCATGAATGCAGGATAAAGGTGGGCTTGTTTGCAATAAGTGGGAGCAGGGATAATAAGTCCTATCTTTTAACATAGGTAGGTTGCGGTGATCCTGATGAATCTGCTAAATAAATAAATTAACACATAGTGTGTAGAAGACCCATGTATATAGTTTAAGTGAAGTAAAGTGAAGAAGCGCGGTTGGACTAGCGGGCTCAAGCAGGGCTCGCTGTGGGCAAGTAGTGCTGGGTGGAGACCTGCCTGTGCCTCCAAGAGATGTGGGAGCTGCGACCACCGTTTCAGTCCTCGACTAGGCTGGAGTCACCATGTTTGATTCCTAGGGAGCTAGGGGAAACTGAGGCCTCTCCTAAGCCGCCTTAGGGGTCAGCCATGGAGCTGGGTCGATGAGGCATCTGTAGCTGTTGGTCGTCAACCGATTGGAGGATGTACTCCTGGAGCTTTTGCCTGTCCTGAGTTTCCTTGAACATTTTAAGATCGAACTGTGAGGATTAGCTGCCGAGAGGACTGTGTTGAATGCCATCTAAACTTCCTGCTTGGATTTAATTTGGTATCGGTGGAGAAACTGACCTGCTCTTCCCTTTCCCTGTCCTGGATATAGGGGTGGTGAGAGGGCTGTGCACACTGTTTTATTTTTCTTCAGACAGTTATGGATTAACTTGTGGATTAATTTATAAAGGGTCCCCCACCATGTGAGAGGTAGTGTTGGGGGTGTACACAGTACTTTTTAAGTCTTCTGATATACTGGCGATTTTGCTGGATTTGCATGCACCTGAGAGGTGCTGCATTGAAGTCATAATACAGATTTATTTTTTATTTTAATTATCAGTTCTAGTTATTTTTAGTTTTCTTCACTACTACTCTTTGTTGCGGTAGTGAGAGCATAATATTCTCTCAACCCAGGTTTATCATTCAGCAACTTTCGAAGACACTGGACATTGTGTCCTATTGGGCAATAACTGATGCTTTAATTTGTTATTGTATTTTATTGTTATTTTGGGGTTATATCTTGGGTTGGGGTTTTATTTTATATTTTTTCTTTTTCAAATTTGTAATATTGTTTGTTTTATTTATTCCCCCTCTGTGAGAGAGAGTGGAGGAGTGATTTTATTTATAGCTTTTGATATTGATAGGTTTATTTTTGTTTTTTATATTTTTGTTTTCTCTTTAGTTAATTTGTTTAATTATAAATGTGTTGGAGAGGTTTAGTGATGGTTGGGCATTATTCCCCACCAGGCTCATGGAATTACGTCCTTTTGAATGCCCACCATTGTCATCTGACACCTATTTTAGGTGTCGTGCGTTGAGCATCCTTAGGAAGCGTGGGCGAAGGTGGAGAGCTGAGCCTGGTGGGGGACAGGAAAGGGGAGGGTGGATTGGGATTTTGGGGTCCAGGAGGCATCCTGGGGTGAAATGGGGTCAGGATAGAGGTTATTCCTGTCTTGTCCCCATACCCAAGGGTTCCGATATTACTGGACAGGTGCCGAGGTCTTCCCCGACAGCTCATCCCACCTTGGCGGTGTTATGCAATGCCAAATATATTAAAAACAATACAGCTATTATAGCTGATCTTGTTGGATCAACTGATCTGGCTTGCATCACCGAGACCTGGCTGGATGAAAATCCAGGCCCTAGTTTGGCCTCGGAAACTCCAGCCGGGTTCTCGGTGATACACCGTCCAAGGTTGGATCGTAGGGGTGGGGGTGTGGCCATTATGCTTAAGTCTGAGCTGGGCCTTGTGGATGTGCCACTGGGAAGTACCAGATCCTTTGAATATATCCTGGGAGAGGGTGTAGGCTGCGGGATTCTCCTCGTCTACCGTCCACCAGGTGACGGTGGAGAATTCCTGTAGGAGATAGCAAACTTCATTGTCGACTTGGTGTTGAGGTTCCCCAGATTGATAGTTCTGGGGGACTTCAATGCCTGGGTTGATGATGAACTCTCGCATTTTGGTTAAAATCTCCTCCAGCTGATGAATACGCTGGGCTTAACACAGGTGGTTACCTCCTCGATCCATATAGGGGGTCATTCACTGGATCTGGTCTTTCTTTTGGGTATGGAGATCGTTGACTTGGGGGTGGAACCTGTCAGTTGGTCTGACCATCACACCATAAGGTTCAGTTTCAGGGCCCCCCTAATAGGTCTGCCCCTATGGAGATGGTTCGGTACCGCCCTTTAAGGGATATTAACTCCAGTGACCTAATGGTGGTATTGGATTTATTGAGTTTGTCAGGTGAATGCATGAGTCCAGATGATCTTGTATTAGCCTATAATAAGGGTGTAGGAGATGCTCTGGAAAAAATTGCTCCTGTTGGTGTTCGGCCCCTCGCCCTCCGTCCAAGGAGCCCTTGGTTTGATGGCTCCTTGTAGGAGTTAAGGCAAGTTGGCCAAAGGCTGGAGAGAGCCTGGTGGAAGTTCGACCTTGATGCTGACAGGCCTAGGTTGATGGCACATTATGATAGCTATCAATCAGAAATCACTCGTAAGAAGGCAGAATTCCTGTCTAGAGAGATTCTGCTGCACAAAATCGACTGGCTCAGCTTTTCCAGACCGTGGAAAGATTATGCAATCCAATCTGTCTTCAGCCCAGAGAACTTTTTCTCAGCTAAGATGCGAGGAGTTTGCTCGTTTTTTTGCAGATAAGGTTGCCAGCATCAGGTCCGGCATCGGTCCGACCTCTCCTATGGGGGACTGCAGTGGTCGGAGAGATTGGCATGTCCTCGGTCTGTCTGGTCAGATTTTCACCGGCTGGAGTTCAGGGACATTGTGAAGATCATCCAAACAATGCGACCAACTAGTTGTAGTTTGGATCTGGGCCCTACACCTCTTTTAGTAGGATGTGTAGAAGTTATCTGCCCAATCCTTGCTGACATTGTCTGGAAGTCTTTGGAGAGGGTTTTTTTTCCTGACCCCCTTAAGGAGGTGGTCCTTCGACCACTCCTTAAAAAATCCTCCTTGGATCTAGATTGTTTAGCTAACAACTGGCCTATCTCTAACCTGCCATTTGTTGGTAGGCTATTGAAAAGGCAGTTGTGTTGCAATTGGATGATCATCTTATAACTCACAATGTCTATGATACTCTCCAGTCTGGCTTTAGGAAAAGGCATAGCACAGAGACTGCCCTTGTCTGGGTACTGAGCAACCTCCTAATGGCTAGAGATCGAAAGGCATGTACCATTCTGGTCCTTCTCGATCTCTCTGCTGCATTTGACACTGTAGACCATGGAGTTCTGTTGGAGTGCCTGAGGGTCTTTTGTGGGCTGTCTGGTACAGTCCTCAAATGGTTTTGTTCTTACCTCACGGACAGGTCTCAGAGAGTTGTCACTGGAATTTATTCTTCTGGTGCTCACTCCCTGCCTTGTGGGGTACCACAGGGCTCCATTTTAGCTCCCATGTTGTTTGCAGTGTATATGCTGCCATTGGGAGAAATCATCAGGTGATACAGTCTGGGTTTCCACTGCTATAGAGATGATACTCAGCTGTATCTGTCCTTTCTCCCCAGTCAGGGTGATGCACTCTCTGTACTGAATAATTGCATTGCAGAGATCAGACTTTGGATGAGTTCCAGCTGGCTGAGACTCAATCCGGATAAGACTGAGGTATTGGTAGTGGATCCAGGTCATCCGGGGGTGGGTTTGGGAGCTGGACAACCATCAGGTTTGTTACTTGGTGGTACACCGCTCTCTACCTCCGATCAGGTGTGAAATCTGGGCGTTATTTTTGATGATGGTCTGACCCTAAAATCTCAGGTGTCAGCTGTCGTCAAATCCTCTTTTTACCATCTGAGGAATATCGCCTGGGTGAAACATCTGGTTCCTCCGGGGGATCTTCCAACATTGGTCCACGCCTTTGTCACTACCCATCTGGACTACTGCAACTCCCTCTACCTAGGGCTACCAGGGGTTGATATCTGCCGCCTTCAGCTGGTGCAGAACATGGCAGCCAGGCTTTTGACTGGGACTTCTAGAACCAGTCATATTACACCTGTGCTCCGCGAACTGCACTGGCTGCCTGTTTGGTGGTGGATCACCTTCAAGGTTGGTTTACTAACCTTCAAAGCCATACATGATCAGGGACCTGGTTACCTGAAAGATCTCCTGATTCCCTACTGCCCCCTCCATCCTCTCTGTTCCGCCAACGAGGGATTGCTGGAGATTCCCAGGGTTCGATTAAAGACATCAGGATCTCGTGCTTTTGCTTTTTCAGCACTAACCCTGTGGAATTCTCTACCTCGTTGGTTGAGAGAATGCCCAACCGTCGATAGTTTTAAGGTTGCTTTAAAAACGTATTTATTCAATTTAGCTTTTATTTAGTCATGGCTGATATATTTTAATGTATGGAAATTTTATCACATTGTATATGTTTTATGTACAGCACCTTGGATTCGAAAGGCACTATATAAATAAAGTTGGATTGGATAGGAAGTAGAGTATATAGTTTAGATATATATTTCTTATATCCCTTTTCTCACTTTCCTTTCCTTTTGATATAGACTACTGTATGTAGGTTAAGGAAACAATTTGATTCAAATGTTGCATGAGTTAAGATGTTATCTATGTGATTGGTTGTGTTTTTTGTTAAGAAAATTTCAATAAAAGAGTTAAACAAAAAATCAATCTCATTTACTATCCACCCCTGCCCTCCCCACCCTGCTAGCTTCTCCCTAAGAATTGCCTTTATTCTACAAAACGTATCATTTTAAAGTGGAAAAATGTGGTTTGGTTATTGATTTCTTCAGCTACTAAGTGCTTCAGTCTACCCAGCTGCAGAAATGGGTAGAAGCAACACCCCACTAAAAAAGAAGCGTTTCATCTATGCTGCACTATTCTGTGTAAATGAACTGTAAAAAAAACATTTTCAGTTAAAGTTTTTGTTTTTGTGTAATTAATAATAATCTTGTTCTCTTTCTCTGATGCTTTTTTACATTGACAGGAACAACAGCAGGTCTTAAGAGTCCTGCTATTTAATAGACAGAGCAAACGATACAGTATAATTGCATTTCTAGTAATTTTACCAGAGTAGACCTTTTTACTAATGCAGTTCCCATGTACGTAACATGTATACAAAATTATATTTTTCTATACCTGCTAGGTTTGCTCAGTTAACAATAAAAAAGTAATAAACCAGTTTATGAAGACTGTCAATACAAACATTTTGACAAGAGTTTTTTTTTTTTTTTATGGTCAGCACTGTAAAATGTGCCACAACTAGAGTCTTGGACTGCAGGAAGTTGCAGTATAATAGTAATCAAAAATCAAAGCAATATTCAGGAAAGAGGGGTAAGGTTTGTATGGAACATTGAGCAGTATATATTCTATGTACAGTAGGTAGCAAGATTCTGTGAAAAGCATCAATTTTTATGCTTAATTTTCATGTTATGCTCATGAATGCCATAAAAAATTATGAAACCCTTTTAAAAAGTAAAACAAATGCAGACAGATGGAATCTCTCATTTTATGTTCATAGAATATCTTGATGTATTCATAAATGGTTTTTGAAATTTTGTGAATATTCAAGAACATGCATTGTCTTAATTCCTGGCCGGTATATTTAGAATGCACCAGGCAGTGGCGCAAGCCTGGGTGCAGTGCAACTGGGATGCACCAGTGCTAGGGCCAGGTGATATTCAATGGTGATGCACCATGGTGCAGCACCATTGAATATGGCAAGGTCAGCGCATGGACATAAGCAGCAGATAGGGAGCATGGGGATACACATGCGCAAGTGCAGGTGCTCTAGGCGCAACACCCGCGATATTCAAAAAGGGTCATGCAAATGCGGCCATAATATATGCAAGGCACAATCGGGGCCATTTGCATGTCAATATGGCCCCATTTGCATGCCTTGTGCAGGGCAGCCCAGTGACTTGTGTCTGGTGCACAGCACAGCATGACATATGCAGTTGGGATCCCAGGGCATCCACCGCCCCATAGCTGCAATCATGTGGTATATGTTCAGAGATGAATCCCTGGTAGTCTAGTGACCCCCCAGTCCCTGATTCCCTGATCAATATCATACATGACCATCCCTGGTGGTCTAGTGGTCTCCCCTCCCATTCAATTTCCCAATGCCCCGAGAAATGTCAGTAAGGACCAATCCTGGTTGTCTAGTGGAATCCCCCTTCTATGTCCACGATCATGGTACATTGCCATCTGCAATATCCCTGGTGAGCCAGTGGCACCCACCCACCCACACAGAACCCCTTGCCCACCCCGTGCCCCCATCATCGTTGGGTGGCAGCAACCCACCTGCATACCACCCGGCTGCCAGTTGAATGACAGGTGCAGTATGGGCTGCAAGCCCATTGATCCCCAGTGTGGACCAATGGACTTGCAGGGCATACTGTACTAGACAGTCCCAAATATGTGAATGAAGTCAGGATGCAGGGTGGACAAGGGTGGGCAAGGGGTTCTGTGTGGGTGGGAGTGCCACTAGATCACCAGGGATATTGCAGATGGCAATGTACCGTGATCGCGGACATGGTCGGGGGGTTCCACTGGACCACCAAGATCAGTCTTTAATGACATTTGTTGGTGTATCAGGGAATTGGGTGGGGGGAACCACTAGACCACCAGGGATGGTCATGTATCATATTGATCAGGGAATCAGGGACTGGGGGGCCACTAGACTACCAGGGTGCTGTGTGTGCTTCAAGAGGGTGTTCTGTGTGGGTGAGTGGCCACCCATGGCTGGCGGCTGCTGTATTGCACCCTGCAGCACAGCAGCCTGCCTGTGGGTGGCTGGAATTTGTTCCCGTTCCTCACGGGTTCAACTTTTAGCCCTCCTGTGTGGTGCACTGCAGGGTTGCACCAGCATATGCACTGCACATCCCGGGCTAAATATTGGGATGTGCCGCATATTCATGGGCATACCCCCTGCAGCTGTGCCACATACAATTATATTATGCCCCAGTGCATCTGGAGTTGAGCTGTGCCTGGCAGCCTTCTCAATATTGCACCAGGGTGCAATGCGGAGTTGTCCAGGTGCAACTCTGTTGTACCAGGTGCAACCCCTTTGAATATCCATGCCCCTGTGTACAAATATGCTTGACTAATTCCATAGAAACACAGAAACATATAAGTTGTCTGTAGATGAGGACCTCTTGGGCCACCTAATCTGCCCTATTTTCCCTACCTACAGTGCCACCACAGACCCTACTTGATCTCTGGTGCCCCCCTTGCCTTATTTCTAAGGTCCCCTTGTGTCTATCCCATGCATGCCTGAATCTTGTTACCCTTTTAATACCCACCCCCTCCTCCACTGGGAGACTGTTTCAGACATCCACAACCCTTTCCATGAAGAAGTATTTTCTCACATCTCCTCTGCATCTCCCCCATCCCCAGCCATTTTGTGTGACCCCTTGTCACTGAGCCTCTTTTTTCTATGTAAAATGCTACCCTCATGTACCATAGTAATACCTGTGAGGTATGTGAATTTTTTTTATTATTATTCAATAAACTTTATTTAGCTTTTCTTTTCTTCCAAAAATGACTTAATATGACATACATATAGGTAGCAGCTGGGTAATCAGGAGGATCACCCACAATAACATGTTCACGTCCATTATCCAATACAGGAATACAGAGACTTACATACTGGAGAAAGACCCCCCTTCCCCCTTCCCCCAAACTCCCTTTCTTAACCCCTAAAAAGAAAAAACCCTCCCTATCCAACCCCACATCAAGTGTGTTTATATTCATTTTGGTAGTAGTAAACATATAGAACAATGTATATATTAATCACTTATGGTTTCCATGCACTAAGCAAGACATCCAGTGGTCACCATTTAAAGAGGCAAACCTGAGACCGGTTTGCCATAGAATGGTTATGATTTAAACAGTGCCCTAGATAAATTCTGCCAGAAGTTTGGCAGAGAATGCCAGGAGGAAGGAGTGCTGTGTGACTGGACTTCTCTACTGAGACTATATTCCCCCTCCTTTCGTACCCTCCACCCTCCCACTCAAAGCTAGTTCTACATTTATAGGCACAGGATTTGACTGACAACAGGATCTTTCTGTTTGGGAGCAGGAAGTGAGTGATCACAGAGCCACCAAAGACTCACCATCCTAGAAGGGCAAGAGTAGCTCTCCAACCCCCAGCTGCTGGAGGTCTGCCTCTGAGCAAGTAAGGTGTCTACTGAGAAATACAGGATCTTCTTGTCTCAGAACAGGATGATCAGGAGCTTAAAGGGCACAGAGACAGTAAGTAAGTAGGGAGAGAAGAAAAAAAAACAGAGGAAAGAGTAAGGATTCCAAACAACAGTGATGGGGCCAGAAGTAAGACATAATGGGAGTGGTGCAGTACTGGCTGTAGATCAGCAGTCTTCCAGGAGATGTTCTGGAGGATGCGGTGTTATCCCATCTGCAGGCACCTCTCTGAGCTGAGGGAGGAGGTTGCTCATCTCCAGACTGAGTGGGCCAGGATTTGGGGGACCTCTTCTCCCATCTAGGGACCACCAGGGCCACTGCTGTTGTCTGAGAGGTTGTCAAGAAAGAGGAGTGGTTGGACCACAGTGGGCTAAGGGAGGGTGAGGGTGGTGAAACAGAGGTACATCCCTCCAGCTGCACCTCTCCACAATTTATTTGCTGTCCTGGCAAAGTGTTGTTCCTCTATGGAGGCACCCACAGTGGAGACCAAGGATGATGTTGGGAACCTCCACAAGGGAGACCCATAGGAGGGTGGCATAGGACCCACAGGGGAAGGAAACAACTCCTGGTGGGGGACTCCATTGTTAAGAAGGTGGAACTGGGGGAGGAAGGGGAGAGGGAGGTAAGGTACCTGCCTGGGGCCATGGCTTGGAGGCACAGGGAGTGAATCCTCAGGATCGCTGGAGCAGCTGCACAGGGGAGAGAGCTGGATGTCATTGCCCACCTAGGGACAAATGTCATGGCTAACAAAGGGATCAGAGTGTGCAGAAAGAGTTTGTGGAATTGGGAAGATGCCTTATACAAGTAGCACACACAATAACCTTCTCAGAGCTGCTGTCTGTCTATGGCGTAGGTGAGGCTAGGGTGGTCCACACCATGGGATTCAATCAATGTTTGAAAAACTGTTTCAGATCTCAGGGATTTGGCTTCATTGGGGACTGGGGGTCCACCTGGAGTGATGCAGGCCTATACCAGCATGATGGGCTGCATCTGTCCAGGAGAGGAACCAGGATCCTAGGTGATAGGTTTAAATGCTTCATAGGTAAGCATTTAAACTAGACAAGGGGGCAGGCACTGGAAAGGAGCAGGGAAATCCTAGCCCCCCTCCGAAAAAGTCAGGGTAGTAAGTGAGGTAAACACCAAGATAGAGATGTCAATAGGGAGAAGGGCAGGGGTAAATGGAGAACGTGACAAAGGCAATAAGGACAGGGATGGGGAAAAGGGGTAAGGTCATCAGGAAATGGAGGGTAATGAATACCAATGCTGGTAGTCTGGTCAACAAGCTCCCCTGAACTGGTGGCCTTGATGGAAGAGGGATGGCTGGATATCATAGCAGTCACAGAAACATGGTACACAGAGAACCATGACTGGGATGTTAACATACCATGGTACATAACCTACAGGAGAGACAGGGAGGGGAGAAGAGGGGGAGGAGTAGCTCTCTATGTAAAGGAAGGGATTAAAGCAACTGAACAAAAGAGTAAACAGGGAGGAGAGGAGGCACTGTGGGTCACCTTAGAGACTGGAAATGGCACCACAATCTGCACAGGGGTTGTGTACAGACCCCCTGTCAGAGGGAGGGAATGGACAAGGATATGATAGAAGGCATTCTTACGATGGCAGAGAAAGGGAGAGATGCTGTTGATGGGAGAACTGAATATGCCAGATGTTAACTGGAGCACATTTGCTGCAGCCACATCCAAGAGCAGGACCATTCTTAATGCCCTACAGGTGGCATGCCTCAGACAGCTAGTTTTGAAACCCACTTGTGAGGGAGCAATCTTACACCTCTTACTGTTAAATGGGGACAGTGAGAGAATCTCAGATCTAGAAGTGGGTTGCCATCTGGGAACAAGTGACCATCAAACAGTGTGGTTCACGATAAACTCAACTACAGAGCCAAGCCATACAAAAGTGGGGGTACTGGACTTCAGGAGGGCTGACTTTGGCAAGATGGGAGAGAACCTTAGAAAAGCCATAGCAAACAGGCTAGAAGGACATGTGGAGTAACAATGGGGAGACATCAAAACTGCCATCACAGAGGCAACAAGCCTTTGTGTGAAGCAAATAAACAAATCAAAATGAAAGAAAAAGCCACTATGGTTCTCAAAAGAAGTGGAGAGGAAAGTCAGGGAGAAAAAGATAGCATTCAGGAAGTATAAGGAAACAGAAGGAGCAGGACAGAGAGCTGTACCAGTTAAGTCAGAAGGATGCAGGGAGGGAAGTCAGAATAGCAAAGGCCCAAACTGAGGAAAAGATAGCCAACTTGGTTAAGAAGGGGGATAAAACCTTTTATAGGTACATCAGGGAGTGTAGAAAGACAAAGGGCGGGATAGTGAGGCTGAACAGAATGGGCGGTGGATGGGCAGAGAGGGACAGTGAAAAATCAGGGATACCGAACAAATATTTCTGCTCAGTATTTGCAAAAGAGGAGGAGAGAGAGGTGCCTAATCCAATTAACAGAAGCACTCTTGATGGGAGGGTCAGTCCCAGTCCTCTCACAGAAGAAAGGGTTCTGAAAGAACTCCTAAAACTGAAGGTGGACAAAGCAATGGGGCCTGATGGAGTTCACTCCAGAATTCTAAAAGAATTAAGGAGAGAACTAGTGAAACCATTGACTGCCCTTTTTAACAAATCATGGGAGGATGATGTGATACCTGAGGACTGGAGGAAGGCAGATGTGATTCCCCTTCACAAAAGTGGGACCAAGACAGAGGCAGGAAACCACATACCTGTCAGTTTGACCTCTGTGGTAGGGAAAGTGATGGAATCACTTCTGAAGGAAAGAATTGTTGAGTACCTAGAGGCCAATGGGGCACAGGACCCAAGGCAGCATGGGTTTACAGCGGGAAGGTCATGTCAGATGAATCTAATTGATTTCTTTCACTGGGTGACCAAAGTAGTAGACCAGGGAGGAGCTGTTGACATGGCCTACCAAGACTTTAGCAAGGCATTTGACACAGTCCCACACAAAAGATTAATTGTCAAATTAACCAGCCTGGGAGTGGGTCCCAGGGTAATAGCCTGGGTAAAACATTGGCTGGACAACAGGACTCAGAAGATAATTGTAAATGGAGTTCACTCTGAAGAAAGAGGGGTTACTAGTGGGGTACCGCAGGGTTTAGTACTGGGTCCAGTCCTTTTTAATGTGTTTATAAGTGACATTGCAGACGGACTGGAAGGAAAAGGATGCCTCTTTGCAGATGACACAAATATCTGCTACAGGGTTGATACACAGGGAGGCATGGAAAGGATGAGAAGGGACTTGGCAAGGTTGGAGGAATGGTCAAAAGTATGGCAGCTTGGATTCAATGCAAATAAGTGCAAAATAATGCACATGGGAAACAAAAACCCAGGGAGATTATACAATGGGGGGGAGGTAGTAATAACAACAAAAATGGAAAGGGACTGGGGGTAATCATATCAGATGACCTTAAGGTTAGCAAGCAATGTGAGAAGGCAGTAGGGAGGGCTGGGGGTATACTGGGATGTAGGGAGAGGCATCACCAGCAGAAAACAGGAAGTTGTTATCCCTCTGTATAGACGGTTTGTGAGACCCAATCTGGAGTACTGCAACCAGTTCTGGAGACCCCATGTCTGCAAGGACATAGGATAGAGGCAGTACAGAGGAGGGCAACTAAGATGGTGCAGGGTCTGCAAGAGTAGCCATATGAGGAGAGACTAAAGGAGCTTAATATGTATACCCTTGAGGAAAGGAGGGGGGGGGGGACATGATAGAAATGTTTAAGTACCTCAGTGGAATCAACAAAGTTCAAGAGGGTAGCATCTTTCAGAAAAAGAGATGTGCAAGAACAAGGGGACACAATTTAAAGATAGAGGCGGAGTGGTTCAGGGGAACTGTGAGGAAGTATTTTTTCATAGAGAGGGTGGTGGATGTATGGAACAGCCTTCCTGAGGAGTGTCATAGGGTGTGGGTGTAATGATGGACACTGACACAAAAAGGTAATGTGGCAAGGCTTAAAAAAAAGTGCCAAGCCTAAAGCTTTATTAAAGTAACAGCAAAAAAAAAAGAAAATATATAACTATTAACTTTGCAGGAATACAGAAAGAAACATAAAAGGTACAAAAATAAATGAATGTTTCCACAGGCAATATCAGCAAACGAAAAGGCCCTTGGGATTTCAGTTATCTTAGTCTGTAAGTGCAGACTCTCAAATGGATCAGTACTGGCTGATCCTAAAACGAATCTGAAGGTATCACAAGAATGAGTCTCCTTTATCCTAGGGAATCATCAGGTGATCACCCAGACTCCCCTTACTCTTCAATACAAATTTTCATTTATAAAACATTTTATTTCATTCTAAGCCAAGGGACATTCAATAAATCTTTATTACAAACATTGACATCCCTGAAATGAAATATAATACAGGTTTAACTAAAACAGTCTCTTACCAAGTTTAGCCCTCCCTCAACCTATCCACAGTATAACTATAGTGAGAAATGGGCCGCTGCCTCTAGGGAAACAGCAAGAGCAACAAGTGCAAATGGCTGCAAGGACTACCTCTGGCTAAAGGCCTGAATATCCATTATGTGGTAAGCTTTACCTCTAATATTAACAGGAGCCAGACTGCTATGAAAAGGAGTAAAACTGAAAAGAGACCATCATTTATTTTACAATATCTGAAATACTGCATATTTTTGTTTAAGAGTTTCTTTGGGAGCTAAACACATTGCAGCACAAGCAAACAAAAGCAGTCCCTTTAATTTCAAATCTGCTTATGTTTAAAACCATTTGTGCTGCTGGCATTTTGCCTTTCCATGTCACCTACCAAAAATAATAAAGTTAAACAGTAAGAAAAGTTAACTGTTTTGGGGTCAAAATAGTGTTGCTAAGGCATAGCTAGGGAACCCTACAACAACACACTAAGGATTGGGTGACCAGCAGGCAGACTCTGAATCCTTTTACTATCTTTATTTTCTCTGCCTAAATAAACTAAGTGCTTGTACTGTGAGGAGAATTCTCATATTTGGCATTCACATTTGTTTCCTGGGCATTGCTTAAACATGAAGAGGAACTACTAGCCCAAATATGCTAAACCCCAGGTCTATACACTGTAGCCTATCATTGGGGTACTGAAGCTCCATACCTGTCTTTTAATGAAATGAAAGTGATAGAAAGGGCCTCTTATCCAGGTGGCCTGCCTGAAAAAGGGAATTTAAAAGAGGGAAAGAAGGAAAGGATAGTAAAGATATTCAGAGAGTGCTACTGCAGTAGACTTGTGAAACAGAATTAGACAGGTATTTGGAGATTTAACAGCACACTTTCACATTTCCTCCCACTTAAGAGGAAACTATAGGGGACAATATCCTACTTCTATCCCCTAGTTTCCTAACTACTAAGTCTTATGCAAAATTAACAGATCTCTCACTTTTAGAAAGGGAGAGATGGAGCTTTAGCTCACCCACTCCCAAAGCTCCACCTCGGGACCCTTATTAAATAATACATAGATGAAAGGTTATTCCTAATCCTTCTTACTGCTTTCAAATTCCCGAGGTCTGCATGTGTATTTTGTTCTGCCCCATATCGGACATAAAATCAGCATTCTTATTTGCTGCCCCAGGTCGGTGGTGTACTGTGAACCTATAAGGCTGTAAGGCCAAGTACCACCGCATTATTCTTGGGTTTTTATCCTTCATATTATGAAGCCAACAAAGGGGGTTGTGGTCAGTTAAAACCTCAAATTCTGAGCCCCACAGGTAAAACTTGAGGGCTTCAATGGCCCACTTGATAGCCAGACATTCCTTTTCTATGGCTGAATATCTTGTCTCTCTCTCATGCAGCTTACGGCTCAGGTATATCACTGGATGTTCTTCTCCATTTACCATTTGAGACAGAACAGCCCCTATGCCGGAGTCCGAAGCATCCGTTTGCAGCAAAAAAGGAAGGGTGAAGTCAGGGCTTCTGAGTACTGGTGCTGCACAAAGATGTGCCTTAATGCTGCAAAAGGCTTTTTCGCACTCTGGTGTCCATTTAACAGCATTGGGGTGTCGTTTCTTTGTCAGGTTAGTAAGGGGTGTAGCTAAGGTGGCAAAATTAGGCACAAACCTCCTGTAATAACCTGCCAGTCCCAAGAAAGATCGAACTTGTTTTTTATTTAATGGTCTGGGACATTGGGCAACAGCATCAATTTTACTTTATTTCAGGTTTAACTTTCCCATTACCTATTAGGAACCCCAGATATCTAGTCTCTTGCATAGCTATACTACATTTTGTGGGATTTATAGTTAACCCTGCTGTTGTAAGAGAACAGAGGACAGCATCTAGATGTTGTAAATGGGCTGCCCAAGTGGGCTGTACACTATCACATCATCCAAATATGCAGCGAATAGGACCTCATGACGCTGTAAAGTTCGGTCCATTGGCTGAACAGTGGTTGGTGCACCATGTAGGCCGAAGGCATAGTGACAAATGTGGTACAACCCAATAGGCGTGGTAAATGCTGTTTTTCTTTTGAAGTCTGATCCAAAGGGATCTGCCAGTAACCCTTGTCAGGTCAAAGGTGGTAATGTATTTTGCATTGCCAAGTCTATCCATGATGTCATCAATCCTGGCATAGGGCACGATCAAATTTGGAAACAGCATTTAGACGTCTGAAATCAGACAGAGGCATATACCACCTTCTTTTACTTACCAAAACTATGGAAATGCCCAATCACTATTTGATGGTTTAATTACCCCAACTCATGCATCTTCCTTACTTCTTTATTACTTCATCCCTGGTCCTCTCAGGTAACCGTATGGTTTTTGTCGGATAGGGCTAGGGAATTAACTTCAATTCGGTGTTCAAAACCATGTACCAACCCAGGTTTAGAGGTGAATGACTGGAATACTTACTAAGAAGGTGATCTAACTCTCTCCTCTGCTCTGTCATCAGCATGGGATTAATTGTAAGATCACCATTTCTCCATCATTCTCTAGCCGCCTATAGGCTACTTCCATTTCATTGGTATCACTTTCTGGGCAAATAAAACACCCTGGGTTGGTCTTCAACCCATTCTTTTAACAAGTTTACATGGTAAATCCCTTTTTCTGACGCCTGTCTGGTAGTTCAAGTTCATATGTAACAGGGCCTGTTTGTCTTAAGATAGTATAGGGGCCCTGCCATTTCATCAGTAACTTGTCAGAGGAGGAGGGCAACAACAACAGTACCTTATCCCCTTCTTGGAATGACTTAGTTCCCCACCCTGGTCATATTACCTTCTGCACTGCCTGTTTGCATAGATTGTGCTGATGAGCAATCTGTGTGTATCTGACCAGTTTGGAACGCAAGTTCGTTAAATATTCGAGGTGGTACTGGTGTGTTCCTTTTGTCTTCCCATTCCTCCTTGACAACATCTAGGTCCCTGGGGTTTCTCCCATAAAGTAACTCCAAAGGGGCAAACCTGTAGAAGCCTGTGGGACTCCTATATGCAAACAATAGGTAGGAAGGTAAATATCCCATGTTTTTCCTCATCTTCCACATATTTCTTCAATATTTTCAAGGTCTGGTTGAATCGTCAACCAGACCGCCTGTTTGGGATGGTATGGGTGGTGGATAGCCTCCACTCCTAAAGTTGCGTATAGTCGTGTAGCATCTGTGAACAAAAATTGCTCCCCTATCTGTTAGGATTTCCTTGGTATCCCCACCGACTGAATACTTTAAGTAATTCATCTGCTACTTTTTCTGCAGTTACAGTGCGGGGGGATAGCCTCAGGATACTTGGTGCAGTAGTCACAGATTACCAATATAAATCGGTTTCCTTTGAGCTCTTAGGTAAAGGTCCCACTACATCCATTGCTATACGGCTTGAATGGAACAGTAATTAAAGGCAGTGGTTGGAGAGGGACCTTATCTTTTTTTGTAACATCGGCCACTTTCTGACACTCCGGGCAACTGCGGCAGTATTCTGCTACTTGGGCATGAATACCTGCCCAGTAGAACCTTAATAACAGCCTTTGTAAAGTACGGTCCCTACCCAAGTGTCCTGCTAGGGGAAGTTCATGAGCCAGTGATAGTAATTGTTGTCTGTATCTAGTGGGCACTAACAGCTGGTCAATTTGTTCACCCGTAACGGGGTGTATGCATCTCCTATACAGTAAACCATCTGTTAAAATACATGAGGGCTCATGGTCTTTTCCTATAACACCTACCATCTGAAAAAATGGCTGTAAGGTTTCATCCTTTTGTTGTTCTATTTCAAACCTTTCTTCCTTAGATATAGATATACCCTTGTTGCCAGCAGAAGCAACATCAACAGTTGTAACATCTACATTTTAATATCACCTTTTCAACATATGTTTTGTGTCCATTGATGTTTGTCCTTTTTCTTTCTTGTCGAGATTTAGGATTTTTCCTGCCCTCATAGATCTCATCATCAAATGGGAACAACTGAGCCCACTGCTGTTCTTGTCTGGTCTGGGCCCGGGTTGTCAAGGCACAAACACTCTCATTCACCTGTATCAGGCTGGAAAAGTCAGGAAAATCATGTCCAAGTATAATGGAACAGGCAGATGGGAACCAAACCAACAGTCATATCATGCACTTTCCCTTGTACCTGTAAAGTTAAATCAGTCATAGGATACTGATGGATGTCCCCATGAATGCAGATCACTGTTGCTTTTGTCCCCCTTTTTGTGTTCTGTGGCTGAACCAAATCAGTTCTCACTAACGTTTGTTTGCTGCCAGAATCTAGCAACCCAGTAACCTCCCTGTTGCCAATTTTCACTGGTGTGACATACTGTCCCCAATTTGCTAGGGCCAACTGGGCAACTGTGGATTTCCTCTGGGGGCAATATCGGGCTATATGCCCCTTTCCTTGGCACTCCCTACATATGATGTTGGGGTTAAATGGTCTATTAAATGGAACAGTCTTGGAGTCCCTACTACCAGTACCAGATGGGGAAGAAGAAGAAGAAGTAGTAGGTCTTACCGTGGGCAGAGTCAGACCAGCACCAGGTTGTCCTCGTTGTCAGTTGGGACGGGCCATTAGATAGTCCTCGCCAGTGTGATGGCTTTTTCCGGAGGTGTCTGGCCGGTGTTCCTCACCCACACCTGTACATCTGAGGGTAGTATACGAATGAACTGTTCCATTATTACCATCTCCAAAATTTGTTCTATCGTTTTACCCTGGTTGCAACCACTTCTGGCATAAGTCCTTCAATTTGGTATATGTTTCTCTGGGAGTGTCTGTGTTATGAAATCTGCATGTCCGAAACGTGCGGTATGTTTCAGGCTGATATCATACCTTGCAGGATTGCCTGCTTAACAGCATCATAGTTCTCAGCCTGGGTGTTGTCCATATGGCTGTAGGCCAGCTGTGCCTTCCGGATAGGTATGGTACTAAGCGTATAACCCATTGGGTCCTAGGCCACCCACATGCCTGAGCTATTCGCTCAAATGTAGTCATGTATGCTTCAATGTCATCAGTGGCACCCAATTTGGTCAGTTTATGTCCTTAGGTCCATCTACAGGGGAGGATTACGTCCCAAGGTCTCTGATGGCCCTTAATGTATCATTCCACCTGGACTCAGCTCTCTGAAGATCCATTTCCTTTGTTTATCCATGGCAAGTTGCTTAACACACAACCAGCGCAACAGGCTATGTATGTCCTCTGGAGGTTCATCAGCAATTTGTTCTGTAGTGGTCCCATCCTCACCTTCCTGTCTCAGCACCTCCTCTTTCTCCTCTTGGCTGCTTCGCCGGACATCTGGCCTCAACCTGGCAAAGGGTCTCCATACTTGGCAGCCATGGTTCGTGTGAGGACACCGCTGGGCTTGTCAAGGATCTGCTCTTCTTCTTCTCCTGCATTCAATGTCCAGTTACTGGAAGCACCAGTATCATCAAAACATCCCACCACTGCCACCAGTGTCATAGGGTGTGTGTGTAATGATGGACACTGACACAAAAAGGTAATGTGGCAAGGCTTAAAAAAAAGTGCCAAGCCTAAAGCTTTATTAAAGTAACAGCAAAAAAAAAAGAAAATATATAACTATTAACTTTGCAGGAATACAGAAAGAAACATAAAAGGTACAAAAATAAATGAATGTTTCCACAGGCAATATCAGCAAACGAAAAGGCCGCCTGGGATATCAGTTATCTTAGTCTGTAAGTGCAGACTCCCAAATGGATCAGTACTGGCTGATCCCAAAATGAATCTGAAGGTATCACAAGAATGAGTCTCCTTTTATCCTAGGAAATCATCAGGTGATCACTCCAGACTCCGGCCCCTATACTCTTCAATACAAAATTTCATTTATAAAACATTTTTATTTCATTCTAAGCCAAGGACATTCAATAAATCTTTATTACAAAACATTGACATCCCTGAAATGAAATATAATACAGGTTTAACTAAAACAGTCTCTTACCAAGTTTAGCCCCTCCCTCAACCTATCCACAGTATAACTATAGTGAGAATGGGCCGGCTGCCTCTAGGAAACAGCAAGAGCAACAAGTGCAAATGGCTGCAAGGACTACCTCTGGCTAAAGGCCTGAATATCCATTATGTGGTAAGCTTTACCTCTAATATTAACAGGAGCCAGACTGCTATGAAAAGGAGTAAAACTGAAAAGAGACCATCATTTATTTTACAATATCTGAAATACTGCATATTTTTGTTTAAGAGTTTCTTTTGGGAGTGCTAACACATTGCAGCACAAGCAAACAAAAGCAGTCCTTTAATTTCAAATCTGCTTATGTTTAAAACCATTTGTGCTGCTGGCATTTTGCCTTTCCATGTCACCTTACCAAAATAATAAAGTTAAACAGTAAGGAAAAGTTAACTGTTTTGGGGTCAAAATAGTGTTGCTAAGGCATAGCTAGGAACCCTACAACAACACACTAAGGGATTGGTGACCAGCAGGAGACTCTGAATCCTTTTACTATCTTTATTTTTCTGCCTAAATAAACTAAGTGCTTGTACTGTGAGGAGAATTTCTATATTTGGCATTCACATTTGTTTCCTGGGCATTGCTTAAACATGAAGAGGAACTACTAGCCCAAATATGCTAAACCCCAGGTCTATACACTGTAGCCTATCATTGGGGGTACTGAAGCTCCATACCTGTCTTTTTAATGAAATGAAAGTGATAGAAAGGGCCTCTTATCCAGGTGGCCTGCCTGGAAAAAGGGAATTTAAAAAGAGGGAAAGTAAAGGAAAGGATAGTAAAGATATTCAGAGAGTGCTACTGCAGTAGACTTGTGAAACAGAATTAGACAGGTATTTGGAGATTTAACAGCACACTTTCACAAGGAGGTAGTGGGGTCTAAAACTGTGGGAGAATTCAAGAATACATGGGAGAGGCATAAGGCAATCCTTGTGAGGGGGAAAGAAGAAATAGGCTGTTGGTTAACTAGGATTTGCAGCTTATCCTGTAGGTAGGGAGATGGGCAGACTAGGTGGGCCAAGCGGTCCTCATCTGCCATCAAAGTCTATGTTTCTATGTATGCTTTTCTAATTGGAGAGCAAATAACAATTCCTTATGCCATTCCAAAACTGACAAAGGTATATTATCCTTCCAGTGTTTCATAATAATTAACTTGGCTGTGGCCGAGATCAGGGCCAGATGTGCCTTTCTAAGATTAGGCGTGTCTGTCAGGGAAACATAAATTAAACAAGCTGCTGGAGTAAAAAGTGAGTCTAGATCTAATAAAGGATCTAGTGATTGTCTAATAGATTGCCAAAAGGTTTAGCCCATTGAGTATTCCCATAACATGTGGTTTAGCGTTCCTGAGGAATTACCACATCAAGAGCAATCAGGGGAGGGCAGTTGACCTAATCTGTGAAGTTTAAGACTAGTAAAATATAGATTGTGCATGATATTAAACTTTATCAAGCACAATCTATCTTGTTTAACAAATTTATATATTGTTTGCCACACACTCCTCCAGAAGCTAGTTTCGATACTAAGAGATAATACTTGAGACCAATAGTAACAAACTCCTTGAGGCAAATTTGAATCAAGTGTTTGGATTTCCTTATATACTGCAAATACTGCATGCAGTTGCCCAGCTCATTGCAGGTTATTTAATATATCAGTAGACCCTGCTTGCATCTCTTTATGTCCCAAATGGGCAATAATAGCCTCCTTGAGCTGTTTATAGTTAAAGAAGCTTATTGTTGGCATACTGAATCAAGTTTTAAAAAGAGGGTAAGAGATTATTTTCCCTTCAGCATAGAAATCTGATACCTTTTTGTTGAGCAAAGGAGGGCAGAAAGTCAAAGAAATGGGTTTATGGCCAGTTTTGAAATGGGGATTGCCCATAACAGGTTGGCCAAGGGAGAGATGCCAATTATATGACAAATGCATTTGCAGCTAGTATAATGCCCTAACTGATCATCTGATTGGGGTATTCTGGAGCAATTTAGGAAATGTTCTAGGTGTGGTGTATATAAGGGAAGGGAGAGCACAATGATATACAGTAAGCAGCTAAGGATTTCTCAATGTCCAGCCACAAAGGGGAATATTTCTGTGATTTATTGTCCAGCACCTCCTTTGTCCAATATGCCAGCCTACTGAGATGGTGGACACAGTAGTAGGCAAAAAAAGGGTGTAACTAGACCTCCCTGAAATTTTGGTGCAGTGAGCTTTAAATAAGAGCATCTGATACCCTTGCCTTGCCATGAAATAACAGCATGGATTGTAATTTAATGAACCAGTTCTTGGGCAGAAAAACTCCTAGCATTCCAAGAGGGTGTAACACCCGGGGTAAGATATTCATTTTAACTGTATTTATTCTACCCCAGAATGAAAGGGGGTGATTACCCCATCTATCTAAATCACTTTGAATTGTATTTAGTAAATCCAAGAGATTAAGTTTAATCATAGTGGGGATCTCTCTAGCAATTTGAATTCCAAGACAGGTGAATGAGTGGGGTTCCCATGAAAGAGTATTATTATGTAAGACTGAATGGTGGGTTTTATTATTCAGGGGAAAAACTTTTATTTTAGAGGGGTTAAGTTTGTAGCAGGAGACAGCAGAAAAACAATTAATCTCCTCCATGAGAGATGGTATACTTGTTATGGAGTTCTCAAGGTGTAAAAGGAGATCATCTGCATAAGCCGATACAGTATAATATTTATAATCTATTTTAATTCCCCGAAGTTGTGGGGAAGCTATTAATTTCCTAATCAGAGGTTCTAAATAAAGATTAAACTATAGTGGGGAAAGGGAGCATCCTTGTCTGGTTCTTCTTTGAAGCAAAAAGGGATCAGACAACAGACTGTTGAACGCGATCTGAGCCGATGGTGAAGAATACAATAATCTGACCCACCTAAGAAAGCCTGAAGGAAATCCAAAGTGGGTCAAAGTTGCAAATAAGAAATCCCATGAAACCTTGTCAAAAGTTTTCTCAGCATCCAGGGACACCAACACGGTGGGAAGGTCTGAGTCCCTGGAAGCCGAGATAATGTGCATCAGCTTACACATGTGATCTACTGATGACCGACCGGTCATGAAACCAATTTGTTCCCTGCTAATGAAATTAGGCAATACAGATCCCAAACTAGTCACCAAAATCTTGGCCAATATCTTGACATCAGTGTTAATCAATGAAATTGGTCTGTAACTTTCTGGATAAAGGGGGTCCTTACCTGATTTCGATATGAGAGCAATTAATGCATTAAGGAAGTTTGGTTCTGACATACCTTCAGCAAACCAGAAGTTATACACCTCTGTTAAGAGAAGGTCAGTTTCTGACAAACAGGTCTTATATAAATTGTTTGAGAGACCATCTGGTCCCGGGGCTTTATCTGTTGAAAGCTGTTCAACTGCCACATTGACTTCCTGGACACTAATTGGGTTACCAAGGGAAGTTACTTGAAAGGGGAGTAATTTGGGGAGATCAATAGAACTGAGATACCCAGAGATGGCTATATCTGTGGGTCGATCAGATAGGTCTGCAGTATAGAGCCTCTGATAGAAGGATCTGAGAACATCCACTATACCTCTGGGTGTAGTGATAAGTTGACTCTCTTTGTCATATTTAATACTTGGGATGATTCGAGAGGCTACCACTTGCCTAAACCTAATTGCAAGTAACTTGCCTGCTTTTTCACCTGTATCTAGATATTTAATTTTATTATGTTTTAAGGAGAGCTCCACTTTTTGGAACATAAGGGCTGAATATTGGGCCTGCAGACCATGTAGATTGGCCCAATCAGCCTTAGGAGAGTGATGGTTAAGGATACGTTCTAGCTGATGGATGGCTCCAAGCAAGGTATCTTGCTGAGCTCTAAATTGCTGATATTTCATAGCCATGAACAGGAGACACTCACCTCTAAGGGAACATTTCAAGGCTGATCAAACCATATCTATTCTGGTTACTGAGCCCCTATTGCTGGTCATGAAACTAAAAAGAAAAGTTTTAATCTGCTGTAAAGAATCTGGCGTTTGGAGCAGCAGATTGTTTAATCACCAAAAAACATCCCTTCTAATCCCAGGCCCTAGGAGCTAAGTAAGGGATACAGGAGAATGATCAGAGATAATCCTTGTATGTATATCTGCATTAATTATCCCCGGAAGGGAAAAGAAGCTCAAAAGTAGAAATTAAATTCTTGAAAAAGTTTTATGTGGGGGTGAAAAAAAGGTATATTGACGTTCCCCCAGATTTAACACTCTCCACACGTCAACAAGAACAGATCCTCTCATCAGGTCATTTAAAGCCCTTTGTGAGGGTGATAGTTCTATTTTTCATGAGTCAGACCTATCAATGTGTGAATATGGAACAATGTTCCAATCACCTCCCAGAATGGTGAATACAGGTGGGGTAGTGTCCACAAGACCTAACAGTTGCGTGAAAAAATGAGGAGATTCAATATTTGGCCCATATACAGCTCCCAAGATTATTTGCTGAGTGGCCAGATTTCCATAAAGTATAATATATCTACCTCCAGCATCCCAGATTTCTTGTTCTAGTTTAAAGGGGATTTTCTTTCCTATTAGTATTGCCACTCCCCCATGGCATGTGGATTTCCCCACTCCATATACCTGCCCTACCCAGTTTTTAGATAACAGATTAACCTCTTGTCATAGAAGTTGTGTCCTTGGAGACAAGACATTATGGCTTTTAATTGAAAAGGTGTTGAAGTATGACTTGCCTCTTGCACCTATCTTGTGCCCCCTTAACATTACAGCTTATCACCTTATAGGGTTCACTCATTCTAACTATTTAAGGAGAAATGTTAGGTATCTTTAACCTATCTAGGTTGATATAATCCCTAATGTTTATCTGTCCGAAAACCAAAGGAGTTCTACAAAGGTAGGTTAAGCTAACACACATGATACTATTGTACTCCAAAACCTTATAAATCATTAAAGGAAACTTACCCTCACTTATTTTTTAAACCCTACCCTTATACTAAGCAAAATAAACCCTTGTCCTGTTCAAATTTCCTTAAACCCCAGTTCCAATAAACCATACCACTATATCAACTCTGGTGAGTGATGTCTTTGCGTAAGAATGATTTGCACCAGGGAGCCCCCCCCTCGCTCCCACCCCTTCCCAACTACATCAATAGCAATCAGTAGATTCAAGTTATCTAATCTTATACAAACATTGCAAAAATTTATTAAATGCTGCAAACTGGTTAAGAGAAACAATCTACAGAACAAAACATTTGTATTTGTGACCTCATGGAGAGAAAAAATCTCCCTTTCTTTCTGAACTAACCCTTAGGCCATGAGGATTGCTGAGGGGCCTGTAAATAGGTTAAAGAAAAACACCCTCTAGTGTCGAGCTGGCATTCCAAATAATATCCTAGAAAAAAGGCAAATGAGTTGAGACACTCAGGAGAGGACATTCCATGATGCTATACAAATTCTATCTCCGATTCAGCACCTCGCCTTTCAGCTACTACTGCTGAGAATTTACCAGACTAAAGTCTCATAGATTAACTAATTAAATAAAAAGTCCAGCTTTGGGAAAAGTAAATCTCTTCTTCTGTATCCACATCAGGACTGTCTGGAAAGTACACTACGAATAATTAAAGTGCCCACGTTTCAAATAAATCAGGAATGTTCAGTAACAAAGTAAATAACATCGCCCTTGATTTTCACTCCAGGCTGGGTGTGTCTCACAGAAGTCACTGCCTGATTACCAGCAAACAGTGGGTCCATGCCAGGCTTTAAATGTCAGCCAACTTGAGGAACCAAACAAACTATGACAAAAGGACAGATCAGTCCAAGGTGCTAACTAAAATCAGGCCCTGTCATTGTTCATTACGTGTATTTTAAATTGCTGGAGAGTGATTTTCCATATGAAAAAGAAGGCAGTTTCTGACTGGCGTTGCACGTGTTATGTTAAACAAGAACCCCAGAACTCCACTGTGTAAATAGTGTTCAGCACTCACAGATACCAATCACTTTCTCAAAACTCTCAATAATACTCTCAAAGGTGTCCCTTTTACACATCATTTAGTAACACAAGGTAGTACCACATACCCTCAGGGATCTCTTCATTTAAAAAGATCAGGAAAAAGACCTTTGAGCTCCTGCACAGCCTGGTCATGAGAATTGAATGAGACCCATTGATCACCGGTTTTCACCTGAAGCACCGCCGGGTATTTCATTCAAAAGCGTGTCCCAGCAGCAATGAGCTTCGAAACAGTTGGGTGCATTTCTTGCTTTTTTGCTCTGACTGATTGTGGCAGATCTTGGGTGATCCTGATTCTGTGTCCCTCCCATAAGACATCGTGTAACTCCCTGACCTTTGCTGGGATATGTTGTTTATGCAAGAAGTTTAACAGCTTGAATATGAGGGGTCTGGATAGAGAATTAGGTGGTGGAGGAGGAGGGTGGAGGGCATTAGCTGGCTCAGTTATGTAGGTTGTTCCATTCGGTGACTGCCTCGAGATCTTCTCACACAGTTTCTGAAGAAAAAGTCTGGGGTTTGTGCCTTCTTCCTTTTCTGGAACACCAATAACAAGGAGATTATTTCTCCTACTTCTACCCTCCAAGTCCTTGATCTTTTCCTCAAGCTTCTTAAGTCTCCAGTCTAGCTGAGTCCCTGATATCTCACTCCTGTCTTGTTTTTTCTCCAAGAAAGTCAATCTGGCCTCTGCATCTCCCACAAGGGTAGTTAGGGATTGAACTGAGGTCTTGATTTGCAGTAAGTCATCTGAGATTTCAGTTATTTTCTCCTGTAGAGGTTGCATGATTTCTAGGAATCTCTTTTTGTAGAACACGTCCGTTGTGGGAGCTGATTTACCCGAGCCTGCAGGTTGGTATTTGGGGTGTTTGAGGCCTTGTCCTTCTCCGGGGTTGGCGGAGGAGAATGTTACAGCGGGGCTTTCTTCATGTAGATTTCCATCTCCGGACAGGTTTACCAGGTTACAGGGACTTTGAGAGTTCAAGTCTTGCAAGTTTTGTGTTGCTATTGAATATAGGAACTGAATGTAAAAGCTTAAATGCAAGGAAAAGGTACGGAGCAATGGAAGACTGCTGCTGCTTCTCAAGCTGCCATCACGTGACCTCCCTACTCGTATGTGAACATTTTCTGTCATGTCAATCCCTTTCCCTTCTTTCCTCTAAAGAGTACATATGAATCTTTCTTTATAGGGCTTTTGATGCAGGCTCTGCACAATTTTGGTTGCCCTCTTCTGGACACGTTATGCAAGGTGAGGCCTCACCATCAATCTATACAGGAGTAACAGTACCTCCTTTCTGCTGGTAATACCCCTCCCTATGAACCAAAGCATCCTGCTAGCCTTCCCCGCTGCTTTATCATACTGCTTTGCTACCTTCAGGTCATCAGAAATAATTATTCCCAGGTTCCTTTCCTCTTTTGTGGTTGCTAATACTTCCCCACCCAATTGGCATGTTGCCCTCAGGTTTCTGTGCCCCATGTGCATGATTTTGCTCTTTTTTTGCCTTGAAACCCAGTTGTCAAACCCTTTACCAGTATTGCAGCTTTTTCAGATCTTCCCTCATTTTTTCCACCCCTCCTGGTGTGTCCACTCTGTTGCTGATTTTTGTGCTATCTGCAAACAGGCATACTTTCCCTTTCAGCCCTCCTGCAATGTTGTTAATAATGACACTGAAGACGCTCTGACCTAGTACTGACTCTTATGTCACCCTGCTGGTCACCTTGCCTTCTTCAGAGTGAACACCATTTGCCACCACCCTCTGAGTCCTGTTGCTTAGCCAGTTTCTTAGCCCTTTTACCACTTTTGGACCCACTCCTAAGCTGTCCAGCTTACTCACCAGTCTTCTGTGTGGAACAGTGTCAAAGGTCTTACTGAAATCCAGGGAGGCCACATCTGCTGCTCCTCCCTGATCCACTTCCCTGGTCACTCAGTCAAAGAACTCGATCAGTTTTGTCTGGCACGATTTCCCCCCTGTGAAACCATGCTGCCTCAGATCCTGCAATCCACTGTTCACAAGATATTCCCCAATCGTTTCCTACAGTAGTGATTCCATTACTTTACCCATCACTGAAGTAAGGCTGACAGGTCTGTAATTTTCTGCCTCCTCCCTGGTACAACTTTTATGAACTGGGACCACATCTGCCCTCCTCTAGTCCCCAGAACTTCCCCAGTATCCAGTCATAGGTTGAACAGAGCTGTCAGTGGTGAAACCAGCACCTCCTTGAGCACTCTCAGTATCCTAGGGTGTACTGTACCTTGTCAGGCCACATTGCCTTGTCCACGTTGAGCTGTTCCAGTTCCTTGAGGACTTCCTCCTCTGTAAAAGGACTAGTGACCATCTCCCTTTCTTTAATGCCCTGGTCCCTTATCTGTGGCCTGTCACCTACCACTTCCTTAGTAAATACTGAACGAAAGTATTTGTTGAAAATGCCTGCTTTTTTTTTGGTCCTCTTCCACTCAAATCCCTCCTTCTCCATTTAGCTTTACCTCCTTTGGTCTTCCTCTTTTTGCTTATATACCTAAAGAATGTTTTGTCCCCGTTTTACTGACTTGGCAATATTCTCCTCTGCACCTTTGTGTGCCTAACTGCTTTCTCTGCCTCCCTTTGTTTCTCCTGATATCTCTCCCTATCCTCCTCATTCTGTGTCATCTTGTACCTTCTAAATGATAGTTTTTTTGCCCTTACTTTCTCCGATATTTCTTTAGTGAACCATAGTGATCTCTTTTTTCTCTTGCCCTTGTTAACTTGCCTGACACATACTGTAGGTTTGTTGCATTCTCAGTGCCCTCACTTATTCTTGTTCACTGTTCCTCAACTCCACCCAGTTTCCCTATTCCTGATAGGGTGACACTGAGGCATTCTCCAATTTTCTTAAAATTGGCCCTCCTAAAGTCCAGGACCCTCGTTTTAGTGTGGTTTGAGTCTGGCCCAGTTCTTATATTGAACCACACCGTATGATGATCACTAGTCCTCGGCTGGCAACCTACCATGATGTCAGTATCATTGTCTCTGTTTGTCAGTACCAGGTCCAGTATTGCCCCCCTCCCCAATGAGTGGGTTCTGTAATTAGTTGCCTGAAGAATGCCCCCTGCAGGAAGACCAGGATGTTCCTACTTCTAACTGTTGCCACAGATGTGAGGCTCCAATCCACATCCTGTAGATTGAAGTCCTCTACCAGCAACACCTCCCCCTTGTTTGCCATCCTTTGGATTGCTTCCAACATATCCTTATCCACCTGTCTCCCATGTGCTGGAGGTCTGCAGATCACTCCTGTGTGAATAGTGGCCCCCTTCCTTGTCTGCAGGGTGACCCACAGTACTGCTGCTCCTCCCTGCTCTCACTGTATTTCCATAGTTTTTATGTTTTCCAACACATGAAGAGCCACTCCTCCACCCTTTTTTCCTAATTGTCCATTCTGAATAGAGCATAACCTGGTATGGCTACATCCCAGTCCTGGGTTTCATTTTACCAGGACTTGGTAATTGCAACTGTGTCCAGGTCAACTTCTGCCATGGTGTCCTCTAGGTCTGCAATCTTATTGCCCAGACTTTGAGCAGCTGCACACATGACTTTCCAGATTGTACTGCCACCCCCCCCCCCATTTTACCCATTTACGCTCATTTATTTCCTCCACTATTTTCCTGCTATCTCCTTTTCCTTCTACTCCCTGGATTCTTATGTTAATTGGTTCCTTTTGAGATTTCTCTCCCTGTGGAGTCCCAATACTGACCTTGTAATCCTGTGTGTGGGGGAATAGTTTATGTCTCCCTGCCTCATTCCGGAGCTCCACTAGGCTAGCTAAAATGCTTGCCAATGTAGCATTTAAACCATTCGCTGAGGATCATGGTTCCCCTCCTGGATGGATGGATGCAGACTATTGCCCCATACAGATCTTTATCCCTCCAGGTGGGACTCCAATCCCCAATGATCTCTGCACCACTCCTTCAATCAAGTGCTGAAGTTCCTGTTGCGTAAAATCCTGACCCCACATCCCCCCATTGTGGACAGGTAGCACTTCTGAAAAGGTTCACAGATTGTGCTATTTCCCAAAGACTCCTCCCCAGTTCCCTGAACTCCTCCTGAACTATTTCTGGCTCATCCCAGCCAGGTCATTAGTCCCCAGATGGACAATGATATCCAGGTCTCCCTCCATTCTTGCTGACCCAGCGATCCCTTGGATCATCTTTCCATCCCTTTAAAGGCACCTAACGTCCCTCTCCTCATCTCTACCTACCCTCAGCTGTATCTCCCTTAGTATGGAGTTTCCCATCAGGATTCACTTCCTCTTCCTCTTCCTCTGGTGGCCTCTGCCACCCCCCTTGGGGTCTCCACTATGGAGGAACCATGCATCCACCCTGTAACTACTTCAGGTGCCTCTGTCGGACATTCCTACCTGGCCAGTGTGGTGTAGGAGTTACATAGTGGTACCAGATGGGGGACTTGCCTACACTCCACCACCTTTACCCTCTCACAGCCCACTGTTGTCAAGCCACTCCTCCTATCTGGCATCCTTTGAAGTAGCAGTGACAGAATAGGTGGTCCTGGGGTTGGGGAGTAGGTTCTCTGAACCCAGGCCAGCTTGGTCTTGAGTCTGGCAACCTCCTCCCTCAGTCCAAAGAGGTGCACACAGATGGGGCAGTAGGGTAGTCTCCAGAAGGATTCCCTGAAGACTGCTGCCCCACACCCACTACACTGAACCACTTCCATCATCCTATACTTCCTACTCTCTGAGTAACTTTAGCCCTTTGAATTCATTTTAATCCCTTACCTTATACAGAGAGTTTCATCTGTCTCTAGGTTCCTGTGTCCCCTCACTCCAACCTGCACTGAACAGTTGCCAGAAGGTCACACACCTATTACCTAACAAGAATATCTAGCAAATCCCCACATTCCCCCTTCCGCAACAATTCTTTGAAGCAAGACCCCTTGCCCCACTCACTGTCACCCAATGAAAATTTCTAGTTCATCTCCTCACACAGAGAGACACCATAACAAATTTCCAGCATGTACCCACTACCGCTGCTTGCCAGAGTTACTTATCAGCCAGTCTTCAGCTTCACACTTATACAACATTTTCCAGCAAGCCCCTTTGCCTTCCTCACACTGTTTGTATCCCGTCCCCACACTTACAGTTGCAAAACAGAAACTGCAGCAAGTCCCTCTCCTCACTCACTTCTTTCTAGGGTTACTTACCAACAAGCCTTCACATGCCCAGTTACATACAGTATCAGAATTATCCAGCTGGTTCCCTTATAACACAAAACTACCTTGCACGTTCCTTCTTCCCAACCACTTTATCTCCCTGCAACAATATATTCCTTACTTGAGGTCCGATGGACTGGTCCCCAGTCATCAGCTGTCTCCTGGGCTGACTCCAGACAGATTACAATCGCCGCTGTCCTTGGCACAGGTCCTTAGCATGAGGGCCTCAAGCGGAGGGCTGCTTTATGGCCTAAGCCTGATACGGGCATATACTGGTTCCTGGATTCCTGTAGCAGACCCTTCATTGGTTGTCGCTAGGAGTTGGAGGCATGGCTATGTTCTTATTGTCTACTTCTCAGAGCCTGCTTAGCCCTCTAAGCTTCCTGCTGTCTACCACTGATTCTGGTTGAAAGGGCGCTGTGCTGCACCCCCTGCTATTATTCCAGTCTGATCGACTGGCTACCACACACTATTGTGGGCTATTGAAAGCCCAACAACTTGGTGGAGCATCTGCTGACTGTTTGGGCTATTTAAAGCTTGATGTCTTCCAGCTGCTTCCTGGATTTTGGTAACAATCCCTTAATTGGCTGCTGCCAGGAGTGGGAGGTCCAGCTGTGTTTCAGTTGACTCCTTCTCAGAGCCTGCTTAGCCCTCCGAGCTCCACTGCTGTCTGCCACCATTTCTCATTGCAAGGGGGCTGTTCTACCCCTGTTCTCTTATTCCAGACTGACCAGCTTGCTACTACGCACTATTGTGAATTATTGAAAGCCCAATGAGATTTTTCTGAGTAATACCTTTTGTTATAATAACTGAATGCATTTTACACAAGCTTTTGGGGACTGTAATGTCTCCATGTAATAGCCATAATAATCGATTTCCAACAACTTCAATAGGAGCAGTTGTTTTGGTCTTAACTTGCTGTGACAGCATTTAGATCCATTCCAATAATGACAGAAGCATTTAGGTTTAGGAAGGCAGGAGAGAAGCAAGGGAAACCAAGACAGCAGCAGCTGAAAACAGGACTTGCCCAGACTTGCCCTCCTACAAAGCCTTTGAATTGTGACAGAGCCAGCAAACTAGGAAGACAGCAGAGAAGCAAGGGAAACCAAGACAGCAGCAGCTGAAATTGTTTCTTGCAGGGTATATTTTCTGTTTAATTGTTGTGCATGTTGTCTTGCTAAAAGGAAGGAAAGCACTCATGGAGGGCATGGGCTTGGAATGGGATCAGAGCAATGCAGGAGGAGTTTGTGGAGTTGAGGTGGGGGCCTTAGACATGTAGCCCACATGATAACCTTCTCTAATGTGCTGCCTGTCTATGGCAGGGGTGAGGCTAGGTTACTCCATACCATAGGAGTCGGTGATTGGTTGAAAAACTGGTGCTGAACTCAGGGTTTTGGCTTTATTGGGGACTGGGGTTCCACCTGGAGGTATAGAGGCCTAGACTGGTGTGATGGTCTGCATCTGTCCAGGAGGGGAACCAGAATCCAAGGTGACAGGATTAAATTCTTCATTGGCAAGCATTTAAACTAGCCAAGAGGGAAGGCACTGAAAAGGAGCAGAGAAATCCTAGCCCCCCCACAAAAAAGGGTAGTTAGCAAGGTAAACACTAAGATAGAGCAGTTGATAGGGAGCAGGACAGGGGTAAATGGAGAAAAAGGCAAAGGCAGAAAGGACGGGGGGCCTAAAAGGGGTAAGGCCATCAAAAACGGAGGGCGATGAATACCAATGCCCATAGTCTGGGCAACAAGCTCCCTGAACTGGAGGCCTTGATGGATGAGGGATGCCTGGATATCATGGCAGTCACAGAAGCATGGTACACAGAGAACCATGACTGGGATGTCAACATACCAGGGTACACTATCTACAGGAGGGACAGGGAGGGTAAAAGAAGAGGAGAAGTAGCTCTCTACATAAGGGAAGGGATCAAAGCAATGGAACTAAAGGGTAAACAGGGAGAAGGCACAGTTGGTCACTGTGGGTCACCCTGGAGACAGAAAATGGCACCACAATAAACACAGGGGTTGTATACAGACCCCCATCTCAGGGGGAGGAAATGGACAAGGAAATGACAGAAGGCATCCCTAGAATGCAGAAAAAGGGGAGATATTGTTGATGGGGGACATAAATGTGCCAGATGTTAACGTTAACTGGAGCACCATTGCTGAAGCCACATCCAAGAGCAGGGTAATTGTCAATGCCCTACAGGGGGCATGCCTCAGACAGCTAGTGTTGGAATCCACTCAGGAGGGAACAGTCTTAGACCTGGTACTCTCAAACAGGGTTGGAGAGAGGATCTTAGATTTAGAAGTGGGTAGCCATCTGGGAACAAGCGACCACCAAACCAGTGTGGTTCATGATGTGCTGATCTGATCCCAGCTTGCTTGAGATGTACTTACATGGGCCATGGCTGTCTATACATCTGTTACTTCCTAGTATGAATCCTAGTATGAGTATGATGAACACAGCCATAGAGTCAAGCCATAGAAAAGCATGGGTATTGGACTTTAGGAGGGCTGACTTTGGCAAAATGGGAGAGTCCCTCAGAAAAGTAATAGGAAACTGGCAAGAAGGAGGGGTGGAAAAACAATGGGGAAAAATCAAAACTGTCATCACAGAGGCAACAAGCCTTTGTGTGAAGCAAATAAACAAAACTAAGTGAAGGAAAAAAAACACTATGGTTCTCAAAAGAGGTGGCGGGGAGCATTAGAGAGAAAAAGACAGCATTCAAGAAGCATAAGGAATCACAGAAGGAGCAGGACAGAGAACTGGTCCAGTTAAAGCAGAAGGAAGTGGGGATGGAAGTCAGAATAGCAAAGGCCCAAACTGAGGAAAAGATAGCCAACTCAGGTAGGAAGGGGGATAAAACCCTTTCTAGGTACATTAGGGAATGAAGGAAGGAAGACCAAGGGAGGGATAGTGAGGCTTAATAAAGGGGAAGGGGTGGGCAGAGCTGCTGAACGAATACAGTACTTCTGTTCAGTAGTCACAAAAGAAGAGGAGGTGGAGTTACATAAACCAAAGAATAGAAGCACTGTGGATAGCAGTGTTGATACCAGTCTATTCACAGAAGTAAGGGTCCTAAAAGAACTCTAAAACTGAAGGTGGACAAAGCAATGGGGCCTGATGGGATTCACCCCAGAATTCTAAAAGAACAAAGAGGAGAACTAGGAACACCACTGATCACCCTTTTTAACGAATCATGGGAGGATGGTGTGGTTCCTGAGGACTGGAGGAAGGCAGATGTGATTCCTCTTCTCAAAAGTCAGAGCAAGAAAGAAGCAAGAAAATACAGACCTGTTAGTTTGATCTCAGTGGTAGGGAAAATGATGGAATCACTTCTGAAAGAAAGAATTGTTGAGTACCTAGAGGCCAGAGGGGCACAGGACCCTAGACAGCATGGATTCACAGTGGGAAGGTCATGTCAGATGAATCTAATAGATTTCTTTGACTGGGTGACCAAAGTAGTAGACCAGGGTGGGGCTGTGAACATGAGCTACCTAGACTTTAGCAAGGCATTTGACACAGTCCCACACAAAAGATTAATAAACAAGTTAGCCAGCCTGAGATTGGGTCTCAGGGTGGTAAACTGGGTAAAAAAATTGACTGGACAACAGGATAGAGAAGGTAATAGTTAAAGGAGTCCACTCTGAAGACAGGGGGGTACTAGCGAGTTACAACAGGAGTTCAGTACTGGGACCGGTCCTCTTTAATGTCTTTATAGGTGACATTGTGGAGGAAATGGAAGGAAAAGTATGTTTCTTTGCAGATTTGCAACAATGTAAATACACACGGTGAGGTGGAACAGATGAGAAGGGACTTGGTAAAGTTGGAGGAATGGTCAAAAATATGGCAACTTAGATTCCGTGCAAAGAAGTGCAAAGTAATGCACCTGGGAAACAAAATCCCAGGGGAAGAATACACAATGGGTGGGGGGGGTTCTAACAACAACAAAAATGGAAAGAGACTTGGGGTAGGCATATCAAATAACCTAAAAGTAGGCAAGCAATTTGAGAAGGCAGTGAGGAGGGATGGGGAGATGCTGGGATGCATAGGGAGAGGCATCACCAGTAGAAAACAGCAAGTTGTTATCCCTGTGTACAAGCAGTTGGTGAGACCCCATCTGGAGTACCGCATGTAGTTCTGGAGACCCCATCTCTGCGAGGACATAGACAGGATGGAGGCAGTCCAGAGGATGGCAACTAAAATGGTGCAGGGTCTGCACCAGAAGCCATACAAAGAGAGACTAAAGGATCTTAATATGTCTACCCTCGAGGAAAGGAGGAAGAGGAGGGACATGATAGAAACTTTCATGTACCTGAAGGGAACCAACAAAGTCCAAGAGGGTAGCATCTTTCAGAAAAAAGAGATGTGCAAGAACAAGGGGGCACAATTTGAAGATAGAGGGGTGGATGGCTCAGGGGCAGCATGAGGAAGTATTTTTTCATGAAGCGGGTGGTGAACGCATGGAGCAGCCTTCCTGAGGGGGTTGTGGGGTCAAAAACAGTGGGAGAATTCAAGAATGCATGGGACAGTCATAAGGCAATTCTAGAGGGGGTTGGAGGAAGTAGGCTATTTGTAAACTTGGATCTGCAGCATATCCAATAGGTAGGGAAATGAGCAGACTAGGTGTGCCAAGCAGTCCTTATCTGCCATCAAAGTCTCTGTTTCTATGAGTAACCCAAAAATACTCAAGACTGAAAGTCTGAATGCTTTTTAATGCCCTTTTTGAAACTTTTTTAGTCTTCTCTGAACCTCCCCTATAAGTTGAGGTGAGGGAGGTGTTATTGCTTATGAGAAAGATTTCTTCAAATTTGAACTGTGCCATTTTCTGTTGTGTACCTGACAAAACTGCACATTCGGTTCAGAGATTGTAACTATACATGATTATGATTATGTTTAGCAGTTTCTGCAAGCATTATAAATCCTGTTCACCATCATGTTTGCGGCCAGCCAATAAGATGCGCCGAACAGTCAAAATGAGAAGCACTTTTATGCATACTGCAGTGTGTCTGTTGTGCTAGCTATGCTGTAACCTACAGTAATTAAAGCACTGCCAAATGTGGAATCGCATTTCAGCTCCTGGAAATTTTGTTGGAATTTTGTGGAAAATTTAGTTGAATTCTGCCTAGTGAAATAAGATTTTGTTTTTGTTAAGTAAACTATAGGTTTTTAATGTTAACCATGTTTCTGCTTCTTAGATCATGGGCATGTGCTCTGCAGAAAAAACTGAAAACTGTAGCGTTTTGCTATTTTCTTAGTAATACCACATTCATTGGCTCAGTTCTGATGTGATTTTTCTATACCAGAAAGGGCCTATTCTGCATCAGGCAAAATTCCACAGAATCCCACAGATGTTTTGTAATTCTTCAAAATTCATGAGAAAGTAGAATTCCACAAAATTGCACAGCACTAGAAATCAAGTAAACTGCTCATAATCTCGGGAGCACAGTTAGCACAAAAATAAAATGGAATCAAAGAAAAACAACTAAAATCACAAACCTATATCTGAGATTCAGTTGGACAGTGGATGGCATGCCCTGCACTCCCCCTATCAAGCACTATATTATAAGTGATACAGTCGGGATGTTGAGTTGTCACTTAAGGTGCTACCACTGCTTTGTATATACTTGGCTTGGACAAGGTTGAGGGGTGTAGATTACTATCTCCTAATAATAGAACGGGTGGTTCTGCCAACCCATGGTGCCAAGAGATGGGGCATCACTCTGGCATGCTGGTGACTTAGGTTTGTGCCCCAAGCCAAGGACTTCAGGAGTGGAGGACTGAAGGGAGTGACTCAGAGCACCCTTTGTATGCTTCCCTCTTGGGGGGGGTGGAGATGGGGTGCCGCTTCAATAGTGACTCCTGGTGGTGGCTCTGCAGTGGTGCTCTTGGCATCGTGGGTGACCACATGCTGCTGAGTGTCCCCACCCTAGGATGCTGCCAGCAGATGCACATATGCAGGTGGTGGGTGGGGCCCAAAAAAGCAGAAACTCCTGAATCACTGTAGGATGTCATCTGCCTTGCTCCGCAGGTCACACACCATCAACCATGGTGCTCCCCCAAAAACCAAGTAGAGTCTGTGGGGGGAGATCATGCCTCCCCAACCCTGAAGGCCCCAGCCTGAGGGCAAACCAGGGAGGAACACCGGGAGGAGGTAAGCCCTGGATGATGGATAACAGGGCTGGGTGCATGGTAGAGCAGATGGGGGCTGGACTGGAGTGGAAGCCAAAAAAAAAAAGAATGGTTGGATCATCTCCAAAGAATAACATTTAAAAAATGCAGTGCCTCCACACTGAGAAAATATAGTGGGTCTGATGATAAATATATGTACTTACTATCCATTGTGATGTAATACCACCCAGAAATCCAAGAATGGTGAGATACCTTCCAGAAATAATCCTATGACTCAACCCTTGCACACACTTACTGAAAACTAACTTTTTTTATGCAGAAATTGTATATTACACCATGACATAAAGTTCATAGAGCTTTATTTTTATTTAGAGTCTGCTTTTATCAAGCTATCAGATGAAAGACACAGAGTACTTTCTAGTGCAATAATGAAGTGAGCCCCCCCCCCACCAAACAGATTAAGACATAGAGTCCATTGATACTACCCCATAATATAGTGCAATATATGCAAATATTAAGTTTGGTACACCCCCTTATACAGTTCTGTCTAAGTACCCTGTGTTATAGGCATCCTGTATTCTGTGTTGCATCCTGATGGTCTCTACTGTACCTTTAGCAAAGGGACCCGCTGTCCTGTAGCACCTCTAGGGGTTGAACCTTAAAGTGTGTTCCTGCACTAGGGGGACCTCCAAAGGGTGAAAGTTTCTTGGGAATAGAGAGGGTGAACGGATAAAAAACATTCAAAATTGTATTGAGTACTTTAATCCTTTGACTTTTTCCAATAATCCCCTAACCAGCAGTATTCCACTACCTAAAGTACCCAGTATCGTTATGCTCATCAGGAGTGCAATCACCGTATTAAGTTGCACAAGCATTCATTACATTAGCTTCTCCACTTACCATCTCCAGTTGTTACTCTATACTTAGGTGCCCATGAAGCCAGTGAATTACAAGGCTATAGCTGAGGTTTGGTGGGGCAATGAGTGATATTTAACTCACCTGCAACCATGTACTATATAAGCGCATACCCAAGTATCATTCAGGTGCTCCTTTCTTGCTTCTACCATCCTCTTCTTCTCCAGTGGCTCAGCCTCTCCTTCTGGACATTTTACCTAAGCTACTATTTAACCCAGGGGCCCACCATTCTGTGGCATCTCTAGGGTGACACCTTCCTTAAGAATGTCCCTGTTCTACTGGTACCCGAAAAGGGTGGTAGTTCCTTAGAAATGGACAGCATGAAGGGACAAACACACATTCAACATCCTACAAACTATATCAGTCCTCTGACATCTGCCAATGATCTCCTAGGCAATAGCAGTGAGCAACCTACAGTACTCAGTAACCTCACCCACCTCAGTTACACAAGCATGATACTACATTTAGAAATGTGCCAACGTTTTAGTTCTCTAGCAAAGTTGCCATGAAGTGAGTGAAATTCACATCTGTGGAGTTTCGCAAAGTTTTCCCTGCCCTCAGCAACTTCAACTATACCGAAAATTGAAAAGTTTTCAATGCGAATGGTGGAATTTCATCCACAAATGGTGATCCAGAAACAAATGATTTGATACCTTTTATTGGACCAACATGGATGTTACAGAAAACAAAGTATGCTAGTCAAACCAACTAGGTCCTTTCCTTCGTAGCTTTATCTCCAAAGGACCTTGGTTGGTTTTGAAAGCTAAAGCACTTTGTTTTTTCTGTAACATCCATGTTGGTCCAATAAAAGGTATCAAATCATTTGTTTCTGGATCTGTTTTTAAAAGGACCAATATGGCACCTACAACATTTTTTTTGCATCCACAAATGGTGGAATTTCACCTGTGAATGGTGAAATTCCACACTTCATGGGTGAAATACAACCATTCATGGGCCAACTTCCACACTTCGCAGTGAAATTCTGCACTTCATGGTGAAATTCTGCACTTCACAGGTTGATCCGCACTCTGGGCCCTATGCACTAATGGGGCAGAGTGGCTACGTATGCATATCTGGAGCATGCAACCACTCCGCATCCTATGTGTTCCCATACGGGATGCCCCAAGAGGAGTGCATAGCAGATACATGTCCAATTTCCCAGCTGCATGAGGAGCATTGCATCTGGGATGGGTGAGGGGTGGGCCGGCACTATATGCCATTCACTAGGGCTTATAATGCTGGCCATGGGGGTCCATAGGAGGTGCAGAGTACACCAGGGAGGACCCTACTGTAAACCCCATATAAGCCCCATGTACACTCCACAGTACAGGGCAAACAGCCCACTGCCTCTCCAGGGCAACAGGAAATGGCAGCCCAACACCACCCACCCCAGCACACAGCGGTAAGTGTGGCAGCCCCCCCCCAGACACTCACAACACCAATACCCCTCACAGGGACACTGGAACAAGGCTGCCACCCCATCCCCACTGGCACCACATGTCAACCCCCTCTCCCTGTGTCTGGCAGTAATGTTACCCCCCCCACCAGCAGGCTTGTCCCCCTTCCCACTGCACCAAGTTGGTGCCATCAGAGAGGGCCAGTGACATTGCCCTCCTACCACTCACCACAGCAGCTAGCCCTCAAACATTTGCAGGGCCATGCTGCCAACATGTGCCCTGCCACATAAGGAATCCACTGTTGGACCCATGCAGGGCGTGTGATTGGATGCCCAGTTGGGTCCGTGACTCTGCCCGTGCCTACACTGAGCAGACCTGCATGCTGGGGGGTATGTGGACAGGTGGCCAGCGGTGGTGAAAGCTGCTGGTGTACACCTGTCCACAGGTGCAGAGCTGTGTGCATGGGTAAGGCAACTTTGGCACGTAACTTGCACCCATATGTGCATAGGGCCATCTGTGAATTATGCTAAATTTGTAGATAAATTTTTGGAGCAAATTTTACCAGCTTCACCCGTCTCTAACTACATTGCACAAACATCCATTACAGTAGCTACTTCAGTAATCATCTCCAGTAATTATTCCATTCTTAAGTGCCCACTGAACCAGTGAACTTTTGATTACAAGGAAGATGGAAAAACTAAAATCAGAATTTTTAAACAGATCCACTTCAGATCCATCTCACCATATTTTTAAATTGGATATCTATACACACCTTCAGACCAGTTAGGAGATGATTTGATAGTGTCTGAAGCAGAAGCAAAGTTGCATACTGAAAAATAACATGTTTGGCAAAACAAAATTAAACATGCATAATTGTTTTGATGCAAGGTGACACATCCTGACTTATCATAAATGCTCTGAATACTCTGAAAATAGGGTGGGTGAATCTGGATGCAGTCTGCTAGACATGGATGGTAGAAGATCATACCATGCATTTTTGTTTGACCCCACCCCCATCTTACTTGTGAAAATTCCAGCCTGAGGGTAGGATTTTTAACCACACACACATCCAGTTTTAAACACAACTGCATCTGAAGCTATGCTGGTATCTCTACTGATAGGTTATATAACAGAGACTAAAGATACGATTCACTTGCAGCCAAACAAGCAGAGCTTACATTATACAACTGATGTATTCATCACTTTTCTGTTGCAAACTGATGCAAAGTGTGGCAACTAGCAAAAACATGGCACCATTTGAAAATACATTGCCCAAAATGTGGTGCAGTTGGGTACACATAGCCAAAAGCAAAACATGTATGTGTGTCTGCTCCTTTTTATGGCTGTGGGTGGAGCCTACAGCCATATTGCTTTAGCATAAAAAGAGGGTTCCATGGAGCACATTTTTTTAGCAGTTTTTAGTGTACCTTTCCATAACACTGCAAATCCCTATGGCAGTTAAAAAATACTCCCTTCTCTCTTTTTAGAATGATGCACACAGAACTCCAAGCTGCTTTTCTCTGAGAGCAAATATGCACACCTTCCAAGCAAATATAAATATCTTTAAAACTATTCAAGGTGCACAAAAACAACCAGTGTGAAAGATGTTCAGGGAAAAAAGACCTTACATATGAGGGTAGTCACTATCTGTAATATTTATATTTTGTAAAATACGGTCTTCCAAACAACCTCATTTATTTTCTCTCTGAGTGAACACAGTGGGGGTCATGCCAAACAAATGTAAGTATCTTGGAAGGTATACAAGTTACCAATATACAACCAACATGAAAGTTGTTCAGGACAAATGACCTTTCAAATAAGGGTAGTCACTTATCTGTATTCATTATATGTTTTTAAACATAGCCATCCAAAAGGTGAAAATTGTGAAGAAAAATGAAAATTCAGGTAATCACATGGCCATAGTTTAAGAAATATAATTAGTGTAGCTTAATGAATAGGCTCATTTGAAAGGTATTTCTGTCTTGAACAACTTTCATATGATGGTTTAGGTGTAAGACATATACTTTTAGAGATATTTACATTTGTTTGTCATAACTCCTATGAAAAATGAAAATTGAGCTAATCAGATGGCCATAGTTTAAAAAAATATAATTAGTGCAGCTTAATGAATAGGCTCATTTGAAAGATCGTTTTGTCCTGAAAAAGTTTCATACTGTTTTTTATCTGTAACTTGTAAACTATTAGAGATATTTACATTTGTTTAGCATAACTCTTATTGCACTTCTAAACAGCCTCAGTTTTGCAGATTACATCATTTCAGTGAAATTCTAAACCAGACCATCTTGTTCATATCTTGTTATGCCTAATTTAAAGTGGACAGAAATTGATTACTTATGTGCAGCTGTTTGAAATGTCTCTATTTTAATAAATTACTTTTATACCTCTAAAGGGTCCCTATTTAAATGTGCCTCAATAAAAGCTGAAACTGTCAGTTGTGTGTTTTATTGTTTTCTTTGTATGGATAACATTCTGTGCAGTTCCTTTCATGGAATCAGGAATTTGGAGCATTGACAATGTCACTTCATGGTTTCAGAAGTGTGGACACTATACTTATAAATTCCTGCTAACAATTTGGAAACTGTGAAGTCTCAGAAAAACTTGTTGCCATATCAATCCTTGTAACAGAAGATCCACAGAAACAGATGATTTGATACCTCTTATTGGACCAACAGAGTTGTTACAAAAGAACACAGGTGCATTTAGCTTTTGGATTACACAGAATAATTCGTCAGAAAACACTGGCAGTTGTTTTAGAAGAATATACTTTCTCAAAACCCAGATCATACAAAAAAACAGATGAAAAGTTGTTAAGGACCCATTGGTTAAAACTGCATTTAAAAAAAAACAGCATACCCATATAAAGACAGCAGAAGTTTCATCAAAAGAAAGCTATTGCAAGGTCAAATGACACTGACTTGAAAGTTCACTCCCTGAGAAAAGCTATAAAACAACTGAAGCTTCATTTCAAAACCCTCTGTGTGTGCCTCTGCTGGCATTAGTAAATGACAATGATTAAAAACCACAAGGAAAAATAAGCTTAAAGAGCAGCTGACAACTTCAGGAGAATGTTAACAAAACATAATATTTAGATAAAGTTCAGCTTAAGTTCAGTTTGTGCCTGGTCGCAGGTGTGATGGGTTGCTGTCCGGTGCTGATTCTGGTCTTGTTCTGTGATCTCCTCCATTGACAGCTTCCCCAAGGGTGCAAAATCTGGGTGTGATCCTTCACAGCAGGCTGAGTTTTGAAAATCAGGTGTTATCTGTAGTCAGTAGTGGTTTTTACCATCTACGGAACATTGCCGGATTAAGCCCCTTGTTCCACCCAATGACCTGCCAACACTAGCGCAAGCCTTTGTTTCCTCCAGACTCGACTACTGTAATGTACTTTACTTTGGGATCACAGGAGGGACCTTTCACAGACTGCAGCTAGTACAGAATGCAGCAGCTCGGCTGCTGACTGACCTTTTCAGATTTAGTCATGTGACCCCTGTTCTGTGTGCTCTGCACTGGCCGCCGGGCAGGTGCAGGGTCCTTTTCAAGGTGGGGCTTCTCACCTACAAGGTCTTAAATGTACTGGGCCTTGGCTATCTGTTACAGCTCCTGACACCAGTGACCTCTGCCTGCTCCCTCCGTGCCTCTTGGCGGGGCCTCCTGGTTGTTCCCAGGGTACAGCTTAAGACTTCTGGAGATCATGCTTTTAGCATTTCTGGGCGACCCCTGTGGAACACATTACCATTTGCAGTCAAGGAGGCTCCCTGGGTAAAGGTGTTTAAGTGGAGGTTGAAGGCACACCTTTTTGACCTTGCCTTCAATGAATACTGAATTTTAATTTATTGTCTGGTTCCTGTTTATGATATTTTATCAGTTTTTAATTGCCTTATATTTTAGTTATTTTAAACCACATTAATGAAATGTTATATTTATGCATTATGTGTTTATTGTATTCTTCTGTGAGGTGCCCAGAGCCTCTGGGAATGAGTGCCAAACAAATAAAACGTGCCCTGCCTTGCCTTGTATTTCACGTATGTTCTTTATTCCTCCTCCCCATTATTTATTGCTGAGGTCAATTGCATGAAAACAAGACTTTTGCTCCTGAAGAGTTCATCTATTTGAGCTGCTGTCTCCCTACCTGAGGTTATAATGCACTGCTTGTGACATCACAGTTACTCTCATGGTAACAGATGCTGATGTCACAACAGAGCATTATGATTTGAAGTAGGGAGTAAGATGTAGAGGCAGATTAACTTTAAAGTAACTGTAAGGGATAAAAATCATGTATTCATACACATTCCCTCAGTAATAAATAATGAGGAGGAGAAATCTCTAATATTTAAGGAACACAACCAGAATTTTATATACTTTTTTTGTTTTTCAAAGTTTTCTTTCAGGCGTCAGTAGCTCTTTCAGCAATACATAGTAAATAATGTTAAAAGTTGTATACTTATGAAAATATCTATGTGTTAAGTAAAAAATAGGATAGAAGACAACCTGCCCTAGTGTAAATAAAGCATTCACCAGCGGTTTCACACAGTGGTGTCAATCAAATTTTACAGTGTACTGTTCAGATACATTTTTCTTAAACTCTGGGTACAATAAGTCCATATTACTCATGAATAGTCAAAGAAGTTAGATTAGTGACTACCCTCATCTGAAAAGCCTTTTTATCCTGAACACAAAAATGTAAAATAATGCACTTGGGGCACATAAATCCAGGAGCAGAGTACAAAATGGGTGGAGAAGTATTGACAACATTAAGAAAACACACATTAAAAAAAAAAAAACCTTTTACATAGAGTTGATTACTATTCAACAATATTATGCATCTATGGCTGCCACTGTATATCTAATGCAAACCCATAATCACATTCCCCACTTGAAACAAAAAGGGGTGGGGGTGGAGGCCATAACTGACTCCTTGTTTTTTTGTTAAAGGAGTCAGTCCTTTTACAGCAAGAACAAGGAAGGGGTCATTTCTAAAATGTGTAGACAAGCATGAGAACCACTTTTTGTCAGAGCATGCTACTACTGGCAGCTACCACTTCAAGACTGCTACTAGTCCCACCTAATACAATCACTGGAAAACCAGAAGTAGTCTACCAGCACTGAGATCAATATGGTTAAGGCACATTTACTAGAAATTACTGCTTAGAAAAGAATGAGAAAGTGACTGTGATGACAAGCTAATCCCAGATCAGATCTTTAGTTTTTTAATAGTCTCCTCCTAAGCCTGATTTTTATGGCCGTGTGGGCCAAACTCCACAGATGTTATGCCATCATAAGATTTGTATAAGAGCACAGTGGAAGCACGTAAATGGACCACTATCGATGTTCTGCCACAGTGCTCCAGCATAGGTTCCAATGCTTCTGTTTATGCAGCTATTCCCCTATCTTGACCACATAAACATACCCGCTTCCTGGTGCACTACTTTTCCTTTCTGCAACTGCAGAAGCTATGGCTGCTGTGTGCAACATGTTGGCGCTGACTTAAAGTGTGCATGCATGAGTATTGTGAATACGTATGTAACCCCCACGCCACTTTTGGCTAGCTGGCACCCCCTTAAAAGAACTTCTGCCAACTGCACGGCATACAATTTTCTTTTGGCAGAACTGCACTCATGGTATCATTCTTAGCATTGGAAAGTATACCAGACTCATTATCTAGAGGACAGAGAGTGGGGGTACATACTATAATGAACCTTATTATTTCAGGGGAGAGGATGCTAGGCATATGCTAGACCTAACAGCTGAAGGGTCCAGTAACGTTAACACTAGAAGCAACAAGCAGAATGTACAAAGCAGTAACTGGTATTTTGCAGTATGGCTTTATTTACAGTTGTTACTTAAAGCAAGGGTGGTCTCCCAAAGGTTTGTCATTGCAATACAGGCACACTATCTTTTGCAGGACACTTCATTAGGCAGTACTGTTTTTTCCACAAAACATCTCTATCTCTCTTCCAAAGTGTATATAGATTGATAAAAACTTTTATTTTTAACAGAAATAACTTTTAAGACTGTGAGACCCTGTTTTACAAAGTTGTCCTGTAGTAAGATTACGGTTTCACAAGAAGTGTATATAGCTTATTATAAAACGGAAAAAGGATTTCAAGCAATCTGATCGATTGTTAGCCATGTATTAGATGTGACTAATACATGACAAAACTAGAACCCCCATTTAGAATACACAGGCCCATTTTATAAGCGCAATAAGCCACTCTGGGGATGTGCATTAGACAGTTCTAATGCACGGCTAGGGGACTAGATGCACTCGGCCTGTGGCCTTGTGCCTCACTACGTTTCCCCTAGCCATGCATTAGAACGGTCTAATGCACACCCCATCATGTCTTATTGCTTACTTAGAAAATGGGCTTTTTATTTCCTGGCATCTGATTGGCTAGTACCCTTGCCGGGGGGTACATTAACTTTCAATAGATGCCCAGGAAATAAAAAGTACCAGCTCCAGTACCCTCTCACCCACTCAGGTATCCCTCTGCCCATCCAGGTTGCTCATTGGCTAAAAACATCGAAATAAATTTGAAATCACTGCCATTTTTTTTCTCTCACTTAGCGAGAGATATTGGGCCATTAACTACAAGCTGTCTCAAAATACCCCCACACAATGGAACTTATCTTTTTTCTTTTCATTTTTTAAATTTTATGTACATAACCCAATTCTTAGATCTGACTTTGCTCTCACTCACCCCCACAAAATTAAAATCGCAAACATGACATATTTTTCTCTCACTTACCGAGACACACTGCCCCCCACCACACACACACAAACACACACACTCACTCTTCCTGTACAACTTTTGTTATTTCGGTTAATATAAAAAAAGTATTCTCAGCCAAATTCATTCGGTGCAGAAGCATATTGATTTTGATTTCTTTTAAAGACGTTTGTATTTAAAACAGCGCTAAGATGTCGTGCGCTCAGCATACTTCAACACCTTTTCCATCTTACAGTCTTATTCTAGCCCTAACTCCACTAGCACTGACTTTAGAATCAAGGCTTCCTTCCCCGATGTCACTTACACACCTGCCAAGACTGTGCTCCTGCATTTTTACGATCGGCAACCATGGCAGTCAACGCTCTTCTGACGGTGCCCTCTCACCACTGATCTGAGCACAGTCCTTCTCCACAACTCTCCCAATATGCAGGTAATGAAAATGAAGCAGGAGGAGTGAGGGCTTCATTTGACGAATAAATGCCTTAATTTAGTAAAAAAAAATGCCACAGATGAAGCGGCACTCCCTTGCAGCACTAGCTCTCACTGTTTCCACAGTCTACCACACTGTTTTCCCTGCAAGCTGCAAAAACAACACACATTCCTTTCCTAAATGACAGAGCACTAGCCCAATTGTGCTCCCTTTGAAGTGACTGGTGCTGCAGACTTGCCCACATTTCAAACAGCAATCCAAACAAAAACGGGAGTTACCTGTCACCACATAGAGCTCAGCAGACTGTTCTGACTCACTACTTACAAAAAGAAATAAAATAAAATAAACGTTTCTCCTCTGTGTCTGTGATGGGGGTGGGGGACAAAGAGAGAAAATAACTCTGGGGGGAGCAACACAAGAAGCAACAGCACAAAACAGAGGGACTACTTTACCAACAACTGTTTTACTTCTAGTTTTCTATTAATTTTAAACTAATTTCCTCTGTACATTTAATTTTAATTAATCTTGACACAGATGCCCATTTTCTAAGCGCAATAGTGTCCTCAGGGTGGCGAAGACATCGACCGCCAGAGCAGGTTCGCCTGTGTGCGGGCCTCATTACGCCCTTGGCCGGTCCGGTATTGCCCAATACCGCCCACCCTGTCGGACATTATTGCTTCCTTATACAGTTTCACAAGAGATGTTATAGTATATAATACACAAGTTTCACATTTAAAACATGTAGTAATATTATAATAAAACATGTAAACCGTGGAGATACATATAGAAGTGGACCCTCTGTTCAATTCACCCCCCAAAAAAGACCCCAAAATGTATTCACAAGATAAATTTATACACCTTAATCATTAGCATTGGCAAGATGCAAATCATGTAAAGAAGACAGAAGGAGGACCAGAAACACTGTACACAGGGGCCATTACACATGCAATTATCTTTCCAGACCAAGTCCAAACTTAGTCTAGAAAGGTAAATCAGCACTAGCAAGATACAAATCCTACAAAGAAGACAGAAGGAGGACCTGAAACATTATACACAAGGGCCATAACATATACATTTATTTTTCCAGACTAAGTCTAAACATCATTTAAATTGTTCTAGGTTGTTCACACTTCAAATTTCTGGATCTAATTCCTTCCATGATTTGACAAATAGAATCTTCTTCGCATCCTGCTATTGATGTTAATTTCCAAGGGGATTTTCAAACATTTGTATTTTAAGTCCCTTACATTATATTTGGGGGGGGGGGGGGCTTGTGAATGGTTAGTTATTACCACAGTACTTCTTCCATATTCTGTATATGCTTTATGCCCAACCCATTTTTTCCTACAATTTGAAAGGGAGTACGAGTTTAATTGTTGTAAGAGACTACAATGATGGGTGAAATAAGGACATTTAAGGACATATCTGGCCATTGTATAATATGTTTTATCCAATTTGTTTAATAAGGTCTTTGAAGCATGCTAGTATATTACACTACTGTATTCTAATGTTGGTAAAAGCAATTGCAGGGCCACTCTATTCCTGGTTTCTCTAGGAAGAATTGAGGTTCTTCTAAGCACACCCAATCTGATATTGATCTTGCCAGCAACACTGGTTATATGCTCAGAAAAAGTAAGACTATTGTCTATATACACCCCTACGTACTTGTAAGACGTAACATTTTCCAAAGTATGTCCATCTGATGTTTGTATATCCAATTTTTGATTGTAAGATTTTTTTCCCTTTAGAATTAAACACTACCTGGGTTTTCTTTATGCTAAGTACCATTTTGGAGTTTAGTAATCAGTTTTGCAGGATGTCAAAATCTGACTGAAGGGTTTTTTGCAAACTATCCATGTTTTTTGCTCTACTTATTAAGGCCATATCATCTGCATGCAAGTAAATGTTACTACTTTTTATTTGTGATGGAAGTGGGTTTAAATATATTAAGAACAACAGGGGTCCCAGGATTGAACCGTGGATACACCCATTTACGTTCCTTTCCTAGCTGGCAGTGTTCCATCTATGTATGCTTGTTGTGTACACTTAGTCAAATAAGAGAACATCCATTTTTGAACATGCTCAGACATGCCTATAAGTGCCAATCTCCTTATCAGTAAGTTGTAGTTGACCAAGTCAAAGGCCTTTGAGAGGTCAACGAACAATGCACTGACAGAATCCATCGCCTCCATTCCATTCGCTACAGTATCGATGAAGTCTGCTAGGGCGGTGTCCATCAACCTTCCAGTCTTAAAACCTGCCTGACACTCAGTTAACAACTTATATTTTTCTAGATATTCATACAACTAGGCACAGACCAGTCATTCAAAGACCTTCAAGATGGTCAACAACAATGCTATCGGACAATAGTTTGTTTGATTATCTTTGCCCCCCCCTTAAAAACTGGAATTACCTTGGAATTTTTCCAAAAATCCGGAAAGTTTTTTTGTTGCAAACTTGAACTGAATAAATTAGTTAAGATTGGTCTTATTTGATCTACTGAGAATTTTAAGAATCTTATTTCCACTTGATCTAATCCTATTGCCTTCCGTGAGTTAAATTTTTTTATTTGTTTTTTTACTTCCTTTATTTTAATAGCTCAGAAAGAAAAGCATGGTATACCCCTTTCACATATTTCTTCATTACGTGGATATTGCTGGATGCCATTATGTTTACTACCTTCTTGTCTTATTTTTATATCTGGAAGGTGGCAGAAGTATTGATTTAAACTATCAGCCACTTGCCTCATTGACGTATCTCTTCCTTTCTCATCTTTCAATGATATATCTAATTGTTTCTTTTTGTTTCCTTCAGGATCTTTTATTAGTTTCCAGTACTGTGCTGGATTTTTTGTTTGATTGATTTTATTTTGATAGTATCTTTTCCAGGCTTTTTTTATCATACTTTTACATTTATTCCTGATTTTTTTGAATCACTCCCAATCTTCTGTTTTTAAGGATTGGTTTGTCTTTTTCCAGAACCTGTCCTTCCATCTTATCCTGTTTTTTAGTTTTCTCATCAACCCATGGGTTATGTTGACATCTTTCTTTTGATACTTTAAAAGGGGCGTTTTTATCTCAAATCTCCACAAACATTTTTGTGAACTCTCTAACTGCCATATACACTTCTGGAATCAAATCTATGCATGTCCAATTTGTTTGCTCTATCTGTTGTTGGAAAAAAGATTTATTAAAGTTTTTAAAATCTCTAATATACCTGCAGTTTGGAATTCTAATAATATCATGCTTGCAAGTTACATTACATTCAAGATAACTATGATCTCCTAAATTCAGTGGGCCCACCGTGTGATCCAGTAAGTTTATATAATTTGTTATAAAAATTAAATCTAAAATATTTCCTTTGTTAGAGTAGGTGCTTTTGCTTATTGGTATATTAACAATTTGTGTAAACCCTAATGATTGAAATTCAGTTTGAAGTTTAAGACCTCTAGCTGCTCCCCATGCTGTATTAAAATCCCTGATCAAGATTGCTTCCCTTTGCCCTAGTAAAGCATTTTGGCTCATGGATAAGGTCTCAGTGACTGCAGTCTTTATTCTTGGATGGGAGTATATTACCCCTAGACACATTTTTAGCCTAGTAACATAAACCAGTATTACTTTCACACCCTCAACATTACCTGAGAAAAGCATTTCTGTTTGACCCAAATTACTTTTAATATAGAGGGCTACTGCTCCCCCTCTATTTGGTCTATCATATCTGTGAAAGTCGTAGTTTTCCTTACAAAATTCCGAATCTGGGTGCTTTTTAGTAAGCCATGTTTCACTAATCCCAGGAATATCATAGTCATTTTCATACATCCAATGATCTAGCAGAGCCTGTTTTCCAGCAAGACTTATGTGGGATGTGCCACACACTTTAATAATTTTCCACACATTTCCATTTCTAAAGTGTATATCTGTGGGATGTGCCACATACTTTAAAATCCTCCTGGTACATGGTCTTTGTCCAGGGAACATTGGTGCCCATCCACGAAATATTTAGCCCTGCTTGAAACTCCAGATGGCATTCCTCCCACCCTTTGTCCCACACAGTCTCTGCCATTCTTTCAGGGTTACACCAAATGAGTCTCCAATCCCCAATAAATTACTAAAGACTCCCAACTTTAACTTTAAATTCAGCACAGTTGTGGTGAAAGAGTCTCTGACCGGTGTGATCTAGCCTTATCTAAAGCACAACACCTCAGACAACTCCCTCAGAAAACAGTCTCAAATTCTGTACTCTAAGATTAGTTGTTCCTTCCTCCCAGTCATGGAAAGAACAAAAGGCACCTTTTTTTTCTCTGGTAGCTGTCAGAGTCTACTCATTGTTCTTCCTTAAAGGATACCTAAACAACATTCTGACAACAAACTATTCAAAACTGTGACTCCGTAGGTGACTAAAGGAAAGGCTGCTGTATTCATTAAGGCTAAAACTACATATATATAATTTACCTAAATGTGGTTCCAGAGCATTTGAATATTGTAAAATCAGCCTTCTAATTTAAAAAAAAACTGTCTTACCTGCTTCCTAAAATGGCTGCCAAATGTGTTATGTGATGACATCATTTGAGCCAAAGTCAGAAAGATATATGGCTCTCTGTAGTGCTAACTAGTTATTTTTTCTCTTTGTATAGAATTGTTTCACCCAAAAGGTCAAAACCATGTGCATTATTTTGCATAATACACATGTTAGGCTACGGTTCTGTTCATGTTGTTTACTTAAACATGCTGAAATTGTGTTTTAATCCAACCGACTTTGTGGCAAACCACAGTGCAGTACAAATCTTGAATAACCTGGTGGTCTAGTGGTTATGGTGGATCCAAGATGCTACAGTGGGGGTGCTGGGGCTGTGTGCATGCTTAATGTGCACTTTTTACATTTTTATTAAACCTTTATATTGTCTGCTATTCTTTTTTAGTACATTTTTGATAGAACCTACAAATGTAATTCATAGTTTGAATGCAAACATTTGTACAATCAATAAATCAGACTTCTTCAACAAAGTGAAAAGCAGCAGCAGCACGCAAGTACATTACTATGTGTGTGTGTGGGGGGTGCAGCCACACCCTTCACCACCCCCTAAAGCCACCACTTCAGTCCAATGTCAGAGTTCATAATTTCTCAAAACTCAAATATATGCTTGTCTTGTCTTCTTTTTCCATGGGAAATAATAATAGTAAGAAGAATCAGTATTTATATAGTGGCTTTCATACACACTGTATCCCAAAGTGCTTTACAAGTAATGCTAGATGGGTAGTGAAGTGACTGAACATGTAGTGGCAACCTTTTCATACATTAATATCCACACACAGCTTTAGGCAATTGCATAAACTGGTTTTATGGGATGGGGAATGTTGGCCAGGACAACGGGGTCAGGTAGTGATCAAGGTGCTGGCAGCCCACATCTTATTTCTCACAGTAATCTGCTCATATTTCTCTCCTCAGTCTTCCCCCTTCCCCGAATATAGCAGTACCTTGCAAGAGTGGCCTTCTCAGTCCCCCCTCTGGTATTCATTCATCACTATTCCTCCTCACACTGAAAACTGGTGAGCTTATCACCCTTCTGCATCATGAATACAAATAGTACAGTCCCCATTTTATTTTGACATATCAAATATAAACATATATTTCCAGTAAGTCAGGCTGATAGCAACAGGGAACAAGGGGAATGATGGTCTTTCCTATCCTCAAAAGATCTAGGCTACCTTTGATTAGGCACTGCTAAATGATGGGTGTGCACATCATTATGCATGTCATTTAATAGTGCCTATTCATAGGTGGCTTAGATTTTACATGGGTAGGAAAGCCTATTTTTCCACTTGTGCAATGCAGCTATCAGCCTGGCTTACCAGATCACGTTTATTATTAATATGTAAAAAAAAAAATGGGAGACTGTACTAACCATATTCATGATGCAGAAGGGTAGTGAACTCACCAGTTGTTGGTGTGGGGTGCAGGTGAGAAGAATGAATGCCAGAGAGGGAATGATGAGGCAATTCCAGCAGGGTATAGCTATATTCAGGTTAGTTGAAGACATGAAGGTGGATGTTGAGCAGATCACTATGAGATCTGAAATGGGGGCTGCCAACATCATGATCACTACCTGACTGTGGCTGAGAGTAGCCAGTGATGACAAACACTCAGAGTGGCAGGGCTGCACCTAAACTGTTACTTGAATTCAGTGTAGGGAGATTACCCTCAGTTGGGGGGGGGTGTTGATGTTTGTTGGGATAGTATTGAGGGAGTTGTGTATAGCTCATTGAAACTTTGGAAGGGTGGTAGCCAGCCAACTCATATTGTGGAGTACAGCACAGAAACGTACTGGAGAAAATTTGCTGTGAACTGTCCAGTGGGGTTCTGCAGATCACAGGTAAAGGAGTAGACTGACAATGGAAGTCAGGTGGATTTGCTCAAGTTATTAGTATGCCTCTCCTGCTTATAATATCGTTACCCATTGTAAGTGCAGCCCTTATTGGGGCATGAACAGCAGTTTTTCTGATGGGTCATGATGCTTATTGCTTGGCCCTCCAGGAAGACCTAGTTGTTGGTTAATGAGGTGGGAAAAAACACAACAGGGGAACTGTACTTACTACCGTCACTGTGCAGAAGGGTGGTGATCCACTCAATGTTTAACATGGGAGCAGAAGTCAAACACTGAGAATGTGGACTGGAGAGTGATTTGGGAGGCATTTTTTTTAACAGTGTCTGCTGATGATGCATATTGGTGTAGGTGTGCACAACTCTCTGAGGTACAAGACTACAATTTGAGGTATAATAATTCTTTTCATGAGACCGTAAGCTCATATGCAGCCCCAGGCAGTACTAAGGACAGGGTATGGATGGTGGGGTGTTCAACAGAAGGTAGGCTAGATGCAGAAGGTTCACATGGAAAAAGAAAGCCTTATTTGTGGATTAACAAGAGAGCATGGGCTTTGGAAATGAACTAGACCAGTACTTTGCTCTGTGACCCTGAGCAAGTCATTACACTTCATTGTGCTCCCAGGCCAGACCTGTAAACAAGCTTTCAGCTTAGTGTGTTTCTCCTGGCTAACAAAAAACAAAATTTGGTGCATCACATAGCCACTAGATCATCAGGCAATTGAAGTGCTGTAGTGTAATGCAGTTTGCAAGGAAAAAGTCAGCTGGATTGCAAACATTTTCCTCAAGTTAAAGTAAACTAAATGAACAAAAACATGGCCTAACATGTACTAATCAAAATAATCCATGAGTTAATACATGGTATTGATCATTCTGGTACAACAATTCAAAACAAAGAGGGAAAGAAGAACTAGTAAGCACTATAGAAATATATGAGGGTCTCTGTCTTTGGCTCAGATGATGTCATCATGACTCATCACTTAACAGACTTGGCAGCCATCTTAGGGAGAAACCAAGGCTGTTTTTTGAAAATGAAAGGTTGATGTTTACATTTTTCAAAAGCTATGAGACTGCATTTATATTATTTACATAAATGCTGTTTTAGCATAAATGTAAATAGCAGCCTCTACTTTACTTTGTTATGAAGCCAGATTTTGGAGTTTGCAGTTTTAAAAAACTGCTTATTTAGGTGCCCTTTAAGGCAGCTGTGAAATTCAGGAACTTCAGGGGAATGCCTCTTGGATCCACAAGAATTGCATTCCCTCTCACTCCCCCTGGAGTGAAACTAAAGAGTCCTGCAAGCAAACTGAAGATTTTACCAAACTAGGGTGATAAATACCAGAGCTCCCTTTGACATAGCCCTAATGGCAGACCTTCTGCCACTCTGACTGCCACACTTGAACTTACTGATGAACATTCTAAGCTCCCCGAGAGCAGCTGACTCAAAAATGATTATGCTGCTGTGAGAGTTCCAAATGACATAATCATCCTTCTCTCAGGCTAGGAAAGTAAACAATGATGTTATTATGTAGAAACCTCCTAATTAGCTCCCCACCAGCTGCCTTTTCCTACCTGCCTTAGACTAGTACTAATGGCATTCTAGTAACCCAGGGTGACTGGGTTGTTACACATAGTTATGTCGGCACTGCTATATCATGCAAGACAGACTCAGAGGAAAACTGCACATGTGTAAGTATCACACATGCTCAGTTCTGTGATCACTGCAGTATTATGGATGACTCTGGTGCAGCGAGAGCACTGCATATTCTTGTCACTACTCTTGCCACTTCTAAAAGCTCTCCACAGCCATATTGGCTCTGACCAGAGCTGGTGTAAATCTTGGCATGAGAATTTAAGATGGGCTTATAAGTTAGCAATACCTCTCATGGAGTCACCCTTTGTAGTATAAGAGTGCATTTATTTATTTATTTATTTATGACATTGATAACCAGGTAAATACACTGATCCCAGGGACTGTTTTCAGGTATGACCTGTGTCATGGCAATGGCACAGGAGGCAACAATATGCAAAATACAAAATACAGACTTCAAAGTACAATAGTGCATAGAGGTAAAGTCAAACACAAGGAAGTCAGAGCATAGAAACATAGAAACATAGAAGTTGACAGCAGATAAGGACAACAAGGCCCATCCTGTCTGCCCATTTCTTTTTCTACCTTATAAATGTGCCATCGGCCTTCTATTCATTCATACTCATCTGTCTTGCTCTCTTATGCCTATCCCATGCCTGTTTGAAGCCCTGCACTGTATTCATAGCCACCACTTCCTGAGGTAGGCCATTCCATGGATCCACCACCCTTTCTGTGAAAAAGAATTTCCTCACATTCCCCCTTAATCAACCTCCCCCTAATCTCATGCTGTGTCCTCTTGTCCTGCTATTTTTCCTATATTTAAACATGTTAGACTCTTTCACTTTGTTAATGCCCTTAAGATGTTTGAATGTCTCGATTATATCACCTCTCTCCCTCCTTTGCCCAAGGGTACACATATTGAGCTCCATTAATCTGTCCTCATATGTCTTCTGATGCAGTCCCTGCACCATTTTGGTTGCCCTTCTCTGGACTGCCTCAATTTGGTTAATGTCCTTGTGAAGGTGTGGCCTCCAGTACTGCACACAGTACTCCAGATAGGGCCTAACCAGTGTCTTGTAAAGAGGGATCATTACCTCCCTCTTACGACTTGTGATACCCCTACTAATAGATCCTAACATCCCCCTAGCCTTACCGACTGCTTTAGAGGTCTGCTTGGATGATTTCAGGTCATCAGTGATGATGATGCCCAAGTCTCTTTCTTCCTTTGTGACTGCCAGCAACTCTCTTCCCAGCCTATAGGTGGCTTCAGGGATTCTCTTCCCTATGTGCATGATCTTCCACTTCTTTGCATTAAATCCCAGTTGCCACTCTTCTGACCATTTTGCTAGTTTATCCAGATCTCTTCTCATTCTGCCCACCCCCTCTGGATCATCTACTCTGTTGCAGATCTTGGTGTCATCTGCAAACAGGCAAGCCTTACCCTCTAGTCCATCTGCAATGTCACTAAAGAAGATATTGAAGAGGACTGGCCCCAGGACTGATCTCTGAGGTACCCTTCTTGTGATTTGCATCTCTTCTGACTGTGTACCATTTACCACCACTCTCTGTTTTCTGCCTGTCAACCAGTTTGCCACCCAGTTGACCAACTTCTGACCCACCCTGAGCCTACCCAGCTTATTTATCAATCTTCTATATGGAACAGTGTCAAAAGCTTTGCTGAAGTCAAGGTAGGTGACATCAACTGCTCCCCCTTGGTTCAGCACTCTGGTTACCCAGACAAAAAAAATCTATGAGATTAATTTGACAGGACCTTCCTTTTGTAAACCCATGCTGTCTTGGATCCTGTGCCCCTATGGATTCCAGGTGTTGCACTATCCTTTCCTTTAGGAGTGCTTCCATAATCTTGCCCACTACTGAGGTAAGACTGACTGATCTGTAGTTCTCTGCCTCCTCCCTGTTACCACTTTTGTGGAGCGGGATCACATAAGCCCTTCTCCAGTCTTCTGGGACCACTCCTGTGCTCAAAGACTCACTAAACAGTTCTGCTAATGGCTCTGCTAGTTCCACCCTTAGCTCCTTAAGTACCCTGGGATGCATGCCATCAGGTCCTACTGCCTTGTCCACTCTGAGCTTAGCGAGCTTGTGTAGGACCCTTTCTTTTGTGAAGGGAGTAGTACTCACCTCCCTCCCCCCTGTGTCCATGGTGTTGAGCTGTGGACCCTGCCCTACCTTCTCTTTAGTAAATACTGAGCAAAAGTATCTATTTAGGATAAATGCTTTTACAAGGTACTCCTCCTCACATGCTCCTTTTTCTCCTTTGAGCTTAGCAATACTCCTTCTGGACTTTCTCCTTTTACTAATGTATCTATAATAAATCTTGTCGCCTTCTTTACTGTTCCTGCTAGTGTTTCCTCAGTTTGGGACTTTGCCTGCATTACTGCCTTCCTTGCTTTCCTTAGGGCAGTTTGGTATGCCTCTCTATCTTCATCTCGCTATGTTCCCTTATATTCCCTGAAGGTCAGCCTTTTGGCTCTGCTCTTTTCTGATGTTGTATTTGAGAACCAAAGTGGTTTCCTTCTTCATTTCCACTTCCTTTTCTGTCTAACACAATGGGATGTTGCTTCAAGTATTGCATCCTTAATGCTTGCCCCCTTTGCCTGTACCCCCTCACCTGTGTTTCTTTTTGTCAGGGCTAGCTTAACTCTGTTGGCCATCTTATCAAAGTCAGGTCCTCTGAAGTCCCATATTTTTGCCTTGGAATGGGATGATTTAGATGTAGTGGCCACATTGAACCATACCATGTGATGGTCACTGGCCCCCAGGTGACCTTCTACCTGGAGATCCGTGATCCCTTCCCTGTCAGTCAGTACTAGATCTAGGATAGCCCTGTCTCTTATGGGTTGTTGTACCAGTTGTTTGAGGCCCTCCCCCTGTACTGAATCCACCATGTCTCTAGTTCTGGCAGATGTTCCTGCTGGTATTGACCAATCTGTATGTGGCATGTTGAAGTCTCCCATTATCAGAACCTCCCCTTTAGCTGTCATGTTTTGTATATCTTCAAACAGCAATGTGTCTATGTCTTCCACCTGGTCTGGGGGTCTGTAGACAACCCCAGTTCTTGTGACTGTCCCATTTCCTGTTTCCAGGGTGACCCACAGTTCTGGCTCCTTATGTGTATTCTAAATTTCTGTAGCTTTGATATTTTCATTGACATACAACAATGAAGCGAGGACAAAACAGTAGGCCTTGGTAACATAAGGTACAGAGTGCTAAACTCAGAGGCAAAAATTTAACAAAATACATTGAATAAATACAAAATACATACATTTAAAGTATAACAGTGCATTGAGGACAAGTCCAAATATAATGAAACAAGAGCAATGCAACTCAATACAAAACAATAGGCTTAGGCGACATAAGGTGCAAAGTGTTAAAATCTGAGGCAGATTACAGTATACTGAGAGGCAGCTGAGGAAACAGAGTCAGGGATTATAGCATCTGTCAGGGGAGTGTGAAACTAGTTGTAGAAACACCAGCAGCTAGACTCAGCTAGGGATCCAGTCATTCAGGCGGGATTTGAATAGACAGTGGGCAGCCAGGGAGCGAAGCCTGGCTGGCAGTTTTTTCCATAGCGTGGGGGCAGCAGTGGATAGGGCTCTCTCACCCATGTTGGTGGATACCTTGGTAATGTAGAGGGGGTTTACTTGGTTCCTTCCAAAACCAGAACACTTCAACTTCACTTTTCTTTCCTCTCACCCCAACAACATATGTAAAACCATTCTTATTCAGCAAAGAGGGGCTTCAAGGAATACTTTGCCACAAATAGTCTGCTGCCCCAGAGGTAAGAATGGATACTGAATTACTTTCTCATTTGTATATACAGTATTGTAGTATCTCTGAGATGCTATCACACCCAGAGGTAAATAACACAATACAATTGCTGTCACTCAGAAGAAAAAAACTATGGAATAACTTTCACTCTAGGAAAGCTGAACATTTTCCTTCCTTATTTAATTTTCTTAAAAAATAATACTGCAAACGTAGACGGACATGATTGTTTTATGTATATAGTTTGCCACTTAAATGTCATTAATCTTATGCTCCTAATCACATTACAAACATTTCAATCTCCTCTTTTGCAATTACATTTCCTTACTTTCACAAGCATCTCCAACAAAAACATCTGAAAATAATATTTACAGTACAATAGAAAACACAGATGTTGACTGATTCTGACAAAACCACATGTTTCTTATCATCTTCCATCTCAGTCTTTACAACAAATCATATTTTCTTGGCATATAAATAAAGCAACAGAAAAAAAAACATAGAAGTGATTATTTCTAGAAACAGCACATCATCTTCATCATCCTCCTCTTCCCTCCATCTGAATTCTGAATCACATTTTCTCATCATATAAAAAATAAAAATTTTAAAATGATAACAAATAATAATTACTTTAAAATAAAAGTCACAAAAGTTGACCGATTCTAAAAACAAATCATCTTCTTCATCTTCACTTTCCTCAATCATGAATCACATTTTCATGGCACAAAAATAAATAAAAATAACTACAACAGTAATGTAAATGTTCACTTTGCTATCATATTGTATTATCATAGTACTATTTATTATAATGTTACGGTGACATACCTCGTCCCCTACTGAATTTAATTTATTAAAGTAGCAGTACTGGATAAGTAGGACGTGATTTCCAAAATTCTAATTTTGGCTATACTTGTTGATCCTTAATTCCAGTTTCCAGATCTGCTAAATTTAATGTCCAGTGATCTGTATTTTTGGAGATATTTAACAAATATTATCGTTATTGTTGATCCCTGGTGCCGTATTTACAGCCACACTCCCCCTTCATGTCTCAGCGTATCCTTTGTTTACTTCCATCTGACCCTGTGCTACCCGTTCCTACTGTCTCAGTGTAGAACAGGGACTTTTACTACACTGATCACAGAGTAAGACTCATAATTTTTATCATTTCAATTAATTAATTATTTCTACTACCTGGGAAAGTTCAAAATTGGTGGTGATGGTAGCAGAACTCATGATGGTGCTAAACACTATGCTGTGAAGCACACAGAAGCTGCTCATCATTACCAAAAACCACAACAGGAAGAGGAGGGATGTTTTCTGCCATCACACTACCCAGCATGCTCCAGAACAATGAAGCAAAATGTTTCCTGGTGTCACTCGCTGAAATGGGCAGCAGTTTAATCCAAACCAACAACTAGAAACTGTGCTTCTAAAACACAAGCCAGCAACAGTTTGTACAGTAACTGAAAAGTGGCTTGACTTTTCTTAGGGACATGGAACAAAACACTACAGATACAAACTCCCTGGCACTTTGAACCACACCAGTTCTTCCTCAGAAGTGAGACAGGCAAGTGATTGGACCTGTCTGACTAAACTGGCTTTATATTTTCTGAGATGCCTTTCAACACTAGTCTCTTCAGAAAGATGTTTCAGTATCACTGAAGATGTTGCCTCATCACATCACTAAAGACTGGATCCACAGAATCTTCAATTCCTAGCCTGTCTCAAACTCAGCTTTCCATAGCTGAGCATTAACAATTCATTTCAATATTTATATTTGCAAAAATTGACATCTACTACTACTATTCCCACTCTTATACCTCTTGCTGGAAAGTCTTTCTGGAAAACCACTGGCACTAACTGGCACTACAGTCAAGCTCACCACTCCCAGCATTAGCCACACACCTTTTTTTTCTTATGACACAGAACAACTTCCACATTATCATTACCGAAAAGTTTAATACAATCAAGTGTGCTACTGATCGTAGAAAGTTGGTATCAGTTACATATGCCCAGTCATACAACTCATCTTGACAGGAATGGCAAAAGAATGAGTGACTTGACAAACCATGCACAGGTGCCCCTAGTTTACCAGTCTGGCCTCAAGTAGTCAGTAGAGAACTAATACACCACTGGCTGCCAGTGGTCAGTGCCTGTGTTCAAGCTAGGTTCAATTAATGTAAAAGAACAACAAACAATAAAATAAAAAAAAATAAACAAGCAAAAATAAATCCATCCATGAAAGGAAATATTGTGAAGGGCATGGTAATGCCTTACCTTTAATGTCTTTTCATTTTTGTCTTATAATTCCTTTTTCCTCTGTGGCCATGATGGGGGTAGACTCCCTTCTGTCAGGCTTCACCACCTCTCCACTGTCCATCATCTCCCCGGGATTATCTGGTGGCTCAGTACCCTCACAGATTCTCCAAGTTGTAGGATCAGGAAGGATAGGGCCATCCTTCCCCACAACCTGATGCCTGAGCCCAGTAGTTGACGCAGGTGTCCCCAGTGATGTGTCAGGTGGGGATGTGGTATGCATGCATCATAAACCCCCTCCGTACCTTCCTTTGTCCTCCTGAGTTTCTCCCATCCCTCTCCTACCACTGCGGTATGCATGGGCAGTGCACACATATGGAGGTGCTCCAGAACTGTGGCTGTTTCCCACACCCCTGACATAAATCTGCCTCTCACAGCTCCCTTGAGCTATCACCAGGTCTTTACCTGGTGGCAGCCAAAACCAAGACAGCCAGCCACCCTTATCTGGGAGAGGAGAGCTGCAGATGGATCCTTGATCTTCTCCCAGCACTTCCCCAGCCAACCCCCAATAACATGCTCATTCTCTAATCTGTGTTTTAGAGTAATTGTTTCTATTTCATATTTATAAAGAAGATAACATATCCCTCTTACATTTGTTTCATAGAAGAGACTACAGGTGTAGTACTTTTAAAGCACTCGGACTGGATATTGCTGGCTATCTAACTCTCATAACGTGCCTACCTTTCTTGCCATAACAAGTTTTCAGCTAAAACTTTGGGTAAACTGAGTTATCTTCATTTTCATTTGTTTGGGTATTTTATTTCCTTTTAGTTTTGTTGTGAAATGTGCCTTAAAATCACATTGAATGTGCCTTGCCTTGAAGTTTTCTAAAATGCACAGTATTGATTGCAAGCTCTGACCTCCTGTATGTAATTTAGACTTTATTTTAGAATACTTATTTATTTGTTTAGAATTAGGAACATATAGGAACATAAGAAGTGTAACACAGAACTATAGCAACATAGCTATTGTCAGCAGATAAGGATGCGTAGCTGATCCAGTCAGCTCAAAACATGTCTATTAGTGGGGCATGCTTCCCATGGCCATTTCTGTTTAATGAAATATTACCTCCTCTGGAAGTGTGTTTCATTTTTCCCACTACTTTTTACATGCACTAAAACTTTTTGACATTAATTCTGACCCCCTCCTCCCACCCAGCATAATATATTTTCTTTGGTGCCTGCGTGGCTACTCAATCTGAACTCACTGCTGTCCAACTTATTCATCCCATGGAGATACTTAAACATCTCTGTCATGTCCCCCTTTTCTTCTATCTACCAACATGTACCTATTGAAGTCTTCCAACCTCACCATTTAAGACCTTCCCTGCTGTTGCTGCATCATTTTGGTTGCCCTCCTTTGCACCACATCTAGCCTGTCTGTGTCCTTCTTCAGGTGTGTGGGCTCAAAGATGCACACATCACTCCAAGTGCAGTCTAACCAATAATCTGTACAAGGACAGTTACCTCCTTCCTGCTGCTGCAGTCCCCCTACCTATGATTCCCAGCTTCCATTTGCACTGCCCACAGCCCTCGTTCACTGCGCCAGTTCTTTTAACTTCTTTGTTAACACCATAAGCCCATTTATTTACTTTTTCTCTCCACCACCATCCCATACTGTATTCTGTTTTCAGATTTCTGGGTCATATGTGCACTAATTTGCACTTTTTGGCATAAAATGCCAGCTGCCACTTGACCTCCTGATACAGCCTTTCCAGGTCCTCTCTCATAACCCTTATGCGCGCTTCACAGTATGCCTGTCTACAGATCTTACCACCATCTGTGAAGAGGCATATCTTTCCCTGGACCCTCTCACCTATGTCACATGTAAATATGTTGAAGAAGACAGGTCCCAAATCCTTGGAGCACTCCATTTGTGACTCCCTCAGCTTTGAATGTTACTCATTTAGGACCACCCTCTGGACCCTTCGACTCAGCCAGTTTTTCACTTCTCCAACTATTTTGACCCTAGTCCCTAATTTCCCAAGTTTTTTGACCAATTGTCTGTGTAAGACATAGTCAAAGACTTTATTGAAGCTCAGATATAGGACATCCACTGTCTGACCCTTATCAACAGCTCTTGTACCTGTATCAATTAATTTGATCAGATCCATTTGGTAAGACCACAATCTTGTATAGGGCTGGGTGAATTTTGTGGATTCTGCTTCCACATTTTTTTTTGGAAGTCCGCAATTTTTACAAAATTCCGCCATTTATCTGCCATCAGCAAATTCTGTAATTTTCAGGGAATGTATAGCCAAGCTGCTGAAATAATTGTATTACTATGGAAAATATGTTGTGAATTGAGGAACTCACCTGTTAGTGAAAGAATCTGCCGTTCTTGCTTTAATAGCGGAATAATATATTACTAGAGCTGTTTGATCATGTGATTCAGTTAATTTAGGTGGGAAATAAATTAGAAAAGTACTCCTGTTTACAGGCACTCTGTCAGTTAAATGTAATTCTTCTGGAGTTAAATCAGACTTCTTATAGAATATTATAGTTCATTCAAAACAGTCAGATTTTAAAATGTCAGCATAAATATTCCACAGTTTATCCAAAAATTCCACCATTCATAATTTTATTCCACGGAACACACTTCAAAAATTCCTCAAGTAATTGCAGTCACCTGATTGGTTGACTTAGGTTCCATTAGGTGGGGTTTAGGTGTCACAGGGTACAGTTACTATAACAACCACCCCCCCTCAGTCAAGTGGCTGTTACTCCTTGCTTTCTGTGCAGTTCTTTAGAGTTTGGTGAAGTGGAAAGTTCTGCTGCTCTATGTGTCTGCATTTTTTGCATTCTATTTAGAGGGAAAAAAAAACTTTGCATTTTAATCTTTGATAGAAATACATTGAAATAATTTTGTTGTTGTAGGATTCTCCTTCAGCAATCTTGATATATTATTCTGACATCTTAATTAACTTTAACCAATAGTTAATATAGATACTGTATACAGGACATAGTGTCTGTAGTTTTACTTTCAAACTGCAGTTTAGTATTTTTTGACAGGAAATACTGTGAGAGTGTATTCTTATTAATCCTGACCAGTATTTTAATCTTAGATTGATATTCTGATTTAGTTGTGACACACTTATTGATATTTTTGTCTGCTACTTAAAATCAGGGTTTAAAAAACCATGGTAGGAAAGAGGGCAGGTAGTGTGCGTGGTGGACCTGGACGTAGCAGTGCAGTGTTCTTGACTTGTAACTCTCCTCCTGAAGCTCCTGCTGAAATTTCTGATGATGTGAAATTTGATTGAGGTGCAGGTTCTTTCAGCACCAGCACTGTAGGTCCTGTGGATGACAATGCAGTGGGTGCAGGTAGTTGCAAGTTAGGTACAAAACTGTCTCCGATAGCTCAGTCTTCTTTTGGTGATGTTGTAGGTAAGGGCAGAATCAGCATCTGTTACTTTTTGGGGAGTGCAGGTAATGTTACCAGTTGTGGGGGCAACAAAATTGGTCATGCTAATGAGGATTCAGCAGCAGCAGCAGCCAAGTTAAGTGCGGGGGGGGGGGGTAAACTGAAATCTGCAGATGATGTTGCTGTGTTAATGACTGAGACACAGGATGATTCTCAACATGCAGGGTTTTAAATAATTGATTAGCAGTTTTTTTTCTTGGGACAATACTAACTGTACAGAAAGCATTTATACAGGTTTTCTAGAAGTGTTATGTTTGTTAACCACAGTGAGGCAAGTGCTATGCATGTTTTAGAACTTTAATGAGCAAGACACTAATGAATTTTTAGGGTTAAATAAAACCCTGGCATGAAAGTCAGGATTTGATTTTATATGGAATGGAGTCACAGTACTTAAGTAGCACTTGTGATACTCAGCATGATGTCCCCACATACAAGGTGGTCAGTAAAAATATTGTGTGTAGTAATAGTAAACCTGTAATTGACTGTGGTTCGACTGGCAATGACGTTTTGCTGATGGTTAGTGAGGAAAAGGAGGATATGGTTGAAGGCATTACTGTCAGTGAAAGTGATAGTGTGGAGGATTTTGTTGGTGTTCAAGATGACCCTGTTATAGACCCTGATTACCAACCTCCCCATGTACCTGTTAAGGCTTCCTTTATCTAGCCCCAGAACAAAAATCTGTCACAAGAAATGACAGTAAGATCAGAAACTGTTAACTTGCAATCACAAAATAATATTGGTGTCAGCAGTATGCAACACAAGTGCCGGCAGCAGCAGGTGAAACATGAGGTGCAGCAGTAGAAGCAGCAGCAGTACCCAGTCAGCACTAATCCAGAGTGTAGTTCCCTTTTTAAAAAGCAGTGTAGAGTGGGCAAATCTCTTGTGTGGGATTTTTTTCATTGCAAGAAAATGACATTACAGTGATTTGTCAGATATGCAGAGCTATAGTGAGTTATGGCAAAGGCAGAGTCACACATAGACAGAAGTGGTATGCACTCACATTTGCAAACTAAGCACACCATTAGCTGGCAGCAGCATAAACACTGGGTCTCAAATGAAGAAAGCAGCCATTCTGTTCCCCTACACAAGTGCTTACTGGAGCCAGTTCACGCTGACAGTAGTGTTGCTCCACCCCAACTAATCTCCACTCCCAAGCTGTCTGCAGTGTTGTCAATCATCATCCTCTACCTCATCCTCCTCTGCATTTTCAGACTTCCCTCACTGCATCATCCTGCCACAAACTCCTTTCAGTTCCCCAGTTACCAATACTCAATTGACAATTTCCAAGGAGGTGGTCACTATGAGGCAACTGAAGATGAAGGAGGCATTGGCAAAGAATACCAAGTACCATCTCAATCATCCAGTTGCAAGGCACTTAAATGCAGCAGTGGTGCAAATGCTTGCAACAGATCTTCTACCTTATTCATTTATTGAGGAATCGTTTTCAGCAGGTCATGAATAAGGTGGTTCCCAAATATGAACTTCCAAGCTGAACCTACTTTCCCATGAAAGGTGTCCCTGAGCTGTACAACACACTTTTTTGTACAGTTTCTCATGCATTGTCACACTCTGCTGTCAGCACTGTGCATCTGACCACAGATATGTGGACCAGTGATCCGGGATCCACAGTCAGCTTCATGTGTGTCATAGCACTTGGGCACACATCCCTGGTATGTATGGTACTTCACCTTGTCCTGCAAGTGACTGCCATTTGAAAACCACATATGGTGGCAGTGGTGGTGTGTATCACCATGTGACACTAAGCATGCAAAGTATGCGTGGTTCGTACACAGCTGAAATAATTCTTGAACCTTTAAATGGGACAATTTCTCATTGGCTCAAACCACATGGACTCGCAACAAGTTTCATTTCAAGTGACAATGGTGCCAGTGTAGTTAAAGCCATAAGTGATGGTGGTTTTAAATGCATTCCGTGCTTTGCACATGTTTTAAATTTGATTGTACGTGAGTTCTTAAAACATAGGCAGTGATCAGCATGGTAACCATTAGTCATCAAATTTGTGGCCATTTCAACTGTTCTTCAAAAGCTTGTTCTGAGCTTAATGTTCTGCAGTCTTCATACAGTGTTCCACAGCATTGTCTCAAGCAGGATGTTTCCACAAGGTGGAACTCCACTCTTTATATGTCGGAGCACCTGTTTGAGCAGTGTAAGCTTGTAAGCAACTATGTCATGCAGCTCCATGACTCAAAAGGCCATGTCTCATAGTCCATAACAGTGGAGGGTCATGGACAGCATTGTACAGGTTCTGTGCCCTTTTGAGCATGCAACTCAGGTCGTTAGTGGTGAATACATATGTCTCAGTCAGGTCATTCCCTTGTTGTGGGTACTGAAGCAGGCATTGCTTAATTTGTGTGAGCTATTTGAAGGTGCAGCAGATGAGGTTGGCATTGACCTGTCGAACCTCATGATGGACATTTTAGAAAGGGATGATCATGTATCTTACATGTGGCACAGTGATTCATACATGATTGCCACTTTACCGGATCACCGTTACAGACATGGCATTGCAGCACTTCTGTCAGGGGGTAGTGTAGAGGTTGATCATTGTGCACTTACTCTTCATGTGAAAGTGCACAACAAGATGCTTCAATCAGATCTCATGAAGAATAAGGAGAAAAGTACTTAGCAGCATGTGCGTACCAGTTCAAAACCCTCTGTGTCCTCCCAGTCATCATTTTTGTCAGTCCCCAAACCCAACAGAAATCCATTGTGGTCAATACTACAACAGGTGGGTGTTTCCCAACACCAGAAGTAGGAATACAGCAGCCAACTGCAGATGTCAGTGGCAAACATGGTGATTGCATACTTTGATGATCCAGAGCAGGTTTCTGTTGAGGATGACCCTTTGTTGGTATACAGGCAACACAAGGTTACAGTGTGGCCTGCACTGGTGTCTGTTGCACTGGAATTTTTAACTTGCCCTTGTTCCAGTGTAACATCTGAAAGGGTGTTCAGTGCCACAGGGGCAACTGTGTCAGACTATCACACATGCCTGTCTGATTTGAATGTTGAGCAACTGACATACATTAAAATGAAGGAACATTTCATTCCACCTCACTGGTCTGTGTCTGGCACTGTTATGCTAAATGATGAGGAGGAAGGAATGGATGATGAAAATGAAGTGAGTCAAGTGGAGGGTATTTGTTCTGAAGGTGAGGATACAGCAGAGGGACACATTTACATAATTTTGTAGTGGTTTTGATGACAGCAATGCTGACAGCACATATTTATATTATTTTGAGTGTCCAAATTTAATTAAAGGCCAAGTAAGTAATGTTTTTTCATAAGGCATTATATAAAAATCCGACTTCATAGTCAACTACATTCAAGACTTTTGTTTACATTAATGATGAAACTGGATTGCATTTATGTTACTAGCATAAATGCATTTTCGTGTCATCTGAAAATGTGAAACAAATCCTTCTCCCTTCAAAACTACCTCACTGCCTCCTCTATAAAATGGACAGCAGACGTGCCATGGAATGGCATAATCTAAGCAAGAGCTAAATGGCTCTCTGTGCTGCTTAAATAATCAATTTTCTAAATTCTCTTCCACAGTATATTTCATACAAAACAAATGTATCCAAATCATGACTATAAATGTGTATTATTTTTAGCCAATATACATGTTAAGATATGATTTTGATCAGTTCTGTTTTTTTGTATTGCAGAACAGTATGAGGTAATTTGAACCATAGCATGGGTTCCCCATGAGAAACAGCAGTAGAGGGTGTGCATTCAAAAGAATTTACCATGTAGCACAGTTGCTTTTTATCTCTCCCTGCTTCATGCTATGTATTATGATAATCCTTTAAAGTAATCCAAAATCCATCATTGTTGCTTTTGAATGCATCTGTGTGGAACTTACGATGTAGGCCCACACGCCTGCCCGCTCAAGTGACTGCCCACCCACCAGCTGCCATTGCTCACCCACAGCTTCAGACTCTTCTATTGATATTTGTAATTGGATATATTTATCTCACTAATATCCCTGATAAGCATAAGCATGCCATCAAAAATAAAGCCAAGACTCAAAGCTGCACACAGGATGCATCCTTCTTCATAACTGTCACTGTTAAATGAAGTGTTACCATACATCATGTACCAGTGACACTCAGGAAGCAATGATGAATATCCTACCTGCAGCTTTGAGGTTTGGCTTTATTTTCAATGGTATGCTTCTCTGTTATATCACTGAAATAAATTTATCTCATAACAGACTTAAATAGTTAGTCAGGTGCTGTGGGATAGTGATGGCAACTGGCTGGTGTGTGGTCCATTGATCGGGCATATGGGGGGGCTGTATCTTAAATTGCACAGAGTTACATTGAAGAGCATAATGATGGATTTTTGATTACTTTAAGTGATTGTCTTACTACAGAGCATGCAGGGAAGGCATGTGCAGCAACTGGTCCACCCACTTCATTCTTTTTGCAGCAGACAATGATGTGCTGTTGTGCTCCTAGAGACCATGCCATGGTTCAAATTAGAAAACAATTAAAATAATAAAAAAATTAATTAAAAAAACAGAACTGATCAAAATCATACCTTAGCATGTATACTGGCAAAAAATAATAAAGTCATGATTTTGATAAATGTGTGTCATATATGTAAATATGTATGCTGAGACAGAGAGAGAGAGAGAGAGAGAGAGAGAGAGAGAGAGAGAGAGAGAGAGAGAAAGAGAAAAGCCCAGAGATTCCTTAAATCAAGGAGGTTATTTTCTAGACTACACTGAACTGAATTATTACTTTTTGGACCTGTGTAAGTAACTAGTACAACACTAATTCTGTGTTTGGGGTTGACTTGTCTTAGTTTTAACTTTAATTTGCCAGGGAGGAACTGTAGCTGGGAGATGTCTGCAGTCATTTGTGACTAGACCTGGTACTGAATCTCTGTGAAATGGGTGTTTTTAAGGGGAGGTGCTGAAAGGGGCCTAGTTGAACTGTGGACTTAAAACAGGAGTTGTTTGTGGTCTCTGTCTGCTGAAACGCAGAGAGAAGGAAAGCAGCCAGAGATTTCTTAAATCAAGGAGGTTATTTTCTAGACTACACTGAACTGAATTATTACTTTTTGGACCTGGGTAAGTAACTATTATTGATTCTGTTTTTGGGGTTAACTTGTCTTAGTTTTAACTTTAATTTGCCAGGGAGGAACTGTAGCTGGGAGATATTTGCAGTCATTTGTGACTAAAATTGATACTTAATTTCTGGGAAATAGGTGTCTGAAAAGAAGGAAGGCACTGCCCGGGGTGGATGGTCAGAGTTGTAGTTGATTGTTTCTGGATGGCATGGGTTTATTCCCTTCCACCCTTCCCCACACCCCACCCCAAGCCCATAACTTCCTTTATAGCAGGGGTTCTGACATCACTTCCCCAAAACTGCTAACAACATATACATGTCCATATCCTTAAAGGCACAGCACAGTGAATTGGGGGTAGAGTCAGTCAAGCTTGCACACTCTAAAACAAGAACAAAAAAACAACAAAAGGAAAGCATCTGTAACAGGAAGGGACACAGACATGTGGTTAGTGGTGCAATGTACTGGCTGTGGAGCAGCAGTCTTCTGGGAGACATTCTGGAAACTGAGTTGCTGCCCTAATTTCAGGCACCTCTCTGGTCTGAAGGAGGGGGGTTGTTCATCTCCATGCTGACCTGGCAATGATTCAGAAAACCTGCTCCCCCACCCAGGGACCACTCAGGCTACTGCCACTACCTCAGAGGTTGCCAAGAAAGAGGAGTGGTTGGACCATAGTGGGCTCAGGAAGGGTGAGGGTGGTGGAACAGAGGTGCATCCCTCCAGTTGTCCCTCTCCACAATTCATTCATCACTCTGGCAGAGCATGGTTCCTCTATTGAGGCACCCACAGTGGAGACCAAGGAAGATACTGGGAACCTCCACAATGGAGACCCACAGGAGGGTGGTACAGGACCTCACAAGGGAAGGAAATAACTCCTGGTGGGGGACTCGATTGTTAGGGGGTAGAACTGGGGGAGGAAAGGGAAAGGGAGGTAAGGTGCCTTCCCAGTACCATGGCTTGGAAGGACAGGAAACAAATCCTCAGGATTGTGGGAACATTTGCAAGGGGGAGTGAGCGGGACATCATTGTCCACTTAGGAACAAATGACCTGACTGAGAGTGGGATCAGAGCAGTGCAATAGGAGTTTGTGGATTTGGGGAGGGGTTTTAGACAAGTAGCACACATGGTAACTTTCTCGGAAGTGCTACCTGTCTATGGCATGGATGAGGCTAGGGTATTCCACACCACAGGATTCAATGACTGGTTGAAAAAACTGGTGCAGAGCTCAGGGATTTGGCTTCATTTGGGACTGGGACTCCATCTGGAGGGATGCAGGCCTATACAGGTGGGATGGCCTGCATCTATCCTGGAGGGGAACCAGGATCCTAGGTGATAGGTTTAACTGCTTCATTGGCAAGCATTAAAACTAGCCAAGGGCAGAGGCATTGAAAAGGAAAAGGGAAATCCTAGCCTATCTCCAAAAATCAGGATAGTTATTGAGGTAAACACCAAGACAGAGCAGTCGATAGGGATAAGGGCAGGGGTAAATGGAGAAAAAGACTAAGGCAGTAAGGACAGGGATGGGGCAAAAAGAAATAAAGCCAGAAAAAAATGGAGGGTAATGAGTACCAATTCCCATAGTCTAGGTAAAAAGTACCCTAAAATGGTGGCCTTGATGGAAGAGGGGTGCCTGGATATCATGGCTGTCACAGAAACGTGGTACACAGAGAACCATGACTAGGATGTCAACATACCAGGGTACACAATCTACAGGAGGGACAGGGAGGGAAGAAGATGAGGAGGAGGAGTAGCTCTCTATGTAAGAGAAGGGATCAAAGCAACAGAACTAAAGAGTAAACAGGGAGGAGAGGAGGCACTGTGGGTCACCCTGGAGACTGGAAATGTCTCCACAATCCACACAGGGGATGTGTACATACCCCCCTCTCAGGGGGAGGAAATGGACAAGGAAATAATAGAAGGCATCCTTGGGATGGAAGAGAAAGGTGAGATATTGCTGATGGGGGACCTGAATATGCCAGATATTAACTGGAGCACCTTTGCTGCCACCACATCAAGAGCAGGACCATTCTCCATGCCCTACAGGGGCATTCCTTAGACAGCTAGTTTTGGAACCCACTCAAGAGAGAGCAATCTTAGACCTGGTACTCTCAAATGGGAAAGGAGAGGGGATCTCTGATCTTGAAGTGGGTAGCAATCTGGGAACAAATGACCACCAGTGTGGTTCACGATAAACTTAGCTGTAGAGTCAAGCCATACAAAAGTGATTGTACTGAACTTCAGGAGGGCTGATTTTGTCAAAATAGGAGAATGCCTCAGAAAAGCACTAGCAAACAGGCAAGAAGGTGGGATGGAGCAACAATGGGGAAACATCAGAACTACCATCACAGAGGCAACAAGCCTTTGTGTGAAGAAAATAAACAAATCAAAATGAAATAAGAAACTACTGTGGTCCTCAAAAGAAGTGGTGGGGAAGGTAAGGGAGAAAAAGATAGCATTTAGGAAGTATAAGGAAACACAGCAGGAGCAGGGCAGAACTGTACCTGTTAAAGCAGAAGGAAGTGGGGAAGGCGGTCAGAATAGCAAAGGCCCAAACTGAGGAAAAGATAGCCAACTCGGTTAACAAGGGAGATAAAACCTTTTATAGGTACATTAGGGAGCAAAGAAAGATGAAGGCAGGGATACTGAGGCTGAATAAAGTGGAAGGATATAGGGCAGAGAGCAACAGTGAAAATGCAGGAATACTGAATGAATATTTCTGCTCAGTATTCACAATGGAAAAGTAGGGAAAAAGACCTAATCCAGTCAGTGGAAGCACTCTGGATAGGGGGGTTGATATTAGTCCTTGCACAGAAGAAAGGGTTCGGAAATAACTCTTAAAACTGAAGGCGGATAAAGCAATGGAGCCCGGTGGGATTCAACCCAGAATTCAAAAGGAACTAAGGGAAGAACTAGTAACACCACTGACTACCCTTTTTAATAAATCATGGGAGGATGGTGTGGTACCTGAGTACTAGTGAATGGTGGATGTGATTCCCCTTCACAAAAACTGGAGCAAGACAGCGGCAGAAAACTACAGACCTGTCAGTTTGACCTCAGTGGTAGGGAAAATGATGGATTCACTTCTGAAGGAAAGAACTGTTGAGTACCTAGCGACCAGTGGGCACAGGACCCAAGGCAGCATGGATTCATAGCAGGAAGGTCATGTCAAACAAATCTAATTGATTTCTTTGACTGTGTGACCAAAGTAGTAGACCAGGAAGGGGCTGTGGACATGGCCTACCTAGACTTTAGCAAAGGCATTTGATACAGTCCAGCACAAAAGATTAATAAACAAATTAGCCAGCCTGGGAGTGGGTCCCAGAGTGGTAGCCTGGGTAAAACACTGGCTGGACAACAGTACACAGTGGGTAATAGTAAATGGAGTCCACAGTGAAGAAAGGATGGTTACTAGTGGGGTACCACAGGGTTCAGTACTGGGGCCATCTCTTTTTAATGTCTTTATAAGTGACATTGTTGAGGGACTGGAGGGGAAGGTATGCCTCTTTGCAAATGACACAAAGATCTGCAAGATGGTTGATATGTAAGGTGGGGTTGAAAGGATGAAGAGAGACTTGGCAAGGTCGGAGGAATGGTCAATTGCATGGCAACTTAGATTCAACACAAAGAAGTGCAAAATAATGCACCTGGGAAACAAAAACCCAGGGCAAGAGTACACAATGGGAGGTGAGATACTGACAAAACAAAAATGGAAAGGGAGCTGGGTGTAGTCATATTAGACAACCAAAAGGTGGGCCAGCAATGTGAGAAGGCAGTAAGGAGGGCTGGAGGGATACTGGGATGCATAGGGAGAGGCATCACCAGTAGAAAACAAATAGTTGTTGGTCCTCTGTACTGACAGTTGGTGAGACCACATCTGGAGTACCATGTACAGTTCTGGAGACCCCATCTCCTCAAAGACATGGAAAGGCTGGAGGCTATCCAGAGGAGGGCAACCAAAATGGTGCAGGGTCTGCCCCCAGAAGACATATGAAGAAAGACTAAATGAGCTTAAGATGTCTAGCCTCAAGGAAAGGAGGTAGAGGGGGGACATGAAATAAACTTTCAAATACCTCAAGGGAATTAACAAAGTCCAAGAGGGTAGCATGTTTCAAAAAAAGAGCTGTGCAAGAACAAGTGTGCACAATTTGAAGATAGAGGGGGGACGGCTCAGAGGTAATGTGAGGAAGTATTTCTTCACAGAGAGGGTTGTAGATGCATGGAACAGCCTTCTTGAGGGGGTCATAGAGTAAAAAACAGTGGGGGAATTCAAGAATGCATGGGATAGACATAAGGCAATTCAAGTGGGGGGGTAGGAGGAAGTAGGCTGTTGGTTAACTAGGATTTGCAGTTTATCCGTTAGGTAGGGAAATGGGAAGACTAGGTGGGCCAAGCGGTTCTTATCTACTGTCAAATTCTATGTTTCTATGTTTCTACTGTGGAAGAGGATTTACAAAATTCATTATTATTTAAGCAGCACAGAGAGCTGTCTAGCTCTCACTTAGATGACGTCATTCCGTGGCACATCTGCCAGTTATTATTTAGAGCAGACAGAGCTGTAGTTTTGAAGTGAGAATGTTTGTGTAAACATTTTTCAAATGATATGAAAATGCATTTATGCTTATTGCATATGTACTGTTTTATCAGTAATGTAAACAATAGCCTCTGCCTTTCCTTTACTTGACTATGAATTTGGATTTTTAAATAATATCTTATGAAATGAACCTTGTTTACTTTTTCTTTATCATAAAATTTATTTTTTCATCATGCATGTAAAACCTTCATGAATTGGATTGGATGCTCAGTATAGAAGCAAGTACCCGGTCATCATCCAAAAACAGACCTTGAAGAAGTAATGCTTTTTTTAGCAGATATAAAATTAATTTTTAGAAAAGCATTGATGACTTCTAAAGACAGCTGTTGCTGTTTTATTGTTATTTTATGCAGTACTAACAGTCTTCAACTAGTATGTCCCACATAAGACAGTCTTATAGCATGTTTGCCATTCAATTAAAATGTAGGTGTTTACTTTTGTATTCTTTCTTGTACTGCATTGTAACAACATAAAGATGAACTACTAGGCCCCGTGCTGGTGCTGCTGATGTGCATGCTGTCCACGCCTGCATTATCCATGACCACTACTGCTGAAACGGCCACAACAATGAACAACATAAAGATGTACTACTCAGCCCCACGCTAGTGCTGCTTGATGCATGCTGTCCACGCCTGCATTATCCATGACCACTACTGCTGAAATGGCCACAACAATGAACAACATAAAGATGTACTACTCAGCCCCACGCTAGTGCTGCTGATGTGCATGCTGTCCACACCTGCATTATCCATGACCACTACTGCTGAAACGGCCACAACAATGAACAACATAAAGATGTACTACTCAGCCCCACGCTAGTGCTGCTGATGTGCATGCTGTCCACACCTGCATTATCCATGACCACTACTGCTGAAATGGCCACAACAATGAACAACATAAAGATGTACTACTCAGCCCCACGCTAGTGCTGCTGATGTGCATGCTGTCCACACCTGCATTATCCATGACCACTACTGCTGAAACGGCCACAACAATGAACAACATAAAGATGTACTACTCAGCCCCACGCTAGTGCTGCTGATGTGCATGCTGTCCATGCCTGCATTATCCATGACCACTACTGCTGAAACGGCCACAACAATGAACAACATAAAGATGTACTACTCAGCCCCATGCTAGTGCTGCTGATGTGCATGCTGTCCACACCTGCATACTCCACTACTTATTAGATGTCCACACTACTGAACCTCATGAAGAGCCAGTAATACACAGCTACACTACAGAATAAAAGGATGATAAGAATGATTTGAGTTTGATGATTGAGTTGTAGTCCAGATGACAACAGACTTTACATGCCAATCTATCAAGTTATTAAGGATTTATAATTTTGTTTTGTAATTCTTTTATTTTTTGCTTATGGCATACTTGCCAAAGAAACAAAAGTGTTGCTGTTTTATAGCAATGAATTAAATACGCTGAATAAAGACATTAGCTTTATATGGTTTCCATGTTATTGTCATTTATTCTGTAAATATTGTTAGATGCTAGCATTGCTTTTTACACAAAATATGATTTAGGCTGCTACTTTAGCTGTTGCATTGTCGTTGCTGTTCATGTAAAATCTGGCTTTGCTAATATGTATTTTATTTGATTTATCTCTATACAGGCATACTCAATTCTGTCAAATGTTATATCCTGTCCTGTGAATACAGTATATCAGCACAACTGTTTAGGCCAACATCCTTACAGTATTAGCAGTAACTAAAATCTTTTAATGGTCACTAGTTTGTCTTTTCTTATTTCTTAAAATTATTATATCCTATATGTAGAGTTTGTCTGTGGGGAAGGCAAGGGTGGGGGTTGGGGATATGAGATGTAATCATAGAAATATTGAATTTGATGGCAGGAAAGGACCGCTTGGCCCATCTAGTCTGCCCATTTCCCTACCTAACGGACAAGCTGCAGATCCTAGTTAACCAACAGCCTACTTCCTCCTACCCCCACTAGAATTGCCTTATGTCTGTCCCATGCATTCTTGAATTCCCCCACTGTTTTTGACTCTAAGACCTCCTCAGCTGCAGCCCATTGCTGTCTTTATTATGCAAAGTAGTGTTAGAGATAGGCAAGGATTATTGCTGTTGAAGCTGCTCAACCAGTCAACATTTCCTAATCCAAATCAATGTTACTTGTTGTGTTTTTTCTCTGCAACACTGTTCCTGATATTTTTTTCAGGTCCATAGATAAAATGTTTCTGCTAATATGCCACTGCTACTGCTGCTCCTGCTCTCTGTGATCAACTTTCTGCACCAGTACTCTGGCTACCCATGGTGTATTTTACTTATTGGCAAGTATTAGTGTTTGTTATGTTGTGGCCTTTTCTCCTTCAACATAGAGCATAACAAGTAAGTTAGAAAGCTTGTTGTACATTGTACACATGTCCTTTATGCATGAAGAGGTCAGCTGGGTGGAAAGTGTCAAGTGTTGGGGGGATAGAATCTTTGTGATGTAGCCTCATATCAGTGTTGTGCATATTATGTGAAGTCAGTAAGAGATTGCCTAGGATTATTGTTGTTTAAGCTGTGCTCAACCAATCATCATTTCCTAATCAAGTCAATGTTACTTGTCATGTTTTTTCTCTGCAACTGTTTGCCTCTTTTGACTTTCAGGGGAAGGAAACTAGGTGAGAAAAAGGAGACTTAGTGGGGTGAGGGAGGGAGACAATCTTATCATTGAGGGAGAGTGACAGATTGGGACTGGAGAGAGGAGGAATCCGGAGAGACTGGGGAGATAGTGGTGGCCTAGTGGCTGCTGGGGAGGCAAAAGGCAGTCAGTGTGGCAGTGTAACTGTGTACATGAGCAAGGGCAGGCTGGCAAAATCTTTGACTTGTGCCATTGCAGAAGATCCAGAAGAAGGAGGGAGAGACTACTGGAGACCCAAAAGAAATTTTTGCGGTTGCAGAAAATCCCAAATGAAAGTTATTTTTTCTTTTCTTGGCTTCAGACAGTATAGCTGTGTTTACATGAGCAAGATTAGGTTGGCAAAATCTTTGAGTTGTGCCATTCCATATCCAGAGAGATGGAGAGGCTATTGAGTGCCCATGAGAAACTTTACAGTTAGAGAAAATCCCAAATAACACTTTTTTTTACTTCAGTGTGGTTGTGTGTACAGGGCAAGGGCAGCAGGCTGCCAAAATAAATATTTTACTTGTGCCATCCAGAGGAGAGAGAGATTGCAGTGGGGGGGGGGGGCATGAGACATTTAGTGCTGCTCATTTGATCATTCATATCCATTTCTTTTGCCTGTTCAGCTCTGACTGGAACATACATCAAAATAATACACACACACAGCACCATTAATAAAAACACAAAATCTTAGCTGCCTGGCAGTGCTTGATGGTGCTATGATATAGGTATTTGCATCTGTCTCTCTCTCTTTCTCGACAAGAACTGAGCAGGATATGCCACCATTATAGGCCGGCAATGAATGGGATAGTAGTGAGTGATTGCTTTTTTTATTTAGCAGTTTTATGTTAATTGTTATACAAATAATTCATTAAATTATTTCCTTTGTGTCTCTGTATCACATGTGACTGACTTTGGCCAATTTTATGCATTCTTTCAAATATTTGTCAATATAAATCTGAACTAATCAGAACAAATCACAACATGAGTGTTTTCCATTTCTTATTTAATAAGGGTCAGAACTTCACCATGTTCTCCCAGCCCTGTTGTAGATTCATGCCTTACAATGTTACCTGAATGTGAACTTTTCTCTTGGTTAAGGGAGAGTGAGATTAAAAAAGAGAGTCATAGAGAGAGAGAGAGAGAGGCAGAGAGGGAGAGAGACATGAGTTGTGATGAGTGCTTAGAAACTGGGTAGGATAAATCAGATTTCCATATCCAAGGTTCAAAATAAGAAAAAAGGTTTGAATTTTTTTTCCTTTTACACAACACCCATGTTATAACCTCATTATACACTGGGTTTTAAAAAACTAAAACCTGATTGGCTGATTGGCTAACTGACACCTTGTAAACAGTGTCATTACAAACTGGAAAAAGTGCCAGGCAGCTGCACCTACAACCACCATCTTTTTTTAAATCAATCTTTATGTTTTTTAACCCAAATGGGGGGCCATGTTTAATCGCATTAAACCACAAAAGGGTGGGGGATATGCTGTGATTTACCCACTTCTGGTGTTGATTACTCACTTGTCCTGTGGACTTATTACCACAACACACGAGGTGTGGGTAAATCCCAGCATAACCCACACCCTGGCATGATTTATTACTGAAATAACCCATAGCAGGGTATGTGACTTCAGGGATTTAATGAACACCCTGTGTGATGTATGAGAAATATACTTTGCATGGTGCCTTACAATGATCAAAAGTTGTTCATTAAATCGCTAGAACCATTTATCCTGTCATGTGTTATATTATTGCTTAGTCATGATGGAACATCACTCTCCTATTCTAGCCTGCTTAATGTGGAAATTGGAGATATTTATGCCAAGAGATACATAGAAAACAACAGTCATGGCAACATATTCAACCTTGTGTTGTACAATACAGTTTAAAAGTTACTCACAATACATTTAAAAGTGCTTTGGAACAAGTTTTTATATAACAATGGCCATACAATGTGAAATTTCCAAACAACAGAAACATCCACAACAAAACAAAGAAGTAAACATTGAACATATTAACAATATCTATATGTTCATAGTAAGTTTTCAAGTCCAGTGAGCATGTAGCCCTTTAGTGAACTTGCCACCAATTCATTGGTGGAATAAAAATTTGTCGTCTCTCACAAAATTATCCAGATTTATTTTAAAAATAGTTATAGTATGTATGTACCACAAAAATATTAATAATGAAGGCAATCATTTCAAACAATAACAAAAAAGAAAAAATATTGGAGAACAAAGGTGTGCAAAGTACTAACATGCATACTTGCCAATTTTCAGTCACTGTTGTGAAGATATTGTTGACTCATGCTCATGGATACTGGGCTTGCCCCTGCTGGCAGTGGCAACACCCTTTTAAACACTGCATCCTCTGATGTTTCTTGACAATCGCTGTCAGGTTGCGTACAGAGCTTTTAAGTTCTGTTTTGTCAGCTTTGGCTAGTGATTTTATTTCACTGATGTCAGCTTTTTCGCTGGCTAGGGCTTCTTTTATGAATTTTGTTTCATCCATCAGTACCCTAAAGTCCTCTTTTGTCACTGAGACTCCAGGAGGTGATTGTGCTCTGGCCTTTGAAGACACTTTTCATGCCCTTGCAGGTTGTGGTGGAGATATTCCACTTTGACCATGCACATTGCCAGTATCAGTCTGATGTCCCTCCTGGGTCTAGTCATGTTCTTTCTGTGCCAGTTTAAGCATCTCCTTTTGTAGATATGCCATATGGTTCTGTGCGTGCCTAGACTGCCACTTTTCAATGCCACTGGCTGGTGTATGACTCTGACTTTGGCCTCTACAGAAACAAAAAATGTTTTCTTAAGAAAAACTTTACACATTTCATTACATATTTTTTAAATACACCCCTGGGTCACTATGCAAGGGCTAATTAAGCAATAAGGCACTACAGGGCTGTGTGTTATATAAGCAATATTACCCTCCAGGGAAGGCATTAAAACTTACTGGGTAATAACAGACTGCCCAATGCCATAATGAGGCATGACAAAGTAGGCAGAGGGTGCTACAGTACTTGGAAGGTCTAGTATTCCATAATACCACCCACCCTGGAGGGTATTTCTGATATTAGAATATATCACTGTTCAGAAATAAAAGTAAATGAATAATTTTTATTAGAGAATTATTTTATTGTAAGTTTTGCAGTAAATTAATTAACGCACCAGGATTGTATTGTTTATTTTTTTCATAAGGAGTGTTGTCATGTTGGACACTGTATAGCGTAAGCTGATTAAAGCAGTTACAAGCTACAGCACCCTGTACTCCTCTGTTACTTGTGTTCTGGATTGACACCACATCCCTTATGTTGCACATTTGTTTCACATGTTTGGTTTCAGTTTGATTTAATGTTATTTTAATTTATCACACACTCCACCCCACCCCAGTGTGTCAATAGATGTGTTTTCTTGATAGGCCAAGAGCTCGAGACTGAGCCCGGTCCAGACGGCAAAAAAGCATATTTACAGAGTACATTTTTTAAGCCATTTGTTTTAACAGTGCCACTACCAGCTATTGTGGTTATGTGGGCATATGTCTTGGAGACAGTTCTTTACCTGAGGTGCAGGCCAAACTGTGATTGTTATTCCAGTATTGAGAAATAAAAAGGTAATTTGATGAGTGGCACAATATTCAATGATGTGAGCTGTGGGGGAGATTTGTGCTGCCACTTGCCAGATAGGGTGTAAGAAAAGTGTGGGGACTGCCACTCGCCATGAGAGGAGAGTGGAGGTTTCTTTAATTTGACTGCTGAGATGTGCACATTCATTGACGACTTGATCACAGTACTAATACGGCTGGCCTTTGATGGAGCAGCTGCCACAGCTAACTATGCCTGTGTGTTGCACTGTGCTATGCTTTGAAAACATTCACTTTATTCAAACAACATTTGGAAAAAAAATGTGGCTATCAAGGTTGTGGATGAGGTGACAGTTCCACATGTGGGGTATTGTGCCTTCCTCGCTCAGTCATTTGTAATAAGAGCAGAGAAGTGAGCCCAGTAAGGTTTGCTATGAATTTTATGTGGAAGATGGGGGTGTTGCAAGGGTGCTGTCTTTTTTGTAAGTGAGAGAAAGACTATGGCTGCATTCATAGATTGAATGTGGGGCTGATAGGCAATGGTCAAGAAGTATGAGCACAAGAATACCTCAGTCTAGAAAGGGAAGCTGGGCTGCGACTCACTTTTTATTTCATGTTTGTCAACTGAAAGTTAATGTACCCTCATGACAGGTGTAACTGACAGTCATCAACCAGGAAAAATAAATTCCTAAGTTGGGATAATGGCCAACATCAGGTTGGTTGAAGGAGGCATAGCCAAATGTTTCCACAACCCTAGAAGGGCCATTAGCACACCATAAAACACCCACTGTAGTACCATATTGGAATTAGGAAATAGGTTATTTTAAGCAAGTTTTACAAATTTTTAAACATATGACTTTTAGCTGTGCCATTCTTGGATAATGGCACAACTAAAAGCAATGATTTACCAATCAGAATTAAGCATTATTTACATTAATGTCATAATGTATTTAATAGAATACATCTGCCACTTACTAATGACAGCAATCAAAAACTACCGTACTAGTACTTTTTAGTACTTTTTTGACATCAAATATTTATGTAAGAAGTAGGAAATTACATGACATGGTGTGCTGTAATTATAATTATAAAGGTCACAGGACAGCAAGAAAGATGCAGTGGTGTTGTTTCATCCCCTCTTAAAACTGCCCAGCAACTTCACAGCTATCACCCCCTCAGGCAGTGTGTATTAAACCATGTCACCATTCTCTCTGTGAAATAGTGCCTATTCATTTCTCCTTAGAATCTACCACCCTCCCATTTTATACTTACCCCATAGTATCCATCGCTCACTTTAATATAAAAATTCACTCTGTAAAATCTTATACTTATTGATTTATGACCTTCATATATTTGAAGGACTCTAGCATGCCCTTCTATCCCTCTATTGCTCAAGGGAGTATACGTTCAGCTCAATCAGTTTTTCCTCCAGGGGTTTATCCTATATTCAAGATCCTGTGTGCGATATTGACAATGAATATGCATAACAACACTGGACCCAAGAATGACCCCGTGGTACTCCACATGATAAAGCTCTTATGATTGAGAGTTCTCACATTATGACTAGCCTATGCTACCAGTCCATCTGTTGCATCTTCATCCACACAGCAACAGGGGTAATACTTCCCCCTATGGATACAGGATGAAGATTCACCTGGAGTACTGTTTCCCATTCATGCTCCCAAGCATCAAATAATACTCGAGTAACTTGTAAACTGTATCATGCAGATATGAAAAATTATTTATGAAAAATATGACAGTTGCTATGAGGAGCATCTAATAGTACTACATATGACTTCTATCTAAGGCAGAAGGGGTTGGTGACAAATGATAGACTAGTTTCTTAGCAGAGTTAACAAAATAAATGCTGTTGAATACATTACATGGAATAACAATTTTTAAACTTGGGGTGTAAAACCTGCAAGGTATGGCTTACTGCTGACTTCCACTCCTTAATGGTCAACGGCACTTGACAAGCACTTGTACAGTGCATTGGGGATAGCATTTAGCTACAAGGTACTGTATATGCCAGTCTTTAAGGGTGATTTACCAGTGTTGTCTGCCAGCCAAGCAAACATCTAGAGGGGTTGCCATAGCTACCACCGATGTCACCGAGGAAAGTCTACTTAACACTCAGCTCCAGCAAGTAGAGTCGAGCGTGCAGCAGAAGTGACATGGGCAAAGGCCAGTGGCATCTGTAGGCATCAGTAAGGGAAGAGGGGAAGTAGGGCCACTACACTAATTGCAAGGTATTAAGTTGTTTTTAATGTATAAAAGGCTAAAGTAGTGTGTTGTAAAAAAATGGCTAGCAATAAAGGCAAAGCAACTGTGAAGAAGAATATTTGTATTTATTTTTTTATTGCTTTATTATGATCTAGGATTGACACCTATGAGCTAAAGGTTTGTTACATAGGTTCCAGGTCAGAATGGGTTAATTACAAACATCAGTTGACAGGACAACAGTTGAGGAAAAAAACGAGCAATTACATAGTATGAATGGGCATTAATATTAGTAACAGAGTAGAAAGGCATTAACATCAACCATATGAAGAGCAGGTGAGGAAGAAATGGCAGTACAAGACTAAGACAAGTTACTAAGTGCTGTAGTGGGACATAGTCCAAAGTGCAGAGAGTGGGCAGAGAAGATACACAGCCAAGAGGCCTTGTCAGTTAGGGGAACAACCAAGGGGGATATAATTGTTAGGAGGGTAGGACCAAGGAAAACAGGGCAGGACAGAGAATGTGCAATGGGCAGAGGGAGGGGAGAGGTAGGGGGGATGAAGTAGAGGGGAAGGCAGAAGGGTGAAATGTTGCTTGGATCATGAGGGGAGGCAGATGGGGGAACAGAGGTTGTGGATTAGAGCAGGCAGTGGCTGTGGGAGCAAAGCACTATTTGTTATTTAAGGTTCTGTTTGAAGGTACCCAGAGTGGGGAGTTTAGCAGTGCTATCCCAAAGGGAGTTGAACCATAGGGGAGCTTGATATGTGAAGAACCTTCATCCTTGGGAGGTGTAGCATTGGGGGATAATGAAGAACTGGTGCTCTGACCTAAGGTTAGGGAGAGGACTGATGCAAGGAACAAGAATTTGTTGAACCCCCGGGGGCAGAATAGGAGAGATATACTGTTATTGTTACAAGAAAAAGGCTTAATAATAATATGCAAGAACTGCAATTTGTATAGCCCAGTAAAAGGAACCAGTAATGGTACAGACTAGGAGTGTCACAAACCTGAGACACTTAAGGACTTATATAATTCCAGGGAAAAGTTACTCCAAGAACTTCAATAACTAAAAAGAACTACTGGAGAATGTGTTAATACACCTGAGAATTCTATTCCCTTTGTTTCAAAGGCAACAGGGAAAAGAATAAGTGACAGTACCTTGTCTCCAACAAATACTAGTGAGGAAAGACATGCCACAAAAAAAGTGTAGGGGATTCTCCTCAGAACAAGCATTAAATAGAAAATGTGTGAAAAAAGTAAAAACAACAGTTGAAACTTCAGGGAAATTTGAGCCACTCCAGCTTACTAATAGATTTGAACCCCTTCACAAAGATATGCAAACTGAAAATAGTAATGAAAATATAGAAAAAGAAAACCCTGAAAAGTTTGTTTTAGAGATTCAATAATAAAATACTATGACTTGTATGTCTGTAGGGAGGATAATGAAAATACTACTTTACTGTGTTACCCAGGAGCAAGGATAAACAATATTAAGGACAACATTAACAAAAATCAATATACCTAAACATTCATCAACTATTTTATATGTGGGAACAAACAATGTAGGACACGAGCACGAAAAAGATATCTGCCATAATTTAATTACATTGGGAGAACAACTGGTAAATGCTGAAATTCAGGTGGCAATTTCAGGAATTCTACTGATTGCTAGGGCCCAAAAAGAAAAAAAATAATACAATATATAGAATAAACATCTGATTTTGAAACTGGTGTTCAGATAGAATTATAGCATTCATAGATAATTGGAAAATGTTTAATAAAACATTTCAACTATATAGCCACAATGGACTTAATTTAAATAACAAAGGGACTAAAGCATTAGCAGAAAATGTCTTACAATATTGGGAATGGATGAATTTGAACTAAATAAAAAGGGGATAAGCTGCCAGTCAAAAACCAAAAAATCAAAGGCATTAAATCCAAACCTCAGAAACAAACAGTCATAATCTAAATATCATAAGGGTTCTTCAATTTAATGCCAGTGGTATGAATAATAAATTAAATGAGCTTCATGCTGTTATTGATAATTCACACCCACAAATAATTGGACTAACCAAGACCTGGTGGAATACTGAAAAGATGCAGTGTATGGGGAACTAACATTGAGGGATACTAATTGTATTGGAATGATAGGTGCAACAAAAAAGGGGGAGGTGTTGCCATTTGTATTACTAGTGAATTAAAAACCAGCAATATAACAGAAAGTATTATGGTAATGCAAAACATTGAATCCATTTGGATAAAAATTGATGGTGGATGCTGTAAATCTATAACTGTCAGTATAATATGTTGGCCTCCTAGCAGTGTAGCTTAGAAAATGTAATCCATAATAATGAAGATTGAAAAGCATATGAATTAGGGAAAGTTATGATTATGGGGGACATTAACATGAGGGGTGTTGATTGGGTTAAGGGAAAAGCATCTAACGGAATTGCAAACCAGTTCCTAGATACTTTAATAAAAATAATTTAAAACAGCATGTATGAGAACCAACAAGAAATAAACATATATTGGCTGTAGTAATAAGTTCTGATGAACTTCAAATTGAATCTTGTACAGTGCCCCGCCTCAGAGACCATAATTCTGTTGGTTTTACTATGAATTTTGAATAAATACCACAAAATTGTATTACAGAGATTTATTTATATGAGAAAGCAGATATGGAGAAAATCAGGGCTAAATTACATGATATAAACTGGGATGACCTGCTGAAGAATAAAAACACAGATAAAATGTGGAACATTATTAAATCATGTATCCTAACAACTGCAGATTAATATATCCCTAAAATTAGAAAGCAAAAAATAACAAAATGCCAAAGTGGCTAAATAAAAAGATCAGAAAACTTAAAAAAAATAAAAATAAGTTATATAAAAGACTCAAACAGTCACCTTTGGAAATATAATTTAAAAACTATAAGAATCATCTAAAAAGGTGTGAAACAGAAATTAAGAAAGTGAAGATAAGTATAGAAGTTTCATTAGCCTGTAAAGCAAGAAAATATAATTTTGAAGAGTTTTATGCATATATCTCCTCATTAAATAAACCACAGTCCCAGGCTGGCCCTATCATACATGGCAATAAAACAGTGAAAATAATGCAGAACTAGCAGAATTATTTAATAATTACTTCTGTGAAGTTTATAATAAGGACTCAAGGCCAAGAGAAATAAGGAAGTCAATAAAAAATAATATTGAAATAAATGAAGCAGATACTAGAAGTAAAATTCAACGACTGAAAAAAATGTATCTCCTGTATTAGATAAAATATCTGCAAGATTATTGCAAATTATGAATGAGCACATCACAAAATCATTAAAAATGTTGTTCAAACTATCCTTGAGCACAGGTACATTATCACAAGATTCGAGATTGCTACATGTGGTGCCAATTTTTAAAAAGGGCAACACTGCAAGTAAAGAGACCCATAGACCTATTAGTCTTACCAGTGTTTGTTGTAAGATCTTGGAATCCATAATCAAGGGTAGATTATCTACTATTTGGGGAAGCTGTGATACTGTTCAGCATGGCTTTTAAACAGGGTAGGAGATGCACAACAAATCTGTTATGTTTTTATGAGAGGGTTAGTTCTACCCTAGACTAGAATATTCCATGTGTTGTAATATATTTAGACTTTGCTAAAGCCTTTGATCTTACCCCTCATTGGGCTATTATAGCAAAATTAACAAATTTTGGAATAAATGTAGCACTCATTGACTGGATAACAGAATGGCTCTATAATCAAATACAGAGGGTTATGGTTAATGGACATTTGTCTGGGGTGGAAGCTGTCACAGTGGGGTGTCCCAGTGATCTGTGCTGGGTTCAGCACTTTTTCAGATTTTCATTGCTGATTTATCATGTGACATAGATAGATGGGTGTCAAAATATGCTGATGACACCAAGATAGGTGGTCCCTCTAGCACATAAATGGAAGCATCCATCATACAATGAGATCTGGATAGGATTGTTAGTTGGACACATGTATGGGGTATGAGACAAAACCAGAAGAAATGTAAGGTGATACACATTGGGAAAAATAATAGATTTAATTATTAAATACAGGATAACCCTTGCACATATTCAATGAAAGTACTTTTACACACTAAGGGTGGTGAATGTATGGAATAGTTTGTCACTTGAGGTGGTGATTAGTAAGAATAAAACTGAATTTAAAAGAATTTAGATGCTTTTATACTAAAGGTGGCAGTTTAAAGTATTATTGATATGGACTATAGGAGCACACATAGTTATACTCCTTCTAGCTCCTGATGAATCTTAGTATGAACAAATTTGGGCACATTTCCAAACAGTAGGGAAATTAAAAGGAAGAAGGAGATTCAGAAGGGAGTAGAGAATGTGTGTCTTTACGAAAAGGGTGGTGTAACATTGCAACACTCATTCACGTCAGGTGCTTGACTAAAAAAGACATTCAGGGGAGTACAATATGCATGTGATGTGGTGAAGAGACTACTTGTCAACTAGGGGGACAAGACCAGGAGCTGATATGATGTCATAATGTGGATAATTAGTTTTAGTATCCATGAAGGATTAACAGTATAACACATATTAGACTGAACTGCTATACAGGATGGACATATGCCATTTCACTGAAGTCATGATATATGTTTATATGTTCATATACTTACATATTATAATGAAGTACTTACCCAACACAGATGACACCCTGCCCTTTGCAGTTGTGCTACTGGCTGACTCTGACTTGAAGCACTGTCAGTTTGTGTTCTTTCCATACCTGTTGGTTATTAATAGCATTAATAACATTTAGAGTGAAAAAACAACAATGAATAACAGAGTAATCAGCACGTCAACTAAAATAATTCTACAATGCAGGAAACCTAACAATGTGAGAGTCATAACTGAGGATAAGCACACATGTTGACTCATAAAGTAAGGTAAACAAAAGTTTTAATAGACGTATTATGGAGGTGACAAAAACAGGACATTTCAAGCAAGTGAAATTTGCATAAAAAACATTTTTACATGCAGTGGAGGGGGGTTTAGAAGGGAGGTAAGAAAGAACTTCTTGACACAAAAGGTTGCCTCACCTCATGTATGACTTAACTAATCACAGTGGGGAAACATACACAGATGCAGTCTGGTACAATCACTCAAAATTGGACACAAACACAAAAGTATGACACAATTTATCTGATTGTTGCGAACTATGCATTAATTTCAAATAGCCCAGGGTAACAGCTAAATGTTAGCTATTTTTTTCCCCAGCATGGTGACGTGCTACAGGATGCATACTACTGCCTTACAGTACCAAACTTCACAAGTGCTTGCCTGGAACTCAGCTATACATCATACAGTACAACACACTGTAGTCATGTGGTAATTTAGCAGTATCACACGCCAGCTTGTATGTCATCTAATGTTATTCAATTTGAAGCTCAGATGTAATTACTACATCATATCACAGATGAGGGCATGACAGGTAGAGCTGGAGACAATTCATTGTAAGCAATGTATTGGGGGGAGGAGAATATTGCTCAAGGAGCAAAGGCACAAAAAACATAATGTTTACACTGGTTCCATCGGGGTGCACAACACACTTACGTGACTTGTTCAAGGTCACACATATGGAGGTGGGTGCTGTGGCATTGAAACAAATATCACAACTTTTGATGAGCACTGCACAAAACAGCAACCCTATACTGCCTCCGATGTAGGGATCTATGTAGCTATCACAGTACACTACTTAAATGCATTTATTTTGTATAGGTTGTGAAAAAAGTGAAATATAATGTTATTCAACACATTTGTAGATAAATAACATTATATATTTCTCACTATAATACATCAAAAATCAAAATGAACAAGACTGAGTGACATCCCATTCATCAGATCACACAATGAATATGTTTTCCTTTGTCACACAGAACAAGGACAAGTCCATAATACACATAGAAGATGTGGGTTAAGCTGGAAAGGAAAATGGGCCAGCCATCTGCACAGGTGTGGTCTATAGACCACCAGCCCAGGAGGAAGAAACAGATAGGGAGCAGATGCTAGCCATCCAAGGGATGGCAGACAAGGGTGAGATAGTACTAGTTGGAGACTTCAATATTCCAGACATGGACTGGAGCATCCCAGTAGCAGCATCAACTAGGAGCAGATTTATCCTGGACTCCCTTCAGGGTGCCTTCTTCAAGCAACTGGTCATGGGAACCAACTCAGCAGAAGGCAATACTGGACCTTGTCTCACAAACAGGGACAGTGTGATGGGGGTAATAATTGGGAAGCACCTGGGGAACAGTGACCACCAGTCATTGTGGTTTGAAATCACAGAAAGAGCATAACCAAACCACACAAAAACACGTATCCTAGATTTTAGGGGGGCAGACTTTGGGAAAATGGGGAGATACTTGAAAGAGGCATTAAGGGGAATGGAGCAGGAATCAGGAGTTGAGGAACAGTGGGCAGTATTTAAAATGGGGATTACAAGAACAACAGAATTATGCATTAAGCAGGTTAGCAAGAGGAAAAGGAAGAGGAGACCATTATGGTTTTCCAAAGAGAGCAAAGAAATTGAAAGCCAAAAGACTGTATTCAGGCAATACAAAAGACACAGGCAGAAGGGATAGGGAGAAGTACCAGAGAGAAGCAAAGGGCAGGAGGCCAGTAAGGGAAGCCAAAGCTCAGACAGAAGAACACATTGCAAAATCAGTGGGTAGAGGGGACAAAACCTTTACAGGTACATAACTGAAAAAGAAAGGCAAAGGGAGGGATAGTGAGACTGAAGGGAGAGGATGGGGCGTGGAGGATGACAACAGTAAAGCTGACATATTGAACAGGTATTTCTGCTCAGTCTTTACTGAGGAAGAGGAGGGTAATGGGTCTGAAGGGAGTACAAGGGGTGAGAATGGTGCAGAAATGGACATAAGTCCCTTTACACGAGAAAGGATCCTGAAGGAACTGGAAGTAATAAGCGTTGATAAAGCAATGGGGCCAGATGGGGTGCACCCCAGGGTCCTTAAAGAACTAAGAGAGGTGGTGGCTGAACCTCTGGCTATCCTATTTAGCTGATCACTGGAAACAGGGGAGGTACCCAAAGACTGGAGGACAGAAGATGTAGTCCCCTTATTCAAAATTGGAAACAAAGAGGAAGCGGGGAATTACAGACCAGTCAGCCTCACCTCGGTAGTGGGGAAGATCATGGAAGCACTACTGAAGGAGAGATTGGTGGGACATCTGGTTGTCAATGGACTACAGGACCCAAGGCAGCATGGTTTCACCAGGGGAGGTCATGCTAGACCAACCTCGTTGAATTGTTTGACTGGGTGACTAGGGAGGTGGATCAGGGGAGGGCAATGGACATGGCCTATCTGGACTTCAGCAAGGCCTTTGACACTGTGCCACATAGAAGACTATTACACAAACTGGGGAATATGGGTGTGGGCGGGACAGTGGTGTGGTGGGTAGGTAACTGGCTGGGTGGCAGGACACAGAGGGTGGTGGTAAATGGCTGTCACTCCACAGAGGGAAGAGTGACCAGTGGGGTACCACAGGGATCAGTGCTGGGACTGGTCCTGTTCAACATCTTCATCAGTGACATTGCACAGGACCTAGAAGGCAGAATTTCACTGTTCACTGATGATACAAAGCTCTGTAATAGAGTAGACACACCAGAGGGTGTAGACAGAATGAGAAGGGACCTCCATAAACTTGAAGAATGGTCAGGGGTTTGGCAGTTGAAATTCCATGCAAAGAAGTGCAAGATAATGCATATGGGGCACAAAAACCCTGGCACAATATATCAGTTGGGGGGTGAGGATATAGCATGCACCAAGCAGGAAAGGGATCTTGGGGTTATCTTCTCTGATGACCTCAAGATAGGGAAACAGTGTGACAAGGCAGCAGGTAAAGCAAATAGGATGCTGGGATGCATAGGCAGGAGCATCACCAGCAGGAAAAGGGAGGTCATAATTCCACTATACAAGACACTAGTGAGGCCCACCTGGAGTACAGTGTACAGTTCTGGAGACCTTACCTACACAAGGACTTAGACAGGGTAGAGAAGGTTCAGAGGAGGGCAACAAAGATGGTACATGGATTGCATCACAAGTCCTATGAGGACAGGTTGAAGGAACTGAATATGTACTCCCTGGAGGAGAGGAGGGAGAGAGAGGTTATGATAGAGACATACAAGTATCTTACAGAGAGGAACAGGGTGCAGGAATACACTATTTTTTAGCTAAAAAGATGTTCCAGGACTAGAGGGCATGGGATGAAGTAGGAGGGAGGATGATTCAGAGGAAACATGAGGAAGAATTTCTTCATACAATTGGTGGTGGACAAGTGGAACACCCTGCCAGAGGAAGTGGTGGGGGCTGAAACATCATGGGATTTAAGAATGCATGGGATAGACATAAAGGAATTCTGGAGGTCAGGGGTACGGGTCAACAGACTTTTTGGAAAACATAAACTGAACTTATAAGCTCAAATGGGCAGACTGGGTGGGCCATAGGCCCTTATCTGCTGACACTGTCTATGTGTAATGACCTATGAGCAAGTACGACATTAGTTAACCAAAGCAATAACACATAAACAGGAGTTACATTAGCTGTTACTGTGACTTCTGGGAGTGCCTTCTGGAGTACTGCTGTTGCACAACATTATTACAAAATACATGTCATGAGGGTACAATTTCTTTAATTTGTGAGGAGGTAAGACTTTTAAAAGTCAATCATTCATATCTACCGCCAACTCAGTTATGACAATTATGTCATGTTTGAACAAAGGCCATTGTATGTATATCCTAAGTGTATAACATTTATATGACTTAAAATTTGAAAATAATGAAATATCAATTCCGACTGGTACTGTGACCCTCCTCTCTCTTCCTCTTCCTTGATTGTCCCTCATGAATGGTACATGCTCCACATAGCAGCTCCACAACTTCATGCTCCTGTTGCTGGAGGTCATAACATCTATGCTTTAATTGTTTGATAGTACATGGATGCTTCCCTGCTGTCCTTCTGTCACACCCTTTATTAGTCCCCACAGTTCCTATCATTGTTTGAAGGGAAGTCTAACAGGCTCAAGCAATTCCTTGATATGTTTCATCACCTTCTTATCTAGGAGGGTGACATCCTTGCTAAAGAAGGGGGGGACAACTTGCACCTGGGGCTGCTGTCATGCTGCTCCTCCACTTCCAACTTCTTCACTGGCTGCTATGAAGCCTACTGTGGTGCCTCCTGCAGTTTAACACCCTGCTCAGGAATTTGCTCAAGCTATTCCTGCTAGGATTGCTGCTGACCATTAACACCATATACTGCAGCCTGATCCTCCCCTCTTCCTGGTGATGACATTTTAGTCAATACAAAACACTTCAGTGACAAGGTTAGGCAGCAAGTTAAGTGTATGCAGTCAATGAAAGATGCTATCAAACTGTAAAATGTAGTCTGAAGCTCCAAACTGCGGTTTCAGAACGACGACTTACATGTGGCATAAACTGCGATTTTATAATTCACAATTCACAGAACAATTCACCGTGCTCTGTAAATGGTGGGTTTCTAGATATGCGACTCGAGATGACTGAATTATATATCACAAAGAAGTGAACCACAGAAAAATAAACCATGGATTAGTATATTCAATATGATGTTATACAGTAAATAGTCAATGACAGATGCTATCAAACTGCAAAATGTAGTCTGAAGCTCCAAACTGTGGTTTCAGAATGGTGACTTACATGTGGCATAAACCACAATTTTATAATCCACAATTCACAGAATGGTTCACTGTGCTCTGTAAATGGTGGATTTCTAGATATGCAACTCAAGATGACTGAATTATATATCACAGAGATGTGAACTGTGGAAAAATAAACCACGGATTAACACATTTAATGTGGAATGGAAGCAATACATTTCCAGGTAACACATTTGCGTGATTTGGATCACTTTAGGAATGGCGTATGTAAATTGCAGAATATATGTTCCGTGGAACCAATCATTCTGCAATATAAATACACATTCGTAAAAGCAATCTGTACTTCAAAATGGCAGGTTCGGCCAAAAACAGCAAGTTATTTGGGGCATTCCACAGAAGTGGAAATTCCACTTTCACATGAAATTCGTGGGGGGAATATAATTTTCGCACAGGCCTTGCTGCCTGGTATCCTGTAGACCATTTGCCTTCCTTTATTGTTTATTCCAATATTTTCCCCATGACAGACATCAGACTGATTGGTTTGCAGCTGCCCAGCTCACATCAACTCCAATTTTATGCAGGGGGGCCACATCTATTGCTTCTGTTTCCTCGGCATACCTCCAGTTTCCAAAGAGCAATTAAAGAGATCTGCCAGTGGCCTGCCAGGATGTGCACTGTCTCACTCAACACCCTTGAGTGCATCCCAGTAGGTCCAAGAGATTTATTCAGCCTCAAAGCCTGCAGGCCCTTGGACACCCTCTCCTGCATGATAGGCTCCATGTTGAAACTGTTAATGACCCTTTACTGGTTTTAACGTTGCATTCTGACAATGGGCCCCTGCCTTCCACAATGAACAATGACCAGAAGTATGTGTTCATTAAGTTCACCTATCTATCCTCCTCCTCCTCCAAGACCTGCCTTTTCCTAAACCTGACACCCCTCTGTTGGTTTTGTGCTGCTATGTATCAAAAGGCTGCTTTGTCACCTTCTTTATCCCCATCTCTAATCTCAGCTCTGTAGCTGCTCTTGTCTGTCGTGCTGCTGTTTTGGACACCCTCAACCTCTCCTAGTGCTCTTCCCTTTTCTCTGCTATTGGAAGTGCTTTGTACCTAATAAATGCCCTTCCTTTTATCTTCACTGCCTTAGTCACCCCCTTGGAAAAAGCTCAGTGGTTTCTTTCTCCTTTTGCCCATCACCACCATCCTTGTGTAAAGACTTGTCACCTCCAGTTCCCCCATCTTTTAAGTCCCATTTGGTGCCCATTACAGCCACTGCTTTGACACCCTGCAGTGTTTTCCCTAGATCTTCCCTGATACTCCCCAAATCTGCCCTCCTGAAATGTAGGACATTAGTCCTGGAGTGCACCCTGTCTGCTTGCAGCTTGATCTCCACACATACAGTCCTGTGATTGCTGGATCCCAGTGATCCCCCCACTATGACCTCCACCACACTGTCCCTGTTTGTCAGGACAATATTCAGTTTGGCCCTTTCTCTAAATGGTCCTGTGACCATCTGTGCAAGAAATGTCACTTGGGGGATGTGGCCAGCTACCAAGCATGATAGACACACACTGGCTAGGATTCCCAATGCATCACTTCTAAAACATTTTATACTTATTTAAAAACTGACACTTAATGGTAATATTTAATATTTCTGAACTTCTGACAACTGATGGTGCTCCTTCTCAGAGGTGCTGCCTGTCAAAGGCATGGGGGAGGCGAGGGTAATTGGCACCATGCAGTTTAATGAATGGTTGAAAAAATGGTGTGGAGCACAGGGGTTTGGATTCATTGGGGACTGGGGTTCCACCTGGAGGGACACCAGCCTATACTGGCAGGATGGTCTGCATCTGTCCAGGAAGGGAACAAGTCTTTTGAGCAATCGGTTTAAATGCTTCATTGGCAAGCTTTTAAACTAGTCAATGGGGAGGCACTGACAAGCAGCAGAAAAATCCCAGCCTCCCTACAAAACAGGGTACTAAATGAGAAAAGACCAAGGTAGAACGGTCAGTGGGGATGCTGCAACAGAAGGTAAGGCCATCAAAATGGAGAGCAATGAGTACCAATGCCCGTAGTCTAGGTAACAAGCTTCCTGAATTAGTGGCCTTGATGGAGGAGGAACATCTGGATATCGTGGCAGTCACAGAAACATGGTACACACAAAACCATGACTGGGACGTAAACATACCAGGATACACTATCTACAGGAGGGACAGGGAGGGTAAAGGGGAGGAGTAGTTCTTTACATAAGGGAAGGAATAAAAGCAACAGAACAAAAGGGTAAACAGGGAGGAGAAGAAGCACTGTGGGTAAATTTGGAGACAGGCAATGGCACCACAATCCGCACAGGGGTTGTATACAGACCCCCTTCTCAGGGGGAAGAAGTGGACAAGGAAATGATAGAAAGTATACTTAGAATGGCAGAAAAAGGGGAGATATTGCTGATGGGTGATCTGAATATGCCAGATGTTAACTGGAGCGCAGTTGCAGCTGCCACTTCGAAGAGTGCAGTTATTCTAGATGCCCTACAGGGGGCATGCCTTAGACAACTAGTACTGGAGCCCACTCGAGAGGGAGCAATATTAGACTTGATACTCTCAAATGGAGATGGAGAGGATCACAGATGTAGAAGTGGGTAGCCATCTGGGAACTAGCGACCATCGAACAGTATGGTTCACAATAAACACAGCAATAGAGTCAAGCCATACAAAGACAAAAGTACTGGACTTTAGGAGGGCTGACTTTGCCAAAATGGGTGAGTGCCTAAGGAATGCACTAGCAAATGGGCGGGAAGGAGGGGTGGAAGAACAATGGGGAATAATAAAAACTGCCATCACAGAGGTAACGAGCCTTTGTGTGAAGCAAATAAACAAAACAAGACGATGTAAGAAACCACTATGGTTCTCAAAGGAAGTGGCAGTGAAGGTTCAAGAGAAAAAGAAAGCATTCAGGAAGTACAAGGAATCGCAGCAGGAGCAGAACAGAGAACTGTATCAGTTAAAGCAAAAGGAGGCTGGGAAGGCAGTCAGAACAGCAAAGGCCCAAACTGAGGAAAAGATAGCCAACTCAGTTAAGAAGGGGAATAAAACCTTTTATAGGTACATCAGGGAGCAAAGGAAGACGAAGGGAGGGATAGTGAGGCTTAATAAAGGGAGGGAGGGTGGGCAGAGGGAGAATGTGAAAAGGCAGAGATACTAAACAAATATTTTTGCTCAGTATTTACAAAGGAAGAGGGGGAGGTACATAAAACAAACAGTAGTAACACTCTGGATACAGAAGTTGATACCAGCCCATTTACAGAAGAAAGGGTTCTGAAAGAACTCTTAAAACTGAAGGTGGACAAAGCAATGGGGCCTGATGGGTTCATCCCAGAATTCTAAAGAACTAAGGGTAGAACTAGTGACACCACTGACTACCCTCTTTAACAAATCATGGGAGGATGGGGTGGTACCCGAGGACTGGAGGAGGGCAGATGTGATTCCCCTTCACAAAAGTGGGAGCAAGGCAGAAGCAGGAAACTATAGACCTGTTAGTTTAACCTCAGTGATAGGGAAAATGATGGAATCACTTCTAAAGGAAAGAATTGTCGCGTATCTAGAGGCCAGAAGGGCACAGGACCCTAGGCAGCATGGATTCACAGCGGGAAGGTCATGCCAGACGAATCTGATAGATTTCTTTGACTGGGTGACCAAAGTAGTAGATCAGGGAGGGGCTGTGGACATGGCCTACCCAGACTTTAGCAAGGCATTTGACACAGTCCCACACAAAAGATTAATATATAAGTTAGCCAGCCTGGGGGTGGGTCCCAAGATGACAGCCTGGGTAAAGAATTGGCTGGAGAATAGGACACAGAGAGTAATAGTAAATGGAGTCCACTCAGAAGAAAGGAGGTTACTAGCGAGGTACCTGAGGGTTCAATATTAGGACCAGTCCTCTTCAATGTCTTTATAAGACGACATTGCAGAAGGACTGGAAGGAAAATATGTCTCTTTGCAGATGACACTAAGATCTGCAACAGAGTTGATGCACAGGTGGGGTGGAAAGGATGAGAAGGGACTTGGCAAGGTTAGAGGAATGGTCAAATGTATGGCAGCTTAGATTCAATGCTAAGAAGTGCAAGGTAATGCACCTGGGAAACAAAAATCCAGGGGAAGAGTACACAATGGGGGGTGAGATACTAACAACAACAAAATGGAAAGGGACCTGGGGTGAGTCATATCAGATGACCTAAAGGTGGGCAAGCAATGTGAGAAGGCAGCAAGGAGGGCTGGGGGATACTGGGATGCATAGGAGAGGCATCACCAGTAGAAAACAGGAAGTCATTATCCCTCTGTACAGACAGCTGGTGAGACCCCATCTGAGTACTGTGTGCAGTTCTGGAGACTCAATCTCCGTCAAAGACATAGACAGGATGGAAGCTGTCCAGAGGAGGGCATCTAAAATGGTGCAGGGTCTGCACCGGAGGACATATGAAGAGAGACTTAAGGAGCTTAATATGTATAGCCTCGAGGAAAGGAGGAGAGGGGGACATGATAGAAACTTTCAAGTACCTCAAGGGAATCAACAAAGTCCAAGAGGGTAGCATCTTTCAAAAGAGGTGTGCAAGAACAAGAGGGCACAATTTGAAGATAGAGGGGGGGCTCAGAGGTAATTTAAGGAAGTATTTTTTCACAGAGAGGGTTGTGGATGCATGGAATGGCCTTCCGGAGGAGGTTGTGGAGTCAAAATCAGTGGTGGAATTCAAGCATGCATGGGATAGTCATAAGGCAATTCTGGGGGGTTGGGGTAGGAAGAAGTAGGCTGCTGGTTAACTAGGATCTGCAGCTTATCCAGTAGGTAGGGAAATGGGCAGACTGGGTGGGCCAAGCGGTCCTTATCTGCCATCAAATTCTATGTTTCTATGTTTCTATGTTTCCTAAAACCAGAAAATAAAACAAATGAAGCTTAATTCTGAAACCTTATCAAAGTCAACAGGATCCTCAGTGCAGGCCCGAATGCTATCACAGGTGATAGCAGCAGAGGCAGGACTAGGAAAAGAGCTCCAAGAGAAAGTAGCAGCAGAGTTGCTGGCCCTGATCACTAACCTTCAGCAGGAAGTTTAAGCTGGATTTAGTAATTTAGCAGTGCAGCTAACCCACCAACAATCTTTGGTAACAGGGCTTGTCAAAACATTGGCAACACAAACCTCCTGCCAGGATGAGGCAACAAAGTACATCAGCAAGCTGGAATATGCCCTGCAGGACTTGACTCAGGACAGGAATTAACTACGGGAGAAAGAGGTAGCCCTGTGTGCCAGAGAAAAAGGTAAAGAAAATATGGCTTGGTGATCGAACATTCTACTAATTGGTCCCCCCATTGGATTAGAAGGGTGAGAAGGAGGACAAGCTGTGCAGAAATTGCTCTCTGATATGCTGGGACTGGAGACAGCAGCCATCAAGTACAAAATTCAGTGCACCTGGAGGATTGTCCCAAAAATGAAAGATAGTGAAAGAGCTAGCATTATTTGAGAAAGTATCTCTGATTCCCTGAAAAGGAGAAGGTACTGAGGACTGCCCAGGGTCATGGATCTACTGAAGTGGAGGGGGGTTGTGTCATATTCTAATAAGATTTCAGTAGAGAGCTGCAACTTCAGTGCCAGACATCTGCAAACATAAAGGAAAAGTCCTTCCTGCAACTTTACCAAGCCTCAAGATGTGAATGACTTCATAAATGCTGAAGATGCAGTGAGTCAGGGATGCTTGCAGCAGCATAAAGTACCACAAACATAATGCAGTATGCACTTCTAATCTTCTTGAAAGATAAGAACTCCTTTTTGCCAAAGCAATGCTTTGGTATTAGTAGTAGTAGTAGTGGTTTTATTTGTCTTTGGCACCCTTCCACAGAGGCCCAGGTTGCCATTATAAAGAAATAAAAAACACACATACAATTAATAATAGTTAACAATAACATCATAATAAACAATACAATCTCTTGAAAACTATAAAACATAGATATCAGCTAACAACCCTCTTAAGTACCAAACACCTGAGCAAACTGATACATTTTAAAGTCTTTTTTAAAGGCTTCTACTGATGGGGCCTCCCTCAGAGCCCTTGGTAGTGAAGTGAGTTCCACAGTACCAGACCTGTCATTGTGAAGGCTTTGTCCCCTGTTGTTTTTGTTTGGTCCTGGGGACAACTAGGATCCCCTTATCGGAAGAATGGAGGAAGCAAGTGGGAAGAAATGAATGTAGAACTTCACACAGATGTCCTGGACCCAGTCTGTGCAGGGCCATATAGCTAAACAAACTGAACTTATAGGAGATATGCCACTTAAACAGCAACCAGTGCAGTTCCCACAACACAAGAGTAATGTGACTTAACCTAGAAAGACCTGTCAGCAGTCTTGCAGTCACGTTCTGCATTAGCTGCAGGCATCATAGCACACCTCCACTGACCCCAAGGTAGAGGATAATGCAGTAATCGAGATGAGATGTCATAAAGGCATGCACCACTGATGCCAAGTAGAGATGGGTGAAGTTGACAAACTCCACTCCACTAAATATTTTGCAAAGTTCGTGCATTTCGTGAAATATGTCGCGGATGCAAAGTGTGAAATTCTGACTGTGAAATGCAGAATTTCACCAGCAAAGTGTTGAATTTCAGCTGCGAACAGCAGAATTGTGTCCTCGAATGTCAGAATTTAGCCCACAAATGGCAGAATTTCACAATTTGTGGGTGAAATTCTGTACTTCACTGGCTAAATTCTGCATTTCATGGGTGGAATTTCGCAAATTCGCTGCTGCAAAATATTTTGCCAATTACTCAAAATTCACAAAATATTTCACGCAGCAAAATTGCCGACTTCACTGGAACTTCTCTGGCAAACATAACTTTGGCACATTCCTAATGGCAAGTCTTCAGGGGGGATAAGGGAACAAATTCAGTTGATATTTGTAAGGTGGCAAAAGCCATTCCACATGACTGTTGACACCTGAGCCTCAAATGTCAGCCCCTCATCTAGAATGTTGCCCAGATTCTTCACCTCTTGGGCAGTATCAAGGCTGGAGATACTGAGACTGAGGTCTGATACCCTACCAGATACTACAAATCCCACTCTTACGTAGCTCAACCACCAGTACTTCAGTTTTGTTTGGACTGAGTCTCAGTCAGCTCAAGGACATCCAGCTTTGATTCTGAGACAAACACTTGCTCAGCACAGCCACTGCTCCCTGGTCCTGGTGTGCAACGGACAGATAGAGCTGGGTGTAATATGCATAACAGTGAAACCCAACTCCATATTGCCTAATAATCATGCCCAGGGGTAGCATGCACACTGAAAATAACATGGGCAAAAGGACTGATCCCTGAGGTAACCCACAGTGCAGGACACTTGGTCACAATGGGAAATTACCCTTCACAACCCATTGAGACCTGCCCCTAAGGAAGGACTCAAACCAGCTAATGACTTTGCCAGAGAGTCCTATGTATTCCCTGAGATGGAGCAATAACAGCCCATGGTCAATTGGTTGAACGCTCTGGAGATATCCAGAAGAATGAGACTTGACCACTCTCCTCTATCTCTCACCATGAACAAATCATAAATACATCCTGGGCAGAGCAGTCTCAGTGCTGAACTTTGTCCAAAACCTGACTGGAGAGGATCATATGCAGTAGAAGCCACTTAAAGGGGATGTGGTTAAAGGGGATGTCCGCATAATTGGAATGATCCCCTGGGCACTGATGTTTAGCTAATGTTATTCAATGGGACAAGCTTTTGTTTAATTGGGATATCTTGTTGCTTAACTGGGATGATTATCTAGTCACAAGTGTAGGAAAAGGTGCTGAAAATTTAATCGCACCTCATTAAGTGCCCTGTATTTAAGCTGTTTCACATTCCCACCTGCTAAGCATCTCTCTGGAGTGTGTTTAGCATCTCTCTCTCTCTCTCTCTCTCTCTCTCTCTCTCGTGTGTTTGGTTTGCAGGATGGCATCTACAAGCAACAACAAAAGAGTCACCCTCCCACTGAGTGAGAAAATAAAAGTTATCAAGGCTTTACAGCTGCCAAACTCCTCTCTGTCTCAAAAACTGCTTCAGTAAGTGAAGCTAAGTGATTTTAATTAAAGTTCTGTATTTTGCTTTCACCAATTAAATAAAGATTAAATCAAGAACCAAACCAAACACACTTTTACAAAAAGGAGCTGTAATCATAAAAAGCACCAGTATCCAGTACTTCTTGATGTTTTGTTTATCTTCTCTGTTTTGTTTGTTACTGTAACATGTGTGTGTGTGTGTGTCTCATGAGCAAAGTTTTTTCCGGTTGTGATAGAAAAAAAGGCTGCTTCTGATAAATAGGATGGCCGCTTAAAGTGGATGATAGGGTGTCCACGGAGGTGTCCCCTTTAAGAGGCTTCTACTGTACTATATGTCAAAGGTCTCCAGATGAGTCTCCAGCTGTAACACAGCAACCTTCTCAATAACCTTGCCTAAAAAATGCAGGTGCGAGACAGGCAGGCAGTTTGCTAGTACTTCTGAATCCAACATATTTTTTTTTTCAAAAGTGGACTCACCAGTGCACTTTAGTTCAGCAGTGAAGATCCCCTCTGATAAGGAGCATCAAATGATGTCAGCAAAAATTGGGAACAACTTCTCAGCGCAGCCAACTGAGAGCCACGTTGGGCCAGGGTGCAGTTCACAGTAAGTTGGTCACATCCCTGAGATCACCCTAACAACCTCCTTCATCGCTGGCCAAAACTCACTCCATGACCACTGACTACTATGGTAACATCCAGTTTGGGGATGTTATATTGGCAGTATGGGTTAGACACAGACTCAGAGTAGCCCAATTTTTTCAATCAATCAAATACTTTATTTGTTTGATTCTTGATGCGTCATCACAATGGCATTTTACAAAACCAGTTTAAAATGCAGTACATACTTTCCATACATTTTAAAAGAGAAAATATAATATACTTATTTAAATGTCTACATGAAGAAGTAAAATTTATGTTCCAAACTGTTCAATAGGAACTGTAATGTGTGCAATCATTTTATTCTTTCTTCCATTCACATAGTTTAAATAATTTTCTATTTCAACAGTACAAAAGTTTACAAGCAAATATCAAGTGTTTTTACTAGTAAGTAGTAAGATATTACTACTGGAGATTAAGCAGTAGGATCAAATACCAAACGTGCCTAATAGCTAAAAAAATGCTCATTGGACTCTTGCCACCAGGAGTGGTAAACCTTCTGAGCAAATCTCTCAGGTCCCAACACACTCCTACTTCAACCACCAAACTCTTTCTAGTCCCTAGATGTCAGACAGCTCAATGACAGTGATCCTTTTTATATAGAGCCCCACTCTGGTTCAAAGAGTTGCACAATGAAATAACTAGTCTACCCAACCTTGGCCAGTTTAAAATTACGCTCTTCCAGCATCTCATATCTGTTAGCTCCTGTGATTGCTTCTCCTAATCTGAGGTATGCCTGGCCCCATCTCCTTTCACCTCCTGAGTCCTCCCTACTCACCCCCCACCTCCTCATGCTCCCACTGTTTGACAGTCCTGACAAGGCCCATGGCTGCTACCCTTACCTCTCGCCCTCTCTTCTTCTTCTCCTCCTTCCTTCTCCTCTCCCTCACAAAATCCTGCTTGCCCTTATAAGCAACTTGACAAAGCCCCGGCTGCAACCCTTCTCCCTTTTCCTATAATCTTACTGCTCCCTGCTTCTTCCTTCTATTTTTCTCCACTCCTTTCTCATATTTTGAATTACTGTTTGTCAATGATGTATTATACACTGTCAATGTATGTTAGAAACTCAACTTGTTAGTTCCACCTTTGCATGTATGTATGTTTCCCTCCCCACTGATGTGGAACCTTTGTAAATGAGCTGCTTTGTGCTCAAAGGTACTTTGTAATCCAAGAGTGAATAAATAAATAGTAGATGTGAAGCCAGATATGGTGAAAGAAATTACTTCTTTAACAACAATCTATATAATCAATATATGTTAATCTTTTTGTGAATTAATATATTCCATTGGGCAAGGCTTTACAAAAGTGATATACTGTAACTTAGAGTAGTATTGCATGTAAACAAGATGTCTCTATGTGGGAATAGCTTAAACATGAAGTAGCTTGTAGTCTCCAAACATATCCCATGGTGCTGTCTCCTAGATTCAACTCACTGTCCTACAGATGTCCATCCTCCCTCCCAGGCCAGCCTCCAAGTGACCTACGTATGTTCTTGAACCTGGGATGCTGGCATGGCAGTCAGTGGCTAAAAGAAATATAGTCAGTGGCTAAAAGCTTAAAACAGAAATAGGCAGACAAACCTAGAAATGGAAACCAGAGCTACCCAGAGTAATGGCCCCTGTATTAAAGTGTCAGGCTTTAACTTGCAATGTCCTTTTCCTGAGAACAAATTAGCACAGTTCATTAAATTTGCCATTTCTACCCCCAATTAGTAAGGCCTTAGAAAGAATTGTCTATGAGCATCTAGCAAAATATCAACTACAATGCAAGGAGCAGCATGTATTTAGGAAACGACACAGTACCTCTACAGCACTGGTTGAATTCACGGAGTTTATACATGACTGCCTCAATTGGGGGCACTTAGTGGGGGACACTTTTATAGACCTCACTAAGGCCTTCGATATGGTGAGTCATGAACTCCTATTAGCCCAACTTCACGAGGCCACTGTATCTGAGACTTCACTGTGCTGGTTTCGGAACTACCTCTCCAGACATGTTCAGTGAGTAAAAATTGGCAACAGCCATTCTGATAGCTTAAGTGTTAGTACAGGGGTACCGCAAGTCTATCCTGAGCCCACCCCTATTTAGTCTTTTTCTAAATCGCCTCCCACAAGTAAGCCAAGACCAGAGCCTCCTTTACATGGATGATGCTGTATTATACTCAAGCCACCCCAACATCGCTACCCTAGAGCATAACATGCAAAGAAACTTCACCCTAGTTGAGGACTGGTTCATGTGCTCACATTTATTGTTGAACTACAAAAAAATGAAAACTATGATGTTTGCCTCAACACACAATAGGCACAAATCAGCTAACCTTGTCATCCGAAACAGACAAAATTACATTCTTGAATTTATTTACTTATTTGCCTTTTTAACCGGGTAAGCACACTAGACAACCAAGTGCCTATTTTCAGGTGCGACCCGGGAGAGTTACAGAGCATACAGGTAACTTAATACAAGTCAAGGAAACTGGAATACAAAGTGAATATTACAGTCAGGAGCCACAGTCTCTACATAGGTGAGAGGTACAGGTCAGGCACAGGCAAGGCTAGGCAAGCAAACAACATAGAAGTAAACAACACAACATCGAGAGTCAAGGTATTCTGCTAAGTCAAAATGCTGAGACACAGCTCAAATAGCAGTGCAAGATAATACATAAACTAGAAAAAGACAGAGTTTAATAAACTAACAACAAGGGGGGTAGTAAGTACAAAAATGGGGGAGGATACAGATAAATAATCTAGCAGCTCCCCTCCTCCCCAGGGGCAGGAGGGATAGAGGGTATGCCAGGCTTAGGCGGAGCATAGGCAGGCCACAGTAGACTTGAGAAAGTGCCAGAGGGATGCTTTAAAGCTGTGGTGGGAGGGTGAGGCATGCACATGCGTGGGAAGGGAGTTCCACATTTTGGGAGCATGGACTGAGAAGGCCCAGTCACCGGAGATAGCTTCACAGAGATCCAGATGTTTCTAGCCAGGAAGCTGAATTTTGCTATTTCATTTATCTCTTATGTGCTGTGTGTTGTTTTATCGTGATTCCAGGCTGAAGGAGACAGTAGTCACACAGACCTGGTTAGCTGCTATTCTGTTTCATATTTCTGACAGAAAAGAAACAAACACTGTTCAGTCAGTGATTAAAATAAAAAAGAGTGCTGCAGTTTTTTATTAAGTATTTTAGACAGTCCTTTATTGAAGCATATTGTTGCTGTTTTATGTTATTATTTGTAATTTTGTTATAGATTTTCTTACTTTTGTTCTGTATTTGTTTCTGTTTGCCCTATTTAAATTCACTGCTTTCTAGTCTGTACCTAATTTTTGTAGTGTGAAAATTGTTTCACTAGTGTGTATAAGAGTAAGCGAGGATGTGGAATGACTATAAGGGAGACTGATGGTGGATGAGGGAAAATGTTGCTTGGCCACGGGTTGATGTGGTGTAGGGGCACTGGCACTGAGAACAGCACTGGCAGATTTATGCCATAACCTACTCTTTGTGGGCAGAATGGGCAGTAAGGCTAACCTGAAACTCAGTTTCAGGTTAGCCAGTCTGCCCACAAAGAGTGTGTAATAGCATAAAAAATTGTCCACAACAATTGTGGCTGCATACTCTGATGCCAGCCAGCCAGAGTCTCCCACATCTCATATTCCATTGGAGCAAAATATTCCCTGAAATCAGGGATGGGAAACATGTAACAAAAGTATGTTTTTTCTTCAAGAAAAGCCCCAAAAACTCACCAGACCGTGTAAACCCCTCAGAGCTTCTAGGGCCGCAAGGGGGGGGGGCACAAAATTAGTCTCTTGCCCAGGGCACCAAAATGCCTTCCTATAGCATTGGGCACAGAGCAAGAAGGCTGGGGGCTAAGAAACCAAGCTCTCGGGCAGGTACAGGGGGCACATACACAAGGAAATAAAGGTCAGAAAGTTTATTTTATTTCTCAGGCTCAGCAAGACAACAGCTGACAGCAAGTCTAAGTCATCACAGACTGACTCAGTCTCAGTAGTTACTAGTAGTAGTAACTAGTACTGAAAGAGTCTAGTAATCTCCAAAGAGTCTCAGTCTATCTTTGGTGTCCATGGAGAACGGAGGGAGGGAGCCCTGGCCCATGGAGCAAACTGGAGGTGCCCTGGTGTCAGCAGCAACAGTCACATACGCAACACCCTGGTGTGACAAGATTAAAATTTATCATCACTCCTGACTCATTTAATTTTTTTTCAATCGGACACCCGCTTTCATTATGTTGTCAGTCACACAAAGTGTAGAACGATGACGACGAATGAATGAACACAAAAAAAACCCATCCAGGCACATTCACACAACAAGGAATGTTGACGTGAACCAACTGAACTTTATGGAATTAAGCCAGGAAATGTTATTTTATCTAATCTCAGGTGGTGTGGTGGTGGGCTGGTGGCTCAGACTCAGCAAGTCTCTCTCTCCTCAACTCTAGTCTGACTCCGTCAGAGGACACACACACACACAGGAAAGTCATTTTTAGGACAGATGATAAATAAATAAGAAAGCAACTCAACAAGGAAGACAGAGGAAGAGTTCAGTGCTTGCTTGCCATACCAATGCTTATATTAAAACTAAGTTTTTAATTTCAGAATCGCTCTTGCTATCAAGTAAGTTTATCTCTCTACACTAGTCTAGTCTCTCTAACTGCCTCACAGCAACCACATGCTCAGCTCTGCCCTTACCTTTTATACTGGCGCTGCTGATGGCTGGTCTGCCCAGTTACCACCAGTCCACTTGATTTTTTTCTGCCTTCAGACAGCACGACCATGTGACCCCCAAAAAAACACTTGCTGGTTCTTCTGCGGATGCATCCCTGCTGGAAGCCACTGTAACTACAGTGAAAAAAATGTTTTTAAAGTTACCAAATCTGTGCCCCTTGGAGGCGTGCACCCAGGGCAGGTGCACCATCCACCCCACCTTTCCTACGGTACTGTCTGGGCCTTGCAGCAGGTTTTGGTTGCCTCCACTACCCCCAGCTTTATGAGCTCCCACCTCTGGTTAGTGTCCATACTAGACTGAATTCTGGCCAATTACTCTTTTACCACTTCCCCTATCCTCCCAAAATTGGCCCTCCTGAAGTCCAGCACTCTTGTATCAGATTGCACTCCTTCCTTGCCCATGTCCAATGTGAGCCATACTGAGTGTTGGTCACTCCCTGACAGCATTTCCTCCACTGTAAGTTCTCTCACAAAGTCCCCATTTGCCAGCACAAGGTCAAGAGTATTTCCTAACCTGGTTGGTTCACTGACCATTTGCAGCAGGAAGCTGTCCTGGAAGGCATCCAGCAGTACCTGCTCCCTTCTGTTCCTGGTTGTTGGGGTACTTCAGTCCACTCCTTGCATGTTGAAGTCCCCCACAATCACCACACTACCCTTCTTGCATGTCCTCCTGATCTGTTCTGCTAGTTCCCTGTCTAATTCCTCCATCTGAGATGGTGGCCTGTACACCACTCTCATTCTAAGAATCCTATTCTTGGAATCCTGGATTTGCGTCCAAAGTGACTCTGTACTACCCTCCTCCCCTTCCTCCCTTACACACTTCAGTCCTTCCTTCACATATAGTGCCACACCCCCTCCTTTCCCAATCACCCTGTCCCTATGAAATAGCCTGTACCCTGGTACAGACAGGTCCCAATCATTGTATTGGATGGCCCATGTTTCTGTGATGGCTGCAATGTCCACCTCTCCCTCTGCCATGAGCACCTGTAACTCTGCAGTTTTCCTCCCAAGGCTCCTAGCATTAAGGGTAACCACCTTCCACACTTCCCCCCTCCCATCCTGCCCTCCTTTACTAGCATCACCAATAGTACTTGCCATTTGTCCTTTGTCACTGTTATGGGAGGTAAGCTCATATGGTTTCCCAACCAGTGGTCTCTGCATGTCTCTTGCCCAATTGCCACCCCCACTCCTAGTTTAAATTCCCAACTTCCTCTATGTACTCCTCCATCCTCTGTTTCAACACTTTCTTTCCCTCCTCACTCAAGTGTAGTCTGTCCTTGGCATAGATACTACTGTTCTCCCAGGTCCCTCCCCAACCCCCAACAGGCCATACCCTTTAGCACAACACCAGGTTCTTAGCCATCCATTAAATTCCTCTATTCTCAGCTTTCTTGTTGTGCTTGCCATGGGCACTGGAATTATCTCTGAAAAAGTTACTGATCTTCCTGTCCCCTCACATAATTGCCCTAGTTCCTCAAACCTTCTCTGGACTATATCTACTGTCTTGTCAGCCAGGTCGTTCATCCCAAGATGTATAATTAAATGAGGTTTGTCCCTACCCCTTCTAGCATATTTCAGAACAGATTCTCCCACCCTTTCCACTGTCATTCCTGGCATGGCCTCCACCCAAATGTGACTATGCCTATCCCCCTTGCTACCTCACCTGACTCCTCTTTGTATTGAATCCCCCAGCACTAAGATTCCACCCCTCTCACTCCCTGCTTGCTTCCATTCATCTCCCTCTCTCATTTCCAGCTCTACGTCTTCTTCCTGCACATTATTTCCCCCTTTTGCCCCTGTTGAAATTCTCCCAGCAGAACTTCACTCCGCTATGGTTTGGTCCAGGCATTTATCAATGACTCCTCTAATTTCATCATTTCCCTCCTCCTCCTCCTCCTTCCTCTCTAGCAGTGCAAAACTATTTTCTGAAGACCCTTCACAAATACCCGCTCCCTCTATCTTCATAGTAACCTGTTCTCTCCTTTTCACTCCATGACTTTTGCCACTTCTTCGCCTCCCCTCACAAGTCCCTATCTCCTCCTTCCATTTGTCTTTTGTCTCCTGACCTGGTTTTCTCGGCAATCATTCTTCCTGGCCCGGGCCCCTTTGTCTCTGATTCCCTTCTTCTGACCCTCTCCTCACCACTGTTGGCTTAAATTTCCCTTCCTCGTCTCCCCTCCTTCCTCCCTCCAGTATTGGGCTAAACCCACCCACAGTCTGCCTTGCCTGTCTTAGTTCCTCCTGCAGACCCTTAATTTCCTTTCTAAGTTTCTCTATGTGGTTGCACACTAAACATCCCCCCACACTCCAGGCAATTTTTAGAAAGATTGGTGCACCGCAGTTGTTGCAGCCTACCACCCTACCTGCTACTGTCGTTGCCCACCAGTGAACCCCCACCCTTCCAGATGCAGGATACCAAACATTCCCCAAGTCTCCCTCTCCCTTTATCAGTGCAAAACATTATTTTCTTATTTCCCTTACCCCCTTTGTTGTACACATTTAGATAGATTGAGCAACTGCTTTTTATATTCCTATCCTTCCTATCCACACCCAAAAAGAGACTTTAAGTAGCTATTGCACAACCTTCTTCAAACTCCTACTTCTCCTTTCCACAACGCAATAGCAATGCAAAGAAGTAACAATGAAAGCTCCTTGATTTGCAGTTACTTCCCTTCCACTGAGATAGCAGTCACCTCTTCACTCGCTGCTGTTCCTTTCCTGGATGTCTGCTGCTGCTATGACAGGTGCATATACTTTGCCCATTTGAGGAAGTGATGTCAGAACCCCTGGTATAAAGGAAATCATGGACTGGGGGATGGGGTGAGGGGTTGGGGGTAGGAACAGCCCAAGTCTTCCAGAAACAATCAGGTAGCTGAGGTCCCTGGTCAGAAGATTAGCACTCTTCCCCCACTATGCACTAAACTTTGCAGCTAGTGAAGCCAGCAAAAATGAATCACAATTCTACTCAAAGCCCCCAAAATAGGTTTACTACCAAAAGAAACAGGTCTCCAATTCAAACATCTTCACCAACAACACATCAAAATAGGCTTGAAATTAGAATATATAGGTCTCCAATTCAAGAATCTGCCCCAATTAAATCACACCGAATAGGTTTTAATTCAGAAGAAATAGACCTCCACAAATTCAGCCTGCTACACAGTGAAACGTCAAACAAATGAGCCCACTTATAGCCACCAAAACAGGTTTCAAAATTCCAACAACCCCAAAACAATACACTGCTAGCCCCTTAGAAGTAGTAAGAAAGAAAAGAAATAACCTTCTACCAAGTAAAATCCACAAGAAACAATGTAAAAAAAGCAAGAAGAAGCTGCTGTACTGGGACAGATCTGATTCTTTCCCCTTCTAGTTCCTTCTCACAGCTTTAGACTTTTTTCAGGCTGAATATATGTTAGTTGCAGTGTTTTCATGTCACTTCTTTTTTTTACTTCTGCACCTTCTGCATTTACTGACATAGTGGTTTCAGTATTAATTCACTTATTCTGGTTCATGGATTTACAGGTAAAAACCTATTTAAGTTGAAGGAACAATGGGCCATACATACAGCTGTGAATGTATCTTCTTGGAAGGGCTGGTAATTTAAAGCTCTGCCAGAAAATGCAGGTTGGGTCAGAGGGTCAGGATTACATGTCCACCATATCGGGCAGACCTCTCAGATGAGTGAGAAGGGAAGTGTCAACAGATTCAACCCTGATACAAGCTGTATAGCCTCGAGCTTACATAAACCAGTAGCAAGGCACATGAAGTAGCATACAACTCACATATAATATATGCAGACCTACAAACATGTTATCTTTATGTTCTGGGTGCAAAAACTATGCAGAAGAACCAAACAATGAGGGAAGTGAGTTAGACGTGAGAAATCAGAAATCATTGGCTATACCTACAAGATGGAGTGAAGTACTTCGACTATAATAATTTACATTCTTGGTAGGATGACATCAAGTTACTCTTCTGTGAACTCTTAATAAATGTGACATGTGGTCATAATCTTTTCAAATAGTTTGGCCGATATTTAAAATACAAAGAGGGTGCACCAGCTCTAGGGACTGCAATTATTCTTAATATATAATGCAGGTGTACAGAAACTCGTAATGTTACCTGGTAAGGCACAGCTGGGCACATGTTATTTATATAGCACTTTATCCATAGGCTCAGATCACTTTGCAGTTAGAACAGAACCCCCAGAATTCAAATCAACAATTAAATAAAACTGAAAGCTTTGTCAAATAGGGATATTTTAAAGAATACTTTAAAGGTCTCCACCAAGCTGGCTGCACCTATATACTGTGGTAACGAGTTCTAGAGCACTGTTGCAGCACCTATATAAAGAATGGTATTATTTCAGTGAACCTGGGCTATGTTAAAGTTGTACATCTATCTAAATGCCTTCTGTTGCTGGCTATTTGTGTGGGAGGTCTCATGAGGACTGTTGATTAAAACACACTGCAACTTTTCCCCCTCCAAAAGGATCTAGTCATGTGCTCTTCACTATATGTCTTTTTGCCAGATGGACATATATTCAATAACGAGGATGCTCTTTAATCATAGGCAAAGAGATCCCAATGTAAACGCTTTCTTCACATGGTTTTGAACAGTCCCAGTAAAGTACCTGTTCATTAAAATGCAATACCACTTGAACCAAGCGCCTTTCATTAATCATTTATTTTCAGACTATAAACAGACTGCTTCCTTTAATTACAGAAAGCTCAGTTTCTCATACGTGTTGCAAATATATATGAGGGTTACTTACTGGTTATTTAATAATGGTATTTACCTGAAATATTGTATTTTAATTACTTTAAAAGTTTTCAAGTGTTCTCTAAAACACATCAGTGGGCGTAAATGCAAATAAATTGCATCACACAATATCTCCGCAAAAAAAAAAAATTCCAACACATAAACACCATACCTCACATCTACAGGACATGCCAAGAACACTTTCCAAATTTCAAGTAAAAAGACCAACCGTTTCCAAGATATTTAAACTTAAAGATTGGTGAAATTGCCCTACCTAATGCATTATAAAATCTGGTCATTTTATCCTAATCTCATGATCAAAGATGGCGATCAAAGAATCTCATGATCGAAGAATTTGCAGGCTCACAATCAAAGAATAAAAAATGTTGTAACTCAAGTTTTAGGCAGAATTACATGGAACCACCACAATGCCTTGATAGAATGAAGCCCCCTGAGCAAAACCCACCCACATTTGTGTTTCTAGGCCACCCCTGGGCTGAGAAAATATAATTTATAAAAGGGCCATCTCGTCCCTCACTCGCAGTGCAGGATCGCGATCTAAGAATCTCGTGATCAAAGAATTTGCAGGCTCGCAATCAAAGAATAAAAAATACTGAAACTTGACTTTTAGGCAGAATTAAATGAAACTATCACCATGCCTCAATAGAACGAAGCCCTCTGAACACATCCCACCCTAATTTGTGTTCCTAGGCCACCACTGAGCTGAGAAATTTGCATTTTTCAAAGGGCCATCTCGTCCCTCACTCACGTTGCAAGATCGCTATCAAAGAATCTCATGATCAAAGAATTTGCAGGCTCGCGAGCAAAGAAATTGCACACTCATGATCAAAGAATAAAAAATGGTGAAACACGAGTTTTGGGACAATTTAGGTGAAACAACCACCATGCCTCGATAAAAAAGAGCCCCCTGATCAAAACCCACCCTCATTTGTGTTACTAGGCTACACCTGAGCTGATAAAATTGTATTTTTATCTTACAATGCAAGATCACTACCAAAGAATCTCGTGTTCAAAGAATTTGCAGGCTCGCAATCAAAGATCGTTAGCGAGCCACAATCAAAGAATTTAAAAGCTTATAACTCTATTTGTTGATCATTTTACACCAAACCAAAGGTGTGGCTCAATAAATCAGAACCGCCTGAGTAAAGCCCATGTATGTTTTACTTCAGGAGTGACCCCAGAGCTGAGATATTTGATTTTTTCCAATCAGAATTTAAAAACATGATGGCAGACCTCGCAATCAAAGAATTCTCGGGGACAAAGATTCTTGAACCACGAGGCTGTAAATTCTTGAACCACCAGGTGGGACCAGATGGCCAGAACCCCATTCTTTGTTCACAAAACAACCATATAAATCTTCCCTTTGACTTATAATGGGAATTTAAAAGTGCTATAACTTTTGAATGCCTCAATATTTTTTTCACCAAACAAAAAGTGACATGTTTGGCCAGCTAAACTCTTTCAGATGAGCCATCTCACAGAGCGGCATACCACATGATGGCCACACAGAGCCATGAACAAAATCCCCAAAACTGCCTCCAAAACTGGATAATTTTGCATTTTTCAGCATTTCCATGTGCAAAGACCGTAAGTCCAACCAAAATTAAATTTGGAAATTCAAGAGATGTGCCATTCCTCACTGCACATACCAAATTTCAGGCAAATCCGTTGAACGGTTCCAAAGTAATTAACATGCAAAATTTTGACTTTAACATAGAAGTGCCTTCACGACACCCTAAATATAGTGGTGTGACTGCACCACTATTATATATATAAATATATATATATATATATATATATATATATATATAAATTAAAGGAATTTCAATTGAACCTTTACACAGTTAGCGATATATGCAAGGGTTCCCAAATACATTTATATCTGGATAAATTACCTGACAGACTGGCTATGAGGCACTCAGCTTGCAGTGCAAACAAAATTTATTTGTACCATTCAAAGAGAAGTGAGGGGTATTTGATCAAGCCAATGCTGAAGGATGACCTTCTTGGCACATGCTGAGATTAAGGCCATACGGGCCTTCTGATTGCCAATCAGGGAGCCTGTATAATCACCCACAATACAAATTTTGAGAAGAAATGCATCAGAGAACCCCAGTAGAGGGTCTAGGTGAGATAGAATTGAGTTCCAGAAGGGGATAACCTTTTGACAGGTCCAAAGTATATAGTATAAGGAGGCAGGTTCTTGGCCGCATCTGGAACAGAGGTCATTAGGTAGCTGGCCCATCTTATGCAATTTAACTGGCGTATAATAGAGGTTATGAATAATCTGGGAATTGCATAAAGTGGTATCAGTTCCATTTTATCAAGTTTGTACAACTGTTTCCAGATAAGTGGCCAGTTCCATGCAGTTACGGTGGGTGGAAGAGTCTGGTCCCAACCATAAACCCTGAAGCCCTCACTGGCAGTTAAAAATTTTTGTAGTGATCTATAATAGTATGATATAAAGTGAGAAAAGGGGGCTGAGGAAAAAAGTGGAAAGACCACAGTGCCTAAAGGACTAAACCATGGTCCTGTGCCCAAAAAGTATGTAAGCATGTGAGATACCTGAAAAAACTTAAAACAAGAAGAGGTAGACCAGTGATATAAGGTCTGGGCCTCCTGGAAGGATTACATTTTTTGATTTTGTGTAAGATCAACAACTTTGTCTGGACCTATATCTGGCCAGAACCACTTGGAGAGCATCTGTACAGCCATCCGTGGGTTAGGATTCCCAAACAAAGGTTGGAGAATATCTTTGGTTGGGCTTATTTTAAGTAAGGAGCAGAGTTGAGAATGGATCTGGAGAGATGACCCAAGAGGTGTATCCTGCAATGGATGGGGTAACTTTCCTCTGGGTAGGAAGAGGAGTGCTCGAATATCTATTCCATGGACAGAACAAAGAGAGTGTTCCATATCTACCCATTGTGGGGTATATGCTGTATTAGAGTCGTTCTCTGATGTTTGCAACCAGTAAGAGATTCTGTTGTGTTGCGATGTAATACTAAATAATACAGAAAAAAATTAGGAACTTGTAGACCTCCATCCTGTTTAGCTCTCATCAATTTTGAGAATGCCCAAATAAGCTGTTTTACTATGCCATAAAAAAGAGGCAAGAAGCTTGTGCACCTGGATAAACCAGGATTGGGGAAGGGCCAATTATATATCTGGAGTGGATATAATAAATGGGGTAAAACATTAATTTTGATGATATTCAATCTACCCCACAGGGAAAGGGGCAACATTGACCTGCGATTAAGGTCAATCTTGAGATGGGACACAATAGTGCCCAAGTTAAATTGTTTGAATTTATTGGGAGAGGTACTGAGAAAGATACCTAGGTATTTCAATTTGTCTTTCCTCCAAACAAGGCCCAGATGTTCTACATCAGCTCTAAATGTTATTTTGTTAAGAGGCATGATCTCAGTTTTGGAGAGACTGAGTTTGTAATTAGAAATGGTGCCAAAATGAGAGATGATCTGCAGGGATGCAGGTATGGAGTTAGCTGGGGAGAAGACACGGAGCAGTATATCATCTGCATAGACAGAGAGTTTGTAGTCAATATTACTAAAAGAAATACCAGTGACCTGGGGTGAGGAATTGAGCTTATGGATCAGAGGTTCTAATAAGAGTTTAAATAGAAAAGGGGAAAGGAGGCAGCCCTGTCTGGTGCCTAGATATAGAGGGAAGGGTAGGGAAAGCATGCCATTACACAGCACATGGGCGGTAGGAGAGGAATAAAGGACCTTGATCCATTGCATGAATTCTACAGGGATGCTGTATTTAGGTAATAGGGCAAACAAATAGTCCCATGAAACCCTATCAAAAGCCTTCTAGTCATTCAGGGACACCAAAGCTGCAGGAGTTAAAAGGTCCCTGGCTGCAGAGGAAAGGTATGACAGTTTTCTAAGATGGTCAGATGAAAGTCTTCCTTTTACAAACCCCACCTGTTCCCTGCTGATCGAGTCCCATACCAGTCCCAATCTACAAGCCAGTATGCTAGAGAGTATTTTAAAGTCTACATTAATAAGTGATATTAGTCTGTAGTTAGGAATCAACAATGGATCCCTGCCCAGTTTAGGGAGGACCACAATTTAAGCAGCAGTTAAGGAAAGGTCAGACAGACCCTTGTCAAAGATATAGTTGTAGGTGTTTAGAAGAATGGGGGCTACCTGATCTTTTAAAGCTTTATAAAAATTCTTGGTAAATCCATATCTATCCAGACTGGGTGTCTTGTCTGTAGCAAGGGTATCAATAGTTTGGGAGACTTCAGTCAGGGTCAAGGGGGGGTCTTAAAATAGCCAAGTGACAGCCCACCAATTGGGGGCAGCATTATGGACTGAAGGAAAGATTCAAGTTGGAACTGATTAAATGGGGGGAGGGCGGAGCATATAGCTGCTGGTAATATAATTTAAAAGTGTCTACAATATCTCGGGGTGAGGTAAGGAGTTGACCAGAATCACTACGTATAGAGGGAACAATCTTGTTCATAACTTGTGAGTGAAGATGAAGAGCTAGCAATTTCCCAGCCTTCTCCCCTTGATCAAAATATTTTACCTTAGAGCGTAGTATCGTGTGCTCCCCTCTTTCACCTAGCAGGTTATTATATTGAAACCTAAGTTGCTGTAACCTTTCCCACTCCGATTTAGGGGAGATCAATGATTTGTGTTCTTCGAGGCATCTAATTTGGGCTAACAAAGAAGTAAGGGAGGCCGAGGTCTGTTTTTTTATGCCTTGCTGATAGACCTATCAGCTCTCCTTGACGTGCACACTTCAAGGCCCCCCGCAGGATGTCAAGTTTGGGTACAGAATGAGAGTTGAAGACCATAAAGTTTGAGATGAAAGATTGAAGATGTTTTAATAATTCTTTAGATTTAAGTAACTGATTATTTAACATCCATACTTTGTCTCTGGACAAGGAGGGAGTTAAGTTTAATTGGAGAAAAACAGGATGGTAGCCAGAAATGACCTTGACTGAGTAATGACATAAAGTTATGCCAGGAATATAGTCTAATTCCATCAGGAAAGAGTCAGTCCTGGAGAGGGAATTGTGAGGGATAGAATGGAATGAATATTCTCTACTGGATGGATTGAGAGTCCTCCATGGGTCTACCAAGCCTGTTGCCTATATAAATTCCTGGAGAGCTACTTGCCCAGGAGAGAGAGCTTGTCGAGATGGGCTGGTCCAGTCCAAGTCATTAACTTGGACCAGGTTCCAGTCACCACCTAGAATTATTGTGAGGGCATTCCAAGGGGCTAAGATGGACATGAGGGTAGTAAAGAAACTAGGATAATCTGTATTGGGGCCATATATTACACCCAATACTACTTCTAAGTGTTCTAGCAGTGCCCTAATGAAAATGTAGCAACCCTGTGTCAACTATTTTCTGAAGAAGATGGAAGAGGATTCTCCTAGCAATAAGAATGGCTACCTCCCTCTTGTGGGAGTCAAGGCCCCAGCCAAAAATTTGTCCTACCCAAGACCTCCTAAAAAGGAGAATCTGGGAGGAGGGTAGGTGGGTTTCCTGCAAAAAAGCAATATCCGTTTGTAGTTTTTTAAATAGAGGAGGATTTTAGACCATTTAGGAGGGGACTGTGCACCTTTAACATTCCATGTGCAAAAATTATAGGCTTTCATTTTGCAAAATGTAGGATAAGAAAAAAAATAAAAAGTGGGTTAAGGTGCAAACAACTAGTCAAATGAGAGGTTAGCAGCAATAACAACAATGAGAACTCAACTCTGGTGGTGCCCTCCCACCCCCCGACCCCTGTGCACCCCCTACCCAACCCTTAACCTTTATCCAATCCATACCCCCAGAACCAATCTGAGAACTATATTCAAATCCTACCTGCCCTCTCATCCCCTAAACATCGCTCTGTGCATGATACACTAGAATTAAATAGTAGACCTCCCTCCTCTTAGTCTCCCCACCAAGCCTTAATCCAGCCTACCAGGAATAACCTCTATCACCTCATAATAACTGGCACTTAAATAAAATTACATAACAGGCTTAGATACTTGTCCTTAAAAATCCAAATGAATGCTTCAGTAATTGCAGTGATACACCCAGTTCTAGGCAAGGTGCTAAGGACCTATATTGAAGGCAACAAAAAGCAAAACTAGAAAATGTAGAGACTATTTATAGTCCATTTAAACTATAACTCTCAAGGGCAGGTGCCTAAACCAATACTACTGGCACAAGTCTGAAAAAAAAAAGAAATGGGACATGTGATGCAACCTGCCTGAGAAGATGCTCTTTCCTGAGCTATGACCTTCTTAGTGAAAAATCCACGTTTATAGCTCCCTTTTCTTGGTAGCAGGGTCGGTTTTTAGATCCCTAAATTTAGTTTGCCTATAAAACAGTGAGACGGTGGTTATACGTGAAGTATGGAGGTGGAAATGAAAAAAGCAGGACCTCAGCACACGCCACCAATAATGCCCAAGAAGGCCCTGAAAAAACAGAGGGCCCATGTCACATCAGCTTCAGCCATACAACCGTCTGCTAAAACTGAGCAAGAACCGCTTACCCAGGCAGAATTCCTTGCGTAATTTCGTCCATTTCAGGATGAATTACGTAGCATGGCAGTAGAAATTAAGTCTCTATCTTCAGCCATGGAAGACACGGTGAGAAGGGTCTCGGGCAATGAGGCCAGGGTGATCTCATTGGAAAGGCAGGCAGAGAAAAGGGATTCTGAGGTCATCAGACTGTGCCAGAAGCTCACAAAGATGGAGCAGAAGATTGAGGATTTAGAGGGGTGCAGCCGGCGAAATAACATTGTAATTATAGGGCTCCTGGAGCAGGAAGAGGGTCCTGATGTAGTCCTGTTTGCCCAGAAGCTGGTGGGAAAGGTGGCGAGCCCTTCTCCCTGCAGCCCTAATTACATTATTGAGAGGACGCATAGAGCCCTGCGACCTATGCCTCGACCGGGATCTCCCCCTAGACCAATGATTATGTGGTTCCTGAACTATTTGGAAAGGCAACATTTCTTGGCAAAAGTTCGCGACATCCAGGATCTCCAGTTGGAAGGGAAACATTTTTGTGTGACCCATGACCTGCCTCTAACGATCCGACAGCATAGACAAGCTTTTCGTCCCCTTGTGTCAAAGATCATTGCTGTGGGTCTTTGATTCTGCATGATTTACCCCGCAAAGCTGCAAGTAATGATTTTGGGTTTCTGGCTGTTCTACGATGATGTGGAAGCAAATAGAGAAGGACTCAAATCGGCCCTCCCAGATTTGTTTCGTGGTACCTGAATTGGTTTGTTCCTGAGGTAAGCTCCTGATGTAGAGATGTGTAAGCTAATTGTCTCAGGACTGAGTGAACCAGCTGGTCAATGTTCCAAAAATGCTGTGAGATGAAAAATACCTTATCGCTAGTAGCGACTGTCAGGTTGTGGAACTGGATCTGAACGGAGGTCCCCCTGCTAAAGAAGAGAGCGGACGGAGTTACTGTTTGGAGTCCTGTTTGGCAACCAATTCCCTTCTTTTCTGGTGTTTTTTGCAGTTTTTTTTTCTTTCTCTTTTATATGACAGAAGTCACTACAAAATCTGTCAAGGAACTCTGCCAGCGGAAGGCAAGTGAACTGTTGATCCCCAGACAGCTGTAGGATATGAGTTGGTAGGGAATTCCAATGTATCTTGATTGTTTTGCATTGCGTTTATGTTTTATGTAGTTCCCCAATTTGTCCACGAGAGGGGAAGAGTGTATAATGCTACTGGGGGATGATTTATATTCACTGTTTGTGTCATTTTCCTGAGTCTCGGGATGTTTAGTGAGACAGGGAATTGTTCAAGTTATGTTCACAGACGGTTTCTTCCCTTTATGACTATGGGTTTTGCTCTCCCTGTAAATTGAAAACTGGTAATCTGTCTATAAAGGGAGTTTTGTTACTTAATAATGGTTGGAGGGGAGTAGAGGGGTTAAGGGAAGCTGCAGAATGTTTTGCTGGATAGGAAATGGGGGGGCTGAGATTAAGTGGAATACAGAGGAGTTAAGTAAAGTTAGTTGTTTGTTAGGGGTCAAGAGAGAATTGGATAGGAAGGGTGGTACAACAGTATCCAGGTGATTGTGTTTTTTTGTTGAATGTTGCATTATTTTCCATTTATTTTATGGTTGTTTTCTCCGTAAAAGGCATGATGGCTAGTGACATTACTTTTGCAACTTGGAATGTGAAAGGGATCAGGAGGTAGCCCAAACAATATCAAGTTCTTAAACATTTGAATCTTTTGCGATCCCAGGTTACCTTTTTACAAGAATACCACCAACTGGAATCTGAGGCTTTACAACTGAGGAGGCAGCAGATTGGGCAAGTCTTTGCTGCCCAGGGGTCTACTAACAGTTGTGGGGTCATGATAATTATTAATAGAAATGTCCCCTTTATCCCCATGCAGGTTTTTAGGGATTCTGGCGGTAGATACATTATGGTCCAAGGTACTCTTTTCTCCATGCCACTTCTACTGTGTAGTACTTATGGCCCTAACATAGATAATCCCAGCTTCTTTATGAAGCTTATAACTCTTCTTTTACCCTTGCTTACTATATCGATAGTAATGGGTGGGGATCTCAGTTTGGTGTTGGACCCTGCTATTGATAGGTCAGGATCGATTTTAAAGGGACTTTCACCTGGGCAGAGAGCACTTAGAGATTTATTGGATCAGAGTGGTTTATGCGACGTATGGAGAGTACTACATCCCAATAGTAGGGAGTATACCTTTGTCTCACCAGTACATAGGTCGCATTCCCATATAGATTATCTACTAATATCCCAATCTTTCCTTCCAAGGGTGTTATCTTCCTCAATTCAGCCTGGCCCTTTATCTGATTATTCTCTAGTGATGTGTTGTTTAGCCTTACTCTCTCTTCCTAAAAAAGAGAGTCAGTGGAAACTAAATGACCAGTTACTAAAGGATGTTCATATCTCCAAACAGGTAAAAGAGCAGATAGACTTTTTCTTTTCAGTTAACTCCACAGAGGACACGACACCAGATATCACATGGGGTGCCTTTAAGTCTTATTTGAGGTTTTTTTGATTAGTTTAGCAACAAATCAGAAAAGAACCCGTGAGGCTGATCTTCTTTCATTACTGTCTCAAATTCGTTCCCTAGAGGCTAATTTATCCCCTCAAACTCCAAAGGAATCCAGGTGGAAACTCTTCACAGTTAAGGACAGGTGTCTAGACTTATTAAGGGAGAAAGTTGAGCAGGCCATTATTCGCACCAAGGCTCTTTATACTGATCAAGGAGAAAAGGCAGGGCATCTGTTAGCTTTAAGGATCAAGCAACAGGAATCTGCTAGGTTTATCCCACCTGTCAGGGCTCAAATAGATGGATCCTTGAGGTTGTCCCCCTCAGAGATTGTGCAGGAGTTTGCGCACTATTATCAGCAACTATGCAGTGACATGGATAATCCCCCCTCACCAGATGCTCTAGAGGCATATCTCCAGGAGACTCATGTCCCTTTTCTGTCTGAACCTCAGAGGAGGTTTCTTTCTTCCCCTATTTCCTTGGTAGGAATTGTCGAAGTAATAAAGGCTTTGCCTTCGGATAGGGTTCCGGGACCAGACGGTTTCACCTCATTATTTTATAAAATATTTCAGGACCAAATAGTTCCAGTCCTTCATAGGTTGTTCCTCCATATCCTATCTGGGGCAGCTGCTGATCCCCATTCGTTTGAAACTCTAATTATTCTTTTGCCTAAGTCTGACAAGGACCCCGAGATGGTACAGAGTTATAGGCACATAACTCTTTTGAATCAGGATTTTAAAATCCTCTCTAAGATACTCACTGATAGGCTTACCCTGGTTCTTCCTGATCTGATCGGTATGCCACAGGTAGGATTTATGAGAGGGCGTTCGTCATCGGACCATTTTCGTATCCTTTCCCATGTCTTCTTCGAGATCAGGGATGCTGTTTTTCCAGCTGTTTTAGAGTCCCTGGATGCTGAGAAGGCATCTGATCAGGTGAACTGGAATTTCTTATTTCAAACTCTCCAGGCATTTGCTTTTCCTTCTACATTCATAAACTGGATTTGAGCCCTCTATAAAGCTCCTTCTGCCAGGATTTCAGGGAATGGGGCATTCTCAAAGCCCTTCCTTTTATGATCTGAAAAGAGGCAAGGCTGTCCCCTCTCCCACCTATTATGTAATCTCTATTTAGAACCTCTCATTCGGAATATTATAGTTAACCCGTACATACAAGGTGTACCGGTACGTAATACCATAGTTAAAGTTACAGCATATGTGGATGATCTTCTTCCTTATCTGTCCTATCCTGACTTGTCAATTCCTGCTATGCTAGCCACGATCACGAAGTTTAGCTCCTTTTTGAATTACAAACTAAATTCCAATAAATCATCTATTTTTTCTCTCAACCACAAGGTGTTTAAACATGATATTATCCCTCTTGGGTTGTCTTGGTCACCAAACTCCCTTAAATATCTTGGCATTAGACTTACACGCAATTCCTCCTCATGGTTTAAAGAGAATCTGGAACCCCTATACCAGGGCATAATACAAGACGTTGATAGATGGTCAAAACTCCCTATTTCGCTATGGGGCTGTATTAGTTTAATCAAAATGAACGTATTTCCCCATCTTTTCTATCCCCTATTGCTTCTTCACTTATTTATTCCATTGTCCTGGTTTCGGAAAATGCATAGGCTTTTTACTAACTTTATATGGTCTAATAAACATCCCCGTTTAGCATACCACAAATTGACAGCCCAGAAACTTAATGGTGGTCTCTGTATTCCTCATCTGGCTGTATACTACTGGGCAAGTCATTTATCAAAGTACCTTAAGTGGTTATACCAGGGCCCGGTAGCCTGAGGCCAATCTGGCTCAAAATAGAACTGGACTTTATCCAGTCTGTGAATATCGATCCCCTGACTTTGTTTTATGTCAAGCCTTCCTCCCTATAAGTTATCCAAAAATGTCCAATGCTTGTAACTTCTTTAAGAATACCTAATCAACTCTGTTCTTTTTTGCGTTATATATCTCAATCCATGTGGAACTTGCCGTTCTTCTTAATAAACAAACAGAGAATTTCCTCTAAGTGGTTGCCCCAGCTGGGAGAGGGGAATGTATCTACTTTCCTTGATGGGCAGGGATCTTGGCTTTCTGTATCTAAGTTAATCCATAAATTTAATATTCCAGTATCTAGCCACTTAAAGGCTCTCCATCATAAGCACCTTCATACTACCACATTGGGTAATACTCCACCTCACTCCCCAGCATTTTCTTTATTATCCGAGCTCACTTCCTTGTTGGGTCCTCCCAAGGTAATCTTTTTTTTTTTTAAATTCGAACTTTTATTATGATAAGCCAAACATTCAAAGCCAAATACATGACAAGAAAAATTTTACACCCTTGTAAGAATTGAATTAATAATTGAGTCAGACATATTATTTCTACCCTCGCCCATTCTCTCCCCCTCCTCCCTCCCCTCCTTCCCCAACCCCCCAAAAAAAGGCCTCCACCCCAACCATCCTCCCACCACCACCCCCCAAACCCCTAGAGGAAGATCTGCTCACCCGCCGCCCAGATCCAAACTATCTTGCTGATTACCAACCATCTGGGGAAGGTATAACGTCTGAAAATGATTCCATATCTTCTCATATAGATGAAGCTGATTTTTTCTTCCTGCCTCAAATTTACCCATGTTCAAATTGAACAACATCTCTTGTAACCACTCTAGATAAGTGATCGAGGTATCCGTCATCCAATGTCTCAAAACTACCGTTTTAAGCGAACATGAGATCAGGGCCATATAATATCTATGGTCCTTAGATTTAATTTTAGAATAATCCCTATCAAGCAGATCTCTGGAGTAAAATACTGGTCAATACCCAACAATGGGTCCTCTCTGCTTGATTTGCATCCACAACTGCTTAATCAATGGGCAGTCCCAAAAATATGGTATAAGTCTCCAACGCCTTATGGCACGGAAACAGCTATGGTCAGGCCCTCGACCTACTTATATAACTTGGAGGGTCCAAAACATGTTATTCAGGAAGTGAAATTGCATCACTCTCAACCTGTCTTGTTTGACATATCTGTACAAGTGACTCGAGATCTGAACCCACCCTCTCTTGTTCCTCCATACAGCCAAACCAATATCTAGGTATATGCTCAATACCAACAAGAGATTGGTCAAGTAATAAATTATATATTCTGGAAACCGAATGCGGTTCCCATACCACCTGATCTAATGACTCAAACCAGCTACCATTTATACCCGCAACCCTAAGTTTAGTCCTTACCTGTGCAAGCAAATGAGTTATCTGAAATAACTTAAACACTTGCTTACGGTCAATATTATGTCTCTCTAAAATCTCTTCTATTGACAGCATCCTATCGTCCCCGATGAAATCCTCTATCCGTAATCCCTTAAACTGTGGGAACCATTTAACAAGTATCATTTTCCCCCCAATCTTCAGATTGGGGTTATGACAAATCGGTTGATGTTTATCCTTGTCCGGGACAAAACCCAACTTCCCACATAATTGCCAATGAATACGTAGGAATTTCACTATTGGGGTGACAAACAACTTAGAGGGCACTGTCTTAGGAATGGAATAAAGTAATGCAACCGGATCAGTTCCACTATCTCTAATCGCCTTATTTCCAGCCTAACCCATGAGGGTACATAGGGCAAAGAATCAAGCTTACTTATGGTGTTAACCATTTTAAGTACTTACTTAAATTGCTAGCCCAGTAATATAAACCAAAATGTGGAAGTCTCAGCCCGCTCTCTCCTAGGGGCAGCCAGCTTGCACGTAAGCCCTACAGGCGTTCTCCCATTCAGATAAAATCTGAGATATACAGATGCAACTCCTGAACCATTTTAGAGGCAACATTACATTGAGCATATTGAGTGGATAAAAATCCTGGGAGAATGTTCATTTTAACTATGCTAATCCTGCCCCAGAGAGAAGCGGAAGCTGGCCCATCTATTTAAATCCTGCTTAATAGTATTCCTAATGGCATCCAAATTGAGCTTCACTAATTTTGAATTGGATCTAGCCAAGTAAATACCCAAATACTTCAAAGAGTGGGGTCCATTGCATACCCATTTCCAACACGTCCGATTTGTGCATTCGCAAATTAAGCGGGAAAATTTGAGTTTCCCACATTAATCTTATAATTAGATAATCTACCATATTCCTCAATAATATCCAGTACCGCTGGAAATGAGTTACATGGCTGGGTTACATGTAGCAAAATATCATCGGCATATGCCGAAATCTTTAGCTCCTGTGACCCAATTCGGACACCCGCAACCCTGGGATCCAATCTAATTTTAGTAAGGAGCGGTTCTAAATATAAATTAAAAAGAAGGGGCGATAGGGGGCAACCTTGTCTAGTCCCAGAATAAAGGGAAAAGCAGGCTGAAAAAACCCCGTTACAATATATTTTGGCTTTGGGGTCCCTATATAAAGCAAACACATGTTTAATGAATTGAGACGGGAAACCAAATTTCTCCATAGCAACAGACAGGAACCTCCAGTCCACTCTGTCGAATGCCTTCTCTGCATCCACCGACATCAACCACAAGGAGTTCTGCAGTCTTTGGATACAGAGAAGATGTAAGATAGCTTATGCAGGTGGTCCAAGGCCAGTCTGCCCTTCATAAATCCAACTTGATCATGATGTATTAAACTGGGCATGACCTTGGACAACCTAGTTGCTAAGATCTTTGCCAAGATCTTAATATCACAATTAATCAGGGAGATAGGTCGATAACTCGTAACTTTATCTAACTCCTTCCCCTCTTTCGGGATAAGTACAATCAGGGCTTCAAATAAGTGACCATCTGTATCAGAGTGAAAATACTCCAAAATAGCCTATGTAAACCAGGGCATAACAGGTTTGCAAAGCATTTGTAAAGTTCGAGGAAAAGCCGTCCGGGCCAGGTGCCTTATCATTTGCTAACGTTTGGATTGCCTCCAGGATTTCGACTTCAGAAATGGGAAGCGAAAGCTCCCTCTTCTGAGCTTCAGTTACTTGGGGCCAGTTACAGGCAGATAAATATTCCTCCACCTCCTTCAAGTTAGGTCTAGGGTCCATAGGACTATACAGGGTCTTGTAATAACTCTCAAATTCCCCCACAATTTTAGTTGACAATGTTTTAACAGATCCGTCTACCCAAGAGGTAATGCTCTGGACTATCCTGGACGCTTCTGAAGCCCTCAGCCGCATTGCCAATAACCTCCCTGACTTCTCCCCTTGGCCCAAATATAGAGCTTTAGTCTTATTAAGTGCATATTCTGCCTATATACCCTCACTCATGATGCAACTTAATCAATGACTCCTGGTCTCTACAGAGGTGTCCCCTGAAAGAACTTTTCTATATTTCTAATTTGTACCAGCAAATGCCTAGCCCTTTCCTCCCTTCTTCTTCCTTGCAACCGCCAGCTGTATAAACTCTCCCCTCAAGACACATTTAAGAGCGGCCCACCATATATCGCCCCTTGTAGCCAAGTGGGAATTTTCCTCCTCATACTGTTTAATCCGACGACCAATATACTCCCTTATCTCTGAAGAGCTAAGCAACTGGTTGTTTAACTTCCATATAGTCTGCCTGGGAGTATTAGGGACCAGTGTAAGGGAGCAGCGAACCATGGCATCCCCGGGATAATACTGCTGTGCTCCAGACCAGAAAGCAATCTATGGCTCACCAGAAAATAATCAATCCGAGATCTAGACTTATGAACCTCCGATACAAATGTATATTCCCTACCTGAGGGATATAAAACCCTCCATGGATCGCTTAAACCCAAACTGTCAGACAGGTCCCTAATAGCTCTCTGTGCAGGAGAAAGACCCTGGTTACGTTTACTATCCTTATCTAAATCCGGAGTGAAAGGAAGATTCCAATCACCCCCCAACAATATTGGAAGATGGTGGAACGGGCTCAAAACATTTAATAAGTCTGTAAAAAACCCCGGGGTATCTGCATTGGGCCCATAAATACTACCAATTACTAATCTTGTTTGATTCAAAAGCCCAACCACTAATATATACCTTCCTCCAGGTCACTATTTTGCTCTCACAAATAAAAGCCAAACTCCTATGAATTAAGAGCCACTCCCTTCCGTTGTTGCTTCCAGCCCCATATACCTGCCCAACAAACAGACATCTAAGCGCATTTAATTCTTTCACGAGTAAATGTGTTTCTTGTAGACAGATTATCTGCCCTCTTTGTAATTGAAGATGTTTTAATATCTTATATCTCTTTATTTTTTGTCTGACCCCTTTAACATTCCACGTAATGAAATCAAGAAGACTCCCCATCCACTAAATAATCATCATAGGCCCATCGAACTACTCTCTCAATCATTCCAATCCCAAGTCCGTCCAACCCCACTGGGTGAGCAGATCCTCCCCTAGCACTCCCCCCCTCCAACTCCATCCCATCATAACAAAAACCCCACCTCCCCACCCTCCCTTCCCATACCAAACATCAGTATATGAAAACCCAAACCACCCACCCCAACCCCACCCCTCGACACCCCCACCCTCTTCCCCTCCCCACACCCAGTTGGCCCATGACATTCATAGCTCCACAAGATCCGAACCCGCCCCTCCAGCCTCCCCACCCATAATGCCATCAAGATTCCTAGCACACTCAAAACAATCCTCTTAAAGGCCCTTAAATATCCATTTAACCCCCTCCCAAGAGAGAGGAAGATAAAAAATAAAATAACTCATAAGAGGCACATCCAGTGCTAGAACCTATCACTCCCCAAGTCCACCCAACTACCAACAGTACCCCAGCGACCCTGAGAAAGCAAAACCTGACAGGTTCTCCCAAGACCATGAATTAAAAAGAAAAAAAAAAAAGAAAAGTCCATGACAATTGAACTTCAATGCATTCAATACGACTGAGGTACTAGTGGTAAAGAGAAATATACTAAATACATAGGAATAATCCCTCAAGCACGTATAACCCCAGCATAACATTCTGAACCCGAGATATTTAAACCAGAGATGCAGGGAATGTAAAAATAGCTGTCATAGTAAAAGGAAACATCGAAGTGTAAAGAAACAACTAGTCCATAAGTCAAGGCGCCTTGAGCAATAAAATTCCCTCATTCCTTTGGGACCAATGATGTGCTGTGATTGTCCAGATCTCAAGAGCCTGAGCCCTGAGCACTGATAAAATGGCCAACCAATTGAACAAAGTCACTTTGCATGCCAGATATCACTGAGGGGCCCTCGGGACGGCAGGAAGCCAGAAAATCAAAAGCCAGTCTGCCATCAGAGAACCAGGGGCCTCGATGACCAATATACAATATCCACAATGATGGCCCCACTAAAGCCATGATTAGAATTCCTTGAAAGCCCATTATTCCTTGAAAGGCGTATCCTCCTCACAGCATGCGCCCAGACATTTTCTGCTACTCACGGGCTCCACTATTCATCAGCCTTACATATGTTCCCCAAAGGCCCAAAGTCCATGAGGCTCCTCGATAAGACCACCAACCACTGTAACAAAGTCCAGGAGAAATAATTAGTTGAGAACACAGTCCCCACAAAAGTCTGCCCTTCAAACCAGTGCCTCTTATCACTTCACAGGCTGCCCATACACAACTGAAGCCCCTGTTATTATCTAAAAAGCTCCAGGAGAGTTGTTGACAGTCCTTTCTGTGCCGCTGCAGGATCTTCAAAAGTGGACCATTGCCCAGAGAGGGATACTTGTAATCGAGCCGGGTACAGCATCCTAAATCGAATACCCGCAGGTACTAGCCTCGAAATCAACGTGTGATATTCCGCTCTTCTCTGGCAGACTGACAAGGGCAAATCATGTGTAATTCTCACCAGAGCCCCCTTCCACTTAATTTCCTTCAGCTCCTTTACTTTGTTCAGTACAAACTGGCACTCCTGATAATTAAGGAAACGAACTATCATGATGCGTGGGGGGAACCAGGCGGAGGAGCCGCACGTAGTGCCCTATGCGCCCGCTCGACTGTAAATTTATCACCGAAGGGCGTGGGGCCTACAGTCTCTTTAAAAAACTGCTGCACAAACTGAATGGAATCCGTTCCCTCTACTCGTTCAGGCAGGCCGATGATGACGATATTATTTCGCCTGCTCCGTCCCTCTAGGTCTTCAATCTTTGCTTCCATTTTATTTAATTTCTGTCTCAGGCTTACTATTTCAGGCTCCTGTTTGTCAATCTTTTTCTCGAGGGATATAACCCTCGCCTCAGTATCCCCCGTGCAACGTGTTAAATCCTCCAGAGCTACTGTCACGGCTTTAAGTTCTTCAGTCACAGCACATAGTTCTGCGCGAAAAGGTTTGAACTCTGCAAGAAATTGTGCCAATGTCAAGGTTCACTCTCTGACTCACACACTCGCTCGCTGTCAGGGCTTGCAGTCACCATAGACACCCTCGGTTTCTTTCCGGCAAGCCTTGCTGGGATGGCATGGGTGTGTTTGGGCATATTTTTCAGCATTTCCACCTCCATTCACACCCAGTCTCACACTGAAAAGTTTCAGGAGTGTTGCGAACACTTGCTAGGCTGTACTGGAGTCACTGACTTCTCAAAGCCTAAATAAAATTAGTTTTTAGAGAGGTAGGAGGCTGGAGCTGGTGGGTCAGACTGCATTCACAGAGCTAGCATCACGTGACTCCCTCCCAAGGTAATCTTGAAATTATATCAAGCCCTTTTTCATTGCTGGTATGGAGGCTCCTTCGTTCCCACCAAATATTGGTCCTCCCTTTTTCCCCATCATACCTTGGACTGGCCTGTACTATGGCGGTATTGTCATAAGTATGTGTCACAAGACAGATTACGGCTTATGCAATACCATATTTTACACAATCTGTATTATACTCCCCAAAAATTGGCTAGTTGGGGCCTTCTTGACTCTGATTTGTGTTCCAGATGCTCCCTAGATAAAGGGACACTTCCTCATATATTTTGGCAATGCCCTAAGATAACCCCATTGTGGAATTCAATTAAGACCAAATTGGACCCTTTGTTGGGTCTGCAAGGACTGTTTTACCCCAGAAATTTGCCTGCTAGGGGACTTGTCCCCTATAGATGTTACCACTTGGAGATTTCATATGTCCATGATAGCATTATCTGTTAAAAAAATCTTGCTCAAACATTGGAAGGATGACACAAGTCCATCTTATCAAGAGTGGTGCCATGAAATCCTTGCTAATCTCAGAACAGAGGAAGCCATTGCGGGCCTTTATAATAGGCAATGGAAATATATGCCAGTGTGGGTTCCTTTACACACTCTAATTACTATTGGTGTTGATAATAATAACTAGTCATAGTCAAATGACCGGATTGCTTTCTTTAATTTTACTGCTGTACCAGGGGGGTGGTGGGGGGAGGGGACAGAACATGTTTTACGCTGTTGTTATGCTGTCTAACTGTTACTATTTCTGTCTCCTGTGTTATTGCAAAACTGCTAATAAAATTTGAATGGAAGAAAAAATCAAAAATCTTCCTGAAATAAAAACATAAACAACCATATCACATTATAATGTCTTAATTCCTGAAGGTATCAGAAAAAAACCATCACAGAGGTGTTATCTTTATGTATGAAATCCCTCTTTAGAAGATAAGGCAGGCAGTCACATCTTGTCAACAAAACAAAAAAAAGAAACATTTTTGCCAGGCAGAACCATAAACTGTATTCAGGAAAAGAGAAGAGAAGCATCATTGTAGTCTTTCAGTCTGCCAATAAGGTTTCTGTCGACAAACCCAAATCAAATTAAAAACTTGAGTATCAAGATTACTGTCCTCCAAACAGGATCACTGGGAGACAAATCACATACATTTCTCTAAATCAAGAAGCTGTCAGAACCTCCGATCAGTGTAGACCAGTGGAGGATTCTTCTCCAAGATTGAAAAGGAACAATTACAGACTCCGCAAAAAATATTATAGATCGATGCAAAAACTTCAATTGAACCCAGTCTGCATTCAGCATTCCTTAAACAGATTGAGTAGGATTTCTTTCAGGGCCGGTGCAGCAAATTCAGCAGAGTCCCATGATTTCCAGGTATCACCCACTAAAACCTGGAGTCTGGCAGAGTAAAGGACTTTAAATCACAGACCAGCTGTCAGAATTTTAGAGACAATTGGGTGATATGGTGCCCTATGCTGGCAGACTGTGTGCAGTAATTCCTGTGCTATTCTCAATCTGGAGCCCTCCCATGAGACCTCTTGGAGTTCCTTGACTTTTTTTAAGAAGGTGCTGCTTGTCAAGATATTTTAAGAATTTAAATAAGAATGGGCGAGGCGGGGACCCTTCTGCTGGCATGGGTCTAAGGAAGCGGTGTGCAAACTCGATGATATAAGTTTCATCATTCGGAGATGGACCTGTTAACTTGGTGCACAGCTTTTGGGCAATCAGAATTGGGTGGATTCCTTCTGCTTTCTCTGGGAGATAGAAAGCAAACACATTGGACTGCTGGCTACGCCCTTCTAGATCTTCCAATTTCAGTTCAAACCGGGGAACATTTTTGTTTCAGTCCACTCCAATCTGATTTAGATTTATCTCTTCAGTGTTCTAAGGAGAGTTCATGCTTCAACTTTACCCATTCATCTTCCAATTTCTTGCATCTCCAATTTCATGGATCTAAGTTCTGAGGTGATATCTGTACGAAGAGAGGTGAGCTCAGCCAGAAAATGCTCCTTGGTTAGAGCAGTACTCACCAAAGAGGCAGACACAGGCAGTGTAGGAGTACTGGAATGCTCTTGCCCTGATGCCTGAGCCTTTGATTTCTAAGCAGCCTTGTCTGGTGTGGTGGGTGGTGTATGTCGAGGGAGTGCAAAATGCATTTCAGCCTCCATTCTCAAAAGGTAAGCAGTGCCAGGTTCAGTAATAACTTATCCTCACTGTTTAGAACCAGAATCCGATAAAATATCTAGGTAAAATTGCTGAATTTTGGTGTCCAGTGCAGGAACCAAGCGAAAGAGCTACTACTCAGTCCTGTGCATCACATGACTCTGCCTGGTCTTGAATTATAAAAAGACTAAGATCATGATGTTCTCTACCCCAAAGCAAACTCAAAACCTTCCCAACTGCAATCATGAATGATGGTGGTACCACTCTGGAGCTTGTTCGGCATTTCAAATACCTGGGCATCACAATTGATTTGACCCTATCATATGCCCAGCACACTGACAATACTGTAAGGGCCATCAATACAAGAATTGGGATCTTGTACCTGCACAGGCATTGTCTTACTCACAAACTGAACATGGCCATACACAGTTCCATTGTCTCTTTCTCGACTATGGGATGGCAATCTACAGATCTGCAACTGATACAGCTCTCTACTGCATCCCTGTTGCTCTAAATAAAGCCTGCCATCTCCTCATAGGTGTTGCTAGACACACGCATACCTGTGATCTCTATGTCACAGCAGGCTGGCTGCAGTTTGATGGAAGAATCAGATATCAAACCTGCCTCCATGACAAACAAGTCTCTCTAAACCTACTGCCACCAGTTGTAAAATAACCTACTTACCCTACCTCAGGGCTCAAAGCAGGCCAGAAGCACCACCTCTCGAGTATTCCATGTGACATGGTTCTGCACTACACTTGCACAGTGGGGCTTCTCCTACAGTGCTCCCTCTGGACAAATGTGCTACCACAAGTCATTTCTGATGCCGCAATGGTTGGCTCATTCAAACACAAACTTCACCAACACCTTCTTGCCATGAATACCTGTGCCTGCTCCAACTAGATCACCTTCAAGAAAATAACTTCAGCTGCTGAAAACAGTAATTACAACTGCTGAAGACAGTAATCCACACTAACACTTAATCTACCCTGTCAATTGTACCCCTGGGTAGCCTCAGCTCTGCACTTCTTTGACCTCCCTGCCCTTCCTTCATGACACAGCCATGCCTCACTCACCACCTATGTCCTACTCTATCCTCTTCGCTCCCCCACTGACCCTATCCTTTTACCTGAACTCCAGTCCTCTCCACTCTATTCCATACTTCTGTGTCCACTCCTAATGCTCTATGTATCACCAGGATGCAGGCATACCACGTGCAATGCCTCAGTAAAATCTACCCCTGTACACTAATAGTAATGTTAGACCTCCACTACCATATATATGTATATGAACTTTTGTCCCCGTTTATTGTACCAGTCTGTATTTGTCATCTGACATAAAACCAATTAATGAGCATCTGCTCAATGGCGTTATTCAAGATGTCAATAAATAAAAATAAATGTAAAATAATCCCACACCCCCTCCAACATAAGTCAAAACAAAAGCACCCATAATGCTGAACTATGACTGAGGTATGAAAGTACCTTACTATTACCCACCAAATGAAATTCCTTCCAGGAATGTGAGTCTGCTGTACCATGAACATCTTGCTAGATCTGAGCCCACTCTATTTCCAATAAAGAAATCCTAGCCACTGTTTTCCATTTATGTTTAACTGAAATTAAATAATAGGGCTCCATTTCCCTAAGCTGTTTATATAGCTTAGAAATAGGGCCTGTTACTTTTAGCTGTTTACTCAATGATAGTAAAAAAACGCCAAAGGGATTAGCCTCCAATCCTAAAGATTTAATCCTTTATAATTCCATCAGATAATGTAAGATTTGTAAATAATGAAAAAAAATTGGTAGAGGGCAAACCAAATTCCTCTTTAAGTTGGGTGAAAGATTTGAAACCCTCCGCAACAAAAAAACTGCTCTACTTGATTAAGGCCTAGACCCCCCAACCAATGTTGAAAGCCAAAAGCAGAACAGCAAGGGGAAAAGTCCAAACATGAACAGTGTGTGGTCTCACCACATACTGTATACCCAAATGGAGCAGGAGGGCCTTGTTAACCTCCCACCAAGTCTTGACCATGAGAGCCATCCAGGGATTAGCAACCATGACAGACCTAAGATTAACACTATCCATAAATAGGCAATCAGAGATTTTTACAGGGGATGGGGAGGATGATTCCAGAAGTGCTCAACTCGGAAGGTCCTGGGTCAACATATAAGTCACAAAATATTGAAGTTGTACTGCCCAGTAATATGCCCTAAAGTCAGGGACAGTTAAACCTTCTTTAAATTTCAGCAACATCAAAATGGACCCCCTAATCCTTGGATGTTTCCACTTCCATACGAATTTAGATAATATGCACTTTAAAGATTGCCAAAAAGCAGATGAAACAGGCAAAGGGAGAGTAGAAGAAAAAACAAAAAATGAGGCATAATATTTATTCGAATGGTTTTCACTCTTCCTGACACAGATAATGGAAGTTTCTTCCAGCTAAGATAATCTGTTTGAATGTCTTTCAATAGCTTACCATAGTTTGTACTAAACAGACTGGAAAACTCCAGAGGTATCCACACCCCTAGGTATCAAAAACCATGAGATACTTGCTTGAACCCTACAGTATCACAGGTAGAACCTGCTGAAGAGGGCCCTAAAAACAATATTTGAGACTTTTCATCTTTAACTTTAAACCCCAAAACTCATCCATATTGAGCTAACATAGTCTTTATCACCAGGAAGGAGTGTGAGAAATCTTCTAAATACAATAAGGTATCATCTGCATAAAGGGAGATTCATAGATCCTCTCCCTCCAATGTAATGCCCTGATACTCCTCTGATTGCCTGATCCATGCTGCCAATGGTTCCAAATTCAATGCAAATAAAAGGGGAGAAATTGGACAACCCTGCCTAGTCCCACATTCTATCCAAAACCTGAGGGAGATAAAACCATTTACTCTAACTCTTGCCTGTGGTTGCGTATATAAATTTTGAAGCCAATTACAAAATTTCTGACCAAATTGAAATTTTGTTAATGAGGCCATTAAATATTGCCAGTCAAGGTGGTTAAATGCCTTTTCAACATCAATCACCACTACTGCTCCCCTACAATCCTGAGACCACATCTGGGATGCCGAGAGGACATTCAGTCTCCTGATATTATCTTGCAAATGCCTACCGGGGATGACCCCAGTCTGATTTGAATGAATAAGTGAAGGTATCACCTTCTATAATCGTAACCCAATTGCTTTAGGTAAAATCTTCAAGTCATAACTGAGCAAAGAAATGGGACGAAAATTAGCACAGTGCACTGGATCCTTTCCAGGCTTCAGAAGAACAGAAATGATGACTCATGGGTATATGAGTTTGAAGCTGGGGAGTAAAAAATATAAGCCCTAGTGTTTGGATTTTGCTAACACCAAGGATCCACCAATCCATTTTCAGAGATCAGGGTGTGTAATAATCTACACTACGCCCCTTCTCCTTTCTGGGGAGCTGGGGTCCAGTCCAGATGAGGGTGCTCAGTGCAGTTTCAGTCCCCAGCACATATTAACCAGCCCTCTGGGAGTTTAACTAGAAAGAAAAAAAAATGTCTAAAGAATTCTTTAGAGGGTGGTGTCAGAGCATAAACTGAAACCAGATGCACCAGGATACCTTGTAAAGTACCCCATCAGATCCTTTTGCAACTTTGTCAGGTGAACTGGGAATCTCTTCCTTAGAAATATAGCTGCCCCTGCCTTTTTGGCAGATGGATATGCAGCCAAAAAGACCGTACCTACCCATGACCTCTGGGGCTTAGTATGTTCCTCCTCCAACAATCGAGTTTCTTGCAAAAAACCTATGTCACATTTGTGATGGCTAAATTCCTGTAGGATCCTGGCTTGTGTCACAACATTATGAGTTCCCTTTACATTTAAAGAACAAACAGTTAAACATACCATACTACCTATAAGAAAGTATTGGAACAGAAAAAACCCAAAGAGTACCTGCCCAATCTAACAAAGAATTTGTAAACCCAACCCCATTACCCCAACAGCTCAACAAAAGAAGGTCCTACAAATCAAAATACCCCTTCCATCTACAGTGACCACAGCAGTTACCACCTTCACTCAGATGTTACACACCCTACAGGACAGGTTCTTCCCTGCCACCACTAGACAAAAAAGAGGTGGGCACTCGTGCTGGGTCACCAAAGATCTAACCCTCATGAAGGACAGGGATCTTGCTTGGTCTACTTACAAAGCATCCCCCTTCCCTGTCCTCTGGGATGCCTACAGGTGTCAGAGAAACCAATGTAAGCACCTTGCTAAATCCCTGAAACAGACTCATTACCACAATCTACAAATAGGCTAACCTTGGTAACCCCAAGAAATTCTGGGAAGCAATTGACTTCCTGCTAAACCTTGACACCGACAAGGATGACATGCACCTGAGCTCCCCCGATGGTCTGGTCACTGATCCCCTTGAGGTGGACAGTGCATTTAATAGCAAATTTACTGACCTATATATGTACCTCAACAAACAACAAAACGGTATACCCAGCAACTTGGTCCCCTATCAAAACTCGCTGTCTTCCCCTGCCTGCCCCTCCACCCTCACCTGCACATTCCATCCTACTTCAAAGCTATCAACACTGACACCACTAAGCTCCTCAAAAGCATCCCAATCATGGCTCCCCAGGAACTGATGGCCTATCTCCTGTCTTCCTCAAGTTGGTCTCGCCAGCCATTGCCAAACCACTTATCTTCATTTTTAATCTAGCACTTCCCACCTCCTCCGTGCCTGACCCCTTGAAGACCGCTAAGGTGATTCCCATTTTCAAAGCTGGCAACCCCAAATCCTCAGACAACTATCGTGCGATCTCCATTCTCCACCATCTCAGCAAACTGCTCGAGAAAGCCATCCACAATCAGCTTGCTGAGCACATAGGCAACTTCAATCTCCTGTGTAGTCAACAGTATGGTTTCTGCAGGAACCATTTCACTGCCACTGCCACTGCCCTAGCACTCCTGACTGACCACATCCTCATGAATATGGGTTGTCATAAAACCAACAGTTCAGTTTTCATTGACCTCTCCAAGGCCTTCGACATGGTCAACCATGCCTTCCTCCTCTCCAAGCTAACTTACCTGGGCTGTTCCTTGGAAGTGACAAATTGTTTCCAGAGCTATCCTACCAATTGCTCACAATTCATCTTTATCAGCCAGGCCTGCTTACTTGCCCAGCCCATCTCTACAGGGGTTCCCCAGGGCTCCATTCTGGGGCCTCCTCCTATTCTCCCTATTTATTAACTCACTTCCCTTTGATAGTCTCAGATGTCACTCTTTACTCTACACCAATGATCTAGTGCTCTTCTACAGTGACCAATCTACTGCCATCATTTCCTCGGCCCTCACCCTAAACTATGCTGCAGCTCACAACTGATTCAAAAATAATCTCCTCCTGGTAAATGCAAAAAAAAAAATCCATGTTGTTTGGATCAAAACCCTTCTTGCCAAAGCCAGGACTTACTGCCCCCTAAACAATGTCTCCCCTGATGGCCTTGTCCTAGAGGACGTTAGTACCTTTAAAATATCTAGGAGTCTTACTGGACCCCTCCCTCACCTTCTCCAAGCCTGTCAATTCCCTTATTCATGGGTTCCATCAGAAATTAGGTGCAGCCTATAGATTTCAACATTATTTCACCCCTGAGGCCAGACTAACCCTTGTTCAGGGCAATCTACTCCTAGCCCTGGATTAGTGTTCCCCTATCTGTGCCAGAACATCCTCAGCTGCAATGGACAGGGTCTCCACTGCCTAAAACAGTGCCTACCATTATGCCTTGCTGGCTCCTTTTTTGACCAACCACTGCATCCTATATGATTCCCTTGGCTTACTCCCACTACAGGGCCACTTCAAGCTTGCCCTTTGCTGCCTGGTGGATACTTTCATCTGTTCTGGTCAGGACTTCCCCTTACGGCCCTCCTCAGGACCCAAACTCTCCACCACTGCCTCCACTCAAACAGCGCTCCCCCAACCCATTCCCTGGGTAACCACTAACATGGGAGCCAGAGCATTGTCAGCAGCAGCCCCTATACTGTGGAGTAGACTGCCTGCTGAACTTCACTCCACTGACACACACAGTGGGTTTAAATCCTGACTTAAACTTTGGCACCTTCCAGATTCCACCTGCCACTGTTTTCCTGGGTAGCCCACCTTTCCTGATTGCTCACTCCTTTTCTGTATCTAGTGCCTCCTTAACCCCCCTTATTATCCTGCTGTTTCTCAGCCTTATGTATTTATGTATATATTATGTATTATGTATACCTGACTTATGTACATTCTATATCTGTATCCTGTGTGCTATTATGTACTGTACTTTTAACCCTGTGCCATTTGTAAGTGGCCCAGGTCATGCCTGTAAACTGTCCCTGGGATCAGTGCACCTACCCAGTTATCAAAGTCATAAATAAAATAAAATAAATAAATAAAACAGTCATCAACTAGAAGTAAGAAACCAAGAACTGTAATGCCCCATGGCCACATAGGGGCTAGTACCTGCTTGGTACAACCGTAGGTCCTTAGTGGTAAAAAGGAACCTGGAGGGGTCCCCTCTGAGGCAATAGACCCCCTTCCCAAGGAGTCACAGTGACTGTGTGGGGAACAGTCATCCCAGTGTTCACCGCTTATCTTACAGCCCTCCTGATAGCGGACTTCCTGTGTGCCCCATCAAACCCTCTGTGAATAAAAAAAGAAGAAGAAAATAGGAGCTAAAAAACAATCCAAGGGGAAAAAAGGGAACCCCTTCCCCCAACCATGCAAAAGGAGATTGGTTCTCCCTGTACCTCATAAATCAGTATAGTCCCCAAACAAGTTATACAGTATGTGAGATCCCTCTAAGGGCTTATCCAGTCCACATCCACAAGAGATGTTATAGGAACTATCAAAATAAATGAAGAAAACCAGAAAGAGAATGAAATCCAAAAAACAAATCCTAGCAATCTAAGTCCCATAACCAGAAATAACCCTACCCCGGATCTGCCTCATCTAAGCCTTCCCTTAATGAAAAAAATTAAAAACAAAATGGGAGGAAGCTCTAAGAGAGGGGATAGAAGAAAAAAGGTCAAAGAAAAAAACAGATCCACTGCAGTCTCAACAAAGTAGCATATCAAGGAACAAAAGTTAATTAATCAAATGTGGTGTCCGCTGCCCTTTAAAGAAAGTGGTTCGTGTAACACCCACTTTCCCCAAAAAACTATAGGCATAACATTTGAAAACAAGAAGCACCTTAAGAAAATGGGTTTACCAAATGCCTCTGTGTCTAAAAACACTACACAACTGTCCGCTATCAGTAAGCTAACAAGGGCAGTTGTACAAAATTAATAGATGAACTGCCTTCATATAAAATAAAAAAGAGCAAGATAAAATAAAACAGGTAAATGCACACAAAACCACTAAAAAAGCAATCCTTCAACAGCCCATAAATGCCATGTTCTTGTAAGTAAAAGTCTCAGATTCAGTCCCTGGATGGAAATTTCCAGGTAGTGACTCGATCAAACACAGTTCTATACTTCAACTTATCTGCAGTCCATAGTAAGGCAAATTAAGCCAGTCATCTGCCCGTAAATGCAACAGCACAATCTGGTGGGCTGTGCAATACAATGCTGTGTGGGCAAAAAAAAGAAAGGGCAGTCAGTTAAAGTAAAAATAAAATCCAAACTCAGAAAAAATAAAAGAAAAAAGGGGGCAAGGGGAAAAAGAGGGGTGAGAGAGTGGACGATCCATGCAGCTGACACCCCGAAACAGTCTTCTAGCTGGGAAAGTTGCCATTGATTCTCTTTGTCAAGAAGCTACATCTACAGCAATATCTCAATCCAGTCAGTCTGGGGGTTCTCTATGGAAGGTCTGGAGAAGGTTACGGATCTCTTGCATAGTCTGTTCCTTGTGTCTCCTCTTTCCATCAGGGGATACTTTTGCCCAGGTATCCTTTTGTAAGGTACATTTATCCCACTGTTTCTGAGTTTCCATAGTTTCGTCTGCCAAACTTAGATTGCAACTCTGAAGTTCTGAAAATCTGTCTCTGAGTCCTCAAACACCTTAATTCCCTCTGGGAAGAAAATCTTCAATTTAGCTGGATAAGGAGTGGTGAATCTAAGGTTGTTCACCTTTAGAAGTGGAAACAGAAGACCAAATGCCGTGTTTCTTCTAGAGGGCTGCTGAATAATCCTGAGCAAGTAACAGTCTATGTCCCTTATATATTACAGTGCCTTTACACCAGGCTCTTTGCAAAGTTGCTTCCTTTACTGCAAAATTATAAAAGTGCATAACAATGGACTGAGAATGGGCAGCTGGGTTCAATGGTTTAGCAGTAAGTGCTCTATGTGCTCCTTCTATCAGGAGTGGGCAGAGATCTGCAATATCCAAAACAGAGAACAAAACATGCTGCAGAAATTCTGACATGGGAGCATTGTCAACCATGCCCTCTGGTAAACTGTAGAGCTGTAAATTATCCCCCCTTGAATGGTTTTCTAATTCATCATATTTGTCTTGGCAGGTTTGGGTGTCCTATAAAAGCTTGGCAAATAACCTCTTCTGATGGTCAACTCTCTGACTGGTGTCCAAGACATGTTGCTCTATGGTAGAGACCTTGCCTTCTAGGGACTGGACCACTGTTTTTAGTTTTAAAAATTGAGTATTGGCTATGAACCTGAAACACTGGATTCCCTGCAGAAGAGCCTTGGACAAAGGTGTAGAAGAGGTCTTGAGAGGAGCCACCACCATCTGACCCTGCAGAACTTGGCTTAATGATGCAGATGAGGTTATCACCAATTCCAGAGGTAAGGGAGCCACTGAATGGTGTTTCATGTTTTTCCCCATTCACAAAACAAACCTCTCCAACCTTTGAATGCTCTGAAGATTCCTCAGATCACAATTTGAAGAGGTATTTAAATGAGTTCTTGATGGAGCAAATAACTCAGCAGTCCATATTCATTGATGATGTCACCAGAAAACAAAACATACATGATTTGATGGAGCCAACTCATTAGGGCATCCCAGACCTGTTAGTGTTACAATAGGTACAATCAGGACCTCACTGAAAATGAGATACTGTATGTTAACTGACCTGTTCTGGGTAACTGCATTGTAAAAATGTATAAAAGCATGAGCCTAGTAAAAATGTGATTCTGCATTTTACCTGTACTAACTCTACTAAATACACTGGAAAATGTGTAAAAGCAAGACCCACTGATAATGAAATATTGTAGCTGCCCTTTCCTGCTAATGACACTCACACCCAATATGTGTGCACAACTGTTGCAACAGCTATGTGTGCATGTCCGTGTGTGTGTGTGTGTGTGTGTGTGTGTGTGTGTGTGTGTGTGTGTGTTGTACACATTTTCAAGAGGAGGGTGTAATGTCCAGAACCAAAAACACTGTTCACTGCATTACCTTGATGTTTATGGTTTTGTTTTTTCTACTATTTTGGTGTAAATGTGGGACTTTCATATTATGTATTTATTTACTTATTTCAAAAGTTTCACCAGGAAAGACATACTGAGCTGAAAAATAGCTCATTTCCAGATGTGTCCTAGGGTAAGGGGGAAGAGAGGTCTAAGAACAACATGGAACAATAACTTATACAATAAAATGTCATACTGAGGTATCAATTAAACAGTACAAAATGAACATGATTGAGGTTTATCAGACAGATAAAATTATTGGCAAAATTTTACAAGGACATGGTGGGGAATCTGCCCCATGGATACAAGCGATAGTACTTTTCAATGGTGAGGGCACCAGGTGGTAGGGTACTGAAGGAAGGAGTGTGGGGGGGCAGTGAATGTGCAGACAAGTGAGGGAGGGAGGAAGAAGAGAGGGAGAAAGGTTGGTGAGGTGGGTGGAGCAGCAAAGAGGAGTAGAAAGAGGGAAAGATGGTAAATTGAGGAGTGGGGAAGGGCTATTACTCAAGGGCAGCCACAGGAGGAAGTGGTGTGGTCATGGAGAAAGAGAGGAAGAGGGTAAACTGAGGAGTGGGGAAGGGCTGTGACTCAAGGGTGTCACAGGAGGGAGTGGTGTGGTCATGGAGAAAGAGGGGAAGAGGGTAAACTGAGGAGTGGGGAAGGGCTGTGACTCAAGGGTGTCACAGGAGGGAGTGGTGTGGTCATGGAGAAAGAGGGGAAGAGGGTAAACTGAGGAGTTGGGAAGGGCTGTGACTCAAGGGCAGTCACAGGAGGGAGTAGTGTGGTCATGGAGAAAGAGGGGAAGAGGGTAAACTGAGGAGTGGGGAAGAGCTATCACTCAAGGGCAGGCACTGGAGGTAGCAGTGTGGTCATGGAGCAGAGAGGAGAGAGAGCATTTGGAAGAGGTGCAACAAACGGTTAGTGATAGAGAGTTCCAAAGAATATACTACAGCATACCTAAATCCTGAAGCTCAACACCCAGGAGACCAAAAATTATATCCCAACAGTTGGTATCCTGAGAATCGGGAATTGCCACACACCCCTTATTTTTGATTGCCAACTCTGCTGCAGACTATTCCAGACTGTTGAGATACTGACTGTTGGGATATAATGTTAGGCCCTCCTGGGTGTTGGGCTTCTGCATTTCAGGATGATGTAATACTTTCATTCCAAAGTTTAGGAAACCTGAAAGAGAAAGCAGTCTGACCAATGAAGGATTTTACATCACAGTAATAAAACTAAGTCACACATTAATTCTATATCTCTTCCCCAGTATTAGTCAATCCCCTAATTTTTATTCTGATAAGTTAATACCTATTTAATTGATCTTTGCAAGAACAAAGGGACACAGTTTGAAGATAGAGGGGGATGGCTCAGGGGTAATGTGAGGAAGTATTTTTTCACAGAGAGGGTAGTGGATGCATGGAATAGCCTTTCTGAGGAGGTTGTGGGGTCTAAAATTGTGGGAGAATTCAAGAATGCATGGAACAGACATAAGGCAATTCTTGTGGGGGGTAGAAAGAAATAGACTGTTGGTTTACTAGGATCTGCAGCTTATCCTGTAGGCAGGGAAATGGGCAGACTAGGTGGGCCAAGCAGTTCTTATCTGCCATCAAAGTCTATGTTTCTGTGTTTGGTCAGTTCCACAACTTATTGCTTGGTAACTTATATTTGTCAATTAATTCTTAGACATAATTGTCCTCTTTATCTGTAAGTCTTATTCCATTTCTATGAACTTAATATTCTGTATTCTTTTATGTTATCTTTTCCCCTTTTTTCTTCCTCCAGGACACATCTGAAATGAAGCTGTTGCTAGCTCAGTATGTCTTTTCTCATAAAATCTTTGAAATAAATAAATCTCTTATCACATTAATGCATTGACAGCCATTGTGGCTCTGGGCTGAGATTGTTTGTTAGATTCACAAACATTGCAAGTAGCAATTATATGACAATTTAGAGTGCCTGACAATATCTGGAATTTACCTTCTTGAGCTGACATGTGCTTCTGTTAGATAAAACTGACTTTTTTTCTTAACAAGGTGGCAGCACCTCTTTTTACGGCTGCAATGGGTGTAGCCCTACAAACCTCTTGTGATCACTGTGGAGAAAAGGAAGCTTATGGGATACTGAACAGACTTTTTAAGTAGTAGAGCTGAACAGCAATCACTGTGCATCCACTGCACTATTTTATCTGTTGGTACTGGTGGAAGACGGCACTGTTCACCATGTCAAAGATGGCCACCAGAGTTTTCTGCGCATATGCAATGACTCGCACATGTGCTCTGAGCTCCGGTGGCATAGAGCCCCAATCTGTGGTATCCAAGATGGGCACTGGAGCCCAGTGTGCATGTGAGAGTCATTGCACATGTGCAGAAAACTCCAGCAGCCATCTTGGAAACAGAGGACTGTGCTATGTTCTGCCAGACCTCGACTGCAGTTGTATTGGCTCTTGCTAGAATTTTTTTTTCCTACCATGACAGCTACTTTCTCTCTGAGCTACCCATGCTCTCTGTAGTTTCTCAAATTATTTTTGTTCTAAATGAGTTTCCTAAAAGAAAACAATATCAATTTTCTTTTGTTTATATATTGTAATATCTTTTTCCACTTAATAGGTGATCTTCAACCTTTCACATTGCTGGATACAACATTACGGTATATAGAATAATGTTTACTATCTCCTAAGCTAAACTATCTAAATAGAATAAAGATGATTAAAGTTCTGAAAGCAAGAAGTATTACCTAATCCCTATCATGTTATTAGAGTTTTAAATTATGAATTAAAGCAGTTGTCTGTATTAAACTTCAGAAACTGATTAACATGAACAATCTAAACCAATGTAACAATCTAAATCCACAATAAAATTATCAAGAGTACAGTTGTACAACAATACAGTTGCCAGAACAGTTGTACAAATATAAACTGGGTAAATAAAAAGAACAAAGGAAAGGGGGGGGGAGCTTAGTTTTTTTTTCTACTATAAGTAAGATGGTACACCACTTAGGCAGTGAACCAGTAGTAAACTAATGTTCAAGGTATTAAGATTTAACCTAATCATTACTTTTCTGATAGACTAGGGGAGAGGCTTATTAGCTCTGGTCATGTTAAATGTAAATCATTTAATTATGGCTGCATGAGCAGAGCTCTGAGGATATTATGCCATTATCTTTAAAAGAGCACTGTGGAAGTATGTGACTGGACTGCTGTCTGGTGTGCTTCCACAGTGGTCTGACTAATGTCCATTCATTCTGTTTATGCAGCCTTACCGTCCACAGGCCGCATAAACACACCACCTTCATAGGACACTACTTTTTTCTTCTGCAGCTGCAGAAGTGATGGGCAACATACCCAAAATGGCTGTTGAGTCAAACTGCACATGTGCAAGTATCTCACATGCATGGTTCTGTCAGCACTGCCATCTTGAGTACAGCAGACTCTGGCATGGTGACAGCTCCGAGTATTCTTTTACTCGCTGTCACCGCACAGGACCCAAATCTTGGAGGTGGCAATCCTGCATAACCACTATACTGTATAGGCATACTTTTTGTGTTCATCTACAACTTTCATGTACTGTAACTCTTTGTAGTCAGGTCCTTTTTCTTGATATGGCTTTGCCATTCTGAATTTTAAACATTTTTATGGAGGATTGCTTCTCAAGTGCTCAGATGTGTCAGTCAGTACTCTATTTTGTTGTATTTATCACTGCTTTAAGTACAGTAACAGTACAGTAACATCTTGTGTTGCAAATGCAGCTGTGATTTTTACCCTCTAGAAAATGAAGTAGCTACATTCTGAGATTTTATGAGATGTAATCAAAAGAGAACTTTCAGCAGTAAATGCAATATTTATTGTGTAGGTTAATGCAGGAAGAACTAAATAAAGTTTGCAATCAGAAAAGGCCTATGCATGTATACAGTATTTATAGTGACACATTTCTCGGCTTCTTTGACTCAGTATTAAACGAAGGATATGCCCGTGTGTTTTTTTTTTTTTTTTGTAATAATGTTGCTTAAGTTTAAATGAATTGGCCTGATTGACACCTTTGAGCCCCAAAACTGAGTAAATGATGAAATTCTTGACGTAAGTGTGGGCGACTGCATTCATACAAATTAAAATTAGTCCATTGTGAAACAGCTGCTATCTGCAGACTGCTATATGGCCTGTGCCTGTTGGGTAAGTCAGGTCAGAGCAGCAAGCAGAGCAGTTGGAGATCAGTGCTTATCAATGTAACTTGAAGGAGCCACAGGCGTAATAGAAGGGGTGAAGTGAAGGATCCATGCATGTGTCATCTGGAGGGAGACTGAGTCAACTAACACCCAGGGAGGGGATGGGGGGGTGGCATTCAATATGTCTACTTAGGCAGTCTGGCAGGTAAGCGTGGAGATTCATAATGTAGCAGATGGGCAGTGCATGTGGCAAGGAATGGTGAGTGATGATCAGAAGTAGAGGAGCTGGGCCCAACTGGAGCAGAAACTCAGTGCAGAGACAGAGGATCAGCATTATGCAAGACATGGTCCAGAGACAAAAAAGAAGGTATCTCCCATAGTTCCTGCTGCTTTTGCTTGTTTGCCTGGTGCAGTCAGTAGTGTTTGATGTGATATTTGTGAGTTTCACTGAGCTGTCTTGTTTCTATAGAGACTCAATATGGTACTGTGACCAGATTCTGGTACTGTTGTTTTTATTCTTGAATTTCTGGCTTATGTTGCAGATGTATAACTTTGGCAACATGTTTCTAGCCATCAGTTTTGGGGGTTGTTTTAGTATGAACAATGGAACTCAGAGACAAGTACTGTTTTTTTTGTTTTGTTTGTCACATATATCTGTATTTCATAAAGGGCCAGGGACACATTTGGCTTTGATTTTCCCTGCTGAAGATTACATTAAGGTGCAGGGGCTGAGGTCTATATGGTCTCCAAATTATGGATTATGGGGAGGTTAATTAATGTTTTTTGTTTAATGCTGGCTAAAATATGACTGCCTACTAGCTTTTTATTTTAGGAATTCATCCTGAAAAATAATACTCTGTTTTATTTTTATTTTTTTTTGAACTTTCTGTTTATCCATCTGTACCCTGCAGATCTTCACCAACCCACCTTGACCCAAAATCCACCAGTCAGGCACCCCCATGTAGCCTCAGTTATCCAACCAGGTGGGGTTGGGGTGAAGAAACCACCAAATCCTTCTTGTTTCATCGGGTCCCCCCATTGTAGCCTCACAGGTTGAGTGGTGAGGGGCACCTTCCTCTGTTGGTGTGCTCTACCATGTCCTGATTTTTCCACCTGTAGCCCCTGGAGTCACGGTTGCGCCATGGCATCTAGGTGCTTAAGACAATGTCCTGCCGTGTTCCTCCGCATCTGTATGGCGTCAGGCAGCTGTACCTCTGGCCTCCACCAGAGGTCAGGCCAGCACCAGGCAGTCGTCCCCCCTCCCTCTCAGGGGAAGCAAGCTGTCCAACAGATGCTTGAGCTTCCCCTTCCTGGCTGGCAGTCCAGCTCCCCGGGCTACTTCCTGAACCCAGGTCAATGGCGTTGCAAGTGGTATTGCTCCCGCTATGCAGGTAGGCCAATTCAGGATGTTTTATTTAACTTTGAACTTTGCACCTTCTGGCTGGGTAATGTAGTGGAGATACAGATTTTGTGGAAGTGTGCATTAAGCTGCCTCTTGAGTATTTGGTATGTCTCATCATTACTATTTTTATAGATTTGTTTTTGTTATATGGCTGCTGGCATATCCCATATTTGCTCCACAAATTTTCCAGAAAGCAGTTCTGGAATGAGGTGACACGCTGTTTGGGGAACAGGAAAAATGGTTTGGGTTGGGTGTTATTTGAAATACTGGTGAGGTAGCTCCTCAGTTTTTGGTATTGCCTACCCTGGATGACATGCATAGCACACTCTAGCCCCATGCAGATAAGGATGGCCTTCTTCCATTTTGCAGCTTCTGGTGTGCCATAGGAACAGTTTATAAGGAACTGGGCAGATTTAGGAGCTTGGAAGTTAAACATGATCTCAATATCAATGTGTTTACATGTTGTACAGGACACCAGTAATGAATCGTTACCCGGTATCTGAGTTAGTTACCGGTGCACGTAAGCAAATGTGTTGGCCACTAACTGGAAGAACCAAATAACAGAGTTACCTGGTATCAAAGGCTGGATAAAACTCCAGTTACTAGGTTTTTGCATGAAAAACATGCTCTACTAGTCATCTTCCTCAGTAATGCTGTCCTCATGGAAACACGGGGCTGCTGTTAACCAGGTCCCCCTTAATTGCTGGATAACGAGTTATTCAGTAACTTGGCTGCCATGTAGATGTAGTGCATGATGCTGAAAATGGCCAGACTGGCTGGTTAAACTTTATTAGTTTATAATAAGTCTTACAAAACTTTATCCATGATTTACCTAAGAAAAAGTACATATATCACGCTTTCATCATTTGCCTATTGGGATCCTTTGTTATGCAGGACAATTTTATACCTCAGCAAGGGGATGTATAATATAATGGGATACAGTAAGCAACAGGTTTAGAACACAAAACCAGCAGTTGTAACTGAGAGGTTGACTTAGCCTGAAGTTTGTCTTTTTTTGAGGGGGATGTAAAGTAATTAATGAATTGTCAATTGTAAACTGTCTGGCTGACAGCATGTGAACCTAAACCTGGCAACACTAGTCTCTTTAAACTGTGAAAACCTGAATGTTTTTTTGAGGGGAGGGGGTGGCAGTTGTAAAACAAAGACTTAATGTTAGTCTTTTAAACTTATTTTATTAAAAGAAACCAAAGCAGATTTGACTTCAAGGCAAATTGATTCCATGTGCGTTGAAGTAGATCATCACACATGAATAAAAATAATAATCTTCAGATTCCAGGATTTAAATCCTTCATTCCATTTATTAACCCATTCTATTGGACTTGATGCCTCTTGTGATTAGTACACCTCTGTAGGAGAGGGTGTCAAAGCAAAGCAAAGTAGAAAAATAAAGCAATTGTTATTTAATGTCTGTGTGTGTGTTCTCTTTACCCTTAACTGCTGTGGCCAAGTTAATATATCGTGGTTCATCTGTGTTAGTACAGTACTTTAGGCCCATACATGGTTCCTGTTGTATACTGTTTATTTAAATCCTATTTTTAACCCATTCTATTAGACTTGATGCTGCCACTGGTTAACATACCCCTATAGGAGGAAAAAAGTCCTCAACCCAGGGTGGTAAATCAAAGTGAAAAAGTAAAAACCGCTCGTGTTTTTTTAATTCCAGATTTTTAGATTTTTCTTGTTCTGAACTGCTTCTGAGAAGTACTATACTTAAAAGGAAAACAGTACTCTAATAATTATTAATTTTGCTTAAAAATATGTTACACTCTTTTGTGAAATTTATCTAGTATCCAGTCCAATGTAATTACAGGATTTTCAATAGGAATGGGTGAACCAGTTTGTCAAAAAAAAATGGATCTGAACATTCCAAAGTGTTCGTAAATGAATGACTTCCAAACACGTTTGGTTGTTTGGATCTGTTCAGACAGCTGCTGTATCATGGGAATGTGGTGCAAGAAGTGCCAGAGAATGAGGAACCCACAGGAGGGAGCAGAGATAAGACTCTGGTTCCTCATTGGATGGCCTAGTTGTCTATCTTCCTAAGGTGGTACCTGATTGGGTTTGCTCTAGAAACCCATGTGGTCCATCTTACGAGCTACACAGGTTAATACAGGACAGAGAAGGAGCAGCAGCTTCTATAGGCTGCTCCATGATTCTGTGCTTGTGCTGCCTTTGTTTGCCTGTTGGGCAAGAAGTCGAGCAGCGGCCTCTTAAAAAAAAAACTAAAGATTTTTTAATTATATATTTTATATTATTTAAAAAAAAAGAACTGAAAAGAAAACTTGGGGGTGTGGAGTCAGAAATTCGGGACGGGATTAGAGCCGAGGAATGGGTGTGGGTATGAGAGTAGTGGATTAGGGAGTTGGGAGAGAAGACTCAGGGAGGAGAGGAGGAACTTGAAGACTGGGGGCAAGGGAGTGAGTCAAGAAAGACAAGAAGAGAAGAGACCGAAGTGCTAGAGCCAGACTGCCATTTTTTGGGGGGAGGGCAGCAAAGGTGGTGAACTGTGCCAGTGCCACCCATACCACATCAATCCCAGTTAGCCTTTTTGCTTTTTGCCCAATTGCCTCCAACAAGCCAGCTATAAATTATCCTGCCTCTGCTGAGTCACTTTAGTGGGGATTTATTATTTTATTTTTTATATTATATAATCTTTGGCTCAGTGGGCATTCCATCATATCACATGGAATAAAAAAAAAATTATTGAAGGGAAAGTACTGTGTCAGAGAAGGTTAGGCCAGGCAGGGTCCTTGAATCTCTGTGGGTAGCAGCAGTGCCTACAGGATCGACCCTTAGCCTAAGTGGTGTATGAAATAAACTATGTATTTATGTGTGTGTGTGTGTATGTGTGTGTGTGTGTGTGTGTGTGTGTGTGTGACAGTCACCAGTGCAACTTCTTGCATACTGTCTATGTGACCCACCCCCCAAGAAATCAGTCATCTGTCATCTACCTCCCTGTGCTTGGTGGGGTATAAGCTTTGGGTCAGTGGCAGGGCATTCTGTCACATCATGTAGAATACATTAAAAAAAAATCATTGAAATGAAAATACTGCATCAGGGAGGGTTAGGCCAGGCAGGGTCCCTGAATCTCTGTGGTTAGCAGTAGTGCCTGCAGCATTGAAACATAGAAACATAGAAACATAGACTTTGACAGCAGATAAGGACAGCTTGGCCCATCTAGTCTGCCCATTTCCCTACCTACAGAATAGGCCGTAGATCCTAGTTAACCAACAGCCTATTTCGTCCTACCCCCCACAAGAATTGCCTTATGTCTGTCCCATGCATTCTTGAATTCTCCCACAGTTTTAGACCCCACAACCTCCTCAGGAAGGCTGTTCCATGCATCCACTACCCTCTCTGTGAAATAATACTTCCTCACATTACCCCTGAACCACCCTCCTTCTATCTTTAAATTGTGTCCCCTTGTTCTTGCAAGTCTCTTTTTCTGAAAGATGCTACCCTCTTGGACTTTGTTGATTCCACTGAGGTACTTAAAAGTTTCTATCATGTCCCCCCTCTCCCTTCTTTCCTCAAGGGTATACATATTAAGCTCCTTTAGTCTCTCCTCATACGGCTTCTCTTGCAGACCCTGCACCATTTTAGTTGCCCTCCTCTGGACTACCTCTATCCTGTCTATGTCCTTGTGGAGATGGGGTCTCACGAACTGGACACAGTACTCCAGATGGGGTCTCACCAACTGTCTGTACAGAGGGATAACAACTTCCTGTTTTCTGCTGCTGATGCCTCTCTCTATACATCCCAGTATACCCCAGCCCTCCCTACTGCCTTCTCACATTGCTTGCTAACCTTAAGGTCATCTGATATGATTACCCCCAGGTCCCTTTCCTTTTTTATTGTTGTTACTACCTCCCCACCCATTGTGTATTCTTCCCCTGGGTTCTTGTTTCCCAGGTGCATTATTTTGCACTTCTTTGCATTGAATCCTAGCTGCCATACTTCTGACCATTCCTCCAACCTTGCCAAGTCCCTTTTCATCCTTTCCATGCCTCCTTGTGTATCAACCCTGTTGCAGATCTTTGTGTCATCTGCAAAAAGGCATACTTTTCCTTCCAGTCCCTCTGCAATGTCACTGATGAAGACATTAAAAAGGACTGGACCCAATACTGCCCTTAGCCTAGGTGATGTGTGAAATAAATTATGTGTGTGTGAAATAAAATCTATCAGTCAGTCACCAGTGCCACTCCTTACATACTGTCTGTGTGCCTCCCCCCAACAAGTCAGTCATCTGTCATCTTCCTCCCTGTGCTCTGTGGGGTATAAGCTTTGGTTCAGTGGGCAGGGCATTCTGTCACATCATGTGGAATAAATAAAAAAATAACCACTGTTTGATCCTGAACAAGTGACAGACTGGCATTATGATTACTCCAGAAAATAGTAAAGAAAATGTTGGGGGCAAAGGAAGTAAATTAAAACAAGTTTATTCAAGAGCCCAGAAAGAAGTGGCCCAAAAAAGCAAAGCACAACAAGCACCGCAGTCTGTTGAAGGGGCTGAACTAAATGCTACTACTATCCACGTGCAGGCTAACTCTCAAAATACTGAAAACCCAGCAAGGATTGGTGGACTGTCTATGTCAGAAGGGCTCAGTAGTACAGCAAACAAAGTTTTGAAAGACAGTAGCACTAGCAAGCCATCCGAGAAAAAAGTGCAAAAACAGAGAGTATTCTAATTGTTAAAGCACTTACAGGCAAAACTCGCAGTGGAGTTGCTTGATTTGCAACACATGCATGTCGAATAACTCAATTTGTGACTGCAAATGTTAGCTCTACTGAATCTGATGATGGTGACGACCACGGCCATGGTGAGACTGATGATGATGAGCTTGTGACTTTACCTTTAGCTCTGTCTCATTCTGGTTCTGACAGTGACTGTCGATAAAAATAATGACAGTAGTAGAGTGTCAAAAGGGGAAAAAGGAAAAGTCAAAGGCACAAGCCGCACAAAGTGACACAAAGTCTGACAGTAGTGATGCTGATGGCAATGGTGCTGCAGAGGATTATATGATTGTCTCACCGGATGAACCTGAATCCTCCGCTGATATGTCTTCCACACATAAACCCAGCCACTCGACTGCTAGTCCTACTGAGCTCATTACTAGACATAGACAGTCCACTTCAACTGCTTGGAATCATTTTTACAAAAACCCCAAGGATGCTTGCCAAGCTATATCTGTGCATTGCAACACTTATGTTAGTTGGGGAAAAATAAAGGGCATCTTGGAACCACAACAATGATGAGACATCTTACACAAATTCACCCTATCATTGTATATGGTTCAGATAAACAGTCTAACATTGGTGGCTGGAAATCTAGCAGGGCTCTTGGTGAACAGGAGCATTCTGCTGAAACAGTGGGAGATGATCACCAGGCAAGATCCAAAAGTCCACTGTTCCCTCACGGTTACAGTCATGATAATTCAGTAATGTCCTCTGTTTCAACAGGCACAGCATGTAGATGTACAACACCCCCAGCCAAATTTAAGGCACCCCCCCAATAAGAGGCAATTGAAGTTGAAAGAAGTTTTTGAAAGTCTAAATATTCACAAAACCATCCCATAGCACTGGCAATAAATTGTAAAATAGCAGAAATGATTGTACTTGATTAGCAGCCAAACTCTGTTGTGGAAGATGTGGGTTTCGAAAGGCTTGTGGAATACTTACAGCCACAATATTTAATGCCAAGTAGAAAATACTTCTCAGTAACTGCTGTGCCCAGGATGTATGACAGATTAGTAATTCAAGTAAGGCATGATGTCCGAGAGGCTGAGGACAAGGTAGTTCACTTCACTACTGATAAGTGGATCAGCAGTCAAACCATTGCCTAGCTTTTGCTTACTGCGCAGTGGGTCACTTTTGTGGGCAACTCATCATCATTCTCATGTACTAGTCTGTCTGCTACCACCTCAACCAGTACTACTGCTACTATTATTACTATCAGAGCTCAAAACAAGTCACGTTTCAGAAAATGACAGTTCTTCATGTATGTCACTATCAAGACACTCACACAGCACAGAACATTCAGCAAGAACTGGAAAGACTAATTACTGCTTGGGTCACTTCACAGGGTTTGAAAGTTGGATTTTATGTTGCCGACAATGGTTCAAATATTAAAGCACTTCACAATGGCAACTATGTACATATATGCTATTTTACACATTGTCTTAACCTAATTGTTCGAAGCTTCCTGGATAATGAATGACTGGCAAGAATCAACCATTGTGGGTACAGTGCACAAAGTGTGTAGCCACTTCAACCATTCAGTAAAAGTCCATGACATTCTAGCTGATATCCAGAAGGACAAAGGTCTTCCTCATCTCCAGATTGTTCAGGATGTAGCAACAAGGTAGAATTCAACTTACTTTTTGATTGAACGCATCCTTGAACTAAAGGTAGCTATCATTGAGTATATCATGTACAATGATATCAGGGAGGGCATTGTACTCCATTCTACTCAATAGTCTCTGCTGGAACAGTTGTGTCACATTCTGAAACCATTCATGAGTGCTACAAAAGAGGTCAGCGCAGAAAAGGCATCCCTTAGCCAAGTTATTCCACTCATTCTGCTTCTCAGAAAAAGGTTGCAGAAAATGAGGTGCAACCTGGATATGAACCAATCTCTTGTCAGTAACATGATTACCAGGCTTCTCAAAAATGAGAAATTATCAGTCGTGAGTAACATAGAGCAAGGAGTATCACTTAACAACATTGCTAGATCCACATTTCTGGGACAGACACCGTCCTGATGTGGTTTCTGAGGATATGGAGGAAGCGAACTGCAGGCAACGTCTGACTGATGTAGTAGATGAGGTTTCATTAGGAGGATTGGCAAGCAGTACTACAATGATACCACCTCAAATTCAAAAGACTGCTCCAAAAACCAGTACAGAAGCAGACAATGAAGAGGATGACATTTGGGGCCAGAAGCAGGTCATTGAAATTCCACAAGAAGAAAATGCATGCTCAGTAGTAAGCATGGTAGATGCATATCTGTCTGAGTCCAACATTAGTATTAAGGATGACCCTTTAGCTTACTGGCAAGAGAAAAAATCATGCTGGCCAAAGCTGGCTACCATAACTTGTAATTATATTGGATGTCCACCCTTCAGTGTCTGTTTCAAATGCTTATTTCGCTCTGCTGGGGATGCTGTGACTGATAAACAAACAAGATTAACACCAGACATGTGGAGAAACTAACGGTCTTGAAACTTAAATTGCCAAACTTTGGCTACATATGTGATGCTAATCTTGAAGAAGAAGACACTGACAGCAGTACTTGCGCTGCAGCTGTAGACTGACACATCAGCTTTCAGTTTTGAGATTGGACTGCTTTAAAAGTAGAGATCTGGGACTTGCCTGTTTTGTGACCACATCATCATCATCCTGGGGGTGGGTGAGTGGGAAGTGCAGTCAGTACATCACGTCATCATGTACTGTTAGCAATTGTGGCAGACATGTCCCTGATCTCACACAAGGTGTTGTTCTCATTCTGATGAGATCATTTACTTAAATTCACCTAAGAATAACTATTTCATATATAACCATATTGAAACATGCTGCTAGCTCTGTTTTGTTTTCACCCTGATAGTAATGGTAGTAGCAGTGGTGAAGTGGTCACTTTGGATTGCCTAGTGCTCTTCTTTCACAGTACTTCATGTTGCCTTCCATACTGAGACCCCATTGCTATGCAAATCATAACAGGTGACATACAAACACACTGACCCCTACTAGAAAAAGTCAGACCCAGGAGACTGGTTTAAAAAAAAATAGAGATCTGGGACTTGTCTGCCTTTGTGCCTCATCATCGTCATCCTGGCGGTGGGTGGGAGGTGGAGCCAGTACATCACGTCATCATTGTAATGTTAGCAACTGTGGCAGACAAGTCCCTGATCTCACACTGTTGCTTTCTCGTTCTGACAAGATCATTTACCTATATGTACCTAAGAATAATTATTTCTTATATAACCATATTAATATTGCTACATGCTGCTAGCTCTGCTTTTTCCCCCTGATAATAGTGGTAGTAGTAGTAGTGGTGAAGTGGTCACTTTGGAATGCCTGGTGCTCTTCTTTCACATTGCTTCGCGTTGCATTCCATACTGAGACCCACTGCTATACTAAACATATTTGGTAACATGCAGAAAACACACTAACCCTGTCTGCAAAAAGTCAAACTTAGGAGACTGGTTTAAAAAAAATAGAGATTTGGGACTTGCCTGCCTTTTGGACTGCATCATCGTCATCCTGGGGGTGAGTGAGAGGGACAGCCAGTACATCACATCATTGTACTGGTGGCAACTGTGGCAAACAAGTCCCTGTTCTTACATACACATAGATACACAGATACATAGACATGGTTGGCAGATAAGGGCCTATGGCCCACCCAGTCTGATCATTTGAGCTTGTGTGTTTACTTTATGTTTTTCTAGAAGTCTGTTGCCCCTTACCCCTGACCTCCAGAATTCCCTTATGTCTATCCCATGCATTCTTAAATCCCGTGATTGTTTCAGCCCCCACCACTTTCTCTGTCAGGGTGCTCCACTTGTCCACCACCCTTTCTCTGAAGAAATTCTTCCTCACGTTTCCTATGAATCGCCCTCCCTCCTACTTCATTCCATGCCCTCTAGTCCTGGAACATCTTTTTCACTGGAAAATAGTGTATTCCTGCACGCTGTTCCTCCGGTAAGGTACATGTATGTCTCTATCATATCCCCACTCTCCCTCCTCCATGGAGTACATATTCAAGTCCTTCAGCCTGTCCTCATAGGACTTGTGATGCAATCCCTGTACCATCTTTGTTGCCCTCCTCTGAATCTTCTGTACCCTGTCTATGTCCTTACATAGGTAAGGTCTCCAGAACTGTACACTGTACTCCAGGTGGGGCCTCACTAGTGTCTTGTATAGCGGAATTATGACCTCCCTTTTCCTGCTGGTGATGCCCTTTCCTATGCATCCCAGCATCCTATTTGCTTTACCTGCTGCCTCGTTGCACTTCTTCCCTACCTTGAGGTCATCAGAGATGATAACCCCAAGGTCCCTTTCCTGCTTGGTGCATGCTATATCCTCACTCCCCAACCCCAACTGATATGTTGTTATAGGGTTTTGTGCCCCATATGCATTATCTTGCATTTCTTTGTATTGAATTTCAACTGCCAAACCCTTGACCATTCTTCAAGCTTCTGCAGGTCCCTCCTTATTCTGTCTACACCCTCTGGCATGTCCACTCTGTTACAGAGCTTCATGTCATCAGAGAACAGGGAAATTCTGCCTTCTAGGTCCTGTGCAATGTGACTGATGAAGACGTTGAATAGGTCGTCCCAGCACTGATCCCTGTGGTACCCCACTGGTCACTCTTACCTCTGTGGAGTGATTGCCATTTACCACCATCATCTGTGTCCAGCCAATTACTTACCCATTGCACTACTGTCCTGCCCACTCCCATGTTCTCCAGTTCATTTAACAGCCTTCTGTTTGGCACAGTGTCAAAAGCCTTGCTGAAGTCCAGATAGGCCACATTCAATGCCTTCCCCTGATCCACCTCCATTGTCACCAAGTCAAAAAATTCAATGAGGCTGGTCTGGCATGACCTCCCCCTGGTGAAACCATGCTGCCTTGGGTCCTGTAGTCCATTGGCAACCAGATGTTCCACCAATCTCTCCTTCAGTAGTGCTTCCATGATCTGCTTCACTACCAAGGTCAGGCTGACTGGTCTGTAGTTCCCTGCTTCCTCTTTGTTCCCACTTTCATAAAAGGGGAGTACATCTGCTGTACTCCAGTCATTGGGCACCTCCCCTGTTTACAGTGATCAGCTAAACAGGATTGCCAGAGGTTCAGCCACTACTTCTCTTAGTTCCTTTAGGACCCTGGGGTGCACCCCATCTGGCCCCATTGCTTTATCGACTGTTAGTTCTTCCAGTTCTTTTAGGACTGTTTCCCATGTAAAGGGACTTGTGTCCATTTCTGCACCATTCCCACCCCCTTGTACTCCCTTCAGGCCCATTACCCCCTCTTCCTCAGTAAAAAGTGAGCAGAAATATCTGTTCAGTATGTCAGCTTTACTGTTGTCATCCTCCATGTGGCCATCCTCCCCCTTCAGTCTCACTATTCCTCCCTTTGCCCTTCTTTTTCCACTTATGTACCTGTAAAAGGTTTCATCCCCTCTACCCACTGACTTTGCAATGTGCTCTTCTGTCTGAGCTTTGACTTCTCTTACTGACCTCCTTGCCTGCCTTTGCTTCTCCTGGTACTTCTCCCTATCCCTTTCTGCCTGCATCTTTTTATATTGCCTGAATGCAATCTTTTTGGCTTTCACTGTCTCCGCTACCTCCTTGGAAAACCATAATAGCCTCCTCTTCCTTTTCCCCTTGCTAAACTGCTTAATGTAGGAGGCAGTATAGCGCAGTGGTTTAAGGCTTTGAGCTGCAAACCTGGAGGCCTGAGTTTGAATCCCACAGCCCCCACTTGCATACTGCGTGACCTTGAGCAAGTCACTTAACTTTCTTGTGCTCCCAGGTCGCACCTGCAAACAAGCTTTGGCTTAGTGTGCCTCTCCTGGTTAAACAACTTCCCCTTTCCCTAATGCATAATTCTGTTGCTCTTGTAATCCCTGTTTTATATATTGCCCACTGTTCCTCAACCCCGATTCCCTCCCCATTCCTATTAATGCCTCTTTCAAGAATCTCCCCATTTTCCCAAAGTCTGCCCCCCTAAAATCCAGGATACATGTTTTTGTGTTGATTGGTTCTGCTCCTTCTGTGATTTCAAACCACAGTGACCCTTGTTCCCCAGATGCTCACCCACTGTTACCCCTATCATGCTGTCCCTATTTGGGAGCATGATGTCCTATATTGCCTTCTGCCAAGTTGGTTCCATGACCAGTTGCTTGAGGAAGGCATCTTGAAGGGAGTCCAGGATAAATCTGCTCCTGGTTGATGCTGCTGCTAGGAGGCTCCAGTCCACGTCTGGAATATTGAAGTCTCCAACCAGTACCACCCTTGTCTGCCATCCTTTGGATGGTTAGCATCAGCTCCCTATCTGTTTCTTCCTTGTGGGTTGGTGGTCTGTAGACCACCTCTGTGCAGATGGCTGACCCCATTTTCCTTTCCAGCTTAACCCTCAGAATCTCTCCCTCATTTTGTTCCTCCTGGATCTCTGTGGCCTTTATGCCATCTTTCACATAAAGTGCCACTCTTCATCCCTTTCTGCCTGCCCTGTCTCTTCTGAATATGTTGCAGCTGGGTATGGTCATCTCCCAGTCGTGGTTATCATTACACCAGGTCTCTGTGATGGCCACAATGTCCAGGTCCGGCTGCACCATGGCAGCCTTCAGATCCTCCATCTTGTTGCTAAGGCTCCTGGCATTGGCACACATGACTTTCCCCGGACTGTTTAGCTGTTCTACTCCAGACCCCTCCCTGGTTGTCCTTTATCCCTGGTCCTCCCTGCTGTCTGCCCTTCTGTTGAATTTTTCACCTTTTCTGACTATCCACCCCTTGGGTGCTTATCTCCATCTTTTGCACACTGCTTTGTAGAGATATCCACTCCTTCTGTTCACTGGTTCCACTGCTAACTGTGGGGGGTAGGAAATTAGGTACACTCCTTGCTGGCCTGCCACCCCCCTTGGCTAGTTTAAATGTTTGTCCATGTAGCCTTTAAACTTATCATTGAGTGCTTGGTTTCTCCTCCAGGATGGATGCAGGCCATCAAGCTTGAACAAGCCCACATCCTTTCAGGTGGGTCCCCAGTCACCAATGAATCCAAACCCTGCCTCACAGCACCAGTTCTCCAACCATGAGTTAAAGTTCCTGGTGCTTGTACCCCTATGCTCTCCCATGCCTCTCACAGGTAGTACTTCCGAGAAAGTGACAGAAGTAGCTACTCGCTTGAAACCCCTACCCAATTTCCTAAACTCTTCCTGAACTTCCTTAGGCTCCACGTTTGCCAGGTCATTAGTACCTAGGTGGAGAATGACACCCAGCTCACCCTTCCGTCTTGCCTTCCTGGCAATCCCTAGGATCTTCCTCCCTCCCTCCCTCCCTCCATGCCATGGCACCTGATAGGCACCTCTACTCCCTGTCCTTCCCCATCTGTGTTCCTAGCTGGATCTCTCTTATGATAGAATCCCCCACCACGATTCACTTCTTCCTCCTTTGGGGTCGCTTTCTCATTCTAAGGAGATCATTTACCTAAATGTGCATAATTAAATAACCGCATTGATAAATGCTGCTAGCTCTGTTCCCCCCCCCCCAGGTAGTAGTGGTAGTAGTAAACAGTAAGAGTGGCACATTAGTTACTTTCAGATTGCCTGGTGATCTTCTCTCACATTGATTTGTGCTGCATTCCATACTGAGAGAGAGAGCCCTTACTGCTAAACAAAAAACACATGTGGTGCCCATGACTGAGAAATAAAACTAGTAAACAAAACTATACAAAGTATAATCAAATGCACTATCCCCTTCTAAACAAGTTCTGGCCAGAACCAATAGGGCTGTGATAAGCTGCCAAGTGAGTAAAGTTACACGTGTGCGTAGAAATTATTGAACACCCAGGTGTAACTTGGTCATTTTTTGGAGGTGTCGCACCACATTTTCAACATGGCCTTTTTGGGACCCCTCCTCATGCATAGTGTCAGTGTCATTTTGTTCACTTGTCCCAAAATGGGGGATTTCACAGAGCAACTGTGCCATTTTGTGCCACAGGTGCAAACACATGTTTTGGGCAGGATGTGATAAATAACAGCTGTACTGTTAAAAAGGAGGTGTGCAAAAATGGGAATGTTGAAAATGTGGAGTGAAAATATAAAAACTGACAAAGTTAGGAGTGTGCATAGAAATTACGCAACACACGCTCGTAACACAGTCATTTTGTGGAATTCTTTCACCATATTTGTAACATGGGCTGTTTGGGACCCCACCTCATGACCAGTGCCAATATCATTTCATGAATTGGTCCAGAAAGGTGATTTCACACAGTGACCATGAAATCACCTTTTGGGACCGAGTAACAAAATGACAGTGAAAGGTTTTATGAGGTGGAGCCCCAAGAACCCCATGTTGAAAATTTGAGGCCAAAATTCCAAAAAAATGGCTGATTTTTGAAAACCCCATTGAACGGCATTATAGCATGCTTTCCTTTTATTCTTCAGTTTGCAGTTCAGCTTTGAAAGTGCAGATGTGTCCCAGTCCAGAGAAGATGACAGCGCTGACCTCCGGAGGTAAGTATGGGGTAAGGGGAGGTGGGTGCTCAGTGGGAGGGTGGGGATGGGGAAGGGACTGGGTGACCACAAGGAGCATTTTCTTTTTTGCAGAAAAAAACATGTCGGGGGACCATTTTCTTTATTTACAGGGAACGAAAAAAAAAACCCAGACATTTAGGCACACTGAGGTGGGCTCCCAGTGTGCCACATGAGTGTGGGGGGAAGGTAAACACATCGGGGGACTGTTTTCTTTATTTACAGAACATGAAAAAAAAACAGACATTTAGGCACATTGGGGTGGACTCCCAGTGTGCCACATGAGTGTGGGGGGGTGGGTACATGATGCCACAAGGGGATTGGGCACCCTGATCTCAGCAGGGGATGGGGAAAACATACATACATTTGGGCATACTGGGGTGGGCTCTCAGAGCGCCATATGAGTGGGGGGGCTACATAATGCCAATACAGGGATTGGGGACCCCGATGTTGGAGTGTAAATGGGAATGGAGGGAGCAGGGAGGACAGCAGCAGTGGGAGGGTATGAGATGGTTTTCTTTGTTGTCAGTGCTGGTGGTGGCAACGCATCTATGCATGTGCAGCACTTGAACATGAGCAGTTGCGGTGAATGGTATGTTGCCATTCACAACGTGATGGCACCAGCAGAACTGTGCATACGCGTGAGTCATGCATGTGCAGTTCATGCCCCAGAATGCCGAAGTAACAGTCAAAATAATATGGCTGTTATTCCATAGTGGCCAATTGTGACGGAGGGATTCAAGCTCTGTTGGGCTTTTGGAAGGATACTTCCAAAAGTCCAATTTGAAGGTTCCATGATCAGTCGTTTTTAGAGCTACTGACCGGTCCTAAAATGGCTGTAGGCTCTGCCCACAACACTAAAAATCAGACTCAGGAGGAGACTATTGACAAACTAAAGATCTGGTCTGGGACTTTCTTGTCATCACAGTCACATTCTCATTCTTTTCTAAGCAGTCATTTTTTGTAAATGTGTCTTAACCATATTGATTTCAGTGCTTGTAGACTACTTCTGGTTTTCCCCTGATTGAAGTAGGTAGGGGCAGTAGCAGTCTTGAAGTGGTAGCTGTCTGACTGGCTCTCTCTGACTGGCTACCCTCTGCTCTGGCCTGGTGCTGTTTTTGTGTTCCTGGCTTCTTCATCCCACATAACTGCTTAAGACACGTTTACACTGGTGCCTGCCTGTACCTGTTGAGAAATAGAAATCACTACTGTTAATAACTTATACATGGTATTAGTAATACTTTCCTAAATGTCAGAAACAGAAGAGTGATCAGAGAGCATTCTCTACCACTAAACCGTGGTTAATTGTTTGTTCTACAGATATGTTGATTAAAAGCAGTTTGAAATGATTTTTTTAACATACAGTTACCATAAAACAATAAAGGTTAAAAAAGGTTTGGATAAGGATCCAAATGTTTTTTTTTGCTTATCAGAATCTTTTAGAACCTCAGGACCTTTCGAGGTTCTCTCATCCCTAATTTTCAACCCCTCACTTCATAGATATGTATGCTGTGATGCTGGTATGTGCTACTGTCTCCCATACATAAAGCATAGACAGAAAGCATCATTTTGTTAGCTGCAAAAAAGTGATTAAAGTAAATAGTGAACCCAGCATGTATCATGGTTGGGGGCACTATTATGCCACCTCTAGGACTGGGGCAGCATGGTAGGGGGCCCATGGTTATTGATGTGCATAGGCCCATGACAGTGTAAATCCAACCCTGACTGCTAGATCAACCTTACGTGGCAGTTCACACTCATTCTTTCGCATGATGCACTCAGCTGTTTCCAGCCCACTGTTTCCATCTGGGTCCCACCTGTGACTCATGATGTGACCCTTCAGTACAGCAAACATGGGGGAGGTTAGGAGGATACTCAAATAAATATTTGCAACCTTTATTTACTTCACCCTACTATCTTGAAGACATCAGTAAAATAAACAGTAGGTGACTCCCCTTGAGAAGGGGGAAATAATTTTAAAGAAAAAGGAAAATCTTTACATTCTGAATCTATTATATTGAACATGTTGCATTAGTTTGATTGCTGTGTACATTATATTGTTGGCAAAACTTACTGAAAATTATAATTTAAAGAAAATTGTGCCATTAGTTGGTGTATGAAGAAATGTAGCTGGTGCATGAACACGGTTGTACCCCAATTTGTGAAAAGCTAGCTAATGGTAATGATGCAGAGCTGTGAATTGCTTGAAATTTAGGCTTTTTTTTTGTTCGAGACTTGAATACTTTTAATTAGTTCCCATAGGCTGTCTATGCACTTGTGCTGTAATGTTATATTTTGCTTTTTGAAATTGTGTATAATGTATTTCTGCATAGTTTAATTGTGGCAATATTATTAACAGCAATATTTCCTGTATAATATTCTGAACAGGACTCATATTTTGAAATACAGTAAGCACCAGAATGTATATGCTGGCTAAAACCTGCAGTAAGAGGGGATCCAATTTAACTAAGCAGGGTTGTGACTAGGGGGTGCAGGAGATGTGGTTGTTATAGGGACCACACTGTCTGCCTCAGAGCAAGGTCAGAGTTAAGAAAACCTTTTATTGTTAGAGACAAGCTTGTAACTTTCTTTTTGTACATGGCTTATTCATTTGAACTTTGGTCTGTGCTGCAGTTTCCAATCCAGTTTCGTGTGTGTGTGTGTGGGAGGGGGGGACGCAGAACAAAGAAGCAAATAGGACCCTTTAATCAATACTTCTGATCTCAGTACTGTTGTCACCAGTAGGACAAGAGACAAATTACATCCTTCAGTTCCTTTAACATATGGCCCACAAGGGAGGAGGGTGTTATCATGGACAAACTGCAGATGCTCAGAAGAACCATTACAAAAGTACCTACAGTATAGTTGATTTGTGCTAATGGGCATTCTGACTTATTGGAGAAGAGGTAGGACTCCACAAAATATTTTGCAGGGGTTCCCTTACAGTCTTTGGCACAGTCCTGTAACTATGTAACTCAGATTTGCAGTGACCCATGGTCAGGCTCATTTATATTCAGTGCAATTACATTTCTAAAGGTGAAATAGGTATACATTTATTGTATTGTTTGAACTACAGATACATTAACAGCACCTAAACAACTGTTCATTTTAGGGTATATATAAAAGTATGACACCTATACCCCCATCACCCAAATATGTGATGCAAAAAATATGGGATACTTTATCAAATGTTAGAGGCAGAAGTTCAATGCAGACATGTCTGCTTTAATGTTCGTAGAGTTTAGTGTTTATTGAGCAATACATTTATTGCAATTAACTTTTGCTGCAAAATTGTAGCCTAACTGTAGGACAGCAGCATCCTCTCACCATTGGCAGGGCATTCATTAGGTTCAGTGAGGGACTGTCCCAAACAGTTGAGAACAGTATGATTACAATACATAGAAACATAGAATTTGATGGCAGATAAGGACCGCTTGGCCCACCTAGTCTGCCCATATCCCTACCTGATGGATAAGCTGAAGATTCTAGTTAATCAACAGCTTACTTCCTCCTACCCCCCCACTAGAATTGCCTTATGCCTTTCCCATGAATTCTTGATTTCTCCCTCTGTTCCTGACTCCACAACCTCCTCAGGAAGGCTGTTCCATGCATCCACAGCCCTCTCTATGAAAAAATACTTTCTAACATTACCTCTGAGCTGTCCCCTTCTATCTTCAGATTGTGCCCCCTTGTTCTTGCACATCTCTTCTTCTGAAAGATGCTACCCTCTTGTACTTTGTTAATTCCCTTGAGATACTTGAAAGTTTCTATCATGTTCTCCCTCTCCCTCCTTTCCTCAAGGGTATACATATTAAGCTGCTTTAGTCTCTCCTCGTATGTCTCCAGGTGCAGACCCTCCACCATTTTGGTTGTCCTCCAATGAACAGCCTCTACTCTGTCTATGTCTTTGTGGAGATGGGGTCTCCAGAATTGCACGTAATACTCCTGCTAGGGTCTCACCAACTGTCTGTGCAGAGGGATAACAACTTCTTGTTTTCTACTGTTGATGCCTCTCCCTATGCATCCCAGTATCCCCCAGCCCTCCTTACTGCCTTCTCACATTGCTTGCCCACCATTAGTTCATCTAATATAATTACTCCTAGGTCTTTCAATTCTTGTTGTTGTTATTAACTCACCCCCCATTGTGTACCCTTCTCCTGGGTTTTTGTTTCCCAGATGCATTACCTTGCACTTATTTGCATTGAATCTGAGCTGCCACATATCTGACTATTCCTCCAGCCTTGCCAAGTCCCTTTTCATCCGTTCCACCCCATCTTGTGTATCAACCCTGTTGCAGATCTTTGTGTCATCTGCAAAGAGACATACATTTCCTTCCAGGTGCTCTCCAATGTCACTTATAAAGACATTAAAGAGGACCAGTCCCAGTACTTAACCCTGCGGTACCCCGCTAGTTACTCTTCTTTCATCACTGTGGACTCCGTTTACTATTACCCTTTGCATCCTGTTGTTCAGCCAGTTTTTTATCCAGGCTACCACCTTGGGACCCAGTCCAAGGCTGGCTAACGTGTATATTAATTTTTTGTATGAGACTGTGTCAAATGCCTTACCAAAATCTAGGTAGACCATATCGACAGCCCCTCTCTGGTCTACTATTTTGGTCACCCAGTCGAAGAAATCTATTAGGTTTGTCTGACATGACCTTTCTGCTGTGAAACCATGCTGCCTTGAGTCCTGTGCCCCACTGGCCTCTAGATACTTAACAATTCTTATCTTCAGAAGTGATTCCATCATTTTCCCTACCACAGAGGTCAAACTAACTGGTCTGTAGTTTCCTGCCTCTGCCCTGCTCCCACCTTTGTGAAGTGGAATAACATTTGTCCCCCTCCAGTCCTCAGGTACCACCCCATCCTCTTCTGACTTGTTAAAGAGAGTAGTCAATGGTATTACTAGCTCTACCCTTAGTTCTTTTAGAATTCTTCGGTGAATCCCATCAGGCCCCATTGCTTTGTCCACCCTCAGTTTCAAGAGTTCATTCAAACCCCTTTCTTCTGTGAATGGACTGGTATTGACCCCCCAATTCAGAGTTTCTCTCTTGTTTGGTTTGGGTACCTCCCCCTACTCTTGCATTGTGAATACTGAGCAGAATCCCACATTCAGTATCCCTGCTTTTTCACTGTCACCCTCTGCCCACATTCCCTTCCCTTTATTAAGTCTCTGCATCCCTCCCTTGATCTTTCTTCACTCCCTAATGTACCTATAAAGGCTTTATCGCCCTTCTTAACAGAGTTGGTTATCTTCTCCTCAGTTTGTGCCTTTGCTACTCTGATTGCCTTCCCTGCCTCCTTCTGTTTTAACTGATAAAGTTCTCTGTCCTGCTCCTTCTGTGTTTAATTATATTTCCTGAATGCTATCCTTTTCTCCTTAACCTTTCCTTCCACCTCTTTTGAGAACCATAGTGTTTTTTTCCTTAATTTTGTTTTGTTGATTTGCTTCACACAAAGGCTTTTTGCCTCTGCAATGGCTGTTTTGATTATTCCCTAAAGTTTCTTCACCCCTCCTTCTTACCCATTTGCTAGTGCTTTTCTGAGGCACTCTCTCATTTTCCCAAAGTCAGCCTTCCTAAAGTCCAATACTCTTGTTTTTGTATGGCTTGACTCTATGGCTGCATTTATTGTGAACCACACTGTTTGGTGGTCACTTGTTCCCAGATGGCTACCCATTTCTAAATATGAGATCCTTTCTCCTTCTCCATTTGAGAGTTCCAGGTCTAAGATTGCTGCCTCTTGAGTGGGTTCCAACACTAGCTGTCTGAGGCATGCCCCCTGCAGGACATCAAGAATGACCCTGCTCTTGGATGTGCCTGCAGCAAAGGTACTCCAGTTAACATCTGACATACTCAGATCCCCCATCAACAATATCTCCCTTTTTCTGCCATTTTAAGGATGCCTTCTATCATTTCCTTGTCCATTTCCTCCTCCTGAGATGGGGTCTGAACACAACCCCGTGCAGATTGTGGTGCCATTTCCTGTCTCCAGGGTGACCCATAGTGACTCATCAACTTCCTGTTTACTCTTTAGTTCTGTTGCTTTAATCCCTTCCCTTATATAGAGAGCTACTCCTCCTCCTCTTTTACCCACCCTGTCCCTCCTGTAGATTGTGTATCCTGGTATGTTGACATCCCAGTCATGATTCTCTGTGTACCATGTTTTAGTGACTGCCACAATATCCAGGCATCCCTCTTCCATCAAGACCACTATTTCAGGGAGCTTGTTACACAGACTGCAGGCATTGGTACTCATCACCTTCCATTTTTTTATGGCCTTACCCCTTTTAGCCCCATCCCTGTCCTTACTGCCTTTTTCCACATTTACCCCGTCCTGTTCCCCAATGACTTTTCTACCTTGGTGTTTACCTCTCTAACTACTATGTTTTGTGGGAGGAGGCTGGTATTTCCCTGCTCCTTTTCAGTGCCTTCCCCCTTGGCTAGTTTAAATGCTTGCCAATGAAGCATTTAAACCTATCACCTAGGATCCTGTTCCCCCCCCCGGAAGGATGCAGACCATTGCACCAGTATAGGCCTGCATTCCTCCAGGTGACTTCCTAGTCCCCAGTGAAGCCAAAACCCTGAGCTCCACACCAGTTCTTCAACCATTCATTGAATCCCATAGTGTGGAATACCCTAGTAATATCCTTGCCATAGGCAGACAGCACCTCTGAGAAGGTTACCGTACATGTTACTTGTCTAAGGCCCCTTCCCAACTCTACAAACTCCTCTTACACCACTCTGATCCCATTCACAGCCTGGTCATTTGTTCCTAGGTGGACAATGACATCCAGCTCCCTCCCTTGTGCAGCTGCTCCCATGATCGTGAGGATTCACTTCCTGTCCCTCTGAGCCATGGCACCAGGCAGACACCTTATCTCCCTATCACCTTCCTCCCCCACTTCTGCCCCCCTAATGATCGATTCCCCCACCAGGAGTTGTTTCCTTCCTCTGTGGGTTCTCATGCCACCCTCCTGTGGGTATCCTTTGTGGAGGTTCCCAGCATCCTCCTTGGTCTCCACTGCATGTGCCTCCATAGAGGAACCACTCTTCACCAGAACAGCTTATGAATTGTGGAGAGGTACAACTGGAGGGATGCACCTCTGTTCTATCACCCTCTCCCTCCCTGAGCCCACCTTGGTTCAACCACTCCTCTTTCCTGGCAACCTCTGAGGTAGTGGTGGTGGCCCTGGTGGTCCCTAGGTGGGGGAAGAGGTTTCAGGAATCCTAGCCAGGTCAGCCTGGAGATGGGCAATCTCCTCCCTCAGACCAGAGAGGTGCCTGCCAGCAGGGCAGCATCTCAACCTCCAGAATGTCTCCCAGAACACTGCTTCCCCACAGCCATTGCACTGCATCACTCCCATCTTGACTTATTTTGTGTCCCCTCTCCTGTTGCTTTGTATGCTTACTGTCTCCTCCCTCTATGTATTTTTTCACTTACTTTCCTACTGCATATGTGCCCTTACAACTCTCACCCTTCTTGTTCTGGGACAGGAACTTCTTGTAGTCTTCAGTAATCTCCTTCTTCCATGCTTGGATTCAGACCTCAAGCAGCCAGGGGGGAGTTATTTTTTAGGTTCCTTCAAGGTTGATAAAACTAATGTGTCTCAGTGATCCTTCCCTTCCTACTTCCAAAACAGGAAGTTCCAGTTGTCAGTCAAATCCAGTGGCTATAAAAGTAGAACTGGCTTAGGGTGGGAGGGTGAAGGGGTGGGAAGGAGGGCAATTCATAAAAAAAGCTATAAAGTTCTAGACTGCTGTTACTTGCTGTGAAAGCAAAGCTCTCCTCTGTCAAAAACAGCAGGAAGCTATAATTGGAGACACCTGCTTTTGTACTCCTAAGCTCCTATGACACACACCCAATTAGATTCACCCTCTGCTCCTGACTCAGTAAATTAAGCTGATACAGCTCCCCGTCCTCAGAGAAACACACAGTGACTGTCTTCTTTTTTTTTTTTACTTAAATGAGACCCCCTTCTTCTAATAAAGTATCTGTTTGCTTAATCCAAGCAGGCACTGACTCCTGCTGAGATAGAAATGATTTATCAGTAAAAAAGCTGTAAAGTTCTAGACTGCTGTTACTTGCTGTGAAGGCAGAGCTCTCCTCTGTCAAAAACATTGCCTGGAGATTGCAATAAACATAATGAAGACACAAAGGTTAGTGGTGATTGTACTGGTTGCAATTTCTCTGAAATTCTAAGATAGGGTAAATTTAATCACTTCGTTTATTTATTAATTTATTTAGTCTTTGGTAACCGGATAAGTGCACTGATCCAAGGGAGCATTTTCAGGTACGACTCAGGCAATATAACGTCATATAAAGTGTTCAGGTTTTACATCCATAACAAAAAAAAGGATGGGGTACATCTGTCTAGATTAGGGATATCACAGCATGAAATTCTGACAGTATGATAACCATCATATGTAATACCACTGTTACTATTATACCGCAGTATTACAATGGCAGCCATAGACATGGTCAGATATTTCCTGAAATGTCTGTGATATATCTGGAAATGTCATGCCTGCCTGCAGTACCACTATGGGCCACCAGAGTGAATTTCTGGAAATATTTTACCATATCATGGCTGCCACTGTACAGACGTAATACTTATTGCACAAAAAAGAAGCCTTCTCAAACTCTTGCATTAGAGAGAGAGAGAGAGAGAGAGAGAGAGAGAGAGAGAGAAAGTTATCTCGGAAGGGACAGTTCTCCCTGAAAATACAAAAAAAAATAGTTCAAAGGTCCGAATACTGTGGTATGTGGTGAACCATGGTTATCGTGGTATCAGAAATTGCCCACAATATCAATACCATGATTTCTAATACTACAGTACAATATACCATAAATCCAAGATACTGTGGCATCCTTAGTTGAGATGGCACAGGTGACTGATTAGATGGTATATAGATGGAAAAGGACAGAAAATGACTAAATAAGTCCATCAAGTCTGGTCTCCTCATGCATGCATGCACAGTTTTCTCAGCACAGCCATCTTACATAATACAGATTCCGGCACGGTGAGAGCATGAAGAGAGCTCCGGGTATTCTTTTACTCACTCTCGCCATACTGAGCAATGGTATCGGCTCTGACCAGATCTTCTTTAATATTAATGATTTTGAATCATTACAGAAAACTTGTTTAAGGCCTCTGTGTGTTGTTTTTATGTGTGTACCTCTAATGTAGCATGAGGTAGAAGAGAGAGACGCACCTGCACGCTGAAGCACAGAGTTCTTCAGCAAGATCCTAGAAATGCTTTGGCTCATGATTTTTAAAAGGTATGCCACCATTGCCTGTGTTTTTATTCTTGAGTTCTAGGATCGTATCAGTTCAACTTGTGCTGCGAGTTTTCTTTTAGTGCTGCCATTCCTGCTTCTCGTCTGTTCACTTCCAGGAGCCTGGAGTCCTACGGAGGAACTATGCTGGGGGTGATGATCCAGGTGAGGTTCCACATAGAACCAAATAATGAGCTTGGAGCTGCACCAGACAGAGTGATTGAGGAGAAATGGGGGAGAAAGATCGCAGTGCACAGAGCATAAAACATGCTGAGCATGGAGTTTTGTACCAGTTTTCACCAGGTGTATTGAGTGGCAAGTTTTTCAGTGGATTAACCACTGTGTACGGAGCACTAAAGTTGTGTGTGAATGCGGTGCACAGAGACTGAAGCATGGAGATCACGGAGACCAGAAGTCTGCACATAGAACATTATTTGGGCTAGTGTCTCCAATGGACAGTGGATTCCTTCAAAACATCAGCAACAAGGACAAACTATAAATATTTGTTTAAGGGGCTTTCTAAACACCTTAGTGTTAAATAGTCTATGCCCAGTTAATAAACAAAAAGCCACAAACTGCTTTCCATTTTATCTGTCTTGCGCAATATGGTGACCTGTATAGCGTGGTAGAAAGTTTTGTTATCTTCCTTGCAATGATAGTCGGGCATGCAGCTAAAGAATCTGAATGGATAAAGCAAATATGACATGCTAACAGAGGTGATTTATCATTGGATGCAGGCAACTGAGCTGGGAAAAAAGATGAAAGGAAAGAGCAGAGCACTACAAGGGTAATGATGCCCAGATAAGTAAAAAGCTCACCAGTTTGTTTAAGATATTTTTCCTGGACTGTGGTTCTAGTGTGTATGGACTATTGAGTCAAAGATTTACAGCCTATCAAGTCAGAAAATGAGTGTCTAATATAAATGTTGTTTACAAGACACATGGGAGATCTGTGAAGTAAATTAGCCTTTTTTTAGGCAAGACAGATAAAATGGAAAGCTGTTTATGACTTTTTATTTATTGAGTGCTCATAGACTATTTACCACTAAGGTGTTTAAGAAATTCCCTTATGTTTATTGCCCTGCTATGTGCACTATATCCCAATAGCTTCTTATATTGGAGTTTTGAGCAATATCAAGCGTATTAGTGAGAAGTGTCGATATAAATATTTGCTGACAGTTCCCATAGCTCTTAGTGGAAGTGTTAGTGATATTTAATTGTGCTAAATTTTTGATATTACTGTTTGGTTTATAGCTGTGTTTTGTTGCTCTGTGTATCAACCAGGTTGCTCCCTTTTCTTTGACCCCTAATTCCTTCTCTCCTTTTTTTAGATCTGATCAATATATTTGATTAATGCTGTATGTACAGGCTAGTGTTTTTTTAATTTAATTTAATTTTGTTTTACATTGTTTTAAAAACATAACCCATTCCAACCACGTGATCACCCACTTCGGGTATAAATTGTGCATGCGCCGGTGTCCTTGAGATACCTTAGTCGTTCCTTAGATAGCTTGTGCGATGCTGGTTCTTTCCATCACTGGTGGAAGTTAACTTAAGTGTTTTATTTCCAGCATTGCCACTTTGGTTATTTTAAATTTGTAATTATATTACTTTGCTGGAGATCTCAGACTATATGCTTAGCCACTACATGCACTATATGCATTCGTCCTAGAAGGATTATACTTCAGGCATAATTGTTGGCTCCCATCTGCCCTGACTAGCATGTGATTTCTCTTGGGGATGTTTTCTCTGGAAATATCTTGGATGTAAGTTTATTATTATCTTCTAATACTGTAATTTTTGCTGTTTATATTTTAGAACAAAAATTTTTCCTTAGTTTGTTTCCCACCTGAAAATGGATAGTAATTAATGGTAATTAACTGAAGCATATTTAACCATAATTGGATATTAAATAATTACTCAAAGGATAAAGAGAAGGGGATTAAGATCTGGAAATCTCATTAAGAGATACTTTATACTATGCTGTCTTTTGTTTAGATAAATTTATATTTTGCTCTTTCTTTGCTCTGTGCTAATATGGACTATAACAGTGTGTGTGTAATGCACAGGGAGAACATTATACTGAATGAACTACTGATTGAATTACCAAACAAATTAACTGGATGTGGAAGTGCTGAATTGGATATAAAAACAAAGCATTGAAGTAAGCATCGTGCCTATTATAGTAACTCAGAATTATTTTTATTTATTTATTTATTGAGGATTTGGAAATACCTTTGAGTCAGAGACTCATTTTCAAAGGTTCCACATCAGTACAGATAAAAACAAAGAGAACAATATAGTACAATACAGAAATAGATAACAAGCAAGTAAATTATGTATAAATATACATGAAGTCTGCTAACAATTAGATACTGTTGATTCAGGTAATTAGCCACAATATCCCCGTTCAATGAAATTTTAGATGAGGGCTAAAGGGAGCTATTAGAGTGTGTGTGTGTATTACCATAATTGACAGCAAATAGCTGTATAAGAGAAGAAGTTATTTAACTTCATGGAGCTATTTGGAACTTAGATCCAGAAATAGGATTAGAGAAGAAAGAAGAATCAACTTTGAAGAGAACCTCAATTTAAGTACCACTGTATCATTGATAGGACTGAATATTTGGTCTCTCATGTTTTTTTTTTCATTTTAGCTGTGTGTTTTGAGTCTAGATATCTAAATTATATCGTATTCACTAATCTACTGCTTATTACAATGTATACTGTGTATGTGTCTAATAAATGTCATTTCTTTTTCTCTTCTCTTTTCTTCTCTTCTCTTCACTCCTTTTTTTCTTTTTCACTTTGTTTTGTGAACCTTTTACTAGGGTGTACTTTTCTGTGGTTTGTAAAAACAAAATGAGAACAAGAAGTAAAAATACCTCCTCATATCAATCATTGTAAATTTCCCATAAAGCTAAGGGTGGAAGAAAAAAGGTAACAGCCAAAACAGAGGGAAGTGAGCGTAGAACTAAAAATTCCACCACCCCATTGACAGTAAAAGGTAAATTGAAAACCAAGGGAAAGATAAGTGGATAAGGGATGATCTCCCAGCTAATAGTCAAGGTAAAACTTTAAAGAACAACTGACACATCTCAGTAGAGACATGCCAGTAGTGCTCTATGCTGCCTACAGTAACTCCCGGTACAGGGAGTACTGCAAAAGATGTACTGTAATGCAGAATTATACAGTAAAATTGCAGTGGAGCACAATGCATGCCCCTGCTGCAGCTTCAGGTCACCTTCCCATCCAAGCCTGAAGATGATCATCAGGTTGGGATGGGGACCTAGCGAAATTCCCTTTTGCGGGCTTAAGTGCTGTGGAATTGGCATTTTGCCAGTGAAAGTGGCATTTTGCTGGCAAAATTGCTGCAAAATGCAATTCCGCAGCACTCACACCCGTGAAAGGGAATATGATATAAGTGTTCATTTGTATTTGGAGCCCTGTTGCCTTGGGTAAACAGGAAGAGAGTCTGTGCACATAGCAATTTTTGCTAAGTCATCACAGTGCATTGTATTCTTTGCTATTTTTACATCTTTTAGACATCTTTATTGTGTTTTGTGCAAGTGACATGCATGAGTGTCAGGCACAACAGTATTTTTAGCTTATTCTAAATAATTTGGAGCATCTTAGATCATGAGGGTGCTGTGACCCCGGGAGATACTTCCAGATCAGGCTAGGTCTATATAAGAAAGCCCTGCAGCAAGCAGGACAAGCTTGGGCAGGGTGCTCTCTTGTGCATGCCGAGACACATGCAGAAACACGTGCATCAGTGTGTGTTATGCATGTTAAGCGAGGGCCATGAGAAGTCACTGAGTTTAGGTGGGATTAATAAAGAAACAATAAAGTCTCTTAAGGTAAGCAGCCCAAATCTATGCATGCTACTACTACTAATACTACTAAGAGTACAATGGATTTCAATACACTGTTCTTGGGTAAATAGGGGACAAAGTGCTTATCTTGCAAGATGTATTTATTTTCAGAGATACCTTTATTGGACAACCCTTTAGTATGTTTAAAATGTAAGCAAAATGCTGATATAGCTAAAATAACAACATTTGGTACCAGATTACAGGCCCTTGAATGTAGCCAACAAAGTATGGCTTCCAGAATAAATGAAAGAGCATGTAGTGAATAAAATATTCTAAATAGAAATTTAAGTATATGGTTAGGGCTTATTATGACTAGAAAGCCGTGGCTTTCAATATCTTGTTGTAGGACAGTTCAAAGGTCAAAAAAGCTGTTGTACTATCGGTCTGACGTCACATCGATAGTACAACTTTTTTACCCTGCCCTGCCACCTGATTGACTCATTCAATGCTCTGAGGAGAAAAAAAATTGTGTAGCATGGCGGCCTGCTTTAGCGAGCACCAGTCGGGGGACCCTCCTCGTTTTGACACAGAGAGCCTCATAAGACTCCATGTCACAAAACTGAATCGTGGATATTTTATTTTTAAATGAAATGATGATAAGCTAGCAGTATGGGGTGATGCAGAACTGAGTCAGAGTGGGACAAGCATGAGGGAGCCAGAACGGGAGCAGCATGAGTCGACATAACCAAGGTAACCATAAACTTCATGGGAAAAAAAAAACAAAAAAATGACAAGCCAGGAACCATATACTATATAAAATAGTGGATGGGTGACCATCCACAACTATGGCTGTGTTTCCATCTCAGTTGTTGATGACATCATGGAGACCTCAAGAGCGAAGAACACAGCCTTGTTGTGGATGGTCACCCATCCACTATTCTATATGATGTTTATAATCAACATAGTGGGCAGATAAGCCCATCACCCCCTGACATATAAATGACAAAAATTATGAAGGGAATTTTGGTACCAATAAACAGGTTGTAAACAGAAGTACTCATACAAAAAAGCAGAACAGATTAGAGGACATTGATGAAACAGATGATGATAACTGGTATACCGCACAAGGTGCTAGGCCTGCAAAAAAAAAAAAGGGAAGGAAGGTGGAAGGCTTTTTGTTACCATTAGTTAATAATTTTGACCCACTAATACAATTTTTAGATGAGGAACCATGTATAGAATCAACATCTGTCCCCCTCACTATGCCCTTAAATCATACTATTGATGTTCAGTTAAACCCCCTATCACCACTAGATGTGGAAAATATCAACAAGTCTAATCCCATCCTCTCCCAGAACAAAGAAGGTACTATTAACACCCTCCCAGAACTACTACTTAATATCTGCAATGTCACTGGTACCCCAATACAAGCCACACTGCCAGATCAAATCTATATCCTGGGAGATTCAATTACTAGATATGCTGATAGATACATCACAAGGGGGGATAAAAAAATGTGGCAAGCTGCAGTTATAGTGGAGCAACTATAACAGATGTGACTAGTATGCTCCCAGGCATCTTTCAAAACATTATAAATCCCAAAACAGCCATCCTCCATGTAGGGACAAATGATTTCGGGAAGCAGGAGGTCAAAAATATAACAAAAGACATGGAAGAAGCTGTAAAAACATTAATGGCCTTGAATGTGATGCCCATTACTTCTGAAGTGTTAACGGTACCAAGATCCAGTTATTACAAAACAAAAAATATAAAAGCTTATAATAACTGGCTATGAAGATGGAGTCATACAAATAATATCAAGTGTATACGCAGTGGTCTAAGCCTCTGTGCTGCAAATTTGGTGACATCCAGCAGGCCAGACCTGGGTTTGAATCCCCCAGCTTCTACTTGCATACTGTGTGACCCTGAGCAAGTCACTTAACTTCCCTGTGCTCCCAGGATGCTCCTGTAAAAAAGCTTTCAGCTTAGTGTGCTATTCCTGGTTAAACAACTAAAAAAGAAAAGAAAGAAAGAAAAAAGAAAGAAAACATGGGAAATATTTGAAGGGAGGGACAATTTATACTGTTTTGATGGACTACACCTGAATAAAAAAGGTACAAGAATATTGGGGTACACCATATTTAACATAATAAAAGATCTTACAACAAACAACAAACTAAATTCAGAGGGGCAAAGGGAAATTGCAAACAAAATACTTACAAAACATTCAGATATACATTGTAACAATACCAGTACAAATAAAAATCAAAAGAAGCATGGGTTGTCTTTCCTGCTCACAAATGCAAGAAGTCTTCATGCTACAAAGTTAGATGAGCTAGAAGTACTACTCCATAGGGACAGCATTGACATAGCTGCAATCACCAAAACTTGGTGGGGAGACAAATCCAGCTGCAATATAAGCATCAATGACTATAACACTGTTCACAAAAACAGAACATCTAAAAAGGGAGGAGGGATAGCTTTCTTTATCAAAAATAATATTAAATATAAGTCTGTTAATGTACCTGGTGGTGACGTATCCAGTGAAATATTGTGGCTAGAAATAATAAGAGAGAAACAAACAAAATTGTTGGTGGGACTTTGTTACAGACCTCCTAATACTGATCCACAAGAACATCAGGCAATATTGGATAGTATAAATAATAAAATGGATCAATCAGATGTCATATTACTAGGGGATTTTAATCACCTAGGAATAGACTGGAAAAAGGGTACAACAAATAACAAAATGGAAACCATGTTCCTGGATTTATGTGAGCCACATGGACTAACTCAACTTATACACACACCAACAAAGAAAAATAATGTTCTCGATTTATTAATATAAGATATCCTTCACCTAATTAGGAATGTTAAAATCTGGGACCCACTACAAAACAGTGACCATTGTATAATAACATTTGAAACAAAAATTACTCTGGAACTAAACCCAGGTATAACAACTTTTAAAAATTATGGTAGGGCAAATTCTGACCAAAATAAAATAGAACTCATTGCATGGAAGTAATTTGGCAGTTAATAAAAAGTAAAATCATCACCTTAGAACAAAAGTACGCACCAGACAAAGTTGGATATAACATCAGGGGAAAATTGTCCATCTGGGCAACCTCTTACATATTACATCTGATAAAAAAAAGAAGAGCGTGCAGAACTACAGTAAGATGTAATAATGAATATAATAAAAACAACTATAGGGCAACACTTAAAAGGTGTAAGTATGTGATAAGAAAGTAAAAAAAGAAGTTAGAATTTAGGCTTGCTCATATAAAGGATGGAGGCAAGAGTTTTTATTCATATGTAAATAATAAAAAACAAACTATCGAAACCATTGGCCCACTTGTCATAGGTGATAACATATTAAAATTCCCCCTGGAAATGGCTCAGGAATTTAATGATTATTTCTGTTCAATTTTTAATCCAATTTCAAACCCAAAACAAGACTCCAATGATATAAATTATATAGGAGACTACAACATGGCTGAAATAATTGGACAAGAAATCAAAATAAAAGGCAAGACAAATTTGATTTTCTAGCACTCAATCCCATATACATATATATATATATATATATATATATATATATATATATATATAAAACTCACACTATAATAAATAATCACATATAAAAGAAAAGAAAAGGCAGTACCCTACATATAAATAATCACCGTCTTTACTTTAAAAGGGACTGACAATTCATGTTCTCATCCGGTACCTGAGAAGGCCTGGTTAAACAGATAACACTTAAGGTGGGCTTTAAATGCCTCCACTGAGAGAGCCTCCCTCACCAGTGGTGGCAGCAAATTCCATAGGAAGGGGCTGGTGACACTAAAAGCTCTGTCGCTGGACATTTTCAACATCATCCTAGGAATCACGAGGAGGCTTCTCGAGGAGGAACACAGGGAGTGGACAGGGGCAGTGGGTATAAGAAGGTCCACTAGGTAGTGTGGGCCCAGTCCATGTAGGGCCTTAAAGGTGAGAAAACCCACCTTAAAAAGAATCCTTCATCGAAGTAGCAGCCAGTGCAATTCTTGCAGCACCAGGGTGATGTGACAGTATTTTGACTGTCCAGTCAACAACCTGACAGCTGCATTCTGCACTAGCTGCAATCAACAGATAGTGCCACCAGAGACCCCGAGGTAGAGTGCATTACAGTAGTCAAGCCTAGATGTTACAAATGTATGCATCAAAGTGGGGAGGCCCAGGGGTGGAATCAGGTACCTAATCCTGGCAATGTTTCTCAGATGGAAAAAAACTAGCCCTGACAATGGATGACACTTGATGTTCCATTGTCAAACAACTCTCTAGTACCACAACTAGATTACACACCTTAAAGGAGGCCATCAATGGGACAATCTGGATGCAATCAACATAAATAAATCACCAGTGCCCAATAACCTCCACCCTTGCATGTTGAAAGAAATAGCATCATGGTTGATTGAACCACTATATAAAATATTTAGTTTGTCCCTAACATCTGGATCAGTACCAAGTTATCGGAAGACTGCACTGGTAACACCTATATTTAAAAAAGGTAATAAGAGTGAAACATCAAATTATAGGCCTATTAGCTTGACTAGCATCCTAGGAAAAGTTTTTGGGGCTATTCTTAAAACAAGAATAAAAGACAATTTGGTTAAAAAACATCTTGTGAACCCTAACCAGCATGGTTGTAAAGTAAAAGATCTTGCCTTACTAGTAATTTAGTTTTTTTATGAAAGGGTTAGTAGATTCCTTCATCAAAAGACACCAGTGGATGTGGTGTACCTGAATTTATGTAAGGCTTTTGATAAAGTGCCACACACAACTCTAATAAATAAAATAACCTCATTTGGGATACATTATATATTGATTAATTGGGTCAAGGAGTGGTTAAAGAAATCATACACAGGTAGTACGTATAAGAGGATACAACTCAACTACATGCATAATTACTAGTGGGGTACCACAGGGATCTGTCCTGGGGCCCATTCTATTCTCTTTATTTGTGTCAGCAAATATGAAGACCATTGACATAAAATTGCAGATGATACAAAAATTGCAGCTAAAGTGGGTTCAATTGATGAAATAGCAGATTTTTCTGATGACCTCAAAAAACTAGAACACTTGGCTAAACAAAATGACATGATTTACAACACAAACACATGAATAATCATGCATCTAGGAGATACAAATCCTAATGTACAATTCTTGTTGAATGGTATACAATTGACATCCATAAAAGAAGAAAAAGACCAGGGTGTAATTATTAATGAAGATCTCACATTCACTTCACACTGTAATCACATTAGAAATCAGGCAAATAGATTGATAGCATGTATAAAAAGATCCTTTGTTTCTAGAAATGAAGAATGCATTCTTCCACTCTATAGAGCATATGTACGTCCTCATTTGGAATATTGCTCTCCATTATGAAGTCCCTATCTTAGGCATGATATCAATGCCTTCGGAGGAGTACAGCAAAGGGTTACCAAGATGATACATGGTCTACAGGAAAGAAGTTATGAGGAGTGACTTAGTGAGTTGGATTTGTATTCCTTAAAGAGGACTGGGGGGATTCGCTGTTGATGTTTAATATAGCAAAAGACAAGGAGCTTATGATACAACTGGGAATGTCCTTTAATAAAAGAGAGTGTAAACTCAGAAGCCACAAATTCCAACTATCTTTAACGTATTCAAAGCTACATATCAGACATTCCTTTCAGACATTCCTTTCTTACTCAGAGAATTATACCTATATGGAATGGCCTATCGAAATCATTTTTGGATACAGATAATTTAGAAGCATTTAAAACAAACATTGATAAATTTTTACTAAATAAGGTATACATTTATCTAGAGTCTGGAGATGTACTTATATGGGCTATGGCCTTCTGTACATCTATTGCTCTTAGTATGTAACTTAGTATGTAACATTATTGATGCATTTAGAGTAGTAGATCTTAATTCTGATGTGGTGATCCTTCTGATCTTTATAAGTGAGGGAGTAACCCAATATGTTTGGAGGAATTCTAGTCAATTAGAAAATGACTCTGTCTCTCTATTAATCATCCTGTATCTACTTTAATGTTAATACATCATGGTTTGTTAACAACATCAGATGTTACCCCTTCTTTGGCATATGCCTATTCTCTGCATGATTCAATTGACTTGGAGCATGGGCTGAATTCTGACCCTGAGATTATACTTTCCATCTTTGGTGTGTCACACTTAAATAGAGACTCATCTGTTAAACCTAAAACCATGATTGTACACATCATCAGAAACTTTCTTTGTTTTGAATGTTATGATGATGATATCATTTCGATCCAGAGATCTTTCAGAAACCAGATGGATGGAGGACAAATTGATTTAGTCCTTATTAATAGACAAATGGTAGATAATATCCTTGATGTGAGCACCAAACCTGATACACTGGGTATTTTTATTACTGACATCAATGTTGACTTGGATAGGGCTTCCTTAACACAGAAAACATCTGCTTATAACCAAACAACACAGACAAAAATAATGTATGATCTAGGGACCTCTAATAGGTACCAGGTCCTTGCCAAAGAAAGAAATTGACTGACCACTATTGATAAAAACATGGAACAAACATTATCAGATGATGAGGAAAATTGTAGTAGATTTGATACTAGTAGTAATCTTTTTCTCAAATCACATAAATGAATTATTCTTTTCTTTCTTGGAACATTGCTAGCTTTAGAGCTAAATTTGTGGATACAGAGTTTATATATTTTCTTAACGGAATGGACATCCTATCATTCCAGGAAATATGGCATGATGAGGAAAATAATGGGCATATTCAACTTAATGGTTATCTGTTAACTCAGTCTCCTGCCTTAAAAATTAAAAGAAAGGGCAGATTGGTAGGTGGAATAGTAATCTATATTAGAATTTCAGATAAGATAAGAAATTATAAAAACTATAGCCAAGCAAAATTTTATTCTAAATATGTTAACCATTTGTGAAGAAACTATTATCTTGGGTAATGTCTATAACCCCCTAATAAAGTTGAAATAGTACAGTAAAACTCTGATTCAAAATTTACTGACCGAAATCAAAAAATAGCTACAGGTGTAACATATAATAATGCGGACTTTAATATTAGATATAGAGAATAATGTATGGGCAACCATACACAACAAGGCTGTGTTTCCATGGAGGGGTTGAGATGACAGCCTGTGAACCTTAAGAGTGAAGCTCAAGAGGTCCATGCTGTCATCTCAACCCAGAGATGGAAACACATGCAGAGTGGTGTGCGGTTGACCATATTTTATTTTTTATAGTATATGGTTTTTTACACTAGATATTGGACATTAGTAGCTATAGAAACAAATATTTATAAAAGTCACAACTGAAGTGAAAATACAAAAATCTTGCCATTTCTTTGTTTTACTTACATATCAAAATCAAATTTCCAGACTTTTGAAAGGTAAATGGTATGACTTTGGTCACTGGGTGGTTAGTAAGTAGCTTTGAACTGTGCATAACAACTGTTCAGAATGTGAATAACAACATTTTAGAATGCACGTAATGGTTTAGAATGTGCTTAACAAGGATTTTGAGCAGGCTGATTTTTTCACATAACAAAGGGTAACCATATACTATATAGTAAAACTTGTAAGAAAGATACAAATGAACAAATCTCATGAACTTTAAATATTCCACAGAGGGTGACAACAGATAAAAAAACATTGATAAACATAAACAGCTTGAAACTTTGTTGGACTCTTTACATCTTATTGTTTTAAAAGAGAGACTTCCCTCTGACTCAATGGGGAAGTCAACCTACATTAGTATTAGGGGGTCAACTATTATTGATTATTTACTTATTTCTGTACATGTATATCATAAATACATATATTTTAAAGCGATAGAAAGAACTGAGAGTGACCATCACACAATAGTCACATTTAGCAAATATAATTATGGTATTCTTCTTCTTCCAAATGAGCAAATGGAAATTATAAATGGCAGAATTAAATGGGCTCAATTAAATAATACACAGTCACATCAAATAAGTGAGAACTTTATAAATTGTATCATGGATGGTATATCTGAAGAACATGATCCAGTTTTGATTTATGACTCTCTGATCACCCAATATCATTTTTGTGAAAAATTATTCAACAAGAATAGAAAAAAAAACTTCTATCAAAGGGCAAGATATTAAAAAGTCTGTGATAACTGGTTTCACAAAAACTGCTGGAATGAAAAGAGAAAGTTAGCTAGATTATCCTGACTTGTAAAAAAAAAACCCTACTAGATTACATCTGAATAGTCTTAATAGGAGTAGGAAACTATATAAAGAATATGTTAATAATCAAAGTTAGCTGCATCAGGAGGAACTTTGGAAATTAATGTTACATGCTATTGAGGAATAAAAATTATAAAAAATATTGGACATTAGTAGCTATAGAAACAAATATTTATAAAAGTCAACATGACATTTATATAGCACCAGATATTTGGATTAAACACTATTCATCGGTATTTTATGATGATTCTATTATTGAACAAATAGTTATTTAGAAGATTAGTGATTCCTTTACATGGTTTACACATACTGAAGTTAAAATAGCTCTATAAGGTTTTAAGCACAATAAAGCTCCAGGCCCTGATGAAATACCTATTGACTTGATACTTATTAACAGTGATTGGTGGGTGGCAGTTTTAGTCTCTTTTTTAACAAATCTGCAATGTATGCCTACATTTTAGAGTCATGGTTTGGTAGCCATATCTTCCCTATACACAAAAAAGAGTTCTCATAAAGATCTATAAAATATAGACCCATCAGCTTATTGGATACAGTTTCAAAAATGTTTGCAAAAGTTTTATTGAATAGGTTAACAGATTGGTTACAGCATACAAAAATACTATCAGAACTACAATCAGGGTTCAGAAAAGATTCTGGTACAATCACTCATAAATCTCATCTCACTGAAAAATATATTAACATAAAGAAGTAGCCTATTTTTGTTGCATTTGTTGACTTTATGTCAGCCTTTGATACTATTTTGTGCTCAGTTTTGTGGGAAAAAATGTCTAAATCAGGTATTGATCTAGATCTCATAACACTCATTAAGAGACTTTATACACATAGTTGGGCACAGATTGAATACAGTAAAACAGGTTTATTAACAGATAAAATGAATACTAATATTACATAGAAACATAGACTTTGATGGCAGATAAGGACCACTTGGCCCACCTAGTCTGCCCATTTCCCTACCTAGAGGATAAGCTGCCGATCCTATTTAACCAACAGCCTATTTCTTCCTACCCACCACAAAAATTGCCTTATGTCTGTCTCATGCATTCTTGAATTCTCCCACAGTTTTAGACCCCAAAACCTCCTCAGGAAGGCTATTCGATGTATCCACCACCCTCTCTATGAAAAAATACTTCCTCACATTGCCCCTGAGCCATCCCCGTCTATCTTTAAATTGTGTCCCTTTGTTCTTGCACATCTCTTTTTATGAAAGATGCTACCCTCTTGGACTTTGTTGATTCCACTGAGGTACTTAAAAGTTTCTATCATGTCCTCCCTCTCCTTCCTTTCGTCAAGGGTATACATATTAAGCTCCTTTAGTATCTCTCATATGGCTTCTCTTGCAAAGCCTGCACCATTTTAGTTGCCCTCCTCTGAACTGCCTCCATCCTGTCTATTTCCTTGTGGAGTTGGGGTCTCCAGAACTGGATTCAGTACTCCAGATGGGGTCTCACCAACTGTCTGTACAGGGGATAACAACTTCCTGTTTTCTGTTGGTGATGCATCTCCCTACAAATCCAAGTATCCCTCCAGCCCTCCCTACTGCCTTCTCACACTGCTTGCCAACCTTATGGTCATCTGATATGATTACTCTCAGGTCCCTTTCCATTTCTGTTGTTGTTACTACCTCCTCCTCCCTTGTGTAATCTTCCCCTGGGTTTTTCTTTCCCAGGTGCATTATGTTGCACTTCTTTGCATTGAATCCAAGCTGCCATTCTACTGACCATTCCTCCAGCCTTGCCAAGTCCCTTCTCATTCTTTCCATGTCTCCTTGTATATCAACCCTGTTGCAGGTCTTTGCATCATCTACAAAAAGGCAGACTTTTCCTTTCAGTCCCTCTGCAATGTCACTTATAAAGACATTAAAAAGGACTAGACCCAGTACTGAACCCTGCGGTACCCCACTTGTAACCCCTCTTTCTTCAGAGTGGACTCCATTTACAATTACCTTCTGTGTCCAGTTGTCCAGCCAATGTTTTACCCAGGCTACTACCCTGGGACCCATTCCCAGGCTGGTTAATTTGAATATTAATCTTTTGTGTGGGACTTTGTCAAATGCCTTGCTGAAGTCTAGGTAAGTCATGTCCCCAGCCCCTCCCTGGTCTACTACTTTGGTCACCCAGTGAAAGAAATTAATTAGATTTTTCTGACATGACCTTCCTGCTGTGATCCCATGCTGCTTTGGGTCCTGTGCCCCACTGTCCTCTAGGTCATCAACAATTCTTTCCTTCAGAAGTGATTCCATCACTTTCCCTACCACAGAGGTCAAACTGACAGGTCTGTAGTTTCCTGCCTCTGTCTTGGTCCCAGTTTTGTGAAGGGGGAATCACATCTGCCTTCCTCCAGTACTCAGGTACCACACCATCCTCCCATGATTTGTTAAAAAGGGTAGTCAGTGGTGTCACTAGTTCTCTGCTTAATTCTTTTAGAATTCTGTGGTGAATTCCATCTGGCCCCGTTGCTTTGTCCACCTTCAGTTTTAGGAGTTCTTTCAGAACCCTTTCTTCTGTGAAAGGACTGGGATCAACCCCCCTATCCAGAGTGGTTCTGTTAATTAGATTAGGCACCTCCCCAACCCCATCTTTTGTGAATACTGAATAGAAGTATTCATTCAGTATCCCTGCTTTTTCACTGTCCCTCTCTGCCCACCCACTGTCCATTCTATTCAGCCTCACTATCCCTCCCTTTGTCTTTCTACACTCCCTGATATACCTATAAAAGGTTTTATCTCCCTTCTTAACTAAGTTGGCTATCTTTTCCTCAGTTTGGGCCTTTGCTATTCTGAATACCCTCCCTGCTTCCTTCTGTCTAAACTGGTGCAGTTCTCTGTCCTGCTCCTCCTGTGTTTACTTATACTTCCTAAATGTTATCTTTTTCTCCCTAATCTTCACCACCACCTCTTTTGAAAACCATAGTTGGTTTTTCTTTCATTTTGATTTGCTTATTTGCTTCACACAAAGGCTTGTTCCCTCTGTGATGGCAGTTTTGATATTTTCCCATTGTTGCTCCACCCCTCCTTCTAGCTTGTTTGCTCATGCTTTTCTAAGGCACTCTCCCATCTTGCCAAAGTCAGCCCTCCTGAAGTCCAGAACCCTCACTTTTGTATGGCTTGACTTTGTAGCTGAGTTTATCATGAACTACACTGTTTGGTAGTCACTTGTTCCCAAATGGCTACCCACTTCTAGATATAAGATCCTCTCCCTGTCCTCATTTGAGAGTACGAGGTCTAAGATTGCTCCCTCATGAGTAGGTTCCAAAACTAGCTGTCTGAGGCATGCCACCTGAAGGGCATCGAGAATCGCCCTGCTTTTGGATGTGGCTGCAGCAAAGGTGCTCCAGTTAACATCTGGCATATTAAGGTCCCCCAACAACAGTATCTCCCCTTTCTGTGCCATACTAAGTATGCCTTTTATCACATCCTTGTCCATTCCCTCCATGACATGGGGATCTGTATACAACCCCTGCGCGGATTGTGGTGCCATTTCCAGTCTCTAAGGTGACCCACAGTGCCTCCTCTCCTCCCTGTTTACTCTTTTGTTCAGTTGTTTTTATCCCTTCCCTTACATAGAGAGCTGCTCCGCTCCCTTTCCTCCCCTCCCTGTCTGTCCTGTAGGTTGTGTACCTTGGTATGTTAACATTCCAGTCATGGTTCTCTGTGTCCATGTTTCTGTGACTGCTATGATATCCAGGCATCCCTCTTGCATCAAGGCCACCAGTTCAGGGAGCTTGTTGCCCAGACTATGGGTGTTGGTACTCATTACCATCCATTTCTTGATGACCTTACCCCTTTTTGCCCCATCCCTGTCCTTATTGCATTTGTCGCTTTCTCCATTTACCCCTGCACTTTTCCCTATAGACATCTCTATGTTGGTGTCTACCTCACTTAGTACCCTGATTTTTGGGGGATGCTAGGATTTCCCTGCTCCTCTCCAGTGCCTCCCTCCTTGGCTAGTTTAAATGCTTGCCAATTAAGCATTTAAACCTATCACCTAGGATCCTAGTTCCCCTCCTGGACAGATGTGGACCATCACACCAGTATAGGCCTGCTTCCCTCCAGATGAACCCCCTGTCCCCAATGAAGCCAAATCCCTGAGCTCTGCACCAGTTTTTCAACTACTGATTGAATCCCATGGTGTGGAATATTGGAGCTTGACAGGGTTGCATGCTTGCTCTGACCCTGTTTAATATCTATATTAATGACATAATTATTGCTTTACATGATTTCTTATTTCACGTGGTTAAAATAAATACTAAATCTATTCCAGTTCTTGTGTTTGCAGATGATCTTGCAATTATTTCCACTAGCAGACTGGGTCTTCAGAGATCATTAAATAAAATAGATGCATTAAGCAAAACTCATTACCTTAAACCACATCCTAACAAAACAAAAATAATGGTGCTTGGAGATAAAAAGAATTATAGATCACTTACACTGGAGGGTAATAAATTGAAATTTGTTAGAGTTTCCCTATTTAGGTGTATTATTTTCAAGTAATGGTAAATGGACTAAACACATTGTTTGGACCTGTTGGAAGCTATAAAAATCAGTAAAATTACTAAGAAGGTTTCATATATTATATTCTGGTAAAACTGTGGCTCCTATGATCATAGCCATGAATGCAAAAAATATTATTCAAGCAGTGTATGCAGTAGAAGTATAAGGGATTAAAAAACTAGATAACATAGAAACTGTTCTTAATCAAGCATATAAACAGTTACTAAGAGTCCCTTCTAGTACATCAAATATGTTGGTTAGAACACAGATTGGACAGATTAGCTTTGGTCATCTAGCTCAAGAACATCTGGTCATCTATTGGATAAAGCCACAGGCAAAAGAAAAGGAGACTTTATTGGCAAATAGCCTAGAGGAAAAAATCATATTATCTGCATACACTAGGACTAGCTGGTTAAATAATGTATATGATACATTAAAATCTTATTATCTTTTTAATTAAAACAACGGAGAGATCAAAAGATATCCTTGAGTATTACGTATACTAAATAGGTTAATAAAATCATCCATCAACATGTCAATGAAGTGGACCTAGAGAATATTAAACAACTAAAAGTCTCCAGGTGGCTGATGTAAAATACTGCTGAACATTCTTTAAAATATTTCCTTGTAGCTGTTCAGATTCCCCATTATAGATATTTGCTTGTTCAATATAGGTTTGAAGTTTTTCTGAATAATGTACTTGTGGCCACACATAAAAAGTCACCACAACAATCAGTATTATGTTATTGTTCCTTAAAAGAAGAAGAGGACCTGGAACATGTTATTTTGAGATGTCCCTGGTACAGTAACTTTAGAGAAAAGTACTTAAACAAGATAATTGGTTTGATATTTATACATCTACTGTAGATATCTTTTGGGTCTAATTTTTAATTCTGAAAATGTTAATATTTTAAATAAACTTGCAGTGTTCCTGATTGAAATAATTAAAATAAAAAACAGGTGCATTGTACATTTTAACAATGAAAAGTAGTTATAATAATTGTAGATTATTAATTAAGCTTCCATAAAAACTGCCTGTGGCAACTAAATGCTTTTGTGAAATGGCAGCTATATACTAGCATAATGAATTATACTAGTAATTTGGTTGGCTTTTACTAACAGTTGAATATTTTCCATCTGTATTTAGAAAAATGAACCTGAGATGTGCAATATGTTATATTTATTTATGTATATTGCTAATGTAAACTTATGCTGCTAATGTGAAACTAGTCCTGTATTTTTGTATCTATTCAAATGTTATGATATAATTTTCGTTTGTAATGGCAATTATTTTAAGCTGACCAATAAATGTATTGATTGACTACAGAAAACTCACACTTGGTATCTGTCTCTAATCTATGTGCAACCCTGTCATGAATTTAATAAAGGAAAAGTGTGGAAAATCTCAGATAAATGAAAATAGATGCATGAAGTTTTAGGGTCATTAGCAATAATAATGGGATGGATCTAAGCAACTTTAAGGAAGGAAGGCAGAAGGAACTTTACAATCCTCTCTAGCAAATTCTAAGAATGCTGATGTCTGAACTGATATATTGAATTTACTGCACTGAGCACTGCTTTGCATGGAGCTATGGAGCCTTGATTCCTAAAAGTGCATGTGGAATATGTGAGTCTTAATACTATACCCACTTTTCAGGGTCCCTTAGGACACAGCAACAGGACCCAGGTTATATGGCTGTACCTTCTTGAAGGTTGACCAGTATTAATTTATTTCCAAAGTAGATCAGAAGCCTTTTTAGTGTTCTGTATGTACAATATAGAATGTTTGATCTCTTACACCATTTTATATCAAGAGGATATCAAGTCCCAAATTCTTCTATAAGACTGATTGGTTCTCTTACCCCTGCCTCTGTGAGTTTCCCTCCAAAGTTGGTATTAGAGCATTAACCAGAGAAAAGGCCAAAGTCTGACAATTTAGGAGCTGATTTATTATAACCAGAAACACTGCTGAATTCTTAACAAGAAAAGTTTAAGCATGAGCAATTTCTTATAATAAATTGCATGCTTCTGGTTACAACAAAATAAGGATAATAAAAACATGCACATGGCCATGAATAACCTCACATAATAATTAAATAATAGATCTTAGAAATGTTTCAGTGTTTTGTCCTGACATAACACTTTCTTTGTAACTAATAATAGCCATGCATTTCCAAATTGTATAGTAAACCATATTTGAGTGAAAAAGCAAACCAGCTTTTCTTCTTGTGCTGAGTATGCATGTCAAAAAGAAGGCACAATTTTGTGAGTGGTAATATATAATCTATATAATCTTATAATGTATGGGCGAGGCTCATTATTAACTAAATTCACACACTTAACAATGTTGTTATACCATTGATATGACATCAGATTGTTTTTATACCCTCTTCACTATGTCATAGCGATAGTATAATAAAATGAAACTTTCATTCTGAGTAACATTCTCTACTGTGAATTCAACACAAACTGGTGCCCATACACTATGAAAGCTAATATTTGGTCTTCAGGTAACAACCACACTACAATGTCTTCTCAAGATTGCCATGACAAGAGTAAACCTCTCAAGCTTTGCTCTCGGGGTTTACAATGTCATAACAACATTTCAAAGTGATTACACCGTGGTTATTACCTAAAGACCATCCATTATCCTTTATGTAGTCTCACTAATGTGACCCAAGACACAAAACATTATCCAGTTCAGTTTAAGGACTTACTGGTCCATGGGTGAGAAAGTGTTTCCACATTTGTAGTCTACTGCAGCTTGGAGTAACAACTAATATGTTCAAGTAAATTCATTTTTCCAATGAAAAGAAAAGCAGACAGCAAGTTGTATTTAAATTGTTAAATGTTGCAGCTGTAAATACGATGGCTTATCCACTGGGTGCAGTGGGAAGACAGACCAATAGTTCTACAGTTTTATTATCTAAGGTCTTTGTAACCTGTAGCAGTGGGTGCCCAGTGATTGAGCTGAGTGAACTCTTGTGCGCCAGAAGTGAAAACAGAACTTTCATTCAAGTGTCAGCCAGTCAAAAAACAGTTAAGTGTACAGGCCCTTGTTCAGTCTAAGTCACATGCACGTTTCAGGTTCTAGAAAAGGATTTGGAAAGTAGTTTGATCCTTTTCTATTATTTTCTGTTCTTCTGGACCTGTTACTCTTCTTAAGGTTTAGTCTTTAGAAATTGTCTTTGGTTAGAGGCTGTTCATGATTGGGTTTTACTTTTTCTTGTTATCTGTATGTTGGAATTCTGGATTGATGCAATGTTGCTGTTATTTTGTGTTGCTACTGAGTAATGGTATCGGGTGGAGGGGTGAGATTATTCTTTGAGGGGTTCCTGGTATTTGCAGACCAATTTGAGTTCAAAGGTCTAGATTTTTCATTTATAGCATGAACACCAGTGCCTTTGGATGTTCCATCAAAATCAGGGAGAAAGGCTCATGCTGAATTTGAAATAGCAGATATTGTTGATGAGAAATAAACCATTTAATATATCGACCTATTAGTGCATTCATTCACAAAATCTAAACCATTGATTGTAGAGACAAAAGTATATATTTTATCATATTGCTCAGATATACAGTGTACAACTGGATACTTGAAGTAATAGAACATGTCCAATTTCTGGAGCTTTTTTTTTCATTTCATAGATATTCTCTCTTCCACTACTTCACCAGCGGAGTCTTGGAACAAGAGGATTCTTTCCCCCTTTCAAAACAGCTATCTTCTATCCATAGCAATTTTTAACATCTCCAATGTATCTTAAGAATTTAGTAATGACAAGTCTCGATCTATTGTACCATTGAGGATGGTGGACAAAGATTGATGAGCCCTTTCAATTTCAGGTGGCCATGGCCAATGGTAGCGCAATATTTGAGGCAAAATTTGTTTTAGGAAAGCCACATTATTCTCCCCTCCACACATTTAGTTTCCTAATATTGTTCTTCACCCCCATTCTCTGAATCATTGATTCTGTCAAGCAGGTAGCTTATTTCTTTATTTTTATAATCAGCTTGCTTTTCTTGAAGTAATCTTGTCTGGTTTTCCTTTCTTTCAGCCTTCCCTGTGATAGCCTCTGTATCTCATCTTATTTCCCCTATGAAGTCCTTGACATCTTTAACATCTAATTTATTATCAACAAGTACATTTTTTGATAACCTGCATGTCATTTTTCTTGTCGCAGTGTTATTTTGTGTAGCACTATTAGTGACATTTGTACCTGCTTTAGTACTATTGGGAGACTTCCCTGCTGATGACATCTCTCTGAGACCCAGTCAAATCTTCTTTAACAGAAAACAAAAATTACAAATAAAATAAAATATAATAATGACCACAGATTTTGTTAGAGACAACTTCTCTTTAATGAAATTAATAGATTTTACTGGGAAGCAAATGTACAAAATGACTACTTTTAATAAAATAAATTAGCAGAGTTGACACAAAAATCTCCTAAATGTCCATCTTGTGTGGTGCCACACATGCTCTGAGACTGAGGATCAGGTTCCCTTCCCACCACCCCACCTTCCTGGATCCCACCAGATAAATAGAATACATGACAAAATATCACAATACTTATCCGATGGATGGGTCACTTTTATTTGACTGTCTCTGGTGTGTAAGGGGTCCAGGAAGGACTTATCTCCACACATTCCAAGACTGCTGGGCCCAGATGTCTGTCTCTTTTTTGTTGTCTCTTTCACCTGAGAAGAAAGACAGTGAAATAAAGAACTACCGAGTTTGTCTAAGAAAAGACAGTAGTATATTTCCTAATGTGTTCAGTTCCTTGTGAAGCAATGTTAGAGGCACAGGCTGGGAGAGGGAGCAGGATATGATGGAAGCTACAGATAAGAGGAGATGATCTGTGATAAAGTTGGCTTGCAACATTTTTGGCTGGGATCTACTGGGTGAAGCAGGTACACCAGTCACTGTTTGTTGTGTCAAAGTTGGTAAAGGTTGGGATGTGTGAGCTGTGAGCAAGAGGAGGAAGCCACAGCTATAACAATCATTTATACAGATGAACAATGTGCCAGAGTGGGTCTTCAAAGAAGATGGAGACTGGTTTCAAAGCATCTGGTAGTGATGCCAAATGCTGGGCTTTGGTTTAGTGTCTGTTGGTGTCCCTAGTTCTTGTCTTTGTGTCATCAAGGTTTAGAAAACACCATGCTCTGTACCAAGAGTTATCTTATACACTAATGCATCATTATGCAGCTAATGCATAATGTCACCGCCTAGCTGATTACTGGAGTTAACACCTGTGATCATACCATGCCTGGCTGTGGGATCTACACTTGTTACCAGTTTGGTGGTGCACTATTTTTAAAATTGATTCATTGATATATAAAGCTGTACATGGCCTATGTCCTGATTTTATAAAAGATATCTTGATTTTCTAAGCTTTAACCTCACCAAGAGGTGTCTACTGGCAAGTCTTATATTTGGACTATCTCATTCAGGTATTAAGGCATTCTCTTTGGCAGCAACAGTAATTTAGCATGCCGTTCTTGCTTGCTTGCTGAAGGTTATCTCAGTGGAGGCATTTTCAAAGGGTCTGAAACTCATCTACTTGAGAAGGCATTTTATAACATTTTGAGCTACAATCAATAGCTTTTGGAGTCTGTGTGAATTAAGGTCTTTTGGTTTAGATACCATCCCTTCTTATAGTGTAACAAATGTATTGATGAATATATGTAATTAATTCTGTGTATTGAAAATTGCCCTGAGACTCTGGGATAGGACATTACAAAAAAAAATAAAACAGTTCCATACTTACCGTAACAGTAGATCTTCATGAGAAACTCTTCCTTTAGGCCACACTTCTGGAACTATACCCATGTCAGCGTTAGGACCACACAGAAACTTTTGCTTGCTTGGGCCACCCCCATGATGACATCATGTGTCAGCATCTACATAAACATTGGTGGACCCATCTCTCCTTAATATCTTCAGAGATTGTGCTCAGAGGACTCTCTTCTTTGGGAATGAGGAGATTATACCGGCACCTCTAATATCAGGGAGATACAGATGCTGGAGATAGCAGCCATATAAATTCCCAAGGCAGAATTGGATACTTTAATCCTGTACAGCTGATAAATAGGGGGAGTGAGGGAGGGACAATATTACCTAAGGAAGGAGAGTCTCTCAAAGATGTACTGCTACAGCAGGTATGCAACTGTTCTGTCTCCTTTGATGCTATCTCTTTTCTTAGGCCCCACCTTTAGAACAAGTTCCAAGTAGTCTCAAAAGCCAACTGGGTGGATGATGCAGTGTATTCATGACAGTAGGCCCTGTAGCACAGCAAGGCCAAAGCCCACTCATCTACAAGAAAAATTGTCCAGACTGTAATGCTTAGAATAAAGGTGTGAACATATTCCTGGTGGGCTGCAGTGCAGATGTCAGCTGCAGAGACATTTCTAAAGCAAGCAACAGATGTGGCCATACATCTAGTGGAATGGCCATGCACCACACAAGGAAGTTCACAGAAACACAGAAGTTGACGGCAGATAAGGATCACAATGCCCATGCAGTCTGCCCATCTTTCATACCTTATGAATGTGCCATAGGCCTTTACTCTGTCAATGGCCTATTTATTCATACTCATCTGTATTGCTCCCTTATGCCTGTCTCATGCCTATTTGAAGCCCTGCACTGTATTCATATCCACCACTTCCTGAGGTAGGCCGTTCCATGCATCCTTACTGTACATCCCATAACAGAACACAATACAATGCACTAGCTATTTGGACAAGCACTGTTTTGAGACAGGAACTCCCACTTTTCTAGGGGCAAATGAACCAAATAGCTGAGAGGACTTTCTGCAGTCCTTGATGCATGTAACGTAGTATTTTAGGATTCAATGTTGTATTTATTTTATTTTGTTCTTTGGTAACCAGGTAAGGCCCACTATGCACAGGTGCCTGTTTTCAGGGCCAACCCATTAGCACTGGGGAGGTTAAGTGACTTGCTTAGAGTCACACAGTATATAGGAGGAGGTTGTGGGAATCAAACACGTGTCTGTCTGCTGAATGTACCAAGTTCATTGAAAGCTTGCTACTCTTACCTCTAGGCTATACTGCCAGCCCCAAGTACAGCCACAGTATACAGCAATACTTCATTCTGATTAGCATGCTCTGGATAATAAACTGGAAGGTGAATGGTTTGATTTAGTGTAAAGTCAGATACCACTTTTGGCAAAATCTTAGGAATAATCCATAAAGACACTCTATCTTTATGAAAAATCAAATAAGGAGGCTTAAACATTAGAGCCTGTAGCTCTGAAATCCTTTGAGCCAAAGTGATTGCAACTAAAAATAATTATTTCCATGAAAGAAAGCATACGCCACAAGTCATAGCAGCTTCAGAAGGAGCCAAAGTAAGTTTTTTCAACATATAATTCAGGTTGCATGGTGGCACCAAATTGCAAATGGGAGGTTTCGTGTGCAGAATACCTCTCAAAAAGCTGACATGTGCCCATAAACAGGGGCATAAATATCTGATGTAGCTGCCAAATGCACCTTCAGTGAGGAATACTGCAGATCAGAGTCTGACAGTGACAGTAAGTTCTCCAACACTGCAACAACTTAGCAGGTGACGGGATCTATATTTTTGGAAGTGGCTCATGAAGTGGGACGCTTCCACTTTAAAGAGTATGCATGTCTGGTACAAGGCTTTCTGGCTGTAACCAGCACATCGGTCACTTTTGGTGACACCCCAAACCGTACAATGGTTATGTCTTTAGAAGACAGGCATGCAGGTGCAGGGATTTCAGGTCTGGATGGAACAGACCCCCTTTGTCCTCTGACAACAGATCTCTGCACAGAAGCAAGGGAACTGAAGGCTCAATTGCTAATTGTTGTACCTGCAGCAGATACCACATTTGTTGAGGCCACAGAGGTGCAATGAGGCTGAAGGTCACACCTTCCATCTGTAGTTTCAGTAATACTCAGAGTATTAAAGGAATGAAAGGGAATGCATACAGAAACCTCCCTTTCCAAAACAGGGAACATGCATCTCACCAAAAATCTCCAGGCCGTGAAGTGAGTGAGCAGAAACATTCCAGTTTTGATTTTTGTGTGGGGACACAAAAAGGTCCAACTCAGTATGTCACCATGTTGCAAAGCTTTAATTTATAATGGAGGTTAGCAGATCCCATTCATGCATCTTGGACTACGACCTGCTTAGCTTGTCTGCTAAGATGTTTTGGATCCCTGGGAGAAGCACAGTTGAAAACTCTAGGCCACGTTCCAGCACACATTTCCATACTGTCTTTGCTTCTCAACAAAGAAAATAATAATGAGTCCCTCTTGTTTATTTATGTAATGCATAGCACTGGTGTTTCCCATCTGTACTAGAAGATGACCTAAAGTCAGATGCTCCTGGAAAGTCTAGAGACTGTATAAGACAGCTCTCACCTCAAGGACATGTATGAATAATCTGGTTTCTACCTGGGTACATGAACCTTGGGTTTGATAAGGGCCAGCATCTGCTGGAATTAAGAATGGAACACCTCTCAAGAGGACATTGTGGTCCTTCCACCACATTGGTGTTTTGCTTAAATGGGATGTGACAGCACCTTTCGGTCCATGCCATCCATCAATGCTGAGCTTCCCTGGAGACCTACTGGCTCTTCAAATACCACCTCAAAGACTGGCTTCTTGCTAAGTATTGCTTCAAGTGTTTTTCCGACTAGTGTTTCCCCCATCTTCTTGACATCCACTACTCCTTTGAGTCGTTCCTAGTTACCCATTCCTTATTTTCCTCACCAGCCTAACCTCTTCTAATACTCCCCTCCCCAGTTTCGGTCTGCTTAGATATCCACACCTTGTTTATGCTGTTTTTACTGTAATAGGAGATTATCACCCTGTACTATGTTTATAGACCTACTACTGTTTCACTGTCCCTTGTTCTATTTTCTTCTATTACTTTTGTACTCTATTGTAATAACTGGATTTTCAAAGTTCTATGTATTTTTAGTTTTGCTATTTTTGCTCCTATGCCATTGTTTTTGGCCCGGGTCGTACCTGAAAATGGACCCTGGGATTAGTGTACTTACTCGGTTATCAAAGTCATATATAAATAAATACAATTGATCCTACTGCACTCTCAGTGTCCATTGTGTTATCTGTATGTGCAAGCAAGCCAGTGGGACAGTCGCAATGGCTGCTGCCATGAGTTCCAGGAGACACAAGAAAGTCCTGGCTAGGACATAATGATCGCTTTACACCAGTTGAGCTTGAGCCATGAGTCGTTCTTCCCTGTTCATGTACAGAAATGCTCTCCCTTGGTCTGTGTCGAAGACTGCACCTATATAATGCACCCTCTGGCAGGGTCAGTACTGACTTTGGTACATTCACCGTAACCCCCAGGTTTTTGAACAATTGCCTTGCTTGGGACAGGATGTTTTCGAGCTGGTTCCTGAAACTGGCATTCAATAGCCAATCATCTGGGTATGGGAAGGCATACAGACTTTCTCTGTGATGGGCTGCTTCACCACTGCCAAGCATTTGGTAATGACTCATAACATAGAAGATAAGCCAAAGGGTAATACTCTGAACTGGAAGTTCTCCCTTTTCAGAACAAATCTCAAATACTTTGTGTGATGTTGCCTGATCTTGATATGAAGGTATGCATCATTCATGTCCAGGCAGATAATCCAGTCCCCTGTTTGCAACAGATGAATCAGATTTTGCAGAGAGACCATGCAAAACTTCTTGTATTCTGTGCACATGCCTGAGACCTCCTGTCCATTTTGGGACCAGGAAGTATCTAGAATAGAACCCTTTGCCTTTCTGACATGAAGGCACAGGTTATATGACATGTTTGGTTAGCAAAGCTTGTAGCTTCTTTTTTGGCAGGGATAGATGTCCCAGGGATAAGTTGAAAGAAATGGAGGATGCTCTGGAGGGGTTTCTAATAACTCCAAAACAAGTATTTTGTCAATTAGCTTCAGGACCCACTCATCTGTGGTTGTCTCCCTCCATTGTGTTAGATGAAGGGAGAAGAGACCATCTACCACTACCTCCTGTGGCTGAAGTGATGTGGAGAGAGTCCAACACAAGTCATGCTGAGCCAGTGAGGTCAGAGCCACCGGCTTTGGATACTTTTGATTGGGGTCCTGGAGAGGGGGATCTGTCAAGGCTCCACCACCTTTTCTTTGATCTTGCTGAGGGTAAACTTGACAGCCACCTCTGGCAGCATGCTTGTAAAAGGATCCTATTCCCAAATCTTTTCCAAATGTGGGATACAAGGATTGACTGATCTTCTCTACATAAGAGAAGAAATCAAAGCAACAGAACAAAAGGGTAAACAGGGAGGAGAAGAAGCACTGTGGGTCAATTTGGAGGCAGGCAATATCACCACAATCTGTACAGGGGTTGTATACAGACCCCCCTCTCAGGGGGAGGAAATGGACAAGGAAATGATGGAAAGTATACTTAGAATGGCAGATCAAGGGGAGATATTGCTGATGGGTGATCTGAATATGCCAGATGTTAACTGGAGTGCAATTGCAGCAGCCACTTCTAAGAGTGGGGTTATTCTAGATGCCTTACAGGGGGCATGCCTTAGACAACTAGTATTGGAGCCCACTCGAGAGGGAGCAATCTTAGACCTGGTTCTCTCAAATGGAGATGAAGAGAGGATCACAGATGTAGAAGTGGGTAGCCATCTGGGAACTAACGACCATCGAACAGTATGGTTCACAATAAACACGGCAATAGAGTCAAGCCATACAAAGACAAAGGTACTGGATTTTAGGAGGGCTGACTTTGCCAAAATGGGTGAGTGCCTAAGGAATGCACTAGCAAATGGGCAGGAAGGAGGGGTGGAAGAACAATGGGGAATAATAAAAACTGCCATCACAGAGGTAACAAGCCTTTGTGTAAAGCAACAAACAAAATGAAACGAGGTAAGAAACCACTATGGTTCTCTAAGGAAGTGGCAGTGAAGGTTCAAGAGAAAAGAAAGCATTCAGGAAGTACAAGGAATCACAGAAGGAACAGGACAGAGAACTGTATCAGTTAAAGCAAAGGAAGCTGGAAAGGCAGTCAGAACAGCAAAGGCCCAAACCGAGGAAAAGATAGCCAACTCAGTTAAGAAGGGGATAAAACCTTTTATAGGTACATCAGGAGCGAAGGAAGACCAAGGGAGGGATAGTAAGGCTTAATAAAGGGAGGGAGGGTGGGCAGAGGTGACTGTGAAAAGGCAGAGATACTAAACAAATATTTTTGTTCGGTATTTACAAAGGAAGAGGGGGAGGTACTTAAAACAAACAGTAGAAACACTCTGGATACAGAAGTTGATACCAGTCCATTTACAGAAGAAAGGGTTCTGAAAGAGGTCTTAAAACTGAAGGTGGACAAAGCAATGGGGCCTGATGGGATTCATCCCAGAATTCTAAAAGAACTAAGGGTACAACTAGTGACACCACTGACTACCCTCTTTAACAAATCATGGGAGGATGGGGTGGTACCCAAGGACTGGAGGAGGGCAGATGTGATTCCCTTTCACAAAAGTGGGAGCAAGGCAGAAGCAGGAAACTACAGACCTGTTAGTTTAACCTCAGTGGTAGGGAAAATGATGGAATCACTTCTGAAGGAAAGAATTGTTGAGTATCTAGAGGCCAGAGGGGCACAGGACCCAAGGCAGCATGGATTCACAGCGGGAAGGTCATGCCAGACAAATCTGATAGATTTCTTTGACTGGGTGACCAAAGTAGTTGATCAGGGAGGGGCTGTGGACATGGCCTACCTAGACTTTAGCAATGCATTTGACACAGTCCCACACAAAAGATTAATATACAAGTTAGCCAGCCTGGGAGTGGGTCCCAAGATGACAGCCTGGGTAAAGAATTGGCTGGAGAATAGGACACAGAGAGTAATAGTAAATGGAGTCCACTCTGAAAAAGGGGGTTAGTAGTGGGGTACCGTGAGGGTTCAGTATTAGGACGGTCCTCTTCAATGTCTTTATAAGCGACATTGCAGAGGGAAGAAAAGTGTATGTCTCTTTGCAGATGAGACAAAGATCTGCAACAGAGTTGATGCACAAGGTGGGGTGGAAAGGATGAGAAGGGACTTGGCAAGGTTAGAGGAATGGCCAAATGTATGGCAGCTTATATTTAATGTTAAGAAGTGCAAGGTAATGCACCTGGGAAACAAAAACCCAGGGGAAGAGTACACAATGGGGGGCGAGATACTAACAACAACAAAAATGGAAAGGGACCTGGGGGTAGTCATATCAGATGACCTAAAGGTGGGCAAGCAATGTGAGAGGGCAGCAAGGAGGGCTGGCGGGATACTGGGATGCATAGGGAGAGGCATCACCAGTAGAAAACAAGAAGTTATTATCCCTCTGTACAGACAGCTGGTGAGACCACATCTGGAATAATGCGTGCAGTTCTGGAGACCCAGTCTCCGCAAAGACATAGACAGGATGGAAGCTGTCCAGAGGAGGGCAACCAAAATGGTGCAGGGTCTGCACCGGAAGACATATGAAGAGAGACTTAAGGAGATTAATATGTATAGCCTCAAGGAAAGGAGGGAGAGGGGGGGACATGATAGAAACTTTCAAGTATCTCAAGGGAATCAACAAAGTCCAAGAGGGTAGTATCTTTCAATAAAAGAGGTGTGCAAGAACAAGGGGGCACAATTTGAAGATAGAAGGGGGGTGGCTCAGAGGTAATTTAAGGAAGTATTTTTTCACAGAGAGGGTCGTGGATGTATGGAACGGCCTTCCAGAGGAGGTTGTGGAGTCAAAAACAGTGGTGGAATTCAAGCATGCATGGGACAGTCATAAGGCAATTCTAGGGGGTTGGGGTAGGAAGAAGTAGGCTGCTGGTTAACTAGGATCTGCAGCTTATCCATCAGGTAGGGAAATGGGCAGACTGGGTGGGCCAAGCGGTCCTTATCTGCTGTCAAATTCTATGTTTCTATGTATGTTTCTATGTTTTAGAGACTTGAAGGCCTCTTAATGCCTCCTCTGCATCGTAACCAAACAGTTTTGTAAATCTAAAAGGAGAATTCAGAATTGTTTGCTGCACATCTGTTGCAAACCCAGCCCCCCATGCTAAGAATACCTTGTCATGCATGTAACGGTGGCAGCTGCCCTGGTAGATACATCTGAAATATCAAATGCTGAACATAGCAGATGTCTGCCTACCTCAGCTCCAGCAGTCAATTTTTTAAATAATTCATTCTTGGTCATGCCCTCTGGAAGGGCCTGAAATGCAGCTTTGGCAGCCTTCCAGAGGCTGATTTGATAGTTGATCATCTGAGTCTGATAATTAACAATATACAGGCCTACTGAGGGAGAGGTGTATGTTTGCTTGCCCATTACATCAAGCCTCCTGGATTCCTTATCAGGGAGAAGGGCACTCATATTTTTTTTGTGTCCTGGATCTGTCATGGGCAGCCATTATGACCACAGAATCTGTTTCTGGCTGGTTGGTATAATAATGCTTGGCAGCAGGATTGCAGTACTGCTTGACAGCCTTTTTGGGTACAGGTGGTATAGTTTTAGGCCTGTTCCATGCAGCAAGTGTTGCATCCTCCAATGCCAGGTAAACTGGAGGGACAATGATGGATGGAGTACATGGAATCTCCAGAAAATCCATCAAATTACTTTTGGTGGAATTCTCTTCTTCCACAGCAAAACCCATTTTATTTTGCATTTGCTGCTTCATTATTTGGAAGGTAGGACCTTCAGGAGGTGATTTGGTTGTATAAACTACTCCAATTAACACTGGTTGGCCAAGTGATTTTCAATAGGCACGGATACCTGCTGCAGAGAGTGGGAAGTTGCGGGATTTGAACTCAGGATTGCACCTCCCTCACTTGCCTGTAGCCGGCTGCTCTGGCGTCTGGGCTATACTGCCATTAAGAGTTACTAGTGAGGAAATGTATTAGCACTGCACAGTCACATTCACCCCTGCTCAAGGTACCTCATCCTGCCACTAGAGGTTACACAGAGACATTACTCAAGGAACTTTCACTGCTTTTCAAATTCCTATAGATATCCTGACATATCCAAACATACCACTACATATAAAACTCGTCTTCTCTCTAGCCACACTGTCCAAACAAAGCTATTTTTTTTAATCCCCACCTGAAGCTACTCCCTTATTTATTAGTAATAGCTGCAGCACCTAACTTAATGACCTCCTCCTGTTGCCCAGTCTCTGGCAGACTATATATAAACTTAGCAAGACAACTTAAGACCACACCACATCCTCATTAATTGCATATATTCCAGACCTCATTATTATGCTGACCATATTATTAACCATGCTTGTTGTATGCCCCTACCTGGCCCTGCACACTGAGCACATGGCACCCATACCTACTTAACATGCTTTACCAAACTCATTTTATATATTTAACCCACATCCCCCTGGGATGAGTCTTCTATCTCCCTTGCATCAACCCTCATCCTAATTCAAAAATTAGTTATTTGGGCCATCTTGCTTACCTATGCATCCACCCCATTCTGCCTGTATCCCACTTTGAAGCAGTCCACCTCACTATTAAATGCAGCACTACTCCTCGAAAAGAAACAGCATATATTTTTGAGGCACAGGTTAAAAAAAACATATTACAATACTGCTCGTCTGTTCAGGGAATATCAAAATAAACCCAGGTCTTATCTCCTTCCTCACTTCCCTGTTCAAATTTGCATCAGCATCTGGCCTAAAAATGATGCTAATTAACATATGCAGCCTCCACAAAAAACTTGACACTGAAAACTTGGATTTCCAATACGAATCCCGACATTCTGGTAATCACTGAAACATAGCTAAAGGGCTCCACCTCAGACCAACAGATAGCGCTGCCATCCTTCATCACCTTTCAACTGTATAGACCCACAAGTAGAGGGGGACTGGCCATTTATGTCAATGCTAAATTCACAGCTACCGAACTCCTCATTGTCACCAAAGCTAGGGAATTTGAATGCTTAGCTTTAAGACTCTCTCTGTCCTTGTCCGAAGCACTCAGTATAATCGGCTGCTACAGACCTTCATCAGGGGGTGTAGAGCTACTCTCAGCCCTCTGAAACCTTATTTTCTCTAACTCCAATGAGTCTATTATCCTTGGTGGCCTTAACCTGGATTGGCTTAGCCTCATAGCGAATAGCCTAAAAGAACTGTGTGACAAACTTTGTATCTCCCAGTTAATCTCTGAACCAACCAGAAATAACATAAAAAAACACACCAAAAGCTTCATGCTAGACCTGATCCTCACACAATATTTTGCATACAGCCATGTTTCACAACAATCTAAATGACCACAATATAGTTGTCTGCATAAGAAGTTTGGAAAAACATACCTCCTGTACCAAATTTATTACAAAACGAAGCTTTCGCAAATTTAAATTAGAATGCTACCTATCTGACCATAGGAATATTAAATGGCAAAACCTTTACTTACCCCTTCGATGGACAAGGCTGTTGACATCTTTAACTCAACTTTTACAAATCTTACAAACAAACAGGCCCCATTCATAAAATGCAGAGTGAAAAAAGCCTCCTACCCCTGCTGTCACTGCTGAAATGAAAAAGTCCAGCCGAAATGGGACAAACTCTGGGCCACAGCCAGATGAACCAAAGCCCCTACAGACTGGACAGCATTCAGATCATCTTGAAATGACTGTACAAAGTTTATCAGAACCACTAAAGTCAAGTACTACGTGAACACCGTTGAAGGAGCAAAGGGTAACCCAACAAAAATTTGGCAGACAATTAAATCTATTAAAGACCAGAGTCCCACCTTCAATTCCAATTAAACTTACCATTCAAGGTTCTGCGACCTCCAACCAAGGCATAATCCTCGAAAAATTAAGTTCACATTTCGTGGCAGCGGGCCTAGCATTTTGACTCTTCTCCAGCCGCTAAGCTCTTAGGTTGTCCCATTTCAGAGGACACTTCCATTGACCTATTAAATCAGAACTCTTTATGTCTCTCCCCCCCATAACTTTCAGACAAGTAGAGGACCTGCTAATGAAACTAGATACAAAAAAGAGTGCCAACACTTATGGTATAGATCCCACATTCCTAAAATTAGGATACTGTTTTCTAACCGCCACAATAACACACCTATTCAATAAGTGAATTACCACTGGAATGGTCCCATCCCTTTGGAAACCCCCCTGTTTAAATTGGGTGACCCTTGCGACCTAAGCAATTATAGGCACATCTCTATTTTGCCTGTTCTGTCTAAACGTTTGGAAAAAATTGTCAATACCCAGCTAAAGGAACACCTTGAAAGCTCAAAATTATTCAACCTATTGAAATCAGGCTTAAGGCAAAACCACAGTACAGTATCAGCACTGGCTAAAGTGACAAATGACTGGCTCACCACTCTAGATAAACATGCCACCACAGCTGTCTTCCTTGATCTAAGCAAAGCTTTTGATATGATTGATCATGATCTCCTGCTAGTCAAACTCAAAGAACGCGGCCTAAATAGTCTCCCAATAAACTGGTTCTCTGGCTGTCTCTCAGGAAGACTCCAGTGCATTAAAGCCAATGGGCTCTTATCCTCCCCATTACCGCTTATAAGAGGTGTACCCCAAGGATTTATCTTAGGGCCATTGCTATTCTCAATCTAATTAACTCCCTAAGTGACAATATTTACAGCTCCAAACTACATTTCATTGCAGATGACACCATCCTTTACACATCGAAACCTTCCCTGTCAGACATTGTCACTGAACTACCGTCTGATTTTAACCAATTGTAAGTCAACCTATTAAGTTCTAAATTACCATTAAATACAAAGAAAACTAATGCAATGTTATTTTTACACCCCCATCCCTCAACCTCACTACTTAAGCATTGTACTCCTGGACCTATTACAACTGTACTAGGGGATTCTCTAGAGGTCATTGACAACTTTAAATATTTGGGATTCTGGCTATCCTTCACTGTCCACATCGATACCCTTACAAAAAAAAAATAAAAGCTAGACTTTTTTTTCTTCAGGAATAAATCTCTCTTTCTCACTGACATTAGGAAAAGGCTAGTCCAAGCCACCTTCCTCCCTCTTCTTGATTACGCAGACATCATATACAACAGTTGTGCAGCTTCTAACCTGCACAAGCTGGATATCTTTTTTCACCCTGTTATTCATTTCATAACTAACACCCCATATAGAACCTGGGCTGGACATCATTTGCCACTTGAAGGATGTTCTATAGTTGTTCCTGGGCATATAGAACACTGTTCAACAAACTACCCCTATATATCTCATCCCTATTTCATTGTTCCCATAGTTGTTATTCCCTGAGGAAAAAATTCCATTATTTTGCTAGACGTGCCTAAGTTCAGCAACCGCCATGGTAGAACAGCAATCAGTTACGCCATTCCATCTTCCTGGAACAAATTGCAGTCTTCTTTCAAGCTTGCCAAATTAGTTTCTGCCAATATTTTTCAATCCTTCACTAACAAGGCCCTTACGAAAACTTGCCAATGCCATACTAGCTAGCACTTTTTTTCTTGTTATGATAATGTTACTACACAACGAGCACTTTATGTCCCCTCATCTGGTTTTACTCATTTTATTACCTGACAGAATGTTACTATTGCTAAGTTTATGTCACAGTTATATTATTCGGGATCAGTTCTCCCTTGCGTTTTATGATTGTAACTTCTTGGAATTCTGTTTTGTCTGCCATTTCTTTCTACTGTATCTGGTAGTATCACATTGTCCTTTACAGGCCCTCCTTGTAAATGACCATGCTTAATGGAATTTTCCTGGTGAATAAACTTGAACTTGAACACTACAGAATCCTCACTGCAAGAGGATACAGTGAAGCTGTAACAAGGAGCATAATGTATCTCTCCATATCCCTCCTCCTCCTCTCCATAATCCTCCTCCATTATGAGGTCTGGATTATGCTCTTCCTCATTGTCTTTGTCCCTGTTGAAGACAGAAACTGAAGACTTTGCTGGTGACACTGGAGTCCCCTGCTCTGGATGTACTTGCTGTGTACCCATCAATGATGCTAATTGGATTGAGATGCAGAAACCCCATCAACGGCAGTACAAGCTGCATAGTCAAGCCTGGAAGTATGTGTTGTATCATGTTGGAAAATGATGCCAGTGCTGCCTGCATTTTGAAAATGCCCCGGCCAAGGACTGTGACTACAGGAGTCAATGATGGGGCTGGACCCATTGAGGAACACAGTATACCATCTGTAGTAGGTGCAGTAGCGCCTAAGTCAAGCCCTGACCTTGGTGTCTGGTCACTCTGGGGAGCATTCATCATCACTGATGGGGTGGATGATGATAATGCAGATTCAGTACCTGCAGGTCACAACGGCAACCTAGATTTTGCCAGGAAAGCAGATCCGTCCTTATCCTTATGTTTGTGCTTATGTCCCAATGACCTATCTTATGTCATGGCTTTTTGATTTCAACAACCACAAATTAGTCAATGGGGCTTGTGACACTGCTTTCTGACCCTGGGCTAGTTCCTTGCCCACTACAGTTATTTGTAATAAGAATGTCTCCATTGCCTTTCTTCTGTGTCACCAAGTTGCTTGATTGAAGCCCTGGCAAATCTCACAAGTCCTGACATTGTGCGAGAGGCCTAAACAGCAGACACACACTTTGTGTGCATCATTCTTGTAGATTTTTTCTCTACACTCACAATACTGGAACAATGTCATTAGTTTTAGTGGCATACAGAGGTGCGATATCACTAAATTATTAGTGGTTATTTAAGAAGAATTAAAGAAGAAAATAATAAATGACAATGGCTAGTTGTATTTGTTTCTGTAGGAGGTCAGTTGAGTACAGTTAACAGCAGGAAAAGATCTGAGGAGAGATGGGACCACCAATGTTTATGTAGACACTGGTGCACAACATCATTGTGGTGGGACCCTGGATACCAAAAGTTTCTGTGTGGTCCTAGTGCTGACATAGTTTTAAGTACCTCAAGGGCATAAACAAGGTGCAGGTGGGAGATATTTTCTAATGTAGAAAAGATACCAGAATGCGGGGGCACAATATGAAATGGGGGGGAGATTAAGAGGTAATATGAAGAAGTTTTTCTACACAGAAAGGGTGGTGAATGCTTGGGAATAGTCTGCCACAAGAGGTGGCAAGGGAAAGTACAGTGGATGGGTTTAAACATGCCTGGGACAAGTCCTGGGGAACCTTGGGTGGAAGGAAATGATGAAAAGCCATTAACCACTTAGGGTGAGTGGATGCATACATGTATATGACCTACGGGCAGACTGGATGGGCCTAGCTGTCCTTATCTGCTGACAATTTCTATGTTTCTAAAGCTACCGCTTCAATGGTGTGGCCTAAGAGAAGAGCTATCCTCAAAGAAGATATTGTTTTGCATTGCCTAATCTCCTGGCCCCTAATATGTGCTGCAATACTGTCCCTTGTGCATGTGCAATCTTTACTTTTTTTCATGGACTGAGAAATTACTTGCTCAAAGAGACTGCAATAGGTGGTTACCATGAACACAACTTTTCTTCTGTGAGTGCTGGTTCTGGGGGAAAGCTGGGGGCTTCCAGCAGTAAGTGCATGATAACAATTGTCCCCTTTAAAACACAGTGAAAAAAAAATCAAGGCTTTTCTGGCCTTCTCTGATCCCTCTCAGACTAACACACACCTATATATAACCATTGTAAAACAAAAGTGTTAATTCCTGCTGCATTTTTCAGTCAAAAGTTAATTCACATTGTTTTTATTCAGTGATCAGACTTGTCACTTTGCTCAGTTAAGGCCAGATCAGAGAACATTTTTGAAGGGCTGGCACTTCACTTGCTTTCACAATAGTTTTCTGGTTTAATCAGCTGGAGCAGAAAGCACCAAGTTATGTCCCTGCTGGTCCAATGGACCAAAAGTACCCAGTTTAGTTAAAAATATTAAGGTATTATGGCCCCCATATTCAGAGCCTGCTGCAAGAGTGATGTGCCGCAAATAGTGCACAGCTGGATCTGAGCAGTTTACAGACAGCTTGTACTAATAAAGCGCACTCACTGACTAAATACTGGGCCATGTAGGTGCAGCTATAAGTGGAAATGGGCAGCGCCAACATTTCCAAAGTCTGAATATGGCCCACAGTTAGATAGCATTGGCCAAATGTAACAGCGCCAGGGCTCCTGTGGGCCATATTTCACCCGAGTATACAAATGAGCTCATTCAGTATGGAAAGTGCTAAGGGGCTATCCTCATGCCCATTATGGAACCCTGCATCTGAGTGCCCATGTCATAGGTAAATGCAAATTCCCTGGTGGGCTACTGCCTCCCCGAGTGCCACCAACTACCCTCTAAATTGACAATCACCACCTGTTCACCCATTGAGAACCCCCACCCAGCATCCCACTTAATCTGGTCAGCACTCATCACATAATCTGTGACCAGACTAGTGTCTGGTGCAGTCCTCTGCTCACCTCCTCAGCTGGCCACCATCTGACAGTCTCACATGATAGTATGAAAGCAGTGTTAATTATTTGTCTATTTTGGCAGCAGTAAACAGTGCCAATCAAGGAGCTGTTTAGTGCCACCTAAACCATTTGAATATCCCCAGTATATCCATCACTGGGTCCCTTCTATCCATACCCAGGTTGGGCCCTTTCAGAAAAGAACTGTGGGACCACATCCTAGTTTCATCAAACTGTGACTGCCCATAACACTATCGTAACCCTCCAACTATTTGCTCTCCTGCACCTTAGCCCCATGACAATGCCCATTGGGCAGCTTTCTTGTCTCTAATATATTTACAGCTCTCCTTTGGTCCACTTTCTTGGCATGTATCTCACTTTCTCCTCCATAGCTCCATTGCTCCTGTCTCCAATATTTATTTTTCTTCTCTGACTTATTTCAACTATTTTGGTTACTATAATGTCAATTGACAATGCTTATTGTATTGCATCCTTATTAGATAACTCTGTATTGTATAATTTTGTCTCTGTATATAATTACTGTCATTGTTCATGATGTCTGTAACACTTGCTTGCCACACTTTGCACTGATATGGAGCCTTTGTGATAGCTCCTATTATATAATTTTTCTCCTTGTGTACAATTACTGTCATTGTTCATGACATCTGTAATACTTGCCTGCCACACTTTGTACTGATGGGAGCCTTTGAAAAAGAGTCTCTGACTCAAAGGGTTGTAATTCCTATACTTCAATAAATACATATATTGCTAAGCCATTATGCATGATGGACCCATCATTTGCATTGGCTCAGTGGAATGGTTAGCACGATCATGCTGCAAAGTTTGGGCAGTGCTCTGAGGGCCTCTGAATATGGCCCTGTCTGTAATGCTAATGCTAATCTAGGTTAGCACTAATGCTAACTCAGCAAGACCCACACTAACCTTTTGAATATGGGGCCCCAAAACTGAAAATATTGACCAAAACCTTTTTCTATTTTAAATTGTGCTTTATCTAATGTCTTGTAAGATACCAGTATTTCACATTTTTAGTCTGCTTTAGTACTTTTTTTTTAATTACGTAAAAATAGAAAGAATGCTCCATTTAATATGGCTTTTCTCGGGGTTTCATCAGCATTCTCAGCAGTTTTTAGCTTAAGCGCGTCCTAGTAAAAGTGACATTAAATGTTACTGTAAACAGGAAACCCATGTGCACATACTCATGCAACTGTGCAGATGCTGTTTCGATAAATCCCACAAGACACAAAGGCTACTGTGCTGTAACCTTTATTACATGGCTAGTACAACGTATAGGGTGACCACCATTCATGCATCAACCATGCTCCAACCTTTCACACTTGCACGATTTGTCAAGGAGTGGCCATTATACAGTAGGTACAGTCCCTCATTAAATAGTTAGTTCTTAAAGAGACATTAACCTCCTGGTAAAACGTGTTTGAGTTCTACACTTCTCATCATCGAAGAAACCCACAAATGGCCAAGCACTTGGGTTAAATCCCAATACTGACACTGTAGTGCAGCATGAGGGGGGTGCTGCACTCCTAAGGTGCCTTCTTTTGGATGAGATGTTAAATCAAGATCCCATCTGCCTGTTCTGGTGGTACTTCACGTGGATGTTAAAGATCCTATGGCACTTCTTGAAAAGAGTAGGGGAAATTTATTAAGAACAAAAATCAGTGTACATCATAATACAAAAAGGTCTAACAATTAATCAAATATAATGCATAAAGGAAGGGAAAAAGAAAAAGGGAAAATAACAGACAAAAAGGGTCACAGTTCACATAATAAGGCAACATTACACAGCATTTAGGCAATTGCAGCATCAGCATTAGTGATCCATGGAAGCCCTTTCCAGACTTCCGAGATGTCTGGGTGTGGTATCTGGTTGCATTCTAAGTCATATAAAGCCTGCAAATCCTTCACTACTTTCCTTACTAATTCAACATAAGTGTTGTCCTTTTCCTGTAGGGTAAACAAACATTTGGCCATCCAAAAATTCAATTTAATCACTGCAAAGAGGAGACACAAAATACTCAAGTTCCATTTATTCCAATGGTGGGAAAAATGCCAGTGTATTATATTATGATAGGTAACCGTTGTAAAGAGAGGTTCTTGCCTCTGTTGTGCCAAGTATGCCCAAAAAGATTTAATAAAGGAACGTTCAAAAAACAGATGTTCTATTGCTTCAATAGTATTAATACACTGAATATGACTGCATATCTTATCTTGTACCTGTTTGTGTCTGGCTTTAACATTCAATTTTTCATGGCAGGATAACCAATGGAAATCCCACATATGGGCAGGTATTCTAGGGGTCTTCAAAAAGGTCCATAAAGATTGCAAATAGGGGGCTGGACATTTTTTGAAGGGTTTAGGGACTTTGCAGAGGGTTGATAAAAGGTGTCTGTATAGGGCTTTATGCTTGGAAGAAATGATCAGTTGTGTAGTGACCTTCCATTGTTTAAGACTAAGAAAGGTCTATCTAAGATAGACTTGGGTCATTGCCAGAGTCCTGAGTGTCTTCAGTGAGTTAGTCTCCCACTGGTGAAACCAAGTCCTACAGCAAGTGGCAAGTGTAGAGCCATGGTTCCCAGCCCTTTTCTGAATTAACAAGTAGTGGTTTCAGATTGGCTGTAAAGAAAATACTATTTAAAAACAGAATGGGATTTACCATAACGAGACCACCACCCTTGACCTGTAAATAGGTAATATTACTTTTAAGGGAGCTGAGTCGGCTGTCCCAAAGAGCTTGAAGAAAAATACTAAGAACAGATGTTTCCTATTTCTTAGGAATCAGGAATACATAACTGAGGTAAAGAAAAACAGGAATTTAAAAAGTTTTGATCAAAAAGACCCTTTTCTTCTTACCCAATTTTCCTCTGTTCCATTGTAGCACTTTCTATTTCCCAATAGCGAGTTTCTCTTCCCAATTTAATATCTCCATACCTGGGGGACCAAATTTGATACCTAGTACGGTGACAGGGTCTGTTTGGAGTTTAATAGGCCCTATATGTGTAACATGTGTAGAAAGATCTCCTAAAGGGAAACCCACACATTTGTCTACGTTAAGCGCTGCTCCTGAGAAGGTGCCAAAGCTGGTACAGAGAGACAGGGAGCTATGTATAGAGGCCACATTTCCTAATAATAAACACATATCATCTGCATATGCAAGAACTTTGTGTTGAGCAAGATTATCTGGGCAAGACGCTGGAGTGATAGACTGTAGTCCATTAATTTTCTGGAGTAAGGAGTCAATGAAAAACATATAGAGGAGGGGACTCGGGGGACATCCCTGCTGCACTGCCCACTTAATTTGTATCAAAGGACCCCTCCAGCTATTCAAAACAGGGATGACAGTGGCCCTCCTATAAAGAGATTTTATCCAGTTTATCGTGGTAGCAGGTACATTGTAGTGCTGTAAAGCAGCCCACAGAAAATCATGGTTGATAGAATCAAAGGCCTTTTTTTGGTCTAGGGAAAGCACATAGCCATCAAGGTAATTAGTATGTCTTCTGGCTATGATCTCACGTAGCATTATTAAATGATCCTGTATTTTCCTATTTGGGATGAGCAGGGCTGTGCAGGGGAAATGACCATTTATGCAACAAGAAGCAGCCTTTTGGTGAGGATTTTAGTTAAGATCTTGAAATCGGTATTTAACTTGCAGATTGGTCTCCAGTTGTGTAGATTTGATTTCTCTCCTCTTTTGTGCAGCTAGATCAATGTCACTTCATTAAAATCTAAGGGTATCCTACCTGCAACATAGTATTAAAAACAGTAGTCAGTTCATCTCCTAAATGTTCCCCATAAATTCTATACAGCTTTCAGAGAGCAGAATTTCAGGGAGGGAAATCTGGTGGCATACTTTGGAGGCTATGTCAGGGGTGACCACCGGAAGCAGGATATCTGAAAAATAGTTCTGGAATTTGGAGATATCAGACGCATGTGGGAGAATAAGGTTAAGACAAATTCAGTGACCAGCTGCATTATAGTAGTCTGGGAACTATATTTAACTCCAGCATGATCAGTAAAACAGGTCATGTCTTCCTGTCTCACACTGTGATAGTTCTGGTGAAAGGGGCAAAGCATATTCATATTCCCCTGTGTACCAGATTTGTACTGGTGATAGAGCTGTTTAGATTTCTGCTTATGAAAAGTTAACATCTCTTTTTGTATTAAATTGATTTGTTGGGTGAGTGTTTGCCCTGTGGTGCTGGCTATTGTTAACATGTTTGTAGATTGTGGTGTTGTTGCAGGTAAGTCAGATATGAGGCACAGTACCAATTCTGGCTATATTGCTTTAAGAATTTTATCTGGTCAGACTTTGTGTCCTCCCACCAGGCAATAGAATCCACAAAACAGATCATGACAGATTTCCTGGCCAACAAAAATTGGTGCAGAGAAGCACGGAAGCTCTCATCCTTTACCAAGTCTGTGTTAAACTTCCACAAACCTGGACCTTTAGAGAAGGGTGGGAGGGTACCAGGTATGATAGAAACCATTTTGTGGTCTGAAAACTCTAGGGGTTGGACTCCAGAGACAGAAAAATATAATCAGTTCTCGTTGTCAGTGCTCCTTTCAGGAATGTAGGAGTATGTTGTGTATACTTTAAGCATGCATCCCGCGAACAGGATGTACATAAAATCTTTAACAAGTCTTGTGAATCACAATACAATTTTTGTGTTCTGGCATATGAACTTTTGTCTAGTAAGCTAAGACCACAATTGAAATCATCAGCAAAAATAATGCGTATGGAGGTATGCAGCTATGGCTATATAAGTGTAAAGAGATCAATCCAGGCAGATTTGGATTGTGATGCATACTGATTAATGAGACGATAAGGCACATTCTGTATGAGAACATCTAAGATAAGGGCTGTCCCTGGGGCAATGTCTTATAATTTTATAAGTTTGAATTCTGGCATTCTCGCCAAATGCCAATGCCAGAACAAGTGTCTTATCCAATTGACCAAAAGGAGGGCCCAAGAAGTCAGTCCCTTTGGGCTTGCTGCATCTCATGAGTGGTGTGATAAATGGTATCCTGTAGGAAGATTAAACCAAGATTTAAAAGTCTAAGAAAGGAGAACACAGTGTGTCATTTCTCTGATCTCTTGATAGTGTTAACATTGATAGTGTAACAGGAGATGGTGTCACTCAGCATGAGAAAAGTGCAGGAGCTAGAGCCGGTAGAACCCTAAAGGGAATCATAATTTCCTGGAAGCAGAAGCCTTTCCTTTCATTTTAGATTAAGATTTTCATTTCTGTGAACCAATCCCCCTAGTACAGACCTTATATCAGTAGTCCCCTCAGGGTGGGAGGAGGCAATTGAAGAGGAATGTGTGTCCCCTTCCCAGAGTCCTCAGATTTCTGCTGTAATATCTTGTATTGATTGATGAGTTCAATGGTGGAAGTTTTGGTTGCTTTTGGTGGAGGGGGAGTCGGCTTCAGCCTAGTCTGTAGAAGATCCTCAGGGGGGCATTACAGATAGTACAGGGGAGTCACTCCCCAGAGCCACAGTAGACATTGACAGCTGGGATTGGGGGGGTACCACAGGGTCCTGAGGAGGGGAGGTTCCTCCATGGGAGTAGGAGGTAGGGCAGAAATGTCTGCAGGTAACTCTTGGGGTGGCACCGGTTGCACAGGGTCAGGTCAGTTCCTGATTCTGGCCTTCTGTGCTTGCATAATCAAAAACTGTCTGCCCCATCATCATGGTGCTTCTGATTGTGAGCTGCCCACATGCAATTTTGAAAGTATGGCCTGATTCATCACACAAATTGCAATTACATTCATTAAAGCAGTTCGTACCAAGATGCCCCAGCTCAACACAAATAGTACATTTTACTTTATCACAAGCACTGCTTAGTGAGTAGGATCTCCGCACCTATAGCAGGCCTTCGGCTGGCCTGAGTAGAAAAGAGCCCCACTGTCATGGCCCCAAAAAAAGGAGTTGGGGAGATGCACAACTCCCAAGTCTTCACCTTCACTTCCCATCCCCCTGTCCATATATTCTCCGAGTTCAAGATGGCTTCAGGTTCTCCTATAACTGTACAGCAAAGTTTCAACCAATACAATACATCAGCTATATCCACTCCCTCATTCCAAAACAAAATAGTGATTGTCTTATAAGCAGGTTTTGTGAGAGGTATTGCAAGAAAGGGGGTCCATAAGGCAGTCTTTTTCAAAGAAAGGTATTTTAACCAGAATCTCTCCAAGCCACAAGTTGTTTTAAAACTCACATCAAAAGTAGCCTCTCCAGAATTGTGAATTAAGGCATACCTCTTGTGTAAGAAGAATTTCATTGAGTTCTTTAGTAGGGTCCTGGCCTCAAAAAGACAGTCTGGAGGATCAAGCATACCACCCACATAGGAGAGTCGTATGATGTGCCATTTAGTAGGCAGGATAGGTAGTCTAAATAAAGAAGAGGTCTTTTTCTGTGCATCAGGTTTTGAACTGAGAGGGGCAGCAGCCTGTTGAATGGGAAGTGGGGGACCATCCATGTTTTGCTGATGTGGGGAAGTAGTAGGCCATAAGTTAAGGATTGGATTCTGGGTGAGGGTCAGGCCCTCAGGTATGTGTAGAGGGTCCCCAGAATTGAGGTCCCCAGGGTGTTGTTAGGCCTTGTCCATGGAGGGCCCCTGTGCAGAAGTCTCAGGAAAATCTGCAGCAATAGGCATGTGGATCGGAGAAGAGCCTGAGATCCAGTTACCAGAACCTTGGTGCAGTTCCCATCCTGCATCTTGTAAAACAGTTTCAACAGACCAAGTTTGTTCCCCAAATGTTTTCATAGTCACAGGCATCTTAATAGGTGCCCCACAATCACTGACAGCCCCTACAAGGTCAGAAGTTACAGGAGTACTCACTGGGTGCAGTGGCAGTGGGTCCAAAGTATTAGCGTCAAGTTCAGTTGTGCTGAGACTGACAGATGGCAGTTCCTTTGATGATCTGACTCTGGCACTCAGCTGAGAGTTGTTGACAGACTCAGTAGTTCTGTCAGACTGTAGCCATTGAATCCTCTGTTGCAGTGTCATTTTTTTGTAAAGAAACCTCCGCTCTTTAGCCTCCAGTAAGTGCTGCAATTCAAGCGTTTCTGCCATGTCCTGTACTGAAAATGACTGTGAGGAATCGCCATCCTCCTGTCCTGGGAGTCTTGCTCACTCTCCACCTCCATAGTATTAGTGGACTCATGTGTGGGTGATCCAGTAAGTTGTTGCAACTGCACCACAGCCACCCATTATGTTTGAAAAGACTGAGATATCTGACATTCTGGGAGGAAAATGGTAGTGGTCTCTACACAAGCTGAGATGAGAGAGGAGACCTGCTCTCCCACCTCTACAGCTTCCATCCGTTCCTCCAAGCTTCCATCCGAGATCTTGGCAGACTGCCAAGACAGCAGCAAGGCTCCCTATTGCAGAGTAAGGGAATTTCCTCAGTGCCCTGGCCAAATTTCTCCACATTCACAAAACAAATACCACCAACAGCTTATTCTGGTTCTAGGTCAGTTGTCATTCATCTGGGCTCTACAATGCCAGTTCGACAACTAAGTTGTTGACCACCATCAAAGCGATAATTTTATGTTGACTGCAACTTGCAGTTGACATAAATCTGACTTGAGACCCTGGCCATTTTTTCATCGGTGGGCTTTGCCCCCCAACCCCCCATGCAGGGGGCTCTTCCCTGCACCTCCTGACCCCTAATATTCTAACTCCAATTTGAAGTTGGATCAGGGAGAAGGTACAGGACCGGGGGAGAGAGAGTGCCTGGGGCTTGTGCAGTCCATTACAGTGAAAACATCAATGTTGTCGGCATCAACGTTTTGCTGTAATAGTGTTGCTGCCCTGGGTGCACACCATTCATCTATATCCCCCTTCCCCGGATGGTGCCTAATTTGTCTAGTCACTTACCCGGTCAACAAGAACTAAATAAATAAATAAAATACCTAAATGCGATTACTGTAGTGCTATATAGTGATAAAGACAAAGGTTAAACAACTCCAGACCTGTAATCCTGTATATTCAATAACAGTGCTATTAACTTTTTGTTTTACGATAATAGCAATAAAATTAATGGCTTGTATAAGCAATGTGATAAGCACACACAGTGTTAAGAAGGTGCATTACATAGCACTGCAAAGACCTGGTTTGGTTTGGGAGCAAGCCTACTCTTTGTTTATGTAATCTAAAGAATACTACCTAAATAATACCATTCCTCAGAATAGCATACCATGCTTCCTTTTACAACAATAGTGAAAATTCAGTACTGAGTAGTACACTTTCTTAATAGGGTGTGAGCTTAATGTATTGTTTATACAAGCCATTAACTTTATTGCTATTATTGTAAAACAAAAGTTAATAGTGCTACTAGTGGTGGGCGAAGTGGGCTCAATTCGCTCCGCGAAGTGATTCGCGGAGCAAAGGCAGATTCGCAGAGTGCTCCACAATGAGAAGTGGAGTAATTCACATTATAATGAGTAACGTGACATCCATTGAAAACAATGGCTTTGCATTGCAACCTGTGAAGACCTCCAAGCTGAATTTAACCTTCTACATTACCAGCTCATAAACAAAACGCTTTTGCTCAATGCGAAAAAGACAAAAGCTGTGCCCCTCTCCCACTCCTTGCATGTGGCAATTCCTGCTGGGGGGGAAGCTATCCCACAAATTACCACTGTTCTTGGAGAAACACTACAGTATGTAGCTAAATTCAGATATCTAGGAGTTTGGCTCGATCACGCTGACCATCTTGAAGAACTACAGAAGAAACTAAGGCAAAGATTAGGACTATTCTACAGAATTAACTACCTGCTCACAAATGAGGCCAAGATTCAACTGGTTCAAGCTACCTTCCTATCTTTAATAGGTTATGCGGACCTGCTCTACAGCCACTGCACTGCCTCTGCATGGCTAAGTTGGACACCCTCTACCACAGAAATATTAGGTTCATTACTGGCCTTCCACTTTCCACACACCACTGCTCCCTGTACTCATTGTTAGGCTGGACTTCCCTTCACTATAGAAGGAATAGAATCGCCGCCCTATGGGCCTTTGGAGCGGTGACCAACAAGCTCCCCTCATATGTCTCAGATTGTATTCCCCGGAGTGTGTTAGGCACCTACACTCTAAGGAGCTATTCTCTAATTGTCCTCCAAGTTCCAAGGGTCAAAACTCATTTTGGCAAAGCTGTTCTAAGCTTCTCTTTACCCACACTGTGGAACAGTTTACAAAGGAACTTGAAGCTGAGCTGCCCTGTTAGCCTGAATATCTTCAAGGTACTCTACGATCACTACATGAAAGCACCTTGCAAATGTTTTCCTCGCCACTAGCCCACTAATTCCGCAACTTCCCCCTTCCATCCTGACGCTCACCATGTTTCTACCCCTGGCTCTCACTCTTTCCTATTAACTCTTCCTGCTGCACCCACCCTTCCCTGTCTGCTCCAGCATGGCTAAAGTCCCACCCCATCCAAAGTAGTGTCCCAATTATCTACCCCTTCTCCGTCATTATCATAATAAACAAGTACACGACAGCCATCATCACTTTCTGTGGTTTTAGCCCAATTTTTCCCCCAGTCGTCAGTAATATATCCCTTCTCTTCTTTTCCTCTCTAACCTGCCACCCCCTACACGGCCTCTTTCCCCTATATATGTAGTTGCCGGCTGCCTCACTCAAAAGATCTCTGCTTATAAACCCTGTATGCCTATGGTTGATTGTATATCTGCTGACTTCTTCAATTGTAAAATAATGCTGTTTGTTTTTATTTATTTCAACCTTGTACTGTACTGTATACACTGTTTATACTTTTTCTTCCTTGTCTATTATTGATTTTTGTATACCTGCTTCTGTACTGTACTTTGATGTATTCATGACCAGGTCCACCTTGCAAATGAGCCTTGCTCAATGGTGTCTGCCTGGATAAATAAAGATTTTGATTGATTGATTTGATTACTCCACCTTCCCAGAACTCTACTCCACCAAAATCTTAAGCGAAGTGCATTGAAAACAACACACTTCACCTCACTTCACCTTGTTTTTGAGTTCTGAAGGCGAATTTTGAGTGATTGAGATTTCAGGTCACATGGGCTCTATACTGATCTGCACAGCCACAGTTTGGGGTAGTGTGTGTAGGAAGCAGTAGCAGACAGTGTGCTATGAGAGTTGTCTGTGATTGAAACCTTCTAAAATCTGTTAAAAAAACATTTTTGCAGGTTTTTGGGGGGCTCCACCTTTAGTTCATCGATTGCAGGAAACCCTCCAGTGCTCATATCATCGAGCGTTTTTGTTGTTGTGTGGATTTTGAATGTTAATGTATAACACTGAGTAAGTGTAGTGAAAGACAGTGAAAGTGTGCTTTAGGGGAGGGGCGTATCTGTGGTGTAGGTAGATTTAAGTTGGAGAAATAGTGATTCTATGTTTTTTGGTTATATTTTGTTATATAGAAGTCCATCTTCTTCCAAGTTGTGCACTGGGTGTGCTTTGAAACAACTGAGAAGCTGCGTGGGATATACTATATTGGACTAGATATCTGTAACTAATCTCTCTCTCTCTTGCTTACATCTGAGAAAAGTTTTCCTTACTTTTACATTGGTATTGCTTTGTGTTTAATTATTTTAGTTTTTAATTCAGGAAGGGGGTTTTCAAAACTGCATATCTTGTCAGCATCTTTAGAAGGGCTGAAATAACTGCATATTTGATTTTCCTTTGTGGCTAACTGGACTGATTATGAGAATTCTGTGACAATCTGCATCAATATATTTTGCAATATTTGCTGGTGGTGGTAGTGTGATTTAAAATAGCAAAGGCTGCAGTTTGTAATTGGATGCCAGACATAGCCTGAGGTGGGGGAAATTGTCTTCAAAGTCAGGGAAACCTGCATCACAGCCAATTGTTCTGGCTTGACCATTTCAGCATTGATCAATTACTATAAACTACTGGTGTGATCCTGTTTCAGACAGAAGTCCATCTTCTTCCAAGTTGTGTACTGGGTGTGCTTTGAAACAACTGAGAAGCTGCATGGGATATACTATATTGGACTAGATATCTGCAACTAATCTCTCTCTCTCTCTTGCTTACATCTGAGAGAAGTTTTCCTTACTTTTACATTGGTATTGTTTTGTGTCTAATTATTTTAGTTTTTAATTCAGGAAGGGGGTTTTCAAAACTGCTTATCTTGTCAGCATCTTCAGAAGGGCTGAAATAACTGCATATTTGATTTTCCTTTGTGGCTAACAAACCACCAGGCTGTTTTGGGGCTGCAGAGGTATACCTGTGTCTGACTTGGATGTCTGGATTTTTCTCTGTTTGACTATCAGGATATTTTCTCTGTCAAATTGTTGTGTAGGGCATCTTGCTGACAGGAAGGCACTCGTCGCAGCGGTGGGTGAGAGCTTTTAGCTGATTGTTTTGTGAGGGCACAGTTTAGGCCCAACCCCTTCCCACCCCTCATCCCACCCACCCCTGGAAATATTTCCTTTATACCTGAGGTTCTGACATCATTTCCTCAAGAGTGCAAGGTGCATATCACTGTCATATCCTTTCTAGCACATTGCACTGACAATATAAGCATACACATTGTATAATATATATATTTCTATATAACAAACCAATCACACATGCGCACGCACACACACACACACACACACACACACACACACACACACACAAACAAACAAACAAAAAGTAGATAAACATGTGGGGAGTAGTGCAATGTAATGGCTGTGGGGCAGCAGTCTTCTGGGAGTCTTTCTAGAAGCTGAGATGCTGCCTTATTTGCAGAGAACTCTCTGCCCTGAGGGAGGAAGTTGCCCATCTTCAGGCCACACTGGACAGTAGTAAGGAAACCTTCCCCCAGGCCACACTGGACAGTAGGAAGGGAACCTCCCCCATCCAGGGAGCACCAGCGCCACCACCACTACCTCAAAGGTTGCAAAGAAAGCACAGCAGTTGGACCACAGTGGGCTCAGGGAGGGTGAGGATGGTGGAACAGAGGCACACCCAGTCAATTGTTCCACTCCACAATCCATACACCATTCTGGGGGAGCATAGCTCCCCTATGGATGCACCCACCGTGAAGACTGATGACAACTGTCACAAGGGAGGCCCACAGGAAGGAGGCAGAGGACACCACAGGGAAAGGAAGCAGCTCCTGGTGGGGGACTCAATTATTAGGGGGATAGAACTGGGGGGAGCTGGGAAAACTGAAGTAAGGTGCCTGCCTGGTGCCATGGCTTGGAGAGACAGGAAGAGCATCCTCAGGATCACGAGAACAGCTGCAGGGGAGTCTGAGCTGGATGTAATTGTCCACCTAGGGACAAATGACTTGGCTCATCATGAGATTAGAGCAGTGCAGGAGGACATTGTAGAGTTCGGGAGGGGCCTAAGACAAGTAGCACACACAGTATCCTTCTCAGAGGTGCTGCCTGTCAATGACATGGGGGAGGTGAGGGTAATTAGCACTATGCAGTTTAATGAATGGTTGAAAAAATGGTGTGGAGCACAGGGGTTTGGCTTCATTGGGGACTGGGGTTCCACCTGGAGGGACACCAGCCTATACTGGCAGGATGGCCTGCATCTGTCCAGGAAGGGAACAAGTCTTTTGAGAAATCAGTTTAAATGCTTCATTGGCAAGCTTTTAAACTAATCAAAGGGGGAGTCACCGATAAGCAGCAGGAAAATCCCAGCCTGTCCCTACAAAACAGGGTACTAAATGAGAAAAAGACCGAGGTAGAAAGGTCAGTGGGGAATGCTGCAACAGAAGGTAAAGCCATCAAAAAATGGAGAGCAATGAGTACCAATGCCCGTAGTCTGGGTAACAAGCTTCCTGAATTAGTGGCCTTGATGGAGGAGGAACATCTGGATATCATGGCAGTCACAGAAACATGGTACACACAAAACCATGACTGGGACGTAAACATACCAGGATACACTATCTACAGGAGGGACAGGGAGGGTAAAAGAGGAGGAGGAGTAGCTCTTTACATAAAGGAAGGAATAAAAGCAACTGAACAAAAGGGTAAACAGGGAGGAGGAGAAGAAACACTGTAGGTAAATTTGGAGACAGACAATGGCACCACAATCTGCACAGCGGTTGTATACAGACCCCCTTCTCAGAGGGAGGAAATTGACAAGGAAATGATAGAAAGTATACTTAGAATGGCAGAAAAAGGGGGAGATATTGCTGATGGGTGATCTGAATATGCCAGATGTTAACTGGAGTGCAGTTGCAGCAGCCACTTCGAAGAGTGGAGTTATTCTAGATGCCCTACAGTGGGCATGCCTTAGACAACTAGTATTGGAGCCCACTCGAGAGGGAGCAATATTAGACCTGATTCTCTCAAATGGAGATGGAGAGAGGATCACAGATGTAGAAGTGAGTAACCATCTGGGAGCTAGCGACCATCGAACAGTATGGTTCACAATAAACACAGCAATAGAGTCAAGCCATACAAAGGCAAAAGTACTGGACTTTAGGAGGGCTGACTTTGCCAAAATGGGTGAGTGCCTAAGGAATGCACTAGCAAATGAGCAGGAAGGAGGGGTGGAAGATCAATGGGGAATAATAAAAAACTGCCATCACAGAGGTAACGAGCCTTTGTGTGAAGCAAATAAACAAAAGAAAATGATGTAAGAAACCACTATGGTATGGTTCTCAAAGGAAGTGGCAGTGAAGGTTCAAGAGAAAAAGAAAGCATTCAGGAAGTACAAGGAATCGCAGAAGGAGCAGGACAGGGAACTGTATCAGTTAAAGCAAAAGGAGGCTGGGAAGGCAGTCAGAACAGCAAAGACCCAAACTGAGGAAAAGATAGCCAACTCAGTTAAGAAGGGGGATAAAACCTTTTATAGGTACATCAGGAGTGAAGGAAGACCAAGGAGGGATAGTGAGGCTTAATAAAGGGAGGGAGGGTGGGCAGAAGGAGACTGTGAAAAGGCAGAGATACTAAACAAACATTTTTGCTCAGTATTTACAAATGAAGAGGGAGGTACCTAAAACAAACAGTAGAAACACTCTGGATACAGAAGTTGATATCAGCCCATTTACAGAAGAAAGGGTTCTGAAAGAGGTCTTAAAACTGAAGGTGGACAAAGCAATGGGGCCTGATGGGATTCATCCCAGAATTCTAAAAGAACTAAGGGTAGAACTAGTGGCACCACTGACTACCCTTTTTAACAAATCATGGGAGGATGGGGTGGTACCCAAGGACTGGAGGAGGGCAGATGTGATTCCCCTTAACAAAAGTGGGAGCAAGGCAGAAGCAGGAAACTACAGACCTGTTAGTTTAACCTCAGTGATAGGGAAAATGATGGAATCACTTCTGAAGGAAAGAATTGCCGAGTATCTAGAGGCCAGAGGGGCACAGGACCCAAGGCAGCATGGATTCACAGCAGGAAGGTCATGCCAGATGAATCTGATAGATTTCTTTGACTGGGTGACCAAAGTAGTAGATCAGGGAGGGGCTGCGGACATGGTCTACCTAGACTTTAGCAAGGCATTTGACACAGTCCCACACAAAAGATTAATATACTAGTTAGCCAGCCTGGGAGTGGGTCCCAAGATGACAGCCAGGGTAAAGAATTGGCTGCAGAATAGGACACAGAGTAATAGTAAATGGAGTTCACTCAGAAGAAAGGAGGGTTACTAGTGGGGTACCACAGGGTTCAGTATTAGGACCGGTCCTCTTCAATGTCTTTATAAGCGACATTGCAGAGGGACTGGAAGGAAAAGTATGTCTCTTTGCAGATGACACAAAGATCTGCAACAGAGTTGATGCACAGGGTGGGGTGGAAAGGATGAGAAGGGACTTGGCAAGGTTAGAGGAATGGTCAAATGTATGGCAGCTTAGATTCAATGCTAAGAAGTGCAAGGTAATGCACCTGGGAAACAAAAACCCAGTGGAAGAGTACACAATGGGGGGTGAGATACTAACAACAACAAAAATGGAAAGGGACCTGGGGGTAGTCATATCAGATGACCTAAAGGTAGGCAAGCAATGTAAGAGGGCAGCAAGGTGGGCTGGCGGGATACTGGGATGCATAGGGAGAGGCATCCCCAGTAGAAAACAAGAAGTTATTATCCCTCTGTACAGACAGCTGGTGAGACCCCATCTGGAGTATTGTGTGCAGTTCTGGAGACCCAATCTCCGCAAAGACATAGACAGGATGGAAGCTGTCCAGAGGAGGGCAACGAAAATGGTGCATGGTCTGCACCAGAAGACATATGAAGAGAGATGAAAGGAGCTTAATATGTATCACCTCAAGGAAAGGAGGGAGAGGGGGGACTGAATAGAAATGTTCAAGTACCTCAAGGGAATCAACAAAGTCCAAGATGGTAGCATCTTTCAAAAAAAGAGGTGTGCAAGAACAAGAGGGCATAATCTGAAGAAAGGGGGTCTCTGTCCATGAGGGCACCAGCACTAGAGAACAAAGGAGGTAGGTCACAGAGACATGCCACTGCTCCAGATCCTGGCTAGTGTCCTCCCCTCCTGATCACTCTTCAGCACCTTTGCACCACCACCCGTGGTCACACAGGTGGTGGTAAAGAAGCAGGACCTGCAGCCCACCCTCTCTGGAGGAGGAGAGCAGTCCCCAGGTGCTCAATCCTACTCTCCTGTCCAGACCTCCAGCAACCCGAGTTTGCTTCTGACCCTGGGTCACTAGCATTGCAAGGCAAGCAATAGTGCTACCGCAGCACCAGCGGGCTGACTCAGATTTCAGCATCTTAAAATAAATGCTGCTGTGCTTTGCATTCTTTCTGCTTTTCTGCATATAGAGTCAGTAAGGAAATGACCCGCACTGCTTTGTTGTAATCAGCCATTCAGTTTAACCACCCATGCCTAGTGGTTAGAGTAACAAATGGTGATTGAACTGGGTACATCCAGCAGACTTTGGTTTGAGTCAAACAACCTCCACTTGCATACTGTGTGACTCCAAGCAAGTCACTTAACCTCCCCAGTGCTTTTAGGTCACTCTTTAAAACAGACAGTTCTACCTAGTGGACCTTACCTGCTTTACAAAGAATATAAAAAAAACACCAATATATGTTTACTACATCATAGAATAGTAGTTAGGGTACCATGTAGTTTACCCGAGTTTTACTTGGGCTGCAATAATTTTGCATAGGTAAAGATAAAGGTTCAGATACATTTTATGCATTTTATAAGCTTGTTTTTAGATTTTAGTCAGGTTTTTATTGTATTCTTTGCATATAAGCATCTAGGTTGTAGATTGCTAAATGCAGGATCACTGTTACCAACTAGCTTATTCAAGTTTATAATCAGTATGGCCATCCAAAATCCTCAGTTGTCTGAATGAAAACTAGTCTGAATGAAAGTATGTTCACAAAGAAGAAACTGCCTTACTACTTATGAAAAGACTTCACAGTTAGCACCCCATTTAGGTGAATTGGATCATTTACACCTTTCCCCACCTGCCGTTTCAGTCTCTGTGACAACAAAAAGTTTTCTGATAGACTGCTTCAACAAAAAGCAAATGTTAAGTATTTAAGAGTACTTATGCTTGGCCAGTGGATTTTGAAAGCACATTCAATGACATACAGAAGGTAAGACCCCAGGGGCTGCATGATGCTAGTAGGCAGAGTAGTGTTCAATTCATATCTGAACAAAGACATAAAAACTGAGAGACACCCTTTTCATGGACACCAAGTAAAAAAAAAAATCCACATGTCTGGGAGATGCAAGAATCCATTTTTAGGTCCTCCACTAATCACTTGTGGATTTTTTAGGTGAAGACACTTTATTTCAAAGAAGCAAATTCAAGCATTTTTTTTTTTTGCTCCTTTTACCCCCTGGACATCCACTCCTTCAGGCCTGTCAAGGCCCCCTACCACCTGCTGAATCCCAACCACCATCCACTGACCCTTACTGCTGTGCTACCAGGTAACCCAAAGTAACCCTTCATTGAGTGGATCCCTACCCCTGTGAGAGGCTACCAGGGGAAGAGAACTGCACCAAAGAGCTTCCTGTGTATCCTGGGCATGGCAGGGGTCAGACCAGACACATGTCTGGGGTTTCTGGCTTATGAAGGGACCAACAGCCATCCTTTGGTTGGTCAGTGGGTGTTTTTTCATTTTCTTGGGAGTGAGACAGGCCACATGATGTCAAGGCACAAGCCGATGCCCATCATGCTCCCTCCTGCAGTGAGGGCTGACATGTTGTCGTGCCTCTGACCTCCACCATGGGCCAGCAAATGCTGAGCCATGAACCCACCCTCTCTCCCTCCCAGGAGAAGGTGAGTGGTTGTTGGGCACTCAAGCCTTCACCCACCAGCTGGCCCTTCAACACCCAAGTCTGTTCCCTAATCCTGGTCAGCGGTGTCACAAGTAGAAATCCAATTCAGGCAGTTAAATTATAGATGGGAAAAAACAAAGGTAGTCCACCTTAGCAGTGATACTTCAGATTAATTCCCTTCTGAGTTCTAACAAGCAAAGAGACCAAGCCATTTGTAACTTGTGCATGTGGGGTGTGGGTGTTGATGAAAGGGGATCATAGTGCTGTCACTACTGCCATCACCCCAGAGGGATGTGGACTGCATTGCTGCTACAGCCATCACACTGAAGGGGTGGGGGCTGTAGTGCTCCTGCCATCACCACTGGTGGATGGGGAATGTAGTACTGCTGCCATACCACCTGAGGAATGGGGGCCATAGTGCTGATACTGCCATTACACATGAGGAATGGTGAACATAGTACTGCTGCTTCTGTCATACCTGAAGGAGGGAGGTCGTAGTGCTGTTACTGCTGCCATCACACCAGAGGTATGGGGGCCGTAGTGCTGCTTCCATCACACCTTAGGGATGGGGGTTGTAGTGTTGCTGCTGCCATCACATCTTGTACCTAAAATAACTTTAAATTGGTACAAGGATGGAAGGATTTGTAATAGTGGAGGTCAAAATTGCTAAAATGCATGTTAGCAGAGTTAAAAATTGTAAAATAAAGTACACAAAACCAAACACCGGTAAAACTGGATTTTGACTTAGCAGACACCGGTGACAATACCGTTTTTTACAATGTGCAAAATGGAATATGCCCTTTCTCAATCCTGGTAAACTAGTGTCCCTGCATATTTGTGTATAACTGCACACTGGGCACAGGTGCCGGGGGTTGTTTGTGGTGTTGGTAGTGTGAATAATCAGTGCAGTAAGTTGGATTGTCACGATAGCAATCTTCCAGGAATTCAACAGCATGCAACGATTGCTATGCTCAATGTGACCTGTTCACACATGGATGAGAACATGTTGGATGTGGTACTGACTGAAATTGACAAGTTCCTAAACCCCGTGTCCCTGACAGCTGGGTTCATAGCAAGTGACAATGGGTCAAATGTGGTGAAATGCATCACAAATGGTGTTTTTTTTTGGTGTTCCATGAATGGCTCATTGCTTAAATCTTGTGGTGCAGGAGTTTCTGCAGCACTCTGATGTAAAGGAAATGCTGACCATTGCACAACATATCTGCTCTCACTTTTCATGATCTGGAAAGGCCCGTGATGAACTGCGGCAGTTGCAGATACAAAACAGCCTGCCTCAGCACCGTTTGAAGCTGGAAGTTGTCACCCAATGGAACTCCACTTTATACATGGCAGAGAGGTTGTATGAACAATACAAATCCATCTCAGAATATCTTGTGATGCACACTAGCTGTGACAGTTCTGGAGTCTCCATGTCTATGACGAATGAACAGTGGTGCCTCATGGCCTCTGTAATAACAATTTTGTGGCCTTTTGAACATTCCACACAGGTAATGAGTGGTGAGTCTTCCTCCATTAACCAATCAATTACACTGCTGTGAGTGCTGAGGCAGACATTGATGAATGTACAGCATGGCCTTGATGTTGTTGGAGACAGTGGTAGCAGTATGTTGCTGCAACACATGCTGACAGTATTTGACCAGAATCATCAAATTGTGAGCATTCAGCGTAGTGACAACTTTGCCATAGCAACAATGCTGGACCCATGATACAAACACGGAATTGCATCAGTACTGGAGGGAGGACCTGAACAGGTAAAAAATATCAGTGGTCAACTGGTGCGCTTGGTTGGTGGGCACAGAAGTCAAATGCCACGGTCAGCAAACCTCAGCAGCATAATCCGGCTGAAGGTGTACCTGGAGGACCATCAAGCATATTCTGCAAGGGGAAGGGGACTGCAGTTCCAGGTGGTCTATCATCCAAAGTGGCTGGCATCAACCCGCTTTGGGAGGCTTTGTCCCAAGTGGGTATTTGTGAAATAAATAACTCGGGAGAACAGGATGATGCATCAACAACTGGACTTAGTGTGGCACAGAGAATGGTTGAGTCATATTTGTCTGAAAACAGGCATCTGACAATAACTGAAGATCTTCTTTTGTACTGGAGCAGAAAGGTCAGTGAATGGCCAGAGCTGACTGCAGAGGCACTGAAGTACCTCACGTGCCCACCCTCCAGTGTAAGTGTTGCAAGGGTATTCAGCTTAACAGGTGCAATAGTCAGGGATCATCAGACAAATCTATCTCCTGCAAATGTTAGTTTGCTAACATTCATTAAAATGAATGAGAGGCACATACCAGCACAGACTGCAACCTCGGTATTCATAACCCAGCCTAGCCATGGTGGTTTTGGCGATGTGGAAATGGACCATCCTGGTGGTACTGGCAGTGGCTGTCTGAAATGGCCCACCACTGATGTAGATGATGACACAATGGAGAAAGAATTTCTCAGTTGACAGACTTCAGACATAGATGACTGTGAGGGCAGCTTTTTTTATGAGGATGATGATGATGTGGTTAATGTTGGCAGGTTTTAACTGAGGTTGTTAAAACGTGGTGTGCCATCCCAGACCACCACCACCACCAAGACTGATGTTAGACAATGCCATCGCTGAGCATGAGTCTGTCTGCCCCCAGACCACCACCACCAGAACTGATGTTAGCTACTGCCATCACTGAGCATGAGTTTGTCCACCCCATGGACCATCACCACTGGGACTGATGTTAGCCACTGCCACCACTGAGCATGAGTCTGTCCACCCCCCTGGACCACCAGTACTGGGACTGATGTTAGCCACTGCCACCATTGAGCATGAATCTGTCCGCCCCTCAGACCACCACCACCGGGACTGATGTTAGTCACTGCCACCACTGAGCATGAGTCTGTCCGCCCCCTGGACCATCACCCCAGGACTGATGTTAGCCACTGCCACCATTGAGCATGAGTCTGTCCACCCCTCAGACCACCACCACCAAGACTAATGTTAGTCACTGCCACCACTGAGCATGAGTCTGTCCACCCCTTGACCACCCCCCCAGGACTGATGTTAGCCACTGCCACCACTTAGCATGAGTCTGTTTGCTCCCTTGACCACCACCCCCAGGACTGATGTTAGCCACTGCCACCATTGAGCATGAGTCTGTCCGCCCCTCAGACCACCACCACCAGGACTGATGTTAGTCACTGCCCCCACTGAGTATGAGTCTGTCAGCCCCCAGACCACCACCACCGGGACTGATGTTAGCCACTGCCACCACTGAGCATGAGTCTGTCCGCCCCCTGGACCATCACCCCAGGACTGATGTTAGCCACTGCCACCATTGAGCATGAGTCTGTCCGCCCCTCAGACCACCACCACCAAGACTAATGTTAGTCACTGCCACCACTGAGCATGAGTCTGTCCACCCCTTGACCACCACCCCCAGGACTATGTTAGCCACTGCCACTACTTAGCATGAGTCTGTTTGCCCCCTTGACCACCACCCCCAGGACTGATGTTAGCCACTGCCACCATTGAGCATGAGTCTGTCCACCCCTCAGACCACCACCACCAGGACTGATGTTAGTCACTGCCCCCACTGAGTATGAGTCTGTCAGCCCCCAGACCGCCACCACCGGGACTGATGTTAGCCACTGCCAACACTGAGCATGGGTCTGTCTGCCCCCCCTGATCACCACCACTGGGACTGATGTTAGCCACTGCCACCACTGAGCATGAGTCTGTCCACCCATTGGACCACCTCCACCAGGACTGATGTTAACCACTGCCACCACTGAGCATGAGTCTGTCCACCCCCTGGACCACCACCACCAGGACTGATATTAGCCACTGCCACAACTGGGCATGAGTATATCCAGACCACCACATCCATCAGCCACAGACACAAATCTTCTTAATATTTAAACCATAAAATGAGTATGTGTACTAATGTTTGTTATACTATTTCACTTCCTTCAGTTGTATGTTTTGTTTTCCGTAGCTTTTCATAGCCACAATCGACAAATAAATACGGTACACTTATTTTGCTTTTTTTACGGGTTAACAAAAGAAGTCTTCTTTGCTGAAACTCAATGAGAATGGCACTGCAGCTGTGCCATACAGAGGAACCTATGGAATATCCATTTGAAATTAATTCTGGTAAGTATGATGATTTTATTTCATCCGTTTCATTGTTTTGGAAAGACTGCAGCAACTGCGACTGAGTACGATTCATAAGCTAGGTGATGTGTACGTCACCAAAACTATTTCTGTAAGATATCATTCATGCACTGTATTCTGAACTTGCAGCTGTGTGGCCCTGACCATGAAAGTGTTGAAAAAGTTGCACACAGGTTGTGTTACTTGACAAGATGTAGTTTTGAAATGTAACCTGACTTGAAATTGAGAGCCAGGGACAAATTACAATAAAGTTGTAAGAAGTCATTCATTTCTTTTTTTAGGAAACTTCCAGATGCTTTGTTGTTCTGTCAATGTGGCCTTATCCAAACAAGTTCTTCAACATCAGGCCCCCCTCTCCCAGACTGAGGCACACATGCAACATGCAGAAATAGTTTCATTAATGACCATGGCCGTCATTAACAACCAGACTCGAGAAGGATGCAGATGAAATCTGTAAGAAGTAACAAAATAAGAAACCATTACAGACAAGCCTGCAAATATGCTTCCCCCACCCCCCAAAAAACTAAATACTTACCTTCATGTGCTTGAGAGTTATCCATTTCAAATTTCTATGCAAAAAGTTCTCATCAAGTACTGGAATGTGCATACCAACAGTTTCTGTGACCTGTGATACAGAACAATACCATGAGTACATGTCCATGTCAACCCCCCTCACCTACAAAATACACAAATATATATATATATATATATATATATATATATATATATAACTCACCAATGCTACCATTTGTGTAAAGACAAGGGACACCCTTCCATCCAGTTGAGATGATCGCATTGCATTTGCTCGAATCACAGCACACATTGGACCAGCAATAGTTTGCTCACGGTCATCATTTTATTCTGGGGACTTTGTATGTGCTCAAATGCTCCCATTTCATTTTGTTACCATTTGTCAATTTTCTGGACACAAGGAGGATGCATTTTGGGCATGCAGAAAAATTCTGGAGACTCTGAGCCACCACTGCGCGCATGACTGAATGAACCATTAATGCTGGCGGACCTTGTATGTGCTGAAATTATCCCATTTCACTTTGTTACCACTTGTCAATTTTCTGGACACAAGGAGGATGCATTGTGGGCATGCAGAAAAATTCTGGGGACTCTGTGCCACCACTGCATGCATAACTGAGTGCGCCATTAATTCTGGGTGATTCTGTATGTGCTGGAACGATCCCATTTCAGATTACACTTGTCAATTCTCTGGACAGAAGGCAGATGCATTTTGTGTGTTGTGTGATTGTGAGCTCATGATGGCATCCTGACATTATCAATTAAAGCAGCACTGCAGCAATGTCGTGACAATTTTGAATTGTACTTTTTTATGCTACTTTACATTGCCACAGCCACTAGTTACCACTGAGTCGTGACTTGAATGATATACTTCTTTTCACAATTTCTGTCTGTTTTACTTAGTTGGCTACTTTTTTTTCATGTATGAAAAAAATGAGCACACCTTTTAATATTGTTCTGATCAGGTTTATATTTATTTGCAGCTGCTTTTCAATAAATATTGCTCTGTGGGGTCATAAAACACTGCCTGCTGCCTGGCTGTTAATTTACAAGAGAAGTGATATATAACAACCAACTGATGTGATGGAGAAAAGCAGCAGAAAACAGACAAAGACCTGGTCAGCACCAATTTAAAAGGAATGCTCCTTTCATTATTTCACACATGAAAAAAGGTAGTACAGCAGGCTCTACTACTGGAAATTATAGTATCATTCCAGTCAGGATGTAAGTAAAGGAAGTTGTAACATAGCATGAAAAAATATTGGTCAGAGTTCTCAACAGATTGCTGCACTGCTGCTTTACAGAGGTTCACCATGTTACATATTTATGGTGTTGCACATAACCTAATATGTGGGTGCCTTACTTCCAGGGGAATCTTTCTTCCTCCACATAGTGCAATACAGTTCTTTGAAAACTGCCCATAATTTCATTACAGTGTGTCACGTCATGGAAGAATTCCCATTCAGAAAAGCCTCCCACATTCTGCCCCACTTTCTCAGCAACATTAGGATGTGATGTCAGGGTGCAGGTGCGTGCTCCACTATAGTGAAAGTCCAGCAGCTATCCAAATGTTTCTTTATGTTATAAGGTTCACTTTGTGGTGAAATGTGGGCACATTTCCACTAACAATGCTCTTCTTACTGGAATTGTGCCCATACGTTTCACCACAAACTGACCATTATAACATAAAGAAACATTCGGAAAGCTGCTGGACAATTGGACATTCACTATAATGGAGCACATACCTGCGCTCTCCCTGGCATCACGTCCTAATGTTGCTGAGAAAGGGGGGCAGAATTTGGGTGGCGTTTATGAATGGGAATTCCTCTGTGACGTGACACACTGTAATGAAATTACGGGTGGTTTTCACAGAAATGTATTGCACTATGTAAGGATATGTGGTGCAAGAAAGATTCTCCTGGAAGTAAGGCACCCATATATCGGGTGCAATGCTGTAACTTGATGAACCTCTTTCATGTTTATTTCACAAGCAAAATAGTTATAGAGCTTCAGTAATATTTACTTTGTGTTGGAACTCATGAATCAGATTTTAAGTGTTTCGCAAACAGCATGAAGACTGAGCAATGTGAGTATGTTGTGCTAAACTGCATGTGTACCGTCACTGTTCTGTGAAAAAGTATTGCATCATTTTCTCCACTGATGATGATGGTGACAATAAAATATACTGTATTCTGCTTGCTATTCTTTATAGCATAAACATTGCAACAAGTCAGCAACAACAATATATGTTTGCAACATGCTGCACAATGTCTGATGTCACACACACACACGCAAACACACGAAACAACACTGACTTTACACATGCAGTTGTACACATCATACTTGCACTGCTCACAACAGCTTTACCACAAGCAATGCAAAACAAAAAGTCAACATTACTCAGGCACTGCAGCAACAGAAGGAAAAATGTCTATTATTAAACAACAAAAAAACACACAAAAACAGTACAGCACAGTAGTGGGGGGGGCAGAAAACAATCCCTTAAAGGGGGATGCCATGGTGCTTGAGCAGCAGGTGCAGCATTGTGAGTATTTGCAGCTGCTGTTGATGGATTTGATTTTCCTGCTGCTGAACAGCACCAACCCTCTCATTGTTCTCCTTGATGGCTGCCCACACCAGAGCAATGTCAGCCTATGTTGCAGGCACTGCAGTGAGGTCCATTGCAGGCGGAAACCCAGGGAGTGGTGGTGGTGGAGAGGGTGGTGCTGATGACTGTGGTGGTGGTGGTGGTGGTGGAGCAGCTGCTGCAGTTGCTCTCCTCCTGCTGCTGCGGTGAGGCACAACTTCAACCCCAGCACCCTTGGCCACTTCCACCGAAGGGCCAGCAGGTGGATGCCTGGCCCCTTCAGTGGCAGCCTGCCACTCCACCTTGTGGTGGTTCGCCATGTTTGTGTGCTGGTCACCGGTCTCCAAATGTGTCCTCTGGGGGTCATGGTGCCCCAGCACACTGCACAGATGGCAAATCACGAATGTGCTGTTTCCCCCCGACACAGTTAAAAAACTCCCACACTGGGGAGCTGCGGGGGGACCAGATACAATCCTTGGACCACCTATATTTTCTTGGGGCTCCACCTGTGGCTGTGGAGGTGGTGGAGTGGATGCTGCTGGAGCCCATGCAGCTGCTACAGGTGGTAGTGGTGGAGTAGGTAGATGCACAGCAGCCACCAGTGGCACTGGTGCTGCTCCTACTGCTTCCACAGGGGGGGAAGCAACACCCAAGAGTCGGGAGTGGTCCAGTAACACATGACCACCCCCATGCGTGTGCACTCCTCTCCTCTCCTCTGCTGGTGCCCATGGGCCAGAGACTCTCCTTGTCTAGGGTCCATAGCAAACAAGTCCACGACTATCAATGAGACCTGAGTTGATGCCTAATCTTCACCCGGACTCAGTGTCATACTCTCAGACATGAACACACTGACACACACAGTCACACACACACACACTAAAGAAACCAAAACTTATAAAAAAAAATTCAGTACCAAAAAAAAAAATCACAAACACAATACAAAAACTAAATAAAGATGTAGCTTTTAAAAAAGCTGGGTTTTTTTCTGGCACAAAATCACTGAGACACAAACTGCTCTCCTCTCTCACCAAAAAAAGCCTTCTCCCCCTACAACTGCAAAAGAGAAAGTGAAAGTAACTGCTTCTCTGACTTGCTTCCTTCCTGCCTGGCTAAAGCATGTGACTTACAGTACTGTAAGTCATGTGATGTGCGGGGGCTGCCTATTTTTTTGTCATTTCGCATTACTTCGCGTTAAGGCAGAACAACAATGCGAAGTCATAATGAGGAGGTGAAGTGAACACTTTATGGTGCCCACTTCGCGTTGTGCTTCTCCAATGCGAAGTGGCCTCTTCGTGTCCACTTCATCAGCAGATTTAAAATTCACTGCATCTCTAAGTGCTACTATTACATGTGAAGAATTACAGGTCTGCACTTTTTTAACCTTTGTCTTTATCACTATATTGCACTATTTTAGTCACATTTATGTATTGTTCACATTTGTGGGTTTATCCAAATATGTGAACTGTAGAACTCAAATCATGTTTTGCCAGTAAGTTATTACTGTATCTTGAAGAACTGATAGTATTTGATGAGGGACTGTGCCTGTAATGGCCACTACCTGGCAAAGTGAGCATGTACAAAATGTTGGAGAGTTTTCTGCATGAATGGGAGTCATTCTATATGCTGTACTAGCAATGTAATATAGTCTCCAGCACAGCAGACTTTGGGTCTTGTTGGATTTGTCTAAAATACATTTGCACAGTTTCATGAGTGTATATGTGTGCAGGTTCTGATTTTCCACTGATGCTTGTTACTGCCTGCACCATGAGGCCTGTTTGAGTGACCCTCTCAGGTTCACTATTACATGTCACTGTAGGAACAACCTAATCATTTACATAGCTTGTGATTACGAAGCCTGTCAGGGAGTTAAACATTTTTACCAATACTTTTTATAAGCTTTGAACTCACTTGAGTGATGATCCATGGTGGCATGAAAGTGGATTAGTAAATTTTATGAGCAGTAAATTTAGTAAAGAACAATTTATCCAAGTGAAGAGTTGTCCTGTCTGGAAATTTGCATGCCTCACCTTTACTAAGCTTACATTTTTAAGTACTCATGGTTTAACATTAATTTTCTTGTGTCTAATCTAATATGCAAAAGATACATATAATTTTATTTGGCAGATAATGACCTCCTTGCCCACTCAGACAGATGCAACTCCCAAACTTTATTGGACAATATGATGAAATACATGTAAGGCTGGTGTGAAACTGATCTTCTGCAAGTGGAATTCTGGCAAAATGCTGATTTCACGTCCATGAAATTGTGTGAAATATCTGTGAAAATTTTGTGAAATTTCACCAAAATAGTTATCTGGGTTATTTCCATATAATTTAAAAAGTGTTAGTCCAAATTGCACCAACATAAGTATTATGACTTTGACAATGTCTATACAAATGTTTAGCAAGTTTCAGATCCCTATATTTAAAGGTGACTGAGTTATAAGCCTCCAAAAGTTTGGAAATTTTACAATTACATTAAGCAACTATGTAAACTGAAAGTGTTTGTCAATGTTTCGACACAATTAGTAAGATGACTTTACCAAGGCCCATACATAAGTGTACCATGTTTCAGATCTCTAGCTTTAAAGGTGGATGAATTATAAGCCTCCAAATATTTGGACATTTTTAAATTACATTTTGCAATTATGTAAACAGCAACATTTTAAGCCCCTATAAGTTTAAAACTAGACAACAGACTACCACAAATGTTGTTAGGTTCAATGACCCTAAATATTAGGGTTTAAGGCAACTCCCATGGCACAGCATCAAAAAGTCATGCCTCCATACTGACAACTCGGGTTTGGAATGAGCATGGGAAGTCATGTCAGGAGGCAGGGTATGGCCAAAACTTACAATTTACATGAACATTGCATCTCTATTTAGCAGTTTCTATGACTCTTCTAAGAAAGTATGCATCTAAATTTTCAGTTATCCAACTCCAAAGGTGGCTATGTTGTAATCATAGAAATATTTTCAGAAATGTTTACATTAATATTAAATTGCCAGAATATGAGCCCCTATGACATCTCTGCCCTTACTTCAAATGTCATGTACCTTGACATACTGTTAGCACAGGCAATGGACAATACACCTGTCAAATTCCACACATCTAGCTGTAATACAGACTGCATTATGGTAAATTAAACATTTCCAAAAATTCACAACATTTTGCTAAATTTCACAGAATTTCACAAAAATTCCATGAATTCAGAATTTGCAATTTTTCCCCAGCTCTAGACAAATATGAATGTGAGGAGAGGGTGTTTGGAGGCATGGGGCACTATAATCAGGAGACCCACGCTCTAATGTGAAGTAAGTCACATAGCCTCCTTGTATTTTAGCACACCCAGTTTTAAAACTGAGGGAAAAGCAAGAACTCACTGTAAACCAGATGTTACATCTCAGCTGAGCTATTGTAAATAAATATTATAAATAAATCCCCTTCCTTACCAGTACACCTTTTGCCTCTACCACCTCTTACCAGGTTTATTTATTTATTTATTTAATTTTGTTAACATGGTAGGCTCACAGAGAACAGAAGTCCCTTTTTCAGGGGCAACAGGGCAGGGGAGATACAGATAGTAACCAACTGAAATGTACCCAGATTAAGCTGTTGGTGTTATTTTGGTTGATGGTTTCATGGGCCATGTGATTGGGAAGCTGAGAGGAGCCTCAGGCAAGTATATCTTAGTAAGTGTGTGGTTGAGAGAAAGAGAGAGGCGAACAATACAGATGTGCTTAGGAGTAAGGAGAATGAAAACATAAGGTGAGTATTTTTATTTTCAGTGAAATTTCTTTTGATAAATATCACCATTTCATTTACATTTGGCAGGACAATGTGTCTAGTTTAGAAAACAGGTTGTAAAAGGCAAGGCAAGTACTATATTTGATGTCAAAACTTAGGAGGATGGTAAATGTAGTTTAGAAGGTGGCCTTCAACGTAAACTACATTAGCAATTAGCAAAGGAACAAGGAAGAGTGCACTTGAAAAATAAATAAAACCTCTTCAGTTACTAATTTGTCTGTGGCTCAATAAAGACAGCCTCAGTAACTCAATGTCATTGAGCCCTGTTCTCAGTGTGGGACAACACATTTTATAGAGAGCAATGAATTAGGTCTACAAAACATTAAAAACAATTTGTTTTTACATTAGTCACTGATGATTCAATTATAGGTAGCCTGACAGCCATAACAACCCAGTAAACCTTAATCTCAGTCTAAGTGCCTTGCTCTGAAGGTACAGTGTTTGTCTCAGTATTCTAAAAACTGAGAGAACCTGAATCTGGTAGATTGTGAGTGTTGCTGCTCACAAACTTACTTAAGCTGTGATTCCAAACCACTATGCACTATGTCCTCATCTGTACTTTCCTTGGTTAACTACGGTATTTTCATATTTGGATCAGTTGATCAATCCACCCTACGTAGCATCAACATTGCCCTTAATAAAGCTTGCCGTCTAGTCTCTGGATGTGTTAAGTTAACGCATACATGCAAGCGTTATAATCAGACAGGATGGTTAAATTTCCAAGGCCAGCTTAAGTACTTTACATGCCTCCTTGCCAAAAAGATACACCTTAAGCAAGCCCCCTCCGGCCTCCACCTACGCATTCATACAGCCCCCCATAGGCAGACCCTAAGATGCTCAACAAACTCTACCCTTCTAGTCCCCCACTACAGAACCTCACTTGGACAAAGATCCTTCCGCTATTGTGCCCCTCCCCATGGCTGAACAGTCGTCCGTCCTCCATCTCCATGACCCATAGCCTCAGCCAATTCAAGACAGGTCTCAAAACCCTGCTCCTGGACTCAGCAACCTGTAACTGTAACTCATCTCTCTCACATATTGTTGCCACCCCACCCACCTTAACTACTGAAACAGTGGCCACACAGGAGCCTACTCCAGCTCAGCTTACTATCCTGTAGCAAATGAAAAGGAGGTTGTCACCCCACCCTCTTATGTCTCCCCCCACTGTCCAGCCAATGCAACTATGGGTCCTTCATGACCCTACAAAACTATTTCCATTATTGGCACTGACCAGGGAGCTTCTCCATGCTCCCAGATGAGGTAACTCACTATATAAGCTATAACCTGGACATACGGTCCATGTATTATGACAAATTCTTGTAAACATATGCAACCTGTATATGTCTAATTTCTGTATTTTGTTTTATTCTGTATTCTTTTCTCTTACACACTGTACTGTTATTTCTTTAACTGATGTGGAGCCTTTGCAAATAAGTCTATGACTCAAAGGATTGTAATTCTGATTCTATGCAATAAACAATAAACAAACACTAGTCCTGTCAGACCATGTCCCTGGTCTTCCTGACCATAATGTGGGGTCCTGACATACCTAAGTCCCCCTCCTGGTGGCTGGATCCTTTCTTTTATGGGACAAAACATTTCTAGACTGGCTGTGGCAAGAGATGACAGATTTCTTTAATCACAGTGACACAGGCCACATGCTGTATAGCATGCTATGGAAGGCCTTTAAGGTTACCATTTGAAGTGTCAATATTTTCTATACCTCAAGCAGCCAGAAAAGCATAGAAAGCTTAACTTTCCTCTCAGAAAAAAAGCTTAAAGAAAAGGAGTTGCTCTTACTCCCCCCCCCACTCTGTCAGAGGCAGGCTGAAGACAGAAGTTGCTGGCATACAGTACATCTTCAGCTAAACTCCCTCCCCTTTCACAGAGCAGAGCTTGCCCTGCTCTTGATTAAAAATTAATACTGGGAGGGAGGTGAAAATTTATGCAAGTTGCTAGCATACAGATTCCATAAGCAACAAGCAGAATACCATATTTCTGCTCATACAGACTGCCAAGGGGTGAACTAGCTGAACCCAGACCAGATAACTAAAACCATATATGATTTCTATGGTCACTTACAATATACAATACAACGTTTATTGTTCAGCAAAAAAAGCCATTACAATCTCCTAAAATTGTTAAAAACTAATAAAAATATAAATATAATATCCTGATGGTAAAACCACTTTCCAGAATCCAAAGTGAATACTTAATTGTTAATACACTTTTTACTATCTTAGTACCATTTCCAAAGTGTTATACAGTCCTTATCTTACATATGTATTGCTTTATCCATTATAAAGGTATGGACGCTAGGAATCTAGCTACTATCTCTAACGTAGTTTTTTCATTGCCTATGTTCACTTGAACACCTCACAAGGACAGGTGCTTGTTCAGCTGCCGGAAATCTTCTTTTCTGCCCTCCTTCTACCCAAGTTCTCTCCTGCTTTTTGCACTTCTCTTGAATCCACTTCATTGCAGCAGGAAATACCAGCGGCAGCTGTAACACTGAATTCAAGTAAATCACTTGGTGGAGATGGGGTTTAAATAGGATTTTACCATCATCTGTATGCAGTACTTTCACCCATATAGAATGGAGTATTTGCTGAGTCCCACTCCCAGTCCCAAGCCCACCCCCATGTTTAGTGAAGTGATTATTAAAAAAAGAGCCTCCCTCGTCCAATATTTAGGAATTGCATTTATGGCTTTTTAATGTTTATTTATTAGTAATATCTCTCTGGAACAGAATATCTTATAGTTGTTTTATTGTTATTTATCTACGGTGTTGCAATATTCACTGTGGGGATAGCTTTTTAAGAATTATAATGTATGGTAGGTGCCTATTAACCACCATAATCAGCAGTCACACAGCTTTGTTATGCACTGTTTAGAATTTTAAAAGTTGTTAACCACACTTCGGAACTTCCAAACTGTGGCATTACAAAAAAGAATGCACCAGAGTTCCATAATTCTCATACATAGAATGCAAACAGTGTTTTTTTGACCATACACTATAAAAGATGATGGCTAGGGATGTGGTGACAACCACGCTGAAATCACCTCTTGTGGTTGCTAGGGCTACAGTAAACCTCTCAAGCTGCGCTCTTGAGGTTTGCCATGTTGCCCTAGCAACCACTCGAGAAGATTACAGAGTGGTTATCACCTGATCCCCAGCCATTATCCTCTATATGCTGTTCTTCACCAATCAGAATTCATGGTGTATGTGTGACATCACTTTTATGTGTTTTGCATTGTGTATTTAACTGCCACTAGAGTACTTGGTGTTTAACCTTTGAGAAAGGATAAGTGGTCATCCGAAACACATCAGGTTTTTATGTACTCCATTTATGCCATTTTAAAATAAATTGTGTTTTTTATTAAGAAGACTGGTTGGTGCCCTTGTTTTAATGAGGTTGTGCGTGCTTTACTTTTTATCTCGTTTGCTGACCTGATTATTACTGTCCTCCCTAAGGAATGAAAATACCCACTCTTACCCTTCAGTTATTATCCCATTTCATTATCAGTAATGATGCCAAGATTTTTGCAACAGTCCTGGCCTGATGGCTAAACTCAAGTTGTCCCTTCCTGATGCATCCCTTCCAACTGGGCTTTGTATAGGGCAGGCTGGCCTAGACATTTGTGTTCCCTGGCAAATGTCTTGCAAATGATACATACCTCCCCCACTCCATTCGCAGTGCTGGTGACTGAGTTCAAGAAAGTCTTCAACTTATTGGAGTGAGGCTACCTGTTTAGAGTGCATCATGATATGGGGTTTAGCCCATTCTTTCTTGGCTTGACCTGTACCCTGTGATCAGCTCCTAGGGTGAAGATCCTTACCAATAATCTCCTCTCCCCTCCTTTTAGTTATCTAAAGGGGCCAGGCAGGACTGTCCCTGCCTCTTCTCCACTTTTGTTTTGTTAGCTGAGTCCCTGGCCACTGGGATTCATAAACAAACAGTCTTTCAAGGCATAACAGTGAGCTCCTCCTCTTCTACCATGATGTTATATGTGGTCCTTCTGAAGGATGCCCCGGCTGCCATCAATCTTCTTCCATATCTTTTACAAGACTTTACCCTCCTGTCAGGTTTGATGATCAACCAAACAAAAATTAAAGGTATGCCTCTCACATCACATTGCCCTCAATCACCCTTCACTGCCTTAGGACTGCAATGGTCCACACAATCTTTAAATAGCCTGAGATCCAAGCTACCCTAGATGTAACCAAGAACTTAGAAAACTGCAAGATGACCATGATCTCTGGCAAAGACTCTCTTTCCCTGGCTGGTAAGACTAAAGTCATCAAGATGATCAACCCTCCCTACGATATTCTCCATCTCTTCTTATTTCCCCCATGAAGACTTTTACTTCTTTAATGTCTAACTTAATATCAGCCAGCACATTGTTGATATCTTTTATGCCATTTTTACAGCTGCATGGGCAGAGCTCTACAGACATTATGCCAACATCTCAGAAAAACAGCATTGTGGAAGCACATGACCAGACCGCTGTCCAGTGTGCTTCAGTGTTGTAACACAGTTTCCAGTGGTTGTGTTTATGTGACCCTTCCCCTCTGCTGGCTGCACAAACACACCCACTTTGGGGGCACTTCTTTTTCTTCCACAACTGTGGAAGTGACAGTCACTGAGAACAAGATGGCAGTGCCAATTCAGACTGTGCTTGTGTGACTATTGCACATGCTCAGTTCAGTCATTGCTGCCATCTTGTGCACTGCATACTTTGGTGGTGCTCTAAAAGCTTGCCGCAGCCATATCGGCTATGACCACTGCTTGTTACTTGTAGTGCTACTATCTTGATTAGTGCTATTAGCAACTTTGGCATTTGATTTTCCATTCCAGCCATAGTACTGTTGCTGCCCTTGCCAAAGTGACCAATGGCTGGATCACTGCTATGGATTCTAAGAAGATCACGGGGGCTGTCTTCTTAGACCTAAGCAAGGCATTCGACACAGTAGACCACTCCATAATCAAATACAGCCTTGCCAATATAGGTGCTACTCCAATGACCATACAGTGGTTTAGCAGTTATCTTTCAGGGAGGACACAAAAAATTAAAGCCAATGGTACATTCTCCTCCCCCCTACCAATCACTAGAGGAGTCCCACAAGTCTCTCTATTAGGTCATATCCTTTTCTCTATATACATTAACAAATTCGACTGCCATATAGCTCAATCGAAACTCCACTTTTTTACCATTTACATGGTTCTCTATACTTCTGAAGCGTCTCTATCCAAAGTCAAGGAGATCCTTTAAGTGGACTTTGCCCAACTTGAAATTAACCTCATTAATGCCAGACTTCTCCTAAATGATAAAAAAAAACAAAGCTATGATCTTCTCTACTAAAACGGTGCCCTCATTCACTTCCACACTGCCAAATGAATTTCTAGTTACATCTCTAGGCAAACCTCTCGAAGTCACCCCGAAGTTCAAATACCTCGGGTTCTGGATTGACAATAAGCTCACCTTCTTGGAACATATAGATGACCTTGTCAGAAGGTTAAAAATACGCATTGGCTTTCTGTTCTGAAACAGGACACTCTTCTCTCTAGACATTAGAACCAGGCTAGTACAAGCCACGTTCCTCCCACTCCTTGACTATGGGAACATAATTTACACATCGTCTCCAACTTCAAATCTAAGGAAATTGGATGTCCTTTACCACCGGGCCTTGCATTTCATTATGAATTCCCCGATTCAGACACATCACTGTAACTTATATTCAACCATAGGCTGGACATCACCCACTACCAGACATATGCTCCACGCCAGTACCTGGATCATAAAACTCCTTCTCCACAAACTGCCTAGTTACCTAACTTCCCTTATTCAGACTGCCCACTGCATCTACTCACTTAGGAACTTAGACTTTTTAGCATTAAAGGTCCCAAATACCCGCACCAATCTGGGCAAACGTGCCTTCTCAGTCACCCTCCCCACTATCTGGAACGAGTTACAAACATCCCTGAAGCTTCCCAAGCTAGTCTCGCCCAGCCTTTTCAAATTGCTATCTAATACAAAAATAAAAGACGTGTGTAGCTGCCTCTAAGATCTCTGAGTTGTCTTGGCCCATCTGATTAGAATGGTCTTAAATATAGGGAGTAGCATACTTGTTAGGTGATTGGATGCACTGTTTTCTGTTGAGCACGTTACGCATGCACTAAGGAATTACTGTTTGTATGTAGTATCTGTCTTGTCTGTATATATGTATCAAGACCTCCTTGTGAATGAGCTTGCTCAATGGAAATTTCTCCTGCAGTAAACTTGATTTTGAACTTGAGTTTATTGTAGAATCTTCTGATGAAGAACTTCATTCCACTGGAATGACTTTGGCTGCAAGATACGCTGCAGACTTGTCCCTTAATTTTGCAGATCAGTTGATGTCATTATGATCATGCTTGAACTCTGAAATAAAGAAATTATCAGCTGTGAAAGACAAAGCAATGCTGCTGATTGTCGAAAACAATGGTCTTTTGTTCAGTTTTCCTAATGTTTGCACTGCATGCATGCTGTTTCTAACAATTCCTATAGCTGTTTCTATCACTGAATGGTCTGTTTCAAAGTTAAGATTTGTTATAAAATTATATTCATATTACAGTTAAGCAGGATCAACTATCTGGCTTAGCCATTCGTTCAAAAGAGAATGAAAGACCAAGAAAAATTGATATATCTAAAACAATTGACGTGTTTGCTGATCAAAAGGCTTGAAAACATCAGTTTTAGTTGAGTTTTCCAAACTGGTTAAGGTAAACAAAATATTATATTTCAGAACCAAGTGGGGACCTATAACATACTGTGTACCTGGGCCTTCTGGGTATTTGCTACGCCTCTACTGCATTAGTCAAAAGTTGGGAGACCTTTTTCACTACCCAGGGACCATTGAGACTGATGCCATTACCTCAAAAGTTGCCAAATAGGAGGAGTGGCTGGACTGAGGTGGGCTCGAGAAGGGAGGTGTAGGGATATCAAAGATGTTGGGAGAAAGGGGTCACAGTACTGTGTACAGTTTTGGAAACCGTATCTCAGAAAAGACATAGACAGAGTGGAGGCAGTCCAGAGGTGGGCTACCAAAATGGTGCAGGGTCTGATTCAAAAGCCCTATGAGTAAAGCCTTATGGAGTTACGTACATACACCCTGGAGGACAGAAGGGAGGAAGAGAGAGAGAGAGAGGATATGATAGAAACCTTTAGATATCGTATTGGGGTTTATAAGGTACAGTAGGAGAGTATTTTTCAGAGGAAAATGAGTTTTAAAACAAAGGGGGCATAATATGAAGCTTGAGGGAGTAAATTCAGGAGGCATGTGAGGTAGTATTTTTTCACAGAAAGGGTGGTAGATACCAGGAATAACCTTTCAGAAGAGGAAGTGGATGAGAAAATAGTAAATGGATTTAAAAATGCCTGGAATAGGCATAAGGGAACCATAGGGGTAGGGTACAGGGTATCATCATAATACTACTACAAATAATATTAAAAAAACATATTGAGCAGGCTGGGTGGGCTCAGTGGGCCTTATCTACAGTCACATTTTATAGAAATCTATGAATCTATGAAACATAAGGAATTCTCCATTGAATATGGCTTTCCTCTAGGTATCATCAGTATTCTCAGCTGTTTTTAGCTTAAGTATGTGCTCATAAAAGTGACATTAAATGTTACTGTTAGGACAATTTAAGCATTTTACATAGCCTGTGATTAAGAATACTGACAGGGAGTTAAACCTTTTTTCCCAAAAACTCTTTATAAGTTGAGAACTGACTTGAGTGCTAAACCATTGTGGCATTAACATTGATTAGTAAATTTTATGAGGAGCAAATTTTGCGAACAGCAACTATTTTTGCAGGTGAACAGTTGTCCTCTCAGGAAATTTTCATGTCACCTTTTCTAAACACCATGGTATAACATTATTTTTCTTGTGGGTAATCAAATATGTAACAGAAACATAGAAACATAGATTTTTTTGGTAGATAAGTACCGCTTGGCCACCAAGTCTACCCAGACAGACATAACTCCCAAACATTACTGCACAATGTGTGTTAAACAAAGGATGAGATGAATTAAAACGTTAGTAGATGGGATTAGGAGGCATGGGGCACTATAATCAGGAGACCCAGGCTCTAATGTGAGGAAAGTCACTTGGCCTCCTTATGTTTTAGCATTTTCAGCTGTAAAATTGGGTTAAAAGCAGGAGTTCACTGTAAACCATATGTTACATCTCAGCTGAGCTATCTTAAATCAATAAAGTTATCACCTTCCTTACAATTTTATAAATCCCCCACAATGCACCTTTTGCCTCTGCCATCTTACCATGTATATGCCAATTAATTGAGATGATAGGGAGGAGCCTCAGGCAAATATATTTTAGCAAGTATGTGTTTGAGAGGGAGAGAGGAAGGACAGCACAGATATTCTTAGGAACATGGAGGGTGAAAACTTGAGTGTTTTTATGCTCATTGATATTTTTTTTATATAAATATCACCATTTTGTTTCCATTTGCTGGGATTACTGTACTTGTCTAGTTTAGAAGACTAGTGGCAAAAGGCAAGGAGAGTTTCATATTGATGTAAAAACTTAGAGAAGAGGATGAATGTAGTTTAGAAGGCAGTCAGACATAAAGTGCAATATTAATTAGCAATGGCAAAGGGAAGCGTGCACTTAAAAAAACAAAAAAATAAAACCTCTTCAGTTACTAAACTGGCTGTGGTTCAAAGAAGGCACCCTCAGTAACCCAGTGTCAGTGAGCAGTGTGTTCCATACTTGATGGTAGACAGTGTAGATAGCAATGTATTAGTGCTCTAGAAAATATAAAAAACTATTAATATTTTCCTTCTCCCCTTTACCCCTGCCGTCTCTCATTTTTTGCTCCTTTGCTGCTCTACCACGATGGCCCTCTATTCCTGCTCCTAAAATCATTCCAGTTTTTCTATCAGGGGAATCAATATATCAATATTTATGTATATCTGTTGCTATTTTGTACAATTTCCCCCACCTGAATTGCATTTCTTCCCACCCTGTCTTACCCAGTGTAAGTTTTAATGTAATTCCTTGTTCTCTCGAACACTGTTACTGGGCTCTATAGACAAATGGGTGGGTTATACATGCTGAAGGCATGTAACCCACCCACATAGCTCTAGACCTGTGGACAGGTGTGCACCAGCCGGAATTCACTACCAGCCGCCACCTGTCCGTGGCCCCACCCAGTACACAGGTCCATGCAGGGCAGCTGGGAGAGACGATTGTGGACCCAGCCAGGCATCCAATTGGATGCCCGCCCTGGGTCACGGTGGAGCACTTGTGCAGCTGGGCATGGATCTGGGTGTGTGAATTGCACCCGCAGACACCCGTACTCACATGGCACTGCCTTCTTTGGGCACTGTGTCATTGCCAACATCCCCAGTGCATGGGGACCATCCGAGCCATGCTCCTCAGCTCAGGTCACCCCAGCTCTCATGGAGCAAGGTGCACCCCCAAATGCACACACCTCACACCAGTGCACCTGCTGCCCCACACAGGTGACTCCTAAATCCTGTACCCCCGACCCAACACATGTGTCATGGTGCCCCCTTCACAACACCTTACCCATACCCACAGGTGGGGTATCAGGTGCCTGATGGCCAGTGGCACAGCCCTCTGCACACTTCCACAGCTGGCAGCTGTCTGACCTGCATAGGTACACATCAGCTGTGTGCCCCTGCATAGGTCAGATGGCCGGTGGCCATGGGGGTGTGCAGAGGGTTGTGTCGCTGGCCGTCAGGCACCCGGTACCCCACCTGCAGGTACAAGTAGGGTGATGTTGGTGCTGGTGGGTGAGGAGCGGCCATACCCCACTTTTGGCTTTGCTGGTACGACCAGGCACTGGGCTGCTTGGGCGTGGGAGTGCAGCCATGGGTGGCAGCAGAAGAATCACTCCATAGAGTGTGGGGGTGTCTGTCAAGGGGGTTCAGGGTCAGGCTGGTCACAGCTGTGTTGGGGGGACACCACTATCCTGCCCGTGGGCCCCTTCTTCAGTCTGATGGCATGGGAGCTGGGTGCATTGGGGCACTTATGACAGGGCTTTCCTTGGTATACCTGCCTGCCCCCATGCACCCCGGCAAGGGGGCATGCCAGCTGTACTCACCATGTTGAATGGCATGTACAACTGGCATGCCCCCTCACCTGCCCCTGGCATGTTGCTGTTCTTGTGCCCAGGGGATCGGGTACATGTCAGCTGTGAACACCAGTCATGAATGCTGCATGACCACCACTCCATGGCATTCTGACTTAGCTATGCAAATGCACCCGGTTTACACGGAGCATTGGCATAGTGCCCATTATTTGTACTTCACCTGCTTTTCCTTCACATTTGTACTGTACTGTATCTATTTTTGTTCTGCCTGTACATTGATTGAACTTGTATGTACATTTTGTTTGTGCCACTTTGTTGGCTCGGGTCATGCCTGAAAACAGTCATTAGGATCAGTGCTCTTACTCGGTAACTAAAGACTTACATAAAAAAATATATATATATTTGTTTTGGCATTGGTGATTGATGGTTTTACGGTAGGCAGCCTGCCATCCACAGCAACCCAGTAAACCTTAATCTCAGTCTAAGAGCCTTGCTCCAGAGGTGCAGCGTGTGCCTTAGTATTCTAAAAACAGTAAACAAACATATGTTTTGAAAACTAGTTAATGGCATCAGGGGAGGCAGCCATCCAGCTACAGCAATGGAGTGAACCTTAATCTGGTAGATTTTAGCCTAGTTTACACAATCGTCTTTGCAGCACATCAACCTATACTGCAAAGACAGTAGCGTAGACACTTACTGGAACATGTTAAGAGCACTGTGGATCCATTTTTGGCTGTGACTAAGGAGTGGGGACATCTATTGAATTGAGTGCATTAAGCTGCATTGTAAACTCTCTTCTGCACTCAATCCACTGCGAAGCCGTCTCCCTGCAGACAAAACCCGTCCCACACAGAATGTCCAGCCCCCTCCATGGCAGGACCTGCAGTGCAGCAAGAGTGAGCTGTGTGAACTGTATTTGTTCATGGAGCATGCAGTGCAGCAGGAAAGGAGCGGCGGAGAATCAAGAGCACTAGGGCTGTGTACACACAACTTTCGAGTCTCACTGCACTGCTCACACACTCACTTAAGCTGTGATTTAAGCCACTATGCTTCCAACAGCACTGTTTGACCATGCCTCTGCCTCCCTGACTGTACTGTAGTGCCCTGACATATCTATGTCCTCCTCCTGGTAGCTGGACCCCTTCTTTTGTGGAACAAAGCAATTTTAGATTGACTATGACAAAAGAGGACAGATTTATTTAACCACAGTGATACAGACCACAGGGAGCAAATACTATGGAAGGCCTTTAAGGTTATCATTTGAGGCACCATTATTTTCTATGCTTCAGGCCACAAGAAGACATGGAAAGCTGAACTTTCCTCCTTGAAAAAGTCATTTAAAGAACGGGAGTTGCTCTTGCACCAAACCCCCCCCCCCCGGTCTGTCAAAGTCAGCCTGATGGTAGAGGTTGCTGGCATGCATCTCCAGCTAGACTGTTTACTCTTCTGCAGAGCAGAGCAGAGCTTCTGTGCTCTGGAAGAGACATCATTAATCCTAGGAGGGAGGCAAAAAATAAGGGAACTTACTGGCACACAGACTCCATAACCAACTGGCAGAACACCACACTGCTGTCCATTCAAACTGCCAAGGAGTGAACCAGCTTAACCCAGACCAGATAAATAAAATCATGTGCTCACTTGAACACCTCACAAGGTCAAGTGCCTGTTCAGCTGCTGAACACCTTTCCTTTTTACCCTCCCTCTGCCCCAACTTTCTCCTGCTTATTACACTTGTCTTGAAGCCCCTCCATCACAGCAGGGAATAAACAGTCAACTGCAGCACAGGATTCAGGTAAAGCATCTGGGGATGGCCTTAAAACAGGATTTTACCATGACCTGAATGCCATATTTTCTCCAATACAGACCAGAGTATTTGCTGAGTCCCACTCCCAATCCCAAGTCACCCCTTGCTTAGTGATTATTATTGTCCTCCATATAGAAGGAAAATACCTCCTCTCATCCTCCAGTTATTGCCCCATTTCACTTATTAATATAAATGCCAGTATCTTAGCAAAAGCCCTGGCCTGAAAGCTTGACTCAATTTTTCCTTTCCAGATACATGCCTTCCAACTGGTCTATGCAGAGGGCTGGCTGACCTGGAAATTTGTGTTCCTGTCAAATATCCTGTACATGACCCATACCTCCTCCATTCAATCCACAGTGGTGACAATAATTTTTAGGAAAGCCTTTGACTTGGTGGAGTGGGGCTACCTGCTCAGAGTGCATAATATTACGGGGCTCAGCCCATTCTTTTTTGGCTAGACCCAGACACTCTATGCAGCTCCTAGGGCAAAGGTCCTTACCAATAATCTCTTCTCCCTCCTTTCAGTTATCCAAAGGGACCAGGCAGGGCTGCTAACATCCGCCCTCATTTTTGTTTTGGCAATCGATCCCCTGGCCATTGTGATTCATGAACACACAGTCCTTCAGGGTACAACAGTGGGCTCCTCCTCTTCTACCAAATTATACACAGATGACCTTTTGGTCCTCTTAGAGGATGCCTGGGCTTCCAGCACTCCCCTTCTGTTTCATTTACAAAAGTTTACAGTCCTGTTGAGTTTGAAGATCAACCTGTCAAACGCTGAGGTTATGACACTCACATCACATTGCCCTCAAGTACCCTTCACTGCCTTGGGACTGCAATGGTCCCCACAGTCTTTAAGATAGATGGAAATCCAAGTTACCCTGGATGTAACCAAAATGTGCACAGCCAACATTTCACCACTTATTATGAAAAAACTACAAGATGACTGTGTTCACTGGTGGAGACTTTATTTCTCTGGCTGGTAAGATTTCAGGCATCAAAATGATCATGACGCAGAAGCTCGTGCATTGTTTCTCCCACCTTTTGATCAAAATTCACAAATCATGGTTTAATAAAACTGATTCCCTAGTGAGATGTTTTCTGTGGGATGTGGACCCTCCCTCTATAGTTGGTCAAATTAAGTAGTCACCAGAGTAAGGGGGGGGTTGGAACCTCCATTGGTTCTATGGCTGCCACCTTGCTTTTGTTGGGACACAAGCCAACACATGGTTTCAACCCCTGACTCCCTCCTCCCCATTTTGGGTGGTAATGGAACAGGAACGTCCTACCTTTGCTATGTTAACTGCATTTTTATATTCACCCATACTATATCTTTTACAGTCTTGTCCTACCATAGCTGCCTCCAGAGCTCTGTGGAGATCCTTGTCTATGTTTAAGTGCCGGCGAAACCATCCACTTCTCTAATGCATCTGTGGCAACCCATCTCTCTGCATCAACAGGAAAACTGTTTATAAGTGGGGCTGGTGAGAAAGGGGCATACACCTAACAAGTGACCTTCTAGCCCTGGGAATGACCCACCTTGACTCCATTCAAAGTCTGCAGGCCTGTTACAGTCTGCATGAAAGCACACTGGCCTCCAAATGCTACAGGACTCAATAGTGCAGGACCCTGCAACAAATGTAGTATTGTCACAAAAAAGGGAATCTGCACTTAGGAGTAAGCTTTTAAAAAAGTTGTTTAGGCATAGCTACCAAATCCAGACATGCCTCCTCAGTTTTCAGCACTCCCCATGTGCATTCAGAGTCTTTACTCCTTCAACATGGGAAGGAGCCCTATGTGCTAGCTAGACTCTTTATAGTGCTAAATGGCTACATTAGGAGCACATCTCTAAATATATGAATAAATTAATGATAATGCCAGTGCTTTATTTGTGCATGTTCACTGTTGGAATGATGCTTGAAATGTTTAAAACCTAAATGGCCAAAGACACCAAACAAGATGCAGGCCCACATACTAAATGTATGCCATATTAAATTAATACAAAAGTACTTATAGTGCATAATTACCTTAAACACAAAAACTTTCAATTTAAAAACACAGTTTGTAAGTGCTAAATGCTAAGGTTAAGGGTCAAAATATGTACAAGACATTCTAATAACTACAACTCAGTAAAAGAGACGTCTAGTAAACCTCAACTGTAAACGCTTGACAGAAAGAAATCTTAAACAGTAAACACAATAGTTATTCACATTCTGAAGGATGGAAAAGTATTATATTTACTAGTTAGGGTCAACAAACCACCGCGGGAAGACCCTCACAAACTCCGTAATTCACACGTATTAATTACGGAGTTCCATAAACCACCTTTCAGGAGAATTAAAAAAAAAAAGACACTCTGACTGTGCATCTGTGCCATTGTCTGTCCTCATACTGGCCATTGGCTTTCACTTTTTCAGGAAAAGCATCAGCACAAAGGACCGAGCTAACCAGCCTCCTCCCTCCACACCCAAGCGAAGTCTGTAATCCGTCTGTCTTCCTCCTCACCACATACCAAAAACAAAACCCCAATGCCACATACAAAAACAAAACCCCTTCTTTTTTTTATAATACCTGCATTCATTTTTCTTTTGTTTCTGGCTCAAACTCCCACCGACATGCCGTCTCGGGTCCCGTCACAGTACAGCAAGCAACCACATTGCGCTTTAAATAATTTAATTTTCCACATCACTTTAAATAAATAAATTAAACAAGTGCACTCCGGTTCTCCAGAAGAGCAAACATATTATCTAACTCATGCTCACCTGTGTGTGTGGGGGGGTAGGGAGGTAACTATGATAATGACCTCAGCACTGCTACAGAGGCTCCACACTGGGACAATAGTCCTACTTTCATGCAACAACCAGTAAATATAAAAAATAAAATATGGGGATGTGTGTATTATGAGGATTTTATGCACACCCTCAGTGTGCAATGCCCTGATAAACCCCTCTGGCTTTGCCCTTAGCTTTTATGGAGCATCGCACACCTCAGGTGTGCATAAAATCCTCATAATACACACTTCCCCATGCATTATTCTATATACTATCACTATAGAATCTTAGTAAGCCCAAGTCCAATTTCAAAAAAGTGTTCAAATGTCCATTATTCATTTATTTACTTTTGGTAACTGGGTGGGTGCTCTAGGCATAGGGATGCCTATTTTCAGGCATGACCTGGGAGGATACAAGTCAAATACATGAGCAACAAAAATGTGACGCAGCACATAGAATAGGTCATACAATGCAATGGTTTTCAGAAATACAAACAATTAGTAAGACAGTGAAATATATAGTAGGACAAGTCAAAATATAAACAAATACAGTTAGGCGATATTCAAAATATAAACAAGTGCAAAACAAGTAAGAATCAGCACTGATCAGGTGTAATGGGCAGTATACAGTAAGTGCATTAACAAGGCAAATACACATAGTAAGAATATAAGGGAGGGGGGGGAACCAGGTGAAGCAATGCACAATTTCAGTCCCATCAATTTGTTTTGAAACCTGTAATAAAAAGGGAAAATCTCTAATTACTTCAAAAGATCATACAAAGGCAGAAGTTTTTAAAAATGGCTTTGAATCCAGTGGGAAATACTGTTGAGGCAGAATAACCACCTGGATTCCCATCTCAGCAACTTTTATATTCTGCTCCCACCTCGTGCCACTCTTGGCACGTATTCTAGTGCCACAAATTTTAAACAATAAATTTTAAAATGTGTTCCTAGAGCACTTTTATCAGAGCCATTGTACAGTATATGGTCCAAAATGCTCCAACTTTCTTACTTTCAGCTACCTGCTGTTCCTGACCCACATAACGTTTGTTGCAGGAACACCAAGCAGCATATACCACAAACTCAGTAAAACAACAAGCAAATTGTTGAATCTCAACTGACTTTTCCAAACCGTCTGGCACTGGTCATCGGCCTGTCACAGCAAACTTGTCAGCTGTACAACTTTTACAGGTGAAAAAACCTTGCAGTTTATTTTAAAGGCAATTTTTACTTTTTGGTTCAGTGTACTGGCAATGCATCAGAAAGTCACCTAGAGTGAGGCCCCTAGAAAAGGGCTGTGCAGTGCTTCTCTAGGTTTCCATCAACAATGGACATTTCAATACTTTTCTGTATTGTACTTACCCTTACTAAGAGTCTATATTCATAATACTACTTTTCCATCCTTCAGCAATGTGAATAATTAATTAAATGTGTGCATTCTTTAAAACTTCTTTCTCTCCTTTTGGGGTTGGAGGAGTTCTTTCTCCCTGAAATTTGCTTGGTGGGGATTATTCCAAGGTGTCTGTTAAAGAACGGAGATACTGACTGGCCTTGATCTCTTTATTGGTTAAAAAAGTGGTTCTCCGCCATTGGAAACACCCAACTGAAATCTCATACTCTGAATGGCTCGATGAGCTACTGCACAACCTGAGAGTTGAGAAAATGATTGCTAGCCTCCTCAATCGCCTGCCAGTATATAGAAAGAAATGGGAAAACCTACACACATTAATCTTGGCATCCCCCTCCACCTGAAAAGTGTCAGAAATTTAATCAGGTCAGATAAAGCTGGTTTTGTGGCTATAGAGGAAAGTCATATATGCTTCCTCTTTTTTGGTTTTCACTGTTCATGAGATATTTTTTCTTTCTCAGCCCCACCTAAGAAAATTGCTTGGAATCTAATACCACTAAACTGAATACACAAAAACAGAATGGATTACGGACTTGCTACACCACACCTCTGGGGATTGGGGATTGGGTGTGGGAGGAAGAAAGGATGGTTAGAATAGGAAGTTTGTTTTGTTAATCTTTGTGGTCTGTTGTTTGTATGTCTGTATATTTTGTGTATTCTGAAGCTTAAATAAAGTTTATTAAATTAAAAAAAGACATTTCTCTCTAGTTGTTACAGTTGAGGTTTGCTATGCATCTCTTTTACTGAGTTATATTTATGAAAAATGTCTTGTACACATTTTGACCTTAACATTGGCATTTAGTGTTTACAAATGGCATTTTTAAATCAACATGTTTTGTGTTTAGGGTAATTATAAACTATAGGAACTTTTGTATTGATGTAATATAGCATAGCTTAGAATGTGGGGCTGAATCTCTTTTGCTGCATTGGGCCATCTATGTTTTAAACATTTCTAGCATGGTTTCTAATGGTGAACATGTGCAATTGAAGAATCTGCATTATAATTAATTTATTCATATATTCAGAGATGTACTCCTGACGTGGCCATTACACCTTAAAAAAAGGGAGAGTCTAGCTAGCATATGGGGCTCTATCCCCTGGTGAAAGAGCAGAGGCTCCAAATCCACATGGGGAAAGTTGGAGATGAAGGATGTTGCATATCGTGTATATGAGTGAGCAAATTTCTTTGATGGGCAGACTGGATGGGCATTGCAGTCCTTATCTGCCATCAACTTCTGTGTTTCCATGTTCTATATAAAAGCTTACATTTTTGACTCCTGAGTGCAGGTTCCCCCTTTTTTGTGATAATACTGTGTGACAGTCTGTCCTACACTGCCTTTAGTAAATTTCTTATACTCTGAAGCTTGTTCCACTCTTGTCTGAGCCAGGCCCCTTGACAGCCCCACTCATATCCACTTTCTCCTATGTCTAATTGTATTGCATGGCCCAAGAGCATGGCTGGTAAAACTTATGCACGTATTAGACATTTTATTTATTTATTTAATTATTTAAAAGTTTCACTAGGAAAGGGATTCTGAGCAGAACTGCTCAGTTCCAGATGTGTCCTGCAGGAGAGAGGTGGGGACCAGGCAGTAATACATGTACAATAAAAATACAGTCTAGTACAGTTCAAGAAAAATAGAAAATTGCTCACTGCACTCATACACATATACAGAGATGAGGGGTACAGGCAAGTTGCAATTACAAAATGCACATCTTTACAAAAATGTTATACAGAGAAACAGGATTCAGGCAAATCAGTGACCAGAAGGTAGCAGGACATACAATGATATGGTGTAAGTGCATTAAGGTCCACAAGTGATGAGCTAGGAATGCAACAGCAGTGTATCTGAACTGAATTGGGTACAGGAATTGCTGTGTTTGTTTGGTAACTGCAGCCTAGGTTGCTCCATTACCAGATAATACATGATAGGTATTTTCCAATTGACACAGTAGTAGTAGGGTGAGAGGCATAAACTAGTAGAAGTCACAGAAGGTGAGATAGAATGTATAGGCAAGGGTCAGGAAAGTTAAGGGCAGTTGCAGGTTGGGGTGATGTGATCATGGAGTAGGAAAGAGAGTGAGTGGGGGGTGGGGCAGTTCAAATGGAGGGGGGAAGGCTTTTCCAAAGTTTAGGGCATCTATAAGAGAAGGCAGACTAGTTTACAGGACCTAGGAGGGAGGGCAAGGTTCTGGGACAGATGTTATGAAGGGAGTAGGTAGAGGGAAGGGAGATCGAAAGAATTAAGGAGAGGTAGGAGGTTAGTGATCCAAGCCAGAATTTGGCTAAGAAACTAGTACAGTGGGCTAGGTGCCTACTGTTTAGAGAAGGGAAGGAGAGGGATGTGTAGAGTTCACAGTGATGGGTCTCAGGAGGGCAAGAAAGAACAAAGCAGTAGAAGGTGGGAAGGATCATTTTCTTTACAATCATTCGGTGAACCAGCAAGGGGATGCACTGATGGTTTCTGTAAAGTGCACCATGTTTGGGATGCAATTTCTTGTGGATGGCATTCACATGTACAGAAAAGACCAGGTGCTGGTTGAGCCAGAGCCCAAGGTACCTGAAGGAGGTAATGTTCTCCAAAGTTGTTTCATCCAGGGTGTGGAAGGGGACGGGAGTGTTGAGCCTTGAGAGACACAGCCTTGTGCCGAAGGTCATGGAGACAGTCTCCTTGGTGTTTAAGAACAACTGACTGGAGCTATACTTGGTTGAAGTCCTGCTAGAATTTGGTTGCCAAGTCATCAGGGGAAGGCTCAGAGGTGTACAGAACAGTGTCATCCAAGTACATGTTAATGGAGGATGAGAAGTATGCAGCTGGAAGGTCGTTCAAGAAGACTGAGAATAGGAGCAGACCAAGTACAGAGCCCTGTGGGACACCAGTACTGATGGGGGGAAGGAAAGTGAGTCACCTATCTTGACTGACTGAGTCCTACCCCCCAGGTAGGAATGGAATCAGTCTGTGGAAGGGGCTGAGAGTCCTGCATCAGCTAGTTTGAGGAGGAGAATGGGATGGGAAACTGTGTCAAATGCCTTGGCCAAGTCTACAAATATTGCAGAAGTGATGTGGCCCTGATCTATATGTGAAAGAATGGAGTCAGTGAACCCCAGTAGGGAGGTGGGGGTAGAGTGTGATTTCCAGAATCCATACTGGAAATGGGTGAAAAAGGAGGAAGAGACAAGGAACAGGGAAAGTGGAGAAAGTGCAATGTGCTCTTGAAATTTAGAGGGGAAAAGGAGCAGGGAGATTGGGTGGTAGTTATGTGGGCTGGAGAGGTCGCCACCCTTGGGTAGAGGGATGACTATGGCTTGTTTCCAGGCTGCAGGAACAGAAGCATAAGAGAATGAGAGGTTTAGGAGTGAGGCAAGAGGAGAGGTGATAGCAGGGGCTAAGAGATGGAAGAGTTTGGCATTAAGCCCATCTGGGATCTTACCCTTGCTAGCGTTTAGGGCCAGAAGGGCTTTGAGGGCATCTGCCAGAGAGACAGGCAAGAAGGTGAAAGAGGTGCCTGAAGATGAGGCACCTGTGGTAGAAGTAGGTGGGAGGATAGTGGGGGTGGTGGGGGGGGAGAGAGGAGAGGAGGGAGGAAGCACAGGAGGTGAAGAAGGATTTAAATTCATTAGCTACCATGAGCAGTGCAAAGAGGAAGGTGTTCTCAACCCTAAGGACTGATAATGGGGGCTGTGAAGATGGAGAAAAGAGGGCTTGAACTATCTTCCATACCTTGGAAGAATGGTTGATATTAGAATAAAAGGAGGCTGGGAAGTATTCTGCTTTTGCGAGTCTGGTAGCTTGAGTGCATGCTTTCCTTAGAAAGTGGTACATGTTGAGATCTCTGAGGGAGCTGATGGTCTTACAGGCTTTCTAAGCCTGGTCACATGCATGCATACAGGCCATCCAGTTGGGCGTGACCCAGGGGAGGTGGGAGCTTCTCACACGCATGCACCAGAAGGGCAAGTGCTGGTTCCAGATGCTCAGGAACTTAGAGCTCAAGTAGTTGAGGGAATTGTCAACCAAGGGGGAGGCAGGAATAGGTGCCCAGTTTGTATGACCCAAGTCATCTAAGGGGGGCTAGGTTGAGGGATCTAAATGAGTGGATCATAAGGTGTTTGGGGGTTGCTTTGTGGTGGGGACCTTACAGACACAATATGTCATGTGGTGTTCACTGAGGGAGTCCAGAAGGATGCTAGCATCTGATATATGATGCATGTGGGTGGTGATGACCCAGTCAAGGAGGGTATGATTGTGGGATTCATGGTTCAGCTGGTTGGTTCAGTAATTAGTTGGGATAAATTGAGGGTCTGATGTCAGCACAGGTTTTACTGAGAGAAGGGGAGAGCCAGTCTAAGTTAAAATCACCTAGGATGTCAAGATCATTGGAGGAAGCATGTGACATTATGGAGTTGAGTAGCTCTGCGATTGATGGGGGAGGGAGAGAGTACAGGCTGGCAATACACCCCGGCAACAAAGATGAGAAGGGTGCAAGGCAGGGAGAGTTTTAAGCACTGGAGAGAACTGAATGCTAGAGGAGAGATATTTGGCTATACCACCTCCCCTGCTGAGCCTGTCCTGGCGAATAAGGGAGTACCCAGGGATGACTGACATGAGATGACTGATCCAACACACTTAGCTTGAAAACACTGGGAATGGGTACTCAATATTTTTCTTTTCTCCTTTGGTTAGGCACACTGTTGGAGAGCTGCTAAAGCTGTATGCTCAAACAATAGGAGCCTCTTTATGCAAAACAAAGTATTACACTATTGGTATAGGATCCCTGTCAATTACATACCCTAGGCCTTCTCCCTATGATGCATTTTGGCTGGTGGAAACTTGGAACACATACCTTGATCTTACTGATCTCTGACCACCTTTTGTACCAAAGTACATAGGGACTGCTTAACGGTCCTTGGGGTAGACCTCCCCATCTGCCAGTAACTTTTCCTGTTGGACCTCTCCCCTCCACCCACCTTAACCTTACCCTTGCCAAATCTGTTATGACTTATGGCAGTGGGAGTGAAGGCTAAATGTCTTATTCTCCGGAGGTGGGGGACTGCTGATATTCCATCTCTTTATGAATGGCGTCTAGCCATGAACCAGCTGGCCATCTTGGCCAGAGCATTATAAGTAGCCTATGAACCCCTGCACATCTTTTATACAGTGTGGCCCAAATATGTGAATTTCCATTTCTGTGCAGTGGATTGCCACTTCCCTATAAGAGAGGGGAAAGACATCTTAAGATCATCCTGAACAGCTGCCCCCCCCCCCACACTTGCTAGCATTCCACTACTACATCCACAGTTTTATTTTCATTTTCGTAAGTTAAGTGTGATGTATTTTCTTATACAGCCATTATTGCTATTGTAATGTCATGAATTCCACCTGTTATATTTTGTACAGAGAGTAAGCAAATAGACACCTAAGTTATTTTATTAATTGTTGTACCAGTGCAGTTTATTGTTCTGTATGTCCCTTTGAATTGGTATATGTTGACTGCCCCATTAAACAACTAAAGGGGCACAGTGCCCATTACAGTTGAAAGGCCCATAAAAAGATCTTTTAAATAAGGTATTGGGCTCCTGTTTACCTGCCAGCAGTCCAGAGATATAGATGATTACATCTGCCCAGTATTATTACTATATTGCCACCTTATTTAAAACCTTGTGATGTTACAGATGATCAAGCTATGATTGAAAACAGTGTAGTTAGTCATGGCTTGATCATCAGTAATATCACAAGCTTCTAAAATGGTGTAAATACAGTATCATTAGCTGGAATTGAATTATGCATTTTAGTAGTTAGGCGTTAATTCCAAATTAGTGTCAGAAGAGGAACCATCTTGCAGGTGTCTCTTGGCAGCAATTTGATTATGGTTATTAACCTATTAATAACTTAACAATTTGAGTTACTTTAACTTTTTTTTTGAAATCGCAAATAGATTTTAGATTCAGAATTTTATTTGCTTATATCTGTGTCGACAGCCTTAATAGTTTGCATTACTGAGACACCCAATCATGATATTCCTGTGAGTATAAGTTTTATACTCCATTGGTTTGGTTCCTACTTTTCAAGTGTTTTAGGTATTTTAAGAATTTTCAGATTCAATTTAATATATTTTATTTATTATTTTATTTAGTTGTGTAAGAGGTTTGAGAAATGTTGGGTAGATATTGTGTTAGGTACTATTGTTATGGGTGTTAAGGGTGCTTCTATTAGGTACTATTGTTATAGGTTTTAAGGATGCTGAAATATTTGGGAATATTCAGACTTCTTATATATCTATATTAATTATGCAGATGCTCTTTGGAATATGTGATTCAAGTCCCGATCAGCAGAGGTCTGCACCCTCAGTCATACCTGTGGAGTGGGGGTGCTGCTATGCTGACTTATGTTCACAGAGGCCCCGCTCTGAAAATGTGAGTATATCCATACATCCAATGCCCTGGCTGCTGGAGCCCTATGCACCCAGTCCCATGCTATATGTGTGGCTACATGGGCGACCTAGATGTGGCACACCAGGGTATTGGGGAATGCAGACACAATATGCAGCAACCAATTTGTGTAGTGTGGAGAGCCAGCAGAGGAAGTGGAGGCTATGCTGCCAAATGGGCAACACTATTGGCTACAAGCACCCATCTGTTCAGCAACTGTAGCACATCTAGAGCCTAATCTGCCCCCTCCACCAGATCTCATACCCCATACCCCAGAGGCACCCCTGTGGGGTCAGGTCTGTGCCAACACTTGCCACTGACTTTTGAAATTTGTTCTACATTCTAGCAACATATGAAAGCCCTTGGAGGACTGCTGTATCCCATCAAACCCTGCTCCTTATAGAGTCCATGATTCACCAGGATGCTTACATAGACATCTGATTGGATATCTACAGTCTGGTACAGTTCCATCCTCCTACCATCCCCTGCCCTTACACACAGCTGCACACTAGCGAGGTGCAGCCAGCAATGGCTGTGTGTGCCATCCTGTGTGGACCAGCATCAGGGTGCAGAATGCCACTGCTGGTGATATGCTTGAATCAATTATATACTCATCAGTCATGTGGATCAGACCTGCAGGGAGTATAGTACAAAACATATTATTGGAAGACATAATACAGCTTCCTGATGAAGGAAAAGGGGATCATGATGTGCTGAGGCAGTTTGTCATTTTGGAATCTGAGATGGTTTCCTATCTATATGTGGTAAAGCTGGTAAACAAAAATGATCTGCACTTGAAGTTTAGTCTGGTAATACAGTATTTATTCAGTATGATGGAACCTCTAATGTCTGTGGAAGTGTATGAGAATGGATGGTGACATATGTAGTCTCCTTTACATATAAATGGGGGGTGGGACAACCAGGGTAACTATAGTCCTGTGAGTTTGATATGAATAGTGGTAAAGCTGCAAAAGTCGCTCATCAATGAGCAGCCAATGAACTTCCAGGTGGAAAATGGACCCATGAAGAGAAATATTCATTGGTTTCTGGAGAAAAGGTTGTGTCAAACCAATATGATTAACTTCTTCTACACAGTGTCACAGACGGTAGTTAGGAACCAGGCAGTGATCATCCTATATGATAATGCGTCTATGTTTTCTGTTCTTACCCTTTGCAGATTGTGTGAGAGGCCCTTTGGCATCATGCATTCTTGCTTACAGCAGAACCAGCCTAAATTGTCATAGTAATTTGCATATATATCCCATGAAGCTTCACACTATGGGGGTATGAGTGGTTCTGTGTTTCTTTGAAACCTAGCTTTGTTGCCAGTGCCCTTTTTGGGTAACCCTTGCCTTGGTGCTTTTGTGCTAAGGTTCTTTGTCTTTTAGCTTGCTTTCTTATTCTGGGCCTACGATGACCCAAACCTGTAAAACCACATTAGGGCTGGTTCATTTCATCTGGGGTATGACACAGACAAGGCACACTGATGAACCCAGTATAGGATGAAATTTGTTTATATGTCTTCTGTTCTCACCCTTTGCAGATTTTGTGATAGGCCCATTGGCACCATGCATTCCTGCCTAAAGCAGAACCAGCCTAAATGTTGATGGTGATTTGCATATATATCCCATAATGCTTTGTATTATGGGGTTATGTGTGATTTGTAATCCTATACCATGGCATTAGCAACATCTTTGATTTATTGCTTTACAGAAGGGTTAACCAAAAATATAGGAATTAGGATTTAGAAATAAAATAGTGAGAGTGATAACTGGTTTAATGACATGACCCAGAGAGTTGGCCTATATGCTCAGCTGTCAGGAAGGTTATGATTATGAGTAGGATGCCCTACTGGATGGTGTTGGGACTGGTACTGTTCAATATGTTTATAAGTGACAAAGAAATGGGATTGCATAGCAGTGTGAATCTACACTATTTGCAGATGATGCAAAGTGCTGTGGTATGATAGACACTTATGAGGGTAAAAGCAACATGAAAAAGAATGTGAAGAGCCTTAAACAATAGTCAGGAACATGTCTCAATGACAAAAACTACACAGTAATCCAAATTGGTAACAGGAATCCAGAAATAAAATGTAGAATTAATGGGACCATGGTGGAACCTTTGAGAGAAGAAAGGGATATGGATGTGATAATAAGCAGCAGTATGAAATCTTCATCTCTGTGTGAGAAAGCAAACATTATGAAAAGGCAAAAATAACACTAGGATGTAATAAACAGAGCCTCACAAGTAAAAAAGAGGTGGTATTTCCACTATGTAGGTTAATAATTAGGCCATACCTGGAGTACTGTGTGCAGTTTTGGATCCCTTATCTGAAAAATAGGAGCCTGGAAAATATCTAGTGAAGAGCAAAAAATGATTTACAGCCAACAGAGGAGGACATATCCAGGGATGCTAAAGAGATGACAAATGTACTCATCGGAGGAAAGAGGGGAAGCAAAAATTATTACAGTGCTCCCTCGTTATAGTGAACCCTACTATAACAAAATCCCTCTTCATAGGCCCTATTCACTATGGTGCGGAGTGACTACGTGCCGCGTACTGATCCCACATAACCACTGCACACCCATCACATCCCCCAGACAGCCAGCCATGGGATTCACCTACTGTATGGGGTGTGCAGCCCCACCACCAAACCGTGCAGATGGTAATGCATTTGAGGTGGGCAGGGGACATGCCGGGGGCATGCCCACACTCCACAACTTTCACAGAGTCACAGAGCACTGTGTGTGGGGGGTGCACAGTACGCAGGGAGAACCCATTAAGGTCTGTGCACCCCCTGTAATGCCACTCCCCCGGTCACTGAATGTCAGGTGGGGATTGCTGTCCCCCACACCATGCCCTCCCAGACCATGGACAATGAATGGAGGTCATGGGATGGGTGACCTGGCACCAGCCCACTTCCTGGTTGCTGCATGAAGCAGTAGCCATTTCTCTGTGCCAGCAGAGGCAAGGGATCCGCCAGTAAACTGGGTCGGGCATCCCATTGGATGCTCGCCCAGTCTGTGTATCTGTCATCTATGCTTCCAGGCACCAGAGGGGTGGGCCACAGACAGGTATGCTATGGTAATGTATACCCCCGGGTGGGCACCTGTCCCCAGGTGCAGCCCTTCACAGGTGGGATACGCATCTCTGGCATGTACTTCCCACCCTTATGTGCATACAGCCCCAGAGCGAACACCTGTCATAGCTCACATTGTAACCAAAGTAAGTGTATTAACACCACTCTAGAGTCAACTCCTAGCTGTTGTGAACACATCAGCTGGCACCAGTGGTGTTCACTATAGAGACAGACCACTGCAATATGTGAAAGAACATAATGCAATTGGCACCATGGATTTATTGAGGATATAAGTGCAGATGACCCCAGGGTTCACATATTTAAAATAGAGTTTGTCATTTCAAGATTGCCACAAGGAAGTACTGTATAGAAGGTTATTTTCACTATCTGTTTATTTTCACTATATTCCCTATTGCTGACAATCAGCAAAAATAAATGAATAGTGAAAAATAATGGACAGCTGATTACATACATAGATACATACATAGACAGTGTCGGCAGATAAGGGCCTATGGCCCACCCAGTCTGCCCATTTGAGTTTGTAAGTTCAGTTTATGTTTTCCCCTGACCTCCAGAATTCCTTTATGTCTATCCCACGCATTCTTAAATCCCATGATTGTTTCAGCCCCCAACACTTCCTCTGGCAGGGTGTTCCACTTGTCCACCACTGTTCTGTGAAGAAATTCTTCCTCACGCTTCCTCTGAATCATCCTCCCTCCAACTTCATCCCATGCCCTCTAGTCCTGGAACATCTTTTCGCTAAAATAGTGTATTCCTGCACCCTGTTCCTCCCTGTAAGATACTTGTATGTCTCTATCATATCCCCTCTCTCCCTTCTCTCCCCCAAGGAGTACATGTTCAGTTCCTTCAACCTGTCTTCATAGGACTTGTGATGCAATCCATGCACCATCTTTGTTGCCCTCCTCTGAACCTTCTCAACCCTGTCTATGTCCTTACATAGGTAAGGTCTCCAGAACTGTACAGTGTACTCCAGGTGGGGCCTCACTAGTGTCTTGTATAGTAGAATTATGACCTCCCTTTTCCTGCTGGTGATGCCCCTGCCTATGCATTCCCAGCATCCTATTTGCTTTACCTGCTGCCTTGTCACACTGTTTCCCTGCCTTGAGATCATCAGAGATGATAACCCCAAGATCCCTTCCCTGCTTGGTGCATGCTATATCCTCACCCCCCAACTGATATATTTTGCCAGGGTTTTTGTGCCCCATATGCATTATCTTGCACATCCTTGCATTGAATTTCTACTGCCAAACCCCTGACCATTCTTCAAGTTTCTGCAGGTCCCTTCTCATTGTGTCTACACCCTCTGGTGTGTCTACTCTGTTACAGAGCTTTGTGTCATCAGCGAACAGTGAAATTCTGCCTTCTAGGTAATGCGCAATGTCACTGATGAAGATATTGAATAGGACCGGTCCTAGCACTGATCCCTGTGGTACCCCACTGGTCACTCTTTCCTCTGTGGAGTGACAGCCATTTACCACCACCCTCTGTGTCCTGCCGCCCAGCCAGTTACCTACCCACCACACTACTGTCCTGTCCACACCCATATTCCCCAGTTTGTGCAATAGTCTTCTATGTGGCACAGTGTCAAAGGCCTTAGTAGTACTGTATTGAGCAGTAAGCCATCCATGCTAATTCTGTCAGACACTAATATTTAGAGAAGGTTGACTTGCACTAAATATAACAGACGCTAATTCAACCTGCTATACAGTATTTCTTTTCTTAAAGGGTTTTGGATAGATAGAACAAGCTGCCCAATGACATAATATATTGACTGGCAGTATAGCCTAGAGTTCACAGCAATGAGCCTTTGAATGAGCTTGCTAAATCCAGAAGACCTGGATTTGATTCCCATAACTTCTACTTCCATACTGTGTGATTCTAAATAAGTTAGTTAACCTCCCCAGTGCTCCCATGTCCCTGCTGAAAGCAAGCACTTGTGCCCAGTAGGCCTTACCTGTTTCCAAAAGAAAAAAAAAAACACTACATCTTTGGGGTTCAAAATGCCAATGGAATACTGTAGTTACAGAGTAAAGAGAAACAAGTAGAATGTCAAAGGAAGAACTGGGAGCATCAAAATGATCAAGTAATCCTAGGTAGATTAAACAGAACAGAACAAATAGACTCTTGCATTCATCTGCCCTCATTCAACTATGTAGTTATTTATCTTTAGGTAGGAAAGCAGAGCAGACTTGATGGATGAAAATATATATCTGGTAATCACCATCTGTATTTTATGTATGCCTTTTCTTACCAAATTATATCAAAAACATAAAAGTAATTAAGATACCAACTACAGTACCATTTCATAGATGAATTATTTCAGCTTTTAGTAAGGGGACATCCTATATGTTTTCATTGTAAGTTTCATAATAGACAAAACTGAAAAAAGCAAATGTGGTGTGGTTTCATAAATTGTTTCCTGTACTAATATCATTTTATTGATAAATACAGTTTCAGTAACGACAACAAGGGGTGAAATATATTCAGCAACAGTAAGCTGGTTTTTCAGTCTTTCAGCTTGTCCAGGATACAGAAATACTGTATATTATCCTTGTAAGGATGCCCACAGCAGATGCTTGCATGCAAATCATTTCCAACTGGGGCAGCTACAGTGCTCACCTAGTCTGGTTTGTCAGGACTGCAAATGCAGGACATGATGAGATGGAAACCTTATCAGAAAATAGTAATGTGAAAATATTTATCTTCAATATGAAATATGTAGAAAGAAATTGACAAGAATTTAAATAGACAATTTTGCTACAGAAAATGCAATACGAATCATCCAAATACATGATTGAAATACGCTTTAAGATGTGTTTCCAATATTAATCAGTCTAGTTTAACCCATTCACTTCATATGGCTGTAAAGTACAGAAGCTTGCAGCACTGTGTTGTGTTTGTTTTAGTAGGAGAAAGCTCCAATGAGCAATTTTGACTTACAAAGAGAGATCCTGGATAGGACAATTGTTACCAAAATTATATACTTATTTAGAACACAGATGGTATATCTAGCTGCACCCACCCACCAACCCCTAGCTCTTTCAGTCTTAGTTACATCTATATTTCTGCTTTGTACTCACCTTTACTGTTACTGCCTGATTGAGCCCTTACTTCACCATTAATGCAATTTTTCCATCAGCATTGTTGGCACTTCATATGGCACATTTATGATGTTCGCTGTGCCACCCTGTGATTTCACTATTGTCACCGAACTTTTATCTTGTTATTTTTACATTCTTATGCACTTTACTTTGCACCCAGTCATTGATGCTGCATTTGTTCTACTATGATTCCCCCGTCTTTTCCCCAGATTGCACCTGGAAACGTGCCTTTCCTGGTTAAAAATTTTCAAAAAAATAAAATAATGCCAGTTTTGCAAAAATGTCAAGGTAGTTATGAGGTGGTTCAATGTCATTAATAATGGAATAGCTAATCACATGGCACATTTGTAAAACAATTTCAAGGCAATTACAAATATTTCAAGTTCAACAGAATCAATGGGCAGATCTATAGCAGTTAGTGCTGTGTGAAATTTTCAAATTCTGGTGGGACGAAATTCTGTGGAATTGCCAAAGTTCCACCAAAATTCTGCCAGTAATAGAATGGTGAAATTCCACAGCAGAAAATAGTTGCGGAATGATTTTCTGTGGGAAAAATTGCTGTTCTGTAGAATATTATTCGGCAGATCTCAATATTTTCTGTGGAAATTGTTGCAGAATAATTTTCCACAGAATAAAAGGCTGTTCTGCAGAATATTATACCATGGATCATAATAGGCAGAATTCGGCAGAAGAACCAGTGAAATTCTGGCAGTAATTCTGCCATCAAAATGGTCATTCCGTACTAATTCCAATGGCAGAATTCCATGTTCTGTACAGCACTAATAGCAGTAATACATATTCTGCTCAATAATATATCACATGGCAGTTGTAAAGTAGAGTATTGTTCAACGGAGGAGTAAGTGCTTGGGGAGATCATGACACTTTAGGATTATGAATTAATCCTAATAGTGCTGTAGTTGCAACTATCAGTGCAATGGTTTTTAGTCATTGATTTAAAAATATTGAAACTAACTAGGTCTTCTATTCTAAGGACACTCTGCAAGTAATTCCAGAGAGTAGGAGCAAGACAACCGAATGTAGAGTTACAGTAAGAAGTACTGTATCTTGGAGTTTCTACAAAGATTTCATAGTTATTCCTCAGTTTGCATGCACGTTTTTTTTCTTATCGTCTTAGCATATAGTGTCCCATTTTCAAAGCCAGTAATTTTGCCACACAAGCAGCATCACATGTAAGGTATATGTCAGGCAGCAGGTGCCATATTCAAACAAGCAGTACACCTTGTTTAGACTGTACATCATTATGTGACAATTAAGAACTCTGCACAACACTTCTTGCATGATTGAACAGAGACATTGTGCAGATCCCTGGCTCTCCATCCCCCCATTGATTTCCAGAATAGCTCAGTGATAGCAGAGGCTGTCATTGTCATTCCCTGAAGTCTAGAGGCCCCACTCACTTCCCAGTTCTAAGTGGACTCAAGACATATGTTATATAAATGCTCTTGGCTGACTAATGGCCACCTTCCTCCATGATCCCCCACTGGATTGTTGAAGTATATATTATAAATGCTCCTGGTAGTACAGTGCTTCCCACTCCTTCATTGATCCCCATAAGGTTGTTGAAATATGTGTTATAACTGCCCCATCCCTGATCCGAAATGGACTTTTAAAATGTGTGTTATAACTCCCCTGGTTGTCTAGTGGCCCCCATCTCTCCCAGATGCCCATCAGATTGTTGGCATACAGTATGTGTTATAACTGTCCCTGGTTACCTAGTGGCCCCACTTCCTCCCTCCCATAACCTATGAGATTGTTGAAATATAATTATTCTGTCCTAAGTTCTTGAGTAGTCATTCTTCCTCCATGATGTCCATACCAAGTATCCTATATTAATTCACACTGTCCTTGGCTACCTAGTGCCCCTCACTCACAAAGGAAAAGATCTAGCTCAGTGACCATGCAAATCTCTGACACAGGTTATATATCAGACAAACAGAATGTCACACTTGTAGTTAACAGGACAAACTCTTGTCAGAGCCAACACAGCTGCTTCAGAGCAACAAGTCCAAGTGAAAAGTGCTAGGAGCTCCCACCATGACTGATGCCATACTTGCGCTGTATTTCTGAATGTGCAGTGTCTGGTAATCACTGCACGTGTGTGAGAAAGAGTCTGCTGTGCCCAAGATGGCCAACATGACAGAAGTGTGCATGCTCGATACTCACACATGTCAATGAGCTCACAGCAGCCATCTTGGGCATGAAGGTCTCTTTTGTTTCACTTGCAACTGCGGACGCGAGGGCAGAAACAAAATAATGCCCTTGTGGGGGGAGTTGGCCCACGAAGGGGAAGAGAGGCAGAGAACTAACCCACCAGCACTGACAGCAGCACTATGGAAGCACAGAGCTGAGGTATCCGGTCACATGCTAACACAGCCCCTTTTAACTCTCCTTGCAAAACATCTGCTGGGCTCCATTCATGCAGCCATCAAAAAGGCAGTCCACAGTTTCAATTCATTTTCTACAAAACATTTATCAAGTAATGGGTTAAAAATGATTAGGCAGCATGTGCCAAGCTTATCATTTCATGTTGTCCATGTGTTTTTCAACAGCTACACTGCAACCTAATGACTATACAGTACCTTTATAGTGCAACCATTGATGTATATTTAAAACTATTTAAAAACACTCACAATCTAGTCATCATAACAAACAGGTGACAGAAGTTGACAACTGTTTAAAGTGACCCACAGACAATATACAAACCACATATAGAGGAGTTAGAGAGGATGCAGCACAGTAAAAGACAGCTCACAAAATTCCTGCATGAAAAAAGGGCTTAACTGCATTTTAACTGCAATGCTTGCTGCAGTATAGTGCATCACTCTGCAGAAATTCTGTAAGGTACTGCACTGTGCTGAATCCTGACTGACTGTGCTGTAACTACAAACAATCTGACAAAAACAAACAAGTTAAAATTAGACTATACAAATCATGTGCTACATAAGAATTAAAACACAAAATAGGTACTTACAGTAGGTGCTTAGCTAATAGATTGCATATAAATTATCATTGCATAGAAGGTGATTCCAATATACTATACTGTAAATACAATAAAAACACAATGTATACTATGTGCCAGTGCTTGACAATATAGAACAAAAATTGCAAAAAGTAGTTATAGAATAAAAAATGAAAAAAGTTAAGTCCACAAAAATATATTAGTAACCTCAAATCACCAAATAAAGCTTCCACACTTAATACTTGACCCTTAGGGCACCTCACCACGTCCACATTCCAGACTGTGCACCCCCTCTGCACCCAACAGCCTTCTATAAGTGCCACTCAGCACCCTGTCAGGTCACGGGCAGGCAAGATGGTGGCAAAATGCCTGAACCCAGTCCACAGAACTGTGGAGGTGGTGCATGTGACTGGCAGAGTGGGTGGATGCTTCACTGACTAAGGGGTTGCCATAGCACCTATGTAACCCCCTAGGCTGGCCATCCAGCAGTTTCCTAATCCCAATCAGTCCTCCCACCATTGGTCCTTGGACCCACCAGCATTTATACATGGCAGAAGCATCACTGGCACTAGCTGGTAACTTGTGTAAATGTTGTGGAACTGCTGGAGAAATGGCAGCCCATGGAGGAACAGCATGGCCTGTCATATCCTTCTGTACTCCCTACCACGCAGAACTGGGGATCCACTAGAGAGCCAAACTGGACATCTGATTTGATGCCCAGTGATTCCAGTCACAATGACCTGGTGCATCCCTCTGTCCCTTCATGGGGCTCTGTGTCAGAAAAGGGGGGTCAGAGCTGTGGACCATGCCTGTCCCCACACAGCCCTAGAGTACATGGATGCATGGCTGGGATACATTCATTTCAAGCATATCCTGGCTGCTTTTGTGGTTCAGGCCCTAAGTCCTACACCTTGTAATAATCCCAACTGATACTTACAAAAAGTTTCCCATCTCAAAATTAAAATCTTTCACCTATTACTAAATACAGTTTTGCAGCAAATTCAGTCACATTGTGAACTGCTTTTTTCAGCTAGTGTTCAGCCAAACATTTTGTTTGTCTGTCAAGTGCCCTAGCCTACCTGTGCTCTGTTACATCAACTATACCTTCTGCCCACCTTCTATCTTACCCACTCAGTATCCACCACCCATGCAAACCTGTCCTCATCTGACTCACCTCCTTTATAAGTAATTCTCCACCATCAGTATTGCATTGTTAAGATCCAACACAGATACTCCATTTACAATCTGTCAACCTCTGTACTGTATGTGCATGCATACCACCTGTCTTGCAGATGCCACTGGTCAAGTTCATAAGTAGAGGGTCTGTGCTGTTTCCTGTCAAAGCAGCACTGACAACAGAGAATCACATCTATACGAGGGTGAGTGAGGTAAGGACAGTGTGTGTGTGTGTGTGTGTGTGTGTGTGTGTGTGTGTGTGTGTGTGTATGTATTTGTGTGTGTTTGCATGTGTTTGTGTGTGTGAGATGGGAAAGGGGCAGGCGTACAGTTGATGTAATGGTGCCTGGATAGGCAGAGAGCCACTAGACAGCCAGCGACTGTGGAAACTAATAAGGCAACTTCAGATGGGCATTAGGGAGTGAGGGGGACCTGAAGACAACAAGGAACATTTATAACACATATTCAACAATCCAATTTGAATTGGGAAGGGAAGGAGACACTAGAGAATGAAGGACAGTTATAAGACATACAGTATTTGAACAATTTGATGGGGATCAGGGAGGGGGGGGGCCAATAGACAGCCTGGGACAGGTATAACACATATTTTAACACTTCTATGTAAATTGGGGTGGGATGGAGCAACTAGACATTCAGGGACAGTTATAACATACGAACATTTGACCATATGAAATGCCAGCAGAACCAGGCCTCATGGTCAATTGAGTCTGCCCGACTGTGCAGCTAGCTCCTCAACATCTAGCTACCCCATCCTCTCCCTTCCCTCCTATTAACTACCACCCTCACTCTGTCCCACTCTCTCTTAAATCCTCCCACCATTCTACATGATACCACCTCCTCAGGCAGAGTGTTCCACTTATCTACCACCCTTTCTGTGAAAAAATGTCTCCTGATTTCCCTCCTGAATCTCCCCCCTAATCTCAGCTGATGCTTTCTCATGTCTCTCCCCCATCTGATCTGAAGAATCCCTTCTGTCTTAATCCTGTTAATACCCTTTAGGTACTTAAAGATTTCGATCATATCCCCCCATCCTTTTTCTCTTCCAGGGAATGCATTTGCAGCTCTCCCAGCCTCTCCTCATAGATTTACCCTCAAGTCCCTGTATCATCTTAGTTGCCTACACTGCACCCCCTCCAGCAATCTGATGCCCCTCTTCAGGAATGGCCACCAGTACTGCATGCAGTATTCCAAGTGCAGCCTGACCAGTGACCTGCACTGGGGTAGAATCACTTATCTGTGCCTGGAGGAGATTCCCCTCACTATGCACCCCAACATCTTGTTTGCCATTGCAGCCACCTTCCTGCTCTGAGCTGAGTGGTTCATACTCCCCATTATTAGTACCCCAGATCCTTTTCCTCCACTGTGCTTAACAACTGTACCCCTCCCAACTGCTATTTCCTCTCCTGGTTCTTTACTCTGAAGTGCAGTACCTTGCACTTCTTGGCATTGAATCCCAACTGCCAATTATCTGACCATTCCTGTAGTTTGGTCAGGTCTTCCTGCAGCCCCCTCCACCCCTCTATGTCATCTACAAACAGACTGATCTTACTCCGGATCCTGTTTGAGATATTGGATATGAATATCCCGAAGAGCACTGGTCCCATTACTGAGCCCTGGGGAACCCCATTTATAATGTCCCTTGGTGATGAGAGTTCCTCTCCCACCACCACCCTTTGCTGCCCACCCCTTAGCCAGTAGGTGATCCAGTTGATCATTTTTGTCCCCACCCCAATGTATTCCAGTTTTCCTCCCGGTCTTCCATGCAGCACTGAGTCAAAGGCCTTGCTGAAGTCCAAATATAGCACTTCCACTGCCTGGCCCCTGTCCAGTTCCCTGGTAACCCAGTTGTAGTACTTGACTAGGTTTGTCTGGCAGGATCTGCCCTATACAAAACCATGTGTTTCAGAAATCTCATGGGAATTGTGGAAGAGAGGGGACCACTAGACATGTAGGAAGATAGGAATATATACACTATGTAATGCATTTATTTGTTTGTTTGTTTATTTATTTGCTTATTTATTTCACATAAAACTCTTTAGGCTGTGCCTATTTTCAAAGAGTTAAGGGTCAGATACAACAGAGGACAGCAACATGCAAATAAATAGCATACAAATGCACGCAGGGCAGTGAGATACTAACTTTACCATAGGTACAGTGAGATACTAAGGTAACAATGAGATTCTAGTGATGGCATAATGTACAATTCAATATAATACAAAACAATATCATAGTCAATTTAATCTAGTTGATCTAACACAGCCAATAGTACAATATACCCAATGAGAAACATTGAGCTCCTGAGAGATAATGCTTAATTGAGGTTAGTAATGGGGATTTACAGTGGATTGACTAAGTCAAGTGCTCCTGGAGAGATGTTAGATGGGGTCAGGTTACAGGTCAGTGATAGCAGTTACAAGGACTATGGGGAGAGACTGATGAAAGAAGCTGGGATTTAAACATATTGATAGAGCCATTGGATTTTATAGCGGGGAGCTGACCATTCTAGAGTTTGGTGAATCTAAAGGAAAAGCAGGCTTGGCTTAAAGTTGTTTTCTTACGGGGTAGCACCAGCATGTTTTGTTCAACACCCTTCGTGGCATATTTTTATTAAACCAGACAGAGCAAGACATGGCCATCAGGGGACTGCAAGCCAAGAAATGCCTTCTTGACATTAATTAGGGTGCTTTATTGTAATTCAAATATCCAGGTATCCGGTCATACCAGAAGATCCACAGTAAATGAATCTCTCGTTACAGATTGAGTGCTGTCACTCCCAATGTGGTCAAAATGAAGAGCCAGTTTTCTGTATCAGAATGGGGGTGGGGGCACAATATACACACTGCAGACAGTACTTCAGATTATAGAAAATATTCCTTTATGTTTTATTTGGCTCACAACCTCGACGTTTCACCTACAAAGTAGGCTTCATCAGGAAGTGCCTTTGTACACCTAATAAATATATAAATACATACATAAATATACTGTCCACACTAAATTTTACTAAAATGTATGTAAAACAGTTCTTTATCTGACAACCAATGGTACTCACTTCATATGGTATTTGCTCTATCTATTTTTAATATTTATTAGTAATATTCAGGTTTCTTCACTCCTGTAACATGAATAAATATATTTCATAAACATATTGCATTATCACAAATTACAATAAACTGCTTGCCATTATAGCTAAATATTCAAATGATAGTATAGCTCTATATGCTACTTCTATACCCAAAAAGTGTAGCTAGCCACCAAGCGTAACATGCCCACACTTTGTATTTATGTAAACATGTATTCATCCAAAACCAAAATATTCATAAACACTCCATTTAGCCATTTTTCTAAAAGAGAAATATCCAAAACACCACTGTGTGCTTACTATTATCAAAATATCTGCATGTTTCTAAATACAGCTCTAATACTTCATGCAGCACAAATATACCTGATACACTTTTTCTTTACACCTTTAAATTGGACAGAGGACCATGTCTACCATTGTCATTTTTCTTTTAAATGCTTTTGTGCAGATTTCAGGCTCCTCTAAAAGGTTGCTCAATGTACAGACCTGCCAGGAAAAAACCTCCATAAATATTTGTTTCTTCATACCACTCTCGAGTTACGGCAGCATTTAACAAATCATATGGTTACTTTTCCAGGTTATCTTATGTTACTAAGGGGACATTTCATCCCAGTTCTCTAATAATAAAATTCTTGAAATCAACACCATTTCTTCAAACTAGCTAGTCAGAAAGAACATTTTAGATGGCTGCAGCAGCACTACTGTACAGTAAATGCCAAAAGTCTGCTCCCAGCATATGAACAATATGGGATTTAATGCAGAGTCACAATGCTGCACAAAATGGGGGCTTCATATTTGCTGCATTCTGTGGCCACCAGTTTGAGTTATATGCAACTTAGGTCTCAGACCAAAAAAAGGAGGATTCCAGTTGTAAGAGTTGTGAAATGCAAATTGCTGATCCAGACACTAACGTTAAGGTTAGTACTCGTGCAATATATGCAGTGGTACTATATGTCTTGATGCTGCATACTGTGCATATTGTAGAGTTGCATCTGTAGTATCATCCCACCACATACCACTTGTCCCTTTAACAAATGTTTCTACTTTCAACTTGACTGTCTGTTGGGGAGCTGTATGCATCAGCTGCTTTTTAAATAAAATTATCCTTGTGGTTTTTATCGTGTAGCACAGCATGCATTTTCAGTGATTGCAGACCATGAGGCTGAGCCTGATGTGAGTATAGTTCCTACTTTCAAGTGGCATCCCCAACAAATATATTTCCCTGGTGTCCAGTGTTTTTTCTCATCCCCTGACAGAGTGCCCCATCTCCTATTCCAAATAGTTGCATACTAATGCAGCTCAGCAGTTTTCTGATCAAAACTTTTTATTTGTTTATTTTTTTATTACTCGGATACACACCATTGAGCAAGACTGCTTATTTACAAAGGTTCCTCATCAAGAACAACAAATATTTACAATATGTCTTCAGAGTTCACAAATTAAAAAAACAAGCAATATAAACAGGAAGTTGGTAACAGAACTACCAGGATACAGGAATTAGAGGTTTACATCATGCAGAGTACATAGAGATATAGCTGCACATAGTTAGCAGCCATGTTAGGCATTGTCTGGGGGAATTGTACACAGTATGGCACAGGGAATCATAGAGTAGTACAAGAGCAAGAGTTCAAAGATGTGTTTAGATAGGGGTGGGTTGAGGTGCTGGTGTCAAGTGCCAGTGTGTGGAGTGTCTTTTTGGGAGAAGCAGCCACAGTTGGTGCATATAGGAGCACATTTGGCAGCTCCCATTTGAATCACTTTATCAGTTGTCTGTTGTAATACTAGCAGTTTGTTAAGCCATGAAGGGGCTCTGGTTGCAAAGGAACATTTGGCTAGACTTGTTCTGCTAAAATGCACTGCCAGAGTACTACATGACATTCTTCTGGTAGTGCAGGGGCTTTGTGCATGACTTAGGAGAGCTTGCAGGCCTGAGGGGGGTCAGACCAATGAAGGCTTTCACATTCATGTGGCAGGTCTGGTATGTTACTCTGTTGTGCAAGGGCAGCCATTTTGTGAGGGAATAGTGTAAGCATATGTGCATGTGTTTGTCTGTCCTTGTTACAAAGTGGAAGGCTTTGTTCAGGGCTAACCTAACCCTGTTTAACACAGTGTCGGAGGCAGTCCCATAAACTATCAGGCTACAATCCACTATGGGAAGGATGGAACTTGTGACTGCCACTAGTTTGGCTTCTGGGGTGAGGTTATGTCTGTATCTATAGAGAGCTCCAAGTTTCCTGTTGATGTTGCAGACTATTTGATCCACATGTGGTGTAAATGTAAGTGTCTGGTAAATGGTTACCCCTAGGTATTTGAATATGTTTACCTGTTCTAGAGTCTCTCACTTTACATTATAGATGTTGAGCAGATCTACCCTAGCCATCTGTCATGCAGTAGAGAAGAGCATTGTCTTGGTTTTCTTATAGTTGAGCACTAGCTTATTCTGCTGGAACCATGTCTCAAGAGATGCAAAGCTGTGCTGAAGGTCATGGCTGAGTGACTCTTGGCAGGGGTTGCTTGTGCATATGACTGCATCATCCACATATAGTATAACCCTAGAACTAGGGAAGGCTTCAGGTAGGTTGTTCAATAAGAGGCTGAACAGTAGGGGTCCCAGAATGGAGTGTTGTGGCACTCCAGTTGTAACAGGTCTGGTGACAGATTGCACCCCACTGATCTTGATGCATTGGGATCTGCCTGAGAGGTCATTTTTAAACTAGAGTGTAGTGTCAGTAGAGAGGCCAAAAGTGGTGAGTTGAATTAGTAGTAGTACATGACTGACTAAATCAAAGGCCTTGGTTAGGTCTACATAGATTGAACCCACCAGATGTCCCTTGTCAAGAGACTTATATAAAAAGCTGGCATATTCAATCAGAGCAGTGGAGGTGCTATGCAGTTTGGTGAATCCATGCTGCTGTCTACATTGCATCTTGTATTGGCTGAGGTATGTGATGAGTTGGTCTGATACAATTCTCCCAGTGCTGTGGATAGAGGTGACAGGATGAATATTGGTCTGAAGTTTACAACGAAAGTGCGGTCTCTATTTTTATGGATGGGAGTAGCTAGGGCATTTTTCCATACATTAACAAACTGTGAGTATAATAGGGAGAGGTTAAATAGTTTGGTCAAGAGGAGAGACAGTTTATCCAGAACTAGTGCGAGTAATTTCTTGTGAAGTGAATTGCTCTCCATCCTGTTTTTTCCCAGTATATGTTTCACATAGTTGACAGTGTCCCTTACCGAGAAAGATTTGAAATAGAATTGTGGACAGCTATTGTACTTTTGGGTATCTTAGTGATAGGCTGGGCTGGCTGTGGTGTCATCCTCTGGAAGGAGGATTGCCCCGAGGTAGGTGAATGCTTCTTTGAATGTATTGGCAATCTCAGTTGGATCAGGAGTGACAGAACCATTTGTACTGAGCATTGTTGGGGAGGATTTATCACCCCTTTCCAGGAGATCTTTTAAGGATTTCCAGAATGCATTCCCCTTTCTCTAGCATCTAGTTTACTGCTCCTTATAGAAGTTGGCCTTTGCCTGTCTGATATTCTGGGTGCACCAATCCCCAGTAAGCCACAAGACTTATATATTTGCAAGCCATCACACTGCATTTTTCCAGGTCATAGAAGAAAGTGACTTAACTGTGACTATGGCAGCCTGTACCCCAGGTTGTAAGAACCACAGTGCTACTCTATCACATGTTTCTTCCGGTGTGGCCATAACTGACTTTATGGGCATGCATACTGTACTTAGCACTGGTTAAAAATGTATATGTGGCAATTTTGTGTAGACACCTGTGAGTAAGAATCATGCCCATGATTTCTTACATCACAAGACCAGAGTTCTGGGTCACACTCTAGGGAATGCATTTTTAACCTCATTATAAGATTGCTCTAGTTTTCAGTTTAAACATGGGTATACTTTGAATTTATGGAATTAAACAGTCCTACAATCATTTTGGGCTGTGTTGTAGAAGACCACTATGTAATTTTTTTATGATTTAAAATAAACAGGGAGAGAGAGGTGAAGAACTGTGTTAGCAATTTAAAAGTTAACACTCCAGGAAAATGGTCGGTAAGCAAATTATATCTGACAAGAGAAATGAATTTACCTGTGCAAACTGAGGCAGGGGTCTAAACAGATGGTTGCTGCTAGAAAGAAAATTCAAGTGCAAGTGTGAGTGTAATTCAAACACTGGAACAAACTGCAGAAAAGGGAGCAGGATGAGGCATTTGCAAAACATAACAAGAAGATCTACCTAGTGTCTGGTTAGTAGTGGTAATCAAGATACATTTTTTGCACCTCAGACTGTAGCACTTTGAGGACGAAGGAGTCACCGTCAACAGGGACAGATGTAAACATGGGCCAGGTTGCAGGTTACATGCTATGTTTATGTGTTATCTATTTAAAATGTTTGTTAATGTTAATACATGTTCATGATGCTGGAATACATGTGGCTGGAATAAGAGTGGGATGGGGAGGACCAAATTTGGGCAAAACAGAGAGTGAAACCTGCTTGCATTGCCTGCTGGGTCAGGGTATGGAGGGGCGTGTGCCGGTGCAGATTGCTTAAATAAATATATATCAGAAATGGCAGTGTGCACCTGGAAAAGCCAGAGCTTCTCTACTTCAGTGAAGTGCAAAAAGGGCTTAACATTCTAAAACAAAACAACATAAAGTAACAATGCTCCAGGAGACCCACACCATAATCATTGCACTTCTCATGCACCACAGTTTTTAATTTATAGAGAAAAGGATGGCTGTGGACCCCTCTGAAGGATGTCAAATCTTTGTCCAAGGTTAGATGCAGGGAGGGGACATCACCTTTGGCAACTTTTATGCCCTTACTCAAATGACCCAGTTTTTTGATGAGTTATTGGCCCTGTTGTAAAAATAACAATTCTCTAGCTAGTATGAGAGTTCATCTGAGCATTAGATGTGCAGCTATAAAAATCATACCAAGGTACAAGGCTAGAACCAGGAGTGGCCAGTTGGGGTAAATGATTAACCAAACTTGATTTGGTGGATATCTGGAGGGAGGCAAAACCCAGTCTGAGTGAGTGTAAATTCTGTTTAAACCCCCATAAATCATGGTACCACTTGAACTATATATTTTTTTCAAGTTTAAGATTTTATTGTTTTATCAGAATACATTCATATATACAGGACAATGTGATAATATTCTGAACTATACCGCAACATTTGGTAGGAACAGAAGGAGCAAGGAGCTGAGTTAGGCATGAAAAATAGTACTGCAAAGTATAACAAGTATCATCCTGAAAGGTATATGGTACAGTACTAATGATAATATCAGGTTACAGAGATTGTCAGGGTCTAGCTTGAACTATATATTTATCCCCCGAGGATGGTTTTTCCAGGTGATACACTCAGAGCTGAGTGCCATTATAGTATGTGACCATGCTGGGTTACACTGACACCAAGCATAACTTAGAGTGAAGAGAGCACTCATAAACATTTCCAGCTTACATGTTAACTTAGTCAGAGATCAGTGAATATTTAATAAAGCAATGGGACATTTATATGTCCACCAACACTCAAACTACATCCATCAAGGCTGTTCTATGGGAGGCAGGAAAAAACTACTTGATGGGAAAGATCACTTCATACATGGCAGCTAGGGCCAAAAAAAGTAAGGAGAAATGAGAAACCTAGAAAAAGTGGTCATTGAACTAGAGGTCAAATACAATAATAACACATCAAAGCCTACTGGTACACATGCAACAGACATTATTAACATATTTTTGTTAATAGAAGCTAACCTCTAACTATTGTGTACCAAACAGTGAATATATGAGTGGGGAAACAACTCTAGACTTCCTTTGCAGGAGATCTTCTATCACTGCAGGGGTAAAAATGATGCAGGAGTCTTTTAAAAATCAGGGTCTGAAGTCAGAGAATTGTTAGTTAACTTCAATATATGCACTACACTGGGGAGAGTTACATGATGGCAAATAAAGCTGACCAGTTCCTGGTGGGACTACTACTGCTCACTCCAAGTGTGGAGAAGATTAAGTAGTCACAGAGGTGAAGATACAATCTACCATTGCATTGTTAAAGAAAGGGAAATTAGCTGGCCCAGATGGTCTGGTAGTAGAGTAGTATAATGCCCAGGAGGAGGGGTGGTGGTGGTGGTTATAATTAGGCTTGCTTGATGCTTGAAGAGTCATTAGTGGGAGGGGAGTTACCAGTCACAAGTTAGCAAGTCACTATCACATTGATCCCTAGGCTGGGAAAGATCCATCTTCCTTTGCCGCTTATAGGCCGGTTTCAATTTTGAGTTATGGCAACACAATATTAGCTACAATGTTGTCCAAGAGGCTGGCAACACAATACTATCTATGATATTGTCCAAGAGGCTTGAGGGACTGCTCCCATCTTTGGTGAAGACAGATCAGATGGAATTTGACAAAAGGTACACGTACAATAATGTGAGACATTGCTAAATATGGTGCATTGCAGTTCTTGGCATTCAATCATAGCACTTGTTCTGTTCCTGGACACAGAGGCACTGTCTGATACAGTGGAGTGTCATTTTCTTTTCAAGGTGTTATAGAGGTTCAGATTAGGGAGGCATTCAGACAGGTGAGGCTGCTCTACAGGAAACTAATGTGCTGATATTAGTAAATGAGGGATTATTATGAGGCATTTGCACTTGGCAGGGGCACATGTCAGGGCTGCTCTTTTACCTCTGCTTTTCACTCTGGTGATAGAACTGCTAGCAGAATGGCTGGAGGAGGAAGTGACATGACGCTATTCAGCAAGGTGGTGGTCTGATCATAACACCATCACAAGCAACACACATGAGTGAGAAAGAATACTAAGCAACACAACATGGGAAGCCTGCACTGCAGTAAATTAAACCCCTATCCTGCAGCAGATAAGGCACTACTCCTTCATGAAATATTTTCTTGGCAGAATGTCAAAAAGTGTCTGTCGGCTGAATAATATTATGTATGGCCATTTCTTAGGAGAAAGATGCCAGAAAGCTATGACAGACTCTACAGGACCTTCAAACCTATTATCTCCAACATTGCCTAATCTACTAACAACAGACTGTGTAATTGTATTATACGGAAGGTAATATTTTAAATTACTTGTATATGGAAAAGGGACAGAGGGAAGAAAAGCTGAGAGAATCCACAACCAAGGAATAAATATGCCCTCTAAAAAATGCAAACTAAGAATCAAGAAACAGTAACTACAAACATAAGCCAGACCAAAGGAAATGCTGCAACCAATGCAAAAGAGGATGAAATGGAAGAGAAAAATGCAAAACAACAGATTCACACTCTAGGAATCAGGGCTGAGCCACAAAAGTCATGAACTGAATGATACAGATGCAGGACATCCAAATGATGTAGCAAATCAGGATGCTCAGGTAGTACACTCATCAGAAGAAAGGCTACCTAATATAGCTCCTCAATCACAGGTGCAAGATCTACTTGGGGTAATGAACACACTAAGGCAGGATATAATTGGTGCATTTGAAGATATTAAAATGTTGTTAAAAGAAGCTAATGACTCCTTAGTGGACCTTAAGCAGAAATTCAAATCCCTGTCCCTCCAGCCACACAGATGCCATCCAAAATAGGATATCACAGCTTGAGGATGGCACAGCCCCAATAAGGAAAATACAGACAATTCATGATAAACAACTGCAGACTTTACTACAAAAAATTACGGAACAAGAGGACAAGTCACAACATGAACATTTCAGGATTACAAGACTGCCAGAAGGAATATAAGGCATGGGAGATCCACTTACTTTCTTTGAAAAATTCTTAGCAATTGCAATAGAACGACAATACCCACATAATAAAATGTAGTTAGACCAAGCCCAGAGAGGAGGAACCAGAATGGGAGTAAATAATACTTTCCCTTGCACGATTTTCATAAAATCACATCAATATCATGATAAAGAGTTCATTCTGCAGCAAGCCAGTATACAAAAGGGAATCAAGTTTGAAAACAACCATTTTAGTGTGTATCCTGATCTATCTTCAGAAACTGTCACAAGACAGAAGAGATTTAAACTTCCAAAACAAAAACTGTTTGAATGGGGTATTACATTTTCTTTGATACACTTAGCAATACTAAGATTTGTTGTAAATGGCAGACTACAAATCTTTGATGATCCAGAAGATGCAAACAAAGCTTTTGAAAACTTTTACAAATACACTGTGCAGAGAAATACACACACGCATTTATATAGACAAAATCCCTACTCTGCAAAAACACATAATGAATCAAAAGAAAGCCCACTAACAGAGGATAAGGGATAGAAGAATGCTGAAACTCTATCAACACTACTCCTAAAAACTTGACTCAAGAATACAAGAAAGGAAACCTTTAGTAATTGCAAAGTGAAAAATAGGGGAAGGGAGAAAAGAATAAAAGGCTACAAGGGGACGAGGAAGAAAAATAAAGAAAATGAAAGAGGAAGGAAAAAAGATAGAAAGTTGAAGGGGAAAGGGGAACAAGAGAAAGGAAGGGGATGAAAAGAACAAAGAAAGGGAAAGGAATAAGAAAAGATTAGAATGAAAAAAGAAAAAAAATACAGACAAAAAAGTATGAGGAATTGAGGAGCAAACTGGGGAGGAGAGAGAAGAAGAAGAGGGAGAGAAGTAGAGAATTAAAATAAATTGAAAAACTTGCATATGCATTAAGAAAATTTAAAATTATTAGGAGGGAGATGGAGGAAGGGGATATAAGAAAGGAAGATGAAAACAGTGATAATATAAAATGAAACAAATATAGCATATCCTTCTCCCCATTTTTTTACTCCCTTTGCCCTACTTATCTCTTCCTCTCCAACTTGACTGTCCTCTTTCTGTTTTTTTTCTTTTCCCTCAAATTTTCTGCTCTGTCACCCTTCTAGATAGATATCCAGACAGATAAGATAAGGCTATCTATATTATTTAAGTAGAATGCCAGTACTTTTGTTTAGGTGTGAGGGATGACAAAATGAGTCATCTCTGTTAATCTGGGGGGCATGAAAGCAACCTATGCTTTAGCACAAGGGGGAAGCAAATGTATTGAGAAAGGGAAGCACTTATTAATAATTAGTCTCATTACTATTAACTGATGTTGGATAATGTATAATGAAGAAACAACCAAAAAAAGGGGGAAAAAGAACAAAAACAAATGCAAAAAATCTACTTTTACTATACACTGTTTAAATAAAAAGGGTCTAGGAGAACTTATTTTAAACCAAAAAATGGCAAACAATGTCATTACTTGGTATTACTTGGTAGGAAAGAACAGAAGAAGGCCACGCCCATCGAGACTGTTCCCCACACTATATGGGACATTATTTATCTATTATCCCTCAACCAAACATCTAATTTGTTTTTAAAGACAGTGGCACTAGTTGCCTCTACCAATTATTGTGGCAAGGTGTTCCATACAATGGATGTTCTTATTGGAAAAAAGTTTCCCCTTTTGCTGGTTTTATAAGTTTTTACTTCAAGCTGTTTATTATGCAGTCTAGGAACATGTCTCCTTTTGGAGATTGTTAGACCACATTTTTCCATTAGATCTGGTGAATTTATTAAACTAAAAACCATAAGCATATCACCTCTTAATCTTCTAGTTTGAAGAGAGAAGAGACCAGTAGCTTTCAATCTGTTCTGATAATCCAAGTTTGTTAATCTTGGAATCAATCTAGTTACTCTCCTTCGAACCTGTTCAAGAATTGCTATGACTTTTTTTTGGTTTGGATTCCAGAAAGGGGAGCCATAGTCTAGATACGGTCTAATGTATGCCCTATACAATGGAATAAGGCATTGCTCAGTGCACAAAAGATGTACATCATACACTATTTAAAGTAAAACCATTAATATGATACACAGATAAGATGTGCCACTTGGAATGTGAAAGGGCTCAAAAACAGAGTAAAAGTATATACAATTATAAAATATATGGAAAGAAAAAAATTAAACTGCTTAATGCTACAAGAAACCCATTTTACAAAATGGGAATATGAATGGTTCCAAAATAGGTGGGGACCTGGTCTATACCCATCATATAATCATAAAGCCAGAGGTGGTGTTATTTTCTTTAAAAACATAAATTAAATCCAATTATCAAAAGAACAACTATAGACCCTTATGGAAGTTATATAAATTCAGAACTACAAATTAGTAACCAGAAATACACAATAGCAACTGTATACAGGCCAAATTAAATTAACCCTCAGTTTTTTTACAAAATTCTTTCTACAATTAAAAACTTATCATAGCCCATACTGGATAGGAGATGATGTCAATATTGCTCTCACAAAAAAGATGGATCAATCGGTATAGATAGATTTAATAAAGAAGTAATAAAAGTAATTCAAAACTTCAAACTGGACTTACAATGAATAGAACACTGAAGAGAAAACCACTAGGATCAAAGTACATTTTCTTTCTTTTCAGCAACACGCTAATTATACACATGTATTAATTTTTGTTTGGTATTGGAAACAATGTTTTTATTTAAAGAAGCTCACTACCCAGGTATTATTATATCAGACCATTCCCCATGTATAATAACTCCTATTAATAAACCCCCAAAAATAATAAATAAAATACTATATAGACCCTTGAATCTTAAAAGACCCTAACAACTTACTAAATCTTAAAAATTAAATGGATTATTTTTTCTGCAAAATGATAGTAGAACAATCTCCCCCATTAATAATTTGGGATGCATTTAAAGCATGGTTAAGGGGATGGATACAATCGAAAATCATTAATAGAAATAAGAATTGCCAAAAAAACAGAAACAACTAGAAAGGGACATATAATATTTAGAACAAATCCATATCATTACATTTGACTCAGAAATATATAAAAAAAACTCACGTTAAAAACTAGAATACAATATAATAACAGAGCAGAACAGCAAATACTCCAAATATAATTTTATGTCAGACAAATCACTTAAACTGTTAGCATGACAATTAAAGAAAGAGCAAGAAAATAACACAATTATTTAAATAAGATTAACAGATGAAAATGGCAGTCTCAAAACTAATACATCAGAAATTAATCAACAATTCAAAAAATACTATCAAACCTTATACACAACACAATAAGCAAAAAATAAACCTTGGCTGAATACATTCTGGAGTACTCTAAACATCTCAAATCTGCCAGAAGATGATAACTTAGACAACTGCAGAAGTAGTAAATTCAGTTCAAGCACTGCCACATTGAAAAGCTCCAGGTCTAGATATCATTACCAAAGAATTATATAAGCTATGAAAAAATACACTAGCACATAAATTTACTACATTATTTAACTCATTTAATGTAATGTAATTTGGGCTGGCAGTATAGCCTAGAGGTTAGAGGAATGAGGTGTGAATGAGCTTGATACATTTAGCAGACCAGACCTGAGTCTGATTCTCACAACCTCCACTTTCATACTGTGTGACTCTAAGCAAGTCACTTAACCGCCCAGTGTTCCCAGTTCACCCCTGAAAACAGGCACTTGTGCCTAGTGAGCCTTACCCAGTTTCCAAAGACTAAAATAAAAAAAAAATAAAAAATAATGCAAGATATACCAAAATCTTTTCAGGAAGCCATTATACATGTATTTCATGAAAAAAGGAAATGACATACAGTAACTGAATGCTCATCACATAGACCAATTTCTTTACTCAGTACAGATTACACGATTTTTACCAAAATACTGGCTTTAAGACTGGAACAGGTACTATCCCATTTTATATCAAACAATCAAAATGGATTCATAAAAGGAAGACGATTATCAGAAAACATTAGAGAAACTATCAATATCATTGATGATAAAAATCATGATGCAGTTCTCTTGGCTATTGATGCTGAGGAAGCATTCAATTGTGTAGAATGGTAAAATATCAAATCAGTACTACAAAAAACAGTCTGTAAAGCTCACTTTATGAATTGGATTAATTTAATCTATACCAAACCAATAGCAAATATTAAAACTAAGAATGATGTCTCCAAAAAATAACATTATCTCGAGGAACCAGACAAGGCTGTCCATTATCTCCTTTGATATTTACATTAATTATAGATCCATTCACTACAGCAATTCCACAAAACACAGCTATTTCAAGAATTGAAACTGGCAAATCAATACATAAAATCAGCTTGTATGCAGATGATGCATTATTATATATTACTGAACCAAACAAATCACTTAAAGAATTTATCATCCTATCAGAACAATTTAGAAAAGCCTCAGGATATGGAAAAAAACTTGAATAAAACAGTAATTTTACAACAAGGTGATACACAAATTATACAAATACCAACAAACTGCCCATGCAAGATGGAAAAAATAACAAAAAACAATAAACCATCTGGGAATAAATCTACCCAATAAAATAGAAAAATTATTTCATGTAAATTATTTCTTTTTTTTATTAAATGACTTACAAATAGACTTTAAAAATGGATTACTTTAACTTTAACTGTAATAGGATGCATAAACATTATTAAAATAAAAATTCTACCTAAACTAATATACCTGTATCTATTCCAGTCACTTACTATCCCAATTTCTACAGAATTTTTCAACAAACTTGAAAAAAAAAATAACAACTTACTGTGGAAAATAAAATAAAAACCTGTATAGCATATGATAAACTCATATTATCAAAATACAAAGGAACTTTAGCCTTACCAGACTTTTTACTATACTATCTAGCTTCACAAATTAGTAATGTATGGACCTGTTTGCATGAGCCTAACTCAAAAATAGCAATGCGTAGTGTGGAAAAAAAGTTAAATCCATACATTAAGCTTAAGCACTTACTATTCTCTGGAATCTACATACCTTAAACTTAAGCACTTATTATTCTCTGGATACTACCACAAACATTGAATACAAAAACATATTGCAACTCAAACTACCACAGAATGCTGGAATAAAGTGAATAAAATTATAAAACATAACATAATGATTAGCCCATATTCTCAAATTTGCAATAATTATTTTCCCTCCTTCAACTATAGATAAAGCCGTCCAAACATAGAAAAATAATGGTTTATATGAAATAATGCAACTTTATGAAAATAACGCCTTAAACATTTTGAACAACTTAGGAATCAATCCAACTTACCACAATCACAGTTCTTTTAGATACTTACAGATTAGAAATGATGTACATAAAACAAACAGAAAATTAACATTACCACAATGCTCTCCAATCCTACAAACAATCCTTAATATGAAAGACAATACTAAAATAATATCAATAATTTACCACTGTATTATTAATGAAAATGGCTCTGATTTAAATAAATTAATGAATAAATGGTCACAAGAATTAATATTTCACCCAAGCCAGAAGAAGAGCAGAACAAGGAACTGGGTGCTCAGTGACAGCAATTGCAAATAAAATTTAAACAGTCACAGCACACCTACACATCAAATTAAAGACAGCAGTCAGAGACTTAACCAATATCAAAAATGTATTCACTTGCCACCAAGCAATTAGCCTCACCTGGAGACTCACAACACAGCTTCTAATCGTTACAACCAATCCTGGTCTTTAATAACCAGGACTGGTTGAAATGTCAGAAGCTGTGCTGTGAGTCTCCTGGCGAGGTTGCACTGCTGTGGTGGCAAGTGAATAATTTTTTTAAATTTGTTAAGTCTCTGACTGCTGCCTTTCATTTGATGTGTACAGTAGGTGTGCCATGACACTTCAAATTTTGTTTTTAATTAGTATTTCACCTTACAGACAAGACTTTCTAAATGTACCTACTGTATATTAAGAGTTAAAATCTCAAAATTACAAGTCGACTGCAGTACATTTTTAGAACTCATTACACCCCTGCTATATTACATAAAATAAAGAATAATATCACACCAACACCTCCAAGATATACACATACAGTATATCAGGCACCCTAACACATATTTATTTATTTATTTAGTTTTTGTTTACTGGGTAGGGTGTGCTAGCCATAGCAATGACTATTTTCAGGCACGACCTGGGAGTGTTACAGATACAATACAGTTGAAATTAACCTTTGATCAACAGGGGTAGAAGCAAAATACAGATCATTAAATACAATAAGGTAAAAGCATAGACAGTAGCAAATACAGAGAAGTCATAAAGCAACATGATACAGATTACATAGGCAATAACATAGAGTGAAAAAAGTGCAATAAATAAACCAATTAAGCAGTTATCTAGGTGGAGAAAATGGTATAGTACACAAAACAAAGATGCCCCCAAAAGTATAATTATACATAGAGGAATAGAGTAAAGCCAGGATATGACTAGGGATCAGTGCAGTAAAGGGGAAGGATGGAAGGCAGAAAATGGGAGGATGGGAATTTGTTAAAAACTAAGGGTGCATGTAGATGTATGGAGGCAAGTAAAGTGCTTACCAGAGGTGAGGGGGTGAATGGATCGAGGAAGAGATAATAGGCTATGGTGGTTTGAAACAGGAGCATGACCAGGAATCAGCAAGATGATCACGAAGCAGTTTCTTGAAAGAGACATGGGAAGGTGCTAACCGTATAGCTAGTGGGAGGGAATTCCAGTAACGGGGCATAACAAGAGAAAGCACTAGCACCATTAGTGGAGTGGTGCAGAGGAATAAGCACAGGGGCATTGGCAGTCGAGTGAAGACCGCATTTAGATGGCTGGATGAGGAATAGATCTGCCAGAGGTTTAGGCATTTGGTTACAGATGACTTTATCCATGATTGAGCCCAATGCAAGTCTCTAGATGCAGTTGGAGAAAGCCACCCAAGTTCTGAGTATAGTAGGCAATGATGTTTCAAATGATGTGATGAGGACGCATACCTACAGATATAATTGTAGGTGACATCCCATTTCCTGAGAATAGTTTTACTCGTGGAGGCATACACTACAACTCCATAGATGAGAGATGGAAGGAGTATGCCTCGTGCTATGGCAAGCCTCACTGAAGATATGATACATATGATGCATAACTGTCCCTACATAACAAATTTCAGGTCAAAAATTACTCAAATATCTCAAAACCTTTACAGATCAATATAAAAGCCTCACCAATATTAACACTTTTAATAACACCAGAAAACTGCAGAGGCTTGATCCAAAGCAAATAATCTTTATTACAATAGCTATAACTGTTGCCAGGAAATGTATTCTAATAAAATGGAAAGACTCTTCCCCACGTGTATATGAAACTTGAATTTTATCAAAGATATTATTTAATTAGAAAGAATTACATTCAAAATGAAAAAAGGAAACATTTGATAACATTTGGTCTGCATTCCAGATGGTACTAAATGATATTTGACAACGTATGTCTCAGACCAAAAGAGGGAGGAATCCTGATGTGAGAATTGTGAAAGGCAAATTGCTGATCCAGACACTAACCTCATGATGAGTACTCATACAGTATATGCAGTGCTACTATGTGTCTTGATGCTACATACTGGAGGCAGTATAGCATATTGGTTAAAGGCACTAAGCTGCAAATCTGGAGACCTGGGTTTGAATTCCACAGTCACTACTTACATATTGTGTGACCATAAGCAAATCACTTAACTTCCTTGTGGTCCCAGGTCGCACCTGGAAACAAGCTCTGGCTTAGTGAGCCTCTCCTGGTAAAACAATTTCCACATCCCACTATACTGTACATACTGTAGATTTGCAGCTGTAGTGTCACCTCACCACATACCCCTTGTCCCTCTAACAGTTCCTACTTTCAGATTGACTGTCTGATGGGGGAGCTGTATACATCAGTTGCTTTTTAAATAAAATTATCCTTGTGGATTTTATCCTGTAGCACAGAATGCATTCTCTGTGAGTTCTGACCGTGAAGTTGAGCCTGCAGTGATTACTGCTACTACTTTCAAGTGACATCACCTACAAAAGTATTTCCCTGGTATCCAGTGGTTTTCTTATCCCCTGACAGAGTCCCCCATCTCCCATTCCAAATAGTTCTATAATAACTCAGTTCTGCAGTTTTCTGATCAAAACATTTTATTTATTTATACATTTATTTATTACTCAGATACACACCTTTGAGCAAGATTGCTCATTTACAAAGGCTTCTCATTAAGAACAACAAATATTTTCAATACAGTCTTCTGAGATTACAGATTCATTAAAAAAACAAGCAATAAAACCAGGAAGTTGGTAACAGAACTGCTAGGGTACAGAAATCAGAGGTTTGCATCATGCAGAGTACACAGTGACATACAGCAACTGTACATAGTTAGCAGCCATGTTAGGCACAGTCTGGGGATTTTTCCACAGTATGGCATAAGGCAACATAGAGTAGTACATGAGTTAGAGGTCAAAGAGGTGTTTAGTTAGGGGTAGGCTGTGCTGCTGGTGTCAACTGCCAGTGTGTGGAATGTCTTTTTGGGAGCAGCAGCCTCAGTTGGTGCCATGTAGGAGAACATTTGGTAGCTTCCATTTGAATTGGCCCAGTTTAACAGATGTCTGTCATGATACTTGCACTTTATTAAGCCACTGAGGGGCTCTGGTTCCAAAGGAGCATTTGGCTAAACTTGTTCTGTTGAAAGGCACTGCCGGGATACAACATGACATTCTTCTGGCAGTGTAGAGACTATCAGAACAACTTAGGAGAGCTTGCAGGCCTAGTGGGGTCAGATCCACTAGGTTTTTTATACCCATGGGGCAGGTCTGGTATTTATTCTGTTGTGCAAGGGGAGCCATTTTTTGAGGGAATAGAGTGAGCATGTATGCATGTGTTTGTCTACCCCTCTTCCAAAGTGGCAGACTTTGTTCAGTACTAACCTAACCGCATTTTAACAGTGTTGGAAGCAGTCCAATAAACTATCAGGCCATAATCCACTGTGGGGAGGATGGAGCTTGTGGCTACCACTCATTTGACTTCTGGGGTGAGGTTATGTCTCTGTCTATAGAGAGACCCCAGTTTCCTGTTGATGTTGCATACTATGTGATCAATGTGTGGTGCATATGTATATGTCTGGTCAATGGTTACCCCTAGGTATTTTAATGTATTTTCCTGTTCTACAGTCTCTCCCTTTACATTATGGATGTTGAGTGGAACTACCTTAGCCCTGTTTTGTGCAGTAGAGAAGAGCATTACCTTGGATTTCTTATAGTTGAGCACTAGCTTATTCTGCTGGAGCCATTTCATGAGAGACGCAAAGCTGTGCTAAAGGTCATGGCTAAGTGTCTCTCGTTGGGCTACTTGTGCATATGACTGCATCATCCATGTACAGTATAACCTTATAGCTAGGGCAGGCTTCTGGAAGTTTGTTTGATGAAGACGCTAAACAGTAGGGGTCCCAGAATGGAACCTTGTTGCACTCCTGTTATTACAGGTCTGGTGTCAGATTGCACCCAGCTGATCTTGATGCACTGGGATCTGCTTAAGAGGCAGTTTTTAAACCAGAGTGTAGGGTCAGTAGAGAGGCATAAGGTTGTGAGTTTGTTTAGTGGTGGTGCTTGACTGACAAAATCAAAGGCCTTGGTTAGGTCAATGTAGATTGAACCCACCAGATGTCCCTTGTCAAGTGACCTGTGTAAGAAAGGCTGGTGTATTCAATCAGGGCAGTGGAGGTGCTATGCAGTTTGCGGAATCCATGTTGCTGTTTACATTGAATCTTGTATTCGCTGAGGTATGTGCCGAGTTGGTCTGATACCATTCTCTACACTGCTTTGGACAGAGGAGAGAGGATGGATATTGATCTGTAGTTTGCAACTAAGGTACAGTCTCCATTTTTATGGACAGGAGTGACTGGGGCATTTTTGCATACATTAGGAAACTGAGCATCTTAGGAAGACGTTGAAAAGTTTGGTCATGGGGAGGGCACATTTATCCAGGACAAGTGTAAGTAATTCCATGTGAAGTGAGTCACTCCCCATCCTGTTTTTTCCCAATACACATTTAACATAGTTGATATTGTCCCTTACTGAGACAGATTTGAAATAGAATTGTGGCCAGTCATTGTCCTTTTGGGTGCCATAGTGATAGGCTGTGGTTGCTGTGTCATCTTCCTCTGGAGAGAAGACTGCCCTGAGGTCAGTGAATGATTCATAGAATGTATTGGCAATCTCAGTAGGGTCAGATTTGACAGAACCACTTGTACTGAGCATTGTCGTGGAAGATTTATCATCCTTTCCCAGTAGATCTTTTAGGGATTCCAAGAATGCATTCCTCGTTCCCCAGTGTCTAATTTGCTATTCCTTATAGAAGTTGGCCTTTTCCTGTCTGATATTCTGGATGCACTTGTACTTTGCTGCCCTGTATTCTGCCAGTGTGTGGGTAACCATGATTCCTAGGCCTTGCGCCAATGGTTGTACCTGACCCTCATTTGCGTGAGTTACCATGGTGTATCCCATTCAACAAAGTCCCCTCTAGTGACCTATGACTCCACTCCTTGGATATGTGTGCTCAATCAAGGATTTGAACCATGGTGCAGAGAAGAGGCAGCGAACCTCTTATTCACAATTGCAAAAATACAGTCTCTCTGCACTCAAAGCATGCTATTTCCCACAAACACCAGGAGATTCCAATTTCAAAAGGGGGTCTAATGAAGACCACACCTTGGTCAAAGTGATGGGGATATCACTTTGTTGTGAATGGAGGCACTAGGAGTAATGTTCCAGTCTGTATGCTTGAAGCTGTAATAAAATCTTTTGAAACTGTAATCACCTGGTGTTTTCCACTAAATAGCACACTTTGAGTGCAGAGAGACTGTGTTTTTGGCCTCCAGTGACCTGCTTTCTAAACAATGAATATACTGTATGTCTGCAGTGGCATTAAACTCTGTGATAAAATGATCTAGAGTTCTGTTTATGTTTCTGGTGGAATCCAGCTGGCTCTAGTTTAATTGGGCCAGGTGTGCTTCAGATGCATTTAGCACCCTTTTGCTGAGTATACTACTGTAGTCAATTTTGGGAGCTGACTGGGTAAGTTTGGCAGACCAGTTACTCACAATGGGTGAGCGGTCACTCAGGACATCCGGCTGTGCAGTAACCTTTGTTAGTCTTTCTGGGTTGGTGGTTAGTACCTGGTCAATGAGGGTCTTTGTGCCTGTTTTGTAATTAGTTCTTGTACTGTCAGTAACAACTTGGGCGAAGGACAGGCTGTGTATTTTGTCCTTATATCCTGATCTTCTTTTAGCTCTCCAGCTGATATTAAAATCACCTACAACTATAGTTTCCTTGTTTTGGTTTGCCTGTCTAAAGTGCAGGGTGAATGTTTCTAACCCAGATTTTTGCTTCCCTGGGGAAATATGGACTGTCATGAGGATCAGATATTTTCCTGCCCTTCTTTAACCAAAGATGCAGTGTTAGGCATTCATAGTAGCTGTTTGTGTTATCTAGTTCAATTATATGCCCTTGCAGTATGTTACCCAGGTAGACAAGGCAGCTTCCTCCTCTTTTTCCTATTCGGTCATGCCTGAAATGATTGTACCCATGTACAGTAGGAAGAGGGAGGTGCCTGGGGTTTTTGTGTCTCAGTCAGTGAGATGATGTCAGGATGGATTTGCTTTACCCAGGCTTCAGACTGTGGTAGTTTTGGTAGGAGGCTGCTGATGTTCACTGAGGTGATTTGTAAGGTTACTGGGTTAATTGCGGTCACACCCAAATATGGACAAGGGTTGGGGTGGACATTACCTGATATTAGGAGTAGAATTTGAAGCAGTTGTCTAAGAAACCATGTCCAGTATTGGAGTTGTTGTTGTTGTTTTTTTGGTATGCAAGTGTGTGTTGGTGCCCCGGGAGGCTTCGCCCATGGTGTGGTTATCTGGAGGGTCATGATGCAAACTTACTTATCAAGTCCCACCATTTACCTTTGTTATCAATATGATCCTTCTATCATAGGTACCAAAGCAATCCTCTTTAACCAATGTATTTCTCCTGAGTTACTGTACAATTCCAAGTTTTTCCATTTTAAGACCCCCATCTAAGTCCTATCTAGTCCCTCTTATTAATTTCTCCACCAACCTAAGTAAGCCACCAGCCTTATACAGTATATTTGTAAGCCATCACACTAAATGTTCCATGTTATAGATGAAAGTGGCTTTACTGTGACCATGTCAGCCTATACCCCAGGTTGTGAGAACCACTGTGCTCCTCTATCACATGTTTCTTCAGGTGTGGCCATAACTGACTTCACAGGTACTTACGTAGAGTATGTGACCTTGTTAAACAGGAGTCAATTGGCTTGCATGCTCTACCTTGAACTGGTTAAAAATTGTATATGTGGCAATTTTGTGTCCACACCTGTGAGTAAGAATTATACCCATGATTTCTTACATCACAAGACCAGAGTTCTGGGTCACAACTCTCGAGGTATATGTGTTGACCCTCATTATAAAGTTGCTCTAGCTTTCAGTTTAAACATGGGTGCATTTTGAACTTAATGAATTAAGCAGTTCTACAATCTTTTGCACTGTGTTGTAGAAGACCACTATGTAATTTGTTTATGATTGAAAATAAACTGGGAGAGTGGGGTAAAGAACCATGTCAGCAGTTTAACCATTAACACTCCTGGAAAAAGGTTGGTAAGCAAATGAAATCTGACAAGGGAACTCAGTTTGCTTGGACAAATTGAGGCAGGGGACTAAACAGATGATTACTGCTAGAAAGAAAATTCAAGTTTAAGCATAAGGTGTAGTAAGAGTGTATCTCAAGCACTGGAACAAACTGCAGAAAAGGGGCTGGATGAAGTGTACAGTATGAAAAACATAACAAGAATATCTACTGAGCATTTGGTTAGTAGTGATAATCCAGATAAGTTTTGTGCACCTCGGATTGTAGCACTTTGAGGATGAGGCAGGCACCGTCAGCAGGGATGGATGCAAACAAGGTCCAGGTTACATGATGTTTTATGTGTTATCTGTTTAAAATAGTTGTTAATGTTAATCCAAGGTTACGATGCTGGAAAGTTTCCATGTCATAAAAGCAACTGCAGAATCACAACCTATGAAGAGGGCGCAGATCCTGCAGTGTGGCAGATGGAATTTCAGTTTTTTCTAGTGGGGAGCTTTGCCCTCCACACACCATTCTGTGGGAGTTGCCCCCCCCATTTTATATGCTAACTCCGGGGGGGGGGGGTTATTCCTCAGGGAAGGAGAGAACCGCCAGTCACCCAAAAGTGTCAGTGCTGTGATTCCATCACCCTCTTCATGGATCGTGGTTCCAAAGTCACCATTTTGATGGGATACCTGCTGGAATACATGTGGCTGGAATAAGAGTGGGATGTGGAGGATCAAATTTGAGCAAAACAGAGAGTGAAACCTGCTTGCATTGCCTGCTGGGTCAGGGTATGGAGGGGGTGTGCCCCAAACCCCATCCAGGTGCAGATTACTTAAATAAATATATAGAAGAAATGGAAGTGTGCTCCTGAAACAGCAAGAGCTTTTCTGCTTCAGTGAAGTGCAAAAAAGGTCTTAGCATTCTAAAACAAAACAACATAAAGGTAGCAATGCTGCAGGAGAGCCACATCAAAATCAATGTACTTCTCGTGCACCACAGTTTTCAGTTTGTAGATAAAAGGGGGGTTGCGGACCTCTCTGAAGGGTGTTACATCATTGTTCATGATGAGGCGCAGGGAGAGGGATTCACCTTTGGCAACATTTATGCCCCTACTCAAATGACCAAGTTTGTTTTTGATTAGATATTGTCCCTAGTGCAAAAAGAATAATTTCCCAGCTAGGAACAGATGTGCAGCTAGACAAATCACACCAAGGTACAAGGCTAGAACCTGGAGTGGCCAGTTGGGGTAACAGGATTAACCAAACTTGATTTGGTGGATGTCTGGAGGGTAGAGATGTGCGAAATTCCATTACATGAACTATTTCATGAAATCTGTGTATTTTGCTAAGTATTTGCAGGTGCAAAATATGAAATTTCACCTGTTAAATGCAAAATTGCACCTGTGAAATGCAAAATGTGGCTCACGGAATGGTGAAATTCTGCCCACGACTGGGCAAAATGTTGCTGTTTCTAGAGAAATTGTGCATTTTGTGGAAAAATTCTGCATTCTATGGGCCAAATGTGCAATTTTGTACCCGGCCAAAAATTTTGCAGAACAGCAGAATTTTGCAAAATGTTTTGCCTGGCAAAATTGCTAATTTAGCGTCAAGTTCTCCAGCATAATTTAATTTCACAACATGTCTACTGGAGGGAGGCAAAACCCAATGTGATGGAGTATAAATTCAGTTCAAACCCCCATAAATCGTGGTCCCACTTGAGCTATATATTTTTTCTCCAGATGGTGGTATTTCCAGGTGATAGGCTCAGAACTGAGTGACATTATAGTATCAGACCATGCTAGGGTTATGCTGACACCAAGCATAACTCAGAGTGAAGAGATCACTCCTAAACATTTCCAGCTTATATATTGGCTCAGTCAGAGGTTAGGGAATATTTAACAAAGCAATGGGACATTTACATGTCCACCAACATCCCCAACAACATTCATCAAGAGTGTTCTATGGGAGGCAGGAAAAAAACTACATGATGGGAAAGATCACGTCATACATAGCAGCTAAGGCCAAGAAAAGGAAGGAGAAATGAGAGACGTACAAAAAGTGGTCATTGAACTAGAGGTCAAATACAATAATAACACATCAAAGCCTACTAGTAAACAAGCAAGGGAAGTTAGTAACATATTTTTAATAACAGATGCTAACCTCGAACTATAACTGTATGTACCAAACAGGAAATATGTGAGTGGGGAAACAAATCTTGCTTTCCTTTGCAATAGATCTTCTAATATCACTGCAGGATAAAAATGATGCAGGAGATGTTTCAAAATCAGGGGGTAAAATCAGATAATTGTTTGTTAACTTCAATATATGCACTACACTGGAGAGAGTGACATGATGGCATATAATGCTGACCAGGTCCAGGAAAGACTACTACTGCTCACCTCAGGGGAGGAGAAGATTAAGTAGTCACAGAGGTGCCTTTTCCAACAGGTCTTGATTAGTAGTAGGAATGTTCATATGGTGCTTATTTCGTCGGCAGCAAAACTTGTGATTTTGTGACATTGGCTGGATGATTCGATCCCGCTTTTGCAGAAGTGGCATAGTGAGATAATGAGTGCTTTGATGCTGCAGAAGCATATTGCTAGTTGTAGAAAATACCCTCACATATTCCACTCCAGAACGAAATCTCTCTTTACTCTTTTATCTACCCGTCCAGAGAGGTAGCTGTTTTACCTTGCCTCAATCTTTTTCCCTCCCTGTTTTATATTTGGTGATACTGGGGCCCCCAAGGGATTTTAGATTTTGTATTAAGTATGGTGTTGATGAGCTGTGAGGGTGGTTTGGGTGGGGGGGGGATAAGATGGCTCACATTCAATTTTAATCTTCTTTGGTATCAGGAGATTATATGTTCTGAGTTATGGTTGTGTTACTGTGTTTTGATGTACTGTTCATGTTTATTGTTGTACCTTTTTGTTGCTTATGTTAATTTGTTAAAAAAGTAATAAAATATACTGAATTAAAAAAAAAAGTAGTCACAGAGGTGAATATACAATCTGCCATTGCATTTCTAAAGAAAGGGACAGTAGCTGGCCCAGATGGCCTATGCGTGGAGTACTATAAGGGCTGGGGGAGTTATAATTAGGCTTGCTTGATGGTTGATGAGTCATTGGGGGGGGGGTTACCAGTCACAAGTTAACAAGTCACTGTCATGGTGATCCCTAAGCTGGGAAGGACCCCTCCTCTTGTGCTGTTTATAGGCCAGTTTCACTTTTGAACTATGGCAACATGATATTAGCTACAATGTTGTTCAAGAGGCTGGAGAGACTGCTCCCATCCTTGGTGAAGCCAGATCAGATGGGATTTGACAAAAGGTACACATATAACAATGTGAAATGGTTGCTACTATAAATATGGTTCATTGCTGTTCTTGACATTTGGTGACAGCACTCGTGCTGTTCCTGGACACAAAGAAACCATTTGATACAGTACAGTGGGATTTTCTTTTCAGGGTATTGCTGATGTTCAGATTAGGGGAGGGGTTCAGACAGGTGAGGCTGGTTTACAGGGAACCTAATGTGCTGATATTAGTAAATAAGGGAATATTATGGGGAATTTGCACATGGCAGGGACACTTGTCAGGGCTGCTCTTTTACCTCTACTTTTCACCCTGGTGGTACAACTGCTAGCAGAATGTATAAACCAAGGTGCAGAGATTAAGTGGATACAAGGAAAATGGGACCGGCCCCACATGACATTGCTTTACATGGATAACGTGCTGCTTTTCCTCACAGAGTCAAAGGGGTCACTGAGGGATGTAGTGGACAATTATAGAAAAGATTTCCAGATTGTCAGGCTCCAAGGTTAACTTTGGTAAATCTGAGACAACAGTTGGGGGGAACCATGCGCTGGGGAGCCACCCTTTTAGAATGGTACACAATGCCATCATGTATCTGGGTATTAAACTGGGATCCAGGTTGTTCTTACTACACAGGCTTAAATGTTTGCCTATTCTGCAGGTTAAGGCAGACCTTACAAGGCGTTGGAGCCTGCCAATCTGTCGGTTGTGGCACCTAAACTTGCTCAGAATGGAGGTGCTACCTCAGATGCTTCATCCCATACAAATGTTGCTGATGGAGCTAGATGAGAAAGACTTACACAAATTTGAGGCAGTGTGCAATGGATTTTTTGTGGCAAGGGAGGTGCCCTATGGTGGTGCTGCAAAGATTAAAGGGCTCAGTGGTAAAGGGAGGGCTGAGGTTCCCTGATATAGACTTGTACCATGTTGCAGATCAGTAGCACCTAATCAGAGAGTGGGTTTTATAAGAGAAGAGGAAAGTTGGACCACCCTACAAGGGCTAGAAGATGATGTTGCTCTGGCCACCTACCTGCAGAAAGATGGGTTAAAGAAATATAGGTAAAAAGGAGAGACAAGTCAACTTGTTATACACACCTTGAAAACCTGGGCTGAAGCCACAAAAAGAGGTGAGTGTCAATACAGATAATATCCTCCTAGCACTCCAGATTGCAAAACCAGAGTTCCTCACACACCTAATTATACGGAATTTGAAATGTGAAGAAAGGGGAGTGACAGTGCCTCATGAGGCCTGATGGGTTCAAATGGCATTAGAGATTTCCAAGAGCTTATAGACTGGCTAGGTATACTGGAATGGCATTGGTATAGATACCTTCAGGCAGGTGATCTTATTAGGAAACTTGAGAGGGCAGAGCTGAATAAATCTGAAATCTCTGGACTACAGAGGCTACTCGTAAGAGCCCACAGTGACCCTGAGGGATTAAAGGCAAAAAATGTATGCACTCCTGCAGAGCTCTTTACAGGACCAGCCACAGAAGGTTTTAAGGTTAATGGAGAGAGACCTGGGTTGCACTATATTGGATGAAATTTGGGCAGTGGTGTATGAATCACATATGGGTTTAATTATTTGTAACAAGTTTAAAGAGACCCAATACAACTTCATCCATCTCTAATATAAGCTGCCCAATAAAGTACTGTAATTAAATTTAACCCCAGAATATCTCTCATTTACTGTAGGTGCCAAGTGGAAAAAGGCAGATATGCCCATTAATTTTAGCGCTGCCCCAGACTCAAAATATTATGGTTGGAGATATGCTTGCTAATAAATCAGTGGTTGAAACTGCACATCCCAGATACACAACTCCTCTCCCTGCTACTATTGGTAGAGATGGATGAAGAAGGAAACTGGGTACCACTTCCAACAGTTGCCAGAATTGTACTATTGACAGATGTATATGAATGTTTCAGACATTATCTTGCCTTGCAATAGCAGATAATATGTGTATGAGATAGTTATTCCTCATTCTTAACAAATGATTTGGGTGCTTCCCAGGGATCATTCCTAAAGCTCTTGCTTTCAATCTTTTTTTAACTCCCATCTCCAAGCTGGTTTTCCCAGAAACATAATTCTATATGCTGATGATGCAGTTCTTTATGGTGAAGAGAAGGATTTAATGTGTTTAAAAACTGTGTTGCAAACAAGCTTTGACACCCTCCAGTCTTGGTTCACTTATCATTGTTTAACTTTGAATGCTAAAAGAAGCACAAAACACAGTCTTCAGAAAGTGCAAGGAAAAAAATCAACTAGTCTGAGGATGGTGTCGAAATTTTAATTCTTAGGTGTAGTCTTGGATTTCTCTTTGTCGTACAGTATGAACAATGAGTTGACCGGTTAACTATAACCATTCATACATCACTGGGTCTTCTGTATAGGGTGACTGCATCCATTTTTCCAGAAACTCATGAGCTCCTACATGGAGCATTTTGTTCTCAGTACCAGATTCTGCCCTCCTTAGTTATGGCTTTGCCTATAAGACAACAATGGATAATGTGGATATTCTCTTAAATAAAATACTGTGGTTTGTTTCACAACTTCCAAGAAGTAGCCATTACTGTCAACTACTAAATACTGGGCAGTGTTTGTCTGTGAGGCAGAGACAAAGTTATCAGATGGCTTGTCCTCTGTATAAAGTATATTTTGCTTGTTCAGGAATGTCAGTGACCTGTTTTCTTTAGCCTGGCCTTCTGTAATCACTCATTTCTCAAACAGAACACTCTTTGAAATATTATTATGCATGCTAATCAGGGGCAAGAGGGGGTTACCCTATCCACTGTGAATGCATTGCCTACAGATTTGTTTAATCGTTCATCACATAATGGATTTAAAATTTGTTTTGAGAACAAATTTGTTAGCAAGTGAAATCTATCAACATTTTGTTTAGAAACATAGAAACATAGACTTTGATGGCAGATAAGGACCACTTGGCCCACCCAGTCTGCTCATTTCCCAACCTATTGGATAAGCTGCAGATTCTAGTTAACCAACAGCCTACTTCTTGCAACCCCCCACTATAATTGCCTTATGTCTGTCCCATGCATGTTTGAATTCCCCCACTGTTTTAGACCCCACAATCTCTCCAGAAAGGCAGTTCCATGCATCCACCACTCTCTCCATGAAACAAAAAAATTCCTCACATTACCCCTGAGCCGTCCCCCCCATCTTTAAATTGTGCCCCCTTGTTCTTACACATCTCTTTTTCTGAAAGATGCTACCCTCCTGGACTTTTTTGATTCCCTTGAGGTACTTAAAAGTTTCTATCATGTCCCCCTGTCCCTCCGTTCATCAAGGGTATACATATTAAGCTCTCTCAGTCTCTCTTCATATGGTTTCTGATGTAGACCCTGCACCATTTTAGTTGCCCTCCTCTGGACTGCTTCCATCCTGTCTATGTGCTCTAGATGAGGTCTCCAAAACTGCATGCAGTACTCCAGATGGGGTCTCACCAACTGTCTGTACAGAGGGATAACCACTTCCCTTTTTCTACTTGTGATGCCCCTCCCTATGTATCCCAGTATCCCCCGGATCTCCTTACCGACTTCTCACATTGCTTACCCACATTTAGGTCATCTGATATGACTACCCCCAGGTCCCTTTCCATTATTGTTGTTGTTAGTACCTCCCCTGCTATTGTGTACTCTTCTCCTGTATTTTTATTTCCCAGGTGCATTACTTTGCACTTCTTTGCATTGAATCTAAGTTGCTATATGTCTGACCATTCCTCCAACCTTGCTAAGTCCCTTCTCATCCTTTCTACCCCCCCCTTTTGTATCAACTCTGTTAGAGATCTTTGTGTCATCTGCAAAGAGGCATACCTTTCCTTCCAGATCCTCTGCAATGTCACCTATAAAGACATTAAAGAGGACTGGACCCAGTACTGAGCCCTGAGCTACTCCACTAGTAACCCCCCCTTTCTTCAGAATGTGTTCCATTCACTATTACCTTCTGTGTCCTGTTGTGCAGGCAGTTTGCTACTCAGGCTACCACCCTGGGACCCACTCCCAGGCTGGCTAACTTGATTGTTAATCTTTTGTGCGGGACTGTGTCAAATGCCTTGCTAAAGTCTAGGTAGGCCATATCCACAGCCCCTCCCTGGTCTATTACTTTGGTCACCCAGTCAAAGAAATCGATTAGATTCATCTGACATGACCTTCCTGCTGTGAATCCATGCTGCTTTGGTTCCTGTGCCCCTGGCCTCTAGGTACTCAACAATTCTTTCTTTCAGAAGTGATTCCATCATTTTCCTCACCACTGAGGTCAAACTAACAGGTCTGTAGTTTCCTGCTTCTGCCTTGCTCCCACTTTTGTGAAGGGGAATCACATCTGCCCTCCTCCAGTCCTCAGGTACCACCCCATCCTCCCATGATTTGTTAAAAAGTGTGGTCAGTGGTGTCACTAGGTCCTCCCTTAGTTCTTTTAGGATTCTAGGGTGAATCCCGTCAGGCCCCATTGCTTTGTCCACCTTGAGTTTTAGGAGTTCCTTCAGGACTCTTTCTTCTGTAAATGGACTGGCGTCAACCCCACTACCCAGAGTGCTTCTATTGTTTGGTTTACGTAACTCCTCCTCTTCTTCTTTTGGGAATACTGAGCAAAAGTATTCATTCAGTATCTCTGCCTTTTCACTGTCTCCCTCTGTCCACCTCCCCTCTCCTTTATTAATCTTCACTATCCCTCCCTTAACCTTTCTATGCTCCCTAATGTACCTATAAAAGGTTTTATCCCCCTTCTTAACTGAGTTGGCTATCTTTTCCTCAGTTTGGGACTTTGCTTTTCTGACTGCCTTCCCCACTTCTTTCTGCATTAATTGATACAGTTCCCTGTCATGCTCCTTCTGTGATTCCTTATTCTTTTTGAATGCAGCCTTTTCTCCTTAACCTTCCCTGACACCTCTTTTGAGAACCATAGTGGTTTTTTATTCAGCTTTGTTTTCTTTATTTGTTTCACATAAAGGCTTGTTGCCTCCATGATGGCAGTTTTGATTTTTCTCCATTTTTCTTCCACCCCTCCTTTCTGGCCATTTGCTAATGCATTCCTCAGGTATTCACCCATTATGCCAAAGTCAGCCCTTCTAAAGTCCAGTATCCTTGTCATTGTATGGCTTGTCTCCATGGTTGTGTTTATTGTGAAGCACACTGTGCAGTGGTCGCTTGTTCCCAGATGTCTACTGACTTCTAAATTTGTGATCCTCTCTTCATTTGAGAGTACCAGGTCTAATATTGCTGCCTTCTGGTTGGGTGCCACCACTAGCTGTCTAAGGCATGCCCCCTGTAGGGCATCGAGAATGACCCTGCTCTTGGATGTGGCTGCAGTCCATGACTTCCAGTTAACATCTGGCATATTCAGATCCCCCATCAACAGTATCTCCCCTTTTTCAGCCATTTTGAGAATGTCCTCTATCATTTTCTCCCAACTCTGGCTGAGGCCTTGGAATACTTTCAGGACTTACTAAGTACAGCTACCAACCTCTTTGCTCCTATGAAGAGACTGAGAGCGAAAGGCAGCTGTTACAAGTGGATCTCTCCATCCCTCAAATCTCTAATGACTACTCGGGACAAAGCCTGGAAGAAGTTCGAGCTCTCCACCCTCCCGGCAGATCTAGTGGAATACAAAGCCCTAAGAAACAAAACCAAGAGAGCCATTAAACTTGCTAAAAGAGAGTACATCACACACCTCCAGAAAACTAGCTTAGGCAACCCTTAGCAATTCTGGAATCATGTCAATTACCTGATCAAGGGCAACAAAAAGACTGAATCCAGCCCCATGAAGATCAACGATCAGCTCACTAGTGACTTTTCTCTAATATCGTCTGCCCTTAACAACCACTTCACTGATCTGGAGGCCTACAAGGCCAGCCAATCTTCCCAGACTTTGGCCCCAAGCACAACTGAAGCAACACACTTTGAATGACCCTCTTTCCACCTGAGACTGGCAAAGCGCACTGAGGTCCTAACCCTCCTAAAGGCTCTGAAACCTAAAGGATCAGGGGGACCAGATGGGATCAACCTTCAGCTACTCAAGGCTGGAGCCACCTCCTTATCCAGGCCCTTAACCATGCTCCTTAACAGATCGCTAAGGGAAGGAGCAGTCCCTGACCATTGGAAATAGGCCAATGTAGTCCCTATCCACAAAGGTGGACTCAGGGAAAAATTAACCAACTATAGGCCGATCTCCCTTCTCTGCACACTTGCCAAGTTGCAAGAAAGGCTAATCTACAACCAACTCCAGGACTACTTGGAAGCTCATCAGCTCCTTGCTCCCTCTCAACATGGATTCAGACCAAACCACGGTACTGACACTGCCCTCATTAGCTTCTCGGACAAAGTGCTCAGGGCAATGGACAAAGGGATACCCACAGGTGCAGTCTTTATAGACATGTCCAAGGCATTTGACCTTGTCGACTACAATCTTCTGCTACAGAAGCTGAACAACGTGGGCCTAGACCCCCATGCCCTCAAATGTTTTGGGAGTTATTTATCAGGCCGGACACAGAGGGTCACCTGGAAAGGGGCCATGTCAGGGCCACTACCTCTAAAACAGGGAGTACCTCAGGGCTCAATACTAGGCCCCCTCCTATTCTCCCTATTTACCAATGAACTAAGTACCTACTGTGGGGAGAGCTCGGTTGTACAGTACGCTGAAGACACTGTCATCTACTGACCCTTGGGTGATGTGGCTGCTCTTGGTCCCCTCCTCCAAAATCCAAAAGGACCTCACATCCCTAGAGATATGGCTGTGTGAGAACAGAATGGTAGTTAATGCAGCAAAACCAAGGCAATACTATTCGGGCCAAGATCATTGGGACTTGACAGGTCCTCATCCCTACGACTTACCACACTCTCTGGCAAATGCATTAATGTTGTTCCCTCCCTAAAATACTTAGGCCTAACTCTGGATCAGTCAATCACCTACAAGGACCACGTGGACCAGGTCACCAGGGCCCTACATCGCAAACTCGGAACCTTGTACCAACTCAAGGACCAGCTCATCCCTGAGGCCAGACTCTCGATTGCAACAACTGTCCTGCTCCCTACCCTGACCTATGCAGCCCTGATTATACAGGGCATGGCAAAGCAAGAGGTATCCAGGATACGAATCCTATACAACAAAATAGCTCAGTTCGCTACCCAAGACCACCCGTGATGTCACCACTGTGACACTCTGGCCCAGCTCCGGTGGCCCACATTGGCCGCTCGCTTCCAATACCCATTGCTTATCCAGGCCTATAAGCTACTCAAACCCCCCATTCCACCAGGCATAGCCAGAACCATAGCTATTAAACACAACCCTAGGAATCCAAGGACATCAGAATGAACACTACTAGAAGTCCCCAGAGTAAGGACCAATGCTGGTGGCAGATCCTTTTCTTGCCAAGCCCCCAGCCTGTGGAACAAGCTCCCTCCCCTGGTCCAGGACACCTCCTCACTCATGAACTTCCACACCAGGCTCAAGTCCCATATGCTGGACACAAGTGCATGCCACTGCCACGGCTCTTAAGGTATCCCCTTTTTCTGTATCAAACCCTCCCAAAGGTGAGCTGACCATGTACCTCCTTCTAGTATCTGGACACCTAGGGACCAATGCTACCTCATGTATATTACTATGCCAAGTAGTACTAAGGCAAAACTGTGTCATGATGATAACCATGTCTGTAACCACTCTCTGTAATCACCTTATGCTTGAAAAACGTATGTAATCAAGAGTTTTCTCCACTGTATCATATCTTGTATTGTTATCCCGGGTCACCCCTGAAAAAGGGACCTTTGGGGCTCAGTGGGCCTAACTGGTCACCACAATTTAATAAATAAATGCATTTTCTTGTCTATTTCCTCCCCTTGAGATGGGGGTCTGTATACCACCCCTGTGCGGATTGTGATGCCATTCCCTGTCTCCAAGATGACCCAGAGTGCCTCTTGTCCTCCCCCTTTACTTTTTAGTTCTGTAGCTTTGATCCCTTCCCTTATGTAGAGAGCTACTCCACCTCCTCTTTTATCCTTCCTGTCCCTTCTGTAGATTGTGTACCCTGGTATGTAGACATCCCAGTCATGGTTCTCTGTGTACCATGTTTCTGTGACTGCCACAATATCCAAGTGTTCCTCTTCCATCAGGGCTACTAGCTCAGGAAGCTTGTTTTTAGACTATGGGCACTGGTACTCATTGCCCTCCATTTAATGTTGGTTTTATCCTTTCTTACCCCATCCCTGCTCTTATTGCCCTTGTCTATTTTTCCATTTACCCCTGTCCTGCCCTCTGTCAAGCTCTGTACCTCAGTGTTTACCCTACTACCTGCCATGTTTTGTGGGGGGAGGCTTGAACTTTCCTGTTTCCTATCAGAACCTCCCCCCTTGCTAGTTTAAAAGCTTGCCAAGGAAGCATTTAAACCTGTCACCTAGGAGCTTGTTTCCCTTCCTGGACAGATGCAGACCATCATGCCAGTATAGACCTTCATCTCTCCAGGCAGACCCAAAGTCCCCAATGAAGCCAAAGCACTGTGCTCTGCACCAGTTTTGCAACCATTCATTAAACTGCATGGTGTGAAGTACTGTAGCCTCACCCCTGCCATAGACTGGCAGCGCCTCTGAGAAGGTTACCATGCTTGCTACCTGTCTGAAGCCCCTCCCCAACTCCACAAATTCATCCTGCACTGCACTGATCTCATGCCTAGCTAGGTCCTTTGTCCCAAGGTGGACAATGATATCTAGTTCCCTCTCCTGTGATGCTGCTTCTGCAATCCTGAGGATTTGATTCCTGTCCCTCCAAGCCATGGTACCAGGCAGGCACCTTACTTCCCTCTCCTCTCCCTTCCCCAGGTCTACACCCCTAACAATTGAGTCCCCTCTCAGAAGCTGTTTCCTTCCCCTGTGGTGTTCTTACCACCCTTTTGTGGGTCTCCCTTGTGGATGTCCCCAGCATTCTTCTTGGTCTCCACTGAGAGTGTGATCATAGAGGAACCTTGATTTGCCAGACTGACATATGATTTGTGTAGAGGTACAACTAGGGGGCTATGCCTCTGTTCCACCACCCTCACCCTCCCAGAACCCACTGTGGTCTAGCTGCTCTTCACACTTGGCAACCTCTGAGGCAGTGGTTGTGGAACTGGTGCTCTTTGGGTGGGGGAGGCCTCCTTAGTCCTTGCCAGTTCAGCCTGGAGGTGGGCAACCTTCTCCCTCAGAGCTGACAGTTGCCTGCAAATAGGGCAGCAAAGCAGGTTCCAGAATGTCTCCCCGAAAACTGCTTCCCCACAGCCAGTGGATTGCACCACTCCCCACATGTCTCTCTCCCTTATAATATACAATGAGTAATATATAAACTATCTCTTTTTTTTTTTTTGGTGTGTACTTACTCTTTATGCACTGTGCTGGGTTATTAAGAATATGACAGTTCTGCCCCAAGACCTGTTGAGGAAGTGATATCAGAACCTTGGCTATAAAGGAAATGTCACACCTGGAATGAGCCACAACCACTGGTGACTGTTAGAAACAATCAAATACACCACTGCTCCACCACACTGGTGAGTACTGCCCTTTAAAGTAATTCAACCAACACCACAATTTACTAGACCACTGCTCCTACACAAACCACTCTACTGAGTCCAGGGATAAAAATGAACTCACTCCTCAGCCAGCAGGACACTTCTAAAATGTTGCACAAATATCCTTCCAAATCCTAGGTCTCAAGCACAGGAATCAAGCAACTTCAGTTGTAATTCATCCCTCTGGTTATAAAATTACTACACTTTAATGGAATCCTGCAATTCTCTTCTTACTGCCAATAAGAAAAAATGAAACTTTCTGTAGAAATTGTAGCTTACCTTCCTAACAAGTCCCCAACAATATTATGTCTTACCAAGTTCCCAGTTCCTCAAATGCATTTTAGTTTGTTCTCTGCAGTATAGCAAGTTTCTTAGCCTCAAACAGAAGCAGGCAAGTCTTTTCTGACTGGCTTCTCACTGTGTAGTTTGCCTAAGACAGCTCAGTGATAAAAGCCCCACCCAGAATTAGTTGATTGACTAGTGACACTTGTGATGTAAGCAGGCCTTTCAATGTAGACACTTTGCTATGTCTGATTCTAATACACAAACCCTTCTCTGAAACCAAGGATAAAAACTAACTCCTCAGCCAGCAGGACACTTCTAAAATGTTGCACAAATATCCTTCCAAATCCTAGGTCTCAAGCACAGGAATCAAGCAACTTCAGTTGTAATTCACCCCCTCTGGTTATAAAATTACTACACTTTAATGGAATTCTGCAATTGCTTCATTGTGGTTTGAAACCACAGAAGGAGCAGAACCAAACCACACAAAAACACGTATCCTGGATTTTAGGGGGCAGACTTTGGGAAAATGGGGAGATACTTGAAAGAGGCATTAAGGGGAATGGGGCAGGAATCAGGGGTTGAGGAACAGTGGGCAGTATTTAAAACAGAGATTACAAAAGCAACATAATTATGCATTAAGCAGGTTAACAAGAGGAAAAGGAAGAGGAGGCCATTATGGTTTTCCAAAGAGGTAGCAAAGAAAGTGAAAGCCAAAAAGATTGCATTCAGGCAATACAAAAAGACACAGGCAGACGGGGATGGGAAGAAGTACCAGGAGAAGCAAAGGGAGGCAGGGAGCTCAGTAAGGGAAGCCAAAGCTCAGACAGAAGATCACATTGTAAAGTCAGTGGGTAGAGGGGACAAAACCTTTTACAGGTACATAAGTGAAAAAAGAAAGGCAAAGGGAGGGATAGTGAGACTGAAGGGGAAGGATGGGGGCCACGTGGAGGATGACAACAGTAAAGCTGACATATTGAACAGGTATTTCTGCTCAGTCTTTACTGAGGAAGAGGAGGGTAATGGGTCTGAAGGGAGTACAAGGTGTGAGAATGGTGCAGAAATGGACACAAGTCCCTTTACATGAGAAAGGGTCCTGAAGGAACTAGAAGTAATAAGAGTTGATAAAGCAATGGGGCCAGATGGGGTGCAAACCAGGGTCCTTAAAGAACTCAGAGAGGTAGTGGCTGAACCTCTGGCTATTCTGTTTAGCCGATCACTGGAAACAGGGGAGGTGCCCAAAGACTGGAGGACAGCAGATGTAGTCCCCTTATACAAAAGTGGGAACAAAGAGGAAGTGAGGAACTACAGACCAGTCAGCCTCACCTCGGTAGTGGGGAAGATCATGGAAGCACTACTGAAGGAGAGATTGGTTGAACATCTGGTTGTCAATGGACTGCAGGATCCAAGGCAGCATGGTTTCACCAGAGGGAGGTCACATCAAACTAACCTCGTTGAATTTTTTGACTGTGTGACTAGGAAGGTGGATCAGGGGAGGGCAGTGGACATGGCCTATCTGGACTTCAGCAAGGCCTTTGACACTGTGCCACATAGAAGACTATTACACAAACTAGGGAATATAGGTGTGGGCAGGACAGTAGTGTGGAGGGTAGGAAACTGGCTGGGTGGCAGGACACAGAGGGTGGTGGTAAATGGCTGTCACTCCACAGAAGGAAAAGTGACCAGAGAGGCACCACAGAGATTAGTGCTGAGACTGGTCCTATTCAACATCTTCATCAGTGACATTGCGCAGGACCTAGAAGGTGGAATTTCACTGTTCGCTGATGACACAAAGCTCTGTAACAGAATAGACACACCAGAGGGAGTAGACAGAATGAGAAGGGACCTGCAGAAACTTGAAGAATGGTCAGGGGTTTGGCAGTTGAAATTCAATGCAAAGAAGTGCAAGATAATGCATATGGGGCACAAAAAGCCTGGCACAATATATCAGTTGGGGGTGAAGATATAGCATGCACCAAGCATGAAAGGGATCTTAGTTATCATCCTGATGACCTCAAGGTAGGGAAACAGTGTGACAAGGCAGCAGGTAAAGCAAATAGGATGCTGGGATGCATAGGCAGGGGCATCACCAGCAGGAAAAGGGAGGTCATGATTCCACTATACAAGACACTAGTGAGGCCCCACCTGGAGTACAGTGTACAGTTCTGGAGACCTTACCTACTTAAGGACATAGACAGGGTAGAGAAGGTTCAGAGGAGGGCAGCAAAGATAGTACATGAACTGCATCACAAGTCCTATGAGGACAGGTTGAAGGAATTGAATATGTACTCCCTGGAGGAGAGGAGAGAGAGAGGGGACATGATAGAGACATACAAGTATCTTACAGGGAGGAACAGGGTGCAAGAATACACTATTTTTAAGTGAAAAAGAAGTTCCAGGACTAGAGGGCATGGGATGAAGTTGGAGGGAGGATGATTCAGAGGAAATGTGAGGAAGAATTTCTTCACAGAACAGGTGGTGGACAAGTGGAACACCCTGCGTGAGGAAGTGGTGGGGGCTGAAACAATCACGGGACTTAAGAATGCATGGGATTGACATAAAGGAATTCTGGAGGTCGGGGTAAAGGGCAACAGAGTTCTAGGAAAACATAAACTGAAGTTACAAATTCAAATGGGCAGACTAGGTGGGCCATAGGCCCTTATCTGCTGATACTGTCTATGTATCTATGCATCTATGTAATTCTCTTCTTACTGCCAATAAGAGAAAATGAAACTTTCTGTAGAAAGAGTAGCTTACATTTCTAACAAGTCTGCAACAATATTATGTCTTACCAGGTTTCCAGTTCCTCAAATGCATTCTAGTTTGTTCTCTGCAGTATAGCAAGTTTCTCAGCCTCAAACAGAAGCAGGCAAGTCTTTTCTGACTTGCCTGCTTCTTTTAGTTACTGGGTCTGTTAATATTTTTTTTTTATTGCTGTATGTTGTTGTTTGTGCTTTTTATCTCTATTGTATTTTCTTCCCTTGTTGTCCATGAAAACAGGCAGGTATCTGTTCATGGGCTAACCAAGTCATTCAATAAATAAAAATCAATCAATATTCTACCTTTGGAAAGACTGACCTACACCCTGAAGAAAGAGAAGAAAAATGTGGAAATTCCTAGGCACCATACTTAGACTTACTTTCCCCTCTGGAGGCAATGTTAATAAGAAAATGCAACTCAGGTTTAATTAAAAATCACTCAAAAAAGAAATGTCATTTTGCTTAAATTTATCTTCACCAAAATCTTAATGAGGCTGCAAAAATGAGATTTAGATATCTGTATGAAATGTTTTTTATCCAGCATCTGTTGATTGTACCAGTTAATAGTTTTTTGTTGTTAATGTTTAATAGTGCTGTGTTTACCAGGTCAAACTATAGTCCTGATAAACAGGATAAGTAACGTTCTGTATATACAAATGAGATAAGAAAGGAAGATAAGAGTTTTATTTGTAACATCTACAAAACACCAAGACTATCTAATGTATGTATTGTCATGTTGTATTTATACTAGGAGTTATACTAGGAATAGATTAGATGCACAAATTGCCGATTTGCCCATTATCATGCATCTCCCACAAGGCTGGTTATTTTTTACCTTAGTTTGAAAGCAAATAATTATCTAAATTTACTTTAAAGGCATTGAAAGATTCCACTTCAACCACATCGCTTGGGAGGGAATTCCATAAGGGTATAATTCTATGTGTATAGAAGCATCTTCTCTTATTACCCCCAGGGAATGTTAACTTTAGTTGGTGACTATGACTTCTCAAACAGAATTTCCTATGGTTTCTTATTAAACCCAAATCACTCATTAGTTGTTCATAACATAGGATATGTTGTACATTTGTAGCAAGTCTCCCCTAGTTCTCCTTAACTCCAATGAGTATACATTTAATTCTGATGATTTGAACTCATAAATCATGCTATGCAGCCCATCCCCTAATCTATTGATCCTTCTCTGGACGCCCTTCAAACTTCTGATGTCCCTTCAGAGGTAAGGACTCCAGTGTGGTGTGCAATAATCTAGGTGCGGCCTCACATAAACCCTGTACAGAGGCAAAATGCATGCCCTATTCCTGAAGGTGAAGGCCATTTTTATACATCCAATGATCTTGTTTTTTTTTTTTAATCACCTCATTGCACTGTTTGCTAAATGTAAGGTCACTAGAGATGATAACCCTAGATCCTTCTCAGTGTCTACTGATTTTAGTGGTCTATCATTGAGGAAGTATATATTCTGTTAGATTCACCTTAATGCATGATGACACATTTGTCCATGTTGCACAACATGGCATTGATCCTTGCCCATTCTTCTAGAACTATTGAAACATTTTTTAAGGATTCTACTCCATGGGTGTTATTCACTTTGGCAGCTATATTGATGTCATCAGCAAATCTGATGGCAAAATTTGTTAGCCCCACATTTATGTCAGAAATGAAAATAGTAAACAGGGCACACCCCGATACAGATCTCTGTGGCACACCACTAGTGACTGGTCCTGCTTCAGGCAAATATCCCTTTATTCAGACACTCTGAGTTCAATTTCTCAAACATGCCTCCACCTAATTCATTATAGTTTTATTAAATCCCATGCTGTGCATTTTCTCAATTAAGATGAAATGTGGCACTTTATCAAAAGCTTTACAGAAATCTAAATAAATTATGTCCACAAAAGATTTTCTTTTGAGCAGTGCACTAACTCTCTCATAAAATACTAAGTTATTTGTTTGGCATAATTTAAACCCTTGCTGAGTGTTGTCTTCCAGGTTATTTTTAATGATTTCATGCTCAAATTTGTCCTTAATGAGTGACTAGGATTTTTCCAAGGATATTTGTTAGACTAATGGGTCGATAATTTGCAATAATAAGAAAAGTCATGATTTGCTCTGTTCCCTCTGCCACTCTTTTTGAAAATGGGTACTGCTGTTGCAGTTTTCCAATCACAAGGAATTTCCCCTTCGGCAAGAGACATGTTATAGATCCTATGCGATGGGTCTACTTTACTGTTTGAAATTGATCAACAGCATTTTTTTAAACAACTATCAATTGGGGGAAGGCATGATCCTCAATTTTAACTATGGCCAGTCTTAAAATTGAATTCCATACTACAATGGTAAAACAACATTTTATATGATATGCCAAATTTGATTCATTTTTATTTAATTGAATTTATTTTTTAAACTTGTAGGCCTCATGAGCATAACTGCCCGTTTTCACAGGTGACAAGCGAATACAATAAATACATGTACAACATCAGCTCAGACGTACAATTCAATAACAAAGTGAAAAAAGACATGCAAACATACAGTATTACAATAACATTTCAAATACTATAAATAACATATACATTTCTGATTATCTTTCAGAAAAGGAATACATTTCCCTTTAAAGTTAAAAACCGTTCTACAGTTGACCAATTCCCCCAGCAAAGAGTTAAAAAAAGAGGAGCATGATAAAGTAAAGATCTCTGACCAACTACTTTCCTGAACAAAGGAACATTGAAGGTTATGCTATTCTGGGATCTAGTACCACAGCTGTTAACAAGTCATGGAAACAGAGTTGCAATTAAGTTTGGGAGAAAACCAGAAATGTTTTTAAAAATGAAAATGTCCATTCTCAATAAAAATCTGTTTTCCAGAGACAAGCAATCGAACTGTCTATATAAGAGGCAATGGTGAATTTGAAAAGGGGCATTTAGCATAAATCTATTTATTGCATTATATATGACCCGAAGTCTGTCCAGCAGCTTAGAACTGGCTGCAGAATAGACAATGAGGCCATAGTCTAATATGCTCAGTAGAAAATGATGTGCCAATAGAAACCTAGTTTCACTAGTTAAAAAAGATTTAACTTTATATAAGCCTCCCAGCCTTTGGTGGATAGTATTCCTTACACTGTTCATATGTAACTCAAAGGATAGTTTACAGTCCAAGACTAATCCAAGATACCTTAAGTTTTCTACCAGTTCAGTAACATTCCCATTGAGGTCTGTGACCATAGGTAGAGCTTTACATTTTTGTTTATCCGTAAACACGATTGCTTTTGTCTTTTTGTAATTTAAAACCATACAATTTGAAATTAACCAGTTTTGAAAAATATCAAAATCAGCCTGGTTCTTCTCAAGGGCACCTTCAGAGCTTGAACTTATATCATACAATACTGCATCATCTGCATACATAGTCCAAGAAGTTTGAGTGCAAACTCTGGGTACAGTATTCATATAAAGTGAAACAATAAGTGGTCCCAAATTTGAACCATGTGGAACACCACAAAGGATCAGTTCATGCAAGGAAGACCCTCCACCAGAGGAGGTAATGTAAAATCTATTCCTCAACTAATCGGAGAACCAATTAATAACCTCCCTTGAAAAGTGTAACTTCTGTAAAATCCCTGACAGTAAACTATGCTCAACCAAATCAAAGGCCTTGTTGAGGTCAACAAAAACAGCTGCAACAGAGTGCCCCTTATCTAGAGCACCCTGTACGCAGCTGGTGAACCCCACCAAGGCTGTCTCTGTATTGTGTTTGGCTTTAAAGCCATGCTGTTGTTCTGATAACAAATTCTATTTATTCAAAACCTCTATGGTCTGATCCAGGATAATTTTTTCAAGAATCTTTAACAATAGGGAAAGAAGGGGAATGGGACAATGCTGGAAACCAAAGTAGGGTTTCCACTCTTAAAAATGGGCCTAATGCTTGCAAGCTTCCATTGATTAGGGAATATTCCAACGCATAAGGACAAATTAAATTTAATGGAAAGCAGATAAGCAAAGATTTAACCCCCATCTTTAAAATCCTAAAGTCTAAACCATCATGGGATACAGAAGGTCAGGGGTCATTACCTAACAAATACGTTGCATCTATTTCAGAGGATACCTTTTTAAAATAAAACTTTGGTGATGTAGAGTCATTATTTGCATTTTGAGACTCGGGTACCGAGGGAGAAAACTGTGATCTGTAACCATCTAGGTCACCTAATTAGTTGTTAAACATCTGGGAGACGAAACCCAGGTTGCTTATTATAGAGTTGCCCTTATGTAAAGAGAGGGATGTAATTTTTCCCCCTCCCTAGCAATTCATTCAAAGTCTTCCAGGTATTTTTAACATCCCTGAATGCTTTTTGCTGCTCAGACAAAAAAAAAAATGTGTCTTTGCCTTTCTATTGTCAGACTTACACCTATTTCTAAGATTTTTATAATTCTGTAATGAAATAACATCCTTTTTTGTTTTAAGCTGTTTCCAACATTTTTCCCTAGAACACATCAATTGTAGCAATTCAGGTGATACCCACTGATGTTTATTGGACCGTACTCTCATCCTTTTTAAAGGGGCTATTTTATTAACTATCAATAAGAAACAACTTGAAAACTGAGCAAGCATTACATTGGGATCCTTAAGGAGTTAAAGCTGAGCCCAATCTACCCCGAGAAAGCAACATCTACAACCTCTGAAGAACGTTGTTTTAGGTTTCTGAATTCAATATACTGAGGAGCATTTTTTGTTCAGCTTAGCAGACCAATCACAAAAAATGAGACAATGGTCATTCAGACTATCCGGCAGCACCCCAGAATTTAATATCCTAGACAGGTTTGTAACCAATAGCCAATCTAGAATGGTCCCAGTACCATTTTTTGTAATTAAATCTAGTAACTTCATTTATTAGTTGCTGTACACCCATATCAAACAGAAGTTCCTTGACATCATTTTTTAGGTCAGCTCCCCAATCACAATTTAGGTCACCTATTATAATCCATTCTTGATTTGGGGTTAAGACTTTTTTAAAGTTTATAAGGAGATCCAGGCCCTGGCTACTATGTCCTGGTGGAGAATAGATAGAACATACTATTAAATGTTTTTTCTTGACCCAAGAGTACCTCCTGTATTTTTATATATTTGCATTTGTATTTTTATATATTGTATATTTGTGAATATTGTATGTCATGCTACTCTTAATGTAATGAGTCTCTCTCAAGGATCAGATTGTAAATGGGTCACTGTAGTGGTGTAAGTAGTAATAAAGCTCTTGGGCTCTATTCTAAAAGGGGGCTTTGATCAGAGCAAGCTGCAGCAAACAGCAGCTTCCACTGAAGCTTGGTGCACCATGGACCCTGCACCAGATTCTGGTACAAGGAGGTGTCCCAGCGCCTAAGTCCCATAACCTACGGTGACCACATCCAAGCTCCAAACATACTGTGTACCAGAGGGGTCTGCCACAGGCTCCATGTGGCTGGGGCAAGTGTTGCCCCTGTCCACCAACAATGGCATCACCCAGACAGACTGTATTCCCCACAACTCCAGTGGTCTAGGGGCCACCTCCCTGAACCCCGATCTTGTGGTATTGAATAAATAGATATAACAACCATTTCCCTGGTGGTATAGTGGCCTCCCCGAACCCCAATACTGTGGTTTTGCATTAACAGATACAACACCCACTTTCCTGGTGGTATAGTGGCCTCCCACACCCTCCTAACCCAGGCCAGTAGTGGCCACAACTCCACTCCCTCCCAAACCCAGCTCAGAGCTGACAACCAGCACAACTCACCTCACACCTCTGTGGCTGGCCACTGACTGAACTGTCATTGAGAGTACTGTAATGTGTACCTGTGTCAGGTTTGGGGGGAGCGGAGTGGTGGACACTACCAGCCAGGTGGGGAGCCACTATACCACCAGGGAAATAGGTGTTATATCTGTTAATGCAATATCACAAGATCTGGGTTGAGGGATGGGGGCCACTATACCACCAGGAAAGTGGGTATCTCATCTGTTAATGCAATACCACAGGATCAGGGTTCAGGGAAGGGGGGACGCTACTCCCCCAGGGCAGAGGAACTGTTTAATTCATGCAAGATGGCAATGTGGGGGTCATGTACAGTGGAACATTGATGCATTCAGGACAATACTCCCAGTGGGGAGGTCTATAAGTACCTGTAGACCAGCTCTGGCTGGTCTTAGGGTACTTGGAAATTCTCCCACTGGGAGTGTTCTGAGAATACCATTCTCAGGAATGTGGCAGCCTGCACCTGCCACATTTCCCCTTGCACCAGGTCACAGTCCATTTTCCAGTACATGGGTGGTGCAAGCCCTGTTTGGGGCAGGCAGCCTGCGTTTGACACCAGGCTACCTTTGAGAATAGCTCTGAGAGCTGTGTCGGGTACAAGGTGCCACTTGTGACATGTATGATTGGCACAGGCACCTTGTGCCATTGCCAGGGATTTGAGAATAGGGCCCTTCCTTAATTTTTTGACAGGATTTAAACTGTAAGAGCAATGTCTGTTTTCATGGTCATCCTGATGAAAACTTTCCCAAAGTAGTAAATTATTAACAAAACTAAATTAGTTACCTGTCAGATCTCCTGATACCATCCTCCTCTTCCCGTAATCTCCTCTCCTCTGGTGCCGACCTCCTAACTGTTCCAAGAGCGAGGTTAAAATCTGCGGGCGACCGAGCATTCAGTGTCGCCGCTCCCTCTTTTTGGAATTCATTGCCAGCTGCAGTTAGGGAGGCCCCGAACCTTACTACCTTCAAGGTTTGCCTAAAGACTCACCTATTCTCACATGCTTTTGGGGTTTGATAATGATTATGTATATGTGTTTTTTCTGTTATGTATTTATATGGCATGAAATGATGTAATAATTTCTCTACTTCTTTTTATTGTGCAGCGCCCAGAGCCTTTGGGATTGGGCGTCTTTTTAAATAAAAATGACTTGACTTGACTTAAAACCACACTCGATAAAATACTATCAAAACTAAATTAAACCCACAATAGATAAAATACAGTCATAACAACACAGACAATGATGGCAGAAGAAAAGTAAGGATGCATATAGTTTGACAGTAATACCTAATCTGTCCTGGGACCTATTGTCCAAATGGAGTTCAATCCTTCCCTGTCCCACACCTGCTCCCCTGACTACTGTTACTAACCTGAATCCCCACCAAACCACTTACTCTGTCCCAGCCATGTATGAAGCCATTTATGGCCTTGTCATCCGCCACATTTGCCTGCGGACTGTTCCATGACTCCACTACCCTTTCTGTCAAGTAGAACTACCTCTCATCCCTCATAAACCTTCTCTGCCCCAACACCAGTTTCCACTTGTAACTTCAGGTTCTAGAATCTTTATTCCTGCCTATAGTTCCACAGAGTAAACCCCCCTTTCAGGATCTTGAAGGTCTTTACCATATCCCCCTGTTTATTTATTTATTTATTTATTTGCATATCTGAGTAACTCCTGTGAGCTACAAGCTCATTTACAAAGGTTCCACATCACTGAGTACAAAATACACACATAGAGAGTTCTACAATATTTCAAAATTGTTACAACAGATCAACAATGTAAAACAAATCAGATTAGCTATGCTGTATTAAGCTGTTACACTAGAAGTATGAGTAGGAGGTAAGGGGTAGGGTGAATAGGAGAGAAGGAAGGCAGAGGTACAGGAGGCATGAATTGGGTTGAAGGTAGAATCGAGTGGGAGCATGAGAAGTAGACAGTTAGCAGAGGATCAGCAATTAAGGAGCTGCCCAAGGGGGCCTTGTCAGAGTAGGGTAGAAAGTCAGGAGGGGTCACAGGGGTGGCGGGGGGTGAGTGGGTGTGACAGGCGAGGCACAGGGGTAGGGGTAAGGGAAGCCAAAGGGAGGTGTGAGGATATAGGGGGAAGGGGTGTGGTAGATGATGGATGGTAAGGTTGATGTAAGATGTGAGTAAGGGGAGATAGTGTGAGAGTGGGAAATAGGTGGGAGGATGGAAAGGAAGGTAAGGGAGAAAGTGCTGGTGCAGGAATGTAGACTCTGGAAGGGTAGGGGATTGTTCACGTTAGAGGGCAGGATTATTGTGCTAGATACCTTAATGGGGGAAGAGGTGGGAGAGGAGGATGGGTTGGAAGGGTATAAAATAGGAGGAAAGGGGATGGGGTGTGGGGCTGGGGGAGGTTGGAGACTAAGTGCTGGTGTTGGATATTGTCAAGGGGAAGTTGCCATTGGAGAGGGGGTTTGTAGCCTAAGGAGAGGGGGAATGGGAGCTAGATGTTACAGTCACACCTGCTTGAGGCAATCAGATGATCCCCAAGTTGAGATGTGAATTGACCTGATCTCCAGTGAGTACATATTCGGTGCCTTGAGATGACCAAGTTGAGATGTTGATGAACAGTTCATTAGCATGCATGAACTGTTTATGAATCCAGTTAATAAATGGTCGTGAAAGTTCATGGTTCATGAACATGCACGTATTGTGCACGAAAATTAATTGGCAGACTTGAACTCATGAACATTTATGTCCATGTGTACAAAGTTCACTAACATTCATGAACATTTATGCATGGTTTGTGGGTTTTGTTGGCTGGATTGTTAATGAGAATTCCTCAAAGTTCATCACTGTTTATCACTTCATCAACTTAAATAATTCATAAATAATGCATACACAAACAGTACAATTCATAAGAATTCATACATTTTAGCCACATATCTGAATTACTGTTGCACATTCATGAATATTACGCTAAACGTTTGGTCCAATCCACTATATGGAGACAACATTGGGGTGTGCATATCATGTAGATGAGGGGCTCTGCTTAAGGAAGTGAGTATGTCCTGCACACCTTGGCTGTTAACAATTTATGTGAACAGAAAAGTAAAATGTATCCACTTATGCAAAAAACCTCTTACTTAAAACGTGTTAAAAAAGAGACAAACTGAATACATTAAAGAGCAACAGGCATGCTCACCTTTAAGAATCCCAGAGCCCCCACATAAAGTTTGCATCTTTCAGATTCTTCTTAGTTTAGCAGCGGCTTTGATTTGAATGAATCTGACCTTGAAAATATATAAAAAGTATTTATATATAGACCCAATTCATTTCAAAGGAGCATGCTCCAGTGCTCATTTTACTGACATGTTGCAAATTATTTGAGCGTGTGTGTGTGTGTGGGGGGGCAGCATACCAGGAAGAGAAAGGAATCAAATGGCCAGCTCCTCATTGCAAAATTACAATCATTTACCCATCTAAACTGCAAAAAAAAGTTAAAGTACCAATGGTACTGAAGGTGCTAAATAAGGTTTGTAAAGTGTGAAATAATTATTTCTTAAAACACAATATACTATTAGCTTGCCTGGATTCAAAATTTCAACTGGATTTTGCTGATCCTTTACCTGCTTAGCAAACAGACATTCAGTGCACTACTAAGCTGCAGGTAAGTGAGTTACAGTTCACATGATGTAGAGGCATGTCACAACCTACAATCAGGAAAATGGAGATATAATCCCAGCAGGTGATATATGTTTACAAATATTCGTTCTTAGCTAAATTAACTTCTCATATAGTTAACTATCCCAGCTCCACACCACCATGAATCACCTCTTAAGTGATTTTCATCTTATAAATAAAGTGGAAATAAAAGTCCTTCACAACATTTGAGCCTCTGATCCTTTGCATGCTAAGCAAACACACATGCAGTGTGTTGCTAAGCTGCTAGTAAGTTGTGGGTCCTATGGGGTAGAGATGTATCACATCCTGCAAAGCAGGGGAGTGGAGTTCTAACCCCAGAAGGTGATTTACCTTCACTAATTGCTGTTCTTAGCTAAATTTACTTCTCATATAATTTGATATTCTAACTCCACACCACCCCACACCACATGAATTACCATTGGAGAGAGATTCCATCTTACTAAAGAGAGTTTAAGTTCCCTCCAGGATTTGAACTGCTTATCACTTGCATGCTAAGTGAACACACATTTAGTGTGCCACTAAGCTGACAATAATGAGTTGTAGTTCCTGTGATATAGAGGTTATACCCTGAAAACAGGGGACTTGGGATTTAATCTTAGCAGGTGATTTACTTTCACACATTGTTGTTCTTAACTAAAGTTACTTCTCATATATTTACAATTTCAACTCCACACCACCATGAATTCCCACTCATATGAGTTTCCACATTACAAAAAAAATAAACAAATGTATACACCTCCGTCTAGCTCTGAATCACTAATCCTTTGTCTGTTAAGCAAACACACATTCAATATGCCACTGAGCTGCAAGTAAGTGAATTGCATTTCCTATGGTGTAGACATTATGTCAAAACCTGCAAAATAGGCAACTGAAATCTAATTCCAGCAGGTGCTTTACCTTCACAAACTACTGTTCAGAGCTTAATGTACTTATAAAATACATTAGTCCAACTCCACACCACCATGAATTCTCAAGTAAATTTCCATCTTACAAAAAAAGTCAATAACATGTTTAAGCCCCTACTAGGATTCAAACTATGTCTACCTGAATTTAAACAGCTGATACTTTGCCTGTTAAGTAAACAAAAATTCAGTGTGCCACTGACCTACATGGAACTGAGTTGCATGTCCTACGGTATAGAGGATATGTCACTACCTGCAAAACAGGTGACTGGGATCTCATTCTGGCAGGTGATTTACCTTCACAAATTGTTGTTCTTAGCTAAACTGACTTCTCATATAATTTATTATTCCATCTTCAAACTACCATGAATCATCACCATATTACAAAAAAAAAGAATAAGTCCCTGGTAGGATCTGACCAACTAATCCTTTGCCTGTTTAAGCAAACACACATTCAATGTGCCACTGAGCTATGGACAAGAGAGTTGAAGTTCCTATGGTGGTGAGTTTATGTCACAACCTGCAAAACAGATGACTTAAATTGTATTCAAACCCACATATCCAGCCCGGTGGCACTGAGGGTTGAGGCATTGAATGCCACACCTCGCGCCACGCCAGCGACCCGGGTTCAGAAACGAGCTGGGAGTCGCCGGGGGTCAGCAGGGGTGGGAAGAGATCGAGCATCTGGAGGACTGCTCTCTCTTCCTGGGGAGGGTGGGAGTGTTGCTCGCTCTTCGTGTGACCTCTGATGGTGGCCAGGGGTGCACCAAATGGGCAAGCACAGTGAACGCCAGGGGTGGGTGGAGTCACGGCATTACATTGCCTTGCAAGCCATGCTCCGGAAGGGTGGAAAGGGAAACAAAAAACACTAAAAATACCCCATCTCCCGAGAAGATGATGAGGACTTCAGTGATCTCCCTCTCATCCCCAATGCAGGACCACGCTACATCGGGGATCCAGACTGACCTCTCGAGGGGATGGACCCTCTAACTTAAGTAAAGAGCTACCTAGGGCAGGTGGGACTGGTTCCAGGGGGTGATCCGGAATGCTGGGAAGTTCCTTCGAGAGAGGGTGAACCGATGGTGGCTGGTCACTGCGGGGAGAAGTAGGGGCAGGATCGTGTGGGCACCTCCGAAGGATGCCTCGTAGGAGTCCAGGCATAAATAAAGAAAAAAAAAAAAACTCACAAATGCTTCAGCCAGGACTAATTTAACTGACTACAACATACTGTAGAACTAAGCTCAATTATCTGAAAGTCTTCTGTTTATCTTTGCTGAAACCCTTCACTACAGCAGCAATGACATCTAACAGTTTCTTGCATACAAGAAAAATTGTAGTGAGGACCAATACTGGCCAACAAAGCCATGCTGCCAAAAGCATAGTGAATAAAAAAAATTGTAGTGTGAAAGAAGAAATGTACAAAACAGGGGATCAGACCCAGGTGTGCATACATCTGAAACCCTATGCCAGGCCCAAAAAATCCCATCACTGACATCATCCAAGACATCATGCAGCTGAATCATTCATACTAAATGTAACATTAAACCATACTAAATGCACAAAAGAGCACGTATGACTACAAAAGGTGCTAACTGTTATGCTGTTGCATCTAAACATTATGGAAGCTGCAGTACATACCTCCTAAAGAGGTAGGCTTTATGTAGGATATTTTGTTAAAGCACCAAAAGAGGTGCTTTTAAGCCAAATATTGTGTACCCAACTACTGTCTGGTGAAAGATTGTTCCTGCTTATACAATAGGAACTTTTTACCATGCAAATTCCTGCTGCTTCCATATCAACACTATTTACACTAGGTGCTAGCTAGTGTCATGGGTGCTCACTGGGTATTAATGTTGTGGTCAGCTTCTTGATGCTTTGGTAGAAAATTCCCACCAGGTGCCACTGTTGCAGTGATTCTCTGGTTGCTTTGGCACTGGGTGCTCTTTGGTTTCCTATTTAGTGGTTGCTTTCAGGATGGGTCCACCAATGTACCCTAGACTATCCTGCTTTTTATGCTGCACACTAGTCCACCCTGGCTCACCCAGTATAGTTCCCATCTACCTAGCTCACTGCGCAATGTTGGTGGCCTTCTCCATCACTTAAAGCTACTGTATATCCCTCTCAACGGACCATTTGCTCAACTTCAGTGACCTCTAGGAAAATTCAGTAGTAACATCAAATTTGTCAAGCAATTTTGTGAGATTCCCTATTTATCCTTAAAAAAAAAAGTTTGGGGTTAGCAGTGTTCTTATTATACACTGCCTCAATTTCTTTAAAAAAAAATCCTATACATTGTACTGTACTGTAAGAGGTTTGTCTGTATATCTTATGAAAAATTAATAAAAAAGTTTAACTATAAAAAAAAAAGTTTGGGAAAATCCTCTAAAATAACTTTTGCTATACCCACAGAAAGAGTCCAGTTCCTATTGTAGTATGCAAACATTATCTAGTGGATTTTAAACTAGACTATCAGATGGAAGCATCCTCTCCTGATAGCAGTGAACACACTACCAAAAAAAAATTAAAAATCCCTAATGAAAGGTTTCACAATTCTCAATAGGGATTTTCAAAAATCCTTAAAAATCCCTTGACTAATCTGGTAGGGATATACTACATAAAACTAAATTGCAAAAGCCCTGCACTCAGTATCCTGAAACTAATTTGCAAACACTTTGCATCCCGACACTCTGGAATTGCCCGTGGCAGAGGTTATTAGTATGTTTCGAGGGGACTTCACCCTCGCACCACCTTTATTTTAGATTACAAACTCCACCACGGGCATATCCCGAGTTTCTGGATACAGACTGTCGAGCAATCAGTTTTGGGATACCGAGTGTTGGGCTTTTGCATTTCAGTTATAAGTAATACTCCCTTTGGTGGTACTATGTAAGCAATATCAGAAGGAAGTAAACAAAGAAAAGTAATTTCTTTTGTGGGAAAATAATTAGTCTTCTTAGAAAAAAACAATGTGACAAAAATGTTACCAGTTTCACCTTGCGACTTACTCATAAATGAATACTCTTGCAGTCCTATATGGATTTGCAGAAGGTCTAATGTTTGATTTGTGGGAGCCTTTTCAGACTCTTCTTCAGTGGAAATGTTACTCAGTGCCTAGTCAGCCTAAACTGTAATCCCAATTAGATCAACCCAACTGCATATTAAACACACTCAGAATCTTCCAACACTGCCTCTGTTCTGGTCTTTGAGAACTGGTAATCCGACATACTGTGCCTGGTTGGTAACTTGCGGGCTTTTAAGTGAACTGGTGATTAATAGGATGGTTAACATGTGTATGACTGGCATTCATATCCTGTCTAAGGCTGATTAACAAGCAGATGACTGGCAGAATGGTTAGCTTGCTGGCTCTGTTAGAAAGAGGAAACAATGGCAAGTTTAAAACAAACCTACAATATCCACCCAAACAGTTGTTAAGGTACAAATACAAAAGGAACAATAACTCAGCATTAAGTTTGCTCAGACATACAGTTATACTGAATGGATATCTAAGATTTCCACAAAAAAGTAGGATTTAGGATTTTCACGTAAAGCTGCAGGAAATCCAAAATACTAACTATTAAGATACCAAACTTGATTCCAATACAGAAGTTCAATCTGAGTTGGCATCCATTAAGCATCCCCCATCCTGCAAATGTAAAATCTTCTTAAAAAATTACCCCATAAGCTTCAACCTCCCTTCTACCTTCCAGACACATGAAGTCATATACGGTAAGGTTACTAAACAAATAATACAGAATTCCTTATCCTATTTTGCTATAGTGCCAATTGTGCCTGCAGGCAGTTCCTTGTAATAATAACAAATATTCCACCCACTCTATATCAGGAGCCCTACTCATACTCATGCACAAGCCACAGTCCCACCCCCCCCAGTTCAGTCAAGCACCCACACCCAACATGCAAGCTAGGCCCCACATTCAGTACACTTCACTGCATGGTATGGTGGCATGCCCAAAAGAGTCAGGACTCAGAAATAAACTCATTCTTCCAAACCATTTTTGTGCAGTGTTGCTTTATTTATTAGAAAAGTGTTTCAAAGGCATAATGCCACCAGAAACATCACAACAGATTCAATATTGCAAACATCTTCTTTAAGCAGGAAAGTATTGTCTCACTTCTTGTATAGGTTTGCACTTCAGCTATCATTACATATTGTAGTCAAATACTTTTTATGTGGCTATTAACTTGTGAACATTGTACCACAAATTATGGCGGTAACCAAATCAGCTTATAACAGACTCCAACCAAAGATCAGACTGCTGTGTATACACCTTAACATTTCATTATCATATGGACCCCCCCCACCGAAATCAGCCACATCAACACCCTTTTCATGGTTTGACTTTGCAGTTTATTAGGTAGACTCAACACATTCCAGTTTTCACAATTTCATGATATCACATTATCAACATCTTTTCTTTACAAACCCATTCTTTGGGGGTATTACCCTTTATTTACAATTCAGCCAAACTATAACAACCATATGTATTTACATTTCTTCTCGGGTCTGGGCGTGCATGACCCAATGCCCCCCTTTGCAGCTTATCCTCCTTCTGGGCTCAGGTGTCCCACATGATCCCCCAGCCCTGTCCCCATTGGGGTGAATACACCATAAGGACCCCTTCCCCCACTGTATTCCCCCTTCGTCTGGGCTCCCCTTTTTTTCCTTGCAGCCATGACACCTGTTGCTTTCAACAGGAACCCTTTGACACTCACATGTCCCCATTGCCCTCACCCGCAACCCACATGTGCAAAACAAAACTACTCACTCCCATGCTCTGCTCTGGGTGGAGGTGGGAAGTTAGGTTAACTGCTGCAGGAGAGAGAGAGGGATATTCTCTCCCTGCAGCTCCTTTCCTACCTTCTTCAAATCCACACCCCAGGTCCCTTTGTTCAATCTCCTCTTGTCAGTCATGCATTCCAGCCCCTAACCCAGCCCCTACCATGACCTCACTGCCCCTCCCTGTGATGTCATCCCTCTGCATCTCCTCCCTGTCTATCCTCTGGTACCTGACCCCTCCAACCCCCTCCACCTCCCTTGTCATCCCAGCTAATTCCATGGGGGAAAATGGCAACTTGGGCTGCCCTTTAATAGGGCAACCTCTTTAGTCAATTGGACCCCCCCAAAAAAAAAACAGCCACATCCATACCCTTTTTCATGGTTCGACTTTGAAGTTTATTAGATAGAGTCAACACATTCCAGTTTTCACAATTTTATGATATCACATTATCAGCATTTTTTTTTTACAAACCCATTCTTTGGGGGTATTACCCTTTATTTACAATTCAGCCAAACTACACTAACCATATGTATTTACATTTCTTCTCAGGCCTGGGTGTGCATGAGCCAATGCCCTCCTTTGCAGCTTATCCTTCTTCTGAGCTCAGGTGTCCCACCTAATCCCTTAGCCCTGTTCCCTTTGGGGTGAATACCCCATAAGTTTCCCTCCCCCCCATTGTACCTCCCTTTGTCTGGGTCCCCTTTTTTCTCCACTAGCCCATAGGCCACTGACCACTGGTCTGGCTTCTTTACTTCCTCCCACTAAAAACTAGCAACCCCCTGTATCCTTGCCATTTTTCTACTGCTTCCCTGATTGCCCCATTTAGTGCTGTGTTCCCCAACACTGACATGTGCATCCCATCTGGCCAGTATGTCCCCAGTGTGTCATGTGTTATGAGCTTGTGCTTTATGTATAACCCCCCTACCTTCCTAGCCCAGTCAGCCATTTTCCAGTTTATCCTTTTTCATGTCCTAGCCACTGCTAAAACATCCCTGGCAAACCTCCAACACCTGTGTGGTATAACCTCAGACCATGCCAGCATCACCTGTAGCCACCACTTCTTAATTATTGCAAAGTCTCTTAAAATCCTGTGGACCAACTCCACCCAGGGCATGTTGCCAGATCATTCTCCCCTGCTTAGATGATTATCAAATCTGGTTTTGGTAGGATTCTGCTGCTCTCCTCCACCAACAGCAAAAACTACCACCACTTCAATCCCCTCAGTCCATGACACACTATCAATGTCTTTCCTGGGTTTTGTCCTAGCTGTTGACCCCTGGCTGTGTTGACTGCCCATTGCTCTGCCCATTGGATAAAAGAATGGCCAACGATCCACACCACCCTACACTATCTGTCCCTTGGAAAACATAAAAAAAAGATGTTAAACTTCACTTTCACACATACCTCTTATATGCCTGTGAGGACCACCGGCCAACCCTCTGCACATTGAGGCAGGACTGTCATGAAAATAAATTACATTAACTTAAACATCTATATGGATTTTAGTGTCTGATCTTTACCTGAGCTGTTGCACCTGATAGCAGTTTACAGAGGTCTTCACACCACAGCAACCTAGCTCCATGCATTAAGAACTCTTTAAAGTGACAGGATTACCCTTGGACACATTGTTTTGCTTGAAATCATCTTGTTTGTTGTGGACTGATTTTCCAAGGATGTTCCTATATCTTAAACTTTAAGTACCCATTTGTGGTTGTTTGGATTGTTTAAACATAAATTGAGACTCAGTGGATATTCATTGTGATGGAATATTTATCTATTATTATCACAGGTAATTTTGGAGCTTATCCAGTATATTTATGCACACTGTACATAAAGTTATTGAGTGAACATGGCACAATTTTCAGAGGTGTGTGGCAATGCTGAAACTGCCTACTCATTTTGTAGCTTCACTGATGAGGAGAGTGAAACTTTATTTCAAGCCATTAAAGGAGATAGGGATTTAACCACTTCTGAAGTAGATACAGCAAAGAATATTAATAGAAAAGTATAGAATATAAAATTCAAAGATATACGACTTGAATGGCAAGGTTTAACACTGTCAAAATACCTAGAGTACAAACGCATACGTAGGGACTTGTGGGTGCCTGTTGAGCCTAATCTGGGGATTAATGATGAGGAATTAGAGAGGAAATTGGATGGAATCCACACAAGGTGTAGTGTGGATTTCATGTACACCCTAATAAAGGCAGTTATTAAGGCATGAGAAAAGACAGCAGAAGAAATACATGAACAGGAAGAAGCCCTTAAGACACAATTGAAATTAGAAGATTTTAACAAATGGTTAGAAGAGACAAAGGAGAAGCTTCTTGACTATGAGAAAAACATAAAAGAGGTCAAGATGAAAAAATGTCACCGTGACAGAATTGACTATAGAGACAATAAAATATATACTTACAGAAAAATCAGACACCGGCAAATGAGGGGTGAAGGCAACAGTTCTGGTAGTTCAGACAGCCACACAAGAAGTACATTTCGGGAGAAAACTACCAGAGGTCCTTTTTTAAGGAAGAAAACACAACAGGGCAGACAGGAGAGAGATATAGAACAGCCAGGTACATCCAATATACCCCAGATGGGGAGACAGGCACCCCCAGGCCCCTCCAGAAGATACAACCTAAGGGACAAAACAGTAGGAGAGACAGAAGGAGGAGATGGAGGGCAAATAGGGTGGGGATAAAGAGGGCCCAACAAAGGGAACAGAGGGAGACTGTAGTTTTTAACTTAAGTAAAGGACCATATCTCAGTTAGAAGTTGACACACTAAGCCTAGGGTTATCATATTCAATAACCAAAGATTTAAATAGGTTTCAATTGGAAGTGAACCTACAAAGATTTTTTTAGGAACATCAGATTACAGATACAATTTGCTGACATGGAGACACAAAATCCAGAGAAAGCATTATTAAAAACAGCAATGAGAGACAGGTCCACATATATGCCACAGTTGGATGTAAACCATGTAGTGGAAACCTATATTAGCATAGTTCAAAAGGAAATTAAGGAGATGCTAGCACAGCGCACTAGTCAGGCTAGTAGAATAAAAAGGAACATTACTGAAAAACAGAGAGAAATTTTGGATAACTTGGAACAGGACCCTCAACTTGTGGGTGGTAAAAACAGTAGACAAGGGAGGGGCTATAGTCCTGATGGACCTTGATAAATATAGGAATATGTGTTTACAATGATTAAATGTTGAGGAGAATTACAAGAAACTTCCAGCGGATCCTACAAGTGAGATTAAGCAGAAAATCAAAGACCTTTTGGAGGAATATGAATCTTTAGGATGGCTTTACCCAAAGGAGACAGAGTTACAAATGATTACCTTAGGATACCAGTGTTTTACGTTTTACCAAAAGTACATAAAAATATTTTAGCCTCACCAGGGAGACCTATCATCTCAGGTATAGAATCTGTTTTGGAGCCCATCTCAAAATATGTTGACGTTCACATTCAAACCCTAGTGCAAAACACATTAACTTACATCAGAGACACAACGCATGTTCTCCACATGACTGAGGACATTAACATGCAAGGTTTATTAAATAGTCAGAATATTTTGGTTACCATTAATGTCAGGGACCTGTATACCTCGATTCCCCATATGTCTGGGATACAGACCCTGGGTGGCCTTCTTAATTCTAGACCGCAAGGCCAAAAGCCTTGTACGAATCTTATGGAATTAGCACAATTCATTCTGCATTATAACTATTTCAAATCTGAAGACACTTTTTATGGCCAACTGAAAGGAACAGCAATGGGGAGTATGATGGCCCCAGGATACGCTAATGCTTATATGTACCAGTTTGAGAACAAGTTTATTTTACACACGCCAGAACAAGGCAATATATTTCATAACAATATTGCCTTTTGGAGAAGATTTCTTGATGATATAATTCTTTTGTGGCAATGAAATGAGGAATCATTAGAAGATTTTCTAAATTACACTCATTCATGTAACCCCAATTTGGAATTCACAGCAGAATATAGCATAGAAAAGGAAAATTTTCTTGAAATTACAATCACAAAGAGGGGATCTAAATTGGAAACCAAGCTATATATCGGAAAGCTACTGATCATAACACCACACTTCATAATAGGAGTTTTCACTGTAAATGGCTAAAAGATAGTATTCCTTATTCACAGCTCCTATGAACAAAGCATAATTGTAGTAATCTAGAGGAATATTTATTTGAACAAGAAATTACCATGGATAGGTTCAGACAGCAGGGATAGAGCTCAGGTCTACTTAAACAAACTAGAAATAAAGTGTTGCAAATCCCAAGGGAAAGCCTAATAAGGGAGAAACCACATGAAGTTGAATCTGCTAGTAAGAGTAAACTTACGTTCAGTACAGTGCAATGCCTAAACTGAGGCACATCATTACTAAACACTGGCATATTTTACAAGAGCACCCACAGACATCTAGAGTGTTCCCCAATAAACCGTTTGTCACTTCAAAAAAAAGCCACAAGTATTAGGGATAGATTGATGAAAACAGTTCACCAATATGAAAAACCAGCACAAGGACAGGTTTTATTAGGTCCCTTAAGGCATGGCATGTACCCATGTAACAGGTGTGTAGCATGTGGCCAACATCTCCAAGAAGGAGAATTTTAGATATCCTTATACTGGTGAGGAATACAGGATTAAACACCACGCTGACTGTAACTCTGTAGGAGTTATATAAGTATTACAGTGTCCCTGTGACCATCTCTATGTTGGTCAAATGTCTAGAGAACTCAAAAAGAGAATTTTAGAACACAAGAGCAGAATTACGCAAAAGGATAAAAATTCATCAGTAGCCAAGCATTTCATTGCCGGGGACAAACAGTGGTCCAACTCAGATTTTGGGGTCTTGAACAAGCACAGGAACCTGAGAGAGGTGGTAATCATAAAAAAACATGTTTAATGAAGACAGACTTGGTGGATATATGAATTAGGCACATATTACAGTTTGTGGGGTTTGAATGAGGAAATTAACTGGCAGGCATGCTGGTAACCTACAGACTCAGATTCAGTTTGAAATGCTGAATAAAAAACTTTTTTCAATGGTCAGTCCCCCCCCCCCCACATGTACCTTTCTCTCTTTCTCCTATTAATTTTCTGTAAATCCCATATAGCTACATAGTATGTTAAAATAATACCCACTCTAGAATCTAGTGGTGCCTCAGGATGAGGTTTGCACCTCTGAGAAATTTTTGAAAACAATGCCACATCGAGTGGTAGTGTAAATAGTTATGTATTTAGCTCTTTTACCCACGTGGAACAATGGTTACCAGGCAGCCTAGGTTGCCAGGTAATGATGTGGTTCACCCCACATCAGCTGACTACACCAAATACATCTCCACGCAGGAACAAGAGGGATGGGCTAGAGCCAGACTTTTGCTGCCACACTACAATGAGAAGGAACACAGCATTTGTACATGCTGAGTAAGCACTTGCTAAAACTTTTTATCTTGTGTAAACCAGGGTACAAGAATATGCAGTAAAAGAGCTGTTTTTATACTTTAGGATGCACACTGTGGTCAGGGTCAAGAGAATGAGCCTTGAGTTCATCACAAAAGACCGCTATGGGTCCAGGTATATGCGTTAATTGGCATTTAAAGCTCATAAAGTTATGCAATTGGCTTATGAGTAAATCAGGACTCATTTTCTGTTTTAAACAGTGTAATTAACAGCAGTTTGAATTGATGAGAAGAGTGGCAGTGCTCACATACAAAAGTGAATAAGGTATTAAAACTCAGTTTGAATTCATTTGGTGACAAACTAATGAGAAGTGTATACTGAGCATTAACGACATCACATTCATTTTAAAGAGCTCTTGCTTTTTGATGTTGATCTTAGATTTGAACATTAACAAGAGAAAAACAAGATGAGAGAAAAGTTTATGCTGAAAGAAGCAGGTAACCATTTGGCACATATCGCTTGCAGTTGGGTTAGCAATTCATGTGTGTAATAAAATATGGCATTTCATTTTTTCAACATAATGTAGTTTAACCCTAATGTCTCGTTGTGAAAATAATCAATACATTTTTTATAAATATTGAGAGATGTTATAAAGATTCATTTTTCTATGGCATTGAAAATTTAAAAATATATATTTATTTTTTCAACAGTTTCCCAGAAGAAGCCACTAGGTAAAGAAATGTTGGGGCAGGACTGTCATGAAAATAAATTAAATTGACTTAAGCATCTATATGGATTTTGATGTCTGGTCTTTACCTGAGAGGTTGCACCTGATAGCAGTTTACAACCCTCTGCACATCGGCAGCTGTGTCTCCCAGTCTCACTATCTCTGAGGCTGCCACAATCCTGAATGAGTGTGACACAAACCTTGTGGGGTCCTCACCGAAGAAACCCATTCCCTTCTTAAGCACTGCCATTACCTGGGGTGCTGTTATTGGGCCCCCCTTTCCATGCCTAAAGAAACCCCCCTCACCTGGTGGATGTACAGCCACATAGTCCTCTACTGCCTTAGCCACTGCCTCTCCCTATTCCCTCCTGGGGGTGAGGTCCACCCGCCAACCCTTACCAGCTTGGTTGGTCTTAGAATGCCTAAGCCATACAGTGACTGTGCCCACTGCCCATGAGATATTGTGCTCCTGCATCCTGCCTAGCCTGTCCCTTTTCCCTTTTGCTACTAACTTGCTGACCCAGAATGCCCCCTGTGCATCACCAGAATGATGGCAGAGAACAATCGAGTCTCGTATGCAGACATGCATACACATAGAAGGCATGCCAAAAATGTCCTTAGCAATTCCCTGTCTATCAGCCTCTGCCTATCCAGCTGCTGGCCCTGAAATCAAATCCATCCCTGCTGCATCCAGCATATCGCTGGGGCCCTGGTGGGCACCCATCAGCCCTGGAGTTGGAAGATCATGCCAGTGATTGCTAGGTGTATCCTAGTGGTGGCTCCGGACATACCCCCTTCCCATTTCTCCACTATATACCTCATAACCTGGGCTTCAGACACTGGGCCACTTACCTCTAACCCCATCCTCCCCCAGAACTCCTGGAAACCCATCCATGCTGCCTCATAGGCTATTAGCATGTTGGAGGCCCAGGTGCTCTGAAAGAGCAGCTGGGTTCAGTCCATCCAATCTCCCAGAGGCGTGTTGGCACCTTTGTTCTCTGGTCAGCTGCCTTCAGTACTAACGCCCAGAACCTGTCCAACTATAAATGTGAAAGGCTGCCCACTATTTCATTTTTGACTCTTTCCACATGTCTAGCCTTAAAAGACAAGTTCAGCCTTAGACCTTCCCATACCATCCGACTGGCCACTCTCAGCACCGCCTCAGTGGACCCAGACTGTCGATTTATGACAGCCACCACTGCCATGTTATCACACCTAAAAAACACCTTTTTGTTCTGAAATCTGGGCCCCATACCACCATCACCACCCATATGGAGAACACCTCAAAGATAGTGATGTCCTTTATCAGGCCCAGTTCAACCCAATGGGCTGGCCATTTTTAGAGATTTAGTCCCCTTGGCAATACACACCCATGCCAAAAACCCCCATGGCATCCATGAATAACTGTAGGTCTTCCCCCTCCACCCAACTATCCCGCCACAAAGTCACTCCACTATATTCCTGCAAGATAATGTCCCATGCCTGGAGGTCATCCTTCACCCCTTTACTAATGTTAACCCAGTGGTGGGGAAGCTTGGCCTTGGCTGACGCCCTGGCCAAGCATCTCATAAATACTGTTCCCCTGGCCACTGCCCTACAAGCAAAATTCATATGGCTGTTGCACTGTCCTGAGCTACATCCTCCTCTGGCCTTTTGTCACCTGTATAAGCCCCTTCAACTTCTCCACTTTGTCCCCTGGGAGCCTGTAACATTGTTGGTCCAAGTCCAACTCTATCCTCAGGAATTTCAGCCACCTGCTAGGCTCCTCAGTCTTATCCCCCACTAGGGGAACACCAATTGCCCTGCATGTCCCCTTGAAGGCTCTACACATAGCCTGTGTATTCTCCCTGCCCTCTCCTATGAACAAAAAATCATCAAGGTAATGAACAACTGCCCCTTTCTTGTGCTGTGAAGTCAACACCCACTGTAGCCAAGTACCAAATAGTTTGAGTGTGGCGCAAGCCACCAAACACCCCATAGGCATTACCTTGTCAAAATAGTACTTCCCCTGAAATTGGAATCCCAGCAACTCCCAGTCTTGTTCCTGAACTGGCAGTAGCCTGAAAGAGGCCTTGATGTTTGTCTTCACCAGCCAGACCCCCTTTCTGGCCTAAATCAACTCCACTGCAGAGTCCAAAGGTGTAGGACACCAAACTCCTCTCTGGCGCTGTGGTGTCGTTCACCGAGTCCCCGTCTGGGTACAAGAGATGGTGAATCAGCCTTTATTGGCCTGGAGACTTCTTAAGCACTATGCCCAATGGGGAAATCCTGAAGTTTTTGAAAGAAGGTGCTTCCAAAGGGCCCTCAACCCACCCAGCTTCCACCTCCTTCCTGATCTTCCTCTCTACTGTCTCCTTCTTCCCCTTAATGGACGCCAGATTCCTCACCACCATAGTTTTCCTTACCCAGTATAAAACAAATTAAAACCCCTTGTAAAACCTTCCCTCAGCATCAGACCCTCCCCTCTGTCAGAATATTCCCTTGTCCATGCTATTACCTGTTGTGCATTGACTGGGGACAGAGCTAGGGGGAAACCCTTCCCGGTTGTCCCCTTTACCTTGGGTGTCTTACCTCTCCCCCCAAAGCTTCTCCTCCCACTCTGCCATCAGAAGTTCCCTCCTTGTCCAGTGTATCCCCCCCGCTGCCCCTTGGTTCCCTTGAAAGGACTGCCCTTGAGTAGGGCGGGGGCTTGTCTATCCCCATGGGTCCTGCATCTGTGCACTGGGTGTGGCCTCCACAGCCCTAACACACATGCCTGTATTTGCAGTTTGCCCATATACAGTTTGCCATGATAAAAGCCCAGCAGGCTTTCACCTCATCCGCCAACTTGTCTTCTTCCCCTCGTTACCTGCCCCCCCCCCCCGGTGCTGACAATGTCCTAATCCATAGCTCGGACAACGTCACATCCCACCTGACGTCTCCATTTGATACCACCCTCTGCCTGAATTTTTCATCCTAAACTAGCCACCCATATCCGCTCCTGACCCTGTAGGCATCCCTGATGATAGCTGAGTAGGTAAGCAGCGGGATGGCCAGCTCAGGCTTCTTCTGCAGCATTATCATGCTGAAATGCAGAAAGCCCTCCATCCGCACCCCAAAAGTCTTTCCCTTATAACTAACATATTCACTAGTCTTCCCCACTATAGCTAATACCACGGCCATCTCAGAGTTGCCCACCAATACCTTCTGCTCATATTATTTAGTCATGTCCTTGCCAGTTAAGGCAAATACGTCCATATATTCTCCCTCATGTATTTTCTCCTTGAGGACCTGTGACACGATCTCCAAGGGTCATCCTTGGTGGCCACCCCCTGTTAACTTTGCTGCTCCCCTTCCTGACCCTGTACTCAACATTGGCTTTTCTGACTTCCTTTCCCCCTTTAACTTACTCCATGCCTTATCCACCTCCTCCCACCCTTTTTCCCCCTGTTTGTCCATAATGCCTGACAGGTAGTCCTTCAAACTACCTTTCACCGACAGGTCCTCTACCGGTGTTTTACCCTCCTCTGGTTGAGGCTCACCGCCTACATCTGGGTTGCTCCTGGTTGGCCTCTTGCTCGGTCTCTCCTTCCAGGTGAATGGGTCCTTCCTTTTGCCTGCTTTTCTCTCCTTCTCCTCCTCCACCCTGGACTCCTGTATAATAGCCTGCACCTGTCCCATCAGCTCCACCACTTTTTGTGCCAGGATCTCGCTGGTCTTTTGCTATGTGGCTTTCCTGGGTGCCATCCTGGAAATCACATAAATAAAATTGGTGAGCCTCCCATTCTTGCAGTCCCTTCCAGGGACAACCCTCTCACGAGCCACCCCAGCCCTCCATACCTCCTAGCACCATCTGCTTGGCCCTACACTTCTTTTGTTTTCTTTTTTTTTGTTTGTTTGCCTCCTCCCCTACCTACCCCCCCCTGCTCTGACCCTGCAGGCCTCCCCAGCCTGGTATCCCTGCCACAGCTAGATCCTGAAACTGCAGTTGCCACCTGCCTGGAAGGCCCGGTGGTGGTGGTGGGGGGACCACCATTGCCAGATATTCCCCCTATCCTCCCTTGTTAAGCTACAATCTATAAAAACATATTTTCCCTGTAGTGACACCACAAGAACCTGTAATGCAATGCAGAACCGCATACTACCAAATTGCTGTCGACTATATACCCCCACCTACTGAAGCCATGCTAGAAAAAACTCCACAGAACACTGCAATGCCATGCGTTATGGACCTCCTTCACCCATCTCCCATTAGATTTACCAGCTGTGTTGATGCGGGGAGCCTGCAGTGTTACTGCCCTCACCATCGGTCCCTGAACTGCCCCTGATTATTGTTGCCATACCTTCCCCATTTCCTTTGAAAACCCATGCTTTGTCCTTGCTAAAGTAATGGCACGAGCTTCCAGCTGCGCTGCCATGCCCGTCCTATGCAGCATTCATCAGATTCTGTCTCATTGTACTGCGGGTCACTCCTCTGACCCAGCCTCCCCCAGTGAGGCCCTCCCTTTATCTGAACCTTGGATATTCCTCAGGAAAATACCGTCAGAGGTGTCCCCAACCCTGCTTTCCACTTCTCCCACCTCCTCCATGTGGTGAAAACAAATCCACGAAAACCACAATGCTCACACCTGCAGTGACCTAGGAGGTCACTCACCCCTGTCCCCCTGCCTGGCCCTGAAAAAAAAAAACTGCCCTTTGGGTAGTAGGCATCTGAATTTGACTGTGATCCAGCTGCCAACCACATGAACCAAATGAGGAAAAAAATTCCACGCCTCCGATCCTTGTTCCATTCACCCCTAGTGCATGGCTCCCATGGCTGGATCATCCTTGGCCTGCCATTGCATAGGCCCATGGTTTGGACCACACAATCATTATGGCCTACTGGCTCTATGAGGCCCCTCCTTGCTTCACAACCCTGCCTTCCACTGGTTGCTACACCTACTACCAAAAACCCTCACTCCCCCCGCTACTGAGTTTCTATTGTTTTTCTTCATCTTCCATAGACCAGGGACCTGACCCACCTCCACATGATCCACGCCAACAGCCAGGCACACTCTCCATGGCTAACAAGCTGCCCAAGGCCCCAGTAGCATCCTGCTCACCACCCCTCCTGGGAGCTACCAACAAAATGGGCAGATGCCCCTTTGCTGCCATGTCGTGCTGCCACATCACCCCCTCCAAAGGTCCACCTCCCCAGAGCCCACAACAGAGATCTCAAGTCCCCCAACCACTCACCATCTGCCAGCGTGTGGCCTGCTGTTCACTGCGCCAATGCGCCCCATTGAAAAACTCAACCCCTCTGGCACCGGAAGCCAGGCGTGGTTCTCCTTTGTAACCTGCCCCTTCAAATCAGTGAAAAAAGCATCCTTTTGAGCCATCAGTGGCCCTGGAGAGCTCTGTCTGCCCCGGTGGGCCACGATACTCCTCTCTCCACATCTCTGCCAGTTGCAGACCGGCATGCACACCCTCCACATGTGCAAATTGAAACCCCAAGCTGCAGAAGCAGCCTCTTGCACCTTTTCTTTCCTTGCCTTATCATGAAATTCCTTGCCTTCTTTGGTCCTCTGCTGGAACCCATAAAGAAAACCAGTATTTAGCAATTAAAACCATAGCAGTAGGCATAAATCAGCAAACTGCATTCAATGAACTAAAACAAAACAATGTTAGCAGCCATACATCCATCAATTCACCTTCCTGGTGAAACATTTCAATAAATAAATAATTAAATTATTCATGTTTGCACTAAGAAAATGCCCTGTGGTTTCAATTTGCTTGAAAAAAAAGGCCCACGTTAGACCTTCTTTCCCATACCTTACCTGGACCAGTGGAGTCTACCTCACTTCAATGTCCTGTGCAAAAGTTGTAATTAACTGCTGGAGAGACAGTGATATTCTCTCTTTCTCTGCTGCTCCTTTTCTACTTCCTTCAAAGCCCCGTCCTGGGTCCCTTTGTCCAATCTCCTCTCCTGCCAATCACTCATTCCAGCCCTTAACCCAACCCCTACCCATGACCTCACTCCCCCCTCCTCGTGAATTCATCCCCCCACTCCTCCTCCCTGTCTATCCTCTGTTACCTGGCCCCTCCAACCTCCTCCCCCTCCCCCCCTTGTCATCTCAGCTAATTCCATGGGGGCCAATGACAACTTGGGTTGCCCTTTAATAGGGCAACCTCTTTTGTTACCAATTAAGTCTTCATCAAGAGTGGCATGTTTCCAGACAATAAATTTCATAGATTTCATAGATCAATCAAGCTATAATAGACCTCCGTCCTTTTGCTTGCCAGTTGATGGATATTATAACCCAAATGTAATCTCATCACTCATCTCATTGTATTATCTTGTTTTAAAAATGTTTATATTATCACTGTTCATTACTTCCTGTGAAAGATTATTCTATAGAGTAATTACCCTTTGGCTGTACCAATATTTCCTAGATAGTGTGTTCCAAATTATCCAAACGTAGTTGTTTTGAATATCTCTCATTACTGTCCCTGTCCACATTGAATCTTAGGCAAAGTTCCCTCATTAGAGTATTATCTTTGATTACCTTGTGCAACATGCACAGAGCCCCCCCCCCTTGTTCTTCTGTATTGCAAGGTATATACATTAAGAATGTTCAACCTTTGTTCATAGGGTATCAATTTAAGACCTGTAATAAGCCTTGTAAATCGATGCTGAACAGCTTCAACCTTTTTAATGTCTTCCTTTCTGTAAGGTGACCATACTTGGACACAGTACTCTAAGTGAGGCCTAACCAGTGTCACATAAAGGGGGAGCAACACCTCCCTAGATTTATTGGATATGTGTCTAGTGATACAATTTAGTAACTGGTTGGCTTTTTTTACCTGCTTTCTGCAGTGCATGTTGAATTTTAAATCCTGAGTAACAGTTATTCCCAAATCTCTTTCACTTATGGTTACTGTTAAAGGATTATTATTAAGGAGTATAATTGTACTGTCTAATCTTAGTACCCAAGTGCATTACTTTACATTTGTTAATGTTTAATTCAAGTTTATTATGTATGGTCCAAGATAAAATATGTTTCAAAACAACCTTCAACATAATATTATTTTCTAAAGTGTTCACCATTGCTCCCAGTCTGTAGTCATCTGCAAATTTAGATATCCAAACATTTGGTACATCTATTTTCAGTGATGAAATATAGATGTTAAACAAAACTGGGACCAACACAGCTCCCTAGGGCACACCACTAACCACTCCAATTCAATCAGAAAAAACTCCGTTCACCACCACCCTCTGCTGTCTCCCTTTTAACCAATTTGAAATCCAGTGTGTTACATTTATGTTCAGATTTAAAGTTTTTAATGATTTGACCAATTCCAATTGCGATAGTTTATCAAAGGCTTTTGCAAAATCCAAGAATATTATATCAACTGAATTTTTTACTGTATATCGATTTCTCTGTTTTCTGTACCTTTTCATAGAAACTTAAGTTCTTTAAATATGATCTGTCTTTAATGAACTCATGCTGGTGTGTGTCAGTATCTCCTCTAGTTGATATATATTGTTGGATATAATCCTTGATTATCCCTTCAAGTATTTTACCCAGAAGGTAAGTCAAACTTATCGGTCTGAAATTTTCTGGCCTAGTACTTGAACCTTGTTTATGAAGTGGCACTATGGTAGCTACTCTCCAACTTGGTGGAATTATACCAGAGTCTAGGGAATGCTGAAACACATTAGTCAATGGTTTATAAATGTAGTCCGCTAGTTCTTTCAATACTCTCAGATGTAATTCATCCAGGCCTGGGGATTTATTAATGTCTAACTTTATTATCCTTTCATGAACATCGGTAAGGTTAATTAAATTTGTCCACGTATGGGTGTCAAATTATCCTCCATAGCAGCAAAAGTTAAATTATAAAACACTGAGGAAAAGTATTTATTCTGGATGTCAGCTGTCTCCTTATTGTTAGTGGAACGTCCTAAATCATTGGTAAATGGGCCAACCAAATTTGAGCATCCCCTTATTTTATTTATGTGGGGAAAAAAAACTATTGTTTGTTATCATTAACATTTTTAGCTAAAAATGCTTTGTGTTCAGCTTTTGGATTGTTTAATTTTATGTTTAATGTTTTTAGTCACTATTCTATATGCTGGTATTAATTGCTGGTTGCCTGTTTTGATACTTTTGAAAATCTTACTTTTTTATTTATGAGTTTTTTATATGGGGCTTCATCCAGCTAGGAGGTGTTCTTGTGCTGGGTATTTCTTCAACATTGGTATATATTTTATAACTTTGTTTTTAATCTTTGATGTTAACTGGTCCCATTTCCCCTCAACTGACTGATCACAAAAAAATGTTTCCCAGTCCCATTTTGCCATTTCTTTCATAGCAGTAAAAATCACTCTCTTAAAATTAAGTTTTTTAGTGGCCCTCTCTCCTGGTTGCCTATTATAACCTAGTACCTTGAATTTTACACACATGTGGTCACTGTTACCTAGGGGCATCATTGTAGTAACATCGGCCACACCAATACCCATGTTTGTTAGAATAATGTCCAAGATTTTGTCATCCCTGGTGGGACATGTTACTATTTGGTCGAGTCCTAACTGTGCAAAAGTATCCAAATATAACAGGTCAGTTTTACTAATTCCACTGTTTGATATTCAATTGATATAGGGCAGATTGAAGTCTCCCATAAGTATCATGTTGTCAGATGGGTTCAGTTTATTAATATGCTCCAAGAACTTAATGTCATTTTCTATAAGTGCGGAGGGTGGTCTATATACTAAACCAATTTTAATGGATGTGCCATTGTGGGGGTATATTTTAATCCACAGTGTTTCAATGCTCTCCACCTCCTCTAACATCTCTTCACATTTTATAGTATTACGGACATAAATAGCCAGCCCTCCACCTTTTTTTAGATTTTCTGTTCTTAAAAAAGACATTATACCCCAAAATATTTCTGTCCCAATTATCGTTATCAGTTCCCCAAGTTTCTGTAATTAAAGCTAGGTGGATATTATATTTGTTTAACAACAGCTTGAACTCATCAAATTTTTTGGTTAGACTTCTGGCATTTGTTAACAGTCCATTCCAATCTTGCTTGACTGGGTTAATAATGATTTTACTAGCATAAGTAGTATTATGGTGAGGGTAAATGAGTTCATCTGGAATAATGGACAGGTGATTACAGTCATATCCTGCTATTCTCACACCCATCTCATTTTCCAGTTTAAATGAAATGATAGGACTTTGTTAATCGTTTTTGTTAAATATTCTAGTACCAAAATAGTTTAAATGTAATCCATCTGGTTTAAAACAGGCTTTATTAGAAAAGGTAGTAAAGTTGTCCATAAATCCTATACCTTTTTTTGGCACAGTTAGTGTAACCATATGTTTAAGGCCATGAATGATTTGTTTTTAAAGGCATTCTTTCCTACAGTAGGTAACACGCTGGAAATTATAATTTCCCCCTTTTTGTTGAGTACCCTGTTTATAATGTTTATGTACTCCAGTTGTACATGAGACAGGTTTTGAGTAACCAAATCATTTATGCCTATGTGTAGTAGTAATAAGGGTTCGGTTGTATTGTCTAGGAGCCCATCCAGAAGTCTTGAAATATCTTTGACTCGAGCACCAGGAAGTGTGCTTACTGTTGTATGAGCTTTTCTCCCATGACAGACTGCTGAGTCTACACCCCTGACGATTGAGTCTCCAATAACCCCAATGTCACACTGTTTTAATGATGTTGGTGATATAGGATTAGCAGAAGTCAGTGTGTCAGTTAAATCTTTAGTTTGGGTTATCACAACATGGTTTGGTGATTCTATTATATTTGGGTGATGTTGGTCTTCATTTACGTTAACCATAATATCATAGCTGTTAAATAATGCTAAGGATGATGTATACTCTATTTGTCCAGAATCTTTTGGGGGTAAGAATCACCTCACTGTTTATAATAGTATCACAAATCAGATTTTTTGGCCCAGGTTCATTCGTGATTACTTGAAGAGTACTCATGCTGAGTAGTGCCTCATCTATAAAGTTTTCCAATGAACTGCTTTCCTTTTGCGTTTCCAATCTTTGTTTTAATGCTTCTATTTCCTTTTGCAGCATACCAATCAAACTACATTTCTCACAAATGAAGTCTGGGCAAGGTGTCTTATCAGTGTACATATTACATTGTGTACAAACTTTCTTTTTAGCTACTTTACCCCTTTTGACCTTACTTTATGACATGATAGCAGCAAAATCTTCTTCTATTGTACTTAGGTAAACTGTTTTTTCCTTGATTCCTTATAAGAGGTTTTATAATTGTTAATGGCTTGCTCCTTCTAGGCCTCAGTGTCCACAGCAGACACAGCAGACTCGCGTGTCTCTGCATGCGTCTCTGCACACGATGATGCATGCCCTGCCCGCGCTCACCCTGCTCGCTGCAGGGTCAAGTTAAATGCCTGCAAATGCTCTGGAAGTGTAGTAGGGGTCATAGAGATCGCAAATGTTGTGATTCAACAAAAAACAGATTTGGAATCTAAAATTATACCATCCTCAGCGCCTGCTACCTGCGTGGGCCCAGGCACAGAAAGATGTTGTGTTTAGCAATTAAAACTCCCTTTTAACACAGCCTGTAGTTCGGGATAGCTCCAATGAACTATGGAGCTCTCTTCCTACTTCCATTTATTTCTAGCAGGGCTCAAGTAATAAAGTTGCCATTTAAAATCAGCAACGTGAACAACACTGATTAAAATGCAGACACTATTCCCCCAAACAATTACTGGTGCTCTTGTTTGTGCTTCTTTACTCACCACTCACTGTAGGGTCCAGTTAAATACCTTAGATGAAAGTTTAAAGAGACAGGCACATCTGGAGAAAACACCACATGCTGACACGCATACCTAAAATGCAGAGATAGAATGTGAAAAATTGCAAAGATACAATGCTCAAAATAGCATACAAAATTATGGAAGTTCACAAGTGCATAGAATAAATACCACTTATAGACATATTAGACATAAAAAGGCAAAATCATTAAATTCTGTCAATATGTTCTATCTCAGCAAATTCAAGCTAAATAATCCTGCAGTCTTATAAAGTTCATAGAAACATCGATTTTGACAGCAGATAAGGACCGCTTGGACCACCTAGTCTGCCCATTTCCCTACCTACAGGATAAGCTGCAGATCCTAGTTAACCAACAGTCTATTTCGTCTCATCCCCCACAAGAATTGCCTTATGTCTGTTACATGTATTCTTGAATTCTTCCACAGTTTTAGACCCCACAACCTCCTCAGGAAGGCTGTTCCATGCATCCACCACCCTCTCTGTGAAAAAATACTTCCTCACATTGCCCCTGAACTGACCCCTCTCTATCTTTAAATTGTGACCCCTTGTTCTCGCACATCTCTTTTTCTGAAAGATGCTACTATCTTGGACTTTGTTGATTCCACTGAGGTACTTAAAAGTTTCTATCATGTACCCCCTCTCTCTACCTTTCTCAAGGGTATACATATTAAGCTCCTTTAGTCTCTCCTCATATGGCCTCTCTTGCAGACCCTGAACCATTTTGGTTGCCCTCCTCTGGACTGCCTCCATCCTGTCTATGCCGTTGTGGAGAAGGGGTCTCCAGAACTAGATGCAGTACTCCAGATGGGGTCTCACCAACTGTCTGTACATAGAGATAACAACTTACTGTTTTCTGCTGATGATGCCTCTCCCTTTATATCCCAGTATACCCCCAGCCCTCCCTACTGCCTTCTCACATTGCTTGCTAACCTTAAGGTCATCTAATATGATTACCCCCAGGTATCTTTCAATTTTTGTTGTTGTTACTACCTCCCCCCCATTGTGTAATCTTCCCCTGGGTTTTTGTTTCCCAGGTGCATTATGTTGCACTGCTTTGCACTGAATCCAAGCTGCCATACTTCTGACCATTCCTCTAACCTTGCCAAGTCCCTTCTCATCCTTTCCATGCCTCCTTGTGTATCAACCCTGTTGCAGATCTTTGTGTCATCTGCAAAGAGGCATATTTTTCTGCCCAGTCCCTCTGCAATGTCACTTATAAAGACATTAAAAAGGACTGGACCCAGTACTGAACCCTGCGGTACCCCACTAGTAACCCTCTTTCTTCAGAGTGGACTGCATTTACAATTACCTTCTCTGTCCTGTTGTCCAGCCAATGTTTTACTCAGGCTACCACCCTGGGACCCACTCCCAGGCTGGTTAATTTGACTATTAATCTTTTGTGTGGTACTGTGTCAAATGCCTTGCTAAAGTCTAGGTAGGCCATGTCCACAGCCCCTTCCTGGTCTACTACTTTGGTCACCCAGTCAAAGAAATCAATTAGATTCATATGACATGACCTTCCTGCTGTGAACTCATGCTGTCTTGGGTCCTGTGCCCCACTGGCCTCTAGGTTCTCAACAATTATTTCCTTCAGAAGTGATTCTATCACTTTCCCTACCAAAGAGCTCAAACTGACAGGTCTGTAGTTTCCTACCTCTGTCTTGGTCCCACTTTTGTGAAGGGGAATCACATCCACCTTCCTTCAGTCCTCAGGTACCATACCATCCTCCCATGATTTGTTAAAAAGTGTAGTCAGTGGTTTCACTTGTTCTCCCCTTAATTATTTTAGAATTCTGGGGTGAATTCCATCAGGCCCCATTGCTTTGTCCACCTTCAGTTTTAGGAGTTCTTTCAGAACTCTTTCTTCTATGAAAGGTCTGGGATCGGCCCCCCCCCCATCAAGAGTGCTTCTGTTAATTGGATTAGGCACCTCCCCCTCCTCCTGTTTTGTGAATACTGAGCAGAAATATTTGTTCAGTATCCCTGCTTTATCACTGTCCCATTCTGCCCACCCACTGTTCATTCTGTTCAGTCTCACTATCCCTCCATTTGTCTTTCTACGCTTCCTGATGTATCTATCAAATATTTTATCCCCCTTCTTAACTGAGTTGGCTATCTTTTCCTCAGTTTGGGCCTTTGCTATTCTGACTTCCCACCCTGCTCCCTTCTGCCTTAACTGGTACAGCTCTCTGTCCTGCTCCTTTTGTGTTTCCTTATACTTCCTGAATGCTATCTTTTTCTCCCTGACTTTCCCCACCACCTCTTTTGAGAACTGTAGTTGCTTTTTCTTTCATTTTGATTTGTTTATTTGCTTCACACAAAGGTTTGTTGCCTCTGTGATGGCAGTTTTGATGTTTCCTCATTGTTGCTCCACCCCTCCTTCTAGCCTGTTTGCCAGTGCTTTTCTAAGGCACTCTCCCATATTGCCAAAGTCAGCCCTCCTGAAGTCCAGTACCCTCACTTTTGTATGACTTGACTCTTTAGCTGAGTTTATTCATGAACCACACTGTTTGATGGTCACTTGTTCCCAGATGGCAACCCACTTCTAGATCTGAGATCCTTTCACTGTCCCCGTTTGAGAGTATGAGGTCTAAGATTTTTGCTCCCTCATGAGTGGGTTCCGAAAATAGCTGTCTGAGGCATGCCACCTGTAGGGCATTGAGAATGGCCCTGCTTTTGGATGTGGCTGCAGCAAATGTGCTGCAGTTAACATCTGGCATATTCAGGTCTCCCATCAACAGTATCTCCCCTTTCTCTGCCATCCAAAGAATGCCTTCTATCATATCCTTGTCCATTCCCTCTCCCTGACATGGGGGTCTGTATACAACCCCTTTGTGGATTGTGGTGCCATTTCCAGTCTCCAAGGTGACCCACAGTGCCTCTTCTCCTCCCTGTTTACTCTTTTGTTCAGTTGCTTTTATCCCTTCCTTTACATAGAGAGCTACTCCTCACCCTCTTCTCCCCTCCCTGTCTCTTCTGTGAGTTATATACCCTGATAATGTTAACATCCCAGTCATGGTTCTCTGTGTACCATGTTTCTGTGACTGCTATGATATCCAGGCATCCCTCTTCCATCAAGACCACCTGTTCAGGGAGCTTGTTGCCCAGTCTATGGGCACTAGCACTCATTACCCTCCATTTCCTGATGGTCTTGCTCCTTTTTGTCCCATCCCTGTCCTTACTGCCTTTGTCACTTTCTCCATTTACCCCTCCCTATCGACATCTCTATCTTGGTGTTTACTTCACTTGCTACCCTGACTTTTTTGAGGGGGCCAGGATTTCCCTGACCTTTCAAGTGCTTCCCCCCTTGGCTAGTTTAAATTCTTGCCAATGAAGCATTTAAACCTATAACCTAGGATCCTGGTTCCCCTCCTGGAGAGATGCAGCCCATCATGCCGGTATAGACCTGTATTACTCCAGGTGGACCCCCAGTCCCCAATGAAGCCAAATCCCTGAGCTCTGCAGCAGGTTTTCAACCAATTATTGAATCCCATGGTGTGAAGCACCCTAACCTGGCCATTTTCAACAATATTGGAAAAATACTTAAGAACCTGTAGAATAAAAGTAAACATTATTTAAATAAATACTGAAGAGCCTATGGAAAAATATGTTACTTAAACAGGCATGCACAAATATAAATATATCTACACTACTGTCAGTAAAAATGTCACAAGTTCACAAAAAAAGTAGCTGCAGTTTACTACACAGAACAATCCATGTTCAGAGAAATGCATGTAGAGGTAAATCAACATTTTGACCCTCTGGAGCCAATGTTTCTAATGAGCTAATTCAGTATGCCTCTCATTGGAGGAGGTTATTCACCAGATCTCTACCCCTTATGTCAAGCTCAAGTTTCTCAATGCCCACAAATTTTAAAAAGACTGTAGACACATGTCCTGCTTCCATGAATGTGTTGCAATTGCATATTGTGAATTCTTTTTGCATATATCAGTTTTATGCTCTCCGACTCTAATTTTTAATTCCCTCTTAGTCTGTCTGACATAAAGGTAGCAACAGGGACAAGATAAAATGTATACCACTATAGACAAACTGCAATTTATAAATGGTATCATCTGGTATCTTGTTCTGTCCCTGGGATGGACAAAATGGCTTGTATTATATATGCTTGTGCACTGTAGCTACATCTTTAGTTACTTGAGGCGGGGGGGTAACCATGTTTCAACTTCTTGTTTTGACAATATTGAAATCACAACATTATCCCTAATATTTCTCCCACAGTGAAATGTCGCTCTTGGAATATCAGATGCCAGAGATATCAATCTAGGATCAGCACTGAGAACTTGTGAATGTTTTCTGACCCCATCCCATTATTATTTGCCTCCAGGTTATATACAGAGCAACAAATGTGAGCTGCTATTCTTTTTCTGAATGACCCTCCTTGGATTTCCTGCAAGAACAATGTCTCTCTCCAGATTATTTGCATGCTCAAAAGCCCTTATAACACCCTCCATCTGACAGTTTCTTTCCACAAATCTTGCATACATATCGTGACTGTGACTTAAAAAATCGCTATCATTAGTGCATGCTCTTTTAAGCGAAAGGAACTGCTGCTTCAGTATGTTCCTTAGAAGACATGTGGATGGCAGCAATCATCTCTTAGAAATGTATTTCTAGAGCTGGGTCTCCTGTAGGTCTTTGTATTTAATTTTGACTCTTCCTTTAATATTCTAAGGTCAAGAAAACTGACTTCAGTCAGACTTGCTTCATACGTAAATTTCAGGTGTGTGCTAGTGGAGTTTACTTATATTTTAAATCTCTCCAATACTTGTGCAGTACTTGCCCAGATAGTAAAAAAAATATCCAGATAGTGTTTCCAGACAGATATATTTTCATGAAACTCATTGTACTCTCTGTCATAGATAAATCTGGCTTCTCAGTCTCAAACATATAAATTTGCTAAATTCGGTGCAAAGGTTGTACCCATTAATGTACCCTTTATTTGCGCATAGATTTTTTTTACAACAATAAACCACACCACATCAACAATAAACTTACTATGGGGACAACAACATTTTCTGTTCTGTCTCTCAGGGCTTTTTCAATTGACAGGAGCACCCCCTTATGGGGGATGTTTATATAAAGACTTTCAATGTCTATACACACTCAGATATCTTCATCTCACACTCTGATTTCATTGAGAATCTGAACCATGTGGCTTGTGCTATTTGCAGTAGGTACAAACTGTTTAATGTATTTCATCGATAAATTTTGATACTGTCTCAGTTACTGGCCTGATGGATAAAACAATAAGTCTGCCCAGTATAGGGTCACTGTTTTTGTGCAAGCTGGGCAATAAACAGAGTGCTTTTTTTTTTGGGGTGTGAAGGGGCATTCACTGTTATATATTCAGATACTTTTTTCCAGTTACCCATCAATTCATAACAGCTGCATGTACAGTATCATACATTTTGCTGTCTGATATTTCATTTTTTGGGTCTTCATTTAATCTGAGATAGACGTTATAAAAATGTAACTGCCTCAAAGGACAACAAAAGGGTTGCACATTTACTAAGAAATAGAAAATAAAGCAAGTTAACAGATAGTTGGTATACAGCGAAATTCTGAGCCATCAATATCTAAAATCCTTTACCTGCCCTACCTACAGAAGCACTGCCCCTCATTGCTATTTTAACAGTCAGTTAGTCTTTGTACAGCAGGGCTCTGGTCTTGCTCTTCCAGTCCAAGAGAAAGAACCTGCTTACAGAGACTCAATATATTTCCTACTCTTGTGGGAAGGGGATCTTACTCGCTTTGACTGACAGTTCCTTGTTGTCCTAGCCCTCTTTGTGTGTGTGTGTGTTTGTGTCTGTGTGTGTGTGTGTGTGTGTCTTCACCCTTAAGCACCTCCTTACTAACATTATGACATGCACCTGGATCCTTTGTCTAACATGAGAACATCTCCAGGAAGGACTCCCCAATGGGCTTATTGCTTCATTGCCTCCTCCATAACTTTCTTGTTAACTTTCCCATGAGAACATCAGACCTTCCACCCTGGCTGGCATAAGCAGTCATATACTACTTAATCATATGATCTGGTAACCATCCTGTACCTGAAGCAGATGCATAATAAAAAAAAATGAATCAAAGGAATACATGGCTTTGGTCCCATTTTCTGTCACATCTCCCCCTACCCCCCTCAAGAAATGAAGGTGTGTCTCTTTTGGGCAACCACTAAGAGACATTGATGTTCATGTAGGGCCAGGGGAATGCCTAAGGGAATATGCCATACATGTAGCCCTGCCTCAACAGCCGATCTGCATAGAAATTTTGCACCCCACTTCGATGCTGAATGATCATTTTATGTGACTGTAGTACCAAAGTCCAGCGCAGTAACTTTATGTTTTGCCCACTAGTCATAAGGAGCCATGTCAAGGGGTTATGATCAGTGATGACAGTGAACTCCCTCCAATACAGATATGACTGAGCTTCTGAAGGCCCCATACTATCCCCCGACATTCCTTCTCCACCGTGTCATTTGACTCTTCCCTGGGCAGAAGCTTCCAGTTCAGATACACTATGGGGTGTTCCCCTTGCAGTGTAATCTGGCTCAGGACAGCACCCAGCCCATGGTCTGAGGCATCCACATGCACTATAACTTTAAGTCATAAATGGGAATAGCAAGCACAGGTGTTCCACATTATGCGTCCTTCAACTGTTGGAAGGTAGACTTGCAGTCCTCTGTCCAGAGAACTTTTTCAGGCATTCTCTTTTTTGTCAGGTCTGTTAGGGATTTGTTTACATCACTATAGTGAGGGTCATACCTCCTGTAGTAACTGGCTATTTCCAGAAATGCCCTTACCTGTTTCTTTGTGGCAGGGGTGGGCCAGGCCTGGATGGCATCACTCTTTGCTGGCTCTGGATGGATGCTTCCACTACCCACCCAGTGCCCAAGGTAGGGCACTTTAGTCATGTCTACTTGGCATTGTTCCCCCTTAACTGTCAGCCCTGCTGCCATCAGTCTACAGAACACCTCCCTCATGTGCCTGGCATGATCCTCCCATATCTGGCTGTAAATGGCAATGTTATCCATGTAAGCCAGTGCATATTCATCTGCCCCTGCCAGAATGCAATCTACAAGTCACTGGAATGTTGTGGGTGCATTCTTCATCCCAAATGGCATTACTCTGAATTTGAATAAGCCACATGAGGCAATGAAAGCAGACCTTTCCCTGGCTGTGGTGGTTAACATCATCTACCAGTAGTCATTCAGTAGGTCTGTCGTGGTCAGCAACCAGGCTTCCCCAGCCATTCCAAGGTCTCATCTGTTCTGGGCATGGGGTATTAATCAGACTCTGTACAGCTGTTGAGCATCTGGTAGTCAACATAGAATCATGTAGCACCACCCTTTTTGGGGATCAGGACCACAGGTGAAGCCCAGAAGGTACTGGACTCCTGGATCACTCTATGGGCTAGCACCTCCCTGAGTTCCTCCAGACTGGTTTTCTTAACCCCTTCAGGTACCCTGTAGGGGGACTGCCTCAGTGGAACCTGGGCCCCAGTGTCCACATGGTGTTCAGCCATTGTGGTGTACCCCAGATTCCCCGTGAACATGTCCCCAAAATCTTGCAGCACCCCTCTCATCTCCTTGGCCTGTGCTGGTGTCAATTGCCTTGAGAGGGCCAGGTTATTTACTGAAGATCCTTCAAGGGCTTCCCCAAGGAGGTCCACCATTGACTAAACCTCGGTCCCCTCAATGCTCCTGAGAGATCCTCAATATATTTCGTACTCTCCTGCCCGGTGGCATTGAAGGTTTAACTGCTGGATGCCACACATTGCACCACACTGGCGACCCAGGTTAGGGAACAAACTCGGATCATTGAGGGTCAGCAGAGAGAAGGAGGTTTGAGCATCCCAATGGATGCTGTCCTCCTTTGGGGTGGGTTTCCAAGGGTGCTTCATGCACCCAACATCTCTGAGGGTCAGAGGGAGCACTGACTTTCAGGGCTTTGGTGGCTCCAAGGGTGCTGAAGTCAGGGAGGGGAGGATGCTGTTAGGCACTTGGTAGTGTTGTGCATCCACACATCATCTACCCAAGCCAGTGTCTTCAGGGGCAGAAGGGGACAACAGAAAAATGGAAAAAAACCTCTTCCATCCTAGATGATGACCGATCCATGCCTCCCAGCAACCATTCCATGGGCAGACTCCATTGTGCAGGCTCTCCTCTCAAGGTTAAGGAAAAGGGGCCCTTCCTCACCCCACCCAGGATGATAACCGGGCATCGAAGAAGTACAATGGAGAGGCCTGGCACTCTAGGGGCAGACTCTGTGACGGTGGTCTGAGGGGTTGACTGGTCCGAAGGAGTGGACAAAGAGGGTAGGACAGGCAGGATAAAAAGAATATATATATATATATATATATTATAGTGGCATGGTCACGCCACTGTAATTAGGGTTATGAAGCCACTTCTATGTTAAAGTCAAAATTTTGTGTGTTAATAACTTTGGACCCATTCAATGGATTTGCCTGAAATTTGGTACGTGCAGTGGGGCATGGTAGATCTCTTGATTTGCCAAATTTTTTTGGGTCGGACTTACGGTCTTTGTGCACAAAAACACTGAAAAATGCAAAATTATCCAGTTTTGGAGGTAGTTTGGGGGATTTTGTCCAAGGCCCTGCATGGCCATCCTGTGATGTGCCACTCTGCAAGATGGCTCATCTGAAAGAGCTAGTCTGGCCGAACATGTTGCATTTCATTTGGTGAAAACATATTGAGGCATTCAAAAGTTATGGCACCTTTAAACTCCCATTATAAGACAATGGGAAAATGTATATAGTTGTTTTGCTAACAAAGAATAGGGTTTGGGCCATCTCATTCCACCTGGTGGTCAAAGAATTTGCAGCCTCATGGTCAAAGAATCATTGTCCCAGAGAATTCTTTGATCGTGAAGTCCGCCATCTTGTTTTTAAAATTCCGTCAGAAAAAATTAAATATCCAGGCTCAGGGGTCACTCCTGAAGTAAAACCTGCATGGGTTTTACTCAGGGGGCTTTGACCTATTGATCCACATCTTTGGTTTCATGTGAAATGGTCAAAAAATAGATTTACAACATGTTTTATTCTTTGATAGTGGCTCGCCAACGATCTTTGATTGAAAGCCAGCAAATTCTTTGACTGCCAGCTTCTTCGACCACGATCTTTGATAGTGAGGATGTGACAAGATTGGCCATTGAAAAATTCTAATTACTCAGGCCAGGGGTGGTCTAGAAATATAAATGAGGGTGTTTTTTTTGGGGGGGGGCTTCATTCTATCAAGGCATGGTGGTGGTTTCATGAACTTCTGCATAAAACTCGAGTCTCACCATTTTTTATTCTTTGATCATGAGGCTACAATTTCTTTGATCATGAGACTGCAAATTCTTTGACTGCCAGATTCTTCGACCACGATCTTTGATTGTGAGGACGCGACGAGATGACCCATTGAAAAATTCAAATTACTCAGGCCAGGGGTGGCCTAGTAATACAAATGAGGGTGGGTTTTGTTCAGGGGGCTTCGTTCAATTGAGGCATGGTGGTAGTTTCAGGAACTTCCACCTAAAACTTGAGTTTCACCATTTTTTACTCTTTGACTGGGAGCCCGCAATTTGTTAGATCACAAGGCTGCAAATTCTTTGATCACAAGGTTCTTTGACCACCGTCTTTGATCGCAAAGTGACAACTAGATGGCCATTTGAAAAATTCTAATTTCTCAGTCCAGGGGAGGGCTATGAGCACAAATGAAGGTGGGTTTTGTTCAGAGAGCTTCGTTCTATCATAGCATGGTGGTGGTTTCATTTACTTCTGCCTAAAACTCAAGTTTCACCATCTTTTATTCTTTGATCATGAGCTTACAAATTGTTTGACCACAAGCCTGCAAATTCTTTGGTCACAGGATTATTTGATTACCCTTTTTGATCACGAGAGAGGGACAAGATGGCCAGACTTTATAATGGATTAAATAGTTCAATTTTCACAATCTTTGACCTTAAATATATTGGAAACAGTTTGGTCTTTTTATTTGAAATATGGAGGGTGTTTACACAATGTCCTGCAGATACGAATTTCAGTGTTTATGTGTTGGAGAAAATATTTTTGTGGAGATATTGCATAACATATTTCACGTTCTGCAAACAGCATTTTCTACTGTGTTAGTGGCTTGAAATTTGTACGGTAACTGGTCTTGCTGCTGTCAATGTAGCTTTTACTCATTAGGTGTGTAATGTAGCCAGACACTTGCAAGTTGGTGGGCCCTGTGCTCCCACCAACTTGCGTGACTTTCTATTTTCTATTCTTTCTCGGTCTTCAGCTATGCAATGCCTTTTCTCAGCCCTCCCCACCAAAGAGATAGTGGATGCTGAGTGCTGAGCTACAGCCAACTAATGTCATTAACATGAATGGTATACCTCTGTGATAACAACTGCATAGTCGTTAGTACACTCATTAGGTGCATGGAATGAACAAGGTAATGTCCCCACCCCACCCCTCCCCCACAGCAGGAATTGGATGCTGAGTGGAGACCCACAGGACAAATAATGACATGGAAATAAATGGTATACCTGCCTCATACCAGCTGCACACAACATAGAACACTGAGGAGTTGCATGGACTCAGCAAGATAATCCCCCCCCTCCCCACCCAAGAGGCACTGGATGCTGAGTACAGAGCTACAGCCCAAGTAAGGCCATTGACATCAATAGTATTCCTCTGTGATAGCAAGTGCATACTCATCACTGCATTAAACAGTTGCATGGCATCAGCCAGGAAATGCCCTGAACCCATCAGACCAGGAATTGGATGCTGAATAGAGAGTCACAGCACAAATAAAAACATTGACATTAATGGTATACCTTCTTCATACCAGCTGCACACAAGTTAGAACAGTGAGGAGCTGCATGGCTTCAGCCACAGAATCACCCCCACACCCCCAAAAGAGGTACTGGATGCTGAATGCAGAGCTACAACTCAAATAAGGTCATTAACATGAATGGTATACCTCTGTGATACTAGCTGTATTTTAGTTATGATATTTATGAGTTGTACATTCTCACACAGGGAATGTCTCCACCCCCACCAGACCAGGAAATGGATGCTGAGTGGAGACCACAGCCCAAATAAAACCATGGATATAAATGGTATACCTGCATCTTATGAACTGCTCACAAATTAGAATAGTGATGATTTGAATAGGCTCAGCCAGGCACTGCCCCCTTCCCTCTGCACTAGATGTGTCTGATGCTGAATGAGGAGCTATGGCTCAACTAAGTCTATGAAGATCAGCTGTATAGTTGTGCAATGCTATCTGCACAGTAGTTACTACACTCAAGACTTGCATGGCCTCAGCCAGGCAATACCCACCACCTACCTAGAGCAGGGACTGGATGGTTAGTGCCAAGTCACAGGCCAAATAAACACATAGACATAAATGTTATACCTCCCTCATGCCAGATGCACAGAAGGTAGGACACTGAGGAGTTGCACGGCTTCAGCTAGGCAATGCTTCCACTCACACCCACCCCAGACCAGGAACTGGATGCTGAGTGCAGACCCACAGGCCAAAAAAAGACATGGAAATAAATAGTATACCTCCCTCATACCAGCTGCACACAACTTAGAACACTGAGGAGTTGTACGGGCTGAGCCACACAATACCCCCCAACGCAAGAGGCACTGGATGCTGAGTACAGAGCTACAGCCTAAGTAAGGTCATTAACATGAACAGTATATCTCTGTGATAGCAAGTGCATACTCATTACTACATTCATGAGTTGCACGGCCTCAGCCAGGGAATGCCCACTATCTGTCAGACCAGGAACTGGATGCTGAGTAGAAAGTCACAGCCCAAACAAACATGTCGACATAAATGGTATACCTTCTTTGTTCCAGCTGCACACAAGTTAGAACGGTGAGGGTTGCATGGCCTCAGGCACAGAATGCCCACACCCGCCTTGCCCTGAAGAGGTACTGTATGCTAAGTGGTGAGGTACAGCTGAAGTAAGGTCATCAACATGAATGGTATAGCTTTGTAATACTGAATGCACATTAGTAACGATAGTCATGAGTTGCACTGCATCAGCTAGGCAATGCCCCACAGCCCCAGGCCAGGAACTGGATGCTGAGTGCAGAGGTACAGCCTAAATAAGGCCATGTACATAAAGAGTATAGTTACCGCTTATGAGCTGTATACAACTTTGAACAGTAAAAATTTGCACAGACTGAGCCAGGCAATAGCCCCTTGTGCTGTCTCCACTGCCACAAAGAGGTACTGGATGCTGAGTGTAGAGCCACAGCCCAAGTCAGTCTATGAACATGAATGGTATGCCTATGTGATGCTACATGCAGGGTATTTACTAGACTCATCAGTTGCATGGAGTGAGCCAAGCAATGCCCACACTGTATCTCCCACCCACAGAGCATGAATTGCATGCTGAGTGCAGACCCACCGCCCAAATAAAGAGATGGACATGGACGGTATACCTCCCTCACACCAGGTGTAGAGAAGTTAGAACAGTAAGCAGTTGCACAACCTCAACCAGTCAGTGTCCGAACCCTCGCAGACCAAGAGTTGGATTTTGAGTACAAAAGCACAGCCCAACTAAAAGCATGGACATGAACGCTAATCCTACTTCATGTCAGCTGCACACTAGTTAGAACTCTGAGGAGTCGCACAGCCTCAGCCTAGCGACCCCCCCAGCACAGCCTCTCCCCCCTCCCCGGACCAGGCAGTGGATACTGAGTGCAGAGCTACAGCTGAAGTGACAGCATGATCTTCAATGGTATACATGCATATACCAAATACAGAGTAGTTATTAATGTGATGGATTGCACAGACTGAGGTAGGTGATGCCTGTTGCACCATCTCAAGCAGGTAGTGGGTTCTTGGGGCACAGTCACGGCCCAATAAACGACATGGAGATCAATACTATACCTCTGTCACACCAATTGTAATTAAATAATACTCAGGAGACATAGGATAAGGTTTTGCATTAGTTTTGTTATTTAACTATTTAAATATATTTAGGCCAAATTGTTTGGTTGCTCCTGGGATGGGCAAAAAAACAGTTCTTCGTTATATTCTTAATCATTTTTGGGTGTTTTGTGATTTTTGGTATTTCACAAAGTAAATCTACACTGTTACATTTTGCTGCGTATTATGTATACAATTTAGGTTTTATATAGAATGAGTAAGTGATAACGTATGCACATTTATGTAGCAGAAAATGTAGTGAACAACTTCTAATTTTGCTTACATCTATTGCTAAATAATATTGATAATATGTCCATTGACACTATTGCATTAATGAAATAGACTACACAGTTACACATTTAGATAATCAAGACTAACAATAAATTATTGCACATGTGGGTATCACCATTTGACACCTATTTAAGACAAGTCATTAGAACAAATTTAGAATTTTTTTTTAAATTAACAATTTTATTACATTTAGTTATTCACTGCATGCACACATGAGACAGTAAGAAACATTTAGTGGTTCTCATGAGCACATAAATATATTGTTTCATAGAATAGCCACATGTGTAGATTATCTCAACAGTGTTAAAGTAAGTAGCAATATTGTACATATGATTAGACAGTTTTACTTGCATGTCAGTAGAGACATTTATTTATTGAATTTTGATGACTGGGTAAGCCCACTGGGCCCCTGAGGTCCCTTTTTCGGGGTGACCCGGGAGTTACAGGACAAAAACATGGTAAAACAGTTAGTACAAATACAGCTTTGGCATTCTAACATGTATATATAGCAGTGATATATTACATAGCAGGTTACATTGATTAATTGAGGTGTACAATATAGGAGAGCCTATGATTATATTACGTCACATTTACCCTCTTAGAAAAGAAACAATCTTAGGGGGAAAGACAACTGAGGGGGTTAGTGCTGCCAGCTTGGGTGGAGGTGACGTAAGTGCTGTGGCCGGCACGTAGTGTGGAGGTGTCAGGTAACGTACCATTGGCATTGACTGATAGCAAGCATATGAGCCTTGAGTCTTGTTCGGAAGCACATTATTGATGTGGCTTCCCGAACCTCCTGAGGAAGGTTGTTCCAGAGGGAAGGGGCAGCATTGGAAAAGGACTTGTCCCCTGCCTTGGTCCTTACACTAGGGACCTCTAGGAGAGTTTGGCCTGATGTCCGTAGGTTGTGCATATTTCGATTAGCATTTATGAGCCCTGCTAGGCTTGGGGGGGTGGAGCTAATTAGCTTATATGCTAGGCAGCGTACTGGGTACCTGAGGTGGGCTTCGAAAGACGGCCAGCTGAGTAGTGCCAGTGAATCACAATGGTGGCTCCTAGAGTGGGACAGAGTGGTGAAATGGACCACCTTATTGTACAAGATCTGTAACTTATTGAACTCCATCTTGGCCACTCCCTGCAGTACTGGGGCTGCATAGGTGAGTGTTGGGAGTAAGACACATGAGGCAATGGCAGTCCTGGCTTCAGGGATCAGCTGATCCTTGATCCAATACAGTGTACCTAGTTTGCCATGGATAACTTTTGTGACTTGATCTACATGTTGCTTTAGGGTAAAACCTTGGTCCAAGGTAAGGCCAAGATATTTTGTAGAGGGAACCACTTCAAGTTTGTTCCCTGCCCTGGAAGTAAGTTGAAGGAGTTGTGTCCTGTCTGGGCCAAGGGATCTGCAAAATTGAACAACATAGCCTTAGTTTTGGTAGTATTATGACCATTTTATTCTCCATGGAGCCAGTCCTCCATAATGAGAATGTCCTCTTGGAGGGATGGACCAAGGTCATCCAGGTTGTCAGAGGCGCTGTAAATCACAGCGTCATCAGTGTACTGGATGACATTACTGCTCCCACAATGGTTGTGCAGCTCATTTACAAACAAGGAGAACAGGAGGGGACCGAGTATAGATCCTGTGATACCCCCTCCTTGAGGGGCAGTGGATCAGAAATTTTGTCCTTCCACTTGACCCTCTGTGTGGGCTCAGTAAGGTAGCTTTCAAACCATCTGAGGGCATGAGTGTCCAGGCCTATGTAGCACAATTTTTGAAGTAATAGTCAGTGGTCCACCAAGTCAAAGGCCTTGGAAATGTCAATGAAAACTGCACCTGTATTAGGCCCCGAGTCAAGTTCCCTAAGCACATCTGATGAGAACTTAGGGAAGTGTCCGTCCCATGTTTGGCTCTGAAACCATGTTGTGCAGGGAAAAGAAGCAGGTGTAGGGACAACATGAGCCTGCTTCCATAGCTCTAGGATGTACCCTTCTAGTAGGGACCTGTTTATGAGCCAGGTAAGAGGCCTTGCTAGTGCTGGGGCACCGTCCTTGAGTAGTCTAGCTTGGATGCCATCAGGCCCACCTGAACCTTTTGTTTTCAAGGACTTTAGAATGGAGAAGACTTCATTCACCTTAGCTAACCTCAGGTGAAATGATGGATGGTTTAGGTTAGGAGGTTCCAGTATGAGGGGCTCATTTTTGGTCACTGGACACCCAGCCTTGTAACCATCTAGGTTCATGAAATGGCTATTGAGGGCCTCAGCAATGAGTGTCCCATCTTTCAGTAACTGCCCATTAGCCACTATAAGGCCTGGGGCTGTCTTTTTGTTTCCCTTTATCAGCTCATTGATGTGGGACCAGATTAACTTATGGCTGCCTAGGTTAGTTTTCTGGAGTTGATTGATGTATGCCTTTTTGATAGCTTAACAGCAAGTTTTCATTTTTGTTTCTAAGAGCTCTAGTTTATGAGGTCAGCTAGGAGCATAGAGCTCTTGAACTTTTTCCAGGCTTTGTCGCGGCGGATCATCAGGGCCTTTAAGGAAGGAGTGATCCACTTATAGCAGCTTCCTTTTACATGATGGGTCTTCATCAGGGCAACTATATCTGCGGCCCACATTAGGGATTTCAGGAAGAAGGCGACTGCCCCTTCCAGGGTAGGGAGGCATTGTAGTGGACTCCAGTCAATGTCACCTAGCAATTTATTGAATTGCTCAGGTAAGAATTTAGAGTAGTCCCTCATAGTGAGTACTCTAGGTTGATGCCTATCTGCCCTATTCTTTCAGACACAGAAGATAGGCGAATGGTCACTCAGAGCATCGGCCATGGTGCCTGCTAATTGAATATTCTTTGGGATTGACACCAGGGCCCAGTCGATGGTCGAGTGTCTTCCCATTTTATGATTCATTCTGGTGGGTTGAGTGATAATCTGGGCAAGATTAGCCTCATGCAGCAGGCCATCAATAGAGGACAGCCTCTTGGGCCCAGTTATGGTTAAAATCCCCCAGTAGGAGAAGTTCAGATGCAGCTTCAGTGGCTAGGTATTTGTGAGTGTCTCCAGGATTGGAGAGCATTAGTGAGGGGGCTATATACACCCTGGTCAGGTGTTGACACGCCTAGGGTGAGTGTTATCGAAAGATCGATTCAATTTCAGGAGATGTGCTGTGCAGCATGTTGATATGGGAGGAGATAAGGATGTTCTTCATGTAAATAAGTACTCGCCCCTTTCAGCATTCTATCTTTCCTGTAGTGGACATATCCCACGGCGGCTACTTTGTGATCGGAGATGTGGGGTTTTAGCCAGGTGTCCAAAACTGCTAGCACATCTGGTTTATATGAGGCAAGCCACACTTAGACTTCATGTATCTTAGGCCGAAGACTACATATATTCATATGAGCTAGCCGCATCCCCTTTGATGATAGCCAGGTCTGGTCTTGTGAGGAGGAGATTGCGATATTAGTGATTCCAGGGCCCGGGTTCTGTTGGATATCACACGCAAGTGGCATTAGAGCTGTGAGCAGGAGATGTAGGGTAAGGGTAAGAGATGGGAGCCTCAATTTGCTGTGTATACTCCTGGTATGGAAAAGGGACCTGTAGCAAATCCCATTTCTGGTGAATTCATAGGCAACTAGCAGGGAGATAGTGCACTAGGGGGATGGAGAGTAGTAGTGAATGGTTGGGTGTGCAGCAAGTCCATGAGGGCCTTGGGAGTTAGGGTCCAGTTGGCAGGTGAACCAGTCCACCCAGAGTACAGATAGAATATAGGTGGCAGAGAGGAGGAGACCTCTATTTGGCCTGCAGGATCTCAGCTTGCCAACACGTGTTGACCGCTGACTGGGCATACTTACATCAGGGTGCAGACACTGATATCTCATGTCTTTGACTGTCAATAACAAATTAGGTCTTATGTAGCATAGGACAGGCAAAATGCAGTTGGAGAGGACAGAGCACAATTCAGTACAATATTGGTTCAGCACTCAAGTAATAATAGGATTGCACAGAATTAACTTCCTATCTATTGTTTTCCATACAATATTGTTTCAGCATTCGAGTAGAAGACTTGGTTTGCTGGCCAATGCACCTAGCTTCACCTGAGCTCTTTCCTTCTAAGACTGCTTGAAAGGCAGAGTAGAGAAACTTACCAGAGCAAGGGAAAAGGATTAAGACTTATTTTGGCTAAGCAGATTTACTGTGTGGTGTTGTTTTTATTTTTTCCTCACAGGGATTGATACTGTTTGTTGCTAACATTTCATTGCTTTATTTTTCTCTGTAGCAAAGTGTTTCTTACAGCGCATATCTTCTCTGAAATTATTACAGGTGGTGATTTACAGGTTTTACAGTTTTATCTAACATAAGGATAAGCTTTCAGGGTTACTGCATTTGTTGTTGACTGATTTTTTCTGCTCTTACCTCCTTGTTCTTTCATCCGTGGTTCTTCTTTTTCGGCAGGGGAAGGGCCCAGTCACCCACCCCCATCCCCAACCACCCCACGCTACACTCTTTTTATAGGGTACCACAGTTGTGACATTTCCTGTGGCAGAGCAGAAAGGAGTGGATCAGTGGGGCCTCCACAAGGTGAGCTCATTTACAGGGGCACTAGTGATTTAACTTGTTATAACAAGTTAAACAAAACACAATCAAACCATTACTTGCATTTTTTTTCCTTATAATTACTCTGACTAGGTTATAAACCCAGCAACTTATCTGGAATGGATATCATTAACTGCAGATACTGTGGAAAAATTTTCAGAAGGACAGTCTTACAGGATTTAGGACACTGTCCTACATGCTGGGCCTTTGGAGATCTTAGGGCTCAGCTCCGGGCAGCATGGGCAGAGATTGCACGCCTCAAATTTCATATTCAAGAGGAAATACATTATAGAACCACCGCCACTTCCCCAGCATCCAACAGAAAACCTCGACCGCAGAGGGTAGTTGGTCCAGGAGGTTGGCAGATGGTTAGGAGGACCATCGGGTGCCCCATCACTCTCTGCTCTCCAACATATTACCTCCAAAAACCATATAAACACTACAAACAGGTATCTGCCTCTATCTCTGAAATCAAACAAAGAGGCAGAAGACACTGCAGAGCAGGACACTGCAGCACAGGAGCTAGCACAACAAAACTCACCCAAATCAGGAACCAAAACAAAAAAAGCAAAAAGGAAATCCAAAAAACTTCTGATCATAGGAGACTCCATGATTCGGGGAGTTGATACCCATCTCCAGCCTGGGGTAATGGTCAGATGTCTCCCAGGTACATTAGCATGGAGAGACACTGACCACATTGCTAAAATTGTTCACAAAGCAGGAAAAAACATTGATGTCCTAGTACACATAGGGACTAATGATCTCACCAGCCGGTCAGTTGTGGAGACCAAGGAACACCTGACTAGGCTGGGTGACAAACTATCATCTATTTCGTCTGGCATCTCCTTCTCTGAGATCCTGCCAGTCTGGGAGAGGGAGCAGATGGACGGAAGGTCAGAGAAGGGGAGATAGGGAGCTAAACACGTGGCTCAAGGGCTGGTGCCAGGAAAAGGACACAGATTTTAGGTAACTGGCAACAGTTCTGGGAGCAAAAGTTCTTTAAATTTGATGGACTGCATCTGACTAAGGAGGGAGTCAGTGCATTGGGGCAGAAGTTTGATGTCTTTGCAGAATATTTAAACTAGCAAATGGGAGAGGGGCAGCACCCCATACGTCGAATGGGAAGAACACCCCTTCCCCTCAGCTAGTGATCAAACAGGGATTCAGCATGTTTGCAGTTCATTTGCATCACAAGGTAAGAAAAAAGGTTAGTCTCCCCATACGATGCACAAGGGTAATGCCAAACCTCACCCAACAACTAACACAACAAAATCTGGCCAATGGAAAATCATGTACACAAATGCTCACAGCCTGGGAAATAAGATCCCAGACCTGCAGGCAATAATGTCAGAGGCTAAACTGGACATAGTAGCAATTAGTGAGATGTGGTTTACCAGTAACCACACTTGGGAGACTTCAGTACCTGGCTATGTATTGTTCAGAAGAGACCGAGGTGCAAAAGAGGGAGGAGGGCCCTGTATGTCAATGAAAATATCAAAGCTACAGAAATTCAGAATACACATAAGGAGCCAGAAGAACTGTGGGTCACCCTGGAAACAGGAAATGGGACAGCCATAAGAACTGGGGTTGTCTACAGGCCCCAGACCAGGGGAGGACATAACACATTACTGCTAGAAGATATACAAAACATGACAGCTAAAGGGAGGTTCTGATAATGGGAGACTTCAACATGCCGGATACAGATTGGTCAATACCAGCAGGAACATCTGCCAGAACTAGACACATAGTGGATTCCCTGCAGGGGAGGGCCTCAAACAACTGGTACAACAACCCACAAGAGACAGGGCTATCCTAGATCTATTACTGACTAACAGGGAAGGGATCACAGATCTCCAGGTAGAAGGTCACCTGGGGGCCAGTGACCATCACATGGTATGGTTCAATTTGGCTACTACATCTAAATCATCCCATTCCAGGGCAAAAATATGGGACTTCAGAGGAGCTGACTTTGATAAGATGGCCAACAGAGTTAAGCTAGCCCTGGCAAAAAGAAACACAGGTGAGGAGGTACAGGCAAAGTGGGCAAACATTAAGGATGCAATACTTGAAGTAACATCCCATTGTGTTAGACAGAAAAGGAAGTGCAAAAGAAGAAGGAAACTACTTTGGTTCTCAAATACAGTAGCAGAAAAGGTCAGAGCCAAAAGGCTGGCCTTCAGGAAATATAAGGGAACACAGTGGGATGAAGATAGGGAGGCATACCAAACTGCCCTAAGGGAACCAGGGAAGGCAGTATGGCAGGCAAAGTCTCAAACTGAGGAAACACTAGCACGAACAGTAAAATAAGGTGACAAGACTTTCTATAGATATATTAGTAAAAGGAGAAAGTCCAGAGGAGGTATTGCTAAGCTTAATGGAGAAAAGGGAGCATGTGAGGAGGAGGAGGACCCTGTAAAGGCATCTATCCTAAATAGATACTTTTGCTCAGTATTTACTGAAGAGAAGGTAGGGCAGGGCCCACAGCTTAGCATCATGGACACGGGGGGGAGGTGAGCACTACTCCCTTCACAAAAGAAAGGGTCCTACAAGAGCTTGCTAAGCTCAGGGTGGATAAGGCAATGGGACCTGATGACATACATCCCAGGGTACTTAAGGAGCTAAAGGTAGAACTAGCAGAGCCATTAGCAGAACTGTTTAGTGAGTCTCTGAGCACAGGAGAGGTCCCAGAAGACTGGAGAAGGGCTCATGTGATCCCACTCCACAAGAGTGGTAGCAGGGAGGAGGCGGGGAACTACAGACCAGTCAGTCTTACCTCAGTAGTGGGCAAGATTATGGAGGAACTCCTTAAGAAAAGGATAGTGCAACACCTGGAATCCATAGGGGCACAGAATCCAAGACAGCATGGGTTTACAAAAAGGAAGGTCCTGTCAAACTAATCTCATAGATTTCTTTGACTGGGTAACCAGAGTGGTGGACCAAGGGGGGAGCAGTTGATGTTGCCTACCTTGACTTCAGCAAAGCTTTTGACACTGTTCCACATAGAAGATTGATAAATAAGCTGGGTAGGCTCAGGGTGGGTCAGAAGTTTGTCAACTGGGTGGCAAACTGGTCGACGGGCAGAAAACAGAGAGTGGTGGTAAATGGTATACAGTCAGAAGAGATGCAAGTCACAAGTGGGGTACCTCAAGGATCAGTTCTGGGGCCAGTCCTCTTCAACATCTTCATTAGTGACCTTGCAGATGGACTAGAGGGTAAGGCTTGTCTGTTTGCAGATGACACCAAGATCTGCAACAGAGTAGATGATCCAGATGGGGTGGGCAGAATGAGAAGAGATCTGGATAAACTAGCAAAATGGTCAGAAGAGTGGCAACTGGGATTTAATGCAAAGAAGTGCAAAATCATGCACATAGGGAAGAGAAACCCTGAAGCCACCTATAGGCTGGGAGGGGAGTTGCTAGCAGTCACAAAGGAAGAAAGAGACTTGGGCATCATCATCACTGTGACCTGAAATCATCCAAGCAGACCTTTAAAGCAGTAGGTAAGGCTGGGGGTGTTAGGGTGTATTAGTAGGGGTATCACAAGTCGTAAGAGGGAGGTAATAATCCTCTTTACAAGACACTGTTAGGCCCCATCTGGAGTACTCGTGCAGTATTGGAGGCCACACCTTCACAAGGACATTTACCAAATTGAGGCAGTCCAGAGAAGGCAACCAAAATGGTGCAGGGACTGCATCAGAAGACATATGAAGACAGATTAACAGAGCTCAATATGTATACCCTTGAGCAAAGGAGGGAGAGGTGATATGATCGAGGCATTCAAACACCTTAAGGACATTAACAAGGTGAAAGAGTCTAACATGTTTAAATATAAGAAAAATAGCAGGACAAGAGGACACAGCATGAGATTAGAGGGAGGCCGATTAAGGGGGAATGTGGGGAAAACCTTTTTCACAGAAAGGGTGGTGGATGCATGGAATGGCTTACCACAAGAAGTGGTAGCTATGAATACAGTGCAAGGCTTCAGACAGGCATGGGATAGGCATAATGGAACAATACAAATGACTATGAATAGAAAGGCCACTGACAAAGCAAAGGCCGATGGCACATTCATAAGGTAGAAAAAGAAATGAGCAGACTGGATGGGCCTTGCGGTCCTTATCTGCCATCAACTTCTATGTTTCTATGTTTCTATGTAATAATAGGATTACACAGGATTAACTTCCAGCCTGTTATTATTCTAACATTAGTGGCCAGCAAAGGCAGACCACACTATGCCTGTGTTAACACTTGTCATTGGATCACGTTAGGGATATACTGCTTCATGCATTAAGTTAAACAGGTTAGTATCAGATCAAAGCAATAATAATTGTGAGTAGGGCAGACTCCTCCTAGAGTAATGGCCCCAGCCCTCTCTATTGGTTATTTAGGAGTAGTGGGTGAGGCAACTGCCTGTTTAACGGGAGGAGGGAACAGGGTGGGTGGCCAGGAAATTTTTAAACTTTTAGCCAACTCCCCCGAAATTCAAGTCGGGAGCCCCAACTGGCACACAGTCCTTTGTTCAGTTAATTCCAGTTGGGAGCCCCGACTGGCAAAAAGTCCTTGGTTCTGTCTGAAATTGAGCCCCAAGGAGCTCCGGTTTCAAGCTGCTGTGCACAAGCTGAAAACTGCAGCTTTGTGCAGTTTCGTCCTCCTCCAGCTCTGGTTGAAGTTTTATTTGTCTTTATGTATTTATTGTATATTAGTAATCTAGAAGAAATGTTTCCATATTCTATTTGAACATCATTGTACTTTTTAAGTAGTCTATTGATATCTTTAAAGACTGTTTTTAGTTTGTAAGTGGTTATTTATTTGAAAGTGGACCAACCAATATCAAGAAGTGAAAAACAGAAAAATTAAGAGAGGTAAGTAGCACAGTATGACTGTTTCAGAAAGATTGTGTAGTACACACCAATGTGTTCTGGTTTTGAAATGGGAAGAGACACTGATAATATTAGCAGTATATATATATATATATATATATATATATATATATGTATATATTTATTTATAAAATGGGTTGGTAAAATCATAGAAATTCCACTAACATGATTGGACAGAATGCATCACATGTCCGTGCATTATTTTCCAATGACCGCACACCTCCCATTATGACCGCATGCCTAAACTAATTTCTAGCCCACAGAACCCTCTTACCAGCAGTGATATCACTCCACACCTGGCACACACAGGCTGCCACACAAACACACACAGTCTGGCACCCACAGCAGCAACTAAAATGTGCAGTATATAGCTGCCCACACACAGCTCTAACTAAAATCTGTATAGCTGTTCCACACTATGTACAACTATCTGGTTGATCTTGCCATAATTGTTAAACAAAAACTCATAAAAAAAAAACAATCTAGTTCATCCTGCTATTTTCACGCTGTATCATGATGGAATCACTTTTACTTTTCTAGCTCTAGTATGTACTGACCTAGCAAAGTTAAAAATGGCAATGAAATTGCTGGCAGACATTTAAAACAAATCATGTTGTCTCCCAAAAACACATGTAATCTCTCTTTTTATGTTACTGATGTTCTTTTTTTTTTAAAGAAGCATGTAAATGTAATGGGGGCTAAACAAGCGAGTCATCTGTCTCTGTATTGTAGCATGACCGAGTGGTTTTATTGCCAGTTCAGGATGTGCTGGCAGAGCTTGGAAAGAAGGTATTTTACTTTTAGACACTGTGTAAACTCCTTTTTATTTTAAGGTTCCTCATATTTCTACAAAATGAAGCTGCCGACTGTAGAAAGCAGACAGCGAGCAAGTCGCTGGCTTCAGAAGGGTAGATGGAAGCATGAGCGAGAGTTGTTGCTATAGGAACCCTCACTCATGCTTCTGTCACCCCCCTTCTGAAGTTGCTGACTCGCTCCCTGTCTGCTCTTTATAGTCGGTGGATTCCTTCTGCAGAAATATCAGGAACCTTAAAATAAAAAGAACTTTACACAGTGTCTGGAAGTAAAATACCTTGTTTTCAAGCTCTGCCAGCACGTCCTGAACTGCCAATAAAACCATTCGGTCATGCTACAATACAGAGATAAATGACTCACTCGCTCAGCCCCCATTACAGTTGGAAGCTTCATTCAAAAAAATGAAGTAACATAAAAAATGGGGAATTACATAGTTTCTAGACATAAAACTCTGTGTGTTTGAACCTCTCCCATCAGGTCTTTAACTACAGTTTACACTGCTTGATGACACTACAGCACAGAAATAAAACTGAAAGGGATTAGAGTGTAACACACTCTGACAATAGCAGGATCAACCAGATAAATACCACCTTTAACTTAAACCCATCACAATTATGGCAGAATCAGCCAGATAACCTACTGCAAATTAAACATTTTATCTCTGCCAGACAGGGACTACTTTCTGTACCTCCTCCCCCTGCCCAAATATTTTTTGCCATTTTATAAGATAGATAACCCACTTTTAGGTGTGCAGTCATGCTCTGATATATGCATGCCTTGGGTGGTTGACGCACTCGGCCTGTGGCCTCGATGCAATACACCAAGGCGATATATCAGAGCATGACCCACACCCAAGAGTGTTATCTATATATATATATATATATATATATATATATATATATATATAGCAAGTTAATGTTATATCTTCCACATCAACCCTCCCGAAAGTAAGCCTACCCAGGTACCCCCTCAAGATCCAAGGTACCTTGGTCCTGTTATTGTCCTATAGATAACTTTTGTCTTGGAGGTAGCTCTCCACCAGAAAAATGCAAATTGCTTGTCATGTATATAACCATGCCAGGTAGTTACTAGGTAAAAACGGTGTCATGTTGATAACCATGGCTGTAACCTCCATGTAAACCTGAATATATTTTGTAACCTAATGTCTTTCTACTGCATCAAAACATGTTTTATTATCCTGGGTCGCCCCTGAAAAATGGACCTTCGGGGCTCAGTGGGCCTACCCAGTCACCAAAATTTAATAAATAAATAAAATAAAAAATATCATACAATGGCAGGAAGATGTATAACCATTGGTTGTAGTGTTACTAGATTAGTAAGCTAGTAAACAATTTGAGAAATTATTGCCAATATCATGCTGTGGTGAAGATAGCACATATCACAGTCATTTTCTCACTCAAGCTGAAAAGGTTGGGTCATCTCCAAATCAATGCATTTTTTGAACTGTTTATCATTTGTGGAACTGGGAAAAAATCTTCATCCAACCTCCAAAATATGGACAATGCTATAAAAGCAGAAGCATACCAATAGTTTGCATTATGAGGCAGAAGTACACAATCATTTTTGACATTATCTGTCAAATTATCAGTTGCACACATCTGCACAGATATATAGAAATGCATACATACACTGGAAATAGGCCAGATAACCACATGTATACGTCTCTATTTTCAGCTATGAACAATATCAACAGTAGCACTTAATGCAATGCAATAACATTAAATGCATGGATACAACAGTTTTGGGACAGTCAATGAATTAATGCACGCAATTTGTTATTTTCTTTTTTTTGTCAACAAACGAAAATAGCTGAGAATCTATGTAAGATACATAGGTTCAATCTGCAGTTCAGCACTATATACATATCTACAAATCTGAGTCACATTGTGTTGGTAGATTTTGACATATCCAGTTTTGGCAGTATACTCCAAGAACAGTGACAGATAATCTTGTCAAATACTGTTCAACAAATGCAGTTCAGTGTTAACAGATGACACTATCATGTAGAAAGTCATGCTGTGAACATGAGTCAAATAACTACATCTGCCAAGACATAACTCACTAACTGATGTGTGTAATATCCAGTGCCCTTGAGTCTGCTTGAATTTGGCAGAAGTCAATTCAGTAAGTATCATAGTCAAGGTCAAGAATGTAGATAACAACAGGAAAATTAGTCAGAACTTAACCTGATGTGTATTATTTAAACAAGTATAGTTCTTCACAAAATATGTGGAGAACAGTGCTTGCAACTCTGATAAGCATGTTACTATATTACTAATTTTGTCATCACCATGTAAAATGGCACTGTGAAACAAATGAACACACAGTGGCATGTGCAAAAACATACAAGATTAACTGAGATATGACTCACTGACTGTCTAACGATTACAGCTCAATACCCTCAAGTCTACTTGAGCAGTAACATGGCAGTCATTATAGTAAGTACATCAAAGTTGCAAATGCTCAATATTGCAATACAAATGTTTCTAGAAATTGTATAGCAATAAATGATGAAAACAATATTGTTTTGCATCCAACGTATCAGAATAACACTGAGATAAACAAGTCATTGCCTACTACAGTCTGTTACATTGGTGTACTGTTGTGGTTCTCTTCTGCAATGGCAGGGAAATCAGAGTAATTTGCATGGACTGTACCGATAGTGCACAAGAAGTAAAGCACATAGATCACCATGAGTGGTTTTGCGCAGTGGTAGTTTTAGATGAAAGGTGTTACTTCTTCTATGAAAAGAAAATAAATATGTAAACTGGTGGGAAAAAATGCCATCCAGCCAGAATATACACGCAGAATGTTACTGTTGCAAACATGCTGGTTAAGTAAGCTGTTGTGATCAGATAGCATCACTCCTTCACACATTGTGCAACATTGGTGCAACGGAGAATGGTGACGTATGCATCTTTCAGATTCCTTGGTAATCTTTCTTTTGTAGTGCATACTGTATCACTGCACTCCCCCATCCCTTTCTGAATCTTCGCCAAGTGACATAGTGGCCAGAGTGAATGGATAGGCCTGGATAGAAGATAATTGCTTGAGTGTCAAATTGACTTCCTGAGAACATAGTTCTTCCAACAATGAAGTAAGAAATTGGTGTTGTGATTTTCATGCCTTGAGAGTTAAAACATTGCAATACAATCATTATGTATAAACTGGAAGATGTAACTCTCAGAGAGCAAACACAAGAATGACCACATCTTCGACACAGCCAACCAGTTTCTGCATTTGCAAACAACTTACGAAACTTCACGGATCTCAGTTCAGGGATATAGAAAGACAATCACAGCATGTCCTGAGTTGCTTGTGATTCTGTGTGGCCCCATGACAAACATGTGTACTTGCACACATAGTCAACTTTAAAGTGTTGACACAGATCAATACCATCATCTGCTAAACTGTTTATCATTCCCATCATGAACTCTGTGGCATCTTGTTGTGCATTGTCAGCAAACATTGATTGTCCTGCAAGAGTTAGTCATAGAGGAGTCAAGCTTTGTAAACTGGGGAACTTGTCTTGACTACCTCTAATGACTCTCTTTAATGCTTCAAAGAGAGGTGTTGACTGACTTGAGTTCAAGACATCAGCAAACTCAGGGATGTGGAGAAGTGCCTGTATTGTAGCATTGGCATAGCAGTTTACTCCTGTGCTGTTGTCAAATATTGGCAGTCTGTGAACCCCGATGCATTTCTTCACAGGTGGAGATGTGAGTTGTTGATGGAGAGACTGCTTACTAATAGTATGGTGAGGTGACGACTGTGGAGTCTTAGTGTGCATTCTCTTTAATTTGCACCCTTCATCCATTGGGACATCTGTTCCTGACACATATCTGGGAACTGGTAGCAAAGGAGCATTTGGTTGGTACAATATATGTAATCTATTGCACTCAACAATGCATTTTGCATCAGCACGTATCTTACTTTCTGCAAGATTCACTATGTGTAGTCCAGACAACCGCCTCACATGAGAAAAAGCAACATAAGACATCCCATCTTTGAATATAACCGTGCCTATGTCTACAATGGCACTATCAAGGCTCAGCCCTTGTGACTTGTGTATAGACACTGCATAAGCAGCATGCATTGGAAATTGTTTCCTTGTCACATATATGTCTTTGACAAGCTCAAACTTGACTGTAACTCTATCTATTTTTGAGGAGTTTCACAGTTGTCAAACTTAACACCACAAACTCCACAGTTGTGTTCTGCACATTATACTGAAACTCATGGATGTACCCCATGGCTCCATTCATAAGATCTCAGTCAACGCCAATGTTTCTGCGAAACATGACCCATGCATTCTTACACAGTGGTAGCACAGCTTCCAAGCCAGTGGTACGTGACACATCACTTGTGAGGTCTCTGAGACGCTCAACCATTTTTTATATCATTGTTCATGATAGACTTACACCATCTATGGTATCTATGCATGTGAGAGTCACACTAGGTTCCTGTTCTATCTGCATCATGATCTCATTGAACTCTGCACACTGCTTAAGTCTTGGAAATAGTCATACAACATATACCCCAGATTTCTGTACATGTGCAAAGATATCATAAGCATCCTGAATAGGAGCATTATTTCTAGCGATCATGCACTGTCGTAGCATTTCAACATGACTGGCTGACAATGCACCAATGTGAGCCTTATCAGGCAATGCTTTGTGAGACATGTCACCTTACTGTCTCATATCCTGTAACAGCTCAACACATGAGAAGAATGCCCACAGATTGTCACCACCTATGCATCCAATGCTTTTCTTTGCCTTTTCAATGGAAAGAGTACAGAAAACATGCTTGCCATTCATAGGAGCCAGCTGCCGGAGATCCCCAAGAACAAGAATATTCCTGCCACCAAATGGTATGTCATCATCAGTACCAAGTATCTCCTGTAGACATGGGTGGACATATGTAAGGAGAACATTTGAAACCATGCAGATCTCATCTATTATCAGCAATTGCATCTTGTCAAACACTGACCTCAGTTCAGAGGCAATGTCAAATTACAATTTTCTGTAATCACCACTCTTGCCATGCTCAACTGGCAACATGAGCAACCTATGAAGTGTGACACCACCTATGTTATAAGCTGCCAAACCTGTAGGAACAGTGACAATAACTGAAGTTGCAGAATTAGTAAGGTCACACACACCCATGCTTATAGCCTCAATTAAGAAACATTTCTCAGTTCTAGCAGCACCACTGACAAACATCCTCACTGGTGTGTGCTCCTCACAATCACAGTGTCTGGTACTGTGCTGAATAGCATGATGCACACCATGTATCACAGAGTGATACACAACTTTTTGATGCAAGTTCAAGTTCTCAACAATGTTTGTAGCTGACTCTGATAACTGCATACTTTGTTGCATTGCACCCTCTACCTCTGACATAAGCACAGCTGGGTCATTAGGAGGAAGATGGGCACGAAAAGTCCCTTTTCTCTCAACATCAACCATATCCTGTGATGTTACTGGGGTATCATCATTCAGAATTTGCTTAGCTTTCTGCAGCTGATTTTTTTCCATTTCGAGTCTCTCAATGTAAGTGTCAGAGACATGACTCTTAAAGGTATCATAACTTACCATGAACTCTTGTTCATATGCGTCAGATAATCCTTTCAATTCAGACACTGATCTCCAAGGCTTGAACAGAAATAACAGAGCAAAACAGTAATGCGCTTTGCTTTCTGTTGTATTCAAGCTGAGTTTGCAGTGGTCAATTAGCAATGATTTTCACTTTTTCAAAAGTGAGCCATCAAACCCAGTGACTTTATATATGCTCTTCTCTGGGTCAGAAGAAACACCCCACTTATAATCATACCATTATGCAACTTCAAAGAGACACAGATCATCCATAGCACTGTGGCACTGTGGATAGTAGTTGGCAATTAAGTTGCTCTTCAGAATATTTGTGGATGTTGGTCTTGTAGCAACCAGATCCTCAATCTCTTCATGGATCTTAAGGACATGACACCTGCTCTGCTTGTAGTTCACATTCAAAAAACAAATGGAGTCTGACTTCCCATATAGACATACACCTGTAAGGTGGTCACTTGCTTCATAGGTGTCACACTCACAGTGTGACAGAGTCCTAAGTCCCAGTGACCACAGCCTAGAAGACAATGACCTATCACAGTTAGACAACTCTTCCCACATTTCTTGCAGGCTTGTCTGCTCATGCTTAGTGATGTATGATGTGACATACTTCACCAAAACCATTGAATTATCAGCAACAAACTGAACATCAATGTTTGCCTGCCACATCAACAGAAGAGAAGGGCTATAGTCATAGATAAAGACTTATAAATCCCTGCAAGGTAGTTAATACACTTGCTTTGTTGTTTTTGTCTTCAAGTGGTGTTGCATGGCAGAAAAGACAACATTCAAACAAGCATCCCGGCAAGCTCATCTTGGGAAACCAAAATGGCATGAAGTGTACCACTATCTCTTGTTCTTCACTTTCCTATGACAGTACTTACTGCACAGGTGTCATTGGAATTTCTAAACCAGCTCCCAAAGTGTTGCAGTGTCATACTTGTCTGGTATCTTACATGTGACATACTTCAATATGAAGTTTAGGATTTCACTTATCACACTGTCACCAATTTGTGGTGCATCTTTTATCCACGGTGACATGTGTATGTGTGGAGCTCCCGGAGTTTGGTACCCAACCCTCCAGAAGTAGCGCTCAACCACCCCAAGAGGAGAATTAGTCTTAGACAGTATGAACATCAAAAGGGCCTGGAACCAGTGGTGGAAGTAACTTGAAACAGTTACTGTATTGAGTGAGCATATTTCATTGAGTGTCATACTTTGGATGTTCTCAACATCAGAGTTTGAGCATCTGAGGAGATCGAGCAGATCATCCCAACAGTATTCAGTACAACTTAGTGTCACAAACCATGTCGCTGGCCCAAACTCTTTCAGCATGCACATCACTTCAGAGTGTTGTCTGTAACAATATTCTTTAGTACCACACATGCTGGACAAAATAGAAGAAATACTGACTTGTAGTGTTTCATCTTTGTTCTACAACTTATGTAGTAACTGTGCAGCTGTCATATTGCTGAACTCTGTACCAAGTCTCAATGTATGAGCAATACTAGCAGACAGGACACTAAGTTCACTTTCCCAAAGAAGATGGAACAGGTATGCAATGTTTCTATGAAACTTGCCATCCTTATGTAGAACTCTTAAGGTCCTATACTCAGTTCCTGGCACACAAACTTCTTGCTCATCTAATCGACCACCTGAACCAAATGGAAACAGATCAGGAAAATGATGAGCCTCCAGTGTTGCCTCAAATATACTTACAGGATTGCCCTCCACTTGCTTCATTTGATACAATTCAATGTTATCCCTCACTGGATCCTTCCCATGCAGTGGATGTATGGTGCATTGTTCATAGACATTGTATGCAGATGCGATGACAACCTTTTCCAATATTGCTTTGTCAGAGTCTTCTACAGCAGTTCCTGTAGAAAGACCAGTGAATGTGTCGATGTCAATGTCAGCATAGAAAACATTATGCTCCTTCAGATGTCGCAAAGCATGCTTCACCTTCTCAGCATTGATGATCTCCTGCCATATTGTTTTTGCCTTAGCTGGGACACCGTTCACCAAGATTACTACACTATTATCCTGTGAAATAGTGTTCACATTTTCTTGCAAAGACAAATATACAACAGAGAGACCATACTAGAGACCATACCAGTTCTTTCTTTTGTAGCTCTCGCATCCTTGTGTTAAGCCTGATAATTGTTTGAAATTGCTTCATAGTCTGAATTAGAATCTGTTCAAACAAGTTCAAGACTGCTATCTCAGGAAGAGTTGGTTCAACTTCCATTTTATTAAGCACAGATTGAAGAGGTAAAGTGTCACTCTTAATCTTGTTACAACAGTAAGTATACAGTGACACAGTTTCAAGTTCAGCAAAATCTGTCTTTAACAGAAGATATGCAAAGAGACACCCCCACATAACATTCCAAAGTGGAATGTTCTTCAGGCCTATCTTGAAACATTGCTGTTTATAGAAGAGGCACTCACATGATACGCAAATTACATCGAATTTTTGTGTCTTGCTAATTTCAGATTTAGCAAACTCCCTACCAAAATTCCTGAGAAGCTGAGCTTCTTGCAGTACTGATGTGTGCATGCATATTTGCATGTTCATCAACAGGAACATTAGACCTCAAACATGGGTTGTTTGCAACTGTTTGATGAACTCCACAAGTGCTTCTACATCTCCATCATCCAGCAATGCTTGAAAGTGCATGTAGTCTCAGACAACAGATCTCACCTGATATAACCTTTGTACAAATTTGCCTATGCCAGAGTGATGCACTGCTAGCATGTGGAAGTGGTGAAACACACTGCCGCAGTTGATACTCTCCAGGCATGCAAGAGAATGACCCATTAGCCCTGTGTGAGGTCAAATCTCACACATGTCAATGGTGTTAATCAATCTATGTCATATAGACCTCTTTGTGGTAGTGAATGCTGACAGGAAACTTTCAATTGACATGACTGACTCTTCCCTGACATTGCGTGTAGTGTCACATGGCCACTTCTTAGCTGATGACTTCTGGTTGCTTGTAAACTGTTCAATTTCAGTCTCATTATCAAAGTAAAGGTTTTCATGTGAAACATCTAAGACATTGTGAACTTTACTATGTTCATCTATTGTTAAAGTGACATTTTATTGTGCACATTGTATGTCTCTACCTAGAAGAATGCCTCTGAATATTCTGCGTGTAACCAGTGTCCTTGAAACAGCACAAAGACATGTTCTCTGTTCTAGTGTTCAAAAGACAAGAGTTTGTTTCTCATGTCCTCAGTCTTTAGACTTAATTTATTAATAGCTGACATCATTGCAGCCCATAGTTTGGAACAGATTATAACAGCCACATTAACAAATCATCTCACTCTCAATCATAACTTCATTAATGCTAGCTTACCATGCCGATTGTTCCCTTTGCATCTCATTATACTAGAGATGAGATGATCAATTCTAGCTTAATGGACAGGTTTTTTTGAAAAAAGTTGCCTTACTGTACTGTGCAGTAGCAGAAGTTACATGTCCACATTTCATTTGCATCTCACAGACATATGGGTCTGTGTTGACAGTGCTGAATGTTGTTTGCGCACAGTACCTTTACAAACTTTACTGCTTTTTACATTGCTAGAGGAGGTGTTGTCTTTGTCAACATGTCCATGTCTTGTGATATGTTGACATGTTACAGAAGAAATAGTCCTTTTTCTTCTGCTGACATTTTACACCTTTACTATTTACATGGTATGACAGTGAACCTCCAGTACACCTACTATTTCTTATGTGTTCTTTAACTTTTCAGGTAATGGTCATGATGGAAAGTCTCAATCATGTATTCAATTTCCTGTCTGTAGCAGTCTCCTAAGAAAGAAAAAAAGAAAAAAATATTAGTACAACTGAATGAGAGGTGATGTTTATGAGTAATGTGCACAATTCCATAATAAGTTGATACTACATAAGTCATTAACAGCACAGAATACAACCAAATATCGTGTTTGTGAAATAAAATGATGGGAATGACAATGTTCAAGCACTTGCAATTATTCTGAGTACTACACTATCATATGAACATAGGGTGCAATTCTACAAGTCACATTTACCAAAACTGCACTTGCGTGTAATAGATTGGAACAAGCAGCAACTTATGCCAGCAGTTGTGACTTGTGGGATTCTACTTAGTGGCCTGTGATATATCGCAGGCACTTGCACTAATGAGCAGTTATGACAACAGTTGAGCCATGATATGCCTGTGACATGGTGCTAGCAGGTTTATGGCAACAGTTGTGCCTTATTCTAGTAGGGCAGCAACAAAGTCCCTAATGTTAGGACTCTACAAGAACCATCAGAAAAGAACTGCTAATGTGAGTTACACCAGCATTTTGGTTGTATAACTGTATGTACATCATACATGGGCTCTGGTGACCCACTGCACCTACTGCAGGATCTCCATCCCACCCATGCCCAGAACGCTCCCATCATTGCCCCACAGGGCAGTCCACAACCACCCCCCCGTGACCTTGATCCCCCATAGCAGATGTGCCAAGCTGGTCATCTTGTGTCCCCAGACCCACCAGAACTTCTAAACCTCAATGTCCTGCAGGGCAGCCAATGCACATCATGACCCTGACCCCACAATGCTAGCGCCCCACATGGCAGCTATGTACCCCCCTCCAGCCAGTTCCAAACCCAAAGTAAATGTTGCAAATGGTAAATAATTAAATAAGCCAGAGATACCTGGGGGTATAGTAGCCCCTCTCTCGCCCCACTTAGCAGTGCCAGTCTACTCACATGCCCCCACTCCCCACAGCCATCACTAGCATAGTGTTTACAAAAATATCACAAAATAAGATATCCAAGCAAGTAATTATATCCGAGAAGGTGGGTAGTATTGATGGAAGAATATAACGCACAGGGGTTAGTGATGCATGATGCTGGAGCTGTAGCCCTTTGTACCTGTGGAAGGCATGTTATTGCCTCTGGTGGCCAATGTAAGTACATATGAACATAAAGGACATGTTGAGCTGAGTAAGAAAGTCAAGTTTTCCAAAGCTACACGACTTCTACATGCTAAATCTGACATTTTTTTTCACAATCAAAGAATTTACTGGCTCACGAACAATCCTCATGATCAAAGCAGGTCTCAATCAAAGAGTTTGCATGCTCATGATCAAAGATCACAAAAATACAATAAAATGTTATTAAAAAAATTCAAATACTTATTACTGTGAAAGACACACCTTCTAAGCAAAAAAAATACTTACGGCTATATGCTCTGTTGAAAACTAGTGAGAAAACATGAATTTTTTAAAGCTGTCATTTTACATAGTTCAAAACTTGCGTTATTCTCGCGATCAAAGAATTTGCAAGCTCACGAACGATCCTCGTGGTCAGACCGAACCGAGATCAACGAATTTGCTTGCTCATGATCAAAGAATCAAAAGTACTATTAAATGGTAAAAAATGCTTAAAAATAATTAAAACTGTTACATACATGTGTTCTAAGTGATAAAAAGACATTGGTACATATTGCATTGAAAACAAATGAAAAACATGTTTATTTTTAATTACTGATGTTCTACCATTCAAATCTCGCATTATTCTCGTGATCAAAGAATATGCAAGGTTGTGAACAATCCTGGTGGTCAAATTGAGTAGTGATCAAAGAATTTGCACGCTCGCAATCAAAGAATGCTAAAATATTGTTAAATGTTACACAAGTTTTTAAAAATGTTTCTTATTGTAATAGTTATGTCTCATAAGCAATAGAAAGATATATAACTGCTCACTGTGTTAAAAACTATTAGAATGATCACTTTTTTCAACTGAACAGGTTCCACTATCGAAATCTCACGTTGTTCTCGCGATCAAAGAATTTGCATGATTACGGTCGATCCTCGCCAACAATATGAGTCACGATCAAAGATTTAGCAGTCTCTTGAACAAAGAAATGGCTAACTTCACCATGTGACTTCTGTGAATCAATACAATCAAATAACAACACCTCAGCAGCCATTTTAAGTCTTTCAGAGAAACAGCAGTGACTCCAGGGCATAACTGTAAGTACACATTTAGCTATTGTCTAAAACAATTTAAAAATAACTAATAAGGTAGTTGAGAAAAATGTACATGATATAAAGTTAAGCTTTATGCACTCTGTTATGGTACATGCACTGTGTCACCAATATCTTGGTATCTTTTGGTAAAACAAGATGTTCTTTACTTTGTGTAGTGATTGTCTGTGGCTGTTTGTGGTAGTTATATGTACAGTCTTAGAACCCAAATGACCATCTCAGCAAGAAGATATTGTCCCAAATAAAATGTTTCTGCAAAACTTCTACTTTTTAAATAGGAGATCTGTTAAGTTATTACTTTGCTACACAAACAGCAGATGTTATGCATTTTCTGTCTGTTAGCCATAGTAAAAGTAGATGAAATTGTTTTGTTAAACCACCACTATTTCTTATAAAAAGTAATAATTTTGCTGTATTGACAATGTTGACTAGGGGTTTTATTTTTTGCTTAGTATACAAAGTTGTTTTAGTGGAAAACATTATTATGCTGAATTATTGACTGTTATACTTCAATCACAGACTCTTATAAACTTAGTTGTGCCAGTAACATTATTAACCATTTACTCTCAGAAAAAATATACTAACCAGTGAATAAATACAGTTGTGATTATAGTACAATAGCAGACCATTTTAAACAAGCATTTGTCAATGTCGAATGTTGATTGCTTATATGTGCTGCTTAGGTATTTGGAAGTGAAAGTACGATGCCTAAGAACTGTCATGTGCCCCCCCAAAGACATCCACTGTGTCTTTCTGTTCAGTATTCACAGAAGAGGGGGAAGGGGAAGGACCACAGCAGTACAGTCATTGCAAAGGCATGAAGAGGTGGACAATAGTCCATTCACAGGCAGAAGGATCCTGCAGAAGGTGAGTAAAGTGAAGGTGGACAAAGCAATAGGACCAGATGACATACACCCAAGGATATGAAAAGAACTGCAAAGGGAAATAGCAGTACCTGTGGCAGCCATGTTCACTGAGTCATTCAACAGAGGGGTGGTACCAGAGAATTGAAGGAGGGCACATGTGATCCATCTGTAGAAATCCAGTAGGGAGGAGGCAGGGAACTATAGGCCAGTCAGCCTCACTTCAGTAGTTGGGAAGATCATGGAGACATTGGTTAAAGAAAGGATAGTGGGGCATGTAGAAGCCATCGGAGCCCAGGGCCATAAGCAACATGGATTCACAGTGGGGAGGTCATGTCAGACAAATCTGGTTGATCTTTTTGGGTGACAAAGGATGTAAATCAGGGTGGGGCAGTGGACAATGCTTACCTTGATGTAAGCAAAGCATGTGACACCATCCCACATAGGAGGCTGATAAAGTAGCTGAGTAGGGTGGGCATGGGGAAAAGGGTGGTAATGTGGGTTAGAAACTGGGTAAGAGACAGGAGGCAGAGAGTGGTGGTAAATGGGGCACAGTCAGAGGAGTTGGGTGACCAGTTGGGTGGCACAGGGATTGGTCCTGGGGCCAGTCCTGTTCAATGTCTTCATTAGTGACATTGCAGAAGGGGTGAAGGGAAGGGTCTGCCTGTTTGCAGATGACACCAAGATCTGTAACACAGTGAATACCCCAGAGGGGGAGAAGAAAATGAGGAGGGACACGGGGAAGGTTGACAAATGGTCTGAGGACTGGCAACTGAACTGTATTTCAAAAAAGTGCAAAAGTATGAACGTAGGACACAGAAACCCTGGAGATAGGTACAGAATGGGGGGAAGTTGGTGACAGTGACAAAGAAGGAAAGGGACCTGGGGTTCTTATCTCAGATGACCTGAAAATGTCCAAGTGGTAAGGCATCTGGGAGGGCCAGTGACATGCTGGGCTGCATATGTAGGGGTATCACGAGCATTAGGAGGGAGGTAGTGATGCCATGATATAAAACCATGATCAGGCTTCACATGGAGTACTGTGTGCAGTTCTGGAGGTTGCACCTTCTTAAGGATATTAATAGGGTGGAGATGTTCCAGAGAAGGATGAATGAGATGGTACAGAGCTTGCAACAAAAGACTTATGAGGAGAAATTAAGGGACCTCAATATGTATTCACTGGAAGAGAGGAGGAAAAGAGGGGATATGATAGAAACATTCAAGTACTGAGAAGCAGGAGACAGCTGCTATATATGTGCCAGCTTCTGTGTGATATTCGTATGGTCTTATAAATCTGTAATTTCCAGTATTTCAATAAACACATGACCACACTGCTTTCTTTAGGCAATTTTATGCTGTATGATGCTTGGTGTCAGATGGCAGACAGAGAGCTCACCAGATTGTGTTGCCATTTGAAAAACTTCATTACTGGTAAGCATTTTGGAAAGCTGGTGAAGGTCTCACAATTTTTATTATGATTTTATCTCCTTATGTCTGTCTCCTTTGGTCCCCTCATTCCCACACCCCAACAGTCATCAGTGGACACAGCTTTAGCATTCTTCTTGCCAAGATGGTGGGTGAGAAACATAGAACCATACAAGTTGCTGGCACATAAGTACCACTTGGGCCACCTAGTCTGCCCATTTCCCTACCTGATGGATAAGCTGCAGATTCTAGTTAATCAGCAGCTTACTTCCTCCTACACCCCAGTAGTATTGTCTTATGTCTGTCCATGAGCAGCTGCCTTCACAGTCTGTGAAGTCTGACATCTTTCAATGCCACTTATTGGTCATCTTCCAACACAGACGAGGCTCTGCCAGCCCAAAAGTAACTCAGGACAAGCAGGTTTCAAAGTGGGGAAGAAATGGAGTGAGCAAGAATGAAGTACTTATTCAGATGCGGTGTTGATTTTAAGATCAGCATACTGGTGTGGACACTGCAAATAGAACCCTTGCCCGTTAAGCAGCCTTATGAAGAGTAAAGGCTTCTTGAAGCACTGGGGTTCTGTTTATTGCAGTGTAAGTGGACTGCATCTAATTCAGTAATTTACTGTAGCTTACATGTGGATGTATGGTAGGCCCAACTTTGAAAAAACACTGCACCTGAATGAACACATGATGAGATAGAAACATAGACTTCGTCAGCAGAAAAGGATAACTCAGCCCACCCAGTCTGGCCAAGTGTTCTCTATTTACATGTAACTCCTGCCTGTATATGTTAGTGCATGTCTTATTCTGCCTGCGTCCATCAGGACCTCCTTGTGAATGAGCTTGCTTAATGGATTTTTCTTGCAATGAACTTGAACCTACTCCACATCCATGGCCCTATTGATCTCTGTTGACCCCCTCCTTCTCCTTTCTGTAATATACCACTATGTTTATCCCATGCATGCTTAATGCCCCCTACCATTTTAACTTCCACCACTTCTCCTGGCAGTCTGTTCAAGCCATCTACCATCCTTTCAGTAAAGAAATATTTCTTCACATCTATCCTGAATGCCCCCCAGCTTCATTGTATGTCCCTTGGTTTGGGTGCTCATCCTCATTTGAAGGAAACTCCACAACTGTACCCTCTTTACCCCTGTGAGGTACTTTGTAGGTCTTGATCATGTCACCTCTTGACCTCCTCTATTCCAGAGTGTACATGTTGAGATTCTTTAGTCTTTCCTTGTAGGGATTCCTGTGAAAATTCTGAACCATTTTAGTTGCCCTCCTGTGGAAAACCTCTGCATCATGTCCTTTCTGAAGTGTGGACTGTAAAACTGGACACAGTACTCCAGCTGGAGGTATACCAGAGAGTGATACAATGGCAGTACAGCATCCCTCATCCTCCTACTGGAGAGGCCAGTCATTATGCACCCCAGAATTCAATTTGCCATGCCTATAGCCTTGTCACACTGTACTGCCATCTTGAGGTCCTCTGATATAATAACCTCAAGGACCCTTTCATGTCTAGTGAGTATCAGTACCTCCCAACATCCTATACCCATCAGGGGTTCCTGTGCCCTAGGTACATGATTTTACACTTGTTGGCATTGAACCCAAGTTGTAAGAAAATGGAACTGATTTGAATGAATTGCAGGCTTTTAAGCAGCTTTTTGGGGAGTGTGTATGTGTGTGTTTGGGGTGGGGCTGTGGTACTGACAGTACCTACAAGAATACCACTGACTTCCCCAACCCCTCACTCTGTCTGCCCATGTACTCAAACCTCCCCTCACTACTTCCACAGTGTCCCCCAAGTTGTTTGTAGCCACATGCAACAGTAAATGAGTTTTTTCCTGCCCCTCTCTGCACACTTGAGCAGTGCCTGCCCTGCCCCTTCTGCACTTATCCTGGGGACAGCTTCAATCCAAATATGGGTGTGCCTTTCCCCATTTCTAGCCCATCTCACCCATTTCAGTATAGAATCCCCAGGATGAGTACCCCTGACCCTTACCCCTTTCCCTTCTAATGCCCTTTCCACCACCCCAGTAATCATTCTTCCCTGCCCCTTACCCTGCCAACTGTACCCTCTGTGACATCTATATCTGTACCCCCTACTTCAGCCTCACCCCTTTTCTCTGCCTTATTCCTCCCATCCCCCTTGAACCCCTTCCCAGCTTGACTACTTCCTACTGGGCTTCCCATGTTGACCTCCCCTCCTCCCCTTCTGATTTCCAACCCCCTCTCCTATCCCCGCTGTTCTCAATTTAGAGCCCCCATTCCCTTCTACCCAATAGTGATGCCCCTCCCATCCTTCCCCTTCCTGTAGCCTTCTGTCCTTCAGTCACCACCCCCTACTTCCTTACTAGCCCCCTTCTACCCTTTTGTTCTCGCTATCTCTTCCCTTACCTGTTGCCATCCCTCTCATGCCCCCCTTGTCCTCACCTCTTCAGTATGTTTCTGCTCCCCCTCTTTGTCCCATAGCAGAGGTTCAAATCTATTCATAATCGATACCTTTCCTACATCTCTTCCCCTATTGGTTCCCTCCATGCCACCCCGGTGCCTCCCTACCCACAGCCATCTGCTCTCTCCCCTGGTACTCCTCATGGTGTCTTCCTCCCCCATCAGAAGGCAGCCCCAGCCTCACCACAGGCACCCCCTTCCTTCTCCTCTCTTTCCTGCTAGTGCCTCTGATACTGGGGTCAGTTTCACTCCCTAGTTATTCTTCCTCTGTTCCCCTTTGCCATCCCCTATTCCCCCCTCAGGATGCCTATCATACTCATCTGCCCTGCCACTTATACTCCTCCCTAACCTCCACAGTTCCTTCCTCAAACTAGCTAGTTATCTACAGATCATACACCCCCCCATCCTCCAAGCCCAGTCCAAGATCATGGCACACCCACACCCTGTACACCCCTCCACCCTTCCAAAGATGCCCTCCCTAGTGACATGTGGCACCTGTCCCATTGTGGCCCCCATCTTATGCTAGGGGCTCTTACTCCCAGGTTCTGTACCCTACTACAACTGGTAGGCCCCTATTTACTCAAATTCCTGTCCCCATCCACACTAGTACCCCTACTGACCCCTTGTCAACAGGGGTAATTAAGGCTCAAATGTCATCCGTAGACACTGTATTACTGTAGCAATCCTAAAGCCTCTGTGTCTGTTTTTCATCCCTCAGCTACCATACGTTTTGTTCTCGGCTCTCATATAATTTCACTTAGCCCAGTTAGAAATCCTAGTCCACTCCAAGTATTACTCAGTTCAGTTAGAGAAATAAACAGAACAAATAAATATGTATTATTACAGCAATCATAACAGTATAGCTCAGTGCTTAGTTCAGTTAGAGAAAGAAACAGAAGATGTAAATCTGTATTATTACAGCAATCCTAAAGCATCCAATCATTGCTTTCTCTCCACCCAGAGACCCTGCTATAATAGAGGACCACAGAGGACACTGGGTGGGAGGGTGGGCAAGTGAAAAGTCCTGGCAGAGCTCCATTGAGCTTGTTCAGCCCCCCTCTCTCACTCACTCGCTCGTTATATTTCTTCCAATGCTGCAGGCTGCCCTTTTGTACTGGGCTACTGCTTGCACTGGTGCCTTTTTCTGCCCACAAAGAAATCTGCAGCAGTCCCGACGCAGCTCTGTTGAGCTCGCTCACTCCCCCTCTCTCACTCGTTCATTCTGTTTCTCCCTGCGCTACAGGCTGCCCTTTTGAACTGGGCTCCCACCAGCATTGGCGCCTTTTTCTGCCCACAAAGAAGTTCACAGCTGTCCCGACAGAGCTCTGTTGAGGTCACTCACTCCCCTTCTCTCACTCACTCATTCTGTTTCTCCTAGCGGTGCAGGCTGCCCTTTTGTACTGGGCTTCTGCCTGCATGGACACCTTTTTCTGCCCACAAAGAAATCTGCAGCAGTCCCAACAGAGCTCCGTTGACCTCGTTCACTCCCCCCTCACTCACTCATTCTATTTCTCCCGACACTGCAGACTTCCCTTTTGTACTGGGCTCCTGCTTGCATTGGAGCCTTTTTCTGCCCACAAAGAAATCTGCAACAGTCCCAACACAACTCCATTGAGCTCACTCACTCCCTCCCCCTCTCTCACTCGCTCATTCTGTCTCTCCCAGTGCTGCAGGCTGCCCTTTTGTACTGGGCTCCTGCCTGTGTTGGTGGCTTTTTCTGCCCACAAAAATGTTCACAACTGTCCCGACAGAGCTCCGTTGAGGTCGCTCACTCCCCCTCCCTCACTCGCTCTCTTGTTCTGTTTCACTCAGCGTTGCAGGCTACCCTTTTGTACTGGGCTCTTGCATTGGGGCCTTTTTCTTCCCATAAAGAAATCCACAGCAGTCCCGACAGAGCTCAGTTGTGCTCAGTCACTCCCCCCTCTCACTAGCTCGATTTTAATCTGTCCCAAACATTGATTTCCCACAGTTACTATGCTATCCTGTGGCAGGAGTGCAAAAACATATTTTGGCCAGGATGTGAAAAATGACAGCTGTACTGTTCATAAGGAAGTGTGAAAAAATGCCAGTGTTGAAAATGTGGTGTGAAAATATTACAAATTTGCGAAGTTAAAAGGATGCGTGGTAACAATTAAATGCATGCCTATAACACAGTCATTTCATGGACTTTCATCACCAAATTTTCAACATAGGGATTTTAGGACCTCTGCTCATGAACAGTGTCACTGTCATTTTCTTAATCTGTCCTGAACACTGATTTCCCACTGCGACTGCGCTATTCTGCGCCAGAAGTGCGAAAACACATTTTGGTCAGGATGTGAAAAATGACAGCTATACTGCTCATAAGGAGGTGTGAAAAAATGCCAGTGTTGAAAATCTGGTGTGACAATATTACAAATCTGCAAAGTTACAAGGGTGTGTAGAAGCTGCGCAATGCACACTTGTAACACAGTCATGTAATGGGCTATCATCACCAAATTTTCAACATAGGCATTTTAGGATCTCTGCTCATGAACAGTGTCACTGTCATTTTCTTCATCTATCCTGAACATGGATTTCCCACAGTGACTGAGCTATTCTGCACCAGAAGTGTGAAAACACATTTTGGCCAGGATGGTGAAAATGACAGCTGTACTGTTCATAAGGAGGTGTGAGAAAATATTGCAAATTCATGAAGTTACAAGCGTGAGTAGCAACTGCTCAATGTATGCTCATAAAACAGTCATTTTGGGGATTTTTTCCACCAAATTTGCAACATAGGCTTTTTGAGAGCCCACCTCATGAACACTGGCACTATAATTTCATTAATCGGTCCTGAAAGGTGATTCTGCACAGTTACAGGTGAAATCACTTTTGGGGCTGAATAACATCATATGAGAGACTGAATTCATGAGGAGGGGTCCCAAAAACCCCATGTTGAAAATTTGGTGCCAAAATTCCCAAAAATGCCTGAGTTATGCACCAAAGTTGAAAAAACCCTATTTATGCCATTATAATGCTTACAAGCATTTCTGCAGTTCGCAGTCTGCTTTGAAGAGTGCAGACGTGTTCCTGGTCCACCGAAGAGCATTGCACCATGCTCCGGAGGTAAGTATGGGGTGAGGGGTGTGTGGGGAGGTGGGGTACACAGTGGGAGAGCACGGGATGGGGGTGGGGGCTCAGATGGTGAGGGACTGTTTCCTTCTTTTCAGGGTTAGAAAAAAAAGACACCGTGGATGGTTCTTTCTTTTTGCAGGTACTTTTGGCACACTGGGGTGAGATCCCAGCATGCCACCTGCATGTTTTGGGCTGGGGGGACTGGAGCCAATGGGGATTTGGCACCCCCAATGGCACATAGTGGTGTGTGGGGGGGCTCATGAACCAAGGGGGATTGGGCACTCCCTCAGCACACAAGAACTGGGGGGGACATGCCAATGGGGATTTGGCACCCCCATCAGCAAAGAACCAGGGGGAAGGGGACATGCTGCCGAGGGGGATTGGGCAACCCCTTGGCAAATCACACAAACCTATGGGGACTGGGCTCCCCTTCAGCAAACTGGTTGGAGAATTCAAGGGAGCCCAGCAATGATGGGTCGCTCCCTCATTACAGCAGATGGTGCTGCAATGATGAGGCGGCCCCTGATTGCAGTGGCTAAAACGTTTCAAGGCGGTGGCATGCCAGCTGAACTAGTGTCAACAGCAGCATGCCACCCCATTCGGGACAGTGGGCCAAGCCTCAAAATGCAGTGGGGGCATTGGCCACAACAGTGCCAAGCCTCCATAACCTGCTTCTGCAGGAAGCTACCACAACATGTACCTTGTGCATGCATGCAATCAACATAAAAATGGTAAATATTTACACTTATGAAAACTATGTCAGTAAGACAGAGAGCTGTGCTTGTATTCACCACTCAAGAAAGAGAGGGAGAAGAGATTCACTGACCAAAATGACTACTCACTACATCCAATGGAAATGACTATTGTTGGCAAGCCAATCAGTGTGGCCAATGACCAGGCAGTATTCTCCCACCAAAACCAAAAAGAATGTTTAATAAAGAAAACACCAATAGAAATAGCCTTTGCAGACATAACAATAACTTTCTGGGCTGATTTTGTCAAAATGGGAGAGTGCCTCAGAAAAACACTAGCAAACAGGCAAGAAGGTGGGGTAGAGCAACAATGGAGAAACATCAAAACCACCATCACAGAGGAACAAGCCTTTGTGTGAAGCAAAAAAACAAATCAAAATTAAAGAAAAAACATTATGGTTCTCAAAAGAAGTGGCAGGGAAGGTAAGGGAGAAAAAGATAGCATTCAGGAAGTATAAGGAAACACAGAAGGAGCAGGACAGAGAACTGCACCAGTTAAAACAGAAGGAAGTGGGTAAGGCAGTCAGAATAGCAAAGGCCCAAACCGAGGAACAGATAGCCAACCCAGTTAAGAAGGACCCAAGGCAGCATGGATTCACAGCGGAAAGGTCATGTCAGACAAATCTAATTGATTTATTTGACTGGGTGACCAAAGCAGTAGATCAGGGAGGGGCTGTGGACATGGCCTACCTAGACTTTAGCAAGGCATTTGACACAGTCCCACACAAAAGATTAATAAACAAATTAGCCAGCCTGGGAGTGGGTCCCAGGGTGGTAGCCTGGGTAAAACACTGGTTGGACAACAGGACACAGTGGGTAATAGTAAATGGAGTGTTACTAGTGGGGTACCGCAAGGTTCAGTACTGGGGCCGGTCTTTTTTAATGCCTTTATAAGTGACATTGCAGAGGGACTGGAAGGGAAAGTATGTCTCTTTGCAGATGTTACAAAGATCTGCAACAGGCTTGATACACAAGGTGGGGTGGAAGGGATGAAAAGGGACTTGGCAAGGTTGGAGGAATGGTCAAATGTATGGCAGCTTAGATTCAATACAAAGAAGTGCAAATTAATGCACCTGGGAAATAAAAACCCAGGGGAAGAGTACACAATGGGGGGTGAGATACTGACAACAACAAAAATGGAAAGGGACCTGGGGGTAGTCATATCAGATGACCTAAATGTGGGCCAGCAATGTGAGAAAGCAGTAAGGAGGGCTGGGGGGATACTAGGATGCATAGAGAGAGGCATCACAAGTAGAAAACAGGAAGTTGTTGGCCCTCTGTACAGACAGTTGGTAAGACCACATCTGGAGTACTGTGTACAGTTCTGGAGACCCTGTCTCTGCAAATACATAGACAGGGTGGAGGCTGTCCAGAGGAGGGCAACCAAAATGATGCAGGGCCTGCATCAGAAGACATATGAAGAAAGACTAAAGGAACTAAAGATGTATAGCCTTGAGGAAAGGAGGGAGAGGGGGGACATGACACAAACTTTCAAATACCTGAAGGGAGTCACCAAAGTCCAAGAGGGTAGCATCTTTCAGAAAAAGAGATGTGCAAAAACAAGGGGGCACAATTTGAAGATGGGGGGGGACAGCTCAGAGGTGATGTGAGGAAGGATTTTTTCACAGAGAGGGTTGTGGATACATGGAACAGCCCTCCTGAGGAGGCCATAGAGTCAAAAACAGTGGAGGACTTCAAGAATGCATGGGACAGACATAAGGCGATTCTAGTGGGGGGTAGGAGGAAGTAGGCTGTTGGTTAACTAGGATCTGCAGCTTATCCATTTGGTAGGGAAATGGGCAGACTAGGTGGGCCAAGCTGTCCTTATCTGCCATCAGATTCTATGTTTCTATGCCTGCATTAGCTAATCTGGAATCAGAATGTTAGTTGTGATTGTTTCTCACTGCACTTATCTTACAGATAGAGCTGAGCACCACTCATTCTGCTACTTAGCCTTGGTAGTGTTCAGTCAGAGACAGACACATATCTGATATTTCTTTATCTGAGTTGTTAGAGGTTTATACTCAGCATGGCAGAAAGATCTAGAGTTAGTGTATGGGCTGTGGGATCAAACCTGGTGAGAAGAGCAGCAGTTTTCAGTAGAGCAAGTCATTTTGGCAATGATTTGCACCTACCTCACTGCTCAGTGTCTTGGTTTGGGAAGGGTGGTATGAGATGAGAGCAACTCATGTCAACCATGTACCAGTTGCTGGAGACACACCCACTACCAGACATAATCCTGATCCATCTTGGAGGTAATGATTTGGGGAACAAAAGGGCAGTTGATTTAAGTGAAGCTGCACAGTTTGACTTGCAGCATCTTATCAGTATGTTAACCTGCTTGTAAAATTCTGTATTCAGACATTACACAGCGAATGATCTGGAAAGGTAAGGATTACTGTCCTGCACTTGAAAGGTCACGTTGAAAGATGAACATACAAATATCTGGATTCCTTTGTGCTATGGGAATGCACACCATACGGCACCCCCAAACTGTATGTCAGAAACATTGGCTGTATCTAAAAGATGGTGTGCATCTCTCAAGCACAGGTAACAACATTTTTGTTGGGGACCTTCGAGATGGCATCCTTTTACTACTGTAATTGTGTACCTGTATATGAATATCTGTTGAGAACATGTCATACACTGTGAGAAAAAACAGCTCTTTTAAGAGCCAATGTAACTGGTCAAAAAATAGAACAACGTACTCAGAATATATACGTGCACTGTGTACAGGTTGGGGTCTGTCTGTTCACTCAACATCCAGTACCTGATGCAGCTATCAGGGAGCTATGCCATTGATGCCATGGTTTTTGTGAGTATGTGGCTCTGCACTCAGAATACAGTACCTGATGTCAGGTAGTTGGGGCACTGAGTTACTGAAACCATGCAGTTTGTTAGTGTTTAACATTTCTGTGCTTTCTATCAAGGTGGTAAGCTGTAGACATTTACAGGTGTATTTGAAGTCTGCTTCTAGACATAAAACCCAGTAGCTCGTCTGACTAAGCAGCCGAGAATTGGTGCAAAGAGGGAGTTATAAGATTTATATGCACAGATTTACTTGCACTGTGAGTCAGCAGTCAGGATCCAGTGTGTGGTAGACTGGGGGGGCATTAGCTTTGTAAGTTTGTACTACTCATGAGTCATCTAACATGTGTCCACCTGGTGTTGGACAGGTGTGCTATTGATGTTCATGGGTTTCCTGAGATGTGAGTCTGCACTCAGGATCTAATACCTGTTTGGGGGGGAGGGAGGTATTGGTTGGCTGTGGCTGTAAAAGTGCTCAGTTCTGTAAAATGTGTTCAGCTGGTTTCAAACATGTATACTGTTACTATTGGAAACTATTGTTGGGATGTGACTGTACACTCAGGATGTAGTACAGTTTGATTGGGGGGGTAATTTCTGCCTAAGGATGTACAACTACTCAGTGTTATAACTGTTGTGCGGCTGGTATGTACGTAGTATAAGAGAGGTGTACTATTTATGTCCCATGTGTTTAGCTTGACTGTGGTTCTACACTCAAGATCCACAACCTGGTTTTGTGGGGGGGGTACCATTCCTTGCTCATGAGGGGGTGGGGTGGCTATCTGTGAGTGAGGGCAGGGAACTTCTTAGTGTTCTACCTTGTGCACAACTGGTATGAAGGAGTTATTATGTTTATGTAGATGGCTTCAGTTGTACCCTGGTTCTGCACACAGGATGTAGTATGTACTTTTTTTGGTTGGTGTGGGGTGTTCGTGGATACTGCTGTGCAAGTACCAAGTGTTGTACTACATGTGCAGGTGCTTCTAAAGAGGTATACCATTGATGTCTACAGTTTTGGGTGTGGTGTGACTTTGTAGTGAGGATACAGTGGTAGTCTGGGGGTGATAATGCGGTATTGGATACTTGAAGGCGTGCAACTACTCAGTGTTCTAACTTGCATGCAACTGGTATGATGTAGGTGTGCTATACTTTTACATTACTGTTGTTGAGATGTGGTTCTGTATTCACTGTGTTTTGCCTGTTCTAGCGAAGGGAGCTATAGTGTGACTGATGTTATGCAGGTACTCAGTGTTCTAATATGTGTACAGTTGCCATCATGGAGGTATGCTACTGATGTGCAAGACTCTACTCAGCCTCTGGGTTTTAATTCACAGTCCAATAACTGTTTGATTGTGGGGGATTACTTGTCTGGTGTTGTACGACTCATGAGAGTACTAACATGTGCAAAGTTTATATCAGTGAGCTGTGCCACAGATACTGCTGGCTTTATTTGACTCTTGACAGTTTTGTAACAGTTTATGTCTATGTGTTTCAACAGATTGGAAAATATTGTTGCAGATCTGCATTTATTTGGCTTCATATTACTCAACAGTAAGTAACCATATTTTTAGTGTTCTTTACATAATCAAGACCTCAGTGCATAATTATGTTACATTGAATGATGATTTAATTACTATTGCAATTGTATATTTAGTAGTCTGTTTTTTTTATAAGTGGTGCTGTCTCAGCTAGGCACAACACTGTGAGGGGGTGGGTGATGCAATTCCATTAAAACACTGATGTTTAAAATATTTTAACAGTTGTGGGTGCAACAGGCAACATCGACCACTACTATTACACCACAGGTTTGTTCAATAGTGTGTTGTGGTCAAGCCAGGTATGAAGAAAGCAAAAGCACATAATCACATGGCACCACAATGAGTGGCAGCCACTGTAGTACTGTTGGCTATCTATAGCTGGCAATTATATACTGTGTTGACTGTACAAAGAGATAAACGGATGTCAGATACTCAAATCACAATATATCTTATAGTAAATGATTCTAAAGAAATACTTTTTTTTTATTACACAGACTGAAAGATGCCTAAGTCCTGGAGTGACAGTGAGGTGCTGGCCTTAGTTCAGGCTGTTAAAGAGCAAGCCAACCCCAGGTTTGTAATACGGGCTACAAATCTAAGCCTCATACATACCTGGGGTAAGGTAGGTCATTTATTAAATTGACAGAGTACTTTTTTTTTGTATTAAGCATGGTAGAGTGATGGTATCTGTGGAAATATGGCATTGTAGTACAGTTTAGTAAGAGATAGAACACTGGTGGCACATGTTATAATGTTAAAACGTGCAAAGAGAAGGAGTTATACAGAAGTTAAGTGTTGTGTAAATGTATGCCATTAAAAGATATACCTCTTTTTAAGACTTTTAAGAACCCACAGCCACATGTTTCACTTTGACCAGTAGAGTGTCATACTAGTAAGAGTGTAACAAGTGCAAGAGGTATGCTATCATAGTGCCACAGATTTGCTATGAATTAGTAGCTGTTGTGTATGACAATTCTGAACAGTTATGCTCACTGCAAACTTTATTTTTACAAGCATGATTGTGTGGCACTTTTTCTCTTCAAGACATGTAAGAACTGAGATACAGAAGTGTTGTTTGGAATTATGATGTGGAGGGACAGTGGGCTGTATGCAGTGACACTCACTATTGTAAGATAGAACATATACTTCCAGACCAGGGAGGATACAGATTAAACTACAAGATGTTCTAGATAAATTAAAAACAGTACACATAAACAAATCACAAGGACCTGACGAAATTCATCCTAGGGTACTGTATGAATTGGCAGAACAACTTGCACCACCTCTAATCCACATATTCCAAAAATCCCTAGATACAGGACAAGTACCACAAAATTGGCGAGAAGCGATGGTAGTTCCTATATACAAAAGCGGATCGAAATCTGAGTTAAAAAACTATCGACCGATTAGTTTGACATCGGTCGTGGGTAAGAAGATGGAATCCATTCTAAAGAATTTTATAGTTGAGTACCTTGAGGTTAACAAACTGCAGGACCCACTACAACATGGATTTCGAAAAAAATGTTCCTGTCAGACAAATCTCTTGACTTTTTACGAAAAGGTTGGGAAGGCATTAGATGCGGGAAATTGTGTTGATGTTATTTTTTTGGATTTTTCTAAAGCTTTTGACAACCTCCCACATCAAGAATTAATACTTTCCCTTAAACAGTATGCACTAGACACCAATAAAATAAACTGGATAGATGCTTGGCTATGTGAAAGAAGGCAAAGAGTGGTGATACAAGGAGAAAAATCAAACTGGGAGACTGTGACTAGTGGGGTCCCCTGGGATCTGTACTTGGACCCTGCCTTTTTAACATCTACATAACCTCCTTGAAACTGGAAAATAAAGATATTTGGTTGACAAAATTTGCAGACGATTGCAGAATTGGTGCAATAACCAATACAGTAAAAAAACAGCAGGATCTACAAGAAGCACTAAATTACATACATCATTGGACTGTAAAGAGTAAACTTGAATTAAATAAAAACAAATGTATAACTATGCATTTGGGTAAAGTAAAAAATAAAAACCCTATCCCCTACAAATTGGATAATACTGTACTCAAAATAGAAGAGGCTAAGCACAAAATTAGCTAGAACAGTTGTAAATCATACCACTTTTAAATTTTTTTCTACGTCGTACGGTTCCTGAGATATAACGTATTTAGTATTCCAAGTTCTCATTTTCTGCTCCGATACTCATTATTATGGATACATTATTTGTACTCACTGTCTTTCTCTATGCAGGTTTTGGGGAAAACCAGCTTGTGCACTTACATTAATGTTACTGTAGCCCTTTCTGCTTGTGGTTCCGTACCCGTTTCACTTACCGTTGACGTCTGCGCCACCATGTGCATTATCCTTTGCGTTTTCATTTGTGCTTGCGTTTCTGTTATTTTTTGCCATTTGTGTCTACAGTACTGTATCTCTTTCTGTTTCACTTTGCGTCACCATGCCCATTGACATTTCCGTTTGCAGGCACCATGTTACTATGTGACAACACATCACGTGGCAGACCGTTCCCGTCTACGCCATCATGTGCGTTACCCTTTCTGTTCTCATTTGCGCTTGTGTTACCATGTGCTCTACTGTTAACACTTCTGTTTGCGTTGTTGTTCCTGTTACTATGCCACAAGACATCATGTGAGCGGGAGCTGCAGTCGAGGGTCCCGTGTTCCCAGCCCCAGGCTCCGCTGCATTACATCACTATTTCTTGTTATCATTCTCAAAAGAAGGGAAATTAGAGGAAAAACTCCATTTAATGCATTAGTTAGGGTTGTTCCACAGCGACAAAAGTGAGAATTCGATGTTAGGTTGAAAACTCTTGATTCCGCTCATTTCAACTGGAGCAAGTGAGGGATCATGGGTCCAACTCTCACCCCATTCTCCCATACTCTGCTGCTTTCCACATGTCATGGGGTGAGAGTTAGGCTGACGATCCCAACGCGCACCCCAATGCCGGTTGGGGGTGGGCAGGGGTCCAAGGGGTTTTCAACCCTAACACTGAATTTCCTCACTTTTGTCGCTGTGGAACAACCCTAACTAATGCATTAAATGTAGTTTTTTGCCTCTAATATATATATATATATATATATATATATATGGAAATAAAATGTATGCAGACCTGAGAGTACAAGTACAACATTATTATGTGTTGACTGCAGAGTTAGTATGCACTATGAATTTTAATTTCCTCAAAAAACAGAATTGTGCAGGATAACAGGCAGGGTCAACAGAATAAAAACATATAGGTGATGTGTTGGTGTAGATAATCCTTGTACTTGCAGATGCGAGTAGAGTTAATGCACATCAATAAATTGACCTGCTGACAAACCTTGAGTGTGCATATTTTCTAATCTGCACATCTCAAAGACATACTGTTATACTTTGTTATTAACAGCTGTTCTTATGTATTGCTGAATCTACATATTTTACTACTATGCAATTATTCATTGTGTTTTCTTTTCTATGTTTTTATGCATTTTAGCCATGCCTTGGGGAGAGATGAAATCACCACAGCACTAGAAGAGTGCAGGAGGAAGTGGAAAATCACCTCCCAGACCTTTTATAAGGCAAAGGCTCAGATGGGTGATATGCACAGGAGTATACGGGAGTGGTATGACATAGTCTCTGTCATATGGGAGAAGGCAGGGAAGCCTGAATTTGGGGACCGTCATCATGGTCATAAGTATATTTTACTGATGCTACTAAACAAAATGTATACCCTCATATCTTCTAAATGTTATTTGTTGCCATGTAAATAGACAACTCTTTTGATGTATCTGTTAATGATGTATCCAAATGTTTTAGTGTCAATTTTACGTTCGATTGCGCGCATGCGCGAGGAACGTCTTGGGCGAATAGGACACTTTGGAGGTGTGACTGTTCTGTGCAATCCACTGCTCCATTGAGCAGGCATGGTGGTCCTGCACCAATGGATGTGGGTGCTGTGTATGACAGCAGTGGTCTTCACCTCAAAGAAAACCACCGCTGCGATCAGTGCTGGCAGCGCTTCTGTATGAGCTGCCGAAACAAAATACGTCCAGCTTCCTCGTCCCATTGCTGTCCTGGCCATTGTTTTATTTATGGCTAGGCATGCAGAAATATGCAAATATACAAAACAAGGAAACTGTTATAGCCGACGGGGGTGCCCAATCCCCCATTGGCTTCAAGTCTGCACGCTCCCCCAAAGCTTTGGTTCCACGCTGGGAGCCCACCCCAGCATGGCAAATCTTGTTTTGGCTGACGGGGGTACCCAATCCCCCATCAGCTCCACATCCCCCTAAACAGCTTTTTGCTGCCACACTGGGAGCCCACCCCAGCATGGCAAATGTCCCGTGTCATCTGAATAAAAAACAACCTGTAAATAAGAAAACGCAGCTATCGCTGTCTCCCCACCCCTTCCCACAACCTGCACCCACCCACTGGCACCCTGCCTCCCCCACCCCCTCATTCACCCCACCTGGAGCCAATAACGATCATCGGTGGACTGAAACATGTCTGCACTCAAAGCCGACCGCTAATTGAGGAAATGCCGTAAGCTGTATAATGGGATAGATAGGGTTTTTTCAACTTTATTGCATATCTCAGGCATTTTTGGGAATTTTTACACCAGATTTTCAACATGGGGTTTTGGGGACCCCTTCTCATGAATGCTATCACTGTCATGGCGTTATTCAGGCCCGAAGGGTGATTTCGCAGTCACTGTGCGAAATCACCTTTCTGGAATGATTAATGAAATGACACTGCCAGTGTTCATAAGGTGGGCTCTCAAAAGCCTATTTTTAATTTGGTCAGAAATCTAAAATGACCATTTCATGGCGTGTATTGCGCGGTTCCTCGCATGCTCGTAAGTTCACTAATTTTCAATATTTTCACCCAGATTTTCACATTGCCATTTTACCACACCTCCTATGAGAAGTATAGCTGTCATTTTCACATCCTGCCCAAAATGTGTTTCCACCCATGTAGCGACAATGGCGCAGTCGGTGTGCTAAATCAATGTATGGGACACATTAAGAAAATCCAGTGTCACTGTTCATGAGCAGAGGTCTTAAAATGGCTATGTTAAAATTTGTGAAAAAATCTCTAAAATGACTGTTTTACAAGCGTAAGTTGCGCAGTTCCTACGCACACTCATAAGTTCACGAATTTTCAATATTTTCACTCCAGATTTTCAACATTGCCATTTTACCACACCTCCTTATGAGAAGTACAGCTGTCATTTTTCACATCCTGCCCAAAATGTGTTTCCACTCATGCAGCGCACAATGGCGCAGTCGGTGTGCAAAATCAATGTATGGGACACTTTAAGAAAATCACAGTGACACTGTTCATGAGCAGAGGTCTTAAAATGGCTATGTTGTAAATTTGGTGAAAAAATTCCTAAAAATGACTGTTTTACTAGCGTGCGTTGCGCAGTTCCTACGCACGCTCATAAGTTCGTGAATTTTCAATATTTGCAGTCCAATGACTTCCAAATACCTAAACAGCACATAGAAGCAAGCAACATTTGGCATTGACAAATGCTTGTACTGCTTTGTCACTGATTTTTTTAAGCCATGTCCAAGTGCCAAATACCACTGCAAATACCTGCAAGCGAACGTTCGGCATTGACAAATGCTTATTCAGTTTATGGTTGGCTTTGTGATTGTCTTGAGAGTTCTCACATGGAAATGCAGCTCTGAGGGGCAATGCAATTTCAACAGACATTAAATGAAGAGTGTCAGGGTTGTCACAAGGCCTATTTTGAACTGACAAACAGACTTTGATTTGTTTACACCCTTAGAAGCTACATTATAAGAGCTGTGAACTCCTATGGGAACAGATAACATTTAGAAGACATGACGTTAACTTAGCTTAAAATGTTTCCAATGTAATATCTACAAAACATATGCACATATGAAATTTTCCAGTAGGAAAACCACTAGAGGTCTATCTAGTCTGGATGAATTTACAGCTAGCAGTCCTTATACTGGAGGTGCTCTCTGAGTCTTCCTGCAGGTTCTGGTTGAGTCTCCTCTGCACAGCTTTATAAGCTGACACCTCTGGTTTGTAATTATGCTAGGTTCAATTTTGGACATATACCCTTCCACTACTTCCCCTATCTTTGCAAAGTTGGTCTTCCTGAAGTGGAGCACTGTTCTGGCACAGTCCACTTCTCCTGTGCCCATATCCAATATGAAACATACTGAGTAGTGGTCATTCTGTGATAGTGGTTCTTACACGGTAAGTTCTCTCACAAACATCACATTTTACAACAGAATGTCAAGGGTATTCCCTAAGCTACTTGGTTCACTGACCATTTACATCAGGAACCTGTCCTGCATGTCATCCAGGTGGTCCTACTCCCTACTATTGTTGGTTGTTCCAGTACTGCAGTCCACTCCTGGCATATTGAAGTCCTCTGTAATAAGTTTTTTGAACAACTATCACTTTGGGTTATATAGTCACTAGTGCTGCTGAGCTGAATAGGTCATTCTGATGGAGGAACTATTTATTCAAAAACTGATATTGATGGGGAATTTTCCTTGACTATTTGTAATTTTACTTATTTATTTATTTTTTTTGTCACAGTATCCATTGTGTGGCTGGAATACTACTGTGGAGGGTGGGTGGTATTGGTTGTGCCATTTATTACAGTGTCTACGAGGTCTTCTATCTCTGTTGTTGAGCCTTATTTCAGCTCTAGGCTGTACAGTGTAACCAGAAGATGTCTACAATGACATGCATTATTTATCACATATGAAAACCTGTGTCTTTGTGATGCAAGTGTGACATTGACATGTAACAGATACTAATATAGCCCATCACAGCTTTAAGTAGTGCTAAGATAGTGTATGCAATAGAATCATTGGTACAAGACCGAGTGTTTCTTTTTCTCTCACTCAGCCAGTACACCAAGTGCTCCTGCTTCCTCCCAGCGTGTACAGCTCATGCCAATCCCGGAAGGTGCGGTTCAAGGGAATTCAGTCGAGCAGCTCCTTGTGCTCAACTCTGCTGGTGAGTTAGAATGATATACTGACAACTGTCTTGCAAGTGAATGTGCAGTATGTACTCTTCCATATTGTGATGATAGTGTGTGGTGCAGACTGTACAGCTACTTAATTTCAGTGCTTCAGATAACTCATTTTTGGATGTATTTTACATCCACAAATCAGCTCAAAACGTCCAAAAATGTAGCCTCTGGAGTCATTGATGTCCAGTAACATTTCCCTTGTTTAAAGCAGACATCCATTTTTTAAGGTGTGGATGTCAATTATGTCTTTAGTTATTGTTAACACTCTCCAGTCCACCAGTTGCCATCGTAATGTTTTTTGTTTACTTCCCAAACTGACCGCACTCCCCCTTCCGCAAACTGCCATCTCATCATGCATGCACACCTGCATGCACAGTCATCCTGGCACCATCATTAGTGATGGTGAGGACTGGAGTCAGGATGGGGACATTGATTAGCCAAGACAAGTCCTGAGTGAGCATATTAGGCTATATAGCACAGCTGCATTGGCATAGATCATGGCCCCCCGACGCAAGAGACTGGGACAATTCTATCATTGTGGTTCAGTTCTGTTTTTTTTTTTCTCTTATCGTGGACCTGGGAACAGAGAAAAAGAGTTTTAGTGAGCAATCGGGGGGGGGGGTGTTCTGGGGAGGATTCACTTTTTGCTGTTTATTTCTTAAATTGAACATTGTCCCGACTCCCGAATTTACACAATTCTGATTGGCTGTAATGCTGCATGTGTATTTTCCAGCCACTACCAGAGCACTGCAGCCACAGTCTTCACCTGCTGAAAGCACCATTTGCGTGCCACGCTTTTTGCTTGATGGCCATTGAAGAGCTGCTTGTCGTTGACTGTTTGGGTCTTTCCACGGGTCCAAGTCTGACTGCTCAATCAGACATTGTCTACTGCACCACCCGCTGGGCATCATCCTCCAGAAATATGAGGATTTGCTGTATCCTCCAGTAGTCCATAGTCAGGTCCTACTCCTCGATGTTGCGGCATCACCAGATAGTAATCCCCAAGGCCCGATCACATAGTAGCAGACAGACTGTGGAGTTAGGAAGGTCTGCAGCCATCTGGGAGATGGACAGTACTGTTGTCATCAGTGCCAGGCTTCAGCATCAAGACCCTCCAGCCAGCCACAACAGGACCAGAAAAGTCAGTCAGGAGCAGGGAGTCTCTGAGTCGGAGAGCCAGGCAGTGACAGCAGCAATCCAAAGCAGCCAGAGAGAGAGAGAGAGAGAGCACCTCAGCCTCCTGAACTTGGTGTACTCCCAGCAGGACTCCAGGCTGTCAGACTCCTCAGTGTCCTCCTGATTGGGGGGGAAATTAAAGCTAATAATTCTTTCTCCTCTCTCAGTTGGGAGGGAAGAGATAACACAGACCGTGTTGTGGCCATACCTAATAAGGTAGGATACATTTTGAAGTATGTCTATACTACTATCTATGTATATGTACAGTATGACTGTTCTCAGATCCATTTTTATTATTCACTGTCAGAGGCTAGCCTACTTTACAGTTGATTTGCTACATCACTGCTGTATTGAATGGATTTTTATACTGTGCAGACTGCAGAGTCGAACTGTACATGTATTTTTACTACTGTTGCTGAAATGTATTTTGTGACTGACTTTTGATGCACTTGGATTTACAATACAAAAAAGAAACAACAGCAGTGGCTGCAGTATTGATCCCCACTCAGAGAAGGAAGGCAGTATAGCACAGTGGTTAAAGGCTCTGAGCTGCAATTCTGGAAACCTGGGTTTGAATCCCACAGCCCCACTTGCATACTGTGTGACCCTGAGCAAGTCTGTAAACTAGATTCAGCCTGTGGAGTCCTTTACTAACTAGCACAGAGGGGCCAATTTTTAAAACAAATAAAAAAGTGCCCTTCAAGCACAACCTCCTATATCCTACTCCCAAGCCAGTCAGCAATCCAGCATGTGTGTAATCTGTATATCACATTGGTGTTCTTTCACCAGAAGCACATCACGTACCACAGTGTCAGGTACAAGTATGGGTTTGCCCTTGTCCACCTCCCTTAGTACCCCTTCCAGTAGTTTCATCAGGTTGCTTTTGCATGACTTGTTGTCACATATAAAAGGGCATGTGACAGGGAGTGAGGGGGGGAGGAGGGGTTGGCTTTTTCAAACTGAAATGTAAGGGTGCTAGGCTGCTAGCTGTGCACTCAAGCAAACTTGATAGATGGTTTGGCCTATTTCTGCTGGCAGGTTCTCGTGTTAAAATGATTTGAAAATGCAGTTTCTCCCCTTCAGTAAGTAAACCCCATATCCAACTATATTGAAAAGAGCTCATCTGCTGCTGCTGCTTTCTGATGATGGTGATGATAATGATGATTGATGTTGCTGCCAGATGCTTAGACAATGTAACAGGAATTCCTCTGACCTTTTAGTCAAAATGTAATAGTTGTTTGTGAATTTGAAGCATTTTGACTGCCAAAATTTGACGACTGGAATTATTTTGACTTCCAAAAAATTGACAGCTGGAGTATTTTGACTCCAGAAAAACTGAAATGACTTCCGAATTTCAACCCATGGAAGTATTTGACTTCCATCCCAAAAAAAGTATCTGAAGCCCTGCTTGATTTAGTTACTTGTTGCACTTCTTGCCATTCAAAATATTATCTTCCTGTCAAGAGTTTTGTTTTTGATGTGGGTCTGTACTCTGGCTGTTATGCCCTATCTTCACAGTCTAGCAGCCACCATACACTGAACCCATACATAGTTTTATGTGAACTGTATGTATGCAGTACTGACATAGTACATTTTGGGTGGGAGTGGGGTGTATTACCTGCCTCACACTATGCAAGTCTTCACTATTTTCAACACCAATCGACTGCTCTTGTGAGGGGGCACATTGCCTGACTGACACAGTACAACTTCTAACTTACTTGATATGTCTACAACTGGTGCAAAAGAGGTATGCCTTCAATATGTACAGTGTTACTTAATCTGTGACTGTGCATTCAAGATCTAGTAGCTGTTCTAGGTATGTGACACCATTACAGGGTGACGGCATGCAAGTAATCAGTGTTGTTAGTTGTGTGGGCTTCTTATAACAAAGGTGTAGTATTCATCGTCACGGCTTTCGTTCGCCTGTTTGAGGATGAGGGGCCATTGTGTCAGTTACCCTTTTACACTACTCAACCCTGTACATTGTCTGCAGCGGTATCACAGGCTTCTACCATTCATGTACAGATCTTTAGCTAGACTGTGGCTATGTACATAGCATGTAGTACATGTTCTACAGATACATGTTGTACAGACAGTACATGATTGGTTACAGGCATTGCTAGTATGATGCAGTTTAACTTCAGACATTCCTAGAACATGTTCAACTGTTGTACTGACAATATTCACATCTTTATTTACTGTGTGACTCTTTTTTTTTTATTTTTTGCCGGGAGAGACACACTAAACTGGAAACTTTTCACAGGTGCAACCTGGGAGCACAAGGAAGTTAAGTGACTTGCTCAGAGTCACACAGAATGCAAATGGGGGCTGTGGGATTCAAACCCACGTCTCCAGGTTTGCAGCTTAGAGTCTTAAACCGCTGTGCTATACTGCCTCCTACTCTTACTGTGTGACTCTGCACTCAGGTTTCAGTGCTTACTGACACAAGATGGGACAATTGACAGGGAACTCCTTATTGTCATGACTTGTGTGTAACTGGTATCAGTAAACTTCTCTGTGTGTGGAAGGGGGGGTAAAAGCATTGCCTGTGTGACCCAGTTCAAGCAGTCAGTATGTAAGATATCTGTACATTATGTCACACTGTCATACTGTTTTTTATCAACAGATTTACTTACTAAGTGAGTCATCAGTCAGTATCCAGTGTCTCTTGTTTGTATCTAACATGATTGCCTTCTTCAGTTTGTCAAAGTGTTCACTGTCTAAACCTGTCTGTGCCTGCCATCAGTGACCTTACAGATTGATATATGCTGGTTTACTTAGCCCTGTTACTCTGCAGATGATTCCCCCCCAATGTGAGGAAGGGGGGCTATTATCTGTAAGAGTTGCTAAAACCCCTGTGTGTTACAGCTTGTGTACATGTGGTATCACATACTTACAGGATTCATGTACAAATATTTAGGTAGCCTGTGTCTACACAGTCAAGATACACTACTTGTTGCATTGAAGGAGGTTATATTCCCCGTCTGGCAGTGCAACTTGTCACTGTAATAGTATATGTACAAAATGCATCAACAAGGTATTACTTCTCTATCCACACCCTTATTTTTGGTGCCTTTCTTTACTCAGCATAGACTAACTAGTGTACAGAGCTGAGAGTATTGACTGTGTGTCTACATGCAGCTCCTCAGTGTCATGATTACTGTATATATGAATCAGGAAAGGATGCTGCTGATGTCCACAGCTTATGTTTTCATGTACTCTGAAGTGGGGAATACAATTCTTAATTCAAGGAGGTTGTGAGGGGAATGCACAGTGAGTATTTTGTGGTTGGTCCTTTAAAAATGGTCGGTACAATGGGGAGAATGGGCGAGACATTGTATGCATGAGGTCTTCAAATTCTTCATCATGTTACCTTGTGACCAGCTACTAGGAGGGCAGGGTTACCATTTATGTACACAGTACTATTTAAGCTACGCTTGTCGACTCAGGATCTAGTAACTGTTCTAATTCAGGGAGGAGGGGCACAGTGATTTCAGAATTCCCTGATAGATGCTGTTGGACTCCTCAGAATTAACAATTAAGTGCACCTGGTAGTACAGAGGTATACATATTCATATTAACATTCACAGACAAGTAATGTTTTGTCTTTTACTATGTTTTTTATGTTGGTGCGCTTGCACAGCCAACATCATGGGGCAGTGCAGCTTACAGGTGCTGTCGCTGTTGGGCGAATGCAGGGCATGCACCAGTAGGTGCGTCCCGCATTCCCCAATCAGCCTGCATGCCAGCACCACACCATGCATACATAATGTGATGAGCACATCTAAGAAAAGGTTTGCTGCAATCCGAGCAAAGCTCATCAGATGCAGCAGTCCTTTTCTTGCCGTGCTCACCGCCATTATGTACATGGCGGGGCACTGGCCGTAGAACTGCCGACTTCGAGGGTGCCCAATTCCCCTGTGGGCTGCCCCTGCCCCCTATGAATGTGCCGACAGGGGAGCCAATTCCCCATCGGTATAAAGCACCCCCCCAATTGTTTAATGCTGATGGGGTGCCCAATCCACCTCAGCTCTGCACCACCCCACCCTTCTTTGTGTGCCAACGGGGTGCCCAATCCCCGTTAGCATAAATCCCCCTGTTGTTTGCCGGCGAGGGTGCCCAATCCCCGCTGGCTACAGACACCCCTCAAAACATTTAGGTGGCATGCTGGGAGCCCACCCTCAGCATGCCAATTGCCCTGAAAACAAAAACTGTCCCACAATGTTTTTTTCTTTTTTTTATAACCTGTAAAACAAAAACGGTCCCTCATAGTCTTGATGCCCCCCTTCCCCACCTGCACCCACCCACTGCGCACCCTGCCTCCCCTCACTCCCACTCACCCCATACATACCTGCGGAGTCCAGCGCGATGATCTTCTATGGACCGGGAACACGCCTGCACTCTTCAAAGCCGACCGCGAACTGAAGAAATGCCGGTAAGCTGTATAATGGAATGAATATGGGTTTTTCAACTTTAATGCATATCTCAGGCATTTTTGTGAATTTTGGCCCCAAATTTTCAACATGGAGTTTTAGGGACCCCCTTCTCATGAATTCTTGCACTGTCATGGCATTATTCGGTCCCAAAAGTCGATTTCGCAGTCACTGCATGGAATCACCTTTCAGGACTGAGTAATTAAATGACAGTGCCACTGTTCATGAGAGGGGCTCTCCAAAAGCCTATGTTGCAAGTTTGGTGGGAAAAATCCAAAAAATGACTGTTTTATGAGCGTGCATAACAACTGCACAATGAACGCTCATAAGTTAGCGCATTCGCTCTATTTTCATGCCAGATTCTCAACACTGGCATTTTACCACATCTTCTTGTGAACTGTACAGCTGTCATTTTTCACATCCTTGCCAAAATGTGTTTTCACACTTCCGGCACAGAATAGTGCGGTCGCTGTGTGAAATCAGTGTTTGGGACACATTAGAAAATGACAGTGATACTGTTCATGAGCAAAGGCCCTAAAATGCCTGTGTTAAAAATTTGGTGACAATACTCCATAAAATGATTGTTTTACGAGGTGCATAGCAACTGTGCAATGCACGCTCGTAACTTAGTGCATTCGCAATATTTTCACACCAGATTCTCAAATTTGGCATTACTACACCTTCTTGTGAACTGTACAGCTGTCATTTTTCACATCCTGACCAAAATCTGTTTTCGCAGTTCTGGCGCAGAATAGCGTGTTCGCTGTGGAAAGTCCATGTTCGAGACACATGATGAAAATGACAGTGACACTGTTCATTAGCAGATGCCTTAAAATGCCTATGTCGAAAATTTAGGAACTAAAGTCAATAAAATGAGTGTTTTATGAGCGTGCGTTGCACAGTTTGCACATATGCTCATGACTTTGTGAATTTGTAATACTTTCATTCCAGCTGTTCATCATTGGAATTTTTCCATACCTCCTTATGAACACTGCAGCTGCCTGAAATGTGTTTTTGCACGTCCGGCACAGAATTGCACTGTCACTGTGTGAAATCAGTTTTTGGGACAGTTTGAGGAAATGATGGTGACACTATTCATGAGCAGAGGTCCTAAAATGCCTATGTTGAACATTTGGTGCCGAAACTCCATACAATGACTGTGTTGCAAGCGTGCATTTCGCAGTTTCCACGCACCCTTGTAACTTCGTCAATCTGCAATATTTTCATGCCACATTTTCACCACTGGCATTTGTGCACATCTCCTTATCAACAGTCCAGCTGCCATTTTTCACAGCCTGCCCAAAACGTGTTTCCGCAGCTGTGGCGCACAATGGCGTGCTCACTGTGCAAAATCACCTTTTGAGACACATTCACAAAATCACAGCACTACGCGTCTCTAGCTACGCCACTCCCACTGCCAATGCCAGCGCGACAACATTCAGCATTGACAAATGCTTGTTTCATAGAGGATGAACCATCTATGGAGGGTGCTGCTGTAGGAGCAGAAACCACAGAGGAGGTACAAATTGTTGAGATCGACCCCTCTGTGGAGGAGACATCAGAGTCTCCAGCAGCGGTTCATCCACCAGGTGCTGCAGGTCTGCCTGCACCTCCAGCTGAGGAACGCAAGTAGCTTGAATCATTTTTTTAACTTTTGTGCATATGTCTGTGAAAAAGTTAAAACTTTATGTTATTACTGCTAGATTTTGATACTTGCAACAACATATTCTGCATATTCTTCAATACAGATGGGTGGGGATCGAGGTTCAATGTGTTGTTGTGGATGATGACCTTGATGAGCAGGTGCTAACTCATACCTGGACTGTTGTATTACATACTGTGATATTGCAGCTCACCTTTTGGTGGTCAGATGTTAATGATATTCTGCAAGAACTGAGATTTGAGGCCTCCAATTGAGAGACATTAACAGTTGCACCACCATATTCAACAGACATCCCGTGCTGAATATGAGTTCTCAGGAAGATTACTATGGGTGACAAAGATTTATCCACTGAGGTGTAGTGTGTATTAAAAACTAGTTTCGCTCACAGTACTTTGGTATGTGGCGAAAGGGGCATATACAAGCATTTTGTTGTTGTTCAATTTTCAGGTCTTTTGTAACCTTATATAGTAATATTTGTCTTTTACTGTGGATATAATGCAGGATTAATAAAACTGTTATTTGGTTTGACCAATGAGTCTACAAAGTTTTGTTGTGGTATTGTATGAATCTAATCTAAGAACAGGTACTTTATTTTTTTTATTTTGCAGTTCTTTTGTTAACAGGTATGTCAGCTAGTAGCTCTGCAGATAACAGCAAACTATAATACTAGTCTTCATTTTGTTCAATGTCAAATTCACCATTGAAGTGGAGTTTGTGCATCTAGATCAGGCACGTGTGTGCTACACTTGTGTGGCAATCTATTTATTTGTACAGTAGTGTCTGACATTGAGAAACCTGATGACTTGCTAACAGATCACAGAGTACTGTACAAATAACTGTATTATAACACTTCTGTGGGATGCATATCTGGTTTCTGAGAGTCCAGTTTTACACCTAAGTTCTGGTATATATTAGTAACCTGTGCAGCTTGTTGGAGCATGCTAAGGTGCAGGGAGATGATGGGCTTCTGGGGTAGCTGGGAGGGAGGTGTCGTCGTCTTTCATCATTACCCAACTGTTGTGCATGCTGACATACACAGGGTCTTCAGGTCTTTCAAGAAACAGCATTTATCAACAACTAGTGTGGGGTTCATACTACCACATTCTAGTGCAAGGAGTGATATGTTACAGGACCTGAAAGGGAGGGGCAGCCAAATGTGTCAGCAACAGACTTTGATGACAGTATTATGAAATAAACACAGCTATACTGATGTACCATAGATGTTCATACATCTGCTGTATCATTAATGAAACAAAAACAGACTTCACTACAGTATATTATCAGTAAACTAGAGAACATGTTACTTTACTGACACGTCTTTTCTTGTCATTTTTCTCTTCACAGGGCAGTTTGCCTTTCTTAACAAAATCAGTGACAATCTCAGCCAGCTGCTCGAGGCCTTGCACAGTGGCAATAGGGCTGCAGCCCAATACACCCATGACACTGCAGCAAAACTCAATTATATCATTGGTCAAGGGGGGGAGATCATTGATTTGCTGCAGCGTCATGGGCGTCTAGGGCATGTGGCCTTAGTAGCCACCCGTGGTCTAAAGCAGAGCAACAGGGGCCTCATCCAAGCTATTCGTGAGCTGAGGGATCTGGAAGAGGCTTCTGTTGCTTCGCTCGAGACCACGCACAGTCTCATGGTGCGGCTGGCTGAGAACCAGCTGGAGGGCACTGAAGCCATTCATCACCTGCTCCTCAAGGACCTGCAGCACCTAGATGATGACCAACCCTCCACAGCTCCTCAGCCAGAAGAGCCCCTTGAAGGTGCCCCTTCCACAACACCACCACCAGCTGCAGATGAGGGGCACCAACCTGCACCCACTCCTGCACAGCCTTCCTTTTCCTGCTCCTCCTCATCCTCTCCCCAAGGCACAAAGGCACAGCAGACTGAATGGCCAGCACCTCCCTGTTACTCCTGGCCATTGTTGTAAATATTTCCCAGTTTATTTTTATGATTATTTTTTTTTAATTATATGTCCCCTCCCACTAGTAGTGTGAAGCAACACTTTTCTTTTTTTATTTAACTACTTTTATTTTATTTATGTTTTATTTATTATGCCTTCCCCCTGCCTTGTGTGAAGAAACACTTTTATTTATTTTTATATTTTTATTAAGAACAGATGTACAGTTTTATATTTTTATACGATTATTATTTTAGTAAATATTCTTCTTTTATAATGACGTGTTTGACTCCTTTTAAATATATGTGTGCTACTGCTATGACAGAGTACTTTCCGTTGCCGTCTCTCTGTATACCTATCATCTTGTGCCTGATGTACAGGACTTGGGCCATTGATTGGGGCAGCCTATGCAAGTCACCACTGTCCTAACCAGCGCAACTGGTATCAGTAATGTATCTTGTATGTGTCAACACCTTTTTGTTGATTTTCCCTTTATACTCAGGATACACTAAGTCATCTGGATATGTATGGGGGGGATTCACAGATCGGTGCTATGCAACTACTCAGTGTCCTACCATGTGTGCAGCTGGTATTGCCCATATGTATAATTGATGTTCACAGCCTCAGTTTACTTGTGGCTCTGTAGTGAACAGTAAGTGTCTGGTTTTGGGAGGGGTGGGTATTGTGTGGCTGAGACCATCTAAGTATTGTGTGTTTTTACTGGTGTACAGGTGCAATCACAGCACTATATCATTGATGTTGATGGGTATACTTGGTCTGTGGCTCTGCACTTATGATTCAGTACCTGTTCATGTGGGGAGTATTGCCTGGCTGATGCAATCCACCTCATGAGTGTTACAACTAGTGCAGTTCGTGTCAAGGAGGTATAGTGTGTGTGTTATGGGCTTAGTTGGGCTATGTTTGTCAACTCAATATCCAGCACATGACCTGGGGGGTGGTTGGGACATTGCCTGGGTTGGACTCATGACTGTAGTTACTAGTCTGAGGTTGTATTAGAGAGGTATGCCCTATCAGAGACGTGTGACATTCATGTCCATGGGTTTAGTTGGGTGTGTCTGTACAGTCAAGATACAGTACCTGTTGGGAGCGGGGTGGGAATGTATGGCTCAGGCCATGCAAGTGATGAGTGTCATAAATAGTCTGCAGTTGGTATCACAGAGCTATTCTGTTGATGTTCATGGCCTTAGTTAGGCTGAGGATCTACATTCAGGATCCAGAATGTGTTCAGGGAGTGGGGGAGGGTATTTCTTGCTTGAGGCAGTGCAACTGATTAGTGTCATAACTAGTGTGCAGTTGGTATCACAGAGGTATACTATTGATGTTCATGTTGTTGGTTGCCCTGTGGCTCTCCAGTCGGGAAACACTACCTGCTTTGGGGGGGGGGCATTGCCTGGTTGAGGTTGTGCAACTAATGAGTGTCATAACTAGTGTACAATTCGTATCACAGAGGTATAAAATTGATGTTTATGCTCTTAGTTGAGCTATGGGTCTGCACTGAGAATACAGTACCTCTTGTGGGGGGGACATTGTGTGGCTGAGACTACGCAACTCATCAGTGTTCTAACTTCTCTGCAGATGGTATGAGGAAGGCATGCCATTGATGTGCATAGCTTTAGTTGGTCTGTAGGTCTCTAGTCAGCATGCAACAACTGGTGTAGGGGGTTGGTGGCATGTCTGGCTGAGGCTATTCAACTCATGAGAGTCACAGCTACTGCACAGTTAGTGTCAGACACATATGACATTGATGTACATGAGTTTAGTTTGGCTGTGGCTTTTTACTCAGCTTGCACTACATCTTTTGGGGGGGGAGACATTACCCAGCTCAGGTCGTGCAAGTCCTCACTGTTTTGACTTGTGTGCAGCTGCCATGACAAAGGTATTGCATTGATCTGTGTGGCATTAATTTGGCTGTGAGTCTTCACTGAGCATGAAATTACTGATTTGAGGGGCTGAGGGCATTGTATGGCTGAGGCCATGCAACTCATGAGTATTATACCTACTGCACAGTTGGTATCAGAGAGATGTACCATTGATGTTCATGGCCTTGGTTGGGCTATGGCTCTGCAGTCAGGACACAGTAGCTGTTATGCAGGGGTGGAGTTTAAACTTGGGTGAGGCATTGCTCTGAATGTCTCATTTATAAAGGCTTGATAAACTTGTTTACAGTAGTGTAGTAGCACAATCTCTCATTGTTATTTCTTTCTTAAAAAGTTAGGAAATTCTTTGCAAAAAACTGCATTAATACAACAGTTAAGTTTTTTTATAGCAACAAAAGCAAGTAAATTCGACATTAGGCTTTTCAACCCTAACTCCAACTTCCCCCCACCCCACTGCCACACATACATACACACACACACACACACACACACACACACACATAGACACACACACACAGAACACACAACTATAGGGGGGCAGTACAAGGCAAGACAACCAATCACAGACAGACACCATAACACAACAGAAATAACATACAACTTCTTAAACATACCACAACAGGCATCCATCATCATGTTTCACCCACTGTATCAGTTCTGGTGCCATCACAGGCTGTTGTGTGGATAGAGCAACATCCAGTAGAATCATATGAAATGGAGCTATTATTACATCTGTATCATCACAGATATGATGCTGTTTAACAGAAATGGAAAAGCTGCTGGTAATGCAGGCCTATGTTGCCATGGACAAATATGAAGTTGGTGGAAATGTGCAAGTTGGTGAGAATGTGGGGCTATGCCATTATGGACAAATGGGCAAGTTGGTGTACCACAGCAACTAAGATGTTACCACACTGTCACCAATACATGAGACGTACTTCTTATATAATACTCTTATACAGAAATGGGTAATCTTGGGAAACTTGGTGCAACTGCAGTGGCCCGGAAGCTCCTGGCTTCTCAACAACTCATGTGTTTCTCTACTTATATCATTGTGATATGCAGAACTCAAGAATTTAGTGGGAAGATTGGGCTATGCTGATGTGCGGAAATGATCAACTTGCTGGGGGTTCATTCCAAGCAATACATGTCTCTTAGCAGTTATGTTAAACTGTTACACAGAAACACGCAAATTTCTGGAGTCATGAATATTCTGTTACGAAAAAATGGTAAAGTGTACTGCAGCATGATGCCATGCTGTTATGTAGAAATTGACAAGTCACTAGGGGCTCAGTCCCATGCCCTTAACAATCCATGTATGTTAGTATTTATATTATAATGTTATGGACAAATGAGCAAGTAGGTTGGGACATAACACTGTTCTGTTGTGCACAAATAGCCAAGTTGGTGATACCATGCGGCTATAGTCTTATGCACTAACAAGCAACTTAGTGGAAGTATGGGGTATGCTGTCATGCAGAAATGCTCACATTGGTAGTAGCACAGTGCTATGGTTTAATGCAGAGTTATACAATGGTGTATGAAAATCCTGTAACCTCATTGGTCAAAACATGTCACATGACCACGGGTAAATACTACATTACCCACGGCTGAGGAAAAGCATTTATAAAACAACATAATTAAACACATTTTACACATCGGGCCATTGTATGATTGCAATAAGGCACTCCAGGGTGTGAGTTATTGGGGATTTACTGACTTCTTGTGTGGTTAAGTCACTTGGCTACACCTCGTTATACACCACACAAGGCGTTGGTAAACCCCCTATAACCCAGACCCTGTTGTGCCTTATTGCTTTAATTGAGAAGTTGATGACACTGCGGGAGACAAAAGGACTCTGCACTTCCAGTAATATATGTGCATAACTATCTGCAATATGGTGTTATGTAGAACACTGTACACATATAACTGACTGAGATGGCACCAGAACTGATACATGAAACATGATGATGGATGCCTGTTGTGGTATGTTTAAGAAGTTGTATGTTATTTCTGTTGTGTTACGGTGTCTGTCTGTGATTGGTTGTCTTGCCTTGTACTGCACCCCATAGTTGTGTGTTCTGTGTGTGTGTGTCTCTATGTCTGTGTGCCTGTGTGTCTGTGTGTGTGTCTGTGTGTGTGTGTATGTGTGGCAGTGGGTGGGGGAGTTGGAGTTAGGGTTGAAAAGCTTAACGTCAAATTTCCTCACTTTTGTTGCTGTAAAAAAAACCTAGCTGTTGTATTAACGCAGATTTTTGCAAAGAATATATATATATATATATATATATATATTTCTTACTCCTGTGCGAAGGTGGCCTCCTTCACTTTGACTGACAGTTTCATTTTGTCCCAGCCCTCTTTGAGTGTGTGTGTGCATGTGTGTTTTCACCCTTAAGCTCCTCCTTGCTAACATTATGTCATGAACCTGGATTTTTTGTCTAACATGAGAACATCTCCCAGAAGGATTCCCCACAGGGTTTATTGCTTTATTGCCTCCTCCCTAGCATTCTTGTTAACTTTCCCATGAGAACATCGGACCATCCACCCTGGCTGGCATAAACTGTCATATACTACTTGATCATGTGATCTGGTAACCATCCTGTACCTGAAGCAGATGCATATTTAGAAAAGAATAAATGAATCAAATGAATACATGGCTTGGGTCCCATTTTCTGTCACCCCCCCCCTCAAGAAATGAAGGTGTGTCTCTTTTGGGCATCCCCCAAGAGATACTGACATTCATGTAGGGCCTGGGGAATACCTAAAGGAATATGCCATGCACTTAGCCCTGCCTTGACAGCCCATCTGCACTGGTATTCTGCACCCCACTTTGGTGCTGAATGATCATAATATGTGACTGTAGTACCAAACTCCAGTGCAATAACTTTGTGTTTTGCCCACTAGTCTTAAGGAGCCATGTCAAGGGGTTATGATCAGTGACCACAGTGAACTCCCTCACGTACAGATATGACTGCAGCTTCTGAAGGGCCCACACTATCCCTTGACACTCCCTCTTCACTGTGGTATATGACTCTTCCCTGGGCAGAAGCATCCAGCTCAAATACACTATGGGGTGTTCCTCCCCTTGCAGTGTAACTTGGTTCAGGACAGCACCCAGCCCATGGTCTGAAGCATCCACATGCACTATAACTTTAAGTCATAAATGGGAATAGCAAGCACAGGTGATCCACATTATATGTCCTTCAACTATTGGAAGGCAGATTCACAGTCCTCTGTCCAGAGAACTTTTTCAGGCATTCTCTTTTTGTCAGGTCTATCAGGGGTTTGTCCACATCACTGTAGTGAGGGTCAAACCTCCTGTAGTACCCAGCTGTTCCCAAAAATGCCCTTACCTGTTTCTTTGTGGCAGGGGTGGGCCAGACCTGGATGGCATCAACCATTGCTGGATCTGGATGGATGTGTCCAGTGCCCACCCAGTGCCCAAGGTAGGACACTTCGGTCATGCCATTTTTCCTCCTTAACTGTCAGCCCTGCAGCCTTCAGTCTACAGAACACCTTCCTCATGTGCCTGACGTGATCCTCCCATTTCTGGCTGTAAATGGCAATGTCATCCATTTAAGCAAGTGCATATTCGCCTGCCCCAGTCAGAATGCAATCCACAAGCCTTCGGAATGTTGCGTGTGCATTCTTCATCCCAAATGGCATTACTCTGAATTTGAATAAGCCACATGGGGTGACGAAAGCAGACCTTTCCCACGTTGTGGGGGTTAACAGCACCTGCCAGTAGTCCTTCACCAGGTCTGTCCTGGCCAAGAACTAGGCTCCCCCCAGCCATTCCAAGGTCTCATCCATTCTGGGAATGGGGCATTCATCAGACTGTACAGCTGTTGAGCCTCTGGTAGTCAACACAGAATCATGTGGTACCATCCTTCTTGGGGATCAGGACCACAGGCAAAGCCCAGGGGCTATTGGACTCCTGGATCACTCCAATGGCCAGAATCTCCCTGAATTCCTCCAGCATGGTTTTCTTAACCACCTTAGGTACACTGTAGGAGGACTGCCTCAGCAGAACTTGGGCCCCAGTGTCCACATGGTGTTCTGCAATTGTGGTGTACCCCGGATTCCCGTGAACATGTCCCCAAAATCTTGCCGCACCCCCCTCATCTCCTCAGCCTGTGCTGGTGTCAGCTGCCCTGAGAGGGTGAGGTTATTCACTGAGGATCATTCCCAGTCTTTCCCAAGGAAGTCCATCAGGGACTTAACCTTGCTCCCCTCCTCTGGTGTGCTACACACATGGAAGATCATTTCCTCCCTCTCATAGTAGGGCTTCATCATGTTCACACGGTTCGAGAGTGCCAGACTGTGGAGAACTTCAAAACAGCAATGAAAACTTATTTATTTAATCTTGCCCTTTCTACTAGTTGAGTTTGATATTGTCCGTGTGTTACTGCTGTATTTTTAAGTATATATGGTTTTAATAGTTTTATTTATTTATTGTAGAGCACTTTGATATTCTGAACTGCGTTAAAGAAATAAAGATTATTATTATCATTATCATTATTATTATTATTATAATACCCTCTGCCTGCGCCTTCTGTCAGGCAGCCCGACTATATAGTTAACATCACTCAGTTTCCTGATTATGGAGAATAGACCCTCCCAAGCTGGCTGCAGTTTATTGTGTCGAACTGGGCCGAGTACCATCACTCGATGTCTGACTTCGTACTCCTGGGCTCTCATCCCAGTTTTTTTTTTACTGTTGTGCAGTGGCCAAGTGCTCTTGGGCAAGTCCCATGAGCTCCTTAAGCCTGGCCCTGAAATTTAGGACATACTCCACAACAGAATCCCCTTGGGTGGCATGGTTACCTTCCCATTCATCCCTGACTAAATCTAGGGGCCCCCTCACCCTGTGACCAAACAGGAGCTCGAAGGGTGAGAACCCTGTGGACTCCTATGGGACTTCCCTATAGGAAAACTGGAGATGGGGCAAATATTTGTCCCACTCCCTTTTGTGCTGGTCAGTAAATGCCCTGAGCATATTTTTAAGGGTCCCATTGAACCACTCAACCAGGCCATTTGTCTTGGGGTGATAGGACAAAGCATGAAGATGTTTCACCCCGCACTTCTTCCACAAACTGGTCATTAAGAACAACATAAAATGTGCACCCTGGTCTGTTAAAATCTCTTGGGGAAATCCCACTTAGATAAAAAATCCAAGGAGCTCATCACCCACATTTTCTGCCTCAATACATAGATACATAGACAGTGTCAGCAGATAAGGGCCTATGGCCCACCCAGTCTGCCCATTTGAGCTTGTGAGTTCAGTTTGTTTTCCTAGAAGTCTGTTTCCCCTTACCCCTGACCTCTAGAATTCCTTTATGTCTATCCCATACATTCTTAAATCCCGTGATTGTTTCAGCCCCCACCACTTCCTCTGGCAGGGTGTTCCAATTTGTCCACCAATCGTTCTGTGAAGAAATTCTTTCTCATGTTTCCTCTGAATCGCCCTCCTTCCAACTTCATCCTATGCCCTCTAGTCCTGGAACATCTTTTTCACTTAAAAATAGTGTTTTCCTGCACTCTGTTTCTCCTGTAAGATACTTGTATGTCTCTATCATATCCTCTCTCCTCCTTTCCTCCACAGAGTACATGTTCAGTTCCTTCAACCTGTCTTCATAGGACTTGTGATGCAATCCATGCACCATCTTTATTTGCCCTCCTCTGAACCTTCTCTACCCTGTCTATGTCCTTACGTGGTATGGTCTCCAGAACTGTACACTGTACTCAGGTGGGGCCTCACTAGTGTTTTGTATAGTGGAATTATGACCTCCTTTTCCTGCTGGTGATGCCCTGCCTATACATCCCAGCATCCTATTTGCTTTTACCTGATGCCTTGTCACACTGTTTCCCTACCTTGGTCATCAGAGATGACAACCCCAAGATCCTTTCCTGCTTGGTGCATGCTATATCCTCACCCCCAACTGATATATTGTTGCCAGGGTTTCTGTGCCATATGCATTATCTTGCACTTCTTTGCATTGAATTTCAACTGCCAAACCCTTGACCATTCTTCAAGTTTCTGCAGGTCCCTTCTCATTCTGTCTACACCCTCTGGTGTGTCTACTCTGTTACAGAGCTTTGTGTCATCAGCGAACAGTGAAATACTGCCTTCTAGATCCTCGCAATGTCATGCTGATGAAGATGTTGAATAGGACCGGTCCCAGCACTGATCCCTGTGGTGCCCACTGGTCACTCTTCCATCTGTGGGTGACAGCCATTTACCACCACCCTCTGTGTCCTGCCACCCAGCCAGTTACCTACCCACCACATACTGTCCTGCCCCACCCATATTCCCCAGTTTGTGTAATAGTCTTCTATGTGGCACAGTGTCAAAGGCCTTGCTGAAGTCCAGATAGGCCATGTCCACTGCCCTCCTCTGATCCACCTCCCTAGTCACCCAGTCAAAAAAATCAATGAGATTGGTCTAACATGACCTCCCCCTGGTGAAACCGTGCTGCCTTGGGTCCTGTAGTCCATTGACAACCAGATGTTCCACCAATCTCTCCTTCAGAAGTGCTTCCATGATCTTTCCCACTACCGAGGTGAGGCTGACTGGTCTGTAGTTCCCTGCTTCCTCTTTGTTCCCGCTTTTGTATAAGGGGACTACATCTGCTGTCCTCCAGTCTTTGGGTACCTCCCCTGTTTCCAGTGATTGGCTAAACACTCAATGGAGGACATGGCCACTGCCTCATGGTACCTGGTTGAGTAATCCACCACAACCTGTATGTATTATTTGCCTGTGTGATTTGGTGTACTCAGGTGCCCCACTATGTCCATGGTTAGCCTCTTATAGGGTACATCAATAATAGGCCGGGGCACCAAAGCTGCCTTTGCCTTGTCCTGACCTTTCCAACCTACAGGCACTGTGGACAAGTCTGACAGTAATTCACCACATCTGTTTACATGCTTGACCAAAAGATGTTTTTGGCAAGTCACTTTTTTGTGTGGCTCATACCCAGATGGCCTGAAAAAGGAATGCCATGGGCCATGGCCAGAAGCTGCTTTCAGCAGTCCTGGGGAACTACCAGCTGCTGGAGTACATGTCCCTCTAGACCCCCTTGTGGTGTATACTCCCTGTACAGCATATCTTTTTCCTAATAAACTGACTTTTTACTCTGTGGAGAGGCCCCAGCACTATCTGCTATCTGTCTCAGTTTCTGGAGGATAGGATCAGCTTGCTGTGCCCTTCCCAGCTCCTCCCTTCTTACCTTCCCTAGTTCCCCTTCAGAAGAAAAGCTGCCCCTGGTGGCAACCTCCTCTGCTAGCAGCTGGGGCTCAGGGCTGCTACTCCTAGCTAGCCATTCACCTGCACTAGCCACTTCCTCAGCTGCTGAGGGATGTGTCTGCACAGGTTGTGTCACCCCCTCCTCCCTCTCAGAAGCTTGCCCTTTTGCCTAGTTATGGGTAGTAACACATACTGGGTTTTCCCTATGGTCAGAATCATTCCCCATGATTACATCCACAGGGAGATCAGGTACAACTCTCAACTCCTATAGCCCATTGCCGCCCTCCCAGCTCAGGAAGACCAGAGCCATTGGTGCTTGGACCACTGGACATGTGACTCTCCGATTCTTGGACAACTGGCCTGGCACAATCTGCTCTGCCTGGATCAGATTATGCCTCAACATGGAGATGGAGGAGCCTGTGTCCCTCAATCCCTGTGTTACTGTCTCATTGACTAGAATAGGGTGCATATGCTTGCTGGAGTTTGGTGGCACTACAGTGTGTGCACAGTTTACCAACTGTGGTGTACTGTCTTGGTCACCCCTTCTCCCCAGCTTTTGCCCTTTCCTCCTGTTTTTAGGGCAGTCACAGGATAGATGCCCCACTTCTGGAAAATCCAACATCCCTTTGCCCCTGGCTCCTTGTTCCCCTTAGAACTGGTGGGTTCTGTTTTGGGCTTGAGTGCAGGCTGGTTTCCTTTAGGCTGCCCTCCCTGGGTCTAGAGATGTGTGAAAGTTAAAAATTTCGCCTAGTGCAATATTTAGTGTAATTTTCACATTACACAAAATTTTTCACCTAGGCAAAACGTAATTTCGTCTCTGATTATGCTTTCACATATTGCGAAATTTTGACCAATTTCACCCATTTTGCATTTACATAAGGTGAAATTTTGCTGAATTACCCTTAATTTCACCAATATTTTTCAATTTCACTAGCAAAATTGCAATGCATTGTGGATAAATAGCTTAAATATTACATGCAGGCTGTTTCCTGCACAGTATATTGTCTGTTGAGTCAGAGAGCAGTTCAGTGTGATGCATCACAGCCAATAAACCCTTCACAAACCTCTTTATTTGTGATTTTTGAGAGTTAATTGCTCCCAAAATCTCAATTTAGTTCCTAGTGCTGCTAGTGAACCTTTTTTGTTTTGGTATCTTTGGATAATGCTTAGTTAAACTGAGGTAGTGTTTTCAGTTTTCTCTGTGTCTATGTCTGTGTCTGTGAGGTAGTTGAGTGGGAGAGGGTCAACCCTGTGGTATGTGTATGTGTGTATGTGAAAGCAGAGCAGGCTAGTTCCTAATATTTGACAGATTTCTCACAAGTTGTGAGTGAGTTTCTGTAATTTCTTTCGTCTTAATATTTTTGTTGGTGTGCTACTTCTTTGTTATATTTTTCTTACATATTGACCCTTTTTTGGGTATCTTTATCTGAACAGTTACTCATTCTGAGTAGTTCTGTTCCTGTTTCCCTCTGTCTAATCACTTTTGTGCTTTATTTTTTTATTATAAGTATTCGTGTACATTGACCACTAGACTTGTCCATATCCAGGTATACTGCATTGTTGAATTGCTCACAGAAATTAAAACTGTGATCTACAGTAGCCTCTGCATTGCAGCATTTCTGTTTTTCTATTTAATTTGCTTACCATATTAACCCTTTCCTTCCTGCTACACCACTGGTGTTTACTACCTGTCCCTACTATATAAAAAACTACATAGCTTTCAAGAGAGTGGTGGTCCCTGCATGATTTTTGGAGGCGACTTTGTTCATTTCATATCTTGTTGTCCCTTCCATCTGGTATATCTATAAGCCAAAAAATTGTATTTAGTAAGTACTAACACATTGCAGTACTCACCTTATCCAGATACCACTTATCTAGACCATAGCTTGTATTTTATCTGTGAGGTGTTCTGTGCAGTTGGTTTACAGTTTAGTTTGTGTGTACCTACCAGTACCTACCCAGTTATTATCAAGTTGTGTAATAATCATTCCATTTAAAAAATGACATTTGATTAAGAACTAAAGTATTTTTTCAGAGTTACTGCACATCCTTATTGTGGTGGTGTTCTCTGTTGGTTTTGTATTGAAAGTCTCTTACTTCTGTCCTCCGGTTACCCCATGTTACTTGTGTTTTTGTAATTGAAAAAATAAAATAATGTTTTAACACTCGACTAGGCTACAGTAGCAGTTGTAGGTAGTTGTATATACTACAGTGCAGCTACCTGTTCTGATTTCTGTTTGCTGTTTGTAGATAGTACTGCAGGTGTTAAATCACACTTATACGATAAAAATACATAATAATATACTTCTGGAAGATGCCAAATGGAACAAGCATATAAATGTGCCTGCCAAGAGATGTTCAACTTCAGGTAAAGGTGCCCAGGTGGGATATGGCTCAAAGAAGTTTGTTGGCAGTGTTGGGTAAGTTACTTTTTCTGTTACTTTCTATTACTTTTGAAAACTTGTTCCAGAAAGCTCTGTGCAGTCACTAGCAAGGATGGAGAAGTACTAGAAGATGCAATACACCTTACAGTTACATTTACTTATGTCTTTTTATACAAAAGAAATATGTAACTGTAAATGATTACATTTATTTGAAAGTAACTAGTAACTAACCTATTACTTTCAAAAAATATAATCTATTATAGTTATTATTTTTTAATTGTTTTTGTATTAAAAGTATTAAGTAACTATAATTGTAAGGTGTATTACTTTGTCTAGTACTTCTGCATCCTTGCTAGTGACTGCACAGAGCTTCCTGGAACAAGTTTCCAAATGTAATAGAAAGTAATAGAAAAAGTAACTTACCCAACACTGTCTGTTGGAAAAAGCAAACCTATTTCCTAATCAGTGCCCTCTGTGGGCTCCTCTGCTGCTGTGGCAACCAGTAGCAGCAAAATCAAAGTTAGAAGTGACTTCAAGTCTGTGACTCATTTCTTTACTGTCCAATCTGTAGCTAGTATGCTTGTTAGTTATGATACTGGAAATAAGGGAGGCACACCAGTGGAGGCACGTAGGTCCAGGAGGAGGTTGAAAAGGTTGTCAATGTGACTGTTGTTCCTGCTCAAGGAGGAGCTGATGGTGGTGAGTGTGACAGTGTCCAGCTTCAGTCTGTTTCTCCTGGAGAAGGAGATAAGAAAAGTCAGCCCCCACTCACAGTGAGGAGATGCCAGAGAAGGGAAACATTTCTCTGGAAGTAGACAGTGATAGGGAGGAGGAGGAGGAGGATATAATATGTTTCAGTACAGATGATGACAAGGTGTTGGATCCCCTGTGGGGGCCAGAAGTGAAAATGCTGAAGGGTAATGATATAGCCCATTTAGATGACAAGCCTGAGGGTGAGGATATCAGCAAGACTACAACAAGCAGTCCAGTCACTCCACCTCCCAAATGTAGCATGGTAGAAATCATGCAAGTAGCCCAAAAAGCAAAAACTTCCACACCTTTGGCTCTGCTGTCCAAGTCTCAGTGCCATGTCAAATCTTAGGTGCAAAGTCCCGAATTTGGAATTTTTTCGTGCTTGATTCAGCTGATGACACCATGGCGATATGTCAGTTGTGTCAAGCATGTACAAGTCATGGAAAAAAGAGCAGACACATAGGCACTGGTGACCAGCACGCCCACTTGAAAAACAAGCACCCATTGCACTGGTACCAACACCATAAAGATACTAGAGCTGTTGGTGGGACTTCCCTTGTCAAGCTTAATGTTAGCGACGGCCGTGCATTAGAGCAGGAGGAGGGAGGGCTGAGTGGGTCACTGGAGGAGGAGTGTGAGGAATCATTTTCTCTTTTGAGCAGTGGGCATAGTGGCAGTGGAACTGCCACTCCCTCAAGTTATAAAAGTATATCACCAGGCACCAAATCCACCCAAATAACCAGTTTCATATATGCTACACATCCCAGGCCCAAAGAGTCACCTGGTACTCAAGCAAGAATAATTGGTGGCACAAGTAAAGCATTTTTGTTGACCTACTCCCAAGATGCAGCCCACATTGAAGAATGTGTTTGAGCAGCACTCAAAGTACCCCCCCAATCATGCTGCTGCCCATGAGCTGAACGCAGCCACTGCTGAAATGCTCACCGTAGACCTGTTGCCCTTCTTCTTTTGTGGAGAATCCAGGATTCACCATTTGATGGCCTGTGCCTGTCCCAAATGGCAGGTACCATCATGAATGTATTTCTTCAAACATGCCATGCCCAAACTGCACAGCAGAGTTTCACAGTCTGTCCTACATGCCATGAAGCATTTTGCCTCCAAATATATCCACCTCAGCATGGATATGTAGACAAGTAGACAAACAGTGGGCAGCTCATATCTGTGCATAACAGCACTCTCGGCACAGGTACCTGGGGTGGTTGTTGATTTGGGGCCTGGCAAAAGCTGTGTAAAGCAAACTTGCAGTGGTAGCAACACACCTGGTATTTGTCAGAATGCCACCATAACTATGCAAAGTGTTACGGGGTCTCACACTGGTGAGAAAATGCTGGCACGGTACCACCTGTTCCAGGCATACTGACAATGGGTCCTTCCTCAGCCACGTTGCTGTTCCTCCTACCCCTTCATACTCCTCATTACAGCCTCCATTAGGAAGGTGCACTATCCATGGCCCCTGATGTCCTGTCTCCTCCTCTGTGGTCGGCTGCTGCAGGCTGTGTGCCACCCTGATGCTCTGCATGGCACTGTGCCTGCCTGTCCCTTTCGCTCTCTCAGCCGCTGGCTCACTCTCTACTGCCACCTCTGTCCCTCTCCCCCTGTGGCTGCCTGTGACAGTCACTCTGTCTCTCACTGGCTCTGTCTCCCTTGCTCTGTCTGTTTGTCTGTCTGTCTGTCTCATGTCTCTTGCCACTCTCTCTCTCTCTCTCTCTCTCTCACTCCCTCTCACCTGGTGCAAGTGCTGTCTGTGTGCTTGCACCCTGTATTTATAGGCTCAGGTCTGCTCGGTGCATCCAGGTTTTGATCTGCACTTGCGCCATGGTTCCACAGTTGAATATCGCACTGTGCCGAATATTCATGGGCATGCCCCTGCTCTTGCACCTGCATTCATTATAGTTGCACATTGTGCAATGGGATTTGCACTGCACAATGACTCACTGAATATCCTCCATGGTGCAAGTCTGAATTTATGCTTGGAAAGAACTCAGCAGCCATGTACAACTGCTTTGAATATCCTGGCCCATATGTACAGTATGATTGTATAATCCTGTAATTGATTTGGTATATTTTCTCTGCATCAGTACCAGTCTGCTACTATGAAAAATGGTTCAGTGACTTTATAAAATGGATTGTGATGCCAAGAACTGAACACAACATTCCTTAAGCAGCCTAACCAGGGATGTACACAGTGGCAACATTACTTTCTGATATCTGACAAAGTTTTTCCTAATGCAGTTTATGATCTTATTGCATTTCTAAATAACCTGCTCAATTGTGATGAAGTTTTAAAATTATTAGAAATAATGATCCCCAAATCTTTTTCAGTGGTACACTCCCTAAAATTAACACTGTTAAATAATTAGGATGCTTTTTCTGTTGTTTACATCTAAATGTACTGCTGTACATTTATTCAGGTTAAAAGTAGAGATGAGTGAACCTCAAAAGGTTTGGAGGTTCTAAAAGGTTCATTAGGGTAATTGTTGTAGTTGTTCCAGAGCACCCCCATTATTTAAAAATAAAATGCAAACCTTTCCTTGGTGTCTAGCAGCCACCTCCTGGTTTTCCTTTTCCTGATATCTAGTGGACCCCCACTCCCAGTTTTCCTTTTCCCTAGTGTCTAACAGACTCTCCACCCCCTAGTTGTCCTTTTCCCTGGTGTCTAGCAGATACCCCACCTTTGCAGGTAACACACCACCACCCCACTCCCCCATCCCTGAGCTAGCAGCTGGCACAGCCCTCTCTCTCCACCATGGCAGGCCACTGGACTGAGCTCTATCAATGAATGATTGTGTACCTGTACAAGTACACACCCATTCATTGACATGACAACTCTGTCTGCCGCCACCCCTGGTGGTTGGAGACAAGAGTGGAGGGCTGTTCAGGTCACCCATGGAAATTGAGATGGTGGGAACAGTGTTGTGAACCACCTCTGGGAGTCCACAATGCTGTTTCTCCCCAGTCTGCCCCCCCGTGGGTGACAGAAATAGTCCTTCACTCTCATCTCTGACCACCATGGGCAGCTGTAGATAGAGCTGAATGATCTAAAAGCATTCATTCATTGATAGAGTTCAGTCCGGGGCTGATCATGATGGAGAGGGAGGTTTGTGCCACTCACCGGATCAGGGATGGGGGAGTGGGGTTCTGGGGTGCTACCTGCTGGGGTGAGAGGTCTGCTAGACACCAGAGAAAAGAAAAACCAAAGGGGAGATGCTAGACACCAAGGAAAAGGAAAACAGGGGGTGGGGGCCTCTAGACACCAAGGAAAATGAAGACTGGGGGTGGGGGGTCTGCTAGACACCAGGGAAATTAATCGGGTGCTTTAAAAGGCCAGGTAAACAAAACTTTGAGTTGTTTTTAACATTTTCAGAACTGATCCGAAGTGCAGCAAAAGTTTGGATGTGGCTCGACCCCTATAATATTGTTGGTTCAGGAAGGTTCAGGTTTTTCCTGAACTGGTTCACCCATCGTTAGTTAAACAACATCTTAGCCCTCTGTTACCATGCTGATAACTGTGTCTAACTGTTCTTGCAACTGTGCAGTATGCACGTCTGAGTCTGAGTTGACTATCATTCCAAATTTGACGTCATCAGCAAACCTTGCTAGCCATCCAATCAATCAATCATCCTTATTTGACCAGGTGGAACACTGTTGAGGTGAGCTCATTTACAAAGTGGGCATGGACAAAAGTACAATGATGATCATAATGAAACAGTTATACAGTGTCAAGGTAAAAACCAAAAATTGAAATAAAAAGCAAAAAATATGCACTCGTACATGGCAGAATAATACAAAAAAGGGGAGGGGAGAAATATACAATATACAGAGTATACAATATATACATAATTCTGTGTTGCCTAACAATGGATCATAGTGCATATAGAGAACAAACAAGTTGTTTGCAAAAATACCTTCAACTTAAGTCTATGACAATATCAGCATAGTGCTATAGAGGGGATATAGTTTGGTTTGGGAATGATACTGGTAAGGCTTGCTTAGATCGAAGGAAGGAGGAAGGCAGGGGCAATGGGGTGAGATGACAGGAAGGGACCCTCAAGGAGGCAGAGGTGAGAGGAAGATGGAAGGGGAATGGGTGGGATTAGTTTGAATTCATTACACACACTTAGTAGAGCGTGTAGAAATAAAAAGGACAACCATTAGAAATATGCATTTTAGTAACACAAACATTAATTAATGTAACCCAAAAACTTAGCCCAGTGGTACCCCAGTAGTTATGTTTTCTACCCAGGTGGCAATGTGTGCCATGCCCCCCACTAAGGGATACTTAAGCGTGCTCAATCCTAGCATCCTCTAGACACCTGTTTGCTTCCAGCAGCCACGTGGATGCAAACATCCTGCCTGCCTTCCCCTTCCTCCTGACACCTGCTGCAGAGCCATTGCCTGGGATGTCCTTTTTCCTCAGTCTCTTCCTTGCTGCTCTGGTGCATCTTTCCTTGTGGTTCTTGCCATTCTGCTGCTCCTCAAGCCAGCTGCTTCCAGGTTCCCTCCAATGCCACCTATCTGGTTATTGTTCCTTCCCTGAACCAATTCTCCTCACTGCCTTTGCCCAATTCATTCTGAGGGCTTCCTGTTGCTGCCTCCTGGGGTGGCCTGTTGACTGCCAGCCACTCTGGTGGTTGCTGCTTCACCTGCAACCCTCAGACATCTTGTCTGGTTTGAGGGTGTTGGCTGGGGTTTGGCTCTCCCCCCTGCTTGCTTCTACCATCCTACCATCTGGGTGGCATCATTGCTGCCCCCCACCTATGGCCTTGGCTGCCGGCTTGCTACCTACCTCCAGCCATGGCTATAGAAGTGCTTCATCTTTTTTTCTTGTTTTAGGATTCCTGTTGGCCATTGCCTCAGATGTTCATCCTGTCTTGCCCCACATGGGCACAGTAAACTGCTGGTGGCCCAGCTCACTCTAAACATTCCTTGAGCCTGTGCTCTGCTGCTTCACTAGCCTGCCAAGGTGGCAGTCTTGTCCTCTCCTCAGGGATCATTTTACCCTTACCATCAACCATTCCTACCCTAATAACTACTTTCAGGCAAACACATTACAAACTATCAAAGGGTTCCACCCTCCTACAACCAGGCATATGCCCATGTTCAACCTCTCTGGCTTTGCACTGCAATATTCAGTATGTTTTCACCCTATTTTGCTTCATGCTGCAATGATCAACATGATTTAACCTTCACTGGCTTCATGCTGCACCATCCAACCCTCTCAATGGATTAGTTTCCTCTATCAATGAGCCACACCTGGGGCAATTTTGGGCTGCCAGGGGTGAACCAGCTGTTTCTGATCTTAGCAAGAGGAAAAGGAAGAGGAGACCATTATGGTTTTCCAAAGAGGTAGCAAAGAAAGTGAAAGCCAAAAAGATAGCATTCAGGCAATACAAAAAGACACAGGCAGAAGGGGATAGGGAGAAGTACCAGGAGAAACAAAGGGAGGCAGGGAAGTCAGTAAGGGAAGCCAAAGCTCAGACAGAAGAACACATTGCAAAATCAGTGGTTAAAGGGGACAAAACCTTTTACAGGTACATAAGTGAAAAAAGAAAGACAAAGGGAGGGATAGTGAGACTGAAGGGGGAGGATGGGAGTCACGTGGAGGATGACAACAGTAAAGCTGACATATTGAACAGGTATTTCTGCTCAGTCTTTACTGAGGAAGAGGGGGTAATGGGTCTGAAGGGAGTACAAGGGGTGAGAATGGTGCAGAAATGGACACAAGTCCCTTTACATGAGAAAGGGTCCTGAAGGAACTGGAAGTAATAGAGTTGACAAAGCAAAGGGGCCAGATGGGAGTTGCACCAGGGTCCTTAAAGAACTAAGAGAGGTGGTGGCTGAACCTCTGGCTATCCTGTTTAGCCAATCACTGGAAACAGGAGGTACCCAAAGACTGGAGGACAGCAGATGTAGTCCCCTTATACAAAAGGAACAAGAGGAAGCAGGGAACTACAGACCAGTCAGCCTCACCTCGGTAGTGGGAAAGATCATGGAAGCACTTCTGAAGGAGAGATTGGTGGAACATCTGGTTGTCAATGGACTACAGGACCCAAGGCAACATGGTTTCACCAGGGGAGGTCATGTCAGACCAATCTCATTGAATTTTTGACTGGGTGACTAGGGAGGTGGATCAGGGAGGCAGTGGACATGGCCTATCTGGACTTCAGCAAGGCAGCTGACACTGTGCCACCTAGAGACTATGCACAAACTGGGGAATATGGGTGTGGGCAGGACAGTAGTGTGGTGGGTAGGTAACTGGCTGGGTGGCAGGACACAGAGGTGGTGGTAAATGGCTGTCACTCCACAGAGGAAGAGTGACCAGTGGGGTACCACAGGGATCAGTGCTGGGACCGGTCCTATTCAACATCTTCATCAGTGACATTGCACAGGATCTAGAAGGCAGAATTTCACTGTTCGCTGATGACACAAAGCTCTGTAACAGAGTAGACACACCAGAGGTGTAGACAGAATGAGAAGGGACCTGCAGAAACTTGAAGAATGGTCAAGGGTTTGGCAGTTGAAATTCAATGCAAAGAAGTGCAAGATAATGCATATGGGGCACAAAAACCCTGGCACAATATATCAGTTGGAGGTGAGGATATAGCATGCACCAAGCAGGAAAGGATCTTAGGGTTGTCATCTCTGATGACCTCAAGGTGAGAAACAGTGTGACAAGGCATCAGGTAAAGCAAATAGGATGCTGGGATGTATAGGCAGGGGCATCACCAGCAGGAAAAGGGAGGTCATAATTTCGCTATACAAGACACTAGTGAGGCCCCACCTGGAGTACAGTGTACAGTTCTGGAGACCATACCTAAGTAAGGACATAGACAGGGTAGAGAAGGTTCAGAGGAGGGCAACAAAGATGGTGCATGGATTGCATCACAAGTCCTATGAAGACAGGTTGAAGGAACTGAACATGTACTCCCTGGAGGAGAGGAGGGAGAGAGGCGATATGATAGAGACAAACAAGTATCTTACAGGGAGAAACAGAGTGCAGGAAAACACTATTTTAAGCGAAAAGATGTTCCAGGACTAGAGGCATGGGATGAAGTTGGAGGAGGACGATTCAGAGGAAACATGAGAAGAATTTCTTCACAGAACGGGTGGTGGACAAGTGGAACACCCTGCCAGAGGAAGTGGTGGGGGCTGAAACAATCACGGGATTTAAGAATGCATGGGATAGACATAAAGGAATTCTAGAGGTCAGGGGTAAGGGGAAACAGACTTCTAGGAAAACAAACTGAACTTACAAGCTCAAATGGGCAGACTGGGTGGGCCATAGGCCCTTATCTGCTGACACTGTCTATGTATCTATGTATCTATGTATCTTTTTTTCCATGTGGCATTCAAACTTCAACTTTCATTGGCACATTTATAACCATGTCCACAGATGGTAAGCCCTTGGCTTTTCTATGGTGGAAAACCTTCTGTCCAAAGGAGAAGCTCATATCTTATTATGCAGCAGTTCTTACAGACCTGACTGATGCCTGGGATAATAAATTCTTTGACACCTGGAGGGATTGTGACCTGAAGCCTTGGATCTCCACAGGTTTCCACCACAAGAGTTTTTTTCATTTGCTTCATGCTAATGATTTTTATTTATTATTTATTTAGTTTTTGTTGACCGGGTAAGTGCACTAGACAAATCCTGCCTATTTTCAGGCACGACCCAAGGGAGGAGGATACAGATGAATGCCAACTGACCTTGAACCAGATTAAGCTGCCATAAAAGTAATTTAATTCCTGGAGTTTAGTTAGATTTCTGCAATCAAATGGATTGGGACCTGGATGGTGGCACTACTTCCTTCATTAATCACTTTGCTTCATGGCCTTCTGTCTTTCTTTAATATTCCTGAAAGCATTAACCAATAATGAAGTACCACCAGGTTGGTTGTCCTCAATTGTGGTGCCCATACACGAAAAAGGAAGAAAGGCAGATCGTACTAACAGTAGGCCTATTCGTTTGACGTCCATTGCAAGGAGGGTCATGAAGTCCATTCTCAAAGATATGATAAACGGACACTTGGAAAGTAACGGCCTGAGGGATAGGGATCAGCATGGTTTTGTATCAGGTAGATCGTGTGTAACAAATCTGTTATGTTTTTACGAAAAGATATCAGCAAAACTAGATAGAGGAATACCAGTTTACTGCATTTACCTGAATTTTTCAAAGGTCTTTGATGAGCTAGCTCGATATGTCACACACTCCCCTGTGCCTGGAATTTCTTACAAAAAAACCATAAGCTTGCACAACTGGTCAGCACGGCAAACTTCAAATTTCTATTTAGACATTCTCTATATGACCAATGTAATTGTCTTGTATAATCATTTCTCCTCTCTTTTGGGTCTGACCTGCCTCTGCTATCCTTTCTTCTTCTCCAACAGGCCCCAGGTACACAAAACCTTTACCTTTCACATCAGGAGTTTTTTTGCTCACTCTCCCCAGTTATTCTACTTTCAGCAGCAGCTGACTGAGATATTTCTACTGAGTCCCTAGTCCATACCTGCAAGGTAACCTGTATAATCATGATAGCACTTATTACCCTAGATAATATGATTTCTGCACGTTTTGAATGAGTACCTCTACTTGTATTTACTGTGTTGTATTAATCTCTTGTCTGCCATGTATTCCTTGTTTGTTGTTTTTAACTGCTGTGATCTGTTTGCATCCTTGTCCAGGCCAAGCTTGTAAATGAGCCTTGCTTAAAGTTGTTTCACCTAGATAAATAAAGATTGATTGATTGATTGATTGATAAAGTCTCACACAGTGATATTATGCAAAGTCTGATATTCAAATAGACCATAGAATTGTGGTATGGATTCCGAGCTGGCTGGGAAACAGAACACAGAAGGAGTGTATAAATGGCTATTATTTGACCTTGTGACTGTGACTATTGGAGTGCTGCAGGGCTTGGTCCTGGGTCCCATGTTATTCCAGATATTGATGTCCAATATGTGGCAGCAAGCAACAAGTTGGCTGAGTAAATATGCAGATAACATAAAACTTACGGGTTTTGCAAGCACTGAAGAAAACATAGCCAAGCTCCAAATAGATTTAAACAACATAGTAAAATGGGCTGACTCTAGGGGGATGAGTTTTAATATGGACAAGTGTTGTGTTATGCACTTAGTGTGCCAAAACAAGGATAGAACCTATCTCCTAAATGGACCCGCTTTTAGAGAATCATATGTGGAAAAAGATCTAGGAATAACAATTACTAAAAAAAACTTGCTTATGATGCACACTGTAATGCCCAAATAACAAAGGCTAAAAATGTACTCTAGACTGTTAAACAAAATTTTTGAAGTAGGAATGAACAGGTGATAATGCCTTTGTATAGATATGTGAGAACATTACTCGACTATGGCAGCCCTGTTTGGTGTCCAATAACAAAGGGTAGTTCTGACAGAATAGAAAAAATACAGAGGCAGACTACTAAATTGATGTATAATCTAAAGATGTTATCTTATAATGACCACTTTCAGAAATTAAACTTGATGTCACTCGAGTCAAGAAGAGTACAAGGAGATCTACTATTATGCTATGACATAATGAAGACAACTGCCTTCTAAGTGAATTAGACTTGGATTTCAAAAATGATAATATGGGCACTAGGGGCCATACACTACAACTAAGAACTAAAAAATGTAATACAAATAAAAGGAAGGTCTTCTACACACAGAGGGTGATGAATCCATGGAATAGACTACCACTAGAAGTCATAATCAGCAAAGACAAACAACAATTTAAAAGAAGATTAGACTCATATATTTTAGATGGAAACTGCTTGTCGTATTCATAGAATCATAGAATCATAGAAATCTGCCAGCAGAAAAGGACCCTTCAGCCCATCTAGCTGCCCATACCTCCCCAGGAAGATCCACTCCCTTACCAGCCTGTCCTTTGCCCACTAGGACCATTTGCATGTTCCAGGCTTTTTAAAGTTGTCTACTATATCCACACTCACCACCCATTCTGGAAGCCTGTTCAATGGCTGTACCACTGTCTTGGTAAAGAACCTCCCCCTGATATCCCTTCTGAATCTGCCCCCCTCCTGTTTGTAGGCATGCCCCCAAGTAAAATTGTTCTTACTCATTTTGAAGATGCGGTTGACCCTCACCCTATTTATACCCTTCAAGTATTTGAATGTCTCCACCATATCACCCCTCTCCCCCCTCTCCTCCAGTGTGTGCAGACCCAGCTCTCCAAGTCTCACCTCCACTGCAGCCTCCACACCATTTTGGTTGCTCTTCTCTGGACCCTTTCCAGTCTGTCCTTGTCCCCTTGCAGGTATGGCCTCCAGAACTGGACCCCATATTCCATTTGTGGTCTGATCTTGGTTTTGTATAGCAGCAGGATCACCCCACCTCCTCCTCCTCCTCCTGCTTGTGAAACCCCTCCCTATGCATGCCAGCATTCTTAGTGCCTTTCCTGATGTTGTGTTGTATTAACTCCAGACTTTCAGATTGTCTGAAATGGTTATGGGAAGCAAGATGGCTGCACTGCTGCTCCGCTCCACACCACACTAAACAAAGAACTTCTGCTTGCATTATAACTATCTTTAATTTTGTTCTGATGGCTTATGAGTGAAACTAGTGTTATTTTACAACCGGATTTGCAGTGTAGATGCCGGAGACAGCTTTTCATTGATTAGTAATGCTGTTGGTGTTTGGCAGATCCTTTCAATGGTCTTGTTGCTTTACTGGCCAATACTCTGAGGTAACCCGTGAAGTGGGGGCATGATAAAGTGCACCATCCATTAGGGCAACACCTTCCTCACGCAATCCACTCACGGTGACTGACAGGTAGGTCGACTGGATGAGGGGGTGGGTGAACTAGTCGACAGGATGTCACTATACGTACGCGCACCGAGGGGTGGGAGTGAGCATGGTGAGCATGGACTGGGACAGGGTGCAGAGGCTGTAGGGGCTGGTGCTGAGGTTGCTGGTTGAGCTGCGTCATGGCATCGGGGATTGGGCAATGGCTGGGGTGGCTGAGGTACTGGGTTCGGGTCCAGGTGTTGATGCGATTTTTATTGTGCCCGGCGCTAACCTTTTTATTTTTACTATTTTCACCCCCCCACATGAACCCCCTTAGAGTTGAGAATCCTTAAGTAGAGGGATGTTGGGGGGGGCACAGCCCCCCACAGAAAGTAGTAAAATTATGTCCTTGTGCCATTGTGCTGGTGAGCTAGGGTTGTCAGAGTGCCGAAAATGTGTTCAGCATTCTAACTGAGTGATAATGGTGATCGCCTTTAGGAGTTCGCCGTCATCAAATAGACCCATACTCTGAATATCCTGAATTTAGAGCAGTAAGTCAGGAGTTCTTCCTCTGTTCATTTATGTAAAAATGTAAAAAAGTGAGATTGTCGGACTAGAACAAAGTCTGATGAAGTGATTTAATATAAGGATTCTGGGGCTCAAATACGGAACTAGAAGAGAACGCTAATTTCCCGGCTAACTGGCTGCTCTACAGGCAAGATTCAAGGCTGAAAACAATTTGGAAGGTAAAAAGGTATGTTCTGTCTTGTAGCAAGAAACAGATCTATTTGATCCCAGTGACAGTCGCTTGTTGAATCTAAATGGGACAGAGTAATGATTGTGATATCCTTATTCATTGATATGAGACATGATACTTAAAATTTGATCCTGTCGTCTTTGGAGCAGGTAGTTAATCCATTAAAGTGAGGAGCTCAATGGCCACCTTATCTTTCTAGTTAGCACTTTGGAATTGATGTAATTTAACTTTTTTATGATAGTTATGTTAAAGAAGGTGGCCTTACTGCATACTTAAAAATGAACCCTTTCTGTCCCTTATTGGAATAGGGAATTTAGGACGAGACTTGGACCCAGAACTGATTTTTGGATGGAGCGTAGAACAAAATACCCCAAGGGGAGTGAGGTGACCAAGGCCTGTGGACTACTTCTGGATATCCATGCTGGAAGACCAATTGGAAAATGTATGGGGTCAGTTGGGAGTATGGAGCAGTATGCGCTGCAGGGTGCTGTTTATAGACCCTTATGATGACAATTTCTGATTGGCAACATGTGATTAAACCAGTTCGGTCCTAGGGGCAGGGGTTGATTACTCTGAATGGGACAAAGTAGTAACAATGGTAACCCTATTCATTGGTTGGAGTCTGCAGTCTGGTTCTAGGCCCCATCCTTGTGAAGGGCTTGAGGTTGTTCTACTGAGTACAATGTTTGTGGCCTCTTCATTTGTTCTACATTCTGAAAGATTTATATGGCTTGATTCTATAATAGCTATAATAGCTGACAGTACTGCTGGCTGTAGGTCTGAGCTCTAAACTGAATATTAGCATATGATGAATTATTATATTATTACTAGCAAAAATCTTAAAGAGGCCTACATTTTATGATGTAATTCTTAAATTAGCAAGGCCTACCTTAAAGAAAGGGCTCATTTTATAAATTATGAATGGTTAAAGTTAGTTACAAATCCCTGCATTTAATGAGATATTTGCGCTGGACTATTGATGGCTCAATGTGAGTAACATTTGTAAATTTCTATGTACTTTTATGTTCTTTAACTTTCTTATATTGTAATAACCATGGCATTAACCTGCCATGGTAGATCAATAAAACCTGAATTGAAATTGAACTGAAATCGTTATCCCCAGGTCTCTTTCCTGTTCTGTCTCTTCCAGCCCCCCCCCCCCAAGCTGGTATTTTGCTTTCAGGTTAGTACACCCTATATGCATAATTCTGCAGTTGTTTGTGTTGAACCGTACCTGCCACCTTTCTGGCCACTCCTCCAGCCTAGCCAGATCTTCCCTCATATCCTCCACCTCTCTTCTGCCGTATCAGCCATGTTAATACATATCTTCATGTTGTCCAAAAACAGACACACCTTCCCCCATAGACCCTCTGTGATGTCCCCAATGTATATGTTGAAAAGTATGGTCCCAACACAGACTTTATGGGTAAAGTGACAGGAACTCACATGGGCCAACAGCCTTCTCAGCTCCTTACACCTTTGTATGAACCTTTAGTATGGAAGAAGATGTTCTGACAGTTCTATTACATGCCTTTGGCTCTACTTTTGGATCCTTTCCTAAGATACCTTTAGCCTAAGAATTATGTGCTGCAGCACCTCTAGAGGTGGAATCCTTCTCAAGAGAGTTCCTGTTTCTCTGTTACCCCAAATGGTGATAGCTCCCCAGGAATCGAGAGCACAATAGGCCACATGCACCACAAGCTACTCAGGTTTGCAATCAATACATTGCACAAGCACTGTACTCCAAGCAACCAACTTCACTAAGTACTCCATACATAGTTGCCCACTGGACCAGTGAATTCAGAGACAGTGCCCGGGGTTCAGTGGGTAGTAGGTGACATGTGTCATGCCCTCCACTGGGTGCTAATTAAGCGTGCTTGCCCCTAGCATCATCTTGATGCCCGTTTGCTTGCTCCGAATAACTTCCCTCCTCTCCTCCAGCATCTTGCCTCTGTCCTTCTGGGCTCCATCTCTAAGGTACCTTTAGCCAAAGGATTGCATCCTGCATCACAGATAAGTGAGAAACCCTCCTCAAAAGGGTTTCTGTTTCTACAGTACCCCTTAAGAGTGGTAGTTCACCAGGATCAGAGAATGCAAAACACTACATGTGACTCAGGCTTGCAATCTATATACAACACAAGCACAACACATCATACAACCAACTGCATTGCCTACTCCATACATAGTTGCCCACTGGACCAGTGAAACAACCATTTACTCTGATCCACTGCTTTCAACTTGGCAGCCATGCTGATATCTTCTTCATAATATAACCATTAATTGCTGCTTCCTCTATCACACCCACTATTTATCTATGGGGCATGGTGTCAAATACCTTTCTTTGATCCAGGTAGAAGTGAACACCAACACCGTAACTCCCACAAAACACCAACTGCACATTTGAATCTTCTACTACTGTCTGACAACCAATCAGATGCTTTGTAAGAGATAATGGTATTCTGGGAGTATTTACATTGTGTGATTTGCCTTGGTTGCCTGCCTGTGGGAAACAAGTACAGTAACTAGTTCGTTTACCACAGCATTTTATTCAGGAGCAGAATTTTAGCAACAGGTAAAGGGCTCCAGTTATTTAAGTCAAGTGTGCATAGTGACAGACCACCAGCTCCCAACTTGTCCCCACACTGAACTCATAATTCCCTCTCCCTGCAGCTCTTTACTTCCTACCTGCCTCCTAACTTTGCCCCAGTCCAGTCACACAATTCCCTACTGCTACATCTCATCCTGCCTGTTTCCTAACTCAGGTCATACAGTCATAATATCCCCTACCACTCCCTAACCAGCATAAGCAGGCTCTGGTATCGAGTGGTACCCACTTCCATCTAATTAACAGGTACTGAGCAGACCCTGGTGTCCGTTGTACCCAGCACCTCTCCGCACTCAGTAAGCAGTCCTTAGTGTCCAGGGAACCCCCTCCCACTCTTGAGTAGGTAACATGCAGTGTATGCAAGAGCCCAAGTTGTGAAGCTTTCCCAGTCCATTAGCCTATGACACAATTCCCACAGCTGCACCAGGAAGTACAAGTATTCCTGTATCATGACCCAAATAGACTTGTTGCAATTGTGAGGGCTCTCCAATGTCTTCCCAAATTCCCTGCACTGCTTAACAGTGGTGACAAAGCAGCAGCTAGCATAAAGGGTATCTACAAAGCAGAGTGGTTCATGCGTGCAAGTATGTATGAGGCTGTGGTAGCACAGGTTTGCACTACTAAGGACTCTCAGCATGCATTACAGAAAACATGAGGAAGATTACCACAATTGTTTGGTGTTGGTAGATTGGGGGTAACACTACTAATGGTTAATTGCCAGCTTCCTGGATTTAGTCAATTGTCAGTTAAGAATTTCAAACATGTTTCTGTCCCATTCTTATACACATTCCAAATTAGAATGCAGTCTTAAAAGTTAAAATAAATCTCATATTTTTTTATGTTTTAATAGAAATAAAATGTGGGCCTATGCAGTCTGCTAAATTTCCGCACTATATTTTACATTTGTTCTGAAACAGTAATTTTAGGATTCCTTTTTAATGCAGTATTTTTTCTGACTAGTATTTTTTTCCTTTCATTTTTATTTTTTTACTCTGTTGAGACCCAATTACATCAGTTGAGCAGAAACCTAGCATGAAGATTGCTATGCAGGCTATCCATCCAACTGATGTGTCTGAAAACTGCCTCTCTGGTATGCTCACACTGAGAGTTTTAAATTGACTTTGCCTTGGGGTCTGACAAGGTGTCTGGCTGAGATTAAGATTGCAGCACACTGAGGAGTCTTAAAGAGGACGAAACATGTAGCTGTACTTTATCATTCTCATCCTAAGCGGGATCAGACATATAAGCCTGTTTAAATGTCGATGCCTGTTTCAGTGAAGCCTTGTCAGTCTGACTTACACAAAGAATTGTACAGCCATGATACCTTGGTCTGAGAATCAGGCTTGAGAGTATGTGTACAATTTGAAAAGATGAACAATAAACAACAATGTGCATATTCCTTCTCTCCTACCGTGCTTTCACGGATCTCATACTCTGCCTTTTTGCAAACTCCCTTTCCAGTATGCTTACTCTGAGTGTTCTAAATGGATCCTGCTGTCTAGATACTGTTGCTGTAGTAATCACAACACATTTACTTACTCAATCTCTGACTGTTTAACCAGCATTGACTCACTTTTTGTTGTTGTTAAAAATGCAACTGTATAGCCAGCCCAGTGGCATGGGGGTGGGGGGGCTGAGGCATCATTCCTTACCTCCTGCCACACCGGTGACCCGTGTTTGCAGTGCGAGCAAGTTGTCAGGGGTCAACTGGGGAGGTAGAGGATTGAGCATCCAGGGGACAGCTCTTGTCTCCCGGGGAGGGTGGGAAACAGAGACCAGCACCTGACTGACACATAGTGGAGGCTGGGTGTTGGCACGCCATGTCCTGCGCTGTGGGGCTTGGAGGTGGAGAAGCCGACCAGCGTGCTTCATGCGGAGGTGTGCAAAGCTTGCCCGTTGTCAGCATTGCACACTCCCCTCTGCAGAAAAGCAGAAACTGGTCCCAATTGAGTGGTATGAAGGCTGCCCTCCACAGGTGCTGTCCCCGAAAAGGCACATTCCTGAACTGGATCCAGTCCTGGCAGGTAGATTTGGGGGCTCCCTACCACCCTGCCATGGAAGGTAAGCCATAAGAGAAGAAGGGAAGGTAAGCCTGAAGGTCAGGGGGCAAGGCTGGGAGGGTGGCAGGATAGTGGGCCGACCAGGACAGAGGGAGAAAATAGAAGCAAAAAAAAATGCAATTGTCTGCTTTGTTTTTTTCAGTTTTCACAAATGTCTTTCACCATCAGATTTTGTTCAGCCAGCTCGACTGTTGCCTCTCCCTTTGATTGCATTTCCTTATTTGTTCTTCTTCCATAGCAGTATTATGAGAGATTCTCTGTAGTACTGTGTACATCCCCTACAGCAATGCATATCACACTATGTGAACATATTATCCCAGTCCTCAGTGGACTGCACTGGCTACCAGTCAGGTGGAGGACTGTCTTCAAGATAGAGATCCTTACCTACAAGACCCTGCATGGGGGGACCACCTATCCGCAACATCTCCTTGACCCTTACCGTCCAGCCCGGATGCTTCATTCAGCTGAAGGGGGGCCTCCTATGGGTTCCTAAGGTGTGGTTGTGGCACTCAGGAGACAGATCATATGCGGTGGCTGCACCAACCCTGTGGAACTCCTTACCTGATATTTTTTAAGGGGGGGCTCCTCGTTGGAAGATTTTAAAGGGGGACTAAAAACATACTTGTTCCAATTGGCTTTTATAATGTGAAGTTGTTTTGATAGATAGAAGGAACTCTGTATGTATACTGATTTTATTATGTGTGTTTTGTAAATTTTAAATAATAGTGTTTGTATAATGGTTGAATTGTATAGCACCCAGAGTATCAGGAATTGGGTGCTTCATAAATAAAATATCTATCTATGAAAATATTAGGCATCTGGCACTATAATGCAGAACAAGAAACCTTAAACTCTTCTGAGCATCCCTTAATGTACTGCAGTAGCAGTTCAAAAAAATTTGCCCTATAGCACAAAAGTGCAGGGCAAGGAACCTGCCTCCTACCCATTATTAGTTTGCGCATCTTATACTAGAAGTCAAACTGTGCGTAAATTTGTCCTTTGGCATCGGAGCACAATATGAGACACCTTGAACAGGTCTGAGCATCCCTTAATGTACTGAACTAGCTGCTCAAAATATTTGCCTTCTGGCACAAAAGTTCAAGGCCAGGCACTTGCTTCCTATAGTCTGCCATCCATATCATAACTGTAAAAAATAATAAAAACATGAGATTTTGGATAGTGTAAAATAAAATAAAACCTTAATGACAAAAAAAAAAAAACCTAAGATGCTACAAAGAGACACATATGGTGGATGCACCACTGTAGCTAGTGCTTTGCTGTTTTTTATCCCATTCTGCACGTAGGTTTAGGCCCTGCCTGCAGCTTGCTTTCTCATTCCATGGTAACTAGCCTAGTCCCCCAACACACTCACATAATCTCACATAATAATCAAAATCTAGAAGCCACATGGAAGACGCCAGCCAGCGATCCTGGGGTTGGAGCCTTCTTGCCCTTGTGGGCTTCCCCAGTAGACCCCTCCACTCACCAACCACACAGTAGCCCAGCTGTGGAAAGAGCAGGAGCTGTTTCTGACTGTGCAGCAACAGAACCTTTTCAGCCAATAGGAGTGCCATGCGCTCATAGTCAGGGAGGGACCTAACTACAATCCAGCAGATCACCACTACAGAAGCCACATGGAGGACACCAGCCTGAGGTCCCAGAGTTGGGACCTCCTTGCCCATGTGGGCTTCGCTGGTAGACCCCTCCACTCACCAGCTGGTACAATAGCCCATACCTTGGAAACAGCAGGAGCTTTTTCCGACTCTGCTGCAATGGAACTTTTTCAGCCAATAGGAGTGTCATGCTCTCCTTATATTCTAATGACTCCTAGCAGTGCCACATGAGCAGTCCCAGCATGACTGGCACAGCAGGAGTGGAACTCCTTGAGGGGAGTCACCAGAAGAGAGATACCAGGATGCCAGGAGACTCTGCCTAAGCCCCATCCTGCATGCGTCAGTAAGTGCTGTTCTGTTGCCTCATTCATGACATTCTTGCCTAAACCTAAATCCTGTATATAGTTCTTTAGTTCCTTGTCATAGTTCCTGATTGATTTCATTCTATCATTACTGCTTAATCCCATGATTGCAGTAGTACAGTAGCTACCTTAGCTAACTTCCTATATTATCTCTGCTGCTCAATTTAACCTGTATTAGTACTGCTGCCACAGCTCATTGTTAGCTTATCTCTGCTGCTTGTTTTTAAACTGCATTAGTAACTTCTACAGTTTGTTTCTAGCTTATCTCTGCGCTGAATTAAATAACTTACATTAGTGCTGCTACTGCTTCCCTAGCAACCCCTCCCTGAGTTGCTCCCTAACAGCCTTTCTATTTCCTCTCCCTTTGCTTAGCCCAGTCTTTGCCTACTCCTCATATAGGGTTCCCTGACCTTTCTGTTCACTGCTTTGCTTTCCAAGCTGCCTTTATGTGTTCCTGTTCCTCTGCTTATTCCAGTGCGCACCATCTTTCTAGACAGGATCTCCTTGTCTTCTATCTCACTGTAGTACTATCTCAGCATAGCCCCCTGCACCACCCTGCTCCACTGCTGCTAATCTTTGCTCCCCCACTGCTCCTCCCCCTCTCTGAGTTGCTCTCCTCCCTCACCCCTTCCCTCCTGTCCATCTTAGATCTTCAGGCATCCTGTCTCTCCAACATGCATTTAATCCCTATTTCTCTCCTTCCCCTCAAGTTTACCCATGCTTCCCTCTCTCTCCCACTGACTATCCCTTTCCCTCCTCTCATCTCTCTCCATCCTCCCCACACTCCCCCCTCCATTCCACCTGCCTCCCCTCTCCCTCTCCCATTCCACCTGGCTTCCTAATGGCTCTCTACTTCTGTCATCCTGACTTCATCTTTCTACTCTTAGGTCCCTGCTACCTTCCTTCCCCTCTCCCCCCACCACTACTCTCCCCTCTACTTCCATGCAAATGCTCCTGTATTCCACTAAGCTCTTTATCTATCTGCTGTTATTAGTTGCAGTGCTACAGAGTCCAATCCTGGCTCTGCCCTTTCCCCTACCACCTGCATCCCCAAAGGACTGCGTGTGGCTCACGTCACAGTCCATAGCCTCCTCCCCAAAACTTACCTGCTACAAACTCTCATGATCAACCTTCAACTGGAAGTGTTGATTATCTCAGAATCCTGGCTTTCCCACAAGATTCCAGATACTGTGGTGGCCATACCAGGGTACTCACTTACCTGGCAGGATCGCACTAGGAGAGGTGGCAGTGTTGCCATTTACCTCTCCATTGCCATCCAGTTTGTCCCTATACTCTCTATCTCCTTCCCCCTCTGCTTATGAACTCCTACTCCTCAAACTCTTTCTCCCTTTATCTCTCCCCATCTTTGTGGCTGGTATTTATCGTTGCCTAGGCCTGCCTTCCTCTACTAACGCTGTCCTCCTCACCACTATCTTCTCTCATGCCTCAGCTGGTGAACTACTCATCCTTGCGGACCTTAATAAAAACTGTCTCTCCCCCTCTCTGTCCAAATTCTGCCTTAACATCAAGTCCCTGAATTGAACCCAACTGGTCTCTGATCCCACCTGCCTCAACCATAAATCCCACAATCATACTTTATGTTAGACTGGGCCCTTGCCTTCCACCCACTCTGTATTATTGCTGCTGGCACCCTCCTGGACACCATCAGTGAGCATCGCATGATCTACTGTGTACGCAATATACTGTTCACTGACCCAAAGCTCTGCCCAAACTACTGATTCAATCCTTCTGTTCATTGGACTTGTCCTCCCTCCATGAGGACATTGCAGCTACTGACTGGTCACCCATCTCTTCTGCCAGCACCATTAGGTCTGCCCTTAGTTATTTCAAGTCCAATTTCCTGGCTATCTGGAATCTCCATGCTCCCCCTCAGGAAAATCATGGTCCAAGGTTCCCACCTCCCCTGGGTCTCAGCTGAACTGCTGGCCTGCCTGCATGCACAGCATCTTGATTGGAAGGCTCACCAGTCCCCAGGCTTCCCTGCTGACTTACTCAAATACTGAGGCATTGAAAATACCTGAACCAGAGCCACCAGACTTGCTAAGGTTGAGTACTTTTCCTCCATCTTCAGAAACAACATTAACCACCCCCTCCACATTTTGGAAGGTCATCCATCCATGCTCTCTTCTCTCCCCCAGCCCAGTCCTTCACCCTTTTCCTCAAGGTGAGAGACTCCACTATCCCACCATTGCATCTAAATTCAATGTTGTCTTCACCTCCTGCACCTGATACATTCTCTCCTCCTCCCCCCCACTTATCTTTCTGCCCCACCCCCCACCTGCCCACCCCTCTCCTCCCTTTTCCTTCTCTCCTATGTCACAGGCAGACACCCTCAAGGCTCTCCAAGCTTATAACTCTCTCAAATGCAGGTGCCCTGATGGGCACGGGGTCATAATGTTGCCACTAAAAACAGTGCGGCAATAAATACCACAAGCAAAATGCCATATTCTGACATAACGTTGGACAAAACACCAACCCTACAACAAAAGCAAACACCCATTGAAAACAATTGGATCTCTTTATTTTTGCATGGGGGCTCCTCCCTTCAGCACCCGACATGGTGGGCTTTGCCCCCACGCCCCTGGACTATAAATAATCACCTCCAAGGGTGTGTGGACTTCGAGGATGGGGAGAAACTTGGGAGGGAGGAAAATTTGTTTGAATAAAAAAAAAGTAGCAACACCAGGAGACCTGGGGGAACCAAACCATGGTCTTAGGTTTCCATCTCTGCCGTGTGCTGGTGCCTTATCCACACCACCATGGGAGTGTCATGACCAGGAACCACACCACACGGCACACGGCACTTTGATCCATAGACAGTTCAAGCACACAGCGAGAGGGGGAGCAGTAATTCCGTATTGCTATTATATGCCTTTCACTCTAAATGTTTCCACGCTTTACACAGCCCAGTTATTGCTGTGCTGTTTTAATAGCACTATATTGACCCAGTACTGATGGGTTTGACCCTAATCTCATCCATCTCTCTGCCCCTGCCATCATCCTACCTATCACCTCCCTTCTAAACCTCTCCTTCTCCCTTGACTCTGTCCCAGATGCATGGAAACATGCCACAGTCACCACTTCCTAAAGGTGGTGACTCCTCCATTCCTAGCAACCACCGCTCTATCTCCCTGTTTCATATCCTTGCTAAACTTCAAGAATACTTAGTGCTTTCTCAGCTCTCTCCCTTCCTTGATTCATCCTACTTCACCCCTTTCCAGTCTTGGTTCCGTAAATCCCTCTCCACCTCCTCTTGCCTCCTCTGGCTTACTGATTCCATTTTCACTGGCATGTATTAGGGTCATATCACCTCTGCCATCTTTGTTGACTTGGAAAAAGCCTTTAACACAGTATTCCAGCCCCTTCTCCTTGATGAGCATGCAGGGCTTTCCATCTCTGCCACTAACTGTTTCTGCTTCTACCTTAACAATAGGACGCAATCGGTTAGAATTGGAGATTTTCTGTTACCTCCTCGCTATCAGCTCATTTGTCCCCCCTACTATCTGTCTTTGGCCTGTACTATTTTTGGTCTTCCTATACAACCTTCCTTCTGCCTGTACCTCCGCATCCATCCATAAGTATTCTGACAATACAGTTCTGTTTGCCCCGTCTCTTCCCCTTGATCTGATGACCAGGCTCCAGCTGGACTTTGACAACATTCAGCACTGGTTTCAAATGGACCAGCTGTCCCTCAACACCAAAAGAAATCATCTCCATGACCTTTGGTATTAGGCAAAACCTCTCCAGGCTTACCGCCTTCCCCTCCTGTCACACCCTACATGGGTATTCTATCGAGGATGTTCCCTCTTTCAAGTACCTCAGGGCTTGGCTTGATATCAGCTTGACTTTTGTGGACATGTGGATGCCATCCACAAAAAACTGCACCCACAACTAGGGGTGTTATTCAGAAATCGTGGATGCATCCACCTGCTGGCTCATAGAGCCATTCTCCAGAAATTGATTCTCCCTATTTTCAACTATGGAGACATTGTTACAATGCTGCTCATAAGTCCACTCTAGTTAGATTGGATCACCTCTATCACTCCTTCTGCTGCTTTGCCCTGGGCTTTCAATCCCGCCTGGAATTTTGACCCCACACCCACCACTGTTCCCATTATACCTCCCTCTCCCTTCACTTCCTTGAAGCCAGGCACCTTGCTCATTGCTCCTCCTTTATTGCTGAACACTGGCTATGTTATCTCCCCTCTTATCTCTTCTTTTTCCTCTCCCCCCTTCCTCCTACATCCTTCACAACTATGGCTTTTGCTGCCTAACACTACCTTTAAGGTCATCCTCAGCTGGCCAGGCTGCTTTATCCTTGCACTTCCCTAAACTATGGAATTCTTTTCCTCTACCCACTCACTCTGCCTCTTATTTTTGCACTCTCTCCTCCCTTCTCTGAGACTTCACATCAGCTTCCTGCAAATAAACCTGATTCTCCACCTCTACAACTCCACTCAACTATCCCCCCACCATCTCCTTCTTGTCTCCTATTTCCCCATAACCCTGTCCTACCCTCCTGCTGCTTACTCACACCCAGAAAACTACTCTATATCTTCCACCACCACCACCTGTATAGTTCCTTGAAGCACTTAAATCGCAACCTCTACTATATCCAGACCTAACTCATATATGTTAAAGTTGCCAGTTGTTTTTGATTGTACTTGATGCAAATGTTGTTTTCTTTCTGCCTTGTAAATATTGCTTTGATTTGTTATGCTTTGCCTCCCTTTACCCCTTCCCCCCAGGATGCATCTGGAAATTAGCTGCTACTCAACTCAGTATGTCTTTCCTGTTGAAATGTTTGAAATAAATAAATAGATAAATGTCACCACCCAGTCCCCTGGGGTTACTAGAATTTCATCAGTATTAGACCAGACAGGGTCTCTGTGCATATTGAAGATGATTGTTTTGAAATCCTCTCTACACAGTTCATTCTTTACATAGCTAGGCTAAGTAGAAAATTAGTGATGTCATTTAGAACTCTTGCAGCAGCTTAACCCTTTGCAGCTGCAGAGGAGGGAGTTTAGAATCTTGGGTTCAGCTGGACTGTGAGCAGTGCAGTGGAGAATGTAGCTTTGAGTGTAGATGTGCCTGCCAGCCTCCGTTAGGCTGGGTGAAGGACCTCTGGTCATTTTTCTCACCTTAGAGAGTGAGACAACAGCCTTTCAACAAGAAGTGGTATATACCTGTGTCAACAAGACCCCAGGGAGTCATTTCTGTGAAAATGAAATGGGACAGAGAAATCAGTAGGTCCAAGGGACAACCCCCTGAGGGACTAGAAGACTGTCTAATTGCCCAGAGCAGGAACTGAGACAGTGTGTGATAAAAAAGCTACAGATTCAAGGGAAGAAAAGGTTTTTCTTTTGTTCAAGCCTGATATCTGAAATGGAGGGACAAACAAACCATGAGTACAGTAACACTGGAAAAATTTATGGAGTGGTCTGGTGGTGTATGTGCCCAAGATAATGCTAGATTATACCATTCAGGACCTCAATGTCACCACAAAGATATACTGAACATAAATATAATTTCTGTGTGAAGACCTTTAGCAGTCCATCTGGGACTGAAGGATCCAATGTGTGTCCTGGAAGGAATGCCAGAGGCTGGCTGGGACCAGGGTGGGCAGACCCTCACCTGGTCAGAGCTAACTGGTTACCTGAAAGACACAGGGTACCATGCAGGTGTTAACTTTTAGACCATCTTATCAAGAGGATGTTTTTAAAGTTAAAGCATGTGGCAACCCCCACATTATAGACACTGTGTAGAGAAGTTCAGAGATTCCAAGCAAGATGGATGGACAGTTTGTTCTGTAGAGAAGTTTGGTGGGAAATGGAAATACTGCCTGTTCTATGAGAAAGCAAAGTTCTTGTCTGGAAGTGCTGTGCTCTGTAATGACAGTTTCCAAACATGGGAGACCACCCAGTTTCTGCCTACCATCTGTAGAAATAAAGCCATACAATACAATCCCAATTTTATGATATTGGACATTCCATCTGTGAGTCTGAATAGAATTGTGTATGGGGCCCCCTCAGACAGGAGACATAGCATACTGTAGCCCTGGCACCTCTCTCCCAGAAAGCGAAGTAAATATAAATGTTATTTTGCACTCTAACCCCCTGACCTCTTAGATGCCCGAGCCAGGTATTTACCCTAAAGCCATGGGGTGGTACCTTTGCTATGCCAGCTTGTCATTTGTTGCCTTGTCTGTGTAAAGTACAAGTTAGGGGGGACCTGGTTGTAAGATGTCACTCTTGACTGGGGTAAGGGTTGCATAAATAAATTAATAAAATGGGCATCACTTTAAAGTGCTATTGGTTTTTGTTTTATGAGTTTTATCAAAGTTCTTTGTTACTGTTTTTTTATTTCTCTTTCCATAGCAACTAGCCTAGTCACCCAACACACTCACATAATGTCTCTTAATAATTATCACCTACAGTATGTCCCTTTAAAGTGCTTTTGAGTTTTTTGAGTTACTTTAAAGTTCTTTTTTCCTTTTTTTACCTTCTTTTCATCTTGTGCTTTTGATATGTCCTCTACTGTCAGCAGCTACTGATTATTTGAACCAGTACTGATGAAGAGCCATACCCCCCAGCATGCACTTACAGTCAGGGGATGTTCTAGGTGTTAAGGTAGACATGGGGTTGCTACCTAATCATCTGAGCCATTTTGCAGTTCTTTAGTTTTCTGTTTGTTTCAGTTTTTATTTTACAAGGAAATAAACCACCAAGACAAAATTCAGTTTTAGCATTCAGTTCTGCTTGAAATACAAAAATGTTCTCCAGTTTGAGGAGAGGTAGATTTCTTTTGAGCATAACATTTAACCATCTGAGGTAGGGAGTAATTAACCACAAAGGTCAAAAAGATTAGAAATTTAGGGATTCAAGTTAAATGGCAGGAAGCACCATTTTTCTTTTTACAAATAGAGCTACTGTATAAGACTTTGTGCAGTTTTATAAGACTTTGGAATATGCTACCAGGCAGCCTAGAGTAGAATAAATATGTAATCATGTTTAAGAAGGGTTGTGATTACTACGTGTCAGAGAAAGAAATGATAAAAATATATAACCATTGAGCAAATATTGGGACAGAATCAATAGCCATGATTCAATCTGTCCAAATGAATGGAATATAATATAATATTAGTATAATATAGCATAATTCAGTATATTGACATACGAATAAAAATCTGCTGACTTATACATACTACTCTTTTAATTACAAAGAAGAGAAAAATGAGTGGAATACAAAATAAGAATGCAGTATATAACAATAGGCAGCTGGTTCCTTGGTACATGGATATTATTCACTCTATCAGGACAAGAGAGACTGGAGCAAAGAGCAAGGCTGCCAGGAGCAATCAGTTTGTAGAGTGAACATGCCTCTGTAGTCAACAAGGATTGAACGTTTGTTGGCTAGAGAGCCTGGAACAGAGCATTTAACATTGAAGGACACTAAGACATGAGAGAGAGAGAGAGAGAGAGAGAGAGAGAGAGAGAGAGAGCTAGTGTGCTGCCTGAAATAAATATAAACTTTTAAAAGAAGTCGACTGTTACATTTTGTGTCTTACATACTTTTAGGGGAACCACATGGGCATTTTGCATCAGAAGCAACCATGATTTTGCTTCTGATGCAAAAAGTAAAATGATAAATGATAATAAGTTTAACAGTAAAGGTCAAAACATAACACAATACTGGATTACAGAGTTTGCCAAGTAAAACTTTGCCAGTGAATGTAGTGCAAAGTTGTTCAATTTGCATTATACCACACTAAGGATGAGAGAAGTGGGACAGTGACTGCTTTGACTCAGCTTTGAGTTGGGGCCCAAAAATTTGAAAAGACTTAGAATTCAGCTAAACCACTTTGACTTCTAATACAGTAACTGGTATGGGGTAAAGCAGCCTACAAATATGAGCATAAAAAATGCTACAGATTGTAAATAAATATTAATTATTATAGCATACTTATGGTAGGTGCTCTTGGCATGCGTTTGCTGTGGATTACTTTTTGTGATGTTGTGACAATCTGCAAAATCCACTAAGACTGCTACAGCTGAGTGTAAGCTACAATAATAGTCACTGTTCATTGGTGACCTTAAGGTGTAAGTCCCCTCTGCTTTCTCCTTTATCTTGTTCCAAATTACTATATTCTCTCTGGTTCCATTGATGTTTAATGTATATAAAAAATATCCCCATACAAAAACTCCCACAAGTGATGCATCAAAAAATAAAAAAAAATAAAATGAAATGAAAATACATTAAATGTAGGGCATAACTTTGCCCTTTACAATATGTTCTATCCATGAATAGCTTTTTTTTCCTTTTTTTTTGTATAATTTACATTATTTTGTTGTTTTTTTTGTTACTTCAGCTGAACTTAGTTTGTACATGAACAATGCCCCCTTGCAGCAAAAGTGGAGTAATTAACTATCTACTAGAGATCAGACTGAAGAACTGTGCAGATTTCTATGTTGACAGTCAAGTCACATATTCCATCACCATCCAGTTCACAGTGGTGGGGTGATGATTCTTATTTATCCAATAGTGTCTGTGTTCAGTGGTACACCTGATCATCTTGGGCTTGCTGGTAATGGCAACCCGGAACTTTGTGTAGTTCAATCAGGAGCTGTGCTGCTAATGATGGAAGTGGTCAGCTGGACTTTGGTGCCAGTGCCAGAGAAAGGAGTTCAGAAAGACATGACACCAGGAACAAACATTTCCAGAACAGACTACAGCATCCATGACAAATGTCCCACATGAGCCACATCACTGAATTCCATAGCTCAGAACACAGGTTTCAGTTTGAAAGTCTATCTACAATATAAAATAGAGTTCCACCTAATGGAAATGTTCAAGCATTGCTAAGGATAATTATACTTCTGCTAGGAATGGCAGATGAACCCAGCACATGTGTCAAATGTTTCTCTTAACTACAAATGATTGTGAAGCATGTGACTCAACACCAGATTTATTACAAGTGCAAAACAAGGTGCATGGATTAAATTCATTACCTCCAGTGTGTATTGCCTGTCACCAAGCTTCCCACCCTCAGATCATGAGACTATATTCCGATGACTAGCAGACATTGGATGACTCACATAATGTTTTCTACACTGTGCCTTCCTTCTTTGACTGACACATTAAGTGAGGCACTTGTTATATTTATGAGCCTCTGTGAGGCTGTCTGCTTCAATAAAAGTCCTGAAGGAACAGGTGATGGTGGAGGTGGATGAGAATGGTGGTGATGGTGGTTGAACTGGATACAACCTAATGGACATCAGGACTTAGGAAGCTCAGGTTTGCACTACTGCTCCAGATATCACAAATAAAATGCACACAATCCCCCATTGCCTCCTTCAGGAGTGTCTGCCTGCATTCAGTCTCATACACATGGTAAAAACATGACTGGAAAATATGAAGTGTGATGGAATGTTAAATATGAGCATCACTTCATGCAACAGTCTTCAAATCTGATGTCTTCAATGATGTAGAATGGCCATAATCTCTCCAATGAGTTCTGTCATTCAGACAGAACTTGGATGGGTAGGAGACAGCTTAGTGTGGACTTATTATGACTCAGACACTGTAGTTTGTTTTGTTGGTGGTAACTGAAGTGGTGTTTTTGAAGCAGCACCAGCAATTGTGGAATATATTATTTGGCTCCTGTAGTTGCTATGGTGACTGCATTACTTGAATAGATCATCTATCAAATCTCACTACCTCCCACACTCAGCGGTCCCTGCTGCTGCTTTCCAGTCTGACCAGAGAGGGGATTAGGAAGGGATATGGCTATTAGTAAGATGCCATGCTTATGTTGTAAATGATTACTAAGAATTGTAGTTGTCAATGTTAAAACAGACTGAACAATTGTTCTTTCTTCCACACTGACTGCAATAGTCTTTCAATGGATTTGTGGTGTCATCTCATCAGTAAAATATTCCCACTTTGCTGAAAATCTTTTTTTTTTGTTTGTTTGCAATAACATAATGGCCTGCTGGGGGGGGGGGGCTCTGCTAGGAACTGGGTGGTGACTACAAGATGATTTCTTTTAGTTTCTTCACTGTGGTATGATGTGGTTGAGGACAACCAGGCAGCATCAACAGCAGATGGTACAGTACTACTCCCCCTGATGAAGCCTAAGAGCGAGGTGAAGCACAGAGGGCATCAGACCATCTGTGATACTTGGATTAAAGCATGCAAAAAGCATTCAAATAGTGTCTCTGTTTATTTTTTTTTTCTGATAAAGCCACACCAGTGGTGCTATTTGTGCCATCTCCTACGTGTTTTGTTACAGTACTACAAGGCTGATCATACCAGGGGGTTGTGGCTGGGTTTGTCTTTAGTTTTTCCTGCCTGAGAAACTTTCTTTCTTGATTTTCCCTTTTTCATTACTGTTTTGATTTTGTCATCTCCATTCATGATGGCCTTCACTACTCCATGTCATACTGATCCTCACTATGAGTCAGTGGTTTCACTTACTGTAGACTTTCAAGCTCCTGTCATGCTTCTACTTCCTTAAGCCCTTCCTACACTCTTTCTTCCCCTGGTCCTGCTCTTCTAACACTTTTTCTTCCATACCCTTTCTTTTCCTTGCATGACTTTGGACTTTACCCTCTCCTTACTCCTCTTCATGAGCTTCTTCTTTTCCTAAATCCTCACTATCATGACCCTGCTCTGATATCTCCACTTCCATGTCCTCCTCACTGGCACTCTCCATAAGTTGATTTGGTGATGGTGCTACTCACTTGCTTTTGCAGAACTGTATGGTTCATATACCTTGTCCTGCACCAGTCCTGCTTTGTATTCCCATGAACAACTGTACTCTTTCTCCTTTGATAAAGGATCTGGAGGATCCAAAATGCATTAGGCAGGCGAGTATTTGACCTGTCTTTTGACTGTCAATAAATGGCAGCTTAGCCTTTTAAAAAACCATTGGAACTTGTTGTTTTCTTTATCCAGGAGTCATGCTGGACTTTATTATGTATGGGGTCTAGCAGCCTTGTTGTAGGAGTTTACTCCATCATCTCTATAAATTAAAGTTCCTATTCATCCTCCTGTTTCCAGAGAGGGGGTGCTGAAAGTGCTGATCATTTGCTTAATAAAAGAGGATTAAGATGTATGATCCTCTGTAGGCCAAAGAGGGGAACCAAGCTATTGTTCAAGTGAACAATATGGTTAAATAGGTTCACCTTCCTACTCCTCCTCATAGTACATATCCTCCTCCTGTACAGACCGGTGGTCCCAAGCTGGAGCCTGGAGAGGGGGGCAGATATATTCACAAAGTTATCCATAGTCTTCAAGGCCTAAAAACATGTCATACTTTGCTATGTTCTTTGCTGAGAGCATTTGTCTTAGGTAAGCTGACTGCTCCCTTTCCTTTTCAGGAGCAATAGCTAGATAATTCTTTTTCATTTAGCTTGTTCTTGGCTGACACTAATTCCATTGCTTGCTCTGAGGATCTTTTATCTCTATTTTTGTCATCACTATACTCAGGGTTTCCTTTTCAGACACCCTGGTATCTTACCATGCTTATATGATGGGTTAGCAGCTCTATTTTTTTTCAATATCCCCTTTGACAGGGACTGCTGCTGCTTACTAGGGGACAGACTCTTTGATGTGTGCTTTCCACCGTCATCAGTAATTCCCTCTGAGCCTTTAGGGTGTTTTAATGACATAGATGCAGACTGAGAAGACATAAATTCTTCTCTTTTCTTAACTCTTTTCTTTTGGGTTTTTGAGAAAAATGTCTTACAAAAACTCACAGCTGATAAAATTGTGATCTTGACTGAGACACCTTAAACAGAGCTCATCATAGTGTGTCCTTGCCAGTAGCTGAACACCTACCAGTAAGTACAATTTTAAAGGCTTGTGGTACTGGTTTCTTTTTCTTGGGTCTTTCAGTCATGCCAAACACTGATGACCATAGAGAAAAAAACATAATTTTAGGTCCCAGAAACAGAAAGATATATTCCAAGAACCTAAGTATACAATTGTGATTCTGAGGCAAAAATATAGAAAATCTGGTTCCCTTTAACATGAACCATGTGCAATTATGAGAACAAAATGCTTATTTAAAAGATTTCAAGTGGTTTATAAATGGAACTGGTAACCCTGAAGAAATCTCGGTTTGGATCCCTAAAGTTGGGAATAGCAACTGTAAAATAAGGAAAAAATGCATTTAAGTAGAAAAAAAAACGTTGTTTTCATGACATTTTAAAGTTTTACTGAAAAATAGGAGTGGTTCCCCAAAGGCGGTAAACACACTGCATTGTGACCGCCTCCAGTTTCTGGGAACCGATAGGGAATCAGAGAATCACAATTATACACAAATTTACTGTGAGCTGTCTGGGGTAAATAAACTGCAAACAACATTAGGATGCTCTCAATGATGTCAGCACCTAACAGCTTCATATAATTATGCTGACATAATAAATCACCATCTTCTATTGAAATGACAAATTGTGTAAATAGCTACCTGCATTCATCATAGGGAAGATCCCTCTGACTACAAGATACAGCATCTCAGCTGATCACTACTGGAAAAATAAATTGTAACAATACGTACAATCAGGACCTCACTGAAAATGAGGTACTGAATGTTAACTGACCTATTCTTGCTAACTACATTGTAAAAAATTTATAAAAGCAGGACCCCAGTAAAAATGAGATTTTACATTTTAGCTGTGCTAACTCTACTAAATGCACTGTAAACATGCATAAAAACAGGACCCACTGAAAATGAAATACTGCAGCTAAGCTGCCCTATCATACTAATCTAGGGCTGTGCAAAAATAAAATTCTGCCTGTGGAATTTCTGCAAAAGACAGAATTTTACTTTATTAAAATTTCAGAATGTACTTTGGCAACTTTCATAGAAATTTTGACTTAGAACAGCACAATGAACATATGAACTGCAGATTAAGGTATGCCCCCCTGTATGGCAACACTATTTCAGTGAAAACATCGATGCTGGCAACATTAACATTTTCTCTATAATAGTCCACCTGAGACCCCGGCACTCTGTCCCTTGGTTCTGCACCCCCTCCCCAATCCAATTCTGACTCAGAGTTAGAATCCTATAGATCAGAGAGTGTGGGGGGGGGGTTGATCCCCCCGCATGGAGGGTTTGGGGGCGAAGCCCCCCAATGAAAAAACAGCCAGGATCTCCAGTTGGATTTATGTAAACTGCAATTTGCAGTCGACATCAATCCATCACTGAGATGGTGGTTGACAACTTAGTTGTTGAACTGACATCGTTAGAGCCACAGTTTAATGTATTAAGCTACAGAAAAAAATGTGTATAACTGATCACTGTGAGTGATCAGCTCTCAAGAATTTCTGTCCACAGTTTAATACATTATTCCACAATTCATACATTTGTTCAGCAGTTCAAGTGAGTCACTGGACTGCAAAATTAATGTATGAATTAAAGAGACAAGAATGTACTTTTTGTTGTTTAGACAAGAGACTGGACAACCACGCAGCTGCACGCTATACTGATGGTGCTCAGTAGTAGCAGGAACAATGATACACCATTGCCTTTTCTATTACAAGTAAACCACTGTTGCCTGAAAAGCTTTGTATGGCAGGAAGAATACCCTGCAAATCCTTTTTTTTTACAACTCTTTTTCCCTCCTGTTCATGGTCTGAGGAGCCTCTCTCTCGGGCATCCAGCCGAATTCTGCCAGCCCAAAGTCTGCCTGCCTTAGCCTCCTCTCTCCACCCCCCTCACCTCACAGCTGGCACCCCCGGCTTGACCAGTCTGGGGTGGGGACACCACCTCCTCTCTGGGTGCACTTGTATACACAGACTCCAGCTGCGGGTGGATCTCCGGTTGGAGGAACATGACAGGCCACACAGGATAGACCAGTCTGTGGGCATTAGGGCTGGTGCCATTGCCTACCCCAAGGATCGATTTTTTCCTTGTTCTACAGTCTGCCCCCATGCATGGTGCATGCCCCAATGCACTGGTGCATGGCAACCCTGCCTGCATCAGCTACGCTGATCACATGCTGCCTGGCACACTGCAGTGCTCCCAGGTCTCCACCAGGGGCCACTGGCACTGGGTCATTCCCCCCTCCATCCCAGGGAGGAGACCACCACTAGGGCACTCAATCCTCAACCCTCCCCCACTGACCCCTGGTACCCAAGCTCACTCCTGAACCCGGGTTGCTGGTGTAGCACAAGGTGTGGCGTCCAGCGCCTCAACCCTCAGTGCCACTGGGCTGGCCCTACCCTGCAAATCTAAGCTGAAGAAGTACACTATTCATTGCTCTTTCTGGGCTAACTTGTGCTGCAGCTTGCTATTTTGGCTTTTTGCTTTGCCCTCTGCTACTTCCCAGTGCCTGGAGTCCAACAGTGGAGGAACTTGCACAAGGAACTAGCTGCTGGAATGGCCCATGGGGGCTGACGATTGAAAAGCCTGGCTTCTTTTGGAAGAGACTTCTTTTTTCATTGTAATTTTTTGCATTCAGCAGAGAGTAATATTGCCATGTTTTACTTTGTCTTTATGTGAAACTATTTTGGGGATTTTATTGTTTTATATGTGCTTTTCTCTCTAACTTTATACTTGTGCATTTAGCTATGATGGTGCTACATTTGGGCTCCGTTTGATTTTATTTTGTGTGTGTTTATTCTTTTGCCTGTTAAAAAGGGTAAAACCTATAGTATACATTTCTAGTATTTTATCTTTTATCTGATCAGAGAATATTTAGGAGTTCCCTATATTTGTGCACATATTAATTCCCCCAAATTGTTGCCAGTAATAGGCAAATAAATAGTATTTATATATAACAATTGGTACTTGCTTGTAAAAACTTTGAAAGTATATAGGACAGTAACATTTTCAGCAATGCTAGTTAATTATAATTGGATATCTATTGGTATTTGTTTTGGTATTTGCCATGTGCCTCTTTGAAGCCCTTGTATTTGCTAACTAAATCATTATTCGTTACCTGGATCGAATAAGGTTAAATTGATTTTGATAATTATAGGTAAAGGTCCCTTTCTCAACTGACAATGTGCAAGCATATCTCTTAAATAACGTTGCTCAGTCCTCAGTCCTCAAAACAGAATTAGCTTGAAAGCCCAGGCAATGTATTCTTTGTAGCTCATTGTTACAATTTTTTTACCTTCTTATGCTAGAAAAGCATGGGTGAAAGTTGTTTGAAGCAAACAAGCTGTATGTAACCTATAAAGATTGAGCTAATAGTTTATGCTAATGCTTTATATTGTCTGCATCATTAACTCGATTTTTCTTGACCTTTAGCACCTGATATTTGCTTTTCTGCAAATAAGGAAGTACAACTTAGAGATCCATATAAAGCCGCTTATAAGCAATCTGATATACATTTGCTTTGTGGGTGAAACTTTTGCTGCACTCTATTGTGGAATGATATTGTTAACCATGATAGTCCTTGTGGAAATACAGGTATAAATAACAATTTACAATTGCAATACTTAATATAGGTGTTTAGACCTGAATGCTTCCTGTTTACAGATTCTATTTTAATTATTCCTATTTTTATATTGCCTTGGTTTGATACTTCTTTCATTCTCTGTAATACTATAACAATTGTAATATGGGTAGGATTCGGGGTCTGGAGGGGGCCTCTTGTTAAAATTGAGGTTACCACTTGCAATTTATTTTTAACTTACAGCTGGACCTGGCAGTAGATTTCCTTGGGATCTTTCACGAGAATCCTGGGAGACCAGAGTGGACAGATATTGTATGGAATTAGAACTGGGATTTTCCTGAATTGGCTGGTTTAGTAAATAATCTATATCTAGCAGCATTGGTCTTATAGTGAACTTGTTATTGGCAAGCAGAGATCCTTGTGCTGTGCAGAAGGAGGGAACAAGGTGGAAAAAGGAACTTGATATGATGTTGATTGCTTGTAAAGCTTGGGTTTTTTCTCTTTACTGACTTTTTATTGATGATTGTATTGCATAGCTGATTCATTCTGTAATATAACAAACTGTTATATCAGGTTGGAGGCCAAAGATATTACCTGATACTGCCAATAATTAGGCAGGTATTTCTGCTTTGCACAAGTTAATATTGTTTTTTATATATTACAGTAAGTTACAATCTTACATATTGCCTATATTATATATAAAGAACGTAATTTTGTATAGTTGCTGTCTGAGTTAGATAGGATGACAAGAAGCAGAAAGCAACTTGGGAAGGGCCAGCTACCTTGAACTGCCTAGATAGAGAAGAGAATGTGTCAATAGGTAAAGGGAAACAGAAAAGGGGTAAGAACAGGAAAAAGTTTCCACAAAGCAAAATTTAATAAATGAAAATGGGGAGGCCATTAAAATGGCTAAAGTACTGTAGGTCAGACCTTAAGTACTGAATATATGAAAAAAGTAACAAAATGTAATAATGTATCTACCCCATCCCAGATGAAATGAACTTCACAAAGCAGAATTAATTGGAAATAACACCAAAATTTGGTTGGGAAGAAACACTGAATATAGATGTTAAAGGACAGGAAGACCTATCTGTATGGAAATTACAGGTAACCCCAGTTGTATTAGAGGTAATTGATACCAAACAAGATAATCAAAGTGTGGCTAAAGAAAATTCAAATGAGGATAAGGAATCTGGCCTCTCTCAAATCATAGCAGATGCAGGAAACATTATTGAGACTTGAAGAATTAGCTGAAAGAGACAGTAAAGTTGAAGAAAGTCAGCTAAACATACAGTATTACCTATACTCCATTTATGGATCCAAATTTAATTAAAGCTCCACAGGATCCTCATGTAGCTAGTGTAGCCATAATGGAGCAATTGATTATTTTGAAAAGTGATGTTAATCATTTAAAGACCAAAGTAGCTGCTAATAGAGCTTGGTTAAAGGAGATTTTAGCCACTCAGCATTGTAATCAAACTAAATGTAAGGAAAAGGATATAAATCAAGCACAGAGAAAATGCATCAATCAACTTACTTCACAATCTCAAGAAAATGTAATAACAAACAATAATACTACAGGGGAAGGAAAATCTAATATCCAGGGAAACAAAGTTTTTAAAACTCAGAATATTGGTAATGCTTCTGATGTGTCCATTGATGTTAATCCTGGTACTACTAAATTAAAACAAGCATTTGTCAATGCTGAATGTTGGCTTGTTGGCATTGGCATTGGTAGTGCAGGAGTTAAAGTGATGCATAATATGAATGGAAGTGAAGTTTTGAACTGACCCCAACCCCATCCACCCTGCAGAGACTGACAGGCATTGGGGTGTGCCTTTGGGTCATCAGCCATAATGCTCCTGCCATTTCACCTTACTCTACCCTGCAGACACTAACAGGGATTGTGGTGTGCGTTGGGGTCTTCAGGCCTTATACTCACCCCATTCCATAAGCAAATACACTGAGATGGGTATGGTAGGTATACCATCACTACATCAACAACTTTACAGCAATGTGGGAAACACTGACAATATCACCATGTCACTGTAAAGTCCATCTGGGATTCCAGCACCCTTCCCCAAGGTCCTGCACCCCATCCCTGACTCAGCTTCTTTTTGGAGTTGGGAATCTTAGGTAGGGGGGTGTTGGGAGCACAGTCCCCCCCCGCAAAAAAAAAAGTTGTATTACCGAGGCTTCATCCCGACTGCAATTGCGGTCGATGTAGTGGTGTCAGGGAAATGTTGCATCAACATGAAATTGTTGATGCAATGTCATGGATCCAGTGCAGTATAGGAGAATGGGGTGTACTTTGGGGCTGAAGACCCCAAGGCACACCTCAATGCCTGTCAATGGCTGCAGGATGGGGGTGGAATGGCATGAGCATTATAGCTGATCATCTCAAGTCACATCCCCAGTGCCTGTCAGTCTCTACAGGGTAGGGTGTTATGGTTGGAAACCCTAACACCCTGGCCGTTTGTTGGTGTTTTCACTCCAAATTTTTAAAATTTTCTTTTTGTGACCCCATCTCATGAACAGTGGCACTGTCATTTGTTACTCAATCCAAAAGGTGGGGCAAAAGTTTTTTATTAATATTTATGTTTGTCACACTTTTTATTGGTTGGTGGGTTTTGAATATTTATGTTATTATACTATATAATGAGTGTGATTTCATCAGCCAATCAGCTCTGAGAAGGCTTTGCGAAAGCACGTCAGCTGATTCAATGCGTCATCCGCAGACATGAGCTAGTCTATTTGGCTGCTCGATCGGTGATATCAACATGTTTTACATGTGGTTGTAATTTTAATTTGTTTGTCTGGTACCAGTCGCCACATCTCGCTTTGTCTGCAATATGAAAATAAAGTGTAAGATGATTCGGAAAGACACAGTAAGCTGTGTTCATTGATATTATTTACACTTTTTTCCGTCAGTGCATTTGGCTTGGCATCCTTGGTTGATGCGTTACTTTGGTATTGAATTCTTTGATTCCACAACTGCACCCGGGTCAAATTGTTCTCAATATTAGAGTTAACTATGAGCACCTAATTTTTTGGTTGTTTCTCAGGATGTGAAAAATGACAGCGGTACTGTTCATGAGATGCTGTGAAAAAATGGCAATGTTGAAAATCTGGAGTGAAAATATGAAAAATTGGTGAAGTTAAGAACATGTGAAGAAACTGTGAAAAGCACACCTGTAACGCAATCATTTTTTGGAATTTTTTCACCAAAGGTTCATTATGGGCATTTTTGAACCTCTCCTCATGAACAGTTGCACTGTGATTTTGTTAATCTATCCCAAAAGTTGATTTCCCACAGCAACCATGCCATTCTGTGACACAGGTGTGAAAACATGTTTCAGGAAGGATGTGAAAAATAACAGCTATACTGTTCATAAGGAGGTGTGAAAAAAATGGCAATGTTGAAAATCTGGAAGGAAAATATTAAAAGTTGGCAAAGTTACAAGCATGCATAGGAACTGTACAATGCATGCTTGTAATGCAAGCATTTGTTTAGAACTGTTTCACCAAATTTGTGATATGGGCTTTTTGGGACCTCCCTTCATGAACAGCTGCACTGTTGTTTCATTAATTGGTCCCTGAAAGGTGAATTCAAGCAGCGACTGCAAAATCACCTTTCAGGACAGAGAAACTAAATGATAGTGACATGTTCATGAGGTGGCATCCTGAGAATCACATTTTAAAAATGTGCTGCCAAAATTCAAAAAAATGGCTGAGATATCAACCTAAGTTGAACCCCCCCCATTGCTTCCCATTATAAAGCTTATCATCATTTCTTTAGTTCGCAGTTCAGCTTTGAAGAGTGCAGACGTGTTCCAGTTCAGAGAACATCACAGCTCCCAACCTCTGGAAGGTAAGTATGGGTGAGGGGGGATGCAGGGAGGTTGGTGCACAGAGGGAGGGTGGGGAGGGAGGAGGATGAGAGAGAACAGTGGATCATTTTCTTGTTTGCTTGGAAAAGAGACCATGAGGAAGGTTTTCTTCACTTACAGGTTACACAAAAAAAATAGGCACACTGGGGTGGTTCCCAGTGTGCCACAATTTGGGAGGAGTGTGGGCAAAAAATAGTACACTGGGGTGGGCTCCCAGTGTGCCACAACTCTGGGGGGGAATGCCGACATGGGGATTTGGCACCCTGATGTCAGCAAGATGCATAGATGGGTTGGGTTGAGGGGGCACGTATCCAACACCAGAAGTGGACATCCCACTGTCAGAAAGGAAAGGGGAAACTGTTTAACCAGGAAAGACACACTAAGAGGGGGAATGCCAACACGGGGATTGTGCACCCTGATGTCAGCTTTTCTGGAGTGTGTGGTGGGTGGCAGGAGCCACCATGTTATGGTGTGCCACATAATGTGTGGGCAGTGGGAACATGCTGACCTGGGGATTGGGCACCCCTATTTTGACTTTCTGGGGATTGAGTGGCGAATGGCAGGAGCCGCCATATTTATTGAAATGTTTCACCAGGAAAGGCACGTAATGGAGGTGTGTCATCTGCCGCTGCAATGATGAGTCTGTCTCTGATTGCAGCAGCAGATTTATTTAAACTCTCTGCCTCTCTCTGAAACTGCTGTCATCAGCAGCATGCTCACTGTTTGGCAGCTGATGGACTCACCCACTAAAACATCCCCTGCAGTCATCACAACACTGACACACCTCTGAAATGTACTACTACCACAAGATGTTGCTTGCACATGCATGCAAACCAACATAAAAAGGAAAAAGAAATAGGAAAAAAATGCTAAAAAGGGAAAACAAAGCAAAAAAAATAAATAAAAAAAACAGATAAAACTGAAGGTTCCTTAACTGGTGCAAATTTGGGTTCGACACAGAAAAGTATTGTCACATTAGATCCCAAAAGTGGTAAACAAAAACTGACTTGTCCCAATGAAAATGATAAGAGTTTTAATCAAAGCACATAACTAGATAATAATGATTCTGACAAAGAGATTTTTAGAAAGAGATCAATCACTAATAATTTTAAGAGGACTAGATTTGGACCTACATGAAAGCAAAATGGTCCTGAGTATTTTGGGGCATATGATTGGTATTGAGTTATTAAATCTCGATGTTGAACTAGAAGATATTGCAGATGCAAGAAGTGCAGTGGACAATATCCTGAATAAATTGTTGTTTTTATATTTTAAACAGCCAAGAGTAGCCCAATATGTCTGGAGGAACTCTGCTTGTTTGAGAGAGTATAAGCTATTTATGGAAGCTCCTGTCTTAATAGAGTTTATAACTTTGAAATTAAGACAAAGGCTGACTTAGCTGCCTACTTAGATCAACAAGGTATTGCTGATGAGTTGATTGAAGGTGAATGGGAGCTTGAAATGCCCCCAGATATAACTTTATCTATCTTTGGTTTGTCTTATGCAGCAATTGACTCTAGAACAAAATTGAGATCTAGGATTACCCATTTAAGAGGAAATGTACTGGGGATTGAATTTTATGATGATGATATTGTACAGGTTCAAAGAGCACACACATTTTGGGGATCAGATAGATTTAACTCTGGACAATTGGAACCTGGCCCTAAATATATTCGAGGCAAGCCCCAAACTAGACAAATTGGGAATTTTAATAGTAGATCTTACTGCTATGCTTGATCCTACATGTTGTCAGAATGAACATTTAGATTTAACAGGTCAACCAACATGTGAGGCTACTGATAACCAACCACTTGCATATAATTTGGATACATTTGACAGATTTCAAGCTCTATAAGATGTACAGTTGTGAATTGATAGGGACCTAACAAAAAGTATAAGGGAGAGTCAGTCAGAAAATAAATGTATGAATACAAATGCTAATATGTTTGTACCTAGGAATAGGGGTACAAATGTAGGGATTATGTCATGGAACATTACTGGGTTACAAAGCAAATTTGTGGATTATGAGTTTAGGGAATATATAGAGGAGATGGATATTATTTTATTCCAAGAAACATGGCATGTTAGTGAGCAGACAGCGAATATAATGATCATTGGACATAGTTTGGTTCAGTTGCTGGCCACAAAACAAAAAACAAATGGGTAGGAACATGAGTGGATTGGCCATATGTAATAAAATAAATGATTACTTAAGTATTTTAGAACAATCTACATCAAAATTATATTCTGGTGAAAATGAAGGTTGAATAAAACCCTCTTATACTGATTAATGTCTATAATCCTCCTGTGAAATCTTGCATGATAAGATATTATGCATTAATATTGTACAGGATATAAAATCTTGGATCAAACCAAATGAACCAACAGAAATCCTAATTATAGGAGATTTAAATATTAGGTATGGGAAAAGAGTAGATTTGAACCCAAGCAATTCATTATGTCAAGGTTTAAAAATTCCATCTAGGTACTCTAAAGATAGGAAAAACATGGATGTAAATAAGCAAACTGAACATTTATTAGATACATTGCAATTAATTATACTTAATGGTAGGTTTACAAGAGGATCTACAATAATCGACTATGCGCTAGTACTAATATTTGATTACTGCAACTATAGTGATCTGAAAGTTATATATTCTCTCAGAAGTCTTACCTTCTTATCTCTGGCTATCCCTAAAGTTAAAACGTGCTTTGGTAGAGCCTCAATAAGCTTCACTCTTCCTATGCTCTGGAAAAAGATTCAGAAAACCTTAAGGCTTGCTTCCCCTGTTACGTTCTCCTTCTTCAAATCCTTGTTCCGGAGGACCTTCTCCAAGGTCTGTCATTGCTTCAAGTCAAGGTCTTAACATCACAATTTGATACTACTTTAAATTCTGGACTTGAACCTCAACCATTGCCTGAGGCGTCATTTGTGTCCTCCCTTCTGTCATTGTCCAAATCAAGGTCCCAACATCATGATCTGTCTTTGCTTCAAATATTGGACTTAAACCCCAACCATTGCCTTTAGCATCTGTTGTGTTTCTCCCTTAGAACAGTCCTTTCTTCCTAGGCCATCATGTCCAGCCCTCTCCTATCTCATCTGACCTTCCCTCCCCACTCCCTATACCCCCCTTCCCTTCCCACCCCACTTTCTAGGCCATGCCTACAGTACTTATCAAAGGACTCTTACATCTCAATCTTCTTTGCACTTCGATGCTAGAGGAACTGCCACTCCTGCTTACTATGACTCCTCCAACGATGTTTACTGTATAAACTTTAGCTCATTACCTTACATCCATATATCTGTATCTATGCAATTGTATTTAAATGGCACTACCTCTTGTTGAACCTATTGCTATGTTCTGGTGGACATATCTTGTTACATGTGATGGTTATGTTATTATGTTGTTATTATTACTACTATGTAATTGTTATGTATGTTCACTCAACCTGTTATGTCTTAACCCTGTTGGCAATTGTTTTGCCCCAGGTCCATCTTGTAAATGAGCTTGTCACAATGATGTTCCACCTGGCAAAATAAAGATTTTGATTGATTGATTGAGTGATTGATTAATATATAGAACTAAAAGTGATCACTTCCCAATAGTCCTATATCAAAAGGTATCTTTGCATGTCCCTGAAAACAATGAAAACACAGAAATTGTGAACAAAAGAATTAGATGGGATCCAGTAAAGGATAGAAATATAACCAAAATAAATGATCATAGAGTTAGGACTTCAAATCAGAATATTGTGAATTTATTAGAGCCTGAAGATACAGATTGTTACCATATTTCAATTACATTCTAATAAACAGTTTCAGAAAAAGAAAAATAATAATCTATATTATGATGGTTGGTTTTATAAAAAAAAATGTAGGACTGAAAAAAGAAAATTGTCTAAATTGATAAGGAAAACAAACAAAAAAACTAACAAAATCTAATATAAAAGAACTTAATTTAACAAGGAAACAATTTAAAATTATGTTAATTACCACTGTATGCAGCACCAGAGAAAGTTATTGAATCTATTAAGGAGAGGGATGATAAAAAGTTTTGGACATTGGTTGCCAAAGGAACCTGCACTTATAAACTTCAAATTGATACATCTATAGCACCAGATATTTGGGAAAAATACTTTGTAAATATCTTTCAAGAATCAAACTTGTATACATTAGAAGATCTAGGGGAACTTAATGAGGACTTTAGCTGGTTCACTCTACAAGAGATCGAAGCAGCTATAGAGTCATTTAAAAATAACAAAGCACCTGGGCCTGATAGTATTTCAATTGATTTTTTTAAACTTAATATAGTCTGGTGTCAGACACCCTTGCCAACTTTTATAATAAGGCTGCAATGTCTGCATTTGTTCCTGACTCATGGCTGGGCAGCTATATAATCCCCATTTATAAAAAATGCTCTCACTCAGATCAGGCAAATTATAGGCCTATCAACCTGTTGGACACTATGGCTAAGATTTATGCTAAGGTACTTTTAAAAAGATTACTAACTATACTTGATTGATATGATGCTATCTCAGAATATCAAACAGGTTTTAAAAAAGGTACTGGCACAAGAACCCAGGTCTTCCTTCTCTCTCACTTAATAGAGAAATATTGTAGAGTAAAGAGGCAAGGCTAACTGTGGCCTTTGCAGACTTTTCCTCAGCATTTGATACTATCATGAGAACACTCTTGTGGTAGAAAATGGAAGACATGGGTATTGATCATAACTTTATTGTACTGATTAAAAGGATATATACAAACACTTAGTCTAAAGTAAATTCAAAATCTAGAGCTCTCACTCAAAAGATTGATATCAAAATAGGTGTATGACAAGGCTGTGTCCTTGCACCAACTCTATTCTATTTATTTATTTATTTATTATTTATTTATGTATGTATCTATTTATTTAAGAGTTTCACCAGGAAAGGCACACTGAGCAACACGTTACTCATCTTACGGTGCATTCTGGGGGAAGAGGAGTTGAAATCAGCACAACAGTATTAATATAAAGCACATTAAATAACAACAATTTACATAACAATATACATAGGATTACATGTTGAGTAGCAGACAGAACTAACTACATAGTATCTAAAGCCAGCATATAGTAGGAGTACAGTCAGTAAGTAAAGCAACAGTACTACAGTATTTAATTAATTTGTGGAGGACAGGATAACTAGTGCAAGTTGGTTAGGTAGCAAGTGAGTATAAGTGAGGCAGCAAGCAAAGGTCAGTTACAATTACAGTTTATGGAGAGAAAATTCAACAGTGCAGTGGAGATAGTTGAGGGGAAGGAGGAGGAGTGGTGAATTTGGGAAAGGAGAGAGTTCCACAATTTGGGGAAATTATATGAGAAGGCAGCCTGACCGGACCAGTTGCTGACATACGGCATGGGATACCAAAGGAGTGGGAGTCACAGGACCTAAGTGAGTGAGCTGGGGGAGAGGGAACAGTTAGAGAGGAGCAGAGACAGGAAGGGAGCGAGCCAAACCAAAATTTGGAGAGGAACTTAACACTATGTTGGAGGCACCTATTTTCTAGTTAATGAGATCTTTGATCCTATACTTCATTGTCCCACAATTTTACAGAAAATAATTTCAGTCCTTGCTTATGCTGATGATTTGGCAACATTATCAAGCACACGACTTGTTCTTCAATGAGCCCTAGATAAGCTAGATACCTTGTGTACAAAACATAGTCTTAACCCAAATACTAGTAAAATCAAAATTATGATATTTGGTTCAGCAAAGAAATATAGGAAATTAATATTCACCCATAAACAATTGTACTTTGATTATGAATTCTTGTATCTGGGAGTCCTTTTTACCAGTAACATCAGATGGATAAGACATGTAATCTGGACAAAAACAAGTTAGAACATGCAGTTAAAGCCCTAAAAAGATTTATCAATGTATATGGTGGCTTAGCCTTGACTCCCATGATTAAGGCAATAAATGGAAAAATAATTAGTCAAGCATTATATCTTGCAGAAATTTGGGGAATAGATAAAGTTAGCAAAATCGAGACATTTCTAAATAAAACATATAAACAAATCTTAAGACATCCTTTGAGCAGTCCTAATTCTCTAGTGAGATCAGAACTAGAACAAATAAAATTTGAGCATATGCTATATAAAAGAATGATAAATGTTTGGGTTAAAATCTCTTCAGAAAATAAAAAATCAATTCTTGGGAAAGATATAAGGGAAAAGGAAAAAATGCTTACCCTGAATAAGAAAGGGTGGTTAACTGTTATTTATTCTCTCTTAGAAACATATGATCTAAATTACTTAAAATGTTGGGTTAATAATAATATACAACTAAGCATAACATATTGCAAGAAGATCTCGAGACAAGTGCAGAACATTTCTAAGGAAGAAGAACTGGCAGAAATTAAAAATCTGAAAGTTGTCTTTTGGCTTGTAAAAAACTCCAAGGAACATAATTTAAAATATTAATTGAACTATATTCATCTTCCAGAACTTAGGTTCATATTGACCAAATTTAGATTTTAAATATTTCCTAGCAACCTTTTGGAAACTAGGTACAATAAGGGTGAAATAAATAGGACTACTTGTTATTGTATACTGAATGAAGAAAAGGATGTTGCATGTTAAGCTTCATTGCCCCTGGTATTCTAATCCTAGATGTAGATACCTAGGACAATACCTGAAAAGTATGAGCTTCCCCTCTAAGTATATTCTGGTTTTGTTATTCAGTTCTGAAGATGATGAGTTGCTGAATAACTTGGCAATGTTCCTGTGTGAAATTGTTAAAATCAGAAAGAAATTTGTCCAAATTGTCCCCAGTGAATGAATATAATGTGAGTCTTGTCTCAGTGGCCGGGGTAACTCTTGGTTGTTTTACAATATACCGTAAGTTTATTGGTGTGTTTATAAGATAGTAGTATTTATTTATCCTCTACAAATTAAATGACTTTTTAAGTGTATAATGTTTGTAATATTTGTATTTTATTCCATCTATATAATGACAAATGTGTTGAACAATAAATTAAACTAACTAACCTTTTTGTTGTTTATGCTGGTTTTTCATGTTGTGATTTTCATTAAAAGCATGTTTTTTACAATATTTTGTCTCCTGTATTTATATATTGGCATCACTCCCCTTCTCCATCCTTAGATTCCTGGAAAACCATTAAAAATGGCTGCAACTGAATAACAAATAAAACAAAACACAGCAGTAAACTGGGGCAAGTGCTAAGGAGAGCAGTTTAAACAAGAGCTGACCCCCCCCCCCAAAACAGAAGTCAGAGGAGCTCAAGAGGTTCTTTGGATGATTCAGCCTCAATCCTGGGACAGAAAAGACTTGCTGCCCTGCATCAACTCTCATCATCTGAGACTGGGTGCCTTTCTGCCACTCTCCCCAGCCTCCACATATGTGCAACCATGCAGTCTCCTGGAGATATTCTGGGCCAAAATAGCAGCCTCAACAGCCCTACTGGCAGCCAGTTCCTCAGGACTGGAAGAAAAGGGACTTGGCATACAGCAGCCCTCAGCAAGCATGAAAGTCACAGGCTGAGCAGCTGGAGAACATGAAAAGTACAGGACCTTTCTTCCTTCTGGCTCAAAAGCCTTAAATAAGTAAACTTCAAGGGGCTGACAAGGAGACTTAAGCCCACAACATATCTACTCTGTGAGGCAAGGCAAGGCAAATTTTATTTTTCAGGCACCCAATCCCAGAGATTATTGGCATCATACAATCAAAATGCATCAAAAATCAGTTAAAATACAATAATTAAAATACAAAACATATCAATTAAGAATACTTAAAAGCAGACCACCCATAATGGGAGGCCTGATCTAGCAGCAGATTCCTGAAGGGGTCATTCTTTCAGAATGTCTCAGGAGCAGTATTTAAAAGACAGTGTCTAGGGTCACGTGATGGCAGCCTGAGCGTTGACAGCACACTCCTGGAGCTCCGCCGCTCATCATCTAAATTTTACTGTTTACAGTAATCATTTTCCGATCGAAACCCCTTAAAATAGCACAGTGAGTGTTTATACTGACTGGAAGCTGTTACCCGATCTGTATTATGGAGGCTTATGTCAAAAAATCGCGGCCGAAACACTCGCCTTCCCAAACTCCAGAGAGGAAGAAGGCCGCAAAGCGAGCGAAGCAGCAGGTCAGCTAGCCTCTCACAACTATCATCGGATGCACCACTCTCAGAGGCGAGATTCTTGGAAATAATACAGCCTCTTCAAACGTCTATGGCATCTATTGCCGAGGATGTGCAGGAAATTAAAAAATCGGTGGATTCCCTAACGCGAAGGATGGGTGATGCAGAAGTTAAGATGGCTTCTCTTGAAAGCAAGCAAACCGGGATTGACACAGAGCTAGTGCTGGTGAAGAGAAGAATTAAAAAGTTAGAGGAAAAGCTCGAAGATCTGGAGGGGCGTAGTAGAAGAAACAACTTGGTAGTCATTGGGATACCTGAAAAGGAGGAGGGGAACACCCCGATCACCTTCCTTCAAAAACTTTGTTATAAAGTTGCAGGTTCTCCCGGGGTGAGTACATAATAGAGAGAGCTCATCGAGCCTTACGCCCTCCCCTGCACAAGGGCAGTCTCCCAGACCTCTAATTATGAGGTTCTTAAACTATTTGGATAAGCAGCATGTTTTAAATAAGATCAGAGAGATGAAGGAGCTTTTATGGGCGGGCAAGCAGATACGGATCATTCAGGACCTGCCCCACTCGGTGAGGGTCAGAAGACAAGAATTACATCCGATTGTCACTAAACTCATTGCAGCATCTAAGCCATATAAAGTCAGGTATCCTGCTACATTAATGGTCTCCCATGAAGGTAGATGGCTATCCTTTGACTCCTATCAACAGGCACTACAGGAGTTGCAGCGTCTTTTCCCGGACCTTTTCAAGTGAGGCTACGACTCACTCGCTTTGCCCTGGCTGGCTCAATGTTCAGGATTTTCTGGTGTTTTTTCCTTTTTGTATAATTTTCGGACTGCTTGGGTAACTGCTTGCTATTTACAAGATGGGGATGTGCTATGATGTTTTCTTCTTCCCCTTTTATCTTCCCCCCTTCTGCAATGACAGCTCATCATCCTATTTTGGTGGCTCACATAAATTATGGTCAGCTTTCATGGCATACCCCGGAGTTGTTTTATCCTGAGTGAAAAGTTGTCTCGATTTCAATCATCCACCTTGACTTTGAGAAGACAGTTATTTTGAATGGTGTCAATGGCGGAATATTGTATCTATATTGGGGCGTAGACATATTGATCCTCATTTGGACCTGACTAATGCAGACTATTGATTATTCTATTATTTGTTGATCCAGGAGGATTGAATTTTACATCGGATTATTTTTCCCTCCCATTTTTTTTTTTTTTTTTTTTACTATCCAGAGGATAAACAGCTGGGAATCAGGGGGCTTCGTTAAATCTACTGAAATTAATGTTTTTTTCTTCTTCTTAACTGGGTGGGGGGGCTCCGAATGGTGGCACTGTGGTTTCTGTTTGGGGCTGCCCGGAGGTATATCATGTGGCATGTTTATTATAGGAGTGCAGTTCTTGGGAACTGGGGTTTTTGTAATATGAGGGGGAGGGGGAATACTTTGAAAGTCTATTTTATTGGGCTGGGGTGGGTGGGACTTTTAGTCTTTTGGGCAGGTGGGATGTTGGGGGATACTCAAGGTTATGTGATAACGGAAAATGTGTTATCGTTCGACTTCAGAGAGTCTGTAATTTCTCTGTGATTTTTACATCAAGTACCCCAAGTTATAACAAACATAGGTTCTCCCAACAACTCTCCTTATTATTATGACCTGTTCTTATAAATTTGTTAGCTGGAACATTAAAGGAGCCAAGGATAGGGTTAAGAGACAGGTGATACTAAACACCTTTCTCACCTGGGGCACAAATCGTTTTCCTCCAGGAGACCCATTTAAAAAAGTGATCTTCATTATTTTAGAAGGGCATGGGTGGCCCAGGTTTTTGGGCTGGATCCTCGACCAAGAGAGCAGGAGTTGTATACTTGTTGCTAAGGGTGTTCCCTTTGTTGGTACATGAGTGCTGGGACCCGGAAGGTCGCTATATATTTGTACATGCCACCTTCGCATCACAGCCAGTTTTATTAGGTTCAGTCTATGGCCCTAATAGTGACTCCCCTTCTTTCTTTTTGAATCTTCTACGTCTGGTGGAGTCTGATGTCCACAAAATCACAATTGTTGGAGGAGATTGGAACTTGGTGCTCCAAAATGATTTAGATAGGTCATATAACGGGCATCGGGGCCTATCTCCAGCACAAAGGGCCCTGAAAGATTTCATTGATAAAGCAGCCTTAGTGGATATTTGGCGCATATTTAATCCTGAGACTCGACAGTATTCCTTTTTTTCACCTGTACATAATTCTCATTCAAGAATTGATTATATTCTAGTTAGTTCATTAGCGGTGCCTAATATGATTCAGGCAGATATTTCCACCAGAGTAATATCGGATCATGCCCCGGTTAGCATAACCTATAGGCCATCCCCAGAGATTAGGTGCTCATCACAATGGAGATTAAATTCTCAAATTCTAAAAGAGGAATCCTCTCTAGGGGTCCTAAGGGACTTTATTGTGCACTTTGTTGCGGACAATCAAGATTCCATAAGCCAAAGAGACATGATCTGGGCCGCCTTAAAGTGTTCCTTAAGGGGAGAGCTAATTAAGATTGCCTCCAGGAGGAAACAGGCTCAGAGAGATAAATTAACCTCTATTTTATCCTCGATTAAACAAATTGAGTTTAACCTATCTCGGAATTCACCTGATTCTGAGTGGGTTAGGTTACATCAGTTGCAGGCTCAATATTCGGGACTTGTCTTTCAACAAGCGGAGCTAGCTCTTTCTCGAGCGAGACTCCAATATTTGGATATAGGGGAAAAGGCCAGGAAACTCTTAGCCATGCGTGTTAGACAGCTTGAGTCTGCTCATTACATAGTGAGTGTACGTACTGGTCAGGGTGATCAAGCTTGCACGAATCCGGGAGAAATATCTAAGGCCTTTGGAGCATACTTTCAGAAATTATATGCGGAGGATTCTGAGTTTAAACCCTCTGCTTCAGAGATTACTTCATACCTGAATACAATTATTTTGCCAAAATTAACAGAAGCTGATGCTGAGGACTTAAGTGCACCAATTTCGATTGCTGAAATATATCAAGCTGTCCAACAGTTGCCCCCTGACAAGTCTCCTGGACCCGACGGGTTTCTGAGTAATTTCTATAAGGCGTTGCTTCCAAATATATCCCAAATCTTATTAGACACATTTAGATATTGGTTTAATTTTGGTATCTCTGACCCAAGTTTCCTTGAGGCAACAATATCCCTGATATTAAAACCTGGAAAGGACCCCTTTAGTATGGACAGTTATCGACCAATATATCTTCTAAACACAGATATTAAAATTCTGGCGAAAATCCTTGCTAATAGATTGTCTAAAGTTATGGATAGCCTGGTGTGCAGGGAACAAGCGGGTTTTATGAAAGGGAGACTACCCCATGATCATCTTAGGAAACTGTTACACCTTATTGCAGAGGCAAAAGAATCTAAATTCCCAGCAGTACTCCTCTTGCTTGATGCTGAAAAAGCCTTTGACCGGGTGTCCTGGGATTTCCTATTTGCCACCCTTTCAGCTTTTGGTTTACCCCAGAATTTCCTAAGATGGGTTGGAATTTTGTATTCTTTTCCCTCTGCGAGAGTCAAATGCAATGGGGTATTGTCACCGGTCATCAAGTTAGAGCGAGGTGCTAGGCAGGGCTGCCCTCTGCCCCGTTGTTATTTAACCTGTACTTAGAGCCTTTTTTGAGAAGATTAATGAAGAATCGCTCATTAAAGGCATACAAGTAGGGAGTCCAGATATATATGCTCAGCCTATGCTGATGATGTTCTATTACATATTGAGAACCAGAGACTTCATACTGCCCATATTAGAGGAAATAAATATTTTCTCCAGATTATCCTTTTATAAACTGAATTGTTCTAAAACTAAAATTTTCCCTTTAAATCAGCATGTTGGAAAAGCGGATCTACAAGATTTGGGCCTGGCTTGGGAAACCAAATCCTTAACATATTTAGGCATTGCTATTAGTACGAGTCTTACCTCAATGATTAAAGATAACTTAGGTGCTCTAGTCCATAATATCTCAGAAGATTTAAATAAATGGCGCTTAATCTCCTTATCTTTGTGGGGTAGGTTAAACCTCTTAAAAATGATTATTCTTCCTAGGACGTTATATCCTTTGGGTATGCTTGGGGCCTACCTCTCAAAGAAATGGTTTACAAATCTACAGAGGTTATTTAACTATTTTTTATGGCAAGGGAAAGCAACCCATCGATCCTACTTCAATTTAACTGCCCCTAAATCTAAGGGCGGCCTTGCTGCCCCCTCACTATTCCTGTATTATTTGGCCCAACATGTCTGCAAATTGAGCTTGTGGAATAATGAACACAGACGTTTAGCTTATTCACCTTTGTGGCTCGATATAAAACAAGACCTGGCGAAGAGGGTGAAAAGCTCTTTATATGCTCTGTTATTTGTCCCACTGGCTGTTACCCCTAAACTTCTTAAGAATAATCCTATTGGGTGGTCACTCAGAGCTTATCACCAACTGCAACGTTATTTAGGGGTTAGCTGGTGGCTATCGGATTCCCAACCTATATTTGAAAATCTACAAATCAAAATAGGTGGAACTCCTATACCCACAGCATTTTGGCCGCAGATAAGCCATCTTGCTGTAGCCGATTTTTGGGACCAAGGTAGCCCATTCTCATTTGACCTCTTAAAAAGACTTCATGGATTCACAGACTCCTGTTTTTTCAAGTGGCTGCAGCTTAGTAAAGCTTTAGCCCAAGCATTCTCGTCGGTCTCCTTACTCAGTCAGGGGATGAAAAATATTGACACTCTTTTGAAGTCCGCCAAACAATCACATGCAGTTTCCAAAGTTTATAAGCTCCTCCTAGAATGGGACCATAGGCTTCCCTCTGGCATATGTTATTATTGGGTAAAAGAACTACATTTACGGGACTCCCCGGAAGTTTGGAAATCACTCTGGATGACTGCGTATAGGTACATTAAACAAGATAGGCTAAGAATGGTGCATTTCAATGTCATGCATCACCTCTACTTGACTCCTACTCATTTATTCAGGTGGGGAGCACCTAGTTCATCTCTCTGTTGGAAGTGCAAGAAGGAGGAGGGTACTTTGTATCACCTGTTATGGTTGTGCCCGGTGATTCGGACTCTCTGGAGAGCCATTAGCAGACTCTTAGACCCTATCCTTGGCTCAAATAATTTGGATGTTCCCGAGATTTGTCTATTGTATGCTTTCCCAATGACCACTCCTACGGTTTGGAGGGCACGTGTCTCTCTTGTCTCAGCAGTTATGAAGTTGTTAATCTTAAGACTCTGGTCGTCTGACAATTCTCCAACACTATTAGAGTGGCACAGAGAATGTACCCTAGCATTACAGCTCAAGAAACATATTGCTTATATGCGGGGTAAGCATGAGTATTATAAATTTCTATGGGGTCCCTTAGAGTCCTTTTTGATGACTTGGAAGCCATAAAATTAAGTAGCCTTTGAATCGGTTGGATTAATTCCTTATTTTTCTATTGTCTTAATTGCTCGTAACCTTAGGGGTTGGGGGATGGGGGGAGGGGAGTTTGTTTTGTGTTTCTCCTTTGTTATTGTCACAACAGAAAGTGCCGTAAATGTAATATTGAATCTAAGGGTCATGGCCCAGTGCTTTCAGTGTAACACTTCATTATTTGTTGTCTTGATGTTGTTGTTTGGTTAAAACTAATAAAAATGTTAATTACAAAAAAAAAAAGACAGTGTCTAAAAGACAGTGCCTGGGAATGCATCTCTGAATGAAAAGGTCTTGAGGAGGGATTTGAATGCCACAGCTGAAGGGGCATCTCTTACTGATGGAGAGAGTGAATTCCACGGGATGGGACAGGTGACACTAAAAGCTCTGTTGCCAGAAGTTTTTCTCCTCATCTTGGGGATCACAAGGAGGCCCCTAGAGGAGAAGGACCAGAGATAGTGGACCGAGGTGGCAGGTGTTAGAAGGTCTGACAGATAGCCAAGGCCCAGTCCAAGTAGGGCCTGGAAGGTGAACAAGCCCACCTTAAAGAGAACCCTCCACTGAACTGGCAGTCAGTGCAGTTCATGCAGCACTGGGGTGATGTGACAGTATTTTGGCTGTCCTGTCAACAGCCTGGTAGCTGTGTTCTGCACTAGCTGAAGTCAGCGGAGGGTGCCTCAAGAGACCCTTAGGTAGAGTACATTACAGTAGTCAAATCTTGCTGTCACAAATGCATATACCAAGGTGGGGAGATCCATGGGTGGAACTAGGTGTTTGATCCTAGCGATATTCCTCAGATGGTAAAAGCTGGTCTGGACAATGGACAACACCTGAGATTCAAGTGTCAGTCTACTGTCAAGTATAATGCCAAGCTTGCACACCCTAGAGGTGGCCTTCAATGGGACGGACCCCAGAAACAGTCCCATCTGTGGCCAGAGGCCATCCTATCATGCCTCCTGTTTGACTCCACCACCAGTACCTTCATCTTCTTGGGGTTCAGTTGCAACCAGCTAGAGGCCAACCAGTCATTAATCTCAGCCAGGTAGTTTTTCAGAACATCCACCACATTGCATGTCCCAGGGGTAAAGGACAGATACAGCTGGGTATCATCGGCATAGCAATGAAAATCCTGACTGTACTTCTTAATGATCTCACCCAGGGGCGGCATATACACAGCAACAACATTGGTGACAAGACCCAATGCTGAGGTAATCCACAAGACAGAAGGCTAGGGGAGGAAGAGAAATTCTGCATCACAACCCTTTGCCTCCTGTTTGTGAGATAGGACCCAAATCAGCACTTGACAGTGCCAGCAAGTCCACAAAATTCCCTCAGGCAGTCGAGCAACACAGAATGGTCCACCATGTCAAAAGCTGAGGAGAGATCAAGGAGAATGAGAATTGTCCCCTCTCCTCTATCTCTTGCACTGAGAAGATCACTATGCACCCGAACTAATGTGGTTTCTGTACAGTGCCCTGCATGAAACTCAGACTAGAGCAGATCATAGATATCAAAGGCCATGAGGTATTCCTCGAGCTGCTGTGCCACAGTCTTCTCTACAACCTTTCCCAAAAATGGAAGGTTGGAGACAGGATGGTAATTCACCTTGATGTCAGGGTTTAAAGATAGTTTCTTCAGAAGGGGTCTCACCAGTACCTTCTTCAAGGCATCTGGGAAGACCCCCCTCTGACAAAGAGTACTGAACAATCAAGGTGAACACCAGGCCTACAGAGTCAAAACATCCCGTTAAGAAATGAGTTGGTACTGGGCCCAGTTTGCAATATGTGTGCTTCAGCCTAGAAACAACCTCAATGACCTCGGCCACCTCCACCAGTATAAACTCCCACCAACCAGGTGGAGTGCTCCTTGGACAATCAGGGTGACCACTGTCGGCCACACTGAGGTTCACTGGCAGAATTCCCTGCCTGACAGTGGACACTCTGTCCGAGAAAAAAAAAGCAAACTCATTGCACAAAACATCTGAAAATGCTTTTTTTGGCTCTAGACAAGCTAGATGTAGTGGTGGGCAAAATGGGCTCAATCCGCTCCGCGAAGCATTTCATGGAGCACAGGCAGATTCGCGGAGTGCTCCACAACGTGAAGTGGAGTACTTTGCGTTATAATGAGGAACATGAAGTGTATTAGAAAAAGCTAATTCGTGTTACTCCGCCTCCCATTGTCACTACTCTTTCAATTTTTAAGGTGAAGTACATAGGTGGCAGTTCACTTCGCCTCACTTTGTCTTGTGTTTGAGCTCCAAAGGCAGATTTTGAAGTGATTTATGGGAGTACCGGTCACATGGGCTCTATATTGATCTGCACAGCCTCAGTTCGGGGTAGTGTGAGTAGGAGACAGTGTGTTCTGATAGCTGTCTGTAGGAATCTTGTAAAAGCTGTTCAAAAAGCATTTTTGCTTTTTTGGGGGGGGGGTGGAATCCAACTGTAGGTCATCAATTATAGGAAACCCTCCTGAGCTCACATCATAGAGTATTTTTGTTTGTGTGTGGATTTTGAATGTTAATTTACAACATTGAGTGTGTGTGGTGAAAGACAGTGAAAGTGTGCTGTGTGGGGGAGGGTCGTATCTGTGTGTAGGTAGTTTTAAGTTGGAGAACTAGTGATTTCTTTGTTTTTTGGTTATTTTTTGTTATATAACTGACTGTGTTACTGTACACATAGTAAAATTGTCAATGATAGTAGAAATTTCTTGCTGTTTGTTCTGTGAATGTGGTGCAGCATTTCATAAGGTCAGGTTGTTTGAATTAGAAATTTACATTATGTGGCAGTACACTGAACTTTTGCATTTGCTTCGCGATTCGCCTCTCAAGATTCAGCATTGTACACAAACTGTTCTGTGCTGTGTGCAGTGTTATGCGTATCAAAATATAATTCACCTTATAAAATTTGTGACACAGACTAGTGTAAGTGCAACTAAGCGCAGCAGTGTGAACCTGCTATCTACTGCAGCTGCCTGATTTTGTACTGTGTTTGTGTTCTCTGCTGTTAGTTTTGCTGTTTGTATTGTAGTGCCATAAAAATCAGCACTGTCTGTATTCAGTGCCCCCCCCCAGCTCCCAGCCCTATGTTCAAAAGGCTTTTTTTACCAGACTGAATTGTTTTTGTGAGTTTGTGACCCCATCAGCATCGCTGGTTACTGAAGTTGTTTTAATTCTGTGACAGTGTCACAGTAGTCTCTTATCTGTTGCTGAAGCCACAGTTGTTTATTTTGCTTCACATCCAGCCAGCGTCCCTCCAGTCAGAAAGTGAATGTATCAAAATCTGAATTTGGTAATAATATGTGTGGTTGATCCCCCAAAATGCCTGAAAGGAGACAGGCAAGTAAAGCTGTTTCTGGCCATGGCAATGTTGGCAGTAAGAGGGTCTGTGGGCGTGGTAGTAGTACGTGGACCTAGAAGTGCATTGCTGATGTGAGGAAAGGTATTTCTCCTGCAATGTTTTTTACAGCCCAATCAGTAGCTTCACTCATAGTTGGAGGAAATGATGTTTTCCCAGTCGGTGGTGTTAGTGTTACTGGTGTTAGTGTGATGGAGGTAGTATTAGCATTGTTGCATCAAATTGTAATTCTAACCAGTGTACCATATTCAAACATATTGAGTGCAAAGCAGTGCAAGTGAGTGACAGCGTAGATAATGTCGTACTTCCCAGTAACATCTCATTGACTGAACCTGAAGATTCTGATGAGCATGTCAATGATAGCATACAATGTGATATTCCATCCACCGTGGCACTTAACGTCACGCATTTTCCATGCAGTGATTCACAGTGTGATGAAAAAATATCAGGTGATGGTGGTGTAGATGCTGATGATGAATGTGATGATGCTGATGATGATGATGTTGCTGTTGTTGCAACATGCAGTCCACATGTTAGCATCCAAGCAGAAGATGTGGATGTGTGTGACAGTGATGTTGATGAATATGATGATGATGAAATTGACCCCAGTGGGGAACTGGAGAAAAAGAAATTAAATGTGGCTGTGTCTGAGTCTGTTTGCAGGAATCCCCCCCCCCGTAAAAACTTGTGATTTACTGGTTTTAGTTGATGATGATGATGGTGATGATGATGATGATGATGACGACCCAGTAATCAATATGATAGGTAGTCTTGGTGGTCAGTTTCAGTCCAGGGTGCAGTGCCAGAAACATCACATGCCCCCCACTCAGTGCTTAAAAATAAAAGACTTAAATAAGCCACATCATCATGGACATGTTAAAAGCAGAGCATCACACTCTTGTTTGGGATTTTTTGTTCAAGATGCAAATGATGATTCAGTTGCAATCTGCCAGGTTTGCCATGTGCACGTGTGAGTCGAGGTAAAAAGGGGGGCCATCTTGGGACAGAAGGACAGCATACACATCTTAAGAATAGGCACTTGGCTCTGTGAACCCAGCACAAGCTGGCAGCTAATACCACAGTGGGGCATTCACCCTTATCACTGGCAACCATAGCCAGCATGTTATCCCCTTCCATGACTGTTAAGCCCAGTAGGAAATTAAACATGTGCAATAGTGTGGTAATAAAAGCAGAGGATTACTACAGGCACGATGAGGTGGAGGACCATAATGACTTTGAAATGTTGTCCAGTGCTGGTGAGAGTAGCAGTTTTTGTGGTGGTGGTGAATGCAGTATGTCTAGTGCAAGTGGTATATCAACCCCGGTTGGCAAATCTGGAAAAATAACATAATTTCTGGGTTTGTCATCATCACCTGTGCAACTGTCTTTATCAAATATCCACACTCCACCCCCTGCCAATGCCATTCATCACAGAGCGCAACCATTTGTGACCAACAACACACCCCGTGTAAAACGTTTAAGTCAGCCCACATTAGAGTGTTTTTGCACATAAGGTGAAGTTCCCCCCCAATCATACAGTGTCACCTGAACTTAATGATGCTGTAGCGGAAATGCTGGCAATTGATCTTTTGCCCTTCTCCTTTGTGGAGAATTCTGGGTTCCAGTGGTTTGCTGCCTGTGCCTGTCCAAAATGGAAAGTCCCATCCGGGACATACTTTTCTACCCGTGCTGTTCCCGAGGTGTTCCACACTGTCTCCAAGTCAGTAAGATATGCCCTTCAACATTCCTCCTCTCCATTCATCCATTTAAGTATGGATATGTGGACAAGTGGCAAAACAGCAGGGAGTTCATATCTGTGTATAACTGCACACTGGGCGCAGGTGCCGGGGGTTGTTTGCTATGTTAGTAGTGTGAATAATCAGTGCAGTAAGGTGGATTGTCATGGTAGCAATCTTCCTGGAATTCACCAGCATGCAACAATTGCTATGCGCAGTGTGACCTGTTCACACACTGGTGAGAACATGTTAGATGTGGTACTGACTGAAACTGACAGATGGCTAAACCCTCTGTCCCTGAGAGCAGGGTTCATAGCAAGTGACAATGGGTCTAATGTGGTGAAATGCATCATGAATGGTGCTTTTTTTCGTGTTCCATGCATGGCTACTGTTTAAATCTTGTGGTTCAGGAGTTTCTGCAGCACCCTGACATAAAGGAAATGCTGACCATTGCACAACATATCTGCTCTCACTTTTCAAGGTCTGGAAAGGCCCATGACCAACTGCAGCAATTGCAGATACAAAACAGCCTGCCTCAGCACTGTTTGAAGCTGAAAGTTGTCACCCGATGGAACTCCACATTATACATGGCAGAGAGGGTGTATGAACAATACAAAGCCATCTCAGAATATCTTGTTATGCACACTAAATGTGACAGTTCTGGGGCCTCCATGTCTATGACAACTGAACAGTGACACCTCATGGACTCTGTAATAACAGTTTTGTGGCCTTTTGAGCATGCCACACAGGCAGTTAGTGGTGAGTCTGCCTCCATTAGCCAATCAATTCCACTACTGTGGGTGCTGAGGTAGACATTGGTGAATGTACAGCATAGCCTTGATGTTGCTGGAGACGGTGGTAGCAGTATGTTGCTGCAACACACGCTGACAGCATTCGACCAGAATCGTCACATTGTGAGCATTCAGCATAGTGACAGTTTTGCCATAGCAACAATGCTGGACCCACAATACAAATGTGGAATTGCATCAGTGTTGGAGGGAGGGCCTGAACAGGTAAAAAATATCAGTGGTCAACTGGTGCGCTTGGTTCATGAGGCACAGAAGTCACGTGTCAAGGTAAGCAAACCTCAGCAGCATAATCCAGCTGAGGGTGTAGCTGGAGGACCAGCAAGCATATCATGCAAGGGTAAGGGGACTGTAGTTCTAGGTAGTCTGTCATCCAAAGTGGGTGGCATCAACCAGCTTTGGGAGGCTTTGTCCCAAGTGGGTATTTGTGAAATAAATGATTCTGGAGAATAGGCTGATGCATCAATAATTGGACTTAGTGTGGCACAGAGAATGGTTGAGTCATATTTGTCTGAAAACAGGCATTTGACAATAAGTGAAGATCCTCTTTTGTACTGGAGTGGAAAGTACAGTGAATGGCCAGAGCTGACTGCAGTGGCACTGAAGTACCTCACAGGTCCACCCTCCAGTGTAAGTGTTGAGAGGGTATTCAGCTCAGCAGGTGTAATAGTCCAGGATCATCAGACAAACCTGTCTCTTGAAAATGTTAGTTTGCTAACATTCATTAAAATGAATGAGAGGCACATACCAGCACAGACTGCAACCTCGGTATTCGTACCCCGGCCCAGTCATGGAGGTCTTGCTGATGTGGAAATGGAGCATCCTGGTGGCACTGGCAGTGGCTGCCTGAAACAGCCCACCACTGACATAGATGATGACACAATGGAGAAAGAATTTCCCAGTGGTAAGACTTCAGACATCAATGACTGTGAGGGCAATTTTCTTTATGAGGATGATGATGTGGTTAATGTTGGCAGGTTTTAACTGCAGTATTTAAAAGGCGGTGTGCCCCCACCACCCAGGACCACCACCGGGACTGATGTTATGCAAGTCTGCCACCATGAGTCTTTCTGCCCCCCCCAGGACCACCACAACTGGAACTGATGTTATGCAAGTCTGCCACCATGAGTCTGTCTGCCTCCCATGGACCACCACCACCACCACTGGGACTCATGTTATGCAAATCTGCCACCATGAGTCTGTCTTCCCCCCATGGACCACCACCACCACTGGGACTGATGTTATGCCAGTCTGCCACCATGAGTCTGTCTGCCCCCCATGGACCACCACCACCACCACTGGGACTGATGTTAAGCAAGTCTGCCACCATGAGTCTGTCTGCCCCCCACAGACCACCACCACCACCACCACCGGGACTGATGTTATGCAAGTCTGCCACCATAAGTTTGTCTGCTCCAAACAGACCACCACCACCACCAACGGGACTGATGTTATGCAAGTCTGCCACCATGAGTCTGTCTGCCCCCCACAGACCACCACTCCACCAGTGCACCTCCATCACCAGCTTCTTAATATTTAAACCATAAAATGAGTATGTGCACTCATGTTTGTTATGCTGCCTCACTTCCTTAAGTTGGATGTTTTGTTTTCTGTGGCTTTTCAGAGCAGCAGTGGCAAAACACATACAGTACACTTCATTTGTTTCTTTTACAGGGGAAAAAAACAGGCTCCATCGCTAATACTCGTTGGGAAAGATGCTGTAGCTGTTCCGTACAGAGAGGAACCGATGTAATATCCATGTGAAATCCATTCTGGTAAGTATGAAGATTTTATTTTATCCATTTTATTGTTTTGTAAAGACTGCTGCAAATATTGCACACAACAGGTTGTGTTAGTTGACAAGATCTGTCTCTGAAATGTAACTTGACAATAGGGTTTGAGATTTGAGAACCAGGGAGGGACACATAACAATGAAGTTGTAACTTGTAAGAAGTCATTCATTTCTTTTTTTAGGAAACTTCGAGATGCTTTGCTGTTCTGTCACAATAGCCTTATCCAAAAAAGTTCTTCAACATCAGGCACACCTCTCCCACAAGCTTGGGAACACATGCAACACTCTGAAGTCATTACATTAGATGACCATAACCATCATTAACAACCGGGCTCCAGAAGGATGCTGATGAAATCTGTGAAGAAGTAAGAAAATAAGAAACCATTACAGACAAAACTGAAAATATGATTCCCCCACCCCCCCAAAAAAAAATACTTACCTTCATGTGCTTGAGAGTTATCCATTTCCAATCTAAGCACAAAACATTCTCATTGAGCACTGGAATGTGTACATTAACAGTTTATGAGTCACCTGTGTGATGCAGAACAATAGCATGAGTACATGTGCATGTCAAGTTCAACCCCTCCTCCTCATCACCTACAAAATACACAACCATATATCTATATATATATCTACTCACCAAGGCTACTATTAGTGTACAGCCAAAGGGCACCTTTCAATCCAGTTGAGATGATCACATTTCATTTGGTGGAATCATCTCGCACAACACATTGGACCAGCAACACAAACCTCACCGTTATCATTTTATACTGGGGTATGTGCTGAAACAGTCTCATTTCAGTTTGTTACCACTTGTCAATTTTCTGCACACAAGGAGGATGCATTGTGGGCCTGCAGAAAAAATCTGGGGACTCTGCGCCACCACTGCACGCATGACTGAGTGAGCCATTAATTCTAGGGGACTTTGTATGTGCCGAAAAAGTCTCATTTCACTTCATTACCACTTGCCAATTTTCTGCACACAAAGAGGATGCATTGTGGGCCTGCAGAAAAAATCTGGGGACTCTGTGCCACTTTTGTGTGTTCTGGGATTTTTGCTGTGAGCTCATAGTCATGATGTCATAGTGACATTTTTACAATTAAAGCAACATTGCAAGAATGTCCTCACAGTTCTGAACTGTACTTTTTTATGCTACTTTACATTGCCACAGCAACCACTATTTACGTCCAAGTCGTCAGTGACTTGAATGATACGATTCTTCTCACAATTTAAGTCTGCTTCTCTTACTCCTACATTTTTTCATGTATGAAAACAAAATAAGCACATCTTCCAATATTGTTCCGACCAGCTTTGTATTTATTTGCAGCTGCTTTTCAATAACTATTGTTCCGTGGTGTCATATAAAACACTGACTGATGCATAACTGTTAGTTAACAACAGAAGTGATATATGACAAGTACTTGATGTGATGGAGAAAAGCAGAGGAAAACAATGCCAAAAGACCTGGTCACACTCACTGTCAGCAGCACCAATTTAAAAGGAATGCTCCTCTCATTATTTCACACATGAAAAAAGGTAGTACAGCACACTCAACTACTGCAAATTATCGTATTATTCCAGTCAGTCAGGATGTAAGTAAAGGAAGTTGTAACATAGTATTAAAAAATATAGGTCAGAGTTATTAACAGATTGTTGCGCTGCTGCTTTACAGACAGTCACCACATTACATAGTTATGGTGATGCACATAAACTAATATGTGGAGGCATTACTACACTGGAATATTTCTTGCTCCACAGAGTGCAATATATGTCTGTGAAAACCACCCATAATTTCATTACAGTGAGTCACATGATGGAGGAATTAACAATCTGAAAAGCAACCCATATTGTGCCACACTTTCTCAGCAACGTTAAGACGTGATGGCAGGGGGAGCGCAGATGCATGCTCCGCTTTACTGAATGTCCAGCACCTATCCCAAGCAATATTTCCTAATGTTATAAAGTTCACTTTGTGGTGAAATGTGGGATGTTTCCACTAACAAGGCTCTTCTTACTGGAAACGTGGCCACACATTTCACCACAAATTGACCATTAACATTAAGAAACATTCGGAAACCTGCACAATCGGATATTCACAGTAAGGAGCATGTACACACGCGCTCCTTGACATCACGTCCTAATGTTGCTGATAAGGGAGGCAGAATGTGGGCAGCTTTTCAGAATGGGAATGCCTCCATCACCTGACTCACGGTAATGGATTTATGCCTGGTTTTCAAAAAAGTGTATTGCACTATGTGGTGCAAGAAAGATTCCCTGGAAGGAAAATGAGTATGATTTAATAACAAATAAAAACACACAACAAAAAGTACAACACAGTAGTGGTGGGGTCAGGGGTGGGTGTGGGTGTGGGAAGGCCAAAAACAATACCCGGATTTGCTATGGCCATGGGATGCCATGGTGGTCCAGCAGCAGGTGCAGCACTGAAAGTATTTGCTGCTGCTGTGCTTCCGCTCTGGTAACCTGCTGCTCCAAAGCACTGAAATGCTTGTTGTTTTCCTCCAGTGCTGCCCACACCAGGATGAGGTCAGATTGGCTTACAGGGACTGTGGCGGGGTCCACTACAGCGGGTAATCCAGGTAGTGGGGCTGGTGGTGGACAGGATGGTGCTGGTGGCTGTGGTGGTGGTGTTGGTGGTGCTGGTGGTAGAGCAGCTGATGTAGCCCTCCTCCTCCTCCTGCTGTGGCTGTGACTGCTGCGAGGCACATCTCCCACCCCAGCAGCACACTCGGCCACTGCCATGGAAGGGCCAGCAGGTGGATGCCTGGCCCCTTCTGTGACAGCCTGCCACTCTGCTCTGTGGTGATTTAGCATGTGGGTGCACTGGCCACTGTTCCCCAAATGTGTCCCAGGTGGCCCATGGTGCACCAGCACACCACACACATGGCACTCCACCACTGTGCTGTCTCCCCACACACAATTAAAAAAACTCCCACACTGGGGACCAGACACAGTATGCACTTTTCGGGCATGAGTCCCACCACCACCCACAATTGCCAGGGCCACCTCCTGTGGCTGTGGACATGGTGCTGCTGGAACCCCAACAGCTGCTGTTAGTGGTGGTGGCGGAGAAGGTGGATGTGCAACAGCCACCGGTGGCATTGGTGCTGGTGCTGCTGCTGCTCCTGTTGCTTCCACGGGGGAAGCAACACTGGCCAGGAGTCTGGAGCGGTCCAACATCACACGACCACCCCACCCCCCACAGGTCTGCACTTCTCCCCCTCCTAACCTGCCCATGGGCCAGCGACTCACCTTCTCTGACTCCAACATGACCCTCCATCCTCTTGGGTCCATGGCATCACACACACACACACACACACACACACACACAGTCAGTCACACAGACAGAACAAAAACAAAACTTATACAAACAAATTCACTAACCAAAATAACACTAAGACAATACAAGCACTAAATAAAATAGCTTCTAAAACAGCTGTTTGATTGTTCTGGCAAGCAGTAACAAGAAACGAGAGCCAAGCAAACTCCTCTCCTCACACAATTTTGCTTTCTCCCTGTACAAATGCAAAGGAGAAAGTGAAACTGCTTCTCTGACTCACTTCCTTCCTGCCTGGCTAAAGCATGTGACTTACAGTACTGCAGGCCATGTGATATGCCTATTTTCTTCTCACTTCACCTTACTTCATGTTAAGGCATAATGAGAACGCGAAGTGGTAATAATAACATGAAGTGAGCACTTTGCAGGTCCCACTTCACGTTGTGCTCCACGGACGCGAAGTGTTCACTTCATGTCCTCTTCGTGGGTGGATTAATAATTCATTGCATCTCTAGCTAGATGTAATAGCCTGTCCACAGTCCGAAAAAGCATAGCTGGTTGGTTCTTCCTGGTGGCAATCTCCCTGGACAGGAACACTGTCTTCTTACAGTTGATTGTCTCCTGGTACACAACATAGTGTGCACGCAGGGCCAGTCTGTCTGCCTCCAGCCTGGTCCTCCGCCAGCAGCGCTCTAACCTCCAATCCTTGATCTTCATCACCTTGAGCTCCCTATCAAACCAAGGGGACCTCAAGTCAGAGGATCTGGGTCATACATGTATTGGTGCAACCGAGTTGAGTGTCTCAGACATCGTCTTATTATAGGCGGTGACTGCTTCACCCACGCCTCCATGTATGCGCTGCACACACTAGATAGGTCAACTACCACCAGAAAATCATCTGGGGTCAAACCCCTCAAAGGGTGCTAGCTTACCATCTCTGCAAGGTGAGGGCTCGGGGGGGGGGCCCTGAACAAGAGCTCCACTGTGCAATGATCGGACCAAATGACCTGATCAGTCTTAAGATTATCAATCTCAAGCCCCAGCAAGAAGACCAAGTCTAACATGTGACTGCCTTGGTGGGTCACGGCAGAAACTTCTTGCGACAGACCCAAAGATGACATCATCTGAAGGAGGTGATAACCCAGCCTGGATAATTCATCCTCGGCCCAAACAATGAAGTCCCCCAGAACTAAATACCTGGGGTCCTCCAATGTTTCACTGATGTCAAAATCAGCTATCTCCTTCAGGAACTCTCCTGCCACCCCGGGTGAGGGAACGGTAGATCAGGAGGATCCTGCAACCTGTGCCAGGACCACCACGGATGTCCACACATTGAAACGAACTTGGTGTTTTCACTGGGTGCATGATGAAGCTTAGCTCAGATCTAAAACAGATGGCCACACCCCTGCTGCTGTGTTCCACTCTGGGGCAGTGCACAATGGAGCACCTGGGGGGGATGGCAGCCTCTAAAACTGGGCCAGCATAATCACCCACTCAGGTCTCCATAGTGCATGCCAGATCGACCGACGAAACCAGATCTGCTATAATTGTAGTCTTATTTCTGATCAATATGGCATTGCACAGCACTGCCCTCAGGGGATTGGTGGACAGTGCAGCCCCTCTTGCTGCCTGCCCACTCCGTCTGGTGGGGACCCTGGGGATGGGAACCAAACATGTCTGGCTTCTCTCTAGGACTCATCAAAGCCCAGGGCACCTTCTACACTTAACCACCTCTATCCTGCCCCCTTCTGGTGTGCACAAGGCACCCTGCCAAGACAGACCAGTGTGGCACCTCTTAATCCTGACCTTTTGACAGCATTGTGCTGTGGTGTTGGAAACTGGGAGGTCAGTGAAGGGCCACAAGTCAAAAAGCTGGGATGCCCCATTCACAATGCATGCCCTCCCCAGACACCCCCAGACACATGCCAACCAACTAAAGCCCTAAAGCAGCGAGGAAACGTCACTAAATAAACATGCACACACACACACACACACACACACACACACACACATCAAACACACTAATACAGTAAAACCTAGACAACACACACTACATACACAGCCACTAACTCCCTTCCCCACCCAATTATCCTGGTCAGATAAAGAAATAAAAATAAAATAATCAGGGGGGAGAACACAGGTAACTATGTGTGCTGCAGAGGTTTCAGATTAATGAAACAGAGAAATGCAAAATGCCCAGAACAAGAAGAAAACTAGCTGCCCAGTCCAAAAGTCAGAGATTTTCCTAGGCTGGTAACTAACTTTGATGCAGAAGGAGCCTGGGTGCTCACACCACCATAGTTCCAAGGTCTTAAAAGGACTGCACATCCAAACAAGATGGAGATTGGGATTGCCAATGAGGACCGGAAGTGTTGTACTGTTTTCCTGCACACTGTCCACATGTCCACTGCCTTTTTGGTTATAACAGAGGCCATCTTGTTCAGTAGGACACTGCAAATATTCTGTATGAAGTTGCATGCCGGGATCCTGGTCAGCATCTGAAGTGGGGGTTACTACAGGAAAGCTAACTCTGAGTGGATGCAGAGTGGAGGGTAAGAGGGAGGGTTATGTTGGCAGATGACACTGGTTATGCAATCCAGTCATTGGGGTAACACATAGATCTTCATAATGGTGCTCACCTCTTGAGGTATATAGGCGTTGTCGTGCCTTGGGGATTGCACGGAGGAGGTGGGAAGGGTTCTTCAGCTGGGGGGGAGGAACAGAGTGGGCTGATAAGGGTGGTGAGGACAGGGAGATGCCCTGGGGTGAAATGGGTCCAGGATAGGGGTTTGCAATGCCTGGTTTCCATACCCACTCCTCCAAGGCCTCTCATCCAACTGGGCAGTGTTATGCAACACCAGGTCTATAAAGAACAAGACAGCAATCATTGCTGATCTTGTTGAGCCATCTAACCTGGCTTGCATCACTGAAACCTGGCTCAACGAGAATGCTGGTCCCATATTGGAGTTAGCTATTCCAGCCAGGTACTCAGTAATACATCGCCCGAGATTGGATTGGGGGGGGTCACTATTTGTTTTAAATCAGAATTGGGCCTTGTAAAGGTTCCAGTGATGACCCCTAGATCCTTTGAGTGTATCAAGGGAGCAGGTGTAGGCAGCAGAATCCTACTCGTCTACCGTCCACCCAGAGATGAGAAAGTTTTTATGCAGGAAGTTGCAGACTTCATCGTCAGCCTGTTGTTGGAGCCCTCCAGGTGGTTGGTCTGGTGGACTTCAATGCCTGGGTCGATTATGAACTCTCATATTTTGGTCAAAGCTTCCTCCAATTGATGATTTCATTGGGCTTTACACAGATTGTTACCGCTGCTACCCATATTCAGGGTCACTCTCTGGATCTGGTGTTCACCCAGGGGATGGAGATCACGGAACTGGTGGTGGAACCAGTTGGTTGGTCTGACCATCACTCTATAAGGTTCAATTTCACAGCCCCCCCATGAGACCAATCCCCTTGGAGATGGTCCAGTAGTGCCCTTTGAGGTGAGTTACTCCTGAGGGTCTGATGGCGGTGCTGGACCTATTGAGTTGGCCTATGGAGTGCATGGAACCAGATGTCTTAGCAGTGCACTATAATAACATGGTGCTGAGGGCTCTGGATTCCATAGCTCCTGTCCATGTTCATCCCTCTCCCTCTGCCCTCGGTCCCCCTGGTTTGATGGGACATTGAGAGAGTTGAGGAGAGTGGGGCAGAGATTGGAATGCTGCTGGCTGAAATCCACTCTGGAATTTGACAGACGTAGATTGATGGCCTGTTATATGGACTGTCAATTAGAAATCTCATGTAAGAAGGCAGAGTTCCTGTCAAGGGAGATAGATGCATCAAGAAATCAACCTGCTCAACTCTTCCAGACTGTGGATAGACTGTGCATTCCAGCCTGTCTGCAGGGTCGGAGAGCTTTTTCACAAATAAAGTGTGATGAGTTTGCTCAATTCTTTGATGATAAGGTGTCATTGATCAGGTTGGAAATCCACAATATGCATTCTAATGTGCATGGCAGTGATTGATGTGAAGTTACAGGCCCTCTGTCTGCCTGGACAGATTTTGATCAGCCAGCAATCATGGATATCATGAAGATTGTCCAGGGCTTGCAACCGACTTGCTGTAGTTTGGATCCTGGTCTTATGCACCTCCTTGTGGGGAGCGTGGATTCGATCAGACCAGTCCTTGCTGAGATAGTCTGGTGCTCTTTGGACCCAGGGGTGGTTCCAGAGTCTCTAAAAGAGGCTATCATGACACCCCTTTTGAAGAAACCTTCCCTTGACCCATACTGTCTCGCTAACTACAAACCGATCTCTAACCTGCCCTTTTTGGGAAAGGTTATTGAGAAAGTAGTTGCATTGCAGCTCGATGACTTTCTTACCATCCAAGATGTCTATGATCCTCTCCAGTCTGGTTTCAGGAAGAGGCAAAGTACTGAGAAGGTATTGGTTCTAGTACTAAATGATCTTCTAATAGCGAGAGATCAGAGGAGCCGTTCAATCTTGGTTCTCCTTGATCTCTCTCCAGCATTTGACACCGTAGACCATGGGATGTTGTTAGAGCACCTGCGGTTGCTCTGTGGACTGTCGGTGACAGTCCTCAGATGGTTTCATTCTTTCCTCATGGGCAGAATTCAGAGGGTAGTATCAGGAATTTTCTCCTCTGCTCCCTTTGCTCCGCCCTGTGGGGTGCTGCAGGGTTCTGTGATTTCTCCCATGTTGTTTATGGTGTACATGCTGCCGCTGGGAGACATTATAAGGCATTATGGGCTGAGTTTTCACTGCTATGCAGATGATACACAGCTCTTTATGTCCTTTGTACCCGAACAGAATGACGCAATATCGGTCTTTAACGACTGCCTCACTGAGATACAGGACTGGATGAGTGCTAACTGGTTAATGCTGAATCCAGACAAGACTGAGGTGTTGGTTGTGGGCCTGGGTCACCGTGCAGAGAAATTGACTCCTGGGTTTCCCTCTGGCCTTGTGCTAGGGGGTAACCAGTTGAGTCCTTCTGAACAGGTGCAGAATCTGGGCATAATCCTTGACAGTGAGCTGACATTGAAGATGCAGGTGTCAGCCATTGTCAAGTCTTCCTTTTACCATCTGAGGAATATTGCCCAGATAAAACACCTTGTTCCACACGATGACCTTCTTATGTTGGTTCACGCCTTTGTTTCTTCACATCTTGATTATTGTAATGCTCTATATCTAGGGTTGCCAGGGGTGGATCTCCGTTGCCTGCAGCTGGTGCAGATCGCTGCAACCAGGTTGTTGACTGGGTTAATAAGAACTTGCCATATCCCACCTGTGCTGCATTAACTGCACTGGCTGCCGGTGTGATGGAGGATCACCTTCAAGGTTGTGATGCTAACATATAAGACCCTACACGATCAGGGACCAGGCTACTTGTAAGATCTCCTTGACCCTACTGCCCTTTTCACCCACTCCATTCCACCAATGAGGGATTGCTAGAGATTCCCAGGGTTCATCTTCAGTCATCTTGGGCCAGAGCCTTTTTGTTTCATATCCCCAACCCTGTGGAATTCTCTACCTCATCGGATTAGAGAGTACCTCTCCACAGAGTCATTCAAGGCTTCTTTGAGGAGCTATTTATTTGAATTAGCCTTTGAATAAATTCTCCTGTTGCCTTTTAATTGGTTTTATATCTGTATTTATTGTGATGGATGTTATTTTGTGATGTAGCTGTGCTTTGATATTTTGAAAAATGCACTACAAATACTAAATACATTTTGATTTGATTTTGATTTGATTTGAGGGGAGAACAGTGGGCACCCTTTCGGTTGGGGCAGGTTCTCAACTTGACTTGTGAATTATCAGATAGGGTTTGATTTGGTGCACATCTATAATTTGACTTGCAACTGCATCCACTATGAGGAGTTGTGTGGTCCAGTCAATTGTTCATAATTCTGCCTTTTCTCCCTAAGGTTTGGGGGCTCTATTACTAGGCTAGGTTATAAGGAGGGGTCTAATGGTGCACAATCAAGCTGAATGACCCCATCACATCATGTTAGTTTGGCCCTTAGAAAGAGTCTGGTTCTCATGTTTCCCTAGGCATCTATTGTCCCCAATAGCAGGAAAGTAAGACAGGCATACAGTGGCACAAGGAGGCTGGGGGGAGGGCTGAGGGCTGTGGGTCATCACCAATCACAATGGCTATAATCTTCTATGCAGAGACAGCATTAGAGTCTAATATCCAAAGATGGTGCACAAATGGGCTGCCCTCAGCAAAACCTGAAGTCTGGGTACTATTTTAAAAACCAATAGCAGTGCATGATTATTTGATGTTCACCATGTATAACCTCCAGTTTGCATAGTATGGGTTTCTGCTGTCCCTGACCTGTCCAGTAATGAGATTCAATGTTCATGGGGATTTGGGAGCATGCAGAAACCAAACCAGAAAAGATGAAGTCAGAGGGTCTATTATGCTTATAATGAGTTACTGCTGCAGGCCTCTATAAAGCGTTTTCTCTACTCAGACATTGTTTTCTTCATATAACATGGGGTTGGTTATTTACAAAATTGGGGGTTACATGGTGCTCTGGGGTCCATCAATGCAGAAAATATGCTGATGGGGCTAGAGCTCACTGTCTCGGTTGTAGGAAAGTGATGTTCCCATCTCCATGATCCACCATTTGAGTGAGATCTTTCTTTCCCAAAGACTTTGGAGGTGGAGACACTTTAGGGTTTGGAGAGGGAGGATGGGAAGCTCTAAGGGCATTTTCTCTGTGCGGGAATGTTGGTTTAATGTATATCCACCAGTCATGTGCCCAATTAAAGTTTTAATGTGGGTCAGTTTGGAAGCACTGTTTTGCTAAGATTTTGTAAGCATATTTTGCAGCTGCAAAGTTACTATTTAGGCTTTACAAAGCTGCAATTAACTAGAAAAAAACTAGGTGGGGGATTGGCAGAGGACGTTTGTGATTTTTTTTTGTCTGCAATGCAGACTAATACACATGAACTGCAGAATGACAATTCAGAGGATTTCCTCAGAACTGTCATTCCACAGTTCATGTGTATTATTCTGCACTTCAGCCAAAACATTCCGTGGAACAGGATGAAAATTTGCCAGACACATTCAGAAGATTTCCTATTTGCCAAAGGCAAAAGTTCAGAAAATTCTATGAAACTTTTGTGACTATTCTGCTAAAGCAGAATTCCTAACTTTCACTCAGCTCTATGCTAATCACATTCACACCCTTTATGTGTGCACAACTGTTGTAACAACTGTGTGTGTTTGCTAGTCATGTGTATTTTCAAGGTTCCACCATGTTAGGGCACCGATTTCAGAGCACCAGTCAATTACAGTACCAGATTTTGGCAAAATTGACTTTTTTGTTTGTGGAGGGCGCATCCCCAATTACTAAAGATATCAACTCTGGGGGGGGGGACCTTGGGTATGGGGCACAGAGAGGTCAGCACAATTCCTGTCTGGTGCTCTAATTGACTGGTGCTCTGAACATGGTGCCCTAATGATCATAAACATATTTTCAGGGGCTGTATATGTTCTGCATTTACCTTGATGTTTATGGTTTTGTTTTTTCTGCTACTGAGGTTTACATCACAATAGTAGAAGTACAACTAATTCCCAGATTACTTCTACATCTCTTCACTAGTATCAGTAATTTCATTAGTTTTGATTTTGTTAAATTGATAACTATTTAATTGTTCTTTGGTCAATTCCATACGTTATTGCTTGGTAACTTATTTTTGTCAATTTCTTCCTAGGCATAATTTTACTGTTTATTTGTATTATACTTGTTCCATTTGTGTGTATTTTATATTCTGTATTTTTGCAATTATTATCTTTTCCACTTTCTCCTTCCTACAGGACACAGCTGTAAATGAGCTGTTACCAGCTCAGTTTGCTGTTCCTGGTAAAACCATTGAAATCAATCAATCAATCAATCAATCAATCAGTCAATCAATAAACTAATCAAGCAATCTCTTATCACATTAATACATTAGCAGCCATAGTGGATCTGACCACAGTTTGTTTATACATCAATTGGCTTCTCATTTTATCTTCCAAAATAAAATCATGTTAGGAAGAAAATATCACATAGTCAATCATAAAAAAAGATCACTGGTTATGAAAACGCACATATTTCTATTAAATCTATAGTAATTTAATTGAAAAAAGTTTACTTCTCTATAAACATCTGAAAACAGATTTGCAGTTTCCCATTAAAATACACTACCAGCCTTGCCAGTAAAGAGTTTCTGACTTCATAATCCAATGATGCTAACTAACACCAGGAATCCATCACTGATACTTTAAAATCAGCATCATCCTACTGCTAGGGTGTGATGCCCTAGTGATAGAATTTTATGATAATTATAGAATTTAAAATACAATTTCATACTCTACAGTGTGGCCATGTGCCCCCTATTGCCCTAAAATAAGATTTGTTCCTCCTCATGAAGGAGCAGGCACTCCAAAGTCAGCTTCAGTCTCCAGATGGTTCATTTATTTATTCCTATCAGTTTTTCATTGTTTTAGTTAGATTGATGATTATTCTGTATCAGTTAGGAGTCTAATTTGCTTATTTCAGTGGAATCCTGCATCTACATTACCTGCAATGTGGAGTACACTAGTCCCTGATGGAGAATTCTGGAGCAGTCAGAAATAGTGTTGACTTAGTATTTACACATTGGCTACACACACACACTGTATTATCACAATGCAAAAACAAATCAATAATTGCAAAAGTCAAACTTCTGTTTATGATTTGGGTTACATTTACACAGTACCAGCACTGCAAGACATAAAGGCTTTAATTTAAACATGTCTCAAGGGGTTTAAAGAGGAAGTGTGTACTTCTAATAAAGAGACAACTGATTATGTTACTTATTGTAGTTTCACACTTTAGTAATTACTTTATTCTTTTATAGCAAAATATTTATTGATGCCAGTAAACTTGTAAAAGTCTAGGGCAACTGATTTTAATACTTTGATGTATTTCAAACAGTATGTAATAAATGTGTGATTAAGTTCTTTTTAGATATTTATGTAGGTGTATGTGTTTGTATATGATAGTGAGTTTTTAAAAATATATGTTTAGTGTATTGTAGTTGGCTTCTAATGACTTATGGTCGAACAATAAAATTCTACCTACCTATTGATGCAGTTAAACAAGTGGGCTTTTAGAATTACTTTTCACACTGCCAGTAAAAAGAAATTCAGTAGAAACCTGGTATTGTGATGTCAGAAACTGCTAACTACTTAAGAGCCCACTGTGTTTTAGTGAGAAACTAAATAGATGTTTATGTCATTTTAAAAAGAAACAGATACTTCTTTCAGTAACAAACTTTGGCTTTTATATGTTTGCACTATTGTGGTCCACCATATGACTTTACATTTTTTAAAACAATATTTGGCTTCTCTTTCCTTCTTCTCAAGGAAAATCTGGTTAGGAAAACAATTTAATCTGCTAAATTATAACAAAAGATCACAGGTCATCACAATTACATATTTCTATTAAACATATAATACTTTGGTGGTAGAAAATGTTATTTCTCTATAAAAATTTGAAAACAAGTTTGCAGTTTTCCATTGAAATACACTGCCAGTGTTGCTAGTAAAACCTTTCTTACATTGTAATACAAGAATTCCATTGGTTTTTTTTTTGCTTATAGTTGGCAAACTACAAATAATATGATGAAAATGTAATTAAAGAAACAGATAAAAGCAAACAAAATGATCACATAAGCATCTAGGGGCCCAAACCTTCATTCTTTAAGATATTCCTCCTTACTAAGCACTTATTCTTTAAGCTGAAGCCTTTATTTAATCCCCAACCACATTTCTCATTTCTCAAGGAGTTAAAACTGAAACCTCTATCTGATGACCCAGCACATTCCTTTTACACTGTGAACTTTAAAGCTGTATTAAAATTAACTCTAACTGATATAACAATACAGAATTCCTATACCTTCTCATTCTGTCAGCAATGGTAGACAAAGGGTTAATCTTTCCTTTCCTCATGAAGACAATAGTACAATGGTGGAGGGGTGGACCTTCACTATACTGAATGGACAGGAGGTGGTGAGGTAATATTCCGCTCCTGTCTGTGGAAGAAGACAGGCTGTGATGCATTAGGAAAATTATTCCAGACATTCCAGAACCCTCTTTCTCTACTGATGTATCCATACTACATCTGCATAGCTTTGCTATGCAACCATAAGAACTGTGAAATCATACTGTTGGGATTGAGAGGTCAGGGTGTAGGAGGTCATAGAGGTCATAAGCATATCATTAGTCAGATCAATGAGCACACTATTTGTTGTGACAGTTAGATAATTAGATTCCATGAGCACAGTACACCTATTAGGTAATGTGACAGGTACATTATTTAGTTAGAGTCTGTGAGCACAATGTCCTCACACTGTGATAGATAGTTTTTAGATCTTTTATATTATTAGCTAGACTTTATGCGCTCAGTGTGTGTTTCCTACAAACACATACTGAGGAAGCTAGAACTCTTTTATTAAATTCTATGAGCTCAGTATAAGCACTAAGGCAAGTAATTTTTATATTTTCTAAAACTTTATATGCTTACATTAATATGTATTAGCCTTAAAAACCTTAGCATTAGTTCATTAAACACATGTAATAACTGGGGGACGCTGGTTATAATGGTTAACATGCACCAGCATCTCCTCAGCTCTGCTTGCACTGACTCGGTGGCTGCACTTTCACAATTCCCATCAGAACTGCAGTCGGAGAAACACTCTCCTGAAATGGCACTGGCACAGCAAACCTTTTGACAGAAATAAACACCCCAAAAATTAAAAAGCCCCAACCTTCACCAGAATGTGCAGTTTAGCATCTTACTCTGACCCATGTTCTGTTGTGCCCTGCTCGCACTCAGTCAGCCTCACTCACCAGTCTCTGGCATGTCCTGATCTTGCAGACGATAAACCACTAACTCAAAAATAAGAAACAAAAACAGAACTCCCCAGCCTGTATACTGCAAAATGTTTAAACATTTTTTTCAATTCTGGTTCCTAGTTGTCACAACGAAATGCAAATGAGCTAGAGAGTCAGACCTCTCAGCCTCATTTGCATAACATTGTGACAACGGCCACCCAAAGAACACCTCAAAACATAAACAGAAAATACTTGTAAGCAAAGTTTCAAAACTATTAACAACATTTTAACCCACTAGGACAAAAGTCTATGATTATCTTGTCTTGTAAAAATAATTCTAAAAAAAATAGCACACACAATGTTTTGCTAAAAAACATCAATTATTTTATTAACTGTGGTTGGGGAAAAAAACATCCTCCAGCAGTTACATGTAACAGTGCATGAGGGTGAGTGCATAAATGAGAAATTAATGATCACCCTTGGTTTGGGATGCTTTTATAAAACCTTGGGCTTCCTCAGGGTTTATGTGTAGCATCCGCACTTCGGTGGGCATTAATTTTCATTATGTACGTACCCCCATGCATTATTGTATATGTAATAACTGGTTGCCATTTTTTCTCATTGGAGAAGCTGGTTATAATTTGTTGTTATAACCCATGGGTTATAATTGCAAATATGTGCCAGTTTCTCTCTGCCTGGCTCTCTCTCACTCACTCACTCACTCACTCTCTCACTCACTCACAGAGCAGTAAAACCAGTCAACCTAGAAACATACATACCTCATGGTAAATTCACAATTGAGAAACCCGTGCCAAAGCACACAAAAAAAGCCCAAAACAGTAAATTTCTTGCTCACTAATCTTGCAATGCAGCTCTCTGTCTCTGTTATTACCACATAAACCGAGATAACTTCTGACCTCCAACATCTCATTATCATATTGCATAGGCAATGACAACCTCAAGCAACCAAAAGAAATTCAAATGGACAAAAAAAAATGTTGTCTCTAGTTAATGGGCCAGATTTTCAAAGGCCAGGGAATCGTGCAGGGTGCTTGCATCAAAAATAACTGATGCAAGGAGCAGGATGCATCAAACCTTGCTCCAGTTCTGATTTTCAAATGATGCTTGCACCTAAAACAGGTCTGCATGTGCCAGAGTGGCTTGCCCCATGCTTGCACCACAAAAATGCCTGCACCATGTCAGAAGGGATGCCTGTGTCATCGTAATGATTCACCATCCCTTTATTTGAGATTTTCAAAGAATGCCAGTCCTGTCTTTGTGCTTAAGATGCATATTGCTGTTAGACCAGCCAGAGCTGATCTAAGGGACACTAAAGCGTATAAACAGAGACCCACTGCAGGTGGTCAGACCTGACTATGCTACCATTAAGAGACAGTATTCCCCTGCAGGACTAGTTTAGAACATTTTTGGGGTGAAGTGCTGGCCATTTCATCTGCCATTTTATTTTACTTATCTTGCATCATTCTCATCTTTTGTGTCATTTTTTACTCAACTTGCACCATTTTTTAATCAGCTTGCACCATTTGTTACTCAGTGTGCATCATTTGTTTACTCAGTTTGCATAATTTTAATTCCTTGAGTTATTTTTTTGACTCAACTTGCACCATTTTTGACTCAACTTGCACCATTTATTTTGTTGCGGCTTGCGTCATTCTCATCCCTTATGCCATTTTGTTGAAGCAGTGGACCTCTTGCATCAGTTTGGAAGACTTTGTCACAGAAAATGCTTTTCTTGCAAAATATTGCATGAAGTATTTGGTGCCGCTAGAGCTGACCCAAGCTGCTTGTTTGCCGGAGCTTGCATGGAATTAAGGGGTCCTTAGAAAATCCGGCCCAATGTGTTTATGCATGTTTCTCTTCATTTACACAAGTTCTTTATTCCTTTATTTTAGTTGCTAATTGTTTTTGCTGCTTCTATTTACAGTTGCTGATTCTACTTGCTTGTGCTTACTTGTTGTTAGCACACAGAATGCAGGTTTAAAAGTAACAAGTTAGTATCTTTCAAAAAATGTATTTATTAACTGAAATACAAAGAAAATGCTGATCTGTACTAAACTGGCTCATGTTTAAATTTATTTCATGATACACTGGATAAAATTAACAAACAACACCCAATCTCACAGAAAATTTCTAATCTGGTTGGAGAAAAAACAGCAACCAGCAGTTACCTAAAACAAGACACAGGGGAAAGTGCAAAACTCAAATTTAGTGCACATGCTCAGTGTGGGATGCTTTGATAAACCCCTTGGGCTTCGCCTTCAGGGTTTATGTAGCATCCCACACCTTGGGTGTACATTAAATTCTTGTTATGAACTCCCCCCATGTATTATTCTATATATTATTTTAGGATAGGCAAATTTATTGGGTTAAATACAAACAGTTAGAATGAGAGGAAATCACCTCAAATTATAAACTTTCAAAAGTGATGGAGGAAGACTAATACATTTGTTTGTGCCTCAAATGTCCCATAACTCAGATTATACTGCACAGTTCTCTTGAAAAGGCTGCCTTGTTTAGGAATAGTCCAGATATCTTGTCTCTTTCTCTCTGATAAATATGTTATTCCTGTACCAGAGAGAAGGACACTGCACCTATGAGGTCATGTTTGACCCTCATGGAAAACATGTATTTTTAAAAATAATACAGAGCCTTTGGAATTAATGGAGACAATCTGTCTATGGTATAACATAAATATGGACTAAACTGTTATCTAAGTTGTCCACACAGTCTGATTGCCAGCGATGGCATCACTACAGCCTTCTCGCTGTTCTTGACCCTACTATCAATGGGGCCGATTCACAAAGAAGCATGCAAGGGGTGCATATTGGGGTGCACAGCTCCACACCCAAGGGAGTTCCATGTGGGGGCCACATTCATGACCACCAGCCTCGCCCGGCTTTGTTATGCAGCCCCACCTCCCTGAGGGCAGATCCATGTGGGAAAGGTGGGTAGAGAGTGCAGAGCCTGACAGGTAGCCAATTGGCTGCCCAGGCAGTGACTCACAATGCATCCCTTGTGCACTTCTGGTGCCATGTTGCTGGCTGGTGTGCAGTGCACTGACCAAGCCATGGAGGTGGTCCTCCCTGTGCACCTGATCCCAGCTACCAGAAGTGTCCCAATGGCAGGGCTGCATTGATGGGGGGGCTGTACCCCCCGCTGTACACACCGCATCTGGAGGCAGCCTTCCCAGGGGCATGTAGCCAGCCCCAGTGATTTATGGCTGCCTCTCAAATGTGGAACAGGAATCCCCTGCACACAGCACTCTGCAAGGTTGTGCATGCTGTGGAGTGCTGGCCCGTCCCCCCGTACTGCCCCCCTGGCCTGCCCCCACATGGAGCTCCATGTTCAACCAGGGGATCGGGTGTGTAGTGGGGGGTGCATCCTTTTCCTGCATGTGGCAGAGGGGTGTAGTGGATGTGGGTGACTGCTATTGGCTATGCACCACTTATGTGAATAGCAAGGAAATTGATGTAGGGGTTTCCAACCACTTGCACCCCACCCTCACCAGCCCCCACCAGCAGATGGGGGTGTGTGTTGAGTTCAGTCCTAACTCTCACCCCATCCCATGTATAAACAAGTTTAGTGGTGCAGTGCAGGAGAATGGGTGAGAGTTAGGACCAATGATCCCAAAGCACACACCGATGCCTGTTGGTGGGGCTGGTGGTGTGGATGCAAGGGTGTTGAGAAGTTTAATATCGAATTTCCTCAGTTTTGTCACTGTGGAACAACCCTAACTGATGCATTAAACAGAGTTTTTTGCCATGAATTTCCCTTCTTTTTGAGAATGTGCATTATAAGTAGTGAAGTAATGGCAATGCAAACGCAAGTGCAAACGCTAACGGACATGGCGTTGGAAACGTAAACGATAATGCAAATGGTAATAAAAACACAAGCGCAAATGTTAATGAAAACAGAAATGCAAATGCAAGCGTGTATGGAAACACAAACCGTAATACTCATGGTCATGGTAACGTAATTGGAAATACAGACATTTATGGTAACAGCAACGATGACACCAAAGGAAACAGAAACAGAAACAGAAATGCAAATGGAAGCACATATGCAAATGCAAATGGAAATGCACACGGTGACGCAAAAGGAAATGCAAACAAGAACAGTAATGGAAATGCAAATGTTAACAGTAACGCAAATGCAAGCACAAATGAAAAAGCAAAGGGAAACGCACATGGTGGCATAGAAGGGAATGGTAACACAAACAGAAACACAAACCCAAGCGTGTACAGAAATGTAAATGGTTACATGCACGGTCATGGTACCACAAAACAGGAAATTCAAATGCTAACAGTAACAGCAATGATGACACCAAAGGAAGTGCAAATGGAAGTGTGTATGCAAATGCAAATGGTAATGCACACGGTGACGCAAAATGAAATGCAAACAAAAACAGTAATGGAAATGCAAATGTTAAAAGTAACGCAAATGCAAATGCAAACAAAAACGCAAAGGATAACGCACACAGTGGCATACACAGGAATGGTATTGCGAACGGAAACACAAACGCAAGCGTGTACGGAAACACAAATGGTAAGTGCATGGTCACAGTACCACATAGAAAATGCAAATGGTAATGGTAACAGCAACAATGATGCCAAAGGAAATGCAAATGCAAAAGGAAGTGCATACGCAAATGCAAATGGTAATGCACACGGTGATGCAAAATGAAACAAACAGAAACAGTAATGGAACTGCAAATGGTAACAGTAATGCAAATGTAAGCGCAAATGAAAACGCAAAGGGTAATGCACATACTGGCATAGATGGTAACGGTAACGCAAATGGTTACGGAAACACAAGTGGGAATGCTAACTGTGACAGTAACAAAAGCGCACACCCTTTTTTTCACCAACAGCTGCATAGAGAAACACAGCGAGTACAAAGAATGTATGCATAATAATGGGTCTCGTAGCAGAAAATGAGCACTTGGAATACTAAATTACTTATATCTCAGGAACCATATGACTTAGAAAAAAAATTAAAATTTCATAAAAAATTATGACTTTCCTGGCTAGTTTTGCACTTAGCCCCCTAGTGGAGGGCTAAGCATTTTTCTGACAAAAAGTCCGTATCTTGAAGTGTTTCCGAGATACGGGCCCCGAAATTTGCGGAGGATGCCGTAATGTTAATCTATGGGAAAAAGTGTCAATTTTGGAGTGCTATAACTTTGCTTCCCTTTAATATTTTGTCACCAAACCACAAAAAGGCACATATGTGGGATTTTGGCTTTCTTCTCTCCAAATTTCAGCCCAAAAGACCAAACCATTCTTTTGCAGCAGGGTGGCAAAGAATTTGTGTTATTTTGGCCACAGTGTCGCAAATCACGACACTTTCGCAAACAAAAAATCACAAAAGTGTTGCAAGTTCGACACTACTTTGCGACACTACAGATTGCAAAAATTTCAAAATCATATTTATGGGGTGTTTAACCCTCCAAAAAAGACATGGCTAGCATCCTCAGGACTCGACTAGGTGAACACAAAAAGAACTATGTCACTAGAGGGTCCCAAATTTAAATGCCAAGCATTTCTGTGATCACTATCTGAAAAAAATGGCTGACTCATGACACTACAGGGGTAATTTGTAACAATAAACACTGCATTTGAGAAACTGTCTAACTTTTTGTTTATTTTTCCCATTGACTATAATGGGAAACTTATTTTTTGAATAACCTTTGAACCGTTTAATATTTTTTCATGAAATGTTTGAAAGGTGCATTGAGGACACTGGCTGCATGTTCCCTGGAGGTTTTGGACCAGCTGCACAAATCATGCAACCCATAGGTGTGAGCAAAGAATGCACAAAAAAGTGTAAATGCGCTACAGAATGTTGCTTTATAACTCCGCAACCATATGTCTGACCATTACAAAACTTGGCAGATCCAGAGGTCTATAGAGTCACTCTGTGCCTGCCAAATTTCAGGCAAAACCATCATATGGTGGCAAAGTTATTAAGCTGCAAGATTTCACACTTTAACCTTAAATGGAGTACTCAACCTTAACTATAGTAGCACTACTGCCACTATAATATATATATTCATATATATATATATATATATATATATATATATATATATATATATATAATAAAAGGCAAAATAACCATGCATGCTCGGTAGTGGACGGGGGGAGTGGGGTCAGTAGATTGGGACACAATTTTTGTATTCCACAGCATACAATACCTTCTCTGTTATGTAGGTAACAGAATGTTACAGGCTTTATTTTTATGTTGCAAGATCAAAACTGTTTTTTCACCACTTTATCACCAGAGATGCAGGACAGTGCAGCAGAGAGATTAAGGAGGCTACCTGCTGTATTTGCATAAATTCCCAATGATATTTAAAAGAGTAAGAAGTGGCTGGCCCGATGGAGCTGAAGGTTGAGGCGCTGGATGCCACACCTCACGCCACACTGGTGACCCGGGTTTGGACGGGAGCCTGTGCCACCAGGGGTCAGCAGGGGAGGGATAGGATTGAGCATCTGGAGGACTGCTTTCCTATCCCAGGTAGGGTTCCAGGGTGCCACCACTCTGTAGCGGCCCCTGGTGATGACTGGGGGCATTACCAGAGTGATGCCAGCAAGGGGTGGAATGCAGCAGATGTTGGCACAGTGTGCCTGATGTCATTGCACACTTGCTTTCTGAGGGGGTAAAAGAACAGAGTAAAAATTAGCAGGGAGCGATCTCTGCAGCTGGTGGCTGTGCCCTGCACCCCCGAACTCTAGAGAGGCAACTAACCAGGGTATGGCACGATGTATGCCCGGCCCTGAGTGTGTGGGTTTGTGTGGCCCACACGCACAACCTGGTCCAGTGGTGTAGGCATCGGCAGACAGAGATCTTAGGGGTCTGGTCCACCGAGGTAGATAAATAAGAATAAAATTAAAAAAACAGGTAATAAAGATTTAGATTCCTTTACAAGCTTACTGTATGAGAAACCCTTTTTCCTGTTAATGTTTTGCATGGGAATGGCAACTACTGTTTTTTTATGAGTGTAATTGTTTCATTTGTCTTTACATCTTTTGTTACTATATAACAAAGTCTAACAATAAAATAAATGTACTTGAAAGTTCATAATTTAGTATTAGAATATGTATTTCAAACCACCTATACTGACGGATTTTTACAGGGCCTTTTTTTGCCCATAAAATTTTTCACCACTGCTGATTCCCCTCCCACTGTTTAGCAATATCCTGGTACCAGTCAGCCCCAACATTCACTAATACATCACTTGTGCATTCCCCCTCGGCTTTGTCCTCCATAGTTAGGAGGGGTCTGAGAAGGACCATCCTCCACCACCTCAGATCTGGATCTGGCTGCAGGCAGTGAGCTACATAGCATGGGGCCCGAGCATATTGGCAGCCATTATCCTGCAGGAGACTGTAGTTTTTTTGTTTTCTTCCCACACTCTTCCTCCTTCCTTTAGAATAGGTACAGTCTGTGTCAGCCTTATGCCTACATAATTCATCCCCTGCAAAAGAAATAAGGTCCCTGACTCAGCTGGAGCGATCACAGTGGTAACAGAGTTTGGATACCAACACTGCCCCTCAGACAAACAAAACTGCAGAGTGGTAGTTTTTCCATCCCCTGGCCTGCCAGCCAATTTTGCTTTCCAAGATTGCTCATGAACTTAGATAGCCAGTACCGTAATCACTGGGCTGTTGAGGTGGCCCATGTTAGCACGGACACCACTTTGATTGATTTGTAACATCGCTGTCTTTTTACATTGTACCAGGTAGGAAATAGAAGCAAGAACTCGGATCCTCTCCAGTCACCAAAACATAAACATTTTAAGAACAAAACAGTGGCTACACAGTCATTGGATTTTCATTTCACTTGAGGCTTAATATACAAAAAATATCCATGTTATGCCACCTAGTTTAAAACATCATTGAAATACATTGAACTGCATACCTATTTCTTCAGTTATGATCTGGCTTTGAAGAGTGAAGATGTGTCTGTGGTCCAGAGAGGATTATGGGGTTGGACCCCCAATGGGTAACTAAGCGCTTGGGGGAGTGCGGGGTGGTGGGTGCTGAGTGGGAGGATCGGGTCGGTGGGAGTGCATTGGCTGTAAATGACATTGATGGAATTTTTTTTACAGGTTTAAAAAAACAAAAACAAACGAGGATTCCTGCACTGGGGGCCTGGGCATCCCCCAGTGTCACTGTTACATTTCTGTGGGGGGGGGCAGTGTGGTGGTTGGCACTGAGAGGGATGGTAAGGTGGGGGGGGAAGGAAATAATAACTATATTTACAAAAAGAAAAGCACAAATAACTGTGCATATACATGGATACCACAATAGATTGGGATACTATGATGATTCCGGCACTGGGGGAATGGGTACCCCTCCATGCCACTGTTACATTCTGGGGGTGGATTGAGAGGGAGGGTCAGGTAGGGGGGAGGAGCAATAAATATATTTATAAAAAAGTCACAACTAACCACACATGCATGGTAGTGGACGGGGGGGGGGGTTTCAGAAAGAGAATTTGAAATAGAGCAGTGCAATTGCCTGTAGAGACAGCGAGCAGAGTGTTTCACAGACATGGAGGTGACTGTGTTGAAATGCCAACATGCTGTTGGGTCAAAAGGAATGCGGGAGCCCTTTTCTCATACCAAGAGGTCTGAAGGGCTATGTCCACTGTAGTCCTTAAAACACATGTTATGATTGTTCATATTCTGTAGAGACATCTGCTGTAGGTGGTTGTTTGATTTGGATTATTGTTTTCTTTTAAATAGTGAAAACAGACTGGCCAGTCTACTGTTTTTACCACATCATTTGTTTACAATGCTTGATCAGGTCCCACTGCACCTTTCCTGGACTTGGGAACACCCACAGCACAGTCTAGCCACTCATGCAGTGGGAGAAGTAGAACCCATTGCATCATGGGTAGCTGCACTGTTTGTGGGGTGTGTCTAATGATCATGAAGTATGCAATAAGAATAGATGCAGGATTTAAAACAAAACAAGGTTGGCTGTAACTGTACATTAGCATGCATTTTAGTTCTACTTATCAAGGAGGCAAATCAGACAATCAGTAACATCAAAGAATGTTTGAGAAGGTAAACATAAAATGTGAGTTTTTAACTAGAAATAATATGATGCAAAAAAGGTTGACGGTGTCCCTTTAATGCTACAATCTCTTTCTTCTTCTGGAAATGCATTTAACACTAGTAAGTCCCACATTATAGCAAGCTTCTTGAGATAATAGTTCCATTTTGTAGGATGAGTTCCTGATTCTGGTAATTTAATCCTTATTGTCTATGCTCTGTAGCCGATTTATAGACAGGAGGCTGAGAGCTGCTTTGACTTGTTTTTTTTTGTGGAAAACTGATGTATTGGGCAGCAGCTGCACAGGTTGGATGTCAGGATTTCATGGATTCAACCCCGCACAATACAATAATCAATATGCCATTTCTTTAGTACATTTAATGAGTGATTCTTGGGTTCTTCTCTTGAGCTTTAAAAATTATATACATAACAGAAGTGCCAAACATACAGTAACATCCACTTATCTGATTTACACACGCACACACATCAATGCATTTGATTTACTGTTTTTTATATCACTGTAGGTTCCAAGTACTGTTACATTCTTATTAATTAAACAAACAGTCTCAAGCTGATTATCAGTGTGTCAGAGATGGCTGGGTTAAAACAATATGAACATACAAAACTTGCCAGTTGAGAAAGGCCTAGTGGTTTATCAAATCTGCTCGAATGTGCAGCTAGCACTCCTTATTCTACAGCTGCCCTTCCCTCCCACCCTTCTCCTCCCTTGACCTACACCTTGCCCTGTCCCAGACCCTTTTGAAGCAGTCCACTGTTCTGTTGGATACCACTTCTGCTGGTAATGCATTCCACCCAGCTACCACCCTCTCTTTAAAAAAGTGCCCCTCATCTCCCATTGGAACCTTCATCCCTCCAGTCTCATATCATGGCCCCAGGAGTCCCACCCCTCCCTAACTTTAAACAGCCCCTTCATATCTGTATTGTTTATTCCTTTCATGTACTTGAAGGTTTCAATCATATCTCCCCTGTCCCTCCTCTCCTCCAGTGAATACATGTTCAACTCCCTCAGCCTCCTCTCATATGGTCAGTCCCCCAGCCCCTTGATCATCTTTGTCGCCCTGCACTGCACCCCCCTCCACTAACTTAATGTCCCTCTTCAGATACAGGCACCAGTACTACATGCTGTACTCCAGGTGCATTCTAACTAATGATCTATGCAGTGGCAGAATCACCTCCCCCCCTCAAGGATATACCCCTTGCAATGCAACCCAGCATTTTGTTGGCCTTTGCAGCTGCCTTCCTACATTGTGCTAAGTTTTTCACTGACCCTGTAATGAGCACCCCCAGATCCTTCTTCTCCTCTGTCTCAGCTAGCTGCACTACAATAATGTGTAGCTTTTGAGGACGGACAGCGCAGCAGAAGAAAGAGGGCTTGATTTTCAAAGCCCTGTTAGACTGGGACATCTTGTGTCGATGGCCTGACTGCAGCACACTCTGGTGTGCTAGGGACTCTGTCCTTAATTCTGTAAAAAATGGGGTCTAGGTGTCAAACACCTTGAGTTTGCTGCAAATCTTCCTGTGCACCTAACACCCTGTGCACTGGCTGGGAATGCCTTAGACTGTGGCCATGTTAGGCAGCATTGGTGGCAATAGAGGGGACCCGCTGACTGCTGGCAGGAACCATGTAGGGTGGGTTGTGACAGGTTAGGGGTGGGGGGTGGCGATTGATCGTGGCTCCTTCTGTGGCAGGCAGTGGAGGGGGCAGTACTGTGACTTGTGTGGGGGCTCTGGACCTCACAAATGGCATTCTCCCCACTTAGAGGACACTTGGCTGGGTGCGTGAGAGTGGCAGATGCCCACTAGTAGGGGCTGTATTGGGGGGGCATGTCCACCGTCCACCAAGGCAGGGCACATGGAGTGCGCATGGGCCGTTAGACTAGCTCCTGGCTGGTCGATCTCTGATGACTGTGCTCCCCTTGCCAGGGATTGCAGAATCCATATTAAGGGGATACTGCAGAGCTGCCCTGGTGCAAACTCCACTCCACCATGCCACACAGTTGAGGGGTTGGTCGGTGCAGGCAGACTCTCGGGTGTTGCAGGGGTTATCTGAAAATTGGGACTGGCACAAGGTGAGGCACAAGGTGCACCATGTGCCATTTCTCCATGATGCAAGCCCCTTGCACCAGTCCTGAGCCTTTGAAAGTTGAGTCCAGAATGTGCAAGGTCATGTCAGGTCATGAGGGATCAAAGTAACTGCAGCAATGTTTATTGACTGAAGAGCGAAGGAGGTGCTAGTCAAGCCATTTCAGACAGCAGTTGCTGGCAATCAACATTCCCTATGAGAAAACCTGAAACAAAAAAGTGATACGGCCAGGCAATAACACCAAACCCATGAACAGGACTGACTACAATGTTTAGATGCCTTCTCAAGCTTATGATGTCTTCTGCTGTTTTGTTGTAAATATCATCATCCAAATATTATAAATAATGTCTGTAAATATCTACATCCAAATGCTGTAAATAATGTCTGTGACAAATGTCTGTAACTCATGCTTAATGTAATTGTTGTTACACCGTGTTTCTGTATTACCATCTGTCTTACATGTGAGGAGGTACTTTTGTAAATGAGCCTCTGGCTTAAAGGTTGTAAACCGATATATCAAATAAATAAATAAATAGATTTTGAAAGTGTAGAGTCATGGATCTAGCGATCCCCCGGTTCTGGAGCCAGTGAGCAGAAGTGGTGAGGGCAGTGGGAAAAGGGGCTTTCCTAGTAAAGGCAGACATAGAATTAGTTCAGTTACCAGTTCATGAGAGAGAGAAGGATTTAATGGGGATGAAATTTAAAGGACAGTACTATGCACATAGATGCATGCCCATGAGGTGCACAGGGTTGTGTGTGGTGTTGGAACAGTTCAGTACATTTTTGTAGCGGGTAGTAATGAAGAAAGAAACAAGGATGGAAGCCATTCATTACAGGCCTTTTTGGGAATTGTTAGCTAAGGTTGTGGGGGCATCCAAAATTACATTAAGGGAGCTTCAACAATTGTCGAGACACCTTAACATTGCATGTAAAATAACTGCAATGGAGAGGACCTTTTCATGTACTATAGAATGGCTATGGTTGGGGCAGGCTGAAAAACGTTGGATCACAGACTCCGGGTAATGGAGAGCATGAGGGAGGATATGGCAATCTGGATGGGTTTTTTGAATTGCTAAAATGGCATCTCAGTATGGCCAACAGCCACCACCAGCCAAGAAATAAAGCTTTATATGGCTGCATCAAGGGCATTGGCTTTGGGGTGTACTTCCAGGGGGCTCAGTCCACAGAACAGTGGCCAATCAGTTGGCGTGAGGCAGGGTTGACAAAGAATGTCACCTTATTAAAATGTTTCCATGTTGTAATGGTGTCTAGGTATGGGGGGGCAGGATTTGGGGTAAGAAAGTCATCTTTCTGTCAGATGACATGGGAGTGGTACACACCATTATTTATTTATTGATTGACTGATTCATTCATTCGATTATTTATTGAATTTTGTTGTCCCAGTAGGCCCACTGAGACTAGAAGTCCCTTTTTTAAGGGCTTCTGGGGGGAAGGGGATACATATAGTAACCAACTGAACTTGAACCAGATTAAGTTGTCTGTGGTATTTTTAGTGAATGGTGAATTAACAGCCAACTAAGTGCCAAGGGACCCATGGTAGATCAAATGAGGGTGTTTGTGTTAAAATGCTTAAGGTTAAACCTCAGGTTTAAAGCATTAAAGTACTACCTGTGCCTGGGATTGATAATGACATCGCTTATGCTCTTTCTAATTTGCAGTGGTGGAGGAGCCTGGATCCATGGCCCAAAGTGGAGAAGCACTTCGAGGTAGTCCCAGCCTTCCTCTGGGAACTGGTGAGTCAGTAACCTGGGAGCTAATTTGGAACCATTTGATTCCTGACACAAGGGTAGCATATAAGGAGGGGTTAAGAATGTTTTTGCATGCAAGAGGAACATAAGGGTGGTCTAATATGTGGCCCACCCTGACAGAACAGTTGTGCCAATATATGATGTGTAAGATGAGAGAGGGGTGCACACCAGACGTAGCGGACCAAATGTAATCACCCATACCGTGGTTTCTAAATAATATTCTAAATATATATGAATGCACAGGAAATGGGGAGGGAAATTCATAGTACTGCAAACCAGGTGTGACAGTTGATGTGTTCTAAGATATGTGTGGGAAGGGGGGATACAAAATGGAGCAGAAGAGAGGGGAAAACTATTCACAAGAAAGCAGCAGTCTCTGGTTAATATTAAAGACTAAATACCATTAGATCCAGGGGTGAAAACTGTAAAGTACTGTAGACTTATATATTTAAATGATCGAATAAAAATTTTCAGGAGTGAATGCGGGTTGGGGTTGGGCAAACGGTGGGGAAAGCCTTGAGTTTGTAGCCAGATTCAAATATCTGGGCTTCTGGATTGACCACAAGATGTCCTTCATTGATCATATCAAAGAGCTAGCAAAGAAACCCAAGCAAAGGTTTAGGCTGTTCTTCCTCATTAGGCACCTCCTTACACATGAAGCAAAAATTCAATTGGTTCAGTCCACTTTTCTTCCACTCATTGATTACATGGACTTTCTCTATGGTCAAGGCCTTAGTACTGCCGTAGCTAATCTTGACACTCTCCACCACCAAGCTCTAAGATTCATTACAAGTGCCCCTAATTCCACCCATCACTGCTCCTTATACTCAGAATTAGGATGGCTATCCCTCAAGCTTAGAAGACAGAAAAATGCAGTAACCCGGTCTTACCTAGCTATGATCAACAAACTGCCCCAATATATTTAGAATTGTCTGCCTGTCTCTACTGCAAGGAACTACCCCCTTAGGAGCCAAGGGTTAGAACACACCTGGGTGAGGCCTCCATAAGTCATGTTTTGCCTGTTCTCTGGAACAGCATCCAAAAAGCCTTGAAATTAGCAATCTCTGTCAAACTGGCCACCTTTGAAACTCTGCTTGCCCATTCCTTTACTGAGTCATGCAGTTGTTTTCAGGGTTGACCTACAGCTCTGCCCATTGGTTCCCATCTCCCTTGCTTCCCTCACTGAATTAGACTCTTCTGCTCTATCTCCCCTCCTTGCCTGGAGTTATCCTGTACCATTGCGTATATATTATGTACAGTATATACTGCATATACTTGCATACTGTATCTTGTATTTTGTAAGCTGCACATGTTTTGTTCCTTCTTGCTATATTATGCATCTTAGCACACTATGTAAATACTTGTTACCTTGTAATTTTTGTGAACTTTTCAATTTTCATGTATCTTATGTTATTCTTGTGACAAGACCCAGGTCCATATTGTAAATGAGTTTTAGTCAATGGTGTTTCACCTGGTAAAATAAAGATTGATTGATTGATTGATTGATTGACAAGCTATGTCTAATTGTAAAATGAGTCTAAAGATCAAGTTTTTCAGAGAATAAGATACAAGTTTCACAGACAAAGTTGATGTGCACTTACTGCTGCTAAGGGTGACATAAACAACCTTGACAGCAGCAGAGTATAGCAAACTAGCTAAACCACCTGATACCACAAACATTCTTAAAGGTAAACAGGAAGAAAAAGTGCCTCAGATGGAAGGACACAAAGTGACCAGACTAGATAGTCAACCACCTAGATATGGTAATTACTTGAAGTTCATGTTGCAGTTGACTGACAAGTTAAAGCTTTTACTGACATCTGATGTCTCACAGCCAATAGGGGGAGTGGAGCGGAAGTATGGCTGGTGGTTTACAGTTCATAGAGATAAAAAGGAAATTAGAGTTTTCAAATGTGTTTGGAGATACCTGTTCACATGGAGACCTGGGTGGGGGGGCACCGAAGGGGAAAGAGTACTAGGACCGCCTCTTCTTCCCTCCCTGCTTCCCACATTCTATCAACCCTTTCCCTCCTCCATCACCTCATCTCTACCCTAGTTGCTTAGGATAAAATCCATGCGGCAGATATTCTTCACATTATTTTTCCATCAATTTCTCTATGTCCCCCCCCTTGATTGTATCTAAAGCACTGTTCACCACCATAAGTAGCAATGTTTCTGTTCTTTTATGTCTTTGCCTGCCCCTCTGTTTTAATGTTGCTTACTACAATTACCAAAGATGTGCATGTTATGCTTGCAAACAATTGCATGTCGTCTAAATCTTTTTGTATATCGAAATGACTTGGAACATCTGTAAATGAGCTTCTAGCTCTAAGGTATTGTAATCTGAGAAATAATAAATAAATAAATAAATAAACATTCCATAATGAAAAGCTACCTAATCAAAATCAATAAATGGTGGACTTGAAGTTGATTATATATAAAGTTAGGGGCATCAATAGCCCAATCAAAAGGGCATGAATCCTGTAGGAAATGGGAAAAACTGGAGCCATGGTAGCATTCTTGCAGGAGACACACCTGAGCTCCAAAGAACATGACATACTCTGACGTAAGTGGGTGGGATAAGTGTATACTGCATCCTGGACAGCCCAGCCACACAGAAAGGGTACTGCCATATTAATCAGAAGGGACAGCCCAATACAAATAGAAAAGATGGACTTGGACCAGGACTGGAGATTTGTCTGGCTCCAGGGAAACTATGTGACTCAAAATGCACTTTCCTAAATGTATATGCCCCAATGAGGAAAACGAATATGTGCTTTTCTTAAAGAGAGTGTTATTAGATACAATTACAGACCCCAAATGCCTGTATATCATAGGTGGGGATTTTAATGTGGTACTTTCAGTGAAACAGAATAGAATTGGAGGAACAGTGAGAAGAGACAGTAGATCAGGAAATTTATTAAAAAGATTATCAACAGAGTTAGGAATGGTGGACATATGGAGGCACTTACATGAAAATGAAAGAGACTACACTCGCTACTCGGACAGACACAACAGTTATTCACACATAGACATGTTCTTTATTGTAGCCACAGAGCGGGCCCTGGCAGCAAGTGTACTATTCTACCACACACTTTCTCAGATCACTCACCCCTGCTGCTGCAATTCTCTATTTGACCCTCAACCTGTAATTCCAACTGGAGACTAACCACAGGGCTCCTCAACTCCACAGAATTTAAGACAATAATAACAGAAACTATAGAAAACTACCTACAAGAAAATCCAGAAGGAGGAACATCCCATGCAGTCCATTGGGATGCCTTGAAGTCAGTATTATGAGGGGTTGTAATTACCTACAGAATGTTTCCACACAGAAAAAAACAAAGAGAAACTAAACAACATGAACTCAAGAACACTATAGCATAGCTTCAATTCCATCATAAGATACCATTGAATCCCATAGTAAAAGAACAACCTACTAAGAAGCTCAAAGATTTTTCCACCTTAAAAATGGAAAAAAAAATTGAAGGATGTTATAGGAGAACCCACCAAAAGTATTATGAGGGAAGACAGACAGCAAGGCACCTCTTAGCATATACCTAGGCTGTGGGACAGTGCGTGCAGCAGTGGAAGATCTCTGCATTTATTTGCTGCAATTATATATCTAGTCTCTACATCTGTGGGAAGTTTTGTGTGTTTGAGGGGTTGCTAGGCAACAATACATTGGGGCTGCAGGACACAGGTAGGAGCTGAGAGTCCATGAGTTCTTGCACTAGACTGAATGTATTGTCCTTAAACATTTTTAAGGAAGGTGGATTTTTAGGTAAAACACTTAGGAAGGGGGATACTAGACCAGAGAGATGCACTTTTTGGTAATTTCTTTTAAATATTCTGAAGCACATCTCAGGGGTGAGGTCATATGATTAGGGCCTACATCCTGGACCCCGACCCCACAGTAAGGAGAACAAGTGAGCAGACGAGCGCAAGTTCATCACATGCAGACCAGGGGAACCAGGACTAGACTCTTTGATATAGTAAGTACATATACTGGTACTATTTTCACCTCCAGTCCAGTGTTTCGATATTTACCATATTAATATGGAACTGTATAATCCCTCAGAGGACTTTCCTAATGGCAGCATAAAAATGCAACAGCTGTCTAATGTATGCTACCAACATTACTGAAATAAACAGTGACAATTACATATGTCAAAAATGTACTGCCCTAGGCAGCTGTTACAGGAAATAAAAATCTTAAGGGAACTAAACAAAGGCAACCCACGACTAACAGTAAATACAGTACCTAAGGATAAATGAAAAGGGAAGACACAGAAGTTATAGAAACAGATATTGACCCCAGGGAAGGAACCTTTCATTTGGCCACTATAGACTCACAAGAAGAGGAGGAGGAATATTCTTTTGTAGATAGAAAGCCTAGAAGAAAAAAAGGCAATAGAGCTATGGTTCAGCCACAACTGCCACTGTCAAATAGATTTACACCTCTAGTGGACACTGCAGACAACCCTCCAAACAAAATTTTAGTCATAGGAGACTCAATTGTATGAAGAACTGACAGTATTATATGTGGGACAGATAAGGAAAACAGAGAAGTAAATTGCCTTCCAGAGGCAAGAATACGGGATATTAGAAAATACTACCAAACATCATTGAGAAGGAACCTATGACCCAAATGGTATTTGTACATGTGGGGGTTAATAACATAGGTTGAGACCATGAAAAGGACATCATAGAGGAAATACTTGAGTTAGCAGAACTCATAAAGAGTCATGGAAAAACACCAATTGTGTCAGGTATAATACCCCTAATAAAATGTCATCCTGAAAAAAACAAGACCATTGAAAGAGTCAACACCAGAGTTCAAAATAATTATATTGAGAAAAACATTATGTATAAGATGGACACATGGAAGTCTTTCAGGAATCAAAAGGAATTATATGCTCAAAATGGTCTTCACTTAAACAATAAGGGTACTAAAATTTTGGCAAATCAAATTAACTCTAAGTTACCTTTAAACTAGCCACTTGGGGGAGGGGGGGTGAGCTACCCAACTTGGCTAATTCTGCAGCCTCACTACATTCTACTGTTAACTCACAGTCTGACAGTACCAAATAAAACAGTCTGCCCAAAATTAAGAACAATAGAAATCCCAAACAGAATTGCTATTTAACAAATGCTAGAAACTTATAAAACAAACTGGATGAGCTGATACATATGGCTTTTGTGACAGAGACCTGGTGAAGCAAAATGATATTTGGGGAAGAGATATCGATGGGTATCAATATTATAATCATGATAGAAATAACCAAATAGGGGTAGGGTTGGTAGCTTATATATCTAATAGTATTACCTCATCCAACTTATCTGCCAAAATTAGAAATCAGTTATCTATCACTGAAACTCTATGGCTTAAAATTGAGGCTAGCCAAAAGTGGGACATAATTATTGGACCATGCTGTCGCCCCCCTAGCTCCAGTACTGTGTATGCCAACCAAATTAATAAAGAGCTAGAAAAGGCCTGTGAAATGGGACAGTTACTTTTTCTAGGACATCTGAACTATGGGGATATTTCATGGGAGGAATCAAAAGCTTGTAGTGTTGCTGGAAAGAATTTTCTTAGAACTACCCAAGAATTAGACCTAATACAACATGTGAAGGCACCAACAAGGGATAAAAATATACTGAATATTATATTGATTACAAATAATATCGAGGTTAATGAATGTGATATCAGGGATCCACTAAGGAACAGTGATCACAGCAGTATTCAATTTAGCCTCTCTGGTGAAGTAATCAGCTCCAGAGGGTGTAGTATAATATATAATTTCAGATCTGCAAATAAGGAAATGGTGTATAGAGAATTAGAAAATATATCATGGGAGACCAAAATACAAGGTAAAAATACCATACAGATGTTGGAGATAATAAAAAATGAGATATTTCATATCTGTGATAAACACTTAAGCAAGATAAAGAAATATGATAAAAATGGTATAAAACCCATATGGCTAACACAAAAAATAAAGAAAATGCTTAGAAAAAATAGAAATTTATATAATAGATACAATAAGACCAATGCACATGAATTCTGGTTACAATACAAACATTGTCAGAAGGCATGTATAAAAATGATTAGCAAAAGTAAAAAAGATGAAACAAACAGTAGCAAATACAGCAACAAAGGACAACATCAAACAATTATACAGTCATGTCAACTCTTTAAGAGGTAACAATACAGGAATAAGATTGTTAGCACACAATAATCAAAACATAGAGGAACTGCTGGATATTTTCAATATATTCAATGCATACTTTGGGTCAGTATTCACTGTAAAATCTAATTTAGATAGAACTACACCAGAGTGGGTAACATTGGATGTTAAGATTAATCCCAGTAGAATCACCGACAAAATAAACACATTAAAAAATACTACATCAGCAGGACCCAATAATATCTCAGCTGCAATACTTAAAATATTATCACCATATATTGCAACACCCTTAACCATGCTGTTTAATAATTCCCTCTTAGAACAAATAGTTCCAACTGATTGGCTAACTGATATGGTGATACCAGTTCACAAAAAAGGTAATAAATTAGACTGTACAAATTATAGGCTAATCAACCTAATGTCAGTTCCAGGTAAAATATTGGAATCTATAACTAAAGAATATATTTACAAATATCTAAGGGATAGTAAACAGTCAGACCCTACACAACATGGCTTCATGCCTGGAAGATAATCTATTACAAATCAGCTATGCGTCTATGAAAATATATTGTCAACTTTGGATCAGGGATACCCTGTAGATTGTATTTACCTAGATATGTCAAAAGCCTTTGATGAGGTCCCCCACAACCAAATGATCCAAACTCTAATTAATCTAGAAATTGATGGAAGATTGATAAAGTGGATTCAGAACTGGCTATCAGGGAGAACACAAAAAGTTAGTATCAATGGGTTTTGTGCTGCACCTACCCCTGTAACTAGTGGAGTACCACAGGGGTCAGTGCTGGGCCCTTTACTCTTCCAACTATACATATCCAAATTAGGACATAACACTGAAGTCTGGATAAGCAAATTTGGCAGATAGTATTAAACTGTCCAGTGTGGTTTCAGATTGTACTGACAGCCAAAAATTACAAGATGATCTAAATAAATCAATTGATTGGGCTGATTCAGCTGGTATGATTTTTAACCAGGATAAATGTAGTGTATTACATTTTGGTAATCACAGCACAAATACTACATATTTTATGAAGAACAATTCCCTCAAAACTAGCAGCAAAGAAAAGGATCTGGGAATTATCATATCTAATAAACAAACATTTGAAACATATTGTAGGACCAGGTAGCCAAAGCAAAAAGAGTCCTATGGACAATTAAGAGAAATTTCAAAAGTAAAGAGGCTAAAATCATTATGCCTCTGTACAAAGCATGTATCAGACCTCATCTGGATTATGGTAACCCACTATGGGAATCTATAAGGGGGACTAACAGGGATAACACTGAGAAGGTACAGAGGCAATTAACTAAAATTATCTATGAAAGCAGGGACTTTGGATATGAAGATAGGCTGGCAAAGCAAAATTTAATGCCACTCAATAAGAGAGAATGATTAGAAACACAGAAACATAGAAACACAGAATTTGACAGCAGATAAGGACCGCTTGGCCCACCCAGTCTGCCTATTTCCCTACCTAATGGATAAGCTGCAGATCCTAGTTAACCAGCAGCCTACTTCTTTCTACCCCCAGCACCTAAAATTGCCTTATGACTGTCCCATGCATGCTTGAATTCAACCACTGTTTTTGACTCCACAACCTCCTCCAGAAGGCTGTTCCATGCATCCACAACTCTCTCTGTGAAAAAAATACTTCCTTACATTACCTCTGAGCCACCACCCCATCTTCAGATTGTGCTCCCTTGCTCTTGCACACCTCTTTTTTTGAAAGATGCCACCCTCTTGGACTTTGTTGATTCCTTCAGGTACTTGGAAAGTTTCTATCATGTCCCACCTCTCCTCCTTTCCTTGAGGCTATACATGATAAGCTCCTTTAGTCTCTTCATATGTCTTCTGGTGCAGACCCTGCACCATTTTAGTTGCCCTCCTCTGCACAGCTTCCATCCTGTCTATGTCCTTGCAGAGATTGAGTCTCCAGAACTGCATGCAGTACTCCAGATGGGGTCTCACCAGCTGTCTGTACAGAGGGATAACAATTTCCTGTTTTCTACTAGTGATGCCTCTCCCAATGCATCCCAGTATCCCCCCAGCCCTCCTTACTGCCCTCTCACATTGCTTGCCCACATTTAAGTCATCTGATATGACTACCCCAGGTCCATTTCCATTGTTGTTGTTGTTAGTATCTCACCCCCCATTGTGTACTCTTCCCCTGGGTTTTTGTTTCCCAGGTGCATTACCTTGCACTTCTTAGCATTGAATCTAAGCTGCCATACATTTGACCATTCCTCTAACCTTGCCAAGTCCCTTCTCATCCTTTCCACCCCACCTTGTGCATCAACTTTGTTGCCGATCTTTGTGTCATCTGCAAAGAGACATACTTTTCCTTCCAGTCCCTCTGCAATGTCGCTTATAATGACATTGAAGAGGACCAGTCCTAATACTGAACCCTGCGGTACCCCACTAGTAACACCCCTTTCTTCAGAATGGGCTCCATTTACTATTACCCTCTGTGTTCTATTCTCCAGCCAATTCTTTACCCAGGCTATCATCTTGGGACCCACTCCCAGGCTGGCTAACTTGTATATTAATCTTTTGTGTGGGACTGTGTCAAATGCCTTGCTAAAGTCTAGGTAGGCCATGTCCACAGCCCCTCCCTGATCTACTACTTTGGTCACCCAGTCAAAGAAATCTATTAGATTCATTTGGCATGACATTCCCGCTGTGAATCCATGCTGCCTTGGGTCCTGTGCCCCTCTGGCCTCTAGGTACTCAACAATTCTTTCCTTCAAAAGTGATTCCATCATTTTCCCTGTCACTGAGGTTAAACTAACAGGTCTGTAGTTTCCTGCTTCTGCCCTGCTCCCACTTTTGTGAAGGGGAATCACATCTTCCCTCCTCCAGTCTTCAGGTACCACCCCATCCTCCCATGATTTGTTAAAGAGGGTAGTCAGTGGTGTCACTAGTACTACCCTTAGTTCTTTTAGAATTCTGAGATGAATCCCATCAGGCCCCATTGGTTTGTCCACCTTCAGTTTTAAGAGTTCTTTCAGAACCCTTTCTTCTGTAAATGGGCTGGTATCATCTTCTGTATCCAGAGTGTTTCTATTGTTTGTTTTAGGTACCTCCCCCTCTTCATTTGTAAATACTGAGCAAAAATATTTGTTTAGTATCTCTGCCTTTTCACAGTCACCCTCTGCCCACCCTTCTCCCTTTTATTAAGCTTCACTATCCCTTCCTTGGTCTTCCTTCACTCCCTGATGTACCTAAAAAAGGTTGTATCCCCCTTCTTAACTGAGTTGGCTATCTTTTCCTCTTTTTGAGCCTTTGCTGTTCTGACTGCCTTCCCAGCTTCCTTTTGCTTTAACTGATACAATTATCTGTCCTGCTCCTTCTGTGATTCCTTGTACATCCTGAATGTTTTCTTTTTCTCTTGAACCTTCACTGCCACCTCCTTTGAGAACCATAGTGGTTTCTTACATTGTTTTGTTTTGTTTATTTACTTCACACAAAGGCTTGTTACCTCTGTGATGGCAGTTTTTATTATTCCCCATTGTTCTTCCACCCCTCCTTCCTGCCCATTTGTTAGTGCATTACTTAGGCTCTCACCCATTTTGGCAAAGTCAGCCCTCCTGAAGTCCAATACTTTTGCCTTTGTATGGCTTGACTCTATTGCTGTGTTTATTGTGAACCATACTGTTCGATGGTCACTAGTTCCCAGATGGCTACCCACTTCTACATCTGTGATCCTCTCTCCATCTCCATTTGAGAGAACCAGGTCTAAGATTGCTCCCTCTCGAGTGGGTTCCAATACTAGTTGTCTAAGGCATGCCCCTGTAGGGCATCTAGAATAACCCCACTCTTAGAAGTGGCTGCTGCAACTGCACTCCAGTTAACATCTGGCATATTCAGATCACCCATCAGCAATATCTCCCCTTTTTCTGCCATTCTAAGTATACTTTCTGTCATTTCCTTGTCCATTTCCTCCCACTGAGAGGGATCTGTATACAACCCCTGTGCAGATTGTGGTGCCATTGCCTGTCTCCAAATTGACTCACAGTGCTTCTTCTCCTACCTGTTTACCCTTTTGTTCTGTTGCTTTGATTCCTTCCCTTATGTAAAGAGCTACTCCTCCTCCTCTAGGGGGACATGATAATAAGCTATAATTTATTACAGGATTCTGAACTGATGGATGAACTGAATTTAAATATTAATGATCATAATAAGGATACTAGGGGACACAAATTACAATTAAAATACACAAAGTTTAAAACAGAGAAACGTAAGGTGTTTTTTACACAACGAATAATCAACCCATGGAATGCTCTTTCTGAAGATATTCTGTACAATGAGCACAAAACACAATTCAAAAATAGACTGGATAATTACCTACTAAAGGGTAATACTCTAACTTAGCAATCAAATCTTTATTTATATAGCGCGTATCTAAAACCAAGGTGCTTTACAGGTTAAATACAATAAAATATATAAATAACAATAAATATACTGAAGTGTAAATTAATTAAAATCATCTGGGAAGGCCATATTGAATAAATATGTTTTAAAATCCAATCTGAACCTCTCAACGGTCAGGCATGCTCTCAACTGACAAGGTAAAGAATGCCACAGGGTAGGGGCTGCAAAAGAAAAAGCATGGGCGCCAGATGTCTTTAAGCGTACCCTGGGTATCTCTAGCAATCCCTTGTCTGTGGATCGGAGAGAGTGGAGGGTGAAGTAGAGAGCCAAGAGATCTTGCAGGTGGCTGAGTCCCTGTTTGTGTAAGGCTTTAAAGGTCAGGAAACCCATGATCAGCCACTGCACAGGCAGCCAGTGCAGTCCATGCAGCACAGGCATAATATGGCTGGTTCTAGATGTTCCAGTCAATAGCCTGCCTGCTGGATTCTGCACTAGCTGCATGCAGTGGATATCAACCACAGGAAGCCCTAGGTAGAGGGCATTGCCATTGTCAAGGTGAGTGGAGATGAAGGCATGGACCAGTGTTGATAAGTCATCCAGAGGAACCAGGTGTTTCACCAGGGCAATATTCTTCAGATGGTAAAAGGAGGATTTGACAACTGCTGACACCTGAGATTTCAGGGTCAGGCCATCATCAAAAATAGCACCCAAGTTACGCACCTGGTCTGAGGTAGTGAGCTGGATGCAGTCAAGCCATAAGCCCGATGCCTGCCAAGACCCCAAACCCACCCCCAGATGACCTGGGTCCACAACCAACACTTCAGTCTTGTCCAGTCTCAGCCAGCTGTTGCTCATCCAGTCCTTGATCTCAGTGAGACAGTTGTTAAACACAGAGACTGCAGACTGTAGAAAGGACAGGTACAGTTGAGTATCATCTGTGTAGCAGTGAAAACTCAAACCATGTCACCTAATAATATCTCCTAATGGCAGCATATACACTGCAAACAACATTGGTGTTAAATGGAGCCCTGCAGCATGACAAAGAACAGGGGAAGGGTGTCAGAGAAATAAATTCCGGTGACCACTCTCTGAGACCTGCCCATGAGAAAAGATTGAAACCACACAAGGACTGTCCCTAACAGTCCACAGAGAAGCAGCAGGTGCTCCAATAGCACACTATGGTCCACAGGGTCAAATGCTGCAGAGAGGTCAAGAAGGACCAAGATTGTACAGTATGAGCCTTTCAATCTCTCGCTATTAGGAGATCATACAATACCCAGACAAGTGCAGTCTCGGTGCTCTATCTCTTCCTAAATTCAGACTGGAAAGCATCACAGACATTGTGGGTCACAAGGTGATCATCCAATTGCAACGCAATCGCCTTCTCAATAATCTTCCTGACAAAAGTAAGGTTAGAGACAGGCCTGTTATTAGCGTGGCAGTCTGGATCCACGGAAGATTTTTTTAGGAGTGGTCATACCACCGCCTCCTTAAAGGGATCGGGAAAGACACCCCTTTCCAAAGAACTCCAGACAGTTTTAGCTAGGATCAGGCAGATAGCATCTACACAACCCACTAATAGGGGTGTAGGGCCCAGATCCAAACTACAACTGGTTGGGCACAGTGTTTGGCAATCTTCACAATGTCCATGAATTCCAGCTGGCTAAAGTCCGTCCAGACAGACTGTGTGTTCATCATCTCTCACCAACCTTCACAATCCTTCATAGGGAGAGCTGGATTGATGCCAGACCAGATGCTAGCAATCTTATCCAAGACAAATTGAGTGAACTCCACACATTTGGCCTGAGAAAATGCCCATCCAGGTTGGAGACAGATTGGATTGCACAATCTGTCTATAGTCCAGAAGAGCTGAGCTGGTCAATTCTGTGCAGCAGAAATCTCCCTGGACAGGAATTCTTCCTTCTTATGGGAGATTTTTGATTGATAGCCCTTATAATGTTCCATCAATCTAAGCCTGTCAATGTCCTGACCCAACTTCCGACAAGCTTTCTCCAGCCTTTGACCCACTCTCTTCAACTCCTTCAAGGAACCATCGAACCAAGGGGTCCTTGGGCAAAGAGTGAGTGGCTGAACACAAACAGGAGCAATTTTGTCCAGGGCATCTCCCACCACTCTATTAGATAATTACAGGAGCAGATATGGGCCTAAAGCCTTCTTCTCACTCCTATGACTTAGTATGAACCTTAGTACCTTAAGAAAACAGCAAAGCAACAGGGCAATACCAGGGATAAAAAAAAACACAAAACAGGGAACAAGCCACAGGTAATCCAGGTGAAATGACCAATATATTTGCCAAATACTAACAGGAACTGTATACTCAAGAGCCTAACCAAGCATTGGATCAAGAAATGGATGTTTTTTCTCAGACTTTACCATTCCTTGTCTAGGGGAAACCGAAGCACTTACCTTAGAGAAGGAGATAGGGGTCCAGGAGATTCATTCCAAAATAAAATTATTAAAGAATGGTAAATCCCCAGATCTAGATGGATTTCCCACAGAGTTTTACAAGGTGTTTGTACTGTAGAACAATTAGCTCCCTTATTACATCAGGCTTATGGGGAAATCCAGGAAGGGGAGAGCACGCCACAGTCACGGAGACATGCACAAATTTCAATACTACTTAAACCGGGAAAGGAACCAACAGAACTGGGCTCATACAGACCCATTTTCTTACTGAACACAGACCTTAAGGTGTTCACAGGTATCCTGGTGGAGAGACTGCAAACAGTAATCCACAAAATTATTCAACCTGTTCAAACAAGGTTGATATCTGGGAGGTAGTTGCAGGATAATATCAGATAACTTTTGAATATCCTGGAAGATCAGAAGGCAAACAAATCCTTTCAGATAGTTATTTCAATGGACGTTGAAAAGGCATTTGATAGGGTTAATTGGCAATTCATGTTGAAAACTATAGAGAGAATGCATTTGGACACCAAATTTCTAGAGACAATACAAACTTTATTTGCAGAACCCTAGCCCAATTAAGGGTGAATGGAATTGACTTCCCCTACATTCAGTTAAGTAGAGACAACAGACAAGGGTGCCCCTTGTCACCACTTATGTTTGCCATCTGCCTCAAATCCTAGCAGCCAAAATTAGGCAAGATGCAGCAATGGAAGGCATTACAATGGGTGGGACAGAGTGAAAAATATTACTCTACACTGATGGCACCATATTTTTTCCTAGTCAACCTCAGCAGACAATTACATGTTAAGTAGAACATGTACATTGCTTCTGCCCAATTTGGGGATATAAGATAAATTTCACCAAATCAGAGGCCATTATAGTTAGTGCAGCAAAGCCACAAGGATTCATGACTAACATCTCCTTTGCTTGGGCACCTAGAGGTGAAATAAGATACCTGGGAATATGCATCTCTACTAACCTGAATTAGCAGTTCCAACTGAATTATGAGAAGCTGTGGGGAGTGGTAGAGGTAGATTTGGAAAGGTGACTCTTGCCACCCCTGTCACTGATGGATAGAATAGACACATTGAAAATGAATGTAATCCACAGGTTATTTTTCTTCTTTCAAACCCTCCCTATCCCATTCCCATTCCCATAAATGTTCTGCAACAAATGAATCAAACATTTCCAAAAATTCCTCTGGGATGGAAAATGCTCCAGAATAGCCAGAAATATATTGCACCTCCCCAACATCAAGGGGGGTTGGCTGTCCCTGATTTCCTAAAGTACTACCTGGCAGCAGAGTTGTCAGCTGTATGCATCTGGGCAAAACAAAGGATAGATTCCGAGTGGTATGAGATGGAGGATGCAAGAGTGGAAGGCCAGCCACTTTATATCCTTGCCCTGACCTTAATACATCCAGAGTTATTGAGTACTGGTAAGAATAGATGGTTATCCAATAATTGGAAATGCTCCACAAAATTTGGCATATGATTAAAACCCCAATGTAACTCAGTCCCATGTCCCTTATTCAGTATGAAATGAATTTTCTCCACCCAAGACTAGACAGGGGGTATCATAGGTAAAATCAAGCTTTGTAGACTTATGTCCTTTATGCTTGCTAGTTGGATTTATATATATTACCCAAATTTAATTTCAGTACTCATTGCATTGTCCAGTATGCTAGATGAGAGCAAGCTGGGTTAACTAGATTCACACAAGTCATAGAACAAGGCCACTGCATCACATTTGACAGGACAAAGGAGAAGTTTGGGTGGAACAATTCTGAATTTATGAGGTATGTGTAGTTAAGAAACGTCATTAACTCCCCAAGGAATACAGACAAATTAAACAGACTCCCCACAGACTGAGAAGAATACATGTATTGTGTAGCAAAGTTACAAGGAACCCAGAGATATATAGCTGGCATTTACAAGTTACTACAAAAACACCAAGGGCATGCAATAGTAAAGATAAGAGAGGTATGGGAAATTAAATCAGGAATACATATAACAGAGATAGAATGGGACCAGAGGCTGAAGAAAAGCTGGAAAGTCACTTCATCTCCACTGTGGTGAGAGTTCTACTGGAAAGTATTAACAAGGTACTTCAGAACTCTGTCACCATGCGCTATCACACCATTAACACAGATGGATGCAGGAGGCAATGTGAGGGAAGAGGCACCCACTCACATATTTTCTGGCTTTGCCCAGTCATTGCATCCTTCTGGGACATGATGAAAAACACAACACAAGAAATCAAGGGCATAGACATATCTCTAGAATTGAGGCAGTGAGTGTTGGGCTCACCTGAAACGGACAGGTTAAAGTGGGACATCAGGAAAGTGGTCCTGATATGCATGATGGCAGCTCTGAAGTGTCTTACATCACATTGGCTTACCACTTAAGTACAACAAAAGAGGAGTGGTTAAACAGAACTGTAATAATGGAGGAATTGGAATGCATAACAGCTAGGCTGCATCTACTTCAGGAAAAGCACATCGAGAGGTGGAGGGGATAGAACAACTGGTATGCCAACTAGCTGAAACTTTGAGACCCTCTAGTGTGATCAGATATGTCTAATCTATAGACCTGTTTTCTTTCAAATGACTGCTATTACCTGAAACCCTATATCTCATACCGTCTCTTTTGTAGGAACAAGACTAAGATCTCAGAAGGAGCGCCATCCTCGAATGTTGCCATGGGACTCCAGAGGTGTGGACCAGGGTTCCAATTAGTTGACTGACTGACTTACTTACTTCCATTTTTCTTTCTCCAGGTTATCTATCAGATCAAGGTAACATCTATATTATTAAGATACAGTATATACACTTAGTAACTCTCCAAGAATGGTAACAAACTCCAATATCACAGGTTTGCTTAAGTTAAGGTATGTCAAAGTTATTTCTTTTAATTATGTTTTATTAAAGTAAAATTCATAGATTGATAGTTTTATGACAAGGTTTAAGAATGTCATTCCAGGTTGGAAAAGAGTCAAAAACAATATTAACACATTATATGGGCAAGAATAACAGTTAAGATGCCCAGTTATTTCATTTTGGGAATCATACTAAATGGTGTAATACTAATTAATGCATGGGCCAAATGTTGTGGCCAAAGAAGAGAAAAGAAAAGCAAATGCTAGTAAATAAAGTTCTTATTTCTTTCCTTTTTGAATAAAGCTGAGTTTTAAAAAAAATAAAAAAGCCATACTCAAGTCTTTACAGTGATGTTTTACACCCACCTGCCTTTTCAGCCTTGTTCCACAGGGTCCCCAAACCATACCTCTGTGCTTCCTGCACAGATATCAGCCCTGCTTCTGTAACACTGCTCAGAGAAAGAGAGAGAGAGAGTTTGAAAGAATGTTACTGATTCACAAGGCTCTCTCACTAAATAAAGTCACCGATCCACAAGACTTCCTCACTACTCCATGACTGCAGTAACTACATTCAAACAGCTTTCTTTTTTTTTGTAAACTAGTCTCCACTACGACAAAAGTCCATAGCAAAAAAAAAAGCACATAATTCCTATGCAGGCAGAGGAACCTATTTTGTTACAAAACTTATTTTAAACTAATTTTTTATTAAAGCATTTTTATTCAAGTTATTTTGTTTTACAGTGCCCATTTTCTAAGCGCAATAATACCCCCCAGGGTGGGTTGTATTGGGATATACCAAACTTTCCAGGGGCCATAAGGCTTTCTGTGTATCCCAATACCACGCACCCTGTTGGGTATTATTGCTTACTTAGTGACCTTCTGCAGGGCATTTAGGGTACTGAAACAAGTACAGCCAAACAAGTCAGCCAAAGCAGGGGTGGTTTTGACTCTGGATGATGTAGCGGTGACATCAGAGGGCATGTTTCTATAACTCAAGAGATGCAAAATGGATTGCCTTTCCTGGTTCTGGGTCAATATAGCATGGAGAGAACTGCATATGAAAGACAGCGCTGTAAGAAGCATTGATGGTTCAATGGCAACAGTTTTTTTCTCAGCATGTGGTAAGAACCGCTACACCTGTCACTGTAGAATGCCAGTAGGGAAGGTGAAGGATGACATTTGGATGGTGCCTGGCTGAGCCGCTCCCATGGTAGAGTGGCTAAAGCACCTGCCTCCAGCAGCGGCGGGGACCTAGAGCTGTGGTTCAGTTCTCCCTGAGTCCCACTCTGCTGCAGCTTTTTTTTTGAAATGTTCACTGTCTGATTTTTTTTTTCCCACAAAATGCACGACCCCTCGGAGTTGATTATAATTAGTCCGGGGGTTGCAAGAGGTGGAGTCCTCCACAAAAAACTAAGCTATTCCTCCAGTGTGTGCTTTGTTTGTGGTGGTCGGCATGTTGTACCAGCATTATTTTGCTGCACGCTACTTTACATGCAGCATTGTTGATGTGCTCAGTTTCGAACACGACATTATGACCCTGTGCCACCTTTCCTTGGGGTGTTGGTGTAGCCTGAATGTGCCAAAGGGGCAACATGGGATGTTTTTGCTGAAATGCAACAGTACTTAGCCCTGTGAAGTGGGGATGGGGATACTTCCTTCACAAAATTGATACCCCTCTGACTATATTTCAGTTCCTTCATGTTTCAGACAGGGCCACGAAGGGGTTGAAGTGGAACACTTAGGAGTTCAGTACCAATTCCTTTTGCATTGGGGCAGCAATGAATGCAAGAGTGTCAGAGTTAGCAGGCAATCAGATAAAGGCATTGGGGCAATTGAAATCACATGTCTTTGAGGGGTATGTGTGATCACTTTCGTTATAACTTTCTTTGTTTCCTCAACTGGTAGCAAAGCCCTGATGCAGCAGATATTGGTTTGCAAGCATTTGTTTTTATATTGGGATGCCAGATGGGTCAGGCAGACACTGAGAGGCAAGTACCTCTTCTGGGACACATGGCAACAAGTGCAGTAGAAGGGGCACAGAGGAAGCAGGTGGAAGGAATTTGTGCCATGGGTCATGGCAGAGGCCGGGTTTCAAGTTCCTCAGAGTGTTGCTGGTCCATTTGGGCAGAAATGAGGTGCAGCTGTTGAAATCATTGGATTTGACTTACCAAATGAAAGACAGTCTCCTCTTCTTGTAGCACTCTTGGTCACAGACTGTGCTCATCTGTTCGCATATTGTGCAGAATCAATTGAGAAAGCTAGAAGGGGGGATCAACATGTCAATGCGCAGATTTATGGGCTTCATGGGTGGCATGGTACTATGGCATGATGACTTTGTGATAGAATTGCTACATCTGTATGCAAGAGATGGTGTTCATTTATCTACTGAGGGGTTGGATAGGTTCTTAATGGATATACAAGCTGTTCTGGAGTACTGTTAGCATGACTTGCTTTTGGGGGAGTAACTATAATCACCCTGTGGTGGCACAGTAGTCTCACAGGGGTAATGGAGAAACCTGCCACTGTCACAGATGGGTTCCTCACAAGGCTGGCAGGAGGTAAGCCACTGATGAGGATGAGCCCTATAGGCCTGTCAGGGAGTAGCTGCCTTAGGGTTTGGTCTTTGTATGTAGTGCCCTCTGACAGGGAGGTCACATGGCACAAGACTCAGTAGCTGCTCCCTCTGCCTTGGAGGCCACAGACAGTCCAGAGGCTGTGCCCCTTTTTAAGAATTAGTGGTTCCACCCAGAAGATCCACTGGGGGCAGGTGGACAGACCGGTGGAAGGTGCAGACCACATAATAAGAGGCTTGCTGATACTACCAAGCTGTGCACGTTATACTATTACTTGCTATAATTTAAAATAAACACATGGCTGTGGTCATTTTTTCCAAAACACAGCGTATGCCTTTCTGTTCAAGTGAAGGGGGTGAGGCACCCACCAAGGCAAAATGTTACTGCAATTAAATTGGATGCATGTGCAGGTCTCTCACAATGCAATGCACAACTGAGTTACACTAATTCATATCACCAGTTTTGCAAGGCTTTTTTGCTGGATCTAGCAACACTTATGAAACTTAGAAATTACAAAGTGACTGATTGGTATGACAGTTTAATGCAGATTGTATGTGAGCAACTAACTCAGGAACAAAGAAAGCCAGAGGGGAAGTAAGGATGACTAAGATATGTGAGGTACTGCAATAAGGTGCAATAACATGAAATAGTTTACAATATAAGCAATATTACTTTTAATTCAATTTTTTTATAAGGAGCCAGTGTAGTTCTCAGAGTTGGAGTAAGGTGGTCATATTTATTGAGTGAGAGTACAGTGGCAGGCATCAACATTCTAAATGTTTTGAAGTTGGATTTTTAGATGCCTGTGGAAAATAGATTTGCAGTAGTCATGGGGAGAAGAAATAAAGGCACATATAAGAGCTTCTGCTGAAGTGACCACAAATATCTAAGCAGTGCTCCATAGGTGCATACTTTCCCCTTTCTTTTCTTAAACTGCCTCATTTACCAGGCTTGCTATGGTATATCCAAGACTGTTGCTGGGATATCTGAATCTCAGTATTCAGCTGGGTATAATGTGCGCAGTACGGTAACTAGATAACCAAATGACAGGGCATGGCAGTTAGGCACTGAAAAACAATCAAGGCAGGTAGAGGGCATTCCTTTTTCTTCTGGAAAATGAAAAGTTCAAAACATTTTATATTTAACCCCTGCTGTGCCGTGGACTGATATCAGTCCAAAATTCCTATACATTGTAATTCTGTCAGCAGCCTGAGGGTTAATGATGAAGAAATCAAATAAACAATTAAAATAGGAAGATATGCAAAAAAAAAAATTGGTAAAGTCAGAAATGATCTCTCACTAAGCTGCACTGCTGCTTTAGAATTTGAAGAAAAAATTGGCAGTTTTCCATGTGATTTAGGGTTGTTTTCTACTGAAAATGAAAGAACAGTTTAACTGCTTTATAATGAATTATGTTCTGTAATGTTCCCTCACTAAGTTTCATTCATACCTTGTACAGCAGAAACTAAATTGCCTTGCCACATCTGTTCTATCACATATGGTTGTTGCTGACACACTGTAGCATCCTTTTCTATTTTTACTTTTCCCTACTATCCATTACTTTCTTACTGTTGGTGAAGTCAGCTACAGCAGTCACCATTCTTTTCTTGATAATAAAAACAGAAATAGAATGCTTTTTGGCCAGGATAACTACAACTATTAACCTATGTAAGGAAGATGATTAAAATTTAGAAATGTCCCACTATGTACTATACATCCTTGGTGCCTGTCATTGCATGCTATTTGACCAACAGAACACAAATGTTATACTTCCGAGGTTTTAGAAGCCTGCAGTACTGAACAAAGTCCCTTATTAAAATGCTAGTGGAACATGCATAATTCTTGCAATTTGGCCTTTATATAGAATGACAGAGTATAAGCTAAAATATATGTCGTGTAGAAAAGAAACTGTTTTATTATTCTGAAACCTATGTGACACGTGCTGATATAATTACAGTTCTTTGTGGTACACCAGGGGAAAATCAGTTAACAGACAACTGGTTTGTTGATAACTCCATTTCACTGGTTCTTTTTTTTCAATCAAAAGATGGGAAATGTGATCATGGACATTTTAGTGCTCACCCAGTCTGCCTTGTTATATATTAAACATCTCGATAAAGGATTTTTTTCCACCCAAAGGTCAGGACTAAATGTAATGTTCTTATAGTGCTGCACTGACTGTGATTCAGCAGCTGGGGCAAGTGTCCTTTTTTCTAGTACTAAGTGTAATTTAAGTGCTGATAATGTGCATGTAAAAAATGCAAATTAGAGCCATGCACCTCACTGGAATGTAGGTCAGGAGTATAGTCAATGTGCATCTAAGAAGCATAATTAACTACACCTCAATGAGTGTATTTAGTCATCAGAGGTAACGTCAGGTGGTGAAGTTTATCTGTATCTGTAAAATGCTTATCAGTCACAGTCACAGATCAGTGAGGCATACACTTCAATCAGAGGTGTAAATATAATTATAAAATGGTCAAGAAATTTCCTGAATTCTGATTGGCTGAAAGACTTTTCCATCCATGTCCTTATCAAGACATAACCGTAAAACAGACCATATTTATGCCAGGCAATGCCCCATTACCATAAGTATCAGTGTACCAACCAACCTGTCCCAGTCAGCAATTTGACAGTACAAACACTACTGCAATCTCCAAAGCCATTCTACTAGTGTCAGTAAAAAGAAAGAGATCACCCTCCAGCTGTGGCTGCATAAGGTAAAACATCAGTAGAGAGAAACAGAAAAACCTTGCAGCCCTCCCTCAAGTGCACCACATATAATGGAGCCAGAGTCAAAATGTGTCTTGTTCAAAAGAGGCAGAAATGTTTATTTAAATATGAAGCACCCACACTAGAAAACTATAAATATATAAAGTGCCAACCCAGCAGTTTATATATTTATATTTTTCTAGTGTGTGTGCTTGATATTTAAATAAACATTTCTGTTTCTTTTGAACAAGTCGCATTTTGACTTTGGCTCCATTATATGTGGTGCACTTGAGGGAGGGCTGCGAGTTGTTTCTGTTTCTCTCATTTTACTAGTGTACCTGGTATCCAATGTGAACCTCCACACACACACACACACACACACACATATTGTGTCTTTCAGTAATTCCCCATATCACTTTATTTTTCATTCTATTTAAATTGTATGAGCAGGATTCACAAAGCAGATGTGCTGGGCTCAAATGAGATGCACTGGCGCAACTCAGAAATGCACCATGTAGCCATTCACAGACAGCATAGATGCACCGGCGCAACCTGGATGCACTGCATTGAACAGGATGTGCTGAAGACCAGAAGTAATGATATGTGGCACATCCTCAGGGGGCGTGTAACTGCATCTACAGTGCAGAGCCATTTACAAAGCAAAATGAATGGGCAAATAAGGAGCATCCACAGTGAAAGCACCAAATGCCCCATGTGGAGATAAGTATAAAAGAAGTAGACTTAAGTGCAAGTCCCCAGCAGGCTGATCACAGGATAGTAGCAGCAAGCAGGAGTAGAGCAGCAGCAGAAGAAAAGAATGGATGGAACACCATTCCTGATGGTGGGAATGCTGATGGGGATGAGGAGGTGGGCGAACCAGCAATGTGGTGGTGGAAGGCACCGTAGGCGGCCAGTCCTGCAGTGGAATTGTGCTAGACTGACATTTGAACAGCTGATGGACACTGAAACAGTCGGCTGATACCGCCTGAACAGGGCAATTCTGAGGCAGCTCTGTGAGCTGTGCCATGATGAAATGGAGGCCCTCACTGGAAGAGGTCATGCCATGTCAGTGGAGACCAAGGTCACAACAGCAATGTGCCTGCTCACCACAGGAACCTTCCAGAGGCAAGCTGGGGACACCACTGGCATTTCCCAGCCTTCCACATCCCTTCTCCTCAAACAATTTCTCACCGCACTGCTTCCACATGCTTCAGAATATTTCAAAGCACACAGGCAGAGTGGACAGAAGCCATGCAGCAGCTCCACAGGGTGGCATGCATGCTAGGCATCATAGGGGCCATTGACTGCACCCATGTGGCAATCTGTGCACTACCTGGTGTACCACCATGACATATGTCAACTGCAAGGGCTACCACTCAGTCATCTGCCAGGTGGTGTGAAATGCCACTGGCCATATCAGCAATGTCTGTACCACTCACCCTGGGAGTACACACAATGCCTTTATATGGCACCAGTCCACCCTTTGCTGCTGGTTTAAGACTGGAAACATACCCAGCGGCCAACTTGAAGGTGGGTGGGGCAAGCAGAACTGCCCATGAACAGGCCATCATGATGCAACACATGAAGGGAGAGGGAGCAGGTGTGCAAGTGCCATGATACAAAATGTGCAGGAGGATGTGCACAGGTGGGACATGGAGGGGGACACTGATGGAACCCCCCACACAGGGGGACAGTGCAGCAGAACAGCAAAGCATGGGAGGTGGGGTGCAGTGCAACAGCTGGCACAAGTGGCAGGGAAGAACACACCACATGCAGCCATACATGGTCAACCACTGGGCAGTCATAGCCAGACAATGGGGATGGGAACATGGGTGGGCAGCCATGGCTGTGAGCACGGGAAGGTACGGGAAGATGTGTGCAGCCTGGCAAGGCAGTAACAGTCATGAGGCATGAGGGGAATGTAGATGGCTTGAAACAGTCGACACAGGGATCGGGGTGTACAGCTGGCAGTCATACCAGTGCACCATAGTGCAGGAGGGAGGGCACTATGCACAGGTATGCAGTAGAGTAGCGGCCTGTACTTGCTCTCCACAGGTGATACGGCATACCCTCTCTGACCCTGGTTACTGACACCCTTCCACTGACCTGGAACAGAGGTGGAGAAGCAGTACAATGAGGCACACATTGTTAAGTGCGCCATCATCAGACATATTTCTGGCATGCTGAAGATGCAGTTCCAGTGTCTGGATAGGTCGGGTGGTGCCTTACTGTATAGCCAAGAGAAGGCCTATGGCATATTCCTGGCCTGTTGTTTACTGCACAACATGGCCATTGATCGTGGAATAGCTGTCCAGGCCATGGAGGGCGACAGTTCCAGGGAGGAGGATGAAGAGGGGGATGAGGATGCAGCAGTTCAGGGGCGGCTTGATGGAGCACCACTGCCATGTCAAGACCCATGGCTGGTCGCCAGGGCCCGGCAGCATAGGGACACCATCATGGAGGAACACTTTGGGGACTGTCGGTGAGTAGCACAGGTGGATAATACATGGCTGGCACCCCACCCCACACTCACACAGCCAAACACCAAGATGCACACCACAGGGCACTCTACCACAACAGTGCCACAGTGTAGCACACCCGTGAGGGTGACAATGATGTGTGCGCACGCATGCATGCGCGCGCACACACACACACATACACACACACAAACACACACACACAGCAGTATCTGTATGTCCAGGGGGCACAGTGTATATGCTGATGATGGCATGGATAAGTGTACTGCTGCTGGTACAAATGCACAGCAGACACAGGACCGCACTCATCATACTCATGCCACACAGCATAAGAATGGCACACCCAGACATGCATGTAGCACTGCACAGGAGACCCACAAAGGCAATGCACTGGTGAAGGTGCATTCCACCAACACCACCACAGGCACAGGTAGCCAGGTGAGTGGACCACAAAGGGAGCAGGCAACAGAGCCATGTGAGCTGGCACCCAGGCATCAGTGGGAGGCACCAGAGCTGCCACAGACACGTGAGCGGCCAAGCCCATGACTGGTGGTTGCTGATGCAGTGCCACTGACCATGGGGGGTAGATAACATCTCTGGAGGGGTACTGCAGTGAGACTGTAAATGTGTACTCACTGGTATGTTGGTCCCATGATCCATGTCGGATATGGGGATGGAGAAGTGTGGTGACGGTGTCAGCAACAATGGGTCCACCTGACACCACTGTCTGAGCATGCATGAGGCACTTCTGCGGGTTCAGCTGGAGGCTCAGCAGCCATGTGGTGCACTGGATGCACACACCACCTCTGCAGCATGCACAATCTGCTCCAGAACTGTGGTCATGCCCACCCGCAGTAGGTGTGCCTCTGCCAACATCTGGTCATGCCACGTGGCTGCTGACTCATGTTCAATGGCCAGCAGCATCGAAAGGCCCCTGAGCTCCACCTGTAGGTATGCCTGCCCCTCCACGGTGGCCCGTAGGAGGTGTGTATAGCCCTCAATGTCGTCAGCAGGTGAAGGCTCATGGGGACGTTGCAAATGGGCAGGTGGTGTGCTGGCCTGCTTCTGCTCATCCACCTACTACAGCAGGCCAGGGTATGGGTGGGGATTGGGCTTGAGCAACCACTGCACATCCAAGGATGGCAGTATCTTGGGCCAATGCCACCTGCAACGGTACTACAGCACCCTGCTGACCCATGCTGGCAGTCCCCACCACCATAGCAGCACCTGGCCCAGAGCCCACAGCAACCACCACCACGGGTGGCTGTGCAGGCCTTGTGGGTGTGCCAGGGGATGAGGACTGACAATGCCTGCTGGTGCCACCTGTGCATGTACCTGTGCGTTGTGCGCTCCACTGCTGGCCTTGTCCCCCCACAAAGTTGTGTGGCATCAGGATCATCATCAACATCGCTGTACACCCCCTGTGCACTGAATGCCAGCACCAGCAGGGCATCATTGATGTCCACTGCATCCCCTGTGTCATTGTCAGCCAAGCCCATGAACCCCTCCAGCCAAGTGACGTCATGCTCACCAGCCATGGCACTGCTTGCTGAGGTGTTTGAAAGCCCTGCCACCACTGGTGATGCATCTGGGACAGCTGTGGTGTGTGATGGGCTCAGGACAGCACCATTCCCAGACCTGACTGCTGCCCGGTGGGACGGACCAGCATCATCCTCTGCAGTGGCACTCTGTGGTGCACCAGAGATGGCAGCACCCATGAGGTGTGATGGAGCTGCAACAGAAATATGGGAAACATGGTTACAAACATGGGCAACAGAATTGTTTAGACAGGCATGTACAGGTGGTCGTACACGTATGCCAGTGGTGCTCCTGACATGCCCTGTGGATGACAGTCAACACCCATTCCATTGATGCAGCCATGCACTGGCTATTGGTAGACAGGCCCAGTAACTGTACATGCCCCCTTGTTAATGTGTGGGACCATGACACCACCCTGGCCACCACCCGCTGGGATGGCAGCAATGATGTGCAGTGGAATACAACACCACGGGTTCCCACCCCCTCCATCACATGCCTGACTTGTCATGCGACTGCTCATTACAGTCCATGGATGGAGCATACAGAACCATGGTTGGTGCAGACAAGCACATGGCCAGATAGTCACACACAGCTGGGGTCTCAGAGCACACATGACACACACACACACACAGATGGGCACACATCCTGAGCATGTACAGTGCCTTCAGAAAGTATTCACCCCCCGTGGATTTTGTCACATTTTGTTGTGTTACTACCAGAATTTTTAATGCATTGAAATTATTTTTTCCCCCTTGATTCACGCAGCATACTCAACTATTTAAAGGGACAAAAATATTTTTATTGTGTAACAAAAATTTATGAAACATTAAAAACTGAAATATCTTGTTTACTTAAGTATTCACCCCCTCTGAGTCAATACTTTGTAGAAGTGCCTTTGGCAGCAATTACAGCTTTGAGTCTTCTTGGGTATGTCTGTATCAGCTTTGCACATTTGGATTTGGGGATTGTCGCCCATTCTTCCCTGCAGATTTGCTCAAGCTCTGTCAAGTTGGATGGGGAGCGTCGGTGAACCACAATCTTTAAGTCTTTCCACAGATTCTCAATGGGATTCAAGTCTGGGCTTTGGCTAGGTCACTCAAGGACATTCACCTTCTTGTTCTGAAGCCACTCCAATGTTGCTTTGGCTGTATGCTTGGGGTCATTGTCCTGTTGGAATGTAAATCTTCACCCCAGTCCAAGATCTGTTGCAGACTGATGCGGGTTCTCCTCAAGGATGTGCCTGTATTTGGCTCCATTCATTGTTCCCTCTATTCTGACAAGAGCCCCAGTCCCTGCCTATGAAAAGCATCCCCATAACATGATGCTGCCACCACCATGCTTCATGGTAGGGATGGTGTTACACGGGTGATGAGCTGTGTTCTGTTTGCGCCAGGCATAGCGCTTTGCATTCAGGCCAAAGAGTTAAATTTTTGTTTCATCAGACCAGAGAATCTTTTGCCACATGGTCTCAGAGTCTGCCACGTGCCTTTTTGCAAACTCCAGGCATGCTATTATGTGGCCTTTTCTCAGGAGTGGTTTCTATCTAGCCACTCTCCCATAGAGGCTACATCTGTGAAGTGCTGCAGAGATTGTTGTCCTCTGGACAGGTTCTCCCATCTCAGCCATGGAGCTCAGTAGTTCTGTCAGGGTGGTCATTGGGTTCTTGGTCATTTCCCTGACCTAGGTCCTTCTTGCCCGGTTGCTCAGTTTGGGAGGACGGCCTGCTCTAGGAAGAGTTTGGGTGGTTCTGTAATCTTTCAATTTCCTAATGATGGACTTGACTGTGCTCCTGGGAACTTTCAACACCCTAGAAATGTTTTTATACCCCTCCCCAGATCTATGCCTCCTCACAATTCTATCACAGAGTTCTACGGACAGCTCCTTGGTCTTCATGGTAGAGTTTCTGCTCTGACACGCACTGTCAACAGTGGGACCTTATATAGACAGGTGTATTTCCTCTGAAATCATGTCAACCACTTGAACTGACCACAGGTGGACTCCATTCAGGTTTTAGAGTGATCTCACAAGGAAATTGGATGCACCTGAGCTCAATTTGGAGTGTCATAGCAAACAGGGTGAATATTTATCAAATCAAGACATTTCAGGTTTTTATTTTAAATTACATGTACAAAAAATTCCAGAAGTTTCATTCCACTTTGACATTATAGAGTAATTTGTGTAGATACGTGACAAAAAAATCCCATATAAATGTATTTTAATTTGAGTTTGCAACATCACAAAATGTGACAAAATCCAAGGGGGGTGAATACTCTCTGAAGGCACTGTATACTTACAGTGCTGTGATGGATTGCTGCTCATCTGGAAGCCCCCTCCAGGAACACCCTGTACAGCCTGTCCTACTCAGGAAGGCCTCTATGTGTGCCACTGTTTCCTTGGCTCTCCTCTTCTCATCATTCAGGTGCTTCTTGCACTCCTGGGGCATCCTTTTAAACTTCCCAATGGTGCTGACATGCCATGCCACAGCCTCCCAGCCCTCATCCCGCAGCTGTCGGCTGCCACCTCTACCAGTTAGGATGTCTTTACTCAACAGGTATGCCTCGATTTGTGCTCTATCCTCATCACTGGTGAAACTGGGACATCTGCGTCCAGCAGCTGTGTCCTTTCCAGACATGTTGGTTTCTGTGGGTGAGAATATGCAGCCATTAGCACACAACAGGTGGCTCCATATATGTGCAGGCATGTAGTCTGCCTGATGCAGGGTCATAGCACCCTGTCTGCAGACCACACACCCGCCTGCCGTGCATTACTGGAACAGGATCTGAGATTGTCAGGGACAGCTGGGCATTGGATGGATCAGTTCTGTAGAAGTGGTACATGTAGCTGTAATGCCCTGCACATGTGACTGGCATTGCTTGACATGTACCACTGGATGTTGGTCAGGACTATAACACATATGCCATTGTTCTGTGATCCCCTGCTACACCACCTACCAGCAACCCCCCCCCCCACAAGCCGGACCTAGTATGGACAGTGGAACACTGTGGGACACTCACCTGGATGTGCCTGCTGACCAGGAACAGCCATGGACCATGGCTGTATTGTCCTAGGCCTCGAACTGTCCTTTTGTGCTGCCACACTGCCTTTGGAAGAATGCAAACACACCTACCTTCAAGGATGCATTTCATCTCAGTCATATGAGCTTTGTGGAGGCACATTAAGGAGCATTTATGGCTCAGGGCATGCAAATAAGGTTGGGAGCATCTGTAATGAGATGCTAATCAGGTGAGATGCCCCTGAATATGGCAATGGGCTGATTTAGGAGCAATGTCTGTGAATTGCATAATTGCCCCCAGTTCACCCCAACAGCATGGTGCATCTGATGCGTTGAGTGCATCTCCATACGGCGCATTTCCAGAGCATGCACATGGGACATAGGGCATATCCTGAATATGGTGCATCTGTCACAGTGCATTGCTGCACATGCACGATGCTGGGTTAGTGGCTTGACAGGAGTAGTGCTAACTGTCCGGTTTTACTGACAGTGTGATTGCATCTGGCTGCGCATACACATTAACATGGGTGACGACCGTGGTGCCACCTGGCACATTGTGTGCATTCATGGTGCAACGGGCTGTCATTGTGCACCTGTGGATTACAGTGCAACATTGGCAATGTGTGCGGTGACACTGCACTGTCCATGGCATTGCTTGGCAGTCACAAGGTGGCGGCTCTGCATGGAGTACGCATGAGCGACCTGGTCATGTCCCTTGACTCTGTGTTCCCACCCACGCAGAGCACAGTGCACATGCATGATGATGTGTTATTGTTGGCAATTCCACATTGCCACACCTTATGTGGTGTGTAGCACAATGGCTATTAGCACATGTAACGTGACTGTGCCATTGCACAACAACACCATTGTCTGTATACCCCTGACCTGCAAGGGGTGCTCATGCCACATGCTCAGAGGACAGGCTCAAGGGCCATGAACTGGGATGAGGTGGAGCACCTCAACCTTGTGGCACTGGTGCTGCAGGTTGAGGGACAGCTATTTGGGTCAGATGACCTTACGGAGCCACGCTCTGCAGTGTGGGTCAGGATTGCTGTGCAGCTGGTGCACAGGACAGGTGTTGCCCACAATGGGGACCAATGCAAGCACCATTATGGTGATATCCAGTGCAAGGACCCAGGCAGGCTGTGCAGCCTACAGGATCATGCACTCAGGGGTGCGGTGCCTCACCCAGGTAAGTCACAGTACTATGCATGCACAAGGGCAGCATGGGGTTTTGGAGGCGGGCTCACTGAACACAACTACACACACACACACACACACACACACACACACACACACACATATGCATACTTGTATGCACAGCAGGCCACACACAGCGTGGACAGTGCAAGCGTGACCATAGGGAGTGGGCATGTGTGGCATGGAGCTTGGGGGGCAGGGCCACTGTGGCGTGCGTGGTATGCCACAGCCATTGGCATTGCATGCATCCCTCTGCACGCATGACAGGCATGGGCAGGGGTGCTGTGTGTGGATGCATGCAGCCAGGGTTGCCATCACTTGGGAACTGTGGTGGTGCTGCTGTCACTTAATGCTGGCACTGGTGTTGTTACTGGGGGGGGGTGTTTGGCATGTCACACCTCTTGTCTCCTCATGGTGTTCACTGTAAATGTTTCTCTCACAGGGCTGGCTGACAGGAGGTGGGCTGCGGCCATGGTGGAGGCCAGGCGTAATAGGGCCTGTGTCAGTGCTTGTGGACAGGAGTGTGCAGGAGCAGGTGAGTGTCTGTCTTGTGCATTCTCTCTGTGTTCATGGGGGTGGACGGTGCCTTTGGCTGGCCATTGCAGGTCCATTGTGCATGTCCTTGTGCTGCCAGTTGCGCACACACATGGAGTGTGGGCATAGCAGTGTATGCTTGGGCCACAGTGCACCTGGCCCCTGTGTGCACATCTGTCATGTGTGCATATCATGCACACTGTTGGCACTCTGCGGTGTTCCAGTGCTGTCCGAACAGGGCCTGCATGCTTGTGCTGCCTGCTGGCATGTGCACATGCTGTGTGGGGCATGGCAACATGCCCCTCTGCGTATACCGCTGCATGCACATGTGGGCCATGTGCTTCCTGATTAACATTGCATGGTCACATTGTGGCACTCTTTGCCAGCCTGTTGCAGACCTGCAGTGCAACTGGCAGGCTCATGGACATTTGCATGGTGGATGCTCCAGCACACTTATGTGGTGGGTGGGGGGGCTAGTGTGGAACACGGCACTTAGTATTTGTTGTCTGTGTCCCCCACTGTAGGTCCAAGGGGTGTACGGCCATATGTCCCAATTCGTCGGAGGCATCAGGTACTTCTGCGGCTCACAGGATTCCAGATCCAGAGGTCTGTACATAGGACACTGCACCCACTCTACAGGAGTCATGGACAGCTGCTGCAGGTAGTGACCAGACTGGTCAAGTTGCTGTGTACCAGGGGTCATAGACGTGAGTGCCATGCTGTGGCACATCCCATACATTAGGGACATGGACATTTCTGTTTTGCCCTTTTCTGTTGTGCCTCCCATGCCTTTCCCATCCACATTGTTCATTGTTGTATCCTGTTCTGACACACACACACACACACACACCCCTTCACCCTCCTGCATACCTGATTTTGTACTTGCACAGTCCCCCACCCTCACATTTTTTGTTCCTACTTGTTGTTGTTCTTGTAAATAATTTATTGTGTGCCATTGCTATTTATAATACATTTTCTAATCCAACCAGTGTCTGTGGTCATTCACTGTACTATTGTGCATGTGTTCTGCATCTGTCTGTTGCTGTCTGCTGTCCCTTTGATGCCTTACACATGTGTGCACCTGTGTTTCTGCGCACACACGCATCCTACCTCCTTGACTTAGCAGCCTCACTGTGTGCCCTCCTTGTTGCCCATGGCATGTGGGTGGGTACTGTGTCATCCTGCCTTTCTCAGTGCCCCTGTTATGTGTGTGGTGAATGTGGCCTGCATCTGTCGCATGCTGCTGCCCTGTAGTTGTGAGGTTCTGCGTGTGGTCCACATTGGTTGTGGGCTTCCTGCACCTGTATAGTGCATGTCACTCAGCCTGTCTGCCATTGTGCCAGTCCACTGCTGTGTCCCTGTGTGGTATCCCCTTTTTCTGCACCACTGGGTTCCTGTGAGAGGGCCGTGCCCTGGGGACACCTCCATGCTACATGGTGCACCCAGCAGCTGTGGCACACCGTGACAGGCACCCCTGGGCTTCTCATTTGTGCCAGCTAGGCTCCTATGTGGGGTGTGTCTGGTGCTTCTGGGTGTTTCTCTGTGTGCTCTGTCTGTTCACCTCTTCTGCTGTGGCCGTTGTTGGGCCCTTTGGCACTCTGGTCTGTCCCTACAGGTGTGTTTCCCTGCATCCTTTGTGTCACTGCAGGTTCCTCACTGTTGCTCCTTCGTCCCCTGCTGACTTGCTCCATATATACTGTTATGTTACCCTAGGTGCTTTGGTGCATCCCTGTTATGCTGGTGTATCTCACATTGTGCCATCAACCATCTGTGCAATTTACAGTGGGGATGTGCACAGGGCATCTTGTGGTGCATCCTTCTGTGAATCGCACTGTCTGGGGTCGACGCATCCAGGTTGTGCCAGCGCATCTCATTTGCACCCAGCACATCTGCTTTGTGAATCCTGCCCAATGTATTTTATTTCATATTCAATACCGGTTGAGCAAACTGGAAGTATCATCAAACTGCCCCTACCACTACCTGATGCTTTCAAAAGAGAGAGAAATCGCAACACAACACATCTTTTAGACTCTTTTTCTCCTTTAAGTCACCCGCTCCCATGACCTGATGATTTCACAACAGAGAGAACTTCTCAAAGTCACCAGGTCACGCTCCCTCCCTATTACTCAAGCAACAGCCACAGCAAGAAATGTGGTCTCTTACTCACTTCTGTTGAGTGAGCACCGTGCATGTGGTAGCTTTCAAACTCCAATACAGTGATCCAGCAAGCATGTCACTAGCTGGGGGCAGAAGCTTTCAAGCAAAAACTAGAGCCTCTCCTCCACCGCTACTCTCATTCACAGTTCATAAAATAAAAAAACATTCCATTATGAGTGACCACTTGAAGTGGTCAAGTAAGCCCTGTTTGAAAAGTGCTAACTAGGGCAGCTGCAGTGGAACACACTCACTGTTACTGAAACCGAAGGGTCATAGTCAGGCTAAAAAATGCTCAACAAAATGAGTATGGGAGGGGAATGGAAAGGTAGTAAAAGCAGCAGTGATGGAAAGATATATAGGGAACCCAAAAGCAGCAATGATGGACAGATATATACGGAGCCCTCTACTGCTGATCAACCACTTGTCCAAGTAGTTTAATAGGGGGACTATTTTTCACTATTTCAACTATTAAAACTTTTTAATATTTTTCTTTTTTTTTTGTTCTTTTAAAAAAAATAATTACTTGGGGGTCCCATTTTATAAGCGCAGTAAGACACTCCAAGGTGTGGGTTATGTCCTGATAAGAGCACGTTTCAGGTGCTAAAGACAAATAATGCACCTCGGCCATGCTTTTATTAGGCCATAAACCACATCTTGTCATGTCTTATTGCTTGCTTGATGCACATCTACAAAAGCTAATCAGGTACATCTTAATAAGTTGTACACCTCCACAAGATACGTAGTCATGAGGTGTACTTGAGGTGCACACTATGGGTGTGCTTCAACCAAACAGTATTTTCTGAATATCATGAACAGTTGGCTTCCCAAATATCTGGATACACATCCCAAATAGTTCATTATTTGGACGATATTTGGAAACACTATTTGGTGAGAATTTGAAGTCTTGCTGAGCTTTGTTGGCTAATCAGAGCCCATTTCTGCAGCTACAGACAGGAAAAACATGTGGTCTCCTGACTCTGTGTAGGTGAAGACAGACGACAGTCATTTGTGAGTGCTAGCCCAGCAGTACTTCTGAGACCTTGCCAAGAAAACATTTTTTTTTTTGTTACATCAACAGACTTTTTTCGTCAGTATTAAAATTTGATTAGCATCAGGAAGGTCACACTTGGCTTTCCTGTGTGCATTCTTGTGTTTTTATCCCTCTAGCTGGGCCGAGTTACAGTAGCCGGGAGAGTAAGTTTGTCTGCAGACACCACTCCCCCCACTGCTTTCAGTTTCACACAGTGGTGCTCAGTGTGATTGAAGCACATTCTCCTCTTGCTCTAAGACTGCAGACTTTTTTGTCAGCAGTCAGACTAGGATTTTAGAATTTAGTGAGGACCTGTGGACTGAGCTCAGTATAACAGTGAGGGCTTTTTCACATTTTGTTTGCTGACTGTCCTACCCATCTGCTCTGCTTTTACTTACATATGACTACAGAGTGTTTGCTTTGTGAAGCAAGTTGTTATTTATTTTTTGCTGTTGTCTTGTTCTAGGCTTGATTCTTTGCATGATTAAGGAAGGTGTCAGCTGACTCCCCCTCCCTTTTGCAGCTCACCACGCACATGTTCCCTATGCATTCACAGTATTTTATTTTTGTGAAGTTGCATCCTGCATGCACAAGGTTGTGGGAACACACTGGGCTGGATTTTCCGACCATGCCGCTGGGCTTGTGTCCAGCCCTGCACCACGGCACTTAGGTTTTTGGTGGTGCACCAAACCCTTCACTACAACTGCACCTGATTTTACAATCTTGGGTGCAGTTATGACAGATTTCATGGATTATGGCAGCTTGCGCCAAATATCTGGCTTGCAGTATGGAGAGACCGCACAGAGTGTGTGAGTGGATTCACAGTGTAAAACTTCAGTACAAGGAAAGGTAGTTGGTTTCTAACACTCCATCCAAATCACAAGAGGAATTCAAGCTATTCCAAATTTCATCTTTTTATTCGAGTTGAATACATAGAATCTGCATAAAAACACAAACATACACACACAGTACAAAAAGTTCCTGCATTTCAAGACACACTGGCTCTTTTTCAAGACATGAATAAGTCTAGGGATTCAAGGTAGTAAGTAATACCCTGAGTTATCGCATGATGAGGAATCACATGACAATTTTAAAAACTGATGTCTTTGTTAAGTTATATCATAAAATGCCTCTTTGTGACACAAGCATTTAATTACAAACAGTGCAATAAATATATAACCCTAAAAGCCCATTCAACCTTTTTTGTACTTCATTCAAATGCATGAACATTCACGATAAATACCCTGTATCTGAGACAATGTGGGAGAGGGGGAAATGGGAAGGGTAAATGGGAAAAGGGTCGGAAGCTTTCAAAAACTATTCAATTAATGCTGCAGTTAATATCACCTGTGATGTCTTTGACCTGAATAAATTAATTGATTACAATTAAAGCATTGGACCATGAATGGAAAGGGGGGGAGAGAAGAAGAAGTAGGATCCTGCAGTTTAATAAAAGACATATGCATTTACATGCTACTGTACATAGAATTTAAATTAAACACAATGGATTTGTGTCTAAATTTACAGTGCTTATATACAATAAATTTCATTAATTGCACATGTCTAGATTATTATCAGTTCTGCTACTTATGTTCAAACAGTGAATACCAATCCCAGAAACCATATTTAATTAATTATACCAATCCCAGAAACCATATTTAATTAATTTGTATATACAGTGTGATCTATGAACAAGGATCACCAGAGTGCTCTTACAGTTCTCATTTTACAAGATAAGACTGTAACTGAAACTTATCATTCAAGCCCGGGGGCCATACTGTTCTCAACATGTATTGCCAGTGTGCAGCCCAGTGGCTCTGAGGGTTGAGGCATCAGCCTTACCTCACACCACACCAGTGACCGGGTTTGGGAAAGAGCCCAGGGAGCATGGCGATGGTCGGGGAGGTAAAAATTGAGCATCCGATGGACTGCTTTCCTCTCCAGGGATGGAAGGGGGTCCACATCCAGTAATGCTAGTGGCACCCATTGGAGACTGGGTGCACTGCAGCTGGGACCTTGAGAAGGGGGATGACATCAGGTGGCCATCCTGCAGACTGGGGGGGGGGGTCGTGCATGTCATGCAATGGACGGCATTGCACATCCTGCATCTGAGGGGGGACCAGAAAAATCTCGGCACCAGGGAGGTAATGGTGGAACCCCAGTGGCCAAACCCACATGTCCAGTGCTGGCCCTGATTCCAACTTGACTATCCATGGTCCCAATCTCCTCCTGTAAGAGCCAGTGGGAGAGGGGGGACCCAGCACCCATTTCCTTGATTGGGGGTGGGGTTCAGGCAGGCAGTGGAGTCGAGGTCAAGTGGGTCCATCCGATAGATGCCTTGGTTAGCTGAAGTCCAGGAGGGATAAAGAAAGTTAAAAGAAAAAAACATGTATTGCCATTACATTTCCCTTTGTAATAGATAGTTGGCTCCGGCCAGTAATAATGACCCCCAGGACTGCCACAAGTTAGACCAGATAAAGTTGGTCTATCTTGTGGCAATTGCTGCACGGGATGGAAAGTCCCATTAGATTACTGCAAGCCCCATGCTCTGTATTGTCAGCACATCAGTGCTTGCAGCAATCTAATACTTTTCAAAATCCAGCCCTTTTTATGTGTGTTATAAAACTGTGGCAGTTTTTTTTTCATTGGGTGAGGCTTGACTCATTGAATTGTTCCTGTTCGTCACCTGGTTCCAGGCTTGGTTCCCTGTAGGACTGAGGAGGATGTCAGGTGACTCCCCCGGCTCACTGCACACATCTTACTTGTGCGTGAATAGTGCTTTTTATGTTGGCTTGCACATGCACAAGCAACATCTTGTGGTAGTAGCGTATTTCAGAGGTGTGCCAGTGTTGTCATCAATGCAGGGAATGCTTTAGTGGGTGCATCCTTCAGCCACCAATTAGCGAGCATGCTGCCGATGACAGCAGTTTTAAAGAGAGCAATGTAGTTGAAAGAAATCTGCCATGTCAATGAGGTGCAGTTTCCTCACTGGAGTCTCAGATGACAAGACTCCATTATGTGCCTTTCCTGGTGAAACATTTCAATAAATATGGTGGCTCCTGCCATCCACCACACAATCCCCAGAAAGCCGACTTTGGGGGTGCCCAATCCCCATGTCGGTATGCCCCCCCACTTCAATTTGTTTGCCGACAGGGGTGTCCCATTCCCTGTCCATATCATGTATCCCCCCCATGCTTAATTTGTTTGCCAACGGGGGTGCCCAATCCAGCATCATGCTCTCCCCCACTTTGTTTGCTGACGGAGGTGCCCAATCCCCATCGGCTTCAGTCTTCCCCTCCCCAAACTCATGTGGCACACTGGGATCCCACCCCAGTGTGCCGAAAAGTATTTTTTTAAACCTGTAAATAAAGAAAACCTTCCCTCGACATCCTTTTTTTTTTTTGTTCCTGATAAAAAGAAAATGGTCCTTCATCGTTCTGCCTCCCCTCCCCTAACCCGTACCACCCTCTGTGCACTCCACCTCCCTGCACCCCCCCTTCACCCCATATTTAACTCTGGAGGTCCAGCGCTGAGATCTTCGGTGGAGCGGAACACGTTTGAACTCTTCAAAAGCCGACTGCAAACTGAAAAAAATTGCGATATGCTTTATAATAGCATCAATGAGGGTTTCAACTTAGGTGGATATCTCAGCCATTTTTTGGAATTTTGACTCCAAATTTTCAACATGGGGTTCTTGGGACCCCACCTCATGAACATGTGACTATCATTTCGCTACTTGATCCCAAAAGGTGCTTTCACTGTCACTGCACGGAGTCACCTTTCATGACCGATTAACAAAATGACAGTGCCACTGTTTATGAGGTGGGGTCCCAAAAAACCCATTTTGCAAATTTGGTGAAAAAATTTCAAAAAGTGACTGCATTATGCGTGTGCATTGCACAGTTTGCATGCACTCTTGTAACTTTGTCAATTTTTAATATATTCACTCCAGATTTTCAACACTGGCATTTTTATACACCTCCTTATGAACAGTATAGCTGTCATTTTTTATATCCTGCCCAAAATGTGTTTTCACACTTGTTGCGCACAATGACGCAGTTGCTGTGGGAAATCAACTCTGGGGACAGATTAACAAAATCACAGTGCCACTGTTCATGAGAGAAGGTCCCAAAATGCCTATGTTGAAAATTTGGTAAAAAAATCTGAATAAATGATTGTGTTATGGGCATGCTTTGCGCAGTTTCTGTGCATGCTCATGACTTTATCAGTTTTTCATATTTTCACCCCATATTTTCAACATTGCCATTTTCTTACACCTCCTTATGGGCAGTAAAGCTGCCATTTTTCACATCCTGCCTGAAATGTTTTTTTGCACCTGTGGTGCCAAATGGTGCAGTCGCTGTACAATACAATATCACCTTTCCGCTAATAAACTGATAGTGCCACTGTTTATGAGGTGGGGTCACAAAAAGCCCATATTAAAATTTGGAGTGAAAATACCACCAAATGCCCAGGGCATTAGAGTTTCCAACCATAACGCCCCACCCTGTAGAGACTGACAGGCATCTGGAGTGTGACTTAGGATCATCGTCTGTAATGCTCACGCCATTCCACCCCCACCCCCACCCCCACCTTGCAGCCAATGACAGGCATCGAGGTGTGCCTTGGAGACTTTGGCCACAAAGTTCACCCTATTCTCCTATACTGTACCCATCTCAGCATATTTCCTTATGGAATGGGGTGGGCATAAGGCCTGAAGATCCCAAGGCACACCATGCCACCTGTCTGTGTCTGCAGGGTAGGGTGAGGTGAAATGGCAGGAAAGTTAAGGCTGATGACCTGAAAGCACATCCCCAATGCATGTCAGTCTCTGCAGGGTGGGGGTGGGGTTGGCATCACTTCAATACTTCACTGCCATTCCTATTATGCATCTCTCTAACTCCTGTACTACCAATGCCAATGCTAGCAAGCCAACATTCGGCATTGACAAATGCTTGTTTGTATTAGTTTCCATCCTGCTTGTGCATGGCTGTGTGCACCTAGTGTTTCTCTTTGTAAAGTGCCACAGTTTTTTCAGTGGGTCAGGCTTGACTCATGGAATAGTGTGTTTGAATCTGTGTAGTGTCAATGTCCTCCAGTTCATGCTGAGCTCTGTAACAGACTAGAAGGTTGTGGTCCGAATCCTCCTAGCAATCCAAGCAATTTGTTGCACAAGCATTTAAATAATACAATCACGCACAGTCTACTGTGACTAGGATATACCTGTGCTACTTGCTAAGTCAGTTAACTTTGCTACAATAGTAACCTCCAGCAACCAGCTGTAGTATAGCAGTGTATATTTGTTGTATCATTTTATATAGCTTTAGCTAAGGTAATAGGCTATCTATATTAAATAATATCAAGACATAACCACGTAACCAAGTCACCATGTAAATGCCCATGGTCCAGCCCCAACAAATCTACTGGTCATCCTGCCCCAGGTGGTGCAGGAGATCGTGACAGATGCTCCAGGCATAGTAGGTATGCCAAGATTGTTTTCTCTCCAAGTAAGCCAGGTTATTGTAGTAGTAGCAGTGTGAGTGTGGGGGGAGGGGAGTTGCAGCACCAAGGCTACTAGTATTACTGCCACTGAGTCCATTGCCACCACCACAACTACTAGTAGTACCATGCCAGTGAAACAGCATTTCTTGACCACAACATTTTATTCCTTAGGGCAGAGACCCCTATTCTGCCAACAACAGCCACCAGTGCACTAACAGTAGCAGTGTTGCCACAAACTTTAGCACGGCTGGTATTGTAACCACTAGTTCCTCTCCAGCTAGTGTGCTCCCAGTCAGTGCCACCACCAGTGCAATCCTTACAGCAGGCACTTTCAGTGTTTCTGCCACTGCTACCACGACTTCTGTGACTACCACCACCACAACTGTCACAACTGGTACCACCCATATACTTGCTGGTATAGTGGCCACTACAGCCACTGTGACCTCCACAGCCACTTTGACTCCACCACTACTACTGATGCAACAACTGCACGTGAACTTGCCCTTCCTACTGTCACTACCATAGACACTGTAAATATGTCTGTGATGAAAATCCCACATCAGGGACATCTAGTTCACTGCTACCACCAGGTTTTTACCAGGACAGAAACTGGGAAACCTCCTTCTTTCCTGCTCCTTGCACAAGGTCGGGAAGGTCAACACAAAAACTGTTGGTAGAATGCCTTTCAGGGATGGATTGCAAACAGATTCCAGCAGAAATAACCAAATTACCATATTAGATAAACAGAGAGCCACTTGTTCTATCAAAAATAGATTCTTTACTAGGGACTACAAGTATTTACAAGCAGGATATATTTACATTCAGAAAAAAGAGTTACAAGGTTACTAGAAATGAAAATAAATGGAGTTGCACAGTTATATGAATGTACAAAGAAGCCAGCAGGAGAAGGCCATTTGGTCTATCTAGTCTGCTCATATTGCTGGGTACACAGCTTGTGCTACTGTCCCTGCCCTCCCTCCCCACACTTCCCATCCTCCCTACCCATGATCCTTACCCTCCCCATGCCTATCCCAGCATCTCTTAAAGCTGCTCACAGTCTTCAATGAAGTCACCTCTTCTGGCAGTGCTTACCAAGTGTCCACCATCCTCTCTGTGAAGAAGTGCTTCCGGACCTCCCTCCTAAACCTCCCACCCTCCAGCTTAAGACTGTGCCCCCTCGTGTTATGGTTGCCATTCAGCTTAAAGAGACTTTACTTATCCACCTTGTTTATCCATTTCAAGTACTTGAAGGTCTCAATCACATCCCCTCTCTCTCTCTCTCTCCCCTGTCTTCCAGGGAGTACATGTTCAGTGCCTTCAACCTCTCCTCATATGTATTACTCTGCTGACCCGCTATCATCTTTGTAGCCCTCCTCTGGACCAGGCACTTTGTCTAAACTGTTCTATACTCATCAAACAGATAGCTGTTTGTGGCAGGGCTCTTTTCCCCTGTCTTTGGATGTTGACTGTCCCAGAGAAAAGAGAAAATAGGAGGAGCTGGCTTTCAGCACTCCACTTTATACCCATTTGCTGTGAGTGGTGGCCTCACCCCTCTTGAGTGACAGTTCCCTGCTGTTCACATGCGTGTTTGTGTGGATGACATCATCTGAGCTAACTGGCTCACTTCACACCCAGACATCCCTTGGCCCATGTGACAGACATGTGAACAGATTGATCTATTACTTGCTTTTTTTTTAATTCCATTTGTTAATGTAATCATGTTTCTGTTATGCCTGGGAGTGGGTCCCAGGGTGGTAACCTGGGTAAAACACTGGCTGGAAAATTGAACACAAAGGATAACAGTAAACTGAGTCCACAGTGAAGAAAGCGGGGTTACTAGTGGGGTACCACAAGGTTCACAACTGGGTCTGGACCTTTTTAATGTCTTTATAAATGACATTGCAGAGGGAATGGAAGGAAAAATATGTCTCTTTGCAGATGACACAAAGATCTGCAATAGGGTTGATACACAAGGTGGGGTGGAAAGGATGAGAAGGGACTTGGCAAGGGTGGAGGAATGGTCAAATGTATGGCAGCTTAGATTCAACACAAAGAAATGCAAAGTAATGCACATGGGAAACAAAAACCCAAGGGAAGAGTACACAATGGGAGTGAGATACCTAACAACAACAAAAATGGAACGGTAGCTGGGGGTAGTTATATCAGATGACCTAAATGTGGGCAAGCAATGTGAGAAGGCAGTAAGGAGGGCTGGTGGGTTACTGGGATGCATAGGGAGAGGCATCAATAGTAGAAAACAGGAAGTTGTTATCCCTCAGTACAGACAGTTGGTGAGATCACATCTGGAGTACTGCATGCAGTTCTGGAGACCCTATCTCTACAAAGACATTGACAGAGTGGAGGCTATCCAGAGGAGGGCAATCAAAATGGTGCAGGGTCTGCACCAGAAGACATATAAAGAAAGACTAAAGAAGCTTAATATGTATAGCCTCGAGGAAAGGAGGGAGAGGGGGGACATGACAGAAACTTTCAAGTACCTTAAGGGAATCAACAAAGTCCAAGAAGGTAGCATCTTTCAGAAAAAGAGATGTGCAAGAACAAGGGGGCACAATTTGAAGATAGAGGAGGGAAGGCTCAGAAGTAATGTGAGGAAGTATTTTTTCATGGAGATGGTTGTAGAAGCATGGAACAGCCTTTCTGAGGAGGTCGTGGAGTCAAAAACAGTGTAGGAATTCAAGAATGCATGGGATAGACATAAGGCAAGTCTAGTGGAGGGTAGGAGGAAGTAGGCTGTTGGTCAACTGGGATCTGTAGATTATCCATTAGGTAGGGAAATGGGCAGACTAGGTGGGACAAGCGGTCCTTATCAGCCATCAAGTTCTATGTTTCTATGTTATAAGTTCTGCTATTTGCAAAGTGGACACAAAACATGGCTTCCAAGGTCACATGTCCAAACAGGGCCTCATGGGAAATAATTAGCCAACTCAGCTGAAGAGGAATATTCTCTTGGGAACATTTTGCCACAGATCATAAAAGGTAGATGGGAGAGTGCCATTTTGCATGCCTTAGTCATCCTGAGGGGCAGAGGCATGGAGTTGCACACCTCAGACATCCCGGAAAACAGAATCGTAAAATTTGACTGAAGATGTCTGGGTGTGTACTAAGCCAGCTGGCCCAGATGATGTCATCCCTCCATACACATATCTATCTGGAGGGGGTGGCAGGGGTAAACTATCACTCAAAGGTGCAGATCCACCTCCTACAATCAAAGAGAATGAATCAGAAATCTGAGGTTCAGCTCTCTCTCTCTCTTTCTGTTGGACTTTTAACATCTGAAGACCAGTACCTTGCCATACAAAGACTAGCTGACTGGTAAGATAGCACAGTGAGGAACAATGCTTTCTGCATCTATGGTAGGAAGGATTTTAGGTAAGGATAACTCAGATTTTTGCTGGACATCAATAGCCTGCTCAACTTGTTTTATTTTCTGTTTTTTAGTAAATGTGCAAACCTTTTGTTGTCCTGTAAACACATCCTGCTTGTAAAATACTTGTAGTCACTAGTAAAGAATACTTTTTTATAGAATCAGTGACTGTTTTATTTAAAAGGTAATTTAAATATTTCTGCTGGACTCTATTTGAAGTCCATCTCTAAAGGGGTATTCTATCCACAGTTATTGTGTTGACCTTCCTGACCTTGTGCAAGAAGAAGTTAAAAGTAGGTTTCCTGGTTCCTGTTGTGGTAAAAGCTTGGTGGTGGTGGTGGTGGTGGTGAAGAACTAGAAGTCACAGGCGAAGGGGATTTTTGTCACAGTCCAACTCTACATCTCTGTTTTCCAGGATGTCTGAGGTGTCTACCCTCATTCCCCTGCCTTTCAGGATGCCTGAGGCATTCAAAATGGTGCTCTCACATCTGCCTTTCAGGATCTGTGGCTAGATGTTCCTAAGGGAAAATTCCCGAGCAGCTGAGTTGGCCAATATTTCATATGAGACCTGCTTGGACATGTGACCCTGGAGCCATTTTTGTCCACTAATAACAAAAGCATAATTACTCTAACAAAAGAAACAAACAAAAAAAGAAATTCATGCAGTGTGCAGTTTTGGTGCCCATATTTGAAAAGGGACATCAATCTATTGGAGGGGTGTCCAGAGTAGGGAGATGAAGATGATCCTGGGAATGTGGGACAAGACATGTGAGGAGAGATTAAGGGAGCTCAACATGTAAACCCTGGAAGATAGAAGGAAGAGAGGGGGATATAATTGAGACAGTCAAGTATCTGAAAGGCATAAACAGAGTTAATGCAGGTGGTGCGTTTAAGTTAAAAGGGGGGAGGGACACCAGGGGACGCAGCCTAAAATTGGAGGGAGGAAGGTTCAAGAGAGAGAGAGATGAAGTGACACTATTTCACAGAGAGGGTGGTGGCTGGTTGGAATGCACTGCTAGAGGAAGTAGTGGCGCTCGGGATGGTGGGCAGCTTCAAGAAAGGGTGGGATAGAGCCAAAGGGAGGGTCAAAAATTGTGCAGAGTGAGGGGGGGATAGAAGTTGGAAGGGGGGTACTAAATTAGAAGGGGAAGCAAGGGGAAGGGGCAGCTACAGTTTCACAAGACAGCATGCTGCACATTCGAGCAGACTAGATAGACTGAATGGTATGTATCTGCTGGTAATTTCATATGTTTGTATGTAATAGATCAATCTGGTCACATGTCTATCACAATGTCCTTGACTCCAAATGAAACCGCCACTGCCTCTGATTTGTTGCCTCAGTGTAGTGCTCATGCCTGGGCCAACATCATTGATGTTGGTGGAGAGGATGAGTTTTTCAATTAATCCGAGCTGGAAGTTTTGCTGGAGGCTGGGAACATACCTACAGATCACATTACTAGAAGTGCTAGTGACACTCACCTGAGTGATTTTGGTTATGAAGCTGAATATGCTTCATATTTGACCAGTTTAAAGCTAAGATGGGCTAAGAAATAAAGGGCTGGGGCATTCATGGGCAGGACTGGAAAGGAAGGGCATCAGGCACTTCCAGCACAGAAAACCAAACAATCCACCCTGTATTTCTGTGAGTGTTTTGCCAGCTTCCCCAGGCACCCAGATGCTTCTTACACCAGAAGGAAGAGCTGGCCACACACTTGCTGGTGCTAGTAACAAACAGGGGGATAGCATCCAGGGCAGACAGGGGAAGGAATGACTCCAGAAGTGTTGGCCATGGCCATACTTTTGGGGCTAGCAAATGACATGTACATAGAGGTAAAATAGCTGTATGATTGCACTTTAGCCTGGTTAAGAATGATGCAACAAAGGCACAGTGTGGATTGTGGCCAGTTGTCATTAGCCAGTGAAACAACTTGTCATACCTGACAACCATCACAATGATTGAGCACCAGTATATGATGCACCCAGTACACTCCATGATTCATTCAGAAGTGTGATTCCTCCCTGTGTTCAACCTGTTATCCCCTCCTCAGGTTGTTGTGCTACAATTTCTGATCCACCATGCGGTGGGAGTAAATGAGACACTGACTCATCTCTACCCCACAGACCAGTGACTGTCCGTGGGCATACAGTGAGCTAGCCAGTCATACTGTTGCCCTCTAGTAGTGACTCTGTTGGTTGAACCACACCCTCATCTTCACTGAGTGACAAGCAGGCCCAAACAGTTGCATCCTTCAAGTCCAGCACCACCCTATCATGAAGGCATTATATGCCCACACTAAATGACCCACTGCACACCCCATGGCACAACAGATCATGCAGTTAATTGGGGGAAATGGCAACTTTTTTTTACTTGTTCCTTGCCTAGGCTCTGGGGGTACCTCCACCTTCCCCGGTGCTCAGCTTGTTCCCATTGTACCATGATCCCAGTGTCATGGTGCTCAATGACAGGGAGATTTTCTCCCCTTTTCCTTTGTGGTTCCAATCCCTAGAGGGTGTCGGCATGGGGAACATTAGTCCAGACTGATGACATGCTGACACACATCATGGTCAAGCGCCTAACAGTGCTCTCCCCTCCTCTCCCCTCCCCTCCCCTGACTCATGAGAGCTATGTTCACCCCACCACCCGTGCTTCTACTGGTGGTAGGACAATGGGTGCTAGAACAGCCCAAAGTGCTACCCCCAGAGGAGGAGAAGAGCATTCATTGGGATGCTCGTCGCCCCCTGGATGGCACCCGATGACCCAGGATCTGTCCTGAATCCGGGCCATCAGCGTGACAGGAGGTAAGGCATCAGTGCCTCAGCCCTTGACACCACTGACCAGCCAAGAAATTAAAACTTTTGACCTTCGGTTATTCTCAATTGCTGTAGCAAAGTATCTACACCCCTGATACTGTATAACATTAATGTCTTTTCCCACACCACCTTTTCCAGAAATGTTTTGTCTGAGATATACAGTGTTGTATACCATAGATAAAATTTGTTTTATTTGGAGTATGATTTAAGATGAATTAAAGATTTGTTTTAACATTTTGACTATTCAGTTTTGCATAAAATGTAAAAGTAATTAAGAGAAGGCTCTAAGGAGGCTGTGATAGTGACTGTTTAATGCACAATATCTACAGTATATGCTTTCAAATAAATCAGGACACTGAAGACTCCAATTCCAATTGGAGTATGAGCAACAGAATAAAAAAAAGTTTTAAATGAATTGCAAGCCTTTTAGGGCATCAGAGACTCAATGAAGAGTACTTTAATTCTGGTATTACTAATTAGCCACTTTGAGAGCATGCTTGTAAAAAAATCAAAATGTGACTAATATTGACAGGGTCCTTGTTTGTTTAAGCATGCTACTGTACAGTCTGGACTGTTTGTTAATTAGGGAGAGATGTGGCCATCTGGATGTAAAATGACCCCTAATTAGCTACCAGTGGTACCTCATGATCTGAGCTGTACATCTTGAAGCTCATATTTAGCACTGAGTGGTATTAGGCATTAGAAACAAACAGAAAGAAACTGTACTCAGCTCACAGTAGCAGGTGTATGTATTGAACAAAGTGAAATTGTATTACTGTGTTAGTCCGAGTAGAACTGATGCACAAAGGAAACAAAGAGGTGGCAATACCTTTTATTTGATTAACAAACTTATACAACCTTTCCAAGCCACATAGGCCTTTTCCTCAGACACACTGAGAAATCAGTTACAAGGAAAGGAATTTACACAGAGAACTGAATGCTAATTAGAATCATAAATTCACGCAGTCCATATGTATATAAACTTTTACATATTTTGTAATCATAAATGCAGGTAGTTCGGATGTGTATAAACCTTTACATGTAAGTGTGATGGTTTTGTTGATAGGGAAATATCATGGCAAGAGAACTATACATAATTGGATGTTTACACAGACAAAATAGCAGCCTTTGAAATGTTGAGTTATAGAACAGCTTGGAAATGGAGACTCTTCTTCCAGAGTAAATAATCTTTTATGCAGAAGAGTGACAGCGGGAGACCTATGAACAATTAGGTGTTTATATAGCAAGAGTGTCCCTGAAGCAGACTCTGAAGCAGTCTTCAAATTCTAGATTTTTAATCCTGGAAATTATAAGATGTGACTCCAAGAATGTGATATACTTGATCAGATGTAAATGAGTCAACATGACTGGTATGTAGGGGATTCCAGCCAAACCCTAAGAGCTTACATGGACTTATATAGCTTCACAATAAAACACTCAGACATGTACAGTAGGCACTACTGCAACCTGTTTTTTTTCTTAGAAACTATGCCCACTGCAGGACTTGAGAATCACAGTACTAAAGGAAACCTTAAAGATACAGTATTCAGAACTATGGTAAACAAAACTCATAGCATTGTTCAAAACTTAAGAATATGGACTGAATGGAGATGTGAGGTTTGTTACCCACGACAATTTGCAAGCTTATTATTTCTAGTATTAAAGATTCAGAATTTTAAGACTGCTTTAAAGTCTGCTTTAGGGAAACTCTTGGTGTTGTGGCTCTCGTGACAGTGGGACAGAGATCTTAGGAAAGAAAACCATGGGCAGGATTCACAAAGCAGATGCACTGGGCACTTCTGAGATGTGCCGGTGCATCTGAGATGCACCATTGTATCTCAGAGATGTGCACTGGTGCTAGTCACATAAGGCAGAGATCCTCTGGTGCATCTTGGATGCACCACACCGCACAGGATGCACCAGACTAGAAGGCAGTATAGCGCAGTGGTTTAAGGCTCTGAGCTGCAAATCTGGAGACCTGGGATTGAATCCCATAGCCCCCACTTGCATACTGTGTGACCCTACGCGAGTCACTTAACTTCCCTGTGCTTCCAGGTTGCACCTGTAAACAAGATTTCAGCTTAGTGTGTCTCACCTGGTTAAACAACTGGACCCCAAAAATAATGATATGTGGCACATCTGGAGTGGGCATGTAGCTGCATACCTGGCACATCCCCATTCACAAAGCAAAATGAATGCACACAAACAGCACATACACCACACAACCACCCATATGTGCACTAAGGAGATAAATATAGAAGAAGTAGACTTAAGTGTAAGCCCCCATCAGGCAGACTGCCGGATAGCAGCAGCAGAAGCAGCTGCATGAGGCAGAACACCACTAGCAGCACAACAGAGGACACAAACATGGATGGTGCACCATTCCTGATGGTGGACACGATAATGGGGATGAGGACACAGGCAAACCATCAATGTGGTGGCAGAAGGTACCATAGGTGGCCTGCCCTGAAATGGTATCATGCCAGCCTAACAATCGAACAACTGACAGATATTGAAACAGTTAGCCGATACTGCCTGAACAGGGCAATTCTGAGGCAGCTCTGTGAGCTGTGCCATGATGAAATGCAGGCACCTACCGGAAGAGGTCATGCCATATCTGTGGAGACCAAGATGACAACAGCAATGTGCCTGCTCACCACTGGGACCTTCTAGAGGCCAACTGGAGACACCACTGGCATATCCCAGCCGTTCACATCCTGTCTCCTCATGCAGTTCCTCACTGCACTGCTCCCATGTGCTTCATTTGATTCCAAAGCACACAGACAGAGTTGGCAGACGCTATGCAGCAGTTCCAGAGGGTGGTATGTATGCCCGGCATGACAGGGGTCATTGACTGCACCCATGTGACAATCCATGCACCACCTGGGTTGCTATGTGACAAGGGTGACTGCAGGATGGCAACCCGCGGAAGGGTGCAAAACCACCAGGGTGACTGAAAAACAGTATGTTATTTAATGCGGGGGGCTGCGCCCCCTACACCCCTCCTTGTGGGGGGCTTTGCTCCCCACACCCCCTTACTTAGGATTCCTACTTTGGGGGGGCACAATTCAGGGAAAGAGGGGAAATCCCTGGTTGCTCAGATTGTCGGTGTTGTTGTGCAGTTGCCCTTACGACCAGTCACCCACATACAGTCGCCCATATCACAGGCTACCACCACCTGGTAATGAGGCCATGCCATATATGAACCGCAAGGGGTTCTACTCTATAAACTGCCAGGTGGTGTGCAATGCCACAGGGTGCATCAACAATGTCTGCACTACACTCCTTGGGAGTACACACAATGCCTTCATATGGCACCAATCTGTACTGTGCCACTGGTTTGAGACTGGGGATATTCCCAGGAGCCACCTAGTGGGTGAGTGGGGCATGCATAATGGCCCACAAACAGCACACCATGGCACAACAAATGTTGGGAGTCAGTGCAGGTGTGTTGGGGCCACTGCAGGGCCTGCATAAGGGTATATACCTAGGTGGGACAGTGGAGGTGGGCATGCCAATAGGATGGCACACACGTCAAGGAGGACAGTGCAGCAGCACAGTGTGGCACGGGAGGTGAGGTGATGTGGAACAGCAGGCATTTGTCGCAGGGCTGAATGCTCCACACACACCCAAGCATGGGCAAACCCTGGGCAACAGAGGGTAATCAATGATGGACTGGACAGGAGGAGTCAGTCATAGATGCGGGCATGGTCAGGTAGAAGGAAGATGAGGGCAGCCTGGGCAAGCAGTTTCTGGAGGGTGCATGAATGTGCTGTCCCACCGTGGTGGAGAGAGTCACTCCAGGAGGTGTGTCACAGAGACAGAGGTGGACAAGCAGTAGCTGCACCACTGTGCCATGATGGAGGGGGGGGCTGTGGTACACAATGCACATGTATGCGTGGTACTAACAGACTGCTTTGTCCCCCCCATAGGTGATGCAGCGCATCCCCTCCAACCCTGGCTCAGAGGCGGAGGAGCATTACAACGAGGCACATATTGCTACATGTACCATCATCGAGCATGTGTTCCGCATGCTGAATATGTGTTTCAGGTGCCTGGATAGGTCAGGTGGTGCCCAACAATATAACCCAGAGAAAGTCTGCGGCATATTCCTAGCCTGTTGTATACTGCAAACATGACCATTGACCATGGAATAGCTGTCCAGTCTGAGGAGGGTAACAGTTCCAGGGAGGAAGATGGGAAGAAGAAGAGGAGGAGGAGGATGCTGCTGGGCAGGGGCACCATGAAAGAGGTGGTCAACTTCCCCTGGCCCACAGGGACCCACGCCTGGTCACCAGGTCCCAATGGCACAGGGACACCATAGTGGAAAAGCACTTCAGGGATCGAAGGTGAGTAACACAGGTGGGAAACACTCAAGGGTGTGGGGGGGGGGCTGCCAAGTGTTTCCCACCAGTGTTACTCACCTTCAGTCTATGAAGTGCTCTTCAGGGACAACACACCAGTGAGCACCCATTCACAATCTCATTTCAGTACCACCCCCGCAGCCATTGGAACTAACTCAGTGATTACCAGGTGAGGGATTGGCTGCCCACTTGTCCGTAGTGGCTGTGGTGGCTCCCGCTGATGCCTGGGTTGACAGCACCATGGGTGGCTTCAACATCATCATCCTCATCATCATCATACACCCCCTCCATTCCAGATGCCAGCACCAGCAGGTCATCCACAATGTCAGCCCTGTCCACTGTGTTGTCGTCAGCGAGACACTGTAGGTTGATCAGCCATGAGCTACTATGGCCACCAGCCATGGCAAGGGCCATGAAGGGGTTTGTTGGCCCTGCACCATCTACCAATAAGTCCAGGGTTGCGGTGACATTGGAAGGCCCTGGCACAGCATCTGCCATAGCACCAGTTGCAGTGTGGTGTGATGACCTGGCCTCCTCCCCCCAGGTAGTTGGGGAGTCCACCAGACCCTGCAGCACCCATGAGGTGGGATGGAGCCAAAAGAGAGAAGTGAAACATGGTTACTGACATGTGCAATTGGTGTGTTCAGACAGGCATGAACAGGGAGATATGCACGTGCGCCATAGGTGCAGCTGACATGCCATACAGGGGAGTGCAACCCATGGGGTCACTGATGTGGCCATGCACCAGCTTAGGCAGACATGCACTGAGGGCTGTACAGGCACTCAGGGACATGTGTTGGACCAGCCCCCCCCGGCCACCACCCTTGGAAACAACATCCCAGGTGATCACTTCCACAATAGGCCCCCCCATGGTGTTGCACAGGGGTGGCATGTCATGTATCTGCAGCACACTGTAGATGGATGGGGTTGAATGGCAACATGCTCAGTGCACACTGACACATGGGTGCTTAGCAGACCATGGTGGGGCTTGTAAGGGTACCCATGGCACTCACACACAGACCAGTACAGTGCTTGGGACATGTATACTCACAGTGCTGTGATTGACTTCCACCTGTCTGGAAGCCGACACACAGAACTCCCATCACCGTTGTCTGGCCCATGCTGGCTACCAGCTTCTCCTCATTCAGAATGAGGTGCAATGCAGTCTGTGGCACCTCCTGTCGCACCCAGAGAAGCCCTGATGGTAGCCATCTTCTCCTTGGCCCTCCGTTTCTCATCGTGAAAGTGCTTTCTGCACTCCTGTGGTGTTTGGTTGAAAATGCCATGGGCATTCACGTGCCTGGCTACCTGCTCCCAGCCCTCATCCCTTTGCAGGTGGCTGCCACTGCCAGATAGGATGCTCTGCCTAGGGAAGTAGGCCTCCAGCAATGCCCTGTCCTCATCAGAAGTAAAGTTTGGAATTCTCCATCCAGCTGCATCATCCTGTGAGGACACTGTGGTTCCTGTGGAGGACAATATGCAGGCATCAGCACAGTACAGGTAAATGTGGATGTGTGCCAGCAATGTGGCTGGATGCTGCACAGATTCAGCACTCCAGATGCCCTCAAATCCCCACTGTCAGATGGTGCTGACAAGCTGTAAATGGTAAAATGTACTAATACCTACCTTCAAGGATGCAATACCTGTCGGTGACCTGTGGAGTGGGGAGGTGCATTCAGGAGCATTTATGGCTCAGGGCATGCAAATGAGATTAGGAGCAACTGTAATGAGATGCAAAGCAGGTGAGATGCTCCTGAATTTGGTAATGAAATGATTTGGGAGCATTGTCTTTGAATTGTATAATTGCCCCCACTCATCTCAATCAGCAATGTGCAACTGGGACATTGAGTGCATCCCCTATGGTGTATGCCTGTGCATGCTCAGTTGCATTGAGGACATTTCCTGAATGTGGCGCAAGTAACATGCTGCATCCCCGTGCATGCCTGACACAGAGTCAGTGGCATGCCATGCATAGTGCATCCTGTGCAGTGATTCCGTTAGTGCAATTGATGACAGCAGTGCATCCCAGTCCATATGCAATGTTGGATCTGTGCTGCATGACTCGTGTGTGGGTATGATGCATTGGTGTGATGTTGTGTCAATGCGCACCTGCAGTTCACGGTGCACCACTGACATTATGCCCAATCTCAGTTCACTGTGGGTGGCATTGCTTGCCATTCACAATATGGTGAATCTGCGTGAAACATGCATGTGCGACCTGGTTTTGACCCTGACCCTGGTCTCATGCCCATACTCTGCACACTGTGCATGTGTGGCAATATGCAATGGGCAGAAATCATGCATTGCCACACCTCAACTCTGTGATGCGCAGTCCAGTGCTCAATGGTCTATTGCACATGTGCGTGAATAGGCCATTGCACACAAGCAGCCTGCACTGTGCACACCTGCTCCAAATGCACTGATTCCAATAATACCACATGCACAAGGGGCTGGGCCAACAGCCATGAACTGGGGGGAGGTGGAGCTAGTCAACCTGGTAGCACTTGTCATGCCATTGGAGGGGCAGCTGTTTGAGTCACAGGACCTCAAAGAGCCCATCTCTGCAAAGGGGCCAAGGGGGGTGGAGCACCTTGTGTGCAGAACAGGTGTGGACCGCACAGATGAGCAGTGCAGGCACTGCTATGGTGACCTGCAGTGCCAGGACCCAGACAGACTCCACAGCCTTCGTGACCAGGCATGCCGGGGTGCAGTGCCATGCCCAGGTAAGTCACAACAACTTACAGCAACTCTAACAGGCAGAAGTATGGTTCCGGTGGGGTGGCAGTGTGCCATAGTGCATGGCCCCCCCCATCCCCAACCACACACACATACACACACACACATATGTAAACACACACACACAACACACACACACACACACACACACACAAGGCATGCCCTGCTGATGCTGCATTTAGGGTGCAGCCATGGCCACCATGTATTGACGTGTGTGGCATGGTCCATGATGGGGGATGCATTGGCACTGTGGTGGCCACACTGTGGTTCTGACTGTGTCATGGCACACATTCATCTGCACACTACCATGGTGGGCATGGGCTAAGATGTGGTACCATGAGCAAGGCAACTGCAACTGGGCACCTACAAAAATGACAACTGAATTACGGCACCTGTGTTCAGGGCTAACTGGCGGGGGGGGTGACCGGATACTGTGGTGGGTGACATACGGCGACAGGAAGTACGTGCATACACACACAAGTGGGAGAAGAGGCAGGGACGGGATGGTATGTGGGAGGGAGTGTGGTGGGCATCTACCGAGCAGGTCTGCTAGTGTGGTGGGGAAGATGGTCGGTTGGGAGGTGCAGGGTTCATGTCCATCATGAAGCATTTTGGTTTTACTGGCTTTTCACCACCCCCGACATGCACCCCCCCCAGAGTTGAAAATCCATAAGTAGGGGGTGCGGTGGGTGAAGCACCCAAGGGGGTTGAGGGGGTGCAGCTCCCTGCATTAAGAAAACAACCCATAGGTCTCGGGCACCCTCTTTCTTCTCACCACGAGTGTGCATTGCCAAAATTCATATTTGGTGATGTACACTCGCTGTAATGGTGATTGTTATTCTGCGATCACTGTTATGACATAGAACCACTGGGGTTGTGTGTGTTAATACACGCTGCCCAGGATGCAGTTACATTGGGTCACTGAGGGGGTGGGTCCATCTCTGCATGCTGGCACCAGTGGTGTTGATGTGGGTCACTGGTGTTGGGGGGCTGTACACACCTACTATCACCTCACGGTGCTCTTTGCTTGTGTTTCCCTCACAGGGCCAGCAGACAGGTGGATGGAAGTGGCAGCTATGGAGGCCAGGCTCGCTAGGGCCAGTGGAGGAGGCCAGGGATCTGATCGAACGGGTGCAGGTAAGTGTTCTGCTTGTGCAGGCTCTGTGTGTTCATCAGAGGGGGCATTGCCCACAGCCGCCATTGCCTGCCACATGTGCATGTCCATGTGCTGCATGTTGCACACACACACACACACACACACACACATGGGGTGTCACCCTGGCAGTGTGTGTGCTAGGGCCACAGTGCACATAGATCCTGTTTGTCTGTCCACCATGTATGCATCTGCTGAGGACCACGAGCACACTGCGGTGCTCCATTAGTTTTCAAACAGGGCCTGCATGGTTGTGCAGCCGGCTGGCACAGCACATGCTGTGTGGAACATGGCTGCGTGCCCCTCTGTGCATCATTGTGCATGCACATGTGGGCCTTGTGCTGTCTCAGTACCATTGCACGGTCATGGTGTGTCACTGTGTGCCAGCCTGTTGCTGGTGTGCAGTGTGCATGGCGGGCTGTCAGCTATTGCTGTTGGGGCTGCCTCCAGTACACTCACATGGTGGGCAAAGGAAGGGAAGGTGTGGACCATGGCACTTAGTTCCTGTTTGTCTGTGTCCCCACTGTTGGTCCATGGAGAGCCCAGCATGGTGTGCTGGCGAGGAGGAGAGGAATAATATTTGATTGGTCGGTAGGGATCCAGCTGAGGAGGGCACTCCAGCATACATTGCCACCACTGTACAGGAGGCAGGGGCAGCTCCTGCAGGCAATAACCCTGCTCATGAGGGTGCTGCCTACTGGGGGTGGGGGGGTTGATGCCAGGCTGCTGCCCATCCAGGACAGTAGGCCACTAGACCAGTTGTATATAGCTCCTTTGTTGCTTGACCCCCCACCCTCCATGCCCATCTCCATTACCAGATGTCTTGCCCTGTTCCCCCACCCCATACTGTCCCCTTACTGTGTGCTCTGTTTCCTCTTACTGTGTTCATTCCCACATGACCCTGTCCCTGTTCTTAGTTTTTTGTACTTTGTAAATAGTTTCTTGTGTTCATATTCATATTTGAGTAAATATTTTTATATTGATGATGGTGTCTGTGGTCGTTCATTCTACCATGCTGGAGCCCTGTTGTGCTTGCAGGTTTCCACTGTACCTTTGTTCCCATTTGCACATGTGCTCCTGTGAAACTGAACATCCATATGTCATGTCCACCTTTCATACACACTACAGTGTCTGCCCTCCTTTTTTCGTATGGCCCGTTGGGAGGCCTTCCACTGTGTTGGCTTGTACATTGCCCTTATTCTATGTGTGGTGAGTGCTGGTTGGTTCTGTTGTATTGGTCCCCAGTCCCCTGTTGTTGTGCTGCTCTTGCAGCCCACAATGTCTGTGGGCATGTTCCCCCTCTGCATGATGTGGCTTTCAGCCTGTGTGCCATGGTGCCTGCCCCCCTGTGTGCACCTGTGTTGCAGCTCCCATGTCCATGCTACTGTGTTCCTGTGCACTGGGACATGTGTGGCACCCTCTGCCATGCTGTCCAGTGCACCTCTGCTGCTGTGCCCCACCTTACCAGTCACCTCTGTGCATAGTGCATGTGCCTGTTGGTCCCCTGTGTGGTGTGTGTGTATGGTGCTTCCAGGTGTCACCATATGCGCTCTGTCTGTGCATCTCATTTGCTTTGACCACTCTCTGGCCCTTTTACCCTATGACCAGTCCCTGCCCGGCTGCTCACCTGCGTCCTTTGTGCCACTGCAGCCTCCCCCTGTTGCTCCTGTGTCCCTTGCTGTCTTGCTCCTTATTCAGTGTTGTGTGGTCCTGGGTGCTTCTGCACATCTTGGTTATGCTGGAGCAACTCCGGTTGCACCATGGCACTTCAGTGATATTCACAGTGGGGATGCACATAGTGCATCTTGAGGTGCATCTTTCTGTGGATACCACTGTTTAGGGATGGCACATCTCATTATCCCTGGAGCTTCTTATTTGCACTGAGTGCATCTGCTTTATGAATAATCCTGCCCCATATATTTTTTGTAGTTTATTATTTGTTTTATCTTCATCTTTAGGAGCTGATATTGTACTCTGCTAATATACCTTATTTCTACCAAAACTATCTGATAAAAGGAAACTAAATACCTCCCCAAAAAGTAAACCTTTCATTTTCTCTTTCTCTCTCTCTCTCTCTCTCTCCCCCTCCCTCCCACCCCTATGGCTGCAATAGCTGCTGAGAGTATGGGGACACAGTTACTTGTCCTTATCAAAAGAAGAGTGTTTTGCCTGCTGGAGAATAAAAAAAAAAACTCTGCAAGGGCTCCAGAGGCAAATCACACCATAAGGTTACTTTTTAGGTTTGATGCACATGTACAACAAACCCTTTGTTATGAGTGGAAGGGGATTTCAGAGGTGTGTCTCTGTGAGCCTATTGCAGTTAACAACTGTAGGGTCAAAGTAGTCTGGACTAATAACCATGCACTTTAACAGTGACACCACTCTTCTCTGGTTGAATGCACTTCAAAAGAACCAAGCCAATAAATTAGAGGGCTTCAGTCCTTTGATGTGAATGAAGCTATTCAGCAAACAGCTGATGGACTGTCAACACCAGCAGCCTGTCATAAAAATCAGCAGCACTGACAACCTGACCAGACTACTTCAGAAAACTGAGGGGAGATCTACAGAAAGTTTGAACTGTGTTATGCCGGTCTTTATGATTTTATTACTGTGTAAGATTTTTCTGCTTCTTCTGCCTAGTCTGTAGGCAGTTTGAAATTAGAGATGTTGCAAAATTATATTTCGCTGGTGAAATTGCTTTGAAATCGGCAATTTCGCCATGCAAAATATTTTGCAAAATTCCACCGTTCTGCAAACTTTTTCGCCTGGTGCAAAGTTGTGAAATTTCATCTGTGGAATGTGGAATTTCACTGCGAAATGCACAATTTCACCTGAAACAGAAAAGTTTTGCCTGCTCACAGGTGAAATTTTATCATTCCATGGGTGAAATTTCATATTTCATGGGTGAAATTTCACATTTTGCACACACAAAATATTTTGCGAAATTTGCAAATTTTTCTAAATATTTTGCATAACAAAATTTAGTAATTTTGCACATCTCTATTTGAAACTGGCCATAATGTCTCAAATTACAGCCTTTTTTTCTCATAAACTAGCAAGTCTCCTGAAGGAAAATTAACTCTTGCCTGACTCTGTAGTATGGAAGTTAATCTCCTTACTGTGCCAACTTTTAAATATAGGGAAAAAAATAATAATGTACCTCCTTTTCTCTCCACCAGCAAGTGTATATTGCAGACAATGTTAACCTAGACAAAGACATTCATTCTAAACTTTTTTGTATCTATGTTAGATGAATGCCATTTGAAAGGTGAACCCACACTAATAGAATTGTGGGTATATGGATGTCACAAACCTTTGCAATCCTCTACTGACCTCTCCCACATTTCCTTTTTCACCACCCCTCCTACCATAACACTTAGGTTCCCTCCCCATGCCCCAGCCATCCATACCCCTCCCCTGTATACTACCCTTTCCTCTCCCTGTTTAACTTTTGCATATATCCCAAGAACTGCCATGATCTGATTGATGCATAGATCTTAACATGGTTATGATATTACATATATTGAAATTCAATAAAAAGAATAACTGGCAGGTTCTTACATGTATTCTCTTTTTTCTTGTGCACAACTGCTTTCCTTGCCATCCTTCCTGCAGTGATTCCAATATTTGCTTTCTGTCCATGCTGATCTTCTGCACCAGCTCTCTCCTAGCCCCAAGACAGTTATTATTCTCCTAAATGCCTGTCTATTCAGTACCTTTGATGTCTGCCTAGGTGTAAAAAAACAAAATAGATTTTTATCAAAGTGAATCCTACGCACTCAGTGTTCTCCATAGCATCCTGTAAGAGAGCTGTTTGCCATACCCAACATTCCTTGCACTCACAGCCCAAGTGCCCATGTACTGTAACATCTGAGGATGTACTGTTGCAAATCATCAAACCTTCGGCATTGACAAATGAATGCTTGTTTTTTTTTTTTGTTAATTCGGTGAGTTAAAGGGCTTCTTCTCTACTTCATGGTGACACACTATCCACCACCAGTCTAGCAGTCTCTCTGCCCATGCCTGTACTGTGGCTGGTTGGCTCTTGTGATAGTGGGCAGAAGGGCTTATGGAAGAAGTCCATTTCTATTTTGCATTTTTTGTTTGTTTTACTTTTGTTTTTAGGAGCTGATATTGCATTCTGAAAATCTACCCTATCTAGATCAAAACTATCTTAAAATATGTATTTATCTCAAAAAATAAACCCTGCTATCTCTGTCTAAATTTTCTCTCCTGTGGGCTGCAATAACTCCTGGGATAGTGGAGGACAGAGTTAGATACCCCCCTCCCATGAATTCCAATATTTCACCAGCTGGTGATTAAGTGAGCTTCTGGCAGTGCTCCAGAGGCAAATTGCACCATCAGGATGCTTTTTTATGGTGATTCTTCAGTGATCTTCTGGTCTCCCTCACTCCCTTGCCAAAACCAGAATGCTATATCTGCTGACACCTGTGTGGAAGTTAGCCAGCACTGTGCAGAGACAACATTGGAAGAGGCAGGGCCTGCCAGTTTCAGCCACAGGAAGTCAGAAGTATGTGTTGACTGAGTTTAGTAAATATCCCAAATATTATAAATTTACTTTGTCTGGATAGAGGGATAAGTGTACCAAATATGGATTCTGTAGATTAAAACGGGTTCAATGTATAGGATGCAAAGTCTTTGACTTAAAGAGGGACAGTCATCACAAAGGGCACCACACTCAGGTGTGGGACTGATCTCAATGGGCACATTGTGTGCAAAAACATTTTTTGTTTACTTTCTATTTATTAAACTATAGTAGATTGTAACAGACTAATTTTACTTACTTGTTGGCTGACATCTCCTGTTACTACAAATCCCCAAATCCCCTGCAACTGAAATTAGAGCAGTTGCCAACAGTGGGAGATTCAATAGCCTGCAGTGCATGTTTGAGTTTTTATAATCTCCAAATTAGAGATGTGCGAAATTGAAAAATTTCACTTAGCGAAATATTTTGCACAATTTCTGCATTATGAAAAGTTTTTCACCTAGGTGAAACATAATTTCGCCTCTGATTTTGTTTACATGTAATGTGAAATTTCACCCAATTTCACCAATTTAACTTTCATGTAAGGTGAAATTTTGCCAAATTAAGCTGAATTTCACCAATGTTTTTTCAGTTTTGCCAGCAAAATTTCAATGCATTGTAGGTAAATCACTGAAATATCATATGTGTGTGTGTGTGTGTGTGTGTGTGTGTGTGTGTGTGTGTGTGTGTGTGTGAAAGTAGAGCAGGCTAGTTCCTAATATTTGACAGACTTCTCACAAGTTGTGAGTGAGTTTTTGTAATTTCTTTTAAATCTTACTATTTTTGTTGGTGTGCTGCTTATTTATTATATTTTTCTTACATATTAACCCTTTTTTGGGTAACTTTATCTGAACAGTTACTCATTCTGAGTAGTTCTGTTCCTGTTTCCCTTTGGTTAATCACTTTTGTGCTTTATTTTTTTATTGGAAGTATTCGTGGACATTGACAACTTGACTTGTCCATATCCAGGTACACTACATTGTTGAATTGCTCACAGAAATTAATATTGTGATCTAGCCTCTGCGTTGCAGTGTTCCTGTTTTTCTATTTAATTTGCTTACCATATTAACCCTTTCCTCCCTGTTACACCACTGGTGTTTACTACCTGACCTTACTATATATGGGGGCATGTTAGGCAGTGGCACCACCATAGTTAGGCCTGAATGCCATTCGAAATGGTGCAGAAAACAGCAGATTTGGATCCTGGTGGTGGATGTGAACCTTGTAACTGCATGTCTGACACCTGATTTATGTCTGAATGTATTGTAACATTTTTTGGGAAACATTTCTGGACTTATATGGCATGTTAGGCAGTGGCACCACCATGGTAAGGCCTGAAAACAATTTTGAATGGTACAGAAAACAGCAGATTTGGGTCCTGATGATGGATGTGAACCTTGTAACTGAATGTCTGACACCTGATTTCTGTCTGAATGCACTGTAACATTTTTTGGGAAACATTTCCATACTTTTGGGCCATGTGAGGCAGTGGCAACACCATGATTAGGCCTTAAACCATTGGTAAACAGTGAGCCAAACAACATGTTTTGGTCCAGGTGGAAGGTGGGCAACATACTGTATAATAGCATGCCTGACATCTGATTTATGTCTGAATTTACTGTAACATTTTCTGGGAAACATTTTGGGAATTTGGGCTTTCTGGGGCATGTTGTCAGCGGCGGCACCAGATGTGTTACATCTTCATAATGTTGCACACAATAATATGTAATGCAACATCACATAGCATTGTGAAACAGTTTTTTAATAGGCACAATACTTGACATTTGTGGATAGGAGGAGGAAACATGTTAAAGAGCAGGTGACGTCTTCAACATGACTTTAACAAAATATAACATTGACCAACAATTCAGTTGCATTTCTCATACATGAAGTCTGCCAAGGAAAGGTCAGCACCATTCGAAGGCTGTGGGTCATTAGGGCCCTGTGCACAGAGTCTGTATTTTTTGAATTCAAATACCTTGTGTGAGTTGCTTCGACTCAAAGTAGGAAGTAATCACCACAAGCACATATCCATAAAGTGCTCTTTCTTTATTACAGTGTGGCATGCAAACAATGTAAAAAAGGCTCCCATATAACTAAGATAAAAAAAAAAACACTTGCTCCCCTTAAGGCACTGTACTTCATGATACATATAAGGAATGATGGTGCCTTGGGGGAGTGGGGTGTTTTAAACTTGGTTATATGGAAGCACTTTTTACATTGTTTACTTGCCACACTAGAGAATCGAATAAAGAACAAGCACCTTATGGACATGTGCTGTGGTGAGTACATCTAACTTTGAGTTGAAACAACTCAGACAAGGTATTTGAATTCCAAAACAATACACACTAGTTTGTGCACAAGGCCCAAATGGCCAACAGCCTTTGGTAGGAGCTGGCATTTCATTTGCAAACTCAATATATAGGGAATGCAACTGCATTACACATTATGTTGTTAAAATGACTCTTGTAGGTATAACCAGCTCTAAGAAGTTACACACACCACAAATAATAAGGGAATAAGGTGTTTATTAGGGAAAGGGTACATGGACATGCTACAGAAGAAGCATAACAGATGACAGGCAGGATCGGGAGGACAAGGGTAATACAACAATAAGCGGGGAGAACTAATAGAGAGAGAGAACAAGAAAAGGGACTGAATTCTATAGGGAGCATAAGACAGTAACAAACACAACAGCAATGGTCAATAAAATAAGTTTATATACAAAATAAAGAAACAAGAGGACTTAAGGAATGGATGTAGATTAAAGAGGACAGAATAGCTTTTTTTTTTTTTTATAGGTGGGAACATACAAACAACAGAATGGAAGATAGAAAAATGAAAACAAAAAAGACAAATTAATTTGTGCTGCCACATTAAGTGCCAGTGGGGCCGCCATGGAGTTCAGATAGGATGCCCATGATTTTGTCAACATCACACTGCAGTTTAGAAATCTTCCCCCGGGCATCACTAAATTCCTGTCTGAAATTGTTTAACTCCTGTCAGAGATGCTGGACTTCAGACATGATGGCTGATAAATCTGCATGTGTCACTGGCACTGCTGGCAGGGCGAGGGCTGCCTGTACTGCTGGCTTTGGATGGGAGGGGCCAGGAGGGGTCTTGATGTTACTGACTGCTGCTGTTTTCTGGTATGGCAAGCACAGTGAGGACATTTAAGTGGTCCAGCCATGTCTCCATCCTGCTCACCCCCTACAGTGCTTGCACCCTCACTGCTCCCCACAGCTGCACTGATGATGCCACCACCTCCCGCAATTTGAGGTCCCATTGCAGCGGGTGGTAGTGGACCATTTAGCTATGCTGGCTGGTTGTCCCAAAATGGCATGCACACTTTCCTCAACACACTTCATACCCACATAGATTGCAGGTGACCACTGGGTCATCAAATGATATTAAGTAGAAAAAATCCCAGACAGGAGAATTTCGGGGATGATGGGGCCATGGTGGGGGGTTCACAGATAATGCCCCAGGCACTGACTCCTCCAGCTACTTGGAAGGGGGCACGGTCTTCTGCAGTCTCGGTGGAGGAACAGAATCCTCCTTGTGCAGGGGAAGGGGCACTGTCTCTAACTGCTGCTGCTGCTGCAGTGGGGGGCCATGGTCTCCTCCTGCTGAGGGGAAGGGGAACAGTTTGTTGCTGGGTGCTGGTGCTGCAGCCAAAAGCCTCCTGCTGTGGCATTTCATTTGTGATGGTTAGTTGAAATGCACACACAGGTGCCCCACTGTCTTCACCCTTCATTATTTCCACAGTCCACAAACACCACCAATTCAAACAAAAAAAAAAGAAACAGAGATAGAGACTCAGAGAGAGCTGGGAGTGGGGAGGGGATCACACACACACACACACACACACACACACACACACACACACACACACACACACACCAGTACTAAAATATGAAATACAACAAAGACGACAAGAAAAAGTTGGGAAAAATAGCAAACATTAAGCAATTTAGATGTAAAAGTGCACTCTGCAGTCACAGAAAGTATAAATGCTGCCTGCTTCCTCGAGATATATAGCACAGGAAATGAACCACTCAATTCCTGCCTGTTTAGACTCAACCATGTGACCACCAGCAGAGTGAAAAGCCCAATTTTGCCTAATTTCACCTCAGATGTGCAGGCAAAATTGGCAGTGAAATTTTGCCGCAAGGCCATAATTATGCGAAATGTTTTACTAGGCGAAGCTGGTGATTTTGCCATAATTTCACTGGTGAAATAAAATGTTGCTGCATCTCTACTCCAAAGGAAGTCTGCTTTTCTCCAAGGGCTAAGTACAGTCCTGTGTGACAGTACTTAGCCCAGGGAGGACAATGGGACTAGCAAACAAATGATCAGAGCTAATATAACTCTAACATGCACTCTCCTACTGCTGCCTACTGCTCTGATGTCTGCTGCAGGGGATTCTGAGATTTATAGTAACAGGAGATGTCAGCCTACTGGTAAGCAAAATTTGTCTGATACAATCTAATATGGAAAGAAAACCAAAATGTTTTTGCACACAAAGTGCACATTAGGACCAGCCCCACATATGTGCATTGGGCCTTTGTAATGACGGTTACTGTTTAAGTAGAAGAAGAAAGTGAAATTACCACTATGTTGTGTCAAAAATGTTCATACACTAGTACTGGGCAAAAACTGTGAATTTCGCTTGAGCAGAATTTTTGCTAAAGTTTGTCAACTTTCGCAGAATTTTCTACTCTTCCACCTTTGGCAGAACAGAAATATTCCAATTGTGTTTGTGACTCTTTGCCCTGCTTGGCAGAATGTACTCACTGAACTGCAGAATAATACACTCGAACTGTGGCACTAATCCACAATTCATGTTATTATTCCACAGTTCAGAGAGGGGAAAAACATTCCCTGTCTCTAGTGGCATCACCCACTCTCCAATTGCAGGCCCCATAAAAGTTTTAAATTTCCCTGATGACTAGTGGCACCCTCACCCTCAGATCACCAACCCCTAAAGGGTTTTACATTTCCCTGGTGTCTAGTGGCACCCCACCCTCTGATCACCAGCCCCTAAAAGTTTAAGGTTTCCCTGGTGTCTAGTGGCACCCTCACCATCCATTCACCAGCCACATGAAAGTTTTAAAGAGTAGGTATTCATCTAAATGTTGGTGTTCTGTACTGGCTATGTTGGCATGATTTTAATAAATAATGGTTTAAAACTGCTGCCCTGCTGTCTTTGTTTGTGTCACTAAGTGTACTATGCAAGCACAATTCATGTCAGCATTTCGGGCTACCTTGTCTGTATCAGACCGCAACAGAGAAAAACTGCTGGTCGAGACATGCTGCCTGGCCGCGTCTGGTGATGTCAGTTCCAGAAATCAGATTCAGGCTGGCATGAGATGATTCTGAATGCGGCTGGCAGTCTGTGTGACTGACAAGTTTGTGCATTCCTGATCGGCATTCAGAAGTGACTGCCTGTCAGTCAGTTATCACTCAGTTTAGCGTAAACCTTTTGAAATCTTCCTGTGCTCTTGAAATTGTACTCTTGTCAGGGAAACATTCAGTAGATCTCTCACTGACACTCTATGCATTTCTCTGTGCCAGTCTAGAAAGTGAATATATTGGCAATATTTTGACACAAGAAGGGAGAAAAACAAGACTTCTGCTGTGTGACATTACTTTGAATTGTCACTTGAACTGCCCATCAAGGTCTGTGAGGAAATAAAAAAAAAATTAACTAATATATTTAAAAGGTTCATACAGCTGGGGGGCTGGATATTCAAACTGCGCCATTCTGAGGTGCAAGCCCTTGCGCTGTGCAAAATAGTTGCGCAGGGGTGTGGCCCAGGTGATATTCAAAGGAGTTGCGCTATTGAGCAACTCCTTTGAATATCACCCCCCAACCACAGCCACTGTTGGCTTAGTGAATCTTGCGCCACCGCAGTTGTCAGAGGAGCATTCAACTTATGTACAAGCACAATTGTACCTTGCACAAAATCTTGATATTCAAATGGTGACATGCAAATGGGGCCGCAATTCATACAGGCGCCAGGGGCCATTTGCATCTGATTATGGCCCCATTTGCATGCCATTAGCATGTAGGTGCGCCGATCCCGAGGACTTGCAGCTGGCCGCTGCCAGGCAGCAGCCGCCGGACCGACGCACCCTGCAGCCCAATCGCGGGCAGCAATGTGGCCCTCACTCCTCCTGAACATCTCCCTGGTGGTCCAGTGGACGAATGCCCGATCGCGGCAGAATGTAAAATGACCCCCGAACATGTTCCTAGTGGCCCGATCGCGGGCAGAATGTGAAATGACCCCCGAACATGTTCCTAGTGCCCGATCGCGGGCAGAATGTGAAATGAAACCCCGAATGTATTCCTAGTGCCCGATCGCGGGCAGAATGTAAATGAACCCCGAACATGTTCCTAGTGCCCGATCGTGGGCAGAATGTGAAATGAACCCCCTGAACATCTCCCTGGTGGTCCAGTGGACCCGTATTGCTATCGCGGGCAGAATGTAAATTGAATACCCCACCCAACATCTCCCTGGTGGCTAGTGTCCCCCACCCACCACCCACGAAGCCCCACCACCCGCCCCCGGCAGCCAGCGGCAGCGGCATCCCACCTACCTGCCGCCCGCTGTTCCGACTCGACTGCCTGGTAGTTGCACTCCCATTGGTGCAGAGCAAGAACATAGGGCGCAGCCCATACCATATGACAGTCCAGATTTGTGAATGAATCATTCACAAATCTGACTGTCATGTACGGTATGGCTGCATGCCCATTGGCTCTTGCTCTGTACCACTGGCGTGCAGTCCTACCGGCAGTCAGTCGGTGGGGCGGGCAGCAGGCGGGTGGGATGCTGCCGCCCACCGCTGCCGGGGAGCGGGTGGTGGGCTTCGTGGGTGGGTGGGGTGAGGGGACACTAACCACCAGGGAGATGTTTGGGTGGGGGAGGTCAATTTACATTCTGCCCACGATCGGGAATTACGGTCCACTGGACCACCAGGGAGATGTTCGGGGGTTCATTTTACATTCTGCCCGCGATCAGGCACTAGGAACATGTTTGGGGGGTCATTTCACATTCTGCCCGCGATCGGGCATTTTGGTCCACTGGACCACCAGGGATGTGGAACGGGGAGCTACATTGATGCCCGCGATCGGGCTGGTGGGGAGTACACTATGCCCGCGATCGGGCTGGGGGGCACAGGGACTGAGTTAGGGCCAGCCACAGGTGGCAGCTGCTGTGTTGGCGCCTGCAATATAGCAGCTCACCTGTGGGTGACCTCACTTAATTTTTTTTTGGCTCAAGGTCCTGCAGGCTCAGGTTGGGGTTGCGCCTGCACAACTCTGCACAGCCCGGCTGAATATCGGGCTGTGCAGTTTATGCATGGTTCCTCCCCCTCCTGTTGAGCATGCATTCATTTGCATTGCGCTGTTGCTCAGCCTGTTTTCAGTGGCGCAACTGCCTCCTGCTGAATATCACAGAATGGCGCAATGTAGGACTTGAGCATGCGCAACCCTGTTGAGCATGGCGCAACCCTTTTGAATATCTGGCCCGGGATATCTATTTTTATTTTATCTTAATGAGCAGGACTGTGGCTATCACTTCTTTTGGTTTTAATTTGCCAATGTCATGTCTCTTGTCAGGCATGAATTACTGTTAAAATGAGATGTGAATGAATGAGAGACAGACGCAGCATTAATGCTTCTGTCATGAAATGGAGTCAGTCCTAAAAAAACAGTTCAAAAATAGGAAACTCAATCTAACTTTGCAATGTTGCCCTTTTTTATTTATTTTCTGTTAGGCTATGCCTTTATGAAATTACATAATACTGACTGCCTGCATTGTTATGTGTATTGGTTTGCCAAGATGCCAAACACACATAGGGCAGTGTCATGCTGTAAGGAAATACACATAAACAAGTGAGCTGTGTGTATGTTTACTACAAAAGAACCCCAGAGCAAATGCACTGGCGCATGGGTTATCCCAGAGGATATTGGCCATGCAGCCAAATTTTAAAGAAAACACAAATTGCACATTCCCAAATAATGCAAAGCATCATGGGAAACATATGCAAATGCCCATGAATTAATCTGAACTCGCTCAACATTAAGCAGAATTGCATGGTGCCAAAAGGCCAAAGGCCCCACAATACAGTCAGCAAAGGCTGAGAACAGCAGACACAGACACGAGTTTCATCCTCATTTGGACTCATAAGTGAGCCATATCTGTATCTCAGCCCAGGGAGAGTTAGCCAGCGACCCTGCAAGCACCATGAGATTCTGTTTAAAGTTGAGCCAGTCCAAATTAATTCATGTGCCTTTGCATATGTTTCCCATGATGCTTTGCATTTTTTGCAAATTGTAATTTCATAAAGGTACAGCCTAGCAGTTAGGACAACGTTACAAAGTCAGATCTATTTTTCCATTTCTGTACTTTCTTTTTAGGATGCTCCCATTTCATGACAGAAGTGTAAATGCTGCTGCTGTCTCTCATTCATTCACATCCCATTTTAACAGTAATTCATGCCTTACAAGAGATGTGACATTGGCATATTAAAAAACAAAAGAAGTGACAGACACAACCCTGTGCATTAACCCTTGCTGTGCCATGAGCTGATATATCAGTCCAGAATTCCTACATGTTCTAATTCTGTTGGCAGTCTAAGGGTTAAGATAACATAAAACTAGATAATCCCACTTTACAAACCTTTTTAATAATTTGTTATTATTTTTTTTTATTTCCTCGCAGACATTGACAGGCAATTCAATTAAAAATTCAAAGTAATGTAATAAAGCAGAAGTCTTTTTTCACTCTCCTTTCTTGTGTCAAAATACTGCTGATACACTTAGTTTCTAGACTGATAAAGAGGCATGTACAGAGTTTCAGTGACAGTTCTACTGAAAGTTTCCCCAATGAGAGGACAAATTCATGAGTGCAGGAAGACAAGGTTAGCACTAAACTGTGAGAGGTTACTGACTGACAGGCAGTAATTTCTGAATGTTGATCGGGAACACATGTACTTGTCAGTCACACAGACTGCCCAGCCATATTCAAAATCACCTCATTCCAGCCCAAGTCTGATTTCTGCAACTGACATCACACAGACTCTGGCTTGTAGCATGTCTCGACCAGCAGTTTTTCTCCATTGTGTTCTGAGACAGATGAGGCAGCCTGAAATGCTGACATGAATTGTGCCCATATGATACACTGAGGGACACAAAGAAAGACAGCAGGGCAACAGTTTTAAACAGTTATTTATAAAAATCATGCCAACATAGCCAATGCAGAACTCCAGCATTTAGATGAATAGCTGCCTGCTTTTTTAGATTGCTGAAAAAAATTCCACAGAACTGATCTCTGACAGTGATCAACCTCTGTAGAACCCCCCCCCCAGTTTAAGACATTAACTTGCAGTTTATATACATATATTCCACTGTTCTAATGCAGAATTTCCAGGAATGTTACCAAAATGATTTCCAAACTTTCACAGAAGCAAAAGTCTGACTTTTGCACAAATTCTGCTGGTGCAAATTGTTTTTCATACAGTTCTTTTACACACAAAATAATTAGAAATGGAGGTGGCAAAACTGGAAGAGTGACAGAGGAACATAAGGGGAGATATGATCTCTTGAGGAACTGTAGACAGAACCCTCAAGGAGGTCAATGATCAGGGAGATAAGGACACAGGAACTGCTATAATAGAACACTCAGATCAAAATGATGGATGGAAGAGAAGTAGGGAGGGCTCAGATTTAGAAAAGGATGCCGAGGAGTAGGAATGGGCTTTAGCCAAACAAAGGGGTAAAATTAAGTGGGAGAGACGAGCATAGCAGCATGCTCCAATTACAGTGGAAAGAACAGGTGTGAAGCCCTGCTACATGAGTGGGTGAAGGATACTAAGGGAGAGTCACATAATCCCAAAAGAGAAACTGGGCAACAACAAAACAGGTTCTGGTCAGAGCCACAATGGTGGCAGTTGTGGTAACATTGATATAATGAGACTGACATTAACTGCATTTAGAACATTTATTAGAGACTGGCATTAACTGCATTTAGAACATTTAACAGTCAATATCAAAAACACTATGTTATGCCAGCCCATTGGCACTGTGGTAGCACTGCCACGTGTGACACTGACAAACTGAGTTTGGTAACAGGCTCGGATCACTGGGGACTGTCAAAGGATTGGAGGCTCGAGGGTCCCAGGGGATGTTCTACTCCTCTGAGGTGGGTGGGTTGCTATCCCCCCCACTATACTGTCACCTGGGTGACCACAGATGGCAGTGGAGTTGGGGGCACTGGGGGTGGGGAAACATCAGCCGAGATCTGGAGCAACAGCACACCCATGCATGCATATGATCCTTGGATATCCTAGAGAGTCAATGTCCTGAGGGGTAAGGGAGGAACAAAGTAAAGAACCCACAATCCACAAGATGATGGGCCCTGGAGAACCTGAGGGATCAGACCTGCACTCCTCAACCAGCTGGTGCCTAACGAGACACAGTGCATTAGTGAGCTATACCCCTTCCCCGCTCAGAGGAAAACCGTGGCTGGATGGAGGACTGGTGGCCATAAGTAGTTGGATTACGATGAAACTGTGGCACATTTGGGTACCCAGAGGGAAGGGAAGGGAAGGATCATTCTCCCCTGGTCTCCCATCACCTGTATGGGAGTAGGGCTCCTGTCACTGTCCTGTCATCTGTGTCCCCTGGTCCCCTTTACTGTATGGGTACACATATGTGCCTTTAGATGCAGTGACTTGTCATACACTTTGTTGCATTGTTTGAAGACATTTCATGATGAAGTAAATAAAGAATAATGCCCATGCAGGTGTGTGTTATGAGAATTTTTCAAACATCTGAGGTGTGTGATTATCCATAAACCTCAAGAGCAAAGATTATCACACACCAAGAGTGTGTGAAAAATGTCCATAATTCAAACCTTACAATGGCGTTGTTTTTTGTAATGACTGATGCAAGGTTTTCATTGAGAATCATGAGCTGCATTTGTGTTAGAAGTGAGCACACTTCTCAGCAGTCGCCATAGTGATCGGCTTTTGTTTAGCAGATAAGCAACCAGCTGTTTCATCAGGCTGGTAGCTCTTCTAAAGAATGACTGTTTATTGCTGGGGCATGTAATGGGCTGGCTGGAAAATGGCAGGTGGGTAGCATGAGTGAGTGACTTGAGGTTTGGTTTGGCTTGAAAAGTTTGGTCTCAAGCCAGTGTATTTTTGTGAGCAGTGACTGTGCAAGACCAAAAATGCCATAATAGCCCGGTATTGAGTTGTTATGGTGTTTACCAGGTTATTACAACATTTTAACAGCAGTCTGCAGTGAGTGATTATGGGGGGTCATCAATTATTATTAAATGCTAAATTAGGACTTTATATATTCATGGAACATCTAGTAAAACACTCCATCAATAAAATTGCAAAAAAAAGTTGCTGAAGCCTGATTTTGTAGTCTGAACAGTACAGTTTATCATTAGAACACTCCAGAAAATAATAATTAAAATGTACTTGCCATCAAATATTTTGTGCTAGAACCAAATAATTATATGTAGGCACCTCTAATCGCACAGTAGTACACCAGTGTACAAAAGCTGAACTAACAGAGCAAAATGAAATACTACCATTTGGCCAGACTAAGAAGCATCTACTCTCATCCAGCCATCTGCAGTTATTGCATTGGAGGAGGGGATTTAAAGTGATGATAGCCTCTGGTCATGCAATGTGGAAGATCTTTAAGATCATCTTATTGGACTCTACTGAGCAATTCATTCTATAACTAAGCTTTTTCTCAACTCTGGAGTCGGTGGTCATCAGTTCAGTACCTGCATTAGATTGCAATCTGTTTGCCCCAGGATTCTCCTCATTATCCTCTACCAAACTGCACCCTGAGACAAGTTCAGGAGAGAAAGTTCTGTCCCTCCATGCACAATCCAGATGAAGGTGGTCCTGGGTGACAGCACAAGATGGTGGTGAGTTGGGCTTCATATGCCTATCACCAGACAATTTCATTTTTCAGGTTTCCCCATCCTATGGAGTGTAATGATGCAGGTGGGCATGCAGGTAGAGGCACACACCCCACACACCAGCTGTTGGACATCTCCTCGCTTGAGCTCTGCCAGCTGACCTGCAACCACAATTCCACATGGCAGCAGTCTACAAGTGGCACATCTGAATCCTCCCTCCCCCAGGAGAGGAGAGTTGTCCCCCCTACACATGATCCTCTTCCACACCGGCTGACCCCCAGTGGTCTGAGCTTTTTCCCAAATTCAGGGCCCCAATATGGCAGGAGGTAAGACACCAGAACCTCAGTTCTCCTCACCACTGTGCTGGCTACTATATAGAAAATAATGGCTATGCAACTGTGTGTTATAGATTTCTTTTACACACCCAAGTTGTGTGATGACCCATACACCTCGAAAGCGAAGCTCAAGAGGTTTATGAGCTCATCACACACCAAGGGTGTGCAAAAACATCCATAACAACGCAGTTGCATAGCCATTATTTTTTTATAATTACTGGTGCAAAGAGGTTTTTTTCACTTGAGGACCTGACTGATGCTAAAGTTAATGGAGCACTGCTGTCAGACACACATGCATGCACACACACACACACATACACACAAAAAGATTCTGCCCATCTGTCTCTTTCAGTGCAGACATTATTTGTTTTTATCTGTACTTTAGTTTTTATTTTATTTTTCAGTTACACTGCAAACTACAGTTTGAGTGTGTAGGGCTGGATGTTTCACAATTGGTGGGATAGTTCGTATGTGGAGCCTGTATGGGGCAGTAATTGGAAGGGGGTGGTATGTTTTACAGTGGGTGGGTTATTTTTTATGTGGAGCCATGTACAGGCTTGGAGCAGAGAGGACAGGAGTGAAGAGCTCGCAGAGTGAAGGTGTGGTAGCTTTTTTTTTTTTACAGTGGGGCAATGGAAGTATGAAGGGGAAAAGAGAGAAAGCACAAAAGTACAAAAGAAAGGACAATGATTCATGTGTACTATATGTTTTAACTCCACAACGGGGGTGAAAGTGGAGAGAACGTAATGTGATGCATTCAGCATCCAGTCACACCCTTCCAGAGAACCTTTTTATGTTGATTGCATGCATGCACAAGAAACTTATCGTGGCAGCTTGCTCCAGAAGCAGGTTGTGGAGGCGCGGCACTGTTGTGGCCAGTGCCGCCACAGCCTTTGGAGGCTTGGCCTGCTTTTCCCAATGGGGTGGCATGCTGCTGCTGACACTTGTTCAGCCGACGTGACACAACCTTGTAAGGTTTCAGGTGCTGCAATCAGGGGCCACCTCGTCATTGCAGCATAAGCTATTCCGCTGCAGTGAGGAAGCGACTCGTCATTGTTGGGCAGTACCTTGTTAGTGTGATATTGTTTGTGAACATGGAGGTGGCTTGCCACCATGTTTGCAAACAATATGAAGCATCCCCACTGTCGAGGGGGTGCCCAATCCCCCTCAGCAGCATGTGCCCCCCAACATTATTGTTTGCTGATGGGGGCCCCAATCCCTGTTGGCTTCAATGCCCTAATGTTGATGTTGCTGATGGGGGAGCCCACTCCCCATCAGCATTATGTCCCTCCTCAAACATGCACTACAGTTGTGCCAAAGGGGTGCCCAATCCCCCTCAGTTCTTGCACCCCCCCTTTTGTGCTGATGGGGGTGCCCAATCCCCCATTGGCTACCACTGCTCCCCCAAACAACACTCTGTTTGCATGCTGGAAGCCCACCCAGCGTACCAAATGGCCCTGTTAAAAAAAAATGTCCCGCAATGTTTTTTTGTACCTGTCAAAAAAGAAAACTCTCCCTCGCAGTCTCCCTGCCCCCTCCCACAAACCACACCCACCTTCTGCGCACCCTGCCTACCCACACCCCACCTCACCCCATACTTACCTGCAGAGTCTGGCACGATGATCATCGGTGGACCGGGAACACGTTTGCACTCTTCAAAGCCGAACACGAACAGAGGAAATGCCGGTAAGCTGTATAATGGCATAAAGAGGGTTTTTTCAACTTTGCTGCATATCTCAGGCATTTTTTGGAATTTTGGCACCAGATTTTCAACATGGGGTTTTGGGACCCTCCTCATGAATTCTGCCACTGTCATAAGGTTATTCGACCCCGAAAAGTGATTTCGCGGTCACTGTGTGGAGTCACTTTTCAGGACTGATTAATGAAATGACAGTGCCAGTGTTCATGAAGTGGGCTCTCAAAAAGCCTATGTTGCAAATTTGGTGGAAAAAATCCAAAAAGTGACTGTTTTATGAGCGTGCATTGTGCAGTTGCTATGCACGCTCATAACTTCACGAATCTGCAATATTGTCATGCCAGATTTTCAACATTGGCATTTTTTCACACATACTTATGAACAGTATAGTTGTAATTTTTTCCATCCTGGTCAAAATGCCTTTTCACACTTCCAGCGCAGAATAGCATGGTCGCTGTTGGAAATCAGTGTTCAGAACAGATTAAGAAAATGACAGTGATCCTGTTCATGAGAAGAGATCCTAAAAAGCCTATGTTGAAAATTTGGTGATGATAGCCCATCAAATGACTGTGTTACAAGTGTGCATTGCTCAGTTTCCAGTCACCCTTGTAACTTTGCAGATTTGTAATATTGTAATGCCAGATTTTCAACACTGGCATTGTTTCACACCTCCTTATGAACAGTACAGCTGTCATTTTTCACATCCTGGCCATAATATGTTTTTGCTCTCTTGCCACAGAATAACACGGTCGTTGAGGGAAATCAGTGTTTGGGACAGATTAAGATTGAGTGAGTGAGAGCGGGGAGTGACCGAGGTCAAGTGAGCTCTGACAGAACTGGTGCGGATTTCTTTGTGGGCAGAAAAAGGCCCCAACGTAGGTGCCCAGTACAAAAGGGCAGCCTAAAGCAGTGGGAGAAACAGAACAAGAGAGCGAGTGAGGGAGGGGGAGTGAGTGGACTCAACGGAGCTCTGTCGTGACTGCTGCAGATTTCTTTGTGGGCAAAAAAAGGCATCAATGCAGTTAGGGGCCCAGTACAAAAGGGCAGCCTGCAGTGGTTGGAGAAACAGTATGAGCAAGTGAGAGAGGGGAACTGAGTAAGCTCAAAGGAGCTCTATCAGGACTGCTGCGGATTTCTTTGTGGGCAGAAGAAGGTGCCAATGCAGGCAGGAGCCCAGTACAAAAGGTCAGCCTGCAGTGCTGGAAGAAGCGGAATGAGTGACTGAGAGAAGGGGAGTGAGCGAGCTGAATGGAGCTCTGTTGGGACTGCTGCAGATTTCTTTGTGGGCAGGAAAAGGCACCAATGGAGGCAGGAGCCTAGTACAAAAGGGCAGCCTGCAGCGCCAGGAGAAACAGAATGAGCGGGTGAGAGAGGGGGAGTGAGTGACCTCAACAGACCTCTGTCAGAACAGCTGTGAACTTCTTTGTGGGCAGGAAAAGGAGCCAGCACAAGCAGGATTCCAGTACAAAAGGGCAGCCTGCAGCGCGGGGAGACACAGAACAAGCGAGTGAGAGAGGGGGAGTGAGTGAACACAAAGGAGCTGTGTCGGGACTGCTGCAGATTTCTTTGTGGGCAGAAAAATTTGACAATGCAAGCAGGAGCCCAGTACAAAAGGGCAGCCTGCAGCATCAGCAGAAAAAGAATGAGAGAGTGAGAGAGTGGAAGTGAGCGAGCTCAATGGAGCTGTGCCTGAACTTTAGAGTTTCCCACCCTCCCGCCCAGAGTACTCCATGGTCCTATATTACAGCAGGGTCTGTGGAGTGGAGACAAAGCAATGAGTAGATACGCCCACACCTCCTTATGAACAGTACAACTATCATTTTTTACATCCTAGCTGAAATGCGTTTTCGCACTTCCAGCGCAGAATAGTGCCGTCACAGTGGGAAATCAGTGTTTGGGAGACATTAAGAAAACCACAGTGACACTGTTCATGAGCAGAGGTCCTAAAAAGCCTATGTTGAACATTCTGTGATGAAAGTCCGTAAAATGACTGTGTTTCGATCGTGTATTGTGCAGTTTCCAAGCACCCTTGTAACTTCACAAATCAGTAATATTTTCATGCCACATTTTCAACACTGGCATTTTTTCACACTTCTTTATGAACAGTACAGCTGCCATTTTTCACATCCTGGCCAAAATGTGTTTTCGCACTTGCAATGCAGAATAGCACAGTTGCTGTGGGAAATCAGTGTTCAGGACAGATTAAGAAAATGACAGTGACACTGTTCATGACCAGTGGTCCCAAAATCCCTATGTTGAAAATTTGGTGATGAAAGTCCATAATATGACTTTGTTACAAGCATGCATTGACCTGTTTCCATGCACCCTTGTAACTTTGCAAATTTGTAATATTTTAATGCCAGATTTTCAACAATGGCATTTTTTCACACCTCCTTATGAACAGTACAGCTGTCATTTTTCACATGTTGGCCTAAATATGTTTTTTGCACTCCTGCCACAGAATAGTACGGTCGCTGTGGGAAATCAGTGTTTGGGACAGATTAAGATCGAGCGAGTGAGAGGGGGGAGTGACCGAGGTCAACTGGCCTCTGTCGGGACTGCTGCGGATATCTTTGTGGGCAGAAAAAGGCCCCAACGCAGAAGCCCAGTACAAAAGGGCAGCCTGCAGCACCGGGCGAAACAGAATGAGTGGGTGAGGGAGGGATAGTGAGTGACCTCAACGGAGCTCTGTTGGGACTGCTGCAGATTTCTTTGTGGGCAGAAAAAGGCAGCAATGCAGCAGGGGCCCAGTACAAAAGTGCAGCCTGCAGCAATGGGAGAAACAGAATGAGCAACTGGGAAAGGGGGAGTGAAGCGAGCTCAACTGAGCTCTATCATGACTGCTGCGGATTTCTTTGTGGGCAGAAAATGGCAGCATCGTAGGCAGGAGCCCAGTATAAAAGGGCAGCCTGCAGCACCAGCAGAAATGGAGCAAGTGAGTGAGAGAGGGGGAGTGAACAAGCTCAACGGAGCTCTGTTGGGACTGCTGCAGATTTCTTTGTAGGCAGACAAAGACGCCAACAGAGACAGGAGCCCAGTACAGAAAGGCAGCCTGCAGCGCCAGGAGAAACAGAATGAGTGTGTGAGAGAGGGAGACTGAGCGACCTCAATGGAGCTCTGTTGGGACAGCTGCGGATTTCTTTGTGGGCAGACAAGTTGCCAACGCAGACAGGAGCCCAGTACAAAAGCGCAGCCTGCAGCGCTAACTGAAACAAAATGAGCGACTGACAGAGGGGGAGTGAGCAAGCTCAACGGAGCAAAGCAATCAGCATTCAGCATTGACAAAAGCTTGTCCCCCCCCACATCAACAATATGTCCGCATAGCTGTCTCTATGCAAGCTGTAGAAAGTAGGATTTAATGGAAGTTGGTGGGGTTATAATAAATATATCGTCAGTTCAAATGTCTCAGCATCACCTGGTCTTTCTCTGTCTCTGTTTCAGGACCTGCCAGTCTCTCAGGGGAGGACCGTCTGGGTCACAGGTCAGTGTGCAACATGAGGAGAACAGTCCATGGAAACAGTAGTGCAAGGTTCATGCTTAAGTCTTTTTTTGCAGTGGTTCAGGCTCCAGCAGGGAAGGTTGTACTCAAGTTCACTGGCTTTCCATGATTTGTAGTGTCCTAAGGCTAAACCAGAGAAACAACAGAGCTGTATGTACCCATGCATCCATTTGATTACAGCCCCACCCCTAATAAAATCTCCACTGAATCAGAGGGCTAAAACAGTCAATCATTTTTGCCACTTTCCAGCATGTGTATACACACACACACACACACGCGCGGCCGCACGCATGCACACACACACACACACACGCATGCGCACACACACACACGCGCGCACGCATGCACACACACATGCACGCATGCACACACACACCCCTACACACATGCTTCAAAACTCTGCACAGCTTTGCAAAAAAAAAAAAATGCTCAATTGGCTTACCTGGCAACATTCTCTTTTAGTATACATACCTTCCTGGCAACATTCCCTTTGTCCCACACAGCATGTAAACTAAAACCTTTCCACCCATCTCAGGCTCAGTCACCACCTCCCAACGCAGTTCATTCCCCTTCCCAGACTCCCCCAGGAATGAAAATATTCAGTACAGTGCAGTGACATTCAGAACCTTATTTCAACTATATTATCATAATATATGTGAGCTGGAAGTCCTAAACAAGCTTGAGGGTTGTGATGAAGTTAAAAAAATGTCTGCAGAAAACCATGTATTTATGTATTTAGTTATGTCTAACAGGTCACTTCCATTTGAAGGTGTAAGGTGGTCCTCTTACAGAAGCTGACTGGGCCACAGTTTATCCCTCAGTGAGCTGCAACAAATACTGTGACTGCAAATATGCCTGCATCAGACACCCTACTCCCCTCGAACCAAAAGAATGGAAATGAGCACACTAGCTGTATGAATGACAAGAATGAGTCAGCAAAGGCACTAACCTGTTAAGAACTGGCTCACACAAGTCCAAGAAGAAGCAAGCCACTAAGTGCTAAGAACTGTCTTTCGGGACACAAACTGCTCATGATACAGTGGCGCTGATTGTAATGGTTCCCCCGTATCACTTCACTTCACAGTATGTAAGACATCAAGGGCCTGTCCTTACCATTAGTGACTTCAATCTGCAATCTGATGCACAATCACTGAGCCCTCCAGACAGCCTGCAATTCCTATCGAATGGTAGCAGTCATCATAGCTGTTTGTTGTGACATTAATCTATAGGGAAGATAGGAGAATAATGGGTAGGAGCTGTGGGTTCAGCAGTGTGAGTAAGTTCAGTTACTCTGGCTGGTAAGACCAACAATTTATTTTCAGAAATAGTGAACCATCATGCAACTGAAACTATGAGTTCCCAAAAAAGACCAGTCCTCATATTTAACAATTCAGCATTGCACATCTGAAAGCGTTTACAAATCTCAAGGATTTCAGTTTTTTCTTCCATGAGATATTTTCCAAAGTCATGAGTTAATCTAGTTTATAGTAGAAAAATATGCTTTGAAGTTCACTTTGTTTCTCCGAGTTTAATACTATGATACTATGATCGTACCTCACAAATCACCATCCCACATTATGAGGGACATCCCTTACCCATCAAAACTGCTGTGTCTGACTAGATCCATTCCACTTTGAAAAGACATTGCCCACACAAAAAGGTATTTACTTTAAAACTAGACATTAATGGGACACTGTCAACCTTTTTTGTGTCATGTCATTTCTAGTTGAAAACCCACATTTTAGGATTGCTTACCATCTATAAAATCCATTGATGCTGCTAATTGTTTATCTCCTTCTTTTCTCATTTAGAACTGAAATGCATGCAAAAGGTTTAACCCTTTCTGTGCCACAGACTGATACTGTATATCAGTCTAAAAATCTCATACATTCTAATTCTGTCGGCAGCCTAAGGGTTAATTATACCTAAATTTCTTTTGTTTCAAATCCTTGATCTATTATTAATGCAATAGTCTCCTATCACTGTATCTTGAGTGGCTTGACCATGTTGGGGGTGTTCCAATGTTTAGGAAAGATGCACTAGTAGTTGATCAATGACTAAACAAAAACATTTTTGTGTGGTAACACCAGTATGGTGAGCAGTCTGTTTTCACTTTTTAAAAGAAACATAGAAACACTGAATTTGATGGCAGAAGTGGACTGAAGGTCTGTTAAGTCTTCCCTTCCTATACTACCTCACCCCAATCTACTTTGCTGGTGGGCTGTCCCCCCCCCCCCACCAGTCTTGTGCCTTCATGCCCACTCATGCAGGCTTCTCATCCCTATTCATTATTAGGTTCTTCATATAGGCCAGCTGAGCTGCTATACAGTAGTTTTGGGAGAGAGACTAAATAATTTTGTTTTATAGGGCAGACTAGATGGATCTGAGGGTCTTTATCTGCTGACAAATACTACATAATTAGGTAACTATCCCAAATGAATCTGGAGTACATTTTCTTCAGTTTGAGCCAATCAACTGAATGAATTGCCATTGGAAGGGTGGTAAAGACGTGGCAGTTTCGTCTGCATGCTCACTCAAAGTATTTCAACCCTCGCCACTTAACATAGATGGAGGTCCCTCCAGTGCTCCATATCTTGGAAGACTATTTGTATTAACCTGTCATAATAGGTCCTGTACAAATTACTGGTATCTTTAGTGATATGCACTCCTAGATATGTAAGCCCTTTGCGGCCCATCAAAATGTACATACCTGTGTCAGTTCCAGTGTTTTCTCCCCACTGGTTGACATACACTTCGACTTATCCTGATTAATCTTGAAACCTGATGCTACATTATATTCCCTTAGAAGTTGTTACAACCTAGGGTGTGTCACTAATGGGTCTCTTAAATAAAGGACAATGTTGTCTGCACACAAAGAATCATCACATCTTCTCCCTCAACTTTTGTACCTCCTACATCTCACATTACCAAAAACATTGCCACCAATGGTTTGATGCTGATGGTGAATAAGAGCTTGGAGAGGTAGCACGTCATTTCAGTGAGGCAATAATAGCGAGGCAATTATAGCTAATGCATTTCAGCGAATGCAATAATAGCACATCACAGTACAGTGACTGGGTCATTAGAGCAACTGAAGAGTACAGCAGCAGCACAACAGAGCGACCAGAAACATGGTAAATACCCCCTGTGTCAATGTGCAGCTCAGTGTTAGTATTTAAAAGATAGGCAGGTCTGGGGGGCACAGTCCCCTGTCCCGCATAACTACTAGCAATTACCTGCCAGACTAAAGAATAGTTGTTCATAGGAGTAGGACTGGGCAAGGGATAACAATCCTACCATTCTGCAAAAGCACCACCACCACCAATTCAGATTATAATAGAGTGATAGCTGAATATACAGAAGATAGGCTCCATGACTGAGAAAACAATCACTGAGATTGCTATAATTTGTTTACTTTGGCAGTCGCCAAAAAGTACCAATGCTGAATTTGACCACACTATAAAGGATTCGCTGAAACTGTAATTCGGCATAATTGCATCTCCGAAATGACATGGGGCCCGTGGAGAGGGGATACCATTGTCTCATGCCACATTCTATGGCCAATCCCCCACACTCTAACTTTGGTGCTAGCATATAGTGCCCAGATCCACCCCTGGAACTTGTCACTCAATCCCATTTTAATAAGCACTGCCTGCAGGAACCCTCAGTCCAGGTGATTAAATGCCTTTCTGCACTGATCTTTATAATCAGGCTATTATCCCATTTTCCCCTTGCTTCAGAAAGAACATTCAGCAACCTCTTGACATTCAATTATCCTAGATGTTCCTACCAGGGATGAACAGCAGTTGGTCCAGGTGAATAAAGACCTTGATAACTTTCTGCAGTCTGGTGGCTATGACCTTAATGAAAATCTTGGCACCTTGGTTTAACACTGAGATTTGGATGAAAGGCTCCACACTCTGAGTTGCCTTTCCCCAGCTTGGAATCACTGTTATCACTGCATCACTCCAACCAAGGGTCAGGCGTCTCCCCCTCCTCATGTATTTTATTTAAACACCCTCATTAATAACCAAGCTAAGTCTTCTGTAAACACTTCAAAGAACTCTGATTTGAAACTATCAGGCCCCACCAATATATTGTTGTGCAAAATTTTAATAATCCCCTGCATCTTCTGTAATAGGATTGGTCCTTCCAGAGTATCCCACTGTTCCTGGGACAACTCCTGGGGGGCCAAATCTGACACAAAACTGCTGGATTGCCTGGTGGTCCCTATACCCACCTTTGTTCCATATAGGGATATGTAGAAGTCTTCAGTCTCCCTCACCAGCTCTGTCAAGGTTAAACCCATTCTCCATGGTCAACCTAGGGATGAACCTGTCTGCAGCCTGTTTTTACAGTGTGCAAGCAAGTAGCCTATGGGGCCTACTGACATATTCATAGAATATTTGGTTAATAAAGTGGTGTTAACAGTCTATCTGCTTAGTATGTAACTCATTCAATTCAGCCCTCACCTCCTTAATGTGTGTCAGGGTTTGTTCTGCCCTAGTGCTTTTATGTTCCACCTTCAATTCCACCTGTGTTTTAAGGTGCTGTTTCTAGATACTTGCCTTATATGAGGCTAATGAAACCAATTGTCCCAATATCAATGCCTTTAACCCATCCCATATGTGTTTCAGTTTGACATCTTGGGAGTCCCTAAATTCCAGATACTGTATGTAGCAATCTGCTTCTTAAGTTTGAATATTAGCTCTGTATCATTCAACTGGTTGGCATTCAAGTGCCACATTGAAGCCTCTGTAGGGTCTGTTTCCATATCCAGTACTACTGGGGCATGGTCAGACAATTTCAGAGAGTCTATCTGGCACCTAACAACTCTGTGTAACTGGCTGCTGGTAAAGTAAAAATTATCCAGCCTGGATTAGCAGTTATTTGGGCGGTGAATAGAAGCTATAATTCCTACTGGGGTGATTACGGTCTTGTCTGACTTTCACCTGCTCACTCTCAATGTGAAGATTAATTTTAGGGGGATCTGGAAGGAGGCAGAGTTGAATCCAAGATGGCAATGTGAGCATCCTAGCGGGTGGAGGTGCAAGTGTTCGCAAGCCCTGCAAGCCAGTAAACCTTTCTGTGCCTGGAGCTAAGAAGGCTGTTCAGCGGTTGGCATAGAGTCAGTATAGAATATGCCATAATCTAATCCCCACAAAAATGCTTCATTACATGCCACATGAGAACTGACAGGGCAGCACAAGCAGCGAAACCTTAAGAAGAAAAGGAGACAGTCAGTTTCCTCTGGCCTCATTGCTGATTCTGATGACCAGTTCATGGTAAGTCTGAAGCTCTTGAATGACAAACTCGAGCGCAGCAGCAGAAACTGAATGTTTTTTTTTTCCTCCGGCTACAATTTTTTTGAGCAAACCTCTATCCCTATCCCAGACTTTCCCTTACCTGTAGCAGACTGTGACTGTGAATCTTCAGCATCCCATTTGGATCAGGAAGACATGCATTACTGCACCACAGACGAAGAGGATCATGGACCATCAGGTTATATGCACTCTACAGCCACTAAACTCCCTGAGACTGATAAGGTCAGTACTGACTTCATGTCTGAATCAGTGAGAGAGAAGGTGAAACAAACTAATGGGGGGCAGTAGTGGCAGTAATGAATGGGAATTCTTATGGCAGAATGCATGGGGAGCATCATTTTAATCAAGCTAATTCATAGAGTTCTATACAGGCTGACTTTATTGTATCAGACACTTCACAAAAATCTTGCAATATGAGTTATCATGGTACTGAAATGCCTCAGCTAAATGTCTTTAGCGTGTTTCAGGTAGAGATTCGAAATGAGATTCAAAATGTTTTTTCTGCTATTACATCGTCACTTGTGGACTTTTCAAATGTTCTTAATATCATTCAGCAGAAAATGGAAACCCTTGCTATAAGAACCACAGAAGCTGAAAATCGTATTAGTGTACTGTAAGATAAAATGGCTCACCTCATTACAAATCAGTCTGAACATAATCAGATTCTACTTGAGCTGCAACATAAAATTGCTGATCTAGAGGACTGCTCAAGAAGAGCAAACATTAAACTAATCGGTCTTCCTGAAGGTATTGAAGGAAAGGAGGACCCTCTACAGTTTTTTGAAAAATGTCTTACCACCACTTCAAAACGCCAATATCCAGAGGAGAGAATTGTGCTCAACAGAGCTCATCGAGGGGGTTGGGAGGGAAAAGATTCCAGCATGTTAGATCCCACCAATAAAAGAAATATCAGACCAAGTATTTGTATGGCCTCATTGTTTTCAGGACTGGGAGGTGATTCGACAATATGCCAGAATCCACAAAGATCTTTTGTATGAAAACTTAAGTGTTTCGGCATACCCTGATTTATCTGTAGCTACAATGCAACAGCGTAGATCCTTTGATCAGGTCAGAGAGCAATTATGGCAGAAGGGAATTAAACCTTATTTGCTTTACTCGGCACAGCTGCAGATCTTTGTTCATGTTAAAACTTCAACTTTTTCAGATTCTAAGAAAGCCGCAGCTTATTTACATTCCATGGCCATCAATGAAAATGTTAATGAATCCTCAGACCGCATTCACTCTACATCTGGTTACTAACATTTAAGATATGCAATTTCAGATAAGCAATTTGGAATGGATGCAACTTTTCCAAGACTGCTTAAGTTGGTCTAAAGTTGGACAAAAGTTGGACTAAATTCACTATAGTCTTTAGCAATTTTTATAACCTAAATTAATTATAATGAATAAGGGTGTTTTTTTCTTTCAGCTTAAATGATATTTTCTTAATTTTCTCTGTGAGGGTAGCTTGGACCTTGTCTCTGTTGAACTGGGAATGAACGAAGGATACCCATCTGGACTAAGTACTGGGGGGAGGGGGACACTATGTCTGGGTATGTGTAGGCTTTACTACAAATGGGTCTTGTTTACTTTGGATTGGGCACCTATTTACAATTATCATATTGGAAAAAGTGTTTTCTGTGCTTGTAACCTTAAGGTTGTGCTTTGTTTTTTGACCTTACGTAACTTGCAAGCCAAACATAAGTATAGACATAGTGCTTGTTTAGAGATTCTGCACATCCAAGACAAAACAATATTTTGTCCATGGGGTAAATGAATGCAGACCGGGGTGGGTGGGAGAATTGGTATATGTATATTTTTCAGATTTAATGGTGTAGGGAATGCTCAAATGTTTGCATGTTGCACAAAATGCTGGCAAATTAGAAATTATACTAGGTCATGTATTTTTTTCCTTTTGCTGTTTTTTCTTTTTTTTTTTTTTTTTTCTCCTTTTTTTTTTTCTTCTTTTTTATTTTTTATATTCATCATGATGGAATGGCTAATCAAATGAACTGCTTCAGCTGGAATGTCAAAGGGATGTTAGATCATCATAAGGCATGCAAAATATTTAACTGTCTAGAAAAAAAGCTGGTTAACTACGCTCTTATTCAGGAAACTCTTTTACCCCATTCCGAATTTCTATTTCACTCCAAAAGATGGGATTGGGTATAAATGGGCCATATAAAAATAACTCCAGAGGTGTGTCCATATACTTTAAAAAATCTTTAAATATACAAATTAATAAACGAATTATAGATAAGGAAGGCTGGTATATTATTGTTCATATTACACTAGCAAGTCAAGTTTATACTATAGGGAATATATTTGGCCTTAATGAAAATTCTCCTCCTTTTTTTCCCAAAACATTTTTAGAGCTCATTTCTTTTCTTGCTCCTATATTATAGAAGGGGACTTCAACCTCGCTTTAAATCCCTCTTTAGATAAATCAGTCATACACCCAGATCAAAGAACATCTGCTGCTTCTACAGTTGCATAACTTATGCAAGATCTCCATTTAATAGATCTATGGAGAGTCCGGATCCCTAAGTCTCAGCATTTTACTTATTATTCTCCTGTGCATTCATTTGATTCCCGGATCAACTTTTTTCTAATTTTGGAATCTTGCCAATATCAAGTGGTTAAAGCTAATCATGGTAGCATTATCATTTCAGATAATGCCCCTTCTCTGCTTAGTTTACATTATGCAGATAGATCACAGCCGATGAAATTCAAATTTGATCCATTACTTATGAAAGACTCTAATTTCATTAAGCAGATGGGGTTAGATATAGGCATTTTTTTCAGTACCAGTTCTACAAGGGATATTAATATAGAGACTTTATGGGAGGCATTTAAATCATATATAAGTAGCTGTGATATGTCTTTTAAGATTAAAAGAAATAAAAGGTGCGGGATAATTCAAGAGTTAGCAAGAGAAATTCATCAAAAGGAGAAAACACATATGCAGATTAATGATCCAATTATATTTATTCAACTAGCCACCTGTAAAGAGCAACTGAATAGGTTGCTCACTGAAGAAACAGAAAGACAAATTCTATACTCTAAATGCAATTATTACATTATGAGTGACAAGACTAACAAATTGCTATCACGGCAACTGAGAGCTCAGCAGCAAAACCATTTAGTCTCTGCAATACAGGATAATTTAGGCCAAATTTTCAACTCTCCTATAGAAATTAATAATGTTTTTAAACATTATTATCAAGAATTTTATTCATCAGATAGTACTTGCACTACTGGAAATATATATAACTTTATTTCAGAACTTAGTTTTCCCAATGTAGATTTATAGCAACTTTCAGTCCTAGAATCTGAAATTACCATAACTGAGATACAGGCAGTGATAAAAGCTTTGCCCTGCGGCAAAGCTCCCGGTCCTGATGAACTTATTATAGATTTATATAAAGCATTTTTGGACATATTAGCTCCCCATCTCAAGCAATTATTTGATTATATATTTCAAATAAAACAACTTTTTCTGTCTTTTAAAGAGGCTAACAGTCATGTCTTTCTGAAAAAACTTAAAAATCCAATGCTGGTTAGTTCATATAGATCCATTTCACTTATTAACTCTGACACTAAAATCTTGACTAAGGTCCTGGCCACCAGGTTAGAGAGAGTATTTTCCTATTTAATCCATTCTGACCAAAACAGATTTTTTAAAAGTTGATCACTTTCTTCCAATATAAGAAGAATGCTGAATGTTATTATTATAAAAACTCAGATTTTTCTCTACTCTTATTAGATGCTGAAAAAGCATTTGATTGTCTAGAGTGGGAATATATTAAAGTAATTCTCCCCAAACTTGGATTTGGCCCCTTTTTATGTGGGTGGATTGGGGTGCTCTACTCCTACCTGGTGGCCAGAATCAAAACAAATCAAGAAATGTTTTTACTCTTCCTCCTTTCTTGAGGAACCCATCAAGGCTGCTCCTTGTCACCACTTACTTTTGCTTTAGCAATTGAGCCATTTGCTTTATCAATTAGAATGTCACCACATATTAAAAGTCCATGTATAAATACTGTGGAACATCATATTAGTTTATATGCAGATGACTCACTGATTTATGTTAATAATTTGAATTCTTCCTTTCCCCCATTTACGAAATTATTACACAATTTGGTTTGGCTTTGGGCTAGAAAGTTAATTGGGATTAGTCAGAACTTGTAGAAACAAAAGGTCATACTGATTCATTTAAACCCCCTCTTGAAGCTAAAATTAAAAAGGTCTCAGAAATTCTTTATTTGGGTGTCTCTATTGATGGCGAAGTGAAAAACTTACAGGCTTTAAATCTGGACATATTAATACAGGACACCAAAGAGATGCTTAAGCGATGGGAACATCTTTCCCTAACACATATTGGTCTGATCAACACCATCTACATGAATATTCTCCTGAAATTTTTATTTATGTTTCAGAATGTCCCTATTATTATCAAAGATGTTTTTTTTAAGGGACTGGAAGCACTAATTTAAAACATTTTGTGGAAGGGCCAGAAACCCAGACTAAAAATAAAGAAACGTTTACCCTTAGTTACAGAAGGTGGCCTAGCACTTCCTTGTTTTAAGAATTATTATTATGCTGCCAGTTTAGCGGCTACATATAATTGGTTCAACCAAATTGAGACTGATTACTCCTTCAATATGGAAACTTTTCATTCCCCGTATAATAATATAATGCATTGTTTATATGCTGGCAAATGTAGCCATAAATTGGATACTATCACATTTTGCTCTAAAACTGTGTTTCATATTTGGCATAGAATTTTGGGGAAAGTTAGTTCTCTTCAATGCTCCAAGCACTCACCCCTCTACTTAAACTCCCATTTTTTACCCTCAATAACTTATCATATTTTCAAAAATTGGTACTCTAAAGGGCTAACGGAGATTAATTAATTAATTACTTTTGGATGATCAAGTTATTGATTTTGCATCCCTAAAGGATACATATAATTTACTTAATAATCAATTTTATGGTTACTTACAAGCAAGGGATTTCATTAGGAAATATTTTCATCCTGGAAAATTTGAGAAATTAGAACAAATTGAAAACATCCTAACACTACCACAACCCCATGAAATAATTTCAAATATTTATAAAGTGTTAATTTTGGATATTTCTCTAGTGTCCATTGAATTAAAATCAAAATGGGAAATTAAATTACAGCAAAATATCCCTATTTCCCTTTGGAAAAAAAATAATAAACATAAAGGGATGGGGATTAAAATCTGCCAGATTTAGGCCAATACAGTTTAACATACTTCAGCACGCTTTTATACAACCCATCAGCTTAGTTTAATGAACCTCACTATTTCTAATGCCTGTCCACGATGTTAACACTCATGTGGCACCTTACAGCACAGGCTAATTATATGCCCTGCACTGGATACCTGGTGGAACTTAACATTATCATTTTTGTCCCAGGATACATCTAGGAAACTTTATAAAGATCCTTTTTGGATTCTACTCCAATATGGGGTTCTTATTATGAATGTGCAACCCTCTGCCCAAACCCTTATTAATAGCCTTATAAGTGCATTTAAAATAATACTCATGAAATGGAAGGATAAGGATACACCCAGTTTTAGCAATTGGATCAACACTATGTTGAATACACATCACATCATATTGAAAGGGTGTTTTATCTGAATGTTAAACAAATTGACAGATTCACTCAAATATGGACACCTTTCTGTAATATGTTGTGAACTTCTCTTAATGAAAATAATGATGGTTGACTCCCCTGGGCATATCAAGCTTATTTTGTAAGGAGACCTTTCAATAATTTGTGTTTTAGTAGCATTTGTATTGCCAGATTAGTTACTTATTATTTTCTTTGTTATATATGTATTGTCTATTTGTGCAATGTACTTTGAGCTATTTAATGGATTTTGTATGTTTTATAAAATACATTTAAAAAAAAAGATTAATTTTAGGGAGCATCCATCTGGGAATATGAGCCTAGATACTGTATTGTCTTGTCCAAGATCTGGTTTTCTGCTGTGTTCCATTCCCCCCCCCCCAACCAAAACCACATCCTCAGTGAGATCTGTCAATTTATTTCACAATTCCCTGAAAAATTGCAGTGTTGGCAGTGTGGGGCCATAAATATTCCCAGTCTGATAAAGTATCCCCCATTCTCTGCAATGACAAGAGCTAGCCTACCCTCCAGAACTCTGAAAGAGGATGTAGTTCATAATAGTAACCCTTTTTTAAGGAGTATAGCTACTCCCTCCTTTTTGGAATGTGTGTGTGATGCAGCTACAGTGAAACTCACCCACTCTCTCTCAAGCTTTGTATGTTCCACGTCAGAGAGGTGGTTCTCCTGCAGCAAGATTCTGTCATATTTGTTAGTGGCCAACTCTTGCAATATTATTTCCCATTTCACTACTGGAGAAATGCCTTAAATATTACAGTATATGAAACAATCATTAAGTGTGCCATTGTCAGCAAAGTAAACATACATACATTATCAGCAGTATGCCCCCCAACCAGGAGCTACAATAACTGATGCACTTATAATGCCATAGAAGAAGAAGACTCAGTCAGAATTGTGCACCCCCACATTTGACCTAAGCTGAACATTAACCCCATGACATTAAAGAAAAGCAAACCTGATCATTTAACAGTGTAAAACAAACAACACATTAATCTGAAGCAGCAGGCCACCAGAATATAACGAGTATGCATACACTTGCAAACTGGTTTCTCTTTCAAGAGCTTGGGTTGATGAGACCCTCCCAACAGAGGCTTACTCAAAAGGGCAGACACAGTCTCAGGGTGGAAACACCCAAATCCAGGGTCTCAAAGGAGACTGAGAGTGTGTAGTCCTGGTGTTGCCATCTCAACAGACCCCTTTCCCTAAACCCACCCACCCAGGTCCCTATCATTTAAAGATAGAACACACATTTTAAACTATTGAAAACAACTGGCTGCAACATCAAGAAAGTGCAATAATTAAACCCTGTGTAAACTGGGCCAAGGACAGACCTTTGGGGGATGCCTGAGCAGATTGGGGTGGTCTCCAATATGGACAGCTTGAGACATGCCCTCAAGCTAGGAGCAGAACCACTCACGAGGGGAGGTAGATAGTCCAGCTGCCGTATGATTGTCCAGTAGAATAGGTTGGGTAACAATGATGAAAGCTTTGGCCAAGTTAAAAAAGTTTGCTAAAGTGACTAGGTCCTGATCTATGCCAGGAAGGATAGTATCAGTGAGACAGAGAAGTGAGATGGAGGTGGAGTATGACTTTCTGAAACCATATTAAAATTAATGACTAATGAGATTGAGTCAACAAAAGGGGAAAGTTGAGAAAGAACAAGGTGTTTCTGGAGTTTAGCCAAAGTGGGGAGTAGAGAGATAGATGATAGTATCTAGGGGAAGATGGTTCAACTTCATTTGGAAGAGGGATGACTGTAGCCAGCTTCCATGAGTTACTGTAAGTATTGAGGATAAGGAGAAGAAAAGGTTGAGATGGTAGCTGATATGGAGGATGATGACTTGAACAGAGAGATACAGGAGTTTGAGGTCAAGACCAGCAGGGCTCCCACCCCAATGAGGATTTAAAGCCAAGAGGACCTTAAAAAAAGCAGCCAGGGTGGTGGGAGAGGAGAAAGAGGAGTAGGGAGGGTAGAGAAGTTAGGATGAGGCTGAGGAAAAGAGGAAGGAGCAGACATAGGAGGTGAAGACAGAATTGAAAAAGGACTTGATTGCATCAGGGTCAGAGATAGGAGAACTGATCACCTTGAGAATGGTTCTACCACATTACAACAACAGCAATGCTGTTGTCATCCCCGACATCGATGGGAGCAATGCCGACAGTCAGCATTGTCCCCATTGAAATTGAGTGTTTTTTTGAGGGGGGCTTCACCCACCGCACCTCCCATATGGGGAACTGTGCCCCCTGCACCCCTTCCCCATCTCTAGATAACCAACCCTGAGTCAGAGTTGATTCGGGGTGGGGGTGCAACACCTGGAAAGACAGCGGCAGTGCGAAGTGAGACCATCAAAGTGACCTGGCAAGATTTGTTGCTGTGTTGGTCTTCGCTATCGAAATGTCATTGTGCTTACAGCATACCATTGAGAACAGAGTTTTCATCTTGATGGTGAGGGAGTCACTAGTCAGGGAAGCCATAACCCCAGATCAGATGTCCATAGCTGTTGATGAAGTCACCAGAAGTCTGTGAAGGATATTAAGAGAGATCTGCAAAATGGGATTGGCAAGCAGAAATAGTAAATAAGAATATAGCTATGGCATGCATGAATCTGAAAAAAAAAATAATTTCAATACAAGAAATGTTTTAACAATAAGAGTAAACAACACCATGATTCATCAAGAAAAAAGCAAATGCATAAGGGAAAAATAAAAGGCATACAGAAAATGAAAATGTCAGATGACTATGAGATAATACAAACTAAACTGAAAAGGTGTAAAAATCAAGCAAGAATAGCAAAGAGAAAAATGGAACATGAAATAGCAAACAATATATCTGAATCCAAACAATTCTTTAGCTATTTAAATTAAGCAAAATAGCCAATAAAATAGTTAGGTCAATAAATACTGACAGAGAAATTCTTTCACAAGAGGAGGATATGGTTGAACCATTCAACAGATGGTTTGTAGGGTATTTTGCAAAAATTAAAATATTTTAGTTCATATTAAAGAGAATAATGGATCTTTGTGTATTACTAAAGAAACTGAGTTAATAACAGTTCACATGTACAAAAGTAAAAGAAAGGGGAAAGGAAAAAATCCTCTGAATCCGGATAATATAACTGTTGATAATTAATATATGGGGGGGTGATCTAATTGTTCTACTAGCTGACATTTTTAATCGATCAATTAAACATAAGCAAATTCCATGGCACTGGAAAACAGCAAATGTGGTGCTATCTAAAACAAAATCAGGCCACAGCCGATAGGGCCGCAGCTGAGGAATTTGGGGTAAAAATATTGCAAATTACCAAAATGTAACTTAGGCTCATAAATTTGTTATTTTGAAATATTCTTACACCAAATTTTCAACATTCGATTGACTGCCTGATGAGGTCTACTACTTGGCCCCATCTGCCCTCCATCATCCTGTGTGCCAAGGGGGTGGGGCCATGGACAGGCGGCCAACAATAGTAAATACCTGCCTGTGTGCACCTGTCCACAGGTGCAGAGCTTCAGAAACATGGTACCCACCTCTGGTGGGTACCTTTCTGTCCTTTTGTGCATAGGGCTCAATAAGCCTAACCTTAATTTTAGGTAAAAGAATGGAATCTATAATAAAAGGTATCTAGGAGAAACACTTAAGACACGGGATAACAATAAAAGCACAGCATGGCTTTACCAGAGTAAGATCCTGACTAACAAATGTCTTGATTTTTTACGAGACATAGAAACATAGAAACATAGAATTTGATGGTAGATAAGAACCGCTTGGCCCACATAGTCTCCCCATTTTCCTACCTAACAGATAAGCTGCAGATCCTAGTTAACCAATAGCCTACTTCCTCCTACCCCCCACTAGAATTGCTTGATGTCTGTCCCATGCATTCTTGAATTCCCCAACTGTTTTTGACTCTACAACTTCATCAGGAAGGCTGTTCCATGCATCTACAACCCTTTCTATGAAGAAATACTTCCTCACATTACCTCTGAGCCATCCCCCCTGTATCTTCAAATTGTGCCCCCTTGTTCTTGCACATCTCTTTTTCTGAAACATGCTACCCTCTTGGACTTTGTTGATTCCCTTGAGGTATTTGAAAGTTGCTATCATGTTCCCCCTCTCCCTCCTTTCCTTGAGGCTATAAATCTTAAGCTCCTTTAGCCTTTCTTCATATGTCTTCTGGTGCAGATCCTGCACCATTTTGGTTGCCCTCCTCTGGACAGCCTCAACCCTGTCTATGTCTTTGTGAAGATGGGATCTCCACAACTGTACACAGTACTCCCGATGTGGTCTTACCAACTGTCTGTACAGAGGGCCAACAACTTCCTGTTTTCTACTGGTGATGCCTCTCCCTATGCATCCTAGTATCCCCCAAGCCCTTCTTACTGCCTTCTCACATTGCTGGCCCACCTTTAGGTCATCTGATATGACTACCCCCAGGTCCCTTTCTATTTTTGTTGTCGTCAGTATCTCACTTCCCATTGTGTACTCTTCCACTGGGTTTTTGTTTCCCAGATGCATTACTTTGCACTTCTTTGCATTGACTCTAAGCTGCCATACATTTGACCATTCCTCCAACCTTGCCAAGTCCCTTTTCATCCTTTCCACCCCACCTTGCCTATCAACCCTATTGCAAATCTCTGTGTCATCTGCAAAGAGACATACTTTCCCTTCCGGTCCCTCTGCAATATCACTTATAAAGACATTAAAAAGGACCGTCCCTAGTACTGAACCCTGCAGTACCCCACTAGTAACCCCCTTTCTTCACTGTGGACTCCATTTACTATTACCCGCTGTGTCTCGTTGTCCAGCCAGTGTTTTACCCAGGCTACCACCTTGGGATCCACTCCCAGGCTGCCTAATTTGTTTATTAATTTTTTTGCGTGGTACTGTGTCAAATACATTGCTAAAATCTAGGTAGACCATGCCCACAGCCCCTCCCTGGTCTACTACTTTGGTCACCCAGTCAAAGAAATCAATTAGATTTGTCTGACATGACCTTCCTGCTGTGAATCCATGCTGCCTTGGATCCTGTGCCACACTGGTCTCTAGGTAGTCAACAGTTCTTTCTTTCAGGAGTGATTCCATCATTTTCCCTACCACTGAGGTCAAACTGACAGGTCTGTAGTTTCCTGCCTCTGTCTTGCTCTCACTTTTGTGCAGGGGGAATCACATCTGCCCTCCTCCAGTCCTCAGGTACCATACCATCCTCCCATGATTTATTAAAAAGGGTAGTCAGTGGTGTTACTAGTTCTTCCCTTAATTCTTTTAGAATTCTGGGGTTAATCCCATCAGGCCCCATTGCTTTATCAACCTTTAGTTTTAAGAGTTCTTTCAGAACCCTTTCTTCTGTGAAAGGACTAATATCAACTCCCCTATCCAGAGGGCTTCTATTGACTGGATTAGGTATCTCCCCCTGCTTTTCCATTGTGAATACTGAGCAGAAGTATTCGTTCAGTACTCCTGCTTTTTCCGCTGTTGCTCTCTGCCCAACCACCTTCCTCTTTATTCAGCCTCAGTATCCCTGCCTTAGTCTTTCTTTGCTCCCTAATGTACCAATAACATGCTTTATTCCCCTCCTTGACTGAGATGACTATCTTTTCCTCGGTTTGTGCCTTTGCTATTCTGACTGCCTTCCCCGCTTCCTTCTGCTTTAACCGGTTCAGTTCTCTGTCCTGTTCCTTCTGTGTTTCCTTATACTTCCTGAATGCTATCTTTTTCTCCCTTATCTTCCTCACCACTTCTTTTGAGAACCATGGTGTTTTTTTCTTTCATTTTGATTTGTTTATTTGCTTAACACAAAAGCTTGTTGCCTCTGTGATGTTGATTTTGATGTTTCCCCATTGTTGCTCCACCCCACCTTCTTGCCTGTTTGCTAGTGTTTTTCTGAGGCAATCTCCCATTTTGACAAAATCAGCCCTCCTGAAGTCCAGTACCTTCACATTTGTATGGCTTGACTCTACAGCTAAGTTTATCGCGAACCACACTTTTTGGTGGTCGCTTGTTCCCAGATGGCTACCCACTTCAAGATCAGAGATCCTCTCTCTCCATCCCCATTTGTGAGTACCAGATCTAAGATTGCTGCCACCCGAGTGGGTTCCAAAACTAGCTGTTTGAGGCATGCCCCCTGTAGGGCATCAAAAATGGCCCTGCTCTTGGATGTGGCTGCAGCAAAGGTGATCCAGTTAACATCTGGCATATTCAGGTCCCCCATCAGCAATATGTCCCCTTTCTCTGCCATCCCAAGAATGCCTTCTATCATTTCCTTGTCCATTTCCTCCCCCTGAGATGGGGGTCTGTAGAGAAACCCTGTGCAGATTGTGGTGCCATTCCCAGTCTCCAGGGTGACCCACAGTGCCTCCTCTCCTCCCTGTTTACCCTTTAGTTCTGTTGTTTTGATCTCTTCCCTTACATAGAGAGCTACTCCCCCTCCTCCTCCTCTTCTTCTTCCTTCCCTGTCCCTCCTGCAGACAGTAAGTGATTCTTTAGATAAAGGCATACCTGTAGATTTTGATCTGAGTCACACCTTGGAACAAGCCTCGCTCATGGTGCTTTTTCCTCTTACCAATTTTTAAATAAATAAAAAAATAAATAAATAAGTTTTGCAGTAGCTACTTGAACTATTTGACGCTTTTGACATGGTACCCCATACAGCAGTTAATATCAAAATTAGATCACATAAATTAAACATAAGTTTGACTGAATGGATTGCTGAATGATTAAAGAACAGAAAGCAGAAGGTAACATAGGAAAGGTAGGAAAACTCCAACTACTCTCTGCCTAGGACAGTACAGGGGCTTTGAGGGTCTGACCACCTTGTGAAGTGCCCTTCCCCTGCCTCAAGCCATTGACTTGTATACTTGGTTGGGTCCCCTAAGTGCCTGCACTTGCAACAGAGCTCTGGTGAAGCTGGAGTCTTCCAGCCTCCATGGCTGGCCAATCAGCTGCCAAGCTACTGTGTGCCTCTAGCTCCCACATCTGCCAGTCAGATGTTACCTCTGTTATCTTGCCTTGACTGTTCAACTCAAGCTCAGGGGCTTTGAAAAGGAGCTGTAATTTTCCTGTGAAAGGAAAATCTCTCTCTCTACATGTCACTGAGGACTGCATAAGGGTAGTGAGGATCTGACCAACTCATGAAGCACTACCCCACCTCAAGCTGCCGACTCATGGGCTCAATTGGCACCTGTGCATGCAATAGAGCTCTAGTGAAGCTGGAGTCCTCCAGCTATCCCAGCCAGCAAATCAGTAGCCAAGCTGTGCCTCTGGCTTCTGTGACCACCAGTCAAAGGTCTCCTCTGCTATCCTGCCTGGACTGTTCAGCTTAAGCTCAGGGGCTTTAAAAGGACCTGTAATTTGCCTGTCGAAGGAAATTCTGTCTCCACACTTCTGAGGACAGCACAGGTGTCATGAGGGTTTGACCAGCTCCTGATGTACCCTCCCCCTACCTCATGCAGCTGACTCATGGACTCAATTGACTCCCCCAATTGCCCACACCAACAACAGAGCTGTGGTGGAGCTGGAGGCTTCCAGCTGACATAGCTGGCCAATCAGCAACCAAGCTGTGCCTCCAGTTCCCATGGCCACCAATCAGATGCTACCTCTGCTGTACTGCCAGGACTGTTCACCTCAAGCTCAGGGACATTAAATGGAGCTGTAATTTGCCGCTAAAGGAAATGCTCTCTCCATGCTGCTGAGGACAGCTCAGGGGTTGTGAGGGTCTGACCAATCTGTGTAGTGCATTCCCCTGTCTCATGCCATCAATTTGTGGACTTGATTGTGCCCCCACCAAAGTGCTCATACCCACAACAGAGCTTCAGTGAAGCTGGAGTCTTCTGGCTAGCATGGCCAGCCAATCAGTAGCCATGCCATGCTTTCAGCTCCCACAACCACCAATCAGATGCCACCTTTGCTGTCTTGTTGCATCCCAATCCCTCTTCAAATGACTGTTTAATCCTGATTATACTAAGGCCCAGCAGCACCCTATCTGGGTGAGCTCTACTAGTAAGCTAGTTGTCATTTCTCTGCTATGTTTGCTGCTTATTGCTACACCCTATCTGGGTGGGCACAACTTGTTCAGTTTGGTATTCTATGCTTTGCTAAGGTTCTTGCTTGCTGCTATACCCTATCTGGGTGACCAGTGCTAATCTCATTGGTTGTTATTGTTTTGTGCTATAATTAGTATTTAAAGCTACACCCTATCTAGGGTAAGCACTACTTGTTTAATGAAGTCATCTGTTTTGTTCAGATGTGCTGAAGTTGCTGCGTTCATGTTACAGGTCAGGTTGACTCTCTTAACTTGTAAACTGCATAACTGATAGTTACAAATCCTGTTGAAGCAAGGTACAGCCTTATATATACCCTTGAGGTAAGGGAGAGGGGGACATGATAGAAACTGTCAAGTACCTCCACCCTTCTCTACCTCCTCTTCAGACTTGGCTGTCATCTCCCCCTTAGACCTGAATTACCTCAGACAATTCATTTACATAGAGGTGAGGCTATTCTTGGGTAGCATACAACCTAACCCTTGCATGCAATGCTAAAATATGTAATGATACTATAACTAACTGTTGACTGGTTTGTGAGAGCTGTTATATCACTAGCACATTAAATGGTAGTTTAATTGGTAGTCCAATAGAACCATATTTGTAATATTACCCTATATACATTTCTGTACATAAATTGTCAGTTTTTTTGTTTGTTCTGTACATATATTATCACTGTGATTATATATTCTTCCCTTTGTAAATTCTATTTCTGAACTTCCAGGTCCACCTTTCAAATGAGTTCTCCTCAATGGTGTTTCACCTTGTAAAATAAAGAAATTGATTGATTGATTGATTGATTGAAGTACCTCAAGGGAATAAACAAAGTCCAAGAGGGGAGCTTCTTTCAGAAAAAGAGATGTGCAAGAACAAGGGGGCACAATTTGAAGATAGAGGGGGGATGGCTCAGGGGCAATGTGAAGTATTATTTCACAGAAAGGGTGGTGGACACATGGAACCGCCTTCCTGAGGCAGTCATGGGGTCAAAAACAGTGGGGGAATTCAAGAATGCATGGGACAGACATAAGGCAATTATAGTTGGGGGGTAGGAGGAGGTAGTCTGTTGGTTTACTAGAATGAACAATGTATCCAATAGGTAGGGAAATGGGCAGACTAGGTGGGCCAAGTGGTCCTTATCTGCTGTTAAAACCTATGTTTCTATGTTTCTTATTTTTAGGTTCAACATAGATGGGATACAGTGGGGAGATAGTCAGTTTTGACAACTGTGGGGCACTGTTCTATAGGGATATGCCCTGGAGGAAGGGCACTGCCCCATCTACAGGACCTTGGCAGAGATTAGTATTGTGAGGGAGGGGGCATGGAAGGGGGACAGAAAGCAGGGTTAGCCACAGGGAGACTGTCCAGCCCGCCACCCTCCAGATGGCTAAGGGCTTCACAAACCTGGAGGAGGCACAGGTACCTGAATCCACTGTGGACAACTCTGAGTCAGTAGGAGGAAAGGGTTGGACAATGTGATGGCAACCAAAGGGACAAACAGGAACAAGTCTACCAAGAGAGTCTTAGTGGTCAGTGACTCAAAGATTAGGGGTGTGGAGAGGGTGGTGGTGAGGGGCTCAGGTGTAGGGGGATGGCCAGTTGCTTTTCATGCACATCTGCCATCCTGGATTTAGACATGATATTTAGGATAGTGAAGAGGGAGTGCTGGGGAGCTTGGAGTGCTGGTACACCTGGTTAGCAGTGATCTGGTGATTCAGTCAGTGGAGATGGTGAAGCAGAACTTTTGCAGAAGTGGGACAGATTGTCGGCACACTCAGGCTCCCTGGCCTTTTCTGTGTGGGGCAGGGACTGGAAGGAGAAGATACTAAGGAGGGAACAGATAGAACAGTTTAATGGGTGCCTTGAAGGATAATGTCAGGAGATGGGCACCATTTTCTGGGATACTGTAGGGAACTTCTGGGATGGAAGGCTGTTCAAGAGTGATTGACTTCACCTGACAAGTGAGGGGACCATTGCATGGGGGCAGAAGTTTGATGTCTCTATCAGACAGTTAAACTGACTGTGGTGGAGACTGGGTCTAGGAAAACTACAGTAGTAAGCAGAAAGAAGGTGAACCTAGCTAGTACTTTACCATATCTGTGGACTTATAGCAACACAGCAGGTAGAAATAGTTACCTAATTGGGCTAAGGGGAAGGTACAATGTAGGGAGACACAAAATGTGAAACTATCATGAAAAACAAGAAGCTGAGAGGACCAGGCAAGAAAAAGGAATAAATCCAGGTAGATAGAAAACAGAGTTCAGGTGTTAGATGGAAGGGGGTCTGCCTTAACACCAGGAGCCAGGGTAACAAAATCAGGGGGCTCTAGTCAATGATTGCAGAAACTGAGTTGCATCTTATGGCTATCACAGAAATTTGGACCTCAGAAAACAATTACTGAGACCTTACCATCGCTGGGAACTCAATGTTCAGGAGGGACAGAGGAAAAGGTAGAGGGTGAGGTGTAGCCAATTATGTCAATGATGGCACTGAGGTGGTGGAAGTTGGGTGCATCAGGGGTAATAAGGGGCAAACAGAGTCACAGTGGGTGCAACTAAAGGCAGACTAAGGTAAGAAACTATGCTTGTGAGTGATCTACAGACCATCAGCGCAAGGAGAAGAGATGGATATACAGCACAGGGAAGAACTAGAAAGGGAAGCGGCAAAGAGGAAAATAGTGGTAATGTGGGATCTAAACCTGCTGGACATCGATTGGGATACTCCAGTAGCTGCACTGGGTCATAATGTTGTACGCTTAATAGCGTATGGCATTATGGCGAAACCCAAACCTGTGCACACTCTGAGGTGGACCCCCCCCCTGGAGTTAGAATCTTTAGTGGAGGGTGGTCTGGGGGGCACAGCCTCCCGTAATGGGAGGTGTGGGGGTAGAGCCCCCAAAGAACAATAAATAAAAAGAAATCGCGCAACGTGATTCTGCTGCACAGCATTCTGCCATGTGACATTATGACCCCATGCAATCCAGCAGCCAGGAACACCTAAAGTTAAGTCTTGCTTGCCACATTCCAGATCAGTCTACTGGTACAACTAGTTAAGGAACCCATCAGGCAGGAGGCCACTGTCAATGTGGTGCTCACCAACTCTGAGGTGGTAGGAGTGGTGAGAGTTGGGGAGCAACTAGGGAACAACAACCACAACTCCATTTGGTTTGAATTGGCCCATGGGAGCAGAAAACCCCAGTCAAGAGCTGAGGTCCTTGATTTCAGAAGAGTGGACTTCAACAGGTTGAGGGTGTTACTCCAGTACAAATTAGTAAGGATTGACAGCGTAGGAGGTGTGGAAGAGAAACAGGGGTCAATAATGTGGGCCATTCTCAAGGCATAAAAATTATGCATGAGAAAAGCAACTAAAAGGAACAAGTTTAAGAGACCATTATGGTTCTAGGCAATGGTCGGTGATGTGGTGAGTGACACAGATAAAGCATTCTACATGTACAAACAAAGGAGGGGATGATGAGAACATTTGCTAAGAAATAAATAGGGTGTTTAGGGAGGCAAAAGCAGACACAGAGATACATATTGCAGAGGGAGTCCAGGGCTGATAAAAACATTTCTTCCCGTACATTAGTGAAAAAAGTAAGACATGAGGGAGAATCAGGCTATCAGAGGGGGGTATGGTGATAGATGAGATGGGGCAAAAGGCTGCTTTCCTAAATGATTGCTTTTCCTCAAGTTTTCACTAGGGAAGACAGCAGACCCATGCCAGAAAGTGGCATCAAGGTGGACACAAAGGGGATTTCAGATGAGGCACCCAGTATTTACAAGAAAAAGGGTAGGGAAAGGGCTAGCTTTCTTAAAGATAACCCCAGGACCATACGGGATGTACCTGAGGGTGCTCAGGGATCTTTCAGAGGACCTGCCTGAACCCCTCATAGGGCTATTCAATAGCTCATTACATAGATACATAGATACATAGACAGTGTCGGCAGATAAGGGCCTATGGCCCACCCAGTCTGCCCATTTGAGCTTGTAAGTTCAGTTTATGTTTTCCTAGAAGTCTGTTGCCCCTTACCCCTGACCTCCAGAATTCCTTTATGTCTATCCCATGCATTCTTAAATCCCGTGATTGTTTCAGCTCCCACCACTTCCTCTGGCAGGGTGTTCCACTTGTCCACCACCCGCTCTCTGAAGAAATTCTTCCTCATATTTCCTCTGAATCGTCCTCCCTCCAACTTCATCCCATGCCCTCTAGTCCTGGAACATCTTTTTCACTTAAAAATAGTGTATTCCTGCACCCTGTTCCTCCCTGTAAGATACTTGTATGTCTCTATCATATCCCCTCTCTCCCTCCTCTCCTCCAGGGAGTACATGTCAGTTCCTTCAACCTGTCTTCATAGGACTTGTGATGCAATCCATGCACCATCTTTGTTGACCTCCTCTGAACCTTCTCTACCCTGTCTATGTCCTTACGTAGGTATGGTCTCCAGAACTGTACACTGTACTCCAGGTGGGGCCTCACTAGTGTCTTGTATAGCTGAATTATGGCCTCCTTTTCCTGCTGGTGATGCCCTGCCATACATCCCAGCATCCTATTTGCTTTACCTGCTGCCTTGTCACACTGTTTCCCTACCTTGAGGTCATCAGAGATGATAACCCCAAGATCCCTTTCCTGCTTGGTGCATGCTATATCCTCACCCCCAACTGATATATTGTGCCAAGGTTTTTGTGCCCCATATGCATTATCTTGCACTTCCTTGCATTGAATTTCAACTGCCAAACCCCTGACCATTCTTCAAGTTTCTGCAGGTCCCTTCTCATTCTGTCTACACCCTCTGGTGTGTCTACTCTGTTACAGAGCTTTGTGTCATCAGCGAACAGAGAAATTCTGCCTTCTAGGTCCTGTGCAATGTCACTGATGAAGATGTTGAATAGGACCGGTCCCAGCACTGATCCCTGTGGTACCCCACTGGTCACTTTTCCCTCTGTGGAATGACAGCCATTTACCACCACCCTCTGTGTCCTGCCACACAACCAATTACCTACCCACCACACTACTGTCCTTCCCACACCCATATTCCCCAGTTTGTGTAATAGGCTTCTATGTGGCACAGTGTCAAAGGCCTTGCTGAAGTCCAGATAGGCCATGTCCACTAACCTCCCCTGATCCACCTCCCTAGTCACCCAGTCAAAAAATTCAACAAGGTTGGTCTGACATGACATCCCCCTGGTGAAACCATGCTGCCTTGGGTCCTATAGTCCATTGACAACCAGATGTTCCACCAATCTCTCCTTCAGTAGTGCTTCCATGATCTTCCCTACTACCGAGGTGAGGCTGACTGGTCTGTAGTTCCCTGCTTCCTCTTTGTTCCCACTTTTGTATAAGGGGACACATCCGCTGTCCTCCAGTCTTTGGGTACTCTCCTGTTTCTAGTGATCGGCTAAACAGGATTGCCAGAGGTTCAGCCACCACCTCTCTTAGTTCTTAGAGGACCCTGGGGTGCACCCCATCTGGCCCCATTGCTTTATCAACTCTTATTACTTCCAGTTCCTTCAGGACCCTTTCTCATGTAAAGGAACTTGTGTCCATTTCTGCACCATTCTCACCCCTTGTACTCCCTTCAGACCCATTACCCTCCTCTTCCTCAGTAAAGACTGAGAAGAAATACCTGTTCAATATGTCAGCTTTACTGTTGTCATCCTCCACGTGGCCCCATCCTCCCCCTTCAGTCTCACTATCCCTCCCTTTGTCTTTCTTTTTTCACTTATGTACCTGTAAAAGGTTTTGTCCTCTACCCACTGATTTTGCAATGTGTTCTTCTGTCTGAGCTGGCTTCCTTACTGACCTCCCTGCCTCCCTTTGCTTCTCCTGGTACTTCTCCCTATCCCCTTCTGCCTGTGTCTTTTTGTATTGCCTGAATGCAATCTTTTTGGCTTTCACTTTCTTTGCTACCTCTTTGAAAACCATGATGGTCTCCTCTTCCTTTTCCTCTTGCTAACCTGCTTAATGCATAATTCTGTTGTTCTTGTAATCCCCATTTTAAATACTGCCCACTGTTCCTCAACCCCTGATTCCTGTCCCATTTCCCTTAATGCCTCTTGCAAGTATCTCCCCAGTTTCCCAAAGTCTGCCTCCTAAAATCCAGGATACGTGTTTTTGTGTGGTTTGGTTCTGTTCTTTCTGTGATTTCAAACCACAATGACTGGTGGTCACTGTTCCCCAGGTGCTCCCCCACTGTTACCCCCATCACACTGTCCCTGATTGTGAGCACAAGGTCCAGTACTGCCTTCTGCCGAGTTGGTTCCATGACCAGTTGCTTGAGGAAGGCACCCTGAAGGGAATCCAGGATAAATCTGCTCCTAGTTGATGCTACTGCTGGGATGCTCCAGACCACATCTGGAATATTGAAGTCTCCAACCAGTACTACCTCACCCTCGTCTGCCATCCTTTGGATGGCTAGCATCAGCTCTGTATCTGTTTCTTCCTCCTGGGCTGGTGGTCTATAGACCATACCTGTGCTAATGGCTGTCCCCATTTTCCTTCCCAGCTTAACCCACAGTATCTCTCCCCCATTTTGTTCCTCCTGGATCTCTGTGGCCCTTCTGTCATTTTTCACAAACAGTGCCACTCCTCCTCCCTTTCTGCATGCCCTGTCCCTTCTGAATATGTTGTAGCCAGGTATGGCCATCTCCCAGTCATGGTTATCATTATACCAGGTTTCAGTGATGGCCACAATGTCCTGGTCTGACTTCACCATGACAGCCTCCAGATCTTCCATCTTGTTGCTAAGGCTCCTGGCATTTGCACACATGGCTTTCCATGATTTGACCTCCCCAGACTGTTTCGTTGTTCTACTCCAGCCCCTTCCTTGGTTGTCCTTTATCCCTGGTTATCCTTCCTGTCTGCCCTTCTGCTGAATTTTGCCCCTTTTCTGCCTATCCACCTCTTGGGAACTAATCTCCATCTTTTGCACACTGCTTTGCAGAGATAGCCACTCCTCTGGTTCACTGGTTCCACTGCTAGCTGTGGGGGGTGAGCAAGTAGGTACCCTCCTTGCTGGCCTGCCACCCCCCTTTGCTAGTTTAAATGTTTGTCAATGTAGCATTTAAACTTATCATTGAGTGCTTGGATTCCCCTCCAGGATGGATGCAGGCCGTTAGGCTTGAACAAACCTCCATCCCTCCAGGTGGGTCTCCTGTCACCAATGAATCCAAACCCTTCCTCACAGAACCAGTTCTTCAACCATGAGTTAAAGTTCCTGGTGCATGCACTCATATGCTCTCCCTTGCCTCTCGCAGGAAGTACTTCTGAGAAAGTGACAGAAGTAGCTACTTGCTTGAGACCCCTCCCCAATTTCCTAAACTCTTCCTGAACTTCATTTGGTTCCCCATTTGCCAGGTCATTAGTACCTAGGTGGATAATGACATCCAGCTCACCCTCCTGTCTTGCCTTCCCAGTGATCCCCAGGATCTTCCTTCCATCCTCCATGCCGTGGCACCTGGTAGGCACCTCACCTCCTGTCCTCCCTCCTGTGTTCCTAGCTGGATCCTCTTATGATGGAGTCCCCACCAGGATTCACTTCCTCCTCCTCTGGAGTCCACTGCTTTCCCGCTGAGGTCACCTCCTGGCTAACCTCCACATCCTTTCCTTCCACTTCTGGTACCTCTATTTGGTTGTCCTCCTTGCCAGTGTGGCATATGAGTTCATGAGTGGAATAGGATCTGGGATGTGCCTCTGCCTGACCACTCTAACCCTCCCTGAGCCCACTGTCATCCAAGTGCTCCTCGTTCTCGGCATCCTTTGAGGCAGTTGCATTGGACTGGGTGGTCTCTGGATAGGGGTGATGGTACTCCTGACCCAGTTTACTTCCACTCTGAGTCTGGCTACCTCATCCCACAGTCCAGAGAAATGCATGCAGATAGGGCAGCACCTCAGTGTCCAGAAGGTCTGCCTGAATATGGCTGCCTCACAGCCACTGCATTGCACCACTCCCCACATTATATTGTAATTATACTGCTATTCAACTACTTGTCTTCTACTGAAGCTGTCCTAGTTTCCTTTTTATTAATTTACTGACCTAAAAATCCTGCCACTGATCCTCAGATAATTTTCTTTAGAAAAAAAAAAGAAAGAGAAGAGACCAATAAATAAATAAATGAGTCAAAACACTTGTGCTGAGGGTGGGCTTCTTCCCCCTTATGCCCCTCCTACTTCACACCCCTTACTATACCCTGTGTTTAGCTCCTGTCAATCAGATTTAACAGGGCATATAATTAGCTTGCTACCTCAATTTGCAGCAATTAAAGACAGCACAGAATTACACCACCACTGTGTTTTAAATTTTCAACAGCTCAAAAACAGTTCTAAGGAAAGACAACAAAGAAAGTACAGTGTCACTAAAAGCCCACAATCTAAGTTTAAAAGAAAAATAGCAATTTCCAGTTACTCTAAAGCACTGAATTGAATGTGTTTCCTTCCTTCCCCTTCTGGCTTCTTACTTACTTCTGGCTTACATATGGAGGTAGTACTGAAGGACTGGAGGGTGACAGATATAATTCTGCTCCATAAGGGCAGGGGAAAAGGAATAGTCAGAGAACTACAAGGCTGTCCATCTTACTTCAGTTGTAAAGAAACTGATGGAGTTATTGATTAAAGAGAACCTCCTGGACTACCTGGACAGTAAAGGTCTCCAGGATAGAAAACAACATGGGTTTGTGTCAGGGAGGTCTTTTCAGACTAACCTGACAGTCTTCTTTCACTGGATGATAATGGTATTGCATCGGGACCACACCGTGGAGTTAATCTTCATTGAGTTCAGCAAGGCATTCAACTTGATGTCTCACAGAGACTTGCTGAATAAGATGGAGGATCTGGGCTTGGCTATGGACATAGTGTGTTGGACAGGTAACTGGCCAAGGGGGAGGCAGCAGCTGGTTGTGGTAAATGGTGTCAGGTTAGTGGAGAGGGTGGTCACAGATAGGATCACACAGAGATATGTACTGGGCCCATTCCTCTTCAATATGTTCATAAGTGAGATTGAAGTGGGAATCCAGGACAGGTTGTGTCTCTTCACAGATTACACAAAGCTCTGTGAGAGGGCAGATAACAATGAGAGAATCAGAGATATGCAGAGTGACCTTCAAAGACTAGAAAGGTGGTCTAACATTTGGCAGTGGAAATTCAATGCCAAAAAGGGGATGGTGATGCAGCTAGGGAACAAGAACCCCTGGACTGAGTACTGGATGGGTGGGATATGATTCAGCACAATGGCTGAAGATTGGGACCTGGGAGTTATCAGTGACACCCTCAAACAATCAAGCCAGTGCAACAAGGCCTATCGTATGGCAAACAGGAAGATGGGGTGTCTTGAGAGTGGCATTGACAATAGAAGGAAAAAGGTAGCTCTATCCATTTATAGATCTTTGGTGAGGCCTTCCTTGGAGTACAGTGCCCATTTCTGGAGTCCTCACCTCAGAAAAGATAAGGACAGACTGGAGATGTTGCAGTGTAAGGTGACAAAGAGGATTCAAGGCCAACAGAGCAGGTCTTACAAGGAGTGCCTCAAGGCACTGAACATGAGCTCACTGGAGACCAGAAGGCAGAGGAGGTATATTTATTTATTTGGTTTTTGCTGACCAGGAAAGGAGGACTTGACAATTCTGCCTATTTTCAACCTTGTCCCAGGGAGTGGAGTATACAGATGGAAACCAACTGACATTATGGAAATCAACTGACATTAAACCAGATAAAGCTGTAAGTATTATTTTTAATGAAGGGGGAAATTTGGCCAGGACACCGGGTAATAAAACCCTACTCTTGGAGTCACTATCCCACCAGCCGATGTTTGCATCATGGACAAGGTTGAATCTCAGCTAATGGAGATTCAGATTTTCGGAGTCTATTGTAGAGAAGGATGTTACCAGTTACTACATTCTGTAATACTGAGGTGGTAGAAGAACAGTTGGAGCTAGAAATGGTTGAACGCCACATGCTGTTTATGAACATGATGGCTAAAGTTGAAGACTGCTACAATAAAAGGATAACTGCATTAAAGACACACCAAAAGTTTCAGAAAAGAGTTACATCTGATATACTGTAGCAACTTCATCTGGGAGTTCAGCTGTCAATGTCATTTCTGTAGGTAATGATAAGCTGAGGGTGAAGGATCAAAAGGAGCCACCTAGCACTTGAATGTGCATCTCAAGAAAATTTAAATTACAGCTGCCAGCAGAGCAAGGTCTGCACTGGACACCCGATCAGGCACTATTAAATGTTTGCTGGATGAGGACTGATGCAGGGCAGTGGAATCAAGATCCCTTCTGGGGCTCAACACTCACCTCCCAAGATAGCAACCAAGCCCTAGAAATGGTGCCTAGGACACAGAAGCATGTTGAAGGACGGTTGCAGCAGCAGCTGGAGTGTGACAGTGTGAGTACAGTAAACAGAACTGCATCAGGATGAAATAGTAGCTGGGTACATGTTACTCTTGTTTTGGGAAAGTTGGAAGGCAGCATGGATGAGGGAGAGCCAGGGACAGTACATGTAGCACCAGGAAACTCAGAGCCAGTTGAACAGGTAACACACAGTGAGTGTCAATAAGCATCTGGAGCTTTAGTGGGTGAACAGAGCACACAGAGAGCAAGTTCTGTACTGACAAATATGCCCAGCAACAAGATATACCTCCTTCCCCTAGAGATTGCACAGCCCATTGTTTCTGCTTAGCTCCTGGTTACACAGTCATTACCTACTGAATACACTACACTGTCTAAATGTGAACTCCCTTCAGAAATGCAAGGTTCTGAGTCTGAGGAAGGCCCTTCTACTTCTAAAGGTGAACAGACTGATAATGTTATGAATGTGTTGACTGTACCCATTTATCAACTGCTTGTGACCAATTACCTTCTGGACTTTGTGGGGAGTTTGGTAATATCAGTTTGACCTGTCAGAATGGGACAAAATGTAACTTGTGTAATGAAATTGGACATGTTTTTTTTCTAACTGCCCCTCAGCTTCTCATAATTTATCTGATGGGTTTGATCAAGATGATCTAATGCAGACCACCCAGAGGTTTGGATTGTGAGGGTTTTCTCCCCCTATGCAGTTTAGTGAGCACTGACAGTTTTATACCACCTTGACCTCAGCCTACAGTACCCCATGCCTTGGCCCCCAAAATACTACAGGCCACTAAATGGAGGGAGCAGGTGCAGGCTAAACCTAGTACCAGCAGTATGTCTGAAATACTGATGACTGTTCAAGAGCAGGTACAAGAGACACAGGGATCATAGCCTGCTGTGATTCCACAAACAACACCTGAAGAAGAAGGTAGTCGAATGTTACAAACTCCTAAATCAGCCCGCTACCCCAGGCATAGTGCCTGATTACTTAAAACAGTCCAGGATCCTCTGTGGTACCAGTCTCCAACAAATCTGAGATACAGTATTATAAGTTCAGAAGAACTGGGGAGATTCTGATATGGAGGAAATAGACACAGATATCTCCACTACCCATTCCTTGTGGTCTTTGTCAACTCAGGGGTGTTGCAGAAGATGAAACAAGAAACAGAGTGACTCACAAAGGGAAGGAGATGTGACTTGAAATTAATGGTTTTGTTTTATTTTTTCCAGGGAACAGTTAAAAAGTACCTCCCATTATGCTTGTAACATTAAGAGTTCTATTAGAAGCAAAGCAGTCTTTACTGCAAGAGTTAAATCTTGGTATTATTTTTCTTCAAGAAACCTGGATGACTTTGGAAGGGGATCTTTTCAAGCAAATTTTGGTCTTTTAGGAATGATAGAGCTGATGGGGTGGGTTTTCTTTTTCAAGGATCCTTCTTTAAAATTAGTAGATTGGTGGAAAGTGTACCAGGGCAGTCATGTTTGTTAGATGTCCAATGGAAAAATAAAAGGTTAAGATACATAATTGTCTATGCACCTCAAGTTAAATCTGAACAGGTAGCTTTATTTGAATGTCTTAAACTTTTTTTTAGCCACATCCAGACAAATCATAGTTGGGGATGATTTTAACTGTTCTGTGGACTTTTCTATCAAGTATCAGAGTGGAAAAAAAGTTTATTGTGATTCTTTAGCATTAAAGAAAGTACTTTTGACAGCTGGATTAATTGGCAGCTCTAAGCAGCTGCATACAACAGGTGGGGGACAACCAATATAAGTATCAGTGGATTTGAAATCCATGAGGTTTATCCCATCTGTCTTAGTTGATTCAGAGAAAGATAAACTACTAGCTCCTACTAGCTCCTATCACTAGGCCAGAGGTATCGGAAGTAATTTTGGCACCAAACAGTGGTGCTTCCCCTGGGTGTGATGGTATACCAAACACGTTTTTTAAAGGTTGATCTGCAGAGATGGCAAACTTTTTGATATTAGTTTATTCTCATTTCTTAAATTCTAAATTTGTTCCAGGGGCATTCCCTAAGAGGCTGATTTTTTTTTTTAATCAGAGAAAAGTTGGATCTGAGTAATAGGAGACCTATTTGTCTCCTAAACTCATATTGGAAGAGTTTAATAAATTGTTTTTCATAACAGACTGACACAAGCAGCAGTAAGCCTCATTAATCTGGTGCAGACCTGTTCCAGTTCTTCTAGGGAGATTCAAAATAATCTACATTTACTCAGGGAGCTATTGTAATTTCCATAATAAACTAGGGTTCTTGCTTTTGTTGGATCAAAGGAAGGAATTTGACCATGTCAGTCATAATTTCTTATTTCAGCTTTTAATCGAATATGGTATTCCTCATACTTTCATTTCTTGGATAAAAGGATTATACATCTCAGCATCTGTGACTGCCCTGATTGGTGGTAGAATTGGGCAGGCGGTGTCTATACAAGTAGTAGCATGGAATGGGTGTCCATTGAGTCCCCTACTTTATATCTTTGCACTAGATCCACTACTAGGTAGTATAATTGAAAATCAGAACATTAAGGGGATAAAGTAACCTTTTGGTGGGGAGGACATAAAAATATTGGCGTAGGCAGATAAAATTTGCTTATTTGTTGCTGATGGTTCTAGTGGTAAACAAGCACTACAGACCATGGATACATTTTCAAAGATATCAGGGGCTAGCTTAAATTTCTATAAAAGTAATGGGATCAGGCTTGTTAATGATCTCTCTGCTGGTGGCAGTGTAGCCAGGATCGAAATAGTGGACAGCCCTATAAAAATGTTAGATGTCAAATTTGGAGGTTCTGATATTGTTCAGACAAACTGCTTGGAAAGACTGGCATTATATACATGGAAAATAAATCAGTGGAAAGGATGAAAAATCTTGAAACAGGAAAAAGTTTTCTTTATTAAACAGTTCCTTATCCAGGTGTTGCTATATATTAGCTACTGTATGTGTCCCCATTGACTAGTAATCTAGAAAACATGACTTTAATGTATGTTTTCAAATGTTGTGGGGGAAGCCAACTCAACCCAACAGAAAAGGGACACAACTTATTTACTAGGTCTGGGCAACATTTATTTTCTGCCAGCAAACGGTTGGCAAAATGTTGATTTCAGTTCTGCAATATTTTGCCAAAATTGTGATTTCAGTATTTCCATCTAATTTCAAGACAAATAGTCCAAATTGCACCAAATTAGGGATGCCAAATTTACCAAGGTACATACAGATGCATGCCAAATTTTAGCTGTCTGTCCTTAATGATCAAAATGGCAACCAGTTTGCATATTGTTAGTAAAAGCTTGAATTCATATCCCTGTGTCATGATTAGTGTTTCCTGAAACTTTCATGCAATTTGGTTTTGTGATTTTCTTTACAGTAAATCAACATTTGTTAACTGGCTTGGTGGTAACTGAAAACAATCAAGCTGTTTCTCTCCCTCTGAGTTGGCATAGGAGAGTGATGGCATCATATTGGAGTAGCTGACTGCTTCAGCAGTGTTAGTCCTTGCTTGACTGAACAGCTATTTCTCTTCCTAGTCAGAGCAGTCTATAGAGTTATTTGTTTGCTGTTGAGGGCTTTTACTAAGAGTCTTTGGGTTGTGTTTAGATTAATTAGCTTACAAATCTATCATTCTGTTCTTATAAAAAGTTGATCATTTGAGTTTCAGTGCTGAATTGAAGTGGAATGAATATGTCTTTATGCAAAATCAGCTTGTCTGTATCTCGCTGTCAGATCCTTCTCATCAAAACTGCATTTTTCTAGCTATATTACAATAGGTTGTTTATTTCAAGGATGTAAAATAAATCTAAATTGTGTTCATTCATAGAAGTAATTTGTCTTTGATATAGCCTCCATAAATAGATTAATGTAAAAACTCTTTTATGTCAGATTGACAAACAGGTGCCTGCCACACTCTGCTATTTCAGGCACATGTACTGTACACACTCAATTTCAGTTCTTAGATGGTTGCTGTGTGAAAATAAAGATTGCATTTGTATAACTAGAAGCACTACATGGAATCATGATGCCCCTTTTCTCCTGCTCCACAGTTGAGGCATCTGCACTCTGCTGTCTCCTATCCCCTGCCCTACAAGCTCCCTGTCTCCTGCCTCATATCTGAGGGTATTGTACCCTTCTGCCCACTGACAGCTGTGATATAGGCAAGTGGATTTCTCACACAGACACATTCATACTACTTCAGTTCAGCACTGAAACTCAAATGATCAACTTCTTATAAGAATAGAATTATAGATTTTAAGCTAATTAATCTAAACACAGACCAGAGACTGAGTTAGTAAAAACCTTGGATAGCAAACAATTAACTCTAAACTCCTCTGACTGGGAAGTGAAACAGCTGTTCAGTCAAGCAGGGACTTACACTGCTGAAACAGTCAGCTACTCCAATATGATGTCATCACTCTATAAGACTAACTCAGAAGGGCAGAAAAAGCTTGGCTGTTTTCAGTTATAGCAGAACTAGTAAACAAATGCTGATTTCATGAAAACCACAAAACCAAATATCATGGATTTTCAGGAAACACAAATCATGACTCAGGGACTTGAATTCAAACTTTTATTAACAATATGTAACATGGTTGCCATTGATCTTTAAAGTTGACTGAGTTATGAGCCTCCAACCTTTTGTGAATTTTAAAAATGCATTTTACAATTATGTAAACAGAAGAATTTCAAAAGTGTTAGTCCAAATTGCACCACATTTGTTATGCTGACTTTATCAAGGCCCATATAGACTTGCACCAAGTTTGAGATCTCTGTTTTTTAAATGTGACTGACTTATTAACTTCCAGACCTCTGTGAATTTTAAAGTTACATTTCACAATTATGTAAACAACAGTATGTTAAGCCTCTATAACTTTAAAACTAGGAATGGAACATCACCAGTTTTATTAGATTCATTGATCCTAAACATTAGGCTTTCTGGCTACCCTAATGACCCAGCAGTAAAGTGTCAAACTGCCATGTTAACAACCCAGGTTCAGAAGTGAGCCCAGAAGGTCACATTGGGAAGCAGGTCATGGCTGAAACAGCTGCCACTTTGCAGTGCATCTCAGTTGGGGAGAGTTGACAGCAGGTTCCACAAATGCAGTGACCATGTGGCTAGGTCAGGGAGCTTTCTGCTGTCACTGGGAAAGCTATGTCTGTGTGACTCTGACAGAGGCATCACTCTCACGATGAGAAATGGAAGGGAAAAAATTGTTGGAGAAAGTAACCAGCTGATGGTTGGCTTTCTTCAGACTGATCAGGATATATCCCTGAGAACATGATATATCACTGAGAGATGAGCTGCAAGCTAGGAGTAAAACCAACATGGAAAAAAAAGTCTGTGTGTAGCAACTCTCAAAACTCTCTTGCCTAAAGGCTGGTCAAGTTATAAGCAGCACAATTTTCCAAAACAACATCAGTAATTAAAGTTGAATTTCATAAGCTTTTCTGAAATTGTAGAATGTTGTATTACTTTTATCAAAGCCATGTCTGTACATTTTGCTTAGTCATATACACAAGTTGCTATTTTAGAGGAAGTTAAAGGCTAGGTAAAGTAGCAATAAGGTAATTTCATAGGAGGTTCCATAGTAAATGTATAGTGGTGCCAAGTGCCAGGTTACTATGTTGAGTGATAAACCATGAAGAATAGTCATGGAGATCACTGTTCACTACCCTGAATTCTTGCAATATGCCAGATAACCACTTCAGCTCACTGACTTAATGACTTGTGGAAGCACATGCATGTGTAGCACTGTTTCATACAATGCCACCTGCTGACTCTTAAACAACCCTTTAGATAACAATGTATATTTTTACTCTTTGAAAACAGTGACACCAAGTGGTGCAAAGCCTTACAAGTAGTGGCAACTTACGCCACTGTGACGCAAGCATCTGGACATCTTTAGTCATGATGAAGCATGATGCCCAGCATCACTGTTGTAGGAGTGTTGGAGGGATATTGCAGGGTCATGATACTAGTGCAGGTAAGATGATTCAGTGGTGATAAGTGCTGTGTAAAGCTTAAATTCCATGAGTCACCTGATGCATTCGGGCTAAGCAGATGCTTACTCCTCAGTTTCATGTTCTCGGTGGTATTATTTATAATTTTAATAGATTGTTAGTAGCAAAATTTGTTTCTTTGTGAACCCTTTGCTGGATAAGAATATGGAGACTGCAGAGACTACATCGGTGGCCACGGATTCCACTGACTCATCGAGACCGAGTGAAGTTCCACCGACACAACTCACTTGGCTGCAACCCCCACGGAAACATCCTACCCCATATTTGCCTGAAGCTGATCCAGAGTCAGACAAACTCAGTCTACTACTGGTGGACATGGCAGGAATTAAACTGACCTTAACTAAGGTAGTGGAAGATTTTCTGTTGTTTAAGTCTACCTTGGAGGTTTTTCATCGTCGCCTTGGGGATGTGGAAATTTGGATCAGCTCCCTCAAAGACACACACTAGGAAGGTATGAGAGATGCAAGATCTGATGAAGGGGTCACTAAATTAAGCTTAAGGTTGATGACCTGGAAGCACAAAGTCATTGGAACAATCTGGTCCTACTGGGTATACCAGAGCTAGAAGAAGGATCAGATATGCTAGCATTTGTACAAATCCTATTACAAGATAAAGCTGATCCACCTGCTCAGGGAGGCATATATATCTTATAGAATGGGTGCATCAATCAGCTACCATCAAATGGAAAGCCGCAAGCAATAATTCTCCATTATTTTAAGTTAGTACTTAGGCAAGGTTTGGATTCAGCAAAAGGCTCATGCCGAGTGACCCCTTTTCTCGAATGGCCGACCCTTCTGTCTCTTTAATGACACAACCCCCCTGGTCTGAGTGCACCAATCAGCTTCCAGGGACATTAAACAAACATTATTTAATGCTAGAGTCAAGTTCTATATGAGATACCCGGCTCATTTATTTGTTCACACAGCCTCTGGCACTGTGGAAATTTCATCAACAGAGCAAGCTAAAGCTGAGCTTCCTAAGTATTACACATAGCTTTTTTGAGTCCCTTCATAACAGAATGCTATGTGATGGAGGCGTACTATTGGTTGTTTGTGGAGGACGGTTGGAGTGCAACATTTTGTTGGAGAATGATCGTGTATTGGATTGACTGTGACTTAAGCTGTTTGTTTATGTTTCCTCTTGTTTGATGTTACCTTTAATACTGGTTCTCCCTCTGAGCTTTTGTGGCTGAAATTGTGCAGCTGGTTGTACCACTCACTAATATTTGAGTTTTTACCTACTTGTTTTAGGATGATCCGGAAACATGTTGTATTCTGAGCAAAAGACAAGTGATCTACATAAATGATTTAAAGGCAGAAATTAAGCCCCAGTAGAGTATGTACCTGGCTCTCCTCCTGGACATCCATATTATTTTTCTGGACTTATCTGTGCACTCTTCTTTTGGCTACCAGGTGTTAAAAGTTGGTAATGTGCAATGGATTAATTATTGAGTGATGGGGGACCACAGAAGTGACCCTTTTAGGGTGTAGAGTGATATTTTTCTGGATAAATTCCACCTTTTTTCCTCTCTTTTTTGTCCTATCTTTACCGTTCTATTGTTGTTTTTTTGTTAATGTCTGGCCTCACTCATGTAATCATGAGACTGTGTACCGTGCCCACTCTTTTCCTCTTCCAGCTTTGGCACGCATGACATCTCTCATTGACCAGCACTGGCTACCCTGCTTACATTCCTACCTGAAATGGACATGCAAACTCACCATCAGGCAACTATGTTTGTGCTTTCTGAAATTCCTGCTCCTCCTGTTGCTGCTTTCTGGCAATACTCACCCCAATTCTGGCCCTAAAACGTTAAGCTCAACCAACCAAGTATCTCACTCAGGGGCTCTCTCCCTTGTAACCATTAACATCTGCAGTCTGCTTCAAAAACTTGATGCCCCCTAAATTTTGCAAACCAACACAATCCTGATATCCTCCCAGTTGTCGAGACCTGGCTCACACCCAATGTCCATGACATGGCAATGGCCCTGCCAGGCTACAATGTTTTCAGACTGGATAGGAAGACAAAAAATGAGGAGGTGGCTCTGCAATATACCTCAAAGAGTCTCTCCTGGGTTTCCCCATAACTACTCCCCTCTCTGAATCAGCTGCTCAATTTCTAGCCATCAGAATCCTACTAGGGGCCCACAACAAAGCCCTTACTATTGTCTCAGTATACATCCTGCCCAAAGAGCAAGGGAAAGGTCTTAATGCTGTCCTGGACTTCATCCGATTGCAGCCTCCTGGTTCTGACTTAATCCTTCTGGGAGACTTTAACATTAACTGGCTTGCATCTGAATAAGGGGGCTTCAAGGATGCCATCTCTGCAGCTAACCGTGCACAGCTGGTTAACTCCCCAATTAGGCACAACTACAGAACAGGCACTAGTACCCTCCTGGATATGATCTTAACCAGCAATCCTACTCACATCTCCAACATCTCGATCCTCCCTGATACACTCAGTGACCATTCCCCTGTCATCTGTGAATGGTCTTAACAAATTATGCAAGCCACCACCAATTGTCATCACCAGCAGAGTCCTTCCCTGAGGGCAGTTGAAACACCTCAAATCCTGCCTTAATCAACAAGATTGGACCCCTATTTACAAAGCATCTGATGTCAATTTGGCCCTAGATTTCTTCATCAGCACCTTTAATGCTGCCTGAGACTCCCATGCCCTTTTCAAAAAGCACAAAGTCAAAGGTCTTTGCAACCCATGGCTCTCCACAGATCTTATAGCTCAACTTAAGTCAAGGGACCACCTCTGGTTGCGGGCTCGGGGACACCGGTATGCTAACTGACATACAGAAATATAAACAAGCTTGAAATGACTGCACAAAATCAATCCAACTAAAGAAGAGTATCTACTATAAGGATGCCCTCACTAACACATGGGGAAATAGGAAAGATTTCTGGAACAATATTAAAGAAGTAACTGTGAAGCAGCCTAAAACCTCGCTGACTATTCTGGACATCAATGGGATCACAACTCTTGACCCTACAACTATTGTTAATATGTTCAATACTGCTTTCACAGACCTCAGTAGTGTTCTTCCCACTGACTTTTTCAAAGAAGAAGATTCTCTAACTCAATATACCTGCCTCCCCACTTCCTCTAAATGACTTCCGTTCTACTTTAAAACAATCAGGATGCACAAAGCACAAAATTACATTAGCAAGGCAATTGCCAAATCCAGAAGGAGTGGGGACTCACTCGATCTCAAACTGCTGTCCCTCACCATCGATGAAATGCTTGCTACATTAACTAAGATTTTCAACATCTCCCTTAGCTGCAGCCAGTTCCATGACAGATGGAAATCTGCTACTGTCACACCAGTCCATAAAAGTGGTGATAAGGCTCTCCATGTAAACTATCGACTGATCTCCATATTGCCTCCCCTCTCAAAGGCCATTGGATGCATTGTATCTGACCAACTCACTGAACACCTGGACAAATACAACATTTTGTGCACCCAACAACAAGGGTTCAGAAAAGGGTATAGCACCACCTCTGCCCTCCTGGAATTCACCGGAGACATCCACAGCTCTCTGGATAATGGTCACCTAGTTGGGTCAGCCTTTATTGACTTAATTAAAGCTTTCAACACCATGGTCATCATCGTCTACTACTTGAGCAGCTTTTTAATGCCGGGCTGTCTCCTGACTCCATGGCCTGGTTTAAAAGTTATCTCAAAAACTGATCCCAAAGGGTAAAAATAGCAGATGTTCTCTCCGATGCAAGACCTGTCCTATCAAGAGTCCCCCAGGGATCCATATTGGGTCCCATTCTATTCAGTCCCTTCCTGAACAGGCTTTCACAATCCTGACCTGAATAAATCCTCCTCTATGCTGAAGATGCTGTAATTCACACCACCCATAAGGATCCCCACCCACTCCAAAATAATCTTCAGCTTGGCTTTGCCTTAGTTGAGAACTGGTTTAGGAAACATAAACTGGTCCTCAACTTTAAAAAAAAACAAGGCAATGCTTTTCAGCAGCTCACACAACAAGCATAGGCTACACTCCCTGACTATCACTAACTGCCTTGGAGCTGCCCTCGAACAGGTGCAATCCTTTAAATACCTCGGAGTCTCAAATGACTGTAACATATCTTACGGTGCACACATTGATAGTGTTGCCAAAGCTGTCAATACTTGCATTGGGCTGCTCTACAGCCACAGGCAATTCCTCACTCCAGAAGCCTTAAAGGTCACTGTTCAGAGCTCTGTTGTCTCCATAATTGACTATGGCCTGATAGTTTATGGCTCTGCTACTGTAATTGCCCTCAGACATATAGCCACAGCTCTCAACAAAGCTTGTCGGCTCATCACCGGAACACACTGTTTCACCCACATGTGTGACCTCTATGCTCAAACTGGCTGGCTACAACTCTCAAACCACATAGAGCATCAAACCTGCATTATGGCAAAGAAAATAATCCTGGGCCAAGCACCCCCAGGAGTCCAAGCTCTCCTTTGCCCCACTTATAATCCCCGCCACACTAGGGGCTCTGAATCGCAACTACTGCAGGTCCCTCACTGTACCACTCAGGGCCAAAGATCTTTTGCTCATAAGGCCCCTAGCTGACTGAATGGTCTCAGCTGGGATATCTCCTCCCCGCCCAAGCTTGGCCCTTTCAAATCCAAGCTCCAGCTACTCCTCTCTGCCTCTAGCACCTGCGACTGTCTCCTTAAATCACCCCTCCTACCATTGCCATATCCTCTGTCACAGCTCTTCCAACATTTTCACTTATTTCTTCTACCCTTATCCCACCAAACCCCCTTCTTCACCCTCTCTCCTTTCCTTCTCATATGCACCCCCCTCATCCACCTGCACTTCTCTGTGTGATCTGACAATGCCTCTGGCTACTCTCTTCGACTGTATTCTTTCCTGTCTTGTAACACTGTGTTCCCTGAAAATGTCCCTTGCATCAGTTTAATCAAAATGTATGTATGCATGCTCTAATAACTGATCATTAACCTGTTATCCTGCCTTTGTTAGTTAATTGTCCTGATTTTTGTATTGTACTTCTACTGATGTGGAATCTTTGTAAACGAGCCTCGACTCAAAGGTACTTGTAATTCTAGACTCAAATAAATAAATACAAAATGTTTTTTCTTCTCATTTGTTTCTTACTTCTCCTTGGTTGGTGTTTTAACTATTTTTTTGACTGCTTTCTGCCATTTTGCTATTCACTTGGTGCAGCCAAGACATGGTAGCAGGAGTACAGGCATGTGCCCTGAACCACCAAGGCCCTTCTGGCGATTGGTGACCTTGTGCCACCTCATGGGATGTTTCTCCTACCCCACCCCCATTTAGATAGGGGTAAACAGGGGATTCTTTTCTGTTTGATTGTTTGTGTTGAGATGTTGTTGTTTATGTTTTTTTTTGTTTGTATGTATCAAATGGGACAGGTTTACGGTTAATTACTTCTGTGCTTTTATATGTAAAGCTTAGCCCTATGAGTTCAGGGTGGTGTTTCATTAACATTGGTTATGGGACAAGTTCAACTGAAATGGTTTCATTAAATAGAGGGGTGAATAACTGCTTGTTTATTGCCCATAGTATTTGTTGGGTCTATATTTGCTTACTTCCATATTTTGCTATATGGCAGTATCCCACTTGACCTGTAGTGACCTGCAACATTGTGGGGGGTTGGGACTCTCCAATAAAATGTACCAAAATTCTTAAGCACCTTGCCATGCTTAAACCTGATTTAGCGATGCTCCAGGAAACACACATTTTAGCTAAGGATGCTCCTCTTTTTTTGATTGTGGGCAGACCAATTGTTTGGTGCTTGTATGAGTACTCATAGAGCTGGGGTCCTTGTTCTGGTCTGGTAGCTTCTCCCTTTTCAAGTTGTACAGGATCATGTGGATCCAGAAGATCATTTTCCTTTTCTGCATGCTCTGGTGGGTGCACACAAAATATTGATAGGATGTATTTATGGTCCCAATGCTGATACCCCCTACTTTTTTGCCCACATTGGGAATATTATTGCATCATATACTGTATGATGAGAGGCCTTTCGGCACCATGCAATTCTGCTTAAAGTTGGACCAGCATAACAATCTGTGGTGATTTGCATATGCAGCCCATGGTGCTTTGCATTGTGGGGGCATGTGTGATTTTGCATTTTCTTGAAACTTGGCTTCCCAGCCAAATGCCCTTTGGGGTAACCCTTGCCTCAGTGTTTATGCACAGAGGTTCTTTGTCTTTTAAATGTTTTTTTATTTTAATGGGTTCACCACAATATATCCCAGGCACACTGCCTTAGGGGTAGCTGGTCCATTCCACTGGGGTGTCAAACAGACGAGGCATACTGATGAGTCCTGGTAGGACGAAACACGTGTCTATGTCTTCTGTTAGCACCCTTTGCAAACTGTGTGAGAGGCCTTTCGGCACCATGCAATTCTGCTTAAAGTTGGACCAGCATAACAATCTGTGGTGATTTGCATATGCAGCCCATGGTGCTTTGCATTGTGGGGGCATGTGTGATTTTGCATATACTGTAACTCCCTCCCTAAAATCAATATGGGGGACTGGAATAGTACCATGGATGACATGTTAGATAGGTTAGGCTCTAATCAGAGGGGTCTCTTGCTGGCTCAGAAAACATTGAGGGACCTTCTTGATCACTGTGGTTTGGTAGATCTCTGGCATGTTCTCCACCCCACAGAGAGTGAGATTATACTTTTTACTCCCCAGCCCATGGTACTCATTCCTGCATAGACTGATTAGTCTGGCCTTTATCCCTGGCAGCCGCTACTGTGAAATTCGTAATCAAGCAATCACTGATCATGCTTCAGTCTTCTTTTCTCTTTGCTTATCCTCTCCCTCAGAAGGAGACCAATAATGGAGTCTGAATAACCATATTTTAACGGATGAATGGGGTCTCGACAAATTAAAACAAGCTACATTGGATCATTTTACTTTAAACTGAACTCACTCTAAATCTGCTGACATATGAAGGAATCCTTTAAATGTGTTATTAGGGGAGAGTTTATCTGTTTTGCCACTTTGAGGAAACAATGGAGGGAAAAGCAGATACAGGATTTGTTGCAGTCCATCTGCCAGCTAGAAAAATGTATTACCCCTCTGTGCCCAGACCATGATTGGATGCGACTTAATCAAGAACAGGCCAAATATACTGAATTAAATAGAAAACAGGCAAAACATGCTCTCTTTCATGCAAAAGTAAATTATGAAATGTACAAAGAAAAATCCAGAAATGGCCCACTTGATTAAGGGTATTTAGCCTAGTTCAGGGGATGCTGTTTAAAAATCTCCAAGGGATATTGCAGAGGAATTCAAGTGCAATAAAGAGCATTTATATAGTGATGATTCCCTTCACTACTCCTAGATTCCTCAATTTTGGAATATTTGCAGTGAGCTAATCTATGTTAGGTAGATCCAGGGTTGTCACACCACCTTACTGCTCCTATCTCAATTTTGGAAGTGGAGCTGGCTGTTTTGACCCTTACTCTGAATAAATCCTTGGGACCTGATGGGTTTTCTTCTAATTTTCACTTAGCTCTTAAGGCGGACTTGGTGCGCTATTCAACTGAATTTTACAATCATTGTTATCAATCAAATACTTTCACCCTTACTTTTTGGAAGCCTATATTACCCTTATTCCCCAGCCAGGTGAAGATCACACAGAAGTCAATAATTATATGCTGATTTGCTTACTGAACATAGATGTCAAGATTCTATCCCATAGCCTGGCCAGTAGAGTCACGACTATTTGACAATCATTGATTGGCAGGGAAAAGACAGTCTTTATGCAGAGCCATCTGGTCTGGCCATGTGCAGAAGCTTTTTCATTTGCTCTTGGTGTCTAGGGAGTCTGAAATCCCCTTAGTGCTGGTCTCCCTGCATACCATGAAAGATTTTGATAGGGTTTCCTGGCCCTACCTGTTTCACACCCTGGCCACTTTTGGGTTTCCTGAATATTTTATTAAATGGACCAGATTGTTTTTTTCTACCCCAGGGCATGTATTCATTGCAAGTTTTTTTCAGAACCATTTTTACTACATAGGGGTACATGCCAAGGGTGCCCACACTCCCATTTGTTTAATTTATATCTTGAACCCCTAACTAGACATATTGTACAAAATCCTCAGATTTCAGGACTTTTGGTTGAACCCTATTCTTTTAAACTATCCACTTATGCCATTGACATTTTACTGCATTTAGCTTACCCCGACAAATCCTTACCAGCTGCTCTCCAGGCCCTCATAGAATTTGGGTCATTATCAGGATATAAGCTGAACCTAACTAAAAAAGTTATTATGCCCCTGAATCCTAAGACATAAAAAAATGATTTACACTTAGAATTAAGGCATTGTTGTTCTAGGTAGTCTGTGACCATAGCGACTGAGATTGAGCACCTAGAAAAATGGTGAGTCAACTCAGCAACTGTGATCATGGTTACCTAGGGAGAAGGGTGACTAGATACTGCGGTCAGCGAAAACCGCAACAGGAACTCACGCATATACAGGTGTGTGCATGCCTGTGGGGGAGGAGACACAGGGTAGGGATGTCATGTGGAAGGAGTTGTGGCAAGCAGCTGCCGAGCTGGATTGCTGGTGTCATGGGGAGGGTGGTTGGCTGGGAGGCATGGAGTACTGGGTTCTGGTATGGTGTGGTGTGGGTTTTTGGTTTTTGCCACCTGGCAGCATATATTTAGTCAAATTTCTCCCCACTTGACATGCATCCCCCTGGAGTTGAGAATCCATAAGTATGAGGGTGTGGGGGGCACAGCCCCCCTCCATTAAAAAAGAGACCTGTAGGTCTCAGGTGCTATTTTTCTGTGCACTACCATTGTGCATCCCCAAAATTATTTTTTGGCGATGTACACTTACCATAATAGTGATCACTGTTGCTTGATCACTATTATGACATGGAACCATTGGTCTGCATCAAATCTCATGTATTTGGGTATTAAATTGGCTCTTGGTACTGAGTCTTTGATTCATCATAACATAACCCATTTTTGAGTACTATAATGACCGACCATTCCCATTGGTGAACCCTTCCATTGTCTTTGTGGGGAAGGATATCACATATTTTCATGAATGTATTGCCATGAGTACTTTATCATCTTAGTATGATAGGTGTCTCCCTTCCCTCAATCAGGGTTTTCTCAACTTCTTTGACTAATCTCCAATTTTCTATGGAAAGGCAAAAAGTCCTGTATTGCTTTTTCTAAATTAACTTTGGTGAAATGTCATGGGGCACTCCAGCTACCCAACTTTTATTGGTACTATATAATACCTCAAGCAAGTATATTTCTGGCCTGGTGCCTCCCAGATCTGGGAATGGGACCTGATATTTTCCCTGCCCTTTTTGGAAAGACATTGAGATATATTTATTCACATCTCATGGTATTACCCCAGGTGCATTGTCATATTTATCCTGGTTCAACCTACGTCTTCCTTTGTGCCACTGCCCCATAGGGTGGCCAGTCTGAATCAATGTTAATTTATGTTGGGTTCTGAGATATGTTCCCCAGAAAGACCCCTTTCAGCCTATTCACCTTAACACTAATTTTAAGACTGACAACAAATCAATCCCCTTATCTTGTTTGCCCTTAGCTAATTTGGACTATCTTCCCTGCCTTTTGCAGGATGAACATATGATTACTTTTGAACAGTTTCAGACAGTTAACACCCTAACCCATCAACAGTGTTTGCATTTTTTCAGCTTACTCAATTCTACATCATCTGGCCCTCATCCTTGGCAATTTTCAGATGGTGTAATTTATCTAGACTTAGCAGCATATGTGAACAAGGCACATGCTATTTCATTGTTATATAAAACTCTTTGGGATGTTGTAGGACAACAAGTGCAGTTGAAAAGTGTTTATTTGGAAAGAGAATTCTCAGCCCATCCTGCTTTTTTTTTAGATCATCAAACTCTTGGGACTACATTTATCGTTACATTTAATTGGATAAATTGTGCCTCAAGTAATACAAGATATTTCATAATGCCTATTTCACACCACAGAAGATATATACATTTTGGGCAGCTATCTAGTCATACCTGTAGGAGATGTAACATACAAACAGCTACTCTCTGTCATCTTTTATGGGATTTCCCTTTAGTTCAACATTTCTGGGTTCAAATTTAGACTCACCTAGACTCACTTTTGGAACTAAAGGAAGCATTTATGCCAGAACATTGTCTTCTGGGTTTAGGCATTGAACAGTTATTGGGCCATCAAAGATATCATATAACTGTCATTGTGGCTTTGGCAAAACTGATTATTTTACATCATTGGACTGACAATCACTCCCCCCATTTTAGGGAGTGGCATGACGAAATGTTAACCATTTTCTGAATGGAGAAATCTATTGCAAGCTTACATCATGCCTTTCCCACATATCAAAATAGATGGGAGAAGTTATTCACTCGTCTACTAATTTCATACTATATGTAGCGTGTTCTTTTCTTCATATTAGATTTTGCCTTTTTACATGTACAGTCTAGATGGAACAGGGTCTATGATGCCCCAGCCTGAAATTTGTTTTATCTAGTTTTGTGAGTATGATTATCACTTGTTATGTGTTGCTTATTTGATGCTTATTGATCTTGTTGGATAAGTGTCCCATACAATGCCTTTTATAATGCAGTTACATTATCACATCCTGATTGTTTGATTGCTTTACATATTTGATTTGGTTTTGTTGTTCTGTCTGTGTATTATTTTGTTGTTCTTTGTTAGTATCTTAACTCTTTGTAATAAAGTGGATTAAGTTAAAAAAAAAGTAAATTCCACTAGTAGAATTCTAGTAGCATTACTTCTTATGCATCCAAATATTTGTGATCATAGTTTGGCTATTAGTAATTTCTAAAGTAGCCACAATAAATGTTAGCCTACTAAACCACATTTATCCAACTTAATTAGATTCAAGGACATATTTACTTTTGTATGCATGTCAAATTTTCAGTGTATACTTACAATTGCAGTGGATCTACAAACATCCAAATATTCTAAATATTTTCACACAATTTAACAAATAAATTGTGAAATTTTAAATGTCTATAGCATACAATTTATATAACCAATTACCTCTCTATTTAGCAGTTTCTGTGACTCTTCCAAGACAGTTTGCAGAAAAATTCTCAATTATCTAGCTCCAAAGGTGGCTAAGTTGTAAGCATAAAAATATTTTCTGAAATGTTCACATGAATAATAAATTGCAAGATACTGAGACCCTATAACTTCCCCTTCCCTCTTGCAAATGCCAATAAACATGGCATACTATTAGGGACTCTTTCAAGCAATATTCATGCCAAATGTCAACTCTCTAGCTATAACAATGACCAAGATATGACTGATTAAAGATTTTCAGAAAATTAAAAAAACTCACATTTCGTGAAATTCACAGAAATTACACTAAATGGGAATTTGCTAATTTTGCCCAGCCCTATTATTTTCCCGGGGGAAAAAACAGAGGGGGTGGTATGGTCAACCCTGTGGTCTTTTTTTCATACTGTACTGTAGTCAAGGATTATGAAGTTACTTTTGGATCCTGTAGCTACACCTATTCATGTTTAGGTTCAGAGTAGATTCAGCTGTTTTTTGCAGATTTGGCAAGATGTTTCCATTAAAGTCTCTCATACTCTAAATGTACCAGATTTCATAATACCTTCTTTACAGAAATTACACAGGTGGAAAGTACATAGGTCTTTGGTTAATTCTTCATCCAGAAACAAACTTTATGATGATGCAATGTCATTAACTTGTCCACAAGAACCATCTTTTAAGAACTGCACTGCTGAGAAAAAAACACTTAGTCATTAGACAGTTGTTGAACAAAAGGGTCCCACAGGGGATGTGGGATAATCTGTGGTTGTGCACTCATGGGAGACTAAATGTGGGAAGGAACAATAAGCACAAAACACAAGATGAAAGCTTTTGTCCTTATACCGAGTGTGCATTCCCTTTGGAAACTGTTGAACATTTCTTTCTTCAGTACAGTTTTATGGTAGGTGTTTGGAAATTCTTAGCACATAAATGGAAGCTTCCATTGCTGGAAGGATTGACCTATGAATGTTTAGTTCTTGATGAATTTCCAGCACCTTTAAGGACATATAATACTAGCACTTTGATGGTGATATTTGCCTGTTTCAAGTTTTATTTATGGTAGGCCAAATGCTGCCTGGTGCTGCAGCAGTTGATAATGTCTTATATTTCTATTGCAAGATTATGTGCGTAGGGCCTTATAGAGGTTTATCAGTAACTGTAGTTGGTTACAAGGGCAGAATTTATGTACTTCATGGATGGGGTAAAGTGATTACATTTTGCAGCTATTTAGGAATGGAACAAGTATTCTGGGAAAGAAACTTTTTTTAAATTATAGTAGAGATTGCCACCTGAGTTTCAATTGATTTGTTGGTATTTTTCTTTCAGGATTGTTTCTTTTTCTGATTTGGAGGGATAAAGGGAACTCAGCAGGTGTTTTCTTTTTGTTTTCTAAGTTTGAGTTTTTGTTTTCATTTTTAGTCTTGCTTATTTTATTTTGGTATGGTTTTGTGTTTCCTTGTTTCAACCATTGGATGGTATGAGTTTTAGTTGATGTATGTTGCTTGTATTTTGTTCGATAACGAGAAGTGCCATAAAATCTTTAACATCTACCTGAACAACCACCAGAACAGGCAGTTGGGGCATTGATTTAATGTCTCATCTGAAAGATGGCAACTCAGGAATGCAGCATCCCACTCATACTGTACTGCAGTGTCAGTACTAGCCTGGGATTTAATCCACATTTCTGGTGTCGGGATGGAACGCACTGATCTGACAGAATCCTTCAGGTTCCTGAAAAGTATAAACAAGGTGGACTGCAGGGAATTATTTAGCATGAGCAACAGTTTTAAGTCAGGAGGTCATGAGCGGAAAGTGACAGGAGGGAGGTTCAGGATGGGCATGAGGAAGTATTATTTTACGCAAAGGGTGGTGAAACCATGGAACAGTTTACCAGCCAAGGTGGCAGGTGCTAAAATTATTAATGGTTTCAAGCATGGATGGGACAGAATGAAGGGTGTAGTGGTTGCATGGGATGACAGAAACTGGTAAGGTGATGAGGTGGATGGAGAGGGTTAATGCTCTGGATGGACAATAGGTCTTGGTGTGAGACAGGGTACAACTGGCAGACTGGATGGACTACTGGTCTTTTTCTGCAATCATTGCCTATGTTTCTATGTTTCTAACATAAATGATTTCACATCAAATGAGGATAATGTCACTAGTGGGCTGCTGAAGGTATCAGTTCATGACCCTGTACTTTTCAGGTTATGTGTTGCCAATATGGGTGAAGGAGTGTGCTCATGGTTCAAGCAGTTACCACATGACACAAAGATAGGTGCAGTAGTGGATTGTGATGAGGGCGCAAGCAAGGTTCAAGCAAATTTAAGCTGGACTGCTATGTGAACTTGAGTATGGGTGTGAGGCTAAATATAGAAACGTGTAAGGGCATGCATCTTGGCAAAATAAATAAATGTTGTCAATACTGTCTAGAGGACACTTTGCTAGAGGTTATATATGAAGAAAAGTACTTATGAGTAAAAATAACAAGGGATCTATCTGAGAAGCCCCCCGCAGAGTGGAATGGACGATGGGGGACTAACCAAGGAAGTCTGATTTGTTTCTGATTTGGGGCAATAAGCTGCATTGGGCTGTGATTAAAATGCTTTAACTCATTGTGTGTGTGTGTGTGTGTGTGTGTGTGTGTGTGTGTGTGTGTGTGTGACAGGGATGAGGGAGGACACCACTTGAGGGATGGCGTGGGAAGTACTCTGAGCCAGACATCAGACCCTACAAGCAACAAGTCAGCTAGTAGGGCATCTGTAGTTCCATGGGATAAAAGGTGCCACCTTGGCAGTCCTGTACTCAGAGGAGAGGCTGCTGCAGTGCAGAGCGAAGGATGTGGGACTTACCAGGGAAGTATGGTTTGTTTCTGTTTGAGACTAAAAGCTGTGTTATGCTGTGACTAAATGCTTTAAATAACTGTGTGATGTGTGGGTCAGAGAGGAGGGATGATGCCACTAGAGGGAGGGTGAGAGAGGGCTATGATCCAGATGCCATACCCAATGTGCTAGAAGACAGCCAGTAGACCAGCTGTAGTTTCTATGTAATTCCCAGAGGTCCAAGTGACCCTGAAGCATGAGTGCTACAAAGCAGCAGTACAGTTTCTAATTAAGTGGCTTCTAGAGGTGTCAGTAGGACATCTGCAGGGAGACTGCAGGTTGATGTCCACACTGATCAAAGGGGGGCAGGTAAGGCAAGGGAAGTTGGTGGGTGTTCCATAACAACTGCAGTCAGTACCTACCTGGGTTCTGTCCCCAGAAGGACAAAAGCTGTATAAGGGTAATGGAGATAGCTAAGGGGATAGCTAAGTTCATTATTAAGGAGTGCCTACAACATAAAACGTGGACAATGGGCTTGTAGTGGGGGCAGGAGGTGGCAGGTAGAGTTGTAGGATGCAGAGGTTGTGGGGCAGCAGTGTTTCCAGGAGCTCTCTGGGAGATGGCAGAACTCCTAGTTTGCAGGCATATTGGACAGTTGAAGGCAGAGGTGTTCCATTTGAGGCAGGAGATTGGTACACTTGCAGGGGAGGAAATCCATAGAGTATGGATGGGATGGGCAGAAGAACCACAGGACCTGGAGGCGGACATGAGAGAGAGAAAGCAAGGTATCCAAGGTAAGGAGTGGGGTTACAGAGTAGGAAAGGAAGAAGGAAGGGAGTAGGAAGGTCCCCAGGGTCCATCTCCCCAGCATAAACGAAGGCCCAGGTCAGTGGGGTGGATAACAGTAAGGGAAACAAGTAAGGCAGGGAGAGGGTCATGTGGGAGCACCACCAGAGGTCCCAGTGCAAAAACAGTTCCTCCCACAGGACAGAGGGGAAGAGGGGGGACTTAGAGTGATGGGTAAGAACAGTGAGATTGAGAGGGAAGGAGGCAGTGAGAAGAAGAAATTCAGTGATGGTAGGATGGGGGATGAGAGGAAAGAAGTTCAGTTGTGAGGGAGTGGGCAAAGGAAGTAGGGAAGAGGTGGCTGGGAATGATTATCAAGGGAATTGAATAATGAGTGAGAAGAAGGGAAAGGTTGGAGGAGTGCAAAGGGGAACTGAAGGTCAGGAATGTGAGCTGGGATGGTGATAGTTGAAATGGGGGGTCAAAGGGGAGGACTGTATGTGCAGGAGGGGAAGGAGGGGGCAGGCAGGAGTGGGCAGAGGCATGTGCAAGGGGGAGGTGCCCAAGAAGTTGAGAGAAAAGTGGTGATCTTGGGGGATTCAATAGTAAAGGGCATGAGGTGTGGTTGGAAGGGGTAAAGACCAAACCATACGAGGGTAGAATGTATTCCATGGATGACAGCAGGGAGAGAGGTATATCTGATATTCAAGCATGCGGGGCAGGGGAGTGGGAAACCACACATAACAGTACATCTGGGTATAACCGACCTTGCAGGATGCAAGGTGGAGGGTTACAAGAGAAGTTCAGGAATATAGGGAAACTCTGCAGTGAGGCAGAGAGTACAGTAGCCTTCTCAGAGGTGCTACCAGTCTTAAGGACCAGCATAGTGAGGAGTGTTAGAATTGAGGAATTCAGTGTATGACTCAGAGGGTGGTGTGAGATGGAGGGGTATGGGTTAGTTGCTGACTGAAAAGGAAGCTCGGAGAATTAAGACCAGTATGCACCAGACAGAGTAAAAAGGGCACAGGGATACAGAAGTGTAAGCTGGAGGAATTCATGGGGAAAGAACTCAATATAAACTGACAAGCGGGGGGCCAGCAGGGTGCAAAATGCCCTCAGTCATATGGGTGAGGAGACTGATAGGCCTCCCCTCAGTCAGGACAGAATAGGGAGGAACTAGTAGAGAGTTGGGAGGAGGGAATGAAGAACTGGGGAAGAGGTAGGACGGGGTAAGGGGGGCTAGAGGAATTAGTGGAGAGGGGGCCGAGAGATGGAGAGTGTGGGTGAGGGGGGATGGGGTGGGACAGGGGTAAATGAGGATCAGAGTTGAGCTGGAGGGTAGTATCTCTGAATGCCAGAAACCTTGGAAATAAAATGTCTGAGATGCAGGCATTAATGGTTAACAATACATACAAAGGAATACTCAGTTGCATCATAATTGGGTAAACAGTATATACAAAATGAATTCACACTTACATAGTATTTGCATAGAGCACTAATTATACACAGGACGTTTATAATACACATGAAATAGAGCATTAAAAAGAGCCATTAAGCTAAGACCATGATGAGTACGCAGCTAAAAAGTATAGCAACTGCAGTACAGTATATATAGGGTTAAATGTATGCAACTATAATTACAGTGTGTATTTTAAGCATTTTAACATACTTATTGATTGAAGGAGCATGGTGGGGCATGGGAGGGGTGGGGAGGGGACACAAGAGGCTGAGTAAGAGAGGTACACTGTATATGCTCACAAGGGCATGTAGTGATTGCAGGGTGAGGATGGCAACAGTTAGGGACTGGAAAGCAAAACACCATGATGGTGTCAAGGGGGTAAGCAAGGAGGCGTTTGAGCCAGGGTGACATGGAAAGGAACTAACGATAAGGGAGAAAACAAAACACACAGGGTTGGGAGAGAAGGAGTAATCAGGTAAGTTCTTATAGGGTGTAACATTGCCCAAAAGGTGGGAAAGAAGCACCACTAAATGGATGCACTGCAGCTACATGGAGCTGAGGCTAGGGGAGGTGACAACAGGGAAGCAGTTACAGGATTCCTTGATAGATCAAGAATAAAGTGCTTTGAAGGCTTATAGCTTGATTGGGTATGCCAACTTCAGGGTTTTTTGCAAGTTGTTCCAGAGATGGTAAAGCATGAGATATGTCAGACCTGCCAAAGCACGACTTGAACTTCGGTACTGCAAGGGAGATAATGGAGGAACTCCTTAAGGCATATTTACTAATCACACCTAGAGGAAGACAATCCAAGATGTACTGAGGCAACATCTTTGTGATGGCCCTAAATGTCCAGAGAACTGCGTTCCTTTGTTTTCTGTAGTTAAGGGATGGCCAACCTACTGCAGTGTAAAGGGAGCAGTGATGTGTGGAGTATGGGATGCCAGTTATGAACTTCAAGGTCCAATGGTAGAGTGTGTCTAATTTAGCCAGGGCAGACACAGGCCCTTGGCTGTAAAGGAAATCTGTGTAGTCCAATAAGGTAAGGAATGTGGTTTGGACCAGTCTCTTCCTGGCATCCAATGTTAGAAAATGTTTGATCCTAAAGAAGAGGCAGCTACTGCCCAAGCTTATTTTAAGAGATCCCACGTGATCACAAAAAGAAGCTTTGGTCAATCCACGCCCCAGGTATTTGAATTTAGTAACATATTCCAGTGATTCACCAAGAAGAGTGTGGATCTGGGGAATATTACCTTGAGTTATGTTTGTTTGTTTGTTTGTTTGTTTAAAATTTATTTTTATACAGGTTAATCTGATTGGGGGGGAATCCCCATTTACAACAGATACCTGTGGCATTTGCAATAGACAAACAATACAAAAATAGAACAAAATACAAAATCACATTTACCTAAAAACAATTACAACAGACATTTAAATAATTATACAATTCCAGTTTAAAAATACGCAGATCAGAAATTTCAGTCATATGTCGAGGTAACTTATTCCATATCCCCGCTAAACTATTTTGTAACACCATACCCCCCATACGATTCATAATTTGTATCATAGGCAACTTTTTAGTAGTCCTCCTAAAAATATCTGAATATTTAGAATCAAAATTCTGACATATCAAATTTCGTAAAGGATGCACTTTTAAGTATATCAAATCATGACATATAGTAAGCCATATATATTCTCTTCGTGCTATTGATCTAACCAGCCAAGTTCCTGATAATTACACAATGATGGACTCGAGGTCCATTATTTAGGATATATTTCCCAATCTGTAATAAATCTGGTCCAATTTGTGTAAGCATTTTTATGAGAATGGATATATAATGATAAACCATAGTCTAGTACAGGCAACAACAATTGTTTTACCAGTCTGGTCTTAACATCCCTAGTCAAACATCCTGACACTCTTCTTAATGCCCCCAATCTTTGATTGACTTTTTTTATTTGTGACAAAATATGATCTGAAAAAGGAAAACGATAATCAATCAAAACTCCCAGATATTTATAAGTATTAACCCCTTGTACCTTTTTCCCATCCGAAAGACTAATTTTGAAATCAATTACTTCATTATTAGGTTTAGGTCCTACAGAAAAAATCATACTCTGAGTCTTCCCAGTACTTATCAAAAGTCCGGAATTTCTTATCCAAGTTTCAATATTAGAGAAGTCTGTCTGGAGTCGCTGCCTCAGTTCCCCAGGATCTTTAGCAGATGCTACTAGTACTATATCATTATTATGGGGTTATTGACGTATGCAAAGGGAGAAAAAAACATTGCCTTTGTTTTTTTGGCATTCAGGAGCAGTTTCTGATGCAGTAGTTGAAGTTGTAGAAGATTAAATTCCCATTGTAGATCCCTACAAGCTGCTTCTGGATAGAGACTTCCGATATAAAGTACCGTGTCATCGGCAAATAGGTGGATGTTAGCAGATTTGATGTCAGCGTCAATATTGTTAATGTAAATTGCAAAAAGCAATGGACTCAGTATACAGCCTTGAGGTATGCCCCTCAGTAGAGGTTTCAGGGATGAGAATTCCCCTTCAGCCTTGAACTGCTGCTGTCGCTCTGTCAGATAGTTCGAGAACCACCTCAGAGATGGGGGGTCGCAGCCGATGTTTCTGAGGGAGACAAGGAGCAGCTCATGGTCAACTGTATTGAATGCCTTGTTTAAGTCTAGAAATACTGCAAAAATAAAGTTCTTCAAATCTAAGGCACACTGCCAGTCATTAATGACCTTTGCAAGGGCTGAAATAGTATCAGGATGAGACCTCAATCCCGACTTGTAAGGATTGAGCAGGTTCCCACTTCGAGGTAGTTCCTGAGCTGCACACTCACTATTTTCTCCAACAGTTTGGAAGGATGGGAAGTAAAGAGATCGGGCTATAGTTATTCAGGTTGCTGGGGTCTCCAGATTTAAAAGGGAGATTATGTGAGCCATTTTCCATAAAGGAGGAATATCGCCCTGTGACAGGGAGAGGTTAAAAAGGTGCATTATGGGCACAGCCAGAACATGAAGACTAAGCATCAAGAAGAATGGGTCCAATTGGTCTGCCCATGCACACTTTCTGGTATCCAATTGTAGGAGGAGATCCTCAACTTCTCTCAGAGTGATAGGCTGGAGGGAGAAGGCCGTGCTTGTGACTGGATCTGGTAAGTCTGGTGCTCCATGACTAGAGCGGAGGTTATTGGCAGGGGAGGCATAGAAAGCGAGACCTGCAGTAGCAAAATGGTTATTAAAAGCATTGAGGATAGTCAATTTATCCAACACTGAAGTTGCGCCAATGGCAATTTTTGTGGGTAAGTTGCTCATAGCTGCGTGCCCTTGAATATCCTTGATGGTTTTCCTGAAGTTTGCCTAGCAGTTGGCGGAAGCATCCAGTTCTTTTCGAAAATAGCTAGCCTTAGCCTCCCTAACTAGATTAGTACAGTGGTGTCTAGCCTTCCTGAATGATGTACAGTCATCTGGAAGTTTTGATTTCCAAGCTTTTTTCCAAAGCCAGTCTCTGTGCAAAAAGTGAGGCCTTTATTTGGGCCGTAAACCAAGGACATGATTTATTTTTAGAACTAATGTGGACCAATGGTGCATGTTTATCCAGAGCCCCTAACATGTTTTCCTGGAAGATATCATATCAAATGCAATGAGGTAAAAGAAGGCAGCCTTCTAGAAGTAAAAACATACTCAGAAGGAGGATAGGGAGGTCTATAATGATAAATCAAGGGAGGCGTGCAGAGATATTAGAAAGACAAAGGCTGCTAGAGAATTACAGCTGACACAGAGAGAAAAAATGGACAAGAAGGCCTTCTTTAAATATATATGGGAAGAGAGGGATATTAAAGATAAATTTGCCAGGTTAAAAAAGAAGGGGGTTGGGCAGAAGGAAGGAAAGAGAAAGTGGAGGTGCTGAACAAGTGCTTCTGCTCCATTTACACTAGAGAGAAGCAAGGATCAGTGCCACAAGGGACTGGGGAGGGTGCAGGAGGGGGTGCCATCAGTGGCATAATATAGGTGGATAGGTGTTTAGGCCTAAAGGCCCTGAAGGTGGGCAATCCCCAGGACTGGACAAATGCATCCAAGGGTCCAAAGGAAATTGGTGGAGGTGTAGGTGGGCCCCTGGCAGACCTGTTTAACACCTCTCTGCAGTCTGGGATGTTTGCCTGGGACTGGAGAGCTGCACATGTGGTGCCTCTCCATAAAAGCAATCCAAGGGATGAGCAAGGGAATTACAGGTTGGTCAGTCTGACCTCAGTAGTGAGGAAACGGATGGAGATTATCCTGAAGGAGAGACTGGTGGGCTTTCTCAAGGAAAATGGGCTGCAAGACAAGAGGAAGCTTGGGTTTGTGTCAGGAAGGTCCTGCCAGACTAATCTGATTGACATTTTTAACTAGACGACTAAGACAGTGGATGGGGCAAAGCATCTGATCACCTGTATCTGGACTTCTGCAAGGACTTTGTACCTCATAGCAGAAGCTGGAGGACATGGGGGTTGAGGCCAAGCATGTTAGAGTGATCAAAACTGATTAAAGGACAGAAGGCAAAGGTGGTGTTTGGGGACAATTCCTGGAAGGTAGGCTAGCAAACCAGTGGAGCCCCACAGGATCTGGGGCTCAGCCAAGTGTTGTTTCTCATCTTCATTAGTGACTTAGCAGATGGGATCAAGGGCAAAATGTGCCTGTTTGAGGATGACATGCTTTGTGGGAGGCTGGACATGGAGGATTGGAGAGAAGAACTCAGGGAAGACCAGTCTAGGTTAGAGAACTAGTCTGGCATTTGGTAAGGATGGTTTGACACTAAAAAGTGCAAAGTTATTCATTTAGGGCAAGGAACCCAGAGACCAAATACTGATGGTGGTGTGCAGGTCATCAAGTCTGATGAAGTGAAGGACCTGAGGTTATCATCAATTCAAGAGTGACATGAAACACTTGACACAGGGAGAGTTGCGGCAAAATCATATCTGATGCTGGGCTGCATAGCCAGGGGATTACCAGCAGGAAGGAAGAGGTAATACTACCACTTTGCCAGTCACTGGGAGACTGCACCTATAGTACAGTGTTGTACCTTTATCTTAAGGAGGATGTCAACTTGCTGGAGACAGTTCAGAGAACCTTTACAGAAATATAAGTGTGTTTCAGCACATGCAGAATGCATATCACATGCTTACAGTAATTGTGCAATGTTTGCATGTGGTTCACATACACAAAGTGAATCTATGTGATCTAGGTCTAAAAGCACATCAGGTTCACATGATGTAAGCTTGACATGTGTGCAACAGGGAAGTTTGTGCAAATCTTATCCAAAAAAAAACAACACATCAGGTTCTAGCTCACTACTGCTAAGCAATTAGAGCCATTAAAATACCCTTCTCATTGATTTCCCATTAAAATTAGGTAAGCTCATTAATTCTGATCCTTTTGCAAGTTTTTAATGCCTTTTGATTTTTGTTACTAAATTGCTATTAATTTGCAAACTATTGTTTGCTTACTGCATTACATGCCTAGGATGTAGTCAGCCAACATCCCCTATTCCAGATGTGTGAAGAGGGTTCTCTGTATTGTGAAGCCTGACCTTTTTGTTTTGGGACATGCAAATCCCTTATGCATATTTAGTGCTACAAATGTGTTTCTCCGTGACTGTTTTATGGTTCACTTACTTTCCCTTTGCCATTCTGTATGTAACATATACATTATGGCCATGCTCAGCACTCTTTGTGCTGAGTAGGGTCTTGAAGCATGCACCATAGCCCACATTTTCTCATTGAAATGAGGGACCTTGATGATCAAAATGAGGGACAACGAGGCACATTAACCCTCATGATGATCAGGACACATCTAGAAACATGGAGATACAGTACCTCAGAACACAGTGGAAACCATTGTATTTACTTGTACTGATGTTAGCCCTTGATAATTTCTACCATAAAGCAGGGTGCCATTTAGATAGGGCTGAGAGGAGTTGCTCCCCCACATTTGTGCCTAGGTTGTTCTTATGGTGTGGCAATAATGGCATTAAATTTGGATTTAATATTTTGCACAATAAGTGCCCTCGGCCTGTTCTGTGCTGACACTGCAGGTGTACTCCTGACTCGGCTGTGTCTGTATTGTATTGTCCACTCTCTCCACCAATTAGTGGCAGTACCATCATACATGACATGGAGCAGCTCTGACTAAGCAAGAGCACATGAGTCACCCTAGTGCAACACGGTTCCATGTCATAATGGCGATTTAAATGAATTGTGGTGATGCACACTCTCAGCATGGACAAAAATGGTGTCTGAAACCAATGGGTCTTAATTTTAATGTGGGGGGCTGTGCCCCATGCATCCCCCCTACTTATGGATTCTCAACTCCAGGGGGTGCATGTCGGGGGTGACAAACTTAAATAAATGTAAAGCCACCAGCCGGCAAAATAAAACCCATGCCATGCTGGTCCCAAATCTACACCTGCACCTTCCAGACAGGCACCCTTCCCACCACTTTAGCAATCCAGTTTGGCAGCTGCACACCACAACCCTCCCACATAACATCCCCCTGCCTCTTCCCCCCACATGTATACCCACTACTTCCTGTTGCTGTATTTTGCCTAGTCCAGTATCTGGTCACCCCCGCTAGGTAGCCATGAACACAGGTGCCGTAATTGAGTCACTGTTTTTGTAGGCACCCAATTTCGGTTGCCTTATTCACTGGATACCATGCGACACTGTCTTTCCCTCCACTGAGTAGACAGGCTGCACACTACAGACTGGAGGAGCTGGTGAGCACTGAACTCTCAATAGCAGTGTTGTGTCAGCATATGTTTATTGGTGTACTCTTAGTGGGTCTCATTCTCACTTGATGGCTGAAGGGGCTGGGGGTGAGCTAACTTGAAACTAGGCTACTTACTCTACTATGCTTGCCTCACAAAAAAAACAGCGGGCCCTTGGGTAACAAGCTGGGCCTTGCAGCAGTAGTGACAGTGGTGTGGGTGGCCTTCATAGGCCTTGATCAGTGCAGTGTAGCAGCAGCCATGGAAGCAGTCAAGCAAGAAGCAAGCAACACAGTTTGGATGGGTTCGGTTGGTGAGGTGACTTAGTTGCAGAATACGTTGGGACTTGGAATGGTCGGTTCTAGCATCCAGCTTCTGGCTGAAAGACATAGGAGGAGCAGACAGAAAACTGGGCTGGTGGCACACTAGGCTGAGCTGCAGGTTCTGACGAGATGACCGGGTAAGTAAAAGTAAATTATTTTTTTTACAGGGGATTGGGGAGGAGGAGAACTGAAATATTTATGTGTTTTCATGTTTCTGAGCTTTTGGCAGCATCACGACCCATATGGGATGGGTATTGCATGGAATGGAATTGGGAGAGAAACTGGGTCAAAGTTTTTTGAGGGATTCAGAACTTCAGCAAGGAAAAAAATGGTTAGTAACTGGGTGGGTTTAAACCCAAATTTGATGCACTGCTCCAGGGTATAGACAGATGAATCTTATACATTTGAATTTTTCTTGATTTGCATATCATTTTTCAGTCACAACACATAAGTTTTACCTTTTAGAGACATTCCAGACATTCCAGAGCTTGCCACCTTGCCACCAACTAGCACCTGGCCTCCACTAATTGTTGGCTCCCCCCTGCTGAAATCTGAAATAGCACCCTTGCCATAAAGTCTAAATTTACAGGACATCCTCCATGAGGGATGGATAAGGAGCAAAGCATTTTTCAGGGGTAAAATGAGGGCTATCCCTTGCATTCAGGGACAGTTGAGCAGTTTGTTATGCACAGTCTATAGGAACATCACTATAGTCATGCTTATGCTGCCCCCCAGTGAAGCTGACCTCCACATCCCCACGCTCAGCACATTATAACATAGGGCAAGGGAGAGTGCAGGGCATGCCCCATTGAAATGAATGAGGGTATTTTTGTATTACTATTTTATACATTATTGATGGAGAGTTGAAGATTAATGAAGGCCACCACTCGACTAACAAGGGTCTTGTACGTAGAACAGTGGCCTTCATTATTCTCCGACTAGCCATCATAATGTATAAAATAGTAATACATAATAACTCCACTCATTTCAAAGGGGTACGCCCTAGCACTCTGACCCATGGACATAATCTCTTAAAGACTTCTACAGTACCTCTGGCTCCCTAGTACTCAGGTAAGACACTCCTGACATATCTATACATGGTGGGTTGTCTGTAGCAGTATGACCACACTCACTACAGTGTGTGTGCATGGGGGGACTGGCCATGTGGGCGGGTGACAAGATATTGCTACTTTTGTGTTTACTCCTTAAAGTCTGTTTGCATGGAAGCATTCAAAACTATGGAGAGAAAATAGTAGGAGTAGAGGCCAGACAGAAGTAATTAAGTAGTTTTGAGGGTAATCGCGTATTGAGGGTGAGAAGAACCACTTGTGTTTCCATTGATATGAGAGCTACACTTCAGCTGTGCCACTGAGATGGGGGGGACAAGAAAACTAAAAAGTATATCAGTGGCTATAAGCATGCCGCATGCGTGCAGATGTATGCAGATTTGTATTGAAGTACAAGTGAGCCATATGTATGCAGGCAGTATAGTTTAGTTGTTAAAGGCACTGAACTGCAAACCAGGAGACCTGAAGACCAGGGTTTGAATCACATCAGCCCCCATTTGTACACTATGTGATCCTGAGCAAGTCACTTAGAAACATATAAACATAGAATTTGATGGCAGATAAGGACTGCTTGGCCCACCTAGTCTGCCCATTTCCCTACCTGATGGATAAGCTGCAGATCCTAGTTAACCAACAGCCCACTTCCTCCTACCTCCACTAGAATTGCCATATGTATGTCACATGCATTCTTGAATTTCCCCACTATTTCTGACTCTATGACCTGCTCAGGAAGGCCGTTCCATGCATCTACAACCCTCTCTGTGAAGAAATACTTCCTCACATTACCTCTGAGCCGCCCCCCCCTCTATCTTCAAATTGTGCCCCCTTGTTCTTGCACATCTCTTTTTCTGAAAGATACTACCCTCTTGGACTTTGTTAATTCCCTTGAGGTATTTGAACATTTTTATCATGTCCCCCCCCTCCTTTCCTCGAGGCTATACATCTTAAGCTCCTTTAGTCTTTCTTCATATGTCTTCTGGTGCAGACCCTGCACCATTTTGGTTGCCCACCTCTGGACAGCCTCCACCCTGTCTATGTCTTTGTGAAGATGGGGTCGCCAAAACTGTACACAGTACTCCAGATGTGGTCTTACCAACTGTCTGTACAGAGGGCCAACAACTTCCTGTTTTCTACTGGTGATGCCTCTCCCTATGAATCCCAGTATCTCCCCAGCCCTCTTATAGCTTTCTCACATTGCTGGCCCACCTTTAGGTAATCTGATATGACTACCCCCAGATCCCTTTCCATTTTTGTTGTTGTCAGTATCTCACCCCCCATTATGTACTCTTTTCCTGGGTTTTTGTTTCCCAGGTGCATTAATTTGCACTTCTTTGCATTGAATCTAAGCTGCCATACATTTGACCATTCCTCCAACCTTGCCAAGTCCCTTTTCATCCTTTCCATCCCACCTTGTGTATCAACCCTGTTGCATATCTTTGTGTCATCTGCATAGAGACATACTTTCCCTTCCAGTCCCTCTGCAATGTCACTTATAAAGACATTAAAAAGGACCAGCCCCAGTACTGAACCCTGTGGTACCCCACTAGTAACCCCCCTTTTTTCACTGTGGACTCCATTTACTATTGCCCACTGTGTCCTGTTGTCCAGCCAGTGTTTTACCAAGGCTACCACCCTGGGACCCACTCCCAGGCTGGCTAATTTGTTTATTACTTGTTGTGTGGATTGTGTCAAATGCCTTTCTCATCCCACTGAGGCTGAATAAAGAGGAAGGTGGTTGGGTAGAGAGCGACAGTGAAAAGCAGGATACTGAACGAATACTTCTGCTCAGTATTGCTTAATTTTATGAGTGCAGTTATCAGTGACCACTTGCTTTTGCATGCATGCCACAAAAAAATGCAGTCTGTTCCAATTTAACATAAAAGCATGCTTTCCACACTTGCTTGCTGCACACATTCCACATGCATGCAATCAGTTCCAATTTAACATTGAAATCTTGCTTGCAGCACACATATCACATGGGAGTTTTTTGTGCACAGCCTGAAAACATTTCATATAATTATTTCTGTAAGAGAATACAAACAAGATGATCCTGGGCTAGCAGGGCAACACCAAGAGAATGGTGCACATTTATACTTGGACATATAAAGGCTCCTCAATAAGCAGCCCCTTATATATCAGCCTTCTTCTCACACTCAACTAGCACCTACACCCTCAGAAAATGTGCATATATTCCCTGAATGTGCCAAATTATCAGAACGGTTTGTAGGGCATCAACTGTATAAGCTTTTCTCTTCATTGCCTTTGGAATCAGCTTCAAGCTACCCTAAAACTCCATACCCTTATCCCAGTTAGGATGTTCATTGGTAAGGTACATGAAATCACTGCTGAGACCTGCAACTGCATGTAGCTTCCCTCATGGGTCTACCTTCTCCCCATACCTCCCCTATTGTCTTTGTAGATTCCTGTGTATACTGGCATGCATCTTCCTTCCTTCCTTCCTTCCTTCCTTCCTTCCTTCCTTCCTTCCTTCCTTCCTTCCTTCCTTCCTTCCTTCCTTTCCTTCCTTCCCTTTTGTCCATTCCACCTAAGTTATCTCCCATATTTATTATGTGTGGTGAACTTACTGTTAAGTGATGCTTGTAATTTATCTCTATGTATTGCTATAACCAACTTATTCTATGTACCGTAATATCCCTGCTGTTTTTCTATGATGTACTACTTGTATTGATTGTCTGTGAAGATTTTTATTAAGTGTGGTAAACTTACTGCCATGTGATGCTTTTGCCTTTATGTATTTGTTACAACCAATCTACTCTATGTACCATGATATATATTGCTGTATTGCTATGATGTATCCTTGTATTGACTATTCATGGTGTTTATTAGTTTGTATCAGGGACCTCCTTTTGAATGAGCTCAATGGTAGCTATCCCTACACAATAAACTAAGCTAAAATTAAACTATGAGGAGAGGCTCAAAGGGCTCAGCATGTACTCCCTTGAGAACAGAGGGGGGAGTAGGAATATGATTGAGACCTTCAAATACCTTAAAGGTATTAATATGGTTAATACAGAGGGCCTCTTTAGTGTTAGTGGTAACAAGTCCACTGGGGGCACAGCGTAAAGCTAGTGGGCTAAGATTCAGGAGGGAGATAAGGAGGCACTTTTTCACTGAGAAAGTGGTGGCCAAGTGGAACGAGTTGCCAGAGGAGATGATCTCTATGAAAACAGCAGATAGCTTCAAGAGATGAAGAGGCAGAATGAAGTGGAAAGTTGCTGGGGGAAGGGGGATGGGGAACTGAGTGGATCAGGGAAGACTTGTGGAAGGAAGGGGAAGGAGACCAGGCTCCACTGTAGACACAGGGGAGACCTACACAACTGAGCAGACAAGATAAACTGTAAGACCTTTATCTGCTGGCATCTTCATATATTCTTATGTATTCCAAACATTGCAGAATAGTAGCAGAGAGAGCCAACAAAATATTAATATGCATAAGCAGAAATGTTGTTAGTAGGACAAAGGGGTAATCATGCCACTACATTAAATCTTGGTCAGACTTATCATGGATTACATGTCACCTGTTTGGTCACCACACATGAAGTGTGACAAAGGAGAGCTGGAGCAAGTCCAGAGGAGGGCAACCAAGATAGTACAGGGAATGGAAAACTGGATTATTAACCAAGGTTAAAAAATTAAATCTTATCACTCTGGAGGAGAGAAGGCTAAGAAGGGACCTTCTATACTTCTACAATTAAAACAAGAATGATAATTTATTGGGCATGTTAAAAATTGAGAAAAGATCTGAGGTTTATACAAATATATGGCCTAATTTACCATATAAACTATTAGCTTTTAAGTTTGGGTGAGTGTTTAGAAAAGAGGGCTGCTCAGCTATTGTAAGAGGTGATGAATTCTTGCCGCTGTGTGAGTTTAAAATATTTGAACAGTAACACACAGAAACAATCAATTTTGTGGGTTTAAAGTGTTTAAATAGTAATAAATAGAAACAATCAAAATTAAGGACTGTGCTTTCTTTCTTCTGGACAAAGAGTTCACTAAGAACTGGGCCTAATCAGGAAAAAAGGATGGGCAGGCAGCAGGTACAAATTCAGAGAAGATAGAACAACCATGAAGCTTGAGTGCATGTAGCTGAATTGTGATGCTTTACCCAGGGACATTTGAAGGACATCTGTAGGGCAGGCCAGAAGCCCACAGGAGATGATGGCCAACAAGGACCAGGTTAAGTAGATGAGGCTAGAAGAGGAAGGAGAGTGTGGAGTTTCTTGTTTGCAAGTACTTAGGGCTATCTCAAGGTTTAATGCAATGCTTGCAATTGGTCCAGAATACTGCAGCTAGTCTGCTGGTGATAACATCTTGAAGGGATCATATCATGCCAGTCCTGAATGTGCTGCACTGGCTGCCTTTTTCGTGGTGCATAACCTTCAAGATATACTTGTTAACATACTGTACAAGGCCCCCGTGGCTTGGGACCCTACTGTTTAAAAGATCTGCTGGTTTCTTACCTCCCAACTTGACCTCTCTGCTACACTGATGCTGGCTTACTTGTTCCCTCATCCTGTCTGAGACAGTCAGAGACAGATCTTTTGGGGGCAGTTGCTCCAGTGTTATGGAACTCACTCCTGGGGAGTATCCACTCTGCTGGGATGGTGGAGGCCTTTAAAAATGAATTAAAACTTTCCTTTTTGAGAAGGCCTTCCCAAGTTAGCAAGTTTTTAGAACAATAATAGTTTTCATACTTAAATGGTAATTTATGTCTTTCTTTATTATGTTTTATCCTTTATGTGATTTGTTTTGTTTATAATGTATAACTATGTAGGGCATTGTGAGTCCTTGGGAAAGGGAGCTTTATAAATGTAATTACCTGGCCTTGCCTTGCCACGCAGGCACAAACCAGGTAGGCCTGTGGAAGCAGAGTAGGATAGTATTTGTATTATTCCCTGTCTGATGTAGGCCTGTGAAGGTATGTGGGTGTATTGTTTGAAGTTACTCCCTATCTGGAGTAAGCCTGCAAAGGTAGGTGGGTAGAGTGTTCTGAACAACTCCCCATTTGGATAGGTGGTGGAGTCCAGTGGGTGTACTGTTTGGAACTACTCACTATCAGGGATAGGCCTGCAGAGGCAGGTGGGGTAGTGTTTGAAAAGAATGTTAAGGCAGGAGGCATGATGGAGGAGGGTGAGGTGCTGTAGGAGGTGTGGGGCTACAGTGTTCATGTGAACAATGTGGGATGCAGGAGGTTGCCCAGTATATATGAGACTATATTTGTTGTTGGTTGAAGTATAGCTGCTAAGGAAGGAGTTGTGAATAATAGCAGGGAGGCTGGAGAGCTGGGCCAGGGTAGAGGAAGGAACAAGGAGTAGCTGGAGGGACAGCAGGGGGGTTTGGTGTCCATTTGCACTGAGGCCCACTAGTCCAGAAGGAGAGGAAGCCTAGTCAGGAGGAATGGAGAACTGTTGGATGGGGAGGGGAGGATGAACTCAGCAAGGAGATGGAGGGGCAGGTGCACTCATGTTGGTACCAGTAAAGGATCATAGAAACATAGAATATGATGGCAGAAGGTACCTGTGGTCCATCGAGTCTGGCCAAGTGAGGTACCCCAGCACCTATTGTGCACCAGTGTTCTGTCTTCCTAGACACCCATCCATAGATTCCGCCCATTGAGTATTGCAGAGAAGAGGGGACCTAGGTGGGACACAGATGGCTGAGGGGGCAGCATGTCTGTATTGGGAGTTTGGGAGTTTGGGAGAGACTGCAGAGGGACAAGAGGTGCAGAGGGGGTGATGTATGGACAACAGGAGGAGAAAGGGAAACAGACAGGAGGAAGGGGTGGAGAGACAGGGAGGACAGGGTTCAGCTGGAGTTGGGGAGGCAGAGGAAGTAGCTGAGAATGGTGGAGGAGACAATAGGCATACAGCAATTGAGGGGAAGGAGGGAGGAGGAGGTAGCAGAAAGATGAGAGGCAGCAAGACAGGGGAGAAGAAAAGGGTAGTTCCAGAAGGGGGAGGGGTGGAGAATGGGAAGGGTAGCAGTAGAGTACTAGGGGATTCAGTGCTGAAGGGGATCAGATAGGATGGGGAGGACAGCACGGTAGGAGAGTGGTTGGACTCCCAGAAATGACAGCTGAATGCATAAGCTCAATGGTAGGCCCACTCATATAGGGGATAGAGTGCAAGCCACATGAGATTGTTCACCTGTGTACCAATGACATAACTGTACATGAGGTAGAAAAAGTGCAGTAGTGGTTCAAAGTGGTGGGGCAAGTTTGTAGGGAGAGGCTTGGTCAGAAGCCTTCTCAGAAATGCTGCTGGTGCCTATAGCCAGCACAGCTAGGAAATGGAGGATAAAGGAGTTTAATGAATGGGTGAGAGAATTGTGCAGGGAGGAGTGATTTGAAAGCATAGAAAACTGGAAGGGAGCCTGGGATGATGAAACCTTCTAAGCAGATGATAGGTTGCACCTAAGTATGAGGGAAACCAGCTTATTACTACAGAAATGGACTGGGGAGTTCACAAGAAAGAGCTTAAATTTAAACTGAAATGGAGAGTCTAGCAAATGTCACAGCACCCCAGATTTCTGGGAAGAGGGGGAGACAGGCCTCCTGTTAGACAAGTTAGAGTAGTTAGAAAGGGAAGAAAATAGGAAGAATAGTTGGGGACTTGGAGTGGGGGTTCTGGAGGAGGAAGTGATCAACCCTTCCCACCTCCATCCTGGTGAAAAACACAGGGGAGTCAGTAAAATGTGAGAGTGGAGGGAAAAGAGGAAGCTAGGAATTACTGAAACTGAGGTGAAGAACCAAGGGAAGAAGAGGGGTGGGACATGTAGCCAAGTAGAGGGTCAAGGAGGCACTTGCTTGAAAAGGAGGGAGTCAGAAGTGGGGTGGAGTGTAGTGTTCCTTAACACATGAAGCTTCAGGAACAAGATGGAAGAAGATAGATGACCAGCAGGCCACGATGGCAGAGGGAAAGGTGGGTCAGACCATGGCCACTGAGACCTAGGCTACTCCTAACCATTATTGGGTCCTCACTGTTCTGGGGTCTACCCTTGATTAGACAAGACAAAGAGAAAGGGAAGGGGGAAGGATGGCATTACTGCCACTAGGGAGTATACAGGGGATGGGAAAATACAGGTGCTATGTGTACAAATCTAAATTGTAACAGGAAAGAAACTGAGGCTAGGTGCAGTTTATAGAAGACAAGGACAGGGAACGGGATAACTTAATCAGGTTGGCAGTTGAATGGGATGAAGTGATGGGGATGGGGGAATTCCATTTAGCTAAGGTGGATTAGAGGTTCCTAATTACCATCTGTGTCAGGAGCCAATTGATACTGGACATAGTCATGGATGGATTCCTGGTTAAGTGGTTTATTGGGCTGACGCAGCAGGGAACCATCCTGGATGTGGTATTAACTAATTGGGATCACATTTGGGACATCACAGTGGAGGAGCATCTGGAGAGCAGTGATCATCAAATGGTTTGGTTCCAAGTTGATGTGGGGAAGGAGACAACAAGCACAAAGACAGAAGTACCAGAGATGGATGAGATTTTGAAGGGACACCTATCTAGGCTTCAGGAAGATACGAGTGTGGATCAAAAGTGAACAGTGGTCAGAGAAGTGATCACAGCAGCCATTAACTCCTGCCTTAATCAGAAGGGAAAGAACTCCAAGGCCAGGAGACCAAGTTGGTTCAATAGAGAGGTGAGTTAGGCAGCGAGGGATAAGAGACCACATACAGGAAGTCCTGACAGAATGAGGTTGAGAGGGACTACTTGGAGAAAGTAAAGGAGACTAGATGGTGAGACAGGCAGGTCATGGCTAGAAAGGAGCTATAAACTGCAGAGGGATTAAGGAGAAAGAGGACATCTGCTTCAGGTATATTAGCAAAAAGAGAGACATGTAGGCAGGCAAGAGAAACTAAAAGGGAGGAGTTGGAAGGTAGTAAAAACAAGGCAGCGGTGTTGAACAAATACTTTTGCTCTGACATTATTAAGGAAAAGGATGGAGGGTGCTGCAAAGGAGGTTGGGGCAGAAGGTAGAGGGGGACACATGGTACAGGACAGGATAAGAGAAGGCAGGTTAGATAGGGACTCATGTCACTGAACGTGAACAAGTCAGATCTGGATGACATGTACCTAAGAGTTTGGGGGAACTGGCAGTGGAATTAGTGGGTCTGCTATTGGATCTGTTCAACAATTTACTATATATGGGAGTGGTCCCACAGGACTGGAGAACCACTCGTGTGGTACTGCTGCAGAAGAAGGAACATAGAAATGACCCTGGGAACTACTGGCTGGTCAGTCTGACCTCCATTGTGGGTAAATGGATGGAGACTATTCCAAAGGAAAGGTTAGTCAGGTTTCTTGAAGCAAACAGGTTTCAGGATAAGAGACAACATGGGTTTATGTCAGGAAGATCCTGTAAAACCAACCTGATCAGCTTCTTTGACTGGGTAATGGAGGTTGCAAACAAGGGCCAGGCAGCTGACATCCTGTACTTGGATTCCAGCAAGATCTTCAACTTGATGTCCCACGAAGACTGATAGAAAGTTAGAGAACCTACAGGCGGAGACAAATTAACAATGTGGGTGACAAGTCAGCTTAGTGATAGGACCCAAAGGGTGGTGGTGTGGGTGGGAGGAGCACGGGTAAGAGGGACGAACTTTGGGGTTCCACAGAGGTCAGTGATTGCCCCACTGCTTCTCGATGTGTTGATTAATTACATTGAAGATGGCATCAGAGGGAAAATCTGCCTCATTGTAGACAACCCCTAACTCTGTGGGAGGGTGAGCATGGATGAAGGGTTGCAGAAACTAAAGGAAGACCTAGTGTTGGAAGGCAAGATTCTAGACCTGTTGGCAAAACACAGCACAGAAGCCCAGATATCATAGAAGAAAGTTTATTACAAAACATGTAGAAAAACAGCGTACCTGCTGGGAGTTCAAAAACCTCCAAACACCGTGATGTCTTCGTGCAAACCAAGTGAATAACAGCCTTAGAGGAGTTCATAGAAACATAGAAATTGCCAGCAGATAAGCATCACTAGGCCCATCCAATCTGCCCGTAGGCCCTATATCGTTGTAACGTGGCCACTGGCCCTATGTGATCAATGGCTTTTCACTCCCCTCCCTCTCAGGCTTCCCTTGTGCCTGTAACAGGCATGCTTAAACCCTCCACTGTGCTTGCCCCCATTACCTCCTGTGGCAAACTATTCCAAGTGTTGACTACCCTTTCTGTGTAGAAAAACTTCCTCATATTACCTCTTAATCTGCCCCCTTCCAATTTCTTATTGTGCCCCCTTCTTCTAGTACTTTTTGTATATTAGAAAAGGTCCCCCACCTGCACCTTGTTTATGCCCTTGAGGTACTTGAAAGTTTCAATCATGTCCCTCCGCTGTCTCCTCTCCTCCAGTGGGTACATATAGAGACCCCTTAGTCTCTCCTCTTCAGGTTTTGTGGTGCAACCCTGCACCATCTTTGTCACCCTTCTCTGGATAGTCTCCATGAGTTCTTATACTTAGAGATAAGAAAGTATGTTACTAGGTAACAGACTATCCTGAAAAGGCAGAAGAACAAAATTCAACAATTCTATTGGTGGATAATGGTGGGCAGCTCACACCTAAGACAGTTAGGTTTTGCACGTACACACTGATAAGCATTATGCTGACTAAGGCTGCTTTTTAGTAACAATACTGCCATTGATAAAATATGCTGATCATTGCATCATGGCTAAAAGCTGTAGGTGGCGCATAAGCACCACAAAATAATCATCAAACTAAGCACATCATAGCAAAACATAGAAACATAGAAACATAGACTTTGATGGCAGATATGGACCGCTTGGCCCACCTAGTCTGCCCATTTCCCTACCTACAGGATAAGCTGCAGATCCTAGTTAACCAATAGCCTATTTCTTCCTACTCACCACAAGAATTGCCTTATGCATGTCCCATGCATTCTTGAATTCTCCCACAATTTCAGACCCCACAACCTCCTCAGGAAGGCTGTTCCTTGCATCCACCACCCTCTCTGTGAAAAAAATACTTCCTCACATTGCCCCTGAGTCTTCCACCCTCTATCTTCAAATTGTGTCCCCTTGTTCTTACACATCTCTTTTTCTGAAAGATACTATCCTCTTGGACTTTTTTGATTCCACTGAGGTACTTTAACGTTTCTATCATGTCCCCCCCCCTTCCTCAAGGGTATACATATTAAGCTCCTTTAGTCTCTTCTCATATGGCTTCTCTTGCAGACCCTGCACCATAGCAACTGTGAGTAAATACAAATGTACCTTATCCTGTAGTAGTGGTGTGTGTGTGTGTGTGTGTGTGTGTGTGTGTGTGTGTGTAAGACAACATGAGGATCTGTAGGGCATACAGATCTACATATTCCCCCACTTGTTGCCTGATAAAGAGGCAACACTAAAGGGATAGCATTGTTGGGCTAAAGCTTGGCTGACTGGGTAGCATAAAGAAACCTGGTATTGTTTGTGAAACGTTTCTAAGATTGCTTGACTCTTTTCGAACAAGGTCACAAGTTAGTTATAAATTTCAAATCCCTTTTTTTAAAAGTACAATGGCACATAACTCACTTCAATATTTTGCAGTTAAATTATATAATGATTTGCCTTATAATATTACCAAAGTCTGTAACTATTTCATTATTCAAAAGTGTTCTAGCAAAATTTATGTCTAATGAAGCAAAATGCTGTTGTTTTAATTGAGATATTCATATGTATGACTTTGTATGTTTTTTTTTTTTTGTACTACATGTTGTGTTGTAATTATGTTGTGACTGGACACCAGTGAAAATGGGCATTTTATGCTCACTGGTCATACAAATAAAAATAAACAAACAAACAAAAGCATAATTGTACAAGGTGCTGTTGGAGAGTGTGTCATAAACAGCATAAACTAATTATAAGGAAAATAAAAAAAAACTTGAATAACAACACCTTTAAATGTAAGTTTCAACCAAGTGTTAGATAATGCAGTACTTAAATCACCATCATGAAATAAGTCATTTAGAGAATTGCCTGCTTTAGTAGTATTATTACTAATATGAGATGTGTATCCTTCCTTTCTAATAAGGATTTGAGATTCAGGGTGTGTGGATCAATAAGCACATTAAACACTTGTAAGTACTGTTGTATAGCATTGACATAGTCAGGGTCACTATCAATGCAATCAAGTTCCAGGGTAGGAACAGGGGTGATAACATTATGACCAATGATAATGCACTTGTATGGTACAAAACAGACACTGGGCATGTCAACACCACAGGTGAGAGGTCCATAGGAGCAGGGCTCAGTTAGTCACAATGCAGTATTGTCTGTCACTGTTGTAGGTAACTTGAACATGAGTAAGGGTACAATTCATGAGCTGTACAGGGCAGGTAACAGAGGCATTGGTCTTCTGGCTGGTGAGGCATTGCACTATCTGTGTGTAGCATTTGGAACCTATGGAGATGATGTGACATTTTCAGGAAGAGAAACATTGTCAAAGAGGTCATCATCAAAAGTGTATAATCAGTTTATAGAGTTTGGTGTGTAACTGCATACTGGCATGATTACATCAAAGATGTCACATAGACACAAATAGTGGTAACCACATATGGCACAACAGTCAGTATGTGGGCTATTCAGGCATCCAGTTGAGGATGAAACACCAGCAAAGGGGCAGGTTGGTTCATTCTCAGTAGATGCAGCCTTCAGGATGGCCCACAGAGTGGATTTTAGACAGCTTGTCAAAGACTGAAGAATTCTTGCTGAAGATCGGGAGGGACACAGTGAAGGTGACGTACAAAGTGTCCCTCATGGTGCATTGACCTGTCATGTAGCAGGATCCTTGATTAGGGTAGGGTGTGACATAACCCAAGTTCCTAGCTGTGGCCAATAAAAAGGACACAGTCCTGGTAATGCACTTGGTAGTACATGTCAGGGTCTTACAATATGAGCAGTACCATTTAACTATATGTCTGTCATGGATGAAATCCAGGATCCACCCTGATTCCAGATCTCAGCAGAGATTGGTCATAGTGTTGATAGCCTAGCTACCATAAGCTGAACAAATGATTTCCCTGCTTAGGTGTTGCTTTCTAGTTCTTTATTATTATAGATGATCAATTCATTCATTGATTTTATTGTGTGTCTCATTAAACAAACATGCAATATTGTGCATGTTATACTCTATGCGTCTTTCTTCCTGGGATAAACCAGTAATACTGTATAGCATGGGCTGTATCACATCTTAATCTAATCTACTATTAAAATATTTAACATGGCATCAAATTGTTGCCAAATTGGCTCTGTTCCAAATTGACATGCCTGATCCAAACATACCTGTAACAGTGCCTGCTACATCTGAAAATCCCAAACTCCTCTCAGGGTGTTTGGGCCCTGAACAGTCTTCAGTGTTCAATAGTGTGTTGCCAAGCTACAGGGTCTTGTGCACATGCTTGTTATACAGCAATAAGATCTAATAATATAGTAGCATGAAATGTTGACACATTGGTGTTGGCAAATTGACCAAACTTGGCCATGCTACAGTGTGTAAGGTTCAGAACAAAAGGAACATGCAGAAATTTAACATTGTTAATAAGTGTCCCAGAAACAAAAGTTGCTGCAAGGCCTCTGGGTGGACCTGGCTCCATTAGTGGGCATTGTAAAGGTTCATCTACTGAAACTGGTATGACTGTAAGAAAATGAGAGGCAGCGGCAATTGACTGAGTTAAACAATGATGGTGCATGGTGGTGTTGGGATATTGATTGCAAAAGTCTGGTCCCGACATTGCTGTGAAGTTATATGGGCCTGTATGTCTTTGGTTCACTTGGTGTATGCACAAAGTTCCATTGGGCAAATGCAGGTGTTGGGCCAGCCTTGGAAAGTTCTCTTGGCAAGGTGGGCCACTGGGAGGCCTTGTTCAGTAGTACAGTGCAGCCCACTTATAAGAACATTGGATATAAGAGCATCCAGGGTATAATCACATTTGCCTCATGTACTGATCTCATTCCATTATTTTCTATGGCAGCAAAACCCTTTTTTAAGAACATCCGGATCGGTTATAAGAACATTTTTTTTTGAAAGCAGTGCACTCTGTGAAGGCCCTAGGAACATTACTTCCACCTCTTAAGTTACTTCTCACACTTTGGCGGCTGTAAGTACGCTCATTAAACCAGTGCAGCAGTGCCACTTGCCCACTTTGATCTTAATTGCCGGCACTTAGTGGCAAACAATGAGGGCATCTGCCTCATAGAGGATTGTAAGTGCACACATTAACATCTAACTAGCCCCCAACATTCAGTCATCAAACCTGATATCAGTCCTCTACATCTCCTCTGTCTCCTAGTTAACCTCACATTTGATTTCAGGCAAATTGAACAATTAGAAAACATTCCTTCGTGACAACACTGTAGTTAACATAAATGCAGGTAGTTATTAATTTCTCTCAAAGCAGACTGCAATGGAGAAGCACAAGCATACTGGACTGACCCTTGCCAAAAAATCCAAATCATTGAGTCCCTCGGAGTTCCAGTCACTAAGCGATGTGACATTGCCAAAGAATTCAACCTGTCTGCACAATTTCTAAAACCCTTGCCAACAAAGAGAATCTGTACTCTGACTATCAGCATGCGTTTAACACCAAGATTAAAAGAAAATGTCTGGGCAAAGATGAAGTGGTGGAATTTGCCTTGCTTCGTTGGTTCAGTGCCTGCAGGAATGCTGATGCTCCTTTAAGTGGGTCACTGCTGTTAACAAAAGCACAGCAACTCGCCGACAGATTTGGTGTCCAGTTTACTGCAACAAATGGCCAGCTATGTCAGTGGAAAGAATGACATAACATTCACTTTAAATGTTGCCATGGAGAAAAGCACGACGCTGATTTAGCTACTGCTGACAACTGGTCTGAAAGTGTCCTCCCTCTCCTGCTGTCTGAATTCTCACCTGACCTAATCTATAACTGTGATGAAACCGGAACTTGTCTCCAAGCCATTCCAAACGTGACACTTACCTTCTGTAGCAATCCAGTGTTTGGTGGTAAAAAGGCTTAGGAACGGCTATCTGCCCTTGTGTGTGCGAACATGACAGGTAGTGACAAAATGCCCCTATTCATCATCAGGAAGTCTAAGAAGCCACAGTGCTTCCATGGCATATGTTTGGATGCACTGCCAATGGAATATCGGGCCAACAGCAATTTGTGGATGACTGGGCAAATTTTCACGGAATGGGCAACAAGGTGGAATATCAAGCTGTGCAGAAAGCATAAGAAACTTTGCCTGATTCTTGACAATTATAGTGCACACCCAGCGCTAACTCTTAGCCACATAAGGCTTGTGTTTCTCCCCCTGAATATGACCGCCCTGATCCAGCCTATGGATAAGGGGATCTACAGAAATCTGAAGCAGCTTTACCAAAAAAAAAAAATGTTGAAAAGTTGCTTATTGCCATTAATGCTGGCAGAGCTGCTAAAGACAGTGAGCTCACTAAGGAAATTAACATCTTGGACTCCATCATGATGTTAGATGCAGCTTGAGACAAGTGACTGCTGACACAATCAGCTATTCTTGTGGTCCATCAGCAGCACTTGGTAGACTGCAGGGCTCAATTTATTGATGAAGTCATAGGGGCCAGCCCACTTGCTTGTCAGAGGGTGGGCTGGCATGGCAAATTTCAGTACCATGACCTGGTCATCTACTTGCCAGTCAACCTCCTCAACATTCTTGTCAAAGTACATTTTGCACTGCTCTTCGGCTTTGCCCAGGCTTCGTGTGGCAAAGAGATGAATTTGGACTAGATTCTCCTTCAGCTGTATGACATGAGTGTCTGCCAACACTCTGTTCATAGTTGGGGTGTTGAGATCTATCCACAAATGTTCCAGCAATCTCATCTGCTGGCCTGTCATCAACTCAAAGGGTATGCACTGGGTTGCAGCAGCTAGAGTAGCTCTGATTGCCAATAGGAGTAAGAGCAACAGAGTGTCCCATTTTTTAGCATTTTGATTTGCAAACGTACACAGCATCAACCTGATCTACCTGTTAGCCCTATCTACCCGTCCAGAAGATTAAGGATGATAAGCTATGTGGAACCTTTGTCTGACTCCAAATAACTCCAAGCCTTCTTGTATCAATGCCCCTTTAAAACATGTCCCTTTGTCAGAGTCCCCCTTGAGGGGGAGACCCCATTTGGTAAATACTTCTTCTACCAGAATCTTTGCAGTGACTTTTGCCATATTCGTTCTACATAGGAATGCTTCTTCCCATTTTGAGAAGAGGTCAGTTATTACCGATGCATACTTGTTATTTATAATGGTATTAGGCAATGGTCTGATGAAATCAATTTATAACGATTCCTTGGGCCAGATTACCTCTGTGGAAGTAGTTTGAAATTGTTCTTACCTGGAATGCGGTTATGCTGGTAATGTAGTTGTTCACTTAGTGCTGGACATTGGTTGTTTAGTCAGGCCACCAACCCATGGTTTTTAATCTCTGTAGAGTCTTATCAACATGTTGATGTCCACCTGTGGGTGTATCATGGATCTGATGAATGAGCACTGTCTGAAGCTCTTAGGGGATCACCCACAATTTGTTCTCTCCAGATTGGTACAGGACCAACTTCTAGTCTGGGGCAAGTCAGAGGTTATCAGATTGTTTCTTGAAGGGGTTGGTCTGAGACATTTCCTTCTCTGTTTCCTTAGAGAGGTATCCGTACACCTCCTTTATCTCAGGATCTGCCATTTGTACCATGGTCAGATTTAATGGGACCACTGTGGTCCTTTTGTGGGTGGCCACTTTGAGGGCCTCAGTTTGGGGTTGCATTGTCCATACCCCCACCCGAGTACCATCCTCAGCCAAAGTGTCTGCTCGATCATTGTACTCATGATATGGTTCAGTCTTTCAGTGTGTTTTGACTTGATGTATGTGAAGTCTGAAAACAAAGTGTTCAGTTAAGCTGATAATGTTCTTGAACAGATCCCTGTATTTAACAGGTGTACCTTCTGAGGAAGTGTAGTCATGGGTATTCCAAAAAGGAAGAAATTCTGTGAAGGAGTTGCACTCCCAGGATGAATCAGAGAAAAATATGGTGTCCTCCTACTCCTTGCCATAGATGACTTCCAAGGCACAGGCAACTGCTGCCAGCTTTGCATACTGTGAGGATTTAATGGCACATTGTCTGGACAACTCCAGAGCATCTCCTTCTAGAAAAAAGGACCAGCACCCTGAATCCTGCCACCTGCTCTCCTCTTTTATAAGAAGAAGAGACTTCTGTGAAAATATGTTGAGGTGCAGGATCCGCTAAGGTGTGTTCAGCGTCGGATAGAAAGGGGCCTGGTTCTGGCAAGGTGGGTGGCTCTAGGATGTACTCATGAGAATCTCCTTGGTAGATGAGCCAATATACCATAATTGATGGCATTTTTGCTGGGCACACAGTTATGTCTCTGTCTTGAAGAAGAAGGGACCAATGGGTTAGCCTGGTGTTGGAGACATTATCATCTTTGATTTGGTCTGTCAGTAGGAAGGTGCTGGGGATGTGGTTGGTGTGCAGTACAATGGGAGAAAAACCTACAATGTAGGTAAAGTGTTTAACAGCCCAGAAGGTGGCTAAGAGAATCTTCTCACATAGAGAGTGCTTCTGCTCCACTGGGGACAGCACATGGGAGGCATAAGCGATAGGCCTGAGGATGCCATTTACCTTTTGTGCAATTACTGCAGACATGAAAGAATCAGAGATGGCTGTTTCCAAATGGAATGGAAATTCTGGATTAGGATTGACCAAAGCTGGAGCTGAGGCCAGAGCCCATTTCAGGGATGTAACATCAGCTGTATGTTCTGGTCCTCATTGCCAAGGGACGCTCTTTTCAGTAGTTCATACAGAGGTGCAGCCTTCTATACAAAGTCACAAATGAAGTCTCTTGAGTAATTTACCATGCCCAGAAAGTGCCTCAGTGTAGAGACACTGATGGGTAGGGGCAGGTCCTGTATGCCCTGGACCTTGTCCAAGGCAGGACTTCTACCTTCTGCAGTAATGCACAGGCCTAAAATAGGGACTTCTGGGATGCAGAGTTGTACCTTAGCAGGCTTGCACTTGAGGTCTGCTTTCTGTAGAAGTGTCAGGAGCTCCTCTAGGAGCCATAGGTGTTCCTCTAGGTCTACTGTAGCCAAGCGAAGAGCATCCACATACTGCAGGAGGCAGTCAGAGGAGGAGAAGCCTTATATGGCATCCCTCATGTGGATGTAAAAAAGGGAGGGGCTGTTGTGAAAACCTTGGGGAGGCCAGTTCCATGTGTAATGACGTCCTTCAAAAGTGAAGGGAAACTTGTATGGCTCTCAGGGGCCAATGGTAATGACAAGAAACCACTGGAGATGTCTAATGTGCTAAACCAAATATGGTATGGTTTGTGGAGCTTCTGTACATCTGGGGAAGATGCCATGGTGGGTGCACAACTTCAGCTGACCTGGCTGAGTTTTCTGCAACCAATGGTCAGTCTACAATTATTATTGGACTTCTTCACAGCCCAGATAGATAGGGGAATTAACTGCTGTGACACAGGGCCTGATAACTCCTTGTTTCAAAAGGGATTCTATTATGGCCCTCAGAGAAGGGATTGCCTCTGTTGGAAAAGGGTACTGTCTTTGGCATGGTGGGTCCACACCAATAACTGGTATGAGGGTGTCCATTCTTCCATAGTCATGCTTGTTTTTGGCAAAGGTATCCCAGTACTTCTCTGAAATAGCACTCTATTGAGGTAATTGGGCATGTTGCTGGAACATGAGGATGATGTCATATTCCGCAACATTGACCTTCACTGCTGCCATGACATATGAGTCAGGAATGAGGAGCAGATGACTTAGGCCAGGTACCTGGATTAGTAGCCTGTTGACCAGCTCCACCATGCACCCATACCAAGAAAGAAAATCTGTACCAAAGATGATCTGATACATAGATACATAGATGTTGTCAGCAGATAAGGGTCTTGTGGCCCATCCAGTCTGCAGTATCCCTCTTTCTAATGTTTAAGATACAGTAGATGCTACAAGCCCCCCCCACCCTTAGCTTGATAATTCCTATGTGCCTATCTCACTCATTCTTGAATCCCTGAACCATGGCCACCCACACCATTTCCTGAGGGAGACTGTTCCATCTCTCCACCACCCTTTCAGTGAAGTAGAATTTCCTCAAGTTCCCTCTAAGTTTTCCACCTTTTAGTCTCATGCTGTGGCCACTTGTTCTGCTATTTCCCTTCATGTGAAAGATGCTGCCCTCTGGTACCCTGTTGATCCCCTTTAGATATTTGAAGGTCTCTATCATCTCCCCCCTCTCTCTCCTGCCCTCCAGGGAATACATATTTAGAGCTCTGAGTCTCTCCTCATACAACTTATGCTGCATCCCTGACATCATTTTTGTCACCCTCCTCTGTACTGTCTCCATCCTGTCTATGCCTTTTTGGAGATGGGGCCTCCAGAATTGAACACAGTACTCCAGATGAGGTTTTACTAGGGAGTTGTACAACGGTACCACCACTTCCCTCCTTCTACTTGTTATACCCCTCCCTATGCACCCTAACATTCTGTTAGCTTTTCCAACTGCTTTGTCACACTGTTTAGCCACTTTGAGGTTGTCTTCTATGACTGCCTCTAGATCCCTTTCCTCTGTGGTGGCCTCCAGTATTACCCCAGCTAGTTCATACTCAGCCCTAGGATTCCCTCTCCCTGGGTGCATATTCTTGCACTTTTTTGCATTGAAACCCAACTGCCATTCCTTGGACCAGTTTTCTAGCCTCTTCAGATCCCTCCTCATTTTTTATACCTTCCTGTGTATCTACCCTGTTACATAGCTTTGTATCATCTGCAGACAGTCTAACCCTCCCTTCTAGATCCTCTGCAATATCGCTTATGAAGACATTGAAGAGCACTGGTCTCAGCACTGATCCCTTGGGTACGCCACTTGTTACCCATCCCTTCCTGTGAGGTAACCCCATTTCTGATGATGAAGTAAGACCATGAGGTCAAAATGGTTTTAGCTTGAACTGATATGTTGTGGTGATGGACCCCTCGAAGGTCTGAGTGGAAGTGGCCTTCCCCGAAAACCAACAAGAGTTCTAAGGATCATCTTGATGCAGCACAGAGACAGTGACACCCATGTCCAGAAATAGTTCAAGCTGGTGGCCCCCAGCCAGTGCTTCTTCACATGGATGTATGGAATCATCAGTAACTAGAGAAGTGAGAATTTGAATCAGGGCCTGACACCATCAGTCTGATCCATTTCACTCCTGCAAAGTGTCATAGGGGATGAGGTCCACTGCTCAGAGCATTTGTACTGCTTCAGCATACAGAGATTTTGACTGCCTGCCCCATCAGATTCCTCCTGCAAAGGGGGAGTGGAAGGAATGGCCACCATGAACTTCAGGGGAGACTGGGCCATGAGGGATTGAACCTTGTCCTGAGACTCAGGAAGTCGTACACTCTCTTCAGCTAAATCTTTATACAAGGGCCAGAACCATTGTTTCCATCTGTCATTGCCCTTCATATTCTGTTGGTTTGACTTTTTGTTGGTACTTCTGCTTGTTGTTGTATCCTTCTCACTTCTGACACAAGGATTTGTCTTGTTGGGACCTTTGGATTTCCCTTCCACCACATACCGGGTGGACAAATCTGTCCTGTTTTGCACTGTGGCTACCTTGGGCTTTGAGCCCGAACCGAGGTTCCTCGCATGGACCTGGTACACACACACTCCACCTTTTCCATGATCTCATGGAGATATTCTCATCTGGGGAATAAGGCCACTTCCAGCTTCTTACAAAAGGCTGGTTGGAGGTTTTTCAAGAACAGTTATTTGTACTCAATTGATTCCTTGTCTAGATGTTCACCAGTCAAGTCTTTGCTTGCACTGTACATGATCCACAAGTGGCTCTCATATTGGGCTGGGGTTTCTTTGACATGCTGCCTCAACTGGGCTGCTAGCATCCTGCTGACCTTATTGGGGCCATGAGCCACCAGGAGGTGAGCCATGACTCTATCAAACAGGGCTCTGATGTCATTATGTATGCCTTCTGGGAACTTCGACCACAATGTAGGGTCCACAGATTGTTTCAAAACATTTCTCAATGATTTTGCACTTTCTCCAAATGGCAACTTAGATTGTCACCAGTGGGCATAAGGTCTATTTTGTCCACAATGTTCTGGATGGCTTGTGCAGACTACAGGGCATTTGGGCTTGCTTCTTGCCCAGTGATGGTCTTGGTGACCACCTTTGGCATGGTGATGGCCATGCTATGAAGGAGGGTTGTTTTTTTCACCTCCTTTTTCAACCTATCATTGACTGCTTGTTTCAGCACTTTAGCCTGAGAGTTGGGAGATCCAAGCTTTTGAGATCGCCCTCTGAAATAAGGCTTCCACCTCATCCTTATCCTTTTTGTTCAAGGTAGCTACCAGTGGGTGAGGCCTCAACATTCCAGCGTCCCAAGGTCTGCCATCTTGGACATCTCCGTCATCGCTGTCATCACCCTCTGATGATGACAAGTCATCAGAAGGAACTCGATAATAAATGGAATTCCTTGGGGGGGCAGAGGGACAAAAATAAGTACAATATGGGTCAAGAGCTTACCAGGTATGACAGTGGTGGAAGTCATCCATTATATCCCCTCAGAGGGGAGACAGCAAGATGGTAGGACTCACCTACTGTTTCACCTTGAAACAAATGACCAGGCACAGCATAGTCTGATGGAAGTGCAGGTAAGGTTTAGGGGCATGTGCAAGGTACTGAAGCAACCTATGGTTTAGATCTTTAGCTTTTATGGCAGTGCTGCCCGTACCAAGAGCAAGGAGAGAGGAAGCTGAGGATTGAGGAATTTAATAGGTAGTTGGAGGGTTGCTGCATACAGATGGGGTATGGGTTAGTAGGGGACTGGGGAATGACGTGGAGGGATGACAGCCTATTTGCCCCAGATAAGCTTCATCTGAACAGCGAGGGCACAACAGTGCTAAGGTGCATATTGGGAAATTTCATAGAATAGAATTTGAATTTAAACTGAATCAGGGGGAGGGGGGTTAAGAAAAATCCCATGCCATGGGATGGGAGAAAGGGGGGGCTACCAGCTCTCTCCCCAGGAAGGAAAAAACAAGATTAGAGGAGTAGGCAAGACAACAAGCAATTGGGGACAGCTAAATGGGTCAAGTATATGAAGAGCCATGTGCACCAATACCAGAGAAGCCTGGGAAACAAGATCCCAGATTTGGAGGCAGTCATGGCTGAAGCAGATGTGGGTATCATGGGAATCATGGAGACATGGGGTCATGAGGGCCAGGACTGGGATATAGCAATTCCAGGGTATGTACTTTTTAGGAAGGACAGGTTGGATAGGAGAGATGGAGGGGTTGCTCTGTATGTGAAATAAGACATTAAGGCTACAAAAGTAATGGGTAAGTGGGGGGGCAGAGGCTTTATGGGTTTCACTTGATACAGGGAAGGGAGAGGTAAGACATACTGGGGTGATTTTTAGGCCACCAAGTGCAGCAGGGGGTGGTGGATGGGGAAATTATGGAGGAGATCCAGAGGATGGTGGACAGAGGGGAGGTTCTGCTGATGGAGAACTTCAACTGGCCAGATGTGGATTGGGACACTTCATTAGCAGCATCGGCCAGCAGCAGGGAAATTATGGACTCCCTAAAGGGATACTCATGAAACAGCTCATAAGGGAACCGATAAAAGAGGGGGTGATCCTTGATTTAACACTTATGAATGGGTGGGGGAGAGAACTATAGGAGAGAACCTAGGCACAAGTGACCATAGCACTGTCTGGTTCACTGTTGAAATGTCTGCTGCTGAGATCCAGTGGCCTAGAGTGAAGGTGCTAGACTTTAGGCATGCAGACTTTCAGAAAATGTGGGAAAGTGTTCATCAAGCACTAGCTAGGGTGGGAAAGTTAAGGGGGTGGAGGTAATGTGGGGTAAAATAATGGGGGCAATAGGGGAGGCCACTAGTCTCTATGTCAGGAGAGTAACTAAAAATAGGAAAAGGAGGAAGCCCCTTTGGTTCAATAAGGAGGTGGCAGGGAAGGTCAGTGAAAAAAAAAGGCATTTAAGAAATATAAGAGGTCACAGAGGGAGGAAGATAGGGCTATATACCAGGAAAAGCAGAGGGAAGCAGGTAGGGAGGTCAGGAGGGCAAAGCCAAGAATAGAAGAGAAAACAGCCAACTCAGTCAAGGTGGGGGATAAAACCTTCTTCCAGTATGTGAGAGATAGGAGAAGGTCAAGGGCAGGGATAATCAAGCTGAAAAATGGGAGGTTAAGTTGATGGAGGATGACCGTGGGAGGCAGAAATGCTCAATAGCTACTTTTGTTCATTGTCCACAGTTGAAAAAGAGGGAGCAATCAAGAAATTCAGGGAACACGGGGTGATGGGAAGGGGTTGGCTCAAGTCCATTCCAGGTTGAGGAAGTCCTGAGGGAGCTTGAGGGTTTGAAGGTGGATAAATGATGGAGCCTGATGGGTTGCAGCCCAGGATCTTGAGGGAGCTCAACAAAGTGCTAGCAGAACCTCTGACCAACCTCTTCAACAGGTCCTTGGAGATGGGGGAGATCCCCTTTTATAAGGGGGGGGCAGGAGAAGCCAGGCAACTATAGGCCGGTGAGATTAAAATCAGTGGTGGGCAAGCTCATGGAGAAACTGCTCCAGAAGAGAATCTCCAGCTACCTTGAGACCAATGGTCTTTTGTACAGGCGGCAAAATGGTTTCACTGAAGGAAGGTTCTGTCAAACAAACTTGATAGAGTTCTTTGACTGGGTCATCAGGGTTCTGGACCAGGGTGGAGCTATAGACGTTGCATATCTTGACTTCCATAAGGCATTTGATTCTGTGCCGCACAGGAGACTACTGCACAAAATGAGATGCCTTGGGCTGGAGCCACTATTGGTTAGGTGGGTGCAAAACTGGTTGGGGGGTAGGAGGCAGAGGGTAATTGTTAATGGGGTACCATCAAGGGAGGGTATGGTCACCAATGGAGTGCCTCAGGGGTCAGTGCTGGGGACAGTCCTTTTCAATATATTTATAAGGGACATAGTGGAGGGGCTAGGGGGAAAAGTATGTCTATTCGCGGACGACACAAAAGTCTTCAATAGAGTAGATACACCTGAAGGGGTTGAGAGCATGTGCAGGGATCTGTAGAAATTGGAGGAATGGTCCAAGGAATAACAATTGACCTTCAACACCAAAAAATGCAAAATCATGCATTTAGGCAGGAATAATAAGGGCATGGACTGGAGGACAAACCTTAGCGGTTACTGAGCTGGAAAGAGACCTTGGCATAAGCATTTCATGAGACCTGAAAGTAGCAAAGCAATGTGAGAAGGTGGTGGCAAGGGCCAGTAAGATGCTGGGTTGTATTGGGAGGGGAATAACTAGCAGGAGGAGGGAGGTCATAATGTCTTTGTACAGGCAGCTTGTCAAGCCACACCTTGAGCACAGAGTCCAGTTCTGGAGGCCATACCTTAGGAAGGATGCTGAAAGGGTATACAGCATAGCTTTTACATGAACCTTCAGGATTGCCAACTGCTGACGTAGTTTTGTCATCTTAATTCTGCACATCTAATGATTCACTTTGCCTCTGTACTGTCCCTTACTGACATGATCCTGCAAAACTCTGTATGCGGCACTCACTTCATGGTTTTCCCTAAGCTCATTGTCTAACACATTCTGACATCTGTCAAACTCCTCCAACTGCTCATACTTACTTCGTAACATGTCATTCATACATGTAAGCAAGTCATTCAACTGTAACACATGCCTCTTTTCTTGATGAAACCTTTCACAGTCCTCTCTCAACCTAACAATCTCCCTCTCTTTTTCCTATAACACACTCTCAAGTTCAATCTGAGTATCATTCCTAAACTTTTCAATTTCTCATTCCAAGTCCCTCCGTTGCTCACCTGCTTCACTGGTTTTGGATACCAATTCCATTTTCAGAGCTAGGACCTCCAATTCCACTGCTTGCAATGCAGCATACAGGGAGGCAACCATAACACACTTTTATTTTGTATACAAACATTTGTTTGAGAATTTCAAATAGAAACAAGTACAGAGATGGACATCCTGCATATTGAATGATAAAAAGTCATAACAAGCAAATTTGTTAACTATCAAAATATACAAACTAAAGATACCGAATTTTACAGCAATACATCAAAAAAGTCCTCCTAGAGCAGAAACGATCCAAGATAGTAAAAAAAGAGAAAGAAGAACCCCTCATTTACAATTTCTGATATTCAAGGTCCTACAATGTTAACAAAATACATAAACAATAACACAAAAAAAGAAGTTTTGTTTGTATATACTGACTTCACACTGGGCATCACTGTATTTATACCAACAAAAAGGAAAAGTTTGCCCATGCATTAAGACATTTAAGCCACGCATAACCTACAGATCCACCCCTATGAAGTTCAACCAAGCTGACCAAGCCTGGTGAAATTCTGAAAGTGCCTTCCTTCTCCAGAATAATACCTGTTGAAATGAGGCAGCTTTAAACATTGCTTGTAACCATTGTGTATGTGAGGGAAGAGTTCAATCGCCAATGAATAAGAACCCTTTTCGCTTCTAGTGCAGCAGTGTATAGAACCAGTTTATACATAGCAATAAGGCACAAGGGGTGTGTGTAACACAATATTTTACAGCATGGCCAGGGGCGTAGTAAGGCATGAGGCCGAAGACCGAGTGACTTCAGCTGCTGGACGTGCTGTAAAATATGTTTTACACACATCCCTGAGTGCCTTATTGCACTTATAAAATTGGCTCCTTATTTTATTTTTTTGTTTACTTTTTACTGTCAGGAAAATCATGTTTATATGTAGAAACAATATATTTACTTGTGCACTTTTGTGATAAAATAATCCTTCCACCCACTGCAAGTGATGTCATTGATGATGTTATTGAATTATTGCCTACTTTCTTCTTCCTGTTTTTCTTCTCTGTTTTTCTCCACATTCAAGATATGGAATATTTATCATGAAATGTTTACCACGGAATACACGGATTCAAAATGCTGCACAGTTCCACTGGCAGAATGTTTCTCTCCTAACACACTTTACACACAGACAACAAAGGCATTTGTTACAGCCAAAGACTCAATTATCTCACTTTCAGGGCAAGAAGAAAAGAGTTCTCTGATGAGCAGGTAAAGACAGAAGGGGGATTTTTCATTGTCAGCAAAGAAACAGTTGTAATGAAAACTATAAACATTACTTAGTGTTTCTAATTTGTTTATGTATGTGAAGAGAGTGTGATAATGTTTCGAGCAGACTCAATAGACCATAAGGCCTAATCTGCTGGCAAATAGTATGTTAGTATAATCAGGGAAACAACATTTAATTAATTTGTTTTATTTTTAGGGCCCCGTTGAATTTTTTTTTCAATGTAAAGGTAGCAGCCATGTTTGTGGTGGAAGATCAGTTCTGGCTGTAGAGGGCTAACTGAAATGCGTTCCAAATGCCCATTGACCTGGGTTCCAGACTCTTCACTGCTAAGCAGTCTTTTTTTTTTAACCATGCGTAAGCCATATTTTACACATAAATAAGACCCAATCAGATTACATGATTTTACCCTGCCATTTTATAATTCCTAATATGTAAGGATAGTGATGGTGAGTCCCTTAAATCCAAAAAGAAGGGGACTGGGGTACCTTTATACTCAGGATACGCTCTAATAAATGGTAGATGATAAACTAGTAAATGATAAACCCCCTGCAGACATCCTAGAAGAACCTAAACTGGGCCCATTCATGCAGAAACGTAGACAGCACGTCACTGCTATTAGCAGCTGTGATTGCCACACTGAAGCCCTTTTTGTCCTCACACATTGCTTTCTCCCTGCACCCTCGCCATCGTGATCTCCCCTCATCCGTTGAGCCACCCCTTCTCCCCTCTCCATTTCCCTGTTCCTGCATTTGTCCCTCCTCTCCATTCCCCTTCCTGACTCTCCTTCCCTTCTCTCTTTCTATGCTTCCTCCTCTCTTTGCACGTCCACTCAAAACACTGCTCACAGACCTGTGCCTGCCCTTTCTCCCCTACCCCCACTGTCCTACTCCCTCCCCATCTCCCCTCCTATCACCCACTACACTCCCTCCAAACCCTCTGTCCTCCCTCTCATCTCCCAATTCTCCACTTGACAATGTCAAATCCTGACAGCATCCTTCCCTTATCTCTCCTCTGCACTCCTTTGACAATGTCAGATTCCTGACAGAATCCCTCTCTGCCCTTCCCCCTGTGGACCTCCTTAAATCCTGAAACCCCGAAACCTACTGCACTTCTTACTGAAAATCAAATGTTAAAGTTTAACCAGATTGTAACTCTTTCTGTACCATGAATTGTTAACACTTTACCTGTCTGTAATTTTATGAATGATTGTACCCAACTCCATGTATCATGTATTCCACTTGTCTTGTATTTTGTTCTCATGTTGTCTTTAGTCTGATGTGGAACCTCTGTAAAACAGTCTGACTCAAAGGTACTGTAATCCAAGACTTGAATAAATAAATAAATAAAATAATGACTCAATAACTTCCTTCCACTAGTTTGTCACTGTGAAACATCCCCACAGTACGGGATAGAGAGTACCTGGGTCAGTATTACACCTCCAGCTGAGATCCAAAGGGGTGAGTCCATCTTTTTTAACTTAACTGGTGTCCTGTACCACCTACTCAATATCATTTTCTGTATAAGTTGAGCTTTAGGATCAGGAGAGGCTTAATGAGCCTCCATCCAGCATCAATTCCAGTTTTCAACATCCAATATAACCTGCATGTCATCACTCCATTGTAAACGACAGTGCTCCCAGTCTGGTAAGTTAGCCTTCTGCAAGGGTTTATACAAAACATTTGTATGTCCCCAGGGTAAAGTAAGCCAAGTACAAATATTTTTAATTACAGTACGTCTGTTTGGACCAAATTATAATACTTTATAGCCCTTGAAATAAAAGTATGCCTCAGTTGCAAATATCTCCATTAGTCCTGTCCAGATAAATCAAATGCAGTCTGCAGCGGAGAGAAGGTTCTAAGTAGGATACTTTCAGGGTCAAACAGATCTCCATCAAGGATATCCCTTTTGATACCCATCTGGTCCAATGAATCTTGGACCTGCCTATCTGTATGTAGTTTCTTCCACACCTGCATGGTAAATAATATCCAAGAAATAGCCAGATGTGGTGATGACATAGGGTCTCTTAAGCAAACTGTCAGAGGTAATTCACCCAATAGAGAACTTTCAATATCCACCTATAGAGGATCCTGTTTTAAATTGAAATTAACCCAATATAACGACTGTCTAAAACCATTAGCCAAATGATAGACCCATGGCCATGGCATGTTCCAGCCAACCATCTTGGCAGGGGCCCACAGAATTTTTACTGGGGAGTGTTAAATCTGATTTGGACAATCTGTTCATGTCCACAGATAAGTCAGTTATTACAGTATATCCTGTATAATTCGACACATATCTTGAAGATCCACAAAGCTATGCATCCCCAGATAACGAATGCCTTTTGGGGCCCATTTTAAATTTTGTAGTCACATTGAAGCCCAAATAGGATCAGCCTTAAGCATAGCAATCAAACATATTTGAGGACTCAATGGACAACCCTACCTCATTCCCTGAAATAAGGAAAAGGGTTCCAACAAAACACCATTCACCAGGACACTAGCCTTAAGGGAGGAATACAAACTTTGAACCCATCTTTGGAATATTGAGCCAATGCCCATCTCTGACAATGCAAAGAAAAGATAATCGCATTTGATTGAATCAAAAGCCTTTTCAGCATCTATAGCTACGAGCACAGAAGAATCCTGCTTGCCTTCTCCCTCCCCACATTCCTCCTCCCTCCTCCCTCCCTCCCTGTCCCTCTCTACTGGTACAATACCTTCCTTCTTTCTTTGACTAAGGCACAATTCAATTATCTGCCAATGTTGTTAGTTGTACAATTCTCCTTTTTGAAAAAGCATCCTCATGTTATGTTACCGTTACACAGTGAAATGTTAGCCTTTGTTTTGACTCTGCACCCTGTACGTGCTTAGATTGCATAACTATTATTAGAATTTATTCCTAGATTCAGTTTTCAATTGTTTCTTGCTGTATCTGTATCTGTGGAACATATCTGTATTCTTGTTTGTGTCAAACTTGATGTGGAACCTATGAAAGAGCTTTCTGCTCAAAGGTGTTAATCCAAGATCTTAATAAATAAAATAAATAGAATCTGGCCACCTAGTAGCCACCTGTATTAAATTCAAAACTGCCCAGATATTATCACTGTCATGTCATCCCTTCATAAAACCTGCAACTATAACACCTTTTTGATCATGTTTCTTAACTGTAGGCTTTGTCTCAGAGTACAGCTTGCAGACATACTGTACTGAATTAGCCTGCGATTTTGCACCCAGCGCTTACTCACTCCAACCTCCATTGGAAGTTGGAAATTTAAGACTTTTAATTTAAGCTCTGTACTAATGTCCATTGTTGGAGGTTCCCCTTTTTCTACACTAACCAAGAGTCCAATGCATACCAGATCACATCGACCTCAACAACTAGACAGCCACACATTTTGAGTCAGAAGTCCAACCAGGCTTCACAGCAAGTTGAATGAGGGGAGTAGGTTCGAAAGCATTTGTGATTCTCAATCCTGTTTGGGATGCAGGAGTCCCTAGTGGCCATCTGAAAGAGAGTTGTGAATGAGGGGCATAGGTTTGAGCGCCTTTGTTATTCCCAGTTCCATTCACCTGTGTACCTTTTGGTGTATTGGTTTGGTTTCATTCAAACAGGTCCTGCCGCAGTCACAATTTGTTGGAAGGCAGGATTCTAGACCTGTTGGCAAAACAGGACACAGTTTATTCCAAGATATGTAGAAAAACAATGTGCCTGCTGGGAGTTCGGAAACCTCTGAACACTGCGATTTCATCATGCAAACCCAATGAGTAACAGTCTTACATGAGTTCTACTACTTAGAGGTAAGAAAGTATGTTCCTAGGTAACAGACTCTCCTGAAAAGGCAGAAGAGCAAAATACAGCAATTCTATTAGTGGATAATGGTGGGCAGCTCACACTTAAGACAGTTAGGTTTTAGACGTATACACTGATAAGTGTTATGCTGTCAAAGGCTGCTTTTGAGTAACAATAGAGTGATTCATAAAATATGCTGATTATTGTATCATGGGTAAATACTGTATTTGGTGCATAAGCACCACAAGATAACCATGCTGGAAAATGGTTCTTAATCACATCAAAGCAAATCTGAGTAAATACAAATATACCTTATGCTGCAGTAGTGTGTGTGAGCCTACATGAGGATCTGTAGGGCATGCAAGTCTACACTAGCAAAGTTAGAGAGGTGGTCTGGTGTATGGCAAATGGGGTTTAATGCTAAGAAGTGCAAAGTCATGCACGTAGGAAGAAAGAACCTGAGGACTGCATACAGTCTGAGGGGTTAAAAATCATTGTATCGGAGGAGGAAAAGGACCTCAGGATAGCCATCATCGTGACCTAAAGCAGGCTGCACCCAGTAGAAAGTCTGCAGCTGAGGCCAACAGAATGCTAGGCTGCATTGCTAGATGGTTTATGAGCAGAAGGTAGAAGGTTATCACACCACTGTACAGATCCATGATGTGACTGCATCTGGAATATGGCATACAATAATGGTACCTCTACATGAGGAAGGATATCAACCAGTTTGAGGTAGTGCAGAGGTTGATGACAAAGGTGATGCAGGGACAGCATGACAGGGCATATGAGAAGAGTCTGTGAGGGCTCGGTATGTTCTCGCTCAAGGAGAGAAGGGAGAGAAGGGACATGATTGAAACATTCAAGTACCTGAAAGCTCTAAACAAGGTGGATATAGGGAACCTTTTCCATCTTAGTGAAAACAAGACCACAAGGGGCAGTGTTACAAACTGGTGGGAGAAGGTTCAAGAAAGAGTTCAGGAGATACTTTTTTACAGAACTGGTGTCAGGGAGCAGTGAACCCACATTTGAGGTAGTCTATCAGAAGCAGATGGGGGTTCAAGAAGGGGTGGGACAGGGTGAAGGGTAGGGGCAGGTTTGGCAGGGGGGTGGGGCCCACTGTAATCTCTAGATCAGGGACTCCACAATTTAACAGATTCTGTAGAGCAACAGGCCCTCTGCTGGCAAATTAATATGTTTGTATGTAAAACTAATGAGAGAAAACACAGGTACAGGTAACAGTCTTCTATCTGCAAATATAAATAGTACAACTAAAGCAGAATTTAAAAAGAAAATGAATGGCTTAATATTGGAGAGAGGTGGTTTCAAATTATTCCACTGAGGCAGTGGGAACAGTCTGATGGGTAACCTAGTCTATTCATGCCTTCTGTAATTTAGCTATATAAACACATAATAGTTCAAAGCTCTCCTGCCTTCACACTCCTGCATAAAGGTTTGTTTACTCTTGAAGGTCTCCTGTCATAACACTTCTTCATAAAGGTTTGTTTACTCTGGAAAAGGGTCTATATATCCAAGTAGATTTATAACTCAGTATTTTAAAAACTGCACTTTTTTGTCTAAGGAAACATCCAATCATTTATAATTCACTGACTTTGGTACTTTATCAACACCATTTTTTTATTCATCTGCAAAAGTGTACTTACATCTGGGCCCAGATACACAAAACTTTGCTAGGCAAAGTGATTCTGATCTGTTTGTACAAGGTTTGCATCCATGTGCAATATTTAAAGGGGCTTTGTATACACTAATAGGGTTAGTGCACACAAAAAAAATCATAATGTATGTGGTGGGCAAAAGGAGGGAAGGGGACAGAAATACGTTGCAACTCACTATTCAGCACATTTGCGCTGCACAAGTGGTTAGCACAGGCCACTTTCTGCAGTGCAAACACTGTTGATCGCAAACACGACATACTCCAGGCAACCCTAAAGGCTAGTGAAGCAACTGTAGCCAACAACCAGGGTGGTGACTGGGGGAGCAAATCTGCCCCCTGGTGACAAGTGACCCCCCTTCCCCAATCCCCATCACAGTAAAATGAAAATATGTAACTCATATCCAGTGGTCCCCCTGTCCTCTGATCCCCACCCTGTATCTGAAAAAGCATGTCCCTGGTGTCTAGTGGTCCCCCAACACCTTCTGATCATCATCCCATAAATTACATTTCCCTGGCATTCTGTGTTCCCCCTACTCTCTGATTACCATCCCGTATATTATATTTCCCTGGTGTCCAGTGGACCCCTGGCCTCTGATCACTGATCCCATTATATGAACGTAATTTCCTGCTGCCTAGTCATCCCAGCACCCTCCAGTCATAGGTCCTGGTATGTGAATATAAGTTCCCTGGTGCCAGTGGCCCCACTGCCCTCCAACAACCATCTGCTGACATGCATACTTACTCCTTGAACTAGTAATCTCCCACAATTTGATTGCCAACCCTGGCGTCATGTAAATCATCCCTGGTGCCCAGTGGTCCCCCCACCCTCTGATCACCAGCCCCATATATGAAAAATTATTCCCTAGTATCTAGTGGCCACACCCCATCCTCCCATCACCAGCCCTGTCTATGAAAAATTATTTCCTGGCATCTAGAGGCACCCCCCCACACTGCTGGCATCAAACAACCCACCCTGCCAACCACCCTTACCTTAAGAGCCAGTGCTGTGGTTCCCACATGGTGATCAAGAGCCCTCCTCTCACGTCATTGGCTAACTGTCACATGGAAAGACAGGGAGCACATGTCCAATGTACTGTACAGGGCATGCATCCTCGGTATTGTACAGGGAGTGTGGCCTGTGTACTGTACAGGAAGCACCCTCCCTGTACTGTACATAGGCAGTGCATGCCCTGTAGATTACACAGGCCACACTCCATGACAGTACATTGGATTCCCGCTTCTTGTCATTCCATACATTGGTGATCTGAAGAGATGAAGTGATGGCTGTCCCAGTCATGGTATGGCCTCCACAGCACTGGAACTTAAGGTAAGGGGAGGTTGGCAGGGTAGGTTTGTCAGTGCCAGCAGTGCAGGGGGTGCCACTAGATGCCAAGGAATATTTTTTCATGCATGGGACTGGCAATCAGAGGGTGGGAGGACCACTAGGTACCAGGGAATAATTTTTCATATACAGGCTGGTGATCTGAAGGTGGGGGCCCACTAGGCACCAGGGAATTATTGTTCTCTACTTGGGCTGATGAGTATAGGGGAGAAACTGGACATCAAGGATTACTTGATGTTACAGGACTGGGTGATTGGGGTGGGGTCAGAGCTGATTACAGGATCAGAAACCTGGCACTGCTTCCCATGCAAATGTGTTCATAATGGGCATGCAAATGGCACTTTAGCACCTTGCATGCCCAATGGGCTTATTTGCATGGGGCTGTCTGAATAATGAGCTAGTGGGTGACTGTATATCTTAGGAACATAGGAATATAGGAATGTGACAGCAGAAAAAGACTGCCAGGCCCACCCAGTCAGCCCAGAGGTATACACTTCCCACAGCAAAACCCCTACAGCAACATACGTTGCTGCCGACAACAGCTCCAAGTTGCTGTAGGGGATGCACCCAGGATCTGGCAACACTTTCCCCCATCTTGCATCCCCTCCCAGAACCAACTCTGACCTGGAGTTGATATCCATAAGTACAGGGAGTGTGGGGGCACAGCCTTCTATGTGTGGAGTTTGGGGGGCAAAGCCCCCTGAAGAAAACAATGGACTCTGCTGTGCAATTCTCAGTCAACAGGGAGCCTGGTGCTGTAATGCTGGTCGACAAGTTAGTTGTCGACTTGGCATTGTACAGCCTGCCCAGAGAGTCAAGAATTCTACTAAGCTTTTGCTGTAGCCCTCCCGTCATATCATGCTGGGATCTACTGGCATTATTGGCTCTTGTGGCACTGTTAACTGCAGTGGTGGGATTTACATCAGGGCAGCGCTACTTGGCTTAGCACAGCACTGACATGGCCCTATATTCAATCGGATAGCACTGGTGAACTATCCAACTGAATATAGCATCCTCAGGACCATGGGCAATGGGCAAGCACAATACAAAGCTTTGCACTCCACTTTATACATTTTTGAATATCAGGCCCCTGAACTCTTGAATTTATGATGCTAATTAGCACCGAGTTCTTTGTATGAATTTCTCTCCTTGTAATTGTTTTCTCATAGTGCCTGACTGATGAATAGGCCTTCTGCATGTGGCTTTGAAAGCTTTTACAGTAAGTTTCCATTAATCAAATGAAAGTTATTATCAGCTACTTATTTGCTATTGGCATCAATTCTACTCAAACATGGCAGTATAAATTTTACATCTAAACTGGTTAGATTTATGATTCTAATGAGCTTTGAGTTCTTTGCAACAATTCCTCCCATTAACTGTTTCATTACAGGGGTAAGGCAAGGCAAGTCAAATTGATTTATATAGCACCTAATCCCAAAGTCTCTGGGAACTGTACAATATAATCACAAAACACATGAGAAACAAGTAACAACATAATAAAACAACTGGGCATAAATTTGTAGGAAAACAGAGATCATAGCATCCTGTAAAATTAAAAATAATACCAAATAACTATAACTGATCCCGAACACTCTTAATGGCTAGATGTTATAGCTTGTTGAAAATGATAACATTTTAACCCCTTCTTAAATGCATCCACTGAGGGGGCTCTCCGCAGACCAGTTGGCAGGGCATAAATACATGGAGATGTGACAGAAAACAATTTATAACCCAACAGCCATATTCAGGATCTGGGCATAGAAGGTATTTTAGACTCAGTGTACCACGGATGTCAACCAGGATTATATAAGACGAAGAGATCATTTTGGCAGCTCAGGCCTGGTCCAGCTGATGAACAGCCCCATGTGGCTTTGAATGCTTCTATTATTTTCTGTTAGTACATGATTTCATATTGCATCAGATTCATCTACAATATAGAGTAGGATATCTCATACTGTACACTTCAGTCTGAAGTTTTGTACTTTGCTTTATACTTGAGTTTGTGGCAGAAGCAGACAATGAGATCCTTCTTGAGTGTCTATTCTAACTACAAGTATTACAGTGTTGTAGCTGTGAATCACATAAAATCAAAGTGTCAATTCTATGTTTGAATATGGATTTATTCAATCAGATCCCACAAAAGGTTATTCTACCTACCTATAATCTTGTGTCTACAGTTGTATTATCTATCGATAATCCTGCATCTCTCTTTTATCCTGCTTTACTTATTATGCTCCCTTGCAGCATGGACATAATTCTTTATTTCAGATCCAAATACTGTTTCTTTGTATTGAATCATGCATAATGTCATAGATGAGTAGAAGATCTTCCATCTTTCTCCTATTTTCTGGAATCAAGAGTTCCAAATTATTGAGACAGTCAATATAAGATATATAAGGAATATGCAGAGGGACCTGTGAGATAAATGATTTATCTACACAAGTGCTGTTTGACCTTGGGTAACCTCACAATTGGCATAAGCCATGAGTGAGGCATCCGAGGTCAAACAGCACACATGTAGATAAATCATTTATCTCACAGGTCCCCCCCTGCATATGTCATTTATGCAACAGGCAGGGATCTTGTGTGAGAGTTTTATTTTAAGATTTCTTAAGTTTTTTTACAGTATTCTGTAAATTTGGTGGGTTTATTTGGTCAGATAGTGCTTTTGTACTTTTGGTTGCTTGCAACATTATTAAAGACTCGACGTGTGACATAGCTTCTGATTGGTGCAGAATGAGGCTTTTATTTATTGAAAATATCAAAATTACAAACCTCTGAGTCAGAGACTCCTTTGCAAAGGCTGCATGTCAAAATACAAGTGAACTGTACAATACAAATTAAAAGAACAAGTGGATACATGAAGTACAGAACTGGGTACAAGACATACAGAGGGCAGACAACTATACCCTAAGTCAAGACAAGCAGATAAGCAAGAAACCGCATATTACATTAGGATAGTACAATAAGTAACATAGAACAGCAATATATTTGAGAACACTTAGGAGCAGGCACAAGCCTATCCTTTTAGAGATGAAGGGAATCACTCAGGAGGCGGATACAGACACACCGTTTTAGAGATGGAGAGAAGGTATGGAGGAGGAGGAAGGGAAGGGGTGATGGGTGTTGACATCGGAAAAAACTTTGTCCAAGAAAGCTAGTAGGGAAAATGTAGGGGGTGTAAGGAGAGCAGGGGGAAGGGAGGAAGGTTATAAGCAATCACAGATACAGGAGGAGAGGAGTAGCTCTCTGAGTTTGGATTTGAAGGGGCCTAGTTTCAGTTCTGAGGAGATATCTACAGGTATGTCATTCATCCAGAGGGGGGCCTTATAGTAGAATGCACATTGCCCCAAGGACATCCTGCAGTGAGGGACTAGGGGTGGGTATTTTGTAGAGCTTCTGGTCGCTCTAGCTTGAGGGACAAGCTGGATTAGATCACAGAGCCACATAGGGAAGAGACCAGCTGAGGTTTTCTTGGCTAAAATGCAGGTTTGATATTTTAGTCAAGTCTCAAAGTTTAGCCAGTTTGTTAGCTTGGACAGGTCATAAGTGTGGGTCCATCTATCACACCCAGAGACTAGCCAGCAGGCTTTGTTCAGCACTGCCTTGATACGACTGAGAACAGTGTTATCAGCTGCACCATAGAAACTAATCCCGTAGTCAGCCAGGGAAAGGACTGAGGATGACAGGACCAGGCGGACGGCTGAAGGAGGCATACAATGTTTGTGTCTGTGCAGCAGGCCAATTCTTGAGTTAATGGACTTGGTTAGAGGATGGATATGATTGTGGTAGGTAAGATGGGAGTGTAGGGTGATACCCAGATATTTAAAGGATTTTACCAGCTTGAGTGGGGTAGTTTCATAGTTAAGAATGAGAAGAGGAAAGTATTTTTGTTTGTTTTGATGATGGACGAAGATCATAGCCTTGTTTTTATTTATAGTTAAGCACAAGTTATTGCTCATTGAACCAGGCTTCTGCTTCGGAGAAGAAGCTCTGTAGGTAAGTTTGGAGGGTGAGGGGATTTGGGTGGCTACTGTAAATAACCATGCCTTCTGCATAAAGAAGAAGATGATCTGTACAGGCAGAGGGAAGTGTGTTCAGAAAGAGATTAAAGAGTAGTGGACCTAAAATGAATCCCTGAGGTACCCCAGAGAGAACAGGCAGGCTGGAGGAGAGGGTAGAGTTAATTTTAACTTGCTGAGACCTTGCACTTAAGTAGTTCTCAAACCAAGAGGTGGATTCCTGCTCAAGCCCAAGGGACAGCAGGGTCTTGAGAAGGAGGGCATGATTAACTGTATCAAACACCTTAGGTTAATATAGACTGCCCCAACTAAGTGTCTGTGATCAATAACTTTGTGAATTAATTAAATATATTCCAGCAGGGCAGTGGTGGTACTGTGGCCCTTTCTAAAACCATACTGTTCATAGGACAGTAGGTTATATTTTGACAGGTAGTCAGTTAGCTGGTCAGCAGCTATTTTTTCAAGGGCCTGAGACAAGATTTGAAAGAAAAATGGCAGTAGTGTTTAGCGAGTGCGGTGGTATAGTGAACGCATTCCGTCCCAGTGTCGGAAAGGAGCTGCTGAAGAAGATGGGGTAGAAGTTGACTATGGTAAAAATTGACCTTTTTTTAGAAATATAAGGCTGACTTTGTATAATGGCAAGTGTCAGTGTACAAAAAAATGGGAGTGGAAAGAGAGGCTTACTTTGTGTGATGGTAAGAGGCAGCATACAAAAAACAAGAGCAGAAAGAGCAAGTGAAAGAGAGAAGCTGGACCAGCTAAAGAAAGGCAGTAAGGTTTTCTGGGGAAAAATGTTTTGTGGTAATTATTTGGATGTCAGGAGAATCAGCAGTCAGAGTGATGCAGACAAAGTGAGCTACTGAAGGGGCAGGGGAAGAAAGGTTACGTAGCAGATTGCTGCAGTTCAGCTGGTGGAAAAGTAAAGCACTGCTCTTTTTTTGGTTTGTTTTCCTTTGCATTTTTTTGAGGATAGGGACAGAATTCGCAGTTGCTATGAGAGGAGAGAACTAGCAGCCTGCAGTCCAATTTATGAAATGCAGTGTGAGTTAAAGTGAAGTAGCGCCGGCAGCGGGGGGATGATGTAGTCACTGTGTGAATAAACAGAGGATGATGTAATCACTTTGGTAACAACCTTAAATTACTACCATAATGATTACATCTTACCCCATTTATCCAGACAGTGAATCAGATAAAGGGATTTATGTGGCACTTTTTATCCTGACACCTGTTGCTTAAATTGTTATAACCCCAAAACAGCTTAGTAGCTCTCTTTTGTACACTATAATATCATATCATTGGTATAACATGGCTTCCATGCTTGTGATCAATGGTCTAGGTAGCACCTAACTATGTTCTGTATAATGGAAAGATAGGCCGATTTACAAAGTGATTTGGGACTAAGTCCTACTCCACAATTCCAGTTGTGGATAGAAATCTCCACAGCTGTGGAGAGTAATATTCACAGTTCCCCATAGCTGTGGAGATGTTATGCCAGGTCCCACCGACCATAGCATCTTTCCACAGCTGTGGGGACTTCCGTGACCACACCACCTCCAAGCTGCTGTAAATCATGAAGCTGGTCATAAACCAGCTTCACCTTTGTGAACACTACAACTGCAGGAAAAACTGCAGATCCACAAGTGGCAACCCACTTGCACTGTTTTTTCTCCACAGCTACAGGAATTGCATGAGCTTTGTGAATCCAGCCCAGTGTCTGGGTGAAATGTGACATTTAATCCAGTTGATTATCCTATTTGTTTTAGATGTGCTATCCCTGTAGAGTTTGGAACATTTAATGTTAGTGATTGTGATCTGGAAACAAGACTCCCATTCAAAGTGAGGGTAAGAACAAACAGTAAATATTTGTAATTAATTGCAAGCCCTTTTTGGTTACCAGTGACTAGAGTAGGAATATTACATTCTTATATTTGTAATCAAATAGAATCCAATGAACCCCTTGATGACATTCCTTTCACCTGTATTTTGTTACTCAGTTTTTCTTTCACTTCATGATTTTCAAAGGGGGTTACTTAGGTATCAGATATCAGCTGAGATGTGAATTAAGGCCAACAGCCAAAAAATAAAGTAAATCCCATGGCTGGGTATTTACTCTACATTTAAATCTTTAGATCACCTGGATTGGTTTCCTAATGCTAACATTTAAATAAAATGCAACAACCATAAAATGTGTAGCTGGTCAGTAGGAAGTTTGCTAATAGAGATAGACACACATCATCTGATCATGAAATAAATTCAGATATACTGTAGCAAGCTCAGCCATTGCTCTTCACAATGTTTCAATCACATTTCTTATATATGTCATTTATTTTCTAGAGGTGCTACTGGTGTATGACATAAATCAGTAATCAGATGGAATCCAGTGCACTCCACAGTTATACTACTCATTAAATTGGTTAATTAGGAAAAAGTGAACTGCTAAGAAATGCGATTAAAACTTTGTGAATGAGCAAGATTTGCTTGAACTCAGTTTGTTTAGTGAGTGGGAGTTCTGTGGTACTCTACATTAACAATATCCTCACTGGCCACTTGTACATTCTTAGGTGGTTGTTCTTTATTTAAAAGTGAACATTAATAAATCAGTTCAGGCAATGTAAAGATTTATATGTTAGAGTAGATACCCAACCTTGAGGATTGCCTCATCATCTGGTGACTGGGCTTAAGCCACGTACCAGCTGTCATCTGAGAAATACTGAATGCAGCCCCCTTTAAAAAATCATGAAGCGAAGAAATATACCACATTTGAAAGGATTGCTACAGGGTGTGCATTGGATTCTGTTCTGTTTGGTTGCTGATTTATTACATGCCCATAGCACTCCCCCCCAAAATAAGGGAACCTATAAATATGTGATGACAACTTTATGAATGTGCAAGTGTTGAGCATGGTATATCTGGATTTGCAATTTGATAACTGGCTGCCTCCCAGTGGCCCATGCATTTTAGATAATGTGATTTTACACAAATGTTCCTCCTGTCTTCTTTATGTTGATACAGAACATTCTGAACAAGCAAGGACTATAAGAAAAAAAAATTATCTGATGTCATCACCACATCTGCTACAGACCAATTATCAACTTACATTTGTTGGGTTCTCACCTTTCCTGTCCAATTTCCTCTCACTGCAACACCTAGAAAATACTGTCATACCTGTCATGAAACTGGAACACTGTCATAGCATTTTGTAGTGTTCTTTCTGCTGTAATAAATCAGATGAAGTGAATCAAATTAATTCCAAGAGAATGAGGCTACACATTTGCAAAACTTTAGAAATCAATCCAACTTAAATAATATAATGAACAATTATGAAATATTATCCCATATTAGACACACAGAAATTCATATAACTAGAGGGAGAGAGTAAATCTGGAAACTTGCTATTCCAATTTAGCTACTAAACTTCAGATGCTATGCTGTTTGCCTACATAACTATATGGTGTCTGTCTTGTTACAAGCCATTATCAGCAGATTAAGCTCTTTATAATATCTTGGCACCACAATAACTCAAACTAGGTACATTAATTTATGAAATATCTAAAAAAGGCATGTGTACTGTACATGCAGAATGATATACATAGTGTACAAAGGCAAAGAAAACTGACTACCTGTCCATGCAAGGCAGGCCAACTTTTGTAGAAGGGCACCAGGGACTGGCAAGATAGATGCAGGGATGGGACAGATAGCTAGCTAGCTAGCTAGCTAGACAGACAGACAGACAGACAGACAGACAGACAGACAGACAGACAGACAGACAGACAGACAGATAGATAGATAGATAGATAGATAGATAGATAGATAGATAGATAGATAGATAGATAGACAGACAGATGTAGCATCAACAGAACTCACATTCCCTGAATGTTTGAATTTGGAGTCATTCTTTTCTGTATGATTAGAAATCTACATCAAATTTAGAGCTTTGCCTTGTACATCTATTTACCAATGACTCTGAGCCTTGAACTGCATTTATGGTAACATAGTAGCATAGTAGTTTTGTGGTGACAAAAGGGACTTAGGACCATGTTTTCTGTTCTGTATTAGGGCTGGGCAAATTAGTACATTCTCTTTAAATAGAATTTTCACAAAATTCCATGAAATTTGTGAAATTTCACAAAATGTTGCAGAAATTTCTGAAATTCATTAATTGCTCATAACTCGGTCAGTCGTATAGCTACAGATCTGAAATGTATCATGCATACTTTTTAAATATTGTTATCCCAAGAAATTGAGGCAACTGTCTATTCACACTCACAAAGAACAGCAGGAGACATTTCAATCTGCTTACCTAGTGTTATTTCTGTGTTGAACACCTCTTTATAATTCCATCAGACACCGCTTTTCTCATGGCAACAGTTTGGCAACACAGTATACTTCATAACAATTTTTATGGCTCAGTTGCCAACCCAGCTATTTGCAGGTGCCCCACTAACTGCAGGCTCAAAGCAAACCTTTTAGTAGAGAAAGCTTTCCATGAGTTCCTCAGGCTAGGGTCTGCTCCTCAGGAGCCAGGAAGGACACCAACCAGTTACCAATGAAAACATGCTTGCATTTTGGAGTGTAATAGCCACTCCTTTCTTAGAGCTATTACACTCTGAAATGTCACCACATTATCATTGGTCACTGGTTGGTGCCCTTCCTGATTCCTGAGTAGCAGTTGCTAGCCTGTGGATCTCATGGAAAGGTTTCTCTACTAAAATGTTTTCTTTCTGCCTGCAGCTAATAGGACACATGAAAATAGTTGAGCAGGCAACAGAGCCATGAAAATTGTTATGAAGTATACTGTGTTGCCAGGCTTTTGCCATGAGGGAAGCTATGTCTGTTGGAATTTTGAAGAGGTGTTCAAAAGAGAAATAAACAATGCTACTGTATGTCAGCAGATTGAAATGGCTCCTGTTGTTGTTTGTGAGTATGAATAGACTGATGTCTCAATTTATTGGGATAACAACATTTCAAATGTCTGTGTATTGCTATTGTGCACCAAGGCATTGAGTTACTGTGAGAAAACTATTAGCTTATGTAACTGAGAAGGAATAATTTTCCTCTTTTCATGACATGCATACTGTTTCAAGAGTCCCTAAAATTATTTCAAGTTTCATGACATTTAGGTGAGGGTCATGGATGATATAGAGGCTGAAATTCTGGTAATTTATTATTCATGTGAAAACATAAATTTTTTGAAAATATTTCTATAATTACAACTTAGCCACCTTTGGAGCTTATTTGCACACTTTCTTGGAAGATTCTTAGAAACTACTAAATAGAGAGTAGCTGCTTACATATCTAGTCAGTTACAGGAGTTCAAAGTTTCAAAATGTAATTATTCCTTAATTTTTTTAAACCCGTTCAAAATATTTGGATGTTTGTAGCTCCACTGCCATTGCATGTATGCAGTCAAGATTTGGCATACATACCAAAGTAAATAATATATATCTTGGAATCTAATTAAGCTGATTACATGTGGTTTAGTAGGTTAAAATTTATTGTGGGTAGTTTAGAAATTACTAATTGACAAAATGTGTTAAAAATGTTATGGACATATAAAGGGTCACACCAGTAGAATTCCATATCTGGAATTTAACTTTCACAAAGCACTTACCACCACTAAAAGACAAAGAACCTTAGTGTGCAAGCACTGAGGCAAGGGTTGCCCCAAAGGGCATTGGCTGGGAAGCCAAGTTTCAAAGAAATACAAAATCACAAATACCCCCATAATGCAAAACATCATGGGCTGTATATACAAATCACCACAAAATATTATGCTGGTTCAATTTTAAGCAGAAATGTATGTTGTCAAAAGGCCTCTCACACAGTCTGCAAAGGGTGCCAACAGAAGACACAGACATGTGTTTCATCCTACCAGGACTCATCAGTATGCCTCATCTGTATGACACCCCAGTGGAATGAATCAGCTACCCTAAGTTGGTCTATCGTGTTTGGGTTGTGGTGAGCCCAATAAAAACACATAACAAGCTGAAAGACAAAGAACCTTAGTGTGCAAGAACTGAGGTAAGGATTGCCCCAAAGGGCATTAGCTGGGAAGCCACATTTCAAAGAAATACACAATCACACATACCCCCATAATGCAAAGCATCATGGGCTGTATATGCAAATCACCACAAAATAGTATGCTGGTTCAACTTTAAGAAGAAATGCATGGTGCTGAAAGGCCTCTCACACAGTCTGCAAAGGGTGCCAACAGAAGACACAGACACATGTGTCATCCTACCAGGACTCATCAGTGTGCCTCATCTGTATGACACCCCAGTGGAATAAACCAGCTACCCTAAGTTGGTCTATCGGGTTTGGGTTGTTGTGATCTCAATAAAATCACCACTAAGTCACCTTACTTGCACTGCTATCATTGCCCTGCAATGCCTATCTAGCACTGCTGTGACAGTGATGCCCAGCATCCTGTTTCATCATGACTAAAGATATCCAAATACTTCTATCGTAGAGGTCTAAGTTGCAACTAGTTGTAAGGCTTGGCATCACTTAATGCCACTGTTTTCAAATAGTAAAAATATACATTATCTATAGGGTTGTTAAAGAGTCAGCAGGGGGCATTGCAAGGAAACAATACTGTGCATACATGTGCTTCTACAAGTCATTAAGTCAGTGAGCTCTAGTGGTTAGCTGGCATATTACAAGAAAATAGACTAGTGCACAGCAATGTCCATGACTATTCTCCATGGTTCATCACTCATGATAGTGACCTGACACTTGGTACAGTACCAATATACTTTTATTATGGAGGCTCCTATGAATGCTATCTTATTACCACTTTACCCAACCATTATTTTGCTCTGCAATGGCAACTCAAGTGTTTGATTGGGCATGACTTTGACAAGAGTATAACAAAATTCCAAGGTTTCACAAAACCCCATGAAATTCAACTTTAATTACTGATGTTATCACTGATGGAATCGTTGACTGATTATAACGTGCCAAGTCTTGCAGCTAGAGATTAGAGAGTTTATTTATTTATTTATTTAGTTTTTGTTGACTGGGTAAGTGCACTAGACAAATCCTGCCTATTTTCAGGCACGACCCAGGGGAGGGGGGATACAGATGAATGCCAACTGACCTTGAACCAGATTAAGCTGTTGGTGGTATTTTTAGTGAATGAGGGAAATTTGGCCAGGACACCGGGGAAATTCCCCTACTCTTTTCGATAAGTGCCATGGGATCTTTAACATCCACCTGAACTACCACCAATCCAGGCAGATGGGACCTCGGTTTTACGTCTCATCCGAAAGACGGCACCTCAGAAATGCAGCACCCCTCTCATGCTGCATTACAGTGTCAGTACTGGGATATTAATCCAAGTGCCAGATGTGGGAACTGAACCCACAGCCCTCTGATCTCCCAGCCTCAGAGGTGAGTGTGCTACCTACTGAGTTGACACACACAGTCTTTTATCTGTTCCTCCTCATTGATCCTTTATGCTGATGACATGATGCTTCTCTCCAGTGGTAAAGATCCCTTATCAGTAAGAGCACATCTTCAAGTAGACTTCAACTGCTTGCAGGAGTGGTTACTACAGAACAGGCTCCTAATGAATGCTAAGAAAACCATAACTATGCTTTTTGGCCCCTGGTCAAGAATCAGATCTCTTACTCCAGACTTATTGATACATCCTCTAGATGACTCCTCTCTTGAATTCGTTATCTCCTTCAGGTATCTAGGAGTCACTCTCGACCCATCTCTTGACTTTAACCTCCACATTGCGGCTACATGTAAAACAGTTTACTCAAAACTTGGTCTTGCCTTTAAAATTAGATCCTCCCTCTATGATGCTGCCCGGCTTGCTATTGCACAAGGTTTTCTCCTCCCTGCTCTGACATATTGCTCTCAGGTTTACCTTAAAGCTAGCAAAGGAGCACTCCAGAAATGGAACACCTACTATAACAGTATATGCAGATTTGGTCTCTCCGCTCACAGACTTACCCATCATTGCCTGCTTTACTCGAAACTAAATTGGCTCTCCCCAGACTCACTCAGACACTATTCTGCGGGCTGTACAATTGATAATATGATTAGAACGGGGTCCCCTAAATACCTTGCTGAACTATTAACTCAGCCCTCCCAAGCATACCTCCTCAGGGCATCTGCTCAAACCCAACTTGAAATTCCCAGATATCTCACAAAAAAAAGGAGAACAATCCTTCACCATATCTGCCCCCCGCTCCTGGAACTCCATTCCCTCCCACATCAAACTCTCCAAATCCCACAAGGCCTTTAAACTGGGTCTTCGGGCACACCTATTAGAATCCGACTGCTGCTCTTGTGCTGTAACTTGAGCCTCTCTCCTAGCATTTTCTCCTCCCTATGGCACTTACTGATTTCCTGCTGGTCTCCAAAATCTGAAAGTTTCCCACATCCAGCAGAAATCCTATTGTTATAATGCTACTTCATTTAAGTTTTGTTTGCTGTTTGTCATTTCAATTTAGTCATTGATGTATCATCAGATGAAAATAATTAATGTAATGTTATCTGTTTCTCTTTGTCATCACTGATAATGACTGTACCTGGCTGTATACTGTTCAAATGTTTGTTCTCACCTCATGCTGCATCATGAAATACTCTTTAGTGTTGACTCTGGTCTTCCCTGTCTGTACACTCCCGGGTCGTGCCTGAATATAGTCAACATTGTTGTCTAGTGTACTTACACAGTAAACAAAAACTAAATAAATAAATAAATCCATATTTTTTTTTTTCTTATGGCTGGCAGCTTGTCTCTCAGGGATATACCCTGATAAGGCTGAAAGCAGTCATCTTTCAGATGGCTGCTAGGTTTTTCTCCCACATTTTTCCCCTTCCACCTCCATTGGTGGGGGGTGGTGCCTCTATCAGCCTTGAACAGCCACAGCTTCCTCTGCGGCAGAAGCAATCTCTTTGGCCCAGCCACAGGGGTCACTGTGTTGGTGGAACCAGTTGCCATCCCTCCCTTAGTGAGATGTACTGCCAAGCAACAGCTGTCTCAGCCATTGCCTGCCTTCCAACGTGACTTTCTGAGCTCACTTCTGATCCCTGATTATTAGCATAGCAGCATGACACTCTGTTGCTGGGTCATAGGGGTGGCCACAAAGCCTAATATTTTGGGTCAATGAACCTAACAACATTGATGATATTCAGTTCTCTAGTTTTAAATTTATAGAGGATTAAAATTCTGTAGTTTGCATAATTATGATTTGTAATTTAAAAATTTCTGAAAGTTTGAAGGCTTATAACTGAATCACCTTTAAAGATAGAGATGTACAACATATTAAGCTTCTGTATGGTCCTTGGTAAAGTCAGCATACTGAGCTTGGTGCAATTTGGAGAAATGCTTTCAAAATTACATGGAAATAACTGAAATCCCAGTTTTGGTGAAAGTTTGCAGAATGTCTGTGGAAATTTCACAACATTTCATGGACACAAAATCAGAATTTTGCCCAAATTTTTCTAACAGAAGATAAATTTCACCCAGCCATATCCTATATGCTTTAAAGCCTCATCTACTTATGTTGACATTCCCAGATAGTTTGAAAAAGTCATTTATATTTTCCATATTATTACTTTATGCATTTTTTGTATTATTTATAGTTTATATTTATTTTATTGATTGTACAGTGCCCAAAGCCCTCTGGAAAGGGTGCTTTATAAATACACTTTGCCTTGCCTGCCTTGCCTTTACGGCAGTAATTGTACCCAGTTTTACCCTACTCATGTTGTGTAGCCTTCAGTAGGGGTGGGTGAAAGTTGTAAATTCCGCTTTCATGGTGTTTCTGGAAAAATTCAAAAATATCATGGAATTTTCTGAATTTCCACCATTGGAGTGATCAGAATCTGCCGAATGTGTTTGGCAGATTCTTGTAGTGTTCTGCAAAATGTTTCGGCAGGACTGCTGAAAAATACAAATGAACTGTTGAGTAACAATTCTGAGGGATTTTGTTTTCCTTAGTTTGATAAATTATTCTGCAATCCATGTAATTATTTCACAGTTCAGGAATCAGTTCTGCAGACTTTTTTTTCTGCAGTTTAATAGAATAATCCACCATTTATTCATGTATTCTGCCATTCTATGTTGGAATGTCTGTGAAAGTTGCTATATTGATTTCCACACTTTTGCAGAAAGGAAAATCTGACTTTCATGGAAATTCCACAAGCGGAAGTTGTTTTTGCACACCTCTAGCCTTCAATGCTATTCTCTTTCAAGAACCTGTCTAGTGCTGGTTAAAAAGCTGTAACTGTACTAGTTTCTGTCTATTCCATTTTCAGCATGCATTTAATGTTACCACTTTGTTTTGTCTAGTTTCCACAGTCTCATTAAGTAGGCTGTTCCATATATTTCCTACACTTTCTGTAAAGTAATGCCTTTAAATGTTTCCCTTCATCTGTTCACTCCATCTTAGAAACATAGAAACATAGAAAAATATGGCAGAAGGAGACCAAGGGTCCATCTAGTCTGCCCATGTGTTCCTTGGACCTTCTCAGATCCCAGGACCGCTCCTCCCTTCTGCCTAATGCCTCCTACTGCTCCTGTTGCTTTTGATTGCACTTTACCCTTGTCCCACCCCAGCTTAAATGATGTCATGGACTTTGCTTCCACTATCTCAGCTGGCAGTTTATTCCATGGCTCCATCACTCTTTCTGTAAAAATAGTGTTTCCTTAGCTCCCTCTTGAAGCTCCCCCTCAACTTCTGCTTGTGCCCTCTAGTGTTAGAGTTAGAAACTCTGTTGAATAGGTCAGAGAATGGCACCTCATATGAGTGCCTTTAAAGGCCCTGGATCATTCACCTCCAACCTGTTTATATCCTTTTTCAGATGTGGACTCCAAAACTGGACAAAGTACTCCAGATGGGGCCTTACCAGCAACCTGTAGAGTAGCAGTATTACCTCCTTCTTCCTGCTGTTGAATATCCTCCCTATGCACCCCAGCATTTTGTTGGTCTTGTTATAAGCCTTGTTGCATTGGTGTGTCTGTGTTAGGGTGCTGTTTATGATGACACCTACGTCCTGTTCTTCCTGTGTGGTGCTGAGCTGGACTCCATTGAAGTGGTATTTTTTTCTTGAGTTCCCTTTACCTAAGTGCATCCCCTTGCATTTTTTTGTGTTGAACTTTAGCTGCCAGATGTTGGACCATGTTTCCAGCCTCTTTAGTTCTTTTTGTGGGTCCTTAACCACCTCTTCACTTTCAACCCTTCCGCCTAGCTTGGTATCATCCATGAATAGGGCAATTTTGCCCTGAATACCTATGCTGATGTTACTGATAAAGGCATTAAACAGGATTGGCCCCAACACTGAGCCTTGGGGAATACCACTAGTGATTGTGCCCTCATCAGACATCACCCTGTTGACCACTACTCTCTGTTTTCTGTCCCTAAACCAGTTACCTACCAAACTGACTATGCACTTGACTGCATCCAGGTCCTCCAGCTTTTTCAGCAGGCTTTGTCAGGTACTGAATAAAAGGCCTAACTAAAACTGAAGTAGAGGAGGTCCACTGGGTTGCTTCTGTCTAGTTCTCTATTGAGCTAATCAAAAAATGTGATTAGGTTCATTTGGCACAACCTTCCTGTCATGAGTCCATATTGCCTGTCATCCTGCAGACCACTCTTATCCAGATACTCTACCAAGTCTTGTTTTATTAAGGTTTCCATCCGTTTCCCAACTACTGATGAAAGGCTGACTAGTTGGTAGTTGCCTGCTTTCTCCCAACTCCCTCCCTTGTGGAGAGGTACCACATTAGCTCTTGTCCAGTTTCCTGGCACTACCCCTGTCTGTAGTGATCTGCTGAATAAATGTGCTAAGGGACCTGTCAATTCACTTGATAGCTTGTTAGCACATTCCAGTATATTCCCTCAGGCCCTGGTGACTTATCTTCCATGAGCTGATCCAGGGCATCTCTAACCCTACTGTTGGTGATTGATGGTGCTTCCATTTTTGGAACACATTTGTCAGCAGCCTTGATGCCACTGTCTGGTACTGGGCCTGTGTGTTCCTTGGTGATGTTTAGGGCATATTCTCTAATTCAGTTTGCACAGCAGCTCAGATGCCTGTTTATACTCCACTCTATTACTTTTAGTATTCAGACCACCATGAACATGTCACCTCTCAGCTGTCTCTTTTCTAGCTTTATAATTTGAGTGTATTCAGCCTATCCTTATAACTCTTGCATCCTATGCTACTAATTAGCTTGATTGCCCTGTTCTAAATCCTCTCAATCTCTTTAATGTCTATTCTGTACTGGAATGGCCAGAACTGGACACAGTACTCAGGTGTGATCAAAGTCCTTGTACAGAGGGAGGATCACCTCCCTTGACCTGCTCCTTACCAACATCTAATACCTCCCAGCAGTGGATATGATTTATTGAGAGCAGCAACAAGCTTCCTGTCTGGCTTCAGATTATAGTCCACAGTAAATCTCTAGGTACATTTTCTTTGGTTGTGCTGTCCATAGTTGCAGGACACAGGGTGTATGAGTGACTCAGATTCATCTCCTCTAGGTTTAATACCTTGCACGTCCCCAAATTAAACCTATGGCCCTCCCTTTCTCTACCTCAGATTACAAATACCTTTGAGCAGAAACTGCTCATTTACAAAGGTTCCATGTCAAAGGATGAGGGTCAGCATACATACAGAGGTAGTAAAAGAATGCACAATAAACAACCAAAACAACTAAAAGAAAAAAATAATGGTACTCAGTTATAACATACATTGTGATAATATTCATAAAACGAGCAGCTTGAGTAGGCAGCTGGCTGCGGTAACAATAAGAGATAGAGGGCACCATAGGCAGTTAGTATTGCAGGCATGCGACTGGGAGAGGAAGTTGGCAGGCTAATGGGCCACTGTCCGATGGTGGTGGAAAATGTCTTGTACCAGTGGAGATGTGAAGCAGGAAAGGAGTCACAAGGAAGGCCCAGTGCCAGAGGGAATGAGATTGGGAAAGGGCGGGCTGTAAGACATGAGTGAGCTGGGAGGTGTTTAGAGAGATCTCTGTTCAACGAAACAGTCACATTGAGTGGTAGAGGTGAGGTAAAGTTTGAGATTCCTTTGAAGGGTCCAAGTGTAGTAGAGGAAAGTGCTTCTTTATTGAGGGAATTGAACCATTGAGCGGCTCTATAGATAAAGGACCGCTGACCCATGGAGGTACGACATCTGGGAACCTGAAAGGTTAGAGATTGGGCACCACTGTGTTTGTTGAGTGCCACTGCAGGTAGTAAGGAGTGAGCTAACACCAGGTGGCATGAGACCAAGGAGAATCTTTTGGTAAGTAAGCAGGTCTGGTATTGTATTCTGCTGTAGGGTAGCCAGCTGGCCTGTGCATAGAGGTCACAGGTGTGAGTTTGTCGGCTGCACCCATCAGTAGTCTACAGGCTTTGTTGAGAGCAACTGAGATCCTGTGGAGGCACTTGTTGGGGCACAGCCATAGATGGCAAGGCCGTAGTCAATGATAGAGGTGACAGAGCTGTAGATGGCTAGTTTAAGGGCATCCGCAGGCATACAGTGCTTGTGTTTGTGTAGTAGTCCAATCCATATATTGGCGGTCTTGGCAACAGTGTCAATATGCCGAGTGTAGGAGAGGGTACTATCCAGGGTAATACCAAGGTACTTGAGCTCCTTGACATGTTCAAGTGGGTTCCCAGCGTGGTTCTTGATGGTGAGGAACAGACAGTTGTGCCTGCTCTGTCGGTTACAGAAGGACATGGCTTTAGTCTTGCTGTGGTTCAGGACAAGTTTATGAGAATTGAACCAGTCTTCGATGCGATTGAAGTCGAGCTGCAGCTGGGATTCAAGGACTGTAATGTCATGGTGGCTGGAAAACAGGACTGCATTGTCTGCGTATAGTAATATTTTTTGGTGGCAGGCACTGGGGAGATTGTTGATGAAGAGGGAGAAGAGTAGAGGGCCCAGAATAGACCCCTGGGGGACTCCGGAGCGGACCGGTTTCTCATCCGAAGAGATCCCTGCAATCCTTACAGATTGGATCCGATTATCAAGGTAGCTGGTGAACCATGGAAGGGCATCGCTGGAGATCCCAATGGAGGACAGTTGCTTGAGCAGTAGGGGGTGGTTAACTGTGTCGAATGCCTTGGTAAGGTCTATAAATACTGCCCCTCCACAATTCCCTTTGTCAAGCGTGGCATGGATGAAGGTTGTAAATTCCAGTAGTGCAGTGCCCTTTTCTGAAGCCATGCTGCTCTGGGCACTGTACATTGTACTTTTCCAGGAATTCAACTAGTTGGTCCGACACTAATCGCTCCAGCGCTTTGGATAGTGGGGGGAGGAGTGAGATCGGTCTGTAATTGGTGTGCAGTGCAGTACCTATGCTTCTAATGTGTACAGGTTCCCCTCAGAGTAGCTTTTTATTCTGCCTTATGAACATAATTGAAACTTATTTAACTAAGAGGAAATTTAATTGACTAAAACCAGTCAGGTGACTGTGCATTAATGCCTTGTCATCCTGGTTCATGGACTAATAGAATATCAATAAGCCTATTAAGAATGGAACAGAAACATTCAGGCATTTTTCCCCCTGATGAAGTGTACTTTCCATGCCCCCCACACAAAACAGACATACATATCTTTCTCTGTGTATTCAGAGCTGCACCTCAAGCAGCCAAAAACAGTTTAGAATTCAATTGTCAATTTAAAAAAAAATCTTAACTTCTAGACTGGCCCTGATTACATCCCTCTCAGTCTCTTTACAGCTGTGTTTTTACCCACTCCTGAGTTATGCAAATGTTTAATGGATGCTATGGTTCACAAAATTAGTCCAATTAACAGACTATCATCAGACAAATTATTAAATGAAAAGAAAACCTGCAAAAGCAGAGTATGAGATTACGAAGTGGGCGGCGGGGGGGCGGAGTTGAGAGAGAGAAGCTGACTCGTAACCCAGTGATGGGTGCTCAACAAGTCAGTTCCTTAGTTGCCAGACATTCCCAGTCCCACAACAAATCTCAAGTTCACCACCAGTCCCAATCTCAGTTTAAACATTTCTGGCAGCTTCAGTCTGAATGGCACTTTCAGAACAACTATCATACTGGCAAACAATCAGAACTGCAGCTGAAAACTGCAGATATGGTGTCCTCAGCAAGGTATGTAACCAAAAGGCAAAACACAAATACATGAAGTTGCAGCAGGTGGAACAATTATTTGACTAAAAACAAATACAAGCATTTCTTATGTGATAATCTATTTAGTGTTTATTTGTACAAACATTTCAAATAAAGTTACTCATTTTATAAATGCAATTACACACCCAGGTTGTACATCAAATTAAACTGATGCACTTCTGTCATGGCTAAAGCTACTTGGCCTGCAGCCTTTTGCATCACAAAACACTCAGGGTGTGCCTCAGTTTAGCTTGATGTACATCCTGCCAGATGTTATTGCTTATGTATTCACTGTTTTTCCCAAGTGCCATCAGCAAACTTCTGCACTCTGCTACCTGATCGTGTCTTCCAGGTTAGTAATAAATATTTTAATGAGCAAGGCACCAAGCACTGGACCTTGATTCATTCAACTTATTGTATCCCTAAACTCTGGATGGCCTTGAACAGAGGGAGGTTCACCTCCCTTGACCTGCTCCTTACCAACACCTAATACCTCCCAGCAGTGGATATGATTTATTGAGAGCAGCAACAAGCTTCCTGTCTGGCTTCAGATTATAGTCCACAGTAAATCTCTAGGTACATTTTCTTTGGTTGTGCTGTCCATAGTTGCAGGACACAGGATGTATGAGTGACTCAGATTCATCTCCTCTAGGTTTAATACCTTGCACATCCCCAAATTAAACCTATGGCCCCCCCTTTCTCTACCTATGCTTCTAATGTGTACAGGTTCCCCTCAGAGTAGCTTTTTATTCTGCCTTATGAACATAATTGAAACTTATTTAACTAAGAGGAAATTTAATTGACTAAAACCAGTCAGGTGACTGTGCATTAATGCCTTGTCATCCTGGTTCATGGACTAATAGAATATCAATAAGCCTATTAAGAATGGAACAGAAACATTCAGGCATTTTTCCCCCTGATGAAGTGTACTTTCCATGCCCCCCACACAAAACAGACATACATATCTTTCTCTGTGTATTCAGAGCTGCACCTCAAGCAACTAAAAACAGTTTAGAATTCAATTGTCAATTTAAAAAAAAATCTTAACTTCTAGGCTGGCCCTGATTACATCCCTCTCAGTTTAAACATTTCTGGCAGCTTCAGTCTGAATGGCACTTTCAGAACAACTATCCTACTGGCAAACAATCAGAACTGCAGCTGAAAACTGCAGATATGGTGTCCTCAGCAAGGCATGTAACCAAAAGGCAAAACACAAATACATGAAGTTGCAGCCGGTGGAACAATTATTTGACTAAAAACAAATGCAAGCATTTTTTATGTGATAATCTATTTAGTGTTTATTTGTACAAACATTTCAAATAAAGTTACTCATTTTATAAATGCAATTACACACCCAGGTTGTACATCAAATTAAACTGATGCACTTCTGTCATGGCTAAAGCTACTTGGCCTGCAGCCTTTTGCATCACAAAACACTCAGGGTGTGCCTCAGTTTAACTTGATGTACATCCTGCCAGATGTTATTGCTTATGTATTCACTGTTTTTCCCAAGTGCCATCAGCAAACTTCTGCACTCTGCTACCTGATCGTGTCTTCCAGGTTAGTAATAAATATTTCAATGAGCAAGTAACCAAGCACTGGACCTTGATGCATTCAACTTATTGTATCCCTAAACTCTGGATGGTCGCCATCCTCTACCAAAACCACTACTCTCTGCTTCCTACCTGTCAGCCAATTTGAAAATCCACCTCCTGTACCCTTTTTGTATCCCATATTGTGCTGAGGTCTTCATTCATTTTCTGTTCAGTACAGTGTCAAAGGTCTTGTTAAATTTCAGATAAACAACATCCATCACCGGTCTCTTAGCAACTCCCTTGTTACCTCCTCAAAGAAAGCAAACAGGTTTGCTTGGCAGGATCTACTTTTGTGAAACCATGATATATTCTAGAGAGCAAACCATTTTCATCCATGTGCTGAGCCACACCCGTGCCCACATCTTTTATGATTGTCTCAAACACTTTGTTAAGCATCAAGGTAAGGCTCACAGAGCTGAAGTGTCCTGGGTCTGCCCTTCCCACATATTGATTAGGGGATGGCATCTGCTGTTTTCCCATCCTCTGGCACTATCCCTGACTATGCGTATCCTTAACCAATATTATTTTAATTATTTTATTTTATAGACAACCTCCCAGCCCGATATGTCATCTTCCCCCTCCCTGTTTGTAGCCAATGAGGATCAAAATGGAGCAGGGCCTACGTGTGTCAGTGACTGTCATTCAGATTGCTATTAGTGAATGATTTCATCATCAGTTTCCTCCCTGTTGCAATCTCATATCCCCGTGGTGTGGGCTGTAGTCAACTGTTGGCCTACATAAGCACGCAGCATCCTGCTGGGGGTTCCAGCTCCCTTATGTTTTTTGCAGGCGCCACTATGGTACTGGAATCCACCACCTACCACCCAGCTGAGACACACTGTCAAATGACAGCTGTTTCTGTCATGGGCTGCCCCTGGCGAGGCTCTCTGAGTCAGCTTCTGAACCTGGGTCACCAACAAGGTAAAAACAATGCCATTGGGAAGTCTAGCCAGAACCCATTTAAACTCAACTATTACCCTACAGTGGATTATATTAGGGCCCTAGGATTTTCCCAAATTACTCTGTCCACAGACTTAGCAAATAATTTTGTCATGATCAACATTGCATCCTATTTTGTCTGCCCTTCTCTCATAACTCCCACCTCTCATTAGCCATGCCCCTTGACTTCATGGCAGAATACTGACACAACATAGTTATTCATTGTCTCTTGTATACTCCACTCCATTCACTCCTCCACCCCAATGATCATGGCCCACAGCTCTGTTTAACTCTCTTTTCATTTCCACTATACTAAAACCAATTTATTAGTCCTGTTATGGAGTCTACTGTCCCATTATGAAAATATATTGCAACAGAAGCTCTGCATTCTGATTGAGTGGGACATTACAGTATAATAACAATTATAAAATGGGTAAAACAGTCCAGCAATTTGAATGACTGAGACACCATTAAAGTATAGCACATTAAATAAAAATGTCCCAGTACATGTGTTTGCATTACAAAGGAAATACATGTAACACTGAAAGACTCATTCAAAACTGATTTGGCCTCCATGTTTTCTCTTAGCACACAACTCACATTCAACTCCAGGAAACCACAGAAGCAGCACTGTAAACACTGAAAAGTGTTTTTTAATCCCCTCTTAACATCCCTGCTGACCGACTCATTCTCCCTCCTGACATGCAGAACTACATGATTTTCCCTGCGCTGACTGCACTCAGTCATACTCCCTTCTCACCCACTGTTTGCAATGTGACTGCTGCTACTTTTAATGAATTCACTACTGCAGGTGGTAGCATGCTGCTAGCAAGATGATAAGAAAATCCAGGTCTTGCTGGCAGCCTTTCAAACACACTCACTTTCACTCCGCCCTACTCAGAGTGCTTGCTCTGTATCAGCGGTCACTTGCAATCACAGAGTATGACCGATGAGTGCTCACATTTGAAAAGGTCTTACATTTAAAACAGAAATGAGCATAAAAGAAAGTGAAACTTGTAAAAAAAGTGGAAACAACTATTTTAAACATGCACAGCACTCCTAGGGAACATCTCTCTATCAGAAGGGCTATTTAACAAAAAATGAGCAATTATATTTATATTTCATCTTTTTTTAACTGTTTAAATACAGTATTTCTCAACATATACCCATTTTATAAGTGCAATAATACAATCCAGGATAGGAGTTATGTTCTAATAAATGTACATCTATGAGCAGTAAGGCACAAGGTCTGTACCTCATGCCTCACTATGCCTCTAGGCATGTGTTTATCAGAGCATAAACAACACCCTGTCATGTGCTGTTGCTTAAATACCACATGCCATGCAGATGGCCCAAGTTTATGACCTGAGCAAGGAACATCTGGTGCCGACTGGCAAGGTAGGGTCTAGCATCCTTCGGATGCCTTCTGCCTCAAGGAGGGAGGGAACCTCCTTCCATTGCATGACCAACCCCTGGTGACCCAGGGGTAGGGGAGTGTCATGCAAAGGAATAAGTGGTCCCTCTGAGTCACCTCACATTAGCACTCACCCCCAGCCAGACAAGTGCAATGGAGGCATCACCTGCCAAGAGTGGGGCCAGTAGAGGAGCTCTGCTTTCTTTCTGACAGCTCTAATAAGCAGATGCTGGGTCACCTCTCAGGAACACACCTTGGGGTGGGATAAGGGGAGGGCTTAGCAGGGGATAAAATACCCCCAGCAGCAGCAGACAGATGAAGCCACCCCATGCCACAGCAGGGTCACTCTCCCATGCCTCGCTGGCTCCTCCTCACAGGCCCTGACCATTGAGTGAAGTATCTCCTCCTGGCTTGGGGGAACCAGGGGGTCCTACCAGTGGGGGATAAGCCATGGATTATGGTCAGAGTATCCAGGGAAGGTTGTTGAGTGAAGGCTGCAGGTGGGTAGGTGGATAGAGGTCCCAGCAGCTGGTGGTGAAAAGGGGGGATAAAAATAGAAAGTAACAAAAAAAAAAAAAAAGAAATATCTGGTAATGTTTATAGTCAACAACTCAGTACACATGCTTTGGAAAAAAAACTAAGGTAACTGACTTCAGCAAAACTTAATTTTAACTGATTGAATTGCTACCTGTGGGAATATCAATTAGACTATCCCTGATTGTACAGTAGTTAAGGACTATATGAGAGCAAACTTTAATATGATAAATTATAAATTACAGAATTGGCAATGGGACCAGGAAGAGCATGATGTTGCACAATTATGGAATAAAATTAAAAATAAACTACTTGATTCGGAGGAGAAATTTGTTCCCAAGAATAAAATATACAATAGGCATGGAAAAATGCCACTGTGGTACACCAAGACAGTAAGACACAACATAAAAAATAAGGAAAGGGCATTTTGTGCCCTAAAAATGGACAACTCAGGTTATAATAGAGACAAATACAGACTAGCACTAAAAATATAAATACAATGTAAGAAAAATAAAACGGATGATAGAATTTCGATTAGCACATACAAAGGATAATTGTAAGGCTTTCTACGCCTACATCAACAACAAAACAATGGATAGAACAATAGGACTAGTCATGGTGCGTAACATCAAATGTAATGATTCTAACCAAATGGCAGATGAATTTAATAAATACTTCTGTTCAGTCTTTGAAACTAGGAGAACAATAACTGCAGTCCAGGGGGTAGAGAGGGGAAAATCAGAACCACGACTACAGTAGATTTGGTTAGGGAGATTACAGAGCAGGAGCTACAGGCAGTAATAAATAAAATTAACCTCAATAAATCAGCGGGCCTTGATGAATTGCACCCCCAGTTGCTTAAAGAAGTCAGCTCATGGTTAAAAAAGCTCTTCTTACAGCTGTTTAATCAACCATTAAGGACAGGGATTATACCGGATGACTGGAGAGCAGCAATAGCAATTCCGATGTATAAAAAGGAAGACAGAACTATAATATCCAACTCTAGACCAATAAATCTAATGGCCATTAAAGGAAAATTGCTGGAAACAATAATTAAAGATAAAATTGAACTGAACTTGCTGCATCTTCAACACAGATGAATCTCAAAATGGCTTCAGAAAACACTGTTCCTGTGAAACTAATAGCTTAGTATTTTATGAGGGAGTAAGCAAGCTCTTAGATAACAAAAAAACAGCTGGATGTTATTTATTTAGATTACAAAAAAGCATTCTATAAAGTTTCTCATGACACCCTAGTACAGAAATTAAACACTCTCGGTATACAACACCATCTAATTAGATGAGTGGAACCATGGCTCCACAACAGATTGTAGAGAGTGAGGATAAGGGGATATACTGTACATCTGGTAGTGGCAGAGTGACTAGTTGGCTACCACAGTGTTCAGTCCTTGGCCCTGTGCTCTTATCTTACTTTTATAGCAGACATGCATAAGAAGCTAGACATCAAGGGCCCGATAATTAAAATTGCACCTGGCAATGGTGCAGGTGGTGGTACAGCACAACTGAGTTGCACTGGAGCAACAAAGAGACATATTCCAAAGATATGTGCCATGTGCATCTCTTCTGAATATAGCAAATAATGCACGAGGTGCATCCCCAGACAGGTCTGAATACCAGGAATGGGAAATGTGCCAGTGCATTAGAGATACGCTGTATGCAAATTCCTGATATTCAGACACAAATATGCAAATGGGGCTATAATGCATACAAAGAGCAAATGGGGCTAATTGCATGTCATTATGGACCCATTTGCATGTGTTGTGCAGGATTGGCCAGTGAAATGCACCTGGCACCCTGCACAGCATGCAGTCCCTGTACCAGAGACCATAGTAGTACTCCCCATCCCATACCGCTGATCGCCATACTATATTTATTTCTATCTCCCTGGTAGTCTATTGGTACCCCCTTCCCTCCTGTAGCGCCGATCACCATAATATTTTTATTCTCATCCCCGTAGTAGTCTAGTGGTACCCCCCTGTCCACTGGTAACCCCAGTCATTGTAGAAATGGCAATGTCCAGTCCCTGGTGGTCCAGTGGCACCCCCCACCACACAGGATCCGCATGCAGCTCCCCCCCCATCAGCAGTGGGCAGCACATCCACCGCATGGCTCTGTGGCTGCCCCCCAACTTTGTGAATAAATGATTTCATTCACAAAGTTGTGCATGACTATTACAGTATGCGCTGCAAGCACATTGATCCTCAGCTGATAATGTAAGCAGTTATTCGGCAGGCAGCCACGGAGTATGCTGGTGGGTTTTCTGCCCATGAATGATGGGGAGAGCTGGGTGGGCTGTGGGTCTTGTGTGAGTGGGGGTGCCACTGGACCACCAGGGACTGCACATTACCATTTCTACTGTGATTGGGGTTACGGGCAGGGAGGGGGTTACCACTAGACTACCAGGGAGATGAAAATAAGTATACTACAGTGATTGGCAGTATGGGAGGGGAGGAGGATACCGCTAGACTACCAGGAAAATATATGGGTGCTCGTGAATGGTGTTCGGCGGGGGAGTAGTCACCCATGGCTGGTGACTGCTGTGTTACACATTGCAATACAGCAGCACACCTTTGGGTGGTTAGCAGTTGAGCCAATTTTTAAGGGGTTAACTTTGTGCCCAGGTATGCGGCACATCTCTTGGATGTGCTGGAAGATGAGCCACATATCCCTGGCTGAATATCAAGATGTACCACATATGCATTGGCATGCCCCCTGGAGATGTGCCACATACATTACTTTATTTTATTTTATTTATTTATTTAGTTTTTGTTAACCGGGTAGGTGCACTAGCCAGAAAGATTATTTTCAGGCATGACCCGGGAGAGTACAGAGACAAACTTCAAGGAACATCATGATACATAGTACAAGTTACATAACAGCAGCAATGTGACAAAGAATTGAGGTAGGTAGACCAAAGTAACCATTTAAGTTAACATAAGACAAAAACAATCAGGTCAGGTTAGGAAATTGAGGTAGTAAGACCAAAATACAGCATTAATATTTACATAAGACAATACAATAAGGTCAAATTAAGTGCAACTGTGCAAGTAAATAAGGGATAAGGTGCTGATAGAGCGATAGCCATCAAGCAAAGATAGATAAAGGGAGGAACTGGGGAGAGGGTGGAGAAAGCAGATAGGATCACCTGGAAGGGAGAGAAGGAAGTGAAAGAATGAAATGAAAGAAATAAGGAAGTTTGTGCCCAGCGCATCGGGTATTGCGCTATGCAATTCCACCTCTTGAATATTGCTCCAGGGCGCATTTCTGGGGTTGTGCTGACGCAACTCAGTTGCACCATGTGCAATCCCTTTGAATATCTCAGTCCACATGAATTAAGTTTGCAAATGATGCTAAATTGCAAGCAGAAGAGGAAACTATCGATAAAATAAATGCCTTACAACAAGATCTATCCAGACTGGAAAAGTGGGCAAATTGTAATGGCATGCAATTCAACCTAGAGAAGGAGGCAGTATAGTGTAGTGGTTAAGGGCACTGAGCTGCAGACCTAGGTTTGAATCCCACCAGTTCCCACTTGCATATTGTGTGACCCTGGGCAAGTTACTTAACTTCCTTCAGCTCATAGGTCATACCTGGAACCAAGGTTAGTGTGCCTTTCCTGGTTAAACAATTTCCCCTTTCCTCTTTTCTAGAGAAGTGTACAGTGATGGATTTCAGAAGGGAATCAACAAAGTCCAAGAGGGTAGCATCTTTCAGAAAAAGAGATGTGCAAGAACAAGAGGGCACAATTTGAAGATAGAGGGGGGACGGCTCAGAGGTAATGTGAGGAAGTACTTCATCACAGAGAGGATTGTAGATGCATGAAACAGCCTTCCTGAGGAGGTTGTAGAGTGAAAAACAGTGGGGGAATTCAAAAATGCATGGGACAGACATAAGGCAATTCTAGCAGGGGGTAGGAGGAAGTAGGCTGTTGGTTAACCAGGATCTGCAGCTTATCCATTAGGTAGGGAAATGGGCAGACTAGGTGGGCCAAGCAGTCCTTATCTGCCATCAAATTCTATGTTTCTATATTTCTATAATATTAGGCATGTATATACTCTCAGTAGGAGTAGCCTTAGGAATGTTGACAGGGGAAAAAGATTTGGATATATACATCAGCAATGACCTGTCATTCAGCACTCATTGCAAGGAAATTATAAATAAATCAAATAGAAGAATTGAGTGTATAAAAAAAAGAGTTTGTAACAAGAAGCAAAGCTTGTATTATACCATTATGTCATACATTTGTTAGGCCACACTTAGATTATTGCACCACTCTCTGGAGCCCACATCTGAGAAGAGACATTGATGGGGTATAGAGGGTACAACTCAGAGTGATGAAACTTGTAGAAGGACTGGGAGACGAAATGCATGAGAATAGACTCAAGATCCTGGGCTTATACTGTGTAGAGAAGAGGCGGTAAAGGGGAGAGCTTCTGAACATATTTAGGATTTCAAAGGACAAGGAGCTGTCACAAAGCCTTGGTTTGACAACTGTGTGTAAAACCTATGGACTAAGAAGCTACAAAAAGCAAATCAATCTTACATATCCTAGAACTAGCTGGAGAAGAGTCTTCTATACCCAAAGGATAATTCCAGTTTAGAACAGCCTTCCAAGTCGTGTTGTGGAAGAGAAGAGTTTTACAACATTCAAGAACAGATTGGACAAATATTTACTGGAGAAGGAAGGGTATTAATGCCCGCTAGCGTGGGGGACTTGCCATATGGGCCTTGAGCCTCCTGCTAGTCCTACCAACCCAGTATTGTACCTAGTATAATCCATTACAATAAACGTGTTGCTTCGTTGTTCATAGCAGTTCCAGATTTTAATGACTTGCAGTAGTTATCTTCCTCAGAAGTTGATAAATGATTGTTAAACATCATTAACAACAATTCTTGTGGCAGGTTAAAACCCAAGGATGGAAATTGGAAAAAAGAGACCTTTGAGGTAAAGTAAGTGAAATGGATGACATTGCCATTCAGATTTATAAAATAACTTTGGGGTCTCACAGCTGTTCATCCTTGTCATGCAGTTTGCTACTTGTGAGGAAACCCCTTTGGAGCAGATGGAGATACAGTGATACAGTGATCCCTTGCTATAACAAATCTCATCAAGGCAAATTATTGGCTATTGCAAATGCTACCACAATTGTGGCTTTTAAGTATTAGATCGATATCGACTATGAGTCACTGAATAAATTCTTCAAGCAGCACATACTTTTTGGAAAAAAACAGGTGGTTCACTCAGAACAGCTGTGCCTTTCCTACCTGCCTCAAAACATTCAATATGAACACTTTTTTTCTGTTATGGGCAGTCAAAGCAAAGTCATTACCATTTACTGTGGTCAGGTAGTTGGTAGAATAGGGTAGTTACTACCCTGATTTCTCTATCCTACCCTGATAATAATAAATGTTAATGACTTTAGTTTGACTTCCCAAAAAAGAAAAAAATATACTCATATGAGACTGTCTTGAGACAGATAGGAAAGGCACAGCTGCTCTGAGTGAACCAGCTGCTTTCTCCAAAACTTTTACTTGTGACCCTGTATAGACAGCTTAATGACTTGCAGTCTCATCATATCACATTGCAAATGGCACAAGGCCTTATATTCTCACTTTGTCTCTTTATATATGACTAAATGACTTGTCACCTCAGTATATCACAATACAAATGGCACAAAACTTTGTAATCTCAGTATGTCCCTGTACAGTGTATATGACTAAATGACATGTCATCTCAGTAACTCACAGTACAAATGGCAGAGGGATGTATTGTAATCTCAGTATTCCCTTCCTGGATATATGAATAAGTGACCTGTCATTTTAGTATGTCACTGTATAAATAGAACAAGGCATGGTGTGTCCAGGACCAGCCCTATCATAAGGATGCCATCTCTCCATGGCTCTGATTTTTGTTGATGTTGTTGTTTGTTTTTTTTTCAGACTTTTATACCACTTCTGTACCCAGTAAAGCAGTAAGAGAGCCTTTGTGTCATATCCCCTAAATGTACAATTTTCTCTCTTTCCCATTTCAAATCATGAGATTCAAAGGCAGGGTTGTTAACTGCCTCTTCAACTCAATCAACCTGACCCAGGCCACTGAACAGCCCAATACAAATTGTGTCTGGTGGGCTCTGAGGGCTCATGGGCTCAAAAAACAAGGACTATTTTTGGTAGATTTAGCTTCTTTTGGGTAGGTAATTTAAATTAAAGGAGAGCTCCACTGAACCTGAAAGTCATTTTTCCCAATATTAGCTTTTTTTTAATACCAGTTCCAGCCTGGTTATTGTTCTAGCTATATAAGCCTATTAGCACCTTCAGTGATTGTTTTTGTTTCACACACTGGTGCTGTGTCATTTTAGATGTGTGATGTAGTTTATGTCATTTTCAAGCAAAGAGATCTGTATTAGATCATGGATGCATTGTGGCAACAATGGAAGAGCTGAGCAAGGGGCGTAAGCTACATCACACACTTCTAAAATGGTACTTATTACATGTGTGCAAGTCAGAAGCACCCACTAGGATAACTAAACAGACTGTAAAGATGGAACAGTAACAGAATTGGAACCAGTATTTAAAAATCAATTTCCACAGCTGAAGGTGACTTATAAATTTGGCACAGTTCTCCTTTAAGAAATTTTTTTCCAGCTAGCAGCACTATATAGTGCAGTGCTGTGCCACTAACAAGAACATAAAACAGAAAGGGTGAATCACTTTATTTAAAGGGACACGGTCTACCCCCTCAGACCTTAAATTTTCCAGTTTAAAATCACATTTTATGATTGCTCACATACTGTAGAGATTAATGATGTAGCTAGTTGTTTGAGGCTGATCACATTTTTCCTTTTAAAAGTGAAAACTAGACTGACAACCACACTTGTGTTACCACACAAAAACATGTTTGTTTACATTCCTTGATCAACCTCCACTGCATCCTTTTTGGACATGGGAACACACCCAACGCAGTCTAGCCACTCATGATGCAGTGGAAAGAAAGGAGACTATTACATACTGAGGCTGCACTGTTTGGGGGTGTTTGTAATGTTCAGGAACTATCCAATAAGAGTTATCAAGGATTGGAAACAAAACAAGGCACTGTATAATTCTACCATTACCATGCATTTCAGTTCTACTAAGAAAGGAGGCAGATAAAACAACCAGCAACATCATGAGTTTAGAAAAGCTAAACAATCATAAAATGGGTGCTTTCAGCTACTGTAGAAACAATATGATGCAAAAAGGCCTGACGGTGTCCTTTTAAACAGTTCCGAAAATCAACACACATGAATGGTCCTGATTTTAACTTGTCCATAAATGTTAAAACAAAGATTTAATGTCCAGTCTGGTTAATATAGTCATTTCATAACCTAAAGACATAGGGCTGGATATTCAGACTGCGCTATTCTGTGGCGCAAGCCCTTGCGCTGCACAAAATAGTTGCGCAAGGGTGTGGCCGGGGCGATATCACCCCCAGCCACAGCCACTGTGCATGGTGCAGTGGAACTTGCGCCACCGCAAGTGGTCAGAGTGGAGCATTCAAGTTGCGGTGGCACAAGTACCATTGCACCATGCGCAAATTTCCCATATTCAAAAGGTGACATGCAAATGGGGCCATAATTCATGCAAGGCGCAGGGTGGGGCCATTTGCATCTATTTATGGCCCCATTTGCATGACATTAGCATGCAGGTGCACCGATCCCTGAGGACTTGCGCCTAGTGCCCTGCCAGGCAGCAGCCATCGGGGACCGATGCCCCCTGCAGCCCGATAAGTGTAAAGATCCCCCCTCCCCCCGACTGGCCCGATCTCGGGCATATGTTTACATAAACTCCCCCACTAGCCCGATCATGGGCAAAGTGTAAATTCAAACCCCACCAGCCCGATCGCGGCGAAGTGTAAATTCAAACCCCCACCACCAGCCCAATCGCAGGCTGAAAGCGTTCAAACCCCCAAGAACATATCCCAGGTGGTCCAGTGGACCTCAAAGCCTGATCACGGCTGAAAAGTGTTCAAACACCCCCAAGAACATATCCCTGGTGATCTAGTGCTCTCACCCCACCCACTCATCGGAAGTCTCACCACCCCGCCCCCACGCCCAGCTGCTGGTGGCAGCATCCTTACCCGCTCGCCACCACAGCTCGCCGACCGATCGCCTGTAGCGACGCTTGCTGGTAGCAAGAGCCACGGGTGTAGCCTATATTGCATAAGGTGTCCCGGATACGCGGAATGAATTCATTCACATATCTGGACTGCTCTAATGGCGGGCTGCACACCCATTGGCTCTGCTCTGGCACCACATGGGTGAATTCACCGGGCAGTCAGTCGGCGGACGGTGGCTGCAGGCGGGTGGGATGCTCACGCCAGGCTACAGGGGAGCGGTGGTGGGGCTTCGTGGTGGGTGGGTGGGGCCACTAGATCACCAGGATATGTTCTTGGGGGTGTTTGAACACTTTTCAGCTTAGATCGGGCTGGTGGGGGGTTTGAATTAACACTGCCTCACCATCGGGCTGGTGGGGGTGGGCTTGAATTAACACTTTGCCCACGATTGGGCTAGTGGGGGGTTGAATTTACACTTTGCCCATGATTGGGCTAGTGGGAGGGGGTTTGAATTTACAGTTTTGCCCGTGATAGGGCCAGTCGGGGAGGGGGGTTGCCAGTGCGCCCGATTGGGAAAAGAGGAGGTATGTTGAGGGGCTACCCACAGGTGGCAGCTGCTGTGTTGCGCCTGCAATGCAGCAGCTCACCTGTGTGTGGCCCTCGACTTACTCCTTTTTTTTGCTCAAAGTTGTGCAGGCGCAGGTTGGGGGTTGCGCCTGACAACCTCTGCACAGCCCGCTGAATATCAGGCTGTGCAGTTTATGCATGGTTCCTCCCCCTCTGGTTCAGCATGCCTTCATTTGCATTGCACTGTTGCTCAGCTTGACTTGGGGGGCGCAACTGCCTCCTGCTGAATATGGCAGAATGGCGCAATTTCAGACTTGCACAGGCGCAACCCTATTGCGCATGGCGCAACCCTTTTGAATATCCAGCCCATAGTCTGTAAGCACTCATAGTTTTGCATTATTCCTATCATACCTCAGAACAGCAATCCCAAAATGGGTCACTGAAAGTTAAATACGCATACTTCAGGACCTAATCTTGCAGTCACATGTGAGTTGGTTCAATGGTATCCACACTCATTTGCTAGCAGAGTTGCAGATTCACCAGGCAGCAATCTGATTAAATAGAGAGACTACCTTTCTGTGGCCTGGAGTGTTTGCAAAAGTCTCATGGCTGATTGGCCAGTGTGGCAAGCAAGGTAACTGCTTGGAACTACGGGTGCTCAGATTCTCTTTAATCCATTCTGTTTGCATTGCATCTGTTGTGATTTTAGAAATCATGATTCTGTGTCTGATGCCAGTTAGAGAATCAGAATTGGAATGACTGATTTCACATTCTAATACAGTGCAAGTAAAACCTCCCCCCACCCCATAACATAGTAAAGTGTATAGCCCTACTGGATAGGCTATCACCCTGCCTGTGATCTTCCACCTTCCCCATGCTTATGACTTTCCTCTTTTCCTACCTTATGGCAGTTTCAGCTGGAAACACCTGGTAAGTTTCTCCATCTGGTGCCTGTGCCATTGGGACTGAGAGTCTGTCTTTCTTGCCCATCCTTGAAGATTAAACAAGTCAAGACTATTCTCCACATGAATCCAGATAGGCACTCTCTCAATCTACCACTTTGTCACAGTTGTTTGCTTCTCACCAATTCACAGTCACCATCATTTGCCATCTAAGTAAGTAGCCCAACTCATCTCTACCAGCAGCTACCACCAGTGCCCCTCCAAGAAAACCTCCCATCTCAAAATGATCTGCTGAACCCAGCTAATAACCATGGATAGATAAAACAAAACTGAAGTCCTTCACAGCTATCATGTTCTCCTGACTTAGTCTTCCATATTGCCCTCCCTGAGTTATGTGGGAAAACTGGGAGGTGAGAAACTGACTTACCTGCACCAAACCCTGGGTAAGCACAAACACCTTATTCTTAGTCTGGTACCTGCAGTGACTGAAAAAACAAGGTCTGGTGCAGGTAATCCACCTCCTCACCTCTTAATTTTCCCAGGTTAAACATTTTGATTTTCAGAATTTAGATTTTTGGCCTTCATTACTGAAATTCTGAATTTCAAAAGAAGCCTTGAATCTGATGAATTGAGTTCCGTTCAACAGATTCTGAATAACTCTACCCAGAGTATTGACTTGCACCAGGGGATCTAGGTCAGCCTTGGGTAAGATCAGACCAGAAAACTCCAGCAGCCTTGCCAGTCACAGTCAAGTGGGGCTTCCCTTCTTATTTCAAATGTGGTGGCCATTCTCTATTCCATCTTCTTATACACAAGCTTGGCACCTCAAACCTTTTCAATTATAGTGGGTCTAACAGAAGCACAGATACTTGGAGCTCCACTCCTTTTATACATGTGAGGGTTCCCCAGTTCCATTGTGAGGAGGTGCACTGGCCTAAAACATAACCTCATGAATATCATCTGGTATTTCTGCACCCCTTGTCAAATTTGTAAATTTATGCCCAGTACAATATATAATGGTCATTCATGGCCATGCTTTGGACCTGGTCTTCTCTTCGGGTCTTGACATTAGTGAAGTCAGGGTTTACCCAGTTTGGTTAGATGATCATGCCAAGTCGTTCCTTTTTGGGCCCCATTTTCCTCCCAACCCTCCCCCATGGAGATGGTTTATATTGGCCCAAGAAAAATCTTGAGCCTCTAAAATTCTTCGCAGTTTTGGATCTATTGAATATGATGTCAGTTTGCATGAGTGAAGTTGAGGAGGCCATGGAGAACTACAATATGGCTGTTACTACTATCACTGATTCCACAGCACCTTACTGTGTATGTTCCTTGATTTCCTTTTGCAGTTCCCCATTGTATTGTGAGGAGCTGGGTCAGTTAAAGCAGCAGTACTGGATAACCAGGAAGTGATTTTCAGAATTCTACTTTTTGTCTGTACCTCTGCAGCCATAGTTCCAGTTTCCATATCTGCAAACGTTAATATCCAGCGATCTGCATTTTGAGAGGTATTAAATAATTCTTACCATTGTTGTGGATACACAGCAAATATGGCTGGTGCTGTATTTACCACCACACTCCCCCTTTACGTCTCAGTACATCCTTTGTTTACTTTCATTAAACCCTGTGCTGCATGTTCCCTCTCACCCATTGTGGTACAATGTTGCCGCTTACTGTGACTGTGCACCAAAACCAGAAGTGGGGGCATATTTACAGCAGTTGAGGCATCAAGTAAACAAACAAAGCAGGATCTTCAAAAGTAGAATTTTTCATGAAAGCAGCAGTTTCTGTGAAAAACAAACAGATCATTGCTAATCAGGAGGGGGGCAAGTATACTAAACAAAAAAGGGATGCATTTAGCTAGTACTGATGCTTTAAAGACAGAAGGACATGCTGTATCATTCTTGTTGGCAGTTTCGTTCCTTGGAAGGACTGATTGGCCATGAAAACTTACTATAGTGATAATCTGTGGGCAATCATCAAGAAGAAGACAGAGTTCTTGTCAAAGGTGATTTCTGTGGAGAAGAGCTGATCAGCTAAAGTTTTTCACATTGTGGATAGGTTGATTATCTCCCCTGTTGAAAAGTGCAATGAGTTTAATCATTTCATTCTCACCAAGGTGCCCTCTATTTGAATGAGATCTTTTCAAGCATGCTGTCATGGTCCAGCAGTACCCATCCTGAGATGGGAAAAGAAAATCAGCTGCTCTGAGAGGAGTTTTGCCCAGTTTTGGATAATGAGATGATCCGGGTGATCGCAGGGCTGCATCCCAGCTGCTGTCAGTTGGATCCAGGGCCCACCCAGCTTCCAGGGCACCTGGTTCTGATTATGTCAGACATTGTCAGGCCATCACTGAGGGATGGGGTTTTCTCTGCTACTCTGAAAAGGGTGGTGGTGAGGCCCCCATAAAGAAAACATATATGGATCCTTGCATTCTCTTGGATTACAGGATTGTACCAAACCTTCCCTTTTTGGGGAAGGTAATCTTGAAGGTAGCCATGATGTTGGTAACTCATCAGTAAAAATATGACATTTATGAGCCTCTCCAGTTGGGATTTTGACCTTGTCAGAGCACTAAGATGGCACTCATTAAGGAGTTCAGTGATATCAAGGTGAAAGATAGACAGTCTTGTTTCCTATTTGTCCTTCTTGATCTCTGGTCGGTATCTGATATGATCGACCATAGGGTGCTTCTACAACTCCTGGGGCAATACGTGGGTCTCACCAGCACTGTTTTGTGCTGGTCTGAGTTCTACCAATCTGGAAAAACACAGCAGGTTGTCTTGGGTAATTCGCTGCACAAAAACAGCTCCGCTGCATGAGTGTGTCAGGTACAGAACTACAAAGAGCTAGTCAAACACTGGCACCACTCAACTGCATTTAAAAAAAAAACAGCTTTATTTGAGAAAAATATTTTAAAAAGTGTACCGCACAATAGATCAGGAAGTCAGTAGAGAACCCCAATGGGTATCGCAATCAATGTGTCATAAGGGGGCTGTGGAAGGGGAGAACAGTTGCATATGAAAATAGTTCATTTAAAGTGACAGAATAAAAAAATAGCAAAGTGCTCTATTCATATAAATAGCAGAATACTCTATATAAACAAATACAATGTCTATACTGTCATTATTTAAATATTTAGTCCCACAGAAGCTCTTCTAGTGCTAGAAGCATGTACATCCTCACTCTTCCGCACATAGAGAGATGGAAAAGAACACAAAGCCAATTAGTACAGTAATACATACAATACTGACATTATAACACCATCATTACCATCATTTCCTAATAAAGGGGAGAATATCTAGTCTGTCATTTAGACCTGGAAACTTAAATGCTCCTTAAGTATATATCCAAAATAACCCCCTTCTCAAGAGTTTAAGGTCCAAATTCGCATCCCAATGGCCCACCCCCATCTTTTCAATATCACAAACACTAAACCTGTATTTCATTCCAGAATCTCTCCCTGCCCCACAATGTTAGCCAATGCATTTGTGGTGTCCTCTTTTGTAATACTCCTAAGGTGCTCCCCAATCTGGACTTTAAAAGGTCTTGTAGTTTTGCCTACATAAAATGCCCCACCCTCCCACTTAGTCATGTACACCAAATTATTCATGACACAGTTAAAGAATGATCTGGTCTAGCTGGCCCAGTGGTGCTGAGGTTTGAGGCACTGGATGCCACACCTCACACCATGCCGGTGACCCGGATTGGGGTACGAGCCCGGGACATCAGGGGTCAGCAGGGGAGGGATAGGATCGAGCATCCAGAGGACTGCTCTCCTATCCCTGGGGAGGGCTGAAGTATCTCACCACTCTGCAGTGGCCCCCAATGGAGATCAGGGGTACTGCTAGCAATGGTGTCTCTGAAGGGAGTGTGGTGGACATTGGCACATAGTGCCTCTGATGCCATTGCATGTCTGCGCTCCATGGGGCACAGAAAGAGGAAAAAGGATGGGCATGACTGAGCAGCTTGATGGTCACACTTGACACTGCTTGGAGAATCAGTCGTGGAATCGTGCTGGGGGTCTGGTCCCGGCCCGGCAAGAGGAGGCATGGGGAGCCTCCCAGTGGGTATGGAAGTGGCTGCACCAGACCCCATCATGTGAGTGAGCCTGCTGACTCCTGGGCAGTGGGAGCCAGTGGCTGGATGCCCCTGCTGGTTGGCTGCAGCAGGAGGAGAAGAAAAGTGATAAAAAAAAGAGCTGGTCTCATAGGTCTTAGTGATATTCACAGTTGTGAATGAATCACGTTTCAAAATAAATGGGAAAAACATACAATTACATGGGCAAAACTTACAATTACCATATGCAAAGGCACCACAGGGCCGTGTGGACCACCATTGAACTGGTGGAGGTATTGGATTACTCTCGAGTTGGAGGCTATTCACTAACCACTCTCGTAGGTTAATACCCCTTCTGTATACCATCTGGGGAGGCACCAAAGTATCCTCCCTCAATAAAGGGTCCATACTTAAGATCCCCCAATGTTTCCTAATGATTTTTTTTTATTTCTCTGTAGTGTCTGCTATACATTGTAAGAAAAGTTATCCTAGAGGGACCCCTCTCCATCTCCTTCACTGTCAATAATTAGTCCTTATCCACCTCAAAGACTTGCTTAAATGCCTGGTACACCACCATCCCACTATAACACATATCCAAAAATCTCTGGCACATGTCGGATCCATTAATTAAAAAAAAATTGCATCTTCACTACAGTTCCTGTGTACCCAAAGAAATTGGGCCTTGAGAATGTTGTTAATAAGATGGGTGGCAACTAGAGGCATGTAATAATGAATTTTGATCTGTTTCCTTATGAAACTGATTGGTCTGAATGGTACCATTCATGTTTTTGATAACCATCAGATCCAGAAATAAAAACTGAGCTTGTATCACACTACCATGAATCTTAAGCTACAGTTACTAGCCTTCAAGTATCTGATGAAGTCATCAAGCTCCTCCCTAGTGCCAAGCCACACTATAAAAATGTCATCTATAAAACAATGCCAAAGGTGAATCTTATGGTAGAAAGGATTGACCTGGCTGTCATAGATAACTACTTTCTCGCAATGGCCCAAACAGAGGTTGGCATATTTGGGGCATACATAGGCCCCACAGCCATATTTTTAATCTGGAGGTAATAAGAGCCGTAAAAAAGAAAACAGTTTTTAGTTAAAATATGTTCGGATGAATCAACAAGAAATTGTTTTCTACCTGAATCAACAGTGTCATCCTGATCAATCCAGCATGCCAGTAAAGTAAGTCTCTCCTCCTGGGGGACATTAGTTTAAAGTGTTTCTATGTCCATAATAGAGACCAAGTACCATTCAGGTTCTAATTATAGGGCCCCCAGGACCTCTAATATCTCCATGGTATCCTGTATGTAATATGGTAAATTACATATAAAGCCCTTAATGTGAGCATCCATAAGTTTAGGCAATGGCTCAATCAAAGAGCCGATACTTGCAACAGTTGGGCATTCGGGGTGATCCTCCATTCTTTTGTGTATCTTGGGCAAAGCACAAAAACTGGCTCAAACAGGATGAGAAACTATGAGGAAGTTCTGTTCATTTTTGTGTAATCACACCTTCCATACAGGCCTCCGTCAAAAATCTATCAATAACAATTTTGAAGGAATCAGTGGGATCTTTGCATAATTTGCAATAAGATGCTATATTTTGCAACTGTCTCTCCACTTCCATAACATATATCAAGGTGGACAACACAACCACAATCCCACTTTGTCCGCCGGTTTAATTGCCAAATCAGGATTCTCCTCCAAACTTCTCAGGGCTGTAGCCTCCTCTGTTGTAATGCTAACATATGTACAGTAGGTATACTGAACTGTTGTACAGTAGCATTTCATGAAAACTCACCTAACAGACTATCTCAAAGACCCACACAGTTTCATTGTAGGGTGGAATAAAAGTAGAAGGTGGTCAAAAATTCAGTCCATCCTCTTGACTATCTGATGTAGACCCCAAAAGAGACTCCTTATCAGTCTGACTGGTTGCAATTCCCTGGCACATCCTAGTCTTCTCAAAGTGTGCCTTTAAATTTAAATTCCTAATAATTAATATTTCTAGTATTCCCCTTACCTCTGTGCAATTATCTGTTTTGCAAAATGGACTGTCCTTTGTAACTACACAGGTCACTAAACCATTTGATCTCTTTGTTGACCTTCATAGACTTATGAGGAATTAAAATTGAATTGCACACTTTGAGAAGGCTAGGACATGCTAGGACATTGCATTCAGCTGAACTGATGAGGAGTCTCTTTTGGAGCCTACATCAGATATTCGAGAGAGCGGACTGGATTTTTTACCACTTTCTACTTTTATTCCACCCTAAAATGAAACCAAAAATGCACTGGCTAACCACTGTAGGGCAGGAAGAGATTCTGGGATAAACCACAGGATTAGATTTAGTAGTAGTATTGAAAAGGTGGGGGTGGACCCTCAGGGTGGGGTTTTGGACCTTAAATTCTTAAGAATGGAAACATTTTGTTCTGCATACACTTTAGAGGCATTAATGTTTTCAGGTCTAAATAACAGAATAGATGCTGTCCCCTTTATAAGGCAATAATGGTATTGAGGGTGTTATAAAGTCAGTATTGTACGTGTTGTCTGTACTAATTGGTTTTGTGTTTTTTTTCATCTCTCTATGTGCAGAGGAGTGAGGATTTACATACCTCTACCACTAGAAGAGCTTCAATAGGACTGGAGATTTTAATTAAGGATGTGTAGAACACAAATATTTGTTTATTTATTTATCTGTTGCTTGCTTTGTCAGCTGCAGTAATTATGTCTTTTGTGGAGAGGTGCTTGGATTTATTATGTAGAGTATTCTTTCTGTGATTTATTTTTATAGAACACTTTTCTGCCTTTTTCATACTGTCACTTTAAATGAACTATTTATATATGCAGCTGTTCTCCGTTTCCCGATCCCCTGATGATGCACTGATTGCGAAACCGGTCGGGGTTCTCTTCTGATTTCCTGATCTTTTGGGCAGTATGCTTTAAACATTTTTCTCAAATAAAGCTGCTTTTTTTACGTTTCCCTAGTTCTTAGTCTTGTGTAATTTCCAGCTCCAAGATGGCTGACTTGAACTCAAGGTTTGATCCTGGCTCCTTTGTTGTTTACCTTGTACATGGTAAGTAATTATCAAACTATGACGCTGAGGGTTGGCTATGATAGGGAGCAATGCATGGTTGTCTTCTTTAAATGGTACTGCCCTAGGAGCTGTGAATGCAGTTTGGAATCTGGGGGTCACTATGAAATCCAAGCTGACACTCAACAGCCAGGTTCCAGTGGTTGCACATAGTGTTTTTTTTTCCATCTTTGAAACATCAGCCAGATTAAACGTTTCTAGCATTCAGATACCTGTTTACAATTGCCCATGCCTTTGTCACATCCAAGCTGGATTTCTGTAATGCTCTTTACCTAGGGTTATCTTGGAGTCTGATCTAGTGCCTGAAGCTGGTCCTGAACATAGCAGCTTGTCTGGTCACCAGAACTTCCCACAGAGATCATATCGCTCTGGTGCTGTATGAATTCCACTGGCTAACCACTCAGTGGCATGTCAGCTTCATGATATGCTTATTTTATATAAGACATGACATGGTCTGGGATCTGACTATCGAAAAATGTTCTGACCCCCACTTACCTCCATCCACCCTCTCCACTCCACTGATGCTAGTTTACTATTGATTCTGCAGTCCAGGTTAAAGCTCTCTGTGGCAGCTCATTTACGGTAGCTGTACTGATATTATGGAATGCTTTGGTTGCCCCTATTAGATCTGTCAGCATGATGGAGGCCTTCAAAGGGACCCTGAAATATCATCTTTTTAATCTTGCTTGTCACCTTATCTAGTTTATTTACTGTTCAAATTTAGAATCAATAAATAGCTAGCCAGAATGTGCCATGTTTGTTGGGAAAAGTTATTTATGTTGTAATCTTTATTTATTCTATTTATTTCATGCTCTGTTTGTTTTGCAATACTCATTCTGAGTGACTTCCTCAACCCCAGGTAAAGGGCACCAAATGCAGTAAATAAAATTGCCTTTCCTTGCCTAAAATTCATAAAATAAACTATGACTTTCCATTCTTGTTTTGAGTTCCATGGTGAGACTTAATGTCTCTGACTGGAAGAAATCAGTAACTTTTCAGATTATTTTTATTACAGTGGCAACCAGTGATATGATTCACCATATGTCTGGATTTATGCAATGTAGGGGAAAGAGAAACTTTATAGATGAGTGATTAATTTTGGCCACTGAAGTATTCTAAATGAAAATAAATCATTTATTTCATTGTCAGCATTTATTTGCACTTCAGGTAGTCAACTAACAAAAGAGCAATGTGCTCAGTGCCTGATGCTTTCATAATGGCCTCTGCTGCACTCAAAATAGAGTGAAATCGACCCAGAACTGATAAATCTTCATTAAAAGAACTGATCTGAATACTCTAAATTTTAAAAAACATTGTATAAATTGAACACACAATTGTCCTACCCAGAATATGATATGTGTCATTACTTGCGAGGGGGCAGGACCTCTATAACTGACTTGTGACTCTGTAACTCTTGCGTTATGGTTCTGACCCTCACTCATAAACATAAATAGCATATTCTGAGCCAAAGCATTGTATAACTCATGTACTGTTTATTGGGAAAAATGACAGGAATCCCCCCTTCATTAATTGTAATACATCTGGATATTCTGCATCATGTCACACAGGCTCCACTACAGTAACAACATCATGCTGTAGTTTTAGGTGTCAACATTACAGCTAAAGAAAATGAAATAAGGACACAGTATCTGTCAGGATGTAGTTTGACTTTTTCCCACAATTTAGAAATACTAATAATAATTTTATTTCACCAAAGCACCTTTCAAATATCAAGGCACTTTACAAAAGAATTAAAAGATAATAAGACAGTAAGCACTGTATAAAAACAAGAAAATACAACAGGGTTCATTTACTTAGTGCCATCAAAAGCCTGACACCATAAATAGGTTTTCAATGCTTGCTTAAAGCCTCCCACTGTTGTGCAGTCCCATAGCCAAAAGGGTAGAGAATTTCAGAGGGTAAGGGCAGCATACATAAATGCACACACCCCAGATGACTTCAAAAACACCCTCAGTATCTCTAGCAACCCCTCACCAGCTGAACAGAGCTGTCGCTAGGGGCAATAGGGAATCAGAAGATCTTTCAAGTAGTCAGGGCCAAGTCCATGTAAGGCTTTATAGGTCAGTAAACCAACCTTAAAGGTGATCCGTCCACTGAATCGGCAGCCAGTGCAGACTGCAAAGAATGGGGGTAATATGAGAAGATTGAGAAACTCCCATCAGCAAACACGTTGCTACATTCTGCACTAGCTGCAAGTGGTGGATATCAATCCCAGGAAGCCCAAAGTAAAGGGAGTTGCAGTAATCAAGGTGCGAGGTCACAAAGGCATGGACAAGAGTAGGCAGTTCTCTGGACGGAACAAGGTGCCTGATCCTGGTGATGTTCCTAAGGTGGTAAAAGGAAGACCTGATGATTGCTGATACCTGAGACCATAAGGTCAGACCATTCTCAAGCACCACTTCCAGGTCCCGCACCTGATCAGAGGTAAGGATCTGGGTGCCCCCTAGATAAATTCCAGAGGGCTGACCAGTCCTCAACCCCTCTATCCAGCAACCTGGCTCCACCACCATCACCTCTGTCTTTCCCACATTCAACTTTAGCCAGCTCAAATTTATCCAGTCCTGGATTTCCACAAGGCAGTTGTTAAATACTGAGAGAGCACTATCCTGGTCAGGTGTAAAAGACAGGTAGAGCTGGGTATCATCAGCATAGCAGTGAAACCTCAGCCCATACCATCTTACAATGTCTCCGAGGGGCAGCATATACACTGTGAATAACATGGGGAAAGCACTGAGACCTGAGGTACCCCACAGGACAGAGAGAATGGGCCAGAAGAAAAAAAAACAAACTCCACTCTCTGAGTTCTGCCAGTGAGAAAAGATGTAAACCATCTGAGAACTGTATGTGCCAGGCCACAGATGGACCTCAGATGATCAAGCAATACCCCATGGTCCACAGTGTCAAAAGCTGAGGAGAGATCAGGGAGCACCACAATAGTATGACTTCTCCAATGTCTCGCCATCAGAAGATCATTGAGCACCCAAACCAGTGCAGTATTGGTACTATGCCTCTTCCTAAAACCAGACTGGAGAGGTTCATAGATGTTATGGATGGTCCAGTGGTTCTCCAGTTGTACTGCCACTACTTTCTCAATGACCTTCCCTATAAAAGGGAGATTAGAGATTGGCCTGTAGCTATCGAGGAAGTCAGGGCCCAAAGAAGCTTTCTTCAGGAGGAGTGTTACCACCGCCTCCTTCACGGAGCTTGGTAACTCACCCGAATCAAGGGAGCACTGGACTATCTGAGCCAGGATCAGCAAATGATGTCACAACATCTCATAATCAGGGAGGTTGGACCCGGATCCAAATTACAGCATGTAGGGCTCATACTCTGGACAATCCGCATGACGTCCATGAACTCCAGCAGGTCAAAGGAACTCCAGGAAACACAAAGTGAGGTGACCAAGCACCGATCAATGGCATCCCCATAGAGTGAATCATGAGGATCTCTGACCTGATGTCGACCACCTTATTCTCAAAGAATCGAGCAAGCTCATCGCACTCCTCTTTCAAAAAAGGTCTTCAGCACTGTAGACAGACTGAGTTGCACAACCTCTCCACAGTCCAGAAGAGCTTAGCTGGTCAGTTCTGTGCGGCAGCAATCTCCCCAGACAGGAATTCTGCCTTCTTACTGGAGATCGCTGATTGGTAGGTCTGATAATGCTCTACCAATCTAAGGTGGTCGAACTGCAGGCCAGATTTCAGCCACCATCGCTTTAACCTGCATCCAAGCTGCCTCAACTCCCTCAAGGACCCATCAAACCTTGGGGCCCAAGGGCGAAGGGGGAGAGGATGAACACGAACAAGAGCAATCAGGTCCAGGGCTGAGGAAATGGCCTTATTATAGGCCAAAATCAAGGCCTCCGGACTCCTGCTAGCAACAGGAAACTCCGAGAGGTCAATCACCACTGCCAGGCCTTTGGAGCTCACCTTCCATAAGGGGCAGTAACTGACCATCTCCACAGGGGGAGGACTACGAATGGGGGCTCAAAATTTGAATCTCACGGTATAATGATCGGACCATCCAACAGGTTTCACCCCCACATCAGAAGCCTCCATCCCCAGGAGGATAACCAAATCAAGAGAGTGACCATTCTGATGGGTGGCAGAGGTAACGATCTGTGTAAGGCCCAGTGATGTCATCAACTGGAGGAAGTGCTGTCCAAATTGCAAAAGTTTGTCATCGACCCCAGGCATTGAAGTCACCCAGAACCATCAATCTGGGCGACTCCAGCACCATGTCGATGACGAAATCCACTACTTTCTGCATGAATCACTTCTCGTCCCTTGGTGGACGGTACACAAGAACTATCCTGCAACCCACACCCTCCACCATGGTAAATTTGATAAATTCAGCCTCCTCAACTGGCACACTCGTAAGAACCAACTCAGTCCTGAAACAGACCGCTAACCCCCACAGCGGTCCAATCTCAAGCGGTGAATCACTGAATACCTGGCTGGAATTGCAGCTTCCAAAATAGGGCCAACATTTTCATCCAGCCAGAACTCGGTGATGCAAGCCAGATCAGTAGTCCCAATAAGATCTGCAATAATTGCATTCTTGTTCTTAACCGATCTGGCATTGCATAACATCACTCAAGTTGGATGGGTTTCAGGGGCTGCCCCAGCTACTTGCCCACCAGAAATAATGGTGGTGCCCTTGTATATGGGGACTACACATGGCGTACCATGTTCCAGGCTCCATTTCGCCCCAGGGTGTCTTCTGGACCTAATTACCCCAATGTGAGAGCCCCAGTCATTCGTCCTCTGATTTCCACACCCCCCACCACCCCCCCCACGAACAATGCCCAATGCCCAACAGTGCTGGTAAGTTGACGACACCAATGGAAGGGGAGAAAAAAGGCGGAAGGAATGGAGGGCAGAGGACGAATAGCGCACAACCAAAAAGAGAGGCCTACACATCCTACAAGCTAAACACAAGTAAATTACAGAACACCCAGGTACTTAGTGCAAAGAACCACAATAAAACAAATACTAAAATCCAAAACCCACCCCCAAAATAAATAAAATACTACAAAATTGTAGCCTACCCCTACACAAAAGGATACCCTAGCCCAAAGCTCAGCACATGAAAAAACATAAATCAGAGAAGAAATTATAAACTAACCAAATAATAATAAAACTGCCACAAACCCCTCTCACCGGAATATGGCAGACAAAGTACCCCCACCCCCAGGTTCTCTCACAACCTGGAAGTCAGCTCACTTTGGTTTCCCAAAATTAGGTAGTCCAAAATAAAAATAAAAATCCAAAACAGAAAAGTCTTTTTTAAACTTAAATGAAAAATAAATAAAAGTGGACGCCCAGGTCCTCTCACCACCGGGGAAACCACAAAAGGGCACTCTCACAGTCCAAACAGAAAAAATGATTTATGAGTCCATGCTGAGTCATATAAAAAGTCAAGGGAGTGTAGGTAATCCACAGAAGGCCCAGATTCCACGTAAAATGAGCCAAAAAAGAATCCAGTCAGCTGCAGACAGCAAGCACTGGCACACCAGACTCCGCTCCCAAAGGCCACAGTCAGAGATAAATGGTGGAACACCTCAAGACCCAGATAATCGCTAGGCCATAACCAAACTCCAGGAATCTAAGGGAAGAATGGACTCGATGGCCAGTTCCCTGGCCAATCTAGGACCCAATCCCCTGTGTCACAGCAAATCCTGCAATTGGATGCTGGCAGAGTCAGGCCCACCCATGTTGCTAGTAGCCAACCCAGCAGGAAACATCTGCATCAACATTCAAAAGAAGATAAATCATGTAACACGATAATCCAATTTGGCTAGTTCCTCCGAATCAGTCACCGGAAGTATCCACTGTAGGGCAAGATTTACAGTATATCTCAGCTTCACACCGGCTGTTCTTGTTCTCCCTCCTTAAAAGTCCAGACCACTTCAAGAAAAGCACATCACACAGTAAAAACAGAGAAATTTGGCCAGTCAGTCCAAAACCTTGAACCCAAGAGGTCCGCTGCAAGGCAGAGTACACAGCGCTGTCATAGACCACAGCTTCAATCAGCTGTTTTCACTCCCTTTCACTCCCTTTCATCAGTGATCCAGGGATTAATCAATTCTCCATCATGAAGCCATAAAAACACAGCTTTACCTGCTTCAAACCAAACAGGCCAGGAAGGCAGCCAGATATTTTAATAAATATCCCTAGAAGAGGACAAACAGTAGCAGTTTATAGGGAGCACCGTAAAGCCGTGCTAAAAAACCCGACTATGAATAATCGGACCGAATACCTTTCTTGAATGCCCTGAGCTATAAATGTATTCGAATAAAATGAGTAAACTAAAAAAAAGGAAAAAATACAAATAAAAATGAAACAATAAAATAAATAAAACACGTAAAACGAAAATGCACAGAAACGATCAAACTATTCAAATTACAAAGCTAAAACTAAAAGCTTGAGAAGCTTGAAAAGTGCACAGCTCGCAGCTGGCCCAGCCCGGCAGCCATCTTCATGAATCTTCATGAAAGTGTAACTTATCTAAATTATGATAACCCACATGTACTAGACAAGGCAAGTTTTATTTAAAAGACACCTAATCCCGGAGTCTCTGGGCACCATACAAAAATAAAAACGCATCAGTAGTAATACACTAATACAACAATAGATAATAAATATCAAAAATAATAAATACATTCGAAAAATAACTAACTAAAGAAAACAAAAAGTCAGGAACAATTCTTCATGGCCATCAGGCAAGAGATGTTATACAGAATGATCATAGAATGCCTGAGCGAACAGGAAGGCCTTGAGGTAGGCCTTAAATACCTCAGCTGAAGGGGCCTCCCTTACAGATGGTAGAAGCAAATTCCACAGGACAGGGCTGGTGACACTAAAAGCTCTGTCACCGGCCAGATTTAACTTCATCCTGGGAATTGCAAGGAGGCCGCTAGAGGAGGAACATAGGGAACAGGCTGAGGTGGACAGTGTAAGAAGGTCTGCCAGGTAGCCAGGGTCCAACCCATGTAGGGCCTTAAAGGTGAGCATGCCCACCTTAAAGAGGATCATCCACCGGACTGGCAGTCAGTGCAATTCCAGCAGCACAGGGGTGATGTGTCAGTACTTGAACTGCCCCATCAACAGCCTGGCAGCTGCGTTTTGCACCAGCTGAAGCTGGCGGAGGGTACCCACAGAGACCCCGAAGTAGCGCGCATTACAGTAATCAAGTCTCGATATCACGAAGGCATGTACCAAAGTTGGGAGGTCCAGAGGTGGAACTAGGGGCCTGACCCTAGCGATATTCCTCAGATGGTAAAAACTAACACAGACAGTGGCCGACGCCTGAGGCTCAAGTGTGAGATCTCTATCTAGAATAATGCCCAGTTCCCACACCCTAGAGGAGGCCTTCAAAGGAACAGATCCCAGAAATAATCCTGTTTCTGCACCCCAGGCCAACCTATCACATCCTCTTTTCGACTCCACAACAAGTAACTCCATATTTACTTGGGTTCAGTCGCAACCAGCTGGAGGCCATCCAGTCACTTGATTTCAGTGAGGCAGTTATTTAGCATGTTCACTGTATTCAATGTTTCAGGGACAAAGGAAAGGCATAGCTGGGTATCATCAACATAGCAATGAAAACCCAAGCCATACTTCCTAATGAGCCTTCCTAGGGGTAGCATGTACACAGCGAACAACATACTACCACTTTAAAATGTGGGAAATGTATTTTTTGGCACTGGGTCAGAACATAGCCAACTACGATACCATTGGCAAGAATAGCGTGGCAAAAATGCTGTCATTTTTGTTTTTGCGGGGGGGGGCAACACTTGGATGTGGGGATCTCTGTCCCATGCACCTCCCCAGACCAAAGGAGTCTCACTTCAACAGAAACTGCGGAGCAGATCATTGAGCAAGTTTACATTTGTGGGGCCATGGAATACTGTTTCCATGGCGCCTTGTAAAAAAAAAAAAAGAAGAAGTCCTGATTCCAGCAAAATGGCTAGTGACAAGGATTAGAATCCTGGTCTGCACTGCCTTCTGGTCAAGCTGCTCAATGCCCCAGCGCTCCACACAATGGGAGCAGCTCAGCCAGCCCCTTGTATTTGGCTTCCCTTGTCCTGTGGCAGCACCATAGACAGCGACCAGGGAAGGGCATATTGCAAGTGCTCTACATCCCTGTTCGCTGTTTGTGGTAGTGCTAGATGGACTAACGCTCTCTTGCCTGGCACTATTCCTGTAGTGCTAATCCGACCGGTACCCATTTTTTATTATTTACTAGGCTTTTTGAGCCAGTCTCTGATAGCTCAGCCCCCGGTCTTGTGGCCCCTGCCCTGTCTCCAGGACTTACCCTAGGTGATGTTCCTCCCAGGCTTTCCCCCTCTGGGCAGGGCCACCATACAGGCATGACCCGGATGGTAGCTTGTACATGGTTCTCAGCAGAGAATTCTATCAGGAGTCCTCCCTGACTTACCACACATGGCTGGGCCATGGGACTGTGCCATTCCAAATGTAGAATGTAGGCTCTGTCAGCACCAGGTGCCATGGAGGGCGTATTGGGGTGAGTGAAGTGAGGCATCATTCATGGAGCTGGCATTTTTGTTTCTTTAACTCCTTGAGAGGTGTTACATGCAATGACATAGTGCCAAAAACACTAACAGCCATTATGTCTCCCAACAGCTTTGCTCTGGCAGCTGCTCTTCTTCTGGCCTCTGCCAGGTGTCGATCACACACTAGCCACTCACCCGCCCATGGCCCCAGAGGAGTACAGCAGTCCACAGGATGCTCAATCCTTCATCCCCCATCTGGCACTCCGATACCTTGGGTCTGTTCCTGAACCCAAGGTGTCGGCGTCATGAGCAGAAGCCCTACTGCTATGCTGGCAGGCCCTCCTAAATGTTGTATGTTTTTACAGAGGAACATACGGTTGCAGCCAAAGACATGACCAGACATTTCCTCAAATCTCTGTGATATCTCTATCAAAATTTACTACCTGCCAGCCTGTAGTGGGCCACCAGAGAGAATCTCTTTAGACATATTATGAAATATCTGGTAATACTGAGCCCGATTCATAAAGTATTAGGAATGACGCAAGGTGCTTGCGTCAAAGGAAAATGATGCAAAAGGTTCACTATGCCATACCTTGCATCATTACCAATTCTATAATGCAGCCTGTGCCAGCTGGGGCACCACTTGTGCAGTCATTTTGATGGATACACCGATGCACCATAGTGAAAGGTGGCTTGTTCTAGGGCAGTACTGCAGCAGCACTACAATGGAATTCAAAGCCCCCCCAATAGGGTGCACAGTCCACTACAGATAGATTAGCCCAGAGCTGGTCTAACGGTTCATGCACCACCCTAGGAGCCATCACACACAGTATTCTATGCCCACACAGTACCTAGACTGTTGTAGAGTGGCCATGGAGTGGCCAGCAGTATCTTGCTGTGGTAAGTACATGCCTACAGGGTCCCCCTCCATGGTGCCAGGCATGCAGCACCCCCCACCGAGACCACACTGTCATAGCGGTGGCCATACACTGTCCCCGTCAGGGATAAGTTGCAACCCCCTCCACCCTTCCTGACCCTACTTGCCTTCCACGTCCCCTGTTCCATCCCCCACAACCCTGCCATCTTCCAATGGTGACTGGCCAGTGAGTCACCATCAACGGGCACCAATGCTGCCCAACCTTCCCGCAGCTTGCAGCAAACCCCTGCTGTGCACCAAGTGTTGGGTGCATGGGGGCAGTTGCCAAAACTATGCAGAGTTTGGTGCCAGAACCCCTCTTGTTTCTGAATTCGGCACAGGGTCCCTAGCATACCAGTGATCGATGCAAGCATCTGTTTGCCACAGCTTCCATTGATCCAGGGGCCGCTACATAAATCCAGCCCACTGTATCTGTCCACATCAGTGGCTGTAACTGTAGAAAAGTATTTTACTTACTTATGTATTTATTTATTTATTTATTTATTATCATCTCGGATTAACACCTTTGAGCTAAAAGCTCATTTACAGAGGTTCCACGTCATATGAGGACAAAATACATACTACAGTAGAAGAGGCATTACAATGCTTCATGTAAAAAAAATAATAACAATTCATTCCAGTATTCAAAATAAGGTGTAATTAGTAGCCTGCTATCTTAAGGCTAGGTAACATGAAGGAGAAAAGGAGATGTGGGAAGTGGAAAATGGGAGGGGAAATGTGGGTATGACAGAGCAGGAATGGAATAGTGAGATGGTACAGGTAGGTAGGAATTTAGACTTGTAAGGAGAGGTAAAGAAGATAGGAGGAATATAGCAGAGCAGCCCACAAGGGCCTTGTCAAAGCAATGTGGAATGAAGAAGTCGACCCAAGGAGTAGCCAAGGAAAAGGGAGATTAGGTAAGAATTAGAGAAAACCTTTGATAGAGGGTGGATTGGCAGTAATAAAAGGGAAAGGGAGCAAGGACTGTAAAGGGGAGGAAGGGAGGTGGCAGTGTAAGGGGGAGGGAGAGAGGCAGAAGGTAAGGGTAGAGAGAGGAGGGTTGAAATTAAGTGCTGTAGGCAGAAAATGACTCATAGTCCATCTTGCCTGCTTGTTTTGCTACCTGAGCTGTACCAGCCTAGTCTGGGTTGTGACTAGGCTGAATGATCATAAGTTGTTTATCCCTTCCCCACCAACTTTCCACCCCCTTCACTGTCGTAGTTTTCACTAACCCCTTAAAACTGTCCCATGCTCTGGTGAAACCTGTAATTGCCTTAGCACTTACCAACTCTTAACAACTCTCATGGCAAAACATTTCATCTATCCACCACCATTTCTGTGAAAAAAATACCTTCTTACGTCTTTCCTCAATCTACCCCCTCACCAGTTTATACTTAAGACCTTCAGTTGCTGATCCTATGTTATGATTAAACAGATCATGGCACTCTTTATTTATTGTTCTTAGATTCTTAATATTTTCTATCATGTCCTTCCTCTCCTTTATGAGCTCCACCACCTCCTTTTCCCTTCCCAACCCTGTATTATTGTTGTAGCTACCCTCTGGACATATCCAAATCATTTTCTATATCTCTTCAGGTGTGGGCTCCAGAACTGGACACAGTATTCCAGGTGTGACCCTGTAAGTTATCCATAGAGTGGCAACATTTCCTCTTTTCTCTGACTGAAGAATAATCCTCTGATATATCCCAGCATCCTGTATACTTTCCCAGGTGCTCTGGTGCACCAAATTGTTGATATGAGGCTGTCACTAATGATCATCCTCAAATCCCTGTCCACAGTCATCAGACTGTTTTTTTCACCCCTCACTAATAACCTGCCTTCAGGTTAACCTTGGCTATGCATGTCAATTGGCACTTCTTCACATTACTCTTCTGCTGACATACCTTGGACCATGCCCTCAGGACTTTATAAGTCTATCTTTATGTCCCTGACCCTTTCCTTGCAGTCCACTCTGCCATAAAGTTTAATGTTATCTGCAAAGGTGTACATTTTTCCCTTGATCCTTTCCCCTATGTTACAGATGAATACACGAAACAGTACTGGTAACAGCACCAACCCATGTTGTTACCTCCCTGACCATTGAACTCTCCCAATTTACAGTCACCCTCTAGGTCCCCACACCTAGTCAATTTGCTATCCACCTTGTTTGCAATGCCACATCTCTTAGATCCTCCAGATTCTTGATAAGCCATATAAAGGGTATCAAATCAAAAGCCTTACTGAAGTGTAGATACAGCACATCAACTAACTTGCCCTGGTATACTGCTTTTTTTTTTATTCAAAGTCAAAGACCTCCATTGATTTAGTCTGACATGACCATCCCTTGATGAGACCATGCTGCTTCCTGTCTTGAAGCCCATTTTCTTCAAAAAAGTCTTCCTCTTTGATTATGTTCTCCAGTAGTGTTACCTCTATAGATGTAACTAATCAGTCCATAGCGTACCTCCCGTCTACCAGTCTTGTACAAGCTGACCACATCCAGCCTTCTCCAATCTAGTGGGACTATTCTTGTCTACAGGGAGTATTCAAATGAGACAGCTAAGTACCATGCAATTTCATGCCCTGATTCCCTCAGTGCTGTGCCCCCTCCCCCCCCACCATCTGATCACTGGCACTCTAACAATTTAAAATTTCCATGGTGTCTAGTGACACCCCCACCCTCCAATCACTGCACCTCTAACAATGTAACATTTCCCTGGTGTCTAGAGGCACCTCCCCCACTCTCTGGTCACCAGCCCCTTAATATTTCCCTGGTGTCTATTGGAAACCCCCACCACCTGGTTGTAGCCCCATAACAATGAAACAATTCCATGGTGTCTAGTGGCATCCTATACCCTCCAGTTGCTGACCACTTAACATTTTCCTGATGTCTAGTGGCACTGCCCAACTCTGATTACCATCCCTGTACTTTCTGAAGTGATGTGCCTCCATCTGACTCTATCCTCACTGCATGCTAACTCAAGTAAGTGCCTCTCACAAGTTCACAACTGCGTGCTCGCACCTTAGTCTTTACATCATGCTGTAGCCAGACTGTCTCCATGACTACCATGTGATGTGAAGACTAAGGAACAAGTGGGCAGCTGTGACGTTGTGACAGGCACTTACCATAGTTATCAGTTAAGATAGAGGTGGATCGAGGCACATCACTCAGCAAATAATGGGCCAGTGATAGGAGGGTGGAGGTGCTACTAGACACTGGAAAATGTTAAGGGCCAGTGACAGAGGGTGAGGGCGCTACTGAACACCAGAATGCGTGGGGGCCAGCAATATGAGGTCAGAGCCACTAGACACCAGATAAATGTTACATTATTAGGGGGCTGGTGATTGAAAGGTAGGGGCTGCCACTAGACACCGGGGAAATGTTACATTGTAAGGGTGCTGGTGATTGGAGGGTGAAGAGTGCCACTAGACACCAGGGAAATATTACACTGTTATTGGACTGGTGATCAGAGGGTGAGGGGAGCCACTAGACACCTGGAAAATGTTACATTGTTAGGGTGCCAGCAATTGCAGGGTGGGGGGTGCCACTAGACAGCAGGAAAATGTTACATTATTAGGGGCTGGTGATCAGAGGGTGGGGGGGTGCAACTAGACAACAGGGAAATGTTACGTTGTTAGGGGACTGCTGATTGAAGGGTGCCAGTAGACACCTTGGAAATGTTACATTGTTAGGGGACAGCTGATTAGAGGGTAGGGGGTGCTACTAGACACCAAGGAAATGTTACTTTATTAGGGGACTGGTAATTGCAGGGTGGGAAGTGCCACCAGACACAATGCAAATCTTAAATTGTCAGGGGACCAGTGTTTGGAGGGTGGGGGGAAACCACTGGACACCAGGTAAAGTTTTTTTTTCATACCAGGATGGCATGGAACTGAACTGTAGAATAATTACAAGAATTGTGTAGTAATGTATTCTGCAGTTCACTATTCCACAGTTCAACAAGAAAATTCCACAGAACAGGGCAACAATTCACCAAACACCATCAGAAGATTTCCGATTTCTCCACAGGCTGAAGTTAAGAAAATTCTTCGGAAGTTGGCAAACTTTCACGGATGTTGTGATAAAGTGGAATTTAACACTTTCACCCAGCTCTTCCCTCACTCAATGGTACAGCACGACAAGGGTTCTTAATGTCTATGTTAGCAAGCTAAGATTAGTACTGACGGAGTAGTAGTCATCTTTAGTTGTATTTCCTCAGAAGTCGGGGGGGAGGAGGACCTCTTCTGTGGCATGCTGCCAGATGGTCAGTTTCAGTTGTAAAAGGAATTCCTAAGATATGTTAGGGGGTTATTCCACTCTTGGGGGTCTGGCTATAATGATTATCTTTTATAACTTGCTACTTCAGGAAAATCTCAGTCCTTACTCATTACAGTACATGCAGGTGCCATCCTGTCCAGCGTGAAGAGTAGAGTTCTACCCTATCACTCAGGGAATGTAGTATTTTTTAATCCAGTACAATATATCTGGTTTACTATATCATGCCAGGAATTCAAGTCAGGTACCTGCAGGGATAGAAAAATTCTAGTAATTGTCTTCTTCTCTACAGTAATTAGAATGCTTCATACGTACTGGTTATTTGGGTCATGTAACCTCCTTGAAAGCTGAACTAGCATGTATAGCTCCATGATTAATGGGATTTGTTTATTATATAGCTCATCCAGCTCTCTCCCCAGGTCTTGGAAAAAGGAAAGGAGAGCAGGGTAGACCCACATGATGTGCGTATGGTTGGCATTAGGTTCCCCACAATTATGCCAACAGGAGGAGTCTCTGGTTGTTTGGTAATGTGCCGATATGATCAGAATGTGAAAAAATCCTACCGGGTGTTTCCAGAAGAATTCCATCCATTGATGGGAACTTGTTATTCTGGAGGAGAGCCGGCAAGTCTTACTTCACATTTTTCGTAGGACAGGGATATGCAGCTCCTCCTCCCACTTCAGGGCAATGTCCAAAGAATTGGGAGGCAGTATAGCACAGTGGTTTAAGGCTCTGAGCTGCAAATCTGGTGACATCCAGCAGACCAGACCTGGGTTTGAATCCCACAGCTTCCACTTGCATACTGTGTGACCCTGAGCAAGTCACTTAACTTCCCTGTGCTCCCAGGTCACTCCTGTAAAAGAGCTTTCAGCTTAGTGTGCTACTCCTGGTTAAACAACAAAATAAAAAAAAAATAAATAAAATTGTACCTGGTGGACTCTATCAGTGCCCAGTAGATAGAGGAGATCATATGTGCTGGGGCAACAGTTTTAAAGAATAAAATGTTGTACTGCTGTATACTGCTGGTGACCTCTGACCACGTGTGGAACTTAGGCATTATTCTTGATAGCAGCCTGAAGCTGAAGTCGCAGGTGTCAGCCATTGTCAAGACTTCCTTTTACCATCTTAGGAATATTGCCCAGGTGAAGCACCTGGTACCAGTCAATGATCTTCCAACTCTGGTTCACACCTTTGTGACCTCCCACCTTGACTACTGCAATGCCCTATGCCTGGGGTGTGCCATCAGCACAATGAAAACTCTACAGTGAACACCGCCATAGCAACAAATCTCACCAGATCACTGTCATGGTCCACTGTAGACTGGCACCGCAACTCCTGGTGTTTCTCCCCCACCACGAACCATCTCCGACTAGGAGTTCGTTATTTAGAGATGGGGGGTTGTGGGGTCACAGCCCCTTGCATGGGTGGTGTGGGAGTGAGCCCCCTGCAAAATAACACTTAGTCCTGACCGGAACAATGCCGGCACTCTGCATTGTTCCTGTTGCAGTTGGGGATGTTGACAGCATTGCTGTGGTAGTAGCACGGTGGGGCTACCAGAGGTTGATATCCACTGCTTGCAGCTAGTGCAGAATGCAGCAGCCAGGCTGTTGACAGCTCCTTAAGATTGAGCCATATCAAGCTTGTGCTCTGCAGACTGCACTGGCTGATGATATAGTGATGAATCACTTTCAAGGTCGGGTTACTGACCTATAAAGCCCTACACAGACAGGGACCATGCTACTTGAAAGATCTCCTTTTCCCTACCACCCCCTCCACCCATTCTGCTTCTCTGATGAGGGATTGCTAGAGGTTCCCAGGGTTCGACTGACAATTTCTGGGGCCTGCTCTTTTGCTTTTGTGGCACCTACCCTGTGGAATTCTCTACCTCATTGGATGAAGGAGTACTTGACTGTCCAGAGGTTTAAATCTGCTCTAAAACATATTTATTCAGTGTGTCCTACCGTGACTGATTTAGCGTGATAGCTTGGAAATGTATAAGCTGGATGTTTTTAATAACTAGCTATGGATTTTTAGAGATTTGTTATTGTTTTAATTTGACTGATTGTTTTAAATGTTTGTATTAATTGTTATTGTACAAGTACAATAAACAGACCCTGGAATTGGGCTTTTTAAAAATAAAGATGATTTGATTTGATTTGATTGCTATCACTAAGCATGATTCTGGGTTATATACTCTTATGAGAATAGATGAGATGTACTGCCTATGTAGTACGTATCAAAAGAAGACAGTTTGTCTAAGGCCAAATACAATCTGTACTTCTACGAATGAGATAATTATTTATTTATTTGCTTTTGTTTACCGGGTGAGCGCACTAGGCAGCCAAGTCCCTATTTTCAGGTGCGACCCGGGAGGGTTACAATGGAACAATACAGGAACATCAGGCATACAGGTATAAACAGGGTTAAGATACATTAGATTCAGGCAACATGATAAATCATACGAATAGGGTACATAGATTAAGGCACTTTAGAGACATCCTAATAAGGTACAATAGTTGAGGTACATAGATCACATTTGACAGAGCACAATGAGTGGAAATCAACTGTGAGGTAGCATGGATAACTACATAAGTTGGCATCCAGCCAAGTACAGGAAAAATAGGTGACGGTAGACTCCCAACGATCTTGAAGAATACCAAGGTACACATAAGGGAACCCCAGACATCAGTGGAAAAATATATTGTATTGAATGGTGTTCCCATGTGAGGTATGTCAGATCGAGTTGGGCCAGGTCAGAGTTTTCTAAGAGAGCTATCAGGTAGAGAAGGGGGAGAACAACAATGAGGCGGAGGAGAAGGGACTTTGATACAGATTAAGTTATGACTTGGTGTTTAAACCATGGGTTGAGGTCTATAAGTGCCTCTGGGCAGTGGTCCACATAATACATGGTTGAGATAAAATTCTGAGAAAGGAAAAGCTTCCATTCAATTCCCAGCCAGAACGCTAGAGTACTGCCTATGTGGCAGAGCAAAATGTAAGTGGAGCTCAGCAGTCCAGTAGTACAGCTTTAGGTGTGGCAAGGCAGGCCTCCAGCATTTCTGGGGAGAAAGAGGGTCTGCATTTTGATTTGTGGTCTTTGTCCAGCCTATATAAAGTGGGAAATATCATGGTTCCATTGTCTCAAATAGACTTGGGTTAGAAAGATCAGGACATTCTTGGATAAATATAATGCCCTGTCTAGAGTCATAATGCATACTGCTGCAAGTCCGTGGGAAAGACTTAGAAAGATCAAGCCCCATGTCATAGAATCATGTACCATCTGCATGGAGATGGGTATATAATTATCCCTGTGGGCTGTGCATGTCTTCCTATTAATATATACTCCCAGATACTTGAATTTTACTAGCTCCAAGCAGAAGGGAAACCTGTCAGTAGAAGGGAAACATGATCTAACTTTCAGTAGCAATTGTAACAATTTTCCCACAAGCATAACATATTCATCCCAAAACTAACATAGGCACCATTTATTTTTAACTGTAAAGCTGGTTATCTGTTGCAAATGGGTCAAAGTAGCAATATATATATTGGCATATTCATTCTGAAACAGACTCAGCCCAAGATTGAGAATTGGGCCTGTGACAAGACTTTTGAAAGCCCAACCAAATTACTTTAATATAGAAGAAATAAAGTAACTCAAGTTGAGCAGACATGTTATGTACAGCACATAGAGCATCTCGAAAGGTGCCAGCAGCAGCAGTTCTGCAGATGATTTCCTCACTGTCATCCTGTTTAGATCCTTACCTGGGCAAAACATAACAGGGTAGATTTTGTATCCAATAATGATTCCATACATATATGAATACTGTATATCTGGGTCAATAAACAACCTTGAAAACTTTTTTCAGGTGCATCAGAAAACATGACTTTCAAATACCAGGGAACAACCTTAAATTGTCTCCCAACTTTAAAGACATTCATTTGTGCTTCAGATTCACATTTATCTGATGCATCCCTGGTGGGCACCACTGGATAACTAGGTTAAGAAGATAAATGGATACACACTGTACAGGGAAGACAAAGAAAGAATAAGGGGGTGAAGGGTGGCCCCATGCAGTATATAAAATGTACCATTAATACAGTATTGAAGTAATTCAAACTAAAGCTTGAAGAAATAGAATCAGTATGGATCAATATGGAAAGAAAAGGCATGGACAAGGTTATCAGGGGATCTGCTTTAGCATTCACAACTATACTACATCATGTGATAAATGAATTGTAGATGGGACTGAAAGAGCTTGTGAGCATATTGATGTGATATACATGAGGGATTTGAACTACAGCAACATTAACTGGACAAATTTCACAGTGAAATCAATAAAGGGCAATACATTTAACTACTGTATCAAGGAAAACAATCTTGAATAAATTGTTTAGGAACCTGCATGAAATGAAAACAATCTGGACATAGTCATATGCAATCAAAGAGGTGACATCCAGAACTGTCGTGTCCATGAATCGTTTGGAAATAATAACCATAGAAGGGTGCAATTTGAGGTAATTACAATCAGGGGAGTCAAAGAAACAGGATTATGAGATATAACAGCTTTGGTAGAGCTGATTTTGAATTTACACCTTAAGGGCATGGGATTCGGATAGTGATTTAAACAAAGTTGGATTATACTTAAAAATTAACCAGTCCATCAGCACAGCAGAAGCACTACAGCCAGCAATGCTGCCAACTTGAATTTGGGAATAAACTCAAGATATTAGGGCTGGATGGGGGATGGAGGATAGAGTTTCACAAAGGATGTCTCCCCCCCCTTCAGAGAGGGAGGGAAGTGAACCCCTACTGCTATACTGCCACATGGGTGACCACAGGTAGCAGTGCAGGGGGGAAGTTAGTGGGTGAGAAAACATTAGATAGACTCCGCATGATTTGCTTTCAAACATGTACTTGGTCCTCCATATGCGCTAAAGTGATGGGGACTGAGGAACCAGGAATCCAGGAAAATACTTTTGTGTGACCAAGATAAACCATGTTGTTCAGGCCCCGACTCCTGTTAGTTGCTTCCCTCCACCATGGGCTTCACCTACCTCCAGACTGAGAGGGACATGTAATATTGTTCTGCTGTGGCTGGGCCCAACATTTGGGGATAAGCCAGGGGCAAACAAAGGGTAAGCACTAGAGACAGGAGAGTGGAGCTAGACCAGACTCTATTAAAGGGACTGCACAAGAGGGAAGACCGACATGAAATATAAATAAAAATATTTAAAAATAAACTCATATCTCTTGAGAACATATACTACTCTACAATTAAACAATACTACAAAAAAAGGAATAGTACCGATTTGACTTAACAGAAAGATGAAAACTGAGATTAAGGCAGGAAAAGAACATACCATAGGAACTGCTTAAAATTAATGACTGTCAACAAACAAAGTTAGCATTCAAGAAAAAACAAAGGGCCAGGTTCAGAAAGCCAAACATTTGATGCAAGGTGCCTTGCATCAAAAATTGCACTCCCTGTAATTCTGGAAGGCAGGTTACAGCAATGTCAGGTTCACTTGTGGCAGACAGGGTCTGCTACAGCCCTGTGCCATATCTGGAGGAGTTCCATGTCACTAGGAGGCTTGTGGAAGTTGCAAGCAGCAGTATCCCCTAAGACAGTTTCAGTAACACTCCCCCACAAGGTGCACAGGCCTGGGGCTGGTCTAATGGCCAATGTGCCACCCCCAGAACCATTGCTGTGTGGTATGGACCCTGTGCCACCACATGTCTGTGGTATCCCATGCCCCACAGCACTCAAAGATGGCCAGGGTGCGGTGCTCGCAGGGCCATCCCCCTATGGTGCCTGGTATGTGGTGCCCCCCAAGAAACCACAGGCACAACAGCAACCCTGCAGTGCCCTCATGGGGAGCTGTTGCCACCTCCCACCACTCATCTGTCCCCCCTGCCCTCCTTGGCCCCCAAAGCTGCCTAGATGACCCCACCAGCCTCTGGTTGCATCTCCAGCACTGGGCACCAATGCTACCTGACCTTGCCACAGCTTCGGGCAAACCTCTGCCATTCACCTTGCCTTTGGCGCACAGCAACATGTGCCACACGCTGTGAGAATTTAGCACCGGGACCCTTCCTCATAGTGAATCAGATGCATGGTCTCTGGCACACTGCTGATTGGAGCAAGCTACTGTTTGCTGCAACTTGTGCCAATCTAACAGGGCCTTTCTGAATTGTGCCCAAAATGTCTGCAAAAATTATTCACCAGAGAACAAAAAATGACAGAGTTGATATCTGTAGGGGAGAACCTGGGCATGAGTGACCACAGCACAGCACTGTTTGGTTTACAGTTGGAACATCTGCAGAGGTGCACAGGGTGAATAGAAATAGGAGGAAGAGGAAGCCGCTTTGGTTCAATAAAGATGTGTCAGAGAAGGTCAGTGCTGAGAGGAAGGTGTTTAGGAGATATAAGGGGACACAGAGGGAGGAGGATAGGGTTATATACCAGCAGAAGCAGAGGGAAGCAGGTAGGCAGATCAGGAGGGCGAAAGCAAGAATGGAAGAGAATATAGCCAACGCAGTTAAGTTCTTCCGGTATGTGAGTGAGAGGAAAAAGTCAAGAGGAGGGGTAATGAGGTTGAAAAACAGAGGAGGGGATTTGGTGGAAGATGACCATGGGAAGGTGGAATTGCTCAATATCAACTTCTGCCCTGTGTTCATGGTTGAGAAGGAGGGGGAGATCCAGGAAACCAGGGAACATGAGAGGGTGGGTGGGGGTAAATCCAATCCATTTCAGGTGGAGGAGGTCCTGAGGGAACTTGAGGGATTGAGGGTGGACATGGCAATGGGGCGGATGGGGTGCGCCCCAAGGTACTAAGGGTGCTTAGCAAAGTGCTTGCAGAACCTCTGATGAACCTCTTCAATAGATACTTGGAGTTGGAGGAGATCCCTGATGACTGGAGAAGGGTGTATGTGGTCCCCCTTCACAAGGGGAAGGAAAGGAGGATCCAGGCAATTATAAGCCAGTGAGCTTGACATTGGTGGTGGGCAAGCTCATGGAGAAACTGCTCAAAAAAAGGATCACTAGCTACCTGGAGGCCATTGACCTTCAGGATCAGTGGCAGCATGGGTTCACTGGGGGAAGATCATGTCAAATGAATTTACTAGAGTTCTTTGACTGGTCACCAGGGTTCTGGACCAGGGGTGATCTGTAGATGTTGAATATCTGGACTTCAAAAAGGCATTTGATTCCATGCCGCACTTGAGACTACTGCGCAAAATGAGTTACCTTGGGCTGGGGCCACTTGTGGGTAGGTGGGTGCAGAACTGGCCGGAGGGCAGAAAGCAGAGGGTGCTTGTGAATGGAGTACCATCAGGGGAGGTTATGGTCACCAGTGGGGTACCTCAGGGGTCAGTGCTGGGGCCATTCCTTTTCAATATATTTATAGGGGATAGAGCAGAGGGGCTAGAAGGAAGAGTGTTTTTATTCACAGATGACATGAACAGCTGCAATAGAGTGGACATGCCTGGGGGAGTTGAGAACACGCACAGAGATCTGGAGAGGCTGGAGGGATGGTCCGGGGAATGGCAGTTGGCCTTCAATGAAAATAAAATGTAAGATCATGCACTTAAAATAACCAGGGGGTGTAATACATCATGGGGCCATATCCTAGAGGTTACTGAGATGGAAAGGGACCTTGGCATAATCATTTCACAGGAACTGAAAGTGGGAAAGCAACATGAGAAGGTGGTGGCGAGGGCTAGTAAGATGCTGGGTTGTATTGGCAGGGATATAGCTAGCAAGAGGAAAGAGGTCATACTGCTCTTGTACAGGCAGCTTGTCAGTCCCCACCTTGAGTATGGGGTCCAGTTCTGGAGGCCATACCTCAGGAAGGATGTTGATAGGGTTAGGCACGTCCAGAGGTGGGCGACAAAAAAGATAGAGGGTCTCAAGCATCTGTCATACTAGGAAAGGCTGAAGGATCTAAACATGTATATGCTTGAACAAAGGAGGGAAAGGGAGGGCATGATTGAGATATTCAAGTACATCATGGGTATAAACAGGGTGCCAGTAGGGGATATCTTCCAATTAAGGGAACAATTGAAAACAAGAGGTACGATTTGAAGATAGTAGGGGAATGGTTCAGGGGGAACGTCAGGAAATTCTTCTTTATGGAGAAGGTGGTGGATGACTGGAACAGGCTCCCAAGGGAGGTGGTGGAGGCAAAAACTGTGGGGGAGGGGTTAAAAGACCATGGGATAGACTCAAAGGGCTGTTAGTTCCAGGGAGGGGGCAGGCAGGAGGCAATAGCAAAGTCTTAGCGGCTTGGTAGGCATACTGGGCAGACTAAGTGGGCCTGGCCATCCTTTTCTGCTGACACATTCTATGTTTCTATGTAGCAACTGATACTAGGAACAAAAAAAAAAGTATTTTTAGTAACATAGGGAGGACGCATCAGATTAAGAGAATGGTATGTTCCATCACAGTGAATACTAATGCTGTGCCAGTGATCTAGAAACTGCAGGTGCATTGACTGACTTTTTCATAGATGTTTAAACCCTTGGAAGAAATCCCAGTGGGGAGAAGCAAAAACTGTAGTGGGATAATTGATACAATAAGTGTTACTACAACAGAAATGGCATTATGGATGTGAATACCTCCTCAGCACCAAACGACTTACATCCAAGGGTCTAGTATAGTTTTACTGAGGAACTGATGAGCCCACTGAGTGATATATTCATTCATTCAGTTTAGGAAGAGGAAGTTGCTAGTGACTGCAGGGATTCCACAGTGATTCTCATATTTAAACAAGCATTTGTCCATGCCGAATGTTGGCTTGCTGGCATTGGCATTGGTAATGTAGGAGTTAGAGAGATACATAATAGGAATGACAGTGAAATATTGAACTGATGCCAACACCCCCCCCCCCCGGCAGAGACTGACAGGCATTGGGGGTGTACCTTTGGGTCGTTGGCCATAACGCTCATGCCATTTCACCTCACCCTACCCTGCAGACACTGACAGGTGTCGCGGTGTGCCTTGGGGTCATAGGGCCTTACGCTCAACCCATTCCATAAGGAAATATGCTGAGATGTGTGTAGTATAGGAGAATGGGGTGAACATTGGGGCCAAAATCTCCAAGGCACACCTTGATGCCTGTCACTGGCTGCAGGGTGGGGATGGGGTTGGAATGGCATGAGCATTACAGCCAAGGATCCCAAGTCACACCCGCGATGCCTGTCAATCTCTACAGGGTGGGGGCGTTATGGTTGAAACCCTAATGCCACAGGCATTTGTTGTATTTTCACTCCAAATTTTCAACATGGGCTTTTTGTGACCCCACTTCATGAACTGTGGCACTATCAGTTCATTACCCAAAAGGTGATTTTGCACAGCGACTGTGCCATTTGGTGCCACAGGTGTGAAAACACGTTTCAGGCAGGATGTGAAAAATGATGGCTGTACTGTTCATGAGGTGGTATGAAAATATGGTAATGCTGAAAATCTGGAGTAAAAATATGAAAAACTGTTGAAGTTATGAGCGTGCATAGAAACTGCGCAATGCACTCCTGTAACGCAATCGTTTGGAATTTCTTCACCAAATTTTCAACATGGGCATTTTTGGACCTCTCCTCATGAACAGTGGTACTGTGATTTTGTTAATCTGTCCCAAAAGTTGATTTCCCACAGCGACCATGCCATTCTAAGCCACAGGTGTAAAAACACATTTCAGGCAGGATGTGAAAAATGACAGCTGTACTGTTCATGAGGAGGTGTGAAAAAATGGCAATGTTGAAAATCTGGAGTGAAAAATTAAAAAACTGGTTAAGTTATGAGCATGCATAGAAACTGCGCAATGCACACTTGTGACACAGTCATTGTTTGGAATTTTTTAACCAAATTTGCAACATGGGCTTTTTGGGACCTCCCCTCATGAACAGTGGCACTGTCGTTTCATTAATTGGTCCTGAAAGGTGATTCTGCACAGCGACCATGAAATCGCCTTTCGGGACCGACTAACGAAATGACAGTGACATTTTCATGAGGTGGGGTCCCAGGAACCCCATGTTGAAAATTTGGGGCCAAAATTCCAAAAAATGGCTGAGATATAAACCTAAGTTGAAACCCCCATTATAAAGCTTACCGTCATTTCTTCAGTTTGTGGTTGGCCTTTGAAGAGTGCAGACGTGTCCCGCACCACAGAGGATCACTGCTCCCGACCTCAGGAGGTAAGTAGGGGGTGAAGGGGGTGCGGGGAGGTGGGTACACAGAGGGAGGGTGTGGGTTGGTGGAGGGGGATGAAGGAGACCGCGAGGGACCGTTTCCTGTTTTACTGTTTAAATAAAACAAAGACTACAGGGGATGGTTTTTCTATTTTACAGGGGGGGAAACAATTAAAAAAAACATTTAGGCACACTGGGGTGGGCTCCCTGTGTGTCATAATAGTGGGGGGGTGCATGCCATTGCCAACCCGGGGATAGGGCACCCTGTTGTCGGCAAAGAACATAAACAGGTTGGGGGGGTGACACAACTGACACTGGGAGTGGGCATCCCAGTGTCAGAAACAATTATTTCTCCACACTGGGGTGGGCTCCCAGCATGCCACATTACAGGAGAGGGGGGAAACATGCCGACACGGGGAATGGCACCCCCAATGTTGGCTTTGTGGGGCTGTGTGGCAGGCAGCAGGAGTCACCATTGTGGAAAGCTGCACAGCGGATATTTTACTTATTGAAATGTTTCAACAGGAAAGGCACACTGAAACTCCGCTGGTAACTCTGGCCATTCGCACTGTGGTGCACTGTAATGTGCATGGCTAGAGTCTTGTCATCTGCTGCTGCAATGAGGAAACTGCACCTCATTGTAGTGGCAGAGTTCTTTCAAGGTTTTGACTCTCTTTGAAACTGCTGTCATCACCAGCATACTCACCGATTGACGGCTGAGGGACGCACGCACTAAAGCATCCCCTGCTTTGGATGCAACACTGACACAGCTTTGAAATGGGCTACTACCGCAAGATGTTGCTTGAGCATGCTCAAGCCAACATAAAAAGGGGGCAAGGGAGACATGAATAACTATAGGCCTGTAAGATCAACATCAGTGATTTCAAAGCTGATGGGAACAAAGATGATGGAGGAAATATAAAAAAAATCCTAGTTACCAATAACTTAGAATACAAAACTTGGCACAGATTTGGGATATCTTGAAGTACAGACTCAAAAGGTTTCTTGGAAACAGTCAGTAAGGAATTAAATTATAAAAATTCAGTCAATATGACTGTCGTGGACATTTGTAAGGCCTTTGGCACTATCTCACATAATGAACATTGCATCCAGCTTTAGAGGGCAAGATTCCCAGAACATTTGGTGACTTGGGTGAGGAACTGGCTGACAGATAGATACCAGGGAATTTATGTGATGAGGGCAAACACAGCAGCATGACTCCAGAAAGGGTGCAGGCAAGCACAAGAATGGCAGGCCAGCACACAGCACAGGAGAGCGAGCATCAGAACAGTGACTCCACTAGTGAAAAAAAAACATTGTCAACACCACCAGAGGCTGGGGGATGGGGAAGGGGGGGTGGATGGGATGGGCATTCAGTGCGAAGGGGAGGGATGAAGGGGCTGTGCGGTGGACACAGCAGGATGAGACTGCAGACAATAGGAATGTAGCACCATAGGGGCACAGGCAACATGCAGCATGCAGACAATGCGGGAGTGAGCAGGATGACTGACACCAGCTGCCAAACGAATGGAGGTAGCACCAACGAGGGGGATGTGAGGGGCGAGGGTGTCACACAGCAGGTGGCCAGCATGGGGCCAACACCAAGGGTGCAAGTGGTCAACAGTATGCAGGACCACCTGAGCACAGCAGGGCTCATACCCGACTACACCTGCAGCTGAAAGTTAAATGCAAGACCACACAGGTAGTCAGATATAGTGCATTGCCCATACCCAGCAACAATGACCTCTGTCCACCAGGTGAGGTCCCTGTAACACCTCTTCTGGGCAGCAGCGGTGGCACTGGACTGCAGCTGCCCTATGCAGATCTCTGTGAGGCGCTGCTCCTCCAACAAGCTGCCTAGGAACTGCCAGAGGCTTCAGTGGCTGGCACCTAGCTGAGAGGAGAATCTACGGTGCCAGCCCTCCACTGTGTTGTTGGTCCTGTCAAGCCCATCAAGGGTCAGCTGGTACATATTCCAGGCCATGACCAGGAACAGGGGGTACCTGCATGCAGTCCTGCCCACTGGCCAACCAAATCATGTCACCTCAAAATAGTCGAGGAGCAGCCACAGGAGTTTCTCATTGGCCCTGTAAAATGGCTGCTCCTGAAGCTCTCAGTATGCCCCCTCAACAGCGGGCAAAGGCAGGAATTCCAGGGCTGTGAGCATCCACAGGCAGATGGAAAACTCCTCATCACTGCCATACCTGCCATGCACCTTAGGAGTCTACTGTATCTTCCTCCAAATGGTCTGACAAAAATGTAAGCAGCAGCCCCTGAGGGCAGTGGACTCAAATGTGGTCCCAAGGGCATGCCAGACTGCCTGCTCGAAATCAAGTAGAGCAGATTTTGGCTGTGCCCCACCAACCAGTTTGTGCACCTCTGCAAACACATGTGTGTATGCTCATTCCATCCTCGTTGGCATGAGGATGTAGACACCCAGCAATATGACCCCCTCCTGCATCCCATGTATGGCATATAGTTGCCCGAATAGGGGTGGTTCACAGTGAAACGTCCCATCCATGAACCAGTCCCCACAGCCTGCCAAGTACTGCAGTTGACCACTGGGTGCCATACAGTAGGATGCAGTTCTCTGCAGGACCACTATTGTACTGCAGAAAGAGGACTCCATCTCCAGTCACCGTGTATTCTGGGGGTACATGCAGGTCTGTCAATGTCCTGAGCACCACAGGCACCCCTTACTGGCCTACTGTACCCTCTGCATTGTGTGCCACAGAAGTGGTAGCGCAGGCAGTCTACTGGTCAGAGCATCCAACACTCTTGCAGTACTGTGGACCAGTACCTGGCCGGTGCTCTCTAAGGTTGTTGTGCCCAGTCACACACTCTTGCAAGCACTTCGCAGACTTCCACCTCCCCTGCATCTGTCACATGGTTGTGCAGGTGGCCAATGTACACCACACTGTCTGCCATGGTGTGGAATCATGCAGGACAGCCGTGTCTGTGGTTCTGCATGCACCACCAGTTTGTCTTCCCCTTTACCTCCTTGTCACGCTGGTATGTGTAGCCCCAGTGTGCAAGGAGTGGTTTGCTTTTCTGGCTTTCAAAAATACGGACGTCGCTACACTCCATTTTCTCTGTTCCCATGGAACACCTGCATGACTGGCCGGTACCCCTTTAAGGTGCCGGGAAGGGTCACATGGTTGCAGGCCCACCCACTGGTGCCAGTGAATGCTTGCAGGGTGCACCGTGAGGGCAGGATGCATAAAAAAAGCTACAGTGCGGTGTGCAGTGCCCTTGATGTGGCATACTGGGTGGTGTCAGTGTGTGGCAGTACCATCCTCCTGGAGTCAGCCATGGATGCCAGTACATTGGTTGGAGCATTGGCGATGGTGGTGAGTACTGGTGTGGACTGTATGACAGCCAGTAGAGCATTGCAGGGCCTGCCTATCTTGTTGCTGATTCCCTCTGTTGTGTGCCCCTGTGTCCTATGCCATGGTAGCCATGGTGCGCTTACTGCACCATGCTGGTTTTAAACCTCTAGCCAGCCTGTCCGGTACAGTTTCACTGGTGACATGTGTTCTGGCACTTTGCTATGACTGTGGTATGGCAGTGGACCCACTGTCATGCACTGTTGTGAGGGGGGTTGTGTGTGTGTGTGGGAGGCTCCTCCTCACACCAGTGGTGTGGGTGGCATGGGAGGGGGAGGGCTAGCATTGGTCATGGAGGGGTTCAGAGGGGGGGTGGTTGTGGTGCCTGGCTCACTTTGTTCCTCCACTTACCCTGTCCTCACTGGTGTCTGCTGCTGGTTTGTTGCCATTGCCGGGCATGGGCTTTTTTCCTTCTTTGCCCTTTTTGGTGTTGCCCTGCTTGTGGTCGCCCACATCGCTATTCATGCTAAGTCCTCTCGCTCATGTCGTCAGTCGTGATTCTGACATACATACTGCTGGAATGTCACCCTGATGCTACTCGCGCTACATGGCCAAGCGCGTTACAGGAAGTCATTCAAAAGTACTTGCCTTACTACATGTAGCCCTTACATATTAGCCCTTGTCACAGGATACCGATACCAGAGAATAAGGGTAAAGGAAATATTATCCAGATTGTATGGGATCTCTAGCTGGGTGCAGCATTGGTTGATGTTAGGGCTACTGCTGTTTAACTTTTGTATCAGTGATTTAAGTGCAAGCTGTACAGCATGGAAGGCAAAGTTTGCAGATGACATGAAAAATGGTCACATACCTGTAGTTGGGACAGAAAAACAATAGGATGAGCTCCAGATGGATCTTGATTTTCTCAGATTATAGCCAGAAAGCTGAAAAATTAAGTTCAGTGCTGATAAGGGTAAAATCTTGCACTGTGGAAATAAAAATACACTGGGGTGAATACCTCTTGGGTGGAATAAAACTCAATGCAGTGGAGAGAGAGAAATGACAGAATCACTGACAGCAGTTTAAAACATAAACATCAAAGTGTGGAAGCTATGAGGAAATACAACAAATATGAGATGCATAAGGAACAAATTTGGCTAAGGGAGATAGAAACTTATTTCAGTTTTATTGCATATTGGTGAGGCCTCACCTTGAGTAATGTAGGCAATACTGGCCCCATGTGGTTGGGGAGACAGGAACAGACTGAAGAGAGTTCAAAGAGGGCCACTCACTTAGTGATGGGACTGCTGAAAAAAAAAATCTATGAAGAGATACTGACCTACAGTAGATCTTTTTAAACACTTGAGGAAAGAAGGTGGAGGGGAAATATGATCCTTGTGTGTAAGGCAACTAGAAACCCAATACAGGATAGTGTATGGTTACCCATACACTACAAGGCTATTCTTCCACTGAGTGGCTGCAATGCCGACTGATGACCTCGAGAGCGAAGCTCGAGATGTCTCCAAGTCGGCATTGTATCTACAAGGTGAAAGAATAGCCGAGTAGTGTTTGGTAACCACACACTGTTCTTTATAGTGTATGGTACCTGAAAAAAAGACAAAAAGAGACTCACTTTTCCATATTTTCACTCGGTTCTGCCGAGGCCCTCGATTCACAACTGCCACTGCCCAGCACATTCACGTGCTCCTCTCATACAGCAAGGGACGAATCAGGATGTCTGCTGTAGTCCCTTGTATTATGACGTCCTCACTAATGCAGAACAAAAAGTCCTTCTGCGTTAGTGAAGACGTCACTACTGCAGCAGAACAACTTTTTGCGGTGTATGGATTTCCATACACAACCGCATTCCACCATACACTATTCATCACTTGTGTCATGAAACTTTGAACTTAAAAAAGGTATCATTCCAACTAGGAGTCACCATCTCCAGCTAACAGGCATTCAATTTTGAACTGAGCCCAGAAACTGTTTTTTCACCCAATGAGTGGTAGAGATATGGAATAGATAATTCAAAGGGGTACTCTTGAGATCATCAGTGGAATACCTCAAAAAGTCCTTGGAAATTTTTTATGACAGTGAATAACATATGTGGATCTAGAATATATACATAGAAACTGATGGGAAATAAAAGACCAATGGTCCATTAAGTCTGCCCATATTTATGATTGCTTTATCCACCAACCTAATGTCATGGTTGCCCCCCCCCCAACCCCATGAGTTAATTTCCTCATTGGATCCCCCTACTATGTTCATGAATGTTTTGGCCCTTATCATGTCTGAACTCATTTTGGGTTTGACTCTACCACTTCCATTGGCAATCTGTTCCATGACTCCACCACCCTTTCATTGAAATGGGTACTTTCTCACATCCTTCTTGAATCCCCAACCCCCTTCCCCATCAATTTCCACTTAAACTATTGAATAACGGGGACAAGAGGATGCAGTACATGATAAGAAACAGGAACAATCATAAAAGGCTGAGTGGTTTTCTTCTGTCTTGAAATTCTTAAGTTATTATGCACCCAAAAACATTTTCAAGACAGTTTACTAACAAATGTATTCGTATACAGTTTGTATGTAGTTATTATTAGATTATTGATCCTCCCTATTCAGCTATGCCAACTAAGGATGATAGTAAGGAAATAATGTATGGGGAGCCCTTATTATGTATGGCATACTTCTGTCTAACAATCTTGTAATCTCACCGATCTGACATCAGCACTATAAACCTTGCTTGCCTTCGTCATATCGGTGAGATTACAGGATCGATTATAGTCAGGTGCATTGAATTCTAGCACCCAAATGTTGGTCGCAGTACCACGATCAGTTTAAACTGTTCAACAGAAGCCCACAAGCAATAAGCAAGAGCCTTTCCCATTCTGTTCTGAAAGTATTTACTGTAGCAACCCCATACACTATTAAAGACAATGGCTGGGGTTATGAAGTTTACCACGTTGAAAATCCCTCTCGTGGTTACCATGCCAACAGTAAACCTCTCGAGCTTTGCTCTCAAGGTTTACAAGGTTGGCCTGGCAGCCGCTCAAGGGGTTTACAACATGGTAAACTTTATAACCCCAGCGATGATCCTCTATTTAAACTCCACCAGTTATAGCCATTGGCATCTTTCAAGACACTTCATGTACATGTCTGTATGTCTTGGGTTGCTTTTTTATTTTATATTTAAGTCTTTGCTATTGTGTATGTATTTCTTAAATGTTTGAATGGCTTTTGGACAATGTTTTCTAACTGGGGTTTTTAATTACATTTGCACTGAACAGACAGGCTTCGAATCTGCACTTTAAAAGTAAATACACAGAAAAACAAAAGGCAGACCCTCAATTTCTTTATGTTGCTATACTAATAACCATATTGTTCATCTAACAAAAACATTTTTATGAAGATTACTTGGGATTTACATGGTTTTATGCATAAAACATACAAAAATGGCCACATGTCTTGAAATGGTAGTAAAACTGGGATGTCCTAGTATCAGTAATATACTAATAAGCGCAGTGGTCTAAGGCTCTGAGCTGCAAATTTGGTGACATCCAGCAGACCAGACCTGGGTTTGAATCCCACAGCTTCCATTTCCATACTGTGTGACCCTGAGCAAGTCACTTAACCTCCTTGTGCTCCCAGGTCGCTCCTGTAAAAAAGCTTTCAACTTAGTGTGCTATACCTGGTTAAACAACTAAATAAAATAAATAAAAATAATAATAGGACACCCCATTTTTACTAAACTTTTCATTTTCACATTGGCTAAAAAAGTAAATAATTTTTTTTATTTGCTTTAACTTTATGTTGGCATTTAAAAAATGATGTTGTTACTAAGTAAAATAAACTGACATCTTTCAGATTTTTTCTGTCAAGAAGCATCGAGTCTCACTATGTAATTTAAAAATAATTAGGGAAACCCATGATGTGGATTTAATACAGAAACATAAAATGTTTCCACAGAAAAGGCTAGTTTGCACATTTAGTCTGCTCTATTTTACTTGCATACTACTACACCTTGGACCCTATTTGGTCACATGCAACCCTCTCTCCTCCCTTTACTGTGCTTGTTATGCCTATTTGTCTTTCTCACGCTTGCTTAAAGCACCCCACTGTTTTTGCCCCCGCCTGCTATTCTGGCAGGCTGTTCCAAGCATCTACCACACTTTCCATGAAAATGTATTTTCTCACATCCCTTTTACACTTCCCACTCCCTCATGCTTCATAGCATGCCCCCACATTCTGGTGCTCCTCCTCTTCTGAAAGAAGGTCTCCTGTAGACCTTGTTTACCCCTGTGAGGTACTTATAGATCTCAGTCATGTCCCATCTTGCTTTCCTCTTCTCCAGGAAGTACATGCTGAGTTTCTGCAGCCTCTTCTTGTATGGTTTCTTATGCAGCCCTCACACCATTTGGGTAGCTCTCCTCTAGATCGCCTCCATCCATTTAAGTGCTTGTATTACAAACAGTACTGGCAAAAAATGACAACTTTGATTTGAGGTGCAGCGACACCAGGGAACATCATTAAGCTAGGATACTGTAAATACTGAAATAACAAAAGCTAAAAAAGCAGAACCAGTTGACAATGGAACAGTTTAAAGGGAGTGACAGTTTGGTGGAATATAAGCACATAATTCTTCACCCAGACAATAACAGGGATTTGGAACAAATTGCCAGAGAAGTAATACAGTAAAAGCAAATATGATACTGGGCTTTAAGACTCGGCTAATTAGATTCTTGACAGAGGAAGGCACTTAAAGCTATTAATATAGGATAACAAGCAGGCAAACTTCATGGACAACACAGCCTTATGTCACTAATATATGTACACCATAGACAAACAGGTTATAAAAATGAGCCTCCTGTTAACAAAGGAGGCTTCAACATCTTCATGATAAATTATTGGAACAAACATGGGAACAGATTCTTGTCTAACCCTAGTACCTCTTATAAAATAGGTAAGGAGAATGTCTATGTATGGCTGGGCAGAAAAGGATTACATAACCATGCATTGATTGATTTAGCCCAAACTATGGTCAGACTGGTTGCCATTTGCCTAAAGTATTAATACAGCATCACAGTTCAATCCAAAATCAAATTGGCTGGCATTTTCATTTTCATCTTGCACCTGCACTTCTTCCAGTTACTGGTCTTATAGTTGCTTTCCCCCATAACACTGATCCACACCAGTGACAGGACTTACCAGTTGATAGGCAATATTTTGCATTGATGTGAATTGCTAATGATCAGATGCCCTGATAATGGCACTCCCACATGTCACCCGCACACTTCCATCACCCACACAAACCTAGAAAAAAAAAATAGACAAACACTGAGGTACTCAATGTGGTCAAGAAAAGCAAAAACAGTGCACTCACAGTATGACACAGCCAGAAATCATCAGATTACCATGGAGAAAACTGATATAATTATTTTGCTCTTCAAATTGCAGGTGCTGTACAAAGTACAATATACTCACATCGCATCTATGCACTATGCCTGTGCTCTCATATATGCAGCATTTTGGCACCACTATGAAGAAGTGGCATGCATTAGAAGTCCAGTCAAACCCCCATGGCATTCATGCACCAGATTCCCCTGCAGCTTCAAGCATTGGATTTGGACAAGTGCATGTTTGTCTGGGAATGATGCTATACTTCGCACCATGCATAAAGGCATGGAGTACAGGTGGAAAGGTCACAGGCTATGGCTACACCCTGTCAGTACCCCTATGTCCCCCTCTGGCTCATAGCGGGCAGCACAACAGATACAGTGACCACACTGGTACTGCTGTTCCCAGACCTGTTGCCATGTGGCAGGGTCTTGGATCTCCCAGCGGCCATTCTCAGGCAGTGCCCTTGTACCAGTCAGTACCAGGGTGCACTGCAACCTGTATGCCCCCTGCAAAGTGTGGCAAAGGGGATCCACTGTACTGGCAGTGAGGGCATTCAATTGGATTGCCACTGGTATTCCCACCAAAGATGCATCCTGCCCCTGTCCCTGCCATGCTCCTACAAGCCTGTGCGGTGGGATCGTTGATGGGTGGCTAGAGTTAGTGCATGGAGCATCATGCATGCCTGGCAAGGGTACAAAGGACCACTGCCAGGGTATAAACCTATAATGATTTTCTTGAGCCTATTCATGCATAGACCCCATTATGAATAGAGAGAAATAACAAGACCCCAAATGACACCCAAAGGATCTTAATATTTCACTCCTCTGCCTGTGGAACCAAGTCAGAGGTCTTCCCCACTGACCTGGGCCTTTTAAATCACAAAGTGTAAAGGGGCTGCATCTAGTTTATGCCACCACACACTCCCTATATTGATTTGCCAAATGGAAACACAAAACACAAAAATACAGTGAACAAGCGATTTCTCTTAATTGACTGCCATTTAATCCCATAACAAATGGGAAAGTTGATCAATCTAGGTCAAATAACAAAAAAAAAAATGGAAGCACATATTCTTGTTGTTTAATATCCAAAATATATTGGGGGAAGGAGAAAGGAAAAATATAAACAGCCCTGCTTTTATCTTTAAAAACCTCCCAAAGATTTCTAGCACATTTCGTTTTTGTGTCTCACAAATGGCTTTTAACCAGAAATACTGCCCATCATAAATCTGTGAAGTTTATTATTCCATGAATCCACTACTGGAGACAGCATTAGTGTGTCTGTGTTTGTGAGCATGGTTGGGGTGGGGGTGGGGTGGAGAAATGTACAGTGTAAAGTACAGATACTTGAAAACTACAAGTACAGAAACCATGCAAAGACAACTTTCCTAAAGAAAAAGAATGTCATAAACAGCTAGCACATGGAAGAAGTATTTTACCAAAAATGGTGTATGCATTTCTAATTTTATATATGTAATTTTTTTTTTTTCATTTCAACTTAATGATTGCAGTTCAGAGGTGGTTGAAAGCCTTCAACCTGTGTCACTGTGACCCATAACGTGTCCAAGGTATGCATTGATTTGGCTCTATGCGTACCCTATCATGTGTTATTCCTTACTTCATTGGGTGGGAAGGATGAGCACTTTGTTAGAACTTGTAAGGCTGCACTATAAAAGAACAGAGTGCAATCCTAAGATGGAGGTTGGGATATTCAAATCTATTTTGTGCTCACAAAATGGGTTACCACCTTGCAAACTGCGCTTAGGGCCCCAAAAGCAGGAGTCTCACTAAATGTGACATATTGAAAGGCACAGTTTGCGAGGCACTTACCCATTAGTGAGTGGCACTAACATATGTCAGTGCACCTATGCAAAGCAGCTGACAATGCTTGCATATACATGTAGCTATCCTGACATATTTGAAAGTTTGGAGAACTAGTAAATAGGGTATCATGTAATAAAAGTGACCCAAAATGAGCGACTACAAAAACAGTGACTCATTTTGGGCATTTTTATTCTGGGCTACCCTGCAGAATAGCTATGGTATGGGACAGCGAATATGGGGAAGGGCAAATAGGAGGGAGGAATAGCAAGGGGAAGGGGAGAGATAGGGAACGGGGTTTTCAGGGACTGGAGTACCTGCTGCTGCTGAGCTAGCCATGTCGCATGGTGTTGTTGGAGGCTAGCACTGGCAGAGCAGGTACTGGGTTCAGAACCGGGTGCAGGTTGCATTTTGCCGCAGCTGCGAGCTGCGGCACTTAATTTTTTCCTAGATTCAGATTTTTGCCTCCCGACATGCACCCCTGAAGTTGAGAATCCTAATTCAGGAGAATGTAGAGGGCAAACCCACTGCCCCAAAAAACACTTTTTGTAAATCTGGAAGTTGGGTCACCTTCAAGTATATATCACCAATTTGCTTTTTTTTTTTCATTCAACTTTTATTAAAGTTTACAATACAGAGAATGAATCCACAAGACATTTGACATAAGGAAGCTGTAATTGCTATACAAAATTATACTAATTAGTCCTCTCTCACCCACCCTCCCTATCCCCAAGCCCAAGCAGCATCCTACCAACCAAACCACATCTTGCATTACAATGATGCATTTCAAGTTTGTAAAGAGTACAGGGTTAGAAAAGTGCCCCATATCCTATTAAACTTGATAAGTTTATTAGAAAGGCTAGGGATGGTTCTCTCCATTCTGAGATTAGCCAGAAGCTCTTGGAGCCACTCAGTGTAGGACAAATTGTCATAATCTTTCCAATGTCTAAGGACCACCTTTTTAACAGACATGGAAATTAATGCCATATAATATTTCTACACCGTATAGAAATACCAGAAAAGTCCCCCAAAAGACATACTTCGGGTGTGAACAGATCTGCAAGCCCCAACAGTGGGTCAACTCTTAGTTTAATGGTGGTCCAAAGTAAAGCAACTTTTGGACAGTTCCAAAAAATATGAAGAAGGTCCCCCGGGTGTAACTCACATCTAGTATATATCGGAGAGGGCACCACACCCAGTTTGGCCAACTTCTGCGGGGTATAATAAATATTATGCAAAATTTTAAATTGCATTAATCTAAGTCTGTCCTGGATTAAAAATTTAGGACAGTTATGCCAAAGTTGAGGCCAATCTAATTCCTTCTCCGGAAAAAGGGTTGACCAATATGTAATGGGGCTAGGTTATCAGGGTAACCGATTTGCTTTTCGGCATTATACACTTGCCATAAAAGCGATTGCTGTTTTGCAACTGTTATTATGACATGGAACCATAAATAGCTGTTAGTACTGCACTATTAACGCTTCTGAAAACCTGGTCTTCTGGACAGTGCACCTAACCCCACATCTCTGTCTTGTCAATAGTATAAACTACACTGGCATCTAGTGATCTCCCCCCACATCATTTGTTCTGTCTTAATGCACAATGCCTTGCATCATGTGGTCCTTTGATCCCCTGATTGGCTGTAATGTTAGGAAAATATAGTCCAGTGGTTCCTCCAGCCCCTGATTGCCAGTTCTCTTAGTAGTATTACATGTCCTGTCATCTAGTGGTCTCCCCAGACCTCTGATTACCTGTCCTTTCAGTAGTATATAATTATCTAGTTTCCATTGGTCCATCCACCCCAATTCCTGCTATTACTAATACCCAAAAAGCCCTGCCCTCAATGGCCCATCCACTGTATTGCTCACCCATTAGTTATTATGGTCCCCCTTACCAGTGTGCCAGCACACCCTCCTCTCTGACGGTGAACAGTAATCCACCACTCATCATCATCAGCCAGCCAATTATTAAAATATGCACACAGCTAATGCTTACAGTAAGCATTAGCTGTGTGTAGAAAATGGTGGCTGACAGCGGTGGTGAACTTTGGGGGACTGGTGGTCACTGCTGGAGGGAAGGGGGGGTGTGGTCACACTTAATGCCACCGTTGGATGGGAGGGGAGGGTGTTAGCATGCTGGTTGAGTGGTAGCGGTAACTGGTACTAAGATGGATGTGCTGTCTGGGGAAAGACTATTGGGGCAGGTGCCAGAGCACTGCTGACAATAGCAATAGCACTGATCAGGGGTGCAGGGACCACATAATATCAGGGCAGTGTATGCTACTGGTAGGATGTACAATTAGGAGGGGTTGGGGGACAACTAGACACCTAAGCATTGTATACAACTGATTGGGTGATGGGGGTGGCAGGGATCCACAAGATGCCAGGACATTGTATATTACTGATGGGACAGGCAATTGGGGGGGTAGGGGTAGACGTGAAGCCAGGGCATTGCATACTATTGACAAAATGGGTGATCAGGGGGCTCACTAGGCTATAATGGATATTAATAATAGTGACAGTATGAGCAATGGGGATGGCGAAGCTATCCAGGTTTGCTCCTCGCCTGTTAAATGAAGCCTTAATAGGGTGCAAGTGAACCTGTAGTGTCCTGCAAAGGCTATGGGGTCATTTGCATAGGGATGTATGAATATGGAAGATTGCTCCACAGGAGAAATTGTCATTTGTGGGCCCTAAGCAGCCATTTGCTCCTGACAGTCCCTACAATATCTCCCTATTGGCCACAGTCCTCTTGTAGCCAGCAGGGGGTTGTGTTTGTATGACCAAGTGGATTAGATCCTGGCTCAGTTCTTGTAGTGTATTGGAACATACCATTAGTGCTTGCCCTGTGCCTCGGGCAAGCTCCAATATACCAGGGATTCTGGATTCTGATTTGTACTTGGAACACACTTTTTGCAGATGCAAAAATGGATCTTTGAAAAGTCAGCCCGATGAGATTTTTTGTTGATGTAGTGTAGTGATCCCTATTTAACTAGAGGGGATAGTGAATTTGTACAAGAATTGATTTGCTACATCATCATAGCTAAGCAAATTTGGTGTAAAGCAGTTAACAGAAAGTTTAGTTTAACCCCGTCCTGGGGAGGCAGTGCATCATGCTGCCTCCTGGGATACTTGGGTTCATGTGTGAACCCAGGAGTCCCAAATAAACTCAATGGGGATATCTGAGTCATCTATGAAGGCAGCTGCTTGCTTACCCTCTCAAATGAAGGACTAGATCGATTGTGGAAACACTGATCATTAAGGTCAGAAAATGGGTTTAATATGCTAATTTTGTTCTGTTTAGCTGTATATATCTCTATACTTTAGTCCATGCTTTTTCTGTGATCTCATTATTTATGTTTAGCTGTTTCCACTTATTACCTGTATTACATATTCTTTTCATGACATAATTTCCCTGGTTCCATGTCATAACAGCGATCGAGAATAGCGATCGCCATTACAGAGAGTGTACATTGCCAAAAATTAATTTCAGAGATGCACACTTGCAGCAGAGACAAAAACGGCACCCAAGACCTATGGATCTCATTTTTAATGAGTGGGTCCTGTTCCCCCTGCACCGCCCTACTTATGGATCCTCAATTCCAGGGGGCTACATATTGGGATGAAAAACTTTAAAAACTTTAAAGCCACCTACCAGCAAAAAAAAAAAAACCCAGGCCAGACCCGAATCCTGCACCCTGTGCCTCCCAGCAGAACACCTCCCCCAACCACGCTAGCGGACCAGCTAGGCAGCTGCCAGCCACACCCCCTCCCACATACCCAACCTACCCTGCCTTTCCCCCCTCCATGCGTATATGCACACATGTTTACTCACGTACCTCCCGTCACGGTATTTCACCCACCCCAGTATTCTGTCACCCTCCTGCCTGGTAGCCATGAATGCAGGTGCTGTAATTGAGTTGCAGTTTTTGTAGGCACCCAATTTCTGTTGCCTTGTTCACTGGATACCAGTTTCCCTGTTTAATCTCCTGGGTTGTACCTGAAAGCAGGCATTTATTTAACCCTCTCATTCCCTCCATACACTGTAATTTGTACTTTATACATTTCAGAAATAATATTAACAAGCAATTGATGACAACTTTTATTGCCCATTCCTAGAAGAAATATAAATAAGCATATCTTCAACACTGTACAGTAAATAAAGAAGCAGTGTCACTGCACTGAGTTAATTCCAAACCTTATTCCAAGCAACATTTATTAAAATGCTACCAATTTAGAGAAACTGTGGAATGAAAACAAGTCTGAAACCTAACTTATGCTGGACATGGGTTTGTTTTACTAGATCTGTAATGTTAAAATATATGGTTATAACTTTCCAGGATCTGTTGTATTTTTCAAACACAGTGTCAGACTGGCAACTCGTACAGTAACTGTTGTGATTCAGACATTCAGCTGAATAGAATCTGAATATTATACACAGTATAGACTTTGCTAGTGAAGCCTTAATATGCTGGAATAATTATGTAGAGTCACTGTTACCTAAGAATACAGTTTGATGTCATTTTGTTTCACTTATTCAGTTAAAGGCAGGAATGAATACCCTTGTCTCCTCTCCATGGGGATACACAGAAGCATTGCAAGCTCTAGAAGTACAGTATGATGACTCATCTGCCGCATGACTCATCATAACAGCCATTCTCCAGAAACATCCACCAATTATTATGTAACACATTGGTTCTCTCCTACAGTCATTATATGATGTTGTGTATATTCAATCATAATAAAAGTTCAAAAGAAACATGTTGGCTGTTAAGAAGAGAAAAAATATCAAGCAGGACTTCATTCTGGAATAACTGATAAATGAAAGTTGCTTTTCCCTATGTTTCAAACCCCACATTAGTCTCAGGAGCTGGGTGTCTTTATAGAGAGGATTCATCAGGGATTTGTCATTAGCTACATGTGTTACTTATTGTTGTGGGATCATTGTGAGCAGAATGGAACCTGCCATGAACTTACAGTAATTGGCATTAAATCAAACTATCTTGTGGTTAAAAAGAAATGTGTAATCCAAGACTCAGCGTGGCCCCTGCAAAGAGCTTTTTTTTATTCTTCTTATATTTCAGTAAAGCATTAAGCAGAGTTCCCTATAAATCAGTCCAGAACTTAGGGAAGATTTAGTTAAGGAAGCAGGTAGTCATGATGGGGTATAGGTTGTTCTGCCACATGCCCAGGGGCATAAGAAGACACAAAACTGCAGGCAGAGAGCCTTCATCCCCTGGAAGTTTGTTTTTTACACAACCAAAACCCCAAAGTTTCTTACGGTGCTTATAAAATCTTTTTAGTCTTTTTTTTTTTTGCTAAAAAGAAACTATTTAAATTTAAAGAAGGAATAAATGCTCATATTAAGGTAAATTAGTCCCATCATGAGTTGTAGTGAAGATATGCAGTGACTAGAACTAGCACAGAGTGGAAATTAATCAAGATAATACTACCACTCCCAATAATCAGCACTAATACAGAACTTATATAATTAGTCTACCTCCCCAAATGACCTGTATGTACTTACTTAGGTTGGGGAAGGAGCCAGATACAAAAGTTAATGGCTGTAGGAGCTTCATATACTGTAGAGTAGTTTATACTTATGTGTAGTCTATGATCTATAGGAGCAGAATACTGAAAGATATTTGCCGTGCTCGGTCATGTTATGTGCAGGCTGAGAGAGCAGAGTATGAGGGATGGAAGCAGCTATAGGAGCAAGCTAGAATTGAGTCAGTCTCATTGCTGGACAATTGGGAGGGAGAGTAGGCTGTGAAGTTTGTAAAAGGAGTGTGTCACCCCTGGTCTAAGTAGGAGTGTGACACTGAAAAACAACCAATTTGGCTGACCTGTCAGTACAGCGGTAGCACTTCTACTCATGACACCAGTGACCCACCTTCAGGAGCAATCACAGGTCACGGGTCACTGAGGGCCGACTGGGGAGAGTAGGATCAAACATCCCAGTGGACACTCTCCTCAGGGTGAGGGAGAGCAAACAGCTCCACTGTTATATTGCCATCTCCGTGACCATACTGTAGGTTGCAGTGCCACAGAGCAGCTAAGGAGGAGGGAAGATGTGAGCTGGTGCCACACTATGCATGTTCACATGCTTGTGAATCTGCACCCGAGCCACCTGCATCTTCAGAGACAAAATGGGTAAAAAGAGGAACCCCCCCCATGCAGAATGCCAGCTCTACCACACCTGCAAGCCCTGCACTCACCGATTTTGCATGCTCCTGATGACTAAATATTGTACACCCAAGGGAACTAGGCCCATCCTGAGGGCTCCACCATGGGAGGCTAACCACAGTGTTAACATGGGAGCAGGTAAGATCTCGGAGAAGGTGAGGTGTCCTCAGTTGTTGTCTGAGAGCTTTGGTTGAGAGAATGGGTGGATGGTGGAGGACGAGGGATGAAGGCAGTTGCAGGAGAGAGTGATGATTGTAAAGCTTGTAAATGAAGTCTATTGCATTTTTTTAAAAAAGAGAGAGTTTTGCAATTAACAAAGGCAATTTGTGTGTCTATGCTAAAATAATAATACAGTGATATACGGATTTTAAAGTAAAGAAAATAATCAGCACTTAGAAACAAGTAGGTTTGTTGTGTTGGGATGGCAATAAATTGGTTTGGAGGCCATGTTTTGGGGTTTAAAATAAAGAATCAAACAGGCATTTGTAAGATCCATTTCTTTTGCTTTTCCAGTTTATTTTGTGTTTTAAAGGGACACAGATTGATTGTGGAGAACTTTTTTCTTAGTACAGTATATGCTATATTTTTGAGTGGGCCTTGTAATGTGGCTTACATTACAAAAATGCCTGCCAGAAAGTTATTAGAAATAATTTCTGGGAGGCACAGATATGTTAGTGTGGTGCTTCCAGATTGCTACCACATTATTTTAACTATTGGTTGTGATTTTGTGAACTCCTGATGTATGGGTCCTGGCCAAGCAGGGCACTGGATTTTCCCTACCCATGTTATAACAGGGAATACAGAACAGTGGAAAGAGACAGTGCAGTTACTTACCTTAGCAGAAGATCTTTGAGAAAAATCTTCTCCACTGAGCCACAGCTATAGAACTTGGATGACGTCAAGCACTGGACCACTCAGAAAAGTTTGCTTAGCTGAGACCACCCATGATTATGCATATCATCAGCACCTATATAACATGGGCAGCCTCATACAGTGGCTTCTCAGTTCATTCTGCCTGCCATAGACACATAGAGGGGCATGCTAGGCTGACAGGAAGAATGCAAAAGTCCCATGTACACCCGATGAACAGGAGCACTGAAGGGAAGTGGCAATAATAAACTCAGTAAATGGTATATGACTAACAGGATGAATCATGTGCAGAGATGGACAGCATCCAATACAATGCCAGCCACAAATAAGGGGAAAGGTGGAGTGGCAAACCATGGTTTAATGATGAGAGTCTCTCAATGATCTACTGTTATAGAAAGTGACTGCACTATTTTCTTTGAGGATATCTCTCTCCACTGAGCCACAACTGTAGAATGACCTCAAAATCACTCCTCCTTACAGTATACAATTCACCCACCCCATTATTTATTTATTTATTGAAATGTTTCACCAGGAAAGGCACACTGAACAACAAGTTGCTCATCTCACGGTGCATCCTGGGGGAAAGGGTAGTAAAAATACATACACACATACAACAGCAAACATTATTACAACAATATTGGCAGCAGTGAATAGCAAATAACAGAAAGAACAATATTAAGTGCAGCATTGAGTACAATTATATACAGAAGTCACAATGGACAGGTCAAGTGCATTACAGTACGGTAGGATAACACCTTAAATTCATGATGATGGTACCATTTATCCTTAAAAGAAGGGGTGGATAGGGAGTAACAGCAGAGATGGAAAGGAAGCAAGGCTGGGAGGGGAGCAGATGAACAGGAATCAAGGTTATAGATATATTGATAGCTGTAGATTGATAGGACTCTAAAGTTATAGTTTTATTGGTAGTTATAGATAACTCGAAGGACTGGGCAGGTAGAGATCTCTGCAGGAAAAGAAAGTAGTGGGTCTGGAAGGGAACTGCAATTGAACAACTTCATTCACAAAGTTGTGAATGACTATTACAGTACACACTGCAAGCCCATTGGTTGATAGTGTGGACCAATGAGCTTGCAGGTGTTACTGTAAGCTGTCATTTGGTGGGCAGCCACAGAGGTGAACGGGTGGTTTTGCTGCCTGCTGATGACCTGGGTGGGGGAGTAGGAGGGGATGGGGGTCCTATGTGGGATGAGGCTGGGGGTTGCCACTAGACTACCAGGGTCAGGGGTTTTCTATGTTGTACACCGATCAGGGTACTGGGCAGGGAGCAGGGACCACTAGACTACCAGTGATGAGGGATTTTACTATATTTACATTGATCGCGGTACCAGGCGGGGTGGGGGGACCACTAGACTAGCAGGGAAGTGGATTGTCACATTTGTACAGTGATCAGGGTACTGGGCAGGGAAAGGGGTATCATTGGACTACCAGGGCTCTGTATGCACTGTGTGGGGATCACACATAGTGCTGGGGGGGGGGCATCCAGGGGCTGGCAGATGCTGTGTTGCACCTTGCAATACAGCAGCCCGCCTGTGGGTGGCTACCAGTTAGGCCTGTTTTTTACAGGTGAAACCTTTGTGCCCATGTATGTGGCACATCTCCGAGATGTGCTGGCTGATGCGCAGCACATCTCGGCTGAATATCAAGATTTGTCGCATATGCATGGGCATGCCCCCTGGAGATGTGTCCCATACATTATCTTTGCACCATGGTGCATCTAGAATTGCGCAGTGTATTTCCCTCTTTTGAATATTGCCCCAGGACGCATTTCTGGGGTTGCACCAGTGCAAGTCAGTTTCGCAAGGCGCAACTCCTTTGAATATCTAACCCTAAAATGGCTGTTTAGAACATGAGAGTTGATGAGGTAGAGCTTGTGCTAAATATAATTCAGTGACCCTATAACATGAATCAAAAATACTCTTAGGTTCTGTTTGTGAGCTTTATAGCAACATTCTAAATTGTAACATAAATAAATAGCTAGAAACTATATTGCATTTCTTTGGTCCCTAGAACGTAGGGTTTTAGCTCATGCGGTAAATACTCTATAGTTTACATTCTATTGCAAAGGAATAAAATGAAATGATCACTTACTTAGCATTTCCACAGCTGGAGTTTGAGGATGTTGCATCTAGTCCTGATAAAATAGAAAAATAGAAATTGTTGGCAGAAAAGACTGCTTGCCCCCACCAGTCTGCCCAGATTTTCTCTACCCATTCTGTCTCGTAGATCCAGCCTGGTCTTTGTCGACCCTCCTTACCTATTTATCAATAGTTTCTTATGCCTATCTCATGCATGTTCGATCCCACCATGACTGCTGGCAGACTGTTCTAGTCATCCACCACTCTTTCAGTGAAGTAGTACTTCCTCAAATCCCTCTTAAACTTCCCCCTTTCCAGCTTCATTACATGCACTCTTGTTCTGGTGCTCTTTCTCATTTGAAATAGAATCCCCTCCTGTACCTTGTTCATCCCCGTGAGGTACTTGTAGGTCTCTATCATGTTATCTCTCTCTCTTTTAGGGCGTACATATTGAGATCCCTCAGCTTCTCCTCATAGGGCTTTTGATGTAACCTTTGCACCATTTTTAGTTGCCATCCTCTGGACAGCCTCCACCCTGTCTAAGTCCTTCTGAAATGTGGCTTACAGAACTGGACATAGTAGGTTCATACTTTCATAGATTCATAGGTTAAAATACAAGTCAGATGGCTACTAGAGCTATAACAGACTCGCCACTGAATCAGTGGTAGAAGTCCCTGATCTTATTCCTCATGCGTTTATCTAGCCTTGACTTAAACATATCAAGTGTGGGAGCATCTACCACCTCCTTTGGCAACTCATTCCATGTGTTCACCACTCTCTGACTAAACCTGTGCCCTCTCTTTATGGTCCTATACCACTCTCCCTGTAGTTGCAGACCATGCCCTCTATTAACCATCACCATCTGAGTTTTTTTTACATAAGCCTGCAGATTCCAACAGGTTGTCATCATTAAATGCCCTATACACAAATATTAAATCACCTCTTACCCTCCTATATGTCAGGGAATACAGAGCAAGATCCTGCAACCTCTTGGGGTAAGTATTGTTTCTGACACTATGAACCCTTTGGGTGAATCTCCTCTGAACCCGTTCAGAAGATTTGATGCCACCAATACTCTGTGGGGTGAAGCATGGGGCACCATATTCCATGACTGGTCTTATTAACAATTTGTAGAGGGGCACCATGACTTCCTTTTTTCTGCTTTGTGTATTTCTAAATATATTTCCCATTACTCTATTGGCCTTTTGTAATGGACTCTCTGTTGTGTAGTTCAAAACTCAAATTGTTGGTAATATACACCCTCAAATCCTTTTTACTAGCTGTAACACTTATAGCCTTATTATTTATTGTGTAAACTGCATTTAAGTTATTATAACCAAAATGCATGACACTACACTTATTTCCATTAACATTTAACTTATGATGTTGGGTCCACTGTTCCAACGAGTACACATAGTTTTGTAATTTCTGAATAGATTCAGTGTGTTATTAACGATAGCTCCCACTTTTGTGCCATCAGTGTATTTTCATATCCAAATACTTTCCACACCTTGGATACTGGACACAAAGATAGAGAAAAGAATTGGGCCCAAAATTGAGCCCTGAGGCATCCCGCTCATTACAATACCCCAGTCTGAACTATAACTTTTAATCCATACCCTTTGAAATCTGTTTTGAAACCAAGACTGGTTCCATTTTAGTAGGTCAATATCCAGTCCAATATCTGATAGAACATCTAACAGTTTCTAGAGGTGGGCAAAGTGCTCCCACTTCACTACACAGAACACTTTGTGTATTGTGCCCAAATCCATGTAATGCTCCGCAATGCAAAGCAAATTACTGCACCTTTAATTAGCGATGTGAAGTGTATTATTTCCAATGGACTTTGAGCTACTTCACCTTGTATTACAGCTCTCCCCTTAATTTTAACACGAAGCGCCATTTATTTGAATGGACTTTGCTTTGCTTTGCCTGTTTATTGCTATTTGAGGTGAATTTTGCATTGATTCATGGGATGGCAGGTCACATGGGCTCTATATTGTCTTGCACAGCCTCAATTCTGCATAATGTGTGTAGTGGCAAGCTGGAGAGAGTTTGTTTTCAGAGCTCTGAGAATCAAACCATTGAAAAAGCTTTAAAAAATCACATATATTCCAATTATTTTGTTCCACATTTAGTACATCAACTGTAGGAAACCCTCCTGTGCTTAGATCAAGTGTTGTCTGTTTTTCTGTGCATTCTGAATCTTAATTTAGAACATAAAGCCTGTGTACTGACAGACACTGTTGAAGTGTGATTCGGGGGATGGGCGTATCTGTGGTGGAGTGAGATTCACATGAGAAAGGCAGTCTATCTAATTGTTTTATACTAGTAATGTGTTAGTATTTGTGTGTTTATGTACACACAGTAATACTTGAATTAATTTTTGATAATTATTTTCTGTTTGTTGTGTTGCAGTGCATATTTTCATTTTGTTTAAAAGATTTGGTTATATAGAGTACTGTACTGTTACATTTTCTGTGCATTACCTGTAGTGTGTGAGTGTGTGTGTGTGCGTGCCATCAAGTCAGACACATTTTATTGTGCAACACAGTAATCGCTGCACTCTGAATTGATTATCTGTCTGTGGTATTTTTATTGCTTCCTTCTATCTAGCTTGTGGACAGCTACTGCAGGCCCCCAACCATAAAGGTATAATTTATTTTCCAGTTTGGGATTGTGGGACCACTGGTTAAGGTGCTTTTATGCCTGTGTGGCTGCATCTCTTTATAGTGTGCAATCTGTGTCTGTGCGTTTGCATCTGTTTAGTGCCTAGTCTGCATCTGTAAGCCACAGCTGTGGCATGGTAGTATGCAGCAGAAGTACATAGTTGATGTCGGTAAAGGGATTTCTCTGGCTATGTTTTTCACAGTGTAATGAGTAGCTTCAATCATGGTTGGAGATACTGTTGTCCCCATTGGTGGTAGTGAAGTTGCTGATGGCATGAGTATTGCCCCAAGTTCAACCTGTGACAGCAAGTTAACCAGTTTCCCAAATGTTATGGAGTCTAAAGCCGTGACCGTGAGTCAGAGTATAGTAGATGTCACAGTCCCCGATGTCCCCATCCTCATCCCCACATTGGTTGAACATGATTCTGATGCTGACGAAGAATCATCACAATCTCATGTTTCCAGCACTGCTGATGAGGCCATGCCTGTGCCATCCAATCTTTCAACTGTTGGATAAAAAATGTTCTATGATCATAATGATGCTGTAGTTGGTACATGTTCTCCACAGGACAGCATCCAAGCTGACATTGTGGATGCGGATGAGGAATAAGACCATGATTTTAGTGACCCCAGTTGGGAACTGGAGAGAAATAAATTAAAGGTGGCTGTGTGTAAACAGTCTCAGTCTGTCAGTGTTAAATCACTCCCTCTTCAAAGTTGTGATGTGGCAGTTTCTGTTGATGATGATGACCCAGTAGTAGTCATCATAGATAGTGATAGGCAGGTAGAGCCCAAGTGTGGCCAGCAACAGAAATCAGGTAGTAGTACAACCCCATGTCATTGTCTAAAAAACTGGTGTCCAATCTGCAGCATCAGGGACCTGTGAAAACTAAAAGTAGGGGATCCAAATCCCTTGTTTGGGATTTTTTTGTACAAGATCCAAGTGATGAAGCAATGGGAATCTGTCAGCTTTGCTAAGTGCATGTCAGATGTGATAAAAAAGGTAGTCATCTGGGCACAAGAGGCCAGCATACACATTTCAAGAACAGACACATGGCACTGTGGACTCCACACCAGAAGGGAGCTAATGTCATAGTTGGGTGTTCACCCTCATCCACCTTATTAAACATGGTATCCCCTTCCATGACTGTAAGTAGCCCAAGTAGCCATGTCTGTAGTAGTGGTGAAATAACAGCTGAAGATTACTACAGGCATGAGGAGGATGATGATTTTGAATTGTTGTCAAGTGGTGGGCAGAGTAACAGCAGTGGTGGTGGTCTGTGCAGCAGTATTTCTAGTCCAACATCATCCCCTGTGCTTAAAACAGGTAAAATAACATTGTTTGTGGACTTGTCAGTGTCACCTGTGCACCCCTCTTCATCACATGGCAAAAGCACCCCACCCATGGCTGTTCATAGAGCAGAACCATTTGGCACACCGCGTGCAAAATGGTTAACAACTCAGCTCATGTTGCAGAGCCTTTTTGCCCAGAACATGAAATACCACCCAATCATGTGGTGTTCTGTGAACTGAATGCTGCTGTAGTGGAAATGCTGGCAGCTGACATTTTGCCTTTCTCCTTTATGGTGAATTCCAGATTCGGGCATTCTGTAGCACATGCCTGTCCCAAATGGAAAGTCCCGTCCAGGACATACTTTTCCACCCATGCTGTCCCTGAGTTATACTGGACTGTGACAGAGTCTGTAAGACATGCCCTTCAACATTCCTCCTCACCATTTATCCACTTAAGTATGGATATGTGGACAAGTGGCAAAATGGCAGGCAGTTCTTATTTGTGTATTACTGCACATTGGGCACAGGTGGCGGGTTGTCTGTGCTGGCGGTATTGGAAATCAGTGTAGTAAGGAAGACTGTCATGGTAGCAACCTTCCAGGAATTCAACAGCATGCAATGCTTGTAATGCACAGTGTGGTCATTTCCCACACTGGTGAAAACATGCTTGACTTGCTACTGATGGAAATTGGTCAGTGGCTCAACCCCCTGTCCCCGAAAGCTGGCTTTATAGCCAGTAACAATGGCTCAAACATGGTGAAATGTATCATCAATGGTGGCTTTCTTCAGGTTCCATGCATGGCCCACTGTTTAAATCTCATGGTCCAGGAGTTTCTGCAGCAGCCTGACATCAAGGAAATGTTGATGGTTGCACGCCACATCTGTGCACACTTTTCACACTCTGGAAAGGCCCGTGACCAACTTTGGCAGCTGTAGATTCGAAACAGCCTTCCTCATTACCACCTCAAGCTGGAAGTTGTCACTCACTGGAACTCAACTCTTTACATGGCAGAGAGGTTGTATGAACTGTACAAAGCCATCTTGGAATACCTAGTCATGCACACTAGCCGTGACACTTCTGGGGCCTCGATGTTTATAACAACAGAACAGTGGCGCCTCATGGGCTAGATGATATCAATTCTGAGGCCCTTTGAACATGCCACAGGCAGTGAGTGACAACACTGCCTCCATAAGCCAAGCCATTCCACTGCTGCATGCACTGAGGCAGACTTTGTTGAATCTGCAGCTTAACCTTGATGTGTCCGGAGATTGTTCAAGCAGTGCATTACTAAACACATGCTGACAGTATTGGACCGCAATCGCCACATTGCAAATATTCTGCAAAGTGCCAAATTTGGAATAACAACAATGAAGGACCTACAATATAAAAGTGGAATTGCATCCTTACTGGAGGGAGGGTCTGAACAGGTTAAAAATCTCAGTGGACAACAAGTGCGGTTGGTTCATGGGGCACAGAAGTCACATGCCAAGTTCAGTAAACCACAGCATAACAAGGCTAAAGGTCACTGTGGACTACTAGGCACATCTAGTAAGGCGGCTGCGGGTCCAGGTGGGGATGTCAGCAAAACCAGTTGCCATTAACCCACTTTAGGGTGCCTATTTCCAAGTGGGAATCTGTGACATCGATGAATCCGGTGAACAGGAGGATGAATCAACAACAGGACTGCATGCAGCACAGAGAATGGTTGACTCATGTTTGTCTGAAAAAAGGCATCTGTCAGTAATTGATGATCCACTGCTGTACTGGAGTGGAAAGGTGAGTGAATGGCCAGAGCTGACTTCAGTGGCACTGAAGTACCTAACCAGCCCAACCTCCAGTGTAAGTGTGGAGAGGGTATTCAGTTCTGCAGGGGCAATAGTTCATGACCGTCATACCAACCTCTCGCCGACAAATGTCAGCATGCTGACATTCATAAAAATAAATGAAGGTCACATACCAACTTGAACTACCACATCTGTGTTTGTACCCATCACTAATGATGGTTGTGCTGATGATGTGGGAAAAGCAGACCATCCTGTGTGGCAGCATTAAATGGCCTACCATTGAGGTTGATGATGCAATCATGGACAAAGAATTCCCTAGTGGGCACAATTCCGACCTTGATGACTGTGAGGCAGCTTCCTGTTTGATGAGGATGAGGTGGATGTTGCTGGTATTAAAGTTAACCATTTGAAAGGCTGTCACATTTTCTTAATGATACATTTTTTGGTTTTCATAAAATAAAACCAGTGTTCTTGACTCAGTCTCATTCCATAATTTAGATTTGCATAAATAATTATCAATCACAATCATTCCATTTTAACTTGCCCTTGGTATATTTTCTGATTACAGTTAAGGAGCAGGTACCCACTGTCAAGACCCAGCCCCCCCTCACACATGCTGTTTATAATAGCCGACCTGCTCCACTGTTGCGGGGTATTAAAAATTCCATGTGCTTCTCTCCAGCTAAAAAGTTATAGCATCCCGAACGTGCACCCCCATAAAAACACAGCCATGTCTGACATTCCCCCGGGGATGTACCCCCAGACCCCTTTTGTGATGTAAGAAAATGAAGGCTATGTGTGTGCTCCACAGACTGGTATTGGCACCATGTCTTCAATGACTTTTAGTACTATTTAGAGTTGCCACTTGGAAAAATGAAAGTGACCACTCCAGTAAACAGGTACTGTTACTACAGCAACTGCTTTAATTTTTATACATGCCACCTCTAAACAGTACTAAAAGCCACAGAAATATCGCATACATACAGGTTAATGAAATGCATGCTCAGTATTAATTTTCTGACATCACAAAGGGGGGCTGGGGGTACCTGCCTGGGGGCGTGTCAGACATGGCTTTGTTTTTATGGGTGTGCAAATTTGGGGTGCTATACCTTTTTAACTGGAAGGAAGTGCATGGAATTGTTAATACCGCACAACAGTGGAACAAGTAGTGGTACACTACTATATATGTTTATGGGGGATGGGTACCTGACAGTGGGTACCTGCACTTTAACAGAATGTGTGCTGTCATTAGCAAACACAGTCAGCCTCTTAAACACAACTGTCCATTTGTACTAGTAGGCGGTAGCCACTTAAATCCTGCCATTTAAAGATATCTTCCTTCTGAGTGACACTGACAGACTGTAGCACACATATCCAGCCACCCGGCTATTTGTCTGACAGTGAGCAAAAATGTGTTCCTGTGTCCATGACCAGAAGTAACACGTAGCCAGCCAAAGCCACAAATCTGTTTAGGGAAAGAGAATGTGTTCTTGTGCCCATGACCAGAAGTAACCCGCAGCCAGTCAAAGCTACGAGTCGTTATGCCAGTGAGAGGGAATGTGTTCCTGTGACCATGCCCTGCCAGAAGGAGCCTGCATCAAGCCACAGCGACCACACTTCTTATTATTAGTAGTTTACAGTGTGTATGTACTAATTTGTCATTCTATGGAATTTCCTTGAACTGTTTGAATGCTTTCTTTAAAATTTTAAGAGATGCACTTGAGAAACATATACAGTCAATTTTTTTTCTTTTTTTACAGGTTTCCAGTTTCAAACAGAGTAACGGACCGGAGGACAGGAGTACTGCAGTACTGTCTACAACCACCTATAGGATATCAGTTTCAGGTAAGTATATCAATCTTATTTCATCATTTCTTTTAGGTATTTCATTTTTTAAAGCAAGTGTAAATCATACAAAGTAGGTGACATGTGCGGCAGATAATAAATTTTTCATGCACATCAGTCGCTGGCTTACTTCAGCAGGTCATGGGGTTGAACAAAGGCTTATCCAGACAATGACAAGACTTCTTGAAATGTAACTTAAGACATTGGGCTAGTGCATGTCACACTCACTAAACTTGTTAGTTGGTCTTGGTGTGGCTTACTAATAGCTTGGTATCTGTAGAGCAGGATATAACAGACAGTAGCAGCCACACTTAATTAGAACAGAATGTGTTAGTGCAATGAAGTAAGAATTATTTCTTCTTCATCTGTTTTCAGGTCTGTGTGTTGCCATCAGTGCTTTCTTTGAATAAGAACACATGCAACTGGTATGAATCCAGTGGATACACCGAAAACCTGTAAAGAAGTCAAAACAAAACCACTAATGAACCTTGCTTCCAAATGATCCTCCCCCCCTAGAAAAATACTTACCTTTCTTGGCTTGACGGTTTTCTTACAGCAAATTTCTCAGCAGGCCAAAAAATGTGCGACCCAAGTATTACTGGATGACCTGTGAGAGAAGAAACAGCAATGATTACATATATATGTATGTGTGTGTATATATATATATATATATATACACACACACACATACATATACATAAATTAAATGTCTGGTTCTGTGGAAAAACATGAGAGTGCAATATACAATAACTTACCAATGGTAGTATGAGACTAGTACATGCACACATAGGGCATCTTGTTACAGCCAGAGCAGCAGACTTTCCAACCACCATTGCATCATCACATCATTGTTCACACAATGGTCATCTGCAGCTATCATCATCTGGCAAGACACTGTGCATCAGCCCAGTCAGTGTAGGCAGCAGAAGATAGAAGTACAGGAGCAGCAGCAGGTGCCATAGTCGTTGTAGGAGTGGGTGCACGCATACATCAGTGCGTCAGGAAATAATTGAGAACTTTCAGCACATTTTATCATGTTAGTTGTCTTCATCTGAAGTCTGGAATTTTTGGGACACTTTGACAGCAGCCATTTCTGGGGGCACACTTAGGGAGAGTGGGAGCATGCATAAAACAGTGTGTCAGGAAATAATTAAGAATTTTCTGCACATTTTATCATGTTATTTGTCTTCATCTGGAGTCTGACATTTTTGGGACATCATCTGCAGTACAGCATGCGGTTTTGGAGACCACATCTCAAAAAGGACATAGATAAGGACATAGACAGGATAGAGTCAGTCCAGAGGAGGGCAACTAACATGGTGCAGGGGCTGCACCGGAACCCATATGAAGAAGACAGACTAAAGGAGATTAATATGAAAACCATTAAGGAAAGGAGGGGGCATGATAGAAACTTTAAAGAACATAAAGGGAATCAACAATGTCCAAGAGGTTAGCATCTTTCAGAAAAAGAGATGTGCAAGAACATGGGGGCTAAATTTGAAAATAATCGGGGGATGGATCTGGGGCAACATCAGGAAGTCTTTTGTTATGTAGAGGGTTTTGGATACATGGACAATGAAAAACTAATGCTCTACATTATGGTGTGAGAGCAGCAGTTGGAGCACAGCCATTATTTGAAGTTGGTGACCCTCAATGCACTCCAACCGCTGCTCAATGTTCGACACCCTATTGTGCAGATGGTCCACCTCACTCCACATCAGGCCCAAATTGGCCTGTGTGGCAGGTATTATTGCAGGGTTGCTAGTGTCCCCTGAAGGTGCTGGAACAGACACTTGCTCCAGGGCAGGACCATGCTTAACCCCACATGCAGGTGGAGGTCATGCTGCCACTTGTTGCCCAGCAGAGACAGCAGGCATATTCCATCCTTGTTTGGCAACCTTGGCCTCCCTCTTTGCACAGTGGTGGTTTGCAAGGTGGGTGCACTGCCCACCTGTCCCCAGATGACTCCCCTTGGGACCACGATGCACAACCACACCACAGATATTATACTTCATGACACTGGGGTCATCAGCACCAGGCACTTGACTGAAAAAAGCCCACACAACAGAGGTCCAGGAAGGACCAGACACAGGCGGGGGGCCCAGGTGTTATTTGCTGCTGCTTAACAATTGGGGGTGCAACCTGCTGATGATGATGAGACTGCTGTGGCTCCTGTATCAATTCCTGCTGCTGCTGAGCCGCTGGCACAAGGGCCATGGCAGGTGGTGGTGGTGGTGCTGGTGGTGGTGGGGCAGTAGTAGTAGGTGGTGCCACCAGTGGGGGTGCTTCCATGGCACCACTACCTCCTGCTTCATGGAGGGGACCACTTGCACGATATAATGTACTCCTGTTCAGACGCCACCACGCGTCAGTACTCCCACACTCACTGCTCTTCATCAACCAAAGGTGCCGCTCTCCATTTTACTCTCTCTCTCTCTCTCTCTCTCTCTCTCACACACACACACACACACACACACACAAAGTTAACAATTGACTACTGTACTGAAAACAGTGCACAACTCAACTTAAGAGGCAATCAAAATAAAAAAAACAGCTAATTAACAAAATAAGCCAAATGCTAAGCAGATTCAAGCAATATACTTCTCTTTCCTGTCTCTTCTGTCACAAAACCTCCTTCTCCCACACAAGGTAAGGAGAAAGTGAAAGTCTTTCACTGTCTTGCCTGATTAACTTCCTGCCTGAGCCATGTGACCTACAGACCGTAACACATGTGATCTCTGGGCTGTTTCAATTATGACTCACTTCGCCTTCAACAAAAAACAATGTGAAGTGAATACAAAGTCGGCATAATGTGAAGTCATTATAAGGCGAAGTCATTATAAGGCAAAGTAGTGTGATTCTATGGGGACTTTGAGTAGCATTTTACGACACGGAGTGGGTGACTTCACCCCGACTTCGCTGGCGAAGTAAAACACTGCTGCATCTCTGACAGTTTCTGATGAGATACTGAATCAAATGCCCTGCTGTAATGAAGGTAAATGACATCCACTGGTAACCTTTGATCCAGAGCCTGGCTCACAGGTTTCTATGCCCTAGGTGCATAGTTTTGCACCTTTTAGCATTGAATCCCAGCAGCCATGCCTTCAACCACTTCTCAGGTTTTCTAAGATTCCTACACATTCTCTCCACCCCCTCCTGAGTATCCAATTAATTACAGATTTTTGTGTCATCTGCAAAAATGCATGCTCTCCCTTCCCATTGTTCCGAAATCTCACTTATGAAGATACTAAAGAGGACTGGTCCCAGTACTGAGTCTTGCAGAACCTAGCTTGTCACTCTCCCCTCAATAGAGTAAGTGCTATTTACCACCATCCTCTGTTGCCTAGCCATTCACTAGTTTTTTTACCCAGTTTACCACTTTGGATGCCACCCCTAAACTGCTCAATTCCTTAATCAGTCTTCCATGTGACACAGTGTTGAAGGTCTTGCTGAAGTCTAAGTAGGCCATGCCCACTTCCATTCCTTGATCTAGTTTCCTTGTCACACAGACAAAGAAATCAATCAGATTCATCTGGCAGGACCGCCCCCCCAGGAATCCATGCTGCCTTTGGTGTTGTATGCCATTGTATTTAAGATACTCCACTAGCCTTTCCTTTAACAGGATTTCCATTAAGTTCCCACCATTTAAGTGAGACTCACCTGCCAATAGTTGATAGCCTTCTCCCTGTTGCTGCCTTTTGGAACAGGATTATGTCTGCTTTCCTCCAGTCCTCTGGAACCACTCCTATTTCTAATGAGTTGTTAAATAAGGCTATCAGTGGTACAGAAAATGCCTCCCTGAGTTCCCTTAACACCCTTGGATATATCCCGTCTGGTCCCATGGCCTTGTCCACTTTCAGATTTGCAAGTCCCTTCAGGACTCCTTCCTCTGAAAATGGACTTCTGTCCACCTCCCCCCCCCACACACACACACACAACACCCATGAAGTGTTCATGCTGCTCCTTGGTGGTCCATTTCCCTCTTTCTCCACTGTGAGGACTGATCAGAAATACCTGTTCAGGAGTCTACCTTTTCCTGATCTTTGTCTGTGCAGTCTCCCTGTTCTGTTCCTGTCCTCCTTATCCTCTCTATCCCTCACCTTGCTTTCCTCTTCCCATTTATGTACCTGAAGAAAGTCTTGCCCCCTGTTGCTACCTAGTTTGCTATCTTAATCTTTCCTCCTGGTCCAGTCCCCTCTTTGGTCTGAAGTATGACAGAATTCATTTCTAGTATGGTTGACAAAGTTATCACTTTTCTCCCAGGAAATCAAGTTGGTTCAGACCACCAATCATTTGTTTGCAAGTGGTCCTCAGAAATTATCTTTCAGTACCACACTTTAAGAAAGCAATTTTTTTAGAGAATATGTTTGAAGGCAAATGTTCAGCTCTCAATACAATCATAGGTGTAGTGATAGTAAGAGATAGCATTGTACACAATGAACAAAGTAAGATTGTGGTTTTTATGGTTTAGATTTGTGATGTAATTTCCTTGTCCAGATCTACAGTTCATTCAGTTTTTACATGTATCAGCCCATTAGTAGGTTCTGGGAGTTTGAACAGTTCTGGTTTCATATCATAGGCAGGGGAATTGGTTGTTAGGCAGGATGACCCAGATACTGTAGCTCAAATGCTTGAAAAACTGGATATATGGTCATAAACAACAGGCATTCTAGTCATTCCAGACTGTGCATTGTGCAATAGTCACATTGTGGTTTCTTCCTCCTGAGGTCCTCTTCTATCAGCAATACTGTTTGTGTTCAGACTGTAAGCCATGGCTGATGCACTTCCATCTTTGCATTTCAGTGCAAGTAGGCCTTGCAAAGTTATTTCCCCTGAAGAAATTGCTTTTACACAGCACATAGAATAGGAGTGGTGATGGGGGGAAACACAGCCCTGAGCAGCACCAACAATGAAACCAGAAGTAGTGCCAAGCAACGGGAACAGACACTGTGGATGAGGCAGAGAACTATTCTGACAGCTAGGAACTTTGATGAGACAAAGCCAAACAAAGAACAACACACACATTAATGGGGAACCATTGCCACTGCATAAAACAGAAAACTACACACAAAGCAGAAATATTGATGAAGCTATTTCAAGAGATGAACAGTTAAGATGGCAATGCCATAATTTAGAGCCCATTATGTCAGGAGTTCCTCAAGACTCAATTTTGGACAATTATCCGAACAATTTTCCTAACATGCCTACACAAATTCATTATCATCTATATGCATATGGCACCATTTTATTTATGGAAGAACAGACAGTGTCACAGATTCAACATGAATTACAGAATGATTTTGATCTGCTTCAAATGTATTTCAGTAACTCTAGATTGGTCATGAATACCAAAACAAACTCAAATTATGGTATTCCATATAGAAAAAAAACTAATCCATTATTGTCTACTTTGAAAATATTTACTTTTAATAATCAGATGCCACAATTGATGCACAGTTACAAATATCTAGGAGTATGGTTGGACGAAAGTCGTAAAAGGAATCTCCATATTGACAATTTGGAGAACAGTTTGGGTAAACGTTTAGGATTTCTACATAAGCATAAACTGTGTATGGATCAACAAACCAGGAAACCTGTAGTGACAACTATGGTATTAACGTTTTCTGATTATGGCAAGGTATTATTTGTGAGAGCCTCAAGTATAGAGCTAGCGAGACTTGATGTGATGCAACATAGGCGTGCTGGCTTCATACATGATACTCCTCACATGACCCATGGTTGTTATTTATTAAATAAATTAGACTGGTTAAAATTAAAAGATCAGAGAAATCATAACATAATTTTACTTATGTATAAATGCTATAAGAATTAGGTTGCAGATTATCTACCAAATTAACTATCGAGGAGAAAAATTAAATCAAGTTTACGATCTGCCTCTGATTTACAATATATCCCAAGAAAGTGCAATCTGGAAATTGGTAGAACTCATTTTTTTTACTAAGGGCTCTATGTTATGGACTTTTGGTGTGGGCAACCTGACAGAGTTGGAGATGGCACTGAGTTCATGGATTCACTGCCGTGGTCCTGTTGTCTTTGTCCTGTGTGTGTTATATCTGCTCATAGCCTGGCAGTGACTGGACTTCTTGATCTTGGTCACTTGCCAGTCCATATGTTTGGGGCTGGTGGGGGGGGTTGAATTCTGGGAGGGCAGGCTTGAAATCCCCATCACCCTGCTGTAGGTTTAGGTGGGTTTTCAGGGTCTCACTAGGAGCTGCCTGTCTGACCAGTTCCTCTTGATGTACCTCTCTGCCTTTTCTGGGTTCCCAAAAGTGCTCAGGATGCCACTGCAGATGATGTAGAGCTTGACAGAGTACTGTAGGTGATAGGATACCCCCATGATCTGGAAGTGCGTTCTAGCCTCAGTGAATCCCCTTTTGACAGAGAGCCAGCTCTGCAGAGTAGTTGTTTAAGCTGTAGATCTGATGTCCTCACCAGAATATGGGGCACAACAGCTATGCCAGCACCAACATGTGTTATTTCTTGGGAAATCTGAATAATTTAGTAGGCATTGTCATTGTGCTTCTTCCTGCCTTTGGTAGGGGCACCAGGGATTTGTGCACCCCTTCTGTCTCCAAGGCAGGGCACCACGTGTGCTTCAAATTGTGGAGTAATTCCCTTTGGAGGAATGTGAATGCATTCTGCTGTTATGCCACCTTTGGGAACCATATGGAGGGTAAATTGTTCCTCTGGCTGTGACTTTCAATGAACTCCACCTGGTTCCACAAAAGTCTCACCATCCTTTTGAGCTCCTGGATGTGGGCCTTGTGGTGGCTGATCTTATCATCGATGTATGAGAGGAAGGTTTCAGCGTCTCTTATGCGGTTGTTAAATGCTTGAAGTTTATCTTCCACATGAGCCACATACCTCTTCAAAAAGTAGATGTCTTGCAGAACTTGCTGAAACATCCGTTTATCTCAATTGCATCTGAGTTGGGGGTAAAAGGCATTGGTGCCGCCACTGTCACCTTAGCACAAAACATTCTCCATGAGCTGCCAAATTCTACCAAAGAAATCTCCCTGAAGTACAAAGTAAACTGGATAAGGCTATGAGTTTTGTTAAGGTGGAATTTTCCAACCAAATACCATCGGTTTCAGGAGTTACAGCTGGTCTGATGTATAGATTTTAAATGGATTTCGAGTAGAGAAGGCTGGAGCTTTCAGCCTACGCTTCCATCCCAGTTCTTGCCTCATGTATTCACCCTCTATGGACTCATTTGTTTACCTAGTTAAATATGTTTAAAATGAAATAAAACATTTTTTTGTCCTTAATATCTATGTATCCCCATGTACAGTACTGTGTCTATGTATCTAACCTGCTTGTTGTTTTGTCGACTCAATGTGCCAAACCACAAAATGTATATGTACTCGTTCACCTATTATGTTGTATTGATGTACCCTGTAATACCTGTTGTACTCTCCCGGGTCGTTCCTGAAAATAGGCATACAACTTGCCTAGTGTACCTACCCGGTTAACAAAAGCTAAATAAATAATACTGTGAATGTAATTTAATTTGTGGAAGGAATGGTTGCTGTTTTATGGGTTTATGGGTTGCAGTTAAGGGTGAGTAAATATGAAAACTGTCAACTTTGCTTTTGGTTTGATCCAGACAACCTCACTTTAATTCAGCTTGGTCCTTGGTAAGAGGGTCAAGCATGGTAAAAATACAGGAAGAGGTATCCCTTTTCAGCCCCACATCTACTCCAGTCAATTCCAACCTCTTTTACCCTCCACTGTTCATTTGTTCAATTAAAATAAAAGTTCAGTCAGCACCTGACACAGTGCCAGCAGCCAAAAATATATGTTTTATAAAAATTATTTGTGTGATAGTCAAGGCCACTGTTTTTCATTTTTTACCAGAAAACCTGGTAAAATTCTGGAATTAGGGCTGCCTGAAAACTGGTAAAAACAAAGATTTCATGGAATCTGGCATTTTATATCAGATCAGTACATCTACAAAACTTGTATTTTTCTTATAATTCCTTCCTATACTAGTTTCAGTTTGCTTCATTTAATGCTCTATATATTAAACCTTCTTTAATTCTGATTATTTATGCACATACTAAAAAAATGATAGCAGAATCCTGGTAAAATCCAGAAATTAGAGTAACAATCACCGGTGCAATTCTAGAATCCGAAGTCTTGAAAATGGAATTTCATTGTTTTAATTACCATAAATCAGTGGCCTTGGTGATAGTGGACCAATATTGCAAGTAACTGGGTGGGGAGGGGGGGAGTGGTGGCCAAAGGGCAAGGACTAGCCACTTGATAAGTAACAAGAGTATTGTTTTTCATTATTTTGCCAAAGATTGAAGTGATCCGAAGGGTTCCAAAACTTTCACTGGGATGAACCCAAAGCAAAAGTGACAAATTACTGCATTTTTATAGAACACAAATTTGGCATTAGCTCATCCATAGTTGTAGTGCAGCACATCTAATGGCTGTTTTGTTGTAGTTCCTAGTTGCTAGTCACAGCCTTAGTAAAGAAATATATAAGCCAACAATTCCAAAATGTATGTCCATACTGCATCAACATAGTCTGGATACTGTAGTTTACTTGTGCAATATGGCTGGCTTAAACCTAATAAATATGTTCAGTCAGACTGGTTTCTTATTGTACTTAATGTTCTGAAATTGATGGTCTTCACAATTGGAAAGGCTTTTGCCTGGAGTTCAGTGTCCAAGCAGCCAGGCACTCCCATTTCCTGAGCTACACAAGCAGTTCCTCTCAGCCTTATTGTGAAGCAGTTTTTCTTTGCAGCCAAAGGCTTTGTTGGTCTGTCCTCTGAGCTGACTGGGGCCTACCCCCGTCTGCTGTTTCTGTGTTGTTTTCCTGCTTCTGGTTTGTATCTTTCCTCCAGCTGTGTGCTTACTTGTGTTTTGTGTGTCTTGTTTTGGGGCCTTGTTCCCTGTTTTCTGTGTTGCTGTGATTTGGTTTTGTCTTTTGGGGCTTTGTTTCTAAGCTCCTGGCATACTGCTACTCAGAGCTGTATCTCCATGTTTTATTATAGTTTTGCAACTCTGTGTACTCCATACAAAGTGTTGCTTCTATGTTTATTCAACCTAAGCTCCTGGCACTCTGCTGCTCCAGAGCTCATACTACTTGCTTTAAGTTACTCACAACGTGAGCTGCTTTTAGTTACAACACTCAAATGCCTTGCAATGCAACTGCAAACATTATCTGTGTGTTCAGCTTAGCTATTGCTGTTTTTCTTGTTGCATACTTAATTGATTTCACCTGATTCTGGCTCACTCTGAACCCTGGCTATACAGCTGAATCATGCTCAACTCATTCTACTTGCCTCATTACTGCAGTTCATTGCACTGCCTGTGACAGCTGCTTTCAGAGTATTGTGCCTCCTTTGTTTTATGTTTATTGCAGTTTGCAACTTAGTGTACTCAATACAGACCCTGCTTCTATGTTTGTACACCTGCTTCAAGCTCTGAACCCTGCTATGCAGTTCAGTCCTTTTATTCCCTTTGAACAGTGCTGTTCTACTCTGAGGTTGGCTAAAGCTCCTGCTGAGGATATTAAATTAGCTTTAATATCTACATGTGGTTCTCGACCCTTCCATTGCTTCATTGTTTTTCCTATGGTGGGGACTGGGAGGTGTTTGGGGGGTTGTGGCCAATGTGGCTAATTATTTCTGTTATAAATCCTGTCTTCGCCACCAAAAATTCTCAGTGTTTGTCACTTTGATTTGGCTTTGGAAATGCCGGGCTAGCTTACCCCACTATTCAGTGCTGTTTCATTGCCTATGTTATGCAGACCTACATGCAGGTCCACTTATTACTACTGTTTACTGACCTACGTGCAGGTCCACACTTGCTTACATAATCGTTGCTCCTTGCTTATGCAAACCATTGCTTCATGCCTACTGCCATCCCCTTGGCTTCAGCCGCTGGGATTCTACTGCACTCAATTCTGCATTTGACCTTGCAAGGTCTCAGCACTCAATGCACATTACGATCTCAGCATGCCATGCTCATTCAGCTCACCATCTTTTCAGCTCTCAATCAATTTCTGAGGCATGCCAGCCATTCTATTCTGGCACAGGGTTCCTGCAGCAGATGGTCTCACTCTTCATTTAGTCTGCATCCCGAGCGTGTCCAACTTGGGGCGGGATCCTTCTCACCTGGCTCATAGCTGGAAATGTACTCACCCCGGGCTTGGCTTTAGCTGCCTGCTACGTGACAGCAGCTCCTGGTGTAGAATTTAAGACTAGTGGTGAAAGGTGGAAAAAGTTATCTCCTTTGGCTCTAGTGTTCAATTATAATGGTTAGCCATTGACTTTAGTGGTTTCCCTAGCAAGGCACCTTCACCACATTCTCCCTACAACTGCCTCTGATTCACCTGGTTTGATTTATGGTGGGTAGGCCAGGTGAGTGCCTCAGCAGTCATTGCTCTCCTCCTGCGCCTTGGTTGCGCATATTGTTGCAAAGTTTTCTCGCAACCTTCCACGGCGTTCTCGCTAGAGGGTTTGCATGAGAGCCTTCCTCCAAATTGGAATATTTTCCACCTCCCTTTAATTGGGTTTCCCCAAATTCCAGCTGTGGAGCCGTCACTAAATAAATTATCCAAGCCTGAAGGGAAGGTGACCAAGGCCTTGGATCCCCAGAGATTTCCTCCTCATAGGTTTTTTTTTCCCTCTCCTCCATTGCCTCAGGTCATAACTCTTAGTTAGCATAGTAGTGTCTCCTAGTTTCCTTATGTAGGTTCCACTGTTGCATGGAGGTGGAGGATGTCCTGCCATTCCCTCTCTCCTTAGGGGATCCCTAATCTCACTGCAAACCTGGGCATTTCATTACGTTATCAAACTGAGCATCTCATTTCATTATCAAACTATCTAGGCTTCTCTACTCCTACGTCACAATTACTGCTACTCCATCACAGTTGCTGCTTGCTCATATGCTTCATGTTGCCTCCTCCTTTGGGGTATGAATATATTACATTTCTTTTGGGGATTCCTAAGGTACCTTTAGCCACAGGAATCATGCCGTGGCACCTCTAGGGGTGGAACCCTCTCTGAGGGTTCCTTGCCTTTCGTAGCCCTACAGGAGTGGTAATTCCTCTGGAATAGAGAGTGCGAATGGCCAAAACCAAACTAATACAGCTGCACAAGCATAACACTATACTGGCTGTGTAGGACAGTGAATTGGAAAGGCTTTTGCCTGGAGTTCAGTGCCCAAGCAGCCAGCCACTCCCACCTCCTGAGCTATATAAGCAGTTCCTCTCAGTATCATTGTGAAACATTCTTTCTTTGCCCCACCATCCTCTCCTCCTCCTCCTCCAGCAGCAGCACTTCTTTCCTCAGGGGATTCCTAAGGTACCTTAAGCCATGGAAATCATCCCATGGCACCTCTAGGGGTGGAACCCTCTCTGTGGGTTCCTTGCCTTTTGTACCCCTACAGGGTGGTAATTCCTCTGGAATAGAGAGTGTGAAGGGCCAAAACCAAACTAACACAGTTGCACAAGCATAACACTATATTGGCTCTGTAGGACAGTGAAATAGAGTACATTCTGTAGCCCAAATGGCTACTCCATGTCTATACATGTGCTGTCCATACCCTAAATGTGAAACCTTTTAAAATCCATTTTACTCAACTTCTGGCTAAAGCTGTTGTATAGGGCTGGGTCTATCTTTTCAAAGCACTATTAGTATCAGAGAAATTAAAAGAATGTTTAATAATTTGCAAAAGTATGTTTATCCTGTGGGGTTCACATGCACTTCCTCACCCTCTGGACAGCCTACACAGGCACACTTCCTGCTAACACAAAGAGGCTTGTTAAAATAAACTTAAATAAAATGTTTCTTTCACACATATGTCCACAAAAGCAACAAATCAAATGTAGTTTTTTTTAAATTATTTTCTAGCTAAACATTTAGACATTGCGCTCGATTTTCAAAGGTTGATGCAGGTCTTGCATCAAGTCCTGCATGAATCCCCTTCTTTGGTGCAGCTGCACCAAACTCTTTTGACATAGCTGCACCTAATTTTAGTATGTTGGGAGCAATTGCTACAGTTTTAACATTTTATGGTAGCTTCTGCCAAATATTTGATGCAAGTCCCATAAAAATGGTCCCTCAAATGGCACAAGTTAGACAAGGGAAAACCTGATCTAACTTGTAGCATTTGGCCCTCAGGATTGAAAATCCGGGTGGGCAATCAAGAGAATGTACAAGCTCTGTGTGTCAAATGATCGGTGCATCAGGGGCTTGTGGCATTCTCAAGGCTCTGAAAATTGAGCCCATGGAGACAATTTCATTAAGGTGATCCTAGTCTAAACCAGATCATGCTATATCATCAAAGTTTGATTCTTCCTGAAATGACACACATCCTAAAATGTTAGATTCAGTTTTAATCTAAAGACATACTGCTGATAAAGAAAATATCAACTGATGTATCATTTATTACATAGGAAATTCTGGAGTACAGATCTCATTAAACTTTTTTTTTTTAAATTTGCCAAGAATTGGCAACTGTTCCTCCTTTTTTGTCTGTGGTCTAAATGGATAGCCTACTGTGCGTGGGCTTTGCCAGAATGTGGATACCCTATTGTGGGTATCACCATGATGTGGATAACCTACTGTGTGTGTGTGTCTAAAATGTGATTGTACTGGTTTGTCAGATAATAACTGGCAGTTTTCCTGTGATCTGATTGACTTAGAATAGATACCTGTTGTATAATTAGAAATGGTACGTCCATGTTTAACACCACTTTGCCATTAATAACATAGTTTACCTATCTTCCATGTTGTTCAAAGGCACATTGCTGCATTAGGTTACTTAAGGTAATAAACTACTGTAGTGTTAATGCTGGAGGTAAGGTTCATGAATACATGACCATATGTTGTTTTGCAGCCCAAGAGCAACTTTGATCAAATGTCTTTACAGCTAAACTGGTAAGCAGCTGCAGCTCTGTTGCAATACAATGCAGAACTGAGTTGCAACTTGTAGGCAACAGTTTTTACAAGACTTTGTGCTGAATCTAGCAACACATATGCAACTCATTAACAAATCCAAAAGCAACTTATTGGTGCGAGAGTTTATTGTGAACTACACTGTAAATGAAAAAAGTCAATGAGTCTGACATGTCCCTCTCCTGTATCCAGACAGCTACAGAATTCAATATTATGCTGAATGCCTGCAACCATTGATAAATGGGAAATAATGTCAGTAAAAGTTTTTGGGCTTTAGTACTATATAGAGAAAAACTGCCAATGATGGAAACCTCTAGGATATAGAGGACAAGTGATCTGCCATTTCTTCTCAGGCATGCTAACTGTGCTATAAGGCATGCTGTTTCTTTCTGTCCCTTCACCAATAAATGTAAATGTTTTTATCCTGTAATATAGGTCTCTTTGAGGAACTGTTACAACCTGAGTCTAAAACATTCAGCCCTCCCCACTTGCATCACTTCCGTTGCAAGCTTGTTCCATACCTTAGCCACTTTCTTAGTGAGAAAATGTTTGCTCACATTACCCCACTTGTTTTCTTTTCCCACTGAATTGCAAGGTACACCCCCTAGTTGTACTGTGACTAATATTAGCTAAAAAAAGCATTCACCTGTTCTGTCCAATCCAATCCTTTTAAAAATGTAAAAATAGAAATCATATCTCCTTTTATCCTTCTTCTTTCCAAAGAACATACCTGGCATGACACAGTTGCTATGTACATTACCTCACCTCATGCTTGCTGCAGTGGCAGTTCTGGCTCATCCTCTTTCTGGCACTGCAGCTTCCTGCCTGCAAAAAAAATAAATTAATTAATTAAAAAAAATATCAGCAGCAACGGACCACCACCACTACCACTGGTGCCACTAGACACAGGGAAATGGTAATGATGTTGTGTAAATAGGTTAGTTGGTGGAACCAGGGAAACTAGCCCAGGGTTATTATCCAAGTCACTGACTTCTATGGGACAATTCATTATTTTAATAATGCTGGGCCACTAGCCCAATATAGTCCCTGCTAGCCTACATAGGCTGATACTTTTTAATTCATTTTCTAAAATATGTATATGGACCTTACAGTCATTACCTTAAGGCAGTGCTAACTTGTTTCTGCTGGTTTCTGGCAAAAGTTTAATTTTTGTTATACTGCAGCTGAACCCGTGGTCAGCTGATTCCTTCCACTTCCCAGTCCGCACGACCCTCCCCTGTGCTCAGACATTATGTGACATCTAAGAAGCAGGGAGAGTGCTGTAGTGCACACCATACAAGTCTATCGGGACAGTTTTCAGAGCATAATTATATACAAAATGTTTAGGCAACCTTGGAAAAAAATTAAAATCTCCACTCATCTTATGTGGTCTTATTAGTTGAGTGGTGGCTTTCATTTGTCTCCAAGGTTGCCTAAACATATATAAATATGCATTGATGTCTGTCCCCACAGACTTATGTATGGGGAATGCCTTCATACTCTCCCTGTTTAGATGTCACAAAGCATCTGAACATGGGGATAGGGAGGGAATATCAAGAAGTAGAGGGGATCAGCTGGCCTTGGGTTCAGCTCAAGTTATGATTCCCTCCCTCCCAAACACGGGATGGTACAAAATTCTATAATTTTCTTTTGTACAATGCTTTATACTCCTTCCCTATACGATCCCCATCTGACCGGCTCCCCCAGCTCCTTCCCCCACAATTAGTGGGGCTTACCTTATGCCCGGTCCTGGGAGCGGTGCCTGTGGAGAGTCGGTTGCCATCCTGCCTCTGGTTTTTCCTCCATATCCTCCCCATTTTTACCCGACGGCCCCAGGAGAAGGTTGCATGCATGTGGAGGCACACATGCACCTTACAACCCCGGTAACGACCCTCCTTTGCCCACCCCATTGGCCTATCACCAGCACCCTGCTTGTGCAGCCCCTTGGCCTCCACCAAGGGGCAGCCATGAGCGAGGGATACCATACCCTCTCCCCTGAGAGGAGAGTTGCCTCTCAGCAGCTCCATCCAGCTCCACCCTCCCTCCCCATGCAGACTTCCGATGACCCAGGCTTGCTTCCGAACCTGAGTTGCTGGCATGGCATGCCGCGAGGTGAGACGTCCAGCGCCTCAGCCCTCTGAGCCATCGGGCCGCTTACAAAATTCTACTTTTACCAGAAACAAGATAGTGCTGCCATAAGGTAATGGGCTATAAAGCCCAAATAGATAATATTTTGGAAATTTACTTTAATTACTGATCATCTTAGAGGGTAATAAGTGGTTTTGCTTTGCCCCCCCAACAACACATTATCTTCTCTTATCTGTTTATTAATGTTCTTACATTCTCTATCTCTATCTTCTTACCTTGTCCTAACACATTTTTTATCTAAAGCTCCCCCCTTTTTAACTCCTATAGAGTCTTATACCCCTTGCATATCTCTCCACTGTTTGTTTCTGCTCTCATTTCTGTGTTTTCTCCATATTAACCTATTTTTCTCTTTAACAGGGCTGACAGGAGGATGACTCTTTTCATATCAGATAAGTATTACTCTACATCTAAACAGTTCACTCTTTCCTATCTACTCTCTAAGAACTATGACTCCTTTGTGAACCCCTCCCTATATTTTATTTTACAGGTCCAGTGGGTGTCATCTCTTCAAGATTTCTACTTCTGGCTCCCTAGTACCCAAGTAAGGGAACTTCTAATTAACAATACTTGATGGGTTAATTGTAATGGTTCATGTGTGTGTGTGTGTGTGTGTGTGTGTGTGTGTTTGTGTGTCAATATGATACATACCACAGCATTTTTTTTCTCCTTTCTGTAAAGCTTTTTGACATGGTGATTGATGTAGGTGAGCTCTCATCCCTGTCCTTCATATTCCATGTGTGGAACTTACCTTCCCTGGTCCCACAGAACCCTAAGTTCCCCCTCCCCATGGATTGCCCCCTGTAAAGCAGCCCCCCATTACATCCAGTATTGGGCCAGTGGTCCAGGTGGTTACACAGGACAGATGTAGGCGGGCATGATTTCATGAAGCCTGCACTGACATTTTTTTCCATTTTATCCCCTTAGATCCATTGCCATGGTGGCATGTAAGTGTGTGTGCATGGAGGCATACTCATGCAATGAAACTGTCACCCCCTCCCTTCGATGTTGCTCAAGCTTTCTGTGCTAACCCCAGGCCTCCACCTCAGGGCAACCAAGGGATAAGTCAGCACGCCTCTCCACCCCTGGAGAGGAGAACTGTCTGAGAGATTGTCAGTCCTCTCCCCCTCTGACTGACCCCAGGCAACCAGAGCTTGTTTCCAAATGACGGTCACTGGCACAATATGATAAGGTGCACAGCACCTCAGCCCTCCATGCCACTGGGCTGACCTCACATTGCAGCAATTGTTTTATTGCTGGCTGTCAAGTGGGAGGTATGCTATGCTCAACAGTTGCCACAGATGGGTGTGTGAGTGTGCAGAATACATAATCTGCAATGATTTATAGATAAGCAATACCATTCTGACTGTAATGATGAATACTGTTGTCAATATCTGCCGTGGAAAACTTTTTGTGTGTGTGTTTGTAGTGTATGATGCACACATCACAACATTTGTCTTATACTTGAACAGCTGCTGTTTTGGAAGGTATGCAGTACTATGATTGGTAGCTATTTCTGTTCAAGGGTATGTATGTGTGTGTGTGTGTGTGTGTGTGTATGTGTATATCACAGTTCTCAGCATTTTGTTGATAGCCAACAGCTTGTAGGTGGATGTGTGGCAGAAAGTGGTGCATGTGATAATGTCAATATTTTGCTGTGCGCATGTGTGTGTGTGTACGAGCAGTGAAGTCACTATTACTTTGTTGACATCCAGGCATTTGATGGCTTGTAGTTGGGGGGGGGGGGGTATACTTAAGCAATAATGAATGACAAGGCATGTGTTGTTGTGAGATTTACACGTGCCTTGAGTGGTGTGTCACAAGGTGCAACTAAGTGACTTTAACCACACAAAAAGTATGTAAATCGCACTACTGCACATGCCCTGACGTGCATTATTGCAATTGTAAAATGTATCTGTTATTAAAAAATTAAAATAACAAGCATTTGTCAATGCCGAATGTTTGCTTGCTGATATTAGCATTGGACGTGTAGGAGTTAGACAGATGCAGAATAGAAATGACAGTGAAGTATTGAACTCATACCAACCTCACCTCCAACCTGTAGAGATGGACAGGCATTGGGGTGTACCTTGGGGTCATCGCCCATAACACTCATGGCATTTCACCTCACCTTATCCTGCAGACACAGACAAGTATTGAGGTGTGCCTTGGGGTGTTCAGCTTTATAGTCACCCCATTTCATAAGGACATATGCTGAAATGGGTGCAGTATAGAAAAATGGGGTGAACTCTGGGGCCAAAGCGTCTAAGGCACACTTTGATGCTTGTCACTGGCTTTAGGGTGGGGGTGGGGGTGAAATGGCATGAGCATTACAGCCAGCAATCCAAAGGCACATCCCTGATGCTGGTCAGTCTGTACAGGGTGAGGCATTATGGTAAGAAACCCTAACACCCTAGGCATTTGTTGGTATTTGCACTACAAATTTTCAACATGGCCTTTTTGTGACCCCCACCTCATGAAATGATTTGGGACCTCTGCTCATGAACAGTGGCACTGTGATTTTGTTAATCTGTCCCAAACATTGATTTCCCACAGTGACCACACCATTCTGCACCAGATGTGTGAAACCTGGAGTAAAAATATTACAAATTCTCGAAGTTACGATTGTGCGAGGAAACTGTGCAACACACGCTGGTAACATAGTTATTTTATGGACTTTTGTCACCAAATTTTCAACATAGGCATTTTGAGACCTCCACTCATGAACAGTGTCACTGTGATTTTCTTAATCTATCCTGAACACTGATTTCCTACAGTGACCGCACTATTGTGCACCAGAAGTGCAAAAACACATTTTAGCCAGGATGTGAAAAATGACAGATGTATGGTTCAAAAGGAGGTGTGAAAAAATGCCAATGCTGAAAATCTGGAGTGAAAATATTACAAATTTGAGAAGTTACAAGTGTGTATGGAAACTGCATAATGCACGCTCATAACACAGTAATTTTTTGGAATTTTTTCACCAAATTAGCAAAACAGACTTTTTGGGAGCCCACCTCATGAACAGTGACACTGTCATTTTGTTAATCAATCCCAAAAGGATATTCTGCACAGTGACCACAAAATCACTTTTTGGGACTGAATAATCAGATGACAGTCACTGAATTCATGAGATGGAGTAACAAGAACCCCATGTTGAAAATTTGGTACCAGAATTCGCAAACACGGCCGAGATATCCACTTAAGTTGACCCCCCCATTTATACCATTATACAGCTTACCGGCATTTCTTCAGTTTGCGGTCGACGGTCGGCTTTGAAGAGTGCAGATGTGTTCCTACTCCACCAAAGATTGTTGCACCAGGCTCTGGAGGTAAGTATGGTGTGGGGGGGGTGTGTGGGGAGGTTGGGTGCACAGAGGGGGCACCAGAAACAATGAGGGACAGTTCTCTGTTTTTACAGGGTTTAAAAAAAAAAGACCTTGCGAGGTGGTTTTTCTATTACAGGGACAATGGGCATGCTGGTGGGCTCCCAGCATGCCACCTGGGTGTTTGTTGGGGGTGCTGTAGCCAATGGGGATTGGGCACTCTGTCAGCACATACTGAGTGTTTGGGAGGGGCACATGAGCTGATGGGGATTGTGCACCCCCCTCAGCACACAACAAATGGGAGGGAGATTATGCTGAGAGGGATTGGGCTCCCCCATTAACAAATGAACTTGGAAGGGGCATGCCAACGGAGGGATTGGGCACTCCCATCAGCTTTCATGCGGACTGTGAGAGGCGGATGGTGACAGATGCCACCATGTTTATTTAAAACAAATGAGGGGGATGTTATGATGACGGAGATTGGGCTACCACATTGGCAAATGAACTGGGGAGGGGGCATGCTGGCAGGGGAAATGGGTACCCCTGTAGGCTTTCATGTGAACTGTGAGAGGTGGCTGGCAACAGCCACTGCCATGTTTATTGAAATGGGGCACCAGATAAGGCAAGCTGTGATTTGCCGCTGGAATCAGTGACCACCCCAGCAGCAAAATCAGCTGATTGTTAAATGACGGGGTGCTCCCTGATTGCAGCAGTGAGTTTCTTTCAAGTTGGTGGCATGCTACAGTACTACTGTCATTGACAGTGTGCTGCTCTATTGGCGCCATAGAGACCAGCCCCAAAATGGACTGCCTGGCATTGGCCACAACCCTGCCGTACTTCCACAACTTGCTTCTACAGCAAGTTGCCACAATATGTTTCTTATGCATGAGCTCAAGCAAACATAAAAATGAATTAGGTTCAAAGAAAGTAAACATTTGATTTCTGGGATCTTTACCAGTTGTATGTTGCAGAATTTACATACGATCATGTGACATGTTTTGACATGAGATTACAGGATTTTCAAGACCCATTTTATAATGTACTATAGTCACTACATGAATTATTTTGCAAGAGTGTGTGTGTGTGTGTGTGTGTGTCACTACCTCTAAAATCACAAGATGAGTTCTGTGGGCAGGATTTTCAAACTGGATCTGAATGCCCCCTCCCATCCAGAAAATGGAGCAGCAAAGAGGAGAAGCCTTGTGGAAATAAATTCCCTGGGGTAGAAAGGCGTAGGGACAAGGGGAAGGAAAAGATGGGAGGGTTGCGAAATGGATCTAATGCTGAGAGTAAAGCTAAGGTGGGTGGGCAGAAAGAAGACAGAAAAGGGGGGACAGTACCAGGGACAGCAGAAGGGAGATGAAATCAAGAGGGAGGGCAGTATAGGGGGAGGGAAGGACAAAGGGAATGAAGAGCCATGGGTGTTAAAGCAAGGAGCATAGGAAATAAAATTCCAGACTTGAGGCAACCATTGTGGATATGGTCTTGGATTTGGTGGCCATAATCAAATCATGGTGTGCTGTCAATTGCAGCTGGGATGTGCCCATTCCAGGATACACTATATTCTGGAAGGACAGGACAAGGAGAAAGGAGTGAGGGTTGTGTGTGTATGTATGTATGTATGCATGTATATATATATATATATATATATATGTGTGTGTGTATATATATATACTGTAAATATATATATATATATATATATATATATATATATATATATATATGTATATATTAGAGGCAAAAACTGTGTTAATGCATCAGTTAGGGTTGTTCACAGTGACAAAAGTGAGAAATTTGGTGTTAGGGTTGAAAGCCCCATCAGACCCCAGCCCACCCCTCCAACCAGCATCGAGTGCGCGTAGGTCGCGGTCCCAACTTTCACCCACCACATGTGTAAAGAAGGTATAGGAGAATGGGTTGAAGTTAGACCAATGACCAATGCACACCCCGATGCCGGGCTCAACCCTAACACCAAATTTCTCACTTTTGTCGCTGTGGAACAACCCTAACTGATGCATTAAATGGAGTTTTTTGCCTCTAATTTCCCTTCTTTTTGGGAATGAGGATGATAAACAGTGAATGTAATGTGGTGGCGGGAGCACTCCCACCACATGATGTCTTGTCACATAGTAAGAGGAACAGCAATGCAAATGCAAGCAGCAACAGTTACGCACATGGTAATGAAAACATAAATGGCAAAGCAAACGTTAATAGAAACGCAAGCGCAAAGTGATGCCGAAGCAAACAGTGACACAAATGGACATGCAAACGTGTATGAAAATGCAACTGGTAACACGCACAGTGATGGCTCTGGTATTTTAAATGAAAATGTTAAGTGTTACCGAAAAAAGAACACCAAAGGGAACAGAAACCGAAATGCGAACGCAAGCGCACACGTAAATGCAAACTGTTACTCGCACGGTCATGGTACCACAATTGGAAATGTAAATAGTAATGATAACAGCAACAGTAATGCCAAAGGAAACATAAATGGAAATGCAAATGCAAGCGCATATGGAAACGCAAACCGAACACGCACAGTCATGGTAATGCGATTGGAAACACCAATGGTAACGCTAATAGCAATGATGACACAAAACAAAAGAGACATGCAAATGGAAGGTCGACCACAAACACAAATGGCAATGCACAGGCTGATACAAAAAAACCGAAAACATAAACAGTAATGGAAACGCAAATGGTAACAGTAACACAAACAGAAGTGCAAACGAAAATGCAAACTGTAATGCACACGGTGGTGTACATGGAAACGGTGATGCGAACGGTAAAGAAAAGGCAACTGGAAATGTTAACTGGCACAGTAACAAAAGGGCACACCCTTCTTTTCCCCCAAACTGCATTGAAAAAGACAGTGAATACAAAGAATGTATGCATAATAGTGGGCCTCGGACCAGAAAAGGAGGACTTGGAATATTAATTTGCTTATATCTCAGGAACCGTATGACATAGAAAAAAAAATGAAAATTTCATATGAATTATGGTATTCCTGGCTAGTTTTGTACTCAGCCCCTTGTTGGGGGTCTAAGCATTTTTCCAACGAAAAGTCCATATCTCTCACCGTTTCCGAGATACAGGCCCCGAAAGGCACGACGGATGCCGTAATGTTATCCTATGGGAAAAAGTGTCAACTTCGGAGTGCCGTAACTTTGCAGACCTCCAATATTTTTTCACCAAACTACCAAAAGGTACATCTGTGTCATGTTGGCTGTCTTCCCTCTCAATTTCAGCCCAATAGACCAAACCGTTCTTTTGTAGCAGGGTGGCAAAGAATTCCTGTTATTTTGGTCATAATGTCACAAAATAGTGTCATAAATCATGACACTTTCACAAATGAAATCACTAAAGTGTTGTGAGTGCAACACTACTTTTTCCACAAGTTAAAAAAAACATATTTTTGAGGTGTTTAACCCCAAAATAAAGACATGGCTAGCATCCTGAAGGTCCGAATAGGTGAACACAAAAAGAATTATGTTCCTAGAGGGTTCCAATTTTAAATGCCAAGCATTTTTCTGATCACCAACTGAAAACAAAATGGCGGATTTGTGACACTACTAGGGCCATTTGCGACACTAAAAAGTGCATTTGCGACACTGTCGAACTTTTTGTTAACTTTTCCCATTGACTTATAATGGGAACTTGTTTTTTGAATAACTTTTGAACCGTTAAATATTTCTTCACGAAATCTTCAAAAGGCACATTGGGGATCCTGGCCACACATTCCCTGAGGTTTTTGGACCAGTCACACAAAGCATGTGACCTATAAGCGCAAGCAAAGAATTCACCAAAAACCGTGAACGCGCACACAGATCTCACTTAATAACTCCACAACCACATATCTGACCACTAAGAAAGTTGGCATATCCCAAGATGTATGTATCTTAATCTTGCATTCCAAATTTCAGGCAAATCCATTGAACAGTAGCAATGTTATTAAGGTGCAAAGTTTGACCTTTTAACCTTAAAAGGGCTGCTCAACCATAACTATGGTAGCACTACCATGCTACCATAATATATATATATATATATATATATATATATATATGTGTGTGTGTGTGTGGGTGTGTGTGTGTGTGTGTGTGTGAGAGAAGGCATAAAGTCCATGGAGGTACAGGGGGAAAAGGAAGGGCTGGAGGTTTTTTGGGTCAGGTTAGAGGCCGGATATGGTGCAGTTTGGCATACAGCTTGGGCAAGAGAAAACCACAATAGAACAAGGCACTAGACTTCAGGAAGGTAAATTTTAAGGAAATTTGTGACTGCCTTAGTAAATACCTTGAAGGTGGAGATGACCTGGAGGAGAGGAGAGGAGAGGAGAGGATAGGAGAGGAGAGGAGAGGAAGAGAAAACATGACAGAAACCTTTAAGTACCTCATGGGGGTAAACAAAGTTCAGGAGGGGAGTATTTTTCAGAGGAGGAGCACCAGAACTTGAGGGCATGCAGTGAAGTTGGGGGGGGTTTAGGAGTGATATGATAAGAGTGATATGAGGAAATACTTCTCAGAAAGAGTGGAGGAATCTTGGGAGGGCTTGCCAGAGTAGGTGATGGGGGTAAAGACAGTGGGCAGAGGGCTTCAAGCAAATGTGGGATAGACAAATGGGCATAATTAGTAGAAGAAAGAGAGGATGGAGTGACACCTGAGATTGAATAGGGTATGGGGAGTAATGATAGGCAGGGAAATAGGGAAGACAAATACTGTTCCTTTTGTGTGACAAATTCTACATTTTTATGTTTCTAGAGTATGTGCAGGGAGATGATTGGGTGCCTTATACAACAATAGTGTGTATTTTACTCATCCTTATGAGGAAATGCATACAAAATATATGGGTCTGTTGGAAGCAGCCAACTTTTGAAATGTGTAGCAACCTGGTTTTGAAAGTCTTACCTGAGGAGAAACTGGTGTTTGAGTTACAGTAAAGGAATGAGACAAAAAATTTGAAAGGCAGTGGGGACCGTACATATCCTTCCTGCTTTCCAATGAGGCCATGCAGATATGCATGTGGTGCTGGATAAGTTACATTGGTACTAAATAAAGAAATACACCAGACACACTGAGATGAAATGCAATCATGTTTATTATGCAGAATGACAGAAGGTGTGATGAATGCTATCATTGTTTGTATGTGTCCTGTTGAATCAAATGTTTTTTTTTAATGTCTAAACATTGAAGTTTAACAAGTATCATAACATGAAAAGTTTCATGACTCAGAGTCTCAAAACATGAAAAGTTTCTTCTTTTTTCTGGTCAAGCGACTGACTCCTCCCTTTTTGAAGCCCTGATCGTTTTACTGCCCAAGCCAGATAAGCCACGTGACCTGGTCTCTAGCTATAGACCAATTTCCCTACATAATCATGATATTAAAATTTTAGCCAAATTACTCACTGATCATGTGAATCTAGTTCTTCCTTCTATAATAGGGGGAGGAGCAGGTTGGTTTTATGAAAGGCAGATCTTCAGCTGACCACCTGCGAACTCTGGCTCACGTCTTTTCCGCCTCCAGGGATGCCGCTCTCCCGATGGCTCTGGTCTCCCTGGATGCCAAAAAGACTTTTGATAGAGTCTATTGGAACTATCTGTTTGCAGCAATGGAGGCATTTGGCTTTCCCAGGAAATTTTGGAACTGGGTTCACTCATTATATTTACTACCCACAGCTAGAATTTCCTGCAACGGGGTGATCTCAGATCCGATTAAATTATTTGTGGGAACTAGGCAAGGGTGTCACTTGTCCCCGCTACTTTTTAACATATACCTAGAGCCCCTTATTCGGGGATTGATGAGAGCTCAAGATATCTCAGGTATTTCCCTAAATGGTCATGAAGTCAAGGTAGCAGCATACGCAGATGACCTCCTGTTGCAAATAACGAATCCAGTCACATCCATTCCCCCATTCTCAAGATAATAGAGGATTTTAGCAAGGTTTCTAATTATAAACTTAATATAGGTAAAATCTTGTTTTTTCCTCTTAATCATAGAGTCTATAAACAAGAAGTTACCACATTTGGGCTGGCATGGAAGTCTGATTCTATTAAATATCTAGGAATCATTCTGACACAAAATATGGTTCGACTTAAGCAGTTACATTTAGATTCATTGGTTCATAAAATAGACCAAGATCTTCGAAGGTGGACCCTACTTCCTCTCTCTTTATGGGGTAAGATTAACTTAATTAAAATGAATGTTTTTCTCTGCCTTTTTTACCCCCTTAAAGGAGAAGACTCCTGTATATTTAAGATTTGGATATGTCTGATGTATTTATTATACATTACATCAAGTACTGTACATATGTCAATAAGAGATCAGCCATTTCTTCTGTTGCAACACATATCTAGAGTTTGAGGCTCTGACACAGGGTAGTAAAATGTCAAGCAAGCCTCCATTTACATGCAAATGAGCCACCTGTAATATAGCCCGTTCCATTCCTTGATGTCACTGCAGCAACAGTGCAGAACAAAACATAAGGGTATCAATGCTGTCTATCCTGATTTTAATTTAAGTTTGCAATGGCTTAAGACAGTTCTGTCATGCAACTCACACAGGGAGTGGTACTTGTAGCCTTAATACTGTATATGTAGAGCAAATAATACATCTAATAGTATTGCATTCACAGGAAACAAAAGCTGTTCCTGTGTACTGCTCATTTCTCTCTGTAAGACAGTTGTAACATGTTGTGGAAAGCAGTAGACTGAATTAATCAACCAATCAACCAACCAATCAATCAATCGAGCAGTCAATCAGTCACTCTGTAGTGAACCAGGTGAACACCCTTGAGAGGATTCATTTACAAGGTATGCTTGAGCAGTTTCCCAAAGGATCACAGAAGACTGAATTATTCCTTTGCACAATTTATACACTCCCCTTTCAGCAGCCTGAAAGTGGAGAGCTAGATCACTTACTTTACAAAGTGTATTATTTTATATTTCAAATGCTCCTTACATCTGGGTTCTGACAGGAAATACCAAGACACATAATGCATATGGCATGGGAGGAATGAGCTAAGCAAATAGAGAGTACTACAAACACTGAGACTGATTAGTTTGTTTACCTACAACAGCTGAAGAGTAGCATCTGATTTGTGAGGGACATCCTACTTCAAATGCTGACATTACAAGGGGGGAGCTGCCACAGCTTGTTTTCAGTACCTTCAAAGTGAAGTGCTGTAGCTCTCACATCACTGCTGATGATTTATAATGGGAATGGGGGCACTGTTAAAGTCATGGACCTGAGGGGCCATCACAGTTCCCAAGGAGGTTAGGGGAACTTGTTAAGGGTTAGAGAGTAAGGGACTTTAGTAGGATTTGAACCAGAGTTTCCCAGTTCTTGTGCCTGTGCTTTAACCACTAGATTACTGTTCTTCCATATGCTGCAGCTGATGTCCTGGTAACCTATTTCTTATTATAGCTGAACTTTTTATTGCCTTACATCAGCCATCTAATCACTGACTGCCTAGTTACAAAGGGAAAGGGGCATTTTTGCAAGATTGTGTCTCACTGCTGCTGTCAATCAAGACAGAGAATGCTAACACACATAGAACATAATAAAACAGCTATATAATGCCACTTAAGACTCTTGTTGTACCCAGAGTCATTTATTGGGTAAACTGTTTTTGCTAACAGAAACATTAACACAACTCATACAGGCACTTTCTTATAGGCATACATTATATACATGTCAAATCAGTGCTGAATCACACTCATGTGATCCTAGTCCCTATTAGACCTGCACTTCAGGATGTGCACAGCACTTAAAGAATTCCCCCATTACTCAAGTGGGGGATCAAACATTGTGGGTTCTGTTTACTGGTGGAACAGCATTGAGTGCAGCACCATTATCTGTTGCTCTGATGACGTCATCCTCCAGCAGCATTGATGGTAAAATGGAGGACAAACACATTTATAACTTCTGGGGGCTGTATATTTTTATTTATAATCTAGATTTGGACAGTAGTAGGACTGCTGGCAACTAGAGGAGGAACACAACAGTTACACATAAGGAATTGGAAATATATGGGTGTGAAACTATGGGAGACTTCCCCTTTAACATGTTGAATATTGGGCTTCTGATGTCTTGGTTTAATAAAGTTCACAGTATGTTTTCCAATTTTGTATGAGGGTATAAAAAATCGAGGATGGCATTCCACAAGTTAGCCGTACCCAAAGGAAAATGAGGTTTAAGGCTTCCACATCTTGGACTGTATTATTGGGCCAGTCAGGCCAATAAATATCTTATGTGGCTGGTTACGGACAAATTATCAGCTCAATCCTGTTATATCCTGGTATGGCTAAAAGTGGAATTAGCCATTATCAAAAAGCATGGATACCTTCCCAGGGCAATGTTATATACTAAACTAGGATCCCTTCCCAAATCTTTTTGCAATTCTCCCATTGCAATATCGATTAAGGCTCACACTCAACTGTGTGCTTTTCTCAAATACGATAATATTAAGGATTTATCTCAACCCATAAAAGGTAATCCTAATTTACAATTAGACAATAAACCACTGTCTCCCTATTGGCTTTCTCAGTTAGGAAGTTGTCAGCTGGAAGACTTTATCACAGCTGATAGGCAGTGGTCTTCTTCAGCTGGAATCATGCACAAGTTTATGATACCTGGTAAAAGTATTTTTAAGATTTACCAGCTTCAGCATCTCTTGCTAAAAGTATTTGGAGTTATCCCACCTCCTGGAACTCATATCCGGTTTCAGCCCACCTTAGCAGAATTGGCCGGCTCGCCCCACGCTGTTTCCAAATTATACAGCCACTTATTTACGTGGGCATATCCTGACAACTTTGCCCCGGTAGCTTACTGGTACTCTCTTTCCAGATAAGGAGTTAGATTGGTCTCTTCTCTGGCACAACTGTCATAAATTTTTGTTACAGGATAGACTTAGGCTAATGCAATTAAAAATTTTACATAACATTTATTATTCCCCACAGAAACTTGCCAGACTGGGAGTTCTCTCCTCTCCGCTCTGTACAAGTTGCAAGTCACAGCCTGGAGACCTTCTTCACATCTTTTGGGAGTGTCCTGGAGTGGCTTCACTATGGGTCACTATTAAACATAGAGCTGACCCGCTTCTAGGACTTTCAGATTTGTTCACACCCAAAGTATGCCTACTGGGTGATTTCTCCTCTATTTCTGTGGTGTGTAGAAAATATCACATGGCTTTAATTTCTTTGTCTGTTAAAAAAGTGGTCCTTAGACATTGGAAAGATTCTGACAATTTAACTTATCTTGAGTGACTCCAGGAACTCCTCGCTAATCTCAGAACAGAGAGGACTATTGCAAGCCTTTCTAATAAAATTAAGCAATTCAACAAGATATGGGGCCCTTTACAAACCCTATATGCCTTACAAATTTGAAACACACGCTTCTCACAGTGTACACCATAACTTTGTTGGTATAATGCTGTGCTGAGATTCTGGGAAGGGTTATGAGGGTGGGGGAGCAAGGGAGGATAAGAGGAGAATGAATCATTATAGATTTTGTAATAGTTTTACCTTCATTATGTCAAGTCTGTTGTGGATTCGTTCTCTGTATTGCAAACTTTAATAAAAGTTAAATTGAAAAAAAAACACATGAAAAGTTTCATGATAACATCTTTTATGGCTTTTGAGATATGTAGTAGTAAAATAATGTGAAAAAAAACACTTTTTTCCTATACTTAACATGGGATTTTTTTGTCCTCACCTACAGCCGAGAAGGAATTAATTTTTTACCTGAAATATTCAGGATGATGGGCTCTGTGCCAAGGGGAGGGACACCTGAGGCCAAATAGGGAGCAGTAACAGGCAAGGAATTACCATTTTCTGCTGTTAGATTCTATGTTTCTAGAGTACATGTCTGTAGATGACTGGGCCCCTTATACAAGAGTAATGCGCATTCTAGTCATCCTTATAAGGAAATGCACACAAAATACATGGGACTCTTGGCAGCAGCCAGCTTTTGAAGTGTGGCAAAACCAGGTTTTCAAAATCTTATCCAAGGGGAGACATACATATGAGATAAAGTGATTGGTCAAAATATTTGAAAGGCAGTGGTGTCCCTATATATATTGCCTGCCTCCGAGGAAGCCACGTAGATGTGTATGATGTGGTGACAGAGCTATATTGGTGCTAAATAAAGAAATAAACCCCACATACCAAAGCAAAATGAAATCATGTTTATTATGCAGAAATGACAAACAGTGTGATGAATGCTATCATTGGGCCCCAGCACCCTTGACTCCTTACTGTAGCTCTTATTTTACTGGCTGCTTAGCTTGTGGGAGTCACTGACGACTCTCAGGTCCCTTTCTACAATTATTGTGGCCCACATGCCCTTTCTCCTATCCAGTATTATGTATGTGGTTTCTGTTTCCCTAACTGCATCACCTTGAACTTCCAGCATTTAAACTCAAGTGTATCACACGCATGTATGCTAGTGTTTTTTGGAATATTATACATTTTGGACACCCCATTTGGCACTGAGGACTGCTGTGCTTGTGTCTTACCTGCCATCATGCCGGTGGCCCAGGTTCTGTTATGACCTCAGGTTACTGTTGGACAACTTGGGGGGGGAGGACAGAGCATCCCAGGGACTGCACTTGCCTCCTGGGAGGGGTGGCAAGCCATCTTGGCCTTTGACTGCCACTGGGTGGAGGCCCAGTGGTAGTGCAGTGGCTTTGAAGGGTGGAGACTGCAGGTCTGCAACAGGGTGTGTATGCTGCCATGCATACTCAGGCATGCCACAGCAGCCAGGTGACTGAGGAGAGAAAAACAGGAAAATCCACGAGTGAATGGATGAAAAATGGATAATCACCCTGGCTGTCATCTCGCCTACTGCTTGCAATGCCAGTGATCAGGTTTGGGAATGACCATGGGACAGCCATCCGGGGGGAGGATAGAGCATTCCATAGGATGCTCTTCTCCGGGGAAGGAGGGCAGATTACAACCGCTGTGTGACCCCCTACCTGGCTAACTTAGGGTAACAGTGAAGGTGATGTGCAGTAAGTGAGTTAAGGACAGCTGTTTGATGGATGAATGTACACACCTTGTGTTTGCACCCTGTCTAAGCCAGTATCTCTTGGGTGGAGGGAGGTAGTTAGGGAGAAAAGCAGAAAATGCAGCAAAGCACCATGACTGCTCTACACAATCCGCAGACTCTGCACACCTCTAACCTAGACTCACCCCTTGGGTTCCAACTGTAGCATTTCTGAAGGACCTGTCACAGCCTGAAGACCTCCACCATCGGAAGAGGATACCACAGGGTACAACTCCAAGAGACAGGTACGTCTTAGGGGATGGCTGAGTTGATGGGTTGGAGCTGCATGGGGTTCTCAGTAGGGTCAAGGCTGGCATTGGGAGGAGGGGAGGATAAAGAGAAGGTAAAAAGCAAATAAACAGAAAAACACCCTGGCTGGCAGGATGACTCTCTGACCCCTTGCAGGTCCCACATCAGTGACCAGGGGGTGGGTTCATCATCCCTTTTTAAGGCGTCACAAGGACTACCAAGGGAAAGGACCAACACCACCCTTGCCAGCTGCCTGCAGCCCACTACTTTGAAGGTTCGCTTAGCTTCAGTGTCAGATTAAACTTCAGCTGTGAAAAAAAAGCCTCTATGGCATCTAACCCTATCTTTGAAAGGTTATTTAAGGCTCTAGCTCACTTGTACCCTCCTCACAGGGATCCAGTGCCAGCCTGGGATCTAAATGTGTGTATTGCTAAGCTCATGGGTCCTCCTTTTGAACCCAGATCTTCAGCTCCCTTGAAATATGTCACATGGAATATATTTTTCCTAGTGGCAATCACTTCTGCTAAAAGGATCAGTGAGCTCCAAGCTCTCTGTATTGAACAGGACTACATTTCATTCCACAGGGACAAAGTGGTCCTGTGAACTAACAGAAAATGTCTTCCAAAGGTGGTCTCAGACTTTCATTTCAACCAGTCAATCACCTTACCCATCATCTTTACTGAGCATACAAGCTCAGGGGAGCACAGACTGCACAGTCCTGATGTCAAGAGGGCTCTTAGCTACTACATGGCAGTCACCAAGGCCCATAGACAGGACAGAAAATAACTGTTACTTACTTATGGGGATGTGGGAAAAGAAATCCAGCATCTAAGAGGTCCATTTCTTGCTGGATAGTCCAGAGTATTCAGTTTTGCTATTCAAAAGATGGGAAGGAGGCACCAGCAGGGCTGAGGGCTTATTCCACAAAGGGTACAGTTGCTACTGTAGCAGCTTCCCGTGATGTTGCATTGGTAAAGCAGCTACCTGGAGAACAGTGCACACCTTCACTAAGCAGTACAGCCTGGACCCACAGGCTAGGGGTGATGCTATGTTTGTCACAGCTGTCCAGCAGAGTCTATTCCCAAAGTAGGTTCTGTGCCCACCTCCAAAGGTACTGCTTGTTAGTCTGCATAAAGGTTAGGAATATTGGAGTATTCCTGGGCTGAGAAGAACAAATTACTTGCTATAGTAATCTTGTTTCTTCCAAGGGATACTCCAATATTCATAACTCTCCCACCCTGCCTCCCCTGCTAGAAGTAGTGGCTTCTGCACTCCATGTGGTATTTAAAGGGGTATGTGTGCCACACTCTGGTTTTCATATTTGGAACTGAGTTTTCATTGGTTTTTACCCTGTTCAGGTGATTCTGGCATTGGGGGTGTTTTGATAGATTTTTTCCCTCCTGTTGGAGGTTTTTTTAGGTGTTTTATTATTATTGTTGTTATTATAGTGTTAATTACTAAATTCCTCTTGGCCCCTGTCTTGCCAGGCATCCACGAAATCTGAGGGTTAGAATGTAGGCAGCTGATAGATGGCAGCATTTGAAAAAGTGGCATGGGCCAATGATTCCATCATTAGCATAACGTTCCATCTCTGGGTAGATCTGGCTTAAAGTCATACTGCATAAGGGTTATGAATATTGGAGTATTCCCTGGAAGAAACAAGATTACTATGGTAAATAATTTTTTGGTTTAATACATTGACCACTGATCACCAGGGAAACTAGCTCACCAGTCCACTAGGGGTATTATATAAATCTCCCTGGGACAACTTTAGCCCCTGTACTGTCAATGATAAATTATTTTAATAATTCTAGGCCATTAACCCCAAAACTCCTCCATAACACACCCGGGCTACCACTTATAATTACTGGCAACTAGGCCACGTAGGTGATGATCAGCATTTTTTCAGAGACTCTACCCAACCAACATTTCCTCTTCTCTTTTCCTATTGGTTTACTCATTTTACTTTTCTCAATATCTCCATCCTCCTACTTTGCCCTAACAGTAACTTTTTATCTAAATCTCCCTTTTTTACTACAATGTGGTCCTATACCTTTTTTATATCTCTCTGCTCTTGGTACTGAATTTTCTCCAGATTAACCTATTTATTCTCTTTATTTTAACATGTCTGATAGGATGCTAACTCCTTCCCCATCAGATAACTATAACTCCATGCCTAACCCATCCAATCTTTCCTATTTATTTCCTAAGAAATACAGATCCTTTGTGACCCCTTTCCTATATTTTATTTTACATGTCTAACAGACATCACCCCTTCAAGGTTCCTGCTTCAGGCTCCTTAGTACTCAGGTAGGAGACCATCTACATATTACTTAATGGAGTAAAAGTCACCCCATGGCTGGGTGTGCTCAGAAAAATAACAGAACCATACCTCAAATTTGAGCACCACCATCCATCATAAAACACACAGAGAGGCAATGACAATTCAAATCAAAAAGTTTTATTTGTAATAGTGCCAAGACCTCTTACCAATATATCAGGGACACTGGTGTCCCCGATCAAATTGTAGGAGGTCTTGGCACTATTGTGAATAAAAAAAATTATTTTAATTTTCATTGACTCCCTGAGGGTTTTATGATGAAAGGTGGTGCTCCAATTTGAGGTACTACCCTCTGAATATTACCTGCACTTATTGGGTTTACTGTAGCAGTTCAGCTGTGCTTGTTAAAGAGAGAAAGAGACAGAGAGAAAGAGACAGTGTGTGTGTGTGTGTGTGTGTGTGTGTGTGTGTGTGTGTGTGTGTGGTTAAACACACCACAGCACTTATATTTTTCATAATGTTTTTTGCCTCAGCAGTCATCACAGGTGGGCTCTTAGCCCTGTCCTTGCATTGCCCGTTGAGCTCCCATCTCCAGTGAATGCCCCCCTCCTGAAAATGAAGCAGCAGAGAGGAGATGCCCAGGGAAATGAATTCTTTGGACGTAGACAGACATAGGTACAAGGAGGGAGGACAGGACTGGAAGAATGGGAGGCAGATCTAAGGCTGAGAACTGGGCAGCAGGAGGTGGGGGGGCAACACCAGGGACAAGAGTATGGCACAGGGTAGAATCAGGCAGGGAGGACAATGTAGAGGGAAGGAAGGACAAAAGGAAATGAAGAGTCATATTTGCTTGAATGGGGGAAGTTTAAAAGTGATGTGAGGAAATGTTTCTTCTCAGAAGGGAGTGATGGATGCCTCTAACTGCCTGCCAGAGGAGGTGATGGTGACCAAGACAGTGGGTAGCTTCAAGCATGCGTGGTATAGGCACATGGGCATAATAAGACAGAGGAAAGGGAGCAGAGAGGGACACCTGAGACCGAATAAGGTCCAAGGAGTTGTAATAGAGAAATATGGCAGACTAGATGGGCCTACCAGTCCTTTTTCTACTGACAAATTCTATGTTTCTACAGTACATGGAAGGAGATGAATGGGACCTTTATACAAGAGTAGTGCATATTCTACTCCTCCTTTTGAAGAAGTGCATACAAAATATATGGGTATGTTGTTGGCAGCCAACTGTTGAAATAAGGCACAACCTGGTTTCTAAAGTCTTATGCAAGGAGAGACTTACATACTGTATGAGTTAAAGGGATGGGCCAAAATAGTTGAATGGCAGTGGGGCCCTTAAATATATTCCATGCTTCTGCATGAGGCTATGCTGATATGTAAGAGGTGCTAAAAGAGCTATATTGGTGTGAAATAAAGAAATACACCAGACACACTGAGACAGAATGAAATCATTTTTATTATGCGGCATGAAAAACAGTGAGATGAATGCTATTGTTGTTGGCTTGTAATTTTCTTGCTGAACCAACAGGTTCTTTTTACTGTCCAAACATTAAATTTCAATAAGCATTATAAAATATAACATGTGTAGTGCCTAGCTGTATACTGGCAGTATCACTACCCCTTTCCTACTTAGAAAACCCTTCCCAATGCACCCCAGTTCCCTCAATGACTTATTATAGCTCTTTTTGTACTGGGTGGTTTGTTTGAGGGAGTCAGTGATGACTCCCAGATCCCTCTCCTCAGCTATAGTGGTCAACTTACTACTCGTCCAATATTCCATATGTGGGTTCCTATCCACTAAGTGCATCACCTTGCACTCCTTGACATTTAAACTTAAGTGTATGACATGCATTCCAGTAATTTTTAGAATATGAAATATTTTGGCTGCCCCAGTGGCAATGGAGGACTGAAGCAATTGCATGTCACGTGCCACCATGCCAGAAACCCAAGTTCAGGTATGACCTCAGGTTGCTGGGGGTAATGGGGGGGGAGGATTGAGCATTCCAAGGACTGCTCTTCTCCCTTGGGAGTGGTGGCCAAGCTGTCTTAACATTTGATTGTGACCTGGTAGAGGCCCATTGCTAGTGCAGGGCCCCAAGAGTATTCGAAGGGTAGGGACTGCAGTTCACATACTAGTTTGCCACAGTGGCCAGGGGGACTGGGGAGAAAAACAGAAAAATGACAGTCAGGTGAGCTTAAGAAAGTCCTGCCAGCTGTCCCATTGGCCCAAACTGCCACTTGGTCCCTGGGGCATGCCTGCATAATTGTGCATTGTGGGGGCTCCCTGCTCTGGCCCCACCATGGGGGGGAAACCAGGGGGGATTCAAGTCCCTGGGGAGACAGTAACTGGTCATGAGAAGTGGGGACTTGGCTGAGCAGCCACCCACCTAAGCTGAGGAATAAACTTGAGGAAAAAAAAGGATATAAAATATTTTCTTCATTGTTACATACAGATATGCTGCAGGAAACAGCAGTCCCTAAAACAGGAAATCATATATATTTTTTAACTGTATAATATTCAGAATGGTTTCCTACAACAACGTACATTTTCCTAAAATTGACTATGGCAAGATAAGCCTACTACCAACAAACAATCCTGGTACATAGGAGGCTTAAATTAAAGTCCTAAAATAAGACCAATTTAATGTAAGACTATTCGTGTGCAACAGACTTAAATTTTTTAAGCCTGCCTTGCCTTTGTAAGACCAAAAACATGTCTTAAACATGGACTTTACTCTTTTGTGCAACCAGCCACAGATTCCCTGCTAGCAACTAAGTCACTGCTCCCTCAGTTGCTGAGCAAGCGGAAATCATAAGGTCCCATGCTGGAGGCACTCTCAGAACTTCATTCCTGGCCAGGTATAGTAGGAGCTGATGTCCAAGGCTTGAGCAGCATGCTGCTAACTATGGCTAGCACAGCCCCAGACTGGGTACAGCCATTTCTAACAGCAGAAGGCTCCTGAGGCAGCACAGAGACAGTCTGATCTTTCCTCATACCTATGTAATGGTGTGGATAGAGTACACATAACCAGGGGGAACCAAGCAACGGTAGGTGCTAAGAGTCCTGCAGAACTCAGCTTTTTCAGGAGGAGTGCACAGGACACCCGATTGAAGGTTTTGGCCAGATTGATGAAAATAGCTGCCATAATGTACCCCCTATCCATTCTGGAGAAGATACAATCAGTGATATGTAGAAGAGAGGAGACAGTAGAATGGTGCTTCTGGAAACCAGACTGGAAAGGTGAAAGGAAGTTGGAGGATGAAAGGAAGTTTAGTCTAGAGTGTACCAGGTTCTCTTTCAGCTTAGAAAGGGATGGGAGGAGGGAGATGGGAACTAAGTTGCCAGTGGAGGAGGGGCCACCTCCATTTTGAAGTGTAATAACTTTGGCCAACTTCTAGGATTGAAGAACATCACTCAGGGAGAAGGAAAGATTGAGTAGGTGAGTGAGGGGATTTGTAAATGACAGGAGCTGAGAGGTGGATGAGCTTGGGTTCCAGACCATTGGGCTGGACTTTGTTGGGTTGAGGCATAAAAGGGCAAGCAGGATTTCATGCATGGTTATGGGGAAGTGGAAATCTGGTGAGTTATAGGGAAGGGGAGCTGGAGGGGAAGGATGGGAGCCAGAAAGGGGTTCAGGAGGGAGGGCACAGGTTATGAAGAACTCATTGAAGTTAGCTGCAACAGAGGTAGAGTCAGACATAGGTGAACCATTACCATAAGGATTGGGGGAGTAGACTGGGCTGGGAATCCAAAAAGGGAGTGGATAACCTTCCAGAATTTAGCTGGGGAGTTAAAGTTATTCTGGAGGTTGACCTTGACAAAATGTGATTTCTTGGCCCAGACAGCCTTCATACAGTTGTTCCTAAGAACCCTGTAAGAGATGTGGACTGTAGATGATTGTGATAAGTTGTAGCAGGCCCATGTAAGGTCTTGGTACTTGCACAAATCAAAGATTTTGCTGGCAAACCAGGTGTGGTCGGAACTTTTTACTCTAGATTTCCTGAGGGGGAATGCTTTTCCCACATGGAAGAGAATTTGGAGTGAAAAAGTGCGAGGGCCACATCAATATCCAAGGCACAGAGAATGGCTGACCAGTCAGTTGCAGTGAGGTCACTCTTTAGAGCATTGATATCTTATGGCTGAGAGTTCTGGACCAAATGTATTGTGGCAAGGAAGGAGGATGCTTTATTTTTCTGGTGCAGAATGTCATGCAGTGGTCATTAAATAAATCTGGCAAAATGCCTACTGCAATGATGCAGTGGGGGGTGGGAAGTTAGAACCCAGTTCAAAAGGGTATGATTGGCAGAGTGGGGGATTGAGCGGGTGGGTTATGAAATAACCACTGACAAAGTTAGGGACTCAGTCCTGTGGATTGTAGATTTGCAGGCTGGAGAGAGTCAAATGACATTGAAATCTCTGAGGAGGATAAGTTCACCTGAGGAGGAATCAGAGGTGATGGAGAAAAGTAAACTAGGGATGAATGTGAAATACTGGGAGAAGCATACATAACCTCAATTAATATAGATACAAAGGAGGAGAATGAGAGCCTGACTAGGAGAAACTCATGGGAAGAGGGTGTTGCCTCCCTGATGGCTGAGGTACTTGAGAGGATCTGGCAGATGTAGACAGTAACCCCACTTCCGTGTTTTCCCCTGTCTTGCCTGAAAAGATGGTAATCAGGAAGGGACAGGCTAGAGGCAGAGGTCCTGTAAGAGAGCTACTGTAAAACTCAGAGATACAGAGGACACCTGGAAAATGTAAGTGAAGTCAGATGGACAGGAGTATGAGTTTTGGTAGAAGGCTCCCGGCATTCAGATAGAAGATACTATACTAAGATCCCTGGGAGTAGCAGAGGGAAGGAGGGTGGAAGATGAGGGAACAGGGTGCAGCTCCACATCATCAGACAGGAGGAGGGGCAGGAGAATGATAAGAAGGATGGAGTGGGGCTTCCTACCCTTGGAGTAGGTTGGAGCACAGGGAGAAGAGAGGCAGTGAAAGCAGAGGAAGGCATAGTGTAGAAACTCCAGGATGAGGAAAGGGGAAAACAGGAGACCAGGGTGGATAGGGAGGGAGGAGTGGAGAAGGGTAGGGAGAGAGGATGGTGGGTCAGGTAGGGAGGGAAGGAGTGGTTTGGTTTAAATGTTTATTGATCAGTCATATGACCTTTTCAATCATCATTGTAGAAAGATAAAATATATCAATTTCTGTCACACAGATAATACATATTTAGGTAAAAAACATCTCTTAAATATATAAATACACATTAGCCAATATCTAAAAAGCTTGCTGTACAGGAAGAGATTAATGTAATAAACAAAATATTTTCCTTAATTTAACTTCTGTTTTTTGTTTACACAAATCCATTCATTACTTTAACCTATCTTGACAATCTCTACTATAAAACAATCTCACTTACACTTCTCACTAATTACATAATTACTCAATCTAGTTGTAATCATACCTCTATGAACTGTTTGTTCTGTGCCATAATCAGATTCTAGAGATTGCAACTAGATATTTAGCTACTGCTTTAATGATTACATCATCCTCACTGATAAAGAATATTTCAAGCAATGTATCCCAATCTGAAGTTAAAACAGAATTGCATAATGGTACAATCCATTTTTCTCTCGGGGTCTTATACCAACTACAAACAAACATAACGTTTTAAATCTTCAACTGAATTTGACATACAACAACATAGTTTAGCTTGTTCAGAGCTATCTTTGTTATAAATAGCATCTTGTATGTTGCTAGGAAATAGCTCTAGCCTGTATTTAGTGAACTGCATTCTTTGTGTCTTGTCTTCTAGGATCTCAGAATAGTATCTGAAAAAGTGTACATTGTCATTAGATCTAAACCAGGGAGCAATCTTCAAATTATTATTTCTTTCAAGATCCTTATATTTATAATGTTCCGTAATTTTATTTTTAACATATTTCTGATATTAAAGGCTAATTCTAATGTCATTTTTAACATAATTCTCTAGATAGTTTAACCCTGTCTCCGGTAGAGTCTTGGAAACCCGAGCCAGCCAATTGGATTTCAAATATCCCAAATCTAACCACATATATTTCTCATTCAGGCACAATGAGGTAAACCTGCTTTGATTATGCTGAAGAATTTTAATCCAGTAATTTATTTTCCTAATTGAGAAAAATGTCTCTAGACTAATAATCCCTAATTCTGCTCTGACTAATGAAGCTGGAACTGAATTGCTCAGTCCCAAACTCCTTCTAAGCAAATTATTTAAGGGTATTTCTAATTTACTCACTACTCTTGGATGCCATACTTCCCCATTATAAAAGGCTTGAGTATAATATTTAGCCTTAATAGCCGGAATCAGGGCTTTAATAGAGTTCCCTCCATATTTTTTATTAAATTTATGTAGAGACATAGCACATTTTTTAAGTTTATGAATCAAGTTTTGTGTCTGTTTAATCCATTTCCCATCATTTGATAGTTGTAGACCCAAATAGGTGTAATCTTTTACACTGTTCAGTTCTTTACTCCTCGTCCTCCACCTTTTCACCCTATTTTGTCCTCCAAAAATTACTATTTGACTTTTTTTATTTACCTCTAAATCATGCTTATTTGCATAATTATTCACTATGTTAAGTTTAGTTTGCAATCCTGCCTGAGTAGGTGCGAACAAGACCAGATTGTCTGCATATGCTTAAACAGCACAATGTTTACCTAGGATCTTAGGTGACTCAGTTAATGAATCTCTAAGTTCCAGTAAAAGATTATCAATATAGATACAAAATAATAGTGGAGCAAGAATGCAACCTTGTCTGACTCCTCTATTAGTAGGAAATGTGGAGGATAACTGTCCCTGATGGCCTAATCTCAATTGGGCCAATGTTTCCCAGTAAAGTTCTCTTACAATAGTTATAATTTCAAGGGAGAAACGCTTCTTAAACATTATTTCTCATAGTTTATTGTGAGATAAACTGTCAAATGCAGTACTGAAGTATATAAAGGCTGCATATAATTTCTGTTTCCTTAAGGTTATATATTTCTCATACATATGTAGAAAAACAAAACAATTGTCAGTGGTGCAATACCCTGGATGAAACCCTGTCTGTGCTTCTGACAGATCCCCTAAGTGAGAAAGTTCCTCTTAAAGTCAATTCAACACTATTTTGGAAAAACAATTTACCCATATGGTCCAGCAATGATATAGGCCTATACACAGCAGGGTCTGCTCTGTTACCTTTCTCATATACTGTATATAGCTATTATAATGGCACCCCTCTAAGACACAGGAAAATTCAGGTTACTACAACAATTATTAAGAAAATGATGAGATATTTAGCCCATAAGGATGAACAATCCAGGTATTCATCTGCTGGTATCTGGTCAGGGCCAGGAGCCTTATTTGGTTTTAAGGAAGCAATAGCCAAATAAACTTCTTGATTGACGAATGGTGCAAAGCAGCTCATATCAAAGGTGAACTCTTCAGTTCTACACATATTCTTGTTACTAAAAAATTTATTAGAATAATACTTTATCCAAATTTCTGGGGTTATATATGTGTCAATTTCATATCTAACACTACTAGACCCTTTGGCCACTAAAAACCAATATACAGTAGCTGATGATCTTGTTTATTAATAGCCTCCAACATTTCTTCCCATAATTTTTGCTGGTAAATTTCCCTTTTCTGTACCAATAATTTCTTATATTCTTCTCTACATTTATTTAATTCTTTATAGTCTCCTTTACTCTTATTTTTAGTAACCCTCCTTATTATTCTACTGAGGTTTTTCTTTGCTTTGCAGCATTGCTCATCAAACCAGGTTACATACTTGATTTTAGTACCCACTATTGGACTAGAAAGAATGAACCTCATATTTTCTAAACATTTTTCCAGATTATATTCTATGTTCACAGTATTCAATTCTTTTCCTTTAGTGAGCATATTAGCTACTGTTTCCTTAATTTGCCTTGAAGTATCCATTTTCCACTTAATTTTAGTATTCCTGATGTCAATATCAAGTGGCTGTGACTGAATCGGTAGCTGCTCACCTAAAATTATTGATTTCAACATTAATGGGAAATTATCACTTTCTGCCTTAGTTGGAATTTTTAAAGAATCCCAAAAAGCAATGTCTCCACTCCAAAAACAATGATCTATTACCGAAGGATCTCTGGGTGCTAAATGAGTATAACACCCAGTATGGTCTCCTTGTATTCTGCCATTTAGAGGAGTCAAATCAAAAGTAGTTAGTAATTCTATAAGTTTCTGACCCAAACTATTTATTACATTATCCCTCATATTTCTTTTTTATCTGCTGTTTCCACATGGACCCAATTATGAAATTCATTATCTACATAACCATCAAAATTCCCTATCCTAGCATTGAAGTCCCCACAAAGAAGAAACTCCTCACAGTCCGTTAACATCCAGCTATCACACATCAGATCTCCAATTTGCTCCCAGATTGAGGGATTATAGTATTTAGTGTTCTTTGGTGGAACATTTACATTTGCCAGACAGAATCTTTTGCCCTTAAGGCAGAGTAATAAAATTATAATATTCCTTGTACAGTACAATACTTCTACAAAGATATCCTCTGCTATGTTAACCCAGACTACTAAACCACCTACCATTCTACCTTTTTTGTTTCCTTAAATCCAGCTGACTGAAATGTTAAGTAACCATTCAGTATCACATCTGTCTCTACCTTATGCCAAGTTTCTTGCAGGCAAGTTACATTAAAATTTTGTATAAACTCCTTTCATTCAAGGTCCACAAATTTCCTCATTGCACCCATTATATTCCAGGAGACCAAGTGCAGCCTAATTTGAACCTGTTCATTACAACTTTGCTGCTTCATCAGGAGTCAGTTTTCCTGTGTCTCTATAACCTCAAACATATTAAAGGTTGTGATATTGTATACAACAATATCTGACTTCATATTTATATTATATTTTCCCTTCAGTAACTCAGTTTTCTTTAGGGCACTACTAATTATGATATTATGCTGTAGGACAGACTCTTCAGGTACTATACATAGCCCATGGAGTCTAGCTTGCTCACATTCTCCAATATTTTACGAAATAAGGTTAAATAGCTGACCTCAATATTCACCATATCACAATCCACATCAGAACTCTGTCTCCATACCAAAATTGCTTCAAGGTTATTGATAGAAATATTTAACAGTTGTTCAAGTATGTCTGTTTTTGTATCTTTAAGTTTATTACTTTTTTCATTTTTTGTTCTTCCTAATCCATAAAGGTAGAGTCAGTTATTATGCTTACCTTCCCTCGTTGATTCTCTAGTCTGCATAACTTTTGATATAGGATTATCCAAAATAGCACTATCAATAATATGCACCCCTGTTTCATCTTGCACTACGGCTTTACTCAAAATGGATTCTGACATATCTTTGCTACTTAAAAGTACATCCACCCTGCCCATTTTTGAGTTGCTAGTATTTCTCCAAACTTTAATAATTCCCAGATCTTTTTCAGGGATTCTTAATACATGTGTGAACAGGTTACTCAATATGCTCTTCAGCATAATTAGTTGTCTCAATTGCAGATAATTTGAGACCAACGATAGGGATCTGCATTGGTGTACTCCTGTCTGATTCACTACCAGTATTCAATTTCATCCTCTTTTCATGATGAATCATATAGCCAGCTCTTTTTAGAGATCCACTATTTAACCAAACTTGATTGGCTATATGTGAGGCAACAAAAAAATAAATAAACATTCCACTCTATCCACATCTTTTTCTGCCCATATCTGTACAATATCTGAATTTGTAATATCTGTTCCCATGGCTATCCTAAATAGGTGCACAATCTTATTTCTTAATTCATCAAATGACCACTCTTGATACACTTGAAATCCATATAGGGTTAAAATGGCACAATCAGTGATATTAACCCCTAATTGACCCTTTCCCTCAGTAACTACTTTTATATATGACCTCATTATTTTATTCTACCACTCTCTTTGTTACAAATAATTCTTTTGATTCAGCTCCTTCCATCAACTTCACATCCTTAATTATTTCATACCTTTTCCTTTGATGGTTTGAATTTGATTTCACAATAGTCCTTCTAGCCAAACCCTTATCATTAAGTAAAAACTGAGGTGGCCTGAGCTGGCACACTGGGTGATTTTACCATTTCAGCATTCTTTCTATCTTTACCCATATCTTGTCTTCCTTTGATACTGACAGCTGAACCTCATCAACTTGCACTAGGGTATTATTTGAAATGCTAGCCATCCAATCTACTTTTGGTATGCATCTTCCTTTATTCTTGTTTTTCTTTCTCCTCTCTGTCCCTTTATGGTTACTTTTCTTTTTTCCAATTTTACTTTCTGGAGTTTTAATCAAATCAAGAGTGGGAAAATCTGTTTGAGTTTGAATACTGGTTGTCTCACTGATAGACAATGATTTTTCTAATGGAACAGACTTATTTAGCCTAAAACGTATATCATCAAGTCTACCTCCATTAATAGCTATATTTTCTTTAATGGTATCTAGTTCATATTTCAGATTAATTAAATGATCAAGAATCACCAGATGCACTGCATATGGGTTACTTATAAACTTTTTCATTTCATCACTTAATAAGGTAGGACAATTAGCCACAGAATCACTTAACTTAAATTCTGGCAACTGACCATCCCCCATTTGGCCAGCTATTGAAAATTGCTTAAGTCCCTTAATGGTTTCCGGTAAATCAACAGCAATATTTTTTAAATCATATTGCCAGTTGGGATTTGGGTTAGATTTATAAAAATATTCAGGGGAGAATTCCAATGATGTCAAAGAGCTAGTAAGAGGATCAAAATTCATGTTCTCTGAGGCCTCTAGTGTAATGTGTGACCCATGGCTTTCTATATTATGCCTATCAGTGTCCTTCTTTCCTGACTGGAGTTTATTTATTACTACAGCACTCTTGTCTTCAATAATCTATAATACTGTTATCTTTACTTGTATCATCACTTATAACAGAATACCTACTCAGACGAGCCTTCCTATTCCCCACATTAACTCCTTCATTCGCAACATTTTCAACATTCACATCCTGGTTATTAACTGAGCTACAGGAACCTAATTTTAAGAAATGGTCCTCAATGTTTGTTTGTTTAGTTAAGTTCAAGTTGGAGCTTTTCCTATATTCTTTATTGCTTCTATTATTTGTAAGGACAGTGTAAATATTATTTTTACTCTTGTCCCCAGTAATTTCATTTAAGTTAGGAGTATCTGTTAATGTATATGTTAAATTCCTCTTTTTCTTTTCTACTTGATTCCTTTCTTAGTAACGTTTCCACCTTCTAATATAGGCATTGAATGTGATTCTATGATGTCCTGACTGAACTTCCTAAACAAATCTCTCTGTTCTAATGCTAGCTCTTGCTGTCTTACATCTCTTCCTTCTGCTCTAACCATATTGTCCACATTGCCATCTAATTCTTCCTTGTGGCAATAACTTCCTAGATTTCCAATATTCCCTTTATTCTTTAAGTTCCTTGCAGACCTTAAATTGGGGAGTGACCCTTCACTTTTCCCCAGTCACTGTTTTCTTGTTTTCACCATATTCAGTTTTCTGGCGGTAGTCCTACGTTGTATCAGACCACGCTAACAAGAATGACTAGTCTTAATTTAAGTGAGTTAAACAAAAAAAGGCACAATAGATTCCAGAAAGTTTCTCAGCATCACTAAAGGAGGGTAATATTTTTCATAGAAAGATCCTAAGAGAGAGAATCTTGATGCTTTAGATCACGGGACCACAAGGCAGTTAGATGCCAAAACAAAATTGAAGGACCAGGTTCACAATGCCAGTCTTCTTGGGTTTATACTTTGTCCAAAAACTCTCTCCAAGAAATTATATCATTAAACTTTCTCTTAGGAGTCTTATATTTGCTAGACCCTAATATAGCCAAGCAAGTCCAGTTTAGAAAAGAGTTTATATGCGTCTTCTTAAAATTTCTAAAGCGCATCCACCGAAGAGTCTTACTTCCTGCTTTTCTAGGATTGCACTTCTCTATCCTAAGGAAACTTTAACAAAAAGGGAAGTATCAGTAGAAATATCAAACACTTACAAATTCAACACAATCCTACCGCACAACTAACCTACAGTTCATAAAAATTCTGAAAAAAAGTAGATCAAAGCCCACATGTTAAATAACATAAACAGTTCTTTAGATCCTCAGTTATCTCAGCTGTTTCTAATCAACACCTGCTAGCTACTTACAAACTGCTTACTAGCTAGCTAGATTAGTTACTAAAACATATAATCACAAATCAAAGAAGCTAATGTGACTTACTTCATTCTTACATAAAATACCCCCAATTAATGCCATATGTAATCGAAGCACAGGATAAAATCCAAAGGCCTACAACAAAGGCCTACACCAGCATTTTCAATGTATTCAGTGAGATCAGTGTGCTCAGCATAAAGTAGCTTCCCTGCCTGTTACGACTACAAAAAATGGCTATAAAGTGCTATACAGTGCCAAACAGCTAATTACTTAAAAGTTAATTTCAAGCAAAATCACAGTCGAGAGAAAAAAGATTGCAATGATAATCTGGCGTTCTGGCATTCTTGCCTGTAACTCAACACGCAGCTTGACCAACTGCTCACAAATGCCATTGCATGTGCTTTATTACATTAGTCTTATGGTATAATCACAAAAAAGTGCAAAACTTAAAAATATATGTGATATATATACTATTTTAAAAGTACAACGACCAAATCTTAGAAAAAAAACAAACTGAATACACATCCCAAAAAATCCAAAAAGAGTAAAAAACCAAACATTCATACACTAAAGAAAAAAGGAAAAAAACATCATTTCTGCAGACAAAAAAAAATGACATTCGATATTAATTTAAAACTGTTTTTAGAGACTGAAACCCCTAGGATTCACTTGGGGGACACTTTCCTTCAGGTGCAGACTCTCTTATTCTATTTTCTGCCACAGTCACTGTTCCGACGGTGTCTTTCTTGTAATTCAGCGTTCGCGGTCTAGTGTCTTCCAGGGGAACCCCCCCTCCAAGCCACCACAGCCTTCCTCCTGTGAACAAGAAAGAAAGCGTCAGAGAGCAGCACAGTGGGGGCCAGCAATAAAGTGTACTGGTAAGAGGATTTAAATCAGGATAGGTGGCATACCTTTACCAAAAATTTTTAAAGCTTATAAATCCTCCTGTTTCTCTGTTCTAACTCCACAGAGCAGAGAGTGTATAGCTGATGGCTGTCTCAATCAGTCCCAAATGCAGCTGTGCCATTAGCCAGCTTCTGTGCTACAGGTATGCAGTACTATCCCTGCTGCTACCTAAGACTCATCTCAGGGAAGGGGTGTTGGATGGTGGGGCCGGATTGAAGGGGTAGTAAGAGGAGGGGGAAGAGGAGCACACATAGTAGTGCAAGAAACATTGTGGCCCATAATAGGGAGGCAAGCACAATATGGCAGACAGTAACCTAAGTAGATGCAGTGCACAAATAGCAGGCAAATAACAACTAGGCAGAAGTATTAAATTGCCTGAGACAGGCAAATGATCAGCAGCAATTGCTAACACATGGTGATAGACCTGGGCTGTTTTTATAAGTAGGAAAGCAGCAAGCAAGTGAACGCTGTAACATAAAATCTACCCACAAAATACTGACTAGCTAAATATGAGCAAGTGGTTGGGGTGATATCTAGAAGATAAGCTTAACATAATTAACATTACAGTGCATTACCTTAATATTGATAAATTAAGAGAAGAAAATGCATAATGAGGATGCCCCCAGACAGAAATTTTCTGGGAGTCAGTAAAAGCAATGGCTAAATATAAAGGGTGCAGCAAACTACATGCATGTGTTTGAGCAGCTTTTAGCAATGGGCAGCCACTGAAACAAGATAGATTAAACTGCAAAATATTGGTCAACAACAAAGAAGACTGACAACAATGCAAGCAGTAATCAAACTGTGATTAAAATAGCAGTCCCAATATGGATGGCACAGAAATAGGAAGTAGGATATACCTTGTTATGGTTAGGCTGAGGGTGAAGTATAATAGGCAAGCAGAGTAGTGACAGTCACCTGAGGGGGAGGATAGCAGGGTCTAGTTCAAGTCCAACAAATACCTGTGAGTGCAGGCAGGGTAAAGATAGGAAGTCAGTCGAGCAACATGGCTGACTGATGGCTGACCTCAGACTGATTCCAAACAGACTCCTTAGTTACCCTTTTTCTTGTGGCCCTTAGGCACTCCAGCAAAATAAGCTGAGGACACCTTGTTGGATCTTCTTACAGATAAGTGTATGGCTGGCTGCACCCATGCAAGCTCTGATATGCCAGTGGTGAAGGCAGCCAGCCAAAGAAGATTAAACAGTCTCTTGAGTGGCAGCTGAAGGCAGACAACAGTGGTGGTGGGGAGATGGGTGAGTTGTTAAGACACACTGCAGCTTACAAGATTTCAATTTTGGAAGACAACCAGGAGAGTAAAAAGTCGGTACTCCCTGTGGCTATACCCATGCCAGCCTTGATTGGCCAATGGTGAGGGTAGCCAGACAAAGAAGGTTAAATAGTCCCTTGAGTGGCAGCTGGAGGCAGATGGTGATGATGGGGGTGGGGGTTTGTTGTGAAGACACCCGACCTCATGCTGCCATGTGGCTCCTCAAGCAACTTACAGAAAATGCCACAGCTTAAGTTATATAGATCTTGGAAGCAAGTCAGGACAATTAAAAGTTAGTACTCTCTGTTGGTTCCACCCGTGCTTGTCCATATTAATCAAGATCAAGGGCAGCCAGACAAAGAAAGTTAAACAGTCCCCTAAGTGGCAGCTGGAGGCAGATAGTGATGGTGGGGGGGAGGTGGGTTAATTGTAAAGACACCCTACCTCATGCTCCTGTGCAGCTCCTCCAGCATGTGATAGAAAATACCACAGCTTGCCTGATACAGATTTTGAAAGAGAGCCAAGACAGTTAAAAGTCGATGCTCCCTGCTGGCTCTGCCAGACCTTGCCTGACTGTCCAGTGGTGTGGGCAGTCAGACAATGGTTAAACAATCCCTTGAGTGGCAGCTGGATGCAGATGGTGATGGTTGGGGGAGGTGGGTTAGTTGTGAAGACACCCTTAGTCCCCCCCTCCCTAAGGTGCTATTTCAGCAGTCACCAGACATTCAGTGCTAACATTAGGGTAAGGAGCCACATCGAGGTTCTAGATGCCCAACCATGGACATTACATGTCAACTGGAATATCCAGATCAGGAAGATCCCCCACCCTGCAGAAGCCTCATTCCAGTGGTTGAAATGTTGTTGTTTTTTTTAGTTTGGTTCTGTATGGTTTTGTATTGTGTTTTTCATGTTTTAATAAGATGAAGCATGATTGTTGCTCTAAGAAGTATCCTCATTGCTTGGGTTAATGGACCATGATTATAGTTGCTTTTGACTCTGAAACCTTTTATGAAGGATGAGTACACCACTTTTTCCTAATCTGCTGACAGGGGTGTTACAGAGAACCAGATCACCCACTGGTCTAATTTAGATCCTGTGCTACTCTTCTGCTCTTTGTCCTTCATAACCTATGACTCCACAACCAATTAAGCTGGTTTCTTGGAACATCAGTGGTATCAACTCTCCTGTAAAGAGGCAGAATAATTTGGACCATTTACATAGGGTTGAGGTGGGTATTACATTTCTCTGAGAAACTCATTTTAACATACTTAGACTAGAAAGTTGAAAACATGATGGATCTCCCAGGTGCATAATAGCAAATAGAACTCAAACAAAAGGTGTGTGGTACTTCGATTCATAAAAAATTAAAACCTGGACTTCATCCCTAAAAAAACTACCATGCCCCTTAGGGTTAAGTACATCATAGTCCTTTGGAGCTATGTGGACAACAGACCACCCTCTGCAATGTATATTGCCCAAATATCAGGGATGCATGTTCATTCTCATCACAGTTGCAATGGCTGAGTAAACTTGAACCATGGCAAACTCTGATGGGAGTGACATGAATAGAAACATAGAAACACAGAAAACATAGAATTTGATGGCAGATAAGGACCGCTTGGCCCACCCAGTCTGCCCATTTCCCTATCTAATGGATAAGCTGCAGATCCTAGTTAACCAGCAGCCTACTTCTTCCTACCCCCACCCCCTAGAATTGCCTTATGACTGTCCCATGCATGCTTGAATTCCACCACTGTTTTTGACTCCACAACTTCCTCCAGAAGGCCGTTCCATGCATACACAACCCTCTCTGTGAAAAAATACTTCCTTAAATTACCTTGGAGCCATCCCTCCTCTATCTTCAAATTTTGCCCTCTTGTTCTTGCACACCTCTTTTTTTGAAAGATGCTACCCTCTTGGACTTTGTTGATTCCCTTGAGGTTCTTGAAAGTTTCAATCATGTCCCCCCTCTCCCTCCTTTCCTCGAGGCTATACATATTAAGCTCCTTCAGTCTTTCTTCATATGTCTTCTGGTACAGACCCTGCACCATTTTAGTTGCCCTCCTCTGGACAGCTTCCATCCTGTCTATGTCTTTGCGGAGATTGGGTCTCCAGAACTGCACGCAGTACTCCAGATGGGGTCTGACCAGCTGTCTGTACAGAGGGATAATAACTTCCTGTTTTCTACTGGTGATGCCTTTCCCTATGCATCCCAGTATCCCCCCAGCCCTCCTTGCTGCCCTCTCACATTGCTTGCCCACCTTTAGGTCATCTGATATGACTACCCCAGGTCCCTTTCCATTTTGTTGTTGTTAGTATCTCACCCCATTGTGTACTCTTCCCTGGGTTTTGTTTCCCAGTGCATTACCTTGCACTTCTTAGCATTGACTCTAAGCTGCCATACATTTGACCATTCCTCTAACCTTGCCAAGTCCCTTCTCATCCTTTCCACCCCACCTTGTGCATCAACTCTGTTGCAGATCTTTGTGTCATCTGCAAAGAGACATACTTTTCCTTCCAGTCCCTCTGCAATGTAACATAAAGACATTGAAGAGGACCCGTCCTAATACTGAACCTCAGCTGTACCCCACTAGTAACCCCCTTTCTTCAGAGTGGACTCCATTTACTGTTACTCTCTGTGTCCTATTCTCCAGCCAATTCTTTACCCAGGCTGTCATCTTGGGACCCACTCCCAGGGTGGCTAACTTGTATATTAATCTTTTGTGTGGGACTGTGTCAAATGCCTTGCTAAAGTCTAGGTAGGCCATGTCCACAGCACCTCCCTGATCTACTATGTTGGTCACCCAGTCAAAGAAATCTATCAGATTTGTCTGGCATGACCTTCCCGCTGTGAATCCATGTTGCCTTGGGTCCTGTGCCCCTTTAGCCTCTAGATACTCGACAATTCTTTCCTTCAGAAGTAATTCCATCATTTTCCCTACCACTGAGGTTAAACTAACAGGTCTGTAGTTTCTTGCTTCTGCCTTGCCCCCACTTTTGTGAAGGGGAATCACATCTGCCCTCCTCCAGTCCTCGGGTACCACCCCATCCTCCCATGATTTGTTAAAGAGGGTAGTCAGTGGTGTCACTAGTTCTACCCTTAGTTCTTTTAGAATTCTGGGATGAATCCCATCAGACCCCATTGCTTTGTCCACCTTCAGTTTTAAGAGTTCTTTCAGAACCCTTTCTTCTGTAAATGGGCTGGTATCAACTTCTGTATCCAGAGTGTTTCTACTGTTTGTTTTAGGTACCTCCCCCTCTTCCTTTGGAAATACTGAGCAAAAATATTTGTTTAGTATCTCTGCCTTTTCACAGTCACCCTCTGCCCACCCTCCGTCCCCTTTATTAAGCATCACTATCCCTCCCTTGGTCTTCCTTTGCTCCCTGATGTACCTATAAAAGGTTTTATCCCCCTTCTTAACTGAGTTGGCTATCTTTTCCTCGGTTTGGGCCTTTGCTGTTCTGACTGCCTTCCCAGCTTCCTTTTGCTTTAACTACTACAGTTCTCTGTCCTGCTCCTTCTGTGATTCCTTGTACTTCCTGAATGCTTTCTTTTCTCTTGAACCTTCCTGCCACTTCCTTTGAGAACCATAGTGGTTTCTTACATCATTTCATTTTGTTTATTTGCTTCACACAAAGGCTTGTTACCTCTGTGATGTCAGTTTTTATTATTCCCCATTGTTCTTCCACCCCTCCTTCCTGCCCATTTGCTAGTGCATTCCTTAGGTACTCATCCATTTTGGCAAAGTCAGCTTTCCTAAAGTCCAGTACTTTTGCCTTTGTATGGCTTGACTCTATTGCTGTGTTTATTGTGAACCATACTGTTCGATGGTCGCTAGTTCCCAGATGGCTACCCACTTCTACATCTGTGATCCTCTCTTCATCTCCATTTGAGAGAACCAGGTAGGGCATCTAGAATAACCCCACTCTTCAAAGTGGCTGCTGCAACTGCACTCCAGTTAACATCTGGCATATTCAGATCACCCATCAGCAATATCTCTCCTTTTTCTGCCATTCTAAGTATACTTTCTATCATTTCCTTGTCCATTTCCTCCCCTTGAGAAGGGGGTCTGTATACAACCCCTGTGCGGATTGTGGTGCCATTGCCAGTCTACAAATTTACCCACAGTGCTTCTTCTCCTCCCTGTTTTCCCTTTTGTTCTGTTGCTTTGATTCCTTCCCTTATGTAAAGAGCTACTCCTCCTCCTCTTTTACCCTCCCTGTCCCTCCTGTAGATAGTGTATCCTGGTATGTTTACTTCCCAGTCATGGTTTTGTGTGTACCATGTTTCTGTGACTGCCATGATATCCAGATGTTCCTCCTCCATCAAGGCCACTAATTCAGGAAGCTTGTTACTTAGACTATGGGCATTGGTACTCATTGCTCTCCATTTATTGATGGCTTTACCTTCTGTTGCAGCATCCCCCACTGACCATTCTACCTCTGTCTTTTTCTCATTTAGTACCCTGTTTTGTAGGGAGAGGCTGGGATTTTCCTGCTGCTTATTATTGCCTCCCCCCTTTACTAGTTTAAAAGCTTGCCAATGAAGCATTTAAACTGATTGCTCAAAAGACTTGTTCCCTTCCTGGACAGATGCAGACCATCCTGCCAGTATAGGCTGGTGTTCCTCCAGGTGGAACCCCAGTCCCCAATGAAGCCAAACCCCTGTGCTCCACACCATTTCTTCAACCATTCATTAAACTGCATGGTGCAAAGTACCCTCACCTCACTCATGCCATTGACAGGCAGTACCTCTGAGAAGGATACTGTGTGTGCTACTTGTCTTAGGCCCCTCCCCAATTCTACAAAGTCCTTCTGCACTGCTCTAATCTCATGATGAGCCAAGTCATTTGTCCCTAGGTGGACAATGACATCCAGCTCAGACTCCTGTGCAGCTGTTCTCATGATCCTGAGGATGCTTCCTGTCCCTCCAAGCCATGGCACCAGGCAGGCACCTTACTTCAGTTTTCCCTGCTCCCCCCAGTTCTATCCCCCTAATAATTGAGTCCCCCACCAGGAGCTGCTTCCTTTTCCTGTGGTGTCCTCTGCCTCCTTCCTGTGGGCCTCCCTTATGACAGTTGTCCTCAACCTCCTTAGTCTCCTCTGCGGGTGCATCCATAGGGGAGCTATGCTCCCCCAGAATGGTGTATGGATTGTGGAGTGGAACAACTGACTGGGTGTGCCTCTATTCCACCATCTTCACCCTCCCTGAGCCCTCTGTGGTCCAACTGCTGTGCTTTCTTCACAACCTCTGAGGTAGTGGTGGTGGCTCTGGTGCTCCCTGGATGGGGGAGGTTCCCTTCCTACCGTCCAGCGTGGCCTGGTGGAAGGTTCCCTTACTACTGTCCAGTGTGGCCTGTAGATGGGCAACTTCCTCCCTCAGGGCAGAAAGTTGTCTGCAAATAGGGCAGCAGTGTTTGTGTGTGTGATTGGCGTGTTTTATAGAAATATATATATTATACAATGTGTATGCTTATATTGTCAGTGCAGTGTGCTAGAGAGGATATGACATTGATATGCACCTTGCACTCTTGAGGAAATGATGTCAGAACCCCAGGTATAAAGGAACTATTTCCAGGGGTGGGTGGGGTGAGGAGTGGGAAGGGGTTGGTCCTAAACAGTGCCCTCACAAAACAATCAGCTAAAAGCTCTCACCCACTGCTGCGATGAGTGCCTTCCTGTCAGCAAGATGCCCTACACAACAATTTGAAAGAGAAAATACCCTGCTAATCGAACAGAGAAAAATCCAGACATCCAAGTCAGACACAGGTAAACCTCCCCAGCCCCAAAACAGCCTGGTAGTTTGTGCTCTGAAAGTAGTCAGCCCCAAAATAAGTCAGCTGTGCTTTAAACTCTTCCTGCACTGAGAATCTTAAGAATTGTAACAAACATAAGGCTACAGCCACCCAAAACAACTGGCTATGATGTAAGGTCTCCCTGACTAGTGAAGACAATTTCCATCACCTGAGGCTGTGTCTGGCATCAAATTACAAACTGCAGCCTTTGCTATTCAAAGTACACAGCTACTACCAGCAAGTTATTTCCAACTATTTTATGTCCAACTATATTAATGTAAACTGTCAGAATACTAGCAAACAGTCCAGATAGCCACAAAGGAAAATCAAATATCCAGTTATTTCAACCCTTCTGAAAATTGCTCACAAGATAAGTAGTTTTGAAAACCCCCTTCCTGATTTAAAAATGAAATTAAACACAAAACAATCCCAATGTAAGACTGTAAAGTAAGGAAAACTTCCCTCAGATGTAAGTAAGAGAGATCAGTTGCAGATTTCTAATCCAATATAGTATATCCCATGCAGCTTCTCAGTTGTTTCAAAGCACAGCCTGTTACACCACTTGAAGAGATGGGCTTCATTACATCTGGGATCCAGGTCAGGGGAATCATGCCATGATGACTTCCTAGTTAGAAGCAAGCCTCCCATGAGCCCTTGCACCCCCACTTCTATTGTTTTTCAAGAACTAACAAAGAAAGTAGGGACTATGGACATTTGGAGACCCATCCACCCACAAGGGTGAAACTATTGTTTCTTTTCCCTTCCCCAACAGGCATTTTCATGCATGGGGATATGGATAATTCCCATGACCTGGGTCCCAGATGTAGTGAAGGCAGATATAGTGGTTGTGCTGATATCAGACCATGCTCTGGTTTCATTCATCTGGTTTCCTCTGGACTCACAGATCTATAGCTGGAGCCATTGACATCTGAACTCCTCAGTCCTGAGTGATGCCACCTTCTGCAAAAAGCTGGCAGCAGATATAGGGGAATTTTTGGAATTCAACTACCCCAGTGATAAAATGGCAGTGAATACCTTTATTCAAGGCTTGTGCATTATCCACACCATGGGCCTTAAGGAAGCCAGCCTTAGGGACATAGAAATGCAACAACAAAAGAATAAAGAGCTTATGGACAAGGATTTGATCCAACTAAGAGCAAAATTCTCCAGGCAGAGATTGCTGGGACCAGGTTCAAGTGACAAATGTGCATACATCAGTAAGCTGAATTTGCATTTTTCCAATTGAGGCAGGCCTTCTGTTTTTTAATTTTTTTTAATTTTTAAACATTTCTTATTTTTCAGCTTTGATGTTTGCAGGCTCACAGTAGCTTTACACAACATAAAAATATTGACATGTGTTAATAGAGGCAAGAATAGGAAGATTAGGAGGCAGTATAGTGTAGTGGTTAAGAGTACTGAGCTGCAAACCTGGAGATCTAGGTTTGAATCCTATCAGCCCCCACTTGCATACTGTGTAACCCTGAGCAAGTCACTTAAAGGGATAGTAAACATTGCAGGGTTCACTCTAATTGTGAAGGCCCACAAAAATATCTTCCAAATGAGGTATTGGGCTTACCTTGAGGTGTGAGCAGTCCTGAGGTATGAATGCCTAAATCATCTGTAAATCAAAACAAGGCAGCAGCCATTTCATTGAATCATGAGACCAACAGTGATGTCACTGAGGGGCAAGCTGTAATTAATGACATGCAGCTTGCCCCTCAGTGACATCAATTCCTGTTTTAAAATGGCTGCTGTCTTGTTTTGATTTATAGATGATTTAGGTATTCATAGCTCAGGAATCCTGACACCTACAAGGAAGTCCATTATCTCATTTAAAATGTCTTTTCATGGTCTTTCACAATTTGAGTGACCCCTACAATGTTTACTGTCCCTTTAACTTTATTGTGCCCTAGACTGCATCTGGAAACAAGCGCAAGCTTAGTGTGTATTTTCTGGTTAAGCATGTTCCCCTTTCCTAATAGTTGTATAGCAAATTAGATTTTTGAGTGTTATTGTCTATAAATAAATAAGTTCAAGTCCTTGCAGTTTCAAAAGGTGCAAGAATATTAATAGAAATAAAAAAAATATTTCCATAAGAAATAATATAAAAGTTTTCTGGTATAGTTTTACAGATGTCCTAGTCATGGATTATATTTATCTGTAATATTTAAGTGAGTATACCAAGTGTAAAATGCACCTGGTGCAAAATTAATAATAAAGCTTGGAAGGAGTCCACAAGCCTAAATTAGTATTGACTTTAAAAGAACTGCATTCAAAGATACTAATTTTTATAATAAATTACCTGAAACTTGGGTACAGTGTAACAAGCGTACTGTTTTTAAAATGTGTGCATTTAAACTGCTCATGGATACCATAGATAACTCTGATTGTACTTGTTTTTCATAATTCATGTTATAGTCATGTACATGGGATGCTATGTTTTCAATGTTAAATGTGCACTGGTCACTGCAAAAAAATGTAGTATTTTATTTATTTTTATTTAGTTTTTGTTGACCGGGTAAGTGCACTAGACAAATCCTGCCTATTTTCAGGCATGACCCAGGGGAGGGGGATGCAGATGAATGCCAACTGGCCTTGAACCACATTAAGCTGTTGGTGGTGTTTTTAGTGAATGAGGGAAATTTGGCCAGGACACCGGGGTATTTCCCCTACTCTTTTCGATAAGTGCCATGGGATCTTTAATATCCACCTGAACTACCACCAATCCAGGCAGATGGGACCTCAGTTTAACATCTCATCCGAAAGACGGCACCTCAGAAGTGCAGCACCCCTCTCATGCTGCACTACAGTGTCAGTACTGGGAACCCTAGTGTCAGATGTGGGAACTGAACCCACAGCCCTCTGATCTCCCTGCCTCAGATGCGAGTGTGCTACGTTCTGAACCACTGAGATTGCCCATCTGTTTACCAGTTAAAATAAAAATAAAATGAAAAATGAAAATGAAATTTATCATTTGGTATATCAAATTTAATTCACTTAAACAGATTCATCTATAGTGGACATACATCTCCATCAATTCAAGTTTTAACATTTCCAGCCTTTAAATGATTTATCATTATTCTGAAATGAACTTCCTTTAACTTCAAGTGTCTGGTGCATATGTTTTTGTAGACAACTATTGATGCAATTGGGGCATCTCGGTTCCCTCCTGGCTCAGACCATGCACCATAACTTCTTATTTATCATTATGTTCTTCAAACCTTTTTGTATTTTCCTGCTGTTTAATCTTTTTTCCCAATATCTCAGATTATCTGATTTGGGGTCATAAAAACATTTTATTTTTACCCAAGGACTAAAACCTTTTTTCTGGAAATAATGAAGCAATGTCTGGATAAATGTGGAATACAATTTCTTTAAACTTCAGGGCTTCTAGGGCTGAGCTCTCAAAATGATTTGGGACTAAGTCCCACACCACAACACCAGTTAAGGACTGAAATCTCAGCAGGTGCAGACATTTGTATTCCCAGTCCACCTCAGCTGCAGGAGACGTTATGCCTGTTCTCACTGGCTGTAACATTTTCCATATCTGTGGGGGAAACAAAAGCCACAAGCTGCTGTAAATCATGGAGCTGGTCATAAACCAACTCCACTTTTGAAAATACTGTTCCTGTGGGAAAAACTGTTGCTCCACTAGTGGAAGCCACTTGAATAGAGTTTTACCTGCAGCTACGGGCTCTTCAAGGGCTTTGAGAATCCAGCCTCAAGCTTTTGGGCAGTAAATTTGGGCATCATCTCTCTTTCTGTGTCAAATGCTGTAGTGAAAAGAATAGTGGTATGAGGCACAGAAATATATTGAAAAGAGCAATTAGTATTTTCAGTTAATGGTACTGGCCTCAGAGATTAGCAGTTGGAGTTTAAATTGCTGTCAGTAGTTTTGTTCTCTCTGGTAGGGATCCAGATAGCTCATGCAATAAGGAACAAGTTATCTGATGGTAGGTGTAATACAGAAGAGAACAGATATTTTAGCAAGTATCAATGTAGGATAGTTAGCAACATAGGAATTAGGAACTCCCAACAGTTAAAGGTTTTTAAAATCTAAATTGTTTTCTATATTTTCCTTGTAAAGTTAGAATGAAATTCACATTATTCGCAGCAAGTACTTCCAATAGCATTTTCTGTTGCACACCTGTAATCTGTTTCAATAACTTGATTTTTACTTTTTTAGTAACAGTCTCTTCAACTTTAAATAGTTTCAATTCTGGTTCAGTGTTATCAGATTTAGAAATCATAAAATTAAGCTTCTTATGAAAATTCTAAAATAACTGCATCATGTAAGAATATGAGGAATAAACCTCTTTCAAACTTTTAAATTTTATCTAAGGAGGCATTATTAAAGGGAAAGTCACTGAAGGTTTATTTTTAAGTCCTTTGTGGCCTGTGATGGAGGAGCTGTAGTCATTGGAGCCACCATCACTGATAATTGCTGTGAAGCCATTTCAGAATTTTCAAAAGTCAGTATTTCTTTTGCTGTCTCTTTTGTTGGTGAACCTGAAAGCCATGCTCTTGATAAGAATGCCAGAGACTGCTGGGTTGTTCTGATACCTGCAGAGTCCCATGAGGCTATGGGTGGATCCATGCCACTGTTCAACCACTGCAATGGACTTGCCTTGCCTGAACCTCATTTACTCACCAAACAGTGCCCAATAGGTCCTTTACATGCTGATGTGCCCTAGTCAGACAACGATCTTACTTTTCTGCCACTCAGGATTACTGAGGATTTCTTTGGTGACTTTGCTGCTGACATTTTCATGGTAGAATTAAGATTTTAACAAAATAATTCAGTTCTGAGGAACAACATAGAAACATAGAATTTGATGGCAGATAAGGACTGCTTGGCCCACCTAGTCTGCCCATTTTCCTACCTAACGGATAAGCTGCAGATCCTAGTTAACCAACAGCCTAATTCCTCCTACCCCCTCCCATTAGAATTGCCTTATGTCTGTCCCATGCATTCTTGAATTCCCCCACTGTTTTTGACTCTATGACCTCCTCAGGAAGGCTGTTCCATGTATCCACAACCCTCTCTGTGAAGAAATACTTCCTCACATTACCTCTGAGCTGTCCCCCCTCTATATTCAAATTGTGCCCCCCTTGTTTTTGCACATCTCTTTTTCTGAAAGAGACTACCCTCTTGGACTTTGTTGAGTCCCTTGAGGTATTTGAAACTTTCTTTCATGTCCCCCCTCTCTCTTCTTTCCTCAAGGCTATATAACAGCTGCTTAGCGTGACTCCCTTCCTGTCACCAACTTGGAACTCCTCAAGCAGTATTTCTTGTGGGTGGTGGGGATCTTGGTAATCTTTTGGCTTGTATATTTTGGGCCAAATCTTGAAACATAGGTGAAGGAGTCTTTCCTCTAAGGTGCACAGACAAGACAATATCTTTGTGGATTGAGAAAAACTCAAAACTCCTGTTGTATTTTACATGTTATCTATTTTAAGATTGTTATGTGAGACATCCATCCTTCCAGCAACCAATGTTTCATGGTTAAGGGGATCACTTACTCAGATCACAAGTCACATGGTGGTCCTATTTAAAAAAAACAAACTGGCAGTGTTTTACCAACTCTTATAATCAACCTTGCAGGTATGCCATTATGCTACAATCATTCATGCTGCTTTTTCTATTATTTGTTCAATATACAGTACCTTTATATTTCGGCTATATAGTCCCTTTGTAGTCCATTCATGCCAGTACCATAGCAAAAACAAAATCTTTGATCTATTAATATCATACGTTTTATACAATTAGTAGAATCTTGTGCTTATTGCTTCATTTGATAATACATACCAAAACTAATGATATCAAATACCTTTCATGGACACTTACTGGAGCAAAATGCTTTTTTTTTGTTTAGCACATTTGATTGGTGGGTTGTTTTCTTGATTTTCCTAGTGCAGAAAACATGGGATCATAGCTTCAGTTTTGTACATTTCATAGTATTACAATAAAACATCTGACCTCATTGTTTACTAACAAAAGTTCCATGCACTAAGGTACCTGGTATATGAACAGGGCTTACAAAAGTGCATCAGTGATCACTTAGTGCTTATCAACTGCAACAACTGTTCAAAAAGAGAACACTATATCTTACCTGTAATTTGAAACATCAGATGGCTGAGTGAGATATATTTTTTTAAGCAATAAACACAAGATACTATTTATAGTATAAAACTTACGACAATTAATAGTTCAAAGTTTTTGATTTTGATATAGTACTGACACTGAATAGATTGCAATGGGGCTATAACAATGAAATATAAAGGTGTATTGCACATACAAAAGAAAAGCAGCATGAATAATGAAACAGAAACAATAGGATGTTGCAAACTATGTAGCATAATGGCATACATACAGGGCTGACTATATACAGTAAGAGTTGATTAAAAAAAATATAATTTCTCTTTTTTAAAATAGGACCACCATGGGCCCTAAGAAAATGGTCCCCTTGGTTACATAACACTGGCTGTTGTAAGGAAGGGGACTCATATACTGTAACAACCTTAAAATAAATTCAATGTGCATTACATAGCTCAGTGCTTGTGATACGTAAGAGCTAAATGAGGTATGGTTAGTGCTTAGATATGTTTGAACTGGATGTTATTTAAGTTTGTGTTTGTAGTACTTAGGAACTGAGTACTGTGGTTGGTGCTTAGATACACTAAGCAGGAATGGTACATACAGTAGGTCAGTGCTTGTGGTACATAGGAACTGGATGAGATATGGTTGCTGCTTAGATACGTTTGAGCTGGATGAGATATAGTTAGTGTTAGAGCTTGATCTTTTGGCCTTTCTCTATATCCCACCTTGGTGGGTTGCTAGGTAAGTGTAGGATTGAAGACCCAGCACAAGGCAAGATATGAGTGCTGGAGAAGGAGGAGGAGGCAGGGGAGGATGGAGTGCAAGTCCCACTCACTGTAAGCCAAGTGAGTGGAAGTTTGAGAAGTTAAATAGAAGATGGGGTAGGAGCTATGTCCCTGCCATTGAACCACAGGCCTAGCTTTCCAATTCAATGTCTGTTGCATAGCTCAGTGCTTGTAATACATAAGAGTTGAATGAAGTATGGTTAGTGCTTAAATATGTTTGAAATGGATGTTATTAATGTTTGTGTTTGTAGTACTTAGGAACTGAATACTGTGGCTGGTGCTTAGATACGCTAAGCAGGAATGGTACATAGGTCAGTGCTTCTGATTTGTAGGAACTGGATGAGATATGGTTGATGCTTAGATACGTTTGAGCTGGATGAGATATAGTTAGTGTTAGAACTTGATCTTTTGGCCTTTCTCTATATCCCACCTTGGCGGGATGTTAGGTAAGTGTAGGATTGAAGGCCCAAAAAGGCAAGGTAATTTTTATTTAAAAGGACACCCAATCCCGGAGACTCTGGGTGCCATAAAAAGTAAATGCACAAATAAGAGACACAACAAATCAAGATAAATAACGATAAACATTGAGCAATAAATTATGTAATAAAGGCCATTCTGGTGGTGCTGAGGGTTGAGGTGCTGGACGCCACACCTCATGCCACGATGGCAACCTGTGTTCGGGAACAAACATGGGTTTCCGTGGGTCAGTGGGGAGGAAATGGATTGAGCACCCAATGGACATCTCTCCATCTTCAGCGAGGGGGTATCCTGCGGCTGGTGCTTGCCCGACCCCTAGCGGAGGCTGGGGCTCAGTGGCATGGAGCTGCATGCTACAGGGAAGCGGAATGCGGCAGACACTTGACAGAGGGATGCATGGGAGCATGCAGGCACCCAGTCGCTGACGTCATTGCACACTGTGAGCCCGCATGGGAGAAAAATGGAAAATACAGCTCCGGTTAATGAAGCTGTCCCTATGGCACCACCCCTGAGAAGGCACCTCCCTGGCAATCATCCGTTTAGGTGGGTCGAGTCGCTCCCCACCACCCTACCATGAAGGGTAAGTCGTGGGTGCACAAGGGAGGGGATCTGACTTTGGGGGGGTTGGCGCTGGGGTGACAGCTGAAGGTGGGCGTGTCTTCGGAGATCTGGAAGAAATACCTAAAAAAAAATCATACAATAAAAATAAGATTTCCTATAAAAAGTGAAAAACCCAGGTGGCCTGGAACTGAGATCAAAACCATTGCATACGGATCTCACTTAAACAGCTAAGTCGGGGAAACCTGGGTGAACAGGAAGGCCTAAAGGTGGGCCTTGAATACCTCTAAAGACGGGGCCTCCCTAACCCTGAAGGGTAGTGAATCCCACAGGATGGGCCAGCGACACTAAAAGCCCTGTCGTCAGTCATTTTTAACCTCGTCCTGGGAATCGCCAGGAGGCCCCTACCGGAGGAGATGAGGGGACAGACCAGGACAGCAGGTGCAAGAAGGTCCGTAAGGTAACCGGTGCCCTGGCCGTGTAGGGCCTTATAGGTGAGAAGACCCATCTTAAAGAGGATCTTCCTCATGACCGGCAGCCAATGCAGCTCACACAGTACTGGTGTAATATGGCAATATTTAGGGTGCCCCATAAGTTACTTGCCAGCTGTGTTCTGCACCAGCTTCAGTCTGCAGAGAGATCCTCCTGCAGCCCCGAGGTAGTGTGCGTTACAGTAGTCAAGCCTTGATGTCACCAAGGCATGTATCAAAGTGGGGCAGTCCAGAGGTGGCACAAGGGGCTTTATCCTGGTGACATTCCTGAGATGGAAAAAACAGGAGTGGACAGTGGAAGACACTTGTGCCTCCATTGTCAAACCCCTGTCCAGGATGACACCAAGATTCCACACCTCAGAGGAAGCCTTTAATGGGATACATACCAGAGCAAGTCCAGTCTCTGCAACAGAGGCCATCCCCTCCTGCACTCTGTTCAACTCCACCACCTATATCTCCATCTTATCAGGGTTTAGCCACAACCAGCTGAAGGCTATCCAGTCATTGATCTTGGCAAGGCAGCTGTTTAGCACGTCTACTGCATTGGATGTTTCTGGGGCAAAGGACAAGTAGAGCTGGGTATCATCAGCATAGCAATGAAACTCCAGACCATACTTCCTAATGATCCTCCCTAGGGGCAGCATATACACTGTGAACAACACTGGGGACAGGACTGAACCCTGGGAACTCTGCACAGCAGGAGACTAGAGATGGCGGAGAAATTCCCCATCACAACCTTTTGCCTACTGTTGGTTAAAAATGACTCAGACTAGTAGAAGACAGTACTGGTGAGTCTGCAGAATTCCCCAAGGCAGTCCAGCAGCACACAAAGGTCCACAGTGTCAAATGTTGAGGAGAGATCGAGGAGAACAAGAATTGTCCTTTCCACTCGATCTCTAGCACTGAGAATATCATTCTGTTTCTGAACAAGCACAGTTTCTGTGCTATGTCTCACCTGAAACCCCAACTGGAGGGGCTCGTATAACTCATGGATCAAAAGGTGCTGCTCCAACTGAAGTGCCACTACCTTCTCTACAACCTTCCCCAAAAATGGAAGGTTGGAGATAGGATGGTAATTTGCCCTGACCTCTGGGTCCAAAGATGGTTTCTTTAGGAGTGGTCTCACCAATGACTCCTTCAAGGCATCGGAGAAGAATCCCTCTGACAGGGAACACCAGATAATCAAGGCAAACACTGGGCCAACAGCATTGATGCATCTCATCAAGAAATGTGTCAGCACCGGGTCCAGTTCACAAAAGGCGTACTTCAGATTGGTCACTACCTCAATGACCTCATTTAACTCCACCAGTCTAATCTCTGCCCAACTAGACGGAGTGCACTCAGTACACTTCGGGTGACCACTGTCAGATCTTGACTGGCTGATCGAAGGAATTCCCAGCTAGATATCAGACATTGTGTCTGAGAAGAACCAAGCAAACTCTTTGCATTTAGCGCTGGAAAAAGCCTTCTTTGCCTGTAGACAGACTGGATGAAGTAGCCTGTCCATAGTCTGAAAAAGTGCAGCTGGTCAGTTCTTCCTGGCAGCAGTCTCCCTGCACAGGAATTCTGCCTTCCCACTGTTGCTTGCCCCTGGTACACCCTATAATACACACGCTGGGACATTTTGTCCTCCTCCAGCCCGATCTTTCTCCAGCAGTGCTCCAACCTCTGACCTTTCTTCTTCAGCTCCTTGAGATCCCCATCAAACAAAGAGGTTCTCAGGTAGGAAGATTTGGGTCATACACGGATAGGTGTGAGGGAATCAGTGGCTTCTCACAGCACCCTAATATAGGTGCCAACTACATCGCCAATGCTTCTGATGCATGCGTTGCCCACACTAGATAGATCAGCTACTGCCAAAAAACCCTCCAGGGTCAATCCCTGCAAATGGCGGTAGCTCATTATCTCTGTAGGGGGAAGGCATCCGGTGGTGCCATGAACATGAACCACACCATGCAATGATCGGACCATGCCACCCAATCAGTCTTGAGATCACTTATTTCAAGCCCCAATCAGAACACCAGGTCCAAAGTGTGCCCACCCTGATGAGTCACGGAGGAAACTACCTACGACAGGCCCAGTGATGACATGGTCTGGAAGAGGTTATGACCAAGCCAAGATGATTCGTCAGCCCAAATATTGAAATCCCCCATGACAATACATCTGGGGGCTTCCAATGTTTTACCGATGATGAATCCGGCAACCTCCTGCAGGAAATCTCCCGCTGCCCCAGTGGGGTAGTAAATTAGGAGAATTCTGCAGCCTGCACCTGGACCCCCATGGATAGCCACACATTCAAAGGAACCTGAGGTTCCCACATGGTGCACAGTGAAGCCCAAGTTGTATCTAAAACAGATGACTTCCCCACCACCCCACATTCCTTTTCTGGGACAGTGCACAATGGTATACCCAAAAAGAAGGTAATAACCAATGTGATTACCTCCTCCAACTCTGGAAAGTGGCAAGTGACATGCAGGAGAGGAAAAAAAATCCTTAGGGGGAACCTCCAAGGATCCATGGCTACTGACCTGCCTGCCCTCTGGGTATACTAAAGGAGAGTAATCCTAAGGCAGGCAAATATTGATCAGTTGTCTTATAACTGGATCTAGAATGTTGATAAAAGAGGCATATCCTGAATTTGATTGCAAGCAGGTAATCCTGAAAGATGAGGTGCTGGCGAATTGGTGTCAACCATGGAGAGACATTAGCTGAAGAGGTTAGCAAATCCAAGTCTATAATATCTGTAGGTGTAGAAAGGGAGGAGTTGTACATAGTCAGGCAGCTGGTTAGTGGCTATTCGTGGAATCACATCTTGGATGGGCGAACGTAAAACTGGTTGATGCTTAATCCTGGAGTGCGATGAAGAAAAAGTCAGCTCTAAAAGATGTATTGGATTAAAGTGAGCAAGCAGCTGAGCCCTCCATAGTGGGCAGAGTAGGAGAGAATGGAAATCCTATGTGAGTCGACGTGCATAATTCCAGTGGAGACAGCACTAGGCACTCTTGCGTGGTAAAGCAGGAATGCGGTTTGCGGACAGCCAGGCATCCTTGTTCAGGGTGAAGCAGAAGAAACCTCCAGGCCTCCTTGCGGGGCAAAGCAGAAATGAGTAAAGCAAGCAGATATGTCCATAAGGATGAAGTAGGAGTGCATTTGAGCATGTAGCCAGGCCCTCTGGATGGTGAAGCAGGGGACATAGCAGACCTCACACAGTCCATCATTGCTTGGGTTCCAGTGAAGATGGCGAGACCCTTAGTGGGTAGGTCGATAGAAAATGGAATGTGGATGAGCAAGCAGCCAAGTCCAAAGCGGGTGAAACCAGAGACATGGTGTGACCCCACGTGGTCCACCAGAGTAGAGGTTACAGAATGAAAGCAAGACCCCCACATAGGTCAGCCAGGGTAAATTGGAATGCATTAAGTAAGTGTTAGGCTCCTTCTGGTGGGGTGAAGCAGCTGGTAGAAAGGATATCCAGGATGATGCTGATACTTATGCTGGAATGGTAGGCCATCGCGATGGAGACATGAGTTAATGAATGTCCTTTGACGCTGTCAGAAGAATTAGAGGAATAGGCCAGCCCGGTGGCACTGAGGGTTAAGGTGCTGGGTGCAACACCTCATGCCATGCCAGCGACCCGGGTTCGGGAACGGACTTGGGCTGTCGGAGGGGAGAGGTGGAGGAGGATCGAGCATCCCAATGGATGCTTTCCTCCTCCAGGGGTGGATTCCTAGGGTGCCTTGAGCACCCGTCGCACTGGTGCCTGTGGAAGCATGGGTATCAGGGCACAGGCAGTTCTTCAGAACTGGGGAAGGGAGGATGTTGTGGGCACTTGGCAACAATATGCATCAGCACATCATGTGCCTGGATGTCAGTCCTCTGTGCCGATGTCCTCAGGGGTAGTGGGACTTAAGAGGGAGAAAATGTGGAAAAAACCCACTCTACCCCAAGATGATGACTGACCTAATCCCAGACTATCTACCATGGGCAGACCCCAATGCGTGCAGGTGCTTCAGAAGGAGGAAAGTAAGTGGGAGGAATGCTGACACTCTAGGGGCAGGCTCTGTGGTAGAATTGCCGGGGATGATCAAGTCTGAAGGAGTGGGATGAGTGGGTAGTAAGGTGGGATAAAAAAAAAGTGCAAAAAAAAAAGAAGAAGCAGAGGTATGATAAGCAATGATTTTCTGACTGGGAGCAGAGTGAGGTGCAGTCTGGTGAAAAGGCAAGATAACTGTCTATGCACTGTCAAAGTAGAAAGGCAGATGAAGGCTTGATTTCCTTGATAGATTTCATAGTCCAGTTGACCAAGTCGATGATGAGCAGGAAGGCAGTGCTGAGATGAAGGTCCAGCAGATGGAAAGATCTGGCTAGGAGTGATGTCTGGATGAGGAATAAAGGTTATCCGACTGAAGGAGCTGTGAGTGAAATGGTAATAAGTGGTCAGGTACATATGGCATGGTTGAAAATGAGTGCCAATGTTGCAAATATTTGAGAATGTAGAATTGATAGGAATGGACTGGACAGAAGTGTTACCCAGCAGGGAATGAAGATGAGGTAGTAGTCTAAATGATGGAGGATTGCATGGGGCAGTAATTCCAGTAAACAGTGTTACTGTACGATCGAGTCTTTTATGTAGAAGGAGAACTGGCTCAAAGGTCCAAAGAATTGGGTATACTCCATGGAGATGACTAGTATATAAATACAGTTGGAATTGCACCAGAAGGATGGTGGATTACAGAAGAAGCATAAAGAAATGATGAAGTAGGGAATGCCCAGATGTGGGCTAGCTGGAGCATGGATCCCAGCAAGTACGGAGTTTGCAATAATCGAATGCTCAATTGATCGAGTAGGTTACAGGTGGTCTGCCCAAGGAAGATGAGATCCCCCATGTTGGTCTGCTCAGTGAAGTAGGAATGTATTAGAATGAGAAATGCCCCTCGTGGGTACGATGGAGTCAAGATGGCAAAATCCCCACGTGGGTTTGCTATCACCGCAGTATAATAAGCTCTGAGGTAAGGAGGTGGTATCTGTAGAAGTCTGCCTGTAGGACGTGAAGCATGTTTGAGCTATGGATAGGGCCCCTCGGGGTGTGTATGATTTATATGGCTGACCCTACAGTGTCTGAGTTAAGGATGGTGGGACCCCCAACGGTCTGCCAGTGCAGATGTAGCGCAGAAATCAATATAAGCAGGACATGATCCTAAGTGAGTCTGTAGAGTGAAGAGTAGATACACTGACGAGGGTACAATGAACACTGAAACCTTCATGAGGGGCAGCGAGGAAAGTAGAGAATGCTCAGGAGTAGTTATCTGCCTTGGCAGCAGATGTATGATTAGAGGGATGTATGACATGATGTATCATGAGTTCCAGATTGATAAATCAGGAGACTTCACAGAATCTGCTACAGAGCAGCAGATAAGTGATCGAGTAGTGAGCTAGGCCCCCACATGGGCTAGCTGGAGTGGCTGGACCCCCAAGCAGGTCTGCCTGAGGAGTAGGAGAAGTGAGGGAGTCGAGCTAGACATCCATGTAGGCTAGTTGAACCAACAGGACTTCCACGTAGGTCTGCCTAAGGTAGAGAAGAACAAGTTGAGCGAGCCTCCATGTAGGCTGGTTGGACTGGCGGATCTCCACGTAGGTCCACCTGAAGTAGTAGAGGAAGGAGTGGAGCTTGCCTCCACATAGGCCGGCTGGGCTGACAGAGTCAGGATACATCTAGGCCTGGTTGGAGATGGATGCTGCAGGAGGGATCAGTACAAAGTTGAGATGAAGTGGTCAGTAAATATCAGGAAGGTATGAATCCTGGAACGGCAGCGTAAGGTCCAGTCATTGGAGGGAGTGATACATCCTAGGAACTTGAAGGAGTAATGAAGCTATGATAAGCAAGGCTGTACAGGGGCTGAGGGAACGGTGGCCCAAAGGTCCGCAGCACAAACAGGAAGTACGGAGAGCCACATGTTATAGTATGTGCTAGCTTGTCTGATGAACTGTAGATGCACTAAAGTGTCTTATCACATCATCAGTCACAAACAGTGGAAGACTGAGTGCTGTTGTAATCACAGTGAAATGCAGTATCCAGTGGAAGTGATTGAGTCTTACAGGATTGAATTGTCAGCTGTTGTGTCCTAAATAGAGCAGGGTTGAATGTATGCAGTCCACAGCAAATATAGCAGGCAGGATAGGGAAAGGCATCCAAGTAGATGTCTAGCAAGAAGTACAGGTTCCGAGCAGGATGGCTGAGCCGAGAGGAACGACAAGGATGTGTATAGTATAAGCACCTAAGGAAAACATGAGGATGGTCTGAGAGCTGGATATTAAGCAGCAAAGATGAGAAATGCAGCACCAGCCTGGTGCCATGGTGCTGTACGCATCCCAGCACTGAGCTGGGAAAGGTATTGAGGCAGCAGTCTGGAGACCAACCGGAATGGATGCGGCGCGAGCTATGACACCAAGGAATGGAGAACACAGGTGGGGAATGTAGGCTGCGCGGTACTGCTGAGGAAAAGGAGATGAAGTACAGGGATCCGGAGCAGTGGCAGTATGCTGCAAGCAGGAAAGCGAGGATCTAGTGAGAAGGAGTGAACCAGCGAGCCGATGGAGCACCGAGGCACAGCTGGCAGTGGAGAAGAAAAGCCCCCAAAACAGAAAAGCAGAGAACAGTGAGGTACGGGAGCAAATGGGGAGAGCAAGGGTCATGGGGAGAGAGGAGGTGAAACAACAAGTGAGGCAATGCCAAGGGAGAAGACAAGGGGCAGAGCAGGACAAACACAAATGGCCACATGAGGAAGGGGTGGAGACCACCAGCCACACCGTTGAGGAGCAAGTCAGACTCACTCTAAGCTGAACGAGCAGAAGTTTGAGAAGTTAAATAGATGATGGGGAGGACTATGTCCCCACCCTCATTGAACCACAGGCCTAGCCTTCCAAATATTTAAAATATAACTGGAGTTTTGAGTTTTCCTCAGTCCACAAAGGTACCTCCTCAGAGAGGCCTTCTGGGAAGCTAGGGAGAAACCAGGGCACCTGCTGGCTTACTATGTAAAGAAGAGTCAGGAGTACTCCAGAACTTAGGAAACAGGATACCACAGCCCCAGAAAAAGAATTAAGTCCTCTACTAGGAACCTCACCCTCTGCATCTTGTCACCCACCCAGAGAGATGGTCTTGTTCTGTAACTCTCCTGGGTCGTGCCTGAAAATAGACAATGTTTGTTATTTTGCTCACTTACCCGGTCAATAAAAACTAAATAAAGAAATATAATTGACTGGCCCTTCTCTCAGCTGGAACCACAAACAGCCCTGGCCAGCTTGCAAGCAGGGAAAGCTCCTGGGAGTGATGGCCTTCTGGCAGAGATTAATGGCATCTTTAAATAGGAATTCTTGGGCCCTCAACCAGGTGCCCTGACAGAGGCATGCAGGTTGGGAAGCTTTTCTCCTCTATGTGCACTGCCTACATCTCACTCATCCACAAACCTGGAAAGGCCCCCAAATCTGTGAGAACAGTTGTCCAGTGTTCCTTAGTACATATGACTGCAAAGTTTTCACCAAAATGTTGGCATCGGGTTGAACAAGGTCATACCTAACATGGTGGATAAGGGCAAGTAAGATTTTTCCCAGGCTGCAGAGACACAAATAATACCACGTAACTTCTTAATCTCATTTGGCATGCTTCCCAGCCCAACCGCATGGTGGTGCTTCTCTCACTGGATGCTGAGAAAGCATTCTACCAGTTGGAGCAGGGTTATCTCTTCTAGACCCAGCAAGCCTTCAGTTTTGGGCCACATTCACAGGATAGATCACAACCCTGTACCTGGGAGCCTCAGCCTTGGTTATTAACAAGAGCCTAGCTACATCCACATTCCCCCCAAATTACAGGGACCCACCAAGGATGCCCCATTTTCCTTCCTCTTCATCCTGGCACTAGAATCCCTGCCAGGTGATTAATATCCACACCTAGACATATGGAAACTGCAGAAGAGATCACAAGGCTTTAGCCTATGCGGAAGATATTATGTTAGCCCTCACACTTACACAGCTGTCAGTCTCCCCCTTACTCTCACTAATAAAGATGTATGGCCATCTATCTGAGTCCAGGGTCAACATCTCTAAGTTGCTACTCCTGCTGTTCAGTTTGACACTTGGTTTGTGCCCAGTTTATCCTGGGGCTAGCACAAGAGATACTGCAGATTTACATTTCACCAGCAAAGTGGCTGTAAAGTGGGCAATATTTGCGTTTGCGAAGCTTCGCAAAAGTTTCTGTGGATCCTAGAAACTTTGACTTTTGCCAAAATTGCTGAGTTTTTACTGAAAATTGACCATTTGTCAGCAAAGTGAACACTCCATAAATGAATTATTGGTTAAATACCCCCAAAAAACTGAAACTCTGCTGCTCGAAACTCAGTGAATTCGGTGAATTTACACTTCGCAAAGTGAATTTCAACCCCTTAGCCCATCCCTAGCTAACACAGTCTTAAAGCCATCTGAAGTACATGGGTTTAACTTCTCATGGGACTTGGCCAAAATGGAGAAGTTCAACCTGGAGTCATTCCTTTGGGAAGTGAACAAAAACATAGTGAGATGGAGGCACCTGCACCATTCCCAGTGGGGCAATACACACACCTGCATAATGATAGCAGTCCCAAGAATTCCATACATCCTTGACAACAAAATACTGCCACTAAGACCCAAGGTCATTAAGAATATCCAAGACAAAATGTTGTCATTCTTTTGAGGGAAGGACACAAAGAGGCTCGGCCTCAAGAAGCTGATCTAGCACTACACAAAGGGGGCCTTAAGTGCTCAGATTTCTTCCAAAGGTCCACAGATCAAGCCATATTTTAACTAGCATCCAACAAGCCTTCAGCTTTAGGCTTCAATACAGTATTCAATCATGTGGCAACCTAAATGGGTACTCTGAAAAGCACTTCTGCTACAAACCGGCATGGATATTGAAATTCAGTTCAAAACTCTACTATCTTATCTCAAGAACCACCCTACTTTGAAGCAAATGAACAAGGCTTGGTCCCAGTGTGCCAAGGCAATTGGATGGGCCCAAGAAAATTCCCCCAAAATTCCGCATGTGGTCTAACAAAAGTTAGAAAATGGGTAAAACACTTTGAGGTTTCTGATTGGCTGAGGGACTTGGTTAAGTGGGCATTTGAGACAACAATGCCCACCCGAAACAAGTCCCTCTGTAAACTGCCCTATTACCCACAGAAATCCTTGTACCATGTTTAAATTTAAGTTTAAAACCTCCATTTTTTCTCTCGCTAGTCAGCTGCCAACCCCACCCCCACTACACACACACACACACACACACACACACTCACACTCACACATTTTACCTCTCTAGCTCTCCTCAGTATCCCTGCTCCAAGCTGAACAGCAATACCTTCTGACACAAATATCCTTTTCATCTGAAGCTTGAAAAAAAAACATGTTTTTTACTTTCTGGAACACCTACTGCCATCTGTTTCAATTCAGCGCCACTTCATAGCCAACTACCAGTGTTCTCACAGCGATGTCAAACATGCAGATACTGACTCTCTTCCTCATCACCACAGCAAAAAAAAAAAACTTTTCATAATGCTCACATTTCTTTTTTCTCCTGCCTAATTGACCTCCCTCGATCTACAGCTCATGACCATCCACCTCGGGTCCTGCTCTTGGTACATCTACTGACTGCATCGCATGTCCTACTCGTGGTATATTTACCAATGTGAACAAGCACTCTCCCATACACAGAAAATGAACTTGACATACTACAGCAGTTTGTATCTCCTGGTTTAGGAGTTTCTAAAACAAATGCATTCTCTTGTTCTAGAGGTGATGTTGGGGGGGGGTGTTACTACAATACAATGCTTCTATTAACTCTGTTTAGGGGGAGGACAATAGCGGACAGAACAGCACACAAATGAAGGGACTACTTTACCAAAGAAAGGTTCTTTTCTACTGTTTCATTCAATTTGAAAGTGATTTACTTAGTGAAATTATTACACAACTAAATATACACACATGCCCATTTTCTAAGTGCAATAATACTCACCAGGGTGGGAGGTGTTGGACTATACCTGCCCTTCCAGGGGCTTTAAGGACCTCTGCCTGCGGCATCCAGCCTCATTACACCCCTGGGCAGGTGGGTATAGCCCAATACTGCCCACTCTGTTGGGTATTATTGCTTGCATAATGCATTCATGGAAAGCCAATCCTTTGGTGACACTGGGCTATCTTTGCATTTGACTTGTGAAAGACCTTACTGACCCCATCTGAGAAGTATTGAATTCATTCAGTCAGCTACAGACAGATTTCTCATTCCCCCCCCCCCCCCCAGAACCAGAAGGCTGAAGGACACCAATAATCATTTTACACTGGTTGAAATACTACACAGATGGTACTGAACACTTGAAAATTTGCATACCTGGGGATTTGAGGTGGGCAAAGTTAGAAAATTTCACTTTGTGGAGAAATTTGCAAACTTTACTGAATTTGTGAAATTCTTCTTTAAGGTGACATTCTACTTCACCTTAAAGGATAACTTTGCAAATGACAAAAAATTGTGAACTTCACCTGCAAATTTTGGCTCTTATGCAAAGTTTGCAAGGATCCATGGGATTGGAGGTCACATGATGCTGCAATGAGCTGTATTGCCATGCATAGGCTGAATTCAGTGCAGTGAGGAAGAGCCCATTGGCGTTAAGTGTGCTCTGTATCTTTGTGCCTAAAACCCCTTCGGAAATCATTTATAACAGTCAGACTTGTCCAACAAATCACTCCATTAAAGAGCTAGTAGAGCCAAAATAAGCAAACAGGAAAATAATACACATTTTAAGTAGAAGTCAGTTGTAATGCTTTATTTCTTTTTCCTTTTGCAAATCAGAAAGTCTTCTTTGTGATAATATTGTGCTGGATGTTACTCCTTCTGTATAACTGCTTGGTGAGGCTGCACCTCAAGTACTGCATGCAGTTTTGGAGGCCACACTTAAAGAGGGACATTAAACTCCTGGAGAGGGTCCAGAGGAGGGCAACCAAAATGATTTGGGGCTTGGGGGACAGGACCTATGGGGAGAGGCTCGAAGAGCTAAATATGTACACATTGGAAGAGAGAAGGGACCGGGGGGGACATGATAGAGGTCTTCAGGTACATGAAGGGGGTAAATAGGGGAGGAGCAGTCAGGGTGCTTCAAAGGAAGGAGGAGGGGGCAACTAGAGGGCATGGGTGGAAGCTGGAGGGCAGAAGATTCAGGGGAGAAAGGAGAGGTGCTACTTCACTGAGAGGGTGGTGGAGCCATGGAATGCACTGCCCAGGGGGCTGGTGGAGGCAGAGATGGTGGAGGGATTCAAGAGGGGGTGGGACAGGTACAGGGGAAGGGTTCTGGAAGCAAAATCCAGTGCAGCGAGAATATCTGAAACTGGGAAGGGAGAAGTCAGAGAAGGAGAGGGGGGCAGCAAGGTCAGCTCCCAGGGTGGGGGCATGAAAGACTGTTAGGTCTATTCTGCTGGCATTTTAGTATGTTAGTATATATGGAACAGCTCTTATCCTGGCAGCTGGCATATCTAACTCTATTACCCCACACTACATCATCAGCATTATGATCTCACTGACAGTGACATCACAGGGGAATGACCTGGTAGGCACTCACTTGCTGTTCTAAAGTAGCAGTGATGTCACAGTCAGTGAGGTCACAATGCTGATGATGTAATGAAGGACAGTAAAGCAAGATATGCCAGCTGCTAGGCTAAGAGCTGTTCCACACATTACACCTACTAACATCAAGTAACTAATGTTCCAATTGAACAAAGGGAAAAGAAAAAGTACCTCATACATAAAAGGTAATGGTTGGCTGCTTTTAAAATCTGACATTAGTTTTAGCCAGTACACTGGCTCTTTAAGTGTCTACCGTGCCTTGTGCCTCTAAATCGCCTCATATTTTGTGTTATTTTTGGTGATTTAGTTTAAAGTTGTAATTTCATTTTCTGTATTGTGTAGTGAAGCAGTACTGTTGAGGGGAGTGGAGCTTAGCTGCAGCAACTTCCAGAAAGAAAAAGGCAGGTTAATAGTACTAGTGCTTAGAGATGGGCGAAGTGGCCCCAATTCGCTCCATAAAGTGATTCGTGGAGTGAAGGTGAATTCGTGGTGTGCTCCGCAACACAAAGCGGAGTACTTTGCATTATAAATGGGTAATGCAAAGTCCATTGAAAACAATGACTTCGCGCTACTTCGCCTTCCCAAACCACTACTTCACCAATTCTTAAGACTAAGTACATTGAAAACAATATACTTTGCCTCACTTCGCCTTGCTTTTAAGTTCCAAAGATGAATTATGCAGTGATTCATGGGATTGCAGGTCACATGGGCTCTAGATTGTTCTGCACAGCCTCAGTTTGGGGTAGTGTGTGTAGGAAGCTGTAGGAGACAATCTGTTCTGAGAGCTTTCTGAGATTCAAACCTTCTAAAAGCTGTTAAAAAAGCCTTTTTTGAGTCATTTTTTTTGCTGAAACTTTAGTTCATCGATTATAGGAAACCCTCCTGTGCTCATATCATCGAGCATTTATTGATTGTGTGTGGACTTTGAATGTTGACGTACAACATTCAGTCTATGTACTGAGATACAGTGTAAGTGTGCTTTGGGGGAGGGGCGTATCTGTGGTGTAGGTAAATTAACTTGGAGAAAAAGACGGTGCTTTCTGTTTCGGTGATATTTTTCTTGTATAACTGTGTTAATGTACACACAGTAATATTTTCAATAATTCTTGCCTTTTTTTGCTGATTGTTGTGGTGCAGCAGTGCATAATTTTAGTCTGTTTAAAATATGTGGTTATATTACTGAAGTTTTCAATTTGCGATGCATTACTTAGTGTGTGTGTGAGTTTTGTGTGTGATGCGTCATCAAATCAGATACCTTTTATTGTGCCACATAATTTCAGCAATGTGAACCTGCTATCCACTGCAGCTGTATAATTTTTGTACTTCTTTGTGGTATCTTTACTCGTACTAGTACTAGTGACTGTTACTGCAGCAGTGCAGTACACTTTCATTCCCCCCCCCCCCACGGCCTACCCCATCCAGCAAAGGTATTCTTTTCCAGATTTGAATTTCTGATGGTGAGCACTGGTTAGGTGTTGTGCCTTTGCATCTGCATCTCTTCAGTGTGCAGCACAATCTTAATCTGGCTGTGCATTTGCATCCCTTTAAGGCCCAATCTCCATGTCTAACTTAAGTCACAGTTGTTTCTTTGGCTTCCCTGCAGAGTACTGGACAGGTGTGGTGCATAATTCTGCAAGAAACATTGTACTCATTAATATGTATTTTTTAAGTCAGGACCATCATCATGAGTCACTCGTGATACAAATCACGTTCTTCATCATCACGGTCACAAATGCAGTCACAAATCACGATTTACGATCACGTCACGAATCACAATATTCATTTATTTTACTAGTTACTTGGATGTATTATAAGCTTGTTTTGTAGTATCTCTCCATGCTTCATCACCCCACCATTGTATCCATTAATGAGTGTTTATAAGTTGGGGAGTTTTGTGCCACACCTCATCGGGGTCCAGGAAAGTACAGCCATAGGCATTCATATTTCTTCATCATCACGGTCACAAATGGAGTCACAAATCACGATTTACAATCACGTCACAAATCACAACGTTAATCTTTTTATTAGTTACTTGGATGTACTGTATGCCTGTTTTGTAGTATCTCTCCAGGCTTCACCATCCCACCATTGTACTCATTAATAAGTGTTTTTAAGTTGGACAGTATCTGCAGTACATACACAAACTGCAAAGTAGACTGACTGCACACATGCAGTTTAGCACAGTATACTTGCACTGCTCAGAATACAAAGTGTCACGCATACAGAAGACTACAAAAAAGGGCATAATTGCATACAAGGGTCAGGGATTGCGGAGGAATACATTTTATAACACAGCAAGGAAGGTGTGGGGGGTACATGGTGTGAGGAAAAAAAACTAATGTGGGATCCCATGGTGATCCAGCAGCAGTTCCAGCATGGACATAATTTGCAACTGATGTCCCTCTATGTGATCCAGCGCTGCTCCACAGCTCTCATCCTCTCATTGTTCTCCTTGACAGCACTCCAGAGAACTGCCAAGTCAGCCTGTGTTACATGCAGTTGTCTGGGGTCCACACGTTCTACAGGCTGACCTGCTGGTGGTGGTGCTGGTGGTGGGGGTGCTGGTGGAGCAGCAGGTGCTGCTGTGGCCCTCCTCTTCTTAGGGATGCCACCATGCACAGCTGCACCCTCTGCTACTGAATGGCCAGCAGGTGCAGGCATGGTCCGTTCTGTGGCAGCCTACCACTCCAACTGGTGATGATTGAGCATATGGGTGTGCTGGCCCCCAGTCCCCAGGTGAGTCCCCCGGGGGCCACAGTGCACCTCCACCTCACATAGGTGGCACTTGACCACACTGCTGTCCCCCCCGACACAGTCAAAAAACTGCCAAACAACAGAGGTGCGGGGAGGACTAGGCAAAGGCAGGGGAACGCCAGATGAGCTGGCAGCTGGCTGGTCATGGTGCTGAACAGGTATGGGATCCACAACTGGGCCCGGGGGAACAGGCATATCCTGCTCCAGAGGACCTGGTGCTGGACTTGGTGGTGGTGGTGGTTCAACTGCCTCAGTGTCAGGACAGGAGGCGGTGCTGATTCTGCTTCTGGGGGGGGCACTCACAAGTTTCGAGTGGTCCAACAGGAATGGGCGCCCATGCACCCCATGCATTCGCACAGTACGACGCTTACCACTATCACACTCTCCCATAGCTGCCCCCACCACAGACATTCCCTCACTTGGTCCATCTCTCCTACTGAGCTCCCTCAGTCCAAGCAATCACCACTCACACTGTCACACAACACACACACACACACACAGTCACAGACAAACAACTAACAACTTAATAAAGGTAAGAAAAATAAAATTTACAGAAAGAACAAATTAAGTAAATAAAGAGTACAGAAACGACAAAAAAATGTAGCTTTTAAAAAAGTTGTTGGGTCTAAATCAAAGTTTAAATCTCCTCCTCACTCTGATCTCAAAGTACATGATAGGGACATGATAGAAACTTTTAAGTACCTCAGTGAAGTCCAAGAGGGTAGCATCTTTCAGAAAAAGAGACGTGCAAGAACAAGGGGACACAATTTAAAGATGGGGGGGGCGGTTCAGGGGCAATGTGAGGAAGTATTATTTCACAGAGAGGGTAGTGGATGCATGGAACAGCCTTCCTGAGGAGGTTGTGGGGTCTAAAACTGTGGGAGAATTCAAGAATGCATGGGACAGACATAAGGCAAGTCTTGTGGGGGTAGGAAGAAATAGGCTGTTGGTTAACTAGGATCTGCGGCCTATCCTGTAGGTAGGGAAATGGGCAGACTAGATTGGCCAAGCGGTCCTTATCTGCCGACAAAGTCTATGTTTCTATGTTTCTATCAGCAGTCATAAAACACACTCCTCTCTCTCTCTGTCTGCACAGGAGAAAGTAAAAGTGTCTGCTTGTATGACTCACTTCCTTCCTGCCTAGCTAAAGAGCATGTGGCTTACAGTACTGTAAGCCATTTGATGTGTGTGTGTGTGTGGGGGGGGCTGCCAAATCTGAAACACCAAGTGGATCACTTAGAATCATAGTGAGGAATGAGAAGTCCATTAAAAACAATGACTTCGCCTTACTTCGGATTGCCATTCTGCCTTAACGCGAAGTGGTAATGACAAGGCGGAGTGAGCTCTTTGCATTGCTCACTCCGCATAGCAGAGTGGCAACGTGAAGTGCCCACTTTGCATTCGCTTCGCCGGCAGAATTTAATTTCACTGCATCTCTACTAGTGCTGTTGCAGTCAGTTTTTTCTTTGGTTGGTAATTTTAGTTCAGTAGAACAGTTAGGTGTGTTTTGCTGAATTATTTGTGTCATTGTAGTTTGACTATATTGATTTCATTTTTGTTTATTGAGTGAAGTTAGCATTTTTTCATGTACACAGTAACGTCGTTATAATTATCAAAGATGTTGCATCTTGCATGTTTGCCTTAGTCCCTCAAATCCCTGTTGTGTATTGTTTGTGTAAAAAAAATGGTGGCAGTGTGGGTGCTGCTGGTAATTTATTCACTTAGAAAGTTGGTAACCAGGAAAGGCACACTGAGACGGCTCATTTTCAGGTACGACCAGGAGAACTGGTAAAGGGAAGAACATGTTACAAGTATAATACAGTATACAGAAATACAAGTCAAAAGCCAGCAAATTAAATACAAGAGAGTTGATACACTCTGAGGAAATAGCAAAAGTCATGGACAATCAAGGTAAATCACTGAAGCAGCCATGGGTAAAGTAAGTAGTAAAAAAAAAATTCAGTGGTGACATATTACGTTGTGGTGGAAGTGGGTGTACAAGGAATAGTGGTAGGGGTAAAAATGCAGCCAATTAACTGCAGCAAGTACAGGAACATTTCTGCAGCAGGCGAGAGTGCACAGTGATGCTAGTACATGAGGAGCTTGATCTGCAACAGTGGGTGCTGCTGCCTCCACAGGGTGTGCCCACTACCTGCTGCCATACCGTGACACTTCCCTTGTGCCCTCCATGAACCTCTGCTTGCATGGACAGACCACCACCTCCATAGTCCACATTCACCATTTCCATCTGCTTTTCCTCCTACTCTGCCCAGTGATTTGCCATGAGATGGATCATCTGGCCCCCAGTACCCGTGTGGGTCCTCTGCTTGACAGGGGGAAATGTTTATTGCATAGGTTTCAAGTGACCACACTAACCCTAATGTCCCATAGGATGCCAGGGAGGCAGTATAGCACAGTGGTTTAAGGATCTGAGCTGCAAATCTGGAGACCTGGGTTTGAATCCCACAGCCCCCATTTGCATACTGTGTGACCCTGAGCAAGTCACTTAACTTCCCTGTAAACAAGCTTTCAGCTTAGTGTGTCTCACCTGGTTAAAAAATTGAAAAAAAAAACAATGCAACTTTAACAAGCTACAACTTCACCAGTCTTTGGAGTTAAGGGACACTATACATCCAAACAAGGGTCTCAATGTGTACTACAAAAGTAACACATAATACCCCTGAAAAAATTCACGGGGTGTGCACAAGACCCCAAAATCACCTCACAGCTTAACAATTGTGCTAAATCCACAATTTAAGTCTGATAATCATCACAAATACAAGACACATGCACTTCCTTTAGGACTACAACCATGCCAAGTTTCAGACAAATTCAACAACATTTAACCAAGTTATGCCTAAAAATACCAATAGGAGCAGTTGATTGAAATCATTTTAACCCAACTTCACCTTTGTGTACACCAAGGAGAAGTTATGAGTGAAGTTGCAAGGAGAAGTTGACAATGGTGTGTAATCCCCCTATAAATTGGGGTTCTCAAAAGTCTTCCTTGGTTGTGCTTAAATGCCCACTGCCAGGTGGCCATTCTGTGTCTTTACAGGTGTAAACATGCTTGCATGCGAGTGCCCTGTTTGCCTTTGTGCCTGTCACTTTAAGAGACATTATTTTTGTGATGTATTATTAATCTGGGTAGGGGCTGAGTGTTTCCAGGCTCAAGTACTGCCTGAGCTGCAATAATATTGCTCTCTTCTGCCATCGCTAATGGTGCATAAGGAGCTCTGTAAGAACTGGTAATTGTTTGCTGATTAGCTGCTCTAATAATAATGGTATTAAAGTTTCCCTAACCTGCCTTTCTTTGCAGGACAGACAGTTCTGTATTGCACCAATCAGTACCTTTTCGGGACCTTAAAATGGAGTCTGTCCACAGGGGTATTGTGGGAGTGAATTTCAGTAGGAATTGTAGTTTTTCATTTTGGTGCCTAATTGGACCTGGAAGGGGAGCCCTTGCTTTGACAGACGGATGAATTAACCAACCAAACCCTTTTTGGATCAGAAGAAAATTCCGGTGCTGCCTGCAGCAGAGTCAGTCTGAGTTTGGAGTTGAGAATGAACTGCTCAAGACATTTGAGCAGCTGCTCCTGCTTAGTAGCGCAGGAAAATGGTGGGAAGGCTGTGTCTGGCCTGCCTGTTTCATCTTCCCTTCTGAGGGATCTGTTAGTGAAATTAATCAGACTGAATCCAAACTGGTCTGTGACCAGAAATACCGAATTGTGACTGCCCTGTTACCTGAAGAAGACCAAAGATTTCCAGTAAGTGACCAGCCTGTCAGGACATCTGAATCACCACAGAGATCACAGTTTTGCTCAGGAAAACTGAAATTGCAACTGAACTGTCATCCAACCTGTGATATGGTGCCCTGCTTTACTATAAATATGTTGTAAGCTGTCAGTGCGTCATGATTTGGTTCCCCACTACTTAAGTGCGCCACGCTTGCTGGAAGCTGTCTCCAGCACCTATCGAACTGAATCCAAACTGTTCACCAGGCCTGGGCCATGCCACCTTGGCCCAGTCAGCTACTTCAGATGCAGAGATCACAATCGACGAGAGACTCCCCCCCCGGGGTTCAGCACCCTGCTCAACATCTTGAACAGGAACACCACCTTGGTGAATCATGTGGGCCCTGCTTCTCCTGGCATACCAGCTTGTTGACCTGCTGTCTCCATTTCATTCCTCCTGTGTTTCATATTGGGTAGCATGAGTAAACACCAGGGTAGCTCCCTGAAACATCAGCTAAATCAAAAGTGTTGTCATCTGATTTAATTGTTTTTTTCTTGTCACAAACTGAGGCTCCAGGCTCCAGATTACAAATTGTGTGTGGTTGTGCATGCTCCTTCTTTCCATCACAGGGCCCCAACCAGCTGCAATGCCAGCCTACCCCAGGCAATGTGTCAGGCTAGCCCACCTTTTTTCCAACTGGGTACCCAGAGTGTGTGACTGTGAAGGGATTCTAAAGTGCATGCATGATTGCCTGATTGAATCAGTTACAGAACTAATCAGCCAAATAACACCCCTCCCTTGTTCATTCCCCCTGAATAAATCAGATCTAATTCTTTTTGCATTTAACTTGACTGTGGTTCATTTTGTAGAAGAAGCACTGTACTGTTGTTACCTGCTTTGTCTAACCTTATTTTGCAGGGGATCTCCAGGGTCGAACTGGTGGAATCAGCTTTGGGGGTAAGTGCAAACAGAGTGTGGATCTGTATGCTGATTAGAGGTTATTGTAACTGTGTTTGTTGTTCATTGCTTAGGCCACTAGAGGGGAAAGAGAGGAATTAGTGTCCCGGAGGGCTGTACCCAGGTCAGCTATGCTACCAATAACCCTGTCCTCCAGGTGGAGGCACCCATTTTCTGTACCCAGGTCCCTTAACCTGCACCTAGTCATGCAGGCAGGAGGAATAGCCTTTGGGATAGAACCACCTAAGGGTTACATCTTGGAGGCTACTGCTGGGATTAGCATCCCCCAAGTGGCCAAAATCAAGAATTATTGTTAAAGATTAATGGCTACCCCAGTAAAAATGGCTGTACACCAGTTGGTCGGGTGGTGTATGGGGCAGGAGATTGACCCCCAAAATGCTCTCCTTATACTGGCTATCCCCCGGGTACCAGTAAGGACACTGTAGAGGGAGCACTTTCCATAGTTCATTGTTTAAAAAATGCTGTGGTGGTGGGTCGACAGGCTGATTTGATTGCCCAAACTTTCATGGCCTTGGAAGAGTGTAGTGACCTCATGGACAGCTCTAAAGTACCACAGACTATTGCCTCAGAAGGGGTCCAAGCTGCCTGGAGAGTGATAACAAAGACAGTAAAGACCCTGGGGAGGATGAGCCCCCACCATTATCTGAGACTTCTGAGGAGAAATTTGCTAAGTTGTTGCTGGAGGAAGGGAGGACCATAGAGGACTTTAAGCAACTATTCCTGCCATCTGGGGGTGTACCTTTCCGCACTCATCCCTGCCCACTCCAGTACTGGCTCCAGTGCCTGCACCTGTGCCAGCACACACATTGGTGCCTGCAGTTAGTCATGACATGTACCGCAAGTTGAGGATGTTCTCAGGTACCCTTCCCACTCCACAGGGGGTGGATGACTGGGAGATCTGGATCAACTATGTTGCCCCCTTAGTACCTGAGTGGCAGTGTGAAGAGGCTGAGAAGTGAAAAAGTATCATAGAAAGTTTGAGGGGTCTGACCCTGGAAGCTGTTAGATTTCTGAGGTCCACGAATCCTGAGGCGGCCGCTCAAAAGTACCTGTCTGCACGCAAAGGCAATTTCAGAAACATTGAATCAGGGGAGACTTTGATGTGGCAATTCAAAGGTACCAAACAATGAAGAGTAGAAGGTTTGTCTGTGTATGTTGCTCACCTAGAGAGCGCCCTGCAGAGAGCTTATCGAAAGGGGGGTTAGCCGCCAGTGACTTGAACCTTGTGAGTCTGGCAAATTATCCAGTTAAGGCTCCAGGATAGGAGAGATAACCCACCTGACTACTGTGATCTCAAAAAAGAACTCATGGAGGTTGAAGGTGAAGAAAAAGATTGTGATTATGGGGTGGGCACAACCCAAGTTACCACGGCACAGGAAGACTTCTCCGAAATTTAGACCACTAAGGATATTCTGTCATGGGCTGAGTGGTGGCAAGATGAGCTGCTGAAGAAAGTCAGAAAACTACAAATGGATGCCTTTATGGAGGACTCCACCACAGACAAAGACCCTGGTCCCTCTCAGGACGTGACTGCCATAGGGGTGGGGTGCACCCTCAGGCATCCCCTACTGAGTGTGGCTCCCAGGCTGAGATCAAAGAATTGACTGCCACCCTAAAGGAACTGTTAAGGCATGTTGCACCACCCTCACCGCTGCAAGCAGATATTGGACCCTGATCCCTTGCTGCTGGTTCAGTCCCTCATGCAATGTTCTCTCCAAGGATGACCCAGGAGTCTATCATTTGTCACAACTGTGGAAAGGATGGCCATATGAAGAGAGAATGCTGGTCTCAGAAAGACTTAGAAAAAGTAGTAAACAGACTCCAAGGGGAGCTCCAAAAAGCAAATCAATGGCCATGGGGTGCCTGAAATGATGGCAGTGAGTGCTCAAGAAACACTAACTCAAACTTTGTGGCTAAATCATCTGTCCAGGTCCCTGCTACCATCCCTCCAGACTGGTTCAAATTGGTGAGCCCTTCGATGGAGACTACTGTGACTGTCAATGATATTCATGCTCGGGCTGAGCTTGACAGCGGGTCGCAAGTGACCATTGTATTCCAGGACTGGTATGACAAACACTTATCTGATATGCCATTACAATCTCTAGAAGGCCTACATGTGTGGGGCCTGAGTGACAAGTCTTATCCCTACCTGGGATATGTCCAGCTCTGGCTGTCTTTTCCTGCAGCTGTAACTGGTGTAGATGAACAAGTAGAGATGCTGACCCTGGTGTTCCCACCTACAGGGATGTATGTTGGGGTTCCCTAATCACTGGAACCAAAGCCCACATGTTTGGGAAGTTAGCAAAGTTGTGCCAAGAGAAATGAGACCAACAGACTGGTCGGGCAATGAGAATTCCAGCTCTGATCAAGAAAGCTTATGACCATCAGAGGCAGGCTGTGGCAGAAGACCAAGATGAGCCTGTTGGAATTGTCTGGAAGAAGGACCCTGATTCCTTTATATTGTCACCTAATACTCAGTATATTGTTCATGGAGAAGTCCATCTTAGAAGAGATGTGAAAAACAAAATATTAATGCTGGATGCACCAGGCGAAGGAAAGTTGCCAGCGGGGCTATTGGTTAAACCCAATATCCTACCTGCCCATGCCTATGCCTATGCACGATGAGTGATGGTCCAGGTTCAAAATGCGTCAGATCGAGAAGTCTAAGTGAACAGAGGATGTACACTAGCTACAGTACACTGTGCAGACACTGCAGTATTACCCAGCAACAAATATTCTGGCGAGAAGGAGGAGGTGACCCCAGACCTATTTGACTTTGATGATTCACCCTTGTCTGCTGAATGGAAGAATCGGATCAGTAGAAAACTTGCCCAGACAGCCCAAGTGTTTCTGCTAAAAGAATGGGATGGGGGGTGCACCCATGGTGCTGAGCATAATATCCAGCTACATGATGACAGACCTTTCTGAGACTGGTCCCATCGCCTTGTTTGCGGCACCTACAGGAGATGCTCGCTGCCATAATTATTAAAGAGTCAAGAAGTCCCTACGCATCTCCCATTGTAGTTGTGTGCAAGAAAAATGGGTCCATGAGGATGTGTGTGGATTATCAGACCTTTAACCTATGGACTGTAACAGATCAATACACCATGACCCGCATATAGGATGCCCTAGACTGCCTGAATGGGAGTCAGTGGTTCTCAGTACTTGATCTCCACAGTGGATATTATCAAATCCTGATGGCCCCAGAGGACCATGAGAAAACAGCCGTCATCTGTCCTTTGGGGTTCTACAAATTGCTTATGATGCCATGGGATTTCGGGTGCCCCTGCTACCATCCAGAGGTTGATGGAATGTGCAGTAGGAGACATGAATCTGCTAGAATGTTTAGTGTACTTGGATGATGTCATTGTTTTTATTCACACGCTAGAAGAACATGAGGCCAGACTGCTCAAAGTCCTCGACCGCTTGGAAGAATTCGGCCTCAAGCTATCCATAGAAAAGTGCCACTTCTTTCAAGCATCAGTAAAATATGTGGGACATATAGTGTCAGCTAAGGGGATACAGACAGACCCCAGTAAAGTAGAGTCCCTGACCACCTGGCCCCAGCCCACCAACCTGAAAGAGCTGCAGCATTTTTCTGGGGTTTTGCAGCTACTATCGCTGATTCATTAAGGACTATTCAAAGGTAATCTGGCCACTCCTTAATCTTACCCCAGGCTATCCTCCCACCAACTGCAGATACAAGAAGGGGTCCCTCAAAGAAGAAGACAAGGTGTATTTTCAAACAGGAGAACCTTTTGGAACCCGTTGGACCCCTGAGTGCGAGGCGTTATTCTTCGAAGTCATCTATCAGCTTACCCATGCCCCAGTCCTTGCATATGCTGATCCCACCAAACCATATGTCTTGCTCATGGATGCCAGCCTGAAAGGGCTTGGGGCTGTGCTATATCAATAATATGAGGATGACCTGAGACCTTTGGCTTCACCAGTCACAGCTTGACACTCTCCAAGTGGAATTATACTGTGTACAAGTTGGAGTTCCTTGCTCTAAAATGGGCCATAGTCGATCAGTTCCATGAGTACCTCTATGGAGCCAAGATATTAGTAAAGACTGATAACAGTCCTTTAATGTATGTACAGACTTTAGCCAAGTTGGACGCCAGTGGGCTCCGGTGGCTTTCTGCCTTGTCAACTTATGATTATGCTGTTGAATATTGGCCTGGATTGAACCATATTGATGCTGATGTCCTTTCACGGTGGCCAAGTTCCAAAGACAATTGGGTGAGGCTGTCTGAACCTTCTATTAAAGCATTGTGCCAAAAGTTTGACAAAGATGAGCAATTGTCTGCAGACACTGTGGACTGCCTGGTGGACTGTTTGGGGCCCCCGATACTTGCATACCTGCCACTTATTGCCATTTTTCTGCAAGAGATATCAGTGCTTTGCCCCAGTTTGATAGTGACAGCATTCAGTGGGCTCAGTCCCATGACCCTGTGATTCAGCCCACACTCAATGCCTTGCGTGTGGGGAAGGATGTGTCTAAATAAAGTTCTACTGACTTACGAACTGCACTGTTATTCAACTAAGGCCCCAGATTAAAGTTACAAGATGAGTTATTATATAGAGAGACAGTAGATCATCAAGGTCAAGTGGACAAGCAGCAGTTGGTCCTACCCACAGCCTTCAAACAGCTGGTACTGAGGTCCCTCCATAACCATATGGGACACTGCGGTATTGACCGGATTTTCAACTTAGTACCAGCCCATCCCAATTCTATTGACCGAAAATGGGGGCAGATGTTGAGAATCATGTCAAAACTTGCAGGCGCTGCCTCCAGCGGAAAGCTTTGCCTCAGAAAGCTGCCCCACTTGTCAACATCATTACCAGTGCCCCATGGAACTGGTTTGTATAGACGTCTTGTGTCTGGAGCCTAATCAAAAGAACATTAGCAATGTACTGGTAGTAACAGATCACTTTACCAAATACAAACAAACTTTCCCGACCAAGGATCAAAAGGCCTTTATGGTGGACAAGGTGCTAGTAGAAAAATTATTTGCCCACTATGGTGCACCCCAATGTATCCATTGCAACCAAGGAAGAGACTTTGAAAGTAGACTAATCAAAGAAATGTTCTCTCTATGGGGGGGTGCCAAAATCCAGAACCACTGCATATCACCTTCAAGGGGAACCCCAGCCAGAACGCTTTAACAGAACCCTTCTTGACATGTTGGGTATTCTTCATCCTAAAGACAAGTCTAAGTGGAGTCAGCAGATTAACACCTTGGTAAATGCTTACAATTGCACCAAAAGTGATGCTACCGGATTGTCTCCCTATTGTCTCATGTTCAGGAGAGAATCCCAACTGCCCGTAGATGTTTGATTTGGGGTCTCCCCGGATGGGGTCTGAGCTGAGAACTATTTACAATACATACAGAAACTGAAAGCTCAATTGAACCATGCATATCAACTGGCTCAAACAATGGCCACCAAGAGAAACCTTGCCAACAAAGAGAGGCATGACAAGAAAGTGAAGGCTCAAGAGCTACTGCCTGGAGACTGTGCATTGTTGCGCAATTTGGGACTGCAAGGAAAGCATAGAATTGCTGACAGGTGGCATCACCTTCCACATATAGTGATCGGTAAACTGGATGAACTGCCTGTGTACAAAGTGCATCCTGAGAACAACTCCAGAGCTGTCAAGACCATGCACCACAATCACCTACTGCCAATCGGTCAAGTGGTCATTGATGCTGAACCAACTCCTGACATTTCCCCCAGGATGGTGACTCATGCTGCTACCAAAAAGAGACAGAGTCAACCTGCCCCTGTTGTTCCAGACCTAAGGACTTCCCCCCGGCAGGCCCTGAATGGTGATGACTGTCAGTCCATTTCTGATGAAAGTGAATGTGACAATGCCTACTATCATTCTTATGAATAGCTCAAGTTGTTTTGAGGCAATTCTCTGCAGAATTGTGGGGATGAAGCTGGGCCTTCAGAGCTGCCTAACCCCCCAGCTTCTACCCTAGAACAAATACCCCATGAAAGTGAGGTGCAGAGCATTACGTCTGAAATAGCAGATTCCTTGTGCCTAGTGGAACTATTTGAATTACCTGAGCAGGAATCCACTGTGGAAAATCTCCCTGGTGACACACTAGAACTTGCAGAGCGATATGACAGCATTGAGAGCACCTCTTCAGTGCCACAAAATTCAATGGTCCAAGAGTTCCCTCAGGATGAGCAACCTGGGCCCTCTTCAGGAGAGAATAATGAGCAAAGTGTTGTGGAATCAGAATCTGCCATGCAAGGAGATGATAATGTTCCACAACTGTAGACTTTGCCCAGTGCAGAGGTACCCCCTTTCTACTGGAGAAGAGACTGATGCAAATGCTGGTACTCCAGAGACTGTACCTGTTTCCCCAAGGAAGTCTGGGAGAGCAGTTAAACTCATAATACATCTAAGCTACAACGTCTAAGCTTCCCCTGGAAAACCAATAGATCTTCCTTTAAATGTTGCCCACAAGGTTATCTATGTTTCAAAGAGCTCACTGCCCAAACTGAGCCTTTCCGCTACTTCCAAGTTGATTGTCCATCCTTTAGGACATTGTGTTCCTGCCCTGTCTAACCCCAAGTTAGCCGATAGGGATGGGACCCCATCTGTGTTGTTTAGAATGCAAGAAACTATAACATGAATGAGTACAGTAGTATTATTGTGTGAATCATAGTGAAATCATTATTGAATGTATAAAAAACCGCATAACTGTTGCCATAATATATATATAATATAATCATATGTATTAGCTATTTTGGATACGTATAGAAATGATAATGAAGCATATATTTTGTATAATGTCTTCAAATAACGTTGTGAGCATGGACTTGATGCGAATACCAAATTCTTTTCAAGCAGAGAAGGGTGTAACCTCACTATAAATGGGGGTTCCCAAAAGTCTTCCTTGGGTGTACTTAAATGCCCACTGCCAGGTGGACGTTCTGTGTCTTTACAGGTGTAAAAGTGGTTGCATGAGAGTGCCCTGTTAGTCTCCATGCCTGTCCCTTTAAGAGATATTTTTTTGTGTGTATAATTAATCTGGGTAGGGGCCGAGTGTTTCCAGGCTCGAGTACCGCCCGAGCTGCAATAATACTGCTCTGTTCTGCCATCACTTATGGTGCAGAGAGTGCTCTGTTAGAACTGGTAATTGTTTGCTGATTAGCTGCTCTAATAATAATGGTATTATAGTTTGTCTAACCTGCCTTTCTTTGCAGCATGGACATTTCTGTATTGCACCAATCAGTACCTTTCGGGGACCTTAAAATGGAGTCTGTCCCTAGGGGTATTGTGGGAATGAATTTCAATAAGAGTTGTAGTTTTTCATTTTGGTGCCTAAATGGACCTGGAGGGGGAGTCCTCGCTTTGACAGACAGATGAATCAACCACCCAAATCCTTTTTGGATCAGAAGGAAGTCCCGATGCTGCCTACAGCAGAGTCAGTCTGAGTTTGGAGTTGAGAAAGTGAACTGCTCAAGACATTCGAGCAGCTGCTCCCGCATAGTAGCACAGAAAACTGGTGGGAAGGCTGTGTCTGGCCTGCCTGCTTCATCTTCCCTTCTGAGGGATCTGCTAGTGACATTAATCAGACTGAATCCGAACCGGCTTGTGACCAGAAATACCGAATTGTGACTGCCCTATTACCTGAGGAAGACCGAAGATTTCCTGTAAGCAATCAGCCTGTCAGGATGTCTGAATCACCACAGAGATAATGGTTCTGCTCAGAAAAACTGAAATTGCAACTGGACTGTCATCCAACCTGTGGTATTGTGTTTTGCTTTACTATAAATGTGCTGTAAGCTGTCAGTGGGTCTCAATTTGGTTCCCCATTAAAGTGTGTCACGCTTGCTGGAAGCTGTCTCCAGTACCTATCGAACTGAATCCGAACTGTTCACCCAGCCTGAGACCTGCCACCTTGGCCCAGTTGGCTACTTTAGATGCAGAGATCACCATCAATGAGACACTCACCCCGGGGATCAGCACCCTGCTCAACATCTTGAACAGCAATGACACCTCGGTGAATCGTGTGGCCCCTGCTTCTCCGGGCATACCAGCTTGTCGACCTGCAGTTTCCATTTCATTCCTCCTGTGTTTCATATTGGGTAGCGTAAGTAAACACCAGGGTAGCTCCCTGCAACATAGGCTAAATCAAAAGTGCTGTCATCTGAGTCAATTGTAGTTTTCTTGTCACAAACTGAGCCTCCAGGCTCCAGATTACAAATTGTGTATGGTTGTGCATGTTCCTTCTTTCCATCACAGGGCCCTGACTAGCTGCAGTGCCGACCTACCCCAGTCAATGTGTCAGGCTAGCCCACCTTTTTTCCAACTAGGTATCCAGAATGTGTGACTGTGAAGGGATTCTAAAGTGCATGCATGATTGCCTGATTGAATCAATTACAGAGCTAATCAGCCAAATTACTCCCCTCCCTTGTTCATTCCCCCTGAATAAATCAGATCTAATTCTTTTTGCATTTAACTTGACTGTGGTTCATTTTGTAGAAAACGCACTGTACTGTTGTTACCTGCTGTGTCTAACCTTATTTTGCAGGGGGTCTCCAGGGTCAAACTGGTGGAATCAGTCCTAGGGGTAAGTGCAAACAGAGTGGGGATTTGTATGCTGATTAGGAGTTATTGTAACTGTGTCTGTTGTTCATTGCTTAGGTCACTAGAGGGGAAAGGGGGGGTTACAGTGTCCCGGAGGGCTGTACTCAGGTCAGCTATGCTACCAATAACCCTGTCCTATGGGTGGAGGCACCCCTTTTCAGTACCCAGGCCCCTTAACCTGCACCTAGTCACACAGGCAGGGGGAGTAGCCCTTGGGATAGCGCCACCTTGGGGTTACAGGTGAATTTCCTATTAAATAGAAAAACTTTGCAAAATGATCCCTGGAGGTGAATTTGGCAACTTTAACTTAACTTTGCCTATGAATTAAAACTTTGCTACATTTCTACTGGGGATTAAAGAATTCAGATTAATGCTGGAGATGTAAATGGTGCACAGGGACTACTACACACAACATTTTGACTTGTTCTGTACTGAAAGGGTTGTGGGTAGAGGTACAATGATTATGCAGGGCCCCAATGCACTTCACCCTTGCCTGTCACCTTTCTTAGTAACCTTGAGATTCAGGGCCAGACCCATGGGGTCAAATATGGCCTCTGCCCATGCCAGGAGGTTACTAATGTGGGTGCTTATCTCAGCCAAAAGAGTCTGTAACACTGGAGCAAACAATCCTCCACTACTGAGGAATGGACCCTGGAGTTGGGGAAGAAGGTTAGTTTTAAATCAGTAAAGTTTGCTGTCAGAGGTAAACTGCAAGACTTTGCTGTCATCCAGGGATAATTCCTCTCTGTACTCTCCCGGGTCATGCTTGAAAGTAGGCAAGGTTTTGCCCAATGCACCTACATGATCAACAAACAAATAAATACACATTTGCAACATACCACTGGCTGCTACCTCCTAATTGCATTTCTCATTTTTCCTTCTTTCTACTATTTCTCTTCATACTGAAGGTTGCAGGGTAAGTAGGAAGAGAAAAAAAAGATCTGTAGGCAGTGTTTGGGGCAACTGGGTACTTGCTTTTAAAATTGTAACAGACGGTGTGGGGGAAACTAACCCAGGTGATTAATTTTGGGGCTGAGTATATTCAGGAAGCCCTGTGAATTAGGTGTGTAACTGGTAAGAGGAGGTGACAGAGGCTTCAGCCTTCTTGTAAGAGCACTATAAAAGCACTTTCACTATAATGTGTTCAGCACATTCATATCCCATTCAGTTAGTGGAAGAGTGAAGGAGTGGAGCAGGTGACAGGCATCTTAGGCATCAGCAGGTGTCAGCAGAAGGAAGCAAGGGAGCAGGGGACTCTGCTAGTCAGCTAAAGTAGGGCACCTATTCACTACTGTATAAGAGTCACTGCTGAGAAGGGTGGCAGGTAAAAGGTAGGCCAAAACTGGGAATAGGAGCAACACTCTATCTAGGGTAGGAATACAGAGATTTAAATAAGGCACAGCAGAACACAAGAAATCAAGGCACGCAAACAACGTTTCATTTCTGAAGTGCCCTATTGCTGAGGCTCAGGGCACTGTACACAAAACAGGTAGATGAGAAGCTAATTAAATAACTTAAAAACCTAAGGATAATTTCCATATTAAAACAGTAAACTAAGCTCCAAAGGCTGCCTTAAAAAGCTGCGCCTTCAGACCCATTTGAAAGCTTCCACTGAGGGGGCCTCCCTCAGGGACCTGGGAAGTGAATAGAAACAAACAACAAAGGGGGAAACTAGAAACACCCTATCAGGTATAAGGGTGCAAAAGTATTTCCAAGTAACACAGAAGCAGCAGGACAGAGAGCTGTACCAGTTAAGGCAGAAGGAAGCAGGGAGGGAAGTCAGAAGACCAAAGGCCCAAGCTGAGGAAAAGATAGCCAACTCAGTTAAGAAGGGGGATAAAACCTTTTATAGGTAGATCAGCGAGCATAGAAAGACAAAGGGAGGGATAGTGAGGCTGAATAGAATGAACGGTTGGTGGGCAGAGGGGGACAGTGAAAAAGCAGGGATACTGAACAAATATTTCTGCTCAGTATTCACAAAAGAGGAGGGGGAAGTGCCTAATCCAATTAACAGAAGCACTATTGATAGGGGGGTCGATCCCAGTCCTTTCACAGAAGAAAGGGTTCTTCCTAAAATTGAAGGTGGACAAAGCAATGGGTCCTGATGGAATTCACCCCATAATTCTAAAAGAATTAAGGGAGGAACTAGTGAAACCACTGGCTACTCTTTTTAATAAATCATGGGAGGATGGTGTGGTACCCGAGGACTGGAGGAAGGCGGATGTGATTCCCCTTCACAAAAGTGGGACCAAGACAGAGGCAGGAAACTACAGACCTGTCAGTCTGACCTCTGTGGTAGGAAAAGTGATGGAGTCACTCTGAAGGAAAGAATAGTTGAGTACCTAGAAGCCAGTGGGGCACAGGACCCAAGGCAACATGGGTTCACAGCGGAAGGTCATGTCAGATGAATCTAATAGATTTCTTGACTGGGTGACCAAAGTAATAGACCAGGAGGGGCTGTGACATGGACTACCTAGACTTTAGCAAGGCATTTGACACAGTCCCACACAAAAGATTAATAGTCAAATTAACCAGCCTGGGAGTGGGTCCCAGGGTGGTAGCCTGGGTAAAACATTGGCTGCACAACAGGACACAGAAGGTAATTGTAAATGGAGTCCACTCTGAAGAAAGAGGGGTTACTAGTGGGGTACCGCAGGGTTCAGTATTGGGTCCAGTCCTTTTTAATGTCTTTATCAGTGACATTGCAGAGGGACTGGAAGGAAAAGTATGCCTTTTTGCAGATGACACAAAGATCTGCAACAGGGTTGATACACAAGGAGGCGTGGAAAGGATGAGAAGGGACTTGGCAAGGTTGGAGAAATGGTCAGAAGTATGGCAGCTAGGAATCAATGCAAAGAAGTGCAAAATAATGCACCTGGGAAACAAGAACCCAGGGAAGAATACACAATGGGGAGGTAACAACAACAAAAGGAAAGGGACCTGGAGGTAATCATATCAGATGACCTTAAGGTTAGCAAGTTACTGTGAGAAGGCAGTAAGGAGGGCTGGGGGTATACTGGGATGCATAGGGAGAGGCATCAGCAGCAGAAAACAGGAAGTTGTTATCCCTTTGTACAGACAGTTGGTGAAAACCCATCTGGAGTACTGTGTCCAGTTCTGGAGACCCCATCTCCTCAAGGACATAGACAGGATAGAGGCAGTCCAGAGGAGGGCAACTAAAATGGTGCAGGGTGTGCAAGAGAAGCCATATGAGGAGAGACTAAAGGAGCTTAATATGTATACCCTTGAGGAAAGAAGAGAGAGGGGGGACATGATCGAAACTTTTAAGTACCTTAGTGGAATCAGTAAAGTCCAAGAGGATAGCATCTTTCAGAAAAGAGACGTGCAAGAACAAGGAGACACAATTTAAAGATGGGGGCGGTTCAGGGGCAATGTGAGGAAGTATTATTTCAGAGAGGGTAGTGGATGCATGGAACAGCGTTCCTGAGGAGCTTGTGGGGTCTAAAACTGTGGGAGAATTCAAGAATGCATGGGACAGACATAAGGCAATTCTTCTGGGGGATAGGAAGAAATAGACTGTTGGTTAACTAGGATCTGCGGCCTATCCTGTAGGTAGGGAAATGGGCAGACTAGATGGGCCAAGCAGTCCTTATCTGCCGTCAAAGTCTATGTTTCTATGTTTCTATGGAGACTAGACATTGACAATGCTGGGTGTGGTGCAATGTAGTGGCTGTGGGACAGCAGTGTATAGACAGACCCTCTGGAGAATGCAGTTCTGCCCCATCTGTAAGCACCTCTCTGGGTTTAGAGAGCAGGTCATCTGACTCCAGGCTGAGCTGGCTAGGATTTGGTGGACCTCTTCCCGTACCCTGGGCCACCAAGGTTGCCACTGTTACATCAGAGGATGCCAGGGAGGGAGGAGGAACAGCTTGATTATGGTGAGCTTTGGAAAGGTGGGGGTGGAGGGACAGAGGCACATTCCTCAACCAGTACCACTATGTAATTACTATACCCATCTGGCTGGGTGGGACTGCCAAGAGAAGCCACTACTGGAAGTGACACAAGAGGATGTGAGGGCCCTTCAGAGACCCCAAGGAGGGTGATAAAGGACCCCAGAGGAGAAGGAAGCAACTTCAGGTGGTGGACTCGATTATGAAGGGGATAGATTTTGGAATAGGAAAAGGGGGAAGAGACAGGTTAGTCGCCTACATAATACCATGGCCCAGATCATTTGGAAGTGGATTTTGATGATGAGAGGGAGAGCTGCATGTTACTGCCCATCTGGGGACTAATGGTCTGTTAGGGACAGGGCTGAGATAGCACAGAGGGAGCTTAGGGAGCTGGGGAAGGGTCTTAGACAGGTAGTGTGCTGAGTGGCTTTCACTGAGGTGCTGCCAGTCTATGTCAGGGGTGAGAATGGGATCTCTGCATCAGGAGCTTCAGCTCATGTCTGAAAGAATGATGCAGTGAGGAGGAGTTCAGCTATACAGGGGACTGGGGATCCCCCTGGGAGGATAAGGGCCTACACAGGGGTGATGCCCTGCATTCATCCAGAAGGAGAACCACAGTTCTCAATGGAAAGCTTTACTGTTACTTTAATGAAGAGTTAAATTAGCCAAGGAGGTTGGCAGAAGGAATCAGGGAGACAGAAACTGCACCCCTCCCACAGTCTGAAGTAGAGAGTAAGGAGACCTGAAGGGGGGAGGAATCCCCTAGGATGCAACTTAGCAAAGGAATCAGGGTGGCAGAGACAAAGGGGAAGAGAACAGGAGCATTAAAAGTGAAGGGGAAGGAGGGAAGTCAAAAAGGGGGTTAACAAGCAGAGTGTAAACAAAATCTTGAAGGTCATGTTTTTGAATGCTAGCAGTCTAGGAAATAAGATTCTGCATCTAAAGAACATCATGGCAGAAGTCAGTCTGGGTACAGACCATTACCAAGACATAGTGCACATAAAACCATGAGTGGGACATGGCCGTAGCAGGCTATTCACTGTTCAGGAAGGACATAGTGGGAAGGAAATGAAGGTGTGTGGTGCTTTATATGAGGGGAAGCATAAAAGTGATAGAGGTACAGGGAATACAGGGAGAGTCAGGGGTGCTCTGGGTCACCCTGGAGACTGGAAATGGAGCAACAATTCACACTGGAATGCTCTACAGATCACCAGCAGAGGGGAGGAATTAAATAAGGTACTGGTGGAAGCCACTGGCAAGATTTCAGAAAAGGGGGAAGGTTGGTTGTGGGAGACTTCAACCTGCTGGATGTAGATTGGAGCCTCTCAGCAGCAGCTTTGGCTAGAAGCAGGGACACAGTGGACTCTGCAGAGGGCATTCTCAGGCAACTGATCAACAAACCCACACTTGATGGTGCAATACTTGACCTGGTACACACTAACAGGGACAGTGTTGCAGATGTCAAGGTGGGAGGCCACCTGGGGACCAGTGATCACCATACAGTGTGGTTCAATATAAGGATGGCTGTGGATTCAAACCACACAAATATGAGGGTCCTGGACTTCAGGAGGGCAGATTTTATTAAGACAGGTTAATGCCTCAGGGATGACCTGTGGCAGGGGGGTGGCCTGGGGGGAGGCGAAGAAGCAGTGACCAAAGCTATAAGAGAGTATAGTGAATGCAAGAAAACCTCTGCATCAAACAAGTGAGCAAAGCAAAAGGAAAAAGAGACAGCTATGATTCTTGATAGAGGTGGTGGAAAAGGTAAAGGCTAAAAGGGTAGCATTCAGAAGGTGTAAATTAATACAGATTGATGAATATAGGAAGGTGTATCAGGGGAAACAGAGGGAAGCAGGGAAATCAGTAAAGAGCACAAAGCAACAAACTGAAGACAGAATAGCTCAGGATGCAACAAAAAGGGACAGGACATTTTTAGGTATATAAGGAAATAAGAGGAAGGCCACGGTGGGATTGTAAGGCTAAAAATGGAAGGAGGGGACTGTGCTGAGGGGGACCATGAAAAGGTAGACATCCTCAACAGAGACTTCTGCTCAGTGTTCAAAGAGGAAGGAGAAGGGGAAGGGCCACAACATAACAGAAGCTGTGAAGGAAGGGAGGTAGCTATAAAACCTTTTCTCAAGGAGACAGTCCTGAAGGGACTCTTTAATCTTAAGGTGGAGAAAGCAATGGAGTCAGATGGAGTGCATCCAAGGGTATTGAGGGAAATCAGCGAGGTACTATTTTCACCACTGATAGTCCTATTTAACAGCTCACTGGGAACAGGAGTTGTTATGGCGGACTGGAGGAGGGCAGATGTAGTCCTACTTTACAAAACTGGTAGCAGAGAGAAGGCTGGCAATTATAGGCCCATCAGCCTGACATCAGTGGTCAGATAGTTAATGGACTCACTGAGGAAGGAAAGGACTGTGGAATATCTTAAATCCAATGGATTATATGACCCAAAGAAGCATGGATCACAGGTTGGGGGAGATCACATCAAACTAATCTGATAGATTTCTCTGGCTGGGTGACCAAGCAATTAGATCAGGGTGGAGCGGTGGACATGGCCTACCAAGATTTCAGTAATACTTTCAACACCGTTCCACATAGGAGACTGGTAAGGAACCTGGGTAGCTTTGGAGTGGGTCCAAAGGTGGTAAAGTAGATATGAAATTGGTTATGGTATAGGCAACAGAGAGTGGTGGTAATTGAAGTGCACTCCGAGGAAGGGAAAGTGACCAGTGGGGTTCCTCAGGGATCAGTGATAGGACTGGTCCTCTTTAATGTATTTATATGTGACATTGCAGAGGAGCTGGAGGGGAAGGTCTGCTTCTTTGTTGTTGACACCAAAATCTGCAATAGAGTGAACACTCTGGGGGGAGGGGTGAAAAGGGTGAGCAGAAACCTGAGAAAACTAGAGGAGTGGTCAAGGCATGGCAGCTGGGTTTCAGTGTGAAAAAGTGCAAAATAATGTACTCAGGGCACATAAATCCAAGGACAGCATACACAGTGGGTGTAGTGGTACTGATGACTACCAAGCAGAGGTAATTGTATTTTATGATGTAAAAGTGGCCAGGCAGTTGGGAGTGCTAGTGGGTTGCTGGGGTGCACAGAGACAGGTATCTCCAGCAGATCGAGGGAAGTGGTGTTGCTCTGTATAGATCACTGGGAAGACCTCACCTAGAGTACTGTGTCCAGTTCTGGAGATCACATCTCTGGAAGGATGTAGACAGACTGAAAGCAGTCCAGAGGAGGGCAACTAAAATGATGTAGGGGCTGCATCAAAAGCCCTTCAAGAAGAGGCTAAAGGACTTCACTATGTTCACCGTGGAAGACAGGAGGGAGAGAAGGGACATGATAGAGACCTTTAAATACCTCACAGGTGTAAAAATGTACAGAAGGGAAATATTTTTCAGAAAGAAAGGTGCTCAAGAACAAGGGAATATGCTATGAGGCTGGAGAGGGTAGATTCAGGAGAGATGTGAGGAAGTACTTCTTGACAGAAAGAGTGGTGGATTCCTGGAACAGCATTCCAGAAGCTGTGGTGGGGGCAAAAACAGTGGTGAGGTTCAAGAAAGCAGGAGGTAGGCACAAAGGAATCATAGTGGAATGAAGTAGGGAGGGAAAAATCTGTAGATCAAGCAGGGTCTGCTTTAAGAACATAGGTAGGGAAAAATGGGTAGACTGGCTGGGCCTAACAGTCCTTATCTGCCATCAAATTATGTTTCTATGTAAAGCAACTTCATCATTTATAGCAGTATGAAAATAACAGGACAGTTACTTAGCAGAGATGGATGGTCAGAATGCACCGAAATCACAAAAATGATACAAAGCAAGTAAGGCAACATGTTTAGACTAAAAAGCAACAAATACCAAGGCACATCATAAAACTGAGCTTTATAAGAAAGCTCTGTTATCAAAGCTAGCAGCTTTTCAGGGAAGGGTCACCAGAAATTACATGACTAGGTGGCATCATGATATAAAATAATTGTCTAGTGCAGTGGCATCTTGAATCAGCCTTCAGATGGTCCCATATGGAGCTTCTGAAAAGGAGGTTAGAGGGAGAGCTCAGAACCACAATAGTAGAGGTCTAAATCCTACATTAAGTGCTCATGGTGCAAATACATGCTCTCCCATGAGTGTGTGGGTTTTGGAGACAGCCAGTAAGGAGTATTTGCTAGACCTAAGGGCATACACCTGGTTGGGGTATTTAATTTTAACATCTCCGACAGGATAAATTGAGAGGGGGCAGATGTCATAATTTTTTCCATGAAACAGCCCTGGATAATTTGGTGGCTATTTTCAGGAGACAGCCATCCTAACTTCATTTAGAACTGGCATAAATTATTGTAGGCAGTATCCCATTTGGCCAGTAGTGTTTTGCCAACAGATGCAAAAGGGATGAGGCCATATGTAAGACTAGGGAGAAGTGCTACTTTAGCTAGGGCAAGCCAAGCAGTCAGGTTAAGGATGTGCTTAACTAGTTAGGCAAAGGCAAGTTTAATATTAACAGACCTATATACTTTATGAATGCATAGGGAGAAGTCAAGTTGGGGTGCAGGGTTAAGTTTAGGTTATTTTACTTATTAAAGGAGGCCCTCCAGGGCTCTGACAGCCTGTACAATAAAACAGAAGTAGTTCATAAAACAGTTTTCTTCACCAACAGTGAGGTAAAGCAATGTCTATATGTACTTTTTGAATGAACAGGCAGGAGACCATAATTAATCTTACCATACCCAATCTTTAATTGACAAAAAGGCCGCTTTCATGACAGTGCAATACAATGATACAAGCATTTCTTTTCATGCAACGTAAGTCCCAAACTTTCTTCTTGGCTCAATTACTTCAATCCAATTATTACAAGTGAAATAAATCCTTTATTTCTTTACCCAGCTTCTAGTAATTCAGATTGCTTTGGGCACAGAATCACAGTGAAGTTAATATTGACTCTCCACAATTTTTTTTTTATCATGCACCTGTTGCTATGGACCATTCATAGTTTAGGGACTCTTGGAGAACCAAACATGAACATGAACATGACCACGTGCATGCATCACATGCCTGCTGACATTTTGTCATCATTACACATTCCTCAGAGCAACCCGCTGTTGGTTCTGGGAAGATCTATATACCTTCTCCTCTGTTGCCATAGCTACTATAAACATATCACATCTTGCTAGTCTGCCTTTAGATACAGGAAAACACCTTGTGCTACAGATCATATAAATCCATAAAAATTCCCAGCATACTATTCGTAATAAATTACTATGAAAATAACCTGTGCATAAACATTATAAAGCAGTGCATTTTTAACCAATATACCATGACAGGGTGTGGGTTTATGGGGGGGATTTACCATGCCTGGTGTTGTTCAGTCACGAGGCCACAGATCAAGCGACCAACCACACCAGGTGTGATAGATCCCCCCCTCCATATACCCACACACTGGAGGGGTATATTGCTATTATACAACTGTGATGATTATTTTATTTTTGCTTTTTTTGTTTTTGTTTTTTTTAATTTTTGTAAGATTGATTTTTTGTAGCATGTATTGTTGTGCTTGAAAAAATTGTCCCTTGGTGTATTGATGTGAATGGAAGAAATAAAATGCAGGAGACAGTGTTGGTACTTTTATCAAAGTTTATTAACGATATGGTATTTTTCAGAAAGCAAGTCTATGAAGTGTGGTTTTCTTTTCTTTGTGAGTTGTCTTTATTTAGTTTTGTTTTAGGTTTTTTACACAGTTGATAAGAAAAAGTCAACTTTTCGTTTTGTTTTTATGCATTCTATTACTTAGATCTGAATGGTTTTATTTACATTTTTTCATGCATTATACAACTCAGATGTGAACATTTTTGTCTCTGTACTTATCAAATGAGAATGTACTTAACCAGTTATTATGTTCATAGGAACAAATAAATAGCAAGAAAATTGACATCACTCTATAGAGTGGCTATTGCAAACAACTTTCGTATTAAGTGCAGAAAGAACCAGCAAAAGCAATGAAGTAGCAGTCTTTGAAAAACAGTTTGGGATTTAAGTTCTGTGCCTTTAAGATATGGTATGTATGGAGCTGCTATGAGGGTCTGTCCTTCTGGATCATCATATGCATCTGGGGTGTGGAGTACTGTGTCAGATGTAGTTGCGTTGTCCTTTGAGGCACCATGATGTTTTTGCTTGCTCCACTTGGATGTTTTGGCACCTTTGGTGAGATCTTGAGGTATTTTTGTAGAATTTTCTTTTTGCATTGGTTTTTACCTAAGGATTATAGAATAAGGACATTAGGATAATGTGGCACAGTTTGTAATTTTTTGGTGAATGGTGCGAATACTCACCTTTCAATTGCTTGTTGTGGATTTTTATTTCTGTTGTGCACCAAAGGGGAAGGTGATGTTCCCGAAGTTAATAAAATGCAACATGCTTGGGACAATATGAGCATGTGGCAGATTTGCTTCTTGCTTTGCTTGTATTTTTTTGGCTGGTCCTGTTTCATGCTGGAAGGTCCTTGGAAGTGGGTGTTCAGGCTGCTGAGATATCTGGTACAGATTTTGCTCTAGGTAGTGTTCTGCTCTTTGCAGATATTCCTGCCATCTTGTATTTGTTGATTGAACATTATTTCTGTGGTGGTTTCAGAGTAGGTTGTGTGGGTACAGAGGAATAGGTTTGTTTGAAGGGGTGCAGCTTGCTTTGCAGGTGGTGGGCTGCATTCTTCAGAATTGCCGTCTTGATCATTTTCTTGTGTGATGAAGAATTCTTTGCTTGTAGAAGGACAGTTGTAGTATGTGGGGAAAAGTACTGCTTTGCAGTTTTGGGTTGTTTTGCTTGGACCATGGTACTGTTGCTACTTGCTTGGGGTACCTGACATGAGATTATGGATCCCCATATTTCATGATGCTGGAAGTTGAGATGCCAGTAACTTTTAAGTGATGTCTCTGTTTTGTGTCCAGTTATTTGAATGATTTTTCATAAGTCCAACCCAGCATCTGTTAGCAAGGTAACTGCCACGGCACGAAGGCAGTGATTTGTATATTTATTTTGATAGCCCTGCTGCTTTGCACATTTTGGGAAGCATTTTAGCCAAATAGTTGGCTCCCAGAGGTTCCTGGATTTACCAGATGTCGGAGTCATTTAATTGTGCTTGGGGTACTTTATTTGGGTGACAAAAGGGGTGGTGGGTTTTCTGGAAGTTTTTGTATATAAATTAGATAACTGGCAAGAGGCCAAAGGTGGTCACTAGGCCTCTCAAACATAAAACTCCTTTGTTGTTGACGAGTTTGATCTTGAAAATCTTTTTTTTTTTTTGTTTGCTTGTTATATGATTTGGTTAAGTATCTCAGTCCATTTGGGGCTATTTCTACTGTGAACGAGTTTATGGTGAAACCTCTTACACCTTCATTTCCCCATCGGGCAAGGTGTAGCTGTATGTCGAGCCACACCTTATTAAGGAGCCTGCTGCTGTTTTTGGGGAGAGAGCCTGTAAATTTCTGAGCTGCAAGAGTTCTGCTTGGGAGAGTGGCTGGTGATGTGTAGCCTGATCTTTTCCAGCTTTTCTATAGGTTTTAGCAACCCCTTTAAAACGTTATTTACAGAATTGAGAATTGAGTCACTCATGATATTTATTGCTCTGCTGTTTGGTTAATCATTTATAAACTGGTTAATTCCTAATCTGAGATCCACAAAGCTAGTGAGGCAGTACTCTTGCCCTGCAGAGTTTCTGACACTACTAGAAAAGTGACTCAGTATATCATTTAGCTCTTGCAATGGCACTGTATTTAGGTCTATCTGAATATCATTTTCCTTTAACCAATGATTAAAATCATTCATGACCCATTTTGTTTGCTTGATGCTGCTTACTTCGTTTCTGGCAATCTCTAAGTTTTGTAGTGTTTTTTTTCTGTTGTTTGTGTATGATTTTTGCTTCTTTTTCACACAGGTTGAGTGCAGCTGTGGAGCTGTTGGAGGTAGCGATTGCATCTGGGGATGAGCCGGAGGTTCTGCATCGGTTTGCAGTTTGATTATACTGACAGCACCAGCATTCTGAGGTGCCCTGCTACCATCGAGAGTCGGAGTGGCTGGAACTAGTGGGACAGGTAATTCTATGATTTCTGTTACTCACTGTGCATTGGAAAATTCATTGTTGCTACTGAATATCATTTCAAGGTCATTTAAATCAAGAACTTCAAATGAGGTAGTCATTCTGTTTTTTTTTTTTATTTCCCATGGCGGTGTGTGTGTGCTGTAAGGAAAAATGTAGGTGGCTGTTTGATGTTTGACGCTCATAGTGATGTTTGACTCTCATAGTGATACTGTTTTGGGGCATGAGGTGAAGGTTGGCTGGCACCTCTTCCAGTGGGTTCACTGGAGGATTTATCACAGTGGGCTGGTGCCAGCTAACCAATGAGATTGTAGGATTCTAGCATTTCGATTTAGCCCATTGTATAATTAAAAACAATCATGCATTTCTGTAATATGGTAACACACAGCAGATTGTCATACATTTAAAATCATGTACACATTAAGATAAGTTAGATTAACGTGTTCACCCCTTCCAGCTCTTTCTTTCTGTTCTAGTCTGATGACTTAATGTTTATTACAGTGGTAACATGACCCTTAGGATATGACTTCAATCTTTAAAGACGTCCATCCTCTCTTGCCTCCAGATCATTAATATGCATCCCCATGGCTGAGAGAATGTTACGAATTCTTCTTTAGTGGAACTTTTGGAAACTTTCCCAACTTTTGCAAAATTTTCTGAACTTTCGCCTTTGGCAAATAGGAAATCTTCCAAAAGTGTTCAGTGAATTTTCACCCTGTTCCACAGGATTTTTTCACTGAACTGTGGAATAAAATGCATGAAGTGTGGCATTAATACATTAATCCACAATTCATGAGATTATTTCTCAGTTTAGTGATCCATTCTGCACCGTCCCCTTAGGAAAAATTAAAATCAAATCTACCTGATGTCTAGTAACATCCCACACCCGCTGATTGCTCACCCCAGCCATCAATATTGTGTCCCTGGTTTTTAGTGGCTCTCTCCACCCTCTGATCACCCACCCTGACTCTAATTAATATTTCCCTGGTGTCTAGTGGCACACCCCCACCACTACAATTGCTTGCCTCATCCATAATTAATATGTCCCTGGTGTCTAGTGGTACCTGCCACCCTCTGATTGCTCAACCCAACCATAATTAATATTTTCCTGGTGTTCAGTGGCACCCCCAACCTCTGGTCACTTTCTCCAGCCATAATTAATATTTTCCACGTGTCCAGTGGCAACCCCAAGCTTCCAACTGCTTACCCTAATCTTAATTAATATTTGCCTGGTGTCTACTGGCACCTCCACCCTCTGATCACTCACTCTGGTCATAACTAATACTTCCGTGGTTTCTAGTGGCCCCCCACCTTCTGATTGCTTGCCCCAGCCATAACTCATACTTCCCTGATGTCTAGTGGCAGCCCCACCCACCAATTGCCTGTCCCAGCCATAATTAATATTTACCTGCTGTCTAGTGGCCCCCTCACACCACCCATACCAGATTGGTACACCAACCTGCAACCCCCCTTCCATACATAGTCAGTCACCGCTTGGATCAGAAAATAGGGATTGGGGAGCCCATATGGTGACCCACTCAGCCCTCCTCTCACCACCTCAGCCAGCCAAGGTATGTAATGACAGGGAGCATGCAAACTATTTCTAAAGTACCAGTACTCCTTCCCCCACTCAACTGCTTTAAAGCCTGAAATTAATTCAAATAACTCCATTTTTTTTTTACTTTTTTCATTTCAACATGATAGAGGTATTCTTAGTCTCATCATTTAGCTGAATTTTGATCAGCCTGACCACGACAACAAGGTGACCCACTCATTGGTCAGGAAAAAGCATCATATTAATTTAACTCACACTGCAAGCTGAGGTTCCCCTGCTTTCTCTCTGTCTTATGGGGAAACCACTCTCTGGCTTCATTACTTATATAATGTGCCCTGGCCAATAATAGGCTCATAGGTGATCACTGGGGAGCTCACCAGTTAGGGGAAGGCTCCAATTCCCCCACATGCAATTCAATATTAAAGGTTTGGCAAGCTCAACCTATCACATTTACAAAGTATTTTAATTTTTTGTTTTTAAAGTTTATAGGTTGGATTTAGGCAACTGAACCAAGAAGAATGTTTGGTACCTATGTTGAATGAGAAAAAGTGTCTTTTTTATCATATTGCACTGTCATGAAAGCAGCCATTTTGTCAAGTAAAAATTGGGTATAGTAAGATTGTTTATGGTCTCCTGCCTGTTTATTCAAGAAGTGCATATAGACATTGCTTTACCTCACTGTTGGTTAGAGATGCAGCGAAGTTTAATTTCATCAGTGAAGTTCTGGCAAAGTTGAGAATTTCACCCCATGGAATATTTTGTGAAATTTCTCCATTTCATGAAATATTCTGCTGGTGCAAAATGCGAAATTTCACCTGTGAAATGCAGAATTTCACCCATGAACGGTGGAATTTTGCCAGTGAGTGGCAAAATTTTGACATTAACAGGTGAAATTCCACACTTCGCAAGTGAAATTTCATGTTCTGTTGTTGGAAATTCATACTTTGCACCTGCTGAATATTTCGAGAAATGGCAAATTTTGCAAAATACTTCACTGAGCAAAATCTGTGGACTTCACCAATCTCTACTGTTGGTGTAGGAACCTGATTGTTTTATGTATTTTCCCTGCTATAGTGCACCTTGAAAATATCTCATGGGAATACTATTAGTCCATACAGAGCACAAACAATCAATCAATCAATCAAAATCTTTATTTATCCATGCGGGCACCATTGAGCAAGGCTCAATTGCAAGGTGGACCTGGTCATGAATACATCAAAGTACAGTACAGAAGCAGGTACATGAAAAGCAATACTATACAAGGAAAAAAAGTATATACAGTGTATACAGTATGAGTACAAGGTTGAAAAAAATAAAAAAAAACAGCATTATTTTACAATTGAAGAAGTCAGCAGATGTACAATCAACCATAGGCATACAGGGATTATAAGCAGAGATCTTTTGAGTGAGGCAGCCGGCAACTTCACATATAGGGGAAAGAGGCCATGTATGTGGTGGCAGGTTAGAGGGGTAAAGAAGAAGAGGGATATATTACTGACAACTGGGGGAAAAATTGAGCTAAAACCACAGAAAGTGACGATGGCTGTCGTGTACTTGTTTTTTATGATAATGACGGAGGAGGGGTTGATAATTGGGACACTACTATGGATGGGGGGGCTTTAGCCAGGCTGGAGTGGACAGGGAAGGGTCAGTGCAGCAGGAAGAGTTAATAGGGAAAGAGTGAGAGCCAGGGGTAGAAACATGGCGAGCGTCAGGATGGAAAGGGGAAGTTGCAGAATTAGTGGGCTAGCGGTGAGGAAAACATTTGCAAGGTGCTTTCATGTAGCAATCATAGAGCGCCTTGAAGATATTCAGGCTAACAGGCAGCTCAGCTTCAAGTTTCTTTGTAAACCGTTCCACAATGTGGGTAAAGAGAAGCTTAGAACAGCTTTGCTGAAAGAAGTTTTGACCCTTGGAAATTGGAAGGCAATTAGGGAATAGCTCCTTAGAGCAGAGGTGCCTAACACACTCCAGGGAATACAATCTGAGACATTTGAGGAGAGCTTGTTGGTCACCGCTCTGAAGGCCCATAGGGCAGCATTTCTATTCCTTCTATAGTGAAGGGAATTCCAGCCTAACAATGAGGACAGGGAGCAGTGGTGTGTGGAAAGTGAAAGGCCAGTAATGAACCTGATAGCTCTGTGGTAGAGGGTGTCCAACTTAGCCAGTGCAGAGGCAGTGCAGTGGCTGTAGACCAGGTCCGCATAATCTATTAAATATAGGAAGGTAGCTTGAACCAGTTGAATATTGGCCTCCTTTGTGAGCAGGTGGTTAATTCTGTAGAATAGTCCTAATCTTTGCCTTAGTTTCTTCTGTAGTTCTTCTAGATGGTCGGCGAAGGAAAGTTTATGATCGAGCCAAACTCCTAGATATTTGAATTTAGCTACATACTCTAGTGTTTCTCCAAGAACAGTGGTAATTTGAGGGATAGCTCCCCCGCCCAGCAGGAATTGCCGCATGCAAGGAGGGAGAGAAAAGCATGGCTTTTGTCTTTTTGACATTGAGCAAAAGCTTTTTGTTTATGAGCTGGTATTGTAGAAGGTTAAATTCAGCTTGGAGGTCTTCACAGGCTGCTTCCAGGGTGGGACAACTCAAGTACAGTACAGTGTGGTCCGCGAATAAGTGGATGTTGGCTTTTTTGATGGGGTCATTGATGTTGTTAATGTAGACTGCAAAGAGGAAGGGACCAAGGATAGAGCCCTGGGGCATGCCCCTCAGCATAGGTTTTAATGGAGAAAGATCACCTTCAGCTTTAGCCTGCTGTTTCCGTTCTCCGAGGTAGTCTGCAAACCAGCACATAGATTTATGGTCCAGGCCTAAGGTGCTTAGGGATGAAAGAAGCAGGCTGTGATCGACTGTGTTGAAGATCCAAGAAAATGGCACAGACATGCTTCTTGTTGTCAAGGTCTAGGAGCCAATCATTGGTCACCTTAGCTAGGGCTGTTATGGTGCTGTGCTTTGCTCTGAATCCAGACTGAACTGGGTTTAATAGGTTCTGGATTCTAAGTATATCCCTAGCTGGCCACACACTATTTTTTCCAGTAATTTAGACAGGATGGGGAGGAGGGAGATCGGTCTGTAATTATTTAGATCGCAGGGGACACCTGCTTTTAATAGAGGGATGACATGGGCTATTTTCCATTGAGGGGGGAAGCTACCCTGGGAGAGTGACATGTTGAATATGTGGGTGATTGGCACTGCAAGCACATGGTAGGCACATTTCAGATAGTATGGCTCTATGAAGTCAGAGCCTGCTCCCTTCCTGGTGTCCAGTTGCAGCAGTAGTTTTCCACCTCTATTAAAGAGACAGGCAGGAGGGAGAAGGCCTCCTCGGTAGAGGTGGACTTGTGGGTTGGTGGGCCCTGAGCTGTGCGGAGGTCATTGGCAGAAGAAGTGTCAAATGCTAGCCCTGCCATTGCAAAATGGTTATTGAGGGCTTCCAATATCTCCGATCGGTGAGAGTTAAAGCTGCTACCAGACTTAATTTTTGCTGGAGTGGAATTACCAGGTGCATGTCCAGACATGTCTTTTAATGTTTTCCAGAGCTTTGAAGGATTTCTTGAGGCAGAGGCTAGCTCTGAACAATAGTAGGCGGCCTTGGCTAGTCTGACCTACTTGATGCACTTGTTACGTGCACTCTTAAAAAGACACCAGTCCGAGTCGTTCTTGCTTCTTCGGGTTTTTTTCCATAAAGTATCCCTTTCTGACAGGGAAGCTTTGAGCTCAGGTGAGAATCAATGGCAGGTGCTGCTCCTGACCCGCACCTTAACCAAGGGTGCATGCTTATTTAAAGTCTCACTTAAAATATCGTAAAAAATAGTATATGCCCTGTTAACCGTTTTGGCTAGGAAGAATTGCTGCCATCGTGGTGAATGTTTCAAGTCATGGACATAAGCAAACAAATCAAAGTTACATTTGCACCTCTTTATAGAGAACTTTGCCACAAACTGTGGGTTGTGCACGGATCTAATGGTGGTGATTATACAATGATCGCTAATGTCTGACAAAAATGTTCTGACATGTGAGAACAGGTGTGGCTTCCTAACCAAAATTACATCTAAGAGGGAGCTGTTGTTAAGGTTCTTTTTATTTGGGTGAGTAGGCTCATCAATGAGTTGCACCAGCCCTAGAGTGTCACAAAAGGATTTCAAGGGAGCTGATGCACTTGATAGCCAATCATAGTTCAGGTCGCCAAGAATAATGGCTTCCAAGGAACTGAGCCCCAGTATGGAACTGAGGTGAGACAGGAGATGTGGCCTGGCAGAAGGGGGCCTGTAGCAGCCTATTACACAGAGAGCACTGGAAGGAGAAAGTTCGATATTTAGGGTCAAGCACTAGAATTCTTTGGGGGAAGATGATGCATCTATGCATGTGGCTGAGTATTTGTCCCTTACGTTAATTGCCACTACACCTCCTCTTGATTGCCTATTTGCTCAGAAGAGTAAATAATATGGGATATTGATTTCATTGTCTGAGGTGTCTGGCCTAAGCCATGTCTCAGTGATCACTAGGACATCAGGTAGGGTGTGGCTCACCCAAGCCTGGATAAGGGCAAACTTTTTCAGCAAACTACAGGCACTAAGAAGCATAAAAGACATTCCTTTGATACCTGCCAGGTCTGATGGAGAAGCAAGGGTGTCTAATGGTCCTGGGTTGAGTTCAACATTGCCTGAGCACTATAGTAAAAGAAGCAGGATTCTTTTTAAGGCAGCAAACTGTAATTTGTAAACACTATGTTTTGGGTGATGGGGAGGCGGTGTTGATGGGTAGGCCTGTACCCACTCCTGGTGTTATACTGGCCTAGTGTTGCAGCCACTAGTGTTCTGGCAGAAATTTGCTATAAGTAGGAAGTCTCAAGTCTGGATGGGGGAGTAATCTGCAGAGGCAGCTTGGGAAATGTCCCACTCTCTGGCAGAGACTGCTGAGAAACCCAATAGTCCAGAATGGCTACCTGAAAGGATCTGTTGGACGCAGGACAGGGAGAAGCACAAGGGTCATTCCACTTTAGGAAGGGATGAGGGTTCCGAAGAATTAAGCTGAGCACTAGTAAAGCTAGGGACACACCGAGGAACCAGCTGTAATTTCCCGTGGTAGATCTAAATGCCACAACAGCTGGCAGGAAAAGTCACTAGAAGCCTAGACCAATCAGCGATCAGGTGTCATAAGTTCAAAATCCTTTTGTTGGCTGAGAGGCGGTTTTGGTGCTGAACGTACCTGTGGAGCAGCTCTTTGCAGCTGAGCCAGTGAGGTGGTTCAAGGCTGCAATCCAGTGTGGCAAGATTGGTCTGTAGCTTTCATTTCTGTTTCTGGCCCTGCTCCACCAGTACAGAATGGAAGTGGGGGCAGGCATTCAAGTCTTGCAGCCTTAGTGGATGAGCATGGTTCGGCCTGAGAAAAAGGCAGAAAAACTCCAGAGATGGTCCTCAGAAAGAGAGGTATCCCAAGTCCACTAGAGCAGAAGAGGAAGTAGAAAATATAATGTGTTTCCTCTTTAACAGAAAAGACAGCTGTTGTAGCCCTCTAGTGGCTATGTAGTATAATTTGCAAAAAAAAAAAAAGATTTTGTTTTTTTTCCATTTGGATACAAATAATTCAGTCATAAATAAGAACATAGTAACAACAAGCTACAACCAGTTACTTTAATAAATACAGCAGTCCTAATCATTTATTATTATTTATAATTTACAACAGAAGTAAAGCAGAGCCATTCAGGCCAGAGTACTTAAAAGGTAACTAGAGTAGGTAGCATTTCAATTTGTTTTTCAAAGACTGCACTAAGCTAGTGGTGCAGATCCCCTTGGGTAGTATGTCCCTGAGGATAGGGGCTACCACCAAAAAAAAAACAATCACCAGCAGACTTTGAATAAGATGGTGGCACCCTCAGCAAACCCTTCCCTCCAGATCTCAAATCCTGGATAGCACATGAGAGTCAGGAACTTTCTGAGGTATTAGGTGCCCCTGTCCATTCAAAGCTGTTTATGCCACTACCAACACCCTGAAGCCAATACTCCACCTAAATGGCAGCCAGCCCAAAACCTGTAGCAAGGTAGTGATGTGATCTGATCTCAGAGCAAAGGTTAGTAACTTTGCTGCTGCATTCTTAACCAGCTACGAGTGGTGCAATTGACTCCCAGGTGAGCCTTTTTTGAGCACACAACAGTAGTTGAAAAAGGAGAAAATGAGGGTGTTGTCTAAGGTGAACAGATCAGCAGAATCAAGTAGTGGTTACAGTCTAACAACATTTTTAGATGGTAAAAGCAGTTTCTGATCACAGATGTAACCAGAGAAACAAATATCAGCTGCTTGTCAAGAACATTCTCTACTGCCTGAAGTCAAGTACCCTGAGGGAGGAGAAACCTACAGTAGACCACTGCGAAAGACTGATATCTGATTTTCAGAACCCATCACTATAAACTCTTGATAGAATTTAGTCAACCAATCTGATGTCATACAAGCCCTGATTTCCTCCAGACACTGTTCTAATATCAGCAATGAAGATGTCCTGTCAGGAGCAAAGAGCATGTTCAGCTGGGAATCATTTGCATAGTAGTGAATCTCCATGCCGTAGCACCTAATGAACTCTCCCAGAAGAAACATGTACACCAGGAGCAAAACAGTTGCGAGAACAGAACCCTAGAGAACTCTACAGTTTGATTGGTAAGAACTGAGTAATACTGATTGCTCTGTACTACTGAGAAAAGACTGGAATCATTGTAACACAGTGCCAAACAACCCTCTGAGCTCCCCAAGTCTGGCCAACAGGTCTGCATTAGCTACACTGTCAAAAGTCAGTTACAGATCTAAAAGGATCATGATAGAAATCTCCCCACAGTCCCTTGCGAGGTAGAGATCATGACATACCCTGATCAGGGCAGTCTTTGTTCTGTGTTTACTTCAGAAATGAGGCTGAAAGGGCTCAGAGAAGTAATTTCTCTCAAGTAGGACTCACAAGCTATACCACCACCACCTTCTCAATACCTTAGCCAAAAAGGGAAGGTTGGAGACAGGACAATAATTGGTAAGTATGTCAAGATCTAATGAGATCTTCTAAAGCAGGGGCATCAGGGAGACCCTTAGGTATTTAAAGATTGGATGGACTGAAGAGGTCAGCCATCAGCAGAGGATAAGACTTGTGGCTCAGGATAAGATTTAATCTTGGCTGAGGATGCAAAGAGCATGGCCTGGGACTTTTTCACATTCAGGACAATCCTGTTTTTTTTCCCCAACCAGCACTGGCCACTACAAAGGCCAAAAATGAAGCTGGGAATTAATACATGTAGTGTATTTGTCACTGAAAAGAAGTATCAGGTCATCTGTTGAGAGACTGGTGCTACTAAAAGCATGTACTTACAGGAGATCATCAATGAAAAGTGAAAAAATAAATAGTTCCATGAATGGACCCCTGGGAGACTGCAATACTATTAAGACAATTCAGATAGGGCTTGATTGAATTTGAGTGGCTGTTTCTACCCTCCAGATAGTTTGTAAACCAGGCAACAGCATGCTTGGACAGTCCAAAAGTGCAGATCTTGGTGCATAGTAGTGTGTGGTCAGCCATGTCAAATGCTTTAGATAACTCTATAAAGATGGCCCTCCTATCCAATACTGTGTCCTCAGGTTCTTGTTCCCAATGTACATTATCTTGCACCTTTTGGTGCTGAACTTCAACTCCAAACTTTGGACCACCTCTCCAACTGTTACAGGTCACTCTTCAACTCCCTTACCCCCTTCTCACTGTTTACCATACCACAAAGCTTAGTGTCATCTATAAAGAGACACATCTTGTCCTGAATTCCTTCTCCAATCTTGTTGATCCACAGATTGAAAATGAATAGACAAAGGACTGTTTATTGACACCATCTACCACTGGTTTGCAGGTGTCTTTGTATTACATCATACTGTAAAACCTGGCATTAATGTTCCGATAAAGGAAGTGTAGCACATTTTCTGCATAATGACCATTGCAAAGTCATTAATATGTAAGACTGCCTGCTTATAAGGTTGGAAGGCCCTAGTGACATGTGACTGCTAATACTGCTGTTGCTGCTGCCACTTAGCATATGGGGAGAGAAGGAGTAGGAAGAGGGAAACTAACCTAATGAGCTGTGACTGACATGTAATTAGTGATCAGATCCCTTGTCCACATGCCAGTGTGGTGACATGACTAGAAATGCAGCGAAGTAAAATTCTGCCTGCAAAGTGGACGTAAAGTGACCACTTCACCTTAGTATTCTGCTACATGAAGTGCCCATTTTAAACCCTCAATTCACCACTTCACATTGTAATTATGACTTTGTGTTGTACACTCTGTCTTATTCTGCTTTAAGGCAGAGTGATAATTGACAGGCAGCCCACACACATCACATGGTTTACACAGTGTAGGTCACATGCTTCAGGCAGGCAGGCAGGAGGTTATGGGCAAAAACACTCTCCAACGTGGGCTGAATTACATGTTTTGCATGGGGTGTGACAAATGGCTCTGTGAATGGCCAGGGGTGGGGTGTGGATGTGTGATGAAGAGGGGTGCACAGGTGACAAGTCTACAAATGAAATTATTTTCCCCAATTTATGTACAGGGGTTGATGTACCACTTGCACCAGACATACTGCATTGACCACCACCACTGCTACTCTGACTACCACTTGGCAAGATTTGTAAATCATACTCCTTCCTCATATCATGCCTGTTGTAATCCTCTGGTGTTATTTAATCACTACTGCAGACATTCCTGCTTGGTCTTACATTCATGGAAGGGGATAACATGCTCTGTAAGGTTGATGACAAGGGTGAATGCCCCACTATGGCATTAGCTGCCATCTGGTGCCAGGTCCACTGTGCCATGTGCCTGTTCTTAAGATGTGTATGCTGGCCTCCAATGCCCAGATAACTCCCCTTTTTACCACGACTCACACATGCATGGCAAAGCTGGCAGATTGCAATTGACTCATCATTTGCACCTTGGACAAAAAAATCCCAAACAAGGGATTGTGATCCCTTACTTTTAACATGTCCCTGATGCTGCTTGTTGGACTCTGTTTTTTTCTAACCCCTGAAATGGGGGGTGTGCTACATGATTTTTCACGCTGGACACACTTGGACTCCAACTGACCACCACGACTACCTATGATTATTACTGGGTCATCATCATTATCATCAACAGCAACTGCTAAATCTCAACTTTTTTGAGGAGTGGGGGGATTTAACGCCTACAGACTCAGACACAGCCGCCTTGACTTTCTTTTTTTCCGGTTCCCAACGGGGATCACTGACATCATTATCGTATTCATCAACATCATCTGCATCCACATTTGCAGCCTGGTTGCTGTCCTGAGGAGAATGTGTTCCAACCACATCATCATCATCATCACCATCATCATAATCTGATATTTTTGTGCCACACTTTGAATCATTGGATTGCAAAGGCATGACCTCAACAGCGCTGAAAGAAATGTGACATTGTGAGTTATCGTTGCCAGGATCAGAATCATGTTCAACTACCATGGGGATGTTAATGGGGAGTATGATATCATCTACACTGTCAGTTACAGCTTTAGACTCAATTATATATTTGGAAATGGTTAACTGGTCAGAAGTAAAACTTGAGGCAGCAATACTCATACCAGCAGAAACTGCATTAACACCACCAGCTGGGACAACATCATCACCTCCAAGTATGGGAGAAGCTACAGATTATGCTGTAAAAACATTGATGGAGAAATCCCTTTACTGACATCAGCTATGCACTTCTGTGTACTACTACACCCATGGACAATTTTGCCACTGGCAGCAGAGCCATGTCCAGAAACAGCTTTGATTGCATGTCTCTTTTTGCAGGCATTTGGGGGGATCACCAAGAAAATTCTAAACAAATTTAGATTTACGAACTTTCCATCTGGGCCAGTGGATGTGAAGCTAAAAAAAAAACAGCTGTGGCTTGCAGATAGAGATCAGGCACTAAACAGACGCAAAAGCACAGACAGATTAAGACTGCACTGATCAATCAAGAAGAGATGTAGATGCAAAGTCACAACAACACCTTAACCAGTGCTCACAAGTCACAATCTAGTCTGGAAAAGAATACCTTTTGCTGGTTGGGGGGGGGGGTGCAGTGCACTGCAGTAACAGTCCAAAACCAAGATACTACAAAGCAGTACAAAATCACGCAGGTGCAGTGGATAGCAGGTTCACACTGCTGTAATTACTCTGTGGCACAGTAAAATGTGTCTGATTTGATGGCATGTGTCGCACGCACACTCACACACACACTGCAAGTAATGTGTAGCAAATTGAAAACTTCAGTAAAATAAGCAAATATTTTAAACAAACTGAAATTATGCACTGCTGCACCACAACAAACAGCAAAAAAAATTTCAAGAATTACTGAAAATATTACTGTGTGTACATGAACACAATTATACAAGAAAAATATAACCAAAACAGAAAGACTGCCTTTTTCTCACAGTTTTAACCTACCTCCAACACAGATACACCCCTCCCTCAAAGCACACTTCAGGTGTCTGTCAGTACACAGACTGAATGTTCTAAATTAACATTCAAAATCCATGCACAAACAATAAACACTCAATGATATGAGCACATGAGGGTTTCCTGCAATCAATGTACTAAATTTTGAGCCAAAAAAATGGCTCAGAAGGGCATTTTAACAGCTTTTAGAGGATTTGGATCACAGAGCTCTCAGAGGAAACTGCCTCCATCTACCACTACACACACACACTACACAGAAATGAAGCTGTGCAGAACAATCTAGAGCCCATGTGACCTGCAATCTCATGAATCACCACAAAATTCGCCTTGGAGCTCAATAACAAGGCAAAGTGATGCGAAGTACATTGATTTCTATGTACTTCACATTAAAATTGATGCAGAAGTGGCTGGGGAAAAGCGGAGTAATGCAAAGTCATTGCTATCAATGGACATCGTGTTCCTCATTATGATGCAAAGTACTCTGCTTCACGTTGCAGATTACTTCACGGATTCCACATTACTCCACGAATTGCTTCGTGGAGCGAATTTTGGCCACTTTGCCCACCTCTAGACATGAACCACTGGTGTAAAAGATGTTTTCAGGGCATGCAACACAGTATTGTAAACACACTAATAGAAATTCAGAAGAGTCACTGTAGAAATGTATGTACGGCTGAGCACCAGGTACCATGGCACATTAACTTGCATTAGCTATAGAAAATCTGCATTGCTTACGAAGGAGAATGGCAGCAAGTCATTGGCTAGCATTTCCACAATTACTCTTGTTATACTTTTGGAATCAGGTCTGTTGGCTTCACATTTCTTTTGAGAGACTCAACCAGAGGCAGTTGAGTTGAGTGGTTTTTTTTTTTGGCTGAACCTGATAATTGCCTATTATCTTTGTCATCCTGTGGTTGGACGTGAAGGGGTATTTGTAACCTCTCAGAGATGTGTGAGTCAATGACTGAAGAACAAAGATATTAGATTTGTGCTATGACTGACACTTGAATGACTTCCTTCCTCTTCATTTTTACCCTCAATATTCCACTCATTCAGCTCATTGCCATTATCATCACCATCATCATCATATTCACTGCCTAATTGTGCTTTTGCAGCTGGTTACAATGATGCCTTGCATTGGCGCCCTTTCTCAAACTGTGATCTGTGGGATGTCAGTAAATGCGTTTTCCTTTCTCAACCCAGCCTAGCTTGTCCTTACATATGATGTGCACTACATGTAGCCATGAGTTTTTCCTCACTTGAACGAAATCCCAACACTCTGAAATCATGAGTTTGGTCTTTCATAATAGCATCTCTGCTGTTGGCTAGGGGGTTAGCTTCCATGTCTTTTTCATTCCACATCACCCACCCTTCCACCAGTTCATTGAGTTGGAGAATAGTTTTCTTTTGCCTCTACCATGTGTCCTCCTGGCCTTGGTGTACTATGTACCTTGATGTCTTTTCCATGTCTTTATCTAATTTTCTTTTAGATGATTGTGTTCCTTCACATTTTTGTGGCCTCTTTCTTTTTTCCGTTTTTTTCTTCTCCCATGGGCTGGCAACTGGCAGGCTTTTTCTGTCCTGTTCCTGCCTCTTCTGCCCAGCACCCACCATCCCAAATCACCTTTCCCTGTAGTTTCCCACAGAGATTTCCCCCATGGCAGGGCCATGAAGGGGAGGATGATCCTCTCCTGAGCTGGTGACTATCATCCAGAATCAGGGATCAGTGGTCAGGTGGTGATGTGTGAATAGGGGCAGACAGGCAGGGTTTCATTAAGCCAGTGTCCACCCTTTTCTGTTTTCTCCCTTGTCCCCAGCTGCAGCAGCACATAAGCATGTGCATGTTGAGGAACACACATGATATTGAGCTGTGGTACTTTTCCTTTCTATATCCCTCCTGCTCTAGCCCTGCCACCCAGCCTCCACCAGGTGACAGCCGAGGAGCAGGACAGCATGATTCCCCACCCCAGGAGAGGTGAACAGTCTATTGGATGCCCAATCCTCTCCCCTGGCCAAACCCGGTGACCCAAGTTCATTCCTGAAACTGGGTCACTTGCATGGGAAAAGGTGAGGCACACTACATGCCTCAACACTCTTCACCACTGGGCTGCCTTCTTTTGTTTCTTTTGAAAGCAACTGTTTTTTTAATCTCTTACATGCCCCTGCCCCATGTTAAACTCCCACTTGTTCCACCTCCCCTTCTCTCCAGAACAGTTGCTACTTTTATTAGGAAGTGTACATAAAATCATTGTCTCTGTCCCCATGCTCCTCCAAATCACTTTGTTCCTCCTCCACTGCCTGGGTCATTACATGCTGTACCCCTCTTCTTTATTTTGTCTACTATTATTGCTCAATTTGCAATCCTTACAATGTTATAGTGAGTGGTTACTAAAATATGTAATACTTTACAGACTGCTCGAGCAGTTTCCCCTACACTTACATAGATACATAGATAGATAGACAGTGTCGGCAGATAAGGGCCTATGGCCCACCCAGTCTGCCCATTTGAGCTTGTAAGTTCAGTTTGTTTTCCTAGAAGTCTGCTGCCCCTTACCCCTGACCTCCAGAATTCCTTTATGTTCTATCCCATGCATTCTTAAATCCCATGATTGTTTCAGCCCCCATCACTTCCTCTGGCAGGGTGTTCCACTTGTCCACCACCCGTTCTGTGAAGAAATTCTTTCTCATGTTTCCTCTGAATCGTCCCCTCCTCCAACTTCATCCCATGCCCTCTAGTCCTGGAACATCTTTTCGCTTAAAATAGTGTTTTCCTGCACCCTGTTCCTCCCTGTAAGATACTTGTACGTCTCTATCATATCCTCTCCCTCCTCTCCTCCAGGAGTACATGTTCAGTTCCTTCAACCTGTCTTCATAGGACTTGTGATGCAATCCATGCACCATCTTGTTGCCCTCCTCTGAACCTTCTCTACCCTGTCTATGTCCACGTAGGTATGGTCTCCAGAACTGTACACTGTACTCAGGTGGGGCCTCACTAGTGTCTTGTATAGCGGAATTATGACCTCCCTTTTCCTGCTGGTGATGCCCTGCCTACCATCCCAGCATCCTATTTGCTTTACCTGCTGCCTTGTCACACTGTTTCTCACCTTGAGGTCATCAGAGATGACAACCCCAAGATCCCTTTCCTGCTGGTGCATGCTACATCCTCACCCCCCAACTGATATATTGTGCCAGGGTTTTGTGCCCCATATGCATTATCTTGCACTTCTTTTGCATTGAATTTCAACTGCCAAACCCTGACCATTCTTCAAGTTTCTGCAGGTCATTTCTCATTCTGTCTACACCCTCTGGTGTGTCTACTCTGTTACAGAGTTTGTGTCATCAGCTAACAGTGAAATTCTGCCTCTAGGTCCTGCGCAATGCTCACTGATGAAGATGTTGAATAGGACTGGTCCCAGCACTGATCCCTGTGGTACCCCACTGGTCACTCTTCCCTCTGTGGAGTGACAGCCATTTACCACCACCCTCTGTGTCCTGCCACCCAGCCAGTTACCTACCCACCATACTACTCTCCTGCCCACACCCATATTTCCCAGTTTGTGTAATAGTCTTCTATGTGAAAATACAAAATCACACATGCCCCCATAATGCAAAGCATCATGGGCTGCATATGCAAATCACCACAGAATGTTATGCTGGTCCAGCTTTAAGCAGAATTGCATGGTGCCGAAAGGCCTCTCACACAGGTTGCAAAGGGTGCTAACAGAAGACATAGGCCTTGCTGAAGTCCAGATAGGCCATGTTCACTGCCCTCCCCTGATCCACCTCCCTAGTCACCCAGTCAAAAAATTCAACGAGGTTGGTCTGACATGACCTCCCCCTGGTGAAACCATGCTGCCTTGGGTCCTGTAGTCCATTGACAACCAGATGTTCCACCAATCTCTCCTTCAGTAGTGCTTCCATGATCTTCCCTCACTACCGAGGTGAGGCTGACTGGTCTATAGTTCCCTGCTTCCTCTTTGTTCCACTTTTGTATAAGGGGACTACATCTGCTGTCCTCCAGTCTTTGGGTACCTCCTGTTTCCAGTGATTGGCTAAACAGGATAGCCAGAGGTTCAGCCACCACCTCTTAGTTCTTTAAGGACCCTGGGGTGTACCCATCTGGCCCCATTGCTTTATCAACTCTTATTACTTCCAGTTCCTTCAGGACCCTTTCGTGTAAAGGGACTTGTGTCCATTTCTGCACCATTCTCACCCTTGTACTCCTTCAGACCCATTACCTCCTCTTCCTCAGTAAAGACTGAGCAGAAATACCTGTTCAATATGTCAGCTTTACTGTTGTCATCCTCGCGTGGCCCCATCCTCCCCTTCAGTCTCACTATCCCTCCTTTGTCTTTCTTTTTTCACTTATGTACCTGTAAAAGGTTTGTCCTCTACCCACTGATTTTGCAATGTGTTCTTCTGTCTGAGCTTTGGCTTCCTTCATTGACCTCCCTGCCTCCCTTTGTCTCTCCTGGTACTTCTCCTATCCCTTCTGCCTGTGTCTTTTGTATTGCCTGAATGCAATCTTTTTGCTTTCACTTTCTTTTCTACCTCTTTGGAAAACCATAATGGTCTCCTCTTCCTTTTCCTCTTGCTAACCTGCTTAATGCATAATTCTGTTGTTCTTTGTACCCATTTTAAATACTGCCCACTGTTCCTCAACCCTGATTCCTGTCCCATTCCCTTAATGCCTCTTTTCAGGTATCTCCCATTTTCCCAAAGTCTGCCCTCAAAATCCAGGATACGTGTTTTGTGTGGTTTGGTTTGCTCTTTCTGTGATTTCAAACCACAATGACTGGTGGTCACTGTTTCCTAGTGTGCCCCACTGTTACCCCATCACACTGTCCCTGTTTGTGAGCACAAGGTCCAGTATTGCCTTCTGCCGAGTTGGTTCCATGACCAGTTGCTTGAGGAAGGCACCTGAAGGGAGTCCAGGATAAATCTGCTCCTAGTTGATGCTGCTGCTGATGCTCCAGTCCATGTCTGGAGTATTGAAGTCTCCAAACAGTACTACTCTCACCTCCTTCTCTGCCATCCTTTGGATGGCTAGCATCAACTCCTATCTGTTTCTTCCTCCTGGGTTGGTGGTCTATAGGCCACACCTGTCTGGATGGCTTTCCCATTTTCCTTTCCAGCTAACCCACAGTATCTCTCCCCATTTTGTTCCTCCTGGATCTCTGTGGCCCTTATGTCATTTTTCACATACAGTGCCACTCCTCCTCCCTTCCTGCCTGCTCTGTCTCTTCTGGAATATGTTTGTAGCCAGGTATGATCATCTCCAGTCATGGTTATCATTACACCAGGTTTCAGTGATGGCCACAATGTCCAGGTCTGACTGTACCATGACAGCCTCCAGATCTTCCATCTTGTTGCTAAGGCTCCTGGCATTTGCACACATGGCTTTCCATGATTTGACCTCCCTAGACTGTTTCACTGTTCTACCCAGCCCCTTCCTTGGTTGTCATTTATCCCTGGTTCTCCTTGCTGTCTGCCCTTCTGCTGAATTTTGCCCCTTTCTGCTTATCCACCTCTTGGGCACTAATCTCTATCTTTTGCACACTGCTTTGCAGAGATAGCTACTCCTCTGGTTCACTGGTTCCACTGCTAGCTGTGGGGGGTGAGCAAGTATGTACCCTCCTTGCTGGACTGCCACCCCTCTTTGCTAGTTTAAATGCTTGTCAATGTAGCATTTAATCTTATCATTGAGTGCTTGGATTCCCCTCCAGGATGGATGCAGGCTGTGAGGCTTGAACAAACCTCCATCCCTCCAGGTGGGTCCCCAGTCACCAATGAATCCAAACCCTTCCTCACAGCACCAGTTCTTCAGCCATGAGTTAAAGTTCCTGGTGCATGCACTCCTATGCTTTCCCTTGCCTCTCACAGGTAGTAGTTCTGAGAAAGTGACAGAAGTAGCTACTTGCTTGAGACCCCTTCCCAGTTTCCTAAACTCTTCCTTAACTTCCTTTGGTTCCCCATTTGCCAGGTCATTAGTACCTAGGTGGATAATGACATCCAGCTCACCCTCCCGTCTTGCCTTCCCAGTGATCCCCAGGATCTTCCTTCCATCCCTCCATGCCGTGGCACCTGGTAGGCACCTCACCTCCCTGTCCTCCCTCCTGTGTTCCTAGCTGGATCCCTCTTATGATGGAGTCCCCACCAGGATTCACTTCCTCCCTCTGGGTCCACTGCTTTCCCGCTGAGGTCACCTCCTTGGCTAACCTCCACATCCTTCCTTCCACTTCTCTGGGTACTTATTTGGTTGTCCTCATTTGCCAGTGTGGCATATGAGTTCTTGAGTGGAAAAGGATCTGGGATGTGCCTCTGTCACTTGCTCTCTAACCCTCCCTGAGCCCACTGTCATCCAAGTACTCCTTATTCTCGGCATCCTTTGGGGCAGTTGCATTGGACTGGGTGGTCCCTGGATAGGGGTGATGGTACTCTGACCCAGTTTACTTCTGCTCTGAGTCTGACTACCTCATCCCGCAGTCCAGAGATGCGCATGCAGATAGGGGCAGCACCTCAGTGTCCAGAAGGTCTGCCTGAATATGGCTGCCCTTACAGCCACTGCATTGCACCACTCCCCACATTATACTGCAATTCCACTACTTGTCTGCTACTGAAGCTCTCCTAGTTCCCTTTTTATTAATTTACTGCACTAAAAATCCTGCCACTGATCCTCAGATATTTTTTTTTTTAAAGAAAAAGAAACCAATAAATAAATAAATGAGTCAAAAAAATGGTCGTGCTGAGTGTGGGCTTCTTCCCCCTTGTGCCCCTCCTACTTCAGACCCCTTACTATACCCTGTGTTTAGCTCCTGTCAATCAGATTTAACAGGGCATATAATTAACAGTTGGGGGAAGTGGGGGTGAAAATTTGCAGCAATTAAAGACAGCACAGAATTACACCACCACTATGTTTTAAATTTTCAACAGCCCAAAAACAATTATAAGTAAAGACAACAAAGAAAGTATAGTGTCACTAAAAGCCAACAATCTAAGTTTAAAAGAAAAATAGCAATTACCAGTTACTCTAAAGCACTGAATTGAATATGTTTCCTTCCTTCCCCTTCTGGCTTCTTCTGAGTCCTTCTAGTCCCCATTAATGCTGGGGGCTCTGGGCAACCTGACTCACCACTGGTGTTACTTTGCTATTTGTGAATGATCCCACCATGCCCCCATCTCCTTAACCTCTGCCCTCCTCTATTGCCTAAAGCAGGTAATCAAACAAAATACCTGTTTTTTTATATATATTTCTAACTTCATTTTTTCATTATAATTTATGTTGTTGATACCACAAAAGTACCAGATAGCAGTGGTGGGGAATTAGTAGGTTGCCAGCTGACATCCACTTGTGGCCTACTGCACAGATCACCCTACACTAGAATGGTTTAGGAGGATTCATGCAATCCTACAAGAGGAACCCCACAAAGCTGGAAGCATGAAGACTGGAAGAAAAAAATATATATATATATATATATATATATATATATATATATATATAGAGAGAAGAGAGAGAGAGAGAGACAGTTATGTTTGATCGGATGCCACAAAAGGATTAGTTAGCAGTGGCAGGCACCTGCAGGCTACTAGTTGACACCCACTTGCTACTCACTGCCCGGATCATATTACACTAGCACAGTTGAGGAGGACACATGCAATATTACAAAAGAGGTCAGGAAATTGTACACTCCCCTAGCTTCACATCTCAGGGGATTCTGCTGTTCTTTGCACACAGAGTAATCTTAAAAAAGTTCAACCACTGAAAAGGTAGCAGTTCTTACTTATCTAGTTTAAGAGTTTTTGTTTCTTGTGGAGGGCACATGGGCACTACATAGCTTCCAGCATATGCCCACTAGCTGTCAACTGTCCAGTAACTCCCTAATCAGGCCTCATGGGTCTCTATAATATGCCCTGCTTATTCTGACAAAAATACAGTCACTGTCAAAACAGTGCCACAGTCTAGTGTGACCCCTTTAAACCTCAATAAAATTGTTGTTTTTTTGGCAGTTGGGCTCCAAAAGATCATGCCACCTCATTTGCCTTCTGCCCACTGCCCAAGCAGACTCCCTACTCTTATTGTTTCAACTACAAGCAAGCCCCTGGTCTTAGAGGCCTACTGGTTTTGAATGTACTGCTTAGCCTGACAGAGGTATTTTTGTTTTTCATGTTTTTCTTGCTGATATATGAAGAAATATTTCCTGCAGCAGCCCTTCAGTTATAAGCAATTTTTTAGTGTGTATAATTTTGTGAAGAAATTAAGTGAAGATTTTGGCTTTTGAAGATTTACCCTGGCTAATCAGCTAAATGTCTATTCCTAACTTACTTATAATTCCAATGCTGAGCGCTGAGTGAGCTTGTGCACTGTGCTGTGACATCGAGTTGAGTCTGACAAAGTAATGAGGCTATTTCTCAAACTGCAGTTTACACTGTTTTGGATGGTACTCCTCAGGCTGCTGTGGGGGATGCTTCCCACATGCAGACTTTTGTAAAATGCTTTAACGCATTCCTAAGTGCACTCCACAGGAATTAATACTATAATGCCAGTTTCCTTTATTTGGTCACCAGCCACAACTGGATCAGCAAAGCTTTGCACAGCTCTAGGGCTTCATCAGGAGGCTGGGTCTATAGCTTTAATACCAGTATATACAGCACTTCTCTTATTTAAAGGTACACAATTCTTATTTTGATGTATCAATGAAGCTTTTTCCTATAGACATACATTTTAAAAACCTTACATTGTTTGAACCTCCAAAGCTATGTAGTACATGAAAAACAGACTACATTGTACACCACTTAAATCATTGACTAATTCCACATTTTACATTATAACTGCGTGAGTAAAGTGTTATAATAAAGTGCTCAGATTTACATGTCATTCAGATTTAAAATGCTAAAAAAAGACACTGAAATGTTAATGCATTTGGCTGCCATTGTGTCACTGAAGACAGTCACTTTTTCACTTTTCAAAAATATTTTTCATTTATACTTATTACTGTAAATGAGTTCCCTATGCTAATATAAAAACATTAAAACTAAGTTACATAAGAATTTGCCTCATTAGAACCAATCATTTCTTCTTTTCTTAATAATTGTGCATTAATCCTTTTATCTATTTTCAACCCTAAATAAAAAGGAGAAAACATTATTTGACAGCCCAATTACTCTTGAAATGTCTTAACATCTAGACTTAACCCCATAGCAAAGTGTTGCACTATTATCCATGTCAAGATATTTTAATCTTTACTAAAGCAAATTGTCTAATCATACAGAATGAACTAAATAGGGGGTAGGAGATATGAGCTGAGAAGTGGGAACAAAATAGAAGAAATACCAAAAATAAAAACTGTAATATCTATATATTACACAGATGCAGCCATGCCAGCATACTATGCTTGAGAAATCACTTTAATGTTAAACTCTGATGTTTGCACCTTATTAGCTCTTCTGCCATTCAGCTGATCTGCTCAAAATGTGGTAGGAAAAGAGTCTGAACCAGGGTCTATGTATCTTGAACATTTTGTGTCAAGTCAGTACAGGGAGGCAAAGTTATAGAAGTGCACAAAAAACTAAAATTCACCCAAATTAAAGAGCAGCTGATGCCTTGGGAAAAACTTCAGAAAACATAATATTTAGACACAATTTAGCTTGTATTTCATATATCTTCTATACATTTCTCCTCTCTATTATTTATCACCAAAGACATTCCCACAAAAAAAGAGATTTATCCCTTAGAGTTCCTCTGCCTCTATAGAAGAATCCTTACTTGAAATCAAAATGCTCTGTTGTGACATTACAGTATGTTGCCATGGGCATAATTGTGATGTCGCATGCAGAGTATTATAACATCAGGCTGGGAAAAAGCAACTGCAGCTAATGAACCCTCAAGGAACAAATATCCAGTTTTCATTCATATGACCTCAGTAATAAATAATCTAGATAAGAAACTGAGAGCTAAAGAGAAATATAAGCTGCTTTGTGTCCAGATATTGTATTTTTCAAAGTTCTTTTCCAGGTGTCAGTGGCTCTTTAAGACTTTTTTTTTTTTGCTCACTTGTCACTAAAAAAGTTGTTTTTTCTGTTTTTTAACATGAAACTTACAGGATTTATATAGTCTAGCACAGTGTACACATTTGACAACTGGCAAGTTTTTAACAAATGAGAGTTTTTTTAAATATAAGTTGAAAACAGTGCCATTTTCCACACATGCTCATTTTATAAAATTAACATTCTTCAGATTGTTGGATTTTTGCGTTAGTGATTTGAACACCAGTGATTTACTTGTCACTGCTTATGTGATCATCAATGATTTTGGCACACATAAGCAATGACAAAGAAATCAATCAATCTGTCTACCCAATAACATTGCTATCCTTATAACCTCCCTCCCTCAGACCCATGTTTTCATTAAAAAACAAATCCCACAGGTCAGTACTCCCTCCTTCCCAACCCACATCTTGTAAAAATGACCAGTGGGTGCCCAATCTGACCAGCTGGTACCCCCCACCTGTGTTTTTGTATAAACAATGATCGGTGGGTGCTCAGTCCTGCAGAGGGGTAGACACCCTGCTGACACTGCTTATGATGGCAGTTGCCCAATCCCACCACTGTTTTTATACATTTATTTCTAACAGTGGGGTTCCCGGTCCACAGTGCTGGCTTACAGTCCCCCCAGTACTGAGCTACACCGGGCCGCAATACATAAACCCCTTTTGCACGTCCATTGGTCCCTCCATATGCAGAAAAACTAGGGTGTCCACCCCAGGTGTCACCAAACAGCCAGCCAGTATTCCTATAATAAAGAAAACAGTCCCACATCATTTCTCTTTTTTCTGTTTTTTTTACCATGAAGCAAATAAACCATCCATTGATATCTTTTGCAGTCCACCCCCCACACCCCCTCCCACTGCACCCCTCCAACCTAGTAGTGGTAGTAGTAGTAGCAGCAACTTTAATTTATGGCATCCTTCCACTGAGGCCCAAGGCACCAGTACAAAGGAGGAAATAATAAAGATGAAAACAATTGAATACATAATTATAGAAACAGACAATAAAAATGATAAATTAACACCAAACACTCACAGTAAATAAATAAACCAACAGCTGGATTGCACAATAAATAACTAACTTTCTCATAAAATAACATACTTCATACATCAAAAGTCTGAGCAAAAAGATATATTTTTAATCCCTTTTTAGGGACTTCCACTTAAGAGGTCTCCCTCAGACCTCTTGGGAGTAAGTTCCATAAAATTACAGTAGCTCAGCTACTTTCAACGTCCTATTCCTCGAAATTTTGAGTCTGGCCTTGGGAATAATCAGAAGACCAGCTGGAGCATGCAGGCAGGTAAGGATGAAGGAGCTCATGCAGGTAGCCCAGATCCAGACCATTTAGGGCCTTATAGGTTAGGCAAGCCAACTTTATAGGAGATATGTCACTTAACCAATAGCCAGTACGGTTCCTGCAATGTCAGGGTAATATGACTCATCCTCAAAAGGCCAGTCAACAACCTTGCAGCCTACAACCTACTCAGCACCCACCACCCCATCACTCACTCACTCACTCACTCACTCACCTAAAATTGGTCCACCAACATAAAGCCAATCTCCATGCTGAAAGACATTCTCCTCCTGGAACCAAGGCTACGAACTGAGGTAACAAGTCAGTACAATTAACGTATTTCCATTGTTTTTTTAAATTTTACTCTTAATTTGTTCATGTATTAATAGTTTCCCCCAACATTTTTAACATGGCCTTTTGGGACCTCTCCATGAACAAGGTACTGTGGTCATTATACAAAGGTTTCCCAGTAACAAGGTAGACAGCTGGGTACTGCTCCTGCAGTGCAGTACAGAAGTGGTAGTTCATTACTGTAGTGAGGAATGTCCGATTAAGGCAGTTGTGTAAATGCAGTTTCTCACTTATCCAGGAGATGGCTACCATGAGCCAGCACATTAAAATTGTGTGCCAGTTGTGTAATTGATTTTCCCACCCCCAATTAACCTGCAGATGGTGTCAGGTTGCTGTTCAGGGACACTGTGCGATTAAGAACGTAATCGCAAATATTCTATATACTGTAATTAATAGAATGCCTTTTGTCTCCTGTTATATTTTGTTTATCAATAAACTTTTAATCTGGAACCATTGTTGTTGTCTCCTGGTGTGTTTCTATTTATTCATTTTAATGTACTGTTTGTAGGTTAGTAGGGTTGGTGTTATTTTAATTGTATTGATTTTTTTGGCTATGATCAACTTCTTTTTCCATTTATCTAAAGCACTCTTTAAAGGCTAAGTGACAAATTTGTTTATCAAAATTATCCAAACTTTGTCAAAATGTTCTGAGATTCACACAAAAAGTGCAGAAAAAAGATGAGTGCAGGAGGGCAGGAGTATGGAGGTCAGATCAGTTTATCCAGATGGAAGCAGCACTGCAGTCATTGTACAGTTCCAACCAATCTCACTCTTTCCCTTGAATGTTATAGCAATACTTCGTATGACAGTAAAAGCAACAAATGAAAATTAAAAGGTGAAAAAATATAACATTATTAAAAGTTTCAACCTACTACAGTGTATCCACAGCAAGCAGTCTGGAGTGTTGGTGAGAGGAGTATTATGCATGTGTGATGTACTATGAAACTCTATTGCATTACTCTAATAAATAATACTGTGCAGCCAGCTGACATCATTCAGTTTCCTCTGTGGACTAGATATAATTGTTTCTTTAGTGTACCGTAGGACAACAAGTCCAAAAAGCAGTGAAACTCCAGGAGAGTCTGACAGCGCCAACACACAACCAGAAATGGTCCATAACCTCCACCAGAGCAGCAACATGACCAGTAACTTACAAAGAGGTTCAGCTACCAAATTCTGCAACTTCTTGTGATCAAAAGCAAATTCCCATACACAAAGCCTCACTAGCCTAAAGCAGGATAAATGCAAGGTGTAAAGCAACTAGTTGCATGTTCATACAACCAAGTAACCAAAATAAAAAAACAGTAGCACCAAACTTCCTTCATGGTCATATTACTGCTCTGGTTTGTCAAATACTGAAAATGTTTTTGTACATACAATGAAGGATCAATGGCAAATGTGTTGTTTGTACAGTATGCTAGCAATGTTAATTATTTTAACATGCTGAGAACAGACGCAAGAGAGCCACTGTTGTCAGTGCAGTCCCATTACAAAAAACATTGCTGCCACTCATAGTTGAAATAAATGCAAGGTTAAATGACAAAAGAGACACACTTGTCTAAACCAGTGAACAAAATGTAATGTTTATTAATATCATTGACAGATATTAGAATAGAAGAGACATCTGTGAACTGACTTCTAGTTAGTTTAAACTTTACTCAAAATTTTTCAGTTACTGGTACACAGGAAACATTCATTGCTGGACAGAAGAAGTTGCATCTAACTTGACAGGTGCCTCATCAGGAATAAATGACTAGAACTTGTTTCCAGTAGTTATCATTATTTATTTTTTCCTTTTAATACATTTAGTACCACTGCTTCAAACCATACTTTATGTCATTGAAGCCATCATGTCACAGTCATACATGAACAGCCTTTGGCAATGTTAGTACTCATCCAACATATCTGGCAATACTATTCACAGTACTGACAATAATTCTAAGTTACAGCTGTAACTCTGATCTGGTGCTATTCACTCAGCTACCTAGGCATGGCTTGTGTTGTATGAGTTACGAGAAGTGACTGTATTTCCCTGGAAAATACAAAATCACACATGCCCCCACAATGCAAAGCATCATGGGCTGCATATGCAAATCACCACAGAATGTTGTATTTCCCTGGTACTCACACTGCTTTTAAAACTGAATTCAGTTGATAATGAAAATTTTGCATCAGATTTCAATTTTTTTCTTTGATACAGTAGACTATTTTCTGAGGATGGTCGAGTACATCCCTGATGTGATGGCTGCAATGACAGAAAGACTGGTCTTAGGGGGTGTCAAGTTAGATGCCATTTCCTCTGTCCAGCAATGAATGTTGCCAGTGTACCAGTAACTGCAAAAATATTGAGTAAAATTCAACTCAGATACATCACTTCTACTCCAATGTTTGTCAATGATATTAAGTAACACAAACTTTTGTTCACTGGTGTACACAGTTTTGTTCTCTTTTGTTTAACCTTGTGTTTTTTTTTTAATTTTGAGTGGCAGCAGTGTCTTACAATCAGCTTTTTGATACAATATTGCAGTGACAGAGTTGTCAACCCAGCAGAGGCTCTTGTACCAATTATCAGCATATTCACAATGATGATTTACCAATGAATAAATCTATAACATAAAAAATAAATAATGTCACAAACTGTATGTTGTTAAAGCAGTCCAGGCAGCAGTCCAGCTACAGCAGGTTGTTGTGCAGTACAGCAGTGCTGACTTTCTTGAAAAGAAAAGTCTGTCATGAAAGCCAAAATGCCCTGCTGAGGAGCTTGTAACAGGGGACTGCAGAGAGCCTTAAGAGGTAAAGCCTCCTTCCAGCCTGCTTGTGGAGAGGTCTTACCCTGTCCGAGCTGCGTGTGGACTGCCCCCACCCACCTACCTACAGCCAGCACTCCATTTATTGCTGCTTACAGGTCACGTGACATATCATGTGACCTACCCTATTTTTTTTTTTTTAAACCTACTAAGTGCCCACTTTCCCATTTACAGCTTATACACTCCAACCACTAGGAGTTGCTGCACTATCATCACTGGGACCACTCCAACATCTCCTCTCCTTATTACCAACTAATTTCAACCCCTGTCCACTAGAAGTCACTACAGTTCTCTCCTAATCCTTTCTGCTGCCTTTTTCTTCTTCTCTAATCTCTACTCCATCCTTTCCATCCCCTTGTAAGCCTCAAACCCTGTACCCCTGACTCCAAAGTCTGTAGCCCATCCACTAAGCCAATATTTACCTCTATTTCAAAGCTTTTAACCCTTCCTTCTCCCTACTGAGAAAAATACTTACACTGTATCCCACTACAGGTCTCAAACCCAGTGCTCTTGCTGTCAGAGTCAGCAGCTCTACCCCTTAACCATCATATCTGGCTATCTTATCCTTACTTTCTAAGGCTCTCATAGTTTCTGACCCCCATAGTCAGCTAAAACTATATATATTTTTTTTTTTCTCTCAGTACCACTGCAGGCCTCAAGCTCGGCACTCTTGTTACCAGAGTCAGAGGCTCTACCACTCAGCCATCATATCACACTATTGTTAATTATAGTTTTTAAGGCTTTCAAAGCTTCTAACCACCATAGTGTGCTAAAATAATATCCTTGGTACCAGCTTCAAACTTTGCACTCTTGCTACCCGAATCAGCAGCTCTACCACTCAACCATCATATCTGGCTGTTTTCTGCCTCCAGTTTCAAGGCTCTCAAAGCTTCTAACCCCCATAGCCTGCTAAAATAACATTTCTGGTATTTACTGCAGGTTACATGCCCTGTACCCCTCCTACCAGGATCCTCAGCTCTACCACTGAGACAACCAAAGCAGGCTAACTCATACTTAGTTTCTAAAGCTCTCAAAGCCTCTTTCATTATAGTCTGCCTAAAAATCAATCTCTCCTCTGTCCCACTGCAGGTCTCAAACCCTGTGCCTTTACCACCATAGTTGTGAGCTCTGCCACTGAGCCAACAAGTCAAGCTACTGCATCATAGCATATCTCAAAGCTCTTACAGCTTTTCTGGCTCCTCCCCTCACAACCTCTTTGTTCTGCCCCAAAGCTATCTAGGCACCATGTCTGTTCACTTCCACCTTATGTGCCTCATCCTCATGACAACCCTGAGGTTCACCTCCCACCAGCCAGACCTCACTCTATGCCCTTTGTGGACTGCACCATTGCATCTCCCCAGAATTGGCCATCCCTCCCCTACCTTGTCATCACACACTAGACCCCTGCATCCACCTCCCACTGGCAGCCCCAACCCCAGCACCCACCCAGACCCCCCTGGCTCCACCCCTTCTGCATCTGCCCATCCCTCCAAACCCTGCCCATCCCCTGCTCCACTACATCCTCCATCCTCCCCCCCTAAACATACTCCCAAAAATATAACAACCTGCCGCCCTATGGTTAGAGCCTTAGTCATCCTACTACTCCTCTCTGGTAATATCCACCCTAATCCAGGCCCTCCCCCCACCACTCCACCTACCAGACCCTCTGGACTCTGCATTGCCTCTCTGAATATATGCAGCCTGCCAAAGAAATCTGCAGTGCTTCAATGTTGGCCCACCCTTCACCAACCAGACGTCATTGCCCTAGTGGAGAGCTGGCTCTCCAAATCTACTCCCGACGCCTTTGTCTCACTCCCCGGATACACCCTATGTTAGGAAGACAGGGTAGGAAAGTGTGGGGGTGGCTGTGCATTCTACATCAATAATAACATTATTGGTCACATGCTCCCACCCCACAAACTCACAAATGGAGCACAAGCCCTCACCCTAAAAATCACCCCTGACCCCTCCAGGGGCCCACTATACCTCAAAGTCACCTACATACCCCCTTAAAACCAAAAGCCTGCTGTCACATCCCTCACCGAATACCTCTCTACCCTACCACACAATGCAGAGCAGACACTAATAGGGGACCTCAATATCAACTGGCTAGGCCCCTCGGCCGTGCCAACAAAGGACTCATTCTCGGCCCTTGACATGGTCCAATTAGTTACCCAACCCACTAGACTTCACCAATCTACTGGTACCCACACCCTCCTGGATATCATTATCTTTAACCGGTCCCAACAAAATCCAGAATATAAAAGCACTCCCTGACTCCCTAAGTGACCACTCACCCATCCTATTCCAATGGACCTCTTCCACACCCAAACCCATAACCCAACCTTCCAAAGGCGTCTCCACCCAGGAGGGTTAATAAAACTTAAACAGCTGCTCATCCAAATAGATTGGTCCCCCATTAATATAGGCCCCAGCTTCGACATTGCACTCAACCTGTTTACACAGGTCATTATCAAGGCCTGTGACCTCTATGCTCCACTCACCAAACTCCTCACCAAAAGGCAACATGCCCCTTGGATAACCACCTCCCTACTCCAAATGCTGAGAGACAGGGATAATCTCTGGCACAAAGCCACAGAATCTGGCAGGTTGTTGGACAGACAATCCTATAATGCCGCTCACACTAGAAGCACTCGAGCCATCCGTAAGGCCAAAGCAGACCACAATCAATACACTCTCACAACCACATGGGGGTCTGCAAGGACCTTCTGGAGTAACATCAAAGAACTCATTGGGAAATCATGCTCCCCACCTCCCTCCCAGCTCACCATAAATGGCACTGCCTCAACAGACACATTCACCATAGCAAACTGTCTAAACACCACCGTCTCGGATCTCAGCAATGTTCTCCCTAGTTGTTTCTTTGACCCTGTGCCCCAATCCCAACCCCCAACCCTGCAGCATCCTTGTTTCCTCCTGCACAAAATATCCACCCACAAAGCTTGTCCTTACCTACAAAAAGCGCTAAACAGCAATAACCCTATAAATGACCCCCTAGATGCCAGGCTCCTTTGACTAGTTCTCAACGAGGTCCTAGTCCCCCTAATGGACCTGCTAAATAAATCCCTATGCCTTGGGCAATTCCCTAGTGCCTGGAAAAAAACTGTCATTGCCCCCATCCATAAAAGTGGTGACAAAGTCTCCCCAAATAACTATTGACCCATCTCCATTCTCCCCCCCCAAAGCATTAGAAAAAGTGGTTGCCACCCAACTTACTGAATACCTAGCCAAGTATGACATTCTATGCCCAGAGCAGCATGGCTTCTGTTCAGGCCATAGCACCACCACAGCCCTCCTAGAATTCACCAACTTCCTGCACTCCTACCTAGACACCGGTAACATTGCAGGTGCTGTGTTCATAGACCTATCTAAGGCCTTTGACACAGTCTGCCACCTTCTCCTTCTCAACTCTCTCCACCAACTTGGTTTCTCCACAGGCCCCCAAGCCTGGTGCTCCAGTTACCTTTCCACCCGGTCCCAATGCATCAAAATTAACAGAACCCTATCCAACACACTACCCGTCCGCTCCAGGGTGCCCTAGGGCTCTATCCTGGGGCCACTTCTTTTCTCCCTCTACCTAAACTCCTTACCAAAGGCCTGCTCCAAAAAAATCTTATTATATGCAGATGATGCAGTGCTCTTTACTGTGCATCATAAACCCACGCCCCTTCAGGACTCCCTCCAACATGCCTTCTCCCAGGCTGAAACATGGTTTAAGGACCATAGACTGGTCATAAACTTAAAAAAGACTAAATCAATGATCTTCTCTTACTGCCAAAACAAAGCAAAAAGTGCACTTCTCCGCATCCTCCCCAGCACCCAGCACCCCCTTGAACAGGTATCCAACTACAAATATCTTGGACTTACCCTCAACTCGGCCCTTACCTTCCATGACCACATAAACACCCTTGCTGCCGCAACAAACACCCAGATTGGACATCTTTACTGACACAGGGACTGCCTCCCCCCCACACCCTTAGGCTTTCCATCACCTCATCAATACTGTCCCTAGTGGACTATGGGCTCCCTGTATACGGAGCAGCAGATAATGCCGCACTCCAGAAAGTCCAGGTCTCCCTAAACAAGGCCTGCAGGCTCCTAACTGGCACACCTAGGCTCACTCACACCTGCTCCCTCTATACCTCTGCCAATCTTCTCAACCTTGATGAAAGACTCCACTACCAGACCTGCTTACTGTCCAAGAAAATACTGCTCGGACTCTCCCCTCCTGGGGTCACTGCCTCTCTTCATCCTGCCACCCCCACTATCTCCACCTGCAAGTCAGAGAAAGCACCACTGGTTGTGCCCAAGGTAACAACCTCCCTTGCCCAGAGATCTTTCCACTACAGGGCCCCCAAATGGTTTAATGCACTCCCAAACACCATCACTAGTGCACTCAAGATCACCCACTTCAAAACTACTCTTCGCAACCACCTCTTCAATATCCACTCCTGTAACTGCAACTAATATTTCACTCTCTCACCTACTCTGAACCAAGTTCTCTGACAAAGTCCATTATGGATTACAACCTCCGGCAACAATACCAAACCCATGAATAGGTCTGACTACTCTGTTTAGATGCTTCCTCAAGGTAATAATGTCTTTCTACTGTGATGATGTAAATATCGTCATTCAAATATTGTAAATAATGTCTGAAAATATCTACATCCAAATATTGTAAATAATGTCTGTGACAAATGTCTGTAACACATGCCTATGTAATTGTTGTTATACCCTGTTCTGTATTACCTTCTGTCATACATGTGACGAGGTACCTTTGTAAATGAGCCTGTGGCTCAAAGATTGTAAACCCGATATGTCAAATAAATAAATAATTTTTAATGCTAAAATACTGAACAGACTCTCACACAGTTGCTAAAATTACTTTATTTATGTTTGACTGGAAATGTTATACACAGAAACACATATGTGTTCATAGAATGTTTTCTACAACAAACTCTTTCCTAGTCAAATTCATTAGAATAATTACTTTGCCTGCACTAATTAAATGATTTCCTGTCCTCTTTGAGGCATGAAGGCTTACTATAATTAGAGTTACAGTAGTTAGACTTACAGCGCTGGCATATCATTGTAGGCTCTGCATATTTCAGCCAAAAAAGGTAAAATAAACTGTCACTTCACTTCCCCTCCTCTTTCTCATTTTAATCATTGTTGGGCTGTAAGGTATAATTAATTTCACATGCAAAATTGCCCAAAGAAAGAGAGGGGTGTTTCAGTATACAATATAAAACTGGCATAGAGTCCATAACGCAAAACAAGAGGTTGGGGGAGGCATAATCTGGCGGTCTGTTGAAATCAAAATGCCTTTGCTGTTAACATAAAGACAATGGACATGCTTGTGGCGGAAGGGTTAATTGGCTGTGTCCGGGAGCCAAAGGATACACTGTTGGAAGAAAAAGACCATCTTGTCTAACCCAGCAGTTCTCTGTTTTACACACACAGTTTGTCAGACTACAGTACATTGCCACAATCCCAGACAGAAAAGCCATTAGTTTTCCACTATTAGTACAGTTTATCAATGAGGAGTCCTCTCAGATAATAAAATGTACTAAGCAATAATGTTGTGTACAGTACTCTTCATTATCAAATCATGAACATCACAGATCTGGGCATCAGTGTCACACAGTTCAGTGGCAGATAGATTCAATTAATTTTGAACCTGATAACATGAGGCATACAGCTAAGGCTGTCAACGTCCAGAAACACATGACTAGACTACATCTACTCCAGCTGATAAATGTAAGATAAGTTTGTGCTTTCCCTCCCATATGTGATGTTTAGTATGTAAGCCATGATCATAGATTGTGACTGAATGCAGGAGAGCAGAAGCTGTTTTTATTTTTCTTATTGGCAGTGTGTTTTATCTCCAGCTGTCTATGATCACGGCTTACACGTTAAACATGAGGAAGGGGAGGGAAGGGGGAGCAGACACACAATGTGGTACTGTAGAATAGGAAATATTCACTGTACATACTGTAAATTTTCACTACATTCACTGAAGTGCTCAGAAGCGTGAAAATAAAATTACACTAATTAGCACTTTTTCCATTAAGGTGAATGGAAGACTTTTAGTTTAGAGTGAAAATAAAGTTACACAAATATGGCCACTTTGTGGCTAGCGCTAAATATAATTGACACATTCTTTTCCTGTTCTGCAGTATTTTGCAGCAGCAGCAGTGTGTGTAAAACTGTGGAGGTTTAAAACATCATGTTTATGCTTCATGTTAGGTTCTAAAGTAACTGAAGCTGTCTGGCACTGAACCATGTGAAAGTGATGTCCAAAACTTTTCAGATCCACATGTTGACAACCTTACATGGAGAGACTCTTTGCAGAGAACTGTTTTTATGTTTACATATATGTCCTTATGAATAATCTGGGCAGGCTGTATCCTTCTTTTGGGGATAGGGGAGGAAGGAGGGTATTATGTGCTAGTAGGTGGGATGGGTGGAATTCCAATCACAATTAGGCACTGAGGTTAGTGGAAGGGTGCAGCTCAATGCCCTCCCTCCCTCATCTGGCTTGTGCTTCACTTGGCAGCATTTACTAGCCCTGACCACCTGTTCCCTGAGTCCACTGCTGAACAGAGGTTAGCAGCTCCTGAAATGGGCATGTTCACCCATTCCCTGACCCAGCACCAGTCTCATTTCAATTAGCCCACCCACTCCCTCCCTCAGAGTGCTGTCCACCCTCACCTATTCCCCTCTAGTGGATGGTACCATACTGTACCCCCATGAATATGGGTGTTGGTCCTGTGCAATGGATTTTCAATCTGATGCTTTCCCTTGTCAGGAAGAATATTTTGGCCCAGATATTCAAAAGGGTTGTGCATGGCAACCCACTGATGTGCCGCGGTGTGATATTCAAAAGGGAAAAGTGTGCGGCACAAATCCCGATGCACCGGAGCGCATCAGTAATGTATGCAGGCGCAGGTGGGGGGGGCGTGCCCATGCATACCCTGCACAGCCCGATATTCAGCCCAGGATGTGCAGAGCCATGCATTCGCAACCCCTACCTGCACCAGCACAAAGTTGATCCCCCCAAAAAAAGGAACAACTGATGGCCACCCACAGGTGAGCTGCCGCATTGCAGGGCGCAACATGGCAGCTGCCACCTGTGGGTGGCCACCCGAGCTCCGGCTGCACATGGCGGTGCCCCCCCATGCCCGATCATGGGCATTTTTAAAAAAAAATAATAAATCTGTACAATATCCCTGGTGGTCCAGTGGACCGCTATCTGCCCGATCGCGGGCATTTGTAAAAAATAGAATAAGTGCTTCCAATATCCCTGGTGGTCCAGTGGACCACTGCCTGTCTGATCGCAGGCATTTGTAAAACATAGAATAAGTGCTTCTAATATGCCTGGTGGTCCAGTGGACCACTGACTGCCCAATCGGGGGCATCTGTATAAAGAAAGAAATAAGTCCTATATCCCTGGTGGTCCAGTGGACTGCTATCTGCCCAATCATGGGCATTTGTAATTAAAATAGAAATATTTCCTATATCCCTGGTGGTCTAGGGTACCCCTCCCACCCGCCCACTGAGCCTCATCGCCTAAGCCCTCCAGTCCGTCGTCGGGTGGCAGCACTGCCCACCTGCTGCCTCGCCACCCACCCATCGACACCACAGCTGTACGCCCAGCTGAGCCACAGCGAGCTAATGGCGCAGTCATATGTTATTATTCCAGACATGTGAACGAATCCATACCGGAATGTGTAGTATGGGTATCGAGCGCCCACTGGCTCACGCCAGAACCAATGGGCGTACAGCCCCACCGACAGTGTCAGTCGGCGGGTGGCGGGCAGCAGGCGGTGGGTGTTGCTGCCCGCCGCTGACCGGGGAGCGGGAAGGTGGCTTACTGGTGGTGGGGGGGGGGTACCTAGACCACCAGGGATATAGGAAATATTTCTATTTTTAATTACAAATGCCTGCGATAGGGCAGATAGCGGTCCACTGAACCACCAGGGATATAGGACATAGTTCTGTATTTATACAGATGCCCACGATCGGGCAGATAGCGGTCCACTGGACCACCAGGGATGTAGGACTTATTTCTTTCTTTATACAGATGCCTGCGATCGGGCAGTCAGCTGTCCACTCGACCACCAGGGATATTGGACATAGTTATTTGTTTTAATACAAATGCCAGTGATCGGGCAGTCAGCGGTCCACTGAACCACCAGGGATATTGGACATAGTTTTTTTTTTACTACAAATGCCCGCAATTGGGCTGTGGAGCACATTGCTGGCTGCTGGGGGCGTCGATCCCCGAAGGCTGCTGCCTGGCAGGGCGCCACATGCAAGTCGTTGGGGATCGGCGCACCTGCATGCAAATGGGGCCATAATGACGTGCAAATGGCCCCATTTGCGCCTTGCATACATTATGGCCCCATTTGCATGTCAAGTTTTGAATATCACAGTTGCTGTGCATAGCGCAATGGAACTTGCGCTAGCGCATCCCCATGCTCCACTCTGACCACTTGCGCTGGTGCAGTGCCACTGCACCATGCACACTGGGGGTGGCCAGGGTGCGATATTCAATGCTGCTGAGCCATGGCGCAGCTCCGTTGAATATCGCCCAGTCCACACCCCTGCACAGCCAAGTTGAGCTGTACCCAAGCTTGTGCCACAGTCTGGCGCAGTTTCAATATCTGGGCCTTTATGTTTTAGTCAAATGTCAAACATTTGAATATGTTATTTGATATAAACTGCTACACCTCCTCCATTTGTATTCCCTCCCTCAATCTTTACTGTAAATATTGCATTCTGGAACATGTTTTCCCATGTGTTCCTGTCATTCCACCACATTTCATTTCTTGCCAAAACTGAAAAGTTACATTTTATTAATGAATTGATACTTGTGATTTGTCCACTTCATTCTGTAGACTCCTTGTGTTAAGGGACATCCATTCAAATTATTAATATACTGTACTTGTTACTATAAAGTTTCTGTGGAATGAAATGTTTATTCCATTTTGTGTTGTTGTTACCCACATTAGGTTAGCTTTGTGGGGTTACTTTACAGTAAGGGATTTCAGTGTATCTTTCAGTTTGGCACTTAATGGCAACTTGGGAGCCTTGATTTCTTACTTTTTTTCTAAGGTGACAAGTTTGTTTATTGAAGCCACTGCCAGCCCTGGCAGGGATAGCAGAATTTGAGGGATTCTATATTGGTAACTGATATGTATGACTTGACTCTCTGGCTGTCTAGCTGTCTGGCTGGTGAGATGGAGTAAGGGCCAGCTTTCTAAGGACATATACAATGTGTAACAGTAAGTTCTTTGTGACTTTACAAACTTTTGATATGAGGAGCACATTTTTTTGTGGATTAAATGTGCATGTTCCTTGATAACCATCCAACCCCTTTTGATTTACTCTTTAAACATGAGAACACACTGATCAATGTGGTGCTTTTTTCATAACTTCTGGGGAAATGTTTCTGTATTCCCCTGTAAAACACAATATTTACAACCATTTATAATATCCAGTATGTGTTGCTTCACTGCATTTTTTATTAAATTTTTTTTTCATAGGCAATGCACGTCAAAACCATGGTAACATCTAGTCAGTAAGTTTAAAATCACACATGTGCTTATTTGCTCAGTTATAGAAGATTGAATGTTCATTTTTGTACATGTTTAGATTTTTTCCTGCCATTTGCAAATATTCCATCCACCTTGTTCTTTTCCATAACATTGGGGATGGTTGTGTGGGAAGAGGGCCTCTTTCAATTCATGGGGGTGATTCATTGAACTTCTCTGCCTCCAGCCACTGTTTTTCTGCTACATTTATCACCTCTTTGTTGTGAAAGGGGAGAGGTAATAGCTTTATTCATGCCTCTGTCACCTATTAGCAGACAATTAAGCAACCACAGTGACAGAAGAAAGGCCATTATTTGAAACTGTGAGGTTGGTAAGGGAAGTAAATGTCCAGAAGAGGAGTCTGTTGCCAATATTTACTTTCATTAATATACTTACAGAGCCTCAGAGCATGCAGAGTATGTTTTTAATAAAAAAGGGCCAAGTTTAGCAGCATTCTTTTTCTGGAACTTTAGTCCACCATTAGCACTGTCACTAGCACTACAGTGATTTGTGTAAAAACACAAAGTCACTTGCCATCGGCTTCAAGATCTGTTGGTTTGTTGTTTGACTATATTAGCCCTTTATCTGTCAGTACTGTTTTAAAGCCAAACAAAACAACTCTACAGCATGTTGATTGCAAGCACTGTTACAGAGGAACAAGTGCAGCACCAAATACTCAATACATATATAAACAAGTTGCTATGCATCAGAATACCTTGGTATTTTTCTTACTATTCCATTTTACATGGATGATGGTAATCTGTTTGCCTGGCATATATCCCAGAGATTACATTACTGATCTATGAATGCACTTGGTTCATCCCTCAGACCAGGGTTTGATTTCCACAACCTCCACTTGTATACTCATTGACTCTGAGCAAAGCAGTTAACCTCCCCAGTGCTCCCTGGTCATCCCTGGAAATTAGCCATGTGCTTCATGGGCCTTACCCAGTTACTAGATATTAAATAAAAAAAAAAAAATAACTTGTTGAATCTCTCTGTTTAGATGCAAATAACGAAGTTAATATTTACTGTACTCATTTACATATTGGCAATTCTTGACCAGACATTTAGGATTTTACTTCAACTTTGTTCATTAACTATTATAATTGACTGGAACATTTAACTGTATGTAAACATACTATGGTAAATATGCTTCTTGACAACCTTTTCTAAATGGCCATCAACCACTACATTTTAAAACATTGTTATTTAAATATAATCACATTTCAAGGCAAAAACATGTCTTTGTGCTAGCTTGCTGTCATTTGCCTTGCAATGCCTTGATCTACTCATCCCCCCTTCCCTGAACCCATTTCAGTGAATCAGATTGAAATTATAAGTATTTGTTTGGAAAACTTAATTGGGTATTTATAACATTAATGTCATATGTTTTTATTTATTTCTTTTAATTGTTGTTTTCCTTTGACTCTGTACACTTTTAGCTACACTCTCCCTGTACCTTTCCACCATTAATTTGCCTATTTTCTACATTTGCACATACTAGGCTCCAATAGCTGACTGTCATTTGCTTTGCTCCATTGTGATCTACTCCATCCCCACCCCTACCCATATCATTGAATCAGAAGGAAATTATTGGATTGAAGAAGTTTGCAGAGTTATTCTAAAATTATTTTCATAGGTATTATAAGGGTGTTTTGCTTATAACCCCTAATTTATGGCTATTAAGTAAGTGATAAGTCATCAGACATTCTTAAACTATCACAATGCAGTTTTTGACCTGAACTTTTATACCTATTGCTGTTAGTTCATATTATTTCTTGCATATAACTGATACCAGAACGTGGGGAGATTTGATTATTCAGCAGTGTGAGGCAAAATCACCTGTGACATGCACGAACGAATTATGATGGCAAAAAAATGTATGCTTATGGATACCAGTACATGAAGCTGTAACTCCACAACCAAGAAAAAAATGTATATAAGAGGGGAATATAACTAAATTTGACAATTTTCAACCATGTCAATTTTCAAATGGCCAGCATTTTATTAAATTGATAACTATTCATTTAAAAAAAAATGTTGCCCTTATGACAAATAACACTGAGATGTTGAGATGTTGCAGTGAATAAATGGAGGAATTGCGGCAGAGATTACTAAGAGTTTATTAGGCTGGGAGGGCTGGAGGGTATGTAATTTTTGCAGGAGAGTGGTAGCACAGGCAACAATGTGAATATAAACTGTGAATTTAACTTTACTTATATTATTTTGTCACTGCTAATGCTCCATGGGGCAGTTTCTTCAAAGATAAAAGGCAAACAGTTTTTTTTTATTTATTTGTTTTATAGGGCATACTCATATTCACTGTAAGCATTCCTGACTTTACTGTATGTTTGTATCTAAAAATACTGTACAAACATTGCAAATGCTATAGTATATAGTCAGCCATGCATAAACCGATGAATGTGAATGAATGAATGGAAACAGCTAGCACAACGTAACTGGGGTCATTAACATATGCGGGAGTGGAGGGATTAAAATGAAAATATATTGCAGGAAATGATGGGGCACAGTAAAACAGACACAAACTGTTCAAGGGCTTCAAACATTTGTATTGCAAGAATACTTGCAGATCCTAAATGTACAGTTTTTTTTATAACTGACCTACAATAATTGAAAACAATTTTTCTGAATGTAAACCAAAGTGAATGAGGATCTGCTGCTAATAGCACCTCAGTAACATGTTACTATAACTGTATGAATACTTCAAAGCTTTACACTCTCTGTCTTCCAGACTAACAGGTATTAAAATAACACATGCTGAAAACTAGTATTAAAACCTATACCCTGGAGCAGTTTTTATGTTTTTTTTTTTTAAATGTGTTAAATAAAAGTGGGAGCAATTCTCCTACAAGGGGTGGGGGTTGGGGGTTATAAAAGTATGAAAGCCTATACCCTGGAGGAGTTTTTTTTTTTTTACAATTGTTTTACATGTATTAAACAAAAGTGAGAGTAAGTCTGGGGGGGATCTTATAAATTCTGAACTAGGAAGGAGTGCTACTGTAACCGTTCCACTAAATACTCTGTAGGATACCAATAGGGGGTTTGCTGCATGTACATACCCCAGCCTCTAAAAAACTGTATGATCAGCAAAATTAAAACAATGTTGCAAATAATTATTTTGCATCCACATTTAATGGTTGGGCTTACAATATTAGAAGAATATTAGAAGAACCCTGAACATAACTGAATGGGTGAACTCTCCAGATCATTGATGGTGTCACCAGGGTGTTTAAAAAAATGTCTACAGTTGGTACAGGGGATCAGGTCATCACTGACTTGGACTGAGCAACAGTACATGCCCCAATAGCCCAAATTAGAATAAATCCTTTGTGTTTTGATTGCATTCACCGACTAAGGGGGAACTTGACAGAGGTGTCTGCTTTCCTTTTACTTTTTGCTTTCTTTATAGAGTTCTTGGCTCATGATATCTGATAGTCAGAGGATATATATTTCTGTTTACACAGATGACCTAATCATGTATCTGGACACCAAAAATGTAATATTATTTCAGCTGGATTTAATTTTTACATTTACTACAATGGGCAACAGTCCCCTTTCAATTATCACACCCACTCCCTTCCTCTGAGTGCCAGATATTAAATTTACTGCAATGGACAGTTATAAAATAACTGGTCAAAATCTGATATCCTCTCCTTCACAGTAATTGTAGCACTTTGGATATGGGGAAAAAAGAAGTTGAGCAGAGCCAAACAAATCATTAAAATACACCAACCCTACTAACCTACATGCATTAAAATTATGTATGTTTTCTGCACTCTGCCACTAAATTTTTTATTGTAAAAAGCATACTGTGGTACATAATTGGAAGAATAAGTGAACACCCAGAAGTCAGGTCTAGTCCAGTCAGTAGTTAACTATATGTGTGCATACACTACAGTTATTTATTTTCTCACTAGATGATAAGGTTCACTGGGCAGGGGTGTAGTGAGTGTAAGTAGGGTAGCCCAGCCCAAATCCACAGAAGCACAGTATTTTAAAATTAAAATGGAGATCCACAAAAAGTATTTACAACTGAATTGGAGATCCATGAAAGTGGACACTTCACACAAAGTGTCTGCCATGAACCTAAACAGTAGTCTAGTTAACCCATTCTGTCTCCTTGTGTGTTTTGTGCCACTATTGATTTCTTGAGAATGGGCTGAACAAACTCATGGGAATTTTTGGGCCTTGCTTCTGGAATTTGTACATGCATTTATGACTGTGCCTTTTTTTATTACTGTTATAGTCGGCATGTGGAGCAGGTGGCATGGGTCAGGGTTGGAGTTACTGAAATCTTTTTGTGTTGGTTGATTTTTTTTTATAAGACAGTGCTCAAACAAGCATGCATTTCTTTTTGGCATGTACAGTATATCATGTCACATGGACCCAAGTGCTGATCACATGATGAGGGTTCTGATTACTGCTGATCAGGGATCAGGGATGGGGATGTGAACTGTGGGGACATCTAGTGGAAATTTTCAATTATAACAGTAGATTAAAACTGAAAACAGCGCCCTCTGGTTTATTTTAGTGGCTGATAATGGTGAGCCAATTAAATCAGAACTCGGCATCTCTCAGCAGACAATTAAGCCTTATTGACATGATAATGCTGCAGTGCCGGGTACTGCTTGGTAATAGCACAGCTACTGAGGTATACCAAGGTACCGGAAAACTTCACAGTAACTACCACTGTATATGAAAATGTTTAACTCCATCCTGAAAGGTGATTTCTCAGTTCCTCTGTGAAATCTTATTTCAGGTGAGATTTGAAACATTTCACGTACCAGATTCATGAGGTGAGGGTCATAAGAAGACTATTATGAGAATTTGGGGTTAAAATATTAAACAAAACAACAAAGATATGAAGGTAACATTAATATTTTTCAACACTCATTCATAACATTGATAATTATCAATATTGTATCCATATTTTCAACAATGGTATTTTTTCAAACCACCTCATGAATATAACAGTTTTTGCACTTACATAGAAAGATAGACTTTGATGGCAGATAAGGACCACATGGCCCACCCAGTCTGCCCATTTCCCTACCTATTGGATAAGCTGAAGATCCTAGTTAACCAACAGCCTACTTTCTCCTACTCTCCACTAGAATTGTGTTATGTCTGTCCCATGCATTTTTGAATTCCCCTACTGTTTTTGACCCCATGACTTCCTCAGGAAGATCATTCCATGCATGCACCACCCTCTCCATGAAAAAATACTCCTCATGTTGCTCCTGAGCTGTCCCCCCATCTATATTCAAATTGTGTCCCCCTTGTTCTTGCACATCTCTTTTTCTGAAAGGTACTACCCTCTTGGACGTTGTTGATTCTCTTGAGGTACTTGAAAGTTTTTATCATGTCTCCCACTCTCCCTCCTTTCCTCAAGGGCATACATAGTAAGCTCCTTTAGTCTCTCTTTATGTGGCTTTTGGTGCAGACCCTGTACCATTTTAGTTGCCCTCCTCTGGACTGCCTCCATGCTGTCTATGTCCTTGTGGGGATGGGGACTCCAGAACTGCACACAGTACTCTAGATGGGGTCTCACCAACTGTCTGAACAGAGGGATAACAACTTCTTGTTTTCTACTGGTGATGCCTCTTTCTGTGCATCCCAGTTCCCCCAATCCTCCTTACAACCTTCTTACATTGTTTGCCTACCTTTAGGTTATCTGATATGACTACCTCCAGGTCCATTTCCATTTTTGTTGCTGTTAGTACTTTCCCCATCATGTACTCTTCCCCTGGGTTTTTGTTTCCCAGGTGTTTTGCTTTGCACTTTTTTGTATTAAATCTAAGCTATGGCATGAATGGATGTTTTGGACAAAATGATGCCTGTCATGTTCTGAAGGGAGATGGTCATAAAAAGACTATGTTGAAAATTTGGGGTCAAAATGTTAAAAGAAGGAAAATGTTTTATATATATATATATATACATACATATATATACATATATATATATATATATATATATATATATATATATATGAAAAGTTATGAAGAAACGTTGTGTGTGGGGGCAACCACTGGCCTAGCAGATAATATTTGGTGTTACCCTGCCAGTTACTCCAGCTCAGGGATGAGCTCAGGAAGCCAGCTTGGCAGTATGACAATGAGGGCCAGTGCTGTTGTGTGTAACTGCTTTAAGCCTGAGAAGAGATTGTGCAGTGTTCTTCTGCACAGACAACACCTTATAGTGGGCTGTGTCACCTTCCCTGGGGTTGATGTGCATGTCAAGGTCAGACAGAACCATGTACTGCATGTGGAGAGGTGGGATGACATGACAAAATGAGTCTTGAAATATCGCCACTATTCTGTTTATTCCACTTCCTTCAAGTTCTGAGTGAGGGATATGATTCTGAAATCACAAAAAGAAGGGAAATTCATTGCAAAAAAAACTATGTTAATGCAGACATTATGGCTGAACAATGCAAAGCAAACAAAGTAGGCAAATGAAAAAAAATATTATGTTTCTGGGTCTCCAGAGTCTTGGTGAATCAGTGGTGGAGTCTCCCTTGGAGTTGCCAACCCAAATTCCCAACCCTCTCATGAACAATCAAGGTCCAACATGATCTGTTGCAAGCCCTACATGAAGAAAGCTATGACTGATTATGCAGACAAATGGCAAGCCATATTGTACTTCTTTACCTCACAAGTGTATATCACTAGGAGGTACTGGCTTGGAGTTGTACTTAGTACTTTGGACAAGAGGCTATGTGTTGGGTGGAGCAAGTGGGGCTTTTAGAGTTGACAAAACCAAGGAAAACCCTACCCCTGATTCAAAAAGACTCTAGAGAACCAAACCCCAAATATATTTTTTATTTTCTACTTCATGCCGTTTGCATCTTTAACCTAATGTTTGTGTTAATGTTTTTTGTCATTGTTTTTGTCAGTGCATAGATATATATATATATATATATATATATATATATATATATTTTTTTTTTGTAACATCCCCTATAGTTAGGGTTGAATAGGCTGTTTAATGTTAAACCCTAATTTTGGCACCATAATAACTTTGGTGTCATTTGACAAAATAGTACAAAATTTGGCATGTGCAGTTAGGCTGTAAAAGTCTCAAGACATTTAAAGTTTCCCAATGACATCTTGCTCAGTTTTTGAGACTTGAAACACCAAAACAATGGGGAAAAAAACTATACTCAGCATTGCACATTTTTTGCTGTTACCTGCAGGCTAGATGGTGTGGAGTATTTAATGAAATTTTCAAGGGTGAAAGGACCTATGCCAGGGGTGTGCTTTCAAAGGTTTTGTGAAAAAACATTATTCAGTTCCAGAGTTTTAAGGATTTTCTTGATAACCAACAAATGTGAATGGTAACAAAAATAAACTTTTGTGAGTGCTTATTTTCATGATTTACTTGTCATGTAAACATAAAATACTGATCATGTTGACAAAAGTACTGATCATGTGGAAAAGAATACCATCCATGACAGTTGTCATCTTGTTTATTTTTTAACTCACAAACATGGAAAATACATAAAAATAATATATTTTCTATAAACAAACAATGAACCTAGGTAAATGGGGCCATTTACCTAAATTCTGTGTTTGTTTTTGAAAATTGCCTTGGAAATACTGCCTCTAGGTACCACAAAATCCTGGGTGTCTGGGTTAGTGATAGGAGCCATTCACCCATGTTCTTAGCATGAGAACAGCTGGACTTTCTTGATTTCTGAAGCTGCAGCTGGAGTCACGATGATAGCTTCAGTTGTAGCACTGACCGAATGATCCCCTGCTCTGTCTGTCTGTCTGTCTGTCTGTCTGTCTATCTATCTATCTATCCATCTATCAGACCAGGATGCCCACCTCAAGTACCACTTGCTTTTCCCCCACCTCTCCAGGTCTCCGGCTTCTCCCCTTCCCATGTGTACTTTATTATTTTAATAAATAGACTGTGGTGGCCACGCCCAGTAATGCTTCACTTCATCCCCCTTCCCATCCAGGATGCCTGCTAACATTCTTGTTTATATGAGTGGGGACACTGGGGTTCCTCCCCTCATTGCTGCTGAACACCAGCCTGACACTGGGGTGCCAAACTCCCAGTGTCAGAATGCCCACCCTGCAATAAAGACAATCACCCCTTGTTTTTTTAACCTGTAAAAAAAGAAAATGATGCTTCACTGATCTGACCACCCACACACACCCCAGCTACCCCACCCTGACATCCCATTCAGCACCCACCACCTCACACTTCCAAACCCCCCACACACCCTCACTCACCTAAACATGTCCCATGTTCTGTTTCTGCATTACTTAGTGAGGTGATCCATTCGCTGACATTCTCACAAGAACTGAAAATACACAAAAATAATATATTTTCTAAAAACAAACTCCTGAGCCTATTTAAATAGGACCCGTTTAACTAGATTATGGTGATTGTTTTTTTACAATTGCCCTGGAACTAATGTCTCTCAGCAGCAGAAAATCCTCAATGCCTAGCTTAGTGAGAGGAGTCATTCACCCATGTTGTCAGTATGAGAACAGCTGGACCTTCCTGAATTCTGAAGCCACAGCTGGAGTTCTGCTGCTGGCTTCAGTAGAAGCAGTGACCTGATGATCTCCTGCTCTGTCTCCACCTCTCTCTCTCTCTCTCTCTGTCTCTCTCACTTTCTCTCTCTGTCTGTCTATCTATTCATTTAGCAGACCAGTGTGCCCACCCCCAGTACCACTTTCTTCTCCTCCGCTTGCCTCCAGGTAGCCAGACCCCTCCTCACATTCCCAAATCTACTTAATTATTTTATTTTAATTATTACCACAAGATGAAATGGGAGGGAGTTTCAGAAGGAATGTGAGGAAGTACTTCTTCACAAAGAGGGTGATGGACAAGTGAAACAGCCTACCAGCAGAGGTGGTGGGAGCATAAATTATTACAGGTTTTAAACATGCTTGGAATAGGCATAGAGGATTGCTGGTAGTTGGAGGGTACAATCTAGTGCCAGCAGTGCACGATAGAGTACAACTGTTAGTGATTATAGGGCAGGCTAGGTGGTCAGAAAGCCTTAATCTGCTGGCATTTTTTATGTTTCTATGTTTCTATCTTTATAACTATACCAGGATGCCCATCCCCAGTACAGCTACACTTCACCACCCTCCTCTCTAGGTCCCCCACTCAGGTTCAGTTTACATGACTGGCAGCACAGGCACCAGTGAACACAAGCTCAACATTGGGTGCCCAATCCCCATGTCAAAATGCCCCCCTGCAATTAAAGGGGAACTGTCAGCAATAAGATCCTCACACCCAAGTGTGAAGCTGATCCCAATTAGCTTTAGAAGAACCAGTGTAGATCCAGATGGTGCTTACACATGTTATTCACATAATGGAGCATCTGTAATAGATTTAGCATTTACAAATTTAAATGCATTGGGCAAAGTTACTACTTTGAAAATTATAGATTCACCTCATCTTCCTAGCCAAATTATGCTAAGCAATACATTACTTGAAAGGGAATTTCCATCCATGGCCAGTCATAATATATGTTATAAACCTCAGAAGAATGAAATGGACAGAATCAAACATTAACAATATAATGGGGATACTCTATCTTTCTTTCTTTTTGCTGTACTTTTTTTCTCCCCGAGTCCCGCTGGCCACCTCTGACATTCCCCCTTCACCATCCCTGGGGATCATGACCTCCTTCCCTGTGTGACTCAACACACCAGCATGGCTCTAGCTCAGGAGGTGTCATCTCAGGGTGGTTCACAGGGGGCAACCATCATCATTCTGCACAGTGGGATAGTTTTTTTCCATTTTCCTTTCAGAAGGGAGTGGGCAATGTCACCAGTGATGCACCACGCATGTGTCCGCACACCATACATTAGGCAACTACTCCACCTCCACGCCCATGTTATGGGACCTTGCTTGTCAGCCCCCAGCTGCTGTTAGGGATGCAAGTACTGGTCCATGTCCCCACCCTTCCCTGGAAGAGAATTGTCCTCTGGATGCTCGATCCTCTCTGACTGCAGCTGACCCCCAGCGACTTGCTCACACTGCGAACACGGGTCACCGGCATGGCAGGAGGTAAGGCATTACTGCCTCAGCCATCCATGCTGCTGGGCTGGCCTAAGATACTTGATTTTTCAAGACCAAAACAGTTAAAGGATGATATTTTATATAATGAGCTTAAAAGAGCTAATGATTTATCTCACAGTAATTGTTTTGGAACCTTAGTTCAATTCATTTCTCCACTGCATTATACTGAAACTAAGTATCAGATTAATTATAAACGTTTAATGTAGTTCCATGCTACCTGTAAGGAAGAAAAAATAAATTTAAATTAAATACATACTGTGATGTGGAAGAAGAGCATAGGCTTGATGTTACTAACAATTTATGGGAAAAACTAAATACATATTATAAACCTAGCCATTTATATATAACTAATTTGGATGTCATTAAAGTGCTCACTAAAACCAAGTGTAACAGAGCTCACAGACCAGATAAAATGACAGTAGAATTCATAAATTTCAATGAGGAGTAGTGGCTACCAGTTCTGTGTTATATTTTTAATTTAATAGTACAAAATACAGTAATTCCAGCATCTTTGTGAGTGTTAGGGCTGACATGCCCAAGTCACACCCCAACAGGTGTTGGTGCATGGAGAGTGGCGGTAAGTGGGGTGTTAGGGTTGGAAACCCTAACACCACATTTCCCTACTTTTGATGGTGGAACCCTAACTGATGAATTAATAATGTTTTTGCCCAAGAATATATATATATATCTATATATATATATATATATATATATATATATATATATATATATATATATATATATATATAATATTAATTAGAGTCAAAAACTGCATGTAATGTATTAGTTAGAGTTGTTTCCACACTGACAAAAGCAAAATTCAGTTTAGGGTTGACCTCCCTTGGCCTGCCCACCCCCCCTCCACCATCAGGGTGCACATTACAGTTGTTGGCCAACCTCACCCCATCACATGTGTAAAGAAGCAGAGGTAGGAGAATGGGGTGAGAGTTAGGACTGACAACCCTAATGCGCACCCTGATGCCGGTTGGGGTGTGGGCTGGGTGCCAAGGGGGGCTTTCAACCCTAACACCAAATTTCCTCACTTTGTCAGTGAGGAACAACCCTAACTAATGCATTAAACAGAGTTTTTTTTACATCTAATTTCCCTTCCTTTTGAGAATGATAATGAGAAATAGTGAATGTAATGTGGCAGCAAGAGTGTGGGACCCTTCAGGCCCCACGCTCCCACCACGTGATGTCTTGTCACATAGTAACATTGTGCCCACAAACGCAAATAGTAATGCGCATGCTGACCCAAAGCAAAACAGAAAGAGAAACAGTTGTGTAGACAGAAATGTTAAAAACAACGTAAAAGCAAGCGCAAATGAAAATGCAAAGAGTAACACACATCGTGGCGTAGACATGAACGGTAAGTGAAATGGGAACGGAACCACAAGTGAAAATGGTAACGGTAACAGTAATGTAAGCACACAGGCTGGTTTTCCCCAAAAGCTGCATAAAGAAAGCCAGTGAGTACAAAGAATGTATGCATAATAATGGTTCTCGGAGCAGAAAATGAGGAGTTGGAATACTAAATTGCTTATATCTCAGGAACCATACGACGTAGAAAAAAATGTAAAAGTCAAATGATTGATCACTTTCCTGGCTAGCTTTGTACTTAGCCTCCATATGGGGGCTAAGCATTTTTCTGACCAAAAGTCCGTATCTCGCACCGTTTCTGAGATACTGGCCCTGAAAGGCGCGGCGAACGCCGTAATGTTATCCTATAGGAAAAAAAAGAAGTTCAGAGTGCCATAACTTTGGCTCCCTTTAATATTTTTTCACCAAACCAGAAAAAGGCACATATGTGGGATGTTGGCTGTGTTCCTTCCAAATTTCAGCCCAAAAGACAGAACCGTTATTTTGCAACAGGGCGCCAAAGGATTCCTGTAATGCGTCGGATGTTGTAATGTTACCCTATGGGAAAAAGCATCAACTCTGGAGTACCGTAGCTTTGCTGCCATGTAACATTTTTCCAACAAACACAGAAAGGCACATCTGTGAGATGTCAGCTGCGTTCCCTCCAAATTTCAGGCCAAAACACCAAACTGTTCTTTTGCAGCAGGGTGGCAAAAAATTGCTGTCATTTTCCCACAGCCTAGAAAAGTACTGTCGAAGTTTGTGAAAGCTTTCACAAATTCATTCAAAAGTGTCGCAAGTGCAACAGATCTTTGCGAAAGTACTTTTTCTAGAAATTTGAAAAACATATTTCTGGGGTGTTTTACCCCAAAATAAAGACATGGCTATCATCCTCAGGGTCCGACTAGGTGAATACAAAAAGAATGAGGTTGCTAGATGGTCCCAATTTTAAATGCCAAGCATTTTTCTGATCGCTAACTAAAACAAAATGGCGGATTTGTGACAGTAAAAGGGCTATTTGAGAAAGCAAAAACTGCTTTTGCAACACTGTTGAACTTTTTGTTAACTTTTCCCTTTGACTTATAATGGGAACGTGTTTTTTGAATAACTTTTGAACCGTTTAATATTTTTTTCACAAAATCTTCAAAAGGCACATCAGGGACCCCGGCCGCACATTCCCTGAAGATTTTGGACCAGTCGCGAAAACCGTGCGACCTGTAGGGACAACAGTACAATTCCAGAAAAGCGTAAACGTGCTCGCAGATCACACTTAATAACTCTGCAGTCATATATGCGACTGGTACGAAAATTGGCAGATCCCAAGGCATATGTATCCTGATTGTGTATTCCAAATTTCAGGCAAATCTGTCAAACAGTTGAAAAGTTATTAAGGTGCAAAATGTTGGGTTTAACATGTAAATGGCTGCTCAACCCTAAGTATAGTGGCACTACGCGTCCACTATAATGATATATATATATATATATATATATATATATATATATATATATATATATATATATATATATTGATAGATATTCATTACAAAAACTCCATTAACACATCAGTTAGGGTTTCTATTAAAGCCACAAAGTCTGAAAATTAAATTTTAGGGTTAGCAACCCTACCGCCCAACCCACCCTCCACACACCAACAGGCATCAGGGTGTGCTGGGTTGTCAGGCCAAACTCTTACCCCATTGCCCATATTGTACCATCTCAGCTTGTTTACACATGGAATGTAATGAGAGTTGGCCTGATGACCCCAAGGCACACCCTGATGCCAATTGGTGAGTGGAGGGTTGGGGTCAGGTGGTGGGTTTGTTAACCATAAAATAGAATTTCCAGACTTTTGTCACTGTAAATGAAACTCTAACTGATACATTAATGGAGTTTTTTTTGCAATTAATTTCTTTTTGAGATAGTATAATAGTATCCTTATTTTACTATGGGAACGCAGAGTCCTTTGGACCCTGCACTCCAATCACTCCATTGATAAGTATATGTGTGTAGGTGTTGAAGTGTAGGACCCTCCGGGCCCTGCTTTTCCATGTGTCAAACAGCAGTGACAAAATTGTCAGCATAGCCATCTTATTACCCCACCTCATGTATCCCGGTACAGAGAAATCATGAAATGCAAGGCAAAATGTTGTTGTGCACAACTGCAGTGCCATTGTGTGCCACATGTGTGAAAACACATTTCAAACAGGATGTGAAACATGACAGCTGTACTGCTCATGGGGTGGTGTGAAAAAATGGCTATGTTGATAATTTGGCACCAAAATATTGAAAGTTCCAAAGTTATGTGCATGCATAGAATTTATTCAACAGACGCATTTAAGTCAGGCATTTTTAGAGATTTGGTTACCAAATTTTCAGCATGGCTTTCTTGAGGACCTCACCTCATGAACATTGGCATTGCCATTTTATTAATTGGTCCCAAAACATGATTTCACACAGCATAAGCATCATTCTGCACCATAGTAGAGAAAACACATTCCAGGCAGAATCTGAAAAATGACAGCTGTACTGTTCATGAGGTGGGGTAGAAAAATAGCAATGTTGAAAACTTGGAGTCAAAATATTAAGAAATGACGAAGTTGTAAGTGTGTAGAAACATTTCAATGACCACGTGAAACTCTGGTGCTTTTTTTTATTTTTGCACCAAATTTTCAACATGGGCTTTCTGGGACCTCACCTCATGAACACTGGCACTGTCATTTCATTATTCCAGCATGAAAGGTGCTCCAAGCACCCACCCCAAAATCACCTTTTGGGACAGAGTAATGAAATGACAGCACCAGAGTTCATGAGGTGGGGTCCCAAAAAGTCCATGTTGAAAATTTGGTGCAAAAATACCCAAAAATGGGTGGGATATTAACATAAGTTCAAAACACCTTTGACAGCCATTATACAGAACTTACCTTGAGTTTTCAGATTGCGGTTCAGCTTTGAAGAGTGCAGACGTGTCCCAGTCAAAAGTAGATGACAGCTGATGGTGTCTGGTGCTAAGTATAGGGCAAGGGGGTGGGTTGCTTAGTAGAAGGGTCAGGATGTAGGGGATGGGGAGATGACTAGGGACCATTTTCTTCTTTTCATGTTTTAAAAAAATGAAGACACCAGGTGACAGTTTTTTATTTACAGTAACACATATGCAATATTTTGGTACATTGGGGGTGGGCCTCTCAGTGTGCGACACTTCTGGGGAGTGGACAACATAACTGTGGACACTTGGAGTGGGCTACCCAGTGTCCCACACTGTTGGAGGGGAGAAGGGTAGTGCTGATACGGGATTGGGCACCCTGATGTTGGCAGGAAAAAAACAGATGTTCGGGAATGGTTTTCATTGTTTCCGGGAAAAATGTGAAAATGTTTGGGGACACTGGAGGTGGGCTCCCCAGTGTCTCACAGTCCTGGGGAGTGGGGAACTTAACTGGGGACACTGGGAGTAGGCTTCCCCAGTGTTCCACAGTAGGGGGGTGTAGGGTATATCTGGGGACACTGGGAGTGTGTTCCACAGTGTCCCACAATGGCTGGCATGGGGGTTGGGCACCCCCATGCTGGGATATCTAATTTATTAAATGTTAAGATTGCTCGGCCCCTTCCCTTTACAGGATGTCAATGAAGGAAACAGTTTTTTTTAGGCAAACACTTAGGGCCATATATTCAAAATAGTTGAGCCATGCGCAATAGGGTTGTGCCTATGAGTCCAGAATCCCTCCATTCTGCGATATTCAGCAGGAGGCAGTTGCACCCCCGAAATCATGCTGAGCAACAGTGCAATGATAATGAAGGCATGCACAACCATAGGGGGAGGAACCATGCATAAATAGCGCAGTGCGATATTTAACGACTTGCGCCATGCGCAGTAGGGGAGCAAGCAGAACTTGCGCCATAGCGGAAATGAGCCAAAATAAAAAGGAGCAACGGAGAGATGCAAGAACACTACAGGGAAGCCACATGAGGCAGAAGCATAGGCAGACAGACAGGGCAGGAGGCACAAACAGGGCTGGCAAGGAAAAGGGCACTCTGAACAGCCAGGCACAGGGAAGTTGTGGGGAGCCACAAAGCACAGAGGCCAGCAAAGGCACGTGTACCCGGTGCAGGGGAAGTAGCAGCCAGGACAGCGAGGGGAATACAACAACAGCTGCCGGGGGGTGAACACAAGCCAGGGACATGGCCAGTGCCACCTTCCAAATGGAGGCTGTTATGAGGGGGGTGAGAAGGTGGGCAGCAGGGGGCATGGCCGCAGAAGGGCCCATTGGCAGTATGCTCCCAACAGGCAGTACTGAGCCTGCACCAGCATTGAAATTGTACACTGATACCGAGATTGTGGGCTGGTACCACCTGAAAGGGCAATTCTGAGGTGGCTCTGTGAGCTGTGCAGTGATGTGATGCAGGCACCCACACGACAGAGCCATGCCCTGCCAGTGGAGACTAAGGTAACAGCCTGCACGTGCTTGCTCACCATAGATACCTTCCAGAGACCAACTGGGGACATCACAGGCATTGCCCAGTTGGCCACATCATGCCACCTCACCCAATTCCTCAGCGCACTGCTGCCACATTCTGGGGAGTACATCCATTTCCCCAGCACAGCGGTGGAACGTACAGCAAGCATACAGGAGTTCCTCAGGGTAGCATCTATGCCTGGCATGCTTGGGGCAATAGACTGCACCCATGAGGCCATCTGAACACCACCTGGCCCTGAGGGAGCCACATATATAAATTGCAAGGGCTATGCCAGCATCAACTGCCAGGTGGTGTGTGATGCCAGGGGTCGCATAATCAATGTTTGTGCCACGCACCCTAGGGGAGCACATGATTCCTTCACCTGGCACCAGTCAGCACTGTGCCACAGATTCAAGAGTGGGGACAACCCCACTGGACACCTAGTGGATGAGTATGCAAACCGCATGGACAATCATAGGGCCTGGGGGGGCATGGCCAGAGGTGGCATGGGTAGTGGCCTACATGGCCTGGGGCAGGGCGATGCTGATCACAAAACTTACCTCCACCCTCTACACACAGGTGACAGTGGATACCCACTCTGTCCCTGGCTGCTCACACCCTACCAGCGGCCCTCAACCCCATCGCAGCAACGCTACAATGAGGCAGACACCACCACATGTAAGTTCATCGAGTGGGTGTTCGGGCTGCTGAAGGCACGTTTCCATTTCCTGGACACCTCTGTCGGTGCCCTACAGTACAGCCCCTTAAAGGCCTGTGGGCTATTCCTGGCCTGTTGCATCCTGCACAACATGGCCAACGAATGTGGGATAGCCGTACAGGTCAAAGAGGGGGACAGTGATGGGGATGATGGTGATGCCGGTGGTGATGGTGATGGGCAGCCCCCCCTTGGCCGATGGGACCCTCAACTGCTCCGTCTGACACAGCTGCACCAGGACACCATCACAGAGGAGCACTTCAGCCAACCCAGGTAAGTCATGGGGCCATGCGCAACCACCAGTGGCTGAGGCACAACCCACAAACACGCATGGACACACACCAGGGGTGCATGCTGTCAAGGGAAGTGGCAGGGCACAGAAGCACACACACAGCCAGGAATTGGTGAGGATTAACAAGCTATGCCAAAGGACACACACACACGCACACACACACATACACACACAATGCAACAAACGTGCACAGAGGGCAAGAGGCACACCGACCTAAAACACAAACCCTAGCAACACACATGTCCACAGGCCACCACGCCCACTGCCTGTCCATGTGTGTGTGTCAGATGCTGAGCACCATTGCACATTGGTGTACAGCACAATGCAGGCATCATCATGCACATGCAACTGCAGACAGCAGCCTGGAGGGTGTGCAGGTGGACTGTGTGTCCATGTGCAGGGCCGAGTACCCACCCGTGCACTGCCCTCTGAAACACACAATGCACACAGGGCAGCACCTGACAGTAGCCATACTGGGAAACAGGTCAGTCACATGACACAGTGCCCCAGCCACCACGGATGTGTGGGCAGCCCCACCAAGACCCGCCAGCACTAACAGGCTGACAACGTTCCTCATAGGGTGGCATCGATGGTCCCCCAGGGGTTCCTCTGCATGAACATGACCATGCTCGTGCAGGGGTCTGCAGCACACAGAACATGACTGCACCAGGAGTGCTCGGAATGCCCACATCTGAACCCGGCATCGACAGGGTGGGAGTCGCATGATGCCAGGAACAAGGGGTGGATAGAGCACTGCATGGTGTCTGCGATGCATGGGCACCTGACTGTGTGCCCACAGTGGCCATGACAGCAATGCATGCCTGTGCATGCCTGTTAATGGCAGCGGTCACATCCTCCCGCAAATGGTCCATCCCTGCCAGAATCAGTGTGGTGTCCCTGCTGCGATGCTCCTCTGCCCACTCCAGAGCCACAAGCAGTGCATCCACGGATGTCACAAGCCGCATCTGCTGCTGCACCGATGCTTGCAGTAGGCTGGTGTGCTCATCCAAGAGGTCATCAGTCTCCTTGGCATCCTGTCCCTCAGGGTGTGCATGGCCCCGATGATCATCAGCCCTTAAGGGTGGGTGCTGTGCACCAGAACCAGGTCTGGGCATGTCCACAGGTGGTGCACAGGTGCCGCTGCTGAACCCTGTACCCCCAACCCATTGGGCGACTGCTGATGCTGCCCCTCTGGCTGCCACTCCCCAGGGCTCAGTGGTGTCACCACAGTGGCTGCAACAGTCCCACTGTTCTGAACAGACACCAGTGCTGCCCCACTGGTGCTGACAGGCACAGCCTGGGACTGTGCTGACATGCAGGCCTCCACGGTGGCACCACCCACAGCCATGGGTGTGAATTGCCCAGCTGTGTGGCCATCCCATGGCACACACGTGTCACTGCCCTTGACGGTCGTGTCATCATCACCGGTGATGGACTCTGCACCGGCCACAGTCACAGCATGCTGGCATCCGTGGATGCCAGCATGCTGGGACACAGGCAGGGCTTCCTGCACACCTGTTACATGACATCAGTGTGGACAGCCGCAGGGTAAACACATGGTGGTGTAGACATGAACGGTAAGTGAAATGGGTACGGAACCGCAAGCGGAAACAGTAATGGTAAAAGTAATGTAAGCGCACAGGCTGGCTTTCCCCAAAAGCTGTATAGAGAAAGACAGTGAGTACAAAGAATGTATGCAAAATAATGACTCTCGGAACAGAAAAATGAGGACTTGGATTAGTAAATTGCTTATATCTCAGGAACCATACGACATAGAAAAAAAATTGAAAAGTTGTATAAATTATCACTTTCTTGGATAGTTTGTTGCTTAGCCCCTGCATCGGACTGGTCACGCAAGCCATGAGACCTCTAGGTGCAATTTTTTTGATGAAAAGTCCATATCTAGCACCGTTTCCGAGATGTGGGCCCTGAAAGGTGCGACGAACGCCGTAATGTTATCCTATGGGAAAAAACAGATGTTTGGAGTACCATAACTTTGCCTTCCTATAATATTTTTTCACCAAACTACTGAAAGGCATATCTGTGGGATGTTGGCTATGTTCCAAGCAAATTTCAGCCCAAAAGACCAAATTGTTATTTTACAGCAGGGCACCAAACGATTGATGCAATACGCCATATGCCGCAATGTTATCCTAAGGGGAAAAAGCGTCAAATTTGGAGTACCATAACTTTTCTGCTGTGTAATATTTTTTCAATGAAACACTGAAAGGCACATCTGTGGGATGTCGGCTGCATTTCCTCCAAATTTCAGATCAAAACTCCAAACCGTTCTTTTGCAGTAGTGTGCCAAAGAATTGCTGTCATTTTCCCACAGCCTAGAAAAGTACTGTCGCAATTTACGAAAGCTTTTGCAAAAATTTGTGACACTTTCATGAGTGTGACAGTACTTTGTGAAAGTACTTTTTCCAGAAATCTGAAAAAACATATTTCTGGGGTGTTTTACCCCAAAATAAAGAAATGGCTAGCATCCTCAGGGTCCGACTAGGTGAATACAAAAATAATTAGGTTGCTAGACGGTCCCAAACTTAAATGCCAAGCATTTTTCTGATCACCAACTGAAAACAATATGGCAGATTTGTGACAGTAAAAGGGCCATTTGCGAAAGTAAAAACTGCATTTGCGACACTGTCGAACTTTTTAACTTTTCCCTTTGACTTATAATGGGAACTTGTTTTTTGAATAACTTTTGAACTGTTTAATATTTTTTCACAAAATCTTTGAAAGGCACATTGGGGATGCTGGCCGCATGTTCCCTGAAGATTTTGGACCGGTCGCGCAAACCGTGAGACTTGTAGGTGCGACCGTAGAATTTAAAAGAAGCATAAACGCATGTGCAGATCATGCTTAATAACTCCACAGCCGTATAGCCAACTGGTACAAAACTTAGAAGATCCCAAGGCATATGGGTCTTGAGTCTGTATTCCAAATTTCAGGTAAATCTGTTGAACGGTTGCAAAGTTATTAAGGTGCAAAATTTTGGGTTTAACATGTAAATTTCTCCTCAACTCTATCTATGGTAGCACTACCGTGCTACAATAATATATATATATATATATATATATATATACAAAGCAAAATGGTTATATTAAATGCATGCTGAAAATAGAAAATAGAGTTAAAAATCTACATTTTGACCTTAGGTCTTCTTCAGGAAACATCTAAAAGAGAAAAAAAAAAACAAAGTTAGTATATATTATAGTGGCACGGTTGAGTACCCCATTTAAGGTTAAATGGTGAAATTGTGCACCTTAATAACTTTGCCACCACTAAACATATTTGCCTAACATTTGGCAGGCACAGAGCATTAGCATAGATCTTGGGATCTGCCAAGTTTCGTACCAGTCAGAGATACAGTTGCAGAGCTATTAAGCGACATTCTGGAGCGCATTTACACTTTTGCATTCTTTACTGCACCTACAGGTCGTTATTTGCTCGTGACCAGTCTGAAAACTTCAGGGAATGTGCTGATAGGGTCTCCGATGTGCCTTTTGAAGATTTTTTCAAAAATATTGAACAGTTCAAAAGTTATTCAAAAAAAACAAGTTTCCCATTATAGTCAAAGGGAAAAGTTAACAAAAAGTTCAACAGTGTCACAAATGCAATTTTTAGTGTCACAAATAGCCCCTGTAGTGTCGTGAGTCAGCCATTTTTTTTTTCAGTTACTGATCACAAAAATGCTTGGCATTTAAAATTGGGAACCTCTAAGGGCAGAATTCTTTTTGTGTTTACCTAGTCGAGCCCTGAGGATGCCAGGCATGTCTTTATTTTGGGGGTTAAACACCCCAGAAATATGTTTTTGAAATTTTTAGGAAAAGTAGTGCCACAAAGTAGTGTCACACCTCTGACACTTTCTTGTTTTTTTTTGTGAAAGTGTCACAAATCACGACACTACTTTGCAACACTATGGCCAAAATAACAGGAATTGTCTGCCTCCCTGCTGCAGAAGAACGGTTTCCTTTTTTGGGATGAAATTTGGAGGGAAGAAAGCCAATATACCTCAGATGTGCCTTTTTGTGGTTTGGTGAAAACATATTAGATGGCTGCAAAGTTATGGCACTTCAAAGTGGACACTTTTCCCCATAGACTAACATTACGGCATCCACCGCATTACAGGAATTCTTTGCCACCCTGCTACAGAATAGCACTTTGGTCTTTTGGGCTGAAATTTGGAGGTAAGAAAGCCAACATCCCACAGATGTGGCTTTTGGTGGTTTGGTGAAAAAATATTACTGGGCTGCAAAGATACGGCACTCCGAGGTTCACATTTTGTCCCTTAGGATAACATTACGTCATCCGCCGTGCCTTCGGGGCCCGTATTTTGGAAACAGTGTGAGATACAGACTTTTTGTCAGAAAAATACTTAGCCCCCAAATGGGCACTAAGTGCAACACTAGCCAGGAAAGTCATAATTCATACAAAATTTCTATTTTTTTCTACGTCGTACGGTTCCTGAGATATAAGCAATTTAGTATTCCAACTCCTCATTTTCTGCTCCGAGCCCCATTATTATGCATACATTCTTTGTACTCACTGTTTTTCTATGCAGCTGTTAGGGAAAACCAGGGTGTGCACTTTCATTACTGTTACCCTTAGCATTTCCACTTGCATTTCTGTACCCATTTGCATTACTGTTCCGTGCACAGCACGTCATGCATTACCCTTTGTGTTTTCGTTTGTGCTTGCATTTGCGTTACTGTTACCATTTGCATTTCCACTTCTGTTTGTGTTTGCATTTACATTTGTATCACTGTGCGCATTTTTATTTGCTTTTGTGGCCACCCTTCCATTTGCATATGCATTTGCGTTTGTCTTTCATTTGGCATCATCGTTGCTGATACCATTACCAATTGCATTTCCAATTGCGTTACCGTCACCTTACGCGTTACAGTTTGCATTTCCATATTCGCTTGTTTCCGTTTCTCTTTCCTTTGGCATTATTGTTGCTCTTAATGTTAACATTTGCGTTTCTAACTGCATTACCGTGACCGTGCACATTATGGTTTGTGTTTCCCTTCTTGCTTGTGTTTGCATTGCTTGTGAGAACAGGGCTTTGGCTTCATTGGGGACTGGGGGTCCACCTGGAGAGATGAAGGTCTATACTGGCATGATGGTCTGCATCTGTCCAGGAAGGGAAACACGCTCCTAGGTGACAGGTTTAAAGACTTCCTTGGCAAGCTTTTAAACTAGCCAAGGGGCGAAGTGCTGATATGAAACAGGAAAGTTCAAGCCTCCCGACACAAAAGTTGACAAACCCGAAGAAGGCACTACTCCTGTTTCAACAAGACTCTAGAGACCCAAACCCCAAATATTTTTTTCATTTTCTACTTCATGCCATTTGCATTCTTCAACCCTAATATTTGTGTTAATGTTTTTTGTCATTGTTTTTTGCAGTGCATAGAAAATATATAAATATATATATATATATATATATATATATAAACTGTATATTTTGCGGTAACGCCCCCTATAGTTAGGGTTGAATAAGCTGTTTAATGTTAAACCCTAATTTTGCCACCATAATAACGCTGGTGTCATTTGACAAAATAGTACAAAATTGGGCATGTGCAGTTAGGCTGTAAAAGTCTCAAGACATTAAAAGTTTCCCAATGACATCTTGTTCAGTTTTTGAGACTTGAAACACCAAAACAATGGGGTAAAAAACTATACTCAGCATTGCACATTTTTTGCTGTTACCTGCAGGCTAGATGGTGTGGGGTATTTAATGAAATTTTCAAGGGTGAAAGGACCTATGCCAGGGGTGTGCTTTCAAAGGTTTTGTGAAAAAATATTATGCAGTTCCAGAGTTTTAAGGATTTTCTTGATAACCAACAAATGTGAATGGTAACAAAAATAAACTTTTGTGAGTGCTTATTTTCATGATTTACTTGTCACGTAAACATAAAATACTGATCATGTTGACAAAAGTACTGATCATGTGGAAAAGAATACCAACCATGACAGTTGTCATCTTGTTTATTTTTTAACTCACAAACATGGAAAATACATAAAAATGATATATTTTCTAAAAACAAACACATGAACCTAGGTAAATGGGGCCCATTTACCTAAATTCTGGTGTTTGTTTTGTTGAAAATTGCCTTGGAAATACTGCCTCTAGGTACCACAAAATCCTGGATGTCTGGGTTAGTGATAGGAGCCATTCACCCATGTTCTTAGCATGAGAACAGCTGGACTTTCTTGATTTCTGAAGCTGCAGCTGGAGTCATGATGATAGCTTCAGTTGTAGCACTGACCGAATGATCCCCTGCTCTGTCTGTCAGTCTGTCTATCTATCTATCTATCTATCTATCAGACCAGGATGCCCACCTCAAGTACTGTTTGCTTTTCCCCCACCTCTCCAGGTCTCCGGCTTCTCCCCTTCCCATGTGTACTTTATTATTTTAATAAATAGACTGTGGTGGCCACGCCCAGTATTGCTTCACTTCATCCCCCTCCCCCTCCAGGATGCCTGCTAACCTTCTTGTTTATATGAGTGGGGGCACTGGGGTTCCTCCCTGCATTGCTGCTAAACACTAGCCTGACTCTGAGGTGCCAAACTCCCAGTGTCAGAATGCCCACCCTGCAATAAAGACAATCACCCCTTGTTTTTTTAACATGTAAAAAAAGAAAATGATCCTTCACTGATCTGACCACCCACACACACCCCAGCTACCCCACCCTGACATCCCATTCAGCACCCTCCACCTCACACTTCCAAACCACCCACACACCCTCACTCACCTAAACATGTCCCATGTTCTGTCTCTGCTTTACTTAGTGAGGTGATCCTTTCACTGACATTCTCACAAGAACTGAAAATACACAAAAATAATATATTTTCTAAAAACAAACTCCTGACCCTATTTAAATAGGACCCGTTTAACTAGATTCTGGTCATTGTTTTTTTTACAATTGCCCAGGAACTAATGTTTTCAGGAGCAGAAAATCCTCAATGCCTAGCTTAGTGAGAGGAGTCATTCACCCATTTTCTCAGTATGAGAACAGCTGGACCTTCATGAATTCTGAAGCCACAGCTGGAGTTCTGCTGGCTTCAGTAGAAGCAGTGACCTGATGATCTCCTGCTCTGTCTCCACCTCTCTCTCTCTCTGTCTCTCTCACTTTCTCTCTCTATCTGTCTGTTTATCTATTCATTTAGCAGACCAGTGTGCCCACCCACAGTACCACTTCCTTCTCCTCCACTTGCCTCCAGGTAGCCAGACCCCTCCTCACATTCCCAAATCTACTTAATTATTTTATTTTAATTATTACCACAAGATGAAATGGGAGGGAGATTCAGAAGGAATGTGAGGAAGTACTTCTTCACAAAGAGGGTGATGGACAAGTGAAACAGCCTACCAGCAGAGGTGGTGGGAGCATAAATTATTACAGGTTTTAAACATGCTTGGGATAGGCATAGAGGATTGCTGGTAGTTGGAGGGTACAATCTAGTGCCAGCAATGCATGATAGAGTACAACTGTTAGTGATTATAGGGCAGGCTAGGCGGTCAGAAAGCCTTAATCTGCTGGCATTTTTTATGTTTCTATGTTTCTATCTTTATAACTATACCAGGGTGCCCATCCCCAGTACAGCTACACTTCACCACCCTCCTCTCTAGGTCCCCCACTCAGGTTCAGTTTACATGACTGGCAGCACTGGCACCACTGAACACAAGCTCAACACTGGTTGCCCAAACCCCATGTCAGAATGCCCCCCTGCAATTAAAGGGGAACTGTCAGCAATAAGATCCTCACACCCAAGTGTGAAGCTGATCCCAATTAGCTTTAGAAGAACCAATGAAGATCCAGATGGTTCTTACACATGTTATTCACATAATGGAGCATCTGTAATAGATTTAACATTTACAAGTTTAAATGCATTGGGCAAAGTTACTACTTTGAAAATTATACAGTGAACTGATTCACCTCATCTTCCTAGCCAAATTATGCTAAGCAATACATTACTTGAAAGGGAAATTCCATCCATAGCCTGTCATGATATATGTTATAAACCTCAAAAGAATGAAATGGACAGAATCAGACATTAACAATATAATAAGGATACTCTATCTTTCTTTCTTTTTGCTGTACTTTTTTTCTCCCTGGGTCCCGCCGGCCACTTCTGACATTCCCCCCTCACCATCCCTGGGGATCATGACCTACTTCCCTGTTGCCCCCATGACTTATCCTGTGTGGCAGGGGGTGGGGAGTGACTCAACACACCAGCATGGCTCTAGCTCCGGAGGTGTCATCTCAGGGTGGTTCACAGGGGGCAACCATCATCATTCTGCACAGCGGGATAGCTTTTTTCCATTTTCCTTTCAGAAGGGAGTGGGCAATGTCACCAGTGATGCACCACGCATGTGTCCACACACCATACATTAGGCAACTGCTCCAACTCCACTCCCATGTTATGGGACCTTGCTTGTCAGCCCCCACCTGCTGTTAGGGATGCAAGTACTGGTCCATGTCCCCACCCTTCCCTGGGAGAGAACTGTCCTCTGGATGCTGGATCCTCTCCGACTGCAGCTGACCCCCAGCAACTTGCTCACACTGCGAACACGGGTCACCGGCGTGGCAGAAGGTAAGGCATTACTGCCTCAGCCATCCATGTTACTGGGCTGGCCTAAGATACTTGATTTTTCAAGACCAAAACAGTTAAAGGAGGACATTTTATAAAATGAGGTTAAAAGAGCTAATGATTTATCTCACAGTAATTGTTTTGGAACCTTAGTTCAGTTCATTTCTCCACTGCATTATACTGAAACTAAGTATCAGGTTAATTATAAATGTTTAATGTAGTTCCATGCTACCTGTAAGGAAGAAAAAAATAATTTAAATTAAATACATACTGTGATGTGGAAGAAGAGCATAGGCTTGATGTTACTAACAATTTATGGGAAAACTAAATACATATTATAAACCTAGCCATTTATATATAACTAATTTGGATATCATTAAAGTGCTCACTAAAACCAAGTGTAACAGAGCTCACAGACCAGATAAAGTGACAGTAGAATTCATAAATTTCAATGAGGAGTAGTGGCTACCAATTCTGTGTTATATTTTTAATTTAATAGTACAAAATACAGTAATTCCAGCATCTTTGTGAGTGTTAGGGCTGACATGCCAAGTCACACCCCAACAGGTGTTGGTGCATGGAGAGTGGTAGGGGGTGTTAGGGTTGGAAACCCTAACACCACATTTCTCTACTTTTGATGGTGGAACCCTAACTGATGAATTAATAATATTTTTGCCCAAGAACATATATATATATATATATATATACACACACACACACACACACATATATATATATATATATATATATATATATATTAATTAGAGTCAAAAAACTGCATGTAATGCATTAGTTAATGTTTTTCCACACTGACAAAAGCAAGGAAATTCAGTGTTAAGGTTGAAAGCCCCCCTTGGCCCCCCTGCCCATACCCGCAACCAGCATCGGGGTGCACATTATGGTTCTTGGCCATAACTCTCATCCCATCACATGTGTAAAGAAGCAGAGGTGTAGGAGAATGGGGTGAGAGTTAGGACCGACTACCCTAATGCACACCCTGATGCCGGTTGGGGGTGTGCGCGTGGGGGCCAAGGGGGGCTTTCAACCCTAACACCGAATTTCCTCACTTTTGTCAGTGTGGAACAACCCTAACTAATGCATTAAACAGAGTTTTTTTTACATCTAATTTCCCTTCTTTTTGAGAATGATAATGAGAAATAGTGAATGTAATGTGGTAGCAGGAGTGTGGGACCTTCGCCCCACGCTCCCGCCACATGATGTCTTGTCACATAGTAACATTGTGCCCACAAACGCAAATAGTAATGCACATGGTGATGCAAAGCAAAACAGAAAGAGAAACAGTTGTGTAGACAGAAATGTTAAAAACAACGTAAAAGCAAGCGCAATTGAAAATGCAAAGGTAACGTACATGGTGGCGTAGACGTGAACGGTAAGTGAAATGGGAACGGAACCACAAGTGAAAATGGTAAAGGTAACAGTAATGTAAGCACACAGGCTGGTTTTCCCTAAAAGCTGCATAAAGAAAGACAGTGAGTACAAAGAATGTATGCATAATAATGGTTCTTGGAGCAGAAAATGAGTAGTTGGAATACTAAATTGCTTATATCTCAGGAACCATACGACTTAGAAAAAAAAGTAAAAGTCAAATGATTTATCACTTTCCTAGCTAGCTTTGTACTTAGCTTACATATGGGGGCTAAGCATTTTTCTGACCAAAAGTACGTATCTCGCACCGTTTCTGAGATACGGGTCCTGAAAGGCGCGGCGAACACCGTAATGTTATCCTAAGGAAAAAAAAAGAAGTTTGGAGTGCCATAACTTTGGCTCCCTTTAATATTTTTTCACCAAACCAGAAAAAGGCACTTATGTGGGATATTGGCAGTGTTACCTCCAAATTTCAGTCCAAAAGACAGAACCGTTATTTTGCAACAGGGCGCCAAAGGATTCCTGTAATGCGTCGGATGCTGTAATGTTACCCTAAGGGAAAAAGCATCAACTTTGGAGTGCCATAGCTTTACTGCCATGTAACATTTTTTCATAAAACACTGCAAGGCGCCTCTGTGAGATGTAGGCTGCGTTCCCTCCAAATTTCAGGCCAAAACACCAAACGGTTCTTTTGCAGCAGGGTGGCAAAGAATTGCTGTCATTTTCCCACAGCCTAGAAAAGTACTGTTGAAGTTTGTGAAAGCTTTCACAAATTCATTCAAAAGTGTCGCAAGTGCGACAGTACTTTGCGAAAGTACTTTTTCCAGAAATTTGAAAAACATATTTCTGGGGTGTTTTACCTCAAAATAAAGACATGGTTAGCATCCTCAGGGTCCGACTAGGTGAATACAAAAAGAATGAGGTTGCTAGATGGCCCCAATTTTAAATGCCAAGCATTTTTCTGTTCACTAACTAAAACAAAATGGTGGATTTTCTACAGTAAAAGGGCTATTTGCGAAAACAAAAACTGCTTTTGCAACACTGTTAAACTTTTTGTTAACTTTTCTCATTGACTTATAATGGGAACGTGTTTTTTGAATAACTTTTGAACCGTTTAATATTTTTTTCACGAAATCTTCCAAAGGCACATCAGGGACCCCGGCCACACATTCCCTGAAGATTTTGGACCAGTCGTGCAAACCGTGCAACCTGTAGGGATGACAGTAAAATTCCAGAAAAGCGTAAACATGCTCGCAGATCACACTTAATAACTCTGCAGTCATATAAGCGACCGGTACGAAACTTGGCAGATCCCAAGGCATATGGGTCTTGATTGTGTATTCCAAATTTCAGGCAAATCTGGCAAACAGTTGCAAAGATATTAAGGTGCAGAATTTGGGGTTTAACATGTAAATGGCTCCTCAACCCCTAAGTATAGTGGCACTACCGTGCTACTATAATGTATATATATATATATATATATATACAGTATGTATAGATAGATAGATAGATAGATAGATAGATAGATAGATAGATAGATAGATATTCATTACAAAAAACTCCATTAACGCATCAGTTAGGGTTTCTATTACAGCCACAAAAGTCTGGAAATTAAATTTTAGGGTTAGCAACCCTACACCCCACCCTCCACACACACCAACAGGCATCAGGGTGTGCCTTGGTGTTGTCAGGCCAACTCTTATCCCATTGTCCCATATTGTACCATCTCAGCTTGTTTACACATGGAATGGGATGAGAGTTGGCCTGATGACCCCAAGGCACACCCTGATGCCTGTTGGTGAGTGGAGGGTGGGGGTCAGGTGGTGGGTTTATTAACCATAAAATAGAATTTCCAGACTTTTTTCACTGTAAATGAAACTCTAACTGATACATTAATGGAGTTTGTTTAGCAATTAATTTCTTTTTGAGATAGTATAATAGTATCCTTATTTTACTATGGGAACGCAGAGTCCTTTGTACCCTGCACTCCAATCACTCCATTGATAGGTATATGTGTGTAGGTGTTGAAGTGTAGGACCTGCTTTTCCATGTGTCAAACAGCAGTGACAAAATTGTCAGCATAGCCATCTTATTACCCCACCTCATGTATCCCGGTACAGAGAAATCATGAAATGCAAGGCAAAATGTTGTTGTGTGCAACTGCAGTGCCATTCTGTGCCACATGTGTGAAAACACATTTCAGACAGGATGTGAAACATGACAGCTGTACTGCTCATGAGGTGGTGTGAAAAAATGGCTATGTTGATAATTTGGCACCAAAATATTGAAAGTTCCAAAGTTATGTGCATGCATAGAATTTATTCAACAGACGCATGTAAGTCAGTCATTTTTAGAGATTTGGTTACCAAATTTTCAGCATGGCTTTCTTGAGGACCTCACCTCATGAACATTGGCACTGCCATTTTATTAATTGGTCCCAAAACATGATTTCACACAGCATAAGCATCATTCTGCACCATAGTAGAGAAAACACATTCCAGGCAGAATCTGAAAAATGACAGCTGTACTGTTCATGAGGTGGGGCAGAAAAATAGCAATGTTGAAAACTTGGAGTCAAAATATTAAGAAATGATGAAGTTGTAAGTGTGTGTAGAAACATTTCAATGACCACGTGAAACTCTGGTGTTTTTTTTTTTTAATTTTTGCACCAAATTTTCAACATGGGCTTTCTGGGACCTCACCTCATGAACACTGGCACTGTCATTCATTATTCCATCATGAAAGGTGCTCCACGCACCCACCCCAAAATCACCTTTTGGGACAGAGTAATGAAATGACAGCACCAGAGTTCATGAGGTGGGGTCCCAAAAAGTCCATGTTGAAAATTTGGTGCAAAAATACCCAAAAATGGGTGGGGTATTAACATAAGTTCAAAACACCTTTGACAGCCATTATACAGAACTTACCTTGAGTTTTCAGTTTGTGGTTCAGCTTTGAAGAGTGCAGATGTGTCCCAGTCAAAAGTAGATGACAGCTGATGGTGTCTGGTGCTAAGTATAGGGCAAGGGGGTGTTGGGTGGGTTGCTCAGTGGAAGGGTCAGGATGGTGGGGATGGGGAGATGACTAGGGACCATTTTCTTCTTTTCAGGTTTAAAAAAAAAGAAGACACCAGGTGACAGTTTTCTATTTACAGTAACACATATGCAATATTTTGGTACATTGGGGGAGGGCCTCTCAGTGTCCCACACTACTGGCGAGTGGACAACATAACTGGGGACACTTGGAGTGGGCTACCCAGTGTCCCACACTGTTGGAGGGGAGTGGGGTAGTGCTGATACGGGATTGGGCACCCTGATGTTGGCAGGAAAAAAAAAGATGTTCGGGAATGGTTTTCATTGTTTCCGGGAAAAATGTGAACATGTTTGGGGACACTGAGGTGGGCTCCCAGTGTCTCACAGTCCTGGGGAATGGGGAACTTAACTGGGGACACTGGGAGTAGGCTTCCCAGTGTTCCAGTGGTAGGGGTGAGGTATAACTGGGGACACTGGGAGGTGTTCCACAGTGTCCTATTATGGCTGGCATGGGGGTTGGGCACCCCCATGCTGGGATATCTAATTTATTAAATGTTAAGATTGCTCGGCCCCTTCCCTTTACAGGATGTCAAAGAGGGAAACAGGTTTTTTTAGGCAAACACTTAGGGCCATATATTCAAAATAGTTGAGCCATGCGCAATAGGGTTGTGCCTGCGCAAGTCCGAAATTCCTCCATTCTGCGATATTCAGCAGGAGGCAGTTGTGCCCCCGAAATTATGCTGAGCAACAGCGCAATGATAATGAAGGTATGCACAACCATAGGGGGAGGAATCATGCATAAATGGTGCAGTGCGATATTCAACGACTTGCGCCATGCACAATAGGGGAGCAAGCGGAAGTTGCGCCATAGCAGAAATGAGCCAAAATAAAAAGGAGCAACGGAGAGGCGCAAGAACGCTACAGGGAAGCCACATGAGGCAGAAGCATAGGCAGACAGACAGGGCAGGAGGCACAAACAGGGCAGGCCAGGGAAAGGGCACTCTGAACAGCCAGGCACAGGGAAGGTGTGGGGAGCCACACAGCACAAAGGCCAGTACAGGCACGTGTACCTAATGCAGGGGAAGTAGCAGCCAGGACAGCAGGGTGAATACAACAACAGCTGCCGGGGGGGTGAACACAAGCTAGGGACACGGCCAGTGCCACCTTCCAAATGGAGGCCGTTATGAGGGCAGTGAGAAGGTGGGTGGCAGGCGGCATGGCTGCAGAAGGGCCCGTCGGCGGTATGCTCCCAACAGACAGTACTGAACCTGCACCAGCTTTGAGCTGTACACTGATACCGAGATTGTGGTCCGGTACCACCTCAATAGGGCAATTCTGATGTGGCTCTGTGAGCTGTGCAGTGATGTGATGCAGGCACCCACTCGACAGAGCCATGCCCTGTCAGTGGAGGCTAAGCTAACAGCATGCATGTGCTTGCTCGCCATGGGTACCTTCCAGAGACCAACTGGGGACACCACAGGCATAACCCAGTTGGCCACATCATGCCACCTCACCCAATTCCTCAGTGCACTGCTGCCACATGCTGCGGAGTACATCCATTTCCCCAGCACAGCGGCGGAACGCACAGCAAGCATACAGGAGTTCCACAGGTTAGCATGTATGCCTGGTATGCTTGGGGCAATAGACTGCACCCATGAGGCCATCCACACACCACCTGGCCCTGAGGGAGCCTCATATATAAATCGCAAGGGCTCTGCCAGCATCAACTGCCAGGTGGTGTGTGATGCCAGGGGTCGCATAATCAAAGTCTGTGCCACGCACCCTAGGGGAGCACATGATTTCTTCATCTGGCACCAGTCAGCACTATGCCACAGATTCAAGACTGGGGACATCCCCACTGGACACCTAGTGGGTGAGTATGCAAACCGCATGGACAATCATAGGGCCTGGGGGGGCATGGCCAGAGGTGGCATGGGTAGTGGCCTACATGGCCTGGGGCAGGGCAATGCTGATCACAAATCTTACCTCCACCCTCTACACACAGGTGAGAGTGGATACCCACTCTGTCCCTGGCTGCTCACACCCTACCAGCGGCCTGCAACCCCATCGCAGCAACGCTACAATGAGGCACACGCCACACCACGTAAGTTCATCGAGCGGGTGTTTGGGCTGCTGAAGGCACATTTCCATTGCCTGGACACTTCTGGCAGTGCCCTACAGTACAGCCCCTCAAAGGCCTGTGGGCTATTCCTGGCCTGTTGCATCCTGCACAACATGGCCAACGAATGTAGGATAGCCGTACAGGTCAAAGAGGGGGACAGCGATGGGGACGATGGGGACGCCGGTGGCGATGGTGATGGGGATGGGCAGCCCCCCTTGGCCAATGGGACCCCCGACTGCTCTGGCTGACACAGCTGTACCAGGACACCATCACAGAGGAGCACTTCAGCCAACCCAGGTAAGTCATGGGGCCATGCACAACCACCAGTGGCTGAGGCACAAACCACAAACAAGCATGGACACACACCAGGGGTGCATGCCGTCAAGGGAAGTGGCAGGGCACAGAAGCACACACACAGCCAGGGATGGGTGAGGATTAACAAGCCATGCCGATGGACACACACGCACACACACACACACACAACGTAACAAACGTGCACAGAGGACAAGAGGCACACTGACCCAGAACACAAACCCTAGCAACACACATGTTCACAGGCCACCACGCCCACTGCCTGTCCATGTGCATGTGTCAGATGCTGAGCACCATTGAACTTTGGTGTACAGCGCAATGCAGGCATCATCATGCACATGCAACTGCAGACAGCAGCCTGGAGGGTGTGCAGGTGGACTGTGTGTCCATGTGCAGGGCCGGGTACCCACCCGTGCACTGCCCTCTGAAACACACAATGCACACAGGGCAGCACCTCACAGTAGCCGCACTGGGAGACAGGTCAGTCATGTGACACAGTGCACCAGCCACCACAGATGGGTGGGCAGCCTCACCAAGACCCGCCAGCACTAACAGGCTGACCACGGGCCTCATGGGGTGGCACCAACGGTCCCCCAGGGGTTCCTCTGCATGAACATGACCGTGCTCGCGCAGGGGTCTGCAGCACACCGAACATGCCTGCACCAGGAGTGCTCGGGATGCCCACGGCTGAACCCAGCATCGACAGGGTGGGAGTCGCATGATGCAAGGAACAAGGGGTGGATAGTGCACTGCATGGTGTCCGTGATGCATGGGCACCTGACTGTGTGCCCACTGTGGCCATGACAGCAATGCATGTCTGTGCATGCCTGTTAATGGCAGCGGTCACATCCTCCCGCAAATGGTCCATCCCTGCCAGGATCAGTGTGGTGTCCCTGCTGCGATGCTTCTCTGCCCACTCCAGAGCCACATGCAGTCCATCCACGGATGTCACAAGCTGCATCTGCTGCTGCACCGATGCTTGCAGTAGGCGGGTGTGTTCTTCCAAGAGGTCATCAGCCTCCTCGGCATCCTGTCCCTCAGGGTGTGCATGGCCCTGATGATCAGCACCCCTTAAGGGTGGGTGCTGTACACCAGAACCAGGTCTGGGCATGTCCACAGGTGGTGCACAGATGCTGCTGCTGAACCCTGTACCCCCAACCCATTGGGTGACTGCTGATGCTGCCCCTCTGGCTGCCACTCCCCAGGGCTCAGTGGTGTCCCCACAGTGGCCACAACAGTCCCACTGTCCTGAACAGACACCAGTACTGCCCCACTGGTGCTGACAGGCACAGCCTGGGACTGTGCTGATAAGCAGACCTTCACGGTGGCACCACCCACAGCCATGGGTGTGAATTGCCCTGCTGTGTGGCCATCCCAAGGCACACACGTGTCACTGCCCATGACGGTCGTGTCATCATCACCGGTGACGGACTCTGCACTGGCTACAGTCACAGCATGCTGGCATCCGTGGATGCCAGCATGCTGGGACACAGGCAGGGCTTCCTCCACACCTGTTACAATGACATCAGTGTGGACAGCCACAAAGGGTAACGCACATGGTGGCGTAGACGTGAACGGTAAGTGAAATGGGTACGGAACAGCAACCGGAAACGGTTATGGTAACAGTAATGTAAGCGCACAGGCTGGCTTTCCCCAAAAGCTGTATAGAGAAAGACAGTGAGTACAAAGAATGTATGCAAAATAATGACTCTCGGAACAGAAAAATGAGGACTTGGAATAGTAAATTGCTTATATCTCAGGAACCGTACGACATAAAAAAAAAATTGAAAAGTTGTATAAATTATCACTTTCTTGGCTAGTTTGTTGCTTAGCCCCTGCATCAGACCGGTCGCACAAACCATGAGACCTGTAGGTGCAATTTTTTTGACGAAAAGTCCATATCTGCACCGTTTCCGAGATACGGGCCCTGAAAGGCGCGACGAACGCCGTAATGTTATCCTATGGGAAAAAACAGATGTTTGGAGTACCATAACTTTGCCTCCCTGTAATATTTTTTCACCAAACTACTGAAAGGCACATCTGTGGGATGTTGGCTATGTTCCATGCAAATTTCAGCCCAAAAGACCAAATTGTTATTTTGCAGCAGGGCGCCAAACGATTGATGCAATGCGTCGTACGCCACAATGTTATCCTAAGGGAAAAAGCGTCAAATTTGGAGTACCGTAACTTTTCTGCTGTGTAATATTTTTTCAATGAAACACTGAAAGGCACATCTGTTAGATGTCGGCTGCATTTCCTCCAAATTTCAGATCAAAACTCCAAACCGTTCTTTTGCAGCAGTGTGCCAAAGAATTGCTGTCATTTTCCCACAGCCTAGAAAAGTACTGTTGCAATTTGCGAAAGCTTTCGCAAAAATTTGTGACACTTTCATGAGTGTGACACTACTTTGTGAAAGTACTTTTTCCACAAATCTGAAAAACATATTTCTGGGGTGTTTTACCCCAAAATAAAGACATGGCTAGCATCCTCAGGGTCCGACTAGGTGAATACAAAAATAATTAGGTTGCTAGAGGGTTCCAAATTTAAATGCCAAGTATTTTTCTGATCACCAACTGAAAACAATATGGCGGATTTGTGACAGTAAAAGGGCCATTTGCGAAAGTAAAAACTGCATTTGCGACACTGTCGAACTTTTTGTTAACTTTTCCCATTGACTTATAATGGGAACTTGTTTTTTGAATAACTTTTGAACCGTTTAATATTTTTTCACAAAATCTTTGAAAGGCACATTGGGGATGCTGGCTGCATGTTCCCTGAAGATTTTGGACCGGTCGCGCAAACCGTGAGACCTGTAGGCGTGACCGTAGAAGTTTACAAAAGCATAAACGCATGCGCAGATCATGCTTAATAACTCTGCAGCTGTATAGCCAACTGGTACAAAACTTAGAAGGTCCCAAGGCGTATGGGTCTTGAGTCTGTATTCCAAATTTCAGGCAAATCTGTTGAACGGTTGCAAAGTTATTAAGGTGCAAAATTTTGGGTTTAACATGTAAATTTCTCCTCTACCATAATATATATATATACAAAACAAAATGGTTATGTTAAATGCATGCTGAAAATAGAAAATAGAGTTAAAAATCTACATTTTGACCTTAGGTCTTCTTCAGGAAACATCTAAAAGAGAAAAAAAAAACAAAGTTAGTATATATTATAGTGGCACGGTTGAGTACCCCATTTAAGGTTAAATGGTGAAATTGTGCACCTTAATAACACCACTAAACATATTTGCCTAACATTTGGCAGGCACAGAGCAATAGCATAGATCTTGGGATCTGCCAAGTTTCGTACCAGTCAGAGATACAGTTGCAGAGCTATTAAGCGACATTCTGGAGCGCATTTACACTTTTTTGCACATTCTTTACTTGCACCTACAGGTCGCACATTTTTCGTGACTAGTCTGAAAACTTCAGGAAATGTGCGACAGGGTCTCCAATGTGCCTTTTGAAGATTTTGTGCAAAAAATATTGAACAGTTCAAAACTTATTCAAAAACAAGTTTCCCATTATAGTCAAAGGGAAAAGTTAACAAAAAGTTCAACAGTGTCACAAATGCAATTTTTAGTGTCACAAATGGCCCCTGTAGTGTCGTGAGTCAGCCAATTTTTTTTTCAGTTACTGATCACAAAAATGCTTGGCATTTAAAATTGGGACCCTCTAAGGGCAGAATTCTTTTTGTGTTTACCTAGTCGAGCCCTGAGGATGCCAGGCATGTCTTTATTTTGGGGTTAAACACCCCAGAAATATGTTTTTGAAATTTTTAGGAAAAGTAGTGTCACACCTGTGACACTTTCTTGATTTTTTTTGTGAAAGTGTCACAAATCACGACACTACTTTGCAACACTATGGCCAAAATAACAGGAGTTGTTTGCCTCCCTGCTGCAGAAGAATGGTTTCCTTCTTTGGGACGAAATTTGGAAGGAAGAAAGCCAATATGCCTCAGATGTGCCTTTTTGTGGTTTGATGAAAACATATTAGATGGCTGCAAAGTTATGGCACTTCAAAGTTGACACTTTTCCCCATAGGCTAACATTACGGCGTCCACCGCATTACAGGAATTCTTTGCCACCCTGCTACAGAATAGCACTTTGGTCTTTTGGGCTGAAATTTGGAGGTAAGAAAGCCAACATCCAACAGATGTGCCTTTTGGTGGTTTGGTGAAAAATATTACTGGCTACAAAGATACGGCACTCCTAATTTCACATTTTTCCCATAGGATAACATTATTGGCCATCCGTGCTCTCGGGCCCGTATTTTGGAAACAGTGTGAGATACAGACTTTTTGTCAGAAAAATACTTAGCCCCCAAATGGGCACTAAGTGCAACACTAGCCAGGAAAGTCATAATTCATACAAAATTTTTATTTTTTTCTACATCGTACGGTTCCTGAGATATAAGCAATTTAGTATTCCAACTCCTCATTTTCTGCTCCGAGCCCCATTATTATGCATACATTCTTTGTACTCACTGTTTCTCTATGCAGCTGTTAGGGAAAAACAGGGTGTGCACTTTCATTACTGTTACCCTTAGCATTTCCACTTGCATTTCTGTACCCGTTTGCATTACTGTTCCCATGCACAGCACCGTGTGCATTACCCTTTGTGTTTTCATTTGCGCTTGCATTTGCGTTACAGTTACCATTTGCATTTTCACTTCTGTTTGTGTTTGCATTTACATTTGTATCACTGTGCGCATTTTTATTTGCTTTTGTGGCCACCCTTCCATTTGCGTCTGCGTTTGCGTTTGTCTTTCGTTTGGCGTCATCGTTGCTGTTACCATTACCAATTGCATTTCCAATTGCGTTACTGTCACCTTACGCATTATAGTTTGCATTTCCATATTCGCTTGTGTTTCCGTTTCTCTTTCCTTTGGCATTATTGTTGCTCTTAATGTTACCATTTGCGTTTCTAACTGCATTACCGTGACCATGCACATTATGGTTTGCGTTTCCCTTCTTGCTTGTGAGCACAGGGCTTTGGCTTCATTGGGGACTGGGGGTCCACCTGGAGAGTTGAAGGTCTGTACTGGCATGATGGTCTGCATCTGTCCAGGAAGGGAAACATGCTCCTAGGTGACAGGTTTAAAGGCTTCCTTGGCAAGCTTTTAAACTAGCCAAGGGGGGAGGTGCTGATAGGAAACAGGAAATTTCTAGCCTCCCCTCACAAAAGTTGACAAACCCAAGGAAGACACTACTCCTGATTCAACAAGACTCTAGAGACTCAAACCCCAAATATTTTTTTCATTTTCTACTTCATGCCATTTGCGTTCTTTAACCCTAAAGTTTGTGTTAATGCTTTTTGTCATTGTTTTTTGCAGTGCATAGAATATATATAAATATATATACTGTATATTTTGCTGTAACGCCCCCCTATAGTTAGGGTTGAATAGGCTGTTTAATGTTAAACCCTAATTTTGGCACCATAATAACTTTGGCGTCATTTGACAAAATAGTACAAAATTTAGCATGTGCAGTTAGGCTGTAAAAGTCTCAAGACATTAAAAGTTTCCCAATGACATCTTGTTCAGTTTTTGAGACTTGAAACACCAAAACAATGGGGTAAAAAACTCTGCTCAGCATTGTACATTTTTTGCTGCTACCTGCAGCCTAGATGGTGTGGAGTATGTAATGAAATTTTCAAGGGTGAAAGGACCAATGCCAGGGGTGTGCTTTCAACGGTTTTGTGAAAAAATATTATTCAGTTCCAGAGTTTTAAGGATTTTCTTGATAACCAACAAATGTGAATGGTAACAAAAATAAACTTTTGTGAGTGCTTATTTTCATGATTTACTTGTCATGTAAACATAAAATACTGATCATGTTGACAAAAGTACTGATCATGTGGAAAAGAATACCAACCATGACAGTTGTCATCTTGTTTATTTTTTAACTCACAAACATGGAAAATACATAAAAATGATATATTTTCTAAAAACAAACACATGAACCTAGGTAAATGGGGCCCATTTACCTAAATTCTGGTGTTTGTTTTGTTGAAAATTGCCTTGGAAATACTGCCTCTAGGTACCACAACATCCTGGATGTCTAGGTTAGTGATAGGAGCCATTCACCCATGTTCTTAGCATGAGAACAGCTGGACTTTCTTGATTTCTGAAGCTGCAGCTGGAGTCATGATGATAGCTTCAGTTGTAGCACTGACTGAATGATCCCCTGCTCTGTCTGTCAGTCTGCCTGTCTGTCTATCTATCTATCTATCTATCTATCTATCTATCTATCTATCTATCAGACCAGGATGCCCACCTCAAGTATTGCTTGCTTTTCCCCCACCTCCCCAGGTCTCCGGCTTCTCCCTTTCCCACGTGTACTTTATTATTTTAATAAATAGACTGTGGTGGCCACGCCCAGTATTGCTTCACTTCATCCCCCTCCCCCTCCAGGATGCCTGCTAACCTTCTTGTTTATATTAGTGGGGGCACTGGGGTTCCTCCCCGCATTGCTGCTGAACATTAGCCTGACACTGGGGTGCCAAACTCCCAGTGTCAGAATGCCCACCCTGCAATAAAGACAATCACCCCTTGTTTTTTTTATCTGTAAAAAAAGAAAATTATCCTTCACTGATCTGACCACCCACACACACCCCAGCTACCCCACCCTGACATCCCATTCAGCACCCTCCACCTCACACTTCCAAACCCCCCACACACACCCTCACTCATCTAAACATGTCCCATGTTCTGTTTCTGCATTACATAGTGAGGTGATCCATTCACTGACATTCTCACAAGAACTGAAAATACACAAAAATAATATATTTTCTAAAAACAAACTCCTGAGCCTATTTAAATAGGACCCGTTTAACTAGATTCTGGTGATTGTTTTTTTACAATTGCCCTGGAACTCATGTGTCTCAGCAGCAGAAAATCCTCAATGCCTAGCTTAGTGAGAGGAGACATTCACCCATGTTCTCAGTATGAGAACAGCTGGACCTTCATGAATTCTGAAGCCACAGCTGGAGTTCTGCTACTGGCTTCAGTAGAAGGAGTGACCTGATGATCTCCTGCTCTGTCTCCACCTCTCTCTCTTTCTCTCTGTCTCTCTCACTTTCTCTCTCTATCTGTCTGTCTATCTATTCATTTAGCAGACCAGTGTGCCCACCCCCAGTACCACTTCCTTCTCCTCCACTTGCCTCCAGGTAGCCAGACCCCTCCTCACATTCCCAAATCTACTTAATTATTTTATTTTAATTATTACCACAAGATGAAATGGGAGGGAGATTCAGAAGGAATGTGAGGAAGTATTCTTCACAAAGACGGGTGATGGACAAGTGAAACAGCCTACCAGCAGAGGTGGTGGAGCATAAATTATTACAGGTTTTAAACATGCTTGGGATAGGCATAGAGGATTGCTGGAAGTTGGAGGGTACAATCTACTGCTAGCAGTGCATGATAGAGTACAACTGTTAGTGATTATAGGGCAGGCTAAGTGGTCAGAAAGCCTTAATCTGCTGGCTTTTTTTATGTTTCTATGTTTCTATCTTTATAACTATACCAGGGTGCCCAACCCCAGTACAGCTACACTTCACCACCCTCCTCTCTAGGTCCCCCACTCAGGTTCAGTTTACATGACTGGCAGCACAGGCGCCACTGAACACAAGCTCAACACTCTGTGCCCAATCCCCATGTCAGAATGCCCCCCTGCAATTAAAGGGGAACTGTCAGCAATAAGATCCTCACACCCAAGTGTGAAGCTGATCCCAATTAGCTTTAGAAGAACCAATGAAGATCCAGATGGTGCTTACACATGTTATTCACATAATGGAGCATCTGTAATAGATTTAGCATTTACAAATTTAAATGCATTGGGCAAAGTTACTACTTTGAAAATTATAGAGTGATCTGATTCACCTCATCTTCCTAGCCAAATTATGCTAAGCAATACATTACTTGAAAGGGAAATTCCATCCATAGCCTGTCATAATATATGTTATAAACCTCAAAAGAATGAAATGGACAGAATCAAACATTAACAATATAATGGGGATACTCTATCTTTCTTTCTTTTTGCTGTACTTTTTTTCTCCCTGGGTCCCGCCTGCCACTTCTGACATTCCCCCCTCACCATCCCTGGGGATCATGACCTCCTTCCCTGTTGCCCCCATGACTTACCCTGTGTGGCAGGAGGTGGGGAGTGACTCAACACACAAGCATGGCTCTATCTTGGGAGGTGTCGTCTCAGGGTGGTTCACAGGGGGCAACCATCATCATTCTGCACTGCGGGATAGCTTTTTTCCATTTTCCTTTCAGAAGGGAGTGGGCAATGTCACCAATGATGCACCTCGCATGTGTCCACACACCATACATTAGGCAACTGCTCCACCTCCACTCCCATGTTATGGGACCTTGCTTATCAGTCCCCAGCTGCTGTTAGGGATGCAAGTACTGGTCCATGTCCCCACCCTTCCCTGGGAGAGAACTGTCCTCTGGATGCTCGATCCTCTCCGACTGCAGCCGACCCCCAGCGACTTGCTCACACTGCGAACAAGGGTCACCGGCGTGGCAGGAGGTAAGGCATTACTGCCTCAGCCATCCATGTTACTGGGCTGGCCTAAGATACTTGATTTTTCATGACCAAAACAGTTAAATGAGGACATTTTATATAATGAGGTTAAAGAGCTAATGATTTATCTCACAGTAATTGTTTTGGAACCTTAGTTCACTTCATTTCTCCACTGCATTATACTGAAAATAAGTATCAGGTTAATTATAAATGTTTAATGTAGTTCCACGCTACCTGTAAGGAAGAAAAATCAATTTAAATTAAATACATATTGTGATGAGGAAAAAGAGAATAGGCTTGATGTTACTAACAATTTATGGGAAAAACTAAATACATATTATAAACCTAGCCATTTATATATAACTAATTTGGATATCATTAAAGTGCTCACTAAAACCAAGTGTAACAGAGCTCACAGACCAGATAAAGTGACAGTAGAATTCATAAATTTCAATGAGGAGTAGTGGCTACCAATTCTGTGTTATATTTTTAATTTAATAGTACAAAATACAGTAATTCCAGCATCTTTGTGAGTGTTAGGGCTGACATGCCCAAGTCACACCCCAACAGGTGTTGGTGCATGGAGAGTGGTGGTAAGTGGGGTGTTAGGGTTGGAAACCCTAACACCACATTTCCTACTTTTGATGGTGGAACCCTAACTGATGAATTAATAATGTTTTTGCCATATATATATATATATATATATATATATATATATATATACACACACACATATATATATATATATATATATATATAAATATATAATTAGAGTCAAAAACTGCATGTAATGCATTAGTTAGGGTTGTTTCCACACTGACAAAAGCAAAAGAAATTCAGTATTAGGGTTGAAAGCCTCCTTGGCCCCCCTGCCCACACCCGCAACCAGCATCGGGTGCACATTATGGTTGTTGGCCATAACTCTCACCCCATCACATGTGTAAAGAAGCAGAGTGTAGGAGAATGGGGTGAGAGTTAGGACCGACACCCTAATGCGCACCCTGATGCCGTTGGGGGTAATGGGCGAAACTCAAGGGGGCTTTCAACCCAACCAATTTCTCACTTTTGTCAGTGTGGAACAACCCTAACTAATGCATTAAACAGAGTTTTTACATCTAATTTCCTTCTTTTGAAAATGATAATGAGAAATAGTGAATGTAATGTGGCAGCAGGAGTGGGGGACCCTTCGGGCCCCACACTCCCTCCACATGATGTCATGTCACATAGTAACATTGTGCCCACAAACGCAAATAGTAATGCACATGGGGATGCAAAGCAAAACAGAAAGAGAAACAGTTGTGTAGGCAGAAATGTTAAAAACAACGTAAACGCAAGCGCAATTGAAAATGCAAAGGGTAACGCACATGGTGGCGAAGACGTGAACGGTAAGTGAAATGGGAACGGAACCACAAGTGAAAATGGTAACAGTAACAGTAATGTAAGCACACAGGCTGGTTTTCCCCAAAAGCTGCATAAAGAAAGACAGTGAGTACAAAGAATGTATGCATAATAATGTTTCTAGGAGCAGAAAATGAGTAGTTGGAATACTAAATTGCTTATAACTCAGGAACCATACGACGTAGAAAAAATTGTAAAAGTGAAATGATTTATCACTTTCCTGGCTAGCTTTGTACTTAGCTTCCATATGGGGGCTAAGCATTTTTCTGACCAAAAGTCCGTATCTCGCACCGTTTCTGAGATACGGGCCCTGAAAGGCGCGGCGAATGCCGTAATGTTATCCTATGGGGAAAAAAAGAAGTTCGGAGTGCCATAACTTTGGCTCCCATTAATATTTTTTCACCAAACCTGAAAAAGGCACATTTGTGGGATGTTGGCTGTGTTCCCTCCAAATTTCATCCCAAAAGACAGAACCGTTATTTTGCAACAGGGCGCCAAAGGATAACTGTAATGCGTCGGATGATGTAATGTTACCCTATGGGAAAAAGCGTCAACTTTGGAGTGCTGTAGCTTTGCTGCCATGTAACATTTTTTCATCAAACACTGAAAGGCACCTCTGTGAGATGTAGGCTGCGTTCCCTCCAAATTTCAGGCCAAAACACCAAACGGTTCTTTTGCAGCAGGGTGGCAAAGAATTGCTGTCATTTTCCCACAGCCTAGAAAAGTACTGTCGAAGTTTGTGAAAGCTTTCACAAATTCATTCAAAAGTGTCGCAAGTGCAACAGTACTTTGCGAAAGTACTTTTTCCAGAAATTTGAAAAACATATTTCTGGGGTGTTTTACCCCAAAATAAAGACATGGTTAGCATCCTCAGGGTCCGACTAGGTGAATACAAAAAGAATTAGGTTGCTAGATGGTCCCAATTTTAAATGCCAAGCATTTTTCTGATCGCTAACTAAAACAAAATGGCGGATTTGCGACAGTAAAAGGGCTATTTGCGAAAGCCAAAACTGCTTTGCAACACTGTTGAACTTTTTGTTAACTTTTCCCTTTGACTTATAATGGGAACGTGTTTTTTGAATAACTTTTGAACCGTTTAATATTTTTTCACGAAATCTTCAAAAGGCACATCAGGGACCCCGGCCGCACATTCCCTGAAGATTTTGGACCAGTCGTGCAAACCGTGCAACCTGTAGGGACGACAGTAAAATTCCAGAAAAGCATAAACGTGCTCGCAGATCACACTTAATAACTCTGCAGTCATATATGCGACCTGTACGAAACTTGGCAGATCCCAAGGCATATGGGTCTTGATTGTGTATTCCAAATTTCAGGCAAATCTGGCAAACAGTTGCAAAGATATTAAGGTGCAAAATTTGGGGTTTAATATGTAAATGGCTCCTCAACCCTAAGTATAGTGGCACTACCGTGCCACTATAATTATATATATATATATATATATATATATATATATACACAGTATATAGATAGATAGATAGATAGATAGATTGATAGATATTCATTACAAAAATCTCCATTAACGCATCAGTTAGAGTTTCTATTACAGCCACAAAGTCTGGAAATTAAATTTAGGGTTAGCAACCTACACCCCCCATCCTCCACCAACAGGCATCGGGTGTGCTGGGTTGTCAGGCCAACTCTTATCCCATTGTCCCATATTGTACCATCTCAGCTTGTTTACACATGGAATGGGATGAGAGTTGGCCTGATGACCCCAAGGCACACCCTGATGCCTGTTGGTGAGTGGAGGGTGGGGGTCAGGTGGTGGGTTTGTTAACCATAAAATAAATTTCCAGACTTTTGTCACTGTAAATGAAACTCTAACTGATATATTAATGGAGTTTTTTATGCAATTAATTTCTTTTTGAGATAGTATAATAGTATCCTTATTTTACTATGGGAACGCAGAGTCCTTTGGACCCTGCACTCCAATCACTCCATTGATAAGTATATTTGTGTAGGTGTTGAAGTGTAGGACCTGCTTTTCCATGTGTCAAACAGCAGTGACAAAATTGTCAGCATAGCCATCTTATTACCATACCTCATGTATCCCTGTACAGAGAAATCATGAAATGCAAGGCAAAATGTTGTTGTGCGCAACTGCAGTGCCATTCTGTGCCACATGTGTGAAACATTTCAGACAGGATGTGAAACATGACAGCTGTACTGCTCATGAGGTGGTGTGAAAAAATGGCTATGTTGATAATTTGGCACCAAAATATTGAAAGTTCCAAAGTTATGTGCATGCATAGAATTTATTCAACAGACGCTTGTAAGTTAGGCATTTTTAGAGATTTGGTTATCAAATTTTCAGCATGGCTTTCTTGGGGACCTCACCTCATGAACACTGGCTCTGCCATTTTATTAATTGGTCCCAAAACATGATTTCACACAGCATAAGCATCATTCTGCACCGTATTAGAGAAAACACATTCCAGGCAGAATCTGAAAAATGACAGCATTACTGTTCATGAGGTAGGGTAGAAAAATAGCAATGTTGAAAATTTGGAGTAAAAATATTAAGAAATGATGAAGTTGTAAGTGTGTGTTGAAACATTTCAATGACCATGTGAAACCCTGGTGTTTTTTTTTTTTTTTTTATTTTTGCACCAAATTTTCAACATGGGCTTTCTGGGACCTCACCTCATGAACACTGGCACTGTCATTTCATTATTCCATCATGAAAGGTGCTCCATGCACCCACCCCAAAATCATCTTTTGCGACAGAGTAATGAAATGACAGCACCAGAGTTCATGAGGTGGGGTCCCAAAAAGTCCATGTTGAAAATCTGGTGCAAAAATTCCAAAAAATGGGTGAGATATTAACATAAGTTTAAAATACCTTTGACAGCCATTATGCAGAACTTACCTTGAGTTTTCTGTTTGCGGTTCAGCTTTGAAGAGTGCAGACGTGTCCCAGTCAAAAGTAGATGACAGCTGACGGTGTCTGGTGCTAAGTATAGGGCAAGGGGGTGTGGGGTGGGTTGCTCAGTGGAAGGGTCAGGATGGATGGGATGGTGAGATGACTAGTGACCATTTTCTTCTTGTCAGGTTTAAAAAAAAAAGAAGACTCCGGGTGACAGTTTTTTATTTACAGTAACACATATGCAATATTTTGGTACACTGGGGGTGGGCCTCTCAGTGTCCCACACTTCTGGGGAGTGGACAACATAATTGGGAACACTTGGAGTGGGCTACCCAGTGTCCCACACTGCTGGAGGGGAGTGGGGTAGTGCTGATATGGGATTGGGCACCCTGATGTTGGCAGGAAAAAAAAAGATGTTCGGGAATGGTTTTCATTGTTTCAGGGAAAAATGTGAAAATGTTTGGGGACACTGGAGGTGGGCTCCCCAGTGTCTCACAGTCCTGGGGAGTGGGGAACTTAACTGGGGACACTGGGAGTAGGCTTCCCCAGTGTTCCACAGTAGGGGGGTGTAGGGTATATCTGGGGACACTGGGAGTGTGTTCCACAGTGTCCCACAATGGCTGGCATGGGGGTTGGGCACCCCCATGCTGGGATATCTAATTTATTAAATGTTAAGATTGCTCAGCCCCTTCCCTTTACAGGATGTCAAAGAGGAAAAGTTTTTTTTTAGGCAAACACTTAGGGCCAGATATTCAAAAGAGTTGAGCCATGCGCAATAGGGTTGTGCCTGCGCAAGTCCGAAATTGCGCCATTCTGTGATATTCAACAGGAAGCAGTTGCGCCCCTGACATCAGGCTGAGCAACACTGCAATGATAATGAAGGCATGCACAACCAAAGGAGGAGGAACCATGCATAAATGGTGCAGTGCGATATTCAACGACTTGCGCCATGCGCAATAGGGGAGCAAGCAGAAGTTGCGCCATAGCGGAAATGAGCCGAAATAAAAAGGAGCAATGGAGAGGTGCAAGAACGCTACAGGGAAGCCACATGAGGCAGAAGCATAGGCAGACAGACAGGGCAAGAGGCACAAACAGGGCAGGCCAGGGAAAGGGTACTCTGAACAGCCAGGCACAGGGAAGGTATGGGGTGCCACACAGCACAGAGGCCAGCACTGGCAGGTGTACCCGGTGCAGGGGAAGTAGCAGCCAGGACAGCGGGGGAATGCAGCAACAGCTGCCAGGGGGGTGAGCACAAGCCAGGGACATGGCAGTGCCACCTTCCAAATGGAGGCCGTTATGAGGGGGGTGAGAAGGCGGGTGGCAGGGGGCGTGGCTGTGGAAGGGCCCATCGGCGGTATGCCAAAAACAGGCAGTACTGAGCCTGCACCGGCTTTGAGCTGTACACTGATACCGAGATTGAGAGCCGGTACCGCCTGAATAGGGCAATTCTGAGGCGGCTCTGTGAGCTGTGCAGTAATGTGATGCAGGCACCCACACAACGGAGCCATGCCCTGTCACTGGAGACTAAGGTAACAGCCTGCATGTGCTTGCTCACCATGGGTACCTTCCAGAGACCAACTGGGGACACCACAGGCATAACCCAGTTGGCCACGTCACGCCACCTCACCCAATTACTCAGCACACTGTTGCCACATGCTGTGGAGTACATCCATTTCCCCAGCACAGCGGCGGAACACACAGCAAACATACAGGAGTTCCACAGGGTATCACATATGCCTGGCATGCTTGGGGCAATAGACTGCACCCATGAGGCCATCCTCACACCACCTGGCCCTGAGGGGGCTGCATATATAAATCGCAAGGGCTATGCCAGAATCAACTGCCAGGTGGTGTGCGTTGCCAGGGGTCACATAATCAATGTCTGTGCCATGCACACTGGGGGAGCACATGATTCCTTCATCTGGCACCAGTCAGCACTGTGCCTCAGATTCAAGAGTGGGGACATCCCCACTGGACACCTAGTCGGTGAGTATGCAATCCACATGGACAATCATAGGGCCTGGGGGGCATGGCCAGAGGTGGCATGGGTAGTGGCCTACATGGCCTGGGGAAGGGCGATACTGATCACAAAACTAACCTCCACCCTCTACACACAGGTGACAGTGGATACCCACTCTGTCCCTGGCTGCTCACACCCTACCGGTGGCCCGTGGCCCCATCGCAGCAACACTACAATGAGGCACACACCACCACACGTAATGTCATCGAGCGGGTGTTCAGGCTGCTGAAGGCATGTTTCCATTGCCTGGACACCTCTGGCAGTGCCCATCAGTACAGCCCCTCAAAGGCCTGCTGGCTATTCTTGGCCTGTTGCATCCTGCACAACATGGTCACCGAATGTGGGATAGCCATACAGGTTGAAGAGTGGGACGTCAATTGGGACAATGGGGATGCCAGTGATGATGGTGATGGGCAGCCCCCCCTTGGCCGACGGGACCCCAGACTGCTCCGGCTGACACAGCTGCACCAGGACACCATCACAGAGGAGCACTTCAGCTAATCCAGGTAAGTCATGGGGCCATGTGCAACCACCAGTGGCTAAGGCACAACCCACAAACAAGCATGGACACACACCAGGGGTGCATGCCATCAAGGGAAGTGGCAGGGAACAGAAGCACACACACAGCCAGGGATGGGTGAGGATTAACATGCCACGCCAACGGACACCCACACATGCACACACACAATGCAACAAACATGCACAGAGGGCAAGAGGAACACTGACCCAGAACGCAAACCCTAGCAACACACATGTCCACAGACCACCACGCCCACTGCCTGTCCATGTGCGTGTGTCAGATGCTGAGCACCATTGCACATTGATGTACAGCGCAATGCAGGCATCATCATGCAAACGCAACTGCGGACAGCAGCTGGAAGGGTGTGCAGGTGGACTGTGTGTCCATGTGCAGGGCCAGGTACCCACCCGTGCACTGTCCACTGAAACACACAATGCACACAGGGCAGCACTAGACAGTAGTTGCACTGGGAGACAGGTCAGTCACGTGACACAGTGCCCCAGCCACCACAGATGCGTGGGCAGCCCCACCAAGATCTGCCAGAACTGACAGGCTGACCACGGGCCTCACAGGGTGGCATCGATGGTCCCTCAAGGGTTTCACTGCGTGAACATGACCATGCTCGCGCAGGGGTCTGCAGCACACTGAACATGCCTGCACCAGGAGTGCTCGGGATGCCTACAGCTGAACCCGGTGTCGACAGGGTGGGAGTCGCACGACGCCCGGAACAGAGGGTGGGTAGTGCACTGCATGGTGTCTGCAATGCATGGGCACCTGACTGTGTGCCCATTGTGGCCATGACAGCAATGCATGCCTGTGCATGCCTGTCAATGGCAGCCGTCACATCCTCCCGCAAACAGTCCATCCCTGCCAGGATCAGTGTGATGTCCCTGCTGCGACGCTCCTCTTCCCACTCCAGAGCCACATGCAGTGCATCCACGGATGTCACAAGCCGCATCTGCTGCTGGACCGATGCTTTCAGTAGGCTGGTGTGCTCGTCCAAGAGTTCATCAGCCTCCTTGGCATCCTGTCCCTCTGGGTGTGCATGGCCCCGATGATCAGCACCCTTTAAGGGTGGGTGCTGTGCACCAGGACCAGGTCTGGGCATGTCCACAGGTGGTGCACAGACACTGCTGCTGTACCCTGTACCCCCAACCCATTGGGTGACTGCTGATGCTGCCCCTCCGGCTGCCGCACTCCAGGGTTCAGTGGTGTCGCCACAGTGGCCGCAACAGTCCCACTGTCCTGAACAGACACCAGTGCTGCCCCACTGGTGCTGACAGGCACAGCCTGGGACTGTGCTGACATGCAGGCCTCCACGGTGGCACCACCCACAGCCATGGGTGTGAATTGCCCTGTTGTGTGGCCATCCCATGGCACACACGTGTCACTGCCCATGATGGTCATGTCATCATCACCGGTGACGGTCTCTGCACCAGCCACAGTCACAGCATGCTGGAATCTGTGGATGCCAGCATGCTGGGACACAGGCAGGGCTTCCTCCACACCAGTTACAATGACATCAGTGTGGACAGCCGCAAAGGGTAATGCACATGGTGGCGTAGACGTGAATGGTAACTGAAATGGGTACGGAACCGCAAGCGGAAACGGTAATGGTAACAGTAATGTAAGCGCACAGGCTGGCTTTCCCCAAAAGCAGTACAGAGAAAGACAGTGAGTACAAAGAAAGTATGCAAAATAATGACTCTCGGAACAGAAAAATGAGCACTTAGAATAGTAAATTGCTTATATCTCAGGAACTGTACGACATAGAAAAAAAATTTAAAAGTTATATGAATTATCACTTTCCTGGCTAATTTGTTGCTTAGTCCCCAAGCAGTGGCTAAGCATTTTTTCAACGAAAAGTCCATATCTCGCACCGTTTCCGAGATACGGGCCCTGAAAGGCGTGGCGGACGCCGTAATGTTATCCTATGGGAAAAAACAGATATTCGGAGTGCCATAACTTTGCCTCCCTGTAATATTTTTTCACCAATCTACTGAAAGACACATCTGTGGGATGTTGGCTATGTTCCCTGCAAATTTCAGCCCAAAAGACAAAACCGTTATTTTGCAGCACGGCGCCAAACGATTGATGCAATGCGTCGTACGCCACAATGTTATCCTAAGGGAAAAAGCATCAAATTTGGAGTACCGTAACTTTTCTGCTGTGTAATATTTTTTGAATGAAACACTGAAACGCACATCTGTGAGATGTCGGCTGCATTTCCTCCAAATTTCAGCCCAAAACTCCAAACCGTTCTTTTGCAGCGGTGTGCCAAAGAATTGTTGTCATTTTCCCACAGCCTAGAAAAGTACTGTCGCAATTTGCGAAAGCTTTCGCAAAAATTTGTGAAACTTTCATGAGTGCGACACTACTTTGTGAAAGTACTTTTTCCAGAAATCTGAAAAACATATTTCTGGGGTGTTTTACCCGAAAATAAATACATGGCTAGCATCCTCAGGGTCCGACAAGGTGAATACAAAAATAATTAGGTTGCTAGAGGGTCCCAAAGTTAAAGCATTTTTCTGATCACCAACTGTAAACAAGATGGTGGATTTGCGACAGTAAAAGGGCCATTTGCGAAAATTAAAACTGCATTTGCGACACTGTCGAACTTTTTGTTAACTTTTCCCTTTGACTTACAATGGGAACTTGTTTTTTGAATAACTTTTGAACCGTTTAATATTTTTTCATGAAATCTTCTAAAGGCACATTGGGGATGCTGGCCGCACGTTCCCTGAAGATTTCAGATCAGTCGCACAAACCGTGAGACCTGTAGGCGCGACCGTAGAATTAAAAAAAAAGTGTAAATGCATGCGCAGATCACGTTTAATAACTCTGCAGCTGTATAGCCGACTGGCACAAAACTTAGAAGACCCCAAGGTGTATGGGTCTTGATTCTGTATTCCAAATTTCAGGCAAATCTGCTGAACGGTTGCAAAGTTATTAAGGTGCAAAATTTTTGGTTTAACATGTAACTGGCTCCTCAACCCTAACTATGGTAGCACTACTGTGCTACCATAATATACATATGTACAAAACAAAATAACTATATTAAATGCATGCTGAAAATAGAAAATAGAGCTAAACATCTACATTTTGACCTCAGGTCTTCTTCAGGAAACATCTAAAAGAGAAAAAAATACAAAGTTAGTATGTATTATAGTGGCACGGTTGAGTACCCCATTTAAGGTTAAATGGTGAAATTGTGCATCTTAATAACTTTGCCACCACTACACAGATTTGCCTAACATTTGGCAGGCACAGAGCGTTAGCATAGATCTTGGAATCTGCCAAGTTTCGTACCAGTCAGAGATACGGTTGCAGAGCTATTAAGCGACATTCTGGAGCGCATTTACACTTTTTTTTTGCACATTCTTTACTCGCACCTACAGGTCGCACAGTTTGCGTGACCAGTCTGAAAACTTCAGGGAACGTGCGATAGGGTCCCCGATGTGCCTTTTGAAGATTTTGTGAAAAAATATTGATCGGTTCAAAAGTTATTCAAAAAAACAAGTTTCCCATTATAGTCAATGGGATAAGTTAACAAAAAGTTCAACAGTGTCACAAATGCAATTTTTAGTGTCACAAATGGCCCCTGTAGTGTCATGAGTCAGCCATTTTTTTTTTCAGTTACTGATCACAGAAATGCTTGGCATTTAAAATTAGGACCCTCTAAGGGCACAATTCTTTTTGCATTTACCTAGTCGAGCCCTGAGGATGCCAGGCATGTCTTTATTTTGGGGTTAAACACACCAGAAATATGTTTTTGAAATTTTTAGGAAAAGTAGTGTCATGAAGTAGTGTCACACCTGTGACATTTTCTTGATTTTTTTTGTGAAAGTGTCACACATCACGACACTACTTTGCAACACTACGGCCAAAATAACAGGGATTGTTTGCCTCCCTGCTGCAAAAGAACGGTTTCCTTTTTTGGGCTGAAATTTGGAGGAAAGAAAGCCAACATGCCTCAGATGTGCCTTTTTGTGGTTTGGTGAAAAAATATTAGATGGCTGCAAAGTTATGGCACTTCAAAGTTAACACTTTTCCCCGTAGACTAACATTACGGCATCCACCACATTACAGGAATTCCTTGCCACCCTGCTACAGAATAACACTTTGGTCTTTTGTGCTGAAATTTGGAAGGAAGAAAGCCAACATTCCACAGATGTGTTTTTTGGTGGTTTTGTGAAAAAATATTACTGGGCTGCAAAGATACGGCACTCCTAATTTCACATTTTTTCCCATAGGATAACATTACGTCATCCGCCGTGCCTTCGGGGCCCGTATTTTGGAAACAGTGTGAGATACAGACTTTTTGTCAGAAAAATACTTAGCCCCCAAATGGGCACTAAGTGCAACACTAGCCAGAAAAGTCATAATTCATACAAAATTTTTATTTTTTTCTACGTCATACAGTTCCTGAGATATAAGCGATGTAGTATTCCAACTCCTCATTTTCTGCTCTGAGCCCCATTATTATGCATACATTCTTTGTACTCACTATGTTTCTTTATGCAGTTGTTGGGGAAAACCAGGGTGTGCACTTTCATTACTGTTACCCTTAGCATTTCCACTTGCATTTCTGTACCCGTTTGCTTTGCTGTTCCCGTGACACTGCAGTATTACCTTTGTGTTTTCGCTATGCTGCATTTATGCTACTGTTACCATTTGCATTTCCACTTCTGTTTGTGTTTGCATTTACATTTGCATCACTGTGCGCATTTTCATTTGCTTTTGTGGCCACCCTTCCATTTGCGTCTGCGTTTGTGTTTGTCTTTCATTTGGCGTCATCGTTGCTGTTACCATTACCAATTGCATTTCCAATTGCATTACTGTCACCTTACGCATTACAGTTTGCATTTCCATATTCGCTTGTGTTTCCATTTCTCTTTCCGTTGGCATTATTGTTGCTCTTAATGTTACCATTTGCATTTCTAATTGCGTTACCGTGACCGTGCGCATTATGGTTTGCATTTCCCTTCTTGCTTGTGTTTGCATTGCTTGTGAGCACAGGGCTTTGTCTTCATTGGGGACTGGGAGTCCACCTGGAGAGATGAAGGTCTATACTGGCATGATGGTCTGCATCTGTCCAGGAAGGGAAACATGCTCCTAGGTGACAGGTTTAAAGGCTTCCTTGGCAAGCTTTTAAACTAGCCAAGGGGGGAGGTTCTGATAGGAAACAGGAAAGTTCAAGCCTCCCCCCACAAAACATGGCAGGTAGTAGGGAAAACACTGAGGTACAGAGCTTGACAGAGGGCAGGACAGGAGGTAAATGTATAAATGGACAAGGGCAATAAGAGCAGGGATGGGGTATAAAAAGGATAAAGCCAACATTAAATGGAGGGCAATGAGTACCAATGTCCGTAGTCTTGGAAACAAGCTTCCAGAGCTAGCAGCCCTGATGGAAGAGGAACACTTGGATATTGTGGTACACAGAGAACCATGACTGGGATGTCAACATACCAGGGTACACAATCTACAGAAGGGACAGGGGGGGTAAAAGAGGAGGTGGAGTAGCTCTCTACATAAGGGAAGGGATCAAAGCTACAGAACTAAAAAGAAAAGGGGGAGGACAAGAGGAACTCTGGGTCACCTTGGAGACAGGGAATGGCATCACAATCCACACAGAGGTTGTATACAGACCCCCGTCTCAAGGGGAGGACATGGACAAGAAAATGATAGAGGGCATTCTCAAAATGGCTGAAAAAGGGGAGATACTGTTGATGGGGGAGCTGAATATGCCAGATGTTAATTGGGTGATGTGGACTACAGCCACATCCAAGAGCAGGGTCATTCTCGATGCCCTACAGCGGGCATGCCTTAGACAGCTAGTGGTGGAACCCACTCGGAAGGCAGCAATATTAGACCTGGTACTCTCAAATGTAGAGAGGATCACAAATTTAGAAGTCAGTAGACATCTGGGAACAAGCCACCACTGCACAGTGTGCTTCATAATAAACACAACCATGGAGACAAGCCATACCAAGACAAGGATACTGGACATTAGAAGGGCTGACTTTGGCATAATGGGTGAATACCTGAGGAATGCCTTAGCAAATGACCAGAAAGGAGGGGTGGAAGAACAATGGAGAAAAATCAAAACTGCCATCATGGAGGCAACAAGCCTTTGTGTGAAACAAATAAAGAAAACAAAGCAGAATAAAAAAACACTATGGTTCTCAAAAGAGGTGTCAGGGAAGGTTAAGGAGAAAAAGGCTGCATTCAAAAAGTATAAGGAATCACAGAAGGAGCACTACAGGGAACTGTATCAATTAAAGCAGAAAGAAGTGGGGAAGGCAGTCAGAAAAGCAAAGGCCCAAACCGAGGAAAAGATAGCCAACTCAGTTAAGAAGGGGGATAAAACCTTTTATAGGTACATTAGGGAGCGTAGAAACATTAAGGGAGGGATAGTGAAGATTAATAAAGGAGAGGGAAGGTGGGCAGAGGGAGACAGTGAAAAGGCAGAGATACTGAATGAATACTTTTGCTCAGTATTCACAAAAGAAGAAGAGGAGGAGTTACCTAAACCAAACAGTAGAAGCACTCTGGGTAGTGGGGTTCACACCAGTCCAATTACAGAAGAAAGATTCCTGAAAGAACTCCTAAAACTCAAGATGGACTAAGCAATGGGGCCTGATGGGATTCACCCTAGAATCCTAAAAGAGCTAAGGGAGGACCTAGTGACACCACTAACCACACTTTTTAACAAATCATGGGAAGATGGGGTGGTACCTGAGAACTGGAGGAGGGCAGATGTGATTCCTCTTCACAAAAGTGGGAGCAAGGTAGAAGCAGGAAACTACCGACCTGTTAGTTTGACCTCAGTGGTGGAGAAAATGATGGAATCACTTCTGAAAGAAAGAATTGTTCAGTACCTAGAGGTCAGCGGGGCACAGGACCCAAAGCAGCATGGATTCACAGCAGGAAGGTCATGTCAGATGAATCTAATCAGTTGTTGACTGGGTGACCAAAGTAATAGACCAGGGAGGGCTGTGGTTATGGCCTACCTAGACTTTAGCAAGGCATTTGACACAGTCCCTCACAAAAGATTAATAATCAAGTTTGCCAGCCTGGGAGTGGGTCCCAGGGTGGTAGCCTGAGTAGCAAACTGGCTGCACAACAGAACACAGAAGGTAATAGTGAATGGAACACATTCTGAAGAAAGGGGGTTTCTAGTGGAGTACCTCAGGGCTCAGTACTGGGTCCAGTCCTCTTTAATGTCTTTATAGGTGACATTGCAGAGGGTCTGGAAGGAAAGGTATGCCTCTTTGCAGATGACACACAGATCTGTAACAGAGTTGATACACAAGAGGGGTTGAAAGGATGAGAAGGGACTTGGCAAGGTTGGAGGAATGGTCAGACATATGGCAACTTGGATTCAATGCAAAGAAGTGCAAAGTAATGCACCTGGGAAATAAAAATCCAGGAGAAAATGCATAATAGCAGGGGAGGTACTAACGACAACAATAATGGAAAGGGATCTGGGTGTAGTCATATCAAATGACCTAAGGTGGGTAAACAATGTGAAAAGTCAGTAAGGAGAGCCAGGGGGATACTGGGATGCATAGGGAAGGGCATCACAAGTAGAAAAAGGGAAGTGGTTATCCCTCTGTACAGACAGTTGGTGAGACCCCATCTGCAGTACTGTGCAGTTTTGGAGACCTCATCTATGCAAGGACATAGACAGGATGGAAGCAGTCCAGAGGAGGGCAACTAAAATGGTGCAGGGTCTACATCAGAAACCATATGAAGAGAGACTGCGAGAGCTTAATATGTATACCCTTGATGAAAGGAGGGACAGGGGGACATGATAGAAACTTTTAAGTACCTCAAGGGAATCAACAAAGTCCAGGAGGGTAGCATCTTTCAGAAAAAGAGATGTGTAAGAACAAGGGGTCACAATTTAAAGTTAGAGGGGGGATGGCTCAGGAGTAATGTGAGGAAATTATTTTTACGGAGAGAGTGGTGGACGCATGGAACTGCCTTCCTGGAGAGGTTGTGGGCTCTAAAACAGTGGGGGAATTCAAACATGCATGGGACAGACATAAGGCAATTATAGTGGGGGGTTGCAGGAAGTAGGCTGTTGGTTAACTAGAATCTGCAGCTTATCCAATAGGTAGGGAAATGGGCAGACTGGGTAGGCCAAGTGGTCCTTATCTGCCATCAAAGTCTATGTTTCTATATTTCCTTTGGCATTATTCTTGCTGTTACCTTTACCATTTGCATTTCTAATTGTGGTATCGTGACCGTGCATGTTACTAGTTCCGTTTCCACACGAGCTTGCGTTTGCATCTCTGTTTGCATAACTTTTCGCTTTGCCGTCAATTTGCACTTGCATTTATATTACCGTCTGCGTTACCATTTACGTTTGCATCACCTTGTGCGTTACCATTTTTGATTGTCTTTGTGTTGCAGTTACTATTACTATGTGACAAAAAATAACATGGTGGGAGTGGGGGGCCCAAAGGGACCGTGCTTCCACCACCACATTCCGTTAACTATTTATACTCCTCATTCTCAAAAAGAAGGGAAATTCATGGCAAAAAAATCCATTTAATGCATCAGTTAGGGTTGTTCCACAGCAACAAAAGTAGGGAAATTCAACGTTAGGGTTGAAAACCCCACTTGGCCCTCCCACCCTGCCCCCCAACTGGCATTGAGGTGTGCTTGGGGTTGTCGGTCCTAACTCACACCCCATTCTCCTATACTTCACCTCCTCAGCTTCTTTACACATGGGATGGGATGAGAATTAGGACCGATGACCCCAACGCACACCCTGATGCCAGTTGGGAGGGCAGGGTGAGGGGGCAAAAGGGGGTTTTCAACCCTAACATCGAATTTCCTTACTTTTGTCACTGTGGAACAACCCTAACTGATGCATTAAATTATTTTTTTGCCATGAATATATATATATATATATATATATATATATATATATATATATATATGCATATATATATATATATATATATATATATCTATATATATATAGATATATATAGCTAGATATGTACATATGAACATACAAATGTGCCAGCAGAAACAAACCACCCGGTCTATCTAAGTCTGCTCGAGTGTGCAGCTAGCACCCCTAGTTTGCAGCTGCCCCATCCCCCTCCCATTTGTCATCCCACTGCCATCCCACCTCCCCCACCCTCACTCTCCCCTGTTCCCTGTCTCATGCCCTTTTGAAATTGTTCACAGATTTACATGATACCACCCATTCTGGTAGGGTATTCCATTTTGCTACCACCCTCTATGTGAAATAGTGTCTCCTCATTTCCTTCCTAAATCTCCCCCCATTCTTAAAGCATGCCCCTGGTGACCCTCCCCTCCTTAACTTAAAGACCCCAGCTGCCCCATCCTTATTGATTCCCCTCAGATACCTGAATGTCTCTATCAAGTCCCCCCCTGTCTCTTCTATCTTCTAGGGTGTACATATTCAGGTCTCTCAGCCTGCTGTCATAGACTGTACCTTCCATTCCACTTATCATCTTTGTTGCCCTCCTCTGCACCCCCTCCAGTAACCTGATATCACACTTTAGGTATGGCCTCCAAAATTGCACACAATACTTTAAATGCAGCCTTACCAGAGACCTGTAGAGGGGCAAGATCACCTCTCTTTGCCTGGATGAAAAACCCCTCGCTATGCACCCCTGCATTGTGTTCACTTTTGCAGCCATTCTCCTGCACTGGGCAGTGTTGTCCATGGTCCCTGTTATCATTACCTCTAGGTCCTTCTCCTCTTCAGTGATCCCCAGCTTAACCCCTCCCAGTCAGTATTCTCTCCTTGGGTTCTTCACCCCAAAGTGCATAACCTTACACTTCTTTGCATTGAATCCCAGCTGCCACCTCTCTTGACCACTCCTCTAGCTTGCTTAGGTCCCCCTGCAGCTGCTTCCACCCCTCCTCTCCATTCACCACTGCTACGATTTTGGTGTCTTCAGCAAACAGACTTATCTTGCTCACAACCCCATGTGCAATGTCTGACATGAAGAGCCTGAACAATACTGGCCCCAACACAGAGCTCTGTGGCACCCCACTCATCACCGGCCTTGGAGTTGAGAGCTCCCCTCTCACCACCACCCGTTGCAGCCTCCCACTCAGCCAGCTTGTAATCCAGTTCATCATTTTGCCCCTACCCCTACACCAGTTAGCTTCCCCCCAAGCCACCCATGAGGCACAGAATTGAAGGCCTTGCTGAAGTCCAAGTAAAGAACATCCACTGCATGACTCTTATCCAGCTCACCTGTCACCCAGTCATAATATTGTATCAGGTTGGTTTGACAAGACTTCCCTGAAACAAACCCATGCTGCCTCACATCCTGGAGGCCAATGACCTCCAGGTATGACACCAGTCTTTCCTTTCCATATGTATATGATATGTAGGGGGGCATGTGTGATACATGAGTTATGAACACAAGTGCTATTTGACCTTGGGTAACCTCATGAGTGACATAAGCCATGAGTGAGGTGGCCACGAGCAAAACACATGAGTGTGCATAAATCATGTGTCACACAAGGCCCCCCTGCATATTTCATTTATGCAATAGGGAAGGACCCTGTGTATATGTTTAGTTCAGTAACAATGTTTTGTAAAATAAAGAAATTTAAAACAAATGTGTGGGTCTATATTGTGATTTTCCTGGTTACAGCGCCTGTGGAGTGTAGTTGCTTTCTGCATGCCATCATGACATCCTGTTTGCTTTGCGACATCACAGCCAATTGGCTGAAAGTAAGCTTTTTCAAAGACAAAAATGGTGGCAGAGTTTAGTGAGCGCTCACCACGAGAATAGGTCACAGTGAGCAGTGGTTGTTATGAAGTGATGGGTTTATTTTGCTTGGCAGAGTTATGGCAAAATTTTGTTTTAGTTTTTTTTTATATGGAAACTGGCAACTGAGACTGGAATGAGTGGCATTGGGAGGAAGAGGAGATTGAGCCGAGCGAGTCTCTATGAGAGGAGACCTGCATCAGGAAGTAAATGCAGGCATGAGGGTTTCTGTAAGAGGGACTGTGTGGTTCATTTTTATTTCCTAGAGAGGCATTAAATGAGTTGTTTGGCCAGGAGGAGAAAAGCAGACATGTGAGCAGAGTGGCTGATTTTCTAGAGGGGAAACTGCAGTGGAGCAGAGAAGTTGTGGTTACTTACAGGAGCGAGTGATGGCAGCTGGTGAGTGGTAGTGTCTAGAGAGTTGCACGCCAATGGGAGTGTAAAGGCAGCAGTTTGTTTTTCTGCTTTAAATGTTATGATTTTTTGCATTAACTTTAATAAGCAACACAACCAGTGGGCAGACAGCTGAATGCTGGAATGGAGGTGCGAGTGGTTGGGCTAATGAGCACATGGAAGAGTGATGGTTTTGCAGTTCGGGCAGGAAATTAGGTTTAAAAATATAGTACATTCTTTTTTTATCTGTGGAGCAGTCACACCGAATTCGTAGGCATTGGTAGGGTGAAGTGAAGGAGGTGGTTTTGCCATGTGAGAGAGGAGTTCTGGTTTAAAAAAATAGTGCTGTTGAGCATAGAGGAGCCGTGGCTATGGTACAATGTGTCCACTATATGTATAAATCTGTGATGACATGTCTACTATAGGTATATATGTGAGATTTCACATTTATACACATAGTAGTGTAGATACACAGATTTATCACACAGCATTTATGTTCGCCCCAATTTACAAATATACTGTATATATATAGAAACATTTAAAAACAATATACTTTACTGATGCATAATGCCCACAATCTTTTTTAATTTTATTTATTTTCCCCCTTTATTTCCCTCTGGTCACCAGTTTCTGAGGCATCCCTCAGGTATCCTCAGTTGGTCCCGCCCTGTCTGAGATCCTTCACACCTCAAGTCCCCCAGGAACCATGACCTTGCACCTCAAATCATCTTAGATGCCCTGTGACTTGTGCCTCCAAGTTGGAGCCACCCTATCCTACCTTTTGGGTGCTCCTTCAATCAGGTCTGGTAGTTGGATTCGGGCCAGAGGGGGTTTGTCTTGTAGAGGGGGTTTGCTTTTTTTAAATAGGTGGGTTGTGCAGGAGGAGAAATGCAGAACATGTAGACAGTGAATAAGGCAGAACAAGCAGTAGTGTACACCACTGAATTTTCACAAAAGTCAGCCCCATGATAAGGTACTAGTGCTACAGCCCACCACATCAGCATCCCTGCTTTGGGATTAGTCAAATAAAAGACAGTAGGAAGGAAGCGTAAGGATTCATGGTCCCTACAAATGCTCTCCACTACTATGTGGTGGGGGGGGGACTATGGCCACTCTGATCAAGTGCAGTGATACCAGGTGGGGGCCTGGTGGCAGTGCAGCATTAGAGGCTAACAAGGACTTTCTGGCATGTAATATCACATTGGCATGCCTCTGGTCCACATGCACATTACATGCATCAACGTGATATGTAGCATAACACAGTAGTGTGGGATAAAATATATAATTCCTTACAACAGCTCAGCTCCACAATCTCCACTTCAGAAAAAAACATGCATTGTTGTGTCTTGGATAATTTGTATTACTCAAAAATAATAAAATACAGCAGTAAGATGCTGAGTGCACCCTCCCTAGTGCAGTCAGGGAGGGTGTGCTCAGCATCTTACTGCTGTATTTTACTATTTTTGAGTAATAAAAATTATCCAAGACACAGCAATGTGTGTTCTTTTCTATAGTGGAGACTGTGGAGCCAAACTGTTGTGAGGAATTGTGTATTTGGACATTGCTTTGGCCCCAGTCTGGAGCTGTTTTGAGCTGCCTTCTAGCCTGTTCAGACAAAGTATAGGAAAAACATGATGGCAGGGCAGTATTAAGCTGCCAGCCATGAAAGGCACAGCACCACCAACGGTGTGGCTTACGGATAAACTGTACAAAACTATGGAGGGAGGATGGACATCCAGCTCTACCTCTTGGCCACAGCACAAGGGGAATATGTGGGGGTACAAAATGTCCAAAGATAACTCTCTGATGGTGGGGGTGACACTGGAGATAGAGGGGGCATTTCAGAGGTATGTGGTCTGCTGCAGCAAACAGTGCTTCACTCTGCCAACTGCATGCATGGTGGAGTCATATGATAATTACTTTATCACATTAATCTGCAAATTATTCCACCTTCTACAGATAAAGTGGGCAATCTGTTCTGTGAAAATTTTATTACACAATTTAATACACAAATCTGCAGTGCATACAAAAATCCCACAGTTTTAAGTCAGAATTCCATAAAAGTTGCCAACATGATTTCAAAACTTTCACAGAAGCAAATTCTGACTTTCACGGAAATTCCGCTGGTGAAAGTTATTTTTTTGCACATCTCTGGTCAGGAGATACAGGGCACTCTAAAATAGAATAAAAAGTTTAAGTGAAAATATTTACCATTATCATGCACTGCTGCTTTAAGTTATGAAATGTAAAGGTTTGTTAGATGACATGGAGGAATAGGTTCTTTTGTAGTTTGGTGAAAAAATGTTAATTTGTTTTGTAATTTATTAAAGATATTTGTTTGCACATGCTCCACTCTCCAACACAAGCTGGAGCTCAAAATGAATACTTTGAATAAAAGCTGCCCTCAAATACAAACTGCATCTTCTAGTCAGGGTTGCAGTCATGTCGCATTAGTTACTATGGGTGGGACTTTATGATTTTTATCTCTGTTAATAAGATCATTATTGTAGTTTTTTTTTTAACTATCTTAGTTGATGTTTCTTTTACTTATCTTAATATGAAGTAGACCACTAACAATAAACATGGTAAAATCTAGGATGTGTAATATTTTTTTAGCATTTCAAATTCTGATTTTGCAAATAAGCCACCCTCAAATAAAAGCCACCCTTGAATACAAGCCACAGGAAAAAATACTAAAGTTTAATGGAAGCTACATAAAGTAGTATTTAGATAACTTTTTTTTATAAAGGTGTTTGTTCTTCTTGGCTGGGGCCAGCTTGCTCCCTTCGGATTTGTCCCTGTTGCCCTATATCAGTAGCCACCTCAGCAGGACTCCCCAGTCAGATAGATATGTTCTCCCACAGATTGCCTCTCATGATGGGACCAGAAGGGAGAGTACTATCCTCCTCCCAGGAAACTCTCATCAAAGTTGCTGCTCACATGGGTTCTGTGGGTAGTGCATGAAAGGGGCTATACGCAGAGCATCATGTACACTTGCTCCACCATCCATTTTCCTCTGCTTTTTTCTTCTTTCCCTGTAGCTGTGGTGAGCATGTCGGGGTGTGTGTGTGTGTGTGAGCACATACACACCTCTGAGTCCCGCAGCTCCCTCCCTTCATGCCACTGCAGACCCACACTACCACCAGGCCTCCAGCAGGTGGCAGTTTTGCAGCAGAGCCAACAAGCCCTCCTTCCATAGGAGAAGTTAACAGTCCATCGCACAGTCGAGCCTCACATCCTGACTGACCCCAACAATCTGAGACAGTTTCTGGTCTAGAATCACAAATATTGGGCAGTAGCTCTACTGCCATACCACTGGGATGGTCTGTATTTAGATATAATCAATTAATAAACAAAATGTTTGCTCAGGAATCCCTCACAAATGTTTCTGAAAATCTATCTGCTGCACAAATAGTTTTACCATCTACACAATGATTTTCAAAATATTCATGCTGTAGTATGGTTTTCAAAATCTAACTGCAACACAACGTTTTTCAAAACTGTCTGCTCACAACAGTTTCCAAAATCTTCATGCTGCATTATGGTTTGTAAAATCTACTTGCTGCAGAATGGTTTTCACAAAATGGAAATTTTACATGAGTGTTTTGAAAATATAATGAATGTGTGAGGTTTTTTTTTTTAATCTATATGCTGTACAATGGTTTTCAAAATCTGCCTGCTGAGTGAAGGCTTTTATTTAATATTTAAGTTAAGGTGATTCAAAATTTTAAGAATTAGTTTAGTTGCCATATTGGTCCTTGTAAATACAGATCCAGAAATAAATGGTTTGATACCTTTTATTGGACCAATATAGATGTAACAAAAGAAAACAGTGCCTAAGCTTTCGGAACAACCAAGTCCTTCCTCAGAAGCTTATGCCAGTTGTTTGGAAAATCACATTCTATTAACACCCAGATCATACGCAAAAAAAAACTCCACAAAGAATTATTTTTGGTTTAAAATACCTTTTTTAAAAAATAACTGAGGTTTAAATGGAAGTATGAAAAAACACAGAAAGCAGGTTCCACACGCTGATGTGCAATCCAAACGAAATTCACAATAACACGAGAAATAAAGGCACCATCCAATGCTCAACAAGTTTTCCACAACGTTTTATTGCACAATTATCTGGCAAAATAAAAAACGAAGGGAGACAATACCATATAGTGCTGACCCCACTCCTACAAGGCCTGACCGGTTTCGCAGATGCACGTTTCTTCAGGGACCCTGAGGAAGCGCACATGTGCAAAACTGGTCGGGCCTTGTAGGAATGGGATCAGCACTATAATATGCCATTGTCTCACTTTGTTTTTTATTTTGCTGGATAATTGTGCAATATAACATTGCGGAAAACTTATTGAACGTCGGATGGTGCCTTTATTTCTCATGTTAGTTTAAATGGAAGTAACCAGTTTATGCCAGCTAGCTGCTGTGAATCATACCAAGGTCAAACGTCAACAGAGGCAGATAAGAGGAACCCTTCGAGAGGCCAGACAGTTTCACTAACTTATATTATGAATGATGCATGAGTGAGTGTGTTATGTAAATACACTCTTAATTAAAAGCAAGACCTTTAGATTTAATACCCACTTAAGTACATGTTAAAAATAGGGATAGTATTCCATGTTAAAAATACTACAAAACAGGATTTTTCTATCTATGGCCATACATGGGTATAATGAAAAGTTTGTCTATTGTGAACAAACCGTTTCACACAATCATAAAATATTAAACCTATAGGGAGATGTATTCTCAACTATATACTCAACCAGTTAATATATTCCATAAACATTAAAACCTTCAGTGCTGTAACAAGATTATTTTACAAGATTATATAAATTGTCAGTATTAGTGCCCAATTAAAAAAAAAAGCTACCATGGACCCCCTAGTAAATGTGATATGCATCCTAATATGATTATTGTTCAATAATGTGTCAGTATATAATCAATCTACACCATGCACAGTAACAGTCTTAGGAATCTGAATCAAAACATATTGGAATTAACCCACCCCCACCCAGGGTAACACCATTATATAGATAACTAGTTGGAAGAAGGTATATATTTACTATATATGTGAACCAAGAGTTCAAACACACTATAACATCATTATGCCATGAACCTGACTATAAGCCTTACCCATAAAACCCCAACTCCCCATTCACACATACAACCCTCCCAAACAAACACACCATCCCCCTACCCCCACACATATTTTTGGGATGTGAAATTAACATTTAGATAACCAGTAAAAAAGGACCCTATAACCACAGAATATTAAAATAAAAACCAAAACACGGTGAAGTCCCATTATATATCCATCCTTTGTACTAAAGGACTGTGTAAGCTTAAGTAGAATAATGTGTCATGAAAACTCAAATCAATGTTCATGCTATCTTCTACCATATTGAGAAGTAAAATAAGCCTTACCTCGAAAGCCCATCTCTGTTGTGTATTTTTGAAATGTCCTTTTAAGTCCATTACTGACATATCTGAGATGGAATGATCAGTCCGAGAGAAGTGCTGCCCCACTGGTTTTTCAGCCATTTTCATATTAATAGTATGTCTGTGTGAGTTCATTATAGTGAAGGGAGGTCGCGCTGTCTCACCCACACACCCTGTTTGTGGACATCTCTTGCATTGAATGAAATAAACAACATTCCATGATGCACATGTATAATTCCCCTGTATCCTGAATTGTCTGTTTTGTGGAGTAACTACACAATCCGAAGTGGAAAGGTGCTCAGAAGTCATACATGTGGGGTGATTGCAGGGCTGTGTATCATTTAGTGTTATGCTATTCTGTTCTGGTGCAGGTTTACTCCTAACAATCATGTTGGCCAAATTAGTTGGCTGTTTAGAAGATAGTAGTGGTAGATTTTGAAGAATACAATTTAGGGTCTCATCCTCAGTAAATATTTGGTGAAGGTACAAACATACGAAAGTGCCAGCAGAAAAAGGTCTGGGGGTCTATCAAGTCTTCCCGAGTGTGCAACTCACAGTATCCTTCTACTGCAGCTGCCCCATCCCTTTCCCAGCCCATCGTCCCCTTTCTTATTCCTGTCTCTTTTCTTATCTGTACGCACCCTCCCTTCGACTGTATCCCACCCTCTTTTAAAACTGTCCTCAACATAATCAAGCCTTCTGGTAGTTTGTTCCAACCTTCCACCACCCTTTCTGTAAAGTAATGCCTCCTCATTTCCCTCCTGAATCTTCTCCCTTCCAACTTCAGACTGTGCCCTCTCGTGATTTTCCCTTCCTTTCAAGCAGACTAATCCCCTGTCATAGCCCTATTTATACCTTTTAAGTATCTGAAAGTCTCTATCATGTCCCCCATCTCCGTTCTATCCTCCAGGGAATACATGTTGTGCTCCCTCAATCTCTCCTCATAGGGTGGATCCCCCAGCCCCTAGATCATCTTAGTCACCCTACGCTGCACCTCCTCTAGTAATCTAATGTCATTTTGTAGGTATGGGCACCAGAATTGTACACTGTAGTCAAAGTGTGGTCTTACAGTGATCTATACAGTGGCAGGATGACCTCTTCCTACCTGGAGATGAGTCCCCTGGTTATGCAGCCCAGCATTTGATTGGTCCTAGCCACTGCCCTCTGGCACTGTACCAATACCTTCATATCCGCTGTGATTATTACCCCAAGGTCTTTCTCTTCCTCAGAAACATACACCTGCACTCTCCCCAGCCAGTAGGTGGTCTTGGGGTTTCTGGTTCCAAGGTGTATGACCTTGCACTTCTTAGCATTAAACCCCTACTGCCATTCCCCTGATCATTGCTCAGGTTTTGCCAGATTATCCCTGAGTTCTTGCCTCCCTTCCTCACCATCCACTGTCACACATATCTTAGTGTCATCAGCGAACAGGCTGATTTTACTCTTGAGCCCATCGGTTATGTCTCCCATAAAGATGTTAAATTAAACGGGGCCTAGCACCGAGCCCTGGGATACCTCACTGGTCACTGGCCTTGGTTTGGAGCTTCCCCCCTCACAATTACTCTCTGCTGTCTGTTCTGTAGCCAGCTAGTAACCCAACCCACTAGCTTGTCCCCAACCCCCAGGCTCCTCAGCTTGCCCAGCAATCTCCTGTGGGGCACTAAGTCAAAGGCCTTACTGAAGTCTAGATACAAAACATCCACAGCATGGCTCCTGTCAACCTCCCTTGTGACCCAATCAAAAAAGTCAAATAGGTTTGTCTGACATGATCTACCTGAGACAAACCCATGTTGCCTTTCATCCTGGAGACCATTTTCCTCCAGAAAGATTATCAATCTCTCCTTGAGAATGATCTTCATTAACTTCTCCACAATGGATGTCAGGCTTAGCGGTATATAGTTACCTGGCTCATCCTTAGAACCACTCTTGTGAAGGGGCACTACGTGGGCCATCCTTCAGTCCCTGGGCATGCGTCCTGTCCCAGCGAGGTGTTAAACAGGTCTGCCAGTGGGACTGCCAATACCTCAGCCAACTCCTTCAGGACTCTTGGATGCACTCCATCCAGTCCTGGGGCTTTGTTCACCCTCAGGGCTTTCATTCCTTTTAGAACTCTATCCACTTGGATAACCCCATCTGTCACCTCTGCACCCCCTTTGCTTGCCCCTCCTTGCCCTTGTGGTATTGGCCTATCCTTTTCATTAGTAAACAGAACTGAAGTACTCATTGAGGGCTTCTGCCTGATCTTCCTCATTTTCTGTCCAACCCCCTTCCCTCTTGATCCAGACAATCTCATCCTTACAGTTTCTCTTTTCTAGTATGTACTTGAAGAAATCCTTTTCCCCCTCCGTGATCCCCTGTGCCAGTCTCAGCTCCCTTGCAGCTTTAACTGCCCTGACCACCCTACTCTCTTCCCTGGATTTCTTTGTGTACTCGTCCTTGTCCTCTTCCCTTCTAGTCTTTTGGTATCTGTTGAAGGCCAGCCTCTTCTCCCTCACCTTGTCTGCCACCTCACTGCTGAGCCAGCTTGGTTATTTAGACCTGGACTGCTTGCTCTGGATCTTGGCACATGTGTCAGTTGCATCTGTTAGGCCATTCCTTATGATGAGCCACTTCTGTTCTGCATCCATCCCCGGGCAGACTGAAGCAAGATGCCCCTCCAGGATGCTGGCCATCCTGATGAAATCTGCCTTTCTGAAATCCACCACTCTCGTTCTGGTCCTGGCAGCCTCCTTGCTGGTGTGGAGGGAGAACCACACTGTGTAGTAATTGTTACCTGCTAGAGGGTCCTGCACAATGACAGGTTGGACCTGGTCCCTGCTAGCTAACACAAGATCCAATATGTTACCCCCCCGGTGGGCTCCATCACTCTCTAAAAGGTAGATGTCCTATATAGCCTCCAACATTATCTGTTCTTTTGTGGTAGAGGTAGCTGTGCTGCTCAAGTCAACCACAGGCAGATTGAAGTCACCCACTATGACAGTGCTTCCCACACTGCTGATCTTCTGAATTTGCTCCCCCAACACCCTGTCAGTGTCCTCATTCTGTAAGGGTGGTCTATACACCACCCCTAATCTAATCTTCCTTCATGTGGAGTTTTGGAGTTGAAATAATAAGGCTTCTGGCTTTCCCTCTTCCCCTTCTTTCCTGGTACACAATATCCCCTCCCACACGTAGAGAGCTACCCTGCCCCCTTTCCCTCCTTGTCTATCTTTCCAGTACACCTTGTATCCAGGGATTGTGAGGTCCCAGTCATGGTATTTTGTGGCCCAAGTTTCAGTGACAGCCACAATATCTACCTTTCCCTCTGTCACCATTGCCCTGAACTCGGCTAACTTATTTGCCAGGCTCCCTGCGTTCAAGGATACTACTCTCCAACGTGTCCCCTGCCGCTCCTTTCCCAGTCTCTGGCACCTGCTACTGCCCCCTATTTGACCCCTCCTCCTGTTTTCCTACAAGGGAGGCCTTTCAGTCTCCCTTTTCTGGTGATTGCCACTTGCATACCCCTGCTGGCTCCCCCACCCCCCAGTTTAAATCAATTTTGATCCTGATATATTCTTCTAGCTGCTGTTTCAGGATCCCTAAGCCCTCCTTACTGAGGTGCAGCCTATTCTGTGTATAGAGTTCTTTCCTATCCCATGTGCTCCAACACCGACCAATTCACCTGAATCATTGGTGTCACACCAACCACCCAACCATTTATTGAACACCTCAATTCTTTGTTTCATAGTGGAACTCACCTTAGGTACTGGGAGAACCTCAGAGAATGCTACTAATCTCCCCACCTGCATGCAGATTCTTCCTGCCTCTTTAAACCTGTCTTGTACCTCCTCTAGACTACTCCCATCCAGGTCATTTGTGCCACATGCACAACCATGTGAGATTTATCCCATCCCTTCCCAACACACTTTGCAATGAACTGTCCCACCCTCCCTGCTGTCATTCCTGGCATACACACCACCCAAGCATTACTTTTTCTTGCTCCCTTCCTCCAATCTTACTCCCTTCAGTATGGACTCTCCTAGGATGACTACCCTGTCATCATCCACCTGCCCGACACCCTTGATGTCTCCCCCCCGATACCTGAGCTAGGGGTTCTGCTCCCCTGCTGCCTGTCACCCTCTTCTCTTGCTTTCCTGCACTCATTTCCCCCTCCTCTGATCTTCCCCTTCTGCCAATTCATGATTCCTTTCCAGCCTATCCTCTACACCACTCTTGTATTCGCCTATCCCCTCTGCTCTACTCTTAGGTCTGTCCTCCACTCACCCATTTACACTTGTTTCTTTGTCTTCGCACCTTAGTGTAACTATACCATCACTCCCTCCTTCCCTCCCCTTCCCCACTCTTCTCCTTGTGCTCTCCCTTCCTAAATGATTGCTTCCTTCTCCTCTTACCACAAGTTCAGCCTTCCCCTTTTTATGTTCTATGTTGTCATCCTTCACCTTCTGCTTTCTCAAGCTGGCCAATACTGAGAACCTGTTGCTAACCCTTACCTCCCAGCCTAAACCCACTACCATTGGCCCACCCTGCTTCTCCATTCCCCCGACATGTATCTCATTCATCCTCCCTTTTCCCTCTTTCCTTACCTCCGGCCACCTTCCCAACCCTGTATCCCCTGGACTGCTACTACTGGCCCTTTTTTCTCCCTTCCCCACTCTGGCCTATACCCACCTGGCATGGTACTTGGTTGATCCCATCTTACCTCTGAAGGCCCCCTCCAATGCCCCCCTGCACTTCTCATTCCCATCCCCAATTCCCATCACAATCTTCCTAATTCCTGCCTATGTTGGCCTAGTTGTCTACACACTGGACATACCATTTCCCGTTACAGAGTCACCACGAAGATGGCTGCCCCACATTCACTACTGCCCACTACCCTGCCTGCATCTCCATGCCCCTCTTCCATGCAGCCCCATTTATCCATTCCAACCCCTGCTGCCACTGTATGCCTAAGTCCCCTTGTGTCCACATTGCCTTTGGATCTTTTCCCTGCTTCCACCTTGTGTCCCCCAATCTTGTTCACTGCTGTCTAGCATGGCCTGCATGCCTGCAGTTTTTCCTGCTGGCACCCTACAAATGCTACTCTTGATGCTACACTCATGCATCATGGCACTCACATGTTGGGGTTGCTTGGCCCCCTGGGAAATATATAAATGGACTCTGGCCTTCTGACTGGCCGGCCAGGTCACGTGACTGACTGGCCTCCCCTGAATCAGTCCCTCCCTCTGCGTGCAACCACCCATCTCCTGAACCCCCATCTCATCAAAAATCCACCACTGCACATCAGTTCCCATGGTTCCCCACAGTTACAAGCACTGAGAATGTAAATATAGTAGCTCACCGCCCTCATTCAGAGCTCCATTCTGGCTGCCTCCTGCATCGATCTGTAGGAACTACCAAAGTGACGTGCGTCCTATTCGGTGGTAGAAATGTGTACTACAGCATAGGCATTCACCATATAAGAGGAGGACAAGCCCTTGGGGGCATGGGCCTACCCTCTGCCTGTGTCCAGAACCTATCATCCCTGCATCCCTGCATCTCTGGTTTCTATTTCCATTCTCTGCTATTCCATTTACAGGGTGTGAAGGCTGCTCCTTCTCAGCCTGCCTGCCTGCCACCTGCACTGTCGGTGTCTTAAAAGGCTCCCTTCTGTAAATTTCATATCCAGACACTGTGCAGTTCAACTCCCCTGATTGGCTAGGAGGTCCTACATCAGAGTGAGTGAAACCGCAATGGCTCAGTCAGATGAAAAAAAAAAACAAGCAACAGAAATAAAAGCAAGATCTGTCTCCCTATGGTAGGTCAAGAAAATAAAACATTTAATCACCACAGAATACCAGTAAAAATAGCCTTAAGATTCCACCACCCCAATCACACTCTTATGCTCCCCAACTGCATGCCACTGGTACTTCAGATGTCCATGTAAGCAAAGCAGCATCACCCTAATTTAACAACCCAGGTTAAACAAAAGCAATCCGAATACTGGTGGCTCCTGGTGCCCAACTGATTGAATTATAGGCAAGGCCACTGTTTTTCAGTTTTTTTTTGAAAATCCAGTAACATTCCGGAATTAGGGCTGCATAGTAACTGTCCAATGCTAGTTTGAATTGGTCAGTAGTTTTACTTGAAACCACAAACTCGGGAAATGAGTTCTAACTAACAACAACTCTTTGGGAGAACCAGTTTCCTGTATCATTTTTCTTCTAGTGTTCACCCTTAATCTGGGCAAAGTGCCTTCACAACCCTGCCTGGTGAGGTTTAAAGTTCAGTCCCAAACATTCTCTAATATCATCATTGTTTAATGCAGTATGAACCAAACACATTTCCCCTCTACTTCTATATTGTAATGAAAACAAACCCTGGTCACTTAGTCTGTGTTCATAAGTTTTATCCCTCATTCCTGCTATACAACTTGTTGCTGTCCTCTGGACCCCCTCCAGTCTTCTCACATCCTTTTTGTGATGTGGTGCCCAAAAGGGTCCACAGTACTTGAGATGTGGCCGCACCAATGAAACATACAGTGGCATGACCTCTTCTCTCGCCCGGATCTTGATATTCTTTCTGATTACTCCCAGGATACTGTAACCCTTTTTGGCTACTGTAGAGCAATGTTTAGAGAAGCTAAGAGTGTCAGTAATGACAACCCTCAGATCCCTTTCCAGCTCGCTGGTTTTCAATTCTTTTCCATCTATAAAGTATTGATACTTGTGGTTTTTAGACCCAAGATGCATTATTTTACACTTTTCCAGGTTGAATCTTAATTTCTTTTTACTAGTGTTTTTGAATAAGACATTAATGTTGGTTTGAAAATCATTTGCATCTCCTGTATTTGTAACTAGGGCCCCTATTTTAATATCATTGACAAATCTGGTTAACCAAGCATTTTTATCTGTACTTAGTGATGCTACTAGTATGTTGAACAGTGGTGGGCCTAATACCGATCCCTGAGGGACTCCACTGGTCACTCTGGACCAGTTGGAACAATTTCCCTTTATAATAACCTGTTGCTTCTGGTCCGTCAACCAAACTGTGATCCAATGTATGACAGCCGGATCCAATTTCATCTCAAATAGGTTATCGATTAGAAAAGCGTGAGAGATACTGGCAAAAGCTTTCTCAAAATCAACATATAAAATGTCTACTGAAATGTCATTGTCTAGTGCCTGGCTGACTGGCTCAAACAAAACTTGTGAGGTTTGTAAAGCAGCATCTGCCCCTAGTGAATCCATGCTGGTGCACATCTATTAGACCCTGAGTAATTAGATGTTGTTCAATTTTCTCCTTTATTAGTTCTTCCAGGACCTTCCTTAGAATGTTAGTAAGACTAATAGGGTGGTAGTTGGAAAAGGATGATTTTATACCCTTTTTATAAATAGGGACCACATAAGCTGTTCACCAGTCCTCGGGTACCACGCTCTCATGTAGGGACTTTTCGGATGTTGCATGAATAAGTTCACTTTACTCAGTAGCTAACTCTTTTAGTAGTCACGGTTGTAGCCCTTCTGATCCTTCTGATTTATTGGGACCAGTTTTAAGTAGTTTCTCCTTTATCATAACTGGTGTTATTTTAATTTTTCCTGGGTAGGTCACAGGTTGATAAGTGATAATTTTGTCATTTAATTGGTATATACTAGTGAAATGCTCACTGAATTCTTCAGTAATCTATTTACAGTCACTTATTTTGTTACCCTGCTTGAGTGGTCTCACAGTATTGTTTTTGTTTCTAATACTCCCAGGGTGGGATATTCAAAAGGGTTGCGCCATGCGCAATAGGGTTGCGCATGCGCAAGTCCGAATTTGTGCCAATCTGCGATATTCATCAGGAGGCAGTTGCGCCACTGAAAACAGGCTGAGCAACAGCGAATGCAAAGGAAGGAATGCGCAACCCAAGGGGTGGACCCATGCATAAACAGCGTAATGCGATATTCAAAGACTTGCGAATGCAACAGCGGATGAGCTGGAAGGTGCTTATGCACTGAAATGAGCCAAACTAAAAGGCTCAAGGAAGAGGCGCAAGAACGCTACAGGGAAGCCACATAGGTAGGAGAAACTGAGGCAATAGGAAAGAGTGCAGGCCAGGAGTGCACAGGATAGGAGAGGGACAAGGAGGGTGTGTTGGGCCACAGACTGCAGGGCCAGTAGGTGTACCCGTGCAGTGGAGGTAGCAGGCAGGACAGCGGGGTAGCACAGCAAGAACAGCCAGGGGGAACACAAGCCAGGGACATGGATAGTGCCAGCTTCCACATGGAAGCTGTAATGAGGGGGGTGAGAAGGCATGCTGCAGGGGGACGTGGCCGTGGAAGGGCCCATCGGTGGTATGCCCCCAACAGGCAGTACCGTGCCCGCATCAGCTTTGAGCTGTATCCAGACGTAGAGATTGTGGGCCAGTACCACCTGAACAGGGCAATACTGAGGCGGATCTGTGAGCTGTGCAGTGATGTGATGCAGGCACCCTCACGACGGAGTCAAGCTCTGTCAGTGGAGACAAAGGTAACAGCTTGCATGTGCCTGCTCACCACGGGTACCTTCCAGAGGCCAACAGGGGACACCACAGGCATCACACAGTCGGCCATGTCACGCATCCTCACCCATTTCCTCAGCGCACTGCTGCCACATGCTGCGGAGTACATCCATTTCCCCAGCACTGCAGCAGAGCGTACAGCAAACATGCAGGAGTTCCACAGGGTGGCACGCATGCCTGCGTTAGGGGCTAGAGACTGCACCCATGTGGCTATTTGCATCGCCACCCGGCCCCTGATGGGGCTACACACAGGAACAGGAAGGGCTTTTCCAGTGTTAACTGCCAGGTGGTGTGTGATGCCAGTGGGCTATAATCAATGTCTGTGCCACACACCCCTGGTGGAGCACATGATGCCTTCATATGGTATCAGTCCACGCTGTGCCATTGATTCACGAGTGGGACATCCCCACATGCCGCCTAGTGGGTGAGTACGCATGTAGGAATAGCAAACTTGGGGCAAGGGTGGAATGCTACAGGTGCCATGGTAGGCACACAGGGATAGGGCAATATGGACCTGAACATGATACTTATCTCCACTATCTCCACACAGGTGACAGCGGATACCCACTCCGTCCCTGGCTGCCCACACTGTACCGGCACCCCATGACCCCATTGCAGCAACGCTATAATGAGGCACATGCCGCCACACGCAATATCATCGAGCAGGTGTTTGGGATGCTTAAGGCATGCTTTCGATGCCTAGACACCTCCGGCGGTGCCCTACAGTACAGCCCCTCAAAGGCCTGTGGGATATTTCTGGCCTGTTGTATCCTGCACAACATGGCCAAAGACTGTGGGATAGCCATACAGGTCGAGGAGGGGGACAGCGATGGGGACACCAGTGACGCCAGTGATGATGGCGATGAGCAGCCCCCCCTTTGACGGCGGGACCCCCGACTGATCCGGCAGGCCCAGCTGCACCAGGACACCATCATGGAGGAGCATTTTGCATGACACAGGTAAGTCAAGGGCCATGTGCAACCAACACTGTCCAGGCGCATCCCACAGGCACACAGGGTAACACACAATCAGGGTGCATGATGGTAGGGAGTGTAAGGGTCCAGGCAACACGAACACACCATCAGGAGGGTGAACAGTCATATGGACACACACACACACACACAGCACAAAGCATACATGGGCAGGTGCACAGCAGAGCAGGAACAGACATGTCAAACACACAGATCCACAGACCACCCACCACCTGTACTGTCCAAGTACGTGTGTCAGATGCTGGGCACCCTTGCACCTTGGTGTACAGTACAATGCAGGCATCATCATACACACGCACCTGTGGACAGCAGTCAGGTGGGTGTGCAGGTGGTTCGTGTGTCGGCCTGTTGGGCAGGGTACCCACCAGTGCACTACCCACCATGACATACATTGCAAGGCGGCACCAGACAGGGCCCGCACTGGGAGACAGGTCAGTCATGTTGCACTGTGCCACGGCCACCTCGGATGCATGGGCGGCCCCGCTCTGACCCAGCAGCACTAGCAGGCTGAGCATGGGCCACATGGGGTGGCACCGATGGACCACCAGGGGTCCCACTGCACGATCGTGACCTTGTCCGCACAGGGGTCTGCAGCATGCCAAACATACCTGCACCAGGGGTGCTCGGGATGGCCACATCAGAACCCAGCGTCGACAGGCTGGGTGTAGCACGATGCCGGGAATGGGGAGTGGAGAGCGTACTGTGTGGGGTGCGTGGTACAGGGGCACCTGACTGTGTGTCCAATGCAGCCACAACAGCGACCAATGCCTGGGTCTGCCTGTCAATGGCGGCGGTCACATCCATCCACATTTGGACCATCTCTGCAAGGATCAAAGCATTGTCCCTGCTGTGCTGCTCCACAGCCATGCACAGTGCCTCCACGGATGTTGCAACCCACCCCTGCTGCTGTACTGATTCCCACACCAGGCGGGTGTGCTCGTCAAATGGGTCCTGTGCCACATCGGCATCCTGTCCCCCAGGGTATGGAAGGTCCTGATGCTCAACACCCCTTGAGGGTGGGCGCTGTTCACCAGGACCAGGTATGGGAATATCAACGGGCGGTGTGCATGTGCCACCGCTGGACCCTGTACCTCCAGACCTGGTGGGTGACTGCTGCTGCTGCCCCTCCAACTGCTGTGCCCCAGGGACCACTTGTTCCACTGCTGTGGCCGCAACAGTGCCAGAGACCTGCACAGCCACCGTGCTGCCCCACGTGCTGACAGGCACAGCCTGGGACTGTGCTGACATGCTGGCACACACGTTGGAACCAGCTAGGTCCAGGGCATGTGTTGGCCTGCGTAGTGTCCGCATGGGACACACACGTGTCACTGCCCATTGCAGTCCCTTGCATCACCAATGGTGCAGGTCACGCAACAGCCACGAAACACAGCATGCTGGCATGCTTGCATGCCAGACTGCTGAGACACAGGCTGTGCACCCCACACCTGACTCACTGACAACAGAGGTGGCAGCCAGCATGCATGCTGGTGCAGTGCATGCCGGCTGGCGAAAGAGGTGGATGGACCCTCCTCCAACTCTGGCAGGTCTTCCTCACTGCATGGTCCCACCACCACCATCCCCTGCAGATGAACGGGATCTGTAACAGAAAGTGAGGACATGTTAGTGCATGTGATCAACCTTCCCCCCCAAAACACCACCACCATGTCATACCATGCAGTGATGGGCTTCCACCTGTCTGGAATCCACCTCCTGGTATGCCTTCTATAGCACTCCACTGCATTGATGCAGCCAGTCGGTCCTCAGCCGGTCAGCTCCCGCCACCGCTGGCTGGCCTCGCCTGTGCTAGCGTGGTGCCGCCCCTGAGGGCTGCCACCTTTCCTTCACCCTTCTGCGGTTTGTCCCCATCTTCTTTTGCATTCCTGCACGGAGCGCTGGTGGCTTCCATGCAGGTTCACTGCCGAGCTTCCCCTCCCATGCAGCCAGCTGGCCTGAGGGTGCCCGCCATCCACTCAATAGTGGCTCCTCTTCCAGGTAGGCCTGGAAGAGGGCCTCTGTCTCCACCTTGGTGAAGTTGGGCCTCCTCCTTCACCCACCATCCTCACCCTCACCTTGGCTCTGCTCGGTCATGTCGGTCTGTATGGGTGGAAGTGGACACCTGTCACTGTGCAGTCTACAGCGTTATCCCATGACCATTGGCCAGAACATCACACAGCATGCAACTCACCACTCACCTGCAGTAACGAATCTGGCCAGTGCAGCCCAATGTCGCGTATTTATAGCACAATGCATGCAAATTAGGAGTGGCTTAACTTTAATGACATGCAAATTGCGCCACTGTGCCTTTGAATGGCTGATCAGATGATTTGCATGTGTCGGCTGAATATCGTGCCGTTGCGCTTTGTGCAATACGGTTGAGCCCGCTGAGCCAATGGTGCATTTCTGTGACTGCGTAGTACACCGCATTGCGCATGCCCAGGTAGCTTATGCAGGCATCTGCCGTGCTGATGACGTGCTGTGCGCGATCAGCAATTCAGGACACGGCCACCATTGTGCCAGTGGCGCTACAGCGCTGGTCACCAAATGGCGCTGTGGCACAACTGCGCAATAGTCCACTGTGGCACTGGCACGCAGGTGACCGGTGGTGCAGGATGTGTAGACAGCCGATGGTGCTGTGCGTGGCCTTGCGCCATTGACCCCTGACCTTGTGCCCAACCTTTTCCCCCTGGCGCTGTATGTCTGGCATGTATACGGCTCTATCGCGCTGTTCGGTGACAGCGCGATAGGGAATGGCAGCGCTGTACCGACAGTGCGATAGGGAATGGCGGCAATGTACCGCGCAGCACCTCCAAGTGGGGTTGCCGTGCTGCGGAGCGCCATATTGTCTACTATAGCATTAGAGATGGCATGCAGGAGAGCCCCTCAATGGGGTGCCCTTGAGCTGGCCAACCTTGTGGCCACTGTGGAGCCACACTATGGCCCACTGTTTGGTGGGGTGCCACTGGACAGGGCCAGGACCCAGGTCTGGCAAGAGGTGGCCACTGACCTGGAGGCAGCCACTGGCTGCAGGAGAACAGCTGAACAGTGCAGGCACCGGTATGGGGACCTGAGACGGAAGGAGCCGGAGCTACTTGCACGTCTGCAGTCGCATGCCAGGAGGGGCGTGGTGCCTCATCCAGGTGGGTGATACGTCTACACACTTGTATGGTCCATATGGGTAACACTGTCTTATGTGTCCAGCACATAGGGGAGGGATGGTCTAAGGTTGGCTGTGGCGGTGTTTACAGGGTATGGGATGGGTGGGTCTGGCTGGGTGGGTGGGCACACAATTGGGGCAGGGGAATATGCTTTGGGATTGTACTGATGTGTTTTCTCCTTTGTTTCCCACAGGCATGGCCGAGCGGAGGAGGAATATGGAGCAGCAGCAGAGGGTGGGGGATGCTGCACGGGGGCATGTCGGGGACCAACCCCAATGCCAGCAACATCCCGATGAGGGTGAGTGCCATGACACCATGATTGCTATTGCATGCTGTGTGACAGGGTGGGAAGCAGGGCATGGCCATCATCCATGGACACCACTGCCATGCACGCGACATGTGACAGTCAGCACTGTCCAGTGGCACTGCATGTCTGGGAGTTCGTCAATGGTGGTCCATGCATGCACTGGGCACATGGCTGGCACTGCCTGCTCACCAGCCATGTTACTGTACGGCTTTGGTTGTGCTGTGCTGGACATGGGCGGTGGGTGTGTGCAGTGGTACACATGGCTGTTGCTGCCTGGTTGGGGATGTCTTGTGGACACGGTCACTGTGGGTGGGCACACACCATCACAGGAGTGTGGCACATGGTTGTATGCCATGCATAATGGGGTGGGCTGCAGGGGGATGGACAGTCACACCCATTGACTCTGATCCCTTGTCCTAGGTGTGCGGATACTCCTGCGAATTCAGCAGTCCATCCAGGATCTTGTGCGGGTGGTGCAAGAGTCCCTTGCCATCCTGAGGGATCTTCAGCAGCATGGGGTGAGGAGGAGGAGGCGACCCAGGCAACAGCCCCAGGCAGAAGAGGACCAACCTCCTCCCTTTGACCAACCCTCACACCCCGCCTTCCCTCTCCTATATGTTCACCCCTGCCCCTTACCCACCCCTACCTTGTTCCTGTCCCTCCACCCCATGTTTGTACATAATTGTAAATAGTTGTTGTTATATTTTTTGAATACAGTTATTTTGATATGAATACTGTGGTGGTCTCTGATTTGCAGCTGGCTATAGGTGCTCAGTTGCAGTGGTGTGTATGGCATCTGGGGTGGTTCAGTCATGGGTATGTGTGTGTGTGCATGGGGAAGTGTCTCTGGTGTGGGAGTGGCTATCAGTTGGTATTTGTGGTGTGTGTGTTGTTCTCTGTGCATTGCATTACTGTGTGCAGTGGTCCATGGTGCCTGCTTTTTGTCCACTGTGCCCCTGTCAACCCATCCTTGGCCTGTGCAGCTGACACCCTTGCATGTCTGTGGCCTGCAAGGTCTGCTGCCTTGTCAGTGGTGGCTGTCCCTGCAGGTCATCCACTGTGACCATCACAATGCTGGGTTGCCTCCTGTCAATGGTGTGGTGCATGTTTGCCTCGGGTGACACTATGGCCTCCGCAGTTGCTGTCCCACCTCCATGCTGTGGCTTGTGTGTATTGCAGGGGCTGTGCACCACTGTCTGTGACTTGTGATCCAGGCATATGCTGGTGGCATACAGGGCCACAGTTCATGCACAGAGTGGGTGTCACCCCTGTGCCATGAAGGACTGCAGGCTGTGTGTGCACAGTTTTCATGGGCCAACACTGGGGACTTGGTTGCCACACTACTGCGTCCCTGTGTTAGTGTCCTCATGGGTATGGGTGTGTGTTTGCCCCTGCACTGTGTTGCATCCAGTGTGCTACATGCTTCCACACACCACTGTGGGTGTCTGTGCTGCCTGCTGTAGCTCATGGTGGGTCTGGCTTGTATGGTTCTGTGGTACACGAGGTTGCAGTGTGGCAGTGGGGTGGTGGTGGTATGCATGGGGATTCCTGCAGTGGTGGTCACTGCTCATGGGGGGTGTCTTGGGGTCATGGTGCAGGGTGTGCTGTGCCCGGGGGGGCTGCTGTGCCATGGGGTGGTCCGTCCTCCATGTGTGGCGGTCTCAGCTTGCCGGTGGGTGTGCTGGGGCACCATGGCCTAGCTGTGCTTTGTTTGCTTGTCCCCATGGGCCGGTGGATATTCCAGCCCTCCACCAGTTGTGCTGTGCTTGGGGTGTGGGGGTGCATTGTCAGTTCTGCAGTGTGTTCCTGTGCCCATCTGTGGCATGGGTGGTGGGCCCCTACCTACCTCCCTGGTTGTGCAGTTCCATTACTCTGCTGCTGGGGGGCTCCCTGCTTGTGCTATGGCACCTCTGGGCTGCTCAGCTGGGCAGCCCTTGTTGCGCCATAGCGCATCATCTCTGCTCAGCTTCCCCTTCCTGGTTGCGCTATAGTGCAGGTTGTGCAATATTCAGACGTTGGCTGGTTGCTCAATTTGGCTTGCTCCATGTTTGAATATTGCGTCTATTGCGCATGTGCGCAATTGACTTGTGCTTGCTCCTGCTGTTGTGCTCTTTTTGGGCTCAGTTTGAATATTCGGCCCCCAATATAGTTATAAAAGGCCTTTTTATTATCACCCACTTTATTAGCTAGTTTTAATTCCAAATTCTTTTTAGCATCTTTAATTGCCTTTTTTAATTTAGTCAATTTGGCCTTATACATGCCTTTATATTTTTCAGATCTTTCTCAGACAGATTTCTTATAGGAGCAATTCTTGGCATTCGTTAATTTAGGTTATTGTTCAACCAAAGTGGAATTTTACCTTTACTATTATATTTCTTTATAGTGGGAATGGTATTCTTAGCTAGGTCTTTGAGGTATGCTTTTAGTTCTGTCCACATCTGATCAACTCCCAATCCCTGAAACTTTGTGGCCTAGTCCCATTTTAATACATGTTTCCTCAATAGGCTGTAGTTTGCTTTTTTGAATCTTCTAATGTTAGTTACCCCTGGTTGATTTGAGGTTTTAATGTTTATACCAAATTGTGCAATGCTATGGTCACTATCAAGAAGCGACTCCCTTGTGTTGCAATATTCCACTGAATCCCTCATGTTTGTGATCACCAAATCTAATATATGATATCCTCGGGTACTTTCAGTCACATGGTTGTCCAGACATAAACTATCCAATAATCTTAGAATTCCTGTTCCATAGGTTCAGATGCAGACCAGGTTTCCCATGCTATTCCAGGAAATTAAAGTCACAATTTATCAGAAGAGTTTTACCCTGATCCATTTTACATATGTTGTTAATACATTCTAGTGTTTTTTCTTTATCCAGTGAAGGCGGCCTGTAACAAACACTCACAATGATTTTCTCATCTTTCTGAGGATTAATCTGTACCCATAGTTGCTCTAGTTATTGTGTATGAGTAGTCATCTCAACTGCCTTTATATAGTTTCTTACGTACAGTGCCACTCCACCACCCTGTCGATCTTCATGGTCTCTGTGGAATACTTTATATCCTCTTTCTGTGCCCCATTAATCCTTGAGCCACCAGGTCTCAGTGACAGCACATAATACTATATTTTCTCTAATTAAAATGCATTCTAGTTCCTCCTTTTTATTTTTGAGGCTCCTTGCATTAACTAGAACATTCCTCCATTGTGATAGGTCAACTTGAGTCCTACGTTGTCTGCAGCTTAACTGGTGACCCCTCCTCTCCCTCTCTTCAGTATCTAGTTTGAATCAGACAGAATAATTTTGTTTAGTCTTTCAGACAGTACTCAGGTCCCAATCCTGTTCAGATGTAGCCCATCTGATACATATAGCCATTGAGCATATTCAAATATATGCCAATGTTCTAAAAACATTAAGTTTTCCCTACTACACCATCTCTTTAGCCATCCATTTAGCCTACGTATTTCATTATTTCAATAGGGACTTGCCCTAGGGACTGGGAGTATTTTGGAAATGACCAGTGGACAATTTCATTTTTTTAATTCACAACCGACTGCCTCAAATGCCCATTGTATTTCTGTATTACTTCTTTTCCCCACATTGTTTGTTCCAGTATGTAAAATAACAAGGGGGGGGGGGGTTGTAGTAAGTTCCAAGAAACCTGGGATAAGTTTGTGCACATCCTGTATCCCTGCACCTGAGAAAGTGAAGACAGCCACCTAATCTTTTTTTATTTTTACACAATATCCTATCGGTATATTTAACCATAGAATCTCCAGTTACTACTACATGTTTTTTTCATTGGGTTGGTGCTGGTTACCCATACTCAGAGCCTGGTTGATCTGGACAGTTCCTATTTCATTGTTTGATTTTCCTTGAATGGAACATGCAGCAATATCAGCTGGGGTTGTATCCACTACCATGCTGTTGATGGGCCTTGTTATTTGTTCATTCTGTTTCGATTTGTGGGACCCCATTGAGATGTTACTCAGCATTGCTGCTAGGTGTTATTAATCTTACTGGTTGCTGTACTTCCACTAAGTCATGCACATCCTGGGTTTCTAGTTGGTTACTTATTCAGTTGGTAGCCCTTCATATCTATTTGATAAATTGGTAGCTATGTTAATATCCATTCTATGGTTTTTGGGGCCTTTTGTAACATGAAACCAGCTATCATGTATATCTGAGTCAAGATCACTGTGATCCTCCATGTTTTCCTTCTTTTTTCCATCATGCCTTTATTAACTGAAGTCATGCTTAGGTTATGTTGCTCAGCCTGTAGTAAAGTTCTAATATTTTGAACACAGTTCTCTATTTCTTTTATCCCTATTTGGATTTTCAGTTTATTTTGTATAACTTTAACCTTCCCTTCCAGTTCTATAATATTAAGGTATTTAATACATCCTCGAGGCCCTAGCTGATCTTCAGTCCCCTCATCCCACATAAAGTACATGTTATCCAGTTAGTATTGGCTGCTTGTCCAGAGATACCCATGGTAGACATTTTACAAATTCCTACCTTTAGTTTTCTATAGTGTACCCTCCTCTTCCCCTCTTCCCCTCCTCCCTGGCTGACACGGCAGACACAGCTAAGTTGTTTGCCTTAGCTGTGTCACCTTTGCAGTGCTCACTGATGCCTAGGCTCTCCAATGCTCACCTAGCAAAACAGCTAAGTAGTGTGGGGACTGGAAGTGTCTGTCTGTCCTCTTCCAGTACCCTCACTAGACAAGAAAAAACAACCTATAGGTTAAATGCCTTTGAACTGCTCTTAAAAGGTCACCCAAATGGTCCACGGGGTATACAGTTAAAAAATGTGCTGTTTGCTCAAGAAATCCATTCCTGGAGCTCATAGCTCCAAGCAGGCACTTTCTGATTCCTTCTGTTACCTGGTAACTGCTCTGCTATGTACAGAGCACATCTCCTTGTACTCATGGAGTGAGTAGAATATAATAAAATAGCCCCTTCTGGCCTCAGGTGTAATAAATCTCTGCCACCCAGACTGCTGCAATGTAGGATATGATAAAAATACTGAGCACGCTCCTGTTTGTAGTGTGAGGACTGGAAGTGTCTGTCCACCCTCTTCTGGTACCCTCACTAGACAAACACCTCCAACTGACAGGTTAAATGCCTTTGAAGTGCCCTTAATAGGTCACCCAAACAGTCCACGGGGCATACAGCTAAAAAATGAGCTGTTTGCTCAAGAAATAAGTTCCCAGAGCTTGAAGCTCTGTGCAGGCACTTCCTGCTTCCCTCTGTTGTCTGCCAATCGGCCTCTCAAGACAGAGCACACCTCATAATTCCGTGTGGAGTGAGCAGAATAAAGTAAAATAGCCCTCCCTTACTGGCCATGTCTGAAATAAAATGCTGCCACCCAGACTTCAGCAATGTAGGATATTGTTTAGCTGGGAATCTTTTCTCTTGATGTTATGCAACTGACATATCAAACCAAATTTCGATATCTTCCATGATGACATAAAGAATTAGTTTAGTTGACATATTGGTCCTTGTAAGAACAGATCCAGAAACAAATGATTTGATACATTTTATTGGACCAACATAGATGTAACAAAAGAAAACAGTGCCTAAGCTTTCAGACCAACCAAGTCCTTCCTTAGAATCTTATGCCAGCTGTTTGGAAAATCACATTCTATTAACACACAGATCATACACAAAAAAACCCCAGAAAGAATTCTTATAGATTTAAAATATCTTTTTTTTTTAAATAACTGGCATTTAAATGGAAGAAACCAGTTTATGTCAGCTAGCTGTGTGAAGCATACCAAAGTCAAATGCCAACAGAGGCAGATAAGAAGAACCCTTTAAGAGGCTAGACAGTTTCACTAACTTACATTATGAATGATGCATGAGTGAGTGTGTTATGTAAATGCACTCTTAATTAAAAGCAAGACCTTTAGATTTAATACCCACGTAAGTATATGTTAAAAAATAGGGATAGTATTCCATGTTAAAATGTACTACAAAACAGGAATTTTCTATGTCCATACATGGGTATAATGAAAAGTTTCTCTAGTGTGAACAAACTGTTTCACAAATTCATACAGTATTAAACCTATCTGGAGATATTGTTTCAACCATATTTATTTATTTATTTAATTGTTATGATTTCGGATTGACACCTTTGAGCCTGAGGCTCTTTTACATAGGTTCCATGTCAAGAGACCAAGACAGTTACAATATAATGCACAGAGGTATAAATAATAATAAATGTACACAAATGGTATAAAATAAAAAAAGGATTAGTTGCAGCCAGAGGCACTGTCAAATTATCAAAGATTAACAAGATCACAAACAAGTTTGCACAAGCATTGTACAATGTATGTCCGCTTGTACTATTCACCCTGGAGGGATAAGTAGAATATTTAGAAGGTATTGGTATGAGATAGGAGATGTAGGTGGTATACAGTCAGTCATGAGAGGGTAATTGGACAGGTGAACATAAAAAGTGAGCAGAGGATAGTTAAAGTGTGACAATGAATAACAGGGAGGAAGGCAGAGGGCAGGCTAAGGAAAGTGGGTGGTATACAATGCTCTACTGAGGGGAAGAGTGATGAGGGAGTGTGTGTGTGGCAGCTAGGAAGATCGAGGAAAGTGAAAGATTGCTAGGTGAGGGAGGTGAGTGGTAGCCAACTGGGAAATGGGATATAGGGTGGTGGGTAGTGAGGGAGGACAGCAGCGGTAAAGAAAGACAGTGAGCAGGGAGGCTATGGTGTAGCGTGAAGGGCTAAGGGTAAGGAGTGGAGGCAGAATAGAGTAGGAAGAGATAATTGAAAAGCGGGCTAGGTGAGAGGATTAAATTTACTCATCCAGTTAATATATTCCATAAACAATAAAAACTTCAGTGCCGTAACTAGATTTTTTTTTACACGATTATATCAATTGTCATTATTAGTGCCCAATAAAAAAAAAACATAGCTACCAAGGACCCCCTAGTAAATGAGATATGCATCCTAATATGATTATTGTTCAATAATGTGTCAGTATATAATCAGTCTACTATATGTACAGTAACAGTCTTATGAATCTGAATCAGAACTGATTGGAATTAATCACCCCACCCCAGAGTAACACCATTATATAGATAACTAGTTGGAAGGAGGAATATGTTCACTGTGTATGTGAACCGAGTCCTAGTACACTGTATCATCATTATGTCATAAACCTGAATATAATCCTTACATCATAAACCCACCCAACCCCATCCAACACACAATCCCCCTACCCCATACATATATTTTTTTGGTGTGACACCAACATATAGATAACCATTTAAAAGGGACCCTATAACCATAGAATATTAAAACAAAAACACACTGAAATCCCATTATATGTCTGTCCTTAGTACTAAAGGTCTGTGTAAGTTTAAGTAGGGTAATGTGTCATAAAACCCAAATTTATGTTCATGATATCTTCTACCATATTGAGAAGCAAAATGAACCTGACCTCAAAATCCCGCCTCTGTTGTGTATTTTTGAAATGTCCTTTTAAGACCATTACTGACATATCTGTGATGGAGTGATTAGTCTGAGAGAAGAGCTGCCTCACTGTTTTTTCAGTCATCTTCATAGTAATAGTATGTCTATGCGAGTTCACTGTAGTGCAGAGAGATTGCTCTGTCTCTCCCACATACCTTGTTTGTGGACATATCTTGTATTGAATGGAATAAACAACATTCCATGATGTACATGTATAATTCCCCCTGTATCCTGAATTGTCTGTTTTGTGAAGTAACTACACAATCTGTAGTGGAAAGGTGCTCACAAGTCATGCATGCGGGGGTGATTACAGGGTCGTGTACCATTTAGTGTTATTGTATTCTGTTCTGGTGCAAGTTTACTCCTAACAATCAGGTTGGCTAAATTAGGTGGTTATTTAAATGATAGTAGTGGTAATTCTTGAAAAATACAGTTTAGGATCACATCCTCACTAAATATTGGGTAAAGGGTCCTTAGTAATCTTACGAAGAAGTTCAAGGTCAGGATGATATGTGACTACTAAGGGTATTATGTTGGTAGTGGTCCTTTCTTTATACTGAAGTAGTTGTTCCCTTGGTACCTGTGTTGCACGTTCTGCTGCTCAATTAAATTCTCTGGAATAGTGTCCCTACTCAATAAACAATTTTTTCAACCTAGCCAAATGTTTATCTCTGTCTGCGTCGCTTGAACAGATATGATGATATTGAAGGGCTTGACTGTAAATTATAGATTTTTTTTGTCTGGCTTGGGTGATTACTATTTCTTTGCAAGTATTTCTGTCTGTATGTTGATTTCCTGTAAATACAAGTGTGTAAGGTTCCATCCTTGATGGTGACTGTGGTACCCAGAAAATTAACACTGGTGGCATAATATTACAGGGAACTCTATATATATGGGTAAGGGTTATTAAATTCCTGAGGAAACTTCTTAAGTGTGTCTGTGCCCTCTGTCCAAATTATAAACAAATCATCAATGTAACAGAAATAAGTGAGTGGTTTGTGAGTACAGGGCCTTAAAACGTCCTCCTCCAAATTCATCATAAAGAGACTGGCATATTGCGGAGCCATTCCGGTGCCCATTGATATTCACATAGTTTGATTATAATGTTTACCACTGAAGCTGAAGTTGTTTTTGCGTTAGAATAAATTCAATATATTTCCCCACCAGTTCTGGGTTGAAGTTTTAGTCTAGTCCTTTCTCATGTAGGTATTTAAGGCAGGCGGAAATGCCATCCATGTGCTGAATATTAGTGTACATGAAGGTTACATACATTGTGGCTAAAGAGGTATTAGGTGGTAAGTCCTTATAACCAGAAGGTTTACACAGGAAGTGTGTATTGTCCTGAATGTAGCTGTCCCTTTCTATCACCAGAAGTTTTAAAATAGTTTTAACAGATCCTAAGATCCCCTCAGTCTGGATACCAGCCTGATACCATGGGTCTCCTTGCATTGCCAGGTTTATGGATTTCAGGCAGCATGTAGAATGTCCCTGGTTCAATCAGGATGAGGTCAGTTATTCTGTCCTGGGCATAGTTTGGAAATGATCCAATTAAAGCCTGTAGTTCACTTGTGTGTCTTGCAGTCAGATCACTCTCCAGTTCTCTGTAGAAGTTGCTAAATGACCCTGAATGATAAAGCAGGAGTCATGTGACTTCACATTGGGTATGATACGGGCCACATGTTGTGGCTCTCATCTTACTCAGAAATTTTGATGTGGCTCACAACCCCGGAAAGGTTGAACACCCCTGATCTCAGGTTAAAGTTATGAGCTGTGAACAAGCTTTGTACATCCACAAGACTAGGTTTGATTTCCACAACATACACTTGCATACTATGTGACTCTGAATGAGTCACTCAACCGCCCCAGGCTCCTGGGTCACCTCTGTACACAGGCACTTGTGCCTTGTGGGCTTTACCTGGTTACCAAAGAATTAATAAAAAAAATCCACTCACTCTCTAGCTCTTAACAGTTCTTTTCCTTTGCATTCACTATTTGATGAGTTTTGCTTGGTGCCTCTTTGGTCATGTCAGAAATAAATCACTCTGCTACATGATGGGTCGTAGTCATGTTTAGTAATGTATCTACAGTTACATAGATGGGGATAAGGCCCCAAAAATCACTATCCTTGTCAAAACTCCAAAACATTCTCTATTTGTACTTTAGGGTACCTTAAAAAAGGTTTTACCCTTTATACATCTTTTAGAGGAGCCGCATTTCTTTTTATTTCTTTCACTGTATCAGTAGGTGAGGTTTCACCACAAGACAGAGCCTTTCCTTTGCTGCTTTCTGAATTTACCTGAACTCTCACCTTGCCATGCTACTGCAGCGTGAGTTTAGCTGGTGTGCAGGGGCTGCATTACTGTTGGAAAATTCACTCTGGCACTCCTGGCTCGTATACTATCTCTACGGCGACAACTGTATAGCAATGTGGTCAATGCCAACAACATCGACACATCACTGTAAAGTCCTCTCAGGACTCCGGTATCCTTTCCCAAGGTCCTGCACCCCATCGCTGAATCAGCGCCATCTCGGAGTTGATAATAGTAAGTTAGGAGGGGTGCGGGGGGGCACAGCCACCCTCAAAAAAACAACATTCTACATGGCACCATGCCAACCGCAACTGCGGTTGACACAGTGGTGTCAGGGAAACGTCACATCGACAAGAAATTGTCAATGTGGTGCCATGGATCACTCCTGGCTGATGTCCACCCTTGCTCTGGGCACCTCACATTAACCAGGTCTTTACTCTCACCAGACAGTTTGCTGTGCACAAGTGCACCAGCTTCTACTTCAGCCTGCCCTCAGGCAGTGGCTGGCAATTTCTTCAAGCTCCCTGGCAGATGAACTGCCGCCAATATCCATATAGTACCAGCTTGGGAGTCCACACACAAATAGTAGGCTCACCTACTACATGACTCAGCAGCTTAGTCTTTGGCAACAGATATATCACCATCTTCAGCACAGCTGACATCAAGTCTCAGTCACAGACAGGACCAAAGCCCCCCCTCCCACAGTGAAAACACCCACATTGGCAAAATCCTCTGTGCATCAGAAGGCCACCTCAGAGTTCCCTTGATGGTAGCCCCTTATGATCATCACTCCCTCCCAGTGAACCCTTGCATTCCCACCAGAATTAATGGTGATCTACACTAAATGGGTTTTAGACTCCAAGTTCCCTCAGTCATCCTTCCATTCCTGGTATCTATCCTTGAAGGCTACCAGAAGGCTAGACAATGAGTTCTGCTGTTCTCACACAGTACAGGGCCCTGCACAAAGAAAGTTAGGACTCATCCACAGGAACCAAAGTGCCCTGTGTATCTTTCCCTGTGCAAAGAAACAAAAAAAATGGAATGCACAAAAAAAACTAGGAGTCACCTTTTGCTTTGCACCGGACCTCAGGAGCCCTGCAGAAAGAAAGTTACAGCTCTACTATCACAAAAATGAAGGAAATGCATTGCAAATAAAATGCATTAATGCAGATTAGGGTTGCTACCACAAATACTCAAACCCTCAGAGTTTTGGAATGTGATATTATGGATTTCAACCCAATGACCACAACGTTTGGAAATGTGCTACTGGGTTAGTCAAGCCTAACACCCACCTCTTGTCCCTCACTTCTCCATTTTACCCAAGGCTAAGATACAGGTATGGGACCAAGCTTCAACAGTGTGGTACATCATAAAGGGTCAATATATTCAAAATTTGTACACAGCAACCCTAATCCCTGCCCCATCTACTACCCTTGTAAATCCCTTCCAGTCTTGTTGAAGCAGTGGTGAGGTCTTCTTTGTGGTTGTCAACCATAATGCCCACCCCCAGCCCACAGCCTCCTGTCTGAAGCACAAGGTACATCTCTAAGCCAGTGCTTTGTAATGATACACTCTTCAGCAGTAGATCAGTATGGCTTGCCGCATGTTGCCAACAAAATTTGTCATAACTTTCTTCATGCAGGACCCTGCTGGCCCTTCATGAAGAAAAGATATCATATCTGACCCTGTTTGCTTAGGGGAGGGTGTGGGCATTAGGGTTGAGAATGCCAAGGAAGAACTCACCACTGATTCGACAGGACTCCTGGGACCCAAAACCCTAATATTTTTTTTTTCCCTACATTTGTGCACTTTGTGTTGTTCAACCCTAATGTCTGCATTAACATACTTTTTTTTTTGCCATGAATTTCCCTTCTTTTTTGACAGTGGAATTGTATCCTTATTCATGCAGGTCCCTGCAAGAAATGAAATAAACAGAATAGTGGAAATATTTCTAGCCCTGCTTCACCAACCAACTAATAAGTGAGAAAAAACAGTGTCTTATTACTTGTAGTTGCACCATTACATGTACCATCCTTGGTTAGATACAGTAATAATAATAATAATGAAGATTTCTTACCTGGGTCATGGGGAGTTGCGGGATTGGGTTTGGTTAGGCTAAGGAGAGCATCCAGTGTACCTGTAAAGTAAGAATAGCAATGGAGTCTCAAAGGATCTGCAACTGTTTAGTAACTGAGGCAAACAAGGTACTCTGAACATAAAACAGTGCTTATCTGATACACATGGTCAGTGTTCTCAGACACCAGGGCAAGCATCTTCATCATTTCAATAGACCTGTAGCCATAAAGAGGAAATGGGTTAGTATGAGTAATAAAAATACTAATCAGCCGTGTCAGATGGCAAGAGATCACAGAATCACAGAAGAAATATGAGTCGGGAGCCTAAGGACCATATGGACTTGTCCCATATACCTTAAACTGTAAATTTCTTTTCTCCCATAAAATCATCTAATGAGTTCTTAAAGCACTCCAGAGAAATGCTGTTAACCACATTTCAGTGTAGTTTGTTACAAATATTAATAACCCTTAGGTTAAACCAATTTTCCCGTTGGTTACTTCTATAGATTTCACCCCTTAATTGATATTGATGGGCTCTACTGTATCTGTCATTATTTCTCTATGACGTCCATTCCCACTGTGACGTCAGTCTTGGAAGAATTTAGTTCCTTGTCCAATTATAAAGTGAACAAGGATAAGACTGTGGTCTTCCCTTTAAATTGCAAGGCAACAAAGATGGATGGTTCAGCGGTGGGTTTCTCTTGGCAGACTAAATCCTTGAAATACCTGGGAGTCAACCTGTCAAGAGATCCTAGCAGATTCATAAAGCTGAACTTAGACCCCTTAGTTGCGGCCATTAGGCAAGATCTTACAAGATAGGCTTTGCTCCCCCTTTCTCTTTGGGGGAAAATCAGCATAATTAAAATGAACATTTTCCTCTGATTATTCTATTTAATCAATCGCTCTAATGTCTGGATTCCCTTGGCCTGGTTTAAAAGGATACATAAGATGATTTCAGACTTCATCTGGACAGTGAGGAAGTCCCGGATAAGCTATAACAAGTTCTCAGCCCCCAAGGAGAAAGGAGGACTTCGCCTCCCGCACTTTGCACTATATCACTGGGCTAGTCATGTGAATAACTACTTGAGATGACCCGCAGCGGAATTCCCCAAAATATCATACCCCTTCACTCCTATATGGCTGAGAATTGAAAGTTCCCTAATAAAGGTTAATGGGCTATCTCCCGGGCACTTCTGCATACTAGGTTAAAATCCCGACCTCCCTCGCTCAAAAGTAGCCCGATTGCAGTTTCAATAAGAGTTCACTCACAGTTATGTGCCTTTCTGAAATACGCACATACATTAGACCCTTCTTAATCATGGTGGGGGAACCCCAATTTCAATGTTGAGGGCAAACCTCTCCAACTGAAGTGGATCCCCCAACTGGGAGATCGTCCACTCAGTTTTTTTTACACTGGAAGACGACTCATGGTTAAATTCTTCTGAGATTATCCACAAAGCTCAAATCCCAAACTCTGCCATTTTCAAAATATTCCAGTTACGGCATCTATTGGTGAAATCTCTTGGCCCTGTCCCTCTGGTCCCTCCTAATTTGTCCTATTGGACAGAATTGATTTCCACGGCAGGCCTACCCCATGCTGTATCTAAGATGTATGGGATACTGCATAACTGGAAATGGCCAGATTGTTTTGGCCAGACCCAATTCTGGGCCTCACTTTTTCCCCATCAAGAAATTAACTGGCCTTTTTTATGGGTGAATTGCCACAAGTATATTAGATATGATAAGCTCCGGCTAATGCAGTTCAAAATCTTGCGCAACTACTATTATCCTCCTCAGAAGTTGGCTAGGCTGGGACTCCTGTCATCTAGTACCTGTACTCACTGCCATCAGGAAGAGGGGAATCTTCTACACATATTCTGTAAGTGCCCCAGGGTAGCCCCCCTTTGGCATGCGATTTGATCGAGGGTAGATCCATTACTAGGATTAAATGACCTCTCCACTTCCGAAATTTGCATCTTGGGAGAATTTTCCTCTGTTACAGTTAACAGTAGGAAATTTCATATTGCTCTGATAGCTATGTCGGTTAAAAATCTGGTTTTGCGCTACTGGAAGGACGCAACCGACATTGCTTATAGTGAATGGTTGCAAGAGTTGTTGGCAAATTTGTGTCTGGAGAATATTATAGCTAGTCTACATGGCCAGTCCCAGAAATTTCAGAGGACATGGGGCCCTTTACTGACATTGTATTCCTTACAGGCCTCATAGAGGTTTACAGTCCTTCTACTTTTCCTCTGGATATCATACCTGTGTGAAGAAATGGGGAAAGGGGAGAGTTGATCTAATCTCTGTTTGTTGGACCTGTATCAATTGTATGTATGCTTATTAGATCTTCTCTTCGAAAATGTATAAAATTGAATAAAGTTCGAATGGAAAAAAAAAAAAACATTACTGGATACAATGGTGGGGTGGTGAAGCATGGAGAGATACTACAAAACAGGCTTACAATATAGCCAAGTAACTATTAAAAAAAAATTAATGTTGTGATTCATGACGTAACTGTAAATCTTGATTTATGACTGCATTTGTGACCGTGATGATGAAGAAATGTGAATGCCTACGGCTGTACTTCCCCGGGCACCAATGAGCTGTAGCTTAAAACTCCCAGACTTAAAAACACATGTCAGTGAGAACAATGGTTGGGTGGTGAAACCTGGAGAGAAACTACAAAACAGGCTTACAATACATCCAAGTAACTAGAAAAAAAATAAATGTTGTGATTCGTAACGTGAATGATCGTGAATCATGATTTGTGACCGTGATGATGAAGAACATGATTTGTATCACGAGTGACTAGTGAAGATGGTCCTGACTTAAAAACATATTAATGAGTACAATGTTCATGCAGAATTAAGCACCACACCTGTCCAGTACTCTGAAGGGAAGCCAAAGAAACAACTGTGACTTAAGTTACAGAAGGAGATTGGGCCCTAAAGAGATGCAAATGCACAGACAGATTAAGATTGTGCTGTGCACTGAAGAGATGCAGGCACAAAGGCACAACACCTAACCAGTGCTCACTATCAGAAATTCAAATCTGAAATGAATACCTTTGCGGTTGGGGGCGGGGGGGGGGCAGTGTACTGTACTGCTGCAGTAACAGTCGCTAGTACTAGTACCAGTAAAGATACCACAAAGTAATACAAAAATCACACAGCTACAGTGGATAGCAGCTTCACATTGCTGAAATTATTATGTGGCACAATAAAAGGTGTCTTATTTGATGACACGCAGCACACACATACTCACACACACACTAAGTAATACATAGCAAATTAAAAACCTCAGTAATATAACCACATACTTTAAACAAACTAAAAATATGCACTGCTGCACCACAACAATCAGAAAAAAAATGGCAAGAAATATTGAAAATATTATGTGTACATTAATACAGTTATACAAGAAAAATATCACTAAAACCGAAAGCACTGTCTTTTTCTCCAAGTTAATCTACCTACACCACAGATACGCCCCTCCCCCAAAGCACACTTCCACTGTCTCTCAGTACACAGACTGAATGTTGTACATTAACATTCAAAATCCATACACAAACAATAAATGCTCGATGATATGAGCACAGGAGGGTTTCCTATAGTCTATAAACTGAAGTTTCAGCAAAAAAAAAAGACCCAAAAAGGCTTTTTTAACAGCTTTTTGAAGGTTTGAATCACAGAGAGCTCTCAGAGCAGATTGTTTCCTACAGTTTCCTACACACACTACCCCAAACTGAGGCTGTGCAGAACAATCTAGAGCCCATGTGACCTGAAATCCCATGAATCACTGCAAAATTCACCTTTGGAGCTTAAAAACAAGGTGAAGTGAGGTGAAGGGGAAGGCGGAGTAATTGAAGTCATTGTTTTCAATGGAATTCACGTTACACATTATAACATGAAGTACTCCGCTTCGCGTTGCGGAGCACTCTGTTAATTCACCTTCACTCCGCGAATCACTTTGCGGAGAGAATTGGAGCCACTTCGCCCATCACTAATTGTGGTCCATCATGTTGAAAGCCTTGCTAAGGTCCAGAAACAAGGTGCATATATATTGCTTGTTATCAAGTGAGGACTGCCAGTCATTTATAACCTTGGCAAGGGAAGTGGAGGTACTATGCATTGGATGGAAACTGGATTGAATTGGGTTTAGTAGCTTAAAACTTTCCAGATGAGATCTAAGCTGTTCATTTACTACCTTCTCCAATAGTTTTGACAAGGCCGGAAGCGAGGAGATTGGGCGGTAATTATTTAGGTCGCAGGGGTCCCCTGATTTGAATAGAGGGATGACATGTGCCATCTTCCAGACCTTGGGGAGGGAGCCCTGACTGAGAGTCAAATTGAAAAGGTGGGTAATGGGGGGGCCAAAATATAGTAGGCCAACTTCAGGAAAAAAGGCTCAAACATATCCGCACCCACACATTTCTTGGTATCAAGATGAAGAAGGAGATCCTCAACCTGTTTGACGGTGACCAGACAGAAAGAGAAAGAGTGGTAAGGGTCAATAGATTCTGGATCATAGCAATCAGATGACTGTCTAAAGAACTGTGCCCTGATGGCATTTGCTGGGGAGGTATCAAAAGCCATCCCTGCTGTGGCAAAGTGATTGTTAAGGAGGTCAAGGATCTCATTTTTATCTGTAATGTGGGTACCACCAGTCGAAATTTTGTGGGGAAGTGTGCCAGTGCTGTTATGGCCTTCTACCTGCCTTAAAGTTTTCCAAAACTTAGTAGCAGAGTTAGTGGATGCATTAAGCTCAAAGCGGAAATAACTAGACTTCACAGCTCTGATAGTTTTCATGCAAAAATTCCTTACGGTTCAGAAAGCAGACCAATCTGTGGCCAATTTAGACTTTCTGGCTCTTTTCCAAAGAGCATCCTTATGCCATGAGGCAGTCTTCAAGTTCTCCATGAACCAAGGACAGGATTTTCTTTTGGTTCTGCTTTTGGTAACTGGGGCATGGAGGTCTAGGGTTCCGATGAGTATTTCATGAAGTACCTCATGTGCCTCTTCCACAGAACATGCAAGGTAAAATTCCTGCCAGTTAGCATACTGGAGGTTGTAGAGAAAAGCATCTGAGCAGAAGTTTCTTTTACATCTCTTGTGGATGTATTTAGAAGAAAAGGAGGTTTGGATTTGCGCTGACCTTACGCATGCAATGGCACAGTGGTCGATGATGTTGTTAAAGAATACACCTGAGTGGAAGAAAAGGTGAGGCTTGCTTACAAGGATTAGGTCAAGAAGGGAGCTACTATCTGGGTTTTTGGTGTTTGGGCGGGTAGCTTCATTAAGGATCTGGGTAAGTTCATGGGCATCACCGAATTCTTTCAATGGTAAGGAGACTGGAGAGAGCCAGTCAAGGTTGAGGTCACCAAATATGGATACTTCAGATGAGGTGGTAGCTAGTATGTCACTTAGGTGTTTGATTAAAGAGAGGCTAGCTTAGGGGGGCCTACAGCACCCACTAATGAAGATAGAGGTAGATTTGGCTGGTTGAATTATTAGCATGAGGCAATCAAACTCCTTGGGGACTGTAGTCATGTCCACCATAGTTGCGGTAGTGTTGTCCCGGACATAGATGGCTACTCCCCCTCCCCAGGATTTCCTATCAGTACAAAACAAGTTGTACAAAGGAATGTTAACCTCATAGTCCAGGGTGGTGGGTCTTAGCCATGTTTTGGAGATTACAAGAACATCAGGAGAGCAGTGGAGGGTCCACGTTTTGATAGCATCAAGCTTTTTCAGAAGGCTGCAGGCATTCAAATGCCAAAAATTATAACCCTTTTAGTAAAGGTAGGTCAGCTGGGACAGGAATGCAGAGGGGGGGCCTGGGGTTTAATTCGATGTTACTAGCACAGATGAGTAGCAGCAGGAGCATCTTTTTATAGCACTAAGAAGTAATCAGAATGGCCAGATCTTAAGACTTTGGGGGTGGCAAGAGACTGGAGACTTAATTTCATATGTCAAGACTGAAGAGCACTTATAAAGTCCTGCCTGACCATTTAGAATGTGATTTCCTACTATCACTCTATTGATTCAAAAAAAAAAAAAGAGATAAAAGCAAACAGCAGCAACAGCCTTGCTGGCCTTTTGGAGGTACCATTGTTGCTGCTTGCTTTTATCTCTTTTTTTGGAATCAATATAGTGATACTGGGAAAGCACATCCTAAGTGGTTATACTGGAATTTGTAAGTGCTGTACTCTTCAGCCTTGATGTGTTTATTAATGTACTGTGCACTACAGTGACTCTTGAGCTACCCTTTTGTGTTTTTTATTAATTTAATATATACATTCTAAAAGAAAGATTAAAAGAACAACAACAAAGACTTTGTGTTCTCATCTGGATTTCCTTATAGGTTACAGCGACGTGGGTGGATAGCCTAATCATATTCTTTTTCCATTTTCATTAATATTGGATCCATGTCCTTTCAGGTAAATATATGTACATTTAATTCCAAATAAGATTCTATCTAATGTTACAAGGCAAGTTCAGTTTGCTATTCTGAATTACTTTCTGTGTTTTTCTTACTATTCCTGGGTCTCCAGAAAATGCACAGTGGCTCCTCTAGCTTTTCCTGCCACCTATGAAAGCAGGCAACTGCACTAACGAAAGGGAATGAATACCTTACAAGGCACTGATAGTTGCTACAAGTAGCAATGGGTGAGTCTCGCAAGTGTGCAACATTTTCATACATGCTCAATAATTTAAAGTTTGCACTGGGAAAGAAAATTGATCTCCATGTGTGCTCAAATCCACACATGCATGCCCTCTAAACCATGGGACTTAGATTTTACTTTTACATTGACTTTATTATTAGAGAAACTGGGAGTACATTTAAAAGTAAAATTTATTTTGGTTTAGAGCTTTGAAATGTATGGAGGGCTCTACCATTAATATGTGCTGTCTGACTATAGTTGATGATTCTATTCCCCATACTTACAATAACAGAGCAAAACCTAGATAACATTCATTAATGTGTTAGCACTCACTAAGTAGTGTAAACTAAGCACTTTGAAATATCATCTTTACTCCAAATATTCTGTCCTGTTCCATGCATGTGCCTTTCCTCAGTTGTAGTACATTGTTTCTAATGATGAATCGGGCATTACAATGGCACATTCAAGGAACAAGGTGACTTAAGCCAAAAAACATACTTCCTGGTGCACAGAGATATAATTATGGTTTAACTATTACTATACAAATTATAATAATGATATCATTTTTATCAGAATCTGTCTTATCAAGAATGAATGTCAGTGACACAGATAATAACACATGTGTCTTAGTTGGAATGTCAGGAACTCTGTGGTTGAGATTCACCTGGGAATGGTGACAAACACAGATGCAAATTGCCCATTGTCCCCTGAACTGCTCCCAGGAATGATGGACGCTACACTTATTTTACTTTTTGGATGCTCGTTGGCAATATTTATTTTTGGCACAAAGAATATATTTACATCCACAGAATATTATTACTTCACAATTCCACACATAAAATTCTTTAAAAGCTTCCTGGTTCCGGCCTCTGTTCTTCTTCTGGTAGTTCCTCCATCTTGACTTTCAGGGCCTGGACACTATGAATCCAGCCCCCTCCTCCACACCAGAACCAGGCTGGTTCTACCTACCTGGGCCTTCACCTTCCAGGCCCAAACACTTCTGAATCCAGTGCCTGGACCTATCCCCCTCCTCGTTTTACCACCATGTCTGGGTTCTTTGTCACCAGCCCATGTACCCTACCCTCTTCCTTCCTTCCCCCCTGCTCCCCAATTTCTTTCTTCCCTCACCCATGGGCATCACTGCCCCCTCCCGGGGACTCTGACCCAGCCCCCTGGCCTGTGGCTGCCTCAATGCAGCAGAAACACTGGTCCTATGCCCAGGGGCCCTAGGGCACTCAACCTGCCCTCCACCTATCTTTGTGCCAACCATGCCCTCTCCCAGATTCTTCCTTAGTAGGGTGGGAGGGTGGAAACTTCCCTAGCAAAAAGAGGTCATCCTGAGTCCTGTCTATACTCCCTTACGGGACCCCTGGTCAGGACTCCTGTGGGCTCCATCTCCAGCCAATCCCTGGGACTCTGGCATCCCCTGTCATTTACACTCTACCTGCTTGGTGATGTCACTAGCCCTATGCCTTCTACCGATCTTCCCTCCCCTTCCCCCACCCCTCCCCTCCTGTGTTTCTTCCTGGCAGGGGTCATCAGACAACCCTGGCCTGCCTTTTAGTGGCAAGCCCCATTGTCCCCTGAACCCCTCCCAGGAATGATGGATGCTACACTTATTTTACTTTTTGGTTGCTCATTGGCAATATTTATGTTTGGCACAAAGAGTATATTTACATCCACAATATTATTACTTCACAATTCCACACATAAAATTCTTTAAAAGCTTCCTGGTTCAGACCTCTGTCCTTCTTCTGGTTGTTCCTCCATCTTCACTTTCAGGGCCTGGACACTGTGACTCCGGCCCCCTCCTCCCCACCAGAACCAGGCCGGTTCCACCTACCTGGGATTTCACCCTCCAGGCCCAGACACTTCTGAATCTGGTGCCTGGACCTATCCCCCTCCCCACTTTACCACCACATCTGGGTTCTTTGTCCCCAGCCCATGTATCCTACCCCCTTCCCCTTCCTTTCCCTCCACTCACCCTTTTCTTTCTTCCACTGCCCCTTCTCCGACTTGCGATGGATGGAGGGGCTCCCTCCTTGTGGGCTAGTATCTCAAACCTTTGCTGGCTATCCTGTTCACTAGCTCCCCAATTGGCCTTAGGAAAAGGCACATGCCAAATTCTGACAGGTGGACCCCATCAGACCTGTACACCGCAAGTTGGTCATTGGAAATGCCCTTGTGCTGCAGGTGCACTCCCCCCATTTTGATTACTGCCCTTGCCACTCTTCTATTCAGATGCTACCTGACTTTTTGATCAGTCGAATGTCTTTAACTCCCCTTCAAACCCACCGGGAGGTGATGCTGGATGAGTCAAATGGTCACCCTTTGCCACCACCCTCTCAACTTCTCTAAATCCCCCATGATGTTCTGCCCCAATTCACCCCATGGCAGGCCCCCCAAATCATTGCTCCCCAGGTGTATAATAAGGCAATGTGCCCCATTGCAACTTTAACTCCTCCATTGGTGGCATGAGCTGTGCCTACCTCAACCCCCTAATGCCTTTCCACAGCACCCTGGTGTGCTCAGTATTGTATCGCAGCTCTACTCATCTGGAGGTGGTGACAGCAAACCTTTTAGCCCAATATACGAAGGAATGCCCCAATATCCAGATTTTCCTCTTGGAACCTGCCAGGGAAAACAAGATAAACAGTGTGAGTTGCTGTTGTCAATAACTGACATACCTCCTATAGCAGCTGGACTTCCAGTGCCCCACCTTTTTTAGCTTCTCCACTGAAGCCCCTTTCTCTGCTGCCTCCATGGCTGCCCCAATCCGAAAAGAATGTGGGTCAAATTCACTTGGATCTTCCCCAATGAATGCCAAGGCCCTCCTGAGTACCGCCCCTACCTGAAACCTGGTGACTGAGGAGCCATCTCCATGCCAGAACAAAGCCCCCCAAGTCCTCCCTAGAGCACTGCTGTATGCCTCCAGTGCATTCACTGTGCAGCTGTTGGACTGAGGTTGACTCATCAGTGACACCTGGGTCTCCTTCCCTCTTTGCTCTGTCTTAGACCTGGCCAGGTTAATGAACACTCTGTCACATCCCCATAGGATGTCCTCATGCAGCACAGCCTGCCCCACAGCTGTTTTTCATGGGGCCACCACTTCCCCCATCCGGAATGCCCCTGCTGCCATAACTGCAAACATGGCCTGGAATAGTGCTCCCTTCTGGGCTGAGGTGCATACCTTCTGAGTAGCCCATAAGACTTTTCAAGCAACTTCCCTCTGGGGTGCCTCCTGTCCACCCTGGCCACCTGACCCCTCTGCCAGCCTGAAACAATGTGTTTTATTCTCCTGTTGGCTGCTACATCGGACCAGCCCCTGTCCTGACATTCCCAACTGATTCCAGCCAAGTGCACCACCATTGTGGCGTGGGCCAGATCTTCTTCCCACTGCTCCACCACAAACCTCCTTGCCTGCTCGTCCAGGGCAGATTCATCCCTGTCCCACCCGTGCTTCTTTCTGAACTCCTGGAGCCTTGCCCACCCTGCTTCATAGGCCCTCAACATGTTTGCTGACCAGGAGCCCCAGTACATTGCCCTGGCTGTGTCCCTCCAGCCTCCCACAACAGGTCCTGGATCCTGGTCCTGTGTGGTGCTACCTGAGGCCTCAGTTCCTGAAACCTGTCGAGCTGTAAACAGGAAAGACTGTTAGCTACTGCACTCCTCAGCCCCTCAATATGCTGCGCTTTGAAATACAGGTTCAGTTGCAGCCCCAACAAGACCAAGCACCTGAGAAGAGTGCCCACCATCTCCATCCTCCCTGCTTGCCAAATAATGACCTCAACTACCCCTTTGTTGTCACACCAAAACAATATGCACTTCCCCTTCATTCTATCGCCCCACACTTCCAGGGCCACCCATATCGGGAAGATCTTCAAGCATTTGATATCCTTCAACACTATCCCTTTGTCCCACAATGCCCCCATTCCCAGGGCACTTGAAGCATCCATGAACAGCTATAAGTCTGAGTTCCATTCCCACACCTCCTCCTGCCAGAATGTCACCTCATTACAGCTGTCGAGAAACTGTTCTCATACCTGGAAGTCCTCCTGCACCCGTCTCGACGCATCCACCCAGTGTTGTGGCAGCTTAGCCTTCCCTATGGCCCCTTCCCAGCCTCCTTGTAAATGCCCTGCCTGGGCTGACGGCCTTGCAGAAGAAATTAAGGTACCCCAGCAGTTGTTGCATTTGTACCAGTGGTACCCTCCTCCTCCCTGTAACCTGGGCTAGCAGGACTTTAAGGCACACCACTTTTTCCCCAAGAAGCCAGGAGAAGCCCTCCTCCATGTCCACCTCTATGCCCAAGAATTCTAATCTCTGGGCAGGGCCCTCCATCTTGGCCTGTGCCAGTGGCATCCCTCTCTGCTGGCACATTGCCTTAAAATCCCGCAACATCCCCTGATCCTCTGTTCTTGATTCCCCTGATAAGGAAGAAATTGTCCAGGTAGTGCACCACCCTCCTGTGCCCATACCTAACCCTGAATACTATTGCACCCTGGTGCCGAATGCTTCAAAGGTAGGAAAAGCCACTGAGCTTCCCATGGGCATGGCTTTATCAAAATAAATGCTCCCATGGAATTGAAAACCCAACATGTCCCAGTCTTCGGGCCTGACGGGTAAGAGTCAAAATGCCGACTCTGTGTTCGTCTACACAAGCCATGCCCCCTCGATAGCCCTGATCAGCATTATGGCCTACTCTAGAGAGGTATACTACACCACCCTAAGGTGATCAGGTATGCCCTTATTCACTGATGAGCCCTTGAGGTAGGATAAGTGATGGATCAAGCAGAATTCCCTTTCCACCTTCATGGGAATGACACCCAGTAGGGAAACTCAGAAATGCACACACAGGGGGCCCACCAATGGCCCTCCACCCTGCCGGCCTTGGTTTCCTTTTCTATCTTGGCCCCTACTATCCCCTCCTTCCCCTTCACTGACCCGAGATTGTAGGCCCACATCTATGCCCGGCCCCCCTGAAACCCCAGTGGGAAGCCCACCCGGAAACCTTAGCTGAGCAGCTCTGCTGCCTCCCTATTCAGGAAGTCTGGGGTCCATCCCTCCACCACCACTAGGGAAATAGTAGTACATGCCAGTGCATAACCCCACTGCCCTCCCTTGGGTGCCCTGTTAACGCCAAATTCCAGGAGCATAGTGCTACTCTCTATGGTTTCCTCCTCAGCCCCTGCCCTGTCCCACCCACTCACCCTGAAAGGACTGTTCATAGTACTGTCCACTGTGCAGTCTGCCCCTGTCCCCCCTTGCTGGCAGTTGGAGACCAGGTGCAACCCCCTCACTTGGAACAAGCATGCTGGAACTTACAGTTGCCCCATGTGCAGGTGGCCTTGTTATAACCCCAGCATGTCTTGGACCCTGCAGCAGGCTTGGTCTTCCTTATCTGCTCGCACCCGGCCCCGCCCACTTCCCTAGAGAGGGTCCTCACCCACAACTCTGAGAGGCTACAGTCTCATCTCAGAACCCTTTTGCTTCCATCCTCTTCTGGAATGCCTCGTCATACTTGAGCCATCTATACCTGACTTTGGCCTTGTACACATCTCTGATAATGGACATGTACATCAGATGGGGGATGGTGAGCTCCAGCTGCTTCTCCAGCACTAACGCGCTGTAGATGATGAAGCCCCCTTGCCAATTTTCAATTGTCTTCCCTTTTTACTTTGCCTCCTCCATGTTGTGGCCTACCATTGCCAGGGCCACCACCATTTCAGACTTCCCCACTGACTCCTTCTGTTCATACTTAGTGGCCGTGTCCTTGTCCACCAACCCGAAGATGTCAGTATGCTCTCCCTTCCAGATTTTTTTCTTAATTGAAACCGGGATATGGTCCCCAACTGAGCAGCCAGGAGGCCCCTCGTACAATTTCTGGGGTGTCATTTTGGCCCCCCCTTTTGTGCCCCAGCCCCTTTACTTCTTAAGGCCTGTATGGCCCACTCCATCTATTCTATCTCTGTGTCCCCCCTGTCACCCAGCAAGCCCTCTAAGTACTCTTTCAGACCGTTTTCATCTGAGAGGTCCATGTCATTCTTATCCCCATCCAGGCTTCCATCGTCCAGTTCTATTGCGTGCAGGGCTGCTGGGGATGGGCATGGGGTTTGACATTTCCTGTCTTGGTCTCTTGCCTCCTTTTCCCCTGCTTGAGTACTCCTCTCTCTCCTTCCACTTTCTTAGTGCCTCTTTGTCCAAGGATGACCCGGTGCTGCCGGACCAATATTTTGTAGCTAACAGATATTGTTTTCTATAGCCCGACTTGCCCCCCCTCGTGTGTCTAGTCCTTGTCTCTTTGGTCTGTGTCAGTGTTGTTTGTCACTGTTTGTGCATAGACTGGCCACCTATGTGATTATTATTTATTTTATTTGTCTTGTCCATTTTTTATATTGTCTTCTAGTCCCCCCCCCCTTATTTTGGCAAGTCATTTTATATTATGTATATCTGTTAGAATACAAAGTGTAACTGTAGAAATATATTCTAAAAATCGTATGGCCCCTTTAAATGGCCAGAATGTTGAAAGCCATATTTAAATGTTTCCCTTGCCTAAATGAGGCTTCAAACACTCATTTCTTGCCCAGAATAGCCTTAAACTTGAGTTATTAGTCAGTAGATTTAGCGTTTTATTCAAACGCTTCTTCGCGATGCTTTTCTACGAGCTGCATGAACGTGCACACTATCGTGCAGCTCACAAACGGCGCGATAATCACCAAAGTCATTCCCCCTTCTGCAAACAGCTTGTGAAGCGGCAGCACTGTTCTTTTTAGCACTAAATTGCTTCCTTATTCAGCCAGTGAGGACATTTTTTTCCCCCTTTCTGGTGAGTGGAACTGAGAAAAGCTGTGTTTCAGCAAACAACATAGTGTTGCTTTTCTTTCCTCCTATATTCAGTCTGCCCTGTAAAGTTACACTAATATAATTGTTCAAGGGCATATGAAAATTATAAAAGTAAATCAGGAGAGCCAAAGAAATGTTTTAATACCTGGGATAATATGTGATGCAGGAGCATATTAAGAATCCTTTCTGGTATGCACTCTCCCTAGGAGCCGGCCGACCATAATGTTGTTGCTTTTATACTAAAAGGAATACAAAGGGGAGGGACTTACTTTACAAACACCAAGTTGAGAAGTTTAAAAACAATATTAATACTTCTACAACTCTCATATGATTCTCAAAGTGAATTGTTTATATGCTTTAAATAATGCAAATAATTAGTTTGTACAAAAAGTTACTAGTCTATTTGAATGATAGATGTTTCAACCAATGAGAGGTTGTTCTAGACTATATATTGCCAGCATCTCCAAACAGGAGATCAGAAGCAGCAGAGAATGTTGAAGCATATACATCCATAACTAGTGCCCTAGTTAATTCTTCAGTGGAAGACTGCTATGATTTGTTGTGCCTTCACTGTTATTTTGATTTTTATTTGATTTTGTTGAGATAGTCTGCATTTGTTTTGCTATATATATTTTATTTGGAGTTCTTCAATAAAGCAGCTGCTGAGATTCTACTGAAGAGCACAGCCTGTGTCTGAGTCCATCTGTATCCCACGTTTTCCTCTTACACTGGGTGTCAGAAGTGGGATACTGGTTATATATAACTGGGAGAGTCTGTCCGAGACTCTGGTGGACTCTATATGCAGGAGGAAAAGGTGGACCCTGGTACCTTCCCTGGAGTTGCTACTCGCTCAGTTACTGCGGCCTATCAACTACCTTTGTTGCCTGGACTAGAGCCTGTTGTGAGAAAAAAGGAAGGGAAACCTATTTCTAAGATGGAAGAAGAACCCGAAGCACAAGCAAGTGGAGGAGGTACAGGAGAGGAAATACCCCCTCTTGAAACCCACAAATTGGTAAGATGGTTATGCATGCACCAGGTGGAAATGGAGAAGCAGAGGGAAAGAGACAAGAAAGAGTATGAGGCCAGATGGACTGATACCGTAAGGGCAATACAAGCTCTGGGTGTCAATAGACCTCCAGACCAACCAGCTGGGGGATATAAAGACATTAAACTGGTAAAGCTAACAGATAGCAATGACATTGAAGCTTATATCATGACTTTTGAAAGAGTTACCACAGCATGCACATGGCCCAGGGACCAGTGGGTGATTCGTCTGGCACCTTATTTAACTGGAAAGGCCCAACTTGCACATAGCCATGTGGAGGTTGCACATGCTAACAACTACAACGAAGTTAAAGCTGCAATTCTAAAATGTTATGATATAAATACTGAGACCTACCATCAGCGGTTTCGGACTTATAATTATCAGAGTGCAGACAACCCTCAGGACACCTATATACGTCTAAAGGACTTATGCCTTAAGTGGTTACAGCCTACCACCCGGACACTTGACCAGATATTGGAGACCATTGAACTGGAACAGTTTATTAAAATTTTACCTCGAGATGTTCAATTGTGGGTGAAAGAACACTGACCCGAGACCTCGGATACAGCGAGCCGTCTTGCAGAGGACTTTATTGCCGCCAGACCTACGCAATCGAAGGGGACGATGCCACATGTTCATCAACCTACTGTTCCCAGACAAGCTGTTCCCTCTTCTACTCCAACAAACTGAGCAGCCAGGAGGTCCCTCGTACAATTTCTGGGGTGTCATTTTAGCCCCCCCTTTTGTGCCCCAGCCCCTTTACTTCTTAAGGCCTGTATGGCCCACTCCATCTATTCTATCCCTGTGTCCCCCCTGTCACCCAGCAAGCCCTCTAAGTACTCTTTCAGACCATTTTCATCTGAGAGGTCCATGTCATTCTTACCCCCATCCGGGCTTCCATCGTCCGGTTCTGTTGCGTGCAGGGCTGCTGGGGATGGGCGTGGGGTGTGACACTTCCTGTCTTGGTCTCTTGCCTCCTTTTCCCCTGCTTGAGTACTCCTCTCTCTCCTTCCACTTTCTCAGTGCCCCTTTGTCAAAGGGTCACCCGGTGCTGCCGGACCAATATTTTGTAGCTAACAGATATTGTTTTCTCTATTGACTTGCCCCCGTGTGTCTAATCCTTGTCTCTTTGGTCTGTGTCAGTGTTGTTTGTCACTGTTTGTGTATAGACTGGCCACCTATGTGATTATTATTTATTTTATTTGTCTTGTCCGTTTTTTATATTGTCTCCTAGTCCCCCCCTTATTTTGGCAAGTCATTTTATATTATGTATATCTGTTAGAATACAAAGTGTAACTGTAGAAACATGTTCTAAAAATCGTATGGGCCCTTTAAATGGTTAGAATGTTGAAAGCCATATCTAAATGTTTCCCTTGCCTAAATGAGGCTTCAAACACTCATTTCTTGCCCAGAATAGCCTTAAACTTGAGTTATGAGTCAGTAGATTTAGCGTTTTATTCAAACGCTTCTTCGCGACGCTTTTCTACGAGCTGCATGAACGTGCACACTATCGTGCAGCTCACAAACGCCATGATAATTACCAAAGTCATTCCCCCTTCTGCAAACAGCTTGTGAAGTGGTAGCACCGTTCTTTTTAGCACTAAAGCGCTTCCTTATTCAGCCAGTGAGGACATTTTTTCCCCCTTTCTGGTGAGTGGAACTGAGAAAAGCTGTGTTTCAGCAAACAACATAGTGTTGCTTTTCTTTCCTCCTATATTCAGTCTGCCCTGTAAAGTTACACTAATATAATTGTTCAAGAGCATATGAAAAATTATAAAAGTAAATCAGGAGAGCCAAAGAAATGTTTTAATACCTGGGATAATATGTGATGCAGGAACATATTAAGAATCCTTTCTGGTATGCACTCTCCCTAGGAGCCGGCCGACCATAATGTTGTTGCTTTTATACTAAAAGGAATACAAAGGGGAGGGACTTGCTTTACGAACACCAAGTTGAGAAGTTTAAAAACAATATTAATACTTCTACAACTCTCATATGAGCATATGATCCTCAAAGGGAATTGTTTATATGCTTTAAAGAATGCAAATAATTAGTTTGTACAAAAAGTTACTAGTCTATTTGAATGATAGATGTTTTAACCAATGAGAGTTTGTTCTAGACTATATATTGCCAGCATCTCCAAACAGGAGATCAGAAGCAGCAGAGGATGTTGAAGCGTATACGTCCATAACTAGTGCCCTAGTTAATTCTTCAATGGAAGACTGCTATGATTTGTTGTGCCTTCCCTGTTATTTTGATTTTTATTTGATTTTGTTGAGATAGTCCGCCTTTGTTTTGCTATATATATTTTATTTGGAGTTCTTCAATAAAGCAGCTGCTGAGATTCTACTGAAGAGCATAGCCTGTGTCTGAGTCCATCTGTATCCCACGTTTTCCTGTTACACTCTTCTTCCGCCTCCCTCTGCTTCACCGCCACCACCAGCCTTGACATCTACCCCATCAATTTCAACGTTTCCTGCATCAAGTCCTCATTTTACAGCTGGGCTCGCTTTGGTGCCATGGTTGCTCCTACGTCACTAGAGGCAGAGGGGTGAAAAACAAATGTTCAGCCTTGCATACCATAACAAGACCACCCCTTCACCCTCCCGAGTTCGCCAAGGTCCTTCGGTGCTGACCCAGCCCGAGGGCCATGCAGGCCACCTTCCATGCCCCCTGGGGCTGGGCCTAGCATCCCAGCAGGAATCTCAGTGCTCTGTTGTACAAGCCATAGGCATTTTTTTTTTTTAGCCCCCCATCCCCCATGGGCACTATACCCCACCAATCACTGTTACCGTGGCAGCTGCCCTTCCTTTGCCCAAGGATGCTGCTCTGCTGCAAGCATCCTTGTTTTCATTTGTTTCTTATAGTCGCACCCCATCCCCTTAGGAACTGGGCCCAACCACCTGCAGGGCCTTACCCGCCACTGCTAGACTGAGGTCCCTGCCACTGCTCATTACAGGCATTAGCCCAGGTCAAGCTGTGCATGCCTGTATGCGTGATCACACTCTTTACCCTGCTGCTCTGTACCCATAAGTGGACTTCCCTCTACTGCCACCCCACGTGGCATGTGTCCTTGTACCCTATTTTGTTAAGCAGGCACCCTGGCCTTGCTGCCCCGCTCATGCATCTTGCACCTGTTCCTTGGTAAGTGCTAGGCCCTAAAGAGCCTCCTTCGCCCCTCTGTTCACATTCACATGCCCCCCAACCAGGCCACAAAACTGCATTGCCCACAGAAAAAGACAAAGAAAAACTCCCTCCCCCCTCCATAACCAAGGTAGCTGGAGACCCAGGATCAATTTTCCTGCTGTTGGTTCGCTCTCCTTGCTCTTTTTTTTTTTTTGTGCCTTTTATTTTTACATTGAGATTTTTGCACCATATTGATCCCATGAACAAAAACACCAGCCATATCCAAGCCACACACAATCTGCTGCACCTGACGCCTCCTAGGCCCCCCGTCTTCCCTATGCTGGCCCTCCTTGTAGGCCCAAGTCTCACCTGTATCTAGGAGGCCTAGTAGCCGCACCACTCACTCGACTGCCAGCATCCTTCTGAACATGCCATTGCGGACAAAATGCTGCTCCTCCGTTCCACATCCCAAATTTATTCCAGATACTAAAAGCCCCCCCCCAAGGTGCCACGAGGCTTGCCGGTAACCTGGGAATAAAGGAGCCACTGTCCCCATTGTTTGCTGGCTGCCCCTCACTCACCACAAATTCAGCAAAGTCCATTCCCCAGGTCCCCACTTAAGCACTGCAAGCAAACTTCCCTATTGTCCTCTGATTGGCCACCATGGCCACGTGGCCTCCGGGCCTGGACGCCGCGGATACAATAAATCTGCCTGCACACCACTACACCAATTTGCTGCCCCATCATCACAGAAAAAAACACCAGTTCACAGCAAAATTCAGCCTACCTATCCTTAACCACACCAAAGCCGAGGGCCCCAGAGCGAACATGTGTCTGTGTCCACCCCCCCCAATCATCCTCTTTCCTTCCAGCTGTTGAGCCCAAACTACTGCAAGTAGCCCTAAATGTTCTTTCCAGACACTGGGCCAAAAACTACTGCGAGGAGCTCTGCCTGTCCTCTACCCTTCTCCACACACACAGCCGAGCACTGCTTGCATTTTTTTTCCATGCTGTGCTGAAAAAAAAACTGTGAGGTGGAAAACCACCACGAGGAGCTCTGCCCTTTTTTTTTTATTGCACCAACACTGAACTGCAACATCGTGGTGAAACACTTCATAACATGCCAGACCTGGCTAGCATTAGAATGCCGCATACTCCATCAAATACCCCACAAGCTCTGCAATCCTCCAGGCACCCTTAAACCAGTAAACCAACCAGGCTTCCAGCTGCCCATGTTAAGCCTTTTACAAGCTTCAGGAAAAGTATGAAAATGGGACCCTCATCAGAAAAAACAAATGCTGAGCTAGCCAAGCCACTAGAGCTTCCAAATACATTGCAGGCAAGAGCCCTAACCACAACACCCAGCTCTTTGATCAAGCTCACAGAATGAGGGACCCACATAACACACTAACAGACCCATGCTCATTAAACATCACTTTCTTCTTCTTCTTTTTTTTTTTTTTTATAAAATAGGAAAGGAAAAATGGTCAGGCCTTGTTAACCATGAAGCCCAGGCTTTCCCCAACTTACACACAACAGAATAATGCCACCACAATTCAAACCAGCTGCCTGGGCCCACCATGGCCTAATAGGTCCAAACCACCCTATGTGCCTTACCTAAAGCTTTCCAACAATGTTCTGAGTTCTTCAATCTGAAAATTCCCAGCAAGAAAAGGTCATCCTGCCTGAGTCCTGGCCTAATATATCCCTACATGACCCCTGGTCAGGACCCCCCTTGGGGTTTCGCCCATCCAGCCAATCCCTGGGGCTCTGGCATCCTTCTGTCATTTTACACTCTACCCGCTTGGTGATGTCACTAACCCCACCCCCTTCTACCTGATCTTCCTCCCCTCCCCACCACCCCTCCTGTGTTCCTTCCTGGCATGGGTCATCAGACAACCTGGCCTGCCTTTTAGGGGAAGCCCCATTCTGGTGAACCTAGCCAGTGTCCTAGTTTCTGATTTCTTCTCCAGGAGAAACATGACTGTAAATGAAAACTAATTAGATAAACTGGAAATGCTAAGATAAATTCTGGTTAATCATAATATAGTGGTACTGTATACCATTTGGGGATATATTATTATGGTAGAGCCAGGACATGGTAAGAAGGCTGTTTAGAATATTTGGACAGGAATAACTCTGTCTGTCCTTCTTCCCAATTCATTCCTCTGTCTCTTAGCAGAGTCCCCACGTTGAAGGTCCACCACATCTCCCTTTGACATAGCTGAAGGTCCCAATCACCTCATCAGGGATGCTATTTGATGAGTTCCAGTCCCCAAAAATGTCATGATAAGCATTATGTATTGCAGAAGTAGATTGTGTAGTTACAGATGACTTTGGGTCTTTTCTAGTAATGCAACCATTGTACTGTGAGATCGTCATTTTTGCTACAGAGTGGAGTAGGGTAGGTGGCCTCTGTGATTCTTAACTTCGGGGAAAGGCACTCGCTCGGGGAGGAGGGTAGCACATGTTTAGGTGATGTGGAATGGGTGGGAGGGAGGAGGAGAGAATTTGTAATCTTCTACCAATGGCTATCATATGTTTTTTATTATAGTAAACTTCACTGTAACTGTAGGTGGAGGGGTGGCAGGGTGGGGGTACTTCATTTCTAAAGGTCTGTGTGGTGGGGGACCATTTGTACCAGTGGCTGTGGGTTGCAAATTCCAAGTCCAACAGGGAGGATCTGTGTTCTAGCAGAGCAAGTATCTGGTGCTGTCATGGGGTGGCTAGCCCCTACTAACAGACAGAACAGTTCGGAAGTCAGCACACTCTGACAAGAAATCTAAACAGATAACAAACTGAGTGCAACACTCTGAGACTGGGTTACTGCAAAATAGTAATCCATTTTATTTCACCTCGACAAACTGCAAGGTAAGTGCAATTAACACAGTGCAGACACAGTGAAGGTGCCCAGGCGCTTAGCTAGCATGAGTTTCCTCAGGAGGTGGACTTATACTTCTAACTGTCCTCCTTTTATACCAAGTGCTTAGGTGTCACTACTTTTGATTGGTGGATGTGGCTTACAATCAATGGTTTTCCTGATTCAAATGATTCTGGTGAGATTTGAACCCAAATGCCTTAAAAATTAAAAATACACTTAGTGCTGTAAACAACTTCACAGACATGGGTGCATGAACATCTATTTCAATATAAAGCTTTTACAAATAGCAAGAAAGGCAGAAAGCATGACTGGGAGAACTTGCACAGCATTATGGATACCTCTCTGAAAATTTTCTCATTTTGGACAGTGCTGATTTTACCTTATCATGGCCATGATCACTGTTAGACATTGACATCACACAGTCAATAGTAAAAAATATATATGTTTAAGAAGGCTAGCCACTGCCTCATGATACATAGTATTCAACTGAATAAATCACAGAGACATCTATTTAGATTAGAGTGCATACCAATATCTTATTTCACAATCCCTAAACTGAAAAAGATTCAGTTTGTCCTTCCAGCTCTAAATATACACAAACAACTAGGAGAAAAATAAAATAGTCTATTGGATGATTATACCCTAAAATTCTGAGCATCATACAAAAAGAAGCAGTATTTTATTGGGAGTTTTTTTTTTGGGGGGGGGAGTAGGTTATTCATTATAACCACTCAGTTTTGTAGTAACATTAAATGTCACAGAAAGGGCTTGAGGTCCCACTTTTCATTAAGACTAAAGGGGTTTAATGCTTTTAATTTAAAAATCCAGTAAAGGTTTCTTTGGAGTAACCTCTGGAGACAGGTCTCTCCCCTTTGTCCAGTTGCGACCATCTCAATGCCCATAAAGTGTACTGTTCTAGGATCACTGCTGTGTGCTTCCTGAAAGTGTTTGCCAACTGGACTATCAGTGTTGTTGTTCCTGATACTGAGAATGGGTTAGTTGCACTTGCCTTGTAGTTTGTTGAGGTAAAATAAAGTGGATTCCTATCTTGCAGTCTTGGAGTGCTTCAGTCAGCTTACACTTTGTTTTGGTTTGTTGTCAGAGTGTGCTGACTTTTGAACTGTTCTGTCTGGTGGTGGTTGCTTAAACTGTTTTAAAAGGTGGACCATTAGAAGGCAGACATCCTGAGCAAATACTTTTTTCTGTGTCAAAGAGAAAGGAGGAAGGGAGGGTCACAAAAAATAAACAGGGCCATTGGAGGGAGGGAGGAAAATACTAGTCCATTCTCAGAGGAGAGTGTCCTGAAGGGACTCTCTAATCTGAAAGTGGACAAAATAATTGGGTAAGACTGGATGCATCCAAGAGCACTAAGGGAGTTCAGGGAGGTACTAGCTGTACCTCTGACAGTCCTATTTGACAGCTTATTGGAAACAGGAGTGACTCCAGAGGACTGGAGGAAGGCTGATGCAGTCCCACTTAACAAAAGTGGTAGCAAAGAAGAGGCTGGCAATTATAGACCAATCAGCCTGACATTGGTGGTGGGTAAATTAATGGAATCACTGCTAAAAGAAGGGACTGTGGTATATCTTGAATCCAGTGGGTTACAAGACCTGAGTCAGCATGTATTCATAAGGTGGAGGTCATGTCAAACAAATCTGATTGAGTTATTTGACTAGGTGACCAAGAAACTACATCAGATAGAGCAGTGCATGGGACCTACCTACATTTCAGTAAAGCTTTCACCACTAATCCTCATAGGAAGCTAGTAAGCAAGCTGGGTATCATAGGAGTGGGTCCAAAGGTGATAAACTGGGTAAGAAATTGGTTTGTAATAGTTGGCAGAGGGTGGTGATAAATGGAATTCACTCCAAGGAAGGGAAGGGAAGGTGACCAGCAGTATGCCTCAAAAATCAGTGCTGGGACCAGTCCTATTCAATGTCTTTACAAGTGATGTTGCAAAGGGGTCAGAAAGGAAGGTCTGCCTTTTTTGCAGATGACACCAAAACCTGCAATAGGGTGGACACTCCACTGGGAGTGGAAAGGTGATCAGTGACCTGAGAAAACTCGAGGAGTGGTCAAGGGAATGGCAGCTGGATTTCAATGCATAAAATGCATAGTAATGTACTTAAAGGCACAGAAGCCCAGGGGCAGAGTACAAAATGGGAAGAGTGGTAATGATAACCACCAACTAGGAAAGAAATCTGGGGATAATCATATTGAATGAACTTGTGGTGGCCAGGAAGTGTGTCAGGGCATTTAGGAGGGCACCTGGGATGCTGAAGTGCATAGAGAGGGGTATCACCAGCAGAAAGAAGGAGGTGGTATTGCCTCTATATAGATCACTGGTAAGAGCACCACCTAGAGTAATGTGTCAATTTCTGGAGACCACATCTCCAGAAGGACATAGAGTAGAGGTGGTCCAGAGCGGGGGCAACTAAAATAGTGCAGGGTCAACATCAGAAGCCCTACAAGGAGAGACTTAAGGACAGAAATATGTACACCCTGGAAGAGAGATGGGGATATGATAGAGACCATTAAATACCTCACAGGGGTAAACAAGATACACAAGGGATATATTTTTCAGAAGAAAGATCTCAAGGATAAGGGGGCATGATAAGAAGGAGGTGGGTAGGTTCAGGAGGGATGGGAGATGTTCTTTATAGAAAGAGTGGTAGATCCAACAGAGGTTGTGGGGGAAAAACAGTGGTGTTCAAAAATGGTTGCACCTAAAAGTAGGCACTTGGTTGTCTAGTGTGCTTACCTGGTTAACAAAAGCAAATACATAAATAAATAAATAAATAAATAAATAGGATAGGGCATAAGGGAATCTTAAGAAATGGGAAGTGGGGGTGGGTAGGTGGATGTGCCAGAGATCAAGTAGGATCTGCTGTGATACTATAGGCAGAGAAAAACTGGCAGACTAGGAGGACCAACCAGTTCTTATCTGCTGGCAAAATTCTGTTTCATTTTAAAAGAAAAATCATCGCCACATGAAGCTGGGAAACTCCCACCAACTATAAATAACATGAAGGCCACAACTTCATACCAACTTTTGCTGGCATAGTAAAAGTTGCTTTATTCTTCTATACTGTATTTTACCAATTCAAATAGAAAGCTAGTAAGAAGTATTATATCTCTGTTGGGTCCTTCTTTCTGCATGCTATTTGTAGAGCTCTTAAACCCTGGTCTTGGGGTATGGATGTATATATATCCTGTGCATCTACAATGGCAAGTATTTTGCCATTTCAAATGTTTTTTCATTTTTTAAGTAATTTTAGTTTATGATCTTCAAAATATGGTTTCTATCTTTCACATTGTTCTGATTTTTGGGACCATAGGCTGAATGAACTATGTAATATAAAAGGGCAATAGCACCTAAACTGAATCAATACCTGATACTATGCAGTAACATTACCTGGAGGACAGATTTTTGTATTTGTCTTTGAGATTGTACAAACTATTGGAACATTTGGAACCTTTGGATATTTTTCACTGCTGTTTGGCTTTCACTCTTACAGATACAGCCCATCTGTGTTGTTAGTGTCAAAGCAACAAACACATCTCTTCTTGTATTTCCCTTGCTGGATTGTGAGGGAGAGGGGCACAGTTATCTCTGTTTTGTAGTTGCTTAGGACATTCATCTTTAAACTTGCACCAATTCTGGACTACAAGCCACTCATATTTGCCAACTGGTTTAATATAGAGAATAATGGCTGGATAGGGGGTTATAATGAGAATATAATAACTGGAGAGCGTTTTCTCCCATAGGGAAACCCAGTTATAATTCACCGTTATAACCCACGGGTTATAACGGTGAAAACATACTGGGTTTCCCTCACTCCACACATGTGCCTGCCTCCACTGTCCCCTCTCACAGTGCTGAACACTTCACCACCACCATCACTTGGCATTGATCGGTGGTAATTACATTTAAAAAAAAAACTTGCCTTTCAGCAGTTGATCTCCTGGAGTAATTCCTCCAATTCTGCTTGGATAAATCTTTGAAAAAAAAAAATTAGCAGCTGCTCAGCTGCCAACTGCAGAAAGTGCGTCATCCACGGGCTTCAACTCGACTGGACTGTGGCTATTTTATTTTATATAATTGCTGTAGCAAGAAAATGCTCCCCATCAATTATGTAAAATAAAACATGGGGTGGTATGTTTAACTCAAGATTTTACACACACCCTTTGGTATTGGATGCTTAAATGAACACCTCAAGCTTCTCTTTTGGGGTTTATATAGCATCCAACACCTCGGGTGTGTGTAAAATATGATTAAATACACCACCCCATACATTATTCTATATTTAACACCCCCCCCGAGGAGTGGGATGCACATAAACCCTGAGAGCAAAGCTCAAGGGGTTTATTAAGGCATCCCGCACCAAGGGAGTGTGTGTAAAATTTGAGTTTTACTCACATACCCAGCATTTATTTTATATCATTGTTGTGGAGCTTTTTTTTGCCACAGCAATTACATAAAATGAAAAAACTTTCCTGGTCAGCCATGGTCCCAGTCTGGCTTAAGTGCGGTCTGCGACAGGTGAGACATTTCATTTTTTTTTTTTTAGTTTTTCAGGCTCCTTTGCCCAGGCAGTCTTCTTCTATAGAAACTTTTATGCCACCGATTTTATCCCACAGTTTTCACCCCCCCATGATTTGGTCGCACACACACATATGGAGGCATGCACATGCTGCATTACGAGGCAACCACACGCTACTTGCCACCCCAACCTGCCAGCACTGTCCATTGGACTGCCACCCAATGGCAGTGGAACTACAGGGGGCTGACAGAGGTCTTCCCCAGGAGAAGAGAGCTGCCATTACAGCTGCTCAGTCCTGCTCCCCTCTTCCCCCAAGATGGCTCTCCAATGACCCTGGCTCATTCCCAAACCTGGGTCTCCGGTGTGGCGTGAGATAAGGCATCCAGCACCTCAGCCCTCTGTGCCACAGAGCTGACGCACCCAGGCAGTCTTTTAATACTTGAAGGGTGAAAATTTGGCAGTCTGTTTTGTTTATTTAACAAGATTTTACTTTCTGCCCAGATTGAGTGGCAGTGCAGTGCTCAGCGTGACATCAGGCAGATGGCCAGCTAGCACATCTGCAGAGCAGATTATAATGGCAAATTGTAACTGTGTTTCCCTGTGGAAAAAATGCTGGCCAGTAATTATGATGATATTGCTCCAGGAGCTGGAGGTGGTGGATCTTAGGCACAATGCTGTTGCCCTGTAAGGTATGTTACCTCCTACTTTGCTATATGTCCTGTTCTTTTATAGGTTTATTGACATGTTCCTCCACAACTTTAATGTATAATTCAACTGTGTCCAACAGACCCTTTGAAGACTGTGACTGGGTTTCACTTATACGGCTTCTCCTATTTTTCCTTTTCTCACATTCTTTGTTTTTATTGGTGGAAAGTTGTGGTTCTAGTCTAAATGTTCTGTAACATCTGTAAATCTCACTTTATTATTGTTCTTGTTCTCATTTCTGTGTTTCACTTTGTGGAAAATTGTGCTTCTAGACAGATTCTAACTTAACTTTCTACCTCACTGCAACATACTTTCAGTGAATTTGTTTTGTCATATGTAAAATACTCTCACACTGCAATCACTTTGGTCTTCTGGCCAATCAGTTTAAAGGTGAACATGACATCTCTCAAACAGCCACATACATTCCCATTTCCCACTCAGTGCAGATGGGTCAGGTGCAGTAGGAACAATCAGAATGGGAAGTGACAGGATAAGATGGTACATTCAAGTAATCCAGACACCATGGCAGCTGCTGCAGTAAACTGCTTCATCCCAAAGTACCAGTTCTTTTTCACAAGCAGTCCAGCCACCACAAGCCAAAGTCAGACCTAATGAATACCACACCCGCATGGCTCCAAGAATTGGCTAAGACAAAACAAACATAACTGCCCATGTAATTACATACCCACACTAAACTGCCACTTACAGTGGAGCTAGCCACAATGCAACACAAAAATGTGAGTGACATGTAACAAAATACTGCATGACATAAGGGCTTAATTGCCCTTCAGTTGCACTGTTCCCTGCAAATATATTGCAACATTTTGTGATATACTGCATCATTACTGTGTTGTGGCCTGGCTGGCACAGCTGTAGGTACCCAGGTTCTGTACAATTCACACAACTAATTTTGGAAATTATGTCCCTTGATCTCCCACCATTCTTCATGGTAGCAGGCACAGATATTCAAAACTTTGCCCCGGGGCTAAATTAGCACTGCCTGGTGTGCTAAATTAGCCTGGAAACAATATCCCACTATATTCAAAAGGGATAGCCCCAGTGCTAAACCAGCTGCATATAGCGTGCTATGGAAGCCGGGCAAACTGGTGCTGGAGTGCAGTGCAAATATAGCCCAGGAAATAAGACAACTCTAAATATAGCAACCAGGAAGTGCAAACCACAACAGCAGCCCAGTGCACAGCGACGTGAAGGAAGGTAAAGGTGAACTATGTGGCCAAAGTGTGTGCTAGCAAAGGAGTGGATTCATTAAAGCTGCAAGCACCAGCGCATGTGAAATTCTGCAGAAATGTACCATGTTTCTGAAATGTTTGCACTGTGCAAAAAACATTTTTGCACAGGTTTTGCATGGAACTAAGCCATTTCCTGGTGCTATCACATTTGCCTGGGGCAACAATTTGCTATATTCAAAAGTGACATGCAAATGAGCCTACTTGGGCAGTCTGTGGGCAAACATCCAGATCAGCATCTCATTATGTCCTGATTTGCATGCAGTTTGCCCAGCGCTATTGCAGGGTCCCACAGCTCCACCTGTAGGTCAGTATGGAAGTACAGGGACTGGCTAGGTCTGCCCACAGCTCCACCTGTAGATCAGTCTGGAAGTGCATGGTGGTAGCTGCAGGCTACATTTGTACAGAACCACATAGAATATTGTGCCCCAGGAGACTACACAGCACAAGCACAGGTGGTGGTGCTGCATGCAATAGTCAAACTGCAGGTACTACTACAGTGCACAGCAGACACTACAGTAACAAGGGGGCCAGTAGTGTGGGGGACAAAGTGATGCTATGGTGTGTAGCGCATCAATGATTGCTAGACATTACACAGTGACAGGCCAATCTTGCAAGTGTGTACTGACAGTGGACATTACTGTTATGCTGTCATGCGACCCGCAGACACTGCACCACTGGCATGGGATACTCACAGTGACATATACATATACATGGCCGACTGTGTGTGCTGCGATGTCTGTACAGATGTGTAATATGTAGCTGGGAGACGCATACCATCAGACAGGCACACTGGTGTTGGGATATTCCCTACACCAGACCATTTGCACTATGTGGATTGTCCCAGTCTTGTGGCAGTGCCCAGTATGTGGTGCAGACTGGCCACCTATACACCCTCCCCTCAACACCCTGCATGCTCCCAGTGCTGCATGTGTGTACTGGATTCTGTTGGTGTCCACTGAAGTGTGGTCTGCAGGTGTGTGCTGTATGGACACATTGCCATGGTCTTCACTGGGTGCCAGGTCACCAATTAATGCCTGGCATGATTGGGACTGGTGGCAGATGATGGCAGCATATGAGGTGCCATCTGTGTGCAGCATGTTTCTTCCATGTCTTGTTTCTTTCTATGTTTAATATTTACTGGTTAGGGTTGAGCAAAGCCACACAAAAGTCATGGAAAGCCATGAAAAAGTTGTGCAAAGTTGGTTTGCCCACAGTTAAGACTACCTTTTCCTGGGCGGTAATTTGCACCACATAAAGTGTTGTGCCAAGTTGCGCAAAAACACTTTGCACAGCACTAATGCACTGAATATAGCATTGCATTTGTATTCATGTACATGCCCCCTCTTTTTGGCCCTTGCATATATTATACTTTTGCCCAGTGCTAATGCAGTTCGCCTGTGCTATTTGACCTTTTAAATATAGCGGACCAGCGCAAACCCAGTGCAAACACTGTGCAAATGGTTTGCACCCAGCGCAAAGTTTTGAATATCAGGCCCACTGTCTTTTGAAGGCTCATGAAGTGAAGCCCAGACATAACACCCCCTCATGGTTCACATTTTATTGGTATGTTCTCCCCACTGTGTATGAGGCATTATGTATGCAGATGGTGGCACTACTGAAGGAGGCATGGGGATCACTTGCATTTCACTAGTGGTATCTTGCACAGTTCTACCAACCAAAGTTTTCTGAGTATCACTACCCACTGGGTTGTGCTCAGGTCATGCAACACCACCATTTCCACCCTGACTCCATCCTCACCAGCCCTAGGGCACAAAAACAGTGGAAGTACCTTACTCAATGTGTTAGTCACGAAGGGGAAGTACAGTAGAGAAAACATTTTGCATTTCATCCAATCAGTGGTAGACATCTGGATATAACCTAACAATGTGAAGGTGGGTATGTTTATGATGAATAGTGGCAGTAACATGCTGAAGGCAATGGATAATTACAGCTTTCTGTATTACACACACACACACACACACACACACACACATTAAATCAGGGGGCAAGTCAAGTTTTTGACAAACATGCACAGTTAAAATAGAACAAATGATAATGTAAGAGACATCACTAGAAATTATCATTGTTCTCTCAAATGTGCTGAGCTCCTCCACCATTACAGCTGCAACAATTCATGCAGTCAGATATTTCCTGAAATTTCTGTGCTGTCTCTAGACAGATTTTTTTGTTTGATTGTATTTCTACTGTTGAGCCAACAGAGATAACTATTGTGAATTATATGGCAATATCTCACCATATCAGTTGCTGCAACTGCACCAGCAGAAACACAGTGTGTCTCTGGATTGCTTAATTAAAGACGTTTTCTTATGATGGGGCTTCATCCTTTACATGGTGAAAAGATGCATGGGACTGAAATTTGTGTTCTGGGCTATGGAATTCAAGGATGTAGCCTGTGAGGGATATCTGTCATAGGTGCAGAGGTATGTTGTGCAAACTTTTGTTCCACATATGCAACCATATGAACCATAAATAAAGATTTCCGAACAGAATTGGCAACCATTAGCATGGTGTGTTCTATGGGTAAGTCTACTTGAATGCCACACACACCATTATGTTTAATCTTCTACAGCAACCAAAATAAAGCAATACTGTTGGTGGAGGTAGCCCTAGAAGCAGCACAAGTGACAGTGGTGACAATGACTATAATGATGGTGGTGGTGGAGTTGTCACCACAAGTCCATCTCAGTAACTTAACAGCAGCAAGATGCAATCCTTATTAAAGATGAGGCAGAGATGTTTCTTACAAAACTTGTGGACAGGTTTGAAAACAGCGCTGTAGTTAAAGGAAAGAATGTGGCATGACAAAACTACTGGATCCCAGATACATATTTTTTTTAATTCTCCTGGATGCATAGAGTATATGAAACTGAAGCTGTCATACAGACTGAAGCTGGATCAGTGAATGAATGCAGCTTGCAGAAATCAGTAAGAATGTGAATACTTAGCCTCTAGGTTGCACTGTTCTTCTTCTTCCTCTTCATTGTCTTCTCCTGGTGCCAGTACCAGGCATGAACCAGATGAAACTGAAAACTTGGATAGTGATTATCCTGTGACAACCAAGGACATTTGCGAGATTATAAATACTGAATGTTAGTGTCCTAAGACATTTGTAGGAAGACTCAACTTGTTACCAGAGTACGTGATTAAGGCTCATCTAGTACAACCACTATCTAGCAGAAATAGCTGTCCAGTTGGTTTCTGGAAAGACAGACAAGTCATCATTTGGCCTCCACTGGTTAAAATGTCTTTATATTTTCTTGAATGCCCACCAGCATTGTTCACTTTCAAAAGATGCCCCAGTACAGTACCACCTGGGATATGGCCTTACCACATTGCTCAAGACTAAATCCAGAGAATCTTGAATTCTTAGCTTTTCTCAAGTTCAGCTTACCATGGATAGACTTTAACAATCTACTCAAACATTCACATGTCCAACAAGTGGCCTCTATTACTACTACTTCTACTACCATACCTGTATTCCAACTCCTACATGTCCAGGTGGTAAGTACTGATACTTGTGCAACAGTCTATCTCACCACTCCCATAAGCAGTGGCAGCAAAAAGTACTCAAATGCACACAAGCAGCACAAGTCTTCCTCCTCCTCCTCCTGTTGATATTGTGATGACTGTCACATTGTCATCACCAACAAGCTTAATATGATCATGTATGCCACTTACATAATGTACTTTTTTGTTCTTTGGTAAATGGGTGAGGCCTACTGGGCTCAAGGCCCATTTCCAGAGGTAACCCAGGAGCTCAAGGAGGTCATGTGACTTGCTCAGGGTCAATCAGCATCCAAGTGGAGGTTGTGGGAATCAACCCCAGATCAGCTGTAGGTTCCAGTCTCATTCACAGCTCATTGCTTTAACCTCTAGTCTATAATGCCAGCCCAGTTATTAGTTAAGTAGTCCCATCACACCACCACATCAACCACAAATGAGCTAGCAACAAAATGAGTGATTGCCTGTTCTCAAGTCTGCATTCATGTAGTCAACAAACTACAACTTTCACTTCCAGCAGGTTCAAGTTACAGTAACATACACCAACTTTAAAGAAAATTTAAAAGGGCAGGCCTGGTGGCACAGAGGGTTGAGATGCTGGACATCTTACCTCATGCCATGCTGGTGACTCGGGTTCAGAAATGAGCCAGGGTCATTGGGGAGCTGGCCAGAGGGAGAGGGAGCAGGATCAAGCAGCTGTAAAGGCAGCTCTCCTCTCCTCTCCTCTCCTGGGGAGGATCTCTCTCATCCCCCATAGTTCTGCTGCCATCAGGGGGAGGTCTGATGGGCAATGTAGGCAGGTGGGGGGGCAAGTAGTGCAGGGGCACCTCTGAAAGGTGGCATGCTTGTGCCTCCACACACACACATGTGACCGAGGCATGGGGGGGCCAAAACAGGAAAGAATTGAGGCATAAAAATCTATACAGAAAAAAATTAAAGCAAGAAGACAAAGAAATGGATGATAAAATATTGTGAAGGGCCATGTAAGACTAGACATTCCTTTATTTAGGACATCATCTTATGTCTTGACCTTTTTATTTACCCTTCACCCAACATTGGCCTAATGTAACCTGCCATCTTTGGCTGTAGCTTCAATGTCTTTTTCTAGCTGGTGATGTGGAACTAAACACTGGTCCAACTTCTGCATATCTATCTGCCCTCACTGGCACAATACTAAAGGCCTTACAGTTGACCATTTTAATATATGTAGCCTCTTAGTAAACAAGGCAAAGGCAAAACTAGCTGCCTGGGTCATTCAGTACCATCCTGATATGCTTAGAATATTTGAAATCTGCTTCAGATCCTCCACCTCTGACTCTGGTTATTCACTCCTTAACTACAACTTTATTGGACCATTCTGACATTAAAATAGGGGGTGGTCTTTTAATTCACTATAAATCTCATATTGGTGTGTTATCATCACAGTATGGCATCCATCAGCTAGGACAGTGCAAAGTTTAAACACTGCAGGTGGAGCTGCTGTAACGTGGCCCACTACACACTGCATTGTTTACAAAATGAACACCTCACAACACTTATACAAAGTTAAACATCTCCATGGAACATAGCTGCATTTGTGTGAAGTTAATTATCACCACTAAAGAAAGCTGAGAAGTGGCCAAGTACTGCACATCATATATATTTTCTATGGGAAATGCAAACTTTGCATAGCAAAATGCTACTCAAAAATGCACATTTGGTGGTGAACAATGCAAAGGCATATTTTATAACTTTGCCTGCACCTAACATCAACAGCCGTTTGTGAATGCTTGCATCCTTTACTTCTCTTAGAAAATTTCAGAAGGTTACATCTTATATACACTTATAATCCTTTCACAGTTGTAACAAATTGGATAACCTATCTAACTGATCAAATCTGTATCAAGGTCATTACTAAGGAACCGTTATAAATGGGTTACTTTAATATGAATTAGTAGGGAATAGTGCCAAACTACTGTATATGAATCTGATTAACAAGTACAAACTCACCCTACTAATCTATTCCTCTACTAGACACCCCACTAGATAGGGTCAAAATTCCTTAATTGAGTGGATGTTGTCCAACAGAGCTGACATGATTCAACAGTCTAATATCGTCTTTGATGCTATTAGTGATCACACCCTACACTATGTGTCTGACAAATTAGGTTGCTGGCCAAGGCACCTAGCTTCACCTGAGCTCTTTCATTTTAGCTTGCTTGAAAGGACAGAACTAAGAACCTTACCAGAGTAAGGGAAAGGATTAAGACTTTTGGCTAGGCAGATTTACTGTGTGTTGTTGTTTTTATTTTGTAAACACAGGGATTGTTACTGTTTGTTGCTAACATTTTATTGCTTCATTTTTCTCTGATTCACATTGCTGTTGCTGGGTATATCTTCTGCTGCATAATTACAAGGTGTGCCTACAGGTGTGTGCTAACAGATTACTGATGTTATCTTCTGATTCAAATTGTCTTTTGCAAGGTATATCTTCTGTTACTGCTTTATTTTTCTCTGTAGCAAGGTGTTTCTTACAGGGTATATCTTCTGTGAAATTATTACAGGTGGTGGTGCTTAAATTTTTGTGACTTTTTATCATTAGGCTAAGCAAAATTACTGTTTGGCCCTAATTTATTTATTTATTTTTTGCTGAATTTTTTTTTTTTGTCTCAGAGGTGTTTCAGTCTCCTTTTCACATTGAAGACAGGGAGCGTGAGAAAGCAGCCACAGCTTCCTTGAATCAAGGAGGTTATTTTCTAGACTACACTGAACTGAATTATTACTTTTTGGACCTGTGTAAGTAACTAGTATTGATTCTGTTTTTGGGTGGACTTTTCTTAGTTTAACTTTAATTTGCCAGGGAGGAACTGTAGCTGGGAGATATTTGTAGTCAGTTGTGACTAGACCTGTTACTTAGCCTTTGTGAAATAGGTGTCTGTAAGGAAGGAAGGCACTCCCGGGTGGAGGGTAAGAGTTGTAGGTGATTGTTTCTGGACAGCATAGGTTTACTCCACCACCCTTCCCTCACCCCACCCACCCCTAGTGCATAACTTCCCTTATATCAGGGGTTCTGACATCACTTCCTCAAAACTGCATACAACATACACCTGTTCACATCCTTAAAAGCACAGCACACTGAATAGGGGCTAGAGACACTCACAAGCTTGCACACACTAAAACAAGAACAAATAAAAAAGCATCTATAACTAGAAGGGACACAGACATGTGGGGTTGGTGCAATGCCCTGGCTGTGGAGCAACAGTCTTCTGGGAGACATTCTGGAAACTGCATTGCTGCCCTATTTGCAGGCACCTCTCTGGTTTGAGGGAGGAGGTTGTTCATCTCCATGCTGACCTGGCAAGGATTCAGGAAACCTATTCCCCCACCCAGGCCACTGCACTACCTCAGAGGTTGCCAAGAAAGAGGAGTGGTTGGACCACGGTGGACTCAGGAAGGATAAGGGTGGTGGAACAGAGGTGGATCCCTCCAGTTGTGCCTCTCCACAATTCATTCACTACTCTGGTGAAGCATGGTTCCTCTATGGAGGCACCTGCAGTGGAGACCAAGGAGGATGCTGGGAGCTTCCACAATGGAGACCCACAGGAGGGTGGCCCAGGACCCCACAGAGGAAAGAAACAACTCCTGGTGGGGGACTCCATTGTTAGGGGGTAGAACTGAGGGAGGGATGGGAAAGGGAGGTAAGGTACCTGCCCAGCACCAAGGCTTGGATGGACAGGAAATGAATCCTCAGGATCGTGGGAGCAGCAGCAAGGGAGAGGGAGCTGGATGTCATTATCCACCTAGGGATGAATGACCTGGCTGAGAATGGGATCAGAGCAGTGCAACAGGAGTTTGTGGAGTTGGGGAGGGGCCTTAGATAAGTAGCACACATGGTAACTTTCTCGCAAGTGCTACCTGTCTATGGCATGGATGAGGCTAGGGCACTCTGCACCATGGGATTCAATAACTGGTTGAAAAGCTGGTGCAGAGCTCAGGGATTTGGCTTCATTGGGGACTGGGGCTCCACCTGGAGGGATGCAGGCCTATACAGGCATGATGGTCTGCATCTATCCTGGAGGAGAACCAGGATCCTAGAAGATAGGTTTAAATGCTTCAGTGGCAAGTATTTAAACTAGCCAAGGGGGAAGGCACTGAAGAGGAGAAGGGAAATCCTAGCCCCCCCCCCAAAAATCAGGGTAATTAGTGAGGTAAACACTAAAATAGAGCAGTCAACAGGGAGAAGGGCAGGGGTAAATGGAGAAAAAGACAAAGGCAGTAGGGACAGGGATGGGGCAAAAAGAAATAAAGCCTTAAAAAATGGAGGATAATGAGTACCAATGCCCATAGTCTAGGTAAAAAGCTCCCTGAAATGGTGGCCTTGATGGAAGAGGGATGCCTGGGTATTGTGGCAGTCACAGAAACATGCTACACAGAGAACCATGACTGGGATGTCAATATACCAGGGTACACAATCTACAGGAGGTACAGGGAGGGAAGAAGAGGAGGAGGAGTAGCTCTCTATGTAAGGGAAGGGATCAAAGCAACATAACTAAAGGTTAAACAGGGAGGGGAGGAGGCACTGTGGGTCACCCTGGAGACTGGAAATGGCTCCACAATCCACACAGGGGTTGTATACAGACTCCCATCTCAAGGGGAGGAAATTGACAAGGAAATGATAGAAGGCATCCTTGGGATGGTAGAGAAAGGGGAGATATTGCTGATGGGGGACCTGAATATGCCAGATGTTGACTGGAGCACCTTTGCTGCAGCCACATCCAAGAGCAGGGCCATTCTCGATGCCCTACAGGGGGCATGCCTCGGACAGCTAGTTTTGGAACCCACTCAGGAGAGAGCAATCTTAGACCTGGTACTCTCAAATGGGGATGGAAAGAGGATCTCTGATCATGAAGTCGGCAGCCATCTGGGAACAAGCAACCACCAAACAGTGTGGTTCATGATAAACTTAGCTGTAGAGTCAAGCCACACAAAAGTGAAGGTACTGGACTTCAGGAGGGTTGATTTTGTCAAAATGGGAGAGTGCCTCAGAAAAGCACTAGCAAACAGGCAAGAAGGTGGGGTGGAACAACAATGGGGAAACATCAAAACCGCCATCACAGAGGCAACAAGTCTTTGTGTGAAGCAAATAAACAAATCAAAATGAAAGAAAAAAAACACTATGGTTCTCAAAAGAAGTGGTGGGGAAGGTAAGGGAAAAAAGATAGCATTCGGGAAGTATAAGGAAACACAGAAGGAGTAGGACAGATAACTGTACCAGTTAGAGCAGAAGGAAGTGGGTAAGGTAGTCAGAATAGCAAAGGCCCAAACTGAGGAAAAGATAGCCAACTCAGTTTTATAGGTACATTAGGGAGCAAAGAAAGACTAAGGTAGGGATACTGAGGCTAAACAAAGAGGAAGGTGGTTGGGCAGAGAGCGACAGTGAAAAAGCAGGGGTATTGAATTAATACTTCTGCTCAGTATTCATAATGGAAAAGCAGGGGGAAATACCTAATCCAGTCAATAGAAGCACTCTAGATATGGGGGTGATATTAGTCCTTTCACAGAAGAAAGGGTTCTGAAAGAACTCTTAAAACTGAAGGTGGATAAAGCAATGGTACCTGATGGGACTCACCCCAGGATTTTAAAAGAACTAAGGGAAGAACTAGTAACACCAATGACTACCCTTTTTAATAAATCATGGGAGGATGGGGTGGTACCTGAGGACTGGAGGAGGGCAGATGTGATTCCCCTTCACAAAAGTGGGAGCAAGACAGAGGCAGGAAACTGCAGACCTGTCAGTTTGACCTCAGTGGTGGGGAAAATGATGAAATCACTTCTGAAGGAAAGAATTGTTGAGTACCTAGAGGCCAGTGGGGCACAAGACCCAAGGTATCATGGATTCACAATGGGAAGGTCATGTCAGACAAATCTAATTGATTTCTTTGACTGAGTGACCAAAGTAGTAGACTAGGGAGGGGCTGTGGACATGGCCTACCTGGACTTTAGCAAGGCATTTGACACAGTCCCGAAAAAAAGATTAATAAACAAGCAAATTAGCCAGCCTGGGAGTGTGTCCTATAGTAGCCTGGGTGAAACACTGGTTGGATAACAGGACACAATGGGTAATAGTAAATGGAGTCCACAGTGAAGAAAGGAGGGTTATTAGTGGGGTACCACAGGGTTCAGTACTGGGACCGGTCCTTTTTAATGTCTTTATAAGTGACATTGCAGAGGGATTGGAAGGGAAAGTATGTCTCTTTGCAGAGGACACAAAGATCTGCAACTGAGTTGATACACAAGCTGAGGTGAAAAGGATGAAAAGGGACTTGGTAAGGTTGGAGGAACGGTCAAATATATGGCAGCTTAGATTCAATGCAAAAAAAGTGCAAAGTAATGCACCTGGGAAACAAAAACCCAGGGAAAGAGTACACAATGGGAGGTGAGATACTGACAACAACAAAAATGGAAAAGGACCTGGGGGTAGTCATATCAGACGACCTAAAGGTGGACCAGCAATGTGAGAAGGCAGAAAGGAGGGCTGGGGGGATACTGGGATGCGTAGGGAGAGGCATCACCAGTAGAAAACAGGAAGTTGTTGACCCTCTGTACAGATAGTTGGCAAGACCACATCTGGAGTACTGTGTACAGTTCTGGAGACACCATCTCCACAAACACATAGACAGGGTGGAGGCTGTCCAGAGGAGGGCAACCTGAAGAAAGACTAAAGGAACTAAAGATGTATAGCCTCAAGGAAAGAAGGGAGAGGGGGGACATGATAGAAACTTTCAAATACCTCAAGGGAATCAACAAAGTCCAAGATGATAGCATCTTTCAGAAAAAGAGATATGCAAAAACAAGGGGGCACAATTTGAGGATAGAGGGGATGGCTCAGAGGTAATGTGAGGAAGTATTTCTTCACAGAGAGGGTTGTGGATACATGGAACAGCCTTCCTGAGGAGGTTGTAGAGTCAAAAACAGTGGGGGAATTCAAGAATGCATGGGACAGACATAAAGCAATTCTAGTGGGGGGTAGGAGGAAGTAGGCTGTTGGTTAACTAGGATCTGCAGCTTATCCTTTAGGTAGGGATGTTGGCAGACTAGCTGGGCCAAGTGGTCCTTATCTGCTGTCAAATTCTATGTTTCTATGAGCTGGTGACACCTTCAGGACAACTTTAACAAAACCTAATATTTAGACACAGTCCAGCTTGTATTTCCCATTAGTGCTGTACTCATTCTCCCCATTATTTATTACTGAGGTTATTTGTATGAAAACGGGATCTTTGGTCCTGAAGAGCGTATCTATTCCTGCTTCTTTCTCCCTACCTAAAGTCATAGAGCACTACTGGCAGTATCACAGTTACTCCCATGGCAACAGATTGTGATGTCACAACAGAGGATTATGACTTGAACTAGGGAGTAAGCTATAGAGGCAGATGACCTGCAAGGGAACTGTGACGGATAAAGATCATGTATTCATACAAATTTACTCAGAAATAAATAATGAGGAAAATATATAGAATATATATGGAATGCAAGCTGAATTGACTCAATTATGTTTTGCAAAGTTTTCTTTGAGGCATCAGTAGTTCTTCAAGGCAGAAAGAGAAACACTAGGACCGGTAGATGCTCAGTGACAACATGAATCATGGCAAAAGAAGTGACGGCACACAATTAGCTCTGCAGTTACAGGGATATCAGCCTGACACCAGATACTTCACAAATTATACTTTATTTTTCAAACACCACTTGCACTAAAAACAACAAAAGGCACATGCCTGGAGGGCTCAGCCAACAGCAAATGACCCCTAACATTTCAACCTGAATGGTCTTTAACAAAGACTTTAATAACAGATACGAAATTGTCAAATTAGACTAGACCTTATCTGATGTGGCTCTGACTAGGATCTGCATCCCAAAAGGCTCTATCCTGCGTTACCATTACTTTCCTCACTATTTATTAACAACCTCCTCAGGTGCTGTATTTACATTATGGTCAGCAATAATGTATGCAGATGACCTTGTCCTTATGTTTGTTTTCAACAGCACAGGTCTCATCAACTCAGTAATCAGCACTGACTTCTGAAAGGTTCAGTCATGGCTCAATAAAAAAATTTGAATTTAGATCCCAAAAAGGCACTAGCAATGCATTTTTAGTCATCTGTAAAGCTGAGATCATGTACTGATGTCCTATCTGTAACTTATGTCAATGGTTCCCTTCTTTACCTGGTTGACTTGTTTAAGTACCTTGCGGTCACTCTAAATTCCAGACTGAATTTTTTGATCCATATTTCCTCTATATGTAAAGATGTCAACTGTACGGTAGGTAAGGCTTGGCTAATGGATTCAATCACATTCTCATAAAACTTGTATTGCCATTGCTAATGGTGTCCTCTGCCCTAGCCTTATTTATGACATTCCTCAAATTCTGCATTGGCCAAGTGATGTGTGTACTACAATATTATCTGTTGGTTTGCATTGTCATCAAGCCACCTTATTAACTACTGTGACTTCTATATCAAGTTAGATTTTCTATTTCAACCAGATTTGCATTTGTTTTCCCTTGGTTGTTTTATGGATAAAACCCTCTGATCTGACACCCCTGGTTTGATTGCAGCCCTACTGCAGAATTCTCACCAGAATAATAATTTTTTTTCCCTCCTGGCCACCCGAGCTGCTCCCACATCAGGGGACATCCAGCCGCCACCTGCCCTCTCTGCTGCCCCCGCAGTGGGGCTGCAAGGAGGGTCTCCGCTGTACTCTCCAGCGGGCACGGACTAGGCAAGTTCTGGGCGAAACTCAGGACTGCCATCAAGCCGCTAGCTTCAGGCACCGTTTTCCCTTTTTCCTGCCCAATAAGTGCATGTGCAGAAAGTGCCCCCAGTCTCCACTGGGGACCACTGCTGAGTGATGCATCCCCAGATCCTACCCCTGGAGAGGAGAGCAGTCCACCGGATGCTCAATCCTCTCCATCCCCTGCCACTCCACTGCACCCAGAGTCCGTTCCTGAGCCCTGGTCACCGGCATGGGTTGAGGTAAGGCGCCAGCGCCTCAACCCTCTATGCCACCAGGCCAGCCTCCAGAATAATTTTTTAAGGTCTGACAGTAGGTCCATATTTTATATCCCTATGACTGCCACTAAAATGGGTGCCCAGGTCTTTTCTCTATTTGTTCCTAGACATTGGAATACACTTCCATTTATTGAAAATAGAAACACTGACATATAAAAACCAAGGGTCCACCTATTCTGCCCATAAAGAGTTTCATAATTACCCCCATCCCACCATCTTAAAAAAGTATTTAGCAATGATGTATACCATAAATCCTCCCATCTCACCTTTACCCCTTCCCCTTACATCCCTAGCTCTTACTCCAGAAATTATCAGCCTCTATTCCTGCCACAGCATTCTTGAACCCATTTATATTCCCTGACCCCACCATTTCCACATGTTATCAGATCTAATGTTCCACCACCCGCTCAGTGAAGTAGAACTTATTCACATCCATCGTGAAATTTCCACCCACTAGTTTCTACGTGTGTCATTTTTGTGACTGCAATACTTTTGTGATGAATAGGTATTCACAATTCATTTTCAGTTTCCATAAGAAACTTGTACATCTCAATCATGTCACCCCTCTCCTTTCCATCCTCCAGCAAGTATATGTTAAGGGTCTCTCTCCATTCTTCATAGGATCCACACTGTTGGCCCTGGATCATCTTGATGACCCTGTGCTGCACAGACTCTATCTGATTCCAGTCCTTTCTCAGGTGCAGATTCCAGAACTGGGCAATGTCTTTCAGGTGAGGCCTCATCATGAACCTATACAAGGGCAACATCATCTCTTTCCTCCTACTGTCAAATAATTTTCCAGTTCCTCTCACCATCCTTATTGCCTTGCTGTATTATTTTTTGGCAATGGTGGATTGTATTCAAGGATCACTCCCCAACATTTTACATTATATAATTTTTATTACTCTCAAAACTTCCAGAATAATCATGCCAACATTTTGAAGCGTACAAGCCACTTTCTCAAGGAATTCTAGAATTTATACAGTAGAATATTTTATTTATTTTTATTTTATTTAGTTTTTGTTGACCGGGTAAGTGCACTAGACAAACCCTGCCTATTTTCAGGCATGACCCAGGGGAGAGGGGGTACAGATGAATGCCAACTGACTTTGAAGCAGATTAAGCTGTTGGTGGTATTTTTATTGAATGAGAGAAATTTGGCCAGGACATCGGGGAAATTCCCCTACTCTGCTGCATTGCTGCCAGTAGGGGGACCCTTGGCCGTCAGTGTTGCTGTGGCCAGTCTGCCTAGGATGTTGGAGGAGATGGATGCATCTAGTGCAGGGGAGCCGGCCTCCTCTCCTGTACTTTCTGAACCAGAGGCTGTTGTTGCTGCTTGTTCTGTGGCTGATGTTGTTGACCTCAGTATTCTTACCTATCCTGTTTCATCTGCTGTGCCTCGTTCTGTATGTGACACTGTGCTTCCTTTGTCTAAGGATAAACCTGCTACTTGCGTTCAACTAATGCTACATATGGTTACTAGATCATGAACTCACTGCTTTTCCTGGTAGTGCTGGGCCTCCTGCTCCGGCGTCTTCTGTTTCCAGTCGACGACTTCTGCGGCTGGACTTGAGGCAAGTGGTGTTACTCTGAATGCGGTCATTCCACTGCTTCCTACGGATCTTTCCCCTGATTTTCGGGCTGGCAGTTCGTTGGGTTCAGTGCCCGTGTGCCTAAAGCCCCTTCTGCCTGGTACTTCTGTGCTTCTCAATGGTGCCCCTGTTCCTCCTTTGCCGGCTCCATGGGTGGCTACTGATGCACCGACGTTTTCCTTCGCTTCCTGAGTCCAGCTACCTGGCTGGAGCAAACTGCCCGGAGTTCCTTCTGTTCCTGGTCCAGAGGAGACAAGTAATTTGAAACCTGTGGTCTTGCCAGCAGAATCTTCCTGGTCTCCTGATCAGGCTTTAAGGGTGGCTGGCTGGGAACAATCGGAAGGTGGCTCCTGGTCACCGGACTCGCAAGACCCTTCCTATATTGTGATGCTGAAAAACGCTGTTGCACCGGTGGACGCTGTGTCTTCTGATCCTCCGAGCTCCAACTTGCCCCGGGGTAGTACGTCTTCTCCTTGTGTTCTGGACTCTGAGATTGTTGTTGATTCTGTTGTGGGGGATATTGCTCTACTGGGGGATATTGCTGTGCCTGGGGTTTCTGTTTCATGTGTTTCAGTAAATTCCCCTGATTCTTGGTGTCCCACTTCGAGCTTGGTTTCTCCAGCTTCAGGGGCACTGGTAGGCTCGAATTCAGAAATACCGGCCTGTCTGGATCAGGACCCTGCGCCGATGCAGGGTGCGGCTCCCAAACCTGGTATTCCAGTGGGTTTTAAGCTCACTGATTTGTTCCAATCCAATAAAGGTGAGCCTGCTCCTAGACACAATGCTGTCAGGTTTTTATTTAAAGGGGGCTAGATACTCCCCAGGACAGGCTGTATGTTGCAAACATTTTACTCAAAAGGTCGATGCATTTCTTTTCATCTGAAATTTTTGCCCTGATTAGTTTAGGGAATTACAACTTTGATGTGAGTTTTAAACATGTCTCTCATTTGGATCGTTTTTGGGTTCAGTATGCTAAATTTAAAACTTCCCCTCTTTGGGCTCCCTTTCATGTTCTCTGGTTGATGAAACCTACGGTTAAGACTCTCACTATTATGTTTAAAAATGAAGGGGTCAATGTTGAGGACATTTTATTTTGGCTCCGACAGCGTTGTGAGGATTTGAATAAACCTAACCCAACTTTAGATAATGAACTGATTTGGGATGGTGGCTGGAGGGTTAGGGTTAAGCTGTTTTCTTCTGACTCTAGTCCAGCTCACTTGCCTATTTTTTTTTCTTGGGAAGGATAAGGGGGTGATTTTTTATGCGGGGCAACCCAAGTCTTGCTTTAAATGTGGCTTTCGTGCCCACTTCAGCTCTGCTTGTGACACACTTAAATGTAGCCATTGTTTAGATTTTGGTCATTCTTCTAGTGCTTGTTTAAACCTCTTTAAGTGTAATCTCTGTGAAAACACTGGTCATGTTTATGGTCGTTGTCCTTGGGCCTCTCATAACCGGGACGATTGTCCCTCCCATGTGGGCCTCATTAACCTTGCTCAGCAGCAGCAGGCAAAAAAGTCTGCTGAGAGTCCTTCTAGTGTTGGTCTTGTGGCTTCACCCCCTTCCCCTTCTTCCCTGCTTTCTATTGTCATGGAGCCTGAGGATGGGGTAATCCCTGCTTCAGCCCCTCAGAATGATGTTCAGCTGATTGAGCCTGCTTCTGTTGTGACACCGGAGGGCCTTTCTTTGGCAGTCCCTGTCTCTCCTACACTTATGGTTATGCCTCCCCCTCCCCCACCTTTGCCTCAGACTCTGCCTGTTTCGGAGCAGGCTACCCCTTTTACTGTTCCTAAAAAAAGAACCAGAAAAGGGCTGACTGTTTCTGGTAAAGGTAAGGCTCCTGGATCCTGGTCCTGGGCTTCTGGTAATAAGTTTGCGGTTTTAGCTCCCGACATTACTGATAGGGATTCTGGGGATGATGATACAGATACCTCCTCCCTTGTGTCTAATACTGATACAGATGGGGGTGGGGACGTTGATCCCATTGCTAAGCGGATGAGACAGTGTTGACATGGTAAATCTCCCTAATCCTTCACTATGGATTCCTTGTCTATTCTCTCTTTTAATGTTAACAGTATTAAGGGAGATAAGAAGCTTGGTGGAGTTATGCTCTCCGTACAAGATATGCATTGTGATATCACTTGTTTGGTGGATACTCGGTTAAAATCTAATAAAGAACTTTAGCAAGCTTCCCAGGTTTGGTCCCATGGCCCTTCCTTTTGGTCCTCCGGGGTGGATAAGTGTGATGGTGTGGGTATTTTGTTTTCTAATCCTGCCCTTCGGGTGTCTAGATTGGTGGATATTTGCACTGGTCATGCACTGCTGCTTGACCTCTCCTTCCATACTGAAATATTTTGGTTAATTGATGTATATGCCCCTCAGACCAAAGCATTACAGTCTGTTCTCTTTCGAACTGTTCAATCATTTTTGCATACTTCTAGATTGGTCATTTGGGCCGGGGATTTTAATTGTGGTCTTCATCAGTCTGATAGAGGTCTTCAGACATCCAAATTGTTAAGTGACACCATGACCCTGAAGAATGTTCTGTCTACTGCCAAACTTCAGGATGCCTATAGGGTTCTGCACCCCAGGGGTGGATATACTTATTTTCAGGGTGCTTGTCGCACTAGGATTGATTTTTTATTTCTTTCCCATACGCTTACCATTCTTGATTGTCGGACTATTGGGAGTGAATTATCGGATCATGCTGCTCTGAGGGTTGTAATATCCTGGTCTGACAACCCCCGGTGTAAAAAAAACAGATGGAGACTTAATGATTCCATACTTGACGATCCCAAAGTCCAAATGTTATGGAGACGAGACTGGGCAGCACGGTTATCTGTTACTGACATTTATGAGGATATTTTAGACTGGTGGGAGGACACTAAGGTTAGTTTGAGGAAGGTTTTCCAACGGAAAGCCGCTGCAGCTCGTACCAGCCGATATAAACAGTACCTGGCCTTACGTCAACAATTACAGAATTTGATTTCCTTGTCTGATGATAATCATTATGATTATAGCTCACAGATTTCTGTTTTGAGTAGTCAGATGAAGGCTCTGCAGTATGACAAGGCTAAATCCTTGGGCTATGAAGCTCGATTTGGGACTAAAATTGCCAAAGGTGGCTTCGACCCTTTCAAAGAATGTCAGGATAGGGTGGACTCTAGGGTTATTTATAACTTGGTATCCCCTTTGGGAGATCTGGTTAGTTCCCCGGAATCCCTGATTCAGGTTGTTGAACATTTTGTTTTAGGCATGTTTGGGACTGCATCTCCCGCCGCTGATGCTGATGATTTTTTAGCCTCATTACCTTTGCCTACCCTCACTTCAGAAGAATGTGAGATGCTTTCTGCTGACATTACTGAGGAGGAGGTTTTACAGGCCATTGTTAGTTTGAAACCGGATTCTGCTCCTGGCTCTGATGGACTCACGGCAGGATTCTATTCTACTTTTCGCACAGATTTGGTTCCGGCTTTAACTCTTATTTAATGACACGTTGTCTAAGGCATCATTTTCGAAGTCTATGAAAGAGGCAATCTTGGTCCTTATTCATAAGAAGGGGGTGGTTTCCGATATTAATAACTGGAGGCCTTTGAGTCTACTTAATGTGGATAGCAAACTTGTGGTGAAAATTTTGCTCGCTAGACTCATTCGGGTAGCTAGGCTACTTAGTCCTGCACAGACGTCCGGCATCCCTGGTAGGTGCCAATCTGATAATCTGATTTTATTACGTGAACTATTTACCTTGGGGGACCTGAATCACATTCAGGGTTGGGTGCTGGCAATCAATCAAGAAAAAGCTTTTGATAGGGTTTCCCATAAATATTTGTTCTCTGTCTTAGCAGCCTTTGGATTTCCATCTCAATTTATAGATTGGATTCAAGCTCTTTATTTTCAGGCAGTTCTTCTCCCTAATGTTAATGGTTGGTTGTGTCATCCAGTTTTAGTTAAATGGGTGGTGCGTCAGGGGTGCCCTTTGAGTCCCCTTTTATACACCTTCGGAAATGATATTTTGATTCAGGCAGTTCTTCATTGCCCTGGGATCTTTGGGTTACAAGGGCTGCCCAGCCTCCCTCCTATCAAAATACTGGCTTATGTGGATGACTTGGTCCTGACCGTGGCATCCAATTCGGACGAGCAGGCTGTACTTTCTGTGTTCCAACAGTATTCCTTAGTGGCAGGGTCCCAGATTAATTTTTTGAAAAGTGTTGGGCTCCTGTTAGGATCCCCTACTCCTCCTGATTCCAGTTCCTTTGCTGGCATCCGGCTCTCTTCAGAACCCATTAGGATTCTCAGACTTTGGTTTGGGCCTGGCGATCTACAGCTGTTGAACTGGACTGGGGCATTGGGGAGGGCTGATAGGCTTTTAGCCAGGTGGCGGCAGAAGCAGATAGGGAAGAAAAAATGGGTTTATTTACTCAAAACCTCGATGGTCCCTATTTTGTTGTACCTTTGTTATGTCCCCCCCATGTCATTATTTACAAAACTGTATAGTGTTTTCTTTCAGGGCCTCTGGGGTTCTCGGTTGAATCCTATTAAGCAATGTTTTACTTATAGGCCTCTCCGTGAGGGAGGGGTGGGGATGTTACATCCTGTGGCTTTTTTTTATAGTATTTTTTTGTTATAATTTTGGTTGGGCCTTGAAACCTGGTGATAAGGGTTGGCGGAGCCTTTTCTTTGTTCATGGCTTATGCCTTGTCTCATTCCCTGGGAACAAGGCAAGAAGGGGTCTTTGGATAAACTTTTAGGCCTCCCGCCTTTTGGTTTGGAGGTCGTGAAACTGGCCATGACTTGGGGTTTACAGCCCTGTGATTTTTGTACACAGAGTAGGAAGTCCTTATATGATCGCATTTGGAGACGAGAGGCTCAGTATCCTGTTGCATTTCCATTCTGTCCTCTTGATTGTCAGTCTTGGATTTTGAAGCAACTTCTGAATCCTAGACTCCCTCCTTATGTGTGGGACATGGTCTGGCTTAGTAATTATGGTAGACTTAGTGTTAAAGGGAATCAGAAACATAAAATGATGCTCGATAGATACTGTCCTAGGGATTCCTGTCTTTCTATTATAGAATCTCAGGCTCATTTATTTTTTGAATGTCCATTTGCTTCTGATTTTTGGTCTACTATTGCAGTTATTTGGGATGAACCTCTTCTTACTAAGTTGTCTTACGCTGATATTATGTTTGGGACTTATTCTGCTTTACATGCTAAATATCATGCAGAAACTATATATACTGTTCTATGTTTTATACGCTATTTTTTATGGCAAGCTAGATGTTTGCTAGTTTTGCACAAGAAATGGATCCCTATTTTGGAAATTGTACAGAATGTTGGGAATGCTGTATTAACCATGCAAAAGTTTGACTTTTCTAGATATTCCAGACTGCAATTTCGTCATTGTTGGATTAACTGTGATTCTTGGAAATTGTCTTGATTTCTTGTACTCTTTTTCTTTTGTTTTTTACCTTTGTCATTTACATTGTCGATCTTTTTGTATGTTTGTTGTAATGAAGCCCACTTCTTCTCAATAAAATTCCCCTACTCTTTTAGATAAGTGCCATGGGATCTTTAACATCCTCCTGAACTACCACCAATCCAGGAAGATGGGACCTCGGTTTAACGTCTCATCTGAAAGACGGCACCTCAGAAGTGCAGCACCCCTCTCATGCTGCACTACAGTGTCAATACTGGGATATTAACCCAAGTGCCAGGTGTGGGAACTGAACCCATGGCCCTTTGATCTCCCGACCTCAGAGGCGAGTGTGCTACCTACTATATTAATTCACATTATCAATAAAACTATGTATAAAAATATAAAAAAATGTTTTAAACTACAGCAACTATTTTCTCAGCATATATATGTGTATATATATATATATATATATATATATATATATATATATATATATTACACTTACATTTTTTCAATAACATTACACGCACAGGCTATAATTTTTCCAACTATTGGAAGAATTATAGCCTGTGCATGTAATGTTGCTGAAAAAACTAAAGTGTAGGCCATATAACTATATATAAATAGGCTGATGCAAATAGACATTGTAGATTAAAAAATCATATACTGTATATGTGTGTGTGTGTGTATATATATATATATATATATAATAGTGGCACGGTAGTGCCACTATAGTTAGAGTTGAGTACCCCATTTAAGGTTAAAGTCTGAAATTTTGCAGGTTAATAACTTGCCACAATGTGATGGATTTGCCTGAAATTTGGCAGGCACAGATCGGTACCATGGATCTCTGGATCTACCAAGTTTGGTAATGTTCAGAAATATGGTTGTGGAGCTATAAAGAGCAATAGAAAGTTGTATTTACACTTTTTTGCACATTTTTGCTCGCACCTACAGGTCGCATGGTTTGCGCAACTGGTACAAAACCTTCAGGGAACATGCAGCTGGGATCTCCGATGTGCCTTTCAAAAATTTCATGAAAAAATATTAAACAGTTCAAAAGTTATTCAAAAAGCAAGTTTGACAGTGTCACAAATGCAGTTTTTAGTGTCACAAATGACCCCTGTAGTGTCGTAAGACAGCCATTTTTTTTTCAATTAGTGGTAACAAAAATGCTTGTCATTTAAATTTGGGACCCTCTAGGGACACAATTATTTTTATGTTCACCTAGTCGAGCCCTGAGGATGCTAGCCATGTCTTTTTTGGGGAGTTAAACACCCCAGAAATATGTTTTTGAAATTTTTGTAAACTGTAGTGTCACAAAGTAGTGTTGCACTTGTGACACTTTTGTGATTTTTTTTGCGAAAGTGTCATGATTTGCTACACTACTTTGTGACACTATGCCCAAAAGAATAGGAAATCTTTGCCACCCTGCTGCAAAAAAAAGGGTTTGTTTTTTGGGCTGAAATTTGGAAGGAAGAAAGCCAAGATCCAACAGATGTGCCTTTTGGTGGTTTTGTGACAAAATATTACAGGGCTGCAAAGTTACAGTACTCCGAAGTTAACAATTTTTCCAATTGGCTAACATTAAGGCATCCACCGCGCCTTTCAGGGCCTGTATCTTGGAAATGCTTCAAGATACAGACTTTCTGTCGAAAAAATGCTTAGCCCCCCCCCCACTAGAGGGCTAAGTGCAAAACTAGCCAGGAAAGTCATAAATTATATAAAATTTTGATTTTTTTCTACGTCGCACGGTTCCTGAGTTATAAGCAATTTAGCATTCCAAGCGTTCATTTCCTGCTCTGAGGCCCATTATTATGCATACATTCTTTGTATTCACTATGTTTCTCAATGCAGCTTTTGGGGAAAAAATGGTATGCATTTTCGTTACTGTTACAGTTAGCATTTCCACTTGTGTTTCTGCAACCATTTGCATTAGCGTTCCCATCTAGGCCACTGTGCTTGTTACCCTTTGCATTTTCGTTTGCACTTGTGTTTGCATTACTGTTAACATTTGCGTTTCCATTACTGTTTTTGTTTGCATTTCCTTTTGCGTTACCGTGTGCATTTCCATTTGCGTTTGCATATACGCTTCTGTTTGCGTTTCCGTTTGTGTTTCTTTTTCCTTTGGCATCATCGTTGCTGTTACCGTAAGTGTTTGCATTTCCAATTGCATTACCATAACTGTGCGCATTACGATTTGCATTTCTGTACGTGCTTGCATTTGCATTTCTATTTTCATTAATGTTTTTACTTGTGTTTCTATTACCATTTGCATTATCGTTTACGTTTGCGTCTCCATGTCCGTTACCGTTTGCGCTTTTGTTTGCATTACCGTTACGTCACTATTTATAGTGCACATTCTCAAAAAGAAGGGAAATTCATGGCAAAAAAACTCTGTTTAATGCATCAGTTAGGGTTGTTCCACAGGAGGAAGTGAGAATTTGATGTTAGGGTTCCCACCCTTTGCATCCCACACTCCACCCCACAAACAGGCATTGGGTGTGCGTAAGTCAGCCCCAATTCTCACCCCATTCTCCTATACTGCACAACCTCAGCTTGTCTAAACATGGGATGGGTGAGAGTTAGGCCAATGACCCCAATGCACACCCCAATGCCTGTTGGTGGGGGCTGGGTGGTGGGCTGCAAGGGTTGGGAACCCTAACATTGAATTTCCTCACTTTTGTCACTGTGGAACAACCCTAACTGATGCATTAAATTATTTTTTTGCCATGAATATATATTTATGTATTTTACTGATTATGTGAATTAATATTTTACTGTATAGATTCCAGAATTCCTTGGGAAAGGGGCTTGTATGATCTGAACTGTAGGAGTTATTATTCTGGAAGTTTTAAAAGTACTTAAATTTATAAATTATAAAATGTTGTTGCATGGGCCTTGATTCCAATCTGCTTGTGCCATTGTTTAGTTGTTTAGTGCCTTGGATTGGATTTGGCCCCTCCCCCTGATTTGATTTATTTTTGTTTATACCAAGGTGAGCTGTACTGAAGAACCTTGTTTGAATTATTTGTTGCACTAATTGGCTTATTTGAGGGAGTCACTAATAATGATTCCCAGGCCTTTTTCCTCAGATGTTGTGGCCAATTCCCCCCATCCAGTATTCTGTACGTGGGTTCTTCCTCTCTATGTGTATCACTTTGCACTTTTTGACACTGAATCTCAACTGCCATATTTTGGACCACCTCTCCAGCCTTTCCAGGTCATTTTTTAGCTCCATCACTTCCTCCTTATGGTCAACCTTACTGCATGGCTTTGTGTTATCAGCATAGAGACACATCATGTTCAGGATAATCTCCCCTACTGTATGTCTCTAATGAACACACTGAACTGGAACAGTTCCAGTTCTGACCTCTTGTGACCCACTGTCATCTGATTTGACTCTGTTAACTCTAACCCTCTGTTTTCAACCGCCCAACAAGTTCCTTATTTATAAGACCTATTCTCTTCAGTTCCAAGGTCTTCCAGCTTCTTCAGCAGCCTTTTGTGTGACAGCAAGTCAAGGTCTTGCTCAAATCAAAGTAAAGTAAATTTAGTGCCTTCTCTCTGTCAACCACCCTTATGACTCAGTCAAAAGATACTACTACAGTAGGATGACCTGCTATGGTCTCACAGCCACAGATCCATACTACTTGCTGTCCTGTAACCCATTTGCCTCTAGGTAGGTGACCAGGCTTTCTTTGACCATTATCTGGAAATATCTTACTATTGGTACTTTTCCTTATGTCACTAATAAACAAATTGAACAGGGTGGGTCCCAGGACTGACCAATGCTGCACTCTGCTTGTTACCCTTCTATCATCTAATTTGACCTCATTCACTACTAACTTTTGTTTTCTCCCCCCACAACCAGTTCTCTTCCCATCAGACCAATCTCCCCCAATCCTAGGACTTACTGCTTACTCTGCAGCCTCCTGTGTGCCATCCAGTCAAAGTCCTTGCTAAATTAAAGTAGAGTAGATCTGCCACCCACCTTCTATCAACTGCCCTTGTGACGCATTAAAAATATACCATAAGGGTTGTCTGACATGATCTTCCTGCCCAAAATTCATGCTGCTTGTTGTCTGTAACACATGTGCCTCTAAGTATCCCACCAGGATTTCTTTGACCAGGGTCTCCATCAGCTGACAAACAATGGAGGTAAAACAGATTAGTCTGTAGTTTCCCAGGACTTCCCTATCCCTTCCCTACTTATAGAGCAGGACCACATCAGCAGACATCCAGCCCAGCAGCACCACACCAGATTCCATTGAGCATCTGAACTGCTTAGCCAGGGGCTAAGCCATATTTGAACCCAGCTCCCTAAGCACCCTCAGATGTAAACCATACAGTCCCAGTGCACTATCTACCTTTTCTAAAACACAAGTCTTCTGCTCATAATCCTCTATTATCCTCCCCCTCTAATAGTCTAACAATTTCCCCCTTTCTTTTTTTTGATGCACCTGAAGAATTATCTCCCTTGACACCCTCATTAGTGTGCAGCTCTATGTCTGCCTTTACCCTCATGACCATCCCCTTTGCTTCCTTCTAGTGCTGTGTGGAATGTGGAATTCCACTGGTGAAATTAATGCAAAATAACCATTCCACTGGTGGAATTTATGCTGAAATTTCACTGGATCTTTTGTAGAATTCCACCTGCTGAGACCCACAGATTAATGATCTGCAGAGCCACATTCTTTGAGCAGAAAATCATTCTGCAAACATTTCCATAAAAAATATTGAGATCTGTGGAATAATGTTTTGCAGAAATATTGTGGAAAAACTAGTTCTGTATTTTTCTGCCATGGAATTCCAGCATTCCATTTCCAGTGAAATTTACTGGAATTTCAAAAATTTCACAACATTTTGTTCATCCAGAATTTGAAAATTCTGCACAGCACTACTTCCTTTAGCTTGTCTCAATATTTATATATTTGATTATTTTAAGAGCTTCACCAGGAAAAAATACCCTGAGCTACAGTAAATTGCTAGTTTCCAGATGTGTCCTGGGGGAAGTGGATGAGGATGGTGTAGTAATAAGTTACATCAATAATGCTAAAATTGTAATAACAACAATGAAGCACACATGGTAGACAATTAAGAGGAAGCACAGTGTTCAAGGTGTGTGAAACATAGCTTATCAATAGCAACAGTTCAGCAAAGTGCAACTGACAGCAAAATGATGGAGGGAAGAGAGATTGCAAATATAATGGGGACAAATCCCAGGGGGCTATTGGAATGACAAATCAGAGCAGTAGAGGGAGAGAGTAATACAGAGGGAGAAGTGGGACTAGCCTGGGATATGCCTCCCATTCCTTCTCACCTTGCTTCTCCTTGCATGAAGGCCCTTCTTTTGGCCCTCACTTCCTTTTATACATTTTCCTCTTAGTAACCTTCCTCATACAAAAAATAATCTCCTAATAACTGCCCAAGAACATTACTCTTTCTCTTATGTTTTTGGAGGGTACTACGGGAACACTAGCTGTCCTTCTTGACTTGCAATTGCATTTGACTAAGTTGTTTTAAATATTAACATTTGTATCTTGCATTCTGGTAATAACGCCTATGCAGTTCACTTGGCTGGTCAGATACTATGTACTTGCATTCCACTCTCTAGTTCAATCGCTGGCTATGTTTTTTTTTCTTTTTTACTTAATGATCTATATTTTTTTACCTACTGCAAAATTCTCAGAATGTTGTCTTTATTGTTATGTTTATACTTAATTTACACATTGACGCCTGTTTGTTCTGTAAGATATCATTGTTACTGACTTGTATTCATATAGATTGAACCTTTGTTTCATTGTATTTTGAATTTGTCTCTCACTGTAATCTCCCATTCCATTCCTGAAAATAGGCATGTACTTTTCTTGTACCCTACTTGTCAATGTACTTACACAGTCAACAAAAACTGCATAAATAAATAAATGTCCTGCATTTAATTTGTTGTTTTATGCATACTTGATATTGGGGGTACTATTACAGAACTATTATATAATTTAAAAATCTATAAGGCCAGTGAGAATACAATAATTGGTAAAGAAGTAAAGCAGGGACTATAGAGGGGCATACGCATGGAGCTCAACAATAATGAAAATTGGCTATAACTGCAGCTTACTGTTGAGGATGATCAGGTGCAAAAGTTATGTTTGGTAAATGCATGGAAATTCAGCATCTTGATGACCATTTTGGCCACCAGCAAAGCAAGTCAAAATGACCTTAGGTTTTCTTTGCCAATTTTGCATTTTGATAATGTGACACAACACTTTCTATTGGGTGCAAACATTGAGTACTGTATGTCCAAATTGTTGGCAAGCTATATGACCTGTAGCAGCCAATCAGTGATGCTGCAGATTGAGAACTCCTCATGCTATGCACATCTCAGTGCTATTTCCAGCTCTCTCACAAGGGAAGGATGTGGCCACAAGAAGAAGCTCCTTTTATGTGAGAAAGACTATCTTTTCATTAGTAAACTTTAGAATTCATCAGAAAATCATGCATTATCATTCTGATTAGTGACTTCACTGCATTGAACTGCAACTGCAGGCAGGCAGGCTAATAGAATCATGCTGCAGAGGAGGAAAAGAGGGGTTGGCAGTGTGAAGTGGCACTTTGGAAGCTCAAGGCTGTGTTGCAGAAGCAGGAATGAATTCATCTCACTGGGAAAGGTGCAGTTAAGCGGTGTTTTTTGGAAGATTTATTAGACAATTTTTTTAGTGGTGATGGTGTACAGGGCAAAGAAACAAACCCTTGATTTTTGAATTTTTTTGTCCCCTGTAGTAGGTGCAAGGTAGAGTAAATTTAGTAAACTTGAAAAGGCACAGGCAAAGTTTTAAGTATTTATTTGAGAAATAGTTTAATGGTATGTGGTGTGGGCTGTGCGGCATTGAAAACCATATTTATTGGTCTTATTTATTTATTTTTTTTGCCTGTGTGAAAACTAAGTAAAGTAGACTGCTTCATGTCTCTCAGTGAGGGTGAGAACTCAAGAGGGTGTCAGTGGGTGAGGCAACTGGCATGTGTGCATATCTGCAATTGCTGTAGAAATGATGAAGAAAGGAACTGGTGGAGAAAGGGATGCAGGGTGGAGGAATGTAGTAGGGAAAGGTTCCACCATGCCACCATCAAGTAACCATTCAGTAAGTGGTGGTGTGTAAAATTAAAAAAGTTTCGTCTTGCCTTGTAGTTTGGGGGTTGGGAGAGAATTGTCTGGCCTGGGGCCTCTGTTCAGTGATAACTGGTGGGGGGGGGGGCAAGTCACATTTCTGATTGCAAGTTGGTTTTGGATTTTTATAGTATATGAGACTCACTCCTGCAGGTTGCTGCCATAAAGCAAAGTTTGTCTGTTTTGGTCACAGACAGGAACTGAAGAGGCTTTCTTTCAGACAACATAAATTAGGTGGGGGGTAAGCTGAGAGAATCTTGTTGAAGTAGTGTCTTATTCATTGCCTATACTGTAGTGAAAATAGAGCTCAGCCACAGTAGCATACATTTAAGGGCCATATTAAAGAGCTGTGTCTTGTCCTGTAGTTTGAGGAGTTGGTGGGAATTGCCTAGCCTGCTGCCTCAGCTAGGTGATAACTGGAGGAGGAGGAGGAGCAGCAGGAAGTAGGGGTTGTGTCCTTATATTAAAATCTAGCCAAGTGTCCCATCACACTGCATCCCATCCCATGAGTAGCAGAGAGAAGCAGCAGATCATCTCACCCAGAGGTGTCTACAGGACTTCTGCAGGAAGACTTTAGGACTGCAGGGACTCTGGAGGTCAATACAGATACCTGCAAGGTAATGGTGAGATCATGTAATGAGAACCCAAGAAATCCTTATCTGGGATTACCACCATTGATCAATGTTTTACTATGTCCCATATCATTTATAAATATAAAACAGTGAAAAAACAAAAATTGTACTGTATCTTCATTGATCTGAAAACAGCATTTGATAGGTTAAACAGAAATATGTTATGGGAAGGATTAGAGAAATTAGGGATAGAACAAACTATACTAGAAGTAATCAAGTTACTCCATCAAAATAACCATACCCGTGTCAGATACAATGAGAAAGGTGAAATAAGTGAATGGTTTAAATCAAATGTGGGGGTTAAACAAGGATGCATTATTTCTCCTCTATTATGTAATCTGTATTTCCAAACAGTACTACAGACTATGTAAGCACCACAATTTCACACAACAAAAATAGGAACAAGAGCCTGTCCATATTTGGCTTATGCCGAAGATGTGGCACTACTTTCTATGAGGTTTTTAGGAATAAAGAGAATGTTAAATAAATTTGTTGCAAAATGCAACTTAGCAGATTTAAAACTTAATTATGAACAAGCTACAGTGATGGTATTTGGTGGAAATAATAAAAAATATAAATACATAAGCAATAATCAAAAACTTGAGGTGGTTAAATAATTCTGCTATTTAGGGATACTAGTAACACAAGAGGGAACATGAAAGAGACACATTCAAGAAGCAGAAAATAAGGCAAAAAGATTCTTCCCAATAGTAAACTATTTTTCTTACAAATATGGGGGGAATCTACAGTATAATGGGAAACATTAAATTACTGAATGCTAAAGCAAGGAGCTAATTATTATATGGGGCAGAAGTGTGGGGTTCAACAGACAACATACATTTAGAGATGACCGTAAACAAATTTTATAAAATAATTTTGGGCCTCCTGAATAGTGTGCCGTCAGCTATGGTGAGAGCTGAAATTGTGCAACCCCCTGTGGAATGCCAGATTAAACAAAGACAAGCCATATATTGATTAAAAGTATATGGGATGGTAGACAACAAACTACCTAGATTATGTCTGGAGGAAGCTTTTTTCTATATGGGGTAGAATGTGTTATTCCCATGTATGCAAAAAGTGAAGAAAATCCTCATGCCATTTGGTCTATTAACAAGCATTACGGGTTATCATAGGCTACCATTAGATCAGGTGAAAGATAATATTAAACAAAGAATAAGGGACATATACATTCAAAAAGATCTAGCACTGTGCAAACAGTATAAAGTATATAAATGGATGTCCTAAAATAAAAGAAATCATGGCATGGAAAAACATCTGATAGTGATAGATAAACTGGAATATACAGTAGGAAACTGGTGACTAGATACAGATTCTAATGCATTTCCAGCCAATAGAAATCAAATCTGCATAATAAACAAGTAAAGAGGAAGAATATTTTGTGCAGATGCAGGATAGGGCCCAACAATTTAACACGTCTAGTAATTTTATGCCCCCTGTATGATAGATATAGGAAACAACTCTTAGGACAAATGCTAGGTGCACTTGAGTACAAGCCTGAAAATCTGGTAACGTATCTCTTGAAATCCAAAAGCAGAAAGATACTGATCCCTTTGGCATCTTTCCTCAAAATCATAGAGGGAAAGAAACTACATTTAGAAAAAGAAGGCACTGACAATACTTAAGATAATGGTGGCAACTAACTATGATAACTACCCTTAAGGTCACAGCACTTTCTTTTTTGCCTATGTTTATGCCCTGTTTTATAACCTTTTTTTTCCCTTTCTTTTTCCTGTTTTGTTAAATCATCAAATATGTATAGTACATTGATTATTAATATAGAGGCATAGAAGGACATGTATGAGCAGGAATATAAATTGGGAATAGTAATTTGACAAATATGATTTTTTGCATGAATGTTTTTACATTTACAATGTATGTGTGTATTTATATTGTTTTTAATATTGTGATTATGTAATGGCTTGATTTTAAGCTGAACAATAAATATAAATTGAATTATCTGGGATTACCCAACATCTGACACTTTGAAGGTGAATCTGTATTAAGGATAAGGGACAAACACCCTATATAGGTTAGCGTGCTGTAGGAAACAGCTAAAGGGGTTTCAGGCAGGTGGAACTCAATGCAGTTAGCACCAGAGTGTAGTTAGGTTTTCTGAACAGTCAAGTAGATAGTGCGGGATGGAGTAGTCAGATAAAATGGAGCACAGGCACAGAAGGGACACAGTCAGCTGTAGGGACTGTGAGGTACTCATCTCTCAGGCTAAGATCTGGAGGAGAGGACACAACCCCACATGTAGGGTGTTTCTGATGCTCCAGGCACAACTGGTAGCAGCAATGGAGGATATATCCCAGCTGCATCAACTACTGAATTGGCACCCTAAGACAGACCTGGCACCCTTCTCTCCCCCAGAGACCCACTCAGAAGGTTCCACAGACTCACAGTATCCCAACAGCATATTGATTTGTACAACTTGAGAAAGACCAGGTGCTGGACTCCCTTAGTGGGGGTTCGGAGCCAGTCAGGAAGGCAGAACAAGAAGACTTAGTGGCATCCAGTTGGTATGAGGAGGAACAAGGCAGCCTGGAGTATCATAGTTGTGGGGGATGTGATGTTTATAGCGACAGAAAAGGTGGTGGGAAGTGGGCTGAAGGGGAGGGAAGGTTGGTCAGATGCCTTCCAGGTGCATCAGCCATCTGGGACACGGACAGGAAAATGTAATTTCACCTTGGATGGTGATTTCACATAATGTGAAATTTCACCAATTTTGTCAATGCTTTTCAATTTTGCCTGCAAATTTGCAATGCATTGCAGGTAAATAGCTGAAATATCATGTGCAGGCTGTTTCATGCACAGTATATTGTCTGTTGAGTCAGAGAGCAGTTCAGTATGGTGCATCACAGCCAATAAACCCTTCAAAACACTCTTTATTTGTTATTTTTGAGAGCTAATTGCTCCCAAAATCTAAATGTTGTTCTTAGTGCTACTAGTGAACATTTTTTTTTGTTTTGGTATCTTTGGATATACTTAGTTAAACTTAGGTAGTGTTTTCAATTTTCTCTGTGACTATGAGGGAGTTGAGTGGGGGAGGGTCAACCGTGTGCAGAGGTGGGCGAAGTGCCCACTCTTCGCTAGGTGGAGTACTTCACATATTGTTCCTTAATCTGCATAGTGCTCCACAATGCAAAGCGAATTACTCCACCTCCATAATGAGGAACGCAAAGTGTATTGTTTTAGTGGACTTCGAGATACTTTACCTCATATTACAGCCTTCCCCTTAATCTTAAAGTGAAGTGCCATTGATTTGAATGGACATTGCTTTGCTTCACCTATTTATTGCTATGTGAGGCAAATTTTGCATTGATTAATGGGATGGCAGGTCACATGGGATCTATATTGTCTTGCATAGCCTCAGTTCTGCATAGTGTGTGTAGTGGAAAGCTGGAGACAGTTTGCTCTCAGAGCTTTGAGAATCAAACCATCGAAAACCTTTAAAAAATCACTTTTGATTTAATTATTTTGGTCCAAATTTAGTACATAGATTGTAGGAAACCTTCCTGTGCTTATATCATTGAATGTTTATTGTTTTTGTGTGCATTTTGAATGTTAGTTAAGAACATTCAGTCTGTGTACTGAGAGACTGTAGAAGAGTGCTTTGGGGGAGGGGTGGATCTGTGGTGAAGGGAGAGTCACAGTGAGAAAGGTAGTCTTTCTGTTGTTGGGTAGCCAGTGTGTTAGTATTTGTGTGTTCATGTACACACAGTAATACTTGCAGTAAGTTTATATAATTTTTTGCTGTTTGCTGTGGTGCTGTGCCTTTTTTCAGTTGGTTTAAAAGATTTGGTTGTAGTGTACTGAGCTGTTAAATTTTCTGCACGTTACCTTTAGTGTGTGTGTGCATGTCGTCAAGTCAGACACATTTTATTGTGTCACACCATAATCGCAGCACTCTGAATCTGTGGTATTTTTTACAGTTTCATTCTATCTAGGTAGTGGACTGGTACTGAAGCCCCCCACAAAAGAAAGTATTATTTGTCCAGTTTTGGATTTGTGACCACTTGTTAAGGTGTTGTTGTGCCTGTGCGGCTGCATGTTGAGTGCTCAGTCTCCACCTAGCTGTGTGTCTGCATCTGTTTAGGGCCCATTCTCCATCTGTAAGCCATAGTTGTTGTTTTTTGGCTTCCCATTCACCCCAAAGTTCAGAAATCTAAATTTGTTGCTAATTTTCTGTGTAATCCCCAAAAATACCCACAAAGAGATATGCATGCAAAGATGTTTCTGGCCATAGCACTGCTGCCAGTGGCAAGAATGGCCATGTGCATGTGCATGGTAGTATGCAGCATAAGGGCATAGTTGACGGCAGTGAAGGGATTTCTCTGACTGCGTTTTTCACAGTGCAATCCAGGGTTTTAAATAATTGATTAGCAGTTTTTTTTCTTGGGACAATACTAACTTTACAGAAAGCATTTATTATAGGTTTTCTAGAAGTGTTATGTTTGTTAAACACAGTGAGGCAAGTGCTATGCATTTTCACAATGTTTTAGAACTTTTATGAGCGAAACGCTAATCAATTTCTATAGTTAAATAAAACCCTGCAATCAGTTGCTTCAATGATGATTAGAGATGCTGTTGTCCCCGCTGGTGGTGGTAGTGAAGTTGGTGATGGCATGAGTATTGCCCCAAGTTCAACTTGTGACAAGTTAACAGGTTGACAAAATATTGTGGTGTCCAAAGATGTGAGTCAGAGTGTAGTTGATGTCACACTCCCCGTCCCCATCCCCACAGTAGCTGAACATGATTCTGATCCTGAAGATGACTCACAATCACTATCTCACGTTTCCAGTGCTGTTGGGATTATGTCTGGGCCATCCAATGATTCAAATGATGAAGAAAAAATAGTGGATGATCACACCGAGGCTGTGGTTGGACTTGGAACATGTTCTCCACAGGACAGCATCCAAGCTGAATTTGTTAGTAATCCACAAAATTCGAAAAAAATAACTTTTTGCATGAAACATATTTATTTTATTGGTGACTCTGTAATCTAAAAAATGCACACAAAGACACGGTTAGGCAAAGGTGTTTCTGACTGTGGCATATGAGCCACATAAGTTAGTGAGGTATAAGCTTTGGCTCTGTGGGCAGAGCATTCAGTCACATGACATTGACTAAATAAAAAAATTAAAAAATCCTTGAAGAGAAAAAGTACTGTGTCACAGAGGGTTAGGGCCAGGCAAGGTCCCTGAATCTGTGTTGTTATCAGCAGTGCCTGCAGCATCACCCTTAGCATAGGTGGTGTGAAATAAATTCTTTGTGTGTGTTTGAAATAAAATCTGCGAGCCAGTCCTCAAGTAACATTGTACTCATTGTCATGTCGTGATCACAGATTCACGAGTCACAAGACAAATCACGTTCTTCATCTTCATGACCACGAATCACACAACTTTAACATTTTTTTGTCCAACATACCAAGCAGGGCAATCACATCTATGTTTGTACCTAGTCACGATGATGGCGGTGGTGAATAATGCAGGGGAGGCAGACCATCCTGCTGCTGTATAAAACAGCATACCATTCAGTTTTCTGATCCAGTCATGAAAAAAAAATTTCCAGGTGGGTACAACTCTGGCATTGAGGATTGGAAGGGCTGCTTTCCCTTTTTTTTTTGTTTCCCTTGTTTTCTGCCAGTGTAAAGTATCTAACAGCGGTGAAATATAGGCCAGATGATGGAATAAAAGATAGACAGGAACAGCTCCATGGGGTACTGATACTGAATGGGGTACTGGAATGAACTCAGAATAATTTCTTTAGCACTCGCTAGGATGTAATTTGCATGTAATTTGCAGTTAGCAAATGGAATTTTGAATACTGTACTGTGTATTTTGTATAACTTTGAGCTCTGCATAACTTGTATTCAGTTTTAATACTGGAGCCCTGTTTCCTGTAACCATAGGAAGCAGGAAGAGGAGTAGGTAGTTTCGAGCAGACTACATTAGAACTAATCAATCAAATCAAATCAACCTTTATTTATTAAAAAGCACCTTTCTAAAACCAAGGCGCCTGTACATAACATAATAAAATAAATAAGTAAAAACCATGTGTCAATTAAAATTCACGACAGCGACATTTAAAAATCACTATATGCTAGGCTAAAAAGAAATGTTTTTAATGATACTTTAAAGCTTTGGATGGTCGGGCAACCTCGCACCTGATGAGGTAAAGAATTCCACAGGGTTGGGGCCATAAAACTAAAGGACCTGGCCCCAGATGTCTTTAAACAAACCCTGGGAATCTCTAGCAATCCCACGTCAGTGGATCGGAGAGTGCGGGAGGGACAGTAGGGATGAAGGAGATCTTTCAGATAACCAGGTCCCTGATCGTGTAGGGCCTTATAGGTCAGCAAACCGACCTTGAAGGTGATCCACCAGCATATTGGCAGCCAGTGCAGTCCGAGGAGCACAGGCATTATATGACTGGTCATAGATGAACCAGTCAATAGCCTGGCTGCCGCATTCTGCACTAGCTGCAAGGGGCGGATGTCAACCCCCAGTAACCCCAGGTAAAGGGTGTTGCAGTAGTCAAGGCGGGAGGTAACAAAGGCGTGGACCAAAGTTGGAAGATCGTCAGAATGAACCAGGTGCTTCAACCAGGCAATATTCCTCAGGTGGTAAAAAGAGGCTTTGACAACTGCCGACATCTGAGATTTCAGTGTCAAACAGTCATCAAACACAACGTCCAGGTTCCGCACCTGGTCTGAGGTAGTTAGCTGAACACCCCCAAGACATAAACCTGAAGGTAATCCAGCCAACAAACCCACCTCTCAGTGACCTAGGTCCACAACGAACACCTCAGTTTTTTCTGGGTTCAACCACAGCCAACTCACATTCACCCAATCCTGGATTAAGGTGAGACAGTTGTTAAAGACCAAAATGGCAACATCTTGGCTGGGGATAAAGGACATGTACAGCTGAGTATCATCTGCATAGCAGTGAAAACTCAAGCTGTACCACCTAATAATAGCTCCCAACAGCAGCATATACACCGCGAACAACATGGGCACCAAAATGGAGCCCTGTGGCACCCCTCAGGATGGGGGAGTGATGCCGAGGAAAAAATCCCAGACACCACTCTCTGAGTCCTACCCTTGAGAAAAAAAAGAAACCAACTGAAGACTGTACCAGACAGCCCACAGGTAAACCGCAGGCGCTCCAATAGCACACCATGGTCCACAGTGTCAAATGCTGCAGCGAGATCAAGAAAGACCAAGATGGAATGGGTCCTTCGATTTCTCGCTATTAGGAGATCATTTAATACCCAGACAAGAGCTGTCTCGGTACTATGTCTCTTCCTATATCTGGACTGGAGAGAGTTATAGACATTGTGGCTGGTCAAATGATCATCCAGCTGTGACACGACTGCCTTCTCAATAACCTTACCCACAAAGGGCAGGTTAGAGACAGGCCTGTAGTTAGCCAGACAATCTGGGTCCAAGGAGGACTTCTTAAGAAGGGGCCGAACCACAGCCTCCTTCAGAGGATCAGGAAAGATCCCCCTCTCCAAAGACCTACAGACTATCTCGGCAAGGACCGGTCCAATTTTATCCACACAGCCCACTAGGAGACATGTGGGGCCTGGGTCCAAACTACAGTTGGTTGGATGCAAGGACTGGATGATCATCACAATGTCACTGACTGTGGGAAGGCTGAAGTCAAATCACACAAAATGGGTGTCCGACATCTCCTGCCGACTGCCTCAACTCCCATTAGGGAGGGTCAAGTGGATACTAGACCTGATTGTGGCAACCTTATCTGCCAAGAATTGAGCAAACTCCTCACACCATTCTTGAGAAAAAGCACTTCCAGACTGAAGACAGATTGGATAGCACAATCTGTCCACAGTCCGGAAAAGCTGAGCTGGTTGATTCTGTGCAGCAGCAATCTCTCTGGACAGGGAATACTGCCTTCTTATGGGTGATTGCTGATTGATAGACCACAAAATGGTCCATCAAACTGAGTTTGTCACAATCCAGGACCGACTTCCGCCAGCGCCTCTCTAGCCTTCATCCAACTCTCCTCAACTCCCTCAAAGTCTCATCAAATCAAAGAGACCTGGGGCTAAGAGTGAGGAGATGAACATGAACAGGAGCAATGGAATCCAGGTCTCCTATCATTGCCTTATTATAGGCGAGTACCAGGTCCCCTGGATCCATGCATTCACTCGGTAAACCCGATAGGTCCAGTACCGCCATCAAGCCATCTGGAGAAACACCCCTCAAAGGGTGGTACAGGACCATCTCCATAGGGGCTGGCCTACTAGGGGTGGCCTTGAAACTGAACCCAATGGTATGATGGTCAGACCACCCGACTGGTTCCATCACCAAATCTGGTATCTCCATCCCCAGTAGGAACACCAAGTCCAATGAATGACCACCAACATGGGTCGAGGAGGAAATAACCTGTGTGAAGCCCAGTGAAATCATTAACTGGAGGAAGTCCTGACCAAAATGCGAGAATTCATCGTCGACCCATGCATTGAAATCCCCAGAACCAACCATCTGGGGGATCCCTATGTCAGGTCGATAATGAAGTCTGCAACTTCCCACAGGAAAACATTCCTGTCACCTGGTGGACGGTAGACGAGAAGTATCCTGCACCCCACACCCTCGCCCATAATACATTCAAAGGAGTTGGTAGTTCCCACTGGTACCTCCATTAGACCCAGTTCATATCTAAAACAAATGGCAACACCCCCACCTGTACGATCCATCCTAGGGTGGTGTATCACTGACTACCCAGCCGGAATTGCTGATGCCAAAACTGGGCCAGCATTCTCATCCAGCTAGGTCTCAGTGATGCACGCCAGGTCAGATGATCCAACAAAATCCGCTGTTTTAGCAGTTTTTTTCTTAATAGTCCTGGCATTGCATAACACCACCCGAGTAGGATGAGAATCCGAAGATGACCGTGCTACCTGCCTGCTACAAGCAGAACCCTTGGGTATGGGAACCAGGCAGGGAGGACCACTTTTCTGGACCCATTTCTCCCCAGGGCATCTCCTTGTCCCCACTGTCTCTATCCGCCTGCTCCTTTCCATTCCATCTCCAGGTCCAGCCACCGTCCTCCTCCTCCTTCTAACAATCCCCAAAGCCCTACAGCATCTAAATACCTCTGGTGACAGTGGAGGACAAAACAAAGGATGGAGGTCCCTGAGCCTGGAGCGGGAATAATACCTGACCGTCCCTATGCCTTCCCAACACATTTTCACCACAGTAAGCAAATATCAGCAACTAAACAATCTCAAAAACAAATTAACCCACACCCAAACATACAATACTCAAATACTTTCCCAAAACTAAATAAATACAATATTAGCAGCACAGTGTGTAAGTCCAAATCAGGAAACAGTCACAGTCAAAATATGTCTCACAGTTTTTAAGCTATTATGGTCTAAAGAGCTCCCACCTCTTTAAGACATGACCAGATAAGGTTAGCCAGATTCAGCTCTCACTTTGAACCTGACCAACCTAGCCAAAAATTTGATGGAAAAAATAAAATTGTAGGGCATTCTCACTGCCAGTATATTTCTAGTAGTTCACAGTTCCCAGATCTAAAAATCCCAACTCTAAATGCATAACAGGAAATTTGAAATAAGTTCAGCTCTCACCTGAACTGACTCATAACTCCACCAAGAGTCCTTTATGTCTCAAGTATTAAATCCAAGTCCAATATACAGATCTTCTTCAGAACTTCAGATCAAAAGCAGGTTCCACACAGTATCTAACTCCCACAGCTGCCTCCACAGCTATCGGGGTAGACAAAAACAGTAACCAGGGTAAGCAGAAGACCCTCCCAGCACAGACCCAGGAGATAGCCACCTCCTCACATGCTGAGACCGTGACTACAGCTCACAAGCTAAGCCAGCCCACTAGCTAACCTCCCCAGGATGCTTAGGAGACAAATGAGTCCCTGTTCACTTTTCAGCAGACCACAAGCCCGTGCCTCCTGCCCAACTTGGCAAAAGCTCAAAGGCCACTCTCCCCTAAGGCAAGGAATCCCCGCTCACAATCCTGTAAAATACCACAGCTCCAGTTCCGTAGTATCCCTGCTCACAGTTGTACAGTTACACAAAACCGATGTTGTTCCTGTTGAGATCCAACCACTGAGACACTCCATCTCTTCATGAGCCCTGCTACTACAGTTTCTTCTTCTTCTGGATGATAGCCACTTACTTCAGACTCCAAACTCCCGTTTTAATCCTCCGGTCACACGCCTCAATACTCCTGACAGGTAAGAGCTGTAAGACTAAGCGGGTTGCAAACTTTTACCATAATTTCTTACATAACAGACATTTTTAACTCCGTATCAAGCTTAAGGTTAAAATCCTTCTCTAAACCTGTTACGCCACCTAGATCTTAATGACTCACTTTCCTTCCCTAACTTACTACCGAAAGCTACTTAACTACCTAATTAAATAAAATAAAACTACGAATAACAAAATTCTATACAAAATGAATAAATAAAATAACAAAATAAACTATGCTGGTGCTGCTTCTTGTGGACTACTTGCCCAGTGTGGCTGCCATCTTACTGATCTCATCTATGAATTATGAACTACCACTCAGTGAAACAATAGTGTCTTCTTGTTTCCCCAGGTACACTGTGAAAATGAGTTCTGCTCAACGGTGATCACCTGGTTAAATAAAGACTTTTATTGATTGATGGATTAATTAAAATGCCAGGTTGCTCTGAGGTTTAAGAAGTGAAACAGAGCCCTAAAAGCTTATTTTTTACTCAGGACAAGTGCTTTACTTCATTACCCCTGGGAGCTCTTTCTGGGTCACAATAGCACTATATCTTGCTGCCCATGGTGAGCAGGGCAAGTGTGCATCATTGTGCATGAAGACATGCACTAAGACATGCATGTTCCCATGCATGTTCTGCATGTTTAGCGGGTGGACCAGTGACATAGTTGTGCAAAAAGTGCTAGGCTAAGTGCTTTGATAAGGTAAGAAACTAATATGGCCTACATGTATAGTACTGGGCAAGCAGTGAGGTTTTACTGTTTGGGCAATAGGGTATAGCATCTGCTCTACAAATCTACTAAAGTGAAGTAGAGAAGTAGTAATCTGTATTCTCAGTTCCACAAAAATGAATGAAGTATTAACAACAAAAGAGGGCACAGTGGATGTCAAATGTAACTCAAGCAATATGTTTTGCTTTCAAACAGAGTTGCCAAATGATATAACTTTCATATGTAGAAAATGTACTGAAAATAAAGATATGATACAGGAGATAAGCTTATTTAATGCAATACTTTTCCACCTAGAAGAAAGTCAAAAACTGATGCCTACAAGAATGAATAGCTCACTTCATAGTGAACTAACAGAGCCTGCAGGGGGAATTAGCAGTGTCAGCCATGCTCCTATCCTAGCATCCATTTCTGATTACCAAGAACCCCTAATATCAGTCGCAAACCCTGTAAAACAACCCAGCCTGGGAAATGTATCTTTGAGTACTAATAAAATCATAAACAATAATGCACTGACAAACAGGAAACGAGCAAGAGATGAAGTTGATCTTGATCAAAATAATGATGAGTGGTACCAAATAAGAAGCTCTATGATACCTAAAAAAGGGAGAAGAGCAGAAGGTTTTAACATTCCGACCCAAAACCACTTTGATCTATTAAGTGATCAGGCAGAAAACTCTATATCACCGCTTACATCCCCTGACTCCAGGTCCACAGGTGTGCCAGATACTGCCAAGAGTTTAAACTCTTTGGAAACATCTAGTCAGATGAATATTAATATTATGGATATTGAACTTGATTCAATGTTAAAATTGCATATCGGCAATAGCACACACTCATATAGCGTGCATTTAATATCACAAGCTCATTATAGCAAGGCAGTATATGCTGCGTACAGACTAGCATGAGTCTCACTTTACTGTACAGCATGCTGCCAAATTCTGTGTAGTGTTACCCAGCAGAAGAGAGTCTATTCTCTGAATTTCATTATGCTTTTTCTGTTTTAAATTATCCTTCTCATCTTTTTTGCCCTTAGTGTTATTACTCTGTTGATAGGTCACTGCCTTTCACAGAGTCTCATTCCAGCCACCCTAATTAATTCCTCCTGCTCTTTCCTTTAGTGCACCAATATGTGCCATATGTGTCCTGTACTGTTCCTGACTCTCACTGAGCAGAGATCGACCCCAACACCTCCCATTGAAAGAAAAAAAAAAAAGGATACATAGTCAAACTGATTCCTGTCAGGACTGCAGTCGTTTACATTATGCTCCCAAACACTGTTTTTTTTTCAGTCTCCAGAATTCTTATCATTTTATCACTGCTGGCATCCTGTAAATATTCTGATCAATGTCATACTGTAGTGCCGAGAGAAGCCAACAACAGAACCGCTGCAGTACATCCCTATATGCAACAAGTAACACTTCTTGCTAACACAGTGCTCTTCCACACTAATATTTTGTAAACAGACCCTCTGGTGCTCCTACTAACCCACACAGGGTACACAGCTTATTCTACTGGAGCTATAAAGGTAAGCGTTATTTAGCTAGATGAACTATTTTTTCCAGCTCTATTTTGATCGTGCTATAATTGTACGCGCAATTTCGGTTGTGCTATTTTAATCAGATCCCATTGAACCTGAAGTAACAGCAAAGCCCAGATAGATATGCCTATTATGAGACTGCATGATAAAACACTTAGACCGGGAAATATATGAGCACGACAAAGCAAAAAGAATCATGTCATGTTTTGGGGGGGCCAAAATTAGGGACATCACTAGAATGTCTAGACAGATACTGCAGAATAGAGGACAGAGACCCTTAGTCATTGTTCATGCTGAAATAAATAATTTCATGCAACAAAATGCCTAGCTAGTCAAAGAAGAATTTGTTGGACTTGCCAACACATTAATGGACAGGAATTGTGAATTTGCTTTCTCTGAAATAATTCCAGTGACAGATGCAAATGATTATTTAAATAATAAAATCAAAAATGTAAATAATTGGTTAACAAGGTGGAGCCTTTAACAAAACTTTAGTTGCATTACACATTGGGAGGAATTACTTGAAAATAGAGAATTGATTCGCTGGGACGGTATGTACTCTACAAGAAAAGGAACATCTCTGCTAGGAAAACAATTCAATGAATACATTGAAAAATGTTTAAACTAGTACTTAGGGGGGCAAACACTCATCTAGGACATAAACCATGGGCTAACAATGGTTCTAAGGACAGAAAAACTGGAACACCACCTTCTATTAACACCAACACTAGGAGGACTGTAAATGGGAACAAACACACCTGTAATGACAGCCAGAAGACTGAAATTAAAATCTTATTAGTTAATGCCAGAAGCCTTAGAAACAAACTAGGTGAACTCCAATACAGGTTAAATAAGGAAGATATTGATATTTGTGGCATTATCGAAATCTGGTTCTCAGATGGGGATTGGGCTACGATATACCCGGTTACTCCTCAGTCTATAAAAATCGCCAGACAAAAAATGGTGGAGGTGTTGCAGTATATATTATAAATAACTTACAGTACTATTAAATAAACAGTGGACAATCACACAGTGAACTTATCTGGGTTAAATTAAATTCCTTACAAAGGCCACTAACATTAGGAGTAGGATATCGTGCAGCTAACCTAGATGTCACAGCCAATGACACCTTTTTCTCAACTGTAGATAATATGACAATCAAAGATGACTTTATCTTACTATGAGATTTTAATCTACCTAATATATGCTGGCCATCCCTGAGTGCAAACAGTAACTGGGAACATAAACTAATCCAATTCACTGTTCAAAATAACTTAGAACAAATAGTAAACAAATGAACAAAGAAAGATAATATATTAGATTTAATATTTACAAATATTAAAGATTATGATTCCAGCCCTGCGATTTTGGAACCCCTCAGCGTCAGCGACCATTCCATGGTTTCTTGGAGCTTCTCAAGTTTAAAACCAAAGAAAGTTGGTAATTCCACTATCAAGAATTTTAATAAAGCAAACTATAATAAAATTGAACATTTTCTTAATAACTGGGATTGGCAACGGGACCTGAATGGTCTTACTGTCAATCAGATGTGGGAGGTTATTCAACACAAAATTAACTACTGTATAGAGACTTGGGTCCTGGTGTGTACTAAGTACAATAATAATAAACAGAGAGTACTCCTACAGTGGAATACCAAAATTAAAAGGAGCATCAGAAGGAAAAAGAAGGCTTTCCACTGCTATAAAAAGGATTACACGAATGACGCACTGCAAAAATGTAAGCATATCTCCAATAGTACAAAAAAACTAAGGCTTGCAAAGAAAAATCTAGAACTGAAGTTGGTAAAGGATACCACCAACAACAAAAAAAAGTTCTATAACTATATTGGGTCACTGAGAGGTAGTCATGCTAAAGCAGGTCGACTTATTACACAGGAACTTGTTACAGACAAAAAACAAATGGCTGAAGAATTTAAAATCATTGCCCATCTCCACAGTACAGGAAACTATGACATATCACAACATGCATTTACCCAGGGGAAATCTTGCATGAGTAACCTAATAAGTTTCTTTGAGCCAGTTAATAAAGCCCTAGATAATGGACTCTCTGTTGATATGCTATTTTTAGACTATGAGAAGGCTTTCGACACTGTGTCTCGTAGGATACTAATAGAGCAACTTATTAAACTTAAGCTACACCCACTGATTATAAAGTGGATAAACTTGTGGTTAGAAAACAGGCAACACAGGGTTGTTTTAAAGGGGTATGAGTCCGACTGGGGGGACATGAATAGTGGAGTGCCACAGGGATTCGGGCTTGGACCGACTTTATTTAACATCATGGTCTCTAACATGCAAACAGACAATGGAGTATGGATACAAAAGTATGCTGATAATAGTAAGTTAGGACATACTGTAAATAATGACACTGCTATAGAATCCTTATAGGATAATTTGAATAATCTCTATACCTGGGCCTCCAAAAACAAATTGGTATTTAACATAACAAAGTGTAAGGTGATGCACCTTGGGACTAATAACAAACAGGCTAGTTATTTTATTTATTTATTTATTTATTTAAACAGCAGTTTGGAAAACCTTTGAGCCATAGGGTCATTTACAAAGGTACCTTGTCACAGTGAGACAAACAAAAATACACAGTATAACAGTACAACACAGTATAACAGTAACTTAAGACATTAGCAACATTAAGTTACAAATCACCATGTCAGAAAGAGATCTTGGGGTTACCATAACAAACAATCTGAAATTTAGCACACATATTAATAAAACAACCAAAAATATCATGGAATCCTTAGGTGCATTTTTAAACATATTAAAAGTCATGAGTCCAGGGTTATAGTGCCCCTGTATAGCAGGCTGGTTAGGATAAATTTAAAATACTGTGCCCCTTCTGTTCCCAACATCTATAATTGATCAAACAACTCACGAGTCAGTACAACGAAAGATGACCAAAAATATTAAAAATTAAGGACATTTAGAATATGAGGGAAGACTGAGAAATCTAGGTCTGTTCTCCTTGGAATATAGAACTATAAGAGGCAAACTCAGCTGGGCCTACAAGGCTTTTAGGGATGAAGTACTTTTTGAATTAAACTGCTTAATTAGACAAACATCCATTGATAGCACAAGATCTCATAAACCAAGATTACATGCAGAAACATGTAAAACTCTATGCAGGAAAAACTTTATAACAGTATCACAGTTATGGAACTTACTGCCTGTGGAAGTTGTAACCAGCGACAACAAAGAACAATTTAAAAGCAAACTTGGTCAATATATCAGTGACAAGAAATTTCTCTACTGTCATTAGTTAAACGTTGGTGAGTTCATTATGGGCCTGCCCTCGAACTCGTACAACCTATGAACCTGTTTGCAGGTAGCATCAAGGTATTGTGGACTGGAGGTATGTTCCAATCTGAAGTTGGACAACAGTTTGGATACACTGAAGACCTGGAAAGAAGACAAAAATATCAATGAAAATTGTTTTCCAACTGACCCATACAACCCCACCCCCCCAAAAAATATACTTACCTTTCATGGATTGACATTGTTCGTACAGCCAAAGTAAACAATCAGACACATGTGGAACACATGTGCAGTGGCAATATGGTTTCATCACTACGATCATGAATCTGTGTGCTGTAACCTGAGAATGTAAAAGAAAAGAACAGTAATGACAAATGCTTATAATTCACTCACTCACTGCAGTTACCTCCCCCCACCACGGAAAAAATTTAAATTTTGCAGTACCACATTAGATGGCAACATATATGTATGGCATGTGAATGTGACCATGGCCAACACACTGGTGAAGGGGAAACATTCAATATGTATGATGATGATTCCCTGCAAAGGAACAACACGACGGGCTGCTCAGTACTTACAACAAAAAACAAGATTCATACAAATTAAATGGCAGTGTCTCTGAAAAAATATGACTGTGACACATACACTAACTTACCAGTGCTGGTATGAATACACACACACATAGCACAGCAGGTATCAGTCAGCACAGCAGAAGAATTTCCTACAACATCAAATTATAGTTCAACCCCATGATCACCTGTGGCTATCATCATTTAGCAACACACTGTACATCATCATCAGCAGAAAACAGATGGCCAACAACAGCAGCAGGCGCCAGCAAGCCATTTTCTCACTTGGGAGTGGGACACTTATGCAGAGTTCTGACTCTAGGTGCACGCTTTTAGCAGTGTGTCAAACAATACTTGTGACTTTTCTGAACAGTTTTTCATGTGATTATTCTTCATTGTGACTTTTCATGACATTTAAACAGCAGCGGCAGCAGGCGCCAGCAAGCCATTTTCTCACTTGAGACACTTATACAGAGTTCTGGCTCTAGGTGCATGCTTTTAGTAGTGCATCAAGAAATACTTGTAACTTTTCTGAACAGCTTTCATGTGATTATTCTTCATCTGGACTTTTCATGACATTTAAACAGCAGCAGCAGCAGCAGGCGCCTTCAAGCCATTTTCTCACTTGGGACACTTATGCAGAGTTCTGACTCTTAAGTGCACACTTTTAGCAGCGTGTTAAGAAATACTTGTGACTTTTCTGAACAGTTTTTCATGTGATTATTCTTCATCAGGACTTTTCATGAAATGAGAAGAAAGGGCCAAAACCACCAACAGCAGCAGCAGCAGCAAGTGTCATCACGATGCAATAATGTCATTTAACACACTGTAATGCATTTCTGGAGGTTCCATGGTTAAAATAGCGATTATAAAATCGTGACCGCGATAATAGCGTCTTTTTTTGGCAACCTCAATATTAGCGATCGTACACTTTAGCGTCTTGCATAATTAGGTACCCTGTAATAATAGTGCCTGGTAATGAATGTTGCACTTACAACTTCTATGTCTGTTTATGGCTGTAGCTCTTTCGGTGCAGGGAGTACAAAGTGCTGCCTGTCTCTGTCTCTGTCTCTCTCACTTTTTGTGTGGTTGCTCACTCTAGCTGCTGAAACAGCCCCAGCACATTCTCCACCTCCTAACATTGTAAGCACAAGTATAAGACTGTCAGAATGCCAATGACTGCATGATGGCCTCATGACCGCATCTACCAAAATCGCGATCGCACCAGACACCCTCCTTGTCTGTCTCAAATGCATGCACCTTACAGCCACTCTCCCAGTTTCAACTCTGTAGCTGATACCAACCAACCGACAGTAGCCTTCCTTACCCCAACAATCACATCTTTGATCTCCCCTCCTATGTGCTGATACCATCCCTACCTCAGTAGCATTGCCCAAATAGGCATCTAAGTACACTACTCATGCTTTTTATTCCTGCAATTGTTTTCTGTCTGCAGTGACCTCCCCCACCCCACTTACTGACTGCGGCTTCAGAGAGAACTGAATGCCTGTCAGAATGTCAGTGATCACATCTGCCAAAATCACAATTGGCAACTAAATTATAAGCCTGTTGCTGCTAAGAATAGAAACATGGAAACATAGAAACATAGATTTTGATGGCAGATAAGGACTGCTTGGCCCACCCAGACTGCCCATTTCCCTACCTAATGGATAAGTTGCAGATCCTAGTTAACCAGCAGCCTACTTCTTCCTACCCCCAACCCCTAGAATTGCCTTATGACTGTCCCATGCATGCCTGAATTCCACCACTGTTTTTGACTCCACAACCTCCTCCGGAAGGCCGTTCCATGCATCCACAACCCTCTCTGTGAAAAAATACTTCAAGTTACCTCTGAGCTGCCTCCCTTCTATCTTCAAATTGTGCCCCCTTGTTCTTGCACACCTCTTTTTTTGAAAGATTCTACCCTCTTGGACTTTGTTGATTCCCTTGAGGTACTTGAAAGTTTCTATCATGACCCCCCTCTCCCTCCTTTCCTTGAGGCTATACATATTTAGCTACTTAAGTCTCCCTTCATATGTCTTCTGGTGCAGACCCTGCACCATTTTAGTTGCCCTCTTCTGGACAGCTTCCATCCTGTCTATGTCTTTGCGGAGATTGGGTCTCCAGAACTGCATGCAGTACTCCAGATGGGGTCTCACCAACTGTCTGTACAGAGGGAGAATAACTTCCTGTTTTCTACTGGTGATGCCTCTCCCTATGCATCCCAGTATCCCCCCAGCCCTCCTTGCTGCCCTCTCACATTGCTTGCCCACCTTTAGGTCATCTGATATGACTACCCCCAGGTCCCTTTCCATTTTTGTTGTTGTTAGTATCTCACCTTCATTGTGTACTCTTCCCTGGGTTTTTGTTTCCAGGTGCATTACCTTGCACTTCTTAGCATTGAATCTAAGCTGCCATACATTTGACCATTCCTCTAACCTTGACAAGTCCCTTCTCATCCTTTCCACCCCACCTTGTGCATCAACTCTGTTGCAGATCTTTGTGTCATCTGCAAAGAGATATACTTTTCCTTCCAGTCCCTCTGCAATGTCACTTATAAAGACATTGAAGAGGACCGGTCCTAATACTGAAACCTGCAGTACCCCACTAGCAACCCCCATTTCTTCAGAGTGGACTCCATTTACTATTACTTTCTGTGTCCTGTTCTCCAGCCAATTCTTTACCCAGGCTGTCATCTTGGGACCCACTCCCAGGCTGGCTAACTTGTATATTAATCTTTCGTGTGGGACTGTGTCAAATGCCTTGCTAAAGTCTAGGTAGGCCATGTCCACAGCCCCTCCCTGATCTACTACTTTGGGCACCCAGTCAAAGAAATCTATCAGATTTGTCTGGCATGACTTTCCCACTGTGAATCCATGCTGCCTTGGGTCCTGTGCCCCTCTGGCCTCTAGATACTCAACAATTCTTTCCTTCAGAAGTGATTCCATCATTTTCCCTACCACTGAGGTTAAACTAACAGGTCTGTAGTTTCCTGCTTCTGCCTTGCTCCCACTTTTGTGAAGGGGACTCACATCTGCCCTCCTCCAGTCCTCGGGTACCACCCCATCCTCCCATGATTTGTTAAAGAGCATAGTTAGTGGTGTCACTAGTTCGACCCTTAGTTCTTTTAGAATTCTGGGATGAATCCCATCAGGCCCCATTGCTTTGTCCACCTTCAGTTTTAAGAGTTCTTTCAGAACCCTTTCTTCTGTAAATGGGCTGGTATCAACTTCTGTATCCAGAGTGTTTCTGCTGTTTGTTTTAGGTCCCTCCCCCTCTTCCTTTGTAAATACTGAGCAAAAATATTTGTTTAGTATCTCTGCCTTTTCACATTCACCCTCTGCCCACCCTCCTCCACTTTATTAAGCCTCAGTAACCTCCCTTGGTCTTTCTTCTCTCCCTGATGTACCTATAAAAGGTTTTATCCCCCTTCTTAACTGAGCTGGCTATCTTTTCCTCAGTTTGGGCCTTTGCTGTTCTGACTGCCTTCCCAGCATCCTTTGCTTTAACCGATACAGTTCTCTGTCCTGCTCCTTCTGTGATTCCTTGTACTTCCTGAATGCTTTCTTTTTCTCTTGAACCTTCACTGCCACTTCCTTTGAAAACCACAGTGGTTTCTTACATCGTTTTGTTTTGTTTATTTGCTTCACACAAAGGCTCGTTACCTCTGTGATGGCAGTTTTTATTATTCCCCATTGTTCTTCCACCCCTCCTTCCTGCCCATTTGCTAGTGCATTCCTTAGGCACTCACTCATTTTGGCAAAGTCAGCCCTCTTAAAGTCCAGTACTTTTGCCTTTGTATGGCTTGACTCTATTGTTGTGTTTTTTGTGAACCATACTGTTCGATGGTTGCTAGTTCCCAGATGGCTACCCACTTCTACATCTGTGATCCTTTCTTCATCTCCATTTGAGAGAACCAGGTCTAAGATTGCTCCCTCTCGAGTGGGCTCCAATACTAGTTGTCTAAGGCATGCCTCCTGTAGGGCATCTAGAATAACCCCACTCTTAGAAGTGGCTGCTGCAACTGCACTCCAGTTAACATCTGGCATATTCAGATCACCCATCAGCAATATCTCCCCTTTTTCTGCCATTCTAAGTATTCTTTCTATCATTTCCTTGTCCATTTTCTCCCCCGAGAAGGGGGTCTGTATACAACCCCTGTGCGGATTGTCGTGCCATTGCCGGTCTCCAAATTTACCCTCAGAGCTTCTTCTCCTCCCTGTTTTCCCTTTTGTTCTGTTGCTTTGATTCCTTCCCTTATGTAAAGAGCTACTCCTCCTCCTCTTTTACCCTCCCTGTCCCTCCTGTAGACAGTGTATCCTGGTATGTTTATGTCCCAGTCATGGTTTTGTGTGTACCATGTTTCTGTGACTGCCATGATATCCAGATCTTCCTCCTCCATCAAGGTCACTAATTCAGGAAGCGTGTTACTCAGACTACGAGCATTGGTACTCATCGCTCTCCATTTGTTTGTGGCTTTACCTTCTTTTGCAGCATCTCCCACTGACCTTTCTACCTCAGTCTTTTTCTCATTTAGTACCCTGTTTTGTAGGGAGAGGCTGGGATTTTCCTGCTGCTTATCAGTTCCTCCCCCCTTGACTAGTTTAAAAGCTTGCCAATGCAGCATTTAAACCGATTGCTCAAAAGACTTGTTCCCTTCCTGGACAGATGCAGACCATCCTGCCAGTATAGGCTGGTGTCCCTCCAGGTGGAACCCCAGTGCCCAATGAAGCCAAACCCCTGTGCTCCACACCATTTTTCCAACCATTCATTAAACTGCATGTGCAACCTCACCTCACTCTCCACATGCCATTGACAGGCAGCACCTCAGAGAAGGATATTGTGTGTGCTACTTGTCATAGTCCCCTCCCCAATTCCACAAAGTCCTTCTGCACTGCTCTAATCTCATGATGAGCCAAGTCATTTGTCCCTAGGTGGACAATGACATCCAGCTCAGACTCCCATACAGCTGTTCTTGTGATCCCGAGGATGCGCTTCCTGTCTCTCCAAGCCATGGAACCAGGCAGGCACCTTACTTCAGTTTTCCCGGCACCCCCCAGTTCTATCACCCTAATAATTGAGTCCCCCACCAGGAGCTGCTTCCTTTCCTTGTGGTGTCTTCTGCCTCCTTGCTGTGGGCCTCCCTTGTGACAGTTGTTCTCAGCCTCCTTAGTCTCCTCTGTGGGTGCATCCATAGGGGAGCTATGCTCCCTCAGAATGGTGTATGGATTGTGGAGTGGAACAACTAACTGTGTGTGCCTCTGTTCCACCATCCTCACCCTCCCTGAGCCCACTGTGGTCCAACTGCTGTGCTTTCTTCACAACCTCTGAGGTAGTGATGGTGGCTCTGGTGCTCCCTGGATGGGGGAGGTTCCCTTCCTACCGTCCATTGTGGCCTGGGAGAAGGTTCCCTTACTACTGTCCAGAGTGGCCTGAAGATGGGCAACTTCCTCCCTCAGGGCAGAGAGTTGTCTGCAAATAGGGCAGCATCTCAGCCTCCAGAAAGACTCCCAGAAGACTGCTGCCCCACAGCCATTACATTGCACTACTCCCCACATTCTTTTTTTTTGTGTGTGTGTGTGTGTGTGTGTGTGTGTGATTGGTTTGTTATATTGAAATAAATTTATATATATATTATACAATGTGTATGCTTATGTTGTCAGTGCAGTGTGCTAGAGAGGATATGACAGTGATATGCACCTTGCACTCTTGACACTCTTGAGGAAATGATGTCAGAACCACAGGTATAAAGGAACTATTTCCAGGGGTAGGTGAGGTAAGGGGTGGGAAGGGGTTGGGCCTAAACTGTGCCCTCACAAAACAATCAGCTAAAAGCTCTGACCCACCGCTGCGATGAGTGCCTTCCTGTCAGCAAGATGCTCTACCCAACAATATGACAGAGAAAATACCCTGCTAATCAAACAGAGAAAATCCACACATCCAAGTCAGACACAGGTAAACCTCCCCAGCCCCAAAACAGACCTGGTGGTTTGTGTTCTGAAAGCTGTCAACCCCAAAATAAGTCAGCTGTGCTTTAAACTCTTCCTGCACTGAAAATCTTAAGAATTGTAACAAACAAACGTAAACCTAGATCCACCTCCCTCTGTTGCTTGAAAGACTGTCTTTTCCTGTTTCACAATGCAGGTTTTGCTATGACAACTCCTTAACCACAGTAACTTATTTAAAAAATAGTTTAACTATCACAAACTCCTACGCACCAGTAAATTATTTAAAAATAGTTTCTGTCCCAAAATCCTAGTAGTCAATCCAGCTACCCCCAAGAGACAAACAAAATGCAGTATTCCAACACTTGTGAAGTTACTTCCAAGATAAGCAGAGTTTGCAAGCTCCTTTTTCAACTCCTCAGCCACCTGTAAGTTATTTAAAAAATAGTTTAACTGTCAGAAAATCCTAGTAGACAATCTAGCTACCTCCAAGGATCTACCCAAATGCAGTATTTAAATCCTTCTGAAGTTACTAACAAGATAAACATGAATGCCCACATCTCAGAAGTGATCAGCAACTTGCAAATGACAAGTGAGTTGGCAGCTAAATTACAAGCCAAGTCAGTTGGTAATGGGCTAGTGGGCTTGTGAAGATGGCCTCTATGCTGTTCCATGATGTGTTCTCCTCCCTACCTCTCTTTGGTCGCTATTTTAACCTTGCAAACGTATGGTCAGTCACTATTTCGGCAAGATCACTGAAATGTGCAAGTCACTTATGTTGCAGTCACCGATAATTAGTTGCAATAATGACGTCGCGATTTTGTAGTCACCGTTTTAACAGGTAACCATTTCTGGACTGGTATTAATTTTCACCTTGGCTTTTCATGAAAAAAATGAGGACATTCAAACAAAAAACAGCACATTGTTGGGGGCATGTTAGGTGGTGTTATGGTATTGTGAATATTGCCCTGGTGCTTTAACTACAAGTTCAGAAAAGGAACAAGCATTTTCATGGTTATTTAATTCACTTTATTTTTTACATGATTGATGGTTGTGAAACTGGCAGATACTATGTGCTTTCATTACCGGTGAAACTATCAGGCCACAACACACCCTACAATACAAGTGTCTTGCAGACAGTGTTTTGGAGACCCAAGATTTAATTACAGGCAAGCACGCAGCATCCGGCATGTCCACAAACTTGGCAGCCATGAGGCTTACTACATAAAATACAATAATGAGTATGAACTTAAAAATTGTTATTGCTGAAAGCACAATGGGCTGTGGGGGTGGGACTTAGAGGCAGGTGGGGAAAGAGATTTACCATTCTGAGGCTTAACAAATACAGGATTAACAAAATTAATATCACAAAGAAAACATGAACTGAACATAAATGTCATAATAGTAATAAAAATAAATATGGCTTAAGAAAATAAATAAAAGCAAATATTAATTTCTAGGGGGGAAATTTTGATAATCTTGTTTTTACAGATCTTGATTCTTCTTTACCCTTGTAATGGTAGATGCAATTGACCACCTCCCCAAAATCTTCAACCACCCCACTCCATTATGCTTTCCGCAATAATAATGTTTTTTTTTTTTGTTACTCATCATTACTTAATTTTATGTAATAATAAGTCACGTGGTTGCTAACTGTGCAGCCAATGCATGCTTTCAGTGCAGTTGCAATTATGTAAGCCAAAAGCCATCTTCAAAACACTTTTATTGCAGCATGTGTAACGGCACAACAGTTTCACCTGTAATGAAAGCAAGAGCGTCTGTCATTTTGCATGCCATCAGTCATGTACGACATAAAATAAATTAAAGGGGACAGGAACTGATTAATTATGTGCAGCTGCTTGTAATGTCTCTATTTTCATAAATGATATTCATACATCTAAAGGATCTGTATTTAACTGTGCCTGAATGAAAGCTGAAGCTGTCAGTTGTGTTTTGTGTTGTTTTCCTTGTATGGAGAACATTCTTTGCAGTTGCTTTCATGGAACCAAGAATTTGGAGTTTTGACTATGTCATTTCATGGTTTTAGACATGTGAACATGAACTTATCAGTACAGTGCCCACGGTTCTGAAACCATGATGTGACATAGTCAAAACTCCAAATTTTTGCTTCCATGGAAGGAACTGCACAGAATGTTGTCCATACTAAGAAAAAAAACACAAAACACAACTGACGGCTTCAGCTTTTATTCAGGCACAGTTAAATATGGATCCTTTACAGGAATTAATATAATTTATGGAAATAGAGTCATTTCAAACAGCTGCACATAAGTAATCACTTCCTGTCCCCTTTAAGTAACACATAATACAAATCACAAATAAAACATTACCTGAACATAAATGACATACTTAGTGTGCATCAAAACAAAAATATTAATTAGGAAAAAAAAATTAAACCAGAGGAGATGCTTGTGGGGGGGGGGGGGATTTAAATTGACATACAAAATAATTTTTTAAGGAGCCTGTTGGGGCAGTTGCTGACAACCACTGATATTATGCAGCAAGCCTATTAGCTTCTCATTCTGCTTCTCAGTATGACAGAAATGCTAAAATGGCTGCATCCACCACCATTTGCATGGCCTTGACCTCCACCCATAGCACAGCTAGGTCCACCATGGTCACAGAACATTATGGGTCATCTTATCTGGGTGCAGCTGCAAGAACCTCCACCTCTGCTGCCTGTATTTCCTTGCGCTGCCACCAGTGCACAGGTGGACAAGGTGCTTTGGCCACAGCTACAGGAGTGCCTGATAACTTCTGCAGCTTGGCCTCTGATTCAACCTGGTGGTGGCCAGCTAAGTGGGTTCACTGACCACCATTGCCAAGGTGCCTGCCCTTGGGCCCACGATTTTTTTATTTTTTTTTATTACAATTAGGATTACAAGTACCTTTGAGCCAGGCTCTTTTGCAAAGGTTCCACATCAGATAACAAACACAATACAAGTTACAGAAATAGGAACAAAACAATAAATAGGTCAGCATATTAGGTTACAATGGTAGATCAATACAATAGCTAGAATAAATAGAATATATGCATGGGAACACAGAGTAACAGAGGGATAATTAGGAGGGAGGGTGGAAGATGAAGATAAACGTGAGGAGCGAAGTTTGAGAGGGCAGAAATTGCAGCCAAAGGACATGGTCATCAACTGGGAGCAGGCTGAAACTAGTCAACAAAAAGGGAAAGATCATTGAGGGCTCAGAAGGGGCGGGGGTGAAGGGGGGAGAGTCAGGAGTGGTGAAAAGAAAGAAGAAATAAAAAAGTAACATAGAGCAAAAAGAGGTGGTGGAGATGTGGTAGGTGATAGTTGGAGGGAACAAAAACGAGAGGGCTGAGTAGATTATTGGTAGCATTCACAGGAGCTAGAGTTAGTAAAGTGAAGGTGGAGTTTATGTTTGAATAAGCCAAGGGTGGTAGTGGAGGAGATGTCAGGATTGAGTGCATTTAACCAGCTAGGCAATCTGAAGGCAAAGGATCTTTGGTCCTGAGAGGTACGACGGCGGGGAACCTGAAAGAGCTGGTATTCAGAGCCCCTGGTGTTACGTGGCTTTAGTCTAGAACTAAGCAGTGCTTGGACTCCCGGCAGAGTGAGACCTATGGTTACTTTCTTTGCCATAATGCAGGTTTGGTTTTTTATGTGATTTGAAAGTTGAAGCCAGCCAGATCAGGTATACAGGTCACATGTATGAGTGAGACGATAAGCACCAGAGATAAACCTGCAGGCCTTGTTAAGTGATGTTGAAATTCATCTCAGGGCAGTGGCAGAGGCAGAGCCATAGATTATAAGACCATAATCAATGATGGAGACCACCGAGCTTTGGATGGCAATCTTCAGTGCTTCTGCAGTAAGGTGTTGTCTATGTCGGTAAAGTAGGCCTAGGCGCCATATTTGCTGATTTGGCAACATTGTCTATGTGAGCAACATAGGAGAGATTTGAGTACAGGGATAACCCTAGGTAGTTGAATGACTGCACTTGCTCAAGGGTGTTGTCATTGCTGGTAGAGATAGCTAGGGGGTGAGATCTATGCCTGTTTTGAGAGCTGTTAAAGAGCATTACTTTGTTTTTTTTATGATTGAGGATAAGCTTATGATGAATTAACCAGTTTTCCCCTTCGGCAAAGCCTTGCTGAAGATTGGTCTGCAGGAGCACAGGGTCCTTGTGGGAGGAGAAGATAACAGCATCATCAGCATAGAGGATAATCTGTTCAGTGCAAGATTTTGGGAGCGTGTTAAGAAAAAGGCTGAAGAGCAAAAGACCCAGGATGGATCCCTGAGGGACTCCAGATCGGACCGGTCTGAAGTCCAAGAGTGTCCCAGAAATTTTGACTCGTTGAGATCTGTTTTGCAGATGGCTGTTGAATCATGAGACAGTGTCAGGATAGAGTCCTAAATGCTGGAGTTGTTGGATCAGCAGACGATGGTGGACTGTGTCAAAGGCCTTGGTCAGATCTACAAATACTGCCTCGGTTAAGTGACCCATATCCCATGTGCCATGCAGTGCTTCAGTGAACTCCAGTAATGCAGAGGAAGCCATGTTGTTATGGGCATAAGAGATTGTGTTTGTCCAGGTAGTCCATGAGTTGGTTGGATACTATGTGTTCGAGTGCCTTGGAGAGAGGTGGTAGTATCGATCGGTCGATAGTTCGCATGACAGGTCTTATCCCCACTTTTGTGGACTGGAATAACTATAGCCGCCTTCCATTTGTCAGGGAACTGACCAGTGCTAAGGGAGAGATTGAGAATGTGTGTTAATGGGACTGGAACCTCATCCATAGTGAGGGTTAGGAGTTTTAGATCCAGCGAGTCTCCACTTGATCTTGACTTTGAAATTGCTTTGCTGATTTGTGTTCAGGCATCATGCAGGTTAATTTCTTTGAGGTGGAAGGGCGGGAGAGGTGTAGGAGGATCATCAGGGATAGCATGGGTAGTGTCAAGGAAAAAATCCAGGGGAAGGACGCTGCTGAAATTAGTAAATGCATCATTAAAAGTGTTTTCAATGACCAGAGGATCCAGGGTGATGGCCTCATCAACCTTTAGCATGGGTGGGAAGGATTTAGGTTGTTTCCCTTTAACTTCTTTGATATTCTTCCAGAAATCCAACCCTTTTCCCTAGGAGTTTGAGACAGTTTCTTTATAGTAGGCATTTTTCAGCAGTCATATGGATTTAGTGCAGTTATTGCAGGCACATTTGTAGTTCTGGACAAACACCTGGCAAAAGTTGGACTGCACAACAGTGGTGTCCCCAGGAAGAAAGGTGAAGAACTTCCATATGGGAGAGTTCCATACAGGGCCCGTTACAGGCAATGGGGGGGCACCGCTAGCCACCTGCTGTGCTGCTGCCAGTGGTGGTGGTGGAGGAGCAACAACCTGCTGTGGTTGCTGCTACTGCTCCTCCAGCTGCTGTGCATTTAGCTGCTGGCTGCTGCTCCTCCAGCTGCTGCTGCTGCTCTTGCTGGCAGACTGATACTGCTGCAGAGCTTGCTGTGCCTGCACTTGAGGGCACAAAACTGGCCTTATTTAACATAATTGAGTGGGCAGAGCCGCTCCACATCCATGGCACCCGCTGGCCACCACTTTTCTTGCCATGCCAATCCATCACCAAAAGAAAACCTAGTACAAATACTATTAACTCTACCAAAAACAAAGTACTCACAAAAAAAAACTTTTTTAAACCAAAAAATGACTGTAAAATTAGCTTAAACTTCCTACACTAATTAACAAACTAAATCTAAAAAGGTTTAAACTGAAAGAAGCAAAGTCAGGCAAGTTTTGCACTCTGCAACTGCCAACAACCCACACACACAAACTACTCTAAACAGATCAGTGACTTGTTCAACCCTTTCTACAAGAGAAAGTGAAAATAAAACACTCCCTTCCTGCCTATTTAAGTTTCTCCTGAATCATGTGACCTGCAGAGACAGCAGGCATGTGACCATTGTCCTGTTTATTACCAACTTCGCCTTCTCTAACTACAACTTGAAGTGAACGTGAAGTGACAAACACAAAGTACATTAAGGCAAATTTTGACTTCTTTATGGGAATTTTGTGTAATGATCTGTGAACTCGAAGTTGGCCACTTCGAGTTACTATGCCAGTGAATTTAAACTTCGCTGCATCTCTAACCATGTGATGTGTGTGTGTGTGTGTGTGTGTGTGTGTGTGTGTATGTGAAAGCAGAGCAGGTTAGTTCCTAATATTTGACAGATTTCTCACTAGTTGTGAGTAAGTGAAGGGCTATCCTAGATCTAGTACTGACTAACAGGGAAGGGATCACAAATCTCCAGGTAGAAGGTCACCTGGGGGCCAGTGATCATCACATGGCATGGTTCAATTTGGCCACTAGAACTAAATCGTCCCATTCCAAGGCAAAAATATGGGACTTTAGAGGAGCTGACTTTGATAAGATGGCCAACAGAGTTAAGTTAGCCCTGGCAAAAAGAAACACAGGTGAGGGGGTACAAGCAAAGTGGGCAAGTATTAAGGATGCAATACTTGAAGCAACATCCCATTGTGTTAGACAGAAAAGGAAGTGCAAAAGGAGAAGGAAACCACTTTGGTTCTCAAATACAGTAGCAGAAAAGGTCAGAGCCAAAAGGTTGGCCTTCAGGAAATATAAGGGAACACAGTGGGATGAAGATAGGGAGACATACCAAACTGCCCTAAGGGAAGCAAGGAAGGCAGTAAGGCAGGCAAAGTCTCTAACTGAGGAAACACTATCACAAACAGTAAAAGAAGGTGACAAGACTTTCTATAGATACATTAGTGAAAGGAGAAAGTCCAGAGGGGGTATTGATAAGCTCAAAGGAGAAAAGGGGGCATGTGAGGAGGAGGAGGACCCTGTAAAGGCATCTATCCTAAATAGATACTTTTGCTCAGTATTTACTGAAGAGAGGTGGGGCAGGGCCCACAGCTCAGCACCATGGACACAGGGGAGAGGGAGGTGTGCACTAGTCCCTTCACAAAAGAAAGGGTCCTACAAGAGCTTGCTAAGCTCAAGGTGGACAAGGCAATAGGACCTGATGGCTAGGGATGTAAGTTTGTCATGGCAGTCAAACACGTCATTGATTCCATGATGTTTGATCTTTATTCAGGACTTCCATGACTTTCACTAGTGTCATCAGAATGTAGCAATGATGACAGTGCCACAACATTTACTACTGTTTGCTAATGATTTCATGAACAAACAATGAGTCATTAAAACCTCATCCATGACAAACTTACATCCCTACTGATGTCATACATCCCAGGGTACTAAAGGAGCTAAGGGTGGAACTAGCAGAGCCATTAGCAGAACTGTTTAGTGAGTCTCTGAGCACAGGAGAGGTCCCAGAAGACTGGAGAAGGGCTCATGTGGTCCCGCTCCACAAGAGCGGTAGCAGGGAGGAGGCAGGGAACTACAGACCAGTCAGTCTTACCTCAGTAGTGGGCAAGATTATGGAGGCACTCCTTAAGGAAAGGATAGTGCAACACCTGGAATCCATAGGGGCACAGGATCCAAGACAGCATGGATTTGCAAAAGGAAGGTCCTGTCAAACTAATCTCATAGATTTCTTTGACTGGGTAACCAGAGTGGTGGACCAAGGGGGAGCAGTTGATGGTGCCTACCATCACTTCATCAAAGCTTTCGACACTGTTCCACATATAAGATTGATAAACAAGCTGGGTAGGCTCAGTGTGGGTCAGATGTTGGTCAACTGGGTGACAAACTGGTTGACAGGCAGAAAACAGAGAGTGGTGGTAAATGGTATGCAGTCAGAAGAGATGCAAGTCACAAGTGGGGTACCTCAGTCCTGGGACCAGTCCTCTTCAATATCTTCATTAGTGACATTGCACATGGGCTAGAGGGTAACAGATGGACTAGAAGGTAAGGCTTGTCTGTTTGCAGATGACACCAAGATCTGCAACAGAGTAGATGATCCAGATGGGGTGGGCAGAATGAACTAGCAAAATGGTCGGAAGAGCAACAACTGGGATTTAATGCAAAGAAGTTCAAGATCATGCATATAGGGAAGAGAAACCCTGAAGCCACCTATAGGCTGGGATGGGAGTTGCTGGCAGCCACAAAGGAAGAAAGAGACTTGGGCATCATCATCACCGATGACCTGAAATCATCCAAGAAGACCTCTAAAGCAGTAGGTAATGCTAGGGGGATGTTAGGGTGTATTAGTAGGGGTATCACAAGTCATAAGAGGGATGTCATAATCCCTCTTTACAAGACACTGGTTAGGCCCCATCTGGAGTACTTAGTGCAGTAGTGGAGGCCACACCTTCACAAGGACATTAACCAAATTGAAGCAGTCCAGAGAAGGGCAACCAAAATGGTGCAGGGACTGCATCAGAAGACATATGAGAACAGATTAACAGAGCTCAATATGTATACCCTAGAGCAAAGGAGGGAGAGAGGTGATATGATCGAAACATTCAAACACCTTAAGAGCACTAACAAGGTGAAAGAGTCTAACATGTTTCAATACAAGAAAAATAGCAGGACAAGAGGACACAGCATGAAATTAGAGGGAGGCTGATTAAGGGGTAATGAGGAAGTTCTTTTTCACAGAAAGGGTGGTGGATGCATGGAATGGCCTACCCCGGAAGTGGTGGCTATGAATACAGTGCAGGGCTTCAAACAGGCATGGGATAGGTATAAGGGAGCAATACAGATGAGTATGAATAGATAGGCCACTGACAGCAAAGGACGATGGCACATTTATAAGGTAGAAAAAAAAATTGGCAGACTGGATGGGCCTTGCGGTCCTTATCTGCCATCAACTTCTATGTTTCTATGTTTCTATTTCTTTTAAGTCTTTTTATTTTAGTCTTTGGTAACCGGGTAAGGCCTACTAGGCACAAGTGCTTGTTTTCAGTGGTGACCTGGAAGCACTGGGCGGTTAAGTTACTTGCTCAGAGTCACACAGTATACAAGTGGAGGTTGTGAAAATCAAACCCAGGTCTGGTCTGCTGGATGTACCAAGCTCATTCAATGCTCATTACTCTAACCTCTATGATATACTGCCAGCCAAAAGTCTTAATATTTAAGTCTTAATATTTTTGCTGGTGTGCTACTTATTTGTAATATTTTTCTTACATATTGACCCTTTTTTGGGTAACTTTATCTGAACAGTTACTCATTCTGAGTAGTTATGTTCCTGCTTCCCTTTGTTTAATCACTTTTCTGCTTTATTTTTGTATTGGAAACCATTATAAACGGTGCAGAAAAAGGCAGATTACACTCCTGGTGGTGGATGTGAACCATTTAATAGCATGACTGACACCAGATTTCTGTCTCAATTTACTGTAACATTTTTGGGGAAACATTTCTGGACTTCTGAGGCATGTTAGGCAGTGGCAGCAGCAAAAGTAGGACTCAAATCCGTTGTAAACAGGGCAGACAACAGCAGATTTCAGTTCTGGTGGTGGATGTGAACCATCTAATAGCATGACTGACACCAGATTTCTGTTTCAATTTACTGTAACATTTTGGGGGAAACATTTCTGGACTTCTGGGGCATGTTAGGCAGTGGTAGCACCAAGATTATGACTGAAAACTGTTGTAAACAATGTAAAAAACAGCAGATTTCAGATCTGGTGGTGGATGAGAATCATATGACAGCATGATTGACACCAGATTTCTGTGTCAATTTACTGTAACATTTTTGGGGAAACATTTATGGACTTCTGGGGCATGTTCGTCAGGGGCAGCACCAGATGTGTTACATCGTCGGAATGTTGCACACAACAATAACTGATGCAATATCACATAGCATTGTGAAACAGTTATTTTAATAGGCACAATACCTGACATTTGTGGATAGGAGGAGGAAACATGTTAAACAGCAGGTGACACCTTCAACATAACTTTCACAAAACATAACACTGACCAACAATTCAATTGCATTCCACATATATGGAGTTTGCAAAGGAAAGGCAGGCACCTGTCGAAGGCTGTCGGCCATCAGGGTTCTGTGCACAGAGTCTGTATTTTTTAATTCAAATACCTCATGTGAGTTGCTTCAGCTCAAAGTAAGAATTACTCACCCCAGCACATATCGATAAAGTACTCTTTCTTTATTCCAGTGTGGCAAGTAAACAATGTAAAAAATGCTCCCATATAGCTAATATAAAAATGCCCTCTCCTTCATGATATATCAAAAGTTATGTCACACCTGACGTGTTTTACACATGCGTGCTTTTTCACACACAAAGCATGCATGTGAAAAACGTGTGTGTCAGGTATGACATAACCGGTAATATATAAGGAATGATGGTGCCATTGTTTACTTGCCACACTTGAATAAAGAACAAGCACTTTATGGACATGTGCTGTGGTGTGTACTTCTAATTTTGAGTTGAAGCAACTCACATAAGGTATTTGAATTAAAAAAAAAACACTCCAAACAAGGCCAGATGGTCGACAGCCTTTGGCAGGAGCTGGCCTTTCATTTGCCAACTCATATCTATGGAATGCAACTGAATTACACATCATTATGTTGTTAAAAGCAATCTTGTAGGTGTAACCAGCTCTAAGAAGTAACACACACCACAAATAAGGGAATAAGATATTTATTAGGGGAGGGGTACATGGACATGGTACAGGATAAGTACAACAAATGACAGGCATGATCAGGAGGACAAGGGTAATACAATGAGTGGAGAGAAGTAACAGAGGGAGAACAAGAAAAGGGACTGAATTATATAGGTAGCATAAGACAGTAACAAACACAACAGCAATGGTCAAACAAATTATTTTACATACAAAATAAAGAAAAAAGAGGACATAAGGATGCAGATTAAAGAGGACAGAACATATTTTAAAAAAACAATTTTTTTTTAGAGGGGAACATACAAACAACAGAATAAAGGAAAGAAAAATGAAAACAAAAAAGGCAAATTAATTCATGCTGCCACATTAACTGCCAGTTCAGACAGGATGCCCATGATTTTGTCGACATCACCCTGAAGTTTAGCAATCTTCCCCTGGGCATCATTAAATTCCTGTCTGAAATAATTTAACTCTTATTGAAACTGGTGGACTTCTGACAGGACAGCTGATAAGTCCACATGTGTCAGTACTGGTGGGGCACGAGCTGCCTGTGCTGCTGCTGCTGCTGGCACTGGATGGGGGGGGTCCCTGGCAGGGTCTTGATGCTACTGCAGACTTGCTGCTGCTGTTGTCTGGTTAGGGCAAGGATGCTTAACAGGTCCAGTCACAATTCCCTCCTGCTCACCCCCTTCAGTGATCACACCCACACTGCTCCCTACAGCTACAGCTGATGCTGCCACCACCTCCTGAAGTTTGAGATCCTATTGAACTGTGTGGTGGTGGTGCAGCATGTGGCTTTGCTGGCTGTTTGTCCTGAAGTGGGAACCAGACTTACCACAATTCACTTCCTGCCCGCATAGATTGCAGGTGACCACTGGGTCATCTGCTGAACTTGAGTAAAATAACTCCCAGGCAGGAGAACTTCCGGGATGACGGGGCTGTGGGGGGTTGGCAGATGATGCCCCAGGCACTGACTCCTCCTGCTGCTCAGTAGGGGGCATGGTCTCCTGCTGCAGGGGCGGAGGAACAGTTTCCTGGTGCTGGGGAGAGGACACTGTCTCCTGCTGCTGCAGTGGAGGGGCCATGGTTGCCTCCTGGTACCAGGGAGGGGGCACTGTCTCCTGCTGCTGCTGCGGTGGAGGAGCCATGGTTGCCTCCTGCTGCTGGGGAAGGGACACAGTTGTTTGCTGGTGGGTGCTGGTGCTGGGGCCAGCAGCCTCCTACCGCTGCGGCATTTCATTTTTTATGGACATCTGAAATGTGCACCTGTCAAGGCGGCATACAGGTGCCCCACTGCCTCTACCCTTTTTCATTATTCCCACCACCTCCACCAATTCAAACAAAACCAAAACAAAAAAAAGAAACAGAGATAAAGGCTCTGAGAGAGAGCCGTTGGAGGATCTCACACATACACACACACACACACACACACCCTCCACAGGTACTAAAATATGAAATAGGACAAAGACAAACAAGCAAAAGTTAGAAAAAATAGCACAAGCCGGGCCATCAGCACAGCGGTTGGATTTCAGCTTGTGACCCAAACCCAGGTCACTGGAGGGCCAGCTGGGGGGAAAAGACTTGAGTGTCTGATGACTCCTCACCTTCTCCCTGGGGGGGTTGGGATGCGGCTAGGTGTGTGCTGACTCCTGGAGGAGGCAGGGAATGCAGCATTTTGGTGAGCCCCACTGAACATAGGGGCGTGGTGGACATCGGCGTACACCGGGACATCTGCTGCAAGCCACACACCCCAGGAGAAATCAGGGAAAACATCTTCCTGAACACTTGGATGATGGCTGCTGGCCCCCACTGCCATGGAAGCTCTGGGTCTCCAGGACCACCTCAGCAGCACCCAGGGACCTAATAGAGAGTGCCCTGGTTGTCCCACCTGGCATCTTCCCCCTTGGAGGACAGGGACTCATCTGGTGATGGGTGACACTGGGCTACCCCTGTGGTGGCTATAATCTGAGGTGGAGGAGACAAGGCAAGTTTGTTGGCGGGATCTTATGCTGGCCTAAAGGAGAGGTGAGCCGGGGAGCTGAAAGGAGGAGCAAAAAAAAATGTGCACAAATTAAGTAGTTTATGTATCAAAGTGCACTCTGCCGTAGTGGTGGATGAAGTGTCTAAAATTCATCACGGTAGTATTTTGCATAGAACCCGAATTTCATGTAATATTCCGCAAAGCGAATAACTTCACATCTCAAAGTAATGTGAAGTTCCCATTATTCTCTATGAACTTCACATTATAGTTTGCCTTCTTTTTTGCTCTTTAAGGCAAATTTTGCAGTGAATAATGGGATGTAAGGTCACATGGACTATACATTGTCTTACACAGCCTCAGTTCAGCGTAGGGTGTATAGGGGAAAGCTGGGGACAGTTTGCTTTCAGAGCTCTGAGACTCAAATGATCGAAAAACCTTTAAAAATGCATTTTTGCACAAAATTTTGTGTCAAAAGTTAGTACATTGATTGTAGTAAACCCTTGTATGTTTATATCATCGTGCATTTATTGATTTTGTGTGAATATTGAATGTTGATTTAGTACATTCAGTCTCTCTACTGACAGACATTGTAGAAGTGTGCTTCGGGGAGGGGCAGAGCTGTGATGTAGATTATAAAAGGTAGAGTCACAGTGAGAAAGGCAGTTTTTCCAACTGTTGTTGGCTAGTGTTTTAGTATTTTTGTGTTCACGTACACACAGTAATACTTCTATTAAGTTTTTATCTGTTTTTGCTGTTTGCTGTGCTACTGTGCATTTTTTCAGTCTGTTTAAAGATCGTGTTGCAGTTTACTGAACTGTTAAAGTTTCTGTGCATTACCTTTCATCTGTGTGCGTGACATCAAGTCAGATGCATTTTATTACACCATAAGTACTCTTAATTTCTTAGCCCGTCTGCAGTATTTTTTCCTGCTTCTATCTAGCTGCTGCTGTACCCTCCCCCCCCGTAAAATAAGGTATTGTTCCACTATAGGATTTCTGAAGACTGGTTAAGGTCTTATTATGCTTTTGTGACTACATCTGTTTAGTGATCAATTTCTATCTGGAAGTCACTGTTGTTATTTTTTGGCTTCCCATCCATCAGAAACTGAATAAATATAACTTTGCTGTTAATTGTCTGTGTTCAGTCTGTTGAAATTGTTGTCACTGAACCACTGTCATGTGTTTCCCCATAGTACCATGATTGAATACTGTCTCTCACTGCATATAATAACATTTAACCAAAAGAAAAAGACATAATAAAGAAACGTACCCATTGCAGTATTTTTGCCATTGTGCTGTTTTGTGAATTCCCTTGAATTTGGTAGTAACCCACAAAATGAGAAAAGAATCACTGTTTGCATGAAGCGTGTTTATTTCCTTGGTGACCCTGCATAATATAAAAAACTGCCCACAAAGACACGGTCAGGCAAAGGTGTTTCTGACTGTGACATATGAGCCACATAAGTCAGTGGGGTATAAGCTTTGGCTCTGTGGTGAGAGCATTCCATCACATCACATGGAATTAATAAAAAAACAATCCTTAAAGGGAAAAAGTACTGTGTCAGAGACGGTTAGGCCAGGCAAGGTCCCTGAATCTGTGTGGGTAGCAGCAGTGCCTGCAGTATCACCTTTTGCATAGGTGGTATGTGAAATAAATTCTGTGTGTGTCTCAAATAAAATCTGCCAGCCAGTCCTCAAGTAATAACAAGTAGACATATAGGTAAAAGTTGCGAATTAACACCAGAGGTTTACTACAGGCATGAGGAGGATGATTTTGAATGGTCAAGTAGTATTCAGAGTACCAGTGTGGTGCATATCTCAGTTTGAACGTTGTACTCATTGTCATGTCATGATAATGGATTCACGAGTCACAAGACAAATCGCGTTCTTCATCTTCACCTTCACGATCACAAATCACACAACTTTAACTTTTTTTGTCCAACATACCAAGCCGGACAATCACATCTATGTTTGTACCCAGTCACGATGATGGCAGTGCTAAATAATGCAGGCAAAGCACACCATCCTGGTGCAGTGTAAAACTCAGGAATATGATAACAAAAGGGGCAAAACTCAAAAGCAGAAATATGGCAGTAAACAGAAACACTGAATAAATATCTAACTAGCACTATGCAGACATTCTCAAAAAGCTCCTTCTCACAAGGCAAGAGAAAGTGAAACTAGTTCACTGTCTTGCCTAATTAACTTCCTGCCTGCATCATGTGACCTGCAGATTGTCAGACATGTGATCTGTGGGCTGTTTTATGCCAACTTCGCCTTCTCAAAATATAATGCGAAGTGAACACGAAATGCACAAATGTCCATTAAGGTGAATTTCGACTTTTTAATGGAAATTTCACTTAGTGTTAAGCAAATTTGAAGTTGCCCACTTCACCTTAACACCTCAGGCGAATTTAAACTTTGCTGCATCTCTACTCTGCAGTTACAGGGCTCTGACTCTGAGTCTAGATGCTGCCTGCTTCCTCAAGATATGTAGCACAGAAAATGAACCATTCACTTCTTGCCTGTTTAGACTCTACCATGTGACCACCAGCAGAGAGAGAAAAGCCCAATTTCACCTAATTTGACCTTATAGAAGCACAAGGCAATATTCAAGGCAAAATTGGCCATAATTACACAAAACGTTTTGCTGGGCGAAATTGGCAATTTTGCTAGAATTTTCCCGGTGAAATAAAATGTCACTGCATCTCTAACTGGGACTCAGTAAAATCAGGATACACAATAGAAACATAGAAACATAGAATTTGATGGCAGATAAGGACTGCTTGGCCCACCTAGTCTGCCATTTTCCTACCTGATGGATAAGCTGCAGATCCTAGTTAACCAACAGACTACTTCCTCCTACCCTCCACTATGACTGCCTTATGTCTGTCCCATGCATTCTTGAATTCCTCCACTGTTCTTGACTCCACAACCTCCTCAGAAAGGCTGCATGCATCCACAACCCTCTCTGTGAAAAAATACTTCCTCACATTACCTCTGAGCTGTCCCCCCTCTATCTTCAAATTGTGCCTTCTTGTTCTTGCACATTTTTTTTTTTGAAAGATACTTCCTTCTTGGACATTGTTGATTCCCTTGAGGTACTTGAAAGTTTCTATCATGTCCCCCCTCTCCCTTCTTTCCTCAAGGGTATACATATTAAGCTCCTTTAGTCTCTCTTCATATGTCTTCTGGTGTAGACCCTGCACCATTTTGGTTGCCCTCCTCTGGATAGTCTCCACTCTGTCTGTCTTTGCGGAGATGGGGTCTCCAGAACTGTACACAGTACTGCAGATGGGGTCTCACCAACTGTCTGTACAGAGGGATAACAACTTCCTGTTTTCTACTGTTGATGCCTCTCCCTATGCATCCCAGTATCCCCCAGCCCTCCTTACTGCCTTCTCACATTGCTTGCCCACCTTTACGTCATCTGATATAATTACCCCCAGGTCCCTTTCCATCTTTGTTGTTGTCAGTATCTCACCCCCCCTTGTGTACTCTTCCCCTGGGTTTTTGTTTCCCAGGTGCATTACAGAGTTGGCAATCCTTTCCTCGGTTTGGGCCTTTGCTATTCTGACTGCCTTTCCTGCCTCTTTCTACTTTAACTGTTAAAGTTCTCTGTCCTGCTCCTTCTGTGTTTCCTTATATTTCCTGAATGCTATCCTTTCCTCCTTAACCTTCCCTGCCACCTTTTTTGAGAACCATGGCATTTTTGTCCTTTATTGTGTTTTGTTGATTTGTTTCACACAAAGGCTTGTTGCCTCTGTGATGGCTGTTTTGATTACTCCCCATTGTTCCTCCACCCCTCCTTCTTGCCTGTTTGCTAGTGCTTTTCTGAGGCACTCTCTCATTTTCCCAAAGTCAGCCCTCCTAAAGTCCAATACTCTTGCTTTTGTATGGCTTGATTGTATGGCTGTGTTTATTGTGAACCACACTGTTTGGTGGTCTTGTGTTTCCAGATGGCTACCCACTTCTAAATCTGAGATTCATTCTCTGTTCCCATTTGAGAGTACCAAGTCTAAGATTGCTCCCTTCCGAGTGGGTTCCAATACTAGCTGTTTGAGGCATACCCCTTGTAGGGCATCAAGAATGACCCTGCTCTTGGATGTTCCTACAGCAAAGGTGCTCCAGTTAACATCTGGCATATTCAGGTCCCCCATCAATGATATCTCCCATTTCTCTGCCATTCTAAGAATGCCTTCTATCATTTTCTTGTCCATTCCCTCCCCCTGAGATGGGGGTCTGTATGCAACACCCATGCGGATTGTGGTGCCATTTCCTGTCTACAGGGTGACCCAGAGTGCCTCATCTGCTCCCTGTTTACTCTTTAGTTTTGTTGATTTGATCCCTTCCTTTACATAGAGAGCTGCTCCTCCTACTCTTTTACCCTCCCTGTCCCTCCTGTAGATTGTGTATCCTGGTATGTTGACATCACAGTCATGGTTCTCTGTGTACCATGTTTCTGTGACTGCCACAATATCCAGGCATCCCTCTTCCATCAAGGCCACTAGTTCAGGGAGCTTGTTATACAGACTATGGGCATTGGTACTCATCACCTTCCATTTTTTGATGGCCTTACCCCTTTTAGTCCCATCCCTGTCCTTACTGCCTTTGCCTTTTTTTGCATTTACCTCTGTCCTGCTTCTTAATGACTTCTCTACCTTGGTGTTTACCTCTCTAATTACTGTGTTTTGTGGGGTGAGGCTGGGATTTCCCTACTCCTTTTCAGTGCCTCCCCCCTTGGCTAGTTTAAATGCTTGCCAATGAGGCATTTAAACCTATCACCTAGGATCCCGGCTCCCCCCCGGACAGATGCAGACCATCATGCCAGTATAGGCCTGCATCCCTCCAGGTGGCTCCCTAGTCCCCATTGAAGCCAAAACCCTGAGCTCCATACCCTTTTTTCAACCATTCATTGAATTCCATGGTGTGGAGTACCCGAACATCACCCTTGCTATAGACAGGCAGCACCTTAGAGAAGGTTACCTTATGTGCTACTTGTCTAAGGCCCCTCCCCAACTCTACAAACCCCTCTTGCACTACTCTGATCCCATTCCTAGCCATGTCATTTGTCCCTAGGTGGACAATGACATCCATCTCCCTCCCTTGTGCAGTGGCTCCTATGATCCTGAAGATTCACTTCCTGTCCCTCCAAGCCGTGGCTCCAGGCAGGCACCTTACCTCCCTCTCTGCTTCCTCCCCCACTTCTACCCACCTAATGATTGAGTCCCCCACCAGGAGTTGTTTCCTTCCCTGTGGGATCCCATGCCACCCTCCTGTGGGTTTCCATTGTGGAGGTTCCCAGCATCCTCCTTGGTCTCCACTGCAGGTGCCTCCATAGAGGAACCACTATCTGCCAGAACAATGTATGAATTGTGGAGAGGTACAGCTGGAGGGATGCACCTCTGTTCCACCACCTTCTCCCTCCCTGAGCCCACCTTGGTCCAGCCGCTCCTCTTTCTTGGCAACCTCTGAGGTAGCAGGGGTGGCCCTGGTTGTCCCTGGGTTGGGGAGGAGGTTTCACGAAACCTAGCCAGCTCAGCCTGGAGATGAGCAACCTCTTTCCTCAGATCAGAGAGGTGCCTGCAAATAGGGCAGCATCACAGCCTCCAGAATGTCTCCCAGAACACTGCCACCCCACAGCCATTGCACTGCACCACTCCCATCATGTCTTATGTTGTGTCCCCTCTCCTGTTGCTCAGTATGCTTACTATCTCTTCTTCTTACAACTCTCACCCTTCCTGTTCTGGGAAAGCAACTTCCTGTATTCTTCAGTAGTCTCCTTCTTCCTTGCTCAGAGTCAGACCTCCAGCAGCTGGGGGGAGAAAGAACTACTTTTTCCTTCAGGGTTGACAAAACTAATGTTTCTCTATGATCCTTCCCTTCCTACTGCCAAACAGGAAGTTCCTGTTGTCCGTCAAATCCAGTGGCTATAAAAGTAGAACTGGCTTAGGGTGGGATGGAGGGCAATTAGTAAGAAAAATGGTAGATTTTTTAGTCAGATGCTTTCAATGTACATATTAGATAGGCATACAGGAAAAAGGGCTCTTTATCTGAAGGAAAATATAGAGATGGTTGAGGAGGGGACCATTGGGGTGGAGAGGGGACAAAACTGCTCTGGGTGCAGATTAAAACTTTCATGGCCCACTTATGGGGGCTGGGTCCACTGAGCTCCTCCTAAATGCCCCAAAAACAAAGGCCATGTTTTCTACTCTTAATAACAGCCCCTTCTCTTCTCCAAATCTGTTAAATGTCTCTATTGTAACCTCCCTAGGTCAGTCTCTTGAGGTGGTTTCCAAATTGAAATACCTAGGCATATGGATAGATAGCAAGCCCTCTTTATAACTACCCACATTGACAACCTGACTAGCAAGCTTAAAGCCGGACTAGGTTTCTTCTTCAGAAACAGGTCCGTCTTCCTGAATGAGACTAGAACTAGACTTGTCCAGCCCAACTTCCTTCCGCTACTTGATCATGGTGACTTCATCTATAACTCCACCTCATCTACCAACCTGAACAAACTGGATGTCCTTTATCATCGAATCCTACAGTTCATTACCAAAGCTCCTTTCCTTACCCACCACTGTGACCTGTAGACAGCTGTTGGCTGGACATCTCTCTCAATCAGACATTTGATTCACTCAGGAACCTGGACACTTTAAATCCTGCTGAATAAGCTCCCAGAATATATATCCCCCCCAATCCATATTTCCCATTGCTCATACTCCCTTAGGAAGTTCGACTTTATCCTCCTTGATGTTCCTATGATTCATACCTCCTTTGGTAGGCGTGCAATTCCCTATGCCCTCCCTGCAGCCTGGAACAAACTGCAGTCTGTCCTTAAACTTTCCAGCCTTGTTTCTGTTAATTTCTTTAAGACATTAGCTGCAAAAAACATGAAAGATATACGCAGTTGCCACTAGGCCTAAGCCTTGACTTATGCCTTTTATCCATTGTCTCCTCCTTTTCCCTCACCCTCCCTGCTCCCAACTTTCCTGTTATATCCCACCTTGATCCCTTTTTCTATTCACTCATCCTCTTCTATTCACTAGGACTTTGAGTTCAAATTCTCAGTCAGGCAGCCTCCTAGTATACTGTAAGCACAACTACTATTAATTAATTTAATTTCGTGGCTGTCTTAAGAAAAGATGTGCAGTAAACTGTGCTTACATACTTTAGTGGTTATTTCCTGAGATGACAGATTCACTAGGACATGTAGTGCAATTAGAAGCAGTTTATTTAATACACAGTTAACATGTAACATATTTCTGACACATTAAACAGTACAAAATATAGAACATAGAAACATAGAAACATAGAATTTGACGGCAGATAAGGACCGGTTGACCCACCCAGTCTGCCCATTTCCCTACCTAATGGATAAGCTGCAGATGCTAGTTAACCAGCAGCCTACTTCTTTCTACCCCCACTCCCTAGAATTGCCTTATGGCTGTCCCATGCATGCTTGAATACAGTCAATGTTTTTGACTCCACAACCTCCTCCGGAAGGCCGTTCCATGCATCCGCAACCCTCTCTGTGAAAAAATACTTCCTTACATTACCTCTGAGCCACCTCCCCATCTTCAAATTGTGCCCCCTTGTTCTTGCACACCTCATTTTGAAAGATGCTACCCTCTTGGACTTTGTTGATTCCCTTGAGGTACTTGAAAGTTTATATCATGTCCCCCCTCTCCCTCCTTTCCTTGAGGCTATACAAATTAAGCTCCTTTAGTATCTCTCTTCATATGTCTTCCGGTACAGACCCTGCACCATTTTAGTTGCCCTCTTCTGGACAGCTTCCATCTTGCCTATGTCCTTGCGGAGATTGGGGCTCCAGAACTGCACACAGTACTCCAGATGGGGTCTCACCAGCTGTCTGTACAGAGGGATAACAACTTCCTGTTTTCTACTGGTGATGCCTCTCCCTATGCATCCCAGTATCCCCCCAGCCCTCCTTACTGCCCTCTCACATTGCTTGCCCACCTTTAAGTCATCTGATATGACTACCCCCAGGTCCCTTTCCATTTTTGTTGTTGTTAGTATCTCACCCCCCATTGTGTACTCTTCCCCTGGGTTTTTGTTTCCCAGGTGCATTACCTTGCACTTCTTAGCATTAAATCTAAGCTGCCATACATTTGACCATTCCTCTAACCTTGACAAGTCCCTTCTCATCCTTTCCACCCCACCTTGTGCATCAACTCTGTTGCAGATCTTTGTGTCATCTGCAAAGAGACATATTTTTCTTCCAGTCCATCTGCAATGTCGCACAAAGACATTGAAGAGGACCGTCCTAATACTGAACCCCATGTGCACCCCACTAGTAACCCCCTTTCTTCAGAGTGGACTCCATTTACTATTACCCTCTGAGTCCGATTCTCCAGCCAATTCTTTACCCAGGCTATCATCTTGGGACCCACTCCCAGGCTGGATAACTTGTATATTAATCTTTTGTGTGGGACTGAGTCAAACACCTTGCTAAGGTCTAGGTAGGCCATGTCCATAGCCCCTCCCTGATCTACTACTTTGGTCACCCAGTCAAAGAAATCTATTAGATTTGTCTGGCGTGACCTTCCCGATGTGAATCCATGCTGCCTTGGGTCCTGTGCCCCTCTGGCCTCTAGGTACTCAACAATTATTTCCTTCAGAAGTGATTCCATCATTTTCCCTATCACTGAGGTTAAACTAACTGGTCTGTAGTTTCCCGCTTCTGCCCTGCTCCCACTTTTGTGAAGGGGAATCACATCGGCCCTCCTCCAGTCCTCAGGTACCACCCCATCCTCCCATGATTTGTTAAAGAGGGTAGTCAGTGGTGTCACTAGTTCTACCCTTAGTTCTTTTAGAATTCTGGGATGAATCCCATCAGGCCCCATGGCTTTGTCCACCTTCAGTTTTAAGAGTTCTTTCAAGACCCTTTCTTCTGTAAATGGGCTGATATCAACTTCTGTATCCAGAGTGTTTCTATTGTTTGTTTTAGGTACCCCTCTTCGTTTGTAAATACTGAGCAAAAATATTTGTTTAGTATCTCTGCCTTTCACAGTCACCTCTGCTCACCCTCCCCTTTATTAAGCCTCATTATCCCTCCCTTAGTCTTCCTTTGCTCCCTGATGTACCTAAAAAGGTTTTATCCCCCTTCTTAACTGAGTTGGCTATCTTTTCCTCAGTTTGGGCCTTTGCTGTTCTGACTGCCTTCCCAGTTTCCTTTTTGCTTTAACTGATACACTTCTCTGTCCTGTTCCTTCTGTGATTCCTTGTACTTTCTGAATGCTTTCTTTTTCTCTTTAACCTTCACTGCCACCTCCTTTGAGAACCATAGTGGTTTCTTACATCGTTTTGTTTTGTTTATTTGCTTCACACAAAGGCTCGTTACCTCTGTGATGGCAGTTTTTATTATTCCCCATTGTTCATCCGCCCCTCCTTCCTGCCCATTTGCTAGTGCATTCCTTAGGCACTCACCCATTTTGGCAAAGTCAGCCCTCCTGAAGTCCAGTACTTTTGCCTTTGTATGGCTTGACTCTATTGCTGTGTTTATTGTGAACCATGCTGTTCGGTGGTCGCTAGTTCCCAGATGGCTACCCACTTCTACATCTGTGATCCTCTCTCCATCTCCATTTGAGAGAACCAGGTCTAAGATTGCTCCCTCTCGAGTGGGTTCCAATACTAGTTGTCTAAAGCATGCCCCCTGTAGGGCATCTAGAATAACCCCACTCTTAGAAGTGGCTGCTGCAACTGCACTCCAGTTAACATCTGGCATATTCAGATCACCCATCAGCAATATCTCCCCTTTATCTGCTATTCTAAGTATACTTTCTATCATTTCCTTGTCCATTTCCTCCCCCTGAGAAGGGGTCTAGATACAACCCTGTGCAGATTGTGGTGCCATTGCCTGCCTCCAAATTGACCCACAGTGCTTCTTCTCCTCCCTGTTTACCTTTTGTTCTGTTGCTTTGATTTCTTCTCTTATGTAGAGAGCTACCTCCTCCTTTTACCTCCCTGTCCCTCCTGTAAATAGTGTATCCTGGTATGTTTACGTCCCAGTCATGGTTCTGTGTGTACCATGTTTCTGTGACTGCCATGATATCCAGATCTTCCTCCATCAAGGCCACTAATTCAGGAAGCTTGTTACCCAGACTACGGCATTGGTACTCATTGATCTCCATTTTTGATGGCTTTACCTTCTGTAGCAGCATCCCCACTGACCTTTCTACCTCAGTCTTTTCTCATTTAGTACCCTGTTTTGTAGGGGGAGGCTGGGATTTTCCTGCTGCCTATCAGTGCCTCCTCCCTTGACTAGTTTAAAGGCTTGCCAATGAAGCATTTAAACCGATTTCCCAAAAGACTTATTCCGTTCCTGGACAGATGCAGACCATCCTGCCAGTATAGACTGGTGTCCCTCCAGGTGGAACCCCAGTCCCCAATGAAGCCAAACCCCTGTGCTCCACACCATTTTTCCAACCATTTGTTAAACTGCATGGTGCAAAGTACTCTCACCTCACCCATGCCACTGACAGGCAGCACCTCTGAGAAGGATACTGTGTGTGCTACTTGTCTTAAGCCCCTCCCCAACTCTACAAAGTCCTTTTGTACTGCTCTAATCTCATGATGAGCTAAGTCATTTGTCCCTAGGTGGACAATGACGTCCAGCTCAGACTCCCGTGCAACTGTTCTCGTGATCCTAAGGATGCGCTTTCTGTCCCTCCAAGCCATGGCAGCAGGCAGGTACCTTACTTCAGTTTCCCTGCTCTTCCCAGTTCTATACCCCCTAATAATTGAGTCCCCCACCAGGAGCTGCTTTCTTTTCCTGTGGTGCACTTTGCCTCCTTCCTGAGGGCGTCCCTTGTGACAGTTGTCTGCACCCTCCTTAGTCTCCTCTTCAGGTGCATCCATAGGGGAACTATGCTCCCCAATAATGGTGTATGGATTGTGGAGTGGAACAACTGACTGGGTGTGCCTCTGTTCCACCACTCTTACCCTCCCTAAGCCCTCTGTGGTCCAAATATATTTAAAGATTCTCTTTAGACTTTTTGAGTTTCTGCACTTTAACTCCTTATGCAATTTTTACTACATACATATATGAGGCCCTGTAACTCCTCTCCAGAGGTAATTTAAAGTGATATTCTCTTTAGAATAACTTTCACTAACACAAATACACAATTCCTTGGGACTAATAATCTTTGCTAGCATTTAAACAATATTTCACTGCAATTCATCTATGCATTTACATATGGAACCAGGATTCTTTAAAGACACATATTTAAGCACCTTAACAGTCTGTATAATCTATATACTCAGCCAACTTTTCAAAGAGTCTCTTATCTCTCTTTTGTCTGGATTACTATGAGATATAGGACATGAGGGGCCAAACCATTCTGGAATGTCCCCCACATGAGTGGGCCATTATAATATCAAATAATTATTATAATACAGTTTATCTAGTGCCTTTTTAAAGTTATCAAGATTAGTGACATCACCCACATGTTGGGGTAATCTATTATATGCATTTATTGTTCTAATAGTATAGAATTATCTCTTCGAGAAGTGTTGGCCTTTGGAATTTGTAATTTCTTATTGAGTGATCTAAGGTTACATCTGGTTGTGTTAATTTGTAACTCACAGTTTACCATACGATCTTGAGACTGTAACAGTTTGAAAAGAAGGATGTATATCACCCTGTTGCCTTCTAGCCTCCAATGAATGTAATCCTGTTATAGTCAGTCTTTCCTGATATGCTCTACTTTTTAGGCCAGGTACGGTTTTTGTAGCTACTCTTTGGACTCGTTCTATTAGCTTAATATCTTTGATAAAAAGAGGTGACCAGAACTGTGAACCATAACCTAATATTGGACATATGTAACTTTTATAAATGGGTATGAGGAGTTGTTGTGATTTACACATAAAAGTTCATCTTACTTTAGAGACAATGTTGAAGACTGTTCTAGAGACCATTGTACAGTGGTCAGTGGATGTTAACTTGTTATTTATAACAATGCCTAGATCCCTTTTTCAGACTGAGTTTTTAATAATTGTTTAATTGACAATATAGGAATAATTAGGGTTGTTTTTCCCAAAGTGAATTACAGCACATTTATTAGCATTTAACTGCATACTATGGTCTATTGTCCAGTTTTCTATTTTGCCCAAATCATTAACTATGGAAAGATGTTTATTAAATGAGTTGACTGCCCCTCCTAGTTTAGTGTTGTCTGCAAATTTAATGATATTATTTGAGATGTCATTCCCCAGATCACCAACATATATATTAAATAACACTGGTCCCAGGATGGAGCCCTGTGGTACACTTCTACTAACATGACAAAAACTCGATGTTGTATTGTTAATATGAACACACTGTTTCCTATTATCTAACCAATCAGTAATCCACTGGACTAACATTTTACTAATACCAAGGTTCGATAGTTTATTAATTAGTTTATGATGTACAACCTTATCAAAGGTCTTAGAAAAATCAAGCAGGATGACATCAGTGGGTAATCCATTATTTAAATTTTTACTGATGTTATTGTAAAAGTGTATTAGATTTGTAGAACACAATCTGCCCTTCTTGAATCCATGCTGGAGTTTGTCTTCCTGTCCAGTTGTATTCAAAAAAAGTTCCACTCTAGTTTTAATGAAGCATTCCATAGTTTTGCAAAAGTGAGAAGTAAGGCTAATCAGTCTGTTGTTTTCTATATTCCCACAATTACCTTTTTTAAAAATTGGAACAACAATTGCTTGTTTCCAGTCCTCTGGTACAGTCCCTTCAACTAAAGATATGTTGAATATCACTGCCAGAGGATATGCCAACTCTGTTGCCACCTGTGTAAGTAATATTGGAGCTATATTATCAGGTCCTTTGCTAGATAAACTATTAATTTTGGAAAGGGCATCATAAACTTCATTTGGCTTAAAGGGAGCTTCTGTTTGTTGAACAACGGTATGATCTGGTAAGTCCAGGGTTTTAGGAGCAAAGACAGAGCAGAAATATTCATTAAATGTATCTGCTATAATTACATCACTTTCAATTATTTCATAATTCTCAATGATTTGACATATATTTTTAACAGTAGTCCTACAATTGGAGTTGATGTATGAAAATAAAAGTTTTCTATCCTTAGAATACTCTATCTTGAATTCTATATTAACCTTTGACTTTTTGATAAGTAGTTTTAATTCCTTTTGTGCGTGTAAGTGTGCAGCTTTATTTAAGTCAGTATTGTGGTTTTTTTTGCCTCTTGTAGGCTTTATGCTTAACTTTAATTTGTCTTTTGATTTTTTGAATTGAGCCAGTTTGGTAATTTACCTTTCCTATAGTATTTTTCTTTGAATGGGACATAAGTGTTTTCTATGTCCAATAAAATTGCTTTGAATGCTGACCATGCACTATTTGCTGACTTACTGAGGAATATCCTGTCTCAGTCTATATTTCTTAAGCTCTGTCTAATGCCCAAGAAATCTGCTTTATAATAGTTTCTCACCCTGGTATTACATATTATTTTCTGTCTCCTTGTATTTAATTGGCAGATAATCATATTGTAGTCACTGGTTCCCAATGGGCTTACGCTGTTAACATCTTTTATTTCATTCTCGATGTTAGTTAGAATCAAATCAAGTATGTTGTCTCTTGTGGATTCAGTAACCAGTTGTTCCAGACCATTTTTAATACAAGTTTCGATAACTTATTTTTCCAGTGGATTACTACCGAGGTAGGATGTCCAGTTTAATCCTGGGAGATTATAATCACCCAAGAGGATGACATCCCCCAGGTTACACATTGCTGTAATCTCATTCATTAATAAGTTATTATAAATAGTGTTTACTGAAGGTGGTCAATAACAGTTTCCAATTATAATAGCAGATCATCCAGGAAAGAACAATTTCACCCAGATTGTTTCAAGCAGGGTATTAGCATGGGATAGGGACTGAATTATGTATGATTTAATGGAGTTATGTATATATAAACACACTCCCCCTCCATGTTTATCTTGCCTATCAATGTGGTAAAGTTTATAGCCTTGAATGTCCCTCATCCAATCATGACTAGAATCCCACCATGTCACTGTTACTGCTGCAATATGGACATTCTTCTGTCCCAGTATTCCCTCAAGTTCAAATTTTTTTGATATGTTAAGGCTTCTAGCATTGGTAGTTAAGATGTTGCAACTTTTTGTTTGTCCATGATAGTTTGAAAATGGAGAGGAATCATTTGTATAGGACAAGTTTGGAGTCTCACCCCTCCCCACCCCCTGTATCAGTTTAAATGCTGTGTTATGTAGTGTTCAAATCTTTTGCCCAAGAGTGTACTACCTTGCTTATTAAGAAAATAAATGGGGTCTGTCTGAGAAGTCCTCCCAAGTTGTAATGCATCCAAAGCCATTTCTAAGACACCATTGGGGTAACCAGTTATTTATAGATTTGATTTTTAAAGTCATAGCATCAATTGCTCGTGGTATAGGTAACATTTCTGAAAAGCAGATCTCACAGTCCTTAGCAATCAAAATTTCCCTGAGGGTAGTGAGGTCCTTTTTGATATCATCCATATTTGATGTACCTATATTGTTTGTCCCTGCATGAATTAGTACTAGAGGCTTTTTACCACAATTTTTTAGTATATCATTAAGCATTAATGTAATATTATATATCTTAGCACCCCTAAAACTACTGCAGGTTCTATTTCTTTTATCAGAATTACACATAATCCTGTCTATGTGTTTAATTATGGAATCTCCCAATATGTATGATTGACGTGTCAGGGTATGTTCATAGTCCGGATCAACGTCCATTGTTTCCATAAGGTTAGCAGTTGACATAGAGGGGGTATTTACTAAGTCAGCTGGAATCTCAACACTTTCTAGACTTTCAATATTCATAACCTGGACCATGTCAAAAGATGGTTGAGGGGGACTTGTGGGTGTGCTATCTTGGTCAATATTGGTCTCAACCCTTTCCTGGGGGTTTGATATTTTTATCTTGGACCATGTCCACAGATGATGGGAGAAAAGATGGTTCATCTGTGGTGACAAGAATTGGGAAGGTAGTATTAGCATCCTCTTGAGATGGCTCTATGTTACCCTCAGACTGCGGGGAATTAAAATGATTAGTTAGAGGTAGACTGAATTCCATTGCCCTTCTACCCCAATTAGTATGGTTACCTGAGACTAGTATCCATTCATTTTCATATCAGGTGGATCAGTGTCCCTGGTTCATTTTTTCTGAGTACCATTACAGACATTAGTTTGTCTAATGTCCTCAGTAACCTGTGTGTTGATCCCAAAGGATTTACAGTTAGAAGCAGCAGATGTTAGGCTGTGTGTCAAAGTGATATGGGGAGTTTATAGTTTTAATAATACACTGAATTTCACTTTGGTTAACTCTAATACAATCTAGTTTATTATGCAATTTTGTTAACTCTTGTTCAAGATAGATGGTATACTGGCATTTTTTTACAAATGAATCCTTGTTCCATAGATTCAGTTTCTAGTAAGGAAAACACGAAGCAAGACTGTCATTTACTAGCTCAGTTACGTTCCTGAAATTCAATTTGATCCTCCATTTTAATGTGTTGTTTGTTAGGTTATGACATCACCAGATAGTACAGTTAAATAGAGTAATGATCACTAATATCCTAAATCTGTTTGAATACTAGCAGTTTGAACAACCACATTCAAGATATACACACTGTAGGGATGCTGGTTGTTTACAACTATGTAGACAAACTGGTGTATATGCTAGTGGTGTTACACCCTATGGTCTTACCTCCTAGTAGTTTCCATGATTGTACTTCCTAGTAGCCCCTATTGTCCCTGTGGTCTCTGCTGACACTGAAGACATGTGCAGATGTGCTACATGTGCCATAGTGTGTGGCACTTGCGTGCTCTGCAGATGCTCACTCTGCTCGAACAGAGCATGCTTTTAACGTCCCCGATGACCCAGAAGTATAGAGGTCCCGAGACACCTGCCCTCAGGCCAGTGAGTCCTCAATCTTACTAAATACTTTAAGGTTTTATCAACCACATGTCCTACTAGGTGTCTGTGCCCTAATATATAATGACTGCTAAAAACAGAGTAGAAAATAAGCAGCTAGTAGCATCCTGAATGCCTCACAAAAACCAGGAAGTAATGTAGTTTCTAGACAGTCAGAAACTACACTTCCCAGCAAACACTAGAAGCCCTAGTAAATCAGACTGTAGGAATTCTCAATAATGTTTCATAAAATCATATAAAACACACTCAAACAGCTTGCCAGACCTGCCTCGCCACCTCTAAGATGGTCTCGCAGTATGTGGGATTTGTAAACTATTACATGATTTCTTGGTGCTGAGGTGAGTTCCATATACCTGGGTTAAGCATTTGCAGGTCTGCTTGGTTAAGGACTTAAAGGCAAATGTTTTTATGACCAGTTCTTTTAAGGTACATTAATGGCAGCTGAGATTAAGGTGGACATCCTTTTTACACTTTGGCAGGGTCTGGCGGCTTATGGCCGCTATTGTGCTACATATTACTCCCCCTCCCTTTTGCAAGGCAGTGCTGCCACAGTGTTGGTGTGTCACAAAAGGATGTGGCACTTAAGGACCTGGCAAAGAGCAGTAATGTGAACTTATGAGAATCACATTTCCATAATTTTTAACTTTATAAAGCTGTTATTCTCTAAATCAACATCTGAAATCTGAAAGTATCTATCCTAAGCAACTATTTCAGATAAGCTAAAACATTTTTTTAAGCAAATATCTGGAAATACTGAGATATATTTCTATTAAGTTATACCTAATCAACATCATCCTTTCAGTATATAGGAAGACTACTATTTATAATATCAAAATGATTAATGCAAATAAATGTCACAATTTGTATGCTATAACACAACTCATAGGGGTGCATGCAAGCATTGCCTACCATGTTTACTTTAATTAAACATTCTAAAATGTGCTCCTTAAGGTTTAAGCCTTGCTTTTGTTGTCTCTTAAGCTATGCCATAGAAACTCCTTTCATGGAGCATTTCACTCATTTCCTGTTTTTCTAAAGGTGGATCATACGGATCATAGGGTTACGATGTTTCTCTAAGAGGCTCCATATTGGCATATTCTTCCTCTTCATTTATTAGGACTAAGGCTGGAGAGTTGGATTGGTTGTTAATAGATCTAAGTGGGGGACAAGGTCTCATTTCGATTTCGAAAGCATGGTTATATAAACCCTGAATTCTCACATGATTAGCATGGAGTTGTTTGTGGGGGGAATATAACATCCACAGGAAAGCAAGAACCAAGTTGATACTTAAGACACAAAGGAATGAGATAATGAGAGGCCACTGTACTGGTATACGAATTTGTTCCTTATCACTGGGACTGAACTGTTTATCAGAGATAACCAGGTCAGTCTCAGAGACAGTGATCTCAATTTCATGAAGGTCCTTGGCATCTAAAAGATGCTCAAGGTCATCAGCTAAAGAAAGCTCATGACTTTGGAATGCAGAGATGGGAGTGATTTCTATTTCCTGGGAAACTGGATCAAGGGATGTAAGGTGATATGTCCAAAACGGATATGTGCACTGCAGGAACAGAGATGAGTACTACCCTGCTGGGTAAAGTGAGCTGAGTGGTAATGCCATGTCTGTTATCAGTAACAGTGACTTCCATAAAATTGGTGCTAACTAACAAGTGAGCTGCTGTGATTTCAGCATGTGTTTTCTTAGCTTCACCTGCTTGTGTCAAAGTGACCTTACACTTTTCTGGGGCATCGGTGTTGCTAAGGCTGCAAGGAACCTCTGTGATATCCTTTAGAATAGGTTTATTGGGACACAGCCAATGTTGTTCTTTAGTAGTTTGACACATCTGTAAGTTTGGGACTAAATATAAATCTGGATTAAGTTCATGGTATACCACTGTAGATGGAGTGTTAATTTTTGCATAAGTATCTCCTTGCCAGGTACCCACATTAAGAATGGTCTTTATTCTGTAGACATTCTGTTGTTCTACCTGGGGAACATTTAATATAAAGGCAATGATCATCTCTCCTAAATCGACATGAACAGGAATAGCGCTTCCAAGACTGTAAGTGATATTCACATCTAGTAGCTCTATTTTCTCTGAGGTGGCTACACTCAAAATTTCGATCATCAATTCTGGGGGAACTAAATAGTGTGAAATTCTTCCTGCCACTAAATCGCCTATGTCACTATTTACAGTAGTAGCCACAGACACTGCCACTATTTCCTGAAATTTCTGTGATATTTCCAGAAATATCTCATGCTTTCTCCATTTCCACAGTAGGGGCAGCAGAGATAAACACTTTAGAAATTTCGCAAAATATCTGGAAATAGCTGGCAATGTCTGTGACTACTACTGTACTTCTCTCAGTAATTCTTGTGCAATTGAACTAATTTGCTGAATAGTGGTGAGATCTTCACCCACAGTTTGAGCTAGGTTATGGAATTTTTGTATGGTGTTATTGAGAAGGGCTGTATGGAGGTTAACCATAACTATGGCATCTCTCACAGTTCTTCCTATGTCTGATAAAAGCTTTTGTTGTGTAGTGAGTTGTGCCTTAATGTTACCCATATCTTTGTGCAGTTCCTTAACTGCATCCCTTATTTTGGAAATTTTCACTGAATTTGTGGTGTTCATGCCTAGTTCAAAAGCAGTTCCCAATGCTCTTGAACCAGAAAGGAATAGGGAGGCAGCTCTTTCTATTCCAGTGGATATGTCAGGGGTTTCAGGAAATACAATACAGTGGAGCCCTCTTAAGTGCACACCCTCAGGATAAAAGTGTTTTCTGCACTTAAGTGGGCTGTGCATTTAACCAGAAAATCACTTTCAGGCACATTTCATTGTTTCTGTAATGTGCTTTATTAAATAAAAGGTGCTCAAGTTAAAATCACATTTCCACACTGTCCTACAACACAATACTACTTAAAAAATCAGTAATCTTCTATTGTTTTGTGTGTTTCAGTGGAAGAGTCAAACTTAAACAGAAGACTAAAGTCAGTCTTTTCTTTTGACAGAATTAATTTTCTTACTGTTGCCATGCTAGACAGCACCACCACTGCAGTTAAGATGTTAAGGTGGAATATTTAAGGTGGCACTGTACATAAATGTGCACTTAAATGCAGGGTTGGACTGAAAATCAATAGGAGAAGTTAAAAAAATGTGCATTTAACCAAAATGCACACTTACATGAAGTGCACTTAAGAGGTACATTTAACATTGGATAAACAGGAAAAAAATCATGACATGGAAAAGAAATGTGCATTTAAGCAGGATGTGTACTTAAGTAGGCTTCACTGTAACAGGTTTTAACTGGAGTAAAATATTTTACATGTCTCCTTCAGCGTAAAGCATATTCTCTTGGAACCATCTCAGGGTCTTTTCGGTTAACCACATTGTCTTTACATGCTTTAACATAACATATCAAGGGTGAAAGCAAGTATAGATTTTCTTGGTTACGACTCTACATTCAGTAACCAGGAGTCCTGTTTCATCCCAAAGCATAATGCCAAATGGTGGTCCAGGAATGACTATTATTGCATGTAGAACCCACTAGAGTACTAGCAGCAGGATGATGACCCTGGCTGTTACTCGAAGTCTCATCTGTAAGAGATGGAGTGTGGACATTTTTAATCATATGCCTGTTATCTATATGCTATACGCGTATCTACAATAACTGTATCTTAACAGTATTTACATTTAATAGCTGTATCTTTTTTTTTTATTCAATATACTTTATTTGTTTTTAAGTTGTACATATATGGTATCAGGCATATAATACAGGATACGATGGACAGAATGTGACTTTAAAGCCTTAGGGTTACATCAGCTCAATTATAACAAATACTTTAACTTCTACAACTATTTTTATTCTACTCCTAACATTCCTCCCTCCACCTCCACACCTCTTTGTTCTGGTAATCTTCAAATATTTCATCACCTATCTATGAACAGGATCCTCACACTTTATTGGAGTAAGGGAACTTGTTGGATTCCAGAAAGAGTTACATATAGATCTGTAATAAATATAGATGTTAAGGTTCATTCTTCTAATTTAAGGCTATTAAATCAATTGTAAATTTTCCATTTCTGCGTCAAACCTTAGTGCTGGGTTATTAAGGTCAAAGTGTATAACTTGTCCCATGTCTTATCAAATAATGGTGGGGAATGTCTAAGGCTCACAATCATCTTTTCTGTTCTTAGGTTGAACAAGAGCTCATTTAACCATTCTGAGTAGGAAATGAGTTGAGAATCTTTCCAATGCTTTAATACTAATCTTTTTACTGAGTGGTAGATAAGCGACATAGCGTATCTTCTTTCTTGTATTGGAACTTGGGAGTAGTCTCCCAGAATACATATTCCGGTTTAAAAAAGGTGATCCAAACCAAGTAGAGGATCAATTTTGTTTCTAATAATAACTGTATCTTAATTGTACCTATATTTATGCCGTCAGCTATTTACATTATAATTTAGTATTTGTTTAATGGATGTACAGGGTTTATGAGGGTGTGGCCAAGGATTGGTCTCTCCCAGGAGTGTCTGCAGTTTCCTGATGAGGGTGATATATTCTCAGCTGATTGATGTGGACCCATTTATAGTTCAGTTGTTCATACTCTGTACGAATTTTGAGTTGATAAACAACTGGTGAGAGATTTCCAGTGATTTCATAAGTGCCTGTCTAGATAAGGACAAACTTTTTGGCCAGCAACTTCTTTTAAGCATAATTGAAAGAGAACACCTGATTCCCTATTTGATATTCTTGTGGGGTAGTTTTCTGGTCATAGTATGCCTTTCTACCTTTAGCACATTTCTCTACGTTGTCTTGAGAGAAGGTGAATGTGGCCTGTAAATGTTGTCTCAAATTGGACAAATATTCATGTGTGGTCATAGCACTAACCAAGTTGACATTGCCAGCCTGATACAGTAGGTGTAACGGCAAAACCATTTTTCTACCTGTACTCATTTTAAATGGGGTAAAATCTGTGGAACAGTGTGGTGTGGCATGAATGACCATCAGCACAATGGGAAGTTTAATGTCCCAGTCTCTTCCTGTAGTAGAGATATACTTTCGAGGAATGTTCACAATGGTCTGATTGGCTCTTTCTACTTGTCCTGAGGATTGGGGGTGATAGGAAATGTGGAGTTTCCTTTGTACTCCCAAAGTTTCCCAAACCTTGGTCATTACTTCTGCAGTGAAAGGTGTTCCTCTGTCGGATTCCATTGTCATAGGTAAGCCCCATGTAGTGAAAATCCTATTAATCAGAAGGAAGGTGGTGGTTTCCATAGTCATTTGGTGCAGGGAGGGATTCAACCCATTTGGTGAACAAACATGTGACCATTAGGAGGTACTTGTTACCTCTGGAGGATTTTATGATGGGTCCTATCCAATCTATTTGTAGGTCTGACCAGGGCAAGGTGAGACCTCTGGTTCAGAGAGGTGCTCTGTGTCGGGGTTCAGAGGGTTGAAATGCACAGCATTTCAAGCATCCTCCGGTGTAGTGCTCAATGTCTTGGCACATGTTTGGCCAATAAGTAATTTCTTTGAGAGTCATACTGTAGGTAGATCTACTGCCACAGTGTGCACTAGAGGGTATATCATGGGCATCTTACATGGACATGCCTCAGTGGCTTTTAGGGACTACCCAGTGAGGTGCAGGAGTTTGTTCATGAACAAAAATTAAAAGGTTTTCCTGAAACTTATACGTGTCAGTTTGCAAATCCTCAGGTGTGATAAGGTTAGCCTCAGGATTTAAGATATACCGGTAAAGCTTGCTTACAGTTGGATCTTTAGTCTATGTTTGCACTAAATCTAATTGGGGGTCTTGGCCTCCTAATATCAAAGTTTGATTTGGAGAATTTGGGTCTTTAGGTCATGGGGTGGTCTTTCGGGTCTGACCTCTAGTGATTACAGATATAGTAAGTGTACAGTCAGGGGCAGCATGGTGAAGCTCAAACTCTCAGTGAACATTACCAATGGCACCTTTCCTTGATAATTTATCTGCTAAGTCATTGCCATTTTTGTCTGGGCCACTCACTTTTGGGTGTCCTTTGACCTTTTTCCAATAAATGGCCATTCCATGTTCTTCTACACTAAGATCAATGGCTGTGATTAATTCTACATGTTTGATGTATTTGCCTATTGCATTTTTCATGCCCTGTTTCTTTCAGAAGGGAAGATGTGTAAGAAAGGTTTGCCTCAAATAGTTAGAATCAGTACAGATGATAATAATAATATCAAGAAGTTGGTATTTGAGCACTCTCTCTGAAGCCAAGAGAATACATGCCATGTCAGCATATTGACTGGTCTTTGGGCTAAGGCATATCCTGTAGGTGGGTCAGGGTATCCTACTTCTCACACACGAGCTGCACCTGCATGCAGAATGTCACCCTGGTGATATGCACAACCATCCACATAGACCTTAGGAAGGCCTCTGCACAGATCTGCATCATAATATTGGTGCAGAGAGGGCATCTCAGGAGGTGGTGCTGTTTCCCAGGTATAACTGGGGTCATCTGGACCTTTAGCAGCACAGTTATAGCAGCACAGTTATAACCTTCAACAAGGCTCTTGGCCAAGTAATTGTTCTTATTTTTGGCATAGCTGACCTCCAAGGAAAGTCCTTGGAAAGCCAAGGTCCAAGAAACAATTCTGCTTCTGGAAACATTTCCTTCCTGTATCTTCTGGCTCCCAGAAAGGTAAGAGGTTGGTGACATGTTTACAGGATAATCTTTTCTCGCCCTACTGAAATGTCTAAATTGTTGGATGGCCCAAACCACTGCAAAGATAGCCTTCACACAATCAGAAAACTTATTTTCTACATCGGTCAAGGTTTTCCTAGCATAGGCAATGATTCGTCTGTCGGTGTCATGCATTTGGGAAAGAGAAACACTTAGGGAGCTATGTATGTGAGCAGTGTCTAAAAGAAACTCCTTACCCTTTGGGGGATAAGCTAAGCAAGGTGCTTTGCTTAGCTTGTTTTTTAACTCCTAGATAGTTTTTTCTTGTCTGGATTCCCACACCCAAGGAACGTTCTTTTGCAGCAGTTCAAACAAGGGCTGTGCAATTTCTACATAGTCTTCGATGAACTGTTGGGAGTAGTTACAAACTCCTAGCAAACTTCTTAGTTCCTTTAAGTTAGTACATGTTTTGAAGATGTGAAGGGCTTGTACCCAATCCTTTTGTGGATGAATACCATGGGGTCCTACTGTGTATCCTACATAATCTACGTGAGAGCAGCACCACTGTCCCTTAGTCAAGGACAGCATGGCTCCAGCCTTATTGAGTTGTCCTAGAACATGCCTAAGTTTTGCTAAGTGTTCAGGCCATGTAGCTGATTTTCCAGGACACTAATTTACCGGGATTGAGAAAGGGCATATTCCGTTTTGCACATTGTAAAAAATGGTATTGTCACCGGTGTCTGCTAAGCCAAAATCTGCTTCTAGCGGTGTTTGTTTTTTGTGTACTTTATTTAACAATTTTTAACTCTGCTATCATGCATTTTAGCAATTTTGATTTCCACTATTGCACATCCTTCCATCCTTGTACCAATTTAAAGTTATTTTAGTTACAAGATGTGATGGCAGCAGCAACACTACAGCCTCCATCCCTAAGGTGTAATGGAAACAGCACTATGGCCCCATCCCTCAGGTACGATGGCAGCACCAACAGCACTATGACCCCCATCCTTCTGATGTGATGGAAGCAGCAAAAGCACTACAACCTCCCTCCCTCAGGTGTGACAGAAGCAGTAGCACTGTGCCCCCCATCCCTTAGGTGTGATGGCAGCAGTACTACGTTCACCATTTCTCAGGAGTGATGGCAGTATCAGCACTATGGCCCCCATCCCTCAGGTGGGACAGCAGCAGCAGTACTACATTCCCCATCCACCAGTGGTGATGGCAGAAGCAATACAGCTCCCACCCCTTTGGTGTGATGGCAGTAGGAACAATGCAGTCCACATCCCTCTAGGGTGATGGCAGTAGTGACAGCAGTATGATCCCCTTTCTTCAACACCCACACCCCACATGCACAAGTTACAAAATGACTTGGTCTCTTTGCTTGTTAGAACCCAGATGTGCATTAATCTGAACCACCACCACTAAGGAGGACTACCTTTGTTTTTTCCTATCTATAATTTAACTGCCTGAATTGGATTTCTGCCTGTGACACTGCTGACCAGGGTTAGGGAACAGACTTGGGTGTTGGAGGGCCAGCTGGTGGGTGAAGGCTTGAGTGTCCAATGACCACTCGCCTTCTCCTGTGAGGGAGGGTGGGTTCATGGCTCTACATTTGCTGGCCTCTGGTGGAAGCCAGAGGCACAACAACATGTCAGCCCTCACTGCAGGAGGGAGTGTGATGGACGTTGGTTTGTGCCTTGACATCGTGTGGCCTGTCATGCTCCCAAGAAAATGGGAAAACACCCACTGACCCAACTGAAGGACAGCTGATGGTCCCTCCATAAGCCAGAATCCCCAGACATGTGTCTGTTCTGACCCCTGCCATGCCCAGGATACACTGGAAGCTCTTTAGGGCAATTCTCCTCCCCTGTTAGCCTCCCACAGGGGTAGGGGCCCACTCAATGAAAGGTTACTTTGGGTTACCTGGTAGCACAGCAGTAAGGGGCAGTGGATGGTGGTCGGCACTCAGCAATGATGGTAGGGGGCCTTGGCAGTCCTGAAGGAGTGAATGGCCAGGGGATAAAAAAACTGCTTGAATTTGCTTCTTTGAAATAAAGATTCTTCACCTAAAAAATCCACAAGTGATTAGTGGAGGATGTTCAAATGGAGTTATGCATCTACCAGACATGTGGATGCTTTTCTTTTCCCTTGGTGTCCATGAAAAAGGTGTCTCTCAGTTTTCATGTCTTTGTTCAGATGTGAATTGAGCACCACTCTTCCCACCAGCATCATACAGCCCCTGGGGTCTTACCTTCTGTACGTCATTGACTGTGCTTTCAAAATCCACTGGCCAAACATAAGTACACTTGAATACTTAACATTTGTTTTTTGTTGAAGCAGTCTATCAGAAAACCTTTTGTTGTCACAGAGACTGGAACAGTAGGTGGGAGAAAAGCTGCAAATGATCCAATTCACCTAAAGGCGGTGCTAACTGTGAAGCATTTTCATAAGTAGTAAGGCAGTTTCTTCTTTGTGAACATACTTTCATTCAGACTAGTTTTCATTCAAACAACTGAGGATTGTGGATGGCCCTACTGGTTATAAACCTGAATAAGCTAGTTGGTAACAGTGATCCTGCATTTAGCAATCTACAGCCTAGATGCTTATATGCAAAGAATACAATAAACACCTGACTAAAATTTAAAAACAAGCTTATGGGATCATGTGATGCAGAGTTCTGAGTAGAAGCTCCTTCAAGAAGCTCCTACCTCCCGATCACTAAATCGTCTTTTTTGGACATCTGAATTCCTCAATTTCCTCTGCTTTTGAGATTCAGTGCCATCTGAACACTTTGGAAGTCTGGTTTGAGTGTAAAATTGGTGGATGGAGGCTTACATGAAGAAAGCCCCACAGAAGCACCCCCCCCCCGCTACTCCCGAAAAGGCCTCTAAGAAATCCAGGGCTTCGGGTGGGCCTGAGAGGCCTGATCCTCTGAGTCAATTTGGAGAACAGGAACCCTTAATGCTCACTAGGTTCCTTGAAGAGTTTAAGCCCTTTCATGAGGAAATGAAAGAAATGGCGATGGATCTGAAGTCTCTCTCCAGAAAATTGGATGAAGTCTCGCTATCTGTTTCCAATAACACAGCTCGAATAGTCTCAATAAAGAAAAAGCTGGAAAATCTCGATCCTGATCTGGTGTCTATGCGTCAGAAATTATCTCATCTCAAAGCCAAGCTCAAAGATCTAGAGGACCGCAGCCACAGAAACAACGTTGTGATACTTGGGTTACTGGAGGGAGAAGAAGGCCAACATGTTGTGACATTTGTGCAGAGGTTGGTGGAGCGGGTTGCCGGCCCCTCTCCCTTTGGCTCTGCCTATATCATAGAGCGAGCTCATAGGTCCCTACAGCCTAAACCTTCTCTGGAGGACTCCCCCCATTCCATTATCTGTCTGTTTTTGAACTACTTGGAGAGGCAGCATTTTCTGCAGAAAGTGAGAGCTTTGCAAGAGGTTCACTGGGAGAACATGAAACTGAGAATTTCACAAGATTTGCCTGGCTCAGTTCACCTGAAGTGGAAGGCGTTCCATCCCATTGTTTCTGAGATAATTGCAGCAGGCCTGAAATTTAGGATGGGATACCCGGCCAGGTTACAGGTTCTAGTAAATGGATCCTGGTCCAGCTACGATGATCCTGCAGTTGCCCTGATGAGCCTTAAATCTATGCTACCAGATCTATTTAAGGAGCCCTGAGATGTTCTGTTTGCAGGATGGAGAGATGTGTGGAGCTGAGAATTGGAACTTTCATTTTTTCCCTTTTTCAGAAACCGTTCAGTACGAACAGGAGGAGAAACTTCCCCTGCTTTGTTTGGACTGGGGGGATCAGCACAGGGCACGCTTGCTACTAGTTTCCTTGGCTCCAATTGCAGAGGGCCCATGCTGGTTAAGGGCAAAGGACACTTAGTATCGTGGCTTGTTTACGGGGGGAATAATATTTCAAATAATATTTCAAATTTTAGTATTTTTTGTATGGTAAACACAATGAAAAGGGGAGTTGGTTTTGCTGAGATTTAGATTAGTGTTTATTTCATCTTGATTGGAATTAGAGCGTTCTTGGGCTTTCTCTGTAGATCGTTTTCACTCTATCATGACCTGGAATTGGCCACTAGAGGGCGTATCAGGCATTAGTAATTCACGGGTGTGCAGCCCTCAATTCGAGGGGGATTTCTCTGAACCTTCTCACTAGACTCGAGTGCAGGATAACCAACTTTCACACGGAGAGCCAGTGCACTTGGAGGCTGGTTATTTTTGGGAAGTCGCGTTTTTTTCTGTCTTTCTTTCCTACGATGTGATTACTAACTCTCTCTCGATTCCTGCTCTCAGTCTGTGGCACAGGTCACTCCCCCTCACTGGGTTCCACATCTGGTTTTAGCTCTTGTATAATTGCCTCACGAGGCAAAGATGATTTCAATTTTCTCTCTCAGTTTCATTCGGGTTTCCATGGCTACCTGGGTTGTACATGGCATTCGCTGTGGCCCTTTTCTAATTGGTTCCCAATAGGTTTATACTTTGGTGTGGTGGTATTGAAAGCCCAGGACCATTCTCTCTTTTTTAGGGATAACCAGCACTGTTTTGTTTTCTATACGAGGATAGTGGAATGTAAGAGTTTTTATTAACAGGGGTGCATCATCGGGAGCGGGAGATGGAAGGAAAAGCACCAGTACTGTGCTGAACATTGCTTGTGACAGTTTAGAGGTTGGGGGCAGGTTTCGGGGTACTGTTGGAGGGTAGGGGTGGGTAGGGGATGGGATGGACTTAATTGTGGGGGTTAGGGAGGAGGAGGGTTTTACTGCAGTAACCATGGGTGTACGTTTGCAGGGCTATGTATCCAGTGTGCTGAGCTGAATACAGTAAGTCTAATTACCATTACTGGATGGCTAATGAGATAACTTTATGACTTGGAATAGTTAAGGGATCAGGAAAAGCACAAACAATATCAGGATCTTAAACATTTAAGCTTACTTAGCTCTCAGATAACTTTTTTACAGGAACCCCATTTATTAGAAGTGGAAGCTTTACAGTTAAGGAGGCAACAGGTGGGATTGGTTTACAGTGCCCAGGGATCCACAAATAGCTGTGGGATCATGCTCATGATTAATAGGGGTATTCCCTTTGTTTCTACACAGGTTATTAAAGATCCCAAGGGAAGGTTTATCCTTGTTAAAGGTACTCTCTGGTCTGTTCCAATATTACTTGGCTGTGTCTATGGCCCTAACATAGATGACCCAGGATTTTGTATGAGACTCATGTCTGCTTTTCTCCCAATGCTTCCCATCAGGATTATCTTAGGGGGGATTTTAACCAAGTACTTGAGTCTAATTTAGATAGGTCAGGCAAAGGTCTGGGAGGGGTCACTCTGGGGCAGAAGGCTTTTAAAAATCTATTGGATCAATGTGGGCTCTGCGATGTCTGGCGTGTTTTACATCCCGATTCTAGGGAGTTTACCTTCAGGTCAATGACACACGGCTCGCAGTCTCGCATTGATTACATACTTATTTCTCAGTGCCTATTACCTGGGGTTAAGACTTCCGTGATTCAACCTGGCCCAATCTCTGACCACTCACTAGTTTTATGTAAATTAGTACTGCTTAATTTACCTAACAGGGAAACCAGATGGAAACTTAATGAACAACTTCTCATGGATGTTAAATACTGCAAAGTTATAAGGGAGCAATTTGAATACTTTTTTTCATCTAATCCGTTAGATAGCACAAAGCCGGACATTTTGTGGGGGGCCTTTAAGGCCTTCATGAGAGAGATCCTTATCAGCATGGCGGTTGGTAGGAAAAGGGCACAGGAGAAGTAATTAATATCTTTGCTATCCCAAATTAGATCACTTGAAAATAATTTCTCGATTAATCCTCCCAATGAGGATATGAGGAAACTCTTAGTGTTGAAAGATAGATATCTGGAGTTACTCCGAGACAAAGCAGAATTAGCTATTATTCGTACAAAAGCTAGTTACACTGACCAGGGAGAAAAAGCGGGATGCCTACTGGCACTGCATATTAAGCAACAAGAATCAGTCAGATTTATCCCTCCTATCAGGGCAATGGCTGATGGATCCTTAAAAGTATCTCCTACTGAAATAGTTCAAGAATTTGCCTGTTACTATACAAACTTGTACAGTGACATGGAGCATCCCCCTTGCCCTGGGAGTACAGAGAGTTACCTGAAAGATTCCCATTTTCCCCCTCTCTCTGACCGACACAAGGATTTTCTGGTTGCTCCTATTTCTCAAGAGGAAATTGCTGATGTTATTAGTGAATTGCCTGCAGACAAGGTCCCAGGCCCCGATGATTTTTCCTCCTTATTTTATAAAGTTTTTCAGGACCTTCTATCACCAGTACTTTGCCATTTATTCCAGCACATTCTAGCTGGGGCAGAGGCTGACTCCCACCTTTTTGAGGCCTTGATTGTTCTGCTTCCCAAACCAGATAAAGATCTTGAGCTGGTTCAGAGTTACAGACCTATCTCACTTTTAAATCAGGATATTAAAATTCGTTCCAGAATATTAGCCAACAGGTTAACGGTAGTTCTTTCTGAGTTGATAGATATAAACCAGGTTGGATTTATGAAAGGGTGTTCATCTTCTGACCACTTACGTACCTTGTCACATGTCTTCTTGGCCACCAGGGATGCCGAGTTCCCTGCAGGACTGGTCTCCCTGGACACTGAGAAGACATTTGATCAGGTGAACTGGAAATTTCTGTTCCGAGTTCTGGAAGCATTTCATTTTCCCACTGTGTTAATTTCCTGGATTGCCATACTTTATAAAAACCCTACCGCAAGAATTTCTGTGAATGGGGCATTCTCTAAGCCCTTTTCGCTTCACTCAGGAACTAGGCAAGGATGTCCCTTATCTCCTTTGTTATTTAATTTATATTTGGAACCTCTCATTCAAAATATTCTCAATAATGTTTCTATACAGGGTATTAGAGTTGGGCGACATGAAATTAAAGTCACTGCATATGCGGATGACCTGTTCATACACTTGTTTTACCCTGTATCCTCTGTCCTGGCTTTGCTAAGTGAAATAGCAAGATTTAGTGACCTGTCCAATTACAAACTGAATGCTAGTAAATCTCTATTTTTCCCACTAAACCATAAAGTTTTCAAAAATGACATTAGTCCTTTTGGTTTGTGTTGGACTTCTAGGTCACTTAAATATTTGGGTATCAAGCTTTCTCGTAACCCTTTAACATGGTGTAAGGAAAACCTGGATTCTCTCTCGCAGTTGATAACTCACGACCTTGAGAGGTGGTCCAAACTTCCTATTTCATTATGGGGCCAGATCAACATAATTAAGATGAACATATTTCCTAGAATTTTCTATCCATTATCTCTTCTTAACACTTTTATTCCTTTACTCTGATTTAAAAAGACACATGGTGTATTCACCAGATTTATCTGGGCCGACAAGTATCCTCAGCTGGCTTATCATAAGCTGGCAGCCCCAAAACTGGAGAGGGGTTTATGAATTCCCCATCTGGCCATGTATCACTGGGCTAGTCACTTAGCAGAATGTCTAAGATGGGTATTCCCCGGCCAAGAAAAAAGAGCAACCGGTTTGGCTTAGAATAGAACTGAATGCAATCAAGTCCAAGAATTTGGACCCTCTTACACTATTTTTCCTTAAGTTTTCCCAGGTACGTATGACCGAAGACTGCCCCATAATAATGACTTCTCTAAAGATTTATTCTCAAATGTGTTCATTTTTACAATACTCCCCTCATCGGGACCTGGCCCAGTCTATTTGGAATTCCCCATCTTTAACTATTAACAAGAACCAGATTTCCCATCAATGGTTGTCCCAATTGGGGGATGGGAAGCTTTTTTCTCTTATGGATGGAGAGGGGCATTGGTTATCAGTGGAAGATATTATTAAGAAATTTCTCATTCCGGTTTCCTCTCACTTCAAAGTTATACAATTAAAGCATTTACTTGCAATCAATTTCAGTAATATTCCTCCCTCCCAGACCAACACTTTTCTGATACCTGAGGTTTCCCCACTTTCTGGATCTTCAGATGAAATCTCTAAGTTATATCAGGTTTTGTTTCACAAAAAATATGGTGGTCCCTTTGGACCTACAAGATTCTGGAATAATTTTTTCCCTCAACATTATTTGGATTGGCATTCTCTGTGGAGATCATATCATAAATATATTTCCCAAGACAGATTACATCTCATGCAATATCATATGTTACATAACCCGTACTACACCCCAGTTAAATTACAGAAGTGGGGCTACCTGAATTCCAATATGTGCAATAAATGTTTGCAGGAAGAAGGAACACTTCTTCACATGTTTTGGTCCAGTCCTAAAATCTCCCCCCTATGGGATTCAGTCAAAACTTTCCTGGACACTCTGCTGGGCCTTCAGGATTATTTTACTCCTAAGATCTGTTTGTTAGGAGACTTATTTATTAGAGTTAAAGTACGGAAGTTTCACATTTCCATGATTGCCTTATCGGCTAAGAAGCTTATTCCATGCCACTGGAAAGAAAAGGCCTCCCCATCTGTCCAGGAATGGGTAAAATAAATTCTGTCCAATCTGCATACAGAAAAAGCGATTGCCAGTCTCCACAATAGAATGGCAACATACACCAAAATCTGGGATCTCCTTCACTCTCTAATTTCTCTGGTTCAAGTCTAAGTATATCTCAGACTATATTTTCATGTAAGGTGCTTGGCATCTGACGGGCATTAGGTTGGGTTACTGCAGTATGGGGAGGAAGGGTGGGTCAGGCAGTTATTCCTTCATATTGCATCAGAATGCCAATGTCACTGTCATTTAAACTGCCTTTTACTGTGGAAAATGTATCAATAAACTTTAAATTAAAAAAAAACAAGCTTATAAAACACATAAAATGTATCTGAACAGTTATCTTTACCTATACAAAATCATTTCAGCCCAAGTGAAACTCAGGTAAATTACATGGTACCCTGACTACTATTCTATGATGTAGTAAACATATATTGGTATTTTTTTTTATATTCTTTGTAAAGCAGGTAAGGCCCACTTGTCAGGACTGTCTGTTTTCAGGAGTGGCCTAGAAGAACTGGGGAGGTTAAGTGACTTGCTTGGAGTCACACAGTATGCAAGTGGAGGTTGTGGGAATCAAACCCAAGTCTGCTGGATGTACCCAGTTCATTCACTGCTTGTTACTCTAACCACTAGGCATGGGAGGTTAAACTGAATGGCTGATTACAACAAAGCAGTGTGGGTGATTTTCTTACTGACTCTATATGCAGCAAAGCAGAAAGAATGCAAAGCACAGCAGCATTCATTTTAAGATGCTGAAATCTGGGTTGGCCTGCTGGCGCTGTGGTAGCACTATTGCTTGCAATGCCAGCGACCCAGGGTCAGAAGTGAACTCGAGTTGCTGGAGGTCTGGCCAGAGAAGTAGGATCGAGCACCTGGGGGACTGCTCGCCTTCTCCAGGGAGGGTGGGCTGCAGGTCCTGCTGCTTTACCACCACCTGTGTGGCCACGGGTGGTGATGCAATGGTGCTGCAGAATGATCAGGAGGGGAGGACCCTAGCCAGGATCTGGAGCAGTGGCATGTCTCTATGTGACCTACCTCCTTGGATCTCCTCTAGTGCCAGTGCCCTCAGGGACAGAGACCAGAAAACCAGGAGCAATCACCCCACATTGGCCACTGGCAGAAGGGACCCAGGTGCCCCAGACTTCATAACCAGGCTCCATGAGGGACCCACTGAGCAGCCCGACACACACTAAGGGAGTGTGGATGGGTCCTGGGGTCCCCTCCCTTTTCACCTGGTGGGGGTACAACCCAGGCAGGATAGGGGCAGGACCACAGGAGCTCCTGAGCATTACCTGGGGGTGAAGCTAAGGGATACCCAGCCTGAAAAGTAGACTGATGCTGTGAGAAGGAGACATAGGAAGAGAAAATAAAAAAAAAAACATTTTTAAAAATGCTGAAATCTTAGAGATTCTGTGCAGTGACATGCAATTTCCGTGAGGCACCGGCACAAGAATTCAAAATCCGCAAACCAAGCAGGATTCCGTGATTGTTACCGGTGTTACTGGTAAAAATAGAAAACCAGGGTCTCTGCTGATTTTATAAGTATGTCATCAATGTAAATCAGGGTTTCACATGCTGCTGCATCTGGCAGAGCTTTATGCAAAAAAATGTTGAACTCAGTGAGCGAATTGTGATAACTGAAGGGTAACTGTTTCCAAGTGAACTGAGAGTTACCAAAGGTAAATGCTAACTATACCTGTCATCAATGTGTACCTTTAGGGTCCAAAATCCATTGACTATATCAAGAGAGGTAAAATGTTTAGCCCCTTCAGTTTTGGCCAGACTCTGGTCCAGGTAAATCATGGGCCACTGTGAGAGAGGTACTTGTTCATTGCGCTTCCTATAGTCTACCGTAAGTCTCCACTTACCAGCAGGCTTAAGTACAGGCCAAATTTCTCTGTTGTAGTTTGAGCTGGTCTTTCTGATGATTTCACACTTTAGAAGGGTATCCAGGGTTTCCTGGATAGACTCATAGGCTGCTAAGGGGATTCTGTACTGCTGGACATACACAGGTTTTGAACCAGCAACCATGGAGATTCTTACCAGGTGGAGGCCAGTGCTACCACAGGATAAGGAATCTGTTGCAAACATGTCATGATGCTTATGGAAAATTGACCTTAATTGGTCTTTAGCTTTCTTATCTGGTAGGGACTTCTACAGACTCAGTAAATCTAGACACTCCTTGGGCTAGGCCCACTTCTACTTCTTCCTCTACAGACCCACTAACATCTTTTATGATAGCATGCACTACAGGGGCTGTGGCCTGGCTAGTGGTAGGAGCATCTCTGGGGAAGGAAAGTACTAGATCAGTACCTTCCCATTGGGAGTGGGTCATGGCACTGCCATCTTCATTAAAAATTGACTGTACAGCAATAGTTCCTAGGGTGCATGTGTAACTTGGTGCCTTGGTCATCCACCCATGTAAGTCTGGGGGTAGTGGACTGATGACCAGTACCAGGGGCTCAAAGCCATGAAAAGAGTCTCCCACTAGGAATCCTAGTTGTGTGCTGGCAGAGATAATGATATCTCTAGGGTTAGGATTGGTTACCAGGATATGGGTGCCTTGACCAACAATCTCCAGGTAGGACTCACCCTGGATGATTAGGCCTAAGACATAGAGCAGGGCAGCAGGCTCAGTTCTCAGGTATCAGTTGACCTCATTGAATCCTCAGTCTTACTGGAAAATCAAATGATGTGGCCGGTATAACCACAGACATTGCTGCAATGGCTTAGCAAATTTGGGGCATTATCTGTCCAGACCTTATGTTCTCAGGGTGACCCGTGAGGGGAAGGGAAACCCCTGCTATTCTAGTCCACAGGATGGCATGAATAAAATCTATGGTTACACTGAGGTGCACAAGAAAGTCGGCACCAAGGTAAACCAAAGATTTTAAGTCTTTTACCACATACATGTAGTGTGAAATTTCCTTTTTTCTTATTGTAATGGAAAGGTGAGTGATTCCTATACCTTTTGCAGTGCCCCCTTTTAGTGGTAAGCCTGTGTGCCTAGTAGTCTTTCTGTCAGGATGAGGGGCTCAGTTTCTCTAAGCTCAGAGAATAAGGCTTCACTAATTAGAGTGCTTTCCTGATTGAGGGCAAGTATAGCATCGGAGACAAGGTGTTTGGCCGCTATGACAGTCCACCAGTTTTTATCATGATAGTAGATATCCTAGCTGAAATGAATGAGAGCTTATCATGATTGATCATGAAAAGTCCTTACATTTTATTGTTAAAGATCATGATCATGTATGGAAAATCACAGAAAATTTCATTAATGATAATGAAAGGCCACCAACATTAAATGGCCGACCATCACAAATCATCAAGTTACTGGTTTCGATCTGATCATGATTTTTAGTGATTTTTTGAGATTTCCTAAATACATGATTAATCCTGATTAATCAATACCTGAAGTAATCATTAATCATCATGTTAATTGCATCATGGTGTTTTTTTTTTCATTATTTGTTATTAATCATGATTGATCAACACTGGTCACAACAGTTTTGTTGGGTTATGATCACTTTTAATCAGTACATTTGGTGGTGCTAAATCATTATCTAGCATGATTGATCAATACCCAAAACAGTCATAAACCATCATTTTTCTTTGGTTGCTGATGGTGTTTTTTTAATTTTTTATCAAACATGATTAATAATAGTTGGTCAATACCTGATGCAGGTTATTGGCAGCCAATCAGAACCTGCTTCACAGATCATGATTAATCATGATTGATGTACCTGGCTCTCATTGGCTGCTCTACTGTAATTCATTTTCATAATTTGTCATGTTTAATCATGATCAGTCATTGCCTTTTAAAGTAAAGGAGTGACATACCCTACTGGGCTTCATAGCCCGCCTGTGTCGGCAACAGTCCGTCTGTGTCAAAATTATAAAATTTACTTCTCTTCTGTAAGGGAGGTAAGGAATTGTAGCTTTCCCTGAACTGCTGGTCAGCCAATCCCTTTCCACTTCCCAGTCTGCACATATCCGCCCTTGTGCTCTGATGTTATGTGATGTCTAACCAGAGAATACTCAGGGGCATACCCCATACAAGCCAATGGGGCTCATTTTCAAATTGGTTTTACAGACATTTAAGCAACCTTTGATAAAAAATGAAAGCCACCACTTAACTAATAGGGACCCTTCTGAATGCTAACTTTTTTTGCCATAACCTTCCTCCACACCACCTCCTTTAAGAACCAAAGTGTCCTTTTTTCTCTTGCTTTTGTTTACTTGTGTAATGCAGAGGTCTGCTACCTTCTCTGTAGCCCCTTTTAATTTTGCCCAGTGTTCCTCTACTCCATGCTAGTCCCCCCTCCCTGCCAAGGCATCCTTGAGGCATTCCCACATCTTTCTAAATTCTGGTGTCCAGAAGCCCAGGACCTCACCTTCATGTGGTTCAGCTTCTCCCCTGTTCTTATACTAAACCACACCATTTGGTGATAACTGGCCCCCAGCTGGCCACCAACTGTGACATCTGCAACATTGTCTCCACTGGTGAGTACTAGGTCAAAATTGCTCCCTTAAGAGTGGGTGCATGTATTAATTTCCTGAGGAACACTCCCTGCAGTGAGTCCAGGATATCCCTGCTTCTAGCTGAAGCTGCAGCCGGGACGCTCCAATCCACATCTGGCAGATTGAAGTCTCCCACAAGCAGCACCTCCCTCTTAGTTGCCATCTTATGGATGACTTCCAATAGAACTCTGTCCATCTCCACCCCCTGTGCTGGAGGTCTCTAGATATTTTTTTTTAATTTTGATGACCGGGTAGGCCCACTAAGACAAAAAGTTCCTTTTTCAGGGATGAACTGGAGTTAGTTACAAGAACGTCAAAAACAAAAGCACATACAAAGGACATACAAGGTGAAATACAGGCAGGTACAAGAAAAATAAATGTTATAAACAAAAGTTCATACCAGGAGAACTATAAGCAGGCATGAAGGTAGTTGGTTACAACATTGGGTTCAGAAATTATGCAAATATTTGGAAGAGGAATTGTTCATAATATGTAGCAGGCAGTGCGACAGTGCTACAAATAGGGAGACATATATGGCACACAATTTAAGATACAAATATAAATAATGGACACCAGCACTGTGGTTAGGTGGCACAAGGAAGTGTGTCAAGCAGCAGATGGGATAGTGCCCCAGTGCGAATTGCAGCTCCATTTCCTGTTCTAGGGAAAGTTTAACTGACTCGCTCAGGGTTACACAGTACATAAGTGGGGGCTGTGGGATTCAAAATCCAGGTCTCCAGGTTTTCAACTCAGTTCCCTTAGCCACTACACTATACTGCCTCCTTGCTTGCATATGGGGACCAAGTACCCCAAAAACACCACATCATGTCCCCACCATATACAGTATGCATATGATCAATGCAAAAAAGCTACATTAATGCAGGCATTAGTGTTGAAGAATGCAAAGCGCACAAAGTAAGAAAATGAAAAACAGGGTTTTGAGCCTCATGAGTCTTTGCAAATCAGTTGTTTTGTGTTCCTTGAGGTTGCCAACTTTAATGACCACCCCTTCACCCAAGCCCATAGCTTCCTGTATGATGCACAAGGTACAGCTCCAACTCAGGGCCTCATAGGCAATTACTCTTTGAAGAAAAAGAAGTATAGCTAGGCACATATGGCTAACAGAATCAGTTATAGCTTTCTTCTGACAGGGCCCTGCATGATTCAAGAGATCGTGTTCACTTAGGGAAGGGGGTAGGCATTAGGCTTGACAACCCAAAGGAATACCACACCACCAATTCATCAAGACTCCTAGGACTCAAAAACCTAATGTTTTTATTTGTGTACTTTGTTGCTTTGCATTCTTCCACCCTAAAGTCTGCATTAACACAGTATTTTTTTTTTTGCAGTTAATTTCCTTCCTTTTGTGATAATGAAATTGTAACAGAATAGTGGTGATATTTCAAATCCTGCATCACCAACCACCTAACAAGTGAAAGCATACAGTGTCATAATCCTTGGGTTTGCACTGTTACAGGTTAACATCCTAGCACAGATAAGAGATCTCTTACTTGGTTCCTGTGGAGCCTGGGAAAAGGGGGTCTCAGGGGAGCAGCCAGCCATGCCTGTAAAACAAGAGCTGCAATAAGGTCACAAAGGATCTACAGCTCTTTATGGACCAACTATGACAAACAATGTACAGTAAATGAAAAAAAGATTCTTATCTGATATGCATGATCAGTGTCCTCCTACACCTGGTCAATAACCTGTCAAACCTGTAGACATAAAAGGGGAAATAGGTCAGCAGAAAGAATAAAAATACTGATCAGATGGGTTGGCTGGGAAGGATCTGCAGAAGTTGGAAAAAAGTGGTGTGTGTGTGTGTGTGTGTGTGTGTGTGTGTGGGATGCAGACCAGTACCACGCCATTGGCCTGGGTTTTAGAATAGACTAGGTCACTCAGGGGCCATCATGGGGGAGGATTCAGTGTCCCTAGAACTGATCTGTTTTGGGGGGGTGTCATGTTGCTCCACCCATCGATCAGCACAAGGCAAGATGAAGATACCAGCTATTATGCTCACTGCACCATCAACGGGGCTCCAGACCGCCAAACTGGTAAAGAAATTTGGGTGGGGTGCCATGGCCAATGAGAGTCAACAGAAGGGGGCTATGGGGATGATGACCCTCCCCCCCTCCACCCATGGAGAGAATCTGTGGCTGTACTGAAGGTCCAAGTTTAGTCCATAGGACTGTGGGTGATGCTGCTATGTGGCTGGTCACAGTATGGTACTTCTTGGTGGTGCAGGGCCTGTAGCAACTGGGGCTTCATGCTTGCAGCAGCTATTTTTCCCCATTTTCATGCCCGCCCACCTCTTCTGACACAGCGTGTAGTCTTGTCAGACCTTGATGTAAATGACAGCCCAAGTATCTCTAAATTTTACTCTACTGTACGGCAGCTTTACATAGCTTTAAGTGTACCAGTTTAGAAATAGTTTAACTGACCTGAACAGACCCAGTGACCCTCAGGCCATTGGCATTTATACACAGAGTGACCCACTGGGTAAAGTGAAGTGCTTCGATAAGCATTTAGTGATGCATTTCCAAGGTGCAGCTGATGTAACCCCAGCCAGGTATGTGTCACTTGACAGTTTGTTGTATGAAATCCTGCTAAACCGATACACTTGTTTTTCTATGAAACTTAAAAACGTTACTGCCTTAAACTGTTAATAGCAAATTTATGATGTAACTTTCCTGTCTGGTTTTACCTGTAATGTGTATCGTGCTTTGTTAAATGTTCTTTGTGACGTGGAACCTTTGTAAAAGAGCCCTGGCTCAAAGGTATTAATTCCTAGACTAATAAACTAAACTAAACTAAACTAAACTTCAATAAATAAAAATAAAATAAATAAATTAAAAAACAGCTGAGAAGACCAATAAAACCAATTTTTATTCTGAGAATAAATGGGACTTTCTTTCCTTCCCAATCTGTATAAGTTAACTAGCCTGCAGCTCAGACACTGGTCACAACTCCATCCTCGAAACCAGACACTAGCCCCTCCTCCCTCCAAAGGCCCCATTGACATTAGCCACCACCCTCCACAACACCTGACACTAGCATGTTTCCCTTACAGACCTCCATGACAGTAGCCCCCTTGACTGTACACCCTCCAGTCCCCAACATTTTCCCCAGCTCCTTCCATGTCCCAGACATTAACCCCCTCCCTCCACTTTCCAAAACAAACCCACCACCCCCCTTCCACTAGAGTCCTTCTAAACACCCCCACTTTTCTGAGCCCATGGATATAACCTCCCTATGGGGTCCCCTGACTCCCAGAAACTACACCACTTCCTCCATAGCCATTTAAGATTCAGCCACACCCTTGTTGCACACCTTCCCTGCAGGGATCCCCCTTGACATCACCTCTTCAGACACCCAAGGTACACATACACCCTCCCTCTACACTCTCCCTCCACAGGCCCTGACACTAGCCCACTCTCACCCTCCACAGCCATGAAACCATCTGGTTCATCTTGTAATGCCCCAAGCTACCACCCCCCTTCCTCAAAAACTAGCCCCCCCTCCAAGGCCACCCAACACTAGCCCCAAATTCTTCCTTGGCACCAGACACTAGCCCCACCCCCTTTGCTGGGGTCAAAATTGGAACCGGCCTACCAGCCTGGTGCTGGTCTGACCCCTTCCCTCCCCAGACAGCATCCTCTGGGGTGGTTAATCCTCCTTCTTCCTCTGCTCATTGGATCCCAGGTACAACTATACTGGTTGAGGGGTTGCATTGTAGAGAGGCTGTACTTTGGAAGCTAGCTGCTAAGAGCATTGGGAGGGTAATGTGACTTCTGGACTTAGGGACTTGATATTTAAAGTGCTGCTGGGTACGAGTGTGTTTCTATATTTAGGGGACTGCTGGTAAACTGTCACTATGTATTATTTTTTTTGGGGTTGGGACTGTTAAGATGGTTGCTGGGTATTTTTGCGTGTATGGGGCTTACTGTTAAATGGTCACTGGGTATTAGGGTGCTTCATGGTTTAGAGACTTGCTGTTGCTGGGTTTTAGTAAGACAGCCTTACTGGGGGCTGTGACAGGTGGACAGGAAGCATAAGAAGAGCAGGAAAAAAGGAAATATGGGGAGTGGTGCAATGCAATGGTTTTAGGCAGCAGTCTACAGGAAGACCTTCTGGAGACTGCGTTGCTGCCCCATCTATGTGCACCTATCTGGGTGGAGGGAACAGGACTCTAGGCTCCAGGTGATGCTTGCTGAGAGTCAAGAAAATGTTGCTACACTCAAAGTTGCGTTGACTAGGAGTTGGGGGGATCATTGCTACCACCCAGGGGCCACCTAGACAGACACCGCTACCTCAAAGGATGCCAGAAAGGAGGAGCAGCTGGACTATGATCGGCTCAAGGACAGGAGCAGTGGGTTCTTGAAGGCTGGGAGAAGCAGGTCACAGGCACATTCCTCAACCAATACCACTAAGAAAATCCTATGCGATTCTTGTGGAGTGGGACTGCAAGAAGGGGAACCCAAGGTGATGGACAGTGAGGATGGGAGGGGGGTCACCCTAATGGAGGCCCTGGGGAGGAGGAGGACCCCAGAGGAGGAGGAAGCATCTTCTGGTGGGGGACTCTACTATCGAGGGGATAGAGTTGGGGGAATGAAAGGGCATAGAAAGGGGAGGTAAAGTGACTACCTGGTGCAGTGACTCAGAGGGATGAGAAGTCTATCCAACAGATCACAAGGACAATATGAAGGGAGAGCTGGATGACATTGTCCACCTGGGGATAAATGACCTTGCTATGGATGAGATGGAAGCAATTTTAGGGAACTGGGGAATAGTCTTAGGCAGGTAGCATGTACTATAGCCTTTATGGAAATGCTGCCCATCTACAAGACGGGGAAGGAGAGGGAGCACCACCCTGAGGCCTTCAACTTACAGTTGAAGCAATGGTATAGAGAGGAGGGGTACAGCTACATAGGAGACTGGGGTTCCACCTGGAGGGAACAAAGCTTATACTGGGGGGATAGTCTGCATCCATGAGGGGAACAGCAGTCCTTAGTGGATGGTTTAAATGTTACTTGGATAGACATTTACACTAGCCAAGGGAGTGGCGGAAGACAAAGGGAAGGCAGTAACTGTCCCCTTCCCCACAGGATGTGATGGATAATACAGAGATCCCAAGAGAAGAAAAACCCACTGGGATGCAAGACAACTAAGGTAACAAAGGATCAGCATGGGGAGAAGAGGAGCAGGCAAAATAAACAGGTAAGGAAGACGATAAGCTAGTGAAAGATGGTGGTCAAGAGAAAAGGGGCTAACAAACATCTGGAAAGCCATGTGTGCCAATGTATAAGCCTGGGAAATAAGATCACAGACCTGGAGGCCACCATGGCAGAGGCAGACCTGGACACAGTGGCCATTACTGAATCATGGTGCACTTGGTCATGCCTGGCTATGTGATATTTAGAAAAGAAGGGGGAAGGAAGAAAAGGAGGGGGTCTGGTGATTCATGTTAAAGGAAAGCTGTCCTTTGCAGGGCCCCCGCAAAGCTTACCCTCCGGTTTTGCTTCTGTGAGAAAAGCATATTTTTTCTCGCGCCATAAAGTAGTTCAATTTAATTATGAAAGTCCGCTACCTAGATGTATGGCGGATGATGGGGCAGCTCCATTAACTGTAAAGGTACAGCACCACACCGTGTGCTTCAATGCATTTGTATTGAAGTGCACAGTGTGGCACCACACCTTTACAGTTAATGGAGCTGCCCCAGCATCCGCCATACTTCTGGGTAGTGGACTTTTCATTATTAAATTAAACTACTTTGCGGCACGAGAAAAAAGCCACTTTTCTCACAGAAGCTAAACCAGAAGGTACGTTTTGCAGGGGCAGGAGCCCTTGCAAAGGACAGCTTTCCTTTAAGGAAAACATACAAGTGAAAGAGGTACAGGGAATTCAAGGGGGCTGTGGTGCTGTGGGTCATACTTGAATTAGGAAACAGCTGTTGTTCAGATAGGAGTGGTCTACAGGCCTCCAACACTGGGAGAGGAATAAGACAAAGAAATGTTAGAAGCCACTGGCACAATGGCTGAAAAGGGTGAGGTTGTGCTGGTGAGGAACTTTAATCTGACAGATATTGATTAGAGCCTCTGGCTGCATCATCAATTAGAAGTAGAGACATCCTGGACTCCTTGCAGGGGGAATTCCTCAGGCAGCTAGTCAATGAACCCACTTGAGAATGGGACAATACTGGACCTGGTGCTTACTAATGGAAATAGTGTTGCAGGCATTGAGGTGGGAAATCATCTGGAGCCAGAGATCATCGCACAGTGTTATAATAGCAGCAGAATCAGCCAGCCCGGTGGTGCTGAGGGTTGAGGCACTGGACACCAGACCTCATACCACGCCGGTGACCTGGGTTCGGGAATGAGCCTGGGTCATAGGAGGTCATCAGGGGGGGAGGAGAAGGATCGAGCATCCATAAGACTACTCTCATTCTCTGGGGAGGGGGGGCGTATTGCCTTGGTGGCCTAATGGCCTCTAGCAGTGGCTGGGGGTGACAGCAGGCCATAGGAAGACTTGGGGGACATGCTGTGATTGACGCTGGAAAGGGGCACATGTGGTAGCATGGGTGCTTCTGTCCCTTCATATCATTGCACATCACAGACGTCCACAGGGGGAAGAAAAAGGAAAATATGCGCACCAGTCATGGTGGCTTGATGGCCATATCCGAAGGGGACTTGCTCAGTGCCAAGGGTGCGTGGCTCTACTGGATCCTGTCTGGGTGTGATAGTGCGAGGGGAGCTCTCCACCTCCCCGCCATGGGGGGCAAGCTGTGGGGGTATGCCACAGGCCTGAATATGGAGCTGGGGGGGTCCTTGGGACGGCGGCCAGAAACTTCAGGAGGATGCCTTGAAGTGTGAGGTAAGCAGACTGGTGGCCAGGGAAAAAAATTAAATAAATAATAGCAGTGGAATCCAACCACACAAGGGCGAGGGTCAGGGAGTTCAGAAGAGCTGGCTTTACAAAGCTGGGAAAGTGCCTCTGAAACAACCTTTTGGTGGGGATGTCCTGGATGGGGTGGAGGGCCAATGGGCCAAACTAAAAGAGGGCATAGTACATGCAGCAAACCTGTATGTCAAGCAAGTAAGCAAAAGCACAAGGAAAAGGAGACCATTGTGACTCTTGAAGGAGGTGGCACAAAAGGTAAAGGCAAAAAGAGTGGTATTCAGAAGGTATAAGAAGACCCAAAAAGAGGAGGATACGGAAGTATATCTGGGGAAATGGAGGGATGCAGGCAAAGTAGTAAGGAGCACAAAGGAGCAAACTGAGAAAAGACTAGCCCAGGTAGTATCAAAAAGAGACAAGAAATTTTTCAGGTGTGTCAATGAGAAAAGGAAGACTAAAGGAGGGATTGTACAGTGTGGGGGGGGCTGTAAGGAGGAGGACCAAGAAAAGACAAACATCTTAAACAAATACTTCTGCTCAGTGTTCACAGTAGAAGAGAAAGGGGAGGGATCGTGAATAGGTACCAAGAGCTTTGAGGAGAGGGAAGTGGACGTCAGTCCTTTTCCTGAGGAGATGGTCAGGAAAGCATGCACTAATCTGAGGTTTAACAAAGCCATGGGGCCAAATGAGGTACATCCAAGAGTGCTGAAGGAAGTCAGAGAAGTACTGGCTGCACACCTAGCAGACTTGTTTAACAGTTCACTGGAGACAGGCATGGTCCCAGAGGACTGAAGAAGAGCAGAAGTAGTTCCACTCCACAAAAGTGGTAGCAAAATGGAGGCAGACAATTATAGGCCTATCATCCTGACTTCAGTGGTAAGGGAATTAATGGAAACACTATTAAAGGAAAGGACAGTGGAATACTTCAAATCCAATACCCTACGAGGGTCATGCCTCAGACAGCTAGTATTGGAATGCACTCGGGAGTGACCAGTCTTAGACCTGGTACTCTGAAATGGGGAGGGAGAGAGGATCTCAGATTTAGAAGTGGTAGCCATCTGGGAACAAGTGACCACCAAACAGTGTGGTTCATGATAAACACAGTTATAGAGTCAAGACATACAAAAGTAAGCGTACTGGACTTTAGGAGGGCGGACTTTGACAAAATGGGAGAGTGCCTCAGAAAAGCACTAGCAAACGGGAAAGAAGAAGGGTGGAGGAACAATGGGGAAACATGAAAGATGAAGGGAGGGATACTGAGGCTTAATAAAGGGGAGAGTGAGTGGGCAGAGGGTGACAGTGAAAAAGCAGGGATACTGACTGAATACTTCTGCTCAGTATTCACAAAAGAAGAGGAGGGGGAGGTATCTAATCCAATCAATAAAAGCACTCTGGATAAGGGGGTTGATACTAGTCCATTCACAGAAGAAAGGGTTCGGAAAAAACTCCTAAAACTGAAGGAGGACAAAGCACTGGGGCCTGACAAGATTCACCCCAGAATTCTAAAAGAACTAAGGGGAGAACTAGTGATACCACTAACTACCTTTTTTAAAAAATCATGGGAGGATGGTGTGGTACCTGAGAACTGGATGAGGGTGGATGTGATTCCTCTTCACAAAAGTGGGAGCAAAGCAGAGGCAGGCAACTACAGACCTGTTAGTTTGACCTCAGTGGTAAGGAAAATAATGGAATCACTTCTGAAAGAAATAATTGAGTACCTAGAGGCCAGCGTGGCACAGGACCCAAGGCAGCATGGATTCACAGCAGCAAGATCATGTCAGATGAATCTAATAGATTTCTTTGACTGGGTGACCAAAGTAGTAGACCAGGGAGGGGTTGTGGACATGGCCTAGCTAGACTTTAGCAAGGCATTTGACACAGTCCCACACAAAAAATTAATAAACAAATTAGCAAGCCTGGGAGTGGGTCCCAGGGTGGTAGCCTGGGTAAAGAACTGGCTGGACAACAGGACACAGAGGGTAATAGTAAATGGAGTCCTCTCCGAGGAAAGGGGGGTTACTAGCAGGGTACCACAGGTTCAGTACTGGGACCGGTCCTTTTTAATGTCTTTATAAGTGACATTGCAGAGGAACTGGAACGAAAAGTATGTCTCTTTGCAGACAACACAAAGATCTGCAACAGGGTTGATACATAAGGGGGGGGTGGAAAGGAAGAGAAGGGACTTGGCAAGGTTGGAGGAATGATCAAAAGTATGGCAGCTTAGATTCAATGCAAAGAATTGCAAAGTAATGCACTTGGGAATCAAAAACCCAGGGGAAGAGCACACAATAGAGGGATGTACTAACAATAACAAAAATGGAAAGGGACTTGTGGGTAGTTATATCAGATGACCTAAAGGTAAGCAAGCAGGATACTAGCTTTATTCTGCTGCCCTGATGGTTCTTTGCTACCATTTTTACATTTTTACTCACTCCCCTCGAAGTCAATGGTGTCAACACTCACATGCATGCAACAGGCGTGCACATGTGCAAGCTGACACACTACCCCACCCTTACTTGATGGCCACGATGATGCCTTTCACAGTACTGTGGTGGGGCATTCATACATAGGCAAAGGCAGCTGCCCTCTAATCCAGCCAACCCCTTACCACCCAGGCTCATTTCCAAATCCAGGTCACTGGAACTGCTAGTGGCAGCACTACCACTGCACCAATGGGTCAGCTAATCCAAACCAGCTTCTTGCTGTATAACTCCAATCTGCTTCTTGATGGTTCCTGCTTTTAACTCAGAAACATGCAGTATGCCCAGCAGTAGTGCATCACTTTGGACACTAGACTTGGGAGTGAACTTTGGAAGCTGATGATTGGGTGACTGGCAGCAAGAGATGCTGCTGATTGCAGCACATCCCAGTAGGGGATGGCCTGGTGTACATTCTGTAGCCACAGTGACCCCCAGCAGTGGGCCATGGAGCTTGGTACTCCAATAACAGGATAGCAGTATGTGCTAGAGATGCTGCCAAATGCAATGCAGCCCAGCACGGGAGGGTCTGGTGTACATTCTGCAGCCACAATAACCCCAAGCAGAGGGCCACCGAGCTTGTACTCCATTAATAGGATAGCAGCGTCTGCAAGAGATGCTGCCAATTGCAACATGTCCCAGCAGTGCTGGGGCTGGTGACGTATTCTGCAGCTGTTGTGATCAACTTCACTGGGCCAATGAGCTTGGACTTCCGTTAGGAGGATAGTAGGAAATGCAAGATCTGACACCAAGGAGTCTTGCAAGCCTTAGCTCAGTTGGTAGAAGGGCTCTGCTGAAGAAAAAGTGAAAACTGAAAAGCCCCTATTGCCTTCAGAATGGCAACCACTGGCACAACCTGACTTCCCTAAATGGATCTTTGCTGACTGTGATGAGGGATAACAGGGTTGGTGGTTGTCTTGAGTAGATGGGTGTGGTGGTTGGAAGTCAACATGGGGCAAATAAAGAAGAGATTTAAAAATAAGCATGTGTGTGGTCTTGAGCACTTTGGGGCAGGCTGCAGGTATAACAGAAGGCAGTCATTGATAAGTGCCAAAATTGTTAAAGTCTGGGGGAGGTGAGTTACTGGTGGGGAGGACTGCAGGTTTTCTGCCTTTTTTTATTATTTAAAAAAAAAACATATTAACCCTGCTCAGCTTCACATTCCCAGTTCATTAAGTAACCCCCATACCATCATACATTGGATGCTTACACAGTATAGATATCTATCTTTATATAGATAGATATATATATATATATATATATATGGATACCCAACTGAGATGCAGTTTCTCATTTCCAGTGGGGTCCTGCTTCTACACATTTCCACAGCTGAGTGGTCCGCACCACTGGAAGGTTAAGAAAACTACCTAAAATTACAGACTGAGGATTTAGCTTTAACTGGACAGTTGGGCCTGAGATCTTCTGGTTCCCATGTCAGTGCTCAACCCACTAGATCATACTGCCTTATAGACTCCTAACTCTGTCTTACCACACTGCCTCAGAATTCTCACTAGTTAGAGCACAAGCTTGGGAACCAGTAGCTCAGTTTAAAGTGGTGCACATTGGGAAGATGAACCCAAGAGTGCAATATGAAATGGGTGCAGTGGTGCTGGAAAGCACCATGGAGGAAAAGGGCCTAGAGGTCGCAATACAGAAGAGCCTAAAAAACGTACAATGTATTAAAGCAGAGGGCAAGGCAAAAAGGATGCTGAGGTGATTCTCACATTTGTACTATTCACTGGTGTGACCACAGCTGGAATACTGTGCATGGTACCGAAATCCGCACATGAGGAGAGACTGTGCCAAAGTCCAAGCAGTACAGTGGAGGGAAACCAAGATAGTCTATGGAGTAGAGGCAAGACATACAAGGAGAGGCTACAGGACATGAACCTGGACGCCCTTGAGAAAAGGAAGGAAAGGGGCGACATGATCGAGACATGTAAGTACTTGCACAGGACAAATAGGGTGGTTGTCAAGCAGTGGTCCAGTTAAAGAGATTCACCAGGATACAGATATGCAGCACATATATTCATGCCTTACTTCTGCGAAACGCATGTGCTGTATATCTTCCCCAAAACAGTGCTTTAGTTTTCTTGTAAATTCACTTTTAAAATTGCCCCACTGGCTTGTTACGACTTCCCATGTTTTATTGCCAGCCACGTTATGATGTAAGGCCATGGAGGGCATGGGGATGCACTCCATTATAGTCCTACGAGGGGGGGGGCTACTTTCCAAGTGTTTTTATATGTTATGATGGTCACCTGGTGATTAATCAAGGGCACCGATCGACTATCAAGGACCTTGTTAGTCGATCGGTGCCCTTGATTAATCACCAGGTGACCACCATAACATCTAAAAACCCTGGGAAGTAGCCCTCCATAGGATATAATGGAGCATGTCTCCATGCACTCCCTGGCCTTACATCATAATGTGACTGTGTGCAGGGGCAGAGCGTGGGAGGCAATAAAAAATTGGAAATTGTAATGAGCCGGTAGGGACACTTTTACAAGTGAATTTATAAGAAAACTAAAGAGCTACAGTACAAGTCAGATTAAACTGTTCCTCCAGTTCACTGCTCTGGCATTGTTTTTTTTTTGCTGCTAATGCAGTGACAATTCAAGATGCTTAAAATACAAACTCCTTTTCAACTAATCATCAGCTCACATGCAATGCACTTCCAGCCACTGTAAATGCACATCAGCCCCCTCTCTAATGGTATTGTAATGCATTTTAAAATGCATTTACAGTGCAGTACATAATGTGGGGTTTTTAATTCCAGCACTATCCACCATCTTGATTCTCGCTCGCTTCTACTGTACAGTACAGTACTGTACGTATAGTACTATAAAGCAGAGTACAGTAACCCCACTTCATAAAAAATCATAATGATACAGGAGACATAAGTTGTGTTTATTTAAGTTAAAGTTACTGTGTAATTTGCGTAAAAAACAGACTGCACCGCTCGTCTGCTACCCGCCCGCTTGCTGCATCGCTTGTCTGCTTCCCGACCACTCGCTGTTGCTTTTTGGCTTTTGCTTTCTTCTCGACTCCCCTGACTCAGTACAGATGTTTTAGAGTTTGTACAGTAGCTGTACAGTACTATCCAGTTACTAAATTCCATCCCTGATCAGCAGCTTTCCTTCCCTTTCCAAACATAAATGCTACGGTATGCGATCTGTGTTGGGATCTGCGTGGGGGACAGTGAAAGTGATCATGAGTGGCTTTGGAGATCAGTGGTGGTAGGAATCAGGCTTTAATCAAGCCACAGTACACACCAGTACCTGTACTTATTTTTGAAACAAATGAAGTTACTGAAGCTTGCAGAAAACCCTTTTTTGCGCAGCAGTACTGTATAGTATTTTAGCAGGGAATGAACCACGGTTTGCATCAGGGGTTAGGAAAGTGACAACGTGGATACTGTACCTGTAGCAATCGGGGGTTTGAAGGTGAATCACTGAAAGCTTGGGTGCTTGGAATTTTTTTTTTAAATAAATGGCAAATGGAAGCATAATTAAATTGGGTAGATGTGCACAGTACTTCACACAGCCATACAGTACAGTAATGAGATCAGGCTTCAGCTCATTACTTAAGCATTTTTTAAGAGTTGATTAATATGTGCACTGATAATTTCACTGCATTAATAAAAGTTTCCAGTGAGCTGCAAAGTAAGCTGAAACTGAAAGGTAGCTAGACAGAAACCATTAGGAAAATTTTATTAATTCATTGCAGTGAGAAATGCAAACAATAAACAACTCACTGAAAAATGCTAAACCAGTGAGTTGGAGGAACAGTTTAATGTGACTTGTACTGTATTTCGGGGAAGATATGCAGCACGTGCTTTTCACAGAGGTAAGGCATGTATATACTGTATGTGCTGCATATCTGTATCCAGTTAACTTGATAGATCTCTTTAAGGGATGTACTGGCATATTTTACACCTGTTTTTTCAATCTATACACCTGGTGCAGACTCCTGGGTCATCCCATCATGACCTGCCCATGTCTCCTTGCAAACCCACTAAACCCTGTAGTTGCCTTCCACGTCTGCACAGAATGAGTCAGGCTGTCAAGTGAGCATGTGCTTGAGTCAGTGCTTGTTCCTGCCTGGCCCCTCAGTGACTAGTGTGCAGCTGTAGAATGTCATGTGCTTGTGCAGACCATTTAAGCCAGTGGCGGCTCTACACCAGAGCCCGCCAGGGCACGTGCCCCAGTAAAAAAATGCTGTGACCCAGTTGGTGCCCCATATGGTGCAGAACCTCCACCATAGTAACAATATATCAGTGCCCTGGCTGCCATCTGTTGTGCCCCAGCTATGCCCTGGTAACCATTTGTGGCTAGAGCCGCTACTGGTTTAAGCAGGCAGAAGATGAGGACTCTCACAGGAGCTGAGCTTTGCTCGTGATGTGTTGAAAAATGGATTTTTTCTTATGTTTAAAAAAACGCAACCACCAGTAAAAATCATCACGGTGAATCAGCAACCATGTCCAGCCTCGAGGAGTTGTCTAGAAACGAGGAGATGGGGGTGCTTTGAGGAGGAGCAGCCTGCAGGGGTGTCAGGCATTGTGGTTCACACCAAGAGGAGGAAGCATTCTTGCAGTGCCTTTCAGCTGGAGTAATCCAATGTGTGGCTGTGTGTGCAGCCAGTCATAGGGAACCCAGCAACTTCAAGCTTGGTGTTCGGTAAGGCCTGATCGGGTGGCTCACTGTTTTGTTCTAAGTAACAACCCCTGGTGTTTTGGATGCTAAGCTTTAATAGCTACAAGACAAAACAGTCTAACTGCACACAGTGGCAGTGTCTAGTAGCTATTAACAGTTGCATTTGGGTCTGACTATTTGAGGTGCTTGTGGGAATCAAACCTAGGTCTGCTGAATGGGTGGAGAGAGGCGGTTAAGTGACTTGCTCACAGTCACACAGTATTACAGATGGAGCTTATGGGAATCAAACCTAGGTCTGCTGGAGACAATGAGTGGGGTGACGAGGTTAAGTGAGTTGTTCAGAGTCACATAGTATTGCAGGTGAAGGTTGTGAGAATCAAACCTGGGTCCGCATTGCTGGAGTGGGTGGGTTGAGGAGGTTAAGTGACTTGTTCAGAGTCACACAGTATTGCAAGTGGAGCTTGTGGGAATCACACCTAGGTCTGCTGGAGACAGTGAGTGGAGTGAGGAGGTTAAGTGACTTGATCAGAGTCACACAGTACTGCAAGTGGAAGTAGTGAGAATCAAACCTAGATCTACTGGAGTGAGTGGGTTAATTCTTTGGTACCCATCAGGTGTGACCCATGTGTGAGTGGACGAGTAGTAGTGCTCTGTGTTGTGTGGTTGGTAAACAGTTGCCCCCCGACCTCATGCAAGTTGCCTGGCTGTTAAGCTAAAAAACAAAATCAAATCATAATCATCTTAATCTGTAGTGTGTCATGTCTGTTTGTATTATTTCATAATTTAAATAACAAATGTATTGTTCATCACAAACTATGATGAATAATACATTTCTTATGATAAAATAATACAAACAGACATGACACACTACAGATTAATATGATTATGCTTTGCTTCTGTATTTTAGCTTAAATACACAAACTCAAATGTCCAGTGTGGCGCATGTCATCGTCCACCAAAATAGTGTGACTGTGTTACAAAATACTACCTGGTATAGTGAAATACTACCAGCTTGGAAAACTAGGAAGTTTTTACTTCCTGGCCTAAAAAGTTATCTGGAGCACTGCTGTCAAGGAACTTCTCTCCTTGAGTTCAACTACTAGGATGAGAGGGAGCTCAAACTCACGGGGAGGGGGTCAAGTTAGACATCTATAAGCACTTTTCATATAAAATGGTGGGCAGCGAGCAAGAGGAAGTAGTGTGGGCAAGATCAGTAAACAACTTCAAGAAGGTATGGAAAAGGCATATGGAGTTAGTTAGAAAAGGGGGGCAAACAAAGGGAAGGGGTGGCTACTACAGCCACTGCAGAGTAGCTAGGTAGGGTGAACAGACAGGATATACTGGCAGCCTTTTGCTATCACTGTCTATGTATATACGGTTCAAAACTTGCTAAAGCCAAATACTCATTGCTTGACCAGTGCTTCAATCCACCCAGCCATGGGAATAGGTTGAAACAGGAACCCTCTGGAAGAAATTAGTTATTGCTGTTAAGCAGGGTTAGCCTACGCAAAAATGTGTGAAATAAAAAAATATATTTAACATTTCTTTACAAAGGGTAAGTCTCTTACCTTGCCAATTCAAGTTGTGGAGCTATTAGTCGAAATTGAGCCTAAGGAATGTCTGAAAATAAAAATAATAAATTAGAGCACCCAAAGGATTGGGGGGATCTAAACTAGGTGTAAATCAGAAATAAAAATACATATAATTATCTGAGAGGTATGGATTTATGTCCTCTAAGACCTGTAAAATAAGACATATATTGGCTTGCTTGCACTTTCTGCTGCAGGTGTCATGGAGGACACCTTGTAGTGGAAGTGCTACAGTGGATGAGAGTCTCATGCTGCACGAGAGTACCACTCAGGACTACTCGTGTGCACTCAGGACACCACTGCATACCATCTGAAACTATAAGGGTTACAGGTGGAATGTGTTCCAGCAGCTAACTTCATTTAGCATAGTGGTTAGGGTAGTAAACTGTGGCAGGCAGGTAGTAGAGTATGATAGGGACAGGGTTTGCATCCCACTCTCAGCAGCTTAAAGAACACATAAACAGATCCTTGAAATATGCCCTGGAAAAAGACACAGCATTGTAGTTGAGGAGCTTACCTACATCATGCTGGGTTCCCTTGTCCTGGAAACTTGCGTAATCCGTAGTTGCTAAGGCATATATGTTGTGGCAAAATATAAATAAATCCTCAGCTCCTGTTTAAAGTTAACACCATGATAGCTCCCTAATATGGCGGCTATGTCCCTAAGTGATTATATCATCTGAGCGACAATGCTTGGATACAGTAATGCGGGCCGAATTGGGACTTGAGAATAAAGTATGAAATTACCTTAACAAAGCACTTTCCCTACACATCCTTTACCTGTGCAGTTGTGGACACTGATTTCACACCTGCACAGGTAAAAGATTTAGAGGGGAAGCACTACTTAAAGACAATTTCATACTTTATTCAAAAGTCCCCATTCAGCCCACATTGCCACTTCCGAGCACTTTCACTCAGATGATGTAATCACATAGGGACATAGCCACCATGTAAGGGAGTTACTGCAATGCTAACTTTAAACAGGAGCCGGGGGTTTATTTACATTTTGCCACAACATTTATGCCTTAGCGACTGCAGATTAAACAAGCTTCCAGGACAAGGGAACCCAGCATTATGTAGGTAAACCCCTCACCTACGATGCTGTCTTTTTCCAGGGCATATATCAAGGACCTGTTTATGAGTCCTTTAATAAAAATATACGAGGTCGCACCTGCAAATCGAAAATGGTCTGTATGCAAATATTTTTTTCTTCAATTTAGTGCAACTTCAGAGTTGATAATATTTATCTACGGGGGGATGTGGGGCGGCACAAATCCCCTACATGGAGAGTGTGGGGGGCACAGCTCGCCAGAAAAAAAAAAGCCTGACTTATGCTGGTAAAGGTTTGCCATGGACAGACACTTATGGCACTCGGCAATACTGTTTCCTGTCCACCATGACACCTGTAGCATGAACTGTAAAAGCTATCATCTATTAAATAAAGCTATCTGGGAAAACCCGGGTTTAAAAAAGACAGCAGATGGACTGGTGGTGTAGAGGGCAACACATTGCACTACCATGTGGGAGATCTGCTAGGATTCAGGTCAGGATGACTCTGGGGAGAAGAAAAAAAGAGGAGAAAATAATGTTGCAATGCAAAAGCTGTTCATTTGTGGTGGCCATACATAACTGTGTGCCCTAGGGCACTTTGAAGCAGGCTGCAAAAGTATTTAATCTTGGAAAGGAACATTGAAAATGAAAAAATGTATTGTCTAGTAAATTGTAACATTTGAAACATCTTATTTATTAAAGCACATGCTGAAGTGCTGAGTTGCTCTTTAAAATGAACAGGACAGAAGTTATGAACCAATTAATAATAATAAAACCTGACTCCAACCAAAAATGTATACGCTAAAAATACAGTATGTGGCTGAAGGCACACATTTAAACAAGAAAGCACAAACAACCAACAAAACAGTACAACAGAATTGTTTCTTTGTCCTCTCAGTGACAAGAAACTGCACAGTACATCAGCTTGATATGGAATATAGCAAAGCACCTTATATATAAATAGCCACATAGAGTATCAGTTTAAGGTATGGTTTTCAGAAACAGTGAAATTACACCAAGCAAACAGAAACTCCACAAATATACACAAAATAGTTATTTTCACAATCAATAAAAGAATAAAAAATGTACCCATTACCAGGTCTGTCTCCTTGCCAAAAAAGCAATCCTAGGCCTATTGCCACCAGGAAGCCGTTCCCTCCGGCACCAGATTGAACCAACTAAGACTACCAGGGCATCAAACAAGCTCTCTGTCAGGGTCCCCTTCTGGTGAACCTCTCAAGGCCAGAGATCCTTTGAATACAGGGCCCCACTTTGGCTTAGTGCTCTCTCCCACCTGAACTTTCTGCTATCAGCAAAATGGGCCTCTTCAAAACAGCACTCAAATCTCACCTGGCTGATTTGCTCCTGCTTCCCCTGATCCCCTCTCCCTGAAATCTGACATTGAACTCCCCCATCATTTGCACTTATCAGCTGCCCAACCCACATTGCGCTGACCCTCATTCCCATTTCCCCCTGCTCCCCCCTCCCACTCCTGCCCCCAATCCATTTCATTAGGTCTTTGACCCACCTCACTATCCATTTTCCTCACTTTCTGCCACAACTACCCCTCCTTCACTTACCCCTATGACAAAGTGACCCCGAGCCTGAGGTTACTGCCATCCTTTTCCCCACCCCTTATCTTTATCCCCTCTCCTCTAATCAAGGTTTACTGTGCTGCTTAATCAACTTTTTTACCTTCCAAAAATTCTTTATCTTTTAGTTAATTTACAGTAGCTGCAATAATTTGTTCCTGTTATTGTGTTTATTTAACTACATCTTTCTCTGCCTTTTCGCATTCCTTGTATTATACTGTGTATATTGATCCTTCATGCCTGATGTAGAACCTTTGTAAATGAGCTTGTAGCTCAAAGGTTGTAATCCTAGATTTCAATAAAATAAAAATAACAAAAATGTACATGGATCCCAGCCTTTGATACTGTTTAAACTAATGTATTTACACATGCAGCACAGCCTCACATACACACACATTTTCAAGCACTCCATCAGTAAGGAAATACACAACGTAAAAAAACACTTTAAGTATCCAAGATGAGAGATTCTACATAACAGACTCAGTTTAACAGAGTTTTTTTTTTACATATCTACAATTTGTGAAGTTAATCCATGTAATCTCCTAATCCTCAGAATTTAAAACATAGAGGAAGCTCAACATCTTAAAAAATGCCCCAAAGGATTTTGGGAGACCACATGTCTCTTGGTAGGTACTCTCCCTTCCCAATGGATTTTGAGAGTTGTAGTTTTCTATAAGCAGATATTTAAAGTAACAGAAAAATATTAACAGGTTAGATGTACAAATTGCCCTATACATTAGAGAAAAAAAAAGGGGGGGGGGGGACAAATAATTAATATATGAGTGCCCTCTCAAAAAATCCACTTTTTTAACCATTTCTTTATCCAGGATAGTCAAACTGAGGCATTTTCAGTTTCTCACAGTGGAAGCTGGAAGAGACAGCTGTAGTCTTCAGTTATGATTCCGTGAGTATTCAAAACAAACTGTACTTTCAAGTGTAATGCAAATCTATTTCTAGTCTTCATTTAGTAATCATTTACAGTTAAAAAAATAGTTTATTGAATACAGTACTTCCTAGAATTTAGTATTCTTAGAGGCTGTATTATTCTGTTGATGACTAAAGGTGATTAGAAATTATTGTAATTAGTCTTTAAAGACACATAATTGACAGCTTTAATACAAAATTTAGTTTTTGACTTTGGTGAGGGTAGCTAAGGTCTGACCTGACATCTTCAAATAAAGATAAAAATAGGTAAGTATGAAGAACTTATAGTACTGTGCGTAGAGGTAGGGAATAGAGAGATACAAAGGGTACAATACAGCATAGGAGTAAAGAAAGTTGGGTTTTAGTGGAAAAGATAGAGTTAAACTTGAGCAACTATGTATTATAATAAAAAGCTTAAAAACATTACATTTACACCAAAAGAGTTTTAACTTTATTGTTTTCTAGTTATTTTTTTTTTTTTACTTTTCCATGCTGGTGACCTACTAAATATAAATGCAGCACTTATTTCACCAAGTCTTTCAAATGTATCAGACTCTCTCCTGCTAACCACACAACTACTGTTTGTGGCTGGTCTAGTGATGTTGGATTTTTTATCTCCCGCCATGCTGGTGACCTGGGATCGGGAATGGGCCAGGGTTCTTGGGAGCCAGTGTGGGGGGGGAGTGGGATTGAGCAGCTGCAAAGCAAGCTCTCCTCTCCTGGGGAGGGATCCTGTCACCCCACCCCATTGTTCCACTGCCCCTAGGTGGAGGCCTGATTGGTAGCATAGGTGGGTGGGCAGCATAGAGAGGGAGGGCGCCATGAGACCGTGGCATGTGCATGACTCTACATTTGTGTGTGTAGTCATGGCGTGAGGCATAGTAAATGGGGGCATGGAAACACTGGGGAGAAAGTGAAGATTGAAAAAAAACAACTGCTGTTTGTGACATCAAAGTCTCATGGTGAGCACTGTGAGTAGGTAGAGAAGGGGAAGCAGCAGGCAGAGGCACTAAATGAGTAGTTTTGCTCTGTTTTCACAGAAGAAGGGGGACAGATACCTCTTGGGAGTGGTAGAGTGGGCAAAGGAGGGAAGGGGTGACAGATGGAGAAATTGCAGAGGGCAGAATACTGGAAGGAATGAGGGCACTGCAGGTGGACAAGGCACCAGGACCTGATGGCATTCACCCTAGAGAACTCAAGGAACTGGCAGGGTGTCTGGCAGGACCACTGGCTTACCTGTTCAATCCCTTTCTGGACACAGGACATGTACCACTGGACTGGAGGTTGGCCCATGTGGTTCCCACTCACAAAGGTGGCCCAAAAGATGATGCAGGTAACTACAGACCAGTGAGCCTCACATCAATTAAGGGAAAGCTCATGGAGACAATCCTTAAAGAGAGGATGGTGACATTTTTGGAGGGCAATGGTCTCCAGAACAGGCAACAGCATGGGTTTGTCTCAGACAGGTCCTGCCAGACAAACCTGATTGAGTACTATGATTGGGTGACCAGGGAACTGGACAAGGGCCATGCAGTAGATGTCCTGTACTTGGACATCAGCAAAGCCTTCTATTCTGTGCCACATGGGAGGCTAGGGGGGGGAATCTGGATTATCTAGGGGTGGGTACTAAGATGGTCAAATGGATCACTAACTGGCTGAAGGGCAGGCAGCAAAGGGTGGTGGTGGATGGGAAACTCTTATCACCAAGAGTGGTAACAAGCGGGGTGCCACAGGGATCGGTACTGGGACCAGTGCTGTTTGGGATATTCATAGTGGATGTCTCACAGGGGACCCAGAGTAAGATCAGTCTGTTCGCAGATGATACCAAGATGGGAGCTGTAGTGAATGACATTGAGGGGTGGAGAGGACTGCAGGGGAGACCTGACTAAACTACAAGAGTGGTCGGAAACATGGCAGTTGGGGTTCAATGCCAAGAAGTGCAAGGTACTGCAGTTTGGAGCTAAGAACCAGAGGAGGAGCTTTCAGCTGGTAGGGGTACAGTTGGGGAGCTTAGAGGAGGAAAAGGATCTGGGGATGAATATAATGTCGAATATGAACAACTCAGCTCAGTGCAGGAAGGCAGCAGTGAAAGCCAACAAGATGCTGGGCTGTATAGTGAGGGGATCTCCTCCAGAAGTAGTGAGGTGATCCTTCCCTTGTACAAGTTACTGATAAGTCCACACATGGACTACTGTGTGCAGTACTGGCGCCCATTCCTGAAGAAGGACATCAGACTGCTGAAGGGGGTACAGCACAGAGCAACCAAGATGATCAAAGGTTTGGAGGGAAAATCCTATGAAGAAAGGCTAAACATGCTTAACCTGTATTCCCTGGATGAGAGGAGAGATAGGGGAGATACGATCGAGACCTTTAAGTACCTGAAGGGAATAAACAAGGCTAATACAGAAGAGATCTTCCAGTTCAGAAGAGGGAGGGATACTAGAGGGCATCAACTAAGGTTGGAGGGGGGATAATTCAGGAGGGAAATCAGGAATCATGCAGCTATCTGCTGGCACTTACAACTCCCAGCCCATATGGAGCTCAGGCTGTGGCCTACTCCATGCTGTTGAGAGAATTAGAGAAAGGAGCTAGCGTGAGATGGAAGAGAAAATGGATGGAAATGCCTCCCCCCAACTTCCCAAACCTTTGCTCCGGCTGCAAAGTTGTTTTTTCCCTAAGGGGCTTGAGGTGCAGAAAGAGACTGGAGCAGCAAAGAGAAGTCACTTCCACAGCAGTAGTGGGGGGGGGGGTTGATATGAGAGAGAGAGAGAGCTAGCAGAGAAGTCGTCGGCAGTAGCAGCAGAAGGTGCTGCACATTGTAAGCCACACCATGGCTTTTGGCAATGCCCAGCAGGCTTAATTTAAATTGTAAAAGCCTTATGGAAGCAGGCAGGACTAAGCACTCCTCGAAGGGAGTAGCAGACAAGCCACACACAGCTGTGTGCAATTCCAAGAGGGGGCTGAAAAAGAGATGGGGGGAGACCAGAGTACATATACGGGGGTGGGTGTCAGTCCACAAATAGCCGCATGAGGGCCTCAACAAAAGTCAAGGAAGCATAATTAAATAAATAAATAATTAATTAATCGCTCAATTAATTAATTAATTAACAAACACATATTAATAATTGGTTACCTGGATGGTAAGGCAAGCAGTCCTCCAAGAAAAGCAAGGCAGGCTATGTTAGCCTGCTGTCTGGCACCAACGTCATTAGGACGTCGTAACATCGACAGCCAGATAGTAAAGGAAGTTAAAGCAGCAGTGTTTGTTATTTAAAAACTGTGTAAACTCACTCAACTGCTGTATGAGTGTTCTAAATAGCTTGTTTTAATAGAATAGCTATATTTCACATATTTTCTATTTCTCAAGTAATGTAATGCCTACAAGGTGCATACAATCTCGCCAGGTCCGTCATTTGTACTGCCAGTTGGTAGAGATGTCTCCTGTTGGCAGTGCCTTTAGAGGAGGCTCATTTGAATATGACGCATCTCATGCTCCTCCCTCTGAAGTGCCAATCATATCTTCAAGCTCATGCATGGTTTGTGGCAGGAGACTACTGTCAGTTCAAAAGAGAGACAGCTGCCTCATTTTCCAGTAGTTCCTCAGAAAGCTCTGAGTACCTGTCATCGCTGTTACTGATCGTAGCATTTAAAATATACAGTAGGTCTCCAGTCTGAATTTGTGTGTTTGTGGTCATATCCCAAGACATCCAATAAAGTAGTCAATAACTTTGTAAACTACACACAATCAAGCTAATAACCAATTCCCTACAACCTTGTTCCTAATGCATAATCACAGACAGAACAGTTTACAGGCAATAATGCTGTCATTCCTAAATTACACTTCATTTGTGATGGTATTCCTAAACTAGGGATATAACCAAAATAGTGGCCATAGGAATGACAATCAAATAAAGTTTTGTGGCTTAAATCAGTGTCCAAAGTGCAGCTTATACTGACTGCAAGTACAGCTTCCTTCATGTCACAGATCAGCGAAAAGAACTCTAACAAATCATTCCTTTCCTGCTTATACAGTACCTATGATAAATGAATAAATAAAAAACAGAGTTGTCACTATATGTGGAGACACACATTCCAAGCATTGACCATGCTTAAAGAGGGCATGCCTTTCAGATGCAGAACACAAGGAAGTAGGAGAGAAAATCATGCTGGCAGCATGTCAATCAATCCATCGTGGGGGGGCAAGTGGGTTAAGCTACACGCAACACGCACATCTCCAGCACAGTGTGTTAAAATGGCAGATGTGACTCAAATCACTAATTTAAAAAGTTAAAAACCAAGTCAAATAAATTATGGAACAATGGAGGCAATGATAATCTGCAATCAAAATGTCCGTTCATCATTCCACAACAATAAAAATAGAAGGTCAGAACTTTTCATATCCAATGAATACTGCTGCTTTAAGAGGATAGGCAATACTGCCTGATGAGGGCTTCTGCATGGGCTATGCTGAAAACAGTATGCAGGTTTAGGGCTGCTCTGAACAGGTCCAGGGGTATCTGTTGTGTGTGTGTGTGTGTGTGTGTGTGTGTGTGTGTGTGTGTGGAGGGTACTTTTGTTGGACATGTTGCAGGGGAGTGATTGGAGTACCCAAACTAATTTCTCCCCTGAAACACTGTTCCCTGGGGCCACTGTTAAATGGCATCCCCAAACACACTAATGTGTCCTGGGGTGGTGGTGCTAGCTGTGAGAGAATAGGTGGTGGTGGGGATACGGGTCAGTAGGCGGGAGGGCCCATCTGTAAGAGGGTGGTCATTTAGGGTATGCACATTTGGAGGTTTGCCCTTCTCTCCCTCACTGGTCATGCTGCTGTGGGATTTCCCTTTTAGTGTGAAATGGGAAGGGGGTGCAATGCCACCACTGGAAGGGTGTGGGATGCAGGTCCATGCATGGGATTAGGAAACTGCCTGGGTATGGGCTGCAATGCTCTGAACAGGTAGGGGAGGCACAGGCCATTGACTAGGGAGGGGGGGTTTCAGGCCAGTTCATGGAAAAGGGTAAGGGGTTTAAGGCCCCTGCAAGGGGTTCCCAAACACCCTAACAAGACTCGTCAGTGAATAGTAGGGTGTGGGGGTGTTTCAGCTGCAGGGAGATTGGTTGGTAGGGGGCAGCCAGTTGGTTGGTGGGTGGAAAGTGTGTGCTGTGTGTATCTAGCTGCAGGGAGGGTGACCATCTGGGTAGTATGCAGCCTTGAGTGTTGTGGAGTGATCCAGGGATGGTGTGCAGCACTAGATGTTAATGTTATTATCACATTTTGACTATATCTACTCCAGCGCCCACTGTAGAATTTCTTTTTTACTGGATGGCAAGAGGGGTGCAAGGCCCTCCATTGGAAAGGGGGTGCCTCTGACAGCTCCCTTCCCTGACAGTACCCCTTCCCTCCACAGCCCTAAACACTAACTCCCTCCCTCCAAGACCCAACACTAAGCCCCCATACCAACTCCTTCCTCCATGTCCCCCTCCTTGGACCCCCATAAACCCTCTCTTCTTCTACAGTCCCCTGCCACCTCTACTCTCCTTCCCTTTATGACCTTTCAGACACCTCTCCCCTCCCTTTCCACCCCTTCAGACAACTGTCATCCCTGACCCACCAGACACATCCCTCCCTGGCTCATAGGATATCCCTTCCTCACTAGACATGTCTCCTGGCCCCCCTTTGATGCCTTTTTCCCTGGCTTTTATTCCTCCCTCCCCAGTCTCCAGGATGCCCCTCTCTTCCTAGACACCCATCTCTCCTGTAACCCCAGACATCTCACTCCCTGGTCCCTGGACACTCCTTCCTCTTGAACCCCCTGACACCCCATTACATCCCTCCCTTCCTCCCTCCCTGGTCCCCTTTCTGGGCTCCCTGGACACCTCTTACCTCCTGGGCCCCAGGACACTCACCATACAACACTGTATGTCCCCACTTACTAAAACTCTTCTAGCTCCACCTCCTGAGTCCACCACTCATCAGGGTTGTGGGTAACTGGGCTCGGGAACCTTCCAGTAGAGCTGGGAGTGGATGGCCTTGTGAGCCTGAGGCAAGAGCTGGGAGTGGGTGAGCTCATGAGCTCAGTGCTGGGGGTGCTACAGAGCATGCTTCCAAGGTTGTTGCTACTCACAAAGTCCTATGTGCAGAAGCAACACAAGTGAAGTAGTGGATTCAGAACACAGAGTAACAATGAAAAATTACACAGAGTCCTGAAAATAAATCACAAAATACAATGCATTTGAGAAACTCTCAGTTTATTTAGCACAAAACATGCTAGCACAGCACCAAACTAGCCCCAGTGCTTTGGGCCTGTAGCATGGCCCTTCTTCAGGGGCAAACTCCTTCATCGGGGGGGCCTCAGAAGATTGGTGCTGTGCTATCATATGATGTTTGCATTGCTCCATGGCTGAGGAATCAGAGTCCTTTTAATATAGTAATATGGATGGGGTGGGTGTGAGGGGGGTCCACTAGACTACAGGTGATGACATGGGCATTAAGGGGCTGCTGACAGTTGCATGAAAATGAGCCCATAATGGTCATGCAAATGGCCCCTTAGCAATTTGCATGCCTAATCAACTCATTTGCATGCAAGTGCCAAATATGGCCCTTAGGTGCCCTAGCGCTATCCCATTGGGGCTGTACTGTCGTTTGTGGCTCCTATGGGTCATGTTCTGCCCCATGTTGTGACAGCACAGAGTATAGTCACTATGCACTGTGCTGCCAATTGACTCATAGTCAGATGGTTAGTATGCTCAAGTTGGAGTGTGCTAACTCTGATTAGAAAATGGGCTTTTTATTCCCTGGGCTCTGATTGGCTGGTACCCCTGGCAGGGGGGTACATTAACTTTCAATAGATGCCCAGGAAATAAAAAGTGCCAGTCCAAAACTGCTTGATGCCCCATTAGATATCATTGTGCCCAGCCTGCTTCACCATTGGCTGAAGCACTGGGCACTCGGTTTGAAACAACCGCCATAAGCGAGAGATACTGGGCTGGTACCAAGGTCCTCTAACAACAGATTCCCCCCGATGACTAGCAAACTTCACCACAGTATTCAACTGTCAGTCCATTTAGTTTTAAATAGAAAGTTACACCTCACAATACGTAATGCCCTGCGAAGTCTGGTCTCTCTACTCCGTGGTCTGGTCAGCGCGGTGTTGAAGAGCCCCTTGGTCGATGCTGCAGCTGCTGATCCCTGCTTACATTCGGCACCCAAACAAACAAAAAAAAAAGGCAAACCTTGCCTGTATTTTGGGAAATTAAAAACAACTTTGTGGTATCCCTTTCTATAATACTTCCACTTCACGCATGTCCGACATACCCTCTGATCTCCCTGAGGTAACTGCTCCAAGACTACAGTAAACAACAAAAAAGGAAAATAAATAGGCTGCAAACATTAGAAAAAACAAAACAGACCAAAAAAAAAAATTCAGTCACAAGCCGTGTATGCCAGTAGCAGGCGGGAAGGTAGCCATGACAACCAACAACAAAAGCAAAACTCAGTTCAAAAATTTTAAAAAAGCAAGTAGAGGAACTATTTTTTTAACACTACAAATAAAATACTAGATATTAAAAGTTTTACCATGCAAACTTGTTTATTTTAAGCATATAAAATGCAGTGCCCATTTTCTAAGTGCAATAATACCCTCCTTATGCCCCTGGGCGGTCTGGTATTCCCCAAAACCGCCCACCCTGTCGAGTATTATTGCTTGCATATTGTACAGAGCAGGACATGAGTTATGTGTCATGCAGCACTCCTGTCTGTGTGGAAGTAGTAGTTGTCTCTGAATATGCGGCCCAGTTATTTGCTAACCAACTGTGGCTTTTTGTAATCAACAAAAATCATAATTTGTACATTTATATAATCATTAAAGACCTACAGAAAAATTTGGTTTTATGTGACCATCAAAAATTATCACTTGAAAATAAAGCAAGTCATTAAAATTCATCAAAAATGGACTTCATGTGATCATCAATAATCATCTCTTGACAGTTAACCAAATCATGAAAAATCACCATTAAGAATTTAAAAGTGTAGTATTTTTGATTATCAGATCACCATCCAAGAAGATAATCAAAAATTATAAACTTGCCTGATGATCAGATGATGATAATTGGTGAGTGGAAGTGATTGTTCATGTCCACCAACCAAAGATCATGATTCATGATCTACCAATTTGACTGGGATGTTCCAGGCAGGCAGGATGATGTGTCACTCTATTAGAGGGCATGGTAGGGCCAGTGTGTGCTTTTCCTGTTTGCTGGGGTTTACAGACTCTAGGGTGTTGGGTGTGCCTGTATTTTAAAATGTCAGCTTCCTGATTAGCTCAGGAGCTAGAACAAAGAATTGAGTCATTCAGTTCCAGTATGGTTTGTAAGGGGTCAATCTCCTTGTTGTGGGCTGGAGTGTCAGCTGCATTTGGATCTAGGGTAAGATTTGTCAAATGTGATCTACAGCCCAAAACCAGAGCATACGCCTGCGTTGCTGCACATTTGGATAGGCAAATTTAAGGGCTGTACCATTTGAACCAAAGGAGCAAGCAGTGACTTGTAACTGGTTGTTATCCACATAGGTGACAGAAAGGGGTTTAGGGAGCTGTACATGCAGTCTTTGCCCAGAAAAATCCAGTAGTGGAGCAAAGTGCAACAACAGATCAGATCCCACCAATAACTTTTCAGAGTGGAGATTGGTTATATACACAGGATGGCATATGCTTAGGGATCCAAAATTTACTTTTAAGCAGATAATGCCCAGGACCTTAGCAGTGTCTCGTGTAAAACTGGTAAAGCTTACAGTGCTATCTAGCAAGGTTAAAGGGTTTCCCTTTTGAGTTGAGCAGTCCTGTAGTTCTGTAAAGACTGTTTGGGTCATGATAGTGATTTCAGAACCAAGATTCAAAAGGGCATCACAACTAAGGTCATTAATAGTGACTTTGAAGTATGGTCTTCCTATACCTCCTCGAAGTATTAATGGACCTAGGTATATTTTGTGTTTTAGAGCAAACACCTCCTTTGCAGGTGGTGGTGGTTGTGAGTTGGGAGTCTCCCCTTCATTCACCCCAGAAGCCCGGGTGACATATACCACACTGATGGATTTAGCATTTTTGCCCTCCCCCATGTTAGGATGGAGGATAGGAGGGGACTAGTTCTGGCCTAGTCAGCTAGGACCCTGGAGAGTAACTGCTCATGCTGGTGGATAGCTACTAGAATGGGCACTCCTAGGGGTAAAAGGAGTGGCATTGGGTGTAGGGCACTGGTATGGGGCTCTGGGAGTGTATCTATGAATTTCTTCTCTCAACTGTCTGATCTGCTTTCTTAGCTGGTCAAAAGCATAACTGTTACTATCTCTGCCTCGGTTAAGCCATGGTTGATCATTCCAGGCATCTGGGTGCTGTCTGGAAGCTTCTGACCCCCTTTTGTTTGAGTTGTGAGGGCTGCATGATCTAGGGTTCCAACTGTCCCTCCCCTGATTTGGGAATTTTTTATTAACCCTCGGAAGGCTGGAAGTGGCCTCCTGTTTCTTTTGGGGCAATTATTTTCCTTCCATTTGGAGGGAGGTCTGAACACTAGTAATGGCAAAAAGCTTATTTTGAGGGTCTGTGGTAGGTTTCTTACCTGCATCTGGGTTAACAGTTATAAGCATTCTTTAGGGCCGTTCTATGATATCATTCTGGTTCTACCATGGCTGGACTAATGTCCTCACAGAGGGTTGAAGGCCTTTTATGAAGGCCTCTTTTATGTGAGGAAACAGGTCTGGGTCTTTCTTCTCCCCTCCTGCAAAAAATATTCTACTCAGGATTTTGTAAAATTCTTTGGGGCTTGATTCTTCTGGCAAGCCTCTTTAAAAGCTGCTATAGGACTTCAATAAGTGGTGTATTCTTTGATCAGGCTGGGCACATTTTATCAAAATTGGTTTTGATTTCAGGTTTTTATCTATCCATCCAGGCTTGAACTTCTGATACAACAGAAAACCTTAAGACCAATAACTGATCTTCAGGGTTATTGATCCCAAAGTATTCCAATTGGTTTTCAAATCAAAAAGGTAATCTTCTACTTCCATACTGGTCTTGGGGTCAAAGCTTGTACCTATGGCCTTTATAACTTGGATCATTTGCTTTGGATCTGGTTGGTACAGAGTTGTGGGGCTTGAGGTAGTGAGACCAGAGGTGATAGGACTAGGTAGGAGTTGGCTTGTCCCTGCAGGGGTACTGTTTTGGCTATCAGAGGTCTGAAGGCCTAATTTTAAGTCTTGAATTTCTTTGACTAAATCCTGGACCTTGACTGCAAGATCCTCTGCCACTGGTTTCAGGGGGTTATCTGGGACAGGAGGTGGCAAGGGTTCAGTTGGTTGTAGAGACCCCAACTGTTGACCAATAGCATCAAGGGCTCAGTAAATGCTTCATGCATTCAGTCTATCTCCTGATAGGCTGCATCTACCTGTTCTTCTGCTGTCTGGGTTGCATCCTGGGCTGCCTTAGCTTGCATTACAGCCTCTGCTAATTTTTTCTGACACTTGGAATTTTCTGCTCTTAATTTAATCACTTCAGCTTTTAAAGCTCTTATTTGCTGCTGCAGATCCCTAACTTTGCTAGACCCAGGGATAATTTGCTGTTTTAAATCCCCAACTTCTTCTGTCAACCTCTGATTAATGGCTTTTAAGTTGTTCCTGTCTGCGTCAATAATTTTAAGAATGCCAAATATTTGGCCTTCTATGACTGTAATTCCAATTCCAAGGCCTGAATTTTGGTGATCTGGTCCTGCCTGCATTGGTCAAGTCAAAAGCTAAGCTCTCCTAGTGAATGTAGCCTGCTTTGGGCTACCTGATGGCAGACTTTATGTTGGAGATATAGGATATATCCTATTAATGTGGGGTTCAGTTGTTTTTTTCTTTAATCTGGTTTTGGCTTCAGTCAAAAGTGAGCGTAAGTGAACATCAAGCTCTGAGCATTGTAGTTCTTTGGCTGGTATGCTCTCTAAGTGAATTTTCTGATCAAAAATTGCCTCAGGAAAAAAAAAACACTTATTTCTCTCTGAACCTCAGAAAGGGTTTCCCCTGGATATTCAAATGAAATCTCTAGCTCTGGGAGGTTATATTTAATCTCCTCCCTCTGAGGACTACCCATGGGACTGAGTATAGAAGGAGCATCTTATTGATCCCCTGGGAAAAAACCCTGATGAAAACATTCTTTCACCTTTTACTTGTTACACAAAGCAGGATTACTGTAAAATTAAAGCTTTGTTCCTTTAAGATTTGTCTGACAAAGCCTGCTGCTCTTAATGAAGCCTGCATTTTACCAATAACTTCCTCCCTTTCTCCTGGGTAGCTAAGTGGTTCTTTTGCTTCAACTGGCAGTTTTTACAACTGTGGGCAGAGCCTACAGGAGTATTGCATGTACAAAAGGAGTGATGTCATGTTTTCTGTCCGTGGAACTGACTTGAAGGTGTAAATAGTCTCCTCTGCCTTACCCTCCTCCAAGAAATGTTTTTCGCTCTCAAATAAATACACTTTCATGTTAGTCAATAGTTGCAGGGTACTAATTTCTTTCTTAAATGAGTGGTACAAGAACTGGAACCTGAGTAGTGGGAGGCAGCATTGTTTTTTTGGGGGAAGTAAGGTCCACCCCACCTCCACCCAAGCAGCTGCAAAAGGTCCATTCCACCTTTTTTTTTATTCATGTGAGAGGGGCAGGAGGTGGATCTATCATACTGAAAGAAGACTCACTAGAGTTTGGGGTGTGGACCAAGGAACAACACATCTGTGCAGTCCCTGCATTTTGTTAAGGATGAAGAGAACAGAAGATACTTAAATTGCCTTTAAACTGACTTAAAAACCCTTGGAACAAATGATTATTAGAGTCACCTGGTGTCCTAAAAGGAAATACTAAGAAATGTCTGAAACTACAGCTTAAGGATTCAACTTCAAGGAAAATAGACAACTTTCAGGTATTTCTTAAACATTTATATACTAAAATGGGCACAGTACTTGTTAAACACAGTCTGTGATGAAGTGTATTTTTCTTTTTTTTAAGTTTGAGAAGTGGAGTTGACTTGGATATGTTAAAAATACCAGCTGCAATTAGCAACTACTGTAGTTGTAGAAACAAAATGCTGTTTTCTTACTTTTTTTTTCCTATTTACTTTTTTCCTGGCTCAGTTTATATCAGTAAAGAGCTGCCATCCAGTTAGACAAGTTATCACTCATTTTTCATTTAAAATAACATAAATGTGGTTTCACATTTTTACCATGAGGGAAGCAAGATAAACCAACATGGTTAACAAATACATTCATTGACACCTCTGAATGAATGGGGTAGTTTTTTTTTAACATTCCTTTTGAGTTAATTAGTACTTGGAACCTGTTATTCCAGTTTTTATGACTGTTCTCCTTGAAATTTCTGCATGACAAGTTCCCTTAGGCACCTCACAGCACCTCATTAAGCCATGTGACACTACTATCTTTGCAGGACATTGCATACTGCAGCAAGAGACACAATTCATTTATGTTTTTCCAAATAATATACCAACTTCATTCTCAGGCAGGCAGTTCTGGGCTAGTGTTAATATTCTACTGAATTTTCTTAACTTGCAGTTTGTGACTATAGGTGTTTATAACTGAATGATAATTACCATATTTGCTTCTCTTGCAAATAGCCAGGCATTTGTGTGTCTAATTACTGTTTAACTTACTGTAGGTTACACATAGAATCCGAAAAAGTCATAACATGCTGTATTGTGATTCAATGAACTGATAAATGGGGATTTTGGTTTCTTTTACTAATTCATTTTTCCTGACCATGGATATACTAAAACAAAAATTTCTCAACAAAATGATTTTAAATAAATTATCTGGTTTGGGGGGGCTTCCACAAGCAGAATGAGATTTCACAGATGAGGGAACTCACAGCAGCAGCAGGGTTTTAAATAATTGATTAGCAGTTTTTTTTCTTGGGATGATACTAACTGTACAGAAAGTATTTATATAGATTTTCTAGAAGTGCTGTGTTTGTTAAACACAGTGAGGCAAGAGCTATTAATTTTCACAACATTTTAGCACTTTTATGAGCAAAACGCTAATCAATTTTTAGAGTTAAATAAAACCCTTTATCTGATGCCCATTTTTAGGCCTTACATAGTAATATCTTCCTTCAAGAGAACAGCTTGTAATGAAATATGTTGAATTTACATTGGCATTTGGGCATATGGGCCCAGATATTCAAAAGGTTTGCGCATGGCACAACAGTGTTACACCATGCGCAACCCACTGAAGTGCCCCTGGTGTGATATTCAAAAGGGAAAAGTGCACGGCACAAATCCCGATGTGCCGGAGTGCATCAGTAATGTATGCAGGCATAGGTAGGGGGGTGTGCTCATGCATAACCTGCACAGCCCGATATTCAGCCCAGGATGTGCAGAGCCATGCATGCGCAACCCCTACCTGTGCCAGCACAGAGTTATGCCCCCCAAAAAAGGAACAACTGATGGCTGCCCACAGGTGAGCTGCCACATTGCAGGGCATAACACGGCAGTTGTCACCTGTGGGTGGCCACCAGAGCTCCTGCTGCATCTGGTGGCACCACCCATGCCCGATCACAGGCATCTGTGTAAAAAGAGAAACCATTCCTATATCCCTGGTGGTCCAGTGGACTGCTATGTGCCCGATCGTGGGCATCTGTGTAAAAGAGAAAACATTCCTATATCCCTGGTGGTCCAGTGGACCGCTATGTGCCCGATCGCTGGCATTTGTAAAGCAAAATATTCCAATATCCCTGGTGGTCAAGTGGTACCCCCACCGCCCACTGAGCCACACCGCCCGCTCCCCATCAGCCGGGCGGGCGGCAGCACCTCACCCGCCTGCCGCCCGCCACCCGCCGACTGACACTGAAGCTGCACGCCCATTGGTTCACAGCATGAGCCAATGGGCGTAGTTTCAACATACTACATATTCCAGATATGTGAATGATTCATTCACATATCTGGAATGTGTAGTACAGTAATAATAATAATAATAACTTTATTTTTAGAGCGCCTTTCAAAATATCAAGGCGCTTTACATATCAAAACCACAATATACAATGCCAGTTTTAAACATGTAAAAAATAATTTCATTAAAACATCACATAATTTAAACAAACCATGCAATCATCCATACGATCAACAAATATTTACAAACTGCTTCCATTAATCATCCAGATAAGCCAAGTGCCACAAATAAGTTTTTAAATCTTTCTTAAGTAGGGGCTGAATGCCCATTGGCTCACGCTGTGAACCAATGGGAGTGCAGCCCTACCGAGGTGTCAGTCAGCGGGCAGAGGGGTGGCAGGCGGGTGGGGTGCTGCCGCCTGCCGCTGATGGGGAGCGGGTGGTGGGGTTCAGTGGGCGGGTGGGGGGTACCACTTGACCACCAGGGATATTGGAATATTTTGCTTTACAAATGCCAGTGATCAGGCACATAGCGTCCACTGGACCACCAGGATATAGGAACAGTTTTCTTTTACACAGATGCCCGCGATCGGGCACATAGCGGTCCACTGGACCATCAGGGATATAGGAATGGTTTCTCTTTTTACACAGATACCCGCGATCGGGCTGCAGGGGGTGTCAGTCCCTGACGGCTGCTGCCTGGCAGGCGTCAGGTGCAAGTCATCGGGGATCTGAAAAGATTGCATGAATGGGGCTATAATGATATGCAAATGCACCATGTGCACTTTGCATACATTATGGCTCCATTTGCATGTCAACATTTGAATACCGCTGGTGCTGTGCATGGCACAATGGAACTTGCGCTAGTGCATCTCCATGATCCACTCTGGCCACTTGCGCTGGCGCAGTGCCACTGCGCCATGCACACTGGGGGTGGCCAGGGTGCGATATTCAAAGCTGCTGAGCCACGGTGCAGATCTGTTGAATATCGCCCGGTCCATACCCCTGCGCAGCCAAGTTGTGCTGCACCCAAGCTTGCGCCACAGCCTGGTGCAGTTTGAATATCTGGGCCATGGACTTTTACATTATATGAATTTTGTGTGTGAACTGTATATCAGTCTTTAAAAAAAACAAACACATCAAATGTCTTCAGAAACATGTCTCAACATTGTTTCATCTTCCACCTTCTCACAACATACAGCTGTCTCAGCAGTGTTTTCAGTTAGGGTACAGTACCTTCATGTATATGATGGCCTGGTTCTGTTGAGTTGATTGCTATAACAGTGCATAGAATAAAATGAAAAACATATAGGTAACTGTAATACAGAAGGTGGCATTATTTTTAATTATACAATGACAAGGAAAAATGTAAGAAGCTGATTAGCTGCTGACCCATTGAAACAGTGATGTTATTACACAACAACTTAACCGTACCTTTGGATTTGGATCATTCCTTGCATTTTCTCCTAAGAAATATTTTTCCACACTAACAAAAACATCCTTTAAAATGTATTTTTTATTCTGTATATAACAACAAGCCATTGTATAATTGCAATAAGGCACTCCAGGGTGTGTGTTGTCTTGTAATAATGTCACTCCTGGGGTGGTGGAAGCACTCAGCTTCACCTCATGCTTCAACCCACCCCAGGAGTGATATTATTTCATGATAACACACACCCTGTCATGCCTTGTTGCTTAAATATGCTCTTTCTCAATGTACTGTACTTTGATTCAGTTAGTGTATATGCAACAGCCTTCATGTGAACACTCTGGGCTTCTCTTTGACTCCTGATGTCTATTTGCTTTAGCTATTGTATATTGTTTGAACTGCTTTGATCTTCTTGATGTGGTGCCTGTGTGCCTAAACTATAAAATCTATTTATCTACTGCTACCCATGTATCTCCACTGAGTGATTGTTATAACTGTCTGCTCTCCGAGTCATTGTTTTTTGACTTATTAACTGTGCTGTCTTTGTATTAGTTTCAATGAGGTGCCTTTGTAAATGAGTCTCTGACTCAAAGGTTTGTAAAACTGATATTTTTTAAATAAATAAATAAATAACTGTTTATGTTTAAGCCCATGAAACACCCTTATCTAGTTAATGCATTCACAGTTGTAGTGGCTCTGCCAGCGCTTGTTAAAAGTGGAGAGAGAAAGTATTTTTTTGTTCAATTATAAAACATTTATCTTTTGACACAATCCAAAGAATATTTTAATTGCAGTTCATGCCAAGGTAGTCTGTCATAGTGAGAATTAACATAAATCTCAATCCCACCCACACAGGGAGGCCATTCTTGTAAGCACAATTACTATTAATTCATTTAATTCTGTGGCTGTCTTAAGGAAAGGTATGCAGTAAACTGTGCTTACATATTTTCATGGTTATTTCCTGAAATGACAGATTCACTCAGACATGTAGTACAAATAGAAGCAGTTTATTTCAATACACAGTTAACATTTAACATATTTCTGACATTTTAAACAGCACAAGACATTTTTAGAGATTTTCTTTAGACTTATTCAGTTCCTGCACTTTAACTTTTAGAATAACTTTCACTAACACAAATGCACAATTCCGTGGGACTAATAATCTTTGCTAGCATTTAAACAATACTTCATTACAGTTCATCTATGCATTTACATTAGAAACCAGGATTCTTTAAAGACACATATTTAAGCACCTTAAAAGTCTATATAATCTATATACTCAGCCAACCTTTCAAAGATTCTCTTTTCTCCCTTTCGTGTGGAGATTTGTAAACTATTACATGATTTCTTGGTGCTGAGGTGAGTTCCATATACCTGGGTTAAGCATTTGCAGGTCTGCTTGGTTAGGGATTTAAAAGCAAATGTTTTTATGACCAGTTCTTTTAAAGTACATTAATGGCTGCTGAGATTAAGGTGAACATCCTTTGTACACTTTGGCAGGGTCTGGCGGCTTATGGCCGCTACTATGCCTACAATACTACAGTAGGTAATTTATAGTGTTACTTTGTAAATATTGTATATATTGTTTATTTTGTATATATTGCATTAGTCATGTATAAATTGTACCTTGGTGCTGTATCTTAATTATGTTCTAAGACTGTTTTTACTATTCCCTGCCATCTGTCTGTATTTGTTGCTGATTTATGACCTCTGTATATGTTGCTGGTTTATGTATATGTTACTGATTTATGTTCAGGACCTCCTTATGAAAGAGCCTGCTCGATGGAGTAATTCCTGCAGTAAACTTTACTTGCCTTCACTTTAGCTCACAGTGCCCTCCCCTAAGTGCAACCCATGACAGGGTATCAGGAAATATCCACCTTGTGTCCTTTTATAGTGCTCACTGATTTCACAGCTGAACACTGGCCATGATGGCCCAGGGCTTCCTCTCTCTGGGTATCAATAAAGTACAGTCTCAAGTCTGTAGCCAGTTGAGAACCCTCTTTGATTGCTGTGCTGGGGGAAACCCACTTCATTATGAGCTCTTCGGGGCTGCTCTTATAACCCTGATTGTGTCTTCTCCTGCAGGAGTGCAGAAACCTGATTTACACACCTCAGTCCCTCTCCGGAGATCTTATGTACCTTTACCTTACTGTAGGGCCCCAGATTCCCTTCCAGGATCCTAGTTTTGGTAACTTGGGGCACCTTATTGCTAAACAGGTGTGATACAGATTAAATAAACCTTCCCACAACTTTCACACACAAGTTTCACTCAGGCAGTAGTATTTTAAAATAAATCAAGATCTTTTACTGACTACTTAAATAAGTACCATAAAACATACAGACAAATAATTTAGAGATTTGGTTACAGGATAACTACAAAAACAAAACTGGAAAATATATTCAAAATGAACTGGTGAATTAAATGGATAATTTCTGCCTTTTCTGTAGAGGATCAGAGTCCTGAACATAAGTGAGTTTTGCAAAGTCTTTCTTTCTGCCTGCTGTATCTCAGAGTCCCAACTTTTCTTACAGTGGTCTTCAGTGGGTCTGGCAGTCTTCATGTGCGTCAGGAAATTTGGCTTCTGCCCACAGTCTCTGTTTGAGAGGGCTTATACAGCCATTTTCTGCAGTCTGCAAAACTGACTGGTGATTGTCTAGTGGCCTAATATTTCCAGGTCCAACTGTTCATCTCTAGGCCAGCAGGGATCTCTCTTGCTCTTTCCAAAGTTGCAAGAGAACCAAAATTATCAGTATTTTGATTTTCCATAGTCCCACCTCCCTGGCTGGCTTTGATCTACATTACCTTCCTGACACTATTAAAATGGAAATAGACTGTGGCAGTCAGTAGAGAATTTAACGATAGCTTCTTAGACTGGGTGACTGCAGAACCCCTGCTACAAAACTATTTCTGTTAGGAATTTAAAGTGTTATGTCCAGAGGAGATAGCCTTTCCATCTCCTGTCAATATGGAATCTTCCCTTTTGATCAGCTTCCAGGAAATTCCAATCCCCTATTGAAATTTAAACTCCTGTTTACTTTTAGGCAAATCTTTGTCCTAAGCAAAGGGATATTATTCACTAAGTCATGAATGACTAGTAGAGTACAAACTGCAAGCCCATTGGTCATCAGTGCAGACCAATGAGCTTTCAGCACGTACTGTATGCTGTCATCCAGCGGGCAGCTGTGGAAGTGTGCAGGCGGGTCTGCTGCCCGCCGATGGCATGGGGGAGCAGGGTGGGATGGGATCCTGTGTTGGTGGGGGGCTGGAGAGACCACTAGACTTCCAAGGAAATTAAGTTTATTTATTATGGGAGACCAGAGGTATGGGATGGGGAGGGGATACCGCTGGACTACCGGGGAAATTAATTTTATTCATTATGGGCAACTGGAGGTATGGGATGGGGAAGGGGTACCACTAGACTACCAGGGAATCATATGGGTGCTCATGTATGGTGTTCTGGGGGGGTATCCACCCACGACTGATGGCTGCTGTGTTGCACCTTGCAACACGGCAGCTCACCTGTGGGTGATTAGCACTTGAGCATGATTTATGAATGCTAAACTTTGTACCCATGTCAGCAGCACATCTCCAGGATGTGCCGGCAGATGCGCCACACATCTCGGCTGAATATCGAGATGTGCCCCATATGCATGAGCATGCCCTCTGGAGATGTGCAGCATCCATTATCTTTGTGGTGCATGGGGAATTGTACAGCACAATTCCCCCTTTTGAATATAGCCCTAAGGCTCTTTTCTGGGGTTGCGCTGGTGCAACTCAGTTGCACCAGGTGCAACTTCTTTGAATATCTAGGCCCATATAGCCAGTAATACAAGCTATTTGATCTTCTGATTTTGTCAGGATTTAAAAATCATTGGCAATAAAACAAATAATATTTTTAACTTTTAGGTACTTTTAAAAAAAAAATGTTCACAGTTACTTTAGTTCTCAGCCATGTCACTCCAATTAGTAACTGAGGTAACATCACCCGATGGCAGAACAAATCACAAATAAAGAATCAATTAAAGATGTACATAAGCTGAATTCCATGGTAAATCTTTATTTATTTGTTTTTGTTGACCAGGAAAGGAGGACTAGAATATGTTCCTGTTTTCAGACTCATCTGGGGGTGGGGAAGGCCGGGATACAGATAATACTAACTGGTAGTGAACCACAGTTATTGGTGCTTTATTGAATGGAGAAATTAGACTAGGACAATGGAAATTTCCCCATCTCTTTCCAGAAAGTGCCATTTGGTCTTTACCGTCCACTTGAATGACTACTAAAACTGGTAGACTGGACCTTGGTTTCCAAAAGATGGCACCTCAGAAAAGCACAATGTCCCCACCAAAAATGCTGTGGCATCAGAATGGTTACTTATAACTAAGGTGAGGGTGACCATTGCAGAGCTACTAACTCCACTTCCAACAGCATTTGGTGCTCACTGGAGGTTCTCCATATGATTACATATGGTACTGTAACATGTCAGACCCTAATTAGCTTCTGAGCTGTCATTGGCTCAGCCTCCAAGTATAGATGTTTCAAAGTTTTACTTTGCTTGTGAAGTTCTGAAAAGTTGCAAAATTTGCCTTTGCAAAATACTTTGCAGTCACTACTTTGACACTACACAATGAGTTTTCCTGACAAAGTCAGGCAAAGCCATGGTGAAGTTGAAACTTCACCAGTGAATTTGCATGCCTTCACTTGGAAAAAGTGGCCCTTTGCCAGGAAAACTAATTGCAAAGTGGCAACTTTGCTAAATAATTCACAAATCAATGTCTGCCAAATGTTGTACATCTCTAGCTCCAAGGTGTATGGCTGCAGGCCACTTTTAAACAACAGTGGTTTATTTAAATGTATATAACATGGAAACATAAACCTTTCTCTAAATTTCTTATTTAAATAGTTTCTTTATTTAAACTACTTTTATTGGGAGATAAAAGACAAACATAATACTGTGTAACGTTTGAATGGTCTCATTTAAATGCATTTCAAAATATGAATCATCATGTATTGCAACAGTTTATCAAGACTTAGAACTTTCTACTTCTTATAATATAGTATAATAAATATGTTTAAAATACAGCCATGGAAGTTCAGATATACTAAATATCTGTGTTCTCCTCTTTATACAAATTTTTCTTAGGTTATATTCTTTGTTCATGAAGGCATATGTTGGGCATTAGGTTGCTTATGCTGAGATTGTACATTATTCCTGTGGTTAGCACATGAGGTGGGCACCTGAATTAAGGCACCATCCAAAATGGCGACGCGATGTGGGCGAAAGCCTGAATGGTGATGGGGGGGTAGGGCGATCAGATGTGGTGGGGTTGGCGGCTGCAGTGACAGGATGTCACTATATGTACACGTGCATGGGGAGGGAGTGAGCACGGTGAGTGTGAGCTGGGAGGGGGCAGAGGGGATGTAAGGGGTGGTGCTGTGGTCAGCTGCAGATCTGCACTGAGGCATCGGGGGTTGGCATCCGCTTGTGGTGTGTGGGGTAGCGGGTTCAAGTCTGGGTCCAGGCGCTACTGCATTTTGTTGTGCCTGGCCCAAAACTTGTTTTTTTGCTTTTGCCCCCAACATGCACCCCCTGAGTTAAGAATCTTTAGTTGGGGGTGTGCTGGGCAAAGACCCCTGCATGGGGGGGAGTGGGGGGGCACAGTTCCCCCTTACAGAAAGCAAAAGAACCAAGTCCCTGGCGCTGTTCTTCCATGCACCGAGGATGTCAGGGTGATGAAGTTGTTTTCGCTGCCCTGACATTGCGATAACGCGGGTCGCCATTTGGCGCGTGCTATTATCACATAAAACCATTTCTGCGGTGTGAAAAGGGATTCATATCTATGGAGGTTATTGTTGAATAGGTATGATAGCCTTTCATAGATGGCTAGTTGTGATCTCATCTGAAGCCATTTTGCTAAAGTAGGTACCTTGGTGTTCTGCAGCGTTAAGAGAATTTGGGTTTGATTTTCATAGAGCCCTTAGATCACCACAATTTGTGGTGATCTAGGGCTGTGGCAAACTCCAGGTGCATCATGGACCCTGTGCTAAACTCTGTAAAATCAGGGGTTCCTGCACCAAAAACCCAGGGGTTGCTGCACCTGGAGGCTAGCACCAAACAATTGGCGCACTTGGGGGAACTGTCACAGAAATCTGGCCCCCCTCCCGGTGCAACAATAGAGGGGTGGGAAGGTTGAGGGGGTGGTGAAGCATGCTTGACAGGAAGGGTCTGGAGCACAAGGGGCACATGGGGTGCCATGGGGGGTTGGGGAGATGGTCAGCATGTGAGGGAATAATGTGGCACCCATCAGGGTGCTGTTTATATAGCCTTAAAGTCAGTGGGATGGTACCATGAGAGGGTTCCAGGGACAAACAGTGCCATGGCCCAAGGTGGGCATAGCCCTGGCAGTAGTTCCAGCTTTGGGGCTGCATCCAGGGCTGTGCCCACCTGGGGCCATGGCACTGCTTGTCCATGGAACCTCCCATGGTACCACCCCATTGACTTTATACCTATATAAATTGCACCCCTGCTGGGTGCCAAATCACTTCCTTACATGCCCTCTGTCATCCCAACTCCCCCTATGGCACCATCCATGCCCCTTCTGCCCACAGACTGCACTTTCAGAGCCCCACCCAATTTGACATATTGTGTGGCACTGGTGCAAGGTTCTTGGATGATGTCCTGGCTGGTCTAAGTTGAGACCCTTGCTGCACCCACAGTGGCACTTCCAAAATACAAGAAAAGGGGATGGTGCAGGCTCACCATGGTGCAAGCCCTCTTGTGACCTAGTGCACACTGTTATATGTCACAAGGGTGGCTTAGTGCCACTTTGGCACAGCAGCTCCTTCTCGACACAGACTGCATTTGAAAATTATGAATGCCACATTTTTTGACACAAGTTGCCACTTGTGTAATTTATTAGTAGTTTTATTTTCATTAGCATGTACTTAAAACTAACGTGTTTAAAAAAACCTTCTTTTGTTTAAACGTTAAAAGTTCAAAGATAATTATATTACAGTCATTACTGAAAACAATTTGTATTTATATGTCACTTCAAATCTTTTCATTTGTGCTTGATTGCAAAAGTGTTTTTAACACATGTACTTTACCATACTTCATTTATGGCAAGCTGTTTCCTCTTCGTGGCTCTATTGCCTATTCCAAACTCTCTCCATGTTCATTTTGTTTCTTTTATTTCATCATGATTGCACCTTTCATTTGTATCCATTGCCCAAAATTTAGAGAGCCTACTGTTGTCCACAAATGCTTAGCATTCTGCTTACTTCTTGTGTTTGGCTGCCTGTGCCATTACTCCTTCTTTCTGCCTTGGACCAGCCAGCCTCCTCGGTGCTTCCTCAGTCAGGTGATAGCAATCACATTCTGACGTGCTGATATTTTGGAGGGTTAGGCCCTGTCCACACTACACCGCTCATGCCCGGTAACGGATGCAATCCGTTACGGCCGGGGAGCGGTGCAGTGCGTCCACACCTCGGTGGTCTCCGTTATGGGACCGGCACTGCCAGTCCACACATCAGGAGCCGAGCGACCATTACGGCGGTGCCTGATCCCACAATGCAGCTCGCACTGTGTGCCCTGCAGGGGACAGTTACTGGCCATCCACACTACCGCCGGTAACGTTACCAGGGCAGGACCGGTTTCATAACCGTTGCTGAAACCACCTCATATGTGTTTTCAACAACGGTTATGAAAACACCTCCTGTAACGTTACAGGTATAAATGCAACCTGTTACGGTAACATTTTACACCCTCTGTAATGTTACGGAGACGTAGTGTGGACAGGGCCTAAATCTCCATCATCAGAGCTATGTTAGTAAAGGTGTATTGCCTTTTTATACCCATTCTTTGTGCTGCAACCAGTCTATCATATTTTTATATAAAAAACAAGAAAAGAAAAGTGCTGTAATAATCTTACCAGTTTTAAACAACAACCTTTATCACCAAACCTCTAGTTTTTTTTTGAAAAATGCTTTTCTTCTGATAGCGCTCTTTTCTTACAGAAGGCCAGTTCAAGTTGCTAAAGGTCAATCTCCAGTGTTTTTCTGTTGCAGCTTATAAATGTTTTTTTCCTTTTTAATATATATTCTTATACATGTAGTTTTCCTACAGGTTTTTCTATAAAATGCTTTTCTTCTAATAGTGCTCTTTTATTACAGGAGGTCAGTCCAAATTGCTAAAGGTCAACCTCCCAATTTTAATTATTCTATCTTGTACTTGTTTTTTTCCTTTTTAGCATTCTTTTCATATGGAGATTCTCCCTACCAATTTTTCTATAGGTCATATTCATCTTATTAGTTCGTACTTTAGCACATTTCATTTTGAACTTATTTCACTTTCCTCTAATTACTCCATTTTTATATATTTTCTTTGTTTCACCCACATTCTTAAACATCAAATACATTTTTTTGCCTTCCAGCAATTCATCTATATGCTATACTATTTATCTACTAGGGAGGTCAAATCTGAGTGTGAAGGTCAATCCTCAAATAACTATTAAATAGAAGATTTCTCATACATACTTAAATGCACCTATTGACCTCACTGAATCAATACTATGAATTAGATTTTTACCTTCATCATTAAGTTGTTGCTTTGATCTACTATGGAGGTCAAATCCAAGTGCTAAAGGTCAAGCATCAGAGCAACCTCTCTATCTCCTTATTTTTATTTTTTACACATACCATCCTCACTAATCCATCTCTACATCTTTATTCTCTGAAACGTCAGCACATTAGAACGTGATTGCTGTCACCTGATTGAGGAAGCACCGAGGAGGCTGGCTGGTCCAAAGCAGAAAGAAGGAGTAATGGCACAGGAAGCCAAACACAAGAAGTAAGCAGAATGCTAAGCATTTGTGGACAACAGTAGGCTCTCTAAATTTCAGGCAATGGATACAAGTGAAAGGTGCAATCACGATGAAATAAAAGAAACAAAATGAATATGGAGAGAATTTGGAATAGGCAATAGAGCCACGAAGAGGAAACAGCTTGTCTTAAATGAAGTATGGTAAAGAACATGTGTTAAAAACACTTTTGCAACCAAGCACAAATGAAGAGATTTGAAGTGACATATAAATACAAATGGATTTCAGTAATGACTGTAATATAATTATCTTTGGACTTTTACCTTTAAACAAAAGAAGTTTTTTTTTTAAACACATGTTAGTTTTAAGCACATGCTAATGAAAATAAAACTACTAATCAATACCCAATGAGTGATGTTTTGCTAAAAAGGAGAAAAAAAGAAGCAAGCTACATTAGAAGGGGAGTGCAGGTAGAAAGCACTAAGAGGAGTAGTAGAGTGCAGTTCTGTAGTTATAATTTCCCTGCCACATATGCACCCCAAAAACATTTAAGCCTGGAAAGAAAGGGTAATAGAGCAACACTAACACAGGAATGTGGTTTTGGAATTTGCATAATTTATGTTTGACACAGGCTGCTTGTATCATTCCTCGAGCTTTGAAAATCAAGTCCTTTGTCTTTTAGCTTCTGGTGCAGCAGTGACTAATACGTTTCTAGTCAGAAATGGGATTAGATATAGGCTGCATAACTCCATGTTTTCCATTATCTAGAACTTTGGGTTCTTGGAAACTGATGATCTCAACATTGTGGTGTAAAAAATCTGCGTCCAATATCCAGTAAATCAAAATTATAACATCCCCACATGATATGCAAAAGTGCACCCTGAAAAATGTAACATCTCTAACAAGTATCAGTTTGCCTCTGAAAATGCTTTTTCTGAATAAGCAGATAATGTACTGTACATCTCAAAAGACTACATGGGCCATTTTGAGACAGTTGTCTCATTTTGGGGGTGTTAATGTTACTCCAATTACTACTTTCAACTTTATTTGGGTTTGTGTGATGGGGGATGATAACTCTTATTATTACTGACTAATTTCTGCTTCCTAGTCTTTTTAGGAAGGTGGTCCACTGATTAAACAGGACATTTCTGGACTGATCGAGAATCTTGAGAGAGTGGTCAAGCAAGAGGGAGAGTGAATACCTAGGCTGGAGATACTGGTCCGGATTTTTAAAACTCATGAAAATCTTGCAGCTACAGGAAAATCTCAGTGCAACTGGGTTGCCACTCGCAGAACTGCAGTTTCTCCCGCAGCTATGGTATTCTCAGAAGTGAAACTGGTTTACAACCTGCTCCATGATTTATGGCAGCTTTTTTTATTTTTTTTATTTATTTCATTTATTTGTATTTCGGATGACACCTTTGAGCCAAGGGCTCTTTTACAAAGGTTCCACGTCGAGGCAATAAGGACAATAAGGTACAAAACATAACATGATCATTACAATGGAACTTACAAAAAAAAAGACAAGTAAGGTTACAATAATAGCAGCCAAAGGCATTGTCAAGGAATTGTGTTGCAAGTTAATTATACAGTACAAGTACTCAGTGAAGCTTTGTTAGAAGTGGGTTAGTGGGAAAAGAGAAAGAAGAGTGGTGGTGAGGGGGTGGTATGAGAGAAAGAGAGAGGGAGGGGGGGAGAAATAGGGAGAGCGAGGCTTGTTGACATAGAAATCTCCGTAGCTGCAGAAAAATGTTACAGGCCAGTAGGACAAGCCATAACATCTTCCACAGCTGCTGTGGCTGAGAATACCAGTCTAAGCATTTGTGGAAATTGTGGTCTGCAACTGGAATTGAGATGTGGAACTTAGTCCCCCAAACTTTTGAGAATCCATCTCCGTGTCTTTTCAAAATGTTGTTTTGGGTAGCCGCTATCTACAGGACATGTTAGAGAAATAGTTTATAATTCCTGTAGCCAAGTCCATGATACGTAACAATCCTAGTACATCCTTTTGGCACTAGTTGGCCCAGTTAATTGTTTTAGATTCGATTTTCATGAGGGGATATTGCCAAATGGATTCTTACTGTATTTGCCTAAATGGAGTTTTTAGATTCTTCACTGTATTCATGGAGATAGCGCCAAGCTAGTTGGCCAAGCCTTTTTGTGGGAGGGTGGGAGTTTGTCTGTTTCTTCTGGCTCAGACAGTGATACAGTGAAAGGATATTCCCAAGGCCTTGTTCAGTGTCAATCCACATTGTTTGTTTTTTGGGGGGGGTCAGCCAGTGGAGAATTTGCTTAAGTCCAACAGCCAAATTATAGGCCTGAAGCCAAGTAAGAGTCCAATCTCCCTTGATTCTAAAGGGTCTGGGTTTCAGCAAGCTATACCTACTTTGTTTGCCCTCCCATATAAAGATGATTACCAGTGAGTCAATTTTGTTAAGTTTGATTTTTGGAATTTGCACTGGGAAGTCATTTAGATGGCATTGCAGTCTGGTGAAAGCCATAATTTTTGTAGGCTGCTATCCCCCCCCCCCCAGTTAAGGTTCAGTTTTTCAAACAGGCAAAATCTTTGTCTAGTTCCAAGCATATGTGGTTTAGGTTAATTATGGCTTGTGTATCCAGCTTTGGTGAATGAGTCATACCCTGGTATGTTGGCGTAGTGGTTGCCATTTTAGCTTCTGTTGGTGTAGCATGGTGGAAAAGGGGATAAAGTGCAGGAGTAATGTCTCTTTTATTACAGTTATCCTTTAGCCTTGGCAGTTTATAGAAGTCCTCTAAGGTTAGTAAAATTGGGAGCATAGCCATTGGGGTGTTCTGAGACAGCCAGTAAAAAAATATTGGCATAAGCTAATGTTTTGGTTGAGGTTTCCTCACTCTCACACCATTGCATTGAGATTTAGTATGCTTCCCCAACACAGGTTCCATAATAAATCAGATAAAGAGGCAGTGATAAAGGGCATCCTTGCTTCATGCCCCTATGAACTGAGAAAGGATGGAAAATCATCCCATTAGCAAGAATGGAAGCCTGTGGGTCATGTTATAAAAGACTCACCCAATTAGTAAAGTTAGAACCTATTCCACCTTTGCCATTTCTTGATATAGAAAAGCTTGTTCTACAAAATCAAAGGCTTTTTGTATCTTAAAGTCAAAACAGGTTTTGTATTGGTGCCTCCCTTGTATACTTCTATAATAGTACATAGGTAGTGGCATGTGAAGTTCCTAAACTTCGCTACATGGAGTATTTCATGTATAATGTGAAATTTGCATAATACTCCACAACACAAAGTGTATAACTTTGCCTTTTACTTTTAATGCAAACTTCAATTGATTTCAATGGACTTCACATTAACTTTGCCTTTTTTATTGCTTCACCTTTAATTTTGAGAAGTTCCATTAATTTGAGTGAACTGCATATTAACGTCACTTTTTATTGCTCTTTAAGGCAAATTTTGCAGTGATTCATGGGATGGCAAGGCACATGGACTCTAGATTGTGTTGCACAGCCTCAGTTCAGCATAGTGTATGTAATGAAAAGCTGTAGACAGTTTGCTCTCAGAGCTCTAAGAATCAAACCATCAAAAAAGCTTTAAAAGATCATTTTTGCGACAAAATTTTGTGTCAAAATTTAGTAGATCGATTGTAGGAAACCCTTGTCCTTTTATATCATTAAGCATTTATTGATTTTGTGTGCATATTGAATGTTAATTTGGTACATTCAGTCTCTGTACTGACAGACACTGTAGAAGTGTGCTTTGGGGAGGGGTGTGTCTGTGTTGAAGGGAGATTCACAGTGAGAAAGGCAGTCTTCCTAACTGTTGTTGGGTAGCTAGTGTATTAGTATTTGTGTGTTCATGTACACACAGTAATACTTGTAGTAAGTTTTGATAATTTTTTGCTGTTTGTTGTGCTGCAGTTCATTTTTTCAGTCGATTTAAAAGATTTGGTTATAGTATACTAAACTGTAAAATTTTCTATGCATTATCTGTAGTGTGTGTATGTGTGCTGTCAAGTCAGACACATTTTTTGTGCCACACCATAATCGCAGCGCTCTGAATCTCTTATCCATCTGTGGTATATTTTTATTGCTTCATTCTATCTAGTTAGTGAACTGGTACTGCAGATGTCTTCCCCCCCAACCCTGCAAAAGGTATTATTGTTCCAATTTTGGATTTGTGTGACTACTGGTTAAGGTGTTGTGCCTGTGTGGCTGCATCTCTTGAGTGCGTGATCTCCATCTTTCTGTGTGTTTGCATCTGTTTAGGGCCCAGTCCCCATCTGTAAGACACAGTTGTTGTTTTTTGGTTTCCCTTCCACCCCAAAGTTCAGAAATCTAAATTCATTGTTAATTTTCTGTATAATCCAAAACATGCCTTCAAAGAGATGTGCATGCAAAGATGTTTCTGGCTGTGGCACTGCTGTCAGTGGCAAGAGTGGACATGGGCATGGTAGTATGCAGTATAAGGGCATAGTTGATGGCAGTAAAGGGATTTCTCTATGTTTTTCACAGTGCAATCAGTTGCTCCAATGATGGTTGGAGATGCTGATGTCTCCGCTAGTGGTGGTAGTAAAGTTGCTGGTGGCATTAGTCTTGCTCAAGTTCAACCTGTGACAAGTTAACAGGTTGCCAAAATATTGTGGGGCCTAAAGACATGAGTCAGAGTGTAGTTGATGTCACACTCCCCTTCTCCATTCCCATAGTAGTTGAACATGATTCTAATCCTGACAATGACTCACAATCTCATGTGTCCAGTGCTGTTGAGGTTATGCCTTGGCCATCCAACAATTCAAATGTTGAAGAAAAAACAGTAGATGATCACAATGAGGCTGTGGTTGGAACATGTTCTCCACAGGACAGCATCCAAACTGAAATTATGGATGTGGATGACGATTATGATGATGATTTCAGTGACCCCAAATGGGAACCGAAGAAAAAGAAAGTAAAGGTGGCTGTGTGTAAGCAGTCTGTTATTAAATCCTCCCCTCCTCAAAATTGTGATGTAGCTGTGTCTGTTGATGATGATGACCCAGTAATAGTCATATATTTTGATGGTCAGGTAGAGTCCAAGTGTGCCCAGGAACAGAAATCATACAGTACACCTCCCATTTCAGTGTCTAAAAAACTGGAGTCCAATATGCAGCATCAGGGACATGTGAAAATTAGGGCATCAGAATTCCTCGTTTTGGATTTTTTTATACAAGATGCAAATGATGAAACAGTGGCAATCTGCCAGCTTTGCCAAGTGTGTGTGTGAAGTGTGGTAAAAAGGGTAGCCTTCTGGGCACCAGGGGCCAGCATACACATCTGAAGAGCAGGCACATGGCACTGTGAACTCGGCACTAGAGGGGAGCTAATACCAATGTGGGACATTCACCCTTATCTACCTTATTTAGCATGGTATCCCCTTCCTTGACTGTAAGTAGCCATGTCTGTAGTAGTGGTGAAATAACATCTGTGGATTACTACATGCATGAGGAGGAGGATGATTTTGAATTGTCAAGAAGTGGTCAGAGTAGCAGTGGTGGTGGTCTATGCAGTATTTCTAGTCCAACATCAACCCCTGTGCTTAAAATGGGGACAATAACATCATTTGTTGACTTGTCACCTGTGCACCCCTCATCATCACACAGCAAAAGCACCCCGCTCATGGCAGTTCACAGAGCAGAGCCATTTGGCATGCCACGTGCAAAATGGGTAACAATACAGACCACGTTGTACTGCTTTTTGGCCGGAACATGAAATACCCACCAAATCATGCTGTGAACTGAACGCTGCAGTCATGGAAATGCTGGCAATTGACCTTTTGACCTTCTCCTTTGTGGAGAATTCCAGATTCTTGCATTTTGCAGCATGCGCCTGTCCCAGATGGAAAGACCCATCCAGGACCTACTCTTCCACCCATGCTGTCCCTGAGTTATACCAGACTATGACAGAGTCTGTAAGACATGCCCTTCAACAGTCCTCCTCATCATACATTCACTTAAGTATAAATATGTGGACAAGTGGCAAAACAGCAGGTAGTTCCTATTTTGTATTACTGCACATTGGGTGCAGGTACTGGGGGTTGTCTGTGCTAGCAGGATTAGAAAGCAGTGTAATAAGGCAGATTGTCATGATAGAAACCTTCAGGGAATTAGACAGCATGTAATGCTTGCAATGTGTAGTGTTGCAAGGTCCCGCATAGGTGAAAACATGCTAGACTTGCTACTGACAGAAATTGATGAGTGGCTGAACCCTCTGTCCCTCAAAGCTGGCTTTACAGCTAATGACAATGGATCAAACATTGTTAAATGTATCAGCAATGGTGGCTTTGTGAGGGTTCCCTGCATGGCCCACTATTTAAATCTTGTAGTACAGGAGTTTCTGCAGCACCCTAACATCAAGCAAATGCTGACAGTTGCACACCACATCTGTGCACACTTTGCATGCTCTGGAAAGGCCTATGACCAACTTAGGTAGCTGCAGATTCAAAACAGCCTCCCTCAGCACCGCCTCAAGCTGGAAGTTGTCACGTGCTGGAACTCAACACTTTATGTGGTGGCGTGGTTGTATGAATGGTACAAAGTCATCTCTGAATACCTAATAATGCACACTAGCCGTGACAGTTCAGGGGACTCAGTGTCTATGATAACTGAACAGTGGTGCCTCATGGACTCAGTGATATCAGTTCTGAGGCTGTTTGAACATGCCACACAGGCAGTGAGTGGTGACATGCATCCATTAGTCAAGCCATTCCACTGCTGTGGGTGCTGAGGCAGACTTAGTGGAATCTGCAGCCTATCCTTGATGTGTCCGGAGATAGGTCAAGCAGTGCATTACTTAAACACATGCTTACAATATTCAACCACAATTGTCACATCGCCACTTTTCAGCAAAGTGCAGCATTTGGAATAGCAACAATGCTGGATCCATGCTACAAATGTGGCATTGCATCCATGCTGGAGGGAGGGCCTAATCAGTTTCAAAATCTTACTGGGCAGCTGGTGTGATTGGTTAATGGGGCACAGAAGTCATGTGCAAAGTTTTGCAAACCGCAGCATGACAAGGCTGAAGGTCACTGTGGAGAAAGCACATCCAGTAAGGAGGCTGTGGGGCAGAAGGGGTGCCAGAAAAACAGGTTGCCATTAACCCACTTTGGGGTGTCTTGTCTCAAGTAGGAATCTGTGACCTCAATGACTCCTGTCAAAAAGTGGATGACTCATCATCAGGACTGTGTGCAGCACAGAGAATGGTTGACGCCTATCTGGCAGAAAACATACATCTGTCATTTACTTGATGATCCTCCTCTGTACTGGCATGGCAAGGGTGAATGAATGGCCAGAACTGACTTCAGTAGCACTGAAGTACCTGACCAGCCCACCCTCCAGTGTAAGTGTGGAGAGGGTATTCAGTTCTACGGGGGGCAATAGTGCATGACCATCATACTAAACTCTCACCTACAAATGTCAGCATGCTGACATTTATAAAAATGAATGAAGATCACATACCAAGTTTAACTACCACATCTGTGTTTGTACCCCATCACGATGATGGTTTTGCTGATGATGTGGGTGACGCAGACCATCCTGGTGGCAGCGTCAAACTATCTACCATTGAGGTTGATGATTCAGTCATGGAAAAAGAATTCCCTAGTGGGCATAATTCCACCATGTTGAATGTGAGGGCAGCTTCCTCTTTGATCAGGATGAGGAGGATGTTGCTGGAAGTGTGTAACTGGTTTAAAGGCTGTCACATTTCATGGTTCCACGTGATAATGGTGACGGCATAATAGCGATCGCCATTTGGGTAAGTCTATATCACTGAAAATGAATTTTGGCGATGTAGACTTGTGGCGAACTGCAAGACGGCACCTGAGATGTAGGTTTTTTGGTTTTTTATGTGGGGGGCTGTGCCCCCTGCACTGCCCCCCATGCCCCCCTACTAAATGATTCTCAACTCCAGGGGGTGCATGTTGCGGGTGTGTGTGCAAAAGTTAAAAAAAAAGAGACCCAGCACAAAAACAAGCATGCCCAAAACCGAACCCAGCACCCTCACAACCCTACCATGTCACAGACCAGCTCGGCAGCCCACCGCCACACTACACCCCACAAACCCCTCCTCCCCTTCTCTCTGTTGCATGGTGTGGTCCCTCCCCACTCACCACGCACATGTATACATAGCAACATCCTGTTGCTATATGCACTGAATCCACTATCCAGTCATCCTCCCTGCCAAGTAGCCATGTGGAAAAGCGCCGTGATTGAGTCACCCTTTTTGAAAGTGCTCAATCACGGTCACCTTATACATGGGATACCCATTTCACAATGTTAACATATTTTGTCTTTCATAAAAGAAAAACAGTGTCATTGACTCCCATTCCATATGACAGATATGCACAAATAATGACCCATCATTCTATTTTACCATCCCCTTGGTAGATTTTCTGAGTACACTTGACAGAATGTGTGCTGTCATTAGCAAATACAATCAGCTTCATAAACACAACTGTCCAGTTGTTGTAGCCACTTAAAGCCTGCTGATTATATGACAGATATCCTCCTCCTGACACTGAAAGACTGTAACACACCACATCTAGCCACCCATCTTGATGAGCGTGAGAGGCAGTGATATTGTGCCCATGGCCAATGAACAAACCCGCAACATGCCACAGCCACCCATCTACATGAGAGTGAGAGACAGAGAATGTGTACCTGTGCCCATGCCCAGTGTATGAACCCGCAGCCAGCCACATCCACCATGCTTCATATTATCAGTAATTTACAGCGAGTAAGTACTAATTTGTCATACTATGTTTTTTTTCTTGAACTGTGTGAATGCTTCCTTAACCATTTTATAAATGCCTTTGTCACCAAATACCGGCAACTGATTTTTTTTTCCACAGGTTACAGTTACAAGCAGTATAGCAGGACAGAAGTACTGTAGTACTACAACCACCTAAAGGATATCATTTTCATTTAAGTATCAATCTTATTTCTTCTGTTCTTTTTTGTCTTTCATTTTTGCAAGCCGGTGTACAGCATACAATGGAGGTGACATACAGGCCAGATAATATATTTTTCATGCACATCTGTCACTGGCTTACTTCAGCATGTCATGGTTGTACTAAGTTTAATCCTGGACATGACAACACGTCATGTAATGTAACTTAAGTTGACAGTGAGCCAGTGCACGTCACATGCACTAAACTTGTTAATTGGTCTTGTAGTATCTTACTAATAGCTTGGTATTTTAAGCTGGATATAACAGACAGGAACAGCCATATTTGGAACAGAATGTTTTAGTGCAATGAACTCAGAATAATCTCTTCTTTGTCTTTTTGCAGGTAACATTTAGGTGCTGTGTACTGTCATTGGTGCTTTCTTCAAATCAGAACACGCGCAACTTGTATGAATCTGGAGGATACACAGAAAAACTGTAAAGAAGACAAAACCATTACTGAAACTTGTTTTCAAATGATGCCCTAGCCCCCCCTCCAAAAAAATAGTTACCTTTCATGACTTGACAGTTTTCATACAGCCAAAATCAGCAGCAAGCCAAAATGTGCACAACCAAAGTAGAACTCTATGACCTGTAAGAGGAAAAAAAAGAAACAAATATATAAATATATATATATATATATATATATATATATATATCTATATATATATATATTTATAAAATAGGTAAGAAAAAGTAGTCAATCCGATTCATAGCATTGGACAAACACCATCACATGACCGTGCGTATATCAGAAGCGCGACCGCACACCTGCACTTTACCCCACCTTCAAAACAATTTTGACATTTTATAAGATAGATATACCACTCTGAGGTATGCGGTCAACGCTCTGATATCATACGCCTTGGCGGTTAGCCTTTTCGGCCCTTGCGCTCATGTATACATATGCACACCAAGGCATGCGATATCAGAGCGTGACCGCACACCTCAGAGTGGTATATCTATTACATATTAATTACTGTAAATGTCTGGGTCTCTGAAAAAACCTCTGCATGAAGTGTAGAGTAACTTACCAATGGTAGTATGAATATACACACACACACACACACACACACACACACACACACACACACACACACGGCAGCATGTTTCGGTCAATGCAGCAGATTAATGGTCCTCCAGAACATCACATTATGGTTCCCCCAATGGTCATCTGTGGCTATCATCACTTGGCAACACACTGTACATCAGCTAAGTCAGTGGCAGCAGCAGAAAACAGAAGGACAACAGCAGCAGCAGGTGCCAGAGTTGTGGCTGTAGGTGTACGCTTTAATCAGTGCATCCTGAAATAATTGTGACTTTTCAGCACATTTTCTCTCGTGATCATTCTTCATCTGGGGTCTGGCCTTTTTGTGACAGTTTAACACCAGCCATTTTAGCTGGCACACTTATGCAGACTTGTGGCTGTTGGTGCATGCTTTAATTAGTGCGTCCTGAAATAATTGTGACTTTTCATCACATTTTCTCATGTGATTATTCTTTATCTGGGGTCTGGCCTTTTTGTGACAGTTTAACACCAGCCATTTTAGTGGGCACACTTATAGACTTGTGGCTGTTGGTGCACGCTTTAATCCGTATGTTCTGAAATAATTGTGACTTTTCAGAACATTTTCTAATGTGATTATTCTTCACCAGGAGTCGGGTCACTAATACCGCGTGCTGAATGATGTAGCAAGATAGCAGTATAAGCATGCTGCATTTACATATCATAGTAATTTTTTTTTCTGTGGGGTTTGTAGAGTAATTGTGTTGGGTGATAGTAGGGGATTTTGACTGTGGTTGTTGTGGGTATGCTAAGAAAACAGAACACAGTCAACAGTACCCAAAAACTTATATTGCATGACAACTACCACAGCAGTGCAATAATCTTTTTATTTATTAGAATTTCAGATAAATACCTTTGGGGCAATGGCTCTTTTACAAAGGTTCCATGTCAGTATACAAAGAATAGAAGTACAGTTTGTGTGAGATTAGCAGGCAAGCAGTTTGAATACAAAATTCAATACAGGGTATACATGGCCTAATGCTACAGGTAAAATAAATAATAGTTAGAACAACACAATTAGGCATACATTAAGAATGATGAGTGACAACAAACAATATTTACATGAATTAAAGCTGCCAGAAGGGCATTGTTAAAGGGAAAGGTATAGTGGGAAAACTGAGTTGCTGCCAGTTGTGCCAGGTAGTGTAGGAGAGTGGAAGAGAGAGTGGGTGTAGTGGGGTAACTGGGAGGGAGGTAGAAGGAGAGGTGGGTGGGAGGCACGGATCTGGGAACAAGTGCAACATTGGTTGGGGTGAGCAGATTAGAAAAGGGAATGAGGAAGGGAGTTGACAAAGGGTAAGAGAGGAAGGTGATGGACCTGGGCTAGGGGGAGAGAGAGGCAGGGGTAGATATAGGGAGGAGGGAGGGTGGTGGCAGGCAGAGGTTGTGATAGTAGAGAGGTGCAAAGAACAGAAGTGACTAGCTGGGAGGTTAGGAGAAACAGTCACAGGTGGCTCTGGACATGAGCATTTGATGCAGCTTGTGTTTGAACGAGCAGAGGGTGCCTAAGTTGGTGAGTTTGCTGCCCAGGGAGTTAAACATCTTAGGGGCTCTACCTGCCAAAGACCGCTGGCCTTGGGCAGTGCGACAGCAGGGAACAGCCAGAGAATAGTTTTCAGAGCTTCTTGTGTAACGGGGTGGTTGGCTGGGCTTAAGAGAGAGAGAGACTGAACCCCAGGGGGCATGAGTCCCATCGATGACTTTTTTGCTAGTAGGCAGGTTTGGAAAGTTATCCTTCCCTGAAGTTGTAGCCAGTTTGTTCGTAGAGGTCACAGGTATGCATGTAGTGGGCAGCACCAGTAAGCAGTCTGAATGCCCTATTCAGCGCTATAAGGATTTGTAGTAATGCTGTAGCTGTGGCTGCTCCATAATCAATTATCGAGACAATAGAGCTGTGTATTGCCAGCTTAAGGGCGGCAGGTGTCAGGCAGTGTCTATGTTTATAGAGAAGGCCTATACAGATATTTACAGATTTCACAACTGAATCAATATGGCTGAAGGACAGAGTAGGGTCCAGGGTTATACCAAGGTATTTGAAAGTCTGCATTTGGTCCAGGGTCACACCCGAGCTGTTTTTGCCAACTGTTGGTGTTTATGTTTGTTAAGTGTGCCATGGAACAGCATAGCCTTTGTTTTTTGTAATTTAGCACTAGTTTCTGTGAGATGAACCAGGCCTCAGCTTGCCTGAAACTTTCCTGTAGTTGTTTCTCCAAGAGGGAGGGGTCAGAATTCTTAGAGAAAATCACTGCATCACCAGAATACAGAATAATATTTTCATCACAGTCAGAAGGGAGATTGTTCGGGAAGATACTGGAAAGAAGGGGTCCCATATTGACCCTTGGGGAACACCAGCCCGGACAGGTAGTTTGGAGGAGTGTGAGTCACCAATCTTAACTTGTTGTGGCCGGTTGGAGAGATAACTGTTGAACCATTGTAAAGTGTCATGAGAAAGCCTCAAGTTGCCAAGTTGTTCCAGTAGTAATGGATGGTTGACTGTATCGAAGGCCTTCGAGAGGTCTATAAAGGTGGCACCAGCAAGTTGTCCTTGGTCTAGTGCTAGATGAATGTGACAATATTTGACAATATTTACTTGTACTTTTCTATGCGATTTCTGATTGATAGTAGTTATCTACTGACTTGTCTGTATGATACCTTTATTTCCACAATTTACAACTGCAGGACTACATTTTTTTTCACATATGACATAATAAACAGCACTCCTTTTAATCTTGCTTGTGGCAGGTTTTCATCAGTATTCACATTGATTTTTGTACAGCTATCATTTCAAATCTTTTCTCTTGGGACTCAAATGAAGTACCATGCAATCTAACAGGACATGGTACACCACCATTACATTACGGAGCAGTAGGTGTTCAAAAAACAGCTGGGTATACTGATTAAAACAACAGTTCAGAAAAAGATTAAAAGGAGCACTACTGTTATTTCATATCTGAAAAAAGGGAGTAAGCATGCTACAAGGAACCCATGACAGAACATGGGTATGTCAGGGCATTAATGCATATCCTGGCTGTGATGCGAGGCATGAAGGCTTGCCAGAGTGACTTACACTAGCTGGGGAGTGCATTAATGCCCTGATACACCCATGGGCTGGAGTGGGTTATATCGCACTTATAAAACTGGCTGGCTAACTGTAAAAAGCAAAAACTGAAAACCTTTTTACTATAAGCATGCCAACTGTTGGTCGAGCGGGGCATTAATGAATGACCAGGTGACACTTCTTGCCAAATGGCAAGTCATCACATTTAAACTTTCATTAATTACCTTTTTATAATGCAGAAGAACATTAATTGTGGAAGGAATGGTATTATACAAACCAGTCAGTAAATAAGGGACAATTGAAAATAAAATTAAACTGTATAGGTCAAAATTATTCAAGAGCAGGTGCGCATTGTCAGGTGGTTATTACCCAGCACTTCTCAAACATATATGATACCTGACATGCTCCAGTGTTGAGGGGTATTAATAATACCTTGCGGTCTTGTCCAGTAACAAAGTTAGAGCACCCCAAATGTGTACCCATAGAAAAACACAGGAGTCTCCTATACCAGCTGACACAACCCCCATGCAGGCACACCCATGTTCATTTGGTGATGTCAGTAAATGAACTGAGAATATGCACTCTACTGACATGTATGGGCATGATTTTCTAGAGTGTCTCGTACTACTTAATGTTGCAATTTACAGAAATCAAAGTGACTGCAGGAGAAGAGTAACAGACACTCTTACTACAGCAGTCACTTTCAGTTTTCTAAATTGCAGCAATAAATAGCTCTAAAAGCTAAAGAAAGATCGTGCTTACACAAGTCAATGGAGTACACACTCACCATTCATTTTCTAATGTCACAAAATTAACATGGGGGTGCCTGCCTGCATGGTGGCATGTCCGTAGGTTTAGGAAATGCCTGTTTTTCTGTGGGTACACATTCGGAGTGCTATGACTTTTTGACTGGAAGAGGAAGACCAGTTAGTATGTCTCTCAGTCACTATCCACAGCTTAATGATCCACAATCATTGCAGCAGGATAAATTCCACATAACATTACCACCTCAGCCTTGACACAGTGCAGGTACCGTGCAACAACATTCAGCTTGCTATGTGGTAAGGGGCACCTCTATCTGTGTGCTGGTAAAATAAACTTTTGGTAAAGTGTATTCTACCGCAGTTGGGTATCATGTCATAATAGCAACCCAAAATGAGTGACAAGAAATATAGTGACTCATTTTGGGCACTATTATTGTGGGCTACCCTGCAGGATAGTGAGGGTATGGGATAGCGACCAGGGGGAAGGGCAAATGGAAGGGGGGAATAGCAAGGGGAAGGGGAGGTTCAGGGAAGGGGTTTTCAGGCACTGATGTACCTGCTGCCTCCGAGCTAGCCATATGGAATGGTGATGTGGTTGGCTAGCTCTGGCCCAGCAGATACTGGGTTCGGGACTGGGAGAGTGTACATTTTGCAGCTGCGGCTCTTAAATTTTGCCAACATCCAGATTTTTGCCCCCTCCTCAATATGCACCCCCCTAGAGCTGAGAATCCTAATTAAGGAGGGTGTGGGGGGCATGGGGGCATAGCCCCCCCCCTGCAAAAACGCTTTCTTAAAATCCGGATGTTGGGTCGCCTTGAAGTGTATATCTCCAATTTGTTTTTTGGCAATATACACTCGCCATAATAGCAATTGTTGTTGTGCATTTGCTGTTATGACATGGAACCCTGCAATTGCTGTGGATTATTAAGCTGTGAATAGGGGACCGAGAGCCATACTGACTGTTCCTACTTCAACTGACAGGACCGCATGGTATATTATTAATATTATCTACACTGGACAAAGTCATTTATCATACATGTTTTCAGGGAGTTGAGTACCTGACAGTGCTCACCTGCTCTTTAACAGATTTTTGCACTGCTGCTTTAAAACAAATGTCATGACATGAAGAAAAGATTACTGAAAAAAAAAATCCTGTTTGTAAACAGATATTATTAACTAGGAATATAAGGAAGGGAAGTACAGCATATTTTAGGTTATTTTCTTTAAACTGTTTTTAGGGGGTGTTTTTAAAATTTGGGGTGAAACAAGGTTATGAGAAAGGAAGACAGAACACAAAATGAAAATTATACAACAAACAAAAACTCTAATGTTTCAAGTTATGGTGAGACAGCAGCAGTTGGAGCATGCAGATAATTTGCAGTTGGTTACCCTCCATATGCTCCAACCATTGCTCAAGGTTCTCTACCCTGTTGTTAAGGTGGTCTACCTCACTCCACATAACAGTCAAATCAGACTGCGTGACAGGCATTGTTGCAGGGTTTCCAGAGTCCCATGCAAGTTCTGTAGCAGCCACTTGCTCCCTGGTCCTTGTACACTTCACATCCCATGCAGTCAAAGACTGTGCTGCCATCTCTTGCCCAGCAGGCACATTTCTTGTATGTTCTGCAGCCTCGGCCTCCCACTTTGCATGGCGGTGGTTTGCGAGGTACATGTACTGATGAGTACCCCTGGGCCCATGATGCACAAGCACACTGCAGATCTTGTACTTTACAGCACTGAAGTCACCAGGCAGTGAAGTAAAGAATTCCCTTGCAACAGAGCTGTGGGGTGGACCGGGCACAGGTGGGGGGGGCCAGATGTTATGGGCTACTGGTGCACAATTGGGGGGACAACCTGCTGCTACTGCTGCTGCGGAGACTGCTGTGTTGGCTCCTGGATGACTTCCTGCTGCTGATCTTCTAAGGCCATGGCAGGCAGTGGAGGGGGGGGAGCAGTTGTATGTGCCACCAGCAGTGGAGCCTGCATGGCAACACTACCTCCTCTTTCAGAGAGGGGAGCACTAGCACTAAACACAGTGCTGCGATTTATATGCGCGATGCGTGATGCCCAACACGCTGTCCTCTACATGCCCCAGAAGAACCAAACCCACCTCTCTCCATTTTACACACACACAAAAAAAACTATTAACATCAACTACTGAAACAAAAATAAAAAGAGGTAAACTAAGGAATCTGGAGTGGAATATGAACTTAAAATCAAAAGGGGCACAACTCCAAACAAGAAACAGGCAACTAAACCCCCCCAAAAATCTACAAATTCTATTGAAAATTCAAAGTCTAACTCGCTTTCTCCCACACAAAACAGCTCCTTCTCCAAGACTAGGCAAGGTGAAAGTGAAACTATTTTTCAATGTCTTGCCTGATTAACTTCCTGCCTGCAGCATGTGACCTGCAGATTGTGAGTCTGTGAGACATGTGATCTGTGAGCTGTTTCAATTCTCACACACTTCGCCTTTCTGAAAGTAAGGCAAAGTGAACGTGAGGTCAGCAACGCAAAGTCAATAAAGGGCGAAGTAGCCCATTTCAGTGGGGACTTTGCGTAGCCCAAACAGATGCGAAGTGGGCTACTTCGCTTGTACTTCGCTAAAGAAGTAAAACTTTGCTGCATCTTTATACATAAGTTGTCAACCCCTGTCACCCTTTAATGAAACTGTCTATGACACCCAGTGGTACAGATTCCAGCCTAGCAAGCAGTACTCTTTCCAGGCAGTTATGACAGGGTGCTTGCATTTGCCTGGTCCTGGGAACATCAATACCTAATGCTGTAGTTGTATGCCAACAGAATCAAGGTCCAATGTTGCATTCTTAGAGCTGTAAGTGTTGGTATTGCTGACCTCAGCCCCAGGATGGCCAGGAGAGGCTTGTGATCTGTCAGTAAGGTGAATTTTCTAGCACATAGGTAATTTCCTACCTGTCACTGTTTCAAACAAGTCCTCTGAATTTGGTAGGGGGTACTATTCTGGCACCATATAGCAGTTAAATGTGACTTTGTACTCACCACTGAGTCTTACAGCCTTGTTCCCTTTTATACCCAGTGACAGGGGCAGTCCAGCTGTTCCTCTCTACTCATAACGTGTGCTTCATCAGTAAATTCATTTACTGCAGTACCAATTTTTTTAGTGCATAGGGCACAGGTCAATGCTTGTGGAAAATCAATGTAGCTCCCGCTTGCATCTGGATATTTGCCTTGAAATGCTTAATGGTGACATGGCCTTCCTGAAAACTATGACCAAGATTGCCTAAATCATTCTTGACTGTGTCTTGCAGTGTAGCTGTTGCAGCTCTCAGCATTAAGATCTGTTATTTTTTTCTGTTTTTTAAACTTTCTGTTTATCTTCCTCAGTCAGTTACAGTCCTTCTCTGAGTTCCAGGCAGCCCCAACCGTGTCAACTTTGCCATCTCCCAAGACTTGCCTACTCCAGCAAAGTAGCCATGTGGTATTCCAGACCTATGGTGGAGGTCTTTGGTCTGGACCAGTTCTCATTGATAGGCATCATTAGGCATCATTCATGCTCCTGAAGTGAGCCTAGGTGTGCTGAGCACAGCGTGTGTGGGATGTCTGGAGCCATCACAGGGCACAGCTGCATTTTCTTTGGTTTTCCTCCTTTCCCCAGGATGCTGGCTGATGGACATGCCCACACATGGCATACACAGCCATCTGGCCAATCAGCTGTCCCCAGTGCTCATACTTCACTCCTGTGGACACCCAGGTAGTGGTCACATGGCTACAGGGATCCCCCCCCCGCCTCCCCAGAAGAGGAGACCATCCTGTGGGATGCTCTATCCTCTTCCCCCAGCCAGCCCTCCAATGATCCAGGCTCATTCCCAAACCCAGGTCATCAATCTAATGACAAGTAGAACTATTGCTGAACTGGCAGGCCTGTATTAAGATCTTTTTTCAGTTAAGCTTTATATTTTCTAGTCAATTTCTTCCTAGTAGTAAGTTACTCTTCCACTGCACCCCCACCAGTGGCAAGATCCATGTTCCTCCCCCATACAGTAGCTCACTGGTACCTGAATCTCTCCTAGAATGTGGATTTAATCTCTGGTGTATGAAGTTAGCAGGACTGAGACAGTTGTACTGGGCTCTTGCTGAGCCACCCCTTGTATATGTGGTCTACTACAAGTGATACTGGCACAATGGTGTCAAACTGCATACTTATCAGCTTGCTTGTCAAATTTATCTGGAGGCGAATTGCCTCACCATTGCCTTGAATACTGTAGAACTTGAGCAGTCCCAATGGGTATGCAACCTGTTGCATCTCTGACATGGTGGCAGGAATGTACTGTGCTTTGTCAATGTATGGTGCTGTACTACAGACTCACACTCGTTGATCCACCTACAACTGTAGCAATTGCCTTGCTAGAATCTTCACATAGTATGCTGGTGGTCACCTCCGCCTGAGTAACATGGGTGGCTTGCTCTCACTTGATCCATCTGCAGTGCTCATTACTGATGGCTTGATGATGCTGATGCGATATTAAAAGACAGCCTCATGGCATAGGATGTCCCCTTGCACTTGATATATGACTCACATTGTGAATCCCATCCTTGGGTGGTTCTGCATTTCCCACTAATTCCCTGATGCCCTCCTGAGTGAACTCTATCACCAGTATAATGCCACATGCAGACTTGAATGATAAGTGTGGCTCCAACAACAGTCACTTGGAATAGTGCTCCTCTCACAGACCCAAGATAAATCAATCCTTCCGGGCATTGTTTAAGAACTGGCCATATTAACAAATGCTCATCAGATTCCTCAAGGCTGTTATGCATTCAAAATGGTTTCCTTCTTTCTGTGTACACTAGTGAAGATGGTACCTCATTCTTATGATCATGGATCGACCATAGCTATAAATTAGTCAGCAACTATGGTCATTCATGGTTTGTGCATGATTTTTACCATGGTCATCCATGGTTAATCACCGAAGGTAAATGGCTCAGGGACAGTTCATGGATGACCATGGTCAATATAGTTTAAGAATTATTTAAGCTGACTATGGTCATCTATGGTTATCCATGCATGCTAATTTCAGAAGTTTCCAACATTATAAAACACATTTCTACACCACTTAGGTATTTTTTTCCAACAATCATAAAATTCTATAATGAATACATATTACCTAAAAGTACTTTTAAAACAGTGTTCATTTACAGTACTTATGAATTGCTGCTGTTGTTCCACTTTCTAATGGAATCTCTCATCAGTCATAACTCACAGAATAGACTAATTGTTACAGTATTTATACAGTATCATTTAGTGAGTTCTCGTATTAATTTCTTATGGCAATATAATACATTCCTTGTGTAAACCCTATTTGTCTTCATGAATTGCAAAAAAAAAAGTTATTAGTGTGATTACATTAGTGTCACATTTTGCATTATGATATGCAAATTAATTATAACACTTTTGTTGCTTCTATGCTCTTATAACCATAGACAGTCCATTGCCAAACATGGATAGACCATGAATGATCATGGTGTGTCCAGAACATTCAGAAAACACATTGGGAAAGATCATAATGCATAGAGATCATGCTTGTACAATTTTAAAGGAACTTTAACCAGTAACAGAAGCCAGCTAAAACCCAAACTATTTGCTTTTAAAACATGATCTATTGGTATTTATTTATTTGAAAATTGTTAACCAGGAGAGGCGTACTGAGCCAAGGCTCATTTCCAGGTGCAACCCGGGAAGTACAGCAGTGGAAGAATAGCAGTACAGTACACAATACCAGACCAGTTGAATAGCATTTGGTAAAAATACGTAGGTAAAAGTAGATAAATACAAAAGAGTAAAGTGAGGTCACTACTCAATAATAATGTGTACACAAGTGCAATGGTAAGAGAGGCAATAATACATGGTGTGCAAATACAAAACTAACAGCTGGTGAGAGATCTGTAGGATGAGGGTTTACCTTGTCATGTAGCGGAGGGAAAACAGGGACAGTGAGGAAGTGAAGCCAATAAGTAAGTAGTGGGGATGCACCCTGAAGCCATGTCATGGACAGATGAGTCTCAGGCCAAGAAGGTGTCAGGAGGCAGAGTAACAGGAACATGTGGGGGTTGAGTTCCAGTTGGTGTCTGAGGTAGTTGTAGAGGGAGAGAGGCAGAGTAAGGAAGGAGTTGGTTCAAGAGTGAGGGAAGTCAATAGGAGAAGGCAGACTGCCCAGCGGAGGAATGAGGGTGAGGAGTGGCAAAAGTGTGATGGTCTCTGAAATGGAGGGAACATGAAGCAGGAGGGTGTTGGGACATGAGAAAGGAGAGGTAAGAGTAGGGAACCAAACCAGTATTTGGATATGAAGGAGGTACGATGAGCATGGCAATGTGAAAACAGAGGGAGCATGAACAGAAACATACATAGAAACATAGAAGTTGAACTCAGATAAGGACCACAAGGCCCATTCAGTCTGCCCATTCTTTCTACCTAATGAATGTGCCATAGACCTTTACTCTGTCAAAGGCCTATTTATTCATACTCATCTACTGTATATTGTTCGCTTATGCCTAACCCATGCCTGTGTGAATCCCTGCAATGTATTCATATCCATCACTTCCTGAGATAGGCCATTCTATGCATCCACCACCCTCTCTGTGAAAAAGAACTTCCTCACATTACCCCTTAATCAGCCTCCCTCTAATCTCATGCTGTGTCCTCTTGTCCTGCTATTTTTCTTATATTGAAACATGTTAGACTCTTTCACCTTGTTAATGCCCTTAAGATGTTTGAATGTTTTGATCATATCACCTCTCTCCCTCCTTTGATCTAGGGTATACATTTTGAGCTCCGTTAATCCGTCCTCATATGTTTTCTGATGCAGTCCCTGCACCATTTTGGTTGCCCTTCTCTGGACTGCCACCATTTTGTTAATGTCCTTGTGCAGGTGCCGCCTCCAGTACTGCATGCAGTACTCCAGATAGAGCCCAACCAGTCTTTTGTAAAGAGGGATTATTATCTCCCTCTTATGGCTTGTGATACCCCTAATACACCCCAACATCCCCTTAGCCTTACCTACTGCTTTAGTGGTCTGCTTGGATGATTTCAGGTAATCTGTGATGATGATGCCCAAGTCTCTTTCTTCCATAGTGATTGCCAGAAACTCTCCTCCCAACCTATAGGTAGTGTCAGGGTTTCTCTTTCCTATGTGGATGATCTTGCACTTCTTTGTGTTAAACCCCAGTTGTCACTCTTCAAACCATTTTGCCAGTTTTTCCAGATCTCTTCTCATTCTGCCCACCCCATCTGTATCATCTACTCTGTTGCAGATCTTGGTGTCATCTGCAAACAGGCAAACCTTACCCTCTGACATCTGCAATGTCACTGATGAAAATATTGAAGAGGACTGGCCCCAGGACTGATCTCTGAGGTACCCCACTTGTGACTTGCATCTCTTCTGACTGTATACTGTTTACCACCACTCTCTGTTTTCTACCCACCAACCAGTTTGCCACCCAGTTGACCAACTTCTGACCCACCCCGAGCCTCCCCAGCTTATTAATCAATCTTCTATGTGGAACAGTATAGAAAGCTTCGTTGATGTTAAGGTAGGTGACATCAGCTGCACCCCCTTGGTCCACCACTCTGGTTACCCAGTCAAAGAAATCTATGAGATTAATTTGAAAGGACCTTCCTGCTGTAACCCATGCTGTCTTGGATCCTTTGCTCCTATGGAATACAGGTGTTGCACTATCCTTTCCTTAAGGAGTGCCTCCATAATCTTGCCCACTACTGAGGTTAGACTAACTGGTCTGTAGTTCCCTGCCTCCTCCCTGCTGCCACTCTTGTGGAGCGGAATCACATGAGCCCTTCTCCAGTCTTCTGGGGCCTCTCTTGTGCTCAGAGACTCACTAAACAGTTCTGCTAATGGCTCTGCTAGTTCTGCCCTTAGCTTCTTCAGTACCCTGGGATGTATGCCATCAGGTCCCTTTGCCTTGTCCACCTTGAGCTTAGCGAGCTCTTGTAGGACCTTTTTTTTTGTGAAAGGACTGGTGCACACTTCCCTCTCCCCTGTGTCCATTGTGCTGAGCTGTGGGTCCTGCCCTACCTTCTCCTCAGAAAATACAGAGTAGAAGTATCTATTTAGGACGGATGCTTTTCCTTGGTCCTCCTTCACAGACAATCCCCCTTATCCCCTTTGATCTTAGCAATACCCCCTCTGGACTTTCTCCTTTCACTAATGTATCTATAGAAAGTCTTGTCCCCTTCTTTTACTGTTCGTGCTAGTGTTTCCTTGGTTTAGGCCTTTGCCTGCCTTACTGCCTACCCTGCTTCCCTTAGGGAAGTTTGATATGTCTCCCTATCTTCATCCCGCTGCACCGACTTATATTTTCTGAAGGCCAGCCTTTTGGCTCTGATCTTTTCTGCTTCTGTTTTTGAGAACCAAAGTGGTTTCCTCCTTCTTTTGCTCTTGCTTTTCTTCCTAACACAATGGGATGTTGCTTCAAGTAATGCATCCTTAATGCTTGCCCACTTTGCCTGTACCCCCTCACCTGTATTTCTTCTTGCCAGGGCTAGCTTAACTCTGCTGCCCATCTTATCAAAGTCAGCTCCTCTGAAGTCCCATATTTTCACATTGGAATGGGATGATTTTGTTCTAGTGGCCAAATTGAACCATATCATGTGATGGTCACTGGCCCCCAGGTGACCTTCTACCTGGAGATCTGTGATCCTTTCCCCATTAGTCAGTACTAGATCCAGGATAGCCCTGTATCTTGTGGGTTGTTGTACCAATTGTTTGAGGCCCTCCCCCTGCAGGGAATCCACTATGCATCTAGTACTGGCAGATGTCCCTGCTGGTATTGACCAATCTGTATCTGGCATATTGAAGTCTCCCATTTTCAGACCCTCCCCTTTAGCTGTCATGTTTTGTATATCTTCCAACAGTAATATGTCTATGTCCTCCCCCTGGTCTGGATGCCTGTAGACAATCCCAGTTCATATGGCTGCCCCATTTCCTGTTTCCAGGGTGACCCACAGTTCTTCTGGCTCCTTATGTGTATTCTGAATTTCTGTAGCTTTCATATTTTCATTGACATAAAGGGCCCACCTCCCCCTTTTGCACCTCGGTCTCTTCTGAACAGTACATAGCTGAGTACTGAAGTGTCCCAAGTGTGGTTGCTGGTGAACCATGTCTCGCTAATGGTTACTATGTCTAGTTTAGCCTCTGTCATTGTTGCCTCCATGTCTGGGATCTTGTTTCCCAGACTGCAGGCATTTATGTACATGATTTTCCATTGGCCAGATTTATGTGCGTTAGTTGTGGGGTGAGGTCTGGCTTTACCCCTGCACATCGTATGGGGAGCCAGACCTTTTTCTTTACCTGGTGATGCAAATGAACTACAAACATGCTGAACTCCTTTTTTATCACTAGTGGAGAGGGGAGGGGTGTTCTTCCTGTTCAATGTATCAGCTGCTGCACCCCTCTCCCCATTTGCTAGTTTAAATATTCTGCAAAGACATCAAACATCTGCTCCAATACACTGACTCCTTCCTTAGTCAGATGCAGTCCATCAAATTTAAATAACTTTCTCTACCAAAACTGTTGCCAGTTACCTACAGAGTTGTGATCTTTTTCCTTGCACCAGCCCTTGATCCACCTGTTTAGCTCCCCTATCTCCTCATCTCTGACCTTCTGTCTGTCTGCCCCCCTTTCCAAGACTGGCAGGATCTCAGAGAAGGAGATGCTGGACAAAATTGATGACAGTTTATCTCCCAGCCTGGTCAGATGTTCCTTGGTGTCCACAACTGACCAGCTGGTGAGATCCTTAGTCCCTATGTGTACCAGGACATTGATTTTTTTCTCCTGCTTAATGCATGATTTTAGCAATGTGGTCAGTGTCTCTCCATGCTGATGTACATGGGAAACATCTGATGATTACCCCAAGACAGAGGGAGATATCAACTCCCCGGATCATTGAGTCTCCTATGATCAGAAGTGTTTTGGATTTCCTTTTTGTTTTTTTTGTTTTGGTGCCTGTTTTGGGTGAGTTTTGTAGTGCTAGTTCTTGTGCTGCAGTGTCCTGCTCTGCAGTATCCTCAGACCCTTTGTTTGATTTTGGAGATAGAGGCAGATATCTGTTTGTAGTCTTTATACGGTTTGTGAAGGTGATACATTGAGTAATGGGGGCACCCGATTTTCCCCTCCTAACCACCTGACAGCCTCCCAGACCAACTACCCTCTGCTGTCGAGGTGCTTCAGTTGAATGTTGGGGAAATGGCAGGTGGTTCTTGTAACATATTTCCTCCTTAATATGCGATATGAGGTATGCAATATCTGCCCATGCTGCCCAGAGCCGAGCCCTTAGATCTGCGATGGCCCAGCATGTGGGACATCATCCTAAATCCTGTATAACTGCCCTTTTGAAAAGTGTCCCACAGTACCTGCAGTTAGTAATATCTATTCCAGTTGAGTTGCCGGGTTTATAACCTGGTCTGAGTAATTAGAAGGAAAATGAAAGCAAAAGTTAGATTTTATTTTAAATATTTTTTGTTTGTTTTGTTTGTTTTTGTATAACTTTTTATAACAAATTAGGAATAGGAATAGAGAGGAAGAGAGGGAACAATGGTGAGTAAGAGGTGGGGGAGTTTGTAGCAAAGCAACAGAAGGAGTTACATAGGGTGTTCAGTCTTGTGAGACAAGTGGAGTGAGTGGTGCCTTAGACCACATCCCTGTAGTCAAAGACAGGAGCCCCATTTTGGTAACAAGTTCCCTGTGGATCTGCAGAGATAAGCAGTCTTTGTTGCAGTGCATTGCACTGGGCTTGGGATGGAGTTTTGCATGGATGACATTAATGATGGCCATTATGTGCCCCTGATCCATCCCAGAGAAGGTGGCATCAGTGACACTTAACCTCCCTAGTGCTTCCTTGCCACCTCTGAAAACAGGCACTTGTGCCTTGTGCGCTTTGCCTGGCTACCAAAAGAATATAAAATTTAAAAGAAGCCAAACTTACTGTCAAGCCACACACTGAGGTACTTGAAAGACTGAACTGCTTCAAGTGGGGGTGCCTTCCAGAATGGTGACAACCAGTGAGGCAGTGAGTCTGGCCAGTTCCTGACATGTACCAAATGTCATGGACATGGTTTTCTTAGTGTTGACATGAAGCTGGTTGGATTGGAACCAGTGCAGAATGTTGAAGTCCTGCTGGAGCAGGTCTTCCACAACTGCTGGAGGAATCAGATGGGAAGATAACCATGAGCATACATGTGAATATGTGAATTGGCACAGGCAGAGGGGACATCATTCAGGAAAATGGAGAAGAGCATGAGACCTAGGATGGTCCATGAGGGACCCTGGCCTGGATGGGTAGTGGAGGTGATAGGACACTCCTACCTGTACCTATTTTTGATGGCCAGTGAGGTAGGAATGGAACCAATCAACAAAGGAAGTGGAGAGCCCAGCAGAACTCTGTTTGTCAAGGAGCATTGGATGGGACACCACATTGAAGGCTCTGGGCAGACAGATGAAAATGATGGCCATTATGTGCCCCTGATCCATCCCAGAGAAGATGAAATCAGTGACAAGCAGGAGGGAGGAGATGGTAGAGTACTGTTTCCAGAAAGCAGACTACAAGGGTGAGAAGAAGTTGGAGGATGAAAGGAAGTGTAGGAGTGTGGATTGAACCAGTTTCTCTTGTAGCTTAGAGATGGAGGGGTGAAGGGAGATGGGACGGACATTGCTAGGGGAGGAGGAGGTCACCCCCTTTATGAAGTGGAACAACTTTGGCCAACTTCCAGAATTGAGGCACAACACAGCAAGAGAAGAAATGGTTGAGTAGGTGAGTGAGGGGCAATGTTATAGAAGGAGCTGAGATGTGAAGGAGCCTGGAGTCCAGACCATCAGGGCTGGACTTCGATCAGGGAAGAGAGAGCAAGGATGGTTTCTTGGATAGTGACAGGGGCAAGTGGAAGTCCGGGGGGTTGGGAAGGTAGGGAGGGGGAACAGGAGGGGATGGAAAGGAGCTGGGAGGGAAGGAGGAGAAGAATGGAGAGCACAGGTTGCGAAGAACTAACTGAAGTGATCAGAGGTAGGGTCAGGTACATATGAGCCATTAACTATGTGGACTGGGGGAATGGACCTGGCAGGTGGGTCAAAAAGGGAGTAGATAACCTTGAGAATTTACAGTAGCTGGGGAGTTAAAGCTTTTTCTGGAGGTTAGCCTTCAAATGGTGCACTTTCATGGCCCAGAAAACCATTGTACAGTTGTACCTCAGAGCCCTATAAGAGATGAGGTCAGGAAAGGAGTGGGCTAATTTATAGTGGGCCTAGGCAAGATCACTGGATTTGCACAGCTTGATAATTTCAGAGGTAATCCAGGGATAGTGGGAAGTTTTGATTCTGGATTTCATGAAGGGACTATACTTGTCCCAGATGGAGGAGAATTCAGAGTGGAATAGGGCAAAGGCCATGTTAAAATCAGAGGCATAGAGGATGGCCTTCCAGTCTGTTGCAGCAAGGTGACTCAGAAGAGCATTGATGTCTAGTGACCGGAGACACTGGTACCAGATGTTTTTGTGGAGGGGGGACAACAGATTTTCCTGATGCAGAATGTCATGCATTGGTCACTAAATTAATCTGGCAAAACACCTGTTGCAACAATGTGGTAGGGGTGGGAGGTTATAATCCAGTTCAAAAGGGCATGGCTGGTTGAGTGGGGATTGAGCCGAGTGGGTTGCAAAATAACCTGGGAACGAGACAGTGACCCAGTCATATGAATGGTAGATTTACAGGATGGATAGAGCCAATTTATATTGAAATCCTCAAGGAGGTTGAGTTCACCTGTGGAGGAAAGAGAGATGATGGAGGAAAGAGAGTCATATGGGTACAGAGGAGGGAATGAGAACCAAATTAGATGTTCATGAGAGGAAGGTACTGTATGTAGTACATGAGATGCTCTAGTGGTCATAGATAGCAATGCCTCCTCCACGTTTTTCACTGTCCTGCCTTTAGTGATGGAAATCAGGAAGGGACAGGCTAGAGTTTGGAATCCTGGAGTACAGTCAGGTATCAGAAATATGGAGGACATCAGGAGAGTGTAGCTGAACCCAGATGGAGTGCAGGTTGAGCTTAGGGAGAATACTTCTAGCATTTAGATGGTAAACACTAAGACACTTGGGAGTAGCAGAGGAGGGGAAGGGGAGGGACTAGGGTTTGTCTCCTCATCGCTAGACAAGAGGAAGAGTAGAAGAATGAGGAGAAGGATGGAGTAGGGTTTTCTGCACTTGGAGCAGGAAGAAGAGCAGGGTGGAGAGAGACAGTGAGGAAAGGGAAGGACATAGTGGAAGAACTTCAGGTTGAGGGGAGAACAGGGGAGGAGGCCAGGGTGGATGGGGGTGGAGGTGAGAGTGGTAGGAAGTTGGGGGAGGTGAAGGGGGAAGAAGGGTAGGAGAAGTGGATTGTGGAGGCGAGGTGGAGGGGGAGAAGGGGGAATGGAGAAGGCAGAGGAATGTAAGGAGCACTGTGATCAGGTGGAAGGAGGCAAGAAATAATAGCAAGTAGTAACCACAGTAATGTGCATAGCTAACAAAACATTTAAGCAGGCTTGATCAGTTAACTATAAAATGAGGCTTCCAGTAAGATAGATATTGCAGAGTAGGCCAAAAATCAAATAGGCAGTGTGGCTATCAGCTGTGGGAAACAAGTGAATGGCAGCAGGTGGCTATACAGTAATCTGAAAGTAAAGGTGACACGGGTAGGGGATAAACACACAGTAAGCAAAAATTCAAAAGCAGGGGTTAGACTATGTTAAAATCAACAAGGCAGTGCAAAATACAAGTAAGCTATGCAAGGTATACAGCAGCTGTTGTGCAAGTATGATCAACTTGTATATGTGGCACAGATGGGATCAAATACACAAAATAATAATTGCAAGGAATTAGGCTGTGCAATATAAGGCTGTGCTAAGCAACTACTAACAGGTGGCTACATGGCAACAATGTGCATGAGTGACCTAGATAAGGACCAATCACAAATGAGTAGTTTCCAGACCAGAGTAGCTTGCTAAGGCACTATACATCTAGGCAATGCAGAAAGTCTGGCAACAGGTGACTATGATGTCTAGGATACACTGATCAGGAGGGACAGGGAAGGTAAAAAGGGTAGGGAAGTGGCCCTGTACATCACAGATGGTATAAAGGCTACAGAAGTTCAGGGAAGATTGGGGGAGGTCAAGATAATGTGATTCACCCTGGAGCCAGGGAATGGAACAGTAATACACAAAGGGGTGATCTACAGACCTCCATCATAGAGGGAGGAAGCAGACAGGGAACTAGTGGAGAACATACATGACAAGGCAGCTAAAGGTGAAATCCTGCTACTGGATGATTTCAATATGCCGGACATGGATTGGGTCATCTAGGTGGCTACTTCAGCCAGAAGCACAGCCATTCTAGAATCCCTGCAGGGGGTTGAACTCAGGCAGCTGTTGCATGAGCCAACCAGGGACAAGTCGATTCTGGACCTGGTATGGACCAATAGGAACACAGTCGAAGAAATACAGGTGGATGGGTAGCTGGGGTCCAGAGACCACCACATGGTGTGGTTCAGCATGGAGACATGGACTCAATTAAGCCACACAAGGGCAAGAGTATTAGATTTCAGGAGGGTGGATTTCACTGAAATGGGTAGATGTATGCAAGCAGTCCTGAAGAAGGGAGGGGTAATAGAAAGGGTGGAAGAACAATGGGAGAAACTGAAAGGAGCCATAGTGGAGATAACAAACCAATATGTTAGGAAAGTGGCCAAAGGGAAAAGAAGAAGGAAACCACTATGGTTCTCTAAAGGGCTGGGGGGGGCAAAGTCAGGGCTAAAAGGTTGATTTTCAGGAAATATAAGGGGAGCCAAAGGGAGGAAAGGGAGGTGTACTTTGAATGTCTAAGGGAAGCAGGGAAGGCTGTTAGGAGGGCGAAGGTGCAGACAGAAGAGGGTTTAGCACGTTCTGTAAACAAAGGGGATAAGGCATTAGGTTCATCAATGAAAGAAGAAAAACCAGGGAGTGGATTGTGAGGATCAAAGGGGAGAAGGGAGAGTGTAAGGAGGGGTATCTGGACAAGGCAGAAATACTGAACAAATACTTCTGCTCAGTATTCACTAAGGAGGAGGAGGGTCAAGGGCCACATTTGGGTTGCAGAGGCAATGGACAGAGAAGTAAATACCAGTCTATTCACAGTGGAGAGTGTTCTGGAAGAAATCACAAAGCTGAAGGTGGATAAGGCCATGGGGCCAGACGGCATCCACCCGAGGATATTAAGGAAGCTGTGAAGGGAACTAGCAGTGCCTCTGCTGGCCCTGTTCACAGAATCACTCAACACAGGTGTCATTCTAGATGACTGGAGGAAGGCGCATGCAGTCCCACTGCACAAAAGCAGCAGTAGGGAGGAGGCAGGGAATTTGCAAGCCAGTCAGCCTCACCTCAGTGGTGGGAAAGATCATGGAGACACTGCTGAAAGAAAGGATAGTGGCACATCTGGAATCCAGTGGTGCTTAGGATCTGAGGCAACATGAATTCACAGCAGGAAGGTCATGTCAAACAAATCTAATAGATTTTTTTTGTTTGGGTGACTAGGGAAGTAAATCAGGGAGAGGCGGTAGATGTTGCCTACCTAGATTTCAGCAAAGTCTTCAACACCATCCCACATAGAAGGCTGATTAACAAGATGGGTAGTCCGGGCATGGGAGACAAGGTGGTGAACTGGGTTAGGAACTGATTAACAGACATGAGACAGAGGGTGGTGGTAAATGGGGTACAATTTGGAGAGAGGGGAGTGACCAGCAGGGTACCACAGCAATCAGTACTAGGACCAGTCTTGTTCAACGTCTTCATTAGTGACATTGCAGAGGAGCTGGAAGGAAAGATCTGCCTGTTTGCAGATGATACCAAGATCTGCAACAGGATGGATACTCCAGAAGGGGTGCAGAAAATGAAGAGGGACCTGGAGAAGCTTGAAAGATGGTTGGAGATGTGGCAACTGAGGTTCAATGCAAAGAAGTGTAAAATAATGCACCTGGATAGAGGGAACCCTGCGGAGAACTACAGGTTGGGAGAAGGAGGAGCTGACCATCACCAAAGGGGAAAGGGACCTATGGGTTATCATCTCATTATATGGGTTATCAGTGACATTGCGCAGGACCTAGAAGGCAGAATTTCACTGTTCACTGATGACACAAAGCTCTGTAACGGAGTAGACACACCAGAGGGTGTAGACAGAATGAGAAGGGACCTGCAGAAACTTGAAGAATGGTCAGGGGTTTGGCAGTTGAAATTCAATGCAAGGAAGTGCAAGATAATGCATATGGGGCACAAAAACCCTGGCACAATATATCAGTTGGTGGGTGAGGATATAGCATGCACAAGCAGGAAAGGGATCTTGGAGTTATCATCTCTGATGACCTCAAGGCAGGGAAACAGTGTGACAAGGCAGCAGGTAAAGCAAATAGGATGCTGGGATGCATAGGCAGGGGCATCACCAGCAGGAAAAGGGAAGTCATAATTCCACTATTCAAGACACTAGTGAGGCCGCACCTGGAGTACACTGTGCAGTTCTGGAGACCTTACCTATGTAAGGACATAGACAGGGTAGAGAAGGTTCAGAGGAGGGCAACAAAGATGGTGCATGGATTGCATCACAAGTCCTATGAGGACAGGTTGAAGACACTGAACATGTACTCCCTGGAGGAGAGGAGGGAGAGAGGGGATATGATAGAGACATACAAGTATCTTACAGGGAGGAACAGGGTGCAGGAATGAACTGTTTTTAAATGAAAAAGATGTTCCAGGACTAGAGGGCATGGGATGAAGTTGGAGGGAGGACGATTCAGAGGAAACGTGAGGAAGAATTTCTTCACAGAACGGGTGGTGGACAAGTGGAACACCCTGCCAGAGGAAGTGGTGGGGGCTGAAACAATCACGGAATTTAAGAATGCATGGGATAGACATAAAGGAATTCTGGAGGTCAGGGGTAAGGGGCAACAGACTTCCTGGAAAACATAAACTGAACTTACAAACTTAAATGGGCAGACTGGGTGGGCCATAGGCCCTTATCTGCTGACACTGTCTATGTATCTATGTATCTATGTATCTCTGATAACCTTAAGGTATCAAAGCAGTGCACAAAGGTGGCAGGGAGGTCTAGTAGCATGCTGGGGTGCATAGGTAGGGGTATAACTAACAGGAGATGGGAGGTGGTGATGCCATTGTATAAAACATTGGTAAGGCCTCACCTGGAGTACTTTGTGCAGTTCTGGAGGTCACACCTGTGCTAGGACATAGATAAGGTTCAGACTATCCAGAGAAAGGCAACAAAAATGATGCAGGGCTTGCACCACAAAACATATGAGGAGAGACTAAGGGACCTCAATATGTACTCACTGGAGGAGAGGAGAGAGTCGGGGGACATGATTGAAACTTTCAAGTACCTCAAGGGTACAGGTGGGGACCTTTTCCAATGTAGAAAAAGTACAAGAACAAGGGGGCACAATATGAAATTGGAAGGGGGCAGATTAAGAGTTGATGTGAGGAAGTTTTTCTACATAGAAAGGGTAGTCAACACTTGGAATAGTCTTCCACAGGAGGTAGAGGGGGCAAGCACAGTGGAGGGGTTTAAGCATGCCTGGGACAGGAACAAGGGAAGTTTGAGAGTGGAGGGAGTGATGAAAAGCCATTGATCATATAGGGTCAGTAGCCACATACAATGTATAGGGCCTACAGGCAGACCAGATGGGCCTAGTGGTCCTTATCTGCCAATAATTTCTATGTTTCTATGTAACTAGTAAATTAGGGTGACTCAGCTAGGGAAAAACCATGCCACAGGAGTTAAGATGGTCCCAAGTAACAGACAAGTTAAATCAGGCAGGTTGAACTTACTGTATGAGGTGCAGCATTGCCGGCTGATGACTGACCCCAGGCTGACTTCAAGCAGGTTCCCAGAATGATGTCCCTTGTGCTTAGTTCTTAACACAGAGGGAACATAGCACAGAGGCCACTTGAGTTTGTGGCATTTAAAGGGATGTGGTTTCAGCTCCAGACAAAACATGGGCAGCTCCTGATTGGGCTCGTAGCCTGTCAGAAGTGCAGCTTGTTGAAGGAAGGCCTCTGATCAGTGATGCAGGCCAGCTGGCAGGAATGTCTAGTATCTGTAGTTGTAGCCTGATGCAAAGAGCAGGGCCAGCAGTGTTGAGCTGGATTGGGAAAGGGAAACATCCCTGGATGGGAAAAGCAGCATCTCTGAGGTGTGAGCAAGCTAGTGGCCAGCAGTTGGTGAAATTTCAGCTCCTTCTAAAGAGACATAATACAGTCCCCAATTTAAAGTCCCTCAGATGTGGATTCAGGTCCAGACATAAGGCAACACCTCATGATTCATCCAGCTGGGTAGAGGAGGTGAGGCTTGGTTGAGAAAGGACTACAGTTGTTGGTGCAGACTAGCTGGCAGGACCAGCTGGTATCTATAGTTGTAGCCCAGTGTGAAGAGCAGGACTGATGGCATTGTGCTGGATCAGGAAAGAGAGGCATCCCTAGGTGATAAAAAGAGATGCTCTGAGCCCCAAGCAAGCTAGCGGCCAGCAGTTGGTCAAATTACAGCTCCTACTGAAGTGCAGTAATACAGTACCCAATAATGTCCCTCAGATGTGGATGCTGGTCCAGACAGAAAGTGGCACTCCTGATTGGTCAAACAAGCTGGAAGAGGCATGGCTTGGTTCAGGAAGGCCTCCAATTGGTTGTGCAAGCCAGTTGGCAGAAAAGGCTGGTATCTGCAGTTTGGCAAGTTCCAAAGCAGAGATGACTGTGAATCCTCAGATGGTGTGGTGCAGGATAGGGGTTAGTTGGCCCAAAAACTCCAACAGAACTCCAGATTGTCTTGTACTCTGCGGAGGCAACACACACACACACAAAATCCCTTCTTCTTAGGTACTTTATTGCAAAATACAATGGAATAATGTGAACAGGAGGCTACTAATATGAGATTTATGGGTACTGAACATGTGGCACCATTGGAAAAAGAAGGTGACAGAGCAAAGTGCCTCCTACAAATGGAATCCTTCTGGATATTCACACTTAACTGTGTGAAACCTCAGGGACTCAATGACCAGTGGGATATTAAACCCTACTTAAAAAAAACTGAAAGAAAAAGGTATCACTACGTTTTCTGTTACAATAGTATCTTGATTTGATGCCCATATGATTTATAAATTGAAAAGATATTTTGTTATCTGTTTGGACATACTAACCCTATGGCACAAAAGAATGCTACCCAATAATCACCCCCAAAAAATGCTAACATGTTGTATGATGTTTATCCTGTTTGGACATACACAACCCTATGGTACAAAATAATGCTTCCCAATGGTCACCCTGAAAACATGTTGTTATGTTATATGATGTTTATTTACAATGTTGGGCATATAGGGAATGCCAAAATATCTGATTAGTTATTTCACTAACATGTCCATTAAATAAAACTTAAATTTTCCTTTAAAGAGATTTTTTTCAAGTTTTGATGGTAATCATACTTTTTATATGGAAATTTAGGAATGTTATGGTTGATAAAGGTACTATGAAATGAGCACTTTAATGACACTTATTGCCTGTTTCTTTCTTGTAGGATACTTGCATCCAGTCTCTTCCTCCCCACACCTTAGAGATGGTGGCATGTGCAGGAGTTATGCCTTGAGACACTGAAACAGCCCATCTCAAGCTTATCTTCTATTCCTAAGGAGATGGCTATTTGTGCAGCTTGCATGCTGTGAGACACTGTAACAGCCCTCCACCTGTCTCTTCACTTCTTTCCTTTGTTGGATGTTCATTGTTAAAATTCATGTTTTATTGTATTAGGCATAAAAATTAAAGTTAAAACAGAGATTTTTAATGTCTCTACTTCTACATTTTAAAGATATGAAACAGTGTGACTCCATCATTCTGATTTCTTTTTCATTAATTTTATTACAATTGCTCATCAGTTTATCTATATAAATTAAATTTTAGTTTAAAAGAGAACTCATGTCTCCAGAGAAGCCACTCTCCCTGATGAAGGGTTCTCATACCCAAAGTGCTGGGGTCAGGAGTGGATATCTGTCTCTCCATTCACATTATTCTGTTGCATTTTGCAATAAAGCACCCAAGAAGAAGGAATTTTGTGTGTATAGCCTTTACAGAGTACAAGACTATTTGGAATTCTATCTGTAGCTGAAGCCTGATGTGGAGAGCAGGGCTGGCAGCTTTGAGCTGGATTAGGAAAGACAGGAGTCCCTAAGTGGCAAAAAGATCCCCTTTGAGCCTCGGGCAAACTAGCAGCCAGTAGTTGGTGAAATTACGGTGGCATATGCTATAGTCTATATTTAGAAATACAGCTACATCTTTAATATAGTTGAGAAGTAGTTGTTTTTCACTTTAAAAACAAAAAAAGAAGAGGGGGTGCTAGAGAGAGCTAGATGAACGCTCACGTTTCTCATTTGCTCTGCTACAGTCAAAGGTATAACCTGCTTCAATTACTGCTGTAATAAAAACTTTCGGCTTACTAGCTTCTTTGTGAGCTGTAGGAACTTACACTGAATGCTTTGAAGTTAAAGGATGCAGTGAAGTTTGTGAAATTATGGAAAATTTCATCTCTCCCAAAATGAATATCAGAAAGGCAGCTCTACCTCAGGGGGCAGCAAGTGTGCAGCTCCTGATTCGACAGACCTCCCCAGCTACGTTGTGCCCAGAAGGCAAAAAGGCAAAGAATCCACAGAAGTTGATTTTGGCTTCGTTGCAAGCTTTTTTAGTGGAGATGCAAGGTGATATAAGGGAATCATTCAGCAAAATCCATTTATCACTCTATGAGATATCGCACTGTTGTGGAAATATAGAAAAGAAAATGAGTAAGCATGAAGAATGAGTGGAGATGGTAGATAAAATGGCAGAACAACTTGCTGCAAGGGTTTTAACAGTGTAGGTGGCTATAAATGCCTCAGTCCATGAACAAATACATACTATGTCAAAGCTGGAAAAAATGGAGAACACCCTGTTATTGAACTTGTGGCTGATTGGGCTTACAACGTGTATTCCTTCTCCAGAATTGAAAACGGAGGTTGAAAAAATCCTGACTAAGGCTTTTTCTCCCAATCAACAGGTGATATTGGAGTCTGTATTCAGACTGCAGTCAAAATCTAGCAAAACAACGGATACTTTAACAAATTATGTTATTTGCACATTTTTGTCTTTGGATCAAAGAAATAAGATATGTGTTGCCAACTCAAAGAAAGGTTTTATCTATGAAGGTCAGAAAATTCATGTGTATGCAGATTTTTGCTTGACGACACAGAGGAGAAGGAAGTGTTTCTTGAATTTGATATCTGAATTTTATCAGTCAGGGGTTACTGCAGTGTTGTGAGCCCCTGCAAGGTTAAAAGTTTCATTTCAGAATAAAGATTACTTTATCGAAGATATTGATGCAGCTAAAGCTTTTTACGACAAGAACATTGCCCTTCCTACTGATATGGACTCTGAGTTTTCTGAAAAGGAAGATCTGGTGGACTACATGCAATATATTCCAATGTCAACATGAACTTATTTTCCCCTTTTTCTTCATTTTTTTTGCTGAGTGATTTACTTTGTTTTCAACTTGCCCATTATTAGTGATTTTTTTTCTTATTGCCACACAGATATTTCTCTTGGTAATCTTTTTATAGCTTGGAGTATGGGAAACACAGATAATAAAATGGAATAGTTATAGAAGCTCTTAGCATAAATATGGAAATAACAATATAATTTATTTTTACTTCCCCACAAAAAATGTATTTTATATTTTTCGATATCTCTCTTTTTTTTCCTTTTTGAGATGGACTCTGTTTTCTTTGTTGTATCATTTATTAAAATACTTTCTCTCTGAATAAAAAATACAGTATAAAAAAACAAAACAAAAAAGATATGCCAGGTAATTGTGATTTTATCCATGATAAGAGATGACATAATTTAGTTTTAGAATTATATGAATCCAGGCATGGCTTTGTATGAATTATGAGGGGCTAAAATAAGAGATGGCATCAATTAAAAAAAAATAGGCTAACTAGAAATAAAACACAGTTAACTTTCTTCTATGAGCAATAGTATGACACAACAAAATGCTTCATACACTTGAAATGGCATACAAATGGAACTGGCAATGCAGATATCAGTGAGTGATCGGTTGTTTATTGTAATATTGTAGGTATATTTATGGTTTTAATGTATAATGAAGATTACTTGTTTTAATGATGATTGTTAAGACACTGAGCTCTGGAAGGGCACCTGGTACAAATAAAGTTTTACATATTTACTTACTTATTAAATGAATAGCTGCACACAACAAGCGATTGATGGTGCAACAATGAATCACCACATACAACTGTATATGGTTTCATCACAATATACTAGGTGACTGATGAAGAAACGGCTTGGTCTGAGTCAGTCCTGTAAATTTTCACCCAGAACTGTACTCGCTGTCCTTTTCCTGCAGTGGGATTCAATCTTGCAGTGACCCCCACATTCATTGGTTGGAATATTAATGTACAGTTCAAGTGTAAAATAATAAGTTGTACATTTTTTAAGAGCAAGAGGTTTATGTATTGGGGAATTTTCTCTTAGCATGGCAGTTTCCCTTCTTTACATCTTGATGTCCAGATATTGCAACCAGCTATGAAAAATGTCTGCTGTCATCCATGCTTTTCCATTTGATGAGTAGATGACAGTCAGGACATCCACAATGACCATGAAAAAGTGTGGCTTCTTTGACTTTCTCACTATAAGCAGAGGCAGCTTCTCTGTACTGCAAGCAATGGGCACACACCATTATTGAAATGTGCTCCTTTGTTTTTTTATGCTGCAAGGATGTTTTTAAGCATGATGGTTCCATTTGGAAAGGTGGCATGAAAGAACAATGCTGTTTCATCCCACCGAATGTCTTTAGGGACATAGTGACAAACCACAGTAGGCAGGGGTATCAGCAACTACACTGTCCAAAGCAGCCCTCTTGCCATGGAGCTTGTGGTACCTTACGCATTGCTGCTCCTTTCACCTGGACAATGAGCCAGGAGAGGGCTCAAATGTAATTCTTATCCAAACTGCTAATGGTTTCAGTTTTTCAAGAACCACAGAACATAAGACATAATAAACCACCAAAGCAAGGCTTGCTTGAGTTTCACATCCTTTCCATCTGGCTTGCCTTTTCAGTACTGATGTTTGCCTTTTAAGCACTCGTTTAGGATGGCTTCTTTGGTACTGACCATGTGGCTGATTCTGGCACATCAATCCAAACTCACTCACCATAAGCTTAAGCCTGTACCCAGGGATGTCTACCTTATTGAGCAGCTAACATTATTGGCAACTGATGGGACCTTGCATTATGGTGTGTGTGGTGTGTGTGAGTGTGTGTGTAAAGGGGGTGGTGGTTCTGTAACAGCAGCAATCTATTTAGTTAGTTAGTTGATTATGCATGTATATATGTATTTATTGAGTTATTGACTTTTGTGACCAGATGAGTTTGCATCCCTTGTTCAGGAGCAGCCCAGGATAAGTTAGATACAATAGGATGGTGCAGAGAGTGTGAACAATGGTAGTTATAGTTTGTATAACAGTTTTCACTCTGAACAATAACAATTCATATCTTCAGTTCAGTAAGACAAAGTGCAGCAATGCAGTTTCACAATATACAGTACATTACAAACACATTCCAGCTGCAGCCTAGGCATCATGAGTTATGGTTAGCACCTCAGCCCACTTCTAACTTTGCTTGTGTATATTTAACAGAGTCCATCTGACTTCAATTTAAAATGTAATTTTCAATTTCCATTTCAGCACAATTTAATTTCAGATAATTCATATCTAATATGGTTTGCAGATAACAGCGTGAGTTGCACAAAAGCCATCTTTTCAAAGGAGGATGGTCCAAAGCAAGTTTCTGTTTCACAGTTCTGGCTACATAGAGATCCTTTGAAATTATGGCTTTTGTGCGAATCACGCAGTTATCTAAAGACAGTATTAGATACATGCCTGGAGATTGTTCAGACACGTAATTAAAATTTGAACATGATGACAGTATGCTGTATGAAATGAAATTGTGCTGAAAATAAAATTGAGTATTACATTTTAAACTGAAGTCAGAGTGACTGTTGGATATGCACAAGCAAAGTTAAAAGTATGCAGAGGTGTAGAGATGGCAGAACCTCAAAAGGCTTAGAGGTTCTAAAAGGTTCTGATAATACAGCTCTGTAGAATGGGAACATTCCAAATCAGTGGAATTTTGATATTATTCAGCAACATTCTGTGAAATTTCATTGAATTTCATTGGAATTTTGTGGAATTTTTAAAATTTAGTAAGTTGTTTATAACTCAACAACTGTTCAAGTAAGAGACAACACTTTGGAATATACACTCTTTGATTCTATGGCCATAAACATGCCAAATATAATGTAATTTTGTGGGATTGTTTCAAAATTATGGGTACTCAAATGTTGTCATTTTGTTTGTGCGTAATTTCATGAACATTTTTTACCTGCATATACCTTAACCATCTATTGGGTCAGGGATTTTAAGTTTGGCATGATTTCTTGATGATAGGTGTTCTAACAATGTGCCAGATTTTATGACAATATGATGCATCGTCTCAAAATTATATGTGCTCAAAATCTGTCATTTTATTTTTTTCAGGAAATTTCATGAAAAAATTTCATCTGCATATAACTGAGGCACCTTTGGAGATATCCATGAGTAAATCAGTATGCATAACCTTTTTGTAATGCTTATAAAATTGTCTAAATATGGAGAGACTTAGATAAGAGATTTTTATGTTACAGGGGTTCAAAACTTTACTATGTAAATATTTGCAAAACTTTGTGAAAACTATCAAAAATGTGGATGTTTGTAACTTCTCTGCTCTTGCATGCATAGAGTTAACATTTGACATGTATATCCATAGTCCATGTATCCTGGTGTCTAACACAGCTGGATAAACTGGTTAAGCAGTTTTAATTTTGCAGAAGAAAAAAAATGAGTAGTAACATTTTCTCACATATTTACGATAGCATATTCTGTAGATGAAGCATCCATAAAACATTTTTTGTAGAATTTAACATTAATAATGCACATATCACTACTTCATTTGTTAATCTGTGCTAAGCTTTTTGCAGTCCTGCTGTTCCCTACTGGGTGACTACTAACCCCCACCCATCCTTAAGCATATCCAGTTTGACTCAGTAGAACTACTGATCCCACTGATACCCTCTTTGATTTTTACAGTCACAAATTCCCTTAAAACATGAGTCACCTACTCCTTTTTCTATCAACCTATCTAGTTGGAATAGCCAGAATTCTTTCTTCCTGCTCCCAAGACATTGTCTTCCCCCTCTGCATCCTTTTGAGTACCTCTAAGTCCTAGACTTGTATGTACACCAGGCTCCCTGGATCATACATTTATTGGATGTGATCCTTAAATATCCTGCATTCAGGCTGGAATAGGAATTGTTGATGCTCTGGCTTTCTTGTTCCAACCTGGGGTTTACCACTGTTGTGCTACCCAGCTCTGCTGTCGTTGTCTTATTAAATCTGTGCATCTAACTCCAGAACCTGGTCACCCTCTGTGCTACCTGCCTCTTATACCCCTATCTTTTAATTAGAACCCCCAGATAAGGCTGAGTGAAATTATAAAATTCCAGTTTTATGGAATTTTTCATGAAATTCTGCAATTTTCACAAAGACTCATGGGATTTGGCTTAAAGTACAGATGTTATTTTGCAATTTCTTGCAGCAAGCAATTAATAAAATTGGCACACACATTTTCCTTGGAAGGTCTAAGAACCTACCAAATTTAACAATATTGCATTCTCTAGTTTTAAAGTTTCAGGGGGTTTATACATTTGTGGTTTACATTCTTGCAAAATTAAATGTTTACATGTTATAGTTTGACTACTTTTAATTCAATTCCATTTAAAGCTGAAAATATGAACTTTTTCAGAAATGATCATGTGATATAATAGTTTAAGTGTTTTATCTCTGGTTAAATTTGGAGATGTAGTTTTAAAATTAGAGGGAAGTAACTGAAATTTAAAATGTTGGCAACATGTTTGGCAGGCTATAATGCAGTCCCATTTAAAGCTAGAAATCTGAAATTATGTGCATATATAAATGTAGTGACAACCTGTACACCTGATATTTTTTGTAATATTTCAGTGAAAACCATCAAAGTTATACTAAAATTACAGAAATCCAAATTTTGGCAAAATATTTGGCTACCTATAACACAGCTCCCATTAAAGCTTGAGACATAAAAATGGTGCATATATACATTCTATGTGTGTCTCTAAATCCTGATATTGGGTAAAAATTTGGATAAGAAATGTTAAAATTATATCAAAATAACTAAAAATGTAATTTTGGTTAAATGTTTGGCCGTGCATAACTCTGCCCCCTTTCAATCTACAACTCTGAAATTTTGCTCACATTTGTAATTCATTGTAAACTACTCACATTTCAAATGTAGTGTTATATGGTCACACTTTTTTAAAATTATAGCAAAATAAATGAAATTTAAAATGTTGCAACAGTCCGTGAAATTTCTACGAATTCCACAGAACTGGAATGATCATTCTGTGGGTGTTCCATGGATAGAATTTTATGTTCTGCACAGCTCTAACAAGCAAAAAAAAAAAAAAAAGGTTTGGATGCTTATCTGAACCTTTTATAACCTTTATTGTTTTATGGTAACTGTATGTGAACAATTTGTTTTAAACAGCTTTTAATCAACATAGCTGTAAAAAAAAGCAACTAAACCACTGTTTAGTAGTAACAAACAGCAAGATTAGTGAAATGAGATGAGGCATGAATAATGTGACTGTGGATGTGCCTACTAGGGGTGCCAGTGCAGTAATATATGCATAATAAACCTCACAACAGGCACCGATGACCCACCTCTAATGTGATGATGATGATGATGATGATGATGAGGGCTAAGGGCGTGGGGGCCATCTTCTGGACCCACCTTCACCTGTCCAAGTGCCAGGGTCCATTTTTCCTTTTTCTGTTGCTCTCAGAAATGCAGACTTGCAATGACATCCATTGCACAATGGGCGCACTCCCACACCCACCTGCAGGATGTCTGCCACAGCCTCCAACTCATCAGCATGCTCCCAGCAAGTTGTGGTATCCCCAGTCTCCACTGGGAGCCACAGTAGTCATGGGAGACACAACCCACCCACCCCCAGGTGAGGAGAATAGTCATCGGGATGCTCAGTCCTCTCCTGTCCCTGCTGACCCCTGACAACCTGTGCTCATTCCCAAACCCAGCATGGGATTATACTGTTGCAAGACATTATGCTGCAGCAATATACCGCACTTCCAGTACAGCACAATATATTGCCAGCTGCATAAGTGTTTAATTTGTCAGAGGCTCTGCCCCCACACACCCATTATGGGGGTTACACCCCCAACCCCCTCCAACTAAAATAACTAGCTCGGGGGGGGGTTAATAGTTAAAATCATACATAGTGTGAAAAAAGGATCCTATGCATCTGGGACCGGGAATCAAACCCCAGTCCCAAATGCTCTGCCTGCCTCCCTTGCTGCCAGTGGCTCATCCCATCAAGCCACGGCAGCTGCTCAGTGGACCCTTGTCCCAGCAGGATTCTTATCCTGTACTGGGAAGAGTGAGAGGGTGCACTACCACGCATACATCCTTTCATGGTTTTGCACCCTAACACTCTTCCTTGCCACACTGTTCCTGCTGTGTAGTCATGTCATGTGCTGTAGAGTGTACAACATATTGACCCAGTAGGCCTGAAACCAGATCACCGGTGTGTCACGAGGTGTGGTGTCTAGCGCCTCAACCCTCAGTACCAATGGGCTATCCTGAGTCTCATTTTTTGTAGACAGGGATATGTTTGGCACCACAACCGCTCTCAGTGTGGAACGTGACATGAAGCAATGTGGGAGAAGATAATGCACCAGGCAGTCTGAAAGTCACCACTTCACTACATTAACTACTACCACTAATATCAAGGGGAAAAACAGAACTAGCAGCATTTTTAAATGTAATCAGTCTTGTTAAGGTGCATTTAGGTAAATGATCCCCTCAGAATGAGTAAGCAACTGTGTGAGAACAGGGACTTTTCTTCCACAGTTGCTACAAGTACAGTCATGTCATGTACTGGCTGCACCTCCCACCCACCCATAAGATGATTATGATTTGGTCCAAAGACAGGCAAGTCCTAGATCTATATTTCTTTTTAACAAGTTTCCTCTCTGAAAATTGAAAGCTGATGTTATTATTAATCCACAGATGCAGGCGCAGCATAGGTACTGCTGCCAGTGTCATCTTCAAGATTAGCATTGCATATGTAGCCAAAGTTCAGCAAGTTAACCTTCAAGAACGTTAGTTTCTCCACATTGTCAGGTCTTAATCTTGTTCATTTATCAGTCACAACATTCCCAGCAGAGCTAAATAAACATTCGGAACAGACACTCCGGGGTGGACATCCAGAACACTTACAAGTCAGGGTAGCCAACTTTAGCCAGCATGATTTTTTCTGTTGATAGTAAGCTAAAACGTCATCCTAAATACTGATGTTGGGGTCGGACAGATATGCATCTACCATGCTTACTACTGCACATGCATTTTCTCCTTTGTGGAATTTCAGTGTCCTGCAGCTGGCACCAGATGTCAACTTCTCATTGTCTGCTTCTGTGCTGTTTTTTGGAGCAGTCTTTTGAATTTGAGGTGTTGTTATAGTACTGCTTCATAATGCTAATGAAACCTCATCTACTGCATCAGTCAAAAGTTGCCTGTAATTCAACTGCTCTGAATCCTCAGGAACCACATCAGGAAGGTGTCTGTTCTGGAAACATGGATCTAGCAATGTTGCTAAGAGATATTCCTTGCTCCGTGTCATGGCTGATAATTTCTCATCATTGCTAAGTCTGGAAAGCGTGTTATTGACTAGAGATTGGTTCATATCTAAGTTGTTCCTCATTTTCTCCAACCTTTTTTTTGAGAAGTAGAATGAGTGGAATAACTTGGCTAAGGCATGCTTTTTCTGCACTGACCTCTTGTAGCACTCATGAATGGTTTCAGAATGTGACTCAACTGTTCCAGCAGAGACCATTGAGTAGAAAGGAGTACAATGCCCTCCCCGATATCATTGTTCATGATATACTCAGTGATAGCTACCTTTGTTCAAGGATACGCTCAATCATAAAGTGAATTGAATTCTACCTTGTTGGTACATCCTGAACAAGGTGAAGATGAGGAAGGTGAAGATGACGAAGACCTTTGTCCTTCTGGATATCAGCAAAGATGTCATGGGCTTTTACTGAATGGTTGAAGCGGCCACACACTTTGTGCACTGTTCCAATGGTGGTTGATATTTGTCCATCATTATTCAGGAAGCTTAAAACAATTAGGTTAAGAAAATGTGCAAAACAGTGTATATGTACATAGCTGCCATCATGAAGTGCTTTTTGTAAATATTTGAATCATTGTCAGCAACAAAAAAAAAACTTTCAAACCTGTGAAGTGACCAAAGCAGTAAATAGTATTTCCTGTTCTTACTAAATGTGCTGTACTGTGTGTGTGTCTTGAAAGTGACATACATGGAGAACTGCCATTTTCTGAAATGTGACTTTTTTTTTAGCTCTGAGTGATAGTAGTGGTAGTAGTAGTAGTAGTACTGGTTGAAGTGGTAGGAGTATCAGCAGGCAGACTGGTATGTAAGGATGATGGTGAATTGCCCGTAAAAGTGACCCAGTGTGCAGTAAGAAAAAGATAAGCAATGGTTTGGGTGCTGATCCTCATACCAGTAGTAAAGAGAACTACCTTGTCCTCAGCCTCTTAGAGACCATGTCTTACTTGAAGTATTAAGCTGTCATTCATCCTGGGCACAGTAGTTATGGAGATGTATTTTCTCCTTGGTATTAAATATCATGGCTCTAAGTATTCTGTAAGCCTTCTGAAACCCATATCTTCCACAATAGAGAATTATTGCAAATCAAGTACAATCATTTATGCTATTTTACAGTTTGTTGCCAGTGCTATGAGATGATTTTGTGAATATTTAGACTTTTTTTTCTAAAACTTCTTTTAACTTCAATTGCCTCTTATCAGGGTTAAAGTTAAGCTTGGCTGAGGGTGTTGTATAACTAACATGCCATGCCTGGTAAAACAGAATACCTTACAGACCTTTTCAGGAATGAAAACTACCAGCCACTACACTGCTTCCTGGGTTAAGTAGATTAACAGATGCCACATAGATTTCAATAGCCACAGCTACAGCAAGAGTTTATAGATAAAATTAAAATCTCAATTTAGGAGCTGAGCTCGGACTCAAGCATCCGTACTCCAGCAGTGAACTTGTAGTCTGTCTCCAGGTACAACTGTAAAATTAAACTCTTTTTTTTGTCTCACTGTATTCCACCCCATCCTGCAATGCCTGCAGTTTTAAACTGTCTAAATTTCGTCTCTCCATTGCAGTGTTCCTTTTACACGTGGTACTACAGTGTTGCAATATCTGTATTTACTCTGTTCACTGCTGCCCAACACCCAGGTGGAATGCAGTATTGATCTATTTACCTTTCTTTCCTTACTTTTAGCCTACCCCACTCACCTGTGCATGACTGCAATGTTAAACTATGCAACTGTTGTGTTTACCTGGTTAAACTGCATTTTTCCTTACTACAAGTTATTGTCCTCTCCCTAAAATCTTTTATCATGTTTGCTGGCATGCAGTTGATGTACTATGGTTTTGAGGTGTGTTAGGTGCTGTGTTTACCTGTATGTTCTTACAAAAATTGTGTCTGTGGTTTTAAACTGACTTTTCATGCCATTGTGTTTGACATGCTATACTTGGGTGAACCATGTGTAATTTTAAACTGTATTCATGACTTATTGCAATCCACTCCATTCCCAGAAATTGGCACTGCTATGGTTACCTGTTGTGTGTGTAATTTTAAACTGCCTATATCTTTAAACTGCATTTTGTGCTGTGGGATTTAAATTAAACTGCATTTTTCCCTTACTTCACCTCAACCCCCTTCCCTCAGGTCATTCAACTGTGTATTCTTAGGCTACATCTTTGTGCTGTTTTGTTTAATTTTGGACCTTTGAGTAAACTGGGTGTGCTTCTTGACTGGATTATTTTTTGATTGCCTGCTGTTGTGGTTGATTGTTTAAACTACATTTTAAAGCTTTCCTATAACCTGTACCACCACTCTCAATCCTTTATGGTGTATTACTAACTTGCATTTAAAATTTTGTGGACTTAAAAGACTTACAAAGGTTAAAAATTGTGGCTGTGATTTTAAATTGACCTTTACTTCTCTTATATTTGACATTCTATGCTTGAGACAACTGTATGTAATTTTTGGACTGCATTTTTGGATTTAGTGCAAACTCACCCCCAGCCTTCAAAATTTAAACTGTTGGGTATGTTTGCTTAATTCAGCACATTATATTCATCATCTCAAACTGTATTGTGTACTTTAGTGTTTCAGTTTAAATTACATTTCTTCCTCTTTTCTCAACTCCTCACCCACCTCGTCTTGAGAAAAATTATTGCCTGCCTGTTTCCCTTTTACTCAACTTTGTGTATTTTTAACCTGCATTTTTGTACTACTGTGTCTCATTTTAAGTTTAAACTCAATTGAGTGTTGTTTTGGGTTGCGTTTTATTCATACTGACTATATTCAGAAAAACTGTAAACCCCTTTGTTAATCCTTTCTCCCTGCCCTCCCCTCCCACCCCCCAACAGTTGTGGCAATCCTCTTTAGCTTCCTGCATTTGCCCAGACTGTAAAGCCTTTGTTAATGACTGATGGGACCACAGCAGAAAATGTCAGATTTGGACATTTCTGATGTGAACTCTGGCAGCACCAGATCTAGTGCTAATTCTGACTCCAGTCTGGGATTTAGCACAGGCCCTAGGTGACAGAGAATTCATACTCTTTATAAAATATGCATCAGAAACACTAAGAAATAACTCATCCCACTGACAATCTTAAGGAATATTACACCTTAATGGCAGCCCCGGGAAGCAGAGCACCCCTCCAGCAACACTCACTAAAGAGCAGAGCACCTCATCAGAAGCACCAAGGATTAGAGCACCCTACTGGCAGCATCACAGGTTAGTGCATTCTCCTGGGGGCACCAGATAACAGTGAAACATAGAAACATATACTTTGACGGCAGATAAGGACCACTTGGCCCACCCAGTCTGCCCATTTCCCTACCTATTGGATAAGCTGCAGATTCTAGTTAACCAACAGCCTACTTCCTGCAACCCCCCACTATAATTGCCTTATGTCTGTCCCATGCATGTTTGAATTCCCCCACTGTTTTAGACCCCACAACCTCTCCAGGAAGGCAGTTCCATGCGTCCACCACTCTCTCCATGAAAAATAATTTCCTCACATTACCCCTGAGCACGCCCCCTCTAACTTTAAATTGTGCCCCCTTGTTCTTACACATCTCTTTTTCTGAAAGATGCTACCCTCCTGGACTTTGTTGATTCCCTTGAGGTACTTAAAAGTTTCTATCATGTCCCCTGTCCCTCCTTTCATCAAGGGTATACATATTAAGCTCTCTGAGTCTCTCTTCATATGGTTTCTGATGTAGACCCTGCACCATTTTAGTTGCCCTCCTCTGGACTGCTTCCATCCTGTCTATGTCCTTGCATAGATGAGGTCTCCAAAACTGCATGCAGTACTCCAGATGGGGTCTCACCAACTGTCTGTATAGAGGGATAACCACTTCCCTTTTTCTACTTGTGATGCCCCTCCCTATGCATCCCAGTATCCCCCTGGCTCTCCTTACTGACTTCTCACATTGCTTACCCACCTTTAGGTCATCTGATATGACTACACCCAGATCCCTTTCCATTATTGTTGTCATTAGTACCTCCCCTGCTATTGTGTACTCTTCTCCTGGATTTTTATTTCCCAGGTGCATTACTTTGCGCTTCTTTGCATTGAATCTAAGTTGCCATATGTCTGACCATTCCTCCAACCTACCAAGTCCCTTCTCATCCTTTCTACCCCCCCCTTGTGTATCAACTCTTTTACAGATATTTGTGTCATCTGCAAAGAGTGCATCCACCAAAGCTCCCAGCAGCAGAGCAGCACAAGATAGTGATGCACCTCACTAGCAGCAGAGAGTGATGCCTTTCACTGCAGAAATAATATTTGTTTTCTTTATTTTGCAGACTTTACATGTCCCTTCACTTTATCAGATAAGTGGCAGCACCAAAGAAAAGCACACTCTAAGACAGCACCACTGAATAGTTCACCCCCAGTGGTAGCACTGAGGAAAGCACACTCCACTGATAGCATCAACAAACAGTGCACCCCAAAAGTAGAACCAAGGAGCAGAGTATCACACCAGCAGCATCACAGAGCAAGTGCATCCCCACCAGCTGCACTAGGGAGTCTTACACTCTAATGCCAGCACCAGGAGTGATGCATCCCATTGACAGCAATAGGAAGTGCCCCCCCCCCCCAAAAAAAAACTGCATGTTTAAAATACATTATCTTTCTTTTGCAGGTCTGGAGTATCCTTTTACTTTATCACATAAGCAGGAGCACCACACATAATTAATGCTTTTCAATGGCAGCAACAGGAAGACCAACCAACAGCACCAGATAGTTACAGGCCTTACTGGTAGCACAAAGATGTGGCTTAGTTTCTCCTGTGATTGAAATCCATTGATAACAATTAGCAAGGATGCGATTCAGCACTGCTGGCATTTATGGTTCATTCTACTGTATGTACAGTATCTATGAGGAATTGTGGCTGATTCTGAGTTACTAACCATTTGCTCTTGTAGCTACAGAATCACGGCTAAAACTTATTCAGTTCTCTTAGAGATGACTTGAAGAGAAAACTGCCCATTGAAGTGCTTGTTAATGTCTGCACAGATTGTGCATTCAGTATGACAGTCCATATCAAGCGAGACAGAAGTGTTGGCCTTGCTGAGTAAATATGGTAGGGTGCACTGTAATTTGTACACTTTTGCATGCTCTGCTAGTTCAGACTTTTGCACATTTGTATAGGATGATAAGTGCATCACTGTTGTAGTAAATAATTGATAAGTTACACATTTTTGTTTCTTTTTGTGTAGTGTTCTAATTAATTAACATATGGCATGCTTTATTCAAACAGCACTGTGGAATAAATTTAGGCAAATTGAAGTATTACAAAGGACTTCTGCTATGGATACACTCACATGGCTCTCTGGTGATCATACCAGTCATGGCAGGTGGACATGTAGAATTCAATCCCAAAAAGGTTGGAGACCCCTGATATACTGTAGCAAATGTACCCTGCCTCATCATCCCTTTTTAAGACAGTAGGGGAGGTTAGTTTTCAGCACAGGTTTTCTATGAGCTTCTCCAAGAAATGGCATCTTGGAACATTCTGGAGATGTTAGCATAGAGGTATGTTACATGTGTGTGGGGGGGGTAGTGAATTATGCCCTTGAATACATTGCACAATTTATAATGAATAATGCAAGGGGATGGTGTGAATTAGGAGAATTTAATGCACACCTGAGGTGTGGAATGCTACAGAAACCTTGGCAGCAAAGCTCAATGGGTTTATAAAAGCATCTCACAGAGGGTGTGCATTAAATTCAAGTATGCACACCACTCCATGCTTTATTTTTTTGTAATTTCTGGTGAGCAGTTGTTTCCACGCAGAAACTATAAAAATGTAAGTATTGTACACTAAGAATGCAGGGTAGTATAAACAACAGGTCGACTGTCACCAGAATTATCATTTTCAAAATAAATTTATTTAATATAACTTACGCAGAACATCTGAAATAAGTGAAGTGAGAACATAAGTATTAGAAATGTGTTTGAGGCAGCAAAACAGAAAATGGGAATCCAGACTCAAGACATGCTCCTGAAAATGCCAGTTTTTCAAACATTGAGAAATCAGTGAGGAAACTACATTGTTTTTAGGACTGTGCTGTCAACATTTCAATTTTGTGTTTCAAAGTCCACAAAAGGTGTTCTAAATTAAACAAAGTACAGTTAACTTATCAAGGAATGATGGTTTCTTCTTCTGTCTCCATTTCCATGGTATGACTCTGATGACAGTCTAATTTTTCTTACTGTGATATTTATACTACCCTGCATTGTCAGTGTACAGTACAGTACTTTCGTTTTTTATAGTTTCTGGCTGGTATGTTTTGATTTGCAATTATTTTATGTGAGGGGGCAGGAAGATCAGTAACTTTTTCAGAGATACTTCCAGTGCCCAAGGCAAGCGTGACTAGAAAGCTGAGAATAGAGGAATTTAATGGATGGCTAAGAACCTGGTGTTGTGCTAAAGGATATGGGCTGTTGGGGGGATGGGGAGGGACCTGGAAGGACAGTAGTCTCTGTGCCAAGGACAGACTACACTTGAGTGAGGAGGGAAAGAAAGTGTTGAAACAGATGATGGAGGAGTACATAGAGGAAGTAGGGAATTTAAACTAGGAGTGGAGGGTGGTGATTGGGCAAGAGAAATGCAGAGACCACAGGTTGGGAAACCATATGAGCTTACCCCCCATAACAGTGACAAAGGACAAATGGCAAGTTCTATTGGTGATGCTAGTAAAGGAGGGCAGGATGGGGGGGGGAAGGGTGGAAGGTGGTTACCCTTAATGCTAGGAGCCTTGGGAGGAAAACTGCAGAGTTACAGGTGCTCATGGCAGAGGGAGAGGTGGACATTGCAGCCATCACAGAAACATGGGCCACCCAATACAATGACTGGGACCTGTCTGTACCAGGGTACAGGTTATTTCTGTAGGGACAGGGGATTGGGAAAGGAGGTGGTGTGGCACTATATGTGAAGGAAGGACTGAAGTGTGTAAGGGAAGAAGGGGAGGAGGGTAGTATGGAGTTACTTTGGATGCAAATCCAGGATTCCAAGAATAGGATTCTTAGAATGGGAGTGGTGTACAGGCCGCCATCTCAGATGGAGGAGTTAGACAGGGAACTAGCGGGACAGATCAGGAAGATCTGCGAGAAGGGTAGCGTGGTGATTGTGAGGGACTTCAACATGCCAGGAGTGGACTGGAGTACCCCAACAACCAGGAACAGAAGGAAGCAGTTACTACTGGATGCCTTCCAGGACAGCTTCCAGCTGCAAATGGTCAGTGAACCAACCAGATTACGGAATACCCTTGACCTTGTGCTGGTAAATGGGGACTTTGTGAGAGAACTTATGGTGGAAGAACCACTGTCAGGGAGTGACCACCACTCAGTATGGCTCACATAGGATATGGGCAAGAAAGGAGTGGAATCTGGCACAAGAGTGCTGGACTTCAGGAGGGCCGACTTTGGGAGGATGGGGGAAGTTGTAAAAGGGTACCTGGTCAGAATTCAATCTAGTATGGACACTAACCAGAGGTGGGAGCTCATAAAGCTGGGGATAGTGGAGGCAACCAAAACCTGCAGCAAGCCCTAGAGCAAGAAGGCCAGTGCTAAGAAACTGAACTGGTTGAACAAGGAGGTCTGGGAAAAGGTAAGAAGGAAACAAGCTGCCTTTAGGAAGTACAAGAAAACAGGGAGAGGAGAGGGGAGGGGAGGACAGGGAGGAGTACTTGACGGAATTGAAGGAGGTGACATGGGCAGTAAGGGGAGCCAAGGCATCTACGGAACTCAGGCTGGCACAAGGCATTAAGAAGGGGGAGAAGGACTTCTTCAGGTACATCAGGGAGAAAAGGAGCTGTAAGGACCACATAGTAAGGATTAGGAAGGAGGGGGTTGGGTGGAAGCAGGGTGCGATAAGGCAGAAGCACTAAATGAGTACTTCTGCTCAGTATTTATTAAAAAGAAGAGGGGGGTGACACCCAAAGGGGGAGAAATGGCAGAAATGGGGAGGATGGGGTGACAGATGGGGAAATCATGGAGGGAAGAGTTCAGGACAGTTTGAAGGCACTGAGGGTGGATAAGACGCCAGGCCCAGATGGCATCCACCCTAGGGTACTGAAGGCACTGGCAGAGGTCCTTGCAGGACCTTTGGCAGACTTATTTAATGCCTCACTACATTTGCGGTGTGTACCTCAGGACTGGAGGATGGCTCATGTGGTGCCCCTCCACAAGAGTGGCCCCAAGAATGAACCGGGAAACTACAGACCAGTGAGCCTCACATCCATCGTGGGTAAGCTAATGGAGACTATCCTGAAGGAGAAGCTTGTGGCCCTTCTTGAGGCCAAAGGACTACAGGACAGCAGACAGCATGGCTTCATATGGGGCAAATCCTGCCAAACCAACCTGGTGGAGTTCTATGACTGGGTAGGTAGGCAACTGGAGAGGGCCATGCAGTGGATGTCCTGTATCTGGGCTTCAGTAAGGCATTCAACTCGGTGACACATGGAAGGCTGGGAAGTAAGTTAACTAGGCACAGATGCAGATGCAAAGCTTGTGAGATGGGTAGGGAACTGGCTTCAGGGAAGGCAACAGAGGGTGGTGGAGGGTGGGGAGATCTCACACCAAAGGGTAGTGACGGGTGGTGTACCACATGGCTTGGTGTTGGAACCAGTGTTGTTTGGGATATTCATTGCAGACATATCATTGGACGTCAAGAGCAAGATCAGTCTATTTGCTGATGATACCAAGGTAGGAGTGGTGGTAGATGACCTAGGGGAATGGCAGGGTTTGCAGGATGAGCTGGCAAAACTTGAAACCTGGTCAGACACCTGGCAACTGGGGTTTAATGCCAAAAAGTGCAAGGTGCTGCATTTTGGGATGAAGAACCCAAGGAGGAGTTACCAGCTGGGGGGTGCAGCTAGCCCAGACAGAGGAGGAGGAGGAAAAGGATCTGGGGGTGCTCATTACAGGGTCAATGAACAACTCGGCACAATGTAGGAAGGCAGCTGCAAAAGCCAACAAAATTCTGGGTTATATTGCAAGGGGTATATCCTAGAGGAGGGAGGAGGTGATTCTGCCACTGTATAGGTCATTAGTTAGATTGCACCTAGAGTACTGCATGCAGTACTGGCACCCGTATCTGAAGAGGGACATTAAGTTACTGGAGGGGGTGCAGCGCAGGGCAACAAAGATGATCAAGGGGCTGGGGGACTTATCATATGAGAGGAGGCTGAGAGAGCTGCACATGTACTCACTGGAGGAGAGGAGGGATGGGGGGACATGATTGAAACCCTTAAGTACATGAAAGGAATAAACAAGACAGGTACAGAGGGACTGTTCAAAGTAAGGGAGGGGAGGGACACCAGGGCCATGATATGAGACTGGAGGGAGGAAGGTTCAGGAGGGAGATGAGGAGACACTTTTTTACGGAGAGGGTAGTGGCTGGGTGGAATGTGTTACCTGCAGAAGTGGTATCCAGTAGAACAGTAGACAGCTTCAAAAGGGGATGGGACAGGACAAGGAGGAGGGTCAATGAAGGGGAAGGGTGGAAGGGAGGGGCAGCTGCAGAATAAGGGATACTAGCTGCACATTCGAGCAGACTTGATAAACCTCCAGGCCTTTATCTGCTGGCAAATTTTGTATGTTTGTATGTTCATATTTTCAAACACCTAGCAAAGTGATTCTCACACCACAGCAGGAAATGAAATCTACAGCGGCTGTGCCACTGTAAGGACTCAGCTTGTGCTATGAGTGTTTGAGGCAGTGCATGTCTACTGTAATAATCAGTTGGTTATTATGGAAATTAATATTTGGTTGAGCCCATTAAAAAAATTGTTCACCAGTTATTATATACAGTTATCTAATATTGTTGTGGTTGCTGGCTTTAGAAGTGTAAAAAATGTTGGTGTTGCACCATGCAATTCTGCTTAAAGTTGAAGCAGCATAACATTCTGTGGTGATTTGCATATGCAGCCCATGATGCTTTGCATTGTGTGGGCATGTGTGATTTTGTGTTTTCTTGAAACTTGGCTTCCCAGCCAAATGCCCTTTGGGGTAACCCTTGCCTCAGTGTTTGCGCACAGAGGTTCTTTGTCTTTTAAATAGTTTTTTTATTTTAATGGGTTCACCACAACAGAACCCAGACAGACCATCTTAGGGTAGCTGGTTCATTCCACTGGGGTGTCAAACAGACGAGATGTACTGATGAGTCCTGGTAGGATGAAACACGTGTCTATGTCATCTGTTAGCACCCTTTGCAAACTGTGTGAGAGGCCTCGGCACCATGCAATTCTGCTTAAAGTTGAACCAGCATAACATTCTGTGGTGATTTGCATATGTAGCCCATTATGCTTTGCATTGTGTGGGCATGTGTGAGTTTGTATTTTGGTGTTATACCACAGTATGCATTCTCTTTCTGTTGCATTTAAAATAAACATTGTATGATGACTGTGGATGATACTGTAGTTGAAGTCAGATGTCAAGTTGAAATACAATATGTTTTAAGTATACCTGGTGCATACATGAAGAATACTTGTGGTGTGCCCCACCAGCAGAATTACAGAACAGTACACACCACTAGTAGCGTCAAGAAGAATTACACCCCAGCAGCAGCATGATGTGCCCTCTTGGCAGCACCATGGAGCAGCACACTCCTTCAAACATCAAGAAGCAGTGCACACAAGACTTATTCCTTCCTTTGTCACAGTATGAATAAGAAAGAATTAACTGTAGAAATACAGTTACAAGTAAATAATATGCATTTTTTCCTTAGGCACTATTTTGAAGTCTACTTTTTAGAGAAGATCTACTCTACTCGATGTTAGCTTTTAAAAGTAGTCAACTTTTACTTTTTATACCAGAAGTACTTTCGCTTTTTGTTAATTAGAAGAATTTCTATCAAACACAATTAGAACAGTGTTTAGAACAGCATTCATCATGCCTTATTAGCTCTTTGACCTCACTGACATTCCACAACTAAAGAAGTAGACATGTTTCAGAGACACAGACCAGTGCAACCCAAGCTGTGTGCCCCTTTTGAAGCAAAAATTCACAATTTGGGTGCATGCTGCAGAGAACAAACTTGGCATGTCATGTAGTGTAGCCAGGTAATGTGGCTAACAGTATAATTTGCTATGAGTACATAATTTTTGTAGCTACTCTTTAAGCACTAAGAAATCTGAGGGAAATACCCCAGAAACATACATTTGAGTATAATCGTGTCAATAAAAAAATTATATTTACTCATTAAAGGCTTTTTTGGACAATCTGTTACTTTGCTAAGTTTGTTCTCTGCAGCAGGCACCCAAATTGTAAATCTCACCTTACTGAAATTACAGCTGATCAAGAGGAGCAACTTACTTTTGACAGATGGGTCATATAAGTGCTTGATATCACAATGAATATAGTCACAATGTTGACAGGTAAAAAGCTGTATAGCAGAATATGTATCGGCCTCAGGAAGAGTACTGTTCTTTTGTATCATGCTGATTCAGAATAACAGCATGTCTCCACTGGATGCCACAGCATTAAACTTTCGAATCTTGGTGCCTTCTTCACTGCTGCTTGCAGTCTGACAAGCTTGATTTTCAGCCCTCCCAGCTCCCCTCTCCCCAAGCCTTAATTAAATACACCTATGCTCCTCCCTTCCAACCCTACTCCCTTTTTATTGGCTGTAGAACTTGATAGGGGAGTCCATACTTCCTGTGCACAGTTTAGCAAGGTCTAGACTGTACCTTGCGCCTTATTCCTTCCTTATTTCTTCAGCTCATAGAGGGATAGTTATAAGTTCTATCCTGACCTCACATCTGTCTGTTCACCCTCATTGTTCCCATTTTCAGCCACTCTGATTTTCTGTTGCCCCCTTTTCTACCCCTCCCAATTTTCTTCATCATATATATATATATATATATATATATATATATATATATATATATATATAAAATATATCAGGCATTATAATAATGGCCAAATGTTTTCTTTCACACATCCCCTCCTACCTAGTGTTACTTCTTGCAGTTGTCTACTTCATATCCTTAACCATAATACAATCCCTGTGGCACAGTGAGCCTGTCACCCCACTTATTGTGACTCATGAACCCCTACGTGTGCACCTTCTTGTATCTTGTCTCCCTAAATGAGGCACTGCATATCTTGGACATTGGTACTTTAGAAAGTTGCTAATGGCTGCTAGCAGTACTAAATTCATAAAGTGACTGCTCCTGTCTGCAATCAGATACTTTCTTCTAGCGTTTCTCCTCTTAACCATCTCAGGTGATGTCGAGCCCAATCCTGGCCCAACTACTTCTTGTCCCCCACCATCACCATCAACCCATCAGCTCCCAAAAAGGATGAAACTAGCACATCTGAATGGTCAGAGTATCAGACCCAAAATGCTAGAGCTAGAAGCCTGGGTTAATCAACACACCCCGGACATCCTGGGTATTTCTGAGACATGGCTGAAGCCTTGCATTAAGCAACATGAGGTGGCACTATCTGGCTACAAGTGCTTCTGAAAGGATAGACTGGGTAAAAGAGGTGGTGGCATCCTCCTGTATGCCAAGGATAACTTACATGCAGCTGAAATACCAATATCTGACCCAGGACTTAACTTGGTTGAATCAATATTCCTTTCCCTCACCCTTGGCACTGTTAAGAAACTCTTGTTAGGATGTGTTTACCTACTCCCCAAGGTAACCACTTCCAGTCCTGCCCCTTGATTTCCTCCCTCACAAACCTTCTATGCCATTGCCTAATACTTTGTGGGGACTTTAATACAGACTGGCTCAGCCCTAGCTCCCACAGCATGCTTACCCCACTTGCTGATTCCAACCTGGCCCAACTTATTGGGGACCCAACTAGAATCAATAACAAGTCTAGTAATCACACCCTGCTTGATTGAATGGTTACTAACTGGCACACCCACACCAAGATCAAGGCAGTGGGTGTGCATTCTGACAGCATAAGTGACCATTCTCCTACATTTTGCATATGGTGCAACAATTCCCCAAACCTTCCACCCAGAGTTATCTAAGTATGGGATATGAGTAGGTTTGACCCCAATGCCTTCTCCACTACAGTCTTCGACCCCAATGCCTTCTCCACTACAATCCTTGACACAGACTGGAGCCCTATAAATACCATGTGGGAATTCGATCAAGCCCTCAATTTTTTTGTGTCAAAATTTACCAAAATTATCAACCGTCATGCTCCCATTAAGTCATGCTGGATAACGGGTTCGAAAGCACCTTGGCTATCTAAGGACTTGAGGAAGCTCATGTCTACGCGCGATAAAGCCTGGCAGACATATAAGGCCAGTGGGCTTCCTCAGATTGGCAATCATATTGCCAGATAAGGAAATGTGGAAAGAACTCCACCCAGAAAGCTAAACATCAGCATTTCAAGAATCTGCAAGCTGATCATCTTAGCAACTCAAAGGAATTCTGGAAGCAGGTTAATTTCCACCTAAAGGGCCATACCTCAGAAACCCCTTGTTCCATCGAAGCCCAGGGTACTGTATTCAATAACCCCTCTTCTACTGCAGATGGCTTTAATAAATATTTTACTGCTTTGCATAAATATACATCACTCTTTCCTATCTCTCCTTCTCCCTGTCCTGATCCCCTCTCATCCATTGATTCCTCAATCCACCATTCCTTTCATCTGAAACTGGCTATTCTTAATGAGATGCATTGGCTTCTCAAAAACCTGAAAGCAGATAGCTTACCAGGACATGATACACTCCAGCCAAAATTCTTCAAGCTGGGGGCTGATGCCCTCGCTCATGCCATTCGTGACCTTTTAAATTGCTCATTCCTATTTATTACCGTTCATGAGAAGTGGAAGGTAGTGGTGATTGTACCTGTACATAAGGACAGTTCCAATTCTACTGTTGAAAATGATCTTCCAGTCATGATACTGTACCCCTTAGCCAAAATCAAAGAGCGGATACTTTATGACCACCTGCAGGATTATCTAGAATTCCACCATCTGCTCTCAACCTCCCAGCATAGGTTCAGGAAAAACCACAGCACACTCACTGCCCTGATTAAAGTCACCTCAGACATATTCCAAAGAATGGACCATGGTAAATCCACTGGAGCAATCTTTGTGGACCTGACAAAGGCCTTCAACCTGGTTAATCATAGTCTTGTTTTACAGCAGCTGCACCTCCTTGGCCTTGATGCTGGTGCCCTTATTTGGACCCAATGCTACCTTCAAGGCTGCACCCAAAGAGTAAAGTGGGTGGGTTCACAATCTGACCCTCGAGTTATTACCCATAGCATCCCCCAGGGATCTATTCTGGGACGGTTACTTTTTTCACTCTTCATTAACTACCTCCTGGATAACTGTGGAGGGGCCTCTGTCCATCTGTATGCAGATGATGCTATCCTTTACTGTTCATCATCTGACTTAGGGTGGACCAACTCAGTGTTAACCTCTGACTTCCATACGCTTGATTTGATTTCTGAAAAAACAGCTCATATTTAATACTAAAAAAGCAAAGTGTATGGTGTTTTCCAAGCCTACCTCACACCCCCTTCCACCTCTGTTTGTTCCCTCCAAAACTGGGTCTGTTCTCAAAATGGTTAAGTCCTTTAAATACTTGAGTGGCACACTTGATCCCTCTCTTTCTCTTGACATGCATGTATCAGTCCTCACCAAAATTCTAAACCAAAAGCTTCATGTCTTATATTGAATTTGTCCCTTCCTCACTCTGCCCTCCAGCCACAAGATAGTGTCCACCCCTCTCCTCCCTCTCTTAACTGATGCAGACTCCCTGCTTCTCTCTACTTCCTCCACCATCATGTCTCATTTCACTCAGGTCTACCATAGAGTGGGTAGGTATGCTTTGTGGGTCAATGCTCAACATCACCACTGCGATGTACTGTCTTCCCTTGTATGGCTACCTTACAAATCAAAACGACAGTATGCTACCCTAAGCTTAACTCATAAGTTGGTACACTGCTATACTTCTCCCTGTCTTGCTGACATAATGCAACGTAAGCACCTATGGCACCCTCTCAGATCTGCCTTGCTGACCCTTCTCCTATTACCTAACACTCGGCTAGCCATGGCCTGGAGGTCTTTTGCCTTCTCAGCTGTATCCTGTTGGAACTCACTTCCCCCAACCATTCTGGCTATCACCTCTCTTCCTCTTTTCCAGTCATCTCTGCAATCTCTCCTTGCTGCCACATAATGCAACTGCTTTCGCTGACTTCTGTTGTCAGACAACTCCTTCCTGCCAACCTATGTTTGCTTGCTAAATTATGCTTAACTTCATCTAATACCTGGTTACTCCTCCTGCAAGTTCTATTTGTTAATTGTAATTAGTGTATGATAGTTAGTGAATGCTTAACCCCCAATTCTGACTTAATCTGAGATTTCTTGCATAAGGTAACCGTGTTCTCCAATTACTGCCTGTTTTTGAATTTTCTATTACTGTATTTGATTGATCTAAAATTACTGTACTATTTGATCCAAATGTATTCTGCATCAGTATTGTTAGTTTAGCCTGGCTTTTTTGACTGCTGTCTGTTAGTCACCTGCCTTGAACTTTATTTTTTGCTTTGTGTGTTCTTCGTGTTTTAGTGAAAGTATTGTTTTCAACACATGGCATTGTCAATGTACTGCACTTCCTGGGTCACCACTGAAAAAGGGATTGTCATGTCTCAGTGGGCTCACCCAGTTAACAAAATTCAATAAATAAATAAATAAATAATTAGCAAAACAAAAAAGAAAAATGCATAATGAATGAAACATAATTGTTGGCTACTCTTTATGTTTTTGTTTGATGTTTATCTCCACATGGTAATACAGGGATTTGATTGATGCCCATAAAATTAAATGTGCAAAGATCTGATCCACGTGACTCCTGCCAGTATTTGTCCATGGGAGCATTGCTTTGTACATTAACTACTGAGTGAACATGCTCTGGAATATGTTTTTTTAGTGGACATGTCATTCTTCTTACATAGTGCTAGGAGCATGGACACCACAGTGCATAGATTACATATGATGTGTGGCATGTAATAAAATGTTTAACCTGATGGTACGCCTGATTGGTAGAGCTCATAAATTTAGTCCCTTGGGAGGTATATCTACAAACACTGCACTTTCTGCAGTAATGAAAGCTAACGGGATGGTTCTCAATCAATATTCTATAACTCCAATCCTCAAAATAGCTATGGACCACCTTATCCCGGATACTGTTACCTCTACTGTAAACTACTCATAGACCTCCTTCTACTATGGGGCCCAGGTCCTCATCTGCTGTCAGAATATGTCAGAAGCACTTTAATGTTTCTGCCACTCTGGAAGCTTCTGAATTGAATTCAGTAATGAAGTTGATCCATGGTCCCATCTCACCTGAAGGCCTACATATTCTCAACAATACTTTTTTTTCAAATTTTTACCCAGGAGTGGAACACTAAGCTAAAAGCTTGTTTACAGGTGCAACGTGGGAGCACAGGGAAGTTAAGTGACTTGCTCAGGGTCACACAGTATGCAAGTGGGAGCTATGGGATTCAAACTCAGGTCTCCAGATTTGCAGCTCAGAGCCTTAAACCACTGCGCTATACTGCCTCCCTCATTTCCTATCCCTTACCCCAGCTCATGTACTAACCTGGTCCAAAAGTGACCCCTCATAACCCCTCTCTAAGAATCTGTCCTGTAAATCGCTGGCCTATTTGTCAGAAATCTCCAGGTCTGAGCAATTCCTTTGGATGCAGAGAAATTGGCCATACAGGATGCCTCTGATCAAATGCTTAGGATGACAACTGTCCACTCTCAACAGAGTATTGCCTGAAGAGGGTTCTGGTATCTTTCAGTAGAAATTCTCCCATCTTCATAGCCAAACAAAGTCAATCTAAAAAAAATGAATATGGTCTTGCTTGTAGCACAGGTAAATTTGAGGTTAACATCATTGCCATTAATCAATTTGACAAACGTATTTATTTATTTAATTTAATTTCGGGCATTACATCTTTGAGCTCAGGAGGTCATTTACAAAGGTTCAACATAAGTAATTGATAGTAAATAGAAAGCAGTGCAAACAACAGAATATCTAAGGGCAGAGTACAGGGGCAGCTCCAGTGGAGCATTGTCATGCTGATACAAGGTTCATGGTGAGAGATACATACAGCATACATATAACCACAGGTAGCGTACAGGAGGCTGCTTCAGTGGAGTGCTTATTTTGGAGTTAAAAGGATTCCACAGTAGGCATTAATAGAACTAGGTAAGTACATAGGCATTTAAGGTAGTACATTGACAACACTATACATTATAGATTGAATACAATGAATGACTATGGGGGGGGGTCTCTCTCTGAAATGCAAGGTGCACAATGCCTTGGAGACAGTCACTGTAATAGCAAAAAACTTTTCTGCAAAATGGAAAAAGGTCAACATCTGTACTAATGAATGCACCGGACGACAGCAGGTGATCGATTCAGTACTACGGCTTCATTGCAAAAACACACAATTAAAACATCTTACCCTCTGATGGAACAAGGTAAGCGGCGACAACCAACGGTTGATTCTTGGCAAAAACAGAAGTTATCATCTTGGTGGAGCTTAAAATTTAGCAAAATATAGCAAACATACCAGATGCTTCTAAACCAAGAAGTAAGGTTGAAGATGACTCACATCAATATGTAAGTGTGTGATATGACTGTGCACAACCCTACTTCCAGATTTAGAAGCATCTGACATGTTTGCTATGTTTTACTAAATTTTAAGCTCCACCAAGATGATAACTCCTTTTTTTGCCAAGGATCAACTGTTGGTTGTCACTACTTATCTTGTTCCATCAGAGGGCAAGACACTTTAATTCTTGTTGTGTGTTTTTGTTATAAAGCCGTAATATTGAATTTATCACCTGCTGTGGTCCAGTGCATTCAATAGTACAGGTGCTGACCTTTTTCCATTTTGCGGAAAAGTTTTTTTGATATATACATTTTAAATATTTTCCCTTGCTGTGCCATAGACTGATTTATCAGTCTAGAATTCCCATATGTTCTAATCCTGTCAGCAGCCCATGGGCTAAATGCAGAGATCAAAATAGCCAGGTAGCTGTTAGTTAGGATGAGGTAGACATACATAATAATCAGAGGTGACAGTCACAACTGGTCCTGAGTGCTAGTTTTTTAGTTCCCTTTTGAACTTTTGAAGAAAGTTTGCCGCTGTAAAGAGCAAAGAGGATATCAGTGGGATCAGTAGTTCTACTGAGTCAATCTGGCTATGCCAAAAGGGAAAGGGGGGTAGTCACGCAATGAGGAACAGCAGGACTGCAAAAAGCTCAGCCCAGCTTATCAAATTAAGTAATGATATGTGCATTGCTAATGTTAAATTCCACAAAAAAAATCTGGATGCTTTATCTACAGAATATGCTATCATAAATATGTGAGAAAATGTTACTAATCATTTTTTTTTCTGCAAAATTAAAACTGCTTAACTAATTTATCCAGTTGTGTTAGACACCATGGATATGCATGTCAAATGTTAACTCTATGCATGCAAGAGAAGAGAAGTTACAAACATTCACATTTTTAATAGTTTTCAGAAAGTTTTGCAAATATGTACATAGTAAAGTTTTGAATTCCTGTAACTTAAAAATCGCTTATCTAATTCTCTCTATATTTAGATCATTCTATAAGCATTACAAAAATGTTATCTGTACCAATTTACACATATCTAGCTCCAAAGATACAAGGAGGTCCTCGACTCACCAGTAGAACAGACAGAGCATCATGCTAGGTTCTGATAAAAATGTTGTTTATTGAATAAAAACAGACATACAACATGGAGCAAATGCACCCCCTCGCACAAACAGACATGGGCGTCGACGTTTCACGTCACTCTGATGCTTTTTCCAGATGTAGAGGCTAATAGGTGGCCTCTGCCTTTTATCATGCCCATACTACACATAAACAATTGCCTCTTAAAGTGACAGGTGCAGAAAAATGGTAAAGGGCATTTCATCAGAACTACAGGTAATGAAAAAGATAAGAAAAGCTAGATATTAATAGCTCTCAAAAAGCATACATTCAAATATTAAAAAGTGCAACACCTAACACAACAGCAATGTGTCAAAACAATAATGTCAATTATTACCTGTATATCAACATCTCTGCTAGATGTATTTCACCTATTATCTGTAACAAAATAGATGCAAAGGTGATGCCACAAGGTGGTCTAAAATGGTAATTATAGCCATAAATATAGATATACCCATATTAAAGTTTGTTATTTGGGTTTATCAATACACATTTATATTTATTTGAAGTAAGTCACTTACCATACCTAAATGATATTACAGGTAATACAACTAATTGCTGTGCATGCTGTATGTACAATGTGCAATAATATACATAAGGCCCTAAGTCTATAGATAAAATGTACCTATCAGGCATAATGTGCCACCAGATAGATGACAACACTGTATCTCTACCCCTAAATAATACATAGCACCAATACATATACGTACAATATTGCACCTATAAAAAGTGGATAACACTGATATATGTTCCATACTGAAATGAAAAGACAAGATGAGGTCAGTATAAGAAAAGCTCAGGTAGGAGAAAACTGACATCTACACAGTACGTCTAAGGTTACAATACATTTTCGTCTTGTAAGTGTGGGGAAAGAAAATGTATAAACCCAATCAATAGCCCAAATCAATATTGAAACACAGAAGTGGAACATTGGAATATATCAATGATGTGTACACAAGTGCTTCAGGTTCAGAATCAGAGGATAATGTGGGGGATGGGGGTGACTCGGTGGAAAACAACCAACAGCCTTTTTAAAACAAAGATGCGAGTCACATACTGGGGTCCCGAGGGGCCAGTTGTTGGAGACCATTACCCCGCAAATACTGACCATACCAATACACTCAACCTCCAGCCAGAGTATCACTGATTCCAGCCTCCCCCTAATCAAGAAGCCCTGAGAGGACAGCTATAACAGGAAGGAATACCAATCCCCCAGGGTCATCCTTTCCCACAATTACCCATTTTACCACAGAGGGGAGTATGAAGGAGCCTGAGACTCACCCACTTTGTAGACGAGGTACTAGGAGGGGCTCCGGGGGAAGGGATGGAGCAACATCAGGCCCCATGTGCAGCAACAGAGAATGGTCACAGGAGAGATAGAGGGGCCAACAAAACACCAGATACGGGGGAGGGGGCAATCAGAGATGGTGGAGGAATTAGAAACTAGAAATGAGACTGAAATCAATCCTCTTGTGGTTAATATTTCTGGGTTTGAACTCACAAACACTGAAATATCAGTCTTAAATAAAGGCTTATCAGCTGGCCCATGGCGCTGAGGGTTGAGGAGCTGGATTCCACACCTCACGCTACGCTGACAACCTGGGTTTGGGAACGAGCCCGGGTCATTGGGGGTCGGCAAGGAAGGAGAGGATTGAGCATCCGTGGACTGCTCTCCTCTCCTGGGGAGGGATAAGGAGATTATTCAGCACACGTGGCAACACCCAGCAATGGCTGGATGTACCACAGTTGCAGGACCTCACAAAGGGATGCAATGTTGGGCGGTCGACTTCTGGAAGTATGCGGGAGCGCGCGTGTAATGGGCAGAACGACATTGCACAGCCCTCGTTGGGGAGGAAACCAAAGCAAAAATCCCTCCTCCTCCAGTAAGTGAAGGCAGGGCCAGTGGCATTGGCCCCACATCCACCACTGGGTGTAAGGATGCATGTCCCAGATCCCCCCCCCACAAGGCTGCCCCACCAATTCTGTAGATAGGGTGCCAGAGGAGATGGCGGTCCTTCCACAGAGGACAAAGACCCGAGGGGCTTGGGTATGCTGCATGGGTAATGGGGGGATAGCCCTGACCTGGAACGGTGTGAATCGTGCTTCAGGCAGGACGGGATAACCCCGATGACTGAGATGCCCTCGCTGGAGAGAGTCTGGAGGTAGGGAAAGTAGAAATAAATTGGAAAAAAAAATAAAAAAAAAATAAGGGCTTATCCTTTGTTCCAGCACACCCCCTTAATGAGTTTGACACCATTGTAGACCTCAATAGTTATGCCCGCAAATTAAATCTACATGTTCTGTATAACAAGGACAGGAAAAATGAGGAACGTATTGTGGATAGTGATATGGAATTTAACAGCAACCAGGAGAATGATAATCAACCAAGAATATGGAAGAGAAAATCAAATTTCATTCCACCTACAAATATGGCTGTGAGTGGTTTTCTCAGAGCCTGTGAGCAGGATGTGGCTGTGCTGAAGGAAGGTCCCCTAACTACTTATGGGAATTGCAGCAAGGGGGGAAAAGGAGGCATTGAAACAGCTTCAGGGATTATCTGCCATCACCATAAAGCCCACTGACAAGGGTGGGACAATTGTGGTGATGGTTCAAGTTAAGTATACTGAAGACATGTTGTTACAATTGAGTAATACTGAATTTTACAAAACGATGTCTGTTGATCCAGCTATTGAATATGAAAAGAAAATTGATTATATGTTGGATGAAGCAGTGTTAAATGGAGTAATCAATCTGGAAACAAGTAACTTTCTAAAAGTGGAATACCCAGTGAGGGCTACCGTTTGTGGCCTCCCAAAAATACACAAAGATTTGGAAAGCCCTGCAATGAAACCAGTTGTTTCCAATATTGGTTCCCTCACAGAACCATTAGCTCAGTTTGTGGACTTTTATATCATACCGGTAGCACAGAAATCCAGGTCCTGTCTCTGGGATACTACTCAGATTTTGGGTATTCTCCAGGAAATGACCATTGAACCAGAGTGGATTCTGGCCCCCCTGGACATTACTTCCCTATACACCAACATTCCTCAGCAGGAGGGGATGGAAGCAATTAGGGAGGCTATGTGTGAGGGGACCACATTTGAGAATAAATTCATTGAATTTATTGTAGACCTGACTGAGGTGGCACTCACTAATAATGTGTTTTTCTTTCTGGGTGTGATGTACCATCAAATTAAGGGGACAGCAATGGGGACAGCTATGGCCCCCAATTATGCCATGATTTACTTTGCACAGTGGGAAAAGTATTTCATATATGATGCAACTATTAGCCCTTTCTTGATGTATTTGGACTTTTACTGTTGTTTTATCTACAATGTTATATTGATTTGGGAGGAGGTTGTGGAGTCAAAAACAGTGGTTGAATTCAAGCATGCATGGGACAGCCATAAGGCAATTCTAGGGGGTGGGGAGTAGAAAGAAGTAGGCTGCTGATTAACTAGGATCTGCAGCTATAAGGTAAATCTAGGGGGGGGGTAGAAAGAAGTAGGCTGCTGGTTAACTAGGATCTGCAGCTTATCCATTAGGTAGGGAAATGGGCAGACTGGGTGAGCCAAGCGATCCCTATCTGCCGTCAAATTCTATGTTTTTATGGAAGGGGGGACCTGTGGAATTGACAAAATTTGTTAAGTATCTGGAAACTACAAATCCAGATTTGAAATTTACCTTGACCTACGAGATTTCTAGGATACATTTCTTGGATATGGAGATTAGCAAAGACGGTCAGGGTGGTTTAAGTATTTCCCTATACAGAAAAAAGACAGATAGAAATTTGATTCTGCATTTTTAGAGCTCCCATACAAAACATGCTATTTCAAGTATACCCTGTGGACAGTACATAAGGGCCAAGCACAATTGCAGTACAGAAGAACTGTATAATGCCAATCTCAATATACCAACGGAATACTTCAAAGTAAGGGGTTATAGTGAGAACTGTTTACAGCCAGCCAGACAGAAGGTTTAAAAAAATTGGATAGACAGGATTTACTCTGCTATAAAGGACAAGGGGATTCTTTGGTTAGAGGTGAATATACTAGAAACAGAATCAGTATTAAAAGATTCCAGTGTCCAAATTTTGTTACCACTTTTAATATGCAGGCTAAAGAGGTGGAAGGTATCATAAGAAAAAATTGGCATATTCTGAAGGTGGAACGAGCACTCAAGGAAATTGTGAACAAAGGTGCAGTATTTACATACAGTAAAGGCAGAAATCTGTCAGACAACTTGGTATATAGTCTTGAACTGACACCACAGAAACAGGAACACTTACCTGCAGGAATGGATAAATGCAGCAACTGCTCTACATGTTAATGGATCATGGTAGGGAAAGAATTAATGTTTGAAAGAACAAAAGAGAGACTTCAGGTAAAATCTTTTATTTCTTGTAACACAGAGGCAGTGGTGTATTTGGCTATGTGTACTTGCAACTGTTATTATATAGGAAAAACAAAGAGAAAACTAAGAGAGAGGATCCTTGAACATGGAAGACACATCAGACAAGGGACAGAACATAATGCCCTGGCATGCCATCACAAAACAGCAGGACAAGGACATGTATTTACCTTTTGGGGGTTGGAAAAGGTTCTGCTGGGGCCAAGAGGTGGCTACCTTGACAACAAATTGTTATGTAGGGAAAGCTATAAGCAATATAGATTAAAAGCAGGCAGCCACATGGGCCAAAATAAACACATCCAGCTGGCTCCATTCCTTAGAAGATGAAAATGAATTGTGACCTTAGAAGTACTATGTAGATGTCAGTTTTCTCCTGCTAGCTGCTTTTCTTATACTGACCTCATCCTGCCTTTTCATTTCAGTATGGAACATATATTAGTGTTATCCACTTTTTATAGGTGCAATATTGTACATACATGCATTGGTGTTATGCATTATTTAGTATAGAGATACAGTGTTGTCATGTATCTGGCAGCACATTATGCCTGATAGGTTCCTTTGAGCTATAGACTTAGGGCTCTATGTATATTATTGCACATTACACATACAGCATGTGCAGCACTTAGTTGTATTACCTGTAATATTATTTAGGGATGGTAAGTGACTTACTTTAAATAGATATAAATGTGTATTGATAAACTCAAATAATAATCTTTAATATAGGTATTTCTATATGTATGGATATAATTACCATTTTAGGCTACCTTGTGGCATCACCTTTGCATCTATTTTGTTACTGATAATAGGTGAAAAACATCTAGCAGAGATGTTGATATATGGGTGATAATTGCCATTATTGTTTTGACACATTTATGCTGTGTTGGGAGTTGCACCTTTTAATATTTGACTGTATGTTTTTTGGGAGCTATTAATAGCTAACTTTTCTTATCTTTTTCATTTCTTGTAGTTCTGATGAAATGCACTTTATCATTTTTCTACACCTGTCACTTTAAGAGGCAATTGTTTATGTGTAGTATGGGCATGATAAAAGGCATAGGCCACCTATGAGCCTCTATTGTCTGGAAAAAGCTTCAGAGTGACATGAAACATTAACACATGTTCGTTTGTGTGAGGGGGTGCACTTGATCTGTGTTGTTTGTATGTTTTTATTCAATAAACAACATTTTTATCAGGCCCTAGTGTGATGGTCTGTCTGTTCTACTGGTGAGCCGAGGACCTCCTTGTATTTTTTGTTGTGTTCCATATTTGTATCTTGGCTCCCATGTGAGTGCTGGAGCTGCTTATTTTTGTTTTTGGACACTAGCTCCAAAGATGCCTTATGTAGATGAAATTTTTTCATGAAATTTTCTGAAAAAAATAAAATGACAGATTTTGAGCATATATCATTTTGAGGAGATGCATCATATTGTCATGAAATCTGGCACATTGTTAGAACACCTATCATCAAGAAATCATGCCACATTTAAGATTCCTGACCCAATAGACGGTTAAGGTGTATCACATGTAGATAAAAAATGTTCAGAAAGTTTCACACAGACAATAAAATGACAACATTAGAGCATCAATACTGTTGAAACTATTCTTCCAAATTACATGATGTTTGGCACGTTTTTGGCCATTATCCCAAACAGTAAATATTCCAAATTTCAGAGCTCTAACTTGAACACTTATTGAGTTATAACAAAATTACTAAATTTTAAACATTCTACAAAGTATGGATGAAATTCCGCTAAATTTTACAAAATGTCATCAAAATTCCATGGATTTGGATATTTCACATTCCACACAGCTCTACCATGAATGTCATAGAGTCAGTTATTTTTTTGCATATAGTGTACATGTGTGGGTTAACCTGTCCATACCTAGAATGATTTGGCAGGACATGTTTACTACTATCTTGACTCTACTGAGGACTGTGTCAGTGACTGCACTGTACACTAATAGGCTGTAGTCAATTACTGGGAGAATAGAGCTAGTTATTACCAATCATTTAGCTGTGGGTTCGAGGTAGTACTTTGTGCCTTAATAGTAGCTCTAAACTTAAGTTAACAGCTTTTACTACGTTATCCACATGAGGGGCAAAATAAAGTGAGTTGTCAAGTGTGACTCCTAGGTACTTAAAGTTGATGACTTGTTCTAGTGGTTCTCCTTTATCCTTATGATGATGAGTGGGAAGGCCTTATTCCTTGCTATTGGACCAGCAAGTGGCATGGCCTTTTTTTCAGTCCATCAGCAGTTTATTTAACTGAACCATTTCCCTACTACTAGCTACTTTGAAGTTCATCAGAGATGGACCCTTGCTCCTGGCTACTGGTTAAGATAATGGTGTCATCTGCATACAAGGGTACTTTTGAGAGACAGGATGATGGAAGGGAGTTTACGAACAGCCCGAATAATAGGGGCCCCAGGATGGATCCTTGAGGCACTCCTAGTGAGACATTTCTGGCTTCAGATAATGTCCCATTGATCTTTATTCATTTGGACCTGTGTGAGAGATAGCTGCTGAACCAGGCAGTCATGTCCAGAGTAAGACCTAGTATGTGAAGTTTCGATAGGAGATTTGACTGGTTGATCAGGTTGAAAGCTGTTATTAAGTCAATATAGATCGCTCCCACCAGTTCTTCACTGTTCAGTGCCTCATGGCTATAATTGGTGTTCTCAATCAGGGCAGTGTTTGTGCTGTGTAATTTCCTAAATCTGTTTTGCTGTGGCCATTGGATATTGCATTTGCATAGGTATTTATTCACTTGGTCAGAAACTGTCCTGTCCGGAGCCTCAGATAGAAGGAAGAGGATGAATATAGGTTTATAGCTGGTTACTAGTGTATGGTCTCCCCCTTATGGAAAGGGGTAACAAATGTAGTTTTCCAAATTACTGGGAATTGGGAGTAACAGAGGGAGAAGCTGAAAATTTGGGTTCGTGGCAGTGCAAGTTCATCTTGGGTCAGGGCTGACATTTTCATGTCTACTGTGTCATTGCCCACTCTTGTTTTCCCCAGTACCCATTTTACATATTTATTGTGTCAGCTTTGGCGATAGGCCTAAAGTAGAATTACAGGATGTGGGGGTTATGAAGGGAGGTTATGTAAACGGGATCACTTTGATTGTGGGAGACAGGTGCCATTAGAGATGCAGCAAATTTAAAATCCGCTGGTGAAGTGGACGCAAAGTGAACACTTTGCATTTCATAACTCTACGCGAAGTGGCCATTGCAAAGTGCTCAGTTTGCCTTCCAATATGACTTCACATTGCCATTCCACCTTAACACGAAGTAAGGTGGAGTGACAACAATATAGGCAGCCCCACTCACATCACATAGCTTACAGTACTATAAGTCACATGCTTTAGCCAGGCAGAAAGGAAGTGAGTCATAAAAACACTTAATTTCACTTTCTACTTTTCAGTGGTAGAAGGAAGAAGCATTTTGGGTGTGGAGGAGAGTTTGGTGGTATGTTTTGAACTGCCAAAAAAACAGCTTTTTTAAAAGCTAAATCTTTCGGGGGGGGTTTTTGTAGTGTGATTTTTCAGTTCATTTTTGCTAATGATTTGTTTTTTTTTATAAGATTTGTTTTTTGTGTGTGTGACTGTGTGTGTGCATGTGTGTGAGACTGTTAGTGCATGTAAATCAGTCTTTTGAGGCATCAGTCAGAGAGGGACTTAGTTGTGCTCTATGGAAGCGGTAGGGGAGTCTTTGGCCCGTGGGCATGGGCAGAGGTGGGTGCGCACGCGTTGGGGGCAGTCGGGTGTCATTGGACTGCTTCTGACTGTTGTTGCATCACCCCTCTGGAATCAGCAGCAGGAGCTCCATCAGTGCCACCAGTGGTGGTGGCACATCCACCAAGTCCGTCACCACCACCACCAGTAGCAGCTGCAGGGGTCCAGCAGCACCCCCTCCACCACCTTCACAGACACAGGTGGAGCCACAGGTAAATGAAGGTGCTGCCAGCAGTACATATCCCCTCCTATGCCTGGTCCCCCCCACAGCTCCCCAGTGTGGCAGTATTTATTTGTGTGGGGGCAGCACCATTGTGGTTTGCCACCTATGTGGTGTGCAGGTGCGCTATAGCCCCCAGGAACACATTTGGGGACCGCTGGACTGCAGACACACAAGGTGGAGTGACAGGCTGCCACCAAATGGGGCCATGCATCCACCTGCTGGCCCTTCTGTGGCAGTGGCAGAGGATGCTGGGGGTGTTGTGCCTCACCACAACAGCAGAAGGAGGGCAACTGCAGCAGCTACTCCACCACCACCACCACCACAGCCATCAGCACCACCCTCACCACCACCACTGCCTGACTTTCCTGCTGCAGTAGACCCTGCCACAGTGCTTGCAATGCAGGTGAACATTGCACTGGTGTGGGCGACCCTTGAGAAAAGCAACGAGAAGGTGGGCGCTGTGTAGCAGCAGGTGGATCAGATCCAGCAACAGCAGCTTCAGATACTGTCAATGCTCCACCTGCTGCTGGAACACCATGGAATGCCCCGTTGACGTATTTTTTTCTGGACACCTCCCCCCCACTGTAGTGTTTTGTGATTTCATTTTATGTTTAACAACAGACAGCCATACGGTACATGCTCCTATTGCTCTTTTGTTATAATGCAGTGCCTCAGTAATGCTTACTTTCTGTAGTAGAGTGCTTGTGGAAAAGCTGGTGTGAGCAGTTTAAGTATGATGTGCTAAACTGCATGTGTGCTGTCAGTGTTGTTACCTGTGTGTGTGTGTGTGTGTGTGTGTGTGTGTATGTGTGTGACATCAGACATTGTGCAGCTTCTTGCAAACAAACGTTGCTGACTTGTTTTAGTGTTTATGGTAGAACGAATAGTGAGCAGAATAATGTATATTTTATTATCACCATCATCATCAGCGGACTTAGAGATACGAAACTTTTTCAGAGGTGTCTGGCCAGAGTGCACCTTCATCACATACTACACACATGACTTTTAGGAGAGCATGTGCTTTTTGTGCTATGATCTCCGGTAAGTCATGTGTGCATTGTGAGTGACTGAGGTGCACAGTGACCCGATACCTGTGAAAAATTATCATATCACTTACTTCGCTGATGCTGATAGTACAATTAAAATATACATCATGTATTCTTTGTTATTTTTATTCTTGAGATATTGCAACAAGTCACACCATATATATGTTTGCATGAAGCTGGACAATGTATGCGCACACAGCAAAGAACACTGACAACACACATGCAGTTCAGCACAACATACTTGCATTGCTCAATTATGTTTTTTGCGAAACACTTCAAATCATGAGTCTTGACACATAGTAAATATTACTGAGGCTCTATTCCAGCCTGATGGTGCTGAGGGTTGAGGCGCTGGATGCCACACCTTGCTCCACGCTGGTGACCCAGATTAGGGAACGAGCCTAGGTCATCAGGGGTCATCAGGGGAGGACTAGGATCAAGCTTCCAACGACAGCTCTCCTAGCCCTGCGGAGAAGGGAGGGGTGCATGCTGCACTCTGCTGGCCCCTGGGGATGCCTGGTGGTACTGCAGTAGCGTGGGTGCCAGTGGAGGGGGAAGCACGCCAGACGTCCACACATTGGTGTGCTCACGTCCTTGCATGCCCATTCTTCCAGGGGGGAAAAAATGGAGGAAAAAGCAGTACAGATCGGTGGCTGCTTCATAGCTGCAGTTTCACCAGCTGGCAATGCCCAGAAGGCATATGCTGGTAATGGTTCCTTGCCGGGTGTGGGGGCTACGGGGAGGGCCCCCTTCGCAAGCAGAGATACGTCTGCCAGTTGGGCATGGAACTTCAGGGATGGAGGTGGAATGGAGGAGCGGTGGCTGGAGGTAAGGCAGGACTGTGGCTGCAGGGGTGGGTAAAATGTTAAATGATAAAAAAAAAAACTGAGGCTCCATAAATATTTAGTTTGTGAAACAGACATTAAAGAGATTCACCAACTTACAGTGTTGCACCCGGTATATGGGTGCCTTACCTCCAGGGGAATATTTCTTGCTCCACATGTCCTTGCATAGTGAAATACATTTCTGGTAAAAACACCTGTAATTTCATTAAAGCAGGTCATGGAGGACTCCCCGTTCTGAAGAGCCACCCAAGTTCTGCTGCCCGTGCTCAGCAACATTATGATGTGATGCCAGGGAGAGCATGGGGGCGTGCTCCATTATACTGAATGTCTGGCAGCTTTCAGAATGTTTCTTTATGTTATAATGGTCAGTTTGTGGTAAAACATGGGCACGTTTCCAGTAACAAGAGCCTTGTTATTGGAAACTTGCCCACATTTCACCACAAGCTGACCATTATAACGTAAAGAAATATTCAGACAGCTGCTGAACATTCAGTATAATGGAGCATGCCCCTGTGCTCTCCCTGGCATCATGTCATAACATTGCTGAGTGTGTGAGGCAGAACTAGGGTGGCTCTTCAGAACAGGAAATCCTCCATGACTCGCTTTAATGCAATCATGGGTGATTTTGCCAGAAATGTATTGCACTATGTAAGGACATGTGGAGCAAGAAAGATTCCCCTGGAGGTAAGGCACCCATATAATGGGTGCAACACCATAATAACTATGTAACTTGGTGAATCTCTTTAAAGCAGCAGTGCAACAATCTGTTGAAAGTTTTGACTTACACTTTTTAATGCTATTTTATATTGCCACTCTACTTACATCCTGACTTGTATGACACTATAATTTCCAGTATTTGAGTCTGCTTTACTACTTTTTTCATGTCTGAAATAATAAAAGGAGCACTCCTATTGATACAGTGTGGACCAGGTCTTTGTCCGTATTTTCTGCTGCTTTTCTCCTTTAGTTGTTATATATAATTTCTGTTGTAAAATTAACAGTTATGCAGCAGGCAGTGTTTTATGACCTCACAGAACAATATTTATTGAAAAACAGCTGCAAATAGTGATAAAAACCTGGTCAGAACAATATTAAAAGGCGTGCTTTTTTTTTCAGACATGAGAAAAAGTGGTAAAGCAGACACAAATTGTGAAAAGAAGGATATCATTCAAGTCAGGAGGTAACTAGTGGCTGGCAATGTAAAATAGCATAAAAAAGTATAGGTCAAAATTGTTACCACATTTTTGCAATACTACTTTAATTTATAATTTAAGTATGACATTATGTGCTCACAATCACAACACACACAATGCATCTGTCTTGTGTGCAGAAAATTGACAAGTGGTAACGGAGTGAAATGGGAGCATTACACCACATGCAAAGTGTCCCAGAATTAATGGCGCACTCAGTCATGTGTGCAATACTCACACAGAGTCCCCAGATTTTTTCTCCATCCCCAAAATGCATCTGTCTTGTGTGCAGAAAATTGACAAGTGGTAATGAAGTGAAATGGGAGCGTTAGACCACATGCAAAGTGTCTCAGAATTAATGGCGCACTCAGTCATGCAAGCAGTACTTACACAGAGTCCCCAGATTTTTTCTGCATCCCAGAATGCATCTGCCTTGTGTGCAGAAGATGGACAAGTGGTAACAAAGTCAAATGGGAGCACTACACCACATGTAAAGTGTACCAGAATTAATGGCACACTCAGTCACACGTGCAGTACTCATGCAGAGTCCCCAGATTTTTTCTGCATCCCCAAAATGCATCTGTCTTGTGTGCATAAAATTGACAAGTGGTAACAAAGTGAAATGGGAGCGTTACACCACATGCAAAGTATCATCAGATATGATGACCATGAGTGAACTGTTTCTGGTGCAATGTGTGCTGTGATTCCCGCAAATGCAATGCGATCATCTCAACTGGATGGAAGGGTACCCTTTGTCTGTACACTAATAGTAGCCTTGGTGAGTTGATACACACACACACACACACACATATATATATATATATATATATATATATATATATATATATATATGTGTGTGTTTTGTAGGTGGGGGTTGACATATATAGACATATACTCATTGTATTGGTTTGTATCACAGTTCACAGATGCTGTTGGTGTGCACATTCCGGTGCTTGATGAGAACATTTTGTGTTGAAATTGGAAATGGATAACTCTCAAACCAATGAAGGCAAGTATTTTTTTTTTTTTGGTGGGGGAAGCATATCTGCAGGTAGGTCTCATTAATGGTTCCTTATTTGGTTACTTTTTCACAGATTTCATCTGCATCCTTCTCGAGTCTGGTTGGTAATGATGGTCATGGTCATCGACTGAAATGACTTCTGCATGTTGCATGTGTGCCCCTGCCTGGGGGGGGGGCGCGCCTGATGTTGAAGAACTTCTTTGGATAAGGCAACTATAACACAACAAAGCATCTGGAAGTTTCCTTAAAAAAGAAATGAAGGACTTCTTACAACTTGATTGCAGCAGTAACGAATTATGTTTAAGCCGTGGCTGTTCCATGTGTATCTGGATTATTAACACAAATAGTAAGCTGAGGCGTTGCAATCAGAAGATGAATCACAAGTTAATTTAGTACCAGGCTGTCCAACAAATACACTGTGCCAGTGTTCCTGATTCTCAGTCTCTCAGCTCAAGTCACATTTCAAAACCTCATCTTGTCAGGTAGCACATCCTGTGTGCAACTTTTTCAACACTGTCATGGCTGCACAACTGCAAGTTGGGAATACAGTGCATGATATCTTGTAGAAATAGTTTTGTCAATGTACACACGTCAATTAGTTCATCAATCCTCCTCAGTTGCATTTGTTGCACTCTTTAAAAAAAAACATTGAACAGATAAAATAAAATCTTGATACTTACCAGTATTGATTTAAAATGAATATTCCATAGGTCCCTGTGTATGGTACTGCTACAGTACCATTTATACTGACTTTCAGTGAAGGAGAGTTGTCTTTTGATAACCTGTAAAAAAACAAAATAAGTTTACCATATGTGTTTGACCACTGCAGCTCAGAAAAGCAACAGAAAACAAAACATACAGCTAAAGGAAGTTAAATAGCATTAAAAACATTAGTACACATACTCACTTAATAGTTTTAATATAAAGAAGCCTTGTGCCTGTGGCTGATGAATGTGGTCTCCTGTTCAACTCCCTCTGCCTTGGCATGGTCAATGTAATGGGAAAAAATTATCACAATGACACTGGTGGTAGGTGCTGGTGGTGATAGCTGCGGCACATGATGACATTCCAAGTGACATTTTCCCACATCTGGTGGTGGTGGCAGTGGCTAACAGCGATGGTGGTGCTGGTGGTCTGGGGGCACATTAAGTCATTCTCTGTGGTGGCAGTGGCTAACAGTGATGGTGGTGGTGGTCCGGTGGTGCAGACAAAGTCATTCTCTGTGGTGGCAGTGGCTAACATCGGTCCTGGTGGTAGTGGTCCAGGGGGCCAGACAAACTCATCCTCTGTGGTGGCAGTGGCTAACACCGGTCCTGATGGTGGTGGTCCAGTGGGGGCACTCAAAGTCACGAAAAAGAAAACATGTATCACGCAGAAAATGTCACTGCCTTTTAACCACTTTAGTTAAAACCTGCCAACATTAACCACATCATCATCCTCATAAAGAAAGCTGCCCTCACAGTCATCTGTGTCTGAAGTCTGACCACTGGGAAATTCTTTCTCCATTGTGTCATCATCTACATCAGTGGTAGGCCGTTTCATGCTGCCACTGCCAGTGCCAACAGGATGGTCCATTTCTACATCACCAATACCACCATGACTAGGCTGGGGTATGAATACCGAGGTTGCAGTCTGTGCTGGTATGTGCCTCTCATTCATTTTTATGAATGTTAGCAAAATAACATTTGCAGGACAGATGTTTGTCCAATGATCCCTGACTATTGCACCTGCTGAGCTAAATACCCTCTTGACACTTACACTGGAGGATGGGCATGTGAGGAACTTCAGTGCCACTGCAGTTAGCTCTGGCCATTCACCGACCTTTCCACTCCAGTAAAAAAGAGGATCATCAGTAATTGTCAGATGCTTGTTTTTAGACAAATATGACTCAACCATTCTCTGTGCTGCATTAAGTTCAGTAGTTGATGCATCATCCTGTTCTCCAGAATCATTGATTTCACAAATCTCCACTTGGGACAAAGCCTCCCAAAGTAGGTTGATACCAACCACTTTGGATGACAGACCACCTGGAACTGCAGTCTCCTTCCCCTTACAGGATATGCTTGATGCTCCTCCAGGTGCACCTTCAGCCGGATTATGCTGCAAAGGTTTGCTTACCTTGGTACGTGACTTCTGTGCCCCATGAACCAACCGCACCAGTTGCCCACTGACATTTTTTACTTGTTCAGGCCCTCCCTCCAGTACTGAGGCAATTCCACATTTGTAATATGGGTCCAGCATTGTTGCTATGGCAAAGTTGTCACTATGATGAATCCTCAAAATGTGACGATTCTGGTTGAATATTGTCAGCATGTGTTTCCGCAACATGCTGCTGGCACTGTTTCCAGCAACAGCAAGGCCATGCTGTACATTCATCAATGTCTGCCTCAGCACCTGCAGTAGAGGAATTAATTGGCTAACGGAGGCAGACTCACCACACACTACCTGTGTGGCATGTTCAAAAGGCCACAAAATTGTTATTACAGAGACCATGAGGTGCCACTGTTCAGTCTTCATAGACATACAGGCCCCAGAACAGTCACGGCTAGTGTGCATCACAAGATATTCTGAGATGCCTTTGTATTGTTCATACAACCTCTCTGCCAAGTATAAAGTGGAGTTCCATGGGGTGACAACTTCCAGCTTCAAGTGGTGTTGAGGGAGGCTGTTTTGCATCTGCAACTGCCGAACTTGGTCACGGGCCTTTGCAGATCATGACAAGTGAGAACAGATATGGCGTGCAACTGTCAGAATTTCCTTTACCTCAGGGTGCTGCAGAAACTCCTGCACCACAAGATTCAAACAATGGGCCATGCATTGAACATGAAAAAAGCCACCATTCGTGATGCATTTCACCACATTTGACCCATTGTCAGTTGCTATGAACCCAGCTCTCAGGGACAGAGGGTTTAGCCATCTGTCAGTTTCAGTCAGTACCACATCCAACATGTTTTCACCAGTGTGTGAACAGGTCATGTTGCGCATAGCAATTGTTGCAAGCTGTCAAATTCCTGGAAGATTGCTTCCATGACACTCCACCTTACTGCACTGATTATTCACACTGCCAACATCACAAACAACCCCCGGCACCTGTGCCCAGTGTGAAGTTATACACAAATATGAACTCCCCCCTGTTTTGCCACTTGTCCACATATCAATACTTAAATGGATGAATGGAGAGGAGGAATGTTGAAGGGCATGTCTTACTGAGTTGGACACAGTATGGAACAACTCGGGGACAGCACGGGTCAAAAAGTATGTCCTGGCTAGGACTTTCCATTTTGGATAGGAACGTGCAGCAAACTGCCAGAACCTAGAAATTCTCCACAAAGGAGAAGGACAACAGATCAATTGCCAGCATTTCAGCTACAGCAGCATTAAGTTCATGTGACACTTTATGATTAGGTGGGTACTTCAGCTTATGCGCAAAAACACTATGTAACGTGGGCTGACTTAAATGTTGTACATGGGGTGTGATGAAAAATTATTCTGCTCTGCGCATGGCAGGAGGTGGAGTGTGGATGTTTGATGAAGGTTGCACAGGTGATAATGACAAACCCACAAATGCAGTTATTTTGCCAGATTTGCCAACCGGGGTTGATGTACCACTTGCACTAGACATACTGCATTCACCACCACCACCACCACCAGAACTGCTACTCTCACCAGCACTGGACAACATTTCAAAATCATTATGCTCCTCCACCTCATCATGCCTGTAGTAATCCTCTGTTCTTATTTCCTTACTACTGCACACATTTAATTTCCTACCACCACCACTACCTCAGAGGTTGCGAAGAAAGCACAGCAGTTGGACCACAGTGGGCTCAGGGAGGGTGAGGATGGTGGAACAGAGGCACACCCAGTCAGTTGTTCCACTCCACAATCCATACACCATTCTGGGGGAGCATAGCTCCCCTATGAATGCACCCACAGAGGAGACTAAGGAGGCTGAGGACAACTGTCACAAGGGAGGCCCACAGGAAGGAGGCAGAGGACACCACAGGAAAGGAAGCAGTTCCTGGTGGGGACCCAATTATTAGAGGATAGAACTGGGGAGCAGGAAAACTGAAGTAAGGTGCCTGCCTGGTGCCATGGCTTGGAGGGACAGGAAGCACATCCTCAGGATCACGAGAACAGCTGCACGGGAGTCTGAGTTGGATGTAATTGTCCACCTAGGGACAAATGACTTGGCTCATCATGAGATTAGAGCAGTGCAGAAGGACTTTGTAGAGTTGGGGAGGGGCCTAAGACAAGTAGCGCACACTGTATCCTTCTCAGAGGTGCTGCCTATCAATGGCATGGGGGAGACGAGGGTACTTTGCACCATGCAGTTTAATGAATGGTTGAAAAATTGGTGTGGAGCACAGGGTTTGGCTTCATGGGGACTGGGGTTCCACCTGGAGGGACACCAGCCTATACTGGCAGGATGGTCTGCATCTGTCAGGAAGGAACAAGTCTTTTGAGCAATCTGTTTAAATGCTTCATTGGCAAGCTTTTAAACTAGTCAAAGGGGAGGCACTGATAAGCAGCAGGAAATCCCAGCCTCTCCCTACAAAACAGGGTACTAAATGAGAAAAGACCAAGGTAGAAAGGTCAGTGGGGATGCTGCAACAGAAGATAAAGCCATCAAAAATGGAGAGCAATAAGTACCAATGCCCATAGTCTGGTAACAAGCTTCCTGAATTAGTGGCCTTGATGGAGGAGGAACATCTGGATATCATGGCAGTCACAGAAACATGGTACACACCAAACCATGACTGGGATGTAAACATACCAGGATACACTATCTACAGGAGGGACAGGGAGGGTAAAAGAGGAGGAGGAGGAGGAGGAGTAGCTCTTTACATAAGGGAAGGAATCAAAGCAACAGAACAAAAGGGTAAACAGGGAGGAGAAGAAGCATTGTGTGGGTGTAAATTTGAAGACAGGCAATGGCACTACAATCCGCACAGGGGTTGTATACAGACCCCCGTCTCAGGGGGAGGAAATGGACAAGGAAATGATAGAAAGTATACTTAGAATGGCAGAAAAAGGGGAGATATTGCTGATGGGTGATCTGAATATGCCAGATGTTAACTGGAGTGCAGTTGCAGCAGCCACTTCGAAGAGTGGGGTTGTTCTAGATGCCCTACAGGGGGCATGCCTTAGACAACTAGTATTGGAGCCCACTCGAGAGGGAGCAATCTTAGCCCTGGTTCTCTCAAATGGAGATGGAGAGAGGATCACAGATGTAGAAGTGGGTAGCCATCTGGGAACTAGCGACCATCGAACAGTATGGTTCACAATAAACACAGCAATAGAGTCAAGCCATACAAAGGCAAAAGTACTGGACTTTGGGAGGGCTGACTTTGCCAAAATGGGTGAGTGCCTAAGGAATGCACTAGCAAATGGGCAGGAAGGAGGGGTGGAAGAACAATGGGGAATAATAAAAAACTGCCATCACAGAGGTAACAAGCCTTTGTGTGAAGCAAATAAACAAAACAAAACGATGTAAGAAACCACTATGGTTCTCAAAGGAAGTGGCAGTGAAGGTTCAAGAGAAAAAGAAAGCATTCAGGAAGTACAAGGAATCACAGAAGGAGCAGGACAGAGAACTGTATCAGTTAAAGTAAAAGGAAGCTGGGAAGGCAGTCAGAACAGCAAAGGCCCAAACCGAGGAAAAGATAGCCAACTCAGTTAAGAAGGGGGATAAAACCTTTTATAGGTACATCAGGGAGTGAAGGAAGACCAAGGAGGGATAGTGAGGCTTAATAAAGAGGAGGGAGGGAGGGAGGAGGGTGGGCAGAGGAGACTGTGAAAGGCAGAGATACTAAACAAATATTTTTGTTCAGCATTTACAAATGAAGAGAGGAGGTACCTAAAACAAACAGTAGAAACACTCTGGATACAGAAGTTGATACCAGCCCATTTACAGAAGAAAGGGTTATGAAAGAACTTTTAAAACTGAAGGTTGACAAAGCAATGGGGCCTGATGGGATTCATCCCAGAATTCTAAAAGAACTAAGGGTAGAACTAGTGACACCACTGACTACCCCCTTTAACAAATCATGGGAGGATGGGGTAGTACCCGAAGACTGGAGGAGGGCAGATGTGATTCCCTTCACAAAAGTGGGAGCAAGGCAGAAGCAGGAAACTACAGACCTGTTAGTTTAACCTCAGTGATAGGAAAATGATGGAATCACTTTGAAGGAAAGAATTGTCAAGTGTCTAGAGGCCAGAGGGCACAGGACCCAAGGCAGCATGGATTCACAGCAGGAAGGTCTTGCCAGATGAATCTGATAGATTTTTTGACTGGGTGACCAAAGTAGTAGATCAGGGAGCGGCTGTGGACATGGTCTACCTAGACTTTAGCAAGGCATTTGACACAGTTCCACACAAAAGATTAATATACAAGTTAGCCAGCCTGAGAGTGGGTCCCAAGATGACAGCCTGGGTAAAGAATTGGCTGGAGAATAGGACACAGAGAGAAACAGTAAATGGAGTCCACTCTGAAGCAAGAGGGGTTACTAGTGGGGAACCGCAGGGTTCAGTATTAGGACCGGTCCTCTTCAATGTCTTTATAAGTGACATTGCAGAGGGACTGAAAGGAAAAGTATGTCTCTTTGCAGATGACACAAAGATCTGCAACAGAGTTGATGCACAAGGTGGGGTGGAAAGAATGAGAAGGGACTTAGCAAGGTTAAAGGAATGGTCAAATGTATGGCAGCTTAGATTCAATGCTAAGAAGTGCAAGGTAATGCACCTGGGAAACAAAAACCCAGGGGAAGAGTACACAATGGGGGGTGAGATACTAACAACAACAAAAATGGAAAGGGACCGAGGGGTAGTCATATCAGATGACCTAAAGGTGGGCAAGCAATGTGAGAGGGCAGCAAGGAGGGCTGGGGGGATACTGGGATGCATAGGGAGAGGCATCACCAGTAGAAAACAGGAAGTTATTATCCCTCTGTACAGACAGCTGGTCAGACCCCATCTGGAGTACTGCGTGCAGTTCTGGAGACCCATTTCCCAAAGACATAGACAGGATGGAAGCTGTCCAGAGGAGGGTAACTAAATGGTGCAGGATCTGCACCGGAAGACATATGAAGAGAGACGAAAGGAGCTTAATATGTATAGCCCTCGAGGAAAGGAGGGAGAGAGGGGACATGATAGAAACTTTCAAGTACCTCAAGGGAATCAACAAAGTCCAAGAGGGTAGCATCTTTCAAAAAAAGAGGTGTGCAATAACAAGGGGTCACAATTTGAAGATAGAGGGGGGACTGCTCAGAGGTAATTTAAGGAAGTATTTTTTCACAGAGAGGGTTGTAGATGTATGGAATGGCCTTCTGGAGGAGGTTGTGGAGTCAAAAACAGTGGTGGAATTCAAGTCTGCATGGGACAGTCATAAGGCCATTCTAGGGGGTGGGAATAGGAAGAAGTAGGCTGCTGGTTAACTAGGATCTGCAACTTATCCAGTAGGTAGGGAAATGGGCAGACTGGGTGGGCCAAGCTGTCCTTATCTGCTGTCAAATTTTATGTTTCTATGTTTCTACTGGATTTAACACTCATGGAAGGGGATAACATGCTCGTTATGGTTGATGACGAGGGTGAACGCCCCACTGTGGTGTTAGCTGCCATTTTGTGATGGTCCACAGTGCCATGTACTTATTCTTAAGATGTGTATGCTGTCCTCCTGTGCCCAGATGGCTCCTCTTTTTACCTCAACTCACATGCCTATGGCGGACCTGGCAGATTGCAACTGACTCATCATTTGCATCTTGCACAAAAAAATCCCAAACAAGGGATTGTGATGCTCTACATTTAACAGGTCCGTGATGCTGCTTATTGGACTCCATTCTATTAAGCACTGAAGTTGGGGGTGTGCTACATGATTTTTCAGGCAGAACACACTTGTACTGCAACTGACCACTATGACTACCTATCATTATTACCGGGTCATCATCATCATCATCACCATCAACTGAAACTGGTAAATGACAAGTTTTTACAAGGGGGGGGGGATTAACACAAACAGACCCAGACACAGTCACCTTGAATTTCTTTTTCTCTGGTTCCCAACTGGGGTCAATTACATCATCATCATATTTATCAACATCACCCACATCCACATCTTCTGCTTGGATGCTGGCATGTGGACTGCATGTTGAAACCACAGCAACATCATCCTCACCACATTCATCATCATCATCAACACCACCATCACCCGATATTTTTTCACCACACTGTGAATCACTGCATGGAAAATTCATGACCTGAACTGTGGTGGAAGAAATGTCACATTGTATGCTATCATTGACATGATTATCATAATCCTCAGGTTCAGTTACTGGGATGTTACTGGGAAGTATGACATCATTTGCACTACCACTCACTTGCACTGCTTCACACTCCACTGTATTTTTGGACACAGTACCCTGGTCAGAAGTGGAACTTGAGGCAGCAGTACTCATACTACCACCACCAGCAGCTGCACTAACACCACCGACTGGGACAACATCATCTCCTCCAACTATGAGTGAAGCTACTGATTGGGCTGTAAAAAACATTGCAGGAGAAATACCTTTCCTCACATCAGCAATGCACTTCTGCGTCTGCGTACTACTATGCCCACAGACAGTCTTACCACTGGTAGCAGTACCCTGGTGAGAACCAGCTTTGCTTGCATGTTTCTTTGTGAGCATTTTATGAGATCAACAACAATATTCTAAACAAATGTAGATTTTGGAACGTTCATTCTGCATGGGGGGATGCTGGATGTGAAGCCAAAAATAACTGTGGCTTCAGCAACAGATACAGATGCAAATTCACAAGTGAAAACACTGCCTTAACTAAACAGTGGTGCTGAAGTCACAAACAATCCAATATAGAAAACAATTCCTTTTGCCGGTGGGGGGGGGGGGAGCACTGACTGCAGATTTTTATGGCAGTGCAAGTAGTAAAATAAAGAAAATATACCACAATGGCAGTCCAAAATTACGCAGCTGCACTGGATAGCCAGGTTCATACTACTGTGGCTGCAAGTACACTGCAGCACAATAAAAGGTGTATTATGTGCTGTCACGCAGCACCACACACACATACTCACATATGCACACACACAATTTGTCTACGAGTAATGCATAGCAAATTGAAAAGTTCAGTAATATGCCAAGTATTGTAAAGAACCTTAAATTATGAACTGCTGCACCAGATCCACACAACACACAATCAGCAAGAAAATGTCAGCACTTACTGACAATATTACTCTGTGTACATTAACACTGTCAGTCGTGTAACAAAAATAAATCCAAAAAACAAAGAACTCCCTATTTCTCCAATTTAAATCTACCTACACCACAGATACGCCCCTTCCCCAAAGCACACTTTCACTGTCTCTTACTACACAGACTCAATGTTGTACATTACATTCAAAATCCACGGACAAACAAAAACGCTCGATAATATGAGCACAGGAGGGTTTCCTATAATCGATGAACTAAAGTTTGAGCAAAACAAATTACTCAAAAAGGCTTTTTTAACAGTTTTTAGAAGGTTTTAATCACAGACAGCTCTCAGAGTACACTGTCTCCTATAGCTTCCTACACACACACTACCCCAAACTGAGGCTGTGCAGATAAATATAGAGCCCATGTGTCCTGAAATCCCATTAATCACTGCAAAATTCACCTTCAGAGCTTAAAAACAAGGCAAAGTGAGGTGAAGTGTATTGTTTTCAATGCACTTCACATTAAAATTTGGTGGAGTAGTGGTCTGGGAAGGCAAAGTAATGCAAAGTCATTGTTTGCAATGGACTTCGCTTTACCCATCACAACACAAATTATTCTGCTTCATGTTGTGAAGTACTCTGCGAATCCATGTTGGCTCCTCATTTCACTTCACGGAGCAAATTGAGGCCACTTCACCCACCACTAGCTGCCATGGAGGAAGCATTGGGGGTAGAATGGAACTGAGATCTGTAAAAGCATTATTGAAGGTCTTAGCAATTTGCTTGGGTGGTGGCTCCAAGGTTACTGAGTATCATTGCCTGGGATTTTTCATCCTTAACCTTTTAGGTTCCCCCAGAATCTATTATCATCTCCCTTACTACTGTCCTGCTTTTCTTTGAAGTAAGCTGCTTTGGCTAGCCTTATGTCCCTAGAGCATCTATTCCTAGCAGCCCTATTCTTTTGTAAATCCCCTTGTGTCCCAGTGGCTCTGGCCCGATGCCACAGGTTATCCCTTTCTCGCATCTGGGCCATTAGGGTTGGAATGACCCAGCTGCTACTTATTTCTTGGTTGTTGAATCTTTTGAGGGGGGCAAATAAGTCACAGGCTTGGTGATCTGTCTGATCAAATAGTCCAAGGCTTTGACAATGGAGTCTATGTAGCTCCAATCCACTTGGGCAAGGTGGGCTTTGATGTCTGCCAGTTTTCCATTGTGGAGTACTCTACTAGTAACCAATCTGTGGGGGGTGTTTATTTGACCAGGTACATGTCACAGGGGAGTGGTCATTTAAGGCATCTGGGAGGACAGAAATCTCCATCAGTCTTTCAGGGTTTCTGGTCAGGATGCAGTCTATTAGCATGCTGGTACCTGCTCTGTAGTTGATGCCTCTGCTTCCTCAACTGTGCCCCCGCCCCCCCCCCCAGATATGTAAAATATTGTAAATGTATCTTACCCAATATTTAACCCTCTCCACAAATGGATTGGCACTGGGATTGTAGATGGCCACCTCCTACAATCAAGCCACAAAGATACTGTCGTAGGAGAAATACATTGAAGACCCTGTGGTGGTACCACATGTCTGGAGATAATACTTTGAGTCACAACAAAATTAGTAAGATATAAGGATCAAATTCATGGCATCAGCTACAAATTCTGGTCAAGAGCATTATCCATTCCAAATTTTTCCATGAAGTATTTCACTTCATTTACACCCAAATGATGCTGAATAGTGGTGTAAAGAGATGTCAGATTAGTTGTGAGCCACACGTACCCAGCATCACAATTAAAGTGTTCAAGAGCCTTCAGCTCCATCACAGTGTCCCTCAAATACAATGGAACATGTAGTACAATGGGTTATAGGAAAGTGTCTATAAATGTAGACATATTTTCAATAAGGGAACAGACAGACGATATGATAGGTCTGCCGGGTGGGTGCTGGAGACTCTTGTGGACCTTAAGCAGTATGTAAAATGTTGGGACTGTCAGTGATTGCTGTAACAGAAAATAAAACTCTGACTTGATAATAATTTCTGTGTTCAGGAAATCATTCAAAAAATGTTCAAGGCTTACCTTAAGTGGGGCAGTAGGATCACTGGACAATGGATAGTAGAACTCTTGATTATTAAGTTGTCTCATAACTTCCTTTTTATAATCATTCTTGTCTATCACCACTATCATGGCTGCCTCATCCACTGGGTTTATTGTAATATTAGGCATGCCACTAAGTTGCTCTAAGGCAACCTCTTCTACTGCTGACAGGTTAGAGTGTCTCTGATTATGCATCTTCAAAATATTTTTTTACCTCTGTCAGTACCAGCTTTTCAAAAGTCATGATTACTGGTAACTGAGCTCTATTCAGACAAAATGTGAATCATTTCCAAAATGACTTTCTCTAAGATAAGAAGTTCCTGTCCAAACATTCATCCTGTCCCCATTCTTCAAAAATGTCCATGGCCAGTTTGGGGTTCCAGTCTTCTGATATCACAATATCACTGTCCAGATTTCCAGAAATGGAAGGTGTAAGCTCATTCCCTATTTGATTCTGCCCTGCAGTAGAGCATTCCTGTCTATCACAACCAGTTGATGAATATCAGACTGTCCCTTCTGCTTAAATATTATCAATCCTAGATCGGTCCATTTTTCTCTTTTATTAAAGTATTTTTTAGGTGAAGTTTTCAAAATGTATTTCTTAAGTCCACCTGAAGCTGGAACTTATCAATAGAAAGTTCAGGAACTAAAGGGCAATCCTTTTGATAAAATTGCTATTTGTGTGGAACTTAAACTCACTTTAACTATATTAATCACTTTGTTTTCTTCCACAGGTTATGTTGTCCTTGTAGTTGGTCTTGTTTTGGTCCAGCATTCCCCCTTTGTGCCTTTCCTTGTCTGGTAGTTGCTGTCTGTGTTTTTTTTTTCTCCATTGTTCCTGTCCACGTTCCTTTCTCTTGCAACTTATCTGGGCCTCTCTTGGAAATAGATAAGGATTTTCCTTTTTCCTTATTGACAGTAGTGACTTTTGCCCCTTGTCAATAGTGAGAGGAGTGTGTTGCTAAGCTGTTATTGTGGTGTCTTCCCCAACTATGGGATCTGCCACTACTGGGGGTACAGGGTGGGAAGCCCTGCCGATAGCCTGTATTCACTTGATATTCCATGCTGTCTAGGGTAAATTTGTGTTGCTTTCTGGCTATCACTGCCTTATCATCTGCTGTTATTTTATTAGTCAGTTTGGTATTGAATTCCTGAAGTCCTGCCATTTTCTCTGAAGTAATTAACTCTTCCATGACCTTTTCATATTCTTGTAGGACTTACTGGTGTTTCTCAGTATATATGCAAACCAAAAAGTGAAGCACTCTCACCTATCTACAAATACCACCACGGAGCTTCAAGTAAATTATAAACTTTTATTAAGTAAAAAATGACAAATATTTTTTACTTAATAAAAGTTTATAATTTACTTGAAGTACCCTGGTGGTATTTGAAGATTGGTAAGAGTGCTCCAGATTTTGGTTTGTGTATGTGATTTGTTTTAATTGTTGAGCACCACATTTCCTTGTGCACACTTTTTGAGAAGAAATGTTTCTCAGAATACTGGTCTATAAAGATCTGTATTAGTGTGAAGGAGCACACATTCAATGCCTCTTCCCACTGTTGTTTGTAACAGTCTTTGAAGAAAACAACCAGATGGTCCCTTATCTATACAATGCTTGCTTACAGTCCTTATAGTCAGACAAGCTCAAATAAAAAATATGACTTCCACCTATGAAGTAATGGGTAGCAAATTCATTAAGAGGCTTAACTGTGTACCACATTCGTATCTCACTATGAAACAAGCTGGTTCTACTGTAATATAAATTTATCTCTGACAACTTTAGCCTTTCCATTTTAACACATGTGTCTTGCAGGCTATCTGCCAATTCTGGATGCTGTTTGATGCCTTCTGAAAAAATGTCTCCTGCTTCCTATCTTCATCTGACAGATGCTGCAGTTCTAATAAATAAGGTAGCATGCTCTTCCTGATGTATAAGTTCAGTTGCCTTAACCACTATTCCTGTAATGGTTTCCAATTCCAAATCTGACTTTTAATGCATATTAAGATCATAGTTCCAGGCAGTCTGGTGAATTTCACAATGTTGCTACGGGAACAGTAGTCTTGCTGGGTTCTGAATGTGGGAAGTACAGACTTAACTAACCAGATCTCAGAAAAAGTCTCCAAAAGTACAACTTCCAAGTAAGTAATTGGACAAAAGTAAAAATAAATCAGCACTTTAATGCACTAACTCCAACACCCTACTGGTGAGCAGAGTGAAAATGATGAAGGGGGGGTCAATCCACCTGAAGTCACCAATCATGCTGGAAAAGCCTGCCCAAGAAGTCGTGGGGAAGAACCAAAATGGTGCAAACAGCAAAAAACTTCGGGTGCTAAAGGAATGGCAAAATGCTGCAACCACGAGTAAAATGCTTTACCAGACAAATAAATGGTGGTGCACAAAAAAACTAACTACAGTGGTATTACAATGATTCTGGCAAAAGGTGCCATTTAATAGGAGCCAAAAATCAGAAGATGCAAATAGCCCCAATGCTTCGCATCACTCTGATTCTTCTTCAGGTGGGAGTGTGACAGGTAGCTATCCCTTCTTTTAAAGCCAAGTCTTCAAGAAGTAAGCAATAATATCCAATAGGTTGAGCAGTATTACACTATACTAGACAACCCAAGGGTGTAAAGAGGCCCAACGCCACAGGTTGGAGGCCTTATTGCTGCTTCTGGAAGTCTAGTATAGCCTATACTGCCCACCCACGAGGGTGTTATTGCACTTAGAAAATGGTATATATGTATATATATATATATATATATATATATATATATATATATATTTTTTTAATATGCAACATATATATATATATATATATATATATATATATATATATATATATATATATGTACCAATATGCTACTTGAGAGATAAAGTGTGACAATCAGGTTTCAAAATTTATTTGGGTCAATTGTCATAACCATATCATATTTACATTGGATACATGTGGCAGTATTTCAGTCCCCAACATAAAGATAGTTTGTAGTTCAGAGGTGCTAAAAAATGGGATTAAAAGTTCCCACTAGGGCAACGTAATGTGAGTAACATCGTGTCCTTGACAGCAAATTTGTCATATTATTAAACATATATTTTTTGATATTACTATGTCTATGGTATCTATTTAGGTGGCATAATATATAACTTTTCAGTTTTTTATCATAAACTTAACTTGTTGGTAATTATGCCACAATATGTTTACTGATCACAGTATGCCCAAATCTGGACATGTTTAAGTTTTGCTACCACATTCATGTCCTTGATTTTCTAGCCCATTGTTTTTTTGCACAACTATATTACCCTCATAGGAAAAGACAGAAATCACTTAATTTTCAGAAAGTGAATTATACTTTATTTACAAGGGTTTTTTTCCACAGGATGTCACGTGAGTAACTCAGACTACACAGAACGTCACATGAGTAACACAGACACAACACAAGAAGTCACATGAGTAACATGGACACCAAAACAGTAATATCAGTATCATACCAAGTGTCTCACTAAGTCATACCAAAAGTTATTGCTAATGTTCAACCAAAAAAATGATTGTCATGCACTGGATATTTGTTATAACATTTTTTGAACATTTTGAAGATTGTACTGTAGTCACAACATTATATTAACTTAAGATGTTCACAAATGTTTTATGTTACAGTGTAGTATGGATTGAATCTCACCTGGTCTGTCTATTACATATACCAGCTGGTCCCAAGCCTACAATAAGAGAGAGGGAAACCAACTATATCTTTATGAGATGAATGGGGATGTTTGGGATTAATGCATGCCCTTGCTGCTTATGATAGTCAAGGCTGAAGGCAAAACACTGAAAGTGTGTTAGTGACTTATAACATGGGGTAGATAAAGGCAGGTGAGTGGTAAACAACCATCAGGTGACGATTGCTTACTCCACAATATATGACAGCTAGTGGTGAACCATCCCTCTGAGAGATCAGCCTGTGTTTCTGTTCTGATCTTGTTACAGTGCAAAATTGCAGTCTGTGGAGCAGCCATTACTATCCCTGCTTAATGAGTGAGAGCCAATGCCTGCCATGTAGTCCAAGGCAGTGCAGCAACAGCAGCTGTAGTGTTCAAAGTTTGTAGTCTTGTTTCTTACCCAAGCTTGTTCCCAGAGTGAAGTGTGTGGTCCCCAAGGTCATTTTTCTGTTGCACAGCCAGATTGACAGGTGAATCCCATAGTTGTGGCATACAGTCAGATGGAACAGTGTGAAGAAAAGGAGACCCCCCCAATGATGTCATGATCTGAAAGTGAGCTTTATGCTGGTGGACAGAGAAACAGAGTTCCAGAAAGACCTGCAAGCTCTGAGTCCCATTAGTTGCCATTTCTTAATTGGTAGAATACAGTCTGGTAGACTGTGTGACAGCACTGCTGGGGAAAATGTTTACTTGCTTGCCATGCATTAATGCAACCACAGACAGAGAGACAGAACAGCTAAGCCAGTGGCGGTATAGACACCATGTCTGTACCACAAGAGGCAACTCCATATCTTGCACTTCAGAGCTACTGTGCTGTTTCAGAAGGCATATCATGCACAACAAATGTCAGAGAAAGCATAACAACACTTTCCTTCTGACATCTGTATCTGCATGATAGCCATTTTGTTGGGGACTATTTTTTTAGGCAGCAGAATACAGTAATTTGCTTGTCTTTTATAAAAGGATAAAAAGCATGTATATTGCTTTCTCCTTGTTTTGTAGTGCACCCTCTGTTATAAGTTTAATAGCCCACTCCAGGGTGTGTGGTTATTGGGGATTAAGTAAAACACTGGGTGTTGTGAGGATACTCAGCCAGCAGCCTCATGCTTCACAATGCACTTGGGGTATTGATTAATCCCTAATAACTGCACACCCTGGAGTGGTTTACTTCCTACTAATAGAACTATGCCCTTGAGTGGGTTGCTTTAATCTTAAAATGTGTTTTAAGAAATGAAAATGAAATTAAAAACTGACTTCAGGGGCCAGATCTTCAAAAGCTTGCCCATGTGCAAAGCCTAGTTTTTCTGCACAAACCCAGATTTGCGCAGATGTCCATATTCCAAAGCCCTGTTATGGGCAAACAAGGTTTGTGTCCAGGAGATTTTCTGAGGTTGGCACAATACAAATGGAAAGTCAAGGACCTGAAATCTGGTAAAGTCCTGTAATTGCAGAGTGCAATGTAATTTTGCATGGTCCCCTTGTATGGTGCAGATATACACAATTATCCCTGTTACTAATGATGCCATCCCCCAGATCACAGCCACTTCTGAAGACACAGCCCCTTCCTGTTGTCAAATGGACCTCTCCATGGTACCGTCACTCACTGTGTCCACAGCATGGTCCTGCAGGTGCATATGGCAACAAGTGCATTTTGGGAGAGGGTGCACTTTTAGGTTTCTTCAGCTATTGTAGTTAATGTCAGTAATTGTTTGATATGCCATGCTAGCCCTCAGCCTATCATGCAGCACATGGCACACCAAACAATTACTGTGATTCACTGCAACAGCAAAGTAAGCCTAAAAGTGCACAAAAAAAATGTAATAAAAAAAAATACAGAACAAAGGGTAACACTTTAACAGTCACTGACAGCAATCATCCCAGTAAGGAAACAACAGTATTTTTCTTCACTTGTACTGCCATGGAAGCCATTTAAGGCATACCATGTAGCACATAGCTCAGTTACTGAGATACACTGTAACAGCAGCCAAATGAACCTAAAACTGCACAAAAACAATGAACATGGTTGATGTTTTTGGTGACTGCAACCCGGTTATCATCAATAACAGTCATTTTACATCCATTTTTGGTGTCTGTACCCTTTTAGGCTCATTTTACTGTTGCAGTGAATCTCAGTAATTGTTTAATGTGCCATGCTAGACTCTTGGCCTAACATGCAGCACATGGCACACCTAACGATCACAAAACGTATTGCTGAAATGTAAATGGTTCTGTGCTGCGTTTGGGTGCTCAGTGTTGAGTTGGTAGGTGCAATATGTTTTTTAAAAAAGTTGCCATCTTTTAGACTCCTGTGGATCTGAGAAATTTGTGGATTACCCAACGCTTCATTTACTGCTGCTTTATTTGCTGTTATTTGCTTTTCTGCTGCTAAATGGCTTCGATGCACTTGCACATAAAATAAATAAGTACTGTGAGTATGTTTGGAGTGCTGACCATTTTTCTGTTCAACAGAAGTGTTTTTACAAAAATAAATATGATACTAACCAGGATTTCATTTTAAGTTTAGCGGATAAGCACGTAGTTTAAAAGTAGTTTTGGGGTTCTGATGCCTCCCACACAATATAAGCCCCTAAAGAGATCACGTCTACACAAACTGAGCACCTGCAGAGATCATTTACTCCGTAATACAACATGTATTTTATTTCTCATTACAGAACTCTCCAAAGTGTACATATGGTGTTCTGATGCCTAATACAAAATGAACCCCAGCATTAACCAGGTCCAATTGACATACTCCCCAAAACTGCAGGTTTTTTGCCCAGTACAGAACGAACTATTTAGCAGCAGTAACTTTAAAGGTGCCCCTGATAGAGAATAGGATCACACAGAATGCCCCCCCCCCACTACCACAGGGACCAGGCCACACAGAATGATCCCCATGTAGAGACTTGGTCTATAGAATAGGTAAATATGTATAACCATTTAATCTAAGAAACCTGTAGTTGTTCAACTTTAAAATGCTTTATAATCAACTCTCTCTGCCCCTACCCCACCCTTTATACCCTTCAGCATCTTGGGACCATGAGGCAAGGTCCGACTACATGTCTCTGTGTTTCCCAAAAAGCAAATGTGTATCTTTACAATCTGCAGACATCTGACACACTGGGGAACAAAAGAGCAGTTGAGATGCAGAGAGAATAGCCCACTGTAGTGCCCGTAACGTGCATAACTCCAAACTTCAGGAGGACAACATGTCTTGTCCAGAATGTAGGTGGCAGTACAAAAAATGCAGACCCACCAGGTCCACAGCTTTAAAGAGCCATGGGGTGATGACTGAAGGTTTCAGCATGCATTTCTGGTTCTGAACATTCTGGGCTGGTGGAGGAACCAATAGTAACATGGGTAACAAAAGGACACGAAAATAACACGCCATGGAAAAAGGGAATTTTCTAAATAAATGAGTTATAACAAACTTCAAGGTTTTGGCAACATGTCAGTAACAAAAAGAAGGTCACCAGACACAATACTGCTTTTGGACCACAGTTCATGCAAATTAAAGGCACAGTCTGCTTAGGATGAGGTACTAGATGGACACTACATGTAATGAATGTTACAGCTGTACTGTATAAAATGATTAAATAAAAGGCAAAAACTTTTATTCTGTACAGGGAGTTCTTCGGGGAGGCTTAAATGAAGTTATTAGATAACACATTAACAACAGTTGGGTTTCTAAGGCACAATAAAGGGCTGTATTTAAATACTTAAATTGGAAATGGAAGCAATGTCACAAAATGGAATTCTATTTGAAGGGGTAAATCGATGTTTGTGATAAAACTGAAAGAGCACAGTGGAACCAAACTGGGTCATGTTATGTTTAATATCTCTCCTAATGTGGGACTACAAATTAGGTGTGTCATGTGAACCTTTTAACAATTCAGCAAAAAGTTACAGGGTGTCAGTGTGCAGTAGGTATGAGTCTCTCGAATACTGTATTATATATTAAAAAAACTGCAGAACATCTTCTCATTATTCATTAATTTTTTTTAAAGTAGTCCCTCTACAAGTGGAATTGCCAGTAGAGGGTGCTGTTGCTAGAAGTCACTGCAACTACCAGTAGTGTCTGGGTGAGATACTTTTTTTAGTTCATTGTTTTTTTTAGTTCTTTAGTTTACTTTAGTTAGCAACAAGGAACAAAGAATAACAAGAACAGTGAGTTTGAACCTTAGCTGTACCTTATCCATTACAATTCAGTACTCGTGTCAAGTTGCTACAAGGGGAATTAGGACTAATGGAGTCTCCTGATTTGTGCCTGTGAGGAATGGATTGGAGGATGTACTGAGCATGATCACTTGATCCATTCCTGGCAGAAGTCAACATGGTCAGAATTGGGACTTTAGTGCAGTCAGGCAGTGCAGCTGACAGAATAAATTCATGCCAAGGACATGCACAGTTGAAAAGAGCAGATGGACAACCCTAAGATCAATTTCTTTTTGATATAAAACAAAGACCTTATTTTGTTATGTTTATTTTTTGACCTAGTGTTTGGGGGGTAGCCAGGTGGGGTGCAAGCAAGTGACAGGAAAGATATCCCTGAGTGTGTAGTGCTCACATGTAAGCAGGTGCCTCTGATACACTTCAAGTTTAAAAAAAAAACTTTTTCATGGGATAATTTAAATAAAAATTATTCAGTGTGTGTCACTTCAATAGAGAGGCTGTAGTGTGTTTGTGTGTACGTGGGTGGGTGGGGGTCAGTCATTCCATCAAACAGTAACAAAAATAATGGCAGCAGTTAAAATTTCAATGGGCACAAGGATTTCACAATGTAATCAGGCAACAGAGACTAGGACTCATTATTTTCCAGTCTTTCTTGCCTTATAACAGACTGGCTAGGTTGGTGGTTTTAGCCAATCAGAATGAAGATTTCTCCCTACCCATTTTCTAAATATCTATAATTCATAGGTAAGAGCAGCAAGCCTTGTACCACACCTTTATTATGCAGACACAAGCAATTTCATATCTAAACAGTTACAATATTTAAACTTGCTACTAATAACCCCTAGTGACCAAATACATGAATATTAATAGTTAAAATTACTCAAAATGGACGAAAACATTAACGACTAATGCCCGAGTTTATTTAATCATTAGAAAATATATAAACATCAGTAGGTCTAATATCAAATGAATCCTCATTTAATTACTCAACGATACCATTGTTCAAAAATATAGGGCCAAACATGCAGGGCCACAATCCCAAAGACATAACCTAGAAGGAAACAAAAAGAGAAAACAAGCATGAGAAGATGCAGTGTAATAAATGTCAGCAATACTAATAACCAGAATGCATTTTCCAATAAAACATATCTACTGTTTTTGCTTGATATTCTGTTTGTTTTAAACTGAACTTATTATAAACCTTTTGTGGTAAAAGACAGATTAAAACTTGTAGATGCAAAATAATTATGTACAGTAATTATATGTATTAAAGAAGATATCTCCCATCTTTTCATCTTAGTTACTCCATGTGGCATTCGACTTGGTGGACCATCAATTACTACTCTCAAAACTGAAACTCATTGGACTAGACAGCCTGACAGTGCAATGGTTCGCTAACTATCTTCAGGGAAGGAATCAAATTGTCAGATGGCAGGATGCCTTATCTGACAAATGTTCAATCCTTGATGGGGTCCCACAGGGATTAATCCTGGGACCTCTACTATTCCCTTCTTTATAAAAATGCCAAACCATTATGGAGGGGCAAGTCTGACCCTGTACACCGATGACGCAGTACTGTGGAGGTCCTCCAAGGATGACAATACCCTGAATGACTCCTTAATGAAAGACCTATTATTGCTTGAGGGTTGGCTGGATAAAAATAAACTGGTACTACATGGCAGAAAAACAAAGGCCATGCAATTTGACCCCCCAAAACTGGAACCAGATAGATAGCCTAATCTGATGCCCACCCTATCAAACTGATCAATGGTTGAGGTAGTAGAAACACAGAAAGTGACAGCAGAAGGGGACTGCAAGATCCATCTTGTCAGCCCAAGAACCTACCTGTGCAATTCCCCCTTCCCTCCCCTCCTTTGCCTTTCTGTATGCTACCTTTATGTCTATCTCATGCATTCTGGAACTTTCTTACCATTTTGACCCCCACTACCTCCTTGCATAGGCTATTCCATGGGTCCACTGCCATCTCTGTAAAGAAGAACTTCCTTGTATTACTCCTAAACCTCCCTTCCTTCAGCCTCATGTCACACCCTCTCATTCTCCCACTCTCTTTCAATTGGAAAAGCTCCTGCATACCCTCATATATTTAAAAGTCTCAATCATGTCACCCCTCTCCCTCCTCTGTTCCAGGGAGTACATGTAAAGTTTCCTCTGCCTGTCCTGGTATGCTATATGGTGCAGTCCCTGAATTATTTTCACAGCCCTCCTCTGCGCCGTCTTGATTCTGTCTATGTACCATTTGAGGTGCGGTCACCAGTACTGTATGCAGTATTCCAAGTGGGGGCACACCAGCGCACTATAGAGTGGTAACATCACCTCCCTCCTGTGACTTGTGATTCCCCTTCCGCTGCAGCTCAGCATGCCACTTGACTTTCATTCTGGTTTTTCACACTGTTTACCCACTTCAAATCTTCTGATATAAAGACACCTAGGTCTCTGTCCTGGCTGATGGAGGCTAGCTTCTCTCCTCCCATATAGTAATCCTCTTTGGGATTGTTTCTGCCCAAGTGCACGACTTTGCACTTTTTGGCGTTGAATTTCAGTTGCCATGTTTTCAACCACTCCTCCACTTTCTTCAAGTCTGAAGTCATCCTTGTCACACTCTGAGGGAGTCAACTCTGTTACAAATCTTGGTGTCGTCAGCAAATAGACACATTACCTTCCAGACCATTTGCAAAGTCTGCTATGAACACATTGAAGAATAGGGGCCCCAGTACCAAACCCTGTGGTACCCCGCTGGTCACCTCCCTCTCAGCTAAAAATGCCCCATTTACCTGAAACCTTTGTGTTCTTCCTGTCAGCCAGTTACTCACCCACTCAACCACCTCCTTGACCTCCACCACATGGTTCAGCTTCCTTATCAGCTTTCCATCCAGATACATCTACCACCTCTCCCTGATCTACTATCCCTGTAACCCAGTCAAAGAAGTTGACCAGGTTAGTTTGACCAGACCTATTTGCCATTAACACATGCTGATCTGGGTCTTGCTGCCCACTGGATTCCAGATACATTATGATTCTCTGTTTGAATAGTGTCTCCATCAACTTCCCTACCACTGACATGAGGATTAGTGGATGGTAATTGCCAGCCTCCTCCCTGCTCCCTGCTTTGTAGAGCAGGACTACTGTTGCCCTTTTCCAATCCTCTGGTACAGTCCCACTCTCTAGTGATTTGGTAAATAGTTCCACTAGGGATGCTGCTAGTACATGCCCCAGATCCCTGAGAACTCTAGGGTGAATCCCACCTTGTATGATGGCCTCGTCCACCTTTAATTTATTTAAAGCTCCAAGACTTGGTCCTCTATGAAGGGGCTTGTGTCAACCCCCAGTCCCTGAGTGTTGCTGCTTTTCAGGCTTGGCCCATCCCTGTATTCTCTTTGGTGAACACAGAACAGAAGTATTGGTTTAAGACTACTGCTTTCTCACAATCTTTTTCTACCAGTTTCCCTCCAGTATCTGCTAGTCTAACTATCCCCACCCTTGGTTTTCATCTTTTCCCAAATCTACCTAAAGAAGGCTTTATCTCCTTCCCTGCACAATCCTCAGTTCAGTCAAGGCTTTGCCTTCCTTATTGCCTTACCAGCTTCCCTCTGTGCTACCCTATAGGTTTCCTTATCCTTGTCTTCCATTGACACCCTAAACTTTGTGTATGCCTTCTTTTTCTCCTTTAATATTGCAGTCACCTCCCTGGAGAACCAGAGAACTTTCCTTTTCTTATTTGCCTTGCTTACCATTCTGATGCACTATTGGGTTACCTCTGAGATAGCTCCATTCAGATACTTCCACATTTTGCCTACTTCTTTTTCTTCCCTGTATCCAAGACTCTCTGCCAGGCCATCTCTCATCTTCAGAAAGTCTGCTTTTCTGAAATGTAAAATCCTGATCTTGGAATGACTAATGTCTTTGGTAGTGTTTTCTTTAAATCCCACAGTGCAGTGGTCACATTTCCTAAAAAGACACCCCACCTCTACCTCCTTTACCCTATTGCTGTTAGTTAAAACCAAGTCCAGGACAGCTTCACCTCTGGTAGGAGTTTCCACAAGCTGCCTCAGCCCTGCAGCCTGCAGGGCCTTTACTAAGTCCCTTCCTCTTGACGAAGATGCTGTGCAAGATTTCCGGTTTATTTCTGGCAAGTTAAATCCCATACTATTATTGTCTCATCCTTCTCTATCATTTTGTGGAATATCTCCATCACTTCCTTGACCCCAATATCCCCTTGTGAAGGGGGCCTGTAGATGACTCCTATCCAAATAACTGCTCCGGATCCTGTCTCAGCTGTTACCCATAGTGCTTCTGATTCATTCGGGATCCCCTTAATCTCTGTAGCCTTCATTTCCTCCTAGACATATAATGCTACCCCACACCCTTTCCTACCCTTTCTGTCCCTTCTAAGCAGGTGGTAGCCCACGATAGCCATGTCCCAACCATGGTTCTCTGTGAACCAGGTTTACAACACAGCAACTAAGTTGAGTTCAGCACCTGCCATGATATGGCCATGAGGTCAAGGAATTTGTTTGCCAGGCTTCTGGAATTTATTGCCTTTGCCCTCCATGTTCTACCCCTGCTCTTAGCACAGGTGGGTTTTCTTTTGTTTTGTCATGCCTCTTTAGTACCCTTAATTGATCTCCTTTAGTCTGCACCTGTGGTTTCGGATGAAAGATTTATAGGTCTCTTTTGGTCTGTACCTGTGGTTTTGGATGAAAAGTTTTGTTGGAAAGGTTCCCACCTCTTGTTTGTACCCCTGCCAGAATTCCTTGGATCTGTACCTGTGGATTAGGATGAAAACTTTTGTTGAAGAGTTTTGCCACATGTATTGACTTTGTATGGTATTATCATGCTTTGGAGTAATTACCCTATTGTTTGCTGCTGTCAGGGGGGATTGACATTCTTATCCTTTGCATTGGTAAGTGCCATCACCACCTCCCCAGCCTTCAGTTTAAATGGACTGTGTACACATTAAATTTTTGACCAAGAACCCTCACCCCTTTCTTTGTCAGGTGGAGACCATTGTACTGAAAGAAGCCCCTCTTACTGAAGGACTGTCAGTTGCCAATGAGATGGTAGCTGTTTTTCTGACACCATTCCCTCAGCCATAAGTTAAACTTATGTATGTCCTCCTCTCTGGCCCTCTTGGTGCTTCTATCCCACCCCCAGACTGGAAACACCTCTGAGAATGCCAGTGTGGACAAAAGAGAGGATATTCTGTTAGCAAGTTGTAAAATGGGTTGACAGAGGGCAGATCCTGTCAAACAAACTTGACAGAGCTCTTTGACTGGGTCACTAAGATGGTGAATCAGGGGGATCAGTGGATTTGGCCTACCTTGATTTCAGAAAGGCTTTTGACTCAGTGCCGCACAAAAGACTTTTATACAAAATGGCCTGTTTGGGGCTGGGGAGGTGGTAACAAAGTGGAATGGAAATTGGCTGAAGGGACGAACACAGAGGGTCTTGGTCAACAGAGCACCCTTGGAGAAATCAAAGGTAATCAGTGGCATTCCCCAAGGACTGGTGCTGATGCCTCTTCTGTTTAATGTCTTTATAGGGGCTATAGCAGTGGGTCTGGAAGGGAGGATGAGTCTCTTTGGGGGGGTGATGCAAATGTCTGTAATAGACTGGATGAGCCAGATAGGGTGGAGATGATGCACAGAGACCTGGAATGGTTGGAGGAATGATCTGCATTGTGGCAATTGTCATTCAGTGTGGCAAAATGTAAGATCATGCATTTGGGCAAAAAGAATAGGAGAGCGGAGTACTCACTGGGAGGTAGACCTCTCCAGGTCACTGAGGAAGAGACGGACTTAGGCATCATCATTTCTCAAGACCTGAAAGTGGGAAAGCAGTGTGGAGGGGCAGTGACAAGAACAAGCAGAATGTTGGGTTGCCTAGGGAGAGGGTTCTGCAGTAGGAAGACAGAGGTCATAGTGCCTCTATACACACAGCTGATCAAGCCACACCTGGAGTATGGGGTCCAGTTCTGGGGGCTCCACCTAAGAAAGGAAGTGGAGAGGGTGGAAAGAGTTCAGAGGAGGGCAGCAAGGATGGTGAGGGGCTTAGAGCACTTGCCATACGAAGGAAGACTTTAGTGACTTAGGCATGTACTCCCTGGAGCAGAGGAAGGAGAGGGGAGACATGATTGAGACTTTTAAATACTTCAAGGGTATAAATAAGGTGCCAGTGAAGAACCTTTTCCAATTGAAGGAGAGATCTAGTGTGAGGGGTCATAAATATCAGATCAAGGGGGGGAAGTTTAGGGGAACCTCAGATAGTTTTTCTTCACTGAGAGGGTGGCGGACAACTGGAATGGACTGCCAAAGGAAGTGGTAGTGGAAAATACTGGGGGGTGTTCAAAAGCGCTTGGGATAAACACAAGGTACTGTTAGGGTGGGGGGCATGGCTACAGCAAAAACTTGGTAGAAATCTAGGATTTTTGGGCAGAGTGGGTGGTGCTAGCGGTCCTTTTCTGCCATTGCATTCCTATGTTTCTATGTTCCTAATGTGTTCCTTTGTCTCCGCAACTGATTGATTGAACAAGTAATTTGTCCCTTGGTGAATGATTACGTGTTTTGTTCCATTCTCCCTTCGCACAATCTGCTCGATGAATTTTGTGTCCCTTTTTACAGATGCACCTGTGAGACACTTAACAATGACCCTGCTACCGATGTTTGAATTTATGTGGGATTCCACTCTGTGGATCATGGAATCTCCCACTATGATAAGTTTTCTTTTGTCCCTGTTGCCATTATTTTCTTTATCCTTTTCTCTCATGCTTGGCTCCTTGAGCTGCTCCCTAGAAATACCACAATGCCCAGTGGTTGGTTCCATTACCAGTGGTGCATACCTGTTATTTATAAGCAAGTTGTTTTCAGAAGTTTGTGTTTTAGTTTTTGCCACATGGCCTTGCCTCCCCCTACTGACCACCTGGCAGCTCTCCAATTTTGGATCCTGCCTAGGACTGGTACTGACATTTGTGTGCCACTGTATCAAAGGTGGGATGAGCAGGTGCCTTCAGCTTTGCAATTTGACCTGGAGCTTATGTATTGTGGACCATGCTTCCCTCAGCTGGGCCCTAAGGTTGACTATAGCCCAGCAAGCCAGACATTGACCTAGGCCACGGAAGAGCTCCCTGCCAAATAGGGCCCCACATTGTCCACAAGTGACAATCTCCATTGCTACTAGAATATTTTAGGTAGGAGAGGTTGGAGCAAATCCACTTGAGTGACTTCTAGAGAGTAAAAATACTTTTTTTATTTAGTAAACTTTATTAATTTAAAATTTTAACAACAACAACAACCATCAGAACAGACAACAAATAAATACATTAGACAAAAAGGCAGTCCATGAAAAGAATGGATACATGTGTATCATGTTGAGCACGTAACTAGAGATTACATCATGATACATTCTAAACCCTAATATCATTGTCTGCTCCCACCCACATCCCACCCCACTCATCCCCCCAGTCTGCCACCTTATTGACACCCAAGGATGGTTACAGAGCAAATAAAATACCATATTATGTATTTATATATCCTAAGAGAAAAAAAAACTGAAAAATAACTAGAAACTTCTGAATCACTAAAAGGGTGTACAATGATTCCCATCTTAATTTATAATTTTCCACTCTATTATTAACCCCAGCAATGATGAGCTCTGCTTGCAAGGCAAACATAATCTCCTTATACCATTCCATATATGCAGGAGTACTTGGTTCCAGCCAATGTCTCAAAATGACTTTCTTAGCACAGCTTGATGTTAGAGCCATATATGCTCTCTGTTGGCTCCCTTGTAAACCTGCCTAGTCTCCCAAGATACAAATTTCTAAGTTGAAATAGTCTGATAATGCCAAAAGCGGGTCAAGGCATGTTTGAATACTGTGCCAAAAGGAGGTGATTTTGTCGCATGACCAAAGCATATGAAGCAGGTCAGCCGAACCCTGATGGCATCTGGGACACTGATTAGATGATACCCTACCCAATTGATAAAGTTTAAGTGGGGTATAAAATAAATTATGATTAATGTAAAATTGCATCAATCTATATCTGTCCCACTTAATATATTTTTATAAGTGCTTTCAGATGTTGGACCAGTTCCGGAGAGAAGAAGTCGGGGTTAGGATATTTTCCCACCAATAGACCCTTTTACCTTCCAAAGTGGCAACTTTTGTTAAAAGAAATTTATATGCATAGGATATAATATGAGAAGAGGGGATAGAGCTAACAAAGGGAAATATACCAGAAGTAAAAGGACTGTTCTACTGCCCCGGTCCAAAATGTTGTGTCAGCATGTCGGATATCTGAAAATATTTAAAAACCTATTTAGTAGGCCAACTAAAAAGATGATTGGCAGCGTTGTAGGAGAGGAGTTTTTAGTCATGAACCAACTGGTTCACTCTAACAACACCCATGTCCGGCCAAAAAAGGTGAGATTTGATTACTTTACCTGAAATTAAGAGATTAGGATTGGAAAACAGGGGTTGGGCAGTATCCTTATGCACATCCGCCTTGAAAAAAATTAATTAATTGATGCTGTGTTTGAAGTGAGGAACTTAATGGTGTTTCTTTTAGGGATATGGGAAGGTTCTTCCTACTAATATAAGGAAGGGCCTTGGGGTCTATATTATTTTCAAAACAGAGACCCTGTTCAGTTCTAACCCAGGAAGGACAATATATAGACTCTGCACTTTTCACAGGAGATTGCATCCAATATCTGATCCTCGTCAAGTGTATAGCTAAACAATATATGTAAAAATAGGGAGCTTGAAGTCCTCTGTCAATTTTAAGAAGCGTAAGTTTACAGTAACTCCTTCTGACTTTTTTCCCCTGCCATATGAAACTATTAAGGATTCTCTGTAACTGGGAAAACCATGATAACGGAAGAGCCCCATTAAACATTTGTAAAGGGTATAAAACCCGAGGTAAAACATTCATTTTTATTATACTCATACAACCCCATATAGAAAGAAGTAATTTTGACCAACATCCAAGGTCTTCTGTTATTGTTTTAATTAGAACATCTAAATTAAGTTTTTTTGTAATGTGGGGGGAAGAGTGCAAGTAAACCCCTAGGTATTTAAATTTTTCGGAATTCCATTGTAATCCCAAATGTACTATATCAGATTTCATTGTGTGTCTATTGAGTGGAAAAACTTCAGTTTTACCAATATTTAACTTATAATTCAAAATTGCTTCGAACTGGGAAATAATATGGAAAACAGCATGTATAGATTGAGCAGGGTTAGAAATATGGAGAAGTATGTCGTCAGCATACACAGAAATTTTATATTCCATATCACTTATTAATATGCCAGATACAAGTTTTGAACTTTTAATTTTCCTAATGAAGGGTTATAGATATAAGTTGAAAAGGAACGGGGAAAGGGGACAACCCTGACGGGTTCCCTGAAGTAACATAACGGATGAGGAGAGGACACCATTACAATGGATTTGAGCTGATGGGGAAGTGTACAGAATTTTGACCCATTGTATAAACTCCTTCAGAAAATGGTATTTAGATAATACCATGTAAAGGTATTCCCAGGAAACCCTGTTAAAAGCTTTTTCTGCATCCAGGGAGACAAGTGCCGGCGGTACAGATAAATCCCTGGACACAGAGGAAAGATACGCTATTTTCCTAAGATGGTCCAATGAAAGACTTCCCTTTATGAACCCTACCTGTTCTGTGCTTATCAGGGATTCCCAGACCTGGCCTACTCTGGAAGCAAGAATTTTAACGAGAATTTTAAGATCTAAATTAATTAGGGAGATTGGTCTATAATTTGGATTGTAGAGAGGATCTTTGCCAGGTTTGGGAATAACAATTATAATAACCCAAGTCAAAGAAGTATCAGATATTCCTTGTTTAAAGATATAGTGAAAGTGTCTAAGAGGATGGGGCAATTATCTCCTTAAATTTTTTGTAGAAATTAGTAGTACAGCCATCCGGGCCGGGGGATTTATCTGGGGCAAGAGCCTGTATGGCTTCATAAATTTCTGTTAATGTAATTGGAGCCTTCAGAATAATAACCTGATTATCTGCTAATATAGGGAGATTGATATCTTGGAAAAAATTATCGGATTGTTGAGACAAAGAGGGGAGTACAGGTCCAAAGTATAATTGTCGGTAATATTCTTGGAATGCCTTGGCAATATCTGGGGGGGGAGATAAAAGTTCCTCTGTCATCGAATAAATAGAGGTGATTATTTTATCGGTTATTTGGGTACGCAGACAAAGAGCCATTAGCTTTCCCGCTCTTTCACCATGATCAAAATAAGATACTTTAGAATGAAGCATTAAGAATTCAGCCTTTTCTGCTACTAAATGGTTGCATTGGGAATGTAGTGATTCAAGCTTTTCCCACTCCTCTGGGCAGAGGGGGACAGTGAAAAAGCAGGGATACTGAACAAATATTTCTGCTCAGTATTCACAAAAGAGGAGGGGGAAGTGCCTAATCCAATTAACAGAAGCACTCTTGATAGGGGGGGTCGATCCCAGTCCTTTCACAGAAGAAAGGGTTCTGCAAGAACTCCTAAAACTGAAGGTGGACAAAGCAATGGGTCCTGATGGAATTCACCCCAGAATTCTAAAAGAATTAAGGGAGGAACTAATGAAACCACTGGCTACTCTTTTTAATAAATCGTGGGAGGATGGTGTGGTACCCGAGGACTGGAGGAAGGCGGATGTGATTCCCCTTCACAAAAGTGGGACGAAGACAGAGGCAGGAAACTACAGACCTGTCAGTCTGACCTCTGTGGTAGGGAAAGTGATGGAGTCACTTCTGAAGGAAAGAATAGGTGAGTACCTAGAGGCCAGTGGAGCACAGGACCCAAGGCAGCATGGGTTCACAGCGGGAAGGTCATGTCAGATGAATCTAATAGATTTCTTTGACTGGGTGACCAAAGTAGTAGACCAGGGAGGGGCTGTGGACATGGCCTACCTAGACTTTAGCAAGGCATTTGACACAGTCCCACACAAAAGATTAATAGTCAAATTAACCAGCCTGGGAGTGGGTCCCAGGGTGGTAGCCTGGGTAAAACATTGGCTGCACAACAAGACACAGAAGGTAATTGTAAATGGAGTCTACTCTGAAGAAAGAGGGGTTACTAGTGAGGTACCGCAGGTTCAGTATTGGGTCCAGTCCTTTTTAATGTCTTCATCAGTGACACTGCAGAGGGACTGGAAGGAAAAGTATGCCTTTTTGCAGATGACACAAAGATCTGCAACAGGGTTGATACACAAGGAGACGTGGAAAGGATGAAAAGGGACTTGGCAAGGTTAGAGGAATGGTCAGAAGTATGGCAGCTAGGATTCAATGCAAAGAAGTGCAAAATAATGCACCTGGGAAACAAGAACCCAGGGGAAGAATACACAATGGGTGGGGAGGTAGTAACAACAACAAAAAAGGAAAGGGACCTGGGGGTAATCATATCAGATGACCTTAAGGTTAGCAAGCAGTGTGAGAAGGCAGTAGGGAGGGCTGGGGGTATACTGGGATGTATAGGGAGAGGCCCCAGTAGCAGAAAACAGAAAGTTGTTATCCCTCTGTACAGACAGTTGGTGAGACCCCATCTGGAGTATTGTGTCCAGTTCTGGAGACCCCATCTCCGAAAGGACATAGACAGGATAGAGGTAGTCCAGAGGAGGGCAACTAAAATGGTGCAGGGTCTGCAAGAGAAGCTGTAAGAGGAGAGACTAAAGGAGCTTAATATGTATACCCTTGAGGAAAGAAGGAAGAGGGGGGACATGATAGAAACTTTTAAGTACCTCAGTGGAATCAACAAAGTCCAAGAGGGCAGCATCTTTCAGAAAAAGAGACTTGCAAGAACAAGGGGACACAATTTAAAGATAGAGGGAGGGCGATTCAGGGGCAATGTGAGGAAGTATTATTTCACAGAGAGGGTAGTGGATGCATGGAACAGCCTTCCTGAGGAGGTTGTGGGGTCTAAAACTGTGGGAGAATTCAAGAATGCATGGGACAGACATAAGGCAATTCTTGTGGAGGGTAGGAAGAAATAGGCTGTTGGTTAACTAGGATCTGCGGCCTATCCTGTAGGTAGGGAAATGGGCAGACTAGATGGGCCAAGCGGTCCTTATCTGCCGTCAAAGTCTATGTTTCTATGTTTCTATAAGGGCCGAGGGGAAGAGAGGCTTCTCCTGATTTTCTATCCTGGCTAAAATCAAAGAAAGAGCTGCAGCTTTTTGTTTCTTATGCTTAGTCGCTAACCTAATTAACTCCCCCCTCAATCACATTTCAGATATCCCCATAAAAAATCTCTTTTGGGCTGTGATGGGGCATTAATGTCCATAAAATTAGAAATGAATGTTTGAAGGGGCAATATTTGGTCTTCAGATTTGAGAAGTTGATTGCTCAACCTCCAAATTCTGTCTCTATGTATATTGGGAGATAGGTCCAGGTGAAGATGGACGATACAGTGATCGGAAATGATCTTTGATGTGTAATAGGTCTGAGAGACCCCCAAAAGTTTGTCCACTGTTATGAGAAAATAATCTATCTGGGAAAATGAATGATGGGGAAGGGAATGAAATGAAAATTCCTTTTTTTCAGGAAACATCAACCTCCAAGGATCTATCAGTCCAACAGAGTTCATGAACTCTTGTAATGCCTTTTGTCCCGGTGTTACTTTTAGCTGGATCTGACCAGATCTGTCTAAGAAATCAGATAATACCTGGTTCCAATCACCACCTAGTACTATTGGAAACATAGTCCGGGGGCAAGAAGATTCATAAGATTCATGAAAAATTCAGGATCATCACAGTTAGGACCATAAATGGAGCCTAATACCAGTTCAGAGTGGCCCAAAAGGGTCCTCAGAAGAATGAATCTTCCCTCCGGGTCAGAAATTTGTTGTATAAGGTGAAATGGGATTTTACGGGCAAACAGGATGGCAACTCCTCTTCTACGGGAGTCAATACCTGAACAAAATACTTGATCAACCCAATTTCTACGTAAGTAATGAATTTGACTAACCCTGAGATGAGTTTCTTGCAAGAAAGCCACATCAATTTGCAGACTTTTTAAGTGGAGTAAAACCTTGGATCGCTTGACAGGAGTCTGAGCCCCCTTTATATTCCAGGAACAATATTTAAGGCTAGCCATATAGAATTATATAATATTGTGAAATATAACAAAAAATGAAAGAGTAAAACCACCCCTGAATACCTAACCAAAAAACATTTAACCCCCTTACAGTGGCAGACAATCCCTTACATATTATTTTATCTCCCTCCCCCCCGTTCCAACTTGTTCCCACCCTCAAAGCTAGGACCCGAAGGACCCAGCTCTGGACCCCCCTCTTTATAATGAGAGACAAATCCACAAACAAACCCTAACCAGGATAAAGATTTAGGAGGTCCCAACCCCAAAATATGATTCATGACTGCTTCTCCTGCAGCTGAGCAGACATGCATAGTCCGTCCCATCCCAACAAGTCAATAAATATGAATGTTAACAGAAACAGTTTACAAGATTAATAAAACACAGATACTAGAGTCTTATTTTCTGCTAACCTATATTGGGTAAATCTTAAAAAAGGGATAAAAGATAAAAGGTAAAAAAAAAATGTTTCTATAATATTTCCTTAATACTCTGAAAAGAGCAAACGGTCTTTACCCCAATGAATATCTGAAAAACATAATCAAATAATTAAATCTGACTATTCAGTTGTGAAAACAGATTACACCTTAGATTTGTGTCCGGACATAGCACGCCCGATTTATAAAACTCTACATGAATGGTGCAGAAACATCACACAATCATAAAAAATAAAAAGAACCAACAGTAAAGATCAGTTTACAATAGCACTGAAAGCAGAAAGCACTTCTTAACCTTGGCACCGGTCACGGACCGAAGATTTTCATCCAGCTGGCCACCAATGCATGATCGTGTGCACCACCGTGATGCCAAGTCCGCTCACAATATCTTCATAATACGACACTCTACTCACAGAAATGAATAAAAAAAAAGGAAAAACATGAGAAAGTCTTCACAGGCTCTTCTTTAGCCTGGCTGATCAACGTATCTCGCAAACAAGCAGAAATTTAAATCCAGGATTCTCTTTAACGGAGCCCAGCCACACGGGGGAAAACAAAGAGGGAAAACACTTACATAAAGAAAAACAACAAAAAAAAGGGCAAGGCCCCCGTAACCATTAAATCCGAGTCCACCATGCCGGTTCTAACATCGTGGATCTTAAACATATCTTGAAGGCAGGCACCCAAACCCGCAATTCTGATTTCACATTACAGCCTAAATGCTATCCTGATAATGCAGGATCTTTTATAAAGCAGATAAGTGATGCTACTTCAACGCGAGGTAAAAAGTACTGGGAAGAGAACCACAAGCTCTTTAGCTGCTTGCTCTGCATTCTCAAAGGTTTTCCAGCTGACCCCATGAAGCACAGATAACCTAGTGGGATAAAGCATCTGAAACTTTATTCCTGCAGCAATTAACTTAGTGACAGAAGTGTGATATTCAGCCCTTTTTTGACGAGTTGCCACTGGTAGGTCTTGAGAGAACCAAATCGGGTTGTCATCCCATTTGACTTCTTTAAGATCTTTGATTGCAGCCAAAATATGCTGACAGTCTACATAACTCAGCAATTTCAGGATAAGCGGTCTAGGTTTGGCCCCTGGAGGGGGTCTCGGCCATAAGGATCTGTGGGCTCTTTTGACAGCATAAACCGTGGAGTGTGGAGGAGGACCAGCTATTTTTATGAGCAGCTTTTGAATGAATGTAACAGGCGAATGCCCTTCAGCTTCTTCTGGAAGCCCGAAAATTACCAGGTTGCTATGCCTGTTATGGTCTTCCAGGTCTTCAAGCTTTAACTCTAGCTTGTGTAATTTGTGCCGAATTGAAGACATATCGGGCTCCATTCAAGCGTGCCATGATTCAAGTGAGGCCATACAGGCAGAAACATCAGAAAGAGCCTTGTTAGTTTCCTTGAAATCAGCTTGCATCTCTTTTAGATCTGTGGAAAATTCCGCAAAAGCCATTTTTAGTGATGCCATTTCAATTAAAAATCTTTCCTCTGAAAGAGGGGCTGCCACTGCAGGAGATTGAGAGCCTCTACTTGTACTAGTGGTGTGCATTTTGGCTTTTTTGGCCTGCTTATCTGGTGTAGTAGGTGACGTTCTGGTCGGGAGGGCCGTTTTCATTTCAGCCTCCATTTCTCCTAATATCACCTTCAATATCAGAGAATTCGGTGTCTGCTGTTGTCCTGACATAGGGAGAAGCTGTCCGGATATAAATTGGAGTGAAGGTCAATCGATTTACTGAGATTACAGGTAAAATTCAGTCGTTGAAGCGGGAGCGAGAGCACAGTGCGACCGCTTAGGGAGAAAGCATCACGTGATCCTCTTTGTTTTGTTTTTTATTCTTTGTTAACCGGGTAAGCCCCACTAGGCCAAATTGTCTGTTTTCAGGGGCAACCCAGGAGCATTAGGCTGTTCAAGTGATTTGCTCAGAGTTACACAGTATGCAAGTGGAGGTTGAGGGACTCAAACCCAGGTCTGCTGAACCAAGCTCTTTTACTGCTCATTACTCTAACCATCCTCCTGTCATGGTTTTAGAGCAACTGTTTCAGGGTTAATAGAGTCCCAATGTACTTACGAGTGACCCTAGATCAAGACTGTACATTCAAGACACACATTGACCTGCTGACCAATTCTATGAACCAGAAGCTAGGTCTGCTATATCGCCTTAGTCCTTTACTCACACAGGACTCCCAGCTAAAGGTAGCAACTTGTACCCTTATGTAACCACTCACTCACTACTTTACACAGTTAGCTACCCCTGGCACCCTTAACTGGGCACAGACTTCAGGAAACACATTTAGTAATAGTACCATCGCTAGCTTTGGGTAAGTATACCAGGTTCATTACTGTAGACACTAAAGGGATGGGGGTGTGTACAAAAGCAATATGACCTGTAAGGTATTTACAAAAAACAGGTCCTGGGGAAATAACTTTTTGCTAGAGCTATGCTAGATCTATACTCTGGAGGGGTACTCAGGAACTCCACACACAAGAAGCAATAACATAACTGTCTAAACCATAGTTAGGGTTCTAGAGTGTGGCTTTATTCCAAAAGATGGCTCTCCAAAGCAAGGGTGGACTACCAAGGTTTACTCATCATGGCACTAGGAACTTGCAGAACAACAAAACGACTGTATCTGACAGAAAACTCTTCATATTCCTACACTGTATGACATTGAACATCTTGTGCTGATATTCCCATATAGCATAGGACATTTAACATTTCCTCTAGTGGCATTAGCCACAACTGAACCACACATTTACTGAAAGAATTCTTGCATCCTGCATTCCCATTTTTCATAGGACATTTAAGATTTCTTCAGTGGCATTGGCCACAACTGAACATTTCTTATAGTGGCACTTGCCACAACTGAACATGTATTTGTCTAAAACCTAGCACAACCCACTTCAGGGGGTAAAATCCTCTTCAGACATTGGCCACAAGTGCAAAGTAACCAGCACCCTTACTGAACCTGTAGTTCTGAACTGGCTACTCCAGATGGGGGACTGCCCACCTTTTGCTCCCAAATCCATATCCAACCATTCTTCAGAGTTACACCTTAAAACATTTGAAAACACTTGGAAAATGCTTAAATGAATGAACTTTCATATCCAGCATTTAAAGCACTACACTGGTAGTGTGAGAACTAAAGTCAGGAACAATGTAAATTATCAATACCTCTGGACCTCACACTTGTCAGCCAACTTTAAACTGAGAACAGTCTCAAACTTCTGAACAGACAAGGTTGTTCATGTCCCTTCTAGTCAGAGACCACAACAGGACAGGTACTTGCTTTCGGCAGCAAAAAGTCAGACCCTACTCACTGTTAGAAAATTACAGGCAGCTTTAAAACATCCTGGATCAGAAAGGGGATTGCCCTAGGATCCATTCACTAGCAGTCCTTTTCACCCTTCCAGGGATGATAATCAAGAGATCTTGCTGTAGACAGTTTCCACTACTTCTTTTGGCAAACTGGAAAATATCAGGACTATGGTAAGAAAGCAGGCTCTCCATTCAGAGACCTCAGCTAAACAGACCTCACTCCTCACACTTCAAGCCACTGACACAAACAGACTACTGTCTCAAGATTCTAAACTCCCTCACTCAGAGCTGCTGTGGCTTATGCTGCTGTGAGAGTTCCAGATGAACTCATCTCCCTCAACTCAGCTGAGGCCAAGTAAACAAAAGAATGAGAAGGTGAAACACCCATTTAATCAGTTAACCACCAGTTGCCTCTCTCTGCCTAGCACTGAACCTGAGGGAATTCTAGTAACCCCAGAGGACTGGGTGGTTACACTCACCCCTACCAGGTGAATGACTGTCTGCAGTCAATTCTCCACCCAGCACCAGGCCGTCCTACCCTCTGTATTACTTACGGCGAGGTAGCGCTACTTCTCCTCTACCGTGTGCCAGGCATAGGCAGTCAACACTAAAGGAACAGAGGCCAGTTGATGAAACTTCTGCCCCATCCTACGATCTATCTATGGATTCTCAGTGGCTCCAAGAAAACTGCTTGAAGGATGCCCTAATAGTCAGCACTGGTGACCTCTATCTTGCTCAGGACCACCTGCCCGTCTATCCCCCTAGCCCTCTAGGGAAAATCTATCTGACTTAAACTACCTACTGGGAACCTACCTATCCCCAACTTCCCAGGGTACCTGTGAATAACAAAAGGAAACATACACTATATTCTAATACATTTCCCAAAATTTCACACCTGTGAAGAAAACATGTTAACACCCAGTTAACCATAAACATTTCTAAAAAACACTAAGAAAAGGGGAACTCAGATGCGTTCCAATATCCTCTTCTGCTCTTTTTTCTTCTTTTTTTCCTCAGGAACACCTGCAAGAGAAGAAAAACACAAAAACACACATTCTGCATTCCAAACAGTGCCTAAACCTCCATCTGACACTAAAGAACCCCAAAAATATTTTCTATAAAGGTACAAAGGTAAAAAAAATGGAAAGAAGACATTTATACATCACATTTGAAGGATGGAGTACCCTACAGAGTCCCAATTAGTGACAGGATTACTGTTGCCTATGGGCATAGTTGATTAAAGAGTCTCTCCTAGGCCAAAGCCTGCTAAAGAACAGTATTTGGACAGGACAGGGACTGTATAGCACTGCAATCCATGGCGAGACTATTTGATGAAAATTAAAGTTCAGTGGATAGTCTTCAAATGTAAGATGTGTATACAAAGTCAGTTAAGGTAAATAAAAAAAAAAAGTTTTCTTAACAGCTTCTGGAAGAATGAAAACAAAGGATCACCATACTTCTATGAACTGAGGACCGTCTCTCTTCAGACCAGATGGCATCTTCAGATACTGCTGGGTGATGTCCGCTGGAAAACAAATGATGACACAGGAAAACTGCTGAGTCAATGTCATCTGGAAAAAACAAACGATGAAACAGGAAAACTGCTGGGTGATGTGCTCTGGAAGGCCAGACGATGGAACAGGAAAACTGCTGGGCTAATGAATCTGGGTACACCTGAAGAAATCTTGGAATATCAGAAGAGCTGTATCTTCTTTCATAGATACTGCTGCTTCAGATGACAGACACTGGCCTGACACTGCTCACTTCCTTTAGCATGCTGGGCTTATTCACAGGGAGTGGCACCATTAAGGGTAGTGCCACTCAGGGTGTGGAGCAAGGACTATGACCCCCTCTGGGTGTTCAGAGTTGATGTTGTGAAATGTCTAATTCCCAGCTCCATCCACAGTTTGCACAGTGTCCATAAACAGACTCCTGCCCAGTCTCCAGAATGAAAAGCAATTATTTTTGACTATGTCCCTTACACATTCTGCAGCACCTGCGTACAAATTCTGGCTTGCCTCTTCCTTTCTGTTCAATTTCCTCCCAGACCCGGTGAGGAAAGGTAGGAAAGGACTTCCCATATGTGGCATCAGCCTTCCTCTGTATCAGTCTTTCCTCTTTACTACTCTTTACTAGTCTGTGACCCATGGCCTGACTTGGAGTGGCCAGTCCTGGTTGAGCCAGTGTCTCATACTCAAAGAATGAAATAACTTATCCCCAACTATCTCTGTGGAGAAGTTTCAAGAGCCTTCTCCAACTGTCTCTGGCTCTCTGAGGCAAGAGTTTGAGGCGATTCATTGGAGCCCTCAACATGAAAATGCTCTTCTTCATCCTCCTCTTCCTCACTCATTAACTGTGCCCAAGATCGAACAAACATCCTCACTCCTGAGACATTGCATTCCTAACTGGGCATGGAGGTAGGCACCTCTCATTTTAATGTCTCTTGCAATTTGTCCTCCCCCACTAAGCTAGGACTTGGACCTTGATTCCATGGGTCCACTGATCCCTCTGTTGCACTGATCTTCTGGGACATAGGCATGGAAACCTCTCTCTATTCCTGCTCTTTCTGTAACACACTCTGTAAAACTCTCCCCAACAGGTTCAACCTGGTGCTGCATACTGTTACAGGCAGGGTCCCGTGCCAGGGTCCACATGGGAGCCAATCAAATTCTTGTTGCCTCTCTTTGGCACCACACCCCTGCTCATTCCAAACATTACAAATCAGTCTAATCAATGGGGCATCAGAAACACATCAATTCCAGCCTTTAGTCACACTATGCACAGTCTCATTGGATAGCTAGGGATTGCTACATCTGGGGGTAACCTTTCACCACAGTAGGCTCTTTCAACCTCTCTTAGTGCTGCCACCTCCTCAGCAATCACAGCTCAGGCATGATCTGGGTAGTGGGGAGTCGTGAAGCCATGTCTGAAAGCAAACACATAAACTTTTCGTTCCTGAATTGCTCGCTAGTCACATATTGTCTCTCAAAATGGCTTCCTGCTGCTGTGTTTACATTGCTGACCCCACCCTGTAATGGAGTCGGTAACTTTTCTCATACAGCAAAGTCTGTTCACTTGCTCAAACTGTGTTTCTGACTTTTCTGGCTGCTGAATTTACTTTAAACTGCAATCAGTTGCACTGTTGGAACATTTCAGCACATTCATATAAATGTTTAAACTGGTAACTTGATTTTGTGATCAGCATTACTCAGGAAAACTATTTACACATTCTCAAAGTCACTTGTAAGTCCCACGGTCTTTCTTTGCACAGGATTGCCTGTTTTCTGCACCCACCATATACAATTCACAATCGTTTTTGCTTAGAAATATTTACTGTTGCTGAAACCATTATCATTACTTACAGTCTATGCTCAGAATTTCTGCTTGTTGCGCCTGTCTTTACAACTTGCAGTCCTTCTTTGCACAAAAATCACACTGCTGGCACACAGGTTCAGCTGGCTTGATAATCACAAACAGTTTGTTTGTATAGTTTACTTGTTTACTCACTGAATTCAGTAGCTGGTTCAATCCGATGGAAAATGTTGGCCTGCTGCTGATCCTAGGAAGGCCTCTTGGATGAAATGGGCTGGTGGTCCCACTGATAATAGCCATGAATGCCTCGATCACTCTCCAGTCAGTCGGACAATGGGTTGAGCCCAAAATTACATAGTACTAGTCTGCTTACTAAAGCTTAGAATGCTCACAAGCCCCTCTATGGTTAATCCTGGTCTAACCAGCTTGCATGCCACTCTCTCTCTCTTTTTCCTCCTCAAACACTCTGCTGCACACAGACCCTGGCCAGAAGGTGAGACTGTGTGCAGTCGCACCAATCACTCGACACCATGCAAATGAGCCTCTCTCCCTCCTCACTTGCTCTTCTTTCACAGCGACCATCGAGCAGGAGCAAATTTAAACTGCAGACTGTAACTTTTTTCTCGGCTGCAATTTCAGCATTGGGAGCACTGTTTTGACAATTTTTATCACAGTTGCTGGACAATTTCTTTAGTGACTCCCCTAATTTGCACACAAAGCACATAAAACTTTCTGGGCACATACATGAATCTGTCCACAATACCTTTGGCACTTGAAAATTGCATTTTAAAAGTTCTGTAAGCACTTTCAAGCAGAGACTAGAACACACACTTCAATGCTTTACTGTCCATTTCAAGTCAAAAATAAACATGCAGCACTATCTTCTTTTACTGTTCTAGAAGGCACACATGCAGCACATTTGAATAGCACTTTTTGGGGCAACAAATCCTCTTGTCAAAAGCTTCCTGTCTATTTGGGCTACACCGCTACCACACAGTAAGATGCCAGACATACCCTCAGCAAAAAATCTCTGGTTCTCTCCAAAAATTAAACATCTTGGACGAGCCTCCATTTTTGGTTACCACCCACTAGCTACTTTACACAGTTAGCTAACCCTGGCACCCTTAACAGTGCACAAACTTCAGGATACACATTTAGACAATTGGTACCATCCCTAGCTTTGGGGATGTATACCAGGCTCATTACTCTAGAGATCAAAGGGGGTGTACAAAAGCAATATGGCCTGTAAGGTATTTACAAAAACCAGGTCCTGGGGAGAAAACTTTTTGCTAGGACTATGCTAGAGCTATACTCTGGAGGGGTACCCAGAAACTTCACACACACACACACACACACACACACACACACACACACACATGCACAGGAAGGAATAACATAACTGTTCAAACCATAGTTGGGTTCTAGAATGTGGCTTTATTTCAAAAGATGGTTCTCTAAAGCAAGGGTGAACCCCTAAGGTTTACACATTGTGGCACTAGGAACTTGCAGAACAATAAAATGACTGTATCTGACAGAAAACTCTTCATATTCCTACACTGTAGGTCATTGAACATCTTGTGCTGATATTCCCATATAGCATAGGACATTTAACATTTCCTCCAGTGGCACTAGCCACAAATGAACCACACATTTACTGACAGAACTCTTGCACGTTGCATTCCCATTTTTCATAGGACGTTTAAGATTTCTTCAGTGGCATTGGCCACAACTGAACATTTCTTCTAGTTGTACTGGCCACAACTGAACACACATTTGGCTAAAAACTAGCATAACCCACTTCAGGGTGTCAAATAATCTTCAGACAATGGCCACATGTCCAAAGTATCCAGAATATCTGGACTGTGATGAGAAAGCAGGCTCTCCACTCAGAGCCCTCGGCTGAGCAGTTTTCACTCCTCACACTTCAAGCCAGTTACACACACAAACTACCATCTCAAGATTCTAAACTCCCTCACTCACAGCTGATGTGGCTTATGCTACTGCGAGAGTTCCAAATGAGCTAATCTCTCTCATCTCAGCTGGGGCCAAGTAAACAAAAGAGTGAGTAGGTGAAAAAATGATTTAACTAGTTAATCACCAGCTGTATCTCAACATCAAGCACTGAAAATGAGGGGATTCTAGTAACCCCAGGGGACTGGGTGGTTACACATATATCTACCCTGCTATACTGTTCACCAGTGCTCTACTTGGTTAAGGCACAGAGATGCAAAAGCTAAGAACCCTGTACTACAGGGTAAGCCAGTTTGTGGCAGGTGCCCCTCCCCAGGAACATCACTGTCAGGTGCTCCAAACTCTATCCTGGTCCTCCTTAGAAGGCTGACTAAAATACCCATTGCTATGCTTAGCCAACAAACTCAGGCTGGAAAGTGCCCCTCCAAGCCTGTCTGAGATGCTAATAACTAAACATAATAGTAGGACCATAAGGACCTCCAACCAACAGCTCCTTCAGGTGCCAAAAGTAAAGTCCTCCCAAGGGTTGTGCACATTCTCTGCCTATATCCTGCCCTGCTGGAATGCATTCCCAGGAAATGTCCAAGATTGTGACTCACTTAGGGGCTTTAAGAGGGTGCTAAAAGCAAAACCTGTTGGAGCTCAGCCAATGCACTTGTCACCAATGACATATCCTTATTATGCATGATACCATAAATATTTCTCTCTGTACCAGCCTAATCGTTTGTGAGTGTATATAACCACAAACATTAATAATGGATTAACAAATTTCATATATTGTTGAACATTCTAATGTGAACAATTATTGTATGTTGCATGTTTGTACTGTGAATAGTAACCTATTGTGAGGCTGTAAAACTTTATTATCTGCAATTAATTCTGTGTTGCTGCTGAAAAAGGGACTGTAATTGTCTCAGTAGACCTACCTGGTCACCAAAATTAAATAAATATGAACTGTGTTTTAGTGCCATGTGCCTTTTAAATTGATCAATTAATGGTGTTTGACAATTATTTGAATGACTAAAAAAATTAAGCATTTTTCATTTGAATTTAAAAGGAAATGTCATGAAAGTTATTGGCCAGCATTTTCTTTTTTTGTTTGAAGAGTAATTTGTATTTTTACAGTTTTGAAGGGTATTCATGGGTAAATTTAGAACCATTTACCTGTATAAATAATAGTGTTCGACATGTAAACAAAGCCAATTTAAAGTTTTTGATTTGAATTCCTCAGTAAGCAAGAAAATAATGAGTTTTGAAATAGTGAAATAAAAGGCCTTATTTTTAGGTTTGGGCTTACCTCTGAGACCCCCCCCCCCACTGGCCATGATAACACAATCAGGCAGTGGCCCCATGTCCTTCACCTTGAACACTAAACCAAAATACTGGTTTAATATAGTTGTCTTTCCTTTGTTCTCCTCCTGCCAATCTTCCCCTTCATCATTCTAACTATTCTTTTCTTTCTTTTGCACTTCTTTCATGTATAAAGAAAGAAAGTTGTGTCCCTCTTCTTTGTTTCCTTTGTTATTCTCAACTCAACATCTGACTTTGCTCTCCTCACTGATTTGCTGGCTTTCTTCCTCCTGTTAAGATACACTTCAGTATATTCCAACACCTAGCTGGCTTTCAATTTTTTGAAGGCTTTCTTTATCTCCCTCAGAGCCTCCACATTTCTCTTGTATACCCCAATTTCTTTCCATTCTTTTTCCTCCCTAACTTCCTTAGAGAGACTTGTGACCTATAATATCCTACTCTTGACCAAGTTAGAATTGTTGCCTACCCATCTACCACCTCCATCCCCTCCAGCTTCTACATCAACAGCTCCCACATCCTACTAAAATCATCCATCTAAAGTCCAGAATCTTTCTCTGTGACTGCTTCCTAACCACCTCTAATGCGATGTTCAACCATATGGTCTGGTGATCTCTGTTTCTCAATTGTTCTGAATTGTGACTGCCCTGGTTCTCTCTCTGTCTGTGAGGACAATGTTGGGTATGATTTCTTCTCTTGAAGGTTCATTGGGTGTATGTAACTTAGTCAGTAGTTACGCTTGAGCAACTTTGTTGATTATCTGAAGGTATTCGAATTAATGTGTTGTTAACTGTCATACATGAATACTTTGGCCATTTAACACTCTCTGTCCCATGGGGAACTATCACTCTGTTGGGGTACTGTGACGACAAAGGAATCCTCTTGATGAGGGTTTCACCCTTAGAGGTGTCACAAGAACATCATTTCTTTAGGCCAAAGGTACCTTAGGAAGGAGTCCCAAGGAGAGGTGCATCACTGGAAGAGGAGGGGAGGATGGCAGGGGAAAGAAACAGTGCTTCTGAGTGAGGCTTGGGGAAGCTGTCTTAATATCTTAGGAAGGGGGCTTGGCTGGTTGCTCCCATGCATTGAACTGCAGGCATAACCTCTGAATTCAATGTGCATATGAAACTCTGTGAGGAGTTATGCTTGTGCAACTTTGTTGATTATCTAATGGTATTTGAATGAATGTGTTGTTGACTGTCATCTGTGGATACTCTGGCCATTCGTACTCTCTGTCTCATGGGGAGCTACTACCCTGTCACAGTACTGTGAAGGCAAAGAAACCCTCTAGAGGAGGATTCCACCCCTAGAGGTGCCACAGGAACATAATTCCTTTAGGTTAAATGTAACTGAGGAAGCAGCCTCAAAATGACAGCATATTAAATGCTGAACACAGAACCTGAGTGAGGACAGATTGACAGCAACTAGTGTTGACTATAACAGACAGAGACTGAATTGAGCATCGACTGACAGTAATCAATAACTGATAGTGGAAGAGGCATCACTTCAGTAAGGAGAGAGAGAACAGCAAGATAGAAACAGATCTGCCATCCAACCCCAACTTATAGTGGAAATCTAGCAGGATAAATGCTATATTAATATAAGTCTACTATGTTATGGATATCTCCTGTGGAGACTACCTGACTTTTATGACCTTTGGCATGGAGGAGAGGAACCCCTCAATGAGGAACAAACCTCTGGAGATCCAAGTCCTTGGCCTACTTCCCTCCATTCTTGGGTTAAAATTAGTGATGGATCAGCTACTGCAATTTAGAGACCCAATTTAAGAAACAAGATTTCTAGAGAGAGGGCTTTCACTCTATCCCTCTAATAGGAAAGCCACGGGGGTGCCTCAAGCTGATCTCTGCAGCTAAAGGAGGTGTCCATGGAGGCCCACTCCCCAAGGTAGGGGAAGAAGAGTAACAACCATTGAAAGGCACTCATCTGGTGTCCTTAGAAGGGAGGCCCAGAGAGGGAGCCAAACCTTTAGGGGTAAGACTTTGGAGTTGGGCTTTTGAAAGGTCAGGACTTGCATAATTCTATGATCTTCACCCTTGAGGAGCAGAGGAAAGGAAGCAGGTGGAGACCAGGTAAACATTAGATGGCTGTAGGGAGGGGAATAGCTTTTGAAGGTGCTTCCAAGATGGTACACAAAGCTAAAGCTGCCCCTGTGGACTTAGAGGCCCCACCATCCAGCAGATGAAGTCTTAAATGCTACATCAAGAGATGCTACCGGGTCAATTGGCATGGCCAGAGTTTCCCCCAGAGCATAGAACATTCTAGCCCAAAGGGCAGAAAGAGGAGGACCCCACTTCAAGGGACCCACCCTCAAGATGTGGACTTCAAGGGAGCAGAGTGAAACCATCCGCATAAAGGGCAGGAAGCCCTGGATGCCATGATATGCTAGTGGCCTGGCATGCATCCAAGTGCAGGAGTAGTGGGAGACCAATGGTGAAGCCTGACAGCCATTAGCACAGGGTAGAAATAAAATTTAGGCAAAGCTGAATAAGTGACTGAGATAGCAAATGCCAACTAGAACACTGTATGAGGTTGAATGATACCTGGTTGAACTGAATGGTGCATGCATGCCAACCAGTTCCACAACGGAGGTCAGTATTAAGTGTTGATGCACTGCAGGACAGGTAGGCTGAAGTACTGAGGTAGTAGAGAACAACACATGAAACTGCTAGGGAAAAACAGGAGCATATGAGAACTGAAAACTTGGAAGCAACATGCTGCTAAACTGGGCACCTAATTAAACCACCAGAACACAAAAGGGAGTGTCTGTTTAGTTAGGAGCCAGGTGTAAACATTTAAAGATTGTGGTTGAACTGGGAGATTGCAAATGGTAATAAAAATCAGCAAGCACAGGAATCCAAAATAGCAAAAGTCAAACAAAAACAACAAAGGCAGGATACTGGGAAAATCAGAAGTACATAAAAACCAAAACAGAAAGAAATAAAAGGTACATGGGAACAACAGCACAGCAGGAATAGTTGACTGAGAGAAGCAGAAACTGAAGCCAGGGAGGTGGAAAGCAAAATACTAACCTAGAAAGCCATAGGAGACAAATAACAAACAGAATACCAACAAGCACAAAAGGAAGTGGGAGACAAACACTAGGGGGGCAGAACCTCTGACTAGAGCAAAGAAATGATGTATCTGAGTGAGGCTGGAGAAAGCTGTCTTAATATCTCAGGCAGGGGGCATGGCTGTGTTCTCCCACCTAATGAACTAAAGGTATAGCCTTTGAATTCCTCAACTTGCTGTAACAGAAATGCTTCCTGAAATATTTATTTATTTATTGAAGTTTGGTAACTGGCAGAGCCAACTGGAACCCAAGGTCCCTTCATCAGGGGCAACCTGGAACTAATTACATACAAAATGTACATACAAATTCAAGACAGAGTGGCATCCTTAAAAAAAGACAGAATATACTGTACTAATCATAAGTGGCAGTATTAGTTACAAGCAGAATATACAGGTCATATGTCACTTTATGGAGCTGTCCCAGTATTAATTACAGACAGAATATTCAGACAACTGATGTACAGTATACGGTAATGGTATGAGTTTAAGGTAGAGTATTAAGACAACAGACAGTCAAGGGTCATAAATACTATATATCACATGGTATTTAATTCACTAGATCTAAATCTTCAGCTTTATTACAGATAAGGTGCATAGAGTAAAAGTAAAGGGGAAGAAGCATCAAACTAATACAGTACAAAAAGGTTTAAGACACAGGTAGACATAGGAAGAAAGGAAAAGTGCAGAGAGTGGCTATGGAACATCACTACAGTCATTATGGAAGTAAGCTAGGAAGTTAAGACCATCATTCAGCAGGAGCAGCAATGCCTCCCTAGTACAAGGGTTTTAAGACCTCTTTTAAAACCCCAAAGGGAAAAGCAGCTTTGCAATCCAACAGGGAGTTAATTCCAGTGGACAGATGCAGACTAAGCAAAAGACCGCTTACCAGTGCTAGATTGTATCCTGGGGACTTCAAGCAAACAGTTGTTCATAGACTGAAGTAAGCACCTGTCAGGTTTGGAGGTTAATATACCAACTATATCAGGGGGTATAAAATTTTGTGAGCTTCATTGTGAGACATAGTAGGGAGTACAATCACTTTCCATCCAGGGAAGACTAATTAAGGGATGAGGGGACCTCACAGTGCTGTTTACAGGGAGGGGCACCAGACGCAAAATGGATGATGTTATTGTATAGGACATGAAGCCTGTTGACCTATGAGTTTGCTTATTTATTTATTTCATGTAAAACTCTTTAGACTGTTCCTATTTTCAAAGGGTTTAGGGTCAGATACAACAAAGGACAGCCACATGCAGATAAATAGCATACAAATACATACAGGGCAGTGGAATACTAATGTTACGATAGGTACAGTGAGATACTAGAGTAACAATGAAGTTCTAGTGATGGAATAATGTACAATATAATATAATACTAGACAATATCATAGTTCATCTACTCTAGTTGAGCTAATGCAGCCAGTAATAGAATATACCCATCGAGAAACAGTGAATCCCTGAGAGATAGGGCCTAATTGAGGATAGCAGTAGAGGTTTACAGTGGGTTGACTAAGTCATGTGCTCATAGAGAGATGCCAGATGAGGGGCAGCTTACAGGTCAGTGATAGCAGTTACAAGGACAAGGGGGAGTAATTGATGAAAGAAGCTGGGATTCAAACATATTGATTGAGCCAGTGGATTTTATAGTGGGGAGCAGACCATTCCAGAGTTTGGTGAATCTAAAGGAGAAGCAAGTTTGGCCTAAAGTTGCTTTCTTATCAGGTAGCACCGCTGCATTTTGTTTGACACCCCTCATTGCATATTTTTGTTCAACTGGACAGAGCAAGGCCTGGACACCAGGGGACAACAAGCCAAGAAGTGCTTTCTTGCCAGTAATTAGGAAGCTGTATTTGTAGTCTCAGGTCAAGATTTAGCCAACCAAGGTCACTATAAAGTACACAGGGGTTGGAGTCCTGCCTTGGGTCGGTACAAAGCGACACACTCTGTTGAAGAGACCATTGATCCTGGAGAGTACATTGGCTCTCCAAGGCTCTGTAGATCCCCAGACCATAGTCTATTATCTTGACAATGTAGCATCTTACCAGAAGTGTCTTTATCTCAAGCAGGAAGCTATTCAAGTATCTATAGAATAATCCAAGTCTTGAGTTGGCTGTATTGACTAAGGTGTCAATGTGCAATGCATGAGATAGTTGAGAGTCAAGGGTGATCCCCAGGTATTTTAAGGTATTTACCTGTTCTTGGGGGGGGGGGGGGGGGCTTCCTGAAGAGGTCATTGTTAATCAGTGGGAGGATGGTGATTTACTGTGAGTAACAAAAAGCATACATTTGGTTTTCTTAGCGTTCATGATGAGTAGGTTGGAAGTGAACTAGTCCTGGATCACTGAAAAGTTGGATTGTAACCTCTGCTGTATTGTCCCCAGGCACTTGTCAGTACAGAAGATTGCAGCATCATCAGCATATAGCAGGATATTAGTGGAACTGAAATAGTGTGGCTCCATACATCAATGTGGGGAGTAGAACACTACTTGCAATGGCAAGCCTTCTCTTGGAAATAAAGATATTGCCTAGTCAATATAGCAGACTGATTTTTTTCACACAGAACTTTGGTAATATTATCTACTTGAGGTTTGAAAGGGAATTCTTGGTCTAGATAGACCCCAAGATACATCCGATTGTCAACCACCTCAATCCTTATGCCACAGGAGGTGGTTAGTGACAGTAAGTGCCACCTGTCAGTACCAATATGCCTCTAATCAAAGAGAATCACCTTTGTTTTTTTTTACCATTCAAGAAAGCTTCTTGTCCTTGAGCCATTTTTCTAATGTGCAGAAATAAGAGGCAATTTGGGTATTGATTACATGTACATCAGGAGAGCTGATATATAGGACCACATCATCTGCACAGAGTAGTAAGTTCCCCTCAGCACAATTTTTAGATAGAGCATTAATAAATATGGAGAATGGCAAGGATCCCAGGATAGACCCTTGGGGAACACCATTAGTGACTGGCTGCAGATCAGATTGGGTACCCTTCCATTTAGCCTCATAGAACCTGTTGTACAGAGATTGGGAGAACCAGAAGCTTGTGAGTTCATCAAAGCCCAGACATTTCAGCTTGTGAAGGAGCAGACTGTACTCAATCAAATCCAAAGCCTTTGTAAGGTCAATAAATGCAGCTCCCATTAGCATCCCTTTATCCATTGCTCTTAATAAATCAGTGGTAAATTTGATCATTGCAGTGGTGGCTCCATGTTTTTTTTAAAAACATGCTACCTACCTGAGAGTAAGTGGTGCAATTCCAGGTAGTCAAGTATTTGTCTATTTACAGGTCTTTAAAGTACCTTAGCCAAGGGACTAAGAAGAGAAATAGGGTGGTAATTTTTAACAGGTTCTTTGAGGCCACCTTTATGGACTGGGACCACCATAGTCACTTTCCATATTTTAGGTACCTTGCCTTCAAGGAGGGATCTATTTCTAAGCAAGGTGACTGATAGGGCTATCACAGAGGCTGCTATTTTAAGTAGCTTGGGTTCTAATTTGTCAAACCCAGGCAAGCCATCAGTTTTTATTTTCTTCAATAGGGCATAGATTTCCTGCTTCAGGACTAACCTGAAATGGAAACAGGGTTGTTGGTCTCTTGTGTCGAACTGTTCAAATTGGGGGAAGAGAGGTTCAGTATGGACAGTTTTGAACCTAGTAAGGTCAGTAAAGAAATTGTTGAAGGTATTAGCTACAGCAAAGGGTTTGCAGAAGAGTCCACCATTAGCTGAAATGTTTCCTTCAGAAGAACAGGTAGGATCTTTCAGAAACAAGTTGATCTGTGACTAGAAACATTGAGGGTCTGCCAGGGCATTACTCTGCTGCTGCTTGACATATTACCTCTGTGCTACTTTTATGTCCTTCTTGCAATATTTCTCAGTTCCCTGTATTTATCCACATAGAAACATAGAAACCTAAAAACAGATGACAGATAAGGACAGCTAGGCCCATCTAGTCTACCCATAAACCCTCCACTTATTTGCGGCCTCCCCCAACTTAGGCTTAAAGTCACTTTCCTTAAACTCCAGGCTTTGTCCCTTGATATCATTAGCTTTTTTTCTCTCAGAATAAATCCATCTGTGACAGCTGCTTTTAACCCTGAGTTTATGAAGAGTGGCACATCTATTAGCAACTGATAGAAAGTTAATAATAGAAAAATCTAGGACATTATCTATCGTGGGCAGCAGTTTGATTTCATTCCAGTCAACTTCTGTTAGGGAAGCCCTGAATAACTCCTCATCAAGTCTGGAGTAATCCCAAGAGGTAAATATTTTAGGCTGGGTTTTTGTAGAAGTGTTTTTACATATACAAAATACGGAGGAGTGATCGCTAATTGCATCAGAGAATATGCCTGCAGTCTGAGTCCTCTCTGGCTTGGAATCAACTATCCAGTCCAAGAGACAGTGGTTCCCAGTCCTATTATTAAGCCTTGTATGCTTACAAATAATTTGGGTAAGGCGAGCGTCAAGTAACTAGGTTTTCAACCCAGGTGCACTATCCTGATTCCAGTTCAGGTTGAAGTCACCAAGTATAATGACTTTGCTAGGAGGATGATTAGCAAGACCCTTAGCAATTTCCACAAAAAGGCCATAAGGTCACCCTGGGTAGGTTATAAACACATCTTATATAGAGTGGTTTAGCATCACCAAGGAGAATTTTGACAAATTTGGCCTCATCCCTAGAGATATCCACAACATCAGCAAGGGAGACATTTAGGGAAGAGTTGGCATAGATAAACACCCCCCCCCCTTTTTTTACAACTCTGTCTCTCCTGTAGGTTGTATAATTTGCAAAATCAACTTCATGGGCCATTATTTAAGGTTTCAGACAAGTTTCAGATAGTGTCAGTATGTCTAGTTTATAGTTTTGAAACCAGCATTCCAGTTCTTGCATTTTAGACCACAGGCTATTAATGTTTAAGTGGACTAGTTTCAAGCCCCTGACATTAGCCCAGCAAGGTCCAGTGGGGGAGCTGATCCTGTAGTGAGCTGGAGAGGGGCCAGGATTAGTTTTTAACATTATCATATAGAGCAATTTTAAGGGCTGTTAGAACCCAGGGTATGTTGGCTTTTGGTAAGACGTGGGGCTTCTTGACAAACAGTGAAGAAGATAGGATTTTGTATGATTCCATTTCTATACAAACCATGCAAGAGGAGAATTAAAGGGTTCTAGCCATGGTCAGATGGGGACAGATTAAAGAGATAATGTTGCTGACTATGTCCCTCCTTTGAGGTAGGAACAACGGTTCCAGGTAGCAGTTGATCAAAACACAGAATAGACAAGACAAGACAATACTGGGCTCTAACTACCTTGACCTGAAACTGATAAAGTTCATAATCTGGGAAGTCACTTTCCCATTACAGGATATTTTCAATCTGTCCCTATCAACTGGTATAGTTCCAGATATCTGGAAGGAAGTCATGCGACCCCTGTACTAAAATGAGGTGACCCATGCCTGACTACAAATTATCACCCTATATCTATCCTCTCTCCACTATCTAAAACTCTGGAGAGGGTGATTAATGACCAGCTGACTCAATACTGTTCCCAATGTGAGTTAATAACCAGACAGCAACATGGTTTTTGGAAAAATTATAGTACCATGACCGCCCTACTCGAATACACCAATTCAATCCACTGTGCCTTGGACAGAGGAGAGATGACTTGTTCCATCTTCATTGACCCAGCAAAGGCCTTTGACTTTTTGAACCACACTCTCCTCTGCCACAAGCTCATACATCTGGGTCTCTCTAATGATTCCGTATCCTGGTTCAAGAGCTACATATCAGGCAGAACTCAAGCAGTAAAGTGCCAAGGCATTCTCTGTCAAGACTTGCCTGTCTCAATTGGTGTTCCCCATGGATCGCTCCTAGGGCCCCATCTATTTAGCCTATTTATAAATACTATCCCAGCTGCCTGAAGATCAACCAACAGTTTACTGTACATGGATGATGCAGTAACATTCACAAATGGCTCATACCTGGACACACTTCAGCACAAACTGCAGTCAGGTTTTAATGCTATATAGCAATGGTTCACTGCTAACTCACTAGTTGTGAATAAGCAGAAAACCAAATCTAAGCTCTTTTGCACTAGGAACAAACTACAGTAAACACATTGGCAGCCCTCACCATTGTCACTGACTCTGTCTTCTGACTTGAACAAGGACTATCTTTCAAATACTGTACCTTGGACTAACACTGGATAATGCCATGACTTCTAGTATGCATATTGACTTTTTAATAAAAATGGTGAATTACAGACTAGGCATGTTATACAGCCACAGGCACAATTTCATCCCTGAAATTGGAAAGCAGCTTGTGCAGTGTCTCATTACTAGTCTCACTGATTATGGATTGCAGTATATGGTGTTGCTTGTGACAATGTACTATCCAGAGTCAGGGGTCTTCATAATAGGGCTTGCCGGTTTGCCCTTGACCTTAAACTTGACACACACATACTGTACCTGTGTTCTGTATAGTTCTCTTAACTGGCTTGACATTGACACTCAGCTAGACTACCACACACTCATCCATGTTTATAAGGCTATGCATGGCCTAGTGTCCCATGGTCTAAAGTCAATATTTACCACCATAAATAACAAGTACTCTACTCGAGGAGTGGAACAACATTCCCTGCTGCATTCATAGAAAAAGAAAAAACACCCAAGGCCAGTCTTGTTTTTCTTTTAGGTTTGCTAGACAATGGAGACACCTTCTGGTCCCCCTAAAGACTTGTCTCTTAGCCGTTCTTCTCAAGACCAAACTGCTCTCCCTACTCTCCCCTTCTGGAATTTGCAACTGCTTTAAATGACAGGTCTCAACTGCACTTCGAGTTTTTCTATATTATATGGCACTTTTTCTGTAAATGAATGACTATTAAGAAACCAATTTTGTGTGACACTGCACCGTATCTAAAGTTGCATTGATGTATAGTGCTAAAATTGTACTGTTTTTGTCCCTTATTATACTGTTATTTGTATTGTTACTGATTTTATTGATAAAGCTGTATTGCACCAATCTTTGTAACACCTGTTTTTGTTGTCTCCAAGACACTAAACCATTTGAAAATAGGATCTGCCTAAAAGGTTTTAAGTGAAATAAAAATGAAAAACCAAAATGAAAAAATATATAGGAGCTGGCAACAGTCAAGCCTTTCAGGGCCAAGGTTGGCAAAAAGCTATCTACTCAGCTAGTAACCTAACTAATTAAAAGTGCAGCCTAACCAGTTACGGTTGGGTGTAGCTTAGCTTAATAGAGAGATAGGAACCCTTAATGGCCAAGCATAAGGATGGGTGGGGATGCCACTCCTGGGATCCTATACAAGGAGTAGGAGCAGCCACCTAGGAAATGCTGCTCTGAAAGTACATAAGAAAATAAAAAGTAGGGGAACGCTATATAGAGAGAGTTGGAGCAACAGCACAGATAATGTACCTTAAGCAGTACTGTGACTTTTCCTTTGCAGGAAGTGCAGCCTACAGCTGAAACAATGAGGTACAATAACTACTGTATTTGAGCAGCAGCAAAACTTTCAGTTGACAAACAGGCCTAGGTAACTAATTTACAGGCTACATTGTTAACATTAGCATGCTCTGGTGTATCATTGCTACAGCAAGCTTACCCTGTATATAACTGCTATAATACCATATGCACTTTATGCATTATTACGACTTTACCTACGTTTGTAGGAAGTGCAGCCCATAGCTTGAACATACATTAGTGCATTTCAGCAGCAACAACACTTTAAGTTGACAAACAGGCTAAAGTAACTAATTTACAGGCTACACTGTTATCATTAGCATGTTCTGGTATATCATTTCTATAACTGGCTTACCCTGTATAGGGACATTGACTAGTCTAAGAAGAAGCTGGCTATACCTAAGGACAGGCAGTTACTAATTTAACTGTCTATACAAGTAAGATATAAAAAAGGTAGCTGCAATGTACAAAGATATGGAGTAAGAAAGACAGGTCTACTTCAGACAGTGTGACTGCCTAATCTCAAGCAATTCATGCCATGTATTACAGGCTTTGTAAGAGCATAGTATGGCAGCTGTAGCATACACGAGTTTAAATCAACAGTTGGACTAGCACCAGTTAGAATGCAGATACACAGTTTTTAGCAAACCTAGAACAATATGACCACCCTTCTTATAATGCTATCTGTTACTTGTTGTCTTAGCATACTTTGTAGTATGAATGGTGTCCTAGGGAAAATTGAGCAGAGTGGTCAGCCAAATGGCTGACTGCCAGCAAACTCTGGCAGACTCGTGACAGAGAGTAGCGTTAGTCCTTGGTGCATGGTCCTTCATGTGGGGGGCTGCTGCATGGAGGCCACTTGGCAGTATTGACCTGTTATACCTGGAAAGACCTTCTGATCAGCTGTTGTTGGGTGAGGTCCATTCCACAGTCGACTAATGCAAGGAACACTGACTTTCAGGTTAGGTTCCCAAGTTATGAGTGCTGGCTGAGGAAGGGCTAGCAGAAATCTAATCAGCCCTCTCTACCCTTCAGGATGCTCTGGCAGTGGCTGTAGAAGCAGCATTAAGTCCCCAAATTTAAATAGGCAGGGGCCAGTTCAACATTCAAAACTAGTACCTTTTTCTTCCACTCCTCTGATTATTTGTTGGTGGGTGAGATCCATTCCATGGTCAACTCACGCAAAGACCACAAACTTTCAGGTTAGGCTCATGAATTAGGCACTCTGGCTATGGGAAGGTTAGCTGAAATCAAATCAGTCCTCTCGACTCTTCAGGATGTGTAACTAATTCCTTGCACTTGCTGCCACTGGGGTACTCGAGTTCATATTTGGTATTCATTTTTTTTTAATATCTTTACAGCAATATCATATTTCAATGATAATACATCATAATACATCATCTCTATGACAATCAACCAACATTTCTTATAGAGACCCTGATAAAAGATGCTGCAACATAAGGAAAAATAAATAATCCTTTTCAGCGGTGGGGGGGGGGGGCTGATCACTAGAAATGAAAATTACAACTATTTATATGACAGAACTGTAGCAGTTTTCCTATTTTAAAAGCCATTATAGGTTGTGAATTTTCCCTCTCAGCAGATACTAAAACTCAAAACATTTAAGCAATATCTAAGGTATATTTATTTTTCCATCAAAGGCAATGTAACTTTGTCCAAGTCTGTGGGAGAACAGTCCTGCTCTGACATAGCTAAGTAGTGAGTTCATAGAAAAGCAACATGTTTATCAACCTCAAAATAAATGCAAGTTTTCCCATTCTTTATGATTTTCACCTTTGCTGGGGGTAACAGTGAAAACTGTGCACCAGTTTCTAACACTTCTTGACAATAGGAGGGGAAGTTTCCTCACTGGTGTTAGGTCTGGTAGTAATAGTTGGGAAAAATAAAATAGTAATGATTTTATATTCAAAAGCACCCTTCATCTTTGCCTGTTTGAAAATAAAATCTTCATCCATGTCAAAAGCTAGGGTTGCTAAATTTGTAGATTTTATGGAGCTGTCAAGATCTTGAGCTTTTTTTGGAACCCTGAACGAATTGCCCAACAAAGGATGATTATCAGTGGGCAGATAAATGCAGTAGCTAAAACATCCTTAACAAAGTCACAAAGTGTGTGTGAGTCTTTATCCAGATTCTTGGGTATACCAACATGCTGTAAGTTATGATATTACAGCTGTTTTGTATTTTGCTCCACTTTTCTAGAGATAATATAGAGGATTGTGTATGACTGTTTATATACAACAAGGGTATTTTTCACTCGAGAGGTTTCCATGGTAACTGGAGACCTCAAGAGCACAGCTCGAGAGGTCTCATTACATGGAAACCTTGAGAGCTGAAAAATACCCTAGTTGCATATTAGCGATCATACGCAATCTTTCATAGTGTATGGTAGCTCGTAAAAAGTCTGCCCTTACTTTTCTTTAGATTCCAATGTGGTTTTCTGTTCCTCCAGCCCATTTCACCGCCATGGCCATTGTTAGTGCATCACCGGTCACCCAATCATGCATGCGCACCCCACTTCCATGCATGCGCACACACCTTCTCGGTGTTATGCTGCACTAGCTGCATAGCTAGTGCAGCACAACAGCTACAATAACGTAGCTAGTGCAGCACAACAACACTGTTGGGAGCATGGATTTCCATGCTCAACAGCATTCTACCATACACTATAAAGTTTTTCTTGATGAACCCATGTAATGTAGCCTTCATTGCAATTTTGCCTTATTGTTTGTCTATTTTAGTTGTATTGTTGAGGACAATTTTCTCCATTGCTGACCTCAACTCTTTAACTTGTGTGAGTCCATCTTCTGACTTAATACCTTAAACTGACAATCATAGCTGTTGAGCAATGATATGATTTTGTCAGTGGATCTCTCTGGCGATTCTAACATGTACTCCATCTGCTGTGATGGCCACATAGGAGAAGATTGTGACTCAGGTAAGGCATATGTAACAGGATGGGGTTGCAAATGGTCTCGCATTAGCAACACCTCCCCCTGCTCTACTGACCCGCTAATCTCTTTCGGTTCCCTATCAGCCACCTTGCTTTGAGCGGGTGAGCTATATACTACTCTAATATTGATGTTCCTCTCTCTGTTCATGACTAACTCAACCAACACTATTTCCATGCCCTTGCTTCCTATGTTGCTTGACCTCTGTGATTTTGATATCATCCCTTATGTAGAATGCCACCCCTCCCTCTTTCTTGTTCTCTATCTCTTCTAAACATTGCATTACTTTGAATGGTCAAGTCCCAGTCATGGTGCCATTTTGCCCATGTCTCTTTTACAACCGCAGAGTTCAGTTTTGCTATTTGCAGGCCACAGGTTTTATTTCTAATGCTCCTGGCATTAGTGGACATAATCCTCTAGGTCACTTGTTTCCTCCTTTCCTGACACATTTTCATACCCACATCCTCCACTGCCCTCATCCTAATCCCTGCCCCTTCCATAACTCTCCCCCGGACTCCAGTTTCTTTTACTGTTTCTCAACTGAATTCAGTCCATTTTTACAATTGATGCACATGCGCACCAAACATTTTGCTACAGTGAAGGGGGATTTCAGGGGTGTGTCACTGCCAAGCACACTGCAGTTGAAATTAGCAGGGGCATGGCAGTCTAGACCAATGACCACAACTGACTGCCTGCTGGGCAGAAACTTCATGTATTTCAATGGACCGAAGCTGCTCCAATCAGAGATACTTTGGTCCTTTGATTTGCGTGAAGCCAGGTGTGAGCGGGCGCAGGTCTCTTTGTGGACTAATTGGTAGCGTGACACAGTTGCAGTTGTAAATGAATTAAATTTATTCAGTTTTATCTCAAAATTTCTTCATAGCAGGACAAATATAACATCAGTGGACTGGTACAACAAAATAAAATAATCAGAATGGCAAATAAACTTTATCCCATGACTTTTACATGGCTTGAAAGGTGGTCTTCTCCTAACACCTGCTGGAACTATTCACAGAGCTCCTTGGAGTTCACCTCCAGACCCAAGAGCACAATCTAAACTAACAATCTCAAGTGACAGTCCTTTTATACAGGGAAATGATCATGTGTTCTCCCGAACTCCACCCACATCATTAATGCTAAAGTAAAACTTCTTATTTAAACATAATTATTTTGTTTTAACCATCTAACTAAACAGTTTATAATTCACATACATTTATACACATATTCAGTCTATTTGGCACCTTCCCCAACAAGAGACAGCATAAAACAAAGGAACAAAGGGCTGGTCAGCACTATAGCTGTCTGGAAGGGAGTGGTGCAAGGAGAGTCAGAAGCAGAAGCTGAAAATCCAAACACACACGGACAGGTGCCCTTTCTGTAAGTGAGAACTGTACCACACAATTTATATAGTTATTCTCTGAGGTGTACAATCCCCCATATAGTTTCATAACCTGCTTACTTAAATACAACTGCCAGGCTGTTACCAACATGTGCCTTAACTGGTTGTTTCAAACAGGGAGCTTTGAGCAGGAAGTAATTCAAACTAACCAGCCTTTTACAAATGGTTTTACAGCCCACTACAAGTACCTTGCCCCTAGTCTTTATTTTATCAAAAGATAGGAGAGGACATGTGTATGAATTAACATTACACTGACCTTCTGCCAGGGGAAGTTAAATGTGCAATAAGCACATGTTGCATTTCAATACTTTTGCTACTGTTAATATTTACAACCACTGGAAAAGGAATGACTTCCAAATAATACAGTCCCTTAAGGACTGAAACTTAAACAGAACAGCGACTTAAATTACTTTATTTTATTTCCTCTCACTTGCAACCCATTCTTCCTCTTAGTCAAGCAGCGCCTGTATTCTGGTGTGCTACCAAACACCTCTGAAAAGAAGGACTAAAAGTATTCTTTCAACCCAAGTAGAAACAGATTGCTGGTGCTGCTCATTTAAGCTCCAAATTAACTCAACTATCATATAAAGAATCCCAACTACCTTTACACAAGGGATTCAGTTCTCCTCTTTCTTTAACTGAATTACAAAGTGTTACTAAATGACCTACTCTTACTTCTGTCCTCCCTTGCTTTATTTTATTTTTTCTACCTTGCTAGTCTCCACTACACTATCTTTTAACTTGGCCTCAACTTTTAAAGCTTACATTTATTTATTTAATTTCTGATTTTACATAGTTATAGTATCGAAAGGCTTTAAGTAAAGCCCCAAGCCCAAAAGTTCCAGGGCCCCTAATCCATCACAGAGTCACTCTGAGACACCAGGTCAGCAAAAAGCTGATTGGTTTGCAATGTCAGAGACACTGTCAGTTGGTTCCCCCCATGCACATGTCGATGCCACTGCTGCTAGGGAGAGGGAGATCAGAAGCTGCCTGCCTGCCAGTCAGTAACATGCACTGTGTAGCTGAGCTCTCAGAAAACATGGCATCATAAGTCTGAGCTACAGAACGTGAGACAGACCAGCAATAAACTGCTGCTTTTGCTAGTATATTGTGCTGCAGAGGTAAGTCAGGCAGGTAACAAATGGGTCATGCTACCATTGGGATCATGCTTGGAATTTTGTCTGGATGTACCAGACCAAGGACAAAGCATGCCCAGAGGACTGGCAAACAGCCACAAGCAACAATGTCCTCTAAAACTAGGAGGCTATATTAAAACTGTACTAGGTGGCATACACCAAAAAGCACAGCTACTGTATTTGAAGTTTATAAACAGAAGCTAGACATAAGCAACACAGTGCACATATAGAGAAAACCCCCTGCTTAAATAGTAGTAACACTAATGATGTAGCAAAGGCTGAAAAATGTTTTAATGCAAGATTTCATAAGTCACAAATAACCAGTATCCTCTATGGAGGAAACAAACCATGCACTTGCATAAAAGCCGTACATATACTTGTAACACTTGTGTTTCAAGCGAAATAGAGTATAACTAAAAAGGCAAACAATTAGGAAAAGGCATCCCCCAGAGTAAGATTACTTTCCTTTTAGTCTTGACAGAAATGGTGCTTAATAACAATGTGTTCGTGTTTGAGAGAAAGACCTACAAGCAGGAGAGTGGCACAGCTATGGGGGCCACATTAGCACCCAGTTTAGCCAACCTATACATGGGGCAATGGGAAGAGGAATATGCGTACAATTATGTAAACAATCCTTATCTTGACAAAATTTATATATACAAATGGTTTATTGATGATTTATTTTTGATCTGGAAAGGGTCAGTTGATGAATTATTTGATTTTGTATGCTACTTAGAAACAACGAATGTTAACCTGAAACTTAAAGTGAATGTTGAACCAGAAACTATTAATTTTTTTGGCATTTCAATAACAAAACCACCAGATGGGACATCACTTTCTGATCTGTATAAGAAACCCAGTGACCACAATAGTTTATTGCATGCCAGTAGCTGTCATCCTTCACATGTAATCAGGAACCTACCTAAAGGACCGTATCACCCCTTTTGGTTGACATCACGACGGTGAAACACAGAAAAAGACCATTACGGCGACATTCGTGGTAATGGTCCTTTTTCTTTGTTTCACCTTCCCCCAGTGTTCCGCCCACTCCCCAGACCAGCTCCAACCTGGAATTGGAATCCTAGAGTCCAGGGGTGTGGGGGGCACAGCCCCCCCACAGAAAACAGCAATGCAAGAGGTGGCACAATACCTGCATCTGTATTGTGCCGTCATATTGGGGGAGGTCAGCATTCTTGCCGATGAGATATCTTGGTACTTCCCTAAAGGACAATACATTAGAGTGAAAAGGAATTGCGGTAACCAAACACTCTATCAGGAGAGGGCAGATGAGCTTACAAAAAGACTGAAGGATAGGGGGTACAAGGATGTATACATTTCTAAGGTGATGGCAGACACTGAAAATATGAACAGAGAATCTCTATTATGCCCAAAGAACAAAAAGAAGAAAAAAAAGTCATGAACAGCTCACTTTTGTAACAACCTATCAGGGTGGTACAAGAGAAGTAGTTAATATTGTACAGAAAAATATTAACATTTTCAGAGGGACACCACAACTAACTAGGATCTTTGAAAAACCTCTGAGGATCTCATACAGATGGGGAAGGAACCTAAAGGATACCTTAACAGACAGCTTCCAGGCTACAGTTACTAGAACTAGCGCTATTATACCCAAGTGGGACACAAAATCCTGTGGTAACTGTAGGGCTTGCCACCTAGTAGACAGATACACACATTTTACTAACCCTTAAACTTGGAGAATTTGAGACCATAAAGGGAAATATTACCTGTGGCACTGAGGGTCTCGTATATCTTCTAATTTGTAAGTGTGGAAAATACTATGTAGGGTGAAGCAAGAGAAAGTTCAAATAATTATTGAATGAACATCTAATGGCTATTTAAAATAATAACCAGGAATATGCTATGGCAGCCCATATAAACTCACAGTTGAACAGAGCACTACATAAAATGAGAATATTGGGTAGAGCAGCTATTGCTACGGACATCGGGGAGGGAGGGGGATGACTTTGAGAACACTTTAAATCAAAGAGAACAGAGGTGGACCTATACATCTGGTGCACTCAGACAACCAGGCCTGAATGGCAAATTTGAGATTACACCATTTTTGAAAAGACAAAAATAAATTAATGGTGTGTCTGCAAGTTGTTATCCCCCCCCCACACGCACATACACACACACACTCAGACATAGATATAGCCGTGATGTCTGTATTATAAAGTTTGTAAAATTGCTTTTTGGCATTGAATGTTTTTTGACTCTCTTGATGTTCTCTTTTCATAGGCGCCCAGTGGATGCCTTGTCTGCCTGACTATGAGTTGAAGATATTACTGAATAACATTAGTTAAAAATGAAAAATGAAACATGAACAGATCATCTGAGTTATCTTTTTGCTTTTTAAAAATTAATTGAATATCACAGGTGTTGAGTTTAAATGTCATAGATGCTATAATGAGAAAATTCTAGTTAATGAATGAGAAAATCATATGATGTATTAGTTTGCACACATAGGGCCCGATTCTAGAAGCTTGGCGCAAGTCGCCACCAAAGGTGACTTGCGCCAAACGCCGTTGCGACATGGATCCTGCACCCTATTCTAGAAGGGGAAGGGTCTCAGTGGCTAAGTCCCACAACTTGTGACATGCGGAAAGGTACGCCAACCTAAGGGCATACCCACGGGGCATGTCGCAAGTTGCAGCCCCCACCAGCAAGCGTAACTGCTCCCCCAAAGCCCCTCAGGGCAGCTGTGTTCCCCCCCCCATTGATCCATGCCCTGACCCAATGTTTTTCCACAAATGATAAACAAGTAAAACCCCTGAGATCCCTGGTAGTCTAGTGGCCCCACCCACCCCACCCAGCAGTGCCAGTCACCGCATCCCCCCCACCGATCCCCAGCCAACAACTGCAGCCACCTCTCAGGCCAGCCACCCGACTGAGCTCTGCATGAGCGCTTACTGTCCAGATGTGATCAGAAATGAATGAATTGATTTCTGAGCACGTCTATAGAGTAAGCGCTCATGCAGAGCTCAGTCAGCGGCTGGCCGTGGAGGTGAGAGGTGGGCTGTGGTGAATTTGCATTGGGACCATAAACTTAACCGATCACAACTGGCTGTGTTCCCATGGTCCCTTTCACCAGGATATATCGCCCTGCAGGCTGTCGTAGTTCTTGAGTAAGCTTGAAGGGGATCCCTTTAGCTATTAATATAATAACTCCCCTTGCCTGAAGGAGACTCCTGAACTGTAGGCATGACCCACCCACTCTCTACGGAATAATGAGACATCCTCCCTACGGAGATGTATCTCCTGTAGACAGGCCACTCCACCAGTACAAGCCTCAAGTGACATAGCATGATGGAATGCTTGCACCTATCCCATGCACCTTTAATGTTACAGCTTATAAAATTAAATGGGCCACTCATGGTCTAGTAATATATAGGGACACATGGTTTGAAACAGGGCCAGTATGACAGGATGACTTTGAGTGTCTTGCAAGGGGGGCCCCCAAGAACCATGGTGGAAGATCAGCGCGGATCACAGACAACTATACCACTCCCTCCTCCCTCCCCCCCATCAAATACAACCCCCCAAATCATTACTACCAAAAAAAAAAACACTACAGAAAGAAGAGCAAATACTATTACCCCTGGTTCTAATGACCGTCTTCCAGAAAGAAACACGCCCATGACGATAATCATATTAACTGCCCTCCCAGAGTATCACTCCTCCCCCCACCATCGATAAACCCCAAACGCCATGTATTGAAGAATCAGTAAATGTGTAAACATGCAATCAGTCAACTAACATTACATTCTAAAAATCATAATGAACCTCTAAGACAACTACAGTAGGTAAATCTATAGAACAATTAAACAATTACACATGCCTCCATGGGTAGCATTAAACCTGTACAGCAAATCCCAACAAAAATATGGGAGAGTAATAAACTTTCAACTTTTACAAAGAAAATTGCAGGCTAATATGCTGGCAATACAGGATGGAGGCACTTCAATGCGAAAGAAAGTCATTCAGACAGGCAACAGTTTAATATTATGAATGTCCCCTAAGTGTCTCTAAAATAGATCAATCCTTACATAAGGTCCAACTAGAAGAGGCTCTTACTGCGAGGGAAAAAAAAAAAAAGGTTGCAAAGCTGGGAGTAAACCTGACTTCATAAACAATCCTTCATATAGAAGAGTGTCCGTAAGATGCTAAATAGCTGGCACACCACAAACATAAGATAGCTGGAGATAGAGAGGTTTGCAGGCAACAAAAGTAAAACAATCTGGTCAATAATCCACATCCATCCTGGACCCGAGAACTAGAAAAAGGAAATCCACCAGCCAATTTAAAGAGTCCGTTCGCAGGTCAATCGAAACAGTGCTACTGTGTTGTGCAAACAGGAATAGTCACTGAGCAGATCTTCGGTTGGGGAGTAGTACCAACCGACTCAGGCAAACAATCGGCTGGTATCTTTCTCTTGGCCCCCTCATAGCTCCTACTGTACAAGGGATAAATTTTGCCTTTGACTTCAGATCCTTAAGGGGCAGGTCTCCCGAGGTCAAAACAGTAGCACAAGTAATGCCCAGATAGGGGCTCCCAGATCCACATTTTGTGAGGTTGAAATGTAACCCTCTAACTTGCTGAAGTGATAATTAATATAAAAGGAGTCCCCATACTTAAATCAGTAGAAAAACATTGAAAACAATTTACATCTGCAGTGCTGGAGTGAGCAGCACTGATAGTCCAAGCCCCAGGTTATATTCACTTAAATAAGTTCATGAATAGCTTGCGAAGGTCTGTCATGGCTTGCTCCGGTGATGCCTTGGAAAGCTAGGACCACTCTTGTTTCACCTGAAGGACTGCAAGACACCTTACCTTGAAGGGCTTCCCCACAGCAATCAACTTAGAGACAGTTGGGTGTAAGGTGGTATGCTTAGCTCTAACCGATGGAGGCAAATCTTGCGCAAACCGCAGTTGATGGTTCTCCCATAACACTTCTTTGGCATCCTGAAGCCAGATAAGAATATGCTGCTTATCGAGGAAGTTGAGTAGCTTAAAAATGATGGGCCGAGGAGGAGAACCCTGAGGTGGCAGAGGGCGCCGAGACCAATTGACCCTCTCTATTACATGTAAGGATCCATTCGGAGACAGATCCCATGCCCTTTCACATAATTTTTGTACAAAATGTATCGGGTTTGCTCCTTCTTCATATTCCAGGAGCCTGAAAATGATTAGGTTATTGCTGCAGCTTCACCCCTCAAGGTCTTCTAGCTTGTCCTCGATCTTGCAGAGCCGCTGCCTGAGGGAGACATAGATACATAGATACATAGACAGTGTCGGCAGATAAGGGCCTATGGCCCACCCAGTCTGCCCATTTGAGCTTGTAAGTTCAGTTTGTTTTCCTAGAAGTCTGTTGCCCCTTACCCCTGACCTCCAGAATTCCTTTAAGTCTATCCCATGCATTCTTAAATCCCGTGATTGTTTCAGGCCCCACCACTTCCTCTGGCAGGGTGTTCCACTTGTCCACCACCCGTTCTGTGAAGAAATTCTTTCTCATGTTTCCTCTGAATCGTCCTCCCTCCAACTTCATCCCATGCCCTCTAGTCCTGGAACATCTTTTTCGCTTAAAAATAGTGTTTTACTGCACCCTGTTCCTCCCTGTAAGATACTTGTATGTCTCTATCATATCCCCTCTCTCCCTCCTCTCCTCCAGGGACTACATGTTCAGTTCCTTCAACCTGTCTTCATAGGACTTGTGATGCAATCCATGCACCATCTTTGTTGCCCTCCTCTGAACCTTCTCTACCCTGTCTATGTCCTTACGTGAGGTATGGTCTCCAGAACCGTGACACTGTACTCCAGGTGGGGCCTCACTAGTGTCTTGTATGCGGAATTATGACCTTCCTTTTCCTGCTGGAGACACCCCTGCCTATACATCCCAGCATCCTATTTGCTTTACCTGCTGCCTTGTCACACTGTTTCCCTACCTTGAGGTCATCAGAGATGATAACCCCAAGATCCCTTTCCTGCTTGGTGCATGCTATATCCTCACCCCCCCTGATATATTGTGCCAGGGTTTTTGTGCCCCATATGCATTATCTTGTACTTCTTTGCATTGAATTTCAACTGCCAAACCCCTGACCGCTCTTCAAGTTTCTGCAGGTCACTTCTCATTCTGTCTACACCCTCTGGTGTGTCTACTCTGTTACAGAGCTTTGTGTCATCAGTGAACAGTGAGAATTCTGCCTTCTAGGTCCCTGTAAATGTCACTGATGAAGATGTTGAATAGGACCGGTCCCAGCACTGATCCCTGTGGTACCCACTGGTCACTCTTCCCTCTGTGGAGTGACAGCCATTTACCACCACCTCTGTGTCCTGCCACCCAGCCAGTTACCTACCCACCACACTACTGTCCTGCCCACAACCATATTCCCCAGTTTGTGTAATAGTCTTCTATGTGGCACAGTGTTCAAAGGCCTTGCTGAAGTCCAGATAGGCCATGTCCACTGCCCTCCCTGATCCACCTCCCTAGTCACCCAGTCAAAAATTCAACTAGGTTGGTCTGACATGACCTCCCCTGGTGAAACCATGCTGCCTTGGGTCCTGTAGTCCATTGACAACCAGATGTTCCACCAATCTCTCCTTCAGTAGTGCTTCCATGATCTTCCCCAATACCGAGGTGGAGGCTGACTGGTCTGTAGTTCCCCTTCCTCTTTTTCCCACTTTTGTATAAGGGGACTACATCTGCTGTCCTCCAGTCTTTGGGTACCTCCCTGTTTCCAGTGATCGGCTAAACAGGGTAGCCAGAGGTTCAGCCACCACCTCTCTTAGTTCTTTATAGGACCCTGGGCACCTCCCATCTGGCCCTATTGCTTTATCAACTCTTATTACTTCCAGTTCCTTCCAGGACCCTCTCGTGTAAAGGGACTTGTGTCCATTTCTGCACCATTCTCACCCTTGTACTCCCTTCAGACCCATTACCCTCCTCTTCCTCAGTAAAGACTGAGCAGAAATACCTGTTCAATATGTCAGCTTTACTGTTGTCATCCTCCACGACCCCCATCCTCCCCTTCAGTCTCACTATCCCTCCCTTGTCTTTCTTTTTCACTTATGTACCTGTAAAAGGTTTTGTCCTCTACCCACTGATTTTGCAATGTGCTCTTCTGTCTGAGCTTTGACTTCCCTTACTGACCTCCCTGTCTCCCTTTGCTTCTCCTGGTACTTCTCCCTATCCCTTCTGCCTGTGTCTTTTGTATTGCCTGAATGCAATCTTTTGGCTTTCACTTTCTTTGCTACCTCTTTGGAAAACCATAATGGTCTCCTCTTCCTTTTCCTCTTGCTAACCTGCTTAATGCATAATTCTGTTGTTCTTGTAATCCCCATTTTAAATACTGCCCACTGTTCCTCAACCCCTGATTCCTGACCCATTCCCTAATGCCTCTTTCAAGTATCTCCTCATTTTCCCAAAGTCTGCCCCCCTAAAATCCAGGATACGTGTTTTTGTGTGGTTTGGTTCTGCTCTTTCTGTGAGTTCAAACCACAATGACTGGTGGTCACTGTTTCCCAGGTGCTCCCCCACTGTTACCCCCATCACACTGTCCCTGTTTGTGAGCACAAGGTCCAGTATTGCCTTCTGCCGAGTTGGTTCCATGACCAGTTGCTTGAGACCACCTCTGTATCGACCTTGCTGTTCCATGATTCAAGTGAAAAAACTTGGCTGTCTGAATCTGAAACTTGGGTTGTTAAAGAGTCCATGGAGGAGTGGAGTTTTGCAGCTCTTCAGTAAGTAAGGTAATGGAGGTTTGAAGGGGCTTTATTTCAGTGAGAAACTTCTCTTCCGAGAGAATCACGCATTCGTGGTAGTGGTGGAAGGAGACTTCCTGGCCCGCTGCTTGGTTCTCTTGGCCTGCTTGTCTCTCTCAGGGGTAGGAGCAGCGTATGGTGTGGCAGGGCTGTTTTCATATCTTCATCCATCATGTTAATAATCTGTTGACTGCAGCACAATCCGGAGGTTGTCCACTCTTCGGGGAAGAAGGAATTCTGGCGGTTGTTGGGAAAAAATGCAGACAAAAGCGCAAAAAAAATACCGATGGTGGAGGAGCAGTAATCAGGAGCTGCTATCCTCTAGACAGCCATCATGTGACCCCAATCATATCTTCTTTCAGATATAAAACCACACCTCACTCTCTTCTGCCCAATCTGTCCCTGTGGTAAAGTTTCTATCTGTTGACTACCCTGCCCAGGTTGTATCTGATTTCCAACATGCTTCTGTTAAGGCCATAAAAGCCAGATCATTATTGTGTGCTAACATGTACAGTTTGTTTATCTAACAGACTATGCTCCTGGCATTTGAGTGCCTTTCTACAGCTGCATCCTTTCTTTTGACGTGACTCCAAGTGATTTAATAACTCTTCTTGGGCTTACCAGTCCCTTGTTTCCCCTCAGATGTTAGTTTAAAGAAAGGGCTGATAGGGAATTATTAAGATTCTCACCTAGTGTCTGCACACCTAGGTTATTTAAAAAATGGAGACCATCAGGGGAGTATGTGGCATTTGTTAAAATAAAGCCTGCCAGGTATCTAAGAATTTAATATTTGAGTTGGCACACCAGTTTGCCATTCTGGTATTAATTGCTTGTAATAACTGGTGAGCAATTTTTTCTAAGGGCTCAGCCAGTTGTTATTTGCTGTAATAACCTGCTGGTTATTATGGTTAACATGTGCCCAGGTGTAAGAACAGTAAGCACGAGCCACTGACACTAGTAAACTGCCATGAAGTAAAAAAATCAGCTTCGCTTCAAAAAGCATTGCGGTGAAGCACTTCTTGCCTGTCAGTCACATTGTGAGACTCCAAATTATTCATCATACCTCACACAATCTTTGGGTAGCCTACAGAAAAACAGGAACACACCTAGAAGAGAAAAAAAAGGAAATGGCATCATGCTTCCAAGTAACATCTGTCCCTGTCAGAGAGGCATTCATACAAGAAGAGGATAACACCAACACACATAGAAAAACCAATGATTTAAGACTATTTTACACATTTCTAACTGAATCAGGAGAAACTTTAGATTTTGTAAAGCTGCCTCTGTCAAAGCTAGACACCATATTAGCAAATTTTGTTTTTTTCCCAAAAGAAAAGAGACAGAATGTAATACAAACCAGGGACTGTGTGTTGCATACTAGCGTCAATAGACAGATACCTAGGAAAACAGAAATACTATTATTCAGTCTTCAAGGGAGTACAAACTGATTTTATAGAGACAAAAAGAACCCTAGCAGCCAAGCAGAAACAATTAAAAAGGATTGGCAAAGGCACCAGACCACAGAAATCTCAACTTCTTACAGAGGAAGATGTAAATCTCTTTTACTCTACAGGCATGTTAAGCATGACAAGTCCAATAGGATTACTTAACTACCTATTTTTTAACCTCAGAATTTAGTTTGCTCTTAGGATAAAAGAGCATTATGACCTGACATGGGGAGATATTATGGAGGGTAAGGGCAGAGAGGGTAACTGGTATCTGGAATACAATGAGCACTAGATCAAAATTAGAATGGGGACCCCCCCCCGAGGCATGTGCCAAATAAATCCAATAATTTATGAAAACCAAAATGACCCTGAAAGAAAAACCTATAACATCTACAAAAAAATCAAAATAGACCAGCACCCATGCTAGTGCCACAGATTCCATTTTACCTGGTCACAAATGATAACGCTGCACCGAGATCTATCTGGTACAGAAATATGAATGTAGGTATGAATAAACTTTGCACATGATGAGCCAAATGAAAACTAACACTGGTATCTCTGAATCAGAAAGAATCACTAACCACTCAATGCGTAAAACCTTAATCCAGAGACTGATTGACTATGATGTGCCACCTATGGAGGTCCAGCAAATATCCGGTCACCACAACCTCCAGAGCATCAATAACTACTCGGTGCTCTTGAATAAAAAACAGTGTAGCATTTAAATACTGCTACAGTACATATTTGAGTCATAGCAGCCCTCCACATTGAAACAGAAACTGCCTGAAAACACCACAACCCAGATATCCATGTCGGAAACATCCTTTGAAAGAAGTTCCTAGCAGACAATCTTTGGTCCTAATTGTGTACTTAGCAAGGGAGTCACTGTAAACATCTTTCACTCTGGACCAGGAGAAGCACCACAAAAGAAATGACACTATGCAGTCATCGAGTCAGACAGTGACTAGAGGTAAGTCAGTCAATCACTGTCTCCCTACCAACATCATCTCTGCCTTTCAAAGCAATCAAAAATTAATTAAAAAGTATTGAAAGTATATGAAATTGTAACACAAGGCACAGTACCCAAGCATGCACTTTTAACACTATCTCTTACTTTTCAGGTGTAACGTGACAGCCCAAAACTATGTTCCCAAGGCAACCAATGGACTACAGAGAGCCACAGCAGTACAGAAATGCACTACAATAAAAAAAAAAATTTGAACGAGTTGAAAGAGTGGAACTGATAAACATTCAGAAAATTAAAAACTACTCATCTGTTCTCACCTAGTCACGCTAACAAATGAATACGAACATACAAAATTTGGCAGCAGATAAAATCCTAGAGGTCTATCAAGTCTGCTCGAATGTGCAGCTAGCACCCCTTATTTTGCAGCTTCCCCTCCCTCCCACCTTTTCCCTCCATTGACCCTCCCCCTTGCCCTGTTCTAGCCCTTTTTTAACTAGTCCACTGTTCTACTGGATACCACTTCTGCCGGTAACGCATTCCACCCACCTACTACCCTCTCTGTAAAAAAGTATCTCATCTCCCTCCTGAACATTCCTCCCTCCAGCCTCATATCATGGCCCCAGGTGTCCCTCCCCTCCCTTACTTTGAACAGCCCCTCTGTACTTGTCTTGTTTATTCCTTTCATGTACTTAAAGATTTCAATCATGTCCGCCTGCCCCTCCTCTCCTCTAGCGAGTACATGTTCAGCTCCCTGAGCCTCCTCTCATGTGGCAAGTCCCCCAGCCCCTTGATCATCTTTGTCACCCTGCGCTGCACCCCCTCCAGTAACATAATGTCCCTCTTCAGATACAGGCGCAAGTTTTTTTTTTTTTTATTTAGTTGTTTAACCAGGTATAGCACACTAAGCTGAAAGCTTTTTTACAGGAGCGACCTGGGAGCACAAGGAGGTTAAGTGACTTGCTCAAGGTCACACAGTATGCAAGTGGAAGCTGTTGAATTCAAACCCAGGTCTGGTCTGCTGGATGTCACCAGATTTGCAGCTCAGAGCCTTAGACCACTGCGCTATACTGCCTTCTAAGCAAGTACTGCATGCAGTACTCCAGATGCGGTCTAATGCCCTATACAGTGGCAGAATCACCTCCCCCCTCCTCGAGGAGATACCCCTTGCAATGCAACCCAGCATTTTGTTGGCCTTTGCTGCTTTCTTCCTACATTGTGCAGACTTGTTCATTGACCCTGTAATGAGCCTCTGAGATCCTTCTCCTCCTCTGTCTTGGCTAGCTGTCCTCCCCCCAGCTGGTAACTCCTTCTTGGATTCTTCACCCTAAAATGCAGAACCTTGCACTTTCTGGCATTAAACCCCAGTTGCCAGGTGTCTGACCAGGTTTTCAGCTTTTCCAGATCATCCTGCAACCCATGCCATCCTCCTAGGTCATCCACCACCACTCCCATCTTGATGTCATGAGCAAACAGACTGATCTTGCTCTTGATGTCCATTGATATGTCTGCAATGAATATCCTAAACAACACTGGTCCCAACACTGAGCCCTGTGGAACACCGCTCATTACTACCCTTGCGGATGAAAGAGCCCCACCCACCACCATCACCCTCTGTTGCTTTCCCTGAAGCCAGTTCCCTACCCATCTCAACAGCTTTGCACCTGCCCCTGTGCCTTCTAACTTTCTTCCCAGCCTCCGATGTGGCACCGAGTCGAATGACTTACTGAAGTCCAGATACAGGAAATCCACTGCATGGCCCCTGTCCAATTACCTAGTTACCCAGTCATAGAACTCCAGCAGGTTGGCTTGGCAGGATCTGCCATATATGAAGCCATGGTGTCTGCTGTCCTGTAGTCCTTTGGCCTCCAGGAGGGCCACCAGTCTCTCCTTCAGGATAGTCTCCATCAGCTTACCCATGATGGATGTGAGGCTCACTGGTCTGTAGTTACCTGGTTCATCCTTGGGGCCACTCTTGTGGAGGGGCACCACATGAGCCATCCTCCAGTCCTGAGGTACACACCCTGAGTGTAGTGAGGTATTACATAGGTCTGCCAAAGGTCCCGCAAGGACCTCTGCCAGCTCCTTCAGTACCCTGGGGTGGATGCCATCTAGGCCTGGTGCCTTGTCCACCCTCATTGCCCTCAAACCTCCAGAACTCTACCTCCATGATTTCCCATCTGTCACCCTCCCACCCTGTTTCTGCCATTCCTTCCTCTTGGTTATCACCCTCTTCTCCTTAGTAAATACAGAGCAGAAGTAATCATTTAGCATTTCTGCCTTATCGCCCCCACTTCACCCACCCCCCTTCCTAATCCTTACTATGTAGTCCTTACAGTTCCTTTTCTCCCCGATGTACCTAAAGAAGTCCTTCTCACCCTTCTTAATGCCTTGTGCCAGCCTGAGCTCCGTAGACACCTTGGCTCCTCTTACTGCCATGTCACCTCCTTAGATTCCTTCAGGTACTCCTCCCTGTCCTCCCCCCTTCCTGTTTTCTTGTACCTCCTAAAGACAGCTCTTTTCCTCCTTACCTGTTCCATGACCTCCTTGCTCACCCAGCTCAGTTTCTTAGCCCTAGCTTTCTTGCTCTCGGCCTTGCTGCAGGTTCTGGTTGCCTCCACTATCCCCAGCTTTATGAGCTCCCACCTCTGGTTAGTGTCCATGCTAGGTTGAATTTTGGCCAGGTACCCTTTTACCACTTCTCCATCCTCCCAAAGTCAGCCCTCCTGAAGTCCAGTACCCTTGTGCCAGATTCCACTCCTTCCTTGCCCATATCCAATGTGAGTCATACTGAGTGGTGGTCACTCCCTAACAGTGGTTCTTCCACCCTAAGTTCCCTCACAAACTCCCCATTTGTCAGCACAAGGTCAAGGGTATTCCCTAACCTAGTTGGTTCACTGACCATTTGCATCAGGAAGCTGTCCTGGAAGGCATCCAGCAGTACCTTCTCCATTCTATTGCTGATTGTTGGGGTATTCCAGTCCACTCCTGGTAAGTTGAAGTCCCCCACAATCACCATACTACCCCTCACGCAGGTCCTTCTGATCTGTACTGCTAGTTCCCTGTCTAACTCCTCTGTCTGAGAAGGTGGCCTGCACACCACTCCCATTCTGAGAGTCCTATTCTTGGAATCCTGGAATTGCATCCAAAGTGACTCCATGCTACCCTCCTCCCCTTCCTCCCTTACACACATCAGTCCTTCCTTCACATATAGTGCCACCCCCCCTTTCCCAATCACCCTATCCCTACAAAATAACCTGTACCCTGGTACAGACAGGTCCCAGTCATTGTATTGAGTGGCTATTGTTTCTGTGATGGCTGCAATGTCCACCTCTCCCTCTGCCATGAGCACCTGTAGGTCTGCAGTTTTCCTTCCAAGACTCCTAGCATTAAGGGTGACTACCTTCCACCCCTTCCCCCCTCCCATTCTGCCCTCTGTTATTAGCATCACCAATAGTACTTGCCCTTTGTCTTTTGTCACTGTTATGGGGGTAACCTCATGTGGCTTCCCAACCTGTGGTCTCTGCATATCTCTTGTCCACTTGCCACCCCCACTCCTAGTTTAATTCCCAACTTCCTCTATGTACTCTGCTATCCTCTGTTTCAACACTTTCTTTCCCTCCTCACTGAAGTGTAGTCTGTCTTTGGCATATAGACTGCTGTCCTCCCAGGTCCCTCCCCACCCCCCCCCCCCACCAGCCCATACCCTTTAGCATGACACCAGGTTCTTAGACATCTATTAAATTCCTCTATTCTCAGCTTTCTTGCTGTGCTTGACTAGGGCACTGGGAGTATCTCTGAAAATGTTACTGATCTTTCTGCCCCCACACATAATTGTCCAAGTTCCTCAAACCTCCTCTGGACTACATCTACCGTCTTGTCAGCCAGGTTGTTCGTCCCCAGATGTATAATCAAATGAGGCTTGTCCCTACCCCTTCTAGCATATTTAAGAACAGATTGTCCCACCCTTTCTGCTGTCATTCCTGGCATGGCCTCCACCCAAATGCAACTATGCCTCCCCACTTTGCTACCCCACCTGACTCCTCATAGTATTGAATCCACTAGTACTAAGGTTCCACCCATCTTACTTCCTGTTTGCTTCCATTCCTCTCCATCTCTCAGTCCTGGCTCCTCTTCTTCCTCCTGCACAGTATTTCCCCCTTCTGCCCCTGTTGTAATTCTCCCAGCAGAACTTCCCCCTGCTCCAGTTTGGTCCAGGTATTTCCCAGTTACTCCTCCAATTTCATCACCTTCCTCCTTCCCCTCAAGTACTGCAGAACATTCTTCTGAAGACCCTTCACCACTGACCACTTTCTCTCTTCTCATAGTCACCTGTTCCCTCCTTTCCACTCCATGACTGTTGCCACTTCTTCTCGCCTCACAAGTCCCTATCTCCTCCTTCCATGTGTCTTTTGTCCCCTAACCTGGTTTCCCTGGACCCCGTTCTTCTTGGCCAGGGCTCCTCTGTCTCTGCTTCCCTTCTTCTGACCCTCTCCTCACCACTGTTGGCTCAAATTGCCCTCCCTCATCTCCCATCCTCCCTCCCTCCAGTATTGGGCTATAACTTCCTCCATTCTGCCTTGCCTGTCTTAGTTCCTCCTGTAGACCCTCAATTTCCTTTCTAAGTTTCACTTTGTGGTTACACACTAAACATCCCCCTACCCTCCTGGCAATTTTTAGAAAGATTGGTGCACCGCAGTTGTTGTAGCCTACTGCCCTACTCATTGCTATTGTTGCCCACCAGCACCCCCACCCTTCCAGAAGAAGGATACCAAACACTCCCCCAAGTCTCCCCTCTCCCCCCTCTATCAGTGCAAAACATTCTTCTCCTTTTCTGAATTTTCCATACCCCCTTTGTCATACACTTCTAGATTGATTGAGCAACTGCTTTTTATATTCCTATCCCTCCTGTCCACACCTAAAAAGAGACTTTAAGCAACTATTGCACAACCTTTTTCAAACTCCTATCCCTCCTTTCTACAATGCAAATATCAATGCAAACAGGTAAGAATGAAAGCTCCTTGTTTTGTAGTTACTTCCCTTCCACTGAGACAGCATTCAACTCTTCACTCGCTGCTGTTCATTTTCTGGATGTCTGCTTCTGCTATAACAGGTGCATGTCATTTTCCTTCTGAGGAAGTGATGTCATTAACCCTGGTATAAAGGAAATCACAAACCTGGGGGGTGAGGGAAGGGGTGGGACTAGCTTAGAATACCAGATGTTCTTCATAGATTGTTTTTATTGTTGAATTTTTGAAGATTGTTTTTATTATTTTTTGTCTTCCTTTACTCTGAAGTTTTAATTGCATAAAAGCACAATATTAGCAACAGTGAATTTTAACAGTTAATGTGCAGTTTGAAGTTTTTAATTAAAAGTGTCATATATACAGCAAGCACATCATCTCTATCTCACTCTATATATAACAGCTATCGTCACAGAAATCTGGATGAAAAAAAATTCTCTCCAGCAATTATAAAACAACAAAGCATGGTGTAGTGAGCAAACTTGAATTTGATGCACACCCTAAGTGTGGGATGCTTTGGTAAACCCCTTAAGCTTCACTCTCGGGGTTTCTGTAGCATCCCACACCTTGAGTGTGCATTAAATATTCATAACATACTCTACCCCAAGCATTATTCTCTATGTATTGTTTATTTTCAATTTGTGCTCTAGACACTGGTAAGAAAACTCAGTGTGTGACAGAGTAAATTATAAAGAGAAACTGAGACTGAGACAGGCAGGAAAATTGATAAGGAGAACAAAAGCAGAAACAGAAGAGAGAATTGCTAAACATGTCAAATGAGGAGATAAAACTTTGTTTTAGATATGTGGGGGAAAGAGGAGGACAAGAAAGGGGATTGTGAGTTTGAGGGAAATGGGGGAACTAAGGTTGAGGGTAACTTTGAGAAAGCTGAGGTTTTAAATAGCTATTTTTGCTCTGTATTCACAGTGGAAGGGGATGGAAAGGGACCTGTGTTAAAGAAGAAGGGAGGAGATGAATGTGGGGTGGATCAAAACCCATTAAGTGAGGAAAGAGTTATGGAAGAACTTAGAAAATTAAAGGTAGACAAAGCAATTGGGCCGGATGGTTTGCATCCAAGGGTTCTTAAGGAGTTAAGGGATGAGTTGGCAACACATTTAGTGAAGTTATCCAACTTGACCCTAGATACAGGATGTGTTCCAAGTGACTGGCGGACAGCAGATGTAGTACCACTGCACAAGGGAGGCTGCAAGGAGAAAGCAGGGAATTACAGACCTGTCAGCCTCACATCAGTGGTGGGCAAGATGAGCTCCACAGTTCGAGGAGGGTGTGAGTAATCCAAAATCAACATAAAGAGCAACAAAAAAACACACTCCTCAGCCAGAAGTGTGCAAATGTCAAGAAAAAACATTATTTAGTACATAAAAAAATCAAAGTGAAAATGCTATGCGGGTGAAAGGCTCGTAGCTGAGTGATACCCTGACCAGTTTTGTACAACAAGTACGTCATCAGGGGGATGAGCCATACCAACAATAGCAGGTTTAAAAATACAACAATTAAAGTGACAGACTACATAACATCAACCTGACATCAAGATTAACCAAAAGTGTATAGTGCAAGTACTTAAATAGCAATGTGATCATTCAAATACAACATGACCACATTATACTAACCTGAATGCTGTGGCACAACATATTTTTACAGCACCAGAATATGAACTAGAATTCAAAATATTCAATATGGAATGGGTACCAGCTCCACAGGGCTCTACCAGGGCTTCCCAATATTTCAAATAGTTACCTGGGGAGAAAGCGTAAAAATTAATAAATACATATAAATATATTAAACAAATCATAGGTGAAAAGAGGTGGGGGGGCAAGAGAGCCAAAGTTTAGAGTTCAGAAAAGCAGTAATGGGGGAGGGAAGGAGAAAGGAAAAAGGGGGAGATGAAAAGAAATGGGGGAGGGAGAAAGAAAGGTAGAAGGGGCAAGAGGGAAAAGAAGGGAAGGGGAAAGGGGACAAAAAATAAGTGAAGAGTTAGTCAAGTAGGATCATAGACGTCTCTAAACATATGCACAGCATATAAAATGCCGTCTAAGTACATTTCCATTTTTCTTCTTAATACAGGGCATCAACTCAATACATTCATTCAATCCTGGAGGGATTAAAGCACCAAAAGTGTAAATCCAGAAGGATTCCCTTTCGAGTAGCTTATCATTCATATTTCCCCCTCTTGGTCCTAAATGTACAGCCTTTAATCCACAGAATTTAAAGATGTGTTTAACATTTCTATGGGGAGTGACTCTAATATGGTTGGCAAGGGCACTTCTGGCATCATTATTCACAATAGATCTGAGATGTTCCCCTATCCTCAATTTCAGGGCACAAGACATCATACCAACATAGACAGCCCCTCATGAGCAGATGGCCAGATAAACAACATTGTCAGTGGTGCAGTTAATAACATCTCAAATTCTGTAATCCTAAACACCATTGCAACTTGAGAAGGTCTTACATTTAATCACAGAGGGGCAATATTTACAGTTTCCACACTGAAACATCCCGGGGGGAAGGCAGTTCTAGTATCAGAATTGCCGCCAGATGGTGATAAAAAGCTATGGACACGTCTATCTTTAATATTAGGCCCTATTACAGGGGAACATCTCAGATCTATAGTGAATAATGATGCCAGAAGTGCCCTTGACAATCATATTAGAGTCACTCATCGTAGAAATGTTAAACACATCTTTAAATTCTGTGGATTAGAGGCTGTATGTTTAGGACCAAGAGGGGGAAAGTTGAATGATAAGCTACTTGAAAGGGAAGCCTTCTGGATTTACACTTTGGGTGCTTTAATTCCCCCAGAACTGAATGAACGTATTGAGTTGATGCCCTGTATTAAGAAGAAAAAGTGATATGTTCTTAGAAGGTGTTTCATGTGCTATGCATATGTTTAGAGATGTCTGTGATCCTGCTTGACTAACTCTTCACTCATTTTTTGTCCCCTTTCCCCTTCCCTTCTTTTCTCTCTCTCTCCCCCTTCCCCCTCTCTTTTTCCCTCCCCGGTTTATTTTCTTAGCCCCCTTTTTCCCTTTCTCCTTCCCTCCCCTAGTACTCATTTTCTGGACCCTTAACTTTGGCTGTCTTGCCCCCTCCCACCTCTTTTCCCCTATGATTTTTTTATGTATTTATTCATTTCTATGCTTTCTCCCCAGGTAACTATTTGAAATATTGGACCTCCTCCAGATTTGGGAAGCTCTGGTAGAGTCCTGCAGAGCTGGTACTCATTCCATATTGAATGTATTGAATTCTAGGTCATATTCAGCTGATGTAAGGATATTTTGTGCCACAGCATTCAAGTTAATACAATTTGGTCATGTTGTATTTGAATGATCACATTGCTATTTATGTACTTGCACTATGCACTTTTGATTAATCTTGATGTCAAGTTGATGTTATGTGGTTTGTCACTTTAATTGTTGTATTTTTAAACCTGCTATTGTTGGTATGGCTCATCCCCCTGATGTACTAGTTGTATGATCAGGGTATCACTCAGCTATGAGTCTTTCACCTGCATGGCATTTTAACTTTGATTTTTTATGTACTAAAAGTTTTTCTTGCCATTTGCACATTTCTGACTGAGGAGTGTGTTTTTTTGTTGTTCTTTATGAAAGCAGATAAAGCAAACAGAACAGGAAAGGGATCTGGTAATTATAATATCAAACAACTTTAGTGTAAGGGACTAATGTAGTAAGGGAGTTGGCAAAGCTTATAGAATGAGGGTGTGCATAGGAAGGGGCATAACTAATAGGAAGAGGGAGGTGTTGATGCCATTATATATTACCATGGCTAGACTGCACCTGGAGTACAGACTACAGTTCTGGGGGCCTCATTTAAGAAATGACATAAATGTAATAGAAAAGGTTCAGAAAAGGGCAACAGAGATGGTGCAGGGTATGCAAGGGAAACCATATGAGACAAGATTAAGATAATTAAATCTGTATCCACTGGAGTTTAGAAGAGAGAGAAGAGACATGATAGAGACATTCAAGTACATGAAGGGGATAAATAAAATGAGGTAAGGAAGTCTATTTAAAAGGAAAGTTGGAGTTAAAACATGATGTCGTACTTTAAGGTTGGAAGAAGGATGATTTAAAGGTAATGTAAGGGGGTGTTATTTCACTGAGAGGGTGGTTAAACCCTGGAACAGATTACCTGAGGAGGTGGTAGGTGTCAAAACAGTGGAAGGATTCAAGAGAGAATGGGATAGACATATGGGGTTGGTTAGAGGACAGAAGATAGGCTCCTTGTGCAACGGTGACAAGTATGGGAGGGGGAGATGAATGGAAACACTAAGTGCGATATCTATAACCTGAAACACACCAGCACACCAGCCACAGGAATGCACTACACAAAAATGTAATTATGCTTATAGTGGCACAGAGAGAAAAGGCATGCATATGTATTATAAATTTAAAAGCTAAAGAGACCTCCGAAGAATTTCCAGCCGGGGGTGAAACGTAAGGTTCAGTCACCAAGTTTTCTGATGTAACTGCTGCTGCTTGTGGACTACCTTCTACTTTGCATTCCTCCCATTGTGTGTCTAATACCAGCTTTTAAATGTGTAATGTGTATGTATGCCTTTTGTCTCTATGCAACTATAAGTTGTAATTACATTTTAATGTAGCACATTCATGTAGCTAGTGTGCTGATGTGTTTCAGGTTATGGATATTGCACATAGAGCATACAGAGCCCTTTTGGAGGAGTGGGTGCACCGTTTGCTTTGATGTTTTCTGTCTCTAGATTTCCCAGTGCACCACCTACTATCCCATGTTAGTGGAATGCCTTTAATGCTTTTGTCTGAATATCCCTTAGAGAATAGAGCCCTTCCCGTTTCAAACAAACTCATTACATATGTCCTTCTCATGTTCCTCCCAACATCGTTTGTTCCCACAAGGAGAATTTCTGCTGTCTAGGAACCTAGTCTTTCCACTAGTTTATCTATCCTTGATTAAATATATTTTATTCTTTCTTAGGGCAGACATGTGTATATCGTTGCTGCAGTGATGGAAAAACAGTGAAGACCATCACAACGATAGAATCAGCTGTTTGCAGGGATGGTCCATGAGTTGTCCAACACTGCTGTATCCCGGGAGTTTGTCCCCTCCCAGAAACAACTCAGAGTTGGTAATTTATAGTGTGGGGGGTGCGGAGGGCAGAGCGCTCCACTTGGATAGTGCAGAAGGCAAAGCCCCTCCCCCGTAAAAAAAACTTGTTTTCACTGACAGCACAATGCTGGCTGTCGGCATTGTGCCGTCACTGTAACGCCGATTGACAGAATTCCTTTTGATGCTGCTTGGTGGAACCACAGACATGCTACAGTAATATTTTCTTTCATTTTTTGTGAGTTAAATGTACATGGTAAAACTCTCAGGTTATGACTGAATGTTACACTATTACAGCCAGGGTTCAATCTTAACATTGTTTTACTAGACCTGAACCTAGTGCTAATTGATCAGGGCTAGTGCAGTTAACCTTCTACTTGTCTGTCTTGACTAGTGAAGGTTTTGTATGGCTGTTCATGAAGTTGAAAAAGTCCCTGCTTTAGCAGGCTTTAGTCCTCATGCTAATTTCCCTCAGTGTTCCAGGTGGCCTGGTGTGATTAACAGCTAATTAAGATCAGCAAATACCTGGCAGTTCAAGAGAGGGATCCAACAAAAGACTCAATGTGAGTCATTATCACTCAGTTGTTAGGACATTCAAATAGTGTGCATGCTGTGATCAAGGGTAGAGTGGTTAAGTCACTAACTTTCAGTTTGCTGAACTTGTCTTTGATTTGTCCCATAATATTAAGATCAGTGTGCCTGGTAAGGACATGTATCAGGAGTGAGATGAGTCTCCTTGCGGATGACTCAAAACTGGGGATGGTGGTGGATGGGGAGGAGGGGAGGGTGGCCCTACAGGAGGACCTGGAGGCTCTGGAAAGATGGTCTAGAAAGTGGAAGCTAAGGTTCAATGCAGGGAAATGCAAGGTACTGCACCTTGGGGCCAGAAACCTGGGCCAAGTGTACACCCGGGGGGGGGGATGCTACTAGTCTCAATGGCTGAGAGGGACCTGGGGGTGGTGGTGGATGTCAAGAAGAACAACTCAGAGACTTGTAGGAGGACAGCAACCAATGCCAACAGGATGCTGGGATGCATCGCTAGGGGGATCACCTCCAGAAGGAAGGAAGTGATACTCCCTCTGTATAACTGCCTGGTGAGGCCACACCTCGAGTACTGTGTGCAGTTTTGGAGGCCACACTTAAAGAGGGACATTAAACTCCTGGAGAGGGTCCAGAGGAGGGCAACCAAAATGATTTGGGGCTTGGGGGACAGGACCTATGAGGAGAGACTCGAAGAGCTAAATATGTTCACATTGGAAGAGAGAAGAGACCCGGGGGACATGATAGAGGTCTTCAGGTACATGAAGGGAATAAATAGAGGAGGAACAGTCAGGGTGCTTCGAAGAAAGGAGGAAGGGGACACTAGAGGGCATGGGTGGAAGCTGGAAGGGGGGAAGATTCAGGGAAGAAAGGAGGAGGTGCTACTTCATTGAGAGGGTGGTGGAGCCATGGAATGCGCTGCCTAGGGGGCTGGTGGAGGCAGAGACGGTGGAGGGATTCATGAGGGGGTAGGACAGGTACAGGGGAAGGGTTCTGGAAGCAAAATCCAATAAGAATATCCAGAACTGGTAAGGGAGAAGCCAGAGAAGGCGAGGGGGGCAGCAAGGTCAGCTCCCAGGGTGGGGGCTGACCAAACAAGCAGACGTGAAACACCGTTAGGCCAATTCTGCTGGTATTTTATTATGTTAGTATAATTTCCCAACCTTTTGAGTGTCTGTATCCAACACTGCAGTGACAGAATGCTATGATGAATACACGGTCTGCCCATCCAGGTGGTCTGTAAACTCTATACTTTCCCTTGACACCACTGCAGACTAGACTCTGAAGTGCCCATCCATAGACCCATACAGTAGCTGCCATTACTGACTGGTGTAGGGGTCCACAGCTCCTCTTAATGGATCACACCAGTCAATGCCATCCATGCAGTCCCACCCTTATACCATCCAGCATGTCATTTCATCCTAAAAACAATGCTTTGTAGCATGTATGGTACATTGAAAAACCTTAGTAAAATACATAATTTGAAAGGTTAAAATATGTATTTCTGGTGCACATAGATCATCCTATATAGAAAGAGAGGTAGTACAGCATCTTGCCTGTATACTGCTCCCCCTTTGGCTGATGAAAGGGCACTGTTATGAAAAATCTGTTGTTAGGGCAGAGCATGGTTAATCAATACTTTTGTGCCTGGTATATATAAACAGATATGTCAGACATACTATGTTTTCCCTAAACACGGTATGCCGATGCTTGGCATACCGAGTAAATTGTCCTGACAGCTACAGTCCTGAATCAGTCTCATGCCTGAGAGACAAATATCTGGCATTTTAAAGGAAATAAGTGTTACATATGGGGGGCTTTGTCCCCATGCCCCCACACACCCCCGTAACTAAAATATCTAACTCCGAGGGGGAGTGGACACAGGAGTAAGTTAAAATTAGTTACAGGGGGGTGTAGTGTGTAAAAAGATGTGAACTGGACCAGATCCCAGGTCACACACAGCACCCCTCCACACTACTGGGGCATCTCGGCCAGCAATCCCATCCAAATGTCCATTCCTCAGCATCAGATGGGGTAGGGTAGCATTCCATCATATTGACTACCTTACCCCATCGGGAACTATTGCATCAGGTTTAGTAGCATCGGGCTACTACGTCTGTCAGGCAGAGCTGACCGGGGTACTGCATGTCGGGCAACCCAGCCTAGGGATAATGTAAGGGTACCGATATGCAAAGGTTTCTTACATCCCAAGTGCCCTGTGTTTGTTTAACTCTCTCCAAAGAAATCCTTGAACTGCCTCAGCTCACTTCGCAGTATAAGAAAATTTTCAGAAGTGCAGGTCTGGTTAATCACAGGGTGATGGATGAGACTGTCTTTCTCTGCATGACTCTGTACATTGCCCTGCAGGTCAGGGTGGGACTGTGGTGAGGTGAATGCTGATGTTGGCTAATGTGTGTGCAGAGCTAGGACTGCTTGATTGAACATTTGCTATTATGATATCCTCTGGTTTGGTGGGGAGGTGGGTGAAGAAAGAGGAAGCAAGGGGCACAGGGTAAAAACAGTAGGGATACACACTGCGTGTGATTGGATTGCAGTCTTTTTTTTTTTGCTGGGGCAGGAGGCAATGTGGGAGTAGGATAAATATGCAAAAATCAGAGTATTTCTTGGCTTGCATTTTTGCTGTATAAATCATCAAAATTCACCATTATTACTGTGGGCTAGTGCAACCATCTGCGGGCTAGTGGAATTTTTAATCAACTTGTGCAGCTGGCTAGTGCAAAAAAAAAAGTTAAGGTTGACCCTTGATTACAGCGTTCACTCATAACTTCATTAATTTTCAATATTTTGACTCCAATCTTTCAACATAGCCATTTTTCTATACCACCTCATAAATGTGACATGTCATTTTTAAAATCCTGGATGAGATGTATTTTCATACCTCTGGTGCGAAATTACATTTTGGTCAATATACTATAAATGGTACATGTCATGTCTATAAGGCAAATCAAAAGCTGGGGTAAAAAAAAAATGTTTAAGATGCATGAAACGTCCATCATTGACAAATGCTTGTTTACCCTGTTGTTCCCTTTGTTACATGAGATCCCTGCACTCTTACTGGTATCCCCAGAGGTACATTGTAGATGGCTAGCATTTAGATATATATTATATTAACAAATAGGGCTAAGGGCATCTACTGTATAAGAGTAGATGTCAGGATATGTATGCATATTATTGTTATACACTTTACTTTCTAATACATATATGTATTTCTTGCTTACAAGGTGTTAGGACATGTGTGTCCTTGTAATGATTATGATATATAAGTCGGCATTGCCATCTTCTGATGATTTGTATTATTACACTGCTACATGTAGAACTGTACTCCTTTGCCTTTACAAAGTGATGGCTACTACAAAATTGTATAATGTTATCTTGGACTGAGAAGCCACCTCTAATTTAGCCAATAGGGCTCATCTTTGTAACTAGAAATGTTTCTATCTTACAGTTACCATGGTAATTATCATAGGAATATAATGTAAGACATTACGTCTTCTACCTCGGAGACCGCAAGAGACACAGAGAATCCTCGAGGTATAGGGAACGCTTAGCATTGGCTCCCAGTTTGTATTGGTAAGAACTGCTTAGGGCAACTGTGATTATCCTTTTGGTAGTGCAAAGTGATTGTGATTCCTTGCATGCCCATTATTGCCAAGAACCTGAGAAGTGAGGTTTAGACCTCCTGACAATTGATGACCTCGTGCAGGCAATATATGGTTTTGCAAGGTTTCACTTGTTGCTTACAACTTTTCCCTTCCTAATGGGGACTGTAGGTGTGCATTCCCACATCATCTCTCCCATTCTATGACCACTTTGTAATAACTTGCAAAGCCTGGCTGCTTTCTGAGTGTGGTCGATGCTGGCTTGACCCACTCCACAGCAGTTTTGAATTGCAGCCTCACAAGTGCACAGTAGCCCAACTATGAATAAAGTGCACCTGTTGTGGATCGATACATGACATGGCGCCTTTTTTACGGTTTGATTTCTTGTTATCTCTCACACAATGGCCACCGTATCGAATATCTGCACAGAACTGAGACTCAATGTCTCAAACTTCCTTGCCTCCCATGGACTTCGAGCAGAATGCAAGTCAATCCGAAAACCCTGTACTGGGGATTTCAACTCCGGACTCGGAGACGAGACAAACAGCCAGAAAGAAAGATGCTAAAGGGCTGTTGATCGAGTCTATTTACACTGCTCTGGAAGCCTCCAAAGTGAGATTTCGAACCCTTGAACTGCAAATCTCATATCTTAAGAAGGAGATGGGGTTGCAGGAAACTGAATGTGTAAGACATGAGCAGGATTTGGAATCTGAACTCTAAACACTGCGAAATGAAAAGGATTCCCTTTTACATCATTCTGCACAGGCAGTCAAACAAGAACTTTGTATGTTGAAGCAGGAGTGTGAAAGTTTGAGACAGGATAGGGGTCAGGCTTTACAAATTAATGATTTGTTAAGTAGAACAAATGAACAGCTGAGTGAGGAGTTGGGAGAGATACAGGATGAGACAAACCAGGTACTTAATGACTTAGAAGTGGCTACTAGGGACAATCGTGATTTGAGCGCTGTGTATAGAGTGTTACAGAAACAGATACAGGATGAGGTAGATGTGAGTGTTGCAAATGTGAATCATGCTGAATGTGAATCCAAGATGGCCAAACTGCGCCATCAGTGAGAGGTGTTGGCTGGACATGTCAAGGCGTTGGGAGGCGTAGCCCTAGCCTTGACAACATCATCTGAAGGAGATGTCTCAGATGATGACATCTCACAGTACAATGACCAGTGACATCCCTACTATGGCCCAGACACCCCAACCCGCCATCCACAACATGGCGGATACCCGTCACAAGTGACTTATGTCATACGCCATTGACATCATGATGCACATCTTGGGCGATGCCAACATGGCAACCCCCATGATGGGGGGAGCAGGCCCAGGCCTAGTCCAATGGCACCACTGGTAGCCGTTATTAATGTGGAAGACAGGCAGGAGATAGAGAGAATGATTGAAAATGCATTAAACAGCATGCCTATTCCAGAGAGAAATAAGCGGGTTTTAAAAAAACAGATAAGGCAACTTATACATGAAACTGGTACTCAGGAGGGCATAGTCCATTCCGTTGTGGAAGCCGCAGCTCACGCAGCCCTGGATGGTACCCAAAGGAATCTACCTCCACCTGATTGTCCCAATAATCCCCTACAAATGGCCTACTCTGTTCAGCAAATAGCTGACAGCATTGGTCGGATGAGCCCGTCCGACAACCTCAGTTGCCACTTGGAAAAGGTGCATGCTAAATGTGAAGTGCTTAGTCTCGATGCAGACTACCAGGTCCAGATCCTACACCAGGCCATTGATCTTGGACTGTGGGCCAAACTCCCCTGATATCGTCTGCCAGGACAGCACCACCACCTTTGATAAAGTAGCAGATGAAACCATTTCTGCACACAGCCCAGGTGTAGTAGGAGTGCTGCTTGCATGCCCTGTGAAACAGAATATGAAGGAAAGTCCAGCGACTTTGCACCAGAAACTATGGATGGCCTACCGAGCAGGGAAGCATCTTGCACAAGAAGCCACAGATGTGGATCTTATTGAATATAATACCTTGTTCCTTAGGAACATGATCGCTTCAGTAAGAGATAAGGTAGAGCCAACCACCTATCCCACCACAAAGAGGTTTGCCGACATTCTTCGGAAAACAGAGAGAGGGTATCAACTCTTCATCCATGATCTGAGCTTCAGTTCCAAGAAAGTAGCCACCATGGAAACTACTCCAGTGACCATGACGCTCTACACGGTCGAAGGGCAGGCACAAGAGAAACAGCCCCTCCCCACAGATGATCAATCCCAGCAGGCCCAACAACAACAGCAACAACAACAACAATCCTGTGGTGGGAAATGGAACTACCATAAGAATAAGAATCACCACAAGAATAATAAGGGTAAACAACAAAGATCAGGCCCTTCATATAGGGAAATAGCCAAAGAGAACCAGAAATTCTGAGAACTTCTTGGGCAAGTGCGCTCCGTAGCAGATGCTATTCCTGCTCGGGCCCTTGCTGCCATACAACTGGGAGAGCAGGCCTCAACAGGCCGCTGAGACACTGGAAGTACAGGCCCTCAGGCCCATACAGGCCTGAATCCAGAAGCGGCTCCCTATATAGCATCAGTGCAGCATGGTGAAGTGGTTCAAAGGAGCCTGGCCTAAACTCTCCATGCCTCCACTTGTATAGATTGACAATTACAGGCCCCGGTCCATATTGTAAACAAGCTGGTCTTGGATACAAATGGAAGGCCCTGTACTGAGGCTGAGGTTGATGGCCACCTACTGACAGTACTACTGGATACAGGTGCAGCTGTGTCAGTATTACACAACAACAACCCAGAAACATCCCCTTGGTCCACCGGATGGAGGACCAATATGTCAGGGGTAGATAGAACTAGGTTACCTGCATACCGTTCCCTGCCACTACCTGTGGAACTGGGACACCTGAAGGCCTATCATACCATTCAGCTAATGGTATTGCATGATCACCCTAGTATAATTGGAATTGACTTCGTAGCACCACACAGCTGTGTGGTAGATTGGGCCAACATATTACTGATACAGATTCAAGGACAATATGACACCATCATGATTCCTGATTCACACGTGGTGGCAACAATCTCTGCAAACAATAAAGAGTATGACATCATAGATTTGTTCAAGAATCATGAGCTTTTCCCAAAGCTCCTCCCCATTCTACAAAGGCATCTGAAGGCACTTGCCACAAACTAGCATGACTGCAGCAGAATGCACACTGGCATTGAAGTGACAGGCCCAGCACATGAGAGGCAACAGCAATACCCCTTTCCATCTGAGGTCTTGCCTTCTCTTAGGGAAACAATATAATCACTCCTCAAGCAAGGTGTGATATGAACATGTGTTTCTACTTCCAACTCCCCAGTGTGGCCTATGAAGAAACCCACAGGTGCCTGGAGACTTACTATTGACTACAGGAGACTGAACCATGTCACCCCCAGTTGTGCCTCAACTGTGGCATCAGCACCTGAAGTGCCGCGATTATTGACCCCTAACCAAAAATTGTTCAGTGCCCTGGATAATCCAGTGTCTTCTGGTTATTGCCATTGGCCCCCAAGAGTCAGTATAAGTTTGCCTTCACCTTCGAGGGTAGACAGTACACGTGGACCTGCTTACCACAGGGATTCCATAACAGCCCCTCCCTGTTCCATTTACACATGATGGACACCCTTGAGAGTTTCTCTATACTCCAGTGTCTCTTGCAGTATGTGGATGACCTTCTGTTGGCAACAGTCACACAGTAATAACACTTAGATCTCTTGGACAAACTACTGACTCTCATTCAGAGGGCAGACCTCAAATGTAATCAGGCAAAAGCACAACTATGTCAGAAAGAGGTACTCTTTCTGGACCTAAGAATAACTAACCAAGGCCGAAGCCCTACATGGAAGAAGATACAAGGATTGCAAGACTTGCCATTGCCCACCAGTGTGGCCACTCTTAAGAGATTTCTAGGTATGGTAAACTATTCCAGAGATTTTGTTAGTGATTTTGCACAGAAGGCAGCCCATCTGTATGAATTACTGAAAAAGGACATTCCCTGGAATTGGGGCCCCATTCACACTCAAGCTGTGACACCATTGAAACAGGCCTTGGCCTCGGCTCCAGCTCTGGTCAACCCCAATCCATCTGGAGTGTGCCACCTCTGATACTGCTGTGTCAGCAGTGCTGGCCAGAAGGTCCATGGCATCCTGAGACCCATTGCATATCCATCACAGATCTTGACCCAAGTGGAACAGAAATATAGCCTTTGTGAAAGGAACCTTTTGGCTACCTACAGGGCTGTCAAGCACTTCTTGTATATCATAGGGTACTGTCTTCTGATCATCAACACAAATCACACCCCAACTACCTTCTTGCTATCAGACAGAGTAAAGGATGGGTCAGTCTCCAACACCAGACTGACACACTGGTCCATCCTTTTCCAGGATAGAGACATCCAGGTCCACCCAACCAAAATGACATCCATGCTGGCGCATGGCCTCCTTTTCCAAGGAGAAACCCACAACTGTACACTGCAGCCACCTTATCTTCCAGATCCAGGTCCTTTCCTCCCTGCTACACCACAATTACTTGAGAACACCTCATTGTGTCATGTCTTTATAGACAGCTCCACTTCCTGTTATCAGGGAGAACAGATTGCAGAGATGGGCATATTTGTGATTTATCCTTATAGTAACACCGTTAAAATTTCTAAGAGTTGCAGTGTGGCATCATCACAATATACCATGATGGCAGCAGTGGCCTGTGCTCTCGAGTTCATCCAGCATGGAGCCGAGGATACCATCATCTTTACAGACTCTAACTGGGTTTGTTGTTCTCTTACAGAATTCCTTCCCTTCTTGCAGAAGAACTCCTTCCTCTTCTCTGATGGCAGCCCTGTGAAACACAAGGAACTGGTAATATGCATTCATTCACTGGCACAAAAGTTTGCACACAAACTCTATGTACATAGGGTCAAAGCTCACTCCATACATGACCCCTATCATGCCTTCAATGACACAGTGGACACCCTTGCAAATGAATGGGCCCGAGGGAGGTACACCTGGATGATGGACCATAGAGGCCAGAGTGGCTGTGCACATTGCAGCAGTCAGGAAGAAACCTGAACCCTTTCCCCCTAAGACCTATCAGCAGCACAGCATGCTGACTCTGAGCTCAGAGATGTGTTCAGATTCCTTGACAAGGGTGCTGAAAAGAATCTACCTACCCACAACCCCTACCAGAGGCATGAAGGTAAGTTACATCTATCACTTGATGACAAACTCATCTGGTATCAGCCAGATGACATCCCCACCAAATTGTGGGTGGTTTCCAGACATCTTAAGCCCAAATGTCTGCACCAAATGCATGGCACCCCCACTGGTGGACACCAGAGAGTGGAAAACACACTCCAAAGGCTTAAGATCACTGCTTAGTGGCCCGGTGTCACCAAAGATGTCAAGCAGTACATAGATAGCTGCCTTGCTTGTGAGCAAAATAATCCTATTCCTACCAAATGAAATGCCAAACTACTACCACAAAGGCTCTCTGGCTCTTGGCATGCTGTTCAGATTGACTTCATTGGTCCTTTGACCAATACTAGCAGAAATTACAATTACGCCCTTGTGGTAACCAGTCTTTCTCTAAGTGGGTTGAGGCTTTTCCCACTAAGACATGTACTGCTAAAATGACTGCCAAAATCCTGGTGGAACAGATTTTCTCCAGGTGGGGCCTACCTCTTAACTCACTTAACTTAGAACCTAATGCATTTCTGCATAAGAAGACAACAGATATTTTAATGTAAATTTTGATATGTAAGGACATTTTTTGATATTTTATTGCATAGAGTTTATTTGAATTAACATGGAAAAATGAATATGTGTAAAAATAGTTATATATGTTTTTTTATGTGTTTATTATTCTTTAGAAATTTGACCAGTGTCCTGATGAAGGGTATATCCCGAAACGTTGAATATTAGCCTGGAAGATACATGAATAAACTATATGGACACTATACTTAAAGTCTTTTTCATATGGGTTATATGGGAGAGTGAGCCCTACCATATCCAGTATTGTCTTTTTCGATTGTATAGCATCAGCTATATACTGGAATCAGGCCCACCCTGTATAGTATTTTTTTACATTTTTTTGAGGAATATGGGCTGTACTGGATGATCCTTTCTTACTCATGCAAAACAACAAACTGACAGACAAGTGGTTACATGCAAACCAGCTGAAACTGTATAAAGGAGTATATTTACTTTTCCTTACCCCATCCGGCAGAATAGTACTAACTTACTAATGTTTGGTTTTCCGTTTCAGATACATTGACAAGATAGCTATCTTGTTCCATATTCTCCTCATCTCAGGAGTTATCCCCTGCATCCAAGGCACGGTAAAGCACCTCCTTCCTCACATTGATTCTCCAGCATCCACCCCAGAGGGAGTTTCCATTGCCATACCCGACAATTTGCTTATTGTAAAGGAAGGTTCAGATGCCTACCTGACTGCCTCGGGTTGTTGCTCATGACAAATCTACCCTGCAAATTGAGTGGCAAACCACATCGCAAGGACAAATTCTCCCTATGACCAAGCTTTCCAAGGAAGTTTCCATGGCTGGCCCAATGCAAAATTATCCCCAATGGTTTGCTGTCCTTGCTCCAAACTGCTCTTAGATATTCTGGTTTATACAATAATACTGCCTTAATTGACCCCTCATATTGTAATTCCTTGTCTAAGGACTCTGCCAGGAAATGTGCTGTACACAACATGGCCTCTGCTGCCATGTATCTTTCTGTGTTACCCCGCATGGATAAACAGCTTTTGGAATGCCCAAAACATACCCCTGGTCCTTGTGGTGGTCTAATAGCAACTGCCATACCTGCTACACTTATTAACAACTTACAGTTTATGCATATACCTGTTTTGTTTAACTGGAATATGAAAGAATTTGGTATGTGTGATACTACTAAGACTTCAGCATTTTATAGTACTTTATTACTTGGTAGCTTAGCAGCTTTTCAAATCCATACTCAAGATCCTATTGCTGGGGTACATACCACTGAGCATAGAGGCAATTTTAGGAGAAAACCTAATTCTGATTATCAAAGTCATAAGCGTAACACCCATGAAGTTGACAGTTCCGATGTCAGGGTGCTACAGGCACTGTTACAGGTCTTTTTGGTACAGCCATGTCTATTTGGAATAAGGCCCACATTGCTGCTACCAAATCACATGCACAGAAATTTCAAACTGATTTGGTGAATGGTATTTTACCCTGATTATTGCATGGTGTGGATGGCCTTAGTCAAGAAGAAAGATACACTGTATACAGTATGCACAACATTGCTAAGGCATTTACAGATTCTAAAGATAAGATAAACGCTCTCATTGCACAAAATAACAAAGAAGCAGATAAACAATATATTGCCCATGAAATATTGTGTTCAGCCTATGGCTCATACATTATCACTACCATCAATAATCTTTTCCACGATCTAGAATCCGGAAGGATCCCTGATATCATTCATGATAGACGAATCTCTAAATGGTAGTGTCCTCAGTGCAAATCTTCCAGCTGTATTGCAATATGTATGGTACAAACTCTAACTATTCCACTTTCCACTTCTAGGAATTTGGGTTTTGTGACCAGACTCCCTAACACTGGTCCATGTTTTACTTCTAAGAAATGTTCCATTAAGGATACTATGTTTGTTTCCTTTACTGTCTCTTTACCATGTTTTGATCCTGCTACAGCTCTATTCGATAAACTTGCAACTGTTCATTCCATTGGGCACTTTGATGAGGATATCTACAGAGAATTCCTTGTCTTGCCTCCTCTGTTGGTCTTCCATCCTATTCTAGATGCCTGGGTCTCTTCACACACGGATTGCTGCATGAAGAAAGGTTATATCTATTTGTGTCAATGTGATGTATTTGATGTTATTAAACCTGTATGTGGCTATTCCCCAGACAGTACTGATTGGTTCTTTTCCATGGATGATGACATCAGAACTAATAGCACTCACTTCCAGGACTCAACATTGGTTCCAGACAAGCTTTACCAGTCTTATCGAGAGGAGGTTCATCTCCTGTCAACACGGATTTCCAAAATCGCCTACACCTGCCCGGTACAGTTGCAAAAATGGAGACTTCCCACTGTTAAAACACAATATAATTCTGATGGGGAGTATTGTATTGTTACTAATTTAAAATACTACACATATGGAATGCAGACATGTGCTATAGATAGCCCCAATTTCTGTTTTGTTCCCCACCAGAAGTCAGTTTTTGGGCACACTGTTATTACACCCGTCCCTCTCATGGATGCTGACATTATTGATGGTAGCCCTGATTATCTGCTCACCCTGTCTGAGTATTGATCTTACTTTAATACACACATTGACCCCCTCACCTTAACATTAAAATCACTTTTAGACAGGAAAGACACCGATCTCATCCACATCAGCAATAATATTTCTAAAGTCAATGAAGCTGTCCTTGCATTTATTAATGATGGTGATATGAACAGCACACTTACTAACACTTGGTTAGAGATCACCTTTAAAGGTTTTGTTATTCTAAAAGCATTTTTTATATTTTTTCTGATTATTATGCTTTGCTGCCTGCGGCGTACACTGCGTCTACACTGTGAGCAGCAAGAATTCCTTTACAAGGCTCACGCGTCGGGTCGGCGATCCCTGCTCCCTACACACTTCCCTATTTTTGCTGTGTTGCCCTTGAGAGGCAACAAGAGGGAGAGTGTTACACGAGGTCCTTGTACCCTTATTGGTACCCCCAGAGGTACACCGTAGACAGCTAGCATTTAGGTATATGTTATACTAACAAATAGGGCTAAGGGCATCTACCGTATAAGAGTAGATGTCAGGATATGTGTGCATATTATTGTTATACACTTTACTTTCTAATTCATATATGTATTTCTTGCTTACAAGATGTTAAGACACCTGTGTCCTTGTAATGATTATGATATATAAGTCGACATTGTCATCTTCTGATGATTTGTATTATTACACTGCTACATGTAGAACTGTATTCCTTTGTCTTTACAAAGTGAAGACTACTACAAAATTGTATAATGTTATCTTGCACTGAGGAACCACCACTAATTTAGCCAATAGGGCTCATCTCTGTAACTAGAAATGTTTCTATCTTACAGTTACCATGGTAATTATCGTAGGAATATAATGTAAGACATTACATCTTCTACCTCAGAGGCCCCAAGAGACACGGAGAATCCTCGAGGTATAGGGAATGCTTATCATTGGCTTCCAGTTTGTATTGGTAAGAACTGCTTAGGGCAACTGTGATTATCCTTTTGGTAGTAATAAACAAGTTTATTACTTTTATGCAATGTGTCTGTGATTCCTTGCATGCCCATTATTGCCAAGAACCTGAGAAGTGAGGTTTAGACCTCATGACACCTTTGTCTTTACTAGTGCATGGAGAAAGCCAGATTGGTCTCCCTCAGTTAAATAGACATGCCTTTCAGAAACGTTAATGCCACCCCCCACAAGTTTAAAAGTGTTGTACTGTGCTCCAGGAACCATTGCACCATGGGATGTAGGCCATCCCATTTGTATGGCCTTGTGTTTCACCAGGAATTCGGCCAGTCTCCCACAAACCAAAATCCCTCTTCCCTGCAACATTCTTTCAGCTAACAGTTGAAATGGATATTGAAGAAAATCTGACCTTATGCATTTTGCCAGTTAATTAATCAACAAGTAGGAAACTGCTGGGTTTCACAGTTTCTTGATGAGAAGGCATGATACAGAACCTACAGAAGACAGCCATGCGGGACCCATGGGAGTAAGAAACCTGAATTCATTGCAGTCTTGTTGCTCAAAAGAGGGACACATGTCACAAGTACAGTCGGGTCATTCTTCAGGGAGAGGGTAGAGTCTTCTGGATGATTTACAACATATTTTTTTTTAGTCATCAGAAACTGACATACTTATAATAACTGTAATCATGAAACCATCTGAGTCGTTTAAGCTACCAAACCTGACAGGTATGACCTCAATAATTCCTAACTAAAATAAGCAAAACAGTTGAAACTTATTGGGCATGATGATCCAGCTTGGTGGGGGTCATACCTGCATGATACCAAGGAATGTTAAAGTTTGGGTTTAAAAAAATGATTATCTATATAGAGAGTAAACTAAAATGATTGTGCAAGATTGGCCATTCATGATTAAAGCAGAACCAGTCTAAATGTTCATGGTGAATTGCATATACATCCCGTGATTCTTTGCATTGTGGGGATATGTGAGATTTTGTATTATACAGAGATTTATGTTTACTTTTCTTAACTGTTTTAATTCAATGATTTCATTTATTCTAAACGTTTATCGTAGTAATAATGAAAGTTCCTGACCATGAAGTGCCTGATAATGAAAGTGAATACTGACTGGCATATTATTTGGTAAACATAATCTTCACATTACTGGACAGCATAGTTTCAGGAAAATTTGCTTGGTTGAAGTATTCAAAATTCCTATGAGGCCTTTGGCAGAAGGGAATATGTCTGAGCAATTTATATTAATGTAGCAAAGGCTTCCAATGTTTTCAATCATAAGCTTTAATGTATGAAAATACCATCTCAGGGTATGTCTACTGATACTGTTAACTGGTTTTGTGACTGCCTACATACTAGGACTCAAACGTTAAAAATAGGAATGTGTTCTTTTATGAAAGACCAGTAAGCATAAGGGCACCACTGGGATCATTCCTGGACCCCTGTTATTTGGCCTTTTATGAAACAATAGCACTTTGTCATATGACAAGAATTATTCTTTACACACACAATGCTGGCATTTCACTACTAATAAAGATCCTATATTTTTAAAATAGGTTCTTCAGAAACATTTTCACTTCATTACGGCATGGTAAAAAAACAAATAACAAAATAAAAACAACCTCACTGCTTTGAATTAAAAAAAGATAAGTATTTTGCTACATTTAATAAATTTGACAGAGCATTTGTACTGAATATGGAAACTTATCCTGATGGTACCCTTGAGCAATTAATGACATTTAAATATTTTGAGGTCTTCTTCACAGCACACTTTATTCACTGACCATGTGGATTATTTTGATAAATCTATCAAAGTGAGAATTGGCTTGTTACAGAGAAATGAACAAAAAAATGTCTGAAATTAAAAAAGGTATTGTCCAGAACTTTTTACTGTCTATAATAGAGTATGGCATTCATGATATATAGATCAGCAAATGGCAGTGTGCTATACAGCATAACAAATATAGTAAATAAGGTCTGCTGGGGTGCAATGAATTTAAGACAAGAGACACACACTTTTTTTTTGTTTGTTTTACCAGGAGAGACACACTAAGCTGAAGTTTGTTTACAGGTGCAACCTGGGAGCACAAGGAAGTTAAGTGACTTGTTCAGGGTCACACAGTATGCAAGTAGGGGGCTGTGGGATTCAAACACAAGTTTACAGGTTTGCAGCCCAGAGCCTTAAACCACTGCGCTATACTGCCTCCTTTTTGTTATATGTTAATACCAGGAAGGTATCTGTTATAGTAACCAAGCAGTACTATGTTTACTTACTTGCTTGATAGGGGGAACACAGGCATTCATGGCCTTCTAATCAGGGTCTACAGTTTAAATGGAAATTTACAGAGAACAAGCACATTAAAAGAAATTACTTTACAACCTCTATTTAGGAGACATTCATTTGGCCTAAATTCATTTTAATTAGGTTTAATAGCTATTTGACTGATTCTTCTGAAAAATTAAAATGTTAAAATGTGCAATGCTTTAGAGAAATGGTAGTCTAAATTATCCTTATCAATGACTTGCAAATGTTTTTAATATGATGTGTTTTATTATCACACACAACAATGTTCACAACCAGCATTGGAATTACAAGGCTGTTTACTATGAAGTTCAAGATGGCGGCTGCCACTTTACTAGCTCTGTTTGTTGGTTAAGATTGTTTTATTTTCCTTTTATTTCATTTAATTTTTAATTGGCTTTAGTTTGTATAAGGTCTTGAGTTAGATAGGGGCGAAGGAGTGAGTCAGTTTGTTTTTTTTTGTGTTTTTTTTTTCCTCTGGGCAGAGTTCGCTTGTTTGTTTGCGTTAATCTTCTCCCTGATTTTGGCCTGCACTTTTCCTGCATTTGGTGCACTGAGGCAGATTCTATATTTATTTATTTATATATTTATATATCTATTTATTTATTTAGTTCTTGGATTACAATTACCTATGAGTCAGAAGACTCTTTTGTGTAGGTTCCACATCATACAATGACAAGTAACAATACAGGCAAACAAATTACTAAAAACATCATCATATGGATAAATACAATTTCAGTAGACAGATTAGCCTCTCATAGTCATACAGAACAAAGGCTACTTGAGTAAACTGAGTAACAGAAACATATATTGCATATAATAGTTTAAAAAAAAATTGCCCCATACAGGAACGGCAAACAGCTGGAGGCAGACAGAAATGGCTTTGATGGTGTGAGCTAGTCTGCCTAAAAATAAGGCTTCGTCCATGAGATGTGGAGGGGGTGGGAGGTATCATAAATGGGGTTTGGGGAGAGTTAGAGGGTGTATGGGTTCAATTGCATCACAATTTGAGGGGTTTGTAATAGCTTAAGCCACCAGTCATTCTCTGAGTCAGGTTTTGGCCTTTGTCTGCTTTTGTGTTTCCTGGTGCAGTGGTGATGGCTATTTTAGCATTGTGTGTATAGCCTGCCCCACTTGGACTATTCTCAGCCATGGAATGTGTGCTGGAGGACTTTAATCAAGAGGACAGAGGACCAAGGGACCAAAGAAAATTGTGGTCATAGTGCACTGGTGTCCTACTGCTGATGATTACAGCTGAACAACTTTTCTGAAGAGGTTGTGAGTACTGTTGCTTGAGCTCCTGTGTGTTTCTTGCTTTGCAGGCCTGAAGTTTTTCCTGGACCCTGCTATCAGTCCCTTGTTGAAGGACTGTGGTCTGGTGGTGAGGGCTTAGACCACCGGGGGGGGGTCAATGGATGGCAGGGCATTCTTTGTTGAGTCGGGGCCTCTGTGGTGCTGTGTTGCCCTCCCCCTGGACTTGAGGATTAATCATTGGAAGTCCTGGTTGAAGGCAGAGTCTCTGAGCTGTGCCAGTTGGTTTTTATCCTCCCATTGGAATGCCCTACAAACTGCTTTAATCTGTGATACTGACTAAAGTCCATTTTTGAGGAGTATGTGTGTGATCTGTGGTTTGTTTTGTTGACTGGAGGGGTTTTTCTTCCCCTTCACTTTTGTGCCTTCTTTGCTGTGCAACTAAAGGCTGGAGAAGACTTTTCTGGAACATCTATGCACACATTTTAACTGATTTTCTTCTGGAGGGAGGTTGTGAGAGAACCTTACAAAACTGCCTTACAATCACTTTATGGTTTTTGTTTGACTATTAATTGTCTTGGACATACTTTCACTTGCTGACTGGAAGTGAGAGGCCCAGAATGCTATTGCATTTTTATTTTCTTTGATTAATTTTTGTAACTGTGTGTTGATTTGTTTTCTGATTTGTTTTACTTTGTTTTTGTTTTTTAATTTTAGGGGGAAGGTTTTTATTTTGGTGCTTGTGCTAGTGTGTTATTTTTGGGGAATACTTATTTATTGTGGGGTTTGTTGTTTTTAATGCTAGCTGGTTGGCTTAGGGGGTACCATGTTGTTTATCAGGATGTGTTTGATGGAGTATCTCCCTGTCAGGCTCTACTCTCCCTCTGAGCTCCATGACCTCCGCCCTTTCACCTGTCCCCCCATCTGTTGCAGTTTATGACCACTGTAGGGCTCTTGGAATAGTGAGGAGGAGGATGGGGTGGGGGACTGGGGAGGGGGGGCGAGCCGAGTGGTCTGATTGGGGTGGTGGGGACCAGAAGATGCCTTGGGGTGAAATGGAGTACTGAACAAGGTTCTCCTTGTTTAGTACCCATACCCAAGGGCTCCCACATTTAGTGGGTTGATATCTTGAACTGCTCCAGGATTCCACCCATCCCACACAGTGCTGTGTAATGCTAGATCTATTTAAAACAAGTCTGCCATTATAACAGATCTTGTTGGGTCATCTTATCTGGCGTGCATCACCGAGACCTGACTGGATGATAATGCTGGTCCCATTTTGGAGTCAGTGATTCCAGCTGGTTTCTCAGTGATACACCAATGACCACATTGAGGATCTATCAAAGAGGCTTAAAGCACGCTTGGGTTTCTTCTTTAGAAATAGGGCCATTTTTTCTCTTGCGACCCGCAAAAGACTTGTCCAAGCAATATTCCTTCCCTTGCTTGACTACAGAGACATTATCTTTATCTCCTCCCTAACCCTGAGCCTATCTAAACTGGACGTACTCTATCACTGTGATCTTCACTTCATTACTAACTCTGCGTACAGGATCCACCACTGTGATCTTTATGCAGCAGTTGGGCGGACCTCACTTGCCACCAGATGCCTCCTGCATGCTGGCATTTGGACCCTCAAATTACTACTCCACAAACTGCCTGTCTATTTAATGTCTCTCATACACATCTCGCGTAGTGCCTACTCCCTAAGGAAATCCAACCTTATCCTACTAGATGTTCCCAGGACACGTACCACAGCTGGCCAAAGAGCTGTCTCATATGCCCTCCCAAACATTTGGAACCATCTACAAGCCATGCTAAAGCTAACCAGCATCGTATCAATTAACTCCTACAAAACACTAGCCATCTCTAAATTAAAAGACATATGTAGGTGCTACTAGGCCCCCAACGCCAAGTCAACTTCCTAGGTACCAACTGGCCCTCTACTTATTAAGCTGAAATGTGTTGCATAATTTAGGGCAAGGTTAAAGCTGGAATGTACTGCATATACAGCATAAGGACTTCTATTGTGTATACCTCTTGTATTATATATTTTTTTTATTTTTCTTTGTTGTTCTGCATTTTATATCTCCTGTCTATGTAATTGAGAACTGTATGTGTATGTGCCTCGGGACCTCCTTGTGAATGAGCTTGCTCAACGGAGTCTTTCCTGTAATAAAATTGAACTTGAACTTGAACACTGTGCAAGGTCAAGTTCTAGGGGTGGGGGTGTAGCAGTTTGTTTTAAATCTGAACTGAGCCTTGTTGATATGCCAGTTGAGGACACCAGATCCTTTAAGTGTACCGTAGCTGCAGGTGTGGGGTGCAAAATCATTCTTGTCTACCGTCCACCAGGAGGTGAGAATCTGTTTTACCAGGAAGTCGCGGACTTCATCATTGATATGATGTTGGAGTCCCCCAGGTTGGTAGTGCTGGAGGACTTCAATGCCTGGATCGAGGATGAACTCTCGCAGTCTGAACAAGACTTCCTCCGACTTATCAGTTCTTTAGTCTTCACACAGGTCATTTCCTCTGCAAAACATAATCACGGTAACTCATTGGACCTAGTTTTTCTCCTGGGGTTGGAGTACTCCAACTTGGTGGTGGAACCAGTTGGATGATCCAACCATCACATTATAAGGTTCTGTTTTTTGGCTCCCCCTCATAAGCCTGCCCCTGTGGAGATGGTATGATACCACCCGTTATGGGGCTTGACCCCTGATGGCCTTTTGGTGGTGTTGGATTTATTGGGATTGCCAGATGCAAGCAAGGGTCCAGAGAACCTTCCTCAGGCTTTTAATCAAGCAATGGTGGGAGCTCTGGATACTCTCGCTCCTTTCTGTGTTTGCCCGCTTACTCTCCGCCCTCATTCCACATGGTTCAATGGAACTTTGAGGGAGCTGAAGCAAGTGGGTAAAAGGTTAGAGCATGCTTGGCATCGATCTAGCTTGGAGGCTGACAGGCTTAGACTGATGAAACATTATAGAGACTATCAGTAAACAAACTCTCATAAGAAGGCAGAGTTCCTGTCCAGCAAGATTGTTGCAGCACAGAATTGACCAGCTCAGCTGTTCTGGATGGTAGACAGACTGTGCAATCCAGCCTGCCTACGAGTTCAGAAAGCCTTTTCGCAAATGGAGTGCAATGAGTTGGCTCGCTTCTTTGCTGATAAGGTTGCCGTCATCAGGTTGGAAATTCATCTATCACACCATGGGGGGTTGCAGATGGTTGGAGCGGGGTCGTGGTTCCTCTGTTCTGTTAGGATGAGTTTGACTAACTGGGGATCGATGATATTATGTGGTTTCTCTGGGGTATGTGGCCAACTAGCTGTAGTTTAGACTCGGATCCTACACACCTTTTAATAGGGTGTGTTGAGGTGATCAGCCCTGTTCTGACAAAGTTAATCTGGTATTCATTGGAGTCTGAAGAGTTTTCAAGCTCTCTGAAGGAGGCTGTGGCGACCCACCTACACAAGAAGCCATCTCTTGACCCTGATTCCCCTGCAAACTACAGACCGATCTCTAACCTCCCCTTTATAGGGAAGGTTATTGAGAAAGTTGTTGCCCAACAGTTGGAGAACCATCTTATCATCCATGCTATCTCTGATCCCTCTGGTCTGGTTTTTGTAAGAGACATAGTACTGAGACTGCTCTGGCTTGGGTACTCAATGATCTTCTGATGGCTAGAGACCAGAGGCACCGTTCCATTCTGGTCCTTCTGAATCTCTCATCAGCTTTTGACACCATGGACCATGGAGTTCTTCTTGACCACCTGTGGGTCATCTGTGGCCTGTCTGGTACAGTCCTCAGATGGTTCCATTTTTTTCTCACTGGCAGGTCGCAGAGGGTAGTATTGGGGATTTTTTCCTCAGACTCATTCTCCCTGCCTTGTGGGGTCCCTCTGGGCTCAGTGTTGTCACCCCTGTTGTTCATGATGTACATGCTACCATTAGGAGACATTGTAAGATGATATGGGCTGAGATTTTACTGTTATGCAGATGATACTCAGCTGTACCTGTCTTTTGTGCTTGACCAGGATAGTGCGCTCTCAGTTTTTTCCAACTCTCTCACAGAAATCCAAGACTGGATGAATTCCAGTTAGTTAAGGTTAAACCATGACAAGACAGAGGTGTTAGTGGTGGACCCAGCTCACCAGATAGAGGGGTCAGCTGCTGGGTGGCTGGCCAGGCTCTGGCTTGGGGGCTCCCAGCTGTCGACCTCTGAACAGGTGTGGAATCTGGGGGTAATACTTGATGATGGGTTAACACTTTATTCGCAGGTGTCAGCTGTGGTCAAGTCCTCATTCTATCATCTGAGGAACATCAGCTGGATCAAACACCTTGTTCTGTCCGGTGATTTACCAACCCTGGTCCATGTTTTTGTGACCTCGCACCTTGACTACTGTAACTCCCTGTACCTGGGATTCCTAGGGTCAATATCGACCACTTGCAGCTAGTGCAGAATGCTGCAGCCAGGTTATTATCAGGGTCAGCCATATCCAATCATATTTTTCCTGTGCTGCACTCTCTGCACTGGCTGCCAGTACAGTGTTGGATCACCTTTAAAGTTGGCTTGCTGACTTTTAGAGCCCTTCACAGTTTGGTTTTGCGTTACCTACAAGAGCTTCTGAATCCCTACTGACGAGGGATTGTAAGAGATTCCCAGGGTACGTCTGAAGACCTCTGGAGCTCAGGCTTTTGGCTTTGCTGCCCCTACCCTGTGGAATTTTCTACCTCATCGGATATGAGAGTGCCAGACAGTGGAGAGCTTTAAAAATGCTTTAAAACACCATCTTTATATGTGTGATTTCCCTGATTTGTGATTGAGATGATCTGTTTTAGTATATTTTATGAATTTTTTTTCAAGTTTTTACATTTTTATGTGCTATAAAATGTTTTAGAGTTTGTTGTGATTGTAAAGCGCTTTGATACTAGTTGAATTGCGGTTAATAAATAACATTATTATTATTTGTACAATGTACTGTATGCCTATACAATACTGCTAATTGCTGTAATTATGTGTTGTCTTATAGGTCACAAACACCTCCTCCACCTGAACAGATTGAGATAAACAACTTGCTTTGGAGAACAATAGCCACATCCATGTTAAATTAAACAGTATATAACAAACAGTTATAGCCAAGTCAGTGTGATATGTGTAGCAAGGTAGTCATGGCAAGTCACTTATTACACCAATCATCATCACCATCATCATCATCAAAACAGTCATCCCCTTACCTCCAAGGGAGCCATTTGAATGGCTACAAGCAACGTTGATGGAACCAGTCTCTGGGGCTGGAAAAATGGCTCTGGGTTGGGTGCCAAATCACCCATCTTCTGTCAGAGGGCACTGTATCACATGGGCAATGCCCAAAGACACTATCCCTCTGACTGACCCTTGAATGGGGAACTCAGGCTATTTGGGCCCTCTTCTCTTGCCAGACTCAAGGGTGATCTGTCTGCAAAGATTCATGATTCCATGTTCCCCCTCTGTACAAACCTTGCAAGACTATCGTGCTGCCACTTACATGACTGTGACAACCTAAATCAAACCCTACCTAACAGCCTAATGTTAATTCTCATTGGAGAAGGTGAACACCTGAAAACATTGTGAGAAAAACACAGAGAAACTTCCTTCTCAACCCCTAAGGTGATCCCCCTAATGGGACAGCAGGTTCACTAATAGCCTACACAATTCCATGCCCTGCTTTTATGAGGGTCAGCTTCGGTGGGTTCTGAATGGAGGGAAAAAAGCTATTGTAAAACCCTGTGGTATTGTGGGTTCCAATAAACAGATCATACAATAAAAAGGATGCATAAAAAATGCATATGTCTGTGTTTATCATTTTATTGAAAAAATAACAAAAATAAAAATAAAAAAAATTCAGTATATACAGAAAGGAAAAATAAATGGTGTTATTCCTTCACACCTCTTTAAACATCAGGATATAATTTTTTCATAAAACATAACATAAAGAATTCCTGAGTTCTCTCCTTTCTCTAAGGTAATGTGAAATCAGTGCACTTACTTCTTAAGATCCTTGTCTCACCTTGGTCAGAAACCTACTGACCACCTATCTTCTCTTGTTCCCCTAGAGGAACATTTTATATTGCTATTGCGTGACCTCTTGAGTCAGGTGACACCATAATTAAGACAAAATTGGCAATTACAATCGTGCTACAATATATGTATAAATCTTGAACCATTTATCAACATGCTAGCATTCTTAGGAGTCACCCAAATAAGTACCTACTGCAGAAAAATGCCATAGAACAGAGCTACAGGCTTAGTTGTTTTTTTTTGTATGTTTTATTTAAGTAAGCAGTACAAAGGAATTACAATTTATGATCTTCAGGTGCATTACATACAATATATACCTTCTGAATCTTTTACAATCGATGGCAGTTGCAAATATGTCTTCATCAATACAACAGATTGCAACATGGAACAACTGAGCTCTAAGAAAAATAAAAATCAGTTCACAATTTGGAGTCATGTTATCTTACAGGTACCATATCAACATTTTAACCTTCAGTTTCCAACTTTAGTACTAATTTGGAACATTGATAAATGTAAGTTCATGGGTCAGTCCACCCCAAATGTGTAGAGGGGGACCTTTAAAAGCTTGGAAACCAGGGTTGGGCCAAAGCCTCCGCCACTGGGCCCACATATCCATAAACTTACTTAACTGACCCCTAACCATATATTGTATTCTTTCATATTTCAGGCAGTCCAGGAAGGTATTGACCCATTCAGATGTTGTGGGGATAGAAGTGAGTCTCCAATGAGTGGCTAATACCTTCAGGCCCATCACATTGCTTAATTTCCACTGGGCTAGGGCTAGGTGAGGAATTTTATGTTTTAACATCACTCCCGCTTCACGTGGGGGGAGGCCTAACAATATCTCTGCTGGATCCAGCCTGGGTGGGATTCCCACTAATCTGGAAAGAATTTCATGAACTCCTGTCCAGAAATTCTGAACTTGTTTGCAGTGCCAAATCATATGATAAAATGTGCCATTATGAACTTAGCACTTAGGGCAAAGTGGGGATTCACTCGGGTTTATTATATGTGCCAACCAAGATGTATGATCTGTTCTATAGAGAATTTTATACTGAATAGCCTTAACCCTATTGTTCACTGAGCACTTGGAATTATTATGCAAAATGGCTATCAAATCCTCTCTGGTCAGTCTATCAGGATGTATGTCAGCCTCCCACTTGCCCTTTGCAGCTCTCATGTAAAGCACCTATCAATATTTTATATGTTCTTCTCAGTGGTTTGAAAGAGGGATCACTAGATTGTCCCCAAAACATCTCCTCCAAGGGTGAATGTGACACCAACCCTCCTTGACCTTCTCTGTCACGTAACCCCTTGAATGCTTTTCTAAGTTTAGTATACAAGGGGAAGTAAGAGCTACTAAGATTCTTGTTTATCACCAGATCAGTAACAGAACAGAGGTTCCCATCCCTTAACATATGTTGTATTAAGAAGACCCCCTTAATAGGCCAATGTTTTACTATGGGCATATCCCAGAGAGATAGTTCACCTTCAAGTTGTGCTAGCCAATGAATGGAACTTTCAGGGGATAATCCCTCATTCACCCCAATCATCTCATGGGACAACTTCCAGCTTTCACTATTGTCCCAGTACAAGGTTAGGAGGGACACTCAATGAATCCACTCTCCCACATAGTGCCAAATTATCATGGTATAAAGAGGATCCCATGGATTCCTCTATCTTCATCTAAACCAGTTGTCCTGCAGAATTTTTTTATATGTCTTGAATATGGGCTACCTGAGCTGCCACCCAGTAGTGTCGCACACTAGGGAGTCCAAGACCACTTCTCCTGTGAGGCAACCACAAAAGGGAATTTTTAATTCTGGGTGTCTTATTATTCCAAAGTAACTGGGTAATAGCTCCTTCAATACTTTTAAAGTATTTAAGGGGGATTCTCAAAGGCACTGCCTGAAATGAGTATAAAAATTGAGGCAACACAGACATTTTAATCAAATTCACTCTCCCCAAAAGAGTCAGTGGCAAAGCCTTCCAGGTTGTACAATCATCCTTTACTTTAGATATCAAGCCCTTCATATTAATTTTAACCAAGGAGGAAAGTTTAGATGGAATCTGGATGCCCAGGTATTTTAAAGATTTAGTCAGATGGTCAAAAGTCTGAGCAATCATAATAGGCCCCCCCTCTTCCCCCAATGGCATCCACTCACACGTACTCCAATTGATCTTATGACATAACAGTGGGTCATATCTCTCAAATAACTGGGTCAACTCCACCATCTACTCCTGGGGAAAGCTTATAAAAAGAAGCACATCATCTGTGAAGAGCAATATCACATGCTTCAGTCCCTTCCACTGGAACTCCTTAATTCAGTCATTAGATTTAATAGTTTGTGCCAGGGCTTCAATTGTGAGAAATAAATTAAAGGGGAAAGGGGGCAACCCTGTCTTGTACCTCTTGTCAAGGTGAAGGAGAAAGAAATTGTATTGTTAGTGAGGATTTAAGCACTAGGTGACTGATAAAGCACCCCCAACCATTTCATCATAAGTGGGCTCAGGCCGAACTTCCACAAGACAGCCATCATAGAGGGCCATTTGACATGGTTGAAGGCCTTCTCTGCGTCTAATGTCAAAAGGTCCCCTGCCTCCACAGGCCACTTGTGTACGATGTTCAACATGCACCTAATGTTATGTTTGACCTGCCAACCCTTCACAAAGCCTCCCTGAGCTGGGTGAATAAGTTTGGGGATTAGACCTTCCAGCCTATTTGCCAATAATTTAGCTAGAATTTTATAATCCGAATTAAGTAGAGATGTTGGGTGATAGGATGAACACTGAAGAGGGTTCTTCGCTGCCTTTCGCAAAACTGTAATGGTGGCAAGGCACTGCGAGGGGAGCAGTGCTCCCTCCTCCAAGGCCTTCCCTATTATATCCAACATCAATTGCCCCAACTCCTCTCAGAGCAGTTTATAGATTTCAGCCGGAATGCCATCAGGGCCTGGGGCTTTCCCTCTCTTAATTTTCCATACAACTGCTTTTAATTCCTCCTTGGTTATATGGGAGTCAAGCTTCTCCAGATCTTGCATCTTGACCCTAGGTACAGGAACCTCTTTTAAAGATTCTTCTGGATTGGCCCCTTGTGGGAACTCAGTGGAGTACAAATGGAAATAATAGGCCCTGAACATATCATTCATTTTTTGTTGGTCATAAATGACCTTACCCCCTTCCAATTCCACAACAAAAATTGTCCTATCTGCCCTTTGTTGTTTAACCATGCCTGCCAACCATTTTCCTGCTTTATCCCCTTTAAAATAGGAAAGGAATTTAGTAAGAATTAGGACTCTCTCTCAATATATTCTGGTTGGAGATTTGATTCAACTCACCTTTCAAAACCTTTAGCTCTGATAATTTAGACCTATCTTGCAAAAACATAAGTTCCCTCTCTAATTTTTGAATCTGACTTTCCAGGACTTGTTCCCTTTTAAGATTTGATTTCTTTCTATATGAGGAATAGCAAATGGTCTTGCCCTGGATGAACGCCTTAAGTGCTTCCCAAATAGTTCTAACATCCATGTCCCCAGGCCGGTTCACTATAAGAAAGTCAGCAACATGTTGTTTTAGTCGCAGGAGAAATTTTTGGTCCACCAAAAGATTGAGGTCCACACGCCAGAGTGGGCTCATCCTTTGCCTCTCCTTCCCCTCCAATACCACTTGTAGAGGGGCATGGTCCAAAATAAGTATCGGCCCGTAAGTGGCCTCAACTGTGTCTCCCAACCTAGATTTCATAAGAAATAAATAGTCAACCTGGTATATAGTTTATGGGCATGGGAGTAGAATGAGTACTCTCTGGTAGAGGGGTGAAAAAATCTCCAAGCTTGCTGAAGGAATCTACCTTCTGCCATGTGACAGAGCGTTTTAACACTCTTAGGGACTGGGCTCCTCCTCACCCCAGAGTAATCTAACTGTGGGTCCCAGTATGTGTTCATATCTCCCCCCATAATTATATTGTCTGGGAAGGGTTCCAGCGTGGTTTCCAAATGGGTGAAAAATTCTGGTGAGTCTGCATTTGGTCCATAAACTGAGACTAATGTTGTGGGAGTGCCTCCCATCTCAACCACTACTATCACACACCACCCTTGGGGATCCGTCACAGAGGAGAGAAACTTATGATGGAACCCGAGCCTGATCCAAACAGCAATGCCACGGGCTTTGGAAGTAAAGGGAGATGCCACCAATGTACCCCCCCCATGAGTTACACAGCCCTTCTAGTTCTTCCCTGGTAGAGTGAAGCTCCTGCAAAAACACTATGTCTCCTTTCATTTTTTTTTTTATCTGGGTCAACACCCGCTTCCTTTTGACCACAGTTTGAAGCCAATTAATGTTCCATGTAACCAATATGACCTTAGCCATATTTACCAACCATCACATTATTGCATGGCATGTCTAGCCCACCATTGTACCAAAGTTTCAAATGTTCTTCCACTGCCGAAAAATATTTTTGTTTTTTATAAAACTGTTGAAATAAACTTCCTTCCCTTCCCCCCCAGCATGATGCAACCATCTAACTGTCTCTTGAACATTACAAGAAGACCCCAACTCCCCACCCCTCCCTTCTAGTCTACTTAACATTAAAATAACAACTTTATGCCCCCCATCTCCCAATGAAGGGATTATATATGTACAAATAAAAGAAAACATCCATCTTCTTTTCATGGATTGAGCATCCATCCCTTGCAACAATTATATAACCAAAATTGCTTTAATCAAGGTTTATTCCCCCTCTAAGATGAGAATTGCATTGTATGCTGGAGAGAGCGGACTCTTAGGAGGTTACTTCACCGTTCCTACTGCTCTAGGACTGTTCTTAGAAAACTCCAAAGAGTGTTAAATGAAGGTTAAAAAAAAGACTGTTCCCCGTGGAGGCTTCTTGAGAGTTCCTGCCCCTGACTGTAGCTTATTTAGGAGCAGGTCGTCCCATTGAAATGGGTGGTACAGCATTACCTCAAGTGCACTTACTGTATTAGTGCGTGATAAAAAGCCTCCACATTTGGCCTTCCAACAAAGAAATTAAAGTAGACATATATCTTCACAGCCCAGTTCTCCCCGATAAGTAATGATACTCAGGCCCCTAAGACTGTCGCTTTAGGCTGCCAGCTGATATATTTCCTCCTTCAGCGCATACCCCACTTAAATTTCAAAACAGCTTTAAACTCTGAATAATAAAAAAAGAAAAGCACAGAAAAATACTGCCCAATGTCAATACAGAGTCCCAAATCCCTGTCCAGTCATTTTAATTACTTCCTTCAATGTCTCTGCCCAAATCTGATGCCCCCAAGAAACAGACAGAAAGACAGGGGAAGAGGACACCCCCGAATCCAGCCCTTATAGGCACCATTAGGAGTTGCGGATAGGAGAATATGTTCCCCTCCTGCCTACAGCAAAGAGTACCTTCAAGTTAGGCCTTCATGATAGGATCAGGCTGCTTTTTGTCATTCCAGTTCTTGGATGTACTTCAAAGCTTCTGTCAGATCTGTAAAGACCTTTGTGTTCCCTCCTGGAGGTCTAACAATCAGCCGGGCCGGATAGGAGAGTGTAAATGGTCAATTAATTGAGTGTAGAAGTCGGCGAACCTCAGCAAATGCTCACCTCTGGAGTTGGAGCTGTCAGAAACAATCCAGGTACAGGATGACTCATCTCTGTTGCTCCATGATGATGCCAATCTTCCTCGCCGCATCCAAAACCCGAACCCTGTCCTGATACCGAAGAAACTTAACAATTATGTGCCTAGGCTTCTGATCTGAGGATGGCTTCAGCTCAGGAGATCGATGTGCCCTTTGGATTTCTAAGGTGGTGTCCTGAGAGATCTGTAAGGTAGTTTTAAACCAATTTTGCAGGTATTTAATACAATCGTTTCCCTCCAGACCTTCAGGGAGGCCAATTATTCTAATGTTGCAGCGGCACTTCCGATTTTCATGGTCATCAATTGCTTGCTTTAAATATTCAGTTTTTCTGAGGGCTTTAGCTAAGTCAGTTGTTTGCGAGCTCAGTCTATCTTCTTGGTCACTAATGCGCTGTTCAATTTCCCCCAGGCACCTCTCATGGGATTCGACTTGCTCTGATGTGTAGTTCACTGCCTGTTGTAGATGTTGAATTTGGGACGTGACATTGTCGAATCCAACTTCCATCTTAGTGCCCACGTCATACTTAAGATCTTTTATCAGCCTCTGCAAGTGTTGATAGCCCTTTGCCATTGTCTGGCTTGGTGCCGACTCAAAATTATAACTCCCGGAGGTGACTTTGGATAACTGTTGGCCCTTATCCAGCTGGGTTGGCAGTATAGCTCTAGGAGAGTGTTCAGGCCTAGCTGGGCCTTTAGAAGATGCCTCTCACTGCAAGGATTTAAACAATATTTTTGCTTGTTTTTTTCCCCAATTTTTGTGAGGACATCGGCGCAGTATATTATGCCTAATATTGCTGATAAATAGGGCACCTGATCGTTGTTTATAGGGGATTGCAAGGGACGGTAGGAGAGCTCTCGATTCAAGCTGCCATCTCACTCTGATGCTAGGCCACGCCCCCTCTACAGGCTTATTTTTTAGGCTATGATGCCAGAGCAGTATCTTTGCTCCTCCCACTCATGACATCATCATATCCTGGGTCTATAAACCCTGTAATTTTTGGGGCTGCCAGCCCTATAGCAGGACCTAGTCTATGTACTGCAGAAACTTGGTAATGATACTTTGACATTTTTTATAGATAATATGGCATTTCTTGCTTCAAAACATGATTCTCTGTAAGAGCTCTTTTCTTTAGAAAATCGGGCAACAAAGGGTGCGCTCCTTACTTACTTACTTTTGTAAAGGAAAAGGCAATCTTGTATTTTACCACATTTTGAACTGTATCTGAATAACAACACATTTGTTTGTTTTATCCCCAGAGAGAATGTGATACCATAGGCAGTTCTAACAATATCAGGTCCCTTTATTTCTAAACATTTTTTTCAACATTTCACTATTTGCCCGTATTTTCATCATTCTGAGCGGCTGAAATCTTTCAGCCATCTGAACTTTCACTCTGAGCTGGCTTTGCAGTGAGTGACAACTCTCACTCTATTTCCTTTTACTGGGCACATATCTGCTTGCAACAAACAGCTACCTCTGGTGGAAGGGACATTTTTTATACCTCCTCAGCTCACAGGGTGCTTAATTTTCTTTATTTACTTTATTTATTTATTCGGGTGTTGCTTCCCCGCCCATCAGCGCTTACTTGGACTTTTCTACTTGAGCCTGTAGTGGATCCTTTCAGGTTACAGCACTAGGAACACCTTGTAAGTGCTACCAGACCTACCAAAAACTGCAGCAAGTGGTTTCTTTTCTTATTTCAATCCTTACTTTGTCAGACTGGTTTTCTCTGTAAGCGTGTGCACAGGAGCTGTGCAGCAGCATGATTATGCACACTATCATGCAGGGTGCATGAATTTGCGAAGATGCACACGATAATCAGGACTACTAATTATTTACTATTCCTTAGACAGTAGCATGGCAACAATGATAAAACCAATGGTTCTTCAAACAGGGAATACCTTAATAAGAACACAGCTTTCTTTAAATACAGACAATATTACTTCCCATAAATGGGAAGGGGGTTCAGGCTGTGATAAAATAAAAAGGATAGAAAACCCAAGGTTTAAAGACGATCAGGTTGGCCACCATGATAAGGAAAAAAGGATAGAAAGAATTTAGAGAAGAAGATAAGATAGCAGGAAAAGAGACATAATGGCTGCCTGAATAAATGGAGTGATACTGGCACACTCCTCCCCACACAGGAAAGCAATGAATGAATAAATGCAATACAACATTGCCTCAAGACCCTTAACCCATTGGAAGGGTTGAAGCTTCTGCCCACCCACTCCAGAAGTTCCCCTCAGGGACCCTTTTCAATAAACAGTATCCGAAAAAATCACAAAAGACTATTCAATACTGTTGGTAATACATTCTTTTCCTAGAGGTTGTGCCTTTGTGGCATCTTGTGTTACACATTTAGTTCTGCCTTCCAACCCTGGTACAAATCCACTACCTTGATCAGCCCCAAAGAGTGATAGAAAATCTGCATTCTGATGCTGTGAACCAGATCTATGCTTCACAGTAAAGTTGTGAGGCTGCAAAGATAAATACCACCTTAGAAAGCATAATTTTTTATCTTTCATCAAGTTTAGCCAGCACAATGGGTTGTGGTCTGTTAACACTGTAAAGTGTCTCCCATAAATAATATTTAAGGGCCTTTACTGCCCATTTGATGGCTAAACATTCTTTTTCCACCGTTGAATATTTTCTTTCTTTCTCTCTCATGCAATTTCCTGCTGCGCTACAATGTGGGATGTTCTTCTCCATGGTTATGCTGGGTTAATACTGCCCCTATGCCTGTGTCAGAGGCATCGGTTTGTATTTCAAAAGGTTTATTGAAGTCAGGGCTACATAATACTGGAGCAGAACATGGAATGACCTTGATCTTTTTAAATGCCCCATCACGGGCTGAACTCCATTTTACCTTATTTGGGAATTGTTTTTTTGTAAGATCAGTGAGACGGGTAGCAATGGTAGAGAAATCTGGGATAAAGCGTCTATAATAACTTTCCAGTCCAAGGAAGGACCTGACATGGTGCTTTGTAGTGGGTGTGGGACTTTTCTCCATATTTTCAATCTTATCTACTTCTGGTTTAATTTTCCCATGTCAGATGATGAAACCCAGGTAGCAGGTTTCTGTTCTGGCTATAGCACATTTGGATGGATTAATGGTAAGCCCTGCATCATGGATACCTTGGATTACAGCACTAAAGTATATTAAGTGTGTCTCCAAGTCAGGGCTATAGATGACAACATCATCCAAATAAGCAGCACTGTAACCTTTGTGAGGTCTTAACACGTGATCCATGTACCATTGGAAGGTAGCTGGAGTTCCATGCAAGCCAAACAGCATCGTGGTGAAGTGATATAAGCCAAGTGGGGTACAAAAGGCAGTCAATTCTTGGGTTTTTGGGGCTAAGGGAAATTGCCAATACAACTTCATTAAATCTAGGGTGTGAATTTATTTAGCAGATCGAATCTGGTCTAAGAGATCATCGATGCGTGGCATCAGGTACCCATCAAACTCTGATACCTCATTGATCTTTCTAAGGTCCAGGCATAATCTAATGCCACCTTCTTTTTTATGCACTACCACTAGTGGAGAGGATCAAGGGCTATGGGAAGGAAATATCACTCCAGCTTGTTCCATTCTTTTTATCTCAGCCACTACTGCTGGTCTTATCTTTTCTGGTAGTCTACATGGCTTTTGATGGATCAGTTTGGTTTGGATAATCCTGATCTCATGGACTACTCCCTTAGCTTTCCCTGGGTTCTTTGTGAAGGTATGTCCAAAATACTCTGAGAGATGATCAATCTCTATTTGCTGTACAGGGGGAAATTCAGGGTTGATGTGCATTTCAGTTTCCTTAATGGATTTATCAATCCTGTCATATGCCATGTCTAGCTCTGCTCTTTCAGGATCAGTCTGAATATACAACACCAGTGTTTCTGGTTTTTCCATCCATTTTCTCAGCAGGTTGGCATGGTAAATTCTTTTTACTGGTCTATGCCCTATCATTTCAATGGCATAATTTACCGTGCCTACCTGGTGTAAGACCACTTATGGTCCTTGCCAACGCATGAGCAACTTATTTTCAGTAGATGGTAACAATAACAATACCTTCTTCCCAGGTACAAATGTTTTGTATTTTAGGCCCATATCATATTGTTCCTTCTGCTTAAGTTGCCTTTGATCAACATTTTGATGTGCTGTGGTCACATATTTTGTTAACTTTTTCTGTAATGCAGTCATGTAATCCAGTATATTTTTACAAGCCACATTAGACCCTTGTTCCCAATACTCCTTGACCACATCCAAGGGACCCCTGGGGTTACTTTCATATAACATGGTAAAGGGGATAACCCTGTGGTAACCTGAGGCACCTCTCAATAAGCAAATAGCAAATAGGGCAAAAACTTATCCCAATCATGACCTTCCTCCTGTACATACTTTTGTAACATGCATTTCATTGTTTTATTAAAATGTTCCACTAACCCATCAGTTTGGGGATGGTACAGGGAGGTTCTTACCACAGATACCCCTAGCAATTTGTATAACTCTTGCAGCATCATGGAGTAAAAATTACTACCATGGTCAGTCAGGAAAACCTTGGGTATTCCCATCCTGCTGAAGACTTTTGCTAGTTCTTCTGCAATATGAGGGGCAGTAGCCATCCTCATTGGTATTGCTTCTTGGTGCCTGGTCGTATAGATACAAATGACTAAAATATATTGATTTCCCTTGGAACTTTCTAATAATGGACCTACCACATCCATTGCCACCCTATCGAATGGGGTGGTTACATACGGAATAGGTTGTAGGGGCACCAATTTTTTTCCCTCCCTTGGCATTAGGGTTAGGACTAACAATAGGCCACAACATCCTGGTGGACCCCTGGTCAACTGAATCAGGATAAAATGAATTGTACTGTCTCTACCCTCCTGGCCAGCCATGGGGATGTCATGTGCCAAGTGCATTATTTGCTCCCTATATTTACTAGGCACTACTAATTGTTCAATCCCTCATTTGTACCAGGCTCTACAACAACTCTATATAGTATGTTATTTTTGACAATAAATCAAGATTGTCCAAGATGTCCAACCTTGTCCACCTGTAAAAGTAAAGACTGTAAAGATTCATCACAGTCAGGAACAGAATGACAGGAACAAAAGTGGGAAGGAGTTTCAGCTGCAGCTTGAGGAAGCCAGGGGAGGCAGAGAAGTGAATGGAAAAGGGGAATTGTTTCCAAAGTAATGGTAGGTGATAGGAAAAGGGTTATTGTCCAGAACAGGACCAGGGATGAGGGATGGTGAATGTATAAGGATCCCTGGAGTGGCGGGAAAAGGAGGCAGAGGGATTATGGAGAGGATGGATGAGAGGTAAGAGGGAAGGGAATCAAACCAGTATTTGAAACTGAATGAGGTACAATAGGTCTGGCAATATGAGGGCAGAGGGAGAATGGATAAGAAGAGTAAAATGAGCATTGATGAGAACAAACAGGGGAGCTGGTAGCAAAACAGCAGAAAGAGTTGCAATGGGTATCCAGCCTGACCAGGGAAGTGGAGGGGTGGTGCTACAAACTACATCGGCATAGTCAAAGACTGGGAGTTTGAAACAAACTCACAGCCAACCTGCAGAGACAGACAATCTTTATTGTGGTACAGGGCATTACGTTTAAGGCCTAGCTTTGCATGGGTGGCACCGATGTGGGCAGAGAAGTCAAACTTGCTATCTAGCCACACACCAAGGTACTTGAAGGAATTATCCACTTCAAGAGTGTTGCCATCCAGGGTGGTGAAGATAGGCAGAATTGGGAATCAGGTTAATTTCTGGCTGGTACCAAAATGGACATTTTTATTTTGCTTGTTGATCCAGAGTTGGTTTGATTGGAAGCAGTACAGAACATTGTGGAAGTCTTGCTGGAGCAGACCTTTCATGGCTGAGTGGAGGGACCAGAGGGGTAGATGACTGTGTCATCTGCATACATGTGATTATGTGAGTTGGCACTGGCCTGGGGAAAGTCATTAAGGAAGATGGAGAAGAGAATGAGACCCAGGATGGAGCCCTGTGGGACTTCTTATGGATAGGAAAAGGAGGAGACAGGATGCTGCCAAGCTGTACTGACTGCAGATGACCCACGAGTTAAGTAAGGAACCAGTCGACTGCAGGACCAGAGAGGCCAGCAGAACTGTTTATTCAGAAGGAATGAGTGGGGCACTGAGTCAAAGGCCTTAGCCAGGTAGATGAAAATGGTAGCTTTGACATGCCCCATTACATCCCTGAGAAGACAGAATCAGTTATACACAGCATGGAAGAAATGGTGAAGTGATGCTTCCAGCATGCTTCTGGAAGCCATACTGGAATGGGGAGAGGAAATTGGTGGAAGATAGGAACTCTGAGAGTCTAGTGTAGACAAAGCAAGGCAAGGCAACTTTATTAGTTAGGTGTGTATGTAAGGCTCTAGGCACCATACAGAACCAGGACCAACTACAGGACATGCACTTCATGACCCTTGCCCAGCTCCCTACTTACCCAGTCATAATAGTTACCCAGGTTGGTCTGGCAGGAACTACCAGAGACATACCCATGTTGCCTGCTGTCCTAGAGCCCATTTCTCTCCAGGAAGGTTACCCTTAAACAGAACTTCAAGAAATTTGGCACTAAATCAATATTGCAAACTGCTTAGAACATAAGTCTTAAGTTGTAGCTTGGCAAGAGAAGGGAGGAGGGAGACTGGCCAGAAGTTACTGTGGGGAGAAGGGATCCTCCCTTTTGTGGAGTGGAAGAACTTTGGGCAACTTCCAGGACTGAGGGACAGTATGAGGGAGGAGAGATTGAGTATGTGAGTAAGAGGAGATTGTATGCCAGGAATGGAGATATGGGGTAGTTTAGGATCCAGTCCATCAGGCTGAGGAAGCAAAAAAGGGCAGTCAGAGTTTCTTGGGTAGTAACGGAGGGAAGGAAACACTGTGATTGGAGAGGGGAGAGGGACAGAGAACATGAGGAGGAGTGGAGGAGGGTGGAGGGTGAGCAGAAAGGACAGCATAAGTAGAGAAAAACTAATTGAAGCGAGCAGCAACAGAGGAGGGTCAGACACTGGAAGAGCCATTTACCTGAAGAACCTGAGGGAAGACTGGGTGGGAGAATGAAAGAGGGAGTGAATTCATTTCCAGAACTTTGAGGGGGCATTAATGTTGTTCTGAAGGTTGACCTTGAAATATTGTATTTTCTCAGAACGGAAAGCCTGTGTGCAAGAGTTTCTGATTGTTCTGTAAATAAGGAGGTCAGGAATGCAGTGAGATGATTTGTAGCATGCCCAGGCAAGATATCTATACTTGCATTTATCAATGAAGTCAGAGGTAATCCAGGGGTGGTGGTGATTTTTGACCTTGGATTTTCTGAGAGGACCATGCTTATCCCACACAGATAATTTAGAATGAAACAGACAAAGGGCAACATCAATTTCAGTGACACATGGAATGGCTAGCCAATCTGCAGCAACAATATTACTCTTTAGAGCAGTGGTGTTGAGTGACCAGAGGGATCTAGTCCAAATTAATTTAGAGGAAGAGGGTGGATGTCAGATTTTCCTGATACATAACATCATACAGCGGTCATTGAATGAGTCCAGTAAGATATCTGCTGCATCTGTACAGTGAGAGTGGGAGGAAAAAGCAGACCAGGATGGAATGATTGTGTGAGTGGGGGTTGAGCTGAGTGGGTTCAGTGATTTCTGCACTAGATTAAGGGAGTGGGGAGAGCCAATTGTCACTGAGGTCTCCTAGCAGGATGAGTTCACCAGTGGAGGAATGTGAGGTGAGGTTTTCTTACATTTCTGAACCAAGATACAGGGTTTATAAGTTTTTAAAAAGGTTCCTACTCCACGGCATCTGCATGCAATACCAGCATCCTGGGTTCAGGAACAGACCTGGGAGTAGGAGGGCCAGGGGGAGGGGATCGAGCACCCGAGAGGCGGCTCTCCTTCTCTGGAGAGGAGAGTGGGTGAGCACACGGTGCATCAGTGACCCCTGGCAGAGGCCAGGGAATTCTTACCAACCGGCACCTAACACTGTTCGAGGCGGTATAGACATCAGGTTCATCCCAAGGACATCATTGCACATCCTGCCTCCAGTGTTTCAGCGAGCATCCTCAAATTCCGGCTCCAGCCTTGGTGCCCTGCTTTACCTCTGTTTCCATTGCCCCTGTTGGCCACCTGGGGGTCCTGCTCCCATGGTCCCACCCTGAGGGTAAGCCAGGATAAGTTCCCAAGAGACCATTGGGAAGGGGTGCCCCCCCAGTGGTCCTGCCTGGGGGGGTTAAGCCAGGGCATGGTGGGGATGGCAGGCAGGGCAGGAGCAGAGCCAGGTCAGGCCAAAAAGATTAGTTCCTACTCCCATACCCCCCAAGAAAAAATTAAATATCTTGGTACAGTGTTGCCATATTTAGCATCAGAAACATGTGGTAGCACCACCCAAATACATTTACTGTATGAAACTAGCATGTACATTCAACACATAACCTCAATAGAGGAGTTTTTAAAAATTGTGAGTGGTAGCTATCCTTAATGATATGAATCATTAATTACAAAATTAGCTGTAAAAACTGTTATAACAATATATGAAAAAACTAAAAATATACTAAGTATGTTAGGAGATAGGAAATACATTTTTGCTAAAAAATGCTATATGATGGAATGTTCTGCCAACTAGCAAATATTGCTGTTTTAAGCTATTTCACTTTAGCACATTGATGCCACCAAATGAAAATATACAAAACCATGCAACAAAATACTTGAAATATTTTGTCAGTTTGAGCAAGATCCATCCTTTGCCCCTTACAAAACATACTGTAGAAGAGACAGCTGTTTGTTTTTATTGGTTCTCAAGGATAAGTTGGGAGCAAACCTGTATTGTAAATATTTTCACTTAAGTTGCTGTTTTCATGTCCTTTCTTTCTCAAGGTGAGTATTTTTTTATATTTATTTTTTCCCATTTTTACCATGATTCCCCATTCTAATAGTACGGATCTGTCATGACTGAACACTTCTTCCAGCAGGGAGAGTGGGCAAGCAACTCAGTAAATTGTTTTAATGCACATGTTGTACCCTTGACCTCTGCATCACAGCTTCCCAGTGAAGCCAGCTGCTGAGTGAGGGAGAGTGAAGCCGATCACACTGACAGGTTTACTCTGGTTTTCAAATTTCATTTTAAATCAGGGCATCACAGCTTTTATTCAATCTGGCAGCGTCTACAATTAAGCAATAATGCATGACAGGGTGAGTGTCATGCTGGGATAATGTTGCACCTCGAGTGGTTGAGCATGATGCCACAGGTCGAGTGCATGTAGCACATAAGTGACTGTATTCCAGCATGACACATAACCCTAGAGTGCATTACTGCAACTGGAAAAATGGCACATTTTTATATACAAAAAAAGTTTTAAAAAATGTGTTTACATTTTTATCTCAATTTTTGTAAGTGTAGATATATCTAATGAAAAAAGGTAACCATTTCTTATTTGTCATTAGATGGTGCTAGTGTTGTGTCTTTCTGTTTCTGTAGATCCCCCTCAAACCCCTCTGTGTATGTCTGTTGCTTGTCACTTACAATGCTCCACCCCATTGTGTTGTAGTTCTCTCACCAGTTTTGTCTGTCTGAAGACAGGAGATGTGCCTTGCTGTACCCTGCCCCGCTGTTGTGAGTGTGGCTCATGGTAGCTGTCCTGAGTGAGTTCACATTGAACTTTCTCTCCTTTGCCACCTGGACTCTCAGTTTGCACAGTGACTGTTTGCCATCTTTGGTTCTACCAGTATAGTTGGTGTTTTTTACTGTGAGAAAGAAGAATGCTAACAATTCATCAAGACTTGATTAGAAAGGCAGTACTCAAAACTGCAGGATGTAGCAGGTGGTGAGGAATTAATCCAGTTCCAGTGGGAAGTGCTGCAGTGAACGTGATTGTGGTGACAGCTTTGTTTTAGATCGTTCTCTTTTTTTGGTTTTGTAAAGAGATAACAGTAGCAGTATTTTTGACATCACTGCCTGCCTCAAAATAATTAAATATAGCCACCTTTGAGGAGGCTATGATCTGATGAGCAGTGGGCAGTGAAGCCGGGTGTGGAGCAAGGGAAAGTTTGAGCGGGGGGGGGGGCAGTGAAGCCAGCTGTGGAGTGAGGGAGAACAAAATCAATCACACTAACAGGTTCACTTTGGGTTTCCAATTTCATTTTAAATCAGGGCAATATGGTAAAAGATTGAGAAGGATTGTTGGGTGGGAAATAACAAAGCGTAATGTCATTGTTTTACACTGTGGGAGGGACATATTTATGTTTTTTACATAATTAGGAAGTACTGGCAAACTCCATTATGACATGTCAAGTGTAAGCAATTTGTTCTTGGCCTGTGGAGTGATTTTTTAACATTTGATGTGGTCTTGTGTGTGCTGGCACTTGATCCATGATGTTGTGCTGGAATAACATCATGGGTCAATGTCTCAGCTGACCAATCAGGTTTCAAGATTCTTTCTTGCCATTGTATAGTCAGTCTAGCTGCCACTGGTCCACTGCACATTAGAGATGAGTGAATCTGGTAAACTTTGCTTCATGAACTACATTGCAAAGTGCAAAGTGCGGAAGTGGTACATTTTACAGAGAAGTCATGCAAATCACTGATGAAGCTGTCACTTCATGATGATTTTGCTGGAAATGTTCCGTTTTGCCTGGTGAAACATCACAAATTGACAAAGTGCAAAGCTGATGTAGATGTGCAGCATGATCTTGACCTTGCTGTTAAGTACTTTGTTGACAGCTTCAACATAATCTGCGATAAATTTGCCACTGTCAGGAAAAGGAAATCTCGTTGCTGCATTAATGGGTGGATAACTGGTGATCTCCTTCCACTTATGAGGCAAGAGGATAACCCTGGTGCAGGGCCAGGACCACTGGAGATAAAAATGATTATCTGACCTAAAAGGCCTCCAGAAACAGGTATACACAGATCATCAGGCTTTCTAAAGCAAACTTCTACAGACACCAGTTGGATAGGAGCTAGGGTGATGGGAGGAGGTTCTGGGAGAACATTAAAGCTCTCCTCTGGAAGGATAACAAGAAACACCCTGCGATGCTCAATATCAACAGGTCTACTACCATGGATCCTTTCACTATAGCTGGGTCATTCAATACTTCCTTCACTGATCTAAGCTCTGTTCTCCCACCCAACTACCTGAAATCTACAGAAGCGTACCTCGACAGCAACCCAACTGAGAATAAGCATCCAAACTTTTATTTCAAGCATGTAACAGTTAAAGAGCCCATGTCATATGGTAAAAACAAAGTCCTGGGCAAAACCAGGATGGGCAGCGATGGCATAGATATGAAACTGGTCACCCTTGCCCTTGATTAGCTTATTGTCCCGATTCCTAAACTCTTCAACAAATCACTCACCCTGGCCAAATTCCCCTCAGTTTGGAAATAAGCCCTGGTGACCCCTGTTCTCAAGTGTGGGACAGGTCCTGCATTGTCAATTATAGGCCCAACTCAATCCTCTCCCCCAATCTAAAGCACTGGAAAGAATAGTGGTGGATCAAATCACTGACTACCTGTAGAAATACCAACTGCAAAGTCCCCAACAACATGGTTTAAGAAAGTACCATAGCACTGCTACAGCCCTGGTGGAGTATAATGGCTATGTGCACAAGGCCTTAGATGATGGTAAATTGGTGGAGTCCGTCTTCTTCAACCTAACAAAGGCCTTTGATATGGTCAACCACCCCCTCCTCTTGGTACAACTACAGACCCTGGGGATGGCCTCCAATGCTGTACGCTGGTTTCAAGATTAGCTGACACACAGGACACAGAGAGTCAAAGTCGGTCAAGCTGTTTCCGAGTCTAGAGAAGTGTCTCTGGGTGTTCCCCAATGGTCAAGTCTAGGACCACTGCTACAGTATTAAGCCTTTTTCTGAATACTCTTCCTGAGGCCTGTAACAGCAAAATAATCCTGTATACTGATGATGCTGTCATTCTCAGCAGCAACTCTCACATTGAGCCACTACAGAGTGAGCTGCAGTCTACTTTCCATCAGCTTGAGGACTGGTCCAGTGCACATAAGCTCTTACTTAATTATAAAAATACTAAAACTATGCTTCTCTCTAGCCCTCAACTCAAGAGGAGATATCCCACTCTGTCTATCTACAACAATATGAAGGCCCCTCTAGAGCAGGTTCAGTCCTTCAAGTATTTGGCAGTCACCATTGAGGACACCCTTTCCTTCGCACAACATATTGCCATGGTGGTGAAGGCCATCAATACCAAGCTTGGAGTTCTTTATCAGCACAGGAAAAACCTCACACTGGCTGCTCTCCGCCTCTCCATCTCCAGTTCAGTACTGTCTATTATAGATTACAGACTGGTGTTCTATGATGCAGCTACTGACACAGCACTTAAACAGGTAGTCATTGCCCTTAACAAGGCATATAGGCTTACCCTTGCTGCTGGCTGTTAAACACACATCTGCTCACTGTATGGACAAACAAACTGGTTATCCCTTGGAACAGAATTAAGTTCCAAACTTGTCACCTTGGAAAGAAGGCTCTGCTTGACAAAACTCCCAAAAATTACTAAAACTATGCTCCTCTCTAGCCCTCAACTCAAGAGGAGATATCCCACCCTGTCTATGTACAACAATGTGAAGGCCTCCTACAACAGGTTCAGTCCTTCAAGTACTTGGCGGTCACCATTGATGACACCCTTTCCTTCACACAACATACTGACATGGTGGTGAAGGCCATCATTACCAAGCTTGGAGTTCTTTATCGGTACATGAAAAACCTCACACTGGCTGCTCTCTGTCTCTCCATCTCCAGTTCAATACTATCACTTATAGATTATGGACTGGTGTTCTATGATTCAGCTACTGACATGGCGCTTAAGTAGGTAGTTATTGCCCTTAACAAGGTGTGTAAGCTTACCCTTGCTGCTACTATTAATCACACATCTGCACATTGTATGAACAAACAAACTGGTTATCCCTTGGGAACAGAATTGTATTCCAAACTTGTCTCCTTGGAAAGAAGGCTCTGCTTGGCAAAACTCCCCCCTGCATCACTGAACTCTTTTTCAGCAGCCAGTACTAAGTATGATACCGGAGGTAGAGCACAGAGCACACTCTCTGTTCCAATTCAAAGAACAGCACTTGAACAATGATCATTCTCCTACAGGGCCCCCCTTTGGCTTAATGAGGTCCCAGCGGTTTGCACAATACTGCAAGTCTATGGGCCTTTAAGTCTGAATTGAAACAGTATCTCATCAGCAGGAGCACGTGTGACTGTCTGCTGGGAACCTGACGTATTCCCGCTGTTGATCCTTGACCCCCCTTTTTGTGTGAACTGCTCTGTTTCCTTACTCAGACTCCTCCCTAAACCCTTGACCTCCCTGTACCAAGCCACCTCCTCTATGCATTCCTTCTTATCCCCACCCCATGGAGACCTCCATACTATCAATGCTCCCTGACCCCTCCTCATCCTGGTTCCCCTCCTCTCTCAGCCCTGCCCTCCTTCCACTAACTTCTTGGTCAACAACTCCTGTGTCTGCCTTTCTCAATCACACACTATTTTTTCTTGTTTCCCACCCGTCACCCTCCTTTTCTAATGACAAGGCCTTTTGTACGAGGCTGCTCCTTAATATTCATTGGATCCCCCTTGTCAGGCTTGTTCACAAGGAATATAGCTGCTATAATCTGGTTCCAATTTTTGCTTGCTGCCGGCTGAAGCTGTTTGCTGTAATTAAGTTTGGTGTATCTGGTGTGATTCTATGTACAGTATGTACTATTGTACTGTGTTTCATGATGTGGAACCTTTGCGAAAGAGCTCTTGCTCAAAGGTTGTTTTCAAATGATCAAATAAATAAAAATAAATAAAAGATGTAGGTGATGGAAACTTTGCAAAGCTCTGCAAAGGTGAATTTTTCCTCTCTTCACACCACCTTCGCTGGCTAAGTTCTAACTTCACAACATCATTATCCCACTTGCTATCAGACTGGACCGTGGCTTCTCAGCTCCAGAAAGCTTCATGAGCTTTTCCACTTGTGGCAGGAATAGGTCTGTATTGTCTTCTGGCCCAGGAGAAGTATCTACTTTATGGGTCGGGCACCACAGAGGGATGTGGTCTGCTGGCAGGGCAGGGCCTTGAATGGCATTGAGGGAATGGCTGTCATTGGTGGTGTGGCATGTAATTTGTCCCACTTTTCCTCAGCTCTCCCTACTTCCCCTGTTCCAGTCATATCAATCCCTTGTTGCCATGCCAGTCTGTGGTGCAAGGGCAATGCCACGTGCTAACCTACAATATCAAGGCCACATTACAATCCAGAGGAGGTGCTGCTGCAGGAGGACAGATGTCCCTTACCTCAGGCAGCATGAAAGCCCTGCTGCTGCAGGGCTCCCATGGCTCCACCAGCACGCGGTGGGGTAGGTGAAGTCATGCAAAACCAAACAAAAAGACTGTGATAAGGTACCACAGGAACAAAAACAAAACCACACTGGCTTGTCTGATTCAAAACACTTTATTCATTGAGCATTGGTTAGCAGCAGTCCCACACCATGCCACCAAATGTTTCCGCGCACCAACCGTGTTCTTTTTGAACGCATAAACTGGAAGTTGTTAAATAAATTGCTTTGAATCAGACAAGTCAGCATAGTTTTGTTTTTATTTCTGTTGCGCCTTAGCACAGTCTTTTCATTGGTTTTGCAAGTATGGTACATCCAGAGTTCAGCTACTCCCTCTTGTTGCTGCCTCTTAGATTTTTGGTCATGCAGTAAATTTTAACATGGTAGCCATGCAATTTATAGCCAACCTCAGTACAGCTAGTTGGTTTGCCAGCTTTAATCAGGCAAATCACTGCCAGTCCATACCCTGCCCCTAGAAGCTAAGTGCCTCTATTCCAGGACGTGCTTGGCCCACAGCTGGCTGAACTGGAGCATCCAGTTTTTTGCACAAACCTCTTCATACCCCAATCAGCATTGTATTGTACTTTCACTATGCCAACATGCCAGCCCCATGTGATTAGTTTTAGATGCCCCTGCTTTAATTTTCCTGCTCACTGAAAACAGAGTGGTTCCAGGGAACTGAATGAGGGTGGATGTAGTCCCACTACACAAAAGCGGTAGCACGGAGGAGGCTGGCAATTATAGGCCAGTCAGCCTGACATGTGTAGTGGTAAAGTTAATGAATGATCACTGAAGAAAAGGATTGTGGAATATTTTGAATTCAGTGGATTGTAAGTCATGAGGCAGCATGGATTCACAGGAGGGAGGTCATGTCAAACAAATCTGATAGATTTCTCTGACTCGGTGACAAATGAATTTGATCTAGGTGGAATGCTAGATGTGGCTAGATGTGGCCTACCTTTATTTCAGTAAGGCTTTCAACACCATTCTATATAGGAGACTAATAAGCAATCTGGGTAGCTTAGGAGTACTGCAGGTCCAAAGGTGGTAAACTGATGAGAAATTAGTTAGTTGATATGTGACAGAGGGTGGTAATAAATGGAGTACATTTTGAGGAAACAAGGATGACCAGTGGAGTACCTCATGGATCAGTGGTGGGGCCAGTCTTCTTAATGTCTTTATAAGTGATATTGAATAGGAGATGGAAGGGAACGTCTGACTATTTGCAGATGACACTGAAATCTGCAGTAGGGTGGAGGGGGTGATATGATAGAGGCCTTTTAATACCTCAAGAGAATAAATAAGGTACAGGAGGGAAGTATTTTTCAGAAAGAAAAGGTGCTCAAGAAGAAAGGGACATGATATGAAGCTGGAGGAGGGTAGGTGCGGGACAGACACGGTTGCTATCTCGACCTGGTTTTCCTCCTGGGGATCGAAGCCTCTGATTTGGAGGTGGTACCTATTGGATGGTCCGATCATTACACTGTGGGTTTCAATTTTTTCACCACCCCTTCATAGGCCTGCCCCTGTGGAGATGGTCAGATACCGCCCTTTACGGGATGTTAGTTCTGAAGGCCTAGCGGTGGTACTTGACCTATCAGTGTTTTCTGTGGCAAGTGGGAGTCCAGAAGCCTTGGTTTGGTCTATAATAAGACCATTACTACAGCTCTGGACTCCATTGCTCCTGTCCATGTTCATTCTCTCTCCCTTCACCCTCGGTCTCCTTGGTTTGATGGGACCTTGAGGGAGATGTGGCACCATGGACAAAGGTTAGAGTGTTGCTGGTGGAAATCTGCCCTGGAGGTTGACCGTCTTAGATTGCTAGAATGTTATCAAGTCTATCAATCAACAATCTCCCGTAAGAAGGCAGAGTACCTGTCTGGGGAGATTGCTGCTGCTCAGAACCGACCGGCTCAGCTCTTTCCAACTGTGGACAGGCTTGCAACCCGACCTGCCTGCAGTCTTAAAGAGCTTTTTCACAGTTGGAGTGTGATGAGCTTGCTCGGTTCTTTGTGGTTAAGGTGGCAGACATCAGGGCGGTGACCCAACCAGCACTCTTTATGGGGGATGCTATTCATCGGCGCTCAGTTGCTCACCATCTCTTTTCCTGGAGTACCTTTTACCCACTGGAGTTCATAGATGTTATACAGATTGTCCACAGTATGCACACTACATGCTGTAGTTTGGATCTGGGCCTGACCTCCCTAAATATGGGTTGTTGTGACATCATTGGCCCGGTCCTGGCACAGATAGTCTGGTGCTCCCTTGTGTCAGGTGAGTTCCCAAGCTCCCTGAAGGAGGTGATGGTGGCACTACTCTTGAAGAAAGCTTCTCTGGACTCATACTGCCTTGCCAACTACAGATCTATCTCTAGCCTCCTCTTTGTGGGGAAGATGATTGAGAAGGTAGTGTCCATACAGTTGGAGAACCATTTGGCCATGAATAGTATCTACGAACCTCTCCAATCTGATTTACAAAAGAGGCATAGTACCGAGACTGCTCTGGTCAGATGTTCAATGATCTTCTGATGACGAGAGATCATAAAAACTGTTCCATCTTGGTACTTCTGGATCTCTCCTCAGCATTTGATCCGTGGACCATGAGGTGTTGCTTGAGCACCTGAGGTTCATCTGTGGCCTGTCTAGTACAGTCCTCAGTGGTTTAAGTTCTTCCTCACTGGTAGAACTCAGAGGGTGGTGTTGGGGATTTATTCCTCTGACCCCCCCCCTCTCTTTCTCTCTCTCTCTGTCATGTGGGGTCCCTCATGGCTCACTGCTGTCCCCCATGTTGTTTGTGGTGTACATGCTGCTCCTCAGAGACATTGTAAGATGGTATGGGCTGAGGTTTCACTGCTATGCTGATAATACCCAGCTCTATCTGTCTTTTGCTCCCAACCAGGATAGTGCACTCTTGGTATTTAATAACTGCCTCATTGAAATCCAGGACTGGATGAATTCCAGCTGGTTGAAGTTGAACTCAGGAAAGACTGAGGTGATGGTGGTGGACCCAGACCACCGGATGGGGGTGTCAGGAGCTGGTCAGCCTACAGGGCTTTTCCTGGGGGGCTCCAGCTTTTTGTTTCTGAACAGGTTCTTGACCTGGGGGTGGTTCTTAACAATGGGCTGACACTATGATCTCAAGTGTCAGCAGTCATCAAGTCATCCTTTTAATATCTGAGGAACATCACTAGAGTCAAGCACCTTGTTCTGCCCAGTGATCTTCCTAAACTGGCCCACGCCTTTGTAACCTCGTGCCTTGATTATTGCAACTCCCTTTATCTAGTGCTACCAGGGGTTGATATCTGCCACCTGCAGCTGGTGCAGAATGCAGCAGCCTGGCTGTTGACAGGGAAGCCACGGACATGTAATATCATGCCGGTGCTGCGTGAACTGCACTGGCTGCTGATTCAGTGGCAGATCACCTTTAAAGTCGGACTTCTGACTTATAAAGCCCTACACAGACTTGGCCCAGACTACCTGAAAGAGCTTCTGTTCCCCTACCACCCCGAACGATTGCTTTACTCAGTTGATGAGGGGTTGCTTGAGATTCCAAGGGTGTCTTTAAAATCTTCTGGGACCCATGCATTTTATGCATGTGGCCCCTGCCCTTTGGAATTCTCTACCCTGTCAGCTACAGGAGTGGGCGATCATGGGGGGGGGTTAAGCAGGCATTAAAAACATATCTATGGTGCCAAGCATATGCTGCCTAACTGTATTGATCTTACTCGTCATCTGTTTATATTCTGTCTACTTTTTATCCTGTTTTTACTTATTCTGTATGTGAAGCACCTTGATGTTTCTGAAATGCACTTAATAAATAAAGTTTTTTATTATTATTATAAGTACTTCTTCACAGAAAGACTGACCAATTCCTGCAAAAGTCTTCCAGCAGAGGTGGTGGTGGTGGGTGTGAAAACAGTGGTTGGGTCCAAGAATGCATGGGACAGGCACAAGGGAATTATAGTGGAAAGGAAAGAGGAGAGATAAGAGCTGTAGATCAAGTATGGTCTGTGGTAATAATGTACATAGGGAAGAATGGGCAGAGTGGGTGGGCCAAGCAGTCCTTATCTGCAGTCAAATTCTATGTTTATGTTTCCTTGTAGGTTCTTTCTTCACCGCATCAACACATCATACATCTCTATGATTGCAGTGAAAAAAGATAGGTCAAAGTTTGACATACAGTGATTTCCCAGGGGACTTTGTCACTTTTTGTTTTATTTTTGTTAGCTTTCATTTTTGTGACTTATTGGCAAAGCTGAAAAATATTTATGAAATTTATTCCTAGCTTGACATACTTCCACATTTAGTTTTCTGTCGTCAAAGTCATTTTAAGCCATCTATTAACTCAAGAAGTATCATGATGGCATATGAAGTGGCGTTTCCCATTTCTGAACCTGCTGCCTTTAGACTACAGTACCTTTCTTCTTTAGACCATGTATGTTCTTATTTTACTATTTTTTGCTGAATATATCACACATTAAATATGTTGCTATGTATTGGGAGACAAGCCTCTGGGGTGTCATACAGAGGTGATGATAAAATAAGGGCTGTCAAATGCTTCAATAGTTAAGAGGAAACAAGTACCATTCATAGTTAAATCGTGTCATTGGTAGTCAAATCACAGTCAAATCAAAATACTTTCAATGAAACACTTTAAGATAATCTAAAAGCAATATGTAACTGTTCTTGTGGCATGCATATTATAGAAGTTTTTTTTGGTTTTAAGCTTTTTAGATTTCACTAGACATTATGGCCCGGATATTCAGAAGGGTTGCGCATCAGCGCAACACTGTTGTGCCATCATACCGTGCCAGTTGCAATATTCAATGGAGATTGTCCTGGCACAAATCCCGATGTGCCGGAGCTCATCAGTAAAGTATGCGGCGCAGGTGGGGGGGCGTGCCCATGCATACGCCGCACATCCCGATATTCAGCCTGGGATCTGCTGAGTCCATGCACACGCAACCCCTACTTGCGTGATCGGGCTGTGAGCAGTCCACTGGACCACCAGGGATATAGGACGGATTTATTTATCAACATATGCCCGCGATTGGGCTGCAAGTGGTCTACTGGACCACCAGGGTTATAGGCCAGATTTACTTTTCAACATATGCCAGTGATCGGGCAGTGGGGCACTTTGGCGTGATGTGCAGGGGGCGTCGGTCCCCGATGGCTGCAGCCTGGCAGGGTGCCAGGTGCAAGTCGCCGGGGATCGGTGCACCTGCATGCAAATGGAGCCATAATGACATGCAAATGGCCCCATTTCTGCCTTGCATGCATTATGGCCCGATTTGCATGTGCACTTTTGAATATCGCAGTTGGTGTGCCTAGCACAATGGAACTTGCGCTAACGCATCCCCCTGCTCCACTCTGGCCACTTGTGCTGGTGCAGTGTCACTGTACCATGTGCACTGCAGATGGCCAGGGTGCAGTATTCAACACTGCTGTGCCATGGTGCAGCTCCATTGAATATAACCCTGTCAGTGCCCCAGCGCAGCCCAGTTGCGCTGAGCCCAAGCTTGCGCCACAGCCTGGCGCAGCCTAAATATCCGGGTCTATGTTTCTACAGCATATAAATGACAAACTGTTATCGATAGTGAATTTGTTACCATTTTAGTGCTCTCTCCAGACACCTTTGAAAATGAAATTTAGCCTCGTAAATTATTTCTGGGAACACTTGTTTAAATACATAAAACTATTGTAGTCTTGTGTCAGGGAGAGCACAGGGTTGAGGTGCAGTGTACTGTATATAATAAAAAAAACATAATTAGCAGCACATGCTTTTGCCTTTCAGGTTTTATTGTCTGCCTATCATCCATACCCCTATTATAACAAGTTGAAGCTGAAGCAGAAGGAAATGCGGGAAAACTGCTACCCTTAATATATCCATAAGGAGTTACTGCACACTGGTGATCCCTTTGTTTTTGACTGTGTGTGTGTGTGTGTGTGTGTGTGTGTGTGTGTGTGTGTGTGTGTGTGAGTGAGACACAACACCAGTAATGTCAGTGTGGCAAAAAATTGCAGACCAGCAATTATTTCGTGTTTTTTTCACCAGGTAAGTGCACTAGACAAATTCTGCCTATTTTCAGGCACAACCAAGGGAGAGAGGGAATGCAGATGAATGCCAACTGACCTTGAACCAGATTAAGTTGTTGGTGGTATTTTTAGTGAATGGAGGGAAATTTGGCCAGGGCACAGGGGAAATTCCCCTACTCTTGTGGTAGGGGCGCTGCTGTTCAGATGGCTGTGATGCCAGGGAGCAGTTAGTCTGCTGGTGAACCTGCAAGGGTGCATATCTCCCACCCTGTAGGTTCAGCTACTTTGGAACAAACTGAAATGGAAGAGCAAACCTCTAATCTATTGAAAGAAAATACTTCTGACCTTGAGAATTCAATGGAATGGTTACAAAAGATGATCTCTTCAAATGGAGCTTTAGTAGAAACAATGCTACAACAGGATGCTTCTCGATTGGAGAATGCAGTATCTATGGATGAAGACCCACCCCAGACTGAGCTTCAAGCTCCTGTGGACCTGCATGGACCCTCAGTACACCCAAATCCCCAACAAGACCTTATAGGCCAAAGTGAAGTCAGCACTTCTCTGGTACAAAGAGCAGGAGAAAAAAATCCTCCTTCACATGTCCCCTCTCAGGAAGCTCAAACCATGGTCCAGCCTGTTACCCCCGAGAATGTAATGCTGCCTCCTGAATTAACAAGTTTCAAAGAAGAAATCTATGCAGCAGTCTCACGCAAAAGCAAAAATGTCAAAACCCACTACCTTGCATCTTCAGATCCCTACTTCGAATAAATTTGAGGTATTAACTAATCAAAGCAGACATCCAGACCAAGGGGATGATACTGACTCTTCCTCCACTGTATCATCTCAACAGGTCCATACATCAGACTCTGAGAAGGAGACCCCCTCTACTGCATCTACTGCTACCTGGAGGAAGGGGTGCCTAGGAGTAGTACTCATTTGAATGCTCTCACATAACTATTTCTCTTTTCTTTCCAAATGGTTTTACTCCAGGTTCCTTTATCTATTGCTTCTATTAATGTGAACAGTATTAAAAATGCCAAATGTAGAGTAATAACTTTCTTTGTGTTACATGACTTACAAACGGATATCTGTTTTTTTACAGGATACAAGACTGAACACATTATCTTTAGTAACTATGGCACAGAAAATGTGGTGTTGGGGACCTTCTTTTTTTACATTTGGTTTAGAAGCATGTGATGGGATAGGGGTTTTATTTAAGGGATCAGATTTTCAGATAACCAGGATCATTGACATACTTCCTGGCCAAGCTCTAGTAATACATTTTATTAGATCTCAAATGGCCTGGAGGGCTATTAACATATATGCCCCCCAAACAAAAAAAAAATAGAGTAGACCTTTTCAATAGCATAAAACCCTATCTTTTCACCACAAAACATATTTTATGGGCAGGTGATTTCAACTGCGTGTTCTCTGCAGCAGATAGAGGGGCACAAACATCTAAAGGCATTTGTAATACTACTTGTTTACAACAAATCATTCATACTGAAGGACTACACAACTCTTATAGAACCCTACATAAACAAGGAGGACATATTTATTATAGAGGTCATTTTGCAACCCGCATAGGCTTTCTATTAATATCTAAATATCTTTCTGTACATAAAGCCACCACTTGTCCCCTAGAGATTTCAGACCACATGATACTCACTTTCTCGATAGGTCTTGTAGAGCAAGCCCCACTAGGAAATGGGTATTGGAAATTAAATAAAACTTTATTAGAAAACAAAGAAGTGTGTGAACAAATACAGGATCTATTACAAGCAAGAATGTTGTAGCCAGACTAACAGATGATATATGTGCATGATGGCTTGAAACTAAAAATCTGATTAGAGCACACATTATATGTTTTTCGGCTACAACAACTTCCACTCAATATAAACAATACCTTACTCTGAGAGGACACTTATCAAAATTATACTCCCTTATTAATCAAGGACATAGAGGGTTTACTTCACAAATCACAAGAGTAATATAAAATATGGAAAGTATACAATATAAAAGGGCTACATCTCTGTTGATGGAACATAGAGTTTGTACACTGGGGAAAATTGAAAGTGGGGACATTTTCTCCAGTTGTAAAAATAAAGTTCAAGACAGAACAATGACCTCTGTGCATACCTCAAATGGGAATGTAGTACACACTACCCTGATATGCTAAGAGAAGTACATTCTCATCTGAGGAATCTGTGTACATCCATATACCTGGATCCAAATGTATGTACTAAATATTTAGAAACCCTCAACATTGGTAACATACCAGAACATATAAAAATCTTGATAACAAATATGATTGCAAAAGAAGAAATAAGGCAAGCAATAGCTTCAGTAAAAAACAATACAGTGCCAGGGATTGATGGACTTTCCTCTGAATATTATAAAACATTTAAAGCAGAACTAGTAGAAATGTTGGTTGTTGTCTTTAATTGGATCCTGGAAACAGATTCCTTTGACTTCCATTTCTGTATTTCCAAAGAAATTTGTATCCATTAAAAAAAAATGATAGATGTGACCTTAATAACTGGAGACCACTGAGTATTTTAAATACAGATTTTAAAATATTGTTAAAAATATTAACATCTCGACTGGCTAAAACAGCTCCTTACCTAATATCCATTGCACAAACTTGCTCCGCACCAGGCCGTAATATTTCAGAAAACCTTCTCCTGATAAGAGAAATAGTGGAACAGGGAAAAGATGATAAACTGCATGGATAATTTCTCTCGCTTGATCAGAAGAAGGCATTCGATAAAATATCACATTCTTTCTTAAATTCAGTATTGCAGACATATGGAATACAACATATTTTCTGAACATGGCTAAAAAACATCTGTACTAAAGCCACAACACTTCCTTTAGTAAAAGGGTATCTGGGGTCCTATCTACCCATAAAAAGGGGAGTACATCAGGGATGTCCTATGAGTCCCTTACTGTATATTTTTTGTCTAGATCCCGTACTGAGGAAAATTCAAACAGATAATATGATTATAGGTGTGTACAACTTCTCTATGGGACTATAAAAATAAAAATATCTGGCTTAGGCAGATGATCACTGTTTGTTTATAACAAAACCTGATTCTGGACATAGACCTATGACAAAATTCAGGGAGTATGCTGAAGTATCAGGAACATCTTTGAATGTGCAGAAATGTCAGGGGTATATATTGAGTATTTCAACAACGCCACAGACAGATATAACAGATATTGTAGTATCCTCTGAGCCAATCAAGATATTATGTATTAAATATGGATGTGGGTACAATGGCCTGTTAAACTGGGAAGAGAAACTGGAGATAGGAAAACAAAAAGTGTCTGTGTGGAAACAATGGCAACAAACAAAACAAAAGAAAGTTATTTTGATTAAAGCATTTTTATTACATATCTTCACATTTTTGAGTATAGTCTACCCCATCCCAACACAACGTGAGGTAACCTTCCTTAGTCTAGTATTTCAGATAATATGGGGGAGTAGACTTAATCCTATCAAAAGAGAAATCTTGTATCTACCAAAAAAACAAGGAGGTTTAAACCTCATTAACCCGATAGTGTTTTATTTTAGTAATTTTTTTAAGCATAATATGGTAGACATTACAGTACCTTCATCAGCAATATGGATTATGTTTGCTGCTTATTGGTTAAACCCTTCTTTTCCCTTTTGGAATACACATATTACCTCCATGTTTTAAAACCTACCCCCCTTTTTTTAAACCAGTAGTATTAAAAATACAAAAATGGAAAATAGAACCTTCTCAAGTTTTGACTGTTCCTAGGAAATATATATATGATACTGTACATTCCCAAGCCTTCTCTTGTCAAACCATTTTTAAAGGTATTTCTCCCCAACACAAAAACAAGATAATGTTATTACTACAAGAGACTAGGATCCCTCCGAGAATGTGGGACATAACATGGTTAAGCTGCCACGGGCATTTACAAGTGAAAGGAAATGCAAAACATAAGCAGCAAACTGAACAAATGTGTCCAAGACCCACATGTGGATTGGTAGAGGAATCAATGAAACACTCCCTTTACCACATGTCCTTTTGTGATTTCTTTTTGGTTTGAATTAATACAAAGATGGAGTCCAGCATTACAGTCTACTCCTTCCTATGAAGAAATAATATGAGGCTTTCTTTTGAACTCTACTTCTATAGAAACAGGTACAGTCAGGGTAATCTTTTCAATCATAACATTTGTTCTTTGGCAAACAAGATGTAAACTCCTTTTCCAACAATTAAAAATACTTCCTAAATATGTAGTTTTGAATGTCAAATCCTCAGTAAAGATACAATGTGAATATGAAAAAAAAAAAATTTACCAGGGTCTGCATGGTGTCAATGATGGAGTGGCATGCCTTTTCTAAAAGAAAGTATTGGATAAACAGAAATGTAATAATGTCAATTATACAATGGCAAGAAAGAATCTTGTGTTCTGATTCATCAGGCTGACACTGGACCCGTGATGTTTTCCTGCCAAAACATCACGACTCTAGTCCCAGCACACTTATGACCACATTCTAAGTTAAAAAAAAACATCGCTCCGCTGCCTCCAAGCAGCTTCAGCTATCCCCGCTCTGCTACTGTGCTCACAATCTGCACTCCCTGCCCCACTCAGAGTCGCTCCACCCACACACACAGTAAATCTTTACATCTCAAAAAATAAATAAAAACATGAGTCAAGTGCAAACACTGCCTCCTGTGAAATGACTTCACACAGACCATTTTGATCCCTGCTCGGCAGCCCACCCGGGCAGCCCGCTTCCCCAAATCTCGCTCACAGGCAGTGTTCAGTGTACCAGTTCCTGTACTGTCTACCAAGTAGAAACAAAAACAAAAAGAAATCAGCAACCATCCCAAAACCTCATCAAATTGAGAACATGTTTTTTAATGCTTCAGCGAGTGAGCACGTGGAGCTCCATGTGAACAAATGTGCCATCAACAGTCATCGCGCCTCTCACTACAAAATGGTCACTCACTCACTTACTTACAAAGTCAGTATGCTTGATTTTGTTTTTTAAATAGGACCATGTCAAACAAATATGAAATATTCTCACTACCACCTCCCTACCTACTTCGCTGAAATCTTTACAGCAGCAGGGCAAATGAAAGATGGGAACAAGGGGCAGACTAACAAAACCTGGCACCACTGACAAAGATGCTATATGGAGTGCAGAGCCACACAAACACAGCAGCTCCACCTACTGGTGAAAATCAGCACTATTTTGCCATAAAGTAAGCCTACACCTTCAAAAATGACAAAAAATATACTTTAAATATAGGTTTTTCATCATGTTTTTGTTTGTATTACAAACAAGTCATTGTATAATAGGAATAATGTACTCCAGGGTGTGTGTCATGCTGAGATAACATCACTTCTGGGGTGATTTGTCACACTTGGCCTGTGGCCTCTTGCCCAATCACCCCAGGCGTGATGTTATACCAGCATGACACACACCCTGTCGTGCATTAATTCTTTAATATATAGAAAAATTGTATCTTGTTATTTGTTAAACTCCACCATAGTTATCACTTACATATTGTTGTAGACATAACTGTATAGGCTTTCTTTAATATTTGTATAAAATCTTGTTGATTTTGTTTTGATTATAATTTTCTGCTGGATGTGTAATATACGTATTCCTTGCAATAAAAATTGTCCCTACACTTTTTGAGAAGTACCATGAGATCTTTAACATCCACCTGAACTACCACTAGAACAGGCAGATGGGACCTTGGTGTAACGTCTTATCTGAAAGATACAAATAAATAAAACAAATAAAGAACAAATAAAAGATGGAGAAATGTGATACAAATAAATAAAACAAATAAATAACAAATAAAAGATGGGGAAATGTGATCAACTCAAATTTAATGGTCGCCCTCAGTGTGGGATGCTTGAATAAACAAACCAGAAAACTCCAGCACCACCAACTGCCACAAACATGAGCACAAGCAAGAAAAAAGCTTGATTCATTTATTTCAGGTATAAAGGCAATAACTTAGTTATTTCATAAATATTCCAGAAAACATAGAGACCCCACACAAGAACTCACAGTGAGACCTACAAACCTCCTACAGGTTTTGCTTCACAGCATCATCAGGGAGTGCCCTACAGTGCTAATCACACTCCTTTTAAATCTCCATCTTAATGTGACAGGTGCATAATACATATAAATACACATAAAGGTGCATGATATAGAAAATACTGAAACTTATCAGTAGAACCATTGGCTGCACTGTTCGAATGAAAGACGTGCAATACATAAAACATGTATCAGAATTGTACTGTCTCCATAATAATCTAAATTTTTAGTAATATAAGACATGCATGCGTCTAACATTTAGTCCTATCGAAAAAGATAATATTTAGCACAAATACCTGAGTTATAATATTATAAATGTCCACAATTAGTGGTTTCTGATTTTTGAAGACTGCATCTGAATGAGGGTTCAATAATTCATGCAAATGATCAAATAAATATGTCAAAATCTATTCCATTTTCACACCATATCAGGGGAGTGAATCCAATGAACTTCATATTAATATGTAAAAGTCCATAGACATACAATAGTCATATAAAATTTAGTATAATACAAAATACAAAGTATGCCTCGCTTCATATTTTCTTTTTAATAATATCTTCATATCCTGTAATACAATCAAATATACAGTAACTTACAAGGTTCAGTACAAAGATAAAAATGTATCAGACCACTCAATATCTAGATCAGCAGTTCTCAAACCTTGTCATAGTGAGCCTCCCCTAAGCTATGGAAAAGATCTTGAGCCTCCCCCAAAATACTGAAATATTTTTGGGCCTCCCCATAGAAAAATAGCTTACTTTTCACAGTACATCAGGAATAAATTATTTGCATAGCTGGCTCTCATGTTATTAAGCTTATTGTAGCCCCCCAACAGGACAACCTAGTTGCTCCAATATTTTGACTCTCAAATCATTGTTACCTCTTACTGCCATATCTTCATGGGTCAGATGGCTTTTTCTGTTTCCCCTCTAACTTGAATAACCTTCCCGTCGATCTCTGCCTCTCCCCCTCTCACCCTTCTCTTAAACAACTTCTCAGGGATAATTTTGCTCCCTCCTGCTCTTATTCCTAGTACCTGTATGGTTAACTCTTGTATTTGGACAGTTCTGCTGCCAGTCGAATTGATCAGTTGTTCCTTGCATTGTTAGTTTATTGTTCTTAATTTGTGTGCACTTTTATTCATTTTGTATTGATTGAGTGTTTCGTAATTACATTTTGAATTGTGTTCTCTCACTACCCTTCCCTGGGTACACCTGAAATAAGCCATGGCTCAGTGTACAGTGCCTTCCCTGGTCACAAACTTGTGAATAAATACATAAATTCACCTACTGTTATCCTCTTTCAGTTTGCCTTAACCCTTCACACAAAATCTGTAAAGTTCAAAATTTAAATATAATACTTTTTCAAGGATTGCTTGAGCCTCCCCTGGAACAGGCTGGGGCCTCCCCAAGGAGGCTGGCCTCACCATTTGAGAAACCCTGATCTAGATCCTTCTACCTCGAAGGTATGGTGCCAGCTCAAAATAATCATCTAATCCAGGTGGACTTGAGCGCACCAAGTCTACAAATCCAAATTGTTTTTTTTGTGGGTAAGTGTGTGTACTGGGGTAGGAAGAACCATGTGTGTTTCCATTGGTATGTGTTCTACAGTTCAGCTATGTAGCTGAGATGAGGGGTGGCAAGAAAACGAAACAGCTTAACAGTGACTATAAGCGTGCAGCATGCATGCAGATGTATGCAGATTTGTATTGAAGTACAAACGAGACATATGTGTGCAGGCAGTATAGCTTAGTGGTTAAAGGCACTGAACTGCAAACCAGGAGACTTGGAAACCTGAAGACCTGGGTTTGAATGTCATCAGCCCCCCCTGTATATGGTGAGATCATGAGCAAGTCACTTAACTTTTGTATGTGCAGTTTTTGGTGACCACTTGCCTTTAGTGCGCTTGCAGTCTGTTCTAATTAAACATAAAAAGCATGCTTTCCACAATTGCTTTCTGCACGCATGCCACATACATGCAATTGGTTCCAATTTAACATTTCAATCATGCTTGCAGCTCGCATATCACATGGGTAGTTTTATGTGCGCAGCGTGATAACATTTCATATAACTATTTCTGTAAGGGAAATGGTAGAATGCTAAACAGATAGCTTTGCACAGTATTTAGGGGAAAATGTATGCATGCCAGGACAAATCAGCAAGGTAAGATAAGCCCAAGAGTCACGATTAATGAAGAAAATTTTAAAAGTAGATTGAAGTAGGTAAATCCCAATAAGGCACATGGTCCTGATAGACTACACACACAAATAATTAAAGAACTGGCTAATAAACTTGCCATACCAGTAATGAAAATCTTTAAAACCTCAATGAATATTGGGGATATGGTTGCCTGCTGGAAAAATGCAACAAGTTTACCAATATATAACAAAATCTGGCCAGAGTTGATAGGGCTGCAGGAGAAGAATCTGGAGTAAAATTAGTGAAAATATGTTTTTAATATTTGTACACTAAATTTTCAACACAACCTTGTTATGACCCGCCTCATGAAGAAAGACAGGGAAAATGTTCAACTCCTGGCCTAATGGTGGTTTGTGAAGGGAATCTGAAATCAACTTTCTGGATGGCAAAACACATTTTGGGCGGGAGTTGAAAAATGATAGCTGTCACATTCATGAAGTGTTGTACAGAAATAGGTGTGGTGAAAATTTGGGATAAAATATTAAATATTGCCAAAGTTATGAGCCTGTTTTGCAAAATTCAACATAGCTTCATAACTTTTCTTTTTAAAACTACCAGGAATGCCACTAGCCTTTCCTTAACTATATGTTCCAATACTTAACTGACCACTGACATAAATCTGACTGACCAGACTTCCTTGCCTCCACTTCTGTGCATAAGGACAGCATTTGTTATTCTCTAGTCTCTAGGCACCTCTCTTGGCTGTAAAGTGCTTTGCTGTATATATCTGCCTGGTGCATAGGCAAAACTTGCATTATTTCCCTCAGCCTCCAAGGGTGTAGTCCTGCTTGGCCTGCAGATGTTAGCAAGAGTAAATGAGTTAGTGTGTAATGAATGTACTGGCACAGAATGGCTGCTGCATCCCAGCACAGTGGTAGCTGGAATTTAGTCTTCTCTCTTAAGCATTTAGTTGTGGGTTGCTTAGAAAGTACATTGAGAAGCCTACATGAGAAACTCTATATGACGCTGAAAGGTGGGGCTATAGGTCCCAATGGTGATTGAATCCTCGTGGTTTCAGGCTCATCAGAAAGTAAATCCACCGATTTTCTTGTTGTAATAGTCTAGTCTGTCTGTCCCCTCCTCTTCTATTGGGCATCTAATGTATAATAATTTTCAAGTGGACCAGAGGACATATATAACAAACTGAGTGTCAGGTGTTATACATGTTATAAATGTTACACATTCTTTGATGTTAGCAGACAAATTTGTGTTGGTAGGATTTAAAAAAATGTTACCTCTAAAGGCAAAACCACAAATGTTACACCATGCACATTTGTAAAAACCACAAGGACTAGAAGGCAACCAATTACTGCTATGAGTAGGCAAAGGGGGAAACCTGCTATGCACTAGCCTATCTTTAAGGTTGGTAGCTCTTTTTGAAAGTGACCCTAGGACTGATACATACAAATTCCCCCCCAACGGTATCCCTTGAGGTGGGCGCATGGGGAAGGGCACTGTCCGTAACGGCAATTCCTTCCTAGAGAAATCCCTCATGGCGATGGGAGAGTAGGTCCACCAGATGGGAGTATGAGTGAAATGGGTGACAGGATGTCACTATGTGTACATTTGTGGGGGGGGAGAGCATGGCGAGTGTGGGCTGGGTGGGGGCATTGGAGCTGTAAGGGGTGGCACTGCGGTGGGTGGCCAAGCTGGGTTGTGGCATCAGGGGTTGGCCTGTGGTTGGAGTGGGTGAGGTACCGGGTTTGGGTCCAGGTGCTGGTGCGATTTTATTGCTCCTGGCCTGAACCTTTATTTTTATATGCTTTCACCCTCCTTCCCCCGAAATGCACCCCCCTGGAGTTGAGAATCCTTTAGTAGGAGGGTGGGGTGGGGTTGCAGCCTCCTGAAAGCATTAAAATATATGTCCACTGCACCGTTGTCCTGTCGCTGAGGTGTGGTGAGTGCTGGAAAGATGCTGCACTCTGACTGCGCCGATAATGGCGATCACCTTTAGACTTTCATCGATATCACATAGAACCCCCAACAACAGCATGTGAAGTCAAAATATGCTATTTAGCATGAATAACATGTCCAGTCCTGCCTTCTAAATGATTATACTGGGTGACAAAAGTGATGGGTTCTTTATCTGAATGTGAAGTCACTATTTTTCAGTTTTAACAAATTGTCCATACACTTATCTCTGGCTCCCTCCTTAATTTCAATTAGCAGAACTTGATTGTAACCCCTTTCCTTAAAACGTTGTTCTAACTCACTAGCTTGAATGTTAAAATCATTGAGACTGCTGCAATTTCTGTGCTGTCTGATAAACTAGCTAAAAGGTATAGAATATTTAAGACTCTGTAGATGGTCCCTATCAGCTCTTAAGCGAGCACTGGTAGCCATAGCATTTCTGTAACATTTAGGCTGTATACGCTCACCTAGTATTGCCATGAGTGTTATATCTAAGAAATTGTATCTAAGAAATCATATACTGTACTACATTTCTTAGATATAACACTCATGGCAATACCAGGTGAGTGTAAGACAATGCAGAAATTGCAGCAAAAATGGATTACAATCAAGCTCTGTTAACTGATAGGCTAGAGCATTGCATGTTTCCCCCTTTGACTACTAATAGCAATAATTGGTTGCCTTCTAGACCTTATGGCTTCATTAATGTGCATGGTGTAACATTTGTCATTATGCCTTTACAGGTAATATTTTTCAACATCCTTCAACCAATATGAATTTGTCTGTTAACATCAAAGAATGTGTAACATGTGACACGTAGCTTGTTATGTACGTCCTCTGGTGTACTTGTAAATTATTATACATTGGATGTTAGGTCAATACCGAATGGAAAATCAGGTACATTGGTGGGACTACATTTTTTTAAAATAAGAGATGGAATAACAAAAAGAAACATAAAGACTTCTGGCTAAAAAAAAAAAGTGCAAAGGGAACGGCACCTACTTGAAAGCTGTGTGTAACTTATAGCCACACTGTAACAAGCACCACAAACTGGGAGCGGGATATTCAAAGCAGTTGCACAAAGCGCAACTGAGTTGCACTGGCACAACTGTGGAAATGCGCCAAGGAGCCAGATTCAGTGGGATCCAATGTGAAGCGCAAGTTGCAGTGCGCTAATGCGCAACCCTAATGAATGCATGCGCAAGGGCAGGGGGTGTGCCCATGAATATGCAGCACAGTGTGATAGTCAACCCCTGACCCATGGCGCAAGTGCAGAGCAATGTCCAGATGTGCCAAGCAGACTTGAGCCTATAAATACAGGGCACAAGCACGGGGACAGCACTTGCACCAGGGGAGAGAGAGAGAGAGAGCAAGCAACCAGACTGTGGAATGAGGGAACAGAAGGAACAAGGGAGACAGAGTCTATGAGGGACTGTGGTAGTGGAAGAGGCAGCCACAGGGGTATGGGAGAGAGGTGGCAGTGGAGTGCGAGCCAGAAGCAGGAAAAGCAACAGGGAGAGCCAAGCAAAGAGAAAGGCCCTTCCCCATGGTGGCAAGCAGACCACAGGAGACGACCACCCAGGGAGAGACAGGACAGCAGGGGCCATGGCCAGCACAGCCTTCCTGATGGAGGCCATAATAAGGGGTGTGAGGAGACAGGAGGAAGAGTGAAGTGGCCATGGAAGGGCCGTCAGTGGTACGCCCAGAACAGGTGGTACTGGGCCTGCATCACCTTCAAGAACTACTCCGATACGGAGATCATCAGCAGGTATTGCCTGAACCAGGCAATTCTGAGGCAGCTCTGTGAGCTGTGCAGTGAAGAGATGCAGGCATCCACTAGACAGAGCCATGTCCTGACAGTGGAGATAAAGGAGACAGCCGTCATGTGCCTGCTCGCCACGGGCACCTTCCAGAGACCAACTGGGGACACCACAGGCATAACCCAGTTGGCCACATCACACCTCCTCTCAGAAAGTCACAAACTGGTTCACTAACTATCTAACTGGCCACTTGCAATTTGTGTGCATTGGCCAAACCTGCTCCCCCACACTGCCTGTCTCTGTAGGGGTCCCTCAAGACTCAGTCTTGGGTCCCCTCCTTTTCTCCTTATTTGTCAACTTGCTACCCTTGACTGCCTCAACTGTCACTCACTCCTGTATGCCAATGACCTTGTCCCCTTCCACAGCGACAAATCCATGAACATAATCTCCTCTGTTCTCTCACACAACTATGCTGTGACCTACAGCTGGTTCTTAAAAAACATCTTCTTAGTAAATGCCAAAAAAACTAAATCCATGCTGTTTGGATCAAAGCCCTTCCTTGCAAAAACTAAAAACCACGCCCCTTACATATTCTCACCCCAGACGGCCCAGCCTTAGAGGACATTAACACCTGCAAAATGCCTAGGTGTACTGCTCGACCCCTCCCTCACCTTTGCTGATCATGCAAATTCCTTTGTCAGAAGGTTCCATCAGAAGTTAGGTGTTGCCTATAGATTCATGCAATATCTCACCCATGAAGCCAGACTAGCCATTGTGCAGGGTAATCTTCTCCCTATTCTTGACTACTGTTCTCCTATTTATGCCAGGACCTCTGCTACTGCCATGGCCAAACTCCCTGCTGCCTACAACAGTGCCTGTCGCTTTGCTTTATTGGACCCATTCTACACCCACCACTGCACCCACTATAATACCCTTGGATGGCTACCACTGCAAGGCCGCTTTGACCTAGCCCTCTGCTGCATGGTGGACAACATCATCCGCATGGCTCAAGAATCTCCCCTAACTGCCCTCCCGACAACCCAAACTCTACACTGCAACCTCTGCTCTGATGGTACTCCTCCTCTAGCTGTTCCTAGGGTATCCACCAACATGGGTAGCAGAGCTTGGTCTGCATCTGCCCCCTTGTAGTGGAACAAACTGCCAGCTGAACTCCGTTCCATCGACACTCACTCCAGCTTCAAGTCCCTCCTCAAAATCTGGCTCCTGGCAAATTCGTCCTGCCTTGCTCCCAGGGGTTACCCACCTACCCACGCTAGACTACCCACGCTAGACTACTCCCCAGCCCACAACTGTTACCAAATTGCCTTGTTAATTGTATTTCCATGGTATATATGACTTGCTTGCCTGTACATATTTTATATATATATATGTTTTACTGTATTTTCCGTGTATTACATTGTATTGTGGGTTCACATTGTATATATTTTTTACTGTATATTCGGTATATTACAGGCCCAGTGGACTGTATCATACCTTGTACACTGTGCCTGCGATTGTTGTTTGTATCAAATCTCTTCATGTCCCATATTGGAACATTGTATTCACTGTTCTCAATGGATTGAGGTGAAAGACTAGGTTTGTTGGCCAAGGCACCTAGCTTCACCTGAGCTCTTTTCTTCTAGGTTGCTTGAAGGGACAGAGCAAAGAACCTTACCAGAGCAACAATAAGGATTAAGACTTCTTTTGGCTAAGCAAGTTTACTGTGTGTTGTTATTTTTATTTTGTATTCACAGGGATTGTTACTGTTTGTTGCTAACATTTTATTACTTTATTTTTCTCTGATTCAAATTGTTGTTGCTGGATATACCTTCTGCTGCATTATTACAGGGTGTGCCTACAGGTGTGTACTTTATGTCTCTTTATGTAACTAATTCTGGGTCATCCCTGAAAAAGGGACCTCTGGTTTCAGTGTGCTTACTCAGTTACCAAAATCCAAATAAATAAATAAAAATAAATACATACTTACAGAGTACTGCTGTAATCTTCTGATTCAAATTGTCTTTTGCAAGGTGTATCTTCTGTTACTGCTTTGTTTTTCTCTGTAGCAAAGTGTTTCTTACAGGGTATATCTTCTGTGAAATTATTACAGTTGGTGCTTTAAAGGTTTCACAGTTTTATCTGTCATTAGGATAAGCTTTCAGGGCTACTGCATTTGTTGCTGGCTGATTGTTTCTGCTCTTACCTCCTTCTTTCTTTCATCCATGGTTCTTCTTTTTTGGCAGGGGAAGGGCCCAGCCACCCACTCCCATCTCCAGCCACCCCACAGTACACTCCTTTTATAGGGTAGCACAGTCATGACATTTCCTGTAGCAAAGCAAGAAGGGGCGGATAAGAGGAGTATCCACACAGTGACCTCATGTACAGGGGCACTAGCAATTTAACTTGTTATAACAAGTTATACAAAAACAAACAATCAAAACACAAAATCAAACTTTTGCTTTCATTTTCTTCTTTCTAATTACTCTGACCAGGTTATAAACCCAGCAACTTACCTGGAATGGATATCATTAACTGCAGGCACTGTGGAACACTTTTCAGAAGGGCAGTTTTACAGGATTTAGGACACTGTCGTACATGGTGGGCCATTGGAGATCTAAGAGCTCAGCTCCAGGCAGCATGGGCAGAGATTGTGTACCTCACATTGCATATTCAAGAGGAAATATATTATAAGAACTGCCCATTTCCCCAACATCCAACAGAAGCACCTTGACCGCAGAGGGTATTTGGTCCAGGAGGTTGGCAGGAGGTTAGGAGGGACAAATTGGGTGCCCCCATCACTCAGTGCTCTCCAACATATCACCTCCACAAACCATATTAAAACTACAAATGGGTATCTGCCTCTATCTCCGAAATCAAACAAAGGGGCAGAGGACACTGCAATGCAGGACACTGCATCTCAGGAGCTAGCACAACAAAACTTGTCCAAAACAGGAACCAAAACAAAAAAAAGCAAAAAGGAAATCCAAAAAACTTCTGATCATAGGAGACTCCATGATTTGGGGAGTTGTTATGTATTTCCAGCCAGGCGTAATGGTCAAATGTCCCCCAGGTACATCAGCATGGAGAGACACTGACTGCATTGCTAAAATTGTTTAGTAAGCAAGAGAAAACATTGATGTTCTGGTATGCATTGGGACTAACGATCTTGCCAGCCAGTCAGTTATGGAGATCAAGGAACACCTAACCAGCCAGGATGACAAACTATCATCCATTTCATCAGGCATCTCCTTCTCTGAAATCCTTCCAGTCAGGGAGAGGGGGACAGATGGACGGAAGGTCAGAGAAGGGGAGATAGGGGAGCCAAACATGTGGCTCAAGGGCTGGTGCCAGGAAAAAGGACACAGATTTGTATGGAACTGGCAGCAGTTTTGGGAGCGAAAGTTCTTTAAATTTGATGGCTGCATCTGACTAAGGAGGGAGTCAGTGCATTGGGGCAGAAGTTTGATGTCTTTGCAGAATATTTAAACTAGTAAAAGAGAAGGGGATGCAGCACCCGAAATGTCGAATGGGAAGAACATACCTCCCCCCTCAGTTAGTGGTCAAACAGGAGTTCAGCATGTTTGTAGTTCTTTTGCATCACCAGGTAAAGAAAAAGGTCCAGCTCACAGGGGAAACACCAGACCTCACCCAACAACTAACACACCAAAATCTGATCAATGGAAAATCATGTACACAAATGCTCGCAGTCTGGGAAACAAGATTCCAGACCTGCAGGCAATAATGACAGAGGCTAAACTGGACATAGTAGCCATTAGCGAGACATGATTTACTAGTAACCACACTTGGGAGACTTCAGTACCTGGCTATGTACTGTTCAGAAGAGACTGAGGTGCAAAAGGGGGGGGAGTGGCCTTTTATGTCAATGAAAATAACAAAGCTACAGAAATTCAGACTACACATAAGGAGCCAGAAGAACTGTGGGTCACCCTAGAAACAGGAAATGGGACAGCCATATGAACTGGGGTTGTGTACAGGCCTCCAGACCAGGAGGATGACATAGACATGTTACTGTTAGAAGATATACAAAACATGATAGCTAAAGTGGAGGTTCTGATAATGGGTGACTTCAACATGCCAGATACAGATTGGTCAATACCAACAGGGACATCTGCCAGAACTAGACACATGGTAGAGTCCCTGAAGGGGGAGGGCCTCAAACAACTGGTACAACAATCCACAAGAGACAGAGCTATCCTAGATCTAGTACTGACTAACAGGGAAAGTATCACAGATCTCCAGGTAGAAGGTCACTTGGGTGCCAGTGACCATCACATGGTATGGTTCAATTTGGCCACTAGAACAAAATCATCCCATTCCAAGGCAAAAATATGGGACTTCAGAGGAGCTGACTTTGATAAGATGGCCAACAGAGTTAAGCTAGCCCTGACAAAAAAGAAATACAGATGAGGGGGTACAGGCAAAGTGGGCAAGCATTAAAGATGCAATACTTGAAGCAACATCCCATTGTATTAGTGAGAAAAGGAAGTGCAAAAGAAGAAGGAAACCACTTTGGTTCTCAAACACAGTAGCAGAAAAGGTCAGAGTCAAAAGGCTGGCCTTCAAGAAATGTAAGGGAACACAGCAGGATGAAGATAAGGAGGCATACCAAACTTCCCTAAGGGAAGCAGGGAAGGCAGTAAGGCAGGCAAAGGCCCAAACTGAGGAAACACTAGCACAAACAGTAAAAGAAGGTGACAAGACTTTCTATAGATACATTAGTGAAAGGAGAAAGTGCAGAGGGGGTATTGCTAAGATCAAAGGGAATAAGGGGGCATGTGAGGAGGAGGAGGACCATGTAAAAGCATGGTTTTTGAGGCAATATAGTGCAGTGGTCTAAGGCTCTGATCTGCAAATCTGGTGACATCCACCAGACCAGACCTGGGTTTGAATCCCACAGCTTCCACTTGCGTACTGTGTGAGCCTGAGCAAGTCACTTAACCTCCTTGTGCTCCCAGGTCGCTCCTGTAAAAAAGCTTTCAGCTTAGTGTGCTATACCTGGTTAAACAACTAAAAAAAAAAAAGCATCTATCCTAAATAGATACTTCTGCCCAGTATTTACTGAAAAGAAGGCAGGGCAGGGCCCACATCTCTGCACCATGGACACGGGGAGGTGTGCACTAGTCCCTTCACAAAAGAAAGGATCCTACAAGAGCTCGATAAGCTCAGGGTGGACAAAGCAATGGGACCTGATGGCATACATCCCAGGGTACTAAAGGAGCTAAGGGTGGAACTAGCAGAGCCATTATCAGAACTGTTTAGTGAGTCTCTGAGCACAGGAGAGGTCCCTGAAGACTGGAGAAAGGCTCATGTGATTCCACTCCTCAAGAGTGGTAGCAAGGAGGAGAAGGCAGGGAACTACAGACCAGTCAGTCTTTCCTCAGTAGTGGGCAAGATTATGGAGGCACTCCTTGAGGAAAGGACAGTTCTACACCTGGAATCCATAAGAGCACAGGATTCAAGACAGCATGGGTTTACAAAAGGAAGATCCTGTCAAACTAATCTCATAGATTTCTTTGACTGGGTAACCAGAGTGGTGGACCAAGGGGGAGCAGCTGATGTTGCCTACCTTGACTTCAGCAAAGCTTTTGATACTGTTCCACATAGAAGATTGATTAATAAGCAGGGTAGGCTTGGGGTGGGTCAGACGTTGGTCAACTGGGTGGCAAACTGGTCGACGGGCAGAAAACAGAGAATGGTGGTAAATGGTATACAGTCAGAAGAAATGCAAGTCACAAGTGGGGTACCTCAGGGATCAGTCCTGGGGCCAGTCCTCTTCAATATCTTCATCAGTGAAATTGCAGATGGACTGGAGGGTAAGGTTTGTCTGTTTGCAGATGACACCAACAGAGTAGATGATCCAGATGGGGTGGGCAGAATGAGAAGAGATCTGGATAAACTAGCAAAATGGTCGGAAGAGTGGCAACTGGGATTTAACTCAAAGAAGTGCAAGATCATGCACATAGGGAAGAGAAACCCTGAAGCCACCTATAGGCTGGGAGGGGAGTTGCTGGCAGTCACAAGGGAAGAAAGAGACTCCGGCGTCATCATCACCGATGACCTGAAATCATCCAAGCAGACCTCTAAAGCAGTAGGTAAGGCTAGAGGGATGTTGGGGTGTATTAGTAGGGGTATCACAAGTCAAAAGAGGGAGGTAATAATCCCTCTTTACAAGACACTGGTTAGGCCCCATCTGGAGTACTGTGTGCAGTACTGGGGGCCACACCTTCACAAGGACATTAACCAAATTGAGGAAGTCCAGAGAAGGGCAACCAAAATGGTGCAGGGACTACATCAGAAAACATATGAGGACAGATTAACTGAACTCAATATGTATACCCTAGAGCAAAGGAGGGAGAGAGGTGATATGATTGAAACATTCAAACACCTTAAGGGTATTAACAAGGTGAAAGAGTCTAACGTGTTTCAATATAAGAAAAATAGCAGGACAAGAGGACACAGCATGAGATTAGAGGGAGGCTGATTAAGGGGTAATGTGAGGAAGTTCTTTTTCACAGAAAGGGTGGTGGATGCATGGAACAGCCTACCTCAGGATGTGGTGGATATGAATACAGTGCAGGGCTTCAAACAGGCATGGGATAGGCATAAGGGAGCAATACAGATGAGTATGAGTAGATAGGCCATTGACAGAGCAAAAGCCTAGGGCACATTCATAAGGTAGAAAAAGAAATGGGCAGACTGGATGGGCCTTGCAGTCCTTATCTGCCATCAACTTCTTTGTTTCTATGTTTCTATTTATGCAGCATGCTTGTACACTGTGCTTAACATTGTTGCTTGTATCTATCTGTTTCATGTGCACTACAGTTACCTCGTATTCACTGTCACCCTGTGTCATGTGTTATGGCCTGGGTCATGCCTGAAAATGGTCCCTGGGATCAGTGCACTCACCCGGTTATCAAAGTCATAAATAAATAAAATAAAAAATCTAAACAGTAACCCAGTTTCTTGGTATTACTTTTTTATCCCCAAGAACTATCTGCTGGTAGATTGTTACAGGATTGCATGGTATGCTTTTAAGGTCAGCAGGTCCTGGCTGAAATGGATGCCTTTTAACAAAGGAAACTTTGTCATACTGAAAGCCAGTCCTTTTTTGGCACTGAAAATCAGGATTGGTGGTCTTCACAGAAACAAATTGTACAACTGTTCCCCCTTCAGAGTCTACTGGCCGTGTTTCTTGACTATTTAGAATCTGACTTGCAGTACCACTGGACACACACTGAGCTACAGTTTGTGCACCTTCTTTTATTACAGCTGCCTCTTCAGGAGTATCTTTGTTCTGCAGGGTGATTGCTTTGTTCGTAGGCTTGTAAACAGCGATAGCTTGCATTGCTTTGGATTAGACGATGCTGCAAACAGAGCTACCAGGTTAGCCTGTCTTCTTTTCTGTTCACCAGGTTTGGCTTTGCTCATCTCAGACATAGTTGGCCTTCTTGATGTGTGCCACGCAATTTGCTGTAAGGCGATGATGGTCTTCCAGACACACTAGTCCAATATTCTCAAAACAATTTGTGTTACTACTGATCAGTCAGTCTCATGAAAACAAAGGCAATGACAAAGGCAATGACAATGACCAACAAACAATGACACCAAAAAAATTCAATGACAAAGAATGTCACCAAACATACAATGACAAACAGCGTCACCAAAAATACAACCAGGTTTATCTTCACTAGCTCTGCTCCTCTGGTCATGCCACACTGTCACTGATGCTGTGCTGCGCAAACCTTCATCTCCCTCTCTTACCACAATATCGACTCTGTTCCTGCTATTTACCTGCCCATTACAGTAATCTAGAGCTGAATTATATAGTGCAGGCAGGACATTATGCAGCAATGGTAGTGGGTGATCAAGACCAGTAGACAAATTGTTCTGTCTGTTTGCAGAAGCAAACCATTGCCTCCCTACACACACACACACACACAACTGAAGACAGGCAGAAACCAATGGGAATCCATGTCTCAGTGTGACATTCCATGTAGATCAGAGCACTGTAAATAAACAATAAAGCCATATAAAAATCAGAAGACTGTAAATAAACCATAAAGCCATAAAAAAACAAATAAAACGGCAGAATTAAAAGTTCAAAATCATAAATAGCATATAACAAATGGCAGTAAGCCAACCAACACTTGGATCCAGGGAATGTTAGGCCAAAAAGAGAGGATTTCAGAGCAGATTTAAAAGTCAGGGAGGCATTCTCCAATCTGACGAGGTAGAGAATTCTAGTAGGGGCAACAAAAGCTAAGGGATCGGCCTCAAAGGTCTTTAGTAGAGCCCTGGGAACCTCTAGCAATCCCTTGCAGTAACAGTTACTAAAACTAGTAGTGTCAAACTCTCCGAAAGCAGTACCCCTCTCCATACAACTAGATTCTTTAAGTATTTGTGAAATGGGAAGATAAATAAGGAGCATTCTGTAAGCAACTGATAATACAAAATGAAATGCCCTAAACCTTTCGGTCTTCACTCCCAGGAAGCATGTCTCATGTAATTTTATAAACTATCTTATAATTGAAGCTGCAGTGCACTGCAGTCAGGCAAACATGTGTCTTTTCTTTAAAGGAGGCAGTATATTACAGTGGTTAAGGGAACAGAGCCGCAAACCTGGAGACCAGTGTTTGAATCCCACAGCACCCACTTGCATGCTGTATGACCCTTCCTTGTGCTCTCAAGTTGCAACTGGAAACAAGCCTCGGCTTAGTGTGCCTTTCTTGGTCGAACAAGTCCCCTCCTTTAACTGTAAAATAATAGACATCTTTCATTTCCATTTACTAGCAAACAGTTCAACTTCTTCTTGAATGTAGCGATAATCAAATGTATTTGTTTCAATTTTTTCTCTCCACTACTTGGGGCTTAGAAATAACACTCTGGACCCAAGGGACAGGTTAGGTTTAGGGTAAGAGGGTCAGAACAAGAAATATAGTGCAATATTTAGGAAGCACCTAGAAAAGTAGATCCAGGATTTACGTTACTAGCTTTATCTGTATTACCTGGTGAAAACAGTTTTTGTAATATCTGTATTTGTACTGATTTTTTAAAAAGCATACACAGCCACTTGGAGACAAATGATGGGGCCGGGTAATGTTATCAGATCATGAAAAACATGTGTCTTACATTACAACAACCAATAGTCTCTGTACAGCTGGGCCTAACATCCTATTGATGGTAATAAAGGTTCTGGGAGTCAGATATGAGTGAACTGCACATCAGTGGTTCTTGTCTGAAGAGTTCCCTGACCCTTTGCTCTACCTCAAAGGCATGAGTTCTTGGCCACTCAGATTTGGGAAAATACCAATTATATAAGCACAAGAACTTATGAGTCTGGCATTTTGTAACAACAAACTGCAGTTTTATGGTTCACAATCATGGTATACAGTAATTGCTCATCCACCTTTTTTCCCCATAGAGAAACTTGGTTGTAATGTCACCATTATAACCAGCTGGTCGTAACAACGAACATGCCCCAGGTTTCCCCTCACTCTATGCATGCCCCAACTGGCCATCACACAGAAAATCACACCGTTGGTCCACCAATACTCGCTTGGTAATAAATAAACTACTTCAAAATAAACATAAATAACTAACCCTGAATCCCTGCATTCAATTAAGGACTGCAAAGCCACCTTATAAATTGAAAAAATAAGAAAAAGTCTCACCAGCCATGGATCACACATAAGCAAGACTGCACCTTGGCTGGCTGACTTTTCTACCCTCAACCACACACACACACACACACACACACACACACACACACACACACACACACTATGTATAATTCTGTGCCATACTGAGCAAGTAAAAAACAATGTTCAAGCTCTTCAGTTGCACTTTCTTAATCCAGCTCAGTTTATTTCAGTAATTCTCCTTACTTATCAGTTTATTACCTGCTAACAACAAGATTGCTAACACCAACTGAATTGGCAAATTTGTTTTGATCTGACTCCCATGAACAGGATCCCATAGTGGCACTGAACTATTGCTTTGCATAAAATCTGTCTGTTATACCTGGGAGATGAGTCAATAAATTATATATCAAGAACCATTTTAGCAAGGCTATCTGGTGGAAGATTAGTTAGAGCCTCTAACATCCATGCTGAAAAACAAAGCACTATTATAATGAACTGTCTTCAATCAGATGGTCTTGCTAAAACAATTTTGTAAATAATTTATAAACTTCCAGGCAAGGCATAACAGAAGCCAACCAACAGAAAAACATTCCAGTTAACACAGCAGGCAATGTCAGATAACATTTTAGACACTACCATAAAGTTTAATATAACAAACACCATCTACCTGCTCTCCTATTAAAGCTGAACATTTTAACAGTAGGGCCTGTTGGCCAGGTAACCCGTCCCAGGGCACAGAATGAAGACACTACATATAAATACACAAAATTGCCAGAGACAGGCCTTACAGTCTATCTAGTCTGCTTGATTGTGCGAACTTCAGCTTTTTAGGTGGCAGCTGAATTATGAATGCTTAGAACCGGTCATTTCCATTTGATGGACTGTCTCTGATTAGTTTCAGATTATGAGTTCAGTACTGTTACAATGCTAGTTGATAGATATGAGAGTTCAGAATTTCAGATACCACATCCAACTAGTTTTTAAAACTCCACAGTCAAGCTTCAATGTAATAGGCCAAGGTGTGCCCCCCTGAAACCAGGCCCCACCAATCAACAGAAACTCACTCCCCTCAACAATCTCAACCCTCCTATCCCCTCCCACTGCAATCTAGATTTGGGATATTGTGCCCAGACCAAGCCCACTTCTGCTTTGTCATCAGGTTCTCCAATTCCTTTCCCACTTGTCTCGCATGCCAAGAAATATGCACCCACCAGTCTGCCACATCCGTCATTCATGTTGCTCATCGTCCACTTTTTATAGTGCTGCTGCCATGTGCCTACTTCCAATACCCTGCCACTGCCTTCCTCCCTGGCTTCGGGACCACAGTGTCTTGTTAGATTTAATCCCTCCTGACTGGAGTCACTTGTCCAGTCAACTTCCTAATACATATGCTGAGAGGGGAGAGTGACCAGAAAAGAACCCTGAACCATTACCTCGGTCAACCAACCACCATTGACAAAGGCTGGCTGAGGTAGCAGTGCATGTATTTTGTGCCCCTCCCCCCACCACATGTATTAGGGTCAGGGAATAGGAAAGTGAGAGTGAGTTGAGAGACTCGGGTCTGGAGGGACTGTCATGTGGCAGGATACTAATGCAACCATGCCAGGAAGGAAGACAGCAGGTGGGTGGCAGTGCACAGGGCACTGGCAAAGGGTGTGTGGCAGCGAGCACTTTAAACAGCAAACTACAAGTGACACAGACACTAGACTAGTAGGTGGGCACTTCCTGGAGTACGGAACTAGTGGGAAAGGAATAGGAGGAAGACCACAACACACGAGAAGCAGAGTGCAGGGCCAGGCAGCGGCATGACCAGGGCACCCCAGATCAAAAAAAAAGTTGCAGTGGGAAAGGGAGAAGATAGGGCAGGTGTTACAAGTGTGGAGAAAATGGTCTTTCAATTGCATGGGAGTGGTTGGTCTGACTGGCATAAGTGTTGTGCCAGGCATTTGTTTTATAGTACTATAATTAAGTGGGTGTTCAAAAGAAATCTTATGTGGAATTGGAATCCAGTTCTCATACCTTTGTTAGGAATTACCTTACACAATAAACTGCAATAAGCTTTCCTAAGGGTATGTGTATCTCCTTTCTTGTGTGTGGTTCGACTAGCAGTAAAATCAGTTCAACTACAAGCAACAACTATCTGTGACAATATTCTTTTGTGGGGGCACTCCGCCTTCTACACTCCCGGACAGTGATGTGATTTCAGCTGAGCACCTGGGGGTGTCAGGCGCAGAGTGCCACCACAGAAAGAATAATGTCAGTAATTAATAAATCATTTTGATAACAACTCACTTTCAAGCAACTGGAAAAGCATCAATAATGTTTTGTTACTTAGTGATATTGTTTCTGTGGGTAGCACGTCAATTCGCCACGAACATTACATCGCAAACAGCTCATGGCATCATTTTCAGCTAATCCTAACACATCGCAGTAAAAATTTCATCGTATAGAAGTTTCATCGAATCAAACCAGTGTAAGAACAAGCAGTAGAGCTGCGAACCCAAATAAGAACAAGCACAAATTTCGATGTAGGGAAACCAGCTCATGATAACATTTTATCTTAGCACCGAACTAGGAAGCAGGAGAGCTAATCAGCACAAAGTATATTTCAATGTAGGGAAACCAGCTCATGATAACATTTTAGCAGCAGAAAAGAAATCTGAGCACTTAATGTTAGGCTTTATTAGAATTAAACAAATGAACTTTACATACCAATTGTACAGATTTTGTTATTCCACTTCTTCCACTTACTGTCTCTTCCTGATGATGTCATACGTCAATACAGCAATCATAGGAGAGTTCATCGTAGACCCAAGTTAATTTAAGATGTAACTTTTATTTATTTTATTGAAAGAAGATGCCACGATTCAAAGTGATTAAAAGTTATGCTGCCTCAAGCTTTGTAGTCCTTTTTAGTCCATCAATCGGTCTAAACCTGTAACTGGAAGTTATGAGCAACCCCCCTTAGGTAGTCTGCACAATTGGTTGTTCCATAGGAATCCACCACCAACGCGATACGCTTTCCTGTATCCCTGTATTTTTTTTGTGGAGCAGGGGGGGCTATGCATGACAGATACTGTTCCATTTTCACTTCATTCATTCTCTGTTCACATTTTATGGCAATTATCAATTTCCAAATGGTGGGGTGGCTAGCTCCGAGAAAACTATTGAAGCCTCTATGCCACCCCTCTACAGAGTTATTAGTGCGCTGCAGACCTTCCTTAACAGCCATGTAGCAGTTCCAAAACTTAATGTCAAAATGTGGTCTACGACCACCGCGACGACCAACTGGCATTCCTACCCAGGTATCTTCAAAGTAGTCAACGATAGGGGTCAGTTGGTTGTCATGAGTTCTGTAGAATTCAGTCTCTCTCAGCATTTCAAACACATTGATTACATCATCTGGTGGAATATATGCTAATGCTGGCAGCATTGTATGTTAAGTGCAAAATCAGAGTCTACTGTGTAGTTCTTTACAATATCATTTTCCTGTACCTTGCGCCACACTGACTGACACAGGTGGAAAAAGCAGCCCCTTGTTACTGCAGTGGGGAACACAGTTTGAAATGCTTTAGAGGCTGCTAGTTCAAATTCCAGCATGACAGTCTGTGGATTAAGTCCAGGGCATAAATGTTTTAATTCAGATAGGACACGTACATAACTTACATGTGTTTTGTTTGCCATCAGAATAAAAACCGAGGGTATAACGGATGGATGTTGCACACCATGCATGGTGTACAACTGTGAAAACAATGGAGGTATAGCCTTGAATGTTCAGTCGGCATACCAATGCATTGATTTGGTCATATAACTAAGATTCTGCTTAGTCAAAAATATAATGAATCTTTCTGTGTCATCACAGCCTGAATCATACAACATAAATTTTTCCCCACTGTCAGTTTCACAATATTCTGGTGGAATTTTAAGTTCAGTAAGTGAAACTGGCTGGCTAGGAGCCACAGCTGCTGTTTGTCATGCCCTTTGTGCACTTCTTTTTAAACTTGGTATGGATGGAAGTTTTGCACAGGCAGATTGACTTATTCCAGAAATGACAGTGGCTACTATCTGCTGTGTGGTTTCCTGAGAGCTGCACGCACGGTACTTTAAATCATTCACCACTTTTCTCACCTCAGCATCAGCAGGGTTAGGAACATGATTGTGTTCCTTAATGTATTTCAGTATGGCATCATTTGCTGTGTGAATGCTAGCAGGACACTTAAAGGTGTCGTACTGCTGACATTTCCAGTAGTCTTTGTCCCCATACGTTCTCTCGTTTCGGTATATGTAACCGTCGTGGGTCAGGAGAGGCTGTCCTCTGCTACTCAGCACAAATTCAAGAGGCATCTCTAAACTGGAATGGGAGCAGCTATGACAGTGATACATTTAAGCTGTCAATCAGGCTACACTTCTCACAATCATTGGCTGACCAATTTGAAACCATTAGAAATAGCTAACTGCATTGAGATGTTAATAACCGCGATGTAAAAGGGAGAGCAGACTACATTGCGATGTAAATGACCGCGATGTAAAAGCTTGCACTGAAATGTTTTGCGTGCAATTGACATGGAACCGTTTCTGTGGGGGCACTGCACCCCACACCCCCTAGTATTAACAGGATTTCAGCCACGTGCCCAGGGGGTGTGAGGGGCAGAGCTCTCCCACAGAAATACTAATATCACTCATTAATAACAAAACATTATGCAGTCAGAAAACATACAAACTCATTTGCAACACCCCCACAGAAATACCATTAATGAATGCAGGCAGGGCTCCAAAAAAAGGTTTAGGATGTCTCACTCATGGTCTTACTACACTTAACATTTCTGCATTATATTCAGCCAAGAGAGCTTACATACCTTATCCTATTTCTTGTAAGAGGGGCAAGGGGATCTTCACAATAGCTGATTTCAGGGCTGCAACCACAAATATCCAGAATAACAATTTGTTCTGAGGTGACTCACTCCCCAAGGTAGGATGCCCAGGAGCTGTTATTTTTCCTCCAATCTACATTTATGTCCCCTAGTTTTTGTCCAGAGAGCTGGCAGGCAGGGCTCCAGACCACCCAAGGAATGCCACCAGAACATCATGGAGCCAGCTCCATTTTTCTTGTCGCAAGTATGCGTGTGGAGGCACACACACACACACCATGGTTCAGCAGCACCCTCCCTATTCATGCTGCCAGCACTACCCTCAGGCCTCCACCTGGGGGCAGCAGTACTATGGGGCAACAAGGTCCCTCACCAGGAGAGAAAAGCCTTTTGGTTGCTCAATCCTTCTCCCTCCCCACCCCCGATGACAAAGGCATGGTGGGGATCACATTTTATCCTCCCTCACCAAATCAGACTTAAAAAAGCCTGCTTTCCTCCTGGAATATGTTTTATCTAACCCGAGATCAATGAAATGGGGGTAATCTGAAACCTACCCACAGTGAATAAGAATATTAGGAAGCTGCAGAAGCAATGTACCTGCTTAAATCTCACATATGGAATATGCAGACATGAGAAGCATGGAGGAGCACTCAACCACCATCTTAGCACCTTGTGTTCACCAGAGGCATCCATTTCATGCAGTTTTGGGGGTAGCAGTCCAGTCCCAATGTGGGGAGTTTATTGGATATGGGGATGGGGGGGGTGAAGGCAGCAGTCATGTCCAATATGACACGCTAGCTTTTCCAGTCACATCTTCCATTAACTCACCCCAAAGAGGGCAGATTCTGGCAACCTGGGGCCACACATGCAGCAGTACCATACAGTACTGGAATGGTGCTCAGTCAGACTTGGGGCCACCCACACTGCAGTACAATGCAGTACTGGAATGGTGCTTAGACCTTGGGCCACCATCACATACGTTCCATACTGGAATGGTGCTCAAAGTATTGTGAAGTGCCAGCCTAATCTGGATCAGGATTTCTTTATGCCCCCCCACACCACCCAGAATTACTCAGTGAAGAGATAGCAGGATGACTTTTGCGGCCAGTCAGTTTCCAACTTCATAACAAAAACCCAGAATCCTTCAGTGAAAGGCATCTTTATGGACTGCCCCGGTGCAGCTTGGCAGAAGATACCAGGAGGAAGGACTGCTGTGTGACTGGACTTCTGTACTGGGACTAAAGTAGAAGAACTTTTGTATTTGGACCTTTAATTTAGGGTAAAAAAACTAATATACAAAACAAAAAAAAAAGTGTTTGTTTGGGCTAACTGAACTGAATGGGTAACTGAAAAGTCATCTAGGTGTAAATCTCAGGTGACTGAAAGGACTTAACTGCTGTGAGGTTTAAATTACTTGTAGAAAGATCTGGTAAGTAGGGGGAGTGGCTTAGCTAGAAGGAAGCTACATTTAAAGACTGCCTTAGAAAGATTCTGCCAATAGCTTGGCAGAAGTCACCAGGAGGAAGGACTGCTGTGTGACTGGACTTCTGTACTGGGACTAAAGTAGAAGAACTTTTGTATTTGGACTTTTAATTATGGGTAAAAAAACTAACATACAAAACAAAAAAAAAAGTGTGTGTTTGGGTTAACTGAACTGAATGGGTAACTGAAACGTCATCTAGGTGTAAATCTCAGGTGACTGAAAGGACTTAACTGCTGTGAGGTTTAAATTACTTGTAGAAAGATCTGGTAAGTAGGGGGAGTGGCTTAGCTAGAAGGAAGCTACATTTAAAGTCTGCCTTAGAAAGATTCTGCTAATAGCTTGGCAGAAGACACCAGGAGGAAGGACTGCTGTGTGACTGGACTTCTGTACTGGGACTATATTGCCCTCCTTCCTCCCCTCCACCCCCCACCCAAAGTTAGTTCTATTTTTATAGGCACAGGATTTGACTGACAACAGAAACTTCCTGTTTAGGGGCAGGAAGTGAGTGATCACAGAACCACCAAGGACCCACCATCCTAGAAGGGCAAGAGTAGCTCTCGCCCCTCTAACTGCTGGAGGTCTACCTCTGAACAAGTAAGTGGTCTACTGAGAAATATAGGATATTCTTGTCTCAGAACAGGACAATCAGGAGCTTAAAGGCACACAGGCAGAAAGTAAGGAGAGAGGAAAAAACAGAGGAAAGAGTAAGGATTGCAAACAGTTAAGGGGCCAGAAATAAGACATGATTGGAGTGGTGCAGTGCAGTGACTGTGAGCAGCAGTCTTCCGGGAGATGTTCTGGAGGATGCGGTGTTGTCCCATTTGCAGGCACCTCTCTGGGCTGAGGGAGAAGGTTGCTCATCTCCAGGCTGAGTTGGCCAGGATTTGTGGGACCTCCTCTTCCATCTAGGGACCACCAGTGCCACTGCCGTTGCCTCAGAGGTTGCCAAGAAAGAGGAGCGGTTGGACCACAGTGGGCTCAGGGAGGGTGAGGGTGGTGAAACAGTTGTGCCTCTCCACAATTCCTATGCCATTCTGGCAAAGTGTGGTTCCTCTATGGAGGCACCCACAGTGGAGACCAAGGAGGATGCTGGGAACCTCCACAAAGGAGACCCACAGGAGGGTGGCAGGGGACCCTGCAGGGGAAGGAAACAACTCCTGGTGGGGGACTCCATTGTTAGGAAGGTAGAACTGGGGAAGGAAGGGGAGAAGGAGGTAAGGTGCCTGCCTGGTGCCATGGCTTGGAGGGACAGGGAGCGAATCCTCAGGATTGCCGGAGCAGCTGCACAGGGGAGGGAGCTGGATGTCATTGTCCACCTAGGGACAAATGACCTGGCTAAGAAAGGGATTAGAGAAGTGCAGGCAGAGTTTGTGGAATTGGGGAGGGGCCTTAGTCAAGTAGCAATCACGGTAACCTTCTCGGAGGTGCTACCCATCTATGGCATAGGAGAGGCTAGGGTGTTCCGTACCATGGGATTCAATCAGTGGTTGAAAAACTGGTGTGGAGCTCAGGGATTTGGCTTTATTGGGGACTGGGGTTCACCTGGAGTGATGCAAGCCTATACTGGCATGATGGGCTGCATCTGTCGGGAGGGGAACCAGATCCTAGGTGATAGGTTTAAATGCTTCATTGGCAAGCTTTTAAACTAGCCAAGGGGGGAGGCACTGGAAAGGAAAAGGAAAATCCTAGCCCCCCCCCAAACAATCACGGTAGTAAGTGTGGCAAACACCAACATAGAGGTGTCAATAGAGAGAAGGGCAGGGGTAAATTGAGAAAGTGACAAAGGCAAGAAGGACAGGGATGGGGCAAAAGGGGGTAAGGCCATCAGGAAATGGAGGGTAATGAGTACCAATGCCCGTAGTCTGGGCAACAAGTTCCCTGAGCTGGTGGCCTTAATGGAAGAGGGTTGCCTGGATATCATAGCAGTCACAGAAACATGGTACACAGAGAACCATGACTGGGATGTTAACATACCAGGGTACATAACCTACAGGAGAGACAGGCAGGGGAGAAGAGGGGGAGCAGTAGCTCTCTATGTAAAGGAAGGAATAAAAGCAACTGAACAAAAGAGTAAACAGGGAGGAGAGGAGGCACTGTGGGTCACCTTGAGACTGGAAAGGGCACCACAATCCGCACAGGGTTGTGTACAGACCCCCATGTCAGGGGAAGGAATGGACAAGGATATGATGGAAGGCATTCTTAGAATGGCAGAAAAGGAGATACTGTTGATGGGAGACCTGAATATGCCAGATGTTAACTGGAGCACATTTGCTGCAGCCACATCCAAACAGGGCCATTCTTGATGCCCTACAGGTGTCAGGCATTAGACAGCTGGTTTCTGAACCCACTGTGAGGGAGCAATCTTAGACCTCGTACTCTCAAACGGGGCAGTGAGAGGATCTCAGATCTAGAAGTGGGTTGCCATCTGGGGACAAGTGACCATCAAACAGTGTGGTTCACGTTAAACTCAGCTACAGAGTCAAGCCACAAAAGTGAGGGTACTGGACTTAGGAGGGCTGACTTTGCAAGATGGGAGAGTGCCTCAGAAAGCACTAGCAAACAGGCTAGAAGGAGGTGTGGAGCAACAATGGGGAATTATCAAAACTGCCATCACAGAGGCAACAAGCCTTTTGTGAAGCAAATAAACAAATCAAATGAAAGAAAAGCCACTATGGTTCTCAAGAGAGGTGGCTGTGAAAGTCAGGAAGAAAAAGACAGCATTCCGGAGTATAGAGAACACAGAAGGAGCAGGACAGAGAGCTGTACCAGTTAAGGCAGAAAAAGCAGGAGGGAAGTCAGAATAGCAAAGGCCCAAACTGAGGAAAAGATAGCCAACTCGGTTAAGAAGGGGATAAAACCTTTATAGGTACATCAGCGAGCGAGAAAGACAAAGGAGGGATAGTGAGGCTGAATAGAATGAATGGTGGGTGGCAGAGGGGACAGTGAAAAGCAGGAATACTGAATGAATATTTCTGCTCAGTATTCACAAAGAGGAGGGAAGTGCCTAATCAATTAACAGAAGCACTCTTGATAGGGGGTCAATCCCAGTCCTTTCACAGAAGAAAGGGTTCTGCAAGAACTCCTAAAACTGAAGGTGGACAAAGCAATGGGTCCTGATGGAATTCACCCTAGAATTCTAAAAGAATTAAGGAAGGAACTAGTGAAACCACTGGCTACTCTTTTCAACAAATCATGGGAGGATGGTATGGTACCCGAGGACTGGAGGAAGGCGGATGTGATTCCCCTTCACAAAAGTGGGACCAAGACAGAGGCAGGAAACTACAGACCTGTCAGTCTGACCTCTGTGGTAGGGAAAGTGATGGAGTCACTTCTGAAGGAAAGAATAGTTGAGTACCTAGAGGTCAGTGGAGCACAGGACCCAAGGCAGCATGGGTTCATGGCGGGAAGGTCATGTCAGACGAATCTAATAGATTTCTTTGACTGGGTGACCAAAGTAGTAGACCACGGAGGGGCTGTGGACATGGCCTACCTAGACTTTAGCAAGGCATTTGACACAGTCCCACACAAAAGATTAATAGTCAAATTAACCAGCCTGGGAGTGGGTCCCAGGGTGGTAGCCTGGGTAAAACATTGGCTGGACAACAGGACACAGAAGGTAATTGTAAATGGAGTCCACTCTGAAGAAAGGGCGGTTACTAGTGGGGTACCGCAGGGTTCAGTATTGGGTCCAGTCCTTTTTAATGTCTTCATCAGTGACATTGCAGAGGGACTGGAAGGAAAAGTATGCCTTTTTGCAGATGACACAAAGATCTGCAACAGGGTTGATACACAAGGAGGCGTGGAAAGGATGAAAAGGGACTTAGCAAGGTTGGAGGAATGGTCAGAAGTGTGGCAGCTAGGATTCAACACAAAGAAGTGTAAAATAATGCACCTGGGAAACAAGAACCCAGGGAAGAATACACAATGGGTGGGGAGGTAGTAACAACAACAAAACAGGAAAGGGACCTGGGGTAATCATATCAGATGACCTTAGGTTAGCAAGCAATGTGAGAAGGCAGTAGGGAGGGCGGGTATACTGGGATGTATAGGAGAGCATCAGCAGCAGAAAACAGGAAGTTGTTATCCTTCTGTACAGACAGTTGGTGAGACCCCATCTGAGTACTGTGTCCAGTTCTGGAGACCCATCTCCACAAAGACATAGACAGGATAGAGGCAGTCCAGAGGAGGGCAACTAAAATGGTGCAGGGTCTGCAAGAGAAGCCGATGAGGAGAGACTAAAGGAGCTTAATATGTATACCCTTGAGGAAAGAAGGAGAGGGGACATGATAGAAACTTTCAAGTACCTCAAGGGAATCAACAAAGTCCAAGAGGGTAGCATCTTTCAGAAAAAGAGACTTGCAAGAACAAGGGGCACAATTTAAAGATAGAAGGAGGCGGTTCAGGGGTAATGTGAGGAAGTATTATTTCACAGAGGGTAGTGGATGCATGGAACAGCCTTCCTGAGGGAAGTTGGGGTCTAAAACTGTGGGAGAATTCAAGAATGCATGGGACAGACATAAGGCAATTCTTGTGGGGGGCAGGAAGATATAGGCTGTTGGTTAACTAGGATCTGCGGCCTATCCTGTAGGTAGGGAAATGGGCAGACTAGATGGGCCTAGCGGTCCTTATCTGCCGTCAAAGTCTATGTTTCTATGTCTATGTGCACTAACCCCCCACCCAGTACTAAGATAATTCCGAATCTGGGGGGCACTGATAGTTACACCATTTCCTTTGGAAAAGGCTTTTCACTCAAACTCACATGTTTCAAAAGGTCTGAAATAGATTGTTATGGAATCTCACTGGGCAGCAGAATATGGCCAGCTAATGACAATAAATTCTGCTGCTAACAAAGCATTGTCAATGATAAAAGTAGGTGAAAGAGTGATTATATTTTTTGACTCTTTCTTCAAGATATCAGTTTCACCTCCTAGTACTCAAAGCAAGACTACCCTACTGCAAAGATCATGAGAGACCCAGTGTTCATAAAAGTGTGAATCCTGGCTCAGGCTGTCCCTTCTGTTGTACTAGTGCTGTACTAGTACTGTACGTAAAGAAATCCTGATCCAGATTAGTCTGGAGCTTGACAGTACTTTGAGCACCATTCCAGTATGGTACAGATGAGAGGGTGGCCCCAGGTCTGAGTACGATTCCAGCACTGTGTTATACTGCAGTGTGGGTGGCCCCAGATTAGTGCACCACTCCATTCCAGTACTGTATGGTACTGCTCCCATGCATGGCCCCAAGTTGCCTGAATCTGCCCTCCTTAGGGGGGTCAGTGAGAGATGTTACTGACAGGGAAAGGCAAGCCAGCTTGTTATATTGGATGCAACTGCTCCTATCACCCCCCATCCCCGATATCCAATATCCTCCCCACTAGCAAACACTATTTTGAGAGAGGGGGGCTGGGGAGAGCTTACTTTTCCCATAGGGGTTTACTGTGTGTGCAAGGCCATTACACCACTGCACTGCTCATGTGAGGGTAGGAGAGAGGACATAGGAGGAGACCTTGAAAAAGAACAAACAAAATGTAACTGTTCAAATTGGGACTTCAGTCAACCTGCAAATATTGGAATGTGCTTTGTCACCAACACTGAAATGCAGCCCACAAACAGATTATGCAGCCATGACTACAGTTATGCATGCAGGGTGCTGTATTCAGGGAAGATTTTACCATTGATGGGGGAATTATTCCAAGGCATGGGAAACAGTCAGTTTGGGGAAAAGAGAGAATGGCAATGCAGAGAGATAATGGGAGTCTGTGAATGTGCTTGGCACCGAGGAGGCTCAGAAATGCAAATCGTTCAGTGCACTCTTTGACTGGGCTGAGGTTTGTCCTGCTTGCTCTGACCAGCCCAACTCTCTAAACTTTTTAGACCCCAGACTAGGACTACTTCCCCCAAAACTGTATGAAATGGGGCAAGCACAAGGTGCTAAGAGGTGGTTGGGACCTGGGGGCTTCTCCATGCTTCTCACTTCTGTATGTTCCATATGTGACATGACAGACCCAACTTCTTCCCCCTGGCCCAAGTCCAAGTCTGAGTCCCTGCCCCCCCTCCCAGTCTGGCTGGATCTGTCACATATGGAGCTGCTGAGTCTTGGTGTCTAAATAATCATAAAAAGTCAAGGCAAGAAATATTATACACAGTCATCGATCACACAGTATTTATAGCCAGACCTCTCACCTGTCCCTGGGCAGGAGGACTGTCTGATCTAAACAACTTAGTCCATCCATGGCAACACCACAGCCACATGGCCCACGCCACCACTGGGACTATCAGACTAAACTGAGTCTATTGGCCACTGGCCAACTGAAAGCCAAGGGCGGGTGGTGGCTATGACTGCCTGGAGACTGGAGTGGCAATGGTCACTATTCACCAAGGGCAAAATTATGGTCTCCACTGGCAATAACCAAAGCACATGGTCGATGGGCTATCCACCACCAGGTGACCCCTCCCCCCTCCCTCTGGCACCTGGACTGTCACGGCTATTTGGGTGGGCTATCCCATTCCATTATCGTTGTTTCTTGGCTAAGGGGGCAATGCTTATTTTGACCTTCTAGTTTTTTTCCCCAAAAGCATTTACTTGCTGCGTCAGACTCGTCACCACTCAGACACAGTCATGAGTCATCACAGACTCCACCACACCTTCTCGAGACTATAAAAGTTGTTTTTTGTTTCTTCCACTCCACTGGCAATCACCATCGAGACTTGCTCAAGCAGAGCTAGAGCTGGGCTGAGTGGCTAAATCAAAGCGGACGAATGCTGGCACGTGGACTTACCGAAACGCTTCTAGAATCTTTGCTGTGGCTCCCAACACATGAAAGAAAGGGTCCCCACCTCTGACTGCCTGGTAAAGCAAAGAGACTGATTCACTGCTCTCCCTGGTCCTTTAAAGTGCCCGTGCTGGCACATCATGACACGTCACAGCTTTGTGACATCATGGTGACGAGGCTGCGTGGCTGTAAGCCAGTCGGGATGTTGAGCATCAGCACAGGGATCTACCTGGATGGCAGACGGGGTCACAGCAGTTCTCCATGAACACTGAACAGGAAGAGTGAGTGGGAAGTCAAGGATATTTAACTAACAATAAATTTATGTTTTATACTTACAGCCGCTGCCCGCCAGTAGTACCTGTGGAAATAAGGGACCGGGAGGGAGTCAGTCTAGACAGTAGACTAAGACAAAAGGGCAGGCCTAATTTCCACAGAAACACACCACTTGCCCAGCCCACACAGATACACATCACTCCTGAATGATCTGTGGTTTACTTTACTGCTTGTTTGCTAGCCTATGTAGGGCTGAGGCCGAGGTGTGGCTTGACTTCTTGACCACCGGGATGAGATCAGGATTGTGTGTTGCCCCTCACCGACACACATCTTGTTATGCACTTTGTTTTCCCCACCAAAAAATATTTCAATTTTTTTTTTTTGGTAAACCCGGCTTGTAACTGAGGAGGGCCCACCTGGAGATTTTCAGGTATCTGGGTAGGCCAGTCCGACCCTGGTCTAGATTACAGGGAGAGGTTGGAAACACTTGGGTTGTATAAGTTAGAATATCGCAGACTGAGAGGGGACTTGTATCTGGTCCATGGGGACTTTAGAAACTGATCTATGGGAATGTATTGGGCTAGGACCCAGAGATGTACAACATGATACAAGGTCACACTTACTTAAACTCAGAGGTGATCTAAATCACACAAAAAGTGTAAGTGATTTTCCCCAAGGGTGGTGATAGTTTGGAATGCCTTATCAATGAAAGTAGTGGGAAGCAAAGACATGGAAGACTTCAAGACAAACTGGATTCATACTGTACGGATAGAGAAATATATGGTTATAACCTTTAAGGTAAAAGTGAGCATTAAAGGGCAAATTGTCTAACTTGCTCTTAATAGACCAATGAGACCTGTGAGGTGTAAGGCAATCAGTCTTCCCACCTTTTTACCTTTGGTCAACATACAGAATTTTATATGGGTTTAAAAAGGCATGCTCAGCATGCTGTCTATTCACTTCTTCATACTGTGCTCTTACAGCCTGAAGTTTCACCCAGGTGTCTTCTGGTGTGGCAGGTTCTAGTGAGGTTTCCTGTATCCTACAGACACTGAAGAGTTCTTTTGATTTTTGCTCTCTAATCTTTGTCTTACTGGTCCCCAGTTTCCACATCAAGACATCAACACCATCGATGTCGACACCCCCAACAACGACAGGAATAATGCCAACAGTCGGAGTCAGGAGAAAAAAAGTAATTTTTTTTGAAGGGGGGCTTTGCCCCCTGCGCCCCCTATCTCTATATGTCCAACTCCAGGTCGGAGTTGGTTCGGGGTGGCGGTGAAACACCGGGAGTTGCCGGGTCAGCACATAACAGACCACCACAGTGAAAGATCTCGACCTGGGAAGATTTGTCACTGTGGTAGTGTTCGCTGTTGGGATGTCATTATCTGGATGTGCTACCCTAGTCCCCATACCCCTTCCTCTGGGTGAATACACACACAAAGGTCTTGGTCAAATGACTGCAGCCATACATGTATTAATGTATTTTACTTTATTGGAGTAGCATGAGCAGGTGGGAGATCTAGTCAGCCACCTCGGGACCCCACACCCCTTCCAGTAAAGAGCCTTACACCTTTGTGAGGGCGAGGGAATGATGTATCTCCTGAGTTGGTACCCAAGCCCCAGAACTGGGGATGTCATGTGGCCTAGTGGCAAGTGACCTTCCTGTCTGGTGTCATTGTGTCTGCAGGCAAGCCCAATGAGATTGGACTGTGACTCCCCCCCCCCAATTGGAGTCCAGGTCTTGGAGCCCCACAGACCTTATGCCAACCAGGGAAGACAAGCCCTTAATTCAACTCATTCCCCTTTTTCCCCTGTTCAATTGGTCTGAAAGACTCCCACTCTGCCACTACATGACTGCAACAGTCTGTGATCTATGCTAATCTGCCTCATTAACCCCTTTGGAGGTGGTGAAAAGCCCAGAAGCCCTCTGAGGGAAAACTGAAAATTCACTCCCCAACTCTTACTGTGGTCACCCATATTATGTCAAAGGGTTCCCTGTTCAACCTTGGCCAACACTAATCCCACTTTTATAATGGCGGGAGGCTGGGAGATCTTAAGAGGGAGGCAGAAGTGAGGGGGAGATGCTGGATTCATCTGTTTTTAATCCCTCATTCTCTGCCCCCTGCAAGTGCTCCAGTGCTTCATGGGTAGCCCTAGTTTTCTTCCTCTAGAGTGGAGCCAGGGCGATGCTAACACCTCCTGTGGGTGGAACCTACCTGCCTATCTACAGGTTACAGGGAATGGGACACAGACAAGATGATGTCTGCCTATCTACAGATTATGGGGGGGCACAGACAAGGGAATGTCTGCTACAATGCTTTGGCAAACAGAATTGTCTTAGTAGTCCCCGTACCCCTTCCCCTGGAAGAATACACACACACACACGTCCTGGAGAAATGACCACAGCCACATATTTATTGAGTGTATTTAACTCTACCAGAGTGGCATGCGCAGCTGGGAGGTCTTGCCAACACCTCAGGACCCTGCATCCCTTCCAGTGAAGGGCCTTATACCTTTGAGCAAGACGAGGGAATGATGTACCTCCTGAGTTGGTACCCAAACCCCAGCAGTGGGGTGGTCACGTGACCAAGTGGCAAGTGACCACATTGCCTGGTATCACTGCACCTGCAGGATAGCCCAATGAGGATAAATCACAACCCCCCTAAATGGAGTCCAGCTCTTGCAGCACCACAAACCTCATGCTGACCATGAATGACAATCCTTTCGGACAAATTCAACTAATTTCCCTTTTCCCCTTTTACCATAGATCTGAGATACTCCCAAGACACTACAGGATGGACTCAGTCTGACCTCCTTAGAAGCTCATTCCTAATGTGGCTCCAAGACCTGATATAAATAGTCTAGCAACAAGTTCCAGATTGTCATGAAAGTGCAAACCATTCTTAGTATAAAGTCCCTGGCAGGAGGTGCTAATGTCCTGGTGCCAAACAACAGCTCCTCCAATGGATTCCATGAATGGCTGCATCTCTCAATTGATGTCTATGCATGCTTTGTTCATAGTTTGAAAGTCAACTGCATGCCTCCAGTGAAGCTGCTGAATGATATGGGACCAAATCAGCTTAGTCTTAGGCCACTGTTCTCTGATGGATCGTAAGTTCTCCTTCATCCTCAGGAGCATCACAATGATTTTTCTTTCATTTTTTTTTAACATATCGAATTTTATTATTATTCCACATTACAACATGTTTTCATCCAGAACCATTACACAAGCTCATATATAATTCGTATCAATGGGTAGTCCTACAACAGATGTAAAGATCAGTAACTTAGCTTTCTAGTAACAAAGCTAAGGGGGCCTGTAGGCCCTATTTGAACAAAGGAAAAGTACCACCACAAAGTGAGAGAGATAGAAACCTTAAATGGTGGTTAATACCTTATTACCCTAAAGTCAAAGCTTACCAGGCCAGTTCTGTACAGGGTATGACCACAGATGCATCCCTAAAGACATAAGGAGTTAAGCTGTACCGTTTGGATGGGTGGCCATCAGCTGGGAGTTAGCAGGACAGGGAGGTGAGACTGAGCACAGATGTAACTGCATTTTTTTTGGTGTCTAGGGTGTTGCCCTAGCTGGAAAAAGGAGATCCTTTCCAAGATCGCCGCTTGTGCCAGAGCTGCTCTCCACATTGAAAGTGGTGGGGGAGGGGCTTTTCTCCAATTCATCAGAATCACTCATTTGGCTTCAATCAGAGCTACTAAGACCCACTTTTGGAGAGCCGGGGGAAGCATGTCAAGAAAAGAGGGGTCACCAAGAAGGAGCATGGCTTTGGAGTGCTTAATGGGTCAGCATACTACCTTAGATCAGTCCTCAAGGACCACCTCCCAGAAGGGGAGGACCTTTTGGGCATTCCCACAGTATGTGTAACAGGCCAGCTGAGGGGCAGTGGCACCTCCAGCATTTAGAATGGTTAATGAGGCTCATTTTCTGTAGTGCTGCTGGTGTTCTGTACCACCTAAGTAAGATTTTCTGCTGGATGGTCTGGCTCTTCACATCCCTATATGCCGTATATGCCAGACATAAACATTGGCTCTAAGTGTCGGCAGAGAGTGGTGCCCTTAAATCTACTTCCCACCGGGCCCTGAAAACTTCAGAGGGGTCAGGCTGTGCCTCCCTCATCATCCTGTAAAGTCTTTCTGCAATACCTCATCAGGAGGGCAACTTGTGCAGTCCATCCAACTACTGCCATCGGGGATCAGTAGAGTTTGCGAATACAACTCCATGATCAAATTGTGGATTGGTAAAAACTTCCAGAAGTCCTGGGTTGATAGGGAGAATCATGCCCATAGCTGCTCAAAGGATATTAAGTCCTGAGTATTGGGGATATAAAGGTCCTGCAGAAGTTGGATGCCCTTGCCAGCCCAGCTGACCCAGTGGATAGGCTGATCAGCAATGAGCACCCTCCTGTTGTTCCAGAGGAGGCAGTAATGCAATGGTGGACACCAAGCTTTCCTTGATGTATGGGACAACTCCATGCACTTCTTTCATGCCTTCACGGTGGACTCCATGGCAGGAGTAAGCCCATTGGGCAGCCTAGTCCCAGGAAGCAACAGCTACCTTAGTGGGGTAGCAGGGGGTTTGATCTGTTCCAAGTCCACCCAGATGGGAGGTACAGGGACGGGTACAATCAATTTGACTGCATGGGTGGCTAAGAAGACCCACCGATAGTTCTGAAAACAGGGGAGCCCTATCCCTCTCATGGTCCGGTGAGCATGCAGCTTGGTCTTACTCCATCGAGGTGCTTTCCCCTCCCAGAGTAGCTGGAAAATCAGCTTGTCTATGGTGCAAAATAATTGGGCAGACAGATTTATGGGGAGGTTATTGAATAGGTACGCCAACCATGGAAGCATAAACATATGGACAGCCTCTACCTTGCCAAGAAGAGACATGGAAGCCTACGCCATCTGTCCACTTCAGCTGACAGGGAGACAAGCGGGGGGGAGATATTGGCACTCTCCAGGTCCCTCCATCTTTTAGGGATAATCACAACCAAGTATGTAAAGGTGTCGGGAGACCAGGCAAAGTCAATGCCCTTTAGACAGTCCTTAGAGCAAGAGCTGTTGAGCAAGGCAAGGATGGTCTTCTTCTGATTGACCACTATCACAATGATTTTCCAGAGTCCCAGTGTGTTCCCGCCCATGTGAATCAGAGGACTGTTCAGTGAACTTCCCTGATTGGCTTCTGCCTTCATCCTAGGGGAAAAGTTCCTCCCAATGCATGCCTCTCTTTTCCAGCCTCTAAATCAGAACTTTATGCCTCAGGATCAATAGTTTCCTCTGGACAGGCTGATGTCTCACTCTTTCCACTGCCCAGTGGATGAAGGAATATCTACTGATAGGCTCTTACAGGATTGCCATCTACATGTGGTAAGAACATCATACCCTCAGCTGTGTAGAGAGCCACGCATTTAGCCACCAGGTCCTTCACCATATACCAGCAGCTGATACCTTTCTGGTCTGTCTTGCTCTGGCACAGTCAGACTAAGTCCCCCCGCAATCACTGTGATGTCTAAGTCCTGTAGAATCACAGAGATGTACAGTAGGTATGTAAAGATTGCACCAGTTTAGTGACCCAGAATGCCCCACAAAATGCCAAAGCAAATGTGGTCCTAAATAATGTGGGCCTCATATGGGGATCAGCAAACCACTGGGAGAGCTGCCAACACTTGTACCAGAACAACTGGCTTAATAGGTTGCCAAGGGTGTGCTTGCTTGGGACAGCCTCTACTCCACCTTCAAGGTCCTGAGTGATTGGGATCTGAGAAATCACAGACTTGGGAGAACCACAACAAGCCTGCCAGGTGTTGCCTCATAACTACCGGCATCAGACCTTGCTTTTTGGATTCCATAATATAACGGCACAGTTGGTCCACAGGAGTAGGTCACCCATTTGGCCATCCCACATCCACTTGGACTGTATGGTAATGTTCCACACCACAGCAGAAGGACACTCCAGTCTGGTGGGCTATAACATTACCTATACACTCACAGGTCTGAGGGTCACCACCTTCAATAGAAAGGGTAGGACTGGTCATGGATTCTGTACTGAGCTGGAGCCAACTCCCTGAATTTCTGCCACTGTAAAAGAGATAAACCATCAGCAATACCATTCTGAATGTCTGGAACACGTACAGCCTTACAATGGACATTCAGCAACACGCATTTCAGGACAAATATCCTCATCAGGGCAACCAACAGGCCCTTAACCCCCAACAGTCCATTTATGGTGTTCATACCTCTCAACCTCTCCTCATAAATCAGGGACAAGGCTTAAAAAAATCAACTAAGAAAGAACAAGTCTGTAACTTTTATGTTTGATATTATTTTGTACTTATAACCCCACTGTTTAGTCACAGAAACACAATTTTAGGAGGGCAGAGTAAAATTTTTAGACAAATCAGGTCCCTGAAAATCAGGGACAGTTGAGAGGTATGATGGTGTTTACCACACCCATGTTGTCCGAAAGAAATATGACCTTCTTGTCTGTCAGTTGAGAGCCTTGTAGATACAAAGCCACCATGATTGGAAAATTCCACCAATGTGATCTGTTTCATAAGTCCTGCTGCTGCCCTTGAGGAGGGCAATTCCATGGCACACAATTCACTGTTAAAGTATACTCATAGTGCTTCTCCCCGATGTGTCCATAAACAGTTCCTGCTCCTGGTCATCTACTGTCCCTGGACACATAAATACACCATTGAAATGGGCAATGAATATCATCTATACCTGCAAGTCCTCACAGAAACCCTCTGTCACTTGAATCTGATGATGAGGCTTCTCTTTGCCATATTTCATAAAAAAGGTCTTCAGTATCAGGAGGACCCTGCAGTCAAAGTTGAGGTGCCCTGCTATCTGTTCTAGCTTATGTAGGGTTACCTTGTGTGCTGCTATGACATTGCACAAAAGGCACATTAGGGAGCCAGTTGTATCATGGTGCAAGCAACATTCCTACCTCCCTGCGTCGATCTCTATGCCTAGAAATGCCATCACCAAACTTGGTGCTTCAACTTTCCCAGGGGCCTGGGGCATGCCAAAGAGACTGCACAGTTCTACAAAGGTGTCAAGCATTTTCCCACATGATGGAGAATGTACCATCTCTACAAACAAGAAAATGTTGAGGCAATGAATGATCCCCGGTTTTATGACTCCTGGACAGGTGCCCAGTGCAGGAAGGTACTGAAGTTTTTAAACACTATGCAGGGTACCAAACAACCCATAGTCATACAATTGTCCACATACTATTGGCCATCAAATTTTATCCCAAGTAAGTTATGGTTGTCCAGATGTACTGGAAGTAGTCAGAATACTGACTCTATATCCACCTTGGTCAGTAATGCCTGTAGACCTGTTGCTTGTATTGCCTTAACTATTCTGTTGAATGACACATACTGAACCATCGTGAAGTGTAGATCAATGTGGTCATTTACTGAGCCACCTTCTAGATGAGTGGATGATCATACAGAACTCTTCCAGGGCCTTCCTAGGAACGAAACCAATTGGTGATACCTTGAGATTTGGCAGGGATAGGGAGGGATAAGTGCCATTTACCCTCCCCAGCAGTATCTCTTTTTCCAGCTTGTCCCAGACCACTTACAGCCTCTCTAGCAGATTTTTAGGTTCTCAGCCTTGTAGTCCTGGTGTGGCCCAGTGTGCAGGATTCTGAAACCCACTGAGAAGCCATCTGCCAAAAGGTGGGCCACTTCATGATCCAGGTAATTTTTTTTTTCAATTCAATTCAATTTTATTTATATAGCACCTTTCAAGGCCAAGGCGCTGTACAAAAACATTCAAATGAATAAAATCCAAACATTTAAAAGTCAGCCACAACTAATACGAGTATGCTAAATCAAAAAGATATGTTTTTAAGGCAACTTTAAAGTTATCGACGGTTGGACATTCTCTCAACCAACGAGGTAGAGAATTCCACAGGGTTGGTGCTGAAAAGGCAAAGGCATGAGATCCTGATGACTTTAATCGAACCCTGGGAATCTCCAGCAATTCCTCATTGGTGGAACGGAGAGGACGGAGGGGGAAGTAGGGAATCAGGAGATCTTTCAGGTAACTGGGTCCCTGATCATGTAGAGCTTTAAAGGTTAGTAAACCAAGCTTAAAGGTGATCCGCTACCAAACAGGCAGCCAGTGCAGTTCGCGGAGCACATGCATAATATGACTGGTTCTAGAAGTCCCAGTCAAAAGCCTGGCTGCCGCATTCTGCACCAGCTGAAGGCAGCGGATATCAACCCCTGGTAGCCCTAGGTAGAGGGAATTGCATTAGTCCAGACGAGTAGTGACAAAGGCGTGGACCAATGTTGGAAGGTCCTCCAGGGGAATCAGATGTTTCATCCCGGCGATATTCCTCAGATGGTAAAAAGAGGATTTGACAATGGCTGACACCGGAGATTTCAGGGTCAGACCGTCATCAAAAATAACGCCCAGATTTCGCACCTGTGCAGAGGTAGAGAGTGGTACACCACCAAGTAATAAACCTGATGGTTGTCCAGCTCCCACACCCACCCCCGGATGACCTGGATCCACAACCAATACCTCAGTCTTATCTGGTTATCTGGATTGAGTCTCAACCAGCTTGAACTCATCCAGAGTCTTATCTCATCAAGGCAGTTATTAAGTACAGAGAGTACATCACCCTGACCGGGGAAAAAGGACAAATACAGCTGAGTATCAACTGCATAGCAGTGAATACCCAGACTGTATCGCCTGATGATTTCTCCCAATGGCAGCATATACACTGCAAACAACATGGGAGCTAAAATGGAGCCCTGTGGTACCCCACAAGGCAGGGAGTGAGCGCCAGAGGAATAAATTCCGGTGACAACTCTCTGAAACCTGTCCATGAGGTAAGAACAAAACCATTTGAGGACTGTACCAGACAGCCCACAAAAGACCCGCAGGCGCTCCAATATCACTCCATGGTCTACAGTGTCAAATGCAGCAGATAGATCAAGAAGGACCAGAATGGTATGCGCCTTTCGATCTCTGGCCATAAGGAGGTTGCTCAATACCCGGACAAGGGCAGTCTCTGTACTATGCCTTTTCCTGAAACCAGACTGGAGAGTATCATAGACATTGTGAGATATAAGGTGATCATCCAATTGCAACGCAACTGCCTTTTCAATAACCTTACCAACAAATGGCAGGTTAGAGATAGGCCGGTGGTTAGCTAGACAATCTGGGTCCAAGGAGGATTTTTTAAGGAGTGGTCAAACTACCGCCTCCTTAAGGGGGTCAGGAAAATAACCCCTCTCCAAAGACTTCCAGACAATGTCTGCAAGGATTGGGTAGATAACTTCTACACAACCTAATAAAAGTGGTGTAGGACCCAGATCCAAACTACAACTAGTTGGTCGCATTGTTTGGGTGATCTTCACAATGTCCCCGAATTCCGGCCGGTGAAAATCTAACCAGACAGACTGAGGACAAGCCACTTCTAGTCGACCACCGCAATTCCCCATAGGAGAGGTCGGACCGATGCCAGATCTGATGCCGACAACCTTATCCGCAAAAAACCGAGCAAACTCCTCACATCTTAGCTGAGAAAAAGCTTCTCTAGGCTGAAGACAGACTGGATTGCACTGTCTGTCCACAGTCCGGAAAAGCTGAGCCGGTCGATTTTGTGCAGCAGAAATCTCTCTGGACAGGAATTCTGCCTTCTTACGAGTGATTTCTGATTGATAGCTATCATAATGTGCCATCAATCTAAGCCTGTCGGCATCAAGGCCCGACTTCCGCCAGGCTCTCTCCAGCCTTCGGCCTACTCGCCTTAACTCCTTCAAGGATCCATCAAACCACGGGCTCCTTGGACAGAGGGTGAGAGGCCGAACATGAACAGGAGCAATTTTATCCAGACCATCTCCCATAGCCTTATTATAGGCTAATACAAGATCATCTGGACTCATGCATTCACCCGACAAGCTCAATAGATCCAGCACCGCCATTAGGTCATTGGGGTTAACACCCCTTAAAGGGTGGTACTGAACGATCTCCGTAGGGGAAGACCTATTAGAGGGGGCCCTAAAACTGAACCTTATGGTGTAACGGTCAGACCAACTGACTGGTTCCACCCCCAAATCAGTGATCTCCATACCCAAGAGAAAGACCAGATTCAATGAATGACCCCCTATAAGGGTGGAGGAGGTAACAACCTGTGTCAGGCCCAGCATATTCATCAGCTGGAGGAGATTTTGACCAAAATGAGAGAGTTCATTGTCGACTCAGGCATTGAAGTCACCCAGAAGTATCAGTCTGGGAAACCTCAGCACCAGGTTGACGATGAAGTCTGCAATCTTCTGCAGGAATTCTCCACCATCACCTGGTGGACGGTAGACGAGGAGAATCCCACAGCCTGCACCCTCACCCAGGATATATTCAAAGGAACTGGTGTTTCCCAATGGCACATCCACAAGGCCCAGCTCAGATTTAAACATAATGGCCACACCCCCGCCCCTACGATCCAGCCTTGGACAGTGTATCACCGAGAACCCAGCTGGAGTTACCGAGGCCAATATAGGACCTGGATTTTCATCCAGCCAGGTCTCAGTGATGCAAGTCAGATCTGATGATCCAACAAGATCAGCAATAATAGCTGTCTTGTTCTTAATTGATCTGGCATTGCATAATACCGCCAAGGCAGGATGAGCTGTCGGGGAAGACCTCGGCACCTGTCCGATTGCTTCGGAACCCTTGGGTATGGGGACAAGACAAGAGTAACCTCTATCCTGACCCCATTTTGCCCCAGGGCATCTTCTGGACCCTAAAACCCCAATCTGCCCTCCCCCTTCCTGTCCCCCACCAGGCCCAGCTCTCCACCTTCGTCCATGCCTCCTCAGGATGCCCAACACACAACACCTAAAATAGGTGTCGGATGACAGTGGTGGGCACTCAAAAGGACGTAATTCCCTGAGCTTAGTGGGGGAATAATGCCCAACCGTCATTAATCAAATCAAATATAAAGAAAACAAAAATAAAACAAAAACCTATAGATATCAAACCTATAAATAAAAACACTCTCCACTCTCTCTCACAGAGGGGGAGCAAAGTAAAACAGACAATCTAACAAAAAACTTAAAATAAAACCCCACCCAATCACAAATTAAACCCCAGCCCAAAAATAACCCAGATAACAAAAATATAATAATAAAATAACATCAAATAATCCAAAAGACACAATGTCAATGTTATCATATGCTACTGGATACTGAACCCAAACTAAAACTAAAATAACTGAGAAAAGAAAACACAGTTTGTATTTTGAAGTTCAGTGAAGCACCTCTCACGTGCAACAATCCAGCAAATTGTCAATATATTAAAAAATGTTATATACTCCCCCAATACCACCGCTCACATGGTGGGGGACCATTCATAAAATGAATCCAAACAATAGTCCATAACTATAAAGAAAATAGATGTGCACCGCACTCTCACCACCCCTAAGTCCAGGAACAGGGCAGGATCAAGGAAGTCAGTCCTCCAGCAGATCCAAATACAATCAAAAATCAAGATCCGAGTCCAAACAAGGAAAAGGCAAGATAATTTCTCCAGCAGATCAGTCACATAACAGGGATCTGAATCAAATCCAGGCAGGGAAGGCCAAAACAGCTCTCAGCACAGTCCTCCGGCAGCTAATCCTCGCAGCATGATCCAAAAACCGAAAACTCCAAGCAGGCAAACATTCAGGGGAACAGTCAGAGGCAGGCACATAAACCCATTCATTTAACAGAAGCAAAGACATCCCCAGCCGGTCGATGACCAGCAGCTACGGCTATCATTCAAGCCATGGTCTAAGCCTGCCCACCCTTACTGGAGTGGGCAGCCTTACCTCCCTACTTCTTGTTGGACTTCCTATGAAAGAGTCGGTTCCTTCTTTTTGTGGTTTTGGGTGGTGCACTGTACGCGAGGATGGCACTATCCACAGGCGATGCATTTGTGCCAAAATCTGCAGAGGCTTTTAGTAAACTTCCCTTATTAAAGCTAAAAAAAATTAGTGTGGAGGACCCAGCATTGTCAGATCTCTGTGACTAATGTGCTTTGATGACAAACCATTGTCTTTGTGAAGGAACCCCCTCCTCCATGTATGACCTCCACTAGCAGGGGTATGTCTAGAATGTCCCTCTCTATCTATGAGGTCATACTGAATGCAGTGCCCGAATTCTTCATCATATTCTAGCCAAGACATTCCCCCTGTGGTGCACAATGACCCTGTTCAAGTAATTGAACAGGTCAACACATTTTTGTGGGGCCATCTGACCAATTCCACTGCCAAAAACTTTGATTGCTGCCAGCCAATTTTTGAAGGCGCATTTCACCTTTACCTCTTTATTTTCTCCTGATCATCTTTCTTATCCTTGTTGTCCTCTTGCTTTCTTGAGTGGTTAAGCAGGGAAAACATGCCAACATACTTTCAGTTGCCCATCTGTTGCTGGACCTTGTCTGTCAAATGGAAACCCAGATAGTGACCTGGGAGAGCCACCACAGCCACTGCCTGAGGTGCTGTACTGCTACTTGAAGCACCTATGGCTACCTGGACTGCTCCTCTCTCTTACTGCAGATTCTGGACAGAAGCAGCAAAACCAACCTAGAGGTCCATGAGCCTATCCAACTTCTACTCCATGGCGGATGTTTCACAGCACCTGTGTCCCTTGGGAAGGGGCCCAGCAGGTCAGGGTTCACCAGTGCCAACCCAGATGTGGGGTGGTAGTTTGTCCCCATCTCCTCAGCATCCAAATCTGTACCTTTTAAGTCCAGATTTTTGGACCCATTTTTGAGCTTGGCCAGAGGAGACGTCCCATGAGGAGCTCCACTGAAAACTTGACACACCAGTTTTTTTAACTCATCATCTAACAACTCTGAAATCCTTGTCTTTGTTTTACCTTCTTGTGGTTTTCTGTGTACCTAGTTGTAGGTGCTGCAGGTTCATTCACTGGCTGCTTCCACTTCTCCAGTGAATGGATCCCTTTCAGAGCATTGGCCACTCTATACATGTTTCTTGTCATTTGTACCCTTTCTTTTCATATAGCACCTTCATCTGTGCCTCTGTGGTCACTGTTATATTTCTAGAAGTGGTCTTACTCTTGCTGAGTATTGCACAGGAGTTGAAATGACAAACTACTTCCCCAAAAGGAAGAATTTGCTAATACTTTACTGTACCTATAACCCGGACACGTGGGAGGAAGGTCTTGCTGTGGCTGTCTGGTTGCTCACCAACACTCCCCTAATACACCCAGTAAAAAGATTTGTGTTTTGTAATTTATATTCCATAAGGAAATAAAGTGAGGGACCCTGTGAACCCTACATGTATGCTCAGCCTTGAAATAGGCAGTGCACTATTTAGCAGTTTCCCTAATCGTAGGTAAAACCATGCTGGCAGTAATATCTGCTTTAAGATGAACCAGCAGGAATGGCTATCACATACCTGAAAATTAAGGCAAGTAAGATAGCTTTCTTAATCTTAGAATTGTGGCTTTGCCCTCGTGAAACTGTAAGGGTTTATTGATACTGCAAGTACGTTGCTGTATGCTGCTTTCACTTTCATTTCATTTTTATTTTTTATACCAGTAGGCTGATGCCACAAATGCCCATTTTCAGCAGTGACAAGTTGACACATGAATCACAACAGTACAAATAATTAAACTGTGATAAATATACAGTGCAATACAAATACTATACCTACCTTATGCAACATACATCACAAACATGTGCAAACATTCCTTTTCTGGAGCCAGTCCCTTTGTCTGACTTTAAATGTGTGAATGATGGCACAATTAAAATGTCACAGAGAATCAAATTATGGAACATGGGAGTTGCGTACAATATAAATCTTGGATTGGACAATTTAAAAAAAAGTACATTATAAGGCCTTCTGCTTTGAGAGCTGGTGTCCCATGCATTGTTACTCCTATTAAACAAAATAGAGATAAGATAATGGTAGATGGCCCAGTTTATTTTTCTGCAATAAAGTGGCCAGTCGTGGACTATATTTGCTTTCTAAATGAGTCACCAAGCAATAACATAAAGAATACAATAATGAGTAGATATAGGAAGATTAGTAGGGAACCAAACTATTTTACTGCAAGTAACTCATATTTTGGACATAGTGCTCTCATTGACCGCTGAGTAAACTGGTAGTCCATAGTCCAGTATTGAAAGTAAGAGACTATGAGCTAGCAGTGTATAGGACTCTAGGATTAAAAATCTTAATCCTGTATACCAGGCCCACTCTTTGGTGAATTGTCTTAACAAAATGCCTCAAATGTGGCTCAAATGACAGACTTCTATCTATAAGTACACCCAAATACTGGAAGTAATCAACTTGTTCAGTTGGGTTGACACTAAGGTCAAGAAGAGAAATATTGGATTCTCTTACCATCCTGGGACCAGAAAAAATGTATTAACTTAGTCTTCTTAGAATTCTACCATTTTTGAGACAGAAGTCTAGACTGAAATTGATTAAAAAGAAGATCCCCTCAGCCTTTTATTCTATTTACCTGTGTGGTTTGTAGGCATGAACAATGATTGCCACTATTGCCCCTGCCTAATTTCATCAGAATAGAAATTCTAAAACAGGCAGTAATTTTACTGTATTAATGCTGTAGCTGTTCTGTGAAGTCTGTATGTTCATGTTTTATTCTGTATGAAACTCTTCAAGGCATAGTAAGTGTCTTGCTATTTTCTGTAGTTTAAATTACATCTGAGTTAGAAAAAATGCTTTTAGAGAATACAGGGACTTCATAGAACATGTAACTCAACTGAATGAGAATATAACTTATGCAGGCTTGTGCAAGTATGCATCATCAACTCCCATTATGTCTTGCATGGGTGAGGTCATGACCTTTACAAAGGAGATAAACAGGTTTACACACCAGGGCAAAACAGAGTGAAGTAATCTCATTTATATTTAGATTAGGACAGTGGTTCTCAAATGGTGAGGCCAGCCTCCCTTGGGAGGCCCCAACCTGTTCCAGGGGAGGCTCAAGCAAGTCTGAAAAAATACTGTATTTAAATTTTGGGTTTTATATATTTTGTGCGAAGAAATGAAGCAAACTGAAAGAGGATAATAGTAGGTGAGTTTTGTGTATTTATTTACTAATAGCTGACAAGGGAAGGTGAATGAGCCAAGGCTCATTTCAGGTGTACCCGGGGAAGGGTAGGGTGTGAATACATTTCAAAAGGTAACTGCAAAACAATCAAGAAATACACAGTGAACAATAGTGCAAACAAATATGAACAATAAACTAATAATGAGTGGTGGTAGTTGATCAATTTGTAGACTGATGGCAGAACAGCTCAAATACAAGGGTTGAGCATAGAAGTGCTAAGAGCAATAGCAGGAAGTAGCAAAGCAATCCCAGAGAAGTTGCTTAGGAGCAGGGATGGAGGGGGAGAGGCAAAGTATGTAGGAAGGTTATTTCATATAGAGAGGAAACAGAGAAAGTAGTCTGACCCATGAAGGTACTGTATCAAGGGTAACAATGGTTCAAGAATGAAAGTAGCAAAGGACGTAGGCTGGCCTGGGGGTGGTGGGGGTTACAATAAGCTGAATAATAATATTTGTTGCTGTATTTATTTGTTATTCAGATGACGCCATTGGGCACAGAAGCTCTTTTTCAAAGGTTCCACGTCAGTATAAGACAAAGAACTGAATGTGAGCCAAGTATTCAGAGGGGTTACAATTTATTCACGGGGTACTGCACAAAGTACAGTATGTTATTTTTCTTTGGGGAGGCCCAAGATTTTTTCAGTTTTTGGGGGAGGCTCAAAATCTTTTCCATGGATTTGGGGAGGCTCACTGTGACAAAGTCTGAGAACTATTGGATTAGGATAACATTAGGGGGATGCAAGAGAGGGAATCATTGTTCGTGCCTACATACTACACAGATATAGAGAAAATAGGCTGAGGAAAATTCCCTTTTAAAGTCAGTTTGAACTCTATTCACTGCTTCTCAAATATCATGATCTGAATATAGGACGACCACATCATCTGTGTACAAAATAACTTCAGATAGTTAACAGGATGGGGAATAGAATTTAAAAACAAAGAATAAAGCAACGGACCTAGAACAGAGCCCTGTGAGACTCCACAATTGATGAGAAGAGAATCTGAATAACAGCCTAAAACTGAAGTTTTATGAAATTTCCCTGTGAGGTATTTCAAAAACCATTCTGTGACATGTGAAAAATGACATTATATTAAAGCTTTTGATAGCACCTTATGATCAACAAGATCAAAAGCCTTGGCAAAGTCCACAAAAATAGCTGTGGCATGATGCCTCTTATTAAATGCACCATGCATGCTGTGGGGAACTTCACTATGGCTGTTTCAGTACTATGAGAGGCACAAAACCCATGTTGAGCACTGGTGAGAATATTGTATTTATCAAATAAGCAGTAACCTACTTGAAAACTATCCTTTCGAGAAATTTAGATAATGATGCCAACAGAGAAATGGAACAAGAAATGAAAACTAACTGCTTTCCATTTCTCAGGAAAAATTCCAAAAAACAAAGAATGACTGAAAAATTAAAGCTAAAGGTTTAACTAAATCAGAAATAATCAATTTTAAGATTCTATAGTCAACATTATCCATACCAATATTAGGGTGAGGACCCTACTTCAAAACATAATCTGTAACCATTTTAGATGAAATAGAACAAAAATAAAATTGGGGTTGATTAGTTCCTACCATTCTCCCATAACTAGCATCTGGCACAGACTGTGAGGAGCAGAAGTACCAGCAGCAACATGATCTAGAGAAGATACGACTCCAACCAGCGGCACAAGAGCAGGTAAGTGGCTTGGGTTTAACTGGGACTGCAGGACTGGGTTACACATTGAATTTCAAATTAATAGCCGAATTTAAACAGGGGGAGGATATGGATGCCTTTTTAAATTCTTTTGAAAAAGCTTGTATTCAGGCTAAAATTCCTAGAGAGTCCTGGAGCTTCCAGCTATCCCCACTACTTACCAGAAAAGCTTGGGATGCATTGGGTCAAATGGACAATGAGGACAGTAATAATTACAGCAAACTAAAAGCTGCACTGTTAAAAAAGCTTGAATTAACTGCTGAATCACACAGAGCTAAATTCCGTAAGCTCAGGAGAAGCCCTGATATGAGCTATGAGGAGCTAGCCATGAAATAACGTCTGATTTTAAAACATTGGTGGGGAAGGAATTGAGGCAAACTCGTTTGATAAAATTGAAAATGTGATTTTATTAGAACAGTTTTATTGGGCTTGCCCAGCAGAGCTAAAAACGTGGCTAGAGGACCGAGATTCCAAAACAGTGCAAGAGGCTGCTGAACTCTCGGACTGCTATGCCAAGAGTAGACCTGCTCTGAGAGCAAATGAAGTGGATGTCGCAGTGCAGAAAGGGAAAAGGGTGCCTTCAGGGCAGCTAAAACCCTTACTGCCTCCACCGAAACCAGTTAGCCCCAGGTTTCAGAGAAAAGATTTCTCTGAGAGAAGAAATGAATGTTGGTTGTGTAAAGAAACTGGACATATTGCCAGACAGTGTCCCAAAAAGGTGAGCAATAATACACAATCGGGGTGCTAGAAAAGAAGAGGGTTGTTTGTGTGTCCCTGGAAGCATGCCGGTGAACATGAGGGAAGACATGCACCTAATCATGGTAAATGGTGTACAGACACAAGGGTTAAGGGACACAAAGGCATCCCTGACATTGGTAAAAGGGGATCTGGTACAGCCTGGTTAGCTTATACCCAATAAATACGTCACTGTTCAGGGGTTCACTGGTGAAGGGAAGCATTATCCCTTGCTAGTGTTCTCTTAGACTGGGGTGAAACAGGGGGAACTGTGCAACAGGTGGCTGTAGCCAAAACGTTAGCAGTGGATATGATCCTGGGCAACAATATAAAACAGGGGATGGTATGTGCAGTTACCCATAGCCAAGTGGCAAGGGAAAGTTGTAGTTCCCTGAACTCCACAGAAGCCCTTGTGGAAACCACTGAAAGGCTGGTTACCCAGCCTGTGTCTCCTGATATGGAGATTAGTGAAGAGGGGGTAGAAATGTTCCCAGTAGTAAGTAACCACACTGCTACAGAGGGTTACTCTGAAGAGGGAGGGGTGACCCATTTTCAGATGGTTGGGACTGACAGTGATCCTGAGTGCCCTGATGCTAGTGCTAGGGACCCTAGTTTAGCGACTGAAGGGGACCTGTCTCATGCCTTAGGAATGTGTGAGGGGTTTGCAGCTGCTCAGAGAAGTGAGCCTAGTTTAAAAATGCTGAGGGCTTGGGCAGACTTGGATGTCACACAGGGAGGTGATGGCAGACAAGGTTTATTGAGAAAATAGACTTATGAATACTCAGGCAGTACAGACGGAGAGATGCTAGGCAGGCAGCTTGTTGTTCCCCAAGGGTATCGTGAGCAGTTGCTCAAGATTGCACATGATATTCCCTTGTCCGGTCATCTGGGAATCATGCGCACAATGCAGCGGTAGGCCCAGAATTTCTACTGGCCTAATTTCACCCAGCAGGTGAAGGAGTATTGCAGGTCTTGTCACCGGTGCTAAGAAATAGGGAAGGCAGGCAAGAAGACCCAAGCCACCCTGATTCCATTATCCATAGTGGAGGAGCCATTCCAGAGGGTAGGAATGGATATTGTAGGGCCTTTAAATACCCCCAGCTCCTCAGGGAAGAGATTCATCCTGACTGTGGTGGATTATGCCACCCCGTACCCAGAGGCAGTTGCCCTATCCTCACTGAGGACAGACAAAGTGGCAGATGCCTTACTTGGGATTTTCTCTCATGTTGGGTTTCCACAGGAGGTAATCACCGATCGAGGGGGTTCCTTCATGTCAGACCTGATGAAATGTTTATGGAAGAAGTGTGGGGTGGTGCAGGGATGCACAACACTGTATCATCCACAAGCCAATGAACTTGTGGAAAGATTCAATGGTACCCTAAAGTTAATGCTCCGGGCGTTTGCTGAACAGCAGGGGAGGGACTGGGAGAAATACCTTCCTCACCTGTTGTTTACATACAGGAAGGTGCCCCAAGAGTAGACAGGATTTTCTCCCTTCGAACTCTTATACGGATGCCGGGTACGTGGGTCCCTAGACATGATCCGGGAGGACTGGGAAGGCAAGCATGCCACCCAGGGAACTCCCATTGCAGATTACATCCTTAGGTTTAGGGAAAGGATGAAGGAGCTTATGGGGTCAGCCCAGAGCAACCTAGCAGCTGCCCAACAGAAATAAAAAGTGTGGTATGACCTCAGAGCCAGAGCAAGCTCATACATGGTGGGTCAGGAAGTCATGGTCCTTATTCTGGTCTGGAAAGACAAGCTGCAAGCTGAGTGGGCAGGACCGTACAAAGTGGTTAGGAAGGTAAATGACGTGAACTGCATTGCGGAGTTACCTGACAGAAGACAGACAGAAAGGATGTACCATGTCAACGTGATGAAGCCACATGCAAATAGGGCTGACATGGTGTTTGTAGTGTGTAGTCATGGGGAGGGGACGGATGAAGGAGACCCCCTTCTGGATTTGCTGGAAGAGAGTAAGCAGGAGTCCTCTATGGAGGCAGTAAAATTCTCTTCCCAGCTGACCCCGGGCCAGATCCAAGAAGTAAGGTAGGTTTTAGCAGACTTTGTTCCATTGTTTAGCACCAAGCCTGGACTAACCTCCTTAGCAACACACGATGTGGAGACAGGGACACAGACGCCCATATGGCGGACAGCATATTGGGTGTCAGAGGCTGTCCAAAAGGACATTAGGAGGGACGTGGAGGAGAAGCTGGATTTAGGGGTAATCCAGAGATCCCACAGTCTCTGGATCTCACCTGTAGTCCTTGTACCCAAGCCAGATGGCTCAACTCATTTCTGTGTGGACTATCGTGGACTGAATGCAGTCACGAAGTCAGACGCCCACCCGATGCCTCAGATTGTCGAACTCCTGGACATGTTGGGAGGGGTGCCCTACCTTACGACCATTGATCTGACAAAGGGATATTGGCAGGTAGAGTTGACAGACAGAGCTAGAGAGAGGTCGGCCTTCATCACTCTGATAGGCTTATTTGAGTTTAAAATAATGCCTTTCCGAATGAAGAACACCCCGGCCACTTTCCAAAGTTGGTGAACCAGGTGTTAAATGGTGCTGAGTACACCGTGGCATATCTAGTTGACATTGCCATCTTTAGTACCAGCTGGGAGGAACACCTATCCAACCTTAGGGAAGTGCTGGGCAGGATACAGGGGGCTGGGCTCACTGTCAAAGCTGAGAAGTGCCAGGTGGCCATGGGGGTAGAGGCATACCTCGGGCATGTGGTAGGCCGGGGACAGCTCCGTCCTTACCAAATGAAGATAGAGGTGATCCAGGCGTGGCCCAGACCAGAAACACAGAAGCAGGTCAGGAGTTTTCTAGGGACAGCAGGGTACTACAGGAAATTTGTACCCAATTACAGTGTCCTGGCTGCTCCCCTATCTGACCTGACAAAGAAAAGGATGCCAAAGAAAATTACCTGGAGCCCAGCCTGTGAGGAAGCATTTTCCAAACTAAAGGGGTCACTGTGCAGTGCTCCTGTTTTGGCAAGACCTGACTATAGCAAGACCTTTATAGTTCAGACTGATGCCTCAGACATGGGTATTGGGTCAGTACTGAGTCAGACATCTAGCCAAGCAACAGATTACCTAGTAGTGTACCTGAGTAGGAAGTTACTTCCCAGGGAGCAAGTGTACTTCATGGTGGAAAAGGAGTGTCTTGCCATAATGTTGGCCCTAAAGAAATTAGAGCCATACTTGTATGGGAGCATTTTGAGGTGCAGCCTGACCACAACCCCCTGGTTTGGCTGACATAGATGGGGAAAAACAATGGCAGATTGCTAAGATGGAGTCTTGCTTTACAAGGGTATGATCTGATAATCCTGCATAGGGCTGGAGCGAAAAACCAGAACTTAGATGGGCTGTCTAGGGTCTATGAGGAGTGAACTGATTTGGGAAGCTCATCCCATGCAGGGGATAGACCCCCCAAATTCAGTCTAGGTGGGGAGGATTGTGACGTGGACAGCCAGTTCTGAGTGCTGCAGTATCAATATTTGTAATATCAAAAAGGGTTATGGACTGTCTGTCATGAAAGATGCTGAAATCTGGTGCTTTTGGAGTGACCTCACCCCCCCCCCCAGGTTTCAGTTGAATGATGAAAGCCATGAGAAAATGCTGAAACAGCATGTGAGATCACACACATACTAGTTTTAGACACCAGGTGTTACATGGCAGGCCAGAAGCTAATTACAGACTTTTCTAAGTTAATTATAGATGTTGTTGTTAAGAGGGAAATCGTAAAAAAAAGTTTCTGATGTTAGAAGGGAAAACCAGGTTTAGCAAAATGGTGCGAAGTTGTAAATGTTCCTCTGATGCCTGTGTGAGACAGGATACTGATTAAGATGAAAGAGATGTCATTTGAAGAGCATCTGAGTTTTGCTGAGGTTGCAGACTTTAATACTTGGAAAAGACACCCTGTTTTTATATAAATATATTGTTTATATATTCTGACAGGGAGGAGCTAGGTGATCTCATGCAAATAGGTGGGGAAAACCAGCTTTTTAATTATTATTCTGTTTTCTTTCAGAGACACTTTTATCTAGACTCTGACAAAGAAACATCGGTGAGCATTTTAAACAGGTATTTAGAAAGAGAGTCAACTCTAAGTAGTGTAAGTAAGAATTGCACTAAGACCTTGTTCTTTTAAAAGAGTTGAATATCTTGTGATATAATAGTTCTGTATTTTGTGTTTTACATATTTTTATCTATTTTAGTAAAACTCTTTTTAGAGCATACTTGGTATGTCTTTGAATTTCTTTCTTTTGTCAGAAAAGTATATATGGTTATAGCAGACACTAGGCATAAGCTTGAATGGTGATACCAAACTGGAAAGAGAACCGTTTTAAATCTGAGGTCTTTATTAAAGTTTTTAAGGGTTCTTTACTGTACACCTGGTTAGGTGCCCATAGGCAAAGATATCTGGCCCCTGGAAGACAGAATTATCTGAGCCTGTGCATTGGGTGCGCTAGCAAGAGGTTCACGGTTTGAATCCCTCCAAGAATTGAGACCAAAGGTTGATCCAAACTCACAAAACAGACAAGAGGGTTACCTTGTTCTGTTAAACTGTTCAAAAGACTGCTCTCGGAGGTTGGCACTTTGGGAGTAGAGGGATTACCTGCTGAGTGGGTTTGTGACACATGGAACATATTTTACCACATGGCCAGGAGTGTAATAAGGCATGAGGCCTTGGCTGAGTGTCTTTAGCCCCTGATGTGTGGTAAAATATGTTCCGTGCACACACCTGGAGTGTCTTATTGCACTTATAAAATGGTCTCTTATATTTATTTACATTTGTACAGTTAGAAAAATCTTGTTTGTAGAAAAAAGTTTAATGCTGTTAATCTATCATAAAGTAGTCCTTCCACGGACATTGTGTTAATATTCATGAGGTCATCCCACCCCAACCCACGATGTGCTGGCAATGTTCCTCATCCTGCACACAGACTGAGAGTATCTGGCTACAGACACAGCCAACAGCATGTTGACTTTGCCAACTTACACATGACTCTGCACCTTGCTCGCTCACTGTCACTGTCTTTGCCTGCACCACGCTCCTCACCTCTCTCTCGCGCACTCCCACTGAACTGAATGGGCAACTGTGCTTTCTGCTCCCAAGGACTGTCTATTCCAGACAGACTCACACACACACACATACACACACACTCACACACACACACACACACACTTGCTTGATTCCCCACAGCTCTGTGCTATACCTCACTCTCTGGTCCCCCTCCATGCCTACGTCTCTGCAACCCTACTGCTGCTTGTTGCCAGATGCTGTCCTGAGCTCCGTTTGCATTGTTTGGATGGTGAGGGGCAGGGGATGGGAGGAATTACAGCACAGCACAGCACAAAACCAAGATATCCAAAACAGAGATGTGATTGCAGACACTTATCACTGTGTCTTTCCACCTGCCTCTCCAAACCACCACGCTCTGCTCACCATCTCTCTCTCTCTCCCCCTATACACACTGCCCCAGCAGCAGGGGACTGCACCTCTCTCTCGCTTTCTCTCTCTCTCTCTCTCTTGCTCTCTCCAGGTGGATTACAGCACAGCACAACACCAAACCAAGTTAGTCCAAAACCCGCCAGAGCAGCACAGGGGAATAGACATGAGGAGCACAGGCTTGGAGCCCGGGGCACTTAAATCTGCCAAGAGGATAAACACCATTAATTAAAATGGAAACTCAGTAAATCCTTGTTGCCACCCGCCATCCTGATTTGAATGAAGTCCGCAATTATTTGTGATACAATCGATGTTAGCGAGAAAAAAACAATGGTGGCATTTTTAAATGCCAGCGTTCTAACACTTCGTGATATTTGCCTTTTTACTGATGTCCTTTTTTTCCCATGCATGGAACATATTTCATGAATGGTGAGCTAGATTTCTGATTGGCTGGTTTAGCCTGCCCATTTTATAAATCTGGATATTTCATCTGTAATCCCCTTTTACACATTGTTTAAACATAATCATTGTCAAGCTAAAAACTGATAACCCTATGATATCTACACGGTAAAACACTCATGGTGTTTTAAACCATCTCAAACATGATGAAATCTATGTTGTTCTTTAGTGCATAGATTTTATTTAATTTTTATTTGTAATGCCAGAGAGCAAGATGAGCTAATAAATGCAGCTATGGGACTGTGTACAGTACAAACAACTGTGTGGATTTCTCTCAGGGAACAACTAACATTATATTAATTTACCATTTTTGTTTCTATATAGCTTTTTCTCCCTTTGGGACTCTGGGCAGGAGCAGCTGTGGGTCTCTCTCAGAGGATCTCGATCCACCCTGTTAGCTTCAGGGCTTCATTTAGCCTGCCTCAGTGCCTCATTTTCCATTTTCTCCCCTTTAATCCTTGGACAACAGAACATGGTTGTGCATACACATAGAGGCATGCATGAGCTCCATGACTCTGGTAACAGCCCCTTCTTCCCACCCAGATTAATCCCTGGTCTCCCCTGTGGCTTGACACTGCTACCTGACCTCCACCTGGTGGCAGCCAAGAACCAGGAAAACCCATGTCCCTTCCCAGCCCAATCCAGCTCCTCTTCCCCCCCCGATTGACCCTGAATATCTCAGGCTTGATCCCGAACCTGGGTCCCCGGTGTAGGAGGAGGTAAGGAGTCCAGTGCCTCAGCTCTCCACACCAGTGGATCATCCCTTTCATCTACCATTTTTAAGCACATAAAAAGATGCTTGTTCAGCATTTTTAACCCCCCCAAATAAAAGTCTTTATCAATTAATCTGAACTTATCCTTGTTGAAATTCAGCCAGTTTGAAGAAGATTACAAGCAACGTGTGTCAACTGTAAGAGGGCTGACAAAATGCTTGTGTGCATCATAATAAGAGAGGATGGGGTCACCAACAGGTCAGTAACTCTGATAAGGCCCTGTCTGGAGTTCTCTGTACAGATCCAGCATCCTTAATACAAAAATGACACAGAGACAGCCAAGCAGATGTAATCTTGGGTTCAGGATTGGAAAGGAAATGGGTCACTAGGGGCCTGGCCAGAGGAAGGTTTAAGTGTCCACTGACAGCTGCCCTCCCTTGGGGAGAGGGTTTACACATCATGCTGATTGGCTGCCAACTGAAGGAATCTAGGTGGCAGCACAGTGAGACAGAAGGTGAAGGGGTTCTCATGCCGAGATGCCAGGTTGCATCTCCATGGAGATGGACTATGCACCTCACATGATTGCATATGCCTGGATCCCAGAGGAGAAAGTGGAGGATAGACATAGAAACATAGAAACATAGAATTTGACAGAAGATAAGGACTGCTTGACCCACCTAGTCTGCTCATTTCCCTACCTAATGCATAGGCTGCAGATCCTAGTTAACCAACAGCCTACTTCCTCCTACCCCCACTAGAATTGCCTTAAGTCTGTCCCATGCATTCTTCGACTCCCCCACTGTTTTTGACTCCAGTACCCCCTCAGGAAGGCTGTTCCATGCATCCACAACCCTCTCCATGAAAAAATACTTCCTCACATTTCATCTGAGCTGTCCCCCCTCTATCTTCAAATTGTGCCTCCTTGTTCTTGCACATCTCTTTTTCTGAAAGATGCTACCGTCTTGGACTCTGTTGATTCCCTTGATGGACTTGAAAGTTTCTATCATGTCCCCCCTCTCACTCCTATCCTCGAGTGTATACATATTAAGCTTCTTTAATCTCTCTTCGTTTGTCTTCTGGTGTAGACCCTGCACCATTTTTGTTGCCCTCCTCTGGACAGCCTCCATCCTGTCTATGACCTTGCGGAGATGGGGTCTCCAGCACTGGATGCAGAACTCCAGATGGGGTCTCACCAACTGTCTGTACAGAGGGATAACAACTTCTTGTTTTCTACTGGTGATGCCTGTCCCTATGCATCCCAGTATCCCTCTAGCCCTCCTTACTGCCTTCTAACAATACTTGCCCACCTTAAGGTTGTCTGATATGACTACCCCAGGTCCCTTTCAATTTCTGCAGTTGTTATTAACTCACCCCCATTGTGTACTCTTTCCCTGGATTTTTGTTTCCCAGGTTTATTACTTTGCACTTCTTTGCATTGAATCTAAGCTGCCATACATTTGACCATGCCTCCAACCTTGCCAAGTCCCTTTGCATCCTTTCCACCCCACTTTCTGTATCAACCCTTTTGCAGATCTTTGTGTCTTCAGCAAAGACACATACTTTTTCTTCCAGTCCCTCTGCAATGTTACTTATAAAGACATTAAAGAGAACTGGTCCCAGTACTGAACCCCATGGTACCCCATTAGTAACCCCCCTTTCTTCAGAGTAAACTCCGTTTACTATTACCCTCTGTATCCTGTAGTCCAGCCAATTTTTTACCCAGGCTACCACGTTCGGACCCACTCCAAGGCTGGCTAACTTGTATATTAGTCTTTTGTGTGGGACTGTGTCAAATGCCTTGCTAAAGTCTAGGTTGGCCATGTCCACAGCCCCTCCCTGGTCTACTACATTGGTTACCCAGTCAAAGAAACATATTAGATTCATCTGACATGACCTTCCTGGTGTGAATCCATGCTGCCTTGGGTTCTGTGCCCCACTGGCCTCTAGGAACTCAACAATTATTTCCTTTAGAAGTGATTCCATTATTTCCCCACCACTGAGGTCAAACTAACAGGTCTGTTGTTTCCTGCCCCTATCTTGCTCCCACTTTTGTGAAGGGGAATCACATCTGTCCTCCTCTAGTCCTCCGGTACCAGACCATCCTCCCATGATTTGTTAAAATGGGAGGTCAATGGTATCACTAGTTCTACCCTTAGTTCTTTTAGAATTCTTGGGTAAATCCCATCAGGCCCCATTGCTTTGTCCACCTTCAGTTTTAAGAGTTCATTCAGAACCCTTTCTTCTGTGAATGGACTGGAATCGACCTTCCTATCTAGAGTGCTTCTATTCTTTGATTTAGGTACCCCCCTCTTATTTTGTAAATACTGAGCAGAAATATTCATTCAGTATCCCTACTTTTTCACTGTCATCCACTGCCCACTCTCCCTTCCCTTTAGTAAGCCTCACTATCCCTTCCTTCATCTTTCTTCGCTCCTTAATATATCAATAAAAGGTTTTATCCCCCTTATTAGCTGAGTTGGCTATCTTTTCCTCAGTTTATACTTTTGCTAGTCTGACTGCTTCCCCATTTCTGTCTGCTTTAACTGGTACAGTTCTCTGTCTTGCTCGTTCTGTGTTTCGTTATACTTCCTGAATGCTACCTTTTTCTCCTTAACCTTCCCCGCCACCTCTTTTGAGAACCATAGTGTTCTTTTCCTTCATTTTGCTTTTTTGATTTGCTTCACACAAAGGCTTGTTGCCTCCATGATGGCTGTTTTGATTTTTCCACATTGTTCCTCCACCACTCCTTCTTGCAAGTTTGCTAGTGCTTTTCTGAGACAATCTCCCATTTTCCCAAAGTCAGCCCTCCTAAAGTCCAACAATCTTGCTTTTGTATGGCTCAACTCTTTGGCTGTGTTTATCGTGAACCACACTCTTTGGCAGTCAGTTGTTCCCAGATGGCTACCCACTTCTAAATCTGAGATCCTTTCTCCATCCCCATTTGACAGTACCAGGTCTAAGATTGCTCCCTCCCTAGTGGGTTCCACCACTAGCTGTCTGAGTCATGCCCCCTGAAGGGCATTGAGAATAAACTTGCTTTTTGATGTGGTTGCAGCTAGGGTGCTCCAGCTAATGTTTAGCATATTCAGGTCCCCCATTAACAAAATCCCCCCTTTTTCTTCCATTCTAAGGATGCCTTCTATCATTTCCTTGTCCATTTCCTCCCCCTGAGTTGGGGGTCTGTATACCACCCCTGTGCAAACTGTGGTGCCATAACCGGTCTCCGGGGTAACCCACAGTGCCTCCTCTACTCCCTGTTTATCCTTTAGTTCCGTTGCTTTCTTCAGGCCACAGCTGGGTGATGGATGGTCCCCCTCAGGCTCTGCACCAATAACTGGGTCATTCCAAACAAGCCCTGTGACAGATGATGCATCGCAATGGGGGAGGTCACAGGGTAGCTGGGTGATGAGGCTGTGGAGACTGGTCAAGATAGGGGCCAGCTAGTGGGTGAGTAAAGAAGATAAATTCAGGATTGAAAAAGCTCCTCTCTGCTGTCCAGTGTTACACACTTTCCACAGGGCACCCTTGCTGGTCCCACGAAGGTAGTCAGCATAAACTCTCCACTCACCTCCTTGGCTGGCTGCCATCTGACTCATGCAACTGCAATATCTATATACAAGTTTATTGATTCAGTAGTTGTGCGAGGTCTCTGAACATTGCAGAAGTGCACAGTTAGCAAAACCCTTTTGTGATTTTAAGAGACATCTCACAACTACTAAATTGATATACCAGCAACATATTAATACTGTATTTACATAAGTCAGACTGTGGCCATCCATAGAGGTTATGGAGGGTTGGTGCTGGCCACCACTGCTGGACTGGTATGCCACAGGACACCAGGAACGACTTTTATGGGGACATGGAGAGGAGGATGATGCCACTGGACAGCAGGGGGGGGGGACTTTAATGGGAAGAGGAGATGAGCAGGTGCCACTGAACTTCAGGAAGAACTTATGGAGACATGGAAGGGAAGGGGTTCCCCTCTGAAAATGACATATTTTCCTACTATTCCATATACAGTACATGTATTTAAAAAATGTTTCATTGAGAGACAGCTTAGTTTATGCAGGTCTCCTGACTAGAAGATGAGCCCATCTGAGATATGCAGTTACTTCCAAGAGTGACAATGGCTTACTGGGGCCCAGTCATGAGGTGTGTTGCTTATTGGATGTCTGGTCAGCAGACAGCAAGCCTGAAGGTGAGATAAGGAAAGCATGCAGAGCAGATGGGCAGTGGCTACCAATAGCAGAAGAGAAAGTACAGGAGTAGTGATTGAAACAGTGCAGTTTGGGGAATAAGTAACATATGGAAATAATGTAAACATGTATATAGGTTTTTGTCCTTTGGCAAACAGTCCCCAGTGACCTAGGATCTTTCCAAGCCAAGTTGACAGTCCCAGACCCCCCCCCAGGTAATCATGGGTATAGCACTGCAGCAGATCCCTTGTGGCCTTGTAACCTATTAAAAAAAAAGAAAAGAAATAACAGTAAGGAGTCTGAACCCAACATGACCCATAGAAACCATATCTCCAAATAGCTGGATAAATGGACTCAGATCAGCCAAGACACAGCATAAATCACAATTTACTAAAGAATAAAAGAAATACCAGTCAGACCTTCCACTCTAAGGCAACACACCAGGGTGTGTAAATAACTTATTTTGAATATTTTGGGCAAATGTTATATTTGGTCTTCCAGATTTTCAGGTACTAGTATTCATTATTTGTATTTGGTTGTAAGGGAGACATGAATTTAGAAAATAAAAAGGAAAATAACAGCCCCACCTTCTTCCACAGCCCAGATCCTTAACCACAAGGCCCCCACCTCCCACCCTCCATTAGAAACCTACCCCTCCTCCTCCTCCTCCCCAGTACCCAAAATTCAATATTTAAGGAGTTACAACTTCCATGATGGGAGACTGGCAAAAGCCATGATATGTCAGTTTCACTATACAAGCTAGCAGGCCTGGGAGCACTTTCATTCTTCAGAAGGCCAGCCATGGAGGATGGTGTGTTTGTGGCAGCTGCTTTCCAGTTGATTTAAGAATTGAGTGCTAGGAGGAGGGTGGTTGGAGGGTACTGCAAGGGTGGGTGTATGGGAAATTACTATTCTTTTAGTGCAAATGAGTGTTTTGATGGCAGCCGGCCATGACAGTGAGAGGGTTGTAATGGTCACCCATTCTGGGAGTTGGTGGGATTGAGTTCCTAACAGAGGGCGGGGTATGGGAAACTTGAATTTAAGGATTTGGGCTGGGAAAGAGGGTGGGGCTGTTTCTTTTTCTTTTTTCTTTTAAATAGTATTTCTGTAATAGGAATAGACACAAATAGTGCCACTGTTCTTTATTTGTATCTGAATTATGAACAGTACATTATTCATGGTATTCAGGAATACTATATGTTTTTTTGAAAATAGTAAACTTTATTGAAAATTTTCATGATTCTACAAAACTACAATAGATAGTTTACAGCTTCGGTTGGAAGTTCTCACATCCCATTAAGAGTTCAAGCATTGATTCCCATCAACATTCAGGGATCAGTTAGTTTGGACATGAATATATACATTTTTGACAGTAGTCATATTGCAGCTCTGCGAGGAGGTGAGTATACTAGATATACATTGTTTCTTATGCACCTCTTCGCAGGGACATCTGTATCTTGCTCAGATCAGCACTCTGCTTTGAGGCAGTATCTACTCTTGTTTGTAGCAGGATGGTTTCTAACCAGCTTCATCTGCTAAGGTATTATTTAGGATTGTTTTTCATGTAACAAATCACCTTTTCTGTTCTTAGTGCCTCCAGAATGGTATTGAGCCACTCATCGTAGGTTGGCAATTTGTCATACAACCAATGTCTTAAGATGAGCTTCTTCACCATTGCCAAGATGAGCGTAATGTGGAATCTCTTGTTTCCCATCAGCTTATCTAGGCCTAGGCCCAGAAGGCAGAACCCAGAGGAAAAGGCTTCCTCCAGACTCAGTAAGGGATCTAGGTTGGATTTCACCCTCTCCCATAGTGGTTTTACCCTTGGGCAGTCCCATAAGATGTGTTTTAGTGTGCCTGTTTCTGTCTGGCATCGTGAGCATTTGTCAGAGTTTAGCTTCCCCATCTTATGGAGCTTGACCGGGGTTGGGTATCAGTTGTGCTGCATTTTTCTGGTCTGTGCTGGCAAGTAGGAGTTCTTTATAAATAAGAGAGACCGCATGCCTTTGGGTTGATAAAGTTAGTAGATGGTCCCATTTGGCAAATATGCTTGTGTTCCATGGTTTGGGGCCGAGCGATGCATGGTTCATGTGTAGGAAGGGGAAGGCTGGGATTCTGGTTGGTTTCATTTTCTGTTCAAAGGCAAGGTGGGTGAGGATGGTGTCATTTTCCAGTAAGACACCGAGAGTGTTTAGTTCTATGTTGCCCATAAAGTTAGGCGGTAGGAGTGCTCTGTTTATTTTAAAGTTAGGATTTTATGTTATTGGTTGAGTTGGATCTACTTTTGGGTTAGAACCTAGGAGGTTGTGTAGTTGTTTGGAAACCAGGTTCGAGATGCCAATGGTGGAGTTCTTCAGTCTGTTGGGTAAGGCCTTGTGTGGTATGCAGAATAGTGCTTTCATGCTAGTGCCTGCAGTTTGGCATAAGTCTGTTTCTATTACCTTCCACAATGGGGGTGTATGCATTCCTATACTGGTCCCTGGGGGCCCGCTACCATAGGAATTGGTTGGCATGACTTGCTAGGTAACAGAGTCGGAGATCAAGGAGTTGCAGATGTCCCAACTCCTTCCTCTGGGTTAGTTTGTGGAATGCTTTGTGTGGGGATTTACCGTTCCACAAAAATGTGGATAGTGTGGTTTGGAATGTGCAGAACCAGATGGTTGGGAGGAAGCCACCTGTCATGGTAATGAGATAAAGTAATCTGGGTAAAACGTTCATTTTACTAATATTGATCGGGCCCATAAGGTTAGTGGAAGTGCTGACCAGTGTGCATGTCCTGTTTGATTTGTGTTCGTTTGGCATCTAGGTTATCTTTCCTAATTGACCGTTTGTCAAGAGATACTGCTATTCCCAGGTAGTTCATGGTGGTAGGGCACCAGGTACTCCCCCCCCCCCCACTGTGCTGTGTATGCTTTGTGAGTGTGGTAATTGAGGGGCATAATGTTAATTTTAGATATGTTTAATCTATATCCTCCTATCCTTTCACATTCTCTAAATATGTTCAGTGTGGGAGGGATGAATAGTTCTGGATTATCTAGATGTAGTAGAATGTCATCTGCAAAGGAAGAGAGCTTGTATCTTTGTTTCCCTACATGGACACCTTGTATGGTGTCTTCCTTGTTTATTCTCCTAATTAGTGGTTCTAAATATAGATTAAACAGGTAGGGTGATAATGAGCATTCCCGTTAGGTTCTTCTCCTCAGTTGCAGGGTCTGAGAGAGAACTTTGTTACATAGGACTCTTGCTGTGGGTTTTGAGTACAGGAGCTGGATCCATTCAGTGAATAGGGGTGGTAGACCATAGTGGTTTAAGATTTCAAATAGGAATGGCCAGGATAACCTGTCAAATGCTTTTTCAGTGTTGATTGAGATGGGGGCTGCTGGTGAGTTCTCATCCCTGGCCGCTGCTATGATGTGGTTCAGTTTCCTCATCTGGTCTGTGGGTAGCCTTCCCTTCATGAAACCCACCTGGTCTGGGTCAATGAGCGTGTCCCAGACTTTTCTCAACCTGGTAGCAAGTATCTTAAAAAGTATTTTAAAATCAGTATTGAGGAGGGATATTGGTCTGTAGTTCCCCATCAGTGACAGGTCTTTAAGTGGTTTGGGGATTAGCATTATGTGTGCTTCCTGCAGGACCGGGTCTACAGCAGAGTTGAGTTTGGCTTTGTTATATAGTTTGGATAGAGGTTCTATAACATCAGGTGTTGGGATCTTAAAGAAGTTTCAGGACAGACCATCTGGGCTGGGAGTTTTGTCTATAAGGAGGGTTAATATAGCTAGCTTCACCTCCTGTGTTGTTATGGGCACTCCATGGTCTTTGCTTGATTCACCATCCAGTTTTGGCAGGTCGGCCTGTGACAGGAATACATTATTCTTCTAAGGTTGGGGGTTGGGAGTCCAGATTGTAGAGTTCACTGAAATAGCCCTTGAGCAGGCCCGGTGGTGCAGAGGGTTGAGATGCTGGACACCACCTCGAACCATGCTGGTGACCCAGGTTTGAGAATGGACTCGGGGCACCGGAGGCTGGCAGGGGAAGGAGAGGAATGAGCATCTGGAGCACTGCTCTCCTCTCCTGGGGTGGGTTGGGTGGCAAGCCTTGCTCTGTAGCATCCCTCAGTGGAGACCGGGGGCACTACAAGCAGTGGCACAGGAGGGACAATCCAGAAAACTGGAAACAGCTCCAGCTGGCCGCCAGATGACAGTTACCGTTCTCCTCTACCGCTGGAATCCTCCAGGGAGCCCTCTCTTAGTCACAGCAGCACCCTGAACCTACTAAGAGTGTGCTGGTATGCCATCTCCAAGTGCCTTCCTCCGTCAGAAGAGGGGCCCCACCTGGTGAAGGGTTACGCTGGGATACTTCGGGACTGGCTATGATGTGGGGCTGAGAAGTGGCTCGAGAGGGGACATACGGGTCAAAGTCAGGGAACCTGGCAGCCCGAAGGAGTGGGGGACTTTGCGGCATGTAGGGGATAAAAAAAAGTCACACAAGAAATAGTTCTTGAAGGCCCTAGCTACCTCCGTTGGATTAGTGAGGGTGTTTCTCATTTTGGATCAGATGTTCATAATCGTTTTGGGTGCCTCTTGTTGTTTAATGTGGAGCGCCATTAAAAGATAGAAACATAGAATCTGACGGCAGATAAGGACCGCTTGGCCCACCTAGTCTGCCCATTTCCCTACCTAATGGATAAGCTGCAGATCCTAGTTAACCAACAGCCTACTACCTCCTACCAGCCACTAGAATTGCCTTATGTCTGTCCCATGCATTCTTGAATTCCCTGGCTGTTTTTGACTCTACAACCTCCTCAGGAAGGCTGTTCCATGTATCCACAACCCTCTCTGTGAAGAAATGCTTCCTCATATTACCTCTGAGCCATCCCCCCTCTATCTTCAAATTGTGCCCCCTTGTTTTTGCACATCTCTTTTTTTGAAAGATGCTACCCTCTTGGACTTTGTTGATTACCTTGAGGTATTTGAAAGTTTCTATTATGTTCCCCCTCTCCCTCATTTCCTCGAGGCTGTACATCTTTAGTTCCTTTAGTCTTTCTTCATATGTCCTCTGATGAAGAACCTGCACAATTTTGGTTGCCCTCGTCTGGAAAGCCTCCACCCTGTCTATGTCTTTGTGGAGATGGGATCTCCAGAACAGTATATAGTACTCCAGATGTGGTCTTACCAACTGTTTGTACAGAGGGCCAACAACTTCCTGTTTTCTACTGGTGATGCCTCTCCCTATGCATCCCAGTATCCCCCCATTAGCTTCCCTGCTTTTTCCCCCTTGGTCAACGTACGTAGTTTTGGCTCTAAAAATGACAAATTTGGCTTGCTGCCTGAGGAGTTCGCTGTATTTTGCTCAAGCTTTACTAAGTTGGGAGAGGGTTGGGGAGGATTTGTCCCTAGCTATCTTTTTCTCTAGGTCCCTGATTTCCTGCAGTAGTATCCTGCAGGCCTTCTCTCTTTTTCTTTTGCGTGTTGATGCTAAGCATATGTGTTCCCCCTTATTGTAAATTTGAAGGCTCCCCATATGTTTTTCTGCTCTTGGACAGAGTTGTTGTTATCTTCAAAGAAGCATTTGGTCATCTTTCCTATGCTGTCTAAGGTAGTTGGATCTTTGAGCAGGTTATTATTTATTCTTCATATGAAATTTTGATCTGTGGAGTCCAAAGGGAGAAGTGTGACGGTTACTGGCACATGGTCAGATATGACCATGGGGGAGATCTCACAGGCCTGGGTAGTGGGGAGTGTGGATTTGGATGTTAAGAAGTAATCTATCCTAGAGTTGGTTTTGTGGGCAGTTGAGTGGAAGGTATTCCCTATCTGATGGGTGTAGGACTCTCCACATGTCAATGAGGCCAAGTGAGTCCTGTAGTTCTTTGAGGGATCCTTGTGCGGGGGATAGGCCTGGGTGTTGCAGCTGGGATCTGTCCATTGTGTTATCCAGCACTAGGTTCCAGTCCCCTGCTAAGATGGTAAGTTGTGTTTGCAGTGTTAACAGTATGGTGAGTAGGGTGGTGTAAAACTGTGGTTCTTCTGTATTTGGGCTTTGTATGTTGGCTAGAGTTATTTGGGTCTGTCCCAATTTGCCCTTTAGGATTAAGGACCTCCCTTTTGGGTCTGCATGTTGTTCTTCAGTTTCAAAGTGAATTGACCTGTGTATCAGTATTGCCACCCCTGCTTTCCTGTTGCTGCCTCCTGCCGTGAATGCCTGCCCCACCCAATCTCTTCTCCATAGGTGGGCTTGTTGGGACATGGTGTGTGTTTATTGTAGGAGGGCTATGTTGGTTTTTATAGATCTTAAGTGTTTAATGACCTGGTATCTTTTTTCTTTTGTTTGTGTGCCCTTAATATTCCACGTGGTGTAGTGATAGGTGTTAGTCATCAGGAGGCGGAGTGCGTGTTTGCATAGGTGTATATTTACCAAGGGATGGAGTTCCTGTACTCATCAGCCATTTTGTGTAGTGTGCTGGCTCTGGTTCAGAGCCTTGGAGTGCTCTCTCTGTTCCCCCTGTGGGGTTGGGTTTGCCTTGTGGCAGGCGTGATTTGAGCAAGCACTTACATGTTGGTTTTAATTGTACAATGCATAGTGCTGTCCATATGAGAACCTGTGTAGTACACATTACTAATCTAAAAAAGAAATAAACTACATAGAGACTAACTATAAAATCTAATAAAAGAACTAAAAGCTGTTTTGGATGTTTGGATGTTTTTTATTTTAATGGGTTCACCACAATATATCCAAGGCACACTGCCTATAGGGTAGCTGGTCCATGCCACTGGGGTGTCAAACAGATGAGGCATACTGATGAGTCCTGGTAGGACGAAACACGTGTCTATGTCTTCTGTTAGCACCCTTTGCAAACTGTGTGAGAGGCCTTTCGGCACCATGAAATTCTGCTTAAAGTTGGACCAGCATAACATTCTGTGGTGATTTGCATATGTAGCCCATGACGCTTTGCATTGTGGGGGCATGTGTGATTTTTTATTTTCTTGAAACTTGGCTTCCCAGCCAAATGCCCTTTGGGGTAATCCTTGCCTCAGTGTTTGCGCACAGAGGTTCTTTGTCTTTTGGATGTTTTTTTATTTTAATGGGTTCACCACAATATATCCAAGGCACACTGCCTATAGGGTAGCTGGTCCATGCCACTGTGGTGTCAAACAGAGGAGGCATACTGATGAGTCCTGGTAGGACGAAACACGTGTCTATGTCTTCTGTTAGCACCCTTTGCAAACTGTGTGAGAGGCCTTTCGGCACCATGCAACTCTGCTTAAAGTTGGACCAGCATAACATTCTGTGGTGATTTGCATATGTAGCCCATGACGCCTTGCATTGTGGGGGCATGTGTGATTTTGTATTTTCTTAAAAGCTGTTTGACTGTAGTAGGTTGTATTCTATAGTGGGTCTCATTCCTCCACGCCTCCCCGCTGGATATCCATCATGGGGGACAAGGGAGGGATTGAAGCCCCTTTACATCTGGTCTATAATATGCTTCCATGGTGGCAGGTCCTCTCTCTCTGCTGTCCATGGTGTGGTCCTAGCCCCACTGTGGGGCAGGTGTGTGCCTTGGGTTTATGGCTTTGGGGGGGACTCTGGTGGTGTATGGTTCAATCTCCTTCCAGATGACTCATGGGAGGAGGGCCTGATTGGGTGGTTTCAGTAGGTGCCCTGGGGGAGACTCAGCTAGGCTCCCTGCTGGTAGTTCCTTGTCCTGCTGTGGGGTAGAGAACTATTTAATGATGCTGGGGGCTGGCTGATGTGGGGGTAGAGGTCAGTGGAGGGGTAGTGATGTCTGTCGCAGTGTCTGGGTGGTAGTACTTCTCTGGACTCCCTTTTGATTCTGGTGGTCCACTCTCTAGCAGTAGCTATGGAATGCTCCCCTAGAGGGTACAAGGGCTCATTGTGCACATTCGTGAATGTTTGGTGTATATATATATATAGATATCCAGAACAGATGATGTATATGACAGCAGCTGCAGTTGCTCTTGGGGTGATGTGTGTGCATGACAGCCCAGGCAGCAGTGATGTGAGTACTTGCCTATCCCAGGGTGGTTGGGGGGTGGGATGGGGTCACCAATAGGTCTTTATTATCTCATGGGTATTAATCCCCCAAATACAGATCAACTTTACTAATACAACCCAATAGCACTGGAGAAAAGTACAATATTAACTTTACCCATGGGGGGGTTTGTACAAATATCTCAGGGGCTTCTGTTGTTCTAACCCCCATAGGAGATGGGTTAGTTGGTCCCTGATCATGGTCTGCATTACAAATTATGGTTATTCAACCCAATACTTTTAGGTACATGCCCCCTCCCAATGCACTCACACACACACACACACACACACACACACCCCTATGCTCACATGCACACACACACACACACTCACACACACACACTTCCAAGTTCAGGAGACAATCCTTGTCTGGCTTTGTTTTGGTACATTATTCTGCCCTTCTTTATGATTATCTGAGTCAGTAGCATTTACCTTATACCTTACTCAGTGCAGTGTTGTCTGAACACAAAGGTTTAGTATCTCTGCTTTGTTCATTTCTGAGTTTAATTTTGCAGCCCCCATACTGGTTGCACTGTTCAAGTCTGTGCCCAAGTGCTGTGTTTGGTCTTTATGGACTCTGGGGCTTCTGTTTGACTCAAGTTCCCAGCTAATCAGGCTGTCTTTCCTAAGGGTCCTGTCTCTGCTTGTGTTGATTGTTGGTTGTCTGGTAGTAGTTTCAGGGAGAGGCAGGGGGGAGGTTTCTTAAAATGTCTTGTCCTGTTTTCACTCTCCCTGTATCTTCTTTGCAAGTGGTCATTTGGCTTAGGCACCCTGTGGTGTGTTTGGACTGTCAAGTCTGTTTAGGGCTGTGGATATAAGCTGGAGACATTCCTGTAGACCTTGCTTGTTTTTGATGTCTGATCCAGCTGTTGTTCACTGTCCCCTTATTAGTGAGAAGGCAGGGGTAGATTTATTCCTGATTGGAATGGTTGGAATTTGCAGATGTGTGCTAATTCTTATAGGACAAAGAAAATGTTCACAAGGTGGGAAGAGCAGGGAGTGTCCCAGGAGAAGAGATGTCATAAAATGCTCCTGCCATGTTTGGTCTTAGATCTTTGTTTAATTGCCCACACTTTTCACTGATACTCTGCATTAGTATTTCAGTTCATGTTCCTGTGCTGAATGGTTAGTTCGAGGGCAGGGAAGTCTCTTGTTAGAATAACATTTTGGGATTGCTATGTAGTTCCCCTGTGGTCCAGAAGGAGTGAGTAAGGGGAAAGCACATTGTTCCCCCTCTTCAATGAAGTCCCCCTTCCTTTTTAATAAATAAAAAGGAGAATACTTAGAGAAGAAACAACTAGGATCTACAGTACCTTCATGACAGATTTGGGTCTGCCAGCCTTTTCCTGACCCTCTTCAGATCTGGTCTGGATTCTTGCGGTTTTGGGTCAGGCTGTGAGTCCCTTCAGCCATGTGTTGGGGTGCAAATACTTTGGGGAACAGTCTTGGTAAGTCTCTTATGGCTGCTTCTGCATTGGGGAATTCGTAGCTGTTGGTGTCCTTGGTTATCACTAGTCTAGCCGGGTGCAGCATCCTAAAGGGCATTTTTGCTTGATGGAGCTTTGTTTTGATTCTTTGATATTCCTTTTGTCTGTCTCTCACAGCTGGTGTAACATCACTATACATGTGTACACTGTGTCCATTCCAGTGCAGAGCACCTTTGATTCGGGCTTGATTTTGTATGTGTATCTTATCCTGGAGGTGTGGGCAGCGGGCGATAATTACCCTGGGTTTGTCCCCTTGTCTTTGTGTTTGCTTGAAAGATCTGTGTGCAAAGTTCAGGGCATAGGTATTGCCATTCTGTGAGGGTACAACAAGGTCTTGCAGCAGTTATTGTGTAAATTGTAGTATGTTTGATCCTTCTACAGTTTCTGCTATCCCTACAATGACTAAGTTGTTTCTGCATAGCCTACTTTCTTGATCCTCCAGCCTGTCTTCCAGTTTTCCCATTTTTTTCTTGATTTCTGAGAGCTCTTCATGCTCTCTGGTCTGGTGGTCTTCCACTGAGCTCACCCAGACTGCCACATCAGAGACTCGCATGGTGATATTTTCTAAAGCCAGTTAGAAGTTTTTAAAATCCTTTGCTATTTCACAGGTTGATAATCTCAGTGAGGACATCTTAAGGAAGAATGTATCCATAGTGGTTTTAAAATGATTAGCTGCTAGAAGGACAGGAGAGGAATTTTGAGATGAGTCCTGATGTTTCTGCCGTTTACTTGGCTGTCCTACCATTTGCTGAGAGACTGAGATTTGTAGATCCTTTTGTTGAGCTTCTGGTTCTCCCATTCTCTGGGTTCTTTGCACAGTTAGTTTCAGTCCATTTTCTCCAAACAAATTCTGTAATTTGAATCATTATTGGCACGCTATTTAATTAAAAAAGCCTAGTTTTTGGAGTTTGGACTGCAGAGCTCTAAGACAGGCTGCTACTCAGGGCAAGCACATCACGTGACTCAGGTATTCCGAAATGCTATTCATTATTCACACACCCCCGCACCACACCTGTTGCTTCTTCAGTGTGGCATCTTCTAAAAGTATAATTTTATAAATATATCTTAAATAAAGCGCCAAGAGTGTAATGTTAAAAATAACATTAGTAGGTCAGGTCCATCAAACCAAATTTAAACACATGGGCTGTGAATAGTTGAAAGAACATTTCCTACCTTGGAGGCTCTTCTTTTTTTTTAATGCATTTCATGCCCTTGCACTCTCCAGTCTAGCTTTCCAGAGGCTTCCCAGCACCTCCAAAGGCCCTACATCATGTCCTATGGTCCACATGAAGCTGTGACTTACCCATACAAGTGGGCTTGGGGTAAGGGGCATGTACACCTCATCGAGCCATGTATCCAGCTTTATGGACAGAGGTAGTGGGCCCAACCTGAATATAGCAGGGGTTTCTAGTCCAGGAGCTGAGACTGAGACTTTTTTTGTTTTCTCCCCTTACCCTGCTGTTGTTCTCACACTCTGGGGACCAATGCATGTGCCTGACTCCCTTGCTGGTGTCCATCCATCCCATGTTACCTATTCATGGCTCTGCCCCTTTAGTCATCCAGCTAGCATTAGAGCAGTGTGGACAGAGACACGCTATACCTGGAGGATAGTATCCTGCTCAGTCCTCCTCCCCCAGGCCAGCCTCCAGTTATGTAGACTCATTCACTAACCAGTGTCACCAACATCAAGAGCAGTAGACCTAGCTGGGGGGGTTCTTTTATTAAATCTTTTGATTGTTATTTCTTTAGGGTTTTTGAAACTATGAAGTTAGCTTTAAAATCAATATTAACATAAAACTATATTATTTAAAAATAAAGTACTTCTTAAAATGTATTTTTGTTCCTTAGATCCTACTATAAATGAAGTAAATCCTGGAAGTAAATCCCAAATTAGTGATCCCTTTACTAGACAAAGAGTGATGAAGTTCCATAGGCAACATGAACATTTTTAGTTGAGTAACTGATTGTTGTACTTCAGAATATATTTTTATGTTTGCTTGCACTCATGTGCAAGAAACATAGTGCCATCATCCGAGTTTTCCAGAGGTGTGTCAGCCTCTTCCAATTCAGTCAGTGTGTTTGCAGGCACTGTCGCAGTGTGCCAATCACTGCTCCAGCTGTCTATGACAAGCTGAAAATGCAGTGGCATACAGTTGAAAGGGAGAGCTCTGCTTCAGTGAGCAGAGCTCCCCACCTCAGCACACACGCACGCATATTGCGTGCTGACACGCTCCCCCCCCCACGCACATACAGTATAGCCGACAGGTGCCCAATGCCCTGTCGGCTCCATGCTGCCCCAAAAAGCTCTGGTGCCACGCCGGAGAGCCCACCCCCAGCATGGCACACTTCCATAGCCGCGGAGGTGCCCAATGCCCTGTCAGCTCACGCCACCCCCAAAAAGCTTTCTGGTTCCACGCTGGGAGCCCACCCCAGCGTGGCACTTGCTTCCGGTATGGCCGGCGGGGTGCCCAATCCTCATTGGCTCCAGCCCCCAAACATCCTTTTCAGCTGCCTCGCTGGGAGCCCACCCCAGCTGGCAAACGCCCATGTCGTCTTAATAATGAAAAAAAATAAACCTGTAAATTAAAAATGGTCCCTCGCAGTCTCCCTGTCCCCACACCGCACCCACCCACTGTGCACCCTGCCTCCCACACACACTCCCACCATACTTAACTCTGGAGTCTGGAACGACAATCGTCGGTGGACCGGGAACACGTCTGCACTCTTCAAAGCCGACCGCAAACTGAGGAAATGCCGGTAAACTGTACAATGTAATAGATAGGGTTTTTTCAACTTTGCTGCATATCTCGGGCATTTTTTGGAATTTTTGCACCAAATTTTCAACATGGGGTTTTTGGGACCCCTTCTCATGAATGCTGTCACTGTCATGGCATTATTCAGGCCCGAAGGGTGATTTCGCAGTCACTGCGCAAAATCATCTTTTGGGACCAATTAACAAAATGACACTGCCAGTGTTCATAAGGTGGGCTCTCAAGAAGCCTATTTTGAAAAATTTGCAGAAAAAATTTCAAAAAATGATTGTTTTATGAGCGTATGCTGCATTAGCGTTCCTACGCACGCTAGTAAATTCGCGAATTTTCAATATTTTCACTCCAGATTTTCAATATTACCATTTTACCACACCTTCTTATGAGTAGTACAGCTGTCATTTTTCACATCTCACCCAAAACGTGTTTCCACCCATGTAGCGCACAATGGCGCAGTCGGTGTGTGAAATCAATGTATGGGACACATTAAGAAAATCACAGTGACACTGTTTATGAGCAGAGGTCTTAAAATGGCTATGTTGAAAATTTGGTGAAAAAATTCCTAAAAATGACTGTTTTACGAGCATGCGTTGCTGAGTTCCTATGCACGCTCGTAAGTTCACGAATTTTCAATATTTTCACTCCAGATTTTCAACATTACCATTTTACCACACCTCCTTATAAGCAGTACAGCTGTCATTTTTCACATCTTACCCACAACGTGTTTCCACCCATGCAGCACACAATGGCTCAGTCGGTGTGCGAAATCAATGTATGGGACACATTAAGAAGAACACAGTGACACTGGTCATGAGCAGAGGTGTTAAAATGGCTATGTTGAAAATTTGGTGAAAAAATTCCCAAAAATGACTGTTTTAGGAGAGCACGTTGCGCAGTTCCTACGCACGCTGGCAAGTTTGCAAATTTGTAATATTTGCACACCAGATTTTCAACAGTGCCATTTTACCGCACTTCATTATGAGCAGTACAGCTACCATTTTTCACATCTCGCCCAAGATTTGTTTCCACACATGTAGTGCACAATGGTACAGTCGGTATGCAAAAACAATGTTTGGGACAGATTAAGAAAATCACAGTGACACTGGTCATGAGCAGAGGTCTTAAAATGGCTATGTTGAAAATTTGGTGACAGAACTCCATAAAATGACTGTGTTACAAGTGAGCATTACGCAGTTTCCACGCACCCTCATAAGTTCATGAATTTCTAATATTTTCGGTCCAGATTTTCACCAGTGGCATTTTTCCACACCTCCTTATGAACAGTACGGCTGTCATTTTCCACAACATGGCCGAAATGTGTTTTCACACTTTCAGTGCAGAAATGCGTGGTCGCTGTGGGAAATCATTGTTCAGGACAGATAAAGAAAATCACACTGACACTGTTCATGATAGGAGGTCCCAAAATGCCTGTGTTAACAATATGCTGTAAAAGAATCCCCAAACTATTTACATTACGGGTGTGCGTTGCACAGTTTCTATGCACGCTCGTGACTTCGCCAGTTTTTTTAAGATTTTCACACCAGATTTTCAACATTGCCATTTTTTACACCTCCCCATGAACAGTACCACTGTAATTTTTCACATTCTGTTCGGAATGTGTTTTTGCACCTGTGGTTCCAAATGCCGTAGTCACTGTGCAAAAGCAGTTTTCGGCTAACAAACTGATATTGCCACTGTTCATGAGGCGGGGGTCACAAAAAAACATGTTGAAAATTTGGAGTGAAAATACCAAAGAATGCCAGAGGCGTTAGGGTTTCCGACCATAATGCCCCACCCTGTAGAGAATGACAGGCATTAGTGGTGTGACTTGGGATTCTTGCCTGTAATGCTCATACCATTCCACCCCCACCCACACCCTGCAGCCAGTGAGAGGCATCAAGGTGTGCCTCGGACTCTTCGGGCCCAAATGTTACCCCATTCTCCTTTACTGCACCCATCTCACCGTATTTCCTGTTGGAATGGGGTGCGCATAAGGGCCAAAGACCCAAGGCACACCGTGACTTGTTAGTGTCTGCAGGGTAGGGTGTGGTAAATGGCATGTCGTTATGCCTGACGACCCAAAGGCACACCCCAATGCCTGTCACTCTCTGCAGGGTGGTGGTGGGGTTGGCTTAAGTTCAATACTTCGCTGCCATTCCTATTATGCAGCTCTGTAACTTCTACACTACCAATGCCAATGCCAGCAAGCAAACATTCAGCATTGACAAATGCTTGTTCATATATGACTTTCCACAAACCATCTGCTTATTAAATTCATCATTCATTATACATACAGTTAATACAGAAAAGCCTTGATTTAGCTCTATGAAAGTCAATGTGAGGAAGTATTTCTTCACAGACAGGGTTGTAGATGCATGGAACGGCCTTCCTGAGGAGGTCGTAGAGTCAAAAATGGTGGGGGAATTCAAGAATGCATGGGACAGACATAAGGCAATTCTAGTGGGGGGTAGGAGGAAGTAGGCTGTTAGTTAACTAGGATCTAAAGCTTATCCATTAGGTAGGGAAATGGGCAGACTAGGTGGGTCAAGCGGTCCTTATCTGCTATCATATTATATGTTTCTATGTCTCTGTGTTTCTGTGTTCTATGTTTCTATGCTTCTATGTTTCTGTGTTTCTATATTTCAATGCACAACCACTAGAACATGTGTACTTATAATTCTACACCATAAGGTTAAGTATACTACAACACAGCCAAATGGAAACAGATTTTCTTAGCTGATGAAAGTTGCAAATAATATTAGAAAATCTTATTAGAAACTATGGTACCTACAGATGCTATGCTACATATAATTTTTAGAATTACAACAGTAATTATATCAAATGCTTGAGTCAAAAAGGACAAACTTGTTTAGTAATTAGACAACCACAATTTTTACTTCTGAGAAAATAAAATGCAGTGCGGAAAAATAAACAAAACATTGAATTCACCCCCATTCATTTTATATACATGTAGTCACAAATCAATTCTCAATGTGCATTGTTTTAGATCTGCCATGCACAGTTCATAATGCACAAAACTCTACCTGAAAAAAAACTAATGAAAACTGGAGAACTTGGCATTTCCGTTAGCAAATAAGAGCTCAATTCTAGTTGAGAGACTGCAAAATGTTGTGAAGATAAACCAAATATAACTTTTTCTAGTTATACTTACTGGTTGAAAGCAGAGGAAAGAGAGCTAATCCATACTTGGTGACAGAAAGCAGAGGAATCAGAGCTAATACATATGCTTTTTGGAAAAGTGAAAATAGATTGAAAGTGTAACTGCTGACGTGACTAAAACTAAAGCAGGGAGGAAGGGGTGTGGTTGTTTCAGTTTCTCACAGGGAGAAACTGAGAGAGGCAGCAAACTGTAGTCTTCAGTTCTGATTCAGTAAGTATTCAAAGAAAACTGTAATTTGAAGACCACTGCAGATCTAAGTCTAATCTTCATTCAGAAATAATTTGCTTCTAAACAAACAGTCTGTTGAATACTTCTTAGAATTTAATATTCTCTGAGGTTGTGTTCATCTGATGATGATTAAAGATAATTAACATGATGAAAGCTAGTCTTTTAAGACAAATTAATGACTAATTTAATACTAAATTTAGAATTCAGCTTCAGTGACAGTTGTCAGATCCTTGTGTGAAAGAGAGCTGTGAAAGCGCAGACACATGGCCTAAGACATTTGCTTGTATGTGTATCTATGGAGCCCAAGTAAAAAGGATTGTGAAGTGAGGTAATAATCAATATGAGAGAATGAGTTGTGTTGTGTGGAATAAAAGGTGTATTCCCTTCTTTTGGATTAAGGGTCCTCCAGTGGTCAATTAGCACAAAGTGTCAGTAATGTTCCTTAATGCCCTTTGAGCAGAGGGAAAGGCCCTTGTATCCTTTGCCTGATTTGTCCAATTCATTGTTTCTTATCATATTCCAATCAAGCACAAGGATAAGTGGAAAGGTGATATGAGGGCTAATAAGGTCATGATGGACACAGAAATACCAAGGTTGTCACTATTAGGGCCATAGATATTCCTTAGAACCACGTGGCTATTATTGAGAGTACCTATCAGGAAAAGATAGTGGCCTTCAGGGTTTATAATATTTTGGGCAAGTTGGAAGCTGACATTTCTTGCTATTAAAATAATTACTCCTCTCAGTCTGGAGGAGTTTGCCTCTCCATAGGCCTGGCCCACCCATTCCCATTAGAATAAGATGGCTTCTTGTTATAGGAGGTGCATTTCTTGTAACTTAACCACCTAAGCCTCTAATTTCTTTAGGGATTTCAGTATTTGGTGACATTTAGTTTTGGAATGGGCCCTCTTTATACTAAAAGTGATATATATAGTGTTACTACCCATATTTATTAAATATTAAATTGTTCGATAACCCAAGCATCTTAAGACATGCTCTCTTCATCAGTTACATATATTCATTGCTATGTACTCACAAAGTGCACTGTTTCTGTCTATACCCCCAACAACGTCTTTGAGAAAGGATGTGAAATCAGAAATATGTCAGACAAAGTGTATGCTTGATGTTTGGAATCTTTTAATTCATTAAATATGGATTCAACTTCATATCCATTGGTTTGATAATTTTTTTATGCAACCCAGGTTTGAGGTTTGTGTGTGCTGGAAACTTTTTTGGATGCTTCCACCCCAAACAACATACAACAACAATAACATCATAACCATATGCAAGTAGAAAAAAACGATGAACAGATTTCTCACCTTGCTGGCAGCTCATTCATGTGTATGGATATCAGGACACTGAAGTATTCTGATGCTTCCTCCACTCCCAGAGACTGATCACTAGTAAGATTATCTCCAAGATATAGTCACATACCACTAATCCTATGGCTCTCTGGAGAAAAGGTATAACATTTTGGAACTAGGTGTTCATTTCTCTCTGTAGAGATTACTGTTTCATGTTTATGGTCACAATTGTCTAATTATATGTCAGTCAGGCTTAAGTACCCTGCCTGACCCCACCCCACATGTCAGTGGCCACTTGCTAGAAATCATCATGTGGTGCCGAGGGGGGGGGGGGCTGCCAACTGTCCTCCTAAGCTCTTAACTCTGTGGAAAAAAAGAATACTATTTAAGACTTAGCAATATTTATTTAACTTCAGTTCTTGTGTCACGCCCAAGATAATAGTGATTACAGTGTAAAAGACTTAACGGCCCACATTGCTTTTCAGCAGATGACCTACTGTCTTCAGTCCCTCCCCTGAAACTTGGCCTTTAACTAGGCAGGTAGTGCTCTTCCCACAGGTGGGAGGTGTACGGGCACAACCCTTGTGGGAGGAACCATTAGGGCTACCCATTGGATGGGGGCATTCAACTGTGGGAGGAGAGTGTGGGGTTAACAAGAGCTTTGACTTGTGGCTCCCTCCACTGGTCTGGGGGGGGTTCTGAGGGTTTCATTACAGTAAGTGCAGATTCATTGGTTGGGTCATAGAAGCAATGTACTGGGGGGGGCTTCTCCCTAGGCTGGCAAAGGAGACTTGATTAGAGCATTCATCACATGTACTGGTGGTTCATCTGGGCAGGAATGACCTGGGACTCTGTAAAGTCCTCAGTTTGCTACTCGGAGTGATGGAGATCCTAAGTTCCATTCACAGGATGTGGCCTTGGACCAAAATCTTTTGACCCTATATCATCCAAAAATATCACAGGTGTCACACAGATTATCCTCAAGCCATGAACAAAGCATGTATACACATAAACAGAGAGATGTGGACTTTCATAGAATCCATTGGGGGATCCATGTTGTGGCATAGCAACATCATTCCATCCTGCCATAGATTTTATGCTAAAGATGGCGTTCATTTGTCAGACAGCGATTGATGTTTGTTTTTAGAATTGTTGCATTAGCTCTTGGAAGAGTACTTGGAGTGAGTTGCTTTGTGGCGTTTGGCTTCATCCGTCCTGCAGTGGCTTGGGTATCTCTCAGGGTGATGGTACAAGGGGAAAAGGGGAATAGGTTAAATTCTTCTGAAGGACTCTTCCCCCAGTCAGCATGAGGCTGAGGTATGCAGAATCTGGTTTCTAGTTTGGGGGGTCATGGCACATATGCCAATGCCACACAGACAACTTTACAGCAATCTCATCAATATCAACAAGATCGACAGATCACTATAAAGCCCACTCAGGACACTGGCACTGCTTCTCCCAGTCTTATACCCCCTCCTTGAATCAGTTCCAACTCGGAGTTGATTATAATAAATTGTGGGAGGTGCAGAGGGGGCACAGCCCCCCCCCAAAATACATTTGACTTCAGACAACACAATGCCAACTGCAATTCTGGTCGACATATTGACATCACTGTAATGTTGAGTTGACATATTGTTGCTCAACCGGCATCATAGCTCTGTCATGGCCAACTCACCAGATGGGGTACTTGTTTGCCAGCCATATGATCCCCTTACTCTCTGAGGTTTGGGGTCCAGCTCGGAGAGGTACATCATTATTTCAGTTTACACATGTTTTTTTTTTTTCCGTTTAGTGCTTGTGCCTCACTACTCTGCTTGTTTCATCTGAACTGTTTAACTTTGGTCATTAAAAATAAATTGCTTGTTACCCTCCCATGTAATCTTTTTGGTGACTCTAACTTAAGCTTAAATAAATGTTTTGTTAAAAAGATTTAGGAGTTGAGATATGATTTAGTTATTTATTTATTTATCTAGTTAGTTAGTTAGTAAGTTAGTTAGTTAGTAGGTTAGTTAAAATGTTGGTAACCAGGAGAAGCACAGTGAGTTGAAGCTCGTTTCCATGTACAATGCTGGGGAAAGAGAAAGAGGGAAACAAGTGAACATCAATATACTGTAAATATGGTGACAAATATTAAAAATAAAAGGAAATGAAATTACAATGATGCATTTGAAAATATTATTATACATTTGTAGCCCACTGTAAATACTGGAAGCAAGCTATAAAAGAAGAAACTAGAGGAGGCAGGGAGGGAGAGATCATAGGGGGATGAGATGATGATTGTTGATCATTAATAGGAATCAGATGGGTTAGGTAAAGTGGGCACAGAAGGAGGAAGTTAAGAGTAGTTGGAGAGCAATAGCCTTACCCCAGTTGCTGGGATAAGGAAGGACAGGAACAAGAGGAAGGGATGGACTGTGAAAGGATTCATTTTAGAGAGTGCATGGAAGGAGATAAATGAAGGAAGCTTAGAAGAGAGTTCCAGAGGAAGGGTAGTTGATAGAAGAAGGCTTCCTGTCCCAACTTGGAATGGGGAATGGGGAGAAAAAAGTTAAGGGGGTTTCTGGAGCATAGCAGGTAAGAGGAGGGGGTTGAAGGGGAGAGGAGATGTAGGATGGGAGAGAATCAAATCAGAATTTGGAAATGAGGGTGATAACCCAGTGCTGGCAGTGTAAGTGAAGAGAGGGAAGGGAAAGGGAAGAGTAGAGGGAACAGTGGTGCATACGGGGTGAAGCTTTGGGGGCACAGTAGCAAAAAGTGTTTAAAAGAGTGTCTAGTCTGGAAAGGAATGAGGCAGGGGTAGACCTGAAGACCACATCAGTGTAAACAAAAATAGAAAGATCATTTTGGTAAGGCGCTCTCAGCAAACCACCAGACAGCGAAAGAGTCTTTGTTCTAAACATTGCTCCAAGCTTAGGGTGTGGATGTGGTCGATGTGGGAAGAGAAGTCTAGGTGACTGTCCAACCAGACACCAAGATACTTGAATGCAGTGATTACATCGAAGGAGGTACCGTCAAGGGTAGAAAAGGAGGGGAGGGTTGAGACTTTGGTTAATTTCTGAGTGGTATCAAAAGTCATGAATATAATTTTCTTGGAGTTAACTTTGAGCTGATTTGTCTGGAACCAGCACAAAACACTTGAGAAGTCACTCTGCAGCTGGGACTCCATATCACTGGTTGAGGGACCGGAAGCATTTAATACTGTATTATCAACGTACATGTGAATATGGGATGAGCCACAGACTGTAGGACATTTGTTTAGGAAAACTGAAAAAAGGACTGGGTTCAGAATAGAGCCTTGAGGGACACCTGTTTGAATGGGAAGGGGGGAGGCAGGACATCACTTGCTTGGACACACTGGGTTCAGCCCATACGGTAGGACTTGAGCCAATCTACAGCATGGGAATAGAGAACAGTCAAGAGGAGTTTGAATATAAGAAGAAGGTGGGACGCAGAATCAAAAGATTTTGCTAGGTCAATGAATATAGCAGTGGTGATGTGGCCATGATGATGGGTGGGGGATGCTCCCCTGGGTTATGCATGGGCCACAGGGCACAACATCCTCTTTCTATTATGTAGTGTTTCCCATGAGATAAAGGCCATGCCTACATTTTACAGAGCTTTTGGACAGAGTATTGTCTTGCTGCCTTCTGCTTTTTTCTGGCAGATCCACAATAACCAAGTTATTGCAGTGACATCTGCCCTGTTATTCTTCACGGCATTCCTCAACTTTCTTAAGTCTCCATCACAGTGTCACCTCCTACAGTTCAGCTTTCACTGCTTGGTTCTTTACAGGAGAGATACAGGCTTCCACAGTGGAAACCTGGAATGAGATTTTTTCCAGCTATGGCTTGACTAAATTAAAACCCTCTGCCAGTTTGTTAAGCATATTCTTTAATAAACCCAGCTCACTGAAGAATCACTTTAGCAGATCAGCATTGAACAGGTAGCCAGGCATGAGCAGGGAGGAGAAGCCCATCTTACATAGAAACATAGAAACAGAATTTGACGGCAGATAAGGACTGCTTGGCCCACCCAGTCTGCTGATTTCCTTACCTAATGGATAAGCTGCAGATCCTAGTTAACCAGCAGCCTACTTCTTCATACCCCCAACCCCTAGAATTGCCTTATGACTGTCCCATGCATGATTGAATTCCACCACTGTTCTTGACTCCACAACCTCCTCCGGAAGGCCGTTCCATGCATCCACAACCCTCTCTGTGAAAAAATACTTCCTTAAATTACCTCTGAGCCGCCCCCTCTCTATCTTCAAATTGTGCCCCCTTGTTCTTGCATACCTCTTTTTTTGAAAGATGCTACCCTCTTGGACTTTGTTGATTCCCTTGAGGTACTTGAAAGTTTCTATCATGCCCCCCCCTTTCCTCGAGGCTATACAAATTAAGCTTCTTAAGTCTCTCTTCATATGTCTTCTGGTGCAGACCCTGCACCATTTTAGTTGCCCTCCTCTGGACAGCTTCCATCCTGTCTATGTCTTTGCGGAGATTGGGTCTCCAGAACTGCACGCAGCACTCCAGATGGGGTCTCACCAGCTGTCTCTACAGAGGGATAATAACTTCCTGTTTTCTACTGGTGATGCCTCCCATGCATCCCAGTATCCCCCAGCCCTCCTTGCTGCCCTCTCACATTGCTTGCCCACTTTTAGGTCATCTGATATGACTACCCCCAGGTCCCTTTCCATTTTTGTTGTTAGTATCTCACTCCCCATTGTGTACTCTTCCTTGGGTTTTGTTTCCCAGGTGCATTACCTTGCACTTCTTAGCATTGAATCTAAGCTGCCATACATTTGACCATTCCTCTAACCTTGCCAAGTCCCTTCTCATTTCCACCCCACCTTGTGCATCAACTCTGTTACAGATCTATGTGTCATCTGCAAAGAGACATACTTTTCCTTCAGTCCTCTGCAATGTCGCTTATAAAGACATTGAAGAGGACTGGTCCTAATACTGAACCCTGCCGCTTCCTACTAGTAACTCCCCTTTCTTCAGAATGGACTCCATTTACTATTACTCTCTGTGTCCTATTCTCCAGCCAATTCTTTACCCAGGCTGTCATCTTGGGACCCACTCCCAGGCTGGCTAACTTGTATATTAATCTTTTGTGTGGGACTGTGTCAAATGCCTTGCTAAAGTCTAGATAGGCCATGTCCATAGCCCCTCCCTGATCTACTACTTTGGTCAGCTAGTCAAAGAAATCTATCAGATTTGTCTGCCATGAACTTCCCACTGTGAATCCATGCTGCCTTGGGTCCTGTGCCCCTCTGACCTCTAGATACTTGACATTTCTTTCCTTCAGAAGTGATTCCATCATTTTCCCTATCACTGAGGTTAAACTAACAGGTCTGTAGTTTCCTGCTTCTGCCTTGCTCCCACTTTTGTGAAGGGGAATCACATCTGCCCTCCTCCAGTCCTCGGGTACCACCCCATCCTCCCATGATTTGTTAACGAGGGTAGTCAGTGGTGTCACTAGTTCTACCCTTAGTTCTTTTAGAATTCTGGGATGAATCCCATCAGGCCCCATTGCTTTGTCCACCTTCAGTTTTAAGAGTTCTTTCAGAACCCTTTCTTCTGTAAATGGGCTGGTATCAACTTCTGTATCCAGAGTGTTTCTACTGTTTGTTTTAGGTAACTCCCCCTCTTCATTTGTAAATACTGAGCAAAAATATTTGTTTAGTATCTCTGCCTTTTCACAGTCACACTCTGCCCACCCTCCCTCTCCTTTATTAAGCCTCACTATCCCTCCCTTGGTCTTCCTTCACTCCCTGATGTACCTATAAAAGGTTTTATCCCCCTTTTTAACTGAGTTGGCTATCTTTTCCTCGGTTTGGGCCTTTGCTGTTCTGACTGCCTTCCCAGCTTCCTTTTGCTTTAACTGATACAGTTCTCTGTCCTGCTCCTTCTGTGATTCCTTGTAGTTCCTGAATGCTTTCTTTTTCTCTTGAACCTTCACTGCCACTTCCTTTGAGAACCATAGTGGTTTCTTATATCATTTTGTTTTGTTTATTTGCTTCATACAAAGGCTTGTTACCTCTGTGATGGCAGTTTTTATTATTCCTCATTGTTCTTCCACCCCTCCTTCCTGCCCATTTGCTAGTGCATTCCTTAGACACTCACCCATTTTGGCAAAGTCAGCCCTCCTAAAGTCCAGTACTTTTGCCTTTGTATGGCTTGACTCTATTGCTGTGTTTATTGTGAACCATACTGTTTGATGGTCGCTAGTTCCCAGATGGCTACCCACTTCTACATCTGTGATCCTCTCTCCATCTCCATTTGAGAGAACCAGGTCTAAGATTGCTCCCTTGCAAGCACTTGGGGTGCAGAAACAGCATGTTCAAGCCTTCAAATTCCACCTCTCCTGGGAACACTAAAGAAGTTGACTGTTCACTGATTTTGCACAGGTTGGTTATTTTACTCAACCGAAGTAATGTCCAGTCTGTTTAGTTCCATATTCAGCTAGTAAATATTAGTTAAGCATAGTGCTCAGATTTAGCTGAAATGAATGCAGCAACTCATTTCTGGTTCATCACGTGACTCCATACCTTTTAAAATTAAAACAATTGGGATCCTGGGATGAAAATGTCAAGGAAAAAGAACTGATTATAAAACAAAAAACCAAGAGGTATAGTACCAGGCTGAGAGATGGAGCTGACCAAGGCCTCCTTAGTTGTATAATTCCCAGTCTACATGAATAACCTTGACACAGAGACTAACAGCAAAACAGCTACAGTCATTGATGACCATTTCCTTTTTCTTCAAAATGCATATCCTCAAAGACAGTTCAAATGAATTTGTTACTGGACAGATATGGGGCACAGATGGCCACTAATTATGAAGCAATAAATGTTAGTCCAAGTACTGCAGGATACCAAAATGAAATGAATGAGGTTAAACTAAAAGTGTGAATGCTGGGACATCATTTTGTATGAGCATTGCTAAACAGTTTTTATATCCCATAATAAATTGGAATTGAAGAAAAAAACCATAGCAAGGAAATTTTGAAAAGAAATGTGGAAATAAAAGTGAACACCTCTCCATCAATGTGTAAGCAGTAGAAGAAAAACATTTGCTAAAGCTAACAGTGTGCTGGGATACGCAGCCATGAATACCCATCTATGTAGGTCATGCTAAGACTACATAACATCATGGCTGTCCATCATATAGAATACTATTTTTAGCTATGGTTGTGACACTGTAACATGAAAGACTTTTACTGTACTAGCTTAAAATGTACATAGAAAGGTGGTCCATGCCCCCCCCCCCCTTGATCTGCTGTGATGGGTTTTCTAAAATGTAATGTTGAAAAATGAAGATCAAGTAAGGATGTGGGAGAAATATTTAAAAAAAATGTAAAAAGTCTGTGTATGCAAGTAAATATTACTTCATTCCAGTGCAAACATGTATCTCTTTTACTTTGCTTTAAACAGTTATGTCCTCCTCTCGATTCCTCTGGTAGATAGTTATTCAGATGTTTTACACTAGAAAGAGTAAGTACAGTCAAAATCCTTGCCTTTTGGCCAGTACTGATGTCCCATGTCTCTAGGACAATTTTCACTTCCTGTTTTTGTTCTGCTCATGAACTGCTTCCAGAGGCATACAAACAAGATTCCTCCTCCCCATCTCATATCTGTAAGTATACTTTTCTTCAGCCCAAGGTTAGCTGAGACTCACTGTTGCTACAGCACAGTATCTTGCAGTAAAGCAATAGATTAAATAAATTTCTGCAAAAAGAAATAGGAACATACATAGGAAGATGGAGGTTGATGACAGAAAAGGACCACCTGATCCATCCAGTCAGTCCATTTTCCATGCCTACTATAACAATGCAGACCCTACAAGGTCTTCAGTCACAACCCCACACCCCTTCCCCTGTCAATAGTGCCACCCAGGACCCTATTTGGATTCTGGATTTCCCTTCCTACCTGTTTTTATTATACCCATGCGTCTATCCCATGCTTTCTTAAATCCTGTAACTGTTTAAGCCCCCACCACTTCAGCTGGGAGTCTCTTCAAGGCATCTACTACCCTCGCCATAAAGAAGTACTTTCTCCCATTCCCTCTAACCCTTCCCCCCTCCAGCTTCATATTATAATCCATAGTCTTTGAGCATCTTTTTTCTTTGAAAGATGCTCTCTTCCTGTACCTTGTTTATTCCCGAGAGTTATTTAAATGTCTTAGTCGTATGTTCCCTTTCCATTCTGACCTTCCGGGTGTACAGATTTAGATCCCTTAGCCTTTCCTCATAGGGTTTCTGGTGCAGGCCCTGCACCATTTTGGTTGCCCTCTTCTGCACCCACTCCAGCCTCTCTATGTCTTTACAGAGATGGGGCCTCCAGAATTGTACACAATATTCAAGGTGAGGTCTTACCAATGATTTGTAATGTGACAGTTTCACCTCCCTCCTCCTGCTGGCTATACCCCTCCTTATACATCCCAGCATATGATTTGCTTTTCCCACTGCCTTGGCACATTGTTTCACTCCCTTCAGGTCATCTAATATGATAATCCCCAGGTATGCCTCCTGTCTTGTGACTAAGACTACTTCCCCCCTAGTTCATGCATGGCCTATGAGTATTTATGCCTTAAGTGCATGATTCTGAACTTTTTTGCGTTGAACTTTAGTTGCCAAGTTCGTGACCATTTCTCTAACTTCCTCAGGTCCTCCTTCATCCTTTCCACCCCCTCAAGTGTGTCTACCTTATTACTGATTTTTGTATCATCCACAAATAGGCATACCTTCCCCTCCAGTCCAACAGCAATGTCACTAATGTATACATTGAAGAAGACTGGGCTCAATTCTGATTATAGCGGTACCCTACTTGTCACCTTCCCCTTCCCTGAGTGAACCTCATTTACCACTACCCTCTGGCTTCTACCACTAAGCCAATCTTCCACCCATTTTACTAATTTAGGACCTACTCCAAGGCTACTCAGTTTGTTCACCAGCTTTCTATGTGGGACAGTGTCGACAGCCTTGATGAAATACAGATAGGCCACATCCACTGCCCCACCCTGGTCCACCACCCTTGTCAGCCTTTCAAAGAACTTGATTAGGTTCATCTGGCAGGATCTCCCTTCTGTGACTCCATGTTGCCTCTGGTCCTAAAGACCACTGGCTGCAAGGTATTCACCAATTATCTCTTGAAGGAGTGACTCCATTACCTTGCCCACCATCAATGTTAGGCTGTCCATCCTGTAGTTACCTACCTCCTCCCTGTGGCAATTTTTGTGAAATGTCACCACATCCGCCCTCCCACAGTTTCTTGGTACCTCCCCAGTTTCCAGTGACAGGCTGAACAGGGCTGCTGGTGGTGCAGCCAGCACCTCCCTAAGCTCCCTTAGCAACCTAGGGTCGACTGCATCTGGACCCATTACCTTATCTACCCTTAATCTGGACAATTATCTTAGGACACTTTCTACTGTGCATGAACTAGTGTCTACCTCCTGACCCTTTATGCCTTTGTTTAGTAACACAGGACTATTTCCTGCCCCCTCTGAGAAAACCGAACAGAACTATTTGTTAAGTACAGTAAGTCTGCCTTCTGGAACCCCACCCCCTTCCCTAACAGTCTTAATATCCCTTTTTGGACTTCGTTTTTTCAGTGATATACCTAAAAATGTTTTATTCCCCTTTTTTACTGACTTGGCTATCCTTTCCTCGGTAACGGCCTTTTCTCTCCTAACAATCTTCCCTGCCTCCATCTGTTTCTCCTTGTAATTTTCTCTATCCTTGTTCTTCTGTGTACTTTTGTACTTCCTGTAGGCTAGTTTTTTGTCCCTTACTGCTCTTGCTACTTCACTAGAGAATCATAGCAGCCTCTTTCTTCTCTTACCTTTGTGGATCTGTTTTACACATTACCTATTTGTTTTACTTTTGCACAGAATACATACTGCAGTGATCCTGAGACATTCTTATATCTCTTTCAACAATATTACATTTACTTTGGGGTCCCCTGGATGTGTTTGGGGGTTTTAGGCATGGATAAAAGATAGCTCTGATTCTCTGAAGCCTGCCATAATGACGAGCACACATGATGTCCTAATTATTGTTTTATGGAATTAACAATGCATTAGCATACTGCCAGATGAAATAAACAGATAAGAAAATGGAATATGTAGGAGGCTCTTTTAATTCCAATATTTCTCAATCTCAAAATTAACTTATTAGACAAGGTTGTATATGGATGCAAGGACATTGATGTAATTAAAACACATTAATTAAACATCATGGGAAATGTTTCATAACACAATAGGAAATAATGATGCCACTTTTCATCTAACAAAGTTTAAAGCAAAACTGTTGTGTCTATTATTTGTTTAATTTGTACTTATCTATTATTTTATGCATGGCTGGAAACCTACAGCACTATGAAAACTTAGGCTTAAACACAAGTCAGTTTACAGCCTGAAGTCCTTAACAAAATGGCGCTTGAGGGTCTGAAAAGATTAAGTACTGTAGCTATTCTGTGATCACAGTTTATTTTATAGAAAAGCAGAAGCTTGAGAATTATACTTTCTTCTCCACTTCATTCATATAGCTTTATAAATACCATATGACAATGATAATAGAATGTTATGATTGATACTGATGGGTGCATGAGGGCATGAAATTAAAGATGGTAATTAAGGAACCATCACTGAGCTATTGTTGCCATTGAAAACAATTAATGTAGCTATTGTAACCCCTATGGCATTCACTGATCTGAAACCACACACCAATCATTTAATTATGCTGATGCATTAATATATATTACTTTTTATATGTATTATTTTTTCCTGTGAATATGTTGCCAAAAATTTAAAACCTAAAAAGATCCACTTGGAAATCTTCTAACAAGTAATGGCAAAGAGGGATTGCACTTACAAATACCATGGACACCAACCACTGTAAAACTTGTTTAGTGTTACCATGAGGTCGCTATCCAGGTTAGTAGTAAACCTGTCAACAAGAAAGTCTATTACCTCAACCATATTGTTCTGAGATACAGCATCTACATACACACACTAAATAAATCAACAAAGGAAAAAAAAAGGATATTTCATGAAGGGTTGATTCAGTGCTCAACTTCTTAAAATGATTTTGTCTGTGGGGGAAGAAGGGTCACAACATGCATACTTATTTGTTATTTTGTAATCAGCGGAATGGCTACTACGTTTTATAACAAAGGTAGGGTAAGACTCTGAGGGAGAAAGATGGTAATAAAAGAAATAAAAACTACTGATGCAGAACAAGTGAAAAAATAAAATGATGAAGTGAAAAACAAGGCAATGCATCTCACAAATTGTGTACAAAGAAGCTTCTACTCTAGAAATGAGTGTGTATTACTTCCACTGTTTAAAAAATACATAAGACCACATTTGTATTACTGCTCTTATAGCTGGAATCCTTATCTAAAGAAGGATGAAAAGGTGGTTGAAAAACCACAAAGGTCATTCACAAAATTAATAGCTGGGCTCAGAGATGAATCATTTGAATCCAGACTTACCCAACTGGGTTTATGACCTCTGGAGGTCAGACAAACAAGAGCGGATATATCGTTACTGTATACAATTCTGAGGGATGACATGTTAAGGAATGATTTGAATTTAGTTTACACAGACCAAAAATATGATCTGAGAGGCCATAAACAGCAGAGTGTTGAAATGCAGTATAAAACTGAAATGTGGAGACATAGTTTTGTACCTAGAGCTGTTAGACTATGGAACCAGCTGCCCAAGGATGTCGTCAATGCATCCTGCTTCAGTTCATTTAAGGCCAAGTTAGATCATTACAGTTGGTAACTACTGTAACCTCCACTGAGTAGTGGGGACAACTTATATGGACTTGTGCTTTCTGTTGTCTTGTAATTTCATGTATGAATCCAAGTATGAAATTCATCCCGTGAGTTTATTGGAAACAAACTGCAGCTGCTCACTTCTGTTAAATAGCCAAATGGCTATATCATTCATCATATTTTAAAGAGTGAGTCCTGCCAAAAGTAATAATTTGCAGAATAACAGTCCGCATATCCCCAATACGCCTTATACTAAACCTGGGATTTCTTAGTTTTCATGTTTCAAACTTACAGATTTGTTACCCTGATGTCACTGCTTGCTCAAAAAAGTTGGTTTCATTAAAGAGCTACTGATGATGCCATAACTTGAACTAACAGGGTAGTACTTCCTGCCAGCAGCCATATAGGATTTATTTATCCAAAGCTTATGAAACTGTAGTGGTAGTAAGCATTTGGCGAAAAAACTGGGCTGGGTATAGTGCATGTATTTCTAGAATATTTAAATGCAGGGTAATGCACTTAAAACTAGAAACACAGAAACATGGAATTTGTCAGCAGAAAAAGACAAGAATGCCCAAATGATCCCTGCCCAGTCTGTCTCCACAGACCGTAAATGGTCTCTGGTGACTCTCACTCTTTTCTGCCCATTTCCTAATATTCCTCTATGTCTATTTCATGCACCCCTGAAGCCCCCTTCTGTTTTCTCCTCCACCACTTCTGCTGGCAGTCTATTGCAGGTGTCCTGCACTCTTTCAGTGAATTATTACTTCCTCACATCCCTCTTAAACCAGCTCTTTTGAGCTTCATAAAATGTGCTTTGGTTCGGGTGCTCTTCCTCCTTTTAAAGAGACTCCCCCTCCTGCATCCTGTTCATCCCTGTAATGTATTTGTTGGAGTCTATCATGTCCCCTCTCATTCTCTTATCTTTTAGACTGTACATGTTGAGCTCCCTCAGTCTCTCTCCTCATATGGTATTTGGTGCAACCCCTGCACCATTTTAGTTGCCTTCCTTTGGACTGCTTCTACCCTGTCTATGTCCTTTCTGAGGTCAGGCCTCCAGAATTAGACATCATACTCCAGGCAGGGTCTCACCAGCGAGCGATAGAGTGGCAAAACCACCTCCCTCCCTCCTTCTGCTGGGGATACCTTTCCCTATATATCCCAGCATCCCTCTGGCTCTACCCATTACTTTGTCACACTGTGATGCCACTTTGAGGTCATATGATATGATAACCCCAAGGTGCCTTTCCTGTTTAGTGATTGTCGGTACCTTCCCCATCCTATACTCCATGCATGGGCTTCTATTCCTTAGGTGCATGAATTTGCACTTTTTAGCATTGAACCTAGCTGTCATGCTTTTGACCAATCCTTGAGTTTCCCAAGAACACTGCACATTCTTTCCATACCTTCTCCATTCTTCACCATAGTACACATTTTAGTATTATTTGAAAAAAAGCATGCATTACCTTTTAGTCCATCTGCAATGTCACTTTTGAAGACATTGAAGAGAACAGGTCCCATATGGAGCCCTGTGGCACCCTGTAAGTCATTCTTCCATCATTAGAGTGAATGCCATTGACCACCATGCTCTGTTTCCTATCCGTTAACCATTTTGTTAAACCAGTTCGCCACTTTGGATCCTACTCCTAGGCTGCTCAATTTCTTAATCAGTCTCCTGTGTGGCACAGTGTCAAAGGCCTTCCTAAAGTCCCTATAAGTCATGTCGCCAGCCCATCCTTGATCTATTTGCATGGTCACTTAGTTAAAGAACTCAGATTTGTCTAGCATTACCCCGTTTCATGAATCCATGCTTCATTTGGCCTTGCAGCCCACTGGATTCAAGATACTCTACCAACTTTCCTTTAACAGTGTTTAATACCACCACTGAGGTGAGACTCACTGGTCTATAGTTACTAGCCTCTTCACTGTTTCTACCTTTACATAGAAGGACCACATTTGCTCTCCTGCAGTCCTCCAGAATATTGCCTGATTCCTGTAGCTGTTGAACAAGGCCATCCACAGGGCAGCAAGCACCTCCCTGAGTTCTTTCAGTATCCGTGGGTGTATCCTGTCCATTCCCATAGCCTTGCCCACTTGAAGCGCTGTAAGTCTCTTCAGGAAACTTCCCTCTGAAAATGGACTTGAGTCCACCTCCCTTCTGTCTCTGTTACTGCTGGTCACTGGTTTTCCCATTCCCCTTCCTCCACTGTGAAGACTGAGAAGTACCTGTTCAGTTTGACTGCTTTTTCTTCACCATCTTCTGTGCAGACTTCCCTTGCTGCTCTCCTTCTCCTTACTATCCATCCCCTTTCTTTCCTCTTCTTACTTCTGTATCTGAACAAAGTCTTATCCCCATTTGTTACCCCTTGGCTATCCTTTCCTCTGTCTGCACTTTTATCCTCATTTGCTACCCCATGGCCATACTTTCCTCTGTCTGAAACTTTACTCCTCTCACTGCCTTACCTGCTTCCCTCTGTTTTACCTGCTGCACCTCCTTGTCTTCCTCCCTCTCCATTTCCTTATACCTCTGAATGCCACATTTTTTGCTTCAGCGCTGTGGCCACTTCCTAGACTACTGTACATAATGGTCTATTTTTCAGTTTGCTTTTATTCACATTGTTTTTACAGAGACTGGTTGCCTTAATTATTCCTTACCTTATTAGAAACATAGAAATCTAGAATTTGATGGCATCTAAGGACTGCTTGGCCAACCCAGTGTGCCCATTTTTCCTACCTGTAGCATCACCACAGACCCTACTTGATCTCTGGCTCTTTCTCACAGCCCCTTCTTTTCCACTTAGATTACCATGCCAACAAGTCATACCCTTGTTGTCTTATGCTGATGATTTAGCCATATTTTCTATGCCTAGATTAGGCCTACAAAGGAGCTTAAATAAGTTAGACACAGTATGTGATAAATTAAATCTTAAGCCAAACTAACAAAAAATAAAAGTTATGGTGCTTGGAACAAAAACAAATCATATAATAAACATGCATTGGCATGCAAGCTAGTAGATCTTGTCACTTAATTTACCTACTTAGGAGTTACCTAATCAGCTAATATGCTTTGAAATTAAACATATACAGATAACTATGGAAACAAGTTCTGGTCAAAGCCGATATAGCTGTGGAGAATTTTCGGGATGCCTTTACCCATAATTTCTAATGAATTTGCACAATGCAGATCTGCTGAGAGGCAGTTTCAATGTGGTCTTCCTTTTACACATTTTTACAATGTATTTTCCTAGAATATGCCTTCTGATTGCTATATATTTAACTTGGATAGTTCACAGAAGAAATGGCATCTTATTTTCAGGAGGCAGAGCACTGGCAGTAGGACATTGGAATGTGTCATACATAGGCATGAGCTGCGTGAGGGCAATAATGCCCAGTGGCCATACACCTCAGGTGCTTGCATGCAGACCCATCATCCCAGTGCCATTGCACTGCTCAGTGTGGGTGACAGCTGATGCTGTATCCACTCACACAGGTCCTGGAATAGACATGTTACAGCCAACCTCGCATTCGTTTGTAAAATTGATGCACTATCCATAGCCTGGAGTGTACACTGCAAATGGCATTGCAGGATACTGCACACCATGGCACCCAGGATACCTCAGCAGTCTGGAGGGTAGCATTTTACACAGGGGGGAAAAGGAAGAGTGTGGGCCTGTAGCAGTGTGTGACAGCAAGAGCATACATCATCAACAAGGCATGCACTGGAGGTATGTCAATTCCCTCTTACAGTTTCCCAGGGACATACACATGGCTGCATACACTGGTGGGTCCGCAGCTTGTGTAGTGCCCTGATGCATGGTACAGCCACTCGGTTCATTCTGGAGTGCAGGCCCCAGCCCGTATCCAGTGCAGTCAGTGGCTGGCTGTGGCAGGGTGTGTAGGGTAGTGACAGTCTCTGCAACAAGATGTGTTTGGAGGAGAGCGAGGATGTCTATGTACCAAGGTGGTGGGTGGGGGTCCTCTATGCTTTGGATATGGACTGTTGTTTCTTCTGGTGCTATTGGGTGCAGGGGGCCCTACACTATGGAGCTGTTCAGGGATGGAGCTAGATCAATTGGGGATGGGAGGGGATACCTGTAGTCCAGTAGGGCTGCCAGGTTGCTGTGCAACTGGATGCATTTCTGCAGCCCACCTGTGGGTGGCTGCAGGGTTAGGCCAGCTCTTTATGGCCTAACTGTGGGATGTACTGCTCTGAACTGCATGGGATGCATTCCCACTGAGTATGCCGCAGCGTGGCATATGCATAGGAACCCACCTTCAACTTGCACAGCATACTATTTGTGTGCACCCTGGCCCGTTCCCTTGTGGCCTGCACATCTCACACATTTGAAAATCATGCTGCAGTGCATTATTGGAGTTGTGCAGCACATCTCCCTTTTCTGCTGGGATGCACCAAGCATCTCCTTTATATATGGGGGCCCTGGACTAGGCTACCCAGAATAAATGCATTATTAAAATGGTAAAATCATGACTCCACTGAAAGCAAGATATTGCCTCTAATCTGGGACAGCCTGAGTAAGTACAGTGCAAAAATGTGTAAATGAAGATCTCTATGACAATGAGATGTAGCATCTCCCCTGCACCATACAGGATGCAAAATATAGGATAAGAAATATTTAGAGGGAAAGTACTCTAAACTGAACTCCACTGTGTTCACTGACATAGACAAACAGTTTCTTTAAGCAAATAATGCATAAGATGGTGTGGGTCTTGCTGGGATAACCTCACACCTGGGTGGTTGGGCTCGAGGCCACTGGCTGAGTGTATCCAATGTCCTAGAAGTGAGGTTATCTCATCATGACCCACACCTTGGAATGCATTATTGCTAATATACAATGGCTCTTTGTTATATAAAATAAAATAAAAAAAAAATTTAAAAACATATTTTGGTAGATTTTTAGTGTGGCAATATATCTTTGTTTCTTAAGAGAAGATGCAAACAATGCAACAACAAATCAATATAGTGAGGTTGTGCTCAGATACTCGGGAGGCAGTATAGCGCAGTGGTATAAGGCTCTGAGCTGCAAATCTGGAGACCTGGATTTGAATCCCACAGCTCCCACTTGCATACTGTGTGACCCTGAGCAAGTCACTTGACTTCTTTGTGCTCCCAGGTCACACCTGTAAACAAGCTTTCAGCTTAATGTGCTACTACTCCTGGTTAAACAAGTGGGGGAAAAAGATAACATCAGTGTTGCCAAGGGCAGACAGACAGTCAGGTTCCAGGATTTTTTTATTGCCAATGTATAATTATTGTTTTATAACATATTAGAATGCAGTAATTTTGAATGTTGTGGCCATGAGGATGGTGTGTACAATGTGTGAGTGTGTGTGTGTGTATCCAGGATACAAAATATAAGATAAGAAATATTTAAAGGAAACCTTCTCTAAACTTAACTTCACTGTGTTCACTGATATAAACAGTTTCTTTATTGTTTTATAACATATTAGAAAGCAGTATTTATTTTGAATGTTGTGGCCATGAGGATGGTGGGTACAGTGTGTGTGTGTGTTTGCTGTAGCTCAATCTATTTTCCCCCAAAAAGCATAGTAGAAAATGCCTGCTGATTGCTACATATTTAGTCTGGGCAGTTCACTGAAGAGCTGGCATATGTCTGAGACAGTGCTTGTCAGATAGTGTATTTAGAGGTTAAAAAAACAGTGTAAATCATAGATTTGCTGGGAAAGGGTGACATTTATGAGGTATGAATCTTTCTCAAAAGACTATATATTCCCAAGTGAAACTAGTATCAAGAAGCTGTTTAAATGCTAAGTATTTAAATGTGCAAGTTGTTGCATTCTGAAGGGGGTAAACAAATCTCTAGTTTAATAGGCAACCGATATTTACCAAATATTTAACAAGTTGTTTCAGTTGTCTAATGACATCTGATAAGCAGCTAGGAGTTATGTCTCCAACATTCTTAACAGAAAGAAGGGAATATTTTATTTCAGTTGGCATGGAAGGATACACTGAAAAGTCCAAAATGTGTTCCACGACACTCCATTTTCCAGCTACAGATAGCAAGATGGCTGAAGGCTCTGCCCACAGCCATAAAAATAAGCAAATCAGCTATGACATTAAAAAGATTCAATATAAAATATGGAGGATATCCCGTCACCCCCATGTTAAGAGCTCTAATCCCAAAGGTGATTAACCAGGGACTGTATGCAGCAGAGGCATGGGGAACTGCTGAGTCCAATAAACTTGATACTGTACTAAATAAGTTCTATAAACACACAAACATACAAACATGCAAAATTGCTGGCAGAAAGAGGCAAACAGGTCTATCAAGTCTGCCCGATTTTGCAGCTCTTAATTTCATATCACTACAGCTGCCCCACCCCACCCAAACCCCTCCCTTCCTCTTCTTTCCTGGTCCTTCCACCCTTTGTGTTTATGTTTGTACTAACCCTGCCCTTGACTCCATCCCAACCCTACTTAAGGCTATCCACTGTCCTTTGAGTGATTAACTCCTCCAGTAGTGTGTTCAAATCCACCACCACTCTCTGTGAAGTAGTGCCTCCTCATCTCCCTCCTAAACCTTCCCCTTCCAGCTTCAGACTGTGCTCCCTACTGACCCTTCCCCCCTTTAAATGGAACAATCCCCCCTCCCTGACTTTCTTTATGCCTAGCAAGTACTTAAAGGTCTCTATCATGTCCCCTCTTACTCTTCTGTGTTCCAGTGAGTACATGTTGAGCTCCTTCAACCTTTCCTCATATGGCAACTCCCCTAGTCCCATGATCATTTTTGTAGCCCTACACTGCACCCCTTCCAGTAATCTCACATCCCTTTTGAGGTATGGGCACTAGTACTGTACACAGTACTCCAAGTGTGGCCTCACCACTGATCCATACAAAGGCAGATGACCTTCCCTTTTTGAGAGGTAATCACTCTGGCAATGCACCCCAGCATTCTATTTGCCCTTGCTGCCACCCTCCTACACTGTGCTGATACCTTCATGTCCCTGGTGACTATTACCTCCAGGTCTTTTTCCTCCTCTGAAGACATTACCTACATCCCCCCAGCCAGTAGCTGTTCCTAGGATTTCTGGCCCCAAGGTACATGACCTTGGACTTCTTAGCATTAAACCCCAACTGCCTCTCCCTAGACCAATGTTTGAGTGTAGCTAGATCCTCTCTGAGTGCCTGCCTCTCTTCCTCATTGTCCACTTTTGCACAAATCTTAGTGTCATCCGCAAACAGGCAGATCCTACTCTTGACTCCCCTCTGCAATGTCTCCAATGAAGACATTGAACAAAACAGGGTCCAGCTGATTAGAGTACCTCAGGGAACTCAAAATACACATATTAGGACACAAATTGGACAAATATGTTTTGAATACCAGATACATAAAAGGATGATTCATTTTTAGCTGAAATTGAATTCCTATTCTGAACAATCTTTACTGAGGAAAGCTCTTATGGAAAAAAAAAGGACTGGCTTAAAATAATGAAACAAACTTCGCTAGCAAAGATTGATAAACTATTACTTTATTATAATCTTAGTTACTTGAAAGACTGGCTAGATCTGAATATTACGATTAACTTGACATTCTCAAGGATCGTTATAGAAACAATATATAAAAAAGCTAAGGAAGATGATTTACTGAGTATAAAAATAATAATAACATCAACATGGTTAGTAAATAACATAAGAGAACATGCTCTAAAGTATTATCTAACGCAAATGCATACTCAAGAATATAGAGACATTATCACTAGGTATAGATTTGAGACATTTCCTAGCAATATTTTGACATTAAAATATAACAAAAGTAATGTAAGCTCTATAAATTGCTATTGTAATCTCAATGAGCCAGAGGACTTACACCATATCATTTTTAAGTGTCCATGGTATAAAAATTTCTGGGATAAATGGATAGGCAAAATCATTGGCTCACTAATATTGCCCACAAGATTCATTTTAGATTTATTATTCAATTCAGAGGATATGAGTATTTTGGGAAATTTAGCTATATATTTATTAAATGTAATAAAAAACTAGGAAGAAAAAAATTGTGTCCTGGAAAATAATCTGAATGTTAATTTGAAATTTTTAAAATAAAAATGTTCAGAAGCTTTAGATAAATGATATTCATAATTTTATAGTGTCTGTTTACAGTACACTATTTCTGTTTATACTCTGAGGGTAAATGTGCAATATGATTTTAATAATCTGTTTTCTGGAATGATAATATGTGTCAAGTATATGATATTTGTTTAAACCTTTCCTTTTATATTGTAATGACAAAATTGTTCTCTGATCCCCCCAAGAAATAAAACACTCCACAACTTCTGACCTTTGGATGCTCACTGGCATTATTTATTTTAAAGGCACACATTATAATCATTACATCCCAATATAGCACACATTAGTCAATATTACACTTAGCCATATCAGTCTCTTTATTTGCCTTGGACATACAGCCCAATGTCTTCCATCCTGCTTGTCTTCTTCTCCTGGTCCTTCTCCTCTTGTGTTGCTCTTTGGGGTCCAAACACTATGATCCGGCTCCCCCTCCATCACCAGAACCAGGTACCATAACTTTCCCAGACTCCTTCCCTGCTAGGTGTGGACACAGTGATCCCCCCCAGCTCTATAACTTTCCCCCCATTACTCCCATGCCTGGGTTCCTTTGTCCCAGCCTGTGTGCCTACCCCTCCCCTCTTCCTGCCCTCCTTCCCCTAGTTCCACCCCTTTCCTCTCCCAATCCTTGATTCTCCACTCCCCAGTCTCCCGGTTAGGCTCCACCTAGCCTCCCAGACTCCCAGTTGCCCATCTGCAGCACTCTCAGCCCTAGCTGGGCCCCATTGAGGCATCCATCCATCTTTTTCCTCCCCTTCTATGTGCCCTATCACTTGTTACCATCCCTCTTTTCTGCCAGGCAGGGAGGGTGTGAATTTTCAGCAGAAAGAGGGCTTCCCCTGGGTGACCAGCCCACATATACCCCTTAAAGCCCCTTAGTGGTAGCCCCTCCTCTTGGCCAATGGCCATCGAGCCCCTAGCCCTAGTCATATTTCTCCTCCTACCTACTGTGATGTCACTAGCACCCTCCCCCCTTCCCTCTCTTGTCTCTTTCTGGTTGAGCCAGGGGACAACCAGGCTTGCCTTTTAAGGGCAAGCTTCATTGTCCTCTGATCCCCCCCCAAAATAAAATACTCCACAACTTCTGACCTTTGGATGCTCACTGACATTATTTATTTTAAAGGCACACATTATAATCATTACATACCAATATAGCAATATAGCAATATAGTTAATACAGTATTACAATTAGGCATATCAGTCTCTTTATTTGCGTAGGACTTACAGCCCAATGTCTTCCATCCTGCTCGTCTTCCCCTCCTGTTCCTTCTCCTCTTGTGTTGCTCTTCAGGGTCTGAACACTATGATCCTGCTCCCCCTCCATCACCAGAACCAGGTACCATAACTTACCCAGACTTCTACCCTGCTAGATGCGGACACAGTGATCCACCACCCCAGCTCTATAACCCTCCCCTTCCCCTGTTACTCCCATGCCTGGGTTCCTTTGTCCCCAACCTGTGGTTCCTACCTCCTCCCCCGCTGCCTGCCCCCCATCCCCTTGGTCCCACCCTCTTTCCATTGACCCATCTCCCACTCACCATGGAAGATGGGGCTCCCCCTTGTGAGATAATCTCTTGAGCCTCTTTTATTCACCTCCTCTATGAGATCCTCAAAAGGCAGCAGGAGTAAGCACATGCCGAATTCCAACTGGTGCACCCCATCTGACCTGTACACATCCATCTGCTTGAATGAAATGTCCCTGTGCTGGATGTGTACCCTCCCATCTCAATAACTACCCTGGCTACCTTCCTATTTAGGTACTTCTGTCCTACGTCTATCACTTTTGCCCACATAGCTCCTCTCCACATCAGATGCGAGGTGACTTCAGACCAGCCGATCACCACCTGCAGCCACCAGTGTTTTAACCTCTCAAAGTCTGCTACTAAGTCCTTCTACAAGGCCCCCCATAGCAATTCCCCCAGGTCATTGCCACCCAGGTGGATAATATTGCAGTCCGGCATGACCCATAGCACCCTTAACTCCTCCTACAACGGTAACATCTGGGCCCACCACATGCCCCGATGCCTATTTAATGCACTTTTGTGTGCTCCATATTCAGCTGTGACTACGTTCCCCTCTTCCTGGTGGCCACAAACCTCTCTGCCCAGTAGACGAATGAGTGTCCCATGATCCACACCTACCACTTGGAGCCCTCTGTGGAAAGAAAGGAACATGGGTTAGTCAGAACCTCACATATCTCCTGTAACACATGGATTTCCACTGCCCCATTCACTTCACATCTTCCACCGCTCCCCCCCCCCTTGCAGTGGCCTCAGATGCGGCTCCTATCCTGAATGAATGCAGGGCAAAATCTTTAGGGTCCTCCCCAACAAATACCAGAGCTTTCTTCAGCACTGCCCTGACCTGGAAACTTGTCACTGGGGCACCATCCCCATGCTGGAACCAAGCCCCTGCCCTGGTTATTCAGGCCCTGCCATAGTCTCCCATGGCCTCTACTGCACACACCCCTTTGCCGGGTGTCTGCCTAATGACACTGAGGTGCCCTTTCCCACCTGGTCTGTCTTGGACCTGGGTAGCTGAATGACCACTGTGTCCTTGTTGAAAGTGACATTCTCATATTGCAATGCCCGGGATGCTGCCCCCTTGCTGGGAGCCATAACCTCCCCCACTCTGAATGCCAATCTGGCCATGACTGCAAAGACTGCCTTGAAGCAGCAAGCCTCCTTTGCAGAGATGCATACTTGTTCCAATGCCCTGATCACCCTCGTGAGTAAGGGCCTCATCAAGGGCCTCCTCCTGTGCCGCCTTGTGCCTTGTCCCCTCTGCCACCCCACGACCAGCCTCCTTATTGCTCTCCCTCCCACTGCATCCAGCAACCCTGGGTCCTTACACATCCAACTTATCCCTGTTAGCTGCACCACCATGATGAAGTGAGCCATCCCTTCATCCTACTTTTCTACCACATGCTGCATTACCTTTTCTTCCTGCACTGGGCTTGAAGTGGACCAGCCCTGCTGTGCCCAAAACTCCTGAAACCCCTCCCATGCCCCCTCATACACTCTTAGGGTGTTGGCCGGCCAGGACCCCCTGTACAGGGCACTCCAATCTCACACAAGCTGTCTGGCACCCTGGTCCAGTATGGTGCTGCTTGTGGCTCCAGTTACCAGAACCTCTCCATTTGTCAGCAACCTTATTTTGAAGCCCCTCAATATGTGGTGCTTTGAATGACAGGCTCAGCTGTAACCCCAATAGCACCATGTGTCAAAGTATAATTCCAACTGATTCCGTGTTACCGCTCTGCCTGTTCAACACCTCCACTACCCCTTTGTTGTTGCACTAAAATATAATTGTCTTCCCCTTCATCTGGTCCCCCCACACTTCCATGGTCACCCATATGGGGAAAATCTCAAGGAAGATAATGTCCTTGGTGATCCCTCACTCTGTCCACTAATGCGGCCATGCCTCCAAAATCCACTCACCTTGAAAATATGCCCCCATCCCCACAGCCAAGGGGGCATCCGTGTACAACTCGATGTCTGAATTGTATGCCCAGTCTTCCTGCCAAAATGTCACCCCATTGTATGCCTCCAGAAATTCCTCCCATACCGGAGATCATCCCACACCCCTTTGTTAATGTCCATCCAATGGTGGGGTTGTCTTGCTTTCCCTGTGGCCCACCCCAACCTCCTTGTGAATGCCCAGCCCAGGCTTATGGCCTTGCAGGCAAAATTAAGGTGCCCCAGCAGTTGCTGCACTTGTACCAGCGTCACCCTCCTCCTCACCCCCAACCATTGCCAATGGTCCTTTTAGTCAGGCTACCTTGTACCTGGGTAAATGGAAACATTCTTATTCCAAGTCCACCTTGATCCCCAGGAACTCCAACCTGTGAGCTGGGCCATCCACCTTCCCTTCTGCCAGAAGGATCCCAATGTTCCCACACATGTCCTGAAAGTCCCACAACATTGCTTGCACCTCGGCCTTACTGGTCCCAATCAACAGAAAGTCATCCAGGTAATGGACCACCCACCTATGTCTATACCGATGCCCGAACACCCACTGCACCCATGAGCTAAACAACTCGAAAGTCAAGCACGCTACTGAACATCCCATGGGCATGGCCTTGTTTAAGTACAACTTGCCCTCAAATTAGAAACATAATAGGTCCCAGTCAGATGGCCATACTGGCAGCAGGTGAAAGGCTGACTCAATGGCCGTCTTTGCCAACCATGCCACTTCCACTGCCCTAATCAATTCAATAGCCTGATCCAGATAGTGGTATGACACTGCACTCATATGCTCTGGGATCCCTTGATTTACTGACCCCTCATCCGGGTAGGATAGGTGGTGAATGAGCCTAAATTCCCCCTGCCTGCTTCTTGGGTACCACCCCTAGGGGTGACACCTGGAAGTTACGGCATGGGGGCTCTTGCAAAGACCCCTCCACCCTTCCTCCCCACACCTCCCTTTGTATTTTTGCCCAAACTATATCCTCCCTCCCCTTAACTGAGCCCAGGTTCTTTGTCCTCATCCTCACTCATTCCCCTTGGAAACCCAGTGGGAAACCCCCTTTAAAACCTTCCCTCAACTGCTTGGCCCCTTGGGTGTTGGTGTACCCCACCGTCCACACCTCCAACACTCTCAGCCTTATAGGTGTGTGGGCTAGGGTGCATCCCCACTGCCCTACAAATTCCCCCTCCTTAGTTCTAGCTGTAGTTGGAGTTATAAGCCCCCATTGAACCCCCCCTCACCATTCCCTCCTCCCTCCCAAAAGGACTGCTTATAGTGCTGCCCCCCTGGCTGCACCATCTTGTCTCCCCCTTGCCTGTAGCTTGTTGCCTCATGTGATCCTGCACACTGGGAGCAAGTGTGCTTGAATTTACAGCTGGGCCATGTACATGCCACTCTGTTAAACACCCAGCAGGTTTTTCTGCCCTGTGCCTGCCCCACCTTCTTGGTCTGCTCTGCTATCGGCCCTACTGCTGGCCCTGAGAGGGTCCTCACCTACATTTCTGAGTGGATGCAGTCCCACCTTAGGTCCCCCTTTGTCACCATCCGTTTCTGAAATGTCTCATTGTATTTTAACCACCCAAAACCCAGCTTCACCTTATACATGTCTCTAATGATAGCTGCATAAGTCAGGAGCAGAATAGCCAGCTTTGGCTGCTTCTCTAGCACCAGTGCACTATAGATCAGAAACCCCGTCTGCCAAGTGTCAATATTTTTACCCTTGTACTTGGCCTCCTCCACCTTGTGTCCTACCACCGCCAATACCACCACCATCTTCGACTTACCCACCAACTCCTTTTGTTCATATTTCTTGGCTGTGTCCTTGTCAATCAGGCCAAAAATATCCACGTACTCCCCTTTCCAGATTTTTTCCTTCAAAGAGATCAGGACATGGTCACCCAGCGTGAAACCTGGGGATCCTTCGTACAGCTTCCTAGTCCCCACACCCTTCCTGCCCCTTCCCCCTGTTTTTCCCCCATCCTTGATGGCCCGCATCGCCCACTCCATCTTTTCCATACCCTCTTCCCCCATGTCCCCCAGCAGCCCCTCTAAGTATTCCCTCAAGTCCCCTTCATTATTGACATCCTCATTTTCCTTACCACTGCCCAGCAGGGGCCCCGCTGGAGCTGGCGCCAGCTCAGGTGCTGGTCCAAGGGTGGGAGAAGAGTTGCGTCCCACTCTCTTGGGTCTCTTATTTGGCTTTCCTCCACTTCCCTCTCATTCCACTCCTTCCTCTTCCTCTGCCTCTGGGCTTCTGCCTCTGCCTCCCTCTTCTTGGCTGCTTCGACCATCTGGGATATGAGCTTCGCCGCTTCCTCCATCACCTTGCTGCTGGACACTGGGGTCTTCTTGGGTGCCATCCTCTCTGCCTGCTACCAATATTCAGAATAGAAACAGTAAATACCAACTTGACACCATTGCTGCCTTCCTTTTCCCAAAGAGGCCCTTGTACATCCCTCCAGTGCTGAAACTACCCCCTCCCTTCTCTGGGGTACCACTGAGGCCAGGGGCCACTGCAGCCCCCATCCCAGCCTCATCACATCAGGAAGGAGTTCTCCTCCTCCTCCTCCCTTGCCCCCCTGGCATCTCCCTATAGAACCCACAACTCTCGTCCCTCTCCCCCCAGCCTCCACTGTGCCACTGACCGGCTTCCCATCAGAACAGGATCCATGCCCCAATGACCTGTCCCCTCTTGAGATTGTTTTGGTGTATTATATATATATATATATATATACTGTATATATATATATATATATATATATATATATATATTTTTTGTTTTTTATGGCCATGCTTCTGTGAACCGGGGCCCCACACTGAGCCCCATTATGTGTCTGGGGTAGCATTTTACCTCCCCATACCTGCTTATCCAGGGTGCAGAATAACTCCACTGAATGCCTGTCCCTAGACTGTATCATTTTTACCTTGGCCAAAGGCAGACATGACTGCGTTGATGCCCGAGTGTGTCTCTGCCCCCGTGATGCAGTGTTGCCATCCCTTTCTGCCCCGTGCCCATGCTGTTACTGGTCTACCCCTTGGTCAACATCTTTCCCGTGGCCTCACATCAACTGCCAGGGCCTGCTTGGCTCTGTGGCCCCTCATAGGTCTCACCCTCTCGCCTGCCCTTCCCATGCTCCTCGTGGCCCCCCCAAGCTCCATGCCTCCCCAGCCCTCACCATGGAAATGCTAGATTGCTTGCTCTACCTTTTATATTCTGTTTAGTTGTTCTTTGGGTTTCTGTTTTGCTAAGACCCAGACCCACCACCCATTACCGCCCACCCTTGCCTTGCGCCCACGAGCGACTATCTCCACATGTATGCTTGAGCCTCTGCCCCACCTGGTCCTGGTCTGTCATCTGACCCTGGTACTCTCAGGCCTGCCGCATGCTTGTGGCGGCAGCCCAACCTCCACGCCAGCATGCCGGGATCCCCCTTTAAACCCTTCCCCTCTGCAAACCCCCCCTTTCCAACAGCATAGTCAGTGCTGCTCGAAAAGCCATTGCACCCATCCTGATCACCCCCTCCCCTACCATGCCAACAAATGGAATAACTGCTCCAATGAGCAGCCCAGCACATGCCAGATTCTGGGCATCATCCGTTTTCCTCTGCCAAACAAACATTACACCTATCAAAAATCAAGAAAACACTTCAGGAAAAGGAATCTCACATCCACGTTCTTGACTGCCATGCTCCGCCAAAACCATATCTCAGTGCAAAGATTTCCCCAGTAAGTAGATAATAGAGAGAGTCACTCTGCAAGCTGAGAGCTGATGTCAACTGACCATTACTGGGGTTTATGTATGTTGCACAACAAATGCACCATGGAGAGCTGATGAGATAATTTGCACTATTTGGATTCTTCCTCATGCCTTACAAAATGAGTTGCTCCGGTGCATTCCCGTCCATGCCTCCCAAGGCTGCCAGCACCATCTTGGCCTTTGTCTGCCCCCCACGTAGCTCTGCTCACCTCTGCTCTCTGGTCCTGGCCTCCCACCCTTGCTTCCTCGCTCCCACTGCAAGCACACGATGTCACGGCCCACCTTGCGCTCATTGCTAGTGCTGTCACTTACTGTTCTTACCACAAATAGCCCATTTCTGCCCTTTTTTTTAAACACCACTCCCAGCCCCACTTCCTAACACACACGAACTCTACCAAATGCAGCCATTCAAGGAGCTACTCTGGCATTACTGCTGCCTCCCCACTAGGGGAACATGCCTCTCCATCAAGCTCACCATGGACTGCCCTGTCCATACAAAAGCACTACTAGGTAAAACCCCATACCAACACCACAATACAATACACTACTATACAGCTCATAGTGAGCAGCTGGCAGCCCTGCTACTGCCTGCATGCCACCTCATACTGAACACACACCACATTTTAAATACCAATGTTTTCAGGTAAAAACACACAGGCCACACGTCCTGCAAAGGTCTAGCTGCCCCATGTGCCTTACCTGCAAATGCCAATGATGTACTTAATGAAATATAATTTTCAGCAGAAAGAAGGCTTCCCCCAGGTGACCAGCCCATATATACCCCTAAAAGCCCCTTGGTGGTGGCCCTTCCTTGTGGCCAATGGTCAGCAAGCCCCTAGCCCGAGTCATATTTTCCTATCCTACTTACTGTGATGTTGCTAGCCTCCTCCCTCCCTTCCTCACCTCCCTTGTCTCTTTCTGGTTGGGCCAGGGGAGAACCAGGCTTGCCTTTTAAGGGCAAGCTTCATTGTCAATCAATAAACTATTTACTACTACTACACTAAGATTACCTTATGCCTATTCCATGCACTCTTGAACCCCACCACATCATCTAGAAGGCTATTACAGGAATCCACCACTCTTTCTGTGAAGTACTTCTTCACATCTCTCCTGAATCTACCCCCTCCAGCCTCATAGCATCTCCCTTTTTTCTTGAGTACCATTTATTCTAAAAAATACTTCCTTCCTTCCTGTACCTTATTTACTGCTGTGATGTATTTAAAGCTCACTATCATATCCCTCCTTTCTTCTGTCTTTCAGGGTATACATACTGAGGTTCTTTAGTCTCTCCTTGTAGGATTTTTGGTGCAGACTCTTCACCATTTTAGATGCCCCACACTCCGGATCACCCCTTGCTTTTTCCCACTGTTCCTCTATCCATCCTTGGCATCTCCCACACTAGGCAGCTTCTGAGTTAGTCTCTAATTTTCTTAAAATCCCCTTCCTGGACTTCCAGTGATGTCATGCCTCTACTGGCTACCTAGGTTTCTGGCTCGGCTCCCTATTTATTAAGATCTCCCACAAATAAGGTAGATGTTTAAAATTAATGACACCTGCTGGTATGGCTCACTTGAATGACTGAGGAGATAGACTGATCTGTTCCAGGTCAGTTACAAAGTCAGCAATGGTGGATGAAGCAAGACTGCAGCCAGGATGGGATCATCGTCACAGTGCCTCCCCAGCCAACTCAGTAGGCTCCCGCTATGATACAGATGTTAAAACCAATGAACTGTCCTGCTACATATTTGAGGCTGTCTTTTATGAATTTAAAAGGTTTCAAGATGAGAACCATGCCAAATTTAAAAAGTTAAATTAAATGGCAGCAGTTGAGAAGTGACTTGATTCAGTGGAACAAAGGACTGACTACTTGAAAGATGATTCTGTTCAATTGCACTATGCAGTTACCTTTTTGGTAGACCAAAATCAACAGCTACAGGACAAGGGGCAGGATTGGAGGGATGCTCATGCAGAGACAATCTCAGATTATATGGATTTCTTGAACAGACTGAGACAGGTTGATACATAGACTTTTTGGAATACCTGCAGTGGGATGCCCTTTCCTTGCCTTACAAAAAATGGGCTGGCTACCCTTAAAATAGATAAGACCCTAGGACCAGATCGGTTGTATCTGAGGATACTCAGGGAAATAGCAGCAGAGCTCTCTGAACCACTGGTATGCCTGTTAAACAGCTCACTTAGGTCTGGGAAGTCACAAGGTATAGAAAGGTGGCAGATGTTGTACTGCTTTATAAAGGGGCAGGGATAAGGAGCAACCAGGGAACTACAGGTTAGAGATTCAGCAAATTTAAATTTCACTGGTAAAGTGCCCACAAAGTGGGCACTTTGCATTGTCACTCTGCTACGTGGAGTGGCAAATGCAAAAGGCTCACTTCACCTCCTAATTATTACTTTGCATTGTCATTCCGTCTTAATGCAAAGTAAGGTGAAATAACAATAATATTGGCAGCCCTTCACACACACAATCACCAGAATTAATGTGCCTCCCCCAAATGCTACTGTATTGTTTCCAGAAAACTCCCCAGTGCTGATGAAGTGAAATGAGAGGGTAACAAAAAATGCAAAGTCTCCAAGAATTAATGGTGCACTCTGTCATGCACACAGTGGTCACACACACACAGTCACCAGAATTAATGTACCTCCCCAAAATGCTACTGTCTTGTGTCCAGAAATTCCCCAGTGCTTACAAAGTGAAATGAGAGCATAACAAGAAATGCAAAGTCTCCCAGAATTAATGGAGCACTCAGCCATGTACACAGTGGTCACACACAGTCACCAGAACTATTTTGCATCCCCAAGATGCTACTGTTTTATGTACAGAAAACTCCCCAGTGCTGATGATGTGAAATGAGAGCCTAACAAGAAATGCAAAGTCTCCCAGAATTAGTAGCACACTCAGTCATGAGTGCAGTGGTCACACACAGTCGCCAGAACTAATTTGCATCCCCAAGATGCTACTGTCTTGTGTTCAGAAAATTCCGCAGTGCTGACAAAGTAAAATGAGATGGTAACAAAAAATGCAAAGTCTCCCAGAATTAATGGTGTACTCTGTCATGCACGCAGTAGTCACACACAGTCACCAGAATTAATGTGCATCCCCAAAATGCTACTGTCTTGTGTCCAGAAAATTCTCCAGTGCTGTCAAAGTGAAATGAGAGTGAAACAAGAAATGCAAAGTCTCCCAGAATTAATGGTGTACTGCAAACATGCAGACAGATGAAGATTGCGCTGCACACTCAAGAGATGCAGACGCAAAGGAACAACAAGACCTAACCAGTGCTCTCAAGTCACAAATCCAAATCTGGAGAATACCTTTTGCCGGTGGGGGGGGTGGTGCACGGCAATAACAGTCCACTGCCAGTAAAAATACCACAAAGCAGTATAAAAAATGCATGCAGGTGTAGTGGATAGCAGGTTCACACTGCTGCAATTACTCTGAGGCACAATAAAAGGTGTCTGATTTAATGGCACGCAACGCACATACACTCACACACACTACAAGTAATGCATACCAATTGAAAACCTTTAGTAATATAACCAAATGTTTTAAACAAACTGAAATTATACACTGCTGCACCACAACAATCGGAAATAAATGTCAAGAATTACTGAAAATATTACTGTGTGTACATTAACACAGTTATACAAGAAAAATATAACCAAAACAGAAAGACTGCCTTTTTCTCCAAGTTAATCTACTACACCACAGATACGCCCCTTCCCCAAAGCACACTTCACAGTACACAGACTGACTGTTCTAAATTACCATTCAAAATCCACACAGAAACAATAAACACTTGATGACATGAGCACAGGAGGGTTTCCTACAATCGATGTACTAAATTGTGAGCAAAATAGCACAAAATAGCTTTTTTAACAACTTTTAGAGGATTTAGATCACAGAGCTCTGAGAGGAAACTGTCTCCATCTTCCACTATACACACACTGCACAGAACTGAGGCTGTGCAGAACAATCTAGAGCCTATTTGACCTGCAATCCCATGAAACACTGCAAAATTCACCTTTGGAGCTCAAAAACAAGGCGAAGTGAGGCAAAGTACATTGATTTCAATGTACTCTACCTTAAAATAGGTGGAGAAGTGGTTTGGGGGAGGTGGAATAATGTGAAGTCATTGTTTTTAATGGACTTCACATTCCCCATTACAAAGCAAAGTACTCCGCTTCACATCGTGGGTACTTCACGGATTCCACATTAATCCGCGAATCACTCCGCGCAGCAAATTTCATCCACTTTGCCCAACACTACTACTACAGGCCTGTCTAGTCTAATCTCACAGAAGCTCAGGTATGGACTCACCCTCGGGGGACTGATTACCTCCAGGAAGGGAGCCCTAGGTGCCTGATTTTTCGACTCGCTCACCCACCCCCACCCCTGGTCCTGTTTAAATACACTTAAACCCCACCCCGGCTTACTAGCTCACTCCTACAGGTTTCTACCAGCCAGCTGCTCAAGCTTTGAGTGACAGCATCACTGTCTCTTGCGAAGCACTTTCCTTATCTAGTGTAACTCCTCTTTCTAGCCTCTCTCTAAAAACCATCAGGTACAGAGTGGTTAACTGTACAGCCTCTCTTTGGCACTAGTGTGTCAGGCTTGATGACTGAATCAAGCTGCCATGTCCCCTATCAAAGGGTGCTATCTACTTCTGCTCCTTGCTACCTGGTTTGGTACTGCTGGCACCAGATGCCTAGCTTGGCCGCTGCTACCCCACTATGAACCACTACTGGGTAGTGCATGGCTGTCAAATACACCTTCAGAAACTGCCTCGCTTGGCTGTAGGCAGCAAATCACTCAGCCTTACCCTACAAACATGAGTGGTCATATGCTGTCCCCCTCACATAGGGGTAGTAATGGTTACCTATACCCTAATAATTAAACCAGTGTCCAACCACCTGAATCATTTGAAGCCTCAGTGGCATAAGGTATGAGCCAAATTTAGCATAAACCTTTCTTTCAGAAAGGTCATCTTTATGCTCCTGCTCCTTTCTGGCAACATTCACTTGAACCCAGGCCCACTCACTTCAACGGGCCCTGGTGTTCATAAGGTTAAAGTCCTAAAAATAACCTCACTGAACATCTGCAGTTTAACTGCAAAATTTGACCAACTACAGCCATGGATGTCCCTCCATACCCCTGACATCCTATGCCTAATGGAGATCTGGTTAACCAGTAGGATTAAAGACAGCAAAGTTGCCCTCAAAGGCTTCCAAACATACAGGATTGATAGAATAGGCAAGAGAGGTGGGGGATGCCTCATCTATGCTAGGGACTCTCTGCAGTGCACCGTCCTCCCTGGAACCAGGGTGGCTGAGGACCATGAGATAATAGTGACAAAGGCACAGGTCAATCAGAATGGCAAAACTCTCATCCTTGCCACAATCTACCTTCCCCCCAAGAAATCCACAGCAGGCTTTCTCACAATTATGGACGTTATTGGCATCCTTCCAAAGGGGATGGGTATTGTCATTACCAGGGACTTTAACATAAACTGGGATGGAAAGGAGGCTGCCCCTTTCAGGGATCTGATAGCCACCTCCAACCTGACACAACTTTTCACCTGCCCCACAAGGCAGAACTATAAGACAGGAAACAGTACCCTCCTTGACTGGGTCCTAGCAAGCTCATCATCCCAGATCTCTGAGATCAAGGTTCTCCCAGACACGCTAAGTGACCACTCCCCAATCATCTTCCTGTGGTCTAATAAATTTACCAAAAGCCCACCCATCCTCATTGAAAGCAGGGTCTTGAGGAAGGGTAAACTTGAAGCCCTCAAATCAGCCCTTGCGCTTCATGACTAGACTCCTATTGACCTGGCACCTACCCTTTATCAGGCCTTCAGTCACTTCATTAAAAGCTTTAGTTCCATCTGTGACATATATGCCCTGCTCACAAAAAGAAAAATTTGGGGGAAGGCAAATGGCTGGATTGATGGGGAGCTCCTCTCCCACCTGAAAGAAAGGGACATACTCTGGGAGGAGGTCAGAATCACAGGTAGCAAGCATGACTTCCAGTGCTACAGAACAGCCAGGAGCCGCTGCACCAAGCTAATCCGGCTCGCCAAAGCCAACTATCATAAGGCTCAGCTTTGCAATTCTTGGGGTGATGGGAGAAGATTCTGGGATAACATCAAAATAATCCTTGGAAAGGAGGAAAAGAAGTACCCTCAGCTGCTCAGTATCAGTAACACCCCCATTACAGACCCTCTAGCCATTGCAGAAGCCTTCAATAAGGCCTTCACTGATCTTACACTAGTGCTACCACCTGCCTACTTTCAACCTGGTTTGAACCACTCGAACAATGTATCTACTGAGTGTTCTCACCTGACCTTCTACTTTAAAAGGGTGACGGTGAAGGATGTCCTTACTAGGGTCAAGAAAATACTAGGTAAGACCAGACTGGGCAGTGAGGGGATAGACATGAAACTTATATCCCTCACCCTGGACATTCTTATAGTGCCATTACCACACTGTACAATAAGTCACTGGTGATGGCCCAATTCCTGGTTGTTTGGAAGTAGGCTCTAGTTTTGCCAGTGCATAAAGGAGGCGACAAGTCTCTGGTAGCCAACTTCATACCCATCTCAATCCTCTCCCCCTGTCCAAGGCACTGGAAAAGATTGTGGCGGGTCAACTCATCGACTACCTCATAAGTATAATCTACTATGCCCCAACCAGCATGGTTTCAGACAAAATCACAGTACCACCACTGCCCTGCTAGACTACATGAACTATGCACATAAAGCCCTGGATGAAGGCAAACTGGTGGGGTCTGTCTTTATTGACCTCACCAAAGCCTTCAGTACAGTCAACCACCCCCGTTACTGACCCAACTGTGAAACATGGGTGTAGTGCCCAATGGCCTTTGCTGGTTCCAAGACTACCTGATACAGAGAAATCAATGTCTCAAAATTGGGCAAACAGTGTCCAGCGCAAGAGAGGTATCATTAGGGGTACCCCAGAGATCAATATTGGGGCCCCTACTCTTCAGCCTCTTCTTAAATGTCCTTCCCACAGCCTGTGACACCAAAATCATACTATATGCAGATGATGCTGTGCTCCTGAGCAGCAGCAGCACCTCTCAGGCTGCCCTACAATCTGAGCTGCAGAACCTCTCCAAACTTGAAGACTGGTTCTGTAGTCATTAGTTGCTATTAAACTACAAGAAGACAAGGCCATGCTGATGTTCAGCCCCCACAACAAAAATAAGCACCATCATCTCCAACTCATGCAGTGAGCCGCTGGAACAAGGTCACTTGTTCAAGTATCTGGGGTCATAATAGATGATACCCTCATGTTTGCACACCATACTGACTCTCTGGTCAAGACAGTCAATATCAAGATTGGTGTTCTGTACAGGCACAGGCAATACCTCTCTCCGGAGGCCCTCCACCTCTCAGTCCACAGTTCAGTTATATCTACTATTGACTATGGACTAGTGGTCTATGGGGTGACAACAGATACTGCAGTCAAGAGGGTTCAGACTGCACTCAACAAAGCCTGCAGACTCACCCTGGATGCGGAGCATGGCACTCACACCTGTACTCTGTATGAATGTACAAACTGGCTGTCATGAAGAAACAGGGTCAAATTCCAGACTTGCGTCCTAGGGAAGAAGGTTCTATTGGGTAAAACACCACTTTATGTAGGCAATTTGACCAAGGCAGCCAACTCATAACAGGTCACCAGAGGGAGGACTAAAGAGGCCTTGCCTAGTCCCTTCCATCGCACCTCACTTGGGCAACATACATTTGCCTACCGGGCCCCCCTATGAATGAATGAACTCCCTGGGCACCTCTTGGCCACCAATTGTCTGGCACAAGTCAAAACTGACCTCAACAGCACCTAATAACACTCTCTAAGTGCACCTGCCCCTGAGTCCAGCCACACCTGCTCTTTCTGTCCCCCAGCAAGCACTAGGCAGGCTTCAGGTACCCCCTTCCTCTGTCCCTTCTCATGACTTGCCCCAGCAATCAGTTTTCATCATGCTCCTTCGGCACCCGCCACAACCCCTTCCCCAACTCACACTCCTGTGAGTTTCCCTAACAGTCACTACTAATGCAGGCTGTCTAACCATGCCCCCTCACACCCACCATTTTACTCTAGCATGTCCTCTCCACTCAGCCTCCCCTCACCCCACCATTTCTCCCTATGCCTTATCAACCTTCTCCCCCCACCCTTCTCGTCCACCGGAGTACATACCTGTCTCTCGTACCTCCTTTCTTCACCCCACTGCCAGCTATCATGGTCCCTCTGAACTACTGACAAGGCACTTTGTGGCTCCTTATCCCCCCCCACCCTTATAAAGTGTTTTTCTTGTTATTTAACTGGTACCTACGTTTTGAGTTATTCTGTAAGTTCTGAATCCGAGCTGTATCCTTTGCTTTTGTCTATCATACTTTGTTTTGCAACCTATGACGTGGAACCTTTGTAAAAGAGCTTGCGCTCAAAGGTCTTTTCCAAATCACTAAATAAATAAAATAAAATAAAGTAGGGAAGCTGATGGAGTCACTGATCAAAGAGGACCTCAAAGACTACATGGAGAGCAACGGTCTCCAGGATAGTAAACAGCATGGTTTCATGGCAGGAAGATCTTGTCAGACTAACCTGATAGTTTTCTTTGACTGGATGACAAAGGAAATAGACATGGGCCACACTATGGTTCTGCTCTACTTTGACTTCAGCAAGGCTTTTGACTAGGTACCTCACAAACAATTGCTCAAAAAGATGGAAGATGTGGGTGCAGCTAAACCCATAGTGAACTGGGTGTAAAACTGACTAGAGGGGAGGCAGCAGAGGGTGGTGGTCAATGGGGTTAAGTCAGAGGGGAGGGAGGTTATGAGCATGGTTCCACAGGGATTGGTTCAAGGTCTGGTCCTTTTCAACATGTTTATTAGTGCCACTGGAGAAGGAATCCAGGGCAGGTTGTAGTAGTAAAAAGTAGTAGTAGTAGTAAAAACTTTATTTTTATACAGGAAAAGTACATGTCATTTGGATAATACTATCCAGTTTTCAAGACAGTCCTGTGCAAAATTTCCAGGTTTCACATAATCACATCTAATTTACAAACAAACAAAATACATATTACTCAATAATAAAAAACACATCCTCACCACTCACAACTACAAAATTCTAACACAAAACTACAATATTACATACATGTACATGTAAATACTTGATACATCTTTAACCCCTTAAGAAATTTTTCTATACTTTTCTCAGAACGCAATGTGGGAGGAAGTGTATTCCAGCAAGCTGATGCTTGTGTTACTAATGTTCTATCCCCAAATTTATTTTTTCGCTTATCTGGATCAATTCTATTTTGATACATAGTTCTAATAGAATGTCTTCTAAGGGCTGAATTTTTATCTGCTAATATTTTAGCTATATTATGTTTCAATAAATTGTCCTATATTTATAAATAAATAAGGACCAACTATTCTATATTCCAAATCAAGAGACAACCAATTTAACTTAATTAGAAGGTCACAATGATGTGTTCTAAAATTACTACGTAGTACATATCTAGCTACCCTATACTGTAATTTATCTAATTTACTCAAAAGTTGTTTAGTTGCTGCTCTATATATAACCTCTCCATATTTAATCACGGGGAGAATAAGCTGTTCTGCAATCAATTTCCTGTCATGTAATCTCAAACTTTTAGTAGTTCTCCTTAAAGCTCCTAACTTTTTATGTGTTTTAACAATAATAGACTCAATATGATTTTTGAAAGTCAATAGAGAATCAATATTAACTCCCAAATAACAATAATTTGTAACTTGTTCTATTTTGGTATGATTCAAAGCCATGATCTGTACATCTGAATATCTATGTTGTCTATCAGTTCCAAAAGCATCAGCTTAGTCTTACTTATATTCATTATTAACTGAGACTTGGCAAACCATTCCTGTACCCTGGTAAAATCAGTCTGTAGGTTTCTCTGGAGATCCACCAATCCATATCCAGAGGCCACCAAAAAGTATCATCAGCATACATCCTAATGTCTGCACGCTGTATCACTGATGGTAAGTCATTATTGAATATCAAAATAACAGGGGTCCTAAATGGACCCCTGAGGGACTCTTTGACAATCCGAGAGTTTGAAAGATTATTCTGCAACTGGACTCTCTGAGAACGATCAGTCAAGTATGATATAAACCATATTAGTGGATCCCCAGAGAAACCCAGACCGATCAACCTCTCAAAAGAACAGGATGGCTCACCAAGTCGAATGCTTTTGACAAATCAATGTATATCGCTGCTGTATCTTTACCATTATTCAAAGATGTACAGATCAAGTCATTAAATTCAACCAAAGCTGACGTAGTTGAAAAACCCTTTCTAAAACCTGATTGGTAGTTAGTTAGTAAATCATATTTTTCCAAATATTCCCCCATTTGTTGATTTACCAGCCTCTCCAAACATTTGGAGAGAACTGGCAAAACAGCTATGGGGCTATAATTATTTGGAGATGTTTTATCTCCGGTCTTATAAATAGGTATTATTTTCCCTGTTTTCCACAAAATGGGAAAATACCTCTCCTGTAAACTCCAATTGAATAATGCTGTAATAATTTGTGCAATATATGGAGCAGCTATTTTCAAAAAATTACCTTCCAATTTATCCAATCCTGGGGATTTATAGGGATTTATTTTTAATAATTCCTTAGTAACTTCGGATATTGTAATTTTTTTAAATCTAAAAGGAGGATGCAAGTCTGAGTGAAACTCTCCATAACTATCATCAGTTGTATTTGTCTATCTCCTATTAGTCCTAAAGTAGGAAGGTCGACAAAATAATCATTTAAGATATTTGACACTTCCTCTAAATCTTCAGTTATAGTTTCATTTGTTTTCATTTTTATATTTTCTTGTCCTCCATGCCCTCCAGGGTTTGACAAATTTTTTATGATACTCCAAAATTTTTTAGGATTTGTATTATGATTTAATTTACTACGATAGTAAGATGTTTTTGCCCTTCTTGTTAATTTTCGACACTCATTTCTTTTAGTTTTAAATAACTCCCAATCATAGCTTTTTTTGGTCTTTTTAGCCTTTCTCCAAATTCTATTTTTAAGTCTAATTATTTTTTGCAATTTATCTGTTATCCACGGAAATTTAGGTAAATCACTATGTTTTTTTATTATTTTAGGGGCATAAGTATCACAAATTTTTTGAAAGGTATCAGTAAAGTATCCAATACTAAGATCCAAATCTGGTATTAACAAACACCTCTCCCACCTTTCTATTCTAATACTCTCCAAAAAAAGCGGTTCTGAGAAATGCCTCATATCACGAGACCAAACCCATTTTAACTGCTCCACTGACCCCCCTTTAGGATGAGCAGTAAGAACAGTCCAAACGGGATTATGATCACTAAAATGGGGAGGCAAAATTCCCTGCTCCCTTACCTGGAGTGATTGAGAAACAAAAATCAAATCCAGTATAGATCCCTTTTCAGTTGTAGATGTATATCTTGTAGGCACATCAATCAACTGAACTAAACCCATTTTGTTTGTAATCTCCCTTAATTGTTTACCCCTATCATTTGCCCAATCACAGTTAAAATCCCCTAACAAAATAATAGGTTTATCTTTAACACAGTCCCCTATTTTATGTAAAACCCCCTCTATAGTTTTTATTTTTGTCCGTGGGGTGAATAAATCACAGCTACTACTAAATTCTGATAAACAACTGAAATAATTAAATAATCTATATTCCCCTCACTCCCAGCCATCATTGTTTCAACATACCCTAATGTATTTTTAACAAAACACATAACCCCACCCCTTTACCTTTTCTATCTTGTCTAAAAGTCTGGTATGCTGGCATACTCATTTCAGCTGCACTAATCTTTTCATTTAACCATGTTTCACTTAGTCCCAATATACATGGGTGATGAGAATCAATAATGGTTGCCAGTAAATCAGCCTTTTTAGATATACTACGAGCATTATCATGTAATATTTTTATATCATGGGTAAATTTTGGTCCTGGATTTAATTCAACATCACCCCCAATATTAAAACCAAATAACATACATCCCTAAAACTATTAGGTGTCTTATTAAAACTCAACGGTGTCCCCTTAAGTTTTATACCCACTGCATATACTTATTCCAACAATTTGTAAAAGTATTTCTTCTGTTTAAAACAGTATATGCCCTTTTGACAAAGAATTTGTTTGAATAATAGTTGGCCAAACAGTTTTAGTTTTTCCTAGGTCTGATTCATTAAATATTGCACAAGAAAAAATCAGACCCAGGATTACATATCCTATCATTTTTACTGAATACATGTAGAATAAGTAGGTAGGTCAATGAATAAATACAAAATCAAAAAGAAAACAATAAAAATAATATCCACTGGATATATTTGCACTATATTTGCGGGCAAAATACCACCATCAATTTCCTTACCCAACACTTATTTTACACCTGCTAAGAAAACCGGAGCAAAAATGTCTAAATGTATTATATTCTATATATATATATATACATTTTTTTTTTTGATTATCTAAATAAAACCCTGTATAAAATTTCAACTGGGAGTGGCGCTCGGCCACTCACACGCCAGACCATTATCGCCGACGCGTGAAACAGCGCAAACTTTTAAAGTTCAAGCCCCACCTCTGCAGCATATACGATTGGCTCACCAGACAGTCCTAAATCAGCTGTAGCTTGTAACGATGTTGTTAACTCAAATTCGTTGCCTCCACAGAGAAACACAGGCTCAGTTCATACATACAGAAGCTGCTGCTTTGATGTAGTAATGCAGAAAGTGTCTCTTCCCGATGTCGAGGGCTGCAATGCTGTAAAAACGCCAGGGGCTAACAGATTTAAATTCTCCCCTCAGATGGTATTTTAATCTGACAAAAACAGCACGGACTTTTAAAGTTCAAGCCCCACCTCTGCAGCATACACGATTGGCTCCCCAGACAGTCCTAAATCAGCTGTAGCTTGTAACGATGTTGTTAACTCAAATTCGTTGCCTCCACAGAGAAACACAAGCTCAGTTCATACATACAGAAGCTGCTGCTTTGATGTAGTAATGCAGAAAGTGTCTCTTCCCGATGTCGAGGGCTGCAGTGCTGTAAAACCCAGGGCTAACAGATTTAAATTCTCCCCTCAGATGGTATTTTAATCTGACAAAAACAGCACGGACTTTTAAAGTTCAAGCCCCACCTCTGCAGCATACACGATTGGCTCACCAGACAGTCCTAAATCAGCTGTAGCTTGTAACGATGTTGTTAACTCAAATTCATTGCTCCACAGAGAAACACAAGCTCAGTTCATACATACAGAAGCTGCTGCTTTGATGTAGTAATGCAGAAAGTGTCTCTTCCCGATGTCGAGGGCTGCAGTGCTGTAAAAACGCCAGGGGCTAACAGATTTAAATTCTCCCCTCAGATGGTATTTTAATCTGACAAAAACAGCACAGACTTTTAAAGTTCAAGTCCCACCTCTGCAGCATACACGATTGGCTCACCAGACAGTCCTAAATCAGCTGTAGCTTGTAACGATGTTGTTAACTCAAATTCGTTGCCTCCACAGAGAAACACAAGCTCAGTTCATACATACAGAAGCTGCTGCTTTGATGTAGTAATGCAGAAAGTGTCTCTTCCCAATGTCGAGGGCTGCAGTGCTGTAAAAATGCCAAGGGCTAACAGATTTAAATTCTCCCCTCAGATGGTATTTTTGTGTCTCTTTGCAAATGACAAAACTATGTGGGAGGGTGGATAGTGGTGAGGGAATAAGGGAACTGCAGAAAGACCTACAAAAGCTAGAGGTGTGGTAAAAGGTCTGGTAGTTAAAATGCAATGCTAGAAATTATAAGGTTATGTACCTAGGGAAAAAGAACCCCATGACAGAGTACCAGATGGGAGGAGAGAGACTTACTGTAGCACAACAATTAAGGAATTGGATCTGGGAGTTACTGCATCATTAGCAACTCACTTAAGCAATCAAGTCAGTGCAGCAAGGCCTATAGCAAAGGCTAACAGGATGCTAGGATGTATCAGAAGGGACATTGATAGCAGAAGAAAAGAGGTAATGCTTCCCATCTACAGATCCCTGGTGAGGTCTCACCTAGGGTACTGTGCTCAGCTCTTGAGCCCTAACCTCAAAAAGAATAAAGACAGGTTGGAGACAGGATAAAAAACTTGCAGGGGAGGAGTCTGTGGATCCAAGATGGTGATATGAGGGCCAACAGTGGGACGGCATATAGGGGGAGCTCCTCCATTAACATGAAGCTCTTCATAAAGCAAATTTACCTCTTATACAGACATTATTGCGTTATTGATGAATCATACCCCAGCTCTTTTGAGGAGTTTATCTGAGACCATGAAGACAGAAGAGCACGTCTAAAAATTTTAACTGACTAAAGGATCCTCACCGGAGCAGCCTCAAGAACTGAAATGCCTGAGGAAACACACGACTCATAACAACACTGCAGCTGTACCTTCTGAATGACCAAGCTCCAGAAGAGGTCAAACCTGACTTCAATAACAAAAAATAAATTTGTTCCAACTCCCCACCACCTTCCTAGATAAAATACTATCCCTCTTACCAGAAATTCCTGCCAGAGCTAAGCTGCACATTGACATTGATTTGTTCAAATTGCAAGAAGGAGAACTGGAGGAATTGCTTTACCTTACTGAAGATGAGGAGGATGCACCATTATCAGGAGCGGTAGCTGCTACAATGGAAAATGCTGCCTGTCCAGGAGAAAACAACATAGTGGGTAAGGTCAGTACCTGTGTTACTCACAGTATTTCAGCAGCTGAACAGCAATAATTGCAGGATACTATTGAAAGCCAGCTGGAAGGGGTAATTCCCACAACCAATATTAACATGGCAGAGAAAGTTTCCATCTGCTCTAATGACCAGGTGGTGGCAGTTAGAAGCAGGGAGGACAATTGAGAACTGCAGCAAAAATCTAATGTTAATGCTAACAGTACGGCTATATCAGTTCTTTCTCAATTTAAGAAAGAATTCAGACAAGAAATACAACTGGGTTTGGTTCATTTACCACTGTACTTATGGATTAAAATAAATCTGTAACAGAACTGAACAATAAAATAGGAGCCCTTAACCTCAGGTCTAACAAAATGGAGCACAGAATCAGAAAACTGGAAGATAAATGCCACCCTTAAACCACTGACAACATAGAATACAAAAACCTTTTACAGGAGCTAAAACAAAAAAAAATAGTAGACCTAAAGGACAGGTTGAGAAGGAACAATGCTAAACTGATTGAGATCCCAGAAGGATCTGAAGGATCAGGGGACCCCTTCCCTGTTATGAAAAACTGTTAACTTTGGCCCTAAATCTAATCTATACCAAAGAGAAAATACTTCTGGATAGAGCTCACCGTGGGGGAAGGGGGTTCTAGCATTTATCAACATTCTGCTGTGCTGTATCAGACTCCACAACCAGTATATATCAAACCCCATAAGTATGTGGACTAGGAACAGATATTTTTTTCTATATAGGTTTTTCTCCTCCATGAGCCCTGGAAGATGGCTGTAGTCCTCCTCATGGAGGAGCTCACTTCTCAGGTCCCATGCATTCCCTCTCTTGCTGATAATGAAAATTCCCCTGCAGATTGCTCCCCCCCACAGGGGGGCCAGGGAGAAGGGCACCAGCTTCCCCCCCAGATACCCAAAGACCCAATACAGATATTGGGGATGGCCCTCAGGGATGCAGGGCCATCATGGAACCCTACCAGGCTCTTTTTTCTTTTTTCTCCCATTCCCTCCTCTCCTACCGATGTAAGGACATCAGTATATGCCTCCCTACATGTATTGCCCTCCAGCCACCACCATAGGGCAATCAATGAATGGGGCAAGTCACCATCTCCCTTAGAGAGAAGAGCAGTCCTCCGGATGCTCAATCCTCTCTCCCCCTGATGACCCCTTGGCTGCCCAGGCTCATTCCTGAACCTGGATCGCCATCATGGCGTGAGGTGTAGTGACCAACGAGTCCTGCTACAGTGCCACTGAGCCAGGGGAACAGATTTTAAGAGTGGCCAGAATAAATTGACGACTAACATCAGAACATTTTTAATTTTTAGCATATCTAGATTACAGTTATGAAACAAACCAATCCAGAAAGGCTTTGATTCTGTCAAAAAGTGTCTGAATCAGCTTGACATTAAGTTTTCACTTTTGCTACTTGAAAGACTGAGATTATTTTTTCATGGAAAAATGCATACCTTGACTGATCCTTGAAAAGTTCAAATATGACTGTTGACCTCTGAATCAACACCCAATTTTCAAATTCAACCGTATTGGATAAACAAGTTAGTATCATCACACTGCATGAATGGGAACCAGAGCACCTAAGGACAGTACAGAATGAAACATCAGGGTCTACAGAAAGCACGGATCACCTACAGGAAAAAACTTGATACACCTTTTATCCCACCATAGCATATACTGTAAATATTTGCTTTGAAGAACCAGACTTGATTTGAACACTTGAGTAGAGATAGAGTGGCATGCCACAATCATAATGATTGATCCCTGAGGTTAAAAATGGGGAGGGGGACTGTATCTTAAGATATTCTCTACTGATTGTTACAATATTATTTGACTTCTGAGATGGGGGACAGCAAAAAGCATACAAATTTGAAGGGGTTACCTTATGAAGTAGTCTTTTTTCCTCTTTTCTTTTCTTTGTCTTTCTCTTCTTTATTGACTAGAAGCAAACTCCACTTCTAACTGAAAGGAAATTTAAGAGAGAGAATGGGCAGACCAGAGATAAAATAGCAAGAGCTGTTTTTATTCAAAGGTAATTCATAATCGGCAAGGAGAAGCGTCCCCAGCTGGACATTGAAGTATCTGTTGACCTTTAATGACTATCAAGGTTGATGCATGGGGGGGATTGGGTCTTTATTGTTATGATTTTTTTTTACAGTTGTATTCACTGTAGATTTATTTTGTTTTGGGTTTTAACTGAGTGAAATAAATGATACTGAAAATAATAAAGATGCACGCAAAGGGGATATAATTTGGATAAATGAGAAGTGCAATGCTATTACAAGTGGAAGGGGAACGCTAGCAATTACAGGTGATATTTGGGAATCAGGATCATTATACAGGGTTGGGTGCCTAATATCAGTACCAAGGGATAGAGGGGGTAATGAGTGAACAATGATAAGCTTTCATTCAGCAACCAAAGTCCAGCTGATAAAATATCAAAACCTAAAAACAATTTATGATAAAACCAGTATAATAAGCAAATATATAAAATGCAAGGTTCATTAAGACTGTTAACTTGGAATGTAAAAGGCATCCAGGACAGAGTTAAAGGAACAAAAATCTTTAGCTACATACTGTAGATAAACATTGGATCAACAGTATCCTTCTGTAAGAGACTCACCTTTTGCAAAAAGATTTTACATTTTATATTAAGAAATGGTGAGACAAGCTTAATGCCCCTTATATAAACAACTACAGAGGCATTTCTATTATGATTAAGAGAAACACTGGCATCTCTGTTGGTAGATCTGCCCTGGATGCCAATGGTAATTACATAATTTGTGACATTTCTATTTCAGGAAAAAAAAAGTTCACATTTATAAGGGCCTAATAAGAATAACCCTATGTCCATTGATGAAGTTTTATTGGAAATGACCAGATTTATATCCCTATTTATTATGGCTGGTGACTTCAATTTATTTTTTCATCCAGGCAGGATAGATCCACTGTTAAGATGGGTAAATTGACATCTGCAGCTAGCAAAGTACTGCAGTACATGCAAAATGTGGACCTTATAGACCCATGGAGATTTAGACACCCATTTGATATTACATAATCATTCTTCTCACATGTTTATTAAAACTATTCCAGACTAGACTTTTTTCTAGTATCACGGTCTATTATGTATGGAATACAAGACACAACTTATAATAATATATTAATATCAGATCATTCTCCCTTAATTTTAGAATTGGTAAAGGAAGAAACTCCATTTATCAGATCATTTAAATTTGATCCCATCTTAACTAAAGATAATGGGCCGGATATTCAAACTGCACCCAAAAAGTGCGCAACAGCAGGAACAAGCACAAGTCAATTGCGCACATGCGCAATAGACACAATATTCAAACATGGAGCAAGCCAAATTGCGCAACCAGCCAACGTCTGATTGTCGCACAACCTGCGCTAAAGCGCAACCAGGAAGGGGAAGCTGAACAGAGACGATACGCCATAGCTCAACAAAGGCAGCGCAGCTGAGCAGTCCAGAGGCACCATAGCACAAGCAGAGAGACCCCCAGCAGCAGAGCAATGGAACTGTACAACCAGGGAGGTAGGCAGGGGCCCACCACCCATGTCACAGATGGGCACAGGGACACAACAATGTACCCCCAAACCCCAAGCACAGCATAACTGGGGGAGGGACGGAATAGCCACCAGACCATGGGGACAAGCAAACAAAGCACATCCCAGCTGTGTTACCGCAGCACACCCACTGGCAAGCTGAGACTGCCACACAAAGGGGGCGGACCACCCCAGTGTACAGCAGCCCCCCCTTGTGCACAGCACACCCTGCACTGTGATCCCAAGACACCACCCATGAGAAGTGACCAGCACTGCAGGGATCCCCACGCATCCCCCCGGCACACTGCAACCTCGTGTACCACAGAACTATACAAGCCAAACCCACCATGAGCACCCAGCAGTGGGTGGCAGCACACGGCAATACTGACTGAAAGCCACACCCACACCAGAGACACTACCCCACACACACGCACACACATACCCATGACCATACCACCCTAGATGCCATGCACACCACTGCAACTGAGCACCTATAGCCAGCTGCAAATCAGAGACCACCACAGTATTCATATCAAAATATATAAATGTAATAAACAAGAATAAGAAGAACAACAAATAGAACTATGTACATATATATACAAAGCAGGGGTGGGGGTATGGGTATAAGGTAGGGGTGTGTAAGGGCAGGTGAACAACCGGGAGAGGGAAGGTGGGGTGAGGTGATGGGCAGCTACTGCCTGCCAGCCTGCCTCCTGCCGCCTGGTGCTGGGGCCCGTGCCTCCTGAGCCGCACTCCATGCCGCTGAAGGTCCAATAGGGATGGGGCGGTGAGAGTCGCGGCCACCTGGGTCAGCCGCTGGTGCAGTGTCCGGGCCCATTCGTCGCAGGATCTGGATACCTAGGACAAGGGATCAGAGTCAATGGCTGTGACTGTCCACATCCCTGAATCCCATCCATCATGCATGGCATACAGCCATGTGTCCCGCTCCTGTGATGGACTGCACCCACCCACAGTGACCGTGCACAAGACATGCCCAACCAGGCAGCAACAGCCATGTGTACCACTGCACACACACACCGCTCATGTCCATCACAGCACAACCAAGGCTGTCCAGTGACGTGGCTACGTGGTGGGATGCTAGTGCTACAGCCATGTGCCTAGTGCATGCATGGACCACCAGTGATGCACACACAGACATGCAGTGTCACTGGACAGTGATGACTGTCCAGTGGCACTGGACAGTGATGACTGTCACTTGTTGCGTGCATGGTAGTGTTGTCCATTGATGGTGGTCGTGGCCCCCCAGCATGCAATAGCATCCATGATGTAATGACACTACCCTCATCAAGCCACTGCAGCTGCGACTACTGCTGCTGCTGCTGCTGTGGCCCAACACCTATGCCACCTCTGCCAGCCACCCCTGCACCACCATTCCATGCCTCAGCCCAGGCCCGCCTCTGCTCCTCCACACCTGTGGGAGACAAATGAAGAGAAACACATCAGTGAGATCCCAAAGCAGACAGCCCCTTGCCCCATTGAGTGTGCCTGCCCACACAACCAGACCCATACAGTACACACCTGCAAACACCTTCACAGCAAACCATAGCCCAACCCACCCCCATGCGCAGGTCACATTACACAGTGTCACCCATGCGGACAATACAGGTGCATAGACAGCACACCCACCTGGCCTAGGCACAATGCCCCTCCTGGCACATGACCTGAGGTGCTCCAGCAGTTCCCGCTCCCTCCTGCGGAGGTCACCATACCGGTGCCTGCACTGCTCTGGAGTCCTCCGCCACCCAGTGGCCTGCTCCAGATTTGTCACCACCTGCTGCCACACATGGGTGCGGGCCATGTGCAGGGGTTCTCCCCCAAACAGTGACCCATGATGGGGCTCCACCACAGCCACCAGGTTGGCCAACTCCAACGCACTCCACTGTGGAGCTCTCCTGTGTGCCATCCCTGCAGTTGTATAGTAGGCAATATGGCACTCCGCAGCACGGTAACTCCACGTGGAAATGTTGTTCAATACAACTCCATCAGACCCTATCGTGCTGTTCGTATAGCGCCGTCGGTCCACATCGCGCTGTTACCGAACAGCGAGATAGAGCCATAGACATGCCAGACATACAGCGCCAGGGGGCAAAGGTCGTGCACAAGGTCATGGGTCTGTGGTGCAAGGCCACGCACAGCACCATCAGACATCTACACGTCCAGCGCGATCAGTCACCTGAGTGCCAGTGCCACAGTGTACTATTGCGCAGGTGTGCCACAGCGCTATGTGGTGCCCAGCGCTGTAGCACCACTGGCACAATAGTGGCTGTGTCCTGTGTTGCTGATCACGCACAGCACGTCATCAGCATGGCAGACGCCTGCGTCAGCTACCTGGGCATGCGCAATGCGGTGTACTACGCAGTCACAGAACTGCGCCATTGGCTCAGCCGGCACAACCGTATTACGCAAAGCGCAACAGCGCGATATTCAGCCGACATATGCAAATCATCTGATCAGCCATTCAAAGGCGCATTGGCGTGATTTTCATCTCATTAAAGTTGCTCCACTACTAATTTGCATGCATTGCACTATAAATGTGCGACAGTGATCTGCAGTGGCCAGAGTCGGTTACTGCAGGTGAGAGGTGAGTTGCATGCTGTGTGATGTTCTGGGCAATGGTCATGGGATAATGCTGTATACTGCACAGTGACAGGTGTCCACTTCCACCCATTCAGACCGACATGGCCTTGCAAGGACTGAGTGAGGAGGATGATGGTGGGCGAAGGAGGAGGCCCAACTTCATGAAGTCCGAGACAGAGGCACTCTTCCAGGCCTACCTGGATGAGGAGCCACTACTTAGTGGATGGCGGGGCACCCCTCAGGCCCGTGCTGCTGCATGGGAGGGGGTAGCTCATGCCGTAAACCTGCATGGAAGCCACCAGTGCTCCGTGCAGGAATGTAAGAAAAAAATTGGGACCGACAGGAGTCGGGTGAAAGAGAAGGTGGCAGCCCTCAGGGCAGCACGTGCTGCCACAGACGGGGGCCAGCCAGAGGTGGTGCAGCTGACCCCGGTGGAGGAACATCTGGCTGCATCCATGCAGTGCAGTGCAATCGAGGGCATTCCAGGAGGTGGCTTCCAGACAGATGGAAGCCCATCACTGCACGGTATGCCATGGTGGTGGGGGGGGAGGTTGATGACATGCACTAACATGTTCTCACTTTCTGTTACAGATCCTGTGAGTCTGCAGGGGACGGTGGTGGTGGGACCATGCAGTGTGGACATCCAGCCAGAGTTGGAGGAGGGTCCATCCCCCTCTGCTGCCAGCCAGCATGCATTGCACCAGTGTGCATGCCTGGCTGCCATCTCCGATGTCGGTGAGTCAGGTGTGGGGGGGTGCCCATCCTGTGTCACAGCAGTCTGGCATGCAAGCATGCCAGCATGCTGTGACTGTGGCTGTTGCATGAACCTGCACCATTGATGATGCAAGTACCTCAATGGGCAGTGGCACGTGTGTGTCTCATTGCGGACACACAGCAGGACAGCATGTGCCCCTGGACCTAGGTGGTTCCAACGTGTGTGCCAGCACATCAGCACAGTCCCAGACAGTGCCTGGAGGCACCGGTGGGGCAGCACCAGTGGCTGTGGAGGTCTTTGGCACTGTTGCGGACACAGCAGTGGAACGACTGGTCCCTAGGCCACAGCAGTTGGAGGGGCAGCAGCAGCAGTCACCCACCAGGTCTGGGGGTACAGGGTTCAGCGGTGGCACATGCACACTGCCTGTTGACTTGCCCATACCTGGTCCTGGTGAACAGCACCCACCCTCAAGGGGTGTTGAGCATCAGGCCCTTCCATACCCTGGGGAACAGGTTGCCAAAGTGGCAGACTACCCGCTAGATGAGCACACCCGCCTGCTGCGGGCATCAGTACAGCAGCAGATGTGGGTTGCATCGTCCGTAGAGGCACTGTGTGTGGCTGTGGATTGGCACAGCAGGGACAATGCAATAATCCTTGCAGAGATGGTCCAGATGCGGATGGATGTGACCGCCGCCATTGACAGGCAGACCCAGGCATTGGTCGCTGTCGTGGCCGCATTGGGCACACAGTCAGGTGCCCCTGTACCATGCACCCCACGCAGTACGCTCTCCACTCCCCATTCCCGGCATCGTGGCGACACCCAGCCTTTCGGTTAACCGGGTTCCTGGCCAGGGCATCCCGAGCACCCTCGTGCAGGTATATGTTCGCATGTTGCAGACCCCCAGCGGACAAGGTCATGCTCGCACAGTGGAACCCCTGGTGGTACATCGGTGCCACCCCATGTGGCCCTTGCTCAGCCTGCCAGTGCTGCTGGGTCATGGTGGGGCTGCCCACACATCCGAGGTGGCCGTGGCACAGTGCCACCTGACTGACCTGTCTCCCAGTGTGGGCCCTGTCTGGTGCTGCCCTGTGTGCAATGTGTGCCATGGTGGGCAGTGCACTGGTGGGTGCCTTGCCCAACACGCCGACACACAGACCACCTGCACACCCACCCGACTGCTGTCCACAGATGCGTGTGCATGATGATGCCTGCATTGTACTGTACACCAAGGTACAAGGGTGCCCAGCATCTGACACATGTACTTGGACAGTAGAGGTGGTGGGGGTGGTCCATGGATCTGTGTGTTTCACATGTCTGTTACTGCTCTGCTGTGCATCTGCCCATGTACGCTTTGTGCCTGGTGTGTGTGTGTGTCTCCATATAGCATGTAACTATTCACCCCTCCCTGATGGTGTGTATGTGTGCCTGGACCCTTCCACTCCCCTTGACGTCATACACCTCTGGTGTGTTATCCTGTGTGCCTGCGGGTTGCGCCTAGACAGTGTTGGTTGCACATGGCCCCATGACTTACCTGTGTAGTGTAAAATGCTCCTCCGTGATGGTGTCCCGGTGCAGCTGGGCCTGCCAGATCAGTCAGGGGTCCTGCCATACACAGGGGGGCTGCTCATCATCATCTTCACCGGCATCACCAGCATCCCCATCGCTGTCCCCCTCCTCGACCTGTACGGCTATCCCACAGTCTTTGGCCATGTTGTGCAGGATACAACATGCCAGGAATATCCCACAGGCCTTTGAGGGGCTGTACTGTACGGCACCGCCAGAGGTGTCTAGGCAGCGGAAGCATGCCTTAAGCATCCCATACACCCGCTCGATGATGTTGCGTGTGGTGGCATGTGCCTCATTATAGCGTTGCTGCGATGGGGTCATGGGGCGCTGGTAGGGTGTGAGCAGCCAGGGATGGAGTGGGTATCCGCTGTCACCTGTGTGGAGATGGTGGAGTTAAGTATCATATTCAGGTCCATCTTGCCCATAGCCCTGTGAGCCACTACCATGGCACCTGTGGCTTTCCCACCCTTGCCCCAACTTTGCCACTCCTACATGCATACTCACCCACTAGATGTCCTGTGGGGATTTCCCCACTCTCGAATTGATGGCACAGTGCAGATTGGTACCATATGAAGGTATCATGTGCTCCACCAGGGTGTGTGGCACAGACATTGATGATGCGCCCACTGGCATCACACACCACTTGGCAGTTGACACTGGTGAACCCCTTCCGGTTTCGTATGCGGCCCCATTGGCGCCAGGTGACATGCGAATAGCCACATGGGTGCAGTCTATCACTCCTAGCATGCCAGGCATACGTGCTACCCTGTGGAACTCCTGCATGTTTGCTGTACGCTCTGCCGCTGCTGTTGTAGAAATGGAGGCATCTGGGTGAGCATGTGGGCAGCAGTGCGCTGAGGAATTGGGTGAGAAATGCGTGATGTGGCTGACTGTGTTATGCCTGTGGTGTCCTCTGTCGGCCTCTGGAAGGTACCGGTGGCAAGCAGGCACATGCAGGCTGTTACTGACAGAGCGTGACTCCGTCATGAGAGTGCCTACATCACATCACTGCACAGCTCACAGAGCCACCTCAGTATTGCCTTGTTCAGGCGGTACCAGCCCACAATCTCAACATCTGTGTACAGCTCAAAGCTGATGCGGGCATGGTACTGTCTGTTGGGGGCGTAATGCCGATGGGCCCTTCCACGGCCACGTCCCACTGCAGCATGCCTTCTCACCCCCCTCATTACAGCTTCCATGTGGAAGCTGGCACTGTCCATGTCCCTGGCTTGTGTTCCCCCCTGGCTGTTGTTGCTCTGTTACCCCCGCTGTCCTGACTGCTACCTCCACTGCACCAGGTACACCTACTGGCCTCTGCAGTCTGTAGCCCCACACACCTTCCCTTGCCCCTATTTTGTCCTGGGATCTCCCTGGCCTGCCCTCATTGTCCCTCTTGCCTTGTCTCTCTCCCTGCCTCATGTAGCTTCCCTGTAGCATTCTTGCACCTCTTCCTTGAGCCTTTTTGTTTTGGCTCATTTCCGCCGTGGTGCACATTCCGGCTGATCCGCTGTTGCGCATTGCGCAAGCCTTTCAATATCGCATTGTGCTCTTTATGCATGGTGCCACCCCTTTGGTTATGCATGCCTTCATTTGCATTGCGAAGTTGCTCAGCATGTTTTCGGTGGTGCAACTGCCTTCCGCTGAATATCGCAGAATGGCGCATTTTCGGACTTGCGCTAGTGCAACCCTATTGCGCATGGTGCAACTCTTTTGAATATCTGGCCCAATCAGTTTTGTAGTTTTATAACAACAGAAATGGAAATTTTTCTTCCATGTAATCCTGTAGACAGCATAGCAATAAATATATGGTGGGAAACATTCAATGTTTTTCTGAGAGGCGGGGTGACCACATTCACTATCAAAAGGAAAAAAAAATAGACAAAAAATGTCAGAATTAGAACAAGTGATATCGATTAAGGAGTCTATTCATGTTAGTACTAATGTTTAGTTTTGCAAGAGTTATTGGCAGATAAAAATGAGTTCTATAAAATGGCCACAGAAGAAGCTGAGTGGCAATTAATGCATACAAGAAGTAAATATTACACTATGGGAGAAAAACAAGATAAAGCATTAATGTGGCAAATTAAAACCCAGCAAGAACAGTATAATATCTTCAATATTTACAATGCGTCCAGGCATATTATTGATTCACCATCAAAATTTAGTGAGGTATTTTTTCATTTTTGTCAGCAATTGCATAAATCAGACCATCGAAACACTAAAGTAGATAGTGAACATTTTTTATCATCAATATCTTGCCCCAACATCTCACAGGAACAAACAGATTTACTGGAAGAACAGATCACTGTGGAAGAAATTAGATATGCTATCAAAAATCCAGGGTCAGGGAAGGCCTCAGGCCCAGATGGCCTACCGATTGATTTTTACAAACATTACACTTAATAACTGTCTGCATGTCTGAAACTGGTGTTTGATCACATATATGAGACCGGCATACTTCCTCCTTTACAGATGCAAAAATATTGATGTTCATGAAAAAGAGTAAGCTGGACTACTATCTGGAGTATTGCCCATAAGTTCGTCAAGCAGGATAGTGCAGGATATTGACTAATGCAGTTCTCAATATTACATAACGCTTACTATACACCTTGTAAACTGGTTAGGTGGGGACTTAAAGTCTCCAGTATGTGTGTGTGATGTCATCAACAGGAAGGGAATTCATTTCATATTTTCTGGACGTGCCAGATGGTAACCCCGTTATGGCACAAGATTATGCAAACCGTAGACCCTATACTGGGCCTTAAGGAGTTATTTACTCCCGAAATTTGTCTCCTAGGGGACCTTTCAGGTATTAAAGTTCATAATAGGAAGTATCACGTAACATTCATGGCCTTATCTGTCAAGAAATTTGTTTTAAGACATTGGCTTGATCAGCAGGAAATCCCCTACAATGAATGGTTAACAGAAATTCTTGCAAACTTGAGCACTGAGAAAACCATAGTTAATTTGAATAATACAATGAGTAAGTTTAAAGAGATATGGGACCCCCTTTACACACTTTATTCACTGTAATATGACTCAGTTGTGAGGTTGGCATTACCGGGTTAAGTAGCTAATTTACTCAGGAGGCATTTTGGCAGGGTGAGCGATTTTATTTGTTATCCTAATAGATATGGGTTAGGGGAAAGAGGGATAGGGAGGGTAGGGATTTAGGGTTGGGGGGAGACAGATTCAAGAGGGACTAGTGTTCAATATACAAGATCTGTTTTGTATGTATATCTGCGTGATCTGTATTCTTGGTTTGAAAAAGGTTAATAAACTTTAAATTACAAAAAAAAATGAAAAAGAGTAAGGATCCATTAAATCCAGGGTCATATAGATCAATTTCCTTAATAAACTCTGAGGCTAATATTTTGGAAAAGACCTTTGTCACCAGATTGGAAAGAGTGCTGCCCAATAGTATCCATCAGGATCAAAATGGATTTATTAAGGGTTGTATGCTTAGGACAAATATTAGAAGAACATTCTTGACAAATACAAAAACAAAGAATATCTTTATTACTATTGGATTCAGAAAAAACATTCAACTGAATTGAATGGGGTTACATTAAACAGGTTATACAGACATCTGTATTTGGCCAATGGTTTCAGTCTTGGGTTAATATCCTCTACTCCAATCTGGTGGCAAGGGTCAAAACCAATAATAACATATCTCCAATCATACAGTTACAATGGGGGACTAGGCAAGGGTGTTTCTTATCCCCTCTCATATTCACGGTGTCAATTGAACCCCTGGTTATAGCTATACATGAAAGTAGGGATTTAAAGGACATTAATATTGGAGGCACAGATCACTACATGAGCCTATATGCTGATGATGCCTTCATCTTTACTACCAATCTTAATAAATACCATCCAACATTGCATACATATATGATACAATTCAGACAAATCTGAGGATATAAGGTCAACTGAAATAAATCCAATGTTATGGAAACTAAAAACCATTCTGATACCTTTCACCCTCCCTCATATTACCTTTCTATAAAGGGTATCCAAAATCAAATATTTGGGCATGGCTACAGACAATGAGCTGGCAGATCCACTTGTATTGAACTTTGAACCTTTATTGATTAAAGTAAACGTGTCTTAAATAACTGACAATCACGTCCCCTCACACTTACTGTATAGTTAGAGTTAACATTGCAAAAATAAATGTGCTACCTAAATTCCTATTTCTTTTCCAGAACATTCTGAAAGAGTTGGATGAAGAGTTGTTTAAATGCATGGATGTTATCATAAAGAAATTTCTATGGAAGGGTTAAAAACCTTGATTAAAATTGGCTAAATTATATGTCCTTCTTGAAGAAAGAGGTCTGGCCCTTCTCTGTTTCTAGTTGTACTATTATGCAGCTAATTTGGGCATAAGACATAATTGGTTTTGCAGCAATGAATTAGATCAATCAATTTTGATGGAAAAATCATGGAACCCTTACAAAAATGTACAGTATATGTTATATGTAGCAGCCTATAAGAAAAAATTAACTCTATTAATCTCTTTATCAGAATCATAATTTATGTTTGGCATAAAATTTGTTCTAAAATACATATTAAAAGATCTACTTACTCACTAATATATTTAAATAGCTACTTCACGCCTTCATTAATACACAATACCATTAATATATTGTATCATAAGGGCCAATGTGAAGTGGGCCAATTTTTACATCATACTTAATGTGTAGACTTTAACATGCTCAAAATGTGATATGATTTACAGAACAAGCAATTATACAAATATTTACTATTTTGGGACTTTATTACAAAGGACCTGCTTTCTCAAGATAATTCCTCATTGTAAGAATTACAAAATATCCTGACTTGCTCCAATTATAAGAAAACAAAATCTCATCCATATATAAATGGCCTCTAGAACATAATAATCCTAACACTAGCTCTTTAAAAAAATAAATGGGAAGAAAAACTAAATGTAAATATCTCCAGGACTCAGTGATCAAAGATTATTAACATTGAAGATTTAGGACTCAAATCAGTGAGGATGCAGCAAATCCACTTCAATATTTTACATCAAGTTGATTTTACCCCACACCAATTAAATTTGATGAACTCCACAGTATCCAGTATGTGCCCAAGGCGTAAAAACAATGTTGGCACATTGGAACACATGTTAGTGATGTGTTCTCTACTGAATATGTGGTGGAACAAAATCTTAGGCACTTTATCCAAAACAGTTAATAAACCATTACCAAAAAAATTACCATGGCTTTTATATGGACAGGGAGTACCCTACTGGGACTTAATATCTGGATCACAAAGGCTAATACTGTTAGGAACTATTACTGCCTTTAAATTATCTTATAGTAGTGGAAAGATGGTAACCCACCCACATGTACTCAGTGGATTAATCATATGGTAGCCATCCACAGAATTAAAATAAATCCACTACACCATGGCTAAACAAATGAAATCCGATAATGTATTTATTTATTTAAGAGTTTTACCAGGAAGGCATGCTGAGTGGAGGACCACTCAATTCCAGATGCATCCTGGGGAAAGGGGGAAGAGGATCAATAATACATACATACTGTATAATCGATAAGCATTTACAGATAGTACAAGTGACATTGAACCTGTATTTACAGAGTTACAGAGCTCCCGTGGCTGAGAGGAGTAGCAGTTAAAAAAGACAATAATAGAACACAAATTACAGATGGTACTAGTGTTGTAGAACCAGAGAATACAAGGTTACAGAACAAGCAGCATTAACCTAAGCATATAGCACATTTGACATTAATATAACTTTCACAAGGATGGAAGAGCTAGGAGAGGAGTCCTCAGCGGGACCCCCTGCGTCAGTTAACAACCTAGTCCCTTTATGCAAGGCTAGGCATTCAGAGAGTGCTTGTTGTGGGTGAACCGGCCCCATGGTTGTGCTAGGTGCATGAATATCTAGTGGAAAAGTGGGTATTTAAGAGGAGGTTGAGATGCCGAGAGTTTGTGGTATGTCCAATGTCAGCAGGCAAAGCATTCCAAAGTTTGTGCATGTGGTATTTTAAAGCAGCTTGACCTTTGGATGAGCCCATAAATGGGACATGAAAAAGCCTGGAGTTAGCGCTCCTGAGGGAGTACGCCGGTGGCAGATGGATTGAGATGGCGGATTTGAGGTGGGGTGAAGGGACAGGATCCAGTATTTAGCTGTGGGCCTAGCAGAGTGAACTTGCCAATAGCCCTGGAGTGAGGGCAGGGCTAGGGATCTGTAGAGGTCACAGTGGTGAGTCATTGGGGGCATTCCAGGATGAAGCAACAGAAGAAATGAAAGAGTGTGTCAAGACTGGATAGGGAGAAGGGGGAGCAGCGCCGTAGACTAAGTCGCCATAGTCAAGTAACGGTAGAATCATCTTTTGGATAATCTCCTTCTGGGTTAATAGAGGGATGCATCCCTTGTTGCAATATAAGGTGACAAGTTTAGGATGCAGTTTCTTGTGAAGTGAGTCGATGTGCATGGAGAAATCAAGGTGCTGGTTGAGCCAGACCCCTAAGTATCTGAAGTAGGTGCATGGCTGTAGGGGTGTCCCATCAATGGTGTGGTAGATGGGGGAAGCGGAGAGATGGGAGAGTCTTGGCTGAGAGTCAAAGGTTAGGGAAATGGTTCTCTTTGTGTTGAGGAACAACTGGTTGGAGCAGAACCAGTGTTGAACAGCATTGAAGTCCTGTGTAGTATAGAGGCCACTTCAGCAGCGGCGGGGCCTGTTGCATACAGTACGGTGTCAACATACATGTGAATGGATGTGCATGGGCAGTCCAATGGAAGATCATTCAGGAAAATGGAGAAGAGTACCGGGCCCAGGACTGAGCCTTGGGGAACACCAGTAGTGACTGGCAGGGGGTTAGAGGTGTGTGGGCCAATTTTTACAGATTGATATCTGCCTGCCAGGTATGAATGAAACCAGCTGGTGGCAGGACCAGAGAGTCCGGCATCCTTTAGTTTGGATAGTAGCAGGGAGTGGGGGCTAGTATCAAAGGCCTTAGCTAGATCAATGAAAATGGCTGAGGTGATGTGCCCTTTATCCATGCTGGTGAGGATGGCATCAGTGAGCCTTAGTAGGGAGGTGATGGTTGAATGTGATTTCTGAAAACCAGACTGATAGGGGATGATGAAGGAGGATGCGACTAGAAAGAAGGAGAGTTGGGTGAGTACAAGATGTTCCAGAAGTTTGGCCAGAATGGGGAGGAGGGAGATGGGGAAGTAATTGCCCGGCGAGGAGGGATCACCACCTTTGGGGAAGGGGATAACTACTGCATGCGTCCAGTTGGCTGGGATAGCAGCTAGTGAAAAAGAGAGATTGAAAAGGTCAGCCAGCGAGGCGGCGATGGCAGGAGCCGACAGGTGTAGCATTTTGGCGTCCAGTCCAGTGGGGAACTTGTCTTTGTTGGGATTGAGTGCCCACAGTGCTTTTAGCACTTTGGCCGGGGAGACCAGACAAAAAGAGAAACTGGAGGATAGGGAGGTGGGCGGCGTTAGCGGGGAAGTGCTAGTGGGGGTGTGCGGGAGAACTGATAGGAGAGAGGCCGCGCAGCTGGTGAAGAAGGAATTGAAGGCAGAGGCCACTTTGCCAGGTTCTGAGATGGTAGAGCCTTGGATGGTTAGGGTCAGGGTCAGTGGCTGGGCAGGAGGGAGAGTAGGGATTTGATAGTTTTCCAGAATTTCATTAGGTGGTTGATGTTTGAGTTGAAAGCCATCTTGAAGTAATTCATTTTGGCCTGTCGTATAAGTTTAGTGCAGGAGTTTCGGCATGCACGGTAAAGTTGGAGTGACAATTGGGTGCCAGTTGCCTTGTATGTTTTCCATGCCTGGTCCCTGGCATGGAATTGGTTAATGATAGAGGCAGAGACCCAGGGTAGGTGGGCACCCCTAACCCTTTTTATTCTTAGGGGTGCATGGGTGTCCCACACTGCAAGGAATCTGGACTTAAAAATTTCGAAGGCGTTGTCAATGGAAGAGGCCTTAGGGGTGGAGGACCAGTCAACATGTACCAGGTCATCTAAGAGAGATGCTAGATCTAGATATTTGTAGGATCTAGTGAGCAGCATCCTTGGGGGAGGTGCGACGAGCCTGTATACTTTCCAGACCTCATAGATCATATGGTGGTTGCTTAGGGAGTCTGGGAGCAGACCAGCTTCAATAATCATATGGGGGTGTGAGATAAGGGCCCAGACCAGGAGGGAGTGGTTCTGCGATTTATGGTATAGGCGAGTGGGTTGGGAGATTTGCTGGGTGAGGTTTAGAGCATTTATTTTGCTATGCAGCTTGGAGCTGTTGTTGGCAAGCCAATTGAAGTTGAAATCTCAGAGGATATGTAGCTCACCTGTTGTTGGGGACAACTTTAGTGTATCCAGATGGTCAAGGATGATGGGCAGGGGGGTGCCAGGGGCACAGTATGAGCCGGCAACATACACCGAGGCAGAGTATGGGAGTGATAGTTTAATTAGTAATGAGTCTATAGCTGGTGAAAGTGAGGGTAGCTGGACCGGGGTGAACTGAAGCCTGGCAGAGATGTACATGGCAATGCCTCCACCTCTTTTTTTGCCCTGGAGGTTGTGTCTAATGAGCGAGTAGCTGGGGATAGTAAATTCAGCATCCATGTGGTGGGGCTTCAGCCATGTCTCAAAGATGATCAGGATATCTGGGCGTATTGATAGGATGAGTGGTTGCAGAGCAGTTAATTTGTTTAGAATGCTGCAGATGTTGAGGTGCACTACTTTAAGACCTCTGGGGAGAGTAATCGGTACGGTGGGGTGGGTGGGTAAGGTCCAGGGTTTGCTTCAATGATCCCTGCCAGTAGGAGTAGCAGCACTATAAGCTGTTTAGTTTTGGGACAGGACCATTTGGGTCTATGGATGGAATGGAGTTCCTGGGAGGTATGTGGAGTGCCATTTTTTTTTAACTCTATTTCTGCACCCGTCTTGATGGAACTTTGTCAGGCGACATCCAGAGCCCCAACTCTACCTCCTTGCATGAGAGGGCTCCCATCCCTGGAACCAACTTGGCAATCCCCCTGGCTCTATGCCCCCCCAAGGCAGGGCTGCCCTATCCACCCAGGGCACTCTATCTTGGTTCGGGCCAGGCTGGGCTCGGCCCAGGGTAGGAGTACGACTGGCAGTGGAGTGTGGTCGGAAGGTGGATGCGCTGTCACCTATCCACTAGACGGAGGTTTTTCAAGTTGTTTTTCCCCTCAGGAGTGCTGCGTGCAATGACGTCCATGCATGGCTTTCCTGCTGACATCAGCCGCACTCCCACCCCCTTGTTTTTGGCTGATGCTCCTGATGTACCTCCAATCTACATTGGGGGTCACCTGGGCACCAAGCAGCCCCAGGACCCCTCCCCAGGGAGAGGAGAGCTGTCCTCCGGATGCTCGATCGTCTCCCTCCCCACTGACCCCCGGCTCCCTGAGTCCATCCCCGAACCTATGTCGCCGGCGTGGCGTGAGGTGTGGTGTCCGGCGCCTCAACTCTCAGCACCACTGTGCCAGTTCTGCACCACTGGGCCAGTTCAGCACCACTGGGCCAGTGTGGAGTGCCACTTAAAGCAGTGTTGTATAGTACTGTTAACCCTGTGTGAAAGGAGGGAGGCAGAATGGTAGCCCCAAGAACCCATTTATTCATGGGGCAATGGAGCAGCTGCTCCAAGGTGGAGGTTGAATGAAGGGATGGGAGAGCTGTGCAGGAGTAGCCAGGATGGGGATTTGGTTGCAATTGTGGGTAGATAGCTGGAGGGAAGGTGGCTAGGGGAATGAACAGGCAAATTAATGAGACATATATAGGTAGCATTCTGCTTGTTGGCTAATGCAGTCAGGAGCTGGATGTAGTGGCCACTAGAGGTGGCAGCAGATAGTCTGCTAATGGGAGAGTGGGCTGATAGGCTGTAGCGAGTCATGTGGTGAACACTATAAAAGTCTTTGCTGACCAAGGGTGGTGGTGGTGGGGGTGGTGGAGCAGCCAGCACGCAGCGCCGGTGGGGCCAAACACACACACACACACACACACAGTTGGAAATAGCTGGCGCTGATGCTCCAATCGTGATCTACACACCATACCTGGCTGAGCTCAAACGGAGGGGGTAGCAGCAGTGATATGAGATCTCCTTTTGTAGAGACATTAAAATCACCAGAGGTTTTGCTCCACCTGAGAGTAATTAGAAATTAAAAACATTAACTGGATGTAATGTTATCTGCCATAAATTCCAATGGAAATGAGATCAAGGAAGTAGAAAATATTTATGGATATTGAATGCATTCTTTGGTTCATGATCAATTGCTGACGATCAGGAAATGTGTATACCAGACCATGAATTAAGAACAGAGATGTACATATGTAACTAAATGCATTGTAGTTACATATAATATATCATATTCAATTATAGTGGATGTGGAATTGTGAATTATGAATAGATAAATGTGCATTATCATCTCATGCATATATATGCATTTAAAAGACTTAATAAAGGAGAAAGGAAAAAAAAGGGCAGGTTGGAGGCAGTGCAGCGCAAAGTGTCAAACATTATTCAGGGCCAACAGGGCAGATCCTATGAGGAGCACCTCAAGGCACTAAATGTGTGCTCACTGGAGACCAGAAGGGAGAAGGAAGATATGAAAGAGACCTTCAGGTTCCTTAAAGGAATTAGCTAAATGAATGGTGGGGAACTGTTTTGCCTGAATACCAATTTGTGGTCACATCAACATGAATGAAAATTAACAGGAGGTAAGTTCAGGAGAGATGTGAGGAAGTACTACTTTACGGATAGGGTGGTGAAACCTTGGAACAGTTTCTTAGCTGAGGTGGTGGGTGTAAAAGCAGTCAGGGGATTCAAGCAGGACTGGGACATAATGAAGGAAATAGTGGTTACCAGGGATGACGGAACCAAGGAGGAGAATAGAGAGAGGACAGGGAGGGTTAGTGCCCTGGAGGAACAGTAGGTTCCAGGGATTATAGAGAACTTGGGCAGACCGGATGGACCTCTGGTCTTTTTTTGCTGTCATTGTCTATGTTTCTACAGTATGTTGCAGTTCAGAATTCAGAGGGCACATTGTGCATTGTTTCCTAAACCGGATGCTCTGATCTGCAAGCCTCATTTTATTATTACGAAATTCTGTTCATATTGGGATAAAGTGACTATTGGGATAACTTCTTGGAAAATTAATGAAACTACCTGCAATGGGGCACATATCACTTTTGAGCTGGACTACCTACCCAAGGTCCTAAATACAAGTCAGGAGTATACTGCCACCCTGATAGCCTTGTGAGAACACAATGTATGATTTCAACCCCCTACCCTGTTTGTCTACATAGAAACATAGAAACATAGAAGTTGACGGCAGATAAGGACTGCAAGGCCCATCCAGTCTGCCCATTTCTTTTTCTACCTTATAAATGTGCCATTGGCCTTTGCTCTGTCAGTGACCTATCTATTCATAGTCATTTGTAATGCTCCCTTATGCATATCCCATGCCTGTTTGAAGCCCTGCACTGTATTCATAGCCACCACTTCTTGTGGTAAGCCATTCCATGCATCTACCACCCTTTCTGTGAAAAAGAATTTCTCACATTCCCCTTAATCGGCCTCCCTCTAATCTCATGCTGTGTCCTCTTGTCCTGCTATTTTTCTTATATTTAAACATGTTAGACTCTTTCACCTTGTTTATGCCCTTAAGGTGTTTGAATGCCTCGATCATATCACCTCTCTCCCTCCTTTGCTCAAGGGTATACCTATTGAGCTCCATTAATCTGTCCTCATATGTCTTCTGATGCAGTCCCTGCACCATTTTGGTTGCCCTTCTCTGGACTGCCTCAATTTGGTTAATGTCCTTTTGAAGGTGTGGCCTCCAATACTGTACGCAGTACTCCAGATGGGGCCTAACCAATGTCTTGTACAGAGGGATTATTACCTCCCTCTTACGACTTGTGATACCCCTACTAATACACCCCAACACCCCCCTAGCCTTACCTACTGCTTTAGAGGTCTGCTTGGATGATTTCAGGTCATCAGTGATGATGATGCCCAAGTCTCTTTCTTCCTTTGTGACTGCTAGCAACTCCCCTCCTAGCCTATAAGTGGCTTCAGGGTTTCTCTTCCCTATGTGCATGATTTTGCACTTCTTTGCATTAAATCCCAGTTGCCACTGTTCTGACCATTCTGCTAGTTTATCCAGATCTCTTCTCATTCTGCCCACCCCATTCTGTCTCTGAGTGTTTGGGGAATAGGGCACCTAAATTTATCTTTCAGCAGAAGAAGCGATAGCTGTACTTAAGAGAAAGGGCTGGCACATAGCTGAATCAATGAAATTGCCCTCTGACTGCGCTCCATACCCTTATGAATGGTTGCAGGCAAAACAACAATGCATTCAGAACAAGGGAAGGAAGGTTGCAACCTCCACTACACCAGAAGTCAGAGAATTAGTTAAACACAATTGGGGTGGCTCATCATTTTGAAAAACCAAGCAGGGAGTGCACATACCAGGGTTTCAAGCTTTCACAGTATCCACCCAGAACCACCACAGCAGACAGGCAAGCACTTCACAAAAAAGCATACCAGAAAGTTTCAAATACTCAACTTTAATTTAGTTTCAGTTGCAGCAGTTAAAATTTCATATCTCTGGGTTTAATCCAGGTTCACAGAATCTCCTTGCTAGTTTGGTCACTATGCAGTTTTATTTAAGTATGACTTGTTTAAACTCCCACCATCCGTTATGCTTCCTGAAGCCTGCAGCCCATGTGGCTCCCTTGCCTTCAATAGTAGACTCAAAGTGCCCCACTTCAAGTGGCTGACATTAACTCAGTGATTAAAACATTGAAATCTAATAAAAAATCCAGGTCCAGAAGACTTCACCAGTTAATTTTATAAACTATTCAAGGAGACCTTCTGCGCACTGCTGACTGCTATAAGAGCTGTGGTTTTCAGGGATAAAACTGCTCCTCCTTCTTGGATGCAGGCCACAATATTGGCCATTGCTAAGCCAGGAAAAGACATCACCTGTTGTTCATCTTGCAGGCCAATCTCGGTCTTAAGTATGGACTTCAAATTTTTCACCTCTGTCTTGGCTAAATGGTTAGAGCAATTCCTTCTGCTCCTTAGTAATAAGGACCATACAGGGTTTATCTCATCCAGACAAACACAGGAAGGTGTATTAAAAGAAAGTTACATGTTCTACATCATGTCACCCAGTCAGTGTTTCCTTTTCTATTACTCAGTTTTGATGCCATGAAGGCATTCAGCTAGGTAGCATGGCCCTTACTGTTCCAGGTAATGTCCCATTTTAAAATCCATAAGGAGTTTTTACAGACTATGCAGGCTCTCTATGCAGCTCCAATTGATTATGTATAAATTAATTGATAGATTCTTCTGCACTCCCATTGATGAGATGGACGAGGTTGGGCACCCCTTTTCCCTCTTTTTTGCCCTATATCTTGAACCCTTAGCCCAAACCCTGTGTCAAGACTCCACTATTACAGGAATACATGTAGGCAATCAGGAACAGAAATTGGTCATGTATGCCGATGACCTGCTCATATATCTCACACACCCTGAACAATTTTTGTCTCCTCTGTAGCAGGTCCTGACTCAGTTTAGCAGCCTCACAGGGTATAAATGTAACACCACCAAAACAGAAGTCCTGCAGGTTAATTGTGTACCATCCTCTGATATTAAAACTCAATACATATTCAAATAGAATCTGACTAGTTTTAAGTACTTGGGATTGGAGTAAAATTAGTGCTCAGGCCTTAAGAGATTGATACCCCTACACATGGATTCCAGAAGGACATTGCCTCTTGAACTAACCTTCCTCTTCCATTAATCCACAGGATAGACAGTGTTTAGATGAATCTATTGCCATGACTATGATATCTGGCTCAGACTGTACCTTTTAACCCACTACAATAATATTTATGACACAGGTCAAAGCTAAGTTCTAGATGTTTATAGTAGAGTAAGTGCCCTCAGGTGATCTAATTGCTCTGCAGCTTCATAAAAATCAGGGTTGTCTTTCACACCCCAATTCTGATTTATATCATAAAGCAGCACAACTGAGAGCAGCATTTTGCTGGTTGCTAAACAGCTATGAAGATCGCTGGAAAAAAAACTCTTTGAAGGAAACCTCTTGTGATTAACCCAAGTTTTGTTTAATGTTTATCCAGACCTACTACTACCCAGCAATAACACTTACATGATGGCAACAATCCATATATGGCTCATAGTGTTGCATAAGCCCCTGCTGAAGCAGTTCCAGTTTTTGCTGTTTTCCCTTCCCCTTTATCTTTATTTTGCCCCAGCTAGGGTGGACCACAGTTTTAGAAATTGTGAAAGGTCGGGGCTCCACTTTGTTTTCCAATTTTTCCTGGATGGCAAGTTCTAGACATTTGATGATTTGGCCAGGTACACACTTTTTTAGATACTTAGAAATCCAGGAATACAAAAAAGAACTACTTAAAGTTATAGAGAAGGTGGAGGACACTCCTTTACTAATCAGTATGATTATTCAAACCCTAAAATGGCAAAGCTTGACAAGACACCTGATTTTCAGAATTTTCCAGGCATGTTAGCAGTCTTAAAATCTCTCAATTTCCCATGTAGGGCAGGCATGGGAGGGATATATACAGTATATGGGTGTGGACATTCCAGATGCACTTTTGCAGCATGGTTTTAAAAATTTACACAGTTTTTCTACTTCTTATGTCCTGAAGGAATACTCCTGGAAGACATTAATTAGATATGTTATTACCCCAGACAGACAGGCCAAATACAAGTCGGAGCAGGGTACAACCTGCTGGAGACAATGTGGCACAGTGAAAGCATCCCATTATCATGTGTCATAGGACTGTCCAGTGTTAGGCACCTTTTATCGGGACCTATAGGTGAAGATAAGGGAGTTTCCTGGGGGGGTTGCTGCAGATGGCTAAATCAGTATTATTGTTAGATGCACCAGAGAGTTACAGATCTTCAGATGCTAGAAAACTGTTTAATGTAGCAATGGTGGTAGCAAAGAAAAAAAAGCTTTGCCTCTATTGTAACCAAGGTGTTGACTTGGACGGAGCCAATGAATTGGATTTATGGAATGGAAAAAATAACAGCAAACCTTAACCACACATTTCCAGCTTTTAAAATACACTGGAGGAGATTGGTTATGCATGTTATGACTAAAATGCCAATGTTTGTACCTTAGAGAGCACTACAATAGTCGGTCCACATATTAACAAGTAACGACCTTTCTGATACATTCTACCATGTAACTGCCTTAACATTAATTTTTTAACAAGAAACTGGGACTATTGCTACTTTAAACCTATTGCTGGAGTAGCATCATCTGCTTTCATGGACTTATGGTTGGTGAGAAGGCATCAGTCACAGAGAGACTTGTTCTTACACGATATATGGACAGTGTATATTTCTTTCTAATATTGCAATTAGCAGCAGACTAAGTTGTCTTGTTATGCTCTCTATTGTGCTGAAACATTTTTTCTCAATAAAAATAAATTTGCAAAAAGAGAAAACTCCCCCTCGTAAAGTCCAGGATCTTCATCCTCATGTGGTTTGCCTCTGATTCTATCTTAATGTTGAACCATACTGTGTAGTGATCACTGGTACCTAGGAACTGCACACACTATTTCATCTGCAGTGCTGTCCCTGTTTGCAAGCACCACCACTTTCCCATCCCTAGTGAGCTTGTTCACTAGCTGCCTGAGAAAGTCCCCTCGTAGGGACTCAAGGATAGCTCTGATCCTTGCCAAAGCTACAGCTGTAAGGCTTCAATCCAAATCTGGCAGATTGAAGTCACCAACTTACACATCAACCCTTGTTTGCAGCCCTGATGATGCTCTCACCAAGTGCCTTGTCTAACTCCTCTCCTTCTGCTGAAGGTCTGTATACCAATCCTGTATGGATAGCAGCTCCACCGCCTGTCTACAGGATGACCCACAACACCTCTAGTTGTTCCATTTCCTCTGGGTGCCCCTGCATTTCTGTAGCCTTGATTCCATCCCTCACATATAGTACAACACTTCCTCCCATTCTCCCTGCCTTGTCATTGCTGAACAGAGAGTAGCCTGGTATGGTTACATCCTAGTCATGGCTGTCAGTGCACCATGACTCTGTAATGACTACCAAATCCAGGCTATGATCCTCCATGATGGCTTTCAGGTTCAGAATTTAATTTCCCAGACTCCTTGCATTGGTGAACATGACTCTCCAAACATTACTCCCCCCACCTACCTCCCTGCTTTCTCCCGCTCTACTGCCAGTGCTGTTTTCTGAAGCTCCACAACTTCTCACATCCCTGATTACCTTCTCCATTACCTGTTTCTTTTACTCCCCTCTTTATGTTATTCTGATTTATACTCCCTTCTTCTCCACCTTGTCCCGACCCCTGTCTTCCTGTGCTCCTGTCCTGGGTGAGCTTCTTCCCCTTCCTCTCTTCCTTTCCTTTGACCTTCCCCCTTTGTTGCTTCATCATCTTTGATGTGGTAGTCTTTGCCTCCTTTGTACTACAGCCTCCCTCCAGCTAGTTTAAATGCTCATCCAAATGGCATTTAAATCTCCCATGAAGAACTGTGGTCCTTTGTCTGTAAGAATGCAGGTTGCCTCCCCTATAGAGGCCATGTCCTCCCAGGCTGGTCCCCAGCCCCCAATGTATCCAGAGCCATCCACCAAGCACAATGCCTACAACTAATGTTTAAAAGCCATGGTGTGAAATTCCCTTTGCATTCCTTGGCACTGCACAGTTAACACCTCGGCAAATGCTACCATGCATGCTACCTGCTTCAGGCCCCTCCCCAGCTCCCTGAAACTTCCCTGAACTACCCTTACTCTGTGCTTTGCCAAGTCATTTTTTCCCCTAGGTGGACATTGATATCTAGTTCTCTCCCATCCCCTGCCACCCTATGATATGCTGGATGTGTTCTCTACTGCACCAAGCCAAAGAACCAGAGAGGCACTTCACCGCCCTTTCCCTTCCTATCTCTACTCCCAAATCTATCACACTCATGACAGATTTCCCCAAAATAAGCTGCTTCACCCTTGGCAGAAGCTTTTTCCACCCTCCTTGGGGCATCTCTTTCTAAGGACCCCCACTTCCTCCCATCCCACAGCTGCAGGTGCCTCCTCCTGGCTACTCCATCCCACTAGTATGGCAAAGAAATTGTGCAGTGGTACAGGCTGAGAGTTCCATGTCATAAGGGTGAAAATAGTATGTCAACTTGCAAAAGAGTGAGTACATATCACTGAATGTCAAATGGACACATAATCCACCTCAGCAACCACCAATAGGGTTATACAAATAGGTATACATCCCCGACATTGACATGTTGACAGCGATGTCCTCTACAGTGACAACAGTGCCTCATCACTGTAGGGAACACACTGTCACCCCGGTCACTGTCTGTAGGGGTCCTGCACCCCCCCGACTCAGCTCCGACTCAGAGTTGAGACTCCTAAGTGGGGGGGTGGGGGGTGAAGCCCCCCAAAGAAAACACTTGTTGCTTGTGCAAACCAGCAGTCGACTGCAAAATGCAGTCAACCTGCCATTTTCGCTGTCGGGTAATTTGACAAATAATTTGTTGATGACCCATCATAGATCCATGCAAATACATTTAAAAATGGGACCTTAAATTTTTTCTTGTCCCCCCATACCTCCCATACTAAAATAATCATCTCTGGGAGGGCAAACACTGGGGGACAGGTGACTACATGGGAGGGGGGATGCAGTAAACAGGGGGGGATACTGTGGCTGGGGCACCAGAACCACAGAATGGAACCACAAAAAACAACAACAGCAGAAGTGCTACAGAAAAAAATCTACCTGCAGGCAGTCCCGAACTCATGACCATCAGCATCGCAGGCAGCGTCCATACTCACAACGCCAGGCAGCCAGGTTGGCAGTAGGCTGCACTTCCCTATTTAGCCAATAGCACCTGGCAAAACCCCCATCATTCACTGTCGCTCTTCTTTCTCTCCTCCCACACTATTCCCTCCTCTCACAAAAACCTCACTGTCACTGCTCCTACAGGCGCACAAATTGAATCACTCATATTTGAGTCACTCAATTTGCTTCAACAATATCACTGTATACCCAGACTGAGGAGTGTGTTCTCTTTCTGGTGCACCCACCCTCCCAGAACCCAGTAAGAACCAACCACTCAGCCCCTGCCTAGGCACCCTCTGGGAGAGTGATGGCAGACTTGGTGGCTCCTGGGTGGGACAGAAGGTTTTCTGCACCCTTGATAGTTCAGCTAGGAGTGCAGCAACCTCTGCTCAAAAGACTGTGACTCCAAAACCATCGCACTGGACTTCAAATGGGGCAGCACCTCAGTTTCCAGAATGTGCCCAGAAAGGCTGTGGCAGTGAGGTGGTTTGGGACTTCAGTGGTGGACTTGGTTTTGGAATATAAAGGTTGTGAGCAATTTTAGAATATTACAGTGAAACATAGAAACAAAGAAACATAGAAAGTGATGGCAGAAGGAGATCATACGGTCCATCTAGTCTGCTCCTTGGCCTACCCCCTCTCCCTTAACTGGTAGTCAGTGTGGTGGTGACTTTGTACCTGTCCCAATCGTTCTTGAAACCTACCACTGTTTTTGCCCCCACTAGTACCTGAGAAAGGCTGCTCCATGCATCCACCACCCTCTCGGTAAGAAAAACTTGCGTGGGTTACCTCTGAATTTGCCCCCATCCAGCTTCATATTGTACCTCCTAGTTCTTGTGTGCTTTCTGACTTGGAACAGTTCCTGAACCATCACCTTGTTTATTCCATTCTTCCTCCACTGTTCCAGAGAGTACATGTTAAGGTTTTGAAGTCGCTCTTCATAGTTTTTGTTGTATAGGCCATGTATCATTTTTGTAGCTCTCCTTTGCACTGTCTCCAGTTGGTTGATATCCTTTTTTATGTGTGGTCTCCAGAATTATATGCTGTACTCCAGGTGTGGCCTCACCAGAGATCTGTAATGTGGCATGATGACCTCCTATTTTCTGCTGGTGATCCCCCTGCCTAAACAGCCCGATATGCCATTCACCTGTAGTGCCACTTTCTTGCTCTGTTTGGACATCTTTAGGTCATCCATTATAATTATTCTCAGATCCCTTTCTTGTTTGGAAAATTCCAGTTGTAGTCCTGCCAGGTAGTAGTCCTCTCCTGGGTTGGCCTTTCCTAGGTGCATAACTTTGCAATTCTTTTGCATTAAACTTTAATTCGATGTGCTTATGCAACTGGATGAGATGATATGAGATGATGTTTGTGTAACTTGATTTGTTTTGTGGCTTTCTGCCTCTCTATCAATGGGATATACCACCCTGTAGGGGTACTACACAAGGAACTCTAGAGGAGGGTCCTCCCCTACAGGTGCCGCGGGAATTACTGCATTGGCTAAAGGTAGGTTAGGAAGAAGCCCACGGGTAAGAGAGACGAGCCGCTGGAGGAGGAGGGGTGGATGGTGGGCAACAAAAAACGAATCCTGGTGAGGCCCAGGATGCGTGACCTTTTAAGCTCGATGGGGGAGTGATGTTGTTGCTCCACCCATTGAACCTCAGGCTTAAAGCCCTCCCATTTGATGTGTTTACACAACTGGATGAGATGATATGAGATGATGATTGTGTAACTTGATTTGTTTTGTGGCTTTCCACTCTCTATCTGTGGGATATATCACCCTGTAGGGGTACGATGCAAGGAACCCTAGAAGAGGGTTCCCCCCTACAGGTGCCATGGGAATGAATGCATTGGTTAAAGGTAGGTTAGGAAGAAGCTCAGAAAGAATACCCAAAGATGTCGAGCTTTGAAGAGGCGAGGATGATGAATGATTTCTGAGAAGATGATAAGGGCTGACTCCCAAAGGAGAGAGGGGAAAGCGGGGCCCACCATCTGCCTCCATCCATCAGCAAGACCTAACTAACTAACAGAAGAAAGCACTAACTCAAGCTAATATTATCACTATTGGCACGGAAGAGAGGAAAACCCCGCTTTGAGGAGGAAACCTCTGGGGATCCAAGGCCTAGGTCGCCTTCCCTCCAGGCTGACGACATTTGATTTGAGGACATCTGTCAGTAAAGAGAATGGTCCATTAACGAGGGATTTGAGTAAGGAGGATGATGACAGCACAGGGAAACACCAAAGAAGCACAGAGTATGTAAACTGATAAACCTTGAGGTAAGGCTGAGTGAATGATGACTGGAGTTATGAACACAATACATGCGGCAGGATGGCCGGGGGTTTTGTAAGGTTGCATAGGAGTCAAGATAGGTAAGCCCAAAAAGAAATATCGATTGCAAGCCTCGAGTGGAGTGAATCCCGGAAAGCCGGTACGGAATTGGAAGAGGAGGAGACAGGAATGACCTTGAAAATGAACTTGTGCTAAGGTAGTATGCTTAACTAGGTTCCTCTAAAGGAGGTAGACTCTAAGGCAAAGAAGGCATGTCTGGAACCAGAAGCAACTCATTTTGTGCGATTGAGGAGCAAAGTTGGATGATGTATGATGAGGAGTGAAACTAAGAGTGGAGTGAAGCCATGATGGTTGGTATTAGAAAAGGAGCTAGGACAAGGAAGGTAAAATGTAGGAAACAGAGGAGGTAAAATGATGAAGTGAAGCCATGGAGGCTAATGGAACTTGAATGATAGTGGAGAGCAGCCAGCCAGCCCATAGCAAAGGACGATGGACAGGAAGGCATGACCAGGAGTGGAGACAGAGCTGAATCGAGGTGACTGAGAAAGATGAATATGGACAATGATGATTCCTGCAGGAGCACAGCAGGTCGATTAGGTAGCATGAGACTTAATGAGAGGTAGCCCAAAGACATATCTAGTGCAGGCCAGATGGAGACAGCCGAGGCATACTATTGAGCGATTGAAATAGATAAGCAGGTCAAGGTGAGGTCAAGGTGAGCTATCATGGACCAGCATGTCACTGACTGGATATCAAGCCGAGTTGAGGTAGCATGGAGATGAGGCGGCATAAGAGCCATGATAGGTATGCCCAAAAGAAATAAAGAATGCAGGCCACAATGGGAGTGAATCCATGAAGGTCGGTACGGGAGGAGTACTGCAGGAGGTGAGTCAGAGAAGGTGAATCCCGATTGCCAGTATGAAGTAAGGCATCTAAACGATGAGACCTGCGTATGAAACTAGAGGCTCGAATGCAAGGAAGCAAGATATGGGAAGGAGCAATGATGAAAGAGGCAAGTCCCAGCCTAGCACATCAGGCTAGAAACAAGGTCTCTGAATTCCAAAGAAACATGAGTGGAATTGCGGTAGACAAATTAAGGATAAATTAAAGTCTCTACCAAGCCACCATAGTTGGATGAGAACCCTGTCAGAGGATCAGCATAAATAAATGGATTGTGTTTTCTCAAGAACCATGAGGTCAATCCAGTATCCCAGCTCCGGGACACAGCGGATGTACTAGACAAGGTTAAGGGCTTGGAATGGGATGGGACATACTCCTGGATGGGCAGCAAGGTAGAATTCCTGTACAGCCCAAAACTGGCAAGCAAGGAAGGCAGCAGTGTCTGGACTGCAACCCAAACAAAGAAATCCTCCCTATGTCACATCTGATAGAGGACCGTAGATATGCATAAAGCATAGCTAGATAGATTGGGACAAGGCAGCGATCGAGTTAAAGGAGTGAGCTGAATGATGGAATAACCGACTAGATAGCTGGGAAGAACACTGAGCCAAAGGCTCAAGTGCAGGTGCAGCCCATAGCTGCAAACAGCAGGAGCAGCAGGAAATATCGAAACAAACTGCTGCAGGTTAGAGAAAGCAGCATTGCTATGAAGGAAGAGAGAGCAAGCAAGGTGATGGCCAGGTAGATGGAAGAAATGGCCCTAGTCAGTAGGACATCATGCAGAGGGTGCCTAGATTGAACCGGGTGATCGCGGTGAGAGCACACAACAAGGAGCAGGGTGGGAAGAACGCACCCCAGAAACGATGAAGCAGCTGGCAGAGCAGCGCCCCAAGCCGTGGGAACGCCCGCAGAGAAAATCGAGGTGTGGGAAGGGCTTCCTGAGATGTGAGCACCAGAGGCATCCCCGGAGTTTCTGGTACAGGGCAGCCAACAAGGTAGGGTAAGCAGGCTGATCCAGGAAATGCAGCACCAGAACAGCAGCAGGGGGTGAGGGAAATAAACGGAAGCAGGATAGAGGACTGGCAGCTGCAAGAAGCAGTGGGCAAAACAAGTCAAAAGGAGAGGGAGAGCCGAGCCATCAGGAAGCAAGGCTGCCAGCTACAGCAGGGTTTCAGTTGGAAAGGAACCAGTGGCCGGAGGCACCTCCAAGAAATCAACAGCAGAGCGTGGAGGAGTGGCGCCTCCAGCGGCAACAAAAAATGAACCCTGGTGAGGCCCAGTTTGAGTGACCTTTTAAGCTCGATGGGGGAGTGACGTTGATGCTCCGCCCATCAAACCTCAGGCTTAAAGCCCTCCCGTTGCCATGTTTCTGACCATTTTTCCAGAGCCTTAAGGTCAGCTTTCATCTTTTTTACCCGACTGGGATTGTCTACCCTATTGCTCATTTCTGTGTCATCTTCGAATAAGCTCATCTTCTCCTCTAGTCCCTCGGTCATGTCACTAATAAAAATATTGAAAAGGATCGGGTTGAGTACTGATCCTTGAAGCACTCCACTATCTACTCATCTTTCTTCTGAAAGTGAGCCATTTACAAGTACCCTTTTTGTCCTTCCAGTGAGCCAGTTCCTTACCCATTTCACTACTTGCTGTCCTACTCCCATTCTGCCCTGTTTCCTGAGTAGCCTTCTGTGCGGCACCAAGTCAAAGGCTTTGCTGAAATCCTGGTATACTATGTCTACTGCTCCTCCCTAGTCTATTATTTTAGTCACCCAGTTAAAGAAGTCTATCAGATTGGTTTGGCATGACCTTCCTGTTAAGAAGTCATGCTGTTTTGTATCTAATTTGTTGTTTTCTTCTAGAAAGGATATAATCCTCTTCTTGAGCAGGGTTTCCATTATTTTTCCCACAACTGAGGTTAGGATTACTGATCTATAGTTGTTTGCACTTTCCCTGCTTCTACTTTTGTGCAGAGGAATAACTGTTGCCTTCTTCCAGTCTTGGGGGACCTCCCCAAGTTTGAATGATAAGTTGAAAAGATCAGCCAGGGGTGCCACCAGCTCATCCCTTAGTTCTCTTAGTAGTCTAGGGTGAATTTCATGTGGTTCCATGGCCTTGTTTGTATTGAGTGCTGAGGCTTTTGCATGTAAAATTTTTGTAATGCTAGCAGGACTCAATTTCAGAATACATACAATTTTAGAATGTGACAAGAACAGTTTCAGAATGTGGGTGGACACAATTTTAGAATGAGAGATATTCAGATATAGAACAGTGTAAACAAATCTCAGAATGTGAAGGTAAGATGCAATCTTGGAATGATGCCACAGAGGAAGAAATACAGAGTGATGAAGGTGAGGATAAGGAGGAGGAAGAGGAGGACATATCTCAGGAGGTTAGCATTGTAGGTGGGGATGATAACATAGACCCTCTATGGTAACCAGAGGAAAAAGAAAAATAAGGGCCAGGGACAAGGAATCAGTAAAGGTCCCCACCCCCACTTTTCCACTTTGGTTGGCTCTGTTGAGCCAGTAGTAATAAAAGAGGGTGACTCAACAGTTGCAGCAGAGCAGAAATCACGCCCCAAAACACACACCTCTAACCCCCCAATAAAGTCCCAGTACCTGGTCCACTAATAGCATGTGAAATCAAGGGGTTCAAAATCCCTAGTTAGGGATGTTTAAATTCTGGACCCAAAAGAGAAATCAATGGCTATCTGCCAGCTATGCCAAGCATGTGCGTGCTGCGGGAAAAAGGGGAGCCACCACAGCACTAGTGGGCAACACACACACACACACACACACTCAGACACACACACACACACACACACCTCAAGTAGAGGCAACTGATACAATGGACTCAGCACCAAAGGGAAGCTGTTACAAGGGGGCCTTCCCAGAGGGAAGTGGAGTGCACACTTCCATCATGAGTCTCATTTCAGTGTTATTACAGTCCAGACTGACAAAGCACTGCTTTCCGTAGTGCACTGTTAATACACTGCATTGAATTTCTGCTGCACTGTTGTACCGCAGATCAGTCTTTCTTATTTTTGATGCAGACTGTAAGAGCACTGCAAATAATTATTAGATTTTTATGCACACTTCTTTAGCACTGTATTTCCGTCACTAATTTTTGCTGCACACTGCAGTAGCACTGGCAACACTTTATCATTTTTATTACACTTCTTTAGCACTTCACTGTCTCTGCAATCTGGTTGCACTTTCCCACAGAATTTTTAAAACACAGGAGCCAAGGTGGTACCCAGCTGTGTACTATTTAAGGGCTACTTGAATATCAGCATATACAGTCCATTAAATTAAATTCAATTTTTTTTTTACCATGAGCTCATTCACACTGAGGTCTTGCTGAGAAATTCAAACAGAACATTAAACATGAATCGACATACATTGAGTAATAAAGTACAATCATATATACAGTATATATATATATATATATATACTGATCTTAATACTGAAAAAAAAGACTTTTTGTTGCCTAGCACTCAAAACATGTATAACTTTTCCAACCATTATAAAATTGTAAAATATGCATACTGAACTTCCATCACGTGCCTTCAAGTTTTCGTTTTATAAATCTGAACCTTAATGAACTTCCACCATTTTTCAATTTTAAGTATAAAAACAATTATCCAAGTGTAATTTACTGTTTAAGTTATGGTGTCCAAATTTATTTTATATACCCAGAAGAAAACAAAAACATGAAGAAAGTGTGGCAGAAGGGAGAGGGGACACAGGGAAGTAACTTTAGAGCAAAAGGTAGTACCTGCAGTCCTCCTCTCATCCCTGTGTCAGTTTCATCCCAGCAGTGTCAGTGGTCAAATAGTTGTGGCAGTCCCCAGGATCAGCAGTTGGCAGCAGCAGTGTGGATTCTGTTTAGTCCAGTCTGCTATTTTTTTTTTATATATATAAAAAAAATAAATGCCAGTCCCTTGGCAGTGGCCCCCACAAGCAGGAACGCATCAGTAGATGAACGAGCATCAGGAGAGCCAGCTACCCATCAAGGGAAGACCTTCCACCTGCTGCAGCCAGCAGAGCATCCAGCATACACTTAACCCACCTCCTGTCTCATCAATGTCTCCCCAGTTTGGGGTGGTAGGTCAGTGACAGTGCTATAAAGCAGGCACTGTCCACCTGAACTAATACTGAAGTCAAAAAAAGATGTTTCTTTTCATACAGTGAGTGCAATGTAGTAAAGGATGACCGTGGATGTTAGTGTGGTCTGGGCAAGGGGCTGCCAAGGGTGGATCTATTCAAATGTATTTAAAATCAGTCCAGGAATGGAGCATATGGTGAGATGGTGGCCTTATTCAAAATTACATAAATTTATTTAACTCACATTCCTAAATGGGGCACAGGGTGGGCAGCATTCAAATTAAGTAGCTATTGAAGATGTTGCAGAGGGCAGGAAGGCCCTGAATTAGATAGTAAACAGGATGCTAGAAGGAGCAAAGGTAGAGTAAAGCCCCAGTTATAGCCAAGCAAGCCAGGTGAGCTAGTGGATAACTGCTAGCTGTCCCAGAGTTTTTTAAGCCGCAGATTATAAAGTCAGCACGCCTCAGGGTGATACAGGTGACTAGTAGCCAGGCTAGTGTTATAGGGGGTGTCTGGATCAGTTGCTCAGGTTACTAGCCCTTTGCTACGGCAGTGGTAACCTCTGCTGGGGTGGACAACAGGTTAGGGCTGTGGCAACTATGCTGGTTGTGTGGGTAACTGCCTGGTCCACTCCCTTCCCCCTTGCTCCTGACTGAAACTGATACCCAAGAGCACTTTAAATCAGTAAATTCTACAATTTCACAACACTAGCTTGCAGAGGGAAGTGGAGTGTACACTTCCATCTTCAGTCTTATTTCAGTGTTATTTCAGTCCCAGACTGACAAAACACTGCTTTTCATCAGTGCACTGTTAATACACTGCACTGACTTTCTGCTACACTGGTGTACCACTGCTCAATCCTTCTTATGTTTTGATGCAGACTGTAAGAGCACTGCAAATAATTATTAGATTTTCATGCACACTTCTTTAGTACTGTATTTCCTTCACTAATTTTTGCTGCACACTGCAGTAGCACTGGCAACACTTTATAATTTTTATCACACTTCTTTAGCACTGCATTGTCTCAGCAATCTGGTTACCCTTACTGAATTTGTCATAATGACATTACAGTGGTATAGCAATGGCAATACTGTGGTCAGCTGAAAAATCCACAATAGTACCACCCAGTGGTATTCTGGTATCACAGTGGCAGGTGATATATATATATATATATATATATATATATATATATATATATATATATATATATATATACTGTATATATATATATATATATATATATATATATATATTCCTCTGTACATTGGTAGTGCACTTGCAGAATGGTATCCCTATGGCATTTTTTACCATTTTCTCTGTCTCTCTCACACATACACTGGTAATACAATGGTATCACAAAATTTTGAGATTTTTGTCAGCTCCCACAAATACTGGTACCCTGGTAGCACAATGGTACTGCATTATTTTGACATTTCAGTATTTGGTACCTCTCACAGCAACCCTAGACTCATGTGGTAGCACAGTGGTACCGGTATTAATCTCATCATACTCTGTGCTCTAACACATGGTTAAGATAAATTACATTATCAACCTCATGGAGAACAGCTCTCAATTCCAAATTTGTATTTGTTCACTTGTCTTTATCTTACTGGTAATGGACTGTTATTGTTCACATAGACCAGAACATTCAAAGAGCATTTGCGATCGCTAAATAGGTAAGTGACTCTCAAACAACACTTTGCACCCCCAAAACAGGATAGGATCACAAAATGATATCTTGAATAGCATAATTAGTGAGGCTCTGACCAGTTGGTAAATGGCTCTAAAAGCTGTTGCCTCACTAAACCAGGTAGTATCACCTCTGCCTCCTACCACTGCCCCTTTGAGCTTCCATCATCTGTAATATCACACTTCCCTTGGTGTTCAGTGGTGCTGCTGTCCATTCTATACATTGGAAACTGCCAATAAATACCTGCTCACCCAGTCCCACCGCTCGAACCATTCATGGCCCCCACCATATGTTTACACACTCTCCCCACAGTGGCAATTGGCACAGACACTCTGCTAACCTTTGTGACCAACTGAGGACAGAACGCCAGTTTTGCTCTCATGTGCCAATTGTATAAACAGCTGTGTACAGTTAGCACATGATTGTGAACTATCATCCATTTTGTGCCTGATCAAGGAGCTGAGAGGATGGTCTGTGCCAAATGTGGAAGGGTGTCAAATATATAGTAAGGCTGGGGACCAGAGGATAGTATTTACTGTAAGAACTAACTGGGTCATGGTGGGGACTTTGGATAAACAGGGGGCAAGGACTTTCACTCAACACACCACTGCTCACTCTATCAGGCCCTGGGCTGTCTTCCCCCATCAGCCCAACAGACCTATCTCCTGGCCAGCACAGTCAATAAGGCCATCCAAAACCGAGCTACCTCTCCACAATCCCACCTTCTTTGGCCAAAAGTGTTTGTTCTAGAGCTCAGCCTCACTGCTGGCCCCATGCTTGAGTGCCCCCTAGTCTCCATCATATGGGTAAATGTGCATTCTCATCTGCAGCCCCTTTCCTTTGGAATAACCTGCCCACTCCACTTAAGCACCACTGACTCTGCAGGACTCCTCCACTCTCTCCTTGGATCTCACCTTCTGTCCTCCACTACTTGCTCCTGCCCTCCCAACTTATTATCATGCCTCTACTTCCCTTCCCTCCTTTTCCTTCTTGGTCCATACCTACACTGCCATGATGCACTTTTTCCTTTACTCATCTCAGATCATGCCTAATTTGTATTACAACTTGGCTACTACTGTACCTGCTATTGTCATAAATGCTATTTATCCATTGTGCTGCAAGTTTATATATCTCTTCATATAAATATCCTGTTTATTTTTATTACTATCTATTGTATGCCTTGTCCCAGCCTCCTTTGTACTTGCTTTTATTCCTGTGCCATCCTCAATGGCCCAGGTCATGCCTGAAAATGGTTATCGGACCAGTGCGCCTACTCGGTAAACAAATGAATGAGTAAATAAATAAATGGAAACCACTGAACATCAGGGATAGTAACAATCTACTGTATACCTGCGGGGTGATTGTAGGATGGGGTAGGACTGGAGAACAGGTCCAACCTGTACCTGAGGGATAATTAGGGGAAGGGGCCCAATGGAGACTGTTTCCCAGGAGGGCTCTTTGGTGGTGTAACTCCCAGGATACGTTTTGCCTGGTGCTGTAATGTGCCCTGTGCTGTAATCAGAATCAGCAACATGGCTGTCACACCAGCATGGGTGACCCCTTTCTCAACACCCTCCGGAGTGTCAACCCTGTAACAGGTTTTGGTGGCATCTGCAAAAAGACATACCTTCCCATTCAGTTCTTCTGCAATTTCACTTATGAAGACACTGAAGAGGCCCACTCCTAGTACTGAGCCCCACCCTGCACCATGCCTTTAACCAACTGTTGAAAGCCGTGTGGAGAGTCCTATCTTCTCCCAAGATGTATATAGGCAACCTTTTGGCAAAAGCCACCATGCATGCTTGAGGACTCTCCCACTATCCCTGAAATTTCCCTGCACTACACCTACCCCGTCCCTTGCTAGGTCATTTGTCCCCAGCTGGACAATGACATCTAGCTCCCTCTCATCTCCTGCTGCCTAATGATCCACTGTATCTGCTCTCATCCCTCCAAGCCAAAGTACCTCTCAGGTATTTCACCTCCATCTCCTTTATCCCACCCTGTTCGCAAGTCTATCCCCCTAATTAAGTCCCCCACCAGCAGTTGCTTCCTACTCAGCTGGGGGCCTCTTCCTCCCTCCTTGTAACTGTGAAATGGTCCATGGACAGTGCTTTCCTTGGGGAAGGTTTCTCCAGGGGCCGAAAGGGTGGTTCAGCTGCAGGGAGAGTGGTTGGCTGGGTAGGGCCCATTTCAGATGTAGGGAGAGTGGTTAGTAAACAAAGCAGGTGAACTGAAACTCTGACAAACAAACTGGCACAGGGGCGGAAAATGCAAGCCCCATAGGAAAGAGCACAGTGAGGGCTACAATAGATCATTTACCGGAGAAGTCTCAGGTCAGGGAACTACAGCTGAAGAGAACATAGAGAACAGGTAGGCATCATAAAATGATGCATGGGGGCAGCTGACAGACATGGACTCATGAAGGCATGCATGGGAACTATGGATGCCAATGTTAGAGTGCAAAGGCCAGCTTAGGTAGGGTGGACACTGACCTGTGGTAGAGTGCACAACACACAGGGACCCCTGCATCCCTGCATGCTTGACAGCAGGGAAGTGTACCATTGAGCATAGCCCCACTGCAGCACAGTAGCTGATGGGGGCCCAGGACACTGTGGACACAGAACTTGAATGTGACCATGGTGCACAGTACAGCCTTGAAGCACTGGGACTGTGGGCAGACAGTGGCACTACACTACTGGTACAAACCACCCACAGACAGGTCGCAACTGCCACAGGTGTGGCCTATTAAGTGTGATGTGCAAACAAAGTGCAATCACACCCGAATACCTGAGCTGGAACCAAAGCCGGTCATGTTGCACAGTCCTCTGGCACAATGGAGGACAGCGTGGAAGCCATGGAGGGGCCAGGGTGCTCAACTGCAACTCCAACAACTTGGACAATCTGTGTGGTGGTACCATCCAGGAAGGGAAAGTCCAAGCTAAATGTGAAGGGCTACCACCTGGTCCATGAATGGACCTGCAATGAGACAGTGTACTGTTTTTTTAACATATCATATTTTTCACCTGCTGCGGCACACACTCCAGCTTGGGGCATCCAGCAACCAGCTCCACCCACCTGAAGAGCTGGGTAACTCAAACTGCATGCAGGAGGATCAGGGATGGCCATCATGCCATCTTGCTGGAGGTCTCCCCCCTCTGCCTCTCCCAGCCAGGACAGCCCCAAACCCTCCTCAACAGGACTCAGCCAAAGTCCTCCGGGTGGCTCAGAGCATAGCCATCAAGCTGCAAGGTCATGCCCAGCCATTTTCCTTTGATTGGCCCCAGCAGTACGGATGTGCAATGATGTCCAGGAGCAATGTACCGACATCTGCTGTGCTCCCCATAGTGTCACTGACACTAGTAGTGCCCCAGGGCATCCCCAAGGGTTGCTACAGCACAGTGAAATTCCCCAGCCCACCCCAGAACTGGGAAAGCAGTCTATGGATGTTCAATTCCAGTCATCCCCTGCTGACCCACGACGGTCTAGGCTCAATCCTGAATCCAGGTCATTGGCGTGGCACAAGGTATGGCATCCAGTGCCTCAACCCTCAGCACCACCGGGACAGCCTGAGACAGTGTAACGGTGCTGCCAGCACCATAAGTCCAAATCCTGCCTCGGCCAGGCCATCACACTCCTCCAGGATGGCCAGCACCACCTAAAGAAAAAGAATGAGCACAGTCATGCTCTGGAGGTGACAGATGCTCTACCAGCACAGGTGTTGGCTGGCATCAAGTGGAAGGCACACAGCACCATGGCTAGCCCCGCATAGCTACTGCAGAGTGAGGCAACTGCAATGACCACTGAGCTGTGGCAACAGTTGCCAAGCAAGAGGGCCCTGCTGCAGACTGTGAACAGGACCTGCCACAGGGACCTCTCATCAGACCCAGTGACACTGGCTGACCTCACTATCCCCAACCAGCTACAGACTGTGACTGGATGGCCATGGTACAGCAGGATCATCAGCAGCACCACCCACCAGGTCCTTCTACTCACCATAGAGGACAACATCATGGACCTAGCACAGGCACCCTTCTGGATGATGGATGGTACGTTCAAGACTGTGCCACACCTGTTCACTCATTGTACACCATCCATGCACCCATGGGGATGGGCCCTAACAACCTCATTATGTCATTGGTGTATACACTGATGATGACAAAGAGCCTAAAATGTTACTGCACCTTGTTCCAGGAGCTGAATAAATATGCCAGTATACAGTCCTGCACCCTCAAACCACCTACGATCATCACTGACTTTGAGCAGGCTGCAATCAATGAGATCAGTAAGATAGAATTTCCACAAGCCATAAACAAGGGATGCCTGTTCCACTTTGGGCAGATTGTGTGGTGGAAGGTCCAGAGCTTTGGCCTTGCATCACAATACAGAAATGACCCAGACTTCAGCCTGAAGATCAATGAACTCGTGGCCCTCACCCATCTCCTGGTACAGGACATTCCAGCAGCATTCAGCCTCCTGAAGTCAACCATTCCACCCAATGCCACCACACTCTTCTATTGTTTCAAGCAGACACATGTGCTGGGCAGGATATGGCTGTACAGTAGGGTGACCAAGATGCCCACGAGATACGACCCCATGTTCCCACTCAGCTGTGGTTGGTTGCAGATCTCAATGAGCGATGTATACCGTGGACCTAAAGCAATGTCGAGACCTGGCACTGCCATCTCCATGCCCTGCTCAGGAAGGTGCATGTAGGGGTCATGACAATGCTAGCAGAGCTCCACAGGGAACAGCAATGGATCTATGTCACCAGGGAAGGCATTTGTTGTGGACTGCCATGGACACCACCCAAGAAGAGCTATGAGGAGTGGATAAGGATGGTACTAGCATCCAAGGACAAGGGCAAGCTGCTGAAGTTCCTCAGTGGCATGGCACCCAACACCACCCTGTAGGGTTTCCATGGTGACTTGGCACCTGACAGTTGTACACTCACAGTACACATCATGCACATCCATCAGGTTGCCACTGTGGCCTCCTACTGTTGAATAAAGTTTCACCCCCACATTTAACATGCACCCCAACCTGGTGGTGATGTCTCATCACAACACTGCTGGGTATTGCCAAGCAGCCCACTGCACACTGCCACATCTGCACTGTGTGTCGCATGTCGCACAGGCCTGACTCTATGTGAGTCCCCCAAAATCTCTTTCTAGCTGTTCATGTGCCACACGTTGCACAGGTCTGAAGCTGTGTGAGTGCCCACTAATCCTTCCAGCTGTGCAACTGTGTGGTAACAGCATTCCCACAATGGGCCCTTGTGGAACCCCCCACAACACACCTGGCAGCCTTCATGCCACAGTGGGCTCCTGTGACACAGGCCCCCCAAACACCTCCAGACTTTTTTCTGTGTGGTTCTGCAGGCCCATAGTGGGCTAGCATGACACAGCCACATGCACACATTGCATGATTGGTGCAATGGCATGCTGCTCAGTGTCTTGGCATCCACATGTGGTGTTGCTGTGGACCATTTCCTGGTGCAGCTATCCATGCTCTCACTGTGCCGCTCTGCTGTGTGCCTGCAGTGTCATGCATGCACCGACCAACAGACATGGTACTCCAATTCCTTCATGCATGCCCAGCTGGCTGGCTGTCAGCTGACATAATCATGCATGCAGGGATGCACGGACAATCCACCATGCTGCCTGGGATATCTGGTCAACACACTGGGGCATGCACGGCTATTTGTTTCATCCCTGTCTCACAGATGGTGAAACAGTCATCCTTACCAGAGGGTCCGTGATCAGGTCAGTGTGTCCTTGGAGGGTGACCACATAGGGGGTGGGTGTTTTCACATCGTCAGTGCTGTTCAGTAGTGTCTCAGGTCCTAGGATGGGTGGCATAGGTCGGGATCGGGTGCTTCATGTGTTTGTGAAAAATCCACTCAACAGCCGCACAGCATCCTGACCTCCTCTGGCCTGACAGTGTGTCAGGCACTGTCCTAGGTCAGGCCTCTGTGTGTTGGGCTGCTGGGGCTGTTGGGTTGTTGTGTGTGGGATGCAGCATGTCAGACTAATAAGCGTTGGGATTATAAAAGGGTACCTAGCAGGGCAGGGTTTTCTATGTGCAAGCAGAGTGGTCAGTGGTGGGATGGGCAACTGGTATCTGGGCAAGATGGGTAGTCTGGGTGGGTCCAGCTACAAAAAGAGTTGTTATCTAGAGGGTGCTGGTCCAGCTCTAAGGAGGGTGCTTTGTTTGGTGAGACTGGGAGGTTGGTCCAGCTGCAGGGAGGTGATCTACTGAGGTGGAGATGCAGGTCTGGGGGGTTCCATCTGCAGGGGTATCATGTCTGAGGGTAGGCAGGATGGCCTGGGGCAGCCAGCTACAGGGTGGGTGATAGTTGATGGGGAGAGGCTGGTTTTGGGCTTGTAGGGTGGACTAGCTGAAGGCAAGGTACACAACTTGGGAGAGGTCTATTGGGATGTTGATATGGTTGTCCAGCTGTGTGGTCATCTGGGCAGGGGGTGTTCAAGATGTGAGTGGTCATGGGGGTTGCAGGCCCAAAGGGCTGTACTTGGGAATCCTCACTGAAGTCAAATACTAAATTTAGTATTAAAGCATTCATTAATTTGCCTTCAAAGACTAATTTTAGTCATTTTTAATAATCTTTAATCATCATTCAAAAATACAACCGCTAAGAATACTAAATTCTAAGAAGTATTTCAGCAGACTAGTTGTTCAAGAGTAAGTTATTGCTAAATGAGGATTAGAAATAGATCTACAATGCTCTTAAAAGTACAATTTTTTTTAATACAACTGAAACATAAATGAAGATTACAGTCAGCTGAGTAGTTTTAGGATTTAAATTAGCCAATCAAGGCTGGGTACATTACCGTGCATTTCAGTTCTACTAAGCAAGGAGACAGATAAAACAACCAGCAACACCAATGAATTTTACAGAAGGTAAGCAATAATAAAATGTGGATTTTTAACTGGAAATAATATGGTGCAAAAAAAGTTGGCAGTGTCCTTTGAAAAGTATATTCTAAACTACTTTTCCTATAAATCTACTCAGTCAGAGGCCTACATTTCCCAGCTCTCTTCCTGTCTGTGTTCAGTCTGATGAAGCTGCACGACTGCTCTGTGGTCTCCATTTTTGAACAACTGAGGTTTCCTACAGCTAAGATTTACATGTTAAGGTAAGAGCTTATGTTTAAAAAGTACATCTTTTTAACTCCCTGAAATGTTAAATACAGTAAAGGAATTATCACTTAGGTGTTTTTAATTTTCAAAATGAAATGCTATGCAAGTTTCACTATCAATGTTTTGTCTTGAAAACATTTTCTCTTCTCTGAACTCTTGGCTAAACTTTGAAATACACATTTTATTTTCAATCAACCCCCCCCCCCAAAGTGTTTAGAATGCATTGTGCCTCTAGATTACTTGTTATTTGTGGAATATTTGCTGATTTAGTTACTTTAAAGTAGTGTTGGTGGTGGTGGGGGCAGGAGAATGAACAGCAGGAAGATTGTATAACTGTGCAAATTCAGAATGCACAGAGAAAAGATTACAACTTTTTTACTTTGAGAAAATCTGGAGTTACCCTAAAGGAAGAATTATTTACTGCAGATATTTGAGTGTGTTTGTGGGGGAACTGTTTTTTTTGCGTTTAATATTTGTATTTAACAGCTGCATGTGTTAATCCATTTTGTAATCTGGGGATCAGTGTATTTTTTTTTCTTTTGCTGAAGACTGCATTAATTTATATTTTATGTTTATTTTATTTTGTTTTTGTTGACCTGGTAAGTGCACTAGACAGATTCTTGCCTATTTTCAGGCACAACCCAGAGGGAGAGGAATACAGATGAAAGCCAACTGACCTTGAATCAGATTAAGCTGGTGGTGGTATTTTTAGTGAATTGGAAGGGGGAGGGGGATATGGCCAGGGCACCAGAGAAAATTTTCCCTGCTTTTTTAGAGAAGTGCCATGGGATCTTTAACATCCACCTGAACTACCACCAGAACAGGCAAATTGGACCTTCGGTTTAACATCTCATCTGAAAGACAGTGCCTCAGGTGTGCAGCCATCCCCCTCATGCTGCACTACAGCATCAGTATTGGGATATTAACATAAGTGCCTGGTATGGGAATAGAACCCACTGCCTTCTGATCTCCCAGCCTTGGAGGTGAGTGTGCTACCTGCTGAGCCACTGACACTGCAAATGCAATATGTTAGTGTCATATATATATATATATATATATATATATATATATATATATATATTTTAATACTATTTTGAGAAGTATGGGGTCCACGGTTTGAGGAAGGGTGATTGGGGGTCTAGGTGTAGGGAGGTTCTGCTCTGGATGGTGGGTGTGTCCAGCTTTTGGAAAGGGTGTCCAGCTCTGGGGAGGTTACTCAACCTGCAAAGGGGAAGGAGGCTGGTCTGTGGGTGGGAATGAACACAGGGGTCCAGCTGCAGGGAGGATTGTCTGTTGGGGGAGGCTAGTCCAGGGCATGAAAGAGTGAGACAGCAGCAGGGAGGGTGGCTGGTGGTGGTGGTGGGGCTAGTTCAAGGTTGGAAGTGAGGTCTAGCTGCAGGGTGGGTGGTTGGATGGTGAGGCTGGTATGGAGCTTCTGGTGGATCTAGCTGTAGGTTGAGTGGTTAGGTGGGGGACTGCTGGTCCATGGGCTTGGAGGGACAGCTTTAGATATGTGGTCTGTTAGAGTGGAGGTTTGGGGTGGTGCGCCAGCTACATGGAGGTTGTATAGAATGTAGTTGGAGGCTGGTCCAGATGTAGAGAGGGTGGCTGGCTGGGTAAGCGGCTGACCCGAGCCTGTGTGGTGCTCTAGCTCCAGTGCTCATTATGTGAAAGGCTTGGGCTAGAAGGGTTGTCCAGCTGCATGGAGGATAGTCTGGTGCCTGGAAGGTGATCTAGCAGAGAGGAGGGTGGTTGACTATTTTTTTGGGGGCGAGGCTAAAGAGATTGATCAGTCTAGGAGGGATCCAAAGTGGTAAAATTAATTAGAAACTGGTTAACATGTGTGCCCTTCAGCTTAACAGTAGTGCTATGACCTGCGGCGTAGGTGACCTTAGTTCAGGAATGAGCTCACGTCAGGGGCTCTCTGGGGAGAGTAGAAGGATCATCTGTTATACAAGAGGCTCTCTTCTGGGGAAGGAGGACAGCCAGCTCAGCTGTAGTACTGCCAACTGAGTGACCACAAGTGGCAGTGCAGGTGGGAGCAGCCCATGGGTGGGAAGACTTTGACTGGTGCTGTGCCACACATGTCTGTGCATGTGTTTGTGCACCCTTGCCGCTTATGTCCTAGGGGATGGAAGAACATGCAAATGTATCCTGACTACCTAGGCAGCTGCTCCACATATTGGATTCATTCTATGGTGGAGCAAGTCCTGGCAGATGCCAGAGTGATGGTGTTGTGGTAGCTGAACAGAAGGGGGGGCGACCAGAAATGCAGGTTGGAAAACGGAGTAGTAGTTGGGGGTGGGTGTTAAGGTGTCAGAGGGTGATGGTTAATGGCACTTATTACAGTGACGGGACAGTGAGCAGCTCAGCTCAGTACTGGCGCAGATCCTCTTCTGTGTCTTCATAAGTGACATTGCAGAAAAACTGGCAAAGAAGGGAATGCCTTTTTTGCAGACAATACCAAAATTTGTAGGGTGGGCATTAAGAAGGAAGCAGAGAGCATGCACATGCCTCTTGGAGAAACTCAAAAAGTGGTCAAGCTTGGGGCAGTTGGGGTTCAATGATAAAGTGCAGAATTGTGCACCTAGGGATAGGAAACCAGGAGCTGCTTTATAGGGTTGGTACTGATGATCACTAAGTGGGGGGGGACCTTGGAGTTATTATGATCTTAAAAGAGACTTGCCAAGATACTGCCCTGCACCATACCCATCGGTGCTTTGCCGCCAGAAGACTCCAAGGAAGTTAATATGTCTCTAAATTTATAAGCCATTAAAAAATTCTGTCCCTCATAAAAATATACATACTGGGTCCCAAGGACTTCCTGTTTTGTTTTTTTTCTGCTGCACAAGCTCCACCCCCATGCTCACTAGCAGGATGACGAGATGCCAGTAAGGGTGTGGGGGTGCACTCCATTATATGTAATGGGTGGCAGCATTTCTGTTGATTTTTAATCTATATAGTGGCTACCTGGCAATAAAATGTGAGCACTGTTCAACTAACAAGGGCCTTGTTACTTGACTGATGCCCACGTTTCATTGCCAGGTGGTCACTAAATCATTTAAAATCAATAGAAAAGCTGCCACCCATTACAGATAAAGACGAGCACCCCCGCGCTCTCACTGGCATCTCGTCATCCTGCTAGAGAGTGTGGGAGTGGAGCTGGGGTGGCAGCAAGCAACTGGGAAGTTCTTGGGACCTGGTTTGTATATTTTTTCGAAGGACAGAACTTTTTAACGGCTTAGAAATTTGGGGACATATTAACTTCATTGGGGTCCTCTGGCAGCAAGGCACCGATGGATATGGTGCAGGGGCTGACTCATTACCTTGGTAAGTCTCTTTAAAGTTGCTAGCTGTGTGACAAAGCAGTGGGTAGAACTAGAAGGATGCTGGGGCTGCATAGGGAGGGGTATCTTCAGCAGGAGGAGAGAGGGGGTGGTGTTGCAAGTAATCCCTTATTAGTGAGATCCAACTAAGGCCCCATCCACACTGCACCTCTCAGACCCCATAACAGATAGAAACCATCACAACCATGGAGTGGTACAGTGTGTCCACACTGCCGCGGTGTCCATTTCGGGACCGGCACCACCGCTCCACACTTTGGAAGCGGGGTGACCGTTACCGTGGCACCTGATCCCACAATGCAGCTCGTGCTGCACTAGGGGACCAGTGCCACGTGTCCACACTATGCCCAGTAACATTACCGAGGCGTAACTGGTTTCATAACCGTTGTTGAAACCACCTCATGTGGTTTCAACAACGGTTACGAAAACTCCTTCTGTAACGTTACAGGTGTAAATGTAAACCGTTGGGGTAATGGTTTGGGCACTCTGTAACGTTACAGAGGGGTAGTGTGGACAGGTCCTAAGAGTCCTGTGTCCAGGTTTGGAGGCTGCACCTTAGAAAGGGCCATAGGGTGTAGGCAGTATAAAGGGCAACTAAAATTGTACATGGGCTGAGGCAAAGCCCTGTGAGGAGACTGGGATCTCAACATATAAGCCCTGAAAGGAGGGGACATGAGTGGGACCAGAAGTACCTTACAAGGATGAACAGGGTGCTGGGGGGCTCCTTCAAGTAGGAAAAAGGACCATGGGACATGAGTGGAAGCTTATGGTGGGGTAAGATGGATGTGGAGAATTACTACTTCACTGAAAGGGTAGTAGACACCTGGAACAGACTGACAGCATTATAGTGTTGGAGGTCAGGAGTGAAATGTGGTGGTGGGGGGCTTAAACCATGTGTGGTATATAGACATAGGGAAATCTCAGTAAATAAGCAGGGAAGAAGGAGGGTCATGTGGGCCACAAGCAGAAGTGTGACCTAGAGTGAGGGCTCATCAGCAGTGGGGTTTGCGAGCAAGCAGTTTAAGGAAAAACATCTGACAGTTTCTATGTGCTGGGGGAGCTCTGGTGGCAGTTGTAGCGAGGTGGGGGAAACCAGAGTGGAAGAGTAAGAGTGAGGGCTTATCAGTTTTTGAGGAAGCAGTGTAAAAAAAACCGTCTGTATTTTATATCGAGAGGTGTGGCGAGGACACGGCAACAGAATGCAGAGGAGTGCGACAGCTGGAGCGCAGCTTGGAGCAGCCAGTTGAAAAAGGTTTGGTAGAAAAGCAAAAAATAAATAAATAAATAAATGTTAAACGAAACAAATGCTCACTGTATGATAGTGGGAAGAATGGGGAGAAGTATGACTAAATGGCAGGTGGCGTGGCTGAGGGACGGTCAACCTGGAAGAAACAAAACTAAAAGCAAGATACCAGTAAGCAGTGTCAAACAACGGGGGTGAGGGATGGGGATGTGTGACGCAGTCCACCATGCACATTAATCGAGGATGGCCATAATAAATACAGTATATGTGTAAATGTAAGATTCTGCATGTATACACGTACATGCTTGGATAAGATGGATTTATCACACTCCATTTATGTCCACTCCTATTGCATAAATTTACTTAATATTTATAACCCATCAGGCTCTTTCTCTTTAGTGCTCTGTGTTTTAATTGTGAGCTGTCCTGACCTTATGTTGTTCTTTTCTCCCCAAATCATTTTGTTAGCCCCTGGTACTTGACATTAGCTGCTGTGTGACTGTATTGTATGCAGTGCTTGCTGCTTTCATGGTCTCATCTAGGGCCACTGATTTCCCTGTTTCCTCCACCCACAGCTACTTTTTAAGTCAAGTTCAGGCATTGCCCTCAGCTGCACTGTGGATTTTTCCTTTGTGGTCCCTATCTTGTGCATTTGCTCTCCCAGTCCCTTTCTACCAGGCCCTCAGGGCACCTACGAGTCCGCCACCATGAGGTGCAGCTAAAGGTTCCTGCCACCTACTGCTGGCTGCCCACCTTCAGACCCTCTGCCCATGGGGGCTCTTCACATGTCACTTTGTGGCTGATGGGTAGAGGGAGGCATATTTGCTCTAGTCTCTTCCCCCTCCCAAAAATATCCCATCTTCATTCCCACACACATGGAGCAGGTTACAGACTGAGCTCTGTGGGCTGAATCATAGACACATAGACCTTGATGGCAGATAAGGACTGCTTGGCCCACTCAGTCAGCCCATTTCCCTACCTAGTGGATAAGCTGCAGATCCTAGTTATCCAACAGCTGACTTCCTCCTACCCACCAATAGAATTGGTTCATGTCTGTCCATGTATTCTTGAAGTCCCCCACTATTTTTGACCCCACACCTCCTTAGGAAGCGCCATTTCCATGTGTTCACCGCTTTCTGTAAAAATACTTCTCATGTTGCCCTGGAGCCGTCTCTATCTTCTCTTCAAATTTTGGCCCTTGTTCTTGCAATAATTTTTCTGAAAGATGCTACTTTGGACTTTGTTGATTCCCTTGAGGTGCTTGAAATTTTCTGTCCTGTCTCCCCGGCCCTTTTCCTCAAGGCCATACATATTCAGCTCGTCTCTCTCTTTGTATGGCTTCTGGTGCAGACCCTTCCCTATTTTAGTTGCCCTCCTCTGGACTGGCAGTTGAAAGTGCCTGCCATTACTGTCACTGTAGTTCAGTAGCACTAAACTGGCTGCTTAGTTACAGCCGCAGCATTTCTGGTCAGCAGTTTTTTGTACAGCCTCCTGCCTGCTACATACAGTCTGGGCCCAAGGACATCACTCCACATTAGGTTCAAGGAAAGATAATATAAAAAAAAAATTGCCACTGTCCATGAGGGAGTGACCCGTTATATCACCAGACCTATACCTTTCAAACCACTGGCCTCCTGGGACAACTCAAGACTCCTGAACCACCAGTGTCCCCTTTTTGAAATAATATAGGGGACACTAGCCGAAATGCATTCCCACCTGCCCATCTGGACTACTTCTTAAATTTATTGGCTACCTGCAGGTCACCTAGGGGCACAAAGGGGGGGTTTTGCTGAGTCCCAAATACCACTTTATTCTCTGTTCTTAGCTGTCTGCATTTTTTATTTCATCTATAGTTTCCTTACTTTGGCCTAGTTTGTCTTTTCCTCTGAAACTTCTCTTCCTTTACTCCTGTGCTATATACAGTGCCATATTTGTATCTCTCTACTCTTGCTACTATAACTTCCCCATACTGATCTATTTTTCCCTTTATTTCTACAGGTCTGGCCAAACATACCAATCAGATATGTATCTTTGTTTAATTCTAACACTCTAATCTCTCCTCTAGCACCTCCGACCCTTTGTTTCCCTTCAGCCTTCTCTGTTCTTCCCTTTCAGGTCATACCAGGATACCCCGAACCAAGGACACCCCAACTCTGGACTCCCCTACTCTGATGGAACAGGTAAGTCCTAATTACTTAATTGCCTTAGAATCATAGGAATCTGGTGACAGAAAAGGACCATTTTGGTCAGTCGAGTCTGCCCCTTACCCCCAACCCCAATCATCATCTTTGTCAAGAGACACCCCACTCTGCCCACTGGTCAGCTCCTGGTGCCTGTACCATGCCCCTTTAAATCCTTTCACCATTTTTGCTCACACCACCTCTTCTGGTAGTCGGTTCCTGGACTCCACCACCTTCTCAGTGATGTAATGCCTCCTCACATTGCCCCTAAACCTTCCTTATTCTAATCTTAGTTTATGATCCCTAGTTCTAGCACTTATTTTCCTTGCAAATAAGCTTCCCACTCTCACCTTACTAGTCTCCAGCGGATGCAGATCAGATTTCCTCCACCTCTCCTCATAGGGCTGCCTATGCATAGCGTGCACCATCTTGGTTGCCCTTGTCTGAACCCTTTCAATCCTGTCTTATATCCTTGTGTAGGTGAGGCCTCCAGAACTAAACCAATACTCCAGGTGAGGCTCACCATGGATTTATACAGGGCAACACCTCCCTTTTCTGTTTTATACCCCTCTATATGCACACAGCATTCTATTCACTTTGCCTACCACTGTACTACACTGGTTCTCTGCCTTACAGTTATCTGAAATTATAATCCCCAGATCTCTGTCCTGCTGAGTTTCCTTACCCCCCACCCCCGTGTGAAAATGGTTTGCGGGTTATTACACCCATGTGCATTACTGTGCACTTTTTGGCATTAAATTTCAGCTGCCAAGTTTCCGACCACCTCTCTAGAATCTTTAGGCCCTCCCTCACTGCCTCCACCTCCCCTACCAGGGTGTCTACCCTATTGCAGATCTTCGTATCATCTACAAATAGGCACACCTTCCCCTGCAGTTCCTCTGCTATATCTAACATACTAAAAGCCAGCAGAATAGGCCAGATGGTCTGTTGTGTCTGCTCGGTAGCCAGCCTCCTAATGGGTTATTTTTTTCCCACCCAGCCCCAGAGAGGGTCATCCTCTTCTTCAGTTTACCCTTGAACCTGTCCCACTCCCTCATCAAGCCCTCCACTGTGCCCTCCTCCACCAGACTGCTAGACAGTGCATTCCAGGGCTCCACCACCCTCTCAATGAAGTAAGGTCTCATGCATCTCCCCCTGTAATTTCCCTCCTGTAGCTTCCACTCATCTCACCTGGTTGTTTCCCACCTTCTTTAGTCTGAACATCTCTTTGGCACCACCCCTGTTTATTTCTTTTACATATTTGAAGACCCCTATCATGTCCCCCCATCTCTCCTCTCCTCTCCTCCAGTGAGTACAGCCCAAGCTCTTCCAGCCTTTCCTCATAGGGCCTTCCTCCCATGCTCTGAAGCATCCTGATTGCCCTCCTCTGGACACTCTCCAGCAGTGTTGTGTCATCCTTGAGGTGAGGTCTCCAGAACTGCATGCAGTACTCGAGATGTGGTCTGACCAAGGCATTATTCAGAGGGAGGATCACCTCCCTCTTTGTGGACATAATCCCCCTGGCTATGCAGTATCCGGTTTGCTTTGGCCACAGTTCTTCTGCAATTTTTAATGTTATTCATTTTGACGTCTACCACCACCCTTAGATCCCTCTCACTCGCTGTGGCTTGCAGTATGACACCCCCGGGTGTATACATGGCCCGGGTTTCTGACCCTCGGATGCAGCACCCAACATTTCCCTGCATTAAACCTCAGTCCCCACCTCCTTGACCACCCCTCCAGGGTATCCAGGTCCCTCTGGACTGTCTCTCTCGCTTTGTCCCCGTCCGACAATGCTCCCAGTTTTAAGTAATCCATGAGAGACTCATCCTACTCTTAACCGCCCTCCCCATATTGCAGAACATAGGCACTGAACAGGAGTGGCCCTGAGTACCGAACCTTGGGATCACTGGTGACCTTTGTGGAGGAGGACTACCCACCATTACCCTCTGTATTCGCTCTGTTAGCCAATTTCTACCCATCTGAGCAACTGTCCTCCACTTCCCCACCCCCAATCTGAGCAACTGTCCTCCACCCCCAGCTTTAATAGCAGCCCATTTTTGGGTGCCGAATCAAATGCCTTACTGAAATCCAGGTATAGGGACGTCCTCTGGTCTAGGCCGGTCCAGGGTCCCAAGTCATAAAATCTATGGGGTTGGTCTAACACGCATCTCCCAGGATGAAACCATAATGTTTGTCATCCAGTTGCCCAACCTTTCAGCTGCCTCCTGAGCCTATCTTGATGATGCCTCCATTACTTTGCCCACCACAGATGTTAGGCTGACAGGCCTATAATTCCCCATCTCCTCTCTAGACTCCCCATTTGTGGATAGGCACCACTGAGCCACCCTCCAGTCTTGAAGCACCCATCCTGTTAGCAGAGAGATGTTGAGAGTGCTGCCAGTGGTGCTGCTAGCTCATCGGCCAATTCCTTCATAACCCTCAGATGCAACCAGTCTGGCCCTGGTGCCTTATCTGTTTTAGTGTCGAAGGGCCTCCGTCACCCTTTCCACTGTGATTTCTCCCTCCCTCCCAGCCCACCCCTCATTTTAACCACCCATCCCTTCTAGACTTGGCCCAGCCTGTACCCCAACTTCTTTCAGTCCTCTCAACTCCATCTGACCTCTCGACTCTGCTGGCTTCCCTTCCTTCCCATTGGGCTGGAGGGATCCCCTACCTCCCTCCGTAAATATGAAGGCAAAGTACTCATTTAGCACCTCTGCCTGATTTCCCCTGCCTCCTGAATCCATCCCTCCTCAGTCCTAATCATGCTGATCTGTGCTCTCCCTTTTCTCTTCTCCCTTGTGTATCTATAGAATCCCTTTTCCCCCCTTCGGATATCTCTAGCCAGGTTTTGCTCCCTCCTCACCTTGGCTCCCCTCACCACTGTGGTGATCCTTCCAGCCATCAACTCATACCCCTCTCCCTATCCCCCTAGAGCGCTTAAAACATGCATAGGCAGCCTTTTTATCCCTCACTGCCTCCTGCACCTCCCTGGTCCACCAACACGGCTTGTTGGCTCTACCATGCTTATGCCTTACCTTTGTACAGGAGTTAGCAGTCTCCTGCACCCCCCTTCTTAATGGCCTCCCACAAGCTGCCAGCATCCATGTCCGGCCTAATCTTGTCCAAGCTCCCCTGTAGAATTCTGCTCATGCCCATGAAGTCCGTTCCCCTGAAGTCCACTACTACTGTATTAGAATGGTTATCCCCCCAACCCGATACAGCAGAAACCAGATTGTAGTGTGATCACCACCTGCCAGCGGGCTGCACACCTCGAGGCCCTTTATCTGGTCACTGTCTGCTAAGACACAATCCAGTATCCGCTTCTCCCTAGTAGGTTACCCCACCTGCTGGACCAGGAAGGCATATTGAAACATATCCATCAGTCTCTGTTCCCTGGCCACAGAGGATGCTATAGTGTCCCAGTCTGTCCCCAGCATATTAAGGTCACCCATGATCACCACCATACCCTTTCCACGGTCACAGTGCCCCTTGATGTTCTCAACTAGTTTGTCCTCCAGGGCCTCTTCATATTGGAGGTTCTGTACACCACCCCTATTTTCAATCTTTTACCTCCCCTCTTTTGTAAGGTTACCCAGATCTCCTCCACCTCCCCCTACAGCCTCCTTCACTCCACTAACCACTATGTCATTTTTGACTATCAGCGCTACACCCACTCCTCTTCCCTGTCCTCTCTCCTTCCTGAATATTTTGTAGCCCACCAAATTTAGGTCCCAGTCATTTTTCTGAGTGGCCCATGTCTCAGTAATTGTTGCCACATCCACTAATCCCTCAACCAGCATCGCCTGGAGCTTGGGCATTTTGTTGCCCATGGTCCTAGCATTGATCAGGGCTGTCCTCCATCCTGACCCCTCTCCCTTCTCCAGTCATCTCGACCCTGAGCAGTCCTTAGATGCCCTTTTTGCACAGCTCTGGATGGATTTAGATCGCAGTTACCTGCCTTAATTTCATGCCCTGGACCTGGACCCTGAGCAGCCCTCCTGGAGCTACTCTTTTACTTAACCCCCCCTTTACAAGTTTAAACTCCACCTCTCGACTATGAATCCAGCAAGATTTCATTTCAAGATCTCTCTCCCCTCCAAGTTGAGGTGTAGCCTATCCCTGGGATATAACCCCTTGTCCTTCCATGTATCCCCCAGTCCTTCACCAGCCCATACCCTTCTGCCCTGCGCCAGTCCCTGAGCCACTGGTTCACACCTGTAAGTTTATGTTTGGTCTCCCTGGACATCCTAGGTACTGGCAGAATCTCAAAGAAGGAGATTGTGCTTCTATAGAGTGGTAAACCCTGGCCAGTTCCCGGCATATTGCCTGGATTTCTAGTTCACTGTTCCCCCTCTAAGTCATTTATTTCCAGATGTTTCATCTGGGGATTCCCCGCATTCCAATGCTATCGAGTATAGCTAGAATTTAGCCTTGTGTACGGCTAGGCCTGGGATACATTTAGCCTTGACTGGGCTGCTTTTTCCCTCCCCCAACCCCTCCCACTGGATGCCCTAGGTCATGGAGTCACCCAACAGGATCACCTTCCCCCCACTTTACTGGCCCATTAGATTCCATCCAGGCTCTTCCTTCTGTCATCAACCCCCAGCTTACTTCTCTTGTCCCCTCAGCCTGGGGATCACAAGCCTGTGCTTGCCCTACCATGCTCATTCTTCTACCTGTAGCTCCCAGCTTGCTCCTTGCCCCCCAACCTCCTGGGTGGCACAGATTGCCCCCCACCCAGATCTCCATGGACTCTTTCTGGGCTGGTATCCTCAGATCCCCCACCCAGGCTCCCTTCTACTGCTTCCCTCCTTGCCTCCCCCCCAAGTTCTGCATCCTTCACCCCATCTGCTGTGTTTCTCCCTACCCCCCATCTTCCCCCTCCTCTCCACCTCATCTGATTTCTCCCACCCTGAAGCTGGCCTATCTATAGTATTCCTTATCCTTGATTGTCTTCCCTAACCTGGATGCTTGCCCAACCCTAGTCCTCCCTCCTCCCACCCTGGCTTCACTCTGCACATCCCTTCTCCCTCCCACCTAGACTAATGTCTCTTCCTCCCTCCTTCTGTGGATATGGCTCTCTCTCCTGCCCCATCTCCCCCAGCTTACTGACCAAACCCTCTCTGTCTGCCTGCTCCTCTCCTCCCGCCAGCCTCTCCACCTCATCTCCTGTATATAGCAAGGCGAATAGATTAGTAAGTGTGATGCTTGCCCCCGACTTGATCTCTCCTGTCCCCCCTCCTTCTGGTCAGCCACCTCCCTATGAAATGATTTCCGTACATTGCTTGTTTCATGCCCCACCTCTCCTGAGTAACCATATGATCCTTGTCTACCTGTTCCCTGGGTTATGCCATATTGGCCTCGTGTACTCTCATGAGGTCCTTTCCACACCTTTCCTCCCCACCCCTCCCACCTTCCAGCTGCCTTCTGATCCTCTCTACTTCCTCTCTAAGACCTGCCAATTGAAAACACAGGGGGCACCCTCTAAACCTCCTCGCCCAATTGAATATTATTGCCGCCCCGCACCCTGTACACCCAATCACTCTACTGAAGGTGCCCGCCTTGGCCACCCCCAAGTCTACCCTCATTTTAGGTGAGCAATGTGGCCCTCTAATAGAAATAATTCAGTCAGTGTTGCACTAAAACCCAAGCAGTTTGCCCCCTCTGATTACAGCAATTTTCCCTCTTTCTTGACGGTAGCCAGTTTTCTAGCCCTAGCAGTAGGCGGTTCACAAGCAAATTAGCCCATCACGACACTAGCCAGCTCAGAATTTCTAGCATGTCGATTCACACACGGTTGCCTACTCCCTCAGATGTAGTTGGCATACACAGTCATTTATACAGTCTGCTTTATTATACCCCTTCCTGGTAGTAGTCATTGTTGGCCAAGCAGCACAGTGTACAGGACCCTTTTCCCCCAATTGATAACAATCCAGCTTCCTAGTGTTCCAGTTCTCCCAGTCTCGACTTGCCATCCTCCAAGGCTCCACCCTCACCGACCATTTAATAGAGGTCGGGGCCATGGTGGGTGGTGTGGAATAAAGAACAGTTCTCCTCCTCTGATTGCGACTGGACTATTTGCTTTTTATGGCCCAGTCACACAGTCAAAGGTTCGCGCCCTATTCACTGATTGGCCGCTCCTTCCTGAGTTGCCGGCTTGCAAAGTTGTGGCCGATGTGGACCCAGTATGCATGGCCTGTCCCCCACCAACAAGAGCTTCCTTGTAGATCAATGTGATCCCATCCTCTCCCACTTCCGATGCAGCCCCAGAATGCCTGCCCAGACCACTTCCAGAGTCAAGCCCCGGTCTGGAAAGAACAGCTCTCCTCCCCTGATTGGAACTGGGCTAATCATTGCTATAGATATTAAAAAAGGATGGGTCCAGCACCAAACCCTGGGGCACATCACTGCCACCCTGGAATGCACCCCATTTGCCTTACCACCACCCTCTGGTTTCAGTCTTTGAACCAGTTCTCCACCCACCTTGTTATTTTCTGTTCCACCCCTAAGCCTTCCAGCTCATTTACCAGCCTTCTACGTGGCAAAGTGTCAAAGGCATTGCTGAAATCTGCGTAGGTCACATCCTCCTCCATCCACCTTCCTTGTTACCCAGTCAAAAACTCAGTTAAGTTTGTCGGGCATAACCTGTCTCCTATAAAACCAAACTGCCTTGGGTCCTGGAGGCAGTATAGCACATTGGGTAAAGGCTCTGAGTTATAGATCTGGAGACCTGGGTTTGAATCCAGCCGCCGTCTAAGTGCATACTGTGTGATTCTGAGCAAGTTACTTAACTTCCTTGTGCTCCAGGTTGCATCTGGAAACAAGCTTAAGCTTAGTGTGCTACTCCTGGTTAAACAATGTTCCCTTCCCCCACTTCCCCTATAGACCATTGACAACCAGGTGCTCCACTATTCTTTCCTTCAGCAGTATTTCCATGACTTTTCCCACTGTTGTGGTCAGGCTGACCAGTATGTAGTTCCTGCATCCTCCCTGTTTAACACTTTTGTATAGTGGGACCACATCAGCCCTTCTCCAATCCCTGGGCATGTCACCAGTTTACAAAGACAGGGTGAACAGGGTAGTCGGAGGCTCTACTAACACCTCCCTTAGCTCCCTCAGTGTCCAGGGGTGCATTTGTCTGGCCCGTAGCCTTATTGCTGCCAGTTCCATGAGGATCCTTTCTTTTGCAAAGGGAGCTGTGTCCTTTTCTTTGATCTCTCTATCCTTATTAATGCTGGCCCATTTCCTGCCCCCTCCTTTGTAAAAACCGAACAGAAGTATTTGTTCAGTATTTTTGCTTTTTGGCGGTCATCTTTTACCCTCCCTCCATCCACCCATTTCAGACACTCAATATCTCCCCTTGCCTTCCTTTTCTCCCTGATGTACCTGCATGTAAAAGGTTTTGCCCCTCCTTACCACAATACCCACTGGCTGGCTTGTGTCATGGTCTCACACAAGTGTGGGCCTGGTGCCAATGTGCACTTTGCATGTGGAAACATTTTGGTTTGCCTGCTGTGTGCTGTAGTGTAGTGGATTATGATGACTGGTTTTGCTGGATTCTGCACTGACAGCTTCATTTGCAACAGATCCTGGAGTCCTTTGCAGTGGGAGATTGTCCTACCGTGCATGTTAAGAGTTTATATAGGCTCTCATCTTTAGTTTACTGGCCCCACTGAACTCCCTGGGCTAAGTTCTGTCACAGACTGACTTATCCTCTGGAGAAGAGCAGAAGTGGAAAACATCTGATAAGAGATTGTGTAGGCTCAAATGTGCACTGCAGGCTATTGGAACTTCTTTGCCTGTTGCCAGCTGAAGGGAGTTCTGGGACTGGTTGTGTCTGTGTATATCTGCCTAGAGATGGTCACAATTGGCCTGCTGCGGTGTGCAATGGATGGTGTTTGGAAATTCCAAATTGGTTGGGGGGGGACTAAGAGGAAGGATTAGGAAGTACTTCTTCACTGAGAGGGTGGTAGACAACTGGAATGGGCTGCTGAGGGAAATGGTGGGAGGGTTCACGAGGGCATGGGATAAGCACAAAGGGCAACTGGCACGGGGGGGACTACAGAAAAGGCCTAGTGGATATCTAGGCGAACTGGGAAGACTAGGTGGGCTTGCGGTCCCTTTCTGCCATCACATACCTGTGTTCCTATGTATTCTACAGGCAGATTGGGAAAAGGGAGGGGAGATCCACTACACCACCAGGGAAGCATTCATTGTGCCTTGAATATCTGTTCCTTGGTGTCTTTATCCTACCCTGTGTTGGTTGATGTGTGGAGCAACATGACGACCTACCCCCAAAAAAGATCAGTTCTAGGGGCATGGACAAGGAGTCCTCCTCCTTCCTCCCCAACCATGACATCCCCTGAGTGACCGAGTCCATTCTAAAAGCCAGGTTGATGGTGTGGTACAGGTCTGGTATCTTCCCCCAACCCACTTTTTTATTTTAACCTCTACAGAGCCTTCCCAACTGACCCAGCTGATCAGTATTTTTATTTTTCATACTGACCCATTTTCCCTTTTATATCTACAGGTCTGACAGGACATTGACTGGGAGTAGGAGGACACTGACCATATGTATCAGATAAGTATTGTTTTTTTGTTTACCCTACATTGTTTGTCATATAATAGTTCATAAGAGCTGCAGATCCTTTGTGAGCCCATTGCTGTTCTTGTTTTACAGGTACGAATGGCTGCTATGGGAGGCACTGGGTTGGAGCTGTACCTTGTGCTTTAGAAAGGAGGTTATGGGCTTGGGAGTATGGGATGGGCATCAAGGTTGGGAACTCCAGGGAACACCACACAACCAATTTGCCAAGACTCATGAGGCTCAAACCCTGTTTTTCATTTTCTTGCTTTGTGTGCTTTGCATTCTAATGCCTGCATTAATGTAGTGTTTTTGTTTTGCAACAAGTACTGTCTCATATATATGTGTGTGTGTGTGTGTGTGTGTGTAATAGATAACCCACTGTAGGGTGTGCGGTCACGCTCTGATATATACGCACACCTTGGTGTGTGTTGTTGCACATGAGGCTGCAGGCCCAGCACCCAAACCTTGTGTATATCACTGCGCTTCCACACACTACACAGTGGGTTATCTATCTTATAAAATGGCAACATTGTTTTGGAGGGAGTAAAAGTGCAGGCTTCTGGTTGCTCTCCGATATACGCACAGTCACCTAATTGTGATTGTCCAATGCGATTGATAATCCCATTATAGAGATAGATAGATAGATATATAGATAGATATATATATATATATATATATATACACACACACACACATATATACATATACACACATTTCACTCGAACAGCCCCTTGATACCGAAAATAATTTTCCACACCGTGCATGTGCTTCCAGTCCGAAGAGGCTCTCTTCTCCTTTTGAAGATAAACCTGGAAATACTCGTGAGGACCTGTATATCAGTGAGGCTCCCATACCATTTTCTGCAAACCAGAATGATTGTTGGTCATTCCTTTACCTAAATGTCCACCTCCTTCCTTGTGACTTTGAGTCAAACATGGGGTAACAGACTTTAGTACCTCCCATAGACATAGCCCCCAAGATCTCCATCTTCTTTGGAATTCACAGACGACTTTCTCACTCAGGAACCCTTAAGCAAAGCTTCCTCTGCTGAGATTGCAGATACTTGCAGATGAATACTGTTTTGTTTTTGTTGAACTTTATGCGACGCCATCTTTAATTAGTGTCAGGGGCTCAGTAGGTAGCACACTTGCCTCTGAGGCCGGGAGATCGGAGGGCTGTGGGTTCAGTTCCCACATCTGGCACTTGGGTTAATATCCTAGTACTGACACTGTAGTGCAGCATGAGAGGGGTGCTGCAGTTCTGAGGTGCCATCTTTCGGATGAGAAGTTAAACCGAGGTCCCATCTGCCTGGATTGGTGGTAGTTCAGGTGGATTTTAAAGATCCCATGGTTCTTATTCGAAAAGTGTAGGGGAATTTCCCTGGTGTCCTGGCCAAATTTCCCTCATTCACTAAAAATACCTCCAACAGCTTAATCTGGTTCAAGGTCAGTTGGCTTCATCTGTATCTCCCGGCCCCGGATCATGCCTGAAAATAGGCAGGATTTGTCTAGTGCACTTACCTGATCAACAAAAACTAAATAAAATAAATAAATAATGCAGCCTAATACACTGAAACAGAACTACAACACTGCTAACAGGAGTGCTACCAAATCACACTGCACACTGAAGTGCACTACAGGTGTTGATGCAGTGCTAATTAACATAATTCACACACACTGATAAAGCAATGCAACACTGCTTCAGGCAGTGTTGAAAACATTGCTAATTGCAGTACTTTTGCAGTGTGATTACAGTGCTAATTAACATAATTCGCACACACTGAAAAAGCAGTGCAAAACTGCTTAAGGCAGTGTTGCTGACAGAACATTGCTTCAGGCAGTGTTGATGACAAAACACTGCTAATTGCAGTACTTTTGCAGTGTGGTTATAGTGCTAATTAACATAATTCACACACACTGTATCAGCACTGCATGTACACCAAAAGAGACCTGAAGATGCACTGATGAAACACTGATGGACTGCATTATGAAATGAAGTGTGCAGGAAGTGTACACTGCTACTGTAACACTGAAATAACACCATATAGTGACTATTTGAACACTTCACTTCCCTCTGGGTGGCTACTGTTTGCCACTTAGCTATAACCACCTTTATCACCTGGATACACTCACTTTATACTCTGGGTTTTACTTAACCTAACGTCCCTGGTGCTTATTTCTGAATATATTTATTTATTTTATTTATTTATTGAAAAGTTTAAGCAGGAAATGCATACTGAACAAACAAGTTGCTCATCTCCCAGTTCATCCTGGGGGAGAGAGTAGTGGAAAACAGAATTATACAAAATTAAATAGGTCATACAAGTTGAATGGGAAAATTGTTTAACCAGGAGTGGCACACTAAGCTGAAGCTTGCTTCCAGGTGCTACCTGGAAGCACAAGGAAGTTACTGTAAGTGACTTGCTTAGGGTCACACAGTATGCAAGTGGGGGCTTAGGGATTCAAACCCTGATTTCCAGGTTTGCAGTGCAGAGCCTTAAACCATTGTGCCATACTGCCTCCTATGAATGCCATACACATAAATAATACATTAAATACATATAAACAGAAGAATAAACAATTAAAAAAAAATTTTGGGGCCAGCTAACCTTGATATACTATTCCAACTGGTAAAATTTCCTGTCCTGTTTGTTATTCATATGGGACTCCTATTGTCTCGTATTTTGTGGTTGCTCCCCCTTACACTATTTAAAAGAAAACACTGTCCCAAGATCCATAGTGGCTGTGAGCTTTTGCATGCATGCACGAGATAACATGACTCACCATGCGACGTTAAAGTTAGTGGGTGAGAATGAGAAGCGGCCTGCTGCTGTGACTTGAGTTGAGCTGCCTTGCCTGCCTGTGGCTCTGTGAGTGAGTTGCTTGTTATTGTTCATTTTATTTGTTGGTCCATCTGCAACTCCAGACCTCAACCCAACCAGATCCAACACCACTAAGGGGACAAAAATAAATTCAGGGAGCTGCGCTTCCAGCCGTTGGGCACTGGCATGCCTTAGAGAAGCCTTTTAAGACTTGGCTTGAGGTTGATTTTTGATTGGACAATCATTGGGGGCCTGGGGGAAGTCAGTGGGACTGTGGTGGTGAGGTCTGTGGATGCCGGTGTCATTGGAGTTGGAGTTGAACTCAGCTGACTCAGAGGTGTGTGACAGAGGAGAGAGGATGGAGAAGATGCTGGAGGACTGATCAGGGCCTACTTAGGGATGGAGAGTTACTTCTGGCTTGCTGTCAGCTGCACTGGTGCAGCCTGTGAATGAGTCAGAGGAGTCCTGCATCTTCTTCAGTTCAGCCTGAACAACAAGGAACTTCGAGAGTCAACTAGACTGACTGAACAAAAAAAGTAAGTGTTGCCGTTGCACAGCAGCTGGTTGGGCTGCTGCCAGGGGTGCGGGGGGCTGTTGTGCTGGGCCTGAGTGGGTGCATTCAGATTTTGGAAGTTCAGGGCACTAAGAAGAGGCAATCACACAGTACAGCAGCACACTGACACAGGTGCCAAATAGTTTTTTGGGGGGTGCCTTAAGCCAAGTTAAGAACAAGAAGCTGGTACAGTAACAGTTGTGGCCTGGTGTAAAGCCAAGGTGTGGTAATCTGGGAGGGAGTGGGGTAGATGGTGGTATCAAAGGACAGTTCCCTTATTGAAGTGGAATAATAAATTCAGGGTCAGATATTCAAAAGTTAGCATGGGACGCAAATCTGTTGCTCTGGACTAGCGCTGAATTTGCCCCCAACTGCTATATTGAAAAGGACATTTAGCGCCACCACTAGGTGTTAGCGCTGATGCTAAATTATAATGTATGCAAGGAAGGGACTTAGGGGAAGGGCCCTGAATGCCAGTGCACTGGCATATTCCAAAGAATAGAGCTGCGCTACAGGCGTTAGCGCGACCTGTAGCACAGCACCAAATACTGCTGGCAAAAAGCTAGCGGTAATGCTGCGGTGTCAACTCCCCCTCCCCATCACGATCCCTGACCCTCAGCAGCACCGAACAACACGGAATGCTATGGTGGTATAGTGGCCTGCACCCCCCAGCATGTATCCTGACTCCCATCTAAAATAAAAATAGATCCATTGCCCTGGTAGTCTAGTGGTCCCCCATCCCCCAGCAAGTATCCCGACCCCCATTTAAAATAAAAATAGATCCATGTCCCTAGTAGTCTAGTGGTCCCCCCCCCAGCACATATCCTGACCCGTTTAAAATAAAAATAGATCCATTTTCTGGTAGTCTAGTGATCCCCCACCCCAGCACATATCCTGACCCCGTTTCAATATAATAAAGTCAGTTTCCCTGGTAGTCTAGTGGTCCCCCACCCCAGCATTTCCTGATCCCCATTTGAAATCAAAATAGATCTGTTTCTCAGGTTTGTGGTTTCTCTTCCACCCAGCAGTGACGCTCTGACTATTCAATTTCTTCCAGCGACTGGCTCAGTTTTCTATCATCACCACGCCAGCCGCTTCCACTGGAGGTGGGAAGGAGCACTCTTTCCCACCAGTCGGCAGGCCATGGTGGTGAGAGGAGGGCTGAGCTAGTCACCGCTCCATTCTGGGAAGAAATTTGATGGTCGGGTGTCACTGCCGGGTGGAGGGCCACTAGACTACCAGGGAAACAGATCTATTTCATTTCAAACGGGCGGATACATGCTGGGGTGGGGGACCACTAGACTACCAGGGAAACTGACTTTATTATATTTCAAATAGGGATCGGATATATGCTGGGGTGGGGAACACTAGACTACCAGGGAAACTGTTTTTATTTTATTGCAAATGGGGGTCAGGATACGTGCTGGGGGGTGGGGCAAACCACTAGACTACCATGGAAACTTGACTTTATTTTATTGCAAACGGGGGTCGGGATGCATGCTGGATGGTGGAGGAACCACTAGACTACTAGGGAAATGACTCATATTGTAAGAGCAAACAGGTCAGCAGTCATGCAGGTGGTGGGGAGAACACTAGACTACCAGGGAAACAAATTATTTTTTCATTTGAAACTGGGGTCAGGATACCTGCTAGGGAGTGGGGGGACCACTAGACTACCAGGGAGTGGAACCCACACATGTGGGAACAGAGACCATGATGACTGAGAAGGGCTGCCTGGCCCAGTCTGTCTGCCCAGGTCCCTATATACTGGATGGCTGCACTGCACAGCCCAGTGACCCTACAGCTGACTTCCCCCCTCCCCCAGCAGGTTTGCCTTATGCCTGCCCCATGCATTGCATCCCCCACTGTGTTTCACCCACTACTGCAGTGGGTTACCTGTGTTGTTGGGAGAGGCATCCTCCTGGGCATGTATGACCATGGGCAGTGTGTCTGTTTAGCTATCGATCTATATATATATATATATATATATATATATATATATAGACAGAGAGAGAGAGTACACACAGACATATATACAGGTTCTGCTTGCAGAGCTGAATGGGTGTGTTGTATGCACTGACTGTGCCTGCCAGCACACAGTTCCTGCAGCATCCAGCCCGTACTTCCATTCCAACCAAAAGGGGGAGTTTTTTGCTCCATGCAGTAGCACCGGGCAAACTGCATGGTAATGTATGCTAAACAGCACTTAATGAGATGCAAATGTACTTGTTTGCCCATGGATTACCTAAGTAGGCTCATTTGCATGGGAGCTTTGAATAGAGCTCCTGTTTGCCCCAGGCTAACCAGTTTGCACCAGGCTAATGTGTTAGCACTGTGCAATCAGGTTAGCCCCGGGCAAACCTCACTTCAGCATAGCTCATTAACTCATTGTCTCCTAGCAGATGCCTGTAGTCATCAATAAAATACACTGGTGTGTCCTGAGCATATCTGCAGAAGTTAGCTACTGACTCCCAGTGTGCCCTTGCAACGTCTGGAGAAGCCACTTATATATTTTAATATACAGTGCAACAGAAAATAATAGCACTGCACCCCATCTGTAGAGCTTACCCAGGAAATGTTAACTGCTAAAAAGCTACTGTGTCTTACCTATTAAATGTAACTGCTGAAAAACTACTATGTATTATGTTCCTCGCTGTCTAGTGTAATGTACCTGTGCTGTATGCTACCCCATGTATTATTCCATGTAATTCCCTGGGTCGCCCCTGAAAAGGGGACCTTCGGGGCCCAGCGGGCTTACCCGGTTATCAAAATTTAATAAATAAATAAATATATTTGACTGCATAGCACTGTTGGAAAGGTAATTTTATGCTGAACAACTTTGTCACTGATATTTTGTGTATATCATGTATACTTTAGGAGTTTTTCGCATTTGTTTATGGTATGGTGTATATGGCATATGTTGCCTTTTTAGTGAAAATAATATTTTTTTTTTGCTGTTTCAACCAGCATAAAAAAAAATTACATATTATTATTTGCATACCACCATTGGAAAGGTGATTTTGTGCTGAACAACTCTGCCACTGATATTTGGTGTATATCATGTATACTTTAGGAGTTATTCACATTTGTTTATGGTATGGTGTGTATGGCTTATGTTGCCTGTTTTGGTGAAAACATATTTTTTTTTACTGCTTCAACCAGCATAGAAAAAAAACCAAAATTACATATTATTGTTTGCATACCACAACTGGAAAGGTAGTTTTGTTTTGAATAATGTTGTCGCTCATACTTTATGTCTAGCACTTATGGTTCTTGAGCTATTAGGATTTGTTTGTGGCATGCTGACTGTAGCTTGATTTTGCTTAGAAAGGCCCAGGATTTACTGTTAACAGTATACAGGAGGCAAGTGGTGCAACTTCAGAGAGCTCCTGTGGAGGCAATGAGTTAAGCACAGTTCTGCAGTGTGTGGCTTACATTGTTGATTTTCAAGGATGTCCCTGGAGTTACCTCAAACTTTTACTCTGTCTCTCCTACAAATTGTGTTTCCATGACCAAACAGTGGGGGTTGTAGGCATAACATAATGTCAAACATTAATGTTACAGATGTGTTCTTCCTTCAATAATGCATTTTACACTACACCACTTATTCTACCAGCTTCCTGAGTGGATATCACTAATTATTAATGTGTGTCCCTGATTTTAAACCTTTGTCCCTGATTGTTCTAAGCCTTGCCTCTGATTTATGAGGCAGGAGGTTGAGAAGTGTGTTTGCAGTAGCTGTGAGGCATCTCTGTGCAGTCACACACAATGTTCTCCACTTGCAACACTGACTTGCTACAGAGTCTAATGAGCTGCAGTTGCAGTTGCAGTTTGCACTTCCATGTTGCTATATTCAGTGCTGTCTTATTCCCAGGCTATTTTTGCCCTGCAATCCCAGACCAGTTTGCCTGGCTTCCTTAGACTGCTGTATTCATCAGGATTAGCACCAGGCTATTTCCTTTTGAATATAGCTTGCTTTGTGCTCCAGGCTATGTTTGCCCACCGGGCAGTGCTAATTTAGCCCCGGTGCAAAGTTTTGAATATCTGGCCCGCAGTCTTAAAGCAGTAATTAATTCATCTTTAAGACTAAGTTTAGTTATTTTTAATCATCTGTAACCATCAGAAGAATACTGCCCGCAGGAATTAATTCTAAGAAGTTCAATTGTAATTGTTTTTTTAAGAGTAAATTATTACTAAATGAATATTATACTCAGATTTTAGAAGTACACATTATTGAATACTTTTGAATGATAAATGAAAACTTTTCAATACTTCTGTTTGTTTTATATGCAAGTTTGGTAATTTTCATTCTGATCATGGGACATAACCTTGATTACTATGCACTGTAGATGATAGGAGCATACATGGGCATCTCTAGCATCCCAGCTCATTCATTACCTTAGTATGTTCAATTCTTTTACAGTAACTTTTGCTCTATCAAGAATGCTAAGGCATTAAGCTCTGTCAAACTGTAATGCTCTTCAAAGTGCAATTTTTGTTTTATTTCTACTAAATCATAAATGAAGATTACAGTCAGCCGAGTAGTTCAATGATTTAAATTAGCCAATCATGGCTGGGCACATTGCATTTCAGTTCTACTAAGCAAGGAGACAGATAAAACAACCATCAACACCAATGAATTTTTGAGAAGGTAAGAAATCATAAAATGTGGGTTTTTACCTAGAAATAATGTGATGCAAAAAAAAGTTGGCAGTGTCCCTTTAAACGTCTATACTGATTTTACAGAAGTCTACTCAATCAGTGAACTACATTTTCCAGCTCACTTCCTGTCTCTGTGCAGCCTAAGCAAACAGAAATGCAGGAGCAGTAACTGTGGTCTCCATTTTTGAACTGTGTTTCCTGCAGTTAAGATTTACATGTTAAGGTAAATAATGTTTAACATCATTGTAACTCCCTGAAATGTTAAGTACAGTAAGGGAATTATCACTCTTTTTTTTTTCTAAATGAAATGCTGTGCAGGTTTCACAATCAATGTTTTGTTATGAAAAAATGTTCTCTGCTCTGAATGGCAATAACCTTTAAAATTCACAGTTTATTTTCAATCAAATCCCTCCTTAAAGTGTGTAGTATGCATTGTGCCTCTAGAGTACTTGTTATTTGTGGAATTTTTACTGATTTAGTTACTTTAAAGTAGTGTTGGGGGTGGGGGCAGGAGAATGAACAGCAGGAAGATTGTGTAACTGAGCAAATTCAGAATGCATTTTCTGTGTGTATCCATTCAGTAGCATATTTAACTATATTTACAGAGAAAAAGCTACAACTTTTTTAATCTGATAAAAGTTGCTGTAACCTGCAGATAAAGGAAGAATTATTTACTGCAGATATTTGAGTGTGTTTGTGGAGGAGCTGTTTTTTTGCGTTTAATATTTGTATTTGATTAAAACAGTTGCATGTGTTAATCCATTTTGTAATCTGGGGATCAGTGCACTTTTTTTTCTTTTGATGAGGACTGCATGAATTTATATTTTATATGGTAGTGTCTCACATTTTGTTTTATACTACATTGAGAAGTATGGGGTCCATGGTTGCAGAAGGGTGATCGGGGGGGCTAGTTGTAGGGAGGATGGTCCTGCTCTGGAGGGGGGGTGACTCCAGCTCCTGGAAAAAGTGGTTATCTGGGTGTCCAGCTCCGGGGAGGTTGCTCAACCTGGGGAGGTGGGGGGCTGGTCTATGAGTGGGAACTAACACAGGGGTCCAGCTGCAGGGAGGGTTGTCTGCTGGGGGAAGCTAGTCCAGGTCATGAAAGAGTCAGCCAGCAGCAGGGAGGGAGACTGGTGGTAGTGGTGGGGCTAGTTTAGGTTGGAAGTGAGGTCCAGCTGCAGGGTAGGTGGTCAGATGGTGGGGCTGGTATGAGGCTTCTGGTGGATCCAGGTGTATGTTGAGTGGTTGGCTTGGGGACTGCTAGTCCAGGGGCTTACAGGAACAGCTTCAGATATGTGGTCTGTTAGAGTGGAGGTTTGGGGTGGTGCTCCAGCTACATGGAGATTGTATGGCATGTAGATGGAGGCTGGTTCAGATGCAGGGAGGGTGGCTGGCTGGGGAAGGGGCTGGTCCATAGCCTGTGTGGTGTTCCCTAGCTCCAGTGAGGTTGCTCACCATGTGAGAGGCTGGAGCTAGAAGGGTTGTCCAGCTGCATGGAGGATAGTCTGGTGCCTGGAAGGGTGATCTAGCAGAGAAGAGAGTGGTTGGCTGTTGGGGGGGAGCTGGGTGAGGCTAAAGATATTGATCGACCTAGGAGGGATGCAAAGTGGTGAAATAATTAGAAACTGGTTAACAGGTCAGTCCTTCAGCTCAAGCAGTAGCACTATGGCCCACGGTACAAGTGACCTGAGTTCAGAAATGAGCTTGCGCTGGTGGCTCGCTGGGAGGGGAGGAGGATCAACTGGCCTACTAGAGGCTGTCTTCTGGGGAAGGAGGACAGTCAGCTCCACTGTAGTACTACTAACTGAGTGACCACAAGTGGCAGTGCAGTCGGGAGTGGCTCATGGGTGAGAAGACATTGGCTGGTGCTGCACCACACAATGTCTGTGCAGGTGTTTGTGCACCCTTGCCGCTTATGTCCTAGGGGATGGAAAAACATGCAAAAGTATCCTGGATACCTAGGCAGCTCCTCCACATATCGAATCCATTCTACAGAGAAGCAAGTCCTGGCAAATGCCAGTGTGATGGTGTTGTGGTAGCTGAACAGAAGGGGGACGACCAGAGATGCAGGTTGTAAAAGGAGTAGTAGCTGGGGGGGGTGGTTAACAGGTGTCAGAGGGTGATGGGTAATGGCACTTATTGCAGTGATGGGACAGTGAGCAGCTCGGCTCAGTACTGGGACAGGCCCTCGTCACTGTCTTCATAAGTGACATTGCAGAAAAACTGTCAGAGAAGGGAATGACTTTTTGCAGACAATACCAAAATCTGTAGGGTGGGCACTAAAAAGGGAGCAGAGAGCATGCACATGCCTCTTGGAGAAACTCAAACAGTGGTCAAGACCAAGGCAGCTGGGGTTCAATGACAAAGTGCAGAATTGTGCACCTAGGGCATAGGAATCCAGGATCTGCTTTATAAGGTAGGGGATGGTACTGATGATCACTAAGCAAGGATGACCTTGGGGTTATTATGATCTTAAAGTTGCAGGACTGTGTGACAAAGCAGTGGGTATGGCTAGTGTGATGTTGGGGTTGCATAGGGAGGGGTATCTTCAGCAGGAGGAGGAGGGAGGAGGTGGTGGTGGTGCAAGTATTCACTCATTAGTGAGACATGACTTAGAGTACTGTGTCCAGTTTTGGAGGCTGCACCTTATAAAGGCCATAGGGTGGAGGCAGTATAAAGGGCAACTAAAACTGTACAAAGGTTGCGGCAAAAGCCCTATTAGGAGACTGGGATTTCAGCTGGCCCCTCCTGCAGGCAGGACTTGGTTGCTGTACCCTGAGCCTCTGCTCAGGTTCAGGCAAACTGCGGGCCTTGGCCCCCTCCCTCCCCCCTGGAGAAGGCGAGCTGTCATGGGATGATTGGGCCAGCTCTCCCTGGCCGGCTCTCTACTGACCCAAGTCCAGTCCAGAAAGCCGGGTCGCTGGTGTCGCAAGCGGAAATCCAACCACTATGCTGGTGGGCCTATTTATTCATTTTTTGTGTATTTGTATCTCCCCTGGCTACCACCGGCTATCTCTGACGCCCCCCATTGCACCCCAGCATCAGACCCCCTTCCTTCTTGCCCCCATGACTTACTCTTCATGGTAGGGGTGGGGAGCAAGTCAACCCACCAGCACAGATCCAGCTGAAGGAAGTGTCTTCTCAGGGTGGCATTATAGAGGGGGATCATCATCATCCTGCTGCTGTGGGAACCAATTTTTCCTTTTTCCTGTGCGGCGTGTGAGTGTGCAATGCTGTCAATGACGCCCAGCACACGTGTCCGCACGCTGTACGTCGGGCAGCTGCTTGAACTCCGCCCCCACGTTATGGGACCAGGCATGTCAGCCCCCAGCCGCTGCTTCGGGTCAGGCAAGTGCCAGTCCATGTCCCCATCCTTCCCCAGGAGAGGAGAGCTGTCCTCCAGACACTCAATCCTCTCCCTTCCCCAACGACCCACGAACACGGGTTGACAGCATGGTAGGAGGTAAGGCAGTGATACTTCAGCCCTCCATGCCACTGGGCCAGCTCACAAGCATGCAGTTTAAGAAAAAATATCTGACAGTTTCTGTGTGTTGGGGGGGGAAGGAGCTCTAGCGGCAGTTGTAGTGAGGTTGGGGAAACTCGAATGGAAGAGCAAGAGTGAGGGCTTATCAGTTTTTGAGGAAGCAGTTTAAAAATAAATGTTTGTCTGTTTTGTATATCGAGAGGTGCTGAGAGGATAAAACATTGGTTGGACAACAGGACACAGAAGGTAATTGTAAATGGAGTCCATTCTGAAGAAAGAGGGGTTACTAGTGGGGTACCGCAGGGTTCAGTACTGGGTCCAGTCCTTATTAATGTCTTTATAAGTGACATTCAGAGGGACTGGAAGGAAAAGTATTCCTCTTTGCAGATGACACAAAGATCTGCAACTGGGTTGATACACAAGGTTATGTGGAAAGGATGAGAAGGGACTTGGCAAGGTTGGAGGAATGGTCAGAAGTATGGCAGCTTGGATTCAATGCAAAGAAGTGCAAAATAATGCACCTGGAAAACAAAAACCCAGGGGAAGATTACACAATGGGGGGGGGGGGGTAGTAACAACAACAAAAATGAAAGGGACCTGGGGGTAATCATATCAGATGACCTTAAGGTTAGCAAGCAATGTGAGAAGGCAGTAGGGAGGGCTGGGGGGATACTGGGATGTATAGGGAGAGGCATCACCAGTAGAAAACAGGAAGTTGTTATGTACAGACAGTTGGTGAGACCCCATCTGGAGTTCTGCCTCCAGTTCTGGAGACCCTATCTCCGCAAGGACATAGACAGGATGGAGGCAGTCCAGAGGAGGGCAACTAAAATGGTACAGGGTCTGCAAGAGAAGCCATATGAGGAGAGACTAAAGGAGCTTAATATGTATACCCTTAAGGAAAGGAGGGAGAAGGGGGAACATGATAGAAACTTTTAAGTACCTCGGTGGAATCAACAAAGTCCAAGAGGGTAGCATCTTTCAGAAAAAGAGATGTGCAAGAACAAGGGGACACACTTTGAAGCTGGGGGGGGGGGCATTTCAGGGGCAATGTGAGGAAGTATTATTTCACAGAGAGGGTGGTGGACGCATGGAACAGTCTTCCCGAGGAGGCTGTGGGGTCTAAAACTGTGGGAGAATTCAATAATGCATTGGACAGACATAATGCAATTTTTGTGGGGGTAGAAAGAAATAGCCTGTTGGTTAACTAGGATCTGCAGCTTATCCTGTAGGTAGGGGAAATGGGCAGACTAGGTGGGCCAAGCGGTCCTTATCTGCCATCAAAGTCTATGAGGATACATGGCAGCATCATGCAGAGCAGTGTACAGCTGGAGCGCAGTTTGGAGCAGCCAGTTGAATAAAGCTTTGGTGAAAAAGCAAAAAACAAACTGTTAAACAGAAACAAATGATCCCTGTATGATAGTGGGAAGAATGGGGAGAAGTATGACTAAGTGGCAGGTGGCGTGGCTGAGGGACGGTCAACCTGGAAGAAACAAAAAGGTACTGCTGGCTGCCCACCCTCCAGACCCTCTGAACCTGTCCCTTGGGGGCTCTTCATGTAGCCAGTTTGTGGCTTATTGGTATAGGGAGGCGTATTTGCCCTAGCCTCCTCCCCACCTCCCAAAAATCTCCCAACTTCTTTCCCACCCACATGGAGCAGGCTGCAGCCTGAACTCTGTGGGCTGAATTATAGAAACATATACCTTGATGGCAGATAAGGACTGCTTGACCCACCCAGTCTGCCCATTTCCCCTACCTATTGGATAAGCTACAGATCTTAGTTAGCCAGCAGCCGACTTCCTCCTACCCTCCCAGTAGAATTGCCTTATGTCTGTCCCATGCATTCTTGAAGTCCACCACTATTTTTGACCCCACAACCTCTTCAGGAAGGCCATTCCATGTGTCCTCCACCCTCTTTGTAAAAAAAAAAATTCCTTTCGTTGCTTCTGAGTCGTCCCCCCTCTATCTTCAAATTCTGTCCCCTTTTTCTTGCACATCTCTTTTTCTGAAAGATGCTACTCTCTTGGACTTTGTTGATTCCCTTGAGGTACTTGAAATTTTCTGAAGGGCATACATATTCAGCTTGTCTATCTTTGTATGGCTTCTGATGCAGACCCTTCACTATTTTGGTTGCCCTCCTCTGGGCTGGCAGTTGAAAGTGCCTACCATAACTGTCACTGTAGCGCAGTAGCACTAAACTAGCTGCAGCATTTCTGGTCAGCAGTTTTTCTGAACAGCCTTCTGCCTGCTATATACAATCTGGACCCAAGGACATTCCCCCCGCCACTCGATGCCAGGGAAAGATAATCAAAAAAAAATTGCCACTTTCCATGAGGGAGTTAGCCCATTACACCACTAGCCCAAAAGCATCCACACCTACCCATGTGGACTACTACTTAAATTTGCTGGCTACCTGCAGATCACCTAGGGGCACTAAGGGGGGTTTTCTGAGCCCCAAATATCACTTTATTCTCTGTTCTTAGCTGTCTGCATTTCTTTCCATCTCTCATTTCCTTACTTTGACCTAGTTTATCTTTTCCTCTAAAACTCCCCTTCCTTTACTCCTACGCTGTACTGTACCCTTTTTGTATCTCTCTACTCTCGCTACTATAAGTTCCCCATACTGATCTATTTTTCCATTTATCTCTACAGGTCAGACCAAACTGTATACCAATCAGATAAGTATCTTTGTTTAATTCTGACACCCTAATCTCACCTCTAGCACCTCTGATCCTTCGTGTCTCCTCAGCCTTCTCCGTTCTTCCCTTTCAGGTCCTACCAGAATATCCCAAGCCAAGGACACTCCAACTCTGGACTCCCTGACTCTGATGGAGTAGGTAAGTCCTAATTACTTAACTGCTTTAGAATCATAGAATCATAGAATCATAGAAATCTGGTGGCAGAAAAGGAACATTTTGGCCAATCGAGTCTGCCCCTTACCCCCCCCCACTCATCACCTTTGTCAAGAGACACCCCACTCTGCCCACTGTTCAACTCCTGGTGTCTGTCCCATGCCCTCTTGAATCCTTTCATCATGTTTGCCCCGACAACCTCTTCCAGTAGTCTGTTCCTGGACTCCACCACCCTCTCAGTGACGTAATGCCCACTCACATTGCCTCTAAACCTTCCTTCTTCTAATCTTAGATTATGATCCCTAGTTCTAGCACTTACATTCCTTGTAAATAAGCTTCCCACTCTCACCTTAGTAGTCTCCAGCGGGTACAGATCCAATTCCCTCCACCTCTCCTCATAGGGCTTCCTATGTGTAGCATGCACCATCTTGGTTGCCCTTCTCTGAACACTTTCAATCCTGTATGTCCTTGTGTAGGTGAGGCCCATTTATAAAGGAGCATCACCACCTCCCTCTTTCTGTTTTATACCCCTCCCTATACACACACCAGTATTCTTTTCACTTTGCCCACCACCGTGCTACATTGGTTCCCTGACTTAAGGTAATCGGAAATTATAATCCCCAGATCTCTCTCCTGGTCAGTTTCCTTATTGCCTCCCCGTGTATAAATAGTTTGCGGGTTATTATACCCCATGTACATTACAGCACACTTTTTGGCATTGAATTTCAGCTGCCAAGTTTCTGACCACCCCTCCAGAATCTTTTGGCCCTCCCACATTCCTCTACCCCCCCAGGGTGTCCACCCTATTGCAGATCTTCATATCATCTACAAATAGGCACACCTTCCCCTGCAATCCCTCTGCTATATTGTTTCTATAAATATTAAAAAAGGATGGGTCCCAGCACCGATCCCTGGAACACACCACTAGTCATTCCTTCCAGCCTGGAATGCACCCCATTTACCACTACCCTTTGACTTCAGTTCTTCAACCAGTTCTCTACCCACCCTGTTGTTTTCTGTCCCACCCCTAAGCCTTCCAGCTCATTTTCCAGCCTTCTATGTGGCAAGGTGTTGGAGACATTGCTGAAATCCAGGTAGGCCACATCCACCCTCCCCAAATCCACCTCCCTGGTTAACCAGTTGAAAAACTCAATTAGGTTCGTCTGGCACAAGCTCACTCCCATAAAACCAAGCTGCCTTGGGTCCTGGAGGCAGTATAGTGCAGTGGGTTAAGGCTCTGAGCTGCAGATCTGGTGACCTGGATTTGAACCCCACAGCTGCCTATGTGCATACTGTGTGATTCTGAGCAAGTCAACTTCCTTGTGCTCTTAGGTCACATCTGGAAACAAGCTTCAGCTTAGTGTGCTACTCCTGGTTAAACAATGTTCCCATTCCCCTGTAGACCATTGACAACCAGGTGTTCCACTATTCTTTCCTTCAGTAGTATTTTCATGATTTTTCCCACTGCTTAGGTCAGGCTGACCAGTGTGTAGCTTCCTGCATCCTCCCTGTTAACACTTTTGTATAGAGGAACCACATCAACCCTCCTCCAATCCCCGGGCATGACACCTGTTTACAATGACAGGATGAACAAGGAAGTTGGAGGCCCTGCTATCACCTCCCTTAGCTCTCTTAGTATCCTGAGGTGCACCCTATCTGGCCCCATAGCCTTATTGCTGCCAGTTCCATGAGGATCCTTTATTTTGCAAAGGGACCTGAGTCCATTTCTGTGATCTCCCTATCCTTATTACTGGACCATTTTCTGCCCCCTCCTTTGTAAAAACCGAACAGAAGTATGTGTTCAGTATTTCTGCTTATTGGTGGTCATTCTTTACCCTCCTTCCATCCTCTCCTTTCAGACACTCAATATCTCCCCTTGCCTTCCTTTTCTGCTTGACGTACCTGCATGTAAAAGGTTTTGTCCCTCCTTACCACTGCACCAACTGTCTGGCTTGTACCGAGGGTCCCACACAAGTGTGGGTCTGGTCCCAATGGGCATTTTGCATGTTGGACCATTTTGGTTTGCCTGCTATTTGCTGTAGTGTAGTAGATTATGGTGAATTGGTCTTGCTTAATTCTGCACTGACCACTTAATTTGCATCAGATCCTGGAATCCTCTGCATCTGGCTTTGGCGCAGTGGGTGATCTTGTCCTACAGTGCATGTTAAGAGTTTATATAAGCTCTCATCTTTTGCTTACTGGCCCCACTGTACTTCCCGGGCTACGTTCTGCCACTGAGGACTGAACTAACCCCGTGGACAAAAGCAGAAGTGGAAAACATCTAATCAGCGATTGTGGCAGCTCAAATGTGCATGGTGGGCTATTGGAGCTTCTATTGTTGCCTGTTGCTCTGGTGCCAGCTGCAGGGAGTTCTGGGAATGTTTGGGGCTGGGGATGTCAGCCTAGATATAGTCACAGTTGGCATGCTGGGGTCTGCTATATTGCAATGGATGGTGGTTGGAATTCCCAAATCAAGGGGGGAAATGTAGAGGAAACATTAGGAAGTACTTCTTTACTGAGAAGGTGATGGATAATTGGAATGGGTTGCCAAGGGAAGTGGTGGGGGAGAAGATGGTGGAAGGGTTCAAGAGGGCATGGGATAAGCACAGAGGGCAACTGGCATGGGGGGAACTAAGAAAAGGCCTAGTGGATATCTAGGCAAACTGGACCGACTAGGTTGACCTGCGCCCTTTCTGCCGTCACATACCTATGTTCCTATGTATTCTAGGGAAAGATTGGGTAATGGGAGGGGGGATCCACTATACCACCAGGGAAGCATTCATTGTGCCTAGGCAAAATTTTTGAATATCTGTCCCTTGGTGTCTTTATCCTGCCCTGTGTTGGTCGATGTGTGGTGCAACATGGCCTCCTACTCCCAAAAAAGATCAGTTCTAGGGGCAAAGGGGAATGAATCTTCCTCCCTTCCCCAACCATGACATCCCCCAAGTGACAGAGTCCATTCTAAAAGCCAGGTTGATGGTGTGGTCAGTGGTCCAGTTGAGGGGTGTATCGGCATATTTTAGTCCCATTTTTGCCCTTTTTATGCCCCACATAGAGTCCCGGGTAGTATCATTATGACCAGGTGTTTCCACGGACTTCGCGCATTCGCACTTCAGTCCACCAGAACAGTGTGACCACGTCACAGAATACTACCTAGCACACCAAAATACTACCAGCTTGGAAAACTAGGAAGCTTTTACTTTCTGGCCTAAAAAGTTATCTGGAACACTGGGTGTGGTACAGATCTGTTACCCCCCAACCCACACCCCCAAACACACAACCAACTTTTTTCTTTTAACCTCTACAGATCCTTCCCAGCTGATCAGTATTTTTATTGTTCATACTGACCCATTTTCCCTTTTATATCTACAGGTCTGACAGGACATTGGCCAGATGTAGGAGGACACTGATCACCCAGTTTCTCTGTAAATAATTTTATTTGATTAGGTAACAAATGTGTCTTCTGCAGAAAAGCTACATCTATTTGTAGGCTTTTAAGATTAAGTAGAACTTTGGTTCTCTTGGCTGGGGCCTACACTCCTTTTTTTATTCCAAGAACAATAATTAAGACCCATCATGACTGAGACTAAAACCTAGCAAGGTGAAGTATGTGCTATCAGAAAAAAGCCAGTTCAGAACGTCTGTTTTAATAACAATTACTCTCAGACCAGTGGCAGACATCCCCTGTATTGTCACTCTATCTCCCCCCTTCCCCCAACCCTGTTTACTTGAACCCTGACTTCCAGTTCTCTGGAAGTACTCCCTTGATCTTCCCACAATACTTTTAATCATTAATATTATATGGAGCCCGATCTGGGAAACTGGTATGGGAAGATCGAAACCCAATATATGGTTCATGACTGCTTCCAAGATGCAGACACTCCAACTCTTCCCCGCTCCCCCCAGACTATGATAACAAAAGGACTTATACAAGAATAAACCATACTACATTCCAAGAACAATTGTGGTAACTGTATGTACTTCCCACCAAACAAAGCTGAACTGAATACTTATGTGACTGTTATCCCTATAACACGCCATTACACTCAAATATAATTATAGTTCCCACTAATCTAAAGAATTAAACCCCTAGAAATGAATATACGCAGTAATGGAGCGTGGCCTTTACCGTAGCTTAACTAATATGCACTAACAATGTATCAAAAAGGCATTAGAATCTGCTTTAACTATAAACAGTAGTCCCTTGATTGTAACAAACTGGTATATTACTCAGAGACACCCTCTTTTATTAGTCCAACTGTAATTCAAACTGAACAACAGAAAAAATAAAAATATTGTCCAGCACTTTGTTTTGGAAATGAGTCAGGCCATAGCAGGACTGATTTACATGGTTAGGCTGTATATTTAAAAAAAATATTTAAAAAAAAAAAAGGAGAAGAAAAAAATGGAAAAAAACCCACCAGCATTATAGCCAGAGAACTTTTGTACTGGACTTGATTATAGTTAACTAAAAAAAACAAAGGAAATAGGTGACCATTTATTGCCCCGCTTGGTGAATTTAACCAGGAAGTCCAGATAATGATCTCAGATTTGTGATCATTCGCACCCTTGAGTAAATCCTCCGCTGGGATATTTACAAAAGGCGTTTGCTGAAAGTCAGGTGAACTCCTCAGGAAAAACAATCTTAATGGCATCCAAGCCATCTCCCCTGAATCACCAGGGTGAAACCAGAGTATACACTAACCAGAGCTTGCCTCCCCTATAAAAAAAAAAAGGGAACATGATCACTCATTTGGGTACCCTGAATAACTCAAGGAGTGATTCCGTAGTGGTTCCATCCCACACAAGACGAACTTTGATTTGAAAACAGATCTCACCAGCCCCGACCATCAGCAAATAAAATCCGACTACAAATTGCCACAGATCCATACTAAAGCCGTTTCTTCTTACCAGTAGAATAACAGGAACCACGCTGAACACTAAAATCTGATACAATATTGCTAGATCTCAGCCGGCTTGCTAGGCTTTTTCAAGGGTTGTCATGAATGATGCTGTAATACTGAGAACTTAGCCAGGCATAACCTTTGGAATTAGCTACTTGCCGCAATCGATTTAGTGGTACTGGGATAGTAATTGGCTGGCCAGTTATTTCCTCATGTAGTGAATTTAATCCGAAGGTTCGGGTGATGATTTCAGAAATGCGATCATGCACACCCTCGAACTGCTCTTCCGCAGATGTATTTAGAGAGGCGCATTTGAAAATTGGGAGAGCTCCTCAGGACCAGTATTCTTACTGGCATCCTAACCATCTCCCCAGGATCAAAAGACTGAAACAAAATTAGAGACTGTCCGGGGATCGCTTCCACTGGAGAAAAAATGGAATGTGAACACTCATTTGGGCACCACAATTAAACTCAGGGGTAAATTCTGTTGAAATTCCCTCCCATACAAAGCAAATCAAAATTTTAGGTCAGTTCTCACCAATCCAATCATTCAACCTGCGAAACCCATCCAAAAATTACTGCAGCTCCACATTGAAGTCGAATCCTCTTAACCATCAGATATCAGGATCAACGCTGAGCGAATAAATCCAGATACAGGATAGTTAAATCTCAGGCAGCTTGCTTGGCATTATCAAAGGTTTTCCATGTACCTTGATATGGAACAGAGAACCTAGCTCGGTATAACATCTGGAATTTAATACTGGCCGCAAGCAATTTAGTGATACTGGGGTGTTATTCGGCTCATTTCTGGCGAGTAGCTACTGGGAGATCCTTTGAAACTCATAAATCAGCATGATCCCATTTGATTTCTTGTAATTCTTTGGTTTTGGCCAGTACATACTGGGGATCCAGATAGCTTAGTAGATGCATAATGAATGGCCTGGGCTCAGATCTGGGAGAAGGTCTTGGTCGAAGGGATCTGTGGGCTCTTTCCACAACGTATGTGGCCAAGTGAAGCGGGGGGCCAGTTATCTTCAAAAGTAACTTCTGAGTGAAAATTACAGGCGAGTGACCCTCCATGTCTTCTGGAAGGCCAAAAACAATCAGGTTGTTACACCTGTCTTGGCCTTTCATATCCTCTAGTTTCACCTCCAACTTACTCATTTTTTGCCACATGGAGGCCCTGTCGGGTTCCATTCTGGATTGCTTGTTTTCAAGTGAGGATGTTCATGCTAAAACATCTGCTACTGCCCCATTAGTATCTTTTAACTCTTTCTTAATAGTTTTTAAGTCGGAGGCGAATTCTTGAAAGGCAGTCTTTAGCGGGGCCAATTCCGCTAAAAATTTGTCTTCAGACAGTGGAATAACAGCACTTGGACCCTGTGAGGGCTTGTTTGATGCTGCAGTTTGGGTCTTATGCCTCTTAGCTTGCTTGTCGGGAGTCATAGGTGGTGTGCGCATAGGAAGGGCCTGCTTCATCTCGGCGTCCATTCTTCCGAGTTTCTCCCTTTTTTAAATACTTGATTATAACTCTGTAGAACTCCTGGAGATAGAAGTAGATGATCTAGCCATTATTTTTTGATTAATGAACACGAATTGTGGGTATTCTTTGAGTTTAATAGCCGTGAGGTGAGAGCGGGTTACAGAGGCGTCCGTCTACATGGAAAGCATCACGTGACCTCCGATAATGATAGATAATGATTTAGCATCACCAAAAGTATTGTTTAAAATTATTACGACCGAGCAAAACTATTGCATGTGTGGTTCTTGTTGTGCAGCTGCAGATCTAAGTTCATGACGCTGGTGAGGGGGAGACAGGCATGCGGAGACAAAGTGGAGGGTATGAGAGGTGGCAGGGGGGAGACTAGAGGGAGGACCTGATGTCAGTATGATACCATGGATGGGGGGACCTAGCGGGAGGACCCCGAGTGGTTGGTGTCATACCATATGAGAACCACTGTACTAACATGCGCTACCCCCTGTGGGATTACCAATAGCAGTGGTAGTGCAATGTCATCATTGAGCTACCAGCATCCCCTCAGTGCACCATGGCACTACCATTGCACACAGATGGTACCACAGTGTCCACAATTGCATGGCAATGGACTTGAAACAAATCCATTGTGAGACCAATTTCAGTGGTGTTGCAATGGCAGCTCATTGTGTTACCATTGGAAATCACCCCCTGTGTTAACACTGTGGTACATGGTAGCACGGTGGCAGCAGTGGTAATACACAGGAATTGAAACAAATCCACTGTGTTACCAACAGCAGTGGGAATACAATGGTATCTGTTTGATGAGCCATTGTGGTACCATCCATGCACACATTCTCATTGTGATACCAGTGTCCATGTGGTACCACAGTGGCAACAATGGTATTACAATAGAATTGAAACAAATCCAATGTGTTACCAGTCAAGGGAATACAGTGGTACTGCAGTGAAATTTACACTGGTATGGAAATGGTGGACAAATGGTAATGCTACGTTTTTTCCGAGGATATTTTAGTACGGGTATGCAATAAGTAAACAATGTCAAATTTTTCCTTTGTTGAATGGAAATACTCTGTTAGTACAATGTGCATATGCTTAGAAAAGAAATTTTGATAAAGTAATAAAGCATATGAGCATTTTTGTACTTTAAAAAGGTGTCACTTTATAAGTGCAATAACCCACTTCAGGACCATGGGTATACTGGGCATTAATGCATTTCCAAGGTGGTTGAAGGTCACTATGGCTTCAGAATTATGCCTCCCAACACACTTGGGGCATGCATTAATGCCCAGTATGCCCATGCTGTGTCTTGGGTTAACTTACACAATGGAGTAAATGGAACTCTGCTTGAAATGAAATCATTTGCTAAGAAGGTTGTGGTTATGCTCATTTGGCATAGCCTTCTTTTGGGCATTATTCACTGTCATAACATTTTGAGGAAAGGGGCAAAATACTCCTTTACAATATTCTGGAATCAGTTTTTGTGGGGGGAGACAACAAAAAGAGGGTGTGGGGTAGTAGTCGGGAAAGGGGGGGGGACAAGGGTAGAATAGATGGCCGAATGGAGTATTCTGCTGCTTACAATACTGCACACACTGCCGGCTATGGTACAGTTTATGGTGTTTTAAAGGTATTAGTTTTTTTGAAACATTCAGTAAATGTTGTTTCTATTATAGGACATGTAGTATTTTTCATGCTTTGTTCATATAGCTACACAAATACGGACTTTCCTGTGATGTGGACCAGTGGTAATCATACAACAGCATTCTGTACTATAGTGCACATTTTTAAGCTTGTTTGTCTGTGCTTGAATAATTCTATAGTTATCAAATTAGCACAGGCAAGCTGATGGACATACAACAACTTTCTGCCCATAATTAACATGCAGAAAATGGTAAAATTTGATCATTCGTATTAATTCTAATCGCTAATTCTTATTATGATGAAAGTATACTTGTGTTTTTATCGATTTCAGTCCATGTAGCTGCCATCTTTAATGCAGTCATAATACACTGAAACAGAACAAAAACACTGCTGCCAGGAGTGCTACTAAAACCACACTGTACACTGAAGTGCACGAGAGGTGTTGATGCAGTGCTAATTAACATAATTCGCACACACGGAAAAAACAATGCAACACTACTTCAGGCAGTGTTGCTGACACAACACTGCTTCAGCCAGTATTGCTGCACCAACACTGCTTAAGGCAGTGTTGATGACAAAACACTGCTAATTGCAGTACCTTCACAGTGTAATTGCAGTGCTAATTAACATAATTCGCACACACTGAAAAAGCAATGCAACATTGCTTCAGCCAGTATTGCTGCACAAACAATGCTTCAGGCAGTGCTGATGACAAAACACTGCTAATTGCAGTACTTTTGCAGTGTGTTTGCAGTACTAATTAACATAATTCGCACACACTATGTCAGCACCGCATGCACACCAACAGAAACCTGCAAGTGCACTAATTAAACACTGAAGCACTACACTATGGAATGAAGTGTGCAAGAAGTATACACTGCTACTGTAACACTGAAATAGCACCATATAGTGACTATTTGAGCACTTCACTTCCCTCTGTTAACCTCATTGAGCAAGGCTGCCCAAAGTGGAATAGATACAGATCCAGGGCGGGATTCTGAACTAACTGCAGAGGATGGCTAAAGACATGAAAAGTAAGAATAGGTGGGATTTCCTAGTAGTGGGCAGTGTATTTATTTATTTATTTAAAGTTTCGGAATTACAACCTTTGAGTCAGAGACTCCTTTGCAAAGGCTCCATGTCAGGGCAAACAGAGAATGACAACAAATAAGTAGTATTAAGGTACAAAGGTGATTACAGGAAGACAGGAGACATTAATCCAAGCTTGGGTAGATTACAGTTTGGGATTGCTTTTGCTGCCCAAGTTAGATTGATATTTCACAATTTAAGAACTAGAATACTTTGCAGAAGGATTGTGCATTTTGTAGTTGAAGACCTCGTCTTCAGGTTGGATGAACAAAGAACAAGATTACTTTGCAGAAGCATTGTACATTTTGCAGTCGAAGACCTTGTCACAGGTAGGATAAACAAAGAAAAACTTGAGTACTTTCCAGATGCTATGCACATTTTGCAGTCAATGATCTTGTGTCAGGTTGGATAGCAAGCCTCGCAGTTTTGTGGCGAATTGTGTTTAGGTGCAACAACATGTTTCTGAGTCAGTAGGTAAATCTTGATGCTGGTTTTGAATTGATTAATGCTTGTGACTTGTGCTATGGATGGGGAGTTCATTGAGCAGATGGGGAGCTCAATAAGAAAAAGACCTTTGGCCTTGAGGTCCTTCTTTGGGGATTAGTGTCGTGTTTTAGCTGTATGTCTTGGAGTAATCCTGTGAGTTTAAGTTTTATTAGTGGGTGGAGTCCAGTGGGAGCAAAGCCCATGGATTTTCTTGGCCTGGAGGCAGGTGTGGTAATTTAGCTTGCCTGTGAAAGTCAGCCAGTTAGCTTTTTTGTAGAGCTCGCAGGTATGGGTTTGCTTGTCGCTATCCGTTACCAGACGGCTAGCTTTGTTTAGGGCCAGGTTGATTCATTTTAGTGCTGTGGGGTCAGCTGATCCATATATTGTTATTCCATAGTCTACCAGAGATAGAACCGAGCTATTCACTGCCAGCAAAAGGGCGCGGGGCGGGAGGCATTGTCTATGCCTGAAAAGGGTCCCTAGTCTGGTGTTTACTGAGGCTGACAGTTGGTCTATGTGCCTGTGATAGGTTAATGATATGTCTAGCATGATACCCAGGTATTTTAAATGTGATATTTGGTCAATTAAGTTACCCTGATGGTTGGTAATGTTTAGTTGAGAGCTATAGTGATGACTTTGTCTGTGCGCAAAGACCATGGATTTTGTTTTGCTGAGGTGTAGTACTAGTCATTGATTTGATAACCAGTGTTCTATTTCTAGGAAATTAGTTTGAAGCTTATGCTGAAGAGCATTCAGGGTGAAGTCTTTCCAAAAGATTACTGCATCATCTGCATACAGCAGGAGCTTACAGTTGCAGGCACTAGGGATTGCATTCAAGAATAGGGTGAAAAGGAGCGGGCCTAGAATTGATCCTTGTGGTACACCCAACTTAACTCAAAGTTTAGAGGATAGAGTGGTATTTATTTTTACTTCTTGTGTCTGTTCTGTGAGGTAATTCTTGAACCAGCATATGGCGTCTGGACCTACGCTGAGTGATGGGAGTTGTTGTAAAAGTAAATCGTGGTTAACAGTATCGAAAGCTTTAGTTAGATCTATGAAAATTGCCCCTGCTAGGTCACCTGCGTCGAGAGTGGTGGTGTGAGTATTAGCAGCCTGAGTCAGTGAAGCACATCAACCCTGTCCCTAAAACATCCAAAATCATCTCATTTAATCATTCAGCATCTGTGACCCCCCCCAGTCCAAACCTACCCCATCATTCATACAGCCAGTGTGCAGAGCCCAGCTGTTTTGTGTCTCCAGCCCAAAACTCCAAAAGATGCAACCTACACTGCAGAACATGTTTGATCAGTACACCAAATACCCACTGAATCATGCTGCTGCAAGTGAACTTAATGCAGCAGCTACAGAAATGCTGGCAATTGATCTGTTACCATTCTCTTTTTTGGAGAATGCAGAATTACCAGATTGATGGCACAAGCCTGTCCAAAACATTTGTCTTTTTTACTTCTTTTTCCCTCCGGTCAATGGAGTGGTGATCTCTCTCTGGCAACATCTGGGTTGTCTCTTGCCTAGCCTGAACCCTCCCACCCCAGGTCCCCTCCCAGAGCTCCGCTGACACCTTACCTCTGCCTGGTGAGGGACCCCCTGGCTTAAACACCTGGGTGAGGCCGCCACTCCTACTATGCCCTAGACATCTAATATCATCCAGGCATTGGTGGTATGTGGAGGATTGGACCCAGGTCAGAGGGATCCGGCAGTGGGCATGGGGCCAGAGAACACCGTCACCTACTAGCACTCCAGGCCATTTCCTTGTTCTGGTGATTTCACCCCCACCCTTCTCTAGGTGAGCATGAATGTGCAATGACATCTGGTGGAGAAGGCATGCTTGCTCCCAAATGCATTGCTGCCAATGTTTGCTGTGCTCCACTCCCCCTCTTGCATACAGTCTAACAGTACTGTACCTCCCATCTGCCATCAGGAGGCAACCAAGTGCTGAACCCTGCAACTCTTCCTCCCCAGGAGATGGCGAGCTGTCAGCAGATGCTCCAGCCTTCTCCTCCCTTGCCAATCCCCGATGGCCCATGCTCATTCACGAACATGGGTCACCGGTGTGGCACAAGATGTGGCTTCCAGTGCCTCAACCCTCAGCCCCACCATGCCAGACATACCTGTCCAAAATGGAAGATACAGTACCATCATGCATGTATTTCTCCACCTGTGCTATTCCGGAACTGTACAGGACTGTCACATGCACTGTAAGTCATGCCCTGCAGCATTCCACATCACCATACATTCACCTTTTTATGGATATGTGGACCAGTGGCCAAACAGCTCTTATCTAAGTATTGCAGCCCACTAGGTACAGGTACTCAGCAAGTATTTGATTCTGGGATGGGAAAAAATGTATGAAGCTCAACTGTACTGATAATAACATTCTGGGTATTTCAGCTCATACATCAGTCAAAAAATGTCAGACGTGCTACTGATTGAAATTGATGAACTGATGCACTCAATGTCCCCAAAAGCAGGTTTCATAGTAAGCAATAATGGCTCAAATGTGGTGATGTACATCAGTGATGGTGGGTTTCTCAGGGTTCCCTGCATGGCACACTGTCTTAATCTTGCAGTGCAGGAGTTTCTGGCATATTCTGAAATCAAGGCAATGTTGACTGTGTCCCGACATATATGTGCTCACTTTGCTCATTCTGGAAAGACTCATGACCATCTGAGGCAGCTGCAGATCCTGAACAAGCCATCTCAGCACCATCTCAAAGCTGGACGTTGTCATGAGATGGAACTCAACAATGTACATGATTGAGGGCTTGTACAAGCAGTACTGAGGTTCGGCGCTATGTCAAGACCACACAGTCAAAAACAGTATGAGAGGAAAAGCACTCTGGGTGGTCAGTACAAAACCACGTAGTCCAAAACTGCACTAGATGAGATAAACTCCAAAACTGTGCACCTATTAAGCCTGCATGGTTTTTGATCAAGCGTATGTGTTGTTGCAGTTTTGACCGGATACCGTGAGGTTCATATTGAGGAGAGCAAGCAGCAGAAGGCAAGATGCCCTTATAAAGCTCTTATCTCAAAACCCATAGTAATGTATACCCCCATTTCCAAAATTCCAGGGGCTTGATTTTCAAAGCCCGAAGAATGCCGCAAGTCACTGGTGCACCAATCATTTGCGCACAGGGCTTGTGGCATTCTCCCAGCTGGTGACTGTGGTTTTCAGTCCGGTGCACCAAATGCTGCAAGTTTGTCCAGATTTTCCATGGTCTAACTTGTGTCATTTGGGGGACCCTTCTTACTGGGCTTGGGCCAAATATTTGGTGCAAGTTAATGTAAACTGAGTAAACTGTCACAACTGTGCCTGACAATAGAAACTTGGGTGCAGCTACAGCAAAAGTGTTTGACACGCCTCCACCAAAAAACGGCTTCAGCCTTTCAAAATTGAGCCCAAGGCATCTAGTTTATTTTTGAAAATAGGTTTGCTTTCACTAAGTATAAATTTAAGGGGAAGGGAATTCCAAAGATTCACCACCCTCTGTGAGAAGTAGAATTTCCTCCTGCTACTATTAAATTTCATACAATGCAATTGAAGTGGGATTCCTTGTGCACCCATTACTTCTTGCTTGAATTCAAATCCCATTTCATTAAATAAATAAGGATTTTTGATAATGTTACAGAAAGGGAAACAGGAAATTGTTTAACCAGGAAAGGCACACCAAGCCAAAATTTGTTTCCAGGTGCAACCTGGGAGCACAAGGAAGTTAAGTGACTTGCTCAGGGTCACACAGTATACAAGTGGGGGCTTTGAGAGTCAAACTCAGGTATCCAGGTTAGCAGCACAGTGTCCTAGATCACAGCACTATACTGCATTTAATATAATTAGTAGATTACCCCTTAACCATCTCAATTCAAGAGACATGGGGTCGGATTTTCACAGCCCTTTGATTGGCACAAGGTGGTTGCGCCCAGCATGTTGGACACAACAAGCACCTTGTATCAAGGGTAAGACTCCGAGCCATTTTACAAAGCAGCCTGTGTCAATGAGGAGGCTGCTTGTACCAAGTGTGCTAGCGCCAGCCTTGCACCACAAAAGTGACTGCGGCATGGTGGTAGGGGTCTTGAGGTAGTCCCTAGCCACCACAACCCCAAATTCACAATTTTCAAAGCTCTCCGTAGGGACAAAGTGCTAAGTACTGTTAGACCAGTCGAAGACCGGTCTAACAGTACTTAGACATCCCTTGGGAGAGATGTCCAATGTGTGCCATTCCGCCCCGACCTGCCCCTACACAGCACATGATGAAGTGCACAATATAGCTGTATTGCAGCTGTCACTGGTGATCTAGTGCCCCCCTTTCCCGATCTATCCTGTCTCAGAAATATAACCCCTAGTCAGGGGTTCAGTTAATTTATTTTCAGTGGAAGTCTAAACTTCCAAAAGTCAAAATCTGGAAGTCATTCCGATTTTTAGGAAGTCAAAATACTTCCACAATCCCACCTTTGGAAGTCAATATTCTAGGAAGAACAAACTTATGGAGGTTAATATAATATATTAGTGGTAAAATACAGTTTCTTTCAGAAAAATCCATAATTTCTGACTTCCAAGCCTGCAATCTTGGAAGGCACTTAATTTTTGGTTTTACATCTGGAAGTCAGTGATTTCCTCCCTCTTTATTTTGGAAGTTTTTGCCTTATTTTTGGAAGTCAAATACTCCCAAAATGGAGTTAACTGAAGCTCTGCCCTTAGTGATCTAGTGCCCGATGCACTGGCACTTGATGCAAGCTACCATTGTTGCAGCTTGCATCAGAGCTTTGAAAATCCTACCCATAAGGTTTCATTTTCTTAGTCTGTCATTGTAGTTCAATTCCTTCAACCCTGCATATGCCTTGTGATTTTCCTCTGTAATCATTTGATTTGAATTATGCCATTCCTTTTATATGGGCACCAAAACTGAGAACAATAATCAAGGTGTGGGTGAACATTCAACCTGTACAGAGGTGCCAAGACCACAGGATCTCTGGATGTAATATTTTTATGTATTGCCTGCAAAGCTTTGTTGGCCTTACTTGTTGTGTCATTTGTTTGCCTTGAACAGCCTGAGTTATTTGATGCATAGACCCAAGAACTTTTTAAAGTGTAGTTTCTACCAGCTGTTCTCCACAGAGCAAGCATTTATGTTTATTATTGTTGTATCCCAGATGTATATCATTACACTTCTCAAGAGTGAACTGCATTTCCAAGACCTTGGCACACTGCATGATTAGATTAAGGTCTTCCTGTATTAAAGCTGCTTCCTTGTCAGTGGTGCAAGCGCCACTATTTTTGAATCATCAATATTTAGTTGTCCAGCTACTCAAATTCTGTGTAAAATCAGATCTAAAAATATGAAACGCAAAGGGGCCAAGCACAGACACTTTGGTGTCCTACTGGATACACTACTCTTCTGTGAGAGAACTCCATTGACTGCCAACCTCTGAATTCTGTCACCCAACCAGTTAGATAGATATCCACTTGATCAATCTAAGGTCCACTCCTCTTTGCTGTAATTTTTCTGTTACAGCCCAATGGGGCACAAGGTCAAAAGCCTTTCTAAATATCAAAGAAGATCACATCATAAGGAGTTTTTCTTACCCATCTGGTTGCTGATTTTTTCATAGAAGCATAAGTGGTTTTTAACACAAGACCTACTCCTCGTAAAACCATGTTGCTCATGGTCAATATTACATATAGAAGGCTGAATTTTATCCTTTATAATGCCTTCTAGAATTTTGCATATAATAGATGTTAGGCTGACTGGTCTATAATTTTCAATGTTATGTCTGTCTCCCATGTCGAAAAGAGGGACAACATTGTTTATTTTCCAGTCCTTGGGTATATCGCCAGTGTTCAAACATTTTTCAAATAACAGCTTAAGTGGATATAACAGGTAATGGGACATGCATTTTATCATACTTGCTGTGATCATATCCAGGCCTGGAGAGCAATCTGATTTGATATTTATTATCATTACAAAGACATCTTGAAATACCTGCTGTTGCACACATGCTGTGACAGTTCGGGAGCATCCATGCCTCTCTCTCTACTGAGCTATGGCAACTCATGGATGGCCTGATCATGATTCGGAGGCTATTTGAGCATGCCACACAGGCAGTGAGTGGGGACACTGCCTCTCTTAGTCACACCATCCCACTGGTAAGGATACTGAGACAGAGCTTGGTAACTGTATAGATGGTGATAGAGGCAGGTAGAGATTGGACTAGATATGCATTAATGGGGCACATACTGCAAATATTAGACTACAATACACCTATTTCAAGCATTCTTCAGTCTTCCGATTTTGGAATCGCCACCATGCTGTACCCAAAATAATAAAAGGGACCTGTCATCCATACTTGCAGGGGGCATGATCATGAACAAAATCTAATCAGCTCATAATATGGATTCATGGGGCACAGATATCATGGACACAGTTCTGCAAGCTACAGCATGACAGTGATGAAAGACTGGGGGTTGCTACCACCTCAGTTAAGTGGGCAGAAAAAACAGGGCTGTTCACAGGAGGACAAATGTCCATAAATCCTGTATGAGATGCTTTGTCATAAGTGGGAATTGCAGACGTAGAGGAAAAAGAGGAGGAGGCTGATGAGTCAGCAGGATTGCATGCAGCACAGCACATGGTGGGTGCATATTTTAAAGACACCAGGCACCTGATCATATTGGAAGACCTCTACTGTACAGGAGAAGCATGGTGACTGAATGACTAGCATTGATCTCCATAGCAGTGAAATTTCTGAGCTGTCCACAGTCTAGTGTAAACATCGAGAGGGTATTCAGTTCAGTGGGTGCCATTGTTCAGATCAGGCATATGAATCTATCACCTAGAAATGTTGGCATGCTAACAACTGTTATAACGAATGAAGGGCACCTTCCACCTAGGACAAGTACATGTGAGTTTCTACCACAGGATGGCAGTGGTGACAAAAGACAGAACAGCATGGTGACAACAGTAAACTGCATTCCACTGAGGTGGATGCGGCACTTATAGAGAAACAAATTCCCATGTGTGGACAACTCCACTCTAAAAGACTGTGATGGCTACTTCCTTAGTGATGATGATAATGACAGCAGCAGTGCATAAAGCAAGAAAAGGTTTTAAGATCCTTTTTTCCTCCTTATAATTGAAGGCCTTTCCTTTATGATTGAATGTTTTTGTCCCTGTCTATATTTTCACCATGTTGGGCCGTGCTTCTGTACATTCATATAAATACATCTGATCAACACCATGATCACCATCTGACCTGTGTCGTATGTAATGTCTTGGCCATAGACACAGCATAACATTTTTTAACGACTGTCACACTTAGATAGCATACATCCTGGTAGTCAGCACTCCAGCCATCTTGCCAGTAATCCCATCAGTCAGCCTGCTGTTGGCTATCCTCCCACTAACAGTAATCCCACCAGCCAGCCTGCTGTTAGCTATCCTGCCACTGACAGGGATCACACCAGCTAGCCTGCTGTTAGCTATCCCAGAGGGAAGTGGAGTGTACACTTCCATCTTCAGTCGTATTTCAGTGTTATTTCAGTCCAGACTGACAATGCACTGCTTTTCATCAGTGCACTGTTAATACACTGCACTGACTTTCTGCTACACTGTTGTACCACTGCTCAATCTTTCTTGTGTTTTGATGCACACTGTAAGAGCACTGCAAATAATTATTAGCTTTTCATGCACACTTCTTTAGCACTGTATTTCCTTCACTAATTTTTGCTGCACACTGCAGTAGTACTGCTCAATCTTTCTTATTTTTTGATGCACACTGTAAGAGCACTGCAAATAATTCTTAGATTTTCATGCACACTTCTTTAGCACTGTATTTACTTCATAAATTTTTGCTGCACACTGCAGTAGTACTGGCAACACTTTATAATTTTTATCACACTTCTTTAGCACTGCATTGTCTCAGCAATCTGGTTACCCTTACTGAATTTGTCACAATGGCATTATAGTGGTATAGCAATGGCAATACTGTGGTCAGCTGAAAAATCCACAATAGTACTACCCAGTGGTACTCTGGTATCACAGTGGTAGGTGATATATAGATTTTCCTCTGTGCATTGGTAGTGCACTGGCAGAATGGTATCCCTATGGCATTTTTTACCATTTTCTCTGTCTCTCACACATACACTGGTAATACAATGGTATCACGAAATTTTGAGATTTTTGTCGGCTCCCACAAATACTGGTACACTGATAGCACAATGGTACTGCGTTATTTTGACATTTCAGTATTTGGTACCTCTCACAGCAACCCTAGATTCATGTGGTAGCACAGTGGTACCAGTATTAATCTCATCATACTCTGTACTCTAACGCATTGTTAAAATAAATTACATTATCAACCTCATGGAGAACAGCTCTCAATTCCGTATTTGTATTTGTTCACTTCTCTTTATCTTACTGGTAATGGACTGTTATTGTTCACATAGACCAGATATTTCAAAGAGAATTTGCGATCGCTAAATGGGTAAGTGACTCTCAAACAACACTTTGCACCCCAAAAACAGGGTAGGATCACAAAATGATATCTTGAATAGCATAATTAGTGAGTCTCTAACCAGTTGGTAAATGGCTCTAAAAGATGTTGCCTCCCTAAACCAGGTAGTATCACCTCTGCCCCCTACCACTGCCCCTTTGAGCTCCCACCATCAGTAATATCACACTTCCCTTGGTGCTCAGTGGTGCTGCTGTGCATTCCATACATTGGAAACTGCCAATAACTACCTGCCCACCCAGTCCCACTGCTCGCACCATTCATGGTACCCACCATATGTTTACGCACTCTCCCCACAGTGGCAATTGGCACAGACACTCTACTAACCTCTGTGACCAACTGAGGACAGAACGCCAGTTTTGCTCTCATGTGCCTATTGTATAAACAGCAGTGTACAGTTAGCACATGATTGTGAACTATCATCTGTTTTGTGCCTGATCAAGGAGCTGAGAGGATGGTCTGTGCCAAATGTGGAAGGGTGTCAAATATATAGTAAGGCTGGGGACCAGGTGGTAGTATTTGCTGTAAGAACTAACTGGGTCATGGTGGGGACTTTGGATATACAGAGGGCAAGGACTTTCACTCAACACACCACTGCTCACTCTATCAGACCCTGGGCTGTCTTCCCCCATCAGTCCAACAGACCTATCTCCTGGCCAGCACAGTCAATAAGGCCATCCAAAACTGAGCTACCTCTCCACAATCCCACCTTCTTTGGTCAAAAGTGTTTGTTCTAGAGCTCTGCCTCACTGCTGGCCCCATGCTTGAGTGCCCCCTAGTCTCCACTGTATGGGTAAATGTGCATTCTCATCTGCAGCCCCCTTTTCTTTGGAACAACCTGCCCACTCCACTTAGCACCACTGACTCTCCAGGACTCTTCCAGTCTCTCCTTGGATCTCACTTTCTGTCCTCCACTACTTGCTCCTGCCCTCCCAACTTATTACCATGCCTCTACTTCCCCTTCCCTCCTTTTCCTTCTTGGTCCATACCTACACTGCCATGATGCACTTTTTCCTTTACTCATCTCAGATCATGCCTAATTTGTATTACAACTTGGCTACTACTGTACCTGCTATTGTCATAAATGTTATTTATCCATTGCGCTGCAAGTTTATATATATCTTTATATAAATATCCTGTATATTTTTATTACTGTCTATTATATGTCTTGTCCCAGACTCCCTTGTACTTGCTTTTATTCCCGTGCCATCCTCAATGGCCCAGGTCATGCCTGAAAATGGTTCTTGGACCAGTGCACCTACTTGGTAAACAAATGAATGAATAAATAAATAAATGGGAACCACTGAACATCAGGGATAGTAACAATCTACTGTATACCTGCTTGGTGATTGTAGGATGGGGTAGGACTGGAGAACAGGTAAATTAAGAACCTGGACCTGTGGGATAATTAGGGGAGGGAGGGGGGCCCAATGGAGACTGTTTCCCAGGAGGGCTCTTTGGTGGTGTAACTCCCAGGATACATTTTGCCTGGTGCTGTAATGTGGCCTGTGCTGTAATCGGCATCAGCAACATGGCTGTCACACCAGCATCAGTGAACCCTTTTTCCACACCCTCCTGAGTGTCAACCCTATAACAGGTTTTGGTGGCATCTGCAAAAAGACATACCTTCCCATTCAGTTCTTCTGCAATTTCACTTATGAAGACACTGAAGAGGCCCACTCCTACTACTGAGCCCCACCCTGCACCATGCCTTTAACCAACTGTTGAAAGCCGTGTGGAGAGTCCTATCTTCTCCCAAGATGTATATAGACAACCTTTTGGCAAAAGCCACTATGCATGCCTGAGGACCCTTCCCCTATCCCTGAAATTTCCCTGCACTACCCCTACCCCATTCCTTACTCGGTCATTTGTCCCCAGGTGGACAATGACATCTAGCTCCCTCTCATCTCCTGCTGCCTAATGATCCACTGTATCTGCTCTCATCCCTCCAAGCCAAAGTACCTCTCAGGTATTTCACCTCCCTCTCCTTTACCCCACCCTGCTCGCAAGTCTATCCCCCTAATTAAGTCCCCCACCAGCAGTTGCTTCCTACTCAGCTGGGGGCCTCTTCCTCCCTCCTTGTAACTGTGAAATGGTCGATGGACAGTGCTTTCCTTGGGGAAGGTTTCTCCAGGGGCCAAAAGGGTGGTTCAGCTGCAGGGAGAGTGGTTGGCTGGGTAGGGCCCATTTCAGATGCAGGAAGAATGGTTAGTAAACAAAGCAGGTGAACTGAAACTCTGACAAACAAACTGGCAGAGGTGCAGAAAATGCAAGTCCCATAGGAAAGAGCACAGTGAGGGCTACAATAGATCATTTACCGGAGAAGTCTCAGGTCAGGGAACTACAGCTGAAGAGAACATAGAGAACAGGTAGGCATCAGAAAATGATGCATGGGGACAGCGTACAGACATGGACTCATGAAGGCATGCATGGGAACTACAGATGCCAATGCTGAGGGGTGCAAAGGCCAGCTTAGGTAGGTGGACACTGACCTGTAGGCAGAGTGCACAACACACAGGGACCCCTGCATCCCTGCATGCTGAACAGCAGGGAAGTGTACCATGGAGCATAGCCCCACTGCAGCACAGTAGCTGATAGGGGCACAGGACACTGTAGACACAGAACTTGAGTGTGACCATGGTGCACAGCACAGCCTTGAAGCACTGCGACTGTGGGCAGACAGTGGCACTACAGTACTGGTACAAACCACCCACAGACAAGTAGCAACTGCCGCAGGTGTGGCCCACGGAGTGTGATGTGCAAACGAAGTGCAATCACACTCGCATGCCTGAGCTGGAACCAAAGCCGGTCATGTTGCACAGTTCTCTGGCACAATGGAGGACAGCGTGGAAGCCATGGAGGGGCCAGGGTGCTCAACTGCAACCCCAACAACATGGACAATCTTTGAGGTGGTACCATCCAGTAAGGGAAAGTCCAAGCTAAATGTGAATGGCTTCCTCCTGGTCCATGAATGGACCTGCAATGAGACAGTGTACTGTTTTTTTAACATATCATATTTTTCACCTGCTGTGGCACACACTCCGGCTTGGGGCATCCAGCAACCAGCTCCACCCACCTGGAGAGCTGGGTAGCTCAAACTGCACCCAGGAGGATCAGGGACGTCCATCATGCCATCTTGCTGGAGAGCTCCCCCTCTGCCTCTACCAGCCAGGACAGCCCCAGACCCTCCTCAACAGGACTCCACCAAAGTCCTCTGGGTGGCTCAGAGCACAGCCATCAAGCTGAAAGGTCATGCCCAGCCAGTTTCCTTCGATTGGCCCCAGTAGCACGGATGTGCAATGAAGTCCAGGAGCAACATACCAACATCTGCCGTGCTCCCCATCTAGTGTCACTGACACTAGTAGTGTCCCTGAGCATCCCCAGGGGGCTGCTACAGCACAGTAAAATTCCCCAGCCCACCCCAGGACTGGGAAAGCAGTCTATGGATGTTCAATCCCAGTCATCCCCTGCTGACCCACGACAGTCTAGGCTCAATCCTGAATCCGGGTCACTGGCATGGCACAAGGTATGGCATCCAGTGCCTCAACCCTCAGCACCACTGGGACAGCCTGAGACAGTGTAACGGTGCTGCCAGCACCATAAGTCCAAATCCTGCCTCGGCCAGGCCATCACACTCCTCCAGGATGGCCAGCACCACCTAAAGAAAAGAATGAGCACAGTCATGCTCTGAGGTGACAGATGCTCTACCAGCACAGGTGTTGGCTGGCATCAAGTGGAAGGCACACAGCACCATGGCTAGCCCATCAGCTACTGCAGAGGAGGCAACTGCAATGACCACTGAGCTGTGGCAACAGTTGCCAAGCCAGAGGGCCCTGCTGCAGACTGTGAACAGGACCTGCCGCAAGGACCTCTCATCAGAACCAGTGACACTGGCTGACCTCTCTATCCCCAACCAGCTACAGACTGTGACTGGATGGCCATGGTACAGCAGGATCATCAGCAGCACCACCCACCAGGTCCTTCTACTCACCATAGAGGACAACATCCGGGACCTAGCACAGGCACCCTTCTGGATGATGGATGGTACGTTCAAGACTGTGCCACACCTGTTCACTCATTATACACCATCCATGCACCCATGGGGACGGGCCCTAACAACCTCATCATGTCATTGGTGTATACACTGATGACGACAAAGAGCCTGCAGTGTCACTGCACCTTGTTCCAGGAGCTGAATAAATATGCCAGTATACAGTCCTGCACCCTTAAACCACCTACGATCATCACTGACTTTGAGCAGGCTGTGATCAATGCCTGTAAGATGTAATTTCCACAAACCATAAACAAGGGATGCCTGTTCCACTTTGGGTAGATTGTGTGGCGGAAGGTCCAGAGCTTTGGCCTTGCACCACAATACAGAAGTGACTCAGACTTCAGCCTGAAGATCCATGAACTCGTGGCCCTTGCACATCTCCTGGCACAGGACAGTCCAGCAGCATTCAGCCTCCGGAAGTCAACCATTCCGCCCAATGCCACCACACTCTTCTTTTGTTTCGAGCAGACACATGTGCTGGGCAGGATATGGCTGTACAGTAGGGTGACCAAGGTGCCCACGACATACGACCACATTTTCCCACTCAGCTGTGGTTGGTTGTGGATCTCAACAAGCGAGGTATACCGTAGACTCAAAGCAATGTCGAGACCTGGCACTGCCATCTCCATGCCCTGCTCAGGAAGGTGCATGTAAGGGTCATGACAATGCTAGCAGAACTCCACAGTGAACAGCAATGGCCCTATGTCACCAGGGAAGACATTTGTTGTGGACTGCCATGGACACCACCCAAGAAGAGCTATGAGGAGTGGATAAGGATGGTACTAGCATCCAAGGACAAGGGCAAGCTGCTGAAGTTCTTCTGTGGCATGGCATCCAACACCACCCTGTAGGGTTTCCATGGTGACTTGGCACCTGACAGTTGTACACTCACAGTACACATCATGCACAGCCACCAGGTTGCCACTGTGGCTCCCTACTGTTGAATAAAGTTTCACCCCCACATTTAACATGCACCCCAACCTGGTGGTGATATCTCATCACAACACTGCTGGGTATCACCAAGCAGCCCACTGCACACTGCCACATCTGCACTCTGTGTCACATGTCGCACAAGTCTGAAGCTGTGTGAGTGCCCACCAATCCTTCCAGCTGTGCAACTGTGTGGTAACAGCATTCCCACAATGGGCCCTTGTGGAACCCCCCACAACACACCTGGCAGCCTTCATGCCACAGTGGGCTCCTGTGGCACAGGTCCCCAAACACCTCCAGACTTTTTTCTGTGTTGTTACTGCAGGCCCATAGTGGGCTAACATGACACGGCCACATGCGCACATTGCACGGTTGGTGCGATGAAATGCTGCTCTGTGTCCTGGCATCCACATGTGGTGTTGCTGTGGACCATTTCCTGGTGCAGCTATCCATGCTCTTGCTGTACCACTCTGCTGTGTGCCTGCAGTGTCATGCATGCACCGACCTACAGGCATGTATTCCAATTCCTTCATGCATGCCCAGTTGGCTGGCTGTCAGCTGACATAATCATGCATGCAGGAATGCAAGGACAATCCACCATGCTGCCTGGGATGGCTGGTCAACACATTGGGGCATGCACGGCTATTTGTTTCATCCCTGTCTCACGGATGGTGAGACAGTCATCCTTACCAGGGGGTCCGTGATCAGGTCAGTGTGTCCTCAGAGGGTGCACCACATAGGGGGTGGGTGTTTTTACATCATCCGTGCTGTTCAGTAGTGTCTCAGGTCCTGGGATGGGTGGCATAGGTCGGGATCGGGTGCTTCATGTGTTTGTGGAAAATCCACTCAACAGCCACACAGCATCCCAACCTCCTCTGGCCTGACATGTGTCAGGCACTGTCCTAGTCAGGCCACTGTGTGTTGGGCTGCTGGGGCTGTTGGGTTGTTGTGTGTGGGATGCAGCATGTCAGACTAATAAGCGTTGGGATTATAAAAGGGTACCTAGCAGGACAGGGTTTTCTATGTGCAAGCAGAGTGGTCAGTGGTGGGATGGGCAACTGGTATCTGGGCAAGATGGGTACTGTGGGTGGGTCCAGCTGCAGAAAGAGTTGTTATCTAGAGAGTGCTGGTCCAGCTCTAAGGAGGGTGCTTTGTTTGGTGAGACTGGGAGGTTGGTCCAGCTGCAGGGAGGTGGTCTACTGAGGTGGGGAGGCAGGTATGGGGGGTTCCATCTGCAGGGGGATCATGTCGGAGGGTAGGAAGGATGGCCTGGAGCAGCCAGCTACAGGGTGGGTGATAGTAGATGGGGAGAGGCTGGTTTGGGGCTTGTAGGGTGGACTAGCTGCAGGCAAGGTACACTACTTGAGAGAGGTCTATTGGGATGTTGATATGATTGTCCAGCTGGGTGGTCATCTGGGCAGGGGGTGTTCAAGATGTGAGTGGCCATGGGAGGTGCAGGCCCAAAGGGCTGTACTTGGGAACCCTCACTGAAGTCAAATACTAAATTTAGTATTAAAGCATTCATTAATTTGCCTTCAAAGACTAATTTTAGTCATTTTTAATAATCTTTAATCATCATTCAAAAATACAACTGCTAAGAATACTAAATTCTAAGAAGTATTTCAGCAGACTAGTTGTTCAAGAGTAAGTTATTGCTAAATGAGGATTAGAAATAGATCTGCACTGCTCTTAAAAGTACAATTTCTTTTAATACAACTGAATCATAAATGAAGATTACAGTCAGCGGAGTAGTTTTAAGATTTAAATTAGCCAAGGCTGGGTACATTATGTGCATTTCAGTTCTACTAAGCAAGGAGACAGACAAAACAACCAGCAACACCAATGAATTTTACAGAAGGTAAGCAATAATAAAATCTGGATTTTTACCTGGAAATAATATGGTGCAAAAAAGTTGGCAGTGTCCATTTAAAAGTCTATTCTAAACTTCATCTCCCATAAGTCTACTCAGTCAGAGGCCTACATTTCCCAGCTGTCTTCCTGTCTGTGTCCAATGTGATGAAACTGCATGAGTGCTCTGTGGTCTCCATTTTTGAACAACTGAGGTTTCCTACAGCTAAGATTTACATGTTAAGGTAAGAGCTTATGTTTAAAAAGTACATCTTTTTAACTCCCTAAAATGTTAAATACACTAAAGGAATTATCACTCAGGTGTTTTTTTTTCAAAATGAAATGCTGTGCAAGTTTAACTGTCAATGTTTTGTCTTGAAAACATTTTCTCTTCTCTGAACTCTTGGCTAAACTTTGAAATACACATTTTATTTTCAATCAACCCCCCAAAGTGTTTAGGATGCATTGTGCCTCTAGATTACTTTTTATTTGTAGAATATTTGCTGATTTAGTTACTTTAAAGTAGTGTTGGTGTGGTGGGGGCAGGAGAATGAACAGCAGGAAGATTGTATACCTGAGCAACTTCAGAATGCATAGAGAAAAGATTACAACTTTTTTAATTTGAGAAACTCTGGAGTTACCCTAAAGGAAGAATTATTTACGGCAGATATTTGAGTGTGTTTGTGGGGGAACTGTTTTTTTTGCATTTAATATTTGTCTTTAACAGTTGCATGTGTTAATCCATTTTGTAATCTGGGGATCAGTGTATTTTTTTCTTCTTTTGCTGAAGACTGCATTATTTTATATTTTATGTTTATTTTATTTTGTTTTTGTTGACCGGCTAAGTGCACTAGACAGATTCTTGCCTATTTTCAGGCACAACCCGGAGGGAGAGGAATACAGATGAAAGCCAACTGACCTTGAACCAGATTAAGCTGTTGGTGGTATTTTTAGTGAATTGGGGGAATATGGCCAGGGCACTGGAGAAAATTTCCCTGCTTTTTTAGAGAAGTACCATGGGATCTTTAACATCCACCTGAACTACCACCAGAACAGGCAGATGGAACCTTCAGTTTAATGTCTAATCTGAAAGACAGTGCCTCAGGAGTGTAGCCATTCCCCTCATGCTGCACTACAGCATCAGTATTGGGATATTAACATAAGTGCCTGGTATGGGAATAGAACCCACTGCCTTCTGATCTCCCAGCCTTGGAGGTGAGTGTGCTACCTGCTGATACACTGACATTGCAAATGCAATATGTTTGTGTCACATATTATTATTATTATTATTTTTTGTAATCCTATGCTGAGAAGTATGGGGTCCATGGTTGAGGAAGGATGATTGGGGGAGTCTAGGTGTAGGGAGGTTCTACTCTGGATGGTGGGTGTGTCCAGCTTTTGGAAAGGGTGTCCAGCTCTGGGGAGGTTACTCAACCTGCAGAGGGGAGGGTGGCTGGTCTGCGGGTGGGAATGAACCCCGGGGTCCAGCTGCAGGGAGGATTGTCTGCTGGGGGATGCTAGTCCAGGGCATGAAAGAGTGAGCCAGCAGCAGAGAGGGTAGCTGGTGGTGGTGGTGGGGCCAGTTCAAGGTTGGAAGTGAGGTCTAGCTGCAGGGTGGGTGGATCGATGGTGAGGCTGGTATGGGGCTTCTGGTGGATCTAGCTGTAGGTTAAGTGGTTAGGTGGGGGACTGCTGCTCTATGGGCTTGGAGGGACAGCTTCAGATATGTGGTCTGTTTAGAGTGGAGGTTTGGGGTGGTGCTCCAGCTACATGGAGGTTGTATAGAATGTAGTTGGAGGCTGGTCTAGATGTAGAGAGGGTGGCTGGCTGGGTAAGCGGCTGACCCGGAGCCTGTGTGGTGCTCTAGCTCCAGTGCTCATTATGTGAAAGGCTGGGGCTAGAAGGGTTGTTCAGCTGCATGGAGGATAGTCTGGTGCCTGGAAGGGTGATCTAGCAGAGAGGAGGGTGGTTGACTATTTTTGGGGGGGTGCAAGGTTAAAGAGATTGATCAGCCTAGGAGGGATCCAAAGTGGTAAAATTAATTAGAAACTGGTTAACATGTGTGCCATTCAGCTTAACGGTAGCACTATGACCTGCGTCAGAGGTGACCTTAGTTCAAGAATGAGCTTGCGTCAGGAGCTCTCTGGGGAGAGAAGGAGGATCAACTGTTATACAAGAGGCTCTCTTCTGGGGAAGGAGGACAGCCAGCTCAGCTGTAGTACTGCCAACTGAGTGACCATAAGTGGTAGTACAGGTGGGAGCAGCCCATGTGTGGGTAGACATTGACTGGTGCTGTGCCACACAAGTCTGTGCACGTGTTTGTGCACCCTTGCCGCTTATGTCCTAGGGGATGGAAGAACATGTAAATGTATCCTGACTACCTAGGAAGCTGCTCCACATATTGGATTCATTCTGTGGTGGAACAAGTCCTGGCAGATGCCAGAGTGATGGTGTTGTGGTAGCTGAACAGAAGGGGGGCGACCAGAAATGCAGGTTGGAAAATGGAGTAGTAGTTGGGGGTGGGGGTTAAGGTGTCAGAGGGTGATGGTTAATGGCATTTATTACAGTGACGGGACAGTGAGCAGCTCAGTTCAGTACTGGCGCAGATCCTCTTCAGTGTCTTAATAAGTGACATTGCAGAAAAACTGGCAAAGAAGGGAATGCCTTTTCGTAGACAATGCCAACATTTGTACGGTGGGAATTAAGAAAGAAGCAGAGAGCATGCACATGCCTCTTGGAGAAACTCAAAACGTGGTCAAGATTGGGGCAGTTGGGGTTCAATGACAAAGTGCAGAATTGTGCACCTAGGGCATAGGAAACCAGGAGCTGCTTTATAGGGTTGGTACTGATGATCACTAAGCTGAGGGGGGGACCTTGGAGTTATTATGATCTTAAAGAATTGTTGTTATTGCCCTGCACCATATCTATTGGTGCTTTTTGTTGTTGTATATCTTCGGTGAAGTTAATATGTCCCCAAATTTATAAGCCATTAAAAAGTTCTGTCCCTCATAAAAATATACAAACTGGGTCCCAAGGACGTCCTGTTTTTTTTTTTTATTTTTCTGCTGCACAAGCTCCACCCCCATGCTCACTAGCAGGATGACGAGATGCCAGTAAGGGCGTGGGGGAGCACTCCATTATATGTAATGGGCGGCAGCATTTCTATTGATTTTTAAACTATATAGTGGCTACATGGAAATAAAATGTGGGCACTGTTCAACTAACAAGGGCCTTGTTATTTGACTGATGCCCACGTTTCATTTCCAGGTGGTCACTAAATCATTTAAAATCAATAGAAAAGCTGCCGCCCATTACAGATAAAGATGAGCACCCCCGCACTCTCACTGTCATCTCATCATCCTACTAGAGAGTGTAGAAGCGGATCTGGGGTGGCAGCAAGCAACTGGGAAGTTCTTGGGACCTGGTTTGTATATTTTTGTGAAGGACAGAACTTTTTAACTGCTTAAAAATTTGGGGTCATATTAACTTCATTGAGGTCCTCTGGCAGCAAGGCACTGATGGATATGGTGCAGGGGCCGACTCAGTTAGCTTGGTGAGTCTCTTTAAAGTTGCTGGGCTGTGTGACAAAGCAGTGGGTAGGGCTAGAAGGATGCTGGGGCTGCATAGAGAGGGGGTATCTTCAGCAGGAAGCGGGAGGTGGTGGTGTTGCAAGTAATCCCTTATTAGTGAGATCCAACTAAGGCTCCATCCACACTGCACCTCTCAGACCCCGTAACAGATAGAAACCGTTACAACCGTGGAGTGGTACAGTGTGTCCACACTGCTGCGGTGTCCATTTCGGGACCGGCACCACCGCTCCATATTTCGGAAGCTGAGCAACCGTTACCATGGCACCCGATCCCACAATGCAGCTCATGCTGCACTAGGAGACCAGTGCCACGTGTCCACACTATGCCTAGTAATGTTACCGAGGCATAACCGGTTTCATATCCATTGTTGAAACCACCTCATGTGGTTTCAACAACGTTACGAAGTTCCTTCTGTAACGTTACAGGTGTAAAAGTAAACCATTGCGATAATGGTTTGGGCACTCTGTAACGTTACAGTGGGGTAGTGTGGACAGGGCCTAAGAGTCCTGTGTCCAGGTTTGGAGGCTGCACCACAGAAAGGCCATAGGGTGAAGGCAGTATAAAGGGCAACTAAAATTGTACATGGGCTGTGGCAAAAGCCCTGTGAGGAGACTGGGATCTCAACATATAAACCCTGAAAGAGAGGGGACATGATGGAGGCCCACAAGTACCTTACAAGGATGAACAGGGTGCTGGGGGGGGCTCCTTCAAATAGGAAAAAGGACCATGGGACACGATGAAGCTTATGGTGGGGTAAGATGGATGTGAGGAATTACTACTTCACTGAAAGGGTAGTAGACACCTGGAACAGACTGACAGCATTATAGTGTTGGAGGTCAGGAGTGAAATGTGGTGGGGGGCTTAAAACATGTGTGGTATATAGACATAGGGAAATCTCAGTAAATAAGCAGGGAAGAAGGAGGGTCATATGGGCCACAAGAGACCATTTAAAGTTTACAGAGAAGGACTTCACAGGAGCCTATGGTTGCAGTTGTAGCGAGGTCTGGAAACTCCAGCAGAAGTGTGACTTACAGTGAGGGCTCATCAGCAGTGGGGTTTGCGAGCAAGCAGTTTAAGGAAAAAAATATGACAGTTTCTATGTGCTGGGAGAGCTCTGGTGGCAGTTGTAGCGAGGTGGGGAAACCAGAGTGGAAGAGTAAGAGTGAGGGCTTATCAGTTTTTGAGGAAGCAGTGTAAAAAAAAAGAAAATTCTGGTTTTTATATCGAGAGGTGTCGCGAGGACACGGCAAAAGAATGCAGAGGAGTGCGACAGCTTGGAGCAGCCAGTTGAAAAAGGTTTGGTAGAAAAGCAAAAAAAAAAAATTTAAACAGAAACAAATGCTCACTGTACGATAGTGGGAAGAATGGGGAGAAGTATGACTAAATGCGCTGTGGCGTGGCTGAGGGACGGTCAACCTGGAAGAAACAAAACTAAAAGCAAGATACCAGTAAGCAGTGTCAAACAATGGGGGTGAGGGATGGGGATATGTGACGCAGTCCACTATGCACATTAATCGAGGATGACGTAATAAATATATGTGTAAATGCAAGATTCTGCATGTATACACGTACATGCTCGGATAAAATGGATGTATCACACTCCATTTATGTCCACTCCTATTGCATAAATTTACTTAATATTTATAACCCATCAGGGCTCTTTCTCTTTAGTGCTCTGTGTTTTTAATTGTGAGCTGTTCTGGACCTTATGCTGTTCTTCCTCCCCCCCCCAAATACTTTTGTTAGCCCCTGGTACTTTGACATTAGCTGCTGTGCGACTCTATTGTATGCAGTGCTTGCTGCTTTCATGGTCCCATCAGGGAGCCCACTGATTTCCCTGTTTGCCTCCCACCCACAGCTACTTTAAGTCAAGTTCAGGCATTGCCCTTCAGCTGCACTGTGGATTTTCCTTTGTGGTCCCTATCTTGTGCATTTGCTCTCCCAGTCCCTTTCTACCAGGCCCTCAGGGCACCTACAGTCTGCCACCATGTGGCTTAGATAAAGGTTCCTGCCACCTACTGCTGGCTGCCCACCCTCCAGACCCTCTTTCCGTGGGGGCTCTTCACATGCTACTTTGTGGCTGATGGGTAGAGGGAGACATATTTGCTCTAGTCTCTTCCCCCTCCCAAAAATATACCATCTTCATTCCCACACACATGGAGCAGGTTACAGCCTGAGCTCTGTGGGCTGAATCATAGACACATAGACCTTGATGGCAGATATGACTGCTTGGCCCACTCAGTCAGCCCATTTCCTACCTAGTGGATAAGCTGCAGATCCTAGTTATCCAACAGCTGACTTCCTCCTACCCACCAATAGAACTGGTTCACGTCTGTCCCATGTATTCTTGAAGTCCCCCACTATTTTTGACCCCACAACCTCCTTAGGAAGGCCATTCCATGTGTTCACCACCATCTCTGTGAAAAAATACTTCCCATCATGTTGCCCCTGAGCCATCCCCTCTATCTTCAAATTTGGCCCCTTGTTCTTGCACATCTATTTTTCTGAAAGATGCTACTCTTTTGGACTTTGTTGATTCTCTTGAGGTGCTTGAAATTTTCGGTCCTGTCTCTCCGGCCCTTTTCCTCAAGGGCATACATATTCAGCTCGTCTGTCTTTGTATGGCTTCTGGTGCAGACCCTTCATTATTTTAGTTGCCCTCCTCTGGATTGGCAGTTGAAAGTGCCTGCCATTACTGTCACTGTAGTTCAGTAGCACTAAACTGGCTGCCTAGCAACAACCGCAACATTTCTGGTCAGCAGTTTTCTGAACAGCCTCCTGCCTGCTACATACAGTCTGGGCCCAAGGACATCACTCCCCCCCCACATTAGGTTCCAGAGGAAGATAGTATAAAAAAAAATTGCCACTGTCCATGAGGGAGTGACCCATTATATCACCAGAGCTATACCTTTCAAACCACTGGCCTCCTGGGACAACTCAAGACTCCTTGAACCACCAGTGTCCCCTTTTAAATAATATAGGGGCCACTAGCCCAAATGCATTCCCACCTGCCCATCTGGACTACTACTTAAATTTATTGGCTACCTGCATGTCACCTAGGGGTGCTAAGGGGGGTTTTGCTGAGTCCCAAATACCACTTTATTCTCTGTTCTTAGCTGTCTGCATTTTTTATTCCATCTCTAGTTTCCTTACTTTGGCCTAGTTTGTCTTTTCCTCTGAAACTTCTCTTCCTTACTCCCTGTGCTATATACCATTTTTATCTCTCTACTCTTGCTACTATAACTTCACCATACTGATCTATTTTTCCTTTATTCCTACAGGTCTGGTCAAACATACCAATCAGATAAGTACCTTTGTTTAATTCTAATACTCTAATCTCTCCTCTAGCACCTCCCGACCCTTTGTGTGCTCTTCAACCTTCTCTGTTCTTCCCTTTCAGGTCCTACCAGAATACCCCAAACCAAGGACACCCCCAACTATGGACTCCCCTACTCTGATGGAACAGATAAGTCCTAATTACTTAACTGCCTTAGAATCATAGAAATCTGGTGACAGAAAAGGACCATTTTGGCCAGTCGAGTCTGCCCCTACCCCCACCCCCAATCATCATCTTTGTCAAGAGACACCCACTCTGCCCACTGGTCAGCTCCTGGTGTCTGTCCCATGCCCCCTTGAATTCTTTCACCATTTTTGCGCACACCACCTCTTCTGGTAATCAGTTCCTGGACTCCACCACCTTCTCAGTGATGTAATGCCACCTCACATTGCCCCTAAACCTTCCTTTTTCTAATCTTAGTTTATGATCCCTAGTTCTAGAACTTATTTTCCTTACAAATAAGCTTACTAGTCTCCAGTGGGTACAGATCAGATTCCCTCCACCTCTCCTCATAGGGCTGCCTGTGCATAGTGTGCACCATTTTGGTTGCCCTAGTGTGAACCCTTTCAATCCTGTCTTATATCCTTGTGTAGGTGAGGCCTCCAGAACTAGACCCCAAACTCAATGTGAGGCCTCACCATGGATTTATAAAGGCCCAGCAGCCCCTCCCTTTTCCTGTTTTATACCCCTCCATATGCACACAGCATTCTATTCACTTTGCCGACTACTGTGCTGCACTGGTTCTCCGCGCCTTCAGGTTATTCTGAAATTATAATCCCCAGATCTCTGTCCTGCTGAGTTTCCTTACCCCCTGTGTAAATGGTTTGCGGTTATTACACCCATGTGATTACTGTGCAATTTTTGACATTAAATTTCAGCTGCCAAGTTTCCGACCACCTCTCCAGAATCTTTAGGCCCTCCCTCACTGCCTCCACCTCCCCTACCAGGGTGTCTACTCTAATGCAGCTCTTCGTATCATCTACAAATAGGCACACCTTCCACTGCAGTTCCTCCGCTATATCAAACATACTAAAAGCCATCAGAATAGGCCGGATGGTCTGTTGTGTCTGCTCGGTAGTCATCCTTCTAATGGGTTCTTTCTTTCCCACCCAGCTCCAGAGAGGGTCATCCTCTTCTTCAGTTTACCCTTGAACCTGTCCCACTCCCTCTTCAAGCCCTCCACTGTGCCCTCCTCCACCAGACTCCTGGACAGTGCATTCCAGGGCTCCACCACCCTCTCAATGAAGTAAGGTCTCCTGCATCCCCTGTAATTTCCCTCCTGTAGCTTCCACTCATGTCACCTGGTTGTTTCCCACCTTCTTTAGTCTGAACATCTCTTTGGCACCGCCTCATTTATTCCTTTACATATTTGAAGACTTTGGCCATGTCCCCTGCTTTCCTCTCCTCCAGCTAGTACAGCCAAGCTCTTCCAGCCTTTCCTCATAGGGCCTTCCTCCCATGCTCTAAAGCATCCTGGTTGCCCTCCTTGGACACTCTCCAGCAGTGTTAGTCATCCTTGAGGTGAGGTCTCCAGGAACTGCATGCAGTACTCGAGATGTGGTCTGACCAAGACATTATACAGAGGGAGGATCACCTCCCTCTTCCTGGATGTAATCCCCCTGGCTATGCAGTATCCGGTTTGCTTTGGCCACAGTTCTTCTGCAATTTTTAGTGTTGTTCATTCTGACATCTACTACCACCCCTAGATCCCGCTCACTCGTTGTGGCTTGCAGTATGACACCCCCGGATGTATACATAGCCCAGGTTTCTGACCCTTGGATGCAGCATCCAACATTTCCCTGCATTAAACCTCAGTCCCCACCTCCTTGACCACCCCTCCAGGGTATCCAGGTCCCTCTGGACTGTCTCTCTCGCTTCGTCTCCATCCGCCAATGCTCCCAGTTTTAAGTAATCTGCAAAGAGACTCATCCTACTCTTAACCGCCCTCCCCATATCGAAGACATAGGCATTGAACAGGAGTGGCCCCAGTACCGAACCTTGGGGGACCCCACTGGTAACCTTCATGGAGTAGGAGGAGACTACCCACCACTACCCTCTGTATTTGCCCTGTTAGCCAATTTTCTACCCATCTGAGCAACTGTCCTCTCACCCCCACCCCCTCCAATCTGAGCAACTGTCCTCCCACACCCAGCTTTAATAGCAGCCCATTTTGGGGTTCCGAATCAAATGCCTTACTGAAATCCAGGTATAGGATGTCCTCTAGTCTATGCCGGTCCAGGGTCCCAGTCATAAAAATCTATGGGGCTGGTCTAACACGATCTCTGCGGGATGAAACCATGATGTTTGTCATCCAGTTGCCCCAACCTTTCCAGCTGCTTCCTGAGCCTATCCTTGATAATGCTCTCCATTACTTTGGCCACCACAGACTTTAGGCTGACAAGCCTATAATTCCTCATCTCCTCTCTAGACTCCCCCATTAGTGGATAGGCACCACATGAGCCACCCTCCAGTCTTGAAGCACCCATCCTGTTAGCAGAGAGGTGTTAGAGTGCTGCCAGTGGTGCTGCAAGCTCATCGGCCAATTCCTTCATAACCCTCGGATGCAACCAATCTGGCCCTGGTGCCTTATCAGTTTTTAGTGTCCGAAGGGCCTCCTTCACCCTTTCCACTGTGATTTCTCCCTCTCTCCCAGCCCACCCCCTCATTTAACCACCCATCCCCTTCTAGACTTGGCCCAGCCTGTACCCCAACTTCTTTCAGTCCTCTCAACTCCATCTGACCTCTCGACTCTGCTGGCTCCCCTTCCTTCCCATTGGGCTGGAGGGATCCCCTGCCTTCCTCCGTAAATATCACGGCAAAGTACTCAGTTAGCACCTCTGCCTGATTTCCCCTGCCTCCTGAGTCCATCCCTCCTCAGTCCTAATCATGCTGATCCGTGCCCTCCCTTTTCTCTTCTCCCTTGTGTATCTATAGAATCCCTTTTCCCCCTTCAGATATCCCTAGCCAGATTTTGCTCCCTCCTCACCTTGGCTCCCCTCACCACTGTGGTGACCCTTCCAGCCATCAACTCATACCCCTCTCCCTATCCCCTCTAGAGCACTTAAAACATGCATAGGCAGCCTTTTTATCCATCACTGCCTCCTGCACCTCCCTGGTCCACCAACACAGCTTGTTGGCTCTATCATGCTTACACCTCACCTTTGTACAGGAGTTAGTAGTCTCCTGCACCCCCCCTTCTTAATGGCCTCCCACAAGCTGCCAGCATCCATGTACGGCCTAATCTTGTCCAAGCTCCCCTGTAGAATCCTGCCCATGCCCACGAAGTCCGTTCCCCTGAAGTCCACTACTACTGTATTAGAATGGTTATCCTCCCCCCCAGATACAACAGAAACCAGACTGTAGTGTGATCACCACCTGCCAGCGGGCTGCACACCTCCAGGCTCTTTATCTGGTCACTGTCTGCTAGGACACAATCCAGAATCTGCTCCTCCCTAGTAGGTTCCCCCACCTGCTGGACCAGGAAGGCATATTGGAACATATCCATCAGTCTCTGTTCCCTGGCCACAGAGGATGCCATAGTGTTCCAGTCTGTCCGCAGCATATTAAGTTCACCCATGATCACCATTATACCCTTTCCACGGTCACAGTGCCCTTTGATGTTCTCAACTAGTTTGTCCTCCAGGGCCTCTTCCATCGTTGGGAGTTCTATACACCACCCCTATTTTCAATCTTTTAACTCCCCTCTTTTGTAGGGTTACCCAGATCTCCTCCACCTCCCCCTACAGCCTCATCCACTCCACTAACCGCTAAGTCATTTTTGACTATCAGCGCTACACCCCCTCCTCTTCCCTCTCCTCTATCCTTCCTGAATATTTTGTAGCCCACCAAATTTAGGTCCCAGTCATTTTTCTGAGTGGCCCATGTCTCAGTAATTGCTGCCGCATCCACTGATCCCTCATCCAGCATCACCTGGAGCTTGGGCATTTTGTTGCCCATGCTCCTAGCATTGATCAGGGCTGTCCTCCATCCTGACCCCTCTCCCTCCTCCAGTCATCTCGACCCTGAGCAGTCCCTAGATGCCCTTTCTTGCACAGCTCTGGATGGATTTAGATCGCAGTTACCTGCCTTATTTTCATGCCCTGGACCTGGACCCTCGAGCAGTCCTCCTGGAGCCACTCTTTTACTTAACCCCCCCTTTACAAGTTTAAACTCCACCTCTCGACTAGGAATCCAGCAAGATTTAGTTTCAAGATCTCCCTTCCCTCCAAGTTGAAGTGCAACCTTTCCCTGGCATATAACCCCTTGTCCTCCCATGTATCCCCCAGTCCCTCACCAGCCCATACCCTTCTGCCCTGCACCAGTCCCTGAGCCACTGGTTCACACCTGTACGTTTATGTTTGGTCTCCCTTGACACCCTAGGTACTGGCAGAATCTCAAAGAAGGAGATTGCACTTCTATAGTGTGGTAAACCCTGGCAAGTTCTCAGAATCTTGCCTGGATTTCTAGTTCACTGTTCCCTGCTAAGTCATTTGTTCCCAGATGTTTCGGCCTGGGGATTACCCGCATTCTAATACTATCGAGTATAGCTGGAATTTGGCCTTGTGTACGGCTAGGCCTGGGATACATTTAGCCTTGACTGGGCTGCTTTTCCCTTCCCCGCCCCCTCCCACTAGATGCCCCAGGTCATGAAGTCACCCAGCAGGATCACCTTCTCCACCCCCCTACTTTACTGGCCCGTTAGATTCCATCCAGGCTCTTCCTTCTGTCATCAACCCTTACCCTACTTCTCTTGTCCCCCTCATCCTGGGGATCACAAGCCTGTGCTTGCCCTACCATGCTCATTCTTCTACCTGCATCTCCCAGCTTGCTCCTTGCCCCTCCAACCTCCTGGGTGGCACAGATTGCCCCCCACCCAGATCTCCCTGGACTCTTTCTGGGCTGGTATCCTCAGATCCCCCACCCAGGCTCCCTTCTACTGCTTCCCTCCTTGCCTCCCCCCCAAGTTCTGTATCCTTCACCCCATCTGCTGTGTTTCTCCTATCCCCGCCTCCCCCACCTCATCTGATTTCTCCCGCCTGAAGCTGGCCTATCTTGTAGAATATTCCTTATCCTTGGTTGACTTCCCAACCTGGATGCTTGCCCAACCCTAGTCCCCTCCTCCCACCCTGGCTTCACTCTGCACTCCCCTTCCTCCCCACCTCCCTCACACCTAGGCTAATGTCTCTTCCCCTCTTCTGTGATCTGGCTCTCTCCTGCCCCATCTCCCCAGCTTACTGACCAAACCCTCCGCCTGCCTGCCCTCCTCCCGCCTCTCCACCTCATCTCCCATATACAGCAAGGCGGAATAGATTAGTGATGTGATGCTTGCCCCGATCTGCTCCTCCTGTCCCCCTCCTTCTGAGCCACATTCCTATGAAGTGATTCCCATTACATTGCTTGTTTCGTGCCCCACCCCTCATGAGTAACCATATGATCCTTGTCTACCTGTTCCTGGGTTATGCCATATTGGCCTCGTGTACTCTCATGAGGTCCTTTCCACACTTTCCTCCCCACCCTCCCGCCTTCCAGCTGCCTTCTGATCCCTCATTCCTCCTAAGACCTGCCAACTGAACACACTGGGCACCCTCTGAACCTCCTTGCCTAATTTAATATTGCTGCCCACACCCTGTACACCAATCATCTCTACCGAAGGTGCCGTCTGGCACCCCAAGTCTACCCTCATTTTAGGTGAGCAATGCAGCCCTCTAACAGAAATAATTCAGTCAGTGTTGCACTAAAACCCAAGCAGTTTGCCCCTTCTGATTACAGCAATTTTCCCTCTTTTTTGAAAGTAGCCAGTTTTCTAGCCCTAGCAATAGATGGTTCACAAGCAAAATTATCCCATCACAACACTAGCCAGCTCAGAGGCCCTAGCAGTAATCAATTCAGACACAGTTTGCCTACTCCCTCAGATGTAGTTGGCATACACAGTAATTTATACAGTCTGCTTCATTATACCCCTTCCTGGTAGTAGTCAGTGTTGCCCAAGCAGCACAGTGTACAGGACCCTTTTCCCCCAATCAATAACAATCCAGCTTTCTAGTGTTCCAGTTCACCCAATCTAGACTTGTCCTCCTCCAGCTCACTCCACCACGACCATTTAATACAGGTCGGGGCCAGGGTGGGTGGTGTGGAACAAAGAACAGCTCTCCTCCTCTGATTGCGACTGGACTATTTGCCTTTCATGGCCAGTCACACAGTCAAAGGTTCGCGCCCTATTCACTGATTGGCCGCTCCTTCCTGAGTCGACGGCTTGCAAAGTTGTGGCTGTTGTGGACCCGGTATGCATTGCCTGTCCCCCGTCAGCAAGAGCTTCCTTGTCTATCACCAATGTGATCCCATCTTCTCCCACTGCCGATGTGGCCCCAGAATGCCTGCCCAGACCACTTCCAGCAACAAGTCCCGGTCTGGAAAGAACAACTCTCCTCCCCTGATTGGAACTCGGCTAATCGTTGCTATAGTTATTAAAAAAGGATGGGTCCCAGCACCAACCCCTGGGGCACACCACTGCCACCCTGGAATGCACCCCATTTGCCTTACCACCACCCTCTGGTTTCAGTCTTTGAACCAGCTCTCCACCCACCTTGTTATTTTCTTTTCCACCCCTAAGCCTTCCAGCTCATTTACCAGCCTTCTATGTGGCAAAGTGTCAAAGGCATAGCTGAAATCTGGGTAGGCCACATCCTCCTCCATCCACCTTCCTTGTTACCCAGTCAAAAAACTCAGTTAAGTTTGTTGGGCACAACCTGTCTCCCATAAAACCAAACTGCCTTGTGTCCTGGAGGCAGTATAGCACATTGGGTAAAGGCTCTGAGCTACAGATCTGGAGACCTGGGTTTGAATCCAACAGTCGTCTAAGTGCATACTGTGTGATTCTGAGCAAGTTACTTAACTTCTTTGTGCTCCAGATTGCATCTGGAAACAAGCTTCAGATTAGTGTGCTACTCTTGGTTAAACAATGTTCCCTTCCCCCACTTCCCCTATAGACCATTGACAACCAGGTGCTCCACTATTCTTTCCTTCAGCAGTATTTCCATTACTTTTCCCACTGTTGTGGTCAGGCTGACCAGTATGTAGTTCCTGCATTCTCCCTGTTAACACTTTTGTATAGTGGAACCACATCAGCCCTTCTGCAATCTCTGGGCATGTCACCAGTTTACAAAGATAGGGTGAACAGGGTAGTCGGAGGCCCTACTTATACCTCCCTTAGCTCCTTCAGTATCCAGGGGTGCATCTATCTGGCCCATAGCCTTATTGCTGCCAGTTCCATGAGGATCCTTTCTTTTGCAACGGGAGCTGTGTCTTTTTCTATGATTTCTCCATCCTTATTAATGCTGGCCCATTTCCTGCCCCTTCCTTTGTAAAAACTGAACAGAAGTATTTGTTCAGTATTTCTTCTTTTTGGCGGTCATCTTTTACCCTCCCTCCATCCACCCTTTTCAGACACTCAATATCTCCCCTTGTCTTCCTTTTCTCCCTGATGTACCTGCATGTAAAAGGTTTTGTCCCTCCTTACCACAATATCCATTGGCTGGCTTGTTTCAAGGGTCCCACATAAGTGTGGGTCTGGTGCCAATGTGCACTTTGCATGTGGAAACATTTTGGTTTGACTGCTGTGTGCTGTAGTGTAGTGGTTATGATGACTGGTTTTGCTGGATTCTGTACTGACAGCTTACAGCAGATCCTGGAGTTCTTTGTGGTGGGAGACTGTCCTACAGTGCATGTTAAGAGTTTATATAGGCTGTCATCTTTGGTTTACTGGCCCCACTGAACTCCCTGAGCTAAATTCCGTCACAGACTGACTTATCCTCTGGAGAAGAGCAGAAGTGGAAAACATCTGATGAGAGATTGCATAGGCTCAAATGTGCACTACAGGCTATTAGAACTTCTATTGCCTGTTGCCAGCTGCAGGGAGTTCTGGGACTGGTTGTGTCTGCGTATATCAGCCTAGAGATGGTCACAGTTGGCCTGCTGCGGTGTGCTATACTGCAATGGATGGTAGTTGGAAATTCCAAATCGGTTGGGGGGGGGCACTTAGGGGAAGGATTAGGAAATACTTCTTCACTGAGAGGGTGATGGACAACTGGAATGGGCTGCTGAGAGAAATGGTGGGAGGGTTCACGAGGGCATGGGATAAGCACAGAGGAAAACTGGCACGGGGGGGACTACAGAAAATGCATAGTGGATATCTAGGCGAACTGGGCAGACTAGGTGGGCTTGCGGTCCCTTTCTGCCATCACATACCTGTGTTCCTGTGTATTCTACAGGCAGATTGGGAAAAGGGAGGAGGGATCCACTACACTACCTGGGAAGCATTCATTGTGCCTTGAATATCTGTTCCTTGGTGTCTTTATCCTACCCTGTGTTGGTTGATGTGTGGAGCAACATGACGACCTACCCCCAAAAAAGATCAGTTCTAGGGGCATGGACAAGGAGTCCTCCTCCTTCCTCCCCCAACCATGACATCCCCTGAGTGACCGAGTCCATTCTAAAAGCCAAGCTGATGGTGTGGTACAGGTCTGGTTCCCCCCCCAACCCACTTTTTTTATTTTAACCTCTACAGAGCCTTCCCAACTGACCCAGCTGATCAGTATTTTTATTTTTCATACTGACCCATTTCCCTTTTATATCTACAGGTCTGACAGGACATTGACTGGGAGTAGGAGGACACTGACCATATGTATCAGATAAGTATTGTTTTTTTGTTTACCCTACATTCTTTGTCATATAATAGTTCATAATGAGCTGCAGATCCTTTGTGAGCCCATTGCTGTTCTTGTTTTACAGGTACGAATGGCTGCTATTGGAGACACTGGGTTGGAGCTGTACCTTGTGCTTTAGAAAGGAGACTATGGGCTGGGGGGGTATGGGATGGGCATCAAGGTTGGGAACTCCAGGGAACACCACACAACTAATTTGCCAAGACTCATGAGGCTCAAACCCTGTTTTTCATTTTCTTGCTATGTGTGCTTTGCATTGGAATGCCTGCATTAATGTAGTGTTTTTGTTTTGCAACAAGTACTGTGTGTGTGTGTGTGTGTGTGTGTGTGTGTGTGTGTGTGTGTGTAATAACCCACTGTAGGGTGTGCGGTCACACTCTGATATACGCACACCTTGATGTGTGTTGTTGCACATGAGGCCGCAGGCCGAGTGCATCAACCACCCAAGCCGTGTGTATATCACTGCGCTTCCACACACCACACAGTGGGTTATCTATCCTACAAAATGGCAAAATTGTTTTGGAGGGGAGTAAAAGTGCAGGTGTGTGGTTGCACTACGATATACGTACAGTCACCTAATGGTGTTTGTCCAATGCGATTGATAATCCCATTATAGATATATATATATATATATATATATATATATATATATATATATAGATATAGATATAGACAGAGAGATACACACACACACACACACACACACACACACACACACATATACATATACATACACACACTTCACTCAAACAGCCCCTTGATACCGAAAATAATTTTCCACACCGTGCATGTGCTCCCAGTCCAAAGAGGCTCTCTTCTCCTTTTGAAGATAAACCTGGAAATACTGGTGAGGACCTGCATATCAGGGAGGCTCCCATACCATTTTCTGCAAACCAGAACGATTGTTGGTCATTCCTTTACCTAAATGTCCACCCCTTCCTTGTGACTTTGAGTCAAACATGGGGTAACAGACTTTAGTACCTCCTGTAGACATAGCCCCCAAGATCTCCATCTTCTTTGGAATTCATAGACGACTTTCTCACTCAGGAACCCTTAAGCAAAGCTTCCTCTGCTGAGGTTGCAGATACTTGCAGATGAATACTGTTTTGTTTTTGTTGAATTTTATGTGACGCCATCTTTAATGCAGCCTAATACACTGAAACAGAACTACAACACTGCTGACAGGAGTGCTACCAAAATCACACTGCACACTGAAGTGCACTACAGGTGTTGATGCAGTGCTAATTAACATAATTCGCACACACTGAAAAAGCAATGCAACACTGCTTCAGGCAGTGTTGAAAACACTACTAATTGCAGTACTTTTGCAGTGTGATTACAGTGCTAATTAACATAATTCGCACACTGAAAAAGCAGTGCAAAACTGCTTAAGGCAGTGTTGCTGACAGAACACTGCTTCAGGCAGTGTTGATGACAAAACACTGCTAATTGCAGTACTTTTGCAGTGTGATTACAGTGCTAATTAACATAATTCGCACACACTGTATCAGCACTGCATGTACACCAAAAGAGACCTGAAGGTGCACTGATTAAACACTGATGGACTGCATTATGAAATGAAGTGTGCAGGAAGTGTACACTGCTACTGTAACACTGAAATAACACCATATAGTGACTGTTTGAACACTTCACTTCCCTCTGCCTGCCACTGACAGTAATCTCTCCAGCCAGGCCAGCATGCTGTTAGCTATCCTCCCACTGACAGTAATCCCATCAACCAGCCTGCTGTTAGCTATCCTGCCACTGACAGCGATCACACCATCCAGTCTGCTGTTACCCATCCTGCCACTGACAATAGTCCCACCAGCCACCCTGCTGTTAGCTATCCTGCCACTGAAAATAATCCCACCCTCCAGCCTGCTGTTAGCCATCCTTCCAGGGCCAGTAATCCCACCAGCCAGCCTGCTGTTAGCCATCCTTCCACTGACAGTAATCCCACCAGCAAGCCTGCTGTTAGCTATCCTGCCACTGAAAATAATCTCACCAGCCAGTCTGCTGTTACCCATCCTGCCACTGACAATTATCCCACCAGCCAGCCTGCTGTTAACTATCCTGCCACTGACAATAATCCCACCAACCAACCTGCTGTTAGCCATCCTGCCAGGGCCAGTAGTCCCACCAGCCAGCCTGCTGTTAGCCATCCTGCCAGGGCCAGTAATCCCACCAGCCAGCCTGCTGTTAGTCATCCTGCCACTGACAGTAGTCCCACCAGCCAGTGTGCTGTTAGCTCTCCTCCCACTGACAGTAATCCCACCAGTAAACCTGCTGTTAGCTATCCTGCCACTGAAAATAATCTCACCAGCCTGTCTGCTGTTACCCATCCTGCCACTGACAATTATCCCACCAGCCAGCCTGCTGTTAACTATCCTGCCACTGACAATAATCCCACCAACCAACCTGCTGTTAGCCATCCTGCCAGGGCCAGTAATCCCACCAGCCAAATTTAAAGCAGCAGTATTTCTTAGTTGGCCAAAAAAATGCCATCCTATTCTTTTTTGTAAAAAATATATTTCTGACATTCTAGAACACTGTCATGCTTCTTTTATTCTCAGTCTTCGCAGATATTGTCAAAAGAGCTTTTACAACTAATGTTGCAATTAATTGATTACTGATGTCATCAAAGATGGTCACCATTCTCATTTTGTTTTCTAAAGATGTTCAATTGAGGATACCCTATTTATTAGGATGGTTTTACATTTTCCTGATCTGGTAAAGAACATAGCACTGTGCCATGATATTAAATTTTTTTTCATGGCATGTGTGGCACAGGACTGTGTAATTTTAAACAGTTAAAAATCATGTATCTTGTCTCAGAAATGATATTCAATGAAAAACAAAATGGGGATCTTAATATTTTTGATAGACAAGTATTAATGCTGAAGAAAACTGTGTAGTCGGGAATATGTTCTGCTGCTATAAATGTGTTTTTCTTTTCCTTTTGTCTTCCCCCCTTTTTAGACAACACAGCACAAGCTACAAAGTAAGGATGTGTCTTCGAGCACCACCACTTGCTGTGGCACCATTGTGCCAGTTCATGGCATGGCCATCAATAATTTGATGGTAAGTAGGTGACATGATTTTTTTTCTGTCCCTGATTTTTAATCTTATCTTTTTCCTTTCACAAGTGAACAGTGACACAGTCACCATGCCAAGTCATGCTAAATTACATCTCTTTTTTCACAGGTGGCAGTTTCTTATCTATCTTCTGTCTGGGGAGCCTTTGTTCCATGGCAGGCCAAGCCATCACCTATGTGATAGGAAGTACTCTTTTAGAAAGTTATTTTCTGTTCTAATTTTTTAATTATGTTTTCCTTTCACAGGTCTACTGTAACACAGGCCAGTAGGGAGCGTACTATAATGTCTAAATAATTTATATTTTGTCTTCCCATCGGGTCTGACAGTGCTACATCATGCCAGAAAGATGAATACCAACTCATTCTATGGCAAGCAAGACTTGCCACCTGTTAATTTCTGTCAGCTCATGTTGATGGGCTCAACCTTACCAAGTAATGGTGCTCAGAGCTTGTCATCCACCAAAACGATACACTTTTCCCCGTAGCCTGGCCTCTGCTGTGCATCCTCACATTAAACAGTCCCCCAACTGACTTTGCTGCCTTATTGTGCAATTCCCAGTTTATTGCACATATGTGAAACTACTTGAAATGAGAGAAACAGGAGAAGACAACAGTTATTAGGATTCTTGCCCTACAACTATGGTCCCTTGATTTGTGGGTAAAAAAAAAAGAATATTTACCTTCACTTACTACACAATAGTCTAAAATCAAATAACCAAGGGCAACACCCAATACAACAGCATCAGTGAATCACCATGATACATCCCTGCAAGGAGAGAAACAGTGACAAGGGATGTTTAGAAAGACAGTGGTTTCAAATACCCATTCACACCCACAGATCCCCGGAAAAACTTACCATAGATGATATGTCAGTACAGCAGCACCAGCTGTTAGCATCAGCAGCATCAAAGTATTTTTGACTTCTGTGAACATTTCTCATTTCTGGGAATCTGGAGAATTTTCAAGACAAGACAGTAAACTTTTGTTTTTCACCACTTTTCTCCTGCATTTTCTCAACAGCAGCAGCAGAATCCAAGTATTTTTTGACTTCTGGGAGTACTTCTCATTTCTGAGCATCCAAAGGATTTTCCAAGACAAGACAGTGAACTTTTGTTTCTCAGCCACTTTTTTCTGTCATTTTTTTAACAGCAGCACCTAGTAGCAGAAAGGCATTTTGGACTTGTGCGTGAGTAATTCTCATTTCTGGACACCCGGCAAACTTTCCAAGACAAGACTGTGAACTTTTGTTTCTCAGCTACTTTGTTTCCTGCATTTTCTCACCTTTTGCTTCTGGGACCCTCTCATGTCCATATTCTTGACAGTTGTTTGCAGTCACATAGCAGCAGCATGAATTTAGCAGCAGCAAATCATTTAGGATTTCTAGATATATTTACAGTATGAACTACGGTGTGACGGCATGATGTAGCAGCCCGCCCAATTTTTTACCACACTTGAGAACAATTCAGGAAGAAGAGAATTTATGCAAACTGTGATTTTGGCACACTTCATATTAAATGAATAGCACAACATAACAGTATTGGGGCATGCTACTAACACAGAGCATAGCAACATGTAATGTTACCTGTAGGACAGTGTGACATATTTGTTCTGGTAGTTGAGAAAAGTGAAGAAAAAGAGTCAGGCACATACAGACATTAATGTTAGACAAGTCATATACTGTAGGCAATAGTTTAGGAAATAAAATAAATTGAAAAAATAGATTTTTTGTGCAATTTAACAACTTTTTTGGGGGATAAACATTAGGAAACTTGCAACCCTGGAAAGAGTATAAAGAGGGTAGGACATTTTTTTAGTATTTTTATACTTTTTTTGTATTTTAATTTTTTATGTGGAAACAAGGGTTAGGACATAAAGGAACAGAAACAGGAAGGAATACATTAATGAAAGAAAGAGATCACATAGACCCACAGCCACTACCATTACCACCCACACCACCATGGCGAACTTTTCCAGGACTGCCAGCAGTTTTCCTGGTTCATGCAAATCACTTTAATGTCCTGCTTGACCTCAGTCAGCTGACGGTGGAGGTGACACACTTCTTCACACACTGAGGCCAGTTCAGCTGCTGTTGCTGCAGGTGGTGGTGTAGGTGCAAATGCTACTTCAACACAAGGAGGAGCTGGAACAACAGGGGGCACCGTTTCTACTTCTGTCTGCCCCCCCCCCAAGGCATGAAACACATGTCACTGTACACCACATCCACAGTCATGTACAGACGGGCCACTCTTCTCCCCATCCCCGCTTGCTGCTTCCACAAGCCTGGCCTCCCACTCCATGTCATTGTGTAGTCTTAAGTGAGTCATCTGTCCTTCAGTGCCAACATGGCTCCCCTTTTTCAGCCTGTGGACCTGCTTGCCACAAACATTGCAAGTGGCCATGCTGTGGTGACTTAGGTCACTTGAGAAAAATGCCTAGACAGTGGAGGTCTTTGAATATGGGAGGTGGCATAGAAGGTAGTGATAATGGACCTAGTTTCTCGGGGAGGAGAAATTGTGCTGATGGTGCTGCAACCACCGGGGGGGGGGGTCATGCTGCTGCTCCTCCTCCTTATAGTCCAGAACTGGATCTGCTGCTGCTGCTTCAGTGGGTCCTGGGCAACTCTGAGGTATGGTTTGGTGTGGCGGGGGGGGGGGGAACCGATCCAACACCTGTGCCTAATTGAGGCAGATGGCACTGGACTTCCACAAAATCTAAGAATGTCCTGCTGCTCCACTAACTTATTTGGGGGCGCTGAAATAAAAAGAATGAAACAGAGAGAAAGAGACAGAAAAAAAGAGGATCAAAAATGACTGAAAATAACATGTACTTAGGGACTGAAGAACAGAATAATAAACAGAAAGAGATTGCAAATTAAGTGAAATCAAACTGTGTTGCTTTTCTAATCTCTCCACATCACACGCAGATCACACAGTCTTCTGCAACTGATAAACTGCACTTCCTTCCTTGGGAAAGGACTATGTGACCTGTAGAAAGCTCTCCCATGTGACCAAGTCTTTTTTTCACTAAACTTCACCTTTGCATTGCAAAGGCAAAGTTTTAAGGTGAAGTTGAAAGGATGAAGTTAGTTTGGACAAAATTCCTATTGATCAGAAAAACTTTGTGAAAGTATCCATGGAGGGGAATTCTATGACTTCACCTAAACTTTGCCTGTGAAATAAAACTTTGCACTGTCTCTAATTCTGACATCATGCATTCCCACCACATTCTGAAACTGTGTTTCAAAGTCACATTTCCACATTGTGTGTCCCCACCACATTCAAGATTGTGCAACCCTGCCCATTGTGAAACTTTTTGTCCTCAGCCACATTCTGAAACATGCATCCTTGCCACATTCAGACACTGTGCACCTCAGCCACATTCCACCATTGTGCATCCCCATCACATTCCGACATTTCTGGGCCCCTCTACATTCTGGAACTGGGCATCCCTGCCTTATTTTGAAATTGTCCAAACCTGCCAAATTCCAGAATTACATAGCTCTGCCACATTTTGAAATTGTGCCTCCAACCACATTGCAAAATTGTGTAATTACCACATTCTAAAATTGCATGTCTGTGTCACATTCCAAGTATGCACATTCCCACTGCATTCAAATGTTGGGCATCCCCACATTTTGAAACTGTGTGTGGCTGGTTTGAAGAAACGCTGCATCAGGAACAAAGGGGTGCTCTCCAAAAGTAACCTAATCAAGACAGTAAAGTAACTGAGCATATTCTCCAAAAATGCTGATACATGAACTTTTGCAGTGCTCAGTTCTTTACTGAGGCAAAGCAAACACAATTTAAAATTCACACCAGCTTTGCACAGAGCAGAACACCTTGCATGTTTTGCAGGGACATTTGTGTTCTCAAAGGCAAACAATGCCTGAGCATGCACCCTTAAAGCAGCAGTGCAATGGAAAATGTTTTTCTTCTCAAAAAAGCTAGTTGAAGCTACAGCTGATAAAATATTAGCATACAGAGCAAATCTGCGTTTATAGGTATCATCTGTACTTCATATTATGAGTGGGTTTTTTTTTTATTATTATTTTTATCTTAACCCTTGCCAGATCTGCAATGCTGTTTCTAAGACAAATGGGGTGGGCATCTTGTTTTCTCGGGAAAAAAAATTAAAACTTTTATAAAACACTTAGATTTTAATAGAACTAGAAACTGTTCCACCGAATAAAACTAGAAGATGGCTGGAATCTTTTATAGTGAAAAAAACAATAGGGTCAAATGTTTGCCCAATTTTCTTGCACTGCTGCTTTAAATATTTACACATTTAAAGGTACAGTACTCTTTTAAAAATCACAAGTGATGGTGAAAGTGACAGTGAAATAATAAACACTTTTTACAAAGGATAAATACATAAAGAAAACTATACACAATTAAAACAATATTCATAATTCAACACTATATTACCTAGTGACTAGCTAGCTTCCTGTTTGAGGACTCAGTATCTCAGTTCCACTTGTCTCAGGACAAAGTGTATAAGTCCGTGACTAAAACCTATCAAAAATATATTAAAACCAAAAGATTATTACTAAAGCAGTATTGAGAGACAGTACTTTAAGAAAGGGGTTAAATAAAAAATGACATTAAAACCTAGCCCATCCCATGCCCCTCAAATTAATATTAAAAATGCCTCTTTTCTTAAAACTTAATCATTAAAGTCCCCACCCATCAGACTTTCCAGGATTTTATCAATCCTTCTGAAGACAAAATGATGAGCACCTAGATCTGTAGCACTCCACATATTCCATATTTTTATTAATAAAGGCATTCCTGTGTTCATCAATCTGCATCTGAAACTGTCTTAACATCTTGCCTACATAGTAGACTCCACAGTTACTTGAGGACAGGTATATGATATCTAAAGTATCATGTTATCAGATATTCTATTTTAAAGTGTTGTTGATTTATTGGATTCAAAATTCGTGTGATGTAGAGATGGCTCTGCAAGCAAAACATCTGCCGGTATGGCACCCTTTACTACAGTATATTGTTGAAACCAATGTATTTCTGCTCTGATGGCTGCCTACTTTGCACCAAGGTATCCCATAAGATTTTAGGCCTCCAGTATGCAATACTGGGGGGAGGGCTGATGGACTATAGATTCATGTTCTTTGTCACCACTTAAATTATGCCTGCACATTTTTATTAAAACTTTATTGATTTTGCATGAATCCATACAGATCAATGACAGTTGAAGATACACATAAAGTATATAGGCAGTACCATAACTAGGAACATGTGAGTCACTTCCATATGGTACAACAAAGGAGGAATTACCATTTAATGTAACATAGAGACCATTGTATATCAGCATTGCTATAACAATGGCCTCTATGTATTTGGTATGTGCAGAAAAAATCATAACATATGGTAAAGAACTACAAAAGCACCCCAAAGCAAATGCCCTGATGCATGGGTTATCCCACAGGATATTGGCCATACAGCAACGTTTTAAAGGAAACACAATTGTACATACGCCAATAATGCAAAGCATAATGGAAAACATATACCAATAACCATGAGAGAATTTGGACTGGCTCTACTTTAAGCAGAATTGCATGGTGCCAAAAGGCCTTGCAGTGCAATCAGCAAAGGCTAAGAACAGCTGACACATGTTTTGTCAATATGGTAACATATGGTAGTTGACTATGTCTGGTTGGTCTGCTCATTGATGAGTTCTATAGAACAATTCTTCCTATTCTGAAACCTTGAAAAGCTCTCTGCCTCTTGGATAACATTAGTCCTTTAACAGCAATCTTTAAACCTACCATACAGTGTATTTGCACTCTTTACCAATTTTTTTTCATTATTGCAATAACACAGTAACCATAAAAATTGTCCTATAGGAATATTGTTAATGGTGTATCATGGGTGGTAGCTTGAAGACAGGAGAAGTGTGTTCCTGTATTTTGATTTTCTATATATGTTAATATTCACAACTTCATCCAGTCCTCAAAAAATCTCCAGATCTAAGATGTTAATGGTATCTGGATCAGCCCAAAATGTAGATTTTAAAGTTGGATTGTCAAACTGAGGTATTTGACAAAAGTTTTCAACTCCTCTATATCCTCACACCAGACCAAAACAACATGGTCTATATATGACCAGCTGGTAGGTGACATAAGAGGAGGTTTGGCTTCCCCTCACTAGATAAGCAGAGTTACTCAACAGCAGCTACAGCACCAGCCTGACCTACAACTACAGACCTTTAGCATGCTGTGCCCACAGACTGCGTCTTTGCTCTCCACCCTCCTGCACAAACAGATTGCCACCCACCTCAAGTTCCCAGACCAGCTGTTGGCAGTTGACAGTTCCTGGATGTGCCATGGGTGACATCTGAGGAGGTGGAGATTCACCCTCTAGATAAAGGGAGCCACTCATCAGCATTTCAGTGCCAGCCAGACTGCAACAACTGGTGTTTGGGCTGCTGAGCCCAGGAACTTATTATTTGCTCTTCACCTTCCTGCACAAACAGCTTGTCAGTCACCCACCTAAAGTTCCTGGACAGGCTGGCGGCTGGTGCTGGCTCAAGAGGCATGGTGAGTGATATAAGAGGAGGGGGCTTCCTCCTACTAGATGAGTGGAGCCACTTGGCAGCAGCTACAGTACCAGCCAGACTGCAACAACTGACGTTTGGGCTGCTGAGTCCACAAACAACTCCTTTGCACTCCACCCACTTGCACAAACAGCTTGCCACCTGTGTCAAGTTCTCAGACCAGCTGGTGGCAGTTGCCAGTTCCAGGAAGCACTGTGGATGACCTCTAAGGAGGCAGGGCTCCCCCCCAAGCTAGATAAGCAGAGCAACTCAAGCGGCACTCCACAGAGTTGAGCTGGAGTGGCAGTAGTCCATGGAGGAAAGCTATTTTAAATTTTATGATTTATTTTCTTCTATTGCTCACTGAATTGTACTGAACAATATTTAGCTTGCTTCTTTTCATTAGCCTGCTATCAATGTTTTAGAGAGCAGGTCAAAGTGGAGTTGTCGGGCAGTATTGTAACATTAGCTGTGAACTGTGGAGGGTTTGTGTGCTTGCAACAAATAATTCATGACCTATTAATGGATTTGGCCTACAGTCACCTAGGCCTTTATTAATGTGGCATAAAATGTTTGGTTTTTAAACCTGGTTATTTTTTAACCATATTGCATATACAACCTCTTGTTCAAATATTCCAGAGTTCAAGAGTTGCTTTTCTTTACAGTATGTTTTGTTCAGGGATAGAGTATATTGTAACAAGATCAGGAACAGATGATTACTGATTTTGTCCTTGTTAATGTCTGGTTCTGTCGCCACCATTACCCCCAACACTACCCATTAAGTTCTCTGGTTAATGTTTCTGCTAATAATATATCACCACCTATGCTCCTACCAATTTACCCCTGCAGCCATCCCTGAGTATAGCCCATCTAAATATTTAAATTCTTACAACAAAATGAAACTTTATGAAGGCCTGTGGTGTCCAACATAATTCAGAGGCCTGGCTCCACAACAAAATTAGTGACTCCGAAACTGGGCTTAATGGCTGTTCAATCTTTAGGGAAAACAGTATTGGGAGGAGGGGTGGTGGGTTCTTGATTTATGTGGCCTCTAAGTTTAGAAATCAGAAACTCTCCTTCTACCCTTATAATCTTGGCTATGATATTATCTCTGTCAACCTGGTTCTTGGAACTGAAAAATATATTGTGGTCTGCTCTATCTACATTCCCCCTGGCCTGCAGGTGTCAGGCCTTGAAATGATAGAGGAAATCAAATGGACAATGCCCATAAATAGGGAATGGATCCTGTTAGGGCACTTTGATATGAACTGAGGAAATGATCAGACAATCAAAGCCAGGAACCTGTTTTGGGATCTTGGTGCTCAGCAATTAATCAATGATGCCACTCAGTATAACTTTAAAGCCAGTTGGATTTACTGAGTGACCACTGTCTGATTTTTTGTAAATCGTCAGACAAGGGAATCAAAACTCCACCAGTATACATTTATTCCAAGAATTTGAAATTACTAGATTCTGAAACCTTCAGGACTGCCATAAATACAGCAGATGGGTCCTTTCTAGAAACCATTTCCAGTGTTGATGTGGCCTTAAAAAGATGTAGCTCTCTTTTCAGTGAAATATGTGACAGAGTGGCTTCAAAGAGAAGAATGAGGATTAAAGCGTAAAATAAGGAATGGGTTACTTTCAATCTACTGAAATTAATGAAAGTCAGAGGTAAGGAATGAAAAAGGTTCAAGTCCACAAGAGATCCTCTGGTTCTCCAAGAGTGCAAGCACTTGACAAATAACTTAAAACAGCAGTTAGATTGGCTAAATTAAAGTTGTTAAACCCCAAAATTATTAGTGACCTTGGAACCCTAGGAGGAACTGGCAGATCCTGAATTCCTTATTGGGAAGGAATAACAGTACTGGAACAATCACTCTAATAGAATGGACAGTGGGTGGGCAGAGGGGGACAGTGAAAAAGCAGGAATACTGAACGAATATTTCTGCTCAGTATTCACAAAAGAGGAGAGGGAAGTGCCTAATCCAATTAACAGAAGCACTCTTGATAGGGGGGTCGATCCCAGTCCTTTCACAGAAGAAAGGGTTCTGAAAGAACTCCTAAAACTGAAGGTGGACAAAGCAATGGGTCCTGATGGAATTCACCCCAAATTCTAAAAAATTAAGGAGGAACTAGTGAAACCACTGGCTACTCTTTTTAATAAATCATGGGAGAATGGTGTGGTACCGAGGACTGGAGGAAGGCGGATGTGATTCCCTTCACAAAAGTGGGTCCAAGACAGAGGCAGAAAACTACAGACCTGTCAGTCTGACCTCTGTGGTAGGGAAAGTGGAGTCACTTCTGAAGGAAAGAATAGTCGAGTACCTAGAGGCCAGTGGAGCACAGGACCCAAGGCAGCATGGGTTCACAGCGGGAAGGTCATGTCAGACGAATCTAATAGATTTCTTTGACTGGGTGACCAAAGTAGTAGACCAGGGAGGGGCTGTGGACATGGCCTACCTAGACTTTAGCAAGGCATTTGACACAGTCCCACACAAAAGATTAATAGTCAAATTAACCAGCCTGGGAGTGGGACCCAGGGTGGTAGCCTGGTAAACATTGACTAGACAACAGGACACAGAAGGTAATTGTAAATGGAGTCCATTCTGAAGAAAGGGGGTTACTAGTGGGGCACCGCAGGGTTCAGTATTGGGTCCAGTCCTTTTAATGTCTTCATCAGTGACATTGCAGAGGGACTGGAAGGAAAGTATGCCTTTTGCAGATGACACAAAATCTGCAACAGGGTTGATACACAAGGAGGAGTGGAAAGGATGAAAAGGGACTTGGCAAGGTTGGAGGAATGGTCAGAGTATGGCAGCTAGGATTCAATGCAAAGAATGCAAAATAATAGCCTGGGAAACAAGAACCCAGGGAAAAATACACAATGGGTGGGAGGTAGTAACAACAACAAAAAGGAAAGGGACCTGGGGTAATCATATCAGATGACCTTAAGGTTAGCAAGCAATGTGAGAAGGCAGTAGGAGGGCTGGGGTATGCTGGGATGTATAGGGAGGCATCAGCAGCAGAAAACAGGAAGTTGTTATCCTCTGTACAGACAGTTGGTGAGACCCCATCTGGAGTACTGTGTCCAGTTGTGGAGACCCCATCTCCGCAAGGACATAGACAGGATAGAGGCAGTCCAGAGGAGGGCAACTAAAATGGTTCAGGGTCTGCAAGAGAAGCCGTATGAGGAGAGACTAAAGGAGCTTATTATGTATACCCTTGAGGAAAGAAGGAGAGGGGGACATGATAGAAACTTTTAAGTACCTCAGTGGAATCAACAAAGTCCAAGAGGGTAGCATTTTCAGAAAAGAGACTTGAGAACAAGGGGACACAATTTAAAGATAGAAGGAGGTGGTTCAGGGCAATGTGAGGAAGTATTATTTCACAGAGAGGGTAGTGGATGCATGGAACAGCCTTCCTGAGGAGGTTGTGGGGTCTAAAACTGTGGGAGAATTCAAGAATGCATGGGACAGACATAAGGCAATTCTTGTGGGGGGTAGGAAGAAATAGGCTGTTGGTTAACTAGGATCTGCGGCCTATCCTATAGGTAGGGAAATGGGCAGACTAGATGGGCCTAGCAGTCCTTATCTGCCATCAAAGTCTATGTTTCTATGTTTCTAATCTATGACTATGGATTGTTGAATGATCAAAAAAGTGTAGCAAGGGTATTCAAATAATACTATAGGGATCTAGAAAAAACACAGTGTTAGCACTATCCCACCCCACCCTGGCTGTTCAGGATTCACAACTGCAGGAAAATCACCCCAGATTTTATTTTTCAATTTATCACTCCTGAATTGATTTGTTTAGTTATTTATTTGTAATTTTTAACAAGGAAATAGCACACTAAACTGTGATAATTTGTTTCCAGATCCATCCTTAGTGGTGGGTTACATGGACCTGTTCTATTGATGGGGGAATGTTGACCATGTCACCAGGGAAGCTCTCCTGTTCTGGCAGGTCTCCTTGGAGTCAGAGGAGGATAGTTCAGAATCTGACTCCTCTTTCATATATTCATCTACCAAAGACCTCACATCTGGCTTAGAGGATCAGGGCCCTAGTGATACGGTGACAAAGAAATGGACAACAAGATCTAAATTTGTGAAATGAGTTGGGAAGGAGGCATAGCTTACAGCATTCTTGGCATCTTTAAATCTTGGTCTGCTCACTATTAATGTGAACAGTATAAAAAACACCAAACAGAGGCTATCTATTTTGTCTGAGTTGCAGCAACAAAAAGTGGATATAGTGTGTATTCAGGACACAAGACTAAAAACATTGGCTGATGTGGCTAGTGCAACAAGACTGTGGACAAAGGAGGTGTCCTTCTGGTCCCAAGGTTTAGAATTATGTGATGGGGTGGGGATTTTATTTCTCAACCCACATATTATAGTCGTAAGATTGTTAGAATTGGAGCCAGGGAGGATTCTAATGCTAGATATTCAGATAGAGGATGTTAGATACCGTGTCATAAATTCCTATGCCCCCATAGATGAAGGTTAAAAGACTGGAAATGTTTTAAAAAAATACTGTATACAGCAAGGGTGGTTATTTGGGGTGGGGATTTTAATTGTGCATTACACAGGTCTGATAGAGGATCCAGCAATCAAAAACGTTACTGTGATACCAATTCACTGATGGACATACTTAAAGTGGTTAAATTGACGGATGCCTATAGGTCTTGTCATGTGCAAGGTGGATTTTCTTATAATAGAGGAGTTATTCTCACATGCATAGATTTTTTTTTTTCCCAGGGTTTGGAAGTGACTAAGGCAGATATGCATGGTTGGGGCTTCACGGACCATAGGGGTACTGAAATACACATTCAAGGAAGGGACACTGTAACATTGGGGAAAGGACCTTGGAGATTAAATGCAGAACTGATGGATAAGGAGAAAACTTGCAGAGATTGGAGGGGCTTATCAGAGACATGGAAGTCCATCAGATGTATGTATGATTCAGTGTTGGACTGGTGGGAAAATTCTAAAAAAGAGTTTAGATCCTTTTTCCAGAAAGTTGCACAAAAGCAGACACTGGGTTCATACTTAACTTACCTTATTTTATTTATTTAGTTTTTGTTGACTGGGTAAGTGCAGTAGACAAATCCTGCCTATTTTCAGGCACAACCTGGGAGAAACAATTACATACCTTGATTTCTTGAACAAGAACCTTAAAACAGAATTTTGGAGCACAGATAAAAAAGGAAATGTTTTTAATACAATATGGTAGGGCAAAGGCATTACAGCAGGAGGTAAGGTTTGGTACAGAAAGGAAGAAAAGCAGACTTGTCATCCCTTCTTGGATACCCAAAAAAGGATGGGGAAAAAAGTAATTGGTGAATTAAAAGTTGAGATGGGGGTGTACAGAGAGGAAAAGAATTGTTGCGGGTTGCAAAAAACTATGTGAGGTAGATTATAGGAGCTCCAGACCCTATTTCTGGGTTTAAAGAATATTTAAATTGATTACAGGTCCCTCCCCTGTCATAGGCTCAGATGAAGCTTCTAATACACCCCTTGAAAGAAGAGGTAGTGAAGAAGGCAATTATGGACCAGAAAAGTAATACAGCTCCAGTGAGTGACAGGTTTACTGCTGAGTTTTATAAACATTTTTGGGTAGAGTTAGCGCCAAGTCTTATGGAGTTATACAATGAACTATTGAGAATGCAGATTATGCCCCAGTGGATGACCATAGCAAATCTGATCTTCCTCTATAAGAAGGGAGATAGATGACTGTTAAGTAACTGGAGGCTGATCAGTCTATTAACTAGGGATATCAGAATTCTGTGGAAAATACTAGCAAAGTGGTTGGCTAGTATTGCAGAGACACAACTAAGTCTGTATCAGGCTTGTACAGTGCCAGGTCAAAGTATTCAGGATAATTTGATAGTATTAAGGGAAATGTTTTATAGATGTTATGGGGGTGTTTTTTGTTATATCTGGATCAACAAAAGGCCTTTGATTCAGTTTCTCATGATTATATGTTTTTTATTTTGTAGGCTTTTCACATTCTGAATCAGTTTATTGATTGGATAAGGATTTTTTATGTCATGGTGAAGGTATAGCCTAGAGTGAATTGGTGGCAGGGGGACACATTTCAGATACAGCGGGGGGTGAGGCAGGGTTGCCCATTTAGTCCCATACTGTATGTTTTTTGTATTGACCCCTTTTCATGTTAAATTATGGGGGAGACCAAAATATGGGTTATGCTGTTGGGGACACCGGGTGAGCCACTTAAGGTATTAGCTTATGTGGATGATGTGGTGCTAGTAATACATGACACTACTGAAGAGATCGTTATAGAAGAGCAGATTGAGGAATACTCAAGGGTATCAGGCTCCAAAATTAATATGGCTAAAAGTAAGGGTATGCTACTGGGGAATTCAACTTGTCAGAAACAGAGTTATGCAGGTATTCCCATAGTGACAGAACATATGACAATCTTGGGGATAGTGTTTGGATGAGGGGATTTGGCAGTTTTGAATTGGCAGCTGAAAATTGAGCAAGCAGGCAGTTATTCTAAAAGCTGGATTCATAAACAGCTATCTAAGAGGAAGAGGGTACTCTTAATAAAAAAAATCTGTTAGTTCTGTTTTTTTTCATACGTTAATGCTATTTTTCCCCTTCCAGCTCAGTTGGAGACCAGATTGTTTAGTGTGTTTTTTAGAGTATTGTGGGGGAGTCATTTAAACCCGGTTAAAAGAGATACCAGTCATAGGTCAGTTAAGGAAGGGGGTTGGGGATGATCCACCACTTGGCTTTTTTTATGGTATATACTTACATCATAATATGTTTGGGAATTTAAGTGGGGTGAAATTTTGGCACTCAGTGGTAAATGATTGGGCAGGGGTTTGTATTTTGGCATGGACACAGGGTAAGGGAAGATTACTATTTAAAGTCCTTAGGGTCCCCCATAAATGTGAAAAATATGATGCAAAAACTCATAAAGTGGAAAGTCCCATACTTGGCAATACAATCAAGTAGCAGACAAGGAAGATATGAGTTACTTAAGTCCTATTCTATGATGGGAGAGATGCTTATACCACAGTGCCAGATGAATCAGACTCCTAAAGTAATGTCTCAGTTGATAAAAGAAAGAATACCAGCTTTTGCATGGAATTTGGTGTGGCTATCAATACCTGGGTGTTTGAATGTGAAAAATAATAACAAACATAAGCTAGTAGATGAACGATGTTGCCCAAGGCAGGACTGTCAACAACTTTTGGAAAAGCAGGAACACCTGTTTTTGGAATGTGGATATGTTGTACAGTTATGGGATAAAGCAGCAGCATTAGAGACTCTACCACAGTTAAGATCCCTGACATACCAGGAGCTGGTGTTAGCATTATACACCCATAGATAGAATATATTTCATAAAGGAACTTTACAAGTATTTTTTGCCTTCTTCAAATACTATATCTGGCAGGCTAGATGCAAATTGTCCTTGCAGCAAATGATAATGTCCCATGAAGGGATTTTCCAAAATGTGTGTATATCTTTGCAACAGGTATATGATAAGGACAAGAAGAATACAGCAAGAGATAAAGTAATTGACTTATGGAAAGGAAATAGACAATGGTTTCCTGGGTGATTAAAGTACCTGTAAGAAGCTGGACAAGGCATAGTATGGAGTATGGTTGATGCCAAGGAAAAATAAAGTGGAATAGACAATGAAAGGTGAAAAAGGGAAAGGATAGAGGAATGCCAAGCATTTTAGTCGAAAAGAGTGAATAATGATATTATGGAGAGATATAGAAGCTGACAGTGTTTGAATTATACTTCTCACAACCTCCAAAATTCCCCTACTCTGACAGCAGGGGAAACTCTTGGCCATCTGTCCAAGATGGCCACTGATGGAGCAATGCAGGAGAAGATAGACATTTCTGAGATGGGGAACAGGCTTCCTCTCCTGTCCTTGAAACAACAGAGGCTGTAGAGAATGCAGTTATTCTTATGGACTAACAGGAGGACGACATTGGAGCAGAGGTTTTTGTATCTACAGAAACCTCAGAGAATAGAAAGTTGAAGGACACAGTGAGTCTACAAATGTTGAAAAACCTGTTACAAGTGAAATATGCAACCCTCATACTAGTCCAGCACAGTGTTTGTTATTGCAATTAGAGGAAGAGGAATGGAGATTCTTGCAGAAGAAAAGTGAACTGTAGTTTAAAACACACAAACTAGAGATGTGCACTATACCTCTCAGCAAATGCTCCCCAACTGTCACACAAAATCAGCTGAGGGATGACACAGCATCATCAAAGGATCCTGCTGCTCTACCCATGGCTCCTAGTGCAGAAACAAGTAAAGAACTGCCTGTAGGATTTAATACACTATAATACTATATGCTTTTGGCTTGGAGATTCTCCTGCGGCAAATAGCAGGGAACTTGGACATCAAAGGTCTGACACCCATCACGGGACAGAACAGCATCACAAACCTAGCATATGAAACATAGAAACATAGAATTTGACAGCAGATAAGGACCGCTTGGCCCACCCAGTCTGCCCATTTCCCTGCCTACTGGATAAGCTGCAGATCCTAGTTAACCAGCAGCCTACTTCTTTCTACCCCCACCCCCCAGAATTGCCTTATGACTGTCCCATGCATGCTTGAATTCCACCACTGTTTTTGACTCCATGACCTCCTCCGGAAGGCCGTTCCATGCATCCACAACCCTCTCTGTGAAAAATACTTCCTAAATTACCTCTGAGCCGCCCTCTCTATCTTCAAATTGTGCCCCTTGTTCTTGCACACCTCTTTTTGAAAGATGCTACCTCTTGGACTTTGTTGATTCCCTTGAGGTACTTGAAAGTTTCTATCATGTCCCCCTCCCTCCCTTTCCTTGAAGCTATACATATTAAGCTCCTTAAGTCTCTCTTCATATGTCTTCGTCGCAGACCCTGCACCATTTTAGTTGTCAGCTCCTCTGGACAGCTTCCATCCTGTCTATGTCTTTAAGACTGGGTCTCCAGAACTGCACACAGTACTCCAGATGGGGTCTGACCAGCTGTCTGTACAGAGGGATAATAACTTCCTGTTTTCTACTGGTGATGCCTCTCCCTATGCATCCCAGTATCCCCCCAGCCCTCCTTACTGCCCGCTCACATTGCTTGCCCACCTTTAGGTCATCTGATATGACTAACCCCAGGTCCCTTTCCATTTTTGTTGTTGTTAGTATCTCACTCCTCATTGCGTACTCTTCCCCTGGGTTTTTGTTTCCCAGGTGCATTACCTTGCACTTCTTAGCATTGAATATGCAGATGACATAGTTCTAAAATTGGCCCCAGAATCATGTGAAACTGCATTGACAGGGGCACTAGGTATATTTTCAAACGTATCAGATGCATCCATAAATTAAAATAAGTGTAAAGGAGTTCTACTAGGGGATACTCCAGTACCAGCTGGGGGAAGATAGTGAATATTGTAATAAAACAAGAACTTATTACAATTCTAGGTGTTGAATTTGGAGAAGATAACATGGACCACAGGAACTGGGAAATGGGAATAGGAAGAGCAAACAGACTGGTAAATGAATGGGGGGGGGAACAGATTTCAGAGAAAAAAAAGGGTTTTATTAGTCAAATCCTTATTGATTCTGATTTTTCTATACATCATTTATGTGTTTACTCCACCATAGACACTGGTAACATCATTATTTAGTGGGTCTTATTTCAAGCCTTCTGGGGAAACAAACTCAACCCTATAAAGAGAGAATGCACATATAGGAAAATACAAGAGGGCGGGGTTAACATGGTAAACCCACTAGCTTTTTTGGTAGCATATTTCTCCACTATAATTTTAGCTTGGTTCTAAAACCAGGGAACAAGCCCTGGAGATCATTAGTTTTACTATGGTTGGAGCCCTGTCTTCTGGCCTGGAGAACACAGAAAACTAGGCTATTGTCAGGGGTGCCATTTCTGTCACAATATGGCAAGGATTTGGTAAGAAATGTGATTAACTGGGATCTTATGATAATCCAAATTCAGAATTGGATAGAAAGTGTATATATATAATAGTATATTACAGGCAGAATTTCACAAGGAGGTCATTTTTCCACAGTGCCCACAGAATAGAATTAATTTTGTATTACAGCAGCTCTTGAATCCTAGACTACCTGCTTACAAGTGGGATACTACATGGCTGGGTAATTATGGAAGATCGGGTGTCAAAAATAACAACAAACATAAACAGATAGTTGATAGGTGCTGCCCTAGGGAAAGTTGCAAACAAATTCTCTAAACACAAGAACACTTGTTTATAGAATGTCCCCACATAACAACTTTTTGGGCCGTGTTAACAGACAAATGGGGAGAATATGTTTGGTAGGATGACATATCCGGGAATCATTTATGGTATTCTGCCAACCGGATAGAAGAAATATGATGAAGAAACATCATATGTTATTATTGCAATTATCAAATATTACATTTGGCAAGCTAGGACATTCTGGGTTACACAGCAGAGGGAAATCACAATAATAGGACTGGCTGAGAATATTCAGTGTGCAGTCAGTCAATTGCAAAAAGAAATAATATGATGAGAAACTCAATGCATACAGCTAATTTCCTTTGGGTAAATTGTGAGGGTTTCTTTTTATGAAATAATAAGATAAAATCTTAGGTTTACAAGTATGTGTTGGACTAGGAGGGGAAGGGGATAGAATGTTTCATGAAAAGAATGAATTATTAAGGTTAATAAAACCACTAAATGGGACTATATGTTTTTTCTTCAGCTTTGTACATACTAGGATGCTTTTTGTTTTCGTTGCTTTGATTTAATTTTTGGATGTTAGATGTTATGATTTCCTCATGTTATATATATTTATAAGTAGACCTTTTTCAATAAAAATACCCCTACTCTTCCTGCAGTGGGCCATGTTGCTTCCTCTGGTGGAGTCATGGTGGGTCTGGTGAGAAGAGAATTCCAGGAGCACAGGTGGAGGAGTCCATCTCCCTCCCAACCCGTAATAGCAAGGAAACAGCAAGTATTGAGTTACTACAGATTGGCAATGAAGTGAACAGCCCTGCCTTTGAAGGAGTTTGCATGGAAGGAATCGCTGTACAGATGGTGAGGAAGTCAGGATGGCATCTGCCACAAAGAGAGAGTGGACTGCTGAAAGCCACTTGGATGCCAAATTGAGAGAAAAACATTCTTTTTTGTTATCCCTGCTAGCGAAGGAAGGAGCAAGATATGCTGCCAAAAAGCAAAACTGAACCATGAATGGGATGAGGCTAACACTGCTCCAGGGAACTTCTACAGAGATGATGTCTTCGGCCACTGGAACTGCCAACCCCACCTTTGACAAGCTGGCCAGTGAATATCAAAGGGCTATGCCAACACAGCTGAGTGATGACTCAGTACAACCTGCAAGATGTCAGCCAGCAGCTACTGAGCAACAGACAAATATGGCATCTAGCAGTACAAATGGAATTTCAACCTTTTTAAGTGTGAAAGGAGTACAAGAATTATTTACTTTTGGGTTTGGTAGCACATCTTTTGGCCATCTCCTTGACACAGCTGCAGTTACAGGCTAACGATTTTCTGCAACATCGGAGAAGCAACCTACAAACAAGGACAAAGCGAAGTGACAAAGAAAGCTGAGAAGAGCCCATTCTGATCCTACCTTTTCATACTTTTTCATGGAAAACACACCACTGAGTGCAGGCTTAGTTAAGAAGGCAGATGGGTTGGGTTGGGATCCAAACAATTCTGGTGAATCTCTTCCTGTGGGTCAGTGCTCTCCTCTTAATGTTTTTAATAAAGGGGGATCCTGGAACCACAGCTATGTCCTCCCAACCTGTGAAAATGCTTCTCAGAATTCAGTACTATATGTAATTAAAAACCTAGAGGAAGATTTGAACCCTGTTCCCAAAATGATTCCTGTTGGACCACTCTCTGAGGAAGTTTTGGATCATGTACCCAATCCAAGGAAAATAACGAAGAATAGGAATGTTAGTGCCACAGCATCCTCTGATTCCAAAGACACTACCCTTAGGATGCCCCTCCTTCTGGGAATGCTATTCCTGCTACAGAACCTGTACTGGTTTAAGAGGCCTCTGGTGCAAGGGAATCAGTGCCTGACAGTCAGAATGAGATGAACAAGCCGCAGTTGCTGACAGTACCTGAGGGGCTGGCAGAGACAATACCTGAATAGAATCCACAGACGCCCCCACAGGACTTTAACCCTGATGCCTCAGGTGCTTCAGAACAAAATCCTGGGGGTGCTGGGTCAACAGGTCTGGCCTGGGGATAAAGACCTGCACCAAGACTCTTTTCTGATTTTTTTCAGAATGCCCCTGAACCTGCAAAATGATTTAATGTGGTACACATCTTATACCGTGGAGGATTAAATGAATTTCCAGACAGGATATATGTAGCCCAGAAGTTACTCAAGGACAGCATGCATTTCTATGCTTATGGAATTTATGCCGATTCACACTGCTGGGGATCCATTTTTAGATATCAGCTTTAAAACACCTGTGGGCCTTGAGAGGTTTTGGAAAAAAACACAAATTTGAGTCTAACCCATTTTGGACTCCATTTGTAGCTATTCCCTTAACTAAACAAAGCTAAAAAAAAACAGTGCTTTTTGCAAATGAGGGTGTCAATGTGGCAGATGTTCTCTATTGGTTGAGACAACATGGCACCATAACTGGCCACCTTGATCTCATGCTTGATTCAGAGCACATCTGGATGGGAGGATGGCATATTAGAGTGACTTTGAAGCAGTCAGCAGGGGTTTTAGTGCATCTGACAAACTGTTTATTTTTGGGTGGAGGTGTCGAATAATTTCCTATACCAGGAAGCCCAAGGCATGTTATACATATGGGGCCTGTAATCATTTGAATAATGCCTGCAATCAGGTTAGCTGTAATTCATGCTCTGACCTTGGTCACTTAAGTTTGCAGTGTAAAATGCTATGCAGTGCATTTTATGTGAAGCTACGGAACACACTTATTGCAGTTGCCCTTGGGCCTTCCATAGCTGCACAGATGCAACAGAGCATGCAGAGCACAAATATTACGTAAACATGGCCCAAAAGAAGAGACTGAGATAAGACCGGTTGCGAACTAATACCTGTCCAATTGCTACCTCTCCACAAACTGGTGGACCAAGCCCATCCAGACCAAAGCCCTCAACAAGCCAAAATGATAATGAGCCCCCTACACTAAAAACAGGGAAGATGCATATCCTACCCTAAGAACAACAACAGACCTCTACAAGTGCCACAATTACAATGGAAACCATGACGCAGAGGATGTAATGGACATACAAGCAGTTAACTCAGGGGACAAAAGCCCACCACCTCAGCCTAGTAAACAAGTTGCAATGCCACCTCCCTTCACTCCCAACAATTAACATTCCAAAGGATTACTAGATCATGCTGGAGAGGCAACCTAATCCAGACAAACCAAGAAAGGTAGTGTGGTTCTCATTAACCACTTTGAAATATTCAAGGATAACAGAGAAAGGGTTGATAATGAAGAGGACTCTGATGCCTCCTCATTAGTCCTCTCAGCACAATCTGATCCATCTTCTGAGAGTGAAGGCACCTTGAATGACACTCAGACATCTAAGAAGAGGAAGGTAAGAGACAGACTTGTGGATCAGGAAAGAAGAAATCATGGAGTACATTTTTGTCTTTCTTCTACTTATTTTTACGTCAAGTTGTTTAACTTGTTTATCATTACTGTCAGCCAATATAATTAAGAATAGCAGGAAAATAACAACTACTTTCTCTATATTTCAGCAAGTGGGTAAAGAATTGGGGCTAGATTCACAAATAATCATAAAGTGCAGGGCAACATTTTGCATTGCACTTAGCCATTGCACAGGTGGTAAAAAATGTGATTCACAGATGGATAGACTGTGAATAGGGGTAGGTAGAGGCAGCGGTAACTCCATTACTTCTACCTCTAACCTCACTAGCACGGCCCAGACCTGCATCCTCTGAAATGGCCCAGCAATGAATTGCACTGGTGCACTATATCATATCAAATCATATCATATTGTATCGTATCGTATTGTATCATAACATATCATGCTTATTTATAAGTGCAATTCCTAAAAGATCAATGCACTGCACATCAAATATGAAATCCATAAAAACATCAATAAAATTTAAAACCAAAATTGTAAAACATAGTCATAAATAACAATAGTGATACACTAAACATTGCTTGAATCAAGGAATGTCAGGCAGAACAGATGTTTTTTTTGACTGTTAATCTTTTTATTGAGTGATTTCAGAGTTATTACAACTACTGGAACCATACACAACAGGTATATCAGAGTGGTTTACAACATCAGCACCGTCAGTCAAAGTAATACATCAACATTATCTGAATGATTTGATCATGTTTAGCTACAAAAAAAATAAAAACATAACAATAAAGACATACTGTATGAAATACAGTCTGCAGGATATTGATAGAGGACTCATTGAGGTGACTTAGCCAGACTGCACTTGGACCTGATTGCACTGGAACTTGTGGGCATTTGACCATAAGGGGTTAGCAGGAACTGCAGAAGAGGTTAGGCTTCTTCACCTATAGTGCAGAAAGTGTGGGGGGAGGGGGGGGGAGAGGGCGACCAAGTGGTTGTCCACAGATTAGCACTCAAGATACCTATCAGGAGAGAGAGTAAACAATCATGAACATTCTTATTCCACCATCTCTTCTAGGAAATTCAGGGGGGGTTGAAGTTGATCTTTTATGTACATAGTGTGTTTCCCAGCACTTTGGAATATGAAGAAAGAGAGACAGGGGGCCCGTACCATTTCATATTTGGGAATACAGCCAGATTTATAACAGGACATTCTGGTTAAATTAGCAACCCCCTCCATGGCCTTATGCCACTCCATTACTAGTGGGACTGTTGTCGTTCTCCATCACTTCAGGATTAACCTTTTCACTTCCACAGAGGCCTGTATGAGCCAGAGCAACTGGGATTTGGATAGGATTGGGTATGAGATGAGAGGCACAGTATCCAGAGCTCTGGGCTTGAGGGAAGAGGCATCCATGGGATTTGGGAGCAGTGGCAAATTACTGAAGCCCATGCTGGGGTCAGTAGGGGACATTCCCAAACTATATGAAGCAAATCTGCCCCAGGGGCAATGCTCCTCCAGCAAGTAACAGCTGGGAGCAAGCCCATCTCTTTGAGCTGGGAGGGTGTGTTGTACCAGAGGTGCATTATTTTGTTTTGGATGAGTAGACTTCTCTGGTCACAGCATGCTTGGTGCATTCGCATCCATCCTTGTTGCCATTATTGTTCCATAATAGGGGAACCCAGGTTTTTTGCACATGTGGTCATGGCTGGGAAGGAGAGGTTGGGGCAGAATCTCTCATAAACTTTTGAATAGTGCCCACCTGACCTTTTGGATGCTGAAGCCAGGGCTCCACAGGTAGTGGGGGTGAATATACCTTTCTTATACTTGAGAAGCACCACACATGAACATTTTCATGTACTGTAACTCAGGAGGTGAAGAGGTTTCTGATTAGAAGGTACTTCCAAAATTCTGTTTGTCGTAGGCTGGATCTGGCTCTTAGCCCTTGAAACAAGTCCATAAATGAACCCCCAGGAGTTGCAAGGTCGCCTCAGTGCTCTATCTGCTTAGATCGCCAGTTTAGCCACCTGATGGGTTTATTTTTGGTACAGAGATTGGGGTTAAGCCAAATAGAGGTGTACCTGCACTGGTTAAGACAATGTTTAGTCTGAAGCCCTAGCTTTTTTCCAGGCCAGGAGGGAGTTATACAGTGTGAGCCATTGATGCACTTGTTTGATAAGGGGGAAGGGCAGAAAAATGGGAGGGGGACCCCATCAGTAGATCTTTCTGTATTGTTCTCCAGGCCGGAGGGGGCAGGCAGGGTGAGAGACTTAACCCATTCAAGGATTTAGCCATTATGGAAGCTATGGAATATTGGGTGAAGTCTGACAGATTCCATCCCCCTCTCAGCTTCTGGGCTCACAATTTTGCCTTACTGTACCAGGGCCTGGAGGCTCTCCACAGGAATTTACTGAGTAAACTGTTTAATTTCTTGGCCCACATATCAGGTGATACAATAGGAATGTGAGGTAGTAGGTGAACTACGTTAGCGGCTAACATAATCTTGATCACTGTTATTCTCCCTGCTAAGGACAGGTGTAAGTGCTCCCACCTAGCTGTGTCTTTCAGAAGGGTGTCTAGAAGTGGCTTAAAATTGATATCCACCAGGGAATGCATCTTTGGGGAAATTCTGATGCCCAGATACTTGATGTCAGTATGTGCCTATGAGAAACCCAAGTTGCCCAGCCTGGTTGGGGAGCTGAGATAATTCAAAGGTGGAATCTCTGACTTTGAAACACTGATTTTCAGACCTGAGAGTTCCCCAAATTTTTTTAATGTTGAAAGGATGTTTGGGAGGCTGAAGGGTAAGTCTTTAGTTAATATCAGGCAGTCATCCTTGTATAGTTTGATAGTATATTGTTTATGCCCAATTTGGATTCCTTGCATACCGGGGGGGTTCTCAGGGCTGTGGCTTGTGGCTCTATGGCCAAGACAAACAGCCGGGGGGGGGCAGGGGGCACCCTTGTATCATCCCCCTCTGTAACTGGAAGGGATCTGTCAGGTTTCCATTAGTGAGAACCTGGGCTACAGGGCCAGCATATAAAGTTTTAATCCAGGAGGCAAAGTAAGGGCCTATGATAAAACCCTCTAACACCGTGTGCCTGTATTCCCACTCCACTGAGTCAAAGGCTTTTTTGAAATCTATAGTAATTGCAGTGGCTGAAGTGGGGAGGGCTGCTGCCATCTGCATTAGGGAAACTAGGGCCCTTATATGGTCAGAGCTCATTTTACTCCTGAAAAATCTCACTTGGGAGGGATGTGCCAGGTAAGGCAGAAACTTCTACAGCTGGGAGCCCAAGACTTTAGCCAGAATCTTGGCATCTGTGTTGATAAGCGAAATGGGCCTATAACTAGCAGGGAGGGTATGGTCTTTGCCCTCCTTGGGAAGGATCGTTATCATGGCCTCCGACTGTGTGGAGGGGAGTGTTTGGTGCACATGGGGCTCCTGCAAAATGCCAGACATTGGGGTGGTTATCAGAGGCTGCACCAGTTTGTAAAAGTCCACTGGGAAACCATCCCCTCCATGGGCTTTATGTGGGGTCAATCTAGCTATGGTTGTGGCTATTTCCTCCTTAGTGATGTTCCTGTCAAGAGCCTCCTTCTGGTTTCAGTTAGTTTGTGGAGAGATAGGGATTCAGTGCAATTAGTAAAGCTATCCTTATCCCACTTCACTTGTGAAGAATACAGGGATTTATAGAAATTGGCCCTAATGTCGTTAATGGCTTTGGGGTTGGGGGTTAACTTTCCTGACTCAGCTTTCAGCTTAAGTATAGATCTCTCTGCCTGCCTTTGTTTTAACCTATAGGCTAGCAGTTTACTTGCTTTTTCCTTGTCTGCCCGGTACTGGTGTTGTACTCTATGGCCCAGATATTCAAAAGGGTTGCACCATGCGCAATAGAGTTGCTCCAGCGCAAGTCCGAAAATGCGCCATTTTGCGATGTTCAGCGGGAGGCAGATGTGCCCCCCAAATCATGCTGAGCAAGAATGCAATGATAATGAATGCATGCGCAATTGAAAGGGGAGGAACCATGCATAAATGGTGCAGTGTGATATTCAACAACATGTGCCATGCGCAATAGGGGAGCCAGCGGAAGTTGCACAATAGTGGAAATGAGCCAAAATAAAAAGGAACAAGAGAGAGGCGCAAGAACGCTACAGGGAAGGCACATGTGTCTGACCGATAGGCAGACAAGCAGGGCAGGAGGGACACACAGGGCAGGACAGGGAAAGGGCACCCTGAACCCACAGGCACAGGGAAGGTGTGGGGAGCCACAGCCACAGCCAGTGCAGAAGGGGAAAGTGCCACACAGCACTGAGGCCACCACAGAAAAGTGTTCCCAGTACAGGGGAAGTAGCAGCCAGGACAGCGGGGGGAACACAGAAACAGCTGCCGGGGGCGAACAAAAGCCAGGGACATGGCCAGTGCCACCATACAGATGGAGGCAGAAATGAGGGGGGTGAGAAGGCAGGCAGCAGGGGGGCATGGCCATGGAAGGGCCCGTCGGTGGTATGCCCCCAACAGGCAGTACCGAGCCTGCACCAGCTTCGAGCTGTACAGCGATACCGAGATCGTGGGCCGGTACTGCCTGAATCAGGCAATTCTGAGGTGACTTTTTGAGCTGTGCAGTGATGTGATGCAGGCACCCACATGACGGAGCCATGCTCTGTCAGTGGAGACCAAAGTGACAGCTTGCATGTGCTTGCTCACCATGGGAGCCTTCCAGAGACCAACAGAGGACACCACAGGCATAACCCAGTCAGCCGTGTCACGCCACCTCACTCAATTCCTCAGCGCACTGCTGCCACATGCTGCGGAGTACATCCATTTCCCCAGCACACTGGCGGAGCGCACAGCAAACATACAGGAGTTCCACAGGGTAGCACATATGCCTGGTGTGCTAGGGGCAATAGACTGCACCAATGTGGCCATCCGCACACCACCTGGCCCCAAGGGGGCCACATATATCAATCGGAAGGGCTATGCAAGCATCAACTGCCAGCTGGTGTTCGATGCCAGGAGGTGCATAATCAATGTCTGTGCCAGGCACCCTGGGGGAGCACATGATGCCTTCATCTGGCACCAGTCAGCACTGTGTCACAGATTCGAGAGTGGGGACATCCCCACTGGCCTCTTAGTGGTGAGTATGCAAACCATGTGGACAAACATAGAGCTTGGGAGGGGTATGGTCAGAGGTGACATGGGTAGTGGCCTACATGGCCAAGGCAGCGAGCTGATCGCCAAACTAACCTCCACCCTCTACACACAGGTGACAGTGGATACACACTCCGTCCCTGGCTGCTCACACCATACCGGCGGCCCGCGACCCCATCGCAGCAACGCTGCAATGAGGCACATGCCACCACATGCAATGTCATCGAGCGGGTGTTCGGGATGCTGAAGGCATGTTTCCATTGCCTGGACACCTCCAGTGGTGCCCTACAGTACAGCCCCTCAAAGGCCTGTGGGCTATTCCTGGCCTGTTGCATCCTGCACAACATGGCCAATGACTGTGGGATAGCCGTACAGGTCAACGAGGGGGATGGCAATGGGGATGATGAGGACGCTGGTAATGATGGTGATGGGCAGCTCCCCCTTGGGCGACGGGACCCCCGACTGCTCCGGCTGGCACAGCTGCACTGGGACACCGTCACAGAATAGCACTTCAGCCAACCCAGGTAAGTCATGGGGCCATGTGCAACCACCAGTGGCAAAGGCACAACCCACAAACACACATGGATACACACTCAGGGTGCATGCTGTCAAGGGAAGTGGCTAAGCATGGAACCGCACACACCACCAGGAATGGGTGAGGTCTAACATGGCACGCTGTCATACACACACACACACACACACACACACACACACACACATACCTCATAAGACATGCACAAAGGGTACGATGCACGCTGACCCAGACCACCACCCCTGGCCACACACACGTCCACAGACCACCACACCCACTGCCTGTCATTGTGGGTGTGTCAGACACTGGGCACCATTGCACAGTGGTGTACAGCACAATGCAGACATCATTATGCACACGTCACAGCACACAGCAGCCAGGAGAGTGTACGGATGGAACATGTGTGTGCGTGCAGGGATGGGTACCCCACCCGTGCATTGCCTGTTGAACGACACAATGCATACAGGGCAGCATCAGACAGTAACCATGCTGGGAGACAGGTCAGTCATGCACCACAGTGCCACGGCCACCATGGATGCATGGGCGGCCACGCCGAGACCCACCAGCAGTGACAGGCTGACCACTGGCCTCATGGGGTGGCACCGACGGTCCCCCAGGGGTTCCACTGTGTGAACGCAACTGTGCTTGCGCAGGGGTCTGCAGCACACTGAACATGCCTGCACCAGGCGTGCTCGGGATGCCCACAGCTGAACCCGGTGTCGACAAGGATGGTGTCGTTCGACGCCGGGAATGGGGGGTGGACATTGCACTGCGTGGTGTCTGTGATGCATGGGCAAATAACTGTGTGCCCATTGTGGCCATGACAGCTGTGAATCCCTGTGTCTGCCTGTCAATGGCAGTGGTCACATTCTCCCGCAACTGGTCTATCCCTGCCAGGAGCATAGCGGTGTCTCTGCTGCGCCGCTCCTCTGCCTGGTGCAGAGCCGCACTCAGTGCATCCACTGCTGTCACAAACCGCATCTACTGATTGACTGATGCTTGCAGTATGTGGGTGTGCTCATCTAAGAGGTCATCTGCCTGATCAGCATGCTGTCCCTCAGGGTGTTCACGGCCCTGATGCTCATTGCCCCTTGAGGGTGGGTGCTGCACACTAGGGCCAGGCCTGGGCATGTCCACAGACGGTGCACTGACGCTGCCCCCTGACACTGTACCCACATGGCCATTGGCCCACTGCTGATGCCGCCCCTCTGGCTGCCACTCTCCAGGGTTCAATGGTGCCACCGCAGTGGCCGCAACAGTCTCACTGTCCTGGACACACACCAGTGCTGCCCCACTGGTGCAGACAGGCACAAGCTGGGACTGTGATGACATGCAGGCCTCCACGGCGGCACCACCCAAAGCGATGGCCGTGATGTCACCTGCTGTGTGGCCATCCTGTGGTCCACATGTGTCACTGCCCATGACGTTAGCTCCATCATCGGTGACAGATCTGGCACCAACCCGAGTCTTAGCATGCTGGCATCCATGGACACTGGCACGCTGGGACACGGGCAGGGCCTCCTTCGCACCTGCTCCACCAACATCAGTCCGGACGTCCAGGTGGGTCCACTGTTGCCCTGACCCCCGTATTCCTGTGGAGGTGGATGGGCCATCCTCCATCTCCATGTTACTGGCCTCAGTGGAGAAACCCACCACCGCTGACCCATGTAGATGCTCAGGAGCTGTAAGGGGAAAAAGTAGCATTACTGCATGTGATCTACCCTGTCCCCCCCCCAATAGACAGACCATGACCTACCATGCAGTGACGGGCTACCACCCATCTGGAATCCACCACCCGGAACACCCTCAATGGTGCAATGCTGCATGCTGCCAGCAACTCACTGTTCCTGTGGGGTCAGGCGTTGCACTTTCGGCTGTTCCCCACCAGTCACAGACCATGCTGCCCTGATGGCAGCCACCTTCTCTTTAAATCTCCGCCTATCCATGCCCATCTTCTTTTTGCACTCCTGCACGGAGCGCTGGTGGCTGCCATGCAGGTTGACAGCACACGCCACCTCCTGCCAAGCAGCAGCACAGGCCTGTGGTGTTTCCTGGCATCCTCTGAGAAGCGGCTCCTGGTTGAGGTAGGCCTCAAACAGGGCATCTGTCTCGGCCTTTGTAAAGTTTGGCCTCCTCTTCCTTCCACGACTCTGTTCCTCTTCCTCCTCCAAACGATCGGTCATGATTCATCCTGTGAGAATGACAGGTGTTACCTGTGACTGTGCAGTCCCATGCATGTCCCAAACACCACAGTCTACACTCCCAAACAGCATGCAACTCACCGCAGTAGACTGCAGTAACCGACTATGGCTAGTGCAGCACAATGTCGCATTTTTATAGCACAACCCATGCAAATGAGGCGAGGCACATCTTTAAGTGGATGCAAATGCAGTGACTGCACCATTGAATGGCTGACTAGATGATTTGCACATGCCGGCTGAATATCATGCTGTTGCGCTTTGCGCAATTGTGTTGAACATGCTGAGCCAAGGGCACAGTTCTGTGACATGTGCAGTACACACCTAACTGCGCATGCTTGGGTTGATGACGCAGGTGCCTGCCGCGCTGCTGATGTGCTGTGCACGGGATGCAATGCAGGGCACGGCCACCATTGTGCCAGTGGCGCTACGGCGCTGTTCACATATATGGCGCTGTGGCACTGGGTTTTCGTAGGCGCACTGGGGCAACAGCACTGTAGGCCGCTACAGGAGGTGGAACACAGGCACCCAATCGTGCTACATGCATTGGATTCCAATCGCGCTGTGGCTGTCTGTGCACCAAAGACCCTTGACCCTGTGCCCGACCTTTGCCCCCTAGGCGCCATGTGTCAGGCATGGGAGCACCACTATCACGCTGTTGGGTGACAGCGTGATAGGAATTGGCAGCGCCGTACTGCGCCACATCTGCACGTGGCAGGACCACGCTGATGAGCGCCATTTTGATTCAACCAGACAGCAGAGATGGCGTGGAGGCATGCAGTCATTTTTAGCCAGGTTAAGCTTGCCAACCTGGTGGCTATAGTTGAGCCCCATGCTGGGGCTTTGTATGGAGAGGCACCCCTGGACAGGGCCAGGAGTGCAGTGTGGCAGGAGGTGGCCGACGCCCTGGAGGAGGCCACCAGTATGGGGTGAATGGCGGAGCAGTGCCGCCACCGTTATGGGGACCTGAGGCGCTGGGACACAGACCTGCTTACCCACCTGCGGGCATGTGCCAGGAGGGGCATGGTGCCATGGCCAGGTAGGTGCAACATCCATGCACTTTTATCGTCCATACGGGTATCACAGTTGCATGTGTCCGGCACATTGGGGGGGGCCATCCGGTGTTGGCCGTGGTGGTGGTATCGGGGTGTGGGGTGGATGTTTATGGCTGTATGGGATTGCACACACATAGGGGTTGGGGGACTTTGCTACCAGATTGTACTGATGTTCCTCTCTCCATGTTTGCAACTTAGGGCCAGAAGAACGTCTGCAGAACCAGGACCGGGGGCACCGCATGGAGGAGCAGCGGGCCGGGAGGGATGATGGTGGTCCACAGTGCGTGGACCAGCCTGATGACGGTGAGTGCCTTACATCCATGATTACTATTGCATGGTGTATAACTGGGTGGGCAGTGGGGCATAGCTACCATCCACTGACACCACTGCCATGCACGCAACTTGTTACAGTCAGCACTGTCCAGTGTCACTGCATGTCTGGGAGTGCATCAATGGTGGTCCATGCATGCACTGGGCACATGGCTGTGGCACTGCCTTCATACCGCATAGCCAAGTCACCGTACAGCCATGGTGGTGCTGTGCAGGACATGAGTGGTGGGTGTGTGTAGTGGTCCACATGGCTGTGGCAGTCTGGGTGGGCAGGTCTTGTGGACATGGTCACTGTGGGTGGTCGCACACCATCACAGGGGCATGGCACATGGTTGTATGCCATGCACAATGGGTGGGCTGCAGGGGGCTGGACACTCACACCTATTGACTCTGCTCCCTTGTCCTAGGTGGACGGCGACTCCAGGAAATCCAGCGGAGTCTACGCGAGCTGCTCCAGGTGGCAAGGGAGACCTTGCAGCTCCTTCAGAGGATCCACCGCCATGGGGTGAGGAGGAGACAGATGAGCACACATCGGCGCCATGAGGAGGAGGACTGGGGCACCCATTGATGTCCCCATGCCCCGACTACCACCTTCCCCCCTTTGACCCACCCTCACACCCCTTCTTCCCTCTCCCATATGTTCACCCCTGCCCCTTACCCGGCCCCACCTGTTATGTGGCCCTTCCCCCCTCTTGTAAATAAGTGTATATAGTTTTTTTTTACATCTTTTAAATATATGCATTTTGTTATGACAACTGTGGTGGTCTCTGATTTGCAGCGGGCTACAGGTGCTCAGCTGCAGTGGTGTGCATGGCGTCAGGGGTGGTGCATGCATGGGCGTGTGTGTGTGTGTGTGCGCAGAGGTGAACCACATATGTTGTGGGCAGGGGGATCAGTCACTCTCTGTGGTTTATGTGTTGTACTCTGTGCACTGGATGCCTGTGTGCAGTAGTCCATGGGGCCTGCACTGTGTGCATAGCACCCCTGTCGGATCATCCATGGCCTGTGCAGCTGACACCCTTGCATGTCTGTGATATGCACGGTCTGCTGGCATGTCAGTGGTGGCTGTCCATGCTGGATAACAACTGTACCCGGCACAATGCCAGGTTGCCTGCCATCACCAGTATGGTGCACGTCTGCCTCCGGTGGCACTGTGGCCTCCTCTGTTGTTGTCCCCCCCTCCATGCTGTCGCTTGTGTCTGTTGCAGGGGATGTGCTCCAGTGTCTGTCACTTGTGGTCCGGTGGCATGCTGGTGGCATACAGCTTCATGGTGCCTGCGCAGGGTGGCTGGCACACCTGTGCAATGTAGGGGTGCTGGCCGTGTGTACACATCAGCTGTGGCCACACGTCAGTGGCTTGGTTGACCCGCTACTGTGTCCCTGTGTTGGTGTGCCCTTGGGTATGGGTGGGTGTTTGTCCATGCATTGTGTTGCATCCTATGTGGTGCATGCCTCCATGCTACACTGTGCGTGTCTGTACTGGCTGTTGTGGCCAGTGCTGGGACGGGGATGTGTCCTTGGGAGGGTGTGCAGGGTGCTGTACTGCTGGAGGTGGGGTCCAGGGCATGCTCTGTCGCATCTGGGGTACCTCGTTTGCTGACGCATGGTTGGTCTCTCAGCTGTACCTCGGGGGACATGCAGGGTGGCACTGTGTATGAATCTGTTGTATCGCTGTCTGCTGCTGCCCGCTGCAGGGTACTCATGGTGGGGCTGCCTTGCATGGCTCCATGGTGCACAGAGTTGCATTATCACAGTGGGGGTGGTGGCATGCATGGGGTGTCCTGCACTCTTGGGCGCTACTCCTGTGCAGGGTGTATGGGGATCATGGTGCAGGGTGTGCTCTGAATTGGTGGGATGGTGTGGTACGGGGTAGTCAGCCTTCCTTGTGTGCTGGTCACAGCTTGTCGGGGGTGTGCTGGGGCACCATGGCCCAGCTGTGGGCTGGTTGCTGGTATCCATGGGCCAGTGGTTGTTCCAGCTCTCCCCCGGTTGTGCAGTGCATGGGGTGTGGGGGATGATGTCTGTTCTGCTGTGTGTTCCTCTGACCATCTGTGGCATGGGTGGTGGGCCCCTGCATCCCTGATTGTGCTGTTGCATTACTGCCCTGCTGCAGGGGGCGTCCCTGGTTGCGCTATGGCGCATCTGGACTGCTCCACTGAGCATTCCTTGTTGTGCTATGGCGCATCAGATATGCTCAGCTTCACATCCCTAGTTGCACTATGGTGCAGGTGGTGCAATATTCAGTCATCGGCCATAGGCGCGTCTTGGCCTGCGCAGTTTTTGAATATCGCGCTTCTTGCACATGGGCGCAGTGGATTTGTGATTGCTCCTACTGTTGCACACTTTTTGGGTGCAGTTTGAATATTTGGGCCTATGTATATATAGTACAGCCTTCCTGGTTAGCAAATTATTAAGTTTTAGTCTGAGGGCTGTAAGTTCCGCTATCACAGAGGGAGACTGCAAAAAGAAGGGTTTTGACTTATATTTAGCCTCTAATGTACTGAGGTCAGATTCAACCTGTTTTTGGCCCTTCCCCCACTGTTTATGTCTATAGGAAGCAAAGCCAATTACTTTGTCTCTTATGGTGACCTTATAGGCTTCCCATATATAGGCAGCCAAGGCTGAGCCAGCAGGGTTGTCATTAAAGAAGCCTTCAGTCTCTTTCTGCAACCATGGAACAAATTCTTTGTCATAGATTAGAAGGGGATTCAGTCGCCACAGAAGTGACTTGGAGGTTTGTAGGGATGGAAGGAAAATAAGGGACACAGGACCGTGGTCTGAGTTGTATATAGGAGAGATATTAACCTCCATGGTAGCAGCAGTCATGTTAGGAGATGTAAGCCAGAAGTCTAACCTATTGGCCATAGTTCTCGGAGCAGAAAAGAAGGCATAATCTTTGACCATGGGGTATAGTACCTTCCACATATCCGACAGCTGGTGTAAGGAGGTACGTTTGTGCAGGGCCTGAAGGGATCTCTTGTGGGGTTTTGACCTAATGTTGGATCTGTCTAATAGGTGGTCCAGCACCAGGCTGAAATCCCCTCCCACTAGGATGTCAGGATTGTCAAAAGAGACATCCATGATTTTTTGGGATATGGCCTGAAAAAATTCTGGGAAGTCTTCACTTGGGCCCTATACATTAACCAGTACCAACAGTCCAGTGGGGGTAGAGACCTTCATTATAATCCACCTGCCTTCACCTCCTGTGTGAATCTCTAAAGGTTGACATTGTAGCTTTTCATGCAGCAGAATGGAGATGCCCCTTTTAGATGGTCCTGCTGCACTATGACCCTCATTACCCATCCAATCTCTGACCAGCTCAGCTACTTTTTTGAAGCTTAATTTAGTCTCCTGGAGGAAAGCAACCTGGGTGCCTAACTTCTTAAGGGAATTTAGACCCCTCAAATTCCAAGAAGTGGTGGTTATATTATTAAGGTCAGCCTTGATCAAGGTGTCTCCATTTTATGTGCAGACAAATTGCTACTGTGAATAATACCATCTTGAGTGCATCAATATCATTACCCCTTTCATAAAACCACTTAATTCCCCTTCTGCTAGGAACCTTCTTTCCTGAGTGAGAGTCAGTTGCTCTCTGTAGTACTAGTCCACAGGTAAACCCTGAAGTCACCCTTTTTAATTTATTTACCAGTAAAAACAATGTGCAAATGTCCAGGGAGGCAAGGCACCCTATATCACTGCGTTTACCCTCCAAATCAGGTTGTGGGCAACCAAGAGAGTGCCTTTTTGGAACTGCAGTAAACAATGTCTCTGTAACCACACAAAGGGAGGGAGTGGGTCTAGATATGAGACCTGGAGAAATTTTACTTACAGAGTCTCTGAACAGTGGAAAGTGTAGGACAGTCGCTGACCAGGGAGGGAGGGAAGATAGCCCACCTCCCAACAGTCAAGTGCTACACCTCTAGGGAGTTGGACGGATGCCTCTTGGCAACCAAACTTGTACTGCTGAAGAGAGGTAGGACTGAGCCGCATGGGATATCAGCCATGCATTTGCTCTGGGCCTACTAACCCCACTATCCTCTCTGTATTGTGCCCCTTGCAGCGTGTCCAGCTTTGGCCCAAATAGAGTGTCTTGGGCCTCCACAAGAGGAACAAGTCTGCAGCACAGCCAGTTAGGTCAACCCAGGCCTCCTCAGTTATAATCTGCCATAGGTCGTACTAATAATAGAGTGGACAGGGGTATGCATCCACAGCCATCACTGGACTGAGAATGCCAATATGACCTAGGCATGTCACACCATCAGCTTTGGGTAATTGGGGAATTTCTGTAGCTCCCTGCATTCCAGACTACTCCTTTGCTAGGGCAGATGAGGTCTCATATTTACCAGGGTCTCATCAAGGCCAAAAGACATTCTCCGATCACCTCTCACCCCCTCTTTTGTGATATCAGGCTATGTACCTTTACTGCCAGATGTGGAACCAACCCACAATCCATGGCTAAAGCCTGTGCTATCTCTTAAGGGGGGGGGGGGTGCCCTCCTGTTTAACAAAGCAAACCATTAGAGGGTGACAGTTATTTTCTGTTCCCTGTCTTTATCAGCAATATTCGAGGACATGTCTCAGGGTGCAAGTGTTTCCCTTGCCTCCCGTGCCAATGTGCCTCATAACCTTGCCCTTACCAGCATGTGTAGTTTGTGATCAGGAGCTATCCATGCACTAATGAGTGCCTTTTTGTTACAAGGCGTCAGGCTGTGTGGCAGTTCAGGCTGGGATCTTTAATATTCCCCTTCATGGCTTCACTCTCTATCCCCTGCTGACTAAGGAGGGGGACCCAAGCTGAATAGGCTAAATTAAACTTTTAGAAGGAACGTTACCTAGCTGCTTGTGTGGACATTTTTACATGGTAGTGTGTCAAGAGTTCTCCTCGTGGCAGTTAGAATTCATTACTTCAGTAATATATTGAGTGCTAAAACCATCTTAGCAGCAAAAACCATGAAAGAACCATAGCAATTAGTACCTTAAACATTAACCAGGCTGCAGAACTAAACCCTTAGTCAAAACTATAAACTTTAAAGTCCCACAACTACACTGGGAGAGCCTCAGTGTGCGTTAATTTGTGTAGCGGGCATTGTGTCTCTCAACGGGAGGGAGGGGGAAATCTGCCTGGTACCTTGACACTTCAGATCCCCTCCAAAGCAGGCTACCCACCCCCTGCAGCTATAATCCAAATGGAAGCACATTGAAAAGAAAACCTTTCGCTAAAAATAGGGAGCACTTCAGGGGATAGCTGCAACCCCTTACCTGCAAACTTCAGAAGCTGGATCTAGGTCTCAACCGGTGGTAAAAAAGAGGTGGCTGCTTCCTGTTCTGACCAGGGGCTTCCCAAGTCAGTTGCCCAGTCCTGGTAGATCAGGGCCCAGTCCCCGGCTAGCTCTTTCTGCCTTGGGATGGCAATTTCATCAGTAGATAAGCTCTTCTGTGTTAGAGCAAGGGCCCCAGGGAGAAGCTCACCAAGCGGCTCAAAGCGATTAGATGTTTTGACTGGAGTGAAGTAATTTGATGAGCCGCTGCCTTCTGATAGATGCATCTTCCTCCGTTTACTTCTTGACCTGGTTCTCTGGGCTTTGGTCAGTGGAGTCAGTGGAACTTTGGATTGTTTGTTGGTGGATTTTTTCTTTTGTCTTCCCTGTTGAGGAGTCTGCCATTCTGTCAATTTTTCATGTGCAGTTGCTGGCGTCCCGGTGTTTCATCCAGATGTTTCTGGCCACTCCACAGTGTCCATTGGGTGTTGGGCCTCACCATGAGGCATGAGCGGCTGCAAGTGGGGAGCGCTGTCTTGCTAGAGATGTCAGCTAGGAACATTTTTACTTCCTCCGGTATGTTAATAGTGATTTGCTCACCCTTATACGATATCCTGAGTTGTGCTGGATATCTCAATGATGCTGGGATATTTATATATTCATTGAAATGTTTCACGAGGAAGGCACACTGAGCGACAAGCCACTCATTTCACAGTGCAACCTGGGGAGAAGGGGTACAATAGGAATGAGACATTAAACATTCAAGTTACAAGATCAACATTAACATATAGTTGTAAGGCAGATGTTATAAACAGTGTTACAACCGTGTTGCACATAATAGGTAGAAAGAGTGGACAATGATAAGTGCCAGGTTGATAAGTAAACAAGTGCTTACATGTACGAAAAGAGGGAAAGGAGATTGAAGGGTGAGGTGGGGGGAGGGGGAAGAGTCGTGTCCCTGGAGACCCCTTCAGGATGCGAGGAACCCTGCAAGGGGACTGGGGGGACCAGAGAGAAGAAGATAAGGCTATGTCCCAGAAAGACCCCTTCAGGATATGGGGAAACCTGCAAGGGGGCTCTGGGGCTAGATAGAAAGGGGGATAAGGCTGTAGGGATTTAAAGAGGGAAGAGACAGAAGGAGGAGATGTGACTTAATGCTAGGAGAAGGAGTAGGACCTAACCCAAGAGAGGATACTTTGGGATGTGGGGACCTCTACAAGGGGGTTGAGGAAGGTCAGTAGATAATGATTAAGAAAGTTATAGGAGAGGGAGTGAGTGAGAATTGAACCCTTTAAGGGAAGAAAAGTTGCACCTTTGCAGGGGATGGGGCCTAATCCATATTCCATCAGGATGCATTGGACCCTGCTAGTAGTCATGGAAAGCCAAGATAGTAGCTAGATAGTATAGGGGAGATATGCTTAGGCTCAGTTTGACCCCTTCAGGATGCTGAGAGCCCTGCAAGGGGACTGCGATGGCCAGGGAGAATAGTAGATGGGAGAGGGGAAGGAGAGGAGACAAGACTAGGTGCAGTAAGAACCCCTCAGGATGCTGAGAACCCTGTAAGGGGGGCTGTGAAGACTAGGGAGAAAGGTACAGGGGGGAAGGGAAGGAGATGAAACAAGCCTAGGCTCAGTAGGATCCCTTTAGGATGCTGAAAACCCTGCAAGGGGACTGCAAAGTCTAGGGAGAGAAGGTAGAATCGGGGGAGGAGAAGGAGAGGACACATGCCTAGGTGCAGTAGACCCCGTTCAGGATGCTGAGAACCCTGTAAGGGGACTGCAGAAGCTAGGGGGACAGGTATATGGGGTAGGGGGAAGGAGAGAAAACAAGCCTAGACATAGAAGGACCCCTTCAGGATGCTAAGAACCCTGCAAGAGGACTGCAAGTCTAGGGAGGTATGACGGATGGTGGGGGAAGGGAGTAGAGGAGAGATACAAGCCCCTCGGGGGATAGGAGAGGGACCCATGGAGAGCATTCGGGGTCTCTTACATTCTGTGAAAGATTAAGGGAGGCCAGTAAGGGGGAGCAATTAGGGGGAAGGGGAGGAGAGCTAGAAATTTGAGGGGTGGGGGTGCACAGGGAAAAATGAAGGTGATGGTAGAGGGGTAGGGTTGGTCCAGGGCTTAGAGGAGGGAATTAAGGAGGGACATGGCAGGAGCAGCCAGGGGTGCAAGGTAATTATTGAGGGCAGAGCTGATGAGTAGGTAGAGGATGAGTGAGGGATTTGAGGGGGAAGGGGAATCCAAATTTTATTTTTGGGAGGCAGTGAGAGTAACCGGATTAGCCGATTTAGGTGGATCAGAGGAGGACTACCAGGGTGCAGGAGTTGGTTGATCTAAGGGAATGGGAGGATGGGGGAGTGTTATAAAGGAGGAGGTGAGGTAGGAAGGAAGCTCACCCAATCAGTGCTTGGAGGTGAATTTAGCACAGTGGGAGAGTCACCTATTTGTAAGAGAGGGAAAGAATAGGGCATGATAAAGATCACAGTGGTAGGTGCGAGGGGGCATCCAGGGTAAAGCGGCAGAAGGAATTGAAGAGGGTGTCCAGTCTGGCTAGGGAGGACTAGGGGAAGCACCATAGACTACATCACAGTAGTCGAAAATGAGAAGTATCATCTTTGGAACAAGTTCACACCTAGCCATAGGAGGGATGCAACTACGATTCCTGAACAGGACACCAAGCTTGGGGTGCAGTTTTTTCTAGATGCTGTCAATATGTCCAGAGAAGTTGAGGTGCTGGTCAAACCAAACACTTAAGTACCTGAAGGAGGATGTGTCCTCAAGTAAAGTCCCATCAAGGGTCTGGAAAGTGGGTAGGGAAGGAAGCCTAGAGAGTCTCTGCCTTGTGCCAAAGGTCATGGAGACAGTCTTTTGGCATTGAGGAAAGGTTGATGGTTAGCAAACCAGAGCTGAACCTTGTCTAAGTCTTGCTGTAAGCTGGTTGTAACCTCAGCAGGACTGTATCATCGGCATACATATATATAGCGGAGGAGGGGGAGCAAACAGAGAGAAGGTCATTTAAGAAGATGGAGAATAGGAGGGGCCCTAATACAGAGCCCTGGATGCCACCAGTGCTAATCGGGAGGGGAAGGGAAGTGGTGTCCAAGATCTCAACTGATTAGGTTCTGCCAATAAGGTAGGCCTTGAATCAGTTTGTGGTGGAGGGAGATAGGACAGCTGCTGGGAGTGTGTCAAGGAGAAGGGAGTGAGAGATGGTGTCAAAGGCCATGGCCAGGTTGACAAAAGTGGCAGAGGTAATTTGGCCATTGTCCATCCCAGTTAGGATGGAGTCTGTGAACCATAGGAGAGAGGTGGTGGTTGATTGGTTTTTCCTGAAACCAGACTGGAAAAGGGTGAAAAAAAGAGGTGTCAGAAAAGAGGTGACTTGGGAGAGGACAATGTGTTCGTGAAGTTTGGCAAGAGTAGGGAGGACAGAAATGGGGTGATAGTTGCTAGAGGATGAGGGGACACTCCCTTTGGGTAGAGGGAGGACTACTGTATGTTTCCATGAAGAGGGGACCGAGGCAGTAGAAAATGAGAGATTTAGGATTATTGAGAGGGGGTAGGCAATGGCTGAAGCAGAGAGGGAGAGGAGTTTTGGGTCAAGGCTGTTAGGGGAGGCACCTTTAGAGGGATTAATGGTGAGGAGGGCACTTAGGGCATCGTTTGGGGTTTATTTATTTATTAGCTTTTGATAACTGGGTAAGTGCATTAGGCAAAAATCCTGCCTATTTTCAAGCACAACCCGGGAAGGTACAGTTTACAAAGCATTGAACATATCACAACAACAACAACAAAAAAAAACTGAAGTGAAGGAGAAAGAGAGGTGGGAGGATGGTGGAGGGGGCACACCGATAGATGGTACGGAGGGGAATGGGTAGGAGGGGAGGGATTTCAGTAGCTCAGTGGCACAGAAGGTACAGTATGAGTTAAATTCCACAGCTATGGCTAGTGGGTTGGACACTAGTGAGCTATTTACTTTAAGTACTGGGGAGGTGGGTGAGATTAGGGGATAAATACGGCATGGACCACCATCCAGAATTTTGAAGGGGAGTTTATGTTGGTGATAAAGGCAGATTTGAAATATTTGGACTTGGCTAACCTTCTAGCCTTGGTGTAAGTGTATCTGAGCATGTGGTAGTTTGTGAGGTCACTAGGATGCTGGGTAGCTTTATGACACTTCTAGGCTCGATCTCTAGTCCTGTGGCTGGCCAGAAGTTCAGAGGTTATCCAAGGTAAGTGGTTACCTCTGACTCTGGCTTGTTTGAGTGGGGCAAAGGAGTTGCAGTTTTCAAGAAATATTTCTTTGAAGTAGGCAAGGGCCTTATCAACAGAGGGGAGGGAGGTTAGTGGGGACCAGTCAGGAGTGGCAAGGTTACTCAGGAGAGGTTCAAGGTCAAGAGACTTGAAAGAGCATAGTTGTATGAGTTTGTGCGGTGATTTAGTTATGTGGACATTCCTAACTATGAATCTTGGGTTATGGTCACTGAGAGGATCAGGGAGGATGCCAGAGGTGATGACATGGTGGGGGTGGGAGGTAAGGGCCCAGTCGAGTAGGGAGTGTTGTTGTGTCTTGTGGTTTGGGTGGGTGGGTTTGGAGATCAGTTGGGAGAGGTTTAGGGATCTGATTTCATTTTTAGTTTTGGTAGTTTTAGGTGACAACCAATTTATAATGAAGTTGCCTAGGATGAATAATTCCCCAGAGTGAGCAGGGGAAGTGATGGAGGTTAGGAGGTCTAGCGTGACTGAATGATGGACATTTGGGTGGCAGTATATGCTGGCTATGAAAACTGGAAAAGTGAAGGGGAGGGTCACAATGATAGCTAGGGCATCATGGGTTTCAGGAATGGAGGATTAGTAGATGATGGAATATTGGATGTAGACTATATTTAGCTTGTAGAGCACTTGATTCACCAGCCATAGGCGTGCCTCTTGCGGGAAATATCGTAGGAATAATCTTGGTATATTTGGACCTTTGCCCCTTCCCATTGTAGGCTTTTCAGGTTCCTTGCTGCTCTTAAGAATGTCTCTTTAACCAGGTACTGGGAGAATTTGCACAGTATAGGACATGGACATTGGCCTGGTTGTGGTCTGAGCGAAGAGATCTATGGGCCCTCTCCAGCTCGGGGGATGCTGGTTGTTAAGTTTGAGTATTACCGGGAGGGCATGTTGTAAAAAGGCTAACATTTCATTACCTTTAGCCCCCTCTGCCAAGCTCATGATCTTAATGTTCTTTCTCCTTCCCAGTTCTACAGGTGATCTACCTTTGCCAGCAGAAATTGAAGTTGGTCGTGGTGCTCTCTCAGCTGGCCGTGATAATTGTGCAGAACCTCTCCCTGCTTTTTGACAAGTACTTCATTGTCAGTTACCTGGTTAGTCAGTTCACTACATTTACTTTAGTACTAGTGGTAATCTCAATAAGAGCAGCAGTGTCCAGAACTACCTCACTTAGCAAGAAAGTTATGTTGCCCAGTTACTGTTCCATAGTCTGAGGGGTAGCAGGTTGGGCACGGGGTCATAATGTTGCAGACATTATGCCGCATGGCTAAATCACGCTGCCAATACAGTGCGATTTATGCCATGAGGCATAACTCTTTTTTTTCTGTGTGGGGCTATGCAGGGAACTGTGCCCCTGGACCCCCCCACTAAAGATTCTTAACTCCGGGGGGGGGGTCCAACTCGGGGAGTGCACAAAGTCTTTAAAAAAATTACATTTCTAGGACCAGGAATCAAACCCGGTCCCAGACGCAGTGCCTGGGTTTCTGCTGCTGTGGCTCTGTCCAGTGAGCCACGACAGCTGTTCGGAGGAACCCACTCCCAGCAGAGGTCTTATCCTCTGCCTGGGAGTGTGTGAATGGTGCAATACCGTGTACAGCAGTATATGCGGTATTGTACCATTCGCTGTCCTAGACAGCGCTATTTTGGGTCAGTTGTAATGTCATATGCTATTAAGCATACGACATTATGACCCGGTACTAGCAGGTTGTAGGTACCTAGGATCTGCCATCCCAGTAATTGTGATGTGAATGCCAACTCAACCCTGGTAGCTTAGAAATATCTTGCAGGCCAAATAGTTTCAATGAGGCAAAATCTAGATGTAAAAATTAAATGACAATCTTGAGTCTGATTTACACAATTCAGATATCGAAATGAACAACTCCGTCCGAGGAACTCAGATCCATTGAGTAAATCCTGGATAGTGGGTTTTGAGATGTTGGATGTGTCCAGATGAGTGAGGCTGAAACTGCAGTAGCTCAATTACACTGCTTCCATTTTGGATGGCAAGCTCTGCTCCTCAGAACAGACAGGTTTTTAGGGCAACTTTAAAACTCTTGATGGTCAGGCGCTTTCTGCTCCAACGAGGTAGAGAATTCCACTGGGCAGAGTCCACAAAAGCAAAAGAATGGGCCCCGGAGGTCTTTAGTCGAACCCTGGGAACCTCTAGCAAGCCCTCGTCAGAGTAACGGAGTGAGCAGAGGGGGCAGTAGGGGCAAAGAAGATCTTGCAAGTAGTGTTGTCCCTGGATGTGTAGTGCTTTATATGTCAGTAACCTGACCTTGAAGGTGATCCGCCAGTGAACAGGCAGCCAGTGCAGATCACGGAGCACAGGAGTGACATGGCAAGATCTTCATAAGCCAGTCAACAACCTGGCCGCCACATTTTGTACTGGCTGCAATCAGCGGATATCAACCCCTGGTAGCCCTAGGTATAGGACATTGCAGTAATCAAGGCGTGAGGTCACAAAGACGTGGACAAATGTTGGGAGATCACCAGGCGGGACCAAGCGCTTAATCCTGGTGATGTTCCTCAGATGGTAAAAAGAGGTCTTTATGACAGCAAACACCTGAGATTTTAATGTCAGGTCACTATTAAACACAACGCCCAGGTTTCACGCCAGTCTGAGGTAGGCAGCTGATTCACCCTGAGCCAGAGCCCAGATAGTTGACCAGCCAACAGCCCCATGCCTTGGTGACATGGATCCACCATCAACACCTCAGTCATGCCAGAGTTTAATTTCAGCCAATTGGCACTCATCTAACCCTGGATCTCAGAGAGGCAGCTATTAAAAACCGAGACCGCCCAACTCTGCTCGAGCACAAAGGACATGTAGAGCTGAGTATCATCTGCATAGCAGTGAAAACTCAGCCCATACTGCCTAATAATGTCTCCCAACAGCAGCATATACACTGCAAACAACATGGGGGACAGTATGGAGCCCTGCGGAACCCCACAAGACAGGGGGGGGAGAGGGGCAGAGGAATAAATCCCCAATATCATGCACTGAGTCCTGCTAGTGAGGAATGATTGAAACTGCCTGAGAACTGTACCTGACAGTCCGTAGAGAATCCACAGGCACTCTAACAACATCCCATGGACCACAGTGCCAAATGCTGCAGAGAGATCAAGGGGAACCAAGATGGAATGGCTCCCACAATCCCTCACTATCAGGAGATCATTAATTACCCAAACAGAGCAGTCTCAGTACTGTGCCTCTACCTAAACCCGGATTGGAGAGGGTCATAGACATTGTGGGATGTTAAATGGTCATCCAGCTGCATCACAACCACCTTCTCAATAACCTTGACCACAAAGGGTAGGTTAGAGACAGGTCTATAGTTTTCTGGACAGTCCGGGCGAGAGAAGATTTCTTCAGGAGAGGTATTACTACCACCTCCTTCAGGGGATCCGGAAATACCCCTGTCTCCAACAAACACCGGACTATCTCAGCAAGGACTGGGCCAATGACTTCAATGCACCCCACTAGGAGGTGCTTTGAGCCTGGATCCAAACTACAGCAGGTTGGATGCATACTCTGGATGACCCTCACAATGTCTACAATCTCTAACCAGCCAAAATCAGACCAGACAGACTGGATGCTTGTAACCTTTTGCCGATCTCCACAATACCCACTTGATGGCGCTGAATGGATCTCCGACTGGTTGGTGACAATCTTGTTGATGAAGAACCGAGCAAACTCATTACACTTATCCTGTAAAAATGTTCCCTGTAACTGGAGACAGGTTGGATTGCACAACAACCTGTCGACAGTTCGGAAGAGCTGAGCTGGTCAATTCCTCACCGCAGCAATCTCCTTGAACACTAATTATTTCTTCTTATAGGAGATTGCTGATTGGATGTCTTTATTATGGAATACCAACTTTATCGTCCACCCAGCCTGATTTCCACCAGCGCTGCTCCAAACTTCAACCTTCTTACCTCAACGCCTTCAAAGTCCCATCAAACCATGGGGACTTGGGGCAAAGAGTGAGGGGGCGAACACAGACAGGAGCTAGGGAGTCGAGGGCCCCGTCACTGCCTTATTATAGGCTAATACCAGTTCCCTCAGCTCCCTGCATCTGCTCATCATATCTGATAGGTCCAGCACCACCGTAAAACCATCTGGAGCCAAACCCCTTAAAGGGTGGTACCAGACCATCTCCATAGGAGCAGGTCTATTGGGGGGGGGGTGTGATGGTGTTCCCCAAAAAAACTGTTTTGCAGAACTAAGACCTGAAGTTTCTTTTTCTCCTATTATATATATATATATATATATTTTTTTTTTCTTTTTTTTAGTCTGTTGCGCAACAGCATATTTATTTTGTTTAAATTCTCCCCCTTCCTTCTCTCTTATTTCTATGTCTGTACTTCTGTACTTATTTCCTAATTAAATAGCATGTTGGCCACTCGCTATCAAATCTATTCCTTTCAATTCCTCTTTTCAGGTTCTTAAGTAATGTAAAACAGCTAATTCTAAAGCCTAGTGCATTCCATGATTATGGACACAGAAAACTGGATAAATCTATTTAGTAAAACCCTTGCCATACCCGTGTGGGAAGCTAAAAGAAATATTATGAATGTATGGCATTTTTTAGTGCATTCTGAAAAGTCTAGGGAAACAGGTGACACAGAGCAAGATAACAAGCTCATAATCCCATACTAATATTTTATCTTGTGTCTATCCTGCATCCCTATGGTAAAAGTATGAGCGCCCTTAAGATTGTATAGTCTGGGAAAGAAAAGAAAGGTTAACTTCCTAGTGAGCAGTATTTATGCATCTCAAACAGCACAGTAGTATTTCTGTGTACATTTGTACATTCTGTGTTGTGAGTACATGAATTAAGGAAGTTGAAATACATTACTGTTCTTTGTGAGCCAAGTCCTGTTAGCAAGCTAGGTAACCCTGTGTCTGCATGAAGAAACCTTCTGACTCTCCAGTGTGTGTCCTATAGGGAGGGAGTGAGCGACATCTTGGTCATTGTTATACAAGAGCCAAACCCCTCCTCCTATTTAAGTGGGCAGTACCTTGCCTATTACAGCTCATATTCCCATAATTAAGAAATAAATCACTCAAGATCCAATGTTTAAAATAAACATAATGGTTTATATTGATTATTCTTACAGGAGAATCCGATTGTATGTAAAAGGAAATTAATACTTGGAATTATATGTATAAATTCAGTATTTGTATTAATTGATAGGTGGAGTTTCAATTTGTGGGTGGGATCACAGTCCTATATCAAGGCAGAATTGATGTTGTAATTCAGATAGTCGCTGGGAGAGGACCTGTTTGGTTCTCCCAGAGATCTCTGAGAGGTCGGGCACAGTTTGATGTTGGTAGAATAGCTCTAATTGTTCATGCCAAACCTGTGCTTTTTGTATTTGTTTTCTTTACTTTGAACAAAGTGAGTCTCTAACTTTTATTATTTCAAATTTATTTTTTTTTGAATAAAAATCATACCTATTCAAGGTATGTTGTACCACTTATGCTGTCTCTTGTAAAAGTCTTTTCTTACACCCCACGACAGGGCGGTGCCTCAAATCTGAACCTTTTATTATAATGGTCCAACCAACCAACCAGTTCCACCACTAGATCGGTGACCTCCATCCACAATAGGAAAACCAGGTTCAATGAGTGACCATGATTGTGAGTAGCAGAGGTACCTATCAGTGTCAGGCCCAATTAACTCATCAGTTGGAGAAAGTCCTGTCCAAACTGTGAGAGTTCTTCGTCGACCCAGGCATTGAAATCCCCCAGAATTAACAATATGGTGGATTCCAAAACCAGGTCGATGATGAAGTCCACAACTTCCTGCAGGAATTCCTTCTCATTACCGGGAGGACAGTAGATGAGAAGTATCCTGCAACCTACACCTGGTACCGTGATACATTCAAGACATCTGGTCACTCCTACTGGGGTGTCTACAAGGCCTAGATCTGACTTAAAACAAATGGCAACTCCTCTGTCCCTACGATCCTCTCTTGGGCAGTATATCATCCCAGAGTACCCAGTTATTCCAAAGTGGGGCCAGCATTCTAATTCAGCCAGGTCTTGGTGATGCAAGCCAGGTCACTATTTGATATTCACAAAAGCAGCCATGCAAATGAGTCCATTGCACTTGCAAGGCACTAGCTGGCCATTTGCATGCCCATTATGTGCTCATTTACATGGGCTCTTGGTGTCCTAGCTCTGCCCTCCCCAGCCCCTACCTGATGCAGCTGTAGTCACTGATGATCTAGTGGTCCTTCCCCATCCCCAGTTGCCATTACCATATTAAAAAAATAACTACCCAGTTAGTCTAGTGGTCTCTCCCCCTCCCCATTCTATGATCGCCGTTTGATAGTTAAAAAAAATATTCTTGATAGTCTTGATAGATAACCTTACCCAGTTACCAAAGACTAAAATAAATAAATAAAATAGTGGTTCCCTTCCCCTCCCTGTTCTCCAATCGCTATCCTGACTGTTCAAAAAAATGTTTCCTTGGCAGTCTAATGGTTTCCTCACCCCACCCTATTCTCTGATCACCATCCCGACAGTTTAAAAAATGTTTCTATGGCAGTCTAGTGGTTCCCTCCTCCCACCCCAGTCTCTGATAGTTAAAAAACTGTTTCCTTGAGAGTCTAGTGGTCCCTCCCTCTCCCTTGATCCCCAAGTGCTGTGCCCGTAGCATAATACAAATCCCCTTGGTAGTCCAGTGATCCCCCCACCCTGTCCCCAATTCCCCCCTACCATAAGGTGTCCCCTAAACCATGTGGTCTAGTAGTCCCCCAGGTATCCCTGATCTGCCCGTATAAGGCACCGTACAGTTTTCCCTGGTGTCTAGTGGACCCCACACTCACCCACCCTATGAGGGATTGTCTACAGCCCTATTCCCCCCTAACCTCCGACCAGAGACCAGCACAGCCCTCCTCCCACCTCCAGGGCTGGCCGCCCACTGAGTTCTCAAAGACAGTGTACTGTCTACAGTATACACTCACTGACAGTGATTGACAGCTCACTGTCAATGGGCGCTAGTCATGAATTGGCATAAGGTATGCACCAAAGGTGCTACATCACCCGCACAGCTCTTCGCCTGTGGATTGATGTGCGGTGGCTGCATTACCAGACGCCAGACACCACATGGCTCCCATTCATGGTCCTGCCCCCCCAGGCATGCCGGTGTGTGGAGGACTGTTCTGCGGACTGGCTGGGCATCCAATGGGATGCCCAGCCCAGGTCTGCTACTGGATCATTTGTGTTTGTGGGGCGCAGATGTTGGCAGACAGCGCATTGTGCGTTGTCAGCACAGGGGCAGGATGGTGCCCAGTCGACCACCCCCAGCCCAACTTGTGGTCCCCATGGGCTGGGGCAGCTTGTTGGGGGGGGAGGTTTGCTAAGTTCTGCTGTCTTCACCGCAGTCGGTGGAAGCATCCTGGGAGGGTGCATGTCCCTTACAGCTGGGTGTTACCAAGCGCAGCATGCACCCCTCCCATGCCCAGCACTCAGCACCTTTGTGAATGGCATGGAGTGTGGTCATGCACCCCTCACCGCCCCACCCAGCCTGGCTTCTCCAAGGAGTTCCACATCCGGTCGAGGGCTCGGGTGTGTATGGGATGCATATCATGTATAGGCATCCTGCACAAGGTGTGCACTGGCTGCGGAGTGCCTATGCGCTGGACTTATGTGGCACATAGGCTGTTTTTTGATTAGTGTATAGTGCCCAATGAGCACATACTGTAGACAGTATGCACTCAATGAGAGCTCAGTCGGCAGCCAGCCATGGAGATGAGAGGAGGGCTGTGCAAGTCACAGGCCTGGGATTGGGTTGGGGAAGGAGAGGGGTTGTGGGCAATCCCTCACAGGCTGGGTGGGTGGGGGATCCATTAAACATCAGGGAAAACTATATGGTGCCCTATATGGGCAGATCAGAGATCAGTGGGGGGATAGCTAGACCACCAGGGTAATGTGACATCTTATGGCAGGGAGGGACTGGGAATAGGGTGATGGGACCACTGGACTACCAGGGGGAATTTTATTATGCAACCAGCATGGCACTCGAGGACTGGGGGGGAGGGACCACTAGACTGCCAGGGAAACAGTTTTTTAACTGTCATGATGATGATCAGAGAATGGGGTGGGGGAAGGAGCTACTGGACTGTCTGGCAAAAATGTTTTAAACTGTCAGGATGGCGATCGGAGAGCAGGGTGGGGTTGGGAACCACTACCACCAGGAAACAATGTATTTTTTTATTTGTAAACTATAGGGATGGCGATCAGTTCTAGAATATGGGGATGGACCACTATATGAGCAATGAAATTGTCATTTCGTTTTTAATACAGGGAGGGTGATTGGTGAAGGAAAGCAAGGGAAGGGGGGCTGCAGTATTTCCCCTGACCACAAGGGTGCAGACTTACTCCCAGGTCTGGCTCTGTGTTATTTTCTCCACACAAGGGACCTTTCTCAAAAGGTTCTTGCATGGAAAAAATGGGTTGTGAATGGGACTGAGCAGATATGCAGGTCCCCTTTCCCTAATTTGCATTGCTTCTCCCTTTAAACTTTATCCTATTGTAAACTCAGTTTGTGGGTGCAAACTGGACTTTTTGTGGATGCCACATGGGGCAAAACCCAGTTTGCACGGCACAGACTGAGTTTGTGATAGGGCAAAATTTTCTGAATCTAGCCCTTGATCTTTTTGGAAGACTGGGCCTGTGGTTCAATGGACAAGCAGCCAGCCACTCCCACTTCCTGACCTATATAAGCAGTTACTCACAGCCTCCTTCTAAAGCACTTTTTCTTTGTTGGCTGGAAGTCTGTCAGTCTATCCTCTGTGGCTGGCTAGGGCCTAACCCCCACCCCCGCCTTGCTGACTTGCTGCTTCTGCTTTTCTCTCCTGGACTTCTGTGTTTGTTCTCCTGCATCTAGTTTGTATTTTGCCTCCAGGTGTGTACTTCTTCTGTCATTTTTTCCCTGTTTTTCTGTGTTTGTGTGTCTTTGGTTTTGCTTTTTGGAGTCTTTGTTTCTAAGCTCCTAGCATATTGTTAATCCAGAGCTCATGCTACTTGATCTCAGTTACTCACATTGCCACTGCAATCATTATCTGTGTTTCAACTAAAACCACATAGCTGCTCTCCATGCTACACACTTAATTGTTTTCACCTGATTCAGGCTCACTCTGAACCCTAGTTATGCAGCTCAGTCATGCTTTTTCAACTCATTCTACCTACCTCATTGCTGCAGTTCCATTGCACTGCCCGGTGATGGCCACTTTCAGAGCATTACGCCTCCCTCCATTTTATGTTTATTGAATTTTACTAGTCAGATACTCAACACAGCTGCTGCTTTCTGTGTTTGTGCATTGTTATTATACTCTGAGGTCAGCTAAGCTACTGCTGATGCTGTAAACTAGTTTTAATATCTGCATGTGGGTCTTGGTGCCTTCCATCCCTTTCTTGTTTTTCCTACGGCGGGGACTTGGAGGTGTTGGGGGAGTCACGGCCCCCCTGTAGCTACTTACTTTATGATCTAAATCCTGCCTCTGCCACCGAAAATCCTCAGCGTATTTGTCACCTTCATTGGCTTTCTTGAATGCCTGGCTGGCTTACCCCATTATTTATATTGCTGGGTCTTTAACCTATGTGCAGGTCTGACTATTGCTACTCTGCTTATTGATCTACATGCAGGTCCAGCTCTTGCTACTCTGTCTTACTGTCCTACATGCAGGTCCACTCTTTGCTTACACAGTCATTGCTTAATGCTCAACCTCACTACTACTATCTGACCTACATGAGGTCCCAGCACTCTAGGCTCATTCAGTTCCTCTTCAGCTTTGGGGCATGGCAGCCATACCATTCTAGTGCAGGGCCTCCCTGCAGCTGATGGTCTTGCACTGCATTTCTCAGTCCGCATCATGAGCATGCGTCAATTGGGGCGGGGTCCTTCTCACCTGACCCATAGCTGGGAATGTCCTCATTCCAGGCCTGGCTTTAGCTGTTCGAGACTCAACAGCAGCTTCTGGTGTATAATTTAAGACTAGCTGTGAAGGGTGGTAAAAGTGACCTCCTTTGGCTCTAGTATTCCTACTAGCAAGGCACCTTCACCGCATTCTCCCTATGACTGCCTCCAGTTCACCTGGTTTGTTTGTAGGATGAGTAGGCCAGGTGAGTTCCTCAGCAGTGGTTGCTCTCCTCCTCCTGCCTTCGTTGCCTCCACTGTTGCAGAACACTCTCATAACCGTCCATAGCATTCCCATTAGAGGGAATGAGCAAGAGCTTTGCTCTAAATTGAAATATTTCCACCCATTTTTATTGAGTTTCTAAATTGCAGCAGCAGAACTGTCACTAAATAAACATCCCAAGCCTGGAAGGAAAGTGACTTAGGCCTTGGATCCCCAGAGATTTCCTCCTCAAAGATTTTTTTTTCTCTTCTCCATGCCTTAGGTCATAACTGTTAGTTAGCCATAGTTAGTTTCCCTAGATCCTTTAGGTAGGTTCAGCTGTTGGATGGAGATGGATGGTGTCCCTACTTGCCATTCCTCTCTCCTTAGGAGGCCCCTGCAATCTCCAGAGCAACCCGTTATACTCATGTAAAAATTGCTAACCTGCACATCTCATTACGTTATCAAGCTGCCTGATGCCTTATCTACTACTATGTCTCACAGCTACTGATTGCTAACTTGCTTTGTACTACTACATTTCTTTTTGTGAAGCATTCCTAAGGTACCTTTAGCAAAGAGAACTATCCCACGGCACCTCTGGGGTGGAACCCTCTTTGAGGGTTCCTTGCCTTGGTACCCCAACAGGGTGGTAATTCCTCTGGAATAGAGAGTGTGAACAGCCATAAACCTAAGTAACACAATTGCACAAGCATAACACTATATTGGCTGTGTGGGCCAGTGGTTCAATGGACAAGCAGCCAGCCACTCCCACTTCCAGACCTATATAAGCAGTTACTCACAGCCTCCTTCTGAAACACTTTTTCTTGGCCCCACCATAATCCCCTGCTGCTCCAGTGGCTGCACCTCTCTCCTGGGGATCCTCCCTAAGGTACCTTTACCCAAGGGAATCATCCTGGGGCACCTCTAAGGGTGGAACCCTCTTCAAATGTTCCTTGCTTTGGTACCCCACAGGGTGGTAATTCTTCTGGAATAGAGAGTGCGATCTGCCAAAAACCTAAGTAACACAGTTGCACAAACATAACACTATACTGGCTGTGTAGGCCATTGAACTACAGGACACAAGTCTGCATACTTTGTGACAACTTACAAGGGCACAAAGTGAGTGTAGGATGAGACCCTCATTTTGGTTGATTGGGTAAGATACATGCTCTGGAAGACTGCCCAGTGGGGCTGAGGGTTGAGGCACTGGACACCACACCTCATGCTACACTGCGACCTGGGTTCAAGAACAAACATGGGACACTGGGCTTGGCAACTCTCCTCTTCTGGGGTGGGGTAGGCAGTGCACCAACTAATGAGTGGTGTCAGGAGGGGAAGGTATCATCAGAAAAGTGACAGAAGCCATGTCTCACAATGGCTTAACACTTGGATGTTGGTCCTGTTCGCTGGCACCCTCGGAGTTGGGGATGGAACAAGTTAGCTATTTAATGAAAAAATCCCATGCTACGGCCATGTACAGTGATCCTCAATTGGGGAGAAGGAGTCCCAAAAGGCGATACGTTGCCACCGAGCCCTAGCCGGTGTGGGCTTAAATAAATAGATAAAAAAAAGATACATACTCTGGGGTAGGTATTCTTTTCACAAACCCTGGTATCAAAGTCACCAGGTTGGTTGATGTTTCCCCTGGAAGAATTCTGCTTATAGATATAACTATACTGGGACAGTTCTTCAGGATGATTAACATATATATGCTATGCAGTCTAAAGCCATTATATTTGATCTGTTTAAGTCAGCCATATCTTCACATTTCCAGTGTTGTTGTTTTTTTTTAGGAGGGGAGACTTTAATTGTGGTCTTTCTGCCACAGTCTGGTGTAGGAAAACAGAGAAGGTGTTCTGTGATTCACATTTTCTTAAAAAATATGTGTCAGAAAGTGGGCTTGTTAGACTTGTGCCATGGCTGGGAAAAAACTGAACATACCTTTTTCTGGGGAAGGATTTCCTTCCAGAATAGATTTTTGGTTTTCTCCTCCAACTTCATGTAATGCAGGTGGCGGCATTCCGTCAAAAGTGTCACTGAGATTGAGTGACTCAAATATGTGTGACTCAGTCTCAGTGCCTGTGTTGTGGGCTACCCTGAAAGGGTAGCAATGGGTGAAAAGGAAGCTGACAAGGGTGAATGGATCTACACCATGATGGACTGAAGAGAAGGGAAGGTATGCGAGATGTAGTACAGTAAAAGACTGCTGAGCTGGCCATGTAGCCTAGTGGTGAGGGTGGTTGGCTAAGGTTGGGAGGGTGCAGAGTTCAGGTCTGGAGAGGCATGAGTGTTTTTTTGTTGTCGCTTTTTTTTTTGACAGGTTCCCCTCAACATGCACCCCCCTGGAGTTGAGAATCTTTAGTTGGGGGTGGTGAGGGGCACCATGTCCCCCCACATAAATAGAGATCCTTGTTGGTGGTGTTGTTTTTGCCACAAGTGTACATCACTGTATGCCTAGAGTCAGAGTCAGGTGAGTTCTCTAAAACTGCAAAAAAACTGAAGGTCTCAGACACTGATCCAGGAAATGCACTGAGCGAAGGGCTACCAGCAGTGCTACTGCGAGCTACTGACCATAGTGATTTGCAGGGAGAGCCAACTATGCGGTGCATGGAGTCTGCACTGCAACCTACTGATCTGCATAATAACGAACAAATAGTGGTTTTACAGTCTGATATGGCAGAACATATTTTGTTGGAAGCGGTTGCCAGTTCTTCTAGAGATCCAGGTACTATTTCTTGTCCTTCTGCTTTAAATCAATGCCCTGGAATGCTTTGCAGGGGGAAGTGAATGTAAGAAAGGGTAAAGCTGAAGGAGTGTCTACAGAACTAATGGATGATGCTGACAGGATTCCCCCCCCCCCCAATAGAGACTTTGTACCTCCTAATTATGATACAAATGTTGCAGTGACTGGTATCACAATTACAGACGCTTTGAGGGGGGCAGGCTAGTCAAAATCTGCTGAAACGAATATTTGGTCTTCACCAGCCCATGAGAGCACTGGAGATGTGGATAATTTGGTTGACATGTTGGATCCCTTAGAAATCCCATTGGGCTGCATTTAACCCAGAACCCTGTTTTAAAAATTACCTCAGTTCGAAAAGCTGCTGAAATAGCAAATGTTTTAACTGACAATCTCTTTCCTGATTGGAATATCACAACCCCCCTGGTTCTTCCATTTCCTGATTCAGATAGGGGGCAGCAGATAGCTGACAGTCAGCATGCAGCTGGAAGGCAGCATATATAAGACGGGCACAATTCACAGACTGACAAGGCTTCCCCTTCTACTTCAACTGGTCGAAATAAAAAAAAAAAACCCTGTCAAAGTGTCGGAACCCCTGAGAATCAATGGCCCTGCCCTAGGTCTTATGTGGGGCTTTTTCATACTCCCCCTGAGCTAGCGAATCGGAGAAATGTGGTGAGAATAAGATATAGAGGGGGTCATGATGTCTTTCCAGACTGGGTTTATGTGGAGAAAACACTGGTCAAAGAAAGTTTACAGTTCTTACCCACTGAGATCTATGCACTTATACATACCTGTGGAGACTCCAATTTTGACCTCAGCTTTAAAACAGCCAGAGGCCTAGAACAATTCTGGGAAAGATACCAGCAAGTGAAATATACCGCACTGTGGACCCCCTTTGTGGCCATCCCCTTGATGAAGCCAATCATAGTCTCCGAACAATTTTGGACAGGGGGTTGGAAAATTCAAGTTAGACTTCCTCAAGCAAATGGAGCAATACAACATTTAGCAAGCTGTTTTTATCCGAGACAGGATTGTGGTTTCATTTTTTACCCCGGGCAACCGAAATCATGTTTCAGATGTGGAGCTCAGTCCCATTTAAACTATGCGTGTGATAAATTAAAAATGCTCTCTTTGCTTAGGTATTGGTCATACCAGCCTAGGCTGTCCTAATCCTGCATACTGCAACTTATGTGAGGCTATCACTCATACTTTCAGGAACTGCCCCTGGGCTTTTCATAATAACCCCTCCCAAACACGAGATGAAGAGGATGAGACAGGGTATAAAGTGCAGCAACAAGAGGCTGCTCGGCCTCCTCCCAATACTAGAATGAAGGCTCATAGGCTGGAAATGACCCTAAGGGCCACAGAGACAGAGTCCATGGGATGAGACACAGGCCCAGTTCTGGCTCCCCCTCAAGCCTCAGTTACAGAACTGGTAGTAGAAGAAGGACCTATAGCTGCATCAGTTATAACCATGGAAGCACCAGAAGATGGAAACGGGGAACTCCAGGCTCAAGTAGTTTAAACTTACCTACAACAGCTAAGCAGGTTGGCAGTTTAGCAATGCCCCCTCCAGAAGACACTACCTGGTCACTAAAATCTCAAAAACGGATAACATGAAGCAGTTCCACTAAAGGTTCATCTGAAGTCCAAACCTTGGCTGATCAATTACTATTGGTGGATGTGGTACCAACAGACAACAGGTATGCCCCCTTGGCCAAAAGAAAGCAGATGGAGAGGACGGAGGATGACTCTGACGCTTCCTCGATGGCCTCTTCTTCACAACCTGAACTTATGACGGATACGGAACAAGTTTTGAGTGACTCTAAGAAATCTGGGAAAAAGAGGTGTAAAAGTAGATCTCCTGGAAAAGGTAGAAAGTCGTGACCCTTCCTTAACTTGTTAAAATGTGTTTGGATCTCACCTGTGAGACCTTGAATGTAAACAGCATTAGGAATCCAAGAAGAAGACAATAACGTAATACCCAGTTTGTGATTTATGCACTGTGGTGTGAATGTAATAAAATGTATGTTGGCTGTATGGCTAGAGTGTTAAAACTAAGGATCCAATAACACATTAGATCTATTAAGAATGCCAGACAAGATACCCCTGTGGTTATTCACTTTCAGAAATATCACAACAGTGATCCAGTAGGCTTGAGGTTCATGGGACTGGAACACATTCCATCAATGAAAAAGGGTGGATACAGACTTAATCAGCTCCTTGAATGGGAGACCTACTGGATCTTCACACTACAAAGTGTAAAACTATCTGGTTTGAATGAGAACTGGGACTTAAGACCATACCTTCTAGAATGAACATTGTCCTTTTTTTAATTCTGAATCCTGATATTCATGTACTTAAGATCTCCCTTTTGGTGATCTCTTTTTCTTCCCTCCAAGCTTCCCCCCACCTTCCTTGATCCAAACCCCTCTTCCTTCTTTAAACCTCTTGTGTATATATTTTTGTTTATTTTTATTTCCATCTTTATTTCCCTTCCTTCTTTAGAATCTGCAACCAGAATGCCTTGAGTTAGATTACAACATTAATGGTAAATAATACAGATAAAAGTGTTATATAAAGTCACTAAGATGTATATTTGATTTTTTTCTGTGTTTGTTTTTGTTTCAGGAACTAGCATTCAGTTTCTTACTCTGGCTCTCTCTGTTCTACCAACTGATGGTGTCTGAGAGTACAGATGTGTCTGGACTCAATATCACAAACATCATTCTCTCTTTGATTCTTGTGGTAGTTGCCCTAATAAAGCAAAATGCTGTGATATTAATGAGAATGTTAAAAGATGTTCTGACATGTAAATTAGAGTTTATTTACCCCCATGAGTTTACCCATGGAGACTTAGGAATTTCAATATGGACAGTAATCAGTGATTGTCTGTTTTTCCTTTATTTTCAGTGTTAGCTGTTTAAATTTCAAAGTGGTGTTTGTCTTTCTTATATTTATTATTTAAATGTTTCTTACATGGGCCTGGTGATTGATTAATGAATTTGAATAGAGTCACCTGGTAATTGAGCACACTATAAAATGTTCTGAAACACTCCTAATAGCCACGCCCCCTGATGTAGGATCAGTGAAAACCTGAAGCGCCGGGGTATTTTATGGCCAGTGAGCATTTTCACTACACTGGCATGTTATTATGTTGTCACTTCAATAAATTTTGAAAAAATCCTGCCAGTGAGTGGACCTCTGAATATATGCAGTGCTGATCTTTTTTGGACTATTTGCATTCTAAGCAACGCTTGCCTTTGAATTTGTAAGTATGCACTCACAATTCTCAATACTGCATTATGGTTTTATAATTTCAAAATCATGTTGCATATACTGTTGAATTCCACCACTGACTTTGTTCCCACAAGGCCTCTTATCATGGTGGTTGTTGTTGCTTAAATCGGGCACCATTGCAAAGCAGAACACCTTTCTCAGTGTGCAATTTACTTTTAGAAACATAGAAACATAGACTTTGATGGCAGATAAGGACCACTTGGCCCATCTAGTCTGCCCATTTCCCTACCTACAGGATAGGCTGCAGATCCTAGTTAACCAACAGCCTATTTCTTCCTACCCGCCACAAGAATTGCCTTATGTCTGTCCCATGCATTCTTGAATTCTCCCACAGTTTTAGACCCCACAACCTCCTCAGAAAGGCTGTTCCATGCATCCACTACCCTCTCTGTGAAATAATACTTCCTCATCTTGCCCCTGAACAGCTCCCATTCTATCTTTAAATTGTGTCCCCTTGTTCTTGCACCTCTCTTTTTCTGAAAGATGCTACCCTCTTGGACTTTGTTGATTCCACTGAGGTACTTAAAAGTTTCTATCATGTCCCCCCTTTCCCTTCTTTCCTCAAGGGTATACATATTAAGCTCCTTTAGTCTCTCCTCATCACGACTTCTCTTGCAGACCCTGCACCATTTTAGTTGCCCTCTCTGGACTGCCTCTATCCTGTCTATGTCCTTGCAGAGATGGGGTCTCCAGAACTGGCGCAGTACTCCAGATGCGGTCTCACCAACTGTCTGTACAGAGGGATAACAACTTCCTGTTTTCTGCTGGTGATGCGCTCCCTATGCATCCCAGTATACCCCAGCCCTCCTACTGCCTTCTCACATTGCTTGCTAACCTCTAAGGTCATCTGATATGATTACCCCCAGGTCCCTTTCCTTTTGTTGTTTTACTACCTCCCCCATTGTGTATTCTTCCCTGGGTTCTTGTTTCCCAGGTGCATTATTTGCAACTTTTGCATTGAATCCTAGCTGCCGTGATTTCTGACCATTCCTCCAACCTTGCCAAGTCCCTTCTCATCGTTTCCAGCCTCCTTGTGTATCAACCCTGTTGCAGATCTTTGTGTCATCTGCAAAAGGCATATTTTTCCTTCCAGTCCCTCTGCAATGTCACTGATGAAGACATTAAAAGGACTGGACCCAATACTGAACCCTACGGTACCCACTAGTAACCCCCTTCTTCAGAATGGACTCCATTTACAATTACCTTCTGTGTCCTGTTGTGCAGCCAATGTTTTACCCAGGCTACCACCCTGGGACCCACTCCCAGGCTGGTTAATTTGACTATTAATCTTTTGTGTGGGACTGTGTCAAATGCCTTGCTAAAGTCTAGGTAGGCCATGTCAACAGCCCCTCCCTGGTCTACTACTTTGGTCACCCAGTCAAAGAAATCTATTAGATTCATCTGTGCAACTTTCCAACCTCATCACATATCCTCTTGTGCCACAACTTCCATGGGTCCCTTTTTTCCCTTCCTATACTTGAGGTCCCAATAATGGCATCCCTCTGTGTTCTTTATCCACTATTCCATTTCTTTCTGCCTTTTTTTTTGGAATACCCCGTACCTAATCTATCTACTGTCTTTCTTGAAGCCTCTAGAACTGGACATACTGCTCAACATGGTTCTTCGACAATGACCTGTACATCTGTTCTTCATTTCTGGATCCCGCTCCCTGTGTAGCCCAGCATACCACTGACTATAAAACAAAAACTAGGGCACCACCAAGTACAAGGTGCAATAATCTTTATTTGTGCAAAATGACAAAACCATATCCGCCCACAGCATGGGATCCTCCTGAAGACACACAGACAGTGTGAAACCGGTTGAGGGTGATCCCATGCTGTGGGCGGATATGGTTTTGTCATTTTGCACAAATAAATATTATTGCACCTTGTAGTTGGTGGTGCCCTGGTTTTTATGTTTTAGTTGGAATCCCTTACACAGGGCATGCTGTGCCAGTGGAGCCAGAATCGCAGCTAGCTCATACCACTGACTATCTGTACTGACTTGTCAAAAGTTTGTACAATTTTAAGGGTGTCCGATATGATCAACTCGAGTATCCCTTTACTGTGTTCTAAAGTGCTTGTGACAAGTATAAAGGCACCCTGCTGTACAGCAGACAGGGGGAAAGGAAGTCCAGATTACAGATGGTTTGCCAAACCAAGTAGGGAAATGAACAGACTCGGTGGGCTGTATGGTCCTTATCTGCCAAGAGATTCTATTTTATTGTAACTCTATAAGTTTTTATCAATATTGGTGCACATAACACATAGATCATTTGATGCATTATTAATTTTTCCTACATCTGTTCACAATTTACCAACATTTGATTATCAGTGGAGAATATTAAACTATCTGTTTCAGTCTGTTTATTTGTTGCACTGCACAATGTCTTTGGTTTGCAAAAGATGGTAACAGTTCTCTGCAGTGATTTAGTAGATTCATTAGTGTAATAAAAAAATACAGTAGTAACAGAAATAAGAGACTCAAACTTAATTAAATCAACAGCGCACTTCTAGATCTCATTACAAATTTTTCAGTTGATCCTTATTTGCTACTGACCTAAAATCTAGGCTTGATTCAAATCTCTTCTTCCTCTCTGCCAGACAGATTCTAGGATTGTATGCTACTGTTTCTCATACAGTGTTGCTCTGCCAATGAACGCACGGTTGCCAAATATGAAAGGCGCTGGCACCAGAATTTTGTTTACAATCTGTTTGTTCAGAGGCTATGCTAGCAATACAACTGACAGTGTCAGCTTGGCAAAAGGAAAGTCTGTGATTTCTGGATAACATACCATGACTTACTTGTCCATAGGTCTCCATCTGCAATCACCTTTTTTGTGTTTGATCTGTTCGTGAAGCATGAAATGGGTTTTTCCACTATAGGACATGGTCAGCATGCTGCATGGCGAGATACATAACTTCATGCCCTAAACTCTGCATGCATGGTGGCTGTTGCTCATTCTCATATAGACATGCACAGATATGCACTCACAAGACAGCAATTCCCCATAGTTTTTGGTATAGTTTGGTTCTATTGTATTTCAAAATCACATACTCGGCATTTGGCAGTCAAAGCAGCGTTCCAGTACCATTGGTTTAGCTGCCATAGATGTGCAATGGATAACAGTACTTAACATTACATGGGCCATCCTCTTTCAGCAGTGGTACAACCTGTGTGCAAAAACAAATTATATTGAATCTTTGCGTTAGTAGAGTGAAGACAGTACATGATATGTTCCTGTACTGTAACAAGTAAGAACTCTACTCCTTGACAAATAATCATTATTCCACATGCTACACATGGTTATGCGTACATGTCTGTCCTCCATAGTGCCTTCACAGGACTTTATCACACAGACTCCCATGTCAATGCCATGCAGCTGCCACAGGGGTTGGACATGACAGTGATGCAGTTTTAGTGACTGCACGGAAAATAGATGTGCTGCCGCTAGTGTTTGAAAATTCCCCCATGGTTTCTTGACAAATCACACATAGCTATATTTGCTATCTGCTGTTCTACAAACATAGGAGTGGTGATGCATGTTGTTTTCAGTCATATTCCTCCCCGACTCTGTCCACCACTGGTGTTGTCCTGTGCCCTGTTGAAAAATCAGATTGCATTTGTGACTGTCAATTTACAGTGATGGCACTAATATGTAGCGCCACACCACTGCATACTGACATACACCACACTGGCACTGAAGCAAGGTCATATTACAGCCAATGAAAATTGAGCTTCTGTCCCTCAGCGGTACAATACCTCATGGTACTTTGAGGTACGTCTAACCTTCAGATAACCACCACTGTACTGCAGCTTGGTTATTCATGGGGTGGCGTCTGTTGCCATTCTAATATCTAGCAAGGGAATTCTGGGATTGCCAATGTTTGGGTTTTTGTGGTCAGAGTTACCAGATGTTGCTTGAGTGGAACAATAACATAATACCAGTAATAACATACCAAAGAAAGAATATCATGTATATAGAGACATGAGCATCTCATATATTGGCAGTCACATAGATCACAAGCTCTTCATGGCTAGGAGAGTCAGGTTGGCTATTATCATCCACTTGAGGACATCCATTACATACCATGGTATAAGGTTCAACATGGTCTGCACCACCCTGAAGGCATGGTCATCATAGGTCTGGGCCGGCAACTGGGGAACATACTAGTTGCCAACAGATGAGTAGGGGACTGTGGTGGCTGGTATAAGGAGCACATGCCCATGCCAAGAAATGATCATAAAGGTTCACAACTGCACTTAGAAATGGGGATCCCATATGTTCTGCATGCCCTGCTCTGACCAATTGACTGTGATTCTGTGACTGTACCTAGACATGCTGGTCATTAACCGAGGATAGGGGTTCTGAACTTGATGCAACTGGCATATGGTCATGACATTGACACCGAATTACAAAACGTTATGGCCTATAGCCTAATGGTCACAAAGGCAAGCACCACTATTGGAAAGCCATGCCAACACTGTAATGAAATTATTAACCTGCCAGGGCATTGCAATGTCCAATGGTGAGTGGTGGCCATCTCCTATGTACCAATCAGCTCAGAGTGCTATGTGAAATGAGACGAATAAATTTCTGTATCCACTCTGATCAGCCCTTTGGATCATGACAGTATAATAATTATCTACATGAACCAATGCCTAAAATGCACTGTTAACTGGCAGCACACTATGACCAGGGAACAGATAAGAGAAGAAAAAGAGTTTTTTTTTTCCCCCAGAGTTTATTTGACTGTAAGAAACCCACTTTCCGATTGCAGGAATTGCATTCCCACCTTGCAAATGAACAATCAGTGGTACACATGTACAATGTGGGCAGTGCCATTAGATGCTAGCAGCCATAGCAATACACAGCAACACATGGGGGCAGTGTTCAGTGTTGCACAATGGCTGGATAGAAGGACTGCTTCAATCTTTAACTGTGACAACCAGTGGCACAGTATTCATTCACAGCAAGAGTGCACTGTCAGTGTTTTCCTAGGGTCTAGTGACATTTAGTCTTTCTTGTCATGTGGGGGGGATGTGGTAGTGGATGACAGTGAAATGATTCTTCTGAAAATACAAGCAGGTGTTCGAAGGCAGTAGTACATACTGCGAGATCCAAAGGGAATACATCATGCCCAGGTGCGTAGCATGGAATGCAGCTGAATCTGTGGCATGTGATCTTGGGGAATATCATGAGTGGCATAAGATAGTGGAGCCATGACTGATTGTTGTCTCAGCTTACATCCCACAGGTTGAGATACTTTCACTATCACACACCTAGCCATCATGTATTCTGTTTATACAATTGGATGGTGCATTTTGCTTTTTGTTTTAGATAGCTGATGTCAGCACAGTGTGATGGCTACAGATTTCACACTGTGATAACATTGACACAGTGCATTATCAGTAGTTATCACACTGCAGTGCCAATACATGCTTTTATCTATATGGATATCTGCTCACTGCTAAGGTACATGAAACAGTGCATAGAACACTGGTAACAACTGAGATGACACTTTTGCCAGACTACGATGCTGCTGGACCAGTGAACCTTTATCTGGTTTCTCCAAATGGTCAGCAAGTGGTTGCGGGATATCAATCTCTAGAACTCTTTCTCTGGCTGACTCATAGGGTGAGTATCAGTTGCACACACTAAGGACTTTGTCCATAAACTCTGCCACATACCCTAGGAAACCAAGTCAACACATGAAACTGGATTTGAGTACTGAACTGTAGCATTCACGTATCAACAAATTTTGTGCAGTAACTCACTCATAATCACTGAATTAATGATATATTCTTTGACAGGATGAATACTGGGTAAGGAACTGTGTGACCACAAAGTTCCATGTGGTTACTGTAATCCATCTAGTACTGGTCCATAGTCTGTTTGTTAGTATGAGTCACAATATGCAAACAAATCATCGCTTACTGCACCCATCAGGCTGTTGATGTGACAGACTTAGGCAGATGGTGGAAAATGCCATGTCCGAGGATTTCAAGAACAGTGTTGTTTGCTAACATGCACCACAATTAAGTTACTATTGTGCTGTTATTCTTTATGCATTGAAGTTTGTCACTGTATTGCAGACTATGTACTTGTGCGACAATAACTACTGTCCCATTAGCCCACAATTATGGTTAGCACATGCATCTTTACCGTGCACTATGGAACACATAGTACAACCCTTGAGATAAAAACAAGAAATGGCTGTATAAATTGTTTCTTACTGTAGGTTATGGGTACTTTGAGTGCTTTTATAACTGCTGCTCCACCTCTTGATTTTGGAAATGACACACCCTATTGCAACTCTCCATCACATGTGATTCCCTGTTGTCTTGCAGAATTTTCATTGAAATGTAGAGTGGCGATTATAAGCCTGAAAATGAACAAAGTGAGAAAGGTTATTGCATTGAAACATTAGTATATTCACAAGCTGACATCCTAACACACATCAAATTTTGCCAGCAAGCATGGCCAAAACTTCTCATTGCAGATCTGCATTTGTAAGTTATGTGACACTTTTTGACTACCACCATGGTATGTGAAGTTGTTGACACATGAGGAATAGCAAATTCATTTTGTCAGTGGGTGTGATCTGACATCTGCCGCTCACCATTATTAGTGCAAATCAGTCATGACCATGCAGTGAACATTGACTCTGGTGCAACAAGCAGTCAGTCACACACACATTGTGAAAGAGATCAGGTGAAAACAATCTTGGGGATCAAATCTTGTCTCGCCACATGGTGTCGATACATATGCCATGTTTGCCATCAACTTGCAAGTTGCAATGCCTCTTTTTATCGTGTGGCCTGGAACCATGGATAGACCTATACAATGCAAATGGAAAGAGGCAGCATCTCTGGTAGGCATCATAGTGAAAAGAATGCCATATCGACCATTGCAGATGCCAGTAACCACCCATCCACCCCTTGCTCTCCCTTGCATGACTAGGCATTCACCGCTGTGCAAGCATGACTGGGTTATACTGTTTGCAAACTGCTATGATATACCAGTCTGTGTGGCTGTACACATTACCTGGCATCTATCGCTCGGTAAAAGTCATGCACGCTCTTTGGTGCAAAGAAGATGACAACCTAATGAAAAGCTTACAAGGCCGAAATCTGTTCTGTGGGTTACAGCCTGTGGCTGTCCTTGCAGAGAAGTGTGCCATTGATGATGCTGCAAAGCTCTTTATATGGTCTAGTTCCTGTGCAAGTGGGAAACAAAGTAATTGAGAGCGATTACTATTGCTGTATTTGTGCACATTTTTGCACGTGGTGTTTACTACCACAACGTGTCTGATGAAAATCTGCACAGTAATTCACTATATTACCCTGTGTGACTGGGAAAAGAAACATGCACCAGGGCTGAATTGCAAGTGTGGCATGCTCATACAAACATGATAATCACAGAGGAGCCAAAGAAATAAGTTCCTTAGTTGTGGCTTGAACCAAGGCCAACAAGAATATCATCCACATAGCACTAACCAGATGTTGCACTGAGGTGGCTGTAACTTGGGCTGTCACAGAACACATTGCTGATCCGCAAGTGAACAACATGGTGATCAGGGCTGCATGGGTTGAATTACCAGCTGAGGCACTTACCTCTCTCTCCACGGTTTGTAGGTCCTAGCTGTGCCAGTGAGTATCACCACAAGACTGCAAACAGTATTGCTATATGAAAACATGATTTTGACATCCAGCCACTCCGTATGCCTCAATTTCATTTCATTTTTATTTGATAACAGGGTAAAAAAGCAACTGGGCCAACTGGCCCTTTTACAGGCTTGACGAGGTGAGGATCATAAGACTGTCAAAGACATCAATACATAAAAGTGAAATGACTAATACAATTGCCAATAATACAATTACAATCCATAAATAACTGCTAAGGGTGCACAGTAGTGCCTACAATGGGCCTTACTGGTTTTGACTGGAATCATTGAACCATGATATTCCTGCCAGGCTCTTAAAATGGACATAAGGGTATCACATTAAGAAATGACCATCATTGCACAGTGATTAGACATGGTTTAGAACAGCCAGTCACCTAGTTTATAAATACAGCCATGCATCTGCCTCTACAACCAAGGTCACCTATGCCCAATACTTTGCTCGGTGGAACCAAATATTGTGTACCACCACCATGGTTTAGGAAATGTCTGACCCACGTCATGCAAACAATATTATGGCAAACGTATACTTACCTTGTCTTATCCATTTCCGGTCTTCCAGATGTCCATGGGCACACTCAGGGAATACCTCACCATGTCCGATGTGAATATTCATGACATAATTGGTAATAGAGTTCTGTTTTGCCTTGACTAGATCACCATCACCACCGCTACTACTGGCACACCAATAAATATGATTGTTAATGGACTTTGCCTATTCACCTAGAATGAAGCAGTCTCTTCGCTTTCCCTTCACCTCTAATTTTTTCATAATTCCTATCAAAGTAAAGACAGAAAATAGTACAATCAAAACCATATCTGCTAAATATTGCCAATATGTGCTGAACATTACTCTAACATATAGTATTGATTTCTCTCTACCAACACACCTTTTGCAACATGCCACACATCAAACCAGTGCGCAATCTGACTTTCTGTCTCCCTCATGTATTTTTTAACTGAAACATGACGATCAGTTGTTAGACTTTCTATGGTCACACTGGCTGATCGAACTGTGGCTTAGCACCTTTTCAGCCCCTCCAGTTCCATGGCATTGGAATTTCGGACCTCGTTCCTCTGTGCAAGCAATGAAGGGAAAAGTTGCATTAGTGTATGTACACATTTAAGTGCTCTGAATAGCCATAGGTCACATTTAGACAACATATTAAGCAGCTATGTCATTACCATTCCAACATTACCTGAGCTAGTTGGAAATCTACAATTTTTGATTTTATTAAATTAATAAGTGAGTAGGAACCAAACTTTGCTGTATGTCCAGGCTAACAGCTTTGGGCATCACCTCCAAGGCATGCAACATTATTCAGAAATGTACTTAACAGTTTTGTCTGTTTGTGATACCACAGGCATTGCACAACTGATATCAAGTAATATGATTGCATGAGATTGTATATATGTAGACTGATAGCTGGAATGATCAAATGTCGGAAGAGATTCAAAATTCCATTCGGGCTGCCACCAGAGAATAGAATTGCACTCGCCAACAAAAGGTTCCCAATGGTTAAGTAATTATTGCGTGGCATATTTTTCCATGTACATTGGTGTCCATGGTCACATACTTGCAGCAGGATAACCATGGTGCCTAAAATCTGTTGAACGAACACCTAGCAATTTACATGGCATATTGTGCAGATTCTTAATAGAAGTAACAGAGATGTTCTGAACACAATAAACTTGCGCTCCTTTGAAGAGTAATTCCCACTGGTCAACTCTGTCAAAATATGGTGAAAATAAAATTTGATTAGATGTTCTGAATCACACCACCACCCTGAATTTGATAGCAATTTGAAATCATACACTGCTTGCCCACATGCTTGCCCACATACTGGTCAGGATGGTAGCTGGGTGATGCTGTATCACTGTCAGAATCTTCAGAAGAGTTCCAGTCTGAGTCAGTGTTGGAATTGTGATTGTTATCATGAATATCATTCTCATTATCCACATCTTGGTCGTCATTCATTTCATGGGATATAGGCAAAGTTGGTATTGGTTCACCTATTAAACTGCACTGGACACCCACAGTGGTCATTGTCACCGGTGATAAATTCTCTTGACTGGCTCTGTGAACAACAAATGGGGAGGCCTATGTCACTCTGCTGCACTTGGTTTTTCCACCACCATGGGACAAATTCTTCAATGTTTGGCAGACCGTATTTACCATGTTCTAGGAGGAAAGGAAAACATACAGTGGTCATTTGTCGGTGTACTTTGCACTTATACAGTTGCAAATCACATTTGGCCCCTGTGGATAGAGCTAAAAGGACCTTGGTCAGCAAATATAAGGAGATCCAGATACAGGATGGTGGTGAGTTATTCAAAGAGAACCTAGAGTGAGCTTGAAATGCAGCAAGCATAGAAACATTTTGCAATATTAGGGTAGGGCTGATAAGGTTCAGCACTCACATGATAAAAGGGATGAACCATGCCCACAGCTGAGCAACAGATAAGGAGACTTCAATAAGTATCTGCTGTTGGAGAGGTGGGAGAGAGTTGAAGTGATAGAGCCATTCAGCAACAGCAAGTGCGTACACAAAGTGCATGGTGAAAAACCACACCTTTGTAAGTGGAGTGCAAGACAGCAGGTTCATGGCATGAAATGTGAGTGATGCAGCTTGTCATGGAGGGTGGCATGCACCGGGAATGGGCAACAACAGAAAGAGGTGGTATGGGCTAGCAAATGGTGTGGGGATGTAAACTAGCAGTTATAACTCAGGCTTGTGACCCCCAAACCAAAGGATTGTGATCTGGCAATTCCAGTGCATTGAACTTCAGAAGTGCAGACTTCGGTAAGATGCAACAAATGGTGCAGGGGCAATACAAGGTGGTTAGACCACAGAAGGGCATGATGGATGACAGCAGCAAAGGCAAACACAATGCTGCGATGCATATCTAGGAGGATCAGTAGTAGTAGAGAGGAGGTTATACTGACCATGTACAGGTCACTGGTAAGGCTGCGTGTAGAGTATGGAGTTCAGTACTGTCACCCACACCTCAAAAAGGACATTACCATGCTGGAGAAGGTCCAGAGGAGGGCTACAAAGATGATGGCCAGTTAGCAGGGTAAGGCATACGAAGAGAGGTTGAGGGTACTGAACATGTACTCCCAGGAAGACAGGAGAGAGAGAGGACATGAATGGGACCTTCCAGTACTTGAAAGGGATAAATAAGGTTGATAAGGAGAGTCTCTTTAAGCTGAGTGGCAACCATAACACAAGGGGGCACAGTCTGAAGCTGGAGGGTGGGAGGTTTAGGAGGGAGGTCAGGAAACATTTCTTCACAGAGAGTGTGGTGGACACTTGCAATCTGCTGCCAGAAGAGGCAATCTCATTGAAGATAGTGGGCAGCTTTAAAAGAGGCTTGGCATAGGCATGGGGGAAGGTAAGAATCATGGGTAGGGATAATGGCAGGAGTTGGAAGGGAGTGCAGGGACAATAGATCAAGATGTGGACCATGCAGTACGAGCAGACTTGCTAGACCAAATGGCCTTCTTTTGCTGTCTTTTTCATATGTTCGTATGTCTGTAAGAGAAGCCTACGTTACAAACCCATAAACTACAAACCTGTCAGTCTTACTCCCATATTGGGTAAACTTATGGAGGTGATAGTGACAGAGAGACTGTAGGTATTTCTAGAGGGAAATGAAGTCAAGGAAGTTCTGGATCATGGGTTCATCCCATGGGAGTTATTGTCAGACCAATATAGTAGAATATTATAACTGGATAACAATACAGCTGTATAAGGGTGTTTGCAGACAGTGCAAAAATGGGTATGGCAGTTGATGAAGTGGATGTGTGGAAACAACTACAAGGTGGCATAACCAGACTGGAGGAGTGGTTGGAGAATGTTGCAGCTAGGCTACAATGTGAAGAAGTTCACGATTATGCACCTCATAGCAAAGCACACGAATGAAGACTATTGGTGGGATGGGGTGAGGCTGGAAGGGGCAATGAGGAAGAGATGGAGATTGTGGAGTTGGCAATGGGGAGCATGAACAACTATGCTCAATGTAAAGAAAGCTGCAGCCAATACTACAAGATGTTGTGGTGTATTGAAAGGAGATTCATGCCCAGGCCTAGGGCAATGATCAGGGCTGTGCCAACAACTGTAAGGGCCCCCCAGCAAAATAGTTTATGGGGCCCATCTCCCCACCAAAAAATATAAAATAACCATTGGCGCATATGGAATTTTTATAGCGTGAGATGTTTTGTATCAGCCGTGCTGAACATACATAGTTTGTCCATGCTGCCCCCTTTCCCCTTGCTGGCATCATGATCAAAGAACTGAACAATGTCATTTGTTCCTGCTCCTCCTGGGGACACCAGCACCAAGATGAGATGTTTTGAGTAATGGGCCTTATTCTTTGTTCTGTAATAGGCCCCCCTCCAACCATGTGGAACTGGAGTTGGAATCTTCTGACACCACTGCTGACATAACCAGTTTCAAATGGATAAGCAATTTCCAAAGTGAAATTTGCAAATTCATCATAGGCAGTGGGCCCCCTAACACTGTGGGCCCTATAGCAACCATAGCTCTTGAACCCCCCTGGTCACTGCCCTGGCAATGATCATACCTCTATACCAGTCATTGGTCATGATGAAACTCAGTATCTGTTTATGTTTCTGTGTCTTGCCCATGCAACAGAATGTCAATTGCAATGTGCAGCATGTGCCAGCATCAATCTTCCTGTCACCACCATTTAGTGTACATAGTGTGGCTGGGCATGGTTCTATTGGGAACCACACCCACCCAAGTCACCACTGTGGTATTGTTGCATTTGCAATATACAATGTTATGGGTTACGGGCTGCTTGCCTGGTGCATCATAGGTAAAGCAGTGGTGAATCATGGGTTTACTTCAATCTGAACCCTGGTCTTAATTTGGTGCTGCTCACTTCTGTCCAAATCAAATTTATCAGCACATTATAACCTTATATTTGTAGTTGCCAGTTTTCTATGCCTTGAAGTGCAGAATCATGGAACCAAATATTTACTATCGTGCTGCAGGACTGTGCATTCAGTGCATGCAGCACGAAAGACCTGTGACAGCAATAAAAATAGTCTGTGGCAATACTATTTGACTACAGAGCTTTGTTAATGTGGTGCTGTGTCCTAGAGTAATCATAAAAGAAGTATGTAATGATACATGACTTCTTTGCTGTGTCAACAACTTACTAAAACCTGAATAATGCGATGTGAGCATGATCCATTGTTGATAGTAGTGTTTGTTTTGGCCTGTAGGCCATACACTTGGAACTGTTTTTTTCGTATCAAATGAGCAATTATAATATCTGGAAGCATTTCAGAAAATGTACTACATAATGTGTTTCAGTTCCTAGGCCATGTGCCAGTGTCTAACCTTAGGTGAGAATGTCAGTAAATGTTACACATGTCATTAAACGGTGCTAGCTACAGCTTTTAGAGGGTGAATTAGATCAAAAACTGTGGCCAACAAAGGATGAAAAGAAAAATAAACTATTATTGATTGTATTGCATGAATGGGCCAAAGAAAGGTGAAAAGAGGACCACTTGATAGCAGACGCTGTGACTGAAGCACGTAGGAGATAACAAGAAGACAGGATAGAAAATAGCTTAGTGGGCCTTATTATAGAGTACAAAACTACAAAGTACTGAAAAGGTGCGAAAAGGCACTGGATCAAAAATTAGTATAACAAAGGATAAAAAGGCTAGAAGTGGCATTGATGGTAGTGCAGTTACTGAACTGTGGAAAGGTGATAACGGCCCCAGTTTACCCTAGATGCTGAGTCTCACAGATGTTACAGCTGACTACAATACATAGTAGAACATAGCTCAGGGACAGTCCATACAGGACAAACATATACAAAATGAAATAGTGTGAGATAACAACTGCTAATGATTCCCACTTCTAAAGAAACATTTCACAAAAGATGAAAGACACTGAGTTGTTTTGTGGCCTCCCTCTAAATCTGTCCAGGCACCATGGCAAGATTAAAAACTTCTGCACAGGCAGGAGAGATTTTAGAAACTGTTACAAAGGCCAGCTGTGCCATTCCATGCAAATGTTCTGTACTGGACCATATTGTACAGACTTAGGCCACCAAACCATAAGATGCTAGGTGTTACAACAACGAGAAAGGAAGAATAACAGAAAATTTGAAAATTATAGAGTGATAGAATCATCAAATTCTGACAGCAGAATAAGACCTCATGGCCCATCTAGTCTGCCCGTACCCCCCCCCCCAATTAAAATAATGTTAGGGAAGGCTGAATTAGTATAGAGAATAAGCAACCAATAAAGCAAATAAATCTGGAGCCCTGGATTTGAATCCCACAGCACCCGCTTGCATAATGTGTGACCCAAAGTAAGTCACTTCTTCACTTCCCTGTGCACCCAGGTCACACCTGTAAACAAACTTTCAGCTTAGCATGCTTACTCCTGGTTAAACAATTGGGAAAAAAAAGGCTACGTCCGTACTTTCTACATTGCATTGCTGTGTTTACCAATTAGATGTTCACTCACAGAATGGAATGGTCACAATGTGATTGCACAGCAACACACTCTCCAGTCTAACATGTATGAAATAATAAACAACATGGTGTGCCTCACACATTTCTTATGCACAGAAGGGGGCCATGGTAAGGCACGAGGATGCAAACCAAGTATGTGGACTCTCCAGTCCAAGCAAAGCATTAGAACTGACTAACACATGTCACTGGAGTGTCTTATTGCACCTATGAAATGGGTCTGTGTTTTGTAGGTGGGGTTTGTGGGTTTTGCCATGAATTACACACTTGTATGCGAACGGCTAACAAACCAATCAGATTTCTTGAAATCATTTGTCAATATTACAAGTCATGTATACTGCGATCACACAATCTCTGTTCCCATTAAGGGACTGTAAATTCCCCAACATACCACAGCTAACCGGAGCTTCTTAGCTTCTTTGTGGCACTGGCATGCTGCAAGGTGTGCTGTCATGTTCCTCAACATTCATCACCCTTGTGACCTGCAAGAAAAAGACAAATTTGCCCAATGATCTTCACATTATGTATGGTGCTGCATAAGATGCGGAAGTCTAATTAGGGTATGTTTTAGTTCACTAGTCACCCATTTGTATGGCATGGCCCACCCACCCATCCTATCCATGCCCGCCCCATCCCTGATGGCATGTGTTATGTGAAACTGGGGGGGGGGTGCAGACAGCTACCATTTGTGATGTGTTCTATGATGGCACACTTACCAGCACAAGTGTGAAATCCTACACCACAGCAACACTTGTATGAATTTGCACTGTATATGCCTGCCTCAGCCCTCCAGTATAAAGCATGATCACATTTAGCTGTGGAGCCTTATTTTTAGTGTGATGTCAGTATCTCCTATCTCTGAGAAAAGCCCATTGCTCCTTTTGAGTTTTGCAAGTACTGTACGTACTCATGTATGCACCCACCACTCAATGAATGGATTTGTGTATACTACACTCCCAACAGGTGGAGTGTTGCTTCTCTGTAGTCCAAAGCCCTCAACCTACAGTATGCAGCAGAGACTGACTGAGGAACCACAAAGGTAGTACTGAACCTTTATTCTGTTTTTTATGCTGGTAAATTGCAAAAGCACAGTCACCCACACCCACCATGTTGGAGCAAGGCATATCTTCTGAGTAAAAACAGTGCCTCTGTCCCCAGTATACATGCAGACCAACCTAGAACCAGCTGATTATACCCGTTTCCACCTGCTTTCCATTGTATTTATTCCATCACTCAAGCACAACTGTCAAACACAACCCTATCTGTCTGGTGCTGTGTATGGACTGTGATACTGGGGAAAAAATATGCACCTGCTTTACGTTAGATGGTCCTTGGGGGGGGGGGGGTGGACTGTAAGAGACCCCGTATGCCTAAAAGGAAAGGGTGATATCATCATGATATCATAATGTGCACAGTTCTAAAGTGTTTACATGATTATACAGCTAAATGCCACTTTGCATTACATGATATACATGAAAATACACATGCATGTGATAAACATACATGTAAGCAAAATTAACCAAGAAAAGATTGCTATGTGAACATACTGCGGTATCGGTCTGCACTGATATGGTTTGCTTGACTTCACAACCCACATTGTCATGTTCAGTGTTGTCAGTGCCAGACTCCATCGAAGCAACAAAGGCAGGAACTGCATTGTCACTGGTGCCTGCATCCCTTTGGCCATCTATGAGCCCAAGTTCTGTGAGAACCTGAGAGGTAAACAAAATTGAATATTTAGTAATGAAAACATAGGCTACAAAAATCTGCTAGACATACAACAAATACATAATATGGTGAAATGAACTTTTCTGCTGTTCCTCAATGTGCTGTCTCTTTGCAGATGCCATGCTGGTTCTTCTTGTGGTATCCTTACGATGACTGAAAAGTGTTGGCACAGCACCTTTTTCAAATGACGCTGACCAGTGCAAAACCTGACGCTTTGTAAAACACCAGGGTGTATGTCAAACTGATCAGGTTCAAAGTGGTCAGAACAAAGAACACTGTGACTGACCGGTGCCCAATGATCAAGCTTGATGGCTACAATCCATTATTGCCTTTGTGCTTTGTCCAATAGAAAGAGATGAAAACTGTGACCGCTGGAAGCTTCATTTTTGCAACCATTGGCTGCACAGTATGGCATATTGCATCAGGGATGGGTAAGAACAGTGGCAAGAAAAGAGAGAAGCAGTAGAGAGATGCAAAGTGAGAAGTGGTATTAGCAATGTACAGTAATGGTCAATGGTCAGAATTCAGTGATAGTCTTAAAGAGGAACAGCAGTTACGCAGAACAGTAATTGGGACAGATAGAAGGCCCTAATGAAGGAAACCAAAAAACTAACACTGGTACTCTAGAAAATGCAAAGCACATATGTTGTGTTAGCACCGCAAGTCCACGCAGTGCTAAGTAAGTGAGTCAGACAACTGTGGCAAAGCAATGCATTATGAAGTTTATTTAACAACAACAGAAAATGTAGCATAACCCAAAGAAAAGAACTGCATCCATAAGGTAAACAACACACTAGATTTCAATGATGAATGAAGGAGAATGCGGTCATAGGTGGCACTGTCTGCAAGTTATATGGAACAGTACAGATATAGAGTACTCAGGCTATGATGGGAGACAGTGGGTTATATGTCAGTGCCAAACCCCCACAAAAATAAAACTAATCAACAAAAGCAACACTGTGCCATGTCAGTTAGCGTAAATCTGCAGAAGTATGGTGCCAGTACCCCACAAAAAATACAAATAATCAGCAAACAGAAATCCACACAAGTAGTGTGACACCCCACTAAAGAAATGAACAATAATCAGCAGCAGCGACACTGTGCCATGCATACCTCTCAAGTGTTCCTGATTTTCAGGGACGTCCCTGATTTTTGCCTCAAAATTTTACTCTGTCCCTCTGAAATTTGTGCTTTTGTGGCTAAACAGTGGGGACTGTAAGCACAAAACAAAGCCAAGCATTAAAGTTACAGACTTGTTCTTCTTTAGAAAATGCATTTTGCATTAAGCCCCATATTCTACCAGCTTTCAGGGTGGATATCTCTAATTTTGAAGATATGTCCCTAATTTTGGTCCTTTGTCCCTGATTTTTTTAAGCTTTGTCCCTGATTTATGAGGCAGGAAGTTGAGAGGTATGCATGCCAGTGCACACAAACTAACACAAGTACCGAGAGCACCCCTCCACTCACACCCAGAATACCAAATTATCAACAAGTACAACTATCTGTGATGCCAGCACACACCAAATTCCCCCCAAATGGTGACTATTGTAAAATCTCTATATCACCTCGCAGTATCAACACAGCTGATGGTGGCAGCCAACTACACAGGTGAGCAGACTTCAAAAATGTACACAATCCCGAACTAATAAACTTCCCAAAGTTTAGAAAACAGTAGGGAAGTAAGTAAACAATGTCACAAAACACATAGTACCTGTTGGAAGATAAATGTGTACAGACAAGGAACATTATGCAGTAGCAGAGGACAAGTTGACAAAAGCTGTGAAGAAGTAATAAACAAAAGATGAATAAGCATTTGTCAATGCTGAGAGTTCGCTGTTAGTATTGCTCTTGTACATGCCTCCCATATGTTTCTTTGTATATTCCTGTCTTGCATTTTAAGGGTGGGCATTACGGTTGGAAACCCTAACACCCCAGGCGTTTGTTGGTATTTTTGGGACATCACCTCATCAACAGTGCCAGTATCATTTTGTTACTCAATCCCAAAAGGTGATTTGCCACAGCGAGTGTGCCAGTCGGCACCATAGGTGCGAAAACACATTTCAGGCAGGATGTGAAAAATGACAGCTACAGCTGTATTGTTCATGAGGAGGTATGAAGAAATGGCAATGTTGAAAATCTGGAGTAAAAATATGAAAAAGTGGTGAAGTTACAAGTGTGCGTAGAAACTGCACAACGCACACTTGTAATGTAGTCATTTTTTGGAATGTTTTCACCAAATTTTCAACATGGTCTTTCTGGGACCTCGCCTCATGAACAGTAGCACTGGAATTCTGTTAATCTGTCCCGAACATTGATTTTGCACAGCGACTGCACCATTCTGCACCACAGGTGCAAAAACACATTTTGGAAGGATACAGAAAAATGAAAGCTGTAATGTTCATAAGGGGGTGTGAAAAAATAGCAATGTTGGAAATATGGAGTGAAAATCTTAAAAAATTATGACCTCACGAGTGTGGATAGAAACTATGCAATGGATGCTCATAACGCAGTAATTTTTGGGAGTTTTTTTCACCAAATTTGCAACAAGGGCTTTTTGGGACCCCACCTCATGAACAGTGGCACTGTTTTATCATTAATTGGTCCTGAAAGGTGATTCTGCACAGCGACCACGAAATCACCTTTTGGGAAAAGAAACAAAATGACAGTGACTGTGTTCATGAGGCGGGTCCCAAGAACCCTATGTTGAAAATTTGGGATTAAAACTCCCTTAAAAAGCTGAGATATCAACCTAAATTGAACTCCTCCCCCCATTCACTGCCATTATAGGACTTACTGTCATTTCTTCAGTTTGTAGTCGGCTTTTGAAGAGTGCAGACATGTTCCCAGTCCACTGAAGATCACTGCTCCCAACCTCTGAAAGTAAGTATGGGTGAAGTGCGGGAAGTCAGGTGTGCAGAGGAGAGTACGGTTAAGGGAGGGCCAGCCGGCAACAACAAGGACTGTTTTCTGTCTTTTCAGGTTTAAAAAAAAACCAAAAAAGACTTTGCGGGTTTGTTTTCTGTTTTTTACAGCGAAACTATGGATGTTGGCACACTGGGGTGGGCTCCCAATGTGCCAGAGTACTGGGGGCTTCAATGCTGACCTGGGGATTGGTCACCCCGAGGTCGGAGGTTATGTGGGGGGTGCATCTGAAACTGGGAGTGGGCATCTTGGTGTCGGAAAAACAGAATTCAATACGAACCCGGGGATTGGGCACCCCGAGGTTGGAGGTTATGTGTGTGTGTGGAAAGGAGATGCATCCAACACCAGGAGTGGGCATCTTGGTGTTGGGGGGGGGAACAGCGTGGAGGAGGCAGGCAGGAAAGCACCTCCTCCCAGCCAGCGTGGAGACATCAGAACTCAATCAGCTATTTTCTCTGCAGTGACCTGCAGATGAAAGGAAAAAGCCGGCTCCTGATTGACACACCTTTTTTCTTTTTGAGTGCAGACCATTGCAGGCAAAACAGCGTAGGACCAACCTGACTAAGGATTGGTGTGATACTGTCGAGCCCTATGCAGAGCACTCTACATTGGACAAACAGTGTCACACCCCTCAAAGCCTATTCTCCCAAGGAGTTCGACGCGCATGCATGAACTCAAAAAGGGAAAAAATACAAACTGCCAGGAAGCACAGATGCTCATGCCATTAGTGCACTGGAGCCCATAGCTGACACTTCCTCCAGCAATGCGCTCGTGATCATGAAACCGGTATGGCACACCCACAACTAAAGCAGCACTAATGTTACTGCTATAGATATCTGAGCACTAGGATGGTATGATGCCTCAATTTATTTGTATGTAGACGGCAGAGAAGGTGCAAAAAAAGGTTTTGAATAATTGTGATGGGGAATGGTGAAGAAAGTGAGGCATGGAAGGGGGGGGTTACAGTAAGGGTATGCTACGATGTCATATCAATCAAAAAGTCATCCAATATTCATCGAAAGATGATCTGGTGGAAATATAATTATGATCGATAGTGTACTCTCAAGGGTACAAATGGGGTACACCACAAAATGGTACATGGCAGTGTGTAATGTAACCATGGAAGTGGCACAATAAGTACTCAGCACCCAACTAAATAAGAATTGGCCACATCCACAAAAAGTGTCACTGTATGAAACCTTGCTTGCTGAGCCGATAGTGGATGTGCTACCTGTCTGGAACACTTACTTTGCTGTTGGCATTAGAGAGATGCTTGTCATAATGCAGCACATATGATTGGTTTTGCAACTTGTGGATTTACTACTCTTACATGACATGGGTCGAATTCCCTATACCATGCTCCATTCAGTGCTGTGCTCTGCATGCGGCTAACTGAAAGCGGTGTCCTTACATCCATCTCGTTTGTCAGCCTGCATCCTGAGGGTGCTCGTTCTGCATCCTGGGGTGCATATCTGATGGACATGTAAATGCAAGCACACATAGCTGAGCTGCAAATGTTTGCAGATATACGAATATCAGTGAACACTGTTATCTTACTGGTGTTCAAGCCCACCATTACCTCCAGTACACAACACCTCAAGCAAATGTGCAGCTTGTGATGCTTGTTATTAAAATGGTGGTGTCAAGTGGACGCTCCTGAGCCATGCCCCTGTGGATCATATTGGATGACGGCTCAGATGGTGTCTGTAATTGATTGCTCACAAGGTGCATGTAAGTTTTTGTAGAATCAATGCATGTGATATCTGCTAGTGCAAGGGTGTTGGGATTGTTTCTCACAGCCTGCAAAAACAACACCTCACCTTCAAAAAGAGTTCTGATATTCAAATTATTTATTTTATGGTCACCTGTTTTTGCAGGCCACCACACATTGCTTTTTATTCTATATGGTGCCCGATGTTTTCAGGATAATTTTGAGTATGTCTCCCCACCACCCTCAGGTGCACAGGTGAACAGCCAGCGCACTAGTACTGGGGAGGAAGATCCATCAGGGCCAATAAATAATCCATCAATAGATTTGGGGGGGCCGGGATTGAACAAGCAGGGCAACGGCAAAATGCAAAGTCAGGCAGACTCAAACAAGAACCAGCAACGTGTAAAAGCATTGGATATATATCTCAATACTGTAAGTCAGATCTCAGAAAGGTAATGGATGAGTCAGACAGCAATCTGGTAATCATCAATTTTCTTCCTTACAAATTACATTACAAATCCCACTGATGATTACCAGCTTGCTATCCGACTTGTCCAGTACCTTTCTGAGATCACACTTCAGAGGCAGTATTTATATGCTTTATAAACTGAGGCACATTGCTGATGCTTGTACGAGTCTGCCTGACTTTCCATTTTGCCGGTGCCCTGCCTGTTCGACCCCCCCACTCCAAATCTATGGATGAATACTTCATTGGCCTTGATGTCTCTGCCTTCCCCTTACTTGTGGTGCACCAGTTCACCTGTGCTGTGCCATGTGAAGTGCAATGTACTCTTTTCAGTGAATAGGTGCACATCCCTGATAGCTGCATAGGAAACTGACTGCACTGCTCATCCCCAGACAAGCTAACAACCACCATAGCCATTCCTCTAACACGGGTGTGCCTGTCTACACCGCCCTCAAATATCATGTGCAATTGGCGCTGTGACCACAATAGCCTGCACAATCATAAAGGCATCATGCTAGTGACTTGTAATGTCATATTTTTCAGACTAAATGTAAAGAAATAGTGCACTGAAGTGAAAGACTTGCATTGGTGGGCACTATTTGCAATGACCGTAAAATGCCATTATTTACCAATAAGATACACAATTCTCATACTTGAAAGATAAATGCTGGAGTTAGGGAACAGTATAACACACTTATGAAGGGGGTTTCATTAACTGTTCATGTACACTTGGTCGCTTAGTATGCCTTCACCCTCAACTGCATTGAACACCTAATTATAACCCTGTTGGAAACTACGGCACTGCTGTGGTGGGTGGCATGAGACGCATCTGTACTGGACTTAGGACAATGAGTTCTAATAAATCCTCTTTATGTGGGCTTTGTGGACTGCGACTAGACCGGTTATACATCCAGAAGTTACAGTGTGTTCCATTTTGTCAGGCACTGGGTAACAGGGCTCCATATGGATTGGCACTGCTTCCTTGTTTGGGCTGTGGTCAAACTGTATTTTCTGGCAAATCAGACGAATGATATCCGGTGGTCACAAGCAACAGATACATTTGGGACTGGGGATGCGCCGTAATCCAGCATGAGACAAATATGTATTCTGTAGAACTAAGGCTGCACCCAGTACATATGCACTGCTATGGATTTGCTGGCAGTAGTGACAAGGGACAGTGCATGCCTTCTGATGCACATAGGCATTGATGTGTGGGTCTACATGACTGGGATTTCTCTATGTTCAAGGGTAGGAGTGAGCACATGTGACCCTTTGGTGAAATGGCCCTTCAGGGGAACAGAAGAAAAACTAGTACGTTCTTACTGCACTGTGATTGAGATGCAGAAGCGGGGGCCGGGGGCAGTGAGATGCAGATGGGAAACACTACACTTTCAATTTGACCCTCAATAGACAATATAGGTCATTATCTTTATCATGGGAAATAAAATTGGTGTGCAGCAAAGAGATCACGGGATTTAATTTTCAACAGAAGCTCACATGCATAATAGGGAACAACAGTAACAAAAGTTGTGATAGCATAGCGCTGAGAAACCACACTCCAGCAATATGTCAACTTTGGCTGTGCCCCCATTGCAGGAACAGTGAGAACATGCTGATTCGGGGCTAAAATCGCAACACAGAAAATAGCAAATTACTGCAAAATACAAGTGACAAAGTAAGTGAAACTTGCCAATTTATCTTGGGGAGCTATGTTCATTACCATGTGTCCTGCCTCCCTGACCCCCCAGTCGCAGATCCCTACCCTACAGCTCCCTCCAGGAGTGCGGAGAACACGCGGGTGCCTAAGAGGTAATAAACTACCTCCATCTGTTGCACCCTTGTGTGGGGGGGTTAGCCCGTCGACACGCTGCGTGCGTCGACTGCCCCGCCCACCCTGGCTCAGCATTTCCTTTATAGTTGCTGTCTAGTGACGTCACATCCTGTTGCCCATTTTTACCAAGTCCCCACTTCTCCATTTGCAGGTTATACCTGCTAGCCACTAGAGGGACCCTCTGTCCCTTCCACCTCAGCCTCCCCACTCCTACTTCTTGTAACCTCTCTACCTGCCTAGGTTGCATCTCTCCCTAATCCCACCTCTACCTCTGCCCACACCTTACCCTCATCTAACCACCCAGCTAGCTCAACCTCCTGCCCCACACCCAGCCTGCCACTAACCCCAGTGACCACTAGGAGTCACTATCTCAAACCTGTTTCTAGCCCAAACCCAGCCACGGTAAGTCACCTTGTACCTGGATCCCCCGCTCTCAGCCTGGCCTTCTCCCAACCACCCAGCTAGGGGTTCAAACCTTGTACCCTGTCGACCAGAGTCCGTGACAGTACCATACTTCAAAGCGGCATCTACGCTTTCTTAGGGGCAGCCAAGCTATCTGTATTTCACCTCCCCGCTTACCCAGGCACCATGTTTGGGCACCTCTTCCCCAAAATTGGTAAATTGTCCCCATCAACAACCTTTGTACTACTGTTCTCCTCCATCTTACTGTCCCTTCCCACCTTAACTCCCCCCCAAGTGGCTACCCAACACCCTTCCCCTCACCTGCTATTCTGACTCATCCTACAAACACCCCCTATAAGTCCTCTGCATCCCTCCCATCTGTCTCCTGGTCCCATTTCCCCATGCCACCCTCCTCTTCGGCCTACTCCTTTGGCTGCCTTCTGGCCCCTCTCTCCCTCTCCAGCTCCCTCTCCCTCCACTCAGCCTGCCCTAGTGCCTCCGCCAACCGGCGCATGGCAAAACCCTGGTCTCTCCGTGCTCTTCGCTGCCACCTAACCATAGCCCTACTTTTCTGGCAGAGGGATATACACCCTAACCCCGGCCCAACCCTAACCCCAGGCCCCAACCACCGCATACCAAACCCCTCAGCCAAGGCCACCACTGACACTTGTTCTGGCTACCTTCCCGCGGGCTCGCCTTCTCCATCTAAATATCCACAGCCTAGCCCTAAGCTCGATCAGCTCCAGGTCCTAGCCGCCCACCATGCCCCCGACATAATCATCCTATCCGAGACCTGGCTAAACCCCAGCCTTCCAGATAATACCATCACTATTCCAGGGTACACCATCACACGGCAAGACCGGCCATCCAGAGGCGGTGGTGTGGCTATGTACATCAAATCAGCCCTACACTTCATTGTCTCCCTCACTAAATCTGAATCCAAAGCTTTCAAGCTCCTAATGGTAAAACTGTCCCCTTCCTCCTCATTACCCATCTTTGTGGCAGGAATCTATTGCTGCCCAGGCACATCAACCACAATAGTCACCGACCTTCTAGGCCAGCTCTCATCTCTCGCACAGTCAGGTGAACTATATGGCATGGGTGACTTTAACCACAACTGGCTAGCACCCACTTTTAGCAAAACCCAAGCTGAAATAACCACTCTCAACCTTAGTCAAACCATTTTGGAACCCACACGCTCTAACCATAAGTCCGGTAATCACTCCCTCCTTGACTGGGCGCTTACATCCCACCCTCCCGCGTCGCCAGTTCAGGCCTCCTCCCTGATTCCATCAGTGACCACCACCTAATCTACTTGGTACGCAAGATCCACAGAATTAAATCCCCTCCCAAATTCATATTCCAACGGTCATACAAATCCCCTAACCTCTCCCCCCTCCTGGCTGATTTGATCCACTCTAACTGGGTCCTGAGCTCTACCTGCTCTAACATGGATGCGGCCCTTTCACACTTTCGGAACACTTTCCTCACCACCTGGGACAAACATGCCCCCCTGTGCCGGGCTAGAGTCCGGGGGTCTCACCTACCCTGGATCTCCCCTGAGCTGATAGCTTGCCAACAAGCCCGTGACAAGGCCTGGTGAAACTACAAATCCATGCTCCTTCCAGGCAACTACATCACCTACCGCACTCTCCGCAACAAGTGCACAAAGGCCATCCGCTTAGCTAAGGCTGATTACTTCAACAACACACTAAATGCAAACCTTGGGAGTCCTTCTAAATTCTGGAAAGTCATTAACTCCCTCTTCACCCCCCAAACAACAAGCCCCCCTCCTGTCCTCCTCTCCCAAGGGACTCTACTCTCTGACCCCCTTAAGGTAGCCTCCGAGTTTAATTCCTATTTTATTACATGCACCCAGGCCCTCCTAGATTTCCTTCCTCCAGCAGCCACACCCGCTCCCCAGACACCTATCCACCTTCTGACTGGTAGGAACCCTTTTTCCTTCAGACATAGCTCCCCTGCCGAAACCCTAGATGCCCTTCACTCCCTGAACCCCTCCAAAGGCAAATTCCCTGATGGTCTGGATAACAAACTCCTCTTCCTATCTGCCCCCGCCATTGCTACTCCCCTCGCAGCCCTACTAAATCTCTCTTTCTCCACCGAGTCACTCCCCTCTGAATGGAAGCATGCCACTGTCATACCCCTCCCTAAAGGTGGTGATCCTACCTCCACAACAAACTACCGTCCCATCTCCCTCCTCCCCGCCCTCGCCAAACTCCAGGAACACCTAGTGCTTTCCCAACTCTCCAACTTTCTCTCTGAAACTAACTTCTTCACCCCTTTTCAGTCCGGTTTCTGAAAATACCACTCTACTACCTCCTCCCTACTAAGACTCACAGACTCCATCCTCACTGGGATGGATAAGGGACTAATCACTGCCGCTATCTTCATCGACCTAGCAAAAGCTTTCGACACGGTATCCCATCCTCTTCTCCTATCCCACCTATCTGGGGCTGGGTTAGCAGAGTCTGCCATTAACTGGTTCAGTGCCTACCTTCTAAATAGAACCCAACCCACTAAAATAGCTGACCATACCTCTCCCCCCCGTCACCACCGGTGTCCCCCAAGGCTCAATTCTTGGCCCCATCCTTTTCTCCATCCTCCTAAATGATCTGCCTAACTCCTGCTCCTCTACCGCAGTCCACATGTACGCAGACGACATGGTCCTCTTTACCTCCGGCCGGACCCACAAAGAAGTCTCCTCCAAACTTCAAACCGATTTCAACAAAATCCAACGCTGATTCAATACCAACCAGCTCTCCCTAAACGCCAAAAAAAACTGACTCTATGACTTTCGGCCCTAGACAGCGTCTATCCAAACTCACCTGCCCCCTGATCTTCCATAACCTTAATAACTCCATCCTCTAGGCAGTGCCTTCCTTCAGGTATCTAGGGGTTTGGATCGATCGACACCTCTCCTTTTCCACACATGTGGATGCAATCATTTCAAAACTGCACCCAAAACTTGGTGCCCTCTATCAAAACCGCTCTAGTCTCCCGCTACCAGTCAGCTGGGAACTAGTCCAGAAAATGATTCTACCCTCCTTTGACTACTGCGACATTGTTTACAGCTCCGCTGCCAAGACCACCCTAACCAGACTTGACCCCCTCTTTAATGCTTTCTGCTGCTTCGCCCTCAATGCTACCCCCTGCTCACATCACTGTGAGCTCTACCGCTCACTGGCCCTGCCATCCCTGAGCAACCGGTGCCTAATTCATAGCGCCAAATTCTTTTCCAATTTCTGGCTTGGCTCCTCCCTCCCTACCTTGCTTCCTCCTTATCTTCCTCCCACCCCCACCCCTCCCTCAGGTCTTTGGATGCTAGGCTTCTGGTCATCCCTCACTGTAGGACCACCGCTGCAATCAGCCTTCTCTTACCTCTTCCTAAACTCTGGAACTGCCTGCACGCTCAGATTCATCATTCATCATCCAAGCACTCCTATCCTTTGCCTCACTAACTTCTTGCACCAAATTGCAACTGCCCTTGACCCCCCAATAGCTCTCTTCCACCTTCCCCTGCGCCTGACCAGCGGCTCGGCCTTCGCCTAATTGCTGGCTTATACACTACCCACACTTCAGTCACTCCCACTCTTAATTCCTCCAATCTCTCCCTTCCCCCTCCTCCTAATTAACCTTTGCTTCTCAACCCACGCACTGCCTCCTCTCCTCCTCCCTCCCCCAGTCTTATTCACCCCTCATCCTCTCCTCCAGCTCCTACTGTCAACTTAGTGTATCCCACCTCAACTCAATTCCTGCTACTGGCACTCAAGTATTGTTATTAGCACTTACTTAATCATGTATTAACCTTGAAGTGTTCCTTGATATGTATTCCTGTCCATGATGTTTGATTCCTGTACTGTTTCACCTATTGTAAAAATGTGCTAATGTAATCCTGTACTGCTCCACCTATTGTAAAAATGTGCTAATGTAAGCCCACCCAACTGTACATTTCTGTATTACGCTATTCAATATTCAATGTTTGTATGTTGATCTGCCTCCACTTGTAACCCTTCCCCCCAGGTCGCACTGTGAGACGAGCATCTTTTTGTTCAGTGTGCCTTTCCTGGTGAAACGTTTTCAATAAATAAATAAATAAATGTAGCACTCGCTTTTCTAAGATTCGTCCTTTGCAGATGATCTTTAAAGCAGCAGTGTGGGGGGAATGGTTTCACCGCAAATGAAGATGGCAACCTGAGTAACTTACATTGATCCCTGTGGACCTTTATCTGAGTAAAACCTGAAATTAAGGCTTTCTACATCTACGCCGACTGCACCAGTAAACAGACCTTGCTACAAACTGCAAGCCAGAACCTATTTTGTTTGCATTCTGCTGACTCTCGCACTGCAGTTTTCATCTACTAACTTATGGCTGAAAGACAGAATGGCGGCAGCCTCTGAGAATCAGCATGAGCCCAGCGACAGTGGAGGAGATGTTCTCCCAACTGATGCTACAAATGGCAGATGTCACAGCCGCTTGCCATAAAACCACCCAAGCTATACAACAAATGGAAGGACTTTCATATACAATTTTGCCTGGACCCATTGTATCATGATATTTGCTAAAATTAATAAAGTTGAATTTCAAAAAAAACAAATGGAAGGACGGCTCTTCTAGATGGAAAGGCAAGTTCTGGTACATGATGCAACACTGCATGACACACAAGTCTCCATGCAGGATCAGGAACAGATGATACAGACCCTAGAACAGAAGGTGGATGATTTAGAAAACTGCAACCAGAGGAACAATCCCTGGCTGCTCAGTTTTCCTGAGGGGGCAGAATTACAAGATACAGCAGCCTTCTTGCAGCATGTACTCCCTGTGATCCTGGGGCTGAGATGTGATCATAGATTTGACATCGAGTGAGCTCATCGCACACTCGCTCCAACACTGCCCCACTTGCATACTGTGTGAACCTGAGCAAGTCACTTAACTTCCCTGTGCTCCCAGGTTGCACCTATAAACAAGCTTTCAGCTTAGTGTGTCTCACCTGGTTAAACAATGGGGGAAAAAAAACACCTAGGAGAGGAAAAAAGCTGACCTACAGTATATTAGTAAACCTCCTCAGTTACAACACAAGACAGTACATTCTCACAAGATCCCAGGAAATTAGCAGACTATAATGACAGGGCCACCCCTTACACATCTTTCAAGATTTTTCCAATAATCTATCAGACCACTACAGAGACTATACTGAGGTTTGACATTTTATACACAAAATTGGACTGAAATACTCACTCTGGTATCCCGCCACAATGTGAGTTGCTCACAGTGGACTACATACCACTGTTGTTTGCCACCCCAGAGGCACTGGAAGACTTTCTGTGTAAAAACTGGCCCAAAGAGATGAAAGACTGCAAATACCAGTTTGAGCTCTATAACACCACTCAAGATATTTCACCCAGATCCACCACTGCAGATGAGCAAAGCACAGAAATGGAGATTGGAGACAGTGAGGCAGCAGAAGGAAACTCTGCATGATAAATGAGATCACCCCCACAATAGATACTGAGCTAGTAACCACAGTGGGAATGATGATAGAGGGAATACACTGGCCTACTTGAAACAGTTTGCCACTCAGAATAGATACACAGCCCTCAGGCCTCAATTCCTTGTGCTCTCCATGCAGGCTTCTTGAGGCCATGATGCCACAGTCGGAAGAACCCAACTCTCCAAGGTCCCCTTCTCCTGAGATATCCTATGCATCTAGAGTCACTGCATCCATGGTCGAACACACCCGGATCTCCATGAGGGCAATCCAATAAGAGGTTCCACCGACGACTGCCAGGGCTACAACAGCAGAACAAGAAGAAGATGAGACGGCAACTTCACAAACTACTCTAACACTAAGATGATCAGATAAGTTTGTTGCCTTTTATGCTATGTAATGGGGGGAAGATGGGTTGGATAGCATGTTTTTTTTCTACCTAGGATAGGTATGGGCAGGGTACTCAGGGCCATAAAACAATCCCCCCTGAGGAGTAATATCAGGAACATAGCACAGTAGCTTTGCAGTGCACTCCTCCCCATCTTTCCCACTCATACCTCTCATAAATCAGGGACAAGGCTTAAAAAAATCAGGACAAAGGACCAAAATCAGGGACACTTCTTCAAAACTGAGAGATTCATTCAAGAAACTGGTAGAATAAAGGGCTAAGTGTAAAATGCATTTTCTAAAGAAGAACAAGTCTGTAACTTTAATGTTTGACATTAGTTTGTGCTTATAACCCCCGCTGTTTGGTCATGGAAACACAATTTTTAGGAGGGACAGAGTAAAATTTTGAGGCAAAATCAGGGATGTCCCTGAAAATCAGGGACAGTTGAGAGGTATGTTCCCACTGGAGATGCTAGGCACAGCTATCTGTCTCACTTAACTTTGGTGCTTTTCTGGACTTACTGTTTAGTTGGCTATAAAATGTTTGGTTGTTGCAAATCAGGAGGGAATGTTGTGACCTGGTTTCATATTATAAGGGCCCACTCCCTATTAATGCAGACAGCATCTCATAGATTTTGATGGGGAAAGCAGGCAACATCTATATACGGCCAACTGATGCTGCTGTTTTTTTTTTTTTTTTGGTTATACCCCCATACTTAAATTGGGTAGGATCCCCTAGCTATAATGCCAGCCAGCATGTTGGAAGGATTGTCTGACTTATGCAACCCTCTTTATCATGTAGGTGAAGAAGTTACACACACACACACACACACACGCACATATAAGACCAGAGTTTCAGCCTGCTGATACATGGCTTTACCGAGCTGGACCCCAGTTTCTTCAGGGTGTCCAGGTCACCTGGAGTTATCACTAAGGGAGTTATAATCTACTGCTTTATGAGAAGGGGGGAGGGGAGAGGGATAACCCGAGTGACCCAAAAGATCAGACGGTTGATCTGAAACCAGGCAAGAGCAATTGGGACAACCTGATCCGCACTACCCTCAATTTCTCCATTTTCCCTCTCCTAAACTATGCTCGAAGCCTAGGTTTGTACATCACATGTAAAGCTCAAATCCCCCCCATCTCAACCATGTCACCCCGTCCCACGCTATTATAAGACAAACTGATTGGAACTAATGTGCATGACACTTGGGCCTTGGAAGCACTGTACCTGGGGGCAGTGGATCAGGCCTGACATCCATACATAGATCTAGATTGACACCCCCATGCCTAGTCTACTTCATTTCCTTCTGTCCCCAAGGTGCAGAATGTGCCCTTGAGGGGGCATGGGTGGGTCTTGCACAGCTCCTCAGAACTGCTGATCCCACACTCTTCAGACCTTCTATGGTGCACTAGTGTGTGTTTTGCATATAGTTTTTCACTGTTGTTAGTTATTAGTTTAGTTAGTGAATACAGGATGTGCATGATTCTGCATATATGTTTCTTACCTCAAGGGTATAAATGCTGGGTACAGTAGTGGTTCAAGATCCCTGCATGTGTCCCATGGCAGACACCTCTTAATGAAAGTACCTTGTGTAGTATGTATTTGGTTAACCCTAGGCAGTCTACCCCCTATGCATTACTTATGTTCTGATTCATAGATGTAATTTTCCCAAAGGACCAGAACAAGGCCTAGGGCATCTACAAACCTACAGGCCTGGTTTCATCACTTTAATAACCTCTCTACTTATGCAGACTATCCATAGCTCTCTGCTACCCCTTTGGTCTCCTGTGGAAAATATCAAACTCCTCCCTCCATGGACCAACCCCCAAATGCAATATGTATGATTTATTACATCACACGTGGAATGTCAGGTGGATAAACACACCTGTGAAAAGGAAAAAAATATTGACCCTCCTGAAAAAATCCAAATCTCAATTGACCTTTTTACAGGAGACTAAATTAAACAAAAAAAGACTGTGGCCTTTTAAGCAAGGACTGGGTAGGCTAAGTGTTCCATGCCTCTGCACCCACCAGAAAAAGAGGAGTGGCAATCCATGTACATAAGCATTTATGCAAGACCCACATCTCCACCAAATCTGACCCCTAGGGGAGATGGGAATACATATTATTTAACACACCAGAAAGGTGCTTATTACTGGAAAACTTGTATGCTCCCAACAAAGATGATAAAGCCTTTTTTTCATGAGGTAGCCCACATTGCATTGGCTTCCATGTCCCAAGGGGATGTCCCCACCATATTAGGGGGTAATTTCAATCATACTTGAGCCAATTGTGGACAAAAGCTCCAAGACAACAGACTCTCACCCCAAAGGGTAAATGGCACTCTAACAGCCTAAATCTGACCTAGGGTTGACAGACATTTGGAAAAGCATCCACCCCAGGGACAGGGAATACTCTTATTTATTGGCTGTGCATGGCTTCCATAGCCAAATCGATTTCTAGCTAACCTGTCCGCAAATTTTGTAAGTCACAGTAGACTCCTGTATCTTACCCATGGTTCTGTCTGACCATTCCCCAGTTCAACTGGAACTGCTCAAGCATGCTTCCCCCACCTGGAGGTTGGACCCCCTCCTCCCAAAAGACTCAGAATTTCTTGCTTGGGCCCAGTGAGAAGCTGAGACATTTTTTGTGGAAAATCCCATTATAAATACAGCAGCAGGGAACACCGGGGAGGCTTTCAAGACAAGCAAAAGAGGCAACATTATAGAATACTCAATAGCTAGGAGAAGACAATTGGGTAAAAAAACTGAAAAAGCTGGAGTGTGAGCTAAAAACTGCTGAGAGCTCCTTTAAAATCTAGAAACACCATTCCCTGCACTCCCCATTAGGCCAGAAAATATTAGGGCTGAGATTGGAGATTAATTCTATCTTCTCCCAGAAAGCTGAAGTATCAATTCTCTGACTCAGACACACATTTTGGGAGTGGGGAGGTAAAGGGGGGAAGGTCTGAGCCTACAGACAACATAAACAACAAATGGAATGGCATATTGTGGGGCCTAAAGAGACCGGCAGGACTATACATATGTCTCCCGAACAATTAAATATAGTAATGGAAACATATTACATGTCATTACATGCCTCATCCAGAAAGGGCAACCCAACAAATATCAAGGATTTCTTAAACTCAATTCACCTCCCCACTCTCTCTCGACATCAGGTTGAACTATTAGACACTCCTCTATCTGAAGAAGAAGTAAAGCATGCCCTATTGTCCCTCTGTCCTGGGAAAGCTCCCAGGGTGATGGCTATCCAGCAGAGTCTGGCAAGCTCTTGCTACCACCATCTACCCTACCTTACAACAGGTTTATGAGGAGGCAGTAAAGGTAAATAGGTTCCCCCTACCCTATGTGAGGCCATTATTATGGTCCTGCTAAAGAAAAGGAAGGACCCCACCTCCTCAGCTAGTTACTGGCTTATATCTCTGATCAGTTTTAATAGCAAAATATTTACTAAGGTGCTGGCCCATAGGTTTAATCCCCATCTACCACAGCTCATCCACCCAGCACAGGTAGGATTTGTCCCAGTAAGATACAGTGTAAACCATATCAGAACACTGGTTAACTTAATCCATGTAGCTTAATCACTCCCACCTCCAGCAGCCACAGTGGCAATAGATTTTGAAAAAGTGTTTGACTCGCTTGAGTGGGACTATCTCCACCTAGTCCTAGAACATATGGGGATCTGTCCCTGATTCAGATCCTGGGTTCCACATCTATATGATATTCCCACCGCATGCATTTTGACCAGTTCACTACTATCTGGTCCTTTCCAACTGAAGCGTGGTACCAGACAGGGCTTCCCCCTCTGCCCCCTTCTCTTTGTTCTGGCTATGGAATCACTAGCAGCAGCCATTACACAGGACAAGGAGCTAAAAGGGAACACTACCATTATGTATGAAAACGATCTGCTAGTCACAGTATCTGAGCTTAGTATGGCCATAGACCCGCTAATTCAGCTTCTTAAGAATTTCTCTATATACTCTGGGCAGCCAATTAATCAATTAAGGATGAAAATGTTACCTCTTAATCCCTAATGTAAACCCGCATGATAGGTGAGATGGAATACTGGTGGGCAGGTGAGGGCATTACCTACCTGTGTATTAAAGTTACCACAGCATTGCCCAAGCTATGGGACACCAATCTACAGCAACTGCTAGCTAATCTCTCCACTGAAATGGATAGGTGTAAGAAACTGCAGTTAACACTTACAGGAAAGATTGCTGTGATTAAAATGATAGCAGCACACATGAGTTCTTTACCTACTCTCCCAAATACCAATGGCTCTCCCCTCCAGATGGTACTCCAAAATTGATAAGGCCATGGGTAATTTCCTCTTGGAAGGTAAACCACACTGATACAGCCGTAATAAGCTTAGAGTGCATTGGAGAATTGGAGGATGGTGTCTCCCATGATTTGAGGGATATAAATGGGCATTTTAACTAGCACAAACATTTCACTGGTTCTGCCCTAATGGGAGGAACACATCTCAATGGGTAGCTATAGAATGTACCCTAAGCCATGCCATGTGCACTCCCTACCATTAGTTTTGTGTAATCACACCCTGTATAGATTGAAGAATCACCCCACCATAGGACCCTTAATCACAATTTGGTCAAAGATACAGAGTAGACTAGAGGTTGTTAACCCCTTTCAAATGTACCCCCCTTTGGGGGAATGATAAGCTTTTAATTGGGGGAGCAACCTATCTACTGGCCAGGGTGGGCAAGTAAGGGTATACACATGATCTGAGACCTTCTAATCCCTTGATCCTATACTGTAGACACCTTTAAAAACTTGCAAACCCACTGGGGTCTGCCAACAGCAGACTTCTGGCGGTATCTGCAGATTAGAAATTCTCTACAGTCCTACATCAAGGTTACGCCTTGCAAGAACACAACCAACATGCTACCTTCCTGGCTCGAGAAGTTCCTGCCAGAGAGTCTGAATAAAGAGTTGGAGGTGGATTTTTCATGGGCTCAGTTTGAGGAGAACTCCCTCACTGAGCAGGATATTCCTTTGTTGCCTGTGTTCCCAGGATGTTACCTGTTGGAGGCTGGAGATGCAAGTATGGAACTTGAATATGAGACCCAAAGTAAGACTGTGCCTAGTGATATCATGCTGGGGTTGAAGACTCCAAGCCAGTAAGAAGCCCATGAGTCTGAAAGGACTTTTTTCTTGTACTGATGAGCTGAATCTATTAACAGTATTGACTGGGGTATACTGCATGCTAAAAATGCTAATGTTGCCAAACTTTTACAGTATGTTAAGGAGGGCAGAGGTCATTTAAAGAAAAAAATTGCACCCTTGGAAAAAAGGGAAAATTCTAACATAGGTCATAAGGTACTGTACTAGATGGTAACAGATGGCTGAAAATAGCACAGTGATTAAAAAGATGTTTTTTTAAGACACCCCAAAGTTAAAAGGTTTAGGAACCTGCTGTTTAACATTGCAGGGTATTCAGCATGGGAGGTTCCTTGGCTTCCTGTAGATTTCTGTAGAGACCTTCCTAGGGATAAGATAACCAAGGAATTGGGGTCATAGATTATAAAAGGTTTAAATAGGAGACTAGAAACTACTATTGCTCCTTCCATATTCCCTCAGACAATTTGTGTAAGACAGAGGGGTTAAGTTAGTTGTAGGCAAGGCCAGATGTGGCTCTGCAATAGTCCCTTTCTGTAGGCAAAAGTGTAGCATGTTTGGTCAGAGGCAGGCCCGATGTTAAAGAAAGAGGTACCCAAGGGAAGACAAAGAGTCTGAGGTGATATGTGTGTTTTATTTATTTCTGAGTGAAAACCCACAAAGGAGAAGTGGGTGGAAAATGGATTGGAACCTGTGTTGGGGTAACACCAAAAGAGTGTCTACCCACAGGTGTTTGTATCTGTAGCAAGTCACATGAATCAAGAGACATAGTGAGTTTATGTAGAGGGGATGAACCTATTTATTTTATTTATTTAATTTTTGTTGACTGGGTAAGTGCACTAGACAAATCTGGCCTACTTTCAGGCACGACCCGGGGGAGGAGGATACAGATGAATGCCAACTGACCTTGAATCAGGTTAAGCTGTTGGTGGTATTTTTAGTGAATGAGGGAAATTTGACCAGTACACCAAGGAAATTCCCCTACTCGGCTGCTGTACTGCTGCCAGTAGGGGGACAGGCCATTTCCAAGATGGCCACTCGAAGTGGACCATGGAAGGAGGAGGAAGACTGCAGAGTGGGAGAGTTAGCCTCGACTCCTGCTCTAGGTATAACGGAGGCTTCAGCCTTGGTTATGGCTGAAATGGATTCAGACATAGAATTCCAGGATGCAGTGGTAAATTGGGAGCATCCTGCATTTAAAATAACCGAAAAAGAGAAATCTCCGCTTGAAACAGTACTAACTGGAATGGATTGCGAGTCGTTGGGAGCTGGAGCAGTACAGGACACAGAAGAGGGAATCACTAACAGGCAGAGCGCGTCAGAGCCGCGGAGAAGTTTTGTTATTTTCATCAGGCAAAAGGAAAGAGTTAGCTCCTACAAGAGGTCTCAAGGAGTGTGACAGTGAAGCGAGTCTTCAGGCTAGAAAGTCTGAAATTAAGCAAATGGCCAGCTGGATGACGGCGTTTGATGAGGAACTGAAAGAGCTTACAGGTACTGTGTCCCCTTTGATTTTCAATGCGGGCGAACGAAAGTTAAAGGCGAGTGAATCCGCCGCAGTTAAAAACATAAAATCTTCTCTTCAGCTTTCAGAAGCTCCGCAGTACTGCGCTGATTTAATTAATCACAAGCTTGGGGTGAATGACAGCAGTGCAGAGAGCAATGTAAATACAAAGGCAGACCTCAGAGACGAGAGAAGTCTCGGAGAACAGAGCATTGAAATGCACAGCCCCAGTATTTCGGCAGAAAAGCAATTGCACCCTTCAAACTCTTTTCAGGCTGGCAGTTTTATCGCGGAGAATAGCAAGTGCCCACAGCCTGTTTTGACTTTTGAAAACTGAAATAATGTTTCTAATAAAAACTTAAATGCTGACTTAACAGCACTGCCTTCTACTGCTACTTTTGGTCAAAACGAAGCAGCTTCTTTGAGCAAAGTGGCGGGATTCGTGTTTAAGCACCAGAGCCAGGATGAGTCTTTAGCTGCACCAGCAGTGATTTACCAATCCTCAGAAGGCTCACAAATTGGGGTTACAGATTTTTTTTCTCTAGCAAAAACACAAAAAAAAATACACTAATCCCAAATCTGCAGGATCGGAAGACAGAATCCCCCTCATTTACTGGAAGATGATATTCAAGTTTCTTGGACGCCGGATAAGGCTTTACGTGAGGCTGGTTGGAAACAGGCAGACACAGGTGTGTGGAAGCCCGATCCAGCTTGGGACTCTGATTTAACTTTATCTCAACACTCACCTGAGTGGGTTCCTGTTGACCAGCAGCAGAAAGGGATGAATAATGAGAAAAATAAACAAATGGAGAAGGAAGTTTCACATTTTCCTCTGGGATCTTCGGGGTCGATCAATCATTCCCTGCACCTTTACGTCAGGAAACACAACTGCAGGAATCTTTACAGAAGGCTTCTAATGAGACTATTTTACATTACCCCACACAGAAGCCTTTAATGTCAAAACTTTTTCGAATTCCCATAGGGAAGCAGCTCCCAGGAGTAATGCTGTGCGGTTGGGGTATAAAGGTGGGTTGGAGGTTAGGCCAGACAGGTATTATGTGGGGAAAACTCTGTTAAAAGATTCATTGCATTTTGCCCCACAGGACGTTTATGCCTTTATAAATATTTCAGGGGAAGATAATTATGATATAAGCTTTCGTTCACAGCATGCCCTAGATCTTTTTTGGATTAGGTATGGTCAGGTAAAGTTTTCACCTATATGGACTCCCTTTATCATTATCCCTCTGTCCAAGCCTTTAATTAAATTCGTTACAGTCATGTTTCGGAATGAAGGGGTTTGGGTAGAAGACATAACCTTTTGGTTAAAAAAAAGATGTAAGTGTTGAGTGAACCAGAACCCATTTGGACACAGAACAATTCTGGACTGGAGGTTGGAAGTACAAAATTAAACTAAGGCAATCAGATGCAGGGATTGAGCACATACCCAACTCCTTTTTATTGGGGAAGGATAGACGAGTATGCTTTTATAGTGGGCAGCCTCGTGCATGTTACAAATGTGGGGCCAGAACACACCTATCTAGCGTGTGTGATCAACCTCGATGTGATAATTGTGGGGAGGTAGGGCATTTGACTATGTTCTGTAATAATCAATCTTGCTGTGATTTGTGTGAAACAAAGGGTCATGTGTTTAAAGTATGCCCTTGGGCTGCTCAAAATAAGTCATCCTGTTCTAATTCTGAGGTGTTCATCCAAAAAGCACAGGAAGCTACTGCTCAGGTACTCTCTTCTCTTGCTTGCCCCCTTCCTTCTGTTACTACTCAGGCTAAACTTCCCTTAGTTAGGAAACTAACTGAACTTAAAGGGGAGCTAAAAGATAAAATCCTGGATAAAAATAAGCCAACGTTGTTGAGTAGTGTGGAACAGCAAGGGCCTACTTCAAATATGGCCAGTTTAACGAAGGTTAATATGGGCCCTCCTAATGCCTCAGGTTTTCCCCCAGTATGTTATTCAGAAGAGGTCACAGAGGGGGTAGGTGTCACTACTTCAGTAAATAAACCTTTGACAGTGTTGCCTCAAAGAAGATCTTCCAGAAACTTGCATCTTAACCCCCCCCAGTTGCGCAAATTGAAACTAGTAACTTATATGCTGCTCTGTTTTCTCCATGGGGTAATACTGAGCTAGAGGTAGAAGATTCCGATTCACAAAAATCTTCTCTTTCAACTAGGTCACAGATAGCAGACAATTATAAGGATAAAAAAAAGAAAAAGAGAAAAAAATAATGGTATGAGCTTTTAAACTGAAAATGAGGCTGATTTGGGGCTCATTGAATACTCATAGTCTATTGAATGTGGCTAAGAGACAAGCCCTTTTTTATTATATTCATGATTATCCTCTTTCAGTATGTTTTTTACAGGAGACATGGATGTACTCCATAGAGCAGCTTGCAGCATTCAAAAGAGATTGGGTTTGGGGCCCTTCCTTTTGGTCATTTGGGGAGGATTCTGCAGATGGTATAGGTATTGTGTTTAAATCATATGCTTTTCAGTTACATAATCTGATTGACCTGGTACCAGGAAGAGTATTAATAGTGGATGGGAAGTGGCAAGGTTTATGTTTTCGGTTCATTAATATCTATAACCCCCAAACAAAATCAGGTAGAGTTAACTGCCTAAAAGCGGTGCAGCCTTTCTTATTAACAACAGTCTTATGGGGGGGGGGTGACTTTAATTGTTCAATTCCAGCCCACTCTCATAAAATAAGTAAAAAAATATATTGTGATTCTAATGCAGTAGGTAAAATTATTAAAGACGCTGGCCTTTTGAACTGCAATAACTCTTCGCAGGCGGGAGCTGGATTCTCTTTTAAAAAGGGGAAAAACTTCTCTCTGATTGATCACATGCTAGTTTCACCTAATATGCAAGTAGAGTCCTTTAAAATATTCCCCTGCGAATTTTCTGATCACTCATTTCTGTTAAGTATTTTCTGTCTTTCTGACATACAAGAGAAAAGACAAATAAGATGGAAGCTTAATAATTCTTCGCTAGAACTTCCCTTTGTACAATCAGGGGTTAAATACCTTTTGAAGGCAAGATTATCAGTAGCCTTTTTATATTCAGACTTAGGGGATTGGTGGCTAGAGACAAAAGCAGATTTAAGGAACTGGTTCAAATCACAGGGAGTACGAACAAAAAATTACAAATTTTTACGCTATTTAGGGTTTAGTCAACAACTACAGAGACTTATGACTATAGCTTATACTTCTAAGTGGGATTACTCTGAACAAATCTCTTCTCTAAAAGAGAAAATGAGAGAGTTTCAATATAATAGAGGCAAAACCATGCAGGCTATTCTAACCAACGGAGTTAAAAAAATCACCCATAGGGGATCCGTTTGAAATGTGTAAACAATTAAGGGATTCCATGAGATTGGAGGTGCTAAAAAAAACGGATGGAAATTTGGCGACCTCAGTGGCGCAACTTTGTGAGGTGATAGTAGATCATTTCCGCTCTTTAAATCCCCTAGAAACAATCTCAAAAACGGTTATGACTGACTATTTAAAACAGATGGTTGTCCCAGTTAATATGGCAGGAAGGTCAGAGGTGTGGGGCCCGATTTCACAAACAGAGATTTTATGCACTATTGGGTCATTGAAACTGAATATTTCACCCAGAATAGATGGTCTTTCAAATGATTTTTACAAAAGTTTTTCAGAAGAGCTAAGTCAGTGTCTGGGCTTGTTATTTCAGTTTTTTTTAGACAAAGCTGTCATTTTCCCTTCTTTTTCGGAAGGATTGTTAACTTACATATTTAAATCAGGGGATAAACAAAATATTGTCAATTGGAGACCAATTACCCTTTTGTACTCAGATTATAAAATTTTTACTTGCATTTTGAATAACCGGTTAAAAAAATATGCAGGAGGAGTCATTTCACCTTATCAATATTGTGGCTTGCCAGATAGACAGGTTCAGTATGCTCTTATGTTAATACGAGATGTTATTGAGCATCTCACTGATATGGGGTTGACTAGATGTTTGGTCGCAGCAGACTTGGATAAAGCCTTTGACAGAGTGCATTTGCCATTTCTTTTCCCTACCCTTGTGCATTATGGGGTCCCAAATCAATTGGTGGAAATAATTGAGAAACTGTATGATAGCTATATGGTATTTCCTTTTTTGGAAGGTTATAAGGCAAAAGGCTTTCAATTAACTGCAGGAGTTCATCAGGGGTGCCCTCTCAGCCCCCTCCTCTATACTTTTGCTATAGACCCCTTTTTGAAATCTGTGTGTTTGGCGCAGAAATGGAAGGGTATTCCAGTTAATGCTCGTAGGGACTCACAATTAATGATACAAGCCTATGCAGATGATCTAGTGTCGTATTTTGAGGACATTGTTTCAGTAACTCAATTTGTGGTAGCTTTTGAGGCCTTTGCTAAGGTTTCAAACACGAAATTAAATTTAAACAAAACTAAGGGATTATTCATAGGTGCAAGTGGTGTTGAGGAAAGGTGGCAGGAGGGTATACATATATCTAGGAATCCGCTTAAAATTTTAGGGATTAAATTTGGTCCCCAGAATATGCCCAACGAAAACTGGGAAGGTGTCATTTCAAAAATCGAGAGTAAGGTTAATAGGTGGAAGCAGTGGAGGTTGTCTAAATTAAAAAGGGTGCATGTGATTAAACAATTTCTTCTACCCACTGTGCAGTATGTGGCGATGATTTTCCCGCTTCCAGTAGCATTTGAGACTAAAATTTATAGTGTGTTTTTCCAAATGCTTTGGGGCAACCACTTAAACCCTGTAAAAAGGGGCTATACTTATCTAAAAAAAAACAGGGAGGTTTGGGTATGATAGACCAAGTAACTTTTGTGCATGCTTTATTTATTTCAAATTCAATTAAAGAAGGATTGAAAGCAGAGTCAAGGGCAGAGGATTCTTGGAATCTAAAGTCAATGGGTAAATATTTTAAGAATTGGCAAACATTTGCCCCAAAACTAAATTACCATTTGTATATACCTCTGTATTTTAGGTCTACGGCCCAGAAGTTGTTTAAATGGAAAATGCAGAAACAAACAATACTGACTCATAATACGAAGGGGTTATATCATTATTTAATGCTACTGTTACTCCCCTCAGAACCTGGATTTACAAATTGTCCTTCAGCTCTAAATTCTATAGTACTGGCACAATTAAATAGTCATAGGATGCCGCAAAAACAATGGGAAATGCAGTGGCTAATTTTTTATGGAAGATTGAATGTTAGAGGCAATGCTAAGTACAAGGCATTACAGGAAAGACTATGTCCATACTTGGAATGTATCAATGTAGAAGAGTCAATGGAGCATTTTTTTCTTAGATGTACGTATGCCTCAGGTTTATGGGAATACTTAGCAAATTTATGGGGTCTTAAGTGGTTATACAGTATGTCATCTGAACTACTGATTCTAGGTTGTTATTCAACCAACTTATCGGACTTTCATGAAGAGACATTAACTTTATTTCTGGGGTGCTTGAGATATTACTTATGGCAAGCTAGAGTCCAATGGGTTCTTTATCAAAAGAAAATGCCCTACTCCTGTGTAAGTAGGTTAATTATAAAGGAACTTGTACAAATTTATACTCTGGATGCATTAAGAGTAACACCAGGAACTTTGTGCAAATGGTGGAAAGGTTTTTTACATTTTATTAAGTTTAAATAAGAAGAGTGTAATTAATTTGCAAGGTATCTCTTGCTTATTTATTCTTGTCATCTTGATAAGTGTTAAATTAAATAAAATTTATGTTATTTCTTTATTACTTTTATTATTTTGGTTTATTTGCTGTGATTCAAATGAATCTGTTTGGATAATGATTGTTTTGCCTGAAAAGTGTTGATGTTTATGTTTTATCTTGATAATAAAAACTCCCCTACTCTTTTTGATAAGTGCCATGGGATCTTTAACATCCACCTGAACTACCACCAATCCAAGTAGATGGGACCTCGGTTTAACATCTCATCTGAAAGACGGCACCTCAGAAGTGCAGCAGCCCTCTCATGCTGCACTACAGTGTCAGTACTGGGATATTAACCCAAGTGCCAGATGTGGGAACTGAACCCACAGCCCTCTGATCTCCCAGCCTCAGAGGCGAGTGTACTAGGACTGAGCCCCTGCTTAAAACTGACATGTCTGGTGGGGTTGGAGCAGGTAATTACTCACCCCATAGAAATTGTTTCTATAGTACTGGACTTTACAGCCATCTAGATTTTTTGGTTAACAAATGTGGTGTACTTTCCCTAAAAGAAGATAGTTCATGAAAGTTACTGTTAGTTTCTTTTGAGAAATGTGTTAATGCCTCAGGGTAAAGAATGATGATATCCACGATGTTTATGATAGAATGTTTATCATTAATAGGGACCCTGAGACAGAGCTTCTAAAGATGGATAGGTGGAAGCTCCATCCCTTCCTGGGACAGGAAGGTGGTAAGCAGTCTGCAATGACTGTTTCCCTCTTAAGATGGGGGATATATATGACAGGGAGCTCCTGCCACTCTTGAGAACCAACCTTTTCTTAGCTATGTTGCAGCAGTTCTCTATTTCTTAGCATAATCTATCCTTTACAATTTCTAGTCCATAAGGTTGGCCACCTATGGGCACCCCCTCCCTTTTTTTGACTATGCTATAGTGTCCTCTTTAATTTTCCTTTTCCTTCTCAGGTCTTCGTACAGGTAGGTTATTGTGGTGACCTCCAAGCATATGTAAAACAGGTTGTGTTTATCATTGTTGGATTTAGTATATAATAGCACTAAGTCATAAAATACCTCAATGTACATACCTTATGTTTATGAAACCTGTAAATGTTGAAAATACCATGGCATTAGGTGTTTTTGATAATGGTAAAAAGCACTAGGTGACTATTATAGAAATTAAGTTAGTTGTGCTTTTAAAATGCATGAAAATTGCTGTACACTGAACAAGTCTGAAATGTCCTGGTGATTTGTATATATCCCATGATGCTTTGCATTATGGAAGTATGTATGATGTTGTATTTCTTTGAAACTTGATTTGTTGCCAGTGTCCTTTGGGGTAACCCTTTTTTCAGTGATTCTGCAGTGATGTTCTTTGTCTATAGCTTGTTTTCTTTTTTTCTTTGTGAGCCCCCACTACCCAAGCAAATGGGGTCCACATAGGGATGAACGGTTTTCACTGAAAAGTGGTTTGATTAGAAATCAGTGTCAGTAGGTGCTTGCTAAGTGCAGAGAAAGGACATACATAGTCTGTTGCTGCAAACTGGTGTACTGAAGGAGGAATATGACATTGCAGAAGCTTATTTCCTGTATTTTGAATAAACATCACACAGAGATTGCCTGTTGAACCTGAAGTTCGGTGTCTGGACTGTCTGTTATCCCACAACCACTCCACATGGTCCTGGTGCTTTATCTAATGAAAGAGAACCAATAGTTTTTTTCCAGTTCTTGCAGACTTAAAGGGGATTGCAAATACTCAGCCTGGGCTTCCGAAAGATGTGCTAAATCAATATCTTGAAAAAAAGCCTCAAATTGTGTATTGCATGAAGGCTCTAATATGGGGGTGTATAAGGTTTGATAATAGACTTTAAATTGGACCATAGTGTCTCAGGGGGAAGTAATAAGGTGGCTAGAGTTTGACTAGATAGAAGGTATAATTCTATCTGCTATCTGTGTCCTCAGGCACATAGCCAGAAGCATGTTCGCTCTCTCTCTCTCTCTCACTGATCAAAATACCAAATTCTAGTGCATAGCAAAAGATGTTCAGCATGCTCACACACAAAAAAAATCATTGTATTTAGCTCTAAGAAGTTCTAATCACTTCCATACATCATCAGGAAAAGAAGGAGATAGTTGGCGTTCAAGCTGTCTGATCTGTTCCAAAAGTGATGTCATTTCCTGTGTTCTTTGTTTCTTGCGCTTTGAGGAGAGTCAAATCAATTCATCCCGAAGAGCGCATTTCAGTGCCCCCCACAATATATCCAACTGAGGCATAGAGGAGGAATTACAGCCCATAAATGTAGTACTACAATTATTAATATGTTCTATTGTGTCTGGAGATTTCAAAAGCTGGTTATTTAACCTCAAGGACTTATCCACATCCATGGATGTGGAAAAACTAAAATGGATAATAACTGGGTGATGATCTGAGATTACTTATGCACCATAAAGACATAGACAAATCCCTGAAAGGTACTCAACCCTCAATAACAAAAAAATCTATCCTCTTAAAAGAATTATGTGGTATTGAGTAAAAAGAATATTCATATTGGGTTGGGTTCAGAGGACTCCATGGATCAACAAGGCCCACAGAGTCCATTAGCTCCCTCAAAGCCAACTGACCCAAAGTCAGACTCTGACAATGCACTCCAGAACTGTCTAAATTATTACAAATGACTGTATACCAGTCTACTGCAAGTATAATAGGAAGGGATACCAAAGGCAACAATAAATGTAAAATAGTTATAAAAACATTAGGGTGTTCCACTGTAGGGCCATATATTGTTCATAATATCACTTCTTTATGCCCTAACAGGGCACTGAGAAGACCGTATTTACTTTTGGGGTCTGAGATTTCTTGCAACATATGAAAGGGGACCCTTTGTGCTATTAAAATGGCCACTCCCCATCAACGAGTATCTATTCCCACACCAAAAACATGACCCACCCAGAATCTGTGTAATAATAAAAGTTGGGCAGTGAGTAGATGGGTTTCTTGAAGCATACCAATATCCACTTGTAACCTATTTAAATGCAGTAATATTTTAGATCCTTTTGTTGGGGATTTGGCACCCTTAACATTCCAGGAGCAAAAACGGTACCCAGGTAACATCATCTTTAATTATGCTGTGTTGAACACTATAATTCTCCTCCCAAACTATATAAAGATCTTCAACACTCAGGACATGAAAAGTAGCCCCACCGGAGCAAATCCCTCCCTGTTTCCATTATACCCTGATAACCCCTTCCCAACCCAGTTTGCAGCTTTAACATGTGTGGCTCTATAAAAACAGTACAGCATATAACCTGAAGCCATTATAATGGAACAAAATATCAATTTCCTTAACACTGTATCCCCAAACTTCACCCCCTTAACTTGATAACTGTTACCCAGTAAAAAATCTAGGCAGATAGATACCACTATTATGATGCACATGAGCAATTTATTAAACCAAAGCACTATCCTAAGCTCCCTGTGGCAACAGTATACAATATGGATGGATAAATAATCCCCAGAAAGATCCCTCTAAAAACACACACCATAACCTCCTACCTCCCTAGTGCCTTCCACACAAATCGCCTGGTGTGTGATAATCCCTGGCATCGTGCAGCAACCATCTTCCCAACCCCCTCACCTCTCCTGCCCAGAAATCAGGAAAACTATACATCAGAATCAATGTATCAACAATGATAGTATCCCAACTAATGACTGTATCATTTATATGCTATAAACAGTAACTATGTGCTTAAGATAACAGACTACCATTCTTTTAAAAACAAAACCTTTATATAGTCCATAGGAATAGGGAAGTCAGTCATAAATTGAGAAAGAAACTATTCAACCAACTCAAAGAGAGTCATATTAACAATGTTATAAAACACTATAAAAGCATCTTTATAAATTTCCAGTGACCATATCATTGATGCATAACAAAAAATATAATCTGCACATGTCCCTGCAGTTATAGTATGTGCCATTAACAAAGGCTCATCGTCTTGATGCTTAGGTCCACAGACATAAAGCAACATTTTAAGGACTGCAGATAAGTATATAAAAAACAAACAAACAATAAAAGTTCCAAAACAAAAATGTAACTCAATCAGGTATTTTCAGGATCTGAATTTAAAACAAAATACTCCTTTCAGCAAATGGGACCTGCAATCTCCCAAAAAATATAATTAGATATATCAAATCCAGTTTTACACACTATAATTATTAGTACAAATGACAAAAGTCAGAGAGATCTGCAGAACCAATAAGAGTATATTAACGGTTGGTGAGCCTTAGCTGAACACATAAGCTCTGAATCTGACGGCAGAGCAGAAACAGCATCTAGGCTAATGTAAGAAGTGGAAAGGCCTTATGGAGTGTTCTAGAAGCTGTAGCTGATGTTATTCCAAGGCCACCAGAAAAGTTTGAAATATCCACATGTAAAATGGTATACATAAAGTTGTAGGTGTCTAAAGATCAACACAAAAAGTTTCAAATCTAGCAGTGTGTTAATCCATCTACATGACTTAAGCAGATAACAAAGTCAGACCTTTATCAGGAAAGCAGTATCACTGAGTTGGAAAGAAGCACTGCTTTAAAGATACTGTATATTGGACACAGTTTCTTTTTTAAATCACTAGATGAGAGACAGCAGTGCCCATAGTATGGTCTCCACAGTAACACTTGCTACTGGTAAAATGTCCAACAAGCTGGGTGCACTCATTCATTCATTCACATCTGAGTAGGCTGCTGGCCAGGGAGAAGAGCAGAGGGCTAAGCTGGTGGCCTGCTCTGTTGCAAGATGGGGGGAGCAGGATGAGACAGTACTTGTTGAATCGGGTGTGGGGTGGGCCACTAGACCACCAGGGAATAAATTAAAGAAAAAAACAACTATGGGCTGATGGATGGGTAATGGGGTCAGGGAGTGGGACTGCTAGCCACCAGGGTTAATTTCTTTCCTTTTTTTTTGTTTTGTATCACACAACTTGTTGCCTTTCAGGATGGGGGAGGGAGCGGGGTGGGACAGCTGCTGGGAAGGGGTGGTGGTGGAACTAGACCACCTGGGAATATATTAAAAAAAGCATTCTGGGGGATCAATCAGGTGAAATTGACATGCCTAACGAAACATTTCACGAAATGTGTGAATTTTGCTAAATATTCTCATTTTGCACAACACTAGCTTCATTGCTAAGGAACCCCATGACAATTAAATGTAAGGAATGTGCAAAGCAAGAAGCATGCATAAAACCTCTATCCTGTACTGCTTTTAAGATATTGGCTCCATTGTCACTTACTATAAAGCCACATTTTATACCATGAGAACAAATCCATTCGTGAAGGAGCTCATTTAGTTCCTGCAAGATGTCTGCAGCTGTATGACTTTGCCCAAACTTCTTTATATGCAGCAGTGCTATCTTTTGGGGTGTCTTTGCTTTTGAAGAACCAGATAAAATGACCCAATGAGCGGTAAGGGACATATAATAATAATAATAATAATGATAAAATTTATTTATAAAGCGCAATTCAAAATAAATATCAAAGCGCTGTGCAGAGATAAAAGACATAAATAAAACAATAAAATCTGAGATAAATCAATAAAAAATTACAGAATCAAATACACTAATCTCCAAAAGTGTGGCTAAATAAATAAGTTTTTAAGGCCATCTTGAGGCACTCCAGGGTCATGCACTCTCTAATCTGACGAGATAGAGAATTCCACAGTGTCAGGGCTGCATATGTAAAAGCTCTCATACCAGATGTCAACCGAACCCTGGGAACCTCTAGCAATCCCTCATTGGCAGGATGGAGAGGTTAGAGGGGGCAGTAAGGAACCAGGAGCTCTTGCAGGTAGCCAGGACTCTGACCATGTATGGCCTTGTAGGTCAGTAAACTGACCTTGAAGGTGATCCGCCACTGAACAGACAGCCAGTGCAGTTCATGCAGCACAGGGGTGATATGGCTGGTCAGGGAAACCTCCTGCCAGTAACCTGGCCACAGGGTTCTGCATCAGCTGCAAGTGGTGGATATCAACCCTTGGAAGCCCTAGGTATAAGGAGTTACAGTAGTCAAGGTGAAAGGTCACAAAGGCATAGATCAACATTGGAAGATCGTGAGATGGAACAAAGTGCTTAATCCAGGTGATGTTCCTCAGATGGTAAAAAGAGGATTTAACTACAGCCAACACTTGCGAACGAAGTGTCAGGCCTTCATCGAATATCACACCCAGATTCTGCACCTGAACAGAGGACAGGAGCTGGCTACCACAAGCCAAAGCCCAGAGGCAGACCGTACTCCCGTCCTCTCTATCCCGTAATCTGGCTCTACCACCAACACCTCAGTCTTTTCAGGATTCAACATTAGCCAGCTGGCCCGCATCCAGTCTTGGAGTTCCATGAGGCAGTTATTAAAAACAGAGACTGCACTATCCTGGTCAGGGGCAAAAGACAGGTAGAACTGGGTGTCAGTCTATAGTTTAACTGCTGGGCCACATATCTATTGTGACATGAATAAACCTGTCCTCTGCAGTTTTAAGTGCAAGCATCACTGTGACTTTTAATGCCTGATAAATGTTTGGTATTTCAACATAGGAAAAGTACCTTCGATGAGGAACATTGTAACAAGGCCCGAAAGTTTCACGAGCTCCCTAAAATCCTCATGATCTACTAAAGAGCATGGGAGAAGGGCTCCAGCTAACAGTTCACCAATTCTGTGATTGAGATGAAGACTCTTTGGATAATTTTTGATAAAAGTATTCTTCCTCTCAAATGTCTGAGACAGTGTTAGCTGCATATAACATGTCCCCGCTGGCTTATTAGACACTGTGCTTTGATGGCCAGATGGATGTTGGGATGGTGGACTTGGACTTATACTTATACATTCAGTGCCATCACTGGATGTGCAACCGGCGCTAATGGTGTTGATGTTGGTGGTAATGGAGGTCCTAGGGCTGACAGTAGTTATGTCCACATCAAGTTCAGACACTTCAGTATGCATTTCAGATTTCTGACCCTTCTGACGTATGGTCTGGAAGATGGAGGATATAGGTTTTGGGTGATCAAGCAATATTGAATGCTTTTTCAGATGGCATTTAAGAGCTGTAGTGCTGAGATATGATGCAACTTTGCAACGGCCTACACTTTGTTTACATATGGAACAAATTGCTCTGCATGAACCGCTTTTACTAACAGAGAAATAGTTACACACTTCAGATGTGACAAACTTTGTGTGCTAGGAAGATAACTAAACACTATTTGTGTTTTTTTTACCCATCTGAGCAGAACTCAGGACATCCTCCTTGGTGCAAGAATAGTAAAGAAAATTATGTTATTGTGTAGCAAAAAAATCTATTACAATTAAAACAAGAAAGACAAACAATACAAATAAATACATTCATAAATGCAAGCAATACAACTTCAGCCAGTAATATTTATAATAATATTGCACATCATGTAACTTAGATTTGGGGTTAAAATTCAGTTCAAGGAACTGTTGCAAGTTAATGGCAAACTAACATTCTTTGCTTCACTCTAGTAATAACATTAAAAAACCTAGCTAGGTTCTCTACTGTGGGTCTGTCTGCTGTGTGTATAATGATGATTGTTAAAGTTTCTTTGTCCATTTGATACATAGTATTTAACAGATGACCAAGCCAGTGCAATCTCTCTTTTACAGTACATAATATGTACAGTCCCGTAATACAAGAATTAGATCCTCATGACCTTCTACTGAACAATCACATGCATCCATCAAATTTATCTCTTTATTATATTTACATTGAAGAACATTGCTCGGAAATTGTTCTAATTTATATTTTAAAAATACAGTCCTTAAATTTGTGTCGGTCAAAATATATAAAAAGGGTTTATATCCAAAAACAAAATTGTGTTTACTAAACCATCTACCATACTGTGAGTCTTTTATAGTTCTTAAATCCTGACAATTCCAATAATTTCCCACTTTTTTTGTGATATATATTTTTTATACTGGGAGTTCAAGATAATTCCTTTATCCACCATCATTTTCAGTTTGGTCATTTTATATCTTTGCAAAATATTCATAAGCAGGCTGAACCAGTAGCTGCCCCTATACCCTAAGTTGTACCAATATTCTTTTTCTCCAAGACATTGTTTGATTAATGAGTTCTCCATAGATCTAATAATTTTGAAACATTAATTCAGGTTCCTGACATCAAGACCTAGTCTGTTGAGCAGCTATCTGGCAAGATGTGCCTTGAAACAGGTCTCAACATTCCAGAGACTAAATTTGTAAAAATTGATGAACAAGTGAAAGAAAAGTGATTAAAAATAATGGATTTGACTGGGCAAAGGAGTACTGAATCTATTGATACCAAACTTAAAGCATGGGACGAACCCAGAAAGTGACTGGAAGTGGCTCCAAAAACTCATCGGTATCGCAAGAGTACCTTGACGCATATGGATACAGAGCCTCCATGGAATTCGCTCCAAGCTGCCATGAAAGCCATCAACCTAAAAGTGGAGTCGATACTCCAATGATTTGTTAAGCAAGATGCCAAAATAGGCTCAGCAATTGATACTGCTATGACAGCCAAAAATTCAGCAACACAGGCCTTAGCTATGACGTCTAAGCTGGTCCAAGAGAATGCCCAGTTACGCAACAGATTGGAGGGATTAGAAAATTCTAATCGGGCCTCTCATGTTCATATTATAGGTCTCCCTGAGGGGTCAGAGGGGGCAGAGCTGACTACCTTTCTTAAATCTTGGCTTCCTGAAGCGCTGAATCTACCAGAGGATATGCTGGGTGATCATCTCTGGAAGACGTTTAGAATCACCCCTCGATCAGTCGGTCCACATGGGGACTCACCGAGAGTAATCCTTTTGATTACAGCCAGCTCTGCAGTTTGAGACATGATTCTACAGGTTGCAAGATCAGCAGATGGACTGTCCTATGAAGGCGCGACCATACATCTCTTCCCAGACCTGTCATTTGCAACCTAGGAGGAAAGAATTTGGTGCAGTTTGGGCCTGACTTAGAGCTCTGGGGCTCTCCCACTCTCTCTTAATGCCCGCTGGGCTCCGGATCCAATACAGCGGGCGCACATACCAATTCAATGATCCAACGGAGGCTGGGAAAAAAGCATAGGCCTTGGCATGGGAGTTTCGGGCTTCAGAAGGGCAACAACCCAAGGACATGGATGAGGAGACCTGAAGAGGACTTTGCACCCTCGTTGAACTTAAGTACAAATTAAAATTATTTGGTTACCATTTTTAGCCAGATTACTAAAATAGGTTATTTCTGGGGTGGTTTTGTCTCATACAAACGACTTACTTGAGACTGTTACTTATAAAGAGACTACTAGTTTGGAAAATAAACTTGCAGTTCTGGGAATGGATAACTACAATATTCTATTTGTTTTTCTTTCCTTGTTGGAAACTGTATTGAGAGGGGATGGATTGGGCAGTTTCTTAGAGGCACTAATTACGTGGAGGTAATCATTTTGGACTTGGGGGTATATCGTCACTGGATGCTGAGTTTTAGAATATGTTAATATGACACATTTTGGACTGGTATTCCAAAAGCCTTAGATTACTGTAGCTATTTAGTTAAACTAAATGTGTAAATGCTAATTTCTTTCTTCCTACCCCAACACCTGAAGCAACTCTGTATAGGCTTTATATCCTGATGTACATTGGATGTATCTGTATTATTTTTTTTTTGTCTTTTCTATGCCTTGCAGACAATTGTACTATCTGCTGTTGTCTTTGAAAAAAGCAATAAACAAAGTTAAAACAAAAAGACCTAGCCTGATATTTGTGAGTCCTAATGCAGCCCTTATGTAAGCTGATGCACAAGAATGCCCCAGTTTTAAATTACTTCTTAGAGATTTGTGCAAGGGAGACATCAGGGTCTTCACTTTATTGTCATTGAGATGCCAGATGTCTGCAGCATATAAAAACTGGGTATTCAATTTCACTTATATGGATTGTAGAAGGGGGTATTATCAAGCATCCTCCATATTTATAATTGAATTTTACTAAATCTGTTACAGACTTTTTGTGTTTTTCTAATAGGGCCCCATACTGGGTGTTTCACTTGCAATTTGTATTGAATTCTATCCCCAGATACTTATAACACTGTGTCACCTCGAGTTCATGGTCTCCTATGCTCCAGTTACCTGTTTGTTTTCTGTCCCCAAAAATAAAAATTTGGGGGTTTTCTTTTGCTTAATATTTAGTTTCAGATAAGATGAGTGACTGTTAATATAGTTTAATTTTACTTGACAGCCTTTCTTGGTAAGGGAAAAAGTATAATATCATCTGCATAGGTGACAAGAGGGCAGGGTGTGGTGGCAATTTTTGGTGAATCAGAGATCAGATTTTCAATTACTCTTAGCATTTTATCAATATATAAAGTGAATAAAAGGGGTACCAGAACACACCCTTGGTGCACACCAATTTATCTTAAATAAAGCAGATAAATTGCCACCAGCTCCCAGTCTTAGTCTCACCAAAGTATTGCTATGGAGACTAGTTAACAAATGGATTAAATTTTTATCAATGCTGCAGTCTAAAAGTAATGTCCATAGTATATCCCATGAAATGGCTATGTTCTTTTCATTCTCAGCATTCATTCTCACTATGATAACCTCATAGTCTTCAGGTGAAGCTACCTCTGGCTGCAAGCTGCAACACTGGACTTAAGATTTGCAAGAAAGTGAGTAGTGCTCACAACAGAGGGAGGTGAACCTTACAATTTACAATTGTCTTTGGTTTGAAGTAGATTCCTTAAGAAAGTTAATATTCTTCAGGTGGAGGATACTTCTAACTGAAGGGTGAAATAACCAACTTAGAATTATCAGAAAAGGCAGTCTTTCAATCAACAGAGGCAGGTGGAGTTTGTTTTACTTGTGTTACAAGTGTTAAGGTTTTCAGTGCAGGAAGAGTTTAAACCCAGATAGGCTAAATACTGTTTTCTGTGTCTGCCCTTCTGCACAGCTGACATGTTTTGGGGCTGACTGTTTTCAGAGCACAAGTCACCAGGCTCTTTTGGGGCTGGGGAGGTTTACCTGTGTCTGACTTGGATGTTTGGATTTTTCTCTGTTTGATTAGCAGGGTATTTTCTCTGTCAAATTGGTTTGAAGCAGTATTACAAATTGTCGTGTATGGCATCTTGCTGACAGGAAGGCACTCATCACATAGGTAGGTCAGAGCATTTAGCTGATTGTTTTGAGGGCACAGTTTAAGCTCCAACCCCTTCCCACCCCTCACCCCACCCACCCCTGGAAATAGTTAATTTATACCTGGGGTTCTGACATCATTTCCTCAAGAGGGCAAGGTGCACATCACTGTCATATCCTGTCTAGCACACTGCACTGACAATATAAGCATACACATTATATAAATACATATATTTCTATATAACGCACCAATCACACACACACACACACAAAAAAACTAAGCAAGGTAGACAGTTATGTGGGGAGTAGTACAATGTAATGGCTGTAGGGCAGCAGTCTTCCGGAGTCTTTCTGGAGGCTGAGATGCCCTGTTTGCAGACAACTATCTGCCCTGAGGGAGGAAGTTGCCCATCTTCAGGCCGCACTGGACAGTGGCAAGGAACCTCCCCATCCAGGAGCACCACAGCCACCACCACTACCTCAGAGGTTGTGAAGAAAGCACAGCAGTTGGATCACAGTGGGCTCAGGGAGGGTAAGGGTGGTGGAACAGAGGCACACCCAGTCAGTTGTTACACTCCACAATCCATACACCATTCTGGGGAGCATAGTTCCCCTATGGATGCACCACAGAGGAGACTAAGGAGGGTGCAGACAACTGTCACAAGGGAGGCCCTCAGGAAGGAGGCAGAGGGCACCACAGGAAGAAAGCAGCTCCTGGTGGGGACTCAATTATTTGGGGATAGAACTGGGGGGCAGGAAAACTGAAGTAAGGTGCCTGCCTGGTGCCATGGCTTGGAAGGACAGGGCGCATCATTAGGATCATGAGAACAGTTGCATGGGAGTCTTGAGCTGGGCGTCATTGTCCACCTAGGGACAAATGACTTGGCTCATCATGAGATTAGAGCAGTGCAAAAGGACTTTGTAGATTTGGGGAGGGACTTAAGACAAGTAGCACACGCAGTATCCTTCTCAGAGGTACTGTCTGTCAGTGGCATGATTGAGGCGAGGGTACTTTGCACCATGCAGTTTAACAAATGGTTGAAAAAATGGTGTGGAGCACAGGGGTTTGGCTTCATTGGGGACTGGGATTCCACCTGGAGGGTCACCAGCCTATACTGGCAGGGTGGTCTGCATCTGTCCAGGAAGGGGACAAGTCTTTTGAGCAATCGGTTTAAATGCTTCATTGGCAAGCTTTTAAACTAGTCAAGAGGGGAGGCACTGATAAGCAGCAGGAAAATCCCAGCCTCCCCCTACAAAACAGGGTACTAAATGAGAAAAAGACCAAGGTAGAAAGGTCAGTGGGGGTTGCCGCTACAGAAGGTAAAGCCATCAAAAAATGGAGAGCAATGAATACCAATGCCCATAGTCTGGGTAACAAGCTTCCTGAATTAGTGGCCTTGATGGAGGAGGAAGATCTGGATATTGTGGCAGTCACATAAACATAGTACATACAGAACCATGACTGGGACGTAAACATACCAGGATACACTATCTACAGGAGGGACAGGGAGGGTAAAAGAGGAGGAGGAGTAGCTCTCTACATAAGAGAAGAAATCAAAGCAACAGAACAAAAGGGTAAACAGGGAGGAGAAGAAGCACTGTGGGTCAATTTGGAGGCAGGCAATGGCACCACAATCTGCACAGGGGTTGTATACAGACCCCCTCTCAGGGAGGAAATGGACAAGAAATGATAGAAAGTATACTTAGAATGGCAGATAAAGGGAGATATTGCTGATGGGTGATCTGAATATGCCAGATGTTAACTGGAGTGCAGTTGCAGCAGCCACTTCTAAGAGTGGGGTTATTCTAGATGCCCTACAGGGACATGCTTTAGACAACTAGTATTGGAGCCCACTCGAGAGGGAGCAATCTTAGACCTGGTTCTCTCAAATGGAGATGAAGAGAGATCACAGATGTAGAAGTGGGTAGCCATCTGGGAACTAGCAACCATCAAACAGTATGGTTCACAAAACACAGCAATAGAGTCAAGCCATACAAAGACAAAGGTACTGGATTTTAGGAGGCTGACTTTGCCAAAATGGGTGAGTGCCTAAGGAATGCACTAGCAAATGGGCAGGAAGGAGAGGTGGAAGAACAATGGGAATAATAAAACTGCCATCACAGAGGTAACAAGCCTTTGTGTAAAGCAAATAAACAAAATGAAATGAGGTAGAAACCACTATGGTTCTCAAAGGAAGTGGCAGTGAAGGTTCAAGAGAAAAAAGCATTCAGGAAATACAAGGAATCACAGAAGGAACAGGACAGAGAACTGTATCAGTTAAAACAAAAGGAAGCTGGAAGGCAGTCAGAACAGCAAAGTCCCAAACCGAGGAAAAGATAGCCAACTCAGTTAAGAAGGGGATAAAACTTTTATAGGTACATCAGGGAGCGAAGGAAGACCAAGGGAGGGATAGTGAGGCTTAATAAAGGGAGGAGGGTGGGCAGAGGGTGACTGTGAAAAGGCAGAGATACTAAACAAATATTTTGCTCAGTATTTACAAAGGAAGAGGGAGGTACCTAAAACAAACAGTGGAAACACTCTGGATACAGAAGTTGATACCAGCCATTTACAGAAGAAAGGGTTCTGAAGAGCTCTTAAAACTGAAGGTGGACAAAGCAATGGGGCCTGATGGGATTCATCCCAGAATTCTAAAAGAACTAAGGGTAGAACTAGTGACACCACTGACTACCCTCTTTAACAAATCATGGGAAGATGGGTGGTACCTGAGGACTGGAGGAGGGCAGATGTGATTCCCTTCACAAAAGTGGGAGCAAGGCAGAAGAAGGAAACTACAGACCTGTTAGTTTAACCTCAGTGGTAGGGAAAATGATGGAATCACTTCTGAAGGAAAGAATTGTTGAGTATCTAGAGGCCAGAGGGGCACAGGACCCAAGGCAGCATGGATTCACAGCGGAAAGGTCATGCCAGACAAATCTGATAGATTTCTTTGACTGGGTGACCAATGTAGTTGATCAGGAAGGGGCTGTGGACATGGCCTACCTAGACTTTAGCAAGGCATTTGACACAGTCCCACACAAAAGATTAATATACAAGTTAGCCAGCCTGGGAGTGGGTCCCAAGATGACAGCCTGGGTAAAATTGCCTGGAGAATAGGACACAGAGAGTAATAGTAAATGGAGTCCACTCTGAAAAAAGGGGTTAGCAGTAGGGTACCATAGGAGTTCAGTATTAGGACCGGTCCTCTTCAATGTCTTTATAGCGACATTGCAGAGGGACTGAAGGAAAAGTATGTCTCTTTGCAGATGACACAAAGATCTGCAACAGAGTTGATGTACAAGGTGGGGTGGAAAAGGATGAGAAGGGACTTGGCAAGGTTAGAGGAATGGTCAAATGTATGGCAGCTTAGATTCAATGCTAAGAAGTGCAAGGTAATGCACCTGGGAAACAAAAACCCAGGGGAAGAGTACACAATGGGGGGTGAGATACTAACAACAGAAATGGAAAGGGACCTGGGGGTAGTCATCAGATGACCTAAAGGTGGGCAAGCTACGGAGAGGGCAGCAAGGAGGGCTGGGGATACTGGGATGCATAGGGAGAGGCATCACCAGTAGAAAACAAGAAGTTATTATCCCTCTGTACAGACAGCTGGTGAGACCACATCTGAGTACTGTGTGCAGTTCTGGAGACCCAATCTCCTAAAGACATAGACAGGATAGAAGCTGTCCAGAGGAGGGCAACTAAAATGGTGCAGGGTCTGCACGGAAGACATATGAAGAGAGACTTAAGGAGCTTAATATGTATAGCCTCGAGGAAAGGAGGAGAGGGGACATGATAGAAGCGTTCAAGTACCTCAAGGGAATCAACAAAGTCCAAGAGGTAGCATCTTTCCAAAAAGAGGTGTGCAAGAACAAGGGCACGAATTTGAAGATAGAAGGGGCGGCTCAGAGGTAATTTAAGAGTATTTTTCACAGAGAGGGTTGTGGATGTATGGAACAGCCTTCCAGAGGAGGTTTTGGAGTCAAAAACAGTGGTGGAATTCAAGCATGCATGGGACAGTCATAAGGCAATTCTAGGGGGTGGGGGTAGGAAGAAGTAGGCTGCTGGTTAACTAGGATCTGCAGGTTATCCATCAGGTAGGGAAATGGGCAGACTGGGTGGTCCAAGCGGTCCTTATCTGCCGTCAAATTCTATGTTTCTGTGTTAGCATAGGTGGATGTATTTGCAAGTGCACTACCTGATTCTTTGTCAACAGACATGCCCATTTCACTTCGTTGAGGAACTGATGATACGTCACCAGTCACAACAGTGTCAGACTGAGACATAGAGCTACTGTCTGAGTAAAAGAGGGACTCATTGTCACTTGCACTATTAATCCTACTCACAGGGATTTTAACAGCATGAATGGTATACTTTATGGCACCTCTCTGTGTGACCCCAGCAGATGCACAAGTTTCCTTAAAAGGTCCCTGTTTACCACACTTTGTTATTGCTCTTTTGTTGTTTGCTTTATTTTTATCACAGGAAAAATGTGGGTTATTTTTGATAACATCAGGATTACCACTACCACTAAAACCTGCTCCACAACCAGCACCAAATGCTTCATCTATGTTGGTGTCAGCCATAATAGCAGCAGTATAATGCATTCACACATACAATTCCTGTGTTAGAACACAAAGTGATCTGTGATCAGTGATCACTGGCTGGAACTCCAAAATTTGGTTTTGGCTGTATGAATCTGTGATGCAGTGGACTGAATGTAAGCGAAGAATATGCAGATTTGCAACTAAAGGATCCCAGGTTCGAAGCTTACAGAATGGCTGGGCTGCTGGGCATAAACATACCCAAAGCAGGCCGGGCAAGGTGGAAGGTCAGGAATTGTAATTCTGAATCTGAGTAAAAAATTATTGTTTCATTATTATTACATAAAATTATACTACAACACACAACTGACCACTGGGCTTCTCGCGATAACACACGCTGGGTAGGGTACAGTGCAGGGAAAGGGCAGACAGCAGCAACAGGGTGATGGGCTGGCCACTAGAGACAGAGTCAGACACACAGTACATGGAAAGAGATTTTTCTGTCTCTCCTCCCAACAGTGAAATATATTTCTAGGCTTCTGTCATGTATTTAAAGATAATGCCACAACAAAACTGGCCACTGGGCTTCTCACAGTAACACACACTGAGTAGGGTACAGTGCAGTCAAAGGACACACAGCAGCAGCAGGGTGATGGGCTGGCCACAGGAGATGGAGTCACATACCCAACACAGGGAAAGAGATTTTTCTGTCTCTCCTTCCTACAGTGAAATACATTTCTAGGCTTGTATTTGAAGATACCAACACCACCACACAGCTGGCTACTGGTGCACACAGTCACACACACTGGGTAATAGGGTACAATGCAGTCAAAGGGCACACAGCAGCAGGGTGATGGGCTGGCCATGCCACAAAGGATGCAGTGGAGACACACACACAACAACACAGGAGCAGTGTGTTAAAAATACAAACTGCCTTAATGTGTTGTTCTTGTATCAGGAGGTTTTTTTTAGGGTGAAAGTGAAGGACCCCCCTCAGCACAGCACAGTCCTGAGACTCCTGTCCTCCAGACAATTTTTTACTTTGTTGCGGTACTAGACATTAATATTTTTTCCCTTTTTGTTGGCTTTGAACATCAAGTTTCACACAATCAGTAAAGTTTTTTAACTTATATTTTTTTCCTCTCACACAAGGGAAAATCAAAATATGATCTCTTTCCTTCACTGCTCCCCCAACCAGGGTGATCTCCCTCCTCCCAAGAGTGCCATGAGTCACACAAGATATAATTGTTTTAAATAGAGGAATGAATGTGCTTATTGATTCAGTAAGCAACTAGAGCTGCTGTCGCACACACACACACACACACACACACACACACACACACACACACACACACACACAGAGGCAAATAGTCTACAACTTACAACTTCCCAATCTCAAGTAGTTATTTTTTTTATTTGAATCCTTTCTTTTCTCTGTCCCCTGACCCCCCTTCCTTTTTCCCCACCAGCCCTTTAACTATTTTTTTTTCTTCATTAAATTACTTTAAATAGCAGTCAATTGTTTTATAAAGAAAAAGCCAGGACACAGTTTGAATGAATTTGTAAAACAGTTACAGACATGAACAATGGAACTCGGAGCACACAGGCTGTGGCTTGTTTCCCGGTATGAGACTGAATGAATGGAGCTGCAGCTGCACACCGTAATTCAGCATCTTTGATCCCATGAAGCTCATTAACTCCACCCAATCACCACCTGACCACATAGCAGCTGATCAGGTGGTGCTCTGTGACTGTGACTGGAAGTACAAATAAGATCGCACTGACAACAGCTGCCCACTCCTCCCAAAAATAACACTCATGATGTGAGGGGAATGAATTCAGCTGCATTCTCAGGCTGGTGCCAGGACAGGAACGGGACTCATGATGGAGCTAACAGTCTCTGGGTGGATGACGCCAGCAGAAAAAAAGAAAAGTACACAAAAGTAAGATTTTTTTTTTTTTTTTTTTTACAATGATTCAAACTGTTTTGCGAAAACTTGAATACTAGGGTTTGAGGAGGGTTTGAATCTTACTTGAGCTAGTTCTGGCAACCCTAGACTGAACCACATTATGCTGTGGTCACTCCCACTCAGGCGTTCCCAAATGTCTGTCTCATGCACGTGCTCCCCATTAGTGAGTACTAGGTCCAGGATGCCCCCCCCCAACGGTAGGGCCTGTTACATACTGTGTTATGAGGCCTTCTTATATCGCATTAAGGATTTCCTAACTTATGGTGCAGGATATTGTGGGAATGGCACAGTCCATTTTAGGTAGGTTAAAGTCTCCCATCATGATTACCTCCCCCCTCCCTGCTGCATTCCTCAACTGTGAGCACAATTCTCTGTCCATATCCTTGACCTGGTTGGGGAGTCTATATATAACTCCTAACCTTATCTTACTTCCTCTGTTATTCTGAAGTTGGAGCCACAGTGTTTTAATATTTCCCCTTTCTTTTTCTTCCTCTCTCACGCATACTATTCCTTCCCTGATGTACAATGCTGTCTCCCTCTCTTGCATGTCTCCCTGTCCCTTCTGTACAGTATATAACCTGGGATTGAGAGATCCCAGTCATGGTGTGATGTGGCCCAAGCCTCTGTAATGGCTGCGATATCCACTTTACCTTCTTCTAAGATGGCATGCAATTCTGCCATCTTGTTCCAAAGACTGCGTGCATTCAGCAACACCACCCTCCACTTTGTTCCTGTAGCCCACTTGTTCTTTTGCTTACTTAGATTGTCCTGGCATGCCTCCCCACCCTCTTCTCTTCCCCCATTTCTTAATTAGTCCCTATTCTCCCTTCCCTTATTGCTATCTCTGCCTTTGTGGGGGAGAGGTCCTCTTACCTCCCTGTTTCTGTCTCCCCCACTTAGCAGTTTAAACTCAGTTCCCTTCCCATATACTCCCCCAGCTTATCTTTCAATGCTTTCTTTCCTTCCCAGCTAAGTGCAGTCTGTCTCAGCTATAGAGTCCCTTGTTTGTCCATGTGTCTCCCCACTTCCCTATGAGTCTGTATCCCTCTTCATTACACCACTCCCCCAGTCACTTGTTAAATTCTACTATCCTCCTTTTTCTAGGTGCATTGGCCCTAGGGACTGGAATTATTTCTGAAAAGGCCGAGTTCACAGACTCTATGAATGATCTTACTATGTCTCTGAAACTGTATTGTACCACCACCTCCTCCTCCTCCTCCTCCCCTGCTAAAATGTTGGTTCCAATATGTAAAATCAAGTTGTGGGTTTATCCCCTGCCACATCTATCAGTGCTCTGATTATAAGTGATGCTTTCCCTGCCTCCATTTCTGGCATGCAAGCTACTGTCATCCTATTGTGTGGGTTCTCCCTTCTTCCCCATTGTATACCTTTTATTATTGAATTCCAAAGACTATTATTTTACTATTTCTCAAGTGTCCATACCCTGCTTCCATTTTATCTGTTCCAAAACTATTACTCCTCCTTCTTCATCCCTCTCCGTCCTGCACCATAGCGTCTCTGCATGTTACATCAACTCCCTCTCCTCTTTCTTCTCTTTTCCTGTTTGATCCTCTCCCCCCTCCCAGTTTCCTGCTCCTGCTATGCACTCTTCCATCCTACTTTTTCCTCTACCTCTCTTGATGTCCATTTCATTTTTCTGGCTCCCCCCACCTCTCTTCTGTGCTACTCCCTTTCCTATCCCAATCCTCCATGGCATCTGCTCCTTGACTGACCAGAGGTACCTTCTGCCCCACCTGCCCTTTCACCTCTCTATTACCCCATGTTAACTCAGTCCCTATCCTTCCTTCCACCCCATGCTTTCCCTCTGCCAGTACTGTATATCTATTGAATGTAGGAATCTGAAAGAGGGAGCTATCCAGCCTTCCCCTGTTCCTACCCAGATTAAATCCTCCATGTCCCCCATTTCTTGCCATCTGCCACCCCTCCTCCCTAACTCTGCCGGCTTGGTATAAACCTGTTTGCTGGTTCCTCCTTGGCCCCTGTGTAACTCTTTCCTTCCCCGCTCCGTGCCTGTTGTTCTCATGCTGTGGTGAATCAGATCCTTGTTCTATTAGCCTCTGCTGTTGCCCCCTACTTCTCCCTTTCATGCCTTCTAATTCCCCAATAAGCCACTTCATCTCTTTATTTAGATTGTTCAAGTTCCTGCACACAGGGCATCCCCCTATTTTCCATAGCATCTCCATGAATACTGCAACCCCACATTTGTTACATCCCAAAATCCTTCAGCTGCTGCCCTGCTTAGATTGCCACCTCCCCACCCCGTACTGCTGACTGTTGCAACTCCTACTCCCCCACATTATTTGACTTGTCTTATCCAGCTATACTGTGCTTTGTTTCTCCTTCTCCCTGGTATTTTGTAGATTGAGTGGCCTAAGATACTGATGTTATAACACTGCTTTCTCTCCCCGAATGATGGTATACAGGGTCAGCAGTTGCACTTCCCTTTCCTGTCTCTTTTTAAAAAAACTATGTTGGGGGCCTAATCAGCGTTGCAGTCCTGATTCAGACACTTATATATTCTCAATCTACTTTGCAGTTCTAATTCAGAAATAAATGATTGCTGACTAACGCTATTATATACAACTCAACTATCCATACAGTCATTCAGAAGTTAAAAATTCCTGACCAGCACTATTAAGCACAATTCGGACAATCCTCTGCAAAAGTGACAGGTTCACTGACATTCAGTTGTGCTAGTTTACAGTAATACCCTCCTTTGAATTTCAGCAATGCTTGTGTGTATTGATACATCACTTATGAATATGATGGTTTGTTCCGGCTCAGTGTAATATTCCACCTCCCTTCCTTGTCAGCCTATTAGCATTAAGACTCCTGGGCATCTAAATAGATGCAGCGGTGGGGGCAGGAGGGTGGGAATTTTTTTTTCTTGGCAGCAGTTGCTTTGTCTCTCCTCTCTGTGGCTATTTGTGACCCGAGCCGGCAGAAATCCTTCTTCTGGGGTGCTGGGGAAGAGGGGGTCCTGGCAGGAACAAAGCCAGCCTCCTTCCCTCATATCTCCGATGGTAGCAATCCACTGAAGTAGTGCCAGCAAGTGCTTATAAGCCATGGTTGGGCATATGAAAATTCAGACTTGGCACCTACTTCCAACAGTGGCCCTGACTGGTCATTGTTCAGCAGGGGAATTTGTTTTCTTGGCAGCAATTGCATTGTCTCTCCACTCTGCATCCGTTTGAGGCCCGAGGCAGCAGCGATCCTTCTTCTGGGGTGCGGGGGAAGAGGGGGTCCTGGCAGGGACAAAACCAGCCTCTTTCCCTCGTATCTCCGATGGCAGCAATCCACAAATGCAGTGCCAGCAAGCGCTTATGAGCAAGAGCAAATAATCATGGAACCTACCCAACATAACCTTAAAATGAGTAAACATACCCTCCATGACTGGGTTCTGGTATCAAATCCTGATAGAATCAGAGCTGCTGGTGTCCTGGCTGACTCCCTCAGTGACCATACCCTGATTTCTGTATTTGGAAAAATCACTTTCTCTAACCCTCTCCTAGGGTTTTTTTGGTCCAGAACATCTCCAAATTTACCACAGATGCCTTTCTCTTCACGTTAACTGAAGTGCATTGACCCATGATCAAGGAACTCCCCAGCATAGATGATGCCCTTGATTTTTTTTATACATAGCTTCTTCTGAGTAGCCAATAAACATGCCCCCCCTTAGGCAGCTCAGAGTCAAAGGGCAATACTTGAAATGGATGAATGATGGGCGAATGAAACTCAGGAGACAGAGAGACAGGGCATGGGGGTAGTTTAAAACCTCTGGTATCAAGGCTGATTGGCAATGTTACAGGGAACTGAGAAATGATTGTAAAAAAGACCTTAAGGCAGAAAGAGGAAATACTCGAGAACACTCAAGATAAGAAGCTGTCTAACCCTTAAAAAATTCTGCTGGCAGATAAATGCCCTTCTAAAAGGTAGCTGTGACTCCCCTAGGGGAATATTGTTGCTGAGGGTCAGTGCTACTGTGACCCAGTAGTCTTGACAAATGCTTAAATGGCTTTTTCACTGACCTAGAATCAAGAACCAATCATCTGGATCCCTGCAGCATGCTTGCCCCTCCCAGCCCTCACAAGCATAGTTCCTGAATTCTATTTCAGGTTAGTAACTTGCAAATAAGTGCTAAAACTTCAAAAACAGCCGTAAGTGGAGGTCTCAGCTGCTGGGTATGATAAGCTTTAACCAGAACTACTAAAGTTGGCTGCCCCTCTAATTGTGTCACCACTTGCAATGTTTTTTTAATAAATCCCTCATAGAGGGGAAAATCATACCTACTGGCAATTACTAATGTCTTAGAAAAAAATTCTTGCTACATGTGGTGATTTGGCCACTTCAGTCATATGGCTGTCACATTTCTCTACAATTTCTGTATGTTTAATTTCTCAAAAGGCCAGGACATTAAGGTTTGTCAGAAAAGAGGCCATTTTTCTGAAAAGGTACATGGGAAGAGCTAATGTGTATTCCAATGTCTGGCATCTCCCTTTTCCTGGGACAAAAGTCTTGCCTAAGGGGCAAACAAGAGTTGAAATGTAAACAAGGGATTGGAGATTCCTGGCAGCTTATCAAACAGGAAGATTTCATAAAATGACAGGAGATGAGAGGGTCATCTCCTCTATGTTAAAACTTTGAATTCCAAAGAGAAGTGGTTTTACAGTGGGGTTATGCAGACACAAAGTTTGGAAAACCTGTTGTTAAGTTCTAGGAACTGCCACAGACCATTTTCATTTTTTATACAGTCAGGAAGGATACTGTAGATCAAAGGCCAGCTAAGAAATTTGGGTGGTGAAAAAATTCAAACAAACTTTTTTTTAGAGATGTTTTATTATTGATTTTAGTTTTACAGTTGGTAACACTTACAAAAGTTATCGGGCATACAGCATATAGGCATCACTTTATTAATAAATTTAGAAATTCCTAGAAACTTAGATAACAAAGATGTATTTTGCATACATTAAATCTTGATGCCATTCTTTTAAGAGAAGTGAGATGTCAATTAATTCAAATATAGTACATTTCCTGCTGTACTACTTAAATAAGGAAACAAAGAAAGAAGCTACTCCCCATACTTGCATTGCTTCTGTAAATTAGATTCTTAGTAGTGGGAGGTAGTGACATGATTTCTTTCCAGTTATTGTCTTCATAGGCATTTAGTTCTTCTATTACATAACCAGGTTTTTCAAACATCAGGGCTTCTTTAAAAATAAACATCCATTCTGGTGCAACATTTTGGGGGAGGTGTTGGCTTTTCCAATTTTTAAGAATCATACGCTTTACCGCAAGTGAACCCAAAGAAACCATTTTCTGTTGAATTTGATTAAGTTTCATTGTATCATATAAATTGAAAATCAAACTAGTAAAGGAACAAGGAATATTTATCCCTAATAGTTTAGAAAGTTCTTTGGAGAGGTCCTCCCACCACTTTTTTATAGTAGCACATGCCCATATATTATGTGCAACAGTACCAATTGCATTACACTTATGCCAGCATTTATTCGAATAAGAAGGATTAATTTTTGACAGAAAACTAGGTGTTATATATGCTCTGTTAATTAACTTTTGTTGAATGCTTCTGTTTTTTGCTGAAACAATGTTTTTGTTGGCTTCAGTTTTAATTGCACGCCATTGAATTACTTGCAATATTTTATTAATTTATTTTCCCCATGAGTAGTCCTGTTTTGTTTTTTTGATCTTATAATTTTGCATAATAAAGTTGTAAAACATCAAAAGCCTTTTTCTTTTTGATAGAGCTATCCATTTTTCTCCTTCTTATATTTTTTTAGATGGGTTATTAGAATCAATATTATGCTCAAGACGGAACCTTTTATAGGTTTGGAGAAGGTTTATGTAAGTTAAATAATTTTGAATTTTATGGTCCTTTACCAAAACCTTATATTGATTATAAGGAATGAACTGGTTGTCCTTAATTAAGTGGTTCCATGTTTTTAAATTTACCTTTTGTAGAAGATTGTATATTTTAGTTATATATGATTTATTTGGCATTGAAATATTAAGGCATGGGGAGTGCAGCCATTGGATAATATTGGGCTTGAGAATGTTTTTGGCTTTTGTTGCTAATTCATATAAGTGGTGAAAAGGACCCCTCTCTTTTAGAAATTTTTAAATTGTTAGGCATAATAACTCTTTAATTGATAACAGGGGATTAATGTTTTGGATTTCCTCTTGCACTATATAAGAATCACCCTGTGGGTAGAAGGGCCATTCCCACATATTTGCTACAGTTTGTGCTAACATGAATGACTATGGGTCAGGACATCCAAGCCTCCCTCATTCACAGGTAAAGTTATTGTGCTCCATTAGATCCTCCCCCCCCCCCCAGAAACTTAGAAAAAATCATTTTTACCTCTGAAAACCATTTTTCACCAGGGGATCCTAATACTGACTCTAAGGTAAATATCATATAGGGCAAGATCATCATCTTGATGGCTTGAACCCTTCCCCAAAGTGATAAGGACAAGTTGTTTCAATTATCCAGTTTTTCAGTGATTTTTTGTTTTGCTGTTTTATAATTAATGTTAATACTTGTTTCCATCTTGTTGGTAAGAATGATCCCTAAATACTTTAATTGTTCTACATTATTGAATTTTTGTAGGGAGGTGAAATCTGAGCTGACTTTGTTCCTAGTTAATTGCATGATCATAGATTTCAGTTCATTTAACTGATATTCAGAAAAACTGGAAAATGTATTAATAATGCTTAATAAGACTTCTATTGAATTATTGAGATCTGAAAAAAAATAATTGAAGTATCATCAGCAAAGATGCTTAATTTTGTTTCATGTCCTTGAACAGAGAGACCTTTTATGTTGGGACAGTTCCTAATAGTATTCAGTAAAGGCTCAAGACACAGTATAAAACTCAGTGGGGAAAGGGGACATCCTTGCCTAACTCCTGCTTCCATTGCAATTTCTGAGGTTGGAATGCCATTAATCAGAATACTAGCTGTTGGGTTACTATAAAGGGCCCAGATAATCTTTTGTATTTTTATTGGGATTTTACATTTTTTAAGTATATAAAACATATATGATCTCTTAATTAAAGTGAATGCTTTACTAGCATTGAATGTCAAGGCATGATATATATCTTGTAATGCTTGGACATATTCTATACAAATCTGCCATTTTTTAATTGCAGAAGAGGCTGTCCTCCCTGGGATAAATCCATTTTGGTCTGGGTGGATGTGGAGGAGGATTACCTGGAGGAATCTATTAGCAATTAGTTTGGCAAGGTATGCCACCCTAACAGTGACAATTCTATGGCGTCATGCATCGATCTCGACAACAGTGCCATGCCATTGTAAAAGTGCCGCTAGAAGGGGCAACCACTTCCCCGACCTGCACCCTCTCTCCAAACTAACTCTGACCTGGACTTAGAATCCTTTAGTTCAGGGGTGCAGGGGGTGAAGCCCCACTGTGGGGTGTTCCGGGGCAAAGCCCACCGATGTAAAAATTAGAGCCAAACTGTGCAGCTTCATGCCAACTGCTACTTGCAATCGACATGGAGCCTGTCTCTGTAATTCCAGTCCTGATCTTTTTTGTCACACCAGCATGGTAGAGCCCTTTGGCAATTATTTTGTAGTCACTGTTCAATAAAGCTTTTGGTCTATAGCTGCTTGATAAATCTTTGGGTTTATTTTCTTTGTGTTGTAAAATATGTTTAGACTTTAGCATTGAGTCAGGAATTTGCCCCTCCCTGTCCACCCATTCCTGTATCATCCACAATATTCAGGGTGCTAATAGATCACAAAACATTTTATAAAATGTGTTAGTTAGACCATCAGGTCTGGGGCCTTTTTTACTTGGCAGATTTTTTATTTCTATTTTGATTTCCTCTAGTGTGAATTGTTGGTCATTTACCATTTGAAATGGGTTCAAGTTACTATTATTAATAAATATTTCCATTGGTAACTTGGTATGTATACACAAAGTAGGCCATTGACCCATTTAATTGTCTCCCACTCATAGTGGGCTTATCTGTTGACATTTCTTAAGCAATTTAATGACAAGAATTTATCTAACCTACTTTTAAATAAGTCAAAAGACGTAGAGTCCACAACATTCTTGGGCAAATTATTCCAAATTGTGGGTGTTTGTATATAATAGAAGTTCTGATGCCTATTTGTTCTTGCCCTATTTATAAATATTTGTTTATCATGTGATCTAGAATTTACTGATTTATGAATCCTTTTTATGTTACATTGTGCCATTAAGGTCTTGTCTTCCATGATACGGTATAAAAGTAATAAAACTCCTCTAATTCTTCTGGATTCCAAGGAGTACAGATTTAGATCTACTAATCTATCTTTATATTCCTTATTTTTTAAGCCTTTTATTGATTTTGTCAGTCTCCTTTGAACTGTTTCTACTTTTAGAATATCCTTCTTTAAATATGGGCTCCAGATCGGTGAACCATAATCAAGATGGGGGAGTACATATGTCCTGTATAACTTAAGAACACAGTCTTTATTCCTTGAAAGGAAAGCTCTTTTAATGGGGTGAATAATACTGTTACATTTCCCTATAGTTTTGACAATATGTGTGTCCGAGGATAATTTGGAATTTATCCATACACCAAGGTCTTTTTCACAAGTACTGTTCTTTATGGGTTTATTATTCAAGAAATATGAATATTTTGGGTTATTTTTTCCAAAATGTATCACAGCACATTTGTTTTCATTAAATTTCATGTTATTTCATTCACCCCATCTTTCTATTTTGTTTTGACTATTGTTTAATTTGTTATATTTTATTAATGACGTAACTTCTCCACCTATTTTGGTATCATCTGCAAATTTGGTTATATAAGAGTCCACTCCATTACCCATATCACTAATATATAGACCGAACAATAACGGGCCCAATACAGATCCCTGGGGAACACCGCTAGTAACCCTACCCTTGTCCGAAAGAACTGAATTTATACGCACCCTCTGTTTCCTGTTGGATAACCAATTTCCAATCCATCTTACAATAACTTTATTTATACCTAGATCCATTAATTTTATAATAAGTTTGTGATGAGGAACTGTATCGAATGCCTTTCCCCAAGTCCAAAAAGATTACATCAACCAGTTTACCCTTGTCTAATTAACAGCTAACATGGTTGTAGAAGGCTAATAGATTTGTATTACAGGAAAGCCCTCTCCTAAAGCCATGTTATGTAAGGTCCTGCAACCCTAATTTAATTACATCCTTCTCAATAATATTTTTAATCAATCTGTCCTGTATCTTACAACAAATAGATGTTAGGCTAATTGGTCTATAATTTGTCACGTTTGATTTATTTTCCTTTTTGTGTATTGGCCTTTTTCTAGTCCATGGGAATCATACCAGTTAGAAGTGACTTATTAAATATTTCAGTCAAGGGATTTATTACTACATCAGAAAGATGTTTCCAGACTATAGTGTCTATATTATCTGGGCCTGAAGAGGAAAATGTCCTTAATTTGGATAATTCCTTATGTACCACATCATGACTGATACTGAATGCTTCTAAGTCTGTTACCCCAGGAATAATCACCTTTAAGTTATATTCCTGATATGTAGTCATAAAATATTTATTGAAACTGTCCGCTACTTCTTTATTGTTCATTATTATTTTACCATTTACAGACACTGAATTAATTTTTTCCCCGTTTGCTTATTGTTGTTTATATATGCATAGAAGGCTTTATGATTTTTACTAGATGCCAATTTATTTTCAAATTTGACTTTTCCTTTTTTAACAATAGATATAAGGGGTCTCTGTTGATTTTTATATTTATTGAGATTTATCAAGGTTGGACAGTTTTTGTACTTCTTGAACGCTTTATTTTTCCTTCTTATCTGTATTTTAATATTTTTATTGAACCAATATGGAATATAGCCTTTGCTATTTTTGTCTTTATGCCTAGGATTAAGATTGATTGTTATTTCTTGGATTTTTGATTTTAATTTTTCCCACATAGAGTTTATACCTAATTTACAATATGATTCTCCCCAATCCTGTTTTTTGAAGGCTTCAATAATTTTATTCCAATCAGCTCTTTTGTAATCAAAAGGTAGTGATGATCTATTTAGTTTAGTTTTTTCAATATTGATTGTACATTCTACAATGTTATGGTCGCTATTTCCTAAATGGGGGAGGATATCTATATGGTCAATTCTATCAATAGAACTGGATATAATTAAATCTAAAATACTTCTCTCCCTAGTTGGAGCATCAACCAATTGATGATAATCATGAGATATTATAGTATCAATCAATATTTTATCAAAGGCAGTAACACCTTTCAATTCATTCCAATTTATACCTGGAGCATTGAAATCTCCCAAAATCAATACATCTCCAAGACTAGAAACTTTATTTATTTCCTCTATTAAATTGTTATTATAAATACTATTACTTTTAGGAGATTTGTAACAGATCCCCAGATTGATTTTGGGCAAATGAGAAAATGATAAACTCAGCCACAGGGTTTCAGGTATATTTTCAGAATTATCATTAAGTTTGATTTCTTGACATTGTATTAGTTCCGAAACATAGCAGCATACTTCACCACCTCTTCTTCCTGAATGATTTTTTGGAAAAAGTTGATACCATTCAATATTGTTGGACCAATTTTTACACTTGTCCCACCATGTTTCTGTTACACATATAATGTCTGTGTTGTGATTTTTTTATCAATGTTTTAAGTTCAGTTAATTTTACATTATTCAAACTTCGGGCATTAATGTTCCACATTTTCAGTTTCTTGGATCTTAAGTTATTAGGGCTTGTGTCGAATTGTGTACCCTCATCCCCTTTTTTCCTAGCTTAAAGCTGTTGCTATGTTATTAATTGGATTCTTTTTATATATGCAGTATTTATAAAGTAAACCAACATAATTTTTGATTAGTCTAGTCATTCAGTTTTATTCAGATGTAGGGCATTCTTTGCATTTCTAATTATATTATTCTCTTTCCTCTTTTTGAAGAGATGTGCTAATAATCTACCAGATTTGTACCCCTGTAGATACTTGGCCTGTTTAATTTTCCTTATACGATGTTCGTTCTCTTTGTTTAACATTTGCTGCCTTCTACTTCTATAATTATACCATTCTGTTATATATTTATTATAATCTGTAAGGATTAATGTGTCTAATTCTTTTAATCTTGTTTGAATATGTTGTTCCATTTTTTCTCTTTATATAACCCTGTTTGGTGGAGGATATATATACCCCTTATCATAGGTTTTAAAACATCCCAAAAATGAAGATATAGATTGCTGTCCTGTGTAATTGTAGTACCAGAATTCCTGGATTGCAGAATTTAGTTTTTCTATCAAATCATCATTTGTTAATAAGTTGTTGTTGAAAGACCAGGTTCTTGGGATAGATTTTAAATTTTGTGTAAGTTTAATATGTGTTTCTACTAAAGTGTTAGCTGACAATACAATAGAATTATTTTTAGTTTCTATAATGTTTGGTAGTAAGTTTTTAGAAACAACAATATAGTCTAGTCTAGAGAAATTTGGGTTGTTTTTTTTTTGTTGTGGAACATATATTCTTTTAATTGTGGATTTTGTATTCTCCACTGATCTACTAAATTATTTTCTTTTAAAAATGATTTTAAGGTCATAGATTTTTTTTGTTTAAATGTGTAATATTTTTATTTTTTATCTAAGTAGGGGTCATGGAGTGCATTAAAGTCACCCATTACAATCAAGTTTTGTGGCTGGATTTGTATTAAAGCCAGGATTATTGTTGCAGTAAAGTTAGCATAATTAATAAAGGGGCCATAAATGGAACTTATCATTATAATAGTGTTGTTGAAAATAGTTCCTTTTATTATTGATATTCTATCATCAGAGTCAGACCATTTATCCTGTAACTGAAAATTTAAACATTTCCTTAATAGAATAGTAACACCTGCTCATTTCTTGGAACCTGTGGAGAAAAAGTTGCGGGATATCTACTTTCTAGATCGTTTCTTAATTTCCAGATTATTCAAATGTGTCTCCTGTAAGGCAATAGCATCTAATTTTAAAGTGTTAATGCAAGTTAGTATCCTGGATCTTTTAATAACTGAGTTTAGTCCATTAACATTATAAGTAGCAAATCTGATTTCCCCCATGTTAGCCATAGTTAACAGAACCATAGAAAATTAAAAGAAAAGAGGAGACATGTAGCATGTACAGCATGGATACCTGCCTAAACTCCTCACTATTATTCAATTTTGCCCGATTTATAAGGGTCCAGTGTCCAGTTGAATTTAACCATAACTCTTTAAAAATGTAGCTGGTTTTGTCACTACCCAAACCCCCCTTTGTCGATCCAAATGAGCAGTCTGTCTTTAAGTATGCCCAACAAATCACCCAAACCCCTCTCTCCCCATTATGCCATATTAGATTATACACACACCTTAGGAAACATTGGAGGCTGACTCCTCCTCCCCATTTCCATCCGCTGTTCCCTCCCCTTCCTCCTGCTGCTTAATTTATTTGTATACCCATTCTTAACTCATGTTAGAACTGCTCATAGGACATGTTTAACATCATATGAAATGTCCATCTCCTGCTCATGCATCTTTAGAAATATAGACCCCCAACCCGTAGTAGTGGTTTATACAGAAAATGGGAAAGAAGTAAGTGGAGGAAGGAAGGGGGAACATCCTCCTCCCACTCATTCGAAAATTTGCCATTCAATTTGTCTCATAAATACCATATGAACAAATAAATCCAACATTTCTACTTGAACTTAATTTGTGACACTATAGTTTTAAAATAACTAAAGATCTAATGAGTACCCTTAATCCCCTCATTTATTTACATGCCCCATGAGAATGTTAAAAACAAATATCTTAGGTAATTTCAGTTTCAAATCTTTTTCTGCTTCATCCTGAGAATTGTAGATGTAACTAACTTCATTGATGAAAACTTTAAGCTCAGCAGGGTACAAAATAGTCATTTTGATATTATTTTGCCATATTTTTTTCTTAGATAGGCATATTTTCTTCTCTCTAGAAAATCAAAATACTGATAAATTTGTTTTACTTACAAACTTGGAAAGAGCGAGAGAGACCCCTGCTGGCCTAGAGATGAACAGTTGGGCCTGAAAATATTAAGGCCTAGCCAATCCCAGGACAGTATTGCAGAAATGGTTATATAAGCCCTCCAAAACAGAGATTCAGTGCTTAAAACAAAGTTCTGAACACTGTGAAAGACTATCAGATACCACTGAAGATACTGTAAGAAAACTTCGACTCTGAAATACAGCAAAGAAAAAGAGAGATTTTGCAAACTCACTTACTTTCTGGAGTCTGATTTTCTCTACAGAAAAGTAAGAAACTATCCAGTTAAGTCATTAGTTTGTTTTTATATGCATTTTCCAACTTTTTTTGTAGTTATCCTGTAATGAAATATCTAAATCATTTGTCTGTATGTCCATATCAGAAATCAGAAAAAACTCTAGCTTTTATTTTACAGTATCTACCCGAGAGTGGTTTGTTGTCTGTGAAGGTTTTGGGAAGGTTTATTCAATCTGTCACATGCCTGTTCATGTTAAGGTGTCACACAATACTGGAACTAGGATCCTGGAAGGGAATCTAGGGGCCTAAAGTAAGGAAAGTTTGCAAGGTCTCTGGAGGGGTCTGTGGGGTTTGAACCAGGTTCCTGCACCCCATGGGAGAATACACAAGCAGGGTTATGAGGACTGTCCTGAAGAGCTCATAATGCCTGGGTTCTTCTCCAACACAGCAACCAAGGAGGGTTATCACCTAGCTACAGACTTGAGACTGTATTTTACCCTTACCCAGGTAGAGAGGAAGCCCTGGGCCCTCATGGTGAGTGCTCAGTTGTGAAATCAGTGAGCACACTAAAAGAACATGAAGAGGATATTTCCTGACTCCCCTGTCATGGATTGCACTAAGGGGAGGGCATTGTGAGCTCAGTGGACCCAGCCCCCAAGAGCGGGTTCATGACAAATAATGGTGACATAGAGGCTGGATTCAAGGCCAGTGTATCAGATTGGTAAACTGTAAACAATCCACACACAAACTGGGCAGAGATTTGGAAAAAAACAATTTGGTTACAGTATAAAGTTCCCTACCCTGTTTTTATTTCTTTTTTTTTACAGTATAAGCTTGTGTAGCAGTAGTTAGGGAAGAAGATGACATCGAAGTACAGCAAGTGCACTGCTGATCAGCTAAGGCAGTTGTGTCAGGAAAGAGATGTCTGTTATGAGAGGTGAAGCAAAAAGAACCTCATGGAGGATCTTGGGACGGCTGATGAGCAAGGGGCTGCCCTGGGCCTCAAGTCACAGCCAGTGATTAGAAAGGACCAGACCTTGGAAATGGGTATGCTAAGGGATATTGCAGTGTCCAGCCCCAGGGAGGAGGACAGTGAGACCAGAGGGAATCCAGAGCCATGGCACCAGGTGAAGTCCACCACAGATGGGGAGCTAGAGAAGCTGAAGCTTCAGTTGGAGGTGTAGAGAGTACAGCTTGCCATATAAGACAGACATCTTTCCCAACAAGCCCAGCAGCGGATGTAAGCCCAGCAAGAAAGGCAGCAGAGAAAGTTCAAAGTCCAACAAGAAAGGGAGCATAAGAGGCTTGAACTGGAGATACAGAGGGAACCCAAACAGAAATGACTCAGGATAGAGATGGAGGACAAGCAGCATCAAAGAGAGTTTGAACTGAAGAGGCTGAAGCTTTAACGGCCAGCATCAGGGTAGGTAAGTGGCAGGGGTGAACCTGAAACTCCAGGACTGGGTTTAAATTCAATTCCAAATTAATAGCAGAATATGAAGAGGGAGAAGATATGGATGCATTTTTGAAATCATTTGAAAATGTCTGTATCCAGACCAAGATACCCAAGGAGGCCTGGAGCTTTCAACTATCCCTACTACTTACTGGCAAGGGGCTAGAAGTGCTAGGCCAAATGGACAATGAGGACAGTAAAGACTATGACAAACTTAAAACTACTTTACTGAAAAAGTATGATCTAACTCCTGAGGCCTACAGGGTTAAATTCCAGAAGCTCCGCCAAAGCTCCAAAATGAGCTTTGAGGAACTCGCCACAAAGCAACAACAGTTTCTGAAATGTTGGTGAGAGGGGGTGGAAGCAAACTTTGTGGGGAAACTTGAGGAGGTTGTGTTACTGGAATAGTTCTTTTGGGCTTGCCCAGCAGAACTAAAAACCTGACTGGAGGACTGAGATCCTAAAACAGCACAGCAAGGTGCTGAGCTCTCAGATTGCTATGCTAGGAGCAGGCCTGTTCTGAAAGGAAGTTGGGGCACAGGTGCTGCAGGGGCCAAAGGGAAAAGTGCACCTTCTGGGCAGCTAAAACCCTCATTGCCTCTGCAGAAAGTGGCAAGCCCCAAGTTACCAAAAAGGGATTTCTTGGATAAAAACAGTGATGAATGTTGGTTTTGTAAGCAGCCAGGGCATCTGGCTAGACAGTATCCTAGAAAGACACAGAGTGAACAAAGCGTCCTTCAAAAAGAGATGGGTATCCCTGAGAATATGCTTGTAAACATGAGCAAGCACATGCATCTGGTTACTGTAAATGGGGTGCAGACCCAAGGTTAAGGGACAGTGGGGCATCTTATCCTGGTAAAAGGGGATTTGGTTGGGCCTGAACAACTTATATCAAATCAGTTTATTACTGTGAGGGGATTCATTGGGGAGCAGAAAACTCTGCCACTAGCTAGTGTTCTCCTGGATTGGGGTGAGACAGGACAGAGCGTGCAAAAAGTGGCAGTGGTGGACAACCGCACCCTGGATGTGCTTATAGGGAACAATCTCTAGCAGGGGGTGGTGTGTCCAGTTACCCACAGTCAGATGACAAAAGCTGCTTGTAATTCCCTGAACCCCACAGAAGCCCTTGTGGAAAAGAATAGGAGGCTGGTTCCCCAGCCTGTGTCTTCTGAAAGGGAGAATAGTGAAAGGGAGGTAGAACTTCCCCAAGTAGCCATACACCAAGCAGCTAGAGAAGGTTACTCTGAGAAGAGGGGGTAACAAATGGTCAGAAAGTTAGGGATGGCAGTAACTCTGAATGCCCTGATGCAAGAGCTAAGGACCATAGTTTAGGAACTGAGGGGGGCATGTCCCATGCCTTGGGAAAATGTGAAGATTTTGCATCTGCTCAGAGCACTGACCCTAGTTTGAAGAGGCTGAGGTCTTGTGCAGAATCTGATGGGACAGAGAGGTGATATGAGACATAGGGTATTTTGGGACTATGGTCTGATGTACAGTATACACAGGAGGTGAGGACGGGGGGGTGATGGGCAGGCAGCTTGTCATTCCCCAGGGGAATCGTGAGCAGTTACTCAAAATCGCTCATGATATCCCCATGTCAGAACATCTGGGCATTGCTTGTACCACACAGCAATTAACCTAACATTTCTGTTGGCCCAACTTCACCCAACAGGTGAAGGAATATTGCAGGTCTTGTCACCAGTGCCAGCAGATAGGGAAGGCAGGTAGTAAAACAAAAGTTGCCTTAATTCCCTTGCCCATTGTGAAGGAGTCATTCCAGAAGGTGGGAATGGATCTTGTGAGACCCTTGAATACCCCAGGTTCCTCCGGGAAAAAGTTTATCCTGACTGTGGTCAATTTTGCCACCCAATACCCAGAAGAGGTCACCCTCTCCTCAATTAAGGCAGACAAAGTAGCAGACACCTTGCCTGGGATTTTCTCCCATGTCAGGTTTCTGCAGGAGGTTACATACTAACATACGAATCTGCCAGCAGAAACAGACAACCTGGTCTATCAACGTCTGCCTGGGTGTGCAGCTAGCCCCTAGATTGCAGCTGCCCCAACCCCCTCTCCACCTGTCATTCCCATGATGGCCTCTGCCCCCTCCACCCAGACTCTCCCTCATGCTCTGTCCCACACCCTCTTAAAACTTCCTACTTTCTTGCATGATACCAGCGCCTCTAGTAGAGCATTCCATTTAGACACCACCCTCTCCGTGAAGTAGTGCCACCTCATCTCCCTCCTAAATCTTACACCCTCCAGTCTTAGTCCGTGCCCCCTCATGTCCCTACCCTTCCTCAGTTTAAACACCCCTTCAGTGCTAGCTTTGTTTATCCCCCTCAAATACTTGAACATTTTAGTCATATTCTCCTATCCCTCCTCTCCTCCAGTGTGTACATATTCAGCTCATTCAGCCTGTCCTCATAGGCCTTGCCCTCTATTCCCTTTAACATTTGTGTTACCCTCCATTGCACACCTTCCAGTAAATTAATATCCCTCTTCAGATATGGCCACCAGCACTGCACACAGTACTCCAAATGTAGCCTGGCCAAAGATCTGTAGAATGGCAGGATAACCTCCCTATGCCTGGATGAGAAACCCCACGTGATACAGCTCAGCATCCTGCTCACTTTAGCTGCTGCTTTCCTGCATTGGGCAGAGTTGTTCATGCTCCCTGTTACCAATGCCCCTAGGTCCTTCTCTTCCTCAGTGATCCTCAGCCTCACCCCTCCCAACTAATAGTCCCTTCTTGGGTTCTTTGCCCTGAAGTGCATAACCTTGCACTTTTTCGTACCGAATCCCAACTGCCACTTCTCTGACCATGCCTCCAGTTTGGTTAGGTTCCCTTCTAGTTGTTTCCATCCATCCTTTTTATCCACCACTGCCCCCATTTTGTCTCATCTATGAACAGACTAACCCTGCTCCCAACTCCATGTGCAATATCTGAGATAAAGAGCCCAAAGAGCACCGGGCCCAGCACAGAACCCTATGGCACACTGTTAGGTCTAGGTGTCGAGAGCTCCCCCCACTACCACCCATTACAGCCTTCCCTGCAGCCATTCCTTATCCAGTTTGTAAGCTTTGTCACCACCCCTGCAGCAGTCAGCTTCTCCCCCAGCATCCCATCAGGCACTGAATCGAAGGCCTTGCTGAAGTCCAAGTACAGAACATTTATAGCATGACCCATATCCATTTCTCTTGTTACCCAGTCATAATATTCTATTAGATTGGTCTGACAAGACCTCCCTGAGATGATCTCAAGCTGCTGCCCATTCTGGAGGTCATTTCCCTTGAGGAACAACACCAGCCTCTCCTTCAGTATTGTCTCCATAAGTTTACCCACTATGGAAGTGAGACTGACAGGCTGATAATTTTCTGGCTCATCCCTAGGGCCACTCTTGTGTTTGGGCAGCACATGAGCCACCTTCCAGTCCCAAGACACCCATCCTGTATCCAGGGAGGTACTGAACAGGTCTGCCAGTGGCTTGGCCAATACCTCCACCATTTCCCTCAGCACCCTTGGGTGGATGCCATCAGGACCTGGTGCCTTGTCCACCCTTAATGCTCTCAGACTCTCTATTTCTCTACTCACTTCAATCACTCCATCTGTCATCTCCTCCCCTCCCCCCCTCACCCTCCCAGTCTATGGTGGTAGTTGACCATCCTTCTCCTTTGTGAAAATGGAGGTTATCTCTGATCAAGGGGGTAACATCTTGTCAGATCTGATGAAGTGTTTGAGGGAGAAGAGTGGGTTGGTGCAGAGCTGCACGACATCTTATCACCCACAAGCCAGTGGGCTCATGGAAAGATTTAATGGTACCTTTAAAATGATGCTCTGAGCATGTGCTGAACAGCATGGGAGGAACTGAGAGAAATACCTTCCTCACCTGTTGTTCGCATACAGGGAGGTACCACAAAAGTCGACAGGGTTCTCACCCTTTGAATATTTATATGGACGTAAGATGTGTGGTCCCCTAGACTTGATCCTGGTAGACTAGGAAGGCAAGCATGCCGCCCAGAGAGCTCCCATAGTGGAGTATGTCCTTAAGTTTAGCAACAAGCTGAAGGTGCTTATGGGGGTGGCCCAAAGTAACCTGTCAGCTGCCTAGCAGAAGCAAAAGATCTGGTAAAATCATGGAGCCAGAGCTCCTTCATACAGTGCAGGCCAAGAAGTAATGATCCTAATTCCTGTCCGGGAAGGACAAGTTGCAGGCTGAGTGAGTGTGACCATACAAGGTAATCCGACAGGTCAACGACATGAACCATACTGTGGAACTGCCTGACAGGAGACATATCCATAGGATGTACCAAGTGAGTAGGATGAAGCCATATGTAGATAAGGCCAACACAGTGTTCACAATGTGTAGTCCTGGGGAAGGGATGGATGAGGAAGACCCCCTCCTGGACTTGCTAGAGGAAATCAAGTGGGAGTCATCTGTGGAGACAATCAAACTGTCACCCCAGTTGACCCCAGAACAGACCCATGAAGTAAGGGAGGTTTTAGAGGACTTTGCCCCTTTATTTACAGCCAACTCCAGATGAATCCCTTAACAATTCATTGCATAGATACAGAGACGGAAGCGCCCATCTGACAGGCAGCCTACCTGGTGTCTGACACCATCCTAAAGGATATTAGGAGGGATGCAGAGGAAATGCTGGACTTAGGTGTAATCCAGAAAAACCACAGTCCCTGGTCCTCGCCCGTAGTCCTCATCCCCAAGCCGAATGGGTCTACTTGCTTCTGTGTGGACTATCATGGACACAATGCAGTTATGAAGTCTGATGCTCACCCAATACCATGGACGGTTGAGCTACTGGACAAGTTGGGATGGGTGACATACCTTACCACAATTGACTTACCAAAAGGATATTGGCAGGTGGAGCTAACTGCCATAGCCAGAGAATGATCAGCCTTCATCACTCCAATAAGATTATTCAAATTCTGGGTAATACCTTTTAGAATGAAGACCATCCCTGCCACATTCCAAAGGTTGGTCAACCAGGTGTTATGAGGTACTGAAGAGTATGCAGTGGCTTATCTGGATGAGATTGCCATCTTCGGTACCAGCTGGAAAGAACACCTATCCCTTTTGAAAGAAGTGTTGGGCAGGATATAGGTGGCAGGGCTCATTGTAAAGGCCGGAAAGTGCAAGGTGGCTATGGCTGAGGTGGCGCATAACTAGGCCATGTAGTGGGGCAGGGGCAGCTTTATCCCAACTAAGCAAAAATTGAGGCAATAGAGGCATGGCCCATGCCTGAAATCCAGAAGCAAATTAGGAGCTTCCTAGGAACTGCAGGGTACTACAAAACGTTTGTGCCCAATTACAGTACCATGGCAGCTCCCCTATCTAGCTTGTTAAAGAAAAGACAAACCAAAAAAGTAAATTGGGACCCAGCCTGAGAAAGGGCCTTTTCTCATGGCTAAAAGTGGCACTGGACAGTGTCCCTGTGCTGGCCAGTCCAGATTAGACTCAGTAGTTTGTGGTACAGATGGATGCCTCAGATGTGGGGATTGGAGGAGTCCTCAGCCAGACATCAAATCAGGGAAGAGATCACCCAATAAAGTTCCTGAGCAAGAAGCTACTTCCCTGGGAGCAGGTATACTCCATGGTAGAAAAAGAATGCTTTGCGCTGGTATTGAAGAAATTAGAGCCATACCTCTATGGGGGGCACGTTGAGGTACAGACTGACCACAACCCTCTGGTGTGGTTAAATCAGATGGGTTAAACAAATGCATTGCTCCTCAGATGGAGTATTGCTCTACAGGCATATGACATGACCATTACACACAGGACAGGGTCTGCCAGCACAAATGCAGATGGCCTATCTCACCAGTTAGAACAGTAACCGAATTGTGGAAACCCTGCCATACACTAGGGGCGTGTTCCCACAGATTAAGTCTTGGAGGGAGGTATGTAGCGATTTTGTCCCTCTGTCATATGGCTGTCATATTTCTCTACAATTTCTTTATGTTTAATTTTCCAAAAGGCCAAGACATTAAGATTCGTCAGAAAAGAGGCCACTTTTCTGAAAAGGTAAATGGGAAGAGCTTATGTGTATTCCAATGTCTGACATCCCCCTTTGCCTAGGACAAAAGCCTTACCTAAGGGGTAAACAGGACAAATAGCAAACTTACAACAGATGCTTCACCGCAGTGTATTCCAGTAACCGAGAGTTCGAACACCAACTGCTGGTGACGCGTCCATTTAGTAAGACACTTTCTCAAAGGACTCCATTGTTCAGTGCCAGTTCTTTTTGATTTTTTTTTTCATGTTTCATTCAGTGAATCCAGAATCTGACAGTTTGAGTGGAGCCATGCCTGTAGTTGTCACTTCTAAGAAAGTACACCCAACTACAATTGCTCAGTGGTGGATTGGGGGGCATTGGGGTGACCGCACCCCACCTTATTAGGATTTCATTCTTTTTTTTAATTTTTTTGTATTTTGTACTGTTAACATTTACATCTATGGGGTCACCTCTGTGGTGCTGCCACAGTTTAGTGCCACCAGTGCATCAGCTAGTAGACACACCAGCCTAGACAAATCCCCCCTCTAACTGCCACCTACCTGTTTTTTCCCCCAGATCATCCCTCCAGTAATGGGTGTCCCATCCCCATCCAGCTCCTGTTTTATGGTTAATTAGCCCCTGCTAAAGTCCATTTCTTTCCTACTCCTTGCTGACTGACTACAACTCTATAATAAACATAACAGCCTGCCTGCCTTCGGCCACACTATGTGGCCCACCACCCATGCTACAATGCTGACTTCTGTTCACTCTCAGTTTCTCATTGAGATTTGGACTGCTTGCTGAGCTGCTGTTGCAAGCATGCTAAAGTAACCTCCAGTCATTTGGCAAATTCCCCCTTCCAATATCCTCAGCAGCTCACCCTACAGATCAAGAAACAAAGCCAATACTCAATTAACAGTTTATTCCTCTGGAAAAAATTTTTTTATTTTTTCTCTTCCTGGAGTCTCTTTGGTAACCACTCTAACTTCTTGATTTTATCATGTAACCCTGCCACCGCTCTCCTCACAGGGCAGGTCCTTAGTGAATCCTTCATGCCTTGTGGGGAGCAACTGAATCACTGAAATCCTTTTCTTTTTTGTGGAATATAGGAGAAATCTGCTGGCACACAGTTGCACCAGGAGTTAAGTTTTCTGAGATGCTCTGTTGTGCTTTTGTTGAAAAGGATTTTGGCGATTACATGATAAAAGCAAGATGTTAGAATGTGGACAAACGACTCAGGAAGAATAAATACATTTTTTCAAGAGGAATAAACTGTTGGTGAGAACCAGCCTTTTCTTTGATCTATAGGGTGAGCTGCTGAGGATATGGGGGGGAGTGAGTTGCCAAATAACAGAGCAATTGTAGTTGGGTGTACTTTCTTAGAAGTGACAACTACAGCTGTGGCTCCACATCAACTGTCAGAACCTGGATTCACTGAATGAAATATGAAATATGAAAAAAAAATCAAAAATAATCAGCATTGAGTGATGGAGTCTTTTGAGAAAGCTTCTTGCTAAATGGGCGAGTCACTGGCAGTTGGTATTTGAACTCTTGGTTATTGAAATACACTGCGGTGAAGTGCCTGTTGTATGTTTGCTATTTATCCTTTTTAATAAATAAAGCACTATTTAATTTCTTAATCAGGTTGCTCAGTGCCGGTTCTTTTGTTTGGTGTCCTAAGAAGTGCAGTATGTCATGGGTGAATACAGTTGAAGCCAACAGTTGAGAAGTACATTGTGAAATCTGCAGCTAGTTGAATGTTGTATCGGGAGTCTGTGATGTGGATATTTCTAACCTTGCCACACTTTGACTCCTGAAACAAAAACGCACTTTCAAGCCCATAGTCCTTTCAGCATTATGTGCATTTATATAAATGTGCATTCTAAATGTTTAAAATACAAAGAAAGCACACACAAATGCCACTGCCAGATATTTATAAGGCATTTAATAGTTCATTACTACAGAAAATAATTTCCTATCTCCTTTAAAACTTTGAATTCGAAAGAGAAATGACTTTACAGCAGGGTTACGCAGACGCCAAGTCTAGAAAACCTATTGGTAAGTTCTAGGAACTGCCTCAGGCTACTTCCATTTTTATAGAGATAGGAAGGATATTGCAGATCAAAGGCCAACCAAGAAATTGGGGTGGTGAGAAAATCAAAATACTGATAAATTTGTTTCACTTGCAACTTGGAAAGAGTGAGAGAGACCCCTGCTGGCCTAGAGATAAACAGTTGGACCTATAAAAATTAAGTCCTCGCCAATCCAAGGCCAGCATTGTAGGCTGCAGAAATGGCTATATAAGCCCTCTAAAACAGAGCATCTGCTTAAGCCAAAGTTCCTGACACTGTGAAAGACTGCCAGATACCACTGAAGACACTGCAAGAAAACCTGGACTCTGAGATACAGCAGAGAGAAAGACAGACTTTGCAAACTCACTTACTTTCTGGACTCTGATTTTCTCTACAGTAAAGGTAGAAATTAATCATTTAATTCATTGGTTAATTTTTGTATGTATTTTCAAACTTTTTTGTAGTTATCTTGTAACCAAATATCTAAATCATTTGTCTGTATGTTCATATTTTAATTATTTAAGTAATTAGTAAAAGCATTTGCTTTTATTTTAAAGTATCTGCCTGGAGGTGGTTTATTGTGTGTGAAGGGGTCTATGTCAATTCACTCCCATCAATTAGCTCCACGTCAATTCACTCCCGACTGCTCGCTCCCAACCTAATTCACTCCTACTAAGTACACTCCACGATAATTCATTCCCTGTGGTGCCGCTTAAACAATTAAACAAATATTAGACAATTATTTGCTGGTAAATTTGGTAAGTCATCAAATATGAATCAATTTTAGTGACCAGCTCCCACTAATTACACTCCACATAATTCGCTCCCTGTGGTGCCACTTAAACAATTAAATGAATGTGCTGCGGCATCCACAGAGAGTTGTTAGTGGCAGAGCAGAGGCGGTTAATAGCTATAGAGTTGGAGTAGGAAGAGAGACTCAGAGAGATTGAGTTATTTCTTGTTTCTAGCAGCTGGCAGTATTTTTCAACGAGAATGGACGAGACCCCTTGCCTTTCTGTCAGTTCACATCCAGCTAATTAAAATATATATATCTTTTTGGTGCTGATGAATCGAATGAATGATGGCTGCTCACCAGTCGCTGCTGTGTTGTTGTCCTCATTTTGGAGTGGACCTTGGGGCTGATTGGTGTGACCACATTCTCCGATGCCCCTGATTTAATACATCCTCCCTCTGCAGCTGCTGACTGTATAATTAATAATTTATTTCTTAAATGATCCCTCAATTCCCTCCTGGTCTGGGTCCCATCCCCTCTCCCACCCATGTTGCAGACTCCCGTTGAGGTGATGGCTTGGATTTTATTCTGCCTGGGGTAGCCGGGCAATGTTGTAGTCTGACTCACCCCCACACTCCCCAGTGCCCCCAACCGTCTTGCCGACTCTGCCAAGTGCTGACTGAGACTTCCGAGTCCCGATTGGGGGGGGTTATTAGCAGCAGTTTAAAATACAATAATAAAAAATTAAAATAATTAAACATTTAGTGCAATGAAAAATGTTTTCCCAGAAATTTCCCTTAAACGAGGGAGTGAAATGACGGGGAGCGAGAAGGAGTGGGAGCGAGTTAGTTGGGAGTGAGCCATCGGGAGCGAATTGACGGGGAGCTAATTGACAGGAGCAAATTGACGTGCTCCCTATGTGAAGGTACTGGGAAGGTTTTTTCAATCTGTAACATGGCTACAGACTCGAGATTGTAAAATACCCTTACCCAGATAGAGAGGAAGCCCTGGGCCCTTGTGGTGAGTGTTCAGTTGTGAAATCAGTGAGCACTATAAAAGGACACAAGGAGGATATTTCCTGACTTCCCTGTCATGGATTGCACTTAGGGGAAGGTACTGTCAGCTAAGTGGACCTGGCCCCGAGGAGTGGGTTTGTGACACTACCCAGCTCAAAGATTACCTCTCAGCCCATGATTTCCTCTCCCCTGCTCAACACAGGTTCAGATGAAACCATAGCACCACCATGGCACTGTTCACCTTAACTAACAGCATCTTTAATGCCATCGATAAAGAACAGCTAACAGATGCTGTTTTCATGATGTAACCAAGGCCTTCAACATGGTCGATCCCACCTTTCTTTGCAATAAATTTTCATCCCTAGGAATATCTGACACTGCCCTCTTCTGGTTCAAAAGTTATCTATCTACTGACTGAGTGTTCCTGCTAAAGGGCAGCTTTAGGGAAGCAACTTTACCCTTGTGTTGTTCTACTGCACTGTTTTTGACTTGATTTACTTACTGATTGTTCCTGCCAAAGGGCAGCTCTAGGGAAGTGACTTTACCCTTGTGTTGTTCTACTGGTGAAATTATCTTTAGGGGCAACAAAGGTCAAATGGCTGTACCACATCGGGGCATGGCAAGGAGCATTGGGGAAGAAGATACTGCTTGTAGATCCAGGAAGGGAAGAGCAGCCTGAGCAGGGTTATTACTGGACGGTGAGGGGATCTTCGGCTCCTGTATGGTTATGGGGAAGACTAGTGGGATATAGTGGATGTGGAACTGCCATGGCCATGAACACACTTTGGAGGCTGAGATGCTGCCCAATATGTGCCAGACCAAAGGAACTAGCAGTAAAGGTGAGCAGACTGAGGGATGAGCTAGGCAGGTGGACAAAGGACATGAGGGCAGAGGCTGGTATGTACATAGACAACAATATATGGGGGAGGAGGGTGTCTGAGAATGCGGGAACGGGGGGAGTGGGGGGGGTCAGCTGGAACTGTGCAAAGTCAGGACAGGACCGAGGGCTGAACAGGGGAAAGGGGTCCAGGCTGGACAGAAAGGAAGGTGAGGGCTGGCAAAGAGTGGGGGCTGCTGGTAACAAGGGAAAAAGGATTCCAAGGACGCAGATGGGGGAGCCTAATTCACTGAAAGAGGCACCAGAAGGTAGTCTGCTGGGGGGATTCCAGTCTTGAATAGGTACGCGACACTGGCAGACACTTTGGAGGAAGGAATCTCAGAAGAAGCAGGGGGATCAGTATGAGGGGGCAGGAAGGAGAAGGTGGGCACAAGGGAGGGGGTTATGGGGAGGGGCATCAGGTCTACCAAAGGTGCAAGGGAGAATAGGGGAAGGGAAGCTGGGAGTGGGGTGCACATGGTAAGGGAGGAAGAGGGGGAAGAAATGAAACTCAGGCAGCAAGGGGCCAGCAGGGAGGCTGCATGGGGGGGCATAAGAAAAAGAAACAGGATGACGGAAAGAACAAAGTGAAGGAACATGGAAAACAGAAGGGGGCACAGGGTGGCACTGGTCCAGATGAACAAGATGCAAAGAAGTTGGAAGAGGCTATCTACTCTCTGAGGCTGCCTAGTATTTCACTGGCAAAACTGAGGGAATAGAGCAGGAAAGGCTAAGGGCAAGGGCAAAAGAATTGGTGGCTGAGATCCACAGGGAAGGGGAGGGTGAAGCTACCAATGTAGAGGGGGTTAGGGATCGGGACAACATTGCTGGAGGGGGAACAATGGGAGACAGGAAGGTAGAACAGACACCAAGGTCTTGGGGAAGGAGAACAGCTGTACAGGCGATCCAGAAAACAAGAGGGGGCAGGGTGCTACTGATTGGTGATTCTGTCATAAAGGGTATCAAGTGGGGGGCAGAAACAGTACAGTCTGGGTGGAATGCATTCTGGGGATGACAACGCTTGAGGTGATCCACCATATTCCCTCATGAGAAAAGAAGAGGACAGGGAGTCATGTCTAGTGTTCCACTTGGGAACAAACGATCTGGATGGGAACAGTCTCCTGGAGGTGGAGGTGAGATTTAAGGCCCTGGATAGGTTCTGCAGAGGGGCTATGCTTTAAATTCCTGGGCTTTTTCAGAGGTATTGCCGGTACCCAGAGCTAGCACAGAGAGAAAGCAAAGAATAAAGGATTTCAGTAATTGGCTTGTGAGGTGATGTAGGCTGATGGGGTACGGGTTGGTAGTGGATTGGAGTGTGATATGGGATGATGAAAGCCTCTTTGCCCCTAACAAGCTGCACCTTAACAAAGAGAGTGCAGCCGTATTGAAAAGCAGGTTGGGGTAGTTCTTTGATAGAGAGTTTAATTTAAACTAAATGGGAAGGGCTGGAAACTCAGTCATGCAGTACAGAGGCTGAGATGGGGAACCCTAGCCCCCCCCCCAGGTTAGGGATGTAGAGTTTGGTTCTGGCATACACTTGGGGAAAGCAGAGGTGAGAGAATGATGGTGGAAGGGTTTGGTGGTAAGTGCCAGGAGCCTGGCTAACAAGATGGAGGAGCTGATAGCCTTCATTGTGCAGGACAGTCTAGACATAATTGCTTTCACAGAGATTTGGTTGACACAATATCATATGCGGGAGACATCTGTCCCTAGTTTCAGATTATTCAGGAAGGACAGAAGAGACAAGAAGGAGGGGGTGGCATTATACATTAGGGAAGACATAAAGGTTATGGAGGGGCTGGAGGGGGTTGGGAAACTGATCTCCTGTGGGTGACACTGGCAGAAGGACAGGGGAATCCTTGAGACTTGGAGTTGTTCAGTGACCAACAATGCAAAGGGAAGAACAAGATGGGATGGTGTTACAAGCAGTCACAGGGAAGGCTCTCAAGGGGGAAACACTTCTAGTGGGGGACCTAAACCTACCAGACATAGAGTGAACCATCCCAGATGTGGCTTCAGACTGAAGTAAGGGGATCCTGGATGCACTGCAGTGGTTGTTCCTTCAGCAGCTGGTCAGTGATCCAACACAGGGCAACAACCTGCTGGAAGTGATCTTGACAAATGGGGAGAATGTGGAGGGGGTGGAGGTAGGGAAGAAGCTGGGGAACGGCAATCACAGGACCATCAAGTTCAAGGTCAGAGCAGGGAGAGGTGTGCTGAATCTGCACAACTGTGCTGGACTTCAGAAGTGCAAACTTTGTCAAGACAAGAAGGATAGTGAGGAAGTCATTGGAAGGCATAGGAGAAATAAACAAAGTGGAAGAGTTAAGGGGAGCTATTAGAGACTGGGTGAGGGAGGCCACACAAACATGCACCAGGAGGGTCAGAAGGGCACAAGAAGCAGGAGGCCATTCTAGTTTAACAAGGATGTGACGAAGGTGGTCAGGGGGAGGATGTTCAAGGAATATAAGAGAACACAAAAGGAAGAGGACAAGAAGGTTTATAGGAAATGAGGAGGTTAGCAGGGAGGGTAATTAGGAGAGCTAAGGCCACCATGGAGGAAAGGATAGCAAAACAGGTCAGGAGAGGAAACAAAACTTTTTTTTGATATGTGGGGGATAGGAGGAAGACTGGTCAAGGGATCACAAGGCTGCGGGAGGAAGCGGGGGGGCCTGTAAAGGGAGATTGAAACAAAACAGAACTTAATAGGTACTTTTGCTCAGTGTTTATGAAAGAGGGGGAGGACAGGGGACTTGAGCTAAGGAGGAGGGCGGGGAACACAGGGGTTGACTTGAGAACCTTCAGTGCTGAGAGAGTTAGGGAAGAACTAGGCAGGCTGAAGGTGGACAAGGCTATGGGGCCAGATGGGCTGCACCCAAGCTTGATCAGGGAACTGAGAGAGGAGCTGGCTGTCCCACTTGCGAGGCTGTTCAACCTGTCTCTGGATTCTGGTAGGGTACCGGTGAAGAGTGATGGTTGCACCAATACATAAGGGGAGAAGCAGGGAGTTGAGGAAGAACTACCACCTGGTCAGCCTCACCGAAGTGGTGGGGAAGGTCATAGAGGTGCCCATCAGGGAAAGAGTGATGGTATATCTTGAGGTAAATGGACTGCTGGACGAAAGGCAGCATGAATTCACTAAAGAGAGGTCATGTCAGTCAAATTTCATTGAGTTCTTTGACTGGGTGATGCAGGTGATAGACCAGGGGGTGCGGTGGATGTGGCCTACCTGGACTTCAGCAAGACCTTTGACACCGTATCACACAGAATGCTGGTCAACAAGCTGGAAAATGTAGGGATGGGGCACAAAATAGCTAGATGGGTTGAAGACTGATTGGCAGATAGAAGCCAGAGGGTGGTAGTAAATGGGGTGTTCTCCAGGACAGGGAGGGTGATGAGCAGGGTCCCCCAGGGGTCCATACTGGGACCGCTCCTTTTCAGTATTTAGATAAGCAATATAGCAGATGGACTGAAGGGCCATGTGGCACTATTTGTGGATGATTTGTAAATCTGCAATAGGGTGGACTCTGCCGTGGGTGATGAAGACATGTGGAAGGACCTGTGGACACTGGAGCGGTGGGCAGAGGCCTGGCAAGTTTAATTCAACATCAAGAAGTGTGCAGTTATGCACCCGGGGAACAGAAACCCGAGGGCAGGATACACACCTGGGGGGAGGAGATGGTGCAAGGGATGCAGGCAAAGCCGTAAGAGTAAAGATGTAGGGAATTGGGTCTCTATGCATTGGAGACTTGACAGGTGAGAGGGGGCATGATAGAGACTTTTAAATACATCAAAGGGATTAACAAAGTGGACACAGGGTGTTTATTTCATAGGAAGGTAGGCACCATAACAAGAGGGCACAGGCTGATATTACAGGGGGGAAACTACAAAGGAAATGTGAGAGGGTGGTTCTTCACTAAGAGGGTGGTAGAGGCCTGGAACAAGCTTCTAGAGGAGGTGGTGGGGGCTGAGACTGTGGCAGGCTTCAAGAGAGCACAGGACAGGTACATGGGGTTACAGGGAGGTGGGGTGGGAGCTTTAAAGGAGGGGAGGGAGGGTTAGTAGGGGGTATGGGCAGACTTGATGGGCCAAGGGGTCCTTTTCTGCCATTGAGTTCTATGATTCTATGATTCAATGAGACAAGTTTAGATCCTACATCTCAGATTCCTCCCCTGTGTCTCTTGGTGACCCCCAAGGCTCTATACTGGGACCCATCTTCTTCTTCTCACTTCATATCCACTCCATCCACCACTGTATTTCAAATAGCACACTCATCCTATATGCAGATGATTTGGTGTTCTTCTACAATGATCAGAATATGGCTGAGATCAACAGAAAACTCTCCTCTGTCCTTTTATCCTTCCTAACCTGGTTCCATGAAAATAAGCTCTTAATGAATGCTAAAAAATCACAGGCCATGCTCTTTTGTTCAGCCCCCAACTAAAGAAAATAAAGACCACTCTTCCAGTATTCTGTAATAATGGCACACTCCTCACCACCATCCCTTCCTTTAATTAGTTGGGTGTTACACTCAACCCCTCCCTCCACTTTTCATTTCACATGGTGTCTACCGTAAGGCTGTCAACATCTGTCTATGATTTTCCTACAGAGCCAGCCCAAACTTCACCTCTAGCACCCGTATAGCTATCACTCAAGGAATACTGCTCCCCAAACTATCTTATGGTCTGCATGTCTTTGTTAGAGCCTCAAACTCAATACTGCACAAATGGGATGTAACTTATAACAATATATGCCCTTTTGCCAGGCATGTAACAGTCTATCCCACCACTGTTTTCTTTATGCTAAAGTCTGTTGGCTCCCTCCACATGCTCTATTCAACCTCTCCTTGAGAGGTATCATACACAGTGTCTTTAAAAATCAGATTCCCTTATTACTTGCCTCCCTCATGTGCCTAGTATTAATGTCTACCCTCTCTGGTTCCATGACCATGACCTCTTAGTTGTGCCCAGGACCAGGACAAAACTTGGAAAGACTGCCTCCTCTGTCACTGTCCCCAAACTTTGGAACACTATACCTGCTAACATTAGGCATAGTCCTGCTACCCAGACTTTCAAAAACCACTATCTCTTCCACTTACTTAAGGCTGTATGTATCTGTTCCTAGCTTTGAACTTTGATAAACTTTTGTCTTCTCAGTGTATTAAAAAATGCCTTTGAACCTCTCTTTTGCATATATGCTCCATTGTTTTTGTAATATGTTTATATCCATGCTAACCTTACTTGCTGTATTATTATTATTATAATGTGTTACTGTCATACACTGAATCATCTCACTTGTTGTAATCTCCCTGGTCATGCCTGAAAATAGGCAAATGTTTGTCTAGTGCACCTTACTTAATTAACAAAAAATAAACAACTAAATAAATAAATAAAATCCCCTGAAGATGGATGGTGGCCCTAGTGGTACCAGTTCATAAGGGCAGCCTTAAACAACCTGTTGAAAATTACCATCCTCTCTCCTCTGCACGCTGGCCAAAGTACCGGAAGGATTAGTATACAACCAGTTTCAGGAATATGCTGTGCCATGAGGCCTACTCACTGAAAGACAATATGGGTTCATAAAGAACCATGGAATAGATACAACCTTGGTCAGATTGACAATGCATATATTAAGCGCCATGGATCAGTGATAGATGACCAGTGCCCTCTTCTTAGACCTCACCAAAACTTTTGACCTGGTCAATCATAGCCTTCTTCTGAATAAGCTGAAACAACTGGGCCTTGATGGCTTGTCTCATTGGTGGGTATCTGATTATCTGTCTAATAGGATGCAGTTAATAAAATGGAAGGGAGCTAAATTGGGGCTGCATCCAATTACAAATGGTGTCCCACAATGATCCATCCTTGGACACCCCCTGTTTTCCCTCTTTGTTAATGACATGCCAAGAAACTGTGGAGGGGAAAACTGATTGCACTGCACTGATGGTGTGTACATTACAGAAGTTCCAAAGACATATACAATGCTGTCAGCTCTTAAATGATTTCCAAGAGCTTGAAGCATGGTTCATGACCAACAATCTGGTCTTTAAAGAGCTCCTGACACACTTGAGACAACTTTGAAAAACATTTAACATTCAGGCATAAGTGTAGCTTATATTTCATATTTTATTTTGTAGTTCTCACCCTTATTGGGAAATAAGGTCTCCACTCCATCACTATGGAACAGGCTACCATCATCTGTTCACTTGTCCCCCTCTCACCGCTCCTTTAAATCTAACCTAAGATCCTGACTCATGACTAAATCCACTTACAACTGTTTCCCTGCACAGTCACAAGGTCAAAATCTGTCCCTGCCTTTGCTTATCTCTGCTCTTCTATGTATCCTTGCTCCCTAGTACTGCTGCTCCCTTGTCCTACCCTTCTCTCTTATCAGTCCCTGATGCATGCTCTCTCTTTCTCTCTGACTCAGTCTCTCGACCTCTGTTAGGCATGTTAGTTTGTGTGAGTTGTATTTTTTGCCACATTTAGCATGTACCTATTGGTGGCTATTTGTGTAATGACCTTGAATCCTCCTGTTTAGTGCATGTTTTCACCTTTTGCTGTTTAATAGTTGCTTTATATCGCTATTACTGTAGCTTAACTACACTGTATCTGTGATATGATCATATCTTTGTATTCTCTGTATTTTACTACTTCTGTAGAATGCTTGCTGCCACCTGTGTTGCCCGGGTCATGACTAAAATCAGGCCTCTGGATCAGCTTACTCACCCAGTTACCAAAGACATTAATAAATAAATAAAACGATTTCCTTATTACTAAGGGTATTTGCATGAATACTTTATATCTGCCCTTTTAGCTCTGGCTACCTGTCTACATTTGACATCATAATTCTGTTTATGACATCAACATATGTTGCTGTGGAGATAATTATCATGTTATGAACAGGGGATTGTGATGTCATGTGTAGAGAAGCAGCCAGAGTGCACGTAGTCTAGGAGATAGGGATCTTGTTTCCATGCAGCTCTTTTCAGTAATAATGAAAATAGTGAATTAATTACTGAAACTATGTTAAGTAATAAAGAAAATGAGATGGAGTTGAATATAGATCTTACTTTTCTCAAAGTTTTTCTAATGCCTTCAGGGGCTGTGCAATATTTAAAAAAAAACACTCCTTTTCAGCCCTGGGGCATGTGGGTTCAGTGCATCAGCACTTGCTATCCAGTAATATGCTAATTATCTCTCCTATTGAGGTAGTGGAGTCTATTAAGTACTTGGGGGTACATCTGGACCAAGAACTGACCCTAAAACCTCATGTAAAACAGTTAACAAAGTCCCTGCTCCAAAAAATTGGGCTTCTCTATTGCCTCAATAACTTCTTAAGAAAAGAATATGGGCTAGCAATTGCTAATTGCATGCAACTACCTGTCCTGTTTTGTGGTGCCCTGATCCTCAGAGCAGCCAAGTTCTCTGAACTGAAAAAGTTAAAAATGCTGTACCATAGAAATAGTCACTTTGCAGCTGGGGCCCCACTCAAGGAGCACCATTGCAGCATTCTAAAACCACTAAACTGGCCCGCACTAGAGGGTAGACTAGACTTCTCCCTGCTCAGATTGGCATTTAAGCTAATAAAACACACAACTCCTCCTAGTTTAAAGGGGTTTTATGTGATAATGGCAAGTGCTGAACGGTGACCCGCATTATCGCAAAGTCAGGGCGGCAAAAACAAATTTGCCACCCTGACAACCTCGGCGCACAGAAGAATGGCACTAGAGACTCAGTGGATTTACTTTCTGTGGGAGGGGCTGCACCCCCTCCCACAGCCCCACACCCCCCAACTTAAGGATTCTCAGCTCCAGAGTGGTGCATGTTGGGGGGGTGAAAGCAAAAAAACCCACAAGTTTTGGGATGGGTGCAACAAAAACGATGTAGCACATGGATCCAGACCAAAAACTAGAACCCCATGCACCACAAGCGACGGCCAACCCCCAACGCCATGGTGCAGCTCGGAAGCCAACTGCAGAGCCACCCCCTACATCTTCTCCGCCTCCTCCCAGGCCACGCTCACCATGCTAGCTCCCCCCATGCATGTGTACATACAGTGACATCCTGTCGCTAGGGTCGCCCACCCCACCACATCCGGTCACCCTCCCTGCCTCCTCGCCTTTCGGGCTTTCGCCCACATCATGTCGCCACTTCAGACGGTGCCCTGATTCAGGTGCCCACATCACGAGCTACTGTTTAAAGGACATACTGATTACTAAAGGGAAGGTCCCCTCAGCTTTTTTATTTTGTTTACCTGCGTAGTTTGTATGAATGAACAATGATTGCTTCTATTGCATCCTTCTTATTTCATCAGGATTTAAATGTAAATGAAGGTACTTAAGTCTGGTGTGAAAACCTGGTTGAATCCATTGCAAAGGTCATAGCCCAACTCATGTAAGGCATCCTGGAATTATATGATGTTTTGGTGCTAAAGCCTTCAGTGCTTATACTGTATTAGTGCTATTGTTATTCATTGCAGTCCGTTTGTCCATGTTTCATGCTTCATGAAACTTTTAAAGGCATAGTAAGTGTCCTGCTCTTTTCTGTAGTTTACATTATGTCTGAGTTAGAAAAAAATGCTTATAGTGAATACAGGGACTTCACAGGACATGTAACAGAACTGAATGAGAGTATATCTTCTGCTGGCTTGAACAGGTATGCATCATCATCTCCCACAATGTCTTGCATGAGTGGGGTCACAACCTTTGCAATGTAGACAAACAGGTTTACACACCAGGGCAAAACAGGGTGAAACAACCTCATGTTTATTATGTTGGCTCACACATGCACTCCAGCCAACATATTGCAGTAGTAGCAGATTTGGAGGTGCGGTCACTGGGTGAATGAAGGGCATGCATCAGTCCCTCATTCCCCAATAAGCCAGCAGCAGGTGCTGACACCATGCATATTTAATGTGTCCACCAGATCTAAGAAAAGGTCTGCTGCAATGAGAGGGAAGCTCTCATGCAGCTGGACCAGAACACACCTCCCAAGGCACAAGCAACATGGCTGCAGTGACTGCCACCACCTATCTCAATGCCAACAGGGGAGCCCACTCCCCGTCAGCATACTGTCCCCCCTCCCATTTCTGCTGTGTGCCAATGGGGTGCCCAATCCCCCATTGGCATCATGCACCCCCCAAAAGGTTTTCTTTGCTGATGGGGGCCCAATTCCCATCGGCTTCTGTCCCCCACTTCTGAGTTCGGTTTGCCGATGGTGGAGCCCACTCCCCATCGGCACAATGCCCCCCATTTGTTGTGTGCCGAGGGGGGTGCCCAATCCCCCTCTGCTCTCCCGTACCCACTGGTATTTGACAATGGGGGTGCCCAATCCTCCATCAGCTACAGCACCCCCCAAAAAAACAGCTCAGGTGGCACGCTCGGAGCCCACCCCAGCTTGCCAAATTACCCTGTAAAAAAAAAAATGTCCCACAATGTTTTTGTTTGTTTGTTTATTTTACCTGTAAAAGAGAAAATGGTCCCTCATGGTCTCTCTGGCCCCTCCCTCAACCCGCGCCCACCCTCTGCACACCCTGCTAACCACACACCCCTCACCCCATACTTACCTCTGGAGCCCGGCGCAATGATCTTCAGTGGACCGGGAACACGTCTGCACTCTTCAAAGCCGACCATGAACTGAAGAAAAGCTGTATAATGGCATAAATAGGGTTTTTTAAACTTTGGTGCATATCTTGCCCAATTTTGGGAATTTTGACACCACATTTTCACCATGGGTTATTGGGACCCCTCCTCATGAATTCAGGCACTGTCATGTGGTTATTCTGTCCCGAAAGGTGATTTCGCAGTCACTGCGCAGAATCACCCTTCGGGACTGATTAAGGAAATGACAGTGCCACTGTTCATGAGGGGGGCTCTCAAAAAGCCTGTGTTACAAATTTGGTGGAAAAATAAAAAAAATGGCTGTTTTATGAACGTGCGTTGTGTAGTTTCCACGCGTGCTCGTAACTTCGTGAATTTGTAATATTTTCACTCCAGATTTTCAAAATTGTTATTTTTCCACACCTCCTTATGAACATTACAGTGTCATTTTACATATCCTGTCCAAAATGTATTTTGGCACGTCTAGCGCAGAATGGCACGGTCGTTGTGTGAAATCAGTTTTTTGGGACACTGAGGAAATGACAGTGACACTGTTAATGTACCTGGCACCATCATTGTTTTCCAGAGAACCTGATCTTAAATGTATATATATATATATATATATGTACATATATAATATGTATGTATATATATATATATATATACAGTATATATACACACATGTAATCATCGCTTTGTTTTCTATCACAGGTCATATAGTTGCACTTTGGGGTGTGCATTTCTATGCTTGATGAGGAATGTTGGCATTGGAATACTGTCAAGCCAGTTAAGGTAAGTATTTTTTTTTTGGGGGGGGGCGTTGGAAGCAAGTTTCATTAATGGTTTATTTTTTTGTTACTTCTTCACAGGTTTTCTCTGCATCTTCCAGTCCAGTAATGATGGTCATGGATTCATACTACTTGTTGCATGTTTTCCAGCCTGGGGTGTGATGTTGAACTTGTTATTTGGAGAAAGCACCAATTACAGCACACAGCATCAGAACGTTTCCTGCAAAAACAGATAAAGAAGAAATTATAAGTGCTTGATTGCAGCAACACATTCTGTTTAAAGTGTGGCTGTTCCATCCTGTCATATATCTAGAGTAACAGATAGGAAGCTGTCTAAGTAAGCCACATGAAGTCCAAATCATCACAAACACAAATTAAGTACATATAACTCATACACTGTCCCTATGTCTTAACTCATGTTCCACTGTAAAACACATCTTGTCATGTCATAACCTGGATAAAACTTTGTTCAACACTGCCATGGCTGCTGCAGCAATACAGTGTCTGATGTGCATGACAAATATATTATGTGACGTACATGTCACCTACCTTTTATGATTTGCATTCTTTTGGAAAAATGAACAATAAAAAAGAACTGATGAAATAAAACTTTTATACTTACCGGAAATAGATATCATGTAGGTGGTTGTAGACAGTACTGCAGTACCATAGTCCTCCAGTGAAGGAGAGTGCTTGAAACTGTTAACCTTTAAAAAAAAGAAAATAAGCTGACAGTTTATTTTTCCCCACTGCATCTCAGAAAAGCAACAGGAAACATAACACAGCTCAAGGAAGTTCCATAGTATGAAACATTAGTACACGTACTCACTTTAAGTATTGATAGTGAGAAGCTTTGTGGCTATGGCTGATGGATGTGGTCTCCTCTCCAACTCTGTCTGCCATGGCATGGGCAGGACACAGGCTAGAAAACATCGTTGTACTGGTGGTGGTCATGGGCACATGATGTTGACATTCCCTCTCACTATCTGCTGGCTTTGACTAACAGCAGTTTTCTGGTGGTGGTCATGGTGGCATATGATGACATTCCCTTTCACTATATTGTGGCTTTGGCTGACAGCGGTTTTCTGGTGGTGGTCATGGGGGCACATAATGACATTCCGTCTCAATGTCTGGTGGCTTTGGCTGACAGTGGTTTCCTGGTGGTGGTCATGGGAGCACATGATAATATTCCCTCTCACTATCTTGTGGCTTTTGCTAACAGCTGTTTTCTGGTGGTGGTCATGGGAACAGTTGCAGCCTGCAGCACATTCCCTATCTCTGTCAGACACACATGGGTGGGTGGCAGTCGGGATATGGTGTGTATTGTGTTATAGTATTTCACTGTCAGTCATGAGGCAAATATCTTGAATCTGCAGGTTTTAAGCAGCTAACGCCTAGTACTACAAATGGACAGTTGTGTCTAACAGAAGGCTAACTGTGTTTCCTAATGACAGCAGGGCACATTATGTCTAATCAGAAGTTATACAGGGGAGTGGAAGGTAAAATAGAAGAACTGTGAATTTACTTGTGCCAAATTGCCAATATGACATATGGAATTTGAATCATTCTGAGTGGAACACTGATTTAACTTAATGAAAAACAAAACATGTACAATAGAAAAAATGTGACAGCCTTTTAACCACTTCACTTAAAACCTACCAACATCAACTTCATCATCATCATCATACAGAAAGCTGCCCTCAAAGTCATCAATGTCTGAATTGTGCCCACTAGAGAATTCTTTCTCCATCATGTCATCATCTACCTCACTGGTAGGCCGTTCATGCTGCCAGTGCCACCAAGATGGTCCATTTCTCCAACATCAGCACAACCATGACCATGCTGGGATATGAATACAGAGGTTGCAGTTCAAGCTGGTATGTACCTCTGATTCATTTTTATGAATGTCAGCAAACTGACATTTGAAGGAGAGAGGTTTGTATGATGATCCTGAACTATTGCACCCGCAGAACTGAATACCCTCTCTACACTTACACTGGAGAGTGGGAATGTCAGGTACTTCAGTGCCACTGAGGTCAGCTCTGGTCATTCACTGACCTTTCCACTCCTATATAAAAGAGGATCATCAGTTACTAACAGATGTCTATTTTCAACCAAATATGAGTCAACCATTCACTGTGCTGCACGAAGTCCGGTGGATGACTCATCATCCTGTTCTCCGGATTCATTTATGTCGCAAATCTCGATGTGGGACAAAGCACCCCAAAGTGGGTTAATGACAACCGGTTTTAATGACAGACCACCTGGAACTGCAGCCGCCTTACAGGAGGTGCTTGATACTACTCCAAACTAACCTTCAGCCTGGTTATACTTGTTTATACTTAAGTTTATACTTGGGTTGAAATAGATGTACAGAAGATTTTAACCCATATTAGTACATCTCCAGCATGATGGTAATTAACACCACTTACTTAATAAATAGGAATCTAATTTACTTTTAAAAAGTTCTGGATTTCGGTTATGCTTCTTAGGTTTGCTGACCTTGGCATGTGACTTATGTGCCCCATGAACCGAGTGCAGCAATTGCCCACTGAAATTTTTTACCTGTTCAGGCCCTCCCTTCAGTAGTGAGGCAATTCCACATTTGTATCATGGGTCCAGCATTATTGCTATTGCAAAGTCATCATTGTGCTGAATGCTCAAGATGTGCTAATTGCAGTCGAATAGTGTCAGCATGTGTTTTTTATCAACACACTGCTAGCAAAGTCTCTGGAACCATCAAGGCTATGCTGTAGATTCAGCAATGTCTGTATTAACACCCACAGCATTGGAATTGATTGGTTGATGGAGGTAGACTCACCAGTCACTGCCTGTGTGGTGTGTTCAAAAGGACTCAAAATTGTTATTACAAAGTCCATGAGGCACCACAGTTCAGTCCTGAGAGACATGGAGGCCTCTGAAGTGTCATGGCTCATGTGCATGACGAGATATTCTGAGATTGCTTTGTATTGTTCATGCAACCTCTCTGCCATGTATAAGGTGGAGTTCCACCAATTGACAACTTCCAGCTTGAAGCAGTTCTGCAGGAGACTGTTTTAGATCTGCAACTGCCAAAGTTGGTCATGGGCCTTTGCAGAGTGTGAAAAGTGAGAATAGATACAGCGTGCAACTGTTAACATTCCCTTTCTATCAGGGTGCTGCAGAAACTCCTGGACCACAAGATTTAAACAGTGGGCCATGCATGGAACCCAAACAAAGCCACCATTCGTGATGCATTTAACCACATTTGACCCATTGTGACTTGCTATAAATCCAGCTCTCAGGGACAGGGGGTTCAGCCACTCATCAGTTTCAGTCAGTAGCAAGTCCATCATGTTTTCACCAGGGTGTAAACAGGTCACACTGTGCATTGCAAGCATTGCATGCTGTCAAATTCCTGGACGATTGCTACCATGACAGTCCACCTTACCACACTGATTATTCACACTACCACCAACACAAACAACCCCCGGCACCTGCACCCAATGTGCAGTTATACACAAATATGAACTCCCCACTGTTTTGCCACTTGTCCACATATCCATACTTAAATGGATGAATGGAGAGGAGGAATGTTGAAGGGCATGTCTTACAGAGTCAGGCACGGTACGATATAACTCGGGGACAGCATGGGTGGAAAGGTATGTCCTAGATGGGACTTTCCATTTTGGACAGGCATGTGCTGCAAACCACTGGAATCCAGAATTCTCCATGAAGGAGAAGGGCAAAAGATCAATTGCCAGCATTTCAGTTACAGCAGCATTATGTTCACGTGACACTGCATGATTGGGTGGATACTTCAGGTTACGGGCAAAAACACTCTCCAATGTGCGCTGACTTACACGTTTGGCATGGGGTGAGACAAATGGCTCTGCTCTGCGAATGGCCAGGGGGGTGGACATGTAATGAAGAGGGCTGCACAGGTGACAAATCCACAAATGAAGTTATTTTCCCTGTTTTATGTATAGGGGTTGATGTACCACTTGAACTAGACATACTGCATTGACACCACCACCACTTGACAAGATTTCAAAATCATTATCCTCCCCTTCATGATGCCTGTAGTAATCCTCTGCTGTTATTTCAATGCTACTGCAGACATTCCTACTTGATCTTACACTCATGGAAGGGGATAACATGCTCCGCAAAGTTGATGATGAGGGTGAACGCCCCACTATGGCATTAGCTGCCATCTGGTACCGGGTCCATAGTGCCATGTGCCTGTTCTTAAGATGTGTATGCTGGACCCCCATGCCCAGATGACTCCCATTTGTACCTTGACTCACATGCACACGGCAAAGCTGGCAGATTTCAACTGACTCATCATTTGCATCTTGGACAAAAAAATCCCAAACAAGGGATTGTGATCCCCTACTTTTAACATGTCCCTGAACCTACTTATTGGACTCCATTTTTTTAACCCCTGAAATGCGGGTGTGCTACATGATTTTTCAGGCTGGACACAACTGGACTCCAACTGACCACCATAACTACCTATGATTATTACTGGGTCATCATCATGATCATCATCAGCTGGAACCACTAAATCACAACTTTTTTGAGGAGGGGGGATTTAATGCCAACAGACCCAGACACAGCCACCTTGACTTTTTTTTTCTCTGGTTCCCAACAGGGGTCACTGACATCATTATCATATTCATCAACATCATCTGCATCCACATTTTCTGCTTGGATGCTGTCATGTGGACTACATATTACAGCCACAGCAACATCATCATCATCATCACCTCCCGATATTTTTGCACCGCACAGTGAATCATTGGATGGCAAAGGCATGACCTCAACCATGGTGGAAGAAATGTGACATTGTGAGTTATTGTCGCCATGATCAGAATCATGTTCAATTACCATGGGGATGTTACTGGGGAGTATGACATCATCTACACTGTCACTCACAGCTTTAGACTCAACTATATTTTTTGAAACAGTTAACTGGTTAGAAGTGGAACTTGAGGCAGCAATACTCATGCCAGCAGAAACTGCACTAACACTACCAACTGGGACATCATCTCCTCCAACTATGAGTGAAGCTACAGATTGTGCTGTAAAAATCATTGATGGAGAAATTCCTTTACTCACATCAGCTATGCACTTCGGCGTACTACCATGCCCACAGACAATCTTGTCACTGGCAGTAGTGCCATGGCCAGAAACTGCATTGCTTGCACATCTCCTTGCAGGCATTTTGGGGGATTGCCAAGAAAATTGTAAACAAATTTAGATTTCTGAACTTTCAGTCTGGCCAGGTGGATGTGAAGCCCAAAAAAATAACTGTGGCTTGCAGATGGGAATTGGGCACTAAACAGATGCAAAGGCACAGATAGATTAAGATTGTACTGCACAATCAAGAAGAGATGCAAATGCAAAGTCACAACAACACCTTAACCACTGCTGCTCACAAGTCACAATCCAATATGGAAAAGGATACCTTTTGCCAGTTGGGGAGGGCAGTGTACTGCAGTAAGAGTCCAAAACCATGATACCACATAGAAACATAGAAACATAGATTTTGACAGCAGATAAGGACCACTTGGCCCACCCAGTCTGCCCATTTCCCTACCTATTTGATAAGCTGCAGATTCTAGTTAACCAACAGCCTACTTCCTGCAACCCCCCACTATAATTGCATTATGTCTGTCCCATGCATGTTTGAATTCCCCCACTGTTTTAGACCCAATGACCTCCTCAGGAAGGCGGTTCCATGTATCCACCACTCTCTCCATGAAAAAAAATTTCTCACATTACCCCTGAGCCATCCCCCCTCTATCTTTAAATTGTGCTCCCTTGTTCTTACACATCTCTTTTTCTGAAAGATGCTACCCTCCTGGACTTTGTTGATTCCCTTGAGGTACTTGAAAATTTCTATCATGTCCCCCCATCCCTCCTTTCATTAAGAATATACATATTAAGCTCTCTCAATCTCTCTTCATATAGTTTCTGATGCAGACCCTGCACTATTTTAGTTGCCTTCCTCTGGACTGCTTCCATCCTGTCTATGTCCTTGCGTAGATGAGGTCTCCAAAACTGCACACAGTACTCCAGATGGGGTCTCACCAACTGTCTGTAGGAGATAACCACTTCCTTTTTGTGATGCCTTTCTGCATCCCAGTATCCCCTGGCTCTCCTTACTGACTTTTCACATTGCTTACCCACCTTTAGGTCATCTGATATGACTACACCCATGTCCCTTTCCATTTTTGTTGTTGTTAGTACCTCCCCTGCTATTGTGTACTCTTCTCCTGGGTTTTTGTTTCCCAGGTGCATTACTTTGCACTTCTTTGCATTGAATCTAAGTTGCCATATGTTTGACCATTCCTCCAACCTTGCCAAGTCCCTTCTCATCTTTTCTACCCCCTCTTGTGAGTCAACTCTGTTACACATATTTGCGTCATCTGCAAAGAGGCATACCTTTCCCTCCAGACCCTCTGCAATGTCACTTATAAAGATGTTAAAGAGGACTGGACCCAGTACTGAGCCCTGAGGTACTCCGCTAGTAACCCCCCTTCTTCAAAATGTGTTCCATTCACTATTACCTTCTGTGTCCTGTTGTGCAGCCAGTTTGCTACCCAGGCTACCACCCTGGGACCCACTCCCAGGCTGGCTAACTTGATTATTAATCTTGTGCGGGACTGTGTCAAATGCCTTGCTAAAGTCTAGGTAGGCCATATCCACAGCCCTCCCTGGTCTATTACTTTGGTCACCCAGTCAAAGAAATCAATTAGATTCATCTGACATGACCTTCCTGCTGTAAACCGCTGGCCTCTAGGTACTCAACAATTCTTTCTTTTCAGAAGCGATTCCATCATTTTCCCTACCACTGAGGTCAAACTTACAGGTCTGTAGTTTCCTGCTTCTGCCTTGCTCCCACTTTTTGTGAAGGGGAATCACATCTGCCCTCCTCCAGTCCTCAGGTACCACCCCATCCTGCCATGATTTGTTAAAAAGCCTGGTCAGTGGTATCACTAGGTCCTCTCTCAGTTCTTTTAGGATTCTGGGGTGAATCCCGTCAGGCCCCATTGCTTTGTCTACCTTGAGTTTTAGGAGTTCTTTCAGGACTATTTCTTCTGTGAATGGACTGGTGTCAACCCCCCTACCTAGAGTGCTTCTATTGTCTGGTTTAGGTAACTCCTCCTCATCTTCTTTTGTGAATACTGAGCAAAAGTATTCATTCAGAATCTCTGCCTTTTCACTGTCTCCCTCTGCCCACCTCCCCTCTCCTTTATTAATCTTCACTATCCCTCCCTTAACCTTTCTATGCTCCCTAATGTACCTATAAAAGGTTTTATCCCCCTTCTTAACTGAGTTGCTATTTTTTCCTCGGTTTGGGCCTTTGCTATTCTGACTGCCTTCCCCACTTCTTTCTGCTTTAATTGATACAGTTCCTGTCATGCTCCTTCTGTGATTCCTTATACTTTTGAATGCAGCCTTTTTCTCCTTAACCTTCCCTGCCACCTCTTTTGAGAACCATAGTGGTTTTTTACTCCACTTTGTTTTCTTTATTTGTTTCACACAAAGGCTTGTTGCCTCTATGATGGCAGTTTTGATTTTTCTCCATTGTTCTTCCATCCCCTCCTTTTTGACCATTTGCTAGTGCATTCTTCAGGTATTCACCCATTTTGCCAAAGTCAGCCCTTCTAAAGTCCAGTATCTTTGTTTTTGTATGGCTTATCTCCATGGTTGTGCTAAGTGTGAAGCACACTGTGCAGTGGTCACTTGTTCCCAGATGTCTACTGACTTCTAAATTTGTGATCCTCTCTCCATTTGAGAGTACCAGGTCTAGTATTGCTCCCTTCCCAGTGGGTTCCAGCACTAGCTGTCTAAGGCCTTCCCCCTGCAGGGCATCGAGAATGACCCGGCTCTTGGATGTGGCTGCAGTACATGTCATCCAGTTAACATCTGGCATATTCAAGTCCCCCATCAACAGTATCTCCCCTTTTTCAGCCATTTTGAGAATGTCCTCTATCATTTTCTTGTCCATTTCCTCCCCTTGAGATGGGGGTCTGTATACAACCTCTGTGCAGATTGTGATGCCATTCCCTGCCTCCAAGGTGACTCAGAGTGCCTCTTGTCCTCCCCCTTTACTTTTTAGTTCTGTAGCTTTGATCCCTTACCTTATGTATAGAGCTACTCCTCCTCCTCTTTTACCTTCCCTGTCCCTTCTGTAGATTGTGTACCCTGGTATGTTGACATCCCAGTCATGGTTCTCTGTGTACCATGTTTCCATGACTGCCACAATATCTAACTGTTCATATTCCATCAGGGCTGCTAGCTCAGGAAGCTTGTTTCCCAGACTACGGGCATTGGTACTCATTGCCCTCCATTTAATGTTGGCTTTATTCTTTTTCCCCCATCCCTGCTCTTATTGCCCTTGTCTATTTTTCCATTTACCCCTGTCCTGCCCTGTGCTGAGTTCTGTACCTCAGTGTTTACCTTACTACCTGCCATGTTTTGTGGGGGGAGGCTTGAAATTTCCTGCCTTTTATCAGCACCTCCCCCCTTGGCTAGTTTAAAAGCTTGCCAAGGAAGCATTTAAACCTGTCACCTAGGAGCTTGGTTCCCTTCATGGACAGATGCAGACCTTTATCTCTCCAGGTGGACCCCCAGTTCCCAATGAAGCCAAAGCCCTGTGCTCTGCACCAGTTTTGCAACCATTCATTAAACTGCATGGTGTGCAGTACCCTAGCCTCACTCCTGCCATGGACTGACAGCACCTCTGAGAAGGTTACCGTGCTTGATACCTATCTGAGGCCCCTCCCCAACTCCACAAATTCATTCTGCACTGCACTGATCCCATGCCTAGCTAGGTTATTTGTCCCAAGGTGGACAATGATATCTAGTTCCCTCTCCTGTGATGCTGTTTCTGCAATCCTGAGGATTCGCTTCCTGTCCCTCCAAGCCATGGCACTAGGCAGGCACCTTACTTCCTTCCTTCTCCTCTCCCTTCCCTAGTTTTACCCCCCCCAACAATTGAGTCCCCTATCAGAAGCTGTTTCCTTCCCCTGTGGTGTCCCTTGCCACCCTTTTGTGGGTCTCCCTTGTGGATGTCCTCAGCATTCTTCTGGGTCTCCACTGAGGGTGCCATCATAGCGGAACCTTGCTCTGCCAGAATGGCATATGATTTGTGTAGAGGTACAATTTGGGGGCTTCACCTCTGGTCTACCACCCACACCCTCCAAGAACCCACTGTGGTCCAACTGCTCTTCATACTTGGCAACTTTTGAGGCAGTGGTTGTGGCAGTGGTGCTCTTTGGGTGGGGGAGGCCTCCTTAGTCCTTGTTAGTTCAGCCTGGAGGTGGGCAACCTCCTCCCTCAGAGCTGACAGTTGCCTGCAAATAGGACAGCAATGCAGTTTCCAGAATGTCTCCCAGAAAACTGCTGCCCCACAGCCAGTGCATTGAACCACTCCCCATATGTCCCTCTCCCTTATAATATACAATATGTAATATATATTTTTTTTATTATTATTTATGATGTGTACCTACCCTTTATGCACTGTGCTGGGTTATTAATATGACAGTTCTGCCCCAAGACCTGTTGAGGAAGCGATGTCAGAACTGTGGCTACAAAGGAAATGCCACACCTGGGGGGTGGGATATGGGGACGGGTGGGTGTGTGGGTAGTCCACAGCCACTGGTGACTGTTAGAAGCAATCAAATACACAACTGCTCCACTACCCTGGTGAGTACTGCCCTTTATAGTAATTCAACTAACACCACAATTTACTAGACCACTGCTCCTACACAAACCACTCTACTGAGTCCAGGGATAAAAATGAACTCACTCCTCAGCCAGCAGGACACTTTTAAAATGTTGCAAAAATATCCTTCCAAATCCTAGGTCTCGACCCCAGCAATGAAGCAAATTCAGTTGTATCTCACGCCCTCTGGTTATAAAATTACTACACTTTTAATGAAATCCTGCAATTTTCTGCTTAATGCCACTAAGTAAAAAAACTGAAACTTTTTGTAGAAAGCATAGCTCCCCTTTTTAAGTCCCCAACAATAGTATGCCTTACCAGGTTTCCAAGTCCTAAATGGAGTTATAGTTTACAATCCACAAAGCAGTACAAAATCATGCAGCTGCGATGGATAGCAGGTTTACTCTGCTGCAATTACTGTGGCACAATAAAAGATGTCTGTGATTTGATGGCACGCGTCACACACCCACTCATACACACACACTACAAGTAATGCGGGACACATTGAAAACTTCAGTAATATAACCAAATATTTTCAAAAAACTAAAATTATGCATTGCTGCACCACAAAAATCAGCAAAAAAATTTCAAGAATTACTGAAAATATTACTGTGTGTACATTGACACAGTTATACAACAAAAATATAACCAAAACCCAGAGACAGCCTTTTTCTCCCAGTTAACCTACCTATACCACACAAAGCACACTTCAAGTGTCTGTCAGTACACAGACTGAATGTTTGAAATTAACATTCAAAATCCACACACAAACAATAAACATGCGATGATATGAGAACAAGAGGTTTCCTACAATCGATGTACTACGTTTTGAGCAAAAAAATTGCTCAAAAAGGCCTTTTTAACAGCTTTTATAGGGTTTGAATCACAGAGCTCTAACAGAAAACTGTCTCCAGCTACCACTACACATACACTACACAGAACTGAGGCTGTGCAGAACAATCTAGAGCCATGTGACCTACAATCCCATGAATCACTGCAAAATTTATCATGAAGCTCAATAACAAGGTGAGGCGATGTGGAGTACATTGATTTCAATGTACAGTACTTCACATTACATTTGGCACAGAGGTGGTTGGTGGAAGGCGGAGTAACACGAAGTAGATTAAAATCAATGACTTTGCATTCCTCATTATGACGCAAAGTACTCCACTTCGCATTGTGGAATACTTCACGGATTCACCACTACTCAGCGAATTGCTTCGCAGAGCGAATTTCAGCCATTTTGCCCACCTCTATGGGAAGAACTACATGTGTTTCCATTGGTATGTGTGCTACAGTTCATCTGTGCAGCTGAGAAGAGGGGGGACAAGAAAATTAAACAGTATATCAGTGGCTATAAGCATGCCACATGCGTGCAGATGTATGCAGATTTGTATTGATGTGCAAGCGAGCCATATGTATGCAGTCAGTATAGCTTAGTGGTTAAAGGCACTGAACTGCAAACCAGGAGACCTAAAGACCTGGGTTTAAATCTCATCACCCTCTCCACTTGCATACTATGTGATCCTAAGCAAGTCACTTAACTTTTATGTGTACTGTCATCAGTGACCACTTGCTTTTTGCACGCATACCACATGCATGCAGTCTGTTCCAATTTAACATAAAAAGTATGTTTTCCACACTTGCTTGCTGCACACATGCCACATGCATGCAATCGGTTCCAATTTAAAATTTAAATCATGCTTGCAGCTCACATATCACATGGGTGGTTTTATGTGCGCAGCATGAAAATATTTCATATAATTATTTCTGTAAGGGTATCACTCACTGTGATTCAATAATGTTTGAATGTATAAAGTCTATTTTGTTATGCCTCTATGTAATAAAACCTGGGTCAGTCCTGATAAAGGCACACTTTGTCTCAGAGGGCCTAGCCAGTCAACAAAATTCAATCAATTAATCAATCAATCAATCAATCAATAAATGAATAAATAATTTAAAATAGAGTAAGAAAAAAACATAATTTTCAGTGTACTGTAGCTTTCTTTATTTGAGGTGTGTACTGCACTCTGTTTGTAAGTCCATAATGGATCACCTTACTAGCAGCACCCCTGTAAAATATAACAATTATATTGAAACCTCATTAAACACAACCAGTGATCCTATGTTTGAGGATGACATATTTCAAATTATTTAAATCTTTTAATGCCTCTTATTAACCCTTGAGGCTTACAAGTATTATTCCTTGTATCATCTATCATTGTTTTTAGGATGCTTGTCCTGAATTGAAATTGTGGAAGATTATCATGCATATCATGGCACACTTGTCTTACCTGTAACAGGGGTGATCAAGTTACCAGCACGATCAATCTCAGGAGTACCTTCTAGTCCCTCTCCCTGCCAATCTTACTTGACAGACGAGGGGGTCACATTGGAAGATGTACATCTGCTGCTGCTGTGCTGCTGGGTTAGAGAACAGTAACTATTCCTAGTCTTGTTCTTCACCATATGTTTCATAAAGCTCCTGATTTTTCATTTTGTGATGTTGGAGTATCACAATCTTTTTTTTTTTTGCGTAACTGATTTTCTGCTTTTGACTCAGCAGAGGTTGATTGCTCCATAGGACTAATTTAAAGGGGCTAATGAAAAGCACACAAATACAGGACTTTCAAGTACAGAAAAAATCTACAAGTGACTGTAGTATTTTTTTATTCATTACTAAAGAGGAATAAAGGTTCACCAAGCAGAAACAATTTCTTATACTCTTAAAAAAAAGTCTTCTGATAGCTCTGCTGTAACTTAGGATTTATTCAAACTTTTGGTTGCTGACTGTTGTATGGCTTTGTAGCAATCATACCCTTTTAAATGAGCTAAGAATCTAAATTTTATGAGTGGGCAGATGACCTCTTCCTTGATTTTCCATCCTGCTGGAGCTCTGATATACCCTTCTGTGCCTGCTGCTCTCCCACAGCCCTAGACTATTTACCCACAAGGCAATATCTCCTCTTTATGCTCCTCTTGTAGTCCCCAAGATGTGTGATGCTTTGTGCTCCTGCTCTTTGTAACAACATGCTTCACAGTCCCCCACAGCTTGATTATTTCTATTCCTAACCTGTAACACAGTCCATCCATTCGCTTACTTTTAACTGGAATGCAAACATTATGAGAGCCCCCACACACTGCAAGGCTAGTTACTGCAGCAAAGTGGACCCACTGTTACTATCTCTAGGCCCCTTTCCTCTGGAGCATCCCACATGCCATCCCGTAACAGTAGTTCTCTTGTTGGTGCTGCAACCCCTTAATCAGTCACTGTAGTCACTCTTGATGCAGCATTGCTGGTCTGAAATGTAAGTCATGGAAGCTGTGAGTGGTGGAGGGACTAGAGATAGCAATCAGCACTGTTGGTATTTGTGAGCTGTGGGTGGGTGGGGGGACGTTGCAGTGCGTAAATCCACAGAATGGCATTTTTGGGGGGCACAGGGCCTAAACGAATCTCCTGTCATCATTGGGCAGGAGGTGGGGGAGATGGTAAGAGAGGGATTTTTGATCAGATAAGACAGATGGAAGTGTGGAGACAGACAGAGAGAGAGACATCTGAAAAAAAAAGTGGTGCAGCTATCGTGTGCATACCAATGATGTGATGAGATTCTACTATGGAGTCAGAAGATAATCTCTACCGGTTACATACTTATGGACCCTGCTTTCTCTCTCTCTCTCTCTCTCTCTCGTTTGTTAGCAATAAGTCAACATAGCTTTCACTATGCCATTGTAAAAAGGAAAAGACTGAATTAGTTTTTTTAATAGCACTTGAAAAGCCAATTTTTTTTATGCATTTCATTAGCCACTTTAAATGAGTACTCTGGAGCAGTCAGCTTCTGCAGAGTTAAAAGCAGAATATCTGTTATGGAAAATAAAAGTATAGGCAGTAGAAGATACTATACGGTATAGAATACATTTTAGGAAAAATGGTGTAGTTAGTGTGGTCTTACTCAGTGTTAAAATTTTTCATTACTGTATGTCAGCGTATCATTCTCTCAGCTTGATTTTATCCAGTATGTTTAAAGAATTCAATCTTTAATTGTTTTACCACAAAGTAGCATATGGAGTTTGACAAATTACAGCAGTTCATACTGACACTGGTTCTGACTCTGTACATTTACTAGTAGCAATGATTTATTAATTTCCTTCAAGAAGTGGCCCTACCTGGCTTGGCCTCCTCATATCAATCTGTGCTGGACCTGGAGCTTTGGAATGAGGGGTATTTGGGCCTCTGAAGATGGACCTTTTTGAGACAAAGAAGGTTAACAGGGAAAACGATATTAAAGTCAGTCAGTGCAAATGGAAAATGAGCCTGCAATGCTAGTGTCTGCATTCTTGTCCTGAGACCATCAAGTAAAGAGAGCCAGAAGGAGTGTGAGGGACTAAAGTCTCAAGGGAGTGAGTGGAATGGGACTGGGGGGTAGAGTGTGGAATGGGGTCTGAGCCTGAGCCCCCATAACATCTGTTATCCACAATCTTGTCCCAGGATTGGCAAAGATAATGAAGTGAGGAGGGGGTGACTCTAAGTGAAACAGAGTCAGGGAGACAGAGACCATTTTTTTTAAATTATGAGCTGAGCATGAAACCCGAATGATTCTCTCTTTAACTGGTAGGAGCCAGGATTGGCGAAAGGAAAGAATAGAAGAGAGTAACAGAAACTTTTTTTTCTGCACAGCACTTTGAACAGACAGTAAAAGAATGATTGGTGGTAGGAATAAGGAGGTTGCCCACTCAATGCCAGAGAGTACAACTGGGATAAAAAAAAGGAACTAGAATAGATGTTTTTGGCCAGTGGGAGAGCTGCAGAGTGGAGAGGAAATTATGTTTGTTAAAATCTATGCATTCAAAACTCATCATCAGCTCACCCTTGGCGTTTTGACTGGTGCTATCCCAGGAGATCTGAGATGGAGGAAGACACTCATGAGCCTCTCAGTGTTGAATAAAGTCAAAGAGGAAAGCTGCAGATCCAATGTCTGACAGCACAAAAGGAGTCTCCATCACCAGTGATATCTGCATTCTTGTCCTGGATCCAGCAAAGGAATGGAGTAGAGGGGGCAAGTGAGGGGAACAGAGTGAGGGAAGCATGAAGCGAATAGAGTCAGGTGGAGGAACAGAGTTGGAGGGAAGGGGAATGGAGATCATATTTTTTTTCCTTAAATATTAGATTGGCATAAAGCCTGGAGGAGTCTCATGCTTGTTGGCAGGAGTTGGGAGCAGCAAGGGTAATAGAACAGAGTGGGAGGAGAGTAACAGAGACCTGTTTTTTTTTTTTTACCAAGAACAGAGATTAAATGTTTGAAAGTTGGTGAAGGTAGGATTGGGAGGGCTGAGCACACATTACCAGTGAAACCTGGATCAGGCAGGAGGGTGGATGCTGCTTTGCTCTCTGATGGGGGCAATGGTAACTGATGCAGCTGCAGTGTGATGACTGTGGCTGCATCCTTTCATATGTGAGAAGTTTCTGCCCATCAGCCAGGAAACCAGTGCCAATAGCAGCTTGGTCAGGCTTGGTTGTGCAGATGCACACTTCCTACAGGTTCAAGACATTAGGACATTAGGGTTGGAGTTTGTTGAATTGAAAATTATACAAATTAAGGTCATTTCAATGGTTAACAGTAGCAGTACCAGGCAAACTAGTTGGGAAAACATGTCAGAGAACTTTTTACACATTTTTTATTTGCAATACTGTATAAGTATTGTTAAAGTGTGTTACAGTCTCACAGCTCATAGAGAGACAGATTTTTTCAAATAATCCACCACAACATTGTTCTTGTTAATTTCTTGTATCCAGGAAAATATGTTCGTAATAAATCAGGGCAGAAGAACATTGGTGTAAGTAGAAATTAATTTAGATTAAAATGTTCTTAGAGTGGAATGTTCCTTTGAAGTCCTGCCTGGGTTCTACTTTAGAAATGGAAAATGTCTGTCCATCCCCAGTCAGACTGATCCACCCTCTCTATCTTTTATGATAGAGTTGATGCATGTTGGAGGAGCAATATGTGGTGAGTATAACACTGTGACCACCTGTGCTATACATACCTTGTGAATAAAGCAAGGTCTTCAGTTTGCAATCTAACAATCCAACATTTGTCATGAGCACAAAAAATTAATTACCAAAAAAACAAAAGTTTTACATTGGCCAGCAGCTTTTCCAGGAGTCCACTATTTGCTTTCTTTGTTAGTGACCAAATTTCAGAAAGAAAAGAGAAACAAATTAAACCCTCCCCAAAGTCCCAAACTTCCTTCCCTCATGTTTTCAAGCTGTGTTTGTATAACACACAGCACTCTACAGCATTTATTAGTTTAGGCTTGATCTATCCCTAGTGGTGACAAGTTGACAACTTGCAGCAGATTTGTTTCTACCCTCAGACCCTGCCATTTTTGGAAATGAGGAGGGAAATAACTTCCTTCCTTCCTTCCTTCCTTCCTTCCTTCCTTCCTTCCTTCCTTCCTTCCTTCCTTCCTTCCTTCCTTCCTTCTTTTTCCTTCCTCCTCCCTCTTTTTATAGGTACAACTGTATTTGATGTTGTGTGTGTATGTAATGGGAGTGAAGATCACCCCCCCTTTTATTAGAACACCACTTTGTATTCTCCAATTGTAGAAATTTTCCCCAGCACAGATTCATCTCAACAGTTCTTTTCTGTTGTGTGGTATCACTTCTGAATGCTTCCGCTGTGTAAATTGCCTGATTGCATGGTGATTTGGGGAATTATATACAGATAAATAAATGGAACAGTGTTGGTGCCTCACATGGAGATAAAACAGCTGTCAATAATCACTGGCTCAGAACTCAAAAGGCTCCTTTCACCCCTTCCCATTCCCAAGCCATCAAATTACAGTTGCACATACCTAGTCAGAGATATGGATCATTTTTATTTCTCTTCTTTTAAAAGCAACCTTATTTCAAAGAAATAGTGTTAAGGTAAACCAAGAGTTCTGCCATATGAACAGACCTCCCACCTGAACTGCAGTAATGGAGAGCAGAATGGGATAGAACTAGAGATTCCTTGTGCTGACATGGGGATCAGAGGAAGGGCAGCTCAGCAACTTGTACTGGCCCAGGCTGAGTTTCTAGGTGATATCACTGGCTGGCACTGGTCTGGATTCATTTCTCAACAAGATGACATCAGTGACCATTTCCATTCCTCTGTGGCATAACCGCATGGAGGCTCCACTCCTATTTCCCTCTGGGGCAAGTATGGTTGGTATTGGTCCAGCTGCCGACTTCAGGATATCAATGCATGGTGTTGATCCTGTCCCTCTTCCAGGATAACAGCTGCACAAGCTACTGCTGAGACTTGTAAGGGTCCCCTTCACTTCTTGGATAACAGCAGCAGCAGCCTGTACTGTTTCTGATCCCTCTTCAGGATGACAGCTGTAGCCAGTACTGATTCAGCTCCCCCTCTAAGATGACAGATGCACTCGGTACTGCTGCAACCAGTAATGGTGCCCTTCCCCTCAAGGATAACAGTTGTGGCAGGTACTGATTCAGCAGTGGTTGGAACTGGTTCAGAACTCCTTCAGGATGATAGCTGCTGCTGGGGTTAGGGATGGGCTACCTGTCAGGTAGCTGAAGCTGGAAGGGCAGGAATCTGTGATTTTTCCCAGTGAGGTAGTTCAGGTAATTTATTACCCTACCCAACACAACAGTGTACTTCACAGGTCAGGTACTGTTGACACAGGTAACTGGTTTAGGCTCATTTAGGAATAACATTACAGATGTCCCAACACTAAGTTAATTGAATCACCACAAGGACTAAAGGTGAAGTGGAATGGGAGCAAGAAAATGTAAGGCTCAAATACACCACCTTAAGATCACTAGTAAAATGACAGAGTGGGATAAAAGTACTGTAATGTTGGACATCCTTTATGGAAAATAATAAGGGTGTTTGTATGTACACATACGAAAACAAAAATAAAAACATACAAATTCAAAATAAGAATGAAGGATAATGTAGTCTGTAAATGTAACAATCACACAGGAGTGTGGTGTGCATATTTATGGAACACATACAAACAGAGGTGAGAAAGAAGTAAGTGCCTCAGCTGGGACTTGAAACCTGGCCGCCTGGAATACCATTCCGATTGCACTAACCAGCTGCGCCACTGAGACAACTGGAACCTGGGCTGTCCCTGAGCACATTATTCTTTCTTTTGTTGAGAAAGAGTAATGTGCTTGTGGACAGCCAAGGTTCCAGTTGTCTCAGTGGAGCAGCTGGTTAGCGCAATTAGAACAGTATTCCAGACAGCCTGGATTCAAGTTCCAGCTGAGACACTTACTTCTTTCTCACCTCTGTTTGTCTGTAAATGTAGTTTGCCCAGATGGTGATTAGAAGCTTAATGAAGTATAAATAACAAATTTTAGAAAATCGGATCCATACTGAATTTAAAGGCACACTGCATTAAATCAAGAAACAGAGAACTTTGTGGTCAAGGGGGCTTTCTAGTCTTAAATAAAGTTTATAAATAATAGCTAACAACACTTTACCAAAGATGTCATCTAGAATGTTTTTAAAAAAATAATCACTGCGTCACATTTTGTATATCCACTACGTATATTTTAACAGGGAGCGTACTTTAGAGGTGGTGACTGGTGGCATTACAGGCAATGTTGAAGGTAGAAACCATGGAAACCAAATGTATATAAATAACTACATTGGAGTAAATGGTAACTAAGCTCTGATGAGGACATGTTTATATCAGAAATGTCAGCACTGGACCGTGGTTGAAACCATGTTAGAAAAGCCCAGGATGCTGTAAAAATGGAAACTGTTAAATGGGTAAAAAGCAACAGCAAACAACCGCCTTCAGTCTTGACAGAATGAATAAAGAAAGTCTTAAAAAACACTAGAGAATTAATGGAGAAGCCAGATGTCTGTAGATTTAGGCAATAGAGCCAGAAAAATTTACAAACCGAAACAGACAGGAATGGATGTAAACAGAGCCATGATGAGCCTGTAACATTAACGTAAGACTTTTCTGTTGTTCAGGTGCACGGAATGGGGCCAAGGTGCATGTAATACTGTATGTTTGTTCTTTACTGTTGTTCTTATTAAGTTAAAAGGTTTTGCACAACAGACATTGCCTCAAGTGTGTCCTTGAAAGACGAGTGCTGTCTACATGTTTTTTACCATCTAGGTGGTAAACATTCCCTTTGTTTGTATTTCATCACCCTAAGATTTGCACCTCAGGTGGCTCCATTGGAGGAAAAAGATAGTTAAAAACAGAAATAGTTATCTCTCACAATAAAGCACAGATAAAAACTTCGGGACTTTGTTGTCAACAAAACAGTGTACTTCGCAGGTCAGTTTCTGTTGACATGGGCAACTGGTCGAGTAACAGGTAATTTAAATTTTAAACTGGAATTACAGCAGCCTGTGGGGTCCTGGGACTTTCCAAAGTTATCATCAGGCATTACAGGCAGCTTGTGGGGTCCTGACATCAGAAAGGAGCACATAACACCAGCCTGACAATCTGACTGGTCAGTGCTGGTGTCTGTGCTCTGTGTCTGCTGTATGAGCACACAGATAGAAGGAGAGTTTCTTGGGAGAAATAGGAATCAGTGTTTGCTCTGCAGCCATGGTGGAAAAAAAATGTAAAACTTAAAAAAAAAATGCAAACAATAAGCACAAAGTTTAGTTCACAAAGCAACAAGGGTTGGTGACTGAATGTGGAATAATCGGGAGATCAAGTGCAGTGCTCATGACTTGGCAGAGAAGAAGAAAGTGGGGGGGGGACCCTCATTGCTGGCATCAGCTGTGAAAGCCATTTAGGCTGTGTTATACACTGTTAGGTGCCCTGTTTGTGATTTAGCTACTCTATGTGTCTCATCTCCGCAGTATAGCAAAAGGCATTTAGGCTATATTAAACACTGTCTGTTTAGTGTCCCAGTTATCTCTGTGACATAGCTTCAATGTGCATCTGCAGTATAGTGTGAAAGCCATTTAGGCTTTACTATAAACAGTCAGTTTCTGAGCCCTGTCTGTGACATAGCTACTCTGTGTCTCTCTGCGGCATAGTGAATGCCATTTAGGCTGTATTACACACTGTTAGATGCCCTGACCCCTGTCTGTAACATAGTTACCGTGTGTGTCTCTGCAGTATAGTGAAAGTCATTTAGGCTATATATTATTCACACACTGTCTGTTAGGTTCCCTGTGACCTGTCTGTGACATATAGCTGCTCTGTGTGTCTCTGCAGTATAGTGAAAGCCATTTAGGCTGTATTACATACTGTCTGTTAGGTGCCCCAAGCCCTGTCTGTGACATATCAACTCTGTGTGTCTCTGAGGTACAGGGAAAGCCATGTAGGCTGTATTACACACTGTTTGTTAGTTGTTCTAAGCCCTGCCTGTAACATAGTTACAGTACTCTGTGTCTCTCTGCAGTATCACAAAAGCCATTTAGGCTGTATTACACTGTCTGTTAGCCTATTAGGTACCCTGAGCCATGTCATTGCTACACTGTGTGTGATGTCTTTCTGTGGCATAGCAAAAGCCATGGCTGTGTTCACTATGTCTCCTATTTCCCAGACTAAGTCTACTAAAGGGAATAACGGTGCTGGTACACTTGCAACTGAAAATGATGTGTATAATATGAATCCTAGCACTAATGAAGAACATAGCAACAATGAAAACAATAACATCTCCAGGACTGGCACTAAATTTCCTCCTGAACAAAAAAGCATGTTACTAATGAAATGATAGTAGAGTTTTGGAAATAACTGACAGGAGTTACTTGTAGAGGTACTGAACATTTTACCACATGCGGTATGCCTGGAGACTTCCAGCTGCTGATGCAGCATGCAAGGAGGGGGAGGCATCCTCCTCAAATATAAGCTCAGATGCTGAGGCAGTGAATGCTGTTAAAAATGGTGGTGACAGCAGAGACTGGGAATGCGATAGCCAAGGCTATGTCCCACCTGATAATGACAGCACTTCCAGTTCTTCTGAATCTTGTGACAATGACGATAGTACTAGTTTTAATGAATGAACTGGAGAGGATGCTGCTATAGGGCATGAGAGGCAAGTGCAGAAAAAAAATCATACGCTAAGAAGATGATAATGAATGAAAAAAAAATCATGTGAACAAGGAAGTGGCAGTATAGGGTTTCCACCAGGTCCCTTGACTGTACAAGAAATAGTGCTAGGCACTGTAGTACAGAGCACAAAGGGTAAATCTTTAGTGTGGAACTGATTTTATCTTGACCCTGCAGACAACTCTCAGTCTGTATGCTGTCTGTGCAAAATGAGTGTCAGTCATGGTGGCAAAGTGGGACATTTTGGAACAGCAATAATGATATGACATGCAAAGACAAAACACCCAACTGAGTGGGGCAGGACAAGGGACAGTGTGGTTGGTATAGGTGGTAGTGGAGGTGGTGGTGATGGTGACAATAGTGAAAATTTACTGGCAGCAGTAAGTGATATTGAATTACTTGATGTATCCTTGCAGTCTTCCCAGACAAGCATAGATTGTTTTCTTCTGACACAATTAAGTACTGCAAAATGCCACAGTAGTACTCCACTTGAAAAAGGCGTGAAAAGTACAATCCCCTTAAATTAAAAGTATCTTGTCACTCTCATCAACTTTAAAAAACAACGTGTTGTGAGGACATTACAATTTACCCACAAGCATCTAGAGTGCCAGCTGTTAAACAGAGCCATTGCAGAGCTGTTGGCCGATTGTCAGCTCTGTTTTGCTTTTGTTGACCAGAAAGATTTCCTCAAGTTCATGAAGTGGGTTGGACCATGGTATGCTGTTCTCTGTCAAGCATACAGTGAAGCCCACCAGGATGAAGCTAAGAAATGCAGAATTCTGCAGTAGAGTTACTGCAGTAAACAATGCAATTTCAGTGGGAGTTAATCCCTTTTGTCAGCATTAAACCTGTCACACTGCACTGTATTTCTCAAAAAAGGCTGTTTCACAGTTGTATGACCTGGTGTGTCATGTGGTCACTAAACAGTTGAAACTCTCTGAGGTGAAGCTAGTTCACATAGCCATGGATATATGGACCAGCAACCAAACAGTTGATTACATGACTGTTACAGCTCATTTGGCAAGTTTTCACATGGGCAAATACAATGTCTTGTGTAGCCAACAACATGGCTTCAGCAAGAACCATTCCACCACTACTGCCCTCGAACTACTGACCGACCACATCCTCATAAACATGGAGCATGGTAACGCCACTGGCACAGTCTTTATAGACCTATCCAAAGCATTTGACATGGTCAACCATACCCTCCTCCTCTCCAAACTATGTTGCCTTGGCTGTTCCCAGGAGGTTACTTCCTGATTCAGGAGCTACCTCACTGATCATTCCAAATTCATGAGTATTGGCCCTGCCTGCTCCCCCACCCTGCCCATCTTGACAGGTGTCCCCAGGGCTCCATCCTTGGCCCCCTTCTATTCTCTTTATTTATTAACTCCCTTCCCTCAGGCAGTCTCAGATGCCACTCTCTCCTTTATGCTGATGATCTTGTACTTTTCTACAGCGATAAATCCCCTGCCTGCATTTCCTCTGTTCTAACTCAAAACTATGCTGCAGCCCACAGTTGGTTTGCTGATAACCTTCTCCTGGTTAATGGTAGAAAAACAAAATCTGTGCTGTTCGGATCCAAGCCCTTCCTGTCCAAATCCCAAACTCACCCCCCTCTCAACATCATCTCCCCTGATGGCCAAGCCCTTGAAGATGTCAATACTTTCAGATACCTAGGTGTTCTACTTGACCCATTCCTCTCTTTCTCTGAGCACATCAACTCATTATTTCAAAGGTTTCACCCAAAATTAGGTGCTGCCTACAGATTCCAACAATACCTGACCCTGGAGGCCCGACTTGCCATCATCAAGGGGAATCTACTCCCAATCTTGGACTACTGCTCCCCCATCTATGCTAAGACATCCACAACCCTTATGGCCAAGCTCTCTTCTTCCTACAGCAGTGCCTATCATTTCATCTTGCTGGCCCCTTTCACTACACACCACTGTATCCTTTACAATTGGTTAGGATGGCTTCCGCTGCATGGCTGCTTTGACCTTGCCCTTTGCTGCATGGTGGATTCCACCATCCATACTGGCCAGGAATCTCCTCTTGCAGTCCTCCTTAAGGTCTGAACTTTACACTGCAGTCTCCACTCAAACAGCATTCCTCCTCTGAATGTTCCCAGGGCATCCACCAATATGGGTGGTAGAGCCTTGTCAGTGGCAGCCCCTATGCTGTAGAATAAACTGCCTGCCAAGCTCCACTCCATTCACACCAACTGCCAATTCAAATCTTGCCTTAAAGATTGGCTCCTGGAGACTTTCTGCTGCCACTGCTTCCTGAGTAGTTCTTCATTTCCCTCCTGCCCTTACCACAAGAGATTCTTGCCTATGCAACTCCCTTTGTAAATCCTCCAATTCCCCTTCCTCTCACAACCCTTCCCCTCTCCTTCCCTCTATTAGCCCCACTTTATCCATTTAATGCTACTCCTGAGGAACATTGATTGTCTTCTATGCAACTTGCTGTATATCAATTTCATGTATATATATATTTCTCTTTATGTATATGCATATCAAATTTATGTACTATATCACCTCATATCATGTGGATTTATGTATTTTGCTACCTTATATCTTGTGTACTATTGTAACCTTTTATTATTTGTCAGACTGTCTACTGTTCTACTCATTGTTGTTTGTGTTTTACTCTGCGCCACTGTATGTGGCCCATGTCGTGCCTGAAAACGGTGCCTGGGATCAGTGCACCTACCCGGTTACCAAAGTCATAAATAAATAAGAAAATAATAATCTCTGTTCTGCCATAAGTAGTAGAAGAACAAATTGTATTCATTAATGTTAATGAATCGGCAACTCAATTGAGTTAAAACTCATTCCCAGTGAGATCTGTAGAAATTTCACATACATTACTTACATTACTTACGTTCCAAACACATTATCTAGATATGAAACTTACAGACATATATACATTAATTACACTCCAGACATATTATCTAAATGTAAAACATTCAGACCTACATCAGTTATACAAGTGAATAATAAACACTATTCCTAACTATACAAACATATACCTATAATAATATTGCATTAAGTTCCCATCTCCAAAAAATAATAGAATATCTTAGTTATTGCTACTTTCCCTTTATCTTCCCTGTCCCAAACCATTTCTTTATTTGAGACAATTTTCTTTTACCATCTTTTATTCTTAATTATACAGGTAATGTATTCCAGAGACAGGGTCCTCTACAGAAAAAATGGCCCCTACCCAAATTTGTATAACACTTTGGTGTCACATATTCTATTCCTCTTGCTGATCTAAGGCTTGGTTTAATCATTCTTTCCTGTAGACATTCTATAGTATAACTAGGTATTTTATTGGAAAAACATTTTTCCATATATAACAATACATGTAAAAACCTTCAATCCCCCAGCTTGTACCATCCTAAATTTTGGTATATATCCTCCCTGTGTGTCCTTCTTGGTGCCATAGTGATGTAGCATGCCATTTCATTATACGCAGCTTCAAATTTCCTCAGTAATGTGGAACTAGTCCCCATGTAAATTAAGTCCCCATAGTCTAATAGTGGAATCATAACATAATTTATCAACTGGTTTCTAATTGCGTATGTTGTACACTGTCTGATACGATATAAGGCTCCCATACGTCTGTTAATTTTCTTTACCATTTGTTCTATATGTATGTCCCACTTCAAGGAACAGTCAAAAGGAACCCCTAAGTATCTATGACTAGCTACTTGCTCTAAGACTTGATTATCAACAGTTTTAATTTGTAGTACTTTATCGTCCTGGTCCCTACTCATCTTTCTATGGAAATACATAATCTGGGATTTTTAGTAGGAAGCAGGCTGTATTATGTGTCACCACTTTTGAAGAAAACTACACTGCTGTGAAAATTTTGCAGGAGCTGCAAAATCAATTCCAGAAATGGCTTACTCCATATTCCTTATCTCCAGGGTTCATAGTATCAGATAATGGTACCAACATATTCAAGGCTGTTAGAGAAGACAACTACCAACACATACCTTGTTTTGCACATTGTTTAAATCTTCGAATCCATGGTTTCGTAAATGGAACAGAAATGTTGAAAACCTGTTAGGTCTTGTTAGGAAAATATGACGGCATTTCAGCAACTCTGTGAAAGCTCAAAAAATCCTGAAACGGCAGCAAAGGTCAAACAACTTACCACTGCATACATTAAAGCAGGAAGTTCCAGCCCGATGGATTTTAACATTTACATGTTTGAAAGGTTTCTAGAACAGAAAAAGCTGTACATGACTATACCATACAGAATCAAATAGGTAAAGTAGACATCATGCTCAGTTCCAACAGCTGGTCTCTGCTGGGTTTTATGTGATAACGGTGTGTCTTTAACTGTGCCAATCACATAGAGTGACTACAAAACTGCCCGACATCAAAGGGGCAAACAGTGTAAAACCGACTGCCACAAATATTGATGGCTGCTTACTACCACAAAAACTGGCACCTGAAATAACTATTTTCATAGTTCGGTGCAACAGTTACTGTATCTAACTTGTCAGCATTTTCTGACAGTCACTCTAAACTATGAGCGGTATTACTGAATTGCTCATATTGAGCCACTAAAAAATACTCACTCTTATCAATGTACACCCTCTGCTTGAATCTTTGGTCACCTTATTGGAGTCATTTGAGGCTGCCACATGTGACGTCAGTGCAGACAGTGCAACTCTGAGTCAAATTCTCCCTCAAATCAGATTTCTTCACATTTTCCTTAACCACATAAAGAAAGATTTTCAGTCAAAAAAAGACACCACTGTTATTATGCTGGCAGATGTCTTCAGTATCAGACTGTTGGCTGATCAGAGAATAAATGCCATATTTAAGAATGACACCTGTGTGCTGGTTACATTGCTAAATCCCCACTTCAAGTGGAACATTGAAGCCATCCTTCCTGAAGGGGAAGACATTAAGTATTGGAGAGATCTTCTGCTAACCAAATGTGACCTTGCCCTACAAACACCATTAACTGATGTACTGCAGTCAAACCCTGCCAAACTATCACAGTGCACCTCTGGCACAGATAACAACACATCTGTAAATTCTTCACAGTCAGCAGTGTCGTCAGTGAGAGAAAGGATGTGTACAGCTACTTCTCGGGCATCCTAAGTTCAGGGTCAGAAAGGCAAATCACTTTTGAGTCACCTGCAACAACTTGGATTGGTATCCTGTAAAGAAAGTGCAGCAGGTTCATCTGCCAGACTGGTAACTGGCTCATGCAGCACAATGATCATGGAGTACTTTGCAGACCATACTGTGATTGGACTCGAGGAAAATCCATTATTCTATTGGAAATAAAAGAAAACAATATGGCCAGATTTAGCAAATCTTGCAGTAATATACCTCAGTTGTCAACCTTCAAACGTATATTCAGAATGTACACTTAGTGCAGCTGGAGGAATAGTCACTGACTACAGAACACTGCTAAGTCCTGCAAATGTGAAATGGATTACATTTCTCCAAATGAATGCTGACAATTTCCCAATTGTCACAAACACTGATTTATGCATGTTTGACCCTGAAAATGAACAACAGCCTGCAAACAATGATACTGAATATGACGACTAGGTTGTGTACGAAATGAATGGAGCCATAACCACTGCCACCAGGTCAGCCACATGTGCCACACTAGTACTACTCTAAGACTTCTTTTGTCAGTCACCAGTTTATACTACGTAAGTTTGATTGATGCCCATCATGGGTTGAATTTTTATGTTGGCTGCACTTGCGCACCCAGGGTAGGATATTCAGACTGCGCCAGGCAGGGGTGCAAGCCTGGAGGCAGCTCATCTGGGCTGTGCCAGGGCAGGGACCAGGTGATAATCAATGGTGCTGCACCATGGCTCAGCACCATTGAATATGGCACTGAGGGTGCATGCACTGCGCATGGTGAAGTGGCACTGCACCAGCACAAGTGGAAGGAGGGAGCCAGGGGATGCACCAGCGGAAGTGCAGTTGCACTAGATGTATCAACCATGATATTCAGCAATGGGCATGCAAATGAAGCCATTATGCATGCAAGGTGCAAAAGGGACCATTTGTATGTCATTATGTCTCCATTTGCATGTGGTGCGCCGAACCCCAGTGACTTGCACCTGGCACCCTGCCAGGCTGCAGCCATCAGGGACCGACACCCCCCTGCTCCTCAGCGGATTCAGCACCCGAATGCCCGTTCGCAGGCAAGTGTATATGTAAGTCCTGGTGGTCCAGTGGACCATAACCCTTCGCCAGATCGTGGGCATAGGTTATATATGATGTATGTTTCTCGCATAATCTGTGCATTTGTCCAGACGTGGAGCCTTTGCAAAGGAGTCTCTGACTCAAAGGTTGTAATTCCGAAACTTTAATAAATAAAATAAATATATCTCCCTGGTGGTCCAGTGTACCGCTATCCCCTGCCCGATTGTGGGCATATGTACAGTCACTTCCTGGTGGTCCAGTGGACCGCTCTCTATAGCCCGAACATGGGCATACGCACTAAGTATCCCTGGTGGTCCAGTGGACCACTTTTCAATGCCTGATCATGGGCATATGTGTATGGTAACCCTGGTGGTCCAGTAGAACCCCCCAGTGCCTGATCGCAGGCGGAATCCCCGTAGCAAAACCCTGGTGGTCCAGTGGTACGCCCCTTTCCACCCACCCACTGAGGCCCCCACCACCTGCACCCCCCAGGTCAATGGCAGGCAGCATCTCCCTGCCCACAAGCCACCTGGGCACCCACCAACTGACAGCATACAGTAGGGCTGTATGCCTATTGGTCCACTGCGTGGGCCAATGGGCATGCAGCCCATACTGTACTACACAGTACTGAGTCAGAACTATATAGTACAGTATGGGCTGCATGCCCACTGGCCCATGCAGTGGACCAGTACGCATACAGCCCTACTGCGTGCTATCAGTTGGCGGGTGGCTTGCTGGTGGGGAGCTGCCACCCACCACTGACTGGGGGGGTGCAGTGCGTGGGGCCTCAGTGGGCGGGTGGGAGGGGGTCCATTGACCACCAGGGTTAACATACACATATGCCTGTGATTGGGTGTTGGAAAGTGGTCCACTGGACCACCAGGGAAACTTAGTGCTTATGCCCGTATTTGTTATGGAGAGTGGTCCACTGGACCACCAGGGATATTTCAACTTATGCCCATGATCAGGCTATAGAGAGCAGTCCACTGGACCACAAGGGACATTTGACTCATATGCCCACGATTGGGCAGTGGGGGTCGGTCCACTGGACCACCAGGGAGATAGTTTACTTATGCCCATGATCAGGCTATGGAGTGAGGGTGCACAAAGCTTCCTGGGCAGGGGTTTGGGACAGTATTTTGTGAGGTTGGGTGGCCACCCATGGCAGGCAGCTGCTGTGTTGCACCCCTGCAATATGGCAGCCCACCTGTGGGTGTCCCCGACATGTTCCCTGTTTAAACAGGCACAACTCTGTGCCTCCCTGAGTGGCACAAGGCAGGGTTGTGCCTGCATATGTGCCACATATCCCAGGCTGAATATCTGGATGTGTTGCATATGCATGGGCATGCCCCCCGCACTTGCGCCGCATACATTACTGGTGCACCCTGGCACATCGGGGGTTGTGCAGCGCAACCCTCCCCTTTGAATATCGTGCCGTGGCACATTGGTGGGTTGCACATGGCACAACCCTGTTGCACCATGTGCAGCTCCTTTGAATATCGCACCCCCAATGTTTTGAGGCAAGAGTAGGGGATTTCAAGGGGGTATCACTGCCAAGCCCATTGCAATTCACTAAAGCAAGGACTCAAAAGTCTACACCAATGACCAAGGATTGTGGTCCTGACATCACTCTCTGCTTGGTGGGCTGAAACTTTGTGTATTTCAAAGGACTGAAGCCACTCCAATCAGAGAGGGCTTTGATTCTTTGATTTGCATGAAGCAGTCAGCAAACAGTGGCTTTCAAAGGAGCCTGCCAGTCTTTAGTCTTGTAAAAAAAAAACACATTCATCGATGTCTGCTTCTGCCCATTTGTAATTGTCCCCCCCACCAACTCTCCCTCTCAGCACACAGCACCCCACCCCCTAAAACATAACACTGACACTTCGGTGCACAATTCCCCTGTGTCCCCACCTAACAGTTTTCTATTTTATTTACATATTGCCTGTATCAAACAAAAACATCCCTCAATGTCTGTAGCTGGTACCCCTGTAACTGTTCCCCCCACCCGACCCTCCTTCTGAGCAGCATCCCCCAACAAACATAACAATACTGGGGGTGCCCAATCCTCCAATGTCATCCCTCATAGTTTTTTTTTTCTTTTTTAATTTTATTTATATTGATTGCCTGTAACAAAGAAAACCATTCCTTGATGTCTGTTACAGGTGCCCCGTAACTGTTTCACCCACCCAACCCTCCTTCTCAGCTCTCACCACCCCCCCATAAATGTAACACTGACACTGGGGTGCCCAATCTCCCAGTGTCATCACCTGAAATATAGAAAACCGTCCCTCGTTGTTTTATTGTTGTTTGTTTTTTTAATTACACTGTAAAACAGAAAACCATCCATGGTTGTCTGTTGCACTGTTACATTTTACCCAGTAGGAGTCCAATGCAGTGATCTTCTCTGGACCACAGAGACATCATCACTCTTCAAAGCTGGACCACAAACTGAGGAAATCAGGTATGCAGTTCAATGTATTTCAATGGGGATTTGAACTTAGTGACACATCTTAGCCATTTTTGAATATTTTTGCCCATAATTTTCAACACACCTTTTTTGGGACCCCACCTCTTGAATAGTTACAGCAACATTAGACAAATCTGTCCTGAAAGGTGAATTTTCAGTTGCTGAAGGAAATCACCTTTCAGGCAGGAGCTGAAAATTTTATCTGCAGTTGTTCATGAGGCGGGGTCAGGAGGCTATATTGAAAATTTGGGGCAAAAATATTACAAAACAACAAAGTTATGAGCCTGTTGAAATTTACAAACACAGCCTTCTAACTTTGGTAATTTTCAATATTTTGACCCTAACTTTTCAACATATCCATTTCTTCAAAAAACCTAATGAATGTGGTAGCTGTCATTATTCAAATCCGGGCCAAAATGTGTTTTCATACCTGTGACATGAAATGACGTTTTGTCATGGATTTGAAAATGTTCACCTCCCGCATTCATTAGGTATGCTAATAGGAAGACTATATGTAGAACATTTGATGTACAAATATGGTAAAATGCCCAGGTCATTGCTGAACATTACACCATTTCAACATTCACTCTTAGCTTCACTCATTTTCAATCTTTTGACGCCAGCCTTTCAACACAGACATTTTTCCATACCACCTCATAAATGTGATATGAGTCATTTTTAAAATTGCAGACCAGATGTGATTTTACACCTTTGGTACACAATGACAATTTGTCCAATATACTATAAATGGCACATGACATGTCTATAAAGTGAACCCTAAAACAAGTATCTTCAAAATCTGAGGCAAGAATTGCAAAAAATCAAATAGGTTAGCAAGCAGCCAATGTTCAGCATTGACAAATGCTTGTTTTAAACAGTAGCAGGTTCAATCACTGCAGCTGCACATCTTGTTCCTACCTCAGAAATGTCTGCCATGGGTATAATTTTTGGAAACAGCAGCAGGCTCACTTAGAGCAGCTGCTACCCTTGTACCTGCCTTCGTAATGCCCATCATGAGCATAATTTTCTGGAAAGAGCAGCAGGCTCACTCAGAGCAACTGGTATACTTATGTCATGCCGAGTTTCACTATTCCAACACTGACCTGCCCGTGCAGTATTGCCTGACAGGTGCAGTACCAGATAGTGAGAATCCCAGCAGTAGTAAACCCAATGGACTTTTACAAGGGTAAGGTAGCAGATGTGACGGATTGCTTCCTTGCCCGTACTGATGGGCTATAAATCCTGGATAGATCCAGAGGCTGGCCGAGCTGCCCCAGTGGTGTTGAGGGCTAAACCACTGGCAGCTCAGACAGCATGCCCTGGGAATCCTGGGTTCTGGTCCATGCTGCATTCATTTGTGTTTTTAACCCTGTAACTAATATTTTTTTAACTCCTAGGTCTGCTCCCCCTTGGGGTTAGTTTTTTTTAGTTACAGGGAGTGTGGGGGGTGGAGCCCCCAACATGGGGGGTTGGGAGGGCGAAGGCCCCTGAATTGCCTTTAGTATTTTATAATCAGATGCCCAAGATTGTATTGTTAGGCATCTGATTGATTCAGGTGTGTGCATTTTGGGCCACTAAACTTGGGATCCTGAGACTCAGGATCTCAAGATTAGGGATATCATGGTATATCCCTTTGAGAGCCTGTGCTTCTTATAACTGCCTCAGCAATTCCCCCATGGGTATAACACATCAAGGCACCTAACAGACAGAGTAATAGTGCCAAAAACAGTCTTTACATGATTTTTGTTATGGTCAGAGTTGGGTAATTGGGTAGCACAATGGGTCAGGTAGTGACTACCCGACCTGACTACTCATTTTTTATCAGATCTATGACACTGGTGAGACATCCTCCATAGTGACATCCTCAACAGCCTCAGAAACCCATTGACATCCCCAACACTGTGCATCCTTGCAACAACCAGCAACACCGCAATGCCCAAAGTGGGGGAGCTGAGCCCCCCCAGCACCCCCTACTTTAGATATCTAACTCCATGTCCCACAGACAGTGGAGCTAGGTATATACCCCCATCACTGCAAAGTCTATCGAAGCAAAATCCCCATTGCTGCCTATATACGCGTGGTTGGTGTTTCACTATGGCAGGGGGGTTCACTGTGCCTGCGTCATCATAGAGATGGCATACCCTCTTCATCTGAGTTTTTTCCGGTACTTTTGGGGTACCTGTGGGTTGTCTTGGTGTCGGGTATTTTGGTACCCACCCATCCCTAGTACTGGTCACCGTCCCCAGCAGGTTGACGACAGTTGTTACTATTGAACTAGTTTTAGTGCAGGATGATAGGCATGGTGCAAACTGACCTTTTTCCAATTTGAGAAGACAGCTGCAGCTGGTTATGGTCCCATTCTGCTCAGGAATGATAGCAGCAGCTGGTACCAGTTCAGTTCCATTCCAAGATTACAGCAGCAACTAGAACCCATACAAGATGACTGACTTGCAGGTATTGGCTTGGTTCCCATTTTGAGATGACCTCCCACACTTGTCTTCTTCCATGGTATGACAGGTGTGGCATGTACTTACTCAGTTCCATAACGAATGGCAGGTATGGCCAGTACTGGCCAGGACCCACTACTGGATGAGAGGCGTGGCTAGTGCCAGTGTGGACTCCAAGCAGGATCACAGACATTGGTGATACTGGACTGGTCTCCATAAGGAATGACAGGTGTGGCCAGTACAAGCCTGATTTCCATATGAAATCACAGGCGCTCTCAGGATTGGCCTGATTCCAAACCCTTCATATACGCCTTTAACAATAAAAGGAAAAACTAGGAGCCACAGCCCAAAGGTAAACTAAGCCTGAGCCACCAACATCACTGGAATCCATATTCTTGTCCTGAAAACAGCAAGGGAAGTGGGAGGCAGACTGAGTCAGGAGAACATGAGCTAATATTCTTCAGGTGAAGCTACCTCTGTCTGGAAGCTGCAATACTGAACATAGGATTTGCAAGAAAGTGAGTTGTGCTCACAACAGAGGGAGGTGAACCTTACAATTGTCTTTGGTTTGTAGCAGATATTCTGCAGGTGGAGGCTACTTCTAACTGAAAGGTGAAATAAGGAACTAAGAATTATCAGGGAAGACAGTCTTTCAAGCAACAGAGGGAGGTGGATCTTGCTTTACTTTTGTTACAATTGTTAAGATTTTCAGTGCAGGAAGAGTTTAAACCCCAAGGGACGGAATACTGTTTACTGTGTCTGTCCTGGTGCACAGCTGACTTATTTTGGGGCTGACTGCTTTCAGAGCACAAATCACCAGGCTATTTTGGGGCTGGGGAGGTTTACCTGTGTCTGACTTGGATGTGTGGATTTTTCTCTGTTTGATTAGCAGGGTATTTTCTCTGTCAAATTGTTGTGTAGGGCATCTTGCTGACAGGAAGGCACTCATCACAGCGGTGGGTCAGAGCTTTTAGCTGATGGTTTCGTGAGGGCAAAGTTTAGGCCCAACCCCTGCCCACCTCACCCCACCCACCCCTGGAAATAGTTCCTTTATACCTGGGGTTCTGACATCATTTCTCAAGAGTGCAAGGCATATCACTGTCATATCCTCTCTAGCACACTGCACTGACAATATAAGCATACACATTGTATAATATATATATATATCTCTCTATATAACAAACCAATCTCACACACACACACACACACACAAAAGTAGATTAACATGTGGGGAGTAGTGCAATGTAATGGCTGTGGGGCAGCAGTCTTCTGGGAGTCTTTCTGGAGGCTGAGATGCTGCCCTACTTGCAGACAACTCTCTGCCCTGAGGGAGGAAGTTGCCTGTCTTCAGGCCACACTGGAAAGTAGTAAGGGAACCTTCCCCCAGACCACACTGGACAGTAGGAAGGGAACCTCCCCCATCCAGGGAGCACCACAGCCACCACCACTACCTCAGCAGTTGCGAAGAAAGCGCAGCAGTTGGACCACAGTGGGCTTGGGGAGGGTGAGGATGGTGGAACAGAGGCATGCCCAGTCAGTTGTTCCACTCCACAATCCATACACCATTCTGGGGGAGCATAGTTCCCCTATGGATGCACCTGCAGAGGAGACTAAGGAGGCTAAGGACAACTGTCACAAGGGAGGCCCACAGGAAGGAGGCAGAGGACACCACAGGGAAAGGAAGCAGCTCCTGGTGGAGGACTCAGTTATTAGGGGGCTAGAACTGGGGGGAGCAGAGAAAACTGAAGTAAGGTACCTGCCTGGTGCCATGGCTTGGAGGGACAGGAAGCGCATCCTCAGGGTCACGAGAACAGCTGCACAGGAGTCTGAGCTGGATGTCATTGTCCACCTAGGGACAAATAACTTGGGTCATCATGAGATTAGAGCAGTGCAGAAGGACTTTGTAGAGTTGGAGAGGGGCCTAAGACAAGTAGCACACACAGTATCCTTCTCAGAGGTGCTGCCTGTCAATGGCATGGGTGGGGTGAGGGTACTTTGCACCATGCAGTTTAATGAATGGTTAAAAAAATGGTGTGGAGCACAGGGGTTTGGCTTCATTGGGGACTGGGATTCCACCTGGAAGGTCACCAGCCTAAACTGGCAGGATGGTCTGCATCTGTCCAGGAAGGGGACAAGTCTTTTGAGCAATCGGTTTAAATGCTTCATTGGCAAGCTTTTAAACTAGTCAAGAGGGGAGGCACTGATAAGCAGCAGGAAAATCCCAGCCTCTCCCTACAAAACAGGGTACTAAATGAGAAAAAGACCAAGGTAGAAAGGTCAGTGGGGGAATGCTGCAACGGAAGGTAAAGCCAACAGAAAATGGAGAGCAATGAGTACCAATGCCCGTAGTCTGGGTAACAAGTTTCCTGAATTAGTGGCCTTGATGGAGGAGGAACATCTGGATATCATGGCAGTCACAGAAACATGGTACACACAAAACCATGACTGGGATGTAAATGTACCAGGATACACTATCTACAGGAGGGACAGGGAGGGTAAAAGAGGAGGAGGAGTAGCTCTTACATAAGGGAAGGAATCAAAGCAACAGAAAAAAAGGGTAAAGAGGGAGGAGAAGAAGCACTGTGGGTCAATTTGGAGACAGGCAATGGCACCACAATCCGCACAGGGGCTGTATGCAGACCCCCCCTCTCAGGGGGAGGAATTGAACAAGGAAATGATAGAAAGTATACTTAGAATGTCAGAAAAAGGGGAGATATTGCTGATGGGTGATCTGAATATGCCAGATGTTAACTAGAGTGCAGTTGCAGCAGCCACTTCTAAGAGTGGGGTTATTCGAGATGGTCTACAGGGGGCATGCCTTAGACTACTAGTATTGGAACCCACTTGAGAGGGAGCAATCTTAGAACTGGTTCTCTCAAATGGAGATGGAGAGAGGATCACAGATGTAGAAGTGGGTAGCCATCTGGAAACTAGGGACCATCGAACAGTATGGTTCACATTAAACTGGTTCAATGGCCTCAGCCCAACCATCTCCTCTGCCCAACTATTGGTATGTTTAAAACTAGGCTCCAGGACTATCTCACTACCAACAGCTCCTGTGACTGCCCAACTTAACCTTGTTTCTCCACTTCCCTTTAAGTGGGCTTAATTTACTCTGCAAAGTGATTCATGGAGTGAAGGCGAATTCAAGGAGTACTCCACAACACGAAGCGGAATAATTCACGTTATGATGGATAATGCAAAGTCCATTGAAAACAATGACTTCGTGTTACGCCGCCTTCCCAGACCACTACTCCACCAATCTTAAATGTGAAGTGCATTGAAAACAATGTACTTCGCCTCACTTTGCCTTGTTTTTAAGCTCGAAAGACAAATTTTGCAGTGATTCATGGGATTTCAGGTCACATGGGGCTCTATATTGTTCTGCACAGCCTCAGTTCGGGGTAGTGTGTGTAGGAAGCTGTAGGAGACAGTCTGCTCTCTCTGTGATTCAAACCTTCTAAAATCTGTTAGAAAAGCCTTTTTTTGAGTAATTTTGTATTGCTCAAACTTTAGTTCATCGATTGTAGGAAACCATCCTGTGCTCATATCATCGAGCATTTATTGTTTGTGTGTGGATTTTGAATGTTAATGTACAACATTGAGTCTGTGTAGTAAGCGACAGTGAAAGTGTGCTTTGGGGGAGGGGTGTATCTGTGGTGTAGGTAGATTTAAGTTGGAGAAATAGGGAGTTCTTTGTTTTTTAGTTATATTTTTGTTATATCACTGACTGTGTTAATGTACACACAGTAATATTGTCAGTAATTGTTGATATTTTTTTGATGATTGTGTGTTGTGTGGATCTGGTGCAGCAGTTCATAATTTCAGGTTGTTTAAAATACATGGTATATTGCTGAAGTTTTCAATTTGCTACGCATTACTTGTAGACAAATTGTGTGTGTGTGTGTGTGTGTGTGTGGTGCATAGCATCAAATAATACATCTTTTATTGTGCCACAGTGTAATTGCAGGTGCAGCAGTGTGAGCCTGCTATCTACTGCAGCTCCATGATTTTGTACTGCCATTGTGGTATCTTTTCTTTGTTTTGCTGCTTGCACTGCCATAAAAATCTGCAGTCAGTGCTCCCCTTCCCCACCTGCAAAAGGAATTATTTTCCAGATTGGATTGTTTGTGACTTCAGCACCACTGGTTAGTTAAGGTGTTGTTGAACTTGTGACTTTGCATCTGTATCTGTTGCTGAAGACACATTTGTTTTATTGGCTTCATATCCAGTGTCCCCCCCACCCGGAGTGAACATTCCAAAATCTAAATTTGTTTAGAATATTGTTGTTGATCCCCCAAAATGCACACAAAGAGACATGGAAGCAAAGCTGTTTCTCACCATGGCACTGCTGCCAGTGGTAAGATTGTCTGTGGGCGTGGTAGTACGCAGACGCAGAAGTGCATTGCTGATGTGAGGAAAGGTATTTCTCTTGCAATGTTTTTTATAGCCCAATCAGTAGCTTCACTCATAGTTAGAGGAGATGATGTTGTCCCAGCTGGTGGTGTCAGTGCAGTTGCTGGTGGTGGTATGAGTATTGCTGCCTCAAGTTCCACTTCAGACCAGTTTACCGTGTCCAAAAATATAGTGGAGTGTGAAGCAGAGCGAGTGACTGGCAGTGTAGATGATGTCATAGTTCCCAGTAACTGAACATGAGGATTCTGATCATCATGTAAACAATAGCATACAATATGACATTTCTTCCACCGCAGTTCAGGTCACGCATTTGCCATGTAGTGATTCACAGTGTGGTGATAAAATATCAGGTAATGGTGGTGTTGATGATGACGAATCTGATGATGATGATGTTGCTGTGGTTGTAACATGCAGTCTACATGCCAGCATCCAAGCAGAAGATGTGGACATGGGTGATGTTTATGAATATGATGATGATGTAAGTGACCCCAGCTGGGAACCAGAGAAAAAGAAATTCAAGGTGGTTGTGTCTGGGTCTGTTTGCATTAATCCCCCCCTTGTAAAAAGTTGTGATTTACCAGTTTCAGTTGATAGTGATGATGATGATGACCCAGTAATAATGATAGGTAGTTGTGGTGGTCAGTTGTAGTCCAAGTGTGTCCTGACAGAAATATCATGTAGCACACCCCCACTTCATGGCTTAAAAATTGTAGTCCAATAAGCAGCATCAGGGGCATGTTAAAACTAGAGCATCACGCTCCCTTGTTCGGGATTTTTTGTGCACGATGCAAATGATGAGTCAGTTGCAATCTGCCAGGTTTTCTATGCACGTGTGAGCTGAGGTAAAAAGGGGAGCCATCTGGGCACAGGAGGACAACATACAAATCATAAGAACAAGCACATGGCACTGTGGACCCAGCACAAGATGGCAGCTAATACCACAGTGGGGCGTTCACCCTCATAATCAACCATAACGAGCATGTTATCCTCTTCCATGACTGTTAAATCAAGTAGGACATTAAATGTGTGCAGTAGTGATGAAATAAGAGCAGAGTATTACTACAGGCATGATGAGGTGGAGGAGCATAATGATTTTGAAATTTTGTCCGGTGCTGTTGAGGGTAGCAGTTTTGGTGGTGGTGGTGGTGGTGAATGCAGTATGTCTAGTGCAAGAGGTACATCGACCCCGGTTGGTAAATCTGGCAAAATAACTGCATTTGTGGGTTTGTTATCATTACCTGTGCAACCATCTTCATCAAATGCCCACACTCCACCTCCTACCATTCGCAGAGCAGAACCATTTGTCATCACACCCCATGTAAAACATTTAAGTCAGCCCATGTTACAGAGTGTTTTTGCGCATAAGTTGAAGTACCCACCCAATCATACAGTGTCACGTGAACTTACTGCTGCTGTTGCTGAAATGCTGGCAATTAATCTTTTGCCCTTCTCCTTTGGGGAGAATTCTGGGTTCTGGAGATTTGCTGCATATGCATGTCCAAAATGGAAAGTCCCATCCAGGACATACTTTTCGACCCGTGCTTTCCCCGAGTTGTATCATACTGTGTCTGACTCTGTAAGACATACCCTTCATATTCCTCATCTCCATTCATCCATTTAAGTGTGGATATGTGGATAAGTGGCAAAACAGTGGGGAGTTTGTATTTGTGCATAACTGCCCATTGGGCGCAGGTGCTTGGTGTTGTTTGTGGTAGTGTAAATAATCAGTGCAGTAAGGTGGAGTATCGTGGTAGCAATCTTCCGGGAAATTCAACAGCATGCAACCATTGCTATGCACAATGTGATCTGTTCACACACTGGTGAAAACATGTTGGACTTGATACTGATGGAAATTGACAAGTGGCTGAACCCCCTGTCCCTGAGAGCTGGGTTCATAGCAAGAGACAATGAGTCAAATATGGTGAAATGCATTACAAATGGTGGCTTTGTTCATGTTCCATGCATGGCCCACTGTTTAAATCTTGTGGTTCAGGAATTTCTGCAGCACCCTGATGTAAAGGAAATGCTGACAATTGCACACCATATCTGTTCTGACTTTTCACGATCTGCAAAGGCCTGTGACCAACTTCGGCAGTTGCAGATCCGAAACAGCCTCCCTCAGCATCGCTTGAAGCTGGTAGTTGTCACTCGGTGGAACTCCACTTTATACATGGCAGAGAGGTTGTATGAACAATACGAAGCTATCTCAGAATATCTTGTCATGCACACTAGCCGTGACAGTTCCGAGGCCTCTATATCTATGACGATTGAACAGTGGCACCTCATGGACTCAGGAATAATAATTTTGTGGCCTTTTGAGCATGCCACACAGGCAGTGAGTGGCAAGTCTTCCTCCATTAGCCAATCAATTCCACTGCTGTGGATGCTGAGGCAGACATTGGTGAATGTGTAGCACAGCCTTGATGTTGCCGGAGACAGTGCTAGCAATATGTTGTTGAAACACATGCTGACAGTATTCGATCAGAATCATCACATCTTGAGCATTCAGTATAGTGACAACTTTGCAATAGCAACAATGCTGGACCCACGATACAAACATGGAATTGCCTCAGTACTGGAGGGAGGGCCTGAACAGGTAAAAAATGTCAGTGGGCAACTGGTTCGCTTGGTTCATGGGGCACAGAAGTCATTTGCCAAGGTCAGCAACTTCAGTAGCATAATCAGGCTGAAGGTGAACCTGGAGGAGTATCAAGCATATCCTGTTCCTGGAAGGGGACTGCAGTTCCATGTGGTCTGTCATCCAAAGTAGTTGGCATCAACCCACTTTGGGAGGCTTTGTCCCAAGTGGGGATTTGTGACATAAATGATTATGGAGAACAGCATGATGCATCAACCACTGGACTTAGTGCAGCACAGAGAATGGTTGAGTCATATTTGTCTGAAAGCAGGCATCTGTCAATAACTGATGATCCTCTTTTATACTGGAGCAGAAAGGTCAGTGAATGGCCAGAGCTGACTGCAGTGGCACTGAAGTACCTGACATGCCTACCCTCCAGTGTAATTGTCGAGAGTGTATTCAGCTCAGCAGGTGCAATAGTTCAGGATCATCATACAATCCTCTCTCCTGCAAATGTCAAGTTTGCTAACATTCATGAAAATGAATGAGAGGCACATACCAGGTGAGACTGCAACCTCAGTATTCATACCCCAGCCTAGTCATGGTTTTGGTGATGTACAAATGGACCACCTTGGTGGCACTGGCAGTGGCAGCATGAAATGACCTACCAATGATGTAAATGATGAGACAATGGAGAAAGAATTGGTCAGACTTCAGACATAGATGACTGTGAGGGCAGCTTTTTTTATGAGGATGATGTTGAGGTTAATGTTGGCAGGTTTTAAGTTGTTAAAAGGATGTCACATTTATTGTTTGATACATGTTTTCTTTTTCATAAGGTTAAATGAGTGCCCACTTAGAGTGACTCAAATACCATATGTCACATCACATTTCTAACAGAGAGCACAATATATCCTGGCCCCTGTACCACCACCATAAGACCGCTGTTAGTCACTGCCACCACAGGGAATGACTTTGTGTGCCCCCCTGGACCACCACCATAAGACCACTGTTAGCCACTGCCACCAGAGGGAATGACTTTGTCTGCCCCCCTGGACCACCACCATATGACCGCTGTTAGCCTCTGCCACCAGAGGTAATGAATTTGTGTGCCCCCCTTGACCACCACCAGAAGACTGCTGTTAGCTATAGCTACCCGAGGGAAGGATTTTGTGTGTCCCCCTGGATCACCACCATAAGACCACTGTTAGCCACTGCCACCACCACCAGATGCAGGAAGATGTCCGAGGGAATATCATCATATGCCACAACTATGACCACCAGCACCCACCACCAGTGTCATTCTGACAATGTTTTTCCATTACATTGATCATGCCAAGGCAGAGGGAGTCGAACAGGAGACCACATCCATCAGCCAGAGGCACAAGGCTTCTTACTATTAAAACTATAAAGTGAGTATGTGTACTAATGTTTTTATGCTATTCAGCTTCCTTCAGCTGTGTGTTTCATTTTCTGTTTCTTTTCTGAGCTGCAATGTTCAAACACATACAGTAAACTTATTTTGTTTTTTTACAGGTTAACAACAAACGACTCTCCTTCGCTGAAAGTTGGTATCAATGGTACAGCAGCAGTACTGTCCACAGGAACCTATGGAATATCCATTTCCAATCCATACTGGTAAGTATACATATTTTATTTCATCTGTTCCTTTTTTTTCATAAGAGTGCAACAAATCTGACTGAGGATTCATAAACTAGGTGACATGTGTACATCACAAAAAATACTTCTGCAACATATTATGCACTGTATTTCAAATTTGCAGCTGTGCAGCCATGACAGTGTTGAAAAAGTTGAACCCAGGTTGTGTTACTTGGCAAGATGTGATTTTGAAATGTAACTTGAGTTGAGATGCAGGAACACTGACACAGTGTATTTGTTACACAGCCTGGCACTAAATTAAGTTGTGATCTGCTGACTGCAGTGGGACAGCTTGCTATCTGTGTTAATTCAGATACCCGTGGAACAGCCATGGCTTAAACATAATGTGTTACTGCTGCAATCATGTTGTAATAAGTCCTTCATTTATTTTTTTAGGAAACTTCCAGTTGCTTTGTTGTGTTATAGTTGCCTTATCCGAAGAAGTTCTTCAACATCAGCCCCCCCGGGGCTGGGGCAGACATGCAACATGCAGAAGTCATTTCAATCAATGACCATGACCATCATTACTAACCAGATTCAAGAAGGATGCAGATGAAATCTGTGAAGAAGTAACCAAATAAGAAACCATTAATGAGATCTAGATAAATAACAAAAGCACCGTGGCTCAAATCAGCCCAGAAAACTGGAGCTCCGCTACACCAAATCCAGAAGAAACATAGAAGAAAACACGGGCTTCAACAGTGATCCACAAAGAACAGTCAACAAAATTAGGACACACTGAAACTGCTTATTTATTGAATTAAAAAATCACAGTAAAATCCACTATTGTGAAGGTACATGAAGAGTGGTAGCAACACCCAAAACACTGTCAACGTTTCACGTCAATAACAGACACTTTATCAAGACGTCAGCAGCCAGGTAAAACACTACTTAAATAGTATATGTGACCCCCCCAACCCACAATGATAGACAATTACAATTCTAATCACTTCAACTATCTAAAACTGGTTAAACATCACACACTATATACCAAGCATTGCACCATATTGAATTAGTATACACAAATGCTCTACTTAATCAACATGCTTATTAAACATTTTTCCAAAAATAAAATAAACTATAAAATCATCTTCGTTTTTTCAAAAATGGAGTAAGCTGAAAAACATCATTCAACCCAGGGTAATAACTAGATTGCAATTTATACTGCCAAAAAGTTTCACAACACATCAAGGTGTTGTTTAAATCACCTCCCCTGTTTCCAAGGGTTAGTTGTTGTAGTCCCCTGAAAGTGAAGGTATGATCACATCCAGCTCGTGAGACATGCAAAGCCAGTGCATTATCCAATTTTTTCATTCTAATACTATTAAGATGTTCCAAAACTCTATATTTAAACTTTCTAATAGTTTTACCCACATAAAAACAGTTACATTTGCACGTAGATAAATAAATCACAGATTCTGTATTACAGTTTATAAAACTCTTCACCCGATGTAATCCATTCGTATTGGGTAACATAAAGTCAGATCCCACCTGAATATGTTTGCAAACACTACAAGTCCCACATCTATAATTTCCATTCAGAGGTGTAGGTCCATGTTTGGATGTTATGTTGTCTTTACCATGCACCAGTAAGTCTGCTAAATTGCTTCCCTTTCGGTATACAAAATTCGGTCCCTGTTCAAATATTTCTTTCAGTTTTGGCTTCACACTTAAAATGCCCCAGTTCTTCCGAATAACTTGAGTTACTTCAGAAACCTGTGCATCAAATACAGTAATGAAATTAGGAGCACATACATTATTAACTATTTTATCACCTTTCCTTTGAAGCAAACTAAATCTCTGCATGTGATCTACTTAATTAATAGCTCCCTGTATACATTGATCACTATACCCCCTACTCTTAAACCTACTGTACATATCATCTCTTTCCTTAAAATATTTGTCTTCTATACTACAATTTCTTTTTAACCGCATGAACTGCCCAACTGGTATATTTTTGATAACATGTCATGGATGATTACTGGTATAATGCAAAATACCATTCCGGTCAGTTGATTTCCTATATAAATCAGTGGCTAAACCACCCTCTGTATCTTTACAAATCAAAAGATCCAAGAAAGCTATCTGTTCTTTACTTACATTCATAGTAAATTATAAATTAGAATTTATTGTTTCCAAATATGTGACAAAATCATGCAGCTGGTCAATGTTACCTTTCCATATTACTATAATATCGTCAATAAAACAATGATAAAAATCAATATACTCCAAAAAAGGGTTATTATCAACATTGTATACCCATGTACTTTCCCAGTCTGACAAGAAAATGTTCACATAGTTAGGCGCCATACTCGCATCCATAGCAGTACCCTTGACCTGATGGTATAATTGATTACCAAACAAGAACACATTCTTAGTGAGCACCATTTCAAACAAATCCACTAAAAACAGCATAGAAGTATTTGAATATGCAGAAAAACTACACAATGACTCATAAATAGACTGGAGACCTGCACAATGAGGAATGTTGGTATATAAAGATTGTATATCTAATGTCACCAAATACCATTCAGGTTCAATCGCTATTTCATTCAACAAATTCAACACCTGTGTTGTATCCTTTAAATAGGCTCTATAACCCATTGCAATTTCCTTAATGTGTGTGTCTACATACTGCACTAGGGGTTCAGTCAAAGAACCCCTGCTGGACACTATTGGTCTCATTGGTTGACAATCCATGCTCTTATGTATTTCAGGTAAACCATACACATGTGCCACAACAGGATCTGAAACTGTCAAAAAATCATGTCTTTTTGGAAATGGTGCCCACCATGAGAGTTTCATGTAATAGTATATCTATGTCAGTTTTATGTTTGCCAAGAACTTCTAATTTTAAATTAGAATCAGTTGTTTCCAAATATGTGACAAAATCATACAGCTGGTCAATGTTACCTTTCCATATTACTATAATATCGTTGCTAAAATGACGATAAAAATCAATATGCTCCAAAAAAGGGTTATTATCAACACTGTATACTCATGTACTTTCCTACTCTGACAAGAAAATGTTCACATAGTTAGGCGCCATACTCGCACCCATAGCAGTACCCTTGACCTGATGGTATAATTGATTACCAAACAAGAACACATTCTTAGTGAGCACCATTTCAAACAAATCCACTAAAAGCAGCACAAAAGTATTTGAATATGCAGAAAAACTACACAATGACTCATAAATAGACTGAAGACCTGCACAATGGAGAATGTTGGTATATAAAGACTGTATATCTAATGTCACCAAATACCATTCAGGTTCCATCACTATTTCATTCAACAAATTCAACACCTGTGTTGTATCCTTTAAATAGGCTCTATAACCCATCTCAATTTCCTTAATGTGTGTGTCTACATACTGCACTAGGGATTTAGTTAAAGAACCCATGCTGGACACTATTGGCCTCATTGGTGGACAATCCATGCTCTTACGTATTTTAGGTAAACCATACACATGTGCCACAACAGGATCTGAAACTGTCAAAAAATCATATGTCTTTTTGGAAATGGTGCCCACCATGAGAGCTTCATGTAATAGTATATCTATGTCAGTTTTATGTTTGCCAAGAACACTACTATTAACTTTTACATAAAAATCAACATTGTCTAAATAATCATTCATTGACATGTTGTACTTAACTTTGTCCATCACCACAATGGCACCGACTTTATCAGCAGGCCTAATGGTGAAGGATTGATGTTCTTTAAGCGTTTTAATAGCCTCCTTCTCCAACAATGTACAATTATAGAATTTCAGTGTCGGTAAGGACTGATGTAGCTTGCCAATGTCCGCTTCACATTTCTTCAAAAAAACATTAATGGTGGGATTCATACTGGGCATATACACAGATGCTTTTTTGAATTCCTTCTCCAAAGCAGTTTCATTGTCTGTACAAACATAACCCTTGTCATTAAATTGTCCACCTGAAGAAGATATGTCTTGATGGTAAAAAAAGTTTTAAATTCAGCTTGCATGCATAGCTGTGCAGGTCAACTATAGTGTTAAATTCATTATTATTGTTTGTTGGAAGAAAAGATAGTCCCTTAGAAAGTAGTCACTTTTCATGTTCATTAAGAACATATGATGATATATTAATAACAAGAGAATCATTCTCACTGGAGCTAGACTCTGCACATACACTTGATGTAGTAAAAAAATGAGATGTTAACGCTGCCTTCTGCCCCTCCTGTATTGGCTGTATGACCCCCTGTCCTGTCTGCTTCGGCCCGTTTGTCTCCCCCTTCTGCTGTAGGTGTGCATCCACGACTTGTTTGCATGTTCGAATCCCTCTTGCGCCTCTGCCTCTAGGACCCCTCCTTGTACCTCGTCGGCAAAGCGCATCAATCTGGGGCTCCTTCTGGTGTGCATTACTCTGTATGGCATAATCTGGAGAGCTGGATATACTTTTTTGTCCCCTACTTCTGCAAGCCGTGAAATATTGTTGTTTCCTTGTTGTTGCACATGTGTTGTTACACTGGTCAATGGCATGGTCTGAGACATAATAATCAATTTGTCCATTGATTCCTGCATAACATTCTTGCTCATTATCCAGCTCACACTCCCTGCAGAGGGAGGAGGGGCCTGAGATAAAAAAGGCTGCTCCTGATTTATAATCACTATACTAGCATCCTCAATGTCCGAGGGGTCCTCACTATTGGTTCCTGATGTGCTGGTATATACATCAGTACTCTTATTTTTTAAAATAGGGTGTATGTCATCTTGTTTTTTGCTCCAGTTGAAAATAGTACCTCTCTCGTAATCACGACAATCACGTTCAAATTTAGCTGTTTTGATTCTCTTAATTCTGTTATCTTGGTTGGTAAGTGTGTTTTTAAGTTTAATTTTATAATTATATGTATTCAGAATGACAATTGAATGTCTCAAAATTAGCTTCACATTTAATCAGTTCAAGCCGTAACTCTTGTTCCATGATGGTCCCATGTTTTAAAATAATTCTAATCAAATCAGCTGCTGATTCTAATAAATGTACCTGCCAATCTCTAAGAAAATGTTGTTGCTCCAGACCAAAACTAGGTAGTTTAACCAGTCATAAACCTCTTGGAACTCGTTTCACTTCAATATAAGCTTGCATAGTAACCTTTTGCCAATAGATCCTTCAAGCTTTTAATGCTGCTCTTTCAAGAAGCCCATAAGCTTGCTTAATGTCCACAATTGAATTATCAGTAGTAGCTGTGCTAGTATCATTACTACTACTTAAACCACTACTATGTAGCAATGGGTTTACATCCCCCTCTTTAAAAAATAAAGCATCACTTAAGGGACTGTCTCTTCTGTCTGCAGCAATGATTAGAGATTCTGTAGGTAAACCAAAAGGGGTGCTACTCACTGTACCATTGTTAGTTGTAGATGCCATAGTTCTTCTAACAAGACAAGCACACTTGGTAAAAAAAACATCCAGATAAATAACAAAAGCACCGTGGCTCAAATCAGCACAGAAAACTGGAGCTCCGCTACAAAAAATCCAGAAGAAACATAGAAGAAAACGCGGGCTACAACAGTGATCCACAAAGGACAGTCCACAAAATTAGGACACACTGAAACTGCTTATTTATTGAATTAAAAAATTGCAGTAAAATCCACTATTGTGAAGGTTCATGAAAAGTGGTAGCAACACCCAAAACACCGTCAATGTTTCACGTCTATAACAGATGCTTTATCAAGATGTCAGCAGCCAAGTAAAACACTACTTAAATAGTATATGTGACCCCCCTCCCAACCCACAATGACAGACAATTACAATTCTAATCACTTCAACTACCTAAAACTGGTTAAATATCACACACTATATACCAAGCATTGCAGCATAATGAATTAGTATACACAAATGCTCTACTTAATCAACATACTTATTAAACATTTTTCCAAAAATCAAATAAACTATAAAATCATCTTCGTTTTTTCAAAAATGGAGTAAGCTGAAAAACATCATTCAACCCAGGGTAATAACTAGATTACAATTTATACTGCCAAAAAGTTTCACGACACATAAAGGTGTTGTTTAAATCACCTACCCTGTTTCCAAGGGTTACTTGTTCTATATTTAAACTTTCTAATAGTTTTTAATAGTTTTACCCACATAAAAACAGTTACAATTGCACGCAGCTTGTTAAAAAGTTTAAATATAGAGTTTTGGAACATCTTTAATAGTATTAGAATGAAAAAATTGGATAATGCATTGGCTTAGCATGTCTCACGAGCTGGATGTGATCATACCTTCACTTTCAGGGGACTAGAACAAATAACCCTTGGAAACAGGGGAGTTGATTTAAACAACACCTTGATGTGTCATGAAACTTTTTGGCAGTATAAATTGCAATCTAGTTATTACCCTGGGTTAAATGTTTATTTAAAAAAAGAAATATTTCTGGAGCCTCAGTAATGTTTGCTTTGTGTCAGGACCTGTGATTTAACATAGAAACATAGAAACATAGACTTTGATGGCAGATAAGGACCACTTGGCCCACCCAGTCTGCCCATTTCCCTACCTACTGGATAAGCTACAGATTCTAGTTAACCAACAGCCTACTTCCTGCCACCCCCCCACTACAATTGCCTTGTGTCTGTCCCATGCATGTTTGAATTCCCCCACTGTTTTAGCCCCAACAACCTCCCCAGGAAGGCAGTTCCATGCATCCACCACTCTCTCCATGAAAAAAGATTTTCACATTACCCTGAGCCGTCCCTCTATCTTTAAATTGTGTCCCTTGTTCTTACACATCTCTTTTTCTGAAAGATGCTACCTCCTGGACTTTGTTGATTCCCTTGAGGTACTTGAATGTTTCATCATGTCCCTCTGTCCCTCCTTTCATCAAGGGTATACATATTAAGCCTCTCAGTCTCTCTTCATATGATTTCTGTTGCAGACCCTGCACCATTTTAGTTGCCCTCCTCTGGACTGCTTCCATCCTGTCTATGTCCTGCAGTAGATGAGGTCTCCAAAACTGCACACAGTACTCCAGATGGGGTCTCACCAACTGTCTGTACAGAGGGATAACCACTTCCCTTTTTCTACTTGTGATGCCCCTTCCTATGCATCCCAGTATCCCCCAGGCTCTCCTCACTGACTTCTCACATTGCTTACCCAACTTTAGATCATCCGATATGACTATCCCCAAGTCCTGTTCCATTTTTGTTGTTGTTAGTACCTCCCCTGCTATTGTGTACTCTTCTCCTGGGTTTTTGTTTCCTAGGTGCATTACTTTGCACTTCTTTGCATTGAATCTAAGTTGCCATATGTCTGATCATTCCTCCAACCTTGCCAAGTCCCTTCTCATTCTTTTTACCCCACCTTGTGTATCAACTCTGTTACAGATCTTTGTATCATCTGCAAAGAGGCATACCTTTCACTCCGGTCCCTCTGCAATGTCACCTATAAAGATGTTAAAGAGGACTGGACCCAGTACTGAGCCCTGAGGTACTCCACTAGTGACCCCCTCTTTCTTTGGAATGTGTGCCACTCACTATTACCTTCTGTGTCCTGTTGTGCAGCCAGTTTGCAACCCAGGCTACCACCCTGGGACCCACTCCCAAGCTGGCTAACTTGATTATTAATCTTGTGCGGACTGTGTCAAATGCCTTGTTAAAGTCTAGGTAGGCCATATCCACAGCCCTCCCTGGTTCATTACTTTGGTCACCCAGTCAAAGAAATCTATTAGATTAGTCTGACGTGACCTTCCTGCTGTAAATCCATGCTGCTTTGGGTCCTGTGCCCGCTGGCCTCTAGGTACTCAACAATTTTTCTTTCAGAAGTGATTCCATCATTTTCCTACCACTGAGGTCAAACTTACAGGTCTGTAGTTTCCTGCTTCTGCCTTGTCCCACTTTTGTGAAGGGGAATCACATCTGCCCTCCTCCAGTCCTCAGGTACCACCCCATCCTCCCATGATTTGTTAAAAAGTGTGGTCAGTGGTGTCACTAGGTCCTCCCTTAGTTCTTTTAGGATTCTGGGGTGAATCCCATCAGGCCCCATTGCTTTGTCCACCTTGAGTTTTAGGAGTTCTTTCAGGACTCTTTCTTCTGTAAATGGACTGGTGTCAACCCCCTACCCCGAGTGCTTCTATTGTCTGGTTTAGGTAACTCCTCCTCATCTTCTTTTGTGAATACTGTGCAAAAGTATTCATTCAGTATCTCTGCCTTTTCATTGTCTCCCTCTGCCCACCTCCCCTCTCCCTTATTAATCTTCGCTATTCCTCCCTTAACCTTTCTATGCTCCCTAATGTACCTATAAAAGGTTTTATCCCCCTTCTTAACTGACTTGGCTATTTTTTCCTCAGTTTGGGCTTTTGCTATTCTGACTACCTTCCCCACTTCTTTCTGCTTTAATTGATACAGTTCCCTGTTGTGCTTCTTCTGTGATTCCTTGTACTTTTTGAGTGCTGCCTTTTTCTCCTTAACCTTCCTTGCCACCTCTTTTGAGAACCATAGTGGTTTTTTACTCCACTTTGTTTTCTTTATCTGTTTCACACAAAGGCTTGTTGCCTCTATGATGGCAGTTTTGATTTTTCTCCATTGTTCTTCCATCCCTCGTTTTTGCCCATTTGCTAGTGTATTCCTCAGGTATTCACCCATTTTGCCAAAGTCAGCCCTTCTAAGGTCCAGTATGCTTGTTTTTGTATGGCTTGCCTCCATGGTTGTGCTTATTGTGAAGCACACTGCCCAGTGGTCGCTTGTTCCCAGATGTCTACCGACTTCTAAATTTGTGATCCTCTCTCCATTTGAGAGTACCAGGTCTAGTATTGCTTCCTTCTGAGTGGGTTCCAACACTAGCTGTCTAAGGCCTGCCCCTGCAGGGCATCGAGAATGACCCTGCTCTTGGATGTGGCTGCAGTACATGTCATCCAGTTAACATCTGGCATATTCAGGTCCCCCATTAACAGTATCTCCCCTTTTTCAGCCATTTTGAGAATGTCCTCTATCATTTTCTTGTCCATTTTCTCCCCTTGAGATGGGGGTCTGTATACAACCCCTGTGCAGATTGTGATGCCATTCCCTGTCTCCAAGGTGACCCAGAGTGCCTCTTGTCCTCCCCCTTTACTTTTTAGTTCTGTAGCTTGATCCCTCCCTTATGTATAGAGCTACTCCACCTCCTCTTTCCCTCCCTGTCCCTTCTGTAGACTGTGTACCCCGGTATGTTGACATCCCAGTCATGGTTCCCCGTGTACCATGTTTCTGTGACTGCCACAATATCCAAGTGTTCATCTTCCATCAAGGCTACTAGCTCAGGAAGCTTGTTTCCAAGACTACAGGCATTTGTACTCATTGCCCTCCATTTAATGTTGGCTTTATCTTTTTTCCCCCATGCCTGCTCTTTTTGCCCTTGTCTATTTTTCCATTTATCCCTGTCCTGCCCTCTGTTGAGCACTGTACCTCAGTGTTTACCTTACTACCTGTCATGTTTTGTGGGGAGGCTTGACATTTCCTGCCTCTTTTAGCACCTCCCCCCATAGCTAGTTTAAAAGCTTGCCAAGGAAGCATTTAAACCTGTCACTTAGGATCTTGGTTCCCTTCATGGACAGATGCAGACCATCGTGCCAGTATAAACCTTCATCTCTCCAGGTGTACCCCCAGTCCCCAATGAAGCCAAAGCCCTGTGCTCTGCACCAGTTTTGCAATCATTCATTAAACTGCATGGTTTGAAGTGTTTCGCAAAAAGCATGACCAAGCAGTGCAAGTATGTTTTGCTAAACTGCATGTGTGCCATCAGTGTTCTTTCCTGTGTGTGCAGACATTGTCCAGCTTCGTGCAAACATATATCTGGTGTGACTTGTTGCAGTATCTCAAGAATAAAGATAAGAAATAATATATGACATATATTTTATTTGTACCATCAGCACCAGCAGATTAAGTGATATGATCTTTTTTCAGAGGTATTGGGTCACTGTGCACCTCAGTTACTGCAGTGCACACATGACTTTGTGGAGATCATAGCACAAAAAACACATCCTCTTCTAAAAAATCATGTGTGCAGTATGTGACTAAGGTGCACTCTGGCCAGACACCTCCGAAAAAGTATCATATCAAGTCATTTTAATAAAGTTTATTTTAATAAAGAAAAGTCAGTGACGTGGAAGGATGGCAGACTCTATGGGGGCTCCATTATGTGTAAAGGAAAGGTGCAGCAGAGATGCACCATGCGCTTCAGTACTTTTGTATTGAAGTGCTTGGTGCATTGCTGTTGCACCTTTACACATAATGGAGTACCCATACAGTCTGCCATACTTCCACGTCATTGACTTTTCTTTATTAAAATAAAGTATGTTGCGGCATGAGAAAAATGCTGCAACGTACTTAAAAGGATTAACCAGAGGGTAAGACTTGCAGGGGGTGGGACCCCCTGTTGCTGACTGCTTCCCTTTAAACTAATACTGTGTGGCCTTCCCTCTGTCTGATATTAAACATAAACAAAACACAAAACACTACAGTAGTGAGGGGGGGAGGTGTGCAGAAAAAAAAGCTAATGGGGGATCCCATGATGTTCCAACAGCAGATGGAGCATCAACACTATCTGTAGCTGGTGTTGCTCAATCTGCTCCACCTGCTGCTGGACAGCACCCACCCTCTCGTTACTTTCATCCAGCACAGTCCACAAAAGTGCTATGTCTGCCTGCATTGCAGGCATTGTGGTGGGGTCCACTGGTGTGGCAGGAAAACCAGGTAGTGGTGGTGGTAAGGGTGGTACTGGTGGCAGTGGTGGGTGTAGTGGTGGAGCAGCTGCTGCTGTGAACCTCCTCTTGCTGTGGTGACATACAACAGCAGCACCCTCTGCCACTACCACAGAAGGGCCAGCAGGTGGAGTCCTGGCCTGTTCAGTGGCAGCCTGCCACTCCACCTTGTGGTGGTTCAGCCTATGTGTGCACTGGCCCCCAGTCCCTAGGTGTGTCCTCCAGGGGCCACGGTGCACCTGCACACCACAGAGCAGACACACTACAATGCTGCTGCCCCCCAACACAGTTGAAAAACTGCCAAACTGTGGAGCTGCAGGGGGGGGACCAGGCACAGGAGGGGCAGATGTAGTGCTGGCAGCACTGTCACACACCTGGGTCTCCACCTGCTGCTGTGGAGGTGGTGCTGCTGGAGCTTCTGCAGCTGCTACTGGTGGTGGTGGTGGTGGTGGTGGCATACTTGGTGGATGTGTTAGTGGCACTGGTAGTGCTGCTGCTTCCGGAGGGGGGAAGGTAGGACCAAACAGTCTGGAGTGGTCCAACAACACCTGGATATAATGACCTCCACACATGCACACTCCCCTCTGGCCATGGGCCACAGACTGACCCTGGTCCATTGCACAAAACACTCGTTTCCTCTCTGAAATGTCACGCGATGAGCTACTTCACACACACACACACACACACACACACACACACACAAAACAAAACTTATAAAACAAAACAATCGGTCACCAAAAAGAACTGACAAAACAGTATAGCAAAAAGTAAAAAAATAGCTTTTAAAAAAGCTTTTAGGTTTTCTGAAATTTTCTCAAGAAGGAAACTAATAATGAACTCTCCTCTCCTACACAAAATGTTCCCTCCTTCTACCTCTGCAAAGGAGAACGTGAAAGTATCTGCTTGTATGACACACTTCCTTCCTGCCTGGCTAAAGCATGTGACTTACAGTACTGTAAGCCATGTGATGTGTGGGGGGGCTGCCTAAAGTGCCTATATTGTTGTCATTCCACCTTACTTCATGTGAAGGTGGAATAATAATGGGATGTGAGCACTTCTCAATGGTCGCTTCACGTAGCATATTGATAACGTGAAGTAGCTACTTCACGTTCACTTCACCTGCAAATTTTAAATTCTCTGCATCTCTACTGGAGTACTATGTGACGTTCTGGCCACCCCAATACAAAAAGGCAAGGCATAAATTAACGTCAGAGACTTGCAGCCTTCGCTAATCCAAGTAAAAAATTATTAGCAATTGGCCGAGGTTGATTAGCAATTACCAAAAATTGATATTTTTGCTCAAATTTCCATCAGATGTACTTATCTTACTCTATATTGATAAATACACATTGTACAGAAGCTTCTGAGATGGATATCTGTTTTATTTAGTCATTTCCAGAGAAATACAACAATTGTGCAGCAGCACATACATTTTAAGAGCCGAGAAGGATGTCTGCTGAACATGATCATGATTGTGAGTCATGACAAATTAAACATAAATTTAAAATGAATCCCTGCCCTAGCATAAAAACTCCATCTGGGACTGTGATCGACCTTAAAGTAACCAACAAGGACTGGATCAATCTATGCTACTCTTCTCCACCAGGCATGTAGCCAGTAATTCTGACCTTTTTTTTGTGGGAGAGGGACCTGGGGCTGGTCCACCATTGTCAGCTGCCAAATCACCAGGACGTCTTGGTTTAACACTAAAAAATAAGTCTACAGCCCTGTCTGCGTTGAATTCAGCTGGAAGGGGGCCAGCTTTTTAATGCAAATCAATGTTTCTACAGTATCCTCTGCCAGACTTGCTCTCCAGTCAGTTTTTACCTTGTTCATATTTAAAAAACACCTTTCTACTATTGCATTAGACACAGGAAATACTCTCAACACACTGACAAGCTCAATAGATTTGGATAAAAATTTTGGAAATCACTTGCCAGATTTGACTAGATAGCAGAGGCAGAAAGATTGATGAAATTGGTTTGAGCAAAAATCTTAAACTCTTGCCATTCTGCAAGTAGCAGAGTGCTGTCACAGTCAAGCTGCAAAAGTACTGAAAGTGATCAGCTACTACAGTAATGTCACTGTTACCATACAGCTCCAGTTCCTTTCTGTCTGCTGGCCAAAGTCTGGCATCTAACACTTTTGCATGGCTATAGGTATTATTTTCATCAGTCAAACCAAACCTTTGTTCACAACAGTTTTCAGTGTTTGCAATGTATTTCTTAGTTTGCTGTTTAAAAATTTTAACAACGTGGCCACTAAAATGTATTAATTTCACACTCTAGAAAGTGACTTCAGCACATTTTTCTGAAAGAACATCAGACCCATTTTTTACGAGAATGTCAAGTTCACTGCCACCTATGGGACCACTCTGCTTAGCATCATCAAGAGTGTTTCTCAAAGTTTCAACAGAGTTAAGTAGCTCTGGCATTTCAACTATTTCTTCTTGAAGTGTGAGAAACAGCAAGTGGCTGAAGCAGCTGTTCAGAATACAAAATGTGTACCATCATTTGGAATTTAGTTATAATTTGCAACACTCCCTTGGGTTTGGCCTGGTCATGAGTTGGGTCTGCAGCCATAGATTCTAAATGGGCACAAATTGTGGGGAATGATTTCGTACCAGCACAGGTGGCAAGAAGTTTATGCTGCCCCCAATGTGTGCCATGGGCCTTCTTGGGCTTTTCAGATGACATCTCCATGGCCTGGGCAAGGGATCGTAACTCTCTGAGTCTCTTAGGACTTTTCTGATAGTGATAAAACAGTTGGGTCAGAATGTTTGAAACATCATTAAAATAGGTGCTATCCAAAGCATATTTTATGGCCAGTTCAAATCTGTGTGAGAAACAATGAACACCAACTAACCACTACATGTCTTCCCTTAAAAGAGCAGTAAGACCCCATCTTTCACCCATGTTGACAGATGCCCCATCAGCCCCAAACCCAACCATGTTTTTTATATTAAGGCCACAGTCTGTAAATATGTCTAAAATAAGATTTTTCAGTCCCTGACTTGTGCCATCTGATACAGCTTTCATTCTTAAAAAGTTTGTCTCCATGTGACCATTGATGGGATTTATATAAATTATTTAAAGCAGTTCCTTTTCAATTACAACACTGACAGTACTACTGTCCATAAGCACTGAAAAATTATTTGCATTGTTGATAGTTGCCAGCAGGTTTTCTCCTAGATTCTTGCCAATATACATTGTGAGTTACAGTATTTCCCACTAACAGCATTAATGTGTTTATTGCCCAAATGAACTCCATGGCACTTCTCTTGTTCTGCTATTGCTTCAAACTTTTTAATAGGGATGTCCTCTTTGGCCGTCATATACAGGATCCCCATCAGCCTGCCTAGAAACATTCTATGCTGTTCACCTGCAATACTGAAAGCTCTCCCTGCAAATAAATTAAAATTGTTTTAGGTCTTGGTCCAAACCCCTAACCCCCCCTCACTATTTTAAACTTACCAATTGTGGTATGGAAATATATATCAAGTGGTGACCTTGTTCTACCAAATTTCTAAATGTTATCCGCTTTCTTGCGCTGCTCTGTCACAAGATGTTTCTGGATGGTGTCAACTTTTAGCTGGGGGTCTGTAATCCCTGCAATTAATGCCTCATTGAAGTACCTCAACCCACATAGCTCATCTCTGTACTCACAGCACAATTTGCAACTAACATGCACTGCACAGTCTCCCTCACTGCTAATCTGTAGCCAGTTTATTTCTGGATCATATTTTTGATGCCATACCTCAACAGTTGCTAATTTAACTCCAGTCATGTAGGACTATAATTATTAAAAGGTTGAAGTTAGCAAAACAAGGTGTCAGGGTGTGCAACTACTTAAATTAACACGAGGCTTTTCCTGTACTGAAAGAAAGAAAATGGCAGCAGATTTGTGATCCCCTGTCCAGACAGTCGCTGGCACTGAGTCTCTCAGACCAAACCCTGTTCCTGTATAAGTGGGGCAATCCCCACCCATGATTGTGACTGTGCTGCAGGCAGCAGTCGCTGCATAGCAGGGCACATTACTAATGTTTTTGTGGGCTTGCTGCCACAATAAGACAAGTAGTGTGTCCAAATCAAAGTGCAAGGGCACAGTTAGTTCCTTCCTCTAAAAAGCAGGGACAACACAGTAACTTCAAGTTAAAATCTCTGCAGTTGAAGGGCACGTGACAACACTTAAAATTTTCTGGCCAGAAAAAGGGCAGACAGTATTTTTCATAGTTTATTTTTTCCAACACTTCCAAAGCAGGGCATAAGTCTTAGTTCCCATCATAGATCTCTGCAAAGCAGGACACATTAGTTTTATTCTATGTTCCCAAGTTCACTGCAAAGAGCAGGGCATGACACTTAGCAGGTCACATTTTCTGGTTCCCCTCATGGATCTCTGCAAAGCTGCTGGGCATAACTTGGTCTTTTTCTATTCCCAAAATGTTCCCTGCAGAGAACAGGGCACACATTAGCAGGGTTGGTTCCTCCTCATATATCTCTGCATCGCAGGTCACATTACTTTAAGTCTTAATCTGTTCCCAAGTTCAAGATCAGTGCACAACAGGTTAGCAGGGCACATTAAGTCTTTTTGGTTCCCCTCATGGATTGTTACAAAGCAGGGCACATAACTTAGTCTTATTTCCAAATGTTCACTGCAAGAGCAGGGCACACAACATAAGTAGGACACATAAAAAGTGTTCTTTAAGTACTGATTCCCCTCATCTCTGCAAAGCAGGGCACATTACTTAGTCTTTATCTGTTACCAAATGTTCACTGCAAAGAACAGGGCACACAACTAGCAGGGCACATAAGTTATTTAGGTTACTCTCAGATCTCTGCAAAGCAGGGCACATAAAAAGTGTTCTTTAAGTACTGGTTCCCCTCATCTCTGCAAAGCAGGGCACAATACTTAGTCTTTATCTATTACCAAATGTTCACTGCAAAGAGCAGGGCACACAACTAGCAGGGCACATAAGTTATTTAGGTTACTCTCAGATCTCTGCAAAGCAGGGCACATAAAAAATGTTCTTTAAGTACTGGTTCACCTCATCTCTGCAAAGCAGGGCACAATACTTAGTCTTTATCTGTTCCCAAATTGTTCACTGCAAAGAGCAGGGCACACAACTAGCAGGGCACAATGCTTCTTGGTTACCCTCAGATGTCGGCAAAGCAGGGCACATTACTAGTCTTTATCTGTTCCCAAATGTTCACTGCAAAGATGCAGAGCACACAACATAGTAGATGAGCACATTAAGTTCTGGCTCCCCCATAATCTCTGCAAAGCAAGACACATAACAAAGTTTTTTTCTGTTCCCAAAGTTCACTGCAAAGAGCAGGGCACACAACTAGCAGCGCACATAACTTCTTTAGGTTACCCTCAGATCTCTGCAAAGCAGGGCACATTACTAGTCTTTATCTGTTCCCAAATTTTCACTGCAAAGAGCAGGGCACACAACATAGCAGGGAACATTAAGTTCTTTAGGTTACCCTCTCTGCAAAGCAGGGCACATAGTCTTTATTCTGTTCCCAAATGTTCACTGCAATTACATTCACTGTCTATTCCCAAATTCACTGTGAAGCAGGGCGCAAACTTAAAGTTCAAACAGGGCACATTCTACTTGCCCAATGATTATGCCCTTGTTCTATCACCACCCACAGTCCAGCTCCAGGCTTTGCCCATTTGTTGCCATTACACTGCCCCCCATCTGTGCCCTGAAGTCCATGTGCACCTCTTTCCTCCTCTAGGTTCCCCAACCAAATGAAAATGTTTTACTTGTTTTTTGCTGCTCCCCAATTTTGCTACACTCTTGCTCTCAGTCTGGTCACTGAAATATTCCTGTCTAACTGTGCCTCACCCCACAATGCAGCCACCTGATTTCTGCTCTGTCCAGGTTGCTGCCATGTCTTCTTGTGGTCTTGGCCTTCTTCCTCTGGCTCTTCCTTGGTGTGGCCACCCGTCACTCCTCCTGGCTCTGGCTTATCTCCGACCACCTGCAAAATATAAAAATACACAATTTAAGTTACCAGATGACAGCACAATGACAGAAAATAAAAAAAATTAAAAATAAAGAAAACTCACCTTTGGACTCCAGCTTGAGCTCCCAGTGCCTGCTTCCTCTTCTGGATGCCCTGCAAAAGGACTCCCTCACATTTCTCTTGCACAGAGACTGGGTAGGAAGGAGGAGCAGGAGCATCACTGGACCAATCTCGATATAGCTCGGGGTTCGTGGAGCAGGCTGTGGAGGATGAGGGCAAAAAAAGAATAACAAGACCACAAAAAAATAAAAATAAAGTGACAGTGCCCAATAAGGCACTTTTACAGGACACAGAACCAGTTGGTAATGATTAGCAATGACTGCTAATCATTGTCACATTTGACTTGCTTTTTTCCAATCTTGGTTCACACATTGTGATGTGAACCCACTTATTTTATGCCTTGAAAGGATACTGAGGCCCTAAAGAGGGTGCAACCCAGGGTCTGTAAAATGATCAGGGGTCTGGAGGATAACAGCTGAGAGACAGATCTCAGTTTTCTGCATACCAAAGGGTACTGACAAGATCAAACAGATGGAGCTTTATTCTGGTGTGTTCCAACAGGATGATGGGACACACTCTTAAAGTTAAAGGTGGTAACTTCAGAGTTAATATTAGAAGGTACTTCTCCAAGAGGATGGTGAGTCTATGGAACAGCCTACTAGAGGACCTGCAGACAGACAATATGGGTCTTTAAGGTAAACCTAGTAAAAATTGGGTAGACTGGGCTGGGCCAGGTAACCCTTATGGCATGGGGTCATAATGTTGCCTACAATAACCATACAACAGTAAATGTAGCATGCAAAATGCCATGCCCTAACATACCATCGGACACAACAGCAACCCTCCAGCAAAAGTGCATAGGCATTGAAATCAATGGGACTTTTTGTTTTTGAGGGGAGCTTCACCCACCACACCCCCTGACCTGAGAGACTTTGTTCCCACACCTGCCCGACTTTAAATAATCAACTGCAAGTTAGTGTGGATGTCAAAGATGGGGAGAAACTCAGGAAGGGGAAAAATATTTATTTTTTTCAACAAAAAAAGTTGCAACTCCAGGAGACCTGGGGACCGAACCGTGGTCCCAGGTCTCCATCGCTGCTGTCTTAGCCACTCCACCACTGAAGTGACTCAAACAAGCACGGCAGCACAGGCTTTTTCAGCAGTTCCTCTACTTCACAATCAGTGAAAGGGATAGCAGTAATTCCCTACCACTGTTATACCCCTGTCGCTCTAAATGTTTCAGTGCTTTACACAGCTCGGTTATTGCTGTGCTGTTTTTGTAGTGCTGTATTGACCCGGTGCCACCCTGATTTGCCATCTGATTCCATGTTACTGTGTTTCTATGTTTCAGTTGACAAATTTCTGCTTACCAAGTACTCTGGGTAGTAAGGTGAGTAGGAAATCCTTATACATTTGTATGTGTTTGAACAGTAGATATTTTGTTCTCTATTTATAAAGTTGAGGGGTGCCAAATTCAATGGACATGGATTCCCTTCTGAACTTAAAGAGTAAGTTATATAGGCAGCATTGCCCCCCCCCCTCCATTTAGTAGAATGTTTTTTCTTTCCTTACTGGGCTGATTAAACATTTGTAAAAACATTTGGTTGATCCTGCCATCCTCTCCCCCAGATACAGTATGATCTGTTAAGAGGCACTTGCGTCACATCCCAAAATCCCCCACAGCTGATACCAGTCAGGGGCTATAGCTCAGGAGATTCAATAACTGCTAATACTTAGAACATTTTAAAGCTCAGTTTTGTCAGTCATTGCTCTTGTTGTCCTCCCCAAGGACATGTACAAGTTACATCCTGTATTTAGACTTGGTAGGGCAACAGGAACAACAATACTGAATGTTACCCTATTTAGCATTATCCATGATTGAATCTCCCACACCTGAAACATTTCAGCTATAGGGGAATCTGGCATTAAGTCAGTGCTAGCAGATGGCAGGATAATCAACATACTTTTACAGATGTATCAGCAGCAAAGAAAGCATTTAATTAAAACAAATTCTGCTGACTGGGGACAGCACCACACTCTGGAGTGGAGCTGCCTACATGAGAGTTCACCTTTAAATTGCTGTGATACTGTAACATATGCTGCTGCTTTCCAGAAGGCTTATGTTATCTGGAAGAAACAGGAATGCCAATGAGAGCTCAGCACTTGTATGCTTCATTTCAGAAACAGTAACATTCCCTAGTGTAACTGTTTTTTTTTTAAATTCAGTAACAATATAACATTACATTTCTATAATGTAAGGGTGAGGCTGATTAAGGATGGAATTCAATGAATTCCTATCCTTGTTATGGTATTGTTGTGACGTCAAGAGGTTGTTATACACTCTTGAGTATGCCACAATGATATCATAACAACATCGGTGCTTTTGCACACGCATGTTCACTCAGAGTTCATGACTGCCTGTTTTGTAGATTAATGCTGATGCCAAGCAACTACCCAAAAATAAAGGTACACAAATTTACAGAGGGCATGGGTACGATCACCAGAGTGCTTGGAAGGCATCGGGACATGAATGTGGTGGGGAGGGGGTATTTAAAACAATCATTCATCAGATGACCAGCAGAGCAGGATAGGCAAGATGGGTGGACAAATGCAGTGCTGTTATTTAAATGCTGCCCACACAACTATAAAAGACAAGGAATGGAGAACATTTAACAACTACACTGAATTCCCTTCCCGAGGTTGTTATGCCAATGGTGAACCTCTTGAGCTTCATTCTCGAGGTTTACTAGGTTGGCATAACAACCTCTCAACGGGAACACAGCATTGTTATTAACGGTTCTCCATTCATTATCCTCTATATAGTATGCCAGTAGGACTTACAGGGATGACAGTGTGGTCTAACGGTCAGAGCACTGAACTGGGAGGCAGAAAATATTTTATACAACATTGGACAAAGTGGGGAAAAGGCACATCTATACATACAGCAAGTTCAAATCCTCAGTGGTGGTTCTAAAGTATTTTTGAGCTGCAGTCAGGTGAAAGGGGACCAGATGCATGGAGTTAAGATGTACCATGATGTTGTACCAAAGTCAGATTTAAATCCCCACCAGTGTTCAATATACACACCATAACCTGTAAAAGCATAATGAAGAGAATCTGAAACTCTCTTTTCTCCAAGTCTGGGGGCATACAAAGGCTAGCCAGAGTAACTGGTGTATCATACAACAGGCCTACAAGAATGTCAAAATGACCCTCAGGGGCCACAACTTTCTCCTGTAAGGAGAAGCTAACGATATTTGGAATCAAAATTAGTGCATATCATCTCTTCCCCTTTTTACAAGAGGAATACTCTGCACATAAGTATCCAGACCTACCCAGTTTGTGGTCTGCAGCGAAAGAGTCAGCAGTTTCAGTTTAGAACTTCAAGTAATTGCTCTGCACCCCATAACACTGGAAAAAACACCAGCTGCCTACAGGATTTCTGATCAGCCGAAATGTTGTTGTACACCAGAAGGGTAGAACTGCATTCCATGACCTTTGGAGTGTGATACAACAAGGTTTCAGCTGGCATGGAAATTCATGCAGAACATATATACTGTAAAGCAGTCCATCTCTCACCCCTCATTTTAATAAGGTTAGGAAAGTTCTCTCCGCTACCCCCAGATACAGCAAGAAATTAGGAGGTGCAGGGGGAACCATCCCCACTTCTTCGACATTATGGCATATCCCAAGTGATAACAATACTTGGTACAACAAAAGACATTGACAGAGACAGAACAGCGACAGACAGGGCCAGCATTGTTCCCTGAGTATTAGAAGTATCAAGAACAATACCTTCTCAGAAACAGTTGTTGAGCTACAAAAAAAAAAAAAGAAAGAACTTGGAACTACTATCTGGGCAGGTCCTGGGGGTCATAGCTTCCCTGCAAAATATGTGCTTCCAAAAGAGGAGGTGGAAATAAATCCACCACTGCAGCATAGATTTAAGGAACACTGTAATAATGAAGGCTACAGCACACAAACCATGGGCCCTATATACAGGGATTCTGTAAATGAAGAATGTCGCCTAAGTCAGATGTCCTTAGAAATAAGGACACATAAATTGTGCAGTCTCTCACTGCCGCAGGGTTACATGATTACCTGAGTCCTACAGAGGTATAAAACTAGCATCATACAGTAGGGAATGCCCAGTAGACCTGGTCAAACTAATTGGTCAAACCTGCACCCTACAAGATAGCACAGAAAAAAGGGGGTGGGTATTATGGTGAATATCAACATCCTGAGTAGTAATTATAATTAAGTAACAATATCAGGAATATGCCAAAGCAGGGCCAACATGTATCCAGGCCATGTTAAAGCAGAAAAGGTTCTAAGCATCCCATGCCAGAAGACCCAAGGCCAGGAGCAGGAAGCCTGCCTAGAACTTCCCCACCCACAAGGCCTGCCAAGAAGAAGTTGCACTGGTAGAGACCCAATGTTTTCTGAACCCTCATGTCCATGAAGAGCACTGAGTATCACAGTGTGGGGAGCAGACTATAACTCCAGTATCGAGGATCACCTCAGGTGAGTGTCAAAACACAGTTGCTTAACCTATAGTACCCCTGCATCAGGACTAGAACCCCTGAAGCCACCCCAGCAACTGATATGTAGAATACTTACCAGCCATTCCAGTAAAATGTCTGACCTCCTGCAAACTGCCAACAAGAGTAGTTCCATATGACACCAGAGCCTGAGAGGAGCACCAATTGTCACAGCACTGCCAAATTTCCAGTTCCAAGTGCAGTTGGATTTGCCACACTCTGATACTGAGGAAATGAGTTCCCAGGGAATCACTACTGCATGCATTCATGCAGAGGTTGAAGGATGGATGCAGCTGTCCCCAGATCCGGGCTCCCCAGACCACTTCCTAAGCATCACCTGCACATGTGCATATGCAAAAATGAGTGGAGGCTGACCAAGTTACCATGCTACAGTAGTAAACTGTGCACCACTATCACACCCCTGCAAGTGTGCCATATTCACAGGGATAGATATGGTGGCTATTTGGGAGACTCCAGAGACCCTATGCCACACACCCCATTGTAGTGACACCTGGAGCCCCACAGATGAATCTGCCCCAACAGCACCATCCTGAAGTGGAGGAGAGAAAAAGAGAAACAGGTTAAGAATTATGAAAATAGGGCCGTCAAGTAATACACTATCAAAACTATTCACATAACATCACAGTGATTTAAAATGATCACCCCTGATAGTGGTAGTAGTAGAGGAAAAAAGAATGAAAATGAAGTCCCTGCAAAGAAACAGTTAATACGCCAATGGCTGTATTAGTTATCTGGGCTGTCTCTGAAATAGGCCAAAGAGTTCCTGAATAGCCTTTACAGTATCCTTCAATTGCTGCTCATGCTGTGCTCTAACCATGGTCTGTAACTGAAGTTCTGTAATGCCCAGCAGATGGAGTAAATATCCAATGGTTTGCCTGAGTCCTCAATGGTTAGAGAGAGAGGTGGTTGCTGTGGTCTCAGTGGCTAAGGACAACAGTACTACATCTCTCAAAATCTGCCCTAAATTCCTCAGCCATGTAGTATAAGATTTCTCTCTCTCTGGGAACTGAACTTTTAGTCAAGCAGGGTATGGTGTCTGAAATGTCAGACCATCCTGACCCAGTGCTTGTTAAAAGGGGCCACGTGCTCTTTTCTTCTGCAAAATAGTGGAAGCGTAATCATCATCAAGATATATTTGTTAACCTTCCCAGAATATGATTTTTTTCCTCTTGCTGTACAGCTAGGGAGCAGAACCTGATGAATAAGCAAGAGAGGATACCATTCTGCTTGTGTGGCTGGATTTTGTAATACAGAAGCTAAATATTGATATGACTTAAAAACCCACAGGCTGATCCAGGAAGCTGCCTTTTGGCTTCATCAAGGCCTGATGATGACATATGTGTAGTTTCTACTGTTAATAATATGTATATAATATGCATATAACAATACATAATAATATGTATATTTGTTACTTCTACTACTATCAGCCTACTAGGGGAATGGTGGAAGAATCATGAGCAGATTTTCAGGATGGGGGAGGATCATTCTGCAGAGTGAAACATTTACTGTAGGTACATGCATATCGTGGTATATTCAATAATATGTCTAAATGATAGTATGGAAGCCAAGCAGGAATAGGTAGAGACACACTTAAATTAGATTAGGCTGTAAAGAACAAATAAGCCATTAATAATAAATTACATCAGAGAAGACAATGGAAGACTGCTTAATTGTGCCAATAGAAGTTAGACAAATGAAAAGAAGCATATTAACTAAGGGTGAGAAGACAATCACAGTTAAAGTTTAGCAGTATAAAGAAGGTTAGAAAAGACAAGATTATGAAATTAAACATACTGTGCATTAGGAAGCAAGAAGAAAATTAAATCTTGTAGCAAGGCAAAGCCTGAGTGGGAGGCAAGTTAGCAACACATTGTCATTTGAAGGCAGCATAGCAACAAGAATAGAAGTTAAAAATAATTTAAAACACCACAAGCATTATGCGGTAAATTATGTCACGCAATATTACTTTAACTTATGGAGAAGCACCTAAAGAAGATTTTATAGTAACACACGGTGCTAGAATACATTAATGAAATTAATTTAAAAAGTAAAAGATAAAGCTAGGTTAGTAAGAACAAACAGGTATGTTCTGAGATAGTTATTGGAAACAAAGTGGTGTAACAGCAACAATAGAAAATAAGCATTTGTCAATGTGAAACGTTTGACTTTCTTTGCTATGTATGTTTTTAGCATTGATAGTGCAGAGGTAATAATTAAAAAATCAATGACACAAGTTATAAAAATGAAATTATTATGGTTGGGAATGAAGAGGTGTGTGCATAACGTTGCCATATTCTTAGATTGTGACCTTGAATTTTCAAAATATTAGGTGTCTTTTTTTTTTGTTTGCCACAGCATATGAACATGGCATGTGCCATTTATGAAATGCAACCCCTAGTGGAGATAAAAAAAAAAAGAAATGCAACCACAAACATTTCTTTGTAGAATGACCATGAAAACATGTTTTGAAGAGGGACCTGCCATGTTCATTCAATGGGAGTAAAAAACATTAGTATCTTAAAAATGTGGGTTAAAAAGTAAAACTATTGCAAAGGTATGAGTAAACAATGAAAAATGTCAATGCTTGTTCATAATTTCTTCTTCAATTTTGACCACAGATGTTCAGCATAGTCTTTTTATTTCACCATCTTGTGAACATGACAGGTCTCATTTATAAGATCCTGTCTAAAATTTCATTTTGTGACACAAGTGGGAAAAGGATGTTTTGGGCAGGATTTTAAAAATGTCACATCATGTTCATGATGAGAGGTAATAAAGGGCTATGTTGAAAATGTGGTGTCACAATCTGAGAAAATAGCAAAGCTGGAAATAAACATTGAAAAATGTCAGTGTTTCTACATAACTGTCAATTTTTGAGATTTTTTAACCCACATTTTCAACATAATTTTATTATGGCTCTTGCCTTACAATCAAGACAAGTGCCATGTATTAAATCCTGTCAGAAAGGTGATGTATTGCACTGATTGCAAAAACATGTGTTGGAGAGGACCTACAAACATACAGCTGACTTGTTCATGAGGTGGGATGAAACAAGGCTATGCTGAAAATGTGGGGGAAGACTCTAGAATGTAGCACAGTTATAAGAAAATGTGAAAGAAAGAAAGAAAGAAAGAAAGAAAGAAAGAAAGAAAGAAAGAAAGAAAGAAAGAATGAATCATCAGGCAATCTGAAAGGGGAAGGGTGACAGAGAAGTATGTACAAATGACTACCATGCTTGATGGTTAGTTTTACTCACTCTTCACTAAGGAAGATATGGGGCCATTGCCAGATAGTGGCATCACAGCAGTCACAAAGGGGATCTTGAAGGCAACCAATATTTACTAACATAAGGGTCTGGAATGGGCTGGCAATACTAAAGACAGATAAAGCCCCAGAACCAGATGGGATGCATCTGAGGGTACTCAGTGAACTGGCGGCAGAAATGGGTGAACCCCTGCCAGGACTATTCAACAGCTCTTTATAGATGGGGGTTGTTCCAAAGGACTGGATAATAGTGGACATACTTCTACTGCATATGGTGGTGGGGGGAGGGACAAGGAACAAGTGGGGAACTATAGACCTGTCAGTCTTACAGTACCTCTGTTGTAGGGAAACTGATGGAGTCACTTTTCAAAGATGACTTCCTGGACTACCTGGAGAGCAGCAGTCTACAGGACAATAAACAGCATATCTGTGGCAGGAAGGTCTTGTCAGACTAACCTGACAGTTTTCTTTGAGAGGATAATGAGGAAACTGGGATAAGGGCCATGCTGTGGATTTACTCTACTTTGACTTCAGCAAGGCTTTCAACTTGGTGCCTCACAGATGCATGCTGAAGAAGACTGAGGATTTGGATGCAGCTAGGCTCACAGAAACATTGAAAAACAGAATGAGTCAGCAGAAAAAGATCCATCTAGTCTGCCCTACTTTCTTTGCCTGTTACTACACCCTGGACCCTATTCATTCAAAGGAGTCCATCCTCCCTTTTTGTTACCTATTATGCCCATGTTCATATGCTATGCTTGCTTGAAGCTCCACACTGTCTTTGCTTCTATCACCTCTTCTGGCAGGCATTCCCAGGTATCCACTTAAGCAATTTCCTGTGGGGTACTGAATCAAAGGCCTTACTGAAGTCTATGTACGGCAGGTCCATCGCTTGACCCTTGAACCACTTTGTGTCAATTGTGAGTAAATCACAATTCACATTAATTCTGTGAATTCCTTAATTCTTCTGTAGTGCCACAACAAATTAGACAGGCTGCTGCATACTAGTGTAACTGCTCTAGACATTATTATTGTAACATATTTTGTGTTATTTGTGCATAAATTACAATACAACATTTTTTCAAAAAGCGCAATATACCTAAATTCCATATTCAAATATTCTGAGATGCAAATGAGAAAATAAATAGGTCATGCTGCTACATACTTTGATGTGCATTTTTGTTATGACACCATTAAATGAGATATGGCTGCTCCCCCCAAAGTACTGTATATGCTGCTGCTGCTAGCTGGTGCTGTGCTGTGTGAGTCTCCATAGCTACTGTCAAGATGCGTTATAGTGCCTGGAAAATAAAAGTGAATTTCCATGGCTGAAAAAATACTCATGATGCCTAGAAATAAGATGTGCTCCCAGAAATCTTAAATGTTGATGCTGGCGCTGTGGTCTGTGCGTCTCCACAGCAACTGTGATCTGTGTGTCTCTTAACTGCTACTGGTGCTGTGCTGTGCAAGTCAACACACCAACTGACAGGATGAACTTTAGTGCCTAGAAAATGAAAGTGAAATTTCCATGGCTGAAAAACATTATCCTGATGCCCAGAAATGAGATGTGCTCCCAGAAATCTTAAATGTTGCTGATGGCACTGTGATCTGTGTGTCTCCACAGCAACTGTCAACAGGATATTTGAAACCACTGAATTATTAAACATCTTTTGTTACCGTTTCTCTCTTTGTAGGTATTTATCAGTAGTGTGATTGAATCCCTTTACTGCATGGGTCCTGCCCAGATATGTTTACTTAATTTTGGAGTGTTTCATACCATGGAAGGTAAGTATTTTACCTGTTTCTCTTAAATTTTATCCATATCTGTATGTTACTGTATAACTGTTGTCTGTACCATTTTCTCTCCTTTTAGGTATTTTTCAAAAGCCTGACAAATTGTACATTGTGGCAACAGCATTAGTTGGAGGACTGTTACACTGTATATGCTTGATATAGAGGAAGCGTTGACTTTAATAACACCACACACAATGGTGGAGAAGCAGGAGGTGGTGGTCCAAGCATTAGTTGGTAAGGTTGAGCACAACAACGATCTGGTGGAGATTAGAAGATGGCTATGGCTTGCTTACTGTAGGAGGATGAGGAATTTATCTTGATGGCAGAATGTAAATAGACTTGATGTGAGTACAAGATATAAATTATTTAGACTGTAGTAGACTCCATATTGGTTCCAATACACCTGTGAAGGTTATCGAAAATTAAAAACTTAAAATAAAAACAACAATTTTGAAAGAATACCTACTTTCACATTAATGATGGCCCAGTTTTTAAATTGAACAAAGGTGCCGTAGACAGAAGAGGTTGAGAAGGAGAAGTCTTCCCTCCTCAATGAGAAGTGAGCAGGACAGGCGGAGACCTGTGAAAACAGAGGAAAGCCATGTAGACCTTACAAAAGTGGCTACTGTGGGTGACAGACCACATGGACAGTATATACTTTGTCCACTCTAAGTCTAACTACACATGTCACCTGTGAAGAAAAAAAATAATCTAGCCTGACTTTGCCAACATTGTGGCCACAAGATAGATCCAATGTCCAATCCCACTCTTTCCATATCTTTCATATGTGAAGAAAAAAAAAGTAATTTAGCTTGACCTTGCCACCATTGTGGCCGCACAATATATCCATTGTCAAATCCCACTATTTTCATGACCATCACTTGTGAAGAAAGAAAATAGTTTAACCTGACTTTGCCACCATTGTGGCAGCACGTTATCCATTGTCCAACCACATTCATTCTGTATTTGTTACCTGTGAAGAAAAAGGAGAAGTTATTTAGCCTTACCTGGCTTGGCCACTGTGTCACTGCTTACAATACCTGTGAAAGGAAAAAGCTGACATCAAAACTTAGAAAAAAATAATGTCATGATACTTACCATCAGTTTAGTGATGACCATGCTGTGTACTGCCACAGTAGTGCCACAGAGAGGGATGGAGGAGAAAGAGGCAACTTTAGCCTATCACTGGTGGTGTGCTTTCTGAAGTAAGAGGGAGCCAAAAGGAAAGAAACACATTTTAATGTCTCTTAAGATTGGTGGAAGTAAATCCTGTGCAATGATGGACTGATTGCCAACAGTGAGGATAAGTAGTGTGAAAAACAATGGAAGTACTGTAACTTAAAATCACGGCAGAAAGGCTGGCTGGAAGGATGCCTGGCAATATGCCTGGCAGGCTGGCTGGTGGGATGGCTGGCAGGGTAGCTGGTGGGCTCACTAGCAGGTGAAAGGCTGGTTGGCTGGTGGGATGTCTGGCAAGATGTCTGGCAGACCAGCTGGTGGGATGGCTAGCAGGCTGGCTGATGTCATCTTCAAAGATTTTCTACTCTGTCTCTAGGAATTTCATAAGTGATGGCAGATTGTGTTAATCAGATGAATGCATGGGACAGTAGCACAACTTAGGGGAAAAACTCAGAGGAAAACAATATTGAATCATAAAGAAAATGATTCAGCTGGTAAGGAGGAGTGGAGGGCTTTAACACTTATATGTTTATGAACTACCATCATCATCATCAAGGAAGCAGCCCTAACAGTCTTTCAGAGTGGAGTTGTCCCACATGGGAATTCTTTCTCCATTACTGTGTCATCTTCCTCAGTGAAGGGAAATTTGCCAATGCTGATACCATCAGGCTGTTATGGTTATTCTTCATCACTGCTGCTAATGTCATTTGGTATAAATGCAGACATAGTTCTTATGTGGCATGTGCCCTGCATTCATTTTAATAAATATTAGCATGACAAGGTTTCTAGGGGACAGATTTGTATGCCTGTTCTGCACAATGGCTCCCGCCAAATTGAATACCCTCTCCATGCTGAAACTCAAGGGTGGACAGCTCAGATGTTTGTCTACTATGGAGGTCAATGTTGGCCAATTGATCTTGCTACTCGAGTATAGCAGTGTCGCTTCCTATACGTTAAGGTGCCGGTCATCCTCCAAATATACAATCACCATTCATTGCACTTCACGCAATCCTGCTGACTCATCAGCCTTCTCCTCCTTTTCCTCGATGTCTGTAATTCCCACCTGGCACAAAGCATGCCAAAATGGATTTATTGTCATTTTTTTCTGTCACCAGGCCTGTTTTTTTAAGCCAGTTTAACTAAGGTGGTAGCAACACCCAAACTGTGATCACTTTCATATTCTGCCTTACATAACTGTGACAGTAACATCTGTGCCCCGTGTACCCATTGTATTAGCTGATTGGTTAGATTTTGTACCTAATGAGGGCCACCTTCAAATATTAAAGACAGGCTCCTTTTATATCATGGATTCAGCATGGCAGCTATAGCAAAATCTGCAGAATGCTGAAAATATGGGTATTGCAGTCAAATACATGCAGCGTGTGTTCCATTAAAATACAACATCCCCTATCACTACCTGCCTCTAACACCTGCTGAACATTTAACAGCATCTACCTCAATACCCTTAGAAGTGGAATGGCCTGACTGATACAGTTTCCCAACTCACTGCCAGTGTTGCATGTTCAAATGACCTTAGAATCATGATCAGGTGATCCATTAGTCACCACTGATCTGTTGTCAGAGACATTGATACTCTGTAAGTTTCACGGCTTGTATGCAGCAGCAAATATTTGGAAATGGCTTTGTACTGCTTGTACGAGCACTCTGTCATCTAAAGTGTTAAGTTCCATCTAGTGTGGACTTCAGCATCAGATGGTGTTGAGGCAGTTTATTCTGGATCTGCAGGTTTCTGAGATGGTCACATGCCTTTTCAGAATAAGCAAAGTGTGCACAGATGTGGCAAGCCACAGTCAACATGAGTTTGATTTCAGAATATGGTAGAAACTCCTGCACTACTAGATTAAGACAACATGCCAGGCATGGAACCTTAAAAAGCCCACCATCACTAATGCTTTTAACCATAGTCAAACCATTGTCACTAACAATAAAACCCGGTTTCAGGGAATGTGAATGCCGCCACTCATCAGTCTTAGGAGCAGTTCTAAGATTTTCTGACCCATGTGTAATCCACTTACACTCTTTTCTTTTAATGTCTTTTAATTACATTTCTCTAATTCATTCACAATACACTTGAAATCAATTCAAATACAAAACATAGACTCGGTTATGCAGCACTTTAACAATAACAGCAAAAAGAAAAAGAAAAGAGGAATGAACTATACCTAATAGAAAAGAAATAGAAAAGAAAAACTAGAAAATCAAATCTTAATAATTACCATTGGTTATTGTTTCAAATATATAAAAATTGTTATGCCAGTCTACAGGATTTCTAATATTAGAGTTAATAGATATACAATTTGATTCCATGTTGATTCATTTGAATTTAGAGCAAGAGAGGAATGGTCTGAGTTTGACTAAATAGATGTAACCAGCATGATAGGTCAAAAACTGGAAGCACTGAGGAATTCCAATTATCTAAAATAATTATTTTAGGGGCTAATGATCCCCAAACGATAATTTGTTGTGTATATGGATTCAATGTGGTACGTGTAAAGGCAGTAAATACAAATATAAGCCTCCCCTCCTGCTATTTTACTCAATTAAGACCCCTGGCACCCATATTGGGCACACACACAAACATTTAGAAATGGTACCACCCCTAGCTTTGGGAATGTATACCAGGCTCATTCTCTAGAGATCAAGGGGTGGGGGTGTACAATGGCATAACTATTTGGTATTTACAAGACCAGGTCCTGGGGACAGAATTTTTGTAGGACTTTGCTAGACCTATCTTCTGGAGGGGTACCCAATAAATCCACACAGGAAGCAATAACATAACTGTCCAGACCATAGTTGGGGTTCTAGAGTGTGACTTTATTTTGACAGATGTTCTTGAAAGCAAGGGTGGTCCCCCAAGGTTTACACATTATTGCATCAGGAACTTGCAGAACAAACAAACTCGACTGTATCTGACAGAAACTCTTTGTATTCCAACCGCAGTAGGACATAGGACACTTTCACTTGGTATTCCATATGTCATACTGTAGGACATAGAACAACTTGGACTTGTATTCCCACATAGCATAGGACATAGAACATTGCTTCCAGTGGCACTGGCCACAACTAAAAACACATTTTGTTAAGAACTAGCACCCTTCTTCATAACTGGAGAAGAAACTATAACCCACTCCAGGGGGTAGAAATTCTCTTCAGACATTTGGCCATTTGTCTAAAGTAACCAGGCACCTTTAGTGAACCTTTTAGTTCTGAACTGGTTACTCCAGATGCGGTTCTGCCCACCCTTTGCTCCCAAATGCATACTCAGACATTCTTTCAGAGTTATACCTTAAACATAAGAATCACACCATGAATTACTTTTAAATGAACTGGCATTCTGAATTCAAATTCACCACCTCAGTATCGTAAAGGTAAAAAGTCCTGAACAGTGTGATATAGTCATACCTCTCAACATCACACACCTCAGCCAGCTTTACTTCAAAGACAGTCTTTCATGTCTGTACTTACAGAACAAGAAATTGTGCCTTCCCTTTGGGCATGGAACACAACAGAACAGGCACTTGCTTTCTGCAGCAAAAGTCAGAATCCACTCACTGTTAGACATTTCAGACAGCTTCAAAACATCCTGGATCAAAAATGGGATTGCCCCTTGGATCCATCTACTAGCAATCCTTTTCACCCCTCCAGGGATGAAAATCAGGAAATCCTGCTGTAGAAAAGGTCTCCACAACTTCTCTTGGCGAGTTGGAGAATGCAAGAACTACGGTGATAATCTAGGGCCCTCAACTCAGAGCCCACAGCTGAGCAGTTCTCACTTATCTGTCTTTAGACTGCAACTCTGCACTGACTCACACTGACTCCCATCTCAACATTCTAACTCCCACCTCAACAGCTGGTGCAAGGCTTATGCTGCTGTGAGAGTTCCAAATGAGCTCATCACTTCCATCTCAGCTGATGCCAAGTAAACAGAAGAGTGGGCAGATGAAAACCATTTAACTACTTAATCACCAGCTGCCTCTCCCCTGCCTAGCACTGATACTGAGGGGATTTTAATAACCCCAAGGGACTGGGTGGTTGCACAAATAAACAAAATGAAAAAGGGATTTGTATATTTAGAAATTGCTGGACTTCTTATCTAGTACTTTCCTACTAAGTATTTATAAATGAGCAAGTCCAGATCATGTGATATATGTGTCATTCTTGTCCACAAGAATGCCAGAATAAGCTGTTTAGTTTATCATTAATATGAAAGTTTTTTGTGGGGCTATAGTAGACTGCTATAAATTTTAAACTGAATGGAATGATTATTCACGTAACTAATCATCTTAATGGAAAATTTCCTGAGGCACCTATTTTTTTTCTACCAATATTTCTTTACCTATTGATAAATTCCATTTATCTCTTAAATTTGTAAAGGCGTAATCATGAATAAATTAACCTATTATCAGATATTGACAGAACTGTGATGTGTTTATTAAATGCTATGCATTCCAATACATTCTCTGAATGAGCTCTCCACATTGCTAATGCTCTCCAGTTATATTTTCTTTTTAATTTATTAAATATTTCTTTAAGTGTAAGATACAGGAGCCATAGCTGAACTCTATATATCTCCTTTTACTAAGAATTGAAATTGTCCCCGGGAAACAAGACTGATTTTTAATTAGGTCAATCCAATAATGTGAGAGGATACTAGAGTTTGTAATACTATCATATTCATTACACCAAACCTTACAAAGAAACATAGAAATTGACAGCAGATAAGGACCGCTAGGCCCATCCAGTCTGCCCATTTTCCCTACTTACTGCAAAAGTCGCAGACCCTACTTGATCTCCGGCTCTACCTTTTTGTTCCTATCATTAGGGTTTCACTATGCCTGTCCCATGCATTTTTGAATTCCTCCACTATGTTTGCCCCCACCACCTTTACTGGGAGTCTGCTCCATGCATCCATCACCCTTTCTGTGAAGAAATGCTTCCTCACATTGCCCTTACTCTACCCCCTTCCAACCTTATGTCATGCTTCCTCATTCCTGAACATCTCCTTTTATATGGACACTGTCAGCAGATAAGGGCATATGGTGAACCCAGTCTGCCCATTTGAGCTTGTAAGTTCACTTTATGTTTTTCCAGAAGTCTGTTGCTCCTTACCTCTACCTCTAGAATTCCCTTATGCTATCCCATGCATTCTTAAATCCTATGATTGTTTCAGCCCCCACCACTTCCTCTGGAAGGGTGTTCCACTTGTCCTCCACCCTTTTTGTGACAAAATTCTTCCTCACGTTTCCTCTGACTCACCCTCCCTCCAACTTCATACCATTCCTTCTAGCCCTGGAACATCTTTTTTGCTGGAAAATAGTGTATTCCTGCACCCTGTTCCTCCCTGTATGGTACTCATGTATCTCTATCATATCCCCTCTCTGTATCCTCTCCTCCAGGGAGTACATATTCAAGTCCTTCAACCTTTCCTCATAGGACTTGTGATGCAATCCCTGTACCATCTTTGTAGCCCTCCTCTGAACCTTCTCTACACTGTCTATGTCCTTACATAGGTAAGGTCTCCAAAACTGTACAGTCTACTCCAGGTGGGGCCTCACTAGTGTCATATAGTGGAATTATGACCTCCCTTTTCCTGCTGATTATGCCCCTTCCTATGCATCCCAGCATCCCATTTGCTTTACCTGCTGCCTTGTTGCACTGTTTCCCTACCTTGAAGTCATCAGAGATGATAACCCCAAGGTCCCTTTCCTGCTTGGTGCATGCTATATCCTCACCCTCCATCTGATATGTTGTTTCTGGGTTTTTGCACCCCATATGCATTATCTTGCACTTCTTTGGATTGAATTTCAACAGCCAAACCCTTGGCCATTCTTCAAGCTTCTGTAGGTCCCTCCTCATTCTGTCTACACCCCCTGGCATGTCCAATCTGTTACAGAGCTTTGTGTCATCAGCAAACAGGGAAATTCTGCCTTCCACTGTAGGTCCTGCGCAATGTCACTGATGAAGATGTTGAATAGGACCTGTCCCAGCACTGATCCCTGTGATACTCCACTGGTCACTCTTCCCTCTGTGGAGTGAAAGCCATTTACCACAACCCTCTGTGTCCTGCTGCCCAGCCAGTTACTTACCCACTGCACTACTGTCCTGCACACTCCCATATTCCCCAGTTTGTTTAACAGCCTTCTATGTGGCACAGTGTCAGAGGCCTTGCTGAAGTCCAGATAGGCCATGTCCACTGCACTCCCCTGATCCACCTCCCTTGTCACCCAGCTCAAAAATTCAATGAGGTTGGTCTGGCATGACCTCCACCCAGTGTAACCATGCTGCCTTGGGTCCTGTAGTCCACTGGCAACCAGATCTTCCACCAATCTGTCTTTCAGTAGTGCTTCCATGATTTTTTTCCATTACCAAGGTCAGGCTGACTGGTCTGAAGCTCCTCGCTTCCTCTTTGTTCCCACTTTTGTTTAAGGGGACTACATCTGCTGTCCTCCAGTCTTTGGGTACCTCCCCTGTTTCCAGTGATCAGCTAAACAGGATTGCCAGAGGTTTAGCCACCATGTCTCTTAGTTTCCTTTAGGACCCTGGGGTGCACCCCATCTGTCCCCATTGCTTTATTGACTCTTATTCCTTCCTTTTAGGCCCATTATCCTCCTTTTCCTCAGTAAAGACTGAGCAGAAATATCTGTTCAGTAAGTCAGCTTTACTGTTGTCATCCTCCATGCGGCCCCCATAATCCCCCTTCAGTCTCACTATCCTTCCCTTTGCCCTTCTTTTTTCACTTATGTACCTGTAAACGGTCTTGTTCCCTCTACCCACTGATTTTGTGGTGCGGTCTTCTGTCTGAGCTTTGGCTTCCCTTACTGACCTCCCTGCCTCCCTTTGCTTCTGCTGGTACTTATCCCTATCCCTTTCTTCCTGCATCTTTTTGTATTGCCTGAATGCAATCTTTTTGGCTTTCACTTTCTCCACTACTTCCTTGGAAAACTATAATGGCCTCCACCACAATGGCCTCCTCTTCCTTTTCCCCTTGCTAAGCTGTTTAATGCATAATTCTGTTGCTCTTTTAAGTTTTTTTTACTATTGCCTACTGTTCCTCAACCCCTGAGTCCCTCCCCATTCCCATTACTGCCTCTTTCCAGCATTTCCTCATTTTCCCAAAGTCTGCCCCTAAAATCCAGGATGTGTGTTTTTGTGTGGTTTGGTTCTGCTCCTTCTGTGATTTCAAATCGCAGTGACCAGTGGTCACTGTTCTCCAGGTGCTCCCCCACTGTTACCCACATCACACTGTCCCCGTTTGTGGGCATGAGGTCCAGTATTGCCTTCTGCCAAGTTGGTTTCATGACCAGTTGCTTGAGGAAGGCACCTCACATAGAAACATAGACTTTGATGGCAGATAAGGACCGCTTGGCCCACCTAGTCTGCCCATTTCCCTACCTACAGGATAGGCTGCATATCCTAGTTCCTCATGTTTCCTCTTGAAGGGAGTCCAGGATAAATCTGCTCCTGGTTGATGTTGCTGTTGCTTTCTGAAAGATATTACCCTCCAGTACCCTTTTCATGCCCATTGGATATTTGTAGGTTTCTATCATATCTCCCTGTCTCTCCTCTCCCTCAGGGTATAGATATTGAGGTCTCCCAGTCTCTTCTCATGTAACTTTTGGTGCAGGCCCTGCACCATCTTTGTTGACCTTCTTTGAACTACCTCCACCCTGTCTGTGTCCTTACAGAGATATAGCCTCCAGAATGGGACACAGTACTCCAAATGAAGCCTCACCAATTATCTGTACAGTGGCATTACCACCTCTTTTCTTCTGCTGATGATTCTTCTCCTTATGTGCCCTAGCATCCTACTGGCTCTCCCCTCAGCCTTGGCACATTGTTTGGCAGCCTTTAGGGCATCAGATATAAGTACCCCAAATCCCTTTCCTGTTTGGTGACTGTCTGTATCCCCCCCTCATGATGTAATCCTCCCCTGGGTTCTTGCATCCCAAATGTATGATTTTGCACTTTTTTTGCATTGAATCTCAGCTGCCAGACTCTCAACCATTCCTCCAGTTTACCTAGGTCCCTCTTCATTTTTTCCACCCCTCCTGGAGTGTCCATCCTGTTGCGGATCTTACTGTCATCAGCAAAGAGGCACACCTTCTCTTCCATCCCCTCCACAATGTCACTTATGAAGACATTAAACAGGACTGGCCCTGGTTATGGTTCACCATCATTATGGTTAACAACTGAGGAGAATAGGCCATAGTTACAACATTTCATAAAGGTCCTTCATCTTTTAGCTGCTAGAGCTTCTGCTTTGATAATTGGGTTATGAACATTTTGAAATGAGGGTGGATAAGAAATTATATTTTGAATGGGAAGATTAATGTTTTTTACGATTTATTGAATGTTGTTGAAATGTATTACAAAATCCCTCATAATGTTTTGTTTTGTTATTAGGAAATAACCATTGTAAGCTCGCTTTCTGTTTAGCTGGTATGTAATATGAAGAAGTGTCAGAACAATCTGTACTTCCATCTTTCCTTAATGAAATATGTTTTTTTCTATGCTATTTTAGGTGGTCCTCCTCTCCATAGGAATTTAACAAAGATCCTCTTAACTTGTTCAAACCAGTGTAAACTAATTTTACCAACTAATGCTAGGTATATGAATAGATAAAGTGGCATTTCCATCATTTTTGTAGCTTCAGTTTTCCCCACAAAGGGATAAAGAGTTTCTCCAAGCCCCCTAAGCTAGTTTCATTATATATTCCTTGAGTATTTATTTGAAAAGTACTTTCTATATTACTAGTTATTAAAGGAAGTTTCTGGCATAAGGTATTGGACTTCATAGCCCAGTACCTTATGCCAGCGTGAGCTAATTTTTGCAAAAAACATTTTTTTTTACTCACTCACTTACGTAAATGAAGGGATCATAGCTGTCTTCATTGCCACTGCCACGGTATACCGTTGCTACAGCAACAACTTTACAGCGACATGGTCGATGCCGACAACATCGCTATGTCACTGTAAAGTCTGCCTTGGACCATGGCACCCATTCCCAAGGTCCTGCTCCCCGTTCCCAAATCAGCTCTATCTCAGAGTTGGTAAACATAAGTTAGAGTTGCAGGGGCTGGCTCCTATAAAACAAGAACTTTGAACTCAAAGGCACCATGCCGACCATAATTGCGTTTCAATGTAGTGGTGTCAGTGAAACATCGCGTCAACAAGAAATTGTTGATGCAGCATTGTAGATCCCTGCCAGCTGATCCCTTTCAGCTATCTAGTATGACTGCTCCACCTCCATGCTCATTGTTTTTGTGATGTGTGTGCACGGAGAGTGCAGGGGCGAGTCCTATACAAGTCTATGGGGCATTTTAGTAAAGCAGTTTTATGCACTTTAAGCAATCTGAGAGGGCAATGAAAGCCACTGCTCTGCTAATAGGGTTTCTAATTAGCAGAGCCCACAAGTAATCTTTAGTTAGTGGGTGGCTGGCTGGTTGTTTTCTCCTATGCAGGTCTATATTTTTCTGCTTGCACTACTTCGTCAAAAAAGTTTTTTACAGCAGACAAGACTGTATTTAAATAAATTACTTGATATAGAAGCAAAATTGTTTCCTCTGTAGCTTTTTATTTATCTCAAGTCAGACCTTCTATAGCGCCCATATTTTGTTTGTGGCTTCCATAAAAGGCTGATGTGATTGGTAATATAACTGTTTTTGTTTGATTTACTGTAGTTCATAGCTCTCCAGCTGTGAAATTCTGTCTATCTCTCCAAAACCTTTTGTACAGAAGTCATGTTATCTGACAGGAATGGCAGGACATCATCTGTACAAACATTTAGTTTAACAAGCTCAGAACCCATCATAATGCCCTTAATTTGAGAATTGTTCCTGTTGGCATTCAGTAATGATTCAAGGCATAAGATAATCAAATAGGGAACAAAAGGCACCCCTGGCAGATGCCATTAGGCAAGAGTATAGGACCTGCTACATATTTATTTTAAATGAAGCAGCTGGTGCCCTATAGAGCAACTTAATAAAAGAAAATGTAAGATGGAATTACCCATTTTATTAAATATGGAAACATAAACTGCCATGATGATAAATTGAATGCCATAGTAGCATCTAAAGCCATTGCACTTTTGTATTCACCACACTGATAGGGTAACGATATGCTCTCCTGAAGGCTCTCCAATGCTTTGAATGTTATTCAACCTTTTACTAAACCATATTTGTCCATACATGTAATATGAGGAATATGAGACTAAAGTCTCAAACTTATCAACTTGGCAATCATTTTATAATTGGTATTAATAAGAGAAATAGGTTTATAACTACCAGGAGAATATTCATCTTTATTTTCCATATGTATTAGGATTATATGGCAGAGAAGTAGATATTCTGGTATAGTAATGGTGGTGATCTTTTCTTGCCGAAGAAGTGAGAAAGTAAGAAGTAGTTTTTTTTTAGAAAAAAATAATAATTCTGAAGTAATGACATCTGGACCAGGAGATGTATTGTTTTGTTTTTTTCAGTGATTTGATAGCTGTTATGATTTCATCTTCTGAAAATAGTTGGCTACTAATTTCTAAAGATACTGAACAATTATGGTCTAACTAATTATTAATAACAGTTAGGTTTGGAGACTAATCTTTATGATAAATATTTGTAAAGTAATTCCAGAACATATTAGCAATATCTAGATCAGAAAACATTAATTGACCTAAAGTGTGTTTAGTTGTGAATACTGAATTTTCTCTCCTTTTTTTAAGCACATACTAATATATGATTAGTCTTACACCATGGAAATATAAGGTTTTTTTTAATAGTTCTGAATGCATTTTGTTTATCAAAATGTAATTTTGCTCATCATTATTATTGCTGTAATTCAATCTTCAAGCTGATGTTTGAAGGATATTTTAATAATTCTAATCTGAGTTTCTTAATTTCCTCTTCAAAAAATATTATATGCCAGAAATGATGCATACACTGAATCAATTAGGACTCATGTGCCTATTAAAGTGCCTTGAATTAATAAATGTCTGTCATCTTCATCTGAGATTTTCTGCTGCAATTTGAAGTCCATCCCTTCACAATCAAAATAGCAACTCCCCTACAATTTTTGTGCCAGGAGAGATGTACGCTTGTTTAACCCATGTTTTCTGTAACAATTTAGAATGATTTTGTGGTTAAAAAAGTCTCCTGTAATAAAATCTTTCTATATTGTTCTATTTATTAAAAGTTAAGGTTTTGTTTCATTTTTTAGAGTTTTTTAAACCATTCACATTAAGTGATGCCAGTCCAATATAATCTAATTTTTTAATCTGGTTAGTCATAATTCTATAATTTCTAAATGAGAATGGTAAGATACCAATATGTGGTTAAAGAAATGAGCCTAAATATGTAAAGGAATCTACACAATACATCTACTAATTCTCTTGTATAAATTCATAACTTTTTACGGCATAATCTTATGTAAAAACATCTAAAATGAACAACTTCTATCATAAGGAAATAAAGCACTGCAATATTTTGGGCTGAATGCTATCTGCCTGGACACCCCCCCAACAAATTCTAACTGATCAAAGTTCCTAAAGTCTAAGAAGAAAAAAAGAATATACAAAACAACATAATTCCATAAGACGTGATTTCAATTTCAAAGAAGTCAATGGGCCCAATTCCAAGATGACTGTTACAACTCACAGGCGTATGCAAGTTGTGAAATTCACCGCTATGCTGAGGACCCTGAACCAAATTGTAAAAGTGGCAGGGTCCCGACATCTATGACCTGTGACTTGCAGCAGGCATAAGCTAGTGCCATGGTCATGGCACAATAGCACTGCACTGCCCCCCTGGAGTCCCCCTGCCCCAGAACACCACAGCAAGCACCAAGGGGCATGGGGGGCTGGACAGGTGGCACAGGCATCCAGGAGAGCACTTTAAAAAATGGACCCTGGGGGTCTCTGACATTTGGGGGTTGGGGGCATTAATGTGTTTGGGAGAAAATGGGGAGCATTGCAGGACCTTTGCTATGGTGCTGTGGAGTGGGCATCCATCAATTGGCACAGATGGATGCCCCTTAGACCATCTCCTTGATGGTCTAACTCCACTGCACCAATGCAGCTCTTAGAATAGCGTATGTGGGTTACGTTAGCTGCCCTTTTGGAATAGGGTGCAGTTGCCAACCTAACCCACTCTTGCACCATGCCATTGCAGGTTGCTGTGTAGTGGGTGGTGAAACCCAAATTTGCCACAACCCGCATACGGCATGGTGCAAAGCACATTTTGGAATAGGGAACAGCATAATGCATGGCACAAGCTGTGATTTACACCATGGGGTTATGCATATATCCGCTTGCACCATGCTTAAGCTATCTTGGAATTGGGCCCAGTAGGTTTACATTAAAAAAACAGTAAAGAATGATATCATTGGCTGCAACCAAATAATATTATCAGCATGCTAAGTCTGGCTGAAAACAAACCAAAACATTAGTAGGATTACTAGAGGTCTATAAAATGACCACAAACTGTTCTCAAATGAGAGAATGAAAATTATTCTGTGCTTGTCCAGTGCTGAGCATTATCAAAGAAGTGTTGTTTACCATTGATAAGAATGCATAATTTAGAAGGAATCAGTAATGAGGATTTGTATCCCTTTTTCCATAATGCATGCCTTACGTGGCCATATTTCTTCCTGTCATTAACTGTATCTGGGAGAAGATCATGAGAAATAATGATGGTCACTCCTTTCAAACAAAATCTTTTTTTTCATATACAGCAGTTACAATTTCTTTTGTCCTTTATTTTAACAAGTTTGACATATATTGGCCTATGCGGCAGTCCATTTTTAAGTTTGCTTCTTAAGGCTCTCAGTATCCTGTCAAAATCTATATTCACCACAGTTTGTCACGTTGAAACAATGCTGCAAAACATTTTGCATTATTTATTTTAATTAGATGTTTTATTCCCATGTTTTGGGAACCCCCAAACCCTTATGTTGTTTCTTCTTGCTCTATTTTCAAAGTCATTTAATGATATTTCATGTCTTCCAGTTTGACTTTGAACAGTTGTCACCCAATCTTCTAAATCAGCACTTTTTTGTTCATGTTACTCAAGTCAGTTGAGAGCCCATACTAGAAGCAGAATTTTTTTATTTCTTGGACTTCATTAGTAAGAGTGCCCATAACTGTAACTTTGTTGATTATGAAAGCAGTATCAACCATCAGAGTTTTAGCCCATGGAGGTATAGTATTATCATGCAATGTAGTAGAGATGCTATCAATCTTCTGTTCATGATTCAGCTTACTGGGTTCTGGTATGGCAGCATCTTCTTATTTTTTTCTTTTTTTTTTTTTTTAGCAAACTGTCAGAATTTGAACCAGGCTTCCAAACAGGATTCTGTGCACAAAGCAGCATGGGCTACTTGTGATAGGTGCCTACCCCGCCTGTGCAGCTCCACAACCATGGACAAATTATTATTATTATTTATTATTTGCTTTTGGTAACTGGGTGGGTGCACTAGGCATAGAAATGCCTATTTTAAGGCATGACCCAGGAGTATACAAGCTGACAAAATACATGCGTAAACAAATACAATCATATATATGTGATGCAGCACATGAGCTATAGTGCAAAGGGAGGAGGGGGATTTACATAAAATCAACTTTAGGGTTGGGGAACATAGTTCAGCATGTTTCAATTTAAATACAGTTTGGACAGGGAAAGAACACAAAATGGAGGAGGAAAAAAACATATTAGAGGAACAGGCATTTCAAAGAAGTATATACACTATACAGTAAGTGCCATTATGCGGCCTTAGGCGTTAGGAGAGTAAAACAGGGTGAAGAGGAGAGGGGATAGTGGTGGGAGGCAGCAGAAAAGGGTAAGGGCTGAGAAGTATTTCAAGGAGGGTATGAAGAGAGGTGGGAAGAGGTGTAGAAGGAGATGCACGCTAGCTGGTGATCACTGTCACTGGCCAGCTGTCCATGGTCCAGCCCACAGCACACAGCCACACATTGCTGGAAAGGGGCTGCATGGGGGCAGGATGTGGGCACAGGCAGACATCCAACTGGATGACCATTCTGAGTCCCTGAGGGCTCCCTTACACACCCATGCAGGGGTTCCTGGGAATGCAGAGCTTAAAGAAGATGTGGAGAAAGCTCTTACTTTGTTTTTTTCTATTAAGCCCACTATGGTATTGGGTCAATGTTTCACCCGTCTTCTCATCAACCAAAGGAATTAACAACAGCCTCAGAAAGCAAGGTACAGTATTCTAACTTTTAATACTTTGGCTGAGTGGAATAAGTTACTTCAGATGGCTAGATTGAGAAAAAAATGTGTTTATGAGGGACACCACTTTCATTTGTACCTGGACTTTGTTTACAGACCAAACGCCATTGTAAGAGATTTCTCCTGATTCTCTCAGAGTTTAAAGAGGCTTGGTTGCTGGCTGCTTTATTAGCACCAGCACATTTAAGGGTAAAATTTCAGGGTAAAATGCAATTTTTTGATGATCCTGATCCCCTCCCATAACTCCAATTCAAAGCAAGCTTAAAAAGAAAATTTAATAGAGATAATTTTGTTATTTTAGGTCAAAAATCAGAATCAGGTCATTAAACAGGGTGGTACTCGAGGTTGGAGCTACAGGGGGTGTTTACTTTAATGGATAAAGGTCTAAGTATTCTTACCATTAAAATATTAACAGTTGGATAACATAAGCTTGGAGCAATCAAATTATCTGTTAGGATAACATAGCAAAATAAGCTGTGGGATTCTCTTACTTTTTTTTCTTTTACCCCCTAAAATATAACCCCCTCTCTTTTTTGTGCTTTATTCAGTTAAAATCTTATGGTAATTAAACATCTCTTGATGTTTTCTTTTTAAATGTAACTGCAAGTAATTTTATTTCCTAAGGAATTAAAATCTAAAGTATAAAAAAAAAAGAAACACAGTACGTGTGGGCTAGATCCCTGTCACTCAGGTGATAACTGGCTGAGGTGGAGAGAAAAGGATCTTTGCTTGTCTCCATCCACCATTCTGCTCACCACTTCCACAACGCATTTGCTGTTAGGCGTGGAGGGTGGTGAGTTCTGAGTGGGTGAACTCGGCTGGGGGGGGCATCATTTTATAAAAGGGATTAGGGTGGAAGGGGTTACTACCAGGGTACATTCTTTTGCAATAGAGGTCTGAGTGAGAGGGGGTACCATTGACATACCAGGGTAATTTCTTTTCACACTAGGTATCAGTGTGGGAAGGGTGCTAAGGGATTACCAGGTTCATTTAATTTTACAAGGGGGAACTGGGTAGAAGGAGGCTACCACTGAACTACCAATAAATTTAATTTCACAATAGAAATTGGGCTGATTTGGGCTAACATTGAACTGCTAGAAATTTATACATTAGTGCACAAGGATCCAGTGATGGTGGGGACAATAGTCATAGCTTTAAACAATACCTCCATGCATACATATGTATGGAGGTGTCATGCAGAGTTGCCAGTGACTAAAAGTACACTGAGCTTGAATCTAAGGATGTCAGAAATACATTTTTGTTAAAAAAAACTATGATGACAAGGCAAGGTAAGGCAATTTTTTTTTTCAGGCACTTAATCCCAGAGGCTCTGGGTGCTGTACAGTAAAAACACACTATCAGTAAAATAATTAAAATTAATATCAATAAAACAGTAAAAAATAACAGCGTAAATAAATATAGTCAGTTGACACATATATTATAAACTGATACTCAAAGAAAGAGGAGCAGGGCTCCCAGGGAGGACTAGTGAATAGGGTCTGGGAAGACCTGATTAAACGGAAAGGCCTTGAGGTGGGCCTTACAAACCTCACCCAAAGGGGCATCCCAAATAGATGGAGGAAGCAAGTTCCACAGGACAGGACCTGTGACACTAAATGCTCTGTCACCGGCAGTTTTAAGCCTTGTCCCGGGAATCGCCAGGAGGCCCCTAGAGGAGGACCAGAGGGAGAGGACCAAGACAACAGGTGTAAGAAGGTCTGACAGGTAGCCAGGGCCCAGCCTGTGTAGGGCCTTAAAGGTCAGCAATCCCACCTTAAAGAGGATCCTCCACCTCACTGGCAGCCAGTGCAGATCACGTAAAACCAGGGTGATGTGACACAATTTAGGCTGCTCAGTCAGCAGCCTAGCAGCCTCATTCTGCACTAGCTTCAGCCAGCAGAGGTTACCCCCATGAGTTCCCATGGTAGAACGCATTACAATAATCAAGTCTGGATATCATGAAGGCATGCACTAAGGTGGGGCGATCCATAGGCCGGACTAGGGGCTTAACCCTGGTGATATTCCTAAGATGGTAAAAGCTGGTTCAGAAAATGGATGACACCTGAGAATCAAATGACAATCCGCTGTCAAAGGTCACACCAAGATTTTGCACCCTAGTGGAGGCCTTCAGTGGCACAGATCCCAGGAATAAACCAGTTTCAGCACCAGAGGCCATCCTATCCGCCTTCTGTTTGACTCCACCACCAGTACCTCCATCTTGTTGGAGTTTAGTCACAATCAGCTGGAGGCTATCCAATCATTGATCTCCACAAGGCAGCTGTTTAGTACTTCCACTGCTCTAGAAGTTTCAGGGGCAAAGGAAAAAATCAGCTAGGTTTCGTCAGCATAGCAATGAAAACCCAGGCCATATTTCCTAATGATCTCACCCAGGGGCAGCAGATACTTGGCAAACAACATTGGTGACAAGATTGACCCCTAAGGTACTCCACATGACAAGAGGCTAGAGGAGGAGGAGAAATTTCCCATCACTACTCGTTGCTCCCTGTTCATGAGGTATGACTCAAATCAGCATATGACGGTGCTGGTGAGTCCACAAAATTCCCTCAGGCAGTCAAGCAACACACAATGGTCTATCATTTCAAAGGCTGAAGAGAGATCGAGGAGGTTGAGAATTCTCCCCTCCCCCCGATCTCTAGCCCTGAGCAGGTCATTATGCACCTGAAGTAATGCAGTTTCTGTACTATGCCTTGCATGGAAACCAGGCTGGAATGGATCATGGAGATTGAAGGTCATGAGGTGCTCCTCAAGTTGCTATGCCACAATCTTCTCAAGAACTTTTCCCCAAAATGGGAGGTTGGAGATCGGACGGTAATTCATCTTGATGTCAGGGTCTAACAATGTTTTTTTTTCAGGAGAGGACGAACCAGACTCCTTGAAGGCATCTGGAAAAATCTCCTCTGACAGATAACACTGGACAATCAAGGCGAACACAGGGCCGACAGTGTCAACACATTTCATTAAGAAACGCATCAGGACTGGGTCCAGTTCACAAAATGTGTGCTTTAACCTGGAAGCAACCCCAATGAACTCCGACACTTCCACTGGTTTAAACTCCACCCAACCAGGTGGAGCACTCTCTGGGTGATCCAGATGATCACTGTAGGCCACTGTAAGGCTCACTGGTGGAACACCCTGCCAGATGGTAGACACCCTGTCCAAGAAGAATTGAGCAAAATCTTCGCACAAGGTGTCGGAAAAAGTATTTTTCATTTGGAGACAGGCTGGGTTAAGGAGCCTGTCCACAGTCTGAAAAAGCACAGTTGGTCTATTCTTCCTGGCAGCAATCTCTCTGAACAGGAACTCTGCCTTCTTATGAGTGACTGCCCCCTGATACTCACTATAGTGTGAGCGCAGGGTCAGTCTATCCACCTCCAGGCCAGACTTTCGCCAGCAGCGCTCTAATCTCCGAACCACAATCTTCATCGCCTTGAGCTCCCCATCAAATCAGAAGGACCTCATGTTAGGGGATCTGGGTCATACACGGGTTGGTACAAGGGAGCCGAGCACTACTGTCATCACCCTATTACAGGTGGTGACCACCATGCCCGAACCCCCTACACATGCACTGTCCACACTAGATAGATCAGCCACTGCCAGTAAGCCCTCCAGTCTCAAACCCCTCAAAGGACGGTAGCTGACCATCTCTTCAGAGGGAGGGCTCTTGGGGGGAAGTCCTGGGTGAGAACCCCACTGTGCAGTAATTAGACCAAATGACCCAGTCAGTCTTGAGGTTGCTAACCTCAAGCCCCAGTGAGAAGACTAGGTCCAACATGTAGCCATCCTGGTGAGTTGTGCAGGAAATTTCCTGCGACAGGCCCAGGGATGGCATAGTCTGGAGAAGGTTATGACCTAGCCTGGATGATTCATCATTGGCCCAGGCATTGAAGTCCCCAGGACCAAACACCAGGGGGACTCCAATGTCATACCGGCAACGGGATTGGCTACCTCCCCTGCTGCCCCTGGAGGGGAGTAAATCTAGAGAATCTTACAACCTGCACCTGGACCTCCACGTATGGTCACACATTCAGATGAACCCAGTCTTCCCATTGAGTGCATGGCAAAGTCAAACTCAGATCTAAAGCAGATGGCCACTTCCCCACCTCTGTGTTCCACTCTGGGGCAGTGTACCACCGAGTATCCGGGGGGGATGGAGGCCTCTAAATCTGGGCCAGCATTGTAACCTACCCAGGTCTCAGAAATGCAAGTCAGATCGACTGAGAAAATCAAGTCCACAATAATGGTGGTCTTGTTCCTAATCGATCTGGCATTGTGTAACATTCTCTCAGGGGACTGGTGGACAGTGTAGCTCTTCTGGCTACCCGCCCACTCAGTCTAGTGGGAGCCCTGAGAACGGGGACCAAATACATTTCACCTCTCACAAGGCTCTGTTGACATCCAGGGTGCCTTCTGCACCCAACCACCTGGATTCTGCCCCCCTCCTATAGTGCATGGGGCACCATGCCATGCATGATCAGTATGACCCCTCTTTATCCCAACCTCCTGACAGTGACGTACTGTAGTGGTGGAAATCGGGAAGTTGGTAAAGGGTCACAGATTTAGCAGCTGAGATGCCCCATACACTATCCGGGCCCGCCCCATGCCCCCCAGTCGTCCCAGATACATAAAGTCCAACCAAAGGACCCCTAACAGCTTACTAACACATTCACTCAAACACAATAACACCTCTAATACAGACAATGGTCCTAACCACTCAAGCACCATTCACACTAAATAAAACTGTATACCCCAATAACCAACCCCACTCCCACCCAACCATCAAAGGGAAGTGAAAAATTAAAAGCAAGCCTTAGAATTTAAAGAAGCAATATATCCTCATATCCCTTAAATTAAGCCCAGCAAATGCTTGCCAGATATAAAAAAAATGTTAATATGAGTGCTGAAAGGGGGAGTCCCCATAACAGGAAAGTCACCAAACAGCTGTGGTCCAGGCAATCCACAAGTTACCAGCCAGCTAGAGTCCCAGTAGTCCACACAATCCAGTTCCCCCCTTTACGATAATCCAACAGGGGGGAAGGGAGACTAGAAGAACTGTAGCAGAGCACCATACAGAAAATGGCACCAGGCACCGGCCAACCCAGAAATCCAGAGGTCGAATAGGTCCACCTTCAGTGAAAGCACCTACCGGACAGGCAGCTGATTTTCCCCCAGGAAAATGAGCACGGGAATGCCCCCTTCACCTGTGCTTTCCTGGGGAGGTCCACAACAATAGTAGTGGCCCAGAACATTTTGCCAACTATCAAATACTGCTACTATGACAGCACCCTACTTTAACTATTTAGGGTTCCAGCATCACTTAGTTTAGTTTTGCTTTAGTTCTCAAACCCTAAGAAAGTATGAGGAAACAATCTTCATTATACAAGAGACATATCCCGAGACCTATTTATTTATATTGTAAAATAAGTCAGGAATATTTTTAAGGCAAATTTCTTCCTTTGGGGCTTGTCAGTACCACTGGTACTTTGCTAATTTTGTCAAGATTAATAATAAATTTCATGTGAGTCATTCGTGCATCAGTTGTGCGTTCTGTGTACAGTAGTTACGTAGTCAATGGATTTCAGCAAAAGTTGGAACTTTTTCCTATACAGACACACAGCAGGGCACCAGTTGACATGTACAACATGCACTGCGACTCCTTGACAGGAACATCGTAATCTCAGTCTCAGCTGCTTGCCATGCTACTCACATTGTATTTCTCCATAGTTCCTGTTGCCAGTGGCTTTCTGGAAGCAGTGTTTTACCAATCAAGAATGTACAGACAACTGGGGCCAGACCCTATCTTTTGGTGGGGGACAGTTTGAGTAACTGTCAGACAGGGGAGTCTGTACAACTGGTGGCAACATTGATAAAGGCACTCTGTGGCCAGGAGATTTTGCTGTCAGTGGCAATATCAAAAAAGTCCTCTAGGAGAAGGAGACACCACTGCATGTTATAACTGCTAGCCCCTTTGTTGGAAAGCACTGCCACAGTGGATGTTTGTAAGTGTGTGCTTGTGTGTGTGTGTGTGCCTGTGTTGTTTTTTTTCACTTAATAATTTTTATTAAGTTTTCACTATACTGCTATACATCATGTTATAAAAATGACTCTAGCAGTCACATGCACATCTAGTCCAGTTCCATATTGTAAGAAAAGGTATGCATTGTATATAATAATGTACAGAGCAGATTCTGCAGAGGTGGTGAAGTAGGCAATATGAGTATTGCAAGTACGACAACTGCATATAAGACTAGCAGAGATGAATGGTCAGAGTAGGGGTCCCTGTAAGGCTGTGTAGGGGGGAAATGATTGGAGGGATGAGGGAGTTATCTAAGGGGTCCAGTTGCATGACTACGTGGCATACTGCCCACTGATTGGATAATACAGTCTGCAACAGAGTATGGGGATGCCAGAAAATTATGTGGTAGGTAACCATATTTTTCCTTGAAAAAGGGGAAAGTCTGGCCATATATTTTAGATTCTTAGCTACTGAGAGCCATTGAGAAAGTGTAGTAGCAGTCTTTTCGCTTCAAACCCCACAGCCGGAAGAAAAGTAATTGAGGGCTTGGAATAGGGAATTGCCTTGGAGGAATCCCTAATAGACACAAAGAATGGAACAGGTGTAGAATGAACCGAGGGTAGTATAGCATCTATGGACCTGATGTAAGAAACTTCGTATTTTGCTGCAAGATCATAGGATATGTATTAAATCTGCCCATGTTTGCTGGTATCTCCAGTAGATGTTGTAGTTCACAAGCTCAAGCAGTTTGACTTGGGCAGGAGTGTGATACCAATAGTGAATGATCTTGTTCTGAATATGTAGCCCCTTGGTGTCAGGGATGCCATTATGGGCCAAGGAAAATAGCTGGGACCACTGGTTCTCAGATATATTAAGGCATAATGCCTGTTACAACTTGTGTGTGGTCTTGTCTTAGGGGTCAGGGAGAGAATCCTCAGTTGCTTTGTAGTTTCTACCTGCTTCCTGAATTGCTTTGCAGATTCTGCATGCTTACCCTCTGTGCAGTGCCAGCCAAGAACTGACAAGGGGAAATGAGGCAACTGGGATATGAGTGGGCATTCACCTTAGTAAAGCACCCAAAGTGCTGTAAATCTGGATATATCTACTGAAATCAGTACCAGGTAGACTGTAGTGAGTGCAACCCAGGGGTGCTGTCTACCATGGGCTACTACCACTGCCTGGGAGGCCACTAACCAGGTTGAGGGACCTAGGTCCTATTTTGATGATACAGGGGGTTCTTTCACAAGATAGAAATTAACCAGCATGATGCCTCAACCCAGAGTACATTTTAAGTGGGTCAGATATTTAACAGTACAACCCCCTGGTATGCTCTACCAACCCACCTCCCCTTACAGTCACCCCAACACATTGAATTACCATAAACCCAAACCCCCAATTTCAACCTTTGAATTTTTGGCTTAAGCTAATATGCTCATGAGTCAGAATTTTCAAAACTGTTAGACACCATTTATTTACAGGGAGGGTTATGAAAGGGTGACTGGAGTAGAGGTTAAGCAACATTTTCATTCTGCATTGGTATTTGGGTATTAGCTTCAAACAATCATTTTGCATTTTGAATTTGAACATATTTTAAGTTTGTGACCACCAACCCTCTGATGGAATAGATTTAGCCCTCTGACTAACTGCTGCAGGTTTTAACAATTGCACAAAACCCCACTGGTACCAGTCCCCAGTTCAGATAAAGCTCTCCGAAATTCTGTCCCTGGGTACCCAGTCCTAATTCGTTGCTGATCTGTGATGCAGCTGGTTGGATGGCTTTGGCGTGCTTGCTTAAATTGAGGATTAACTTTTCTGTACATCTATTAGCTACTTTGGGAGTTTATTAAGCCTTTGGGCATAACTTGGAAAAAAAACAACTATTTATAGTTTCCCAGGTGCTGGACAATCCCTGTGTTTACTCACAGCTCTGCAGACAGACTTGGGCGGCATTGAGACTGTGGCTCTGGTGTACTTGGAACAGCGGAACTCTGCCTTTTGAGAAGATTGAGAAGTGAAGCAGGCACCTTGCAACCTAGGTCTTCCAACTTGCTTGTAGAGTCTAGCAGCTTGTCACATTCTGCCTGCTTGCAGGCTGGAGAATGGGAGCACAACGTGAAGCATCCTAGTTCACAAAGGAGCCCAGACCCAGGAGTTGGCCCATGGCCCAGCTCCCCTAATGGGTCCAAAGTCCCCTAGCACCCAGGCACAGGCCTGTGGCTCCCTGTGGCCCAGTCTGCCCCACTTGATAAGGGATGGCAGTTCCTCTTCTTGACTCCAAGATGTGGCTGTGCAGCTTGCAGTCATGGTCTTTTGCCTAAGCTGAAATTAACAGCACCTTGATGTAGCAATACCATCTTTTGGGCTCTGCCTTGCAAGTGGCTTTTGCTAGATACACACAGTCTCTCGAGTGGCAGTCCCACCTTTACGTGGCTAGATCTCAGCAAGACAGGTAGGTTTCTGAACACTGAATACCTGCAGACCTTGTCCACAGTCTCCTATAGCTTTCGACCAAAATACCCACTTTATTCTTTAAGTTAGACATATCTGGATACTAAAGACATTTTCAGCCACACTGCTAGCCTGGCAGCTGTGGCCCTTTCTAATCTGGACACAGTATCTAGGTGCTCACTGGAGACACCGTCGCATGAGACTGGGATACACACCTGAACCTGGCAATGAGACACAGACCTTTACTTGAACATTCCCATGCTACCAGACATCATTTTCCATCGCTGTGCAGGTGCTCATGAACAGAAGAGGCTCTCTTTTCTCCTTCTGAAGATACACTTGGCTTTACTAGCAAGCCCCCACATGTCAGAGAGACTCCCATACCATTTTTCCACAAACTAAAACCATTTGTAGCCATTCCTTAAGCCGAAACCATGCCAGGTTAATCCTTTAACCTTGAAAGCAATGTTCACACCCTTCTTTGTGACATTGCGTCAGACAGTGTAACATACTTTAGTACCTCCTTAAACATTCAAGCTGAATGTCTCACCGATAAAGTGTAGATTCTCACTGCCCAGACAAGATTACTGGATGAATACATAGGTAATAATAATAAAAGCAGTTATTATCATTGATATGTGGCGAGTCTAAGTATGGCTTGAACAAGTTACTTGACTCGTATTGGACCTATAAACTATGTAAGACTGAAATGCAAACTCTCTAGTGCCTGGAGCCCAAAACTGATTGCCCAACACTCGGTATCCTGACACTTGGGATTTGCCCAAGGCAGAGGATTTTTTGTTTGTTTCTGAGGGCTTCGCTCACTGCAGCCTCTATATTTTGGATTACAAACTCCACCGTGGGAAAATTCTAAGTGTGGGATACTGAGTGTTGGGCAATCGGTTTCGAGCTCCAGACACTTGGAATGTTGCATTTCAGTCTTTTGTAATACTCCCTCACTGCCCTATCTCATACTTGCAGCTCTCTCCCTCAGCTGGATATTGCTGGGCCATGGAGCTCTCTTCCAGCTGAAAGTTGCACAACAGGATTCCTTGACCAACATTTCCTTCTAAAATGGGGAAAGGCAAAACTGCAGGCCCTAGAGGACAGGTAGCTGGCGACTCCCAGGCAGGCCTTTCTCAAGACTTGCAGCTCCATTATTCTGCAAAGGGGCTCCCCCCAAACTGAACTAGAACCAAAAGTTCATTGGGTTTGGGGAGCTCTCTGGCAGATCTCCATTGGCTGAAACCACTGTCCCTTCTTAAAATTAATATGCAACAGGTTTCTTTGATGCCTGATTGGTCCTGTAAAAGGGCACCAAGTATTTCCCCAGCTTTTTCCCTCCATAAGTCCTCTGAACAGCCCCACAAGTCAATAGACAAATCCTGGCACTCCTATTGGCCAAACAGTGGTCACAAGGCTGCAAATATGGCTGCTGGCCAACTAGTTCCCACTGCAGTCTATATAAGTCCCAAATTTAGTGTCCTGGTACAACCATAATAAACTCTTATATTTAGTTAAGGCCCCACTGTCTCAAAGCAGACTTTTTCCCTTATCACCCAGCTTCAGAGTTTTATATTTTATTTTACCCCCTGCCTGTCACTAGCATTGATTCACACTGCCCCCAGGTGCTAGACTGGCTTCCTCCTTAATATTCATGCTTCCTAATTATTCATGAGCCCCCTCCCCAATTATTTAGTGTACATTGGCACTCATTGGTAAAATACTTCTGTGGCTCCTCCTGCATCTCCTTCAGGCCAGTGGTCCCTGATTAGCTAAATATGGGGACCAGAAACACTGAAAAGGTATCCGTTTGGCTGCAAGATTGGCCAAAAAAACCACCATGCGCTATGGCACATGTGCAGGCCACAAGACTGCACCAAACTGCAGGAACAGCACGGAGGCTCTGCAATTCACTCCTCCATCCCCATTTCCACCTGAAGACTATGCAGGGGCCAGTCAGAGACCTCAGGTGGTGCTAGGGGGCTGGCCAGGCAGTGGTGGACCGTAACAGAGAGAAATGGGATACTGCTGCAACCCTGAGGGACAAAGAGGTAAGCCCCCGAAAAGGAGGGGAATCATTCCCCCTTGCCTTAAATGCTTGGCATCCACACCAAGCCTATGGCATAGCCTGATAGCAAATAAAGGGCACTCATACAGTTTCAAAAACATTTAGCCATTTATTGCAGACATATGGTTTCGTAGCAGGCAACCCTCATGACCTGATCGAGACAATAACAACAATCTATACAATAACAAACACTCCTGAACAGACTCTGAGCTTTAACAGATGTTAAAATCCCCCAAGGACTCTTGGCATTAAAAGCTTTTAGAATGGCACACATTTTTTTACAGTTCTGCCTATGGCCACTAGGGTGACATCCTCACTACATTTTTTCATTGAGCTGGCAGTGAAGACAGCTTAGCACAAAACTGGTACCAAAACATATCCCAGTACTTTTCATAAGGCTTTACCATTTTTTAAGGGTCACCATAATCTTAGTGAGTGGGAGGGGAGTCCATGTTGGGCATGACAGGAAACAAGAGATCCCAGAGGTGTCTACATTTATGTAACATGGGAGTGCCATCCACTGCAGGCTACTACCCCTGCCTGGGAGGCCACTAACCAGGTTGAGGGTCCTGGGTCCTATGTGATGATACAGGGGATTCTTTCCCCAGGAGAGAAATAAACTACCATGGTGCCTCCAACCAGAGTACATTTTAAGTGGGTCTGATATTTAACAGTACAACCTCCTGGGATGCTGCACCAACCCATCTCCCCATACAGTCATCTCAACACATGGAATCATCATAAACCCAACCCCCTCCCCCATTTCAACATTCAAATTTTTGGTTTAAGCTAATAATGTGCTCACAAGTCAAAATTTTCCAAAACAGTTAAATACCATTTATTTAAATGGGGAGGATTAGGAAAGAGTGAATGGAGTAGAGGTTAAGCAACATTTTCATTCTGCATTGGTGTTTAGGTATTAACATTAAAACAATAATTTTGCAATTTGACTTTAACTATATTTTAAGCTCGCGACCACCAGTCCTCTGGTGGATGCAGATTTAGCCCTCTGACTAATTAACTGCTGCAGGTTTCAACAATTGTACAAACACCCACTGACACACAGAAACATACAAACATAGACTTTGATGACAGATAAGGATCACCTGGCCCAACCAGTCTGCCCATTTCCCTACCTATTGTATAAGCTGCAGATCCTAGTTAACCAATAGCCTACTTCTTCCTACTCCCCTCCAGGATTGCCTTATGTCTGTCCCATACACTCTTGAATTCCTCCACTGTTTTTGACCCCACAATCTCCTCTGGAAGGCCGTTCTATGTGTCCACTATCCTCTTCATGAAAAAGTACTTCCTTATATTGCCATTGAGCCATCCCCCCTCTATCTTCAGATTTTGCCCCTTTCTTCTTGCACATCTCTTTTTCTGAAAAATGTTACCCTACTGGACTTTGTTGATTCCCTTGTGGTACTTGAAAGTTTCTATCATGTCCCTCCTCTCCCTCCTTTCCTTGAGGGCATACATATTAAGCTCTTTTAGTCTCTCTTCATATGACTTTGGGTGCAGACCTTGCACCATTTTAGTTGCCCTCCTCTGGACTGCCTCTATCCTGTTTATGCCCTTGCAGAGATGGAGTTTCCAGAACTGCATGCAGTAATCCAGATGGTGTCTCACCAACTGTCTGTACAGATGGATAACAACTTCCTGTTTTCTACTGGTGATGCCTCTTCCTACACATCCCGGTATCCCCCAGCCCTTCTGACAGCCTTCTCACATTGCTTGCTTAACTTAGGTCATCTGATATGACTACCCCCAGGTCCCTTTCCATTTTTGTTGTTGTTAGTACCTCTCCCAATTGTGTACTCTCCCCCTGGTTTTTTTTCCCCCGGTGCATTACTTTGTACTTCTTTGCATTGAATCTAAGCTCCCATTCTTTTGACCATTCCTCCAACCTTGCTAAGTCCCTTCTCATTCTTTCCACCTCCCCTTGTGTATCAACCCTGTTGCAGATCTTTGTGTCATCTGCAAAGAGGCATACCTTTCTTCTAGTCCCTCTGCAATGTCATTTATAAAGACATTATAAAGGAATGGACACAGCACTGAACTTTGTGGTACCCCACTAGTAACCCCCCTTTCTTCAGAGTGGACTCCGATTACTATTACCCTTTGTGTCCTGTTGTCCAGATAGTTTTTTACCCAGGCTACCACCCTGGAACTCACTCTAAGGCTGGCTAATTTTTTTATTAATTTTTTGTGTGGAACTGTGCCAAATGCCTTGCTAAAGTCTAGGTAGGCCATGTCCACAGCCCCTCCCTGGTCTACTACTTTAGTCACCCAGCCAAAGAAATCTATTAGACTCATCTGACATGACCTTCCTGCTGTGAATCCATGCTGCCTTGGGTCCTGTGCCCTGCTGGCCTCTAGGTACTCAACAATTCTTCCTTTCAGAAGACATTCCATCATTTTCCCTACCACTGAGATCAAACTAACTGGTCTGTAGTTTCCTGCCTCTGCTTTGCTTCCACTTTTGTGAAGGGGACTCACATCCACCCTCCTCCAGTCCTTAGGTACCACACAATCCTCCCATGATTTGTTAAAAAGGGTAGTCAGGGCCCATTGCTTTTTCCACCTTCAGTTTTCTGAGTACTTTCAGAACCATTTCTTCTGTGAATGGACTGGTATCGACCCCCCATCCAGAGTGCTTGTATTGATTGGATTAGGTACCTCCCCCTTCTCTTCTTTTGTGAATAATGAGCAGAAGTATTCATTCAGTATCCCTTCTTTTTTCCCCTGTCACCCTCTGCCCACCCTCTCTCACCTCTATTAAGACTCACTATCCCTCCCTTGGTCTTTCTTCACTCCCTAATATACCTATAAAAGGTTTTCTCCCCCTTCTTAACCAAGTTCACTATCTTTTCCTCAGTTTGGGCCTTTGCTATTCTGACTGCCTCCCAGCTTTCTTCTGCTTTAACTGGTACAATTCTCTGTCCTGCTTCTTCTGTGTTTCCTTATACTACATGAATGCTATCTTTTTCTCCCTAACCTTCCCCGCCACCTCTTTTGAGAACTATAGTGTTTTTTTCCTTCATTTTGATTTGTTTATTTGCTTCACACAAAGGCTTGTTGCCTCTGTGATGTCAGTTTTGATGCTTCCCCATTGTTCCTCCACCCTTCCTTATTGCATGTTCGCTTGTGCTTTTCTGAGACACTCTCTCATTTTGACAAAGTCAGCCCTCCTAAAGTCCAGTACTCTCACTTTTGTATGGCTTGACTCTACGGCTGTCTTTATCATGAACCACACTGTTTGGTGGTTACTTGTTTCCAGATGGCTACCCACTTCTAAATGTGAGATCCTCTCTCCATCCTCATTTGAGAGTACCAGGTCTAAGATTGCTCCCTCTTGAGTGGGTTCCAACACTAGCTATCTGAATCATGTCTCTTGTAGGGCACCGAGAATGACCCTGCTCTTGGATGTGGCTGCAGCAAAGGTGCTCCAGTTAACATCTGACATATTCAGGTCCCCCATCAACAATATCTCCCCTTTTTCTGCCATCCTAAGGATGCCTTCTATCACTTCCTTACCCATTTCCTCCTCCTGAGACTGAGGTCTGTATACAACACCCGTGCAGACTGTGGTGCCATTTCCTATCTCCAGGGTGACCCACAGTGCCTTATTTCCTCTCTGTTCACCCTTTTGTTCCATTGCTTTGATCCCTTCCTTTATGTAGAGAGCTACTCCTCCTAATCTTCTACCCTCTCTGCCCCTCCTGTAGACTGTGTAGTCTGGTATGTTGACATCCCAGTCATGGTTCTCTGTGTACCATGTTTCTGTGACTGCCACAATATCCAGGCATCCCTCTTCCATCAAGGTCACTAGTTCAGGGAGCTTGTTACCTAAACTACAGGTGTTGGTACTCATTGACCTCCATTTTTTGATGGATGGCCTTACCCCTTTTAGCCTCATCCCTGTCCTTACTGCCTTTGCCTGTTTCTCTATTTACCCCTGCCTTCTCCCTATGGACTTCTCTAGCTTGGTGTTTACCTCACTAACTATCCTGTTTTTTTTGGGGGGGGCTTGGATTTCCCTGCTCCTTTTCAGTGTCTCCCCCTTGCCTTGTTTAAATGCTTGCCAATGAAACATTTAAATCTATCACCAAGGATCCTGGTTTCCCTCCTGGACAGATGCAGACCATCACACCAGTATAGGCCTCTATCTCTCCAGGTGAACCCCCGGTCTCCAGTGAAACCAAAACCCTGAGCTCTGCACCAGTTTTTCAACCATTGATTGAATCCCATGGTGAGGAGCACCCTATCCTTACCCATGCCATAGACAAGCAGCACCTCTGAAAAGGTTACCTTGCATGCTACTTATCTAAGACCCCTCCTCAACTCCATAAATTCCTCCTACACTGCTCTGATCCCATTCCCAGCTAGATAATGTGTCCCTAGGTTGACAATAATGTCCAGATCCCTCCCCCATGCAGCTGCTTCCATGATCCTGAGGATTTGCTCCCTGTCCCTCCAAGTCTTGGGCTGAGCAGGCACCTTACATCCCTCTCCCCTCCATCCCCCAGTTCTACCCCATAACAATTGAGTCTCCCACCAGGAGTTGTTTCCTTACCCTGTGGGGTCCCATGCCAGCCCCCTGTGGGTCTCCTTTGTGGAGGTTCCCAGCATCCTCCTTGGTCTCCACTGTGGGTACCTCCATAGAGGAGCCACAATCTGCCAGAATGGCATACGAATTGTGGAGCGGTACAACTGGAGGGATGCACCTCTTTTCCTCCACTCTCACCCTCCCTGATCCCACCATGGTCCAACCACTCCTCTTTCTTGGCAACCTCTGAGGCAGCTGTGTCAGCCCTGGTGGTCCCTGGGTGGGAGAGGAGGTCCCCCAAATCCTGGTTAACACAGCCTGGAGGCAAGCAACCTCCTCCCTCATCCAAGAGAGGTGACTGCAGATGTGACAACACCACATCCTCCAGAACATCTCCCAGAAGACTGCCACTTCACAGCTACTGTACTACACCATTCCCATCATGTCTTATTTGTAGCCCCTCGACTGTTGTTTTGTATGCTTACTCTTTCCTCTCACATTATGTTTCTTTTTTCTCCCTATTTTCCTACTGCCTCTGTGCCTTTACAGCTCCTGCCATTCCTGATCTGGGACAGGAAGTTCCTGCTTTCCTCAATAGTCTCCTTCTTACTTATTCAGAGACAGACCTCCAGCAGCTAGGGAGTGAGGGAGAGCTATTCTTTTCCTTGTAGGATGGTGAGTCTTTTGTGCCTCTGTGATCACTCCTTTCCTTCTCCCAAACAGGAAGTTCCTGTTGCCAGTCAAATCCAGTATCTATAAAAGTGGAACTTGCTAAGGGTGGGAGGTGGAGGGGAGGGAGGAAGGGCTATATAGTCTCAGTAGAGGAGTTCTAGCAGCTGCCTCCTTCCTCTTGCTGCTCTCTGCCAAAAGCAAACTAGGGAATTTTAAATACAGACACCTGGCTTTCTGTTGCCTAAGCCACATACCCATTTTTACAGCTCTTCTCTTCACCTAGCTAACAGCACAGATCACAGTTCCATTACCCAAACTCAGACAAGCACACTAACTCTTGTTTTTTTATGTTTTTTACCCTATTTGAAATTCCCAGGAGTAGAGTTCTAGTTATTTAGTCCCAGTAGAAGAGTTCTAGCAGCTGCCTCCTTCCTCTTGCTGCTCTCTGCCAGAAGCTAACTAGGGAAGTTTAAAATACAGGCATCAGGATTTCTGTTATGTAACTGGGCAATAAAATTACCTTTCTCAGATTCTTTTTGGAATTGCACAAAAGGAAGAGATGACAGACAAGTGGTGTCCAGATAATAAATGTAATTTATTACTGTTAAATAAGAATAATATTGGCTTACAACCAACTGTGTAATCACTGGGAGAGTATCTAGTTTCCTTACCTATAGGCACAGTCATGTCTCTCTAACAGAAAATACATGGTGCAAGGGGTCTTATACCCTGATAATAACCATGAGAACAATAAAAGAAGATACATAAAAAGTAAGTAATTGGCTGAAAAACAGGTGGTGTCAGTAGCCTTCCTAACTAACATAAGAAGTTGCTTAGCTAGCAGAAGATAAAGTGAACAATAAGGTATGTGATGCTTCCAAGGACACTTGCAGTTACATTTGTATAGAAGCACTAACAATGGCAATGCAAATATAATGGAAAACATCTCCCAGTGGTATGATATATTGTGAGAATATAGTGAAGCATAATATGCATTGCAAAAGTACAGTAGAACTCAGATTCTGACACTTTTATATGTTAAGTGTCTGTGCCCTAAGATTAGTACATATACCTACATATGTATTGCTGTCTGCGAGGTGGTGGTATAATCAGGGGTGCTGGTCCATGGATAACATTCCCCCCCCTTGTTGCCTCAAAAGGGGCAACAGTCCCAGGAAAATAGTGGGATGGATATAAAAAAAGTAGTTTACAAGCCCAAGGTACAAGCCTTGTAAAGGAATTTGAGTTGTTCTCGGTGTTGTCGTAGAGTACGTCACAGACAGTAAAAGGTTAGTATCAGAAAAATAATCAAAAATGCCTGAATAATAACAAAAGCTTTAAAAGTGAGTTTTAACCATGTATTGGATAGATCAGTACTTAAATCACCATCATGACTAAGAGCATTAAGGGCATCGCCAGCTTGAGAAATATTATTACTGATATAAATCAAATATGAATCCTTTCTAGCTAAGAGAGATTTCAAGGAACGTGTCAAAGGGTCAATGTGCATGTTAAAGACGGGCAAATATTGAGACAAGGCAAGTAAATATTGCAGATCGGTATCAATAAAATCTGGTTCAGGGAGTGGAACAGGAGTTATGACAGTGTGACCAATGACTGTTTTCTGATGTGGAGTAAAACAGAAGTTGGAAGACAAGGTTTGCTGGCAAAGGCACCTAGCTTTATCTGAGCTCTTTTCTTCTAGGTTGCTTGAAAGGACAGAGCAAATAACCTTACCAGAGACAAAAGCAAGGAACCTTACCAGTGCAAGGAAAAGGATTAAGGCTTCTTTTGGCTAGGCAGATTTCCTGTGTGTTATTTTTATTTTGTACTCACGGGGATTGTTATTGTTTGTTGCTAACAGGAATTATGACAGTGTGACCTATGACTGTTTTCTGCTGTGGAGTAAAACAGAAATTGGAAGACTAGGTTTGCTGGCAAAGGCACCTAGATTCACCTGAGCTCTTTTCTTCTAGGTTGCTTGAAAAAACAGAGCAAAGAACCTTACCAGAGCAAGGAACCTTAACAGAGCAAGGAAAAGGATTAAGGCTTCTTTTGGCTAGGCAGATTTACTGTGTGTTGTTATTTTTATTTTGTACTCACAGGGATTGTTACTGTTTGTTGCTAACATTTTATTGCTTTATTTTTCTCTGATTCAAATTGTTGTTATTGTGTATACCTTCTGCTGCATTATTACAGGATGTGCCTACAGGTGTGTGTTTACAGATTACTGCTGCAATCTTCTGATTCAAATTGTCTTTTGCAAGGTGTATCTTCTGTTACTGCTTTATTTTTCTCTTTAGCAAAGTGTTTCTTACAGGGTATATTTTCTGTGAAATTATTAGAGGTGGTGCTTTACAGGTTTTACAGTTTTAGCTATTATTAGGATAAGCTTTCAGGGCTACTGCATTTGTTGCTGGCTGATTGTTTCTGCTTTTACCTCCTTGTTTCTTTCATCCATGGTTCTTCTTTCTTTGGCAGGGGAAGGGACAAGCCACCCACCCCCATTCCAATTCAACCCACACTACACTCCTTTTATAGGGTAGTACAATCATGACACATCCTGTAGCAAAGCAGGAAGGGGCGGATCAGAGGAGTATCCACACAGTGACCTCATTTACAGGGGCACAAGTAATTTAACTTGTTGAAACAAGTTATACAAAAACAAACAAACAAAACAAAATCAAACTTTTGCTTTCATTTTCCTCCTTCTAATTACACTGACCAGGTTATAAACTCAGCAACTTATCTGGAATGGATATCATTAACTGCAGGTACTGTGGAACACTTTTCAGAAGTGCAATTTTATAGGATTTAGGACACTGTCCTACATGCTGAGCCATTGGAAATCTAAGGGCTCAGCTCCAAACAGCATGGGCAGAGACTGCGTGCCTCAAATTGCATATTCAAGAAGAAATATATTATAAGAACTGCCCACCATTTCCCCAACATCCAAAAGAAGCACCTTGACCGCAGATGGTAGTTGGTATGAGAGGTTAGCAGGTGGTTAGAAGGGGCAAATCGGGTGGCCCCATCACTCGGTGCTCTCCAACATATCACCTCCACAAACCATATAAAAACTACAAACAGGTATCTGCTTCTATCTCCGAAATCAAAGGGGAAGAGGACACTGCAGAGCAGGACACTGCAGCAGAGGAGCTAGCACAACAAAACTCACCCAAAACAGGAACCAAAACAAAAAAAGCAAAAAGGAAATCCAAAAAACTTCTAATCATAGGAGACTCCATGATTCAGGGAGTTGATACCTGTCTCCAGCCAGGGGTAATGGTCAGATGTCTCCCAGGTACATCAGTGTGGAGAGACACTGACCGAATTGCTGAAAGTGTTCAGGAAGCAGGAGTAAACATTGACGTCCTGGTACACAGGGGACTAACGATCTTACCAGCCAGTCAGTTGTGGAGACCAAGGAACACCTGACCAGGCAGGGGGCCAAACTGTCATCCATTTCATCTGGCATCTCCTTCTCTGAGATCCCGCCAGTCTGGGAGAGGGGCACAGATGAACAGAAGGTCAGAGAACAGGAAACATGGGAGCTAAACATGTGGCTCAAGGGCTGGTGCCAGGAAAAAAGACACAAACTTGTAGGGAACTGGCAACAGTTTTGGGAGCAAACGTTCTTTCAATTTGATGGACTGCATCTGACTAAGGATGGAGTCCGTGCATTGGGGCAGAAGTTTGACATCTTTGCAAGATATTTAAACTAGCAAATGGGGAGAGGGGTGCAGCACCCAATACGTTGAATGGGAAGAACACCCCTACCCCCTCAGATAGTGGCCAAACAGGAGTTCAGCATGTTTGCAGTTCATTTGCATCACCAGTTACGGAAAAAGGTCTGGCTCCCCATACGATGCACAGGGGGAATGCCAGACCTCACCCAACAACTAACACACTGAAATCTGGCCAATGGAAAATCATGTACACAGATGCTCCCAGTCTGGGAAACAAGATCCCAGACCTGCAGGCAATAATGACAGAGGCTAAACTGGACATAGTAGCCATTAGCGAGACATGGTTTACCAGTAACCACACTTGGTAGACTTCAGTACCTGGCAAGGTACTGTTCAGAAGAGACCGAGGTGCAAAAAGGGGGGTGGAGTGTTCCTTTATGTCAATGAAAATATCAAAGCTATAGAAATTCAGAATCCACATATGGAGTCAGAAGAACTGTGGGTCACCCTTGAAACAGGAAATGGGACAGCCATTTGAACTGGAGTTGTCTACAGGCCTCCAGACCAGGGGGAGGACATAGACACATTACAGATAGAAGGTATACAAAACATGACAGCTAAAGGGGTGGTTCTGATAATGGGAGACTTCAACATGCCAGATACAGATTGGTCAATACCAGCAGAAACATCTGCCAGAACTAGCCACATAGTGGATTCTCTGCAGGGGGAGGGCCTCAAACAAATGGTACAACAACCCACAAGAGACAGGGCTATTCTAGATCTAGTACTGACTAACAGGGAAAGGATCACAGATCTCCAGGTAGAAGGTCCCCTGGGGGCCAGTGACCATCACATGGTATGGTTCAGTTTGGCAACTAGAACTAAATCATCCCATTCCAGTGCAAAAATATGGGACTTCAGAGGAGCTGACTTTGATAAAATTGGCAACAGAATTAAGCTAGCCCTGGCAAAAAGAAATACAGGTGAGGGGGTGCAGGCAAAGTGGGCAAGCATTAAGAATGCAATACTTGAAGCAACATCCCATTGTGTTAGAGAGAAGGAAGTACAAAAGAAGAAGGAAACCACTTTGGTTCTCAAAAACAGTAGTAGAAAAGATCAGAGCCAAAAGGCTGGCCTTCAGGAAATATAAGGCAACGCAGTGGGATGAAGATAGGGAGGTATACCAAACTTCCTTAAGGGAAGCAGGGAAAGCAATAAGGCAGGCAAAGGCCCAAACCAAGGAAACACTAGCACGAACAATAAAAGAAGGTGACAAGACTTTCTTTAGATATATTAGTGAAAGGAGAAAGTTCAGAGGGGGTATTGCTAAGATCAAAGGGGATAAGGGGGTATGTGAGGAGGAGGACCATGTAAAAGCATCTATCCTAAATAGATGCTTCTGCTCAGCATTTACTGAAGAGAAGGTAGGGCAGGGTCCACTGCTCAGCACCGTGGACACAGGGGGTAGGGAGGTGTGCACTAGTCCCTTCACAAAAGAAAGGGTCCTACAAGAGCTTGATAAGCTCAGGGTGGACAAGGCAATGGGACCTGATGGCATACATCCCAAGGTACTAAAGGAGCTAAGGGTGAAACTAGAAGAGCCATTATCAGAACTGTTTAGTGAGTCTCTGAGCACAAGAGAGGTCCCAGAAGACTGGAGAAGGTATCATGTGATCCCGCTGCACAAGAGTGGAAGCAGGGAGGAGGCAGAGAACTACAGACCAGTCAGTCTTACCTCAGTAGTGGACAAGATTATGGAGGCACTCCTTAAGGAAAGGATAGTGCAACACCTGGAATCCATAGGAGCACAGGTTCCAAGATAGCATGGGTTTACAACAGTAAGGTCCTGTCAAACTAATCTCATAGATTTCTTTGACTGGGTAACCAGAGTGGTGGACCAAGGGGGAGCAGGTGATGTCACCTACCTTGACTTCAGCAAAGCTTTTGATACTATTCCACATAGAAGATTGATTAATAAGCTGGGTAGGCTCAGGGTGGGTCAGAAGTTGGTCAACTGGGTGTCAAACTGGTTGACAGGCAGAAAACAGAAAGTTGTGGTAAACAGTATACAATCAGAAGAGATGCAAGTCTCAAGTGGGGTACCTCTCAGGGATCAGTCCTGGGGCCAGTCCTCTTCAATATCTTCATCAGTGACATTGCAAATGGACTGGAGGGTAAGGTTTGTCTGTTTGCAGATGACACCAAGATCTGCAACGCACTAGATGATCCAGAAGGGGTAGACAGAATGAGAAGAGATCTGGATAAACTGCCAAAATGGTCAGAAGAGTGGCAACTGGGGTTTAACGCAAAGAAGTGCAAGATCATGCATATAGGGAAGAGAAGCCCTGTAGCCACCTTTAGGCTAGGAGTGGAGTTGCTGGAAGTCACAAGGGAAGAAAGAGAGTTGGGCATCATCATCACAGATGACCTGAAATCATCCAAGCAGACCACTAAAGCAGTAGGTAAGGCTAGGGGGATGTTGGGGTGTATTAGTAGGGGTATCACAACTTGTAAGAGGGAGGTAATAATCCCTCTTTACAAGACACTGTTTAGACCCCATCTGGAGTACTGTGTGCAGTACTGGAGGCCACACCTTCACAAGGGCATTAACCAAACTGAGGTAGTCCAGAGAAGGGCAACCAAAATGGTGCAGGGACTGCATCAGAAAACATATGAGGACAGATTAATGGAGCTCAATATGTATACCCTAGATCAAAGGAGGGAGAGAGGTGATATGATCAAAACATTCAAACACCTTAAGGGCATTAACAAGGTGAAAGAGTCCAACATGTTTCAATATAAGAAAAATAGCAGGATGAGAGGACACAGCATGAGATTAGAGGGAGGCCAATTAAGGGGTAATGTGAGGAAGTTCATTTTCACAGAAAGGGTGGTGGGTACATGGAATGGCCTACCTCAGGAAGTGGTGGATATGAATACCGTGCAGAGCTTCAAACAGGCATGGGATAGGCATAAGGGAGCAATACAGATGAGTATGAATAGATAGACCATTGACAGAGCAAAGGCCGATGGCACATTCATAAGGTGGAAAAAGAAATGGGTAGACTGGATGGGCCTTGCGGTCCTTATCTGCCGTAAACTTCTATGTTTCTGTGTTAAGTTAGGCATTTCAATAACACAAGATTTTTGACCATAAGTAAGGGTTTTGTGATTTGTCACTACACAATACTGCCAATTTGAATTATAGGTAACTTGTACTGTTAGCACCCTCCATCACTGTAGACATATCAGACAGGAAAAAGACTGGTTGGTGAGCCGTGAAGTGAAGCAATCTACCTCTTCCAGGTAGCTTTGGGATTTAGCTGTTTCAGCATCAGCACAGAAGATGCAGCTCATGGAGATTTGGACTTGTCATCCTCACCAACATCAGTAAGATTCAACGGCAATTCATCACCCAGTCAAGGTGTTCAGGGGAATATTGACACACTGGTTACACAATATCAAAGACATCATAGTGGCACAGATAATAATATCCTTTCTTGGCACAACAGCTCATGTGGGGTGCCACCCAGGCTTGGAGGACAGAATGGTAGACTAGTAATATGGGCAATTCCGTTCTTTCATGATAGATGTTCTTATCAAGATGTCCGATGGAATTAATCACAGCCATTTATCAAAAACAGATTTAACAGGATCAAAAGGGGTTAGTGACACAGTGAATGTGACAAACATGTAGTCATGGATAGAACAAGTCTTAGTAAAGTAGCAAGGGGCTTGGCTTGGATATCTGGAGACATACCCAAGGTTTCTAGCTGTGTTCATAGAAATGTTAACATTATTTGGTAAACAAATAGTAATGCAACCATTAGATTTGCGATGAGGACAATACAATTTACCCATTTGTCTATCATGGATGAGATCGGGGATGCATCCTGTTTCCAAGTCCCCGAACAGATTGTTAACAGTTGAAATTACATGAGAGCCATAAGCGGAGCATAAAAGTTCACAGGCAATATATTGCTTGTCTGCCTCATTATTTTAAAAAATTAGTTCATTAATCTTATCTTTTGCATCATTGAACTCTCTGGAAATTTCCTTCATGTTATATATGGTGAAGCGTTCTTCCTTACTTAAACCATCTACATCATGTAACAGTGGGGGTAGAATATCATTCTTAACAGCTTGTTGAAAATTAAGTTAGTGCTTTAATAGAAGCTATGTCTGCTCTATTCCAAATAGACATGACTTAGCCAAAAAGTACAGAAACAGTGCCTGCTGCACCAGTAACGTCTGCAGTATCACACCTAGTGAGTGGTCTAGCTTTAGCATTAGGTGCGGGTCAAAAGACCCCTACATAATCAGTGGTATGGGGCCACTGACAGGATCATTAATATGTGTTTGATATGCAGATACAATATCTGCAAGCATCATACTGTAAAATTTAGAAGTATTGGTCGTGTGACAAAGACCAATCTCAGCCATATTACAGTGTGTAAGATTGAAAATAACTGGTACATTCATAAATTGTACATTATTAATCAAGGCTCCTAGAAGGGAAGTGGCAGTCAGACCACTAGGAGGACTTTCCTCTTGGACAGGGCAGTCAGTCATTTCTTCTTTGGTGGGTGGGACTATAGAAAGAAAAAGATCTTCAGTATCTACATAGTTGTGATGACAAAAGGCATGTTCCTCCTCTGAGGTGAGGTGGTCACACCAAGCAGGATCTATAAGAGCAGTAAGGTTATAATGACCAGAGTGTCTGGGGAAGTCTGTCGAATAGAAAGAGTACCATTTCTAGATATGTCAGTGTTAAGCCATCCGTGGAAAGTACCTTTGGATAGGCAAGCTACGGGGAGTGTGTAGCCATTAATGTCAGTTTCCTATTGTATGGAAAGGGTGGATCTGTCTGGAGCTACTACCATGGCATCAAGATAAGCATCTGAGCCTTCTTTAACAGTAATCATTTTGTTGGGTACATTAATATGAACTCCCATTGGGGCTGTATGTTCAAGATTGCTAAGCAAATGTTAGACGCATTGTCTGTGTGTTGACAGGGGTTTATTCTGGGATTCTGTAAGGGGAAATCATAGTAGTCCCACCAAGATGAGGATGTGCAAGATAGCCATCTTGCCAGTATATCTGTAAGAAAACAGAAAAGGACTGTTAAGTGTGGGGTACTATTCCACCCTGAGCTGGTTAGGAAAAGTAAGTTTAGTCACCTTTGTACAACCTGAGCTGATTAGCATGGGACCACTTGTCAGTGATCTTCTTTTGCTGTTGAACTTGGACCTGGTAGACAGCAGGGCTGAGTTTGTTGACAGTGGAGTATGGGCCTTCCCATTTACTGGCAAATGAATGAGTGGATTGTCTGTATTGGAGAAGCATAACTTGGTCTCCAACTTGCCAGTTGACTTCTTTGACATGCTTATCAAAATGAGCTTTAGCTTGTTGTTGAGCCTTGCCCATTTGGTTGGTAGCGAACAGGTGTGTCTTCATGATGTCATCATGAAGCTTTTCTACATACTTGTCTACAGATACTGGATCTGCAGTTGGGGTGTGGAGATCAATCAACAGGTGCTCAGATAATCTCATGGCTCTACCAGTCATAACCTTGTAAGGTGTGCAATGAGTAGTGGCTGCAGGAGTACCCCTAATTGCCATCAGGATTAGTGGCAAGAGGGAATCCCAATCCTTGGGATGTCATTGATGAATTTACATAACATCTGTTTTTTATTCTTCTGTTGGCTCTTTCTACCTGGCCTGAGGATTGAGGATAGTAAGGGATGTGGAATTTCTGATCTACTTCAATTAGCTGGAGTGTCTGCTTCATCAGCTCAGTTGTAAAACTGGTCCCCTGGTCTGAGTCTACCTTTAAAGGCAGGCCCCAACTGGAGAACAATTGATCCACCAGGATCTTGGCAGTTGTCTTTGCCATTTTACTCTTAGTGGGAAATGCTTCTACCTAGTTAGAGAACAGATCTGTGACTCTTGCATACTTGTTGTTTTTGCTGGAGTTGGTAAGGGGGGGCCAATGAAATCTATTTGTATCATATTCCATGGTCCAGTTTGCCTTTGGGTCAACAATCTGGCATTTCTTTTCACCAAAATTGAGTTGTTCTGGGCACACACTATGCAGTTGTCCACATAGTGCTCTACATCTTTGGCCATGCCAGGCCACCAGATGACTGTTTTGAGTCTCTGGAGGGTGTTTTCTGTCCCCTGGTGTCCATCAGTGGGAGTATCATGAACCATATGGATGAATTCTGTTCACAGAGATTGTGGTGCAACCCACAGTTTGTCACCTGTATCCTCTTTTTGATACCAGATGAGTTTCTGATCACTAGACAAGTGAATGTTGTCAGAGTGTCTCTTGTATGGACTATCAATAGGTAGTGGTTGTTCAATTCCCTTATCCAAGAATTTGAACACATCCTTTAGTTCTGGGTCAGATTTCTGTGCAGCAGAAAGGTCCAGTGGAGGTTCTGGTACTGGTTTCTGCCTTGTGTTAGCAGCTACTATAGCTGCTACAGCTATTGGGTGAGTCATTGTCCATGTTTCCCCCCCAGAGCACCTGCTTTGATAAGTGTAAAGTTATTTTTCTCCCAGAATGGTAGGAACTCAGTAAGGGATGAGCAGACCCAGTTGAAGTCTGCAAAGATTATGGCATAATTGTCACCATGGGGCATGACCTCCAAAGCACAGGCCACAGCTGCCAATTCAGCATACTGTGAAGGGATAACAGTGCACTTCCTACAAATGCATCAGAAATCACTTTCTTTTTCTAAAATGAGCACTCCAAAACCTGCCACCTGCTCTCCATCTACACTGGAGGTGGTGCCATCTGTAAAGATACAGTACATTCTGGTATCTTACAGAACATCTGATGTAGCTGGTAAGAATGGTCCCAACTCAGGTAAGTTCAGAGGTTGAAGGGCACAGTCATTGGGCGTGCCTGTGTAGAGCAGGCCATAGGCCAAGATTGAAGGCATTTTAGCAGGCAGTGCTTTAATCTCCCTGTCCTGCAAAAGCAAAGACCAGTGGGTAAGTCTGGTGTTAGAGACTGAACCATCTTTTACTCTGAAAGCAAAAAGTTAGTTGGGGTGTGACAGGTATGCAGAACCATAGGAGCATACCCAATGATGTACAGAAAATGTTTGAGAGCCCAGAAGGTTGCCAAACATGGTCTTTCACAGAGGCTATATTTTCTTTCAACTGGGAACAGCATCTGAGATGCATAGGCAATGGGCCTGTGGTACCCATTGTACTTTTGTACCTGCACTGTGGACATGTCCACATCAGAGGCAGCAGTTTCCAAACTGGAAGTGAAGGTTTGGGTTGAGGTTAATCAGTGCTGGGGCTGAGGCTAAGGCCTGTTTGAGCTGTGTAACAGCTTCAATGTGAGTGGGACCCTATGTCCATGGGAAGTCTTTTTTCAGAAGTTCATCAAGGGAGCACTCTTCAAGGCAAAATCAGGAATGAAGTCCCTGGAATAGTTCACCATTCCTAAAAGGCATCTAAGTGTTGTCACGCTAGTAGGAAGTGGCAGATCTTGCAAGCCCTGGATCTTTTTGACAGCAGGGCTTCTGTCTTCATCTGTAATATGTAGGCTAAGGAAAATGACCTCTTTTTCACACAGTTGTGCCTTAGAGGGGTTGCATTTGAGGCTTGCTCTCTTGAGGAGAGATAGAAGTTCATTTAGAAGGGCCAAATGATCTTCCTTCATGGTGGTTGCTAGAAGCAAGTCATCCACATACTGCAGGAGACACTGGGGTGTGGAGAACCCCTGCAGGGCATCCATCATGTGGAGATGGAAAAGGGAAGGGCTGTTGTGGAAGTCCTGGAGAAGTCAGGTCCAGGTATACTGGTGCCCATCAAAGGTGAAGGCAAATTTGTATTGACTCACCTGTGCTAACCGGAGTGACTAAAACCCATTAGAGATGCCAAGAGCTGAGAACCACTTTTTGGCGGGTGTCGGCAACTTGAGTACATCAGGTGCTGATGCTACAGTTAGGGTGCAACTGGAGGTGACTTGATTAAGTTTTATGTAATCAACTGTGAGTCTCCAAGCTGCATTTGGCTTTTCACAGGCCAAATAGGTGAATTGACAGCAGAGACACAAGTCCTAATCATTCCTTGTTGTAGCAGTGATTGGATGGTCTCCCTCAGTGAGGGCAAGTCTTCAGTAGGGAATGGATATTGCTTCTGCCTCACAGGATTAGGTCCTGGGATCTCAATGGTGGTGTGCACCCTACCACAATCATGTTCGTTGGTAGAAAACACATCAAGGCATTTTTGCAGCAAAGGTGCAACTTCAGAAAACAGGTCATGACTTTTGAACAAAGCCATGACATCATACTCTTTGTTGTTATGAGAGATAGCTGCCACCACATGCAAATCTGAAATGGTGACAGCATGACATTGTCTTTTGATCTGGAGAAGTAGCCTGTTGACTAGGTCCACTACATAGCCATGCAGTGCATGAAAGTCAGTTCCTAGTATGCTGGGGTGATGATGTAATACCATAATATCGAAGGCAAAATCAGTACTGAGGTGGCCTACCACCACAGACAAAGACACAGATCAGTAGGTGTGTAGCTGAGTACCATCTACACCCTGTGCACTGGTCGTCCAGCTGGTAGACCAGTCAGACATGGCTGGGTTCTCATCATGGACAACAGGCATGGCTGCTCCTGTATCCAGAAACATGTTCATTTGGCAGCCCCTGATGGTGGCCTGTACACAAGGCTGTCCATTTGTGTCGACAAGCAAGTCACTCACAATCTGGACTGGGGCCTGTAATTGTCAATGCTTACATTCAGAGTCATCTTCATCCTCTTGTTCCTGAAATCTAAGGCCCACAGGATCTTTCTGTGCCTCCTGTATGTCTTGCATAGGATACAGATGTGCCTGTGACATCACAGGTGCAACAGCGGCCTGCTCAGTTGATTTCTCCTTGATCGTCACATTAGCCTGACCAGTAGTCGATGCCATGAAAGGATTCTTTCCTTGACTGCTCAGTTACTCAGTAGCCAAGGGCAGGAATGGATTTCCCTTGCTGCATGGCTGTCCCACAGCTGAGGCTAGGGCTGCTATGGTGCACATAGACTTAGCCTCATTTTTGGCATGGGCCTCTTTCAGCAATTTGCGGAGGGTCCCGTTCTCGTCTGTGAGGCTCCGATAGCTGGGGCCATTATGGTACCTGCTATCAGATTGGGCATTTTGATTTTTCTAGTTGCTTCTGTCCTTGTTTCTATTGTTCTTTCAGTTCTGGTTCCCCCCTTGTGCAACTGCTTGTCATCAGAAGGGGAGTCAGACTTCTGGCTATTACCTTCCACAGTATAGTGGGTAGGTGTATCTGAGGTAGATTGTACTGCAGCTACCTGAGCTGCTGGGGATTGGATGGCAGCCACTTTATAATTCTTACTGGAAGTGAGGATATGGAGGTATACCTGGAAGGCACACTCTGTCTTGGTAAGAATTTCTGCAAAGGTGTCGGTCTCTGGGTAAACATTGAGTTCAACCTTTCCTGGAAGGGCCAGAGTCATGTTCTGGATATACAAATCCCTGTACTCAATCTGGTCTTGGTGTGTGACTTCACCAGCCAGGCCTTTGCTAGCCTCGTAGGCGAGCAACAACCATTGATGGTAAGCCACAAAGCTTTTCTTCACATTCTGCTTAACCTTATAGGCCAAGTGGGCTCCAACGACACCTGGGGCATTGGCTGCAAGGAGCGCCACAATGATGTCATTGTATGCAAGTGTCTCACAGTTGCAGATGGTATGCAGGAGTTTGGACCAGAGGGTGGGTTGGATTGTCTGTTGCAAGACTTGAACCTGGAACTCGGGTTGGAGAGAAAGCTTCTTGCAGAGGGAGTGCACCTTCTCCAAATGCCAACTGAGATTGTCAGTCGGGCCCATCTGTCCAATGCTTTGGGCAATTTGCTGGACCGAGTGAGTGACTTGCAGGGGATTGGGAGTATGAGAAATTGTGTTCCACTCATTACGTTCCATAGCACCATGAAGGACAGCTTCTGCCACTGCATCAGCGACTGCTTTGAATGCATGGTCCTGGGTGACACTGTCCTCAAATATTCTGTCAATTTGATCCTGGATGGCCCTCCAGCCATCATCCAGTGCCATAATGTTGGTAATGGCCTCTTGAATTAGGGTGTGCACCTCTGTATTGTCCTCCTGGAAGAGGGGAGCAAGTGGAGCTGCACCATGGTATACTGGCCATTCACCCGTGTTATGGGGGTTCCCATCTTGGCATAATACATTGCTTCCACCATGTTTGTGTAGATGTGACAATGTAAAGGCATGCAGACATAGGTGCCATCTTGGGGATGGCTGGTGAAAATGACAGCCCTATGGGGGTTGGACTTGGGTGTGACGTGGCATGCCTCATCGTCAAAGTCAGAGTTGTCCTTGCCGGATGACGTAAAGTCACTGGGCGTGTACTGAAACCCATTCATAGCATTAACATGGCCATCAAGAATCTCTCACTGATGGAGCAATTTCACCATCTTCATTCTATACTTCTTGTGACAAACTTGTGCAGTGCCCTGCTCAATACCATTCTCAACCTCATGCTGCAATACTCGGTACATGGCACCCAATTCAACGTTTTCCTTAAGTTCTTTGTCTAACTCACAATTCACTTTCTCATTCTCCTCTTTCAACTCTGCATTTTCTTCTCTCAAACCTTCATTTGTATCACTCAGAATATTATTCCAATAAGTTAAACTGTTTCTTATCACATTTTAACCCCTCACAATCATCTCTCAACATGCAAATTTCATGCTCAGAGTCTTGAGCAGTACAGTGCAACAGTCTGTTATTGGCATCGTGGAGTGACTGGGTCTCCTCTGCTAGTTTCTGTTCCCTTTTCTGTAACTCCAATGCCTGCAAGCCCATCTTATTTTCTAGAGCTGCATTTTGCAGTTCAAGGGAGGCACACTTCGCCGTGAGACTCTCAACAGCAGTATGTAGAGCTGCAACTGAGAGACCTTTAAGGTTGTATTTCTGGGCTGTTTGTTTTGACTCTAGATAATGACTTTTTTGGTCATTCCTGTGCCGAAAAGTGATTAATAGAAGTGATAACCAATACCGGGTTACAACAACTTATTACTGAACCTACTAGGGGCTCTAATGTTTTGGATTTATTACTTACAAACATTGATCCACAAATTAGTAACCTCCATATTTGGGACTCACTTGGAGCTAGTGATCACTCTTCTATCATTTTTGAAATTCAATGAGATACAACTATACAAAGGAAGTCAATAAATACTAAGAATTATTATAAAGCCAATTTTTCTGAAATCAATACATATTTAGAAAATATCAACTGGGAATCACCTTTTTCAAACATACAACACAACAAGCGTGCAATACCTTTAAAAGCATTGTCCACTATCTGGAAAATGTATATATTCCATCAAAAAGAAAATATAATAGTAAGGGAAAAATACCCCCATGGTTTAACAAGTCTATTAAAAATCAGATCAATTGGAAAATTAAACATTTTTAGAAAACTTAAAAATAGCTGTTTCCCACATAAAGCCATTTTACTGTACAAATATAAATTATCTGTTAAGAACTTGAAACATTCTATTAAACAGGTTAAAACTAAGCTAGAATTCAAATTAGCTCATACCAAGGACTGTCACAAATCACTTTTTTCTTATATTAATAAAAACAATGTAGTTCCAGGTCCATTGGCCCCATTATTAAAAATAAAATAGCTCTCATCAGATATCAATACATCTAATCTTTTCAATAACTATTTTGTTCTGTTTTTCTCAACAATCATCTGTCATCCCTGTTCATTCTCAGCAAGCAGGTATCCACAGTTTTATTCCAACTGATATTTTACAAGCTATAAATAAACTAAAAAGGACTACAAGTCCTGGTCCAGATGATATTCATCCCTGGTTTCTGATTGAAACCTCCATAAATATTTCTATACCTTTGTCACTTATGTTTAAAAAATCTTTGCAAGAAAACTCTGTACCAGACAATTGGTGAACAACAACAGTTACCCCAATATTTAAAAAAGGTAATAGAAGCTGCATTCAGAATTATCATCCCATCAGTTTCCCCTCCATGGCTGGCAAATTAATGGAATGGCTAATGAAGACTTTGATTAAACAGGAATGTGAAAAATTGGGTATTCATGATTCCCTTCAGCACGGGTTCACTCCCAAGCATTCATGCACTACTAACTTGATATCTTTCTATAACAATATAAGTGCTTTACCTGATGCGGGTATTCCTTCTGATGTTATATCACTGGAGTTTAGTAGAGTTTTTGACAAAGTACCACATGAAAAACTAATTACAAAAATGTATAACTTAGGCTTGCCATCTGACATTGTTAATTGGACATCTGATTGGCTGACCAATAGAACCCAGAGAGTTAGAATTAATGACACCTTATCTGACCTGGGTAAAGTGGCAAGTGGTGTCCCACAGGGGTCATTTCTAGGACCTACATTATTTAATCTCTTTATTAGTGATTTACAACCTGAGCCTAATAATTTTATGATCAAATTCACAGATGACACTAAACTAGGGGGCAAGGTTAGCAATTATGACAATATGTCTTCATTGAAGATAGATTTGGAAAAATCTAAACTTTGGGCTAAGCAAAATGATATGTATTTTAATCAAGATAAATGTATGGTAATACACTTTGGCAAAAATAACCCAAATACAGTATACCATATTAACGGATTTCCACTCCATTTGTCTAATTGTGAGAAAGATCTAGGTATTTACATTAATAATAAACATACTCCTAGGGATCATTGTGTTAAAACTGCTTGTATGGCTAACAGACTTTTGAGGCAAATTAAGCGAGCTTTCATTAACCATGCTGAACAATACCTTATTCCAGTCTTTAGGGCCTACATTATACCGTATCTTGACTATGGTTCCCCCTTTTGGAACCCTGGCCTAAAAAATTATACTGCCATACTAGAACAGGTCCAAAGCAGAGCAACAAAAATGGTTCCTAGATTGGCAGAATTAGATTATCAGGCTAGACTACAAGCTATTGGTCTCTCTTCTCTTCAAAACAGAAGACTAAGAGGTGATATGCTCCTAGTTTTTAATCTACTTCAATTACCATACCTTATGGAACTATGTGGTTTGACATTTTCCAAAAGGAGATTAGTTCCAAGACTACATAATAAACAGCTCGAGGTTAAAAACTATAGAACTAGCAAAAGTGGAAACTTTTTTACAGTAAGGGGTCCCTGTGTATGGAACTCCCTGCCTCAAGATTTAATTGGGGCTTTTAGCACTACTAGTTTTAAAAACAAACTGGCTGTCTGGATTTGGGAAAATTATTAAACAATGTCCCACACTGTGTGTGGAACAGTCTCAATGGGCCTTGGCCTTCTTCTGTTCTATTGAACCAAGTAATACCAAGTAATACCAAGTGCTCTGAAATTAGCAGCAATGGACTTTCTGCAAACTTCACATCCACCGCAAAATCTGTCCATCCTCCATGGGAGGTGAGGTAGTTCAAGACATCGGTCTCAACTCTGAAAAGTTCAGGCATAACAAATGAGGTGTAGACAAACAAACAAAGAAGCAGTCAGAAAACTATATAAAATCCTTGGTGCTGTCACCAAACAGTGTTCTGGTCCCCCATGGGTAAATGGTGGTGCCAATGTGGTACGCTGCCACTCAGAAAGGGAGTGTATCAGGGTCAGGTGTGGATGTGCCACACCCAAGACCAGGACAGAGTGTGTCCATAACAATAACAACCACTGTAAGTACGAAAAGGTCCAAGTAGGTAAGAAACACACTACATTACTCGACATTCAAAATTATTTGAATGGAATCTTCATTTTGTGCATTCCAACCTGCACATGGTCACCAAATGTAACTGGATAATAAAATTACCTTTCTCAGATTCTTGTTGGACCTGCACAAAAAGAAGAGATGACAGACAAGTGGTGTCCATATAATAAATGTAATTTATTATTGGTAATTAAGAATAATGCAGGCTTACAACCAACAGTGTAATCACTGGGAAAGTATTCAGTTTCCTTACCTATAGATGCAGGCAAGTCTCTCTGAGAGAATGTACGTGATGCAAGGGGTCTTATACCCTGATAATAACCATGAGAACAATAAAAGAAGATACACAAAAAGTAAGTAATTGGTTAAAAACAGGTGGTGTTAGTAGCCATCCTAACATAAGAAGATGCTTAGCTAGCAGAAAATAAAGTGAACAATATGGTATGTGATGCTTCCAAGGTCACTTTTAGTTACAATTGTGCACAAGCACTAACGATGGCACTGTTGCCTAACTAATAACTACACAATAAAAATATAATGGAAAACATCTCCCATTGGTACAATATATTATGAGTATATAGTGAAGCATAATATGCATCACAAAAGTACAGTAAAACTGAAATCCTGACACTTATGCTTATACGATAAGTGGCTGTGCCCTAAGATTAGTACAAATACCTACATATGTGATGCTGTCCATGAGGTGGGGATACAATCAGGGGTGCTAGTCCAGGGATAACAGTTGCTTAAGACCCCCCACAATTTACAGGTCTTCTCTTCACCTAGTTAACAGCACAGATCACAGTTCCCTTCCCCCAACTCAGACAAGCACACTAACTCTTGTTTTTTTTTTGTTTGTTTGTTTTTTACCCTAATTGAAGGTCCCAGTAGTAGAGTTCTAGTTCTTTAGTCCCAGTAGAATAGTTCTAGCAGCTGCCTCCTTCCTCTTCCTGCTCTCTGCCAAAAGCTAACTAGGGACATTTTAAATACAGACACCTGGCTTTCTGTTGCCTAAGCCACATCCCCTAATTTACAGCTCTTCTCTTCATAGTTAACAGCACAGATCACAGTTCCCTTCCCCCAACTCAGACAAGCACACTAACTCTTGTTGGTTTTTTCTTTATGTTTTTTACCCTATTTGAAGGTCCCGGTAGTAGAGCTCTAGTTCTTTAGTCCCAGTAGAAGAGTTCTAGCTGCTGCATCCTTCCTTTTGCTGCTTTCTGCCAAAAGCTAACTAGGGAAGTTTTTTAAATACAGACACATGGCTTTCCATTGCCTAAGCCACATACCCTAATTTACAGCAGTTGTCTTTACCTAGCTAACAGCATGGATCACAGTTCCCTTCCCCAGCTCAGACAAGCACACTAACTCTTTTTTTTTATTGTTTTTTACCCTATTTGAAGATCCCAGTAGTAGAGTTCTAGTTCTTTAGTCCCAGTAGAAGATTTCTAGCAGCTGCCTCTTTCTTCTTCTGCTTTCTGCCAAAAGCTAACTAGGGAAGTTTTTAAATACAGACACATGGCTGTCTGTTTCCTAAGCCACACACCCTAATTTACAGGTCATTTCTTCCCATAGCTAATAGCACAGATCACAGTTCCCTTCCCCAAGTCAGACAAGCACACTAACTCTTGAGGGTTTTTTGTTTGTGTTTTACACTATTTGAAAGTCTCAGTAGTAGAGTTCTAGTTCTTTAGTCCCAGAAGAATAGTTCTAGCAGATGCTTCCTTCCTGCCTCCTTCCTCTTGTTGTTCTCTCACCAGTCCCCATTTGAGATAAAGCTTCCCAAATCTGTGTTCATGGATACCTAGTACCAATTTGTTGCATGCTTTTGATGCAGCTGGTTGGCCAGCATTGGCATGCTTGCTTAAATTGAGGATTAACTTTTCTGTACATCTATTAGCTACTTTGAGAGTTTACTATGCCACAGGGCATAACTTAAAAACAAACTATTTACAGTTCCCCAGGTGCAGAACAATCCCTGCGTTTACTCAAAGTTCTGCAGATAGTCTTAGGTGGCATTGGGACAGTGGCTCTGGGGTAGTTGGAACAGCTGAACTATTGGGATGCTTGAGATGTGAAACAGGCACCTTGCAGCTCAGAGTAAAAAAAGATAATGTACTGGAACTCCAGAGCCAGGAGTTTCAAACACAACTCTAATGAAGGATATGAATGAAGGATCCACAGTAAGAAGATATTTCAAGATTGCATGAAGTTTATTCAAGGATACATTTCCTCACTCATCAAAGAACAGTGTCCGTGACATCAAACTGCCCTGGTATTTCACCATGTAAGAGCTTCATCAGAGGGCATCTGTTTGAAGATGGACCTCCCCTAATATAGTGTTAGTTATGGGACATCACAATTTCATCATTACTTTGTTTCTCAACTTTACCTATTGCAGGGGGTGAGCAATCAAAACAATCAAAACAATTCAAAACTAAAATACAAAAGGTCTAAGTAATGCTCGGTTAACATCCAGATTCCAGTGTTTCATACTTATTGCACTTTCTGTTGTTAGTATAACTACAGAGGCATCTAATTTTAAGTTTACTCATAAATTAAAGTACATCAGGTAGTCAAAATAGGATGCTGCTCTGTGTAGTACTGAAATATGTATGGTAGGAAGGGCCAAATATACTGTAAATGTCTAAACTTCATTTACACTATAGTTGCTTTTCTAGCATGATTCAATATATACATTTTTTTGTTTTATCATATCTATATACATTACAGTGAGAGGGAGCAAATCCAAATAGCAAGGCAGCTTTCCATATGTGGGTAACAGGAAATCCCATGCTCTCCAATCCAAGACGCTGAAAATAAATAAATAAAAATAAAGGTGAATCAGTATATTTACTTTACAACAGTTTTTCAAGCATATACACTTATAATCACTGGTGTTCACATGCCCTAATGAGCTCAATTAATTTTCTCATTATACAGTCCTAACCAGAAAAATACCAATAATCAAGTAATTACTAAAATGTAATGTTTCCATATTTATTTTCTGATAATTACACATGTAACCTCAAATGAATTCATAACATTCCAAATTAATTTAGGATTTCTTAAGAGAAGAGTACCACACTATTTTTGTGATTTGTTCTATTCTCAATGTTCAAAGTCAGCTTGGGGGGCGGGGGGGGTTCAAAGGGGTCAGTAAAGATGGGATCTTTTCTTCTAAGTCATAGATATGGTTTAAAGTCTATTCCTTGATTCAAACCTTCAGGTGTAAGGGAATTTAGGCTAAAGATCCAGAAAGTTTCTCTTTGGAATAGCCTGTTAGGTTTGTCTCCCCCCTCTGTTGCCAATTGTCACTTGTTCCAAGCCTATGAATCTGAGTGTATCAGGATTGCTTCTATGATGTGCCAGGTAGTGTTCAGCAGGAACAGCACAGTGGCTTCACAACTTGCTTCCCCGGCCCCATTTCCACTTGAATATGAAGGGGCTGGGCAGAGTCTTTAGGGGGCACTAGGGGACTGGCCAGGTGGTGGACCATAATGGGAGGAAACAGGAGACCGGTGCAGCCCTAAGGGGCAAACAGGTAAGCCCCTGAAAGGGGGGGGTATATAAGTCTTAAGGTTTTTGAATGTATCGTGATGCATGCTAGCCAGAAGAAGAAGGGTTCTCATACTAATGATGCCCTTCACCTCCCATGTTTCCCAGTGCAGCATGCATCCCTTTATGCATAGCTTCATCTTATGCCAGAGGGGGATAAACTCTTTAGGGGTCAGAAGGGTTTGCAACCAGGGTTCTAATTTATTTCATAACCAAACAGAGGGGTACAACATGTGGCTAAGCTTAGGTCAAGTTGAGTAAAAGAGGACCGAAGGTGATCCTGCTGGAGGAGGCTGTGGGGAAAGCTAGCCACTGCAGAATTTGTGTGCCACAAAGCAATCCATAATATAAGTAGAATCACAGCAGGCACCAGCCACCTTTCCTTCACTGAACCCCAAGCTTCACCCTGCTGTAGTGCACAAGTTTTTCTTCCCAGAGGAAGTCACTTACTAGTCTGTCCCAAATCGGATAGGTTGTCCATAATCATGCCTGCCAGATCTGAGTGAACATGGCCCCCAAAATATATAATGCATTTAGTGGACCACTGCAAACCAAATGTAGCTACATAGACTGGCTTGCAAAAAGGGTTGAGTGAAAGAACCTTGATTTTACTGGGATTGGTTTTCAAGCCCAAGATGCCTTGAAATGTTTCCAGTAGACAGAGAGGCATGGAAATATTCCGGTATCCTTTTTAAAAAGGACCAGGCAATCATCCACATATAACAGGATGTGGTAGTCTGTCTGACCTACTATGATACCCTTCAGTACAGCCATATGGCTGCTGCTAAGGGCTCAATTGCCAGCACAAATATCACGGGAGAAAGAGGGCATTATTGACAGGTGCCTCTGTGTAGGGAGAAGGGGGGGAGAAAACATAGAATTAGTTAAAATTCTGTCATCTCTATGTTCAAGGTGTTTACTCAACCCCTGAAAAGAGAACTGAAGCCAAGCCTTTCCAGGAAAGAATGCAAGTACCCCAACTCCACTGAATCAAACACCTACTCAAAGTTGATGGCTATTGTAGCAGCAGGATTAGGGTTATTGTTAGCCACTGACATCAGAGACAGCAGGGTCCTATGGTGGCTGGAGCTCAGACACCCTATTAAAAGATTCACCTCTGAAGGGTGAACCAATAACAAGAGTAGGAAATCAGATCTAGAGGCCAAAACTTCACCCATTTCTTTGGCATTGGTGCTTATCAATGAAATGTGTCTGTAGCTTGCTGAGAAAGCAGGGTCGTTCCTCTCTTTGTGAAGGACTGAGATTACAATCTCTCTCATGAAAGCAGGCAGTAGGGAGAGCTGGTGGGCTTTGGAGAAAACCTTGTATAACACAGGCTCTACCTTGTCTGGGATAAGTGGATATAAGTTTATAGGTAACCCATTACTGCCAGGTTACTTGTTGGGAGAGAGGGAGGGAGGCAATGACTTTTGGTACTTCCAACGCCATTGGAGGTGCTTCCGGACCCTCACCTTGGGCATCAGTTAAAGAAGGGAGGGTGAGGTTGGCAAAGAAGGTGTCTACTTTTTCCCTGTCTAGCATGCCATTAGAAATATTCAGCTCTTGATAGAAATTTTGTATCACCCTGTTATTGAGGTTTGATTTGATCTTTGGTACACCTATACTATCTCTCAGCCCCCTAATGTACCAGTCAGCTTGCTGCTTCTGGAGTCTATAGCCAAACAATTTGCCTGCTTTTTCCCATTGAGCCAGTATTTATTCTTCTGCCTGAGGGTGGTAAGATCAGGTTCCTGGAGGCCATCACATTTAATTGCATTTTGAATTGCCTAATTTCCCTGAGCAGCATTGCATCAGACCTGTGGGAGGGGTCCTCCTTACACAGCTTTTCTTTGTCTGTAAGCTGCATTTCCAGAACCTTCTGTTCCATTTCCCACTTCTTCTTCCATGCTGCAGCATACTACATACTATGGCCACATATGGTAGCCTTAAAGGCCTCCCAAACAATGGCTTTTCTCATATCTCTGGTGTAATTCAACTGAAATAAAGAGGCCAACTTCTCTCTGGGCCACAAAGTGAAAGCTGCATCCTGGAGCAGGAATGGATCAAGACACTAGGTAGCAGATCTAGTCAGAGGGGAGCCTTATATTGCTCCCAGTCCCACTGAAGCATGATCTGATAAGCATAATGGGGCTATTCCAGAGGATCCCACCATCTGTGTGGCACAGGGAGATGTCAGTCAAAAATAAATTCTAATTGAGGGATTGTAAGAAGCTGAGAAATAGGAGAAGCCTAGATCCAGTGGGTGCTGTAAATGCCAAATAGCTGACAGAGATAACATGGGCATTGTGTCTTTTAGGGGCCAGTAGTGTCATCATACTGAACAGAGCAATCTAAAGCAATATTTAAAGTCACTCTGTAAGGAGAGGGGGTGGAAGGATCATCTAATTTTGCTAGGGTGTGACCCAGAATACTGAAGATATCTGAACAGTCCTTGTTATGCCCATAAGCATCTAGAAGGATCAGAGGGCCCTCTGGGATATCTACTTTGGCTGCTACCCCACCTGCCCATCTTATCTTGTTGTAACAAGTATTATGCTTCATTGGAGCTTCTTGTAAATGATAATTGATACCCCCTGCTTTGGCAGAGGAGGCACATCTGTGCACTTCAGTGCCCACCTGCTCCTTACAGAGCTTTCCATATTTTTAAGTCTGGTCAGTACCCTTTTCCTCTTTCCAGAGAGTTTAGCTTCCTCACATTCTAGGAAACAAAGTTTAATGCTGTCATGGTAAACAATATAACAATACATAGTGATAATAGTAGTCTTGACGCTGGTATCCAGGGACCTGAGGCAGAGAAGACCAGCAGGCCCTCTCATATCTCACATTAGTGCTGTGCAGAATTTTCTAATTCCATCAGAATGAAATTCCATGGAAATTTCAAAATTCCGCCAAAATTCCATGAAGAGTGAAGGGGGTGGGGAAGCAAGTGCCCAAGCCTAGCATTTTAGGTGAACCTGTCATCCTTGTTCCTCCAGCCAGGCTGACCCCATTATGAGAAGGAAGGGTAGACCATATTTTGTGCTGCATCATTCCATACTCGGCATCTTTGTCCTACTGCTGCCCAACTGCCCACCATCTGTGTGAGAGGGCAAACATGGTACAGAGGGATCAGTAGTCTGTGTATCCACAGGAGGGCTCAAAGTGGTTCTACCTCTTAAGGACATTCCCTGGTGTTTCAAATTCTTATTTTTCTGATATTCTAGAAAACGTTTTCAAGGTTGTTTTCTGGTACAAGTACATTCTTAAGTATATGGAAGCAATATTAGAATAATGATTTATCTTATTATGTCATATGCAGCTAAGCATATATACAGGATGCCAGCAAGTAAATTAGCTCCCACAGTTGCAGCTGTTGGTATCATTCAAGTCACTTTACCTAAATATCTGTCTGTCTTTGGTTACCCTATTTATTTTATGTCGAAATCCTTGCCATTCTGCATGCACTTTTGAACTGTTTGAATAGCATTCTTGCAAGTTTTATTTTTAATTGGGATGTTTCAATTATTTTTGTCCTGAGCCGACTACCTCTGAAACTGCAACTTCGAAAGCAGATATAACCAAACAAAACATGGCAACCCCTATTTTTCTTTCTGTTTCTGTACTCAAACCATATTCTATATCTTTTTAAAACGTTTTATGAAAATGACATGGGTTTGAAATGGCTTTATATATAAAAACATACAAATAGTTCCTCCTTTACTGAGGAATAACAGTTCAATAGGGTGTCATTGTATTTACTATTTAATTTTGTATTTGTAGAAAAAAATTAAGCAAGCATCATGACAAATGATGTGTCCTTGTTTCACATTTGTTTTCACACTCATGTTGACATCTAAAATATTGATATTATAACCACATAAAACAATCTGACCCCATCCAGATGTTTTCCATAATTTTTTCCATAATGAGAGATTAAGTCTCACCAATGTAACTTAAAAACAAGCATGGCAACCAATGTTTTTCTGTTGTATATTTTAAATGCTTAGATGACCATCATGTACTGGGCACAAACTTATGAATCTGACATGGTGTTGCTTAAACAAAAGGGATCACTCTTCAGTCTTTCTCTTAAGCCCCCATTAGGTGCAGGGCAGTATGTGGGGGATGCAGTGGCAAGGATGCCATAGTCTAGTGTGGGTCAAGGTTAAAGGAAGAAGAAAAAGAGTCAGAAGGGAATGCCTGCACCTTGGTAACAGTTGTGCAGTTTGAGGAGTGGTTGTGGGTACAAGTTCAAGCTCAGAAGAAAGGGAAGAGGAGACTGAAAGAAGGGGGAAGGGAGAGAACAAATTGACAGGGAACCTAATCACCAGACATCAAAAAATGCAAAATGCTGCTGCACACACACACACACACACACACTATAACACAGGGTAATTCACAACCACTGGCGCTCTGGTAGATGTGTAGATGTGTTCCACCCCTGGGCATAGAAGAAGGTTAGCTCCCCCCAAAAAACAAGGGGCCTAGTGCCCCTTGTTAGCAAGCCCTCTAAGCACGCAACTGAATATGCAAGATTTAACTCGGGAATGTTAACCATAAAATAGATACACATTTGCATTATGAAGAATGGTTCAGGAACAATGAATGAAAGGATATGGATGACAAACCACTTGCAGAAGACAATCTTCATTGTGAGAAGCAAATATGAGGTGGCGGAGGGATTATCAGCACAGATCACATACAGACTACAGGAGATAACATTACAGTTCTATTCCAGTTATGGTATGACAGCCCAGCAGATATTCTGGTGGCATCTAGTAGGTTCTCTTGCTACCACCTTAGACTATAATGACTAGTCCCTCATGCCCCAAACCTTAAAGTAGATGTAGGGGTGTTCAGAGGCATCCTGAGGGCCAAGGATTATGAACATACAAAATATGCCAGCAGATAAAGGCCTAGAGGTCTATCAAGTCTGCTCGAATGCGCAGCTACCACCCCTTATTCTGGATTAAGGATTATCCTAGGGTTGTGGGCAATTGAAAGAATTCCAGGGGCTGAGCAGTCACCAGTCAAAAGTTCATACCAACAGTGCAATCACCTTAGATTTTAGAATCTTTCCCAGGCAGCAAATGATGATCATCATATCAAATGGTGCTTGTGAGATGGGGAATTGTCAGTACCACTCATGTTTGCCAGGTTGTGTCTCACAGTATGCCACTACTGTTGGAAGTGATCGGTATCAATCGTATTCAGTCATGTTTGATCATGTTCAATTGTATTAGATTGTAATTGACCATATTTGCTGAGCAGTGATGAGTAACATGACAGTTCAGTCACAGTATTGGTGAATCAGCCTGGATGATAATGAGTGGTATTATAGGAACCCCCCCTCATCCTCCTTAGTCCACACTATATCTGTCCTGGGAACCAGGTAGTGGTCGATAAAGGCAGTCAGAAAGGTCCAAGGGATCCCCCCAGGACCATGAATAAGATGGGCAAGCCCCTACTACACTATCAAGGTGAAAGTAACACAATAGTCGTTCACAGTGCATAATGTTATCCCCACTGTTTTTGGGGAGAGTGCTGTGGCTTCAAGGCATTCTTTGGCACTGGAAGGGGAGGGTAGTCCAGTGGGTTAAGTGCTGAAGTGATGGCTCTCTCTGCCCCAAGAGGGCTGCACAGGGTCAGGGTCAACATATGCAGCAGATGAAGAAAGGACCATAGGAGGAGAAAGCCCTGAGCCACCTTCTTGTTGCCCCATCCCCAGTGACTATCCATGTCACAGGGGCTTGTATCAGTTTTGAGTCAGCAGTACAGAGAAGACTGCTGGAAGATCCTGAGGAGGGGGAACCATGATAGAGCAGTTGTCCTTCCTACACCTCATCACATGTACCTCAGCCTTTTGTCTTTTATGGCCCCTGCTCTCATTGTTGTATCCATACTCCATCCTCCTCATGGCACACCAGGTGACTGTAGATGTTTTCCAAAACTGGAGGCCCAGAAGCATTCACCACTGTCTGGTTATGATGAGAAGAGTGGGTGTCATAAGGGCTTGTGGGAAATTTATAGTCCAGCCACTGTCTGCCAATAAACTTCTCCATGGCCCACAGAGTCTCAAACTGGTAGTTGAAACCATTCAGCAATGCTCTGAGATGAGCTGGGTATCAGATGGCTGTGTGAGCCCTGAGATGTTACAGCTTTCATTTTACTGCTGCATATTCCCATCTTTTGCGAGACAGTTCAGAGGAGAAATCCTAAAAAAAAAATAGCTGGTGTCCTTACCACCAGAAGGAACATCACTTCCTGACCAGTCAGAGAATATTTTGCTTTACAGGATATCTCATATGTTTTATAAGCACAGGTCTCAGTCTGTCCCCAGGATTAGGCTTTGGTGTCAAAGTTCTGTATGCTTTCTGAAGCTAGACGGGAGGGTAGATGGGGATATTTAAGACTGCAGGGATTAGTCTCCGGAGAAAGGGAATCAGCTAAAAACCTTTAGCTCCCTCAGGCAATCAAGTTAGTCAGAAGTTATTCCATCAAGCCCTATTCTCGCACTGCTCACAGCTAGGTATGCTGCAAATTTACATCTGCTTCAGCTGTTTTCTATCTCCCTTTTCATTGGAAGTTTAAAGCCTGCAGTTTGGGAACAAAAAGATCATCTGCTTTTGAACTGTGTATTTTGTTTCACCTTTTTCTGTGTGCTTAATTTGTGCCAGTGCTCCACTCTCTGTGGGACAGCCTTGTAACCTGCCTGTTAAAGCTCTGGTAAACCGGAGAATTGTGACTTTTACACCTGGGGCAGTGAGTGGGAAGAGAAAAAGGGTCGTGCATCAGAGAAGAGGAGGAGCAGAGTGCTATAAAAACTTGCGCTGCTCACAGCCAGGTATCCTGCAAATTTACATCTGCTTCAGCTGTTTTCTATCTCCCTTTTCATCGGAAGTTTAAAGCCTGCAGTTTGGGAACAAAAAAGATAATCTGCTTTTGAACTGTGTACTTTTTTTCACCTTTTGCTGTGTGCTTAATTTGTGCCAGTGCTCCACTCTCTGTGGGACAGCCTTGTAACCTGCCTGTTAAAGCTCTGGTAAACCGGAGAATTGTGACTTTTACACCTGGGGCAGTGAGTGGGAGCAGAACCAGGGTCCTGCATCAGAGAAGAGGAGGGGCAGAGTGCTATAAAAACTTGCGCTGCTCACAGCACGAGCGTGAGTGACGCGAGCGCCACTCGGTAGAGAAAAAGGTTGCTTCAAAACTGGGAGACTTTTAGGCTCAGATTAGTTTGGTAATTTGGAAATGTTTTACTTTAAAATGTTTGGTTAGAAGTATTTTATTTATGTTAAAGTCTAGGTGATATTAGGATAATTTCTTTGTAATTTAGAATAGGGGTTCTAATTTAAAAAAACATTTTTTTTAGACATATTTTAGTTGTGGAAATTTCTTTGAAAAATGTTGATGTTTAATTTTTTAGGATGTTTATTTCTTTGCTGTTTTTGAGTGTTGTAACTCAGAAAGAATTCATCACAGCAAAAAATCTACAAACGAAAAATATTTGGTAAATTGGTTATTTTTATTTAATCAATCACAAAAAAAAACAATTGTAACAAACCAAGAAGGAATACTTTTCAGAGAATATTAAGAAATCAGACTTTGGGAGGATGTTATAGGCCTCTAAATCCATTTAGGCCTAATAATGCTATATCAAATTTATCTGGGGTAAGTTATTTTTTATTAATACTGGGGTGAGATATTGAAGTGAATCCAGGGCCTTCTACTTTAGAACTTAAAATCTTTCATGATAATGCACGTAGCATTAGTTCTAAATCTGATCTTTTAGCAACTTTACTGAAAGATAAAGATCCATGTATATTAGGGTTAAGTGAAACATGGCTCTCAAACAAACATCAAGATGAAGAGTTTGGCACTCAGGATTATAAAGTATGGAGAGTAGATAGAAAAACTAGAGGAGGGTGTGATGCTTCTTTTAAAATGAACATTATGTTTTTCAGAAATTATAATACAGGGTAGTGAAAACAATATAGAATTTTTAGCTGTATACCTGGGACATCTAGGATTGGTAATTTCGATTATTTATTCACCCACAAGGGTAAAAATAACTGACTTGGAGATAATTCTTACCAAGATAGCAGATCAAGTAGGAAGTAGACCATTAATTTTGATGGGAGATCTAAATTGTGATTGGAAAAATATTAGAGGGAGACAATTAAAAGACATAGTAACTAACCTAGGATTAAAATAACTCATAAAAAAACCCTACCAGGTACACATCAAATATGACAAATGGATCCATATTAGATTTGATTTTGGTATCTACTCAAATTGAAATTAAAGCAGTGGGTGTTTTATCACCATGTCTTGGAGACCATAACTTGATCTGGGCTACTTTGCCCAGGTCTCAGTTTAATCAAAATCGGATATATGAAAATAAAAATTGGACTAGGGACTTCAGAAGATTTTCAGAATCTAGGTTTTTAGATAGTTTTAGTAAAATAAAATGGGATAGATGTAAATTAATTCCAGATATTGACACTTCAATTAAATATTTTAGCCAAACCTTTGAAGAAGTATGTGATTTTCATGCACCAAGAGTTAAAGCAAAGAAGAAATTAAATAAATTACCATGGATAAATGATAGACTCTTGAAACAAATTCGAATCAAAAATAGAATTTGGAAAAAAGCATTGAGATTAAAATTAGAAAAGGATTGGATTTCTTTTAAGGTTGCTAGAAATAAATGTAAAAGGTTAATTAAGGCTTCAAAAATTTCATTTTACAAAAATAAAATAGATTCAAGTATAGATCCAAGACAGTTTTGGAGAGTGGTCAAGGAATTAACTAAACCAGGATGCGATTCCTCAGAGGAGATATTAATATTAAAAAATGGGGATATCATTACTGAAAATCTGGAGGAAATTTGTAATGTCTTAAATAATTTTTTTGTAGATCTCCCAAATTGTGAAATTCCTTGTAATTTAGACTTAGAACAAATTAATGTAGAGTCTATACAAAATAAATGTCCTCCATTAAGATTTAAAATTTTGACAGTCACTAAAGTATTTAAAATTCTTCAAAATATAAATGCTCATAAGGCTTTTGGTAGTGATTGTCTGGAAGGTAAATATTTAAAGCTAGCTGCTTTTCATATAGCACCAATTATCACTTATTTATTTAATTGGAGTCTTCTAATTGGATATTTTCCCTTATCTTGGAAAGAGAGTAGAGTAAAACCTATTTTCAAGGGGGGGGGGGGAGATGCAGTAAAAGTTAATAATTATAGGCCCATAGCCTTATTACCTCTTTTGTTGAAATGTTTTGAAAAACTTGTCTCTAGCCAGATAATGGAATATTTGAACAGATACAGTTTGTTGACAACTAAACAATCTGGTTTTCGAAAAAAACTATTCTACTACAACAGCCCTTTTGGAATTTTATGTCTAAATAAATAGGTCATTGGGGGAAACTAGGGAGACAGCTGTTATTTTTGTAGATCTTTCAAAGGCTTTTGACCTGGTGGACCACCCCTTACTAATTGAAAGACTTCATGAAATAGGCATGAGGGAAGATCCCTTAAATTGGTTAAAATCTTATTTGGATGATCGTTCCCAGAGAGTCGAGGTACAGGGATGTTTGTCAAGAAGGAGGAAAGTAAATAGAGGAGTTCCCCAGGGATCAATTTTAGGACCTCTTTTGTTCCTAATATTCATAAATAACTTGCCATCGACTATAGGAAAATCAGAGATTCACTTTATGCTGATGATACGGTTATAATTCATGGCCCAGAAAAGTGGGAAGAAATATTACAAACTAACTTGCAGTCTGATTTTAGAAGAATTGAGGGTGGTTCACCAGGTCAGGGCTGATAATAAACACAAAAACAAAGTGTATGTATTTCCCATTGAAAAAAGTGGTGAACTTGTTTATGATTTATCCATTTGTACAGGAAATCAAACTAAACTAGAACAAGTTAAAGAATATAGTTATTTAGGATTATATTTGATGAATATCTGACCTTTTCAAATCATATTATTGCACTGATTAAAAAAGTAAATAGAAGGGTAGGGGCGTTAAGAAGAAGTACTGATTGTTTATCTTTTTTAGATAGAAAAAAACTGGCAGATCAGTTAATTATTCCAGTGCTAAGATATGGAGAATTAATATATAGAAATGCAAATAAAACTCTATTGTCTAGATTAGATAGAACTTATTATCGCGAAGCAAGATATGTGTTACAAAGGATACTATCGGATTCATCATTGTCTATTGTTGAATAAAGTGAACTGGTCACCTTTCGACATAAATCATAAGTGTCATTGGTTATCTTTAATACACAAAATGAAATATTCATCTGTAAATAGTCCAATTTCTTTAATATTATTTACAGTGAACAACTATCAAAAATGGATATTGACAAGATCAGTTCACTTAAATAAGATATCTGTAGGTAAACAATATAATAAATATTGGGACAGGTCTTTGCTATATCAGGCTGCTAGTTTTTGGAATTCTCTTCCTGTTGAGGTAAGAGAAATTCCAAATTATTCATTGTTTACTCATACTATAAAGGAGCTATATGCTCACATTTGTGATCGTTAAATGTTTTTTTTTTCCTAAGGTTCCTTGGGATTTTGAGATTTTATAATTTAGCTATTGTAAGTCTTTTAGGTATACCGTGTTGTTTGTATATTGTGGTGTTTGTATTTATATGTATTTAACATGGAACTTATTTGTATGTGACTAGTTAAGAATTTATACAGGTCTGTCCTGTAAACTGGATTATGTCCAAATGACATGTATTACCTGTATAAAAATAAATTTTACCTACCTTACCTACCTACCTATTCTGCCAGTCACCACTTTAGACAGTAAATAGCAAATGACCCTATTTTCTTCCTGCAGTTGGGCTTGCAGTGCTTCTTTGGACCCCCAAGCTTGGTCAGCCAGCTTTCTTTCTCTCATCTTTGTCTCAGAGATTCACCAATTCCTGATTTGTCTGCATTGCTGCTTATTTGATGGTGGCTATATCGCTGAAGAGTTTGTTCAGCATGTTAGCGATGTTGATCATATCAAGTGCAGGAGCCACCAACAAGGCCATGGTGCTGGTGTGGAAAGCCACTGGTGAGACGAGCCTATTGTGATAGAGATTGTATGGCAGACACACTTTCACTTTCACGTTGGTTGCTAACTGCTCTGAGGGGGAAGATTCAGTCCAGGTTCTACAGAATGCAGACTCTCAGCTGTGGTAGTTTACCTTGATATATCACTACGGCATTAGTCAGATGCAGTGTGAGTCTCCCAGAGAGAGAGAGAGACTGCAGCTACAGATTTAAGCTGCCATCTTGCCAGCTGCTAGCCACACCCACCATGTGTTATGTTTTGTTATGGATATACTGTCATTCAAACCTTGGCAACAATGAGTCTCATTGATACTTTGATAATAATGCTGCTTCTGGAACCCCATACTTATGCCCCACCCTAAAAATGGTTACAGTTATTTTGCTTTTAAGAGTTACAATAGCCATCTTATTTTTTTATGGTAAATACTAAAAAATAAGACTGCTCTTTTGCTTATTTTTGAAATGTTCCCTGGTACTTTTTAAATGTACTGAAATTTGTTGCATTCTGCCATTGTATTATGATGCATTATTGATTAGGATTTGTCTGTCTGTTTCTGTAAGTTTTAAGATTGAATGTATTAGTTGTATTGCACAGCATCACATGTTGTATCTTTTAATTCTGTTTGTACCTTTGGTTTTCCTTTCTTTATTCATGCATTTTGACAACCATTATAGCAACATCTAATACAACTGAACTGCACTAGTAACAAGCATTTGTCAATGCCGAATGTTGCTTGCTTCTATGTGCTGTTTAGGTATTTGGAAGTCATTGGAGTGCAAATATTGAAACATGAACTTTACGAGCTGCAGCGAACCGCGCATGCACACTCGTGAAACAGTCATTTTTAGGAATTTTTCACCAAATTTTCAACATAGCCATTTTAAGACCTCTGCTCATGAACAGTGTCACTGTGATTTTGTTAAGTGTCCCATACATTGAGTTTGCACACCGACTGTGCCATTGTGCACAGACATGAAACATATTTTGGGCAGGATGTGAAAAATGACAGCTGTACTGCTCATAAGGAGGTGTGGTAAAATGGAAATTTTGAAAATCTGGAGTGAAAATATTGAAAATTACGGAACTTACTTATCCTGCGAGGAACTGCGCAATGCACGCCGTAGGAAACAGTCATTTTTTAGAATTTTTTCACCAAATTTTCAACATAGCCATTTTAAGACCTCTGCTCATGAACAGTGTCACTGTGATTTTCTTAATTTGTCCTGCATTGATTTCGCATAATCGACTGGCGCCATTCTGTGCTACCTGGCAGAAACACATTTTGGGTGAGATGAAAATGACAGCTGCACTACTCATAAGAAGGTGTGGTAAAATGGCAATGTTGAAAATTTGGAGTGAAAATATTGAAATTTCGCAACTTATGAGCTCATGAGAACCGCGCAACGACGTCAGAACAGTGTCTTTGATTTATAATTTTTCAATGGTTTGGGATCTTTTCGAACGATGTCACTGTCATGGTGGCATTCAGGCCCGAAGGGTGATTTCGCAGTCACTGCACGAAATCACCCTTCGCCCTGAATAACGCCATGACAGTGACATCATTCATGAGAAGGGGTCCCAAAACCCCATGTTGAAAATTTGGCAAAAATTCTAAAATGCCTGAGATAGTAACAAAGTTGAAACCCCTATCTAGGCCATTATACAGCTAACCGGGCATTTCCTCAGTTCGCGGTCGCTTTGAAGAGTGCAGACGTGTTCCCCGGGTCCACATCAAGATCGCCGCCAGAGTCCTGAGGTAAGTATGGGGTGAGGGGGCGTGGGGAGGCTGTGTGCGTAGGGTGGGTGCGGGTTGTGGGAGGGGGTCGGGAGACGCACCAGGACCATTTTCGCTTTTCAGGTTAAAACAAATAAAAAAGACGCTGCGGATGGTTTGCCACGCTGGGGTGGGCTCCCAGCGTGGCACAAGAACATTGGATGCCAGCCGACGGGATTGACACCTCACGGGCAAAGGATCTCCATTGCCACGCTTGGGGTGGGCCCCAGCGTGGCACCTACAACTGGGGGACGGCGACGACAGCAGCTCAGCCGGCGGGTATTGGGCACCATACATACAGTAGGTGCTGGGTGCGACGCTTCAGGCAGGGGAGCTACGCTTCAGTGGGCTTCTTATCTCTGCTCACTGAAGCGTAGCTCCCCTTTCAATCTGATGCCACTGCATTTTGGAGCGTGTCATAGACAGCCCAAATGCATTGGCTTACAGGGGCCGCACCTGCCAGCACACTGCCTGAATTGGAGGAGGAGGTGACACACCTCCGAAATCTCCGATGATGGCACTATGTTTCTTGCACATGCATGCAAGCAACATAAAAATGACTGATGAGGGTCCCCACTATAATATCTTACTTAGCTTATTGAAGCAAACAATAATAATTAATAATTACTGGTGAACCCCTTTAATGAATTTTCAAAAGCCGCAATAACTGGGAAGCTCCGTAATAACAGATTATTACGGCTTTTGAGAGCTTGTGCTAGGCAGTGTTGTTTTAAAAGTGTGAGCAGCCCACTCTTGAGCATGGCTTTTAAAAAGTAGAACGAATGTTGAGCCATGTGTGAGGAGAAAGTGGTGGGAGTCACAGTTTTTGAGGAGAGAACGGCCACAATTTCAGAAACATGGTTCTTTGTATAAAAAAGTAAAGACTGCAAGCAGTCTGATTTTTGAGGTTACTGGTGCTGACTGGAGACAGCAAGAGGAGACAAGGAAGCTAACAAGAGAGTGGCTCTGTGCGGCATGTTGTGGGTGACAGCAGCAAGTAGGGTGTGTGTGTGTCAGTCTGTGTCTATGTAGGAGAGAGAATGTCAGCACCAGCCATTATAAAAAAGGTTTATGCAACTGTAGGTTATGGATTTTTAACACGGTTCAGATGACTCATAAACCCCAGAGCTTCACTCTCAAGGTTTATGGGTCATCACACACCTTGGGTATGTAAAAAAATCCATAATTCACAATTGCATAACCATTATTCTCTATGTTATTTTGCCAATAAACATAATCAAAGGCATAGTCAATGGTGCCTATGCAAAAAAGTGGGCTGAGTATATGCAAGATACACTTACCCCCCCCATGTGGCTCTGCACCCCCAGACAGGAGCATGGTGGACAGCATTCATTAATGCAGGCCACCTGTTTGTGGCCCTGCCCCCCCCAGCACACAGCTGCTTGGAGGTGGATCATGGGGCCCAGGAAGGCATCCATTGTGGATCCCCTGCTTCTCATGAGCTGGGGATTCTGGGCAGGTGTGGATCCGGTAGGTGTGCATGGATGGGCATGTGCCCATTGGAGACTATGCTATGGTAGTGCTCATCCAAGCACCTCGCAATTGTTCTGTCTTACAGTCCCACACTCACAGTCTGCCTGTCTTCAAGACATTATAACAACCTACAGTATGTAGTAGACAATAATCCTCATTCCAAGAACTACAATATTGTGCCCTGTTTATGTTTCATCAGTGGGCCTGTTGCAAGTCAGCAGTATCTGCTAGATATAGATACAAATATAGATCTGAAAGGCTGTGGTTATCACACCAATACACAAGAGCGGTGACTGCTCCAATGCAGGTAATTACCGTGTGATCTCTATTCCCCCCCCCACCTAAAGCCCTGGAAAGAATAATTTCTGACCAACAGATTGAATATCTCATTAAGTACAACCTGCTCTGCCAGCAGCAGCATGGTTTCCATCAGGGTCACAACACCACCATCTCTGCATTGCTGGAATTCACTTTCCCCCTTCACTCTGCACTCGACAAAGGCCATCTTGCTGGGGCTGTCTCTGTGGACTTGTCAAAAGCATTCAACACAGTTAACCAGTCCTTTCTTCTATCTGCACTAACCAACTCTGGTCTCACCCCTGAAGCCACTAACTGGTTCGTCGACTACCTCTCAGGAAGAACACAGCAAGTCAGGATAGGCACTGCACTCTCCTCCTCCCCCCTCCCAGTCAGGTCTGGGGTCCCACAGGGTTTCATCCTTGGGCCCGTCCTCTTCAGCCTATTTCTTAACACCCTTCCCGTGGCATGCTCAGAGCAACTGATACTTTACGCAGATGACACGGTCCTGTTCACTTCCCACTCAGAACCCCAACAACTCCAACTCTATCTTCAAAAAACCTTCTCTGAAGCAGAGTCCTGGTTCACAGAACACTGACTTGTCCTAAACTACAAAAAAACAAAAGTATTGCTTTTCACCAATCCCCAGAGTCGACATAAGGACCACACCCTCAGTATCCTCAACTCCCAGTCTCAACCACTCAACCAGGTAACCTCCTTCAAGTACCTCAGTATCCACATGGATCCCACTCTTAATTTCCACAGCCACATTCATCACCTCTGCACTGCAGTCAATACCAGGATCGGCTTACCCCACTGGGTCAAACACTACCTCACCCCAGATGCCCTCCATCTTGCTGTCTCCTCCTCCATCCTTGCCCTCATTGATGGCAGGATTCTAATCTACAGTGCAGCTGACACCACATTCCTCCAGAGAGTTATAGTAACCTTCAACAAGGCCTATCACCTTATATTAAGCTGTGACCGCAACACTCACATGTGTTCCCTCTACCAGCAGTCCAGCTGGCTCAACCTCAACAACAGACTCAAATACCACACCTGCCTCATAGCTTAAAAGATCTCCACGGGCCCCCCAGGCTTGCTCCCCTCCTGAAACCTGCTCCTCTTACGAAAATCACCTGCAGCTCCATTAAATCCCCATTTCTCATCTTTCACCTCTGAACCTCACTTGGTCAGTGAACCTTTGCCTACCAAGCCCCGCTCTAGATGAATGCCACTCCTTACTCCATTATGTCCAAACAAACTTGGCCTTTTTAAAACCCTTCTCAAGGATCACCTTCAGACCAACAATGGCTGTGACTGTCCATATTCTCCCTGTATTCCTGACAATGGAGTCTCCTCCGGCACCCCCCCCCCAGCCTCAGCACTATTATCCAATTAAATGTAGTTCACAATACCTATTTGTACTTTGACACTGTCAGACCTATGTCCTGTCAAAGACTGATTCTTGTTTCCTTTGTTTTATCTCCTGTAACACATTTATGTACTCAAATTGTGTATGTTGACATACCTGTTATATATTTGTCTAATGACATGGTGCTTTTGGAAATGAGTCTCTGACTCAAAGGTTGTAAACCCAAAATGTTCAATAAATAAATAAATAATTGGTCTGCTTCAATCTATTCTACATTTAGATGCTAGCTGCAACAGAGCATGTCAAAGTGTCACAAATGTGCCAGCTGTTGAAACATCTGATGTGGGTCTGGCAGAAAAACTGGGCACACTGCAAGCACCAAACACTGTATCTGCAGCTGCATCAGCATGCCCATCATGCATGTTCAAACTCCTGCCACTCATTACACTAAAAAAAGTTTACTGAACAGATTCACTCCCCAAGAGAAACTGATAGAGTTGTGGAACTTTTCACTGTAATTCAAAGGCAACAGTTACTGGATTATAAAGGAAACACTGCCACCAACCAAACACCCTTAGTTGTTACCTCCCAGATCTAGAGCTACTATGACAAATAAATGTCCTACAAGCAATAGTCCATGAAGATCAGACCTTAAAATAGATTTTACAGAAACCACCACTATTGTCTTTCTAAGACACACCTAACCTGTCTCACCTGATTGTCAAACAGCTGACAATAACAGTAGCATGCCAGTAAACACTAAACCATGCAATAGTCCTAAATGCAGAACATGTCACATATTTCCACTGCCAATTTCCCAGCAACCACAAAAACAAGCAACTCAAGACATATAGAACCTACACATTCCAGACAAAGAATGTGGTTTGTTACATTCAGCATAAAAAAAGCTCAATATAGTGTATGTTGTTGAAACTTATCAACATTTCAGAACCATAATGACCTCACACAGGCACGCCATCAATAACAAAAAGACTGACATGCCAGGGGGACAGTAATTCTCTTAATCTGATCACTCCGTCTCTGACTTCTTTGGCCTAGTTCTGAAAGGAAACATAAAAAACAGACGAGAAAGGTGAACTTGGGAAATTAGATTTATAGAGATACAGAACTTGACCTCCAAAATAATAGACTCAACCTAGATATTTGTATCAAGACCTGTTACAGAATTAAACTGACACTTTTTTACTTTTTTGTGAATACGACATTACTTGAAACTGTAGTATGTTTTATACTATGCCTTTTTTCAATGTATTAACATTTGGTTACCCAGCCAAGAAGCAATATCTTGTTTTCAATACAGTTCTATTTCCATTTACACAGAGCTGGGTTAAGGGGAGCACTGGGAAGTTTAGTACCTTACCCAGTGTCACACAGTGTGTATTTATCTCAAGGTTGTGAACCCTGTGATCTCATGATTCCCAAGTGTGTGTTTTAACCACTTGACCACACAACTTTCATATATAGTACATTCCTGCATATTCTTAAAAGTGTATATATAGTGATACATATGAAATGTATTCATATGTGTATGTATTATATCTATATGCAGTATGCATGTTTACATATATACATATACAGTATATATTCTGTGCTTCCCTCACATTTCTCTTTACCTGATACTAGAGAGCCTGTCCACCTGCTAATAGCCATCTTGTTTTGTGAATGTGTTAATTGCTGCAAGGTGGTAGCCAGCTGCAACTGTGTGTGATAGCAGGCAAAAGGACTCCTTGAAGCCTGTGAGCATTTTTCTGTGGGCCCTTCCCCGGATGCTTGGCAGAAGGTGGGTAGGGGGAGAATAGCAGAGGGGATGGGAAAAAAGGGAGGGTCAGGATAGGAAGAAAGGGTTGCCCAGTGGGGTGGGGGAAAGTTAGCCTGGAGGAGAGGAGCAAAGAAGCAATGTAAAGGCTAGGACACTGAAGTTGAGCCTTTTTATACCTTCTTAGGGCAATATTGGCAGCAGGAGTAGGACTCTGTTAGCAGCAGCAGCCAGATAAGGGACTGTATTAGAGGGCACCTCCTTGTTCAGGTATCTAGGAGTCTGGCTTGACTGGTAACTCAGCTTCTTGGTACATATTGATGCCATTATGGAAAAATTACGGCCAGAACTTGATGCCCTGTTCAGAAACCGTAGCTGCATTCCACTTACAGCCAGGCGTGAGTTAGTACTGAAGATGATCCTACCAATATTTGACTACTGCAGCATAGTCTACATTGTGGCCCCCCAGTCCTCCCTAGCTAAACTGGATATTCTCTTCAACTCCTTCTGCTGCTTTGCCCTTGATTCCTCCTCCCTTACTCACCACCGTGACCGCTACCGCTCCCTGAATTTTCTTACCTGGACTAACAGGCGTGTACTCCATGGCACCAAATTCTTCTCCAAACTTTGGCTTAGCTCTTTCCCCTCCTCTATATCCTCCTCTTTATCCACCCCTCCCCCTTCCCAATATGCTTTAAGATCCTGTGACTTAAGGACCCTGGCTATCCCCCATCATTCCACTACAGCTGGCCAAAATGCTTTCTCCTGTCACCTGCCAAAATTACGGAACTTGCTGCCCCCACAGGTTCAGCACTCCTCTTCCACTGACTCACTTGCATATGCCCTGAAAAAATACCTAATCACCAACTGTACTTGTAATTGACCAACCCAATCCTGGGCCCAGTCTTTTTGCTAATTGACCCTATAAGGCAGTGGACAGCAGTAAATTACCCACCCCCTCACTATCAACTACATCACCCTAGCACTACCTGTACTTCCTTGTCCCCTAGCACCGGTGGCCTCTAAACGCCATCCTAGCCCACATGAGTGTATGTATGCATGTGTAATTCTCAAAATTCGAGTACTCTTTCAAGAACAGTTCTTGTAATGAGTGGCTGAAACTAGAACACGTTCTGCTCCGTATTGTCTTGGTCTGATATAGTACCCACTGTATGCCTAATCATGTTGTATTTTGTCCAATGTACTACACTGTGTATCTTCATAATTTATATTTGATTCTGTATACCTAATTATGTTGTATTATGACTGGTACTATATTTGGATCCATATAAATTTTTTGATTCTGTAATATTCCCTCTACCCCTTCCCCCAGGACATTCCGTGAGATGAGCAGCTTGTTGCTCAGTGTACCTTTCCTGGTGAAACAATTCAATAAATAAATAAAGGGGTAAGACACATTTTTAAATGAAGGCTGAGAAGGGGTAAGGGTGTACAGGAAATTGTGGTTGAGTGTCTATGATAAGGAACTGCAGAACTGCATCAGAAGTTTGGTTGGACAGGTGTGAAGGCAGGGCTCTCTTTCCATGGTATGGTAAGGAAAAGCAGAAGAAGGTACTGTAAAGGCAGACTGCCATTAATGGTTTGTGGAATAATGTGGGTCTGCATTTTAAAGAAGGCCCACAGATGCAGGGCTGCTGCTAATTGAGGGCACTGTGCTCTGGGATAGTAATGTGCAGCATCAATAAGAACAGCGTTTCTGCATTTAGGGGTGAGCAGTTTGGTGGGAGGTAGAGAGTGTGGGAGTGGGGGACATAGAAACATACAATTTGATGGCAGATAAGGGCCACTTTTCTACCTACATTATCAACACAAACTACTTAATCTATAGCTCTTTCTCCCCCCTTCCTTTCCGCTATGATTCCCTTGTATTCTTGAAGCAAATACTTGTTTTCACCCCCACGTCCTCCAGTGGTAGGCTTTTCCAGGAATCCAAAAAGTACTTCCTCATATTTCTCCTGAATCTAGCCCCCTCCAGCTTCATAGCATGTCCCTTGTTCTTGCTTTCCTGCTTCCTCCTGCTGATGCCTGCCAACACCTAAGATGCCAGTTACCTGCTCCACTCCTTTGCTGTTCCACTCACTTGCTGGGACACAAATATGCTGGACATGTTAGAGTGGAAGCATTTCTATAGTGCTCTTGTAAAGAGGCACTACACCTCTGTCAGTTCCACCCCCCCCCCCCCATTACACACCTGATATACAAGGCTTCCTGAATCTGCTCAACCCCAAGATTAGTTTCCTGAGCTAGCTTCCTCCATACCACCTGTTACAATTTTAAAGACAGTTTCAAAGAACCCCAACACTGCCTACAAATTTCTTTTTCTCCCCATTTACCCTGCTACTCTGATTTCAGTAATAAACAGAAATACAGATAAATATACCTTCAAGGTAAATCTAAGTGCTTTCTCTCCTCTCTGTCAGAAAAGTCTGCTCTTCCAGATCGGAACCCCTCTCAGGACTCTTCCTTTCCTCAGAGTGAACTCTGTTTACCACCATCCTCTTTTGCCTATCCCCAAACCAATTACTTATCCAGTTTACCACCTTTGGACACTCTTTGTATGGAAGATATATAAAATAACATTTATGAGTAAGCCCACTGAAGGATGCCGAATTCTAACCACCTGTTACTCTTGACCACCCAAGTTTCAAGTGGGGAGAGGAGAATGAGAGTGCCATTTGGACATGGGCAATTTGGCCTCAGTGAGTATACATGTGGCAGCAACATGAGCTGCAAAAGTGAGTTGTGCATGCCTCTCCTGAAGGAGATGTGTAGTTGGGTTCTTGGCTGGAGATCTGTGTAGGAGCAGGTCAAGGATGGGGCGGGGCACTGGATGGTCACTTAGTAAAGTGAGTAAGCCAACAAGGTGAGGAAAGCTCACAGGCTACTGGAGCATGGGGGTGGTGTGAGCATGGCAGTGGGAAGCCGCTGAGTTCCTGCAGAGAAAGTGTTGGATATCTTCCTAATGGTGGTGCTGCGTAATAAAGCCTGCTGTGTGCATGTGCAACAGGTGGTGGCCATCTTGTGCACAGCAATGTCATGCAACAGACAAGTGGGCAAGGAGGAGGTCTCAGCGAGGACAAGAAAGTGGTTGGGGACACCCCAGCCAGTTATTGGCTACTGCCTGGATACCCAAAGCATTTTGGTGTCAGTTAATATGCAGTGTAGCTGCCTTATAAGTGTCAGCATACAGAACTAGTAGCTGTGGGGAACACTATAGTGCGATACTACAGGGATTGCTTTCATGCAATGTACAGAGGGTTTTGTGGATCAGATTCTAGCACTACAGGGAATGCTTTTAGGCAATGTACAGGTGGTACTGTGGACCAGATTCTAGTAGGTCCATAGCAGGGTTCCCTAAACTGAGTTTGGAAACAAAAGGCAGCACATCCTTGATCAGCAGTGGGGGTACAGGTCAAGGTGCCAGCCCTAATAAGAGTTACAAAGCAAGAAAATCTGCACTCCAAGTAAAATCTCACACACACAGGATTGGATGCAAAAAGTTGCTGAATTTATTCCATAATCTCCTGCAGGATTATCTGGCCCCAGCATTTCAATCTGTACTATGTCTTTTTCATGAGGTGACCTAATGAAGACCTGGTACAGGTGGAAGCACTGGGCCCAGGTAGCCTCTACAGGAGATTATGGAATAAAGTCAGAAAATTTTTGCGTCCAGTCTTTTGCCTGTGGGAGTTTACTTGGAGTGCAGATTTCCTTGCCTTGTAATTGTCTTAACTGACTTCCAGTGGGAAGTGCATTCAGGCTTGGGTCGGGAGTCATGCACATGTGGGCTTGTGGCCATGTGTGAGCACCAGACATTCACAAATGGGAGCCACCATTTTGTGCATGGCAGTTGTCATGCAGTAGCCCAAAATAATGAAGTAGCTGGTATCCTGACTTGTTTAGAATGCTGAGTTTGCCTGAGCAGCAAATGGGGTGAACACTGGGGATATTAGTTTGTCAATACCCTGCAAGGAACAGTGGGGCATCACAAAAGGGAGCAGACACAGATACCTTGGGCTAAAAGTAGTGGAGATAAGATAGGGTTTCTGGAAGTTCATTTTAAGGAGTTATTGAGCGCAGACAGAGTTCTCGACATAAGGCTTCTCCTAAGGGGCCCTTGATAAAGTATTAGGAGAGTACTCAAGACAAGACAAAGATAGATGGATAGATAGACTGATAGATAGATAGATAGATAGATAGATAGATAGATAGATAGATAGATAGATAGATAGATAGATAGACAGACAGACAGATAGATAGGTATAGATATAGATAATATAGTGGTGCAGTCACACCCCTATAGTTAGGGTTGGTGCAATACTTCCATGTTAACTCCCAAATTTTTCACCTTAATAACTTTGGCATTTGTTGATGAAATAGCTAGAAAGTTCGCATGCACAGTCATTCTGCCAGTGTTTCAAGATTTTGAAAGTTTCTTGATGACATCTTGTATGGTTTGTGAGATATAAGGTGTTAAAAAACAGAAAAAACACGTATTTTTCAATAGGTTAACATGGGATTTTTTGCCACCATCTTCAGCCCACATGGAATAACAATTTTCTCTGAAATTTTTAGGGATGATGGGGTGTGTGCTAAGGGTTTGCCTTTCGGTGGTTTGGTGAAAAAATAAATCACCATTTTTGAATTATAATGATTTTTGTAATAGCTGCAAGTCAGGCAGGTAAATGAAAACAGTTTGAACTGTAAATTTACTGTTTGAACAGTAATTTGACTGGTACTGCTCAGAGAAGATACTGTTCATGCTGTAAGCCATCTTGTTTTTCTTACAATTTGCAAAATAGTGTTGTACACAATTACTGCATGGTAATGACAGCACATGTATTTAGGTCTCAGTTATATGCTTATTTTGTTGTTTGTCTTAAAATTAGTATATCTCCATAGCAAATATGTGTTTTTTCACTGGAAATTATGTCCCCTGTCCCTCACTAAATAATTACTATTCGTTTTTTTTTTGCTGTTCAAACTTTACTGTTCAAAAAGTAAATAACCATTTGTACTTATTAATAGTTTGAACTTTTTTTGTTCAAACTGAAAATTGCCATTTGGAGTTCTGGTAATCCAGTAGTCCCCCCCCCCATTCTCTAATCATCATCCCCAATGTTAAAATTAGCCCCTGGTAGTCAGTGGTCCCTCCCCTCCCCATTCTCAGATTACTGTCCTTTGATGTTAAAATTATCCCTGCTAGTCTAGCGGTACCTCTCCTCCCCGTTCTCCAATCACCACCCCGGCTAATAAAAAAATTAAAGCCTTGGTTTTAGCAGTCCCTCCCTCCTTCCTTCCCATTCTCCAATCGCCATCCCCAATAATAAAGAATCAAAGCCCTCATGGTCTAGTGGTCCTTCCCTCCTCCCCTGTTCTCCAATAACCATCCCAGGTAATATTAATTAATAAAGCCCTGGTAGTCCAGTGATCCCTCCCCCCACCCCGTTCTCCAATCGCCGTCCCTGTATTTTATTATGTTTTTATTATTGGTAATACAATGGTCCCTATGCCCTCCCCCATTGTCCAATGACTGTCCGCAATGCAGACCTTTATGTCTCTGGTGTCTAGTGGCAGCCCCCCCATGACTCTCTGTCCCATTCCTGAAATGAAGAAAACTATCCCTTGATGTCTTTTTTTTACTATTTAAAAAAATGGTCCCTCGCTGATCAGCCCCCCACCCCTATCTCCAACTCACCACTCACAGCCCCACACCTCTCAGTACACCCACACACACCCTCACTCACCTGAACAGGTCCCAGGTTCAAGATCCACTCTCCCGACTGAAGACACGTCTTGCTGCTAGAACCAGCATCTGCAAGGGAAAGGATTTTCAATCACGAAAAAAAGATCCCTTCTCATGAGTCGTTATACAAAAAAGAATCTTTTTTGTAACATGACTCATGAAAAAAGATTTACAATGTTAAAAAAAGAAAACTTCAAAGGCACTTCTGCAACAAATAACTGCAGAATCCAGCTGCAGGGGTTCTGATAAGCAAGCTACATACATACATACATATAAACATACAAAGCCAGCAGAAGAAGGCCATTTGGTCTATCTAGTTTGCTCATATTGCAGGGTACACAGCGTAAGCTACTGTACCTGCCCCCCCGACTCCTCGTATCCTCCCTACCCAAGAACTTTACCTTCCCCCAATGCTTATCCCAGCCTCTTTTCAAACTGCCCACTGTCTTCATCAAGATCATCTCTTCTGGCAGCGCATTCCACGTGTCCACCACCCTCTCTGTGAAGAAGTGTTTTCTGACCCCTCTTCTAAACCTACCCCTCTAGCTTAAGACTGCCCCCTCGTGTCATGGTTGACACTCAACTTAAAGAGACCCTCCTTATCCACCTTATTTGTCCCTTTCAAGTACTTGAAGGTCCCAATCATGCCCCCCCTTTCCTCCAGGGAGTACATGTCCAGTGCCCTCAACTTCTCCTTATATGTCTTACCCTGCTGACCTGCTAGCATCTTTGCAGCCTCCTCTGAACTGTCTCCAGCAGGTAAATGTCCTTTTTGAGGTGTGGGCTCCAGTACTGAACTCCATACTCTAGATGTAGCCTCACCAGTGACCTGTAAAAGGGTAGTATAGCCTCCTCTCTCCTAGTACTGATTCCCCCTAACTATGCATCCCAACATCTTGTTTGCCCTTGCTGCTATCTTCTTGCACTGCATGGAATGCTTCAGGTCACTAGTGATCATCACTCCCAGGTCCTTCTCCTCCTCCTCCTCTGATGCAGACACCTGAACTCCACCCAGGTAGTAATCTGTCCTGGGATTCTTGGCTCCATTGTGCATAACTTGGCATTTCTTGGCATTGAAACCAAGCTGCCAGATCCCGGACCACTTTCCCAGCTTTTCCAGATCATCCTATAGGTCCTATATTCCTTCAGCTGTGTCCACTCTCCTGCAGAGCTTGGTGTCATCCACAAATAGGCATATTTTGCCCTTAATGCTATTCCCAATGACATTGATGAAGACATTGAACAACACCAGCCCCAGCACCGAGCCCTGCAGGACCCCACTGGTGATCTCTCGGGTGCCAGATAACTCTCCCCTCACAACCACCATCTGGATTCTGTCCCTCAGCCAGTTTTCCACCCATCTTGACAACTTATCCCCTACCCCAGGATCTGACAACTTCCTGATCAACCTTTTGTGGGGCACAGAGTTAAAGACCTTGCTGAAATTCTTATAGAGGATGTCTAATTCTTGGCCCCTGTCTATGGTCTTTATAACCCAGTCAAAGAAGTCAATCTGATTTGTTTGACATAATCTCCCCCCATGAACCCGTGCTGCCTCACATTCCGGAGACCATGCTCTTCTAGATATTCTACCAACCTTTCATTAAATATGGTCTTCATGAGTTTGCACACAACTGAGGTCAGACTGAGTGGTCTGTAATTCACTGGGTCATCCTTGGGACTGCTTTTGTGGAGGGGCACCACATGTGCTGTTCTCCAGTCCTGCAGTACCAAGCCCAACTCCAGTGAACTATTTAAATAAGCCTACCAGTGGCACTACCAGCTCCTCAGCCAGTTCCCTTAGTACCCTTGGATGTACTCTGTCCGGGCCTGGTGATTTGTCAGCCTTCAATTTTAGCAGCTCCTCCCTCACTCTGTCCTCCTCAATCACTACATATGTGTTCCCTCCCCTCCCACTCCTGAAGGCACTGGTCCATCCTTCTCCTTGGTGAAGACAGAACAGAAGTATTCATTTAGTATCTCTGCTTTTTACCCATTATCCTCCACCCAGTCCTTCCCTTTCTTAAGCCTAATAAGCCCATCCTTCTTGTCCCTTTTCTCACTTACATAGTAAAAAGAAGACCTTCTCCCCCTTCGTAATTCCTTCAGCTATCTGCAGCTCCTTCTGTGTCTTAGTGTGACAGACTTCCTTACTTGCCTCACTAGCCAACCTTGGGTAATTTTTCCTATCCACCTCTCTCTGGGTCTTCCTGAATTTTCTATAGGCACACCTCTTTTCCCTTACTGCCCGGGTGACCCCAGAACTGAACCAGCTGGGTGCTTTGGCCTTTGTTTTCTTCCTCCTGAGCCTAACACACTCCTATGTGACAAAAAGTATTTCTTCCTTAATGATGAACCAGCTTTGGTCCACCCCCATATCTGCTCTGATGGCTGCTAGGTGGCTTCTTAGCAATTCTCCCATCTTCCTGAAGTCTGCCTTCCTAAAATCCAAGATTGTGCTCTTAGTTGGGATGCTTTCCCTGCCTATATCCAACTGGAACTAGACTGTGCAATGGTCACTCCCAGGGCTCCCTGACCATTATTTCCTGTACATGCTCCCCATCTTTGAGCACCAGGTCAAGAATTGCCTCTGCTCTTGTTGTTTTTGTGACACCCTGAGTCAGGAACCAATTTTGCAGTACTTGCAGGATTTCCTGACTCCTAGCACATGTTGTGGATGGCACACTCTGGTCCATCTTGGGCAGGTTGAAGTCCATCACAATTACCACCTCTCCTTTCTTTCAGCTTCCAGCATTTGCAAACTCAGTTCCCTGTCCCTCTTCTCATCCTGGTTGGGTGGTCTGTAAATGACCCCCATCCTCCCCTTTCTCCCTCTATTGGACTGTAACTGAACCCATAATACCTCCACCTTCCTTTCCTCAGACTCCTCCTTCATGCAAGTTATTCCTTCCCTGATGTAAACTGCCACTCCACCGCTCTTCCTGACTACCCTGTCCTTCCTGCATAGTTTGTATCCAGAGATCACAAGGTCCCAATCATGGTGTAGTGATGCCTGAGTCTCAGTTATTTCCGTTATATCCACCCTCCTGTCTGCTAATAGTGACTGCAGGTCATCCATCTTGATTCCAAGACTCTGCATGATCAGACACAACACCCTCCACCTAGAATCAGACATTCCTTACCTTCCCTATATTCTTCTTTCACATTTCTCCCCTCTGTGTTCATCCCCACCTACCCTTGTTATGTGTTCCCCACCCCCTCCATACTAGTAGTTTATATTAAGAATTTATTAGAGGTACAGTAGACTATTGGCCCATAGTCATACATCTCTAGCGAGGCAGGGTACTATTTGCCCAGATTTGGTAGTAAATATTTATCAACTTTAGATTTAAAAGTGTTAAAGGAATTCACTTCAACCACTTCTCTTGTGAGGGAGTTCCTTTATAGGTATTATTCTTTGTGTGTAAAAGAAGCTTATATTGTTACTTTTAGGATATGTTAACAGTAGTTGATGACTGTGACTCTTAAAGTAAAAGTCCCTTTTGTTCTTTACCAGACCTAGGTCAGTCATAAGTTATCTCGAGATATGTGGAACATTTGTAACAGGTCTCCCCTAGTTCTCCTAAGTTCCAGTGGATACAAATATAATTTGGTCAACCTTCGCTCATAATTTATGTTATGCAGGCCATCTATTAAGTCTGGTGACTCTTCTCTGGACACCCTCCAACCTTACAATGTCTTTTCGCAAGTAAGGGCTCTAGAGAGGTGAGCAGTAATCCAAGTGGGCTCTTACATGTGCCCTATACAGTGGCAGAATGCATGCCCTGTTTCTAGAGGAGAACTCACTTTTTATACATCCTATGATTTTATTAGGTTTACTCATCACCTCACTGCAATGTTTACTAAATTTGAAGTCACTGGAAATAATGACCCCTAAGTCTTTTTCAGTGTTAACTGATTTTAGGGGCCTACCATTCAGAGAGTAATTATTATTATTATTGTTAGATTCTCCTAAAAGCATGACAACACATTTATCCATGTTGAAAGTCATGCTGTTAGACCTTTCCCAGTCTTAGAGAGAAGTAAATCTTTTTTTAGAGATTGTCCTTCTTGTTCGAAGTTAACTTTTGCAGTTATTTTTGTGTCATCAACAAACTTGATTGAAAAACTTAGTAAGTTTATCAGTCATATCTGAGATAAAGATGGAAAATAACACTGGTCCCAATACAAAGCCCTGTGGTTCTCCACTGGTAACTGGTCCCAATCGAGACTGATAACCTCTAATAAGCACACTCTGGCTTCTATTACTTAGCCATGCCTCCACTCATCTCACAATTGTGTTATTTATTCTATGTGGCACATTTTGTCTGTCATGATTGAGTGTGGGACTTTGTCAAAGGCCTTACAGAGATCCAAATAAACAATGTCAACAGGTGATTTTTTTTCCAGCAGGGCACTAACTCTCTCATAAAAAACGGAATTACTAGTGAGACAGAATCTATGATTTTTAAGCCTATGTTGAGTGTTATCTCCGAGTTTTTTATTACTGGTTTCCTATTTCTATCCTTTATGAGGGATTCAAGAATTTTTCCCAGGATACTTGTTAGACTAATAGGTCTATAATTAGCCATATTCCCTCTATCACCCTTTTTAAAGATGGTTGTCACTGTTGTGGTTTTCCAATCAAGTGGGAAATCCCCTGAGGTAAGAGACATTATAAATTCTATGCAGGGGGTCTATTAGCTAGGTGGCCAGTTCTTTTAGTAATCTCGAGTGCAGGTTATCAGGCCCTGGGGATTTATTTGTTTTGATGTTCATTAATCTGTCCTTTATTTCATCTTTTGAAATTTCTGGTAATGTCTCAGTTTGGCTAACCCTATCAGATGATGTCGTTTAAGGGTGCCCTGTGCTGAAAACAGAACAGAAGTACCCATTAAATTCATGAGCCATCTCATGTGGGTCCGATATCTTGGTATTATTAACTTTCAAGGGCCCAATAGATCTAGTGATCTTTTTAGTTATTTACATAGGCGTAAAAACTCTTTCTGTCTTCATTAACATGGGCCAACGTATAATCAATTTGTTTCTTTTCTATCCAAATATTGGTTTTACATTTCTTTAGTACTGTCTTATATTTATATACTGTATGTTATAATCATTATTTTCCCTTTTTAATGCCCTATGTGCCCTTCTCTTTGTGGCTAGGAGATTTTTGAATTTTGGTGGTCAACCACATGGGTACTTTTCCTTTTTTATTATACAATGTTTTATTTGGAACATATTTGCTTTCCAATTCCAGTATTTTATTTTTAACACTAGACCATAGCTGTTAAAAAGATATTGATGCTTTGTCCCATTGCCACAAGCTACGTTTCTGCTTTCACTGGTTTAGATTAGCCCTATTATAGTTCTTAATAACTGTTTTACCCACATCCTTACTAATATTTATGTTTTTGGAGAACATTTTAATATTATGATCACCATTCATTAGGGGCTCATGTATCTCAAATGTATTTTGTCAGGTATGTCTGTTAGCACAAGATCTAGCACATTGTTACTTCTTGTAGGCTCCTTGACCATTTGTTGCAACCTGTTTGTAAAACATGTGTCCAGTAAAATCTGCTCCTGATTGGTAGTGGCTGTTCCCACATCCCAGTCAATCCTGGGTGTATTAAATCACCAAGCAGTATAATTTTCCTGTTGTTAAGTTTACTTTCAATGCTGTCGACAAGATACTGATGCTCATGCATACTGTTGTCTGGTGATCTGTAACACAAACCAAACATTAATTTATTTTGTTTTTCCCTTAGCAGTTCTATCCATATTAATTCATTAGGGTCATTAACATGTGTATCATTAATCTACCTATATTTGATGTCATTTCTTATAAAAGGCAACACATCTGCCCTTTTTTTCCTTTTCTATCTTTAAGATTGACATTGTACCCTGGGATACTATAATTCCATCCCACAGTTTACGCCCCCCTTTGTTATTTGTTTTCTCATCCCTTCCACCTCCTCTCTCCAGACCTCTTCAATCACTGTGTGTGTGTGTGTGGTGGGGGTCATTGACCTCCTCCTCTTGGAGTCTTTGGGCCTGCATGCCCACTGCTCTCCCCTTAGTAGTTTAAATTTAGTGTAGTGGTTATGTATTCCCCCAGTTTGTCCCTGAACACCCTAGAATCCTCCCTACTAATGTGTAGCCTGTCTGATGAAAAGAGTGCTTTGTTTGACCAGGTCTCCTCCCAGTCCCCAATACAGATGAACATCTCTTCCCTGCACCATTTCCTCAGCCAGCCATTAAAATCCTAAATTCTTCTTTTCCTAGCTGTGCTGGCCCTTGGTACTGGTATCACCTCTGAGAAAGCCAGCAAACTTTCTTCCTCCTTGCAGATCTTCCTTAACTACCTGAACTTTCTTTGCACTACCTCAACCTCCTCCCCAGATGGGTCGTTGGTTCCCAAGTGAGTAACTAAATTAGGTTTTCCTCCAACTTCCCTTGTTATTGCCCTTATTCTTGGCCCACCTTCCCGCTGTCATCCCTGGCATACAAACCACCCTCCTGCTTGCATTTGGGTCTTCTTTCCTTCTCCAGTGAATACCCTTAATTATGGAGTCCTCTATGATTGCCACCCTTCCATCCCTTACACCCATGCTCCCCATCCTTCCTTTTTTCTTACCTTCAGTACTAGCTGTTCCCCCAGCTAACTGCTCCCTCTGCCCCCTAGTGAACTTATCTCTGCATGCACTATTTATCCCTCTGTTTTTCCATCTCCCACTCTGCCCCTCCTTCTGACTATCTGTGTCTGCTTGCACTTCCCCCCTTCCTTTCCTTTTCTCTTCCCCACCATTCTCCACTCAGTTTTGCCTGCCTCCTCCCTGCCCACCGTGACTAGTTCCCTCTCCCCTACCCTGTACTCCTACTCTAAGCACTGGCTCAACCTGACCTACCTCACATCCTTCTGCCCCCTCCCTCCTTTCAGACAGTGGTGGAAATCTATTCAATAAAGGCACCCCTTTAGAAGTTCCCACCCATGATGCTACCCTCACATTTCCACCCATTCCCTGTACTACTTGCCATTCCTCCACCCTGGGCTTCCTGGTGCTCTGAGGAAGAAATAATCCTATATACTGGATGGTCCTTCCCACTCCCATCTCGTGCCTGATGCCCTCACTCGAATGGGCACCACCCCTATGGCTTTCCCTCTACTGCTCTGCTCTTCTGACTTCCCACACCATTCTTCCCAGCTCATATCTCAGCAGCCTTATTTCAGCCCTAAGCTGCTCCAGGCTCTTACAAACTGGACAGCCCCCTTTTACTCCACATCACCCCCAGAAAGACTGCTGCCCTACAACTATTGCAGTGTAACACTCTCCTGCTTCCCATATATGTACCTATTCCCCTTCATCTTCCCAGTCCAGCTTCTCCTAGCCTCCAGTTACACATAACTGCAAAATTCAAAAATATGTACATTTCTATTTCACTTATTTTATATCTGTTGGTGTCTACTAAAGACAACATTTTGTTAAGTTATTTACATTTGTTTCCCTCGCTAACTGAAAAACAAAATGGCAGCAAAATGAAAAATGTTTTCCCATATGCAACACAGGATGACACATTTGTGAGAAAGGTTCCTTTTTCAAGCTGAACATCTATAAATTCTGACTGAAAATAATGTGAACTTTAAAACTTAACAAATCTGGAATGGATTAATATTTTTCACCAAACCAGCAAAAGGCACATCTGTGAGGCAATGGCTTTCTACCCTAAAACTTTTAGACCACAGTTCCAAACTGTTTGGGAGATACAGGTCGACAAATAAACAGCAAAAAACACATAAATTAGACAATTTTTGGGACTCTCTATCTCCCTAACCACACAACCAACTGAAACAAAACATACCACATCAAGAGATCTGCCCCATAAGATTCTGCATGAACAATTTCATATAAATCCATTGAACAGTTGTGAAGTTACTAAAGTGCACAAATTGGGGTTTAACATTAATCTGCCTACTCAACCCTAACTATACTAGTGCTACCATGCTAATATAATATATATAAAATGCAACCAGCCCAAATGGCTGGGGGGAGAGAGAGTGCTATGGTGTTGTGTGTGCATTGTGCATTCATGCTCCTGGTCTGGCCTGCTTATGCAGGTCGAGCAACTATAAAAGATGAACATTGGGGGCAGCGGACATGAAAAAGGGCTTTTCAAGAGGGGGAACATAAATAGTAAGCCAGGCTGCCACAGCAAAGCTCTCCCCCTGTGATCTCAGAAGGAAAAAAGGAATTAAAAAAAAAACAAGGGTCAGGGGGAAATCAAAGGGAATAGGGCTTACAAACAGAATGGTGCAATGGATCCAAGCTAGAGATTAATTGCATGTGGGGTGATATAATGCAGCCCAGTCAGAACAGAGAGCTTGTGTGTACAGGGGCAGGTTCTCTACATTTCTGTTTTTAGCTGCTGAACAGGACAACATGCTGGGCAACAGAAAGGCAGTGGAGAAGAAGGATATAATGGTGCTCAAGAAGCAGCTAGAGGAGCTGGTGCAAACGATAGGCAATGCTTGGTTGGAGGCCTGTTTTCTGGACTCAAGGGGGAGAGTTAAAAAATCCAGATGATGATAAAGAAGGGCCTTTGAGACTTCTGCCTCATCCCATCCCTCCTGTGGCGCCAACCCCACCAGCTACCACAATGGAACAGGGGATGGCACCATAACAACTAGTGACCAAGGCACAAGACAAGAAGAGGGAGGCATCACCATGGCAGCAAGCTAATAAGAAACTGGTGGCCAAGATGGTGGTGATCAAGAAGATGGTGCAGACCAGGTGACAGCAGAAGTTATCAATAGTGACAGTAGTCATGGAACAAACTAGGCCCAATTTTGGGAAATGGAGTCCATAGCAGATAAGGGTATTACTGGTAAGCAAGTTTGATGGTGGTAATCCAGGAGGTGAGTCAGCATGAAAAAGGTCCAGGAGTGACGGGGTAGGTGGATCCACCCTTCTGGCTAGAGCAGCTAATCACAGAGGGTGACAAAGGAGGCCATTGCCAGTCAGGCTGGTGCCTGGCTGATCACATATCAGGAGACTGGCACTGATCCAGTTGACAAACCTCACCCATACAGGCAGCTGTCAAGTGTAGGTGTCTTGGAGGCCATGGAGGACTGGCAGGATGCTGCCAGGGAAGTCTCTCTCCAGACAGGAAGCCCTGCAGCCCCAGGGGTTCTGGCACAGGAGATACTCACCCAGTCCATGGGTGACAGCCAGCCAGGAGAAATCAGCTGCCAGCATTGGAGCTGAGGCTCAACTGACTCCTAAGTAGGCATGGGTGGGCATAAAAATACCCTACCAAAAACATTACCTGCAGGTACCTCCAAACTACCCAAAATTACCCTACAAATACTGTAATGCATAATGGGTAGTTGGTTAGGGTCAGGTAGTTACTACGCTAATCATTCTACTATCCTAATACCCTACCCTGACTATAACAAAATATGAAAGACTTTGTTTTGACTGCCCTAAACAGATAAAACTACTCACCAGGAACTGTCTTGAGTCAGGCAAGACAGGCACAGCTTCTATGAGCAAGCCTGCTACTGTTTCTAAAATACAGTCTTTAATATTACTGCTGTATAAGGCATTCTTTGTAGGGCCACTGTGATATGCCCCGACTTTTTTTTATTAATGTGACATTGTCAACGAGATAGTCTGCAGCAGTGAGTGAAACAGAGCTGTTTAACGCTTAAATAAATAATTTGTCTTTTGGGCCCTACAGCTGCTCTGAGTGAGTCTGCAGCTGTTTCAAAAAATTAAACCCTGAGAAGAGCTGAGCTGGCTATGCCAATTTTTATTTCTTTCATCTTTTTTCTGCCTCTCCCTGCCCTTCTGACCAGCCACTCCTTCAGGTCGTGCAGTGTTAACCCCCCCTTCACCAGCCAGGTCATCCCTGTTGCCATCCATACCATCCTCGCTTCAGTCTGCATCCTCAGTAGACCTGGAGTTACCCTTTCTGGGGCACAGAAGAGGGAAGCTAGTTCCTGCTACCTTGACCGAGGAGCGGGGGCTAGGAGGATCAGAGGAGGCTGTAAATGGCTATGTGGCTCGGGGGAATGTGGTGGTCATCATCTGGTAGCCAGGCAGGCGATTTCCATTTTTTGGGTCCCAATCATCTCCCACATTCATGCAGTTACGGCAGCGTTTTGGGGCAAGGAAGTTTGGCAACATGTGGTAGTCCACGCTGCCTAGAATACCTCTGTTAACCACCTTCAGGAGCAACTAGTGAAGCAGTCCAGCACTGCCTCACCTCCCTGGGAGGGAAGCGTCCATCAGATGCTCTGACTCCATCCCTGATGGTCTCTGCTACTGATGTCTAGGCCCAGGGCATGAACCTGGGTCCCCAGCATGCTGAATGATCCCGAATTGCTCAGAACCAGGGAGCCAGCCTTCAAATTTTTTGATGTTGGTACAAAAACTGGCCTTGAGACAAATGCCTTATACTGCTGTTACCCCTAGATGGCACTATCCCAGGGGCTACTACCCCTGCCTGATTTGCCACTAACAGGTTGAGGGGCCTGGATCCAATGGCGGGTGCCTCCACCCAGAGGTCAGGGTTTGCAATAGTTAAACTAACTTGGTCACAGCCCTCTGGGACACTGCAACCCCCCTTTCTTCCCACTAGTGGCCCACACAATATATCAGAATTACCTTCACAGTATACACTTACCCCCAGGTCTGGTTCCGTCACTGGGACCTCCTGTGAAATAAGATACAGTGCAACAATCACAGTACAGTACTTTAACATAGACAAATACCTCAGGCAGTATAACTTTGCTGAAACAAGCAGCTCTGATTTATTTAGGGGGATATAACAAGGACAGGGAAATCAGGTTAATTAGCTTATCACTCTAATAATCTACCTATGGCTCTGTGCACAGGCCTATCCCTATCAGTTACTGTCCCTGGGTACCCAAGCCCTAGTGGCTAGTCCAAACTGTGGCAGCTGGTAGGGGCCCTTTCACACAGAGAAAAGGAGAATTAAACAGTCAGCAGTACAGTAATTCCATTTGGATTTAATATGGCAATTCAACAGGGAGCAACCCTGAATTAGTACTCACGACCTCCAAATAAGATAGGGTCCTTCAATGTCAGCAGGGCTCACTTGAGGTACACAAACCTCTTCACACATCCATATAAAAGAAAGTACTATACCAGGCAGGCTGCATCTGTATCCCGATCGCAATTACTGCACAGTACCCGGGAGAACACACAGCAGATTCAGTTCCTGACAGACCGAGTGCAATTTTCAGCAATTCTTCCAGTCTTCTACAGGGTGAGCCTGGTTTCTACTCTTCAGAGATCCTTTGATTCTTTTCACAGGACGGATTCAGTCCTAACAAGCTGTTACACAAGCTGCAGACCGGAACTCTGGGCCTTACACGTTTTTTGACTAAAACTGCACACTGAAAAAGCACAGGGCTCCTTCCTTCTTCACTGCCAAAGCTCAACTGAAGCTCCAACCGACAAAACTGGGCACTTCCTTGAGTTCCTCCCAGTTCTTGACTGGATTGGCTGTCACTCACAATAGACTGCTGCTGTTGGTCCAAAAGGCACTGAAGTCTAAACTACATCTCCCAGAGTCACTGCCCATACAATCCTCTTGTGGCTGGCTCAGATTATGAGTCCAAGTTCTGATTCGTCCAAGGCACCATTTTAGAGCTAGCTTACCCCACACTGATTGGTCCAGTTCAGCAGTTCAAAACTAGAATGGGGAACTAGCAGACACAGTTCTGACTGCAAAGAAAGCAGGTTAGACAAACTGTAATTTCATTATTACTCTAAATAATTTCTGGCAAACAGTTACATCTTTCAGATAGGTTCCTTTGCACTCCTAGTGACTGCAAAATGAAGTGAATTAGCAGCAGCTCAAGTGGTACTCAGAGAAGCACACAGTCCCCCATACAAACTAATTATGTCTGCAAGCAGACAGCTCTTAAAGACAGTACCAGAGGCTCTAAAACACTCACTGATAAATGGCTTAAATGCCAAACACCATTCAGGCTTGGAGCATTCAAGCAAGCTCCTGAATCTTTGGGAACCCCCATTTGCAGGGGTTACACCCTTCCTGGCCTGGGAAAGCTTGAGCGTTCACGCAAGAAAGTACCTCTAAGTTTCAACTGCAACCATATACATTTGCATTAGGCTCTGTACATGTAATCATCAGTCAATATATCATTTTACCAAGAACACATTTCTGAAACATTGCAGTCGTCACTCTTTACACAGTATTACATACACATTGTACCATAACTCAAGTTATTACCTCTTTGTACATGAAACCTGAAGAGAGGGGCCCTTCCTATCAGTTACCTTGGGGATGGATGGGGCAAGGGCACCATACTTAGAGGGCAACACAAGTAACTTGGAGTTAGCACTGATGCTCAGTTTGGGCAATGAGCTCGGGGACACATACACTCCTTTATGGACAACATTGAGAGGCAAGTCCACAGGCCTCCCAAGTGAATCATAACTGAGGTGCACCACAGGCTTTACAGCTCGACCAGTCTTTCTAGGGGGAACTGTTATAGTCTCTGCACTCTGAGCCTCATTTTCAGCATTGTCCACACTTGTCAGGGAGTCTCCATGGGGTGGAGAGGCTAGAACTTGGGGCACTTTCAGCTCCAGGAGTTACAGTTTCTGAGTCCACAACATTTGGCTCATGGAGAGCTTTGGACACGGCAGTGGACTGTCAGGGCACTCAAAATACTCTTCTTGTTCGGGTGTATCACCAGTCTGCCCCAATCTATCATTTTCCTCCCTAAAGCTCAAACAGTTCAACCATGCACAATGATTCCATTTCATCTGATCTGATGCTTTGCACTTCACTTTCTGGGGCATTGGCTCCAGGGATGAAGCTGGGGCTTAAACAGTCCAGAAGGCCCAGCTTTGTCTCCAGTATTGACTAGGGATTGCCTCAAACAATTGACTCAGTTCGTAAGAAGGATAGTATTCAAAGTCACTCTCACTTTCTTCCGATATGGACTGACAGTCATGCTCAACTGGGACTTGTGGAGGGAACACTTTAACTTTGCTTCTGTAGGTGCAGACTTTCTTGATCTTTTCTTAGCAGCAGCTCTAGTCACTGGTCCAGAGGGGCATCTTCTAGGGCTCAGACTCATTAAGATTTGCCCAATGGGCAGTAAATGATTTCTATGCATTGTTTTACATCTTTGAATTATTCTCAGGCCTTACTTTGTACACTGGCAGATCATCTAGTTTGCCCACTACAATGTGAGGGGAGATGGTGCCATCTGTCAGCAATCTTGTGCTTGCCATGCAATCCCAGATTTCTTAGCAATACCGATCTCCTCCTGGAGTTCTTGCTTTCACCTTTTATCATACCTTTCTTTGTTGGCCAGATTTCTTTTGGCAGCCATGGTTTGAGCCAGTTGGTACGCATGAGTTAGCTGGGCCTTTAACTTTTGCACATACTGTAAATAGTTGTCAGCCTGAACCCCATCAGGAGAGACCCCAAAACACACATCTACAGGTAGTCGAGCTTCTCTTCCAAACATCAGGCGGTAGGGGGAGAATCCAGTGGCATCACTTTTGGTGCAGTTATAAGCATGTACCAGGGTGCTAATTTGTTGGCTCCATCTAGGCTTGTCCTTTGGGTGCAGGGTGCCTAGCATATCTAGCAAAGTGCGGTTGAAACGTTCAGGCTGTGGGTCCCCTGGGGTGGTAAGGAGTGGTTCTGGACTTCGCACTCCCACAGAGAAAGCATCTCTTTGATCAGACGACTCTCAAAGTCTCTCCTTGATCAGAATGGATTCTTTGTGGAGCCCCATAGTGAACAAAAGTTTTCTACAAGTACTTTGGCCACAGTGGATGCTTTCTGGTCTTTGGTGGGGAAAGCTTGGGCATATCTCGGAAATGGTCAGTGACCACCAGCACATTACTGATATTTCTTTGATCTGACTCCAAACTTAGAAAATCAATACAGACCAGCTCCATGGGTGCACTGGTGGTGATGTTAACAAGGTGGGCAGCCCTCTGGGGCAAAGCTTTCCTCTGTAAGCAGCGACTACAAGTTCGAATGTGTTGCTCCACATCAGCCCCCATCTTAGGCCAATAGAATCTGGATCTCACCAAGTCAAGTGTTCTGTCTATACCAAGGTGCCCCATGTGGTTGTGCAAGGACCTCAGTACTGAGTCTCGAAAGGCAGTGGGCAGCACTAGTTGTTGTTTGTCTACTTGTCCCCCTCTGTCTACTGTTTCTCTGTATAACAGTTTATTGATCAGTTTCAACTTAGGACCTTCTTTGTATAACAGTGCAGTTCTCAAATCAGTGGAGCGTAATTTGGACACATCTTTTCCTGCATAGAGGGCTTCTAAAGCTGCTTTGATCATGGGATCGCGGGATTGAGCCCGCCGAATACTGTCATTGTCCAGCTGAGGCAGTGCACCAATGTCTATTGCAGAAAAGTGGCAATAAGCAGCAGGTATGCAATTCTCAGAGGCTCCCAAGCAATCCACCATGCAGTCCACTGCGTCCGTGGACATTTGTTCCTCCCTGTCAAACTTCGCAGAGTGCCCGAATGTCAGGTTCTGCCAATCGACCCAATCATTCTGGGGAACAGGCCTCCGGAGAGAGCATCAGCATCTATGTGGTTCAGACCTGCTCGGTATTCGAGAGCATAGTCATATGTAGATAATGCAGAAAGCCACCTATGGCCAGTGGCATCCAACTTAGCTGAGGTCTGCACATGGGTCAAAGGATTATTGTCAGTTTTACTAGTATTTTAGCCCATACAAGTACTCATGGAATTAGTCAGCAATAGCCCACTTCAAAGCTAGGAACTCTAACTTATGTACAGGATAGTTCTTTTCGGATGGGGTCAGGCTTCTACTGGCAAAGGCCACTGGTCTCAGGCCATTCTCGTGCTCTTGGTTCAACACAGCCCCCAACCCTTGCAAGCTAGCATCAGTGTGCAGGACGTAGGTTTTCTTGGATCGGCATAGGCCAGCACTGGAGCATGGGTAAGTTGATATATGATCTCATGAAAAGCAGTCTCACAATCAGGAGTCCAGCGGCCCCAAATACTTCACTCGGATGAAAATACACTCTTTCAGTCTTGAGGGACGCTGACTTTGGTATTTTTGTGGTTGGGGATACCCTTGAGTAAGGTTAAGTAAAGGGCGGATCACTCTTGAATAGTCCTTGATGAAGCGCCATAATAATCCACAGAATCCCAGGAATCTTTGCAGTTCTTTTAGATTTTGGGCTGTGGCCAGGTGGTCAAGGCCTCAACTTTACTTGGTCGGTCTCTATTCCTCGGTGGATACTATGTGTCCCACATACTTTACTGATGTTTGAAAATTGACACTTATCAATGGACAGTTTAAGGCCAAAGTCCTCCAGGCGGTCCAATACCTTAAATAATCTGCTCTCATGTTCCTCCAGTGAGCTGCCAAACACAATAACATCATCTAGGTATACCAGGCACTCTAGTAAGTTCATGTCCCCACTGCACGCTCCATCAATCGTTGAAAAGTGGCTGGGGCACCTGAAATCCTTGAGGCATCCTCATGAATTCATAAGCTAGCGGACAGATAAAGGCCGTCTTCTCACGGTCCTCTGGGGCCATCGGGATCTGGTAGTACCCACTAGGAGATCCAGCACAGAGAACCACTTGCTCTGCTTAGGCAGTCCAAGCATCCTGAATGCGGGCATTGTGTACTGATCAGGGATAGTCCACGGTTTAAGGTGCGATAATCCACACACATCCTTACTGTTCCATTCTTTTTCCTCACTACCACAATGGGGAAGCATAAGGCTTCTGGATTCTTGTATTACACCAGCAGCTAACATCTCTTGCAGATGCCGTCTCACATCATCTATGTCAGCAGGTGCCAGCGTCGAGACCTCTCACGAAATGGTCTTTCGTCATGCAGCCGGATATTGTGCTCAGCTCCTTGCACGCATCCACATCCCATTCCTTAAAGAAAACACCTGGTCTCTGGGCAAGCTTCTCACTGATCTTCACTTTCCATTCAGCTGGCAGCGGGAGTCGCAAATCAAACAAGTCAGGCGTTACTCTGTCATTCTTCCTTGAACTCTTGCTGCTGGTAGCACTGCAGTGTCTGCACAATGCACATTAGCCAGGATGCAACCTCTGTTTACTCGAATGTCTCTTTCAGACACATTATGAACTTGGACCATTACCCTTCTGGCATAAGCATGGGCTCTAGTGGGCAAAATACTAGCTTGACCAGCAGTCCCTCTGGCAATTTTCCATCGCCTGGTGCATCCAACATTAATATTTTATTCTTAACATCCTTTCTGATACGGACCTCTCCTGTAAGGTACACTGGGCATTTGGCGCCAGGATCAGAGACTCAGGATCCTTCTTCCATACAATTCGACGGTTCCTCTGGTTCTGTTTTTCAGCATCTCTCTGTGCCTCATAGGCCTTCTTAATTAAAGCCGAACTCTTAAAGCTCTACTAGTCTTTGACCCCTGTTTTTAGTAACACAACTGTGCCAGCCTTCCGAACATATGAGCATTTGTTCCAATCAACAAAGGGACACCATCATACAGTCCAGTGGGGACACACTAAGGCTAGGGTCTCTACTTGTTCGCCACTCCAGCCACGGAGGTGGGGAAAGACAGCCAAATTGGATATACCCGGAATAGGGTAGGCCTTCTCACTTAACCCCATACATGCAGTCCTTCTAATGGTTGTAAGGGTACGCCTGACAAATGCTTCTGATACCAATCTTGGAACATAATTGTCACTTGGGAGCCACTGTCTAATATAGCTCTTGTAGACACTCCGTCTCACCTTTACAGTGGTCTCCATGGAGGGACCCACTATTCTGGACCAGTCTGAGAGGCGGTAGTGGGGGCCTGGGCAACTGACCTTGCCACAAAGGACGTGAATTAGCATTTTGGTGCCCTCACTGGGATCATGTTGTGCACCTCTTAACCACTGATTTCTTCTCCAAGCTCTCCTTGTAGCCTATATGCAACTTTGTCAGTGTCTTTTGGGGACTGGCATTTCCCTTTCATGTGCCCATCTTTCCCACAATTATAGCAAAACATACTTTCTGGAGTTTGAGCTGGCCGAGGCGCCACACTGGGAGCCAGGGCGGGGTATTACCAACGGAAACCTTGGTGCCATCTCTGTCTGCTGGTGATAAGCATTTGGAGACATCGCGTCAGTTTCTCCACTTCCATGGTCAAGGAATCGAGTTCGAGCTGTTATCAGCAGGAGATACATGGGTGGGTACCCCCACCCCATAGCAGATGCAGTCGGATATAGGTCAGGGCCCGTGACTTGCAGGCGTGGCCTTCATAAAGGGACTGTTTTGAATTCGGATCTCTCTCAACAGTTCGCCCCATTGTGACATATCTTTTTCCTTGTCAGAGCACTCATTGACTGCCAACCTCTGCCCTGAACTTCACTTGATGGGTCACCCTCAGTCACTCGGGTCGTAGCCGCAGCTATTGGTGCAGGTCCCTCCGAGGTCGCCTTCTTTCTCAACTCCTCAATTTCTCTCATTAACTCATCATAGGAGGGTGGGGATTCCAGTCGATCTGCCAGGCGTAACTGGAAGCAACAGCAGTTCTGAGAAGGGGCAGACTTAAGGATCCTGTCCAGCCTGGTTCGGTCCAGTTCAATCGCTGGCAAACTACCTTTTCTGAGGCATTCTTGCAACAATTTTTCAGCGAGATACATACACAGACAACAACTCCCCTTGGTACTGTTGTGCATCTTACTCTCCACCATAGGTCCTCATCAGAATCTGGGCTCCCATACACATTCTCCAAGGCCTCAAGATAGGCCTGTGCAGTCGCTTCAGGGTTACTGGCCCGTTTAGCACGGATGGTAGCCAGGGCAGGACCTCTGAGGCTCTCACTAACCCTCTTTCGCTTTTCACCTTCCGAGCATTGCCATTCTAGCACTTGGGGGGCAACATAGTCTATCCAGGTCTCCCAGTCATCCTCCCTTGGGGGTGGGGAGGTGCCAGAGAAGATCCTCAACCTTCGTGGAGTCGTGACTAATGGCAGGTGCAGAAATAGGAGTCTGCATTGGTTCAGCCACCATTACGGGACTGGAGCAGGAGAGGGTGTTGGGGAGGAACACCCCAGGTGGCAAGAATAGTTTCTTCAAGTCCTCACAGTTTTCCCTCTCCAGCAACCATTCAGCAATTTCTCCTCAAAAGTTTCAGATAGTGGTGGGGCTGATTCCCCCCGGTCTTTACTGTCCTTAGTTATCACTCTCCAAGCAGTGAGGGGCTCCCTCTGGGGTAATGGTCTGTGGCACTTTGGAGCTATCTATGGGATCCTTAAACTCTACTAGGGCCAGGAAAGTGTGGGTGAGCAGATTAGCATGCCGACCACCACCACAGGGGTTTGTAAACCTTCCACCTTGGAAAGTACTCCCTGCACAGTGTCCGTATTGATACCCAGGGGATGTCCAGGATAAGCATAGCATTTTGGGGTCGATCTCCTCCCCAGTACACCCTCCACCAGCCGGTGCACAGCCACTTCTGTCGGGTACCCATTTTTTTTCTTAACAGTGGTTCGTAAATATGGCCACTAGAGGACACACAATCCCAGCGGTGAGCCTCAAGATGTTACCCTAGATGGCACTATCCCAGGGCTACTACCCTGCCTGATTTGCCACTAACAGGTTGAGGGGCCTGGATCCAATGGCGGGTGCCTCCACCCAGAGGTCAGGGTTTGCAATAGTTAAACTAACTGGTCACAGCCCTCTGGGACACTGCAACCCCCTTTCTTCCCACTAGTGGCCCACACAATATATCAGAATTACCTTCACAGTATACACTTACCCCCAGGTCTGGTTCCGTCACTGGGACCCTCCTGTGAAATAAGATACAGTGCAACAATCACAGTACAGTACTTTAACATAGACAAATACCTCAGGCAGTATAACTTTGCTGAAACAAGCAGCTCTGATTTATTTAGGGGGATATAACAAGGACAGGGAAATCAGGTTAATTAGCTTATCACTCTAATAATCTACCTATGGCTCTGTGCACAGGCCTATCCCTATCAGTTACTGTCCCTGGGTACCCAAGCCCTAGTGGCTAGTCCAAACCGTGGCAGCTGGTAGGGGCCCTTTCACACAGAGAAAGGAGAATTAAACAGTCAGCAGTACAGTAATTCCATTTGGATTTAATATGGCAATTCAACAGGGGCAACCTGAATTAGTACTCACGACCTCCAAATAAGATAGGGTCCTTCAATGTCAGCAGGGCTCACTTGAGGTACACAAACCTCTTCACACATCCATATAAAAGAAAGTACTATACCAGGCAGGCTGCATCTGTATCCCGATCGCAATTACTGCACAGTACCCGGGAGAACACACAGCAGATTCAGTTCCTGACAGACCGAGTGCAATTTTCAGCAATTCTTCCAGTCTTCTACAGGGTGAGCCTGGTTTCTACTCTTCAGAGATCCTTTGATTCTTTTCACAGGACGGATTCAGTCCTAACAAGCTGTTACACAAGCTGCAGACCGGAACTCTGGGCCTTACACACGTTTTTTGACTAAAACTGCACACTGAAAAAGCACAGGGCTCCTTCCTTCTTCACTGCCAAAGCTCAACTGAAGCTCCAACCGACAAAACTGGGCACTTCCTTTGAGTTCCTCCCAGTTCTTGACTGGATTGGCTGTCACTCACAATAGACTGCTGCTGTTGGTCCAAAAAGGCACTGAAGTCTAAACTACATCTCCCAGAGTCACTGCCCATACAATCCTCTTGTGGCTGGCTCAGATTATGAGTCAAGTTCTGATTCGTCAAGGCACCATTTTAGAGCTAGCTTACCCCACACTGATTGGTCCAGTTCAGCAGTTCAAAACTAGAATGGGGAACTAGCAGACACAGTTCTGACTGCAAAGAAAGCAGGTTAGACAAACTGTAATTTCATTATTACTCTAAATAATTTCTGGCAAACAGTTACATCTTTCAGATAGGTTCCCTTTGCACTCCTAGTGACTGCAAAAATGAAGTGAATTGGCAGCAGCTCAAGTGGTACTCAGAGAAGCACACAGTCCCCCCCATACAAACTAATTATGTCTGCAAGCAGACAGCTCTTAAAGAGACAGTACCAGAGGCTCTAAAAACACTCACTGATAAATGGCTTAAATGCCAAACACCATTCAGGCTTGGAGCATTCAAGCAAGCTCCTGGAAGTCTTTTGGGAACCCCCATTTGCAGGGGGGTTACACTGCCATAAAAGGCTACCAAGGGACAGGGTCACACAGCAGAGTTTCTTCTGGCTTCACCATGGGCCTCTGAACATACAGGGACTGGAAAATGTAGGGGCTTAGTGTGATTCTATTGATAAATCACAACTGACCACTGGTGATGTTGCTGCAGGATTGTAGTACTACAGAGATGCAGTCATCTCAGCTCTCAGTGCCAGCTGAGCAAATGAAGCTTAATTTGTTTTGTGGGTACCGTAGCTGGTAGATGCTGCCAGCTTGTATTCTTTTTTTATTCATATTTCCAGTTTTTCTACCCCACTGATTTATTCAGCCAGAATATTAAATTACTAATCTGTCCCAGTGGCATGGAGGGCTGAGGCGCCTGTAATGTGCCTTACCTCCTGCCACACTGGCAACCCATGTTCATTTACGAGCATGGGTTGCTGGGGGCGGCTGGGAAGGGATAGGATCGAGCACCTTATGGCTGCTCTCCTCTCACCCAAGGGTGGGGGAACCTGCATGCTCCGCCAAATTATTACAATCTGGTGGAGGCCATGTGGTAATTTGTGTGAAGAAGGGCAGTGGAACGGAGGGCTGTGGGACTCCATGGTGTGCGCATGCCTTCACATGCACATGCTTATGAGTGTACCCCAGTGTAGGGGAACACAGGGATAGAAAACAGAAAAATGGGCTGGTGTGAGATCAATGAAGCCTTGCCTACCTGCCTCCACCCCGTACTGTCAGCTGATTGCCCTGCCCTGTATGGAAGTATGTCATTGGGTTGGTGGGAGGAGGATGGCCCTCCCCTTCATGGCCTTGCCACGGGGGGGGAATCCATGGGGGATCTAGGGCACAGTGGTCTAGTGAGACAGATGCTGGGGGAAGGGTGGCGGGAACACAGCAGAGAAAGTCCACCCACATCATCCCCAAGGAGGGAGAAAAACTTAGATTAAATAAAAAAGAAAATTAAATTACCCCATCTGAATATGTTTCTTTTCCAAAATGGAAAAGTAAGACCAACAGCTCAGTTGCTGCCTAAGATCATACTCCACTCTTACTCTCTTACTCCCGATTCCTACTTACCGCCCTCCTACTTTAACTTTCTTTCTTGCAAGTAAATTATTTTTTTTCTTAATGTAATTGTAAAAGCTCTTTTTTAGTTTGGTTAGCTCAGCCTTGCTCAGAGGCAACCTTACTCTAGTCTCAGCCTGCATAATCCTGGATGGTGGGGATGGGCCATCCAATCACTAACAGATAGAACAAGCTCACTCCATTCTCCACGACACCTCATTTCAGCTGTGTCTCTCCCACACCTCCAGCAGCTGCTATGCATGGCAGACATGCATGCCCTTTGGAGTTTGTAGATCACATGCTACCCTGCAAAGATGGTCACATGATGAATGATGTTGGCACTACCGTAGGTTTGGGCTACCCGACAGGTAGCTGAATAGGGTAGCTCAGGTATCTGTCTGTTTTAATCATTTAGGGTACATCAGGTTATATTCCACCCTACCTGTCTTAGAAATGTTGTAATTGGGTAGGGTAATTTTATGGAGCTAGTGTTTGTACTGCACATTGCACTTTATATTACAATGAAGCACCTTTGAAATTCTACTTGGAGCCTATCTTTTGTTTGAGAGTGGTGAGTGCAGGACTTTGTTGTTGTTGTTGCTATAATTGTTTATCCTGGAGCACCCCACCCTGCTGCAGCCTCTGGCTCTGGATTTTATAATTTTAAATTACCCAGCCCAACTACCAGACCCAATTACCCAATCCAATTACAACATTACTAATACCCTTCCAGACTGAATACAAAAAGACACTCTAAATACACATGATGCAACACATATGTTTGTTGCTGATGTATTGTTATATGTTGAAAATTTAATAAACTCTAAGTTTAAAAATAGGGATTAATAGTGTTCCTCATTCCTGCTCCAGCTGGTAAAGGGTTAATAGTTTTTTATCAGAAAAGGAAGACAAAATAAGAGTTGCAATCATTGGTGTTTACTGTTTGCAGGGAGCTCAATGTCCCAACTTGGAAACTTGAGCTCCCTGAAAACACTCACATTTGTAAGTTTCAGAACACCCAGTTCTTTGCAACTTACAATGAGCTCCCCGCAAACAGTAAACACCAAGTATTGCAGTATTTAGGTTTGTCTCCCTTTTCTGACTAAAAACTGTTAACTCTTTACCAGCTGAGGGAGAATTAAGGAACACTAGTAATTACCCATTACCCATCTCAAACTACCTGACTCAAGAATTAAACCGTTATGTCAGGTAGGGTAGTACATTACCTGAACTACCATGCCTGGCCAAAAATAGGTGATACCGACACTACATGACCCAGCTACTCATTGGGTAGCCCATGCCTACTCCAAACATACATAGAAGGGAATGCACAGAAGAGGAAGGTCCTATGGCACAGCAGGTGGGGTTAGTGCCCACTTAAATGGAAGGTTAGTGATGGTAACTGGTGGTGGGGCAAAGGTAGGGGTCCCTTTTCCAGTGCCTCACATTGCTAAAATGAGCTTTGTAAGCTTAAGAGATCCCATTAGGTCTCACAGCAAAGGTGCATTTACAGATTTTGAGTGCAGAATATGTGGACATCTCTTCACTCTTTAATCAACTCAGGGAGCACAAGGATGCAAAAGATAAAAAGGACAATGTTGAAGAGGTAGAGGTAGAAGATGGGTAAGATCTGGCACATCTGGAAGAATGGGTAAGCAGCATTTGTAATATTTGCAAGGACAAGACAATAGGCAGCCGCAGACAAGGTACACGGACTATGTAATTACTACAACAGGGTCAAGGCCATGCATGTCAGTAAGCCCAGGTATAGCTGGCTAGAATACAATGTGGAGTTCCATTGGCAGAAGCAAGTTGACTCAGCATGGCACTGGAGTGTTTTGGATATAGGAATGGGAAAGGGGAAAATGTTTAACAAGGAGAGGCACACTAAGCCAGAGCTTGTTTCCAGGTGCAAACTAGGAGCACAAGGAAGTTAAGTGACTTGCTCAGGGTCACACAGTATGCAAGTGGGAGCTGATGGGATTTAAACCCATATCTCTAGATTTGCAGCTCAGTGCCCTCAACCACTATGCTATCCTGCCTCCTATGATTTGAGTCTGCTATGGGCTATTGAGTATGGGGGATGCAGCATATGGGCAGAGGTTTCTCAGTTAGGAGAGCCCTTTCACAGAATAGAGGAGTGCAAGGGTTTGCCAGCTGGGGAGTAGCTGTGGCAGGGTCTTACAATTACAACCAAGGAGTTTTCAAGATGAAGCTGTGCAGGTTCAAGCATGAATGTATGGCCTGCAGTTGGCTCCATCCTTTCATGCAGTGTAAACCAGCTGGTACTGCCCCCATCCACTTCAGAAATGGCACAACTGATCTGCTAATGCCAATAAGGGTAGATCGAATCAGGCTGTGGTTGATTCAGTACCCAAACCAAGCAACTGCTTGTTCTCTGGCAGAGGGGTTCATAGTAGATTTTAGAATTCTATATGAGGGCTGTCACTGGTGTTCACAGATTTGGGGTGCAGTTGGCAAAAGCCAATATTGAATGCACCTGTACAGTGCTGTCATTTCTGGGGATTGAGATTGCTACCCAGGCAGTCATTATTTTGGTTACCAGCAGATAACGTGCAGGCATTTCAGGACTTATTGGTAAGGATATAGAGCTGCTACAGTTGTTGGGGCACTGGAATCTTGTGTGTAAGATAATTCTGATTGGGAGGGTGTTCTTGTGCAGAATGGCAAAGATAAGGGTTGGCTGCCACAAATCCCATCATAGACCCTGCATGACACAGAATATGAAGGAATATCTGACAGTTTTGATGGCCTTTTTGAATTGCTGTAATGGCATGTTGATCTGGCCACAGCCATCACTAGACAAGAAATCAAGCTTTCCATGGATACATCTGAGGGCTTCAGTTTCAGGGTGTCCAAAAGCCTGGTGCACAGAACAGTGGCCAGTCAGTTAGGAGGATGTACAGTTGACAAAAACATCATCTTGTTAGAAATTTTTCTGATTGTAGTAGCCTGCTGGGTGTGAGGTGCCCAGTTCCTGTATAAAAAGGTAATTTTTTGGACAGATAACATGGGGTGGCACACTCCAATACTTGTCAACTGGGGCAAAGAGGTTGATGGGAGACCTCATGAGAGTGTTCAGGTTGAATTACCTAATGTTAAATATTAATTTTAAGGTGTTGCATGTGCCTAAGGTGGATAACGATATCGCTGATGCTGTTTCTCATTTACAAAGGCAGAGGGTCAGGGAGCTGTTGTCCAAAGTAGAGGAGCACCCCAGGGTAGTCCAAGCCTCCCTGTGGGAACTGTTGAGACAGAAGATTGGGTGCTAATTAGGAATGCATTAGCTTCAGGCATGAGGGCAGCATACAGATGGGAGGTTGAAGGGTTTTGGATCCAAAGCAGAAACAAGGGTGGTCAAACTCATGGCCAATACCAGTGGACCAGATATCCCCATTCGAGGACAACATGCAAGTGTTTTTGGCTTTGCAGACTGTTAGAAGGATAAGTGAGAGACAGAGATACAGAGAAGTTTAAATTTGCTGGCATAATGAATGTGAAGTGGCCAACTTCGAGTCCGTGGATCACTACGCAAAATTCCCATAAAGAAGTCAACATTCACCTTAATGTACTTTGCATTGGTCACTTCGCATTCACTTCGAGTTGTAGTTGGAGAAGGAGAAGTTGGTAATAAACAGAACACTGATCACATGCCTGACTGTCTCTGCAGGTCTGCAGGACACATGATTCAGGAAGAAATTTAAATAGGCAGGAAGTGAGTGTTTTACTTTCAATTTCTCTTGTAGAAAGAGATGTGCACATCACTGATCTGTTTAGAGCAGTTTGTGTGTGGGGTTGATGGTGATTGCAGAGTTAAAAAATTGCCTGATTTTGCTTCTTACAGTTTAAACCTTTTTAGATTTAGTTTGCTAAATAGTGTAGGAAGTTTAAGTTAATTTTACAGTCTTTTTTTTTTTTTGTGAGTAATGTTTTTGGTAATAGAAACATAGAAACATAGACTTTGATGGCAGATAAGGACCGCTTGGCCCACCTAGTCTGCCCATTTCCCTACCTAGAGGATAAGCTGCAGATCGTATTTAACCAACAGCCTATTTCTTCCTACCCCCCACAAAAATTTCCTTATGTCTGTCCCATGCATTCTTGAATTCTCCCAGAGTTTTAGACCCCTCAACCTCCTCAGGAAGGCTGTCCCATGCATTCACCACCCTCTATGTGAAAAATTACTTCCTCACATTGCCCCTGAGCCGTCCCCCCTCTATCTTCAGATTGTGTCCCCTTGTTCTTGCACATCTCTTTTTCTGAAAGATGCTACCCTCTTGGACTTTGTTGATTCCACTGAGGTACTTAAACATTTCTATCATGTCCTCCCCTCTCCTCCTTTCCTCAAGGGTATACATATTAAGCTCCTTTAGTCTCTCCTCGTATGGCTTCTCTTGCAGACCCTGCACCATTTTAGTTGCCCTCCTCTGAACTGCTTCCATCCTGTCTATGTCCTTGCTGAGATAGGGTCTCCAGAACTGGACGCAGTACTCCAGATGGGGTCTCACCAACTGTCTGTACAGGGGGATAATAACTTCCTGTTTTCTGCTTGTGATACCTCTCCCCATACATCCCAGTATCCCCCCAGCCCTCCCTACCACCTTTTCACATTGCTTGCCAACCTTAAAGTCATCTGTTGTGATTACCCCCAGGTCCCTTTCCATTTTTGTTGTTGTTACGACCCCCCACCATTGTGTAATCTTCTCTTGGGTTTTTGTTTCCCAGGTGCATTACTTTGCACTTCTTTGCATTGAATCCAGGCTGCCATACTTCTGACCATTCCTCCAACCCTGCAAAGTCCCTTCTCATCCTTTTCACACCTCCTTGTGTATCAACCCTTTTGCAGATCTTTGTGTCATTTGCAAAGAGGCATACTTTTCCTTCCAGTCCCACTGCAATGTCACTTATAAAGACATTAAAAAGGACAGGACCCAGTACTGAACCCTGCGGTACCCCACTAGTAGCCCCCCTTTCTTCAGAGTGGACTCCATTTACAATTATCTTCTGTGTCCTGTTGTTCAGTCAATGTTTTACCCAGGCTACCACCCTGGGACCCACTCCCAGGCTGGTTAATTTGACTACTAATCTTTTCTGTGGGACTGTGTCAAATGTCTTGCTAAAGTCTAGGTAGGCCATGTCCACTGCCCCTCCCTGGTCTACTACTTTGGTCACCCAGTCAAAGAAATCATTTAGATTCATCGGACATGACCTTCCCACTGTGAACCCATGCTGCCTTGGGTCCTGTACCCCACTGGCCTCTAGGTACTCAACAATTCTTTCCTTCAGAAGTGATTCCATCACTTTCCCTACCACAGAGGTCAAACTGACAGGTCTATAGTTTCCTGCCTCTGTCTTGGTCCCACTTTTGTGAAGGGGAATCACATCCACCTTCTTCCAGTCCTCGGGTACCACACCATCCTCCCATGATTTGTTAAAAAGGGTAGTCAGTGGTGTCACTAGTTCTCTGCTTAATTCTTTTAGAATTCTGGGGTGAATTCCATCTGGCCCCATTGCTTTGTCCACCTTCAGTTTTAGGAGTTCTTTCAGAACCCTTTCTTCTGTGAAAGGACTGGGTTCGACCCCCTTCTCCAGAGTGCTTCTGTTAATTGGATTTGGCACCTCCCCCTCTTCCTTTTTTGTGAATACTGAACAGAAGTATTCATTCAGTATCCCTGCTTTTTCACTGTCACTCTCTGCCCACCCACCATCCATTCTATTCAGCCTCACTATCCCTCCTTTGTCTTTCTACGCCCCCTGATATACCTATAAAAGGTTTTATCCCTCTTCTTAACTGAGTTAGCTATCTTTTCCTCAGTTTGTGCCTTTGCTATTCTGACTATCCTCTCTGCTTCCTTCTGCCTTAATTTGTACAGTTCTCTGTCCTGCTCCTTCTGTGTTTTCTTATACTTCCTAAATGCTATCTTTTTCTCCCTAACCTTCACAACCACCTCTTTTGAGAACCATAGTGGCTTTTTCTTTCATTTTGATTTGTTTATTTGCATCACACAAAGGCTTGTTGCCTCTGTGATGGCAGTTTTGATAGTTCCCCATTGTTGCTCCACCCCTCCTTCTAGCCTGTTTGCTAGTGCTTTTCTAAAGCACTCTCCCACCTTGCCAAAGTCAGCCCTCCTGAAGTCCAGAACCCTCACTTTTGTATGGCTTGACTCTGTAGCTGAGTTTATCGTGATCCACACTGTTTGGTGGTCACTTGTTCCCAAATGGCTACCCACTTCTAGATCTGAGATCCTCTCACTGTCCCCATTTGAGAGTATGAGGTCTAAGATTGCTCCCTCACGAATAGGTTCCGAAACTAGCTGTCTCAGGCATGCCACCTGAAGGGCATCAAGAATGGCCCTGCTTTTGGATGTGGCTGCCGCAAAGGTGCTCTAGTTAACATCTGGCATATTAAGGTCCCCCATCAACAGTATCTCCCCTTTCTCTACCATCCTAAGTATGCCTTCTATCATATCTTTGTCCATTCCCTTCCCCTGACATGGGGGTCTATATACAACTCCTGTGTGGATTGTGGTGCCATTTCCAGTCTCTAAGGTGACCCACAGTGCCTCCTCTCCTCCCTGTTTATTCTTTTGTTCGGTTGCTTTTATCTCTTCCCTTACATAGAGAGCTACCCCCCCTTCTGCCCTCCCTGGTAGAGTTACTAGTACTTGTACTAAGTTTTTATTTGGTAATGGATCATTGGCATGGTAGGAAAAGTGGTGGCCAGTGGGGGCCACAGATGCGAGGCAGCATTGTCTGCCCAGTTATGTTAAACAGGACCAGCTTTGTGCTCTCAAGTGCAAGCACAGCCAGCTCTGCAGCAGCTGTCTGCCACCATGAGCAGCAGCAGCAGCCAGATGTGCAGCAGCTGGAGGAGCAGCAGCAGGATGAGCAGCAGCAGCAGCAATCACAGCAGGTTGTTGCTTCTCCACCACCACCAGCAGCAGCACAGCAGGTGGCCAGCAGTATCCCCCCCACTGCCTCTACCAGGCCCTACATGGAGATCTCCCTTATGGGAGTCCTTCACGTGTCTCCCTGGGGATCCCACTGTTGTGCAGTGCAAATTGTGCCAGGTGTTTGTCCATCGTAGGCCCAAGAGTGGGCACCTTGGCATTGGTGGTCAGTGAACCCACCTAGCTGGCCACCACCTGGTCGAATGGGAGACAAAACTACAGGAGTTAGAAGCCACTGCGGCAGCTGCAGCCAAAGCACCTCATCTGCCTGAGTGTCAGCAGTGGTGTAGGTAAATGCAGGCACCAGAGGTGGAGGTTCTTGCAGCTGCACCCAGAGAAGATGAAACACAGCATCCTGTGACCATGGTGGACCTGGCTGTGCTGTGGGCAGAGGCTGAGGCCATGCAAATGGTGGTGGGGCAGCTGTGCAGTGTCTCTCTTGTATCAAAGAGCAGAACGTGGAGATAATAGTCTTGCTGTGTAATATCAGTGGTGGTCAGCAACCACCCCCACAGGCCCCTTAAAAAAATATTTTGTATGTCAATTTAAACCCCCCAAGCATTTCCTCTGGTTTTATTTTATATTTTTTTCCTAATTAATATTTTTGTTTTGATGCACACTAAGTATGTAATTTATGTTCAGGTAACATTTTATTTGAGATTTATATTATGTGTTACTTAAAGGGGACAGGAATCGATTACTTATGTGCAGCTGTTTGAAATTTCTCTATTTTCATAAATTATATTAATTCCTGTAAAGGATCCATATTTAACTGTGCCTGAATAAAAGTTGAAGCTGTCAATTGTGTTTTCTGTTGTTTTCTTTGAATGGACAACATTCTGTGCAGTTCCTTTCATGGAACCAAAAAATTGGAGTTTTGACTATGTCACGTCATGGTTTCAGAACTGTGGGCACTGTACTTATAAGTTCACGCTCGCATGTCTAAAACCATGAAGTAACATAGTCAAAACTCCAAATTCTTGGTTCCATGAAAGCAACTGCAAAGAGTGTTGCCCTTGCAAAGAAAACAACAAAACACAACTGACAACTTCAGCTTTTATTCAGGCACAGTTAAATAAGGATCCTTTAGAGGTATGAATATAATTTATGAATATAGAGACATTACAAGCAGCTGCACATAATTAATCAGTTCCTGCCCCCTTTAATTTACTTTATGTCGTACATGACTCATGGCATGCAAAATGGTGGACACTGTGTGCTTTCATTTCAGGCGAAACTGTTGTGCCGTTATGCATGCTGCAATAAAAGTATTTTGAAGATGGCTTTTGGCCTACATAATTGCAAATGCACTGAAAGCACGCGTTGTCCACACAGTTGGCAACCACATGACTTACTATTGAACAAAATTAAGTAATGATGAGTAACAAAAAAATTATTATAATTGCAGAAAGCATAATGGAGTTTGCCCTTTAAGGGGCAGACCAGGTTGTCCTGGTGTACCCCTTTCCTTTCATTAGAATGGTTGTGCTCAGAAGGGGAGGGGGGAAGGAAGGGGAAGGGACAGGGGATAGAACAATGGCCAGGCAACAGGAAGGGGAAGGGCAAGTGGAGGTACATAATGGATAGCACAGAGGGGTTTCAGCCACTTTTTGCTGGAGTTTTTATTTAATTGAAACTGCAGCACATCAGATTGGCAGAACAATTTGGAGAGGTTTGTGCACCAGGTACAGCAGGTAAGATAGCGTCCAAGGAATGAAGTTTAAAAAAAAATGTCTTTTCAGATACATTGTTTGTGACTGTTTTACAATAAGCTGCTGTTTTGAAGGAAGTCTTTAGCATTGCTGGCCTGGAGGAATGTGTTTCTAATGGTTTAGGGTATACAGAGGTGGTATGCTTTGTTTTGTAAATGACTGATTTATTAGGCTTAGGTTTGAGGAAATTATAGTATTGCTGGTTCAAGGACATGCATTTTAGTGGTGATAGGAATTTTGCAGCTGTACTGAGATGTGCACTTGTTTTAAAATTGCGAAGTGATTAGGCACAGTTTTTGTTGGAAAAAGAGCTGTTGTACAGCACCAGTTAAAAAGTTTGTGCAGAGTGCAACAATGTTTGCCCGGTGGGGGGCCTAGCAAGAGAAGAAGCGTTGAGACAGTTTTGTGGGTCAAGAAATCGCAGTAGTGGACAAAAGTTGCAGCATTGCAGGCTGGACTGAAAAGTCTGGGGTTTTGGGTGGTTTTTATCACCTCAGAAGAGTGTAGTTGGTGTAGAGGAGGCCCAAAACAAGAGGGAGCATGAGCCCAACACGGGCGGCCATGTGACGTGATATCACACGCCGCGCAGCAGCCGCGAGGTGAGTGGAGTCTAAAAAAGAATAATGGTGGCCAGAAAAGTGCTGGGGGGGTGAGCCCAGTGGGAATGCAGGAGAGAGAGAAGGCATTGGTTACAAAGGGAAGAGGCAGGTTTGGGTGTGTGTGGATGGCCTCAGAAAGCTAATTGGAAAAGAGCCCCCCCCGGGCTGCAGGTACTCCGGAGCAGCACTCGCTCCTGGCAGCAGAACCCCTCATGGTTTGCATATTGTTATTCCCCCAGAGTAGAAAAAAGTAGCCATCTCCAGGGAGAACCCATCCTTGTTGCTTGGCAGAAAGGAGAGCACGGAGCCTCACACATGCTAGCAGGACCGCATGGCTGGAAAACAGACCCCTCCCCACCCCCAGAAAACTCACGGTCACCTCCTCGTGTTTCTTGGGGGGAGATTACACCCCCCGTTTTCCTCTAAGGGATCCCTGGCTTCACCCATTGAGAAGGTGACTCGGTGGGCCAGAAGCAATCTCGCTGCCCCATCAGGATGGCGCGGTGAGAGCCAGGGACTGAAGAAGGGCCTACACATAGGGATAGGCAAATGCTGCTCTGCATAGCAGCCAAAAGGGGCAATAGAAAGTGCAGCAGGCCAGGGCCAAATGGGTCCGGGAAGTTTTGAAGGAACCAGGATGGCAAGGTGGGCCGAGGACAAGGCCTAGCGGGGGATCGACAAGTGGCCACGTGGTGTGATGTCACACAGCAAGGGAATAGGCCACAGTGAGCAGCTTGGCTGCTTCTGAAGAAGGGAAAGTCTTCTGGTTGGGATGAGGGTTGTTTGGTCAGGATACTGGGTAGGGTGTCTCGAGGGAAGAAGAAATGGGGGAAGGCACCTGGGTGCCACGAGGCAAGGGAGTGGGACAGAGGCCTGTTACTGAGGGGCCTGGCCATGGGTGTGACAGCACATGCCAGATGGGTCAGATGACAGAAGGAGGCCCAAGTAAAGGAGTTGTTATTTGGTAACAGGTTTTTCAATAATGGGAGGAAGGGATCAGCCACGGAAGGGGACCGTGGCCTAGGGTGGGGGGTAACATTTTGGGGATAACCAACACCCAGCAGGAGGGCTCGGGGGGGACAGAGCATGGGAAGGGGAATGGAGAGGCCTGGGAAGACTTAACAGCCATAACATGGTGAGGCATGCAAGAGGAGTAGAGCTAGGCTTGGACAGCCACAGGAGGCAACGTTTTGAAGTGTTTTTGAGGCCTGGAGGAGCAACAAAATGAAAAAAACACACAAGGCGACATTAGTTGACTGTTTTTCTGCACAAGGGGCTGGGTCATAGGGAAGTATTATGGGGCTAAGTGGTTTAATGGAATTGTCACTTCTTGGCTGCGGGGGGGCCCTTTCTACATAAAGGCATGCGGCGAACATAAATTAACAACGGAATCTTGTTTTCTTATCATCAGTTGTCTTCACAGTTAAAAGGATCGAAGGACATGGCACCAAAGAAGAGAAGGCTGTCAAAGGAAGATGCTTACAGGGCTATAATCGAGTTGGTGTACAAAGCCAACAGAATGTGGGAACTGGTGGAAGGGGAGGAACCAGGGAGACCCGGGGAGAAAAGGAAAGTGGGCCCAGGAAAAGGGGGCACAGGGAAATGACCAGCTAAAAGGCCATGCAGTCCCACTAGGGCACAACCACTGGCAGTGGGACCCACCAAGGTGGCTGATCCAGCACCTCTGTAGCTTATAAACCCGGTAATGCCAGTACCTCCCCAAGATCAAGTCGGGATCCCCCTGGGGAACCCAGACCAGATCCACAGAACATAGTGTTTCCTCCACAACCCCTAGTGGTTCACCCTTCTCCTCAACCACAGGGTGCCATCAGGGGACACCAGGAAGATGCCAGGCAGCAAGGCTCGGGCAAGGACACAGGTAACACACCCAGTGCAGTGGGTGACAGTATAAAAGAATATGTAGGTCAAATTGTGTCGGCACTGGGAACAGAAGGTTTAGGGCAAATGGAATCAGCTCTGGCAGAGATTAGGATGGAGAAAGAGGTGCTGGAAAGAAATGAAGGGAGTACAAAGAGAGAAGGAAAAGGTACAAGGGAGATAGGTGCACCCGGGATGAGGGTAGGCGAGCATGTTCCACTGGCCACAAAGGAAAAAATATGGAAAGGAGAGTATGTGTATATATTCACTCTGGTGAGCCAGGAAGTGGCAGCGAAGTACGAGGAAGCAGAGAACATAGGTAAGAGTGAAATGGCAGCAGCGGTAGTGTTGTTAGGGAAGAAGGAGGAGGACAAGTTCACAAAAGGGAAGACTTGGGACGGGTGGTTCGTAGGTTTTTCCACCTTCTCAGCCATTGTCCTGGAGAAGAAGCCAGAGTTGGGCATCACGCTCATCACATATTCCCTAATAATAAGGTGGGCAAAAGCAAAAGGGGGGTGGAGTGGTTATACTATGACAAATTTTTCCGGCAGAGAATGGCAACATATGGGGATGTAAGATGGGATACGAAGCAGCTAGACTTATGGATAGATTATGTAATGGATCAGTCCACACCCAAAGAGGAGTGGGGGAAGAAAGAAGTTACGCCCCAGAGGTGCTGCTGGGCTTACAACAGGGCCTTTTGTTCATGGCCTTAATGTCATTTTTGGCACGTGTGTTCAAAATGTGGGGGAACGCACCCAGCAAGCAGATGCAGAATGACATGGGCCCAAGGGGCACAGGGACATGGGGGTCATAGTTCAGGTCAACAGTTTTGAGAGGGACAGGGTTTAAGGGCAGGCATGGAACAGGGGAGGGAGGGTAGGAGGAACACGAGTAGAGGAGGTTAGAATCACTGACCGAGAAAACCAAGCACTGAGCGAGAGTGAGGGACCAGGGAGGGAAAACAAGAAGAAAGACAGAGAGCAGTTATGGGTGGCCAGAACCCCCATCAAGTTAGAGGCATGATCAGTCTGGTTGGACAGATACCCAAACAAAAGAGTGGCGGATATGATCATAGAAGGTTTTGCACAGGTTTTTCACTGCAGTGTGAGGGTCCCATACAAGTGAGAGAGGCGAGCAACCTGCGGTCGGTCAAAGGGAGGGAAGAGATGTTAAGACAGAAGATAGAGAAGGAAAAGGCAGCAAGGAGAGTAGAAGGCCCATTTGATACCCCCATTGTGGAACATGTGGATTTCACCATTGGGCTTGGTACCCAAGAAACAAGAAGGGGAGTACAAGGTGAGTCACCACCTATCCTATCCAGAAGGGGATTCGGTGAATGATTTTATCAGGGAAGAGTATACTAATGTGACATATGCGACACTAGAGGATGCAGTCCGGATAATCCGGGCTACTAAGGATGCATTGATGCCAAAAAAGGATATTGAATCCGCGTTCAGACTGCTGCCAGTTAGGAGAGAAGACTGGGCCCTATTGGTTTTTAAAATTGGGGGTCAGTACTATTTTGACAAAGCCATGCCTATTGGATGTTCTATAGCATGTGCAACATTTGAAGCATTCAGCACTTGTTTGCAATGGATATTTCAAGAGAAAACTGGTTATAGACCGGTCATCCACTATTAGGATGATTTTCTTTTCATTGGTAGGGGGGAAAGGGAGACACAACATATGCTGGTCAAGTTTCAAGAACTGTGCAGAGAATTAGGGGTTCCTCTGGCACCAGAAAAAACAGAAGGGCCCAGCAGGGTGCTTGAATTCCTGGGTATTGAGATAGATGCCTTGAAGGAAATATTTAGGCTGCTGGACAAAAAAGTGGAAAAACTGAAAGAACTGATCCAGGTACGCACCAGCAGGAGAAGGGTACAACTAAAACAAGTACAACAGGTACTGGGGCACCTGAACTTCACCTCCAGGGCTATTGGACCAGGGAGGGCATTCACAAAGAGGTTAGCAAGGGCTACAGCCAGGATCACCAGACCACACCACACCATTGGATAGACCTGACAAAAGGTGTCATGGAGGATTTTAAAGTATGGGAGGAATTCCTCAGGGAGTATAAGGGCTGCTCTTTCTGACAAGAGGAGTGGGTGTATAACACAGACCTCAATCTTTACACAGATGCTGCCAGGGGGCTAGTCATGGGGGGCTACCTGAGGGGCAGGTGGTTTGCAGAGCCATGGCCTGCTAACTGGGTAAGGGACGGCAAGGTAAGAGATATAACATTGTTAGAGATTATGCCCATCTGTGCATGTACCCTGGTTTGGGGGGAAGAATTACAGGATCAGAGAGTGACATTCTGGTGTGACAATAGAGCAGTGGTGGAGGTCCTAAACAACAGGGGAGCCAGGTCAGAAACGGTCATGCAAGTATTGCGATGTTTAGGGTTAAAGGCCTTGCAGCTGAACATGTCATTCAGAGCAAAACACATAGAAGGGGTGCACAATACTCTGGCTGACAGCCTTTCCCATCTGCAGCTGGACCATTTTCAGAGGCTGGCGCCAACAGCAGAGGAGCAAAAAATGCCCATACCAATGAACATCTGGGACATTGGCAAAAAGGAGCAGAACTTTTGTTTCACAGCTCATGGGTGTCTCGGACTCTGAGGGCCTATGATGGGGCCTGGCGAGTGTTTCAAACATTTAGGGCAGCCACCAGATGGAGGTAAGTAGGCCACTCACAGAGGAACAGTTAGGAAAGTTCACCATGGAGCAGTGGCAAAAAGGAACAGCCCACACAACAATGGGGGTCTACTTGGCAGGGATTAGTGTTATCTGCAGTCTAAAGGGATGGAAGGACCCAACAAAATCATTGTTCATTAGAATAATGATGCAGGGATTGGGTAGGTTGAAACAAGGGCCAGTAGACAAGAGAAGACCAGTAGGGGAGCAGTGGCTAGCAAAACTAAACGACGTGCTCCTGGTAATATGCAGATCAAAGACCGAGGCCCAGCTATTTCACACGATTTATGTTGTAATGTTTGCAGGGGCCATGAGAGTGAGTGAGGTGGTAGACCATGGTAAAAAAGACAAGGAAGGGGGATTAGAATGGAAAGATATAAACTGGGGGATGAAAGAGATACAGATCAAGATTAAGAGGTCAAAAACAGATCAAAGGGGACAGAGTTGCATAGTGACACTAAAGAGACAGGTAGAGGGCACAGTATGCCCAGTGCAGGCTTTGTGGGCTTTCGCCGCAGAGCATGGGACCAGGACAGGGAGATTATTTGTTCATGGTAATGAGAGAAGGGTCACCGGTTATCAAGTCACAGCATTGCTCAAAAAAGGCATGCAATTCCTGGGGGAGGACCCGGCTAATTATTTGTCCCACTCCTTGCGGATTGGGGCTGCACAGTGGGCAGCAGCAGGCGAAACTGTGAATGATATTTTGGAAAAGGACGCTGGCGGTCTGCCAGTTATAAGAGATACATTTGAGCACTGAAGTAATAAAATTAATGTATTGCCTTTGTTTTTCGTTACAGATGTGGAGACAAAATGGGGATGGGGAGGACAGGGAGGGGGATACTATGGTGAGGAAACTAAGAGCATGTATGAGATAATTATTTTTTTTTTTTTTGCTTAAACCCCATAGGAAGAGGGAGGATCATGGAAGTCTGGATCTGCGGCCACTCCTGTATTTATTGGGCGGAAAGGAGAGCAGAGAAAAAGGCTGGGGGAAAGCAGCTGTACCAAGATGTGAAACAGTGTAGGTTGGTTTGGCGTGGCATCTGGGGGATGAGTTGGGCACAACTGCTTCCCACCTTGAAGGAACTTAAGGGACGGCAACCCAGTCCAGACTTAATTATTATACATTTGGGGGGCAACAACCTTATGGGCAAGCCGTGGGTAGACACATGCTTGCAGATAAAAAGGGACCTAGGAACAATACAGCAGTGGTGGCCTCAGGTAAGCCTTGTCTGGTCGGTTATGATACCAAGGAGGGTTTGGAGGCAGGAGCACAGCCATAGAGCTGTGGATAGGGCCAGGAGAAATATGAACAGAAGGGTAGGGACATTGGTAAGGAATATGGGAGGACAGGTAATACTGTGAGGTGTAGAAGAATGGGTAGAAGATTTCTACAGATCGGATGGGGTGCACCTGTCGGATCTAGCCATAGACATGTTTAACACAGAAACGATGGGCTTTGTAGAGGCATGGAGGAGACACGCAAGAAACGGAATATAAAAAAAAAGGAAAAGAGAAGGATTAAGAAGGATCTTCCCTGAGGTAAGGGAGAATAATACCCTAAGTGAGGGGAAAGCCAGTCATCCAACGCAAGCTGGAGATTGGCTAGTGGGGAAAAGGGGAGGAGGGAGGGGGGAAAGAAAAGAATAACACAAAAAGAGGAAGAAGATAAAGGAGAAAGCGGTCTCGGTTTTCACTGTTACCTAACAGAAAAGGATGAGAAGAAGGCACCCAGGTTTTCACCTGGGGGGGAGAAAAAAAGGAAGAAAGAGGGATGATCAGAGATTGATATATGGATGAAAATAAATGAAATTCTGAGAGATATAATAATAAAAGATGATGAAATAGAATATGGAATTATGATATATAAATAAATGAATTGCCAATCTGAGTACAACAACAAACAATGGTCTCTGTCTCTGTGAGGGAAAAGGGGAAGATCTCGAACGATGGAGTTTGCCCTTTAAGGGGCAGACCAGGTTGTCCTGGTGCACCCCTTCTCTTTCATTAGGATGGTTGTGCTCAGAAGGGGAGGGGAGAAGGAAGGGGAAGGGACAGGGATAGAACAATGGCCAGGCAACAGAAAGGGAGGGGCAAGTAGATGTACATAATGGACAGCACAGAGGGGTTTCAGCCACTTTTGCTGGAGTTTTGATCCTCCCACCCACCCTACAAGGCAGAGCAAGAGGGAAGACAGTCAAGAAGGGACTGTATGGTGGGTCTGTCAAAGGTGGATGACAGACGCATCCGGTCAGACAGTTTGGACTGCCAAAGGTGGATGGCAGGTAATAATATGGTTATGGACCACCAAAGGTGGATGGCAGGAGAAAAGGGGAAAAAGGGGAGGAGGAGGGGAGGGGGGAAAGAAAAAGGAATAACACAAAAAGAGGAAGAAGCTGAAGGAGAAAGCGGTCTCAGTTTTCACCGTTACCTAACAGAAAAGGAGAAGAAGAAGGCACCCAGGTTTTCACCTGGGGGGAGTAAAAGAGGAAGAAAGAGGGATGATCAGAGATTGCTATATGGATGAAAATAAATGAAATTCTGAGAGATATAATAATAAAAGATGATGAAATGGAATATGGAATTGTGATATATAAATAAATTGCCAATCTGAGCACAACAACAAACAATGGTCTCTGTCTCTTTGTGAGGGGAAAAGGGAGGAATCCGGGACAATGGCGTGGGGTGGTTGAACATTTTGTGGAGGTTGTGAATTGTATTTACCATTATGAGGGTAAAGAAGAATCGAGATCAAGAAAAACAAGATTAACAAAATCCCCCCCAATAAATAAATATCTGCTTTTATCTATTTTCTTAAGCCCTATTTATTTGTATTACATACTAGTATGACATTTATGTTCAGTTCATGTTTTCTTTGTGATGTTAATTTTGTTAATCCAGTATTTGTTTAGCCTCAGAGTGGTAAATCTGATTCCCCACCTCTCCCTAAGTCCCCCTCCAGGCCATTATGCTTTCAGCAATAACAATGTTTAAGTTCATACTCATTACTGGATTTTATATAATAAGTTTTGTGGCTGCCAAGTTTTCAGACACACTGGACACTGTTTGCTTGCCTGTAATTAAATTTTGGGTCTCCAAAATGCCATCTGCAAGGCACTTATATTGCAGCGTGTGTTGCAGCCTGACAGTTTCACTGGTAATGAAAGCATGTGGTGTCCATCATTTTCACGACCATCAGTCATGTAAAAAATAAAGTAAATTAAATAGCAACCATGAAAATACTTGTTCCTTTTCTGAACATGTAAATAAAGCACCAGGGCAATAGTCACAATACCATAACACCACCTAGCGTGCCCCCCAACAATGTACTATTTTGTGTTTGAATGTCTCTGTTTTTTTTCCATGAAAAGCCAAGATGAAAATTAATACCAGTCCAAAGATGCATCACAGTGTGTTAAATGACATCGCTGCATTGTGATGATTACTTGCTGCTGGTGTTGGCCCTTTGTTTTCATTTCAGGAAAAGTCCTGATGGAGAATTATCACATGAAAAACTGTTCTGAAAAGTCACAAGTGTTTCTTGACACACTGCTAAAAGTGTGTACCTAGAGCCAGAACTCGGCATAAGTGTCCCAAGTGAGAAAATTGCTTGCTGGCACCTACTGCTGCTGCTGTTTAAATGTCATGAAAAGTCCCAATGAAGAATAATCTCATGAAAAACTGCTCAGAAAAGTCACAAGTATTTCTTGACACACTGCTAAAAGCGTGCATCTAGAGTCAGAACTCTGCATAAGTGTCCCACTCCCAAGTGAGAAAATGTCTTGCTGGTGCCTGCTGCTGTTGTCCATCTGTTTTCTTCTGCTGGTGATGTACAGTGTGTTGCTAAACGATGATAGCCACAGTTGACCATGGGGTTGAACTATAATTTGATGTTCTGGTAAATTCTTCTGCTGCGCTGCCTGAAACATGCTGTGCTATGTGTGTGTATTCATACCAACACTGGTAAGTTAGTGTATGTGTCACTGTCATGTTTTTTCGGGGACACTGCCATTTAATTTGCATTGAGTCTTGTTTTTTTTGTTGTAAGCATTGAGCAATCCAATGTGTTGTTCCTTTGCAGGGAATCATCATCATACATTTTGAATGTTTCCCCTTCAACGATGTGTTGGCCATGGTCACATTTACATGTCATACATATGTGCCACCATCTGATGTGGCACTGTAAAATTTAATTTTTTTCAGAGGGGATAATGCTGTGAGTGAGTGAATTATAAGCATTTCTCATTACTGTGCATTTCTTTTAAATTCTCAGGTTACAGCACACAGATTCACAACCGTAGCGATGAAACCATGTTGCCACTGCACTTGTGTTCCACATGTGTCTGATTGTTGACTTCGGCTGTATGAACAATGTCAATCCATGAAAGGTAAGTTTTTTTTGGGGGGGGGTTGCATGGGTCATTTGGAAAACAATTTTCATTAATATTTTTGTCTTCTTTCCAGGTTTTCAGTGTATCCAAACTGTTGTCCATGTTCAGATTGAAACATACTGCCAGTCCACAATACCGCGATGCTACTGCAAACAGATGAAAAAGAAATTATTCTGAATTCATTCCAGCACCCCATTCAGTATCAGTACCACATGGGGCTGTTCCTGTCTTTTTTATATCCATCATCTGGCCTGTATGTCACCACTGTTACATACTTTACACTGGCGGAAACAAGGGAAACAAAAAAAAAAGAAAACAGCCCTGGCAATCCTCAATGCTGGAGTTTTACCCACTTGGAAATTTTTTTTCCATGTCTGCATCAGCAATCTCAATGGTACACAATTTTAGACTGCACCAGGATGGTCTGCTTCACCTGCATTATTCAGCACCACCATCACTGTGACTGGATACAAACATAGATGTGATTGTCCTGCTTGGTATGTTGCACAAAAAAAAGTTAAAGTTGTGTGATTAGTGATCATGAAGATGAATATCATGATTTGGCTCATGACTCATGAATCTGTGATCGTGACATGACAATGAGTACAACATTCAAAGTGAACTATGCACCATACTGGTACTCTGAATACTACTTGACCATTCAAAATCATCCTCCTCATGCCTGTGGCAAACTCTGGTGTTAATTCGCAACTTTTACCTACATGGCTACTTGTTGTTACTTGAGGACTGGCTGGCAGATTTTATTTCATACACACACAGAACTTATTTCACACACCACCTATGCTAAGGTCTTGTGACTCATGATCGTGACATGACGTGACTCAATCATGATGAACTTCCCGGAATTGTATAATGTTCACGCCGAGATAATATCTATTGTGTTAAATTGGACAGGCTTCCTGTGAGGACAAAGATTCGAGTAGGACATCCTACAGAATATGATCACAAACAGAAGCATCATACTAGACCAAGGATCTTGAGTGATGTGACATGATAACTGGGTGTCCTCCAGTCCTGATTTGTGATGAAACCGAATATTTTTTTTAAAAAAAGTGTTGGATCAAAAAAAGTTAAAGTTGTATGATTCATGATCATGAAGATGAAGAACGTGATTTGTCTTGTGACTCGTGATCTTGACATGACAATGAGTACAACATTTGAAGTGAAATGTGCACCACACTGGTACTCTGAACACTACCTGAACATTCAAAGTCATCCTCCTCATGCCTGTAGTCAACCTCCGGTGTTAATTCACAGCTTTTACCTACATGGCTACTTGCTGTTACTTGAGGACTGGCAGGCAGATTTTATTTCAAACACACATACACAGAATTTCTTTCACACACCACCTATGCTAAGGGTGATGTTGCAGTCACTGCTGTTACCAATAAAGATTCAGGGACCTTGCCAGGCCCTAACCCTCTGTGACACAGTACATTTTCCCTTCAAGGATTTTTTCTCTTTTTACTTATTCCACGTGAAGTGACGGAATGACTGCCCACAGACCCAAAGATTATACCCCACTGACTTATGTGGCTCATACACCATAGTCAGAAACACCTCTGCCTAACTGTGTCTTTGTGGGCATTTTTTTAGATCACACAGTCACCAAGAAAATAAATACATTTCTTGCAGACAGTTAGTTTTTTCTAAATTTGTGGGTTGCTAACAAATTCATCTTGGATGCCGTCCTGTGGAGAATATGTTCCAAGTCCAACCTCAGCCTCAGTATGATTATCCACTATTTTTTTCTTCAGCATTTGAATTGTTGGATGGCCCAAGCATAACCTGAACAGCACTGGAAACATGAGATTGTGATTGTGAGTCATCGTCAGGATCAGAATCATGTTCAATTACTGTTTGGATTGGCATGGGGAATGTGACAGCAACCACACTCTGATTTAGATCTTTGGACTCCACAATATTTTGGCAACCTGTTAACTTGTCTCAGGTTGAACTTGGGGCAATACTCATGCCATCACCAACTTCACTACCACCACCAGCTGGGACAACAGCACCTCCAACCATCATTGAAGCAACTGATTGTGCTATGAAAAACACACAGTCAAAGAAATCCCTTTACTGCCATTATCTATGCCCTTATGCTGTGTACTACCACACACATGGCAAAGGCCACTCTGGCCACGGGCAGCAGTGCCATGGCCAGAAATATCTTCGCATGCATGTCTCTTTGTGGGCATTTTTGGGGATTACACAGAAAATTAACAACAAATTTAGATTTCTTAACTTTGGGGTGGATGGGAAGCCAAACAACAACTGTGGCTTACAAATGGAGACTGGGACTTAAACAGATGCAGATGCACAGATAGATGGAGATTGAGCACTCGAGATGCAGCTGTACAGGCACAACAACACCTTAACCAGTGGTCACAAATCTAAAACTTGACAAATACTACTTTCTTTTGTGGGGGGTTGGGTGCAGCTGCAGTACCAGTCCACTGCCTAGATAGAATGAAGCAGTAAAAATTACCACAGACGGATAAGAGATTCAGAGTGCTGCGATTACAGTGTGGTGCAATAAAATGTGTCTGACTTGACGACTCACACGCATTCACTAAATGTAATGAGTAGAAAATTTTACAGTTCATTACACTACAACCAAATCTTTTAAACTGACTGAAAAAAGGCACAGCACCACAGCAAACAGCAAAATATTATATAAGCTTACAACAAGTATTACCGTGTGCACATGAGCACACAAGTACTAACACACTGGCTACCCAACAACAGTTAGAAAGACTGCCTTTCTCACTGTGAATCTCCCTTCATGATAGATCCACTCCTCCCCCAAATCACACTTCTACAGTGTCTGTCAGTACACAGACTGAATGTTCTAAATTAACATTCAAAATGCACACAAAACAATGAACACTCAATGATATAAGGACAGGAAGGTTTCCTACAATCTGTGTACTAAATTTGGACCAAAATAATTGGGTCAAAAGTGATTTTTAAAGCTTTTTCAATGGTTTGATTCTCAGAGTTCTGTCTACAGCTTTCCACTACACACACTAAACAGAACTGAGGCTGCACAAGACAGTATAAAGCACAAGTGATCTGCCATCCCATGAATCAATGCAAAATTCACCTCACATAGCAATAAACAGGCAAAGCAAAGCGAATTCCATTCAAATCAATGGCACTTCACGTAAGATTAAGGGGAAGGCTGTAATACGAGGTGAACTATCGTGAAGTCCATTAAAACATGCACTTCACGTTCCTTATTATGAAGGCAGAGTAATTCAGTTTGTGTTGCAGGGCACCACATGGATTAAGGAACAAAACACAAGTCCTCTGTGTAGCGAAGCAGGGGCACTTCACCACCTCTAGTGAGAGGGACACTTAAGAGAGTGAATCGCTGTCATCTAATTAGCCCCTAGCTTGTTGGAGCAGGTCTGGGGGGAAATGGTGAGGGACTGTTCACCCACATCCAAGATAATACTGTTCATAACAGCCTTTTTGGGGGACTTCTGCAGAGATTCATGGTGTCAGACTTAGTCTAGCCAAACAAAGTTCCTGGGATAGAGGTGGTTTTGGAATATGAAGAAGTGGCCTTGACAGCAGAGGGGTGTTCCTGCAGACAGAGAGTAAAATGGATCACCTAGCTTTTGGTTACTGGTGCAGTCTGAGGGCACCATTGGGGACAAAATGGGATGTGAAGAAAGAACTGCAAAAATACATAGCCCAGATACTTGGTGGGTGGTGTTCTTTTATCATAAAAACTGAACCCATTTGATGGTATTTCAGTTCTGATATGTCCAAGACAGTGCCATGAAGGGGTTTGGGTTGAACTTGGCTGAGTTCAATGCCCACTCATTTCACATTGGGGCAGCCTTGAAAGCAAGGGCAGTAGGATTGACAGACACCCAACTAAAGGCATTGGGGAATAGAGGTCACAGGCCTCTAAACGGTATGTGCACCCACATTTGCTATAACTCTTTCAGTGTTTACCAACAGGTGGCAGATCCCAGACAAAGAATGTGTGAATTTGCATGCACTTATTCATCCATTGGGTAGCCAGAAGAGCCAGGTAGATGCTGGGAGGTGAAAACCTCTTCCTAGATTCATGATACCAGCAGGTACAGTGAACGGGTCACCAAGGATACAGGTGGAAAGACTTTTTGGCATGGTTCATCGCTGAGGCCCATTGCCAATGCCCTACCAGGATGTTGATTGTCCATTCATGGGGCAATGGCTTGAAGTTGGTGAAATCACTGGGTTTGATTTGCCAGATGAAAGATGGCCTTCTCTTTTTATGGGAATTTTTATGAGAATGTTAACCAGGCATAGCACTGATATGGTCACACATCATGCAGCAGCAGAAATGGCAGTATGCAAAGGACCCTACAGTGACTGAGAATGCTCACAGGGTAGGCAACATGTCAATGTACAGCTTTATTAGCTTGATAGGTGGCATGGTGCTGTGGCATGATAAATTGTGACCACACAAGGGATGTGGTGCATTTGTCTACAGAGGGGTTGGATGGGTTTATAGCAGATATACAGGGTATTTTGGAGAACTGTTAGTGTGACTTGCTCTTGAGGGGATGAACTAAGGTCTTCCTGTTGTGGCACAGTAGTCTAGCATGTAGTGTACAACATGAGTAATGGGGGAACCTGCCACTGACATAGATAGGTTAATCTCTTGGCTGGCAGGAGACCATGCCCCAACAATAGGGAGCCCTACGAGCTGGGGGTATAGCACCCTTGGGTTTTAGCCTGCATGCATGGTACTCTCTGACAGGAGCAGGGCACACAGCACACAGCTCGGCAGCCACCTCTTATACCTTAGAGGCTAGAGTTCCTCTAGAGGCCAGGCCCCTTATTAATAAATGGTGAGTCTACCTGGAGGGTCCACTGTGGGTATGTGGACAGACAGATGGAAGGCTTGGACCACATATACAGAGGTTTGGTGACACCACCAAGCTGTGCATGTCATGCTACTACCTATTGATGGTTGATTATAAATAACCACTTGGCTGTGGCCATTTCTTCCAAAATACTGTGTATATCTCCCTGGGTAAAGGCGTAAGGGACCTTACCAGACAGTAGATAATAGACTACTGATGAAGGGGCCACTTGAAATCTTCAGTCATTTGTTTGTGGGCCCTTCCCACAGTACTTGGCAGAAGGTTGGTAGGAGAGGGATATCAGAGTGGATGGGAGAAAGAGGAGGGTCAGGAGAGGAAGGTAGGGCCACCCACAGGACAGGAGAAAGTTGGACTGGAAGGGAGAAGTAACACAAGGCTATATAGTGTATGGGCTAGGACACCAAAGTCCAGCTCCTTTGTTCCTACCTTCAGGCAAATTTCTGATCCCCCCACCCTGAAAGCAGGGGAAAGAGGGCAAAGAGGACAAGCAGCAAGCCTGTTATCTCAGTGTGGAGGGTTGCTTCATGAGTCAAGGAGGTATTTTCATGATTTCTCACATGAGATTTTTTCCCAGTTTTTCATCTCCTCTAACAGAATAGTGTTATGGGAGTAATGTAGGTATGTCACAGTCATGTACTTTAAGTGGGGCTGTGTGATAGTCTCACAAGTTGAGCACAAAGGGGGCAACATGTGGAACCTGCAAATGCCTCAGATGGATTCCTCTCGAAGCTGGCAGCAGGCAAGGTCCCAATGACTGGGAGACCTATGGGCCAGTCAGAAGATAGGATTGTTGGGTTTTTGCCTGGTGTGTAGTGCCCATTGATGGAGAAGGACGCATGACACATAGCTCTGGAGCTACCCTTTATGTCTCAGAGGCAGTAGTCCCTCCAGATACCATGTCACTTTTTAATAAATATGGGTCCCCCCGGAAGGCCTTTTGTTTATTTATTTTATTATTTATTTATTTATTTATTGAAACATATTGGAATTAATACCTTTGAGTCAGAGACTCCTTTACAAAGGTTCCATGTCTTAGAATACAATACAAAGGCATGCAGTGTCAGACATTACAGTGCAAACAAAGGTGCGAGCAAATATCACAAGTTACAACTGGTACAGAGTATAGTACATACAGGCAAATGTGGTACAGGATATTTACAACAGTCAGAAGCAATGCAGTACAGTGGCACAGGAAGCATATACAATGTACAGTAGTTACTGGGTGATATAAAATACAGCAGTTGTTATAGAGAAGTATTTACGACAGACATGCGCAAACAGCGCTATCCAGTGAGTGACAGTTAGTTTGTGGCCTGGGTCAGAAACAGAGGCCAGGTACAAGTACTCTGTAGGCAGAACCAAAAGGGTTCCATTGTCATATCACAGTAGAGGCTGTGGGGGGGGGGTCAGGTGCAGTCACAGGCTGAGAGATGTGGTTACAGAGAAGGGATTTATACAGTCCCAGTGTAGGTGCTGTGAGAATTGGCTTGGGAAGTGAGTTCAGCCAAAGGGGAGCACGGTACCTGAAAGTTCTTTGATCCATGCAGGTTTTACATAGCGGGAACTGGTAGGACATTTTCTCTGAGTGACGGGTTCATCTGTGTTATTAGGTGGGGGAAGCAGTGCCACAAGGGCAGTGGGCGTGAGGCCGGCTGTGATTTTCTTGGCAAGGAGACAGGTCTGGTACTTTAGGTGATCAGCAAAGTTTAGCCAGTTTGTACTGGCATAGAGTGTGTAGGGGTGCGTAAGCCAGTCACAGCCAGTAGCTAGCCTGCAGGCTTTATTCAGGGCAACCTTAGTTTTGTTGAGGAATGTGTTGTCAGCAGCACCATAAATAATGATCCCATAATCTATGAGAGACAAGACAGAGGAGGAGATGGCTAGTTGTAGGCCTTCAGGGGGGGAGACAGTGCTTGCAATGGTGGAGTAGACCGATACGCACATTGACAGCTGTACTAAGTTGACGGATATGCTCGTGGTAGGTGAGGCCAGAGTCTAGGGTAATACCTAGGTATTTAAAAGTAGAAACTTGTTCCAGGGTTTCATTACGGGAGTTATGGATGAGCAGGGAGTGGTCGGTGAATGTGTTTTGGGCATGGGAAAACAGCATAGACTTTATTTTTTTATAGTTTAGGACAAGCCTATGATCAGCAAACCAGGATTTGGACTCACTAAACGACCTTTGGAGGGTAGATTGGAGGGTGGCAGTGTTGGTGTGGGTGCTGTATAACACCGCATCATCTGCGTATAAGAGGAGATTCCCTGAGCAGGCCTTGGGCAGGGGGTTTAGGAAGAGAGTAAATAGCAAGGGACCAAGGATTGACCCCTGTGGGACCCCAGATGTAACTTGGAGGGGAGACAACTGGGTTTGTGCTAGTCTGACTCTCTGGGTTCTGCCAAATAGATAGTTTGAGAACCAGGGTGCGGCATCCTGTGAGAAACCTATTTGGGTTAGTGAGGCAAGAAGAAGTGAGTGATGAATGGTGTCAAATGCTTTGGAGAGATCTATATAGACAGCATCAGCCATCTGACCTGTGTCAAGGGTCGCATGAATGGTGCTGGTATATTCCAAGAGCGCGGTTGTGGTGCTGTGGCTCTTACGGAAGCTGTGTTGCTCAGAGCAGAGAAGGTTGTGTTGGGTAAGATAGTCTGTGACTTGGGTGGTGACTATCTTTTCAAGGACCTTAGAGAAAGGGGGTAGAATTGAAATGGGTCGATAATTTCCAGGAGTGACACGGTCACCACTCTTCAGGATGGGAGTGATAAGGGCAATTTTCCATATGGATGGGAATTGACCTAGGGCAAGGGTGTGGTTCAATAGGGCAGTGAGGGGGTTAAGTACTTCTGAGAGGGTCAACCTTAGCAGTTTGAGATCAAGGGAGTCGTTACTGAACCTGGATTTGCTGAGTGCCCTAAGCAGAAGAGGGGCAGCATCACACTGGGAGATAACTTTGAAATGAAAAGGGGGCACTTGGGCAGGTGCAGGGGTGGTATTGGGGGTAGGTGCAAATCAATTGGCAGGGAGTATGCTGCTGAGGTCTGAGAACGAGAAATTCAGTGCATTTGCTATTATTTTGGGGTCCATAGAGATACCACTATTGACAGACATGAGGGGGCAGTAGAGGTTTTTCCACTGAGTTCTTTAAGGGAGTCCCAGAATTTGTGTCCCGTACCCCAGGAGGCAGTGAGGGCAGCTCTATAATACTCAGCCTTTGCTTCTCGGACCTTTCAGGTGCAGCGGTTCCTAATCTCACGGTAGCGTTGCCTATCTGCGGGCCTTCCCATCTCCCGTGCTATGTGCCAGAGGTTGTCATGGTCATGCATTAGGTCCAGCAGGGATTGCGACATCCAGCAGGTGTCAGCTCCTTTAATGACCCATTTGCAGTAGGGTGCAAAGAGGTCACAGGCAGCATTGAAAGAGTTGACAAAGTACTCCAGAGCCGAGTCAATATCAGGCGAGGCAGCAATGGGTGACCAGTCCCATCAAATGAGGTGGTGTTTCAGGGGCTGTAGTTTGCCCTGCCTGAGGTGTTGCTGTAGGATAACTTTTGGGGGGGACTTTTTAGCCAAATAAGACCAGCAACAGAGTACTGGCAAGTGGTCACTCAATGCGTCGGATAGCACTGAGACCTGGGTGAATTTGTGGGGGCGATTTATAAGAATCAGATCAATGAGAGTTGAGGTACCAGTTCTTGGGTTGAAACGTGTGGTAGAGGGCACAATTTGTGAAAGATTGAGGGCAGCCGCAGCATCCCTGTGTGGAGCGGCAGTGTCTGCAAGCCAATTGATATTAAAATCATCAGGTGCAATGATTTCTGCCTTGTCTGGTTGTTGCTGGAGGTGGGTCAGAACTGATTGAAAAGCACTTTGATGGTAGATGGATGGAACAGTGGAAGAATCAGACTGCATATAAAGAGGCTTGATAACACTACCAAGCTGTGCATATCATACTATTACATGTTGTTGGTTGTTTATAAATAAATGTTTATAAATAAACATAAGGCGGAGTTCATTTGTTCCAAAAGGCTCTGTATGCCACTTCTTTTCAGGTAAAGGGGATAAGGGACCTACCCAGACAATGGCGAATCCCACCAGTGGAATTCTGGGGGCATGGCATTTCTACTTCCAAAATGCTTTTTAGAATTTTTTCATCAATTCTGTGAAACTCTAAAAGTGGTTTCATTTAAACCATGAATTAGTTTTCAGTAGTTTGTGGAAAACTGATCCATGGTTTATGCAAACCACGGTACACTAATCTTGAGTTTCTGTAAACAATGAATTATTAATCAGTGGTTTGAAAACAGCAAGCCACTTTCATGATCTTAGAACTAGTAGGATGCAAACGCTCTGTTATCTTCTTGTGAAAATGCCAGGACTGAATTTAGGACATAGAGGAGTACATTGGCCATGGAAGAATGGATTTAGTGAACTTGAACAAGATACTGAGGCATTAAGGTATAACCAACGTGATAGTGATAGTTTAATAAAAGTTATAATGGAATAGATTGCAATGGAATACATGTAATGTAATGTAACAATTTCCTAGGTAACTTTTTATGTTTGCTTGCATGCATGCGCAAGAAACATGTTGTGTCAGCTTGCTTCAGTAGCGAGTTATGGAGGTGCAGCAGTGTTGTTACCAATGTCAGCAGCCCATTTTGGAGCTGGTCTGTGTGGCACCAATAGAAAATCATGCTGTCCATGACAGCAGCACTGTAGCTTGCCACAACCTTGAAAGAAACTGGTTGCTGCAATCAGGGAGCACCCCATCATTAAACCATCAGCTGTGTTTGTGGGGCAGTCCCTGACTGCAGCAGCCAAGTACAGCTGCATTGTCTGGTGTCCCATTTCTAAGAAACATTGTGGCGGCTTCTCCATTGGCCTCTCACAGTCTCCACGAAGCTAATGGACAGCTGCCACCTCTCCTAGTCCATGTTAAAGCTGATAGGGGTGCCTAATCCCCTGTTGGCATGCCCCCTTCCCAGTTTATTTGCCAATGGGGTAGCCCAGTCCCCATCGGCATGATGCTCCCCCTCATTTGTTGTGTGCTGAGGGGGTACCCAATCCCCCTCAGCTCACGCACACCCCCCAAGCACACTGTATGGCCGACAGGGGTACAATCCCTGTTGGCTCCAGTCCCCCCCAAAAAACACCCTGGTAGCATGCTGGGAGCCCACCCCAGCATACTCATGTGCCCCCCCAGCATACTGTATGGCCGATGGGGTGCCCACCCCAGTGAGCCAAAAGCTTCCCACTGCATTTTTTTTCAATTCCTGTTAAAAAAAAAGGTCCCTTGTTGAGTCCCTTGCCCTTCCCCCAACCCACACACCCTCTGCGCACCCCACCTCACCCCATACTTATCTCTGGAGCCCTGCACAGTGATCTTTGGTGGACCGGGAACATGTCTGCATCCTTCAAAGCCGACCGCAAACTGAAGAAATGCCGGTAAGCTGCATAATGGTTTTTTTTCAACTTTTGTGCATATCTCGGCCATTTTTTCGACTTTTGGCACCAAATTTTTAACATGGGGTTCTTGGGATCCCTCCTCATGAATTCAGTCACTGTCATGGCGTTATTAATGAAACAACAGTGTCACTGTTCATGAGATGGGCTCTCAAAAAACCTATTTTTCAAATTTGGTGAAAAAATTCCAAAAAAATGACTGAGTTACAAGCGTGCATTTTGCAGTTTCCATGCACACTTGTAACTTTATGAATCTGTAATATTTTCACTCCAGATTTTCAACATTGACATTTTTTCACACCTCCTTATGAACAGTACAGCTGTCAATTTTCACATCTTGGCCAAAATGTGTTTTCGTACTTCTGGCGCAGAATAGCATGGTTGCTGTGGGAAATCAGTGTTCAGGACAGATTAAGAAAATCACAGTGATACTGTTCATGAGCAGAAGTCCTAAAATGCTTATGTTGAAAATTTGCTGACAAATGTCCATAAAATGATTATATTACGAGTCTGCATTGCAGTTTCCATGCACACTCGTAACTTTACAAATTTGTAATATTCCCACTCAAAATTTTCAACATTGCCCATTTTGCACACCTCTTTATGAACAGTACAGCTGTCATTTTTTGCACCCTGCCCAAAAAGTGTTTTTGCGCTTGTGGCACAGAATAATAAATAAATAAAAACTTTATATCGTGCCTTTCTAAAATCAAAAATGGTGCAGTCGCTGTGCAAATTCAAGCTTTGGAACAGATTAATGAAATCTCAGTGCCACTGTTCATGAGGGGAGGTCCCAAAAAGCTTATGTTGAAAATTTTGAATGTAAATACCAACAAACATCTGGGGCATTAGGGTTTCCGATTGTTAAAGGCCCACCCTGTACAGACTGACAGGCATCGGGGGAGGGTGGCTTGGGGTTCTCGGCCGTAATGCTCATGCCATTCCACCCCCACCCTGCAGCCACTGACCGGCATTGAGGTGTGCCTTGGGGTCTTTGGCCCTAATGTTTACCCCATTCTCCTATACTGTGCCCATCTCACATTATTTCCTTATGGAATGGATTGAGCGTAAGAGCTGAAGACCCCAAGGCACCCTGTGACACCTGTCACTGTTGGCAGGGTGGGGTGAGGTGGAATGGCATGAGTGTTATGGTTGACCCAAAGGCACACCCCAATGCCTGTCAGTCTCTACAGGGTAGGGGTGGGGTTGGCATTAGTTCACTACTTTGCTGATAGTCCTACTATGCATCTCTCTAACTCCTGCACTACCAATGCCAATACCAGCAAGCAAACATTCGGCATTGACAAATGCTTGTTTTTGTTTTGTTTTTGTTTTTAGTTGCATATGTAATTCTGCCTGCTGGAAGGAGGCAAGGTTCTTACCCACTGCACACTGAAGTTCTTATCAGTGGCTCACACTGTCTGGGGCCTGGTTTTAAATTTATGACTTCAATGATGTCCAGTTTGAACCTCTAAAATGTGGCTGAGCACTAGAAGTGGCATTGTTGTCCAAAGGCTGCTAGCTAATACAAACATTCCTGTAAAAGGGTTTCATAGTAATTAGCTCACACACTGGTATAAGCTGGTTCTCATAATGGAGGCTCAAGACAAAATATTTTGAATCTGTGATGTCAGAGTGATATACTGGATGATGTGCTCTGGGGGATGGTAACCAGAGGATTTTAGGTCCAACAAGGCCTCACACAGTCACTCAGGCATGGGACTGTGAACAAACTGCCATCTAAAGGTTCGTGCCTGCCTTGACTCAGAGTGTCTTGTGGTAAGCTAATCTACCTTGTGGAGTGGGGGGAGAGATTTTTTTTCTATATGAAACCTTACATATGAAAGCAAGTTTCTTTTCATCTCTGTTGAATTACTGTCCCTATTGTTTTATTGTAGTATCCTGTAGAATGAGTGTAATTATCTTGAAATATTAAAAAACAAAAATATTGGGTCTTGTTCTATAAGCACCCCTACGCATGTCACAAGTTACGACACATAAGGGGTGCAGTTGTGCCAAGGACCCTGTGCCCAATTCTGTAAGGGGCAGGGTCCCCCACGGCTAAGTCCTGTGACTTGCAACATTCTCACAGGTACACCAAATGAAGGGCATACCTGAGGGGCATGTCACAAGCCACATCCACAGTCCTGTAAGGTGCAAGAGCCCCCCAGCTCCAGTCCCCAAGCCTGAAAATCCCCACAGGGCTACTGGACTCCCCGACCCCAGTCTCCCAATGTGTAAATATATAGCCTCTCATCCCCCAATGTGTAGACTAAAAAGCCCCTCAGGGCTATTGGACCCCCCCAAGTCCCGATCCCCATAATAGTAGTAGCCCCCCCAAGCCCCAAGCCCCGGTCTCCAACCCCACATCCTGGCACTTTTGCAAACTGTACTATAATGAAAAACAAATCCAATTATCCCTGGTAGTCTAGTGGCTCCCCACCTGGTAGTGCCAGACCACTCAGAGTCTCCCCCACTCATCAAGGAATATAAAGCCTACTTTCCTCATTACCACAGTTAGCCACTGACTGAGCTACGTCTTGAGCACGTACTGTATATTGTATGCACTCAATGATGAATGACAGTTCATTCATTAGCGTGTACTATATACAGTACATTCTCAAATGGAGCTCAGTCAGTGACTGGCCATGGTGGTGAAAGGTGGGCTGTGCCAGTCACCAGCTGGGTGGGGGGGTGCAGAGTGGTCTGGCACTGCCGTGTGGGGGGGCCACTAGACTACCAGGGATTATGGGTTAGGGTTTTGTATTTATATTTCCAGTTCTATTTCTACAGGATGTGCCACTTGTGGGTGGCTGGCATAAAGGATCAGGGCTTGAGGGGGCCGTGAGTAGCCCTACAGGGCTATTTTACATGTTTTGGGGGTTGGGGCATACAGCAGCCCTGTGGGACCATTGTACAAGTACTGGGGGTCAAGGGTATGCTGCAGCCCTGTGGGGCTTTTTGGTATTGGGGGGGCATGCATAGCCCTACAGGGCATTACCCTATTGTTTCTGGATCAGGGCATGGGGGGACAGAATTAGCCCTGCGTGGCTTTTGTGTTTTGGGGTCAGGGCAGTGTTGGGAAGAGGGTGGCATACCATTAGGGGGATGAGTGGGCTGCACATGCAGGCAATCTCCTGGGGTTTATGTACTGTTATGCCAGCAATATGCCGGTGTAACTTATGTTGGTGGTTTTCCCCTTGGGGTTGTTGGAGAATAGCGCCCTGGGGGACTTTGTTGCTGCCTTCCAGAATAGCGTGCAACTTCTGCCATAAACCACCTAGCACCATGTTGCAGGAAGTTTAAGGTGTAACTGGTGGTGTAAGTCCACTTTGGCACAAGCAGCCTGTGGCATGTTGCAGGGTGCTTTGCAGAATACTGTATGTCGCAACTGCTGGTGTAACTTGCTACTTGTATCATTTTGTTTGGTGCAAGTCAAGTTATACCAGAAGTACCCTTTTGAGAATCAGGCCCATTATTTTTAAGTGTTTCATGTTTCTGTGACTGAATCCTCTGAGGTACAGCTAACCAATTTTTAACTGATAACTATTTCCACCAATGAGGAGAAGGCTGCAGTAACCATTTATTGTGTCTAAACAAAGGTATTCTAAGCTGTGACAGAGAGGGGTGGGTTGTGTGACCTACAGCAAGGAGTGCTTTATTGCCTAAGCAGTGGCTCTGAAGGGATGAAAACCTGGGGATTCCCCAACAGAGTGTCTAAGCTGAGTGGTGGCAGCTGCTGAGGTATTGAGAAAGCTGGTAACAGATACAGGCTGAGTCAGGGAAGGACTGGTCTGTCACATAAGCACATAAACTAGACGAGCTTGGTATTCTGGTTTGTGATATGAGCACTCTCACAAGGGAAGAGAGGAGAACTAGTATTAGAGAGAGAAAAGGCAAGACTGCTCCACTGTGAAGGAGTGTGCTTGGCAAACAAGACCAATCTCGAAAGCAATACCAGCATCACTCAAAACTGAGGCAAAAAGGCTCGATTCCAAAAAACAAATAGATAAAAACATACCAGCTCAGCAGTGTTGCTAAAGATAATAAACTCTACCCAGAGCCGATAGGGCTGTGAAGAGCTACCATATGACCAAAGGCGTTTTGTTGTTGGTTCCATAAAGTACTGTTTAGTCACAATTATCAAAAACTCTCATGCTGGTAACTCAGTCCTCCTAAATTTATTTAGTCAGAGTTCATGGTGGTGGTGGTGGTGTGTGTGTGTGCGTGCATGCGTGTCTGTGTGTGTGTGTGTGTGTGTGTGCATGCACGCGTGCGCACATGTGGCCACAGGGATGCCAGAAGATTGTAAAAGGTTAGGGTACCCAAGGTAAAAAGTGCACCTGTTGCCTTATAAAGGGCACTTTTTCCAAACCAGGTTTTTATATACAGTAAATCCACATTTATGACGACAATAGTAATTTTAAAAATACCTTTATACCATACCAGAATATTTAATATGTAATATTAAGGGTTCAGCTCATGTATAACAGTTTCAACTTGTTTTTCAAAGTTAAAAAAGTGAGCCACAAAAATACATTATCCTATTAGCAATAAAATTGTATGATGTTGTTTATGTCTCGATGAACCTAAGAATTCTAAATTAGAACACAGATGCATTGTACCAACAATGTAAGTTCTTGACAAGAGCATTCTGTTCTAAAATGATCAATGCCAGCAGTGTGTGTGAATCAGAAACACTCACTGAATTTACCAAAAGGCCTGTTAAGATTAAGCAGTAACAAAATAAGAACTGGTATTTAAAAAAAATAACATCTACTTCTACAAAAATGCATGTTTGCTGATTCAAGGCAGTTCTCCTTTGAGATATTAACAGCACAGACTAAATTGTTCACTATTTGTATGGTTGGCAGTATAGCCTAGTGGTTAGAGTAATGAGTTGTAAATGAGCTTTGTACATCCAGCATTCAGACATGGGTTTGATTCCCACAACCTCCACTTGCATACTGTGTTACACTGAGCAAATCACTTAACCTCCTCAGTGCTGCTGGGTAGCCCCAGAAAATAGGCATCTGTGCCTAGTGGACCATACCTGGTTACCTAAGAATAAAAAAATAAAAATAAATGCTTATATTCTTTTATCTTTAAAAGGACACAGTTTAAATATTAAAGGCTGGTGTCCGCTGCTTACAGCCTTAAATCAGGAACATACATAAATACTGCTGCCTTAAGCAACAAACCCAAAAAAGAAACCCACCGTGAGAAATGCAAGTCTTTTAGAAGGGACTCCATTTCAAATGAGCTTGAATCAATGAACTGACAGGCCAGTGAAGAACTACCAAATGACCAGTTATTTTCTTACATATGTGTGTGTGTGTGTGTGTGTGTGTGTGTGTGTGTGTGTGCTTGCATACAAACTGTCCTGCCCATAGGAACAGGACAGTATACAGTTTCAGATATGAAGTCTGTATTCTGACACTACAGTTTAACTTTTGCTATGAGGACATTTCACAAGATAATGAGTTAACCCCTAGGTTGCTGAAAGAAATAGGATAACTATTAGACTGAGCTGGACAGATGATATAAACAGTAGTTTAAACAGTTTTTTTGCTAATATCCTGAGAAGTTCTGAGGTACAGTACAGTAGCATCCCCCCTCCCTTCAGATGCCTTTAACATAGAGCAACAAATAGCAAAAATCAGAGGGGGAGTGCACTTTTTTTGCAGCTGTGGAGGCAGAAGAATGCATGCAAAAGTCTAAAATGGAAGTTCTAAGATCAGCCATTTTTTAGAGCTATAGTCTGATCAAAGACAGAAGAGCTGTAGTCTCCTCCCACAGCCCTAAAAATGGGCTGTATAGGCAGAGAGCTAGTATTACCCTGACTGTGCTTGAATTTGTACATGACAAAAATATGGTTCATCAAACAAAATACATCAAAAAACCCTCTCACAAGCTCCCCTAAATAGCTAAAATATGGGTCCAATGTAATAATGGTGTACAATTAAATAATAGATTTGAGCCATTAATGGAAAGGGAGCAATAGTGACTTAGGGGAGAAAATCCATGAATATAGCGCATACAGTATTGGAGATACCCCTTTAGCAGTATTGAATATATATGAATCTTATATGGGGGGGGGGGATACTGCCATGGTATAATACAGGTATCCATAAGAAATTCGCAGATGAGCATTGTATTCAATTTATGAGACAAAATCTTGTTATATTGCTACAAGAAACATAAGCCACTATTGACATCTGTATTGAAGGGTACAGCTGCATTTATAGTAATACAGTAACAAAGAACTCATTATGTCAACCAGTAGGGGGACTGACAATTTTTTTGAAGTGCATTAAGATGTTTTGTTTAAAGAAATTGTTGTATTCCACCACCAATTTCAGATTTTTTTTAGCAGGATAAATGGGATACAGCATGTTAGAAAATGAGCTAAACAATGTAAGTAGAAAGTTTCCAGATGTTGAGTAATACTAATGGGGGATCTTAAAGTATGTATTTGTAATAGAGGAGTAAATACAAATGAATGGCAAACGGCAATCTATGGATAAATTGTCAATAGGAGTGGCAAAAGACTCCACACTTTCCTGGCGGTTACTGGCCTATGTGGTTTGACTGGGCTGTTAGAAGGAGATATCCCTGCCATCATAAATATTCTTTTTGCAAGTAGCATAAGCACAGTTGGTTATTTTACTTGCTTTTATTGGGAAATATTCAAATTTGAAGCTATAATAGAAACCATAAGAGGAGGAAGTGATCATGTCCCTATTCAATTAAAAATGACTAAAAGAACTAATAGTAAAACCCATTCATAAGATCAGTGTAATTTACCAGAAACAGAAATTAGAAATGGAAGGAAGGGATTCCATAATGAAGAGCTCCAAGAGCAAATAGTTGAAACTATACAAAGCCCTATGGTTGCTGGTCTAACTAATCAGCTGGTGGAGGAAACTACTGGAGAGACTCTTTACCAGAAGGTTGAGGAATTTTTTGATAACATTTTTGCCACGGTTGTATAGGAAAAACTCTGTTAACAGAAATAAAACATGGTTCAATGCTTTCTGTATGAAATACAACATGGAATTAATGAAGGTGGTAGGACCAGTTAAAAACCCCAAACTAGAAATAACTACTCCTATTAAAATAGCATCCAAAAATGATGCAATTTGCTATTGACTTTGATGAGGACTGAATATTGTAATGATCAGTGGAAGGAAATACCTGAAGCTATAGAAACTCAAAATGTCAAAACATTCTGGATGTTGATTTCCAAAAGTACAATAAATTATGCATCAAACATTCTGGATAATATCTTCTCCCAAAATTAGATTAATTAGAAAATGACCATTTTTACAGGTAAAATGAAAATTATGATTATGCAATATTAATACTAGTTTCAGTTAAAAGAATGTTTAGATACTGTATACTGACCCCTTGAAGTTGATGAAGCAATTAAACAAATTAAAGGCTCTGGGACTAGAATTCCACTGTATGTTTATAAAATAGAAATCCAAAGGTGGAGTAACCCCTAGATCATATTATTAAACAAATTCTTTGAACATGACACATTTCCAAGAAAGTAGAAAAGGAATATTATTGTCCATATCTTAAAAAAGGGAATCCAGCCTGCCCAGAAAACTACTGACCTATTAGTTTAGTTGATTGTTTGTGTAGATTTCCAGTAGGATAATCAAAGAAAGAGTGAATAAGTGGGTGAAAGTAGCAGTATTCTAAATCTTGATCAAGCAGGGTTCAGAAAGTCTTATTCAACCATTGAAAAATGCTTTGTCCTGTGACAGCTTTTGGAAACATAGTACTACTGAAATAAATCCTTCTTTTCACAGTCTTTATTGTTCTCAAAGGAACAATTGGATACATTTCTAGACTTCTTCTATAGAAAAAATTTGAAGCTATACATATTAATCATCCCATATTTAAAAGAGTTATAACTTTATATTCAGAGAACTGGTAAGTAGTTAGGTATGACCTACATGGAAATATCTCAGAACAGTTTACATCCAATAGAGGATAAAACAGGGATGCTTTTTGGCTCCTCTTTTTCATAATTTGTTTATCAATGACTTACCTATAAAACTACTTGGTATAAATGGTCATTTCCAGTATGTAAAGGGTTCACCAGTACCGGCACTAATGTACACCAATGATCTGATCTTAATTTCTATATCCTCCAATGGTCTTAAATGGAAATTGGCTTGGCAGAAAAGTTGTTGCACAAAAAATAAATTAAAAAGAAAAGTAACATCTTAACTTATGGCAAGAAGACAGCAACAACAAAAAAAAACTTGGAAAGTTAAGGGTGAATGTCTTGAAGTAGTAAAACCTTATTGCACTTTGGTCAACATTTTTCAAACAATAAATGGGCCATCCATCAAAATTATATAAAAACAAGGCTGATCCAGATTAAAAATGGATTGATTTTTGGGAGGGGGCAGAGCAAGATTATAATAGTCAGAGAGTAGGGGCTGTGAGGGAGAGAACCCTTCCCTGATAGCCTTCTGTGCCTTAGAGACTCTCCTGAAGCTTAAAAACTGCTTCATTGACTGGTTACCAGTGAAAAAACTCTGACTGAAACATATTAAATGAGCTCAAATCTAAAACAGTTCATGAAATCAGAGCATTCTTCCCAAGGGCATCAGTTAGGAGAAAAAAAAAATGAAAAATTGGATGATGACTATAATACCACAAGGCAAGTGGCTAAAGCAAACAAACAAACAAACAAAAAGTCTTATACGAATAAGAAGCTTGCCACGACAAAACAGAGGGAAAGAAATCATGAACTATTGCTACTGTAGCAAACACTGCTCCATACTTGAAACAGAGCCTATTATCTCAAGAGAGGGTTAGGACATCTCCCATGATCTCTCAAGAACACAGCATGCCTCACTACAGCACAGACAGATATTTTACAGGTAAGCAATATCAGTGCTGAGAGTGAAAATCAGATATTTTTTCAAAAATAAGTGCAAATACTGACCATTGTACAGACACTGAAACTACTCCACATAGTATAATGTCAGCGATCTCAAAAAACTCTCAAAATCCTGGTTCAGCCTGAAAGAAAGAAACAGCTGACAATGATGCACCTAACCAGTATAGTGTGACACTTTCAAAGAGATGGTAGCAATACTTGTTGCCTATGGAAAAAGAACCTCTGATAAACAAGCTTTCAGGTAAGTCATCAGGTTTAAAAAGCTCAATTGAAGGAGATGAATTAATTTTTGAAAGTACAAGGAAAAAAGTTACTGATGCTAACAGTCCTAATACCTCAACTCAAAGATTGGACAATGACATTTTTTTTTTTTTGTCGATTCTTTTTCCCTCCGGTCATGGATTAGGGGAACTCTCTCAGGCATCCATCCCTGTGCCTACCCGCCTGAAATCCGCTATGGTCTGTTGCCCTCTCTCTCTCCCCCCCACTGCCAGCACCCCTGGTTTAACCCGCCCGGGGAGGGTATCCCGACTCCTACCTGGGCTCCTTAGAAAGGCAGACTCTGGCAAGTGACGGGGCCTGAGGTGGAGGAGATATGAGGCTCAGCTGAGACAGATCCAGCACTGGGCATGAAGGGAAAGTGCTGTCACCTATTGCAATAATCCTGGTTTTTCCATTTTCTAACCAAGTTACGTCCCCCCCATGTGGGACATGCAATGCCACCCAGCCCATAATGTGAGCGCTCCCACCCACGTTTGGAGGACAGCCACCCAATGTCATCCCCCTTATTGTACAGCCAGAGTGCCTAGCAGTGCCACCGGTCTCCACCAGGGGCTGCTGCTGCTGCACTGGGCCATCCCTGGATCCCTCCCTGAGAGAGGAGAGCAGTCCATCAGATGCTCAAGCCTCTCTCCCCTGCCGACCCCCAGTGGTCCGGGCTCATTCCCAAACTCGGGTTGCTGGCATGGCGCGAGGTGTGGCATCCAGCGCCTCAACCCTCAACACCGCTGGGCTGGCCTAATGACAAATTGTTAAGCAGTATATTATTAGAAATGCAGTCTGGCTTTGTAAGTATGGAAGAAAAAGGTTTAAATCTACAGTCAGGCTCACAGAAGTCATGTTGGACATTAAGCTGATAAATTGTAAAGTAACTGTGTTTGAGAAAACATTATTTGAGGTAGAGGATCCTCAGTGAGCAAATGGGAAGAATATTCCCTGAATATAAAATTTGAAATTGATAGGGCCCACTGCTCTCCTGCTGAACACAACCCACAATTCGAACATGCCTGGATAATTTATGTCAGATATCTACAGTACATTTTAAGGAATGTCAATTAGTGTTTAAGGAATTAAGAAAGTCTCCAATTTCAATTAAAAATCATCAGACCCTGGTATTCTCACATTTAGCCCAGGACATACACGAAAACAAGAAACATTTTTCTATTATCTCAAGCAAGGATTAGGACATCTTCTATGATATCTCGAGAACACAGCAGGCCTCACTACAGCAAGGCAGATATTTAGCTGGTAAGCACTCTCAGTGCTGAGAGTGATAATTAGTTATTTTTCCAAAACAATTAACTGCAATATTGATCATTGTGCAGACCCTGAAACAACTCCAGATAGTATGTCAGCAATCTCACAAAACTCACTAAATCCTGGTTCAGCCCAAAGAAGAAAACAGCTGACAATGATGCATCTGACCAGAAAAGAGGGGAAACCCTGCAGCATATAGTGTGACTCTTTCAAAGAGAGGGTAGCAACATTTCCTACCTATGGAGAAAGCACCTTTAATAAACAAGCTTGCAAGTATGTCATCAGGTTTAAAAAGCTCAAGTGAAGGATTTGAGTCAATGTTTGAAAATATGGGAAAAGTTACTAATGCTAAGAGGCCTAATACCTCCACTCAAAAACTGGGCAATGACAAACTGTTAAGCACTATATTATCAGAAATGCAGTCTGGCTTTGCAAGTATGGAAGAAAAAGTTTTAAATCTACGGTCAGGGCTCACAGAGGTCATGTTGGAAATTAAGTTGATAAATAGTAAGGTAAATGAGTTTGAGCTAACATTATTTGAGGTGGAGGATCTTCAATGAACAAATGGAAAGATGTTCCTGAAGATAAAATTGAAATTGAAATTGATAGGGTCCACTACTCTCTCAGTGAACACAACCCACAATTCAAACACTCATGGATAATTTAGGTCAGATTTCTATATTTTAAGGAATGACAACTCATGTTTGAGGAACTAAGAAAGTCTCTGATTTTATTTTAAAATCATCAGATCTCTGTATTCTCACATTTAGTCCTGAACATACACACACACACAAAAACCACCCCTGCCAAATGCTTTAAAATTTAATGATGCAGGAAGGGTAAATACATTGGTAACAGTCCATGAAGCCAAGGAATTTATCATTAAAGTCATTGGGCTAAAAATACCAGAATCACATGGTAACGGGGGTACTTTAACCTCAAATGAAGGCGGGTCTGAGGCACCTTCTTGTACCACTGATCGTTCAAAAGATGGAGCCAAGTTAAACTCATCCACAATGAAGACTGAAACAGTGAAGACTAGGATTACTAGGATTACTAGGAAGGATAGGACAAAAGGGAGCATAATGCTCTTATATATTGTTCCCCGCACCATAAGGGCATCATCAGACTGTAATACCATACATATAATACTGACTATCTAAAAGATGTTTAAACCAAATAAACTCATCTACTTCCACTATAAATCATGGGAGCCTATTCCAGGCCTTAGAACTCCTAATTGTAAAGAAATTATCTATTTTCTTAGTATTAGCCCTATGTATGACCAATTTACTTCCATGTGATCTGAGATTATTTTGAGTATTATTAATCCCTAGGTCACTCTGAATCATTAAATCCGATGACTGTAATATTTTATATAAAAATAAAAGATCCCCTCTCTGTCTTCTTTTTTCAAGGGAAAACAGTCCAGTTTGTTTTAGTCCGAGATCATAGGGCAATCCTTTTAAATAAAGGATTAATTTGGTGACTGAACATTGCACCCCTTCAATGATTTTAATATCTTTCAAATGATAAGGGGACCAAAACGATGACCCAAAATCAAGTAAAAGCCTAATTTATGCCTTATGCAAGGGTATAATACACTGTTCTGACTTACAAATAAAAGATCTTTTGATCTTTTTTATAAGACCTCTTGCTTTGAAGGACACCTGATGACAGTGTTCTGTAAAAGTAAATTAATTATTTTCTGTGACCCCTAAGTCTTGTTCTGATGTTGCCATGCATATTAGCTCATTTCCTAGTATATATTTATAGTTTTGATTTTTCGATCCAAGATATAGGACAGCACATTTCTCAGCATTAAACTGCATCCTGTTTATTGTTGCCCATTCCATGAAATGATTTCAATCATTAACCAAATTTAAATGTTTGTTAAAGGTATCTACCTCCCCACCCAACTTCAAGTCATCAGAAAATTTAACCAACCTATTTTTAACATTTTGTTGAATGTCACTAATATAAAGGACCGGTCCCAAAACTGACCCCTGAGGAACCCCACTAGTGACCTCCTTCCTGTCAGATAAAAAGTTATTAAGTCGGACCATTTGAAGTCATTCATATAACCAGTTATTAATCCATCTTATTAGTGATTTACTGAAACCCAATGGATATAGTTTGCTAACCAAGTTAGCATGAGGTACCCTATCGAAATCTTTCGAAAAGTCTTATAAAATCACATCAGAAGCACATCTCCTATCCAAACTTTCACTTATGCATTCATAAATGAGAGCAGGTTTGTTGTGCAAGACCTCCCCTTTTGGAACCCATGCTGCATAGTATCCATGATGTTTAAAGTAATCTTCTCCTGTTCCAATACATTTTTAATATTTCCATTATTTTACAGGGGATAGAAGTTAAACTGATTTATCTGTAATTTTCCAGTTTATTCTGGAACCTTTCTTAAATATTGGAGTCACTATAGACTGTTTCCAATCCAGTGGTATAATCCCACTTTCCAGGGATTTATTAAAAATTATTGTCAGTGGAGTAGCAAGTATATGGGAACCAGATGAAAGTAATATAGGATGGATATTATCAGGATCCAGAGCTGTTGATGTGCAGACCTTCTGTAATTCTAATCTCACATCATCTTCTGAAAAAGAATATTTGTTTCTTATGACATCTGTGGAAACATCAGGATTATCTAATCTGGGACTGAAGACCGATGCAAAATAGTTACTAAAACTATTCACTATTTCAACAGGATCAGTAATGCTGTTATCATTAACAGTTACTTTATCTATAGTATTGGATGACAAATTTTTAGTATTAAGATAGGAATATAACAGCTTAACAAGACAAGAAAATAATGTGTCATAATGAACTTTTATGATGTACACAAACACAATGGGTCAAATTCTCAAAAGGATTTGGGACTAAGTTCCACACTGCAACTCCAGTTGCAGACTGAAATCACCACAGCTGTGGAGATTGAAATTCTCATTCACCACAGCTGCGGAAGATGTTACAGCTGGTCCCACTAGTCATAATATTTTTACATAGCTGTGGGGATTTCTATGGAAACTCCACCCACAAGCTGCCATAAAACATGGAGCCGGCCATAAACCAGCTCCACTTTTGAGAATACAGTAGTTGTGGGAGAAACTCTGGTTCTGCAAGTGGAAACCCACTTGTGCTGAGTTTCTCCCACAGCTGAGGGATTTTAAAGAGCTTTGAGAACCTGTCCCAATGTCTATGTGGAAGCTTCAGTGGAAATTTATCATATAGAAACATGTGGTAAAAAATATATAAGTAATTTAATATCTTAAGAAAAGACAACAAGAATCTAATGGATACTGGGAGCTATAAAGACACAAAAGTGGGGTATCTAAACAGGGGTTAAGCAGTGGATTAAGGTTTTTGGATATATAAGTTAATATTAACTAACTTCAACCTTAGGTGCATATGATTCCCTTATGGATACAAGACTATATAAATTTGATATCAAGTATTATAGTTTGGCAAAAGAGAGGATAGAAGATCAAAATAGTTTAATTTAATGGACACATAGATATATAAACAAGTAAGGGTAAATCTTAATTACTGTGACACAAATGAACACTTACAGAAGAAACATAGAAACAGAAGCTGTCGGCAGATGGGGACCATATGATCCATCAAGTCTGCCCTTGTTTTCCTACCCCCAACTTATCTACCTGCTTAATCATCCCACAATGCCTGTCTCATGCCCGCTTGAATTCCCCCACTGTCTTCGCCCCCACCACCCAGGCTATTCCACTGTTCAACACGCTCCGTGAAGAATAATTTTCTCATATTGCTCCTGAACCTACCTCCCTTGAGGCGAAGGTCATGCTTTCTTGTCCTGCTATAGTTTTTTACTTGAAAGAAGTTCAGCACCTGTAAATTGTTGTTGCCTTTAAGGTATTTAAATGTCTCTATCATGTCTCTCCAACTCCTGTGCTGCTTTAGGGAGAATAGACTGAGTTCATGAAGTCCAGCTTTATACGGTTTCTGGTACAAGCCAGGGTCTCTCCTGGGGGAACTAGAGTGATTCCTATGTATACTGTTTTTTCATCTCAGGATAAAATGAAAGGGTGTGAGAACAAGGGGTGTGTCATCTAAGTGAATCTGGTGGTGGGGAGGTTTGTTTAATGGCACCTATATTTCATTTACTTAACCACATGGGGGGCTGGGAGTAAGAAAATTAAAACAAGACATCAGTACATTTAGAAACATAGAAACATGGACTTTGATGGCAGATAAGGACCACTTGGCCCACCTAGTCTGCCCATTTACCTACCTACAGGATAAGCTGCAGATCCTAGTTAACCAACAGCTTATTTCTTCCTACCCCCACAAGAATTGCCTTATGTCTGTCCCATGCATTCTTGAATTCTCCCACAGTTTTAGACCCCACAACCTCCTCAGGAAGGCTGTTCCATGAGTCCACCACTCTCTCTGTGAAAAAAAACTTCCTCACATAGCCCCTGAGCTGTCCCCCCTCTATCTTCAAATTGTGTCCCCTTGTTCTTGCACATCTCTTTTTCTGAAAGATGCTACCCTCTTGGACTTTGTTGACTCCACTGAGGTACTTACAAGTTTCTATCATGTCCCCCCTCTCCCTTCTTTCTTCAAGGGTATGCATATTAAGCTCCTTTAGTCTCTCCTCGCATGGCTTCTCTTGCAGACCCTGCACCATTTTAGTTGCCCTCTTCTGGACTGCCTCCCTCCTGTCTATGTCCTTGTGGAGATGGGGTCTCCAGAACTGGACACAGTACTCCAGATGGGATCTCACCAACTGTCTGTACAGAGGGACAACAACTTCTTGTTTTCTGCTGGTGATGCCTCTCCCTATACATCCCGGTATCCCCCCAGCCCTCCCTACTGCCTTCTCACATTGCTTGCTAACCTTAAGGTCATCTGATATGATTATTCCCAGGTCCCTTTCCATTTTTGTTGTTGTTACTACCTCCCCCTACAGTTGTGTAATCTTTCCCTGGGTTTTTGTTTCCCAGGTGCGTTATTTTGCACTTCTTTACATTGAATCCAAGCTGCCTAACTTCTGACCATTCCTCCAACCTTGCCAAGTCCCTTCTCATCCTTTCCATTCCTCCTTGTGTATCAGTCCTGTTGCAGATATTTATGTCATCTGCAAAGAAGCATACTTTTCCTTCCAGTCCATCTGCAATGTCACTTATAAAGACATTAAAAAGGACTGGACCCAGTTCTGAACCCTGCGCTACCCCACTAGTAACCCCTCTTTCTTCAGAGTGGACTCCATTTACAATTACCTTCTGTGTCCTGTTATCCAGCCAATGTTTTACCCAGGCTACCACTCTGGGACCCACTCCCAGGCTGGTTAATTTGATTATTAATCTTTTGTGTGGGACTGTGTCAAATGCCTTGCTAAAGTCTAGGTAGGCCATGTCCACGGCCCCTCCCTGGTCTACTACTTTGGTCACCCAGTCAAAGAAATCAATTAGATTCATGTGACATGACCTTCCCGCTGTGAACAAATGCTGTTTTGGTTCCTGTGCCCCACTGGCCTCTAGGTACTCAACAATTCTTTCCTTCAGAAGTGATTCCATTGCTTTCCCTACCACAGAGGTCAAACTGACAGGTCTGTAGTTTCCTGCCTCTGTCTTGCTCCCACTTTTGTGAAGGGTAATCACATCTGCCTTCCTCCAGTCCTCAGGTACCACACCATCCTCTCATGATTTGTTAAAAAGGGTAGCCTTTGGTGTTACTAGTTCTCCCCTTAATTCTTTTAGAATTCTGGGGTGAATTCCATCAGGTCCCATTGCTTTGTCCACATTCAGTTTTAGGAGTTCTTTCAGAACCTTTTCTTCTGGGAAAGGATTGGGATCGACCCCCCTATCCAGAGTGCTTCTGTTAATTGGATTAGGCACCTCCCCCCTCCTCTTTTGTGAATACTGAGCAGAAGTATTTGTTCAGTATCCCTGCTTTTTCACTGTCCCTCTCTGCCCACCCACCATCCATTGTATTCAGCCTCACTATCCCTCCCTTTGTCTTTCTACGCTCCCTGATGTACCTATAAAAGGTTTTCATTATTTGTACTTTTTTAAAAAGTCTGTGACAACAATATATATACACAAAATCCTGGTTTTCAACATATTTTGATATTATCTAAATGGAACAAAATCACATGTGTATAGAAACATTCATGACCTGGAAAATCAATGCCTTGCACAATGTCAAAAAAAGAAAACAATAAACATATACACAAAGGCAATAAATATATTTTTCCTACTACTGCAAGAGAAAAACACTAACATCAAAGAGGCTGAGAAAATAATTAAAAGCTGGGGCATTGGCTTTCATTCATGTTACAATGCTAATTTAAGAGACAAAGCAATATTAATTGATTTTGAAAAAAGCAGAAATTATTAATGCAAAAATAGATAAAGACAGTACTTATGTTATAATACTAGGGAAGTTCAACCAGCAATTTTTAACAATTGCTTCAATATACGTCCCTAATAACAATAACACCAGCCTTTTTTCACAGTTTCCTCAACCATATTTTACAATGACTAATTTTAACAAAGTTCTAGATCTCTAGAATGATATAACATCCAAACCAAGAAAAAAGTCTACATCCATCAAACTAATGAAAATGAAAATGAATGACTTAAAAATTATGGAGTTATAAAGGTTTTTAAACTCTAATACAAAGGATTACTTTGTTATTCTCCTCACTTCTCAACCTACTCTAGAATTAACATATTTCATTCAATTACACAACTTATTGGAAATGTAATATAGCTTATTACCTAATTACATTTACAGATTATACCCCCTTCAACTAATATTATCATCTATGGACACCACAAGTAAAGCAAGAAAATGGAGGCATGATATTTTACTATTTAAGAATACCACTTGTAAAGATTTTGTTAAAACTGAAAGAAAACATATATTTTTTCAAAACAAATTTAGTACTGAATGCATCAGTAGCTATAGAATTTAGCATCCAATGCATCAGTAACTATTATATGAGACTTTTTAAGACTTTTTTCTAAAAGGGACTATGTACTATTAGTATATGAAAAATGAAAACTAAAAAAAGAAACTCCTGAAAAATGTGGAGCAGTGAATCAAAAATTCATAAAAAAAGGTCTGTACTTACATAAGAAAGAAGCAGATAATGTAACAGAAAAATATTAAGAAATACAACATACACAGGTTGAGAGACTGGCACTTCTAGAAAAATAAAATATTTTCAGTCAAACAAATCTTGCAAATTAAACCACAGAAGTTGTAGTGATATCAGTTATTAATTTAAAATCAAGGTGCATAATACCTAGGACTTCCAACATGTACAAATACACACTCCAGCTGCATGGAGCCAGCAATGAGAAAAGGTTAGCACCCACAGTTCTATGAAGTTTCACCCACTGAATTCACACTAGCTTTCAATAAAGTCACTCAGACTCCGTGTGTGTGTGTGATTTAACCTTTGCAGTGAATTTTATCAACATACAACATTAAAAAATATACCACCACAAGTCCATCTCTTACAGTGTGTGGAATTTGTTCAGGCAAGTATCAAAGGTCTCAAAACATCCAATAAATGTTCACAAAAGCCCTCTTTAAACTGGCAATACAATTTAGCTAAGTGACCATTCTGCAAACTAGGAACTTGGCTAAGGACCACCTACTGACTGCCACATGTCAAAACCATGACCTAATGTTTCAACATCATCACTGGACACCTTCCTCATAGTGGCTAGCAAGTAAACACACAGGCATTATAATTCCCCACATTTAAAGAGACAGTACCTGAAATAGAATAATCTGCCCAGTGAATATCAGAGGTGCAGTGAGAGTATCACAAAAAGTGATAACATGCAAAAAACAGTAATTAAATAAGGTATAAATAGACAGACACAACAAAATCAGCCACAATTAATAAATATTCATAAATAACATATAAAACTTGTACCAATAATTCAAGCATATCAGTATGGTAGCATTTTAGAAGCAATAATCAACAGTTTCTCAAAAGGAGGAATATTATTTAAATAACAGTAATATCAAAAAGCTATACTTAATAAATATTCATAAATACATATTCAAAACTTGTATTAAAAATTCTAGCACATTAATTCAGTAGCATTTCATTAGCAATTAGCAGTGTTTTCTAAAAAGGAAGAATATTACTAAAACAGCATTAACACCCAACACATCTGATTGCAACAATCTGAAAAGGAAAACAGCCTTAATTTCAAACTTCAATCCAACAAGAACATCACAGAAATGAGTATAACGGAAGTTTGTTAATTATGCCACCAGGATGCATACTACAAAGTGTGGTAATCCAAAAAGACTTCTGTTGGAGCAATTTGCAAACCAGGTCCTCTAGATCCCAGTTCCACTTTTTCAATATCCAATAACTTTAAGCAAGCAATTGACCCATGGCCTGCTTCCAGGAAATGGTTAGCCATAGCATACAATATATTCCTAGTGCAGACTGCCACACTCTCATTCACTGATGAAACAGGTGATACAACTCTGTTCAGCTTGGAACGAATTGAAGAACTGTTTAGTATCACTACTGTGAAAGTTAAGCAGAATGATTTTAAAACTTTGGAAAATCTAAAAATGAATTGCTTCCACTTACATGTGGTTTCACTCTTCTGATATTGGAGAGAGAAATGTGTACCATGTGGACTTAGCATTCAACCCCCCCTCCCCAATTTGGCACTGACAATAAGGAATTTTTGAGTGACTAGGTGAAGGTACTAAATAAGTGCAGTGATGATCTGATGCTGCTAGTTCTTAAAAAAACATGAAAAAAAAGAATGTGAAGCAATTAAAGTACAAATAAATGAAGCTGAATTGAAACTGAGTGCAGGTTACAGAGTGGAACAATTGGACTCCCTGAAAGAAAAAATGTATAGACAAATAAATAAATTTACTAATGAGCTCAATAAATACAAACTAAGCAAATGTCAGCGAGCATCATGCCACTGACTGTAAGGAGGGTACAATTTATGTGTCATATGGCCTAGTGTAGGAAGAAAACTTCAATACAGAAACAAAATGGCCTTTGATAATGTAGGAGAACTATATCTTCAGGGCAGAAGAGTGGGACAAGTGATGCATTTGGCAATTAAACCAGTAATGGCAGACCTGTTAGATCACCTGGGAGAGGATACCAGAAGGACACATACAGATATAGGAAATTAAGGAGAGGCAAAGGGAGTAAGTCACCCAAACTCATTGATCAGAAATGTACTGAAAGTTCAATTTCTGCATTTGAAAAGGACATGCACAAATGAAGCAATCTCTGAAATTCTGAGTCAGGGAATGGTACACTTAACATAGAAACATAGAATTTGATGGCAGATAAGGACCGCTTGGCCCACCCAGTCTGCCCATTTCCCTACCTAATGGATAAGCTGCAGATCCTAGTTAACCAGCAGCCTACTTCTTCCTACCCCCACCCCCTAGAATTGCCTTATGAATGTCCCATGCATGCTTGGATTCCACCACTGTTTTTGACTCCATGCATGCTTGAACACTGTTTTTAAAGTGAAGTAATATCACAACAACGATATTATTGTTGCCTACCAACACGCAAAAACACAAACAGAGACACAATTGTACAAGGTAACTATACAGTGGACCTCACTGAATCAAATTGAATACCAACCCTTGTGACATAGTACAATCCTGAGGCTATTAAAATTGGTGAGACAATGACAAAACAGTGGTCTGTGCTGGAGGTTGACCTAAAACTAAAAATGCTGTCAGAAAATCAACTTTGTGTAACTTTCAGAAGAGGAAGAAAAGTACAGGATAGGTTGGTACAATCAATTCTACCAAAACAGCTACCTGATATGTGGTTGCCACCACTCCCAGTGGGCAATCATTGATCACTGTAGTTAATGTTCAGACACCTACAATACCAATTCATTTGTTCACCCCAGGAATGGGATAAAATGTTGATTAAACAATTTATAAATTTGCAGCTTGTATGGAGTAATTCATGTTCTAATCTTCCATGTGGTATCCCATATGTTGGGTACAAAAAGAGAGAGCTTAAGATCTGAATTAATGATCATAAAACAGCAATCCACACTAATATACAGTACTTTGGTAACAGTTTCTGGAAGCAGGCCATGGGTCAGTTACTTGCTTACAGTTCTTTGGTAGCAAAAACCTAGAACTGGGACCTAGATGAGGTGACCTGTTTCACAAATTTCTATCTAGGGAGTCTTTTTGGGTATTCACACTTTGTGCTATGTATCCCGGTGGCCTAAATTATGACCTTCCATTATACTCATGTCTGTGACTTTCCTGTTGGATTGAAGTCTGAAATTAATATTGTTGTCCTTTTCTGATTGCTGCAATCAAGATTTTTTGGTGTTTTTTTTTTATTAACATTCTTTCTTCTCATAAATCACTTCTAATTGGTACTGAAATGTTACTGAATTTTTTATATACATTTTATATATGTATTTATAAATATTTATTCATTGTGAGTGATTTTGTCAATGTTACTGCTATTTAAATAACATTCCTCCTTTTCAGAAATTGCTGATAATTGCTGCTGAAATACTACCTCACTGACATGGTTTAATTCTTGGTACCTGTTTTTATATGCTATTTAAGTATATTTATTAATTGTGGCTGGTTTTGTTGTATCTCTCTGTTTATGCCTCCATTTTACCTTGCTTCATTAGAGACATTTATCAGCACTGCTGACCCTGGGAGACTATCCTTTTTTGAAAAGCAAGAATTTCATTTTTTTTTTGTTTTTTTTTAAGTGTCTACTTTCTCATTTGCAAATTATACTACATAGCTACTAGAGGGCTACAACAGCTGTCTTTTCTGTTAAAGAGGAAATACATTATATTTTCTACTTCCTCTTCTGCTCTAGTGGACCTGGAATACCTGTCTTTCTGAGGACCATCCCCGGGGTTTTTCTGCCTGTTTCTCAGGTTGAACCATGCTCATCCACTAAGGCTGCAAGACTTGAATGCCTGCCCCCACATCCATTCTGTACTGGTGGAGCAGGGCCAGAAACAGAAACGAAAGCTACAGACCAATCTTGCCACACTGGATTGCAGCCTTGAACCACCTCACTGGCTCAGCTGCAAATAGTTGCTCCACAGCTACATTCAGCACCAAAACTGCCTCTCAGCCAACAAAAGGATTTTGAACTTATGACACCTGATCGCTGATTGGTCTAGGCTTCTAGTGGCTTTTACTGCCGGCTGTTGTGGCATTTAGATCTACCATGGGAAATTACAGCTGGTTCCTCAGTGTGTCATTAACTTTACTAGTGCTCAGCTGAATTCTTCAGAACTCTCATCCTTCCCTAAAGTGGAATGACCCTTGCACTTCTCCCTGTCCTGTCCAACAGCTCCTTTCAGGTAGCCATTCTGGACTATTGGGCTTCTCAGCTGTCTCTGCCGGGGAGTGGGAAATCTCCCGAGCTGCCTCTGTAGATTACTCCCCCATCCAGACTTGAGACTTCCTACTCATGGCAAATTTCTGCCAGAACACTAGTGGCTGCAGCACTAGGCCAGTATAACACCAGGAGTGGGTACAGGCCTACCCATCAACACCGCCTCCCCTATCGCCCCAAAAATAGTGTTTAAAAATTACAGTTCGCTGTCTTAAAAAGAATCCTGCTTCTTTTAATATTGTGCTCAAGCAATGCTGAACTCAACCCGGGACCATTAGACACCCTTGCTTCTCCATCAGACCTGGCAGGTATCAAAAGAATGTCTTTTATGCTTCTCAATGCCTGTAGTTTGTTGAAAAAGTTCACCCTTATCCAGGCTTGGGTGAGCCACACCCTATCTGATGTCCTAGTGATCACTGAGACGTGGCTTACACCAGCCACCCCAGACAATGAAATCAATATCCTAAATTATTTACTCTTCCGAGCGGATTGGCAATCAAGAGGAGGTGGGGTGGCAATTTATGTAAGGGACAAATACTCAGCCGCATGCATAGACACATCATCCTCCCCCAAAGAATTCGAGTGTTTGACCCTAAAGATCGAACTTTCTCCTTCCAGTGCACTCTGTGTAATAGGCTGCTGCAGGCCCCCTTCTGCCTCATCTTCTGTCTCACCTCAGTTCCATACTGGGGCTCAGTTCCTTGGAAACCATTATTCTTGGTGACCTGAACTACGATTGGCTATCAAGTGCATCTACTCCCTTGAAATCCTTTTGTGACACTCTAGGGCTGGTGCAACTCATTGGTGAGCCTACTCACCCAAATAAAAAGAACCTTAACAACAGCTCCCTCTTAGATGTAATTTTGGTTAGCAAGCCACACATGTTCTCTCATGTTGGAACATTTTTCTCAGACATTAGAAATCATTGTATAATCACCACCATTAGATATGTGCACAACCCACATTTTGTGGCAAAGTTCTCTATTAAGAGGTGCAAACTCAACTTTGATTTGTTTGTTTATGTACATGACCTGAAACATTCACCGTGATGGCAAAAATTCTTCCTAGCCAAAATGGTTAACAGGGCATATACTATTTTTTAAAAATATTTTAAGTGAGGCTTTAAATAAGCATGCACCCTTGGTTATAGTGTGGGTCAGGAGCAGCACTTGCCGTTGGTTCTCACCTGAGCTCAAAGCTTCCCTGTTAGAAAGGGATACTTTATGGAAAAAAGACTGAAGAAGCAAGAACAACTCGGATTGGTGTATTTTTAAGACAGCATGTAACAAGTGCACCAAGTTGGTCATAGCAGCCAAGGCCACCTACTATCGTTTGGAACTAGCCTCTGCCTCAAGAACTCCTTCAAAGCTCTGGAAAACATTAAAAGACATGTCTGGACATGCACCTGGTAATTCCATTCCAGCAAAAATTAAGTCCGGTGGCAGCGTTATCTCTAACCGATTGCAGATATTGGAAGCCCTCAATAACCATTTTGCAACAGCAGGGCTAGCATTTGATACTTCTCCTGCCTATGACCTCCGCACAGCTCAGGGCCCACCAACCCATGAGTCCCCCTCTACTGAGGAGGCCTTCTCCCTCCTGCCTGTCTCTCTAAAAGAGGTGGAAGACCTACTGCTGCAACTGGACACCAGGAAGGGAGCAGGCTTCAACTTCATAGAGCCATACTATCTGAAATGTGCCTACCATGTGCTTGCAGTGTCAATCACCCACCTATTCAACATGTCACTCTCCCAGGGTAGCCTCCCCCTCAATAGAAAATAGCCCATGTCATCCCTCTATTAAAAGCAGGTGACCCCTGCAATCTAAATAATTACAGACCGATCTCCCTCCTCCCCATCCTGTCTAAATTACTAGAAAAAATAGTGTATGGCCAGCTAGGAGTATACTTAGAATCCAGAAGCCTATTAAACCCAGTTTAGTCTGGATTCAGAGCAAAGCACAACACCATAACAGCCCTAGCTAAGGTGACCAATGATTGGCTCCTAGACCTTGACAACAAGAAACATGTCTGTGCCGTTTTCTTGGATCTTAGTAAGACATTCAACACAGTCGATCATAGCCTGCTTCTTTCCTCCCAAAGCACCTTAGGCCTGGACCATAAATCTATGTGCTGGTTTGCAGACTACCTCAGAGAATGGAAACAGCAGGTTAAAGCCAAAGGTGATCTTTCTCCATTAAAACCTATGCTGAGGGGTGTGCCCCAGGGCTCTATCCTTTGGTCCCTCCTCTTTGCAGTCTACATTAATAACATCAATGACCCCATCAAAAAAGCCAACATCCACATATTTGTGGATGACATTGTACTGTACTTGAGTCGTCCTACACCGGAAGCAGCCTATGAAGACCTCCAAGCTGAATTTAACCTTCTATAATACCAGCTCATAAACAAAAAGCTTTTGCTCAATGTGAAAAAGACAAAAGCCATGCTCTTCTCCCCCTCCTTGCATGCAGCAATTCCTGCTGGGGGGGGGGAGCTATCCCACAAATTACCACTGTTCTTGGAGAAACACTAGAGTATGTAGCTAAATTCAAATATCTAGGAGTTTGGCTCGATCATAAACTTTCCTTCACTGACCATCTCGAAGAACTACAGAAGAAACTAAGGCAAAGATTAGGACTATTCTACAGAACTAACTACCTGCTTACAAAGGAGGCCCAGATTCAACTGGTTCAAGCTACCTTCCTATCTTTAATAGATTACGCAGATCTGCTCTACAGCCACTGCACTGGCTCTGCACTGGCTAATCTGGACACCCTCTACCACAGAGCTATCAAGTTCATTACTGGCTTTCCACTTTCCACACACCACTGCTCCCTGTACTCATCGTTAGGCTGGACTTCCCTTCACTATAGAAGGAATAGAAATGCTGCCCTATGCGCCTTTAGAGAGGTGACCAACAAGCTCCCCTCATATGTCTCAGATTGTATTCCCCGGAGTGTGTTAGGCACCTACGCTCTAAGGAGCTATTCCCTAATTGCCCTCCAAGTTCCAAGGGTCAAAACTCATTTTGGCAAAGCTGCTCTAAGCTTCTCTTTACCCACATTGTGGAATGGTTTACAAATGAACTTGAAGCTGAGCTGCCCTGTTAGCCAGAATATCTTCAAGGCACTCTATGATCGCTACATGAAAGCACCTTGCAAATGTTTTCCTCACAGCTAGCCCACTAATTCCGCAACTCCCTTTCCATCCTGACGCTCACCATGTTTCTACCTCTGTCTCTCACTCTTTCCCTATTAACTCTTCCTGCTGCACCCACCCTTCCCTGTCCACTCCAGCCTGGCTAAAGTCCCACCCCCTCCATAGTAGTGCCCCAATTATCTACCCCTCCTCCATCACTATCATAATAAACAAGTACACGACAGCCATCATCACTTTCTGTGTTTTTAGCTCAATTTTCCCCCAGTCGTCAGTAATATATCCCTCCTCTTCTTTACCTCTCTAACCTGCCACCCCATACATGGCCTCTTTCCCCTATATGTGTAGTTGCCAGCTGCCTCACTCAAAAGATCTCTGCTTATAATCCCTGTATGCCTATGGTTGATTGTTCATCTGCTGATTTCTTCAACTGTAAAATAATGCTGTTTTTTTTTGTTTATTTCAACCTTGTACTGTACTGTATACACTGTATATATTTTTTCTTCCTTGTATATTATTGCTTTTTGTAAACCTGCTTCTGTACTGTACTTTGATCTATTCATGACCGGGTCCACCTTGCAAATGAGCACTGCTCAATGGAGCCTGCCTGGATAAATAAAGATTTTGATTGAGTGATTGATTGATTGATTGATTTAATGCCTTATTTAATTGATATTTATTGCACTTTAGCACTCTTTGCACAACCTTTAAGCACTTAATACTCTCACTTCACATCTGATACTCATTGAGCAGCTTTTACAATTTCATGTATCATCTCTTTAAAAAGGTTGCTTTAAAAAGTCTGTGTGTTTACATGCTAGCTACCTTGAGGGTGGTTTGTAGCCAAGTTCTTGGTTTGCCATTCTGGCCACTTAGCTAAATTGTACCGCAGGTTTAAAGACAGCTTTCATGCAGATTTATTGGTCTTTCAACACCTTCATTATCTGCGTGAACAGATTTAACACGCTTTAAGAAATGGACTAGTAGTGGTACGCTTTTTAATACTGTATGTTAAAGATTTAACTGAAAAGGTAAATCACATACAAATAGAGTCTGAGTGACTTCATTGAAAGCTACTGTGAATTCAGTGTGAAACTATTTAGAACTGTGGGTGGTGACCTTTTCTCATTGTTGCCTCCATACAGCTAGAGTGTACTTTTGCAAATATAGCAACACATATTAGCATATCTCTAACAAGAACAAGGCTGAGAGATTGACAGAAGTGATTTAATTGGATAAATGTATCCTTGGAACAAAATGAAAGAAACAAAGCATTCCTGAACTATTATCATACTCTATATAAATCTAAATATACAGAGGCTAAATATAAATAATTATACTAAAGTGAAATAGACTTTCTTTATCTACAAGAAACAGATAAAAGGCAATTAGATAGTCCAAATAAAATGATCCAAACATTTTCAGACAACAAAACAGTTCATAGCAGGGAAGACTCCAGGTCCAGGCAGGCATACAATTGATTTCTATAAAGAGTTTGCCATCTTTCTTTCACCTACATTATTGCATATATTCAATTCATTTCAAAGCTCTCAATCTCGGGCCATCCCAATGGCACCGAGGGTTGAGGTGCTGGATGCCACAGCTTATGCTATACTGGTGACCCAGGTTCAGGAGCAGATTTGGATCATCAGGAGTCAGTGGGGGAGTAGCATGACTGAGCATCCGGAGGACTGCTCTCCTCTCCTCTGGTGGGCTCTGGGGGATTCCTACCTTGTAGCAGCTCCTGGTGGAGACCAGAACCACTATAATTGAATGGAGACATGGAAGGGGGTGAGGCGGTGGTGGACATCTGCAGGAGGGGGCAGGAATGCTGCCTCCAAGCACTGATGTCATTGCCCATCTGCACCTCCAGGGGAAACAGTAAGGTGGAAAACCCTGGCTGCCAGAAGGATGATGGCAGACCAAGGGGGGTGGCACACATGTCCATCACTGGTCTCAACCCAGCTAACTCTCCTGGGTCCTCTCCTTCAAGGGGGTTAGTTGGAAAGGACTCTGTCCCTGATTCCTCAGCTGGAAGGGATTTAGGCTAGATGGTAGGGCTGCACAAGTGGGTCTCACCTGAGTGGGGTCCTGGCAGCCAGTGACGGGAGCAAAGAAAGCTTATAAAAAAAACTCTCAAACTCTTCCTCCTTCCTCTTTTAAAGCCCATATGTTAGTTTTAAACAAAAAAAGACAAATCACCTATAAAATAATTATTGTACTGCCCAATGTTATTATTAAATTCTGATTACAAAATATTTACTTAAATACTAGCAAAACAATTGGAATGCTATCTTTCATAATTAATAGAACAAGACCAGGTGAGCTTCATCAAAAGAAGGGGAGGCCACAATAACATCAAAAATATCTATAACATTATCGTTAGATGTGGGAAACATAATGCTCTGGTGGTGTCTCTAGATGCTGAAAAGAGGTTTGATAGACTAGAATGGCCTTACTTGTAAGAGGTGTTATTTCATGCTGGTTTTGGTGCTACAGTTAGACTTTGGATATGCCTTATACAGTATACTCCACCCTGTCTGCACAAATCTAACAAATAATCTAATTTCACAAAATTTCCATATAAGGGACACCAGAAGAGGCATCCATTATTTCCAATGTTATTTGCTTTATAATTGGAGTCGTTAGATAGATAGATAGATAGATAGATAGATAGATAGATAGATAGATAGATAGATAGATAAAACTTTATTTTTATATAGGCAATGTGCTGCTAAGGAAAAAATATCCTTGTTTACAAGACAGTCCCGTGTGTAAACAATTTAGTTTCATTAAAATACAATACATAATACAAGTTACACATCACAAGACATATTACATGTAACAGTTACAAGTATTACAAGTTACAAGATTTAGGTCATATTGTAGTCAGAGACTGACAGTTCAACCTACTTAACATTACACAATGATGATGAGTAACAAAATTACAGTTCAGCAAGTGCCAGGTCAATTTAAAATATAATTTATCTAATTTATCTTACAACATTTTTGTTGCAGTATAGCATATCAAATTAACATATTCAAGGGAATGTTAAATTAATTGCTCAGAAATGGTTTTCTGGGCCAATCTTTTAAGGCACATAGTAATGCATCTTAGTGCCCCCATTTTCTTAGTTATATTACTAAAAAGTAAAGTTATATATCCTGTAAAAGAAAAATCAGAATCAAAAATCACACCCAAATATCAATATTCACTAGCCAATGCTGTCTGCAAATAAGAGAGAATAAAATGGCTACTGTACAGATTCTCATAAAATAAATATCTCTGTGGACAATTAATTGCTATATGTTATTAATTCACGACAAGAAATTCTTTACCTTTTTGATACCATTACTCATGACATATTATCAGGAGTAATAATACACTGGTCAAAGACAGAGGCCTTAACTATTAACCCCAGTAGGTTAAATATTCCAGAAAATGAATTCCCATTTAGAATTTCACATTCAGAAATCAAATACCTGGATGTCCAATTGACCAATAAAATAGACAACTTTCTTACCTCTAAGTTTTATCCATTACTAGACACTATGAGAACAAACCTAGATATATGGATAGATCTTCCCTTAACTTTGCTTGGCAGGGTGCAAGTTTTTAAAATGAGTATCTTGCCAAGCTTACTATTCTTCTTTCTGACCACACCAGTGGAAATTAAACCACAACTATTCAACAGACTTGAAAAATAATATCAACATTTCTGTGGTGGGTATTTTAAAAGACCGTGACTCAACATCAAGGAATCAAATGCTCTGCATATTAAGGCTGGTTCAGAATTACTGTACCACATTTTCAATATTATTTTTTCTTCACTGCAGTAGATCAAATGATTCTCAGACTGCACACCATTCTGGGTACATTGTGAAGTACAAACAGAAGGTTTAAACAGACGCCAACTACTATGTACCAGAATGAGAATGGAAAAGGGTAAGCATAATATTTATTTTAAAAGCAGCACTCTTGTCTCCTGCACTGCGTGAACTGTGCTGGTTGACAGTTACGCAATGTATCTTCTTTAAGGTTTGGTTACTTACTTATAAGGCCTTTCATGAATTAGGTCATGGCTATATGAAAGATCTCCTGTACCTTAATGTGCCCTCACCTTCTCTCTGCTTCTCTGAGGTGAGGCTTCTGATTGTACCAAGAGCTAGGCTCAGAATGTTGGGAGACTGGGCTTTTGAGGTAGCTGCTTGGTATTATTGAATTCTCCCCTGACAGACATCAGAAAGGCCCCCTCAGTGGAAGCCTTTCAGAGGGGTCTAAAGACTCATCTTTCCCACCAAGTGTTTGGGAGTGATACAGGTATGTTGCTAGGACTGGTTATCATCCTAGCTGTGTTTCAGTGTTATTGCATTAAATTATGTATTTGTATTTTTTTTTTATTTACAATGATGTTCTTCTCCTTGTATTATTGAAAGGTGCTCTGGGCCTCTGAGAAAGGTGGCATATTTAAATAAACTGTGCTTTCTTACTTACTGACCCACTCAAATGGCTTAATTTTGGAAGTTCCAATGTGTAAATATAAACATGGTTCACAAGCATTCTCAATTTCTGCACCCCTATTGTGGAATTCGCTGCCTATAACCATCTGTACAGCAACCTGTTTGATGAATTTTAAAACTTTGTTAAAACAATATTTATTGGTGCAAACTATCTGTAACTGTTCTATGTGAATTGTTATATTGTCTGATGTTATGTAAGTTACGTGATGTAAGATGTGAGACTGTATTGAGTAAGTGTTCTGGGTCAGAACTGAAAAAGGGCTTTGGTTCAGAGTCTTTACTGGTTAACAAATGATTAAATAAAAAAAAAATCAATGCGTTAAAATTAATAAACTAACTGGATGACAGATCCAGATTTCACCACAATTACCACTTAAAAATAATGGCTTCCATTCCCTAGTTGCTCAAAGGTCCTTAAAAATATGGGCCCATATATTCAAAAGGGTTGTGCGTGGTGCAACAGTGTTGCACCATGCACAACCCACTGATGCACCCTGGCGCGATATTCAAAAGGGAAAAGTGTGCAGCACAAATCCCGATGCACCGGAGCGCATCAGTAATGTATGCAGGTGCAGGTGGGGGGTTGTGCCCATGCATACTCTGCACAGCCCGATATTCAGCCTGGGATGTGCAGAGCCATGCATGTGCAACCCCTACCTGCACCAGCACAAAGCTGATCAAAAAAAAGGAACAACGGATGGCCACCCACAGGTGAGCTGCCACATTGCAGGGTGCAACACAGCAGCTGCCACCTGTGGGTGGCCACCCGAGCTCCGATTGCACCTGGTGGTGGCCCCCCATGCCTGATCATGGGCATTTGTAAAAAAAAATGCAGATTTCTGTCAAACATCCCTGGTGGTCCAGTGGACCACTGTGTGCCTGATTGTGGGCATTAGGACTAAATAAATAAAAATAGCCCCAAACTCCCTGGTGGTCCAGTGGACCGCTGTGTGCCCAATTATGGGCATTAGTAATAAATAAAAATTTCCACAAACTCTCTGGTGGTCCAGTGGACCGCTATCTGCCCAATCGGAGGCATTAGTAATAAATACAAATAGCCCCAAACTCCCTGGTGGTTCAGTGAACCGCTATCTACCCGATCGCAGGCATTAGTAATAAATACAAAAAAGCCCCAAACTCCCTGGTGGTCCAATGGACCACTGTCTGCCTGATTGTGGGCATTAGCAATAAATACAAATAGCCCCAAACTCCCTTGTAGTCCAGTGGACCGCTGTCTGCCCGATGGCGGGCATTAGTAATAAATACAAATAGCCCCAAACTCCCTGGTGGTCCAGTGGACCGCTGTCTGCCCGATCGCTGGAGCCCCAAACTCCCTGGTGGTCCACTGCATCACTGTCTGCCTGATTGCAGGCATTTGTAATAAAAACTAAACATATGACCAATTTCCCTGGTGGTCTAGTGGTACCCTCCTCCCCACACACCCACTGAGCCCCACTGCCCCGCTCCCCCCAAGTCAGCCGGTGGGCGGCAGCACCCCAGCTGCCTGCCGCCCTGCCGCCCACCGACTGACACCGTCGGTAGGGCTGTATGCCCATTAGTCCACAGCATGAGCCAATGGGCATGCAGTCCATCCATTACTACACATTCCAGATATGTGAATGGGATCCATTCCACATATCTGGAATGTGTAGAGATAGCAGCCGCATGCCCATTGGCTCATGTTGTGGACCAATGGGCATACAGCCCTGGCTGACGGTGTCAGTCAGCAGGTGTGGGCGGCAGGGTGGCTGGGTGCTGCCGCCCGCTGGCTGACTGGGGGGAGGGCAGTTGGGCCCAGTGGGAGGGTGGGGAGGAGGAGGTACCACTAGACCACCAGCGAAATTGGACATAAGTTTAGTTTTTATTACTAATGCCCGTGATCGGGCACACAGCGGTCCACAGGACCACCAGGGAGTTTGGGGCTATTTTTATTTATTTAGTACTAATGCCCATGATTGGGCAGGCAGCAGTTCACTGGACCACCAGGGATACTGGACATAGTTCTATTTTTTATACAAATGCCCACGATCGGGCTGTGGAGCACATTGCCAGCTGCAGGGGGCGTCAGTCCCCAATGGCTGCTGCCTGGCAGGGAGCCAGCTGTAAGTCATTGGGGATCGGCGACCTGCATACAATGGGGCCATAATGACATGCAAATGGCCCCATGTGCACCTTGCATACATTATGGCCCCATTTGCATGTCAAGTTTTGAATATCGTGGTTGCTGTGCATAGCACAATGGAACTTGCACTAACACATCCCCATGCTCCTCTCTGGCCACTTGCGCTGGCGCAGTGCCACTGTGCCATGCACACTGCGGCTGGCCAGGGTGCGATATTCAATGATGCTGAACCATGGTGCAGCTCCGTTGAATATTGCCCAGTCCACACCCCTGAGCAGCCAAGTTGAGCTGTGCCCAAGCTTGCACCACTGCCTGGTGCAGTTTGAATATCTGGGCCCTGGACTACAAAAAAGCATACAGAGTACTGGCCAGTTCTTCATTAACTCAGTCTGGATGTTTTTTTTCAACTCCATGATAAACATAAACTGGGCAGCACACAATTATTTCAATACAGTACTTCCAGATTAGGTCAGTGTTGACAGAACTATTGGGAAATCACCTTAGACTGGGGGAAGAACCACAAATAAGCAGCCTTGATACATGCTGGACGGCTTTGATTTCAAAATTTTGAGTTGTACTACCTAGCAAGCAATGTAAGTAAATATATGTGCTGGATTACACTGGACCCTTCAGAAGTACTCACTCTTTATACCCCTCAGTGACATACTACTGAGCGAGATCAATGCCAACTAGCAAGTGTGTCTTTGTTCTATGGGAGAACAGCGACTGCAGGACAGTGACTGCTCAGACAGTGCCGACCCCATATGGCACCGATAGTGGATTTCTAAGTTTCTTGCAGGAGGCTTTTCCCCCACACCCCCTTGTGGGGGCTTTGCCCCCCACACCACCCCCCACTTAAGGATTCTAACTCTGGGGTGGCACACCTCGGGGATGGGGGGAACCGCAAGTCGCTGCACCATGTCGGCACTGTAATTCAGTCTCTGTTCTGACCAGTCACCATCCTTCAGTTGCCATTGTCATAGCATACCATGTCTCCTACTGCTCTGTAGTGTACCTCAGTGAGGCAGGTACTTAAAGTGCTCACATACCCTACAATTCTCACCTCCCTCAAAGTGCATGGGGAAAGTTGCTCAGAAACTTCAGATCACATTTTATAAAGATGCATCTCAACTAATCTTAGGTAAATCTAATTTCGCAACAGCAGGCAAGATCATATCCCCAACATTTTTTCCAGTTCTTAGAGGACTTACAGTTTCAGATCTCCTCTCTCATGGGTGCCTAACATCATTCCCATCCCTGCAGGCCACCTGCCAGATGCCGACTCAACAAGTTATCAGATTTCTGCAGCTTATCAATGCCATTGCCAAAAATATGGGTCCTGCTCCTTAGATGTGCAGTCAGATCCTGTATTAATTATGTAGTACCTGTCTGCTCTCATTTTTGTTGTATATAATTGGGGTTGTATGTCATTGTCTGTGTGTTGTGTTCGGTGATATATCAATAAAACAAACAAAATTTCTAAAAAGAGATTGAAGAAGAATCAAAAATCTACAGTGTTTCAGAATACACATTGCTTAGAAGTAAAATGATATCGAAGGTATACAAAATTTAGATTAATAAACTAAATTTAAATACACATTTAAAGAAACTTAAAATGGGCTGGTAAAAGGTACTAAAGATGCAATTACTATAAAATAAATTTAAATACACATTTAAAGAAACTTAAAATGGGCTGGTAAAAGGTACTAAAGATGTAATTACTATAAAAAAAAATAGGCTGAAATCTGTACTTTTAGGAAAATAGCAAAGAATAATCATTTAAAATAAATTCATTATTATACTCTTCATCGTGTCTATTACTCTCTGTATGTACTCAATAAGTTCACATTTTCATTATCACCACTTTGCAATAGGTGTCGGAATGGAACTGAAAACACTTCTCATGCCATGGTTACATGTAAACTTTTATCATCATTCTGGCAGCAAATATTTGTTACAATTAATTTTTTATTAGAATCCAATATACAGTTGGAAACTGAATTATTCTCCTCACAACATCATCAACCATTCAACCTACATTTTACCAAAAGGGCCAAGGAAGAAACTGCTGGATCTGGCTTTGATAAGTGCCAAATAATGCATTACAAGAGAATTGAAAAGTCCAACCCCATGAAAATATAGCTTATGGGAAGAACTGGTGTTAGAGTGCATGCTGACAGAAAAGACATATTAAAAAACACATGAATTGACTGGAAAAGGGCCACACAAAAACTAAGGTCCAGGATTTTAGAGGGGGCAGGCTATGAGAGGAAGAGGGTGTACCTGAGGGAAGCCCTACCCAGTCTAGGGAAATGCAAGGGGGTAGAAGAAAAGTGGGATGGGATCAGGGTAGCTATTGCAAAGGCAACCAAAATCGGGGTCAAAAGGGTTAGCAAAAGTAGGAAATGAAGGAAACCTATGTGATTCATGAAAGAGGTGACAGGAAGGGTGAGGGCCACGAAGAGGGCATTCCTAGTATACAAGACTATGCAGAGTGTGAGGGACTGGAAATTATATCTGGATTTGCTGAAGAAAGTGGGGAAGACTGTCAGAAGGGCTAAAGCACAAGCAAAGTTGAATAAAGCTAGTAAAAGCAGGGAAGGAGATAAGGTGTTCTTTAGATACGCAGGGAGCAAAGGAAAAACAATGCAGGGATAGCAAGAATGAGAGAAGAGGAGGGAGGAGAGTTTGTAGAGGAGGATGGTCTCAAGACAAATATACTAAACAGGTATTTTTGTTCAGTGTTCACCTGAGAATGAAAAGATGGGGGTGAAGAACGGAGCATGGGGGGGTGGAGGGCAGGGGATTGACACCTCACCCTTCACAGTGAAAAGGACCTTAAAAGAAATAAGTAATATTTGGGCAAATAAGGCCATGGGTCAGGATGAAGTGCACTCCAGGATCCTGAAAAAAAATCAGGAGGGAACTAGCAGAACCGCTAGTGGAACTGTTCACTCTGTCGCTAGAAACAGCAGAAGTTCCAGATGACTGGAGGAGGCCAAACGTAGTACCACTTCATAAGGGAGTGGACAGGGCAGAGGTGGGAAATTTCAGGCCAGTGAGCCTGATAATCTGTGATTGGGAAGGTCAAGGTGCATTCCTAAAGGAAAGACTGGTGGACTACCCGGAAAGGAAAGAGTTGGCTGATCACAGGCAACACGGGTTTGTCAGGGTGAGATCCTGTCAGATGAACTTTGTGGGTTTCTTCAACTGGGTGACAGGAGTTGTGGACAAGGGAGAGGCAGTGGACATGACCTATCTGGACTTCAGAAAGGCTTTTGACACTCTTTCTCACAAAAGATTATTAAACAAGATGAGCAGTCTAGAAGTTGGACATGCCATAGCAAAGTGGGTGGGTAACAGGCTCTCACGTAGAACCCAAAGAGTGATGGTAAATGGGAAGCTCTCTGAAGAGGGAAAGGTAATGAGTGGGGTGCCACAGGGGTCAGTTCTGGGACCAATAATTTTTAACATTTCCACTGGAGACATTAAGGACGTTCTAGAGGGGAGGGTGAGTTTGTTCTCAGATGATAGTGAGTTATGTAACAGAGTGGATACACAAGGGGGAGTTGAAAGAATGAGGGAGAACCAGGATATACTATAGGGGTGGTCCAAGATTTGGAAGCTTTACTTCAATGTGGGTAAATGCAAAATTATGCATATTCTGAAGGGCATGGAAATCCACAAGCTAAGTATGAGGTTAAAGGGCAGGAAATAACAGTTGTGGAACAAGAGAGAGACTTGCCTGTTATCATCTCATCTGACCTAAAGGTGGCAAATCAGTGCCAGGACACGGTGGGAAAGGCAAGCAGAATATTGAGATGTAAAAGTTGAGATATAGCTAGTAGAAGGAGGGAAGTCATTATGCCCCTATATACAGCCCTGGTCAGATCTCATCTGGAGTTCTGTGTACAGTTCTGGAGACCACACCTGAAGAAGGATACAGAGAGAGTGGAGGAGGTCCAGAGGAGGTCTACTCAGATGATACAGGGGATGCAGCAGAAGGTATACGAGGAACGGTTGAGTGAGTTGGATACATGCACATTGCAGATTAGGAGAGACAGGGTAGATATGATAGAAATGTTCTGAAAGGTATAAACAGGACACCATGAGAGAACATATTTCAGATGAAAGGATGTTCAGCAACCAGGAGAAACAGTATGAAGTTGGAGGGTGGACAGTTCAGGGGTGATGTAAGGAAGTACTATTTCATGGAAAGATTGGTGGATGCCTGGAACAACTGAAGAAGGAGGTGGTTGTGGCAGAGACAGTCTCGGGTTTCAAGCATGCATGGAATAAGAACATGAGTATCTTGGGAGGGAAAGGAGAACTGGTAAGGTCTGGGGGGATGGGAGTGGCTCGGTAGAGAGGGGTACTAGGCAGACTAGGTGGACCATGTAGGTCCTTATCTACCGACACTATTATGTGTGTATGTATGTATGTATGTATGCTGAGCTGGCCACCTGGCATGGTGGCTATGGATGCCACCCATGAAGTAGATGGTCCCAGGTTTGGGACTGCCTGCATGAAGGTATGTTTTTGTGAATATTAATGGTGTTGGCCTTTGGCATTTTATTTGTGTCCGGCTGCGGTGTCCACCTGTATACTGTGCCCCCCCTCGAGCATTCTCCTGTCCCCCCCCGTCCTCTCCTCCTGCAGATGGTTATATAAATATGGGCGGTGTGGGGAGTTTACCCCCAGCAAGGGTGTGTGTGTGGGGGGCATAACCCCCTGCATTAAACATTTATAATTATGTGCCCATGTTGAATTGTACTTTCATTGCTCTATTGGCGCTTGCTGAAGTTGGTGTAGTTCCACTATTATGTTCAACGAGATGTACTCGCTGAGTTTCTAGTTGCCATAATTTTTTTGCTATTATGACATGGAACCCATTGGTGGCATCATTCAGACCAGCTCTGGGTATTTAAAAAATAATCTATTTAAAGAGCCCCACTTAGAGAATGTCTTACTGGACTGCTGCAGAGATTACTCATGAAAAGCTTGCTTGTCATTCTCATGTGCTTTTCCTTCCTTTATCCCTCACACACAGACAAGTATATGATGAAGAAACTGTGCCAAGCCTTGTAGGGCAACCACCATACACTGCTTCGCCTCATATTGAACCAGTAAATAAGCTGATTATATATGCAATTATGAAAAAAATGAAGAAGAAAATTATGTAAAAATAAAACCATGTAAGCCGGTGTGTGTTTATTTGAAAAAAACACAATAACAATAGATAGGTGGATAGATAGGTAGATAGACAGACAGGCAGACAGACAGAGAGACAGATAATTACAATTATTGTGCCTGCAGAGAAACATAGAACTTGACGCAGATGAGTACTGCCTGCCCCACCTATTCTGCCCAGTTTTCTACCTATTGTATAAACTCCAGATCATACTTGATCTGCAGCCTATCTCCTCCTTCCTGCCCCTAGTGTTGCCTTCTGCCTGTCCCATGCATTCTTGAATTTGCCTACCACTGTTGCCCCCACAACCTCCTTAAGGAGGCTGTTCCATGCATCCACCACCCTTTCTGTAAAAAAAAAAAAATAATTCCTCACATTGCCCCTGAGTCTTCCCCCGCCCCCAGCCTCATTATGTGACCCCTTGTTCTTGCACATCTTTTCTGAAAGATGCTGCCCTCTTGAACTCTACTGACCCCCTTGAGGTATTTGAATGTCTTTATCATATCCCTCCTCTCTCTCCTTTCCTCCAGTGTATACATATTGAGTTCCCACGATCTGTCCTTGTATGGTTTCTGGTGCAGTCTCTGCACCATTTTCATTGCCCTTCTCTGGACTGCCTCCACCCTGTCAATGTCCTTTTGGAGATGAAGACTACAAAACTGCACACAGTACTCCAGATGAGGCCTCACCAGCTGCTTGTACAGCTGCATCACCACATCCTGTTTTATACTGGTGATACCTCTTCTTATGCACCCCAGCATCCCCCTAGCTTTCCTCACTGCTTTCTCACATTGTTTGGCTACTTTTAGATCACCTGTTATTACTACCCCCAGGTCTCTTTTCAGTTTGGTTGTTCAAAGTACCCCCATGTATTCCTCCTCTGTTTTTTTTCCCCAAGTGCAATAGGTATTACGATTAGGTAACTATAATAGTTTTATGGGAGGCCTGATAAATGCAATTAAGATAGATGAGCACAGACAGGCAGATATGGCTGTGGGGCTAGGCAGTTTTGCTGTTTTGGCCATATTACACTGCCTCAACCTGAAAGCATTAAAATATGTAGCGCTGGAGCAAATAGCCAGTATGCATCACATACTTGTACTTTGGTGACTAGTAAGTTTAATAATAGTGGCCAAGATGTTTAGTGATAAGGAGTGCTTTCAGGGATGTTATGTCAAGGAAATTTCTGGGGCAGGCACACAATTAAAGTTGAATTATGGGAGACCACTAAATTACATTTTCACAACCCTTCCTACATTCAAAAAGCAAAACTTAGGTGGGATTGGCCCCTTCCAAGATTCTATGTGCATGACTGATCTGACTGCTTCTGTCAAGAAGTGTACATTTTTAATATTTAGTACATCCTGAAATAGCTCTAACATTATTTAAAAAAAAATTAAATCAGCTTTATTCAGTTTCCAAGTTAAACGCACCATGATACATACAATACCAAAACAAAACACATGCAGTCATACATACATACACATGCCGCCCATCTCTCCCCTTTTAACTCTCCATCCACCCCCCTCCCACTTGGCATCAGAGTGTTACTATTATGAAGAGAGTGCAGGGCCTATCCAGTCCCTGCAGCAGGATTAGTTTGCATTGTGTAAAGGGTGTGCAGTTTTTCCCATTTTCTCTTATACCTGGGCAGGCAATTATGCAAGTTGGCAATCATCTGTTTGATTCACAGATTGAGCAGCAGTTCTTGTAACCACTCTGTGTATGAAATACTCTCTGCATTTTGCAAATGATGCAACACTGATTTTTTAAGTGATAAGGCTATCATAGCCACACAATATCTATGTTGGCGTACAGCCACCCCCGCATAATCGCCTACCAAACTTATTTCCGGCATAAAAAGTTCCTCTATGCCCAGCAGAGGGTCAGCTCTTTGTCTAATGGTTGACCATGATGAAGCTATTTGGGGACACTCCCAGAATATATGGAAGAGAGTGCCCTCTGTCTGATGACATCTTACACATTGTGGAGATGGAGTCCTACCCATTTTATAGAGCTTAACCAGGATCAAATACATATCACCCCTGAAAAAGGGACCCTCAGGGCTCAGTGGGCCTACCCTGTCACCAAAATTGAATAAATAAAAATAAATAAATAAATAAATATTGAGGAATTGGAACTGCATATTCCTCAACCGGTCTTGTATGATGTAAGTATAACAATTCTTCCAGATCTTGCCCAATATAATTCTAGTTGAGGAAATTGTAAGGACTAGTTCCCAGAAGCCCTATCAATGGAGGTGAAGGCCCTGTCATAAAGACTAACATATATTTTGGACACTGCATTGGGCAATACAGCTAAGGTAGTGAGGGAATGCATGACATCTCCAGTACCTTTCTCCTCCTTGGATAGCTCACTTTTATTTAACAACATGTGATGGATTTGGAAACTTAGAAAATTTGGATTCTCTCTATATTATAAAGCCTCATAATGCCCCCAGAAGTGAGACAGAACCCTTCTGTAAAAAAATCCATAGCACTTGTCTCTGCTAGTTGTGGAATCCAATGTGTCTGTATTGTCTTACCTCCTATTTCAAAGTTAGGATTCTCCAGAAGTGACTGATCTAGGTCCTTATTATGCCTGTATTTCGAGAAGGAGCAAAGCTGGGTGTGAATCATTACTGAAATTGAGATCAGTGAGCTATGCAACCCGGGGGGGGTAGATCTTTTGGCTTAATGTGCATGAGGACATTCAGGGACACTCCCTTTGAGCTAATTAGCTCCTTTTCTATTGTAAGCCATATAGGCATGCATAGGAGTGTGCTCAGATCCTTCGGCACTGCAAGCCAACATAAGTATTTACTTGCCTTACTAGCCCAATAGTACAACCCAAAGTGCAACAGCCTAAGCTTCCCCACCTCCGGGGTTTTGAGAATGGTCATTTTATGATACTTTCTTCTGGGGATTGTCCAACCATATAAAATCTGTGATGATTGCATGTACTTTCTTAAACCATTTAAAGAGTAGCCATAAGTTTAGCAAATTGAGCAGATAAAAAATTCTCGGTAATATGTTCATTTTCACTAAACTAACACGCCCCATAGGGACAGAGGTAAGGCTTTCCATCGGGCTAAATCTTGGTGGACTACCTGGAGTAATGCATCTAAACTGAGTTGCAACATCCTAAGGTCACTCCTAGCCAGGTTTATGCCCAAATATTTAAGACATTTTGGGAACCATTGTATTCCAGCTTCCATTATCTCAATTTTAAGTGTTCTATAATTTAGAGGGAAAACTATAGTTCTGTCCAGATTAATTTTGTAGTTAGAAAGCAAACTACAGTATATTCTCTAATGGTCTTTAATGTTGCCTAAATAGAGGTCCTTGACTGAGAGAGGTGTATATCGTCTGCGTATGCTGATAGTTTCACCTCCTGGGTCCCCTGCTTTATACTGTGTATCCCTGGGTTCTCTTTGAGCGATGTAAGTAGGGGCTCGAGATAAATATTGAACAACAGAAATGGTAATGGGCAGCCTTGCCTAGTGCCTGAATATAATGGAAAGGTGGAAGAAAAGACCCTGTTACAATATATTCAGGCACTCAGGTTCACATATAGGGCACGTATCCATTGGATAAATCGTGGGGGGAATCCAAACCTGTACAGGGGCTGGAATACAGAAATATAGGTAGCTCTGTACATTCATAATGCATGCCACTTGCTTAATTGTGCAATGTTTGCTTGCAGTTCACATACACTAAGTGATCCTAAGCAAACCAGGTCTAAAAAGCAAAACAGGTTGACATGCTGCAAGCTTGACATGTGCATAGCAGGTAAGCTGGTATGAACATCTTTGGGAGGGCAATGCCTGTGGTTCAGTGTGGGGAATAGCTGCTCCCACAACCACTTCTGAAGCCCTGTGTTAACTGTACCTCCCTTGCTTAGGGAGTGTTTTTCAGTCCCCAAGCTTCCTGCGTGGCATGTGGCTGTGCCCTCCTCCTGCTTCTGCTGCTGCTGCCTGTTTGTTTGTTTTGTCTTTCTTGCTGTGCTCTTCTCCCCCTTCCCTCTTTCAGTCATCTCCCTTTGTTTGTGCCTGCCTCTTTCGCCATTTTGTTTGCTCTCCTTCTCAGTGGCCCCGCCACCTCCCTGCTCTGTTCCTTGCCCCCTCACGTCCCTCTGTTCTCCCCTCACCCTGGTCTTTTTTGTTTGGCTTTTCTACCACCCTTTGCCCAGTGCTCTGAGCATCTACCGCTCTGTCATATTTTAAATTTTATTACACTTACCTCTGGCACCGCTACTACAGCACACCCACTTCCCTTCCATTTCAGGTTAGCTTCCCTATTTCCTCACCTCCCTGGGGCTTCTCTGCCTCTGTCCTTATTTACTGAATTTTACCCGTTCTCACTTTGGACCTACTCCAATCACACCCTATGCCGGAATCACTTTACTCACCTGCTTTTGGAATTACTGTGATGCCCTTCACATGCCACCTGCTCCACACAGCTCAGTGCTCTTCAGGATCCTACCCTGCTTTCTGACCAATATCATACACCAGGTTATGGTCTCCCAGTTTCTGACACAGGGTTCACTACCTAGCGGTGCTCATATCTTGAATATCCATGATGATAGCTTGACATCCAAGCAGGCCAGCAGGCTGCCTTGAGCCAAGCTCAAGTTGAGTGCAGATATTTCATTATGAAATGAATGCACAGTTTTCTAAAGACTTCTCATCCAAAATCTGTTACAACTTTTATTTCCATTATTCCAAATACCCACCAACTGTTGTTGACATGAAAATAGTACCGGCAGTCATCTTAGTGTGCTGACTTCTTAAGTCTTGACAGTAAGATGAATCTCATGGTAAAATGAAGAAGCACTTTCACAAAATGGGCCTGCCTCTGGGGACATGGAAGATGGGGGGGGCACAGACTTGCTGCATGCATGGTTCTGCAAATGTTTCCCTGCTTAACCCATTTCCAAACCAGCCCTCACCTATCCGTCTATGATATTTCCCTACTATCTCTTCATTACTGGACCCTCTCTACATCCACATCCTTTATTCCTTGCCTCTTGCTGGATCCCTGTGACTGCCACTTCTACTACCTGTTTCTGAGTGGCCACATAGTTCAGTTGTGCATCATCATACACTACGTAGATTACAACTGCTGCCATTCTACAGGAATCCCTCTTTCACCTGCACATTTTCATCACAGTTGGATCTAGCCAGGATCATGTATGATGGATTCATGGTCTAGACAGTCCTGCCCTAACTGACACTATGGATACTCGACTTGTTCATCATGTGACTCCCTCTTGCTCGGATTGGATATTGTATTAGCTTCAGAGCATCGCTTTCTTTCACTGGAACTCCCTGTCCTTCCTATATACAGCACTGGGCCACTGCTACCAGCAACCTCGATCACCTCCCTCACATTTGTAGTCCTCCTCTGATATTATCTGTTTCTTTGAAGGGCTTATTCTCGCTCCATAATCCTACTACAAGGCCTGCCCTCCTTTCAGCATATCGTTTCCTGTTTAGTGTGCCTACCTTCCATCTTTCCTTCATTTGTCCAGCCATGTAAGTAATGACTATTTATGCCTTTTACACTGCAGTTTCCTCCTTTATACTTTCTCTCAAGCAGCTTTCTATGCTTTCTGCCAACCCATACCAGCAGTACTCCAGTCTCTGTCCCTAACTCACACCTTTTGAGGTGCTGAGCGAAGGTTGGCTTCCCCGTCTGCCGGGGATGGGAGTCCTTTTCACTCATTACATCCTACTTCTACCAACCTGATATCCTCCATCCCTAACTCTGCTGGACAGCATCAAGTGAAGGCTTGCTTGCCCTGTCGACCGGGGATGGAGTCAATGTTTACCATCTATGAACTGTTATCATACCTTCCCTACCTCATGCCAGTTGCTGCTTCCCTTCGGGAACAGAACTATCTCCTACCTACCAACTCAACATCCTCCATTCCTAACTCTGCTTGGCGGCATCGAGTGCAGGTTAACTCATCATGACTACCGGGGATTGGAGCTATGTCTCCCATCTACAGACTTATACCATGCCTTCTCTACCTTAAGCCAGTTGCCACTTCCCTTCGGGAATGGTACTCTTACATTCTACGTATCCTCTTCATTCTACTTCTGCAACACAGATCGCTGCTTCCCTTTAGGAATGGGGCCTTTCCACTCCAACTGCCTTCCTCCTCAACTGTGACTGCAACTTCGACCAGTGGAACCAGGACCTCATCGACTACTTTGACTCCAAACTGCCAGTCTGCCACTTCCCTTCAATCACAGGAGCCTTCTGCTTTGAACGACTCCACTCGCCATCCCGCTTTTACATGGACCTTCATTCTATAGCCCCCTTGGCCTCCTTTCCCTCAGCGTATAAATCCTGCCAGCTTGTTATGTCTCTCTCTCTCTCACTCCTGGATGACTGCCTCATGGACATTTTTGCTGTCGGTCTCCATCCTGCTGCTGTACGAAATTGTTTTCTTTGCTGATTTGGGCCCTTGTCCTTCATCTCTCCAGCACCTTCCATAAATTCTCTAGTAGTTTCCCAGCCTTCATCTGATGTGGGACTCCTGTTGCTCAGGGATTCTGGCTTGCCTCCTTGGCCTTCAGTGGATAGTCGTCTGATGCCTTGCTTCCACCTTCCTGCATTTTCTGTTGTTTGCCATGGAGTTGGCCAGTCCTATACCTTTCTGCTCTGGCCATCATCTGGCTTCACCTGGACCGTGGCTTTTTCTGAATCATCATTCAGTCTCTCAGGATCCACTCCGGACTTCTTTCCCATTTGGACTGGCTTCCTTTCATCGTTGCCTTGCTGGCTCGGGGCTTCCTACGATTTGCTGTGGCTCTTTTGGGCCTCATACTCTATCTCCTACCAGTACTCCTACCCAGTTATCTGCTCTCCATATGATCCATCTCAAACTCCTACTCTGACTATTCTAACAGTACCCTTCTACTGCTCATTGATCACTCATTCATTACTCCAGAGATATATTCCATCAGCATACATCCCTTAGCTAATATGCTGCATAGACTCTTACACCATCATAAGAGTTTTACACTGCCCAATCAGCTGCTTACAATCATTCTATAAATCCCATTAGCCTGGACGTTAGGAAGATCTTCTCTGTCTCTATTGGATGAACGATCCAAATCCCATCCATTCAACCACTGTGACTTCCCAAACTGCATTGTCTCACTGACTATCCTCATACATGGAAAGGACTTAAATCCTTCTGCTATGCTCTGACATAGTAGCCAGCATTGCTTCCATGGATACTGGGAATCACAAGATAACCCATTCAACTAAGGACACTATCCATTTTCCTTCTCAACCTAGTCTTCCAACACCATTTCGTTCGCCAAGTTAATCGATTCCTACTTCTCAACAGACATTGATCGTGTTTGAATTTCATGGAAATCTCCCATATCATCTGACGTTAGACCTCCACCGCCTAGCTGATTACTAATTCTGTGCCATCCAAATCATCATTTTGCTCCTGGACTTCACTATTCTGCACTACACTCATCTGGACTTTTTTTCCTAGTACCTAAAGATGGGTTAACAGCTCTTCCAGTGGAATCTTCAGTCTCCTCTTCTCAATTTATCATGGGTAACTTCTGCTGTAAAAGACCATCACTGAGAACTGGCTGTCTTAAAAATTCCAGCTGGCAATCTGTATACAGTCCAGACAAATTTTTCCAACTCAGCCTTGCCTCCCACTCAGTATTACTCAGCAGTAGCACTATGATTCTATAATATCCTTCACTAATTGATCTCGCTGCCAGTCCAGCTTACAGAGTCTTATTACATCTGCCTCCAAGCTTCCTTCAGTATTTCGGCATCTGGACTACCTATACTCTTAACCTACCTACACCACCAAAGTATATGTCTTACATGATCTCACCACACAAATAACCACACTAACTTTGGGCAGTGTACCAGCAGAGCATTTACTTATAAAGTCACAAATCTCGTGACCAAAGAAGCCATCCATCCTTCATACTGAATTTCCAATCAATTCCTATACACATTAGGGTACCATCTGACTGCTCTGCAACTTTTCTTCTATTTTATTTACTAATCACTTATGGTATTACTCTCAACAGTGAGCCAACCTCTCTTCTACTCATTTCACTCTGGAATGCTTACTTAGTAAGTTATTGCTTACTAATTGATTCCTTACCATCAGACTAGTTTAAACATCAAGCCTTAAAATCCTATGTGTGGAGCAGGTCCAGTTAAAGAAGGGCTATGTAGTCCAATTGGAGTTGTCACCAGCACTTTACAGACCATTGCAAGTGCCACAGTGTACTGTCTGGTTTATATCTATAAAACTGTGCACTCCCAGCTGATTACACCCCTACAATCTCTTTGGACATGCATCTTTCATTACCTTGGAAATAAGGACTACATTAGCCCTTCTTTAACTGGACCTGCTCCACACATAGGATTCTATCATCCATATAGAAAAGAAGTACACTCCATCCTCAGGATCATCATTCAGTCAGTATTGTCCTTGGATTGAGAACAAATCAACATCTCTAGAGCGCTCATCAACACTCTTCTTCTCTTTCTACTTCATGGATGCTTCCTTGGTGACTCCTTGTTCATTTCTCAGTTCCCTGCCTCCAGACCATACCTTGATATTTATACCATTCACAAGTTGAATCATTCAGCAATGACTTCTTGTACCATTGCATTTCCGCCATTCCCAATTTGGTACTTCATCGATCCAGTCATGCTCTGTCTGCTCATTATACCTTTGCAGTTCCATGGGACAAGCTTCATTCATCACCTTGGATAGTTCGACTTCCTTGCCCTCCTTCACCTGGATTGACATCATACTTTGGATTCTATCATTCATGCAGAAGATCTGCTCTTCAACCTCAGGATCATCATGCAATCAGCATTATCCACTGATTGAGAATGGATCATTGTCTCTCCCAACAGCTCACCGGTTACCCATGAAAATAGCGACTATAAAAATGCGACTGAATAAGCGCGACTGCAAAACAGCGACTGTCATAATTGCGACCATTAAATATGAGCGATCGCTTATAAATAGCGACTTATTCTGACATTGCTCGTGCAATAATAGCGACTATCTAATAGGATAGCACCAAGGATTTAATTGCTGTTTAGGAGTTGCATTAATAGCGAAGAACAAAACAAAGTACACACAATGATCACCACTCGGCTACCGGTTGGCAATTCAAACTGCAGTACTTGTTCTATAATGTCTGTACGATTCTGTTCTTAAAGGAGTGTGCTCATACCCAGACAGCTGCCTCCTAAGATATTCCCTGGTAGCTATGGTGTTCTTCAGCATCCTCCAGTATCACTCTTTGAGCCTATTAGCCAAAATTGAGTCAAAAAAGCCTGGTAGTGAGAGTCACCATCAGAAAATACAACCTCCAACTCTCAGCTTGCTTGTACTCAGCAGAGCAGAACATACAACAGTCTGCTACATCCATAAAGCACAGCATACACTTTTTCACCAGAACCTTACTCAGGCAAACTAAGACAGGGAATGCCGGAGGAGACTGAGTTGCCTCGAACGCTTCTACCAGTAAATATCTGCAGCTGCAGCTTTAATCAATCAACCTCAGGCTTTTTTGTAGGTGAGCATGGCCAAAATTCACGGCCCGCCGGTACGGTTTACCAGCCACACATCCATCAGCAATATTATCGCTCCACCATTACAGAAAAGAGAGACAGGACAGGGCAACCAGACCAGCCAAAAACTTAGGAGCAAAAAGATGTTCTGGAAAGGTTACACGAGACAATGGTGGCATACCTGTTGTAAATATAGTTAGCGGTGTAACCCTGCTTCCTGGGTCTCATCCACAGACTCAGGAGTGCATACTAAATGTCCTTCCTCTGACTCTCACACATCAACTGACTCAGCCTCAATCTCCTCAATCCTCTCTCTTGGAAATTAATATGTACTCTAACCTTGAAAACATTTTGTGTCTTGCTGAATAAAATGTATTCTTTTCTGTACCACCAAGTAAACCATGACTGAATAAAGGCTATTATTACATGGTAGCTTAGATTGTGGGCGCTGAAATTTCGCAGTGCTATTAGTGCAGTCGGTGAAAAGGAGGCGATCAAATTGTAGTCGCGATTTTATAATCGCGATTTTCACATGGAACCCAGCTCACCAACCTTAAATTAGCTATGGTTACTAGAGCCTAGGTCCTTCTCCATTTAGTATGCCCAGAGAAAGGGAAGACCTCTGGCCATGGGTTCTCAGAGATTTCCTCCACTTGGGAGGTTTTCCTCTCCTGAGTGCCAGGGGGCCATACTCTCCTTGAATTAGAGGAGGTGTCTTTTTGGGCCTTCTATTCCCTACAAATTACTACCTACATACATACCTACTACTCAAAGGTGGGAATAGAGTTAAGCCACAAAAAGTACTACAAGTTACACAAACACTAGATAGCCCATTGGCATTCCCCAAACATGGAATGGGAGGGCTATGCCTGTGGTTCAATGTGGAGAATAGCTCTTCCCACAGTCTCTTCTTAAGGCCTACGCTAACCGAACCTCCCTTGCTTAGGGAGTGTTTTTCATCAACCACCATCCCCTCCTCCTCCTTCCTGGAACTCTTCTCATCCTTCCTCCTAGGCCTTCTATTCCCTACAAATTACTACCTACATGCCTACTACTCAAGGGTGAGAATAGAGTTAAGCCACAAAAAGTACTACAAGTTACACAAGCACTATATACCCCATTGCCATTTCCCAAACATTGAACTAAAAATTACATCAGGTTCACATGTTGCACGCTTGACATGAATGAAGCAGTTAAGCTGGTGTGACCATTATTTAAACATCACATCAGGTTTCCATGCTGCATGCTTGCCATGTGTGCAGCAGCTAAACTGGTGCAGATCTCATCTAAAAAAAAACATTAGTTTCTATTGCTTATACTATTGCTAGCAATTAGATTCATTAAAATACATTTTTATTTGAATTCCCATAAAAATTATGTAAACTCATTAATTGTGATAATTTTGCAAGTTGTTTAATGGCCTTTGATTTTTGTCATTAAATCACCATTAATTTGTAAAGTATTGTTTGCTTACTGCATTAAATGCCTAGGATATAGCCAGTCAACATCCCCCATTCCAAATGTATGAAGATGGGCCTATCCTTTTTGTTTTGGACCATGTAAATCCCTTATGCATATTTAGTGCTACAAATGTGTTTCTCCATGACTGTTTCATTTTGCTTACTCTCCCTTTGTCATTCTGTATTGTGCATATACACTATGGCCATGGACTGCACTCCTTTTTTGCTGAGTAGGGTCTTGAAAACATGCACCATACCTCACATTTTGTCATTGAATTGAGGGACATGGACTCTAAAAATGGACAATGAGGGACACAAACCCACATGATGATCAGGACACATCATGAAACATGGAGATACTGTACCTCAGAACACAATGGAAACCATTGCATTAGCACCTGAGAATGAATTTCCATCATTAAGCAGGGGTGCCATTTACAGTAGGAAGGACAGAGGGGGCAGTTGCCTCCCTCACACTGTATTTTGCATAGGTTGTTCTTATGGTGTGGCAATAATGGCTTTAAATTTGTATTTAATCTTTTGTACAGCAAGTGTCCACCTGGTCTGTGTGTGCTCATGCTGCAGGTACTCTTCAGACTCGACTGTGTCTGTATTGTGTTAGCCACTCTCTCCACCTATTAGCAGCTGCACAATCACAAGAGATGTGGATAAACTCCAGCCAAGAAAGAGCACATGAGCCTTGAAAGTGTGACATTGTCTTTCACACCACAGAGTAGACAGACTGCACACTACAGCTTGGAGGAGTCAGTAAGCACTGAACTCTCAATAGCAGTCTTGTGGCAGCATAGATTTGTTGTTCTACTGTTAGTGAGTCTTTGTCTCCTATGGTGGCTGAAGGGGCAGAAGGTGAGCTAGAAGCTAACTCAAGACTAGGCTACCTACGTACTCTACTAGGCTCACCTTGCAAAAAACCAGCACAGACCCCCATGGCTGCAAGCTAGGCTTATCAAAAGTGGTGACAGCAGTATGGGTGGCCTTCATAGGCCTTGATCAGTGCAGTGCAGTGCAGCAGCAGCCACAGCAGCAACCAAGCAAGAAGCAAGTAACCCAGGTTGGGCGGGTTTGAATGGTGAGATGACTTGGTCGCAGACCATGTTGGGGAGCTGCGATGGTCATTTCTAGCATCCAGCCTCTGGTGGAAGGAGAGAGGAGGAGCAGGCTGCAGGTTCTGGCCATACGCCTGGGTAAGTAGAAGTAAATAATTTTTTTTTACACGTGGATTGGGGAAGGAGGGAGGACTGAAATATTGATGTGTTTTTCAAGTTTCTTCACCTTTGGGTGGCTTTATGACCCATAGGGGATTGGCATTGAATGGAATGGAGTCAGGGAAAAAAATCAGGACAAATTTCTTTTTTGGGGGGGCAGAACTTCAGCCAGGAAAAAAGTTGGCTAGTAAATTGGTGGGTTTAAACCCAAATCTGATGCACTACTCCAAGGTATATACAGATGAATCTTATACATTTCAATTTTTCCTGGTTTGCATATCACTTTTCTGTCAAACCAAATAAGTTGTACCTTTTAGAGATGTTACAGACATTCTAGAGCTGTCCCTTGCATTCACAGACAGTTGAGTGGTATGGTGTGCACAGACTATTGGAGCCCCACTATAGTCAGGCTTATGCACCCCCAAGTAAAGCTGACTTCCACATCCTCGTGCTCAAGCACATTGTGACAAAGGGCAAAGGAGATTGCAGAGGCATGCACCATTGAAATGAATGGGGTAGTTTTTTATTACTATTTTATATATTATTGATTAGAGTTGGAGATTAATGAAGGCCACCGCTCGACTAACAAGTGCCTTGTTAGTAGAACAGTAACCTTCATTATTCTCCAAATCACCATCTTAATGTATACAATAGTAATAAAAAATAACTCCATTCATTTCAAGGGGGTATGCCCCAGCACTCTGACACATGGACATCATCACTTAATGACTCCTGCCTCTGGCTCCCTAGTACTCAAGTAAGAGACTTTTTACTTATATCTAAACTTGGTGGTTGTCTGTAGCAGCATGACCGTACCCGCTACAGTGTGTGTGCATGGGGGGGGACTGGCCATGTGTGTGTGTGTGTGTGTGTGTGTGTGTGTGTGTGTGTGTGTGTGTGTGTGTGTGTGGAGTTATTGCTATTTTTGTGTTTGCACCTTAAAGTCTGTTTGCATAGAAGCATTCAAAACTATGGAGTGAAAATAGTAGGAGTACAGGCCAGACAGAAGTAATTAAGTGGTTTTGTGAGTAAGTTTGTGTATTTTGAGTTGGAAAAACCACATGAGTTTCCATTGGTATGTGTGCTACAGTTCAACTGTGAAAATGAGATGAGGGAGAGAAGAAAGCTGAAAAGCATAACAGTGGCTGCAAGCATAATCCATGCATGCAGATGTATTCAGATACAGTATGTATTGAAGTACAAGTGAGCCATATGTGTGCAGACAGTATGGCTTAGCGGTTAAAGACACTGAACTGCAAGTCAGTAGACTTGGAGGCATGAAGACCTGAGTTTGAATCTCATCAACCCCCGCTTGTGTATGGTGTGATCCTGAGCAAATCACTTAACTTTTATGTGTGAAGTTATCATTGACCACTTGCTTTTTGCACACATGACATATGCATGCAGTCTTTCCCAATTTAACATAAAAATCATGGTTTCCACAGTTGCTTGCTGCACACATGCCACATACGTGCAATCAATTCCAGTTTAACATTTAAATCATACTTGCAGCAAGCATATCACTTGGGTAGTTTCATGAGCGCAGCATGAAAACATTTCATATAATTATTTCTGTAAGGGAATTGCCAGTCAACTCAATCAAAGGCTTTGTCTGCATCCAGAGACATCAGGACAGCCAAGTCATCCGAGTCCCTGGACATGGAGAAAATGTGGGCCAATTTGGTCTGATGAGGACCTCCCTACCATAAAACTAACCTGTATTTGCCCTATTAAGGAAGGGAGCACTCTGCTCAATCTATTCACCAATAGTTTGGCTAAAAGTTTTATATTGTAATTCAACAGTGAGATCAGTCTGTAACTTCTGACTTTGTCCTCCTCTTTCCCAGGTTTTTGTAGCACTACTATTAGAGTTTCAAGTGATCACTGCTCTACAGAGTAACCTGAGAGCAAGCATTGGAACAGCTTTTGTAACCAAGGCATTAATCATTCAGCAAATGCCTTATAAAAGTTAGAGAAAACCTGTCTGGGCATGGGTCTTTGTCCAGTGGTAAGGTTTTGATAGCCATCTGGATAGCAGCCTCATTGAAGGGGCTACCAAGCTTTCCTTTTGGCCTTCCTTTAAGGTTGGCAGTGGGATAGCAGCAAGATAGTCATCTACCACCTGGGTGTCTGGGAATTCCAGCATTGGACTATAAAGGCTATGATAATATTGCTCAGATCTGGTTACAATTTCCTTCAGAGTAACTTTAAGAGACTCATCAGTTGATGAGCGGATGGTCTTTATAATTCTTGATACCTCTTGTTTCTTAAGCCTTAGGGCCAGAAGATGGCTGGCTTTTTCACCCTGATCTATATAATTTGCCCGGGTTTTCAATATGGCAAGTTTAGCTTTTTCATGCAAGAGCTCGCTGTATTGATCCCAAAGCCCTATAAGTTTTTGCCTATCCTATTCTCTGGTGATGGGTGAGAGGTGTGCTTCCAGTTCTTATATTTGGGATAAGAGATCTAAGGCCTTCTTCTCATGCTTACATTTCCTGGTGGATGCTAGGCATATTAATTCTCCCCGATGTAACATTTTAATGCCCCCCATTCCATATCGGCTTTACCCGTGGAGTTCAGGTTAGCCAAAGTGAAGCGATCAATTGATTTAGACACCTGCTTGACTACCCACTCTTCTTTTAACAGTTGGTTGTTGATTTTCCAGATGGTTTCTTTTTGCTGATTAGGGGAAAATGAAATTCAGCACCATACTGAGGAGTGGTCCGAGATCACGCCTGGTTCTGTTCCACAACCCAGTATGCCCATCATGAGTTTTTGGCTGACCAAAAAGTAGTCTATTCTGGATGAGGTTCCATGCATCATGGAACTTAGTGTATATTCCCTTGAACTGGGTTCAGTGTTCACCAAGGATCACACAAACCAAGGTGGTCGGATAAGTCCTGTAGAGATCGTTGAGCTGGAGATAGGCCTTGCCTCCTCCTATCTGATTTGTCTAGGTCTAGAGTAAATGGGAGGTTCCAATCTCCCCCAGGAAAATAGGGAGAGTTAAGAAGGAGGCCAAAACAGAGGCCAATTCCATGAAAAAGGAGGGGGTGTCTGCATTGGGACCATAAATACAACCCAGGACTACCTCTGCAGTCTCCAATGTTCCCCTGAGAAATAAATAGCGACCATTTGGGTCACAAATACATTGTGCACAGACAAAGGAGGTTTTCAATTAGAGTAATATGGCTACCCTTCTACTCTGTGTGGTATTCCCTGCTGTATACACCTGACCAATGTATTGCCTGTGGAACAAGTTTGCCTAAGTTTCCAATAAGTGCGTCTCTTGCAAACATGAGATATCACCGTTGAGTTGCTGGAGATGTTTAATAATTTGACACCTTTTAGATTTGTTATTGGCCCCTTAAACATTCCATGAAATAATTTTCATATACTTAGCCATCTCTTCTGCCTAACTGTGCACACCAGATATAAAACTGATACCTTTGTTCTCTGCAGCCCTGTTTCCCGTGACTTACCTGATGCTAAACCCTCCCTAGCCCCTAGCCCCAGAAAAAAAACATGACAACCCACATGTCTCCTCCCACTGATGCCCCATAAATGGTGCAATATTAGAAATATTTAAATATGACCATAAGATGAACCGTTACCCCTGTCCCAGAACCATTAAGTAAACATATAATTAATGTGTATACCAAAATTAAACAGTGAAGTCCTGTCCCCCACCCACCAAATCATATTTTTCTCAGCCCATGATTTATAGCCTCACCAACCAGTGCCCATCCCCCTCCTGCCCTCTCCCTAAAATGATTTTAATATCTGTGACTCAAGGGGAGCCCCCCATTATTTGAAGTGAGCCAGATCTTAAATAAAATCCCCTTAAAGGGGTGCATTCCCCCACCATTTCCCAATTCTAAACCCTTTATGCTTCTAGTCCCCTCTGATCTTGATGTGAGGCAGTTGGTGGGCTAAACCATTTGGCAACCTTACAACTTTTCCCAGTCTACTAAGAACAGTCAAAATAGCAACAAATAAACTTCAAAACATTAGTCATTGTGCAGGTTATGACTAACTTGGGGTATTCCTGTATCAGAATGAGAACTTCCATTTGATCTTTGAAGCACTTCTCGGTGCATCCATAAGCAGTGAGGACTGAATGCTCCTCACTTCAGTGTCTGTCTATCTTTATCTTTTCTATGACAAAATAATGTCACCACCAAAGAAACCAAAAGCTGTCAGATGGTTGTGGCTCAGTCCAAAATAAGCCCAAAGTTCCTTGATCCACTCTCAAGTCTTTCGTCATAAAAGAAAAAAAAAAAACTTTTGCATTCAGAAAGCAGTGCAGCCATATGCTACTTTGGCCCAGAGTTACTTAAAACATCCACAAAAGTCAAGTACATTTTTCAGACCAAGAGAAATCAATGCTTAGGTCCCTATTGTTGGCGTTGCTCCTATCCTATCCCCACAGGTGACCAAATCAAAGAAAAGCTCTCAGTGTTTCTTCCTCGATTCACTGTCTGTGTTCACAACTGCTGCTCATAGAAGTCAAGATGTCCATCTCTCCCATGTAAATTATGGTTGATTAGTGAGTGAACTTACGCAGACACGAAGGGGGGATATTAAGGTCCATATTATACTTGTTGAAAATCGGAATTCCTCTATGGCAGGTCACCTCTCTGGAGCTCAATTCCCATCAAATAGCATTACACTGATCCTTTAGCTGTTTGAATCCCTGTTATGTCAGACTGCTTTCCTTTCAACGGTTCTTAAAAAGATCAGGCAGTGCTTCCACCAGTATGGTTTCTGCTGATTTCGGGTCCTCAAAACTGGTCCAGTTACCAGATAAGAGCACTTGGAACCTTGCTGGGTATCCCAATCTGAACGCAATGCCCACAGCAATTAACTTGGTAACAATGGGGTGAAATGAGGCATGCTGTTGTCTTACTGAAGCTGGTAAATCCTGTGCCACACACAGCTTAGCTCCCCCCCATTTGACTTCTTGCAACTCCTTTATTTTGTTAAGGAAATGTTGCCATTCCAGGTAATTCAAGAAGTGAAAGATTAGCGGGTGTGGTGGTGGTCCAGCAGGAGGCATGGGGCGCAAAGCTTGGTGCAATATTTCTGTGGCATAGGTAGGTCCATATGGAGACAGGCCTGCTAGTTTGAGTATCAGTTTTTGGGTGAATAGAATAGAGTTGGGGCCCTTTTCCTTTTCAGGCAGTCCTATTATTACGGCATTATTTCTCTGGCTCTGACCCTCCAGATCTTTTGCTTTGGCTTCTAGATGGGCCATCCTTTGTTTGGTTTCCACTAATTCAGGATCTACTTGGTCGACTTTCTTTCCCAGGGATGTGATTTGGACCTCACTGCCCCCGGTTCTCTTGGATAAATCCTCCAGAGCAACAGCCATTGATTTAAAATTGGTGGTAAGTGATATCAACTCTTCCCTGAAAGGCTGGAACTCTGCTAGGAATTGGTCCACAGTTAGTAGATTCTGCACCACTGGAGCAGTTGCAGAGTGACTGCTGGTAAATGTCTGAGTTTTTTTTTTTTTTACTGGCCTTCTCAGGCATTGGTGGCGGCATGTGTTAAGGCAACACCGCTTGCATTTCCACCTCCATACTCCAATTTCTGAGCTAGAATATGCTTCTCAGTAGAATAGGCAGTCTCTTGTTCAGGTAGGTGCCTAAAATGTGGATGATGAATTGGAAAATAGTTTAAATCGGGGTTAACGGGAGCACTCTGCTGGATCTGCTACTCTGAAGGCTGCATCACATGACTCCCCATAGCTCTAACATTATAATGAACATCAGTAAATCTTCACAGAACATGGGTAGCTTTGGGTGTAAAATAGAACCATGATCTAGGTGTTTGGACACAAGGGACATGATTTTCAAAACATTTAGATTCTGGCAGTGGGCCAAACCCCATTGCTGCAACTGCACCAGATTTTACAATCTCGGGTGCAGTTGCCCCCTAAGGGGGTTGTTATTTGTTTGGGCCATGGGGACCCAAAATAGTGAAAGAAGAGAACTACAAAAGAACCACCAAGTGTTCATGGGTCTGGGAAGGGGAAATGCAACACTGAAAGTAACTGCATGATCCAGGCTGTCAATCCTGCTTGACTTGTGATCTTGTTACGAGTGTACGTGTGGTGAAATGAGTTTAACACAGTGTAACTCTGTAGTCCAATTGTGTGATTAGCAATGGTAGGTAGTGTAATCTTCATCACTGTTTTTTATTGCTGCATAGGCAGATGTAGGAGGTAAAGAAAACAGTGCGGGTAGGAAGGGGAGGGGGAGAGAGGGAAGGAGACAGAGGGAAAAAGCAGACAGATTCCTCCATACTGTAGATGATTTAACTCCACTCAACAGGTGGAGCACAGAGCAAACAGTTGTGATGCATTCACCTCTATTTCCTCTGCTCCTCCTATTTATTATACATCGGCATGGCTCTTGCTATGCAGCCTGAAAAACAGGATGGCTGTCCTCTGACTTCCTTTCATCTTGGTTTAGTGAAGTTAGGATACCATAGTTAAAACAGACTTGAAACACCTCTGGAATGACTAAAACAGATTCTTAACTCTCCAGCTTATTTGCAAGTTAGTTAAAAACAAACTTAAAGAAGAGTCAACAGCTGATGACATGAAAAGAATTTAGGAGCTTAAGACTTTTTACTGGTATGTGAACAATAAAGATATACATATTTTTGAGCCATAGTTAATTTTTTTAGTGAACAATTTGATCGAAGACGAGTTTGCACAAATAATAATTTTTGCAATCTTTGTGTGCTTTCTTTGATGGCCACCCATTTAGCAAGCATGAGCAAGGAACAGCAATAGGAGGATCTTCAGCCAATCAACACAGTTGGAGTGCTGTCAGAGGAGGAGTCATTCCTTTTTAAAAACATACCAGGACCCAACCAGTCGTAGCGGTAGTGGCAACAGAGAATTGTGGTGGACAAGTGGACAGGAGTCACACTGGAGTCAATCAGATCAATCTGGCAAGAGACACAGAATCTATGTATATTTTTTAGCTTACAATTTGTTATATATTGTATTTAGTTTAATTCTGTAAGTGGAATGGGGTACTTTGGAGTGCTTTTGTACCTTTTGTTTTGTACTATAGCTGGCTATAGGGATTGTGGGTCAAATAAAAAGTGTACCTGTTCATAATGACGGGAGTGTTGGCAAGAATGGAAATGTGAACATGGCAAATTCTTTGTGTGTAATGTTGGAGACAAATGCAATGGGCTGATTAAGGAGGGATTAACCCATGAAAGATTATGGGTTTACTGAGCATTAATCAATGTCTGGGGGAGTTGGAGTCACGATGCAAAGCCGAATTGACTTCAACCACCCAGGTGTGGATTAATGCTCAGTAAACCCATGCCCAGGAATGGGTTAATCCTTTTATAACATGGGTAATGTTATATTAGAGTTTTACCTACAGAAATAGTAAAATAAAGCCCTGTGAACATGAAACTGTGGGTATATCTGGGATTAATCAATGGTCAGGTGACCTGTTTGGATGAATCAGAAGGCAGTATTTTCAGAACCTATGTTATAATGGAATTTATTATTGGAATCTGTTTTTTTTAACTACAGAGTGTCATGATCTACATCTTTAACATGGGGAGGTGTATAGGTTTTTGATTGCAGGAACTGAAATAAAGCAATGCTTAAGTAAACAGTCCATAGGGGGTTTTAAAAAATAAGTTAGAGTCACAACATATGCACTATTATACCATGGACATAAAGTAGCAGCCAATAAAATAGCCAGACTGGCACCTTAGATCCATTGTAAATCTTATGATAATCACTGGCAAAGGTGTCAGTCTGCCACAACCTCATGCCACTCTCCAAAGGTATCACTCTGATATCCTGAACGCCGCCTCTCAGCTGCCATATTACCTCTTGCTAAGCAAATTTCAGTAGGCCTTATAGCAAACAAAAAAAAGCTATGAATACGTTATTTGAATTAATTGATGACAGCGAACTTGACCATATCTTTGGCAATCTTGAAAACAACACAACACCTTCTCCTGAGTGAAACATACCTGTATTAAATCACAGTTCCCCGTTCACTGCTCCACTCCCACCAGCTGAAACCCTGGTCATCCAGTCATTTGTGCAGTTGGGACCATCAGCTCCAGTCTCCGCAGCCACCAGCTTGAACTCGATGCCTCTCACCACCTCTTACGCAACAGCCAATCCTGTAGCAAAAAAGAGACAGCATCATCAAGAAATTATAGCACATGAAATGCTTGAATTAGAAAAGCAGCATCATGAAATAGCTGTGCAAAAGCAAATCCGGTGGGCAATAAACATTTTTATTGATTGGGCTAACCAAAAACAAATTAAAATAAACTTAGCCACCATCACTCCTTCAGAACTTAACACCATACTTAGGCAGTACTACAGCACAGTTTGCAATAGCGACGGCAAAGATTATGTATTGACAAGCTATGTAAGTCTCAGAGCGGGCTTAAATAGACATTTAAATGATCCTTCCCTAAGTCGCAGCATAAATATTATGTCTGACACGGAGTTCAACACAGCCAACAACATTTTCAAGGCTGTAGTAAAACGTTTCTGAAAAGAGGATAAAGACAAAGCAGACCATCATGCCCCACTGACCATAAACCAACTTACCAGACTAAGAAATTCATCTGCACTAACACCACTCACTGCCACGGGCTTGTCAAAAAAGTCTGGATAGACATCTTACTACATTATGCCAGAAGCGGCAACGAAGGAGTCAGATAATTAACAACTGAATGCTTTGAAGTCAAATTCACAGAAGATGGTGAAGCATACCTCACCAAAACATTTAATGAACAGAGTAAAAATCATAAAGAAATTGCTGATCCAACAAAGTAATTCATGAGATGCTGCATGTTTGCACAGCCCAATGATCCTTTATGCCCAGTTAGTAGTTACAAAAAATATTTATCTAAACTCCCACCAAACCCTCCAACTTTATTTCTTCATCCAAAAAAACTGGATCAATCTATACTAGATACAATGGAAGTCTGGTACACGTCTGAGCTGATGGGAGTCAATTACTTGGGGAATATGTTACATAAAATTTGCAGAGAGGCTAACCTAGAAACAATATTTACCAACCACTCCCTCCGTGCAACTGCAGTTACTCTCTTAAGTAACTCTGGTATGGAAGCAAGAGAAATCATGACCATAACAGGTCATAAAAGTGAAACATCTCTCTGAAGTTATTGGCAATCCAGCCTTTTAGAGTTTAAAAAATGGGGTCAAATCACCAGTGGCAACAGGAACTCCACATATTCTTCATTGGAACCACCATAAAATACTAATAAAAAACAGAACTGTGAATCTGCCCCTGAAACTCAAATCAACATTGCGCAGCCAAGCAAATGAAACTTCTCCCCCCATTACATACCTTCTGAACCTAGAACAGCTCCCGAAGTCTGCCACAGTACCAAGGCACCAAAAACTCAGACAGAAGACATGATGATCGCAAAAAATAGCTTCCCAAGCTGCAAATATTTCCACCCAGAAAGCAGCAGACCACGTCAACCAACCAAATCCAGAGCCACACCTGAAAATGCCTTCAATTAGAAACCTAGTTACCTATGGAACAGTTAACTTTATCTGCAAATAAAACATAAGTACAATAAACAAACTTCTTTTTATAAAGCAATCCTACTCCATACCTGAAAACCCATTTTAACAAACTCTCCTTAAAATAACACACTTTTCTCTTATCCTCCAACAGGTCAAACAGGTCACCTCACAGCATCCACTGGGTCAAATGCAACCTAGAACAAAATGATTTAAACCAACAGAAGCAAGCAAGCTGCTGTGCACAACAAAATAAATGACTAAGCTGTCTTATACATGAACTCTTAAGAAAACGACTTCCTAATTACTATTAATAACAGTCATTAAAGTTTTAGATCTTAGCTTGCAAAGTTATAAGCACTAGAAAAGCAATTGTTTTTGCAAATGTTACTGAAGTTTCAAAAGTTCAAAGCCTCAGTGTCTGTTATTGTGCACTGAAAGCCTCACTATCTGTTATTCTGTACTGAATGCACACAAATTTAATAAACTATTACAATATGAACTAGGGACTATTTTCTTTCATTGAACAATATTTCTTAATAAAATCATGCTTTTCTCACAGGAAAAAATAAAATAAAACAATTTCAACTTACATCCATGTCAAAATATCATGGTATAATTGCAATAAGCCACTCGGGGAAAGGTGTGGGTTATCGGGGGATTTACCATGGCTGGCGAGGCTTTACCCACTCGGCTGCACCTCATGGGCAAACCATACCAGCTGTGGTAAATACCCCAATAACTCACACCCCCTCGTGGCTTATTGCTTAAGTAAACCTGCTCCTACTTATGTCCGAAAATATCCATATTAGCCCAGGTCCTTGTAAAGTGAAAGATTATGGTAGCAGTGTTAATTTTAATCATAGAAACACAAAAACATAAAAATGTAGAATTTGCTAGCAGATAAAGACCACTTGGCCACCCTAGCCTGCCCATTTTCCCTACCTACTGCATATATTGCAGATCCTCATTGATCTACAGCTTACCATCTCTTCCCTATTGCTAGGGTTGCATATTATACATTTGAATCTAGGAAGTTTGCTACCAAAGTGTAATGATTTCTGTGCATGGGTTACTCAGCTACGATCAGATGTGGTCATATTAAGAGAGACTGGCTTTGCATTAAAAACTGATAATTCAGCTGTGGCCAATGCTCAATACTCAGTATATTGATAGGACAGGATAGATAAAAAGGTGGGGGCTATGCTATTTATGATAAGCACCATATAGTAATGGAGAGTGTTGAAATAGAAGGATGCTCCAAGGAATGTGAGTTTGTGGCCATTAAATTAACTCTAGGCGCAGCAAAACAATTGACATGAAGGTGCAACATATTTTTGCTATTTTCACTATTAGCATAGTGCTCTACGATGCCTGTTCGACAAGAAAAACGTAAACCGGCATCACAGCACCCGGCTCCATGTCGACAGTGATTTGCAGTCTTCATGGAGCCACACACACTGGTGTATGTTTTTTCTTCAGGGGGCTTCATCTCAAACCCCCAGAGGGCTCTGTAGCACCCCCAAGGATTCTAACTCCAGAGTCAGGAGTTCGTTCTAGGAGGGGTGCAGGAGTCGAGAAAAGGGTTGCCTGGTCCCAGTGGCACTTCTACGGTGACATGGAACTGTTGTCAATATCGACGCATGTCACCATAGAAATGTTGTTGTTTAGAGGGCATACCTTAGCAGAGTACAGTGAAAATAATTGGAACGTGATAATTACAAGATGACTGTAAGGGACTGTAAGGGAGGGTGGAAGGGCTGAGGAATGGCTGTCTTTCTTAAAGTGTTTGTCTGGCTTAAATTCACTAAATGTAATGATTTCATTCAGTAGCAATAGGACACTAATGGCAACATTATGATACTAATGGTGACAACTAGGGAGAGAAGAAGGGACATTATTGCACATTGCACCTCTGTTTATTACTAATCTGCCTTTTTGTGTTTCAGACACTGATACCATTTTGTCCATTATCTGTCAATACCTCGTAATGCCTGATGATTCTTCCAATGAGTCATCCCATGTAGCAGCATTCCAAACAGCATGAGAGATTACTAATCCATGGGTGGAGGGGATGGGGCTACTGTTTCATTCATTCATTAACATGAACTGCTTGCTATTGTTTTTTTAGTGATACTAATACCTTTATTGGAGTGCAAGTACTGTGGCCTAAAGAAAAAAAAAGAAAAAGAAAATAAAACTGTCTATGTCAATTGCATTTAAAAAAAACAACTATAATTAGTCATCTTCATTTTCTTCATTTTCTTCATTGGTTTCCCCTCCGGTTTCTTCTAACAAATCAGGTAACACACTCTGTAACCCCCCCCCCCCATAAAAATGAATTTGGTACAATGCCAACACCTGCAGAAAAAACAAGATTTAACATACAGTAAGTAAGCACTTACCTGATTCAGGCAAGTACTGTGCGCATGTTGGATTCCTGCTTGATGAAACCCTTTAACAATATCCTCACATAGGGTTTGCAAGATGTTGAAGCTGGACTCCATCCCTGTGAGTGGTGTTCTTTAAGGGACAACTGCTTTAAATCAATGTTTAGCTCCTCCATACAAGCTACAATTTTTTCCCAGACCAACCCTGCATACCATGCTGCAAAGCTGTTTTCTAGCAGGTCTTTAAAGATTTTGTTAACTGATACATCCAGGAGCTGAAGCACATTGGTGATGGAGGCTAGGATGTACACTAGTATTATGCTACAATTCTCCAGTTTTTGTAGCACTGTTTGTGATGTGTGAGCATGATAGAGGTCCAATATCAGCAGATGTTTCTGTTCGTTTGGTAATCCAACTGTGATTTTAGTTCTAATAAAATAGAGCACAATGACATTGCCAATAAAGTCTAACATTGTTTGTTCATTTGCCCAATAAGTTATGGACTGCGTGATGTGCCAGGCTGGGGGGGGGGTTGTGTACTGGGTTATAGACAGCAGTTTTCCATTATAAATGACCTGCAGTGCAAGCATGTCTCCTGCCAGTGTACACACCAGGATTACAGAAACTTGGCGCTTATCTCCAAGACCTGTTAGAGACACATGTTTGGATCCAGTTGCCTCCATAGTCCACTCAGAGACAGGAATCATGTTAATTCATGTCTCATCCATATTAATGACCAACTGAGGTGGGATACGCTCCTGGGCACAAGCAAGTAAAATTCAGCATAAGAATGCTGCTTTGAGATTGTGAAAGTCCACTGGGACCTTGAGTGCCACTTTGTACCATTCCTTTTGCTAAAACCCATTCTGTGCAAAAAAAAAAAAAAAACAAGCTCATTTTGTGATAAGTTATAAATAATCACCATCTTCAACCAAAAGGTGTATAGAGTTAGCTTTTACATGGCCACTGTGACAACATGCATTACATGGGCATTAACGATGGCACCTTCTGCTTGCATGGAATGAACAATTTTTTTAAGCGGTTCTTCAAATTCATCCATGAGATGGGTAGAAAGACCACAGACTTTTCTTGGCAGGACGGGGACAAGTGTAGTTGGGTACTGAGATTTTCTAAAGGCAGCAAGGTAATCAGCTTTAAACCTTCTAATAGTACTTTCATTCACAATGCACCCAGAGTTTGACAGGTGAAATTGTACAGCTGCCATCACCCCATGCTCTGCTGCATATTTGCCAAGCTGGAATTGGATGCCTGGGGTGTAGGTGGCACATGTTGCTGGTCAGCTTCTTTTGGCTAGCAGAGTGGCTGAGGCTGCTAATTCTTTGATTACAGAAGCAGCAACATGTAACTCAGCCTCTGAGCTGCCAGCTAGTGCCTCACTGTCCACAGAGTATGGTTTGAGTGGATATTTTCTCTTATTTTTAGAGGATTTAATCCATTTAAGCAGTGACATTACTGTGAGCTACAGAGTGTTGAGAAACATGTGTTAACAAAGAAAGCTGAAACTGACTTCTGATAAGTGCACAGAAGTAATTTAGAATGTAGGGTGTGTCCATCCATAGTGAGGCTCAAACTGATTGACACATTACTGAGCACTGAGTACTGATTGTAATTGTGATTGACAGCAAATTCAAAAGACAACGGTGATACAAAAAATGCATTTACAGGTACTATAGTTGCTTTATAGCAATTCAAACAGATGCTAATATATGGAGCAGGTTGAGTACCGCAAAATCAACAGGGCGTGAATTCAACCTGCGGTACAGTATATCCCACCATGGTATGGTTATCTAGGGGGATTTGGTTATTATATTGCACAGCTAAATCAGAATAATGAAAACAATATATTTTAGGGACTTCAACAGTGACTGGTTAAGTAAAATGAGTAACATAATTAGGGATAAAATAACAGTTTTAAATCTGACATAAGTAGTTAAAAATGCAACTAGAAAAAATTCTAAGAAGGACATATACACTCTTCTAGATTGTATTCCAGTGAATAACATTGATTGGGTAAAAATGGTTGAAGTAGTTCTGGATACACTTAGTGACCATTCATCTGTTTGGTGTGTATAGTCTGGTGAGGTAGAAAAACATAGCCATTGATAGTAAATGTAAGGAAACTTCCCAGTTCCAAAATAGAGGTGTTTTAAGCAAATGGTTGACATTATAGATTGAACCTTCTTGGATTGCATATCTACTGTGGATTTAGCATTAAATTATTTTATAATTGAATTTAATATATTGTATGATCAGTTTGCCCCAGCTAAAATGTTAACGAAAATTGAAGGATTTCAGTTCTGGATAACTGGTGAATTACTTAATACACTGACAGAGAGAGAGAGAAACTGGGCATGACATAAGATTACGTAAAGTGGCCAGCAGTCTGGCAAAATTGCTTACATATAGCTGAGGAATAGCAGTTAGCTGCTTATGAGGAAAGCCAGAACAGAATACTTCTGCAAGAAACTGGGAGAAGAAGCAGAAAATCCAAATCAGGCTCTGGGCAGGACTCATAAAACTATGTCTGTGATGTTACAGTCAAATTGGAGAATGTTGACTGATCCTACTGGTGTTGCAAACAAATCTAATGCCTTTTTTATTACTGTCTGTACAGATTCCAAATACAAATATCAATGAGTCAGTGAACAATGTTGGTAGGCAGGGTATCAATTTAAGTAAGCAGTTTTCTTTTAAAGCTGCGACTGCAAAAGAAATGACTAAATATTTGAATAAAATTAACCTTAAAACATGGGTGGGAAGCAATGTTATAGATCTGAAACTGTGATGGCACTAAATGAGTTATCAGCACCAGTTCTGAAATTAATGAGTCTGTCTTTGTGCAGCTATGTACCAGAATTATGGACACAGGCTGCAGTTGTACCAGTTTAGAAAGGGGGAGATACAGCAAGGGTATCAAACTATATGATCTTGGCCCTGGTCCCACTGCCCAAGGTACTAGAAAGAATAATTTAGGATCAATTGATTACTTATATAGACAAAAATTATACTTTGTCAGAAAACCAGCATGGTTTTCATACAAAGTGAAGTACAACCAGAGCATTACTGGGACTGGAATACACTGAGTTTTGTCTGATGCCTTAGATAGTGGGGACATGGCCTGGTGCCCTATATCAATCTTAATAAAGCATTCTGTCTGGTAGATCATACCCTGTTAATATAAAGACTGAATAACAATGAGTTATCATTAACTGCTTGTAGATGGTTTGAAAACCATTTGAAGAGAAGGATGCAAAAGATTAAGCTGGCTGGTAAAACATCCACACTGATTTTTGTCAAACTTGATGTCCCACAAGGATCCATTTTTGAATGGGAGGGCTAAAAGCCCAAGGCTCAATGTGGGGGAACAGTTCCTCCCACATCCAGAATAAAAGGCAACCTTCTGCTCCAGCTCAGCTTGGAGCATTTTGAAATCCTGTGTGTTGTGCATGTCTCGCCTACTCTGGCTTCCTGTGCTGCTCATTCCTCGGCTGCATGGCTGATTTAGCTGGGCACTTTCCTCTCCATTTCCTCCTTACCTCTCCTGGTCTCTATTTTATCCCTTGCAGTTTTCTGCATTCTAAGCTTGTTCCCCCCACCTCCTGTCATTTGTTTCCTCCTCCCTCCCCAACCTCCATTTTCTGCAATGTTGCTCCCTCCCCTGTACGTTCCCCTTTCCACAGCTTCCTTTGACCTGGCTTGTTCCCTTTACCTTGCTGGTCTTCTGTCCATTACTCCTTTGTCCTCATTTCTTTTTGGCATTTTCCTTCTCTGCCTTGCCAGCCACATCTAGGTTTCTCTACCAGAGATTCTGGGTGTGCCATCATCCCTGAGCGATTGACTACTACACTGATCTGTTGTCTCATTGCCATTTTTGACAGACTTGATGGACCAACTCCTTAGCCTGAACATTGAATTTAAGTTCATTGTGATTTATTGGTTACATCTGCATATTACAAAAATTGGCATGAGAAATAACTGAAACTGCCTTCTCCTGAGGATTGGTTTCTGCTTTTGGTGCATTCTTGCCTGCCCTGGCAGCCACCACACCATTGCTCTTCCAGGTCTTCCAGGGTGTGACATCACCCACCACGTCCGACATCCAGCTCTACAATGTCACATCAGAGACCGTGCATTAGAAGAATGTGGGCTCTGGAATGTGGATCAAGTCCAGCCTGCAACTTGCTTTTGGACTCTTCTTCCCTATTCTTATTTAGTGCTGCTAATGAACCAAAGAAGAGTGGGCCACTGTTTCCTTTGTCCAAGCCATTCAACATCCCTGTGATGTGACACTGTGCAGTGGCTTCCAGCTATCTTTGCTATAGCCTAATAGTGAGCTTGCCACATTTTCTATGTTTGCAATCTTGGACACATTACATTGGGAGCTCTGTCCATAACTGTTCCAAGGCTCTGCAGTTTTCCACTGTGTTTTCCAAGGCTACTGCTACTATTCAACTACCATCAAACTCTATTCCATGCACCTTCCCGACTAATACTCAAGGGCTCATTTCTCTCCTTCCATTGTGCCAGCATGTTTCTGCCAAGTGTTCAGAATGCATGACTCCTGTAAGTTTCCACAGTCAAGTCTGCATACCTATCTGATTTTGAAGTGAGGTACCATTTAATATTTCTTGCAGTGTGCTCTATAAGGAATCAGTTTTGGAGCCTCGACCACCTACTAACTTATTCTGAAATTCAGCAGCTTGCATGTCTCCCTGCAGAGAAATGATTCTGGCTGACTTCTCTGACACTCCTGCAATTCCTGAGTTCTTCCATTGCAGGCCTGCTCTGTCCACTGCTGCTGAATGTTCTGCTCCTGGATTCTAATATCTTCCATCCACCTATCCTATTTCTCCATCCCCAGCTATGCCTTGAGAGGCATCAAGCAATGGCAGACTGACTTGTCTGCTGGAGGATGGGAGCCCATTCTCGTTTTAGTTCTACCTTACTTCCACCATTCCACAGTCCTTGTCCCTAGCTCTGCTTAGCGGGGTATCAAGTGAAGGTAAGCTTTCCCTGTCTACCAGGGATGGGAGTCTGTTCCTCATATTCAGTTTCTACAATCATTCTGTCCTTCCTCAGTCTCTGTCCCTGGCTCTGCCTGGAGGGGTATTGAGAGAAGGTGGGCTTTTCCTGTCTGCTGGGGAAGGGAGTCTGCTCCTCATTTCCAGTCCTACCATCATTCTGTGATTCCATAATCTCTGTCTCTGGCTTGCCTGGGAGGCATTATGCAGTGCCTGACTTTCTCTGTCCACCAGTGCTGGGAGTCTGTTCCTCATCTTCCATTGTACCTCCTTCCTTCATCTACCCGCTCTGGATCCCCTCAGTGCTACATAGATACATAGACAGTGTCAGCAGATAAGGGCCTATGGCCCACCCAGTCTGCCCATTTGAGCTTGTAAGTTCAGTTTATGTTTTCCTAGAAGTCTGTTGCCCCTTACCCCTGACCTCCAGAATTCCTTTATGTCTATCCCATGCATTCTTAAATCCCGTGATTGTTTCCATCCCCACCACTTCCTCTAGCAGGGTGTTCCACTTGTCCACCACCCATTCTGTGAAGAAATTCTTCCTCATGTTTCCTCTGAATCATCCTCCCTCCAACTTCATCCCATGCCCTCTAGTACTGGAACATCTTTTTCACTTAAAAATAGTGTATTCCTGCACCCTGTTCCTCCCTGTAAGATACTTGTATGTCTATATCATATTCCCTCTCTCCCTCCTCTCCTCCAGGGAGTACATGTTCAGTTCCTTCAACCTGTCCTCATAGGACTTGTGATGCAATCCATGCACCATCTTTCTTGCCCTCCTCTGAACCTTCTCTACCCTGTCTATGTCCTTACATAGGTAAGGTCTCCAGAACTGTACACTGTACTCCAGGTGGGGCCTCACTAGTGTCTTGTATAGTTGAATTATGACCTCTCTTTTCCTGCTGGCCTCATCCCAACTACTGCTGTATATTGTCCTGATCTCCTGATTTATATAGCTACCTGGTTTAAGTTGCTGTGCTATTGGCTCTCTATTTTTACTTCAGTGAGGACTTAGAGTCTTAGCAGCATATCCTGGCTCTGGGAAGTGGATGTCTGCCCTTCATTTGTCCTTTGGCACACCCTGTTCCTGGCTCCTCCTTGCCTTGGATTTCCTTCTCTGTGCCATGAATGCCTTATCAACCCCACTTACCTGGACTTCCGAACCTGTTTGTCTCCCATTCCTGCAATGTTTTGGCTGCAGCCTTCCGATTGTCTACCTCTGCCATTTTGGCTTTTGGAGTATCCTCTCCTTCCTTGCCTTCAGACTGGATCTGGATTGCCTCCTGGACGTCCTCCTTCTGCATTCTTTTAGAGGCCTTCAAGTGTACCACCGTCTAGTGCCCAACCATCCATTAATTCATTCCTTGCACCTAACCTCACTTCAGGCTTCCAGTAACCATTCCTCCATCCTACTATGTCTCCTCCATCCATTGTTCACATCATCTGTGGAATTACAATTCCACCATTCACCTCTCAATCATCCACTATTCCATCGATCAGCTCCAACACTCCAGCACCACCTTAATTACATCTCCAGCATCCAATCCAGACTTTCTTAATCTACCAACATTCCTCAACCTACATACCATCATAAAACTTTAGACTGCTTCAAAGCACTATTACTTTTCCTTAATCACTACCCATTGACTACACTCAAGCATCCAGATTTTCATCATTTCGTCCAGTTTCTCCAATTTATGTATCCTGAACATCAGAAAATCTTCTGTCCTCCACCATCTGGACATTACTACAACTCAGATTTCCACTTCAGCGTCAAGGATTCATTATCATACATATCATGGAAGACTTGGAAGATAAGACTCAGAAGACAAAATTCTTCATCCAGTCAGAATCATAAATTTCAGTCCAACCATTTAGGATCATGTCATTGTAGATCGCCCAGAGGATGGTCAGGTCAGTAGCCATGGGTCCTCAGAGGTTTCCTCCACAAGGTGAGTTTTCCTCACCTGCTTGCTACTGCTCACACTCTGCATGAGTTGGAGGGGGTAATCTTCAAATCACTAGCAAGCCTCTTTTGGGCCTTCTGTTCTCTACACTTTATCTGGCTTACTTACCAATGGATGATGGGGGGGAATAGAGAAAGGCCAAACTTCAAGTTCATAAGTATACACAAGCATCTTGCTATGTACCAAACATTAAATGCAGAGATTCCACAAAGTTTAATTTCACCTGTGAAGTTCCTGAGAAGTTGGGAATTTCACATCTGTGGAGCAAACCATGAAATGTTACAGATAGGCTAAAAACTCACCTACCAGACTTCGCATTTTTTTTATGGCATTTCACCACAAAGTGTAGAATTTCTCCCACATATGGCAGAATTTCACTTGTGAATGGCTGAATTTTGCCTGTGAATGGTGAAATTCTGCTGTTCTTGGTGAAATTCTACCATTCATGGGCGAAATTCTGTCATTCATGGGCAAAATTCTGCATTCCGTGGGTGAAACTTCCCAACCTGCATCCACAAAATAATCCGTGAATTGCATGAAATTAGCAGAATATTTCACGAAGCAAATTTTCCCGACTTCGCACATCTCTAATTGAATGAGAGGACTAAAAGCCTGAGGTTCAATGTGGGAGAATAGCTCTTCCCGCATCCACAATAAAAGGCAGCCTCTCCCTCCAGCTCCACTTGGATCATTTCAAAATCACTCACCATCCTCCCCTGGCTCCTCCTCCTCCTCTAGCACTCTGCTCACCCTTGGTGCTGGGACTTCTATTCCCTACACTCTATCTGGTTTACCTACCAAGGAAGGGAATAGAGAAAGGCCAAACTTCAAGTTCAAAAGTATATGCATTCACTTTGCTATGCACCAAATATTGAACCGCTATTGTTTAGCATTTTTCAAAAGTTCTTCCCTTTGCTTGCCAGAACTGCATATTAGTTATTTATGCTGATGATGTGGTCCTGGAATCCAGAGGTAGACTAGTGCTTGCTTTGTTAAATCCTCTGGAAGAAGACTTTGACAGAGTTCAGGAAGGTTTACAGAGAGCAGACTTAAACAAAAAAGTCAGTAATCTTTGGTACACCAAAAAGACTTGAACTAGGGTGTAAAATGAATATACAGTATCTACATTAACTAGAGATACTATGGAACAGCTAAATAAGGGTATATTTGTATAGCTCACTGTCTTACACAAAGCTTGTTGATTATATTGCTAAAATGGTTGCCGTAGGCTGGGTTTGTTGCATAGATAAAAAAAATATTTTTATTCAGGCTCTATGTAAATTGGCTGTTCAAAGTTTAATTTTAATAAGTTGGATTTTGGGTTGATAGTTTATGCTTAGGCATTGGACAGTGTGCTATCCAAATTAAATATAGTACTGATTAGTCCATGCAAATTTGTACTGGATGCTAATTGGAAAGTTCATCTCTGTGAATTGTCTGTTAGGGTTGTCTGGCTTCCTACAAACCTCCATATTAAGTATTGTGCTCTTTTGTGGTGTTGGAAACTGGCAAATGGTCAAAGTATAATTACGGTAAATATGATGTTGCCATGTTATAGTATTTATAACACAAGATTTACAGGGAATTCTAAATTGGAGTTGCCATGTTGTTAAGGCCTCATTGGGCAGAAATGTTTTAAATATAGGACTAACAAGTTGTGGAATTCAGACCCACAAGACATTATTGGAAGTCAGTCCTTGGAAAGTTTGAAGAAATGTATTATGCCTTAATTAAAGGATCTTAATGTGTGTAATTGTTTTAGATAATATGCTCCCAATTTACAATGCACTTTGACAATGTATCATATACTAATTATGATTGTTGTTTTTCTTATGGAGAATGACTGGGTCACCTTTGAAAAAAGACACTTGTTTAAAGGTGTACCTTAATAATCAGTGCAGACTCGATGGGCATTAATGTCCTTTTCTGATGACAGTCTTCTATGGTTCTATGATTCTATGATTAATAAAATAAACTCTACTAAAATTAAAGAATCTTCTTAATATATAGACTTGACATGTTGTGTTCCAAGTTACAGCAGAGCCAGCCATGATGCAATGCAATAACTTACAGTAAATGACATGTCACAAAATACTGCAGCAAAAGAAAGGGCTTAATTGCCATTGAATTACACCGGTTCATGCAGCATCTGGCAACATTTTACGGTATACTGCATTATTAGTGCATTGTATACTGGCTGGTGCCACTGTACTAAAAGGAGATACAGTACAAGGCAAAGGGTCATGTGCAGGATGTAGGCAACTTGAAATGTGACTGTAGGGCTGATACTTTTAAAACACTGGCACATGTGCTGCTACACTATGCAAAATATGAGAACATTAGGAATGACTATTTGGCATTTTATTTAGGAAATTATTATCATGTCACTGATGATATCTTGTATGGTCTCATAAGCCACCATTTAGAAATTGTAGCATTTGATATTTTGAGATGTTTGAAATGGATTTATTCTAAAATGCTAAAAGATAACAAGCAAGAATATAATTATAAATATAACCAGTCCCACTAATCCTCTTCACTGCATAGACTGGGCACAGAGAAATCATATGTCACTGTATTCTGTACACGCCTCATAATTTTATTGGATAGTTATATACACACCAAAAGTATTGCTCTAAAACCATGTATTGATCTAGGGTCCAAATAGCATGAATAACATGAATGCACTTGAGGAAATTTAAGAGACTTAGGGCCAGATATTCATAACTTTGCCCTGGGGCTAAATTAGCACTGCCTGGCAGACAAACTTAGCCCGGAGCACAAAGCAAGCTGTATTCAAAAGGAATAGCCCAGGGCAAACAGCTTCTGAATATAGCATGGGAATGAGGCCGGGCAAACTGGGCTGGGAGTGCAGGGCAAACTTAGCCCTGGAATAAGACAGCTCTGAATATGGCAACCAGGAAGTGCAAACCACAACAGCAGCACAGTGCACAGTGATGTGAAGGTAGGTAGAGGTGAATTATGTGGCCAATGTGTGTGCCAGCAAATGTGTGGACCTCGTACAGCTGCAGGCAGCAGCATATGTGAAAGTACAGTGTGAAAAACAATAAAATATTCCCCGAACTGTTTGTGCAGTGCTAACACGTTTGTGCGAGTTTAGCGCAGGGCTAAACCATTAGCCCTGTGCAAACACGTTTGTCCAGTGCTAAACTTTGCCATATTCAAAAGTGGCATGCAAATGAGCCTACTTAGGCAGTCTCTGGGCAAACATCCAGATTAACATCTCATTATACCCTGATTTACATGCAGTATTCACCGGGCCAACGGTTTAGCCCTGCGCTAAACCCACACAAATGTGTTAGCGCTGCGCAAACAGTTTGGGGAATATTATGCAGTTTTGAACACTGTACTTTCACATGCACTGCTGCCTGCAGCTGTACTGGGACAACACAGCATAGGCACAGATGGTGATGGTGCTTCATGCAACTGTCACACTGTAGGTCATGCTACAGTGCACAGCAGACACTACAGTAGCAAGGGGGCCAGTAGTGTGTGGACACAGCAGTGCTTATGGTGTGTAGGGCAGTGATGATGACCGCACTATACACAGTGAGCGGCCCAACCTGCAGGTGTTTACTAACAGTGGACATTACTGTTAAGCTGTTGTGTGACCCACAGATGCTGCACCTCTGGCATGGGATGCTCACATTGACATATACAGTACATGTCTGGCTTTGTGTGCTGTGGCAGTTGTACAGCTGTGCAGTATGTGACCGGGGGGGGCATATATTATCAGAAAGGCACACTGGTGTTGGGGTATTCCCAATAGTGGCCCATGTGCGCTGCATGATGTGTCCCAGCCTTGTGGCCACACCTGGTCTGTGGCACAGCCTGGACACCCATACACTCTCCCCTCAACATCCTCCATGCCCATAGTGCTGCATGTGTGTGCTGGCATCTGTTGGTGTCCACAGAAGTGTGGTCCGCAGGTGTGTGCTGTATGGCCACACTGCCATGCTGTCCATGGTGGCAGGGTCACCACTTACTGCCTGGTATGGCTGGGACTGGTGGCAGATGATAGCATCAATGTGATACCATCAGTTAGCAGCATGTTTCCTCTATGTTTGGCTTTGGCTATGTGTCATATTTATTTATCAGGGTTGTGCAAAGCCATGCAAAAGCTGCTCAAACACTGCGCAAAGCCAAAGTGTCATGCAAAGCTGATTGCCCAGGGTTAAAACAAGCTTTTCCTGGGCAGTAATGTGCACCACGCTAAGTGTTGTGCTAAGTCATGCAAAACCACTTTGTGCAGCGCTAGTTGCTGAATATAGCTTTGTGCCTGTATTCATGACAGTTTGCCCCTTGCATACGTTATGATTTTGCCCAGTGCTAATGCAGTTTGACTGCACTATTTGGCCTTATGAATATAGCAGACCCACGCTAATCCCATGCTAAACCTGTGCAAACGTTTTTTGCCTGGCGCAAAGCTTTGAAAATCTGGCCCTTACTTTTTTAGAGTTTTATCAACTATATGTAAACAAGCTACATCACATATATAGGCGGTGTAGGTAACCAGGCTTGATCCTTATAGTGTCCTGCTTAAAGTCAAACAAATTATTGGTAGAATCCACTAATGATCTTCCCTTAAATGTCTTCTAATTACATAATTATTGTAAAGTATATAGACAGAAGCTGGATTTTTTACATCAACATTAGTAAGGTGATATGCATTTAATTTTATTTCATGAATATTTGTGTATACAGAGATCTGTAAATCTTACTTTAATATTGATGTGATAACTGATGGTTTTTAATATGGAAATTGTAAAGACTTAAACTTGAACTGTGGAATACCAAACACTTTAGTGGAAAACAAAATTGCTTCACAGAAAAGCAGGAGAATCCAGTTTGTTGATTGCAGAATCAATGTTAATGGCAGAATTAGAATACAGCCTCAGAACCTACAACAAGTCGTTAAGACATCATATGGATCCCCAGGCAGGTTTGTAAGGGAGATTGTGAAGTAAGTGGGTGCATTTTGAAAGAAAGTCATCCAATTGCCAACTTGCTTCCACGGAAGTTGTATATAATGGTCACAGAACATGTCCCATGGAAATAACAGCGAATGGTAAAATGGTGTTACACTACTCCGTAATGGAATTCCCCCAGTCTGCCTCTGATGGAATTCTGTGGAATTTGTCAGAATTTTCCAAAATTCTGTGGAATTCCATTCTGATGGAATGAGTCATTTCTGCATAGCACTACCCAATACCAACATGAATTACCCTGCTTTCCTGTGCAACACTAAATACAAGGGCTCCATTATACATCATATCATTCCATTACAATATGGAACTGTCTGGCATGTCTACCTATTGTTCCAATATGTGGGCATTTCACTGTAGCTGAACAAACACTTGTTTTCTTTTTCTTTTTTAGCATGATTACAAAAAAGAGACAGAAGTCCTTGATTTACTGTAGGTATTCAAGGTCCAAAGACACTGAAAACCATCATGCTCTCCTGTGTTGTAATTATAACTAGAACTTTATGTCCCTAGTGTACACTATCTGGCAAACAAACAAAAACAAAATAAATATTCAACAAATGTAAGACCTACAGTACATATTAGGGCTGGATAAAAAATATATCTCAAGGCTTGGACTGCTGGTAGGTAACTAAGTTACAAGTTCAAAATTGAGGCATTAGCATCTTCTAAAATAAAGTTAAATGGTTTGGGGATTTGTCCTAGTGTGTTCCCTCAATGAGAAGAACTTGCAGTATAGCAAATAAAATTAGCCTATTTGATCAGTGTGGTTACTTTTTATGTGCTGCACAAAAGTTTCAGAATTGCAGCTGCCCTCTGAAGATCAGAGAATACCCAAAGGACTATGGAACTCATCTGAAAATCTATTTGATCACCTCTTAGAACAGAAGGCAATTATAATATTTGAGGAACAGGCTAAGTGTCATAAAATAATTACTGTAACTTTAGTGCAAAGGAACACCTATGTGACTGATCTTTTAATGACTTGCTATGCCTTTATGTATTGTAGGACACAAGTACAGTACTACTGTATATTGTGTCGGTGTACCTTGTAGATCACCTTGTATTGCAGATTTCAGTTTACATTTTAATTAAACAACAAGACATAACAGGGTGTGTATTGTTGTGGGTTACTTGCCTCAGTTACATTGTGAGACACAAGGCATCGCTGAGTTCCTTCAACCATCCAAGAAATATCATTATCCCACAGCAATGCACACCCTAGAATGTCTTATTGCAATTATAAATGGGTCCAATTTAACAATTAGGAAAATACAAGTTTTGGGTTAAAACAAAGTTTTCACTGAAATTGTAACAAATACTCTTACGCTATGAAATTATAACAAATACTCTTACACTACAGAGAACCTAGCCCATCTAAAACTTTATTAAGTAGAATTCACCTGGAATGCATGGACGTCATAAAATGCAAGAATTCAAAGTTCAGCTCAATTCCACTGAAAGAATAATCAGAATACAAACACACACATACACACACACATATGCATGCACACATACACATATCAAAAGGCCTCATATGGAGCCATGGCTTCATTGACCCTGATGCAATGTAGTGCCCTGCAGTATTACTACAGTGTGCTGCAGTATGCTGCAGATAACACTGTAATTCAAAGGCAATTAAGCTGTTTTGTCATACACTATTTTGTGGCATATCATTTACTGCAAAGTTCAGTGTTGTATCATTGTTGGGTCCACTGTATGTGACACAGTAAACAGCAGAAATGTTCATGAGAAGCTGCTAAGAATAGGAAGGAGATTTTTCATGGTTAACAAAGAAATACCAGAAATAAAAAAAACTTTGGCAGCACAGAGACATGGACAGGCCAGCATGTGAATTGATTGCTGGGTAATACACAGATACTCACTCCAGTCACTTGTTTGAGCACTGCTTATCCTGTAGAACTGGTACAAGCAGTTCTTTAGGGTGGTGCAGGACAGAGGATTGTCAGGGGTCTGAGATCTGCAAGGGTCCCGGCCTAGGGATGCCTGTAATGTTTGTGAGGGAAATAGATGGGGCTCTACTGGTTGCTAGGGAAACAAACACATTTAATCAGAGGGATGGAGATCTCTGAGCTACTAGGAAAGACTTTCAACATATCAGAATAATTATAAACAGCGTGATTTATGAGCAGGGAAATAAAACAATGACACCTTTCAATTAGCAATTTTTCAATCTTGGAACAATATGGGACAAGAAAAAATTACTCACCATAGTTATGTTGTTTCTTCCCAAGGTATCCCTCACTATGCTTGAGAAATGCCATCATTCCCCTGGAATGATTTGCCTTGGAGCTTAGAATGCTATGCTAATTAGAGAACCTTATAATGAAATTTGAAACTCTGCTGAGTTGTCACACACTCCCCTGCTCTCTAATGGCAGATTTATTTCTCAAGCTGTGGAAGAGCAGTGACCACTAAATCTAGTTAAATGACTACCAAAAATTTAGAATAAACCAAAACATTTTAATTATTTTTGGTGCTATGGTAGGAAAGAGACAAACTGAATGTGTGAGACACTGAGTGTTAGTTGTGAAGCAATGTATTGAGTAGTGCTCAACCATAAAGAGGACTGCCTCTTGTGGGAACTTTTTCTAGGTTCTGGAAGGAGAGGTAGGGATGGGATTGTCAGGCATACTACGGAATCCCTTTAGAAGAAACAACATCACTACTGTGAGTCACTTTTTCTTCAAACCCCTGGAGTCCCTCACTATTGCTCGACAAATGCAGACTCTTTACCTTAGGAGTCTGGGTACAAAACCTATTTAGGGAAAAGGTTTTGCTAGACAGCAGTGCCAAAGCTGGCATCCCTTCTTGACTGAATGTCCAGGCAGTAGTATTTGGTAATAGTATGTACTGTCTTTCAGGCAGCTGTTTTACAAATTTCCTGAATAGAGACACTGCTGGATACTGCCATAGAGGCAGAGGTGACCCTTGCAAAATGGGACCTTAGGCCCTCAGGTGGAAGCTTGCCAGCTTTACCATAACATAACTGGATACAGGCTATCCAGTGAGCAAATGTTCTCCTGGATGCTGGTTTTCCTTGGACTACATCCATATAGGTGACACACAGCTGTGTAGACGTGGACCTGACATCCTTTGTGCAGTCCAAGTAATCATTCAAAACCCTCTTAACATCCAGGTTGTGGAGGCTCTACTCCCCTGGTGTGGATTTCTCAGTCAAGAACACAGGAGTGTGATAGATTGGTTGAAGTGAAATTCAGAAACCGCTTTGGGAAGGAATTTTAAATTAGTTCTCAAAACTACCTTATCCCTGTGGACAGTGATGTATTTAGGATCTTGGTCTATTCATGAGAAAGGGTTACCAATATGCCAAACAGTTTTTTCCTGAATTGATCTGTGATTTGTCTAGTGCACTTACCCGGTCAACAAAAACAAATAAATAATAAATAAATAATTTTCACATTAATGGGCACATCTACAGATGCACCCCAATTGTTTTAGTTGTCCATCTCTAAAAAGCCACTGATTTCTCTCTGTAAACTGTACCATACAGGACCACTGCATGTTGTAGTACTTTTATGCAGCCTTTGTTTTATTTTAGGCGAATAAAACCACTTTTAAACTGTCTCTGTTGGTGCTTTTACTTATGGACTCTTTTTTTTCTGCAGTTGAAACTGCAGCTCATATTAGAATCTTATTCAACATTCCTGTGACACATGCAGCCTACTTTGTCCTGAGCAAAGACCAAACTGAATATGCCCCCAAATTGTGTTTCTCAGTGTTTTGGTGTGGGCAATCATAGCACCACCTCTAACACTCTAACACAAACTGGGGGCTTTGGGCTGGCAAGCTTAACATCTAACAGTAATTTTAAGTTTAAAAAACAAAAACACAATACAGTGCCACTTGTTAATTTCAAGTTTCAAAGACCTAGATATGTTTGCACCATGGGAGTACAGCACCCACCGAAATCAGTACCATGCAGGGACCGAAGGATGCATCAGTAATGGCTGAATTCCATTTTCCCTTTAAAACCCTGGGTTCTGCCTCTGTTAACCCTCTTTGCCAGTGAGAGTTGGAGGGACTGTTGTACAATGTCCACTGATCATTTTTCTTGTTTGCTGTGCCATGCTACACCACACTCAGGCAAGTGATCTGTACACCATGCCTGCCAGGAACCCACCAGCACTGCCCTAAACTAAAGCTCACCACTGACTTTTTCTCCTCCAGTACCAACACAACCCTGCTGCAATGTTAGAAACATTGGGCTGTGTTTTTATTTTTTTATTTTAGTGTTTTTGGGCTGTTTGTTGTCTGGGCGAAGTGGGTACTTTGTTTCCCAGTACAGATGCTCTGACCCTCATAGGGGCCATGCCACATCCTCATATAAGCAGCTGTTCAGACTTCTGGATTGGCAGGGAAAAGAAAGCTGACTGGGTTGGTAAAAAAAGCCCATTATTCACCACTTTGTTTTGTTCTGGTATGGGGGATCCTTGTAACCTGTAGGGTACCAGTACCCAAAGAAAATAATGGTCCCTTTACAGTATGCTCCCATCTGGTCTGTGGGATCATGGCTTGCAACCTATGGGGTTTGGTACAGATTTAGTTTAAAAGGTTTGTTTCCCTATCATGCTTGTTGAGTGAAACCACATGGACTGACATACTACAGTCTGAGATGGGCAAAAATAAATTGGGAGTGCATTTAAAAAACGTATGCTCACCTACATGCGGCCATGAGCCACATGCCTTCTGTTTCTTGGGAGGTTGGATGAACACTCCTGGAAAGCTGCATCATCTGAAAGCCATATGTTTCTGGGGGTCTTGTGTTTTTTTAATGTGTATTTTAAAGCAAGATGTTGAGCGGTTGCTCGAGGTGATGTTTTTTCCAGGTGTGTTTGTTTACTGATGGGCAGACATCATTAGCACAGTGCTTTCTTTGTTTTGTGAATGGGGAGGAAACACACAATGTTTTGTCTGTGAGCATTATGTATCTGTGGGAGCTTGTATGTGTGTTTTTTGAGGGACATTGCTCTTGAGACAATGCTTTTTCCCATATGTGTTTGTTCATGGATGGTCGGCAATCTTGCGCACCGTGCTTTCTTTGAGGGGGAGAATAAACACACTTGGAAAGATGCATTGTCAGAAGGCGAAGGTTACAAATTGCTTAGTGTAGAGTGATTTTTTTGGAGGGGGGTTCGAGACTTTTAAAAGGAGGTGGTTGTTCCAGGCGAAGCATTTTCCTGTGTGTTTGTTCACCAATGTGTGGCCATTGTGTACAGCATGCTTGCTTTGTTTTAAGTTGGGTGACTGGACAAATACACTAGGAAAGATGCACCGTCAGAAGGCTTTAAATGCTGTTTTTACATTGACTGTGATTTTGTGGGGTGGAATTTTTCCTGTTTAGTTCCAAGACTTCTAGAAGAAGGTGGTTGTTCTAGGAGATGCATTTTTCAGTGTGTTTATTCACCAAGGGGCTGCTATTGTGCACACCATGCTGTGTGTGTGTGTGTGTGTGTCAGGGTGGTGACAAACAGACCTGGAAACATGCATCACCTGGTGGTCTTTGGCTTCTGTGTTGGCCTGGGATTTGTCTTGTATGAATTTAAAAAAGTGCTATGAGTCTTTGTTGCAGTGGTCATTCTATGATGCTTTTTTGTTGTGGTCACCAAGGGGCATCCATTGTGCACAACATGCTATCTTTGCTTTTGGTGGTGACACCTGGGAAATGTAATATAAGTACCTGGCACATAGGGGACCATACTTAACATAAGGAATAGTTATAGCAAAAGTCTCACTGATCTCACTGATGAAAATAAAAACAAATTAAAGGTGGTGGTGTCCCTTTAAACTTGTGAAAAGCAGACATGGTGTACTTTGGTTTGTAGGAAAGTGTCGGTGTGCCATCACTTTGTTAGCAGGCAGGTGAGGGCACGCTACCATTTTCTTTGCAGGCAGGTGAAAGTGTACCACCATTTTGTTTGCAGGCAGGTGAGGGTGTGTCACTATTCTGTGTCAAGAGAGGGCATCCTATCCTTGTCTGCTGCTCTCCTCTACTTCATCTTTGTAAATGGACTATGTTTGAATGTACAGCCATTCTCCTTTGAGCATTATACCCATGTGTGCTGCTCTCCACTCAGCTTTATTGAGTTGGAAAACATTTTTGTGAATGGACATCTGCTCTCTGTCAGGTCATTGTGACAATAATTGATTGCTCTCTCCTCCAGTTTGCTCATTTGTCAGGACATTTTATATTGTTTAGTTTTTTGTTCATTACATCATATCATTGTACTATATTTCTCTTTCTCACACTTCATTTATTATTTGTTTGGAGAGATGGATCAAAGCCAAAGACCATGATGCCAGCCATGTCTATCTGCTGCTGCATTGCTCAGGGATAGGAACATAGGAATCATGTCGGCAGATGGGGACCACATGATCCATCTAGTCTGTCTGTGTTTCTGCCCCACTCCCTATTTGGACTGCTCTCTGATGTGTCCCCAGTGTCTGTCCCATGCGAGTCTGAACTCAAGTATTGTCTTGGATTCCATCACCACCACCACCTCCTGAGGTAGGCTGTTCCATGGGTCTATGACCCTTTCTGTAAAGAAGTACTTCTTGAGGTTGCTTTTGAACCTGCCTCCCATGAGATGCAAGTTGTTCCCCCTTGTACACACATCCCTGTTTTCCTGGAAGAGGTTTTGTGCTTGTGTTGTGTTGATTCCCTTAACGTACTTAAAAGTTTTGATCATGTCCCTCTGTTTCTTCTCTGCTCAGGGGTGTACAGATTAAGTTCCCTAAGTCTTGCTTTATATTTCTCATGATGCAGTCCATACACCATCTTTGTAGCCCTTCTCTGTACTGTCTCCAGGGGGTCTATGCCTTTTTTAAGTGGGCCTCCAAAACTAACCGCAGTACTTTAAATGTGGCTTCACCAAGAACTTGTAGAGAAGAATGATAGCCTCACTCTTTCTACTTGTAATTCCTCTACCAATGCATCCAAGGATGACACTTGCCCACTATGCTGCCTTTTCACACTGTTTTCCAACCTTTAAGTCATCCGTGATTACTACACTGAAGTCTATTTCTGTCTTTGTTTCCTCTAACTGATGCCCTCACAGTGTGTACTTCATCCCTGGGTTTTTTTTTCAAATATGCATAACCTTGCACTTCTTGGCATTAAGCTTCAACTGCCAATCCCTGGATCATTCCTCAAGTGTTTTCAGGTCTGCTTCCATACCTTTTGCTCCCTCCTGCATGTCTACTGTGTTGCAGAGTTTTGTGCCATCTGCAAACAGGCAAACCTTCCCCTTCAAGTTGTTTGCAATATTTCCAAAAAATATGTTAAATGCTCTGAAGACTTGTTCTGCCCCCAGAACAGTGAAAGAAAGAAGTCAGCAGTATCATGATAGCTTAAGAAAGTATCCACAGGTCACATGATGGCAGCCTGAAGGAAAGCAGCACTCACCCATGGCTCCGCTTTCCCGCTATTAACTTGTGTGTTTTAATTTGTATCGAGAGTCGGTTATGGTTGCTAAGTGATTTTGGCTACAAGTAGTGGTTCTGTATGTTCGATTGACTCGGGATTCCGGGAGCGAGAAATGGATGTTTTTATGAAGAAGGCCCCTCCGAGGCACTCCCCTCCACCAACACCGAGAAGGACAAGGCCGCAAAACACTCAAAGCAGCAAGCTGCAGGGGGAACTAAATCTGCCACGTCTGCCACAGCTCTGTCGGAGGAGAGATTCCTCGAAATCATGCAGCCCTTACAAGAAAAGATTTCGGATATGTCGGATGACTTGCAGCAGATCAAAATGTCAGTGCAATCTTTAATAGTTCGTGTTGGGGACTCAGAGGCTAACATTACTTCTCTGGAAGTCAAGCAAGGGAAAATGGAGCAGGAAGCCATCCAGATGGGCTGCAAGCTTAAGAAACTAGAGGAGAAGCTCGAAGATTTAGAAGGAAGGAACAGAAGGAATAACCTTCTGGTGATCGGTATACTGGAGAAGGAGGCAAGCCGGCCCGTCGGCGCAGCGGTTGGATTTCCGCTTGCAACGCCGGCGACCCAGGTTCAGAAATGGACCCGGATCGTCGGAGGGCCGGCCGGGGGGAGTAGGACTGAGCGTCCGATGGGCAGCTCTCCTAGTCCGAGGGGAGGGTGTGGGCAGTCTTCGGCGTGCTGGGGACCCCTGGTGGAGACCAGGAGTTCCACGCAGCCGATACTCAGCATGGAAGGAGGCGGGCGGACGCCAGGCGCATTGCACGACCCGCCTCCCTTGAGAAAACCAGAAAAAGGAGAGAAGCTGCCGCTGTCATGGATGAAGCTGCTTGTGACTTCAATGTGCTTCCAGGCAGGCCCCCGACTAGCTCAGTGCCCTTGACATATATGAGGGGTGCCGCGGGCCCCACTGTGGGGTAAGCCATGGGGTATCGGGGGTGGTGGCCGATCTGGAAAGCAGAGGCCGGCTGCCCGTGACCGAGCGGAAGGATAGGGCGGCGGGTGGCTCCGGAGGAGTAAAAAGTTAAATATATAAAAAAAAAAAATACTGGAGAAGGAGGAAGGGAGTAACCTGATCCTTTTTGTACAGAAGTTGTGTGAAAAGATAGCTGGGCCTTCCCCTAATAATGCGACCTATATTATTGAGTGTGCCCATCGAGCTCTTTGCCATCCTCCACCTCCTGATGGCCCCCCTCAACCCATCATTTTTAGATTGCTCAACTTTCAAGATAAGCAATTAATCCTTAGTAAAATCAAGACCTTGCAGGACGTCCTTTAGGAGGGTCATAAAATTCTCATCACTCAAGATATCCCGCAGTCTGTCCGGTTAAAACAACAAGAGTTGCACCCGACAGTGTCCAAGTTGATTGCCGCGGGGAAGCCCTTTCGCATGCGATACCCCGCGACACTTCAAGTTAAATCCAGAGAGCAATGGCTCTCATTTGAATCCCAGGATCAAGCGAGGAAAGAGGTCTTGTTCCCCGGTCTTTTCAAGTGAGGGCAGAATTGCAGTGTGCCTCCTTTGGAAACGTGCATATGCGCATCATTGATTTTCTGGCTGGACATAGTGTTTGAATACGTTTTCTGATATGCCTGCCTGATATTGACAGAGCAAACCCAGCTTTGACAATCGGAGGAGAACTGACAGCCTTATTTCACTGGTGTGACACAGCCCCCTCCATCACGAGAGTAAGTCAGCGTACTGGCCACTCGAGAAGGACACTGGATAGAGAATGTTGCCTTGTCTCTTCCTGATCTAGAGATGATATACACGGATTGCCTATTCTGTCACACAGAGCTCCTGGGCACTGGACTTTATTTAAAGTGTTTCAGTTATCAAGGCTGTATTGTGGTAGATTTGGGTGCACATTTCCAGTGGCAGTTGGTATAAGGGAAGGCTGATCAATGTGCTTTAGTTTCTCTATTGCAGCTGCCTGCAGACCTGTCTGCTTGGTTGATAGGTTTATAGACCAGATGCAGAGTCACTCTAGGGGGATATCTGCTTTTCACTTCTACAGCTTATTTACCTAATTGGGCTGTGTCTGTCCAGCTAAGGGGCTTGTTAGCCCTCCTTTTAACTTTCGGAGGCTTATGGATGACTTACAAGCTCGATCTCTCTCTATCAGGAATGGGGGATAAATGATTCAGCGGGGTACTTCTGGTAAATGATACGGGTATAAGCACATGAGGGTGGTGCAGTATGAAATGTGCTGTTGGAGTTCTCCTTCTTCTTGTTTGGGGTCAGCTACAGTGGGGGTGGGGGGGATGCTGGTGTGGTGATATGGGAACGCAGGTTGCGATAACATCGCATATTAGAGGTAGTACTGTGGTGCAGTTGTTTAGAACTGGGGTATAGAATAGTGTAGGTAGTTAGAGTTAGTTGTGTCTAGTGTTAGTTTATGTGTATCGTTATGTTGTTGGGGATTAATGGGTATTGGTGGGGGTACTAAGGATAGGGAGGACGGGGGGCCCAAGTGTTCTCATCTTGCTCTATTTTAAACCAATGACAGGGGTAACGTCACAGTTGGAATTTTATTATGAGTGGCCCATATAAGTTCATAAGCTGGAATATAAAGGGCGCCCAAGACCGTTGTAAGAGGCACATTATTCTTTGGCACTTGCAATGCCTAAATACCGGGATTGCTTTCCTTCAAGAAACGCATCTCCGGCCGGAGGATATAGTCTTGTTCCATAAACGGTGGGTAGGTTACATTTATGAGGCAGGTAAATCCACCAGTAGAGGGTGAGTAGTAATTCTAATAAATAAAAAGATTTCCTTCACCCTTGAAAAAGAACTCTGGGATCCTGTTGGGAGGTACGTCATAGTGCATGGTTTGCTAGAAGCGCATCAGGTGACACTGGGAGCGGCCTATGGGCCAAATGCTGAATCCCCACATTTCTTTACGTACCTGATGAGGTTGGTTGTTTCCAACCCCCCTAAACTTGCCATTTTGGGAGGTGATTGGAATATTATCCCTTATTCACACATCGATAGGTCCGATTCCCGGAGAAGGGGATTCTCTCCTCCTCAGAGGGCTCTGCACGAGCTCGTGAGGGGGGCGGATCTCATCGATGTTTGGCGTGTCTTGCACTCAGAGGTACACCAATACACTTTTTTTCTCAGCTGCATAAAACATTCTCAAGAATTGATTTTCTCCTTATTAGTTCCTTCGCCCTCCCTGGGGTAATTGATGCTGATATCCACACCAGGGTTATCTCCGACAATTCACCGTGTCCCTTTTTTTCCTAGTGGGACCTGGGGTTAAAAGGGATACCCTCTGGTGGCTTAACACCCAGTTACTACAGAAACCTAGCTCCCTGCAACACATACAAGATTTTATTACTGACTTCATAAGGATCAACAGGGAGTCAGTTAGCAGGGTTGATATAGTTTGGGCGGCTTTAAAATATTCCCTGCGGGGGGAGTGTATCTGGATGGCCTCAACAAAGTCCCGGCAATTCAAGTCACAAATGAACTCCTTGTTTTCCTCAATTCACCAATTGGAATCTACAATCTCTCGTTCATCACCTGATGAGGACTGGACCAAGTTGCATGGTCTGCAAGGCCAATATTTTAGTCTTATTTCCCAAAAAGCTGAGCTCTCATTGAAATGTATAAAGTGTCACTATTTAGAATCTGGGGAAAGAGCTAGTAAGTTACTGGCCTTGCGGCTCAGGCAAGAGGATGCATCTCATTTCTTCCGGGTATTAAACTGAATAAGGATGCACCTGTTGTTACTGAAACTCATGCCATAGCAAGGGTGTTAAGGCAATACTATCAGAGATTATATGCCAAGGAGTTAGATGTTCGCCCCTCTGTGACGGATATCATGAAATACCTCAGCTCAGTAGACCTACCTAAGTTGTCGCCTATTCACACTTCTTCCTTGGTGGGTCCCATTATGGTAGAAGAAGTGGTGAGGGCCGTTGAACTTCTCCCAATAGATAAGTCCCCGGAGCCAGACGGACTCCCTAATGGTCTGTATAAGGCCTGTATATCAGAGTTAGCCCCTTTATTGGCAGAGGTATATAACCACTGGTTTGATAAAGAGCTATCTGACCCCACTTTTTTGAGAGCAATAATCATGCTTATTCTTAAAAAGGGTAAAGATTCACAGTATCCGGAGAGTTACTGACCTATTTCACTGATTAACACTGATATTAAACTTCTGGCCAAAATTTTGGCTAATAGGTTAGGACCTCTTATGCCCCCTCATTATAAATAAAGAGCAAATTGGCTTTATGACAGGTAGGTCCTTGAGGGACCACATGCGGAAGTTATTGCATCTCCTCTCGGTGGCCAGTGGCTCAGAACTTCCCATGGTTTTGGTGTCACTGGACGCCAAGAAGGCTTTTGATAGGGTGTCATGGCACTTCCTTTTTACCACCATGTCATGGTTAGGATTCCCCAAGGGCTTCCTTCAGTGGATCATGTTATTATACTCCTCCCCATCAACCCAAATTTGATGTAATGAGGTTCACTGTGAAGTTTTTCCACTACACAGAGGTACTCAACAGGGATGTCCCCTTTCCCCTCTTTTATTTAATCCATATTTAGAACCCCTTATTCGGCACTTGGTAGCCACTCCAAATATTTGGGGGATTCAAGTCGGGCGCCAAAGATATACTCTCTCTGCATATGCGGACGACCTATTGTTGCATCTGGAAGACCTGCGGGATAGCCTGCCAGCACTTTTAGACCAGGTTGGGACCTTTTCCAAGGTTTCCTACTACAAGCTCAACCTCACCAAAACTAAGGTATTTCCTCTGAATAATAGTATCTCCCAAGGGGAGGTGACTGATTTTGCTTTGTCGTGGGAATTGAAATCCCTTTTATATTTGGGAATCCATGTGACAAGGGATATGGCATATATGATGAAGGCCAACCTTTCAGATTTACTGACCAAAATTAAAGTGGACCTGGATAGATGGGGTGCTCTCCCCTTGTCACTGTGAGGAAGGATCTCTTCGGTGAAGATGAATGTGCTCTCCTGTATCCTATACCCAATGGGTATGATGGGTTGCTTTCTCCCTAAAAGATGGTTTGTCAAGCTACAATCAATGCTGAATACCTTTATATGGCAGGGTAAGAATGTTAGGAAGTCCTACTTTAAATTAACTGCTCCATGGGAGCAGGGTGGTCTGGCGATTCCTTCTTTTTTCCTGTACTGTTGTGCCCATCATCTGAGTAAACTTGCCCATTGGGAACAGGAACCGCAGGTCATAAACCCGCAAGACTATTCGCCAGAGTGGTTGGAAATAGAGCAGTACCTTGTAACTAAGCACAAGTGTACTCTCCAGGCTTTCTTATATGCGACCCCTAGGGTAGTTCCTAGGCCCCTTAGATCTACCCCATCGGGATGGTCTATCAAAGTGTTACACCAATTGCAAGTGGAGATGGTCTCTGACTGGCATGCTTCACTAGAACAACCCATTCTGGGTAACCCACATTTTAAAATTGGGTATCGGCCCATCCCATTATCCTACCAGCCTAGCCTGAGGGAGAAGAAAGCCATGGGCATGTACGATAATGGAGAAATAATCTCTTTCTCCACTTTCCAAGAAAGATTCAATGTGCAAGTTAGTGGTATCTTCCAATACGTGCAGCTTAAAGATTCTGTAATCTCTCACATAGGTAAAACCCTGGGGCCCGAGGTGGTGAAAGTAGACTTGCCCTCTATTTTGATACTGGCCAGACAATCCCATGCAATTTCTTTAGTTTATAAAAAATTACAAGCATTGCAGAGCAATCTGCCTCAGGGCGTTTGCTATTACTGGATTCAGGAGCTGCCACTAGACACAGAAGCAGATTTCTGGAAGAAACTGTGGCGTAATTCCTATACTTTCATTATACAGGACAGATTGCACCTTATTCAGTTTAATATCATGCATAATTTATATTTTACCCCTGTTAAGCTTCACATATTGGGGCGACTCTCTTCCCCAGCCTGTACTATATGTAGAGGGGAGTTAGGTACTTTGCTTCATATGTTGTGGACATGCCCGAAAGTGCAAGTTTTCTGACAGGCAATTAGGTGGTCGCTGGATTCCTTTTTGGGGCTAGACCCATTATTCACCCCAGAAGTTTGTCTACTGAGCTCCTTTCCTCAGAGTACACCCAAGGTCAGGAAAGGCCATATGGTCCTGGTTGCCATAATTGCAAAGTTGGTTATATTGTGGCACTGGAGGGATAATGTTTCCACTCCTGTCCTGGAATGGCATAAAGAAATCTTGTTGGCTCTGCAATTGGAGAAACACATGTGTCTAATACGCAATAGATATGTAATGTTCCAGAGCAGATGGGGTGCATTAGAGGCTCTGTTAGCTGTTTGGAAGACTTAACAGACCAGGTTACAGACCATTGAATGATCACTTGCTAGAGTGGTGTGCGAGCAACACTTGGCTTGGGAAGGGGGGATATAGGAAGATTAGATGTAAGGGTGGGAGGGAGGGAAGGGCATGGGAGGTTGGGGGGTAGATGGATTGTGTCGGGGTCACCTGCTGTATGTTATTTATTGTATTAATGACATCCCCCCCCCAGTGGATTGTGTGTTATGTAATGTAATGTTATCTGAAAATAATAAAGTTTATTGAATTAAAAAAAAGAAAGTATCCACAATGCCTTCTGGAATATAAATAGAAAGCTAAAGCACATGTATGGAAGCACAGAGAGACTATGGATTATAAAAAACACCCAATCGCTAAAGAGAAAAGTCAAATTGGAATGCAGGATTTCAGACAATGTCAGAAGCACATGACTTTGCAAACTGCACAATCTTAGGCAGCAAACCAAACAGAGGAACAAAAACAGGCATACTGGAGATAGAGAAAGTGAGAACAACACAGGAATATTACTTCTCCAAAATGGAGAAGAATTAATGAAAAAAGAAGACAAAAATACCATGAAGAAAAAAGTAAATGGACCATCCCTTCTAGGATCATAACCACTACCACCACCACCTCGACAGAAGTGAACACGTCTTCCATGCCCACCAGCACTGTGTCATCTGTGCCCTTGGAGAATAGCATAGCACCAACAATGGACACAAATCAGCAGGTGCAATTTGAAAGGCCATACGAAGAGCGTGGCAAGGACTGCCAAGTCCGCCAACCCTGTTAACCATAACCATTGAAAAAGTGATGGCCTTATCCTCACCCAAAAAAATGGCTGCCTTGCTGAGGTTCAGCTGTCAAACCTAAACAAAAATTAGTGGAAGTCCTTCAACAAAAAAGGAACTTAATTAAACACCACAACAGGAAGGATGAAAAAGAACTGAAAAATGAATTCCTCAGCATCTTTCTTGTACTAAAAAAGTACTGCCTGCACAGAATAGCAAGCACATGCCCAAGGATCAGTTGGAGGAGGAGGATGAGGGCATCTAAGAGGGAACAAGTTAAAAGCAACACCAGGCACAAGTTGGCACTGTCTGACAAGATGCTGAAGAAAGTGCAAGATGTTTCTGTTGCATCAGCAAAACCACTTCCAAACAAGAAGTGCATTTCAAAAAGAAATGGAAAAACAGAATCTTTTATAGATAAAGCCCTGCAAAGGCTGCACCAGGAATTCTGTGATTAAAACTCAGAAGAAAAGAAAGAGACTAAATTTGCAGTCACAGACCAGGTAATATGAAACTCGCAAGGCAGCAAAAACTAGGTCAATGTCTATGTGAATATTGCCCAATGCAAAATTAAAGCTGCAGGCAACAAACAGATTTGCAGAACTGAAAAGAAGATTAGAGTGCAAAGTTGCAAATATTTATCAAGCAGTGGAGCTCACAATGTATCCAAAGCAGCAAGGAGAAAAATTCTTTAACAAGGACTTTACTGGACATGCATGTACTGTATGTTAGGAATCCTTGATATTTTTTCCTGGCTGTTCATTGGTAACCACGTCTTATTATGCTTGTCAATGTTTACATGCTTTCATACTTTTTTAATTTTTGAAAAGTTGAATAAAGTTTATTCAATTTAAAAAAAAAAGGGCCAGCCCAGTGGTGTGGAGGGCTGAGGCATGACACCTTAACTCCTGTCATGCTTGCGACCTGCATTCATGGTGCAAATGGGTTGCTGGGGGTTGGCCTGGGAGGGAGAAGATCAAGCATCCAGGGGACAGCTCTCCTCTCCTCTCTCAGGGAAGGTGGGGGACATGGACCGGCACTTGCCTGACACCTAGTAGAGGCTAGGTGTTGGCATGCCAAGTCCCATACTATGGGGGATGCAGGAGGAGCAGCCAACCAACAGGCAGCATGTGGACATGTGTGCTGTGTGCCACTGTCAGCATTGCATGTTCCTCCTCCACAAGAAAAATGGAAAACAACAGGTCCTGGCCACATATCATGAATACCAGACCTAGTTACAACATTCTAGTATTGGTCTTACATAAGCCTGATACAAAGGTATAATGACCTCTGCCTTCCTACTAATAATGTTTCTTCTGATTGCCACCATAGACTTATTAGCTTTGGTTATTGCAGCATGGCACTGGTCCCTGGGAGTAAGGGAATTATTAATTAAAATCCTAAGATCTCTTTCACATTGAACACTCTTCAGTACTGTACCACACAATGTGTATGCATGGGGGTTCGTTTGTTTGCCTAAGTGGATGACGCTGCACTTAGATATATTAAAATGCATATCCCACTCAGGTCCATGTAGAAATTTTATCAATATCTTCCTGCATTTTTGGAATTTCACTTAATGTGTCACATGGGCCTCCCATTTTCGTATCATCCGCTTACTTTATAGTTAGATTAGAAATACTGCTAGTCACATCAGATATAAAGAAATTAAAAAGGACCAGTCCCAACACGGAACCTTGAGGTACCCTGCTAGTCACTCCTTCTATTTGCCAAAAAATTTCACTAAATTGAAGGTGGACAAAGCGATTGGGCCAGATGGCATACACCCAAGGATATTAAGAGAGCTACATAGAGAGATAGCAGAACCTTTGGCAGCCATGTTCACAGAGTCACTAAATACAGGAGTGATTCCAGAGGACTGGAACCTATCGGGTCAGGTTGTTGCATGCTGTACCATGCATGGTAATACTGTGCAACAGGAGCAGTGGGGTTGGGAAGAGCGAGAGGGTGCAAAACCCGCAAAAGGATGTATACATGGTAGAGCACCCTCTCACTGTTCCCAGGAAGAGGATAAGACTTCTGCTGGGATGAAGGGTTGGACAGCAACTGCCGTGGCTCAACTGGATAAGCCACAGGCAGCAAGGGAGGCAGTGCATCTGTGGACTGGGTTTCGATTCCTGGTCCCAGACGTAGAACATTTTTTTTTTTTTTTCGCAGTTTGTGCGATTTTAAGTATTAACCTCCTTCCCCCTCTAGTTGGTTATTTAAGTTGGGGAGAAGGTTCAGAGGTGCAGTCCCCTGTAATGGAGGTGCAAGGGATGGAGCCCCCTCAAGACATATAGTATTTCAGTTAGCAATATACTGTGTTGTATTGGCAGTGCGGTATATTGCTGCACTGTCACGTCTTGTGACATTATGACCCTGTGCCAAACTGGAAGAGGGCACACATGGTCCATCTAAACAAATCCGGCAGTAGGTAGGAAGCGGGGAGCTATAGGCCAGTCAGCCTCACCTCAATAGTGGGCAAGATCATGGAGGCACTGCTTAAATAAAGAATGGTGGGACACCTGGATCCATTGGTGCCCAGGACCCTAGGCAGCATGGATTCACAGCAAATAGATCATGTCAGACAAATCTAACAGATTTTTTTGGCTGGGTGATGAAGGAAGTAGATCTAAGGCCTTTCTGAAATCAAGATAGGCAATGTCCACTGCCCCAGTGGATATTGCCTACCTCAATTTCAGAAAGACCTTAGACACCATCCCAAGTAGGAGGCTGGTAAACAAGCTGGGCAGTCTGGGCATGGGGGACAAGGTGGTAAACTGGGTTAGGAACTGGCTAGCAGACAGGAGGCAGAGGGTGGTGGTAAATGGGGCACAATCTGGGAAGAGGGAGGTGACCAGTGGGGTACCTCAGGGATCAGTCCTTGGCCAGTCCTGTTCAATGTCTTCATTAATGACATTGCAGAGGGGCTGGAAGGAAAGGTCTGCCTGTTTGCAGAAGACATGAAGATCTGTAACAGGGTGGATACTCCAATCTATCAATCAATCAATCAATCAATCAATTCTTTATTTTTAAAAGGTGCCTTTCTAAAATCAAGGCACCTGTACAAGAACAATTAAACAGATTAATAAATAACAATACCCCAGAAGGGGTGGAGAGAATGAAAAAGGACCTGGGAAAGCTTGAGAAATGGTCTATGGAGTGGCAACTGAGGTTTAATTCAGAGAAATGCAAGATTATGCACCTGGGGCATAGGAACCCCAGAGAGAGCTATAGGATGGGGGGGGGCAGTTGCTGACAGTCACCAAGGAAGAAAGGGACATAGGTGTCATTATTTCAGATGATCAGAAAATGTCAAAGCAGAGTACAAAGGCAGCAGGGAGGGCCAGTGGCATGCTGGGCTACACAGGCAGCGGTATCACCAGCAGAAGGCAGGAGGTAGTGATGCCGTTATACATAAAACCCTGGTCAGGCCTCACTTGGAATACTGTGTGAAATTCTGGAGGCCACACCTTTAAAAGGACATAAACAGGGAGGAGGTGGTCCAGAGAAAGGTGATCAAGATAGTAAAAGGCTTGCACCACAAAACGTACTAGGAGAGATTAAGGGACATCAATATGTACTCGCTGGAGGAGAAGAGGGAAAGAGGGGACATGTTAGAAACATTCAAGTACCTCAAGGGCATAAACAAGGTGCAGGGAGAAGGCATCTTCCAATACAAGAGCAAGGGAGCATGACATGAAATTGTAAGGGGGCAGGTTAAGGGGAAATCTGAGGATGTTTTTCTTCTGGAGAGGATAGTGGACACATGGAATGGTCTGCCACAGGGGGTAGTGGGAGTAAACAGGTTGATGGATTTAAACATGTGTGGGATAGACATAGGGGATCCATAGAGGTAAAACAGTGAGATGGTCAGAAGCTGTAAACAAGTACAGGGCTTATGGGCAGACTGGATGGGCCTAGCGGTCATCTGTTGTCAATTTCTATGTTTCTATGTTTCAATCCACATATTGGTACTCTCTGTAACCTTTCAGTCAGCCAGTTATTTATCCATCAAATTAATAGTGGTCTACGTTTTTACTATACATTTTGTTTATAATAGCCCAGTGGGATATGGTATTGAAAGCTTTAATAAAATTGAGCAGGACCACATCTGCACATTTGTTATTATCAAGATGATGGCTAATATGCTCATAAAAACACAAAAGATTGGTTCTGCAAGATCTAACAGCTGTAAACCCATGTTGCTCTTTGTCCTGTTTATCAGTGCTTTTTAAGCGATCTACCAAGTCATCTTTAATGATAGATTCCAGTAATTTGCCCATGACCTATGTAAGACTAATAGGTCTAAATTGTGATACATCTTATCAGGAACTCTTTCTGTGGATGGGAATCACATCTGCACACTTCCTATCAGTTGGTACATTCCCACTGCTCATGGATTTTTCAAAGAGCAGTTGGAGGGGGAGGGATATAGTGTATTTCATTATCTGGAGCATCCTTGCAGAGATACCATAAGGGCCAGAATCGGCATTACTTTTTAATGATCTTATTTTATCTCTGATATGTTCCTCTGAGACATTAAACTCTGTAGTGCCATTGTTAATAACTATAGAAGATATTGAATTATATTCATTAAACACAGAGCAGGAGTACCTGTTAAAATGTTCTGCCATTTCCTGGGATCTGAAATAACTTGTTTATTTACTATTATATTGGACAGTATAGGCATTGACTTTGATAGTGAGTTGATATACAGTAACTGTAGAATGATTATGCATTTATTTTGTTTGCACCATTTGGCAATTCTAAATCTGTATTGACTGTATTGAAAAAATGTGCAAAACATGTAGCATACATGCTATTAACAAAGCACTTGAAGAACTTTTTTTTGTATAAGAATATTTTATTAATTATTCAACATAAAAATACAGTATAAATGCCAAGGATAAAGTAACCATAGAACTACCAAATGACAAGAAAACAAATATATCCATTTCAATAAAGACAAAACAACAAGCAAAAGTTTAATACAACAGAAGTCACCTGAGCATTCCTGCTTACCATATAGAAAAAGAGAATTACCCTCCTATTCCAAATTCAACTGATCTTGTCTACCACCCCCATTTGAAGTAATAAAGGTAACCATATCTCTTGAAATGTATGCAAAGCTCCTTTTCTACAATACGAAACTCGAACATAAGAAGCCGCCTTAATTAACATTGTTTAACCACTAGGACATTGTAGGAATGGTGGATGAGGCCCATTTTAACAGAATTAATCTTTTTGTTTCTAAAGCTATGATATACAGAAGATATTTACTGTATATTTAGTAACCTCCTTAGCAAAATAGAGAGATCCCCTAGAATCCAAAACTTGGGAGAGTAGGTAAGTGGTAAATCGAAAGCTTGCTCCAAATATGCAATAATAGAAAACCACTAGCCTGAAAGGCTGGGGACAAGCCCCATAGAATATAATAAAAAGACCCCACCTCCCTATTACAGTGTCAACATAACCCTGCAGCCACCGTCCCCATGCGTTGCAATTTTTCTGAGGTCCTGTACCATCTACTCAGAATTTTTTTCTGAATTAATTGTAATTTTGGATCCTTCACCTCCTTGTGGGCTGCAACCCAGCAAATATCCCAGTATTCTTATTCAGCCTCTCTTGAAGCTCACCCTCCCATTTCACTCTATGTGCTTCCCAACTAGGGAGATATCTCTCTCTAAGAGTAATCTATAAATAGAGCTGGTATGACCTTTGGAGAGCGAAACCCACTTAAGAAAATGAGTAACCAAATCTGTATGCTTGAGAATGTGCCCTGCTCTAAACCTAATGGAAATAGCATGTCTAACTTGAAGAAATCTCCACAAATCCCTGGACGGTAGATGATATTCTGCCTGCAATTTTAGAAATGATTTAAATATTCTAGTTTCAGGATCTACTAAATTAGCTAGAGTTCTAATTCCTTTAAGCCCAACTGTGCCAAATAACCGATGAGCCACCTATCGTAATGTAAGGGTTATGCCATAAAGGCTCAAAGGAACCTAAAAAATCAGTATCCCAGTGCATAAGTTTACAAAACTTATGCCAGATCCATTTGAGTATGAAGCATGGGCATGGTACTTCCAGAAGGAATCTGTACTAAGTCACCTAAAGCAAACACCAATGGAATATCTCTCATTATGGACTGCTCTATCTCAACTCATAATGGGGCAGCTGGGGAAAAAGATTCAACCAATGAAAGGCTTGCCTCAAGCCATAACTTAAATAATAGGCCCACAGCCAATGCAAATTCCACCCACCTTTCAACACTGAAGTCCTAAGGGTCCCTTGGCCAAATCAAAGGGTTTTACCTTCCCAAATGATGTTAGAGAATACTCTGTCCAGTTTGTTCCAAAAACCTGGCATGATAGACACTGGTAAGTTACTCATATAAAAGAAAATCTTAGGAAAAGACATGATTTTTAAAGTCACAATTAGTTTTTTTGCTTTCATTTTTTCCATCCAGGCCCCCGGTTGGTACATCTTATCAAGGCATCCCCTTCCTCCTGCCACTGTCTGTTCCACAGCCATCCTCCACATCAGGCCATCACCATTCACCCCCATGGCTTGCCCCCACAGCGGGGTGGTGGGGAGCCCCCAACTTCCCACCAGGACTGGATCCAATTTGGTGATGCCCTCAGAAGTGGTGCACTCTTGACGGACGGCCATCAAGCTGGTCAACCAGTGCTGACATTTCCTTCTTTTTCTGTGGAGGCTGAGCATGCAGTGCTGGCAGTGGGCATGCCACATGCACATTCACATGCAGCTTGCCTGCCAGCTGCTCCGCCCCATGTCCCCATTGTACAGTGCCAGACCCATAGTTGCAACTTACATAAGGTCTATCATTGCTCTAAGGTTATCACTGCCTTGCCTTGCCCACATGAATCTGGCTTGTGACTTATGAATTAAAACCAAAAGGACTTTTTCCAACTGAGTTGCAAACACCTTAGCTAACATTTTTGACTCAACATTAAGCAAGGAAATAGGGTGATAGTTGACACACAAGGAATGATCCTTATTCAGCTTAGGCAAGACACTGATCACTGGCTCCTGCATAGAAGATGGCATGGTACCACTCTCCTGCAAGGATCTATATAACTGAAATAGCCTAGGGGATAGAATGGGTTCAAAAGTCTGATAAAAATCTGAACTCAAGCCATCTGGGCCAGGGGCCTTGCCTTGAGCCAGGGCCTTGATTGCTGCTCTAATCTCAAGTAAAGTTAACTCCTGATCCAGGGTGGCTGCCATCTCTACAGGGAGCTGTGGCAAGGATATGTGTTCAAAAAAAGACCTATAATCCCTCTGGTTACAGGAGAGAGTAGATTTCTACAAACTAGAGTAGTAGGATTTAAACATATCACTAACACCCTCCAGGTCAGTAATAAGCCCACTATCACTGGCTTTTAAATAAGGAATTTGAACTTCCACAATTTTTTTCCTAAGACTAAAGGCCAGTAGTATTCTGGCTTTATCGCCTGAGTCTCAGTAAGCCTGATTTACAAAAAACAAAGATCTAGTAACTTGCTGATGGTAAATATTATTATGACTATATCACCAAGCATTTAACTGCTGGAGCAGATCATCTTGATTTTGAGGATCTTCATAGATGGCCTTCTCCATTTGCTTGATCTTAGAGGAGAGTTCCACAATTTCCCACCTTCTGAGCTTGTTGTTCCAAGAAGCATGGGAAATAATGCAACCTCTAATGAATGCTTTGAAAGCTTTCCATATAGTAAAATAATTATCATCTGAAGTAGTATTCATATGAAAATACATAATGATCTCCCCAGAAAGCCAGCTCAAAAAATCATCAGAGTTTAGTAATGCAGGATTAAATCACCATCTTGGAAACTTGACAACACTGCCCCTGGGCACCCATGACATTCTAACTGGAGCATGGTCAGAAATTGTCATGGGCAAAATAGAAACATTGGATATGTCGGGTATCAAATTAGAGCTACAAAGAAATAAATCCAAACTACTGTTAGTCTGGAATCTAGGAAATTGAAAAGTGTTTTATTTATTTATTGAATCTTAAATTAATAATCTATGAGCATAACTGCTCCTTTACAAAGGTTCCATGTCATAGGATTACAGGTTATAACACAGGTTATTAGGCAGGGGAAACACAAGTACATTCCAACAGAATAAAAGTTTGCAAGTATAACACTGTTACAGACAATTAGGCTCTATATACTCTAGGTGCATTACAAACAGGAGAGGAGTCTTAAATTTCATTTTTACAGGAAATTAAAGAGATGTCAAGCAATATTAAATAATAAATTTACAACAGCATAAACATTCAGTGTTGCAAGAATTAAATATAAAGATTAGGGGGAGGCTAGAGGGATGGTGTGGGGGAGAGGGAGAGGAGAGGAAGGCGGAAGGGGTATGTGGGAGAGGTGGAATAGAGCTGGTGCAGGGAATGTGGGAGGGGAGGATGAAGGGGGAGAGGGGGGTTGGGGAGAGGCTGAGGAAGGAAGGGGGTTTGTGGGAGAAGGGGATAAATAGGGCAGGTGCAAGGGTTTCAAGATGCTGTGGATGGAGCAACCCAGAGGGTGTTGTCAGTGAAGTAAGAAGGGGAGGAGGTCTCTGCAGGTCCAGAGATGGAATCGGATGTGAGAATGGCTGACAGTGGGAGGTGCAGAAGAGGGACCAGGCAGAGGGATTATCACCCACAGGCTTAGGGGTAAGGCATGAGGAGCTTTAATATGCCTATGAAATAGCCTTAGGAGGTGGTATTACAGTCTCACACACACTGCTGTAGGTAAGATATGCACAAACGTGTTGCTTGAAATGGCCAAGTTTAGGTTCCAAGATGAATGCAGCACCAAAGGAATTTAGCTAAAGGGGGGCTCTGTACCCAAATGATCACTGCCCTCTTGTTGTGTGATGAAACAGGACTTGGTAAGCAGCTTTTCAAGAGCTTCTGATGGGTCTTGGGTTGACAGAAGGACTGAGGACAGCCTGCACCCCTAGGGGTGCAAGGCCAAGGGTGCCTTTCTTTGCAATCAGGCATATGTGGAAATAGATCCTATTCAGAAGATTGAGTCAGCCTGTGCTAGAGTAGAGCATACATGTGTGATTAGAGCAATGTGCCCCAAAAACGAGCCTGCAGGCTTTATTGAGGGCTACTTTTATACTCTTTACTGCAATGTTAGATGCAGCTCCATAAACTTCTAGACCATAGTCTATAATTGACAAGACTTCTCTGGTTACTGCTAGTTTGATGGTGCTATCAGTGAGGCATTGCTTGTGGCGGTAGAGTTGCCCAAGTCTGCATTAGCTGCTTTGGCAATGAGGTCTATATTCAGATTACATAGAAACACAGAATTTGATGGCAGATAAGGACCGCTTGGCCCACCCAGTCTGCCCATTTCCCTACCTACTGGATAAGCTGCAGATCTTAGTTAACCAGCAGCCTACTTCTTCCTACCCCCACCCCCTAGAATGGCCTCATGACTGTCCCATGCATGCTTGAATTCCACCACTGTTTTTGACTCCACAACCTCCTCCGGAAGGCCGTTCCATGCATCCACAACCCTCTCTGTGAAAAAATACTTCCTTAAATCACCTCTGAGTAGCCCCCCCTCTATCTTCAAATTGTGCCCTCTTGTTCTTGCACACCTCTTTTTTTGAAAGATGCTACCCTCTTAGACTTTGTTGATTCCCTTGAGGTACTTGAACGTTTCTATCATGTCCCCCCTCTCCCTCCTTTCCTCGCAGCTATACATATTAAGCTCCTTTCGTCTCTCTTCATATGTCTTCAGGTGCAGACCTTGCACCATTTTAGTTGCCCTCCTCTCGACAGCTTCCATCCTGTCTATGTCTTTGCGGAGATTGGGTCTCCAGAACTGCACACAGTACTCCAGATGGGATCTCACCAGCTGTCTGTACAGAGGGATAATAAGTTCTGTTTTCTACTGGTGATGCCTCCCTATGCATCCCACTATCCCCCAGCCCTCCTTGCTGCCCTCTCACATTGCTTGCCACCTTTAGGTCATCTGATATGACTACCCCAGGTCCTTTCCATTTTGTTGTTGTTAGTATCTCATCCCCACTGTGTACTCTTCCCTGGGTTTTTGTTTCCCAGGTGCATTACCTTGCACTTCTTAGCATTGAATCTAAGCTGCCATACATTTGACCATTCCTCTAACTCCTACAAGTCCCTTCTCATCCTTTCCACCCCAACCTGTGCATCAACTCTGTTGCAGATCTTTGTGTCATCTGCAAAGAGACATATTTTTCCTTCCAGTCCCTCTGCAATGTCGCTTTATAAAGACATTGGAAGAGGACTGTCCTATTACTGAATCCTCATGTACCCCACTAGTAACCCCTTCTTTCTGAGTGGACTCCATTTACTATTACTCTCTGTGTCCCTATTCTCCAGCCAATTCTTTACCCAGGCTGTCATCTTGGGACCCACTCCCAGGCTGGCTAACTTGCATATTAATCTTTTGTGTGGGACTGTGTCAAATGCCTTGCTAAAGTCTAGGTGGGCCATGTCCACAGCCCCTCCATGATGTACTACTTTGGTCACCCAGTCAAAGAAATCTATCAGATTCGTCTGGCATGACCTTCCCGCTGTGAATCCATGCTGCCTAGGGTCCTGTGCCCCTCTGGCCTCTAGATACTCTACAATTCTTTCCTTCAGAAGTGATTCCATCATTTTCCTATCACTGAGGTTAAACTAACAGGTCTGTAGTTTCCTGCTTCTGCCTTGCTCCCACTTTTGTGAAGGGAATCACATCTGCCCTCCTCCAGTCCTTGGGTACCACCCCATCCTCCCTTGATTTGTTAAAAGGGTAGTCAGTAGTGTCACTAGTTCTACTCTTAGTTCTTTTAGAATTCTGGGATGAATCCCATCGGCCCCATTGCTTTGTCCACCTTCAGTTTTAAGAGTTCTTTCAGAACCCTTTCTTCTGTAAATGGGCTGGTATCAACTTCTATATCCAGAGTGTTTCTACTGTTTGTTTTAGGTACCTCCCCTCTTCATTTGTAAATACTGAGCAAAATATTTGTTTAGTATCTCTGCCTTTTCACAGTCTCCTCTGCCCACCCTCCCTCCCTTTATCAAGCCTCACTATCCTCCCTTGGTCTTCCTTCACTCCCTGATGTACCTATAAAAGGTTTTATCCCCCTTCTTAACTGAGTTGGCTATCTTTTCCTCGGTTTGCGCCTTTGCTGTTCTGACTGCCTTCCCAGCCTCCTTTTGCTTTAACTGATACAGTTCTCTGTCCTGCTCCTTCTGCAATTCCTTGTACTTCCTGAATGCTTTCTTTTTCTCTTGAACCTTCACTGCCACTTCCTTTGAGAACCATAGTGGTTTCTTACATCATTTTGTTTTGTTTATTTGCTTCACACAAAGGCTCATTACCTCTGTGATGGCAGTTTTTATTATTCCCCATTGTTCTTCCACCCCTCCTTCCTGCCCATTTGCTAGTGCATTCCTTAGGCACTCACCCATTTTGGCAAAGTCAGCCCTCCTAAAGTCCAGTACTTTGCCTTTGTATGGCTTGGACTTATTGCTGTGTTTATTGTGAACCATACTGTTCGATGGTCGCTAGTTCCCAGATGGCTACCCAATTCTACATCTGTGATCCTCTCTCCATCTCCATTTGAGAGAACCAGCTCTAAGATTGCTCCCTCTTGAGTGGGCTCCAATGCTAGTTGTCTAAGGCATGCCCCCTGTAGGGCATCTAGAATAACCCCACTCTTCCAAGTGGCTGCTGCAACTGCACTCCAGTTAACATCTGGCATATGCATATCACCCATCAGGAATATCTCCCCTTTTTCTGACATTCTAAGTATACTTTCTATCATTGCCTTGTCCATTTCCTCCCCCTGAGAAGGGGGTCTGTATACAACCCCTGTGCGGATTGTGGTGCCATTGCCTGTCTCCAAATTTACCCACAGTGCTTCTTCTCCTCCCTGTTTACCCTTTTGTTCTGTTGCTTTGATTCCTTCCCTTATGTAAAGAGCTACTCCTCCTCCTCTTTTACCCTCCCTGTCCCTCCTGTAGATAGTGTATCCTGGTATGTTTACGTCCCAGTCATGGTTTTGTGTGTAACATGTTTCTGTGACTGCCACGATATCTAGATGTTCCTCCCCCATCAAGACCACTAATTCAGGAAGCTTGTTACCCAGACTACTGGCATTGGTACTCATTGCTCTCCATTTTTTGATGGCTTTACCTTCTGTTGCAGCATCCCCCACTGACCTTTCTACCTCAGTCTTTTTCTCATTTAGTATCCTGCTTTGTAGGGAGAGGCTGGGATTTTCCTGCTGCTTATCAGTGCCTCCCCTTTTGACTAGTTTAAAAGCTTGCCAGATTATAAGAAAGAGAGCAGTCAAGAGTGACCCTGAGGTATTTGAAATTGCAGACAGTTTCAAGAAGGTCATTGCTGCAGTTATGTATCTTGTGGGGTAAAGCCTTATAATGGTTGTGGGGGGAGGCGAACAACATTACCTTAGTTTTCTTTTAGTTTAATAGAAGCCTGGCATTTAGGAACCAGGTCTTAACTGCAGTAAAGTCTGATTGCAGCTGTTTTTCAAGTAGATCAGGTGCAGAGTGGCATGTGTACAGTACAACATAGTCTGCATATAAGAGTACATTGTATTGACAGGTTTCGGAGAGGTCATTTAGGAATATACTGAAAAGCAGGGAGCCCAGGATCAAACCTTGGGGCACTCCTGTAGAAAAAATTTGATGGTTGTATAGAGTACCTTGTAATTTAACCTGCTGAGTTCTAATGGAGAGGTAGCTCCTGAACCACCATAGGGATATGGTGGAAAGTCCTGTCCATGCAGCCTGACTAAGCAGTAGATCATGATTAACTGCATCAAAGGCCTTGTTGAGGTCTATGTAGATGGCCCCCACCATGGACCCCTGATCCAATGACTGATGAATGTAACTGGTGTACTCCACAAGGACCGTAGTTGTACTAAGTGCCCTGTGGAAACCATGTTGCTGCTGAAACTGGAGCTTGTGTTTGGTGAGGTAGTCCACTAGTTGGTCATAAACTATTCTTTCAAGGACTTTGATAGGGGAGGGAGAATTGATAGGGGCCTGTAGTTAGAGAGATTTGTTCGGTCACCGCTTTTGAATACGTGGTGACAGTTGTCACATTCCAAGTGTAAGCTTGAGTGGCTGGATGGTGAATTAACCAACAATCCACCAAACCAAACTCAGAGAAAAGTAACTGTACCACATGTCTAGAGTGATAATGTAAGTGAGTACCCTTTTCTAAGGGTGTCCTATCCTAGATAGGGTCTAAAGACAGATTGAAGTCCCCCCTCCAATTAGAATATCCACAGGCTGTAGGGAACAGCCCAATGTTACTTGAGCCAAGGCAGAGAAAAAATCAGGGGCATCAATATTAGATGCATACAAATTTACCAACAATACCATATTACCATACAAACTGCCTACCAAAAGGATCCACCTGCCCTCTTTATCCTTAATCACATGAACCACCCGGAAAGGACAGGCATTTTTTAATAAATTTGTCACACCTCGCTTCTTTAAAGAAATAGTACTATCAATCAAATCAAATCGTTTATTGTTCTTGCAAAACACAATTAAAATTTTGGACATTACAAAAGATAAAATACAAAATTCATTAAGCACATTCCAACCTCCTAAGAGTTCATCATCATTCGTTCATGGTATAATTTAGTCTGATACATCTGTTTTTTATACTAATAACAGTTGAGAAAAAGTTAAAACAGAGTACTGCATCAAAGACAGTCCCAGGATGAAGTAAAATAAATATAGGATCATAATCCAAATTTGATTATCTTTGTAAAAGTTCTACTAGGATCGAATTTCATTTCTTATTATACAGAGGGCACTGTAGCATTATATGGTGTAGAGTTTTCTTGAACCCTCTATTACAAGGACATTCCACATTACTATGATTAGTAGTTGTAGGATATCAATTATAATATGTAAATTTGGAATTGATCATTCCAAATCTAGCCTGAGCTATCACTTTTCTGATGTTTAGCATTATGGGAAGATATAAATACTGTTCTATCAATGAGTCTATTTTATTCTTACTGTTTTTGAAGTCTGACCATTCTTAATTGGTTATTAAATGCAGCCTCAAAGATTTTTTTTAATCTTGTCTTTATAAGTACAAGATATTAAAATACCTGCCAAGAGATCCCTCCAAAGATGTATACAATTTAATTTTTGTAAATTAGTAATTAAGGCTTTTAACCATGGAGAAGTAAAATCCAGAATATCCCTACTGCTTTTCTTTCAAACAAGACTGCAATATTTTGTTTTTATGTTTACTCAGAATTCTAAGCCGAAGTGAAAGAAGTCTAAAAATTACCAGGTCCGCCAGCAGGATCCTACCTAATTCTGCTCTAGCTAGTACATTGGCCGTAGACAGAGGAAGTTGTAATAATGCTTTATAATAATAAGATAAAGGATATTCCAACTTCAGATTATTCTTTGTACCCCAAATTTCAGCACCATACCATTGGAGTAATCTTTGATTATCCCGCTTTAATTGCCGGTATTATTGATAGTCCACCATATGTGTAATTAAAACTAAGAAGTGCCTTAGCAGCAAGCTTTGCTTTGTTAATTTGAACATCATGATGTAAATTCCACAAACTATTTGAAGAGAATTTTATGCCAAGATAGTAATATGATTTGACTACTTCAATTTGTTTGTTATTTAACCAACATTTTGGTTTTGTTGTTTTAGAACCAGTTACCATTATCTTAGTTTTTTTGATCTTAATTCTCAAATTAAAATTTTCACATTTATGTCTTAATTGGTCTATTTTAATTTGTAACCCTTTTTGAGATAGGGTAAACAAGACCAAATCATCAGCATAGGCCAAAATATGAATATGGTGATTGTCAATTTTAGGCAAATCCAACAATGGTAAATCCTCAAAAAAAAAGCAACGAATCAATATAGAGGTTAAACAGGAGTGGGGCCAATAAATACCCATTTAACCTCTCCATTTGTTTTAAAGTATTCTGAAATATTGCCTAGAGTATCGTATCTAATTGCAGTGCTAGTTTTCAAATATAATAAAAAAATAGGGGTTAGTATGTTAATATGAATACCCCTATCTAATAAGATCTTCCAAAGGATTTCTCTATTTACAGAATCAAATGCTCCAGTAAAATCAATAAACCGTGCATATAAGTTCATTTTGCTATAGATTTTGTACTTTTCGATTAAATGGGACAAAACAAAAATATGTTCTGATGTTGAAAAGCCCACCTGAAATCCTGCTTGGGATTCTGAAAGAGGGCAAAATTTATTAACCCAATTTTGAAGTCTACTTAATAATATTCTAGCAAAGATGTTACTGCTAATATCAATAAGACTTATTGGCTGGTAGTTATTAGGATTTTGTAATGAACCTTTTTTATGGACCAGAATAATTATATTTTTATACCAAGAATTAGGAACATATCTTTCTCGAAGACATAGGTTAAAAATGTAACTAAAAATGGAACCCAAAAGTTGGGATTTTGTTTATATACTTCTCCCGGTATGGAATCAGGACCCGGCCCCATGTGAGTGGCCAGGTTGGAAATCACCTGTTCGACTTCTGAATAAGTAAATTCCAATGGATGATTAAGATCTCTCATCATCCATTCTGGGATTCTTGAGTAAACTTCTAGATCTAAGTCTTTAGTAAATAATTTGGAAAAGTAGGCAACCCAGGTTTCTTTGGGAATATATATTGTGATAGACAGTTTATAAAACTTAATACCCTTAGCCACCAATAACCAGAAAGCTTTAGTATCATTGTTTTGTATGATTTCTGACATAAGTGTCCATTGTTTCTGAGTAAACTCATATTTCTTATTTTTCAGAAATATTTTATAATGCTTCCTAGCTCTATTAAGATTAGAAATGAGGGATCTAGTTGGATTTTTAGAAACTTTTTTAATCATGATTCCCAGTCTTCCTTTTTCTTCGAGGTATTGGTAATCAAACCAGGTAAGTGGTTTGGAGGATGCATTTTTATAATGGTATAATACAGATTTGATGTTAAGATCGCATTCCTCCAAACATTGATTAATATTTTGTGCTGGGCAATTATCGTGAAGCATAGTAAATAATAAAGTTGTACCAGTAGAGTATATTATGTCTACTACTTTGTCCATATTTTTATAATTCAAAATTAGTTTGTGTTTGCCTCTAAGAGAAAGAGAAGAAAGGGGAATAATGGTTAAAATAGTCATAGAATTACACTTCATAGTTTCTACCTTGACCAATAAGGCTGCATGGTTACTTTCTGACATCATTATAACTTTAAAACCATGGAAGTGGTTATAGGTTTCTGGCTATAGGTTTCTGGAGAAATCATTAGATAATCTATGATGCTCCTCCCATTAGATGAGATATAAGTAAATGCTCCATGCTGATCATTTTCCCCTCTCCCATTTAAAATAAGGTAATTACTGTCATTTATGAAATCCATCAATTTAAGACCTGCCCCATTAACAACTTTATCTGCTGAGTTCCTTGGTTCCAAGTCTCCCATGTAAATCTGAGAATGTAAAATGTCCAAATTGCCGTGTCCAGCTATTCTAGCATTTAAATCTCCACCAATTATAATGATGTCTATTTGATATTTTAAATAAAGAGCATCAATATCTGTAGACAAGTGAGTCCATGGGTCACTTGTCTCCAGAAGATGAAAATTAGGAGGAAAATACACATTAGTGATCAAACAGACCAGATTGTCCCATCTTATAACTATATGCAGTATTTCTTTCTTTGATGAAGTATGATCTATGATACTTATACAATCTCTAATTTTAACGTATGTAGCTAGACCCCCACTCGGTCTCCCATATTTTTTATCCTTAGTGGCTGGAACTTCACATAACATAAAGCCATTAATATATATTTTTGAAGTAGCCCATGTCTCTTGAAATAATAAAATATTGAACTTAGAGATATATGCCACCCAGCTAGAGTCAGCCATTTTAGTTTTTAAACCTGCAATATTCCATGAAATTAAATTGTGTAACTCAGCAGGTTGATTATTGGCCGACATCAATTCAGACTCATTTTTATCATTGAGAGGTAAAATTTCCCTTAGCTCTAATAGTCAGTTTTTAGGTATTTTTCTTTCAGACTCATTTCCTTGACTTGCCATGTCCATGAAATCAACCAAATAAATATTGCACTTATCTAATTCATGGTAATTTAACATGAGATAGTTGTAAATATCTATAGATTTTATTTCAATATCTACTTGAGAGTCTAATGCGTCTATAAATGTCCTACTACTCAGTCTTATATCTTGAGGGCAAATATCGTGATCCAGACTTAAAGTAAATAAGGAATGAATATGAGATGACAGTCCATCAGTATTTTCCCTTCAAATTTCTGAATCCCAAACACTGACACTCTTCTACAAAAATAATCTTTATCAAAATTCCAGTTAAGAAAAGATAAAGTGGAAGTAATATTTCTCTTAGAATATTTGGTGAGAGCTAAAGATCCATGTGCAAACTTTCAAATAGTGGACCAATTTACCAGGGGTGAAATCAGTAAATCCAAATTATTAATTGGGTGCTGTTTGGCCCATATGGATTTGGCAATGTCCATATTAGATAATAGGAGATAGACTGGAGTATTGGGAACTAAATGGTCCCTATAGACCAGTTTTATGTCCTTGATTGCGATATCTAGTTCCAATTCAGAAGTAAAAAGATGTAAGATCAAGTTATACAGTGAAACTTCAGTTTCCTGAGGCTTTAAGAAAGTGTGCTCAAATTTAAAAACAACCTCTTTCCCAGAAAAAGTAAATTGTTCCACAGAGGGAAGGGAAGTTAAGTTGACTTCTGATACCATTTCCAAAAAATGATTAGTCTTCTTCCTCTTTGGAAGTACAGAGAAATTTAAATTCTTAAGTTGGTTGTTTTCTGGATTTATCTTTTTATCCCCAGGAAAGATACTCGTAGGTGTTATTTCTAGGGGAGTGTTTCCATCCACTTTTTTAAATTTCTCAGGACACTCTTTAACAAAATTTGGTAAGGCAAGGTCCTGCTCCTTGCAATTCTCAGACATTATTAACATATGATTCTGAACTATCATAGAGTTATCATTCTTAGTGATGTTAAATGAAGTATCCTGTTTACTTTTTCTTTTCCTTTCCTTTTTGTTTTTACATTGCCTGATTTTCTTTTTTAAGTTTTTTTTTTTTTGCCATGAAGGTCTTTTCTTACTTTTATTTGATGGAGAAAAAATTTCATTGAGGAAAAGGAAGGTCTTTGTTTATCTTTCCCCCTCTCATCTCCCTTTATCAAATTGTCCATTTTAAGAGATAAGTAAGATTTTTTTTAGAGAGGATACCAGAAAGGTTCTCTATATGACACTTAAGCTCTTTAATAGCTTCAAGTAAAATAATGTTAGCCATAACAGGATGTGCTAAAGCCTTGATTGTATATTTAGAAATGGCATCCGGGCAGACTGGTAAAATTTCTGGATCAAGATCTATATTTTCAACTTCCCTATCAAGCCTATTAAATACTTGATTGGGTGAACCATCTAAGAAAGAGGACTTCCCCCGTTGAGAGGGGGAAGAGTCTAACATAACTTAGGAGTTGAGAGGGCTGAAAAATTCAACCCTGTTGGATGTAGGGAAAGCTCGGGGCCTTCCCACTTAGGTGAAAACTTGGACTGTGTCAGATCAGAACCCAATTGTAAAGAATTAGAAATATCTAAACTTTTGTTTCCAATGGAGAAGTTCAGTGATGATACACTATTTTTAGAGGAAGCTACATGAGTTGGAAAAAAATCTGTTTTTTTTTATTTTTTAATTTTAGTTCATGAGTTGACTGCTTTAGTTTTTTAATTTCCTCTATTTTACTAATAGAGTCCTTAGGTTCCACAAAAACTCCATGAGGCAACAGGTAGTCATTGTTTTGTATTGCAGCATGGATATCATGAACGTTTTTACTGGTATTCAAATTGAATAAGCTACTACAAATATGAGAATCATCACTTAAAAAATTCACCATAGAAGAAACAAATGTTGAAATGTTCTGTGAAGCAGAATTAGTGGTATACTGAGGCGTTATTAGTTTAGAAGATGACATTTCTTTTGATGGTGGGGTAAAATTATTAACTTTTCCTTTATTTGCCATAGATTGACTAGGAAGTATGGGATTAGATGGTATCTTATGAGTGCTAATCCCTTGAGGAGAATAACTGTAATTGCCATGAACCTTTGGGGTAGAAGATGCAATGGAAGATGCGATGGTAAAAAGGGACAACCCCTGCATATAAACGCAGCAGTTTGTCCCATGACCACCACGCATATCGGTTTTTGCAACTATAGTTTTAGCCTTCTTATTTAATTGTGCAGCCTTCAGTTCCCTACTACATCTTGTAAACATAATATTACTGTTATAGTAACTTCTGCACTTTGGTTAAGGCTTCGTTCTACTTTCCACAAACTGAATTTTTCAAGAAAAGAAAAAGAGAAAAGTTTCAGCGAGCAGACAATAATTTCCCGTTATGTCCAAAACATACTCCCTTGTAATAACCATTATACAAATGCGTAGAATTCCCTTAAATAAATACTCAAGTAGCAAGAAAAATGTGGTGAAATATAGTTCTGAATTTTAAAAGTCAAGGTACCGGTTTCCACACTGTTATGTTTGATTTCACTTCTTCTGCTCGACAAGAGTTTGAGTCATTGATGCTCTGAGTGTCTTTGAATTTAAGCTGAATATGTTGGCACAAACTCAAGAATAATAGATAAAAACAACAGACATTAATTTAAATTTTCAATGCTGAGTGGCGCTCGTGCCACTCACGCTCACACTACTGCCCTTGCGCTGTAGAAGCGCATGCCTTTTATAGGGAAACTGCCCCTCCTCTCAAGCTGTCTTCATGACCTGAAAGTCAATTAGGTGCCCTGGGGGAATTTAGCACACCAGCAAGTTGTCAATTTGTACAGAGGAGCCATGGCACAAAGCGCTGAGTTTAAAAGCACAGTACATATACTCAGGAAGAATGCAGGACACAAGTCCTAGTACTAGAAAAGTTCTGCACTACACATGCCCTTTACAATTTATCAGCTTCCTGTTTAAGGAGGTGAGTTTCCCGTAGGAAAGCAATAGCAACATTGTTAAATTTTAAATAGACAAAATCTTTTTCCATATAATGGGATGGTTCATGCCTTGCACGGTCCAAGTTAAAATTGTTAGGTTTGCCATTATCTAAGAAAGAAAACTTGAAGTATATAACAAAAAGAAATAATTCATCATTGCTCCAATGAAATTCCCATAAAATGCTCAGATGACCCTGTCACATCATTCTCAATCTTAACAGAAAAATATCCCCCACCCTAAATATGCAAGAATAACAGAACATTAATAATAACCTCTGCAAAAATAGAATAATCTTAAATCCACATCACATAAATCTTTGTGTAACAAATAGCATTAAACACTAGGCATCATTTAAATGTTAAACATTTAAGCAGTCATATAATATGGGGAAAGAAACAACTCCCCACAGAAGCAGATAACATATTGCCAAAAATGTCCACTGAAGGGTGTAGATAAAAAACAAGGAATTATCAAGGACAGGTAAATAACTAACTAACCACCTCCTACTTAGAGGCATTAAGAGTGGGATAACAGGGACTGGAGATTGACTATCACCCAGGTCCTCCCACTCTTCTGCAGGTGCACAATAGGGCAGTACCATAGAAATCTCTTACTGCCCAGAGAGGTCATACTGCTCACAGATAACAAAGGAAGCCCCTGATTAGACTACCAGAAGATAGGGTATAATGCACTTCTCAACAAAACAAAATGTGCCTTTTGAAGATATCGACACTGTAGATGGACAAATACAGAATAAAACTATAAATGTACCAACAAGAATAAGGCCTGTAAATCGAGTTCTAATTATAAAGAATGACTATTTTTCATAAGAATTCTGGAGGTGAGTCTTATAACACTGAAGTCAGGATAAGGTCTGCATGGCAACAAGTCTGAGCGTCACATCAAAAAAAAGGATAAACTCATGCACTTAGTCATAATCCTTCACCAAGACAAAGCAAAAAAGGGGAATTGAACCACCTGATCCGATGCTTTTCCAGCTCCAAAATGTTCATCTCCTGTAACTAATCGGCTGTCAGCATGCCATTGAAATGATGAAAGAACATATAGAGCTAAAGTGAAAAAGAAAGGGCACCTCAAGCAGCATCGGTGTGTCGTGCTAAAACTGGACTGACTATGTAAGATAAAGAAAACCGCACTCGGGAGACAAAATAGTAGTATTGTTAATAACTTTAATATGCAATGCCACATGCCTGTAGGATGGCCATGCACCCCACCACAAAACTTCAAGGTTCCACGCTTGTCCACTTTAACAAGAAGATAAAGTGTTCATAACATGACAATCTTTATATAGAGTAATAAATGAATTAACCTTAATGCAATATTTAATCCACCATGTGTAAAGGACTAAAAAACATTAGCTAGACAAACACTATACACTAAAAAGCAGATAAAAACAAGCATTTGTCTATGCCGAATGTTTGCTTGCTGGCAGTGGCATTGGTAGTGTAGGAGTTAGAGAGCTGCATAATAGGAATGGCAGTGAAGTGCCAAGTTGGTGTTATGCAGACTAAGTAGTAAGTACTGTATAACTTTGCAAAACTATCGCTGCTGACAGCTGCCTGCAGAACTGCTTGCCAGTTTTCAGCTGCTGTCAACATTTGCTAAAAGGGGCTTTGTGGGAAGCTTATTATGCTAGATCTTTTCTTCTATGTTTCTTTCCTTTGATTCCCAAGTGTTTTGATCCCAGGTTGGAGCAGCACTTCTACCACAGGGCATCAACACTCACCCCAAGCAACTGAGCACTGCCACTAATGAAGTCAGGATTAGTTTAGAGAAAGGTGAGGCAACCTTTGGTGATGCATCCAGGTGTAGTATCCCGGATATTTAATTTAGAGACCGTGTTATTAAAAGGCAGAACCATACTTCTCAACTGTCCCTGATTTTGCCTCAGAAACGACCTCTGTCTCTCCTAAAATGTGGACTTTGGTGACTGAACAGTAGAGATGCTAAGCAGAAAAAAATGTCAAACATTAAATTTACCACCTTTTTTTTACAGAAAATGCATTTCACACCAAGTCCCTTATGCTACCAGCTCCTGGGAGCATATTGCAAATTCTTAAGATATGTCCCTGATTTTTAAAGCCTTGTCCCTGATTTATGAAGCAGGAAGCAGAGATGAATAGGCAGAAAATAGATTAAATGTAGCATTCAAAAAAGTTCTCAAATCTTAATGTCCTCACAGTGTCCACCATTACAATTTGCATTTACAATTGCAGTACTGTGACTGTGCGTGTTACGGTTTGCATTTCCGTGTGTGCTCGCATTTGCGTTTCCATTTCTGTTTTCCTTGGCGTTATTGTTGCTGTTACCATTACCATTTGCATTTCCAATTGCACTACCATGACCGTGCACGTTACCAGTTGTGTTTCTGTATGCTCTTGCAATTGCATCTCCGTTTCTGTCACTGTTTGCTTTGGCGTCACTTTGCGCTTGCGTTTCTATTACTGTTTGTGTTACCATTTATGTTTATGTCACCATGTGTTTCACTGTTTGCACTTGCTTTTGCATTGCACTTACTGTTACTATATGACAAAACAATCACGTGGCCCCACTCTCCCACCACCACATTCCATTCACTATTTATAGTCCTCATTCTCAAAAAGAAAGAAAATTCATAGCAAAAAACTCTGTTTAATGCATCAGTTAGGATTAATCCACAGTGACAAAAGCTAGGAAATTTGATTTTAGGGTTGAAATCCCCCTTGCACCCCTCCACACCCCCCAACTGGCATTGGGGTTTGTGTTGGGGTCATCAGTCCTAACTCTCACCCCATTCTCCTGTACTTAACCACCTCAGCTTGTTTATACATGGAATGGGGTGAGAGTTAGGGCTGATGACCCCAATGCAGACCCTGATGCTGGTTGGGGGGGCTAGGTGGGGGCTGCAAGGGGGTTTTAACTCTAACATCGAATTTCATCACTTTTGTCGCCGTGGAACAACCCTTACTGATGCATTAAATGGATTTTTATATATATATATATACATATGTATAGTGATCTTTGCCATATTCCCTGCACACTGTACTCTGTATTCATTTATGTAAAGAAGGAATAACCAGAAAATGTAAAAAAGAATGGTGTTTTAGTTTTAAAAATGTCTCTTTTAATTTTACATTTTTTACATTGGCATAATTTGGTTGTTTCTTTTCTGTGACTGACAGGAACACAAAGAAATTGAATACAAGGTGGTTTAACTATTTCTCTGTAAGTTTATGATGAAAATGTGAATTTTAAATTGTATTTTTTTAATGTTATCAAATAATTGTCTTTTTCACCACACAAGCCATCAGAGTCTAAGTGGAATGGAAGATAAGAATTTGAAACTAGTGAATCAGTTATGTACCTTTGATTAATTATTACATACACACATTCACAAGAGGTTCTAAATAGCATTTATATTTCTATAACATACATAAACATAAGGGACAAAACTCAGCTGCTTTGTTAGTTTCACTTGACTCTGTGACCAGAATAACCCATGGTCTTATTTTCAGTTTACTGCTAATATCTCTCTATCCGGAATCCACACTTTTTCAACCTTTCAATTACTAAGAATGGTTTTTGCTACCATAGCTAATTATCCCTGACACAAAAAACAAACGAGCAAACAAATATTATATATATATATATATATATATATATATATATATATTTATATAAATATATATATAAATACACATATATACACTCCATCAACACTGTGAATAATACCACTCAACACAGCCCTGGCTCACTGGGTCTTCTTTTCACCTTCTAAACTCTCTGTGGGGAACACCTGCTGGAATATGAATTGAGCTCCAAACCTAACCAAAAAAATACCAGAACCTCTCAGAACCCAAGATGGGTTTCTTTTTTCTGAAAAAGTGGCACCTATACTTTATATCATTTTAGTTGGAGGGGTCTCTGAAGTACTTGAAAGATGATTTTGCAGAAACTAATATAATGACATCTGGATACTCTTAGTTAGCTAAAACTGTTAAATGGTGTATACTGTATTTGTGTTGCATTCTGTAGTTTAACATAACCTGTGGATTCTCTGCTAAAGACACTACACCATCTTAACAGTAATGTACGTTATTCATGGTTCATGAGTTGTATTGAAAAGGACTCTACGCTCAGGGTACTTACCCGGTGAATAAAGTATATTGAATGCCACTGATTTACAGTGGTTAAAACAGTGAAATTCTGTGTTCAAGTCTTGAAATTTCAGAAATCGTGCCAGTGATTGTTAGCCTAATTGGATTTTACCAGGATTCTACTCCAATTCTTTTAGCATGTGTATAAATAACTAGAGTAAATAAATAAAGATGAATTAATGAACAGAGCATTAACGGAAGCAAATCGAATAACTGAATAAAATAACTAAAGAAACGAACATTTTTACTCACATATCTTTCAGTATACAAATAAATTGATTGACTGATTATCAGAAAAATACAAGTTCAGCAGATTTACTGACCTGTCATAATATGCCAAATTCCATGAAACTCTTTGTTTGTACTGATGTGGAGGCAGTCCAAATTCTGGAATTTTAACGGGGTTTCCGATAAAAAAACAAAAATCAGTGGTCTTGGTCACATTTCATAAAGGACATAAAATGCTAGTATTAGAAACATGGCATTGCAGTGGAGAGACTTCCCTCCTCCTGGTCTTTTGCTGATCTTATTGGCAGCCATAGAGGGGAGACCAACCCCACTTCATATCATTTCTGTCCTATATGAAGCTCTCCATTTGCTGCAGGGTAAGCTCCTAGATAAAATCAGATTAGCTTGGGAAAAGGACTTAGAGACTGAGATAACTTTACCACTATGGGAGAGACATATAAAGAAAATGTATATGAGCATCAGTTCTGGATGCTGGAAGGAATTTGCCTGGAAATTGTCTGTAAGGTACTTCAGGGCCCCTGTGTTGGTCCAGAAATATAGTATTCATGCTGGATCAGATTGTTGGAGGCAATGTGGTTTTTCCCCAGCCACCCTGGGCACATCTTTTGGTCCTGTAAGGCCCTTCAACTGTTCCTTACCCAACTCTCTGGAGCTCTCCAACAATTGATATCCCCAAATTTAGTTCTGGACCCCCATCTCTTTTTATTTGGTGAGAATCTCTTGGAACTCATGGATGTTCCGACCAGGAAATTTCTTAATCTGGCTCTTCTTGCTGCCAAAAAAGCTATTACGAAGAGATGGAATTCCCCCTTGCCTCCCACTCTACACTTATGGCAACAAATAATGATAGATATCTATAAGATGGAGAGACTTACTGCCATACTTAATAAATCTCAAAATGTCTTTGAAATTTGGGTGGAGGAAATGGGTACTGTACATTGTACCCATCCGGGCAGATTTTGTGCCGTGAGCTAAATCTGGTTTCTTCCTTTTTTTCAATTTTTTGGTCTAAACTAGCTAAGGGAGAATCATCTGGAATTATATTGTATCTTTTCCCTTATTACTGTAGGCAACAAATGAAATTGGAATTGCTATTGTATTGATGTGCACTTTACTGTCTAATTTCTGTATTATTTTGGATTTGTGTTTTTTATCTGTCCTTTATAAGTGTAATGTCAAGTTTGTTTATATGTATCATTATAAAATAAAGAATGAAAGTTTAAAAAAAAAAGAAACATGGCACTAGCTCTAGAAGGGTGTGAAAATGTATCAAAGGGTCTCATCTTCCATAAGAATTATTGAGAACTACAAAATAAAAGTCAAAATATCAGGAACATAAAATAATCAGCTGCATTGATTTTATTGCTTTTTTAGCATTTATTTTGGACTTCATTCTCAGTTGCTGTCATCCACTTTTCTGATGTTCAGTGGAAGAGTGCAGACAGACTCCATGCCCTAAGAGAAAACTGAGTCTACAGTAACTTAGTTCAAAGTGTAACTGGAGGATAGAGGTCTGTAAGGACTTTCATTTAGCACCGCATTCCCTTACAGACAAATGGATGCTGGCATGACTGGCAGTGCATGTTATCAGGGCGAGTTGCACACATCTGTTAAGAAGCACGAAGGGAAAACGTTCGCAGAACTCTATCCCAAGAGGAATAGAGGCTTGTGGTTTTTGTAAATGTTTATGTATGCCAAAATCGGCATCTAACCTTTGTAAGCCATATGGCTTATGTGATTCCTGCTGTAGTCCTCCACTCTATGATGTAATATTAGGTACATGCCTTGTTTTTTTATGTACAATGTTTATGTTTATCCTATAATTGTCTCCCATCCATTGTACCCCCTTCCCCAGGACACTCCTGGAAATGAGCTGTTCCTTGGCTCAAGTCATAGGTACCAGAAGATAGTAAAAACTGAGGAGGCGGAGGCTCAGAGGGGCACTTATGAGAGTAAAAAGGGCACTTTTTCTACACTAGTTTTTGCCATACAAAAATACAATAAATCATGTAGACACATATGATCATAACGTTAAGAATACAGTCCCATATAGGAATATTTATGCAACTACAGACATACGAATGTGCTAGCTTTCCCCACTGATTTGATGCCTATTCCCCAAGTTCACAAACCTATTTACACTCATTGGAAAGCAGAAAATTGTAAGTTTATTTACTGCAGTTTTTTCTCCTACTAAAAAAATAACACATTGCACACCCTGGTACAATAAGTGATTTAGTCTGTCACTATACATGGGACAGTGGATGGGAGAATATACATAACCAGTGTCTTGTGGCACTGAGGGGTTCTGATACCCTGTGACCTTGAGAGTGATGCTTGAGGGGTCCATGGGAGTCTGATCCCTGAGGTGGCACAGCACACTGGCTGTGCATAGAGTTACAATCCACTATTCTATATAGTGTATGGACATCCATGCCTATTTCTGACACTGCACTTTGTTTCAGTGAACTGCTGGTTTGGGAGGGGCACTTGAGGGGTGGTGGTAGGCCCAAATTATTGACAGTGTGATGCTGATGTCTGACTTTTTAAACATGAAACTGTGGGAGTTATAATACACACACACACACACTTATTTGCATATAGGTTGAAACCAAGTCATTGGCAGGAAGGTGTGGTTGGTATACTGTAACTGCGGTAGCTAGTAGATCATAACATTCAGGATATAGAAAAATACCAATGTGTTCCATCTGGTCTAAGCGATGTAATAAGAAAACTGTAGTGATAGTTAAAGTGCAACATAAATATGTCCACAAGAGGAGGTGACTGTGATTGGTTCCCATGCTGTTACTTATTAGCATTTTTGAACTTCTAAATCTGACTACGCACTTGCCCCCCCACCACTGCATTCCCTAGTAGTAGGCTATCACTATCACTGCAGCACTCACGGCTCACTCATAGAGTAAGACCTAAAACCAGAGACTGCTGTTAGGGTTACCATCTGTCCCTATTTTCGCAGGACAGTACTGATTTGAGCACCTGCGTCCTGCAGAAAAACATGGAAAAATATTAAATGTCCTGACATTATAGTAGAAAAAATATTTTCTGATGTTCCTCTAAATGTTGCAAAAAACTATAAATAATACCTTAACTAAAATAGCTTAAAATAATAAAAAAAACACAAGAAACAACGGAAAACTACAACACAGTCTTAATTCTGATTATTTAGAGAAACATATTTGTTGCACTGGTTGAGATGACATATTGTCCTGCGAAAAATCCAGTTTCAGTATGAAACGTCCCACTTTGGGCTTCTTAAAAGGTGGTAACCCTAACTGTTGTCTAACTGCACTCACACCCATCTGCTAAAATGTACTGTGTAAAAGGCTCAAATTACCAAAGAATGTCATGGCAAAGCCTTCCAGCACACATGCCCACGGTCCAAGGAAGAAATAACCATGCAGGTTGGTCAGAAAGCTGATTGTCCCTCCAGTTAGTGACACCAGAAAGTCTGCCAGGGCAAGATTAACAATAATGTAATTTAAGGGCTGCTTCAGCTGTTTGAATCGGAAAGTCACAAGCATGACAGAGAAGTTCTCAGATAGAGATAAGGCTGTCACAATGAACATCAGCGTAGCCAACACCTTGTAGTTCCAAGACTCAATTGAATCCACAGGGCGGCTAAAGGGATCGCTGACGGGGAAGGAAATCTCTGACGCATTGGGGTACACAAATCCTGCGTTCACAGAGGCTCCAAAACTTTCCATGATTCGCGCCCCCCAAGAAATACAAAACAAAAAACAAGATGACTGAACAGTTGTGTCAGCTTTGGTAAAGTGTTAAATAGGTCAAAATTTAATAAGCAAAAATCGAAGCCCGTTTCTTTAAAAGTTCCACGAAATCAGTAGTCCTATATCTTAAAATATCTGTGTGTGGTTGCACTGATAGCCTGACACCTTTCTTTCGAGGAACAGTGATAGAAAGCAGGCAAACCAACACAATAACATTTGCTTAGAGTTTACTACCCAGAGATCACTGAACGATTTACTTTAAAAAAAAATGACAGGCAGGCGTGCTAAACTGGAGTTAAGTGAAGGTTACGCCAATGCCCGATGATGTCCTTCTAAGAGTTCAGAGCTGGCTGTATTGCTTAGATTATTATTATTAGTAGTAGTAGTATTACTATTTCTAGTAGTAGTAGAACGTCTGTGGGACTTCCAAGTGCGAAAACTGAACTTGCAAGAAACTTTTCTCAAACCATCCACAGTCCAAGACTATCAGTGACAGTCAACCAGCCCTCTTTTATATTGAAATATATCAGTTTCTTTTCTAAAGTCTCACAGTGTGCAATTCCCTGCAACTTATCTTTATTGGGATTTGAGAAACCAGCAAAGTCATCCACTTGTTCCTCGTTCTTTATAATTTACTAATATCATTAACCTTAACCAGCCCCAGCAAGAGCAGAACTTTCTGGAGAGTTGCGCTCCGCCAAAGTCCCAAGTTCTCAGGGATTCGCTGCTCCCTTACACATTTCAGATACTAGACTTCTAGGTATACCTTCTCTTGTACAGGGACTTCTTCTCTCATTTAAATAGTGCTATTCTGGGAAGGAAGCAACCAAGGTCGGTCCTTGAAACGAAGTTGGTTGGCCTGGGAGTGGGCTACCTGCCTACACCATTTACTGGAGTATGGCAGGAGATAGGAGGGTGCTAAAATGCAAATTTTCTGTCTGAAGCTGGCCACTTCAATTGTCCAGCTGATGAAAGTTAACGGGGCTCATCTGTCAAAATGTATAATGTACAGTACTGTACAAAAACCTGATTGTTTAACTGTGAAAGTTATGGGAGCTATTAAAGCAACTGTTTCGTCTATTTGATACACAGGATGTCGATTTTCTGTGCTGTTAGTGCTATATTTTTAAATATTGTCGCTTGCTTATATATGCTATGTAGCCTTGCCCGGAAACATGAATTATTTTCTTAAAGAAAATGACAACAGCTGACGGGGAAGCAAACATCTCTCTCTCTCTCTCTTTTTCTTTTTTTTCTCTCTTTCCAAACGGTATATTCTTTGCCTGTATCATTTATAAATCACGTTCAGGAAATGTATACTTGGCTCTGTATTGAAAATGAATCTGCAACACAAGTAAGCACAGTAAGGGAGATACCCTTATAAACATGAAAGTAATTTCTAAATGCTTTGTTATTTAAGGAGGAGCAGAGACCTTTCTTAACACCCTTTTGTTAGAGAGCGTAGCATGCTAGCAGCAACACATTTCGAAGTTCAGCTGGAGTGCTTCATTTCTGAAAGTAGCCTGGTGCAGGCAAACGTGTCACCATTTTTCTGTGGAATCCTGGACATAGACCACATAAACTATGCTAGACCACATCACTTAGAGTATTCACGCAATCTGTTTTGGGCAGGTTATCGTGTACTGTACACTTTTAGATAAGACAACACCACCAATATGCATTTTGGACTAAATGTATTAAGATTGCCACAATTTGACTTTTATTAACCATTCACAGCAGTGACTGTTCTATATATACTGTGCTAGGAAGCTACAGGTTTGTTTACTTGCTGGCATTTTGCTGTCAATGCCACCATTACAAAGACAATAACAAACGCCGCAGTCGCGACCACAAAAAAAATCAATGTAATTAATAAATCATCAGACAGTCACAGTAGTACGGAGTACATTAGGGGGCATTGAACTTAATTAGTCAGCACTCAGCAGCACCAGCAGCCAGGAGTCGAGTCACTTGAATTGAAGAAAAAGAAAAACTGTAGTTAACTTAACTTTAACTTAAACTTACTTGTCTGAAGCCGAAGCGAAGCCGGAGCCTGCAGCAAGTTAGTCAGCAAGTAAGTGAAGTCCCGAGTCCACAACACTCAACTTACTAGTAACTCAAGTCAAGGAGAAGAAGGAGTCAGCGAAATGGGATTTGAGGATGACTGTGTGTCTAATACTCTTATACTCCCTAGCTAGTGCCCTGGTTAACTTTGCTTTCTTGTTCGGGGGGGGGGGGCTCTCGGAACTTAGTTCTTCTGCGAGTGGGACTGTGCAGCGGGACATTTAAAACCTCTTTGCCTCTTTCTCTCTACTTGCTTCTGGGATCTACGGGAGTGTGTGTTTTAATGTTTTTTTTCTTTGTTAACAAACAATCAGGTTGTGTCCTGAATCTTTCCGTTGAGCACTCCATACAGTTTTACTGTAGGTCATAGGGTGCGAGGTGAGGTGATAAATATAATTTATATTACTAGCAGTGGTGCGGCTCTCTTGGTCACTGTTTATAACTTCCTAGCCTTTGAGTGAAGTTACGTGTAACGTGGACAGTGAGATTTACTCCCGGTGCTATAACTGGTTTCAACCAGGACAAGGAAACAGTTAATATGCGTGCATGCATATGTGTGTGTGTGGGGGGGGGGCATGCCATTATCGCTGCTCACTGAAGCGGAGCTGTGCCTTTCAACTGTGTGGCACTTCATTTTCAACTGCTGTCATAGACAGCAGCAGCATCCATTGGCGATCTGGCGCCGTGCCTGCAAACACAGTAACCGCATTGGAAGATGGGGTGCCACACCTCCAGAAACTCAGATGATGGCATTATGTTTCTTGCACATGCGTGTAAGCAAACATAAAAAATCATATCTCCGATGTTTATATATATAAATAACAATTGCTCTAAATTGTCGTATTTGTATGGAAAATGTTCTATTTACTGCTACTGCAAGGACCTCTATCATAGAAAAATACCATGGGCAGTATTCACAAAAGAGATGTGCTGGGCTCAAGTGAGATGCGCTGGAGTAAATAGGATGTGCCCACCAAACGCCAGACGATTCACAAAGGGATGTGTCATGGGATGCGTCAAGCACAACCCCATTGTGAATCATGAGGAAAGGGCATGGCTTAAGTGGAGATGCACCAGCGCATCCGGGATGTGTACAACCACCCAGGGGTGCAACACAGTGAATATGGAACAACCCAGCAAGGCATGTGGGAGCAACAGGGGACAATGCACTGGGACAAAGGAGAGAGGAACACATGACCAATGAGACAAACCAGAGAGACCAAGGGCACAACAGTGGCAAAAAGAGGCACAATACTGAGACCGGGCAAACAGAACAACAGCTAGAGGCCCAGGCCGTAACCCACACAGGCCCATGGCAGGCACACAGAACAGGTACACTGTAGCTGGCATGGTGCCACACAACAGTCGGAAAATGAAAGGAGCAAGGTGGTGGCCACTGGACAAGGCCAACACCACAGGTGGGCAAGACCGTGGCTGAGTGGGGGGGGACACACAGGGTGACACTGTGCCAAACATTGGGCAGCACACCATGCCACCACAGTGCCACACAGCCAGGGCAGATCCCCAACCACAGGATACCACACACAGGGCCACAGACCAATAGTGTAGCAGTGCAATGTATGCAGGCCACAAGCAGCACACACAGACTGGGGGAAGGGACATGAGCAACAGGACATGAGGCCCACGCACACGCCACAGGAAACAGTGGGGCCACATGGAGGCAGTGGGGTTGCAGGGGGGAAGCAGATCATACATAGATGGGGGCACACAGGGTCATGGCAGCAAGGGGACAGTGAAGAGCCCCTAACAGTACCCAATATCAGGATCGTGGAACAATGAATTACCACAGACACAATGTCAGAGAATCAAATGTTTTGTATAAATAACATGAATAACAGTAACAATGAAAACACAATAAACAGCAGAAACTATGTACAAATACCACTACAAAAGAGATGGGATGTGAGGGACTATATACATTAAGAGGTGGGTAAAAGGGGGAAGGGGTGGGGACAGCAACATAGGTAGGGAGGCTGTGGGAAACAGCAGGCTATTTACAATATATACAGTCATGCACAGGGAAGAGGGCTACAGGCATGGCTGTGTACCTCTGCGCCCCAACCCCCTGTGGCCAAGTGCTATCAGGAGATGGAGTACGGCCCCTAGGGTACACTGACGGCACACCTGCATTCTGCGTATGGGCCGGAGTAATCCCTGGATGGCATGTCTTATCTGCCTGTCCAAGTCCTGTTGCTGGTCCAAGGCACCTCCACCACCAGCCACTGCTTGATAATCCAGGGGACCTACAGCAAGGACACAGAGAACACATACTAAGTCCATTGCAGACACACAACCCTCACCGAGCAGTAGCCCACCCCACCAGACAGATAATGCACACACAAGGTTGCCACCTACCTGCTCCCATACAGCCACCATGAGGAGCTCCAGATGCCGCCCCCTGTTGCCTTGCCTCAGCAGCTGCTGAGGCCCACTGCCTGGCCTCCAGCCCTGCAAGACACAACAGACAGAGACTGCCATGAGTAGAAACATCAGTGCCCAAACCACCCCCCAACACCAATGTGGGCATGCAGTGCTGGTGTACATATCCAGTGCAACACCAGCGAATGGCCGTGCAGTGTGCAGCTGCACACAGCAGCCACGCCTGAGCCCCCAAAGTGCCCCGCTGTGGATACGCACCACACACGGTGGTCCCAACACATAAGTGACACAGTGTACCCATCCCACACACATGCACCACCACGGAGAGGCCCAGACCATGTGTCATGCATGGCAGGGCACCAAAGGGCAGGTGCAGCCACTCCCATGTGTGCATGTTGGGGAGTGCCCATGGGAGTTTTCTGATGTGATATGACCCAACCACATCCCGCAAGTGCCTGTGCCTCACATGTAAGAGAGATACCTACCTGGCACTGGAAGTGCTCCCCTGCGTGCTCGCACCCCCATCCTCTCCAGCCTTGCCCAGTCCCCCCTGCCCAGGTCACCATACTGGTGGCGACACTGTTCCCCAGTGCGGGAAACTCCCATGCAACACACCAGGCTCAGGGAAATGTTGGCCCAGACAGTTGCCCTAGGCACCTGCAGGTCCTCCCTGCCAAACAACTGGCCCTCCACATGGAGGACATGTGCCACCAGGTGGAGCAGCTGGACCTCAGACAAGTTCATGGCCCTCTGCCCTGTTCTGGCTGACCTGGGCACCTCTGCTGCGCAACAGGTGTACACCACTCTGCAGGCCCTGCGCAGATAAAATTGTAAATGGCGCCACATGCGCTACTGGGCCACATGCATGCTCCAGCACACATCGATGTGCTGCCCAATTGGTCAGTCATGTACCCACAAGCATATGCGCAATGCACAATGCTATGGCAGGAATGCAGGGCCAAGGGCCATGACCGTGTCATGCATGCGCAATACATAGCTGTCTGCCATGTTATGTGTGGCATGCACTATGTCACATAGCGCCTGTGATGCGTGGTAGCACAATGTCATGCCAGGGCATGTAATGCATGATCCGCATACAACTATTGACAAATGTCAAAATGTGCACTGTGCAGGGGGATGTGCATGCACGGACAGACTGCACTGCGCGACATACACTATGTGCATGTCCGCGATGTGCGTATCGGACTAATCGCATAACTGCAGTGCTGCACCAAGGATACAATGCACAGCACATGCACACAGAATGCACCCAAGCACTTGCGCCCCATTCAGGAAGATGCCCCGAATGCTTGGCGCATGCACGGGTAATGTGCCATGTAGAGATGCGCCCAATGCAGCAGATGTCCCATGTTGAGTGAGATGAGCTGAGGGCAATTATGCAATTCACAGACAATGCACCCAAATCAGCCTATTAACATATTCCAGGGCATCTCAACTGTTTAGCATCTCATTATCACTGCCCCAGTCCTCATTTGCATGCCCTGAACCATAAATGCTCCCAACTCAGACCACACTGAGAATAGGTGACTGAGAGGATTCACAGCCTTGAAGGTGAGTACTGTTTTATTTCTACATGTATGAATTCAGGTCTTGTAGACTGGGTAAGTGCACTAGACAACTTCTGCCTAGATTCAGGCATGACCCAGGATAGGGGGATACAGATGACTGTCAACGGACTGTGAAACAGTCATCTGTTTGTTTACAAGTCCAGTACTAGCATAGCCAAGCCACGTGATGTAATTGTCAGTGGACACCCTGTTACCATCCGGCCATGTGCAGGGACTCTTGTTGCACAATATGCTGCATTCCACAGGTCACCCCAGTGGGGGGGGTTATGCTGGCAGCTGATATGCCTGCACAAACAGTGAGGTGTGCATAGTGGCAATGATGGGCAGACAGCTGCATGTGTATCTGGACATGCGTCACAGGTGGCATGTCCATTGCCATGCAGCTGTCCATGGTGGGTCAGATGACCACACTGGATGCAGCACTGACCGCCACAACACACTGTGCACCACTACACACATGCACTGTCTGCAGGCCTTGTCAGCCAGGTGCTGTGATGGCACTCTGCAATCACTGTATGTCAGTAATGGGCACACGGGAATCCTCATTTGCATGACAAATATCTGTCTGTACTCTACCATAGAAACCAATATGTCAGGAGGAGACAGTGCCGCCAGTTGCAGGCAGACAAACTTCACTAAAGGTGAGGCATGGTCCCTCATTGAAACCTACAATCTGCAGTGTGATGTAGTGTCAGGCAGGGGCGGCAGCTGTACAGCATGGGAGAAAGGCTGGGAGGCGGTGGCCTGTCATGTGAACGCTGTGGACAAGTACAGCTGAACCCCCCTGGAGTGCAGAAAGCACCTTAATTATGGGAAAAGAAGGCCCACATTGAGGCCTCCCTGCGATGGACAGGGAGTAGCCCACAATCTGATGTGCACCTGAGCCCTAATGAGGAGCTCCTAGTGGCAACCATTGCCAGGTCTGCTGTGCAGGGTGTCCCTGGAGACAGGTTCCAGACAAGTGGCAGCCCATCACAGCACTGTAATTAACCATGCACGCTACATGTGTCTGGCCATGTTTGTGCCCTGGCTGCCATGCCAGTCCCAATGTGTGCCGCTGTGTGACTGTGGTCCCATGGGATGTACCATGTGTGGCAGTGGCCCTTCTGTGGCCCACACTGTGCTACACTGTGTCTGACAGTCCATGCTAGTGGTGGCACATGTGATGTGCCAGTCCCAGTCAGGCTGCTGGGACACGAACACTGTTGGATGGGCATGTCATAGCATTGGCACCCGGGTATCATGTGGCCATGACCTGTCACCACACAGCACTGGTCACAACAGGTGCATAGCTGCAGCAGCGTTATAGGCACTGCATAGCCATGCCATGGACTGTCATGTGCAACCATGACACAACACTGTGTCACACTGTACATGTATGTATGTATGTATGTATGCCACTGTATAATCCATTGACACTAACCATGTTCTCTCCTCTTCTTTCCACAGCTCAATCACACCTCACAGGTGTGGCCTTGAGCAGGGCTGCACAGGATGCCCTGGTGGGCGATGATGCTGGCCCATCACACAGGGCTGTGGGAACTGTGGTGGATGGTGCCATCCCTGGATCATCCACTTCACCGGTGTCACCTGCTCCAGTGCCAGTGGTGGCAGGCCCAACAGGCCCCTCAGCAAATGCTGCCACTGTTGGTGGCAATGTCACCACATGGCTGGAGGGTCTACTGGGATTGTCTGATGATGATCCAGCAGATGCAGTGGACATCGCTGATGCCCTTCTTGCATTTGCATCTGGCACGCAGGGAGCATACAGCGATGACCCTGCAGATGATGACGCCACCCAGATAGAGGGAAACACATCTGACAGTGGAACACACAGCACACAGGTGCCTGTGCAGGTGGCCCCTGATGCCATTGATGGCCCTGCTGAATGTGACGTGGATGCAGAGGCGACACAGCTGCCCATGTCAGTGGGTGCCGAACCCTCCGCATGTAGTCCAGGTGTGGTTGTGGGGCCATCAAGGGCATCATGTCCTGGTGCAGTGGGACACATGCAGGCACCGCTGGAAAGTGACAACTTCCGCCATGGATGTGATGGAGCCAAGTATGCCCAAGCCCTGCCCATGCCGCAGCCTGCCCTGGTGCAACCACCACTCATGGATGCCCCACAGTAGGCTGTTTCACCACCCACCTGTCGGCAACATCACCATGAGCCATCAGCCTCTGACAACATTGAAGGCTATGTCTGTCTCTTGTGTGATACTGTGGCAGGGCAGGCAGCCCTGCGTGCATAGTTCCGGGGTCTCTGGATGCTGATGGTCCTAGAGCATGAGTCTGCAGTTGCATGGTGGGCCCTGATTTTGATACAGGCACGCCTACCGTGGGTGGGCATGACCGAAGCATTGGTGAGGATTGCATCCACTGTGGAGGCAGCGTGAGCATCCGGTACAAGCCGGGGCCGTCGGACCTCCAGCCAGACACCCAGGAGCACCTCCCACACACCCAGACAGTGGCATCAAGTGGACCCATTGCTGCTGATGCCATTGCCTCACATTACACTGCCCAGTGTCCCTGGCACAGACATGGCTCGAGGGACCACCACACCAATGAGCACCCATTCATCATCTCATTGCAGTACCCCTAAAGGGGTGTGGGATACACCCCCTGTGGCTGGTGGTGCCATGGCTACATTCACCAGTCATGGCAGAGGTTGTACTCAAGTCTGTGGTGGCTGTGGTGCTGCCTTGTGACATCCAGGTCCCTGTTCCAATGGCTGCTGCACTTTCCACCTCTGTGTCCCACTCCCCTGGATTATGGTGCCTAGGCTGGTGTAGGTGGCATGCACCTGTCCCAGTGCAGTGCCATTTTGGGCCACCTGTGCAGTGCCACCAGCATGTTTGTGTGCACCACTATTGTGCCATGTGGCATGGGCATGATGAGTGTGGTCCAGTGTTTGCTGCACCTGTGTGCCAGCAGCAGTGCACACAGATCCATGCCATCTCTGGCACTGTCATTGTGCCACATTTGTGTGTTGTGAGGTGTGTGTGTGTGTGTGTGTGTGTGTGTGTCTGTGTGTATCTCTCAGACCCCATGGTCCCTGGCATGTCTGCGGTCCACTGCTGCCCCGACAACACTGTGTGGCATGTATTGTGTGTGTGCACCCGTGTTGGGCTGTTTGTGTGCTGTGTTGTGTCTGCCGTGCACTGCACAGCTATGTTTCTACCTGTTGTCACCATTGTGAACCTCCCCTATACATACCTGTGGAACTCACCTTTGGTTCCCAAAAGGCTCCTCCACCAGCATTCTCCTATAGAGCCTTGACTTCATGGCCAGCCGTGGGTCCCACCATACCACTGGTGGTCCAGTGTTCTGGCCCTGTGGCACTGCATCTTCCTCCCCTCCCTCTTTCTCCTCCCCAGAACTGTCACCCTCACTGGACTCAACAGCTATTCCATAGTCAATGGCCATGTTGAATAGAACACAGCAGGCCAGAAATATGCCACAGGCCTTCTCAGGGCTATACTGTAGGTCCCCACCTGACCTACACAGGCACCGAAAGCGCATCTTCAACATGCCAAAGACACACTCAATGATGGTGTGTGTAAAGGTGTGTGCCACATTATAATGCTCCTCTGCCTCTGTTCTGGGTCATCGTAAAGGGGTGATGAGCCAGGGCCTCATTGAGCACGCTGCATCACCAGTGGTGGTGAAGGGTGGCTGTTAGTACACTGGTCACATGTGCAGCATGTCCCCCCCCTCCCTGCCCCATGCTGCACAGCTGTGTGTGCTGAGTGTCCACCACTGACTGTGCCTATCCCTTCCCTGCAATCCTACCCCCAGCATCCATCTGCTGTTGCTGGGCCTGCTGTTGTTGTTGGATACAGGCCATGAATGCCATTGGGGTCACACGTGCCATGTCCACCATTGTCCTGCCCAGTGTGCATTGTGGCAGTGGCTGCATGTGTTGAGTTTATCCCTGCTACACATACCCCCAATGGCACTGCACCCCACAATCCAAGCATTGCACATGTGCCACCCTTTACCGACTGGTGTCTGCCTGTGTCACCTTACACCCCTCTGCTGTCCCACATCTGCTGCACCCTCTGCACTTTTTGCATTGTGCTACATGCACACCTGCCCCCCCATCCTATCCTGTGCTATAGTACCCTGTTGTGTGGCTGGTTGCCCTGTCCCATGCACCTACTAAATGGCTACTTGTTATGTCTCTTGCCTCAAATGTGTGGCACAGGGCAGACTGGTGTCATATGAAGGCATCATGTGTGCTCTCAGGGTGTGTGGTGCAGACATTGCTGATGCGCCCCATGGCATTGCACGCCATCTGGCAGTTGATGGAGTGGTATATCTTGCAATTGATGTATGTTACTGTGTCGTCACCAGGTGGTGAGTGGATTGCCACATGGGTGCAGTCCATGGCCCCTATGACGCCTGGCATGCATGCCACCCTGTGGAACTCCTGCATGGCTTCTGTCCACTCTGCCTGTGTGCTGGGGAACTGGATATATTCCCGAGCATGTGGTAGCAGCGCGGTGAGGAATTGTGTGAGGAGATGGTAAGTGGAGGCCTGTGATATGTCAGTGGTGTCCCCAGTAGGCCTCTGGAAGGTTCTTGTTGTGAACAAGCACATTACTGTTGTCACCTTGGTCTCCACTGATATGGCATGACCACGTCAAGTGGGTGCCTGCATTTCCTTTTGGCACAGCTCAGAGAGCTGCCTCAGAATGGCCTTATTCAGGCTGTATCAGCCTACTGTGTCTGCATCTGTCAGCTGCTCGGACAGCCTGGCATGATACCGCCATGGGGCCAGCCGCCTACGGTGCCTTCCACATCCCCATCTCCTCATCCTCATTAGTAGACCAACCATAACAAATGGTGCTCCACCCATGGTCTTGATGTGCTTTCTCTCTCTCCCTTTCACTCTCACAATGTGCAGGTGCTGCTGTTCTGCCGCTGACCTGCTGGTGGCTTGCACTTAAGTCTGCTTCTTTTATACTTATCTTTTCATGGTGCATTTGGTACTTGTGTCAGGTTTGCTCTGTAGCTGTGCCTTCCTTTTGCACTGTGAATTGCTCTGTGCTGTATATGCATGTGTATGCCCCCTCTATATGCACTGCAGATTGTTATTATGCATCTACAGCACATCCTGTTCAGTGCAGTGCATCTGGGATGCACCGGTGCATCCGCCCTATCTGTGAATCATTTCATGGTGCATTTTTGAGATGCGCCGGTGCATCCCACTTGCGCCCAGTGCATCTCTTATGAGAATCCTGCCCTATTTGTTTTCAAACATTAGAGTTTAAATAGCACAGATGACTGTTCACACACATCATTGTGTCATTAAAAATGAAGTTGTGAACATTTCAGGCCACATAAAACATTTGTAGACATGACAAGATTTATTTGCATATGTCCAAAATTTTAACAAAAGTATATATTATGGGGTGCACAGCACCAGCGTAGCTGGGAGCAGAGGCAGGCACACCAACAGGGGCACAGTCTCATAGATATGGCGATATCTCAGATTTATCATTAAGTCCCCTTGTCAGGGTATTTAGCCTGAAAATCCAATAGCTCTCCCAAAAGGATAATTTATTAGGTAAATCTCCTCCTCCTCTGGGTCCCAAAACTACATGCTCTATCCCCGTGAACTGCCACTTGTGTGCATTTGGATCACTACTAGAAGCAAAGTGTTCTGCTGTAGCATATGCAAGGTTGCCTTTAATAATCGCTTGCAGGTGCTCCCCATCTGTTCTTTAAATTTTCTTTTAGTTTTACCAACATAAATAATTCCGCAACTACATGTTGCTCAATATATTATATTGGTAGTGTTACAATTAATAACTCATGCTATAACAATTTCTTCCTCCTCATTATGGAAGGTTTTAGTCACTGATGTATGGGGGGGCAATACTTACACTGATTGCATTGAAAACATCTGGGGAGTAAGGTAGGCATCCAGTTTTGTGGATGGGGGATGGGATGTAAGCTATGTGCCACTAAATCCGCTATACTTCGTCCCCTCTTATAGACTATATGTGAGAAGGATTCTGTCCACTCACTAATCTTTGGCTTGTTTTGGAGGATATGCCAATTGTCTCATATGATATTTTCAGCAGCAATGGATCTAGCATTAAACGTTCTAACAAAATTATATCTCTTAGTCACACTTTGGGTGTCCTCAGTCCTCACCTGTAACAGTTCCTCTTGGGGTGTTGCACTTGCCCTATGTAGAGCCACCTCAATACTTCTTTAGTTATACCCCTTCCTTTGGAAATATTGTACCATTTCTACCGAATGAATTGCAAATGTTGTGTCTGTACTACAATTCCTCCTTGTTCGTAAGAACTGACTCAGTAGAATATTATTAACAGTGTGATGGGGTGACAAGAAGATGCCATATGTATGACTTTCCAGTCTGTAGCCTTACGGTACAAAGATGTATCAGTCTCACACTCAGCATTTTTTGTTAGCATCACATCCAAAAAGGAAATACTCTCAATACTATATGACAATGTAAAATGCAGATTTTCATTTGTAGACTGCAAAAACTGTACAAAAGACTGCAAATGTTCAACAGTTCCCAACCACATTATTAATATATCATCAATATATCGATGGTATAGACATAACAGATCTAAATATGGATTTTTGTTATAATCATACACAAAAAGCACCTCCCATCACTCCAAAAATAAATTTGCATAATTTGGGGCAAAAGTGGCACCCATGGTGGTGCCACTTATTTGATGGAAAAATTCCCCTAATTCTAAAATGTACCGTGCTAGGTGTACTAGAAATTCAGTTGGGTGGTTATCAGGAGGTGATCTGTGATCCAAACACATTTCCAAAGCCTCTATGCCTTCCTCATGAGGTTTGACAGTGTACAGGGACTCTACATCAAGCGTAACAAGGATTTCTCCTGGCTTGCCATGGATATCCTGTAGGACTGTTAAATTTCCTTTCTGTCCTGAATATGAGATCTTAAACTTTTAACAATGGGCTGGATGAAAAAATCAACATATACTGAGAGGGGTTCTGTCAGGGAATCCACCCCAGACATAATTGGTCTACCGGGTGGGAGGCTTAAATTTTTATGCACCTTTAGCAAAAGGTAGATGATTTGTCTCACTGGGAACTCCTTTATTAAAAAAATCCCTTGTCATAACATCTATCCACCCCCTCCCATGTGCACTCAAAGTAAGCAACAATGGATTCTTTGAACCTTAATGTTGGATCAAAACTGAGTTTCTTATAGAAACGCAGATTTGCCAGTTGCCTATAAACCTCCTCGATGTACTTGGGCATGTCTATGATTACAATACTACAGCCTTTATCAGCTGGTTTAATTGTTAACTCTGCATTTTCACCCAGACACTTTAAAGCCTCTCACCCCCCCCCCATTATGATTCACAAATCAAGGGGTAAATTCTGAGTTAAGCAACTGTGCTAAACTGCATTCACATGCGTGTTAAAATGTATAGACAACTGGATTCCTGGGGGAATTAACCTAGAATGTGGTCTAAAACCTCCCTTTAACTCATTAGAAGTAATGTCTGATATATCATCAGGTAAATCTTCCTCATTCCTCTGGGTATCCCCTTTGCCACCACCCCCACACCCCGAAACATCCCCCTTAGAATAAAAGCACTTGAGATTCAAATTTCTAACAATTTTTTGTGTGAGCAGGACTAGGAGAATCTGCTGGTAAGATTGTGAGTGTTTGCAATTGTCTAGGGTTGTACCTTAAGTGTAGGTATCACATTTCAGCAGGGATTAGTGAAGTTTAAAATTCAAGTGTGTCCCTAACTGACATTCAGTGGTATTCCCCGTTTTGTGTGAGCATGACTAACAGAATCTGTTTGCTGGTAAGATTATGAGGGTTTGCAATTGTCTAGCACTGTACCTTAAGTGCAGGTATCACATTTTAGCAAGGGATTAGTGAAGTTTAAAATTTAAGTGGGTTCCTAACTGACATTCAGTGGGATTCCCCATATCGTGTGAGCAGGACTAGGATAATTTGTTTGCTGGTAAGTTAAACTAGAGCTGCATTTTTGCCCTGTAGTTTACAGAAGAAAGTCCTTTTTTACCTGATTGTTTTTGTAGACACTGAGTACCAAAGGAACAACCCCCCACCACCCCAATCTCCATCCCCCGGTGCTCCACCTTTTTAGTGGATGGCCAGGCCACACCTACTTAAAGACACAGGAACAGTTAGGCAGCACAGCGCAAGCAATAGCCTAGCTGATATATAGACAGAATTACAAAGGGTGTAGCTAGCAACTAGGTCCACAAGGGCATGTACAAGAAGAGGAGAGAGAAGCTGTAAGTCCCTACAGAAGGAGAGAGAGAGAGATAGGGAGAGAAGGAGAAGAAAAAAATAAAGGGCAGGAGGGGAGGAATATCAGCAAGCACAGGATGACGCACTGAGTGGTGCAGTGCTCTGGCTGTGATGGAGCAGTCTTCAGAAAAACATTCTGGTTACTGCGGTGGTGCCCAATTTACAGGCCTCTCTCTGGGCTGAGGGATGAAGGTTGCCAGTCTCTGGGCTGAGCTGGTAGGAATACTGGGGACCTTCACCCCCACCCAGAGGCCACCAGGTCCCCAGCCAGTTCCGCAACAGCCACCCAGGCAGATGGCAGGATAAACATAGAAACATAGAAACATAGAATTTGACGGCAGATAAGGACTGCTTGGCCCATCCAGTCTGCCCATTTCCCTACCTAATGGATAAGTTGCAGATCCTAGTTAACTAGCAGCCTACTTCTTCCTACCCCCACCCCCTAGAATTGCCTTATGACTGTCCCATGCAGGATGGACTACAGTGGGATCAGGTAGGTTCATGGGAGGGTGGCAGAGACACATCCCCCATCCAGTTCAGCTCATGAATCCCTACACAGTGTTGGAGGAACAGGACAGCTCTGTAAGGGAACCTGAGGCTGAGACCAGGGAGGAAATGAGGGTCCTCCAGCAGGGAAACCCAGTGGCGGGAGGAAGAGAACCCCATAGGAAGAGGTTACTCCTGTTGGGGGACTCAATAGATCAGGTGACAGATAGTAGAGAGGAAAGGGAGGTAAAGTGTCTTCCAGGAGGCACAGCTCAGAAGGAGGGGGAGCACATCCAAAGGATCGCCGAAGCTGTGGCAAGGAGGGGAGGGCTGGAGGTCATTATCCACCTGGGGACAAATGACCTATCCAAAGATAAGCCAAGCTTGGAGCAGGTGAAGAAGGACTTTACAGTGTTGGGAGGGTGCCTGGGGAAGGTAGGAAGCTCTGTGACATTTTCAGAGTTGCAGCCAGTCCACGGTGGGGGGGGGGAATCTCTGCATTAGTAACTTCATTGGTGACCCACCTGGACTGATGAAGTGATGTACAGTGGGGATGGACTGCATCTGTCCAGCAAGGGGAAGGCAGTCCTCAAAGGACAGTTTAAATGCTTTGCTGATGAGCATTTAAACTAGCTGTGGGGGAGGGCAGCAGGAGCAGGGATACTCAGGCAACCCACCCCCACATGGCAGAGAAAGCAGAACAATGGAGCAGGAAGAGGAGTTGGTATCAAGGTCATCGGGGTTGGGCAGAAAGGCAGCAGGAAAGAAATTGGGAACACAAGATGAAAATATCAGGAAAGGTGGGAGAGATGCAAGGGACCAAAAACAAGAAGAGAGAGAGAGAGAGGTCAGCCAGTAAAACTTGGAAGGTCATGGTGATAAATGTACGCAGCCTGGGAAATAAAGTCTCAGACATGGAGGACTCAATAACTGAAGCAGACCTGGACATAGTAGCAATAACTGAAACCTAGTACACAGCTAATCATGAGTGGGAAACAAATGTACCAGGATATGTTCTATTTAGGAGGGATCAGGAGGGCAAAAAGGGAAGGTGAGTAGCTCTGTATGTCACAGAGGGTATAATGGCAACACAGGTACAGGGTATGCAGTGGGAGATCGAGGCACTGTGGGTCACCCTTCAACTTAGAAATGGCACAGCAATACACACAAAGGTGATATACAGGCCTCCAGTTCAGAGAGAGGAACTGGACAGGGAGCTAGTGGAGGAAATACACAAGATGGCAATGAAAGGTGAAATTCTACTGCTGAGGGATTTCAATATGCCAGATGTGGACTGGAACACCAGTGTAGCTGCTTCAACTAGAAGCAGAGGCATCCTTGATTCTCTCCAGGAGGCTGGACTCAGGGAACTTGTGCTTGATCCCACCAGAGACAGGGTAATTCTGGATATAGTAATGACCAGTGGGGATCAAATCACAGATGTCCAGGTAGAAGGAAACTGGGAACAAGCAATCACAACATTGTGTGTTTTAGCATAGGGACAGAGACTCACTCAAGTCATACTAGGACAAAGGTTTCGGATTTCAAAAGTGCTGACTTTGCTGAAATGGGGAGAGGTATCAAAAGAGCCCTGGAGAGAATAGGGGCAGGAGGGGGGAGTGGAAGAACAGTGGAAGCATCTAAAGGAAGCCTTACTGGAAGTAACAAATCAATGCATTAGATTGGTATCCAAAGACAAGAGAAGGAGAAAGCCATAATGGTTCTCCAGAGAGGTGGTGGAAAAGGTCAGGGCAAAAAGGAAAGGGTTCAGGAAATTTTAGGAGACTCAAAGGGAGGAGGACAGGGTGGAGTACCTAGAGTTTCTAAGGGAAGAGGGAAAGGCAATAAGGAGAGCAAAGGCATGGACTGAGGAAGGTTTAGCATAGTCAGTTAAGAAAGGGGACAAGACATTCTTTAGGTACATCAGTGAAAGGAGGAAAAACAAGGGGGGGGATTGCTAGGCTCAAGGGAGAGGGAGGGGAATGCAAGGAGGATGACATGGAAAAGGCAGACATACTGAATAAATACAGTATTTCTGTTCAGTATTCACAGAAGAGGGGAAGGGACAGGGGCTACAGCAGTACAGCAATTGCCAAGAGGGTAAAGAGGTGGACAATAGTCCATTCACTGGGGAACGAGTCCTGCAGGAGCTCACTAAAGTGAAGGTAAGCAAAGCGATGGGATCAGATGGCATACACCCAAGGATATTAAAAGAACTAAGAAGGGAGACAGCAGAACTTCAGGCAGCCATGTTCACCGAGTCATTCAACACAGGGGTGGCACCAGAGGATTGGAGGAGGGCACATGTAGTACCTCTACACAAATCCAGCAGCAGGGAGGAGGTGGGGAACAATAGGCCAGTCAGCCTCACCTTAGTACTGTGGAAGATCATGGAGACATTTCTTAAAGAAAGGATTGTGGGGCATCTAGAAGCCATCAGAGCACAGGACCATAGGCAACATGGATTCACAGTGGGGAGGTCAAGTGAGACAAATCTGGTTGATTTCTTCGACTGGGTGATAAAGGAAGTAAATCAGGGTGGGGCAGTGGATGTCACTTACCTTGATTTCAGCAAAGCCTTTGACACCGTCCAACATAGGAGGCTGATAAATAAGCTGGGTAAGCTGGGCATGGGGGACAGGGTGCAAAACTGGGTTAGAAACTGGCTTACAGACAGGAGGCAGAGGGTGGTGGTAAATGGGGTACAGTTTGGGGGGGTGACCAGTAGGTGCCTCAGTGATCGTCCAGTGGCCAGCGCTGTTCAATGTCTTCATTAGTGACATTGCAGAGGGGCTGGAGGGAAAAGTCTGCCTGTTTGCAGATGACACTATGATCTGTAACAGAGTGGATACCTCAGAGGGGGTGGAGACAATGAGAAGGGACCTGGGGACCCTTGAAAAGTGATCTGAGGACTAGCAACTGAAGTTTAATTCAAAGAAGTGCAAAATTATGAACCTGGGATACAGGAACCCTGGGGAAAGCTACAGGATGGGAGGGGCGGGGGGAGTTGCTGACAGTCACAAAGGGGGAAAGGGACCTGGAGGTTATTATTTCAGATGACCTGAAAATGTCAAAGCAGAGTACTAAGGCAGCTGGGAGGGCCACTGGCATGCTGGGGTGCATATGCAGGGGTATCACCAGCAGAAGGAGGGAGGTAGTAAAACCATTATATAAAACCATGGTCAGGCCTCACATGAAGTATTGTGTGCAGTTCTGGATGCCACACCTTTGTAAAGACATTAACAGGTTGAAGACTGTCCAGAGAGGGTGACTAAGATGGTATAGGGCTTGCAACACAAGATGTATGAGGAGGGATTAAGGGACCTCAATATGTACTCGCTGGAAGAGAGGAGGGAAAGAAAGGACATGATAGAAACATTCAAGTACCTAAAAGGTATAAACAAGGTGCAAGGGGGGACACTTTCCATTACAGGAGGAGCACAGGAATGAGGGGGCCTTACATGAAATATGAAGGTATGAGGTTAAGAGGGAATGTGAGGAAGTTCTTCTTCACAGAGAGGGTGGTGGATGCATGGAATGGTCTGCCTCAAGAGGTGGTGGGAGTGAGCACTGTGGATGGATTCAAGCATGCTTGGGACCAGTAAAGGGGAACCATAGAGGTACAACTGCAGGTGGGTTGGAAGCAGTAATCCAGTACAAGGGCTTATGGGCAGGCTAGATGAGCCAGGCGGTCCTTATCTGCTGATAATTTCTGTGTTTCTTTGTTCTATGTTCAATATGCAAATCAAAATGAGACAAATAATTAGTAGGAACAAATCTGAATCTTTACTGAGTGCAAAAACATCAACATCACTAAGTTCAATGGAGGATAAATTGATAACAGTACTTAAGTCTGTGTCCTGTAATGTGTCTGATATGGGCAGCCTCTGCTCTTCTGTGGACTCTGTCCCTGGGTATATATCCCTCTTTCTGGGCCCCTGCCTCACTACTGGCGACCCTGATTTGGCATACCTTTTCCTCCTGTTGCTGTGCTTGCTGCACTTTGTTATGAAGCATTGAAAGTATCTCTGGGACTCCTCCATAACTGAACTTTGCTGGAATGGGAAGGATTCTCCTCTGACATTATTGAGTCTCCATAAAACTGAAGAAGCCACATCTGAATCGTTTGTTGAGTTGTCAGTACAATCCTCCTGATTACCACCAGGTGACGGGGTTCCCTTCAAAATGGGACGAAGCTGATTACTATTTGCTGCAACCTGTTGTTTTCATTTCAGACTTTTTCCAATCAAAGACACCATCATTAGCATAATCTCTTTGATCTCTAATCCACTTTGTTTCTTCTTGAGCCCTCAATTTATCACTTCTGGCAATGGTCTCAATTAGCAACTTTTTAAGTTCATCAAATTGAGGATGTTTTATAAAGTTATTTAGATCATTTTTTTTTAATGTCTCCATCAAGTTATTTTGTTTATTTACAGAATATTGATAATAAGTCTAATTAGCCGTAAAGATGAATAATGTAGCGCCTCATCAGCTGTAGCTCGTAACTCCTAGTTGGCTGTCAGTATGCCATCGAAATAGTGAAAGAAAATATAGAGATGGTTGTGACGCATAAGAAAATGCCATTCATCCAGCTGATTACACTGCCATCACTGACTTCAAACACTGCTCTTCCGGTTTTGACTGTAAGGATGGTGGGTTCTTCAAGTCTGCACTTATAATAGCAGAAGACATGGCACTAGCAGCATTCTCATTAGAAAGTTTGGCGATAGGCTCCTCTTTCTCGTAGTCAGTCCAGTCCATCTCAGGAGGTAGTGAAGAATTTGCATCAGGAGTTGAGGACATCCTAGGGTGTTTGGTGTCCGGGGTAGCAGACCATCCTGTAGGGCTAGATGGTGGAGATGCTCATGGAGATGGAGTCCTTGGAATCTGGGAGGAATGAGATGAAGTAACTGTAGATACAGACTGAAAAGTGTCCTTTATCCGCAGGGTATCTCATTGCCTTTTTGGTTTAGAGCCAGAGCGTTTGAGACCTTGTGGCAAAATAGATGAAGATGCCCTTGTATTACTCCCAGTATGCCATATAGCCCCATGTTCTCGGGAAGAAAGTTGACCCCCACTACTCCGTGTTTTGTCTGAAAAGTTATTAAGATCAGGGACTGCACTCACAATCTAGGACCTGCTGCAGGTGAAAAATCAGTCCATCCAATGTCTTTTATAAAGCATTGAGCCTCCAGTGGAGAATCAAACTTGTGTCACTTGCATTCCCATAAAACAGATAAGGTAGCAGGGTACCTCATGATATATTTGATACGATATTGAGATAGCTCTCTTCTGACCGCAATGAAAGCCTTGTGGTGGGAAGCTACCTCCTTGGAAAAATCTTGAAAAAATAGAATGCCCATTCCATTTTAAGGGTCCCCATTCTCTTGCCAGACGCAAGACTTGCTCCTTAATTGAAAAGCATAAGAAATATGCTAACACTGGCCTTGGTAGCATCTCTCTGGCTGGCTTTGGGCCCAATAACTTATGGGCCCACTTAATTTCCAAGGGTGCCTCCCAGTGATGACCCAGAACTTTGAGGGATAAAAGTTTTCAAAAAAACACACATTTGTACCTTCAGATCCTTCAGGTATGCCAGTTATCCGTAGATTATTTATATGGCCACGATTCTCTAAGTCATCCACTTTGGCCCATAACGATTGTATCTGTTATTCCAAGAAGGTAATTTTATCTTTATGTGTGGCCTTGTCTGATTCCACACGTAATGCAAAAAATTCAGTGTCATCCACCCTCAATTCGGACACTTTGACCCTTTCTTCCAGTTGTGCGACTTTTGTTTTTAAAGCAGGGATGTCCATTGTGAGAGCCTTTAACATCTCTCATATATCTGAGAGATCGGCTAGGTCCACCACAACATGCATGCTTGCAGCAGTCGGATCAGCCATTCTGAATGCTTCAGGAGTCAGTGTGCTGCAACAAGTGTGAATCCCTTGAGAAAATGAACTGTAATTAGCACTTTTAAGATCACCAAACAGGCCGGCATGGTGGCGCTGAGGGCTGAGGCACTGGACACCACACCTCGTGCCACATCGGCGACCCGAGTTCGGGAGTGAGCTCTGGCACTGGGGGTCGGCAGGGACAGGGTGAGGATCGACTGCCTGCAGTTCTGCTCTCCTCCCCCAAGGGGATGGTTGGGGTTTGTTTGGCATACCAGCGGCTCCCGGTGGAGATCGGGGGTGCTGCAGTACGTAAGACAGCATGTTAAGCAGCGTGGCTGACATTGGCAGGGTTGTAATGCACCATGGTGTCAAGGGTGCCCACACAAGGGGGGGGTGGGGAGAGCACCAGAACATGGAAAACACCCAGCTCTGTGGGGTAGGTGACTGCACCTGACCCCCATACCCACTGTCGTATTTGTCTCACTCGGCCTTCCAGTTCCTCCACCCGGGCCCTCACCTACAGAGAGGGTCTGACTTGTAAGAGCACCCAAAGAAGAGGGGCTGCCCCACCCCAGACGGGTTAAGCTGGGATTACTGGCTGTGGGGGGGGGAGGCTTAGGGCCAAGAGAACCTCAGGTAGGCAGGAACAGGCAGGATGCCTGAGAGAGGCTCCGCAGGCCGTGACAGGAGGGAAAAAGAACTGTAAAAAAAAAAAATCACCAAACAATACAAAGAAAGAGGGAATATCACTAGTAAAAATAAATTAAAAAATGGCAATTTAAGTAATGTAAAAACCATGGATGTCTGAGCAGTAATGCAGAGCTCATCAGCTAAGCAGCCATCCCATTTCACGGCCCACTTGAAGAACTTTTATTGGGACATGGAGCAGAGGAGGTTCAATGGCAACAGTCGAACAACGTCAGCATTCCTAAAGTCATTAATGGCACAGAAACCAAACAAAACTAAAAAAGTTATGAAGTGAAAAGTGGCAACATTCTGAAGTCTAGTTGAATTCCTTAAGGAGGAGCTCATGTTTCTGGGTAAACATCTACACTTGGCATCGTGACAACACCATCAATTCACATCACTAAAAGAGAACATACCTGATGGCTGAGTACTGATGGTATTGGACTTTGCTGAGATTATACATGTAAGTACCATGATGGAAATCCAGTCATGCTAGAAATACCATGAGCAGGCCACTGTTCACACTGTAGTTACCTTCTACTGGTGCGAAACATGCATGGGAACAGTTACTTGTGTTCATATCTAGTGACCTCAAATGCAACCACTACACCATTCAGCATTTCATGACTATATCAAATTCCCAGCTCAGGAACATCTGGGCATTCACTATTGAAAAATAGGTGCACTTCACAGATGGGCATGGTCAGTATAAATCAGAATGGGCCTTCTACAGTGTATCATTGGCTCCAACACTATATGGCTTTCCAGTGTAATGGCCATTTTTTGGATCCAGGCATGGAAAAGGACCCTCAGATGGTGAGAGTGCTGTGCTGAAATTACTTGCAACCTGAGTTGTGCAGTCACAGCAGGCTGTGATTTCTTTTTATGTTTGCTTGTGTGCATGCGCAAGAAACATTATGTAACAGCTTAGGAGAGAAGCGGGTTTGGGAGGCGCGGCAGTGTGGTAGCCAACACAAGCAGTGCATTTGGAGGCTTGGCAGTGGTGCACCAATGGAGGCACCGTGTGCTGATGACACTAGCTTCCTAAAGTTGCACCAAGTTATAACGTTTCCACCGGAGCAATCATGGGCTGCCACATCATTGCAACGTCAGCGATTCGTTGCAATGAGGGAGTGACCAGTCATTGCTCAGCGGAACGTTGCTAGTGTAATATTGTTTGTGAACATGGCGGTGCCATGCCACTGTGTTCACAAACAATATCAAAGCAGCCGTCAGTGCCGAGGGGGTGCCCAATCCCCCTGGGAAGCATGTGTCCCTCCCCACAAAAGTGTGTTTTTGCTGACGGGGGTCCCAATCCCCATTGGCATGCATCTCCATGCCATCTGAGTTGCCAATGGGGGAGCCCACTCCCCATTGGCAGTATGGACCCTTCCCCGTTTGATGCACCAACGAGACAGCCCACTCCCCATCGGCATCAGCCCCCCCCCAAAAAAAGACTAACAGGAAAGTCCAAGGAGGTGCGCAATCCATATCGGCTCTTGCGCTCCTCCCCCAGCTTTTGTACCAACAGGGGTGCCCAATCCCCCCTTGGGCTACACTCCATCCCCAAGAAGTAGTCGGGTGGCATGCTGGGAGCCCACCCCAGAGTGCCCAATGATCCTGCAAAGAAAAACCCTTCCCGATTTTTTTTGTTTTTTTTCTTAAACCTGTAAACAAAAATGGTCCTCGCGTCTCCCTGGCCCCCCACCCCACAACCCGCACCCACCCACTGCACACCCTGCCTCCCCACACCCCCTCACCCCTATACTTACCTCCGAGCCCGGGCGAACGATCTTTGGTGGACTGGGAACACATCTGCACTCTTCAAAGCCGACCGTGAACTGAGGAAATGCCTGTAAGCTGTATAATGGAATAGATAGGGGTTTTCCAACTTTTTAGCATATCTCAGGCATTTTTTGGAATTTTTGCACCAAACTTTCAACATGGGGTTTTTGGGACCCCTCATCATGCATTCAGTCACTGTCATGGTGTTAATTGGCCCCGAAAGGTGATTTTTCAGTCACTGTACGGAATCACCTTTCAGGACCGATTAATGAAACGACAGTTCCAGTGTTCATGAGGTGGGCTCTCAAGAAGTGTATGTTGCAAATTTGGTGGGAAAAATCAAAAAAATGCCTGTTTTATGAGTGTGCATTGTGCATTTGCTACACACATTTGTAAGTTTGCGAATTTGCAATATTTTCAGTCCAGATTTTCAATACTGCCATTTTTCTACACCTCCTTATGAACAGTAGAGCTGTCATTTTTCACATCCTGGGCAAAATGTGTTTTTGCACTTGTGGCGCAGTATAGGGAGGCCGCTGTGGGAAATCTGTGTTCAGGACACATTATGAAAATGACAGTGACACTGTTCATTAGCAGAGGTCCTAAAATGTCTATGTTGAAAATTTGGTGACAAAAGTCTATAAAATGACTGTGTTATGAGCGTCTGTTGCGCAGTTTCCACGCAGGCTCATAACTTTGCAACTTTGCAATATTTTCACTCCAGATTTGTAGCATTGCCATTTTTCCACACCTCCTTATGAACAGTACAGCTGTCATTTTTCACATCCTGGCAGAAATGTGTTTTCGCACTTCCGGTGCAGAAAAGCACGGTCGCTGTGGGAAATCAGTGTTCGGGATGTATGAAGAAAATCAGTGTCACTGTTCGTTAGCAGAGGTCCTAAGATGCCTACATTGAAAATTTGGTGGCAAAAGTCTATAAAATGACTTTGTTATGAGCATGCATTGCACAGCAGTGTTCACACTCATTCGTAACTTCACACATTTACAATATTTTCACTCCAGATTTTCAATATTGCCATTTTTTTGCACCTCCTTATGAACGGTACAGCTGTCATTTTTCACATCCTGGCCAAAATGTGTGTTTGCACTTCTGGCGCAGAATAACGCGGTCGCTCTGGGAAATCAGTGTACAGGACACATTACGAAACTCACAGTGACACTGTTCATTAGCAGAGGCCCTAAAATGCCTATGTTGAAAATTTGGTGATGAACGTCCATAAAATGACTGTGATATGAGCGTGCGTTGCACAGTTTCCATGCATGCTCCTAACTCCGCACATTCGTAATATGTTCACTCCAGATTTTCAACATTGCCATTTTTGTGGCCCTCCTTATGAACAGTACAGCTGTCATTTTTCACATCCTGGATGAAATGTATTTCTGCACCTGCAGCGCAGAGCAGCGCTGTCACTGTGGGAAATCAGTGTTGGGGGCACATTAAGAAAATCACAGTGACACTGTTCACTAGCAGAGGCCATAAAATGCCCATGTTGAAAATTTGATGATAAAACTCCATAAAATGACTCTGTTACAAGCATGTGTTGCACAGTTCCCAGTCATGCTTATAACTTCACACATCTGTAATATGTTCACTCCAGCTTTTCAACATTGCCATTTTACTGCACCTCCTTATGAACAGTACAACTGTCATTTTTTCACATCCTGGCTGTAATATGTTTTTGCACTTCTGGCACAGAATAGTGTGGTTGCTATAGGAAATCAGTGTTCAGGACACATCAAGAAAATCACACTGACACTGTTCATGAGCAGAGGTCCTATGATGCCTATTTTGAAACTTTGGTGGGGAACGTCCATTAAATGACTGTGTAATGCGCATGCGTTGCGCAAGTTTCCACATACTGTATGCTCAGACGTGCCAGCACTTTTTATATTCCCAGTACAGCTGTTCAACGTTGCCATCTCTTCACACCTCCCTGTGGATGGTACAGCTGTCATTCTTCACATCCTGCCCGATCTGTGTTTTTGTTCATGTGGCACAGAATGGCACTGTCGCTGTTGGAAATCAATGTTTGGGACACACACACATAATCACACTGCCACTCTTCACAGGTAGGGTCACAAAAAGGCCATGTTCAAAATTTGTAGTATAAATACCAACAAAAGCCTGAGGCTTTACGGTTTCTAACCATAACGTCCTACCCTGTACTGACTGACAGGCATCAGGGTGTACCTTTGCATTGCTGACTGTGCTGCTCATGCCATCCCACCCCCACTTCCAGTCACTGACAGGCATCGAGGTGTACCTTGGAGTCTTCGGCCCCAGACATCACCCCATTCTCCTATGCTGCACCCATTTCAGTGTATGTCCTTATAGAATGCGGTGAATGTAAAGCCAAACACCCTAAGACACACCTCAACACACGTCGCTGTCTGCAGAATAGAGTGACCTGACATGGCATGCCCGTCATGGCTGATGACCCAAATATTTACCCCAATGCCTGTCCATCTCTGCAGGATGGAGGTGTGGTTGGCGTGAACTTCAATACTTCACAGCGATTCCTATTCTGCATCTGTCTAACTCCTGCATTTCCAATGCTAATACCAGCAAGAAAACATTCGGCATTGACAAATGCTTGTTTTTTATTTAACACACTTTATTAAGTTTTTAACAAGCAAGAATAAATCAAACAACAGGGTCAGTAAACACAAACATAACAAAACTAGACAGAACAAGATACTACAACATTGGTTAAAGTAACATAAATAATAAACCAAACCCCACCAACCCTCCCTCCCATCAACCCTGGGATATATAGAAAGAAAGCAGGATAGGCGCAGAGATAGACAATAAAAATAGACTATATTAGCAGGTGATTAAGAAACCAAATTTTGGAATATTTATTGCCAGGAGAGCATAAAGAGGTTCTCATCTATTTTGAAAATGAGGGGTCTATTTTCTCATGCTTTTCCAGCATAAGTGCAGTTACAATCTTTCAGTGCCATTCTAACAAGGAAGGGGTGGAGGCATCTTTCCAATGATGCAAAATAACTACTTTTGCTGTGGCTGCTATCAAAGACACATGGATTTTTCAAATGTTTAGAAAATCGGATAGAAAATGACCAAGCAAACAAACTGATGAAGTAAATAGATCTTCCAAGCCTAATAAAGGGTCCTAGGCATTTTTGGTCGCAGTCCAGAAGGGTTCAATTTTGCACAGTCCCACAGCATATGATGCAGGTACCCATCCAGTTCCTTGCACTGAAAACAGATTGGAGAAGGTAACTTCCTCATCCTGTATAACTTCACTGGATGAAATAAAGATCCTCTTGAGTCCTACATTCCCTATTTAGATGTAATGATTTATAAGGATGTGAATCAACTGGTTACTAAGTTATTTCAAAAAATAACTGATAGAAAAGCATTTTTACACGTGCACAGTTTTCATCCTAAGAAACTTATTGAATCTATTCCATTTGGAGAGATGATGAGAGCCAAACAAAACTGTACTGACCCTTCAGAATTTGAGAAAGCAAAAATGGATATGACTCAAAGATTCCAGCAAAGATGATATAGAGATGTAATATTACAAACAGCAATAGAAAGAGTTGAATCTAGAGACAGAGCAGGGTTACTAACACTGCAACAAAGAGAGCAGGAAACTAGGGACAGAATTGTACTAGCCATGGTGTACAATGATATTTTCTTTACAATTAAAAATGCAGTTAACAAACATCGGCATGTTCTACAGGCAACTCCACAGGAATCCCATATTTTTGAACAACTTCCATTAACAGTGTCAAAAAGAAATAGGATATTAGGGAATAGACTGGTTAAAACTGAACATAGGACACAAGATAATAGACCTCAACACTTTTTGAATCTAACAGAAATCAGAGGGAATTTTCAGTGTGGTCACTGTATAAATAGCAATGACACCTATAAAATCAAGAGGTGAGAAATACTGCAAAAGATGAGGAGATCAACACTAACCAGTTTATAAAGTGTTCTACTAGTGGGGTCATATATCTGTTAAAATGTCCAAGCAACAAAATATACATAGACAAAACAGAGAGAGCACTGAAAAGGTGCATCACGAAACACAAAAGCGATATAAGGAGGCAAGACTTTACATCTCCCGTGGCAAGGCACTTTGTGGAGCAGGGACATCAGCTGCCTCAACTCAGATTCTTTGGGCTTGAAAAGGTTTTACTGGACCCAAGACGGGGGGATTATAGAATGAAAATTTTGCTGAGAGAAGCATATTACATAGATAGATTTGAGGCAACTAACCCCAGATTTGAACTTGATGATACAATACATTGGCAACCCATTTTATGAATACTGAGTATTTAAAGTAATGAAAGACAGTGAGTAGTTGATTACTCATATAGGGGACAAGCATACCCTTTTAACAGCAGAGAGGTTTTTCATTGCTTGGTTCCAATTTTTGTGGGATTATAGGTGGATAGTATAAATGGTCTTTAATCGAATAGGCAACACTGATGAACTATTGAATTAGGTAGCAAATGAAAAATATAAAAATGAAAAAAGAAAGGTATTGTGACCTTTTGACCTCCCTTATATGCATGTTAAATTCAACCAATCCTGCCATTTAAGAGATGTACAGGGTAAGGGATCATTAGCCCTTGGCATGATTCAGATGACCATATAATTTCAAAACATGTATCACAATTATACCATGATGAATCTTTTTTCAGCTCAACCCTTTCTTCAACTCCCCCTTTTCCACCCCCCACCCTCCCTGTGAGGTATTGGGCACATTAGGATAAGCAATATACAGTAAGTAATCAATGCTAATGATTTATATAATATGGTTTCGCACTTTATTCATCATTTTTTGATCCTCCAGCTGAATAGATGGGTCATTTCCTGTTTACCTGTATGAGATAAAATTTATTAATATATTATTGGAACAGTCGATCATTTGATCTAGGAGTAGACAAGTGACTTGATTCCTGTTCAGATCCATTCAGTGAGGCTTTAAGCAGGGATTAAGAACAAGACCCAGGATATTCAGATAGGGCCACAAAGCACAGAGATCTGTGAGAGTAAATCTTTAAGTCACAACATCTAGAATAATAAACTAAGTAATTTCAACTTGAACCAGCAACATTACATAGGCAGGACACCTGAATACTCCCAGGTGCTGCATTATTCAGCAGGTCGGGTGCCCAGAGTAAGTGCTAGCATCGCGAGAGTCCTCTGACATCACACGATGACGCACATTGCTCCATACCCGATTCCTTGCCTGAAGTGTATAAAAACATAGTGCAGAGCAGGAGAGACACCTCCATACCTATAGAGAGAGCAGGAGGTCATGCCACTCTCTGTTCCCATCTGAACACAGTGAGTACAAAATTGAGCTTTAAACAGTATAAGCATAATAGTGCTTTGAGCAAAAGCAGCAAAGATTATTTCATATATTTATTTATTTAGCTTTAGTTTACCAGGTGAGCACGCTAGACAGTCAAGTGCCTATTTTCAGATGCAACCCTGGAGAATTACAAAGGCAATAACAATTCAGAGACAATGTAACAGTAATCAATAAGGTACAGTCAGGGGCAGGCAGAGAACCCAGGCAATAACAAATTAAGAGACAAGGTAGCAACAGTTAACAAGGTACAGACAGGAATAGGCAGCACACTGGGTCAGGTGCAGGGAAAGAACATTACAGGGCAAGTACTGTGATTAAGGTATGGCGACCACAGGAGGTGGCCAGGGGGCCAAACATATCTCAGCATGGCCTTATCGAAGAATGCAATATAGACAATTGCACATGTGTTGTCGAAGAGGTACAGCTGCACCATGGAGGGTAGGTCAGCTAAGAGCAAAGGCAGCCAGAGGCTTGTTTTACGTGGCCCCAGAGGGAGGACCTGAAACAACTGTGGGAGGGGTCAGTCCTTACATAAGCAGGGAGTAGGTTCCAAGCTCTGGGGGTAAGGGCTCCGAAGGCATGGTCCCCAGCGAGGGAGCAAGTTTTTGGGAACACGAGAGTCTGGGAGTCGCTATACCTCAGCTGATAACCAGAGGGGACAGGTTTGAGCAGATCGGCGAGTGCGGGAGGGGTGGACTATCAGAGGATGTTGTCTGTAAAGTTGACCAAGATAAAGGATCGATGGTTACTAGGGGAGAGCCACCCCAGCCTGGAGTAGAGTTGACAGTGATGGGTGAGGTGGGGGGCTGATAGGATGAAGCGACATACATTGTTGTACGCTGTGTCCCATTTCATGAGCCAGTTTTTTGGGATGTTCACGAAGGAGGTGATCCCATAGCAGAGAATGGGGAGAAGAACCCCTTTTGCAATGGCAAGTCAGGCAGCAGGGGTGAGGCAGCTTTTGGCCCTGTACGCTAGGCACAGTTTACAGTTTGTGGCCTTGCAGGAGTTTTGTATGTGCAGGGAGAGGTCCAGCTGAGGGTCAAGGGTTACCCCCAGGTACTTGAAGGAGTCGACCACTGACACAGGGATACTGTCAGCACCAGCGACTTTGAGATGTGCTGGGCATGCTCTAACCTTGGCAATGGAGCCGAATAGCATGGCCTGCATCTTTTGAAGGTTGATAACAAGCTTATTAGCCGTGAGCCAAGATTGAATGCAAGCAAAATCAGAGTTTAGGCTGGTGTTTGTCTCTGATATCAAGGGAGCTAGCCAGAAACACAAGGTCATCAGCATAAAGGGTGACATGCTCAGAGGCAGGGACCGAGGGCAGCTGATTAATAAAGAGAGAGAACAGTATGGGGCTGAGGACAGACCCTTGAGACAACCCGCAAGTTACCAGTACAAGCCCAGAGAGGACTTTTTGGAACCTCATGTACTGTTGCCTGCCCAAGAGGTAGTTAGTTAACCAGGCTAGGACAGGGGGGGTAAGGCTGAGGGACCGGAGGGCAGCACCCAGGAGAGTGTGATCAAACAAATTAAAGGCTTTTGACAGGTCGATGAAAATGGCACCCGTGAGTTTGCCTTGGTCTGTCACAGTTCTGATTGTGGAGGTGACCTGAACTAGGGCAGTGGAGGTGCTGTGCCCTTTTCAGAACCCATGCTGTGCAGGGGAGTGGAGGGCATGGGTCTGGAGGAAATGAGCAAGCTGGGAGGCCACTACCTTTTCAAGCAGTTTGTTCACTGCAGATAGTATCGCTGTGGGGCGATAGTTATCAAGTATTTTGGGATCCCCACACTTGAGGACAGGGGTCACATGGGCCACCTTCCATATAACTGGGATAGACCCAGATATGAGAGAGGAGTTGAGAATGTGTGAGATAGGCCATGCCAAGTAGGGGGTCTCCAGGCCGAGTAATTTGGGCTTGAGATTGTCATGCCCAGCTCCAGAGTGAGGGGAGAGTCCAGCTAGGAGCTTCCATGTATCTTTGCAGGAGACAGTTTTAAAATAGAAAGGAGGGGGGGTTGATGGGATGCGGTGTTACCAGTGAGGCCCGGGTCATTGGGTACTGAGGACGTGGGGGTGTAGACAGACAGGTCAGAGATCAGGACATTGAAAACATTGGCTATAGTCAGGGCATTGTTACAGCTGACTCCTTTGATTTGCATGTCAGAAACCTGGGGGCAGACAGGACCACTACCAGTATGCTTGATGGTGCACAAGAAGCTCCTGGGGTTCTTGGCAGATGCTTCAAGGGAGGATTTGCAGAACTTACTCTTGGCCGAGTGGATTGCCCACTTACAGGAGTTCCTAAGCTGCCTGTAATCTTCAGTTTGATCTGTCCCTGGAGGACTTAAATGTTTGCCAGCTTTTGCCCCTGAACTTCATCGGGCCAAACAGGCCCCCTTGCAGCCATTTAGTGACAGTGCCCCTCACTCTTCTTTTTATGACTGGGGCATGCCTGTCTTGTAAAGGGGAGAATAAGGATAGAAAGCAGTCAAGATAATTACTTGAGTTCAGAAACTAAGAGTTCTTCTGTCCTTGTTCTTATTTAGATATTCACAAATAAGGTGACCAATACAGAAAAGACAAGGGCAAATACCTACAATAAGAATTAAGCAACAATAAAGGTTTTTTTCTGTCTCTCTGCAAGTGGTGATATGGAAAGCAGTTTGAATTGAAGTGTTATAACTTGTAGAGAGGATGTGTAAATTTTAAACATATTGAATGAATAGATAATAGTTTAATACAGATCAGAATATATATATAATAATTATTGCTAGTGGCCTAAAACCTACAAAATATTATGTTAGGCAAGTGACCCAAACCAGTGTAAGGCGGTTTAGGTAAATTACACAGTGTGTGCTTGAATAATAGTTTTAATTTTGGGCTCTTTACAGACTAAAGGAGCAATAATTGGAATGGCAGTAATTGAATAAAGTAATAACTAAAGGAGGCACAGGCAGGTGAGCAAAATATTAATGGTTCACTGTTGATTTGACTTCTGGAAACATTTTTGGCAGGGTTGACTAAATAGTAAATTACTCATTTATTGTTTTTAGGTGTCTAATTTAATGGCGGAAAAGGCAGTGTATTGATACAATGCTAAAAAAGTCTAATAATTGGTGAGCAGAATCAAATGTTTTTGTGCCATAGACTATATATTATTTATTAATGTTTGCTGTATATGCAGTAATGAATAAGCAGAAAATATTTTTCTAAAACAGAATTTAATTTGGTAATAGATACAGTTCAGCACTGATGAAGGACTGTCTTAAACGTTTGCTTGATGTTTGAATTCTGTTGCTTGATGCTTGAATTCTGCACACTGTATCTTTGATTTAGTAAAACTATCTGATTGTAAAATTAAGTGGCTGAGTGGACTTTTTGGTACCAATTTGCATAAGATAGTCAGTAGCACTCAGCTGGTTCAGGCTTCTCCCCAAATAGAATAGATAAATTTTTTTCTTATATACCGAGGCTGTCTGAGCTGGACTTCTTTTTAGTGGAGGATATAAATAGCCTGCAAGACACTTCTAGGCCCCTCTACCCTGGCATTTTCTGTCTCCCATGAAACCACTCCTACACCACCTCCTGCTTCTTTTGAAATCAAGACTCTTGCAATGAGCAGTATGTCTGCTGTTGCCAAGCAAACTAATGGGAAGCACCAAGTTTTGTCAGCAACGACAATGCTGACCTCCCCCACAGCATCGGCACAATACTGGCACAGGTATTGTGCCACCTGTTCTGTGGGTGTTTTCTGTGGTTGGCTGTGCCCCCACACCCAAAATGCGGGGGGCTCTGCTCACTGCACACCCAGGACTTTAAGATTCCAAATCCAGGTCGGAGTTGGTCTGAGGAGGGGGCGGAACACTGGGGGAAGGCAAAACATGGAAAAAGGACCATTATCGTGAATGTCGCCGTAATGGTCTTTTTTCCTGTTTCGCTGTCAGGGTGTCACCATAAAGGGATGCACCAAAACTAATGAACCTGGTGCTGTAAGGAAACTGTGTTGGAACAGCTGGTGTAACAATAAACTTTTCAAACACTAAGCAGTCCATAACAATAAAACTCTCAGACACTTAGTTAGCAGGACATAATTTCTTTATCTGCAGCATAGAAGATATAACATATAGAACAAGGTTCACCTTCTATAGATGAAATGCACCTGGCAACTAACTTATACAGAGATATGGTAGTGATCAATTACCAGTCCCTTGGAGAGCAGCAGCAGCGTGGTCCAGTCTTCTTAAGTGGTCATCAGGTCTGCATCTCAAATACCCACCCCAGTCCACTCATACTTATATTGCTGTGTAAACGACTTCTCCTACACACCCAGATGGCCAAGCTATACCTTATATGGGCAAGGTATGCTGATGTGTATGACCAGTTTATGTGAAGAGTGTATGCAGGGGCAAGGTATGCTGATGTAGGGTATGCTAAGGCGATGTATGACCACTGCATATAAGGAGTGCATGCAGGTATTGTGCTCATGCATGTCATACAAAATAGGCCAGCTGACCAACTCCCTATGAAACATATAATTAATAAATTCCTAGTTGTAGTAAACAACTCCAGTAAACAGTTACTGAATAAGCTGGTGGCTGGTACATCCAGGCTAGAGATGCAGCAAATTTAAATTTCACTGGTGATGTGAATACAAAATGGGCACTTTGTGTTGACACGCCACTATGCAGAGTGGCCAATACAAAAGGCTTATTTTACCATGTAATTATTACTTTGCATTGTCATTCTACCTTAATGCAAAGTAAGGCAAAGTGACAACAATATCGGCAGCCCCTCACACACACAGTTATCAGAATTAATGTGCATCCCCAAAAAGCTAGTGTCTTGTGTCCAGAAAATTCCCCAGTGCTGACGAAGTGAAATGAGAGCGTAACAAGAAATGCAAAGTCTCCCAGAATTAATGGCACACTCAGTTATGCATGCAGTGGTCACACACAGTCACCAGAATTAATGTGCATCCCCATAATGCTACTGTCTTGTCTCCAGAAAACTCCCCAATGCTGATGAAGTGAGATGAGAGGGTAACAAAAACTGCAAAGTCTCCCAGAATTAATGGTGCACTCCATCATGCACACAGTGGTCACACACAGTCACCATAATTAATGTGCATCCCCATAATGCTACTGTCTTGTCTCCAGAAAACTCCCCAATGCTGACGAAGTGAGATGAGAGGGTAACAAAAACTGCAAAGTCTCCCAGAATTAATGGTGCACTCCATCATGCACACAGTGGTCACACACAGTCACCAGAATTAATGTGCATCCCCATAATGCTACTGTCTTGTCTCCAGAAAACTCCCCAATGCTGACGAAGTGAGATGAGAGGGTAACAAAAAATGCAAAGTCTCCCAGAATTAATGACGCACTCAGTCATGCATGCAGTGGTCACACACTGTCACCAGAATTAATGTGATCCCCAAAATGCTACTGTCTTGTGTTCAGAAAATTGCCCAGTGCTGACAAAGTGAAATGAGAGCATAACAAGAAATGCAAAGTCTCCCAGAATTAAAGTCATACTGCAAACACACAGACATATTAAGATCACGCTGCACACTCAAGAGATGCAGTCTCAAAGGCACCACAACATCTAACCAGTGCTCACAAGTCATAAATCCACATCTGGAAAAGAATACCTTTTGCAGGTTGGGGGGGGGTAGTGCACGGCATTAATAGTCAACTACCAGTAAAGATTCCACAAAGCAGTATACCAAATTCATGCATATGCGGTGGATAGCAGGTTCACACTGCTGCAATTACTCTGTGGTTCAATAAAAGGTGTCTGATTTAATGGCACGCATCACACACACACACACACACACACACACACACACACACACACACACACACACACACACACTACAAGTAATGCATAGCAAATTGAACACCTTTAGTAATATAACCAAATGTTTTAAACAAACTGAAATTATGCATTGCTGCACCACAACAATTAGCAAAAAAAGTCAAGAATTACTGAAAATATTACTGGGTGTACCATTAACACAGTTGTACAAGAAAACCATTACCAAAACAGAAAAACTGCCTTTTACTCCCAGGTAATCTACCTACACCACAGATACACCCCTTCCCTAAAGCACACTTCACAGTACACAGACTGACTGTTCTAAATTAACATTCAAAATCCACACACATACAATAAACACCCGATGATATGAGCACATACAATCAATATACTAAATTTTTAGCAAAAAAATTGCTTAAAAAAGCTTTTTTAGTAGCTTTTAGAGGATTTGAATAGCAGAGTTCTGAGAAGAAACTGTCTCCATCTTCCACTACACACACACTACACAGAACTGAGGCTGTGCAGAACAATCTAGAGCCCATGTGACCTGCAAACCCATGAAGCACTGCAAAATTCACCTTGGCGCTCAATAACAAGGCGAAGTGATGCGAAATACATTGATTTCAATGTACTTCGCTTTAAAATTGGTGGAGAAGTGGTTTGGGGAAGGCAGAATAACGCAAAGTCATTGGTTTCATTGGACTTCATGTTCCTCATCATGAAGCAAAGTACTCTGTTTCACATTGCAAAATATTTTGCGGATTCCGCGTTACTCCATGAATCACTTCGCGGAGCAAATTTCATCCACTTCACCCACCACTAATCCAGGCTCACACCATCCACCCCTTAAGGGTCCATGGCAGATGTTACAAAAATTGACATTATTTCCTTGCTCCTGCTATGTGAGTATGCTTACTCATCATTGTGATTCCTTGTTCCTGCTATGTGAGAATGCTTACTCATCATTGTGATTAACCCTGCGTGCCCAAAATAAGGCTAGGCTCATATGTATGGCATACTATCAAATGTTACAGTTAGGTTTATTCCTTACAGTAAGCAGGCTGCCCAACCCTAACAGTGCAGCTATTACAGATTCTACAGCCAACACAATGACCAATACTTCCTCATCTGGTGACAGTTAAACCCCACCATGAGAGAAAACAAGTCTGACATCATACAGACCAGTGAGTTTTATGCCACTTATTACTCAGACACATTTTACATTGGACAAGTCACATCATTTGAGAACATGAAACAAACACTTCATATTAAGTTTTTGCAACAGAGCAGGGATGGCAGATTCTCATAGTCACACCACCAGGACAATGATATCATCAAGAGAAGGTGATTTTTTAATGGACCGATAACACTGATAGGACAATGAAGTTTCCACATATCAACAGATGAACTGTAAAAGATTGTCACAAAATATGAAAAACTTAAAAAATGTTGGAATTGAATATAATTTTGGGGGGGTAAGTACATGGAACATTTCTGAATGATCATATACTGAATGTAAATATTGAAATTATGTAATGTTTTTGTTCAATGTTTGCAGTATTATAATGATTAAAGAAAGGAAAAGGTTAAATTGTTTAACCAGGAAAGGCACAGAGAAAGGATTCATCCAGTACAGCCAAATTCCTCAAAAAAATGGTTAAGACAAGTATTAGTAACTGAACCTAGGGGAGAGGCCTCTAAACACTAGTATACGGCTGACGCTAATTGAACTGAAAAATGATACTGGATAATAAGGCCCACTCACCGAAATAAACAAGTAAATAAATTGAAGTAGTTCTTATATTTCAAAATCAAGTTTTAATCATGTAACATCCAATTATACAACAAATGAATGACGTTTCAGGTAAACCCTTCATCAGGAAACTGGTTTACTCTAGGAAACAAAAACTATAAAGAATATATATATATACAAAGATGACTAAAATTCATTTAGTGTTAAATAACTAGAAAACATTATCAACAAATTTATAAGGATCTCATAAAGAAAACTGTCCTTACATTTCAATTCTAAGTTCATAATCCTTACCTTCTTGCTTTAAACTAGGTATCAAGTTCGACTCCCGCTTACAGCCACTGATAAGAAGCCTGAAAGGAATCAAGTTATAATGAACTTCTACATAATCAAAGCTTAAATTATAGACTTCTGGCTATGTAAAATCAATCAAACCAGCACAAAAATCTCTGACTAAAAAAACAGTATACTCCATGCTTTAATATTTAAAGTGTTAAAAAAAATCAAAAGACTAAAATCTCCCTGTACCATTATATTGTTCACTCAGTTATACATGTAAACAGGCTGATATACTAAAGACACATTCATAATGACAGAACTAACAAAAAATATATATGTTCTCCTTGTAACTCAAGGCATACTGATTAAAAAAAGTAACTTAACTGAGAAATTCTCCCAATAACACCCAGGTATTCTGATATTGTGTCTATATGTTGAATAAATAACACTGATAAATGAAGAAAAGAAGGAAGAAAAGCCAACCTGTTAGCTAAACTGTTCTATGATATCCAGAAAATTATGTTGTAGCATTTCAATGCCTTCCGTTTTAATTAGCTAAAACGACAAAATATCAATGTATTTTTGTCCTTTAAAGGACAAAAATACATTGATATTTTGTCGTTTTAGCTAATTAAAATGGAAGGCATTGGAACACTACAACATTGATTTTCTGGATATCATAGAACAGTTTAGCTAACAGGTTGGCTTTTCTTTCCTTTTTTTCTTCGTTTATCAGACAGTGTTATTTATTCAACATCTAGACACATTATCAGAATTGATTTTACATAGCCAGAAGTCTATAATTTAAGGTTTGATTATGTAGAAGTTCATTGTAACTTGATTCCTTTTTGGCTTCTTATCAGTGGCCGTAAGCGGGAGTCGAACTTGATACCTAGTTTAAAGCAAGAAAATAAGGATTATGAACTTAGAATTGAAATGTAAGGACAGTTTTCTTTATGAGATCCTTATAAAGTTGTTGATAATGTTTTCTAGTTATTTAACACTAAATGAATTCTAGTCATCTTTGTATATATATTCTTTATAATTTTTGTTTCCTAGAGTAAACCAGTTTCCTGATGAAGGGTTTACCCGAAATGTCGGTCATTTGTTGTATAACGGTATGTTACATGATTAAAACTTGATTTTGAAATATAAGAACTACTTCGATTTATTTACTTGTTTATTTGGGTGAGTGGGCTTTATTACGCAGTATCATTTTTCAGTCCAGGAAAGGCACACTAAGCTGAAGCTTCAGGTGCAACCTAGGAGCACAAGGAAGTTAACTGACTTCCTCAGGGCCATACAGTATGCAAGTGGGGGCTGATGGAATTCAAACCTAGGTCTCTAGGTTTGCAGCTCATTGCCCTTAACCACTATGCTATACTGAGTCTAATGATTAGATAATGAGAAGTAAACTTTTTTTTTTAGCTTACAGACTTGTTTGGTGTACTCTGTTGCATGCACCACACTGTTTGGGGTCCACTGCTGAACACACCACACTGTGTTGCTTTTCCTCAAGCTTCTGTTAGGGTGTTATCTCACTACTTGGTTACTTTTTCACCTCTGGGTCAGAGTATTCAGAAATGCTTATCAGAATTACACTACTGTGAGTTTGAAAAGATGACCCTTATGTCACACTTTGGTGACCCTTTATCATGAACAGACCCACTTGTACGAACATACGAATGTGCCAGCAGAAACAGACCACCCGGTCTATCTAAGTCTGCTCGAGTGGGCAGCCAACACCCCTAGTTGTCATCTGCCCCACCCCAGGGCTCAGGTCCTATTCACCCTCCCGGCAGAGGTGAAGGCTACCAGGAAAACTAGTTTCCAGGTGACATACTTCAGTGCAGCAATTGTCATAGGATTGAATGGAGCCCCCATCAGCTAGGCAATACACGGGTTCAACTCTCAGGGATGGACTGAATCCATAAATGGAGGGTTCAAGTATATCAGACCCTTGAAGGCCTCATAAAAATAGCCTTGGAGCCTAGGGACCCATCCGTGCTAGCTGAGACATATGCTGAAACTGCTGCCAGATGCACCTTCAGGGTTGACGGATGAAGACGTGCTGTGGATAGCTGCACCTCCACAGTGTATGCCAGGCTTCAGAGCTTCATTGCTTCTGTGCACAGCTCAGAAGATCTGGTTCCTCTCTGTTTGCTTCTATAGTACATGGTGGTGGTGTTGTCTCTCCTGATCTAGACTTACTGACTCCTAATGTGGGATGAAAAGGCTACATTGCCAGAAACACAGCCCTGACACAGCCCTGAGTTTCATGAGGGTTATGTGCTCCTGAGAGTCTAGTGGGGTCCATGCCCCACTTACAGAAGAAGAAGAATCAGCATTTATATAGAACTTTTCATACACAGTGTATCCCAAAGTGATTTACAAGCAATGCTAGACTGGTAGTGAAGTGACTGAATGTGTGGTGGTGGTGATATCGCACATCATCACCCACACACAGCCTGGATAATTGCATGAACTGGTTTATGGGAAGGGGAATGTTGGCCAGGACACTGGGAATGTTCCCTACTCTTTGCCAAGAGTTCCCTGGGTTCTTTTACTTCCACCTGGACACCCACCAGGACAACACCAGGATCGGCAGAAGGGACCTTGGTTTAATGTCTCATCCGAAGGACAGTACACTCCAACAGTACAGCACCCCCCAATACTGCACTCGGTTAACAGCGATTTTTAGGTGAAGTCCAATCCTGGTGTGGGATGAGAACCCATGACCTTCTGGTCCAGAGGTGGATGTGCTACCAACTGAGCCACGCTTACATCAAAGAAGTCCTCCAGATAGGCACCCCATCCTAGGGGGAGTCATCTGTGTGAGCACCACTGTGGGTGATTGCTAGAAGAAGAGGAACTCCTCCATGAGGTTCGCTTTTTCCTTCCACCAGTCTAGTGCCCTTAAGAGGCACCTTGTCATGGGTACTAAGTTCAACAAAAAATCTCACCTTTGGGACCAGTAAGCCCCTAGGTGGTGCCTTGTGCCTGGTATCACTGTTGTGGTGGCAGCCATGTGCCTATCAACTGCAAGAAGACTCTCGCTGGTCTGGGTTATCCTGCCTTGAAAGACCGTGCAAGGCCTATCGGGTTTGTCACCTCTTCTGAGGGAGGAATGCCTTTTCCTGATGGGTATCTAGCTCCACTACTATGAAGTCCAGCACCTGAATGAGTTCTGTCCAAGACTTTTGAACATTTACCAGGAAGCCTAGTTCCACTAAGGTGTGCTGCATCATCAGAAGGGAGGCCTTGACTTCTTGGGATGACCTTCTTGAGACTAACCAGTCATCCAGGTAAGGAAATACCACTACACCTTGCATCCTGAAGTGTGCTGAAACTACTGTCAGGGACTTTGTGAAAACCCTGGGTGCCGAGGAGAGGCCAAAGGGAAGGGCCAAGAGCTGATAGTGACAGTTCCCTACCCTGAATCTGAGGTACTTTCTATAAGAAGGTCCTACTGGAATGTGAAAGTAAGTATCATTCAGATCCAGAGATCCAATCCAATGTCCATGTTGCAATGATGAGATCAATGTGGCCAGTGTCACCATCTTGAACTTCTCCTTTTCCAAGTGTTTGTTCAGAAATCTTCGGCCTAAAATGGATTGCCACTCTCCATTTGTCTTGTGGGTCAGGAAGTATCTGGAGTACAACCCCTTCCCACATTGGGAAGGTGGTACTATTTTTACTGCTCTTGCTTGCAGCAGTTTTTTTCACCTCCAACTCCAGTAGGAGTTTTTCTGCTGTGGTATGTGGTGGGAAGGACCTGCGTACCTGTAGTTTCAGAAATGTTTTGAACTGCAGGGAGAGGCACTGACTTAATATCTCCAAGACCCACTTGTCCATGGTAATGTTTTTCCATGCCTAGAAGTAGTGATCCAATGTTCTCCCACTGGCAATGGCTGAGTGACCTGGATAGACTTGTCAGGGGTTCTGCTTAGCCTGCATCTTTGGGGCTGAAGTGGCTTCAACCCACTTGGCACCGTTCTTGCCTTTATTTCTGAAGAAACCTCTCTGATGAGAGTAATCATATGTCACATGAGCTTGGGGAAAATAACTGCATCCCCTACCTCCCCTTCCTTAAGGCCTATGGGAAGTGGAGGCCTTCTCCTCAGTATTACTTTTGTAGGTGGTGGTCTTACACTCATATACTTTTCTTATATAAGCCTCTGTTTTGTTCCTTCACAGCAGAAATCCATGGCCTTCATCTGAGTGTCCTGTGAGAGATCTGTCTTGAGCCATGAAATCTCCCTCAAAGATACCGCATGTGCCACAACACTGGAAGCAGTGTCATTAGCATCCACCACCATATGAAATTGTTATTTTGTAGCATCCATGGCAGCCTTTGCCATGTCAGCCAGGTCCTGGGCTAACTCATCGGCAACTTTCTCACTCATAGCTATGATCGAGCTCCACAGTCCCTTCTGGTACAGAGCTGTGTAGGCCATATAAGCTGCCTGTCTCATCAGCAAAGAAACTAAGTATAGACTTTTTTGCCATACTGTCCAGATTCCTTGAATCCCTTTCTAGGAGCTGTGAGGAATGGTGTACCTCAGTGTTGTCACATGCAACAGTTTGTACCACTCCCTCATGTTCAAGGTGCGTATACAAATATTTAGCACTCTACCTACCCATCTGATATTTCTTTTCAACCTTCTTATCAATGCCAGCTGCAGAAGTGAGGGCTGCCAAAATCTTGCAGGTGGCCTTCTTAAAGGACTTAAGAATGGTTATAAACAACCTCTTTGTAGATGTTAGACCCATTATACGCAGAAACTCCACCCCATCTTTGTCCTCTGCTGTCTTTAATGAAGAAAGGTTCAAGGTGTTTGCCATCTGCCAAAAAAAAGAGTAATTTGAAGTGTAGTACTCCAAGGATGGGGGAAGGGAACTGAACTCCTGAACAGGGGAACCATCAGGCTCTATAGATTAACCTATCTACTTCTATTCTTCATAATAGAAATTGGCCACCTCACCACAGGCATTGGTACAGGTACTGGAGCCTGGAGAGCTGGGACAGGTGTGGTCATAAAGGCTCATAATGCATGGAAAGCCTGGGAAAACTGCCATGCTTTAGCCATGTCCTCCACAGAGGGAATTCTAGTCTTGTCAACTGGTGTCTCCTTTACTTCTTTAGCAGGAGGGGCAGTGACATGGTTCTCTTTCTGTTTTTTCTTTAGCAGACACTGGTTCTGATACCTGCTCAGCATCTCTTTTTATCTTAGTGGACTCAGGGGTCTTCCTGTCAGACACCCTGACCTCTGCATCAACCTTAGCAGACTTGTCCTTCTGCATACTCTGCAGAACTGGACTTTCACCAGAGCCTGGTTGTGAGGAAGAGGCAGACTGAGAAGCTATCATTTCTTTAAGTTTCTTACTCCTCTTTTTGACTGTTTTTGGGCAGAACTTGATATAGAGCTCACAACTTGTAAAACTGTGATCAGGACAAAGGCGCTGAAAGCAGAACTCGTGGCAGCCTGTCTTAACCAGCAGCTTGAAGCACGTTGTACCATTTTTAAAACCCGTAGGCTCTGTTATTTTCTTAGGTCTGCCAGACATTCCAATAACAGATGACCCAGAAGAGAAAAATGGTTCCAAAATAAGCTAATGGTTCAGTTCCCCAAAGAAATAGGAACTGCAATTTAAAACCCAATTTGAAACAATTTTTAATAGCTGAAAGGGGGGAAATATCATCTCGGTTCCCAAAAGTAGGAACTGGGACTTACAAAGTAATGAACCACAAAGCAGTTACAAAATACAGCCAACCACTAGCAAAAGAAACTGGTAAATGTATTCATTTATTTCATTTTATTTTGAAAAGTTTCACCAGAAAGGCATACTGAGCTAAGATAGCTTATTTCCAGATGTGTCCTGGGAGGAGAGGGAAATGGGTAAGTACAATAGCTATATACATAGCAAAGAATGCAATAAAGTAAAACCATATAGTGATTTAAAATAACAGATTTGTACAGATTGGAACTGTGAGTTGAAGAGCAACACATGTAAAAAATATTTCATAAATTAACTAGGCAAGGGGGCATGACCCATTGAGCAGAGAACAGAAGAGAGGGAGGGGGAGGAGAGTAAAGAACTAGTGCAGCAGGGGAGAGGAAATCTGGGAGGCGGAGTAGGTAGAGAAGGAGAGACAGACTTCCATCCCTCTGGGATGCAAACCTTACAGGGCCAGATATGGTTGGATGCATACCCAGTCAGTGTACTTGTTTCCAGGCCTGCATGAAGAGAGATAGGGTAGTAATGGAGTGGCAAGCCTTTTTCCCCTCTGGGATGCAAGCCCCACAAATGTCACTTTTTATATATTTTCTATATTAAACACGGTTCTGTTAAAGTGGGAACTGTGCCTCGAGGCCTTTCTTTGGTTCCCTGGAACTGATAGGGAACCAAAGAAACCAGCAATTTTAAACAAAATCTCCCTAACTAACCCAGAGTTATTGATAACTAACTAAAACAAAAACTGTCACTGTGAATTAAACAAAGAAACACACTGTAGATGTCAACTAAGTGAAGAGCAGCTTCCAGATGATGCTTCCCCTCAGGTGAAGAAATGAATCTGTCGTTAGAGGGCAGGGGATAGTGTGACCATTCATCAGAGTTTAGGGGTTTCATTCTAAGGTTCACTAATTAGCATAAAATTTGAATCTCTGGGGCAGTTGATTCCAGGGGAATGATTGCATTTGCCAAGAAATAGTGACAGATTCCTGGGGTTTGAAGGGAGAACGTTTTTGTCTTCTGAATCGGAAACTAGATGCAAAACAAAATCTGCAGTTTTTTGCTTACCATAAAAATAAAGCATTTTGATGTCACTACTGCAACAACATTGTGATATCATAACTATGGTTCCATGGTGTTTCAGCCCTGATTGATTTTTCGTGTATAACAGACCATAAGCACATATGGTATAAAAAGCATTTTGACCAACCGAATATGTGGAAACATATAAGGCTGTATTTTCAGCTAGCCAAAATATCCCAGTAGCTTGAGCTGATGGAAAATTATTTGCAGGTTGATTCTCACATTTGGTCAGTATTGACAGACTCAACTAAATCACCGATTCACACCACTTTGCTTTGTAATTTTGAACAGTAAAAACACAATGAGCTGTAGCAACTATTTTTGGGTGCCTCCTGAGTCTAAGTTATATGGACCTTTTCTATTTACAGGGGGAATGTAGGCAAAGACACCAGGAAAAAGAATCTAGTTGTATGATAAATGCCATGGGATATTTATTATCCCCTGGACAGTCATCAGAGTAAGGCATCACAGACCTCAGTTTAACACCTCATCTAAATGTTTGTACCTCAGTAGTGTAGCCCCCCACCATGCCATATAACAGTGTCAGTATAAGGTAGTAGCCTAACTTCCTGTTCGGGACTACAGCCCTAGGCTCGCTGCATACAGAGGCATGCATGCTTTCTATTGAGTCAATGACACCTGTTATTAGCCGGTATTGTATTTATTATGGATATTTTGGCCTAAGACGACGAGGAGGCTGTGTAGATGGCAGGACTGAGAGAGTAATGAATAATAATTCTTAGATACCACAAATATAGAAATAGTCATTATTCAGGATTGAGTAAGGAATAGTGTCCACCATTCAGAGGTACTCATATTTCAAAATGAAATTTAACTCAACTAAAATAAAAGAAAATAAACACTTCCCCCTCCCTCCAGGTGCACAGGGCTAGGCCCATGGCCACCACTCCTGTAGTAATCTCCTGTCCCTTATCCCTCCCTTTTTCTTTTGCAGTCCCAAAAAAAGAACCTCTAGCTGGTAACTCGCCAGCTAGAATTGTCCAGTATAAGGGGTCTCCTATTCAGTCTTGTTTCACTATTTGGTTTAGGGAACCCAGTACTAATTGTATCTCTGCTTTGGTTCATTTTTAGTTTTGATATGTATCTACTGTACAACAGTTAACTACCTACAAACAACAACAATACATATAAAAGGTCTATCCCCAAAAAACAAATTAAATACCTCCAAACAGCTGCTGAAAACACCATTGCCCAGCCTATTAAATACCCTCACACTCTCATTTCAAGCCAAAATGTAGCTTGAAAATCTGGAGGGGTTGGGGCAAGGCGGAAACACCAAGGGAGGTCAACAGTGAAAATGCTGTCCTCCCGCACAGGGATGGCACAATACCGACACAGGTATTGTGCCGCCCTATCTACAAGTGTTTTCTGTGGGGGGCTGTGCCCCCACACACCCCATGCAGGGGGCTCTGCTCCCCATGCCCCCCCCGGACTTTAGGATTATCAACTCCAGGTCAGAGTTGGTCTGGGGAGGGGGCAGAACACTGGGGGAAAGCGAAACATGGAAAAGGACCAGTACAGCGACTGTTGCCGTAATGGACTTTTTTCGTGTTTCACCATCAGGGTGTCGACCTGAAGCTGTACACTGGGGCAAGGCAACTTGCTCCTTAGGTGGCACTGGTGGCTTGGGTTTTATGTGATAAGGGCGACTCCATGAGAGTGAGTCCCCAACGGGTGAACGCATGATGCGGAATGCAAGGAGAGCAATAGGGGAAAATGGCGACTGGTGGGGAGATCACCTGCAGGAGGTAGAGGATGCATGAATGAGTTAGAATGAGTGATGTTGCCAAGGGGTGACATGCAGTGGGTGAACCCACCCTGGCTATGGGAACAGAGCGAGTGCAACATGGCACTGTGACAAGAGCTCCCAGCAGTGGGCAACAGGATGATGGTGAGTGACACAGGGAGACATGGTGTGGGTGACTGGCATGATGTTGCGGGGGGTGCCTGAAATGGACAGTACTGGTGGGGGCACTAGACCACCATGGATGGGTGTGTACTGTGAGGCAAGGCCCATGCATGGAGCATGCCTGCTGTGGCAGGGCTGTGTCAGGAAGCACATGATTGGGGTTGGGGACTGCACTGGACCAACAAGGACTGCTGTGTGGGCGCAAAACATGTGCAAGATGTCCATACTGTGTGCAGCCACATGCACAACTGTCAGTGGGTGACAGGGTGCCATCCCCCAACACTGATGGGTAGGGGTTGTGTGCCACACACCATGGTTGTTCATGCCCCACTGGCAATGTTTGTGTGGGGCAATGCACATTGCGAATGGTATTGGTGCAGGTGATGTTGTGTCAAGACACTGTGTGCCATGTAGGCATACCCACAGGCAAGACAGGTGAATGGGTCAAATGAGTGACTTGCGAGGATGCATATATTGAGCGGGCACCCATGCCAGGGTGGGACTGCTCCACTGCTGGGCTATATAGCAGGCAGTTGTGCCCAGGAATGGCGTCCATGCCGAGGTGGTCACCACTGGCAACAGGTGGGCTATGAGAGGACTGTGGCCTACAGGTGTCTGGGAAGGGCACAACAGACACTGACTGTGCCAAAAGGGCATGCTACAGGCTACCCCATGCCCGCTCACATGTGGAATGTAAAGTTGTGAGCAAGGCCATGGAGGTAGTTGTAATGACTACGAGTATCATATTCCACCACTACAGCCATGATCTGGGTGTTGAGGTCACAGAAACACTGCCGGACCTGTGCAGACACCAGAGATGAGCTGTTCAGCCTGTACAACAGCCAGTTGCTCCTCCTCACGAAGGCACTCAAGCAGCTGCCATATGCTGGGATGGTATGACCCAACCCAGGTGTTGAAGGCCCTGTGCCACCCCTCCACAGCATTTTTGGTCCTGGCCAGTCCCTGAATTGTCACACTATGGCAATACCACTGGTCAATGCGGAAGGTGGCACAATGTCACCCAGACTGACCAATGGGGTGACCAACCAAGGTATCCTCAGAGTAGTTTCAGACTGGCTGGATGACCTCTTCGTTTGCTGCCAAATACTCCCACTCTTGCATCTCCTCAAACACTGCTGGCACATCTGCAGGTGGAATGGAGGCCAGTGCCAGCAGCATTTGGAGATGCAGGGCAAAATCAAGGTCGCCTGTGTACTGCTGCAGAACCTCTGGGTATTGTTGTATCTTGTGCCACAGGGCCTGAAAAAAGTGGAAAATACATCCACGTATCTGGGTGCCTGGAAATACGGTGGCCACACCTCACCAGTTGGCATGCTTGAATTCGAGCAGGGCATGCCCTGAATGTCCCATCCATGAACCAGTCCAGGCAGTCTGCCAGCTACTGCAGACCACAGTTGGTGGCATAGATCAGCAGGCAGTCCTGCTCACTCCTGCTGTCAAACAGTAGGAACCATGCACCATCACCTGTCATGGTGAGCTCATCCAGGATGATGAGGTCTGTGATGGTCAAGGGTGTTGTTGACCACACCTGTGCCACATGCTGCACACACTGGACAATCCTCAACATCAGTCGAACACCTGGCAGATGTCCTGCCACAGCCACAGATATCCTGGCCGTACTCTCCACAATGACCTGAGATGTGCTGTCCAGTGTCTGATGTGCCCTGTCCCAAAGTGTCCTGAGCACTCGACGCACACCCACATCTGCCACATTGGGGGCATGGTTGTGTTCACATATGGTGGCCTCAGCAGTGTCCTCCATGGTGAGGAGGTGGGCAAGGCAGTGGTACCTGTGGGCTTCTGCGCACCACTAGCAGACCTTCTCAGGTCCCACCTTGTCCTTCCGGATGTGCCACGACCCTGGAAGCTGTGTCACATAGCCATTGTACATGGCTAGAGGATTGTCTTTCTGGCTCTGTACAAACTGCACTGACATTCTGTAGGCAGGCTGACAGTTCTGTGGATATTGCACCCATGTCCCTTTTATAGCTATTCTTGGCCCTGCCTTGTGTTGGCCTGCACATGACCCTGCCCTCCGTGCAGCCTTTATGTACCTGGGTTTGGTCCTGCCCACCCGACAACTGTGATCTCATCGCCTGGGCATCCTGATGGCCAAGGGCTGCAATCGTGCTGTTGCCCTGCCACAGGTGGGTGTCTGTGGGACCACAGGGGCATGCTCCTTGTAGGGGTGGGCTTCCTCTGCAGTGTTGTGTGGGTATGGACTGTGGCCCATACATGGGGGGGGCTCTCCTGGACCTGCTGTTGGGTGGGGGACTCTGCTGTAGCTGTGTTGTTCCACTGGCCTTGTGTTGGGGGGGGGTGACTTTGGCCATTGCTGTCGGGCTGTGTGTGGACGGTTGTCGGATTCCTGTATTCTTGCCTGTGGTGTGCAGCCCCGCCATCTTCCGTGTTCCCATGCAGTGCTCCCACTTTGTAGCTCACAGCTGTTCTGTGCCTCCTGTCCCTCCTGTGTGGCTGGGACATGGACAACCAAATGGCAGGTATGCTTCCGTCCGTGTAGGGCCATGGGTGCCTTTGTGCTTCACGCTGCCCTTACTTTCCCAGGCTCCTTCCTGCCTGGTCTTGTCTATCCTGCAGCCCGCACCTAGCTCTCACTTCCATGCTGCATGGGCTTGGGGGGCTCACACGGTAGACTGTAGCCGCTCTGCATATCGCCCTTACTGGACTGTTGCTACAGTTGCTCATTTACTGCTGTTCTATGTTTTGAGGACAGTCACTGTTTAGGAATCCACTTTTCTGCACTCGTCCACCTGAATGCAATGATTCTTTAGCACTCTTCCTGGTGACAACTGCGGCTGGTAGAAGTGAGTGGTGGTAGGCTACAAAACTGTGGAGGAAGCTACTGGTATAGTAGGCGGGCATTTGTCTCTTACCGTAAAAAAAGGTTTTTAAGCACTTTCAGAGCTTTGTGGTGTCCTTCTAAGGCAGTGGTGAGTAATGGACTGCTGGTATCTAGTGACAAGCAAGCTGAATGCTACAGAAAAACATACAAAATCATGCACAATAGTGAACTGCAGAATCAATGTGGTTTTCAGTTAGTAATGAAGTAATAATCTTAGATCGCATAATAAACAAATATTAATTCCTAGGGTACCCTGAGCAAGTCACTTAACTTCCCTGTGCTCCCAGGTCGCACCTGTAAAAAAGTTTTCAGCTTAGTGTGCTAGTCCTGGTTAAACAACTAACATATTGTCAAACAGAGCAATTACTTTAATTTACGTGTAACTAGAGTCTGGAACAGATTGTCTAGTTCAATAGTTAATGCACCAACACTTGACTCTTTCAAAACACTTCTGGATAAATTCCTGATCAATAATACAAATGGGACATAAACCCACTATGAGTGGGAAACAATTTAATGTGCTTCAGCCTACTTTGTCTAATCACACCAAGTTATAACAAGTCATGAGCAGAGTTTGAGAGAATACATAACACGATGACTCATCACTGCTCCCATTTTATGGGACATTTACACATGCTGTCTCATTATGGTTTCTTAGGTCCTGCCATGTGCCTAATGCAATACCAGGATGCAGACCAGCTGCAGCCATATGCCAGTCTTTTGTAAACAGGCAGATATCTTATTTGTTTTACACCTCCGCAACATATTGTTCACCTTTCTTTGTGAGTAATACTGTCAGGTGGTGGTATAATGCTATAACAATTAGCATGTGCTTAGTAAGGATGTATACCCTAAACAGTGGAGGCCTGGGGTCTTGAGATACCCCAGTAATGACTTTTTTAAAATTTTAACATCTTTAAGTTTCAGAAAGATAGAACAAGAATGCAACAATATTGTAGATAGAAATACAAGGGGGTTATGCATATATAACACAGAGAAACAACAGTACTGCTGGGGACCCCACCAATTATAAACTAACTACAATAAACAAAAACATTAGTATACTTACAGTCAAAACCAGCTCACTCTCCCAAAAATTAAAGTAACTCCCCCTACACTTCGGACCTATGTATAACAGCCAGACAAAAGAAATATATAGAAAAACAGACTTAAGAATTACTCATACTATCCAACCTTTATCCCTCAGGAGACCCAAAAATGTGAGGACAGAAGAAAGGACAAAATAACATATGTTTCAAACAAGGTGAATAGGAAAAAACAAGTATTATAAGAATCATAGAGAAAGTGCCAGCCCCAGATCATATGGACATTACCGAACCCTAGAGCTTACCCCATTTCATAGTAAAATTAGGAAGATCATGCCTCATACTAGCTATTATTTTTTCAACTCTGAGATTACGAGTTCATGTCTCCATTCACTGAAAAATGATATTTGTTGGTCCTTCCTATGCTTCAAAATAAGTTTTTAGCTGATAAAGCTATAATGAACAAATGGTGCTTCAGCACTGTAGAATCGAAACCGCTGAAGTCACCCAGAATACCGATCTCAGGCTTAATATAATGTTTGACTTCAAACTCACAATTGAGATTATCTTTAATACCCATTAAGAGAGATCTAGCCAGTGGGCATTCCCACAGAATATGGAGGAGAGTGCCTTCAGACTTCTTGCATCTGATACAATTCCCAGAAGATAACAGACCAAATCTAAAAAAATTAACTGGAGTGTAATACACATTATGTAAGATTTTGAGTTGGATCAACCTTAAATTATCACTGGAAATGTACTTATATAAATCTCTCCAAATCTTAGACCAACCTGCATCCTTAAAATTTGACAAGTGACACCAATATTTGGAAACCAAGGGTAGCACAGGAGCTTTACAAGTTAAAAGGAATTGGTAAAGCATGGAAACTGAATGAGGTTTAATAATTCTGTTATGGACATCCTCAATAAAACTTGTATTGCTATTTATCCAAGGCAAGGGACCAACATTTGCTAATAGGGCATGCTTGAAAGCAAATAACTTAGTGGAGTATCTCAAAGCTAGATCTAACATTTCCCTAACCTCATCTAAATGGAGAAGATGTCCATTATAAAGAAACATTTGTTCTGAAATATTATTACAAGAAGGGAACCAATGAATGGGAATAGGCTTCTTATTTAGCCTAAAGTTATAGTTGCTTAGCAAAGGTTGTTTAATATCCTCCACTAAAGAGATATCTAAATATTTGTACATTTTTTCATGAAGCCTGTATGAAACTCCAATCATAGAATATTTCAGAGCTGAAGACAAATTCTTGAATTAAATAAAAGGAGCTGAATGACTGGAAATATTGTATTTCTTCAACAACAAACTCTCTATAAGCAACCACATTTGTTTATATAGAAGTTCATTGCTAGTTACGAACCACCTAAAGAATTTGTTTACATGACTAGCCATATAGCAAAAAAGAAAATTTGGAATTTTACAACCACCTTGTTGTTTAGTGAGTCAGCTTGTTATAAGATAATCTGGGAGGTTTATTAAGCCAAAGAAACCTCAGTAAAAGTGATTGTAGATTCTTAAAACATGAAAGGGGTAAACATAAATTCAACATATTTAAGGCATAGAACATTCTTGGGAAAATATTAATTTTAATAGTATTAATCCTACCTATAAGAGAAAAAAGAAGTTTCAACTATCTTTCTAAATCTTGTTTAATAGTGGAAACTAGGTTAGCAAAATGTAATACTCTCATAGATACATAGATACATAGACAGTGTCAGCAGATAAGGGCCTATGGCCCACCCAGTCTGCCCATTTGAGCTTGTAAGTTCAGTTTATGTTTTCCTAGAAATCTGTTGCCCCTTACCCCTGACCTCCAGAATTCCTTTATGTCTATCCCATGCATTCTTAAATCCCATGATTGTTTCAGCCCCCACCACTTCCTCTGGCAGGGTGTTCCACTTGTCCACCACCAGTTCTGTGAAGAAATTCTTCCTCATGTTTCCTCTGAATTGTCCTCCTTCCAACTTCATCCCATGCCCTCTAGTCCTGGAACATCTTTTTTGCTTAAAAATAGTGCATTCCTGCACCCTGTTCCTCCCTATAAGATACTTGTATGTATCTATCATATCCCCTCTCTCCCTCCTCTCCTCCAGGGAGTACATGTTCAGTTCCTTCAACCTGTCCTCATAGGACTTGTGATGCAATCCATGCACCATCTTTGTTGCCCTCCTCTGAACCTTCTCTACCCTATGTCCTTACATAGGTAAGGTCTCCAGAACTGTACATTGTATTCCAGGTGGGGCCTCACTAGTGTCTTGTATAGTGGAATTATGACCTCCCTTTTCCTGCTGGTGATGCCTCTGCCTATGCATCACAGCATCCTATTTGCTTTACCTGCTGCCTTGTCACACTGTTTCCCTACCTTGAGGTCATCAGAGATGATAACCCCAAGATCCCTTTCCTGCTTGGTGCATGCTATATCCTCACCCCCCAAGTGATATATTGTGCCAGGGTTTTTGTGCCCCATATGCATTATCTTGCACTTCTTTGCATTGAATTTCAACTGCCAAATCCCTGACCATTCTTCAAGTTTCTGCAGGTCCCTTCTCATTCTGTCTACACCCTCTGGTATGTCTACTTTGTTACAAAGCTTTGTGTTATCAGCGAACAGTGAAATTCTGCCTTCTAGGTCCTGCACAATGTCACTGATGAAGATGTTGAACAGGACCGGTCCCAGCACTGATCCCTGTGGTACCCCACTGGTCACTTTTCACTCTGTGGAGTGACAGCCATTTACCTCCACCCTCTGTGTCCTGCTGCCCAGCCAGTTACCTACCCACCACACTACTGTCCTGCCCACACCCATATTCCTCAGTTTGTGTAATAGTCTTCTATGTGGCACAGTGTCAAAGGCCTTGCTGAAGTCCAGATAGGCCATGTCCACTGCCCTCCCCTGATCCACCTCCCTAGTCACCCAGTCAAACAATTCAACGAGGTTGGTCTGACATGACCTCCCCCTGGTGAAACCATGTTACCTTGGGTCCTGTAGTCCATTGACAACCAGATGTTCCACCAATCTCTCCTTCACTAGTGCTTCCATGATCTTCCCCACTACCAAGGTGAGGCTGACTGGTCTGTAGTTTCCCGCTTCCTCTTTGTTCCCACTTTTGTATAAGGGGACTACATCTGCTGTCTTCCAGTCTTTGGGTACCTCCTCTGTTTCCAGTGATCGGCTAAATAGGATAGCCAGAAGTTCATCCACCACCTCTCTTAGTTTTTTAAGGACCCTGGGGTGCACCCCATCTGGCCCCATTGCTTTATCAACTCTTATTACTTCCAGTTCCTTCAGGACCCTTTCTCGTGTAAAGGGACTTGTGACCATTTCTGCACCATTCTTACCCCTTGTACTCCCTTCAGACCCATTACCCTCCTCTTCTTCAGTAAAGACTAAGCAGAAATACCTGTTCAATATGTCAGCTTTACTGTTGTCATCCTCCACACAGCCACCGTCCTCCCCCTTCAGTCTCACTATCCCTCCCTTTGCCTTTCTTTTTTCACTTACGTACCTGTAAAAGGTTTTGTCCCCTGTACCCACTGATTTTGCAATGTGTTCTGTCTGAGCTTTGGCTTCCCTTACTAATCTCCCTGCCTCCCTTTGTTTCTCCTGGTACATCTCCCTATCTCCTTCTGCCTGTGTCTTTTTGTATTGCCTGAACGCAATCTTTTTGGCTTTCACTTTCTTTGCTACCTCTTTGGAAAACCATAATGGTCTCCTCTTCCTTTTCCTCTTGCTAACCTGCTTAATGCATAATTCTGTTGCTCTTGTAATCCCCATTTTAAATACTGCCCACTGTTCCTCAACCCCTGATTCCTGCCTTATTCCCCTTAATGCCTCTTTCAAGTATCTCCCCATTTTCCCAAAGTCTGCCCCCCTAAAATCCAGGATACATGTTTTTGTGTGGTTTGGTTTTGCTCTTTCTGTGATTTCAAACCACAATGACTGGTGGTCACTGTTCCCCAGGTGCTTCCCCACTATTACCCCCATCACACTGTCCCTGTTTGTGAGCACAAGGTCCAGTATTGCCTTCTGCCGAGTTGGTTCCATGACCAGTTGCTTGAGGAAGGCACCCTGAAGGGAGTCCAGGATAAATCTGCTCCTAGTTGATGCTGCTGCTGGGATGTTCCAGTCCACATCTGGAATATTGAAGTCTCCAACCAGTACTACCTCCCCCTTGTCTGCCATCCTTTGGATGGCTAGCATCAGCTCCCTATCTGTTTCTTCCTCCTGGGCTGGTGGTCTATAGACCACACCTGTGTGGATGGCTGGCCCCATTTTCCTTTCCAGCTTAACCCACAGTATCTCTCCCCATTTTGTTCCTCCTAGATCTCTGTAGCTCTTATGTCATTTTTCACATACAGTGCCACTCCTCCTCCCTTCCTGCCAGCCCTATCTCTTCTGAATATGCTGTAGCCAGGTATGGCCATCTCCCAGTCATGGTTATCATTACACTAGGTTTCAGTGATGGCTACAATGTCCAGGTCTGACTGCACCATGACAGCCTCCAGATCTTGCATCTTGTTGCTAAGGCTCCTGGCATTTGCACACATGGCTTTCCATGATTTGACCTCCCTAGACTGTTTCGCTTTTCTACTCCAGCTCCTTCCTTGGTTTTCCCTTATTCCTGGTTCTCCTTGCTGTCTGCCTTTCTGCTGAATTTTGCCCTTTTCTGCCTATCCACCTCTTGAGCGCTAATCTCCATCTTTTGCACACTGCTTTGTAGAGATAGCCACTCCTCTGGTTCACTGGTTCCACTGCTAGCCATGGGGGGTGAGGAAGTAGGTACCCTCCTTGCTGGTCTGCCACCCCTTTGCTAGTTTAAATGCTTGTCAATGTAGCATTTAAACTTATCATTGAGTCTTGGATTCCCACCAGGATGGATGCAGGCCATCAGGCTTGAACAAACCTCCATCCCTCCAGGTGGGTCCCCAGTCACCAATGAATCCAAACCCTTCCTCACAGCACCAGTTCTTCATCCATAAGTTAAAGTTCCTGGTGCATGCACCCCTATGCTCTCCCTTGCCTCTCACAGGTAGTACTTCGGAGAAAGTGACAGAAGTAGTTACTTGCTTGAGACCCCTCCCCAATTTCCTAAACTCTTCCTGAACTTCCCTTGGCTCCCCATTTGCCAGGTCATTAGTACCTAGGTGGATAATGACATCCAGCTCACCCTCCCATCTTGCCTTCCCAGTGATCCCCAGGATCTTCCTTCCATTCCTCCATGCCATGGCACCTGGTAGGCACCTCACCTCCCTGTCCTCCCGCTCCTGTGTTCCTAGCTGGATCCCTCTTATGATGGAGTCTCCCACCAGGATTCGCTTCCTCCTCCTCCTCTGGGGTCCACTGCTTTCCTCACTGAGGTCACCTCCTTGGATAGCCTCCACATCCTTTCCTTCCACTTCTCTGGGTACCTCTATTTGGTTGTCCCCATTTGCCATGTTTTATCTTGAGAGAGATATAAACACACATATTTTAACTGCTTAGGGGAAGTTATCATTTGTTTGCCTTTGTTTCTTTCCTTTCCATTATTTTATGTTTATTTTGATAACAACTTGTAAAAAACTCCAATCAAAGTCAAAATGCCTGCTAATATATTAGCCTGATAAGGGATAAAGAAATAATGTGTAGCTTGGACTGTAATTTACTTTTATTGTGAAGTTTTCATCCTGCACTCACATGATAATAAAAGAATAAGTACTGCAGCTAAACAGATCACATTAAAGACATACACACACATGCACACACACACACACGCACACACACACACACACACACACACACACACACACACACACACTAGTCTACAGAGGTGCAATATCTTATTCAGAGATGGGTCTTTATTTTCATACCCCTAGCCAGTAGCATACAGCTGTTGCGTCAACAACTGTATATAGTTGTAACCTACAGTATACAAGAAAAAAAAGAGCACAATAACTTGATTTCTATACCTGCTATGCAGGGGGTATATGCATGTACATGTGGGTGGGTGTGTTGGGGGCAGGTTGACATGTATCTCCACACTGCATCAACCTGGGGTATTTGAAAAATCCTGATACTCCCACCACTAGAACTTGTGTTAAGGCATAACTGGTATAGCAAGAAGGCAGAAAGATGACAGAAAAAGCTGGCAGCAATTTGATGTAAAAATAGGGCCTTGGCTACTGAATCCATTTATATGGGTGAAGCAACAGCAAATATTATTAAATATTGTCTCCCCTCATGATGTCTACTCTATTGCATATAGCTTCAGTCCTCCACCACTCACTATCAACCTCCTCCCGGTAACACTCTGTGGAGACCTAGTCACAACATCAGTCATACTCATGGAAAGAGGGGTATCACAGTGGCAACTGCTATGGGGTTTAAACCCTTCTTCCTACCCTTTAACCACCATCCTCTTCATCGCACCATGTATCACCACATCCAGAATATGATTACACAGCACAAAGCATCTCCTCTTGATGAAGACAAGCTGTTCAACCCTTTAAAGCAGTGACTGATGCTACAGCATTAGTATTAACACTCCCTGATCAGGGAAGCCCTGCCATATGCAACACTACCTGACTTCATGGGCCATGCCTGATTGCAGGCTCCATGGGATTTTGGCCCCACACAGGTCACCTGTATGGTAGCATGGTGACTGCATTGTTGGGACCAGCCAGTGTTATTGAAGGAGAACATTATGTCACAGAGAGCAATGGTGAGGTTAGTTGAGGTCAAACAAATGCTGTTTTTGAAAGATACAGTGAAGTGAGTGCTGGAATATCTGAACTATGCATGATCAATAAAAGAAGAAAGTAACAAAAGATGTAAAACATAAAATATAGACAAACTTGTTGTAAATATGTTTTTATTTTAGTAGATAGCAACCCATAGCATGCAAGTAGTAGCCAACAGGGCTTGTGACTAGAAAACTCCACTGACAGCACAAACATTTTCATTTTCACAACTGCTGTATTCATTATACTGTTATTTTATCCAAGATAAGCCTATAGGGCTAGTTAAAGGAAAGTTTTACTAGCCCAGTACAGAAATCTACCAGCATTGACTAGTATGCCAGTGCCAATTTGACCTCAGATTAGATCTGCATGGAAAGGGTAAGTAAACCCGAAAAAGATTGCCCAGTGCTCTGTGATCTTTAAGCGTGTATGTGTGTATGTGTGTGTGTTGGGGGGTATAACCACAGGGAAACTGCATGACTTGTTCGATGTCACATATACTATAAGTTGCAGTGACATGATTCAAACTGGGGTGGATACCTTTCAACTGCTATGAATTTTGCATAGCGCTATGATTTTTACACTCGAATTTACTCTTGCTCTGCAATGGTTTACTAATGTTCCTCATGTTATATCTATTTCTGGACATGCAAACTATTAAAACACTTAACAAACTTGATAGAAACACTCCTTAACACTAAACATGTGGGACCAGCTATTCTTAGATATACAGATGTGTCAAGCCAGGATGAAGTGCAGAAATGCTGCAGAATATCACATAATACTGCAATTTACTGCAGGGGCTATTGTAAGTCAATGGCAATTAAAGAGGGGCTTTGGTCAAAAGTGATACATTGCAGAATTAGAATAAGCATATCCCCAATAAATATCATACCAAACATTAGGTTTCAGTGTTACTTCATTTTAAAGTTACGAGCTATTTTATAACCCTGATTTCACTACCTGTTCAAAAAAGCCAGGTTCAGTGAAGAGGTGCTGATGATGTCATCTCCTGAACTCACAGTCTAGCCCTCCCTGTCAGAAAGCTTATAGGACCTGTTTCTCCAAAGTTAAAAGATCATTCTGCAGTGGTTTTCACAAGTAAACCAGGCAGCACCATTCTAAAAACAGTGCTATAGAATCTATGAGTTTCAGGTTTTGCAACAAAGTTGACCATTTGTATTTTAACACCTTTTTGGTGTGGTTCATTTTTCTAGAGTTGCAGAATGCGAAGTCACCATGCCTCCAGGCTGCTGATACCATGTGAAGTGCTACTCTGCAGTGCCTGTTTGGAAGTTGTATTGCTACAAGTATTGCAATGTTGGTAACTGTATTGTTGTTTGTCAGTGTCTGCTTTATAATGAGTTTTAATAGGGGCCTTATATGTGTTAAATCCTTCTGGGGTGGACGTGTTAGCCCTGGTAAAACAAATGTTATAATGTGGAGTACAACGCAGATGAGCCTGAATATAGCCCAAGTAACAGCCTGTCAATGAGAAAACAGAAAATGAACTCTGTTCAACTGGGTATCCCACTCTTTCAAACTTTGATGATGAATAAAATATTGATTGATTGATTGATTGATTGATTGATTGATTGACTGGGTGATTAAGCATTGAGCAGGCCACTCCATATAAACTCTTAGTAAGGTTTTAGAACAGCACTACCTCCCCCCCCCCTTTACAGGGTGATGGAATAATTGATTTAAAGTGCCATCCTGAGAAATCACCTCAATTGAATGATAGGTGTGAATGATCACAGCCTTTCATCACATCAGAGATATCCAGTTTGCAAGTCTCACATTAGTTTGCTATGATTTAGCATTCAGCAACCCTGGAGAAAAGGACCACAACAAAAAAGCACCAAAAACAAAAATATGAATTTGTAAACTTTGTTACAAAACCTGAAACACACATAAGTTTTAAAGCAATGTGTACTGAATGGTGCTACATGTTTTACTCAAGAAAACCATTTGCACATAGTTTTTAAACTTTGAAGAAGCAGGTCCTGTAAGCTTGCTGACAGGGAGGGCTGGACTGTGAGTTCAAGAGATGACATCATCAGCACCTCTTCACTGAACCTGGCTTTTTTGAACAGACAGAGAACTTAGGGCTGTAAAATGATTTGTAACTTTTAAACAAAGTAACCTAGGGATCTCAGTTCTGGCATGAGGGTGATTGGGGCCATGTTGATCCATATTCTGAATTTATTGATGCCAGTAATTTGTGACCATAGTCCCTCTTTAAGCCCTTTTGTCATGCAGGATTTTGTGACATGTCATTACTGCAAGTTACTGAGCTTCACTGTGGCTGACACATCTGTATTACAGGGGTGCATTAGCACCCTTATAGTTAGGCTGGCTGGTGAATTCTATCTTAAACTTGATTATTTGTGTGCTGCTTGCAGAAAGATGGTTTTATAGATTTACAAGAAACTTTCAGAATGTGTTGCATATAGAAAAATCCATAATCCCTGAAAGTCCCAGGTAAATCAGTTCAATATTTTTAGAGATATGAAAGTGTGAAAAAATATATAATTTTTCCATTGATTTCAATGATGCTTTTTTTAATGAATTTTTGCTCTCGTCTAGATTAAAAAATGATAAATCTCTAAATTGTGAAATTTTATATGGTTGTGTAGGTTGATGGAGAATGACTTCTGTGGGGGGTTGCTGCTTGGGGGTTTTGTATTTTTCAAGATATTTGCATAAGAAAGATCTGTTTTTTCACATTACAAGTCTGTTTCATTTGTCAGGCTTGGAGTTAATGTATTGCACGTGCAGAACAGTTTCACTGGTATTGAAGGTCATGAGCACCAGCACTAGGAGTCTGGGAAACACGGTCCCAGACCTGGCAGAAGTAGACCTAGATGTTGTGGCTATTATAGAGACGTGGAGCTATGACGAACAGGATTGGGACATGTTTGTACCAGAATATGCTATTTTCAGAAAGGACAAGGACTGAAGAAAAGGGGGAGAGTAGCACTTTATGTGAGGGATGACATAAAAGCTACTGAGGCATGGGGCAATTGGGGGGACAGAGGCTGTTTGGGTTACCTTGGAGATGGGGAATGGGAAAGTTATTCACACAGGGGTGATATATAAGCCACCGTCAAAAGAAGGGGGGGATGGACAAAGCTATGATGGAGGAAATACAGAGGGTGGCAAACAAAGGGAAGGTGCTGTGTTGGGGGATTTCAACCTACCAGATGTAAAGTGGAGTACCCCAGCAGTGGCCTCTGCCAGGGGTAGAGCTGGCCTTGACTCCATACATGGGGCACTCTTGAGACAGTTAGTCAGGGAACCTACTAGGGAAGGGGCAGTACTGGAATGGATTTTCACAAATAGAGAGACTGGGAAGGATTTCAGTGGGTGGAAAGCCTAGGCACAAGTGACCATAATACAGTATGGTTCATGCTAAGGAAAGCTCTAGAAAGGAAACACTCTAAAGAAAAGTCCTAGATTTCAGGAGGGCAGACTTTAAGAGAATGGGAGACCACCTCAAGAAAATGCTTGTAGGGGTATGAGATCTGGAGGGGGCAGAAGAAAAATGGGAAAAAGTAAATGAGGCTATAGTAGCTGCCGCCAATCTCTGCATCAGACAGATCAGTAAAAACAGGAAAAAGAGGAAACCTCTGTGGTTCACTAGGGAGGTTGTAATAAAGGTCATGGTGAAGAGAGCAGTGTTCAGGAGATACAAACAGACACAGAATGAAGAAGATAGAGAAGTGTACCAGAAAATGCAAAAGGAGGCAGGAATTGAGGTCAGGAGAGCAAAGGCGAGTACTGAAGAGAATATAGCCCAGTCAGTTAAGAGAGGGGATAAATCCTTTGGTGTGCTGACCGCATACCAACACCCAGGGTGAAATTCCTCACAGTGACAACCTCAACAGGTTTTGAGATTGTCTTTGTGAGGGACCGGATGGTGAAATGTTGTCCTTTTGCCGTGATTCACCCTGCCTTCCAATCAACTCTGACTTGGACTTAGATATTTATAGAAGGGGATGTGTGGGGGGCACATCCCCCCACATGTGGGGTTCCTGGGGCACAGACCCTGATGTAAAAGAACACAATGTCTGACAGGCAAAATTTCACCTGTCAACATTGTGGAGCTCGCTATGCTGAACTTCGATAACAATGTTGTCGATCTGGCATAGGTAAACCAAATACTTCTACTTGTATGTGAGTGAAAGGAGGTAGACAAAGGGTGAGATAGTTTGGCTGAGGGACAAGGGAGGGGAGATGGTGGAGGAGGATCAGGAGAAGGCAGATATCCTCAATAACTACTTTTGTTCTGTGTTCACGGTGAAGGGAGAGGAGGGCAGATCAGCTAGGGGAGGAAAACTGGGGAGGGGGTTGACACCAGCCTATTCAAAGTGGAGTGGCTCCTAAAGGAACTAGCAGGACTAAAGGCTGACAAAGCCATGTGACCTGATGGGACTCACCCAGAATATTAAGTGAGCTGAGGGAGGAGCTGGCTGAACCCTTAACTGGCCTGTTCAATAGATTGTTAGAGATGAGGGTAGTTCCAGATGACTGGAAGGGAGTGGATGTAGTCCCCCTCTATAAGTAAGGAAGCAAGGAAGAGGCAAATAACTACAGGCCAGTTGGCCTGACATCAGTGGTGGGGAAGTTGATGGAGAAATTACTGAAAGAAAGAATAATCAAGTACCTTGATTCAAATTATGTGAAGGATCGCAGACAATATGGTTTCACAGAAGGGAGGTCATATCAAACTAACTTAATTGAATTCTTTGACTGGGTGACCAGAGAGATAGATCAGGGTGGGGCAGTGGATGTTGTGTACCTAGACTTTGTAAAGCATTTCACACTGTGCTGTACAGAAGGATTCTGTACAAAATGAGAGCCGTGGGGGGGGTGGGACCAGAGGTGGAGAGATGGGTGAAAAATTGGCTGAAGGGAAGAAGGCAAAGGGTGATCAGTAATGGAGTTCCATAAGTAGAGGGAAGGGTGATTGGTGGGGTACCTCAGGGGTCGGTACTGGGCCAGATCCTGTTCAATATTTTCATAGGGAACATTGCAGTAGGGCTTGAAGGGATGGTCTGTCTATTTTTGGATGATACAAAGCTCTGCAACAGAATAGACACTGCCGATGGTGTAGAAAAATTTAGAAGGGATTTGCACAAACTAGAGGAGTGGTCAAAAGTGTGGTAGTTTGACTTTAATGCCAAAAAGTGCAAAGTTATGCACTTAGGGAGTAGAAATCTAAAAGAAGAGTGTAGGATGGGTGGGGGCCAAAACAGTGACGGGATTGAAGGTTGCTTGGGATAAATACAAGGGAATTCTGGAGAGGGGGTAGGGGGGAATTACCAAGATCACCTAGGGTCCTTCAATAACATGGAGACAGCACACTTGGGGAGACTCAGTTGTCCTGGAAGTCCTTATCTGCTGACAATTTCTACAGTATGTTTCTATGTTTCTAATGTTTCTAATGCTGTTGAAGGGAGAGGGAGTTTCCCAGCCTGTAGAGTAGGCCAATCTTCTGATGAGTGGTCTTAGCTAAGAAGTCAATGTGTTGCTTGTAGGACATGTCCTGGTCAAGGAATATTCCTAGGTATTTGACCTTGTCAATGACTTCAACTCACTTCTCTTGGGCTGTGTTGAGCTGGAGCAGGTTGCACCTGTCGGCTCCCAGTCATCTGGTCCCAAATAGGACAGCCTTCATTTTCTCCTTGTTTAGTGCAAGTCAGTTAGCAGTGAACCAGGCTTGAAGTGCTATGAGACTGGCCTGAAATTTAGCACTAGGTTGCCGATCACTGCCATATGCCACTGTATCATCGGCATACAGGATTAGGTTGTCCAGACCACATTCCTGCTCAATGTCATGGACAAAGAGGGTAAATAGCAGAGGACCTACTATCGTGCCCTGGGGTACTCTGGAGGACACAGCTCTGGCACCAGATTGAACTCCTTTCCATTGAACTTTTTGGGATCTGTTGAACAAATGGCTCTCAAACTAGGTCATCCAGTCCCAGCAGTCTGAGCATGGAGAGAAGCAATTCATGACTAACCAGATCAAATGCCTTGGATAGGTCAATGAAGAAAGCTCCTGTTGGGGAGCCTCTGTCCATGGAATTGAGGATGTCAGACATAAGCCAGATTAGGGCTGTGTCAGTTCTATGGCCTTTCCTGAAGCCTTGTTGATTATCGGCTAGGAGTAGGTGAAGCTCAAGGTAGTCCTGCAACTGGTCATACACAACTCTTTCTCTCCTGTACCTTTGCAAGAGGGCAGAGAATGGAAATTGGCCTGTAGTTGCTCACATTTACCCTAGGCCCCTTTTTGTGTATGAGGACAATGGTCATAACTTTCCATTTGCTGGGGACTTTTCCTTCGAGCAGGGATCTATTAATGAGCATGGAAACAGGAAGGGTGATAGCTTGGACAGCGGCCCTCAACAGTCTAGGTTCCAGTTGGTCATGTCCTAGGGAGGAGTCGGGGTTAATCCAATTCAGAAGGGGTAGCACCTCAGATGGCGTGACCAGTTTCAGATCAAATTGAGGCCTGGGGTGTTCCCGTCCAGTACCATTGCTGTGGGGAGCACCTGGGGGGCCAGGAGGCTTAGTAGCACCGGGGTTTTAAAAGAAGGCATTAAAGGCCTCAACAACCATAGAGGGGTCATTGGTAAGGTTATCCCCAATCAGAAGAGCTCCATCCTGGGCACTAGCGGTACCCTTGAGAAGTAGGTTGATTTGGCCCCAGAATTTCTTTGGATTCCTGAGGTGATGGGTCTGGAGATCACGCAAGTGTTTAGATTTTACATTTTTGGAAGTTTTCTTGCACTTGTTTCTCAGTGCCCTGTATTTCTCCCAGTCAGATCTAAGGCTTGTGGACTTTAATTGGCCCCAGGCCCTGTCCCTGAGTAGCATGCTCTATTTGAGGTCTGGGTTAATTCACTTGTGGCACTTGTCCTGTACCCTTAGCTTCTTGTGAGGGGCATGCACATTGGCAATGGACCTAAATACGTTGATGAAATAGTCCAATGCCTCATCCAAGGTAGGGAGGGTAGCTATAGGCTTCCAGTTAGCAGTACTTAGATTGGAGCAGAAATCAGCCGGGGACCAGTTTGGCATAGTTCCTGGCTTCAAACTCCCTGGCTGGCAATTTTGGGGGCTTATTTCACCACGTGCAGAAGACCGGCATGTGGTCACTCAATGAGTCAGCCATAATTCCAGCTGCCAATATCCTCTCAGGGTTTAAGACAAGAGCCCAATCTAGCAGAGTATGGTTACCAGATTTGGTGTTGTGCCTAGTGGGAAGCACTATGACTTGGGTCAGGCTAGTGTCAAGGACAGGGTTCTTAGCACCGGTAGAACCCATAGTACAGTACACCAGTTTTGATTGCAGTCCCCTAGGAGTATCAACTCCCCCCAGGATATGTTCCGCCATTGCCTGGGTAAGAGATTCTAGGGAGGCAGCTGCCTGTGGAGGCGGCATGTATAGAAGTTTAGTGTCTCCTAGGAGAAATTTTATGAATAATATCTCATTCACTGAGTCTCTTGGGGCAGAAGGACTAGTTGCATAGAATTTAGACTGCTGCTTATGTAGATAAGAACCCCCCCTCCTTTCTTCCCGAATACAATCCTTTCTAAAGACATTGTAGCCAACTAGATCAATTTCATGGGGAAGAATTTATGGCTTTAGCCAGGTCTCTGTTATTGCTATCACATCAGGTTTATACAGCGCAGTCCAGGCTTCCAGTTCCTGGACCTTATGCATTAGGCTGTTAATGTTCATGTCAACCAGCTTGAGTCCCCTGGGATTGGCCCAGTATGGGCTGGAGGGATCACTAAGAGTGTAGTTGGGAGTGTATGGACCAGGGTTTGATTCTATATCCCCACCCAAAGTGAGCTTGAGTTTGGCTAGATACCTAGTTATTTTAGTGGAGAAGGAAATTGCTTTCCTTCTACAAGTTATCCCGTAGTGATATAAAAGGTTATAACAATTACCATGTCTAGTTAGCCCGTATATGGATAAGGGTATTGCATTGTTCCCATCCACCCTAACTTCACTGAATCCAGGTAAGGAGTGGCCAGGGTTCACTCCGGGGTTCTGGTTATCAAATCCCCAGGAGCAGTGCTGGTCAGCCCCCAATATGAGGGCTGCATAGGCAATGGCTTCCAAGACCCCCAAATGCCCCATGTTGCAGGACTAAGGAGAAGGTTGTGGGATTCGTCTAGTAAAGATGGGCAGCTAAGCAATGAAATAGGTCTAGAAAGTACTATAATTATTTACATGTTTGAATGTATTTATTTGTTATTATTCTTGTTTGTTTTATTTGTATTATAGTTTTGGTGACACTGTGTGCCTAGGGCTCTCGTTTCTAAGTCCAATTGCAGGGCTTTTGCCCTATAGGTTTTGCAGTCACTGCGAGGTTATAGGACTAGCTTACTAGCCTAAGGTGTATTTACAGGCATTCCATCAAGCCTCGACTCATGTGCTAGGTGGCTAGGTTAGACAGCCATTGGGGGCAGTTCCAGAATACAGCAGATTTGTTTTCCCTTGAGCTATGTTATTTGCAACTGAGTATACAATTGGACTGGAACTGCAGTCTCTAGTGGCAGTAACTAATAAGCTGCAAATGTGAAAATGGCCTGATAGTTTTAAATCAGCACATGAACCCACCCATATAAGACAGGGGTCATCAACTTTCAACTTTATTGGATATCAAATTGAGATAAAATAATCTCTTTTCCAATTGAATCCAACACTTGATATACAAACCACAAATTTACAAACATGTACACAATATTACATATAAAAATATAAAACACATACTTAGTCAAGATAGTATGGATAAATTACAACTTGCATCCAAAACAGTTGCAATGTGTATTGTAGAGGGCGATCAAAAACTATCTAAAATGATTGAAAATAATACAGTAACATTCAGTTGCTTTGATAATCTTTCTCATGTTTTGGGAACCAAGCTTGACAAAGTTTTTCTTCCAAAGCTGGTTTTACATTGTGGCACATAAAAACATATTCGATCCAGAGATCTTAAACTGTGCATTTGTTTTTGCCTAGTTTTGACTGTCTTCAAGAAAAAAACTGGTAAAAACTGGATCACAAACTTATAAACTAATAAATTCCAATGCATATCTCGCCTATCAGGTAATGAACGCATATCCTATTTCTGGTACAAAACACAATGATGAGTTTTATATGGTAAATTTGTTATAAATCTTAAAGCACTATTAAACAACACATCCAAAGAGCCTAGTAATATTTTATTAGCATTTTTATAGACTACCTCTCCATAATCTAATACTGTCAAGAACATAGATGTAACCAATAATTTCCTAACTTTTAAGTGAAAAAAGGACTTATTCCTGTAAAAGAAACTCAGTAGTCCCTTTAATTTATTTGACATTGATGTTATATGTAATTCAAATGTTAAATTATTGTCTGTTATACAACGGCAAGAAAGAATCTTGGACTGTGATTGGTAAGTTTAGGACTGGACCCATGGCGTTATCCCAACATAACGCCATGGGTCTAGTCTCAGCACTGTGAACCAATGTAGATGTCCATTAGGATTACCTTCTTTTAAGAAACAAAAATATTTTTCCACACTAATAAAAACATTCTTTAAAATTATTTTTTTATTTTATATATAAGAACAAGACATTGTATAATAGGAATAATGCACTCCAGGGTGTGTGTCGTTTGGGATAACGCCACAGCTGGGGCACTGGATGCACTCGGCCTGCAGCCTCATGCCGACCCCCCCCAAGACGTGGTGTTATCCCAGCACGACCCACACCCTGGCATGCATTATTCCTTTAATACCACCCCTAGATATTTATAAGACTCCACCTGTTCTAGAATAGTCCCTGTTAATGACCTTATTTCCTTAATAATTAACTGTTTTATGTGTTTTTTTTTTATAAATCATCCATTGTGTTTTGTGGTGGTGGTGGTGGAGGCGGCAGGGCTCCTCTGTTTGCCTCAAGAAGTATCGCGCCTGCAGTTGTGGCATGCCTGTATCTGTCTGGGGAGGGCTCTTCTTCCAGGCCCTCATGACCACCTCTGGGGAGGGAGCCGAGTGAAGCTGAGGAGACAAGCAGAGGTAAACAATTAAATGGTAGGAAGGGCAGAACAGAAACAGTGAGGGGTGGTGGAGGAAAGATGGGATGAGGGAGTGACTGGGAAACTTGAGCCTGAACTCCATCTTAGCTGGGCAAAGCTTAAAAATTTGTTGAGCCTATTGTTTGCTCGGGCAAGGACAGGTTCATTTAAAAGTACCCAGCCTGAACTTTTTCTTTTTTTTTTTTAAACCCCAGCGCATAGAATTACTTAGAGTGTAAATCTGATTAAACAAACCAGTTCAGTTTAGAAGCGGTATCTTGCAACTGCTGTTCATCATACCTTTTGACCTACCATCTTTGCAAATTAATTATTCAGTAGACACCCAGCTAGAGCTGCTAAATCAGGTTTTACAATGTACAATTAAGGTAACAGAGAAATATTCCACAGCTAGCATTCTACTAGTCATCTTGCTTAGACAATTCTATCTGTACATGCATGCTGATAAAAATGCAGGAGAAACAGTCTAAAAACAGTCCGGGATTCAAAGTTTAGAAAAAGGTGCCAAAGTTCTCTTGCTCCTCTAATCACCTTGCGGAGTATCTCGCCTGCAGTTATAACATACCTGTATATGTCTGGGAAGGGCTCTTCTTCCAGGCCCTCACAACTGCCTCCAAGGGGGGAGCTGAGTGAAGCTGTATCTGTCTGGGAAGAGTGAGCTAATTTTATATACTGGAATGTTTGAATGGGTCAGGGTCCTATACACAGCTAAGAAAAAGGGGCCACTGCTTGCAGAGGATGGCAATAAACTGTCCGTGTATCCGGACTTAAGTTTCGCTACACTCAATTGGTGAAAAGCTTTTTCAACACTGTTCTCCCCACTCAGAATCCTAGGAGTGTCTCACTCCCTGTAGTATCCGGTAAAACTTAATATTACCTACTGTGGTAAGAAATACCTGCACAATCATCCCTTGGAAGCTGGGAAATTGGTCATAAAGATTACATTGGACTTCGTGGCAAAAGATGTTGCAGAAGAAGAAGATTCTGATTAAACCTGTTTTTTTTTTCTTCAAGTTCTTCTTGTTTTGCCTTATCTGAATTGTAAGTACAGGATTAATGTCGGAGAGGGTATGATTGTAGAGGGTGAGCACTGCATCGTTTTGGAAATTTAAAACATGGTAAGAACTGAGTGCACTTATCTGACTGTTGAGTACACATGTTGAGAGAATATGGTGCTGACCTTGTGAAAAAGCCGACCTCCTTTGAGGGCCTGTACATTGGCTGACAGATGGACTGTTCGCCTATGCATCTGTATATCCAGCCACATGCAAGCACAGGAACCAAAGGGCCCTGTGCTTCTGCAGCTCACCAAACAGCCCCATGAATTCTTCACATTCGTCGTTGTACAGAAATGCAGGGCCTGCAACGGCCATGTACTTCTGTAAACAGATGGAGTCTTCCCTTGGCTCAGGGCTCAAAGGCCCCTATGCATCTGCATCTGATCATGCAGGTCCTTAAGGGATCTGCAAGAATGAGGATATAATTCCACTGTCTTCAAAAGAAAGGAGATTCTGTACAAAAAAGTATGTTAATGCACCAGTTAAGGTTCAAATTAATGCCAAAAAAGTTAGCAAATATGGCGTTAGTGTTTCCATCCCCAACTCCTCCCCACTCCCACTTCCCAAGCAGCAAAAGGAAAAAAAAACATTAGGATCTGGGGTTTCAGGAGTCTTGACAAACCAGTTGTGTTGTCTTCCTTGGAGTTGTCAATCCTAATACCCACCCTGTTCCCTGAACAAACTATGTCTGACATGATGTCCTTTCTTCATGCAAGAAAGACCCTAGCGAGGAAAAAACAAAGACAGTCTAATTTTCCCATTTGTGTCTATGGTGTTTGTGCTTTGTGTAACAGTTGGTGTTTTTACTGACCTTAGTTCAGGAGTGAGCATTTTGCTTGTGGCTTTATTTGCGGCGCTGTTTTTGTTTGTGGGGTTTTGACCCCTTGCCGTAGATGTTGGTGGTGAGGCAACCAATGGCTGGAACCCTGAGCTGGCACTGCGGCCCATGATACTATGATTGGAGATTATCCCTCTCAACAAAAAACACCCACAAGTAGGCAGCAGGCCCAGCATTGACAGCATCAGCATAGTCAAGTGTGAGTTTCATTTGCAGTTAAAAAACACTTGCTATACTTTCCCACAAACTCATTGTCTGTCTTGTTTCTTATGGATTTGTATGTAATATAATATTACTTAACAATTGTGCTCGTTAGTACTTCCAGCTACTGTTACTATACTCATTATACACCACAAATGAAATGAACCACTGTTTCCAAACTGTTCTCCACTTATGACTACTTTTAACTACTGTACCTCTGTATTGTATAATATTACTGAGGTGTTATGTTGTGACTGTTCAGATATTGTATATCCTGTGTTCCTGTGCTAACCAGGTCCATCTTGTAAATGAGCTATGCTCAATGGTGTTCGCCTGAATAAATAAAGATTTGATTGATTGATTGATTGATTGAAGCTGCCCAGCAAGGTCTTTCATTTACATTAAAGACCAATAGTGAGAAACAGCATTTATAGACAGACTCAAGCACTGTTGGGAGTTCAAAAGACCATGTGATGTTGATAGTAGATAGTAATTACAGTATGTGTATATTGTGTTTCTATTAACAGTGCACATCTGATTTTTTTAAATGTCATCACTTGATGAAGTACCCAAACAACAGACTTCGCCCTCAAATGGACTTGCAAGGAAAGGTGTTCATTTATGAGGGAATGTACTACTCAGCTGTAATATTTTTTTTTCAAATTAACATAACCATTGTTTATCCCTACTGAAGTATATAATTATTGAGCACTCCATAATATTACCATCCAATTGCAGAACATATTTCATTAACAACAAGCATCTAGCCACAAGTGTCATGAAAGATGGCCTTCTATTTTAAATGTCAGACTCACTCAGAGCCAGGTCAGTGATGTAAATCCTCTTTGTGGTGGAGGACCACCACAGTTTCATCCACTTGTCAGTGCACTCTCTAGGGTGACAAGATAGTCTCAATATTTTCTCTGCCTCATCCCCGGGTCCTGACAGTTTATTAAACACCAGTGTCTTGTCTGTTTTAAGGCAAACTAGGTGCCCTTCATGGCAGTGATGTGGCAGTTTTCTCTGACTGTTAATTGGGTCCACATGCCCCCCTGAATCTTTGGGGACCCCCACACTGTCTTGCATGCCACCAAGCACACACTGATGCCATCACCATCTCATAGACCGGAGCTGAGCATTGTTCATGCACTGTGCTGAGTGTGTGTTCAAATTCTTTCGAGACAGAAGTGGTCTTTTCATCTTTATGGCCTGTTTTAGCTGGACTGACAGGTGGACAGCAAATCACAATGTTGGTGATCAGTGGGGGACAAAGGAGAGGAGACAGCTCCAGGCTGTAAGGAAGACTGTCCAGGCCTCTTCTTAGTCTTCTTTAGTTTTTTTCCTGGACCACGCTGTAAGTTAAAAAAAAAAAAAAATAAGTAACTAAAAATCCTGAGAATGAGACTGGAGTGTCACCGATGAGGAGAGATAGCCATGAGGCAAGTGACTGCTGTCATAGGGCTTGTGGGGCCAGATAAGTTTGTTCCGAAGGCAAGCCAGCCTACTATAGTTGAGTGGCTGTGTTACTTTTTTTCTTGAAGCTCAGAGAAGTGAGTAAGTTTGTTTGCCTAGCTATTAGAATCAGAGAGACTGGCAGCCTGTTGTTGGGTATGGTGGTGCCAGTGGTGGTCACAGACTCCGAGGATGCCATTTTTCAGCAGGCAGAACTGTGACAGGAGACCATGGGACTAAAGGTGAGGTGGTCAGTTGGTGGGGAATATGGATCAGCTAAGACTCATGACCTTCTGCTACAGCAGGGCATGCAGGCTACAAATTGAGACACTATACTATGTCTGAGAAACAGTCAGTGTCTGATTGCAGGCAAGGTGAGCAGCAGGAACCTGGGAACTTGAGGTATGCTGCCTCACTGAGCTTGGACTCATCCTGATTGTTCACAACTGTGGGGAACAATTTGTGTTCTGCAGCCATGGTAGCTAGTGTGAGTGTGGGTTTCAGTCAGGTCTCAAAGGGATTTGGAGCACACAGATCTGGCCCAGTCAGTCTTGCCTGTACAACAGATTGTTGTAGGCTGAAGAGGAACTAAAATGTGGGTTCATGGTCAATGGGGATTGCAAACAAGTCCTCTGCTTGCAGAGTTGGGTGTCATACTCTTTTTCTGAGTGAGTCCTTCGCGACTGTACTCTCTCCACAGTGGTAGGGAGTAGGCTAAGCCATAGTCAAGGGGTCTCCTACTAAGGAGAACAGAGAAGAAATTACTTATGGACAAAGAAAATACAGTCAGTTCTGAAAATTAAAGATAGTTTAAAATCAAGCTTGGCCCAGCAGGGGTTTTACTATAACACTTCAACAGAGCTCGCACCAACATCCCCCACAGTGATGGACACAATGCTGAGTGTCAGCATTGTTCCGTCGGGGATGTCGGTGCTTTTTCAGCGGCGGGCTGTGCCTCCAAACCCCCCATGTGGGGAACTACGCCCCACACACCCCCAATCTCTAAATATCTAACTCCAAGTCAGAGTTGGACTTGGGGGGGGCGTAACACTGGGAAACGCACTGGCAGTGTCTTCCTCACTACAGCACAGTGACTCACCGCAGACAGGTGAATTCTGCCGCGGTGCTGGTGTTTGCTGTGCGGTGTCGACCTTGCATCGGCACACCACCCAGCAGCAGCAGAGAAGGCTGAACCCTGGCCATGATGTTGCTGTCACCTTCAGCTGTACTTGCAGCAAGAGAGACTGAAAGGGAGGTAGCAGAGAGAGAGCCACCAAAATGCAGCATTTCACCAGTAGGCTGCAGCACAGCATAGTTGCTTTGCCATGCCACTGGCTAGTAGCTACCATTGTCTTCCAGACAAGCAGGAAGAGGAGAGGGTTAGCAGCAGTCAGCCCAACTTGAGGGTAACAGTTCAGAAACAATGGGACTGTCTTATTGCTGAGGGAAGAGTTCAGATGAGTGGATGGAGGACTGGAGACATTTGGGAAGAAAGTGGACAAACGGTCTGGAGAAATACTGCAGCTACAGCATCAGCCTATGATTAATCAGCAGCAGCAGCAGCTGAAGAATTTGGAGGGACAGGACTAAACCTGAAAAGACATATTTGACTAATTATTAGTACTGATCTTTGTTACCATTAATAATATATTACAAGGTGGTGGCACTGGCAATTTAATCAGAAAAGTTTTAAAGCCTAGTAATCCGTAACAGTACTTCCTGATTTTCCAATGAAATACATTAAATTTGGTGTCTTCAAATGGGTGTCAGATTACAATTTGCAGACCCTAGTGCCACAGCCCACATATAGAAATGCTAATGACCAAGTTTTGCTGATGTAATACAATTAAGAAACGTTGCAGGGGTCTGCGTAGCTAGGGAGGAGGGACTCTGTGTCATGCTGGATATGGGTAATCATATGGTAGACAAAAATCAAATTGCATGCATAATGCATGGCTGTAACATAAAAACAAACCTCAAAGCACACTGTCAGTGAGCAAATAGTAAATCAAGCACACAAATGGCAACAGTGATCTGGCTTTTTTTTGGAAAAGTGTAATGTTGGCTAAGAGGCTAACTCATTTTATAACTACGAACATACGAACATACAAAACTGCCAGCAGAAAAAGTCAATTTGGTCTATCATGTCTGCTTGGTTTTGCAGCTATCATCACTACTCTGCAGCTGTCCCTCCTACCCTACCCCCCTTCCATGACCCTCCCTTTTGCCTTATCCCAGCCCCTCTTGAAACATCCCACTAATTTAGAGGCCACCACCTCTACTGGTTTAGTTTAGTTTTTTTGTTGATCGGATAAGTACATTCCACTTTGCTACCACCCTTTCCATAAAGAAATGCCTCCTCATCTCCCTCCTAAACCATCCACCCTCCAATCTCATGTCATGACCCCGAGTGTCTTTCCCCACCCTTCCCTAGAACAGCCCCTCTGTACATGTCCTATTTATTCCTCTCATGTACTTAAAGGTCTCAATCATATCCCCCAATCCCTCTTCTCCTCCAAAGAGTACATGTTCATGTCCCTGAGTCTAACCTCATATGGTAACTCCCCCAGTCCCAGGATCATCTTTGTTGCTCTGTGTTGCACCCCTTCCGTCAATCTAATGTCCCTCTTTAGGTAAGGGTGCCAAAACTGAATGCAGTTCTCCAGGTGGGGTCTGACCAGCAATCTGTATAACAGCAGAATCACCTTCCTCTTCCTAGGGGTTATACCCCTTGCAATACAACCCAGCATCTTGTTGGCCACTACTGCTGCTTTCCAATACTGTGCTGAGTTATTCATTGCTCTAGTAATGAGCACCCCCAGATCTTTCTCCTCCTCAGTCACAGCTAACTGCACACCCCACATGGTAGTTTCTCTTTGGATTCTTTGCCCTAAAATGCAGCACCTTGCATTTTTTGGCATTGAAGCCAAGTTGCCAGATGTCAGACAATGTCTCCAGCCTTGTTAGATCTTCCTGCAAACCCTGCCACCCCCCCCCCTTGGTCATCCACCACTGCTCCTATCTTAGTGCATCTGCAAATAGACTGATCTTGCTATTTACACCTACCGAGATGTCTGCACTAAATACCCCAAATAACACCGGCCCCAGTACTGATCCTGCTGGCTATTTAAGTACACTTGATCTTATTATTTGGTGTTCTGGATCGATGTACATTTTTTAAATACAGTAATATCAGGTCAGCCCAGTGGTGTAGAGAGCACAGGTGCTATACACCTTACCTTTTACCTTGCTAGTGGCCTGAGTTTGAGAACAAGCTTGGGTGCCAGGAGGGATGGTTTGGGAGAGGACTGAGCAGTTGCTTGGCAGTTCTCCTTGCCCGGATTGGGGTGGTGATCCTTCTCAGCTCTTAGCTGCCACCAGGTGGAGGCTTGCTGGTAGCATCAAACAAATGGGGGGCTGGTATTAGGTTGGGTGTGAGGAGCGGTGTCACCGGTTCCAGAGTGCACATGTGATCCACTCATATATACTTCTGCATCACTGAGGTGCAGGGGAGTTAGGGGAGAAACCTAGAAAAAATATGTCCGCCATCACCATATATGATAGCCCTCAGGGACTCTTGGGTCCTGTGCCAGTGTGGATCCCAGTCAGCTTGATGACTGGGGACATGGATGTCAGGACTGGGGGCTCCCGGGACATAGCCAGATGAAAGGTGTGAGGTAGCGACAGACAGGTAAAAAGCTGTATGAAAAAAAAATACAGTAATGTCATTACTTCAATACAGGACTTGGTGCCTGTGGCTCTGTGTGGTGTTTGTCAGTGGAGTACTGATTGGCTGCTGTGTCACCATGTGTCGACTGATGCACAGAGAAGCTGGCTAAGTGTAGGCTACTGCTTCTCTTGCCCACCATTGGCACTGAATCATTTGTGAGAAGAGTTCCAATAAGAATTTAAAGAAAGCAGGAGTATTTTTCATTTTTGGTATAGTCTATCCTTAATAAAAGAAACATGAGTGTTATTGTGTTGGTGTTTAAAAATGCATTATTAAAAAAAAATTAGAGTGTTGAAGCTAAGCCCCAAGGAAAGTAAGAAACATGTTCCACTCCTATTAAGTGGAAGTGATTTGCTCTCTTTAACATTTCCAATGTTTCATGGTGAACCCCTTCATCAGGGAAACAGTGGTACTTCTCTTATTATGTTTACATTTTTACAGAGGCTCTGGGTTGAATTCTCACAGCTCTTTACAATCCCACAGCTGCAGGAAAAACTCAGCACATGTGGGTTGCCACTTGCGGAACAGCAGTTTCACTCACAGCTTTGGTATTCTCAAAAGTGGATCCGGTTTATGAACAGCTTCATGATTTATGGTAGCTTGTGGGTGGTGTTGCCAAAGAAATCCCACAACTAGGGAAACATGTTACAGCTGGTGGGACCAGTCTTAATATCTTCTGTGGCTGCAGCAGATGAGAATACCAACTACTTCAGCTGCGGAGATTTCAGTCCACAACTGAAGTCGTGGTGTCAGGGACTTAGTCCCAAAACCTTTTGAGAATCCAGCCCTCTGTATAACTCAGTTCCTTCCTTACCTTACAGTGCAGCTTGCCAGGTTCAGAACACCTCTATGCCATTTACATTTGTTATGTTGATTGCGCGCAAGTGCAAGAAACATATTGCGGCAACTTTTGCAAGAAGCAGGTTGTGGAGGCATGGCACTGTTGTGGCCAATACCCCCACAGCCTTTAAAGGCTTGATCCACCATTCCCAATGCTGTGGCACACTGCTGCTGACACTAGTTCAGCCAGCATGCCACAACCTTCTACAGTTTTAGCCACTGCAATCAGGGGCCGCTTTGTCATTGCAGCTTCATCCGCTGCAATGAGGAAGTGACACTTCATTGCAGGGCTGTCCTTAAGTTCCCCATCCAGCTTGCCGACGGGGAGCCCAGTCCCTGTTGGCATGTCCCCCCCATTTCCTTCTGTGCCAAGAGGGGTTCCTAATCCCCCCTTGGCATTATGTCCCCCTCCCCAAAAACAGTTTTATTTGCCAACGGGGGAGCCCATTCCCCATCAGCATTATGCCCCAGCCAAAGTATTTGCTGATGGGGGATCCCACTCCCCATTGGCATAATCCCCACCCCAAAGGTTCATTTTCCAATTGGGTAGCCCACTCACCATCGGCATAATCCCCCCCAACACCCAGTAGACTTGTGCCGAGGGGGTGCCCAATCCGCCTTGGCTCTTGTGCCCCCCCTTTTGTGCCAACGGGGATGCCCAATCAGCTACAGCTGCCCCCCCAAAATACATTGTTGGCACACTGGGAGCCCACCCCAGTGTGCCAAATGGTCCTGAAAGAAAGAAACCGTCCCATGATAGTTTTTATTCTTGTACCCTGTAAAAAAAAAGGTCCCTCACCGTCTCCCTGCCCCCCTCCCACAACCCACACCCACCCACTGTGCACCGTGACTCCCCACACACCCTCACCCCATACTTACCTCTGGAGTCTAGCATGATGATCTTCGGTGGAACGGGAACATGTCTGCACTCTTCAAAGCTGACTGCGAACTGAGGAAATGCCGGTAAGCTGTATAATGGAATAAATAGGGTTTTTTCAAATTTGATGCATATCTCAGTAATTTTTTGGAATTTTAGCACCAGATTTTTAACATGGGGTTTTTGGGACCCCTCCTCTTGAATTCTGCCACTGTCATGGCATCAATCAGCCCCAAAAGGTGATTTTGCGGTCACTGTGCGGAATCACTTTTCGGGACTGATTAACAAAATGACAGTGACAGTGTTCATGAGGTGGGCTCTCAAAAAGCCTATGTTGCCAAATTGGTGGAATTAACCTAAAAAAATACTGTTTTACGAGCGTGCATTGCGCAGTTGCTATGCACGCTCATAAGTTCGCGAATTTGCAATATTTTCACACCACATTTTCAACATTGGCATTTTTCCACACCTCCTTGTGAACAGTATAGCTGTCACTTTTCACATCATGGTCAAAATGTGTTTTCACACTTCCGGCGCAGAATAGCATGGTCACTGTGGGAAATCAGTGTTCAGGACAGATTACGAAACTGACAGTGACACTGTTCATGAGCTGAGGTCATAAAATGCCTATGTTGAAAATTTGGTGACAATACTCCATAAAATGACTGTATTACGAGCATGTGTTGTGCAGTTTGCACACACGCTCGTAGGTTCGCGAATTTATAATGTTTTCACTCCAGATTTTCAACATTGCCATTGTTCTGCACCTCCTTATGAACAGTACAGCTGTCATGTTTCAGATCCTGGCCGAAATGTGTTTTCACACTTCCAGCGCAGAATAGAGCAGTCACTGTGGGAAATCAGTGTTTGGGATAGATTAGGATTGAACGAGTTGGGGGAGTGAGTGAGCTCAACGGAGCTCTGCTGGGACTGCTGCATATTTCTTTGTGGGCAGAAAAAGGCAGCAATGCATGCAGGGGCCCAGCACAAAAGGGCAGCCTGCAGCAGCAGAAGAAACATTATGAAAATGACGGCAACACTATTCATTAGCAGAGGTCCTAAAATGCCTATGTTGAAAATCTGGTGATGAAAGTCCATAAAATGAGTGTGCTACGAACATGCATTGTGCAGTTTCCACACACAGATTTTCAACATTGCCTTTTTTCCACACCTCTATATGAACAGTACAGCTGTCATTTTTCACATCCTGGTTGAAATGTGTTTTTGCTCTTCCGATGCACAATAGCGTGGTTGCTGTGAGAAATCAGTATCCGGGACACATTAAGAAAATCACACTGACACTGTTCATGAGCAGAGGTCCTAAAATGCCTATGTTGAAAATTTTGTGATGAAACTCCATTACATGACTCTGTTACGAGCGTGCGTTGTGCAGTTTCCACGCACCCTTGTAACTTCGCAAATTCGTAATATTTTCACACCACATTTTCAGCAATGGCATTTTTCCACACCTCCTTATGAACAGCACAGCTGTAATTTTTTACATCTTGACTGAAATGTGTTTTCGCGCTTCCGGCACAGAATACCACAGTTGCTGTCGGAAATCAGTGTTTGGGATAGATTAGGATTGAGCAAATGGGGGGGGGGGGTGAGTGAGCTCACCAGAGCTCTGTTGGGACTTCTGTAGATTTCTTTTTGGGCAGAAAAAGGCAGCAATGCATGCAGGGGCCCAGTACAAAAAGGCAGCCTGCAGCAGCAGAAGAAACAGAATGAGTAACTGAGAGAAGGGGAGTGTGCGAGCTCAACATAGCTCTATCGTGACTGCTGTGGATTTCTTTGTGGGTAGAAAATGGCAGCAACGTAGAGGGTCACGTGATGTCAGCCTAGGAAGAGCAGCTCATGCGACCAGCTCCTCTCATAACCCAGTCTAACAGTCCTCAATCAACAAAAAAACATCTCTTTCCTTGTGGTATCCACTTGAGAAATATAAGAGCCACTGCCGAAGATCGAAAAGCAGTGAAAAATGGAAGCATATATGAAAAAACAAATGCCGAAACATACGCCGCCTCCATCCCTGGAGAAGGAGCAGACTGCAAAGTGCCCTCACCAGGGACCTAGCAAATCGACCTCAGGGCCTTCAGAGCTAACAGAGGAGAGATTCTTAGAAATAATTGCACCACTGCAATCATCGGTCGAAGAGATTTCCACCGAAATCCAATGTTTCAAATCAGCGCTTGAAAACATAAGTATGAGGGTGGGGGATAATGAGATCAAAATCAAATCTGTGGAGCTCAGACTTGATAAACACGATCTTGAGAGAGCCTCCCTCACTAAGCGGATCAAGAAAATTGAATAAAAGCTAGAGGATTTGGAGGGTCGGAGTAGGCGAAATAATTTGATCATTTTCAGAATTCCCAAAAAGGAAGAAGGTACTGCGCCTATTCTATTTGTCCAGAAACTGTTTGATAAAGTCGTGGGCCCTCCCCCAAATGGTAACTGTATAGTTGAGAGAGCCCACAGATCGCTTCGCTCCCCCCCCCAACCCGTGCCCAGCCAAGACCGATTATTTGCAGACTGCTGAATTACGTGGACAAACAACACATACTGAGCAAAAGCAAATCCCTACAAGAAGTTACATGGGAAGGAAAGAAAATTAGAATTGCTCAGGACCTACCTCACTCTTCAAAGTGCTTAAAAGACAAAATCTGCACCTCATTGTTGTAAGCTGATAGTCACTGGTATCTAATTCAGAGTAAAATACCCAGCTTTGCTTCAAGCCAAGATCAAGGAACAGTGGCACTCCTATGAATCGGTGGAGGTAGCGCAAGTTGAACTTAAAAAAGCCCTACCAGACTTGTTTAAGTGAATATATCGGCCATTTCAATAAGTTAAACAGACTAGCAGCATGTCCTGTACCAGAATACATCGTACAGATGAGTGAGTGTGACAGAATTACCGGTTTCTGGAACTTAGTTTATTCATAAGTAATATTTCCTGGTGTTCAACAACGCGTGCATTCTGTACCCTGCTCAACAATATGCTCGCCCATGACTGTTCTCAAATTGCCACAGATGCGGGCGGAATGGCAATCGCAAATAGTGGAAAAATGAGCTTGATTTTCTCCTGGTGAACCCTATACTATCGCGTCTATGACCCTGAGCAATCAGTTGAGAACATCAGCTGCTGGAATAAGATTTAATCAAAGACCAAATACCGAGGCTTTTGTTGCCTGATACCATTACCAAACTGCCGAGGACTGATGTTCTTCTTCAAGTGGGGTACACTGCACATCGGGATCCGTCCTAAATCCCTCCTTTTGAAATCCTGCATTTCAAAATCCCGAAAAAAAAAAAATCCCGAATTAACATTTGACAGAAAAACCAGAATCCTGAATAGAGAAATCCAGAATTGTACTCGCCATTACATTATGTCCAGATCTCATTTGGCTTCCTGTAATCCATAAGGTTGCAGCTTGCATGTGGTTTATAAATATCACAACAATTAAAAAATCAACTCGCCAGCAGCACAAAAAAGGCCAAATGGAATTAATGCGGGGAGCCTTCTGCAGGAGCTAGCTACATTTGCTTGAGAGGAGTAAAGCTGCCTATTTCCCGGTTATTACTATTTGAGTGAGCCAAGCATAAATGAGGGATGGCATCAAATGAAACTGTCTGTTCAAGTTGCACTCAGCTGCACTTTGGAGCTGTTCAAAAAGGTGCCTATTTTTAAACTCTACACATATTAAAGCTCTTCAATCATTTAAAACATCTATTTTAGTGCTGAAGTCAGGAGGGTGCATGTCTGTATGCGTCTGTGTGATGAATGGCATGTTTGACAGTGAAGTATTGTTTTCCGATTGAAATCTCTACCACTCAGTGACAGGAGTGCAAATTAGTAAAGACTTAATAGAATAATAAAGAAATGGTATCTGCAGGAGATGACCAGAACCCAATATTAGAAGCACCTTGAATTGCCAGCAATTTCACTGAAAAGGGATGGGATGAGATGAGATGAATCGAGGCACTCCAAACTCAATCTGTCACACTCAAGCTGCAATTACACGGGGGCATCGCACAAAGATAAATCATATATGAGCGCTGTTGGTATTTCTACAGTGCGGCATTATTACATGTCGGGATGAAGCTTAATCGAGATATTGCAGATGGTGTAATATCAGGCAGGAAAATGGAATGCGGGATTTAGTACCTAACCACTGCACACCAGATACGCGACTTGCAAAGACTTCAAATGGGATCCAGAAATGTGCGAGGACAGTAACAAGCTCTGTTACTTAAGAGAGGTTGCAGAAATATTTGCATGAGTTTTTTTCCTCGTTATTAGGGTTTGTTAAGATTAGTTATAATAGTAGTAGGCATCTTTTACCCTGGGAGATATTGACTACTAATGCTTCCTGCCAGAAGTAACAGGAATTTTGGGACACAACGGAACCTTCTCTCTCTTGAGATTACCTTCTTTTTATAAAACCTTTAAGGTTTGGGATGAGTCTATGCATTGACAATTGCTCCAGGAGAATTTAGTAAGCCGATACAGGGGCTGTCTTATTCTATTTCCGTTTTACTTGTTTTCCTAGTTAAAGATCGTTTGCTACTGCCCCTTGATATTTGCAATTTGATTACTTTCCCACTAGATGGGGATCTTGATTATGGATAGGTTGGTTTGTTACTTGAAAAGAGCACAGATATATGTTTCTAATAATGTGTGACAGAACAATGGACAGTAGTCATCTTTAGGCTTTGTTAGCAGTGACCTTTCTATTATATAGCATACTGTTTCTTTGCTAGTTTATACTCTTGAGGGTTCGGATCATTGAGATTAATACTCTGTTAATTAAACAGGCTGGCTGGGGGTCGGGCTGTCGTGGCATCTGGGTTGGGAGTTTCATCACAAGACATGGTTAGTATTAGTGCGGTTTCTTTTTAGAACTGGGGTGTTGGTGGAGTTGAAGGGGGACCAAAGGGAATAGAGGGGGCGGGGTGGGACAGCATCCACATGCCATTGTTTTGGGATAACATGGAAGTGATGTTGACAAGGTGGCCCTTGTTAAGGAAAGCAAATAAAGGGATACTACTTCTAATTCCTGGAAAATGATGAAGAGAGGTATTAATCTTGTGAGCTGGAATGATAAGGGCACCAGGGATAGATGTAAAAGACAAGTAGTATTGAAACATCTACTGACTCTTAACTGTGATGTAGTATGTTTACAAGAAACACATCTTTATAGAGAGGATATTAGGTTATTTAACAAACATTGGGTGGGCCAAGCGTTTGGTACAGCTATCTCCTCAAATAAAGGTGGTGTAGCTGTTTTATTTCACAAAAGGACTCCCTTTCAACTGGAGAAAGAAGTATGGGATGCACATGGTCGGTATATCCTTCTAGTTAGAACCTTAGCCTCTGAGAAGGTGGCCATTGGCTCAGTTTACAGCCCTAATATAGATTCCCCTCAGTTCTTTACACAATTGCTGGATGTCCTGAATAACTGTGCATCAATGAAATTATTGATAGGTAGCGATTGGAACATTATGCCCCATCTATATTTAGGCAGAATGGATAGTAAACGTGTTGGACTCTCCACAGCTCAGAGAGCCCTGAGAGAAATAATGAATAGTTTGGGCCTTATAGATGTTTGGAGGCTGGTTAATGGGGAAACACGGCAATATACATTCTTTTCCACTCCACATAAATCATGCTCAAGAATTGACTATTTTCTAATTAGCACTGATGTACTTCCCTCAATTATAGATGCCAGAATCCATGCTAGGGTCATATCCGATCACTCCCCAGTTTCTATCCAGTGGGTACCAATGCAAAATATCAGTCAGGACTTTATGTGGAGGTTAAATAATCACTTATTACAGATACCCTTTATTCAGGAACATCTGAGAAATTTTATAACACATTTCCTAGCTAGTAATCTAAACTCAGGTCCTAAAATGGATATTGTTTGGGTAGCCCTAAAGTGTGCACTCAGGGATGAATGTGTCCGGATATCTGCTACTAGGGCCAGGAAGTCTAAAATGCATCTAATGGAAATTACGAATGCTATTAGGGATCTAGAAAACAATATTACATGACATTCCACTGAGGCAGACTGGGTTAAAGTACACCAACTTCAAGCCCAATACTCAGCAGTGATGATGCAGAAGGCGGAACTAGCACTCCATAGAACCAAAATAAAGTGCTTGGAGTCAGGGGAAAGGGCAGGTAAATTACTGGCTCTTAAATTAAAACAGTTAGACTCCAGCTGATTTATAGTTACAGTACAAAAGGATGGAGGAGATGCCATAGTGAGGGAACCGAGGGAAATTGCTGACACTTTTAGAGAATACTTTCAGCGTGTCTATTCCACAGAGGTAATAGAAAGACCTACCCTAGCTGAAATTCAAGAATTTCTAGGCTCAGTTCCTGTGGTCAGGGCTGCTAAATCTGAGGTAAGCTAGTTAGGAATCCCAATCCAAGAGTCAGAGTTGAAACTTGCAATCTCCCAACTGGCTGGGGATAAATCCCCGGGACCAGATGGTTTATCCACTAACTTTTACAAGGCCTATCCGGATATAGTATGCCCCATCATAACTAAGGTATAAAATCTCTGGTTTAGAGAAGGTATCTGATTCAACTTTTTTGGAAGCCCTTATCACACTTATCCCTAAACCAGGACAAAACCCTGTCTTACCTGACAGTTATCGTCCTATATCACTGCTGAATGTTGACATCAAAATTCTTGTCAAAATATTAGCTAATCAGCTTGCCCCACTAATGAGTACTCTGGTTAGTGATGTGCAAGTAGGATTCATGAGTGGAAGATTATCCAGTGACCACTTACGTAAGATCCATCATCTTATTGTACATGCCCAAGGTTTACAGTCTCCAGTGGCATTACTAGCGTTAGATGCTGAAAAGGCATTTGACCGGGTGTCCTGGGACTTTCTCTTTGCAGTGCTAGATAACTTTTGGGCTGCCTAAAGAATTTCTAAATTGGGTCTGGGTTTTATATTCTGCCTCCACAGCACGTATATGGTGCAACGGTATATTGTCAGCCCCCTTCTCATTGACATGTGGTACAAGACAGGGTTGCCCATTATCTCCGCTCCTGTTTAATCTATATCTTGAACCCCTGATTCATAGGCTTATGGCCTCAAAAGACATTAAGGGGAATCAAAGTGGGTAATAAGAGATACCTTATTTCTGCTTATGCAGATGACCTGCTTATGCACTTGGAGGAACTGGAGATGAGTATACCTGTAATTCTGCATGAAATTAAAAAATTCTTTAGAGTCTCCAATTATAGGATTAATGTTTCCAAGGCAAAGCTTTTCCCGCTGAATAACAGATGTTATCCTAATATAGCACGGGAGCAGGGTTTGTCCTGGGAACCGAAAATGCTGACATATCTCGGTGTTAAGATCACCAGAGGGATAAGTTCAATGATTAGAGAGCATCTTCACAATTTCGTGAAAGTCATTAAGCAGGATTTAATCAGATGGGAACAAATGCCCCTATCACTATGGGCTAGAATAGAAACGGTTAAAATGAATGTACTATCTATGATTTTCTATCCTCTAAATATGCTGGGATGTTACCTGCCTAAATCCTGGTTTGAGAGTCTCCAGAAGATGATTAACGTATTCCTATGGAAAGGGAAAGCAGTTAGGAGATCATACCAGAAAATTACAGGTTTGAAAAAGCAGGGAGGCCTTGCCCTCCCGTCATTCTTTAAATATTATATTGCTTCTCATGTAAGCAAAATAGCGCAATGGAATAAGTCGAACACATTATTATCTCCGCAGTCTTACATTCCTCTCTGGATCCTTATTGAAAGAGTCTTAGCTCTTAAATACTCTCTGTCATTAACTGCGATTCCATATCTCACTGTCAAACTTCTCCCCAGACCACTAAAAGACACACCTATCGGATGGTCACTAAAAGCTCTTCAACAGGCCCAAAGGCTCCTCAGAGTAAACTGGCAGAATTCACCTGAGCAACCCTTGATACAAAATGCCCACTTTCTAATAATGAGAGCTCCGATACCCACCAGGTTCTGGAGGTCATTGGTGGGACTAAGGCTAGGAGATTTGTCTCCCCAGGGGAAGTTAATAACATATGAGCTTGCCTGCACCAAATTTCCAAAATTAAAAGGACATATTTTCAAGTATCAACAAATTTTAGATTCGATAAAAGCCCATCTGTTTAAAAGGGAATTACAGGTAGTAAGTAGGGTTGAACTATCTGCCTTGCTTAAAATAGCTGATCAACCCCACTCTACCTCTAGAATTTACAATATATTGCAAAGGCTAGATGATAACCTTCCTTCCGGTGTCTGTTACTACTGGAAACACAGACTCAGAATGACATATGATAAGGAAACGTGGAAACCAATATGGACACATAACCATAAATATGTCAGACAGGACAGGTATAAACTTCAACAGTTTTTTATTATGTATGATATGTATTACACTCCAGTGAAACTCCACAGAATGGGTAAATTATCATCACCCATTTGTAACAGATGTGGAATTATGGAGGGTGATATCTATCACGTTTTATGGGAATGTGCTAAGATTCAACTCTTCAGGAAGGCAATTAGTGCCTCATTATCACGGGTTATAGGTTTGAAGGATTTCTTCACTCCAGAAACCTGTTTGTTAAATAACTTTCATTTTGGGATGACTGAAAAGAACAAGTTGTATATGGCTATAATATCTGCCACGGCAAAATCTGTCATCCTGAGACATTGGAAAGACACCTTCACACCGACAACTATAGAATGGTACAAAGAAATAATGCTGGCATTACAGTTGGAGTCACATATAGCCAGGATGGCTAACAAAGGTTTGTCATTTGACTCCAAATGGGGCCTCTTGGAGGCTGTTATGGCCTCATGGCAGGCCAAGACCTAATTATTGGATCTATCCCATAACCAATTAGGCTTACTTATCCTGGCTTTCCCTTTTAACAGCATCAGCTAATTTAAGATTAAGTGGTGTATGGATGCTGTAGTGGATGCTGGGGGGGGGGTTGGATAACTGTATTTGTTGAGTTAATTTGTGGTAGGTTTCCTTAATACAATGTATTTTAATAAGACCAGTTGGTCCAGTGTTAATATGTTAAATTATTGTTATCTGGTACATGCCTACCGGTACAGTGCTTCTCAATACATGTATTACAAATGTGATAATAATAATAATAAAACAAAATAAATAAAAAAAAAAAGAAAATGGCAGCAATGCATGCAGGAGCCCCGTACAAAAGGCAGCCTGCAGTGCCAGCAGAAACAGAATGAGCGAGTGACAGAGGGGGAGTGAGTGAGGTCAACAGAGCTCTGTCGGGACTGCTGCAGATTTCTTTGTGGGCAGAAAAAGGTGCCAACAGAGGCAGGAGCCCAGTACAAAACAGCAGCCTGCAGCGCCAGAAGAAGCAGAATGAACGCGTAAGACAGGGGGAGTAAGCGACCTCAACAGAGCTCTCTCAGGACAGCGGCGGATTTATTTGTGGGCAGAAAAAGGTGCCAATGCAGGCAGGAGCCCAGAATAAGAGGGCAACCTGCAGCGCCAGAAGAAACACAACGAATGAGTGAGAGTGGGGGAGTGAGCGAGCTCAACGGAGCTCTATCGTGACTGCTGTGGATTTGTTTGTGGGCAGGAAATGGTGGCAATGCAGGCAGGAGCCCAGTACAAAAGGCCAGCCTGCAGCACTGGCAGAAACGGAATGAGTGAGTGAGAGAGGGGGAGTGAGCGAGCTCAACAGACCTGTGTTGGGACTGCTGCGGATTTCTTTGTGGGCAGAAAAAGGCAGCAATGCACACAGGGGCCCAGTACAAAAGGGCAGCCTGCAGCAGTGGGGGAAACAGAATGAGTGAGTGAGGGAGGTGGAGTGAGTGAGCTCAATGGAGCTCTGTTGGGACTGCTGTGGATTTCTTTGTGGGCAGAAAAGTGCAGCAATGCATGCAGGAGCCCCATACAAAAGGGCAGCCTGCAGTGCCAGCAGAAACAAAATGAGCTAGTGAGAGAGGGGGAATGAGCAAGCTCAATGAAGCTCTATCATAACTGCTGCAGATTTGTTTGTGGGCAGAAGAAGGTGACAATGCAGGCAGGAGCCCAGTACAAAAGGGCAGCCAGGAGCGGTGGCAGAAATGGGACAAGTGAGTGAGATTGGGGAATAAGCGAGCTCAACAGAGCTCTGTCGGGACTGCTGCAGATTTGTTTGTGGGCAGAAAAAAGCGGCTATGCAGGCAGGAACCCAGTACAAAAGGCCAGCCTGCAGTGTCAGCAGAAACAGAATGAGTGAGTGAGAGAGGAGGAGTGAGCAAACTCAATGGAGGTCTATCATGACTGCTGTGGATTTCTTTGTGGGCAGGAAAAGGCGGCAACCCAGGCAGGAGCCCAGTACAAAAGGCCAGCCTGCAGCACCAGCAGAAGCAGAACAAGCAGGTGACAGAGGGGGAGTAAGTGACCTCAACGGAGCTGTGCTAGGACTGCTCAGATCTCTTTGTGGGCAGAAAAAGCCACCAACGCAGGCAGGAACCCAGTAGAAAAGGGCAGCCTGCAGCAGCGGGAGACACAGAATGAGTGAATGAGGGAGAGGGAGTGAGTGAGCTCACCAGAGCTCTGTTGGGACTGCTGCAGATTTCTTTGTGGGCAGGAAAAGGCAGCAATGCATGCAGGGGCCCAGTATAAATGGGCAGCCTGCAGTGCCAGAAGAAACACAATGAATGAGAGAGAGTGGGGGAGTGAGCGAGCTCAACAGAGCTCTATCATGACTGCTGCGGATTTGTTTGTGGGCCGGAAAAGGCAGCAATGCAGGCAGGAGCCCAGTACAAAAGGCCAGCCTGCAGCACTGGCAGAAATGGAATGAGTGAGTGAGAGAGGGGGAGTGAGCGAGCTCAACAGGGCTGTGTTGGGACTGCTGCAGATTTCTTTGTGGGCAGAAAAAGGCAGCAATGCACGCAGGGGCCCAGTACAAAAGGGCAGCCTGCAGCAGTGGAAGAAACAGAATGAGCGAGTGAGATAAAGGGAGTGAGCGAGCTCAACAGAGCTGTATCATGACTGCTGCAGATTTCTTTGTGAGCAGAAGAAGGCGACAATGCAGGCAGGAGCCCAGTATAAAAGGGCAGCCTGGAGCGGCAGCAGAAATGGGACAAGCGAGTGAGAGCGTGGAATGAGCAAGCTCAACTGAGCTCTGTCGGGACTGCTGCAGATTTGTTTGTGGGCAGAAGAAGGCAACAACAGAGGCAGGAGCCTAGTACAAAAGTGCAACCTGCAGCATCAGGAGAAACAGAATGAGCGAGTGAGACGGGGGAGTGAGCGACCTCAACAGAGCTCTATCATAACTGCTGTGGATTTCTTTGTTGGCAGAAAAAAGCAGCAACACAGGCAGGAGCCCAGTACAAAAGGCCAGCCTGCAGCGCCAGCAGAAACAGAATGAGCTAGTGAGAGAGGAGGAGTGAGCGAATCCAATGTAGGTCTATCGTGACTGCTGCAGATTTCTTTGTGGGCAGGAAAAGGTGGCAACCTATTCAGGAGCCCAGTAAAAAAGGCCAGCCTGCAGCGCCGGCAGAAACGGAATGAGCAAGTGACAGAGGGGGAGTGAGCGACCTCAATGGAGCTGTGCCAGGACTGCTGCAGATCTCTTTGTGGGCAGAAAAAGCTGCCAACGCAGGCAGGATCCCAGTACAAAGGGGCAGCCTGCAGCAGCGGGAGACACAGAACAAGCGAGTGAAAGAGGGGGAATGAGTGAGCTCACCAGAGCTCTGTTGGGACTGCTGCAGATTTCTTTGTGGGCAGAAAAAGGCAGCAATGCATGCAGGGGCCCAGTACAAATGGGCAGCCTGCAGTGGCGGGAAAAACAGAACGTACGAGTGAGAGAGGGTGAGTGAGTGAGCGAACTCAACGGAACTCTATTGTGACTGCTGCAGATTTCTTTGTGGGAAGAAGAAGGTGGCCACGCAGGCAGGGGCCCAGTACAAATGGGCAGCCTGCAGCGCCGGAAGAAACACAGAGAGTGAGAGAGAGTGGGGGAGTGAGTGAGCTCAATGGAGCTCTATCATGACTGCTGCGGATTTGTTTGTGGACAGAAGAAGGCAGCAATGCATGCAGGGGCCCAGTACAAATGGGCAGCCTGCAGAGGCAGGAGAAACAGAACAAATGAGTGGGAGAGGGTGAGTGAGTGAGCGAACTCAACGGAACTCTATTGTGACTGCTGCAGATTTTTTTGTGGGAAGAAGAAGGTAACAATGCAGGCAGGAGCACAGCACAAAAAGTCAGCCTGCAGCAGTGGGAGACACAGAACGAGTGAGTGAAGTGGGGGAGTAAGTGAGCTCAACGGAGCTCTGTTGGGACTGCTGTGGATTTCTTTGTGGGAAGAAGAAGGTAACAATGCAGGCAGGAGCACAGCACAAAAAGTCAGCCTGCAGCAGTGGGAGACACAGAACGAGTGAGTGAAGTGGGGGAGTAAGTGAGCTCAACGGAGCTCTGTTGGGACTGCTGCGGATTTCTTTGTGGGCAGAAAAAGGCAGAAATTCACCCAGGGTCCCAGTACAAAAGGTCAGCCTGTAGCAGCGGGAGAAACAGAATGAGTGAGTGAGTGAGAGAGGGGGAGTGAGTCAGCTCAACAGAACTCTGTCGGCACTGCTGCAGATTTTATTGTGGGCAGAAGAAGGCGACAATGCAGGCAGGAGCCCAGTACAAAAGGGCAGCCTGGAGAGGCGGCAGAAATGGGACAAGCGAGTGAGAGCGTGGAATGAGCGAGCTCAACAGAGCTCTTTCAGGACTGCTGCAGATTTGTTTGTGGGCAGAAAAAGGCAGTAACAGAGGCAGAAGCCCAGTACAAAAGGGCAGCCTGCAACACCAGGAGAAACAGAATGAGAGAGTGAGACAGGGGGAGTGAGCGACCTCAACGGAGCTCTATCGTAACTGCTGTGGATTTCTTTGTTGGCAGAAAAAAGTGGCAATGCAAGCAGGAGCTCAGTACAAGAGGCCAGCCTGCAGCGCCTGCAGAAAAAGAATGAGCGAGTGAGAGAGGAGGAGTGAGCAAACTCAATGGAGATCTATCGTGACTGCTGCGGATTTCTTTGTGGGCAGGAAAAGGCGGCAACTCAGGCAGGAGCCCAGTACAAAAGGCCAGCATGCAGCGCCGGCAGAAACAGACCAAGCGAGTGACAGAGGGGGAGTGAACGACCTCAACGGAGCTGTGCCAGGACTGCTGCAGATCTGTTTGTGGGCAGAAAAAGGCACCAACAGAGGCAGGAGCCCAGTACAAAATGGCAGCCTGCAGCAGCGGGAGACATAGAACAAGTAAGTGAGGGAGGGGGAATAAGTGAGCTCAATGGAGCTCTGTTGGTACTGCTGTGGATTTCTTTGTGGGCAGAAAAGGGCGGCAAAGCATGCAGGTGCACCATACAAAAGGGCAGTCTGCAGCGCCGGCAGAAACGGAAAGAGCAAGTGACAGAGAGGGAATGATTGAGGTCAACGGAGCTCTGTCAGGACTGCTGCAGATTTCTTTGTGGGCAGAAAAAGGTGCCAACAGAGGCAGGAGCCCAGTACAAAAGGGCAGCCTGCAGCACCAGGAGAAACAGAATGAACGCGTAAGACAGTGGGAGTGAGCGACCTCAACAGAGTTCTCTCGGGACATCGGTGGATTTATTTGTGGGCAGAATAATCTGCCAATGCAGACAGGAGCCCAGTACAAAAGGGCAGCCTGCAGCACTGGGAGAAACACAACGAGTGAGTGAGAGTGGGTGAGTGAGCGAGCTCAACGTAGCTCTATCGTGACTGCTGTGGATTTCTTTGTTGGCAGAAAAAGGCAGCAACGCAGGCAGGAGCCCAGTACAAAAGGCCAGCCTGCAGCGCTGGCAGACACGGATCCCGCAAGTGACAGAGGGGGAGTGAACAAACTCAATGAACCTGTGTCGGGACTACTACAGATTTCTTTGTTAGCAGAAAAAGCCACTAACAGAGGCAGGATCTCAGTACAAAAAGCCATCCTGCAGCGCCAGAAGAAAGAGAATGAGTGAGTCAGAGAAGGGCAGTGACCCACCTCAACGGAGCTCTGTCAGGACAGTTGCAGATTTCTTTGTGGACAGAAGAAGGTGCCAACCCAGGCAGGAGTCCAGTACAAAACAGCAGCCTGCAGCACCAGGAGAAACACAGCGAGTGACTGACAGAGGGCCACTGAGCAAGCTCAACGGACCAATGCAATCAACATTTGGCATTGACAAATGCTTGTTTCTGTTGGTTTACACCTTGCATTCTGGATCTGACATTTTGATCTGGGCTGCATCCTGCACCTGCGCTGAGGGGTGGATTAAAATTCAATGTCTGGTTCAGTGTGTACTACAGCACATTATTACTGGGTGCACGTAGAGCTTTTTTCAAAAATACTTTACCCGTTGTGTAAATCATGTGTATCACTGTCTCTGAAAACTATAAAATGTTCTCATTCAAAGCACAGGTTAAAGCAGCAGTATTTGACAGCTGGCAACAAATGCCATCATAAAGTTTAGCAAACATGACATCATTAGATTCATCACTGTATTTTTTTAATTCCCTCAGATAATTTATAAATGGCTTTTATAACTAGCTATCTTATAATTAATGAATCAAGTTATTTAGGATGATCAGACCTTACAATTTCAAAATATCTCTTCTGTTGAGGTTACCTTTCAAATGTAGGGCCCATGGCAATGTAAATCCAGCCCTACACACACACACACACACACACACACACACACACACTGTAAGGCAAAATAGATAGATAGATAGATAGATAGATAGATAGATAGATAGATAGATAGATAGATAGATAGATAGATAGATAGATAGATACATAAATAAAAAAAATGCATGACTAGAAAGTGGGTGGTCCTCCTCTCCATCTGATTGATATCTCTGCTAGCAAGGGTTAGGAGTGGATGCTGAAATTACAAGGGAAGGGTGATGTGGACAATCACATAGCAATCTTGCAGTTATTGGCCCCTATGCACGAATGGGGGGAAATTACATGCCAGAGGTATGTATTCCTGCCCGCGTAGCTCTGCACCCTTGGACGGTGCACACAGGCTGGTATTCACAAATAGCCGCCACCTGTCCATGGCTCAGCCCCTCTTGGCATGCAGGACTCTGCAGGACAGCCAGGAGAAGACTTGCGGATCCAGGTGGGCATCCAATTGTATGCCCATCCAGGGTCCCACAGTGGATCACTTGCATGGGGAGGAGCAGGTCCAGGTGTGTGAATATCCCCGCAGGCACCCAGACCCATGTGGCCGCATACATCACAGTCCCCTGAACTGAGCATCATGGGCACCATGGCTCCTGGCATAGATCCACCCCCAACACACAGCTGGCCGATCCCCAAATGACCAGGGGTCTCCCCTGCCACAACACAGTACTGCCCCATTCCTGAGCCTGCCAATCACCCACACCCCACCACAACCCTGGTCAGCCCCAACCCCGGTGCTGCAGTGCCAGCCCCCCTGCCCCGACACATGTCAGACCCCAGCCCAGGTGCAGTACAATAACCCCCCGCACCTCCCCTTCACAGTCTGTGACAATGCTCCCACTCCCAAAGCAAGGCGGCTGTGCCTTGGTCAGTGCCCAGTACTGCACACCCACCCACCCCTCTGGCTCGGTCCCAAATGCCCCACCCCATAATTGGTGGTCAGTAGTCTCCCACCCCCACGGCACCGCCCCCAAACCTGCCTGTCAGTGCCCCAGAGGGCCAATGGCACAGCCCTCCACACACTTCCTTGGCTGCCAACCATCCAAATTATGCTGAAAGTGCACCCTTATAAATAGGCAGTGTACTCCCAGCTGCAGTCAGATGGCTGGCGGCCAAGGCAGTGTGAGGAGGGCTGTGCTGCTGGCTGTTCCTGGTTGCAGCACTGACAGGAAGGTACGGGGTCAAGGGGTTGGTAGTTGTCAGTGCCACGGGTTGACCACTGACCACCAATGTGGGGGTTGGGATACTGAGGGTGGATCTTGGGATGTTTTGGATGGGGCACCCATGTGTGCCAGGGGGGCATGTCCATCACTGGGATGGGGCAGCTCTGTGTGTTGGGGGAAGGGCATACCCTGCAGGGGGACTGAGCTGACACTTGTAGGGGGGGTGGGGTGCAGGTGGTGCTACTGCTGGGGAATGGGAATACATCCATCGGATGGTAGGGGGCCTGTATCCTGCCAAAGGGGGACCTGGCAGTCACATGTCGGGGAGGTGGGGGTTTTGGGCTGTGCATTGGACTGCCCACCTTGTGATGGGGCAGGGTGTGTCTCCTGCCATGGAGGTGCTGGCATCTGGTCTGGGCAGGTGGTGGGTCATGTCAGGGGTGTCCCTCACTCCCACTGGGGCATGTGCAGGTTTCCACTGTGTGTGGGGCTGGGCATGTAGGGTGCTAACAGCAGGATCTCTTCAGGTGTAAATGGTGCCCTCCTAACCCCCCCCCCAGTGCACAGCAGTACACGCCATAGTGCATGCTATGTAGTGTCGGCATGGCCCCCACCCACCACCAGCACATTGCTGTCCACGCGGTCAGGGGATCAGGTGTGTAGGGGCTGCATTCCCCATCTTGTGCATTCTGTGTGAGGGTGCAATGGGTGTGGAGTGGCTATACACCATGGATACGCAGCGCGTAGGCACTCCATGCCTTTGTGCATAGGCCCCAATGTGATTACTGAAAATATTTTGGTTCTTGTTTCACATTAGAAGATAAGCAAATACATTCACTGCCCCTTGAAATATAATAGATTTAATACAAGATGAGAAACTGCTAAGTGATTATTTTTTTATCACAGTTACATGACATCTGATGTACAAACAAAGTCCAAGCTCAATACAACTGGGATGTTGCAGGGATGGGGGGGGGGGCTGGATATTTTGACTCCAAATTTTCAACATTGCCCTTTCTTTCCCCACCTCATGAACATGACACATGGCATTTTTGAAACCCCAGCCAAAACAACTTGTCACACTAGTGCCCCAAAATGATGTTGTGCCCACAGTTTCATAAATAACATCTGTCATTTTCATGAGGTGGTGACTTAAAAAAAAACTATGTTGCAAATTTAGCCTCAAAATTAAAAAAAAAATACATGGTTATGAACAAATGTTGACATTGTTTAATATTTGCTCATAATGTTGTAATATCTTTACTTTTGAAACTACATTTTCAACGTAGTCATGTTTTGCACCCCCATCAAATGAACATGGCTAGAATATTTTTCAAATCCCCAACTAAAACCTGTTTTCTGGGTCCCTCTGTACAATAATGTTTTGGGTTGCATGCATTTGATAAATGACACTTGACATCTCATATGCTGCCATAATAACAACTACTATTTTGAAAATTCAAGGTCAGAATTTAAGGTAACATTATGTGTGAACCTCTTCATTTCCCAATCACGACAATTTCAACGATTATAACTTGTGTTATTGATTTGTTAATTTTACGCTCTGCACTATCTATGGCCAACAACTACACAGAAAATATGAGCACTCAGACAATCAGCACTGACAAATTCATGCTTAGCATGTTCTAAATCAGTTAAAGGTCTACCCTGCAGGAGTAGAGATGTGCCTAAGTTTAATTTTGCAGGCGAAGTTCTCGTGAAATCAGCAATTTTGCCACGTGAAATATTTAGCGGAACTCGAGCATTCCCTAAAATATTTCCCGAGTCAGAAATTGTGAAATTCCACCTGTGAAACGTGAATTTTGCCTGCAAAGTGCAGAATTTCTCCCAAAACTGGTGGAATTTCACCCACGAGTGGTGAAATTCCACTGTTTGTGGGTGAAATTCTGCCATTCACAGGTGAAATTTCGCACTTCGTGGTTGCAATTCTGCATTTGGTGGCCAGAATTTAGCATTTCGCATCTGCGAAAAATTTCATGAAAGGCATGAAATTGGCAACATTTTTTGTAGAGCAGAGTTTGCCAACTTTGCCCATCATTACACAGGAGGGGGAACAGGACTGTCTGCAAGCACGAGTCAGTCAATTCTATTTCCTGAAATATTTTAAACAGCAATTGTTTGGGTTTGGAAGCACTACTCCACATGTTCAATAAAAAAAAATCCTGCTCCCCTCTCGCACCACTGATTCAGTGTTAGCAAGTCCCCCCTTTTGAGTCCATTCTTGTCTTTAAAATGCAATTCCCAGACCAATATCAGTTATCTCCAATGTGTCAGGCATCTGGCAAGGTATATGAAAGGCTTTGTTTTCTGGAGCATTCTTAATTTAATAGATAATGTATTTCTCCTCTAGCTAAGCAATGCAAATATGTCACCTAAAAATATAACAGCTATATAAACTTTAGAAACAGTCCCATTCAGCAGGATCAGTGGTATGGTCAGCTGAGACACCATGTGCCTTACCTGCTGTGATGATGGCAACCCGGGTTCAAGAATGAACCCTGATCATCGGGGGTTTGCTGGGAGAGGAGGACTGAACATCCCACTGAATGCTGTCCTCCTCTTGGGAGGGAGGTGGGTCTGTTCTGCCATGCAAGTGCCACCTTCTCTAGGAAACATGATGGTAGTGCAGGCTGGAACACAAGCATTGCTTGGGAGAGATACCGATATACTGGGGCAGACACTGATGCCTTGTTCATTCCAGTTCCAACTGGTGTCTTCATCGGGTTGGATGGAAAATGGAAATGTCTAAACCATGGCAGAATTATGGCTGCCACCCTACATGCAGACCTCTCACCAACTGACCTAGGCAGCCTCCTGGTGCCAAGCAGAGCCAAAATATATGGTGGGGACATGGTCCACCCCTGCCATCCTCCACTGTGGGGTGGGGATACTATGGGCAACTGCTGGGATGCAAGTAAGTCCTGGCAGAAGGCAGGGTTATGGGGTTGGTGTAGAAGCAATGAATCCAAGTGGGGCCTGTGGGCAGGTTGTTGCTTCAGAACATAAAAAGTAAGTAAAAAAGAAATAAATAAAATAACAGTCCCATTCCATGCCACCACAGAGTTGCCCACCAAGCTATCACCATTAGTACATATTTCTAGTTTTACAATGAATTAAGACAGCAGCTCCAACATGCTGTCTACCAAACAGAGCCCCAGACTGAGACACCCTAACTGGGCTTTTCATGAATGTATAAATGGGACCTCGAGCCATCAAACGACCATTGTCTTGCCATATTCAGTGTCCCTTCCCTCAAATAAATGAGGAGGTAGGCTGCAGGTGAAACTCATACAGCTCATAGCAGAGACTGTATACTGCAGAAAGAGGATGCATTAAACCCCAATCATTCATTCTGTGCTCCAAGTGATGATGACCATTACTACCACCAGAAACCAGATCGATAAAATCTGAACTGGCCAGACTGGGCACAAGTTGCATGAATATTGCTGGTCTGTCCACTATGACTTTATAGATTAGTCTGACATTTTCCTACCTTATCCAGTCTAGTTCTTGTGATCTGGTTTTTAACCTTGCCCAGGACTGCACGACAAGTGGAACACTGGACCAGAACAGATCACAACATATTGCTAAAATTGTGATTTTAGTCATTTTTACTAATTTAAAAAGTATTTGTTCAAATTAAACCAAATGTGGCATGCTGACTATCCCGTGGTCCATGCAGATGGGTGCCAAGTTTCTGATGTCTGTCTTTAAAGGTGATTGAGTTATAAGCCTCAAGACATTTGGAAATCTTAAATTACATTTCACAGTTACGTAAACTGTAGAATTTTAAGCCCCAGTAACTTTAAGATTAGACAAAAGAATATCACCAATTTTTTTAGATTTATTAACCTTAAATATTAGGCTTTGAGGCTGCCCCAATGGTCCAGCAGCAGAGTGTCATGCTGCCATGGTGAGGAACCACGTTCAGAAGTGAGCCCCAGGAAGTCACGTCGGGAAGCAGGACATGACTGAGACAGCTGCCACTTGTCAGTGCATCTCAGTTGTGGAGGGTTGATAACTGGTTCCAGCAATACTGTGACCCCTTTGGCTGGGCCAGGGAGCTTGCTTCTCCTACAGAGGAAGCTGTGGCTGTGCGAGGCTGACAGAGGCATCACTCCTACTAGGGGAGATGCGAAGGAAAAAATGTTGGAGGAAAAACCTGGTAGCCAACAGAGTGATGGCTGGATTCAGCCTGATAAGTGTATATCCCTGTGAACAGGGTATACCTCTGAGGGACAAGCTGACAGCTGGGAGAAAAACCAATATGGAAAGAAAACAAGGTGTTTGCATCAACTCTCAAATCTCTTGCTCAAAGACTGGCCAAGTTATAAACAGCCAAAGATTCCAAAATAACATCAATAATTAAGTTGAATTTCATGAGCTTTATGAAATAGCGGACTGATGTGATATTGTCAAAGCCATGTCCATATATCTTGCTCAGTCAAACACTGGAGTTGCCATTGTAGAAGAAGGTAAATACTAGGTAAAGTACCATTAAGGTAGCATTCACAGGATGTTCTATAGTAAAAGTGTAGTGGTGCCAAAGGTCAGGTCACTATCTTGAGTGATGAACTATGAAGAATAGCCATGGACTTCAATATGCACTTGCCTGAATTCTTGCAATATGCCGGATAACCTCTAGAGCTCACTGACAATTACTTGTGGAAGCACTTGCACATTCAGCATTGTTTCTGTACAATGCCACCTGCTGACTCTTTAACAACCATCTAGATAACAATCTTATGTTTTTACTATTTAAAACAGTGGCACCAAGTGATGCCATGCCTTACAATAGTTGCGACTTAGACCATTGTGGCAGAAGTATCTAAATATTTTTAGTCCTGATGGAGCATGATGCTGGACATTACTGTCACAGGATTGTTGGAGGGGTATTGGAGAGTCATGATGCTAGTGCAGGTATGACAAACAGATTTTGTTTAGTTGCCATATTGGTCCTTTTAAGAACAGATCCAGAAGCAAATGGTTTGATACCTTTTACTGGACCAACTTAGATGTTACAAAAAGAACAAAGTGCCTAAGCTAACAATTACTTCAGTATAAGGAAAGGACCACTACCAACAGAATACCCTTAGTAGTCATGTATCACCCTGACCTTGATCTTCTATGTAAGATTATTGAGGACCTGCACCCAATATTTGTAAGGATGAGACCCAGACTTGTATTTTTCAAGAACTACCACCACTATCTTACCACCTAATTTAGCCATCCTGATTATTAGGAGTAAACTTGGACCAGAACAGAATACCATGACACTAAATGGTACACAACACTGTAATCAACTCAGATGTAAGACTTGTGCACTCATTTCCACTTCGAATTGTGTGATTACATCACAAAACTGACAATTCAGGATATAGGGGAATTATACATGTACATCAGAGAATGTTGTTTATTTCATTCAGTGTAAGAAATGTCCTCACACAGGATATGTAGGAGAGACAAAGCAAGTACTCTGCACTAGAATGAATGCACACAGACATACTATTAATTTGAAGATGGCTGAAATGGGGGTGGGGAGGGGGGCTTATGTGACTTCCTTTGAAGGTGGATGTACTTTTGTTCATATATGTATTTGTTTTCTTATGTCTTGATGGTTGCCCCTTGGTTGGGTGTAATTCATGATATATAATAAAATTTCTTAAAATTAAAAAAAAAGATGACTGAAAAACCAGTGTGGTGACACTTCTTTCAGAATAACCACTTAATCTCAGATATGTCAGTAATGGTCTTAAAAGGGCATTTCAAAAGTACCCAACAGAGACGGGCTTCTGAGATCAGGCTTATTTTACTTCTCAATATGGTGGAAGATGGCATGAACATAGTTTTGGGGTTTATGTCACATTATTCTGCTTAAACTTCCATAGACTTTTACTTCAAAGGATGGACATATAATAGGACTTCAGCGTGTCTTTATTTTTTATTCTTTTGTTTTAATATATATAGAGTCCATTTTAACTGGTTATCAACATGTTGGTTTCTCAGCAAAGAACTATGCCTGTGTGTGGGTGGGATGGGGGGTACAGTGTTCTTCTATGAGGGGGGAGGTTATGTATGTGAGGAGAGTATGATGGGGGGGTTTGTGTTTATATTGAGATAGACTTATATATTCAGGTACATGACATAATGATGTTGCAGTGTGTTAGGACTCTTGGGGCCAGATATTCAAAACTTTATCCTGGGGCTAAATTAGCACTGCCCAGCTTGCTAAACTAGCCTTGAACCAATAGCCCACTATATTCAAAAGGGATAGCCCCGGTGATAAACCTGCTGAACATAGCAGGCTAAGGAAGCCAGGCAAACAGGGCTTGGAGTGCGGTGCAGTGCAAAAATAGCCCAGGAATAAGACAGCCCTGAATATAGCAACCGGGAAGTGCAAACCACAACAGCATCCCAGTTCACAGAGCTGTGAAGGAAGATAGAGGTGAACTATGTGGCCAATGTGTGTGCTAGCAAAGGAGTGGAGTCAGTAAAGCTGCAGGCAGCAGCGCTTGTGAAATTACATTGTGCAGAAATGTACAATGTTTCTGAAATGTTTGCATGGTGCAAACACATTTGTGCAGGTGAACCGCTGAGCTAAGCCATTTGCCGGCACAGTCACGTTTGCCCAGGGCAAAACTTTGCTATATTCAAAAGTGACATGCAGATGAGCCTACTTAGGTAGTGTGTGGGCAAACATCCAAATGAGCATCTCATTATGACCTGATTTGCATGCAGTTTGCCCAGTGCTATTGCAGGGTCCCACAGCTCCACTTGTAGGTCAGTCTGGAAGTACAGGGGCTGGCTGGGTCTTCTCACAGCTCCACCTGTAGGTCAGTCTAGAAGTACAGGGGCTGGCTGGGTCTGCCCACAGCTCCACCTGTAGGTCAGTCTGGCAGTGCATGGTGGTAGCTGCAGGCTACATTTGTACAGTACAGCATAGAATATTGTGCCCCAGGGGAGTACACAGCATAGGCAAAGGCAATGGTGCTGCATACAGTTGTCAAACTGTAGTTCATGCTACAGTGCACAGCAGACACTACAGTAGCAAGGGATCCAGTAGTGTGAGGGACTCAGCAATGCCTATGGTGTGTAGGGCAGTGATGACCACTGACTGTACACATTGATAGGCCTAACTTGCAGGTGTTTACTGACAATGGACATTACTGTTATGCTGTTGTGTCACCCACAGATGCTGCACCACTGGCATGGGATGCTCTCAGTGACATATACATGGCTGGCTGTGTGTGCTGTGGTGTCTGTACAGAACTGTGGTATGTGTCTTGGGAGGGCACATACCATAAGACAGGCACACTGGTGTTGGGGTATTTCCAACACTGGCCCATGTGAACTGCGTGGCTTGTCCCAGCCTTGTGGCCGCACCCAGTCTGTGTTGCAGCCTGGCCACTTGTACACCCTCCCCTCAACACCCTTCATGCCCATAGTGTTGCATGTGTGTGCTGGCATCCGTTTGTGTCCACCGAAGGGTGGTCTGCAGGTGTGTACTGTACAGCTGCATTGCTATGGTGTCCACTGGGAGCCGGGTCACGACTTACTGCCTGGCATGTCTGGGACTGGTGGGCAGATGATGGCATCGTAGGGATGCCATCAATGGCAGCATGTTTCCTCTCTGTCTGGCTTATTTCTCTGTGTCATACTTAGTGGTTAGGGTCATGCAAAGCTGAGCAAAAGTCACTCAAAGTCACGAAGAGCCACAAAGTTGAGCAAAGCTGGTTTGCCCAGAGTTAAGACTACCTTTTCCTGGGCAGTAATTTGCACCACGCAAAGTGTTGCACTAAATTGCACAAATACACTTTGTGTAGTGCTATTCGCTGAATATAGCATTGCGCCTGTATTCATGTACACTCCCCCTCAGTTTGCCCCTTGCATACATTATAATTTTGCCTAGTGCTAATGCAGTTTGCATGTGCTATTTGACCTTTTGAATATAGCGGACCCATGCTAACCCGGTGCTAACCCTGTGAAAACGGTTTGCACCCAGTGCAAAGTTTGAAAATCTAGCTCATGGCTCACACACACACATATTGAATATTTACTTTCTTCTAACTAGTTTTTCCCCGGGGGGGGGATTCCATTGGGTTTTTATTCAGATTCCTTAGATTGTTGCTTTACATATAGCAGTTTGATTATATACTGTCACTTTTTTGAACTCTGAACATATTAGGATGCATAATCTCACTCACTTGGGGTCCTTGACAGGTTTAATTCCATTGGGTAAATATTGTAGTGATTTGTGTAAATTATGGTGTTTTAGGATTCTTGGCTCATATTCATAGTGAATATTTATTTCCTTCTAACTAATTATCTTCCCTGGGGGAAGGGGGAATGATTTATTTCCATTGTATTTTTATTCAGATTCCTAAGACTGCTACTGTACATATAGTAGTTTGATTATATACTGTCACATTTTTGAACTCTGTACATATTGGGATGCATGATTCCATTTACTTGGGGTCTCTGACAGGTTGAATTCCATTGGGTTATATTATAGTGATTGGTACATATTGAACCCTTAACATATTAGGATGCATGGTCTCATTTTCATAGGAGTCCTTGACGGGTTTGTTTTTTAATCTGGCTCTTATACTGACAATTGATATTATCTCATATAATATCACGTTACAGAACTGAAGATCTTAAGGTTTATGGAATATAATAACTAGTTAAGTGTATATTTGGGAAAATGTCTCCAGATAGGTTGTAGACTGTATAAATATGTGAAACAGTTGCTCACACTAGGGAAACTCTACTTTAACCTCTCTTTATGCCATATATAGAAAATTTCAGTTATGTATTTTTTTTGCTTGTTTTAGCATACATTGATATCACATTTTAACATGTAATTAATTTAGTATTGAATCTAAAGTTCTTGTTTTTCATTAGACTGTACACACAAAGCACACTGAAACATTCTTAATTTATGTTAGTGGAGCTTTCTGCTTGAAGAGTCCTTATCTCATTTCGGTGACATTTGACCTTTAAAGGTTCCTTAGTTCAAAACAAACTGGTGAAATGTGATTCTTCTGATTTAAACTGCTGTTATGCTGTTATGATGTTATGCTGTTATGGTTTAAAAGAGTATTTTAAACCAATGAGAATTCTTTCTGTGTATTTTATGTATGATCTTGGTGTTAATAGTATGGTATTTTCTAAATAACTGTCATAAGCTTCCAAAGAAGTACTTGGTTGGTCCAAAAGCTTAGGTACTTTGTTCTTTTTGTAACATCTAAATTGGTCCAATAAAAGGTATCAAAACATTTGCTTCTGGATCGAGTGCATGTATGGTGATTCTGTGTCAATAAGTACTTTATGGAGGTTAAATTCCGCAAGGGAAATTCATGTGGAATTACCCATTGTGTGTTCTTGAATTTTTGAGCAAATGTTGCAAATTATACATTTCTAAAGTATTCAAAATAAATTTTAACTGACTAAACCACATTTCTCAAGCTTAATTAGATTCCAGGACATATTTACTTTGGTATACATTCCAAATCTTCAGTGTATTCCTGTAATAGCAGTGGCACTAAAAACACCCAAATATTTTGGAAATGTGTCCACAGTTAAAAAAATAAAACTGTGAAATGTTTAATTCCTTCAACTGACAATTTGCACAACCAGTTACCTCTCTATTTAGTAGTTTCTATGACTCTTCCAAGAAAGTATGCATATAAGTATTCAGTTATCCATCTCCAAATTTGGTGAAGTTGTAAGCATGGAAATATGTTCAGATATGTTCACATGCTTTAATAAATTGCCAGAATTTGAGACCCTAGAACTTCCCCATTTGTGATCCAAATGTCATGAAAGTTGAAATTCTTTTAGGGTGTCTTCTAAACATTGGGCTCTATGCACTATGCCAACAGGATCCCACAGACCACATGCAGCATTCACCAAGGGGGCGCAGGGCAGGTGTGCACCTGATCCCCCAGCCATGTAAACAGCAATGTGCCGGTGGTGTGCCCACATTCCACACCATTCACAACAGTGTGGAGTTCTGGGTACTTGAGGGGGCTCACCTTATGCTGGGTAACACCCTGCCATAAGGTATATGCATCCCCCAGGATGCTGCCACCAAGCTATGTCAGGAAAGATGAGGCACAGCAGGACCTCTCAACATGCCGCCCCAGCCCACGGGAACCACACAGAGGGCTGGGAGTGGCCGATCTGGCACCTGCCACCCCATGCCACTGGTGCACAGCACACCATCTGCCACCATCCATGCCCCATGTGTGCAAGGGATCCACTTCTGGACCAGGTCTGGACATCCCATTGGATGCATGCCCAGTCTACAGAACAGTCCTCCATGCACCTGCATGCTGGGGGGGCTGGGCCATGGACAAGTGGGCAGCATTAGTGAATGCCAGTATGGGCACACCTGTCTGTAGTTGCATAGCTATGCAGTAGGGTTACTTGCCTCTGGCACGTACCCTCCACACAATAGTGCATAGAGCCCAATATGCATGCCAAATTGCAGATTTCCAGCTATGATATTGACAAGGTTTTAACCATTAAAGAAATTTGGAACATTTTGCAAACTTTTCACAGAATTTTGTGTAATTTTGTAAGAGTTCTGCAAAATCAGAATTTGCTAATTTCATTCAGCTCTGAACAATGATGCAATTATTTAATAACCTGTTAATAGGATGAGTAATTAATTGGCTTGCTACCTGTAGCTGAAAACAGTTATATGGATACGTATTAATGGTAAGGAATGTACAATTTACAAATATGTATATTGGGAAAGTATCTGATATAGTGAGTGAGAGTGTCACTCAGAGGCCAGCTCTGGGATAATAAATTAGATTCTTTCTATGTCTACAATGTTAGCCAGAGATAATACTCACAAGCAGTCGTAAATACAGTATAATTTATTATACTCACACCAAGCATGTGTCAGAGAAAATCATAAATCACAGGGTAATCACCAGTCACAGAAGAATGTACAGTTCTGTAGGAGGCAGAACTGGCAAATCCTGTGCTATGTAGTGAGATAACATCTAGATAGCAGATATAAAGAACCTTATGTATTGGCTCTATATTATAAACAATGTTACACAATACATTCTCTATTGGATAATTACTTGGGAGTCAGAATAACTAATGAGTATAACATAAGACAAGAAATAATGTTTCTGTTTGCATAAACCTTAGACAAAGAGAATGCTGACTCTTCCAATCTACATGTGGTATTACTTTTAGATGAGAGACTAAACAAGGAGTCTCTCTGTCTGTCAGCAGAGACAAAAAGAAGTGCTAACAGGGGTCTATTACACATGGCATATGTGCCTGAGTGTAGAACACACACTACATATAATTGTATGAGAATATAAGTACACAATAATCACTGATGATCCCTCAGAGTCATCTTATCAGTGATTAGGTAAATTAAATATGGAATATATATGAAAGACAAACATAATCTAGATAAATGTATTATAGTGAGGCATAATGAATCATGCATGATAAACATTAGCATATATTAGCAGCAAGCACATTCCTAGCACCCATGCTCATGTGATGAGTGCCCAAATCTACAATGTTAGTGCAAAATAGCAGTATAATAGACCAGAGATATAGTGTAAGGCATAAGTGGGGCAGTAGGGAGCATAGCCCAGGTGCAACAGATCCCCCTTTGTTGCCCTAATTGCAAAAGTGGCAACACAACAAAAAGACGATGGTTAGGCACCATTTGTCTACAGGCCCGAGGCACGAGCCTGGTGGAGGAATTTTAACTGGTCACGATGGTGTTTCAGGGTTTTCCTTAAACAACAAAATGTAAAAATAAGTGCCAATATTAGCAGAAATTTAATTACCACAAATATTTGAAAAGTAAACTTCATAATCGGGTTTTCCAATATCATAGCAATGTCATCACTGATCAGATCATCAAGTGCTTCCTGAGCCTTGGTAACATTGTTACTGATATAAATCAGGTGGATATCTGTTCTATTGAGAAGAGATTGGAGAGACGAACTTAAGTTGCCAATATGAACATTAAAAATAGATAAAAATTGAGACACAGCATCCAGATAGTCAGGACTAGATTCAATGGTATCTGGTTCCAGATGGGAACAGGTATAATTAAGGTATGACCTATAACAACACGCTGTTTAGGGAAAAAACAGAAGTTAGAAAAGTCCATTTTGCATAACATCTGTCCATGCCAATAGAATTTGTAATTGGTCACCACACATTATTCTCCAGCAGCAGAATATACCACTTTAGACAATGGCATTTTCCATTTGGTAGTTGAACAAGATAGGATATATCATTGTCCATAAACCATAAAGCATCGACAGGTCCAGGTGTAAATCCACGGTTTCTTCCAGTGTTAGATGGAGTTTCATAATTCAAGTTAGAGCCATTAAGATTCTTCAAAGATGGATCCAAAGAGGAGGCCCAGTCCCAATTATTGGGCCAATATCCACAAATCGGCATGACTAGTTTGAAGATGTCACATCTGCATAAAAGATGATAGCCTTTTCCAGTACAGTAATCAATATTTGGAGCCAACCAGGAGTTCAGACGCATATGGTAAACCAACAAAGGAGGTAGTTCCAACCTTTCACGATAAATGTTTCCATCAAGATGACCAACAGAATGGACAGTTGCCAGACGATCAAACTGCGGCAATGACACTGTAAGAGTCACAAACATAGTGTTCTTGATTGTTCAGGAGTAAGTTTCAAAACATGGAGCAATACTGGTGTGTGTGGTGACATACTCAAGGTTCCTTGCTGTTGACAAGGGAATAGTATTAGTTTCTGATAAACATTTGTTAACACATGCAGTAGAAGTGTATTTGGGGCAGTACCATTGAACCATATGTCTGTCATGTATGAGATCAGGAATACGTCCTAATTCCAGATCCCAGAAGAGATTACCAATGGCCGTAAGAACATAAGAGCCATAGGCGGAGCAAAGGACTTCCCTGGATATGTGATGCTTGTCTGCTTCCTGATTGTTAGCCGAGATTAATTCATTAATCCTGTCCTTTGTCAAGTCAAATCCCCTTGCAATATCCTTCATGTTATAGACTATAAATCGCTCTTCTTGAGCGAGGCCATCCACATCATGTAACAGGGGCAGTATGATATTCTATTTCATACTATCATGAATCTTGGTCATTTGTGCTTGAATACTGGTTATATCAGCCCTATTCCAAATTGACATACCAGAACCAAATAGGCCAGAAGCCATACAGTACCTGTTTCTGCTATAAAACGCTTAGTGCATTTGGGTATCTTACTTTTGTTAGCAGTACTACTAGGTTTAGGGTTTGAAAATCCTCTATGTGAGGTACTGTCAGCTCCAGTATAGGGGTCATTATTGCTTACCTGGTATGCTGCCAAGGTATCCAATAACATAATTTGAAACAAATGTGAAAAGTTAGTTGTTGAACATAGGCCAAATTCTTCTAAATTCCAATGGGTAAGATTCAAAACCACTGGGATGTGCATGAACTGCACATTATTAATAAGGGCATCTGGCTGGGAAGTGACAACTAGGCCACTGGGTGGGCCAGGGTTCAGTTTTGGGCACTCATTATCAAGTGTATCAAATTCTGGGGCATCATAGGGTAAAACCTTAAGGACAATGGCCTTTGTTGCCAGAGAATTTTGAATACAGTGTTCATATTGATCAGCAATAACTAAACAAGAGTCTGGATCAACCTTAGCAGTCATGTTGTATACTCCAGAATCTGTGGGGTGTACCTTTTGTATAGATAAGGTACCAGCAGGGTAAATTTTGACATTGGGTCAGCCTTGGAAAGTATCTTTGTAAAGGCTGCTGACTTGGATTAGATCTTCATTATGAACTGCATACCATGCAATTTCAAGATTTGATTGATCCAAAGTGATGATCATAACATGCAGTAGGGCCTCACTATCCTCTTGGACAATGACCATGTCTTCTAGGACTTCAATATACACACCACTGGATGCTTCAGATCCCATGGGTTTGCGAGGTATTCTGCCTCAGCAAGCTGTTCAGGTTTAGGGGTCACTGTTTTTTTATTTGCATTATGGTATACAATTTGGGCTTGTAAGAAGACCAATATTTCTAAAAAGAAAAGTGTGCAAAAAGCAGGCATCTTTCTTAGGAACCTAAAAGGAAAAGAAAAAAGAAAACAGTTCAGTACTATTCAGCCCATTGTGGTATGGAAAAGTAATTTAATCTCCTTTAAATAGTTTCATTTGATTGGCATGTAGCCATTTATCAATGACTTTCTTATTGTGAGGCAGTCTAACTTGGTAGACTGCTGGACTAAGTTTGTTTACAATTGGATAGGGCCCCTCCCATTTGTTTACTAATGGGTGTGTAGGTCATGTAAATCTGAGTACCATTACCAACTTGCCAGTCTACAGGGTGTACAGTTTTGTAAAATTGGATTTTGACCTGCAGCTGGGCCTTGCCTAGGTGTTGTGCAGCAAACAAGTGTACTTTTTGGATATCTTGTTTGAGCTGTTTGACATACTTGTCCACTGACACCCTATCAGCAGTGGGGGCACCAAGGTCCAGAAGCAAGTGTTCTGGGAGTCTTATGGACCATCCGGTCATGACTTCAAATGGGGTACACTGTGTACTTGCAGAGGGTGTCCTTCTTATTGCCATAAGGAGCAATGGCAATAATGAATCCCATTATTTGGGGTTTTCCTGAACAAATTTGGATAACATAACTGATCTGTCTGTTAGCCTGTTCCACCTGTCCTGATGACTGTGGGTGGTAAGGGATATGAAACTTTTGTTTTACCCCTAACAAATCCAGAGTCTCCTGCATTTCTTCAGCTATAATGTTGGCTCCCTGATCAGAATTTACCTTTATGGGTAGACCTCACCTGGTAAACAGCTGGTTTATCAGAACCTTTGCAGTTGCTTTGGCTGTGTTGTTCTTTGTTGGAAAAGCCTCAACCCATTTGGAAAATAGGTCAGTGATCACTAGGGCAAACTTACTGTTGTTCTTAGTCATTGGCATAGGGCCAATGTAGTCAATCTGGATATTGTTCCAGGGGACTGAGTGCCTCTGGGTTGCAATTTAGCATTCTTTCTAGCTGGTACAGGATTGTTCTGTGCACAGATCAAACAGTTATTGATGTAATGTTCCACGTCATTTCTCATGTGTGGCCACCAGACAGAAGCCTTCAGTCTGTCTAGGGTTTTATCGACTTCATGGTGTCCACCAGTTGGAGTATCGTGTACTTGGTAGATAAAATCTACCATCAGGTGTTCAGGAACTGTCCATAACTTTTCAGGAATTTTATGGCAGTGACACCAAATAAGTAGGCCATCACTGGATAGGTGAAGGTCATTTTCCACTTTCTTGTAGGTACTTACTTCTGGAAGTTTTTCCTCAGTTCCTTTATCAAGGAACCTAAATACTGCTCTCAAGTGAGGGTCTTTCTTTTGTGTGGATGCTAGATCCATGGGCTCAAAAGAAGTTGTGCCTTTGTTAATGTCAACAACGCATAGTGTAGCTGGGACAAAGGGAGTTTTCGTTTCCCATATGACTTTTCCTTGAGAACCATCTTTTGCCAGTGAATCGGCATGGTTGTTATAAGGAGCATAAGATTCATGTTTACAATGCACTTCAACCTTATGTATGTATAATTTGCATTTAAACTGTTTGGTTAGTGTTGTGATGTACACAAACAAGTATATGTATTTCACAGGGGTACCATCAGAGGACTGGAAGTTTGTTCTCTCCCAAAAGGGCAAAAATTCAGTCAGGAAGGAACAGACCCATTCAGAGTCTATAAAGAAAACAGTATCTGCAGTGCCTTGTTTCAGCACTTCCAGAGAATGTGCTACAGCAGCTAGTTCAGCATACTGTGCAGAAATGATGGTACACCTCTTAGCTATGCACACTCTGTCATCATTAGGATGTACAATAAGAATTCCAAACCCTGCTATCCGACCTTCCTTGGTGTTTGTGGCTGAGCCATCAGTAAAGACATAACACCCCGTGACATCATTTAACACTTCCTGAGGTGCTGGCAGGAAGGGCCCTGGGTCAGGTAGGTCAGCGGGTTGGAATACACAATCATGTGCATCAGCTGTAAAGTAGGCCATGGGCCCGTATGGATGGAGTTTTAGCAGGAAGGACAGTGATGTCATGATCCTGTAAAAGTAGAGACCAAAGTGTAAGTCTTGCATTTGAAACAGATCCATGTTTTACTCCATCTGACAGTAGGAAATTTGTTGGCATATGATCAGAATATAACACAATAGGGGCATATCCAATGATATACATAAAGTGTCTCACCACCCAATATGTAGCCAAAAGATTCCTTTCACAAGGGTTGCATTTTAGCTCTACTGGGGAAAGCATCTGAGATGCATAGGCAATGGGCCTAATATGTCCACTGAATTTTTGTGCTAAAACTGCTGAAATTGCTGTAGCTGATGTAGCAGTTTCCAGATGGTACCCTAAAGCTGGGTTAGGTTTAATCAATGCTGGGGCTTTTTCCAGTGATTCTTTCAAACTGGTTACAGCTTTGGTATGTAATGAACCCTATGTCCAAGGTACATCCTTATTCAGTAACATACAGAGGTGCGGCCTTTTGTGCAAAGTCAGAAATAAAGCCTCTGGAGTAGTTCACCATACCAGAAAACAGCTCAGTGCCCTTACACTGGTTGGCAGGGTTAAATCCTGCAGTCTCTCAATCTTGTTCGCACCAGGGCTTCTTCCTTTTTCTGTTATGCGGAGCCCAAGGAAAAGAACCTCTTTCTGGCACAATTGTGCTTTAGAAGGGTTGCACTTGAGACCTGACTTCTGTAGGAGAGTCAGTAGTTCTTCCAACAGAACCAAGAGTTCTTCTTTTGTGTCGGTTGTCCAAAGGAAGTCATCTACATACTGCAGTAGGCATTCAGGGGTTGAGAATCCCTGTAACGCATCTTTCATGTGTAGGTGAACGAGGGATGGGCTGTTATGAAAACCCTGGGAGAGGCATTTCCACATGTACTGTCATCCTTCAAAAGTGAAGGCACATTTGTACTGGCTGTCTTTAGCCAGCGCTAAGGACCAAAACCCACTGGAAATATCCAATGCAGTGAACCATTTACAGTCTGGGGTCAGCATTTTAAGGACATCAGAGGCTGGTGCCACTGAAGGTGAACAGCTTGGGGTTGCCTTATTGAGCCTTCTGTAGTCAATTGTAAGTCTCTAAGCCCCATTTGGCTTTCAAACAGGCCAAATGGGTGAGTTGACAGTTGTGACACATGGCCTTATTACTCCCCGTTGAAGCAGGGATTCTATAGTCTGTCTTAAAGATGGCAGAGCCTCAGCAGGAAAAGGGTATCGCCTCTGCCTGCCAGGGTCTGGTCCTGTTACTTCAATGGTAGTATTCATTCTACCACAATCATGCTTATCCTTTGCAAACACATCCTTGTGTCTAACAATTATTGGCTGTATGTCTCTGTATCTGTCATGATCCTTAAAGAGGTCTATGACATCATACTTAGTGTCATTGTGTGTTATAGCTGCAAGAATATGTGAATCACATATCTTGACTGTATGGTATTGTCCTGGTATTTGTATCATGAGCCTGTTTGCCAGAACCACAACACATCTGTGTTGTCCTAGAAAATCAACTCCCAAAATACTGGGATGATGATGTAATACCATGAGGTCAAAGGTGAATTTTGTGGTGAAGTTGCCCACCACTACAAGGATGGTTTTGGACTGATAGGTCTGTAGGGCATTTCCATCCACCCCTTGTGCACCAGTCTCCCGTTCCAGTAGACCAGTGTGAGAATTCAGGATTCTCATCATGTAATACTGACATGGCTGCTCCAGAATCAAGCAGCATTACTAGTTGGTGGCCCCCATCCTTGGCCTTTACGCACGGCCTACCGCTTAGATCCATTTTAATAGGGGATATAATGCAGACTGGGGCCTCTAATCATAATTGCCCTTTATTAGGGTTTCCTTTCTCAAGTTTCTTTACAATATCTTGCACCTTCTTGTTAGAAGTGCCTGCTGTGGTGGTTGCCCCATGCAGTTCCTGTCTCTTGCCTGATACTGCAGCCAATATGTGGGATGGTTGCAGAGGTACTGGTGGAGCTGATCTTACAGGTGGTGGTGCACATGCAGAAGGCTCTGCATGTACTGGTGGTAGTACCTGTAAATGTGGTGGTGCATGTACAGGTGGTGGTGGTGTGTGTGCAGCTGATGCTGTACATGTGGGTGGTATTACTTGTGCATGTAGTGGTTCCTGCATATGTGGCAGTTCATATACAGATGGTGCTGCATGTGTTAACAGCAGAGTGAAAAAGGCATGTATTGCTTCATCTATAGTTTGTGGTTCAGCAGTATGTTCTACTGAAGGGGATGCTGCTCTAGCGATTGGCAGTGCAGCAGCATATTCAGTTGGAGAAGGTACTGCTCTGGCAGTTGGCAATGCAGTAGTATACTCAATTGGAGGGGGTGCTGCTCTGGCAGTTGGCAGTGCAGTAGCATACTCAATTGGACGGGGTGCTGCTCTGGCAGTTGGCAGCACAGCAGTGTATTCGGTTGGAGGAGCTGCTGCTCTGGCAGTTGGCAGTGCAGCAGTATATACAACTGGAGGAGCTGCTGCTGTACCAGATGGCAATGCAGCAGTGTATACGATTGGAGGAGGTGCTGCTGTAGCAGCTGGCTGTACAGGTTCATAAATCAGACCTGCATCCACCCCATGTGGCCTGTGATGATGGCACTATCACAGCCACATGGCGTTCAGGAATAGGGTTGCTAGATCTCCTGGACTGCAGGGCATCTTGGAGATTTTTATTTTCCTCTGCAATCTCCCTGTAGGATGGACCAGCATGTTGATACTTGACACCCTGTCTATTCCCTTTGTTATTATACTTTCTCTCCTTCCAGCTTTTATTGCTTTTTGCATTTTTGGGAGCAGAAGCTTGTTTACTCTGTGCCTTCTCCCCTTCCACGTTATAGTGGGTTGTCCCTTCAGAAGGCTGCTAAATAGCAGCAACCTTGTTTTAGTGCCAGAATTAAGCATACGCAGGTACACCTGAAATGCTTTTTCAACCACTTTCAACATTTTTGCAAAATTAACCTCCTCAGGAAAAATAGAACACTCAACTTTCTCACGTAGACCTCGTGTCATATTACATAGGAATAAATTCCAAATTATCAGCTTCACATGTTTCATTTGCTAATGCTTTGCCTGAACAATAAGCCATCCACAAATGTCCATGATAGTTTTCAGGGATTCTTTATCCCCTTGCTTAACATTGTATACCAGTGGTGCTCCAACTATTCCTGGGTACTGTGCTGCCATTAAGGCTGAACAAATGCTAGCCCAGTCTTTTTTTGTACTGTCTCTTATCTCTGATGGAAGTTTAGACCAAAGGCTGGGATCTACAGTTAACCTCAGCACTTATACACAACCATCGGGAGACAAACCAAGCATTTCACAATGTGCTTTAACCTTGGCAAAGTGACAACTCAAATTTTCAGATGACTGCATGTGTCCAATACTATCAGCCATCTGTTGTTCTGACTGTGCAGACTTCATAGAGTTAGGTGGCAGTGGTTTTGTTTCGGGAACAGCTAGATTGTCTCCCTTTAATGCAGCCTCTGCTGCAGCATCTGCCAAGGCTCTCACAATATTTGGCTGTTTACTAGCCTCTTTAATATACTGATCCACTTCCAATCTAAGTGCATCTTTCTGCTCTTTAGTAACATCAAGTCTACCAAAAACATTCTTACCGGTAATCATTTCCTGAATCTGTTGCTTGTTCTTAGCAGACAAGGCAGCAATCACAGCTCTCTGTGAATGTGTAATCCGACCTCTGGGATGTGATGGTCAGTCATTTTGGGATGATGACCCATGGGCGCAGCCATCATGGGTTGATGACCCATGGGCGTGGCCATCTTGGGTTATGACAGCTTGTACCTTATCATCACTATCAACATCCTGTCGGCCATCTTGGGGATGGCATGGTGAAGTGACTTGATGATGTCTGTGTCCACCATTCTGAGACATTAACAATTCTCCATTTTGTGTAACACTAGGAGGATGGACAGTCATTGGGCTGGTCCACTCCAGAGCATTCTGTGGTTCCTCATTTCCAGACTCCTCATCACCAGAGGAAACAAAATCAATATGCATCTTGTCCTCACTGGCCCTAATATGTCCCATAAGAACTTCTGTCTGACTGCTCAGTTTCACCATCTTTTCCCTACATTTAACATGGTGAATGCCTGAATCTCTTTCAGACACTTCACTGACCAACATTTATTTTAAATACCTATACGCAGCAGTAACCTCAGAGCTTTCCCTGATCTGACGATCTAGCTCAGCACTTACTTCAGTCAGGTCTAATCTAAACTCATTTTCAGAATATAAAGTATCATTAGTGTCAGACAGAACATCATTCATTTGCAGTGCCTGCTTTCTGTCCAATATGGCCATTTCACAGTTATCTCTTAAAGCGTGCAGTTCTTGGCTATTGCTATGAGCTGAGTCATGTAAGAAACATTCATTTTGATTACATAGGGACTGTATTTGAAATTCCACTCTCTCTCTATCCTCCCTATATGGTTAGCTTCCTGCAGACCCATTTCCTGCCTACACGCTGTATTCTCTAGCTTGCATGCAGCATAAGTAGATTTCAAAACAGACAATTTATGTAATGCAGCATCAAATCCTGCCGATATTGTCACAACAAGTCACCCTTTTGGATTCACTTTCTTGATACCAGTTTTTAATTCACTATTGTGCTCAGCGATGGCCCTAATTGGGTCTTCTTTGTCTTTTGCCACACTGGCAAAATCCACGAACTCACCATGAGCTGCGAGGTATAATGAGGCTTCCAGCCTCAGCTCAGTGCTGATTAATTCAGACATGGAAATATTTAAATGAGTAACCCTTAGCTAGCTGTGGCTCAAGAAGAGCGTTCTAGACTGCAAATCTTGAAAGCACACAGGCAGCCCTTGGTTGATGTGGGCTCCTAAATGAGTATAACCCACTAAGATTTAGACCCACAAATGAAAGCAATCTATCTGTCTGTTGGGATCTCTTTACAGCCGTCCACACTAAAAAAAAAGGTTACTACAGGTCTGTTTGCCTATGTGCTTTGCAGTTGAGAATCAAAAGTAGACCGAATAGATTTAAAGATAATATGCCTTCAGCTGCTTGTCACTTGGGATATTTCACTCAGTGTGTTAATTTAGAGAGGAAATTAACCTGTCACTTTGACTAACACTTAAACATTTACCATGGTCACCATACATGTCACTCAGAGGCCAGCTCTGGGATAATAAATCAGATTCTTTCTGTGTCTACAATGTTAGCCAGAGATAACACTCACAAACAGTCATAAATACAGTATAATTTATTATACTCACACCAAGCATGTGACAGAGAAAATCACAAATCACAGGGTAATCACCAGTCGCAGAAGAATGTACAGTTTTCTAGGAGGCAGAACTGGCAAAACCAGTGCTATATAGTTAGATAACATCTAGATAGTAGCTATAAAGAACCATATGTATTGACTCTATATTATAAACAATGTTACACAATACATTATCTATTGAATAATTACTTGGGAGACAAAATTACTAATGAGTATAATATAAGACAAGAAACAATTCTTCTGTTTGCATAAACCATAGACAAAGAGAATGCTGACACTTCCAATCTGCATGTGGTATTACTTTGCTTAGATAAGAGACTAAACTAGCAATCTCTGTCTGTCAGCAGAGACACAAAGAAGTGCTAACATGGCTCTATTACACATGGCATATGTGCCTGAGTGTAGAACACACACTACATATAATTATATGAGACTATAAGTACACAGGAATAATAATAATATTTATTTGTACCGCGCCTTTCTAAAACCAATGTGCTTTAGCAAACGATTCCAAATAAAAACAATATACTAAAACACACATACAATAAATACTGGTTCATAAAATCCAATACAATAACATCAGGTCAAATATGCTTGATACCACAGATGGTTCTTCAGGGCCTGTTTAAATTCCTCCACAGACACACACTCCTGAAGCGGACAGGGTAGAGCATTCCTAAGGGCTGGAGCTGCGTACATAAAAGAACAAACCCCTGAGGATTTTAAAGAAATCCTTGGAATCTCTAGCAACCCCTTGTCTGCTGAGTGGAGCGATTGCTTAGGGCAGTAAGGTACCAGAAGCTCTTTCAGGTAGTCTGGGCCAAGTCCGTGTAGGGCTTTATAAGTCAGAAGTCCAACTTTAAAGGTGATCCACCACTGTACTGGCAGCCAGTGCAGTTCGCATAGCACCAGGGAAATATGACAGGCATGAGAAGTACCCATCAATAACTGGGCCGCAGCATTCTGCACCAGCTGCAAGCGGTGGATATCAACCCCTGGTAGCCCTAGATAAAGTGAGTTGCAATAATCAAGGCACGGGGTCACAAAGGCATGGACCAATGTAGGCAGATCACCAGATGGAACAAGGTGCTTAATCCTGGGCATGTTCCTCAGATAGTAAAAAGAATATTTGATGACTGCTGACACCTGCGATTGCAGTGTCAGCCTGTCATCAGAAATCACCCCAGATTTCACACCTGTTCAGAGGTGGGGAGCTGGGAGTCACCAAGGAAAAATCCTAAAGGAAAACCAGCTCTCCCCCCTCTATCCGGCAACCCAGGTCCACAACCAACACCTCCATCTTCTCTGAGTTCAACCTCAGCCAACTCAAATCCATCCAGTCTTGGATTTCAGTGATGCAGTTGTTAAATGTCAAGAGAGCTCTATTCTGCTCAGGTGCAAAAGATCGGTAGAGCTGGGCATCATCAGCATAGTAGTGAAACCTCAGCCCATACCTCAATGTCTCTGAGGGGCAGCAGGGACACTGCGAACAACATGAGTGACAACACCGAACCCTGAGGTACCCCACATGGCAGAGAGACTGGATCAGAGGAATTAATCCCCAACACCACCCTCTGAGTTCTGCCAGTGAGAAAAGATCTAAACTACCCAAGAACTGTACTAGCCAGGCCTCAGATGAACCTCAGGCATTCAAGAAGAACCCCATGGTCCACAGTGTCAAATGCTGAAGAGAGATCAAGAAGAACCAAGATGGAACAGCTCTTCTGATCTCTTGCCATCAGGAGATCACTGAGCACCTGAATCAACACAGTCTCATTACTATGCCTATTTCAGAAACCAGACTGGAATGGTTCATAGATGTCATGGATGGTCAAATGGTTCTCCAGCTGCATATTGCTAATTTCTCAATCACCTTCCCACAAAGGGAAGGTTGAAGGTGGTCATGTTGTTAGCACTTGGCAGTCTGAGGTCCAAGAGGCTTTCTTCAGAGAATTATTTTCACCGCCTCCTTCAGGGAGCTAGGAAACTCACCCATCTCCAAGGGCACAAGACTATCCATGCTAGGACCAGGCCAATGGTATCCCAACAAACCTTAATCAGGGAAGTTGGGCCCAGGTCCAAACTACAGCATGTAGGGTGCATACCTTGGACAATCCACATGACATCAATGAGCTCCTGTTGTCAAAGGAACTCCAGGAGAACTTGAGGTTAGTGACCTGGTTCCAATCCATAGCTTCTCCCATAGAAGGTGCTGGTCAGATTGCTGCTCTGATGTCGGCCACCTTAGACACAAAGACGCGAGCAAGCTCTTCACACTCTACTTGTGAAAAAGCTCTTCAAACCTGCAGGCAGGCTGGGTTGCACAGTCTGTCTTCAGTTCAAAAGAGCTGAGCTGGTCAGTTCTGAGCAGCTGCAATCTCCCCCAGACAGGAACTCTGCCTTCTTACGGGAGATTGCGGAATGATAGACTTGGTAATGTTCCATCAATCTAAGATGCTCGGCATCAAGGGTGGATCTCTGCCAGCAATGTTCTAATCTTTGTCCTTTTTGCCGCATCTCCCTCAAGGTCCCATCAAACCAAGGGGACAGAGGGCAAAAGGGGAGAGGACGAACACGGACAGGAGCAATGATATCCAGAGCTGAGGAGATGGCCTTATTATAAGCCAGAACCAAGGTTTCTGGGTCATTGCTCACTCCAGAAAACTCCAAAAGGTCATATACCATCACCAGCCCTTCAGAGCTTACATCTCACAAAGGGTAGTGCCAGACCATCGCCACAGGGGTAGGCCTATGAAGGGGAAGCACAGAAACTGAACCCTACTGTGTAGTGATAGGACCATCTGACTGGTTCCACCTCAAAATCAAAGGCATCGATCCCCAGGAGAAAGACTAAGTTAAGGGAGTGACCGCCTTTATGAGTGGCAGAAGTAACAACTTGTATAAGGCCCAAAGATGTCATCAATTGGAGGAAGTGTTGACCAAATTGTGAGAGTTTGTCATCAACCCAGGCATTGAAGTCACCCAGGACCATCAGCCTGGGTGACTTGAATGCCATGTCGATCACGAAGTCTGCAACTTCCTGTAGGAAACGCTGCTCATCACCTGGTGGATGGTAAATGAAGGCAATCCTACAACCCACACCCGCCACTATGGTACACTCGAATCACTCAACCTCTTATAATGGTACACTCGTGAGGCCCAGTTCAGTCTTAAAAGAGATCGCAACCCCTCCCCCCCATGGTCCAACCTTGAACAGTGCAACATCGAGTACCAGGCTAGAATAGCAGCCTCTAATAGGGGGCCTGTATTCTCATCCAGCCAGGTCTCAGTAATGCAAGCCAGATCCACAGACCCAACAAGATCTGCAATAACTGCAGTCTTATTTTTGATGGATCTGGCACTACACAATACCACTTGGGTGGGACAGGCCTCTGAAGCAGCTCGAGCTACCTGCCCACCAATATTGGTGGTGCCCTTGGGTGTAGAAACTAGGCATGAAGGACCATGCTTCAGATTCCATTTCACCCCAGGGCATCTTCTGGATCTCACTACACAAATACGATGGCCCCACTCATTCGACCTCCACTGTTCACACCCCAACCCCCCCCCGATGAGCAATACCCAGCGCTGTACAGTGCTGGTATGCAGATAACTGTAATGGAGGGAGAAAGGACAGAGGACACGAAGTGCGGAGGACGAATAGTGCATGACCATGGGGGTAGGCCTCTTACACATACTGGAGAACCCAACAACAGCAAAACACTCCTAAACATCAAGAAAACCCCACTTAAGTAACCAACTAAATTCAAAAAGAAACTTAAAAAAAATATTAAACAACAAATAAATAAAATTACCCTCTACCCCTTAATGACTACCCACCCTTAAGCAATACTAACAAATTACATATACTTTATATATACTCCTCACAATCCCCAACAAACTAACAATAACTTCTACCCTCCCCTTCTACAATAAATACACCAAAATAAAAAACTAAACAATTAAATATGAAATAAGATAAAGTCTTATGGCATTAAGTCAGTCTTTGCAGATCAATGAGAGTCACTAACTCTCTTGAGCAGTTTTAGTAAAAGTCCATCCGAGCTCTCACTTCTTCAGGCAGTGAAACCAAAGCCCAAAACCAAAATTCAGCTCTCACTTTGAACCTTAGTAATAACAGGCAGAAATTATTTGAAGTTATTTAAGACAGAATTATTTAAAGGCACTCTCACTGCCTAAAAACATGTAGTATAACCAAGCCCCCCAAAAATCTGACCAATAGTAGATCTAATGATCTCTCCAGCTGGTCAGTTGTGGAGACCAAGGAACACCTAACTAGGCTGGGTGACAAACTATCATCTATTTCATCCGGCATCTCCTTCTTTGAGATCATGCCAGTCTGGGAGAGGGGAGCAGATGGATGGAAGGTCAGAGAAGGGGAGATAGGGGAGCTAAACAAGTGGCTCAGGGCTGGTGCCAGGAAAAAGGACACAGATTTGTAGGAACTGGCAACAGTTCTGGAGCGAAGTTCTTTAAATTTGATGGACTGCATCTGACTAAAGAGGAGTCAGTGCATTGGGGCAGAAGTTTGACGTCTTTGCAGAATATTTAAACTAGCAAATGGGGAGAGGGGTGCAGCACCCCATACGTTGAATGGGAAGAACACCCCTCCCCCTCAGTTAGTGGTCAAACAGGAATTCAGCATGTTTGCCGTTCATTTGCATCACCAGGAAAGAAAAAAGGTTTGTCTCCCCATACGACACACAGGGGTAATGCCAAACTTCACCCAACAACTAACACACCAAAATCTGGCCAATGGAAAATCATGTACACAAATGCTCACAGCCTGGGAAATAAGATCCCATACCTGCAGGCAATAATGTCAGAGGCTAAACTGGACATAGTAGAATTAGTGAGATGTGGTTTACCAGTAACCACACTTGGGAGACTTCAGTACCTGGCTATGTATTGTTGGAAAGACCGAGGTGCAAAAGGGGAGGAGTGGCTCTGTATGTTAATGAAAATATCAAAGCTACAGAAATTCAGAATACACATAAGGAGCCAGGAAGAACTGTGGGTCACCCTGGAAACAGGAAATGGGACAGCCATAAGAACTGAGGGTTGTCTACAGGCCCCAGACCAGAGGGAGGGCATAGACACATTACTGTTAGAAGATATACAAAACATGACAGCTAAAGGGAGGTTCTGATAATGGGAGACTTCAACATGCGGATACAGATTGGTCAATACCAGCAGGAACATCTGCCAGAACTAGACTCATAGTGGATTCTCTGCAGGAGGAGGGCCTCAAACAACTGGTACAGCAACCCACAAGAGACAGGGCTATCCTAGATCTAGTACTGACTAACAAAGAAGGGATCACAGATCTCCAGGTAGAAGGTCACCTGGGGCCAGTGACCATCACATGGTATGGCTCAATTTGGCTACTACATCTAAATCATCCATTCCAAGGCAAAAATATGGGACTTCAGAGGAGCTGACTTTGATAAGATGGCCAACAGAGTTAAGCTAGCCCTGGCAAAAAGAAACACAGGTGAGGGGGTACAGGCAAAGTGGGCAAGCATTAAGGATGCAATACTTGAAGCAACATCCCGTTGTGTTAGACAGAAAAGGAAGTGCAAAAGAAGAAGGAAACCACTTTGGTTCTCAAATACAGTAGCAGAAAAGGTCAGAGCCAAAAGGCTGGCCTTCAGGAAATATAAGGGAACACAGCGGGATGAAGATAGGGAGGCATACCAAACTGCCCTAAGGGAAGCAGGTAAGGCAGTAAGGCAGGCAAAGTCCCAAACTGAGGAAACACTAGCACTGAACAGTAAAAGAAGGTGACAAGACTTTCTATAGATACATTAGTGAAAGGAGAAAGTCCAGAGGGGTATTGCTAAGCTTAATGGAGAAAGGGAGCATGTGAGGAGGGGAGGGACCCTGTAAAGGCATCTATCCTAAATAGATACTTTTGCTCAGTATTTACTGAAGAGAAGGTAGGGCAAAGGCCAGCTCAAAGCATCATGGACACAGGGGGAGGGAGGTGAGCACTACTCCCTTCACAAAAGAAAGGGTCCTACAAGAGTTTGCTAAGCTCAGGCTGGATAAGGGCAATGGACCTGATGGCATACATCCCAGGGTACTCTAAGGAGCTAAAGGAGGAACTAGCAGAGCCATCAGCAGAATTGTTTAGTGAGTCTCTGAGCACAGGAGAGGTCCCAGAAGACTGGAGAAGGGCTCATGTGATCCCGCCTCCCACAAGAGTGGTAGCAGGGAGGAGGCGGGGAACTACAGACCGTCAGTCTTACCTCAGTAGTGGGCAAGATTATGGAGGCACTCCTTAAGGAAAGGATAGTGCAACACCTGGAATCCATGAGGGCACAGGATCCAAGACAGCATGGGTTTACAAAAGGAAGGTCCTGTCAAACTAATCTCATAGATTTCTTTGACTGGGTAACCAGAATGTGTGGACCAAGGGGAGCAGTTGATGTCACCTACCTTGACTTCAGCAAAGCTTTTGACACTGTTCCACATAGAATATTGATAAATAAGCTGGGTAGGCTCGGGTGGGTCAGAAGTTGGTCAACTGGGTGGCAAACTGGTTGAGGGCAGAAAACAGAGTGGTGGTAAATGGTATACAGTCAGAAGAGATGCAAGTCACAAGTGGGGTACCTCAGGGATCAGTCCTGGGGCCAGTCCTCTTCAACATCTTCATTAGTGACCTTGCAGATGGACTAGAGGGTAAGGCTTGTCTGTTTGCAGATGACACCAAGATCTGCAACAGAGTAGATGATCCAGATGGGGTGGGCAGAATGAGAAGAGATCTGGATAAACTAGCAGAATGGTCAGAAGAGTGGCAACTGGGATTTAATGCAAAGAAGTGCAAAATCATGCACATAGGGAAGAGAAACCCTGAAGCCACCTATAGGCTGGGAGGGGAGTTGCTAGCATTCACAAAGGAAGAAAGAGACTTGGGCATCATCATCACTGATGACCTAAAATCATCCAAGCAGACCTCTAAAAGCAGTAGGTAAGGCTAGGTGTTAGGTGTATTAGTAGGGGTATCACAAGTCGTAAGGGGAGGTAATAATCCCTCTTTACAAGACACTGGTTAGGCTCCATCTGGAGTACTGCATGCAGTATTGAGGCCACACCTTCACAAGGACATTAACCAAATTGAGGCAGTCCAGAGAAGGGCAACCAAAATGGTGCAGGGACTGCATCAGAAGACATATGAGGACAGATTAACGGAGCTCAATATGTATACCCTTGAGCAAAGGAGGGAGAGAGGTGATATGATCGAGGCATTCAAACACCTTAAGTGCATAAACAAGGTGAAAGAGTCTAACATGTTTAAATATAAGAAAAATAGCAGGACAAGAGGACACAGCATGAGATTAGAGGGAGGCCGATTAAGGGGGAATGTGAGGAAATTCTTTTTCACAGAAAGGGTGGTGGATGCATGGAATGGCTTACCACAAGAAGTGGTAGCTATGAATACAGTGCAGGGCTTCAAACAGGCATGGGATAGGCATAAGGGAGCAATACAAATGACTATGAATAGATAGGCCACTGACAGAGCAAAGGCCGATGGCACATTTATAATGTAGAAAAAGAAATTGGCAGACTGGATGGGCCTTGCGGTCCTTATCTGCCGTCAACTTCTATGTTTCTATGTGTCTATGTTTCCAATGTACTCCACTGAGGACTGTTGATATCTTCTCCACAGTTCTTGTATCTTGCCCTCTGGGATCACTGTACCATAGGCAAAACCTCAACAGCAAGCTGGAAAACCGATTATAGGAAACAAAATACAATAATCACTGATGATCCCTCAGAGTCATCTTATCAGTGATTAGGTAAATTATATATAGAATATATATGAAATACAAACATAATCTAGATAAATGTATTATAGTGAGGTATAATGAATCATGCATGATAAACATTAACATATATTAGCAGCAAAGCACATTCCTAGCACCCATGTTTATACGATGGGTGCCCAAATCTACAATGTCACTGCAAAATAGCAGTATCACAATATAATAGACCAGAGATATAGTGTAAGGCATATGTGGGGCAATAGGGGGCATAACCCAGGTGCAACAAGTGTGTGTGGCTGTAGATGTTGGGGGGACTACTCAATCAAGTTAAATATGCAAAAGAATTAGACAGCAGCTACTCCTATATAAATTATAATATTAAAGGACAGAGGTCTTCCTGTGCCTTCCTGGCAAGTTTATACATAGATACATAGATGGATGAGGACAGATTAAGGGACATTCTGCGGTATTTTAACTACCTATGCTTATTCAATCAAGTCAAAGCTCCAGCGTTTCCTTCAAGGAAACACTTGGAGCTTTGACAATAGCATAAATGAATAAAATACCGCAAAATAATCCCACTGTCATAAACACCAGAAAAACTACAAAATTATAATTTATATAGGAAACCAACTACTAATAATCACTTGATTCTAATTATCCCCTGTAGCTTTTTCATTGGGTTTTGAAACAGCACAGTGTAGTAACATTGATTATGACTTTGGTAGCTTGCTTCATCCATCGCCAGCCCTTTCTGTAAAGAAATTATTCCTTATGACATTGTTGAACACGCCCCTTGTATTGTGAGGTTATGGCCCCTTATATTTGTTTGCCCTTTTATCTTGATTATTGATATTAGGGTTAAACTGATCAAAAGGATTTTCAAATCCTTATGTAATCACATCTCTTACAAGATTCAGAATCTTTTACCAGCAGTAGACAAGTCCAGGACAATTGTATTCCGTAGAATGCAAGACTAAACTTCAGAAATAGTTTCATCTAAGAGAGTACAATAAGTACAAACTTAACTCTGTTTACTGTACTGAAAGTTAAGACACACTTTCCTTTCACTCACTTTAATCATTGTCCCCAGTCTAGCAGCAAAATGAATGAAAGAATACATTTAGTTCAAAATAATTACACAATTAACGATTGAGTTATAGTATTTTAATCATCCAAGGCTATCCAAGACTTAATTAAGAAATAAAACCTCATTATTTTTAAGCTGACATGAAACCCATTTCAATATCTATTTTAAGAACTGTAATAATAGACTGCAAGGTGAACTGGATAGATTCATAAGATGATAAGTGTTCTGATATCTAACATCTAAAATCTGTAGGATGCATGCCCATAATCAGTCTAGTCAGAAAATAAAACTATGTCATACGTTTTCAGAACTCGTCTCTGCAGATTAGGAGAGCACAATCTGCAGGAGCTGTATCCTGGAGGAGGTAAAAAATTAACTGTTCGATTCATAACCTACCCTGTCAGGGCTCTAGTCTGAGGTAATTTATTTTTAATCATGGTCCTCCTGCAAGTTGCATGTATCTCTGACATGATATATAAAAAGCTGATGGAAATGATAAATGAAAGGGGCCAGGGGGATACTAAAATAATACAAAAGACATGGCAGCTTAGCTGTCTTCATTACAAAGGAGATGAGCTATGTTTCTTAAAATTACAAAGTCACAAGCACAGTAAAAGGCCATGACATTCAGGAAAAATGTAAACTTTTTTTGTGGAAAGTATGTACTTTCTGTAAAAACACGTACATCAGATCCAAATGTTCAATAATAGCATTATGGTACATGTGGGTAGTATCCCAGCAAAAGATGGGCTTTCTGAATCTGAACAACCTGATGTTCAGATGTAGAAATGCAACCTTTTGACTCAACAGGACTTCTATATGTGACAGGACAGTATATTTTTGATTCTGCATGTTAAACATCATACCAAAAATGTTTTTACAGTGAAAAACAATTGAATGGTGCTGTGAAAGTACCTTTTCATGAATACTCAGCACAGATTCCTACTCAAGATCACAAAGTACTATACCCAATACAAGACGTTTTATTTGGTATTTAGCCAGAGTTGGAAAAGAAAACAAATGCTTTTAAAATACCATTCTCCCAGGGCTAGCCCAGTGGCGTGGAGGGCTAAGTCACTCAGGATCTCAGCTCTTGCCACACTAGTGAACTGGGTTCAGAAAAGGAAATGGGTTAGCCAGGGGGGCTAGCCAAGGGAGGGAGGCTTAAGCATCCATAGGGCTCCAAAACAGAAAAATGCCATGAACAGCATAGGAGGTGGTGCAGGTGAGGCAGGCAGCCCAAACAAATGAACAGTTCAAAATCTTTGCACTCAAACAGAGATGTGGACAACTGAAATTCCAGTAAGTATTTAAAGATTTAGTTCATCCACAGCACAACAGTGAGTGCCTTACCCCAGCGCTTTGGCAAAAGCCTTCATCAGGGTTTGTGGCTTGCACCAGTTCCACGTCACTTTTTATAACACCCAAAATGAACTTCAGCTGACAGTAATTTAAACAGATTAACTTTGAGTGAAATTTTTTTCCTTTTCCTTTCTTTGAGATTTTTAAGGTTTCCAACAAACAAACATTTTAGAATTACCATATCCTTTGCAAATATCTTAATATTAACCCTTAGGCTGCCAGAAGACTTAGAACTTATAGGTTTGTAGGACATGTATACACACCAACAGCACCACAAGGGTTAAAGAGCTATTACTCTTTTAATAAACAAAATTATCTTCATAGCAATAAAACATAAAATGCAGTTTAGAGCTTAAAAAGAAAAGAAAAGAAAGGAAATGAAAAGAAGGTAGCAGAGATATGGCCTTGTTGAGTGATCACCTGTAAATACAACTGGGATCCACAAATTCACAGGGCCTAACTTTAGGCAAAGAAGTAGGCAAAAGACAGACACTAATAGTATCTGAGCATCTCAGTTTCCTTGGGATCCACACTGAGTTCATTGTAGTTTGCCTGAAAATGTAGCAGGAAAAGAAAGATAATCAGTACAGATACAGTGGCGTCCCCCAGGATGAAATGCAATTCTGCAGCATTTTGCAACACTCTGCAAAATGCTGCAGGGGACCTATTGAATAAAGCAATGTAATTTCAATGGTAATTAGTCCCCTTTGTCCTCTGGGAAAATGTGACACTGCCAGGATGAAGTGAATGCCACAGTTTCCTGCATGACAAAGGAGACTAATTGCCATTGAAATTAAATTGCTTTATTCAGTAGGTCTGCTGCAACATACTGTAAAGTGTGTTAAAGGTGTGTTTCATTCTGGGGGATGCCACTGTACATTTATTTATGTTGCTACATATTTTTTCATATTACAGAATGGAACAAGTATGCATAATACATCTATTAAATGTTATCCTTCATTTTTTTTAAATAGTTTAAGATCCATTTCTTCTTTAAGACCAATTTGGTTCAGACTTCTGAGCTTGAAAATCCATACGCTCTCTTTTTGAAGAAGTTAGTTTACTCTGTCCCCACCAAATTTCAAAGGTGGTACATGCTCCAATCCCAAAAAAACATAAACATTTGGGGTCCGAACCATGTTTTTTCAAAAAATGAAGTCCCACAGGTTTATCATTTCTTTTATGTATGATAGACCTGAAGTGTTCTTGTATGCGGGTTTTCAGAATATGAACAGTACGGCCAATGTACAGCATATTACAGGAGCACTAGAGTGCATATACAACAAATACAGTATCACAGATTATAAATTCATTTATGTTCACTGATACTTTTGATTCCTTGGGGTGCTTAAATTCTTTCCCCATGTTACAATATTAGCGGATATTGCATTTTTTGCATTTAAACATACCCCTTGGTTTATTTGTTAACCAATCTGTATTTGTTTCTTGTGGTGGGCACTGCAGTCTGCTATGGATTAACTTCTCTCTCAAATTAGATGCCCTGCTAAAGCTCACTGTGGGTTTGTCTCTTATTACCAAGGCTACCTGGTGATCATGGATTCAAATTTCCCAGTTTGTATACAGTATGTTCCCTACTCTCCCTGCAACCTCATTGAACTCTGTAACAAAACTAATGGGGTCCCTTGTCTGTACAGTATTGCAGCTTAAATCACCACTTACCAGGAAGCTGGATCTATCATTCATAAGTGCCCTTTCGTTTGCATTATTTAGCAAGTCAATATCATAACCCCCCCCCCGCAGAGCCACTGTTCTGATTCTTCTGCCTGTTCCAGATATGTTTCCTCCTCAGAACAATTTCTTCTGAGTCTGAGGAATTGGCTTAAGACAATAGATTCCTTTAACTTCTGTGGGTGGGCACTGCTTTCAAGCAAGACTGAATTAGTGGCAGTTTGCTTGCGATAACATTTGGATTTTATTTGTTCGCTACTCTGGTTGGGTTTAAAGAAAGTGATGTCCAAGAAATTAATGCTGCCTATGCTGGCTGTGTGTGTGAAATGTATATTTAAATCATTGTTATTTAGCCACATTAGGAACTTCTCAATATCGCCAGGGTCTCCCTTCCATATACAAATTACATTGTCAATAAAAATGATACCACTGGGAGATGTTGTCCCTATATGGGTTGATCTCTGAGAAAATATACATTTCTTCCCATAGCCCAAGAAAGAGATTGGCATAGGATGGGGCCATAGAGGCCCCCAACGCCGTGCCACAAGTTTGCAGGCAGTGTTCACCACTGAATTCAAAGCTGTTATTTGGCAATATAAAAGTTAGTGCTTCCAATATGAATTCAATTGGCATCTCTTCCTTATTTGGGTGTTTTTCTAGGAAGTATTTACAGACCATAACTCCAGAATTGTGTTTGATAGACATGTACAGTGACTCCACATCTATTGTAAGCCACACCATATTTGGTTGCCCCATAATTCTGCTAATTTTGTTGAGAATGTCAGTGGTATCCCTTATATAGGCCAGTAATTTAATATCACACTTCTGGAGGAAAAAAAAGTCAATAAAGATCCCTAGTTTCTGTGTGACAGAATTAATGCCCCAAATTATAGGTGTCCCGGGGCATTAGTTTTGTTTTTGTAAATTTTGGGAAGAACATACAAACAGGAACTAATGAGATTTTCTTCCCATATAAATTCTAGTTCTTTTTCAGAAATCATGGCAGCACTTTCTGCATCTTTCAGCAGCCTATACAGTTCTTTTTTTAAAACACTGCTAGAGGGTTACCTGTAAGTTTTTTTGTAATTTTGCTCCACATTTAACAATTTCATAACCATCTCTACATATTTATCCTTGTCTTGAATAACATTTCCCGCTTTGTCAGAGGGTTTATCACTATTTCTTTTGTAGCCATTAACTCATCTAAAGTAGCTTGTTCTATAATAGTAAGGTTCTTCTTACCCTTATGTCCAGTTTTGCTCAATATCACTTCTATTTATTTATTAACTTTCTTCTTGAATGTGTTAATACTGTAGCTGGATTAAAAACATTTGGGCAAAATATAAAGGCTGGTTTGAATTTGTTCTTTCACTCCCCTGAAATGACTCTTTCCTGGTATTCACAGTTCTCATTGTTCCCAAAATCCAATAATTAATTCAGTTTCCCTTCACTTAATCCACCTATGAGGTTAATGTTTGAATCCTCAAGGTCAAACAAAGTGTCATGTCTTGTATCCATTTCTTCGTGATGTTGTACATCTATAGTGTCCTCTCCCAGGTGGGGTGAGTTAACAGAATAGTCACAAAATCCCATGGTTGTTATTCCTTGTTGCTTGATGGAAAAAAAATATCTCAATTTTATTTTTTGGATGAATTTGAATAAAAAGTACAAACACGCCTGAAATTTATTTACTTTAGGTGTGGATAAACGACAATCCCTTTTCCAGTACTGAGGTTTAGGCTTCAGTTAATTCTATTGCAGCAACGTTTATGATTTGTAACTTTTCTTCTTCTGATTTTTCTCCCTCAGTGTGCATTTGGGGTGAGCTTCTTTTGAACCTACAGCCCCTTCTGGTTTTCCTCCTCTGTTTGAAGCTTTGTCTAAAAAAAAAACATTTTCAGCCATGGATTTGGAAACTGTTTATGCACGTGTCCTGCTTCTCTTCCTCCCCCAACTCTCATTTCTACTTCTTTTCCAGGATAAAATGCAATTATTATTGTAGTCTGTTTGATCCCTTAGTAACTTTCTTTGTTTCCTTGCTATTAGTTCAGCTTCATATTATTTAGCTTTGTTTTTAGTTTTTTATCAAATTCAGTAAACTCAGTGGTATCTTTGTATTTCAAAATATTTCCTTTGACAGTTTTTAGCTCACCGCTTATTTTAGAATATTTAATTACATCTTCTCAAATGATGAGCTCCAGGAAATGCTTTGAACACTCAGGTGCTGCCGCAAGCCGGTCCTCCTTAAAGGGGAAACTCTGCAATCCACTTGAAGGAATTATGGTGATTCTTAATCCTCTCAGTGCATACAATAGCAGATCAGGTCTATCATAAATAAAAGATATGATAAACCTGTGGGGCTTCAGTTTTTGGAGGAACATTGTTCAGCCCCCAAATGTTTGCATTTTATGGGATTGGAGCATGTACCACCTTTGAAATTTGGTGGGTACAGAGTAAACTAGCTTCTCCAGAAAGAGAGCTTAAGGATTTTCAATCTCAGAAGTCTTAAACCCATTGGTCTTAATGATGAAATGGATCTTAAACCATTTTAAAAAAAATTAAAGAAAAATATAATAGATGTATTATGCATACTTGATCCATTCTGTAATATGAAATATTGTAATATGTAGCAACAAAACGTAAATGTATTTGTACTGATCATCTCTCTCTTTTCCTGCTACATTTTCAGGCAAACTACAGTAAACTATGTGTGGATCCCCAGAATATTGAGATGCTGTGATACTATTAGGGTGATCACTAGGTGTTGTCTGTCTTTTGTCGACTTATCTACCTAAAGTTAGGCCCTGTGAATTTGTGGATCCCAGTTGTATTTAAGGTGATCACTCAACAAGGCCATATCTCTGCTACCTTCTTTTCTTTTCTTTTAATTTTAAGCACTAAAGTGCATTTTATATGTTATTGCTATGAAGATAATTTTGTTTATTAAAAGAGTAATAGATCTTTAATATTAAGATATTTGCAAAGGGTATGGTCATTCTAAAATGTTTCTTTGTTGGAAACTTGAAAAACCTCAAAGAAAGGAAAAAGTAAAAAATGTCAGTTTAAGTTAATCTGTTTAAATTGCTGTCAGCTGAATTTCATTTTGGGTGGTGTAAAAAGTGACATGGAACTTGTGTAAGCCACACCCTCTGATGAAGTCTTTTGATGAAGTGCTGGGGTAAGGCACCTGCTGATGTGCTGTGGACTACATCAGTCTTTAAATACTCACTAGAATTTCAGTTGTCCACATCTCTGTTTGAGTGCAAAGCTTTGGAAATTTTAAGCATCCATAGGACTGCTCTTCTGCCTCTGGGAGGGGTTTGCCATGGCTGACTGCTTATCTGTAACCTGGATGTATCCAGGTGGCAATGCATGTGACTCACATGTGGAGGGAAAGGACCATATTTAGGTCACTGGGGGACATCTCCATGCAAGCAGAGCTCGGCCATCATGCTGACTACATTTCTGTGGGGCCCAGGGGTGAAAATAAGAAGAAAACAACCCGTGATGGCAGGATGACAACCAACCCCTCACAGACTCAGCTGTGGCAACTGGCACCCTTCACACAGGTCCTGTGGCACATGACACAGAGGGAACTTAAGTCCTGGAGAAGCCAGGTGATGGGGCTGGGGGGATCAGTCACATGGGGGCTACAGGGGAGAATCAGAGGATAAACACTTAAAAGAATATGATTCTCCTCATACAGGTGGCCAGATTTAGTTTCATGGTTGCACTCCTCAGTCATGTCACACTGTACCCTCCTCCCTTTTCCAGCATACAATAAACCCCTTATTTTGCTTCTTGTTAGCACATAACTATATCAAATACTGTTTTTATAACTTCCTCCCTAACCTGTTCTCCTCTAATGCTGTTAGCCATTGAGGTAACTGCTCCTTTCAGCATCTCTACCACAAACAACTGATCCATGATAGGTGACACTAGAAGGTAGATTTCTTTCTTTATAGTATGTTTCTTACTTATTCTTGCTTTGGGAGCCTTTAGGTGATCTCCCAGACCCATCCTCTCCATCTCCAGTGCTTACTCTCTCCTGTAACTTCTGACATACTCCTACAAGGTAACTCCACAGAGAGTCTGCACCCAAAGTCCTTTCTGAACAGCAGAGCTCGAGCAGAGTAGTGGATAGTCAGTTGATTGAGGTTTGAGAATAACAGAATCCTTTATATATGGCTGTGGGGTATTTTCCTTGTTTTTGAACCCTGCCCACAATATGCTGATGGTGAAGGCACAAAGGCCTGCACATGGACTGCATGTGGAAACATGGCAGCGTATTCAGAATCCAGTCAGACTCCTCCCTCTCCTAGTTATCTCCAGTTGCACTATCATCTATTGCCATGCAGGCAGTTGTAGCTAAGCTGTGCCTAGGACTATTTCACCACCCAAGGAGAAGAGTGTACCCTGGGACACTCATACCTCCTCCTCTAATTACCTTCTGACTTCCAGGGCTCATGCCCACATCTGATTCACAGCATCATGAGTGGCAATTGTGACACATTGCCTATGGACCAGCACAAAGGTACAATTTATGGTACCTGTGGTTATTTGCACCACTATCATTAGGATTGAGTAGATTGTTTAATGGTAAACCCCTAACATTGCACTTTAATAGCTTTGCCACTGTTCAATTGATTTGCATAAAATTTGCATGCACAGTCTTGGGGACAATGTCTTTTGACTTACATTGCAAAGTTTTATTTTGGTCAGATGTGCAGATTCTGAGGTCCAGATAGTGACAAAAGTGAAAAAAAAATCATTTTTTATTGTCATTGTTTGTCATCACATTATGCCCATTCATTTTGGAATTTCACTCTGAAAATTTCAGGGTAGAAAGGGCTTGAGCAAAAGTGGTCCTTGTGCTGGTTTAGTGAAAACATATTAATCTGTTCTAGAGCTATAAGAATTTGAAATATTGGTTCTGGGCATGCTCAGAATGATTTTTTGGATTATTGTTTTACATGAAAAAAGAATTTGCCCATATGAGAAAAGATTCTGTTTCATATGGGGGTAATCTTTTTTGTGAGAATTTTTTTTTTTGTATGACTGCAATCTTGTTTCCATTCTATTTTCAAAAATTTTTTTTCTGAAAAGCCATAAAAATTATATGCTGCAGAGACACGAACACATGAATCTTGCTAATTGGGCCCCCTTAGGTGGATTCTGCAGTTAGTTTTTGGAAAAATCACCCAGAAATTGGTTTCTGACACGTTATAAAATCTTCTTTCATGACCCAAATTTATTTTTTCGTATGGCCATACAAAGAAAGAATAGGATCATACAAAAAAAGACTACCTTCATACGAAAAAATAATTTTGACTTCATTTCTTTCAAATTATTTTTTTATATGAAGGAATCCCTTTTCAAATGAATAACACAACCTCACTAAAAAAGATGCATTCATATGAGAAAAGAATTTGTAATTAGTTTTTTTCACATTCTTTTTTTGTATGAAGAGATATTTTCTCTGTTTTTTATTTATGTGTTTATCCTCCTCCTCCTTGGGATGGCAGGCAGCTATAGCCCTCCCTGGGAGGGGCTCATTCTCCTGTCCCTGGCTTCCTGCACCTGACCTTCCTAGCAGGTCTCTGATGGGTTGCCCCTTGTGGCAGGGCTGAGGGTAAAGGGTATCAACTCTCCACCCCAGAACCCAACATCTAGAATCCAGGGGGTTGGCACAGGCACTTGGGGCCATCATGGAGCCTGCCAGCTCCACTTTTTTAAATTTTTGCCCCTCCCCATTTCTGTGGCTGCTCGCGTGTGTGTGGAGACATGCGCATGCAGTAATCTGCAACTGCGACCCCCTCCCTGCTCTATCCACTTCCCAACTACACTACCCTCAAGCCTTCACTAGGGGCAGCTCTGCAACAGGAATGACTGGGTCCCCACCAGGGAGTGGAGTGCTGCCTCATCAACTGCTCAGTCCAGCTCCTGGCCTCCCTCTGCTGACCCCCAATGACCAAGGCTTGTTTCCAAACTCAGGTCAAAGGTGCTGCATGAGGTGAGGCATCCAGTGCCTCAACCTCATTGTCTCTGGGCCGGCCTTGAGATCTTTTTTCTTATGAATGACATAACCTTACAAGAAGAAATCCCTTCATACGAAAAAAGAACTTGGACTTAGTTTTTTTTTTCACATTCTTTTTTTCCATATGAAGCAGTCTTTTTTTTCATATGAATGACACAACCTCATGAGAAAAGATCCCTTCATATGAAAAAAGAATTTGGAATTTTTTTTTCCACATTTCAACTTTAAAAAGCCATAACTCCATTGATATATGCTGTTATGGTATAATCTATTTATCAAAATAAAGGTCTTAATGAGTACTACAATACTAATACATTACGCACACCCACACAAAACTTTAGGGGCCATGAAAAAAGACAAAACTTAAAACAATTATAGTTCCCATAGGATAACATTGTAACTTTGTGAGAATCTGTAACTATGTCAGTCTTTGGTGTTAACAGACAGTGTACATATCAATAGAAAGGTCTTAATAACTAGTAGGACAACTAGACCCCTAAGAAATAAGAATTGAAAATGATCTGCCCCTACAAAAATAATTACAAGGAAGCACATAAATTGCATTTCATACTCATGTGGATAAATGAAGGCATGGAAGCACTAGGCCCAGAGGACCCTGAACTTCCATAATCACATGGATGTGTTCATGCAGGTCCCAAAGAGACTTGCATGAATGATGATACGATTGTACTGTCTCAAAAAGTAAGGAAATTCATTGCAACAATCTTTGTTAATGCACCAATTAGGGTTAAACCGATAAAAGTAGGGAAATATGGTGTTGGGATTTCAAACCTAACACCCCACCAGCACCATGCAAGCATAAAAAGGAAAAAATGGTATAGTTTTGTTTGTTCTGAGTGTTGGCAAATCAGGCCTGAGGTCTTTCTTGAGGCTATCAACCCTAACACTCAGCCCATTTTTATATATTCTGCACATTTGAGCTTATTTACTGATTGAATGGGGGAGCACTAAGATTAATAACCCCAAAGAAGACCCTTGGCCTGATTTGCCAAGAGTCAGGACAGCCAAAACCATAACATTTTTCTCTTTGCTGCTTGCAGAGTGGAGGTGGAGTGTTAGGGTTGGAAACCCTAACACCACATTTCCCTACTTTTGCCAGTTTAACCCCCCAACTGGTATATTAACAAAATTTTTCTGCAATGAATATCTGTCTGTCTTTCTGACTGTCTGTCTGTCTGTATCTATGTATGTCTGTCTGTCTGTCTGCCTGCCTGTCTATCTGTCTGTCTGCCTGCCTGCCTGTTTGCCTGCCTGTCTATCTATCTGTCTGTTTGTCTATCTATCTATCTACATATATGGGGTATGACATGGGTGAGAATGAGATAGTAGAAATATCTTCACACACTATACTTGACCTACTGATCTCACGAGTGGCAAAACCACAAGTGAGGTCAGAAAAGGTCAAGCGTGGTGAGTGTAGAGTTTTATACTGTCTCACTCTTACCCATGTCTGATTTGCACAGAAGGTGTTTTGGTGGTTTTGTGACAGAAAGGATCAAAAGGCACAAAAATAAAAAGAGTACAAAATGTAAACTGTGCCCCTCTGATCAATAGCTCAGCACAAGAGCATCAAAATAATACATTACAAATCAGTACAGTATACAGTACAAGTGAGCATAATCAGAACAGATGTGAAGTAGAAAACAACTACTGTAAGTCTACAAAGCATCTCACATATGCTAGCTTTTGTGCTGCACCTTTCTACTGTTATGTCATTAACATTATTAAAGCTGATCTCTGATTGGTTTCATATTCCATTGTGACATACCTAGCTTTGAAGATAGCATTACTATCTTGCAAGTTGGTCATGTATTTCATTATGACTCGACTTTACAAAACAGTAGTATTATCTTTCAAGCTGGTCATAAGATAATAGTTTTATCTTGTTCAATCAAGACAGACATCTGTTGTATACATACATGTATACCATGGGAGTGCAAATACATTTGGAAGATAAAAGCTATTATTTTCTGTGCAGACATAGATATTGTGCAAATAACAAGTTATTTGCACAGTAGCTATGATTTTTGCATAGTAGCCACAACCCATACTTTTCACACAAACGGGCTTCCTGTAGAAGAATATCAAACAGTGGTGATGCCACTTTAACAATAAAAGCAAATGACTCAGGTTGTCATCATTAATGATGTGGAAAAGAAAACCTGTAAACAAATAATCCATTTACATAACACAGCATGTTTTTTTTTTTACTGGCATGAAACACACACATAAAAAAAATTAGGAACTCCCGTGGTATACATTGATTATCCCATGCGGTAGCTTCAAATATTCATGTTATTTGGTTTGAAATTTTGCTGTTATTTCTACTATGTACTCATGGCTGTGCCAATTATGCAAGTGTGCAAAAATAACCACATTCCAAACCAGATAGCATGCATGTTTGAAGTTACAGTATCTCATGAAATAATACCTAGGTATAATACAAAAAAAAAAAAAATTAATGCTCAGTAGAGTTCCTACTGGACAATACACAAACGACACAAAGGTTGGAAATAAACTATTAGGGTTGCAAACACAATCAAAAAAGACAAAGAACCTCAGCACACAAGCATGAGTCATTTTAGCTTACTTTCTTATTTTCAGGCCCACCATGACCCAAATCCATAAGACCACATAAGGGCTGGTTCAATTTTCCCTGGGGTGTGATATAGATAAGGCACAATGATAAGTCTTGAGTAAGACGAAACATATGTCTGTGTCTTCTGTTCTTAGCCTTTGAAGATTGTATGAGAGGCCTCTATAAAGCACACGCAACCTAAATTTTCATGCCAATTTGCAAAAACATCCCATGATGCTTTGCATTATAGAGTATATGTAATTTTGTATTTCTTGCAAGGTTTGGAAAAGTCCTATTAGCGTTCTTATGTCTAACTCTCACTCATTGCTACCTCCCCAATCAATACTTACAAACACTTTTCCAAGTGCATGCAAAGTAGGAAAACTGTCCTTCTGCAAATCTTACAAATATTCATGGGTAAAAAAAATGTATTTTGGTTACGTTTTGTGAAAACAAAATTCAGAACTATTACTTTGTGAACATTTTTATTTTTAAATAATTATAACGCATTCCTAATTCGTTTAAACATCAAAGTACATTGTGTACCTTGAATTACCCCTTCCTCACAGACACTTAACTCTTACCCGCTATTTTTAAAATTTTCCAAAGTTACATTAGCTCAAAATCTTTATTTATGTAGTGAGCTTTTTTCCTAAGTGCATATATGACCAATTAATTGCAATTAACTTAAAAACTATCTTTTTAACAAAACCACTAAAAGGACATATATATATATATATATATATATATATATATAATTTATATACACACACGTACACTAAACTTGCAAGTTCCACTGCTCAGCTATAAGCAATTGTTAACTTATCTGAACATAAAGATTTTGTTAGCAAATCAGGCAAAAATATGCCATTTTGGCCTTTAATATCTCCAGTAGTATAAAACCTCCTACAGTTTGGAGCCTCTGGAGGAATGCACTACTTCAGCCAAATATAGAATTCCTAAGATACCCCCATTAGCAGAGTACTTCTATCTCCAGAATCACAGGCCAATATGTAACTTATAATTCAGTAGACACAAACAATTGCATAATGTAAGACATACTCAGCCAATTCTTGTTGCAGAAGTAAAGACGGTTGTGGGTCCATTGCTTCTGCAAATCTGCAGCCACTTATATACAAATCCAGAATATCCAGCTCACAACAGTACTTCAGTCTGCAGCAGTGTAGTCCCATGGATAGCCAGTTCCTCTACAGCCACAGATGCTGTTACACAATGTAATACATACCTACTGCTGTCTGCAAAAGTGCAGGCCCCTGTGTTGGCTGCAATTCGGTAGACAAAGATATACTTGCATAGTGTAAGACATACATATCCACTTCTGCCTATAGAAGCACAGGCCACTGTGGGGTCTGTGCTTCTGTAGCCACATATACAAATCAAGGTCAGAAAATAGGTTGAATATTTCTGGGTCTCTGATTGGTTGAACCACTTGCCAAGGGGTACATTTATGTGCTGACAGAGACTTGAAAATATGTCCCAGTAACAACTGCCTGTTTACCTAAAAAAAAAAAATAATCAAGCAGCGATTGGTATTTTTAAAAACTAAAACCTTCAATGTTTTTTCTCACTTAACAAGCGATAGACCCCTGCCCCAAACTCGGTTTAATTGTCATAAGTGAGTTTGTACAAAACTCCTTTCTCTTCATAGACTGAAGAAAATCTGGGCTTTAAAGTGTGCATTGAGCTTTATATTGTATTGGGTACTGGGTATTAACATCACTGGCAAAATAAAGCCTGGCAAAACATCGCAGGCAGTACATCACGGTCAATAATACCACAGGTAATTAACAACATGGGCATCAGTACTGCATGTTACCAGCCCGTGGTGTGCTGCTAACCCCCATGAAGCCCAATCAGAGATGGATATAGGGCAATGGCAGCGGACATGGAGTGGCACCCAGTCGCATGGCACCGGGATGTAGGACGCAGTAATACATTGCCACACCCACTGGCAGAGAACAACCACAATGCCACCCTGCCGCCACACCAACAGCCACCAAAGACCAACACCTGGAAGCCAAACAGGAGTTGGGCACTGATGGGACTCCACAGGGTACACTGTGGCTGTGGATCCCAGTGCCTGCACCCCATGGAGAGATGTGCCTCTAGAGCACCACTCCACATAGGCCTGTGAGCCCCAGCACTGCAGACCCACCCACAGCCCCTGAACCTGTCCAACTGACAGCCTGCCTACTCAGGCCACCTGTGCCCATAGTGCTCCTGCCTAGAGGACACCTACCTCTTCTGCAGCCGGCCAGTTGTCCTGCTCCCTGTCTGTGCTGTACTGCAGAATACACATAAGGAGCCAGAAGAACTGTAGGTCACCCTGGAAACAGGAAATGGGACAGTCATAAGAACTGGGGTTGTCTACAGGCCCCAGACCGGGGGAGGACATAGACACATTACTGTTAGAAGATATACAAAACATGATAGCTAAAGGAGGTTCTGATAATGGGAGACTTCAACATGCCGGATACAGATTGGTCAATACCAGCAGGAACATCTGCCAGAACTAGACACATAGTGGATTCCTGCAGGGGAGGGCCTCAAACAACTGGTACAGCAACCCACAAGAGACAGGACTATCCTAGATCTAGTACCGACTAACAAGGAAGGGATCACAGATCTCGGTAGAAGGTCACCTTGGGGCCAGTGACCATCACATGGTATGGTTCAATTTTGCTACTACATCTAAATCATCCCATTCAAGGCAAAATATGGGACTTCAGAGGAGCTGACTTTGATAAGATGGCCAACAGAGTTAAGCTAGCCCTGGCAAAAAGAAACACAGGTGAAGGGTACAGGCAAAGTGGGCAAGCATTAAGGATGCAATACTTGAAGCAACATCCCATTGTGTTAGACAGAAAAGGAAGTGCAAAAGAAGAAGGAAACCACTTTGGTTCTCAAATACAGTAGCAGAAAAGGTCAGAGCCAAAAGGTTGGCCTTCAGGAAATATAAGGGAACACAGCGGGATGAAGATAGGGAGGCATACCAAACTGCCCTAAGGGAAGCAGGGAAGGCAGTAAGGCAGGCAAAGTCCCAAACTGAGGAAACACTAGCACGAACAGTAAAAGAAGGTGACAAGACTTTCTATACATACATTAGTGAAAGGGGAAAGTCCAGAGTGGGTATTGCTAAGCTTAATAGAGAAAAGGGAGCATGTGAGGAGGAGGACCCTGTAAAGGCATCTATCCTAAATAGATACTTTTGCTCAGTATTTACTGAAGAGAAGGTAGGGCAGGGCCCACAGCTCAGCATCATGGACACAGGGGGGAGGGAGGTGAGCACTACTCCCTTCACAAAAGAAAGGGTCCTACAAGAGCTTGCTAAGCTCAGGGCGGATAAGGCAATGGGACCTGATGGCATACATCCCAGGGTACTTAAGGAGCTAAAGGTGGAACTAGCAGAGCCATTAGCAGAACTGTTTAGTGAGTGTCTGAGCACAGGAGAGGTCCCAGAAGACTGGATAAAGGCTCATGAGATCCTGCTCCACAAGAGTGGTAGCAGGGAGGAGGCGGGGAACTACAGACCAGTCAATCTTACCTCAGTAGTGGGCAAGATTATGGAGGCAGTCCTTAAGGAAAGGATAGTGCAACACCTGGAATCCATAGGGGCACAGGATCCAAGACAGCATGGGTTTACAAAAGGAAGGTCCTGTCAAACTAATCTCATAGATTTCTTTGACTGGGTAACAGAATGGTGGACCAAGGGGAGCAGTTGATGTCGCCTACCTTGACTTCAGCAAAGCTTTTGACACTGTTCACATAGAAGATTGATAAATAATCTGGGTAGGCTCGTGGGTCAGAAGTTGGTCAACTGGGCAAACTGGTTGACAGGCAGAAAACAGAGAGTGGTGGTAAATGGTATACAGTCAGAAGAGATGCAAGTCACAAGTGGGTACCTCAGGGATCAGTCCTGGGCCAGTCCTCTTCAACATCTTCATTAGTGACCTTGCAGATGGACTAGAGGTAAGGCTTGTCTGTTTGCAGATGACACAAAGATCTGCAACAGAGTAGATGATCCAGATGGGGTGGGCAGAATGAGAAGAGATCTGGATAAACTAGCAAAATGGTCAGAAGAATGGCAACTGGGATTTAATGCAAAGAAGTGCAAAATCATGCACATAGGGAAGAGAAACCCTGAAGCCACCTATAGGCTGGAAGGGGAGTTGCTAGCAGTCACAAAGGAAGAAAGAGACTTGGGCATCATCATCACTGATGACCTGAAATCATCCAAGCAGACCTCTAAAGCAGTAGGTAAGGCTAGGGGGTGTTAGGGTGTATTAGTAGGGGTATCACAAGTCGTAAGAGGGAGGTAATAATCCCTCTTTACAAGACACTGGTTAGGCCCCATCTGGAGTACTGCATGCAGTATTGGAGGCCACACCTTCACAAGGACATTAACCAAATTGAGGCAGTCCAGAGAAGGGCAACCAACATGGTGCAGGGACTGCATCAGAAGACATATGAGGACAGATTAACAGAGCTCAATATGTATACCCTTGATCAAAGGAGGTAGAGAGGTGATATGATCGAGGCATTCAAACACCTTAAGGGCATTAATAAGGTGAAAGAGTCTAACATGTTTAAATATAAGAAAAATAGCAGGACAAGAGGACACAGCATGAGATTAGAGGGGGGCCGATTAAGGGGGAATGTGAGGAAATTCTTTTTCACAGAAAGGTTGATGGATGCATGGAATGGCTTACCACAAGAAGTGGTGGCTATGAATACAGTGCAGGTCTTCAAACAGGCATGGGATAGGCATAAGGGAGCAATACAAATGACTATGAATAGGTAGTAGTAAAAAATCTTTATTCATACGAAAAATGAATAAGGATATCTCCACTGAGCCGAAGCTCCTTTACAGTGAGATCCAGGTGTCATTTCCAGTTACTCTTATAAGTTAACAATATACAACGAAAGAAAACACATATACACTATAATTATACATCCATAAATATAACACAGTTCCAAAATCATAAAACAATAGGCCATTGACAGAGCAAAGGCCGATGGCACATTTATAAGGCAAAAAAAGAAATGGGCAGACTGGATGGGCCTTGCGGTCCTTATCTGCCGTCAACTTCTATGTTTCTATGTTCTGCGATGTCTAACCCCACTGTGTCATGGTCTGCGATATTGCTGCCCACAATGTTGATTAACTTCGGTGTTATCTACTGCAACGTGTTGCCTGCGATGATTTGCCTTGCTTTATTTTGCCGTCGATGTTAATACTCGGTACCATTGTATTGTTTCTATTGAAAAGGAAAAAAAATAGTATGTAATTCTTTTCAGACCCAACTCCAGCACTGCATCCTGTCACACTCAACTTCAAATGGATACCGTTGCTGTTACAGTGCTGAGCTGACCATACTTCCATATAGCAGCCTGAATGTGAATTTGAGGAACTACATAAAAAAATTTAAACTCTGTTAACTTTAACCAGCAATCTTCTCATGGCTACAAAGAGACAATTAGTGGAGTTGAGAATCAGGAAGAGGGGGGATAGCACACCACTTACAAGCTCTACATGAGCAACATATATAACAGTGCCCTCCAATACCAGGTCCAGCAATGAAGTGACTACTTTACATGAAATGCTTTGTTTTATAGATTTATATACATTTTTTCACATTCTTATATATCTATATATATGTATTTTAAATACTTTTAAACATTTTCTAAAAAATAATTTTCTAAGTATAATAATATCCTAAGGGTGGGCAGTATGGACTATACTGGACCTTCCAAGGGCCCCAAACTCAGAGCATTATTCAGGAATAGAAGCTGCATCCCTCCTCCTGCTCACCGATCTATCATCCAGAAAATGATTCTCCCCATCTTTTACTTTGGTGACACTGGGTTTGATTTTCAAAGCCCCGAGTGTGACGTTAGGTGCCTGCATCAATCAGAAATGACACAAGGAGCACCTTGAATCAAAACTTGCTTCACTTCTGATTTACAAACATAGGCTGTGTTGAAACAGGAACCCTTGCACCTGATTAGCCTTGTGCCACCACAGCACCAAAAAAAGGGAGTGCCCCACGATGGAAGGGGGCTTGTGCCACACTTGGGCTGCTGCATCCCCTTATCTTGGATTTTCAAAGCCATGATGTGGCCATAAGTCCCAAACATGGTTAGAACAGCAAGACTTTGATCAACCAGACCATAGACCTGTGCACTACTGAGAGCCAGGTGGGATGTGCTCCCATGCCCAGCTGTGGCGGTCATATACTCTAGGACTTTGTGCCTGCACACCACCAGGACAACTAGCACAGAACTGCAATGTGATGTCATGCCATAGTATCCTACAAAATGTTATTTACAGTACATGGGTGTATAGTGTCCTGTATAAAACTGCAAATATGATCTATTGTGAGAGTGACAAATGTAAAATGCATTAAGGGTTTCATTTTGTGAAGTTATCCATGTGGAGAATTTTAACAAGAAAATTACAATACTGACATCGGCTGAGAAATGACAGTAGGATATTTATGTTGTGTATATTTGCTGATCAAAACTGTCTGCAGCTATGAATTGGCTTACATAATCTACAAAGAGCAGAATGAAAGCTTGGCTTGTTATACTTCACAATGAATTATTTGCCAAACCTATTTCACTGTACTGTGTTTTGGTGTCTCACAAAAGTCCCTAAAATTCCTATAAAATTGTTCATACAATCATATACCACATAAACTGTTGTAACCTGCAACACATTTCTGAACATAAACTGTTTCTGACCTTTGTGACCTTTCTAAAGGTTGGATAGACTGCTGACATGAAATGGTATGAATACTTCATCATGTTGTTTTGGGGGTGTCCATTATTATATTTCTCTGTAGTATTTTCACAGTATCATGTGTTTACAAGGAATCAATATGCAATGAATTGTGTTGATCTAATAGGAGTAGGTTACAGGTTCAGATCCTGGGTAAGATGATGTGCTGTGGTATTGTGCCTTGCTGTAACCCCACACACACACACACACAACAATACACATATGTTATTGGAGGTAGTTATAATAGCACACAAACTGATGAGTCCCCCCAAAAAAACATACACAAAATGTAGCATCCACTGATCTGAAATGTCTCCATGGTAGAGTGTGATGCCAGTTCCCCTTCTCTCACATTATCCTTTGAAAACTGTCTGTTCCACCAATTTCCACTTGCTCCTATATGGTATTGCTGCTGCTCTCCCACCCTTCTACTGCCACTCTCTTCAGTGAAGTGCCTCTCAATGCCATCCACACATGTCCCAGGTAGCATGTCTGGCTACCTTGGTGACTGATTGCACACCTTGATACAGGACATAGTTGTGGCAGCATCTGCAGCAATATGGTGCCTACACTGGACAAGCTGTCAATGTTCTTCCTGGTAGATGTGGTGCTGCACTGACAGGTGTGGCTGCACAACCCTCCTGCAGCTTGTGGCAGTCCCTTTCACTGCACCTTTTGTTTTGCACACCAGATGGCTTGCAGCAAACTCGGGGTCTTTGGTGCCAGGTACCTGTTTTTATGAAAATCTGGTGCAGGGTCCCTGGCACACAGGAGTTTGCTGTAATTAGGGGTTTGGCACAACTTACGGCAATCTAGGAGGGGGTTGAAAATTGGGCCCACTGTCTAGAGTGCTGCTTCTAATACTAACCTCACCAGACTGGACCCCTCTTTTGCTTCTTCTGTCAGTTTGTCTTGGACTGTCTGCCCCGCACCAACAATTAATCCTTCCATTACTCCCTCTCCCTCCCCTGACTTGAGGCAAGATGCCTTGCTCACTGTGCCTCCTTTATCTTTAAATATTGGCAAGGTTCCCTCCCCTCATACCTTACCTCTCTCCTCATCACCCCCACTCTCCTCTTATACCCTTCGTAACTCTGGCTATCGCTTCCCTGTTCTCCCCTTGCTCTCCCTTCAAGAAAATCATCAGCTGACTTAACTGATTTTTCTTACTGTTTCCCTAAACTCTGTAACTCTCTATCCCTAAACATCCATTCCGCCTCTCCCCAGTTCTCTCCCTCTCTCTCTCCTCCATGACTTCGCAATCCACACCTGCATCTGCTCCTGCACTCTGTCCCTGTTCCCCACTCTCTATGCCCCCACTGCTACCTCCATCCCCTCTTCATCTTCTCTTGACCCCCCCTTCTGCTGTCCACAACTACTGCTGTTATTCACATACCTGGTTGATTTCTCTTCTCTTCTTTTTTCTAGCACCTTGCACTTTTTGTACCATTGCAATCTTCTCCTCATCCATCAACTATTACACTAATTTGTATTTAATTGCTTATTTTTGGTTGTTTTCATTGTGCTTCTCCATTTAGTTTGGGCATGATTGAGGAATTCTAGCTGGTAAGTTTGTGACTGTGTGTTTGTAATTGGCTGTGTCTGAACCTTAAGTGCAGACATCATAATACAGGGATTAGTGTAGTTTGAATTTGAAGTCTTTTCTTAACTACCATTTCAGTGTGCTTCTCCATTTAGTTGGGCAGGATTGAATAATTCTAGCTGGCAAGTATGTGACTGTGTGTTCATAATTGGCTGTGTCTGAACCTTAAATGCAGGCATCATAGCACAGGGATTAATGTAGTTTGAATTTGAAGTCTTTTCTTAAATGTCATTTCAGTGTGCTTCTACATTTAGTTAAGCAGGATTGAGGGATTCTGGATGGTAAATTTGTGACAATGTGTTTGTAATTGGCTGTGTCTGAACCTTAAGTGCAGGCATCGTATTACAGGGATTAGTGTAATTTGAATTTGAAGTATTTACTTAACTGCTATTTCAGTGTGGTTCTCCATTTAGTTGGGCAGGATTGAATAATTTTAGCTGGCAAGTATGTAACTGTGTGTTCATAATTGGCTGTGTCTGAACCTTAAGTGCAGACATCATGTTATAGGGATTAGTGTAGTTTGAATTTGAAGACTTTTCTTAACTGCAATTTCAGAGTGCTTGTAATTGGCTGTGTCTGGATTGCAGTGAATGGAGTGAGAAGCCACTGCCAGAGGACTCCTTGGCTGATTGTTTTGGACACAGCCTATGGTGTAATCTCACCTTCTCACCACAACCCACCACCCTATGCTCACTCTACAGTTATAGGGTAGGTCACATATGGCCTTGCAACATCCTGCACCCATACAGAAAGTAGCAAAGATAGAAAAATAAACCCTTTAGGAGATAATGAATAGGCATCTTAAGCAGGCAATAGGTTGAGGAGGGAAACAGACATGATGGGGAGTGGTGCAATGCAGTGGTTGTGGAGCAGCAGTCCTCAGATAGACATTCTGGAGGCTGTGATACTGTTCTATCTGCAGGCACCTCTCTGGACTGAGGAAGGAGGTTGCCTGTCTCCAAGCAGAGTTGGTCAGGCTGCAGACAGCATCCATCCCCATGCATAGACCACCGGGTCCATGCCTTAACTTCAAAGGATCCCCAGGAAGAAAAGTGATTTGATCATGGTGGGCTCAGGGAGGGGGAGGGGGCTGGTCAAAAGCACATCTCACAACTGGTCCTGTTTAGTAACTTGTACAGTGTTTTGGAGGAATGTAAAAGTCCCACCCAGGAAACTGAGGCTTGGACCAGGGAGGATGGAAGGGTTCCCCAGGATGAAACCCAGAGGAGGGGAATGCATCTTCTAGTGGGGGACTCAATTGTCCAGGGAGTGGAGTTAGGGACACCTAGCAGGGGAGAGAGGGAGGTCACTTGCATCCTGGGAAGCACTGCATGGAGTGATGGGGAGCAGATCCACAGGGTCACTAGGGCAATAGCTAGGAGAGAGCAGCTGGATGTCATTGTCCACTTGGGGACCAATGACCTGGCAAGGATATGGGTGGAGTTAGCCAGAGTCCAGGAGGATTTCAGGAAGCTGAGGGAAATCTGAAACAGATAGCATGCTCCATCTCATTCTCGGAGGTGCTACCTTTCCAGGGCATGGGGAGGATAGGGCACTGCACATCCATACCTTCAACACCTGGTTGAAGGATTGATCTGGAAGAGAAGGTTTTATCTTCCTAGGGGACTGGGGCCTGACCTGGACAGATGCAAGCTTATATAAGGATGATGGCCTGCAACTGTCTGAGAAGAGCACCTTGGTAATTAGTGAGAAGTTGAAATGCTTCAGCTGTGAGCATTTAATCTGGCCAAGGGAGGAAAGCCATAAGGGGCAGGAGGCCTAGGAACACCCCCCCATAGGAAAATGCAGGAACATAAGTTGCCAACAAATACAGCTGAATCAAGCAGGGATTGGTAGTTAGGCAAAGACAGTATAACAAGTGATACATGAGGAGAACATAGGAAAGGAAACTAGGGTCAGACAAGATGCTGGAGGGGAGAACAGGAGCAGAGGGAGGGCAGAATGTAAAACATGGAAGGTCGTGTCAACAAATGCCCATAACCTAGGAAATACGGTTCCAGGACAGGAAGTCTTCTTGGAGAATGCAGACCTTGACATAGTAGCAACAAAAGGTCATGGTACTCTGCCAATCATGGCTGGGAAATCAATGTACCATACTATCCACTATTCAAGAGGGACAGAGAGCATAAAAATGGTGGGGGTGGCCCTGTACAATAGAGATGGTATAAAGGCTACAGAAGTTCAGGGAAAACAGGAGGAGGCCAAGGCAATGTGGGTCACCCTGGAGCTGGGGAATGGAATAGCAATATGCACAGGAATGCTCTACAGACCTCCAGCACACAGAGGGAGGAAGTTGACGGGAAACTAGTGGAGGACATACATAACATGGCAGCTAAATGCAAAATACTGCTACTGGGGAATTTCAATATGCCAGACATGGATTGGACCACCCAGGTGGCTGCTTCAGCCAGAAACACAGCCATCATAGAATTCCTGCAAGGGGTTGTACTCAGGCATCTGGTACATGAACCAACCAGGTACAAGTCAATTCTGGACCTGGTATGGACCAATGAGAACAGAATTCAAAGAAATACAGGTTGAAGGGCAGCTAGGGCCCAGTGACAACCACATGGTGTGGTTCAACATGGCAACATGGACTCAAGTATGCCAAACAAGGGCAAAAGTATTAGATTTTAGGAGGGTGAATTTCACTGAAATGGGTAGATGTATGCAAGCTGTCCTGGAGAAGGGAGAGGAAATAGAGGGAGTGAAGGAACAATGGGAGAAAATGAAAGAATCCATAGTGGGGATAACAAACCAATGCATTAGGATAGTGGCCAAAGGGAAAAGAAAAAGGAAACCACTATGGTTCTGTAAGGAGGTGGAGGACAAAGTCAGGGCTAAAAGACTGAGTTTCAGGAAATATAAGGGACCCAAAGGGAGGAGGACATGGAGGTGTACCTTGAATGTCTTAGGGAAGCAGGAAAGGTTGTTAGGAGAGCTAAGGCACAAACAGAGGAGGGTTTAGCACTGTGTGAAAAAAGGGACAAGGCATTTTATAGGTACATCAGCGAATGAAGAAAAAATGGGGTGGTTATTGTTAGGCTCAAGGGCGAGGAGGGAGAGTATAAAGAGGGGGATCTGAACAAGGCAGAAATATTGAACAAATACTTCTGCTTAATATTCACTAGGGAGGAGGAGGGTTAAGGACCACAGATGGGTAGCAGAGGCAATGGGGGGAGTGGACACCAGTCCATTCACAGTGGAGAGAGTTCTAGAAGAACTCACAAAGCTGAAGGTGGATAAGATCACGGGGCCAGACAGCATCCACCTGAAGATATTAAGGGAGCTGTGAAGGGAATTGGCAGAGCCTATGGCAGCCCTATTCCAGTGGACTGGAGGAGGGTACATGTGGTCCCACTACATAAAAGTGGCAGTAGGGAGGAAGCAGGGAACTGCAGGCCAGTCATCCTCACCTCAGTGGTGGAAAAGATCATGGAGGCACTGCTGAAAGAAATTATAGTGGCACACCTGGAATCCAGTGGTGCCCAGGATCTGGGGCTACACAGATTCACAGCAGGAAGGTCATGTCAAATGAATCTGATAGATTTTCTTGATTGGATGACTAGGGAAGTAAATCAGGTAGGGGCAGTAGACATCACCTACCTAGATTTCAGCAGAGCCTTCAACACCGTCCCAACAGAAGGCTAGTTAACAAGATGGTTAGTCTGGCCATGACAGACAAGGTGGTGAACTGGGTTAGGAACTGGTTAACAGACAGGAGACAGAGGGCAGTGGTAAATGGGGTACAATCTGGGGAGAGGAGGTGACCAGTGGGATACCACAGGGATCAGTACTGGGACCAGTCTTGTTCAATGTCTTCATTAGTGACAATGCAGAGGGGCTGGAAGGAAAGGTCTGCTCGTTTGCAGATGACACCAATATCTGCAGCATGGTGGATATTTCAGAAGAGGTGCAGAAAATGAAGAGGGACCTAGAGAAGCTTGAAAGATGGTTGGAGATGTGGCAACTGAGCTTCAGTGCAAAAAAGTGCAAAACATGCACCTGAGTAGAGGGAACCCTGGTGAGAGCTACAGGTTGGGGGAGGAGCTGACTGTCACCAAGGAGGAAAGGGACCTAGGAGTTATCATTTCTGATGACTTGAAGGTATCAAAGCAGTGTGCAAAGTTGGTGGGGATGAACAATAGTATGCTGGGGTGCATAGGCAGGGGTGTCATTAGCAGAAAGAGGGAGATGGTGATGCCATTGTATAAAACATTGGTAAGGCCTTATCTGGAGTACTGCGTGCAGTTCTGGAGGCCACACCTGTACAAGAACATAAACAAGACAGACACTATCCAGAAAAGGGTGACAAAGATGGCGCAGGGCTTGCACCATAAAACATATGAGGAGAGACTAAGGGACCTCAATATGTACTCACTGGGGGAGATGAGAGTGTGAGTGGACACGATTGAAACTTTCAAATGCCTCAAGGGCATAAACAAGGTGCTGGTGGGGGACCTTTTCCAATGTAGAAAAAGTACTAGAACAAGGGGGCACAATATGAAATTGGAGGGGGTAGATTAGGAGATAATTCATATGCCATTCTGGAAAAGTGTGGTTCCTCTATGCAGGAATCCACAGTGGAGACCAAGGAGGATGCTGGGAACCTCCACAATGGAGACCCACAGGAGGGTGAAATGGGACCCCACAGGGGAAGGAAACAACTCCTGGTGGGGGACTCCATTGTTAGGATGATAGAACAGGGGGAAAAAGGGGAGAGGGTGGTAAGGTGCCTGCCTGGTGCCGTGGCTTGGAGGGACAGGGAGTGAATCCTCAGGATCACAGAAGCAGCTGCACAGGGGAGGGAGCTGAATGTCATTATCCACCTAGGAACAAATGACCTGGTTAAGAAAGGGATCAGAGCAGTGCAGGAAGCATTTGTGGAGTTGTGGAGGGGCCTTAAACAAGAAGTATGTACAGTAACCTTCTCAGAGGTGCTGCCTGTCTATGGCATGGGTGAGGCTAGGGTGCTCCACACCATGGGATTCAATCAGTGGTTAAAGACTGGTGCTGAGCTCAGGGATTTGGCTTCATTGGGGACTGGGGGTCCACCTGGAGGGATGCAGGCCTATACTGGCATGATGGTCTGCATCTGTCCAGGAGGGGAACCAGGATCCTAGGTGATTGGTTTAAATGCTTCTTTGGCAAGTATTTAAACTAGCCAAGGGGGGGAGGCACTGGAGAAGAGCAGGGAAATCCTAGCCCTCCCCCCCAAAAATCAGGGTACTAAGTGAAGTAAACACCCAGATAGAGATGTCAATAGGGAGAAGGGCAGGGGTAAATGGAGAAAATGACAGATGCAATAAGGACAGGGATGGGGAAAAAAGGAGTAAGGCCATCAAGAAATGGAGGGTAATGAGTACCAGTGTCTATAGTCTGGGCAACAAGCTCCCTGAACTGGTGGCCTTGATGGAAGAGGGATGCCTTGATATCATAGCAGTCACAGAAACATGGTACACAGAGAACCATGACTGGGATGTTAACATACCAGGTTACACAACCTACAGGAGAGACAGGGAGGGGAGAAGAGGGGGTGGAGTAGCTCTCTATGTAAGGGAAGGGATAAAAGCAACTAAACAAAAGGGTAAACAGGGAGGAGAGGAGGCACTGTGGGTCATCTTAGAGACTGGAAATGGCATCACAATCTGCACAGGGGTTGTATACAGACCCCCATGTCAGGGGGAGGGAATGGACAAGAATACGATAGAAGGCATCCTTAGGATGGCAGAGAAAGGGGAGATACTATTGATGGGGGACCTTAATATGCCAGATATTAACTGGAACATATTTGCTGCAGCCACATTCAAAGGCAGGGCCATTGTCGATGCCCTTCAGGTGGCAGGCCTCAGACAGCTAGTTTTGGAACCCACTCATGAGGGAGCAATCTTAGACCTTGTATTCTCAAATGGGGACAGTGAGAGGATCTCAAATCTAGAAGTTGGTAGCCATCTGGGAACAAGTGACCACCAAACAGTGTGGTTCATGATAAACTCAGCTACAGAGTCAAGCCATACAAAAGTGAGGGTTCTGGACTTCAGGAGGGATGACTTTGGCAAGATAGAAGAGTACCTTAGAAAAGCACTAGCAAACTGGCTAGAAGGAGGGGTGAAGCAACAATGGGGAAACATCAAAACTGCCATCAAAGAGGCAACAAGCTTTTGTGTGATGCAAATAAACAAATCAAAATGAAAGAAAAAGCCACTATGGTTCTCAAAAGAGATGGCGTTGAAGGTTAGGGAGAAAAAAAGATAGCATTTAGGAAGTATAAGGAAACACAGAAGGAGCAGGACAAGATAACTGCACCAGTTAAGGCAGAAGGAAGCAGGGAAGGTAGTCAGAATAGCAAAGGCCTAAACTGAGGAAAAGATAGCCAACTCAGTTAAGAAGGAGGATAAAACCTTTTATAGGCATATCAGGGAGTATAGAAAGACATAGGGAGGGATAGTGAGGCTGAATAGAATGGACAGTGGGTGGGCAGAAAGGGACAGTGAAAAAGCAGGGATACTGAATGAATACTTCTGCTCAGTATTCACAAAAGAGGAGGAGGGAGAGGTACCTAATCCAAGTAACAGAAACACTCTTGATAGGGGGGTCAATTCCAGTCCTTTCACAGAAGAAAGGGTTCTGAAAGAACTCCTAAAACTGAAGGTGGACAAAACAACGGGGCCTGATGGAATTCACCCTAGAATTCTAAAATAATTAAGGAGAGAACTAGTGACACCACTGACTACCCTTTTTAACAAATCATGGGAGGATAGTGTGGTACCTAAGAACTGGATGAAGGTGGATGTGTTTCTCCTTCACAAAAGTGGGACCAAGACAGAGGCAGGAAACTATAGACCTGTCAGTTTGACCTCTGTGGTATGGAAATTGTTGCAATCACTTCTGAAGGAAATAATTGTTGAGTACCTAGAGGTCAGTGGGGCACAGGACCCAAGGCAGCATGGGTTCACAGCGGGAAGGTTATGTCAGATGAATCTAATTGCTTTCTTTGACTGGGTGATCAAAGTAGTAGACCAGGGAGGGGCTGTGGACATGGTCTACCAAGACTTTAACAAGGCATTTGACACAGTGCCACACAAAAGATTAATAGTCAAATTAACCAGCCTGGGAGTGGGTCCCAGAGTGGTAGCCTGGGTAAAACATTGGCTGTACAACAGGATGCAGAAAGTAATTGTAAATGGACTTCACTCTGAAGAAAGAGGGGTTACTAGTGGGGTACCGCAGGGTTCAGTACTGCATCCAGTCTTTTTAAATGTCTTTATAAGTGACATTGCAGAGGGACTGGAAGGAAAAGTATGCCTCATTGCAGATGACACAAAGATTAGCAACAGGGTTGATGCACAAGGAGGTGTGGAAAGGATGAGAAGGGACTTGGCAAGGTTGGAGAAATGGTCAGAAGTATGGCAGCTTGGATTCAATGCAAAGAAGTGCTAAATAATGCACCTGGGAAACAAAAACCCAGAGGAAGATTACACATTGGTGGGTGGGGGATAGTAACAACAACAAAAATGGAAAGGGACCTGGGGGTAATCATATCAGATGGCCTTAAGGTTAGCAAGCAATGTAAGAAGGCAGTAGGTAGGGCTGGGGGGATACTGGGATGTATAGAGAGAGGCATCACCAGCAGAAAACAGGAAGTTGTTATCCCTCTGTACAGACAGTTGGTGAGACCCCATCTGGAGTATTGCGTCCAGTTCTGGAGACCCCATCTTTTGGATGAGACGTTAAACCGAGGTCCCATCTGCTTGGATTGGTGGTAGTTCAGGTGGATGTTAAAGATCCCATGGCACTTATCGAAAAGAGTAGGAGAATTTCCCTGGTGTCCTGGCCAAATTTCCCTCATTCACTAAAATACCACCAACAGCTTAATCTGGTTCAAGTTCAGTTGGCATTCATCTGTATCCCCCTTCCCAGGGTCGTGCCTGAAAATAGGCAGGATTTGTCTAGTGCACTTACCCGGTCAACAAAAACGAAATAAATAAATAAATAAATAAATAAAATCTCCACAAGGACATAGACAGGATGAAGGCAGTCCAGAGGAGGGCAACTAAAATGGTGCAGGGTCTGCAAGAGAAGCCATACGAGGAGAGACTAAAGGAGCTTAATATGTATACCCCTGAGGAAAGGAGAAAGAGGGGGGACATGACAGAAACTTTTAAGTACCTCAGTAGAATCAACAAAGTCCAAGAGGGTAGCATCTTTCAGAAAAAGATATGTGCAAGAACAAGGGGACACAATTTGAAGATAGAGGGGGGGATGGCTCAGGGGCAATGTGAGAAAGTATTTTTTCACAGAGAGGGTGGTGGACACATGGAACAGCCTTCCTGAGGAGGTTGTGGGGTCTAAAACTGTAGGAGAATTCAAGAATGCATGGGACAGACATAAGGCAATTTTTGTGGGAGGTAGGAAGAAATAGATTGTTGATTAAATAGAATCTGCAGCTTATCCTGTAGATAGGGAAATGGTCAGACTAGGTGGGCCAAGCGGTCCTTATCTGCCATCAAAGTCTATGTTTCTATGTTTCTACATAATGTGAGGAAGGTTTTCTACACAGAAAGGGTAGTTGATTCTTGGAATAGTCTGCCACAGGAGGTAGTGAGGGCAAGCACAGTGGATGTATTTAAGAATGCCTGGGACAGGCACAAGGGAACCTTGAAAGGGGAAGGAGTGATGAAAAGCCATTAATCACATAGGGTCAGTGGCCACCTACAATGTATAGGGCCTATGGGCAAACTGGATGGGCCTGGTGGTCCTTGTCTGCTGACAATTTCTATGTTTCTATATTACTTAGGCTCTCTACCTGTCATTGTACTCATTCACAATTGTTGTACTTTATCCTCCTCATCCCCCTTATCCCAAGCATGCATCTGGAAACAAGCTGCAATTAGCTCACTATGTCTTTCCTGGTGAAACTTTTGAAATCAATCAATCAATAAATAAATAAATAAAGACCTCTGCCTGTGGTGTCAGGCTTATTTAGGCCCCTGAGTGGTCAGGTATAGCCCAATACTGCCCCCATCAGCTAATATTGCTAGCATAACCAGTTCAGAAAAGTATTTATGTTTGTTAAGGTGCATGCCCCTGTGGAGCCCACAATTCTGTAGACAGAGATACAATAACACATTATATGACATGCACACCCAACTCTGTCTGCAAAAGTTCAGGCAGCTGTGGAGCCAATGCTTCTGCTGTTGTGGATACAGTACACAAATTACAACACTGTAACTTTCTGCATCCACATATACAGATGCTTACTGTAAAACACACATACTCACTTCTACTGCCAGTGTTGTATATCATGCAGGTTTTGTGTATGTGTTGAAATGTGTATGTTTGTCCATGGCTGTAGAAGCACTGGACCTTGATGGTGGATGTCTGTTGTGTTATCTGAAAACAAATATATTTTGCTTGTCTTTCCAAGTGATTGCCATCTGTAGTTGCTTGTACGAGCTTGTCTTTTTGTTGATTGGGAGGATGTAGAGTTGGGGTTGGAAACCCTAATGCCACATTTCCATTGTTTTTTGGCATTAAGTTGTACCCTAACTGGTACAGTAATGTAGTATTATACAATGAATATATACTATACTTGCACAATATAGTTAGGGTTAAATGGGGTGTTCAATGTTAAACCCCAAATGTTGCACCTTAATAAATGTAGTGGCATGTGATGGAAACTATACAAAATTTGACCTGCATGGTCTGGGTGGTACAATCTTGAGAAGTAAGATGTTTCATGATGGCTGCTTAACCTGTTTTAGAGATCTGTAATCATCAAAAATGCATAAAAGAATATTTTGTACCATTTATTTGCTGTCACCTGCAGCAAGCATGATATGGAATTTTGTTCTGAAACTCTTAGGGCTGAAGGGACTTGTGCCAAGGGTATGCCTTGCAAAGATTTTTTAAAAAAACACAGTTTTTGTAAAAAAAACTAAATATTAATCAGTTTTAGAGTCATAAAATTTTGAAATTAGGCTCCTGAGCATGCTCAATAAGGTTTTTGAGATAATCCTCTGATACAACCCAAAAATTCTTATTTTGAAAGCAACCGTAGGTCACCACTACTTGTGTTTTTGGGGTCACATGAAAAATAAAAGGTTGTGACAACTGTAATCTTGTTTTTTTCTTTGTAAAAAAAATGCAAAATACATAAAAATGTGTTATTTTTAAAAAACACTTGAATCTCGCTAAATGGGACCTCTTAATCTTAGTTCTTGTATTTGTTTGTTTTTTTTCAAAAAGAGCCCAAAATATCTTTTTGGGCTTTATTACATTCTTTGGCTGTTAGGTTATTGAAATGGCTGATTCTTGCATCGTAAACCGCAAATTCTTAGACTGCACATTTAAGTCTGACCTAAGAATTTTTAGTGCACACCAAAATGGAATTTCTAGGTTGAGCTTAAATGTGTGACCCAAGAATTCAGTTTTTTTTTGTGTGAAAAAAATCTTATGCTCCACTTAAATGTGCAATTCAAGAATTCATGGCTGACCAAAAATCCTTGTTTTTCAGCTGGATTACTTCTTTGGTTACACATTGAGGTGCAGCCCAAAACTTTTTTTGTGTGAGCTAAAGAAACTGTTTGGGTGCTGAATGGGGATTTTAATCAGTAGATGAAGAATTCCTTGGTCACATATTATAAGAGCAACCCAATAATGTTCTGCAATTATTTTTGAAGGGTTGAAGATTGTTATGTGTGTTCTAAGAATTTTTAGGTCACACATTAAGTACAGTAGTGCAATACTGGCTAATGACATAACAATAAGCAAACTGTAATTAATAGAGTACATATTGTTAGACACCAAAACTTCTATAATAAATGAACTTCCAAGTTATGGAACAATCTACCTGGCAACATTTTGGAGGCCCCTACTACAGATACCTTTAAAAAAAGGTTAGACAAATACATATTAAGTAAAAGCTTCAACAGATAACCCCATTATGAGTGGGAGACAATTTAATGGGCATCTTGCCTACTTTGTCTAAATCAACCAAATTAAACCAAGTTAAACAATTATATTTTGTTTGTGTCTCACATACCTTTACTCATAACGTGGCTGGTTTACAATATTTTAGTTCAAAACTTTGAATATCTGTTTACATGACCCTATCTTGTGAACAAAGATGGGGATGGGATTTTCAAATACAGGTCATAAGGTGTTTTTGCAATTGCTCTGCAAAACCCTTTCAGGCAGGATTTAACATATTCTAACAAACAAGTTCATGATAAGGGGTCAAAATGCCAAAAAAAGCTATGAAGAAACATTGGGCCTGATTTTTAGAATTCTCAGCATATTGAAAAAGGCTTGCACCACAAGATGCACCAGGGACAATTTACAAAGGCAGCCTGCATCAGCCACAGGCTGCATGCACTCAAGGGTGCTAGAAATGTCCATACAGCATAAAATGGGCTGCAGCATGGTGATAGGGGGCATGCAGAAGACACAAGCTGCCACATCCCTTAAATCAGTATTTTCAAAACCCTCCAAGAGGGTGAAATTCTAATTGCCCTTAGACCAGCCAAGGCTGCTCTAAGGGAAAGGGAACGGGAACATTGTTTAACCAGGAGAGCAAATTAAGCTGAAATTTGTTTCCAGATGTGACCTGAGAGCACTAGGAAGTTAAGTGACTTGCTCAGGATCACATAGTATGCACCTAGGCTGCTGTGGGATTCAAACCCAGGTCTCTAGATCTGCAGATTAGAGCCTTAACCTACTGTGCTGTCCTACAATATCACCCTCTGGGAAGGTTTGACCATTTGCACCACTTTTGGAGCCGTCCCTCACCATGTGCTGCAGCCTCCCACCAGCCCCGATCTGCCTGAAAATGAATATGTTAAAACAAATCATTTCCGGGTGGGCTAGCAGTCTAATAGAATCATAGTCCCCTAAAATTTATTTGATTCTGTTGCTTAACATTTTGCTGGTAATAATCCTATTTATGACATCACAGTTTCTTGCTGTGAAAAAATTATTACAGTTTCACAAACAGAGGACTGTGACTTCAGGAAATGATTACACAGCAGGAGTAGATCAGTAGTATATTCATTTGTACACCATAAACTTCAGGATCTAGCAACAAGTAAAGCAACATTGGCTATGGGCTATGATGTTAATACCAATTTATGGTAATTCCAGCATTTAAGAATAGGACAGATGACTATGTGACAAAGGGGAATATAACTGCATAATAATAATAATAATAATAATAATAATAATTATAATAATAATCAAACTTTATTTTTAAGGCACCTTTATAAAACTAAGGCGCCAAACATGGTTAACATATCATACACTACAAATTCTTTAAAATATATAAAACAAACATAAAATCACAATAATCAAACCGACTTTAATCAGCAAATGCTTGTGTCCAAAAATAAGTTTTTAAGGACTGTTTAAATCCCTCCATGGTCCTGCACTCATTTAACTGACAGGGTAGAGAATTACAGAGTGTGGGAGCAGTGAACATAAAAGCTCTAGCCCCAGCAGATCTCAAACACACCCTCTGTATCTCTAGCAACCTCTCGTCAGCTGAGTGGAGTGATTGCACAGGGTGATAAGGAACCCGGAGCTCATTCAGATAATCCGGTGCATAGTAGCACTGGAAATTGAGAAGTGGGGAGACAGCTTTTATGAGCTTTGATTGACATAGTTTTGACCCAGATTCATTAGTATAACCCATAGTATGATAACAGTTAAATCAGACTACTAAAACTGTCTGCTTTGTTATTTTCAATCCTTTTTCCTACAATGTTAACCTCACACTCTCTACAGCAGCAATTCCAAAAGAAAGGAAAAAACTAAGACTTCCCAACCATCAAAGGTGGAGACTTGGCTATCCCCAGCAATCCTGTATCAGTTCTATTCATCATCTCACAAAATGATTGAGAAAGCTGTCCATCAGCAATTATAACAATACTGTGATGAAACAAAATTTAAAAAAAGCCCCTAGTCTTTCTTCTGATTGGGGCTTTCCACAAATACATCTTTGCAGGAATCCATAAATGAGATCCACCAGAGTACTGATAAAGGCAATTTATGCAGTACTATTTCTTGACATTAAGAAACCATTTAATATTGTGAATTACATTGTACTTTGCAAAATATTGTTGAACATTGGACTATCAGAACAGTTACATTGCTCAATTGATATCTGACATAGTACAACCAATCTGCATCAGTGGATTTCTGGCTGAAGAAAGGGCAGTTAACATTAATGTACCACATGGATCTATCCTCAGACTGATTCTTTTTCCTTTTTACATTAATGATCTTCAAAATGCCTGTACCACCTCCAAAATCGATTTGTATTCAGATGACAAATATCATATTATTAGTATGTAAAGATGCATAAACAACTAAATATATAAGATATGAGATGGAAAATTGTTCCCAAGGGCTGTTCAAAAACCAGATAACTTTAGATGCAGTAGAAACTCTGCTTATCAGGTCTAACCAACACCTGTCCAGATCTGAAACTTTTATGGTAGTTGCTGATGGGGAACTTCCTGCATCTATGAGCACAATTAAAGGCTTGGGAGTTTACTTTAGTAGTAGTTTATCAACTAAAGCATGTCTAAACATTCTTGTAAAATGTCTGCATACAGTAGCTGTCTTTAGTGAGGAGTATTAGAGAATGCCTTTCACTGAAAACAGCACACACAGTCTACAGAACATATAAAAATTAAAATAAATCTAGAAATTATGATGCACCGCAGTCAGAATCATTTAGCCCCTATTTACATGACTGCACAGTTCCATCCCCTATCAAGTGTTCACTCCAAAGAAACTAGAAGCTGTGTAAATGGCAATATGTACTAACAGTAGTACTAATAATGACAATGCATCATTTCTGTATGTCGGCCCTATACTGTATAAATAAATCTCCACTGATATTAGAACTACACCCAGCTTTGCCTTGCTATTTTAAAGGAATGGTCATTAAACATTTTGAAATAGTGAACATCTTTGTTTACACCTGGAAACATGCAATATTGGTGTAACTGTATTTTTGTACAATATTTACTGTAATCTTTTATCATATATCATTGTTTGTGTAATTGTTATCATATATCATTGTTGTAGGCAGGGTTCTATTGTAAATAAATCTCCTGACTTTATAGGTTATCCTGTAAAATATCTTCAAATAATAAATATAAAATTATTGTAGGGGAAAGGCCCTGTTTCTGTGCAAATTAACTAAGTAGATAAGAAAAAAAATGACTAGAAATACAGAAAACCTATAAAATGTAAGCTGGCATGCGTATAAATATTACGGTTAGGGTTACCACCTGTCCTGATTTTCGCAGGACAGTCCTGATTTGGGCAGCTGTGTCCTGCAAAAAAACATGAAAAATACTAAATGTCCTGATTTTATAGTAGAAAAATATTTTCTAACTTTCCACTAAATGTTGCAGAAAACTACAATACCTTAACTGAAACACCTTAAAATGATAAGAAACAATAGAAGCAACCAAGAAACTACAATACTTAGCCTTAATTCTGATTATATAGAGAAAACAAGTCTGTTGCATCTGTCAGGGTTACGTACTGTCCTGCGAAAAATCATGTTTCAGTAAGAAATGTCCCACTTTGGGCTTCTTAAAAGATGGTAACCCTAATTACGGTATGTTTTCATTTTTCCAAAAAGTCACAAACTCACATTAAAAAAGTCAGACTTCATTATGTTGTAGAGCAAATCCAAGGAAAGTGGGTTGCCTCTCGATATCTTTAGTTTTCAGTTGGGGGCTGGTGGGTGGATGATAAGGCACACAAGGGAAAAAAATGCCAGCCATGCCTTAATAGTTTCAATAGTTTTTGATTTTTATTCGTTCTTTTTTTGTCTCACAAGATCCCAGTTGCCCAATGTTTCACCTTGTTAGGCTTCCTCTGGGACAGGATCTATGCATAAACATATTTACAAATTCAGTATAATATTTATTTTCATATCATAAACATTTTATAATTATTTTTTATAAAAAAACATTTTTTGATAATAGTTGATTCATGCCAGTAGAGGGAGAATGTCATCTATTTCTTGCACTTAAGTTAAAACATATTTTTTTCTGAATGGTGAGGCTGTTCTAAATAGCTTATCTTATATTTATATATATTCAGTAGTTCATCTAATAACTAATACTTAGACTATAGACTGGATGACAATGTAGACCTCCTTAAGTCACTCTCAGACTGTTCTGTACACCAGTTTTCACCACACTACTCACTTAACAAGTTAACTTTTTACCTGTATGGTCACATGTTCATATTCAGTTTAGTTTACCTTTTATTAGTACTCTAAAATCATATTGCAGGTCTGCAATATAGTACCACATAGCTATACAGTTTATCAGCTACTTAATTTTTAGCCCTTTAAAGAAAAATAAAACTTAATTCAAAGTACATATCTGAATTACAGGCTTATGACATGAAAAGATTGCTCTAAGATAGATTTAGTCCACTCAGTAATACTCTGTCTGTGTACTATATGTACAAAATGTTAAAAAAGGAGGGGATAAGACATACATTTCAGTAATGGTTTACTTAATTACAGATTAATAATTATTTCATTCAGTGCATATGTCTGACCTGGGAACTCCAGGTTTGTACCACACTCCTCCAGTATTATTTTCATTCTATCAGTATCCTTTCTGTGGATAATATCAAGAAAATGTTTAGAGTTAGAAAGTAATAAGACTTTTCTCTGCATCTGCAGTTTGAAAACGTGCCTAAGGTGAAGCCTCTCAAAGCTCCCCCTACAAGCAAGATACGTGTTGGAACTTTTTGAATTTTGGCGCCTAACCCAGGAGAAATCTCACTTGCTCCTGTCCACCAGCAGCATTTTCCTTTTGTACTAAGTGCAGCAACCTAGAGATCATCTATGAAATGATGTCAAGAAATTGATGTCAGGACTGCTCTCTTTGCTTGAATATATTTTTTTTGTAAGTGCCCAATTTCCCATTAGCAGATTATACAGATCAAACACACAGGAGTGCAGCGTGCATATTTTATGGAACACATACAAACAAGGGTAAGAAAGAATAAGTGCCTCAGCTGGGACTTGCACCCAGGCCACCCGGAATACCATTCCGATTGCACTAACCAGCTGCGCTACTGAGACAATTGAAACCTGGGATGTCCCTGGGCACATTACACTTTCTCAAATGCACAACCCAATAGCAACAAAATTATTTTCAGGTTCCAGCTGAGGCACTTATTCTTTCTCACCCTTGTTTGTATGTGTTCCATAAAATAGGCACACTGCACTCCTCTGTGTTTGTTAGAGGTAAAAAATTTGTGTTACCATTGGGTTGTGCATTTGAGAAAGAGTAATGTGCCCAGGGACATCACAGGTTCCAATTATCTTGGTGGTGCAGCTGGTTAGCGCAATCGGGAACGATATTCTGGGTGGCCTGGGTTCAAGTCCCTGCTGAGGCATTTATACTTTCTCACCCTTGTTTGTAGATTATACAGATCCTCCACTAGAGGGACCTTGTTCTTTCATTTAAAGGAAGTCTGCCATCTTAAAGGCACAGCAATTTTACTAGCTACCAGCTGCCTACCCTTCCTTACCTCTATTGCTACTGCTCTGTGCTAGTCTATTACTCCAGCTGCACCTCCAAGGAAAACTACACACCTTTGATTACAAAGTAAGCTCTGTAGCCTGCTCACTATCTTTCACTCATGTTAAACACCCCCTTATTTATTCCAGTCTGCTAGCAAAACTACACACCTTTGATTACAAAGTAAGCTCTGTAGCCTGCTCACTATCTCTCAGCTGAGTTAAACAACCCCTTATTTAGTCTAGTCTGCCAGCATGACAGGGAGCTCAACAATTACCTGGTGCTACTCTGCTCCCTTCTTCTGCTCATTGGCCAGTGCTTTATCCTTTCAGCATAGTATGATAGTGGACTAAACACTGTCTCCTGTTCTCTTGGAGGGCTGCAAGTCAGAACCATCTCCTATGCACCTTGTAAAATGCCCTTTGGTCCACCTACCCCTTATGTCACCCTGTTTGTGATCAGTAGTAGCAGCACCATCATTCAGTCCCAGCTGTCCGCTCCAACCGTAAGGAATAAAGGATCTTCCTTGCACCCCAAAATCTACTATAGACGGTGTAAATGCACATTGGTCCTACTTCACACAGCCTGGTACATAATACTGTTGTTGCTCCTACTCTCTGGTGATGTGCACCCCAACCCAGCTATCCCAAATAATTGGACATGGTGTGGGAACAAGATCTGTGGTCTACAAATAGCAGCTATGAACATCTGCAGTCTGCTTCCAAAATTCACCCAGCTACAAGCTTGGATGCAGCTACACCGCCCTGATGTTCTATGTCTTACCGAGGCCTGGCTTACCCCTAACATCAAGGATAACCTGATAGCCCTCCCAGAGTACTACACCTTCAGATTGGACAGAACCAGAAAAATGGGGGGGGGGGTTCATATACGTTAAGGATTTGATCCAGGGAAGGATGCTGTCTATCACTGGTGCTACTGGTGACTACGAGCTGCTTGCAGTGAAACTACTCATTTGCAGGCATTGCAAGCCACTTACCATAACGTCCGTATATCTTCCCCCAGCTAGGACCAAACAGGGGTTTTGCCTGGTCCTGGAAGCCATCTCCAACATCGAGAAGAAAACTGAAGTCATCATTACAAGTGACTTCAATATTAATTGGCTCTCCAAGGACTCTGACCCTATTAAGGATCAGGTCACCAGCATGTACCTCACACAAATGATCTCTGAGCATACAAGAATGAACTACAAATCTGGCAAGGGCATCCTACTAGACTGGATCCTGTCAAGTTGCCCTACTAGACTCAAGAACATTGAGGTGCTCTCAGACTGTCTCAGCAATCATTCTCCAGTTATATAGACTTGGGTGAATCGGGAGGAAAAAGTCCCCCCACTTACCATCTGCAGCAGGGTATTAAAGAGAAAGAAATTGGGTGCTTTTGAAGAAGCTTTGTCTTTAGTTGCTTGGTCTCCCATTGACAAGGCTAAGGATATAGAGAACACCTTTAATTACTTCTCAACTAGATTTATTGCAATCTGCAACATCTATGCATCACTGCAGAAAAGAATGGTCAGGGGGCCTTAAATGGGTGGATCTCAATGGAACTTCTGAATAAAATGAGGGCCAGGGATAACCTGTGGAGTAGGGCAAAAAGTTCTGGTAATCTGACAGACTTCCAGAAGTACAGGGCAGCACACAATAAGTGTATGAATCTAGCAAGACTCACTAAAGCTAAATTCTATAAAGAACAGATGGACAGGAACTGGGGTAACTAAAAAAGATTTGGGGAGAATATAAAGGACCTTCTTTGTAAAGGTGACAGAAGGCACTCTATGATGCTCAACTTGAATGGCACACTAACTTTGGATCCTTTCACCATAGCTGAAGATTTCAATATTGCACTCACTGATCTGAGCTCTGTACTCCCACCCGACTACCTTAATTTCACTGAACAAACCCCATTAATGTCATATGGCGATCCCCATCATCCCAACTTCCACTTCAAATGTGTCACCTCAAATGAGGTACAGGGCAAAACCAGGCTTGGTAGTGACACTATTGAGATGAAGCTGGTGGCTATGGCTCTTAATGAAGTAATAACTCCTATAAACAAAATCTTCAATAAATCACTTGCCTTGGCTGAATTCCAATCTGTATGGAAACAGGCCATAGTGACCCCAGTTTATAAAAGTGGGGATTGCTCATGCACTACAAACCACAGACCTATCTGTATTCTCTCCCATCTCTCCAAAGCATTAGTGAGAATAATTGCTGATCAGCTCACCAGATACCAACAGAAGTATGGTGTGCAATGTCCTCAGCGGCATGGCTTTCGGAAGTGCCACAGCACGACCACTACTTTAGTAGAATTCTTTGACTATGTGCACAAGGCTATGGATGGTGGCAAGTTAGTGAGATCTATTTTCATAGATCTCAGTAAAGCCTTGACACTGTCAACCATTCTATACTGCTTCAGAAACTGCTGTCCTTGGGGATGGCCCCAGAAGCAGTCATGTGGGTCAAGAATTACCTGTCGTGTAGGTCCCAGAGTGTTAAAATCAGCTCCATCTCAACCGCAAGGAATGTCTCTCTTGCGGTCCCTCAAGGCTCCATATTGGGGCCTCTACTATTTAGCATGTTCCTAAATAAGCTTCCAGATGCCAGCAGGAGTAAAATAATTTCATATGCTGATGATACAGTCATCCTTGGTAGTAGCACCCAGCACGATCAACTCCACAGGGAACTACAGTCTACCTTCTACCATCTAGAAGAGTGGTTCAGCACTCAGAAACCGCTCCTTAATTATAATAATAATAATAATACTTTATTTATAATGCACCTTTCATGTATCAAGGCGCAGTACAGTAAAACAACTGACACAATTAAAACAGAATCATCATCATAAAATGTACAGTACAGCTCAGAAATCATCACTACCATATGCCTTAACCCAAAGAAATGACTTTAGGGCCTGTTTAAAACTCCCCGTGGTTGTGCACTCCCTAATCTGATGGGGTAGGGAATTCCAGAGGGATGGGGCCACCAACATAAAAGCCCGGGCCCCAGCAGATTTTAAAGTCACCCTTGGAATCTCTAGCAGCCCCTCATCGGCCAAGCGGAGGGGTCTGACAGGGTGATAAGGGATCAGGAGCTCTTTCAGGTAGTCAGGGCCCAGTTCGTGTAGGGCTTTATAAATCAGTAATCTGACTTTGAAGGTGATCCGCCACTGAACCAGCAGCCAGTGCAGTTCCTGCAGCACCGGTGTGATATGGGAAGATCTAGGAGTCTCCATCAACAACTGGGCTACAGAATTTTGCACCAGCTGCATGCAGCAGATATCAACCCCCAGAAGCCCAAAGTAAAGCGAGTTGCAGTAATCTAGATGTGAGGTCACAAAGGCATGGATTAATGTAGGCAGATCGCCAGATGGAACAAGGTGCTTGATCCTAGCGATGTTTCTCAGGTGGTAGAAGGAAGACTTAACAACAGTTGACACCTGAGTCCAAAGTGTCAGCCCCGCATCCAACATCACCCCTAGCTCTCGTACCTGTTCAGAGACCTAAAGCTCAGCATCCCCAAGAAACAATCCTAAAGGGAAGCCTGCCTCAAGCCCCCCCATTCGGCAATCTGGATCTAAAACCATCACCTCCATCTTCCCAGAATTCAACTTCAGCCAACTGGACTTTATCCAATCCTGGATTTCATTGAGGCAGATATTAAATACCGAGAGTGCTCCTTCCTGGTCGGGGGCCAAAGACAGGTATAGCTGGGTATCATCGGCATAACAATGAAACCTCAGCCCATACCATCTTACAATGTCTCTGAGGGGAAGCATGTACACCGCAAACAGCATGGGGACAATACTGAGCCTTGAGGGACTCCACAAGACAGGGAGATAGGGTCAGAGGAAAAAAACCCTGACACTACTGTCTGAGTTCTTCCAGTGAGGTAAGAGGTAAACCATCTGTGGATCAAGCCAGAAAGTCCACAGATAAATCTCAGGCACTCAAGCAGAATCCCATGGTCCATGGTGTCGAAAGCCGATGACAGATCTAAAAGTACCAAAATGGACAGTTTTCTCTGGTCTCCCACCATCAGGAGATCATTGAGCACCCGAACCAGCACAGTCTCGGTACTATGCCTCTTTCAAAAACCTGATTGGATAGGTTTGTAGATGCTATGGATGGTCAAATGGTTCTCCAGTTGAGCCACCACTAATTTCTCGATCAACTTCCCCACAAAGGGGAGATTCAAGATAGGCCTGTTCTTTGCAAGAGAGTCTGGGTCCAGAGAAGCTTTCTTCAACAAAGGTGTCACCAATGCCTCTTTCAAGGAACAGAGATATTCACCCGAGTCGAGGGAACACCAGACTATCTGTGCCAGAACCGGGCTGATAGAATCACCACAACCCATAATCAGGGATGTGGGGCCCAGGTCTAAACTACAGCATGTAGGGCGGCTTCCCTGGACAATCTGCATAACATCCACAATTTCCGAATGGTCGAAGGTACTTCAGGAAAACGGAGGGGTAGTGACCGAGCCCTGATCCCCAGCAACTTGCATAGAATGTGTCAAGTAGATTTCCGATCTAATGTTAGCCACCTTACCAGCAAAGAACTGAGTAAGCTCATTACACTGTGATCTGAAAAAGCTCTTCGGAGCTGCAGACAGGCTGGGTTGCACAGCCTGTCCACAGTTCTGAAAAGCTGAGGAGGTCGATTCTGAGAGGCAGAAATTTACCTGGACAGGAACTCTGCCTTCTTATGAGAGATTTCTGACTGATAGAACCAATAATGTTCTAACAGTCTAAGATGGTCGGCATATAAGCCGGATTTCTGCCAACAGTGTTCTAACCTGCATCCTAGTCACCGCAGCTCCCTCAAGACTCCATCAAACTATGGAGCCCGAGGTCAAAAGGAGAGAGGACGCACATGAACTGAAGAAATACAATCCAGGGCTGAAGTAATGGCATTGTTATATGCAAAAACCAAAGCCTCCGGATCTTTACAATGCACAGGAAATTGTGATAGGTCAAGCATTGCAGCAAGGCTATTGGAAGTAATATTCCGTAAAGGTTGGTACTTGACCATCTCCACAGGGGTCGGCCTACAAGGGGGGTTGCCAAAATTGAATCTCAAGTATAGTGATCAGACCAACTGACTGGTTCTACCCCCACGTCAGAGGCCTCAATCCCCAGGAGGATGACCAGATCAAGAGAATGGCCACACTTATGAGTAGCAGTGGTAACCACCTGTGTCAGGCCCAGTGAGTTCATCAACTGGAGGAAGTGTTATCCAAATTGTGAGAGTTCGTCATCGATTCAGGCATTGGAGTCACCCAGGACCATCAGCCTGGGAGACTCAAATGCCATGTCAATGACAAAGTCCGCCACTTCCTTTAGGAATTGCTTTCCATCTCCGAGTGGACGGTAGATGAGAGCAATTCTATAGCCCGCACCTGCTACTACAGCACATTCAAATTAGCTGGCCTCCTCAACTGGAACACTGATGAGTTCCAAATTGGTCTTGAAACAGACCGCCCCCGCGGTCCAACCTCGGTCAGTGTATCACTGCATACCCGGCTGGAATTGCGGCCTCAAATACTGGGCCCGCATTATCATCCAGCCAGGTTTCGGTGATACAAGTCAGATCTGTTGACCCAACAAGATCGCAAATCACTGTGGTCTTGTTCCTGACAAATCTGGCATTGCACAACAATGCCTGGGTTGGACAAAACTCCTGGGCTGCCCTGACCACCTGCCCATCACCAACGATGCTGCCCTTGGGTATGGGGACCAAACAAGATGACTAAAACAATGCTGATCTCCAGTCACCAGCTCAAGGAAAAGTACCCTGCTCTGACCATCCTCAATAACAAGGCTGACAATCTTGAACAGGTACACTCTTTCAAATACCTAGGGGTAACTGTTGATGACACTCTCTGCTTCACTCAGCAGATTGACTATGTTATAAAAGCTGTCAACATTAAGCTGGGAATCCTTCGCAGACACAAAAAATCCCTTACTCCATCTGCCCTCCACCTTGCAGTATCTAGCTCTATTCTGACACTTATAGATTATGGCTTGATAGTTTATGGTGCAGCTACTGACACTGCTCTTAATCATGTAAAGACTGCCCTTAACTAAGTGTGCAGACTCACCCTAGGTGTGGATAACTTAGCACACACCTGCTCACTCTATGAGCAGACAAAATTCCATACTCCAGGTGAAGCCTCACCATGGATTTATAAAGGAGCATCAGCACCTCCCTCTTTCTGTTTTATACCCCTCCCTATGCACACCAGCATTCTATTCACTTTGGCCACCACCGTGCTGCATTGGTTCCCCTCCTTAAGGTTATCTGAAATTATAATCCCCATATCTCTTTCCTGCTCAGTTTCCTTAACCCCCCCACCCGTGTGTAAATGGTTTGCGGGTTATTACACCCCATGTGCAATACTGTACACTTTTTGACATTGAATTTCAGCTGCCAAGTTTCCGACCACCCCTCCAGGATCTTTAGGCCCTCCCTCATTGCCCCCCCCCGGGTGTCCACCCTATTGCAGATCTTTGTATCATCTACAAATAGGCACACCTTCACCTGCAGTCCCTCTGCTATATCGTTGCTACAGATATTAAAAAAGGATGGGTCCCAGCACCAACCCCTGGGGGCACACCACTTCTTCCACTCTGGAATGCACCCAATTTACCACCACCCTCTGGCTTCGGTCCTTCAACCAGTTCTCCACCCACCTTGTTATTTTCTGTCCCACCCCTAAGCCTTCCAGCTAATTTCCTAGCCTTCTATTCAGCAAGGTGTCAAAGGCCTTGCTGAAATCCATGTAGTCCACATACACCCCCTCAAATCCACTTCCCTGGTTACCCAGTCGAAAAACCCAATTAAGTTTGTCTGGTGTAACCTTCCTCCCATAAAACCAAGCTGCCTTGGGTCCTGGATGCAGTATAGTGCAGTGGGTTAAGGCTCTGAGCTGCAGATCTGGAGACCTGGGTTTGAATCCCACAGCTGCCTAGGTGCATACTGTGTGATCCTGAGCAAGTCACTTAACTTCCTTGTGCTCCATAGTCACATCTGGAAACAAGCTTCAGCTTAGTGTGCCACTCCTGGTTAAACAGTGTTCCCGTCCCCCCTGCCCCTGTGGACCATTGACAACCAGGTGTTCCACTATTCTTTCCTTCAGTAGTATTTCCATGACTTTTACCACTGCCGAGGTCAGGCTGACCAGTATGTAGTTCCCTGCATCCTCCCTGTTAACACTTTTGTATAGAGAGGGACCACATCAGCCCTCCTCCAATCCCTGGGCATGTTTACAATGACAGGTTAAACAGGGTAGTTGGCGGCCCTGCTAACACCTCCCTTTAGCTCCCTCAGTATTCTGAGGTGCACTCTATCTGGCCCCACAGCATTATTGCTGCCAGTTCCATGAGAATCCTTTATTTTGCAAAGGGACCTGTGTCCATTTCTGTGATCTCTCTGTCCTTATTACTGGTCCATTTCCTGCCCCCTCCTTTGTAAAAGCTGAACAGAAGTATTTGTTCAGTATTTCTGCTTTTTGATGGTCATCATCCTTTACTCTCCCTTTCAGACTCACAATCCCACCCCTTGCCTTCCTTTTCTCACTGATGTACCTGCATGTAAAAAGGTTTGTCCCTCCTTACCACTGCACCAACTGGCTGGCTTGCGCTGGGGGTCCCACACAACTGTTGCTCTGGTCCCGGTGTGAACTTTGCATGTGGAGCCATTTTGGTTTGCCTGCTGTTTGCTGTAGTGTAGTGGATTATGGTGAACTGGTTTTGCTTGATTCTGCATTGGCAGCTTCATTTGCAGCAGATCCTGGAGTCCTCTGTGGCTGGCTTTGGTGCGGTGGGCAGCGGTGGGAGACTGTGTCTTACAGTGCATGTTAAGAGTTTATGTAAGCTCTCATCTTTTGTTTACTGGCCCCACTGTACTCCCTAGGCTAAGTTCTGTCACTGAGGACTGAACTTAGCCCCTGGAGAAAAGCAGAAGTGGAAAACATCTAATCAGCGATTGTGGAAGCTCGAATGTGCATGGTGGGCTATTGGAGCTTCAATTGCTTCCTGTTGTTCTGGTGCCAGCTGCTGGGAGTTATGGGACTGATTGGGGCTGGGGATGTTGGCCTAGACATAGTCACAGCTGGCCTGCTGTGGTCTGCTATACTGCAATGGATGGTGGTTGGAAATTCAAAATCAAGGGGGAAAATTTAGAGGAAGCATAACATACTAACATACTATTTGCCAGCAGATTAGGCCTTATGGTCTATCGAGTCTGCTCGAACAAATGAAGTTCCAGCAGTGGGAGATTGTGTCCTACAGTGCATGTTAAGAGTTTATGTAAGCTCTCATCTTTTGTTTACTGTAGGACACAATCTCCCACCGCTGGAACTTCATTTGTTCGAGCAGACTCGATAGACTAGGAAGTACTTCTTTACTGAGAGGGTGGTGGACAACTGGAATGGGCTGCTGAGGGAAGTGGTGGGGGAGAGGATGGCTGGGGGGTTCAAGAGGGCATGGGATAAGCACAGAGGGCAATTGGCATGGGGGAACTACAGAAAAGGCCTAGTGGATATAGGCAAACTGAGCAGACTAGATGGGCCTGCGGACTTTTCTGCTGCCACATGCCTATGTTCCCATTTATTCTACAGGCAGATTGGGAAAATGGAGGGGATCCACTACATCACCAACAAGTGAAGCATATATTGTGCCTGGGCAAAGTTTTTGAATATTTGTCCTTGGTGTCTTTATCCTGCCTTGTGCTGGTCGATGTGTGGAGCAACATGGCCTCCTACCCCCCAAAAAAGATCAGTTCTAGGGGCACAGAGGCAATGAATCTTCCTCCCTCCCCCATCTATGACATCTCCTGAGTGACCGAGTCCATTCTAAAAGTCAGGTTGATGGTGTGGTACAGGTCTGATATCCCCCCCTTCCCCAACATACAACCCATTTATTTTTTCATTTTCATACTAACCAATTTTCCCCTTTTATATCTACAGGTCTAACATGGCATTGACCAAGTGTAGGAGGCGACTGACCATACGTATCAGCAAGTATAATTTTTTTGTTTACCCTACACTGTTTGTCATAGTTCATAAAGAGCTGCAGATCTTTTGTGAGCCCATTGCTGTTCTTGTTTTACAGGTACGAATGGCTGCTGTATGAGGCACTGGGTTGGAGCTGTAACTTGTGCTTTAGGAAGGAGACTATGGGATGTGTGGTATGGGAAGAGCATTAAGGTTGGCAGCTCCAAGGAACACCACATGACCAATTTGCCAAGACTTGTGATGCTCAACCCCTGTTTTTCATTTTCTTGCTTTGTGTGCTTTGCATAATATCTGCATTAATGTAGTGTTTTTGTTTTGCAACAAGTACTGTATATACTGTATGTATATGTGGTGGGCAAATTATGTGCTGTTTTTGAGGCACTCAGGCACCATATGCTTGAAGGCAGAGCACTGAGCGGCAAACATGGAGACACAGGTTTGAATCCCCAGCCCCTGCCCACTTACACACTGTATAACCAAGAACAAGTAAGTTAACTTTCCCTTTTATCAGGAAATGGAGCAGTTATTTGCACTAGAGTGCCCTACAGATCTCCAGCACATGTGGAGGAAATGGACAGGGTTCAACTGGAAGCCATCCATAAGATGGCAGCTAAGGTGGGAGACTTCAGTCTGCCAGATGTGGACTGCAGCATCCTGGCTGCAACTTCAGCTAGGAGTAGAGATATCCTGGACTCCCTGCAGGAATCATTTCTTAAGTAATTAGTAAATGAGCCCACTCATGAGGGAACTATTTTTTCCTAGTACTCACCATTGGGGACAGTGTTGCAGACATCGCAGTGGGAGGCCACCTGGGGACCAGTATCGCTGAATGGTGTGGTTTAATATAAGTACAGGGGTGGAGTCGAACCACACAAAGGTGACGGTCCTGGAATTCAGGAGAGCAGACTTTACAAAGATGGGGGTTTGCCTCAGGGATGCCCTGGCAGGGAGGGAGACTAGGGAGAAGTAGAGGAACAGTGGGTGAAATTAAAAAGAATTATAGTGAAGGTGTTAGACATGTAAACAGAAGCAAGAAGAAAAAAAGACCACTATGGTTTTCAAAGGAGGTGTTGGGAAAGGTTATGGCAAAAACATCAGCTTTCCAGAGGGTCCCTATTAATTGAGCAGTGGCTTTCATTTTCTATCAAAGGTTGCTGAAATGTCTGTAAAACCATTCTGAAAATGAGTCCCATAGACTTGTATGGGGCATTCCATGTGCCCTCTCTTGGAGACATGTAATGTCAGATATGGGGGCAGAGCAGGCAGACTGGGAAGTGGAAAGGGGTTGGCTGGACAGCAGTTTGCCAGAGTTATCATCCCTTCCCTCCCTTACAGGACAGCAGTAAATTTTATAATTTCTACATGGACAAACTATCACTGCTGCTGGATGGGCTTAATGAAGCCCAATACAGAATGTCACACCTTTATTTTAAAAGGCAATGACTGATCATGATTAAACATTTTATTTTTTTTATTTTATTTAAAATTTTGGTGGCCGGGTAGGCCCACTGAGACCATAATGGTCCCTTTTTCAGGGGCGGCCTGGGGTTAATTACAGTCAACAGTACATAATAAGTAGTAGGAACAATTCAAGGGAAGGTGAGCAGATACAGACATTAACATCAGAACATATAGTACAATCACAGGCAGGTTAGGTAACGTTGAGAATAACATGGAGGTAAACACTAGTTTCACAAAAATGGCAGTTACATAAGGTTCTTTTATCAGGTCAGTTTTACAGGTTACAATTTCAAGTGTTTCAAAAGTGATAAGATTCAGCTGAAATAGGATTCCAACATGTTAGGCGGCAGGTTTTTAGTATCAGAGGTGGAGTGCTATTATCGGTCCTCAGCGGTGGCATGCACGGAGGCTTAGCTCTAGAATGTGCATCTTTAGGCCTTTTTTAAAACCCTCAAAGAAGCTACAGTCTTGAAGATTGCTAGGTAGGCCATTCCATAGGGACGGGATGTAATTTTCGAACGACTGAAGACCTTGGCATGTTTGGACATTTGGGACGTGGAGTTGAAGACAGGAGGATCTAAGTGTTCTTTTAGGCTGCTTGAGTACTAAGGTATGACTCAGACTGGGGGGGAGCATTCATTTGTAGAAGCTTGAAAGCCAAGCATAGGGAAGTGTAAGCCAGTCTGTCTTCCAGGGAGGGCCAATTCAGTGAGTGGAGTATATTACAATGGTGTTCTAGCCAATGAAACATAGAAACATATAAATTGTCAATAGATTAGGACTGCTAGGCCCATCCAGTCTGCCCGTAGGCCCTATACATTGTATGTGGTCACTGATCCTATGTGATCAATGGCCTGTCATCACTCCCTCCCCTCTCAGTCTTCCCTTGAGAGCCAGTTACATCACTCATGATTAAAGAGCAGCTTCTATGTTCTCGACTAGCCCCCACTGACACATATATGGCAACTGACCTGGCCAGGAGTCATTTTCCATAAATGATTCCTTTGTGGGCTATCACTGTAAAAAGTTATTCCACTCATAAATTTATTCCCTGACCCGCCGGCAAAAAACAGAGCCAGTTCCATATCCTACGGACACGCCAGCACATGCAGCATCATTTTGTGTTGCCATTAAACAAAGGCTATGATGATCCCATTGACTTGAATGGGGTCGATTTTTCCAAAGGTTTTATGTATCTTGAATGTCAGGATTTTAAGAAATCAAAGAGACTGTTCGACTAAGAGGGACCCTCTTAGTCAAGCGGTTACTTTGATTTCTTAAAATCCTGACATTAAAGATACATAAAACCTTTGAAAAAATCAGCACCATGCAAGTCAGTGGGGCGCACTCATGCAGGCTTCATTTACTGACATCACAAAATAGTGCTGCGTGAGCTGACGTGGCTGTAGGATTCCATTTTCAGTCGGCGGGCCAGAGAATAAATTTACAAGTGGAATAGCATTTTACAGTAATATCCCACAAAGGAATAATTTATGGAAAAGACTCCTGGCCTGGTCAGTTGCCATATACGTGTCAGTGGGGGGCTAGTCGAGAGCTGCTCTTTAATCACGGCCAAATATTACAAGCCCCTTTTTTTTATTTTTTGTTTATTTTAGTTTATTGAATTTTGTTGACCTAGTAGGCCCATCAAGACTAGAAGTCCCTTTTTCATGAGTGACCCAGGGGAGGGGGATACAGATGGTAACCAACTGAAACTGAACCAGATTAAGCTGATGGTGGTATTTGTTTTAGTGAATGCCTATGACCAAGCATGATCTGTGAAGCAGACTCTGATTGGCTGCCAATAACCTACATCAGGTATTGATTAACAATGATTAATCATGATGATAAAAAAGAAAACATCAGCAGCAGTGAAAGAAAACTTATGGTTTATGGTGGCTTCGGGTATTGATAATGATAGATAGTGATTTAACATCACCATAAGTACTGATTAAAAAGTATTATGACCGAGCAAAACTGTTGCATGTGTGGTCCTTATTGTACAGCTGCAGATCTAAGTTCAGTGAGAACTGGTGAGGGGGAGACAGGCATAGGGAGCCAAAGTGGAGGGTGTGAGAGGCATGCAGGGAGGGGGGGGCACTGGGGGGAGGATCTGATGTCAGTCTGATGGGGGGACTAGCAGGAGTACCTGGAGATGCTGGTGTCACACTATATGAGAACCACTGCACTAACATGCGCTACCCCCTGGTGGGGTTACCAATAGCAGTGGTAGTACAATGTCATCATTGTGCTACCAGCATCTTCTCATAGCACCACAGCACTACCATTGCACACAGATGGTACCACAGTGTCCACAATGGTATGGCAATGGAATTTGAAACAAATCCATTGTGAGACCAATTTCAATGGTGTTGCAATGGTAGCTCATTGTGTTACCATTCTACATGGAAATCGGCCCTGTGTTACCACAAGTAAGTATGTGGTACCACAGTGGCAGCAGTGTATACACTGGAATTGAAACAAATCCATTGTGAGATCAATTTCAGTGGTGTTGCAATGGCAGCTCATTGTGTTACCATTGATCATGGAAATCACCCCTGTGTTACCCCCGTGGTACATGGTAGCATGGCGGCAGCAGTGGTAGTACACTGGAACTGAAACAAATCCATTGTGTTACCAAACAGCAGTGAGAATACAGTGGTGTGTGTTTGAGCCATTGTGGTACCATCCATGCACACATTCTCATTGCGATACCACTGTCCATATGGTACCACAATGGCAGCAATGATTTTATAATGGAATTGAAACAAATCCAATGTGTTACCAGTCAAGGGGATACAGTGGTACTGCAGTGTAATTAACGATGGTATGGAAATGGTGGAGAAATGGTAATGCTACGGTTTTCTGAGGATATTTTGATAAGTTTCCTTTTGACTTTTTTTACTCTGTAAACACTAGAAACTTGAAACAGTTTTTTTTTCTCTATCATGAAGAATGGTGAAGAAGATTAATGCAGAGATGAGATTAGCAATTAGAAACATGCTTGCAACTGGTACTTGCATGACAAAGAACCATGCAGTTTTTAAGAGTAGAAACATCAACATAATAGACAATGGGGATCTGCATGCACCTGGAAAGATTCCTCTTTATTCAGCTATATATGCATGCCACTGTGTGTAACAGGTACAGTACTATATTGTACATAATGTAAATTGCTTAAAATTAAATGATACTTTATTTATGAGTTTCAAAAGGGTTGCAAATTGGTTTCAGCAAAGTGGGCCCCTGTTACTGAAGTCTAAAACTGATTATATTATGATATTTAACACAGCACTGTTTTTTTCCCCATTTTGTATTCAATGTGAGAAAAAACTTCTTATAATGTATAGTACAGCATTGTTCTGTATAGGATTTCATTCCTTTCAAAATGCTTTTGTACCGTAGTTCAAAGGTCATGGAACGTGATTGTATCTTTCTGTGGTACAACAGCATTCTGAAATCTCTAGAGTGTGCACGAGTTAATTTCACTTCAAAAGGGAAAGAACTAGGAATGGGCAGACAGACCCGTGGAAAATCCTGTACGGTCCGATGGACCCGGATCAATAAGAGTCAAGTGCTTATAAGTACCAAGTCTGGGTCTGTCAGCCACATCCTTTTTAAAATGCATTTTTTTTTTCACCTTTGTGCAGCGCTTCTCTCTGCCTCCTCTAGTGGGAGCTTTGGAGCCCGTCTGTCCGGCAGTCACATGATCGCAGCACAATCTCGTCATGTGGTTGCTGGAGGGGGGGGACAGCATAGAAATGTGGGAGCCACAGGAGTGACCCAATATGGCTCATGAATGAGCACACCAGCCCAGGAGGGACCACAGAAGGGTGGAGAACTCAATTGGCCATATCTAGCCAGACCGACGGGCTAGTCAGTCTAAGATGAATTGGAGACTGCCTGTTGGTCTTGGCTATTGGCTGATGCAGTGGGTGGGCAGAGCTGTCAGTCTTCTTGGCTTGGCGTCAGTTGGAAGAGACACCATACAGCTGAAAAATATCAGAGAGAATGGCTACTGTCCCGATCAAACGCATGTTCTTTGTTCTTCATATTTTGGCATTGGCATATAGTTATCTTTCGTACTGTGCACTGAACTTTGCTTTTTTTTTATGTAACATTTTCTTGATCTCATTCTCAGCTAATAAAAAAAATTAGGGAATAAGGAAAAAGTTAAAAGAGGGACTGAGGCATAACTGTGAAGGGTGGATGAAAGGAGAGAAGATCGTGGGTAGGGTGGGGGAGGACATCTGCAAGGCTCCTGGTGGAGGGCCAGAGTGTAAACATATATAATTAATATCACAAATGGTGAAAAAAAAAGATATTCAGTAGTCATCACTCTGGGTGTTTTTTTTGTATGAGTCAGTTTAAAGGAAGCATTTACTATTTTTTACAGTAAAGGAAAAAGGAAAGACTCCACAAGATATAAAGAAAAAGGCAAAAGCTGCGTATACTGTATTTTATTAAACTGAAATACCTAGTAGTAGTAGCTACAGTGGGAGGTGGTGTGTGGCAGTTACAGCAGCATGTTCTGGACCCTGAGAGAGCAGAGGTACTTGGGAACAACTGAGGTCTAAATAAAAACAAAAACTACATTTAGGCAAAAGGATTTTTGCGTGTAATAAAAATAAATAAATCTACCTACTGTGGTGGAAGGGGGAGCGTGGCTGTGAGGGTAAACCTGTACTAAGTGGGCAGAGGAAAGTGGGAACAATTGAGAGGAGTACATACATCTGTGGTATTGCAACAACTGAGAAATATTTCCTTGTGTGTAATAAAAAAAAACTAGGTACTGTGGTGGAAGGTGGAGTGTGGCTGTGAGGGCGGACCTGTACTGAGTGGGCAGAGGAAAGTGGGAACAACTGAAAGGACTACATATATCTGCGTTACTGCAACAGTTGAGAAACATTTCCTTGTGTGTAATAAAAAAAATAGATACTGTGGTGGAAGGGGCAGTGTAGCTGTGAGGGTGGACCTGTACTGAGTGGGCAGAGGAAAGTGGGAACAACTGAGAGGATGAAATAAGAAGAAAATACCTACATTAAAGAATAACTTTTCTGTTCCATTGGCAATTAAACAAATAAACCTAGCTATTGTGGTGGAAGGAGGACACTGGCTGTGAGGCCAAGCCTGTACTAGTGGGCTGAGAAACTTGGGAACAACTGAGAGGACTAAATAAAAAGAAAACACATACTGGAAAAAGCATTTTTGTGTGTAATTAAAAAAAAGAAATGTGCACCAGACAGGGTGAGGCAGAGGCTGAAATGGGGAAAGGCATGGAGAAATGTATGGCACAAACAACACTGCACAGCCTAACTGGTAAAAGGCCAGTTGCTGGTACTTCATCTGGTAGCAGTAGTGGTTCTTCCACAATGTTGTCCAAACAGATAGGAAAGGACAAAACTAATTAAAACTAAATTAGTAGTCGGCACCACAATGAGTGGCAAGCCATGATATGGTACCTATGTGAACCATAGTATCAGTACAGATTTAAATGAAACGGGGGGCAATCTAGCTCTGATGAGAGTAATGATTATGAAATGGAGGATGTAGACAAGGAGGGAGAAAAGCAGAAGCAAATAGAAAGCCAGAATGAGGTAGAGATGGCAGTTGCACAGACGCAGGATGCATGTGATGATTTGGACTTGGATGATGAGATGGTCAGTTTGGGCACGAACAGTGTGGTGCAGGTGCAGGAGAAACCAGATGAGGGGGCAGTGCACTTAGATTTAGGTTCTGTTAGGGTCTGGAGGAGCTGTTGAATGATGATAAGGTGAAACAGAAAAAGAGCAGGATGAGCAGCTTCCCAGTGTTGAGAAAGAACATCACAGTGGAAGTGATAAAGGAGGACAGCATAGTATGCCTGGTAATAAAACAAAAAAGGTGACATCTTATGTGTGGTCTTACTTTTCTCTGGCTGCCAATAATGAGTTGTGAGCAGTTTTCTCTAAATGTAAAAAGACCATCAGCTGAGGTAGCAAAAAAAGGTGCTTTGGGTACCTCAGAATTAAAAAGACATTTAGAGAGATGTCACGCATTACGTCTCAGGAGTGATTTTCTGGTCAGAGAGAAAGAAGACAACATGCAGGCCGAGTTAAGTCAGACTACACCTGCTGCACCTGTTATATCAAGTGATAGCAGCAGCAATCCTGCTACTTCAGTTGTACTGTCAACTCCTTCTCAGTCTTCTTCTAGAATAAGTACTACAAACAGTCCCCTTTTGTCCTTCTCATCATCCAGCACTCCTAATGCTGGCCATCTGAAAACTTCAGCTGCTAGAAGATGGCTCACAAGTTCAGAGACAATTGAATGTAAAGCTAAGTACCAGCATAGTCATCCTTAGGCAACTGCTGTAACAAAACTAATTTCAGAGATAATAGCACTTGACTTACAGCCATACAGAATTGTGGAGCATATAGGAGTCAAAAGGCTTTTGAATCACCTGTCACCACAATACAATATTCCATTCAGGAAATATTTCTCGACTGTTGCAATACCACAGATGTATGATTTAGTAAGTGCTAAACTGAAAAATGCTTTAAAAGATGCAGTTGCTTGGGTTGTCCATCTGACTACTGACATGTGGACAAGCTGTCAGCCAGAATCATTTGTCACTGACTGTACATTGGGTATCGCTTTTTTCCCTGTAGTGACACTGACAATTCCCTTCTGAAACTGTCTTCCCTTCTTATCCAATATATCCTACAGGATCACACATCTTCCAACATCCTGGATGAGCTCAATAAAGAGGTACAGTACTGGTTTACATCACAAGGGATTTCTGTAGGTTTTATTGTGGCTGACAATGGTTCAAACATAAAGGAAGCATTGTCTGATGGGGACTTTGTCCACATTCAATGCTTTGCACACTGCCTAAATTTGATTGTGCATGCATTTATGGAAGAGGACAGAGATATAAAGGCTCTCACACATGTGGCAAAAAGAATATGAACACATTTCAGCCACTCCTGCAAAGCACGCCAAAGCCTTTGGGCCTTACAAGAAGAGCACGGACTGCCTCCTAATACACTCATCCAAGATGTTGCAATGAGGTGGAACTCTACCTTTTACATGTTCCAAAGATTGCTGGAGCAAAAAAAGGCTGTAAGGCAGTATACACTAGAGAACAGCATAGGGGATGCTGATGAGTATATTGCTTCTCAGCAGTGGGCTGTTTTAGAACTTCTAATCAAGATACTGCAACCTTTTGAGGAAATTACTAGGGAAGTGAGTTCCAACAGGGCCACACTCAGTCAAATAATCCCATTAATAAAGATTCTTAGATTAAAGCTGAATGCAATCAGGGATGCGCTGGAAGATACAAGAAGCCAGTTTCAGATGGGACAGTCTAATGCAACTGAAAGGGACTTGCCACCAAGACTAAAAACAAGACATAGTATATAGAATGATTAAAAAAGAGATAATGAGAAACTTAGTGAAATGCTCATGGCAGTACAATACATTATTCCAACAGTACCAGACCCATGGTACATGATGAAACACCTCTCGCAGTATGACCCAAATGTGTTCCAAAACTGCAGAGAGAAAATCATTCAAGAAGTAGAGTTGCTTTTGAAAAAAAACATGACAACAAATGCAGCCCCTTCATCCATTCCTTTGCACCCTCACTCTTCTCTCTTGCTTTAAAAGATGCAGTTGCTTGGGTTGTCCATCTGACTACTGACATGTGGACAAGCTGTCAGCCAGAATCATTTGTCACTGACTGTACATTGGGTATCGCTTCCGAGGTAGAAGACTTGGTTTGCTGGCCAAGGCACCTAGCTTCACCTGAGCTCTTTCCTTCTAAGACTGCTTGAAAGGCAGAGTAGAGAAACTTACCAGAGCAAGGGAGAAGGATTAAGACTTAGTTTGGCTAAGCAGATTTACTGTGTGGTGGTGTTTTTATTTTTTACTCACAGGGATTGCTACTGTTTGTTGCTAACATTTCATTGCTTTATTTTTTTCTCTGATTCAAATTGTTGTTGCTGGTATACCTTCTTCTGCATTATTACAAGGTGTGCCTACAGGTGTGTGCTAACAGATTACTGCTGTAATCTTCTGATTCAAATTGTCTTTTGCAAGGTATATCTTCTGTTACTGCTTTATTTTTCTCTGGAGCAAAGTGTTTCTTACAGGGTATATCTTCTCTGAAATTATTACAGGTGGTGCTTTACAGGTTTTACAGTTTTATCTAACATTAGGATAAGCTTTCAGGGTTACTGCATTTGTTGTTGACTGATTGTTTCTGCTCTTACCTCCTTGTTCTTTTCGTCGTGGTTCTTCTTTTTAGACAGAAGAGGCCAGCCACCCACCCCATCCCCAACCACACCTACACTCTTTTATAGGGTACCACAGTTGTGACATTTCCTGTGGCAGAGCAGGAAGGGCGGATCAGTGGGGCCTCACAAGGTGATCTCATTTACAGGGCACTAGTAATTTAACTTGTTATAACAAGTTAAACAAAGCACAATTAAACCATTACTTGCATTTTTTCTTTCTAATTACTCTGACTAGGTCACAAACCCAGCAACTTATTTGAAATGGATTTCATTAACTGCAGGTACTGTGGAACAATTTTCAGAAGGACAGTCTTACAAGATTTAGGACACTGTCCTACATGCTGGGCCTTTGGAGATCTTAGGTCTCAGCTCCAGGCAGCATGGGCAGGATTGCACGCCTCAAATTTCATATTGAAGAGAAATACATTATAAGAACCACCGCCATTTCCCCAGCATCCAACAGAAAACCTCGACCGCAGAGGGTAGTTGGTCCAGGAGGTTGGCAGGTGGTTAGGAGGAAGCAAATCAGGTGCCCCATCACTCTCTGCTCTCCAACACATTACCTCCAAAACCATATAAACACTACAAACAGGTATCTGCCTCTATCTCTGAAATCAAATAAAGAGGCAGAAGACACTGCAGAGCAGGACACTGCGCACAGGAGCTAACACAACAATACTCACCCAAATCAGGAACCAAAACTAAACAAGCACAAAGGAAATCCAAAAACTTCTGATCCAAGGAGACTCCATGATTAGGGAGTTGATACCCATCTCCAGCTAGGGTGATGGTCAGATGTCTCCCAGGTACATCAGCATGGAGAGACACTGACCGCATTGCTAAAATTGTTCACAAAGCAGGAGAAAACATTGATGTCCTAGTGACACATAGGGACTAATGATCTCGCCAGCCGGTCAGTTGTGGAGACCAAGGAACACCTGACTAGGCTGGGTGACAAACTATCATCTATTTCGTCCGGCATCTCCTTCTCTGAGATCCTGCCAGTCTGGGAGAAGGGAGCAGATGGACGGAAGGTCAGAGAAGGGAGATGGGGAGCTAAACACGTGGCTCAAGGACTGGTGCCAGGAAAAGGACACAGATTTGTAGGAACTGGCAACAGTTCTGGGAGGCAGAGTTCTTTAAATTTGATGGACTGCATCTGACTAAAGAGGAGTCAGTGCATTGGGGCAGAAGTTTGGCGTCTTTGCAGAATATTTAAACTAGCAAATGGGGAGAGGGTGCAGCACCCCATCGTCGAATGGGAAACACCCCTCCCCTCAGCTAGTGGTCAAACAGGAATTCAGCGTGTTTGCGCTCATTTGCATCACCAGGTAAGAAAAAGGTTTGTCTCCCATACGATGCACAGGGTAATGCCAATTTCACCCAACAACTAACACACCAAATCTGGCCAATGGAAAATCATGTACACAAATGCTCACAGCCTGGGAAATAAGATCCCAGACCTGCAGGCAATAATGTCAGAGGCTAAACTGGACATAGTAGCAATTAGTGAGACGTGGTTTACCAGTAACCACACTAGGAGACTTCAGTACCTGGCTATGTATTGTTCAGAAGAGACCGAGGTGCAAAAAGGGGGAGGGTGGCCCTGTATGTTAATGAAAATATCAAAGCTACAGAAATTCAGAATACACATAAGAGCCAGAAGAACTGTGGGTCACCCTGGAAACAGGAAATGGGACAGCCATAAGAACTGGGGTTGTCTACAGGCCCCAGACCAGAGGAGGACATAGACACATTACTGTTAGAAGATATACAAAACATGACAGCTAAAGGGAGGTTCTGATAATGGGAGACTTCAACATGCCAGATACAGATTGGTCAATACCAGCAGGAACATCTGCCAGAACTAGACTCATAGTGGATTCCCTGCAGGGGGAGGGCCTCAAACAACTGGTACAGCAACCCACAAGAGACAAGGCTATCCTAGATCTAGTACTGACTAACAAAGAAGGGATCACAGATCTCCAGGTAGAAGGTCACCTGGGAGCCAGCGACCATCACATGGTATGGTTCAATTTGGCTACTACATCTAAATCATCCCATTCCAAAGCAAAAATATGGGACTTCAGAGGAGCTGACTTTGATAAGATGGCCAACAGAGTTAAGCTAGCCCTGGCAAAAAGAAACACAGGTGAGGAGGTACAGGCAAAGTGGGCAAGCATTAAGGATACAATACTTGAAGCAACATCCCATTGTGTTAGACAGAAAAGGAAGTGCAAAAGAAGAAGGAAACCACTTTGGTTCTCAAATACAGTAGCAGAAAGGTCAGAGCAAAAAGCTTGCCTTCAGAAAATATAAGGAACACAGCGGGATGAAGATAGGGAGGCATACCAAGAGCTGCCCCTAGGGAAGCAGGTAAGGCAGTAAGGCAGGCAAAGTCCCAAACTGAGGAAACACTACACGAACAGTAAAAGAAGGTGACAAGACTTTCTATAGATACATTAGTGAAAGGAGAAAGTCCAGAGGGGTATGCTAAGCTTAATGGAGAAAAGGGAGCATGTGAGGAGGAGGACCCTGTAAGGCATCTATCCTAAATAGATACTTTGCTCAGTATTTACTGAAGAGAAGGTAGGGCAGGGCCCACAGCTCAGCATCATGGACACAGGGGAGGTGAGCACTACTCCTTCACAAAGAAAGGGTCCTACAAGAGCTTGCTAAGCTCAGGGTGGATAAGGCAATGGGACCTGATGGCATACATCCCAGGGTACTTAAGGAGCTAAAGGAGGAACTAGCAGAGCCATTAGCAGAATTGTTTAGTGAGTCTCTGAGCACAGGAGAGGTCCCAGAAGACTGGAGAAGGGCTCATGTGATCCCACTCCACAAGAGTGGTAGCAGGGAGGAGGCGGGGAACTACAGACCGTCAGTCTTACCTCAGTAGTGGGCAGATTATGGAGGCACCCTTAAGGAAAGGATAGTGCAACACCTGGAATCCATAGGGGCACAGGATCCAAGACAGCATGGGTTTACAAAGGAAGGTCCTGTCAAACTAATCTCATAGATTTCTTTGACTGGGTAACCAGAGTGGTGGACCAAGGGGAGCAGTTGATGTAGCCTACCTTGACTTCAGCAAAGCTTTGACACTGTTCCACATAGAGATTGATAAATAAGCTAGGTAGGCTTGGGGTGGGTCAGAAGTTGGTCAACTGGGTGGCAAACTGGTTGACTGGCAGAAAACAGAGAGTGGTGGTAAATGGTATACAGTCAGAAGAGATGCAAGTCACAAGTGGGGTACCTCAGGGATCAGTCCTGGGGCCAGTCCTATTCAACATCTTCATTAGTGACCTCGCAGATGGACTAGAGGTAAGGCTTGTCTGTTTGCAGATGACACCAAGATCTGCAACAGAGTAGATGATCCAGATGGGGTGGGCAGAATGAGAAGAGATCTGGATAAACTAGCAGAATGGTCAGAAGAGTGGCAACTGGGATTTAATGCAAAGAAGTGCAAAATCATGCACATAGGGAAGAGAAACCCTGAAGCCACTTATAGGCTGGGAGGAGTTGCTAGCAGTCACAAAGGAAGAAAGAGACTTGGGCATCATCATCACTGATGACTAAAATCATCAAGCAGACCTCTAAAGCAGTAGGTAAGGCTAGGGGGTGTTAGGGTGTATTAGTAGGGTATCACAGAGTGTAAGAGAGTCAATAATCCCTCTGTACAAGACATTAGTTGAAGCCCCATCTGGAGTACTGCGTGCAGTATGGAGCCACACCTTCACAAGGACATTAACCAAATTGAGGCAGTCCAGAGAAGGGCAACCAAAATGGTGCAGGGACTGCATCAGAAGACATATGAGGACAGATTAACGGAGCTCAATATGTATACCCTTGAGCAAAGGAGGGAGAGGTGATATGATCGAGACATTTAAACACCTTAAGGGCATAAACAAGGTGAAAGAGTCTAACATGTTTAAATATAAGAAAAATAGCAGGACAAGAGGACACAGCATGAGATTAGAGGAGGCCGATTAAGGGGAATATGAGGAATTCTTTTTCACAGAAAGGGTGGTGGATGCATGGAATGGCTTACCACAAGTGGTGGCTATGAATACAGTGCAGGTCTTCAAACAGGCATGGGATAGGCATAAGGGAGCAATACAAATGACTATGAATAGATAGGTCACTGACAGAGCAAAGGCCGATGGCACATTTATGAGGTAGAAAAAGAAATGGGCAGACTGGATGGGCCTTGCGGTCCTTATCTGCCGTCAACTTCTATGTTTCTATGTTTCTATGTTTCTTCTCAGTCAGGCTACAAAACAGTCAGCTACTGCCATTCGTTCTATACTTAGCAGCCATCTTTGGGGTCACTTGGATGCTGTCATCCTTGGAAAATCAGCCCTTCCTTCTCCATTTGTCACTGCTTCTGTCCAGGCCATGGTTGACTGTTATTTAGCAGAAAAAGGTATTCAATGGAATGAAGATCCCATTAAGCGCTGGCAAAGCATGGTGCCTGTATGGCCTGCACTTGTGCAGGTAGCTTTGAAATACATAGTCTGTCCACCAACCAGTGTATTTTCTGAGTGACTCTTTAGCTGTGCAGGGAATGTGGTAACAGATACACAATCTAGGCTACTACCAGAAAATGTTGAGAAGTTAACATTCTTAAAACTAAATCTTCCATTGACCCGATGACAGCAAATACATTTTGCCGTGACCTCAAAGATGACTACTTGAAAGAGTAGAAAGATCACAGTTTTTCAGAAAAATAAATCAGTACTCAAGTAAGCCCATATGTGGCCCACACAATTTTTGTACCTGATGGCACACTTTTTGCAGCATGTCCTAATGGATTCGTATAATTTTTGGACTGCCTGAACCTGATGGCACACTTTTCGCAGCATGTCCTCATGGGTTTGTGTATGTTCGGGACTGCCTGTAGTTGGGACTGATGGCAGAATGTTTTCAGTATGTCCTAATTTCTGGATTGACTGAACATGATGGCACACTTTTTTCAGTATATACTAATGGATTCATCAAATTTTTGCATTTTTGGATTATCTGAATGTAGGTCTCTGCCCACTCAGTACAGGCTTGACTTCACAGCCACACTTCCCCTTCCAACACAGTAGCTAGGTCTCTGGATTCCTAAGGACATGTAGTTATTTTTTTGGTAGGGGTTCCCTAAATGTGTCATCAGTTTGGGTGGGTGGGTGGAGAGAACCCCACACCATAGAAAATAACTGGATGACTCTCAATGAAGCAGAGAAGAAACTGGTTATCAAATTGATTTCTGTTAAGAGGAAGTATGCTGTTGGTTAGCTAAGACTTGCAGCTTATCCAGTAGATAGGGAGATGGGCAGACTGGGTGGGCCAAGTGGTCCTTATCTGCCATCAAATTCTATGTTTCTATGATATGTCCATTGTATAGTGTGCGCTATTAAATGAGAATGGGATTCCTCCTCTGAGGCCAGACAGGTCAGTTACAGTTGCAGCACTAGTACTACTGACTCTGAAACAGGAAACAGACAGAGGTCCACTGCATGACTGCCATAATCAATTGACCAGCACATCACTGAGTGTTTTTCTGTTTATGTAACTGTTTACCCCTTTTGAAAACTATTGATAAAAATGCTTAAAACTTTACACTGTCTCTTCGAGTCATTTCAAGTTTTTTTTTTTTATATATGTTATGCTTTTTGAACCAGGGGTATTATACACTATAAAAAGTACTGGCTGGGCAACTATGTCCAACCAGCCAGAGCTGCCACCTCAGGGTTCTGATTCCGTGAGACTTGTTGAGCTTCACTCTCAAGGTCTAACAGAATCAGAACCCCTCGGTGGCAGCATAGGCTGGTTTTGCACAGTTGCTGAGCCAGTATTCCCTATCTATCATGGTACAAGTGCAGTTAACTGTTTCATGAATTTTTTAATGAGGTATTTTTGTGAGAATGGTACTATCCATTTTCATGAGGTGCAATCAGGTTCTCTGTGATAAGACTTCCATTTCTGTGAGTTTTGCCTGTCATGAAAGTGGGTAAAAAAAAATTTGCACATCACAAACAAACAAAAAAACATAATTGGAGCTCTAGTCAGAAACTTGTGTGTGAAGCAGAGTGGGGTGTAAGTTTGATGGTAACCTGTGAATAAGGTGACCACAATTGAGCACCTACAAAAATGGTGACTCAATTATGCCACCTGTGTTGAGGGCTACCAGGCAGGGGGACAACCAGATACCTCAGTGGGAGAGGTAGGGTGACGGAGAAGTATGTGTGTATACATGCATGTGCACATGTAGGGGTGGAGGCAAGAGAAGAATGGTGTGTGGGAGGGGGTGTGGTGGGCAGCTGCTGAGCTGGTCTGTTAGCATGGTGGGGAGGGTTGTCTGTTGGTAGGTGCAGGGTGCAGGGTTTGGGTCTGGCGCAGTGTGGCTCATTTTGTTGCTGTCAAGCAACTATTCTTTTGTGAAGTATTCCCCCGACATGCACCCCCTGAGTTGAGAATCCTTTAGTAGTGGATGTGGGGGGTGCAGCCATCTACATGAAAAAAACAACCCATAGATCTCGGGTACCCTTTTCTGGTTCGCCATGAGTATGCATCACCGAAATTCATTTTTGGCAATGTACACTTGCCCTAACGGCAATAGTTATTCCACGATTGCCGTTATGACATAGAATCAAGGTTGATTCTTCAAGTGTTAAAAAAACAATGTTTTCACATTATTAATGAAATGTGGTTGTTCAATCTTGCATAAATGGACTGTTTTCTTGACTCTCAAGTATTAGCAGTCATGAACTCAGTAAAATAGGGGAACACTTTATACAAACTACTTACACAGTCATAGGGTTCAATTGCAACCTGCCTGCTCTGAAAAACTGGGGCTCAAAATGGTAAGAATAGTGATGTCCCAAGGATACTAAAGTGGATAGCAATCTTAGTCCCAAAATGTTCATACTGTGCAGTCACGTGGACTTGGGTTTCCTTTCTTTTCTTTTTTTTTTTCTTTTGGGCACAACTGGGACATTTTCTGACATTTTGGATAAACTTTTTTTATGGTGACCAAGTGCTAATCCACCACATGCCAACATTTTATTCCTTGGCTTGCTTTGACAGCCATCATCATCTGGACCCCCACACTAAGCCCTGTCTCCCAACTTTTCCAGGACATACCGTCACTGCCTTGTCTTCCCTGACTAGGGGCAGAGCTGTTGGAGGAGTACACCAGTTTCCCCAATGGGGTTAAGTGTGGTTGGTGCTGTGTGCTGCAGTTGGGCAGTGCGGGCCTGCATTGTGGGACCAGCATCACACTGCTGTGTCCTGGGGTATTTCTCTGTTCCTTCCATATAATCCTCAGATGAGACCTGGGACTTTGGAAATCTGCATGCATGTACTGTATATGCATGCTGGTAAGCAGGTCTATGCTGGTCCATGTCCTCTCTCCCAATGTCCCACAACTCCAGCTTGCACTGCCACCTGTGATCACCCAAGTGGTGCTAGCATAGCAGAGCTTGTTGACCCAGGCTCCCTGAGAGGCAGAACAACTTCTGGAATTCCCCCTGCACTGGCTGGACCTGTAAAGACTCAGCCTCATTCCTGAACCTGGGTCATTGCAGGTGGTAGTGCTACTGCTTCAACAGTGTGCCAGCTACTAGCTGCACTTTATAAATGTGACCCCAAATATGTCCTGAGGGTAGGACCGAAAAAAAAAATATATATATATGTATTTTGATTAGAATTTATAAGGTGCCATTTATTTATTTATTTAAAATGTGGTAACTGGGAAAGGCACACTGAGACAGAGCTCATTTCCAGGTGCGACCTGGAGAAAGGGAAAAGAGGGGAATTACGTTTCATTGAAAATGTAGTTACAATATTTACAAAACTGAACAACAGATAAATACAGTATATATAATGAAGTTAAAAGTACTGTTATTTATGAAATGGATAAAGATAATGCAGTGTGCAAAGAGACAAGCTGGATAATGAAGTAGAAAGCATTATAGAGAGCAGTGTGAAAGAACAAAGTAAAGATTACCAAGAAGAGAGCTGAGCTGTCGCAGCAGATGCCTGCCTGGAGACATAGGGCAGAGCTTAAACAGTACACTAGAATTAGTAGTTTGAGTGAAAAGTACTTAGGAGTGGGGGGGTCAGGCACAGTTGTCTACTGGCATTAGAATCAGACAAGAACATGGGCTAGTGTCCACCCATTGGAGCAGCTGCTTAAAAAAACTTTCGGAAGGAAGAGCTGGGTAGGGGGGCTGGTTGCTTATTCCAGAGGCAAGGGAGGTAATAGGAGAAAGAAAGGGAACCCATGGATGTGCTGGGATAGGGGAAGCTTGAAGACACTCAAATCCCTGGACCTTAAGCTATACTGGGAAGGGGAAACAGGGGAAAGGAGGTCAGCAATATATGACAGGATCTTAACTAACCAGTATTTGGCAAGGAAAGAGAGAGAGAGAGAGAGAGTGTAAGTTATGCCTATGAATAGAGAGAGAGAGTGTAAGTTATGCCTATGAGTGAGAGTGTAAGTTACGCCTATGAGTAACATCAGCAGGGGGATAGGGAAAAGTAGAGAAAGCAGTGGTAGGTGTGAGGGAGAAATTCAAGGCAAAGCAGCAAAAAGAGTTGTAAACAGTGTCCAACCTAGATAAAGTAGTAGCAGGTGCAGCACTGAAGACAATGTCAGTGTAACCAAAGAGGGGCAGAGTTAGTTCAGTTAGGAGCTCTTATGCATTGGGAGGGAGCAGGAATCCTTGTGCCTGTACAAGAAACCTAATTTGGGGTGCGGTTTAGCTCCTAGTGCATCAATATGAGAAGAAAAGGACAGATGCTGGCCAAGCCAAACCCCTAGGCATTAAAAGGGCACCATCAAATGTACAAAAAATAAGATGAGTGTGGATGAAGGCTAATTTTGAGGGGGTCCCAAAAATCATAGACCGTCTTTTTTACATTAACCTTGAGGATGTTTTTGTGGAACCAATCGAATATGGCATTCAGATTGGACTGTAAGGGGGATTGGACTGCAATAGGAGAGGGTCCAGAAGCAAGCAGAATAGCATAATCGGTATAAAGATAATTATGAGAGGAAGAACAGACTGACAGGAGTTTGTTTATAAAAACAGAGAACAGTAAGGGGCCCAAAATTGAACCCTGAGGTTCAGTTTTAGGCTTCTTACTGTTTAAGTGATCATTATGAAGTGGGGCAGCAACATGGGCCACCCTACAAAGTTGGACCCAGCATGGGTCAATATGGCAAAGTTATGACCCAAAGAAAAAAAAACATACTTGAAAATAATCTCATTGTTTCCTTTGTACAACCTTTTTTTGATAAATTTCACATTTCAACTAATGCTGAAGAAAGGTTATCTGTACATTATGTTATGAGGGGTGGGGCAATACCCATGGGTATGGTCCAAGAGTAGCTCATAAGAAAGGTAGGATCAGGAGAAGAGACCAAGTCATCCCGGGAGAAACTGGTACCATGACAGTGGTTTCCCTTGCTGGTTCCAGTACCCAAGGCTCTGCCCTAACATCAGCAGGCACATAGCAGTTGGCCAGCTGAATCTGCTCCTCTTCTTTGGGTCATTCTGTGTAATGCAAAGTCACTGAGGAATAAAGCCATGGTAATTAAGTATTTTATTGTTGACTCCTTGGCTGGCAGAGTGGGTACAATTTAAGCAACCCATCTCTACATGAGGGAACTAAGTAAAAGAAGAATAGAAAAGTGACCATTATGGTTTTCTAGGGGAGTGGCCAATTTGGTGAGGGAAAAAAGGGGTGGCTTCAGGAAATAAATTATAAGGAAATACAAAGGGAGGAAGACTATGGTGATATACCAAGTTAAGCAGAGGGAATCAAGAAAGGCAGTTAGGGGCACATAGGTGCAGACAGAGGAAAGGATAGCCAAAGGGGTAGCTAAATGGGATAAGATATTTTTTAGCTATGTCAGCAGAGGAAAGCACGATGATAAATACTGAGGATAAGGAGGGCAGCAAGGAGGGACTGTGCAGAAGAGGATCAATAAAATGTAGACAGCTAGAACAGGTACTTCTGCTCAATCTTTACAGTGGAGGGGGAGCAGAGCACCAGAAAGCAGCAAAAACAAAGGGGGAAGGGATGTACACAAGTTCATTGTAGGAGCAAAGAGTCCTGAATGGACTTGCAGTTCTGAAAGTGGTCAGGTTTATGAGACCAGATGTCATACATCCAGGGTACTAAAGGAACTCAAAGAGGTGATGGCTGCCCCACTGACAGCCTTATTCAACAGTTCACTGGAATCAGGGGTTCAGGAAGACTGAGGAGGGCAGACACATCCCCTCCCAATAAGAGCAGCAGCAGCAGGGAGGAGTACAACAACTATAGGCTGATCAGTCTCATATCAGTGGTGGGGAAATTAATAGAAACCCTGTTAAAGGGAAGGTTGGTGGACTAGCTTGAATCCAGTGGGCTACAATACCAAAGGTAGCATGGATTCTTTTGGGGGAGGGGTCATGCCAGACAATTCTGATTGATTTCTTTAACTGGGTGGCCAGGAAAATAGACCGGGAGGGGCAGTGGATGTGGCCTTTCTCGATTTTAGCAAGGCCTTTGATGCTGTGCTGCACAGGAGACTGATGAAAAAATTGAGCAGCCTAAGGAGTGGGAGCCAAAGTGGTGAATTGTGTACGGAACTAATTAATGGATTGGTGATGGAGGAAGGAGGTTAACAGCACTCCTTCTAATGACGGGAGAGTGACCAGTAGGGTGTCACGGGGCTCAGAACTGGGACTGATCCTCTTCAATGTCTTCATAAGTGACATTGTACAAGAACTGGATGAAAAATTATGTCTTTTAACAGATGGCACCAAAATCTGTAATATGGTGCAGTATCAGAAGGGGATGGAGAGAATGTGTAAGGACCTAGGCAAACTCGAGGAGTGGTCAAGAGTATGGCAGTTGGAGTTCCATGCCAGAAATTGTAGAATCATTCACCTAGGGCATAAGAACCCAGGAAATGAGTATAACCTAGTAGGGAATATAGTGACAGGCACTGCACATTGAAGAGACCTTGGAGTCATCATATCTGATGACCTCAAAGTGGAAGGGCAGCGGAATAATGGAATGGGAAGCTGGGATGAATAGGGAAAGGTATTTCCAACAGGAGGGGGGAGGGAGGTGGTGTTGCCACTGTAGCACTCACTTTTAAAACCCCACTTGGACTATTGCATCCAGTTCTGGAGGCTACACATCATAAAGTACATAGACATAGTGGAGTCAGTCCAGAGGAGGGTAACTAAAATGGTACAGGGGTTGCATCAAAAACCATGCAAGACATGAAATATTTCAACATGTTCATCCTGGAAGAGAGGAGAGTAGACATGATAGAAAACTACAATACCTCATGAGTGTGAACAGGGTGCAGGAGGGGAGTTTCTTTCAAGTAAGAAAAAGTACCAGTCCAGTAGGCATGCAATGAAGCTACAGAGTTGGGAAGTTTAAGAGGGATGTGAAGAAGTACTGCTTGGCTTGAAAGAATGATGGACACCTGGAACAGAGTACCAGCAAAAGTCGGGGTGGTAAAAACAGTAGGCAGTTTCAAGCATGTGTGGGATAGACATACTTTAAGGGAATAGTAAATTGGTAGAGATGAGGGAGGGTTGCCGGAGGCCAGTTAAGGTCTGTAGAGACAGACTAGACAGGGGTCATCTGGGCAGACTGGGTTGGCCATGTGGTTCTTTTCTGAAAAAAAAAATTCTGTTTCTATGTCTTGTTTTATCACTGATAATTATTTAGAATATAATGCATGTGTTGGGGACAAGCAAGTGGCCTGGACTGAATGGAAAGCTGGGTATAACTCCCTTCCATAAAGGTTCAAGGACTCAGTTCCCCTGAACTAACTCTTTCTTTCTTTCTTTCTTTCTTTCTTTCTTTCTTTCTTTCTTTCTTTCTTTCTTTCTTTCTTTCTTTCTTCCTTCCTTCCTTCCTTCCTTTCTTTCTTTCTTCCAGAATGCTCTTCCCCAATCCATCCACAAAACCCCTCCCCTGTTCCTTTCCTCCCTTTTACGCAACTTCAACTCCCTCTCTGCAACTGTTCCTAACCTCTTCATCCCCTGACCCTACCCCTTTTTTGTAGCACTTGCCATCATGAATGACTTTTTCCCATATGTCTCACTCACTTTTAATGAATTGTGTTGTATGTAATTGCCTGATTATAACTTTACCTTTCCTTTATCATTCAGCTATTCTGCCTTTTTGACATTTGTTCCTACCTGTATCATCTAATTTTCTATCGGCATCACTTTTGGCTGTACCATTAAGATGATCTTGCCTGACTGTAATTTTGTTCCCACCTGTGTCAGTTAATATTTGTCTCTGTTTATATTTTGGGTGTATTTCCCTTTGTTTCCTTCCCCCAGGAAACATTTAGAAATGAGCTGTTATCGACTCAGTACTGAAAGACAAAGAACATCAGTGCGCAAGCACTGAGGCAAAGGTTACCCCAAAGGACATTGGCAAGTTTCAAAGAAATACAAAATCACACATACCCCCATAATGCAAAGCATCATGGGCTGTATATCCAAATCACCACAGAATATTATGCTGGTTCAACTTTAAGCAAAAATGCATGGTGCCAAAAGGCCTCTCACATAGTCTGCAGAGGTTGTGTCTTCTGTTGGCACCCTTTGCATGTGTCTTCTGTTGGCACCCTTTGCAGACTGTGTGAGAGGCCTTTCGGCATCATGCATTTTTGCTTAAAGTTGAACCAGCATAATATTCTGTGGTGATTTGCATGTACGACTCCGTACTATATGCCTTTCCTGGTGATACTCAATTAAGTAAATCAATACATAAAAGTTTTCTTTCTTTCTTTCTTTCTTTCTTTCTTTCTTTCTTTCTTTCTTTCTTTCTTTCCTTCCTTCCTTCTCCACCAATTGCTTTCCTTTTCCAATCCACACTCCACTTCTTTCTAGATTTGAATATTTCAATATTTAAAAAGCATTTTCATAAATAAGGAGTGTTCATATGCTAGTTCCAGTTCTGAGAGCCAGTGTCTACATGGACAAGCACTGTGTTAGTGGTTCAGCAGTTTGAACACTTGCCTCTGAAGCCCAAAGATCAGAAGGTTTTGGGTTTTACCTCCACACCAGGACATTGGAGTAAAAATCCCAATACTGACACTACAATACTACATTAGAGGGGTTTTGCACCCCTGCAGTTCCATCTTTTGAATCAGACATTAAACAGAGGTTGAATCTACCTGTTCTGGTGGTTGTTCCGGTGGATATTAAAGAGTCCATGGCATGTAATTGTACATTCATTTCATGGTACATTCATTTGCTATCAACTTGTACTCGTTTACTAATGTGCATACTGTGTGAGAGGCATTTGGGCACCATGCAGTTCTTCTTAAAGTTGAATCAGCATAATATTGTGTGGTGATTTGCATATGCAGCACATGATGCTTTGTATGATGGGGGTATGTATGACTTTGTATTTCTTTGAAACTTGGCTTCCTGGCCAATGCCCTTTGGCGTTAACCCTTTCCTTGGTGTTTGTGCACTAAGGTTCATTGTGTTTTAGCTTGTGTTTTGTTTTTATTGGGCTCACCACAACATAATCCAGATAAACCATCTTAGGGTAGCTGGTTCATTCCACTGGGTTGTCATACAGATGAGGCACACTGATGAGTCCTGGTAGAATGAAACACATGTCTGTGTCTTCTGTTGGCACTCTTTGCATACTGTGTGACAGGCCTTTCGGCACCATGTAGTTCTGCTTAAAGTTGAACCAGCATAATATTTTGTGGTGATTTGCATATGCAGCCCATGATGCTTTGCATTATGGGGGTATGCGTGATTTTGTATTTCTTTGAAACTTGGCTTCCCAGTCAATGCCCTTTGGAGTAATCCTTTCCTTGGTGCTTGCACATAAAGGATCTTTGTCTCCTCTACTAATATTACTTTCAGTAGACATATTTGTAATTTTTGTCTAAAAAACTTTTAAATTGATTATTTTTATCGTTTATCATATATTGACTTTTAAGATGATTTTGTTACTGAAATGTACCTGTTTGATGCTGCCTATTTTAACTGATTTCTGACCAGCTGGAGACTGAAAATCTTGCAGGTTGTTTGGAACCATCTGATTGAGATTTTCCTCTATGGAGTATGACTGGAGGCCAACAGTAGCTTTGTACAGTATATTCACGATGTTCTTGCAGGGTTCATTTTGTTCTTTCAAGCACATGGTTATTGGTCCTCTTCATCTGAAATTTTTATGGTGTTTTGTTATTTTTGATCATTGTCATTTTGTGATCATCAGTCAGTACTTGCTGAAGCTTGGATTCCTCTCTATTGCTGTCATCTGACTGTAAATCAGTTTTTGTTAGATTTTTGATTTGTATTTGTTCAAATTTTAAAAACCAAAACTTTTTCTGTGTTGCAAAGAAGAATACTGTGTATCATGTTTGGAATCTTATTACATCAGTCTATAGCAACCAGTCATTCAAAAGAAAACGGGAGAAGTCAAACAGAATTTGGAATCTGAGATACTAGGTTCTAACCTTTACTTCTATTATGTATATATCTGTATAATTATTATAAAACTTGTCTTTTTTGCTTTGTCATAGGAATCAATGTAAGAAGCTGCAGCACATGGAGACCTCTTAACCTAGTATCACATACTGTATTGTAACTGACTGGAATGGAGCATGAAGTGAGTGGAGGGATAATTAGCTGTAGGGATTGTGGGTCACTCCTCTCCAAGGTTATGCTTTGAAAAATGGGGCACTGCCCTATTTGAGGAATTTCAGGGAACTCATGCTCATTTTGCAGTGGCTAAGGAGGAAATATTCCAGCTGAAACTACAACTAAGCTTGTGCCCACCCTCCGCACCCCAACATCCTTAAGGTCCACTGGCCCATTGGGTGGAGGGTGATGGGAAAGGGAGGAAAATGGGTGGCAAGGAAGGTTGCACAACAAGTATTCATGAAAAACTGATTTGCACCCCTGGAGATGCACAGGTGACTGACTAAGGCAAGGGTGACCATGGGTCAGTTGGTGCTAATGGAAAGGAAGATGTGGTGACACCTGGTGTCAGGGGACAGAAGTTAGCAAGGAGGATTCTAATGATAGAAAACTGTGTAGAGGGGTGCAGAAGGTGGTTGGCAAGGGGGTAAGGGGAGGGAATAATCAGATGCCTGCCTGGAAAATTAGCCATCCAAACCTAGAATAGGATTGGAAGGAGAGAGAAGGGGCCAGGGAGTGTTGGTACACCTTGGTATCAGTGTCCTGGCAAATTGGTTTGTGGACATGGTGAAGAGGGATTTCCAGAAGCTGGGGTACAGACTGAAGAAGCACTTAGCTTTCTTGATCTTTTCTAAGGATCTTCCTGTATGTGGTGGGGAGAATAGGAAGGATAGAGTAAGGGAGGTAGAAATCAATGAGTTCAACAGGAGGTTGAAGAGGTGGTGTTAGGAACAGGGCCACCACTTAATAGGTGACTGGGGAGCTATGGGACAGAAGGCTATTCAAAGGTGATGGCCTTCACCTAAGAAGAGATGGGACTTGTATATTAGGGCATAAGTTTAACACCTACATCAGCAGATGGTTAAACAAGCTGTAGGGGAGGCTGGGGCTGGGGATTCCACTGTGGAGGGAGGTATGCTTCACAGTGTTTCTGTCTTATGAAATGCATGTGATTTCTCTAAACAATTGCTTTTATTATTATGGTTTAACTCTTTTAAAACTTGTGAGCTGAATGCAGGGCACATAGCACTTTTTGTTCACTTGTGGTTAAGAGGGAGGGTGTGTGTCCCTTTTTTATCAGTTCTTTACCATTTAATCACTTGATATAAAGGGGCCACTGGGTACTTGGGGGTATGTCCCTTAAGAAAGCTAGCAAAAGTGTAATGCCTTGGGAAAGATGGGAGTCTGGCTGTTTGTACAAATGTTACTTCTGTGATATGCAGCATTTGTGCTACAGTTGCAAGCTGGGTTCTACCAAAGAATCAAACACATCAGACTTCAAGTGTTCAGTTCTTGCTGAACGTAATTAACTTTTGGATCAAAAACACAGACTTTAGTTTGACTGTTTTACCTTTGCCAACATGGTGCAGACCAGTAAAACAAGTCAAACAGTGAACTGCGGTCAGCACCGGTATATTTAGCAAGGCAGTATGAGTCATGGCCTCATTTATGTGTCAGACTAAGTCTAACAGAAGTTTTTTTCTCTTTTTTTTCCTCCTTTTAGACAAAATCAGAAATACTCCATGAAGCAGCCCTGTAGTTGTAGGCTTTTGTTTGCTTCATTTGTCTACTAAAAGAGAACAGAAGATTTTTTTTACTTTTTAAAATATTTTCCTAGCCAATCTAGTTAAATTATCATGAGCACCCTACATAAGCTACTTAGTCTCACGGTGAGCATGCTAGTGAACTATTTTTCTCTGTGCCATGGTGTCAGAGTATGTCTGCTGCTAGCTGACAATTTTTGTGGCAGCCTATGAAAAATATCTTACAATCACGCTCCCAACATCCTGAGGTTCCTCCTATAGTATCACGTGTGTATCCCCTTGAACGGTGCTAGTGTAGTCTGATCTGTACAGTGGACATCAAGTTAATGTGAGCTGGCAGCCTACCAAATCCCAGCTGCAGTTAGTTGATACATAGAAACCTAGAACTTGATGGCAGATAAGGACCGCCTGACCCACCTAGTCTGCCCATTTCCCTACCAACTGTGTAAGCTTCAGATCCTGTTTGATCTGTGGCCTACCTCCTCCTTACAACAACTAGTTTTGCCTTCTGCCTGTTCCATGCATTGTTGAATTCAACAACTGTTTTTGTCCTCACAACTTCCTCTGGGAGGCTATGCCATGCATCCACCACCCTTTCTGTGAAAAAATACTTCCTCACGTTGCCCCTGAGTCTCCCCCCCCTTCAGCCTCATACTGTGACCCCTTGTTCTTGCACATTTCCTTTTCTTAAAGGTACTGCCCTCTTGAATTCTGTTGATCCCTTTGAGGTATTTGAATGTCTCTATGATATACCCCCTCTTCCCCCTGTCCTGCAGAGTATACATACTTAGTTCTCTCAATCTATCCTTGTATAGTTTCTGGTGTAGCCCCTGCATCATTTTCATTGGCCTTCACTGGAGTGCCTCCATGCTGTCAATGTCCTTTCAGAGATGAGATCTCCAGAACTGCATGCAGTACTCTAGATGAGGTCTCACCAACTGCCTGTATAGTGGCATCACCACCTCTTGTTTTCTACTGGTGATACCGTTCCCTTTGCACCCCAGCATTCCACCAGCTTTTCTCACTGCCTTCTCACGTTCTTTTGCTACTTTTAGATCCTCTGTTATGACTACCCCCAGGTCCCTTTTCATTTTGGTTATTCTTAGTACCTCCGGCCCCCATTGTGCATGCCTCCCCTGGGTTTTTGTTCCCCAAGTGCGTGATTTTGCATTTCTTGGGACTGAATCCGAGCTGCTACACTCTTTACCACTCCTCCAACTTGCCTAAGTCTCTCCTCATTTGCTCCACCCCCTCCCCCGGCGTGTCAACCCTATTGCAGATCTTGGTGTCATCTGCAAAGATACATCCAGTACTTTTCCTTTGAGTCCATGTGCAATGTCGCTTATAAAGACATTAAAGTGGACTGGCCCCAGCACTGAACCCTGTGGCCCCCACTGGTTACCTCCCTTTCTTCAGACTGAACTCTATTTACCACCACCCTCTGAGTCCTGTTGCTAAGCCAATTTCTGACCCAGTTTACCACCTTGGGACCTACTCCCAGATTACCCAACTTGTTTACTTACATCTTGTGTGGGACTGTGTCAAATGCCTTGCTATAATCTAGATAGGCCATGTCCACTGCCCCTCCTTGATCTACTACCTTTGTCACCTACTCAATGAAATCTATTAGATTCGCTTGACATGACCTTCCTGTTGTCAATTCATGTTTCCTTGGGTCCTGTGCCCCTCTGGCATTTAGATATTCTACAATCCTTTTCTTTAACAGTGATCCCATCATCATACCCACCACTGAGATCAAACTGACCGGTCTATAGTTAGCTGCTTCTACCTTGCTCCCACTCTGGTGAAGAAGTATCACATTCGCCCTTCTCCAGTCCTCTGGTGCTACTCTCTTCTATAACGATTTGTTGAATAGGGCCGTCATTGGTGACAGTATCACCTCTCTGAGCGCTTTTAGTATTCTGGGATGTTTCTCATCCAGCCCCATTGCCTTATCCACCTTCAGTTTCAAGAGTTCTTTAGGACTGTCTCCTCTGTGAATGGACTGGAGTCCACCCCTCTTTCCTGTGTGCCTCTACTTATTAATATCAATCCAGCCTCCTTCCCTTCTTTTGTGAATACTGGGCCAAAGTATTTGTTCAGCATCTCAGTCTTCTCCAGGTCCTCTCCACCTACTCCTCCCTCCTTTATTAAGCCTCACTATCACTCCCTTGGCCTTTCTTCTTTCCCTTATGTACCGGAAGAAAGTTTTGTCCCCCTCCTTCACTGTCTAGGATATTATTTTCTATGTTTTTGCGTTTGCACTTCTGACTGCTTTACCTGCCTCCCTCTTCTTTGCCTGATACAGTTCTTCATGTTCTTCCCTTTGCATTTTCTTGCATTTCCTGAATGCATTTTTTCTCTCTAACCTTCCTGTCCACTTCCTTTGAAAACCATAATGGTTTTCTTTTTTTTCTGGTTTTGTTCACTAGCTTCACACAAAGGCTTATTGCCTTTGTTATGGCTCTCATGTGGTTCTCCCACAGTACCTCTACTTCCCCTTCCTCAGCCTGTGCCTGTGTTTTCTTTAGGCATTCACTCATTTTAGTAAAGTTGGCCCTCTTGAAGTCAAAGACTCTGGCTCTAGTGTGGCTTGATTCTTCTACTGTCTATACCCTGAACCATACTGTATGGTGGTCACTGGACCCCAGATGGCTGCCCACCAATACATCCATTATTCTGTTTCCATTTGTGAGCATCAGGTCCAATATTGTCCCCTCTTGGGTGGGTTCCCCCACAAGTTGCATTAGGCATGCCCCTTTCAGGGCATCCAGAATGATTTTTCTCCTGGATGTGGCAGCAGCATAGGTGCTCTAGCTAACATCAGAGATATTTAGGTCCCCTACCAACAACACTTCTCCTTTCTCTGCCATTTTAAGGATGCTATCTAGCATTACCCAATCTGTTTCCTCCCCTTGCTTGGGGGGGGCTGTAGATAACCCCTGTGTGGATAGTGATGCCATTTCCTGACTCCAGTGTGACTCACAGTGCCTCCTCTCCTCCCTGCTTTCCCTTTATCTCAGTCACCTTGATCCCTTCCTAGATGTAGAATACTACCTGTGAGGGTGTTGATAGGCCCCCCTTCCTGTCCATTTTCTGGCACCTTTGAGCATTTCTTTTTCTTTCCCTCTGATAAAGTCTACTGCAGTAGCACCACTTTCTGTCTTGCTATTCCATTATTTCCCTTTCTACCTCAGTGGACTGTCCACCCACTGAAGTATCTTGGCAACCTGTACTATTCCCCTCATTTTGTTTTCCTTTTCATCCTGCCCAGAGTGCCTGCAAGCCATTTAGACACATGTTGTGCCTTGCCCTGTATTAGAATGAACTGATTTACAAAAGGGGCGGCTCTGTACTACAAAGAACCTGTGGTTTTGTTCTTTTGTAGTGAGCCCACAGTGAGACTGAAGCCTCGTGCCTTCAGCAGCATCTTTCCCTTCTTGTAAAGCGCTGCACTTTCCAGTGATTCAAGTGAAGAAAATGCCTTGGGCGTTTTCTCCCACTCAATGCCCCGATGTATTTTTTCTCATTGGAGAAGACTCTGCTACAGAGTCTTACTTATTAAAATAAGTCCTGCTGCCAGCTTTTATCCCAGTCATGCAGGACGCACCTCACGACAGTGCAAGGGGAATTACAGTTGTAAGAGCTTCTTGACAGTTTGAATGGAGCTTCACTGCTCTAAACATACAGCAAAAGAAAAGTAAATAAAATTAAAATAGTAAGCAGTGAAACAAAGAAATGCAAAAGAAAATATTACTGCAAGCATGCGCTTTAGAAACTCTTTCCCCCATGATAAATTTATAGCGGTCCCTGCTTACAGAATAAGCAGGGCAAGTAAAATTAAAATACTACTTATTTAGAGTGGAATAAAACTGAGATGAAGGCTAAAATAATATTCTACAGTTTGCAGGGATGCTGCTACACCTATCAGCCTCTCATGCCAGATGACAGCCTGTAGCACTGCAGTATAATTTAATTTCCCCTGTTTAATAATTATTACATTAGAGATTAAAAACAGGAAAAAAGTATTATCATGCTGCAGAAACTTTTTCATATGCTTACCTAGTTGTTGCAGGATTTCAATAAATATAATATAAAAGAAACTGAAGAGAAGGTAACCCAGGAATAAGAACAAGTGTTTTGTGAGCTTACCTGCTGCCTCTGCATATTGGGTGCCTCCATAGGAGGCAGCAGCCCCAAACAGAGGCTGTCTTATAGGATGCCACCTGTCCATCACTGTGAGATGGGTGGGGATATGAATAATTATTTTGCTTATGTGCTTAGAAATCTGTTTTAGAGCTCATTATTGGACTCTATAACCATTTTTCTTTATTTGTATTATGATTATTACATTTCCCTGACCACCTAGTTATGTATTAGAGTAGTTTTAGTTTTATTGTATTAGATTAGGGTTGGATCAGGATGATCAGGTGACCTTGTGTGCCTATATAAAGCACCCTTGGAAGTCCTAGTGAGTCAATTCAGCCTCAGTGGCTGTGCCAGAAGGACCTCTGGCAGACAGACAGTTCAGACAGAAGATAGTGGACATACTGCCTGTTTTCCACTCTGTAACCGGTTATTTTCTTTCATTTTCTGTTCTTTATTTTTGTTTAAGTGAGCAATAAATATCATGCTACTGGTGTGTGTTTACACTCACAACTTGGCATCTGTGTCTCAATTCTCACACTCCAGGACAGCTGGTGGCAGTGGTGGGATTTGCTGGTTGTCCAGGCTTGGTGGGGGAAACCAGCAAAAGGTACCTGCTCTGGTATCAGGAGACAGGCAGACATGAAGGATGACAGCGAAAAACAGAAGAGCAGTATAGACACTGGTATAGTGACTCGATTACAGGTACTGAGAACTGGGGAACCTTTGCTGCCTGGACTGACCCCAGTGTCAGAAGGTAAACACAAGGAGAAGTCAGAGACTGGCCATGATGAGGAGGACTGGGAACATAGGGAGGATGAATTTCAAGTCACCATAGAGGAAACTCCTGAGGGGAATCTCCGAGTCATTGAGATGGTTAGCCATACAACAGATGGAGATGGATCGAGAGAGAGAACATGACAGAAAGTGACAAGATATGAGGTGGGATGAAACCATGTGGGTCCTACAGAATTTGGGGGTTGGACACAGTAATAATGGAGCTGGGTCTAGCCCAAACGACATGAAGCTCTCAAAAATGACTGCTTCTGATGACAATGAAGATTATCTCACCACTTTTGAAAGGGTTGCTACAGCCTGTGGTTGGCCCCAATCCCAATGGGTGGAACGTCTTGCACCCTATCTCATAGGAAGAGCTTAGCTGGCATATAGCAATGTGGACTCACATAATGCAACATCTTATGAACTGGTTAAGAAGGAGATACTAAAATGGTATGACATCAATTCTGAAACCTACAGACAAAGACTTCAAAACCTGAAATATCAGACCAGTGCCACCCCAGAGAGATCTTTGCCCGGTTAAGAGAACTTTGTTTGAAATGGTTGCAGCCGAAAGGAAAAACTGTTTCTGGTATAATTAAGACTCTGGTATTAGAACAGTTTATACAAATATTAGTTCAGAAGTTCAAATATTGGTCAAAGAGCATAACCCCGAGTCAGCTGAGGTAGCCTTTACACTAGCTGAGGATTTTGTGTCTGCCCACCAAACATATAAGAAAGGAAACCCCTGTGTACCAGAGACCACAACACCTAAAATAACACCTGTAAAAACTAACCAGAATATCCATCAGGGAAAAGGTGAAGGGAAGACAGAAAATCGGACTGACTCAGGTGGAAGGACCTTCCCATCAGACATTATTTATTTATTTTTATTTATTTATTTATGAGATTTACCAGGAAGGCATACTGAGCAACATGCTCAATTCCAGATGCGACCTGGGGGCCTAGCCCAGTACATGTCTATAGAAGAACATTTAAAATGCAGAAATGAAAATACCAAACATTGTCTATGATTTCAAACACAGAGTAATACAGTTTTTTGAGCAATCACAAGCAGGAAAGAAATTACAGACAGGATACACAACACATACCAGGAGTACTCCTGAACAAATTATGATTACTTAGTAGAGGGCTAACTGCAAATTAGCATAAGCAGCTGGAGGAGAAGTGTGCCTGGAGTAGTCTGGTGCATTGACCGGGATTTTGTGCATGTCTGATGGGGGCTGGAAGGGCATTCCATAACTGGGGGGTTCTATATTTGAAAGCTGACTGGCCTTTGGTAGTGCGCATTAGTGGGACATGTAGAAGTCTGGGGTTGGCACCTCTTAAGAAGTAAGCAGGAGGAGGTTGTTGAGATAAGGTAGATTCAAGGTAGGGAGGGAGGGAGGGAGGAGTGAGTCCAGAATTTAGCAGCAAGCCTAGCACAATTTATTAGTCTCCGGTCATGGCGAGATGGCAGGGCTAGGGAGCTGTATAACATACAGTGGTGGGTGGATAGTGGGGAGTCGAGGATGAAGCGGCAGAAGAAGTGGAACAGGGTGTCTAGACTTGTCAGGGTAGATGCAGGGGCAGTAGAATATACTATGTCACCGTAATCCAGAACTGGGAGTATCATTTTTTGGACTATGGCAAGCCTTGTTTCCTTGGGAAGGCATGTTTTGTTACAGAAGAGTGCCCCCAGTTTAGGGAGCAGTCTATTATGCAGGGAGCCAATGTGGGAGGCAAAATCTAGGTGTTGGTCAAGCCAGACACCCAGATATCTATACCTAGTGCATTGTTCAAGATGTGCTCCTTGGAGGGTAATGAATGGGGGACAGGGTGTTTGGCGGGAGAGTCTTTGTTGGGAGCCAAATGTAAGCGACACAGTCTTTGTTGGGTTAAGAGATAGCTGATTTGTCATGAGCCAGTGTTGGACGGCTGAGAAATCCCCCTGAAGGAGTGATGCCACACTGCTAGTTGAGGGACCTGAAGCGTACAGAACAGTATCGTCAGCATACATTTGGATGGATGAGTGGGAGCATGCTGCAGGGAGGTCATTTAGAAATATAGAGAAAAGTATTGGTGCAAGGACAGACCCTTGGGGGACACCTGAAGTGACTGGAAGAGGGTTAGAGGTGTGCGTGGTCAGTCTGACTGCTTGCATCCTACCCGCTAGGTAATCTTGGAACCATTTCTATAGCTGGGTGAGCTATCCCTGCATCAGAGAGTTTGGAGATGAGTAGGGAATGTGAAACGGTATCAAACGCCTTGGCTAGATCTATAAAAATGGCCGTGGTGATGTGTCCATTGACTATGCCAGTGAGGATGACCCCGGTGACTCGCAGTAGGGAGGTGATGGTAGAATGGGCTTTGCGGAAGCCAGACTGGAAGGGAGTAAAAAAGGAGGAGGAGTCCAGGTACTGAGTGAGCTGGGACAGGACAAGTCGCTCCTGAAGTTTTGCCAGAATAGGGAGGAGGGAAATAGGCCTATAGTTGCTTGGGTATGAAGGGTCACCACCTTTAGGGAGGGGTATGACAGTGGCCATTTTCCAAGACGTTGGTACCTTGCCCAGTGAAAAGGAGTGCTTGAAAAGTGCGGCTGGGGGGGAGGCTATGGTAGGGGCTGATAGGTATTGCATCTTAGCGTCCAGGGATGATGGGCATTTACCTTTGTTCGGGTTAAGTGCACGTATGGAGTGGAGGACATCTACAGGGAGACTGGTTGGAAAAGAAAGGAGGGGCTGGGGGTGAGTGCTAGGGGAAGAGGGGTGGGGGTGGGCTGGGGAATGCATGCTCCGGAGGGAGGATAGAAGTTTGTCTCCGCAGCTGGAGAAATGATTGTTATCTGTAGGAACTGCCAAGGGAGAGGACACATTACAATATTTTGTCCTACTAAGGAAGCAGATCCAGTTCATCTTGCCCTTCTGAACACAGGGTACTACACTATCGATATCCTGGTGGAAGGTAGGCCTACCATAGTCCTGAAACACTCAGGAAGCAAACAAATACTGGTTCAACCTGAATTATTGAATCTCCAGAAACAACAAGACAAAGGACCTATGATGACTGTGGTGTGCATCCATGGGGACATCCATCAATATCCTACTACAGATATTAACCTACAGGTTCAGAGACAGAGTAGAACTGTGACAGCAAGATTGGTATCTCACCTATCTGTACCTGTTGTCATTAGTCATGATTTTCCGAACTTTTCATCCTAATATCAGAAAAGGGGACTGTCTCAGTTGTGACCACCATGGCTCAAAGTGAAAGAGGTCAATTGCTTGGGGGGTTCCCTTTGAAGGGGAGGTTATTGGCAAACTAGGCAAAATAAGAAAGACTCTCAATGCCAAAAAGAAACTACAAGAACAATGGCATGAGAAGAAGAGGGATCTAACACCTGAAAATGTGTCATCTTTATTTGTTAAGGCTAATGTGGTTCAGGAACAACAAAATTATGTTAATTTAACACCTTCTTTACAACAGGTGGGGAAACTTCAGAAACCCGGTGATCCCAAGATGGTAATACAAAATCAATTTTTGAGTAGGCATTGTACTAATCCTGTAATCCATGAAAAGGTCGAACAATTGATGGTACCAACTTGTTTTAGGCAAGACCTGCCATACTTAAATCATGACTTACCCTGGGCAGGACATGCTGGGAGGGACAGGACATTGGTCAGACTCACACAATGGTTCTTCTGGCCTGGTATCCATGAAGATGTTGCGCAATACTGCAAGGAATGTAAGAAATGCCAGCTAGTGACCCAAATGGGAAAAAAGGACTCAGTGCCCCTAATGCCCTTGCCCCTTGTCTCAACTCCCTTTGAAAGAATCAGGATGGATGTTGTGGGACCCCTGATTAAGAGTTCAAAAAGGAACTGGTTTATTCTAGTCTTGTGTGACTATGCGACTAAATATCCAGAGACTATCCCTATGCATACAGTTACTATACCAAGAATAGAGGAAGAGCTGGTGAAGATCTTTAGCCATGTAGGAATCCCCAGGGAAATCCTTACTGATAGGGGGAGTAATTTTAATGCAGCCTTGCTCAAGAAGCTCTATTGCCTCCTAGAGATTGTGGCAATTAAAACATCATCCTATTACCCTCAAACCGACAGGCTGGCAGAACTCTTTAACCAAACATTAAAGCATATGCTGAGGAAATTTGTGAAGAAGGGAAGGATTGGGACAAATATCTTCCATTTGTGCTGTTTGCTTATCAGGAGGTACCCCAAGTCTCTACGGGCAACTCCTCATTTTCACTGTTATATGGGAGCAGCCCTCGGGGACCCCTAGATATAGTAAAGGAATATTGGGAGGAGGGACAAGACCTGAAATACCCAGGGACAGGAGCCTATATGAAACAGCTGAGGCACAGGTAAGTAAAATAACATGGACAGCTGATGCAGTTAATAGTCAGGCCCAAGAGAAACAAAAGGAAAGGTATGATCAAGGCACTATGATGAAAACCTTTTCAGAAGGTGAACGTGTACTACTGCTTCTGCCTTCTTCATCCAATAAACTTTTGATGAAGTGGCAGGGACCCTATCAGATATTAGGACATACAGGCCATGTCACATATGAGGTGGAGACTCCCGATAAAAGACCCGGAAAAAAAGTGTATCATGCTAATTTGTTAAAAAAGTGGCATGAGAAAACCACAACAGGTATAGGAATGTTGGTATTACCTGAAAACAAAGATACAGACCTAGATGTGGCTTATAGACGCTTAGAGTTCACCAATGGGTTAGAAGAAGTTGTAATAAACCCCTCCTTAGACCCTACCCAAAAGGAAGCATTGCAGGTCCTAATCCAGGCGTATCTCAATACCTTCACTAGTGTCCCAGGTAGAGATATTGGGGAAGAGTATATGATTCAGACTGACTCACCCGCTTGAGGAAGAAGCCAGATAGACTCCCTGATAGAGTTAGAAATGAGGTCCGGCAAGAAATTCAGAAGGTGTTACACCTCAAGATTATAGAACCATCTACAAGTGCCTGGTGTTCTCCTCTTGTGGTAGTGCCAAAGAAGGAGGGAGGCATACACTTATGTCTTTATTTTAGGGGCCTTATTCAAGCCTCACAGTTTGATGCATATCGCATGCCCAGGGTGGATGATGTATTAGATCACATTGGGAATGCCAGATACTATCCACCCTAGATCTCACAAAGGGATACTGACAACTCCCCTTGGAAACTTTCTCCAAGGAGAAAACTGCTTTTTGTACACCAGTGGGATTGTTTCAGTTTAGGACTATGCCCTTTGGACTACATGGAGCACCTGCAATGTTCCAGAGATTTATGGATCAAGTGCTGGCACCACATGCTAATTTTTGTGCAGCTTACTTGGATGATGTAGTCATTTACAGTCCAGACTGGAACACCCACATGGAACATTTGACAGATGTGATTGATGCCATCAAGAAAGCAGGGATGAACATTAAACCCACAAAATGTGCCCTGGCCATGAATGAGACCAGATATTTGGGCTTTGTTTTAGATAATGAAGTAATAAAACTGAAATCTGTAAAATAGATGCTGTTGCAAACTGCCCGGTGCCTAAAACAAAGAGGCAAGTTAGGTCATTTTTGGGTCTGGCAGGGTACTACAGGCGGTTCATTTCCAATTTCACAACCATAGCCACTCCATTGACAGACCTCATTAAAAAGAAGTGTCCCAATAAAGTTAGGTGGACACCTGAATGTGAAGAATCTTTCCAGAATATTAAAGCCACTTTATGTTCTTCCCCGGTGCTTAAAAGTCCTGACTTTAATCATCCCTTTGTAGTACACACGGATCCTCGGATACTGGCATAGGGGCTGTCTTAAGTCAGAACATAGGAGGAAAGGAACATCCCATGGTCTTTATTTCTCGGAAGCTTTACAATAGAGAAAGAAAGTACTCTACGGTGAAACAGGAATGTTTGGTCACTAAATAGGTAATTGAAGCTTTGCATTTTTACTTATTGGGAGCCCCTTTCATGCTAGTAATGGACCACAATCCCTTGTGTTTTATCCAACAAATGAAGGATAAAAACAACCGGATAATAAGGTGGTATCTGGCTCTTCAACCCTATAAATTTGAAATAAAACACAGGGCGGGGGTCCAGCATGCTAATGCAGATTTTTTTATCCCGGTATGGGGCTAATAGCACAGATAATATCAACAAGGACTCATATGATGTACTGTAGAATGATTGTTGCAGGATAAATAAAACACCCCAGGGTGAAGATAGTTAATGTTTATGTGACATCTTGGTATCTTATAGGGGTAGTTACATCCTGTAAGTATGCCTACTACTGGGAGAAGACTCTGCTACAGAGTCTTACTTCCTGAATTAAGGTCTGCTGGCAGCTTTTTTTCTGGACACGCAGGACGCAGCTAATGACAGTGCGAGGCGAATTACAGTTGTAAGAGCTCCATGACAGCTTGAGCAGAGGTTCCCTGCTACAAACATGTAGCAAAAGAAAAGTAAATAAAATGTAAATAGTAAGCAGTAAAACAATGGAATGCAAAAGAAAATATTACCACTAGCATGTAGTTTAGAAACTCTTCCCCTCTCCCTCCCTTCCGAGGAAAACTGTAGCAGTCCCTGCTTACAGAATAAGCGGGGCAAGTAAAATTAAAATACTGCTTGTTTAGAGCAGAATAAAACAGGGAGGAAGGCTAAAATAATATTCTACAGTTTGCAGGCATGTTGCTACGCCTGTTGGCCTGTCATGCCAGCCGACAGCCTGTAGCACTGCAGTATAACTTAATTTCTCCCGTTTACTAATTATTACGCTACAGATTAAAAACAGGAAGGAAAGTATTATCATGCTGTAGAAACCTTTTTCATATGCTTACCCTAGCTGTTGCAGGATTTCAAAAAATATAATATAAAAAAAAAACTAAAGAGAAGGTAACTCAGGAGAACACGAACAAGTGTTTTGTGAGTTTACCTGCTGCCTCTGCGTATTGGGTGCCTCCACAAGAGGCACCAGCCCCAAACAGAGGCTGTCTTAGAGGATGCCACCTGTCCATCACTGTGAGATGGGTAGGGATATGAATAATTATGTTTGGTTATGTGCTTAGAAATATGTTTTAGAGCTCATTATTGGACTCGATATCCATTTTACTTCATTTGTATTATGATTATTATGTTCCCCTGACCACTCAGTTATGTATTAGAGTGGATTTATTTATATTGTATTATATTAGGGTGGATCAGGATGATCAGGTGACCTTGTGTGCCTATATAAAACACCCTTGGAAGTCCAAGTGAGTCAGTTCAGCCTGAGTTACTGTGCCAAAAGGTAGATAGACAGTCCAGACAGGAGATAGTGGAAATACTGCCTCTGTTTTCCACTCTGAAACTGGTTATATTTTTTCATTTTCTGTGCTTCATTTTCACTGAAGTTTGCAATAAATATCACTTTACCGGTGTGTTTTTACACTCACAACTTGGCATCTGTGTCTCAATTCCCACACTCCAGGACACTACCCAGCCTCCCTTTTTGCCCTCCCTGTCTTTCCTGTAGACTGTGTACCCAGGTATATTAATGTCCCATTCATGGCTTTCTGTATACCATGTTTCAGTGATTGCCACAACATCTAGGCCTCCCTCTGCCATCAATGCCAATAGGTCTGGGATTTTGTTACTCAGACTGCGGGTGTTTGTGCTCATGGCCCTTTATGTTTTAATGGCTTCACCCCTATTTGTTCTGATCCCATCCCTTCCCCTTGTGTCTTTCCTGACATTACCCCTGTTTCAAAGTTAGACTCCCCAACTAGGAGTTGCTTCCTTCTCCTCTTGGTTCCCTTGCCACCCCCCCCCGGGTATGCACTATAGAGCTTCCTCACATCCACCTTGTCCACCACTGAGGGTGCCCCATGGGATAGCCTTGCTCAGCCAGAACAGTGTAGGACTCATGGAGTGGAACCACTGGTGGTATGCGTCTCTGCCCAACCTCCTTCACCCATCCTGAGCCCACCATTGTCCAGCTGCCCCTCTTTACTGGCATCCTTTGAGGCAGCTGGGGTGGCATTGGTTGTCCCTGGGGGGAGGGACTAAGTATCCTGAATCATAGCCAACTCTGCCTGGTGATGAACAACCTCAGCCCTCAACCCAGAGAGGTGCATGCAGATAGGGCAGCATCACAGCCTCCAGAATGTCTCCTGGAAGACTGCTGCCCTTCCCAGCCACTTCAATGCACACTTACAACATGACTATTGTTGATGTCCCCCTTTTTTTTCTCTGCCCCACTTTTTTACTCTGCCTTAATTCGAGAGTGCAGTTCTAAAGTTGTCTAACTTGTGTTTTTATGTGTTGCTGTAACCTCTGCCACACTGTCCTGAAGCCGGAAGCTGAAATCAGTATCCCTGGTGTACTCCAAAGAAGGTGGACTAGCCTGGGGAGGGTGGGAGTGGGGATGGTAGGGCAGACCTAATCCCTGGCAGAGCTGTGGAAGAAAAACACTCAGTTCTTTAAAGACAGAAAGCTCAGTCAAAACTAGATGCTTTCTGTCATCAAACTTTGGTCTTCATCAGTATTTTTTTGGTATCATATCAAAAATAAAAGATAATAACATATTTTTTCTTCCTCTCTTCATGCTGTCATCTTCCTGAGGGTTTCCCTGTAGCATTGTGTTAGTCTTTCTGAGCTACACTAGTACAGTGTGTTCTGGGCAGTGGCCTGCAAACGGGTATTTGCTGGTAGCCTGCCGGTGCCCATCCACTGATACTTGGTACTTTTGTGACATCCTATGAAAACTGCGAACAATATAACATTTTTTCTTCCAATCTTTTAATCTTTACCCTACCAAATTCCTGAGGTTCCTCATAGAGTAAGTAAGTAAGTAAAAATGTATTTATATAGAGTATTTTGGTGTCTTCCTGAGCTGTGTTAGTGTAGGGTGATCTGGGCAGGGAGAAGAATGTGCATGTCAGTTGGCAGCCTGCATATGTTTGGCCACTACTTTTTCACAAATGTGTGTCTCATTGTGATTTATGGGTTGCCAGAATTAGCTGGAACAATGATATCTCATGGACAGGGTAGATGCAGGTTGAGAGGTTGGGTGAAACAAAAACAAATAAAAAAATATGTTGTTCAGATTTGTCAAATGGACATACAGTATAGTGGAACCTGTCAGGATACAACGCAGTACTGCAGAATTCTGCAGCAGAGTTACTGCAGGAAACAAAGCAATTTCAAGCAAGCAATAAGACACGACGAGGTGTGGGTAATCTCGTGATAAGAGCACGCCCAGATGCATAAGGCACTTGGCGCAAGCACCTTGTGCCTAACAACGCACCTAGGCATGCTCTTATCAGGAGACAACCCACGCCTCGGCGTGTCTTATTGCAGTTATAAAATGGGTTCATCAAGTCACTATTTATGGAAAAAAATAAAAAATGAAAAGAGGGAAAACATTTTAAGAATTTAGGCTTTTAAAACATAAATTTGTAAAATAGTCCCTTTATTTATGTACTTACTATGCCCCCCATGTCCCCACCAGATAAACAGACATAATTGTTAGGTTGTTTTGTGTGGATATACTTTTAATTCCCCTTTGTTTTCCTCCTGTTCAGACTGTATGGATTATTTACAGTGCTTGCCATTTAAACGTAATGTTAATGTTGCACTGTCGCAGCGACAGGCTGCTTTGAGAGCGTGTAGAGAGCTGTTGCTTTTGTGTGTGTCTGCTGATAACTGTATAAGTTCAGGAAGACAGAAACAGTTTTTAATTTTTTATTTATAGATTTTAGGGTTTGGTTGACTATTAATGCGAGTGGCTTGGTTTGTTTTGGAACGAGCGTGTCCCATAACAGCCGCCGTATAGAGCTGTTTTGGGTTCGCGCTTTTTTTTCCCAAGTTTCTGAATTGCGTAGTGCTGTGGTAGTGTGTAGAAATACAAGCAGTTTTTGTTAGATGAAATGTTTCAAGCAAAGTTTGTGAAGGGGACAGGATAATGAGAGTGGAGGCAGCATGCTGTGAATGGGAAGACTTCGCCACCCAGCTATTGCTGTTTTCATGGTGTCAGTGAGGTATTTACATGTTTTTTTCTGTGAGGGAAAAAAGGTCTGGATGGATTTCTCACAGCATTTTTGTGCCTAAAGAGAGACAGACAGGCTACTGTTGCTCAATGCCTGCTGTTACAGCGCTGCAATGTTTAGCATTGGAGCTGCTCATTGTGTGGCTAGTTTTCAGAAATAGCACGGCTAGGTTACTGATTTGTGTTTGTTGTGAGGTTGCTGAGGAGACAATAGTGCCAGTTGACATAGATACATTCTGATAAGGACACGGCTGGAACGTCATTTCAGCCAATGAAATTTAGACTTTTTTAAAACCCATTTTATAATAGCAGTTAATCCCTTTTGTCATTCAGGAATATGTGACATTGTGTTGAAATCTAACTGGATCAACTGTACCAGCAAGGCACCATGTGAGTGAATAGTTGGACCAAACTGACAAATCAGATGGTAGAAAGTGGGAAAACAGGTGACCCTTTAACCCTTACATGTATCTTTTGTTTGAGTGTTTATTTTTTCTGACAGATTGCTGATGGTAACTAATGTGTTAATTCCTCCTGTATAATCAAAAAGAGATGAATTTGGGGTGAAATAAAAAAGCAAATAGCCTTAATGTGTAGATTTGTGTGGGAGCATAATAACAAGGCAGAAGTTGGGTGGATAGTTGTGCCGAACAGACCAGTCAGATGGCAGAGGGCTGGAAAAGAGGTTGGCCTTAAAAACTTAAATGAAGCTTGTGTGGGGGCATTTTTTGTTTCTTACAAGTAGCTGATGGAAAACATAGAAACATAGACTTTGACGGCAGATAAGGACCATCTGGCCCACCTAGGTTGCCCATTTCCCTACCTACAGGATAAGCTGCAGATCCTATTTAACCAATAGCCTGGGACACCTATCCTTCCCAGATGAGGTAGTCCTGGAGGAGTGTAATCCAGTCAAACTGGATTTGGAATTAAACAAATTCAGATGCAGCTCAACTGGATTTGGATTTGTTTCACTCCAAATCCATGTTGTCTAGACATGGAGTGAAACAAAAGACAAATAAAAATTGTATTTTTGTGTGGATTTGTGAAGTGGGACAGTAGCAAGGCACTTGTTGGGTGGATAACTGGGACAAATAGATCAATTTTGATGGCAAAGGATGGTTTAAACTGGTTGAGGCTAGATTCCCATAGCATGTGTGTTATTGAGCAGGAGTGAGTTGTCTGTTGAGGATGATCTGCAGAAAACTGTGCCCAGGAGAGCGTAATAGGCCAGTAATGTGGGATGACAGTAGCTCACCTAACTAGCAACCATTGTAGGTCTGGGGCAAAGCATTCAGGGTAGTGTAATAGGAGGCTACTTGTGAGGGAGGTGTGATGAGGAAGATACAAAAAATGACTGCTGATACAGCTATCTGTGTATGCATGGTCATTAAAAATGGTAAATATCAGTTAAATGAGGGAACTTGCACCTTCTGTATTGTACTGCACTGGTTACACATGCACCTTGAACAGTCTTAGTGGTATTAATCTGCTCTTAATCTTGTGTTTGCAAGGAGTTCAAAATGGTGAAGAACAGAGAGTAGGAGCTGGAGGCTGAATTCTTACATGCTCATTTTGGCAGTAATGAAAGGGAAAAGGGAAATTGTTTAAACAGGAGAGGCACTCTAAGCCGTAGCTTGATTTCAGGTGCAACCTTGGAGCACAAGGAAGTTAAGTGACTTGCCAGGGTCGCACAGTATTCAAGTTGGGGCTGTGGGATTCAAAGCCAGGTCTCCAGGTTTGCAGCTCAGAGCCTTAATCCACTGTGCTATACTGCCTTGATAAAATAAGAGGACTTGCTTTGACGATATGCCCCAAGAACAAGACTGTGCAAGATTTCAGTGGTTTCTTCCCTGTGCATTGGGATGCAGGAAGAACACTCATGCTGACAATCCAGATGCAGAGTCAACCCCTGAATAATGGCTAACCCATGCTACTAAAGATAAAAAAAAAAAAAAACAGAAACTAGTTCAGGAGAGAAACAGCCCCTATGATAGAAATTGATATTGCTTGCTACAAAATGTTCAATACCTGAAGCTGTAACTGGAGTAATCAATCTCACTGATTCCAAACAGAAGGATGATGAGCAGGAAGTCTTCCATGACTTTTTGAGTGAGACTCCGGGATCTGGAGACTGTGCTGTGGGGGAAGCAACACCAGACACAGTAGCAGAGCTGTGAATGGCAGAGTTGAAAGGGAGTAAAAATCTTGCAGCCACAATGGCTGTTGTTAATGTGACTTTTCCAGAGTGGCAGGCTGGAAACATTACCACAAATGTTTAAATTAACTCAGCCAGTTCAGAAGGAAGCCGAGAACTCAGCCACCCAAAAACTACAAGAAGTGAGTACTGTACATTTTCTGAAAATAAGATCACTAGTAATGCAAGTGTTAAACAAATAACTGAAACAGATGATAAAAAACAAACTGGAAAAACACAGATGCAGGGAGGCAAGGAAGCTGGTATGGAAATGACTGACCCAGATATTGATTAAATAAGTGAGGTACTATTAACCACAGTGGTCAGTTCATGCAAACAGTTACAGCCTTCATCAGAGACAGGACATTGGAAGGATCATATGGAGAATTCCAGTACTGTGGAAAAAAACAACCTAGAAATGGGAAGCCAAGGCCCTCTCAGTGGACAACATAAATAAAATCAAAAATACTAGCAGTAATAATACAAGAAAAGGAAAAAAAAAGATCAAGAGGATAGGAATGCCAAAGGTTGGGGTGGGGGTGGGGAACCAGCATTCTCAAACCAAGAATCCGAGCCTTAATCAAATATGAGGGAAAATACCTCTAACATGTTGAACTTAATTTTATCAGAACTTTAAATGGGGTTTCACACTATTAAGAAACAAGTGACTGATTTAAAGAAACAATCATCAGAGATTAAGGAAGTTGTGAAAAACAATAGAAAAAAGATAGTCAGAATGCAAGCAGCAGTTTTGAAAAGGATTTTAATAAAACATTTTAAAAAATGATAGCAGAAGGTGTAAGTGAGAGAGTTGAGAGAACATGTTGATGAAATGCACTGCTGGGAAGGAAGGAACAATCTGAAATATTTAGTGATCTCAGAGAGGGAAGAGGAAAAACAGATAACTTAGGGTTCATGGCAAAAATAATTTCAGAAAAAAATGCGTTAAAAATATACTGAGGAGAAGATAGAAATTAAAAGAAATCAATAGAGAGTATTGTTCCTCAGCTATGAGAAACCCACACTTTAAGTATCCAAGAATAATATTTGTCTGTTTTCTCTCTTACCAAGACAGAGAATGAGTACACAAAGTCAAAATTTCATAAACACTCTCTAATGATGCAGAACAATCAAATTGTGGTGTTTCCTGGTTTGGGTTTGGATAGCTAAAGGAGGATAAAAATATTTAAGCCTGCCAAATCACTGATCTGGGAGAACAAGGTCCCCTTCACACATTCATTCATGAACACACTGAAAATTAATTATGCAGGAAGAGCAACCACTTTTGCATCAGTTCTAGAGGCCAATGATTTTGTGACAAAAGCTATCAGGATAAGGTTTACAGAAGTATGAAAGAAAGAGAGGACCAAGCTTCGAGGTAACTTGAACTTGAAATTGCATATTGAGATGAATTAAAATGGGGGCCAAAAGGGGACTTTGAGATCTTATCGATGTATATGTTTTTTGCTTTTCTTCTTCAATTTTTTTGGGAGGGGTAGGCATGAGTAATCAATCGTTAAATCATGCATTGCAAGGTTACTGCAGAGAAGAAATCATCTGCAGATGGAAGAGGACTCTTTCATTGTTAGAGCTTCTGTTGTTTATTGTATATTATCAAGATCTTTGATAAAAGTAAGAAGGATGTTAGAAACAAAGTTATGGTTTCTAACTGAAACTGGTGAGGGGGATGGGGTCCTATACAGTACTAATGGTTTTCACTGTAAATCAAAAAGAAACACAGTGCAAAAAGGAGGGAAAGGGGATAGGGAGGTGGGAGGAAATGAGAAGCTTGTGTTAAAGAAGTGGACTGAAGTTGTTTAAAATGATGTACTTGTTATGAAATATTGATTTTTGTAATAGTATAATGCAAAAGAGAAAGTGTTTTATGTTTAGAACACTTTTGTTTATACTAACATTGTTTGTCAGATAAACAACATGATTAAAATGTAATTTAACATGGACTCAGATATATTAACCATCCCAACATGAGATATTAATGGCATTTATAATGTCATTTAGAAAAGGAAGATAATTAAATATGCCAAAGCAAAAAAAAACAAAAAAAAAATTGTGATGTTACAGGGAACACAAGAAGGAAGCTGACAAAATTGACTAAATATTAGGGTGACAAAGGTTTTCATTCATCATTTAACACAAAATCAAGAGAAGTATCAACAGTGATTAACAGAAACATTAAATCTACACTTAAAAAACAACTGATACAGAAAGCAGGTATATAATAATATCAAGACATTTTAATACTCAACCATTAAAATTAGCATCAATATATGCTCCAAACCAGGACTCTCTTCAATTTTTCATGGATCTGTATCTTAACTTGTCTCAGTTCAACCAAATATACTATTAGCAGGGCACCATGATTAGGGTGCCATAATGTGGGTGCTGTAACAAGGGCATGAGTGACGGGGTTGATCTTGATTTTAGATCACCCTGCACTCATACTGTGTTTGGTGTCCACACAATTTCTTTGCCCTTCACAGCATGCCCACCCATATCCATATTTTTGGGGGATTCAGGTGGTGAAGTCTCCCATATTGGAGGATAAGAGGGACAGACGCCCAAAACATGGCTGTTTCCAAGGACAGAATTTTGCCGCTCTGACTCAAGAGAGGTGCAACGCCTGCTGCAGTAATGCTGAGCAGCATATTGCCTGCACCCTAATCGATGTCACCCAGATTCCAGGTGCACCAACATGGGTAAACTGTTCTCCTATCCAATAATAATAGGGAATGATTACAATTTAGTATTAGATGAAGACACAGACACCACCTCACTTATCAGAAATGAAAACAAATTAGTAAAATTACTGAAAAGCAAAATGGAGGAGTTAATGCATGGAGTTTATTTTTTAACCCCACATTTACATAACACACTTTTTCTTCACACAGATATAGAAGATATTCAAGAATAGTCTGTTTTGTTATTCCTATTCACCTTAGCAATAACTTTAAAAAATAATAATTAATAACTTATCCAGTACCTTTTACAAACTATGAGACAGTCCAAGTATCTCTATCATCTAGGGATACTACCAAAAGTAATTATTGATATGAAAGCTAGATTCAATATAATTAAAAGATGAAGCATACAAATCAATGATAATTACACTGATTTATATTTTGAAAGAAACTTAATTTCAGGAATGAATCTAAATATGATATAGATGCCTTCAAAGCCTTTATTCAATATATAACAGACACTTACAATATTGATTGAAAAAAAAGGTAAAATCAATTAGAAATGATAGAAAAATCAATAAAAGAAGCTCCATAAAAAATTCAGATATAGGGTTAGTCACTTGTAAGAAATATATGAAGGATCTAAAACTAATATATCAAGAACTGCAAAATGAATAAATATAACAATTATTTTTAATTAGAAGCAAATATTATTTTAACTCAGACAAATCAAGTAATCTGTTGGTATACAGCTTACAAAAAGAAAAAGCAGAGAGGGAAATAGAGGAAATTGATGTGGACTCACAGGAAAATAAGTATACATCATTACAAGAAGATATAAATAATGAATTCTAGAAACATTTCAAAAACTTATATAGATCTGAATTTAATAAATAACAAAGTGTATATTTATTAAAGGAAATTAATAATTCAGGTATTCAAATTCCATAATAAAACAGGTATGCAAAAAAGAGTTCATCGCATCTAAAATTGGGTAAATTCCAAATGACAGATGTTTTAAAACACAGGATAAATCATTAATTCATAATAGTATACATGTTATGTGCAAACTTAGCTACAGCATAGTAGGTCATTCTTTTACTGTATGAGAGAGCAGTAGCTCTTCAGTTTCAGTTTCTATTTGATCATGGAATTTCTTTTTGTAAGGGGAGATGTATTTTGCTCTTTCCTCCAACAAAAGAGGGCATTTGAATAGTAGTTGTGCAATTGATTTTCTCCTATTTATGTCACATTTCCTACTGTGATCTTGCATAGTCACTACCCAATAACTTTTCCACCCTTGATTTTCATGCAGCAGACCAAATCTTAGACTGCATAGGGCCTTCCTGTCCAGTTTATCCTTGGCATAATTCAGATAGGGCTCAATTTTTACATTTAATCTTAACCATTTTATTTAACCTCATACCTGGACGGTCTTCCAGTCTAGCTAAATCCTTTTGGAAAATATACTGTATCTTTTAATCTTTGTTTTGCCTCCACCATGTACTGTATGTATCAGAGGATACATATATCTCATGGAACGATAAAGACTTTAAGCCTATATATGTCAATCTCTTGTCAAGCAGATGAAATCACGTTTTAGGGTGTTTCAATGTTTTCAATTCCTCCTAGCATTGTTTTGGTAACCTGTCTTGTTCCATTTTCATTATTTTATTCCAGTATACAACAGCCCTACACAGGGCTTGTAATTCAAGGGCATTCATTCCTGCTTTCAATCTCAAAAATACGGTTGGGGTGTTGTTAGGTAGGCCCAGCATTATTCTAATAAAAACATTTTTTATAATTTCTACCAATGCTAGATTTGAGGTTAAATCCCAAACTTCTCTCCCATGTAATATGTGACTATTAACTTTTGCTTTAAATACTCTACGTACAGTGACAAATGAGTTTCCTCCAAACTGCTTTGCAAACTTGTTGATGGGCAATGATGTTCTAATCCCAGCCACTTTTTCTTTTAGCAAATTATTTTTCCATGTCCTGTTTTTGTGAAATGTCACACCTAGATAGATAAATTCTGTTACTTCTTCCATCTTTATATTGTTAACCAACCATAGCTTACCGTGTTCACTACTAGTACCATAGAGAAGAATATTACTCTTGTTTACATTAACTGTTAAGTTCAAAGTTTTCATATGTTCGACTGTACAATACAAGTCACATTAAACTGTTCCTCAAATGAGATGTTTTAGCATTTCCAAATGAGTTGTATAAGTGTTGCTGGATCCAGAGCAAAGCTCTGCACAAACTGTTTCTTTAGATTTATATCCCAGTTTTGCATTGCATTGTGACTGGACTGCTGATGCATTCCAACTGAGTGGCAAAAACATTTTACAAACATTTCTTTTGAGCTGCTTAAACATTGAAAAGCAATGCACTATTAGTTGCCAGTGCATTGCCAACTGTAAAAAACAATGCTAAACCAACTCATTGGTGGAACGGTTTAATGTGACTTGCACTATAGCTACCAAGGCCCTCTTAAGACCCACCTGCATTCTTCAGAGCAAAATAATATCATCTGCATAAAGCAGTATTTGTACCTCTGTGTAATTAACCTGAGGGCTTTGGGTATCTATATCTTTTAAGTTTTTGTTACCAATGTTTCAATATAAAGGGAAAATAATAAGGGAGCAAGAACTCTTACATAAATATACATGTGCTGTGTACATGCAGAATGCATACCACATGCATAATTGTGCAATGTTTGCATGCAGTTTGCATTCACAAAGTGAACCTAAGTCAACTATGTCAAAAAAAACAAATCAGGTTTGCATGCTGCAAACTTGACGTGTGCAGCAGGTAAGTTGGTGCAAACATCTTCTAAAGATCACATCAGGTTCTCACGTGCTGCTTGCTTGACATGAGTGCAGCAGTTAAGCTGGTGTGAATATCATTTAAAGATCACATCAGGTTCACATGTTGCATGCTTGCCATGTGTGCAGCAACTAAGCTGGTGTAACTCATCTAAAAAACACATGAGTTTCTACTTCTCATACCACTGCTAACAATTAGATACATTAAAATACATTTTCCTTGATTTCCTACTAAAATTAGGTAAACTCAATAATTCTGATCCTTTTGCAAGTTGTTTAATGGCTTTTGATGTTTGCCATTATATTGCCAATAATTTGTAAAGTGTTGTTTGCTTACTGCATTAAATGCCTAGGATATAGTCAGCCAACAGCCCACATTCCAGATGTGTAAAGCTGGGCCTCTGTGTTGTGAAGCCTGACCTTTTTGTTTTGGGCCTTGCAAATCCCCTTATGCATATTTAGTACTACAAATGTGTTTCTCTATGACTGATTCTGCTCACTTACTTTCCCTTTGTCATTCTGTATGGAGTATATATACTATGGCCATGCTCAGCACTCTTTGGGCTGAGTAGGGTCTTGTAATCATGCATCATACCTCACATTTTGTCTCTGAAATGAGGGACATGGCAACTCAAAATGTGGGACAATAAGGGACACTAACCCTCACGATGATCAGGACACATCCTGAAGCATGGCGATACAGTACCTCGGAACACAATGAAAACCATTGTATTTACGTGTACCAATATTAGCACCTGAGAATTAATTTTTTCCATAAAGCAAGGGTGCCATTTAGGTAGGAATGATGGGACAGTTGCCCCCTTCCCCAACATTTGTGCCAAGGTTATTCTTATTGTGTGGCAATAATGGCATTAAATTTGGATTTAATCTTTTGCACAATAAATTTCCCCCTGGCCTGTGTGCACTCACGCTACAGGTGTACTCCTCACTCAACTATGTCTGTATTGTGTTGTCCACTCTCTCTCTCTCCACCTATTATCAGCTGCACCATCACATGTGACGGGGAGGAGCTCCAGCCAAGCTACAGCACATGAGTCATGTGAGTGTGACACTGTCTTTCTCACCACAGAGTAGACATGCTGCATACTGCAGCTTGGAGGAGTTGGTGAGCACTGAACTCTCAATAGCAGTGTTGTGGCTGCATATTTTTTTTTGGTCTACTTTTAGTGAGTCTCCATCTCCACTGGTGGCTGAAGGGGCAGAGAGTGAGCTAGAAGCTAACTTGAGATAGGGCTACCTACTTACTCTACTAGGCTCCTCTTGCAAAAAAAAACAGCACAGGCCCCCTGCGGCAGCAAGCTAGGCCTAGCAGCAGTGGTGGCAGTGGTGTGGCTGGCCTTCATAGGCCTTTATCAGTGCAGTATGTTAGCAGCAATGGTAGCAGCTAAAAAAGAAGCAAGCAACACAGGTTGGGTGGGTTCAGTTGGTCAGGTAATTTGGTTGGGAACCACGTTAGGGACATGGAATGGTCAGTTCTAGTATCCAGCTGTGCTGGAAGAAGGACTGAGGAGGAGCAGACTGACAACTGGGCTGGTGACACACTGGGCCAGGCTGCAGATTCTGGCCAGATGGCTAGGAAAGTAAAAGTATATCATTTGTTTTGCAGGGGGACTGGGCATGGAGGACGGACTGAAATATTGATGTTTTTTTTTCACATTTCTATGCCTTTGAGCAGCTGCTTGACCCATATGGGATTGGTATTGAATTGAATAGAGTTTGGGAGAGAAATCAGGACAATGTTTTTTGGGGGGGATGGGAATTCAGAACTGCAGATGGAAAAAAATGGTTATTAACTAGGTGGGTTTAAACCCAAGTCTGATGCACGGCTCAGGGCATAGACAGATAAATCTTATGCATTTGACTTTTTCCTGATTTGCATATCACTTTTCAGTCACAAAAAATAAGTTTACCTTTTAGAGTCATTCCAAACATTCTAGAGCTTGCCACCTAGGGGATAACTAAATGTTAAGTTACGTTAAGGTTTTAAATTCTGTGTTCTTTATATATTTGAAAATTATTATATTAATTCTGATTGTGAAGTGCTCCAAGTCCCTGGAAAGGGGCACTATAGAAATAAAGTATCTAGCAATCTATCGATTGATCTATCTATCTATCTATCTATCTATCTATCTATCTATCTATCTATCTAGTACCTGGTCACCTCTAGTTGTTGGTTTCCCCTTGCTGAAATCTGAAATGGCACCCCTGCCATAAAGTCTAAATTTACAGGACATCCTTTGTGTGAGCAGCATGTTTCCCATGAGGGAGGGATGGATGAGGAACAGAGCAGTTTTCAGGGGTAAAATGAGGGCTGTCCCTTGCATTTAGTGACAGTTGAGTGGTATGGTATGCACATATTATTGGAGCCCCACTATAGTCAGGCTTATGCCTCCCCCCTCCAGTGAAGCTGGCTCCACATCACCATGCTCAGGCACATTATGACATAGGGCATGGGAGACTGCAGGGGCATGCACCATTGAAATGAATGGGGTAATGTTTTTATTACTATTTTATACATTATTGATGGAGAGCTGGAGATAAATGAAGGCCACCGCTCGACTAACAAGGGCCTTGTTAGTAGAACAGTGACCTTCATTATTCTCCAATTCACCATCATAACATATAAAATAGTAATAAAAAACACTCCATTCATTTCAAGGGGGCATGCCCCAGCACTCTGATCCATGGACATAATATCTTAAAGACTTCTGCCTCTAGCTCCATAGTACTCAGTTAAGAGACTCTCAACTTATATCCATAGTTGGTGGGTTGTCTGTAGCAGTATGACCACATCCACTACAGTGTTTGTGCATGGGGGAAGGGGGCACTGGCCATGTGGATGGGTGTTGAGTTATTGCTACTTTTGTGTTTGCCCCTTAAAGTCTGTTTGGAAGGAAGCATTCAAAACTTTGGAGAGAAAATAGTAGGAGTACAGGCCAGACAGAAGTAATGAAGTAGTTTTGTGGATAACTGTGTATTGGGGTGGGAAGAACCAAATGTGTTTCCATTGATATGTGTGCTACAGTTCAGCTGTGCAGCTGAGATGAGGGGAGACAAGAAAACTAAAAAGTACAACAGTGGCTATTAGCATTATGCATGCATGAAGAAGTATGCAGATTTGTATTGAAGTACAAGCAAGCCATATGTATTTATTTATTTATTTCAGTTTAGGATTAATACCTTTGAGTCAAGAACTCATTTTCAAAGGTTCCGAGTCAGTTAAATGAACAGATACAGACAACATAACACATAGCACAGCAGTGGATTACAGAATGAGGTTGCAGAAGGATGTGCATACTTTTAAGTTTAACTAATACATAGTAGTCTAGGTTTCACTAGTACATAGGAATCAAACAATATAAACTTCACTAGTACATAGGAGTCTAACATTGTACGTAACAACACTAAATGAGGGCATAGTAGTGTTAGAAACAGGAAAGAGGGGGAGAGGCCAGGGATTGGGTCTTCACTGGGTCATACAGGGGGCAAGTGGGGGTTGGTATGGATAGTTGCCAGAATGGTAGCCTGAGCTCACCAGTGGTGGCCAGGGGTGAGAATGAGGGGGTGGGAAGCAGCCCAAGGTAGGCATTGTCAGATGTTCATGTATGTAGTTGATGGAGTAGGCGATCTGTGGGGGGGGTTGACAGTTTATTGTAGTGTAGACTATGCAAGGTAGGTATTTTGTGGGTAGTGTGATTTGTTGAAAAGAACAGGGAGGAAGAGTGCAGGGGGCAGTGGTTGGGTGGTTAGAGCCAAGGGGTGGGTGGGATAGCCTGGGGCCCTGAGCATGGGCTAAGTGTGGAAGCACAGATTTATTTTAGTTCTAGCTGTGAACAAAGCCCAATTTTGAATTGTCTGAGCTTGGTGCATTCTAAGAGTGTGGTAGGCAGCTCATTAAACCACTTTGGGGTCAGGAAGGCAAGTGATCTCTGTGGCAGTTTAGTATGCTTGAATGGCACCTGGAGTCCCCCTTTTGCAGCACTCCTAGTCTGCTTAATGGGTAACACCTTTGTGAAAAGCCTGTTATTGGACTCAGGCATAAGCCCTAGTGGCTTTTTTGATAAGCATGCAAGTTTGGAGTTGAGCTCGGAGGTGGAGTGGGAGCCACCCTGTCTCATTGAAGAGGGTGCAAGTGTGGATAGAGAAATCAGCACCAAAGGTTATATGACATGCCTTGTTTAGGAAATTGCTGACTCTCTTTAGGGCAGTGTCAGAGCCTGCTTCATAGATTCGGAGCCCATAGTCAATGGTGGCTAGTACCAAGCTACGTATGGCTAATTTCAGAGCCACAGGTGGTAGGGAGTGCTTTTTGTGGTACAGAACACCCAGTTTCATGTTGGAGGTCTTGATGATGTGGTCAATATGACTGGAGAGATTGAGTGTGTCATTGAGGTAAATTCCTAGGTATTTAAATACGGAGACTTGTTCAAGGGCTCAGGATTTACAGTGGGCTGAACTTTTTATTTCAGGGAACTGCGAACAGCATGCTCTTGCTTTTTTTTTGTGGTTGAGCAGGAGCTTGTTCTTGCAGAACTAGTATTCGAGCTTATGGTAGCGTGTCCTGCAGTTCATTGATGATGGTATGCAGGTCTCTGCCTGGGACGGATATGACAGCGTCATCAGCATAGAGTACAATGTGTGCAGGGCAGGCAGAGGGGAGGATATTTATGAACAGACTAAAGGGTAGAGGGCTGAGGATAGATCCCTTGGGGACTCCTAGGCTCACCTCCTTTGGCTCCGAGTATGTGTCTCCTATTCTGACTCATTAAGTTCTGTGGGAGAGATTTCTTCCAAGCCAAGTCACCATACTAGGAGATAGGCCAGTTGATGACAGGCTGCTGAGGAGAAGGTGGTTGTTTACTAAGTCAAAGGCCTTTAAAAGGTCTATGAATATAGACGCCACTGCCATCCCTTTATCCAAAGCATCATATTGTTAGAAGGTGCATTCAACTAGTGCTGAAAGTGTTGAGTGTTTTTTATGGAAACCATACTGTTGAGGGCGAGGCAGATTATTCTTCTCCAAGTACTCAGTGAGTTGGTCTGAGACCATCCTTTCCAAAGCTTTCAAGGGGGGGAGGATAGTTAGATGTGTTAGTTCTGTCTCCAGTTTTGAAGACGGGGTAACTAGTGCCAGCTTCCAGGCATCTTGGAACACATTCAACCTAAGGGGGGAGTTAAAAACCTTAGGGAGGGGGTCAGCTATCTCCTCCAGGGTTAGGGCGACCAGCTTCAGGTCGATTAGGTCACTCCCCATCCTGGTCTTGCCTAGGACTTGCTTGACATATTTGATTGTCTCAGTTCTTGAGATCTGCTTGAAATAAAAAGGCGGTAGTCCGTACCTTGTAGGTGTGGGTATATCCAGGCCTGGGGACTGCTCTGTTGGTGGTGCAAGATATTCAACTGGTAATATGCCAGTCAGATCCGTGAATACTAAATTGAAGGTGTTAGCGATATTAAGGGTTTCCTGGAACATCCCAGTATTTGAGGTGATCAGGTCTGGTGGTGCTCTCGGGGCACTACCAGTTAGTGATTTCAAGGAGTGGGTCCTTATAGTAGGTAGCTTTAGCTTGGTGAACAAGCCTTGTGCAGTTATTTATGGCAGCCCTATAGGCAGACTCGTCAGCCTGCTTGCCTGTCAACTTGACCATATGCCAGAGATTGTCTCTTTTGCACATGAGCGCAAGTAGTGAGCCTGAGAGCCAATGGTTTGTAATACCTTTAACCTTCTTGACTCTGATGGGGGTGAAGATGTCACAGGCCTAGGTGAAGATCCTGAGAAAGTAGTCCAAGGCCTGGTTCCCATCAAAGGTTCTGTCGATTGGGGACCAGTCAATCAGTTTTAGGTGTAGTTTGAAAGCTTCCAAGAGTCCGGCTTTTAGGGTGCAGTTTCGGGATACTTTGGGAGGTTGCTTAGAGAACTTATTTGTCCATATACACAAGACTGGGGAGTGGTCACTGAGGCTGTCTGGTAAGATAGAAACCTCAGAGATGTGTTCTGGGTGGGAGGATAAGAGCCAGTCTATCAGTGTGCTGGTTCTGGTTTGGTAGTTGAGGTGGGTGGCTTGTGTTACCATTTGGGTAAGGTAGAGTACAGAAATCTGGTCTTTTGCTGGAGCTTCTCTCTGAGAAAGCCAGTTAAAGTTAAAGTCACTGACTATGACCTGTTCCCACTTTTTTCCCATCATCTGCTGGTTCCCTATGAAGTATTTAAGGCAGATGGCTTGCTGTCCTGGGGGAATGTACACCATGGCAAGCATAAGGACTTTGATTTGCTGCCTTATGGAGAGTTTTAAGTTTAGGATTTGAGCCTCTTTCGAGTGCATACTGCTGTGCATGATGTGGAATTTGATATCACATTTAACATAGACTAAGTATCCACCCCCACATTTATACAGTCTGTCCTGACGGTAAGAGGTGTAGCCATTGAGGGAGATAGTGGTATCGGAGATTTTAGGGGAGAACCAGGTCTCCATGAGAGCTATGATGTCTTGATTAGCCAGCACCATCCATGCCTGGAATTCCATGAGCTTAGGAAGTAGCCTGCCGATATTAAGGGAAACAATCCTGAGTATCCCCACCCTGTTGGTAGTGGTGATGTGGGGTGGGCCAGGGTTAGGGTGCACATTACCAGATAGCAGCAGTAGGAGGATCATCTTACGAAGAGAGTGAGACCAAAGGGCCCAGCTGGGTCTGGCTTTTATCCCTGTTTGTTTAGTGTTGTAGGCGTGGGCTATGAGGGAACGGCTGTGCAGTAGAAACATAGACTTTGACAGCAGTTAAGGACCGCTAGGCCCATCTAGTCTGCCCATTTCCCTACCTACAGGATAGGCCGCAGATTCTAGTTAACCAACAGCCTATTTCTTCCTACCCCCCACAAGAATTGCCTTATGTCTGTCCAATGCATTCTTGAAATCTCCCACAGTTTTAGACCCACAACCTCCTCAGGAAGGCTGTTCCATGCATCCACTACCCTCTCTGTGAAATAATACTTCATCACATTGCCCTGAACCGCCTCCTTCTATCTTTAAATTGTCCCCTTGTTCTTGTAAGTCTCTTTTTCTGAAAGATGCTACCCTCTTGGACTTTGTTGATTCCACTGAGGTACTTAAAAGTTTCTATCATGTCCCCCCTCTTCCTTCTTTCCTCAAGGGTATACATATTAAGCTCCTTTAGTCTCTCCTCATACGGCTTCTCTTGCAGACCCTGCACCATTTTAGTTGCCCTCCTCTGGACTACCTCTATCCTGTCTATGTTCTTGCGGAGATGAGGTCTCCAGAACTGGACACAGTACTCCAGATGGGGTCTCACCAACTGTCTGTACAGAGGGATAACAACTTCCTGTTTTCTGCTGCTGATGCCTCTCCCTATACATCCCAGTATACCCCCAGCCCTCCCTACTGCCTTCTCACATTGATTGCTAACCTTAAGGTCATCTGATATGATTACCCCCAGGTCCCTTTCCTTTTTTGTTGTTGTTACTACCTCCCCACCCATTGTGTATTCTTCCCCTGGGTTCTTGTTTCCCAGGTGCATTATTTTGCACTTCTTTGCATTGAATCCTAGCTGCCATACTTCTGACCATTCCTCCAACCTTGCCAAGTCCCTTTTCATCCTTTCCGCCTCCTTGTGTATCAACCCTGTTGCAGATCTTTGTGTCATCTGCAAAAGGCATCTTTTCCTTCAGTCCCTCTGCAATGTCACTGATGAAGGCGTTAAAGGACTGGACCCAATACTGAACCCTACGGTGCCCACTAGTAACCCCTCTTTCTTCAGTGGACTCCATTTACAATTACCTTCTGTGTCCTGTTGTGCAGCCAATGTTTTACCCAGGCTACCACCCTGGGACCCACTCCAAGGCTGGTTAATTTGACTATTAATCTTTTGTGTGGGACTGTGTTAAATGCTTTGCTAAAGTCTAGGTAGGCCATGTCCACAGCCCCTCCCTGGTCTACTACTTTCATCACCCAGTCAAAGAAAATCTATTAGATTCATCTGACATGACCTTCCCGCTGTGAACCCATGCTGCCTTGGGTCCTGTGCTCCACTGGCCTCTAGGTACTCAACTATTCTTTCCTTCAGAAGTGACTCCATCACTTTCCCTACCACAGAGGTCAGACTGACAGGTCTGTAGATTCCTGCCTCTGTCTTGGTCCCACTTTTGTGAAGGGAATCACATCCACCTTCCTCCAGTCCTTGGGTACCACCATCCTCCCATGATTTATTAAAAGAGTAGCCAGTGGTTTCACTAGTTCCTCCTTAATTCTTTTAGAATTCTGGGTGAATTCCATCAGGACCCATTGCTTTGTCCACCTTCAGTTTTAGGGAGTTCTTGCAGAACCCTTTCTTCTGTGAAAGGACTAGGATCGTCCCCCTAACAAGAGTGCTTCTGTTAATTGGATTAGGCACTTCCCCCTCCTCTTTTGTGAATACTGAGCAGAAATATTCGTTCAGTATCCTTGCTTTTTCACTGTCCCCCTCTGCCCACCCACCGTTCATTCTATTCAGCCTCACTATCCCTCCTTTGTCTTTCTCGCTCGCTGATGTACCTATAAAGGTTTTATCCCCTTCTTAACTGAGTTGGCGATCTTTTCCTCAGTTTGGGCCTTTGCTATTCTGACTTCCCTCCCTGCTTCCTTCTGCCTTAACTGGTACAGCTCTCTGTCCTGCTCCTTCTGTGTTTCCTTATACTCCGGAATGCTATCTTTTTCTTCCTGACTTTCAGCCACCTCTTTTGAGAACCATAGTGGCTTTTCTTTCATTTGATTTGTTTATTTGCTTCACACAAGGCTTGTTGCCTCTGTGTGGCAGTTTGATGATTCCCCATTGTTGCTCACACCTCCTTCTAGCCTGTTTGCTAGTGCTTTTCTGGGCACTCTCCCATCTTGCCAAGAGTCAGCCCTCCTAAAGTCCAGTACCCTCACTTTTGTATGGCTTGACTCTGTAGCTGAGTTTAATGTGAACCACACTGTTTGATGGTCACTTGTCCCCAGATGGCAACCCACTTCTAGATCAGAGATCCTCTCACTGCCCCTGTTTGAGAGTACGAGGTCTAAGATTGCTCCCTTATGAGTGGGTTCTGAAACTAGCTGTCTAATGCCTGCCATCTGTAGGGCATCAAGAATGGCCCTGCTCTTGGATGTGGCTGCAGCAAATGTGCTCCAGTTAACATCTGGCATATTCAGGTCTCCCATCAACAGTATCTCCCCTTTCTCTGTCATTCTAAGAATGCCTTCTATCATATCCTTGTCCATTCCCTCCCCTGACATGGGGTCTGTACCTAACCCTGTGTGATTGTGGTGCCTTTCCAGTCTCCAGGTGACCCACAGTGCCTCCTCTCCTCCCTGTTTACTCTTTTGTTCAGTTGCTTTTATCCCTTCCTTTACATAGAGAGCTACTCTCCCCTCTTCTCCCCTGCCTGTCTCTCCTGTAGGTTATGTACCCTGGTATGTTAACATCCAGTCATGGTTCTCTGTGTACCATGTTTCTGTGACTGCTGCAATATCCATGCATCCCTCTTCCATCAAGGCCACCAGCTCAGGAGGTTGTTGCCCAGACTACGGGCATTGGTACTCATTACCCTCCACTTCCTGATGGCCTTATTCCTTTTGCCCCATCCCTGTCCTTCTTGCCTTTGTCACTTTCTCCATTTGCCCCTGCTCTTCTCCCTATCGACACCTCTATGTTGGTGTTTGCCACGCATACTACCATGATTATTTGAGGGCTAGGATTTCCCTGCTCCTTTCAGTGCCTCCCCCTTGGCTAGTTTAAAGCTTGCCAATGAGCATTTAAACCTATCACCTGGATCCTGGTTCCCTCCCGGACAGATGCAGCCCATCATGCCAATATAGGCTTGCATCACTCCAGGTGGACCCCCAGTCCCCAATGAAGCCAAATCCCTGAGCTCCACACCAGTTTTTCAACCACTGATTGAATACCATGGTGCGGAACACCCTAGCCTCTCCTATGCCATAGATGGGCAGCATCTCCGAGAAGGTTACCGTGTGTGCTACTTGACTAAGGCCCCTCCCCAATTCCATAAACTCTTCCTGCACTTCTCTAATCCCTCTCTTAGCCAGGTCATTTGTCCCTAGGTGGACAATGACATCTAGCTCCCTCCCCTGTGCAGCTGCTCCGGCAATCCTGAGGATTAGCTCCCTGTCCCTCCAAGCCATGGCGCAAGGCAGGCACCTCCCCCCCTCTCCCTTCCTCCCAGTTCTACCTTACTAACAATGGAGTCCCCACCAGGAGTTGTTTCCTTCCCTGCAGGGTCCCCTGCCACCCTCCTGTGGGTCTCCTTTGTGGAGTTCAGCATCCTCCTTGGTCTCTCACGCTGGTGCCTCCATAGAGGAACCACACTTTGCCAGAATGGCATAGGAATTGTGGAGAGGTACAACTGGAGGATGTGCCTCTGTTCCACCACTCTCACCTTCCCTGGGCCACTGTGGTCCAGCCGCTCCTCTTTCTTGGCGACCTCTGGAGCCAGCAGAGGCACTGGTAGTCCCTGGAAGGAAGAGGAGGTCCCACAAATCCTGGCCAACTCAGCCTGTAGATGAGCAACCTCCTCCCTCAGCCCAGAGAGGTGCCTGCAGATGGGACAACACCGCATCCTCCAGGCGTCTCCCGGAAGACTGCTGCTCCACAGCCACTGCACTACCACTCCAATCATGTCTTATTCTGACCCCTTAACTGTTTGCAATCCTTACTCTGTCCTCTGTTTTTTCTCTCTCTCCTTACTTTCTGCCTGTGTGCCCTTTAAGCTCCTGATTGTCCTGTTCTGAGACAAGAATATCCTATATTTCTCAGTAGACCAGTTACTTGCTCAGAGGCAGACCTCCAGCAGCTAGAGGGGGCCGGAGAGCTACTCTTGCCCTTCTAGGATGGTGGGTCTTTGTTGGTTCTGTGATCACTCACTTCCTGCTCCCAAACAGGAAGTTTCTGTTTCAGTCAAATCCTGTGCCTATAAAAATAGAACTAGCTTTGGGTAGGGGGTGGAGGGAGGAAGGAGGCAATATAGCCCCAGCAGAAGTTCAGTCACACAGTAGTCCTTTCTCCTGGTGTCTTCTGCCAAGCTATTAGCAGAATCTTTCTAAGGCAGTCTTTAAATGTAGCTTCCTTCTAGCTAAGCCACTCCCCTACTTACTAGATCTTTCTACAAGTAATTTAAACCTCACAACAGTTAAGTCCTTTCAATCACCTGAGATTTACACCTAAATAACTGTTCAGATACCCATTCAGTTCAGTTAACCCAGACAAACACACACTTTTTTTTTTGTTTTGTATGTTAGTTTTTTTTACCCTAAATTAAAGGTCCAAGTACAAAAGTTCTTCTACTGTAGTCCCAGCAGGGAAGTTCAGTCACACAGCAGTCCTTTCTCCTGGTGTCTTCTGCCAAGCTATTAGGGCCACTAGTGTGATGACTGGGGGCTCATACACTCTGAAGGTTTGTGGGGGGGACATGGAAGGCTTGAGGGGGTGTTTTGTCAGCATTTATGTCCCTCAGGCTGTGTACCATATGTGTGCAGGCAGTATAGCTTAGTGGTTGAAGGCACTGAACTGCAAGCCAGAAGACTTGGAGACTTGAAGACCAGGGTTTGAATCTCATCAACCCCCACTTGTATATTGCATGATTCTACGCAAGTCACTTAACTTTTATGTGTGCAATTATCAGCGACCACTTGTTTTTGCACGCATGCCACAAGCATGCAGTCTGTTCCAATTTAACATAAAAAGCATGCTTTCCACACTTGCTTGCTGCACGCATGCCACATGCAAGCAATTGGTTCCAATTTAACATTTAAATCATGCTTGTAGAACGCATATCACATGGGTAGTTTTATGTGCGTAGCATGAAAACATTTTGTATAATTATTTCTGTAAGGGAAGGCACCCTTGTTTAACTCCTTTGCCAGTAATATGGGCTCTGTTACTGCACCCTCTCTCATAATTCTTATCCTTGCTGTTGTGTTACTGAGTAACACTGTAAGAATTAATAACAGTCTCTTATAAATTCCTAACTCTGAAAGGATTTCCCATAGGCTTGTTCTATTTAAATTATCAAAAGCTGAGCTGATGTCCAGAAAGGCCAAATGCATTTTCCCCTTTTTGTCACCCACATACGTGTAGATCAAAAAATCCATTCTGAATATGTAGTCCAATGTGCTGTACTATTTTTTGAATTTTACTTGATATGTCGAAATTAAAATTTTCTCTGTAATTCAAGTCTCTATGATTGATAGTATAATTCTGGTATAGAATTTCATTGAGGTGCAAAGCAAAGTTATGGGCCTATAACATGAGGAGTTCAGTCTATCCCCTTTTTTGAATAATGATATTATTAGACGTTTATTTCAATAAGATGGCACTTCAATGTTATCATATGTAAATATGGGAGCTAATATTCTTGCCCACAATTTGGGGCTTACTTTAAATATTTCCACCGGAACATTGTCAATGCCAAGTGATTTGTTGTTTATTTGCTGTTTAACAGCCCAGATCATCTCTGCCTCTGCTACCCTAGGCCAAGGATCTACCCTACCTTCCTTCTCACTAGTATTTATAATTTGTGAACATTATCCATACAATGAACCACAGTATTCAACCCAGACTTGTGGTATAATTCTGTATTGATTTCCCTGTTATTTGTACTAAATGCTAACAAATTCCAGAATGCCGTGCCATCTCTAGTTATTATTGCATATTTCAAGTCGGACCATAGCTTATTTTTATATTGAACCTTTTTATGTTTTAACAAAATGTTATATTCCCTTTTAAGGTTCATATAGGCCTGTCTAATATATATATTATGTTTACTTTTACCTAGTTTGCTAGCCTTTATCACTGCTTTCCTTAACTGCTCACATTCCCCATCATACCATCCATTCTTTTTCAAAAACCTGTGGCAATGCTGCATTCTATCTTTCTTTCTTAAATATCCTAAACTGACATTAAATATTTGTTCAAGTTAATCAAACACATTACACATGTTACTGTCCTCAATAGTGTTCTTACCATAGAATCATAGAATCATGTCAGCAGAAAAGGACCCATTGGTCCATCTAGTCTGCCCCTGCCCTTCCCTTGTACATACTCCGTCACTGACCCTCCCCTTGCAACCCCTTACAACCCCTTACAACTCCCATATGTCTATCCTATGCCCTCTTGAATCCCTCCACCATATCACCCATCACCACCTCTTCTTGCAGTTTGATCTGGGTCTCCACCACCATCTCAGTGAAGAACTTTCCCCTTATGTTCTCTTTGTATCTTCCACCCTCTAACCTTAGACTATGCTGTCTTGTTTTTGCCCCCATTTTCCTTTTAAGTAGACTCCCTTCCTTTATCCTATTGATCCCTTTTACGTATTTAAAAGTTTCAATCATGTTCCCCCTCTCCCTCCTGGTCTGCAGTGTGTACAGATCCAGCTCCTTACACCTCTGCTCATACGGTTTCCCCTGTATCTCTGCACCATTTTGGTCGCTCTTCTCTGAACTCTCTCTGTAAGCCCTCTATGTCCTTGCATATGTGCAGTCTCCAGAGCTGCATTCCATACTCTAAGTGTGGTCTCACTATGGCTTTGTAGAGACGCATCAGTACCTCCCCCCTTCTGCTAGTGATGCCCTCCCTATGCATGGGCAGCATTCCGTTTTCCTTTCCCACTGCTTTGCTGCATTGATTCCTACCTTAAGGTTGCTGGAAATTATGATCCCTAGATCCCTCTTCTGATCTATTTTCTGGATTCCCCCCCCCCCGAGTGTATACTGCTCATGGATTTTGACGTCCCAAATCAATCAATCAATCAAACTTTATTTAACCAGGCAATTACATCATTGAGCAAGCTCATATTCAAGATGGTCCTGGACAGAGAGGACACTTTTGCTTACAGTAGACAACACTTCATACAAAAGTAGACATCGGTACAGGCAGCTACAAAATACAAAGTCAGTACTTGGATGAATCAGATGTGTAAAGCAAGTGCAAATATAGGCATTTAAAGTGCAGCGTGTACAAATTGTAGCTTATAGAGTACAAGTGAGGAGAGGAAGGAGGGACATAGAGAAGGGCAGTGGGAAGAAAGAGTATCAGACACATAGTAGAGAGGGAAAATAGGGCAGCCTAAAAGAATGAGACCCCCTGTGAAGCTAATTGATGAGAGGGGGTGGTGATGGTGAATGGGAGGGAGGTGGTTGCCCTAAAGGGATACTGGCCAACATGGGATATAGGAGGCCCAGGATTACAGAGGTTATGGGATTCAGTTGAGTGGGGTAAGGCTTTACCTGAAACAATCACACACCATTTTCAGGCCTCTGTAGAGCATCCCCTAAATATAAAATGGCTGGGCAGCAGGGAGAGTTTAAGTAATTTTTGCATGCTATTCCAAAGAACTGGTAAAAAGGAGCTAATGACAGTTGAGCCAAGACATGTCCTTGTTTGTGGTAGCTTAAGGAGGACAAAGGAGGAATTCCTTAGTCTGTAGGCACCCTTTAAACATTCAAACAGGTCACAGATATAGGGTGGTAGTTTGTTGGACAAAGCCCATAATAGCCACATGAGGGCATTTATTTGCCTCCTCTTGGAGAGGGATGGCCAATCTAATGCTTGGTACAACGAGCAGTGATGATTCTGCAAAGGCAAGTCAAGAACAAATTTTAATGTGCGATGATAGAGTGTATCCAGCATATGGAGCGCATACTGGCTACAATGGCTGTATAGGAAGTCGGCATAGTCAATCGGGGAAGAAAGGTTTTTTGAACTGGCCACTTTCTAGCTTCCAGGGTGAGTAGGCATCTTATGCGGTAGAAAATACCGAGGAACTGCCTTATCTTTTTTGTTAACTCACTTAGATGTACACCGAAGGTGAGTTTGTTATCCAACCAGACTCCCAGATATTTAAATTTATCCACTAGCTCTAGTGGTTCATTAAGGAGGGTAATAATCTGTGGGGTTGCAGGTATCCTCGTAATGTGGGATGGAGAGATAATCAGAGCTTTTGTTTTTTTTTTTGCAATTAACAAGAGCTTTAGATTCAGCAGGTTGTGCTGGAGGATGATAAAATCCTGCTGTAGCCCCTTGTATGCAATGTCCAAGGAGGGGTTGGTCGTATAGAGGACTGTGTCATCTGCGAAGAGATGAACGTTTCCAGCAACCAGGCCAGAGTCAATATGGTTGATGTAAACAATGAAGAGGATAGGTCCCAAAATGGAACCTTGTGGAACGCCTCGGGGCAGTAATTTTAGTGGGGAAAATTCCCCTTGGGCTTTAATTTGCTGTTTACGATTTGTGAGGTAGCAGGGGAACCACTTTACTGCAGCAGAGGTTAGACCAATGCTACTCAGGGAATCAAGAAGTATGGAATGATCAACCATATCAAATGCTTTGCTGAGGTCAAGGAAGAGTGCATAGATGTGCTGTTTACTGTCTAGTGCTTTTAGCCAGTCATTTGACACTTTGGCAAGAGCAGACACGGTATTGTGCTTAGGTCTGAAACCTGATTGGACTGGATTGAGGATTTTCTCATGATCCAAGTACTCTTTTAATTGAGAGTTTACAATGTTTTCAAGTAGCTTGGATAAAACAGGAAGCAACGAAATAGGCCTATAGTTGTTCAAGTCGGTAGGGTCTCCTGACTTGAACAGAGGGATAATGTGCACGATTTTCCAACTAGGCAGCAATTCCATTTGGGATAATGAGCTGTTAAAGAGATGGGCAATTGGAGCTGCCAGATAATAAGAACCTGCTTTTAAGAAGAAGGGTTCAAGTGAATCGGCACCAGCACTCTTTTTGGTGTCCAGTGAGAGGAGCAGGTCCTCCACCTGTTTGTAGGAGACTGACTGGAACTTGAAGAGGGAGTGGTCGGTAGGGGTGCTATGGTTGGTTTAGTAGCTATGCTGGAGGTGCTTGTGGTGCTCAGTTTACTAACAGGTGACATGTTGAATGCAAGGCCTGCAGTGGCAAAGTGGTTATTGCGCTGATCAAGGATCTCGGACCTATCCATGTAGGAGGTGTTATTTGCCATGATTCTGGCTGGTAGCGGAGTGGCAGCTGAATGCCCCTCAACCTCTCTCAGTATCTGCCAAAAATTGGTGGAACAGTTTTTGTTTACCTCCAGTGCTGACTGGAAGAACTATTGTTTTTCCAACCTTACCAGTTTGGTGCAGGCATTTCAGGCTACCTGGAAGGAGAGCCACTCTGAGTCAGACTGCAACTTCCTTGCCATTTTCCAAAGGGTGTCTCTATGCCGTAAGGCCCTCTTAAGTAGTGGGCTAAACCAATCAGGTGAGCGTTTCCTGGATTTGATTTTCCTTAAGGGTGCGTGTTGGTTGATAACGCTTACTAGCAGATCCTGGGAGATACCTAATGCTTCAGACACAGAGGGTACAAGGTAGAAATCCTGCCACTTTATGTTCCCAAGATCTGTCAGGAAGGCTGCGAGACTGAAGTATTTTAGGTTGCGCTTAAGCTTGAAAGTAGAGGTGGAGGGGAGTTGTGGGGAGCACCTAACGCAGGCAACTGCGCAATGATCACTCAGATCATTGTGGAAGAACCCTGCATGAGAGATATTATGTGGCTTGTTGACAAGTATAAGGTCCAGAAGTGAACTTTGGTTGGGATTTTTCATGTTAAGTCATGTAATGTCAGAGATAATCTGAGTGAGCCTGTGCTTGTCGCAGAAGTCCTTAAGCTTGTTTGCGCTGGCATCGTTCCAATTAAGGTTAAGGTCACCCATGATAATGCATTCCATGTTCACTTTTTCCAGGAGATAGAGTGAATATGGGGCAGTATACACAGGGCTGCTGCAGATGGTCTGTGGCATGCAGCTACCAATAAGGCTATACCAGGTGAGAGGGTAATTTTGAAGGCAAGACATTCAAATTCTTTGGACATTGATGTGTGGACAATATTGGTGGTTAGGAATTTATCTTAAATATATATGGCAATACCACCACCTCTGGTCAACCTGTCACACCTGATCAAGTTGTGTCCCGGTATGTTAAACTTTTTGTCAGGTAAAGTATTTTTCAGTCAGGTTTCCGAGAGCATTGCTACATCAGGCTTGGCATGTAGTACCCAGGCGTGGACCTAGTCAAGTTTGTTGGCAAGGCTGCATATGTTCATATGCAGCAATCTCAGACCCTTTAACTCTGGGAGTTCCCCCAGGGCAGATAGCAGTGGGGGGGGCAAGTTTAATTCCACACTGCCTGCACAGAGTAGCAGTAGTACTGCATCACCGCACACTTTTTGGCATTGAACTTTAGCTGTCAAGTCTCTGACCACCCCTCCAGTCTCTTCAGGTCCTGGCTCATGGCCTCTACCTCCGCTGGGGTGTCCACCCTATTACAGATTTTTATATCATCCACAAACAGGCACACCCTACTTCCAGACCCTCTGCTAGGTCACTAATGTAGATATTGAAAAGGAGGGGCCTGAAAACTGACCCCTGTGGCACCCCAATCATCATCCCCCTCCCACTGGCATACACCCCATTTACAACCACTCTCTGACTTTTGCCCTCCAACCAGCTTTCCACCCTCCTAGTTATTTTACTACCCACCCCTAAGCTAACCAGCTTACTTACTAACCTTCTGTGAGGGATGGTGTCAAATGCCTTACTGAAGTTCAGATAGGCCACGTCCACCACCACTCCCTGATCAATCTACTGCATCACCCCATTGAAGAATTCAATCAGATTGGTCTGGCATGACCTCCCACTTTTGAATCTGTGTTGGTGCTCATCTTGCAGACCTCTTCTCACCAGGTATTCCTCCACACTTTCCTTTATTAATGCCTCTATCACCTTCCCTACCACGGAGGTGAGGCTGACCGGGTGATAATTTTCTGCAACCTCCCTAATGCCCCCCTTGTGCAACGGTACCACATTTGCCCTCCTCCAGTCCCCAGGCACACTCCCCAGTGCCCAGTGATAAGTTAAAAAGCCTTATATGTGGGGCTGCCAGCTGTTACCCCAGTTCCCTTAGTACCCTTGGGTTCAAGCTATCTGGCCCTATTGCTTTGTCCACTCTTAACCTAGCTATCTCCTCCTTGACCCTGCCTACACTGAATTGCTAGAATCTACTGTTATGTCCCCCCTTTTCTTGTCCCTCAACATAGGCCCTTCCCCCCTCTGTGAAGGCTGAGCAAAAAATATGTATTCAATAGTTCAGCCTTCTCAAGGTCCATCTCCAGTTGTACCCCTTCCTCCCCCTTCAGTCTCATTATCCCCGGCCTTACCTTTCTTTTTTCTCCCACATATCAAAAAAAAAGTTTTGTCCCACCTTTTTGCCTGCTTTGCAATCTTCTGTTGTGTGACAGCTTTAGCCCTCCTTGTCTTCTGCCCTGCTAAATTCCTCTTTTCTCTATAAGCCTCCCTGTTCTCCTCCCGTTGTGTCTTTTTATATTTCATAACAGCCCATTTATTTTCCCTAACTGCTTCTGCCACCTCTCTTGTAAACCAGAGCAGTCTTCTACATTTCTTCTTCTTGCTCACCTTCCTTACGCACATTTCCATTGCTTTTAGTACACCACCTTTGATGGTCTCCCATAACTCTTCCACATTCTCCAACTCCTCAGATCCTGCCAGCTCCTCCCTAACTATTCTCCTAATTTTGTTGAAGTTCATCCCTCTGAAGTCCAAGACCTGCATGTTGGTCCAGTTTGCCTCCCTCCCTGTCCTTACCCTGAACCCGATAGTCTTGTGATCACTAGTACCAAGCCCTTCGCCCAACACCATCTCTTCCACACTCTCCCCATTCGTGAGGACTACATCCAGCAAGTTGTTCCCTCTTGTGGGATCCCTGACCAACTGCTGTATGAATACACTCTGCAGCACGTCAAGGATCCCTCTGCTCCTATCTGAGGCTGCAGCCGGGATCTCCCAGTCTATGTCTGGGAGGTTTAGGTCCCCGACTATCAGTCGCTCCCCCCTACAGGCTATCTGTGTAACTGCCTGTACCAGCTTCCTATCCCCTGCCTCCCCCTGAAATGGAGGCCTGAACACTTCCCCTAGTCTTGGAGATTCCCCCTTCCTTTCATCCAGCATAACCAACAGAAGTTCTGTCTCCCATCCTCTACCTGTCCTTCCATTGCTCTTATGTCCTCTCTTATGTATAAAGCAACCCCTGCCCCCACCCTTCCATCCTGTCCTGTCTCTCCAAATCAGTCTGTAGCCTGGGATAACCATATCCTAGGTATGTTTCTCTGTCCACCATGTCTTGCTAATTGCTACAATGTCCAGTCCTTCTTCTCCCATGGTGGCCTCCAAGTTCACCATTTTGTTTCCCAGACTCCTGGCATTCGCTGGCAGTATCTTCCATCATGAACTTTCCCTTACCCACCCGCCCTTGCAATCCCCTGTATCCCCCTACCAGTATTTTCTCATCATCCTGGGGGGAGGCTTGTATCTCTCTTCCTCTCCTGGCTTCCCTCCTGTCCCCTTTTTGCTCCCCTGGGGATTCTAGGGCCTCAATGGAGCTCTCCACTACAAGGTGGCCCCCATGGCCACCTCCATGGCTGCTGCCACCCAACTTAACTGCCATTCCTGCCTGCCTCCTGGTTCTCCTGGCCGGATCCACAGAGGATTCTCATGCCTGAGCAGTGCTGTCCACCACAAGGTGGCCCCCACTGCCACCTCTGTGGCTACCACCCAACTTGACTGCCACCCTTGCCTGCCTCCTGGTTCTCCTGGCCTGATCCACAGAGTAGGTACAGCCACTGGAACCATCTCACTCTGGCTCTTTTCCAATTGGTGCAATGCTTGGCTACCAAACCGTGATTGGTCCGTCCTCCTAGCTCGGGCCATCTGATTGGAGCGCTTTTTGCCTGTACTAAAGATAGCAGTTTTGCACCTTGTCTGTTGAAAACCTACTCTCTTTGTTCTCTAATTTAACTCTCCTTGTTATTTCTCCACTGTTTACAAGAATTATCTGTTTAAATACCTGCTATTTTACTGTTTGAACCATATCCAACTGAATTTTTGCCAATGCTTGCTATTCCTGTATTTGTTTTAGAGTGATTACTTTGTAAGCCTGCTAATACTTATCAAAGAGGAAATCACTCTTTTACTGTGCCTTACTGTTTAAATTGCTTGTATTGTCCTTTCTCTGCCTACACTACCCCTGTTCATTTTTCTACCTATTTCTCCTAAACACAATCTCTCCCTGCCTGCTTTCCCCTTAGAGCCCCCTGCACCTCATCTCTTTACTGTCTCTTATTGTAATTTTTCAAGCTTCACTCCATAGCAACCTTCCCTCACTTGCTCCTCATCTTTCCCACTTCAGTGCTCTGACCTCACTTTTTGTCTTTTCTGATATCCCTACACCTACCTATTCTCAGTGCTTTTCACCTTTTGTCTAATCTTTTAATCACCCCCACTCCCCGCTGATGGTCTGCAGTCAGTCTCCCAACCCCTCCTGCTTTAATATTTATTCTGCCCTCTTTTTGCTCCCCCAGGGATTCTCACTCCTGAGTGGCACTCTCCACTACAAGGCGGCCCCCACAGCCACCTCTGCGCCACAGCCCGACTTGACTGCCATCCCTGCCCACCTCCTGGTTCTCCTGGCTAGATCCACAGAGTAAGTACAGCTGCTGGAACTGTCTTGCTCCGGCTCTTTTCCCATTGGTGCAGGGCTTGGCTACCAGACCGAGACTGGTCCATCCTCCTAGCTTGGACCATCTGATTGGAGCACTTTTTTTCTGTACTAAAGATAGCAGTTTTGCACCTTGTCTGTTGAAAACCTACTCCCTTTTTTTCTCTAATTTAACTCTCCTTGGTATTTCTCCCACCCCCCACCTCCCAGGCCTCATTTAAAATACTTCTTGCCTCCCTTCTCTGACAGCTCCAATCTCATAGGCTCACTTACCCACGTTCCACCAGACCTGCTGTTAGGTCCAAGAGTGTAAAGTTAGCTAGGTTTGTGCTGACTGCCCTACTCTTTATCGTTCCAGTTTCTACTCTATTGCCTATGCACTGTCCCTCTCTTCCACACTAGCTCCTCTCTAATCTCTCGTGGTACCTGGGGTGTTGCACCACCAGAACTCCTTACTCCTCCTGTCCACCTACTTACCTTGCTTCTAAAGTATTCTACCCAAATTTTACTGTTTCAATCAATCTGAATCTTAACTATTTATTCCCTACTCTTCTCTGGGTCTAATATCCAAATTTCTGCTTTTAACTATCTTAGGGTCCAGTGGATAGCACAAACCTCTGTCCCACTTTGCTCCCTAATTCCCCTAGCAGTAACCAGCTACGCTGACCTACTCACACACTTTCAGGACAGCTTATTATGAATCAACACGTTATTATTTGTCCTTGCATCCACATTACCACTTCTCCACTATCACTGTTAACTGTACCCACTGTCCCTCACTTCCTACACAATTTCTATTTTTTTAACCTTCTATTGGTGCCCGTACCTAGCTGTGTCACCACTCCATTACTATTAAACAGGGCATGGAGCCTAATGATTGCACATGTCCAAAAAAATTGTTCCTTTAGTATATGTGCCCTATGCCCATTCCTACACCATAAGCTTTGGTATCTACTTCTTCTGGTCATATTGCTTTCTGGCAATGTTCAGCTAAACCCTGGTCCAGCAAACCTCATAACTAATCCTTTTCAAAATACCAAAGGTCTTATAGTTGCTCACCATAACATTAGGAGTCTTGAGTGAAACTTTGCTGTACTAGAAGAGTGGACCTTCCTCTACAAGCCTGATATCATTTTCCTAACTGAAACCTGGCTTAATCATCTACCCCTGACTCACTGTGCTCCCTTCTAACCTATAATCTCTTGAGACTTGATAAAACCCCACCTAAAAGAGGGGGTGGTACAGCGGTCTACTTTAAAAATCACCTCCAACTCTTTGCCATCAACTCTTCCCCCCTCAATCACTGTGAAGCGCTTCATACCCTTCTCACTCTGGCACCAAAAATTACATACTATCTGTGTCTCAACCCCCAAAAGCAGCCAAAAGGACTGGATGAGCTGTTGAGTCAAACCTCACTTCTCTCCAGGAGAAATGTAGTTCTTATCCTTGGGAACCTTAACATTAACTGGCTGGGCAGCTCCCAAGCCATATTCCTGTCCAGAATACAAAGTTTTAACCTGCACCAGCTGATCTTAGAACCTGCTAGAACTGCTCCTCACTCTAACATGAGCACACTGCTGGATTGGATAATGACTAACCATCCAGAACACATAGTCAACTCAGGCATACTAGCTGACACACTCACTGACCATCCCCCCCCCCCCCCCCCCCACTTTCTGTATCTGGAGTAAAGGGAGCTCAGTACAAATGAAGCCCAGTTTCATTACTTTTTGCAATTATGCTAATTTCAACTCCCAGGCTTTCCTACAAGATGTTGCTAGTACTGACTGGTCCTCTCTTCTAGGATCTAGTGATGCACAGTCTTCTTTTAATATCTTTCTATTCCACTTCCTAGCCCTGCAAGATAAGCACTGCCATTCTGTAACATGCTGGGTAAAAAACAGGGAAACATGGTGGCTAAAATCTGACCGACTTGGTAACCTATGTCAAAGATTAAAATGTTGGCTCTGTTTCCAGATTTCTGGTCTTACAGCTGACCTTAACACCTGTAGAGCTCTGTGAAATTCCTGCAAAAAAAGATATCAAACAGGCCAAAAGCTCCTACTGCAAAGACCTTTTAATAAACTCTTATTGTGATTCTAAAAAATGTTGGTCCCACATTAAGTTCTTCTTGGGTTAGAACTCGTCCTCCACCCCTAACGACATGCACTCAATGGTGTCCACTGTATCAATCCCCACACTATTGCCAACTATTTCAATGAGCAATTCTCTGACCTAACAGACTATACCTCCTCTTTACCCGTTAAACGAAACTTAATCACTCCAACAAATGTTACTGGGCCAAAATTGTTCTTTAAGTCTGTCTCAAGATGTGAGGTATTAAAATTGCTTAACAACATCTCTGAGCATGTGGCCATGGGCTCTGATAATCTTGAGCCCAAGCTATTAAAACTAGCTGCTCCATACATAGCTGTTTCCCTAGCAAAGATATTTACTCACTTGCTGTGCCAGAGTCAAATTTCTGATATCTGGAAGATGGCTAGGATAACCCCTGTTTTCAAAAGAGGAGACCCTAAAGGACCCTCTAACTACAGACCTATAACAATCCTGTCTGTTCTTAGTAAAATTCTTGAAAAACTTGTAGCCACTCAACTATAGACTTTCTCCTGAAATATGACCTTTTAACTCCTGCCAAGCATTGTTTCTGAAAGGGACACGGTACCATTACTGCTCTACTCAAACTTACATTGGATGTCCTAGAGGCCATGGACTCTGCTTTTCTCACTGGGGCTATTTTCATTGATATGACCAAGTTGTTCGATCTAGTTGACCACTTCATCCTCACTGCCACACTTCAATCTCTGGGCTTTTCGCCAAATGTTGTAAACTGGTATGGTACTTACTGATCTGACAGAACACAAATTGCAAAATATAACTCTAACCTCTCTGACAAGGCTGCTACTAACTTTGGAGTACCCCAAGGGCCCGTACTAGGTCCACTACTTTTCTCTATTTTCATAAATAGCATCGCCTCCAACCTCACGAAGACTGCCTCTCTAATGTATGTGGATGACATTGTCCTGTACACTAGTGCTAAAAGCATTATTGACATTAATCACCGACTCTCCCACGACTTTCAACTTATCCAACAGTGGCTGGCTTGTCACTAACTAGTCTTAAATGAGTCAAAGACCCAAGCTATGCTATTTGGAACAAACTGTAAACTCAAAAATGGCCAACACAATTTTGAAGTCTGCTCCTTAAGTGGCACATCCATTGGGGTGGTGAACTCTTTTAAATATCTGGGTGTCACACTGGACCCCTCACTAAATTTCAATATCCATATTCAACGGACCTGCAAATCGGTCAATACAAAACTTGATATTGTGTATCCAATCAGCTATGTCCTCACCCCTCTGCTAAGCTTGCCATAGCCTGTGGGATACTCCTGCTCTCACTTACCTACAGGGTTGCCAACTATACCTCTACATGTAAATCAAGTCTTCGCAAATGGGATGTCACCTACAATAACATCTGTCACTATGCATCCTCCTCTCATCAGCTGAAACACCACTGCTTCCTTTACTCAGACCTTGGATAGCTTCATCCTCATGCTTTACGGTCCTATTCAATCAGCTCCATTATTGACAACATTATTAGATCTCAAATACCCTAGCCCCTAGCAGATCTCTTTCAAAATCAGGCATCCTTCTATGACCTATGCTCTGCTGATAATGCTCCTGTATGCATCCCTAGACATACTACCTCCAAAGGTGCTAGTTCTTTTGCCTGTCATGCCCCCCAATACTGGAACTCCCTCCCACTAACTATTCGCCAGGCCTTGTCCCATGTCTCTTTCAAGAACAAAATTACAAAACCATCTCATCTTGTCCTGCAAACGTTCCTGATTCAAACCACCCTAGCCCTTTGACCCTAAACTCTGCACCCCCCCGCGCCTATTTAGCTTTGTCCTCCTCAACAATTAGCACTTTCTTGCAACCTGCTTGGTTTACCTCCTCTATATTTCTGTCTCGTGCCATCTTCCTTGGCTCTATTTCCTTACTCTATTCTACACTCCTATTTCAATCTACCGATCTCCGATACTTCCTCCAAATTTTTTCCCCTTGATTTACTATAGTATTACCACCATTGTTGTTTTATTCTCCTAAATTTCAACATGTGCTCCATTTTTGCAATGTTGTATTCAATTTTGCAATGCTATTTGTCTTTCTTTCCTGCATATTATGTGACACAATATTTATATTTTACCTGTGTTATTTCCTGCTTGTTTGTACAAATTTCTTTGACAAATTCTAAAACTGTATGCAATTGTATCTGATATTTTGTTTCTGTACCCTCCCGGGTTGTGCCTAAAAATAGTCATTGTTATGGCTAATGCACCTACCCAGTAAACAAAAATGAAATAAAATAAAATAAATAATTGGCCCTTTGCTTAATTCTCCCCATGTTCAATTTAAATTATATGTTTCCTCTATGAAAGTCCCCAAATTGCTTTTTAGAACTGTTGATCCTACCCTGCTCAGATGTAATTTACCCTGGGCATATATGCTGTTGTCCTCCCTTGTTGCCCCCCAGTCACCCACTAGTCTGTACCCCATCTGTTTACACCAATCCACTAACCATTTATTAAATTCCCTAATCCTTTTTTTCCTCTGTGTGCTTGATCTAGGCACCAGCAGCACATCTGAGAAAGCAATGGACCTGAAATTAGTTGAACCACAGAATCTAGCCAGTTCCCTGAACTGGGCTTGCACTTCCATTAGCTCTTCCCCCTCCAAGTCATTGGTGCCCAGGTGAAACACCAAGTGTGTCCTCCCATCTTGTTCCTTTCCCCAATAGGGTATATGGTATATTACTTTGTGTGCCATCATTCCCGGCATGCATTCCACCCAGATTGCACTTCTCCTTGCACCTTTGCCTCCCCATCTGATTCCTTTTATTATCAAGTCTTCCATAAGCATGATCCTCCTTTTGGTTGTGCTTTTTTCTTTCCATCCCACCCCTGGTTTCTGAATTCGCTGTAATTTTCTTGTTCTGATTTACCCCCCATTCTTTCTTCTCTCATCTAGATTTTTATTCCCTTAGTCTTACCTCTCCATTGACCCCTCCCCATGCATTGTTTGCCTCCTGGGAGCCATCACCATTTCTGTTCCTTCAGAGACAATCTCTTTTGACCCCCATTCCCCTGAAACTGTTTTACCTTCCTTCTCCTGCCCTGCCTCATCCTTCGCCATATCAACTACATGATCCACCAAGGGTGCAAATCTGTTCTCCTCTTCCACCCCTCTCCTCTGGTTCACCCTGCCTGATTGTCCCCCTCCTGTTTCCATCCTTTTGACTACTTGTACTCTGTAGGGTCATTTTGGTCTGATAACCTGCCACTCCCTTTTATCTCTCCTCTACTTTTCTGTACCTATTTGCAAGTCTCCCTACCAGCCTTTACTATTTCCCCCTCCTCCTGGCCTGGGACTCTTTTCATTTTAATCCCTCTTATCTTGCCCCATTGTACCATTTTCCCAGCTGGTCCATCCCCCTCCTTCCTTCATCACAGCAAACCCCCTAAACATCTTGCTGCTGTAAGGGTTCCAATTCCCTCCCCTGCCCTTTCCCTTCTATACCATTTACCCCCTTAAATAGCTTACCTCCACTTCTAATTTCCTCAGTCTTGCAGATATTGGACAACATCCCATCCTCTACAAGGTTTCCATGAATACCACTGCCCCACAGCTGTTGCATCCTACTAATTTGCTTCCTCTCCTGCCTGGCCCAGGAACCCCCCTCCCCACCCAAAAAGACCCATGCGCTGCCCTCTCCACCATCTTGAGTAATTCATTTAGTCTCTAGTTTCAGAGTCTCTCCCCTCACTCACTGATTAACACAATTAATACACTTTAATATAGTCATAGGTATCGTAAGTGTACCCACCAGTAGCACCCTGCATGTACGTTCCCTAGAGTTCACCTTGTACCATCCACCATTGAACACCTTATACTATATGCTGAGCTCAAGGAACACAGACCATTATATAATAGATTTTTACTTGGATGTCATTGCTTTCTATTACTTCCTACTGTCCCATCATTAGTAGTCCTTGATTTCTTTCTTTGCTCCCCCAACACCCCAATCACAATGCAATTCCCACTGAAAGTCCAGCCATAAAAGCAGTACCAACAATTTCTGAATACCAGATGAAATAAAAAATTAGATGTTTGAAATATCCATTACTTTAGTCCTCATCCCCACATATGATGCTTTAAATTATGCTGATAGGCAGATTACTTTGTTGAAGCAGATTACTTTGCTGTCCCTTTAACAAGTTAAATTGTTGCCCCCACTCTCCTCCTTCTCTGCCCTTTGCCCAATCCCTACTGAAATCTTGGAGTATTTAATAAGGGTCAGAGGTAGGGAAGGGTGGAGGCCCAAATCCCCTCCTGCCTTGGAGATACATGGAACCATGTGATCATTTGCTTCATCCTGCATCTGTCTATGATGTAAATCTTCCCTCTCAGTAAAACAATCCAGGGAGATGGATATGAGGAAGAAATCGTTAACCTACACTTTCATTAGCACAAATTCCTTCACTAATGGAAAAGATGAGACATCTATTAGAGTTATCTAAATTACTGAGCCCCCATTTCTTTAGTGAGAAATGTAATCTCACCATGAATATCTCCCTGGGTCCTTCCTACAGCAGTGCAGAATTTAAACATTATGTCAGAACAAAATTTCATGGATGTTTTGAAATTCTGCCATCATTCTGATGATAGGGTTACCACCTTTTAAGAAGCTCAAAGTGGGACATTTCTTTCTGAAATATGATTTTTCACAGGACAGTAAGTAACCTTGACCAATACAACACACTTGTTTTCTCTATATAATCAGAATTAAGGCTAAGTGCAGTAGTTTCTTAGTTGCTTCAATTGTTTCTTATCAATTTAAGGTGTTTTAGTTGAGGTATTGTAGTTTTCTGTAACATTTAGTGGAAAGTTAGAAAATATTTTTTCTGATATAAAATCAGGACATTTAGTATTTTTCATGTTTTTTTGCAGGACACAGCTGCCCAAATCAGGACTGTCCTGTGAAAATCAGGACAGGTGGTATCCCTATCTAATGAATTTCATCAGAAATGGAATGGCTGAATTATGCATCAGAAATATGTGGAATTAGTTTTTTTGCAACATTTCTGCAGAACTCTATTCTGCAGATCTCAATATTTTCCCCAGAAATGGTTGCAGAATTAAATTCTATGGAACAAACTGCTGTTCAACTGAATATTATTCCACGGATGTCAATATTTTCCACAGAAATGGTTGCAGAGCGATTCTTCATGGAAAAACTGCTGTTATTCAATGGATCACAGCAGGCGAAATTCTGCTGAAGAACCAGTGAAATTCTAATGTAAATTCTGCCAGTGGAATAGTCATTCCATGCTAATTTCACCAGTGGAATTCCACGTTCTGCACAGCACTAGTCCTTCCATTTAAAATTCCCATCCATTTGCTGCAGCAAAATTATCCAGCGGTTCCCCCTTTTATTTAATTTCTTGTCCATTGAATTTCTGATTGGTATAGTCAGGGTGTCATCTATTTCACACCTGGATGAATATATTTCCTGGGCATTTTCTATTCTTGCATTGATATTGCCCATTATACAGATGTGGGTAGAACAAAATATATTATACTCTATTTCCAACATCAATGACAACTGCTCAAATAACACATTTTCTGCCATACTTGATCATTTGGAGGCAGCATACATATTTTTACAGATAAATATTTGCTTTTCTAGGTCTCTCAACACTGTACATAAAAATATGTGTATCCCGGACCCAATTTCTGGACTTCCCTGAATGCATTTGCTGGCATCAAGGTTACCATACCACTCTGACGTGTCCATATTTGGTTAGTATTTTTGCAGGGACATAGTGAGCACAGTAAGCCTCCACTACGTTAGGATCTATTTTCTCTGGGCACATTTCCCGTAACATTACAACAGCATATTTCCTAATACATTCCAGCCCTTTATTTCGTTATGGTTTCCCTCCCAGTCCTGCTATATTCCAACTTAATATTTTGATATTTTTAAGAGATCCCTTTCTGAGGCTGGGCACTAATATCAAATCTAGGTCATAATGAGCTATCGAGGGAGCACACGTGATGCCCTTGGCAGAGTAGGCAGCATGCTGGTGCAGCTCTGTTAACCTACGACTAAACTAACTACATTTTCTACCTGCTACAAACCAAAAATAGAAAAGAAGGCTGTACTGGTCTATCCAGAAGCATGGAACACTCTGAGAATGTTGTTCCATGAGAGACAAACAGCGGTGTAGATGAAAAAGAGGAGCAAGATGTCACAGTGGGGATGGAAGCTAAAAGGCCCTGCAGAATCACATCACCGGAGCTGACTTTGCTGCAGCACTCCTCGGGCTCCTCTCAAGACCAACTCTCCAAGGATATCCACATGATTAAAAATGTTCTATTCTCACTCATCTCAGAATTCAGGGAGTGGAACATGACACTGTTGGGTTTAGTTGTGCGCATCTCAGACTCAGAAGCATGGATTTCATCTACGGAGGACAGAATTGCAAAGATAGACAAGGATAACATAGCCCTTACTCGAGTAGTAAAGAAGCTTGATGACAAATTCAATGATTTAGAAGGTAGATCATGCAAGAACAATTTAATGCTATTGGGGCTACCAGTAGGTGATGAGGGAAGTAAGACGATTTCATTTATTCAGAAACTCTGTGTACATATAGCAGGCCCCTCTTCCAATGGGCCAACATATGTAATTGAACGTGCACACAGATCAATCAGGCCCAAACCCTCACCAGATCAACCACCCCATCCTATCATTTCCAAAGTGCTGAATTATTTGGATAGGGATCACATTCTGAAGCAGGCCAGAAATGCAGAAAAAATCGAATGGGAAGAAAAACGTCTCACGTTGGTTACTGATCCCACCTTCAAAGTCAGGCAGGAAAGAGCTACCTTCCATCCTTTGCAATCGAAGTTATGGGCTGCTAAAATCAGGCATAGACTGCTATATCCTTCACATTTAGAAGTCTCTCTACCATCTGGCATCCAGCGCTATGAATAGGCAGAACAGGCAGCAAAAGACTTAGCAATTTGACTCCCTGATTTATTCGGAAAGGGGAGATGACTTTCATCTGACACCTGTTCCAGTCTGCCAGGGATTCATTTCTACAGCCCCAGGGATCAATCCAGGATGCTATTCAAGTGACGTTAAGGAGAACTTCTTTTTTTTTTGTTCTCCTCCTACTAGAATCAGTCTCCTCTTTAATGTATATAAGAGGGGGCATTGCAAAGATATATATCGTTTCTTCAAGGTTCTATTCGATTATTTTGTAGGGAGTATTCAGATTACCTCGATAATGGCACCTCTTTGTATCCTTTTTTACTTTAATTATTTGGTTTTACTGGGCATGGTATGATTATGTCAGACAGTTTGTCGAAAACTGCCCTCTACTGCTCATTTTGGAATTTACAATACCATTTTAGGACCACGCCTCGAGGAAAATACACAGAAGTAGGCCTTCTTTTTTATAGTTAGAGTTAACTTTAACTATTTGAGGACACTAACTCGATGTTTGGAACTTAAAACTACCTTCCTGGTTTATTTTTTAAGATTTATAGTTTAGTTTATTCATAAACCTGTATGGTATAAACATGTTTTGTATGGTCAAAATTGGAAAGGAAGTTTATAGCTTCAGCAAATAGGCAGATGGTAGACATACAGGAAACTTATATTTCAGTCTAAGAGAGGATGCTATGGGGAAGTCACCATAGAGGAGAACCCAGCTATTTTAGTTAAATTTTTCATAGCTACCAACTGTATATCAGGTTACATTCTCTCTTAAGTAAACACTGTACAACAGTTTTAAATTAATATTTACACACATAATATGTATTTCAGGTAGATTATACCAGGTGCCCATTATGGGTGCCATCAATAGCAACGGAGGCTACTCCTCTTAGGGTATGATGGCCAGTGCATTCTGGAGAGGGCAGTCAGCCCAAGTTGTAGATAGGATGGGATGGGGAAACATAGAGGGGAGTGGGGGGGTTAGGGAGGTAGATATAGAAGGGTTGGAGAACAAGGGAATATCTTGGAAAGGGGTGTCAGGAGGTGGGAATATTTGCTAAGAAACTTTGATTTTTCAGGGTGCTTTGGCAGAACATGCCATTTAACACAATTGCTAATAACTTAGACATATGGGGAGTTGGAATATTATTTTGTGAAACATTAAAGGTGGGAGAAAGACAATGCTAAAAAGTACACTATTGTTCGACATCTTAATAGATACCATCCACATATTGGTATGCATCAGGAGACTCGTATTAATAAAGACCATATGGTTAGACTTTGCAAGCTCTGGGTAGGTCAGTTATATGGGGTGGGTACCACCTCTAGACGGGGGGGGAGTGGTGATACTTACCCCCAAAAATGTCCCCTTTAAGGAAATTAAATCCTGGAGTGACCTGAATGGGCAATATGTTTTGGTGCACGGGATGCTGGCTGGGGTGGAGATTCTCTTAGGTTCTACATACAGTCCCAATATGGATACCCCTACTTTTTTCCCCCTCTTTCTACCATAATAGCTTCAACTCCCAACGTCCCCTGTCTGTTAGGAGGAGACTGGAATCTAGTCTATACAAAAGATTTAGATAGATCATATCATAGACGAGCAGGGCTCTCCCCAGCACAACATGCCCTTAGGGAATTTATGAAAGACTCTGGTCTCTCAGATCCATGGAGAACCAGTTTCCCAATGGAGAAAGACTATACTTTTTGTCTCCTCCCCATAGGGTGTACTCACAGATTGACTATTTTCTCCTCAGCTCCTCATCATAAAAAGGAGTCAAGGATGTAGGTATACACCCCAGGGTACTTTCAGACCATTCATCTATCTGGCTTCAGCTGAGATTCTCTCCCTACCAATGTCCTAATAACTTACTATCCCATAACACTCAACTGTTGTCCAACGACAGAACAGTAGAGCACATGAGGAATTTCACTACAATTTCATGGGATAATAATTCTCTCTCTCTATTCAAGCTATAGATGTGCATTGGGGCTCTCTTAAGGCAATATGGAGGGGGGATCTGATCATATTGGCCACCATCAGGAAGCGTAAACAGTCCAAGGAGGTAGAAGGTTGGCTATCCCATATCAGAGTTATAAAGTCTCATTTGAACAAATTCTCAGATGACCAGGCTTGGGCAGAACTACAATCTCTATGGGCCAAATATGTGGCTCATACTTTAGCTCTAACTACACGGATCATCTCAAAGTGAAAGACAACATATATAGGACAGGGAAAGAAAGTGGGGAAACTACTGGCTAACAGGCTTAAACAGCAAAGGAAGGCTAGATGGGTCTCTGTGTTAAAAGATACCGCAACCGGGAGGTTAACCTCTAACACAACTGCTATAGCGAAGATTTTTAGTGAGTACTATCAAGAACTATACACAACACCTCCACTAATTTAGGACTACAATGAAAAACTTGGGAAATTCCTTCAGGGCATAGAACTATCCAGGATTGATACATCACAACAAAGCTCACTAATAGGGGAAATCTCATTCCAGGAGATTACAGAGGCAATAGATAGACTACTCATGGACAAGGCCCCCAGTCCTGATGGTTTTCCCCCTGCTTTTTATAAATGTTTTAAGGAACACCTGATCCCATATTTAGGGGTTTTATTTAATTATTTGTTCTCTGTCCCTATCAAGGAGTCTTCCCTATTCGAAGCCAGAATTGTGGTTTTGCCTAAGCCTGGCAGAGACCCTTCTAGTCCAGATAATTACAGGCTTATATCGTTATTGAATACAGAAATCAATTTACTGGCTAGTATCTTATCATTTCAATTAAAACATTTCTGGGATAAGTTAATAGGACCTGAACAGGTGGGCTTCGTCTCTGGAAGACATTCCAGTGATCATTTCAGAAAAATTCTCCACCTGATGACTATGCCTGGGGAGGCCAATGCGGATAAGATCTTGGTCTCCCTAGATGCAGAAAAAGCATTTGATAGAGTCAGTTGGAAGTTTCTATTTGACGTCTTACCCAGGTATGGACTGCCAGCAGAATTCATCCACTGGATAGAGATTCTGTATACAGTTCCATCCTCCCCATATGTCCAGCCAGAGTACTATGTAATGGGGTGATTTCTAATGGTTTTGAGTTAACTAGAGACACACACCAGGGCTACCCCTTATCCCCTATGCTATTTAATTTATATATTGAACCCTTAGCTAGAAAAATCAATGCCATGAGTGATGAAAGAGAGATAGTGCTGGGCTCAGTGAATTATAAACTTTCTATGTTTGCAGATGACATTCTTCTACACTTCTCTTCCTGGCAACTTTCTCTGCAAACAGATTTAAAGATAATTGAAGAATTTAGCCAGTTGTCCAGATATAAGCTAAATCAACATAAAACAACCATTCTCTCTATGACACCTACTTGCACAAGGACAGAAATTGATGACTTAGGGATACGATGGGCCCCTAACTTGATAATTTTTTGGGGAATTGAACTTACTCAAGACATTGGCAAACTCAAAGCCCTTTATTTAGATCCTGTAACCACCCAGATGCAACAGGATCTGATAAGATGGTGATGCCTGCCATTATCATTTTGGGGTAGGGTCGATATTCTAAAAATGGTTATTTTTGGGAGGCTTCTTGCATGGTTTAACAAGATTAAAGCTATCTGGTCATCATTTTTATGGCTAGATAAAAGACTCAGGAAAGCTATAATAAAGCTGATGAGACAAAGGGATAAAGGGGGCTTCAACATTCCCCATCCGCTTCTATATTATTTAGCCTTCCATGGATGTAAATATCTGTGGTGGCTAGATCCCCTGGGAAATGATGCTTCTGACCCTCCCTTGCTCAGAATAGAGAGATGGTTAGCCCGATCACACAATATATCCTTAGCATCACTACTTTACATCCCCAGTAGTAAAATACCCCAGAACTGGAAACACACACCAATAAGTTGGGCAATGAATGCACATACTCAGCTTTGTCATTATTTTAAACTGGAAGCTAAACATGATGTAGGTCAACCACTTTTTTATAACTGGAACTTTTTGACAGGTAATAAGGTCATTACCCAGTCTTTTTGAAGGACTTGAGCACAGCCACTCTATCAGACTTAATTAAAGACAATAATTTTATTACTATAAAATATCTTTGACAACACTTTCACCTCACAGAGATTCCAGTTTTTATTACAGATTAGACAATGTGTACACACTGCCCTTGGACAGGCCCCATGGTCATCTCAGGCATCCATCTTATTCTCAGACTTAATAAAGTCTGCAACTTCTTCTAAACCAATCTCACACTTATATCAGCAATTACTTATTAAGGTAGGGTCAGGCCAACCACCGGTTGCCTACTATTGGCAATAGGCAGCAGACCGCCCATATGATCACTCTACATGGGAAAATAAATGGCATAATGTCCATAAATTCATCAAACAAGATAGATAACGTCTCACTGGATTTAAGGTCCTCCATAATTTATATCATACCCCACTTAAATTACATTAAATAGACAAGACTCAGAGTCCGGTCTACCAGAGGTGTCACCAGGAACTAGGTTCTCTCAGACATATGATTTGGACCTGTCCAATAATCCAGAGTTTTGGCAACAAATTAAGAAGTTTTTTGACTCACTTTTTGGAGAGATTAACTACTTTACTTTAGAAACATGTGTACTTGGTAACCTCTCAGCACTCATTTCACAAACACATAAATATTATGTGGCTATTACTTCAGCTGTAGCTCTGTTCCTTATTATGAGACATTGGACAAAATAAACTTCACCCTCATTTAGAGAATGGATACAAGAACTTCATATAGCCCTAAATGCAGAAAAGGCAATAGCAATTCAGTTTCATTCAGTAGGAGCTTTCAACAAGTGATGGGAGCAGTTTATACAAGTTTTAGCTGGGAGGTGTTAGGAACATTATGAAGGCATTTTCCCAACTCTAATATTTATGAAAGTTGAACAATTTTTGTATAATCTATTCTAGACTATCCACAAATTGTTCTGTAGTGTAACAAGGAGTCAGACTGTATTTTCACCCCTTCTGATTCAGTTGAGTAGTTGGGAGGGAGGGTTTTGTTGGAGGGATTTATACAAGAACTTGTACTGATTTTCCAGGAGTCATAGTGGGGGAGATATAGGAAGGGGTGGGAGAGGAGGAATTAACGTAGGACATATTAATTTATCTAATGCATTATGTACCTGCTATATGTGTATGATATTTGGAAAAACTCAATAAAGTTTATTAAATGGCAAAAAAAAGAGCTATCAAGATCTATCCGAGGTAGATTACCATCTTCTTTTTCACTTTCAGTATCCAAGATTTGCTCCCTCTTTCTCTCTGTACTGGAGATGATGTAACCAGTGCCAGGATGGAGCTTGTTTCCAGTACTACACTTGTGTTTATTTTTGTACCCCAGCCCTTGCATCCTCTTACAAAGATCTCACTTTCTTTTTCTGGCTTACTACCAAAGGAGTGTAAAGTCTCCACTGGCTGTAGGCATTATGTTATTCTTTATTGTTTGGGCTCCTTTTATGCCCTTTATAGCCTGTTTTATCCATCTTCTCTTTTTCTGGTACCACCTCATTCTCCCTACTATGCATTTCATAAGTCATTTTGCATGTTGCATCTACATTGATATCCAACTTCTTAAATCTTTCTGTATATTGTAACAAGATTAGGCATATATCAGGGTCTTTCAGAGTAATGTACACCCATCCTTTTCCCCTGCCTTTTTTAAATTTGTAAACTGTTTCAAGGTCTGTCTAGCAGATAACATTGCCCATTATCCCTTTACAGGTACACTATTGTATGTCATTAATTTATGTTTGAATGGAGATTCATCCTTTAACTTGGGAAGGCCCTTTAAATAACCCCTTGGTAGTCATTTTCCTCTCCTTTATTTTCCACTGTTTTATTTTTCTCTCTCTCTCTCTCTCTCTCTCTCTCTCTCTCTCTCTGGAGTATGCTTATCAGGCATTCCTACTATTCTTTGTTCCACCTGCTGGTAGTGCTTCATATCCGTATTCTGGTTGAATTTAACTCTTTTCCTACTTACTGCAGTGTTCTTACTTTTATGACTTATTTTCTAGCTCTGCCTAAGACATATTGTCCATGTCCATATCCCTACACATATCCATCTCCATTCCCACATTTCTTTTCTTCAAGCCTCCCTCACTGTTGCAATTTGGGCAATGTTTGGTTCTCCCCTCTATTTGTACTTTGGTTGTAATTTTATTTTGTCTCACATCTGCCTGTAATTCTGTTCCTCTCACTATTTATTCTAACTCTTTAGTCTCCTTCTAACTTATTTATTTATTTGTAATTTGATGTGCTTCCTCCTTTTTCCTCTCCCAAGCTTCAGCTTATGTAGTGGATGTCATTTTTGGTGCCACTTTAGTCTGGTCTCATTTGTCATGCTAGTTACAGACTCTCCCTTCCATATGACTTAAAGATTACCAAGTAATTCATTTATTTTATTTATTTCCATCTTGATTTCTGAGAGACCTACCATAATGAGATTTTGATTTATAAAGGATTCAACTGCTGCTGGAAGCTGTGACTTCTCACTATCTACAGTACTGCCTAGCCCCATTCTTATTTTACTATCAATTGTGATGTTATTCAGATCAGCACCTGACTGCCAGAGGTGAGACAAATTGGGGGATTCATGGGGGGGGCTCTAGGCTAAGATGTTGAATATAGGGGGAATTAAGAATGGATTTATACAGTCTGCTGTCTTTAATCTGCTTGTATCTGGTGCCTTCTGCTCCTTCCACCCCAGCAGGTACTTGTCTACCACTAGTGATTAGTTTTTCCCTCACAAGAGTTTTAATTACCTGTGCTGTTTTGTGAGTTTTAGGGATGCAGGCCTTACCAGTCTCCTCTCTTCTATCTCTTTCTGATTTTTTTTCTTGTAAGAAGTCAAATAAAAATTGTCTTTTTAATTTATCTAATCATTCTGGATAATTTATTTTCATCTTTTTTATCTGAACCTTCCAGTTTTTTTAATTTGTTGCAACACTTGATTGTCCTCTGAGGAGTCACTTAGGAGTGTACTTTGTGGCTCAAGATGTATTTTCTTTCTATGACCTGCACTTAATTGGTTGTTAATCAAGTCTGAACCAGACAGAATAAAATAGTTAGTAATTAATTTATTTTTCCCTTGCACCATCTTAGTCATACTAGCCTTGTTTCCCTTTTTTGGTTTTGCTAAACTAACCTCAAACTTAGTAGAGATTCTTTTAGTTGCCATATTACAGCAGTGTTAATGCCCTCTTATAGGTAATTTGCAACTGTCCCAGAAATTTAAATGATGTTTTAGCTACACAAAAATAATTGCTATATTTTCTTGTTTATAATGAAAGAATACAATGACAAAATATTTCAGCATAATGTGCCTAAAATGTCCAATGGTGACAATTACTCCACTTGATTTTATTAGTACACTAATCCTCTGTGCTCCTCAGGTCACTATAGTCACAGGGACAAAAACCTATTACTATTAACATCAGTTTATAATTTCCCTTAGGATACAGCAGACATGTAATTTTCCAAACAAGATGCTTCTGCAACCTTTTTCAATTATTAAAAATCACCTTAAACATATATAGAAGTATACACAAATATAGAACTATATAAAAAGACAGACAGAAGAATCTAGAAAATTCAATGCACATATAGGATATAAGAAAATGCAATAGCATATACTGTACCACTTTAGTAACCTCCTTCAGTTTAGGTAATAATTGTCCATTTTTATAAAGCTTTGTAGTGTTCAAGGGAACCTTCTTCCTTTCTGTACACCCTTATTCAGTTGAATATTTGCAGCTGTAGCTGTTTGTAGCTATTATGATCCTTTTTGTACTGTCCCTTTCTCATCCCTGCATTGGAAGTCATCCTCTTGTTTCCCTTATTTCCCTCTCTGGTCAATGTAAAATTACACCTCTACCTTATGGTAGAATTTCCAACAGAGGACTGCCATGTCACTAAACCCAAATGGATGGAAAACAAGATGTGAGAATGTATAATTTAAAAATAACAAGATTCTCCTCCCTTCACAATAGAAACAAATGTTAACTAGCCCTAAAAATGCTTAAAAAATATTAAATATAGATCTGAATTTAATAAAGGAAAAATGAAGGTTTAATAAAGGAAATAATCACTACCCCAAAACTGAAAAAAAGGAGAAATGGAGGAGCTAGACAATGGAATCACAACAGGGGAAATAGTAGAAACATCTGAAGTACTGACTAGTGGGAAAGCATCTGGACTAGATGGACTATCTATTGATTTCAATAAAGAGGTTATAGATGCCTTAGCCCCTACTTTGCTCCTGCTTTATAACTGTTTCACATCATGTCAGAAGTTCATTCCTTCCTTTGATGAAGCCCTCATATTGGTTTTATACTAGCAGGTTAATCCACATACAAAATGTTTATCATATAAACTCTCTTGTTATTCAACTTGGACTGCAACATTTTCACTAAAATACTTCCAAACAGATTGGAAAAATATTTACCCAACTTAATAAACAGTGACCAGGCAAGCTTCATCAAGGGAAGGAAGGGATATAGTAATATATGGATCACATTTAATGCAACTCAGACTAACAAGGAAAAGAGTGCTTTGTTGGTGCCCCTATATGTGGAGTAAGCCTTTGCTAGGTTAGAACTTTCATAATTATTCAAGGTTTTGAAAGAGGCAGGATTTGGTAAACATTATATATCCTTGATTAAAATGGTTGACGTTACCCCACATACCCTCATCAACACTAATAATATAATTTCTCCCATTTTAATCTAACAAGAGGCATGAGACTAGGTTGTCCTGTTTCCCCTGTATTATTTGCACTAGTCTTAGACCCATTAGCTAATAAGATATGGCTAACATGCAACACTAAAATATATATTGTAGGGGCACACAGAACTAGAACTTATTCACTGATGTTATTCTTTTATATATTAATAATCCAGCAAAAAAATTCAAATATAATGTGAAATTGTAAACAAATATGAGGCATTATCAGGATCAAAAACAGAAGCCCTAGCTATTCACCCAAATGAAATCCAATGATCACCAGATACACTTCCAGTTCCACTTTTTAAAACTGAAATAAATACTTGGGAATTATGATATCAAAAATGTAAGCAACTTCACAAAATATAATCTCAATCCTGTATTAGATTAAACTGAATCAGATTTAACAAAAATGGTATTACTTGCCCCTTACCTTTTTGGGAAGAGTTCTGGTTGTAAAAATGAATACATTACCAAAATTACTATACATTTTTCAGGCATCCCTAATAGAAAATAATCAGATTGTTTTACTGATCTAAGTAAAATAATTTCCAAGTTTCTTATGCAAAAATTAAGGACCTCAATTGAGTAAAAAGAAATTAAATGTATGGCATCTTACTGCAGGACTAGAAGAGCACCACATTTTCAATACTATATTTTCTCAATGGTTCTAGAACAGTTAAGTGAATATTGTTTGGACAAACCACTGTTTGGGGTCAATGGTGAATTGTACCACTTGAATTTTAGGAAATATCCTTTGCTATGTATCACAAAAAGGATAGCATTGCAAAATTGTCGGAGAAATATAGCAGTAGTGATAGCTTTAAACATCTGGTCTAAGGTTAAATAACTCTCAGAATATCAAGGACACATGACAATAGACACCAATGAAAAGGAATGGCTGTCATAGTATAGCTAATTAGAATTTTATATGTTTGATGGGGTAAGGGTATTAAATCGATTGGAAATTCATCTGAAAATTCTTCATTGATGTCCTTTTCCAAAGTCCAATCCACATTTTGATTAGACAAAACTCATTTATTCAGATATTTTCAGATTAGAGCCATATTTAGAGATACATTGGGAATGTCTCTGACATTAGAAATACATCGAGAAATGTTTCAAATACTTTGGGTGGCATTTTCCAAGCAAATGCACTCAATGCATCTGAGATATGCACAGTTGCTATATTCAAAGAGCCAAGATGAGTCTCAGATGCACCATAGGGAATGATAATGATATTCAGCCCAGCTAAAGGGGGCTTTCCCTTGAATATACAGCTCAGCTGTATTTTCAAAGCAAAAAGCAATCCTATCTACAGCGTGTCTCCCCAGATGGGATCACCTGAGTTAGGTGCAAATTGAGTAGACCTAAGTCCAATCCCCCCACAGGTAGCTACCAGGATTGCAGGCTGTGTGAGCACCAGTTTGGTAGCTGAATGCACTTGTGAGCAGTACTGACAGTACATGAAGCAGTGTGTGCTATTATGCAGTGCACATTCTAATGTGTAGGTGTGTAGGGAACAGACACCATTCCACACAGGTGCACTGAAGTGCTGGTTGGGTTTTGCATTTAGGAATACAAAGGCTGCACTGAGAATATGGAGGAGGACCATCCCTGAATGTGGTGAAAATGAGGTGTGAGAGGAGAGTGGGGACATCTCTGATGGCCATCCAGTGGGTGGGTGTGCAGGTCACCGTGCCCACACAACACACTATGTGGCACAACCCATGGCAGAAAGCAATGCTGGGAGAGGGCAGAAATTGACTGGGACAGTGCAAGGATCAACACCAATGTGGACTGTTGCAGTGGGTGGCCTGCCAGACCTAGCATACCAACACAGTGCCAGTGGTGCACCAGAACACAGGCTGGGAAGGGCAGGTGCTTGGCATAGCACATACAGGAGTAGAGCGGTAGACAACACACACCCCCAGGCACAGAAACTGGAGGGGTATGATGGTGAACCATGGCTAGACAGGACAGTGGCAGGTGGGTCCACTAGAATGGTTAGGGTAGTGCAGAATGGGAGAGTGTATGCATGTGCACAGGAACAGCATATCTGGATCTGAGCCAGATCACACTGGATATGGTGTAACACAGGCTGTAACCTGGGGAACATAAACAAACATACTTCCAGGGCTGCAGTACCTGCTGCTCCCCTGTGGTGTGGGGGTGGTGCATGGCAGCCCAGGTTGTGCTCAGCAAATGCAAATGAGTTTTGGAGCAACTATAATGAGATGCTAAGCAATGGAGATGGGCCAGAGTTGGGCAATGAGCTCATTTGCATGATATGGCTGAATATTGCAACTTTGTGCCCAACCCATCTAAATCCTTAGGCACATCCTGCTGAGTATTGCTCATCTCCTTGGGGTTTCTGTCATTAGTATTGTTTATTGACCTGTTTCACCTGGACAGCACAATGAGTTGCAGGTTGTTTGGCACAGGGTGCAACTGGGAGGGGCATGGGGTGTTCTACAGGGATTTCTAGAGTTGCTACCTTGACACAGACTGCATAATATGTTTGATATACAATTGTGCATCAGGTGGACAGTTTCTGCTGTACAGTACACTGTACAGTCCTTTGGGGCTGACCGCAGCCCATGTAGTGGGGTTTACACTGCCTTTGTTTTTCCCTCTGCAGCACCTCCCTGTTGCTATATTGTGTCCCTGACTGGGTTGCTCCTGATTGTGATTTCAGTGCTCACTGCTGTGCTTAGCTCATCAGAGATGAGCTGGCACAAGTGAGCTGAGTCATACAGGATGAGCGCTATATTCAGAAGGGAGATGGGCCGGTACATCTTCCAGCCCATCTTCTGAATATACCACTTTTCAACTTAGGCCCATGTCACTGGGACTGGTTCATCTGAGAAGCTAGTCTGGGGGGCTTCTACCACTGCACTTGTCTCCTGGAATGGCGGCTGAGCTGAGCCTGCCTGAGTGCTAGTTTGCTTATTTAATCGTTTCTTTATTTGCGTTTATTTTACAGTTATTTTTTGTTTGTTTTTGTATATACAGACTAGTTTAGGGCTAAAGAAGTGAGATTAGGGTAAGAGACACCTGCAGTCAACCGAGTGCTGAGTATCGAGTTTTGGAGTTTTTAGCCTCTCAGTTCCTTAGTAGCGTGTACCGCTTCCCTCCGACCACAGTGTGAGAGGCTGTGGAGTCGGGAAGTTGTGGGAATCATGAGGAGAATTTTTTGTTGGTTTTGGAGCTGGTTGGAGTTCCTCTGAGTTACGTGAGAGGACTCTATTTAACTTTTTAATGTTACTTTCTCCCCCTTCTCCTTAGGGGAGTTTCAGCATCTACTCGACCACTCACCTGACCGCAGTGTGGCAGACTGCAGAGTTGGGGTGTGGCGGGGAGGATTGGAGTGCTGACCTGTGCTCGTGGATTCTCTAGCATCTTGGAGGATCAAGCTGCAGCTAAAGAGAGTTGAAGTTGAAGCTGGTGACTGGTTCGGCTGTGTCTTCGGCTGTGTTTCGGACGGGCTATGATTTTGTGGAGTACGAGAGGGGAACTGCAGAAGTGTGATACAATTGAGATACAACTGATTATTTTTATGCTTAGGACTTGTGGATCCGTGGAAGCCATGAAAGCACGAGTTGGATTACCTGAATAGAATTGCTGCAAGTAACTTGGTGAATAGACTGTGTGACGAGTCAAGTGAATTATTTTGGACTGTGCACATTACTCCACAGACTGCAGTTTATGTGAAATAGTGTGTCATAATTCTGGAGCTGCTGATTTAAGCTTGGATTATTTGGCAAAAGGCATTCATTGGTCCATGAGTAGTATATGAATCATACTACAGTTGGATATCTTGTGGAATTGAAGATCTGACATTTTTATGCTAGAACAAGAGCTTTGACTGTAAAATCTGTTGGACTATATTCATTACTACACTATGCTTTGGCTATTATAATTATTAGTTCAGAATAATTGTAGGGCTTATTGCAGGGTGAGTTGCTGGGGTGCTTGTTGTTCCGGCTAGGCTTGGGACAGGCAGCATTGGCTCTGGGTCAACTGAAGGGTGGGTGCAGAGAAATCGGTGCCTCCTAGGCCTGCTGGGGGGTCCGCTGGTGAGTGGTCTCTTTTCTGGGGGCTGTAGTACTGATCCCAGCTAGGGTTTGAAGTTCCCTGTAAAGTTTTTTCTAAGGTAGCTATTTTTCCTTGCGGACTCTACACTGAACCTTATTTTTAACAGGCCTGAAAAGGTTGTTATTTTATTATGCTAAAATTGCCATGATTTAGTTATGTCCCTATAATTTTTGGTGAGAGCAGAATTTGAATCAAGATCTAATGGACGGGCGAAAGGCCCTAAATCCATAGATAGGACATCCAATGTGATAATTTGAGTAATACTGCTTATTTTAGGATTGTTGGAATATATTTATTGGTTATGGTAAGGATGGTTATTTATTTAAGCTAAATTGTTAAATGAATATGGTTAAATAGTTTGATTAGTGTAGTTGTACTGATTTACTGAGTTAAGTTTTTGTATATTGTTATAACTGAGTTCTTTGTTTGGATATTTTAATTGTATGGTTAATTGTTGCTTATTGAAATGTGTTGGGAGGGCTCCAAGACGGTCAGGCGCTATTCTCCCACTCAGCTTCAGGACCTCCACCCTTTTCATTGTTCCCCTTTGGTGGCTGATGTTTATGACACATGTCGGACATTGGGGATAATGAGAAAGCGTTTGAGGGGTAGATGGACCGGGCACAGTTGGAGAATGGAAAGGGGTCAATCGATAGAGGTAGTGGGGACTAGGAGACACCCTGGGGTGAAATGGGTTCAGGAGAGGGGTCCTCCCTGCCTGATTCCCATACCCAAGGGCTCCGCAAATTGTGGGCAGGTACTGCTCTACTCTTCGAAAACCAATCCAACCCGGGCAGTGTTATGCAATGCCAGGTCAATTAAGAACAAGACCGCTATTATAGCAGATCTTGTTGCAACATCTGACCTGGCATGCATCACTGAGACCTGGTTAGATGAGAATGTAGGCACTATTTTGGCATCTGCTGCTCCGACCGGGTTTTCGGTGATACACCGCCTGATGTTGGATTGTAGGGGTGGGGGTGTAGCCATCTTTTTTAGAACGGAGCTGGGTCTTGTGGATGTACCAGTGGGCTTCACTCAATCCTTTGAGTGTATCCTGGGAGCAGGTGTAGGGTTCAGGATTCTCCTCATCTACCGACCACCTGGTGATGCTGGAGAATTCCTGAAGGAGTTTGCGGACTTCATCATCGACGTAGCATTGCATTCACCCAGGTGGTTAATACTGGGTGACTTCAATGCTTGGGTCAATGATGAACTCTCGCTTTTTGGAAAAAGCCTTCTCCAACTCATGAAGATGTTGGGCCTTACACAGGTGGTTACCTCTGCTACCCATGTAGGGGTCACTCATTGGACCTAGTGTTCTTATTGGAGTTGGAAGTTGCACATTTGGGGGTGGAATAAAATGTGTGGACAGACCATCATACCATAAGATTTAGCTTTGGGGCACCCCCAAATAGGCCTGCCCCTATGGAGATGGTCCAGTATCGCCCCTTAAGGGGAGTTACCCCAGAAGGCTTTCTGGTGGTTCTGGACCTATCGGATATTTTGAGTGATGCATGGGTCCAGGGGATCTCATACTCACCTATAATAAGGCTGTAGGTGAGGCCCTGGATCCAATTGCTCCTGTTTGTGTTCACCCGCTCACTCAGCGCCCAAGATTTCCATGGTTCTATGGGTTTCTGAAGGAGCTGAGGAGAGCTGGGCGAAGGTTAGAGAGAGCATGGCAGAAGTCCAGCTTAGATTCTGACAGGCTTAGATTGGTGGACCATTATAGAGTCTATCAATCAGCAAGCGCCAGTAAGAAGGCAGAATTCCTGTCCAAGGAGATTGCTGCTGCGTGGAATCAACCAGCTCAACTCTTTCAGACTGTTGACAGATTATGTAATCCACTCTGTCTGCAGTCTGGAAGAGATTTTTCACAAATAAAGTGTGATGAGCTTGCTCGATTCTTCACAGGTAAGATTGCCAGCATCAGGTCAGGTATCCATCTTGTTCCCTCTTTAGGGAGTTGCGGTGATCGGCGAAGTGAAACGAACCCTTGTGCCACCTGGTCTAACTTTAGTAGGCTGGAATTCATGGATGTTGTGAGGATTGTTCAGACTGTACGACTAACCAGCTGTAGTGTGGATCCAGGCCCGATCCTTGCTGAAATTGTCTGGAAGTCTTTGGAGCAAGGGTATTTTCCTGATCCCCTAAAGGAGGCGGTCGCTTGACCACTCCTTAAAAAACCTTCATTGAACCCAGACTGTCCAGCTAACTACAGACCTATCTCTAACCTGCCCTTTGTGGGTAAGGTTATTGAAAAGGTGGTTGCTCTACAGTTGGATGACCATCTTACAAACCGTAATATCTATGATGCTCTTCAGTCTGGGTTTAGGAAAAGACATAGCATTGAGACTGCTCTCATCAGGGTCTTAAATGATCTCCTAATAGAGAGAGATCAAAAGGCTCATACTATTCCAGTCCTTCTTGATCTCTCTGCAGCATTTGATACTGTGGACCATAGTGTGCTGCTAGAGTGCCTGTGACTTCTTTGTGGACTGTCTGGTACAGTTCTACATTGGTTTCAATCTTTCCTCATGGGGCGGACTCAGAGGGTTGTCACAGGAATTTATTCCTCTGATGCTATCTCTCTGTCCTGTGAGGTGCTGCAGGGCTCCATCTTGGTGCCCATGTTGTTCGCAGTTTACTGTATATGCTGCCATTAGAAGATATCATTAGGCGTTACAATCTGGGTTTACACTGCTATGCAGATGATACCCTGCTGTATCTGTCCTTTATTCCTGGACAGGATGATGCAATCTCTCTCCTAACAGCTGTCTAGCCGAGATCAACAACTGGATGAGTGCCAGCTGGCTGAAGTTAAACCCGGATAAGATTGAGGTCCTGTTCATGGACCCAGGTCGCCTTGAGGGGGGCCATAGGGCTGAGATACTGTCATGCCTTTGGCTCAGCAGTGTTCAGCCATTGACCTTAGGCCTTGTGTGTAATCTGGGCGCTATTGTTGACAGCGGTTTGACCTTGAAATCTCAGGTGCCAGCCATTGTTAAATCCTCTTTTTACCATCTGAGGAATATCGCCCGTTGAAACACCTGGTTCCTCTGGCTGACCTTCCTATTTTGGTCCATGCTTTCATGACCACTCACCTTGATTACTGCAGTTCCCTTTACCTGGGGCTACCGGGGGTTGATATCCAGTGCCTGCAGCTAGTGCAGAATGCAGCAGCCAGGCTTTTGACTGGAACATCTAGAAATAGTCATATTACGCCTGTTGTGCATGGGCTGCACTGGCTGCTGGTTCAATGGTGGATTACCTTCAAGGTCAGATTACTGACCTATAAAGCCTTACATGAACAGAGGCCGCAGAATCTGCAAGATCTCCTTACTCCCTACTGCCCCTCTTGCTCACTCCGATCCACCGATGAGGGATTGCTAGAGATTCCCAGGGTTTGTTTTTAAAATATCTGGGGCACGTACATTTTCCTATGCTGCCCCTGCCCTGTGGAATTCTCTACCTCGTCAGATATGAAGCTGCCTGACCATTGAGAGCTTCAAAGCAGAGTTAAAAACATTTTTATTCGAAAAAGCCTATGATGTTTGATTTTATTATTGTTGATGTTTGGCATTTGTCTGTTATTTATTTGTCATTTGTACAGCACATTGGTTTTAGGAAAGCACTTAAAAATAAATTGTACTTGCTTACTTGCTACTTTGAAAATGCCACCCACTGTATCCTGAAATCTAGAGCTAAATAAATTTCAGAAATGTATACAACTATTATAAACAATCAAAAAAAGTACCTGGATATTTTGAAAACTGTAAGGAGAAAGTAACAATGTAACTTGGGCAGAAGATAAATAATCAGAATTATATGCATCATGAAAGATAAACAATTGGTTGAATCAAGTCTAGTTTTATACCTTCCATAAGATATATTACTCACTATACCTTTTGAATAACTTCAATCTGAATTTGTTGTAGTTCAGTAATAGATTCAAGGAGCAAATTGGAAACATCTTATATGTAATGGTACGTTGCAAATTATTGGAGAGTTTTTGGTTCCAGAGTTTTGTAATAATAAATAAATTACTGGAAACATCTTTAGTAAAAGAGCCAAAATAACTATGCTTGTTGGGGACATCCTCTTTTCAGCTTTTGAGCCAGAATAAAGATGTCTATTGAGGGCATCCTCTTTTTCAGCTTTTACTAAGGGATCCAACAAAATAACTATTCAATATAGCATTACTGAATGCAAAGAGATGCAGTTCAAGAGAATAGAAAAATCCCATTCTTCTGAATTACTTTTAATGGAAGTCATTACTACTAGATTGCATGCTAATAGAAAACAAATATATATGCGTAACAGCTTTAGTAAAATAATGACCCGATTTGGAAACCCTTAAGAGACATGGTTGAAGGTCTAACATTGTAAGACAATGTTTGTGATCTGACAAAATAAGTTGAAACAGTAGTTATGAATATCATGTCAGTTTTCTACTTTATTCGTTTAGCTATCTATCTGTCTGTCTGTCTGTCTATCTATCTATCTACATGTCTAAGTCCACTTTGTATTTGTAATTCTAATTGTAATATTTTAAGTCTATTTCTCCTGCTACAAAACAATAAAAATGTAAGGACGTAGACTGTTTAAGTGCACAAAATATCCCTTTTCTGATAGTATGCACTTAAACAGGCTTCACTGTACTTTCTATCCAGGAAAACAACAAAAAGCTTGGCTAACCAGCTAAGGACCAAAACACCAATATGGGTAACTGATTAAAAGCAATTTATCACATGAAGTACTGGCATAGTTGCAGAAGATCCCCCACAGAGATGTCAATGTTTCATGTTCCAGTCATGATTTTTATCAAGGCTGATATCAATTACTAGTGCCCTTGTTCTGCAAACATTGCATAAAGAAACAGTAATATTACCATGTTATAGCACTAGGCACTAAGCAAAGATGAAACATACTAATAGTCAAAATGCATCCTTCATTAATGAAACAGTCAAAAATGTCATAATAACACAATCCAGACTTAGGGAGTCAAAACTGGTGCAGACTTAGGGAACTACCTGTAAATATGTACTCCCTGGAGCAGAGGAGAGAGACAGGGGACATGATTGAAACATTCAAGCACATAAAAGGTATTAACAAGGTACAGGCACAGGAACTTTTTCATTTCAAGAATAGCTCCAAGATCAGGGGACATGATCTCAGGCTGCAAGGAGGGAGGTTCTCTACCAACACCAGAAAGTTTTTCTTCACAGAAAGAGTGGTGGATGCTTGGAACAGTCTGTCCCAAGAGGTTGTGGGGGTCAACACTGTGGGGGATTCAGGAATGCATGGGATAGACACAAGAGAGCCCTGACTTCAAAGGGCAACTAGAGTGTCAAAATAGGTCTAAAACAAATGGGCAGACTAGATGGACCTAGCGGTCTCCTTCTGCTGTCAACTTCTGTGTTTCTATGTTTTTAAATGAACACAGATTACAAGTAGGTTGTAGGGTATGGAGTGTGGTATGCACAATGCCAAGAATGGGAAAGGGCAGGAGACACACTGAACAAACATTTGTCAGTGATGAATGTTCTCTTGTATGATGTGCATGGCAGGCATGCATAGTGAGAATAATGATTTGTGGTGGAGCCTAACTTCCTATTAACTGTAGGTGTGTGTCTGCACTGTAATTTATAAGTGTCATGCTCACCTACTTGTCCAAATGCAGTGAATGGGCCCATCAGGCCTCAACATGCACATCAACCCCTTGTGAGGGAAGGCTCCCCAGCCTGCTACAAAATGTTATGTGCACACCAAAACACTTATCTGTGTCTCCCCAGGCTGGAACCAGTACTGCATGGTGCAGTTTCTTTCCCCCAGCCTCAGCCCATTTAGCCAACTCACTGAGCTCACACCCAAAATCAAGTCACTGGCATGCAAAGGCAAGGTGGTCCCCACAGGGCCAAAGGCAATCCCTGTAAACATTACTTTATCATTTTTTTTAACAGTTTTGACTCCAAAATTTCAACATAATCTTTTTATGATCTGCCTTCTGAACATGACAGTGTCATTTATAAAATGCTGGATGAAATATCATTTCCCACCACTAGTGTAAAATAACATTTTAGCTGGATTCGAAAAATGATAATTGTCGCGTTCATGGGGTGGTGTGAAAAAGTGGCTATATTAAAATTTTGAGGTCACAATACTGAAAATTACCAAAGGTATGAGCAAGTATTGAACATTGTCAATGTACCTTCATAACTTTTTTGGTTTTCAGTATCTTGACTTAAAATGTCCAACATAGTCTTTTATCACCCCACCTCATAAGCCGTTGGGTGAACATTTTCAAAACCTGGCCAGATGTCATTTTTCACCACAGGTACAAAACAAAACCCACTTTTGCCAGGATTTGAAAAATGACAGCTGCCACATTCATGAGCTGGTATAGAAAAATGGCTTACAGCTAGTTGAGACTTAGGCATTGTGACAGAAATGTCTGGATATCTTTAGTCAAGATGGAGTATGACAGTTGCAGGAGTGTGGAAGGGGTATTGCAGGGCTATGATGCCAGTGTGCGTAAGGTGATTTCATGGTGATAAGTACTACGTCAAAGTTAAATCCCACAAGGGAAATTCTAGTTGCATTAGCTATTATGTGTCCATGAATTTTTGAGCACATTTTGACAATTAGTAATTTCTAAAGTATCCACAATAAAACACATGTATCAAGCTTTATTAGATTCCAGGACTTATTTACTTTGGTATGCATGCGAAATTTTGAGTGTATACCTGCAATAGCAGTGGAGCTATAAACATCCAAATATTTTGATATTTATCACACAATTTAACAAATAATTACATTGTGAAATTTTAAACTCCTGTAACTTACAATTTACACAACCAATTGCCTAATTAGCAGTTTCTATGACTCCTTCAAGAAAGTATGCACATTCATTTTCAGTTATCTAGCTCCAAAGGAGGCTAAGCTGTAAGCATAGAAATATTTTCAGAAATGCTCATATGAATAATAAATTACCTAATCTGAGCCGGTTCTATGTCATAAGGGAGAATTTGGCATGCTGAGTGCCCTTATGGCAACCCCACATCACCAAAATTGAATTTTGGCAATGTGGGATTTCAGAAACAGTAAATGCAGTGCCAAAAAAGTTGCCCCCCGCACTCCCTAAATTAGGATTCTCAGCTCCAGGAGGGTGCATGTCGGGGGGGGGGGTGCATGTCCTAAAAAAAAAACAAAAAAACACTGTCTTGGGTTGGGCACAACAAAAACTTCTGGTGCCCAGTCCCGAACCCTGTATTCCCACCACCCCAATCTGGCACCTAGCCCACCATGCCATGATGCCAGCTCACCGGAACCCCATGGCACCACCACTCACATACCCTCCCACCTCACATTTGTTAGGCTTGCTCCCACCTCCCTGTGCATGTATACAGGCACAACATCCTGTCACATTTTCACGACCTGCCCCATCCAGTCGCTGACCCCATAACCGACTCCACACACCCGCTGTTGGGGCACTATCCAAAAGTAGGTTGCCGTTTAGGCAGGCACCCACTTGCTAGTGTCCCATAGCACAGGATACCATCTGAGCCCCTTTAACTTCCCCTTCTCTCATCCCAAGATAATGAAACTTGGAGCCCTTTCAGGGCTTCTTGTAATCAATGTGCCTGCCTAACTTCAGATCTCTACCTGTAAGATTGACCCAGTTAGCACCAATTAAACCTTTTGGCAAATTTCAAATTTCACAAAAGTTTGCAAAATGTCACAGAATTTCATTAAATTTCTGTGAAATTGGAATTTGCTTATCTGGCCCTGTTCTACCCATGTGCTCCTTCAATTTATGGCTCATCATAAAGGAGATAGGAAATTATTTTACATAGTTAACTGCCCTTCCAGCTTCCTTCCATGCCAGTTATGTATTCTGATATGCTTTGATGATTTTTCGACAAATAAATCATCTAGCTACGAGGTGCCATTAGATCTACAGAGTCCCACTGTCCTCACCAGCTACTGCACTTGATTTTCATATCTCTAAGACATTCTATGACATCAATAACTCCCATTCCATGCAAGCTATTCATCTGAATGGCCTGTAATGGGAGTTTCTGATATCATAGAATGTTCAGGCAGTATGAAAAGAGAGAGAGAGCAACAACTTCTGAGGAGAGAGATATTCAGGGTAGTTGCAAAGTCAGCAATATTAAATAAGTTAACAAAAAAGATCAAAAACATCTCAGAATACTTGGTAACCAATAAAAGGACAACTGGAGGGCATCTTAAGATTTAAAAACTGTTTCCTATCACCCTTAACAATGCAATATGAGCCAACGATACTGGATGTTATCTATACAACAAGGGTCATTTTGCAATTAATGAAATGGAAAGCTTTTCTACAGTAGGAACAGAAAATGTATTGACATGTTGCAAATTCACACAACACATACAATTGTCACATTAAAAGTACCTTTCGGCAGTGGCCTTTTGATTAATGAAAACTGAGTGATTCTGTCAGCCAGATTTTGTCACCTTCTAAAACAAATGTGTGGTTTTTGCGAAATACACTGTTCAGTTTTTATTAATTCAAGTATGTACATAAAAATTATTTTGTTACACACATACATAAAAAACACTGTTATACATTTGATACCAGTCATTCTTACAGAGGAAATTCAGTTATAAAAATAGTTGTTTAAAATATCATCATATCTCAAACATATATATAATCATTTACATAGAATAATATCCCTGACCTACATTATTTCCAATTTGGTTTTACTGAATCCTTATGTGCAAAGTTTGCCAAAGCAAATACACCCACTCTAGAGTCTGTTGTTAAAATTATTTTCATTTGCAAATTGATTTCTATTTTCCAAGGTTCTTGAAGACTGGAAATAAATGTTTTTCCCCTCTCTTCTCCAAGTTGAGAACATTCCAGCAGTAAATGTTTTGCGCTCATCTAAATAATCTCTGAGCAAATACACAGTTGTTCCTGTTCAGCATGGTTTCCCATAATCCATTTATTGGTCAATAAACCCATCCTTAGCTTAGATAAAGCCCTCCTTTGTTTTATATTTTCACATAACAGGACATATTTTTCCACCTCAAAATTGTAATTTTTTTTTTTAGAGTTGTGTATACCTGGGCCTCCATTATGCAAGCAATATCTTTTTTGCATCGAGACATCAGTTATTTTTTGGATTGCTATTTCTACAAATCTATCTATCTCAGTATGTTCATTGTACATAATATTGTACAGTAAACCATTTTTTTAGTTCTTGATTAAGTTTACCAAACAAGTCTTTATTATATTGAAATGAATCCTGTTGAGCATCCAGCCAGCACTGGAATAATAATTCACTTGGAGAGGAAGTTTTAACTATTTTCCAGAAAATGATACATATTTTTAATATTTTTGTGTTTAATGATAAAGTTACTGTTTCTGCACATAAAGCAGCGTTAAGAGAAGACTTTCAGGCTCCCAACAAATATTTTAAGTACTGATTCTGCACAATTTCTATTTCTTTACTATTGCAACATAGACCCCACACTTCAGAAGTATACAACTACTGAGCATTTATCTTTTCCTCATAGCATCGATACTGGGCAATGCAAGACTTTTTTACAAATCTATTGATACCCAGCATAGTTTTTGTAGAGTAATTTTTAACTTCTGTTACATAAGATTTCCACATCACATTCCTACTAAATATTGCACCAAAATATTGAAATTCAGTAACCTTCTCTATGTTGGCATCATTTATCTTCCATGGAGTTAAGATACTTTTTGCATCTCAAAAATACTATTATTTTTGATTTATCTGTATTCAGATTTAGATCCAATTTTCTAAGTGAATCTTTAACAGAATGTATTGCTCTTTTGAAGCCTAGGGGAGACTGTAATATTAAAACTGCATTGTCCAGGATTCCCTCTTTTGCCTCACAAAAAGACAGAGACCATTGTTTGTTGTTGTGCTCAGATTTGGCAATTAATTTATTTATATATCATAATTCCATGTTCCATTTTATCATCTTTTATTATTATATCTCTCACAATTTCATTTGTTTCCATCCATATATCCATCTTTGATCATCCCTCCTCCTTCTTCCTCTTTTTCTCCCTCCAGGTGAGAACCTGGGTGCCTTCTTCTTCTTCTTCTTCTTCTCCTTTTCTGTTAGGTAACACTTTTCTCCTTCTGCTTCTTCCTCTTTCTGTCTTATTCCTTTTTCTTCCCCCCTCTTCCCCCCTTCCCCCCGCTTTTTCTTGCCATCCACCTTTGGCAGTCCAATAACCATATTCTCACCTGCCATCCACCTTTGGCAGTCCCATAACCGTTCAACCGGACTCATCCGTCATCCACTTTTTACAGCCCTACCATACAGTCCCTTTTTGGCTGTCTTTCCATCTTGCCCTGTTTTGTAGGGTGGGTGGGAGGAATCAAAACTCCAGCAAAAGTGGCTGAACCACTTCTGTGCTGTCCCTTATGTACCTCCACTTGCCCCTCCCGTTCCTGTTGCTTGTCCATTGTTCTATCCCCGGGCCCCTCCCCTTCCTTCCCCCTCCCCTTCTGAGCACACCATCCTGATGAAAAGGGAAGGGGTGCACCAAGACAACCTGGTCTGCCCCTTAAAGGGCAAACTCCATTGTCCGTATTCCTCCCTTTCCCTCACAAAAGACACAGACCATTGTTTGTTGTTGTGCTCAGATTTGGCAATTAATTTATTTATATATCATAATTCCATGTTCCATTTGTCATCATTTTATTATATCTCTCACAATTTCATTTATTTCCATCCATATATCATCTCTGATCATCCCTCTTTCTTCCTCTTTTTCTCCCCCCAGGTGAGAACCTGGGTGCCTTCTTCTTCTCCTTTTCTGTTAGGTAATGGTGAAATCCGAGACCGCTTTCCTCCTTCCACTTCTTCCTCTTTTTGTTTTATTCCTTTTTCTTTCCCCCTTCCCTCCTCCCCCTTTTCCCCACTAGCAGGTCTTCAGCTTGTGTTGGATGACTGACTTTCCCCCCACTTAGGGTCCTGTCCCCCTTTCACCTCAGGGAGACCCCTTCAAGCCTTCTCTTCCTTTTTTTTATACATTTTTGCATGTCTCCTCCATGCTTCTATAAAACCCATAGTTTCTGTATTAAACATATATATGGAAAGATCTGACAAGTGGATGCAATCTGACCTATAGAAATCTTCTACCCACTATTCCTCCCCCCGCAATATAACTTGTCCTCCCATTTTTCTCACCAGTGTACCTACCCTTCTGTTCATCTTTTTTTCTGGCCCTATCCACAGCTCTATGGCTGTGCTCCAGTCTCCAAACCCTCCTTGGTATCATATCCGACCAGGCCAGGCATACCTTAGGCCACCACTGCTGTATTGTCTCTAAGTCCCTTTTTATCTGCATATATGTGTCTACCCATGGCTTGCCCCCAAGGTCATTACCCCCTAAATGAGTAATAATTAAGTCTGGAGTGGGTCGCCACTCCTTCAGCTCTTTCAAGGTGGGGAGCAGCTGTGCCCATCTCATCCCTAGAATGCTGCGCCATACCAATTTACATTGTTTCAACTCCTGGTAAAGCTGCTTTCCCCCAGCCTTTTTCTCAGCTCTCCTTTCTGCCCAATAAATATAGGCATGGCAACAGATCCAGACTTCTGTGATCCTCCCTCTTCCCATAGGGTTTAAACAGAATAGATATTTTATTTATGATCTTATTTTCTCACCATCATATCATCTCTCCCTTATCCCACCCCCCGTGGCTCCCTGTCTGTCACAAACATAAGCGATATGTTAGTCTCCACACTGCAGTGTTCGGATGTATCTTTTATAACTGACTGACTGCCAGCGCCCTTTCTCCAAAATATTATTCACTGTCTCCCCTGCTGCTGCCCACTGTGAGGCAGCCCCATCCATAAGGAATGGGAGGAATAATTAACTGGATCCTCCCCCAGGAATTGCATGCCCCTCTTGAGTAATGCTGTGACTTGATAACTCGTGACTTTGCTTCCATCCCCATGCAGAAATAATTTTCCTGTCCTATTCCACACTCTGTGGTGAAAGCCCACAAAGCCTGTACTGGGCACACTGTGCCCTCTACATGTTTCTTTAGTGTTACCATGCAACCCTGACCCCTTTGATCCATCTTTAACCTCTTAATCATGACCTGTATTTCCTTCATCCCCCAACTTTTATCTTCCCATTCCAGTACCCCTTCCCTGTCTTGCCTGCCATGGCCCACCACTTCGGTCACTCTCATGGCCTTGGAAAACATTACCACATAAATTTTGTGGAATAACTGGGCCTTGGCCTTTGATCTGCATATTGCTGGCAACACACCCTTCAGTTTCACCAGCTGTTGCTCCCCTATTGGTCTCCTTTTATCCACTGTCCCTTGCTTTAACCTACCCCATCCTTGCATCATTCTTCTAATGAATTTTGACTTCGTTGGGTCCTGCCACCTTTTTAGACTGCAGATCACACTAATCCCTGCCAAGTAGACCCCCAATTTGGTGTGGGCTGTCCCATTCTGCCACTGCTCCATGGTGAACTTCCCCAACTGTTCTTCTGTGAGTGGCCTACTTACCTCCATGTGGTGAGTTGCCCTGAATGTTTGAAACACTCGCCAGACCCTGTCATAGGCCCTCAGAGTCCGTGGCTCCCATGAACTGTGGAACAACATTTCTGCTCCTTCTTGCCAACGTCCCATATGTTCATTGGTATGGGCGTTTTTTGCTCCTCCACTGTTGGTGCCAGCCTCCAGAAACAATCCAGCTGCAGACAGGAAAGGCTGTCAGCCAGGGTGTTGTGTAACCCCTCTATGTGTTTCGCTCTGAATGACATGTTCAACTTCAATGCCCTTAGCACCAGGAGTCGCAAAACTTGCATGACTGTTTCTGACCTGGCTCCCCTGTTGTTCAAGACCTCTACTACTGTTCTATTGTCACACCAGAATGTTACTTTTTGATCCCGTAATTCTTCTCCCCAAACCAGGGTGCATGCCCAGATGGGCATGATCTCTAACAAGGTTATGTCCTTCATCTTACCATCCCTCACCCAATCTGAAGGCCAGGGCTCTGCAAACCATCTGCCCTTCAGATAGCCCCCCATGCCCAGGCTTCCGGCCACATCTGTGTGAAGATCGAGGTCTGTGTTATGCACCCATTCCTCTTGCCAGAAAGAGCAGCCATTATATTCCCTAAGGAATTCCTCCCATACTTTGAAATCCTCCTTGATTCCCTTTGTCATGTCTACCCAATGGTGTGACCTGGTCTCTCTGGCTGTGACCCTTGCTAGCCTCTTTGTGAAAGCCCTCCCTGGCCCAATAGCCCTACACGCGAAGTTTAGATGCCCCAATACTTGTTGTACCTGCTTTAGCTGTACTCTTCTTCTACTGGTATGTATCTTAATCAACTCCTTCAATTTTCTCACTTTTTTGTCCGGTAACAGAAATATTTTCCCCGGAGCATCTATTTCGATGCCTAGAAACTCTAACACCCTACATAGCTCTTCTGTTTTTTCCGGCACCAGTGGGACCCCTAGTTCCTGACACAGCTGTTGGAAACTGGCTAACATTCTTTCTGTTTCTCTTTTCCTACTGCCTATGAAAAGGAAATCATCCAAATAGTGAATCACTGTTTTATAACCAGTCCTTTCTTGGAATATACAATGCAAACATGTGCTAAAGGCTTCAAATGTGGTGCATGTTATAGAGCAACCCATGGGCATGGCTTTGTCAAAATAGTACTGTCCCCCAATTTTAAACCCCAACAGGTCCCAATCCTCTCTTCTAACTGGAAGTAATCTGAAAGCTGACTCTATGTCTGTCTTAGCCATCCATGCATCTGCAGTTGCCTGGATAATCCAGACTGCATCTTCCAGGGTGGAATATGTCACTTTACTATATTTCTCGCCGACAAAATCATTCACCGACTCACCTTCGGGAAAGGATAGGTGATGAATCATCCTAAACTCCCCTTCTTGTTTTTTGGGAACCAAACCTAATGGGGAAATCCTCATGTTCTCCAATGGGGGGGTGTCATATGGTCCCTCTATTCTCCCTGCTGCCTTCTCCTTCTCTATCATCTGTTGTAACATGTCTTCCCTCCCTCTCACTGAACCCAGATTGTTCACCTCTCTGGCCTGTCTTGGTTCCTCATACTGTAGTGAAAAACCTGTGTGAAAACCTTTTTTAATCATTTCTGCCATTTTCTTATCTGGGTATCTGTCCAACCATTCCCTCCTTGTCTCTATCCTGATAGGGGTTCTGGTTGCTCTAAATTTTTCCCCTGTCCTCATTTCTTTTTCCCCACCAGCTCCCCCCCCCGACTGATGCCCGGCCTTGCTGGTCAATGATTTTGGCTCCATCTATTTGCATGTCCCCTGACCCTTCCCCCTCTATTCCATGTCTGGCCTTTATACTCCTGCCCTTCCTGAAAAAACTGTTGACCCAACCCCTGCCCCCCAGTTCTTTGTTCCTTGGACCCATGTCATCCTGCATCTGCTCGCCGGATGTGATCCCCCACATTTTGAACAGGCATGCCGAAAATGGCATTGTGTCCATGAGCAAAAGGCCCTATTGTAGGCCCAGCAACATCTTTGTAGCATAGTGCCTTTTTTCCCAAACTCTCCCTCCGGTGTGGACTGATTGGTTACGTAATCTGTCCATAAATCTAGCTGTTTCGTGTCCCATCATACATCCATATATGTGGCCATTCTTTGCCGGAAGAATTCATCATAATATATCCAACCAACACCCCCTTTTGCTTTTGCTCTCTGTATTATCAGGGAGTATGTGATGAGCGGGATGCCCAACTCAGGCCTTCTTTCCAATACTATGGCTGAGAATGTGGCGAAACCTACTAACCACCCCTCCCAAGTCTTCCCTTTAGTGAATTTGTCCTTCTCTTTCTTGCCTAACAAAACCACTGCAGCTGCCATTTCATCTTTTCCCTATATTCTCTGTTTTTTCATATTTCACAGCTGCATCCTGGCTTACTAAAGCGAAAATATCCACATACTGTCCCTTCCATATTTTTTCTTTTGTGGTCAACGGTACGTGTTCACCCTCTCTCATCCCTGGAGCTCCTATCTCCCTTGTTCCTTTTCCCTCCTTTTCAACTCCACCTTCCTTCTCCTTCACCACCTCTTCTCCTGCCCTAATCTTGGCTAGTGCAGCCTCCATCTGGCTCAAGCCCCCCGAACCAAGTGCCGAAATGATCTGACCTATGTACTCCTTGATGCTGTCACCAACAGAGCCAGGTGCAATTCCTGTGACCTTGTCCGTTCCTTGCTGATTGCTAGCATCCTGGTGCCCCAGCACGTTTCCCTCTGGGTGAAGGGTTGGTAGGCCTACTAGCGGCTGTGGAGGAACCACTGTATGATGGGGATCCAGATTGGGTTCCGCTAGGGAAACCAGCACCTGGCCCTGGGGAGGTACTGACGGGGCCGGGTCTCCTGGGTGCAGAGGTACTGGTTTAGCCACCTTGGTTGGCCTCGCCATCTGTGGTTGTGCCCTGATTGGGCTGCGTGCCTTCTCCGCTGGCCACTTCCTTCTGCCCCCTTTACCCTTCCTCGCTTTCCTTTTCTCCCCAAACCTCCTTGGTTCCTCCCCTTCCACCAACTCCCACATCCTATTGGCCTTTTCAGCCAGCTCCATTATCACCTTGTAGGCATCTTCCTTTGAAGGCCTGCTCTTCTTGGGTGTCATGATCTCTGCTTTGTCACCTGCGAAAACACTGGAAAAGAAAAGAACCTTATTTAATACAGAAATCTGGGAGCCGTAACCTGAGAGGCCAGGCCCACCTCCCCCATAGGCAGCCTCCAACTGAGATGCAGCTGATCCCCCTTTTTTTTTCTTGGGACCTGGCCCAAAATGGCATGCTGCATCCCACTGCATGTCCGGGCCCAGTTTCCCCAGTCCTCTGGTCACTCCCCATCACCCCTTGCTAGCCCCCCCAGCAAGCTCCCCTTCCATTTTCAGCCCCTCAGGTGTCCTCTCCTCAAGGTCGCTAGGCCTCTTGTCACTAGGCCCTCCTGCCCAGCCGACTCAGGACCCTGCTCCCTCTTGGTCTGTTCCCCTCCCCCCCCGGCGTGTGAAGTCATGCCGCATGTCTGCTTATGTTTTTTTTTTTAAAAAAAACTCTCCTTGTTTCTCCAGCCCTCCAAATGCACATGCTGCACCCGCAGCGTGTGGCATCATGCCACCTGTCCACTTCGTCAACCGCCCCCTCACTTGCTTGGCCTGTCCTTCAGGCCCCTAAACAAAAAGCCCCTTTTTCACTGCACTAGCCCCAGTTGGCCATAAGGCAATGAACCCGGTGCTGTCCCCCCGGTCAGCTCCCTTTTCCATCTCCCAAGTCACATATGTGGTCGCCAGCGTGCGACCAGCCAGGCCGCGCTGCTCTGACTCACTTCTTGGGTCTCCCTACATTCTCTGCAGCTCAGTTTTTGATCAAACCCCCCCATTGGCACCCCTTGTCATCCAGAAAGCTGCAGGCCCAACGGCTTCCCATTGCGCACCATGCCCTGCAGGGCCTCAAAGCCTACTACCCCTCATGTCGTGTACTCACTAACAAACAGCAAATGCCCTCATTCCCCCTCTTCCTGAGCATTCCTCCCTTCCCCCGCTTGCCATGCAGGCTCCCCTGCATAACCCTCCCCAGCAGTGCTCTCATAGCCAGCACAGGCTTCGCTCTAAACCAGTTTCCAGCCCTTTAGGCTGCTCCTTCCAGTCTGCTCACCATCATGCCTCTGAACAAGTGGGCGTCTGCCCTGCCATCCAAAAAACAATACTCAAAACCACTTGGCACTCTTGCCCCGCTGATGGCCTTTTCCAGCCTGCTTTCCACCCAAAGCTACCTTCTGCCTTCCAATGGCCACCAAAAAACCTTTTTAAACAAAACGGGTGTTTTGCCCTGCAGACAAGAAACCATAAAACATGTGGCGCTCTCGCCCTTCCCCAACTAGCCACAAAAAACCTTGTGAAAAAAGAGGCATCTGCCCAGTCGACTGAAAGCAGCCATAACTACTGCGTGGTGCTCTCGCCCTTCCCCTCAACCTCCTTTTGGTCTCCTTCTCTGCTTCAAGGGTTACTTTCAGCATTCACAACTGCTTCCAAGTCTTTTAAACACACAGGCACCAATCTTGCCCCTTAGCAATGTTCTATCTATTTCCATAATGCTTTCTTTCTTTTTTTAAACGCAGGCATAAACAGTACACAATTTGAGGTTTTCTACTTTTTCCTTTTACCCATTCATAATGACCCTAACAAGATTCAAACAGCACAACCTTCTACTTTGCAGTCAGAGAAACTACCCCTGCACCACAAGGGCAGCTTTTTTTTTTAAAAAAGGGTTATTCCTGATAGCTGTACACAATAACCTACCACAGATTCACTGCCTAACCATGATATACTTGTCCTTATCATTCATATAATTAAAGCCCCCCTTTTTTTTAAGAAAGTCTGTTGCTGCTTAGCTGACCAAATCCCCAACGTTTGTTCTGATGCCAATCTGATGTGCTGCAGTTCAGAATAATCAAAAGTCCAGCAAAAGTGGCTGAACCACTTCTGTGCTGTCCCTTATGTACTTTCACTTGCCCCTTCCCTTCCTGTTGCTTGTCCATTGTTCTATCCCCGGGCCCCTCCCCTTCCTTCCCCCCTCCCATTCTGAGAACACCATCCTGATGAAAAGGGAAGGGGTGCACCGGGACAACCTGGTCTGCCCCTTAAAGGACAAAATCCATTGACAGCATACAGTAATATTTTATCAGCCATTGAATTTATGTTTGGAGGAAACATTTCTATCTTATTTATGCCATCAACTAAGGTGTCAATATACAGATTAAACTGCATAGGTGCTAAAATGCCCCCCTACTTAACACCTTTACTTGTGTTTATAGGCTCAGTTACTGCTCCCTCTTTCCCATATCTGACCACCAACTTTGTATGTTCATGTATTAATTTTACTACTTATAGGAGATTCATGTCCTTTCCTTTTTCTTCGAAGATTTTCCGTAATATTTCTCTATTTACGGAGTCAAAGGCAACTTTTATGTCAATGAATGCAGCAAAAATGTTCCTCTTTTTGTATTCCATATTTATCTAATACTGGTATATAATTTGTTCTGTTGTTGGCCTCCCCTTGCAGAACCCTGCCTGGAGTTTTGACAGTATATTATTGGCCTCCATCCACAACAAGATTCTGCTTAACAACAATCTGGAGAAAATCTTTGTGTTAATATTTAATAACGTTATTTGGTGATAGATTTCAGATTGTAATAATGCACCTTTTTTGTGCTATTGGACAATTACCACCATTTTCCAAAGTTCTGGGATAAATTTAGTTTTCATTATCATTTCATACAAGGGAACTAGTAATTCTGCCCACTATTCTGGATCTGCTTGGTACAGTTCAGCACCTGCCCCATCAAAGCCTAGGGCCTTATTTCTTTTTTGATGTTTGATTGCTTGCAGTACTTCATCTGTTGTGATTTATAACCAGCCATTATAACCTGATAGTTCTTATTTGTGCCTTAATTTTCTGTTAATAGGACCATCATATATATATATATATATATATATAGAGAGAGAGAGAGAGAGAGAGAAAGAAAGATAGATAGATGGATATATGTGTGTGTATATATATATATATATATATATATATATATATATACATATAATACTGGTGCAGTTGCACCAGTATAGTTAGGGTTTCATAAGCAGTTTAATATTGAAACCCAAATTTTCCACCTTAATAGCTTTGCAACCATTCAATGGATTTGCATGAAATTTGGAATGTGAGGTCTTGCATGGCAGATCTCTTGATTTGCCAAGTTGCATTTCAGTCAGACTTGCAGTTTATGTGCAGCAAACCATTGAAAAGTGCATTTATTTTGCTTTTTGGCACATTTTTGCTGATTTTTGTCCATCACATTATGGCCACACTGTTTGGTATTTTGGTCTGACATTTTCAGGGTAGAAAGAGGTTTTGTCAAAGAACAACTCAGCATTAGTTTGATGAACAAATATTAATCCGTTCCAAAGTCATTTAATTTTGAAGTTTCTGGTTCTGAGCATGCTCAGTTCACTCCAAGATTTATATGTATGTTTTGCAAAAGGGGATTGGACTTGTGATCAAGGATTTTGTTAGCTTGCAAGTGGAAATTTATAAAATCCTCATTCGTGAGAAAAAATTCTTCATTTGCAAGCTGCCATTTTGTTTTCATTTTTTTCCCCCAAACAAAATGTTGTAGCTTGTCCCACTGGTGACTTGTTGCACAAATAAGGCATGGAATTTGTTCTGGGTGACATCCTCTACAAACCCATGCCTTTTTTTTTCCTTAGTTTTGGCCAAAAACAGCTGTTTTAAATTTTAAAATTCTTCGTTCGTGGTTCTCTTCCGATCCTTGTTCACTAGGTGACAATATCCCCGTTCACAAGCCAATCCCCTTTCGTGAGGTAGCAAAATCCTTGATTGAGACTTAGGGACCAGATGGCCTTATCTCGTGAACAAGGATCAGCTTGCAAACAGGGATTGTGTCACCTTGCAAAAGGGGATTTGGGTTTTTGAATCCCCTTTCCTGAGCCGACAATGTTCCCTTTAACAAGGTGTCAAAATCCCAGTTTGCGAGCCGATCCCCTTTCATGAGCTGACAAAATCCTTGATCATTATTTCACGACCAGATGGCCATTCTCACGAATGAGGATTGCCTCACAAATAAGGATTCTGACAGCTTGTGAAAGGGGATTGTTTTTTCAATTCCTCATTCATGAGCTGTCAAAATCCCTGTTCGCAAGCTAACAAAATCCCCTTTTGTGACTTCCAGACCAGATAGCCAAAGTCTGACAATCAAGGATTACTCGTGAACAGGGATTTTGACAGCTCATGAATGGGAATTGACTTCATGAATGGGGATTTTGACACCTCATGAACTAGAATTTTAAAAACGTTGCCATTGCACTGTAAATAAATGGTTTGGTCTTTTGGCTTGACATTTGCAAGGTGTAAAGGGGATGTCCCAGAGATGTGAATTATGCTATTTGGGTGTTAAAAAGTTAATCAGTTACAAAGATGTGCCATAACAAATTTGAGATTGTTCCCATAGGATAACATTGTGATGCCCACAGCTACTTTCAGGTCCCCTATCTCAGAAACAATGAAGATAGGGATTTTTTGCTATTAAGCATGCATGGAGGTTTTGAAGTCATGATTACAACTGCAGTAGGATTTTTTCATATGATCTATGATTACAGAGATATTGGCAAATTAGTGTTACAAGGGTTACTTTTCGGGCCTATAGGGCTACTGTATAGCTCAGTTGTTATGAGTGAGTGGGAGTGCAGGGCCCAGAGGGCTTGCACTCCAACAGATGCATATCATTATGCACAGATGGGCAGTTACCAATACATACCATTTACTAGTTACATTACACTTTTTCCAAAAGTAAGGCAATTCATTGCAAAAAACTTAGTTAATGCATCAGTTAGGGCTAAAGCAACAAAAGTGGGAAAATGAGATGTTAGGGTTGAGCCCCTAACACCTCCCCCACCACTCCCCCCCTACACTCCATACACTGACAGATGCCAGAGTGTGTCATGGGGCCATGAGGCCTTACTCTCACCCCATTCTCCTTTAAAGTAGCATGTCAGCCTGTTTACACATGGAATGGGGTGATGGTTGGACCTGATACCCATGGCACACCAGTGTCTGTTGGTGTGTGGAGTATGAGGTGGGGTGGTGGGAAAGATGAGTGCAACCTAACATCTCATTTCCACTATTATCACTCTAAACCTGGCACATTAATGAAGTTTTTGCAGTGAATTTAGGTAGGCAAATGGTTTATTGTTTGGCATTTAGTCATTAAAATTTTAAAACTAATACAAGATGAACACAAATAAATAAATTAAGTACTTGTACAGTACATATTACACATCATAACATTAATAAAATTTCATTTCTTCCTAGCTAATAAATCCATCACCCTATTAGTCAATTACAGGTCATAAAGACCTACAATCTTGTAGACAATGAAAATGTATACAGTATATTCAGCAATTCTTTATTTGTTGATGTAAACAAGAAAGCAACTATCCCTTCCTAGGGGAGACCAAGGGTAGATAATATAGGGCCCAACCGTATTTTTCCATTTTACCTCATATAATGGACATTGTAAGAGTATATGCTTAAGATAATCTTCCACACCTTTATTGCATTTGCATATTGGATCATTGAATCCTGTTCTTTTCTGATAATGATAAATGTAATTTGACATATATAACTCCATATGCAACCTAGTCAAAATTTAACATTCATCTGGATCTGTTAATATGACAAAATAGGGTTCCAACTTGTGTTTTACTTTAATAATTTTATACCATCTATAAAGCTTTAGTTTGTTAATTTTTTGCCTGATCATTTGTGATTGTTGTATCCCATGGCCTTGTTTTCATTTGAGCCACTATCTCCTCCATGGGGAAACAGTAGATTTCATGAAGTAAATGCCCTAATCCCATGTGGGGAAGGAGGAAAGGGAAAGGGCAAATTGTTTAACCAGGAGAGGAACACTAAGCTGAAGCTTAATTCCAAGTGCAACCTATGAGCACAAGGAAGTTAAGTGACTTGCTCAGGATCATAAAATATGCAAGTGGGGGCTGTGAGATTCAAACCCATGGGGAAGATAGATTCCCCAATAGTTTTAATTGTTTTTGAGGTAAAGTTCATATGATTATATTTTAATTCTTCCTCAAGGCACATCCTAGGCAATCTGTGTTCTGGAAGAGGGAACAGAGTCTCTCCATAGCCATTGTGGTAATTAGATATTATCCCAGTTCCTTTCTGAGTATCTCTGCAAGAACAGATTGTGGAACTTTTAAAATAAACCTGTACATTTTGTTTATTATAGTTTCAAGAGGTTTTATATCTGAGGGTGTCCAAATTTCAGATGCGTATAAGATACTGTTTTTTTATCTTTGCATTCAGTATTTTCAGAAGACCTTTAATTGTGCCTTGTCCTATTTTTGCACTAAATCTTCTAAAAGCATTGAAAGATGTTTTAAGTTTTTGAGTCAATAAATTTATTTGGGGAATCCAAAAGATATTTTGTAAAAATTGAAGCCCAAATAATCATAGAATGTGGTCATAATTATTTTACTTTTGTCCACATATAATGATGGTACTTTTTTACTTTTATTGCCAAATATAACTAAGTTTGTTTTATCCATTTTTATAACTAAATTATTTTGTTTTCATAAATCTGAAAAATGAATCAATTTACATTGCAACCCAAATAAAGAGGTAGATATTAATACAATATCATCCGTGTATGCTAAACATGGTACCTTAGTTAACAACATAGGAGAATGAAAATATGTCTCCTAATTGTTGTAATTTGGGGCCAACAGGCAACTCTATCAGGCAACTAAATTGGTTTTAATCTTGGAAGTTAAGTTTCCTATTTGATCATACTTAATCTGGAGCCATGTTTTGCTATGTAGTCTTATGAAGATGTCCAGGGTTTCAGGATCCATATTATACTGTTCTAATTTATTCCAAAGTAACTTCCTACTGACTGAGTCAAAGGCCGCTTTTAGAGCAACAAAGCAACAATAAAATAATGCTAAATTGTAGATTATTCTTCTCTGCCCATTGTTGTATTCTATTTAATAATATTCTGATAAAGATCTTTCAGGAAGAATCCATTAAGCTAATTGGTTGATACATACCTGGACTTTTTAACATTACCATTCTTAAATATGGAGCAGGGAAGGGACTACCTTGGACACAATGATTAAACAGAATATGAAGTATTGTCCACCACCATTCTTTAAATGACCTAAAAATATCAGCAGGCATGTTATCAGGGCCTGGGGACTTATTAGCTTTTATTTTATCTATTGCCTTTATGATTTCTTCACAAGAAATGCAGTTGGATTTTGGTAACATCTTACTTCCTATACTATTATTCAAATAATGATTTTCCTCTACATTTGAATACTATAGAGATGTAAAATGGTATTCCCATATTAACGTGGTTATTACTGCCTCACTTTTATTTGTGTATTTTGCATATCCTTGGCTTAGCAGTGACCAGAATAGTTTAATATTTAATAACTGATTCCTTTAATTTATCACACATTTTCATCTGGATTTTTTCCTTTCTTCAATCAGTGTTCTTTTATTTTGGTTTCTGACTTTGTTTATTATGTTGTTATTGTCTTTGCTATTGGATTTGTTATGTTGTCTAATTAGTCCATTTAAGTTTATTTTGGCCATTTTACACTTATTGTTAAACCATGTATGATTATGTATTCTCTTTAGGGCTCTTTGACTAAAAAACAGTTTAATATAATAACAAATATTTTCCCAGTTTGGGGTTATGTTGTCACTTTCTGTATCCAAAAGAGCATCTCTTAGGTTGTTTAAGTAATCAGAACTTAATACAGTAGTAGCTAAAGACATGGTCAGATATTTCCAGATATTTCACTAAATTTCTGAAGAGTTTCTCTCTACTGCCCCTACTGTGGAACTGCAGAAAGCAGGAGATTTCTCTAAAAATATCACAGAAATTTCAGGAAATATCTGACCATGTCTTTGGCTGTGACTGTGCATCTAAAAATTGTTTTATGGCTAAATTATGCACCTTGTTTTTTTTCAACTTATAATCTCTAATTTTTGAGGGTGAAACTCATCCTTAGGTGAAGAATCTATTCTTGCAATATTCCATTTAATCATCACTGGAAAGTGAGAAGATTCTGGTCATGGGATCACATTCAGATCTTGAATAGTTCTTAAAGCTTCTACTTTGCCCAAACAAGATCAATGGTGGAGGAACCATTGGGCCCAATGAAGGTGATTTTATCCTTTAAATCACTTAATGTTCTACCATTAAACAGACAGAAGTCCAATTTAGATATAATCTCTTCCATTTCCCTTTGATTCTTATTAGTTGTCCTGACTCCAGACTTCCGTGTATAATTTCATTTATTATTTAACATGTTAATTCCTTCTAACAGATCTTGTTTTTCAGGGAGCATACTAATATGTCTATTACACCTAGCATTACCATCAACTGTTAGAATCAACAGTGTTTGTTCAAAATTTTCCACTATATCTTCTATAATCAGTTTAACTGGTCCCTTGTGTTGTCATTTTTCTTAACTCTATCTTTAGGTGGTAGAGTACATAAATATTAGCCAATATTATTTCAGTATTATCATTTACTAATTTGAGAAATTGGATTGTTTGTGAGCTCACTTCCATTTGGGTCACCTTAAAATTTAATGTTGTTTTAACAAAAGTGGCCAGACCCACTTTAGGTCTGCCATTTTTCTTTAATTTGACTGCTGGTATAACATATTCTGTATATCCTGGGCGAAAAGGAGGATCCTCATCTATTAGCCAAGTTTCTTGTAGACAAATGTTATCTGACTTCATCAAAAAAATTATTAAAATCATCATCTGCTAGTTTAATTAGTAAACCCTCTATGTTCCAGGATAATAATAATATTTTATTTAACTGTTCTACATCTCCATGTCCTAGCTCATAATGTTGTCAACTTCTGTCTAGTATTGTGTGTATGGAAAAAGGATTCACCGACTCATACTGAATATTTTGGTAAGTATTACTGTTTTCCTCCTCCTCCTCTCCCTTAGATAATGTTAAATCTATTTGAGGACAATTTGAGATTCCTGGGTGAACATTAATGTTTAGCATTTTTGTTGATACTCATGTAAAGGGCACATAGTAGAAATAATGCTATGTCTCCTTTTAACATTCCCATTGATTGCCCCTTTTATATATTCCCATCCAAACAATGATAATGTCTTACTCTCCCAATTAGAGACCAAGGCATTACTGTGGCACATAATCACCCCATTAACTCTATTCATCTGTAAGTTGTCTTCTAAGGATTCCTGTTCATTCGCTCTTGAATTTGGAAAATTTTTCTTAATTTCATCTGAGTCTATAATATGTACCAATTGAAGTAGAAGAATATAAATTTTTGTATGCTGCAATTCTTTTCCATTTCCCAAACATTCAAAGCCATTTTGTGTCTCTTACAATAAAATAAGACAGAGTTCTTATATTATAATTTTGGAGGTCTCATTACATGTATCTCATTGGTATAATTTGTAATATGCAATAGTTGAGCCAACCATTCTGCCAATTTTCTTGGAGACTCATTCTGTAATATTGAAACATGCCCATTTTCTATCGAAGAATGCACATTATCTATACTTTTATCAACAACGGGAGCATTATTAGTTTTTTTATTTCCTTAATCATCTAGTTTTTACCAGTTTTATTATCTCCTATCTCAGTCTCATTTATTTTGGTTTTCTTTTTCTTTTTAACCATTGTCTTTGTTCCTATTTCCAGAGTTTAATTTATTTTTCTTAAAGTTCAGTAGTCCCTTTTTTGTTTAGAATAGCCATCCTTATATTTATTATTAGGCAGTATTTGATTTCCACCTGTATTTTCCATCAAATCATTAAACTCTGGAATTAGTTCCACTCCTTTTGGAAAGGGTGGGGGCAAATTTACTTGAACTGCTTTATTAAATATTGTTTCTATCACTTTTTAAGGTAATGAGGTTTCCCATACAACTACTGAATCCAATGTTTTATTAGGTTTTTGACTATTTAGATTATCCAAAATAGCTCTGTTGTAAGCTATAGTGGCATCCCCCAGGATGAAACCCAACTCTGCAGCATTTTGCAGCACTCTTCAGAATGCTGCAGCAGACCTACTGAATAAAGCAATGTAATTTCATTGCCAGTTAGTCCCTATTGTCATTCAGGAAAATGTGACACTGCCAGGATGAAGTGATTGGCTCAGTTTCTTGCATGACAATGGGGACTAATTGCCATTGAAATTGAATTGCTTTATTCAGTAGGTCTGCTGCAGCATACTGCAGAGTGCTTTAAAAGTGGGGTTCATTCTGGGGGACCCCACTGTACATCTCCTCCTAAATTTGTCAATTCCTATATTAATGCCTAGATATTTTCTAGTATTATCAAACTGGCATGATATTGGTTCTTGGTCATTTCCAATATCTGTGCTGAAAAGGATGAATTTGATGTAAAATCACCTTCATTCATAAAATATTCTTAATTATATTTTATTTCTTTATCTGGTACTGGGAAATCAGTTTTATTAACCCCCGGATTCTCTATCTGAGGAGATGTTGTTCGTGAAAACAATAAAGATGGAGAACAGTTGGAAAATTGATCTCCATCAATCATAGTTTTTTTCCCATTTTTTTTTTCTTTCCCATCACTACCCTTACTATTATCCAGTTGTTTCAGACCTGGCATTGATTAATCCAGGTCCAAAATAACCTGAGATATATTGTCTGTTTTTAGTAAGTTTCTGCTTTAAGTAGTTTGTAGTTCTTGAATTTTGTTAGAAAAGAAACTGATTCATGAGGAGTTAATGATTGTTTTCCTTCTCCTATTTCCATTAAATTTCCTTTAAACACCTTCAGAGAGTGTTGCTCCATATTATCTAGAAATGGTGTGTCAAGTGATGAACAATAATCATAATTAAAATCTGAATCATAATCCTGCTCTTTCTGGATGTCTACAAAGTATTTCCCATTTCACTTGAATTATGTATGCTTAACAAAATTCTATATTAGAATCATTCAAATTTGGAGAATGCAAACAATTGTTTCCATCCGTATCATCTTTGATAGTAGATATTTTCATTACAGGTTTAGTTTTCTGAGACATTGAAGTGGAACTATCATTTACTAAATGTTCAGGTTTCTTTAAAAATGAAGTTGTTTTAGTTTGTTTTACAGCTTCAGCTTTCTTACCAATAATTTGTGTTCCTTTTTGGCTATCATTTTTTGTTTTATTTTAAGGACAGTTGTTCTGGGTTCAAAGGGGAACACATCAATCCACTTCTTGTATTAACCATTGTATGTTATCTATATTTCTGCTGTATTATAACAGATCAATTAGTACTTATTTATTTGCTACATTCTAAATATCTCAGTTACCAGTTGGTTCCCATCCAGCTATCAACTAAATTTAGCCAAAAAGGAATTTGGATTGGTAGAGTATACTATAAGACTGTCTTATTATTAGTGATATCACCTTTTTAGAGCAATGGTCAATAATAAATGAATTATTTTACTATCTATATCTATGAGCTCTTGTTAATCCAACAATTAGCTTAATTAGTTCAGTTAGCTTAATTTGAACAAATTGCTTTTAGTTGAACTATTATTGTATGTTCAATAATTAATTTGCATATTAAGGACCTAATAGAAAACAGGACCATAAAACTTATAGGGCTAGATATTCAAAGGGGTTGCATGGTGCAACTGGGTTACCTCAGCTGGCCCACAAATGCACCCAGGGCAATGTTCAAAGAGGACTTGTGCAGCACAATTCCCAATGTGCGGGGGTGCAAAGATAATGTATGTGCCACATCTCCAGGGGGTTTGCACATGCATATGTGGCACATCCTGATATTAAGCCCAGGATGTGCAGTGCATAGACTAGCACAACCCTGAGATGCACTGCATACCTGGGCACAAGGTTGAGCCCACAAAAGTAGGCTCAAATGATAGCCACCCACAGGCAAGCTGCCAAACTGCAAATAACAGCACAGCAGTCACCAGCTGTGGGTGGCTCAACCCCAAACACTGTACACAATCACCCATGATGTCCCTGGTGGTCCAGTGGAACCCTGCTCCTAACCCTCTGATCACCCACAATACATCATCTGACTGTCCCTGGCAGTCTAGTTTTACCCCCCTTCCTGATCAGAACCCCGATCACCTGATAGAATAGAACAGTATATCCCAGGTAGTCTAGTGGTAATCCCCACCCCTCCTGTAACCCTGATCACCCTTAAACATGTCAGAAATAACTCTATGGTGGTCCAATGGCACCCCTACCCACACAGGACCCCCTGCCCACCAAGCTCACTCCCATTATCGGCAGGCAGCTGTAAACCCACCTGCATACCTCTGCAGCTGCCCATCAAATGACAGCATACAGCACAGTTGCAAGCCCATTGGTCCACACTGTGGACCAATGGGCTTGCAGTGCACATTGTAATAGTCATTCACAAATATGTATATAAAAAGTGCTTAGCGCTACTCCGTTGGCTCAGGCAGAGTTACAAGACAGAGAGGTGCATATTGTCTAAAATTCTAGCAGTATTTGGCAATTTAAATCACAGCAATGTAGATTCCAGGCATTGATACAAAACAGATAAAATGCTGAAATCTATGCAGTATACACAGCAGCAAAATCAAACCAATAGTATAAAAAGTGCAAGGGAAGCAGCTTAGGGAGATGAAACCAGTTGGTAATTGGAAGGCAGGAGAAGGCCAAGTGTCCAGTCAAGTCAAAGGAACTGGATATAGCACCAATCAGCCAGTGGAGACAGAAAGTGTCAGGATTCTAGCTGGACAGCAGCTCCAAGGGCTATGTTGTGTCCCTGTGTCCTTACTTATGGGTCTCTGACTGTCTGGCAGTCAAGTGAGTTACTGTGAAAATCCCGCCAGAGAAGGTGCAGCTCCCATGGGGAGAAGGAGGAGTGCACTGTTTAGGGAAGAGTAGCCCACTTGATCTGGACAAACATATATTGACTTGTGCAATGTTTATCCATTAAAAGTTAATTTTAAAGCCTAAAAATACTGATGTTTTAAACTGTTTAAATGTATTTGAACTTACTTTATACAGTCTCAATATTGTCTCTGTCCACTCAAGATCACCCTGGATCACACAAGGCAATGGCGTTGTAGAATAAAATATCTGGCTACTCCTCACAAATTCATGATGTTATCTGGGAGTTGTTCTCAAAGGACAAATCATGGTGTTTTTCTTGAATTTGTCTCACGCTGACTCTAGCAGTCATTTAGCTACATTGACTGCACTAGCCAATTTAAATCTGTAGAGAATGACATGTGTGTATATTCTATCACCCTGGTATGGCCAAGGACCTTCAGATGATTCTAAATCTCATGCGCATGCAACACATGTCTGAAACTAAATTATCAATTGAGTGCTAATTTATTATCAGGGAGACCAATATCACTGAATCAAGGGAAATTAGGTTCAATAAATTACTGACTTATAGGGATGCCAGATAATTTAATTCATGATTCAGCTGTTGTGACTTTAATCACAGAATGCATTCAAATGCATCTAAAACACCTTATTGTCTATTTCAACTCTGACTGATCTAACAGAGCTAATTCAAACCAAATTAATGTTAAATAAAATATGTGCAAGGGCATAAGCCTCACACAGTTCAACACTCAGCATTTTACTAATGAATTATAATAGACAGGCATTGAATTCCAGTATATATTCAGTCTATTTTTTAAGGATTTTATGAGCTCTTTTAATATTAAACCAGCTCTGTTTTATTATTCTCAGTAACTTCCTCCTACGCATGTACACTCTACAAACACTTTCATTCTTATTCTTGATCTAATTCAGTTCAATTCAATCTATGGTTTTGCACAATATTTAACATTTAACAATTAGTGTATGGAGTACACAGAATGCAATGCAAAATGAGAAATTAGAGGGTAGTAATTGGTAATGAGAAGTTTTATGTAAAATATAAAATAACTTTGATTTGCTATAAGCTGCTAAAATGGTTAAAAGTGGATAAAGAATTAGCTAAAAAAACAGGCACAACAAATATAAAAATATGAACTATATGAACTTCCTATATCTCCTTATTTGGGTAGCAATCCACCACTACTCAAAACTAAAATAAGTATAGAGTACAAATTGCGAATTTAGATTCAGATTCAGGTTTAATATTATGTCACAACAGGAGGGCTGCCAGCTGTTTCTGCATTTATCCACCAACAGGCAAAAATAAATCAGAATCAAAATGTAAGTTTGGTATCAAGCTTAGGTTTTCTCATAAAGTCTGCAAGGGAGATACAGATAGGAGAGCTGGAAGACAAAAAAACTTTAACTTCTAATGGTGAAGCCCTCACATGGCCAGCTGTCCATACAGCTCCCTGTGCTTTACCCAGGGAGGGGGGGACAGGCCACCCCACCATACATACTCCAAGCACCTCTGGGAAAAGAACAGCAGTGTGAGTGTAAACACTGGTAATTCAGTTTCACAAGCTGACCTGGTAAGGGCCATACACTCTAGACACAGGCAACGGCGGCATACCTGTTATAGTCTAGGATAAGAAGTTGTGTGGCTCCTGCATCCTCGATGTCTCCACAGCTGACTAGCGTACTGCTGCTCATCCTGCTCAACCTCTCACTCCCAACTGCAGTCTCTCACAGTCTCTCACTAGCTTCTCCTCCCAAGCCCAACAAATATATTACTAAAGTATGCTCTCCATGTTTCTGGGGATAGTACAGCTTCTACATTATGTCTAATTCTATTTGAACCATAAGTTATTAGATTACACAATGCTGGTCTATCTTTATTTTCTATAGATGTTTGTAATGAAACCCATAATTCAGTGTTAAATGCAGTTCTTTTCATTTTTGGTAAGTCTCTATATTCTTTTTTTAGGTGTTTCAGAGCTGTGCAATCTTTTACTTGATTATATTTTACTGTTCATTTGCCCATTCTTTTATTATTTTTCTTTTTTTACTGCATTTATTGTCAAACCATCTAGCTTTGTATTGATTGATGCTTTTCTTTTTCCTTTTTGTGTATTATCTGTCTCATAAATTACCTGCTGTTCCAATTCTATGTATTGTTCCTGTGCAACTCTTGTCATTTCCTTCTTTACTTTATTTGTAGCAAATTCAGCAAGACATTTTTGTTTTGTTTTCTTTTATTTCTTGTGTATTTATTATTGTTAGAAGCTTCTGAATGTTTAATGGGGTTCATTTAATTCTTTTTGAATTGTGTACCATCATATTATTATTATCTGCCAATTTCTTTAGTTCAGTGTTCATTTTTCTTAATCCCCTCCTTCCCTGTATTTCTATTGCTTTTGGTCTATGATCACTATCCCATATGGTTAATATTTCCAACGTAACCACTTTCTGGAATGAGTACACATCTATCACCCAGTAGTCCAAGACACTTCCTCCTATTTGATACTCATGGGTCAGTTTACCATTCCTATCACCACTACATCTCCCATTTAGGATTCTCATGTTCAACATATTAAGTAATTCCAATAATATTTCACCTTGTTTGTTTTTTTATTAATTGCATTTCTAACAGGTATTTTCATAATATTATCCAAATTCCATTTTGCACTATTTTCTTCCATGGGTGCCCCAGTACGGGCGTTAAATTTCCACCTAATAAAATCACCTATCCAGGATATTGCAATTGTGTCCATAACACCACTTGTTTTAATGCTTCTAAGGAAGTTGCAATAGAGATATTAGGAGATATTTATACATTAATCAAGATACAAATAACCTCATTTTTTCCTAATAGCTCTGCATCCAAGATATAGTTCTGCTTGTCTTTTACTATACAGTTACTACTGAGATTATGCTTATTTTTATGTTTGCTTGCACGCATGTGCAAGAAACATTATGCAGCAGCTTAGGAGAGAAGAGGGTTGTGGAGGTGCAGCAGTGTGGTGACCAGTGCTAGCACTGCATTTGTGGACTTGGCGGTGTGCACCCAATGCAGGCCCAGTGTCCTGATGACACTGGTTCTGTAGAAGTGCCACCAGCTTGAAACAATTTGGCCACTGCAATGAGGGGCTGCCTTGTCATTGCAGCATCAGCAGTTCTGCTGTGATGAGGGAGCAACCCATCATATCAGGGCAGTACCTTGCCTGGTGTAACATTACCAGGAACATGGTGGCTCTATGCAGCCACCTCAGAGCCCCATGAAAGCTGATGTGGGGTGCCCAATACCCCTGTCGGCATGCCCCTGACCCACTTCATTTGCTGGAAGCCCACTCCCCATTACCATAATGTCCCCACCCCCAATTTCTGTTGTGTGCCGAGGGGGTGCCCAATCCCCCCCAGCATCATGCGCCCCCAAATAGTCTTTCTCTGCCAATGGGGGGCCCAATCCCCGTTGGCTTCAGTCCTCCTTCCAAGTTCAATTTGCTGACTGGGGAGCCCACTCCCCATCGGCATAACGTCCTCACCCCTCGATTTCTGTTTTGTGCCAAGGGGGTGCCCAATCCCTCGCAGCATCATGTGCCCCCACCCATTTCTGTGCCAACTGGGGGCCCAATCCCCATCAGCTTTGGTCCCCCTCCCCACAAATGCAGGTGGCACACTGGGAGCCCAGCCCAGTGTACCAAGCACACCTGTGAAAGAAGAAAATTGACCCGTGTTGTCTTTTGTTTTTTTTACCTGTAAAATGAGAAAAAGGTACCTCGACGTGTCCAGTGCCCCTCTCCAACCCATGCACACCCTCTGCATACCCTACCTCCTCACACCCTCCTCCAACCATACTTACCTTCAGAGTTGATAATTGTCGGTGGACCAGGAACACATCTGCACTGTTCAAAGCCGACCATGTACTGAAGAAATGCCGGTAAGCTATATAATGGCATGAATAGGGTTTTTTCAACTTTGATGCATATCTTAGGCATTTTTGGGAATTTTTTCACCACATTTTCAACATGGGGTTATTGGGACCCCTCCTCATGAATTCAGGCACTGTCATTTTGTTATTCAGTCCCGTAAGGTGATTTCGCAGTTACTGCATGTAACCACCTTTCAGGACTGATTTATGAAATGACAGTGTCACAGTTCAAGAGGTAGGCCTCCAAAAACTCTATGTTGAAAATTTGTTGAAAGAATTCCCAAAAATGACTGTTTTATGAGTGTGCATTGTGCTGTTCCTACGCACGCTCATAAGTTCACAAATTTTTAATATTTTCACTCCAGATTTTCAACATTGCCATTTTACCACACCTCCTTATGAGCAGAACAGCTGCATTTTCAACATCTCACTCAAAATGTGTTTCCATGCATGAAGCACACAATGGCGCATTCAGTCTGCAAAATCAATGTTTGGGACAGATTAAGAAAATCACAGTGACACTGTTCATGAGCAGAGGTCTTAAAATGGCTATGTTGAAAATTTGGTGACAAAAGTCCATAAAATGACTGTGTTACGAGCGTGCATTGTGCAGTTTCCACCCACCCTCGGAAGTTCACAAATTTGTAATATTTTCAGTCCAGATTGTCAACACTGCCATTTGTCAACACCTCCTTATGAACAGTACAGCTGTCACTTTTCACACCCAGGCTGAAATGTGTTTTTGCACTTCGGGCACAGAAATGCGTGGTCGCTGTGGGAAATCAGTGTTCAGGACAGATTAAGAAAATCACAGTGACACTGTTCATGAGCGGAGGTCCCAAAATGCCTGTGTTGACAATCTGCTGTAAAAAAATCCCCAAACTAATTACATTACAGGTGTGTGTTGTGCAGTTTCTATGCACGCTCATGACTTCACCAGTTTTTTTCACATTTTCACTCCAGATTTTCAACATTGCCATGTTTTACACCTCCCCATGAACAGTACAGCTGTCATTTTTCACATCCTGTTTGAAATTATTTTTCTCATCGGTGGTGCCAAATGGCATAGTCGCTGTGCAAATTCAGCTTTCCGCTAATGAACTCATATTGCCACTGTTCATGAGGTGGGGGTCACAAAAAAAACATGTTTAAAATTTGGAGTGAAAATACCAACAAACAACTGGGACATTAGGGTTTCTGACCATAACACCCACCCTGTAGAGACTGACAGGCATGATGGGTGTGACTTGGGATTGTCTCCTGTAATACTCCTGCCATTCCACCCCCACCCACACCCTGGTGTGCCTTGGGCTATTTGGCCTCAAAGTTCACCCCATTTTCCTATACTGCACCCATCTTACCATATTTCTTATGAAATGGGGTGAGCATCAGGCCCAAAGACTCCAAGGCACACTGTGACACTTGTTGGTGTCTGCAGGGTAGTTTGTGGAGAAATGGCATGGCCGTTATGCCTGATGACCCAAAGGCACACTCCAGTGCCTGTCAGTCTCTGCAGGGTGGTGGTGGGGTTAGCTTCAGTTAATATTTAACTGCCATTCCTATTATGCATCTCTCTAACTCCTACACTACCAATGCCAATGCCAGCAAGCAAACATTCGGCATTGCCAAATTCTTGTTGTAGTTTCCCTCTTATTGTGGCACGTTGTTACTGGTATAGTATTCCTTCCTCAGGTAACAGTGTGTGTTCTCTTTCATTTGGCACCATATAGTTTGTAATTCTTTGCTGAAATTTTTTGGTAGTTTGTCCTGTTTTCTGCCTGTTTCTTTATGTCTTTCAGTGCCTTTATCATAGGCTCCTGTTGTAATTTTTTTTATTTGTATACAGTATCTTCCAGAGTCATTGTTTCTGCTATTACCTCCAAATCTTTAAACTGTTTTTTTACCACTAACAGCTTGAGCCTTGTATTAGCTGTGTTTGTCACTAAGCAGACCCAACCTTTTTCCTTACCTGTTTAAACATCTATACACTGAATTAATATCTGACCAGGCAAATCCCTTTCCCAGAATGCCTTTACATGTATTATACAGTATATGGCTATTTTCAATGTCATGCCATTTCTTGCCTGTGTAATACATTTTAAATAAATGGTTATTATCTTCCCTTTTTCTATTAATCATTCTTTATTTTCATTATCTGATTGTGCTCCCTTTTCATTTTGCCCTTTATTTTCTAAACTTTGAGTTAAGGATGGGGTGTCTGGATCAGTCTCCACCATTTGAAATTATTTTATTTTGGTATTATTTTTCTTTGTCTCCACTGTTTGCTTTTTCTTTTTTAATATGTCTAAATATTAATTGCAGGCTTCCAATCTGATGACCTGGGACCCAGTTCCAAGACAAATGTTGCAACTCGCAGGTGTCCGCAAGTTGTGACATTCACCGCTACACCAAGGACCCTGCGTCGTATTCCAGAACAGGCAGGGTCCCCGGCACCTATGCCATGTGACTTGTGGTGGATCCAGGGTTGTGCCACAGGCTGGCTGCACCTGACCTGGGTATAGCAAGCCGCTGGCCACAGGGTTCAAGCAGCACATGGCATGGCCCCCCCAAAGTCCTCCACCCCAACACCATGGCACTCCCCCATAGGGCTGAGGAGGGGATGGGGGCCACATGATCACCGTGGGGAGTCTGGCATGTGGGCGATGGGTAATGCTTCATGGGGCACTGCCACAGGGTTGAGGTGAGGAGGTGCCATCTGCCCACAGAGGGCTGCTCTGCCACTAGGGGTGGGGTGGGAACCCATGGAGGACTGTGCGGGGGTCAGCAGTAGCGGCTTCAGGCATAGTAGTGCAACCCCGGTGGACATAGGGTATGGTTAGACCAGCTAATAACTGGTCTAACTGCACCTACACCATTGTCTGCCAAGGTCCCACTTGGAATTGTGATTTGTGATTCTGCCGGCCACCCTCCTGGAATACCGACATAACCAATGCCGGAAAACCCCTTGCAGCATGTCACAGGGGGTTGCCAGCATAGCCAGTGGCATAGCCCAACTTTGGTGCAGGTGGTCTGCACCATGTCGCAGGTCACCTTTTGGAATTGCACCCATGTAACGCATGTCACAAAGTGCAATTTGTGCCATAAGGTTTGGCGCAAGTCACCTTCTGACATGCGTAACTCATTTTGGAATCAGGCCTCTAGTGTCCATTATCAGTATCCTGGATAGTCACACAGTGTTTCAAAATATCAACAATAATTACAAACAATTCCCCAAAGTCTAAGATCTTATATACAAGGTGGCTTCTTGTGATTTTATTGAGCAAAAATCAATGCAGATTAGTTCTGACTTGGAGGTATACAAATAAACTTTCATTGACTTACAAAGCCTGTACCATAAGCCATAAATATAGCAGGAATCCTAGATTTCAACAGCGTTTTTTCCATAGGTTCTACAGTTCTACAGTTCCTGACTAAAATAGCTAAAAATGTCCAAAGATGTTATATGCTGCAATTTGTGCTGAAGGTAACTTTCTTACTGCACATAATGATTTTAAACAAAGGCACTGGAACCGTGGATGAAGGGGGCTGAATTCCACTCCAGGTTTTTTGAGCCGAATGAGATTGCCCTTTACATGTATTTTACAGTTTAGATGATAAGGTCTGTTGTGCATCGCAATTCTGACACCTTGACCATTTGAATCTGCCACGGTGCTTATCCACTCCCCCCAAGCAAATGATTAAAGAAATCAAAGACAGCTTGTAACAAGCTGACCATCTCAGTGTCAGTGTCAAGTGCTTTCCCCCAGCCCCAGCAGAGTTGTAAAGCTGAGTAGTTATCAGATGAATGACTGCAAAGCTGGTTGATAATGGCTCTACTTTACAACTCTGGTGGAACTTTCAGCTCCCATCTCCTGTTAATTAAAGGAGCCTTGCCCATCCATCGGCCCTGCCCTTAACACCTCTTTGTTCTGGGGATTCTCAGGACTTGACACCCAGCTTGTTCTCCTGCCTATGCTGGCACCTCCAGGTCTGCTCTCTTGTGCAGCAAGCAACAACTGGTGAAATAAATTATTTTAGTTTGTGAATGTTCTGTGCAAAGTTTTGACTCAGAGAAGCCTTAGCCAGGCAGGCTAGTAAGGGGGGGGTATAAAGGTAACTCCTCATCACCACACCCATCCCTTTCCTCCTGCTCCTGACTGATTGACTCCTGCCTTGCTAGCTAAGTTAACCTACCTGACTTTTTTGGGGTTGAATGTTCAGTAAGGTTGTTTGTGGAGGACCAGTGGTTGCTTGCTGCCCTGCTGGGAGTGCACTGAGCTGCTGATGCTGACTACTCTAGTCTACCTGATTGCAATTTTTCAAAGTAATTTTTTTTTATATTTAATTTTTTTTGTTAAACTCAGGACTCCAGTGAAACAATTTCCTGACCCCCAGGCTGGACGGACACCTGTGTGTCATCAGTATCTGAGGAGTGCTGAGAGAGTCAAGTGTGATAAGTTCTGGTTCCGATGGGCTGACAGTACCTGAAGTGCAGCTGTAGCCACCTGCCCACCAGCCAGGCTCTATCTTGCTTGTGACTTGCTTGCCCAGTGAGTCGGTTGGAAGTTCAGTCCACTCACTGCAGAGTCCAGACTAGTCCATCTGTGTCTGTGACAGCCTCTAGGAGCCTCAGGGCCTGGGACTATTATGTAGTTCAGAGTAGTCCATAGCATGTTGCTCTGCTAAATTGCTGCTCTTCAAAAATTACTGGGTTGGACCCACCCCAGAAAGTTTATGGTAACGGGATGGTCAGGACTTGGAATGGGACGTCAGAGGAAGAACCAGTCCAATGATGAAGAAAAGAACATTTCAATTATTCAGGCTGGTGAACTTAAGGAATCCACTCTGCTGCTGCCTGTACCTGCTCGGCTGCTCCTCTGCTGCTATTATCACAACACAACAACCAACAGGTATATTTATTAATTTTATTATATTATTAATCTTTCTGGTAATACATCGGGTAATAAGGAGGTCCACACCACGAGGGACATGAGTGTCTGTTTTTTTAAGAAGTGGGTGACCACTTTGCAGCATTGCTTTGGCCATTGAGGTGGGTGGTTTAGGTTAAGTGACTTGCTCAGAGTCAGAGGCATAATCCCTGAGGGGCAGAGCTGGACATTCCCCAACTAATGTCTAGTCTACTTTATTTATTTTCTGCTTTTCAGAGGTACCTTAACAAGCTAAGGATGGGATCAACAGTATACTGCATTTGATCTCATTGTTAAAGGTTAAATACTGAACAACTCTTTAGTTCAGCAGCCGCTTATCTATTATTACTCACGTAGGGAGCTTTTTTTTCCTTTCACAGTACTGTAAGTAGCTTTGTATGAAATAATTGAATACATATGTAATGTTTCTGCAAACATCAATAATAGGCTTAATGGAATAAAAACTGTTTTAGGCTAGAAAGGGTTTATTTGACAGTGCACTTATGTCCCACTGCATGCCACCATGGGAAGAAAAATGAGATGCTCCTGCACAGTACAAATGAGTATGAGAAATGTATTTCTTCTGGTTCTGGTAAATCCTCTGAAAATCATCCTATTAACAAACAAGATCAGTGAGTTAAAAGGGAAGTACACTTTGTGTCATTCAACTTGTGAAAGCCCTTGAAAAGACATTTCAAATGAGGTATAGAGCTTCCTTGTAGGAGTCAGGAGTCCTGAGATATGAATATCTAAGTCATCTATAAATCACAATACTGCAGCAGCCATTTCATGGAATCTTGAGACAGAAAGTGATGTCACTGAGGGGCAATCTGTAATTAACAACATGCAACGTGCCCCTCAGTGATATCACTTTCTGTTTTAGATTACATGAAATGGCTGCTGTTTCTTTTCATTTACAGTATATTTACATATTCATATCTCAGGATTCTTGGCATCTACAGGTAAGCCCAGTACTTCGTTTAAAAGATCTTATCATGAGCTTTCACAGTTTGAGTGACCCTGCAATGTTTACTTCCCCTTTAAGGTGACATTCTTGGTCAAGTACTTATCTGTCCCGCAGTATTTAACCAGTACTGTATCACCACAAAAATGAGAAAAAAATGTGTTTTCACACTTCTGGCATAGAATAGCATGGTCACAGTGGGAAATCAGTGTTTGGGACAGATTAAGAACAAGCAAGTGAGAGAGGGTGAGTGACTGAGCTCAACGGAGCTCTGTTGGGACTACTGCAGAAATCTTTGTGGGCAGAAAAAGGTGCCAATGCAGGCAGGAACCCAGTACAAAAGGGCAGCCTGCAGCGCCGGGAGAAACAGAATGAGCGAGTGAGACAGGGGGAGCGAGCGAGCTCAATGGAGCTCTGTCAGGACTTTAGAGTTGCCCTCCCATCCACCCAAGGGTCCTGTGTTGTCCTATATTACAGCAGAGTCTCTGGAGAGGAGAAAAAGCAATGATTGGATACTTTTAGCATTGCTGTAATAATAAAGATTTAGTTGTTCTGTTTATTTCTCTGACTGAACTAAGTACTGAGCTATAGTGTCAGGATTGCTGTAATAATGCATATTTATTTGTTCTGTGTATTTCTCTAACTGAGCTGAGTAATACTTGGAGTGCAGTACGATTTCTAACTGGGCTAAGTGAAACTATGAGGGCTGAGAACAAAAAGTATGGTAGCTGAGGGGTGAAAAATGGACAAGGAGGCTTTAGGATTGCTGCAGTAATACAGTATCTAATAAATGAGATTTGAGACTGAATTAACCCGGTCAGCAAGGGAGCAGTAGGGGGACAAGTGTGGGGGGAACAGGAATTTGAGTAAATAGGGCCCTGACAGTTGTAGTAGGGTACAGAAACCCGGAGTAAGAGCCTGTAACATAAGATGGGGGCCAAAATGGGGCAGGTGCTGCATGTCAATAGGGCGGGCATCTTTGGAAGGGTGGTGGGGTGTACAGGGTGTGGGTCTGCCATGATCCTGGACTGGGCTTGGAGAATGGGGGGTGTATGGTCTGTAGACAACTGACTAGTTTGAGGGAGGAACTGTGGAGGTTAGGGAGGAGTCCAAGTGGCAGGGCAGATGAGTATGGTAGGCATCTTGGCTGGGGGGGATGGCAGGGGGACTGGAGAAGAACAGTAGGGACTGAAACTGACCCCAGTATCAGAGGCACTAGCAGAAAGAGAGGATAAGGAAGGGAGTGCCTGAGGCTTGGGGGGCCTCCTGATGGGGAGGAAGAGACTACGAGGAGTACAATGGGAGAGCAGATGGCTGCAGGTAGGGAGGACCTGGGTGGAACCGGGGGGCAGGGAGGGAACAAGTAGGAGGGGAACTGATAAGGGAAGAGATGTGGGAGGGTTGACTAGGAATAATTTGAGCCTCTGCTCTGGGAGAGAGAGGGAGCAGGAACATACTAAAGTGGGGAGGACAAGTGGGGCAAGAGAGGATGACAACAGATGGGGAAGTGATGAGCGAAGACAAAAAGGTAGAAGGGGTGCTAGTAAGGAAGGAGGGGGTGACTGAAGGAGAGAAGGCTACAGGAAGGGGGAAGGATGGGAGGGGCATCACTACTGGGGTCGAAGGGAATGGGGGCTCTAAATCAAAAACAATGGGGATAGGAGAGGGGTCAGTAATCAGCAGAGGAGCAGGGGAGGTCGACATCGGAAGCCCAGTAAGTAGTAGTCAGGCTGGGAAGGGGTTCAATGGGGATGGGAGGAATTAGGCAGAGAAAAGGGGTGAGGCAGAAGTAGGGGGTGCAGATACAGAAGTCTCAGAGGGTGCAGCTGGCGGGGTGAGGGGCAAGGAAGAACAAATACTGGGGTGGTGGAAGGGTCATTAGAAGGGAAAGGGGTAAGGGATGGGGGTACTCATCCTGGGGGATTCTATACTGAAAGGGATGAGATAGGGTGGAAGGGGGGAAGGCACAGCCGTATTTGGGTTGAAGCTATCCAGGGATTGACTGCAGGAGGGGCAGGGCAGGCACTGCTCAAATGTGCAGTGAAAGGGAGGAAGAACCCTCATTTACTGTTGCATGTGGGTTCAAATGATTTGTTTGGGAGACTGTGGAAGTAGTGAGGGGGAGGTTCTAGGAGTTGGGCAGGCAGTGTGAGGGGGTTGGGGAATCGGTGGTATTCTCAGAGGTACTCCCATTACCATGTGCAAGCGTTGGGAGGAAGGGTAAGATCTAGGAGTTCAATAAGTGGCTGAGGGATTGGCGCCACACCAAAAATGGTGGGTTAGTGACTAGCTGGCATAGGGTCTGGGGGAATAGTGACTTGTACGTGGGGGACAGGCTACACTTGAGCAGGGAGGGGAGTATTAAAGGTGGAATTAGAGGGGTATATCTCTACTAAGGTGGATTTAAGCTAGTGGGGGGGTGGCCAAAAGACTGAGGTTGGTATAAAGGTCCGGACAGGGGATCCTAATGAGCTCACCCCCCCCTAGATATAGGTAAAGGCCGAGGTGTAGTAACCCTGGGAGGGGGCGGGCAGAGTGGTCTGAGTGTACTACAGAAGGCACCACAACCCAGTAAGAATAATGAGGAGAAAGAGTGCGGACTACCTGGAGGAGGGACACAGACCAAGGAGAAGAGTGAGGAGAAGGAGGGGTATGGATGGAAGGTGGTCTCTCTCAATGCAAGAAGCCTGAGGAACAAAATTGCAGAACTTCAGGCACTTCATTCAGAGGGGAAGGTGGACACTGCTACAGTGACAGAGACTTGGGTCACAGAGTACCATGATTGGGACTTGGCAATCCTGGGATACAGGATATACAGCAGGGACCGGGGCTTGGAAGGGTGGGGGTTGCACTCTTTGTGAGGGAATGGATCAAATACATAAGGGACGAGGGAGAAGAGGAGAAGAGAGGACAGATGTGCTTTGGGTGCAGCTCCTGGACTCCAAGGGCAGAAAGCTGAGGCTGGGAGTGCTGTACAGACCACCATCCCAATCCAGGGAACTGGATGAGGAGTTGGCAGAGCAGATAATGAGGGTGTGTGGAAGGGGAAGTGTGGTGATAGTGGGAGATTTTAACCTACCGGGGTTGATTGGAGCACCCTGATCACTAGCAGTACCAGGGAGCGGATGCTCCTTGATGCATTCCAGGATGGCCTTCTGACACAATTGGTAAGTGTGTCTACAAGGCTTGGTAGCACTCTGGACCTACTGTAGTACTGGCAAATGGGGAGGTGTGAGGGAGGTAAGGGTGGAGGACCCACTAGCTCATAGCGACCACAAAACAGTGTGGCTCATTTTTGAACTTGGCAGGAAGACAGGAGGCATGGGCACTAAGATGGTGGACTTTAGTAGGTTGGACTTTGGGAGGATGGGAGCAATACTGTGAGGAAGACTCCAGGATATAAGGCTGGGGATGGATGCAGAACAAAAGTGGGGAGTCATAAAGACTGGGCTAACAGAGGCCACCTTAGCCTGCACGAGGGTCAGGAGTAAGAAGAGCAAAGCCAAGAAACCATGCTGGCTGAACAAGGAAGTACTGCAAGGGGTGAGGGCATAGAGGGCTGCATACCAGTAGTACAGGAGAACAGGGAAAGGAGAGGATAAGGAGGTTTATGGGAGTTGGTTAAGGGAGGTGGCCAGGAGGGTGGAAAAAGCTAAGGCCTCCAGAGAATTAAGGGGTTTTACCATGCCGCAGTGACAGTATGCATGGAGACATCCCCAATAGCGACAGCCGCAGTGCCAACTGTCGGCACTGAGGTGCCGGGGATGCCTCCATGTATCCATCGGGGGGCTGCACCTCCAGAGCCCCCCACAACCCCTGGTCTCTAGGATTCTAACTCCAAGTCGGAGTTGGACTGGGGGGCCGGGCAAACACTGAGCAAGGCACTCCCAATCACCACAGAGACCACCACAGCGACCGGCGGGTTTTGCAGATTCCTGTCATTGTGGTGGTCTTTGTGATGTCGGAGTTGATGTAGCAATGGTACACCAAATTAAGGTTAGCACAGGGCATAAAGGGAGGGGAAAAGGACTTTTTTAGATATGTTTGGGAAAAGAGGAAGTGCAAGGAATATATTGTGAGGATAAAGCTGTTAGTGGATTGAGTGGAAAGGGGGAGAAGCAAGTGAAAATTCTAAATGAGCACTTCTGCTCCATTTTCACCAAGGAGAGGGATGGTCCAGTATAAGCATGGGCTGGGGTGGTGGGGAAATGGGGGGTGGTGACAGACAAAGTGATCACAGGGAGTAGGGTGCTAGAGGGGATGAAGGCTGTAAGGGTGGACAAGGCACCAGGTCCTGATGGCATCCACCCCAGGATGCTGAGGGAGATGGCAGAGCTGTTGGCTGAGCAGCTAGCTGATCTGTTCAATACTTCCCTGGAAATGGGGTGTGTGCACAGGACTGAAGGGTGGCCCACGTGGTGCCCATACACAAGAGTGGGCCTAGGGAGGAGCCAGGAAATTGTTGGATGGTCAGTCTCACATCCATAGTGGGTAAGCTTATGGAGGTGATACTGAAGCAGTGGCTGGTGGCATTCCTAAAGAGTAATGGCCTCCAAGATGGCTGGCAACATGGGTTCATCTCAGGGAGGTCTTGTCAAACCAACCTAATTGAGTATTATGATTGGGTGACAAGGGAGTTGGACAGGGGCCCTACTTGGACTTCAGTAAGGCCTTTGATACAGCGCCTCATGGGAGATGGGGAGGAAGCTGACGGCAGTGGGAGTGGGAAAAAAGCTGACTAAATGGATAGAAAACTGGTTACAGGGGAGGGTGCAGAGGGTGGTGGTGGGTTGGGAGCTCTCTGCACCCAGAGCAGTGACAAGTGGGGTGCCATAAGGGTCAGTGCAGGGCCCATTGCTATTTGGGCTCTTTATCTCTGATACAGCACATGGAGTGGGGAGCAGGGTTAGTCTGTTTGCAGATGATACCAAATTGGGGGCAGTGGTGGACAAGGAGGAAGGATGGGAAAAACAGCAGGGGGACCTAACCAAACTAGAGACATGGTCGGTGGAGTGGCAGCTAGGATTCAGAGCAAAGAAGTGTAAGGTGATGCACTTCAGGGCTAAGAACCAGAAGATGGACTATTTGTTGGGGTGGTGAGGATGGGGATCACAGTGGAGGAGAAGGACCTAGGGGTGTTGGTAACTGGGAGCATAGACAACTCAGCCCAGTACAGGAGAGCAGCAGCGAAGACAAACAGAATGCTGGGGTGCATCACAAGGGGGTTCTCATTAAGACATAGAGATGTGATCCTATCGGTCTACAGATCATTGGTCAGACCGCACCTGGAGTACTGTGTGCAATACTGGAGTCCATACCTGAGGAGAGATATAAAGTTACTGGAGAGGGTACAAAGGAGGACACCAAAAATGTTAAAGGGGATGGAAGGAAAGGAATTTGAAGTTAGACTGAAGGAGCTGAACATGTACACACTGGAGGAGAGGAGGCATAGTTGGGATATTATTGAAGAGTTGAAATACCTGAGGGGGGTAAATAAACCTAGCACCGAAGGGGTGTTTAAACTGAGGAGTGGAAGAGAGATGAGGGGGCATGGACTAAGGTTGGAAGAGGGACTTTTCTAGACGGAAATGAGGAGGCACTACTTCACTGAGAGGGTAGTGTCTAGTTGGAATGCGCTGCCAGAGGGGGTGGTAACATGTAGGACAGTCAATAACTTTAAGAAGGAGTGGGATAAAGCAAGAGGAAGAGTCAGGGGGGCAGGGGCTGGGACAAATGGGGGAGGAACTGAGGGGGACGAGGCTGGGGCAGCTACAATCTAGGATGCTAGCTGCACACTCAGGCAGACTTAGATAGACCGATTGGTCTGTTCTGCTGGCAGATTCATATGTTCATATGTAAACTCACAGTGACTCTGTTCATGAACAGAGGTCCTAAAATGTCTATATTGAAAATCTGGCAACAAACGTCAATAAAATAACTGTATTACAAGTGCGCATTGTGCAGTTTCAACACACCCTCATAACTTTGGAAATTTGTAGTGCTTTCACTCCAGATTTTCAACATTGGCATTTTTTTCAGACCTCCTTATAAACAGTACAGCTGTCATTTTTCACATCCTGCCTGAAATATGAGTTTACACATCTGATGCAGAATAGCACGGTTGCTGTGGGAAATCAATGTTCGGGACAGATTAAAAAAATCATAGTGACAGTGTTCATGAGCTGCAGTCACAAAATGCCTACGTTGAACATTTGGTGAAATAATTCCACTAAATGACTGTGTTAAGCGCATGCATTACACAGTTTCCACATATGCTCAGAAGTTCAAGCATTTTTTATATTTTCACTACAGATTTTCAACATTGCCATCTCTTCACACCTCCCTATGAATGGTGCAGCTGTCATTCTTCACATCCTGCCCGATCTGTGTTTTCAAACATCTGGTGCACAATGGCATGGTCACTATGGGAACTCAAAGTTCGGGACACATTGACAAAATCACAGTGCCACTGTTCATGAGAAGAGGTCTCAAATGCTTTCATGAGGTGGGGGGTCACAAAAAGGCCATGTTGAAAATTTGTAGTGCAGATACCGACAAACGCCCGGAGCATTAGGGTTTCTTACCATAATGTCCCACCCTGTACAGACTGACAGGCATCAGGGGTGTGCCTTTGGATTGCTGACTGTAATGCTCATGCCGTTCCACCCCCACCTCCCCACCCTGCAGCCAATGACAGGCATCGAGGTGTGCCTTGGAATCTTCGGACCCAAAGTTCACCCCATTCTCCTATATTGTACCCATTTCAGCATATGTCCTTATGGAGTGGGGTGACTGTAAAGCTGAACATCCCAAGGCACACCTCAACACTTGGTGTCTGCAGGATAGGGTGAGGTGAAATGGCATGAACTTTATGGGTGACAACCCAAACAAATACCCCAGTGCCTGTCCGTCTCTGCAGGTTGGAGGTGGGGTTGGCGTGAAGTTCAATACTTCACTGCCATTCCTACTCTGCATCTAATTCCTGCATTTCCAATGCTAATACCAGCAAGTTAACATTCAGCATTGACAAATGCTTATTTATAAAGGAGCACACTCCTTCTGCTGCTCTACCAAATTTACTATTTTTTGTGCTCCTATGTACCAACGTTGATGCCCTTCAAATACACAATCGTCATATGAACATGCCCATATTTACTGTATCATTATTACTGGGAATGTGGCTTGGAATTTTACACAACCTATATCTCTATATTTTCCAGCTGCACCCGATATATTCCAGCTTAGAATTTTTATGTTACTGGATACAGGATTTTGGATTCTCTTTTCCAGTAAACATGTTTCTATTGATTTATCTAGTATATAGTATTGGTTATTGTTTTGAGCATAAGAGCCATATGTTGTATTCAAGGGTTCATTCTCACTTTTCCCTGTTGTAACTGACTCCTCTTGGGTAACTAACACTGTACTTGAATGGATTCTTGAGCCTTTTTGTAGTTTCCCTCTTATTGTGGTGCGTTGTTACTGGTATAGTATACCTTTCTCAGGTAACAGTGTGTGTTCTCTTTCATTTGGCACCATATAGTTTGTAATTCTTTGCTGAAATTTGTGGTTGTTTGTCCTGTTTTCTGCCTGTTTCTTTATGTCTTTCAGTGCCTCTATCATAGGATCCTGTTGTAATTTTTTTTACTTGTATACAGTATCTTCTAGTCATTGTTTCTGCTATTACCTCCAAATCTTTAAACTGCTTTTTTTTACCTCTAACAGCTTGTACCTCGTATTAGTTGTTTTTGTTACTAAGCAGACCCAACCTTTTTCCCTACCTATTTAAACATCTATACACCGAATTAATATCTAACCAGGCAAATCCCTTTCCCAGAATGCCTTTACATGTATTATATATGGCTATTATCAATGTCATGCCATTTCTTGTCATGTCAGTACATTTGTTGAGAGGCAGTATAGCGCAGTGGTTTAAGGCTCTAAGCTGTAAATCTAGTGACATCCAGCAGACCAAACCTGGGTTTGAATCCCACAGCTTCCACTTGCATTCTGTGTGACCCTAAGCAAGTCACTTAACTTCCCTGTGCTCCTAGGTCACACCTGTAAAAAAGCTTTCAGATTAGTGTGTTACTCCTGGTTAAACAACTAAAAAAAAAATTCTTGCCTGTGTAATACCTTTTAAATAAATGGTCACTATCTTCCCTTTTTCTATTAACCATTCTTTATTTTTGTAATCTTCATTTTCATTTTGCCCTTTATTTTCTAAACTTTGAGCTAAGGATGTGGTGTCTGGATTAATCTCCACCATTTGAAATTATTTTATTGTCCCCTCATCTTCCATGCTAATTATTTTCCTTTTGATTTCAGGTTCCCTTTTCTGGCTGATGTGGGTTTCTTTTCTTTGTGCTTGTGTGTTTTCACACAGTACCTTATTTTTTACTTTACTATGCTTGTTTTTTTTTTTAATTCTGTATAAGTTTAGTTGTTTCTCTTTTTTCCTTATTGCCTATATCATCTGTGATACTCTTTATTGATTTTCCAAATGTTTCTCCCTCTGTTATTTATATATTGATTAGACTCACTTTGTGACATTTGCTTATTTGATTGATTTATATTCATATTTTTGTTTTTCTGTTCTCCTAAAATAAATACTTTGTTTAATAATGAAGTAAGATTAATTGTTAGTTCATTATTCAGTACACTACAATCTATAATTTCCTTAAGTAGTCCCTCTGTACAGCCAGCGTTCCAGTTCAAATAGTTATTTTCATTTTAATTTATATTTCCAGACAATCTCTTTTAATTTATTCTGTCTCTGTCTGTACTAGAATTCCATACACAGTATGTGGTATATCTGGGAGATGGCTAGTGGAAGGGTCCAGGCTAACTTTTTTTTTGTATATGGTGATGGAAAAATTTCAAAATCATTCAAAAATTATCTGCTTGGATACCGATGTGATTTAGTTTCACATTCTTTATCTTTTTCTTTAGTATGGACTTTAAATGTTATTTGTTTGTCCTGTCTTTCTTCATTTATTGGGGTTTTTATTGGCACAATCTCTTGAAAAGTATATGTTTTACTAACTTTTACATTACTTGCTTTCCCTTCAATCTGAATTATATAATTTCCATGTTTTTCCTCAGTGTTAAATTGGGTACCCCCTTTCTCTATTTCTCTTGTTATTTTTATCAGAGGATGTTCTGAGTCATTCCCTTCTGTATTAATTATAAATTATGAAGATCTAATAGCAGAGGAGCTTAAGGGAGGCAGGGTAGAACCTCCTCTTCCATCCAGGGACCACCAGTGCCACTGCCGTTGCCTCAGAGGTTGCCAAGAAAGAGGAGCGGTTGGACCACAGTGGGCTCAGGGACGGTGAGGGTGGTGGAACAGAGGTGCATCCCTCCAGTTGTACCTCTCCACAATTCCTATGCCATTCTGGCAAAGTGTGGTTCCTCTATGGAGGCACCCGCAGTGGAGACCAAGGAGGATGTTGGTACCTCCAAAGGAGACCCACAGGAGGGTGGCAGGGGATCCCAAGGGAAGGAAACAACTCCTGGTGGGGACTCCATTGTTAGGATGGTAGAACTGGGGAGGAAGGGAGAGGGAGGTGCAGTGCCTGCCTGCCATGGCTTGAGGGACAGGGAGCAAATCCTCAGGATTGCGGAGCAGCTGCACAGGGGAGGGAGCTGGATGTCATTGTCCACCTAGACAAATGACCTGGCTAAGAAAGGGATTAGAGAAGTGCAGGAAGAGTTTGTGGAATTGGGAGTGGCCTGAGACAAGTAGCACACACGGTAACCTTCTCGGGATGTGCTGCCCATCTATGGCATAGGAGAGGCTAGGGTGTTCTGCACCATGGGATTCAATCAGTGGTTGAAAAACTGGTGTGGAGCTCAGGGATTTGGCTTCATTGGGGACTGGGGTCCACCTGGAGTGATGCAAGCCTATACTGGCATGATGGGCTGCATCTGTCCAGGAGGAGAACCAGGATCCTAGGTGATAGGTTTAAATGCTTCATTGGCAAGCATTTAAACTAGCCAAGGGGGGAGGCACTGGAAAGGAGCAGGGAAATCATAGCCCCCCCAAAAAAAAATCATGATAGTAAGTGCAGTATACACCAACATAGAGGTGTCGATAGGGAGAAGGGCAGGTGTAAATGGAGAAAGTGACAAAGGCAAGAAGAACAGGGATGGGGCAAAAAGGAGTAAGGCCATCAGGAAATGGAGGGTAATGAGTACCAATGCCCGTAGTCTGGGCAACAAGCTCCCTGAGCTGGTGGCCTTGATGGAAGAGGGATGCATGGATATTGTAGCAGTCACAGAAACATGGTACACAGAGAACCATGACTGGGATGTTAACATACCAGGGTACATAACCTACAGGAGAGACAGGCAGGGGAGAAGAGGGGGAGGAGTAGCTCTCTATGTAAAGGAAAGGATAAAAGCAACTGAACAAAAGAGTAAACAGGGAGGAGAGGAGGCACTGTGGGTCACCTTGGAGACTGGAAAGGGCACCACAATCCGCACAAGGGGTTGTGTACAGACCCCCATGTCAAGGGGAGGGAATGGACAAGGATATGATAGAAGGCATTCTTAGAATGGCAGAGAAAGGGGAGATACTGTTGATGGGAGACCTGAATATGACAGATGTTAACTGGAGCACATTTGCTGCAGCCACATCCAAGAGCAGGGCCATTCTTGATGACCTACAGATGGCAGGCCTCAGACAGCTAGTTTCAGAACCCACTCGTGAGGGAGCAATCTTAGACCTCGTACTCTCAAACGGGGGCAGTGAGAGGATCTCAGATCTAGAAGTAGGTTGCCATCTGGGAACAAGTGACCATCAAACAATGTGGTTCATGTTAAACTCAGCTATAGAGTCAAGCCATACAAAAGTGAGGGTAGCGGACTTCAGGAGGGCTGACTTTGGCAAGATGGGAGGGTGCCTCAGAAAGCACTAGCAAACAGGCTAGAAGGAGGGAGCAACAATGGGGAATCATCAAAACTGCCATCACAGAGGCAACAAGCCTTTGTGTGAAGCAAATAAACAAATCAAAATGAAAGAAAAGCCACTATGGTTCTCAAAAGAGGTGGCTGTGAAAGTCAGGAAGAAAAGATAGCATTCTGAAGTATAAAAACACAGAAGGAGCAGAACAGAGCTGTACCAGTTAAGGCAGAAGGAAGCAGGAGAGAAGTCAGAATAGCAAAGCCCAAACTGAGGAAAGATAGCCAACTCGGTTAAGAAGGGGATAAAACCTTTATAGGTACAGTACATCGGTAGAAAGACAAAGGGAGAGTAGTGAGGCTGAATAGAATGAACTGTGGGTGGCAGAGGGGGACAGTGAAAAAGCAGGGACACTGAATGAATATTTCTGCTCAGTATTCACAAAGAGGAGGGAAGTGCCTAATCCAATTAACAGAAGCACTCTTGATAGGGGGGTCGATCCCAGTCCTTTCACAGAAGAAAGGGTTCTGCAAGAACTCCTAAAACTGAAGGTGGACAAAGCAATGGGACCTGATGGAATTCACCCCAGAATTCTAAAAGAATTAAGGGGGGAACTAGTGAAACATCTGGCTACTCTTTTTAATAAATCATGGGAGGATGGTGCTGTACCTGAGGACTGGAGAAAGGTGGATGTGATTCCCCTTCACAAAAGTGGGACCAAGACAGAGGCAGGAAACTACAGACCTGTCAGTCTGACCTCTGTGGTAGGGAAAGTGATGGAGTCACTTTTGAAGGAAAGAATAGTTGAGTACCTAGAGGCCAGTGGGGCACAGGACCCAAGGCAGCATGGGTTCACAGCGGGAAGGTCATGTCAGACGAATCTAATCGATTTCTTTGACTGGTTGACCAAAGTAGTAGACCAGGGAGGGGCTGTGGACATGGCCTACCTAGACTTTGGCAAGGCATTTGACACAGTCCCACACAAAAGATAAATAGTTAAATTAACCAGCCTGGGAGTGGGTCCCAGTGTGGTAGCCTAGGTAAAACATTGGCTGGACAACAGGACACAGAAGGTAATTGTAAATGGAGTCCACTCTGAAGAAAGAGGGGTTACTAGTGGGGTACCGCAGGGTTCAGTATTGGGTTCAGTCCTTTTTAATGTCTTCATGAGTGACATTGCAGAGGAACTGGAAGGAAAAGTATGCCTCTTTGCAGATGACACAAAGAGCTGCAACAGGGTTGATACACAAGGAGGTGTGGAAAGGATGAGAAGTGACTTGGCAAGGTTGGAGGAATGGTCAGAAGTATGGCAGCTAGGATTCAATGCAAAGAAGTGCAAAATAATGTACCTAGGAAACAAGAACCCAGGGGAAGAATACACAATGGGGGGGAGGTAGTAACAACAACAAAATAGGAAAGGGACCTGGGGGTAATCATATCAGATGACCTTAAGGTTAGCAAGCAATGTGAGAAGGCAGTAGGGAGGGCTGGGTGTATACTGGGATGCATAAGGAGAGGCATCAGCAGCAGAAAACAGGAAGTTGTTATTCCTCTGTACAGACAGTTGGTGAGACCCCATCTGGAGTACTGTGTCCAGTTCTGGAGACCCCATCTCTGCAAGGATAGAGGCAGTCCAGAGGAGAGCAACTAAAATGGTGGAGGGTCTGCAAGAGAAGCCGTATGAGGAGAGACTAAAGGAGCTTAATATGTATACCCTTGAGGAAAGAAGGGGGACATGATATAAACTTTTAAGTACCTCAGTGGAATCAACAAAGTCCAAGAGGGCAGCATCTTTCAGAAAAAGAGACATGCAAGAACACGGGGACACAATTTAAAGATGGGGGGGCAGTTCAGGGGCAATGTGAGGAAGTATTATTTCACAAAGAAGGTAGTGGATGCATGGAACAGCCTTCCTGAGGATGTTGTGGGGTCTAAAACTGTGGGAGAATTCAAGAATGCATGGGACAGACATAAGGCAATTCTTTTGGGGGGGTAGGAAGAAATAGGCTGTTGGTTAACTAGGATCTGTGACCTATCCTGTAGGTAGGAAAATGGGCAGACTAGATGGGCCAAGCAGTCCTTATCTGCCGTCAAAGTCTATGTTTCTATGTAACTTTAAATTTTGAGTACTTCCTTTATTCCAGCTAAATTTATCTGACTTCCTCCAGCTAATATATAGCTCATTATTTTTTTCCCTTTAGTCCAGTTTTATTATCTCTCTGTCCTCCATTGGTATTATTTTTCTTTGTCTCCACTGTTTTTGTTTGTTTGTTTGTTTTTATATGTCTAAATATTAATTGCAGGCATCTACGAGTTGTGACATTTGCCGCTATGCCGGGGACCCTGCACTGTATTCAAGAACAGGCAGGGTCCCTGGTACCAATGCCCTGTGACTTGTGGTGGCTCCAGGGTTGTGTCACAGGATTGGTGCACCTGACCTGGGTACAACAAGCCACAGGCCACAGGGTGCAAGCAGCACATGGCATGGCATGGCCTCCCACAGCCCTGCACCCCAACACCATGGCACTACCCCACAGGGCTGGAGAGGGTTTGGGGGGCCACAGGACCACCGTGGGGAGCCTGGCATGCAGGGAATGGGTAATGCCTCCTAGGATCACTACACAGGTTTGAGGCAAGGAGGTGTTAGCTGCCCACAGAGGGCTGCCCTGCCACTGAGGGTGGGGTGAGAACCCATGGGAGACTGTGGAGGGGTTGGCAGTAGTGGCACCAGGCACAGTGGTGCAACCCTGGTGAACGTAGGGTATGGTTAGACCAGTTAATACCTGCACCATTGTCTGCCAGGGTCCCACTTGGAATCACGATTTGTGATTCTGCCAGCCACCCTCCTGGAATACCGGCGTAACCAATGCCATAAATCCCTTTGCAGCATGTCACAGGGGGTTGCCAACATAGCCAGTGGCATAGCCCACCTTTGCCACAGGTGGCCTGCACCATGTCGCAGGCCACCTTTTGGGACCGTACCCATGTAACGCATGTCACAAAGTGTGATTTGCACCATAGGGTTTGGCACAAGTCACCTTGTGACATGCGTAACTCATCTTGGAATTGGGCCTCTAGTGTCCATTATCAGTATCCTGGATATTCACAGTGTTTCAAAATATCAACAATAATTACAAACAATTCCTCAAAGTCTAAGACCTTATCTACAAAGTGGCTTCTTGTGATTTTATTGAGCAAAAGTCAATGCAGATTACTTCTGACTTGGAGGTATACAGATAAACTTTCATTGACTTACAAAGCATGTACCATAAACCATAAATATAGCAGGAATCCTAGATTTCAGCAGCGTTTCCTCCATAGGCTCTACAGTTCTACAGTTCCTGACTAAAATAGCTAAAAATGTCCAAAGATGTTATATGCTGCAGTATGTGCTGGAGGTACCTTTCTTACTGCACACAATGATTTTAAACAAAGGCACTTGAACCGTGGTGGGGGGGGGGATGAAGGGGGATGAATGCCACTCCAGTTTTTTGGGGCCAAACGAGATTGCCCTTTACATGTATTTCACAGTTTAGATGATAAGGTCTGCTGTGCGTGACAGTTCTGACAGTGCCTTGACCATTTGAATCTGCCACAGCACTCACCCACCCCACCCCACCCCAAGCAAATGATTAAAGAACTCAAAGACAGCTTGTAACAAGCTATTTAAAAGACAAAGAACCTCTGTGCGTAAACACTGAGGCAAGGGTTACCCCAAAGGGCATTTGGCTGGGAAGCCAAGTTTCAAGAAAATACAACACACATTATCGCAAGAGTCATGGTTGTGAGCAGAATACATATCAATAAAGAGGTGCTGGTCCAACTTTAAGCAGAATTGCATAAAGTTGCTGCTTAAAGTTGGACCAACATAACATTCTGTGGTGATTTGCATATGCAGCCCATGATGCTTTGCATTGTGGGGGCATGTGTGATTTTGTATTTTCTTGTAACAAGCTGTCCATTTCAGTGTCAATGTTGAGTGCCTCCCCCAGCCCCAGCAGAGTTGTAAAGTCGAGTAGTCATCAGATGAATGACTGCAAAGCTGGTTGATAATGACTCTACTTTACAACTCTGGTGGATCTTTCAGCTCCCATCTCCTGTTAATTTAAGGAGCCTTGCCCATCCATCAGCCCTGCCCTTAACACCTCACTGTTCTGGGGATTCTCAGGAATTGACACCCAGCTTGTTCTCCTGCCTATGCTGGCACCTCCAGGTCTGCTCTCCTGTGCAGCAAGCAACAACTGGTGAAATAAATTATTTTAGTTTGTGAATGTCCTGTGCAAAGCTCTGACTCATAGAAGCCTTAGTCAGGCAGGCTAGTGGGGGGAGGTATAAAGGTAATTCCACATCACCACACCCATCCCATTTCTCCTGCTCCTGACTGACTCCTGCCAGCCTTGCTAGCTAAATTAATCTACCTGACGTTGTTGGGATTGAATGTTCAGTAAGGTTGTTTGTGGAGGACCAGTGGTTGCTTGCTGCCCTGCTGTAAGTGCACTGAGCTGCTGATGCTGACTACTGTAGTCTACATGATTGCAATTTTTCAAAACAATGTGTTTTTTATATTTAATTTTTTTGTTAAACTCAGGACTCCAGTGGAACAATTTCCTGACCCCGGGCTGGATGGACCCCTGTGTGTCATCAGTATCTGAGAAGTGGTGAGAGTCAAGTGCATTGAGTTCTGGTTCCGATGGGCTGACAGTACCTGTAGCACAGCTGTAGCCACCTGCCCACCAGCCAGGCTCTATCTCGCTTGCCACTTGTTTGCCCAGTGAGTAGGTTGGAAGTCCATTCCACTCACTCCAGAGTCCAGACTAGTCCCTCTGTGTCTGTGATAGCCTCTAGGAGCCTCAGGGCCTGGGACTATTATGTAGTTCAGTGCAGTCCATAGCATGTTGCTCTGCTAAATTTCGGCCCTTCAAAAATTACTGGGTTGGACCAACCCCAGAAAGTTTATAGTATAGTATAGAAAAGAACATTCCAATTATTCAAGCTGGTGAACCTAAAGAATCCACTCTGCTGCTGCCTGTACCTGCTCAGCTGCTCCTCTGCTGCTATTATCACAACACAACAACCAACAGGTATATTTATTAATTTTATTATATTATTAATCTTTCTGGTAATACATCGGGTAATAAGGAGGTCCACACCACAAGGGACATGAGTGTCTGTTTTTTTGAGAAGTGGGTGACCACCTTGCAGCATTGCTTTGGCCATTGAGGTGGGTGGTTTAGGTTAAGTGATTTGCTCAGAGTCAGAGGCATAATCCCTGTGGGGCAGAGCTGGACATTCCCCAACTAATGTCTAGTCTACATTATTTATTTTCTGCTTTTCGGAGGTACCTTAAGCTAAGGATGGGTTCAACAGTATACTGCATTTGATCTCATTGTTAAAGGTTAAATACTGAACAACTCTTTAGTTCAGCAGCCGCTTATCTATTATTACTCACTTAGGGAGTTTTTTTTCCTTTCACAGTACTGTAAGTAGCTTTGTATGAAATAATTGAATACATATGTAATGTTTCTGCAAACATCAATAATATACTTAATGGAATAAAAACTGTTTTAGGCTAAAAAGGGTTTATTTGACAGTGCACTTATGTCTCACTGCATGCCACCATGGGAAGAACAATGAGATGCTCCTGCACAGTACAAATTAGTATGAGAAATGTATTTCTTCTGGTTCTGGTAAATCCTCTGAAAATCATCCTATTAACAAACAAGATCAGTGAGTTAAAGGGGAAGTACACTTTGTGTCATTCAAATTGTGAAAGCCTATGAAAAGACATTTCAAATGAGGTATAGAGCTTCCTTGTAGGAGGCAAGACTCATGAGATATGAATATCTAAACCATCTATAAATCACAACACAGCAGCAGCCATCTCATGGAATCTTGAGACAGAAAGTGATATCACTGAGGTGCAATCTGTAATTAACAACATGCAACTTGCCCCTCAGTAACATCACTTTCTGTTTTAGATTACATGAAATGGCTGTGGTTTCTCTTCATTTACAGTATATTTAGATGTTCATATCTCAGGATTCTTGACATCTGCAGGTAAGTCCAGCACTTTGCTTAAAAGATCTTATCAGGAGCTTTCACAGTTTGAATGTCCCTGCAATGTTTACTTCCCCTTTAAGGTGACGTTCTTGATGTGGTACTTATTGATCCATTAGTATTTATCCAGTTCTGTATCACCACTAAAATGAGAAAAAAAAATTTCTCATGGGGAAAATGGCTCAAGATGTTATTTATTTGGTAACATTCCCATACCTAGACCAAAGTTTTGGCCTTTGGGCATCAGCAAGCTATAACAGAGAAAACTTAGGTAGCCTTCCTTGGTATGGATGCTGACTCAGTGTAGAATATCCCATGGATCAGATATGGGTTCATTTCCAGCCAAACATTTTATTTACTTTTGACCCAGACCTCAGATCAGTAGCCTACTAGCCTACCGTGGATTTGCAGTGAGTTCTGCTCAGTTTTATTTGAACTATGGAAGCCAATTAACAGGGCATAGATTTGAAAAGGTTTCCAGGCACTCAGCAAGCAAATCACTGCAACTGTGTGCCTGTGCCTGTGCCCGTGGCACATCTGGGGAACAAAGAAATAAACTTGTGATATTTAAAAGGGTTTGCTCTTGCAATGCACGTATGCATGGGGTAGCATATTACCCTTCCCAACCAGGTTATTTTAAACAATAGTAGAGGACAGCAGTGGGGTGTGGACCGCAGTCAATTACCAGGCCAATGTCATACCTCTCAACTGTTCCATGGGCATACTGTAGGAGGGCTTCTTATTTAAACAATAAGGTACACTAGGGGTTATGTTAATGTCCTATAAATTACTCCATGAGGGACTGATATGGCAGGAAATGAAACTGAGTGCTACATGCCCATCAGGGTCACCAGGATAAAAAAAGTAAACTGTAATCCTGAAGATCATGGTTTGCATCACAAGTACTTCTTCCACCCTGTAGATGGGCTTTTGGTACTCTTTTTTGCCCAGTGGGTTCCAGAAGCAGTACATGTGAATGCTAGCAAATAAATAATGTAGACTGTTGTAGCTGGAGGAAGTCCAGCTCTGTGACCGTCCCTGAGGGAAATGATGTATGCCTCTGACTCTGAGCAAGTTAGATGTTTTTTTTTTTTTTATTCTGTACAACACGATTTGCCTCTTATAGTTAAAATTTAAGTACAGAACACTAATTCCAGTTTTCAGACTTCATTGGTATGCTTACTATTTGGCAAGCCAATAAATGCAACATTGTCTCTTTGAGGAAAAACAGTAGCTCCTAATTAAAGTCAGTTGTGTAAGTGTGCTTTCATTAAATGCTTTTGAGCCCTCTTTTTAGAAATAGGCTGCTACAGTATATAGTGGGCATGGTTTAAACAGTCTGGTGTGCTTTTGTAACCCTTAGGCAGTGCTATTCTAAGGGCTACTACCCCTGCCTATATGGCAATACACAGGTTAAAGGGCTTGAGTTCTTTAAATAGGTGCCTTCACCCAGAGGAGTGGTATTGGGGTAGCTTAACTGCTTTGGTATAGCCCTCCAGGGCACTATAACCACCCACCAATCCTTCTAGTGGCCTAAACAGTAACACAATGGTACATTCACATTCAATAGATAGCAGTAATAATATGTTCACACCCCTTTCACTTACCACCAGGGCTGGATTGGCTGCAACTGCCCCAGAGACCCTCTGGAAAAAAAAGATCAGCAATGCTTCAATACAATATTACCATTTTAACCCAACTAATAATATGCACACTAGCCAGGTTAAACATGAAAACAGACAATCAGATTTAATTAGGGACAGTGAACAAGGGAGGAGCGTAAATCTAGCAGAATGTTTAGCAATCTGATCTAAATCAGGTTTGTTCAGCATGCACTGTAAGGCCTTGTTAAACAGTTCAACAACCCTGGGTAGCCAATATGTCAAGCAGGCTGGCCTGATGCATTGCATGGGTTGGCCGGCATTGTAGCTGTTGTTGGGGTACTTAAGAAAGAAAGCAGTTAACATGCACACAACCCAATTATTTGTAATCCAAGCTGGATGGCTCAGTCCATTGCAATAACCCAGAACAAAAACAATTAGATGGCAACAAAATGATTGCTGCTTTTGATGCAGGGTGCTACCCTGGTTTGTACTCACACTACCAGAACCTGAATGCAGAACATGTGAGATGAAGACCTTGTGGTGTTGATCAAGAAGGCTAGGGGAAGCAGGGCCAACAAGACTCACCTCCTGGTGGTCACTACCTGCTCAATGGTGTTGGGCAGGAGGCCGAATCCCCAAGCTGGTGTTTCACCAAGATGGTCTCTGAAGTGGGAGTAGCTGCCTAGGCTGAGGTGGCAGGGCCCAGGCAGGATGTACAGTTCTGCAAAAATTTGTGATCTGCCAGTGAAGCCTCCAGCTGACATAAAACATTCTGCCATGTTGAACCAATTTGCAACCCACGAAACACATTCAGCACATTTAAGTCAATTATTTCTCTGTGCCACAGTTTGGATACAGTCCGGTTGCAAATTACAGCTTCACTGTGCAAACCTTTCAATCTGAAGCAAATTCTATCATCACACAGGCCAATCACTTTTGGAGCAAGTCTTCAGTCCAAATGCCAAGTCACAATAACAAACTTCTTTCTTCTGCTGCAGATTCCAAACATGGACAATGGAACCAAATCCAGCTTCTGCAAAAAGGCAGTTCACTAGCAGGAGAACATGGCAGGCAGGCCAGCAGAGCCTTCCCGCTGATTCCCCTATAATCCTTCTGGAAGCAGTTGCTCGAAAGCTCAAACTTTTCACTTTTTAACCTCCAACTCCAGCTGATCCACTGCTTCAGGCAGTTCTGACTATTTCCTTTGTAATCCAAAAGGTTTGGTTGGCTGAGGAAGATGTCAGTCACAGTAAGGGATCCCCCTCCAGGTCCATTTGGGTGCCAACACTTAAAATTACAAAAAATAAAGAATTTCCTTCCCACAAGACCCCTGGGGACAGTCACCATTTTAGGTCCCCAGTGATTCAATTGGTCCAAATACTGGAAGTCCAGAACATAACATGGTGGCTACCATCCAAATGTTTGAGCTACAATCAAAGCAGGTTAGACAAAGTTCTCTATCATTACAACAGCAGTATATAAGCACTAAATAATCACAGTTCCTAAGAGGGCTACCTCTGTGCAAATAGCGACTGCAGAATGGAGCAGAATAACAGACTATCTGGCTGGTCACAAGCCTTAATTACTCGGACCAGCCCAGACTAGTTTCTAAATACAGCTTAGCCAAGCTCTTAAAGAGATAGGCATGGAGGTTCACTAGGACACTCTCATGCAGACAAATAGAACTATGGCAGATGGGACACCAACCTGACAGTGGACATTAGGGAGCCCAGGAAGACATTATAGCAAACCCCAATTTGTAGGGGGATTACACTCTTCCCTGCCTGGAAAATCTTGGCATCCACATCAAGTCCCCACTCAGTATGCCTGCCTGGTAAATCTCTTAAAGGAAAACTACACCCTCATATCTTTTAAATGTTATTTGTTTCCATGTCAATAGACAACTCTTTTCATGTAGCTGTTAAGGATGTAGGTGAATGCTTTAGTCAGTTTTCACAGTTCATACTAGGCCATGTTACTGTTCTGGGAGGCTCCATTTCGTGGTTGTTGAAATCTCATTGTCCCTGAGAGCTGCATTAGCATATGAGAACATGATGCGTAATCACCCTTTAAATTCCACAGTATGCCTTTCTGCTTAATTAGTCTTAAAAGAAACAAGCTGCAAAAAGTTGTGAAATACTATATTTATTTTCAGTGAGCTTTGCAAACTATTTGAGTTATGAGGCAGTTTTTTTCCCCCTTTAAACTTCATTCAGTTTATGAGTTTCCTGAGAGTTTTTGCAAGGTATTTGTTATTTCAGCATATAGATACATGGTATAAATGGGTGATCTGCCATCATGTTCTCATATGCTAATGCATTTCTCATGGACAATGAGATTTCAACAACCATGAAATGGAGACTCCCAGGACAGTCCCAGGGGGCTACCATGGGCAGTGAAAACAAACTAAACCTAGCACATATAGCCCTAACAGCTACTGGAAAGGAGTTGTCTGTTGATGATGAAACAAATAAAATTTAAATAATATGAGTTTGTAGATTTCCTTTAAATAAATACATAAATAAATAAGTCTACACTTACTATTAGAGTCTATTATATAAAGACAATATACTAAAATACATGCACTGTGTTTCAGGAGGCAGAGACCACAAACAACTTCAATTTTAAGTCCACAGTTCAACTAGGCCCCTTTCAGCTCCTCCCCTTAACAGACACCTATTTCACAGGGGTTAAGTAACAGGTCTAGTCACAAATGACTGCAAATATCTCCCAGCTACAGTTCCTCCATAGCAAATTAAAGTTAAAACTAAGACAAGTCAGCCCCAAAAACAGAATCAATACTAGTTACTTACACAGGTCCAAAAAGAAATAATTTAGTTGAGTATAGTCTAGAAAATAACCTCCTTGATTTAAGGAAGCTCTGGCTGCTTTCTGTCTCTCTGTGTCTGAGCAGTTAAACAACATTACTTCCATTGCTTGGTTCTGAAGAAATTCCAGGTTTGCCATCTAGATGAAATTTCATGGAATTCAAGTCTCACAACACATTACTGATACTGTCAGAATTATTTTCTTCATTAACATCATTTTCCATAGTATTGTCAGACTCATTGTTTGCAAATAGTTCTGTACTTAATGGTATGTCACCATTGGTACTTTGTGTCCCTGATCAGGGCAAGACCTAGACTATTTGTGGATTCATAGTGGTAGGTCGCGTAACTGGGATCTCCTATTAGCTATCAGGCAGCTGATTACCTTGCCCACGTCGGCTGAATATCGGCAGTCATTTTGTTGATGCCCATCTTGGCCACAGTGATAGCAAAATATAAAATCCTCAAAGTAACCATCTGCACAGTGGGATTCCAATAGCAACAAGTTGGGATCAGTGGTTTTATTATTCCCAGACTCAGGGCCTCTAACATTAGCCAGGAACTCAGGCCACTGGAATATGTCTAACAATAGGCCATACAGTCAGGCAAACTGGGTCTCCAGCTTGTTCAACCGATCTTTCAGAGCTGCTTCTTTGGTGCCCCCAGTCACTCCAGCCTCCTCGCAGGAAACTTTGGGCTGATCTTGTTCTTGAGGGCCAGTGGGGGGTTTGGATACAGGCGCTTTAGAAGAGTCCCCCTTGGGTGAATGCTCAGTCCTCTGCGCTGCCTGTCTCAACAGAAAGAAGGAAGGGGTGTCGTCTATGCACTGCTGTGTCTGCAACTGAAACATCAAAGACTGAGGATCTTTGACTGAAGTCAGGAGGTGATCAATTTGGATACAATTTGTCCTTGGGGAGTAGCTCCTCCCTGGTCTAATAGTTTTTGTAGCATGATTTCCATCCTCAGAATGTAAGCTGACAACAGCTCTCTAGGTTGTTGGTGCATGGTCTTGAATTCCCATATTAACTGCTCCATGCCCCTATATGGATTGAAGACAGAGGCTAAGGCATCTAGGTACTGCTGCATGGAGGTGGTGGGCTCAGTGGATTGAAGCCCCTGAATGACATTTAGATTGGGTCCCCAGAGGGTTACTATAATCTCCTGCAACTTCTGTTCCTCGGTCCCTGGCCAGTTATGCACCATCCAGCACCACAGTTCCTAAGAGGGCTACCTCTGTGCAAATAGCGACTGCAGAATGGAGCAGAATAACAGACTATCTGGCTGGTCACAAGCCTTAATTACTCGGACCCAGCCCAGACTAGTTTCTAAATACAGCTTAGCCAAGCTCTTAAAGAGATAGGCATGGAGGTTCACTAGGGCATTCTCCCACAGACAAATAGAACTACTGCAGATGGGACACCGGCCTGACAGTGGGCATTAGGGAGCTCAGGAGACATTATAGTAAACCTCACTTTGTAGGGGGTTACGCTTTCATTAATTATTATCTTTTTTTTTAGTCCTCATCTTAGAAATAGGCTGCTATAATGTATATAGTGGCCATGGTTTAAACAGTCTGGTGTTTATTTTATTTTATTTTATTTGAAATCTCGGAAAGAAGCTTTGAGCCAGAGGCTCTTTTACAGAAGTTCCACATCATAACAATCAGCAATGGTACAGAAAATAGTGATCGAATAAAGGTTACATACAAGGTGAAGAATACACAGTGTTAGATACAAAATTTAGGTCTCTTGGTAAAGATATACAACTGAATCCAGGAACTTACAGTTTAAGAGAGAAAGAGTAATGACTAAGTAAACAGTTAAGCCTGAAATTAGGCAGCCAGAACATGCTTAGGGGAAACAGTTCTACTGTCGCAAGTGCTTGTGTAAGAGGAACGCAGGGGAAACTTTAAGTCCATGGAGAGTTAAGTGCAATTCTGAGCCCCTCCACTACACAGAGGGCAGTATGAGGACATTACAATGGGGACTAGAGAAAGACAACAGAGCAGGGAAATGATGAGGGAGGGGGGCTGTGTGTAGGGAAAGGATGGTGGGGCTCCTGGGCAGGGTAGAGTTGGGAGGGAAGTAAGTAAGAGAGGAGAAAAAATAGGTAGGGAGAGGAAACCTAGGAAGTAGGACATGAGGAAGAGAGTGTCAGGAGGGTAGGAAGGCTGGGGGAAGTCTTTTGGAGGGGGAGGGGAGGGGTGTCATGGAAAAGGAAGATGTGGGGGTACGGACAGGAGAGGGGTAGTAGGAGGGAAGGAAGGCAGGAGTGGGGGGCAAGCAAAGGATGCAGGGGGGTAAACACAACACACAAGCAGAGCAGGGTGCAGTAGTCAAAACAAGAAAGAGGGGGAGGGGATTAGGTCCCACTTTCATTAATTGCTTTTCAGTCTTCTTTTTAGAAATAGGCTGCTATAGTATATAGTGGTTTAAACAGTCATGTGTGCTTTCATTAATTTTTTGTAGTCCTCTTCTTAGAAATAGGCTGCTATAGCACATAATGTATGTGGTTTAAACAGTCTGGTGTGCTCTTATTAATTGCTTTTGAGTCCTCTTTAGAAATAAACTGCTATAGTATATAGTGGTTTAAACAGTCTATTACAATCAGTTCAACAGAGCCTATCAATATCTAATCCCTTGGGGTGGCAGCCGGGGCATGGCCCAAATACTGTGAAGACAACAAACTCTTTAGCATTTCATTATTAACCCAGAAAAAATACGTCATCAAAGCCCGGGGATACAGTATGTTATCATTTCTGACTGAAACATTATGGATCGTGATGTCTTGTATTATAGAAAACCAAGTCACACAGTATGCAAGTCTAGGTTGTGGGATTTATCCCATATTTTTATATTTATTTAAAAATGTGCTGTTTATATGGAACTGGTTAATATAGCTCTGACTGAGTCTGTGTCAGGAGAGATTGGCATTCACATCTTGTCAATAGGAGCTCATTGATCTCTTCATCTGTGACCCTTTATTGCTTACTGCTTGCTTGCTTGCTTATACAAGAAAGAATGTATGTGTACCATGCTGCAAATGCCAGTGTGCCACTCAACTACTGACATAGTAGAGAAAGCTGCTGGGGAAGGGGCAGGGGTCACTGGGCTAGAGCCTGGAATAAAAGTATGGGACTACTGAGCTTGCTTCCCACCAGACCCTTTCCAAGTCAAGTATTGAAATTGGGGGGTAAGATGCTTTAGGCATACAGGTTGGCAGAGTGGTGGGAGAAAGAGGGCATCTAAAAATAGAATGTCAGGAGGAGGGGAAGACTGGTAGAAAGCCAGCTATCATACATCTCAACCTTTCTTCACCAAAATGTGTGACACGATGTGTGACAAATGAGCAAAATGTGTGACATATCATCTAATATGGCACTGGAAGCTCAGAACACTAGAGCTATCCGTGCACTAATGTTCATAATGTTTTTGTATAACTGAGCATAATAGATTATTATGAATTTCTGCTTTAAAGTCTCAGTGGGGAATGTGAAATATCACCTTCCCCATGATGGACAAAGGGTTTCTGAGAGGTAAAATGAGTGACGTACCTCATAATGTGTGACAGTTGAGAGGTATGCCAGCTATACATTTTTGTTCAGTAGGCTGCCCAATAAAGGTAGATTGGAGAGGGTGGTTGCCCAGTACAGGCTGTTTAGTCTAGTGGTTAAAGCAGAGCTGTGAACCAAGGGACTCAGATTTGAGTCCCACCACTTCTACTTAGTGTGTGACCTTGACCAGCTCACGTAACTGACCTTTGCTTAACCTCCCTGTGATTTATCCAGTATAATGAAAAGAGGTTGGTTTCCAGGTATAACCAAGGGAAGAGTATTTCAGTAAGGAAGGACATTATAATATATCATAGCAGAATAGCAAACTACAAGGCACTGGAAATAGTCATACAGTAGTTTGAAATACCCTCTGTTTCAACAAATGGATATTTTTCCAAATTTGTAGTGAATGTGAACTCATGAGCCCCTGTAAAAATATTTAATGTATAACAATAAACAAAAGGCACTTGTATATTTCAGGAATTGAACCCCCGTATGTCAAAGTGCAACTGCATCAGCCATAAGATGAGTTCAGGACATTAAAGGAGACTGTAGGAGGTCAGATAGTTAAGTCACGTTCAAGATCACACAGTTTGTGGCAGTGGTGGGATTCAAATCTGGGTCTCCATGTTCACAGCTCTCCATACTAACTACTGGGCTTGACTGCCTCTGAAAGGTTTTTAATAATATTTCTGAATATTTTTTGTATATCTATCTTCTACTTCATTTCTAGATGTCAAAAGTTAATTTATGATTAAGCAGCTTGCTTTGTTTTCATTTGTTTATTTGGCAGTAAAGTTAGTTAATGTGGTCTATTAATTTGCTGGGATGTATAGGCAGGGGCATCACCAGCAGGAAAAGGGAGGTCATAATTCCGCTATATAAGGCACTAGTGAGGCCCCACCTGGAGTACAGTGTACAGTTCTGGAGACCATACCTACGTAAGGACATAGACAGGGTAGAGAAAGTTCAGAGGAGGGCAACAAAGATGGTGCATGGATTGCATCATAAGTCCTATGAAGACAGGTTGAAGGAACTGAACATGTACTCCTGGAGGAGAGGAGAGAGGGGATATGATAGAGACATACAAGTATCTCACAGGGAGGAACAGGTGCAGGAATACACTATTTTTAAGCGAAAAAGATGTTCCAGGACTAGAGGGCATGGGATGAAGTTGGAGGGAGGACAATTCAGAGGAAACATGAGGAAGAATTGCTTCACAGAACGGGTGGTGGACAAGTGGAACACCCTGCTAGAGGAAGTGGTGGGGGCTGAAACAGTCAAGGGATTTAAGAATGCATGGGATAGACATAAATGAATTCTGGAGGTCAGGGGTAAGGGGCAACAGACTTCTAGGAAAACATAAACTGAACTTACAAGCTCAAATGGGCAGACTGGGTGGGCCATAGGCCCTTATCTGCTGACACTGTCTATGTATCTATGTATGGTCTGTAATAAGACTTGGTACCAGTAATGTGTTTAGTTTTTTCCTTCTCTGTATTGTTTTGAACAACTGGATACGTCATTGTAATGTATGAAGTACACACTGACTTCAAAGTTCAAAGTAAAAATGCCTCTCTGGAAATGTATTACAAAACAAAAATATAAAAATGTAAAATGTAAGGCAATCTAGCAGAATACCTCCTGCCTCAGATCTCTTCATCTAAACCTCTCCTTCTAACAGGAGAAATCTTTAAGGAGACTAGGCCTAAATATCTAATAAACTACAGTCCCCAGCACCCACACTAAGATGTGACCCATGGCAGTTTAATGCATTATTTCTTTTATTTTAGTAAAAATGCCTGTCTGGCAGTTTATTACAGAATAAAACGAAACAAAATTATTTATTTATATTTTATTGAATATGAGGTAGGCCCACTGAGACTAAAAGTTCCCTTTTCAGGGGAGACACAGGGGATACAGACGGTAACCAACTGAAATTTAACCTGATTGAGTTGTTGGTGGTATTTTTAGTGAATGGGGGAAATTTGGCCAGGACACCGTGGAAATTCTCTTACTCTTTTCGAGAAGTGCCATGGGATATTTAACGTCCACCTGAACAACCACCAGAACAGGCAGATGGGACCTCGGTTTAACGTCTCATCTGAAAGTTGGCACCATAGGAGTGTAGCATCCCCCTCATGCTTCACTGCAGTGTCAGTATTGGGATTTAACCAAAGTGCCAAAAGAAATAACTCTCTCGATATATAAATCTAGCAGATCTCCTCTTGTTTAAAATCTGTGATAAACCTGTCTAAATTAAGATGACTAGAGTGACATGCACCCAGCTGTCCTTTTTAAATTAAGTAATATGATCTGTTTAAAGTACAAGAGCCTTTGATATGCTCACCTAGGCTATAATAGGCCACTAGGCCTCATAACATATCCACCAGTGCCACCAGAAAAATTAAGTTTTCATATTGTTGGGCAAAATAAAATGTATTCCAACTGCTTCTGATTCCAGTAGGTTCCAGAGAGCAGTAAACTGTTTAATTTTAAGGTTTTAGCTCAGTGACAGTACTCTCATTTCTATAGCTAGGTCTGGTATTGTTGCTGTTATACTGTACATGTGTTTTTATTTACATAGCATGGCGCTTGTTTTTAGTGGCAGGTAATGGCATGGAATCAGTATTGTAAGTTGGACTGGAGTATGGCACTGATGTGTTTTGGATGGTAAATGAAGCTGGCACTTTGCATGTCTTGGGTGAGATGAACCACTGTGAGTGGTATAGAGAGTGTTTGTATAAAGCAGTGCCGCTACACCAAAGTCCTCCCCGTGGGCACTGTTTATGAAAAACTGAGGACAGATGTGGTCCTCATATTAAAACAATTCAATGTTGGGTGAATAGTGTATAGTGTTTGTGTGAATTGAACTTTCGTCTTTCTCCATTCCCACCATTGGTAGAGGAGCCAAGCAGTGATAGGGAATAGAAGACCCAGCAGCAAGGGGAGAAAGAGTGGCACAGATGGAGGAGTTGGGGAGGACAGAGGGCATTTGAAAATTCTGTGAGTGGCAATTGCTGGGATAGGCTGGCTTTTATGTGACACATGGGAGGAGTCAAATTTCCCAAAACTGTATCACAGACAAAAGCCCTCCCATTGTAATTGTTGGGCAGGTGAAAGTAAAGGACAGCTGCAAACATAATAGCATACAAAAATACTAGTTTTGTCGGTCCTAGCCAAATCATGTATTATAAATTTTATTGGACCCACAGGTCTTCTACAATACTGGTGCAGTACACATGCATTCTGAGGCATTGGTCACTAGCCAAGAATGTAATGCTCAATCAAAGTAGCTCCAGTAGTTGAGGATAAATATTAACTATTAACAAAGACATGGGGGGGGAGAAATGGCAAGATATAAAAAGAAATCATTTTAATTTTGCCATGACACTTCATTGCTAGCTTGCTTAATAGGGTTCATGCAGCAGTGCCTTGTTGGAAGATGGTAACCAGATGTTTTTTTTACTAAATTTTATACACAAAATTAATTCTCAGATTGTAGAGCCTGCATCTCTGTGACATTGCATTCAAATATGCCAAGATCCATGAGACGAAAAAGACAGCTGGAGAAGCAACTGGCTGATATTGCTGTCAAGACGCCAAGAAAACTGAATTACTGGTTTGGGAGTGCCCAGATACCAACAGCTTCAGAGCCTGCATGTGACATCACCGTTGAGAACAATACCACTGACCCTGCTACAAGCACTGCAAGTGTCACTTGTACTGATATAGTAAGTGGCAATGTAACTGTGCATACAGCTGCACTGCCAATGGCTTTTATAGAGTCAGATGCAGCCACGCTTGTTCCAAATGTTGCTTCAGTGCCAGAACTGACATGTTCCTTGGCTGATGTGGATTGTTCTGCAGCTGATATTCCAGTGACCCTGGATGGTAAGGCCTGCTCTGCTACATAAAACAGAGCTATTGAGCTGTTCCCCATGAACAGCAATAGTGATGGCAACATCACACAGGTCTCTGTGAATACCCACATCACTGCAGTTGACCCATTGTATGAATCAGCTGTCTCTTTGTCTCTCCCCTACTACTGTGAGAAAACCTGGGTCACTGCAGTTGAACCAGTATGACTCTGCTGTCTCTTTGTCTCTCACCTACTGCTCTTCTGTTTGTTACCACAATATCAACAGAGTTTTTCACCCAAACAGTGTTACAGACACATCCATCAAACAAGTCATTTTGAGAACCAGTGGGAGAACTGAAACAAGAACTTGTCAAACACAGTGGTTTTTATCTTTCAGCTGGCTAACATATTGTGTTTCAAAAGGATGTGTATTCTGCTACTGCTGTTGGGCAGCAGTAGAAAGAAAACTCATCACAGCAGTCGTTGTGATGAACCGACCTTCACTTCATCAGGATTCAGTGATTGGAAGAAAGCAATTGAAAAATTTAAGAAACATCAGGCAGCATTCTTTCACCGTGAAGCTAGTGAGAAGTATACTGCATTGAACAACACAAGGATGAATGTTGGTGCTCAGCTCATCCAGTATCTTGCACAGGAACATGTGAAAAACTGAGAAATGTTCCTGAAACAACTAAATGCAATACATTTTCTAGTTCAGCAAGGACTAACAATTTGTGGCAAAGAAGAGGAAAGCAACCTGAGGCAGTTGCTGCTGAGTAAGGCAGATGACATACCAGAACTACTGAAATGGATCCTGGAAGGGAAATATCAGAGTTCAGATATTGTAAATGAAATTGTGGAACTCATGGCCGATCAGCTGCAAAGGAACCTACTGGAAGAGATATGCAAGGAATCAAAGCTGTATGCAATTATAGCAGATGAATCTTGGGATATCAGCCAACATCAACAGTTGACGATACGTATACGATGGGTTTCCCTGCCCTATTTTGTTATACATGAAGTCTTTATCTGGATGTATGAAATGACAAAGACAGATGCAGAATCCATCACCAGCTCCATTAAGGATGTTTTATTAAGATGTAATTTACCAATCAATGACATGAGAGGACAGACATATGATGGAGCTGCAAATATGAATGGATGTATTTCTGGAACTGCAACAAGAAATAGAAAAGAAAATCCTCTAGCACGGAATGTCCATTGTGCAAATCATTTCTTAGACCTGGGCCCAGATTTTCAAAACCTGGTCGCAGGCTGCAACAATGGCAGCTTGCACCGAGTGCCGGTGCATTCAGGACCTTGTGCCTAATTTTCAATGGGACAGGGTCCCAACACCTAAGTCCTGCTGCTTGCAGCAATGGAGGCAATGCACCAAACTAATGGCACACCCAGAAGGAGTGCCACAACCACTGTGGGGTGGTGGGGTCACAGCTGTGCCCTTGGATGAGTGCAGGGTGTTGCCCCCCCACTAAGATCAAATGTGCCAGGACCTATCTGTAGAAATCTCTGGCGATCTAGTAGCTGCCCTCCCCATTCTGATCTGCCCCCACACATAATCATACTGAAAAAGCACTCACTCCCCACCCTGATCTGCCCCTACACATAATCATACATAAAAATCACCCCCTGGTGATCTAGTGGCCCCTCTCCCAGCACTGATCTGCCCCTACACATAATCATATTTAAAAATCACTCCCTGGTGATCTAGTGGCCCCTCCACCCTTCCACCCCAGCAAGTAGTGCCCACCACCCTGCCCAACCCCCTTCCCCCAATCCCAGGACATTATCCAGTGACCAGTTAGCCCTCCACACATCACTATGGCTGGCTGCCTAATGAACTGTCAGTGCATGTACTGTATATAGCACGTGCTCTGACAGTTCATTCAATGACCAGCCATGGTGGTGTGTGGAGGGCTTAGCCAGTCACCGGATAATGTCTTGGGATTGGGGAGGAGCAGGCTGGAGGGCACTACTTGCTGGGCTGGTGGACACTAGATCACCAGGGAGTGATTTTTAAATATGATTATGTGTTGGGGCAGATCGGTGTAGGGAGGGGGGCCACTAGATAACCAGGGAGTTATTTATGCATATGATTATGTGTAGGGGTTGATCGGGGTGGGGAGTGAGTGCTTTTCAGTATGATTATGTGTAGGGGCATATGAGGTGGGGAGGGGGGCCACTAGATCACCAGGGAGTGATATATTACTGCTGTATTATTTATATCATTAAGTGTAGGGGCAGATCGGGGCCGGGGACACATTTGCACACAGTGGACATCTCTCCCAGGGGATGTCTAAGTACTGTTAGACCAGCCCTTGGTTGGTCTAATGGTACTTAGCACTTTGTCCCTAAGGAGGGCTTTGAAATTCTGGATTTTGGGTTTGTGGAGCCAGGGTCTGCTGCAAACCCTCTAACGGCATGCCACAGCCGCTTTTGTGGTGCAAGGCTGGCACAAGCACACTTTGGTGTAAGCAGCCTGCTGCTTGATGCAGGCTGCTTTCTAAAATAGCTTGGGGCACTTCCCTTGGCACAAGGTGCTTGTTGCATCCAACATGTTGGATTCAAGCACCTTGTGCCATTCTAGGGGCTTTAAAAATCTGGCCCATGGTGTAGCAAAACTGTGGCAAAAGAAGCATTGTCATTGAAGAAGCCTTCACATTTGTACAGGATGCGAGTGTGTTGATTCGTGCCTCACCACAGAGATTAGCTCTTTATGAAAATATTGCAACAAACGACAAAAAGAAGGCCTGCACTTACTTTGTCCAGCAAGAAGGACAGCAAGAATAAAGAGCAGCAAGCCAGTTCTCACAAACTATGAAACACTTTATGAAACCTTACAAGAGCTGGAACAAGACAGATCTACTGATGTATGAAGTAATGTCAGGGGCCTGTTGTCAATGATGAAAAGGTTTCTGACCTTTTGGACTTATTGGCCGGGATATTCAGAAATGCACCAAAGGCCAGCACAAGTCAAGCACAGTGCAAGTCAAGTGCGCCATGGCAAACTGGGTGACATATTCAGAAATAGCACCAGCTGAACTGCGCCAGCTCAAGTCAGCTTAATATGGCACAGCTGCACTATGGTGCAACCAGAGATGCGCCATGGTGCAACCAGAGATGCACTAGCACAACCAGGGAAGTGCAGATCACAGACAAGAAGCCCAGGGACAAAGCCGAGGAAGCCCAATGACAATGGACACAGGATCCCACCAGAAGGGCACACCGGTGCACACACAGACACAGGAGGTATGAAGGCCCAAAACAAGATGGGGCACAGCCACCAACATGGGTCCCGTGCACCACAGTGACTGGAGCCAGACCACTGGCAGTGGACATGTGCCCCTGACCACAATAGTGGCACGGCCATCTGGGAACAAGAGGGGACACTAGCAACACAGGTCTGCCAATGGTGCCCCCCCAGCCCACCAGTCAGCTGGCTGTGGCCACCACCACACTGCAATGGGTGTCCACCCCCATGTCCCCGGTGCCACATGCACCCACGCCCCACATGCACACAGGCAGCCCACACGTTGGGCAGGAACTGAGTCAAGGCCCAGGCAGAGGGCCAGACCCTACAGGACTGGTAGCCCAACAGAGGATACAGACACCCCACCCCAGCTTACAGACATGTACAGCAGGAGGATCCTTACTGTGTACCATCCCCACACACATCTGCTGCCCACCCCTGACCACACACCTACAGTGACCCTGCAGGCACAGACCACACTCACCAAATTGGGAGATGGCCTCCACCTCAACGTGGCACACCACAGTACACAGCTGTGAACTACAGGAGCACTGCACAGCCACCCCCCGTACAGACACCACTGATCAACACCTGACCACTGCAGCATGGCTTCACATGCCACCTGCAAAGCAGACATGGAGACAGGCATGTAGCTGTAAAGCACTTTATAAAGTTTAAAACCACAACAACAAATCAAGGTAACAGGGGCAGGGACAGTGGAGGGACAATAAAGGGTGGGGACAGGTAACAGGGGCTGTATAATGATAAGGGGGACTATGGGGGAACAGGACCAGCAAAGGAAAGGAGGGATAGGAACAGGGCCCCTCAATGGCGGCCATTGACTGCCACCACACCACATCTCTGCTTCCTCCAGTCTGCCACTGACATCCTCTGTAGGGAGACCACAGCTGCAGCACCTTCCCCACAACCACCAGTATCTGTTGCAGGAGCCTGGTGTGTGTCCACTGAGCATGTTGAGCAGGACACCATCTGACACCTATGGCATGGGGCAAGACAGGCAATCAGTGCAATGGCCCAGTGACATATGCCCACCCACTGCATGCAATGGATGGTGGTACCACACAACCCTGGAGAACCCAGAATGGAAGCTCGTGGGGTGACAATGCCAGCTAGCAACACGGCATGCCATGGTGGTGCAGAGAGGCAGATGCAGCTGTGCAGTGGCCACAGAACCGCACTGTGACAGGCACATGGCATACAGCAACAGCCACACCGCAGCACAACTGGTGGCATCCATGTGCACGCCCACCCCACCAACAGCCACCAACAACACTGTGGCTAAGGGATGGCATGCAGTGGCATGCATGACAGACTATGCGACACACACACAGCTGTCACAGTGCATGGCAGGAGTGGCCATGGCTGTGCCTGATCTCCACCACTACCCCACTGTGACACTGAGAAGGAATGTGGAAATGCATACCTGATCCGTGCTGTGCAGCTGAAGCCACCTGCTGCTCACCTGGCTGTGCCGCCCTGGCCGCCTCTGCCACTACGGTCTTCCGGCCCAGTGGAAGGAATGAATAGAGGTGAACATCAGTTCACAGACACGCATGAGGAGCCCCCCACCACCACACAGCCCACCATGCACTGGATGTGTCCCCGTCTGTCCATAGGCCCACACACCAGCACGGCTGCCACCAGCTCAGCAGCCATGCCCGATGTGTGGTACCCCAGACTGATGATGTACCCCTCTGCAGGCCATGCCGCATAGACCTGCCAACACTACAGTATGATGCCTGACCATAACAGCAACATGAGCATACCTATCTGGTTGTGGCACTGAACCTTGCACAGTGCGTGCCTGCAGATGCAGCAGGTGGTCTGACGCCCTCCTCCGCATGCCCCCATAACAGTGCCTCCACTGCTCTGCTGAGCACCCAACACCAGTCCACTGTTCCAGGGCCTCTGCCACATGGTACCACACCTCCACCCTGGCCTACTGAAGTAGCACCTGGCCATACAACTGGCCATCATATGGCTGAACTACAGCCATCAGGTTGATCAGCTCAACCTCAGACCAGTTGGCTGCCCTCCTGCTCTGAATCTGCACCATGCTGAACCACTGGGTTACTCAGGAACATGGCTGTGTATCAGGGCACCTGCCTGCCGTATGAGCAGTATGTGCAATAGGGTACACAGAGCAGCAATCGCACAGCACGTGGTTGCATTGTCACTGTGCAGTGCAGGGCAATAGCACAGTCCTGGGCATGTACAGTACACCGGGGCCTAATGGAGTCATGGGGTCATGCCAGGACCCATGGGTCAGAGGTCAGCACCCCCCCCCGTATGCAGTGCACAGGTGCACAATAGAGGCATGCATGCATGTGCAATGGCATACTGCTGCGGCATGCACCATGCCATGGCATCACGCAAGCTGTGCAGGACGCGCAATAGTGGTGTGGCCAATGTCACGCACATGCACACTGCGGGCATGCACACCGTGCATGTATGGGTATTGTGCCACAGACTTGCTCCATCATAACTCTATTGCGCATAGCACAATCAAGTGATTTTCGAATGCTGTAAGCAAATCACCTCATGAGCTAATGCATGGTGCAGTGGGGTGCATTAGCATATCATTACAATTACGCACAGGTGAATTTGCATACCTTGCACCTTTAAAGCACCACAGAACAGCACAGACCACAGACCAGTATTGCAACTGCTCAGGTACGTGACCGGAAACATGGGAGTCCAAGGCCTCATCACACACTGCTACTGGGTGCTGCAATGCAACGTGCTGGCACTGACCCTCACCACTTTCATGTCCACAGGTGGAAGAATGTTGGGAGGTGAAGAAGCAGAGAGTCTGCTCACAAAAGCAGGCTCAACTTTACTGCTGCTGAGACCACTGCCCTCTTTGAGGCCTATATGGATCGGGAGGGCCTATTCAGTGGTGCAATGGGCACACTACAGGAGCATACCGTGGCCTGGGAAGAGGTGGCCCAGTACATGAACACCCATGGGAAGCACCACCACACCACCCATGAGTGCAAGAAGAATGTTGGCACAGACAGGAGGCATATCAAGGACATGGTTCTGGCCATCTGGGCATCCCGCAGGGTGACCAGTGGTGGGCCATTGACCATGCCACTGCTGACTGCCAAGGAGGAGCTTGTGACCTCCACCATCAGCTGCACAGTGGTGGAGGATGTGCCTGGTGATGGATTCCAGACAGGTGGCAGCCCCACACTGCATTGTGAATATGTCCAGCCGGCAGGTGTGCCTGTCATGGGCATGTCATATGGGTGTGTCTGATGCCATGCCCACCACCCTGTGCATGTGAGGATGTGGACACACAGTGCAGCATGGTGGTGGGTGGCAACAGTGTCATGGGTGGGGCTGTATGGGGCTGGGGTCAGGGTGGGGCTCAGGGGATAGGGTGTGGGGGATGTGAAGGTGGCCATGGGGTGTTCTGCTCCACTGACACACTGTTCTTGTTTTGCAGCACCAGCATGACTCCATGCAGGGGAGTGGGTGGAGGTGGCCACAGATACGGATGTCCAACCCTCCATTTCAACTGGCATCCATAGCTGGGACAGGCCATGTCTGGCGGTGTCAGGCATGTGACCATACCTGATATGGGGTTGAATGACCCCCTGGCTGGGTTCCTGCATGATGACAGCCTGGAGGTGTTGTGTGCAGAGACCCAGCTTGGCGTGGTGTCTGACACTGATAATGACCTCACACTGGTACTGGAGATCATAGGGGCCATGGTGCCCTACATGCCCCTACCTGCCACACAGGCACCAGCAGGTCCCAGCGCTGTGCCTGCAGACCCACAGCCACCCCCCATCCCCACCGGTGTGGCTGTGTGTGGCACAGCAGCCATGTCCACTGTGGTTGGTGGTGGTGCTGTGGGTGCGGCAGAGGTGCGAGGCCCTACCCAGCAGACAGTTGGGTGGCAGCAGCAGGATGCAGGAGATGTTGGACAGTGTGCCACAGTGTCCAACACTGGTGCACCAGACAACACTGTGGTCCCTGTATGACCCACTGTGCAGTGTCCACCTGAGCAGGAGGCTGTGCAGTGGTGTGCCAAGACCCCTCCCCCAGCCCAGCAGCCAGACCAGGAGGACTGGGAGGATGAGAGGCTGTGGAAGCACACCTGGTTACTGCGGACCTCTGTGGAGAACCAGGCATTGCTTGCTAGTGAGGTGCATGCACTGTGGGCAGCGGTGTTCCAAATGGCTGAGCAGTGGGACAGGTGCCACGCATGGCTGATGGACAGGCTCGCCCAGATGCAGGAGGCCACAACTGCAGCATTGGACTGCATGACCAGTGCCATTGTGGCATCAATGGACCTCATGGCTGCTGCCATTGCAGCTCGGCCAGCGGCGGCCCTTGGGCTCAGTCATGTGCAGAGGACACCCTGCAGTGCACTGTCCAGCCCACTGTCCTAGCGTCTGACGACACTGGCACATCAGATACTGGGATCGGATGTCAGTAGCCCAGACACCCCTGGGGCAGGTCTGCTTGGCTGCCAGGACACCCCTGCATGAACTTGGTCATAGTCCTGCACATCAACCCCTGGGGGTGGCATCTGACACCCCCCCATGGCCGATGTGCAGCAGGCATCTGCCAGTTGGCCCTGGCGCAGCTGCCCCAAGGCCGTGGTGGTTGTGGGACTGCCCAGTTGGTGTGATTGTGTCCGCTGCCCCACCATGCCATCCGCTGTTGTTGCAGCATGCACCCATTGGGGTTGGTGGTGCAGCTTGCATGTGGTGGCGAGCATGTGTGTTGTGCTGCATGCCCCCTGTGTGTGTGGACCATGCTGCTGGGCCATGTGGCATGGATTTGATGAAGGCAGCCAAGCACTGGTGCTTCCTGTGCACTGGTGTCATGTGTCTGATCCATGCAATGTCCCTCACCCTGTGCATGTGCGGCTGTGCGTGTGTGTGTGTGTGTGTGTGTGTGTGTGTGTGTGTGTGTCCGCCTATGTGCATGCCACTGCTGTATGTGTTTGTGTGTGCATGCCTATGTGTTCGTGGCCCTGCCCTGTCTGATGTATGCCCCTGTCCCAGCATGCCTGCTACTGCTGTGCTCATCCCGTCCCCTGTGGTGTGCGCTGGGCTGTGTGGGCCATGCCTGTGTGTCTGTGTACTCACCTTTGTTGTCCATAATTCTCCCTTGTGATCATGTCATGGTGATGCCATGCCTCCTGCACTGTTCTGGGATCCCTCCTGCCAAGGGGCACCTGCCCACCACCCTATGGCCCAGCACCACCATCGTCCCCATGACTGTCACCCTCATCAGCCTCGACTACTATTCCACGGTCAATGGCCATGTCTTGCAGGATGCAGCAGACCAGGAATATGCCACAGGATTTCGATGGGCTGTATTGTAGGGCACCACCTGATGTGTCTAGGCAATGGAATTGCATCTTCAGCATGCAAACGACACGCTCGATGATGTTGTATGTGCTGGTGTGTGCCCCGTTGTAGCTTTCTTCTGAGGGGGATGATGGTCGCCTTTAGGGGGTGAGTAGCCATGGCCTTAGTGGGTATGCACTGTCACCTGTGTTGGTGACAACATGGTTATGCCTGTGCTGTGCTGCCACCTGCTCCCTCCCAGCCACCACACACACCTCATCCACCACCCCATCCTCCCTCACCTGCCCCGGGGCCATGTCTCTCAGCCACCCTGGCACACATCCTACTCACCTATAAGGTGGCCTTGGGGATGTCTTTCTGCTCAAACCTATGGCACAGTGCAGAATTGTGCCATATGAAGACACTGTGTGCACTCCCGGGGTGTGTGGCACAGACATTGATGATGGGCCCCATGGCATCACACACCACCTGGCAGTTGAGGGATGGGTATCCCTTTTGGATGATGTACACCATGCCCTCTGGGCTGGGTGGTGTGTGGATGCCAACATGGGTGCAGTCTGTTGCCCCAGTCATGCCTGGCATGCCTGCCATCCGGTGGAACTCCTGCATGTTTGCTGTGCACTCTGCCTGTGTGCTGGGGAAATGGATATACTCAGAAGCATGTGGCAGCAGAGCAGTGAGTAACTGGTTGAGGAGGCAGGACATGGCTGACTGGGTGATGCCCGTGGTATCACCCGTTGATCTTTGGAAGGTGCCCATGGCGAGCAGGCACATCACAGCAGTCACCGTCATCTCCACTGTCATGGCATGGCTATGTCTGGTGGGTGCCTGCATTTCATCACTGCACAGCTCATAGAGCTGCCTCAGAACTGCCCAGTTCAGGCGGTACCAGCTCACAATCTCTGTGTCGCTAAAGTTCTCATACGTGATCCTGGCACAGTACCACCAGTCTTGGGCATACCACCTCTGGGCCCTTTGTCAGCCACACCACTGTTCCTCTTGCCTGCCCACGCCCCTCATTATGGCGTCCATCAGGAATGGGCCACTGTCCATTGTTCAGGCACTGGGTGTCTCCCTTGGTGCCACTGATGCTCTGTCCGTCTGTCCGTCGGTCTGCATCATGCTCCCTCCCTCCTCCCTCCTTTTCTGTCTGTCTCTCTCCCTCTCTGGCTCTCTCTCTCTCTCTTTCTCTCTCTGTCACTCCCTCTCACTCTCTCACTCTCTCTCTCTCTCTCTCTCTCTCTCTCTCTCTCTCACTGTGCTCAGTGTTGTGCATCTGCTGTCTGTGTGTTTGAGCCTATATTTATTGGCTCAAGTCTGCCTGGCGCAACCTGGGGTTTGCTCCACACTTGCGCCATGCTCTGCGATTGAATATGCCATTGCACCACTTATGCATGGGTAAGCCCCCTTGCATTTGTGCAGCATACATTTTGGTTGCACACTGGTGCAAAGGGATTTGCGCTGCGCTGCGGCTCCCTTTTAATATCACTCAGTGGCGCATCATCGGACTTGCGCCAGTGCATCTCAGTTGCACCATGCTCAAGTGCTCTGAATATCCCAGCCATTGTGTCATACAATATATTCAGTGTATCAGAACAAGTGACTTCAATCTTGCAAACAAAAACACTGACAGCATAAAAAACAGTTTTGACTGTAAACTCTCTGAAGCAAATTTACAAAGCCAGTGCAATGACTTTGACCAGGTCTATGAAGACATCAAAGATAAAGCACAACTACTGGAAATTGTGAAGGAGTCAAAACTCCCCAGACAGTGCTATGTCCCAGCAAGGCTGCAACATGGTAATGCACTTCACCACCATCCTGAAACTGCTAAGGACTGGTTTCAACAAATGTATTATGAAGCTATTGATGCTTGTCTTGTGGAACTAGACAGACATTTTGATCAAGAAACCTACACTTTGCTGTCATCCATGGAGAATGTGTTGCTTCAAGCAGCCAATGCAAAGTCATTTTCAGTTCCTCCGCAGATCACAGAGTTGTATGGAGATAAAGACTTGGACACTGACAATCTGAATGCACAACTGAACCTGCTCCCTGGACTTGTGCAGCAGGTTTTGCCAGAGGTGAAGGCAGTAACTTCAGTCAACACCATTATTGATGCCTTAGTGGGAAAAGACTGAGAGCAGCAGGCACTTTATTCAGAATTAATGAAGCTCATTCAAATACCTTCCTGTCCCGATGAGTACAGCAACTGGGGAGAAATAATTTTCTTTTTTTTTAACTCAAGCAACTTTTATTGTTAATATAAGTATCCATACATCGGATATTTAACGAATAATCATTGAACCATTATCATGGGTTATTCAACGTCATACATTACCAACTTTTACACAAATGAGAAAGGACATCCCAATCTGCTTCAGTCCGTTAAGTCTTTAGCAAAGACTGGAGAAGGTGTTATACTGCACCAAGTCTAAGACTTCTCAAGTTGGCTACAGTCCTGTGCAGTAATGTCAGAGTCTTTCTTTATCTGAACTAGAATTAATAAAAGAACAAACTAAAAGCCAAAAAGTTGGTTACATATCCAAATTTCTGGCACATTCTAACTAGGTGGATGTGCCCATTAACAACTTAACTCAATAGGTTTCTACAATCATCTACAATCCTCAAACTTATAATACTACTAGGTGCATTATCATCCTCTTTTCCCCCATACATATCTGTGGTTACGGTATAATGGTATAACAATTCCAGCATTGAGAGTAAATTGTCTTTTATCATATACTGTCTCCCTGTCCCCTCTACTATCTCCCTCTCCCCTGTTCACGCATTCCTGTTGTTGTTCTCTTCCCTGAGTCTCTTTCTAGACTTGCCATGGCTGCCAAATATATAAGAATGTTTCTTTCTCTAAGTGAACTGTGTGTGTAATGTTTTCTATCTTTTCTAGTTCCTCTACCCTGGAGACCCATTGTTCCTGTGAAGAAAGTTCTAGCTTCAGCCACTTGGCTGTAATACATTTCAGGGCTACTATCCTTAGAATTTGGCCTAGCTCCACCAATTTTCCCTTTTTGGATGATAGAGTTGGGAGGCCTAGTACCATATCCTGAAAGGTAAAGGGAAGGGGAAAACCCAGCATGTGCGCTATGATTTTACGTATCTGTTTCCAAAATTGGTTCAATCTAGAACAACCCCAAAATATATGATAGTGCATTGCCCTGGGTGTACCACAAAGGAGCCAACAAGCCTCTGACACCTGTGGATGAAAATGCTTTGTAATAATAGGGGTTCTAAAGAAACGGGTTATAATTTTCCAATTAAATTCCTTCCACACACAGGAGTATGTGACCTGCCACCCTATTTGAAACCTATGGGTCCAACTTGCTCGTGTTATTCTCTCTCCACTATCTTCCTCTCATCTCTTTCTGATTTCTTCCAATATAGGTGGGTCTGGAAGGGGGGCAGCACTCTATAAAGCATTGATATATAGTTCAATTTATCCTTGATCCTGATTAAGTCCCATCAATATTCCTCTAAAGATGTATTGTCTCTACTGATTAGCTGAAGGTTGTCTTCCATTGTAATAAAGTGTCTAACTTGTAAATACTTATAGAAGTCCTCTCGGCGAAGAGAGAACATCTCCTGGAGATCAGCAAAGGTGAGGCAAACTGTCCCATCTAACATTTGGGCAAACCTAGTAAGGCCTTTACCTTCCCAATGCAAATACCCTAAATCTGACTTTGTGGGGTAAACTTATCTTAATGACGTATAAGGGAGAGTGGGCCTATGTGGTTCGGGGTATACGTTACTTTATGTAATTTAAGTAGTATTCTAATAGAATGTTTCACACATGGATTAGTTAGAGACCAGATGTTGGGGTTGATAACGCTAGTGGGTAAGGTCCACAATTTCTTACCCATCAGTGTTTTTGCCTCTAAAGGATACCAGCCAGACTCCATCCTTTGTTTGGCCCAGGCACATAGTTGGAACCCTTGTGCTGCTAAGTAATAATAATATAAATGAGGGAGGTCCAATCCCCCTCCTTTTCTGGAGCTCCATAAGGTTTGTAAAGATATTCTGGGGCATTTCCCTTCCCAAATAAATCTCATTATTGACTTGTTTAGTTGATTCCAAAAATATAGTGGGATATCTATGGGGAGGGTCTGGAACAAAACCAAGAATCTTGGTAGTATGTTCATTTTGATCATGTGAATTCTGCTGTACAATGTAAGGGGTAATAATTTCCACTGTGCTAAGTCTGCTTGCATATTGTTGTATAGTTTTACATAATTATTATGGAAAGGCCTAGAGGTATCAGCTGATTCCTGAATTCCTAGGTATCTAAATGTGTTCTTTTTGGCCCATGGAAATGGGGAACTGATCCCTGAACTTATCTGGGGTTGTACCACTTAGCACCATAGCCTCAGATTTAGCAATGTTTATTTTATACCAAGCTAGGGTACCAAAGACTCTCAGGGTCTCCAGGAGGAAAGGTAATGAATATTGGGGGTCCTTCAAGAAGAATAAGGAGTCATCAGCATAAAGTGAAACTTTTTGCTCCACCCCACCTGCCTCCACTCCCCTGATGTTAGGGTTATTGCAAATCCAGATAGCCAGAGGTTCTAAAGTGAGGGCAAAGATCAAAGGGGAGAGGGGACAGCCTTGTCTGGTCCCTCTTTTTAGGGGTATGCGGTCCGAAAGGTACCCATTTACTTTGACCCTGGCATCTGGTTTACGGTAAAGGGTGGCTATAGCTGAGGTAAAATTTTCACCCAGTCCAAATGTGGACAGGGTGGAGGACATAAAAATCCAATCCACCCTGTCAAAGGCCTTTTCAGCATCCATACTAATGACTAACTGAAAGGAGGTGGAATGATGCTGAGCAGAAATTATGTTAAGCAACCTACGTATGTTGTCCTGGAGGAATCGTCCCGCTATAAAGCCTGTTTTTTTGTGGTGTATTAACCTAGATATACATGTTTGGAGCCTATCTGCCAGAATACCAGTAAAGATCTTCATATCTACCGGAAGGAGTGAGATGGGCCTATATGAACTGCAGAATTCCTCATCTTTGTCTGGCTTGAGAATCACTGAAATCTGTGCCAGGTTCCAAGATGGTGGGACCTGTTTTTGATCTGTGAGGATTTCATTATAGGTTGCCAGCATTAGATCTGCCAAATGTGGGTGAAACTCTTTAAAATATTCAGCTGAAAAGCCATCTAGTCCTGGGGCCTTCCCATTTTTTGAGGTGTTTAATCTTGTCCAGTGCTTCCCTTTTAGTAATAGGGGAGTTTAGGGCCAGTTTGGCCTTATCATCTAGTTTGGGAATAGGTAGAGAATCTAAAAATTGTTGTATTTTAACCTGATGGTCCTGGGGAGCAGTCACATCGTATAGTTCTGAGTAAAACTTCGCAAATTTCTTTACTAGCTCTTTCGGGGAAGTAACTGGGGACACATTTCACCCATCCCTTATGCATACTACCGCTCTACTTGCCATTTCTTTGCGTAGTTGCCAGGCCAATAGTCTTCCTACTCTATTTCCATTTTCATAGAATTTTTGCTTTGCAAATTTTAACTGGCCTTCACTTTGTATATCTAGCCATTAATTCAATTTTCTTCTTGCCTGGTCTAATTCCTCTTTTGTTCTTTCTTCTGGTTTATCCTGGTGAAGTGTTTCTACCTTAGCTATTTTTTGTTCTAATCTCACTTTCTTATGTATTCTCTCTTTTTTAATTCTGGACAAATATTTAATAATCTCACCCCCCCCAGGCAACATTTCATGGCATCCGACCTAATACCCTCTCTCTTATCCCCTCTGGGGTTGTCCTGTACAAATTTCTGGATTGTGTTAGTTACCATTTTCTTGAAATGTCCTCTGGTAAGGTGGCTCATATTTAATCTCCAGCAAGAATCAGAAGGGGTCTTTGTGGTAGAAAGGCAAATGGTAACCGAGGTGTGATTGGAGAAGGAAATATAACCAATTTCACAAACACAAACTCTCTGAAGACAGTTGGCGGAGACTAAAAAATAATCAATTCTCGAATACCCCTTATGGCAGGAGGAGTAATAGACAAAATCCCTACCTCTAGGATGCAAGAATTGCCAGGTCTCCATCAGGCCCAGCTCTTGGTTTAGTCTCAGAATAAATTTTCCAGTTCTGGTGGTGCCCCCCTGGATTCTCCCTGAGCGGTCACTCCTGAGTGTATCATCTCATTAAAATCTCCCCCTATTATAATCAGGCTCTGTGCATCTGTAACACTTTCTTTAATTACCTTCTCAAAGAAGACAATACAGGGGGCTTCTTCATTTGGGACATATAGATTCTCTAAGGTGCAGTTCTGTCCCCTATATGTACCTTCCAGGTGAATAAACCTGCCCTCTGGGTCTGATCTTACATTTCTGACTATTAAGGGAGCATTCCATTGAACCAGGATAGCCACCCCCCTGCGGTGTGGGGCAGCCTCGTGGTGCAATGAGAATACCTGTCCCACCCACGATCTCCGCAACTTAAGATGTTCTTGGGCTGTTAGGTGGGTCTCCTGTAGGAAACACTGTTGTAGCCTTCTGCCTCTGGAAATCCTGCAGTATCTTAGCTCTCTTAACTGGATTGTTAATATCTCGTACATTGAAGGAAACTACCTTCAGATCATCCATTTTCATCTAAAGGGAACCAGGTCTTTGTATTCTGGGGGGAGGAGAGAGTAGTGTTACCAAAAACTATCCTATATTGTAGATGAACATATAACATAACAAACATGAACAAAAACTGGAACTTTAACCATAAAAAGACAATCATTTTCAAACTCTTCAAGGTGTGCTAGCTCTATCTCCACACACTACGCTATGATAGCTTTGTGAGGTGTGGTTGAATACCCAGGAGAATTGAGTTTTCAGTCCAGCTTGGGCCAGCAATTAGCCCACTAGCTGGAAGGGCGATAATCAAAACTTGCACCAGAGTGTAGAGGTTCCTGAATCTGGTGCTAATGTTGACCTTTATTGTGAGTTTTCCTACTTCACCGTGACATACATAGATACATAGACAGTGTCGGCAGATAAGGGCCTATGGCCCACCTAGTCTGCCCATTTGAGCTTGTAAGTTCAGTTTGTTTTCCTAGAAGTCTATTTCCCCTTACCCCTGACCTCTAGAATTCCTTTATGTCTATCCCATGCATTCTTAAATCCCGTGATTGTTTCAGCCCCCACCACTTCCTCTGGCAGGGTGTTCCACTTGTCCACCACCCGCTCAGTGAAGAAATTCTTTCTCATGTTTCCTCTGAATCGTCCTCCTCCAACTTCATCCCATGCCCTCTAGTCCGGAAACATCTTTTCGCTTAAAAATAGTGTTTTCCTGCACCCTGTTCCTCCCTGTGAGATACTTGTATGTCTCTATCATATCCCCTCTCTCCCTCCTCTCCTCCAGGGAGTACATGTTCAGTTCCTTCAACCTGTCTTCATAGGATTTGTGATGCAACCCATGCACCATCTTTGTTGCCCTCCTCTGAACCTTCTCTACCCTGTCTATGTCCTTACGTAGGTATGGTCTCCAGAACTGTACACTGTACTCCAGGTGGGGCCTCACTAGTGTCTTGTATAGCGGAATTATGACCTCCCTTTTCCTGCTGGTGATGCCCCTGCCTATACATCCCAGCATCCTATTTGCTTTACCTGATGCCTTGTCACACTGTTTCCCTACCTTGAGGTCATCAGAGATGACAACCCCAAGATCCCTTTCCTGCTTGGTGCATGCTATATCCTCACCCCAACTGATATATTGTGCCAGGGTTTTTGTGCCCATATGCATTATCTTGCACTTCTTTGCATTGAATTTCAACTGCCAAACCCTTGACCATTCTTCAAGTTTCTGCAGGTCCTTCTCATTCTGTCTACACCCTCTGGTGTGTCTACTCTGTTACAGAGCTTTGTGTCATCAGCGAACAGTGAAATTCTGCCTTCTATATCGTGTGCAATGTCACTGATGAAGATGTTGAATAGGACCGGTCCCAGCACTGATCCCTGTGGTACCCCACTGGTCACTCTTCCCTCTGTGGAGTGACAGCCATTTACCACCACCCTCTGTGTCCTGCCACCCAGCCAGTTACCTACCCACCACACTACTGTCCTGCCCACACCCATATTCCCCAGTTTGTGTAATAGTCTTCTATGTGGCACAGTGTCAAAGGCCTTGCTGAAGTCCAGATAGGCCATGTCCACTGCCCTCCCTGATCCACCTCCCTAGTCACCCAGTCAAAAATTCAATGAGGTTGGTCTGACATGACCTCCCTGGTGAAACCATGCTGCCTTGGGTCCTGTAGTCCATTGACAACCAGATGTTCCACCAATCTCTCCTTCAGTAGTGCTTCCATGATCTTTCCCACTACCGAGGTGAGGCTGACTGTTCTGTAGTTCCCTGCTTCCTCTTTGTTTCCCACTTTTGTATAAAGGGGACTACATCTGCTGTCCTCAGTCTTTGGGTACCTCCCTGTTTCCAGTGATTGGCTGAACAGGATAGCCAGAGAGTTCAGCCACCACCTCCTCTTAGTTCTTTAAGAGTCCCTGGGTGCACCCATCTGGCCCCATTGCTTTGTCAACTCTTATTACTTCAGTTCCTTCAGGACCCTTTCTCGTAAAGGGACTTGTGTCCATTTCTGCACCATTCTCACCCCTTGTACTCCCTTCAGACCCATTACCCCCTCTTCCTTAGTAAAGACTGAGCAGAAATACCTGTTCAATATGTCAGCTTTACTGTTGTCATCCTCCACGCTGCTCCCATCCTCCCCTTCAGTCTAACTATCCCTCCTTTGTCCTTCTTTTTTCACTTATGTACCTGTAAAGGTTTTGTCCCCTTTAACCACTGATTTTGCAATGTGTTCTTCTGTCTGAGCTTTGGCTTCCCTTACTGACTTCCCTGCCTCCTTTGTTTCTCTGGTACTTCTCCCTATCCCTTCTGCCTGTGTCTTTGTATTGCCTGAATGCAGTCTTTTTGGCTTTCACTTTCTTTGCTACCTCTTTGGAAAACCATAATGGTCTCCTCTTTCTTTTCTCTTGCTAACCTGCTTAATGCATAATTCTGTTGTTCTTATAATCCCCATTTTAAATACCGCCTCTGTTCCTCAATCCTGATTCCTGTCCCATTCCCCTTAATGCCTCTTTCAAGCATCTCCCCATTTTCCCAAAGTCTGCCCCTAAAATCCAGGATATGTGTTTTGTGTGGTTTGGTTCTGCTCTTTCTGTGATTTCAAACCACAATGACTGGTGGTCACTATTGCCCAGGTGCTCCCCACTGTTACCCCCATCACACTGTCCCTGTTTGTGAGCCTAGGGTCCAGTGTTGCCTTCTGCGAGTTGGTTCCATGACCAGTTGCTTGAGGAAGGCACCTGAAGGAGTCCAGGATAAATCTGCTCCTAGTTGATGCTGCTGCTGGGATGCTCCAGTCCACATCTGGTATATTGAAGTCTCCAACCAGTACTACCTCACCCTTGTCAGCCATCCTTTGGATGGCTAGCATCAACTCCTATCTGTTTCTTCCTCCTGGGCTGGTGGTCTATAGACCACACCTGTGCGAAAGCTGGCCCCATTTTCCTTTCCAGCTAACCCACAGTATCTCTCCCCATTTTGTTCCTCCTGGATCTGTGTGGCCTATGTCATTTTTCACATACAGTGCCACTCCTCCTCCCTTCCTGCCTGCTCTGTCTCTTCTGAATATGTTGTAGCCAGGTATGGCCATCTCCCAGTCATGGTTATCATTACACCAGGTTTCAGTGATGGCCACAATGTCCAGGTCTGACTGTACCATGACAGCCTCCAGATCTTCCATCTTGTTGCTAAGGCTCCTGGCATTTGCACACATGGCTTTCCATGATTTGACCTCCTAGACTGCTTCTCTGTTCTACTCCAGCCCCTTCCTTGGTTGTCATTTATCCCTGGTTCTCCTTGCTGTCTGCCCTTCTGCTGAATTTTGCCCCTTTTCTGCTTATCCACCTTTTGGACACTAGTCTCCAACTTTTGCACGCTGCTTTGCAGAGATAGCCACTCCTCTGGTTCACTGGTTCCATTACTAGCTGTGGGGGGTGAGCAAGTAGGTACCATCCTTGCTGGCCTGCCACCCCCCTTTGCTAGTTTAAATGCTTGTCAATGTAGCATTTAAACTTATCATTGAGTGCTTGGATTCCCCTCCAGGATGGATGCAGGCCGTCAGGCTTGAACAAACCTCCATCCCTCCAGATGGGTCCCCAGCCATAGTAATGTATCTTCTGTTAAATCGGGGAAACTGCCCTGACCTAGGTCAGGATGGAGGGAAGAGAGAAATAATTCTCCTTCTTCACAAATTACCTGATCTGTGATCTGAGGGAAAGGCAATGCTGGCCCACAACCCACCCAGCCGTCAACCTGTATCAGGAGAGGAGGCCCCCCAGGAAAGCCAAAGTGGCTATAATCCCAGGGCACCTTCTGTTCCAGGTGGCATCTAAATGCTGGTGCCACAAATCATGGATCACTACTGGGTGGTCCAGGGGTCACCAGAACCAAATGGGGAGCCAATCAAGGACCAAGTTGCTAATATGATAGATTGTAGGGTCTCCAGTTTTGCTCCCATTGTGTCCTCTTCCAAAAGACACAGATTTTTATTGGGCTGTTCAACAGTGGTCACACCCAGAGGGGGGGCCAAACTGTCTTCTAGGGCCCTTTGTTAAAACATTTCATAGACGGAGGCAGAACTTATTATGGGGGTCAAACACCAGTGCTCACCAATATTGTTAGCAATCTGGCCACCATGCCCCCTTTCAAACTGGTCACTTTACTGGAGTACCTCTGGTGTTTTAATTAGTTCTGGGCTTTCCCAGCTCTAGCAGCATCCCTGCCCCTTTCCTTATATAGTGCCATTCTTTAAAGCATCACTTGGTCATCCTACAGGCCCCCCCGATGCCAGAGCTATCCAGGCAGTGCAGGCCCTCCAGTGCAACCTCCCACCCTGGGACATTATCTCCCTAAATTATGTCTCCCTACATGAGTTACCTCTAAGTATCCACCAACGACAGGTAAAAAAAAAGCAGAAAGTTACATTAAACTTGTCAATTGTACAGGATTTAAACCTTTTCCCACCCAACCCAAATGGCACAAAACTAGGTTGACAACCCTCATGGACCCTCCCTGAAATACAATCACGGCCCCATAGGGTAAATCCAAAGTTCAGTTACGGGATGTCTGATCAGGTTGGCTTGTCAGCCCCTGCCCCTTCTTCTGTTCGTAAGGACCTGTCTCCTTGCTCTCAAGTGTCTGCGTCATCTCTGCATGAAGCTTTTGATTCCTTATGAAGGCGGACCATGTCACACATGCTGGAAGAGACCAGCCGATCTTGCTGCCCCTTTCTTTTGGTTCCTGCTGTCTGCCAGGATTGCTCTGCCACTCGGTTCCTCTGTTGTCTGGCTATATCTTGAGGCACCACTATATCCAAGGACAAGAGGAACTTCTCTGCTACTGCCAAGTCTGGAAACCTCCGTTGATCATTCTCCATAAGTACCCTTAATTTAGCTGGGTATTCTAAAAAGGCTTTCACCCTTTTGATTGGAGTGAATGGACTGCTGCCAAAACCCTCCTCCTTTCAGCCAGCAATTGGGGGTATAATCCTGCTAAAAAAAATAGCCTTGTGTCCCCAAAACAGTATTTCTTTTTTCCCCCAGGCTGATCTTAGGTTTCCTCTTTCACTCGGAAGTCCCAGAAGGCTAAGATCATGGATCTAGACTGAGCTTTTGGATCTTTCGGTCTGGGTACCAAGGGGCGATGAGCCCTGATTATGTTTAGGGGTTTATCTGGTGGCTGGTTCAGTATTTCAGTCAGGAAGGATTCCATGAATGTAGGGATTGGAACCATCTCAGCTCCCTCCGGCAGACCATGGATGCGAATGTTGTTTCATCAGTTCCTATTTTCTAACTCCTCCAGCCTTCTCTCTAACTGTTGCTCCCATCTATGCAAGTCCAACAGGACCAAATTGTGCACTTCTATGGTGCCAGAGCAGTCGGTAAGCCCTTTTTCCATCTAGTCAGCTTTTTACCCCAGGGCTTCCAACTTTTGGTGGTCTTCTAAAGCCTGAGATTCTAGTCTCACTAGGGTAGTGTTCATATTTTACAGAGTAGCACACAGTTGCTTCAAGGTGATCATGCAATCCCCTTCTTCTGATCCATCTGGGTCTGAGCACTGCGAGGCCATGGATGTTGTGCTGAGGTAGGCTGCGTATATTCAAGCAGTGTTTTATTTTGTCTCAGCATTTGGTTGCTCAATTTTTCTTTTGCTGTGTGTTTGGCTGCCATTTCTGGAGATCTCTCTTGTTCTGAGTACTGGATGGGTCAAAGAAACCTGTGGATTCGGGTGGATTGAGTCTGCAGCTGTATGGAGCTCTCAGCTCAGGCTGCCATCTAGGTGGTGGTCACACAAGAAGTCATGGGAGAGAGATCATTTTCAACACAACAGAGGATCATGTCTTACTTATGAAGCATCATGACGGAGAAGAGGTACAATCACCTAATTCTGTTGAACATTCACAAGGAGAGAACAGACAAGTTGGATCTGACACAAACTATACGGGAGCTTGTGGAACGAAATGAAAGAAGACGTAACTTTTTTGGAAAAAGTTGATGCTGAAATACTTTACACGAGGGAAGAATACGTATGGTGGTAAACTGGTTGATTTGATGAGTTTGAGAATACCAAAGCCTGGGAATGCCTGTGTGGACATACCGTCCCGAAGTGTTGACAGAGAAACATATAGATATGTATATAGATATGGGGCCCAATTCTCAAAGGGTTACGCCTGGCATAAATTGAGTTGCACCCCCAAAAACGGCGCAAGACACAATTTACGCCAGGAGTTGCGACATTCGGTATTCTGAAAAGCAGCATGCGACAAGTCACAAGCGGCTTGCGCAAAGTGAACATACACCACCAGTTACACCATAAATCCCCTGAGACATGGTGCTAGGGGGTTTACAGCAGTAGTTGTGACCTATTCTGTAAGGGCAGCAACAAAGTCCTTAAGTTTGCTATTTCCAAACAACCCCTGGAGGACATCTGCCAAAGTACAGTTATACCAGCTTTTAGCTGGTGTAAGTGTACTTACACCCTCTGGGGGTTGTACAGATCTGCCACCACGCCCAGTTCCCAAGACGTGCACCCTCCATGCCCCAATCCACAAATTGGTAGCATTAAAGTCCTGCAGGGCTAATCATGCCCCTCATGCACCATCCCCCACAGACACATAAATGCCCAGCAGTATGGGTGTAGGCAGGCATACTCCAAGCACTCCATGGTGTGCAATGTTATTTAAGGGGGTAGCAAATAGGCTCTGAACTGCTTCCTTTTTCCGTGAAAACTGACAAAGAAAATACTGAACCTTTCTGTAATTTTATTCATAGGAGTCAAAACTAGAAGGACTGGTCACTAATACTGTCTTTGCATCCCAAGGACAACATAATTTTACAGGCTCTGGGCTGGTATGTGGGTGTCTTGGGGAGCAATGAATGGCATTTGTATTTACCCATGCATGGCAACAACAATTGTCATGAGAGACAAAAGTTGTATTTATTGTGTCAAATGAGGCAACAAACACAGTCCTGTTGTACATTTGTGTATTGTCTGGCTACACCCAGGTGGGGGTAGCACACCCTAACAAGTGGGGGAAGGGTAGCAGTGAGTCCACATGGTGTGCAGATCTGAAATCCCTGGCTACACCCCTGCCCAGCAGGGCAATCAGACCCCCCATGTCCCATCCCCCAAATACGTATTGAATGCTCTTACGGGGTTTGCATACCCTCCTCCATGCCTGATCCCCTGCATGTATTGTAAAAGCTTCGCAGGGCTAGCACCCCCCCAACATGCCCAATCCCCCACATGTATTGTAAAAGACCTGCAAGGCTAGCACCCCTCCTGCTATGCCCATTCCCCTGCATGAATTATAAAAGCTCTGCAGAGCTAGCACCCCCTCTCCCCCACTCTCCAATCCCCGGAATTGCATTATGCACAAAAAAAAAATAGCCCCAATCTCCCTGCTAGTCTAGTGGCCCCCCACCTAACAGTGTATTCCACTCTTCACCCCCCCAACCCATACTCAGTCAGTGACTGGTACAGCACATGTCTCACCTCCATGGCCAGCCACCAACTGTGCTACATATGAGCGCATACTATTGTAAATAATGCGCACTCAATGAATGAACAATCATGATATCGTGATAATATCATCACTTCTTTAAAAGTAGACTGTGTGGACCCCACCCCACCACGTCAGCATGAGCTGCTTACCCACCCACCCCCCAATACCCCGATCAGGCCCACCAGCACAGGCCTCTCCATGCACCTCCATAGCCAGCAGCCCGACAGAGTGTGACTGAGCTCTTGAATGAATGAGCACGTTCTTGGTGGGGAAGCAGAGTGGGTGCTAGCTCATGCTGACAGGGTGGGGCAGTGGGGTATCCACTCGACACCAGGGAGTAGTGCTGTGCATTTTCTAATTTCTGGCACTTACAATATTATCATTAAAGGCTTTTATAAATGGCAGGGAAATGGCTTTATGGATGCAATGCAACACAGAATACTTTTTAAGAAATTATGATATCACAACATCATGATACATGGTTTTACTTTTTCAATTATGATCTGAAAAAAAATCATCATTACCAGGGATTGTGGGTTTTATTTATAAATTTGTTTTTAAGAAAGAAATGAGGGGCCAGGGTAACTGGGGGCTTTATTCAATTATTTCAGTGATTGGCCGGGGGCCACTAGACACCAGGGACAATAATTTGGGCCATAAGCAGGCATGGGGAGGGGGACCACTAGATACCAGGGAGTGTGGGTTTAACTTTATTTTTTTGTAAAGAACATGAGGGGGCCAGGGTAACTGGGGGGAGCTTTATTCATTTATGGCTTGTAATTGGCCAGGGGGGTAACCTGTAGGGACTCAGGACAGGAAAACTCAACATAAATAAAATTTTGCCTGCAGGAGCAACATTTCATTGGTTTGTGGGCAAAATTTCATTAGCTCCAAGGGTGAAATTTCACATTTCGCCCTGCAAAATATTTCACGTAATGCACGAATTATGCAAAATATTTCTCTGGGTGAAATTTTTCAATTTCACATAACTCTGTTCACAAGCAGTGAACTTCTGCTAACCAAAGTCTGCAATGCAAACCCAAAGTTCTGTTTGGTTCATTAGAATCAAATAGGCCATGTTTAACCAGTTGAATTCTTTCTCTAACCAAACTTGCAGCTATAAAGCTAAAAAATGGTGTTTGGGAGAGATAGGAAGCAAAAACATTTAATTTTGAACAGCTAATTAGCAAGGTTGTTCAACAGCACTGGTGAAGAGAGGAAAAAGAAGTGATCTGCGAGCAACTGAGGAGATATTAGTGGTGAAAAAAGAATATAAATCAGGTTGTTGCCACTGAAAGAAGAGAAATGAAGGAATTTAGGGTAGGCAAAATCTGAGTGATCTTAAAGAATACATCCATGTAAAGAATTGAATTTATGGAGATGTAACCTCCCTCACATTTGTAGGATTTATATTTTAAACTATTAGTGTTTCTCCTGGAACTGTGTTCAATGATGGAACTGAGCTATATCTGTGGACCTACTGGCAGACAGCAGGGTTGTGGCCATTGTTTCAGCACAGTAGCCAGAGCTGCCTAAAATGGACATACAGTACTCAGAATTAAAATAACTCTGAGACACTGTGAGTTACAGGTGTCATTAAGACTGATTCCGCATTGAGGGTTATGCTAGCATTTTTTACCTTACTACTGCTAGTCAATAGTAAGTGTCACTGGCTCTGTAGGTTACACACTTGCTGTTGGGGCTTAAAACTCAGATGGTCATGGGTTATAGCCCCACACCAGGCACTTGTGGTAATCCCATACTGTAACTAACACTATAGTGCAGTATGAGGGAGCAGTGGGTATGATACGTGAGAAAACGGTATTATATGATATATAAGAAAACGAAACATTATAATGTGATATAATATGATAAAAAATAACATTTCAGAAGGTAGAAGGTCATGGTATCTATCCCCACACTAGGTACCTGGAGTAATTTTCATGACTGACACTGTAGAGCAGTATGAGGGGGTGCTGCACTGTTAAGGTGTCATACAGTATGTCAGATGAGACATTAACCAAGATCCCTTTTGCCCATCTCTGGTCACTGCACAAGTGGAAGTGAAAGATTTCATGCCTCTTATCAAAGAAGAGTATGGGACTTTTTGTGAAAAATATACATCAAACCATTGCACTGAATAACATAACAAAAAACTGATCAACACTATAAAACAAACTAAAAACATAACTCAACACAGAAATCTTACAAATTAAATAAACCTACAAGAAGAAAACTTTCTCACCTATTAATCTGCTACTATGTTTTGTTTATATTCATCCTGTGTGAAGAAAGAAATAGAAAAAACAGTGTGAGACCTGTAACCATTACCATATAACCATGCCTCAAGTGCTCATGTTAAAAATCCAGTCAAGTTACCCCTTTCCATTTGTTTCTAAACTTATGACTATGGAGAGTATTGAAATATTTCTGTTAAATAAACTGTAACTCTTCATTAATCCCAAGTATAAAAATTCTCAAAAGTACTTTTTTTTTGCAAAACATACTGACATCTGTTTTGCCAAATCTCTCACTTTAGAAAAGCAAAAATCAACAGAACCGTTCTTTCTTCCTATCATGAGCAAGTAGTTTCCTGCTGACCTAATACCAGGTTTTGATATGTAAGGATCCCAAACTTGAGGCAGTTCATTTAATACATAACGGTGTCTAGAAGTTCTTAATATACAAGCAGACAACAAAATGCTCCACTGTTTCTTTCATGTCTATACAGCCTTCGGTAGAACTCTTCCTCAATGATTTTGTGTTTGAGCTGTTTTTCACTTTCAGTTTACCATGTATGCTTAGCTAGACCATGTCCCACATTTTTTGTGGGATACTTTTCTCACACAGCTGTCTAGTAATTTTTTGTTCTGTTACCCCAGCATGGGTCAAATCCTGGTATGACATAGAAGGTGCTGGAAACCAGTTTTCCGTTCAATTTTTTCCAAGTCTGTTCTCTCACCCAAGACATTAACAACATCCATGCTTTTACTTTTACAAAACAATATTATATACAGTATATACTACTGAGGTGGTTTCTCTTTACCCATGATTACTTTTAATTTATTTCGTTCATATAAATCTATATGGCGAGAACCAGTCAGACATAACAATTCTAGACCTACACTTGCTGGACCAATCAGGGTGACTTTTAGATTAAAACTAAAAAAATACAGCATAATAAAAGGACACAGGATTAATTATTTTCAAGCCTCCTTCTTTAATTTCACAGTATGTATGGCCATTTTTCACTAGGTTAAGGTGACCTCCTCATAAAAAAAGAAAGCCTATGCCAAAAAGTTTGATTTCAGACTTGTTACGTGGGGAACACAAAACTAAAAAATAAAAATGTTGGAACCACAAATGTTTAAATCATATAGACTGTTTTCATTTTGGACATAGGCCATGACATCCAACATAACACATGCATCTCAGCCATGTCCATTTTTAATTTCCAATGATATGTCATCATATTATCCTTTCCAAACCAAACACCTAATATCTTAATGGGTTCTAACAAAAATGAATACCATTCAAAGTATTACCACTAAGAGCATCAGTGGTGCCAAGAACCATCCCTACGCTATTGTCAATGTCCAATCTAGACCCTAAGCATCTTGAAAAATTATCTAAGTGTTCTAGAACCCTATGTCCAAAGTCTTCAACTGCCAAGAGGAGGCTGATGTCATCTGCATAAGCAGAAAACTTAAATGGCAGCGGGTCTACATGGGTCCCTACCCTTTTAATAGTATTGCCCTGGTCATTTTTTCTTAGTATCATCTCAATACTAAACACATGCGTATAATACAGGGCTAAGTGGACACCCTTTTCTTACCCCTCTCTTAGTTAGGCATTTGGACCCCAATGTAGCATTCAACAAGGGCATACATGTTGCATGCCTATAAAGAACTTAATCCACCTTAACATACTAACATACTAAAATGCCAGCAGAATAGGCCTAACGGTCTTTCGTGTCTGCTCGTTTGGTCAGCCCCCACCCTGGGTGCTGACCTTGCTGTCCCCCTCGCCTTTTCTGGCTTCTCCCTTCCCAGTTCTGGATATTCTTGCTGCATTGGATTTTGCTTCCAGAACCCTTCCCCTGTACCTGTCCCACCCCCTCTTGAACCCCTCCACTGTCTCTGCCTCCACCAGCCCCCAAGGCAGTGCATTCCATGGCTCCACCACCCTCTCAGTGAAGTAGCACCTCCTCCTTTCTCTCCTGAATCTTCCCCCCTCCAGCTTCCACCCATGCCCTCTAGTGGCCCCCTCCTCCTTCCTTTGAAGCACCCTGACTGTTCCTCCGCTATTTACCCTCTTCATGTACCTGAAGACCTCTATCATGTCCCCCCGGTCCCTTCTCTCTTCCAATGTGTACATATTTAGCTCTTCAAGCCTCTCCTCATAGGTCCTGTCCCCCAAGCCCCAAATCATTTTGGTTGCCCTCCTCTGGACCCTCTCCAGGAGGTTAATGTCCCTCTTTAAGTGTGGCCTCCAAAACTGCATGCAGTACTCAAGGTGCGGCCACACCAAGCAGTTATACAGAGGGAGTATCACTTCCCTCCTTCTGGAGGTGATCCCCCTAGTGATGCATCCCAGCATCCTGTTGGCCTTGGCTGCTGCCCTCCTACAAGTCTCAGAGTTGTTCATCTTGACATCCACCACCACCCCCAGGTCCCTCTCAGCCATCGAGACTTGCAGCATTTCCCCAGGGTGTACACTTGGCCTGGGTTTCTGGCCCCCAGGTGGAGTAACTTGCATTTCCCTGCATTGAACCTCAGCTTCCACTTTCTAGACCATCTTTCCAGAGCCTCCAGGTCCCCCTGTAGGGCCACCCTCCCCTCCTCCCCATCCACCACCGCCCCCAGTTTGAGTCATCTGCAAAGAGACTCATCTCACTCCTGATTCCTGTCCTTATGTCAGATACGTAGGCGTTGAACAGAAGGGCCCAAGGACTGATCCCTGTGGGACCCCACTAATGACCCTCCTTGGGGATGAGACTATCCCACCAACTACGACCCTCTGGGTCCGGTCCTGGAGCCAATTGCCTATCCATCTGATCATCTGGTTTCCCCACCCCCATTTCTCCCAGCTTATCCAACAGGCCCACGTGAGGAACAGAGTCAAATGCCTTGCTGAAGTCTAGAAAGAGGACGTCCACTGGTCTACCCAGGTCCAAGGCACTTGTCACCCAGTCATAGAACTCCACCAGATTTGTCTGACACGATTTCCCGGGATGAATCCATGCTGTCTATCGTCCAGGCACCCTGACTTATCCAGGTCCCCCTAGCCTCTCCTTGACAATGCCCTCCATCACCTTGCCCACCACCGATGTCAGGCTGACAGGCCTGTAGTTCCTCCACCTCCCTTGATCCCCCTTGTGGATAGGCACTATATCGCCACCTTCCAGTCTTGGGGCACCCACCCTGTCCTCAGAGAGATGGTGAAAAGCTCTGCCAGGGGTTTCGCCAGGACATCTGCAAGTTCCTTCAGCACTCTGGGATGTAATTTATCCGGCCCCGGTGCTTTCTCCGTCTTAAGGGAGCTGAGGGCTTCCCTCACTCTCTCTGCTGTGATTTCCACTTCTGGTACCTCTTCTCCCTGCTTAGCCCTCCCTCCACCTGCCAGTGATGCCTTCCCTTCTCCCCAGACCTGCTGATTGGTAAGGGTCCCTCCCTCCTCAGTATCTCTGTCTCCTCCCATGTATGATGCAGCACCCCCATTTTCCTTGGTGAAAACTGAGGTAAAGTACTCATTTAGTACCTCAGCCTGCTCCCCCAGGTCTTGTGCCCATCTCTCCCCTGATTTAATCCTGCTAATCTGCCCCTTCACCCTTCGTTTTTCCCCAATGTATCTAAAGAACCCCTTGTTCCCTCTCCTAATTTCCCTGGCCAGGTTCTGCTCCTTCCTTGCCTTAGCTGCCCTCACCACTCTAGTGGCCCTTCTAGCCATCAGCTCATACTCCCCTCGATCCCTTTCACTCCTTGAGCACTTGAATTGCTTATAGGCTGCTTTCTTTCCCCGAACCACCTCCTGGACCTCCCTGGTCCACCAGCAGGGTTTTTGGGCCCTAACGCATTTTCGTCTTACTCTTGCACAGGTGCTGGTAGCATCCTGCACCCCTCTCCTGATGATTTCCCACCTACTATCAGCGTCCATGTCTGACCCAATCCCATCCAAATGCTCCTTAAGGATCCTTCCCATTTCCTTAAAATCTGCCCCCTGAAGTCGGTTACTTCCGTCTTTGTGCAGCCTTCTACCCCTCCTAGGTCCAGGCAGAACCAGACCATGGCATGGTCACTCCCCTCCAATGGGTCCCTTACCTCCAGGCCCCCAATCTGGTCACTGTCTGCCAGGACCACATCCAGTACCCACGCCTCCCTGGTCGGTTCCCTCACCTGCTGAGTTAGGAACGCGTCTTGAAAGACATCCAACAACCTCTGTTCCCTGGTCATGGAGGATGTCATAGTCTCCCAGTCTGTTCCTGGCATGTTTAAGTCCCCCAACACCACCACCGTTCCTCTGCCCAGTCTGCAGTGCCTCCCAACATCTGCCACTAGACTGTCCTCCAGCTCCTCCGCCAGGGCAGGGGGTCTATACACCACTCCTATTTTTACTCTCTTGCACCCCCTTGTTATCAAGGTGACCCAAATCGCCTCCACGGTTCCCTCTGCCTCCTCTACTCCCCTATGCCAATGCAGTTTTGGACATCATTGCTACCCTCCTCCCTTCCTCCCCTGTCCTTCCTGAACATAGTGTAACCCTCCAGGCTCAGGTCCCAGTCATGTCCTGCAGTGGCCCAAGTCTCAGTGACCACTGCACATCCACTGCTCCTCACTTAGCATCGCCTGAGCTCAGGCATTTTATGCCTAAGCTCCTGGCATTTAGCAGGACTACCTTCCACCCTTTCCTATAGTTCCATTTCCCTGCTCTGTGTTCCCATGGGGATTCCATTTTCCCTGGTCTGCACTTTGCCAGTCGGCCTTTCCTGCAATCCTCCTGGTCCCCAGGGGTGGAGACAGAGTCCTTCTTTATCGGCACCCCTTTACAGCCTTTTCTCCCATCCCGCCCCCTTCACAAGTTTAAACCCCACTTTTCACCAATGAAACCTCTATTTTCAACTTATGTTTCCCTCCTCCAAATTGAGATGTAGTCTATCTCAGCATACAGCTCCTATCCTCCCAGGTCTCCCCAATCCCCATCAACCCATACCCTCTGGCCTCACACCACTCCCTGGGCCACTGGTTTATCTCCCTAATCTTCCTTTGTGTTCCCCACTCAGCCCTTGGCACTGGCAGGATTTCTGAGAAGGAAACTGTGTATCCTATGTCATGACAGACCCTGCAGCTCCTGAATCTTGCCTGTATTCTAGCTCGCTATTTCCCTCAATGTCATTTGTACCCAGGTGGACCAGTATGTCTGGGAACCCCACAATCCTTGTCAGCTGATATACCTCGTGCTTAGCCCTGTGCACCGTTAGTCCAGGGAAGCATCTTGTTCTAACTGGCCAGGCTCCTCCTCCCTATCCCATTTGATACCCCTGATCACAGAATCCCCCAGCAGGAGCACTCTGACCACTCCTTTCCTCCATTCCCCCTTCCATGTCCCTCATCCTTCTCGGCCCCTCACCCAGCCGGCTCCTTGTTTCCTCCTATCTGGGTGCCACATGCCACCCCTCATTTACATGGCCACCCCTCCCTCCAATCCTATGCCTCCTCCTCCTGAGTATCCTTCTGTACCTTGCTAATTCCCCTCACTGCTCGTGAACTGGTCCTTCTCCCCATCTGCTAAACTAGCCTGGCCTACTCCTCCCTTCCTTCCTGTCTCCATTTAGTTCTTCCTTGCTCATCGTGCTCCCCTGGCCTAAACCCTCAGCTCCCTTTACTGAATCCTCCTTATACTTCTGGTCCTTCTCCTTTACCTTTCCTCCCAACTGGTCCTCCTTGCGCTTTCCTCCCTCTTCCCCCTGCCCCTCCTGCTCCGATTCACTGTTCCCCCCATTCTCCTGCATTCCAGGTCCCCCCCTGTTCTTCCTGCTATCTGACCCCTGCCTCCTGCCTCCCACTCCCTTTCCGTCTCTAACCACCCCTGTCGTGGCTACATCACCCCCCTCATCCTCGAGCAGAAGAAGAGAATTGAAGCGGTTATTGAGTGTAAGGTCTGATCCACCTCCCGCCTTGCTTCCTTCTGTCCAGCCCTGGCCATCTGCCTACTTCCCTGAGAATGTTGTCCCTCCGTCCCTCCTTTGTGAGGGTCCCCAGTTACCTGCCTGCTTCCTTGGTAGTGTCCTTTTGGACCCCCTCTGCCAGGGTCCCTATGTGACCCCTGAGTATTCTCCTGCACTCCTTTCCCTATGCCCCCACCCCCAGTGCTTGGTGCAACCCCGAGGGAGATTCCCAGCCCCCTTCCCCAACCATACCACCCCCCTTCCCCCAGCTTTCTCCTAATCCCCGCAACCTCCTCCCTAAGCTGTGCTAGCTGGTAGCACACTGGGCAACCACCGAACTTCCAAGCCCAGTCCAGTATCATGGCTGCTCCACACCCTGTGCACCCCACCACCCTCCCAAAATTGCCGGCCCTAATGACATGTGGTTCCATCCCCTTCCAAATAGGTTTCCTTGGGTGAGCCACCAGGTTCCCCCCTAGTCCAAGATACACCCTACTGCCTAATCAGGTCACCCACTAATCTTAGAGACAGTCCCACTGTACACCAGTAACCCTGTTACTATGTGCAGTACAACACATTAAACTTATAAGGGAAATGAACAACTCCCTAAGCTCCTCTCTCCCAGCCTTTAAATCCAACCCCACAATGGCTAGAACTACATGAGCTGCACCTGCAGCCTTTTCCTCCAATTGCAGGGCAGGTGTTCCCCTATCAATTCGCAGACTTCTGGGGAGGGAGGGTATTGGACAGACACCTGACTCGAGAGAGAGTGTTTCAGCCCTGTGTCTCCCCTCCAAGCCCAGCAGCCAAAGAACCAGGCCCAAGCAAATCCCACCAAATAGGTTTTAAATCAGAAGAAATAGGCCTCTACCAGCGCAGCCTGTTACACAGTGAAACATCCACAAAATGAGCCCCACTTACAGCCACCAAATCAGTTTTCAAACATCCAGCAGCCCCCCCAAAACAATACCCTGCTAGCCCCTTAGAAGTAAGAAAGAAAAGAACTAACCTATCAAGTAAAATCCACAAGAACCCTGTGAAAACAACAGCAGCAGCTACTGTCCTGGAACACAACTGATCCTGTCCCCTTCCAGTTCTTTCTTAACACACCTGTATCATGGCTTTGGTTGTTCAGGATAAAAGATAACCCTCAATGATAGCAAAAACAGTTGGTCCGGTGTCAGGTGCTGAACCCTGAACTCCATCTAAAATAATATAATTCTGACTTTTCACCATCCACTCCATATATTCTCCAAGTCTATTATCAACTCAGGTGAACCCAACACAGTACATTTTTCTGTTTGCTTGTGTGCATGAGCACCTCGTATACACAAGAAGCATCTTGAAACAGAACAACATTTCAGAGGTGTGTGAGTTTCTGCCCAGTGCAGTTGATGCTTTATGGAGCTTGTCCCTCAGGCAACAATGAATCGGCGAGCTGTCTATGACAACAGTTTGAGAGAGAGGACCGCTCTTGAAAGAAATCTGCCACTGCAATGAGGAACGGTTTCCTCGTTGCAGCTGGACTTTCCCCCTCCCTCGCAACCAGGCACACAGACATACCTTCTCCCTATTGGCAGCAGCTGACAAGACCACGGCCATGTGCATTACAGTGCACAGTATTGTGCATGGCTGGAGCTATGGTTCTTGTTGGCTCCTGCAGCTGAGCACCTTGCTTGTTCGGTGTGCCTTTCCTGGTGAACCATTTCAATAAATAAATAAATGAGCTGTGGTGCAGCTTTCCATATTGGCGGCTCCTACCATCCTTCACTCTCTCCCCAGAAAGCTGACAATGGGGTTCCCAATCCCCATGTTGGCATGCATCCTCCCTCCCCCCCATTAATGTGACACACTGGGAGCCCACCCTAGTGTGACAAAATAATTTTTATTTATGTTTTTGACACAGGGATGTCCACTCCCAGTGTCAGATGACCCTCCCAACGGAATATTTCAAGTGCCAACATTGGGGTGCCCAATCCCCATGTCAGTATTACACACACACACACACACACACACACACACACACACACACACACACACACACTATTGTGGTACTCTGTGAGCCCACCCCAGTGTGCCAAATATTTTTGGTAACCTGTAAAATAAAGAAAAACATCCCCAAAGTCTTTTTTTTCCCTGTAAAAAAGAAAATAGTCTCTCATCATCTCCCCATTCCTCCCACCCCCAACCTCACTCTGTGGATCCACCTCACCCCACTTCCCCACCCCATACTTACGTCTGGAGGTTGGGAGTAGAGATCCAGTGAATTTAAATTCCGACGGCGAAGTGAACGCGAAGTGGGCACTTCATGAATACAAAGTGCTCACTCTGCCTTGTCATTACCACTTCGCTTTAAGGCAGAATGGCAATGCGAAACAAGGTGAAGTCATTGTTTTTAATGAACATCGCTTTCCTCATTATGATTCTAAGCGACCCACTTGGTGTTTCAAATTTGGCTGTCCCCCCCAACACATCACATGGCTTACAGTACTGCAAGTCACATGCTCTTTAGCTAGGTAGGAAGAAAGTGAGTCATACAAGCAGGCACTTTTACTTTCTCCTGTGCAGAAAGAGAGAGAGTAGTGTGTTTTGTGACTGCTGATACTTTGAGACCACAGCGAGGAGGAGGAGATTTAAACTTTGATTTGGACCCAACAGCTATTTTAAAAGCTACATTTTTATTGTCTTTTTTGTACTCTTTTTTACTTAATTTGTTCTTTCTGTAATTTTTTTTCTTACCTTTATAAGTAGTTAGTTGTTTGTCTGTGTCTGTGTGACTGTGTGTGTGTGTGTGTGTGTGTGTGTGTGTGTGTGTGTGTGTTGTGTGACAGTGTGAGTAGTGATTGCTCAGATTGAGGGAGCTCAGTAGGAGAGATAAACCATGGTGAGGGAATGTCTGGGGCGGGGGCAGCTCTGGGAGAGCGTGGTAGTGGTAAGCATTGTACCATGTGCATGTGTGGAGGGCATGGGTGCCCAATCCTGTTGGACCTCTCAAAACTTGTGAGTGTCCCCCCCAGAAACAGGACCAATGCCACCTCCTGTCCTGACTCTAAGGCAGTTGAATCACCACCACCACCACCAAGTCCAGCACCAGATCCTCTGTAGCAGGATGTGCCTGTTCCCCCGGGCCCAGTTGTGGATCCCATCCCTGTTCAGTTCCATGACCAGCTGGCTGCCAGTTCATCTGGCCATCCCCTGCCCGTGCCTGGTCCTCCCCGCACCTCCATTGGTTGGCAGTTTTTTGACTGTGTTGGGGGGGACAGAAGTGTGGTCAAGTGCTGCCTATGTGAGGTGGAGGTGTGCCATGGCCCCCGGGGGACTCACCTGGGGATTGGGGGCCAGCACACCCATATGCTCTATCATCAGCAGTTGGAGTGGCAGGCTGCCACAGAATGGACCATGCCTGCACCTGCTGGCCATTCTGTGGCAGAGGGTGCAGATGTGTACTGTGATCTCAAACCTTCCAGGAGGCTGGTAAATGGCAATAAACCAAGTGTTCATAAAAGATTGTGGGGAAACGAGGTTTGATCTATGTTCTACCTAATAAAGGCCTGAAGTCAACAATATAGGCACAAGAGAAGAATACATGTCCCATGCTTTCTTCCTCCTGGTCATAAGAGCATGGAGGCAGAAATGATCAGAAATGCCTTTATAACAACTAACTATCAAACAGTTTACAACTTGTTAAATTCAACTCTGCTCTCTTGGATGTGACCAGCACTGATATCGGAGTACCCAAGGGCTCCATCCCGGGACCCCTTCTTTTCTCGCTATACATCAACAACATAGATTATACCATACTCTCCTGCTCAGCTATCCTATATGCAGATGATCTCATCCTCTACTCCAGCACTGACAAAGTTAACATCATTAACGATAACCTCTCCTCAGATTTCAGGAATATGCAAACATGGCTAAATGCTAATAAGCTCATCCTCAACACAAAAAAGACCCAAACCATGCTATTTGGCACTGCCCCCAAACTCAGGGCCTATACGGAACCCCTCCTAGTCCATGACTCTGGGGGGGGTATCTCATCAACTGTGTCACATCCTTCAAATACCTGGGAGTCCTCCTTGATAAATCCCTTGACTTCAGTCTGCACATCCAGTCAACCTGTAAAGCAACAAATGCCAAACTTGGAATCGCCTATAAGACTTGTCACCTACTAACACCATCCACCAAATTGGCAATTGCTAAGGGTATTCTACTTCCAGCGCTGACATATGGTGTCTCCACTTTTGCTAATACCCATAAGACTGCTCTCCATAAAAGGGATGTAGCGTATAACAACATATGTCGGTATGCCTCCTCTTCCCAAAGCCTCAAGCACCACTGCACACTGTATTGTGACCTAGGCTGGCTCTTCCCAATTGCCTACCGACTATACTCCCTAGTGACCCTCACAGACTCTGTAATCTGTAACCAAACCCCATCCTCCCTTGCAGCTGTACTTGTACCACAGACACCTGCCCACTGACTACGCTCGGCAAAAAATTTCTACTTACCGTACCCAGGTGTTTTACTTCCAAAGGCTCTGGAGGATTTTACTTCACCGCCCCGGCCACCTGGAGCTCTCTCGCTCCTGCCCTGAAGCAGGCTAACTCCCACCCAATCTTCAAAAAAGAACTATATTGCCACCTATCCCGGGACCCCTGCACATGCTTTGATCCCACTTAATGTTTTGCAGCTAACCACCCTAATTCACCCAAGACACTGCTGCACTTCTAAACATGCTTTGCTATAAAATGTCTTTATAGCTGCCACTTAGCCCAGTTTCAGTTGTTATTTGCATGTACAAATGTCACTTTTGTCATCTCTGCATAGCTATATGTATTATCTCGAGTACTGTCTGACTTGATCTGTATTCTAATCTACCTGTACTATATACTATGTACCTGTACTATATACTATGTATTGTATAATCTCATCTCATTTTATGTATGTATTCTCCTGGGTCATGCCTGAAAATAGTCAACTTTAGCTAGTGCACCTAACCCAGTTAACAAAAACTAAATAAATAAAATAAATAAATTAGTGGTTGCCTTTTACATGCAGTTTCCCCTTAGGTACATAATCATACCAGGTCCCACATTTTGGTTAGAATCCTGGAATTAAGTAGCTTAGCAGTGATGGTGCCCAGAGGTATGTACAAAATCATAAATGGGGTTGGTAAAGAATGAAGTCATGATACATTCACATTTTCATCCTGAACATATTAGTAACCTGTAAAAAAGTGAGTTTCCATTGTCTAATTTTCTGAAAACAAGGCCTAAGACAGTATTGGAGAGATATCACTGTTCTCCTTCATTGCTCTCTGCCTCCAACTTTCCATTGCTGCAACAAAAAAGGTCACACCTGGATCTAGCTAATGGCACCAAGAGTTTTTCTGCAGAAAGCAAAACTGACTCAACAACATGAATTAAACAATTACTGCAAAAATGCCAACGAATTTGTCATTCCTAAGTGACCTTCCTTTATTTTCATGTATGTATGATTTATTTTAAGCAGGTTTAACTGGCTTCCCCAGAATGGCCAAAAGAAAATGCTATATACTGTAAGTGGAATTCTATTTTTTTTTTTAATTTGCTGTGCTTTTTGGCCATGATCAGTGTTGGTATTATCAGTCCCGGTCACAGTCCTTGCTGCCTCCCACTCCTATATAAACCGCACTCTCCATTGCCCCTTGGCTTGACCCGCAGGGCGGGGCCACGGCACCGCCCAAGGTGCCGCAGAAATTGGTCAGGTTGGAGAGTCGACCTTGGAGCTGATGAAGGAGTGGTGAGGGGGGCTTCATGAGGATGCTGGCTATGGTGATTTTTTTTTCCCCTGTTGTTTATGGGGCAGGGACGTGCAATGACGTCCCAGTCTGACCCGCCCCTGAAGCATCTGGATGCCAGCTGCTTGTGCCATCCCCGGCCTCCACCAGGGGTCCTGTGAACACTGGACATTCTCCCCACCCTACCCCTGGAGAAGGACAGCAATCCAGGGGATGCTCCATCCTTCTCCCCCTGGCCGGCCCTCCAATGACCCAGGTCCATTTCTGAACCTGGGTCACCAGCTTCACAAGCAGAAATCCAACTGCTGTGCTGATGGGCTGGCCTTGTAAGTGGAATTCTACTGCCTTAAGTGTGGTGGGGGGCATAAATTAAATACAAAAAAAATGGAATAAGGAAGGTTTTACCCAGAAACACATTGGTCATGGGCTAACATTTCCAGTCCATTACTTTACCTTCTGAAGGGTCCAAATTTCTAGTCCCATTGAGACTGACCATATCCCTGGTTTCAAAGTGAACCCCGAGGACAGTGGTCGGAGCCCCTGTAATGGCTACCTCTGAGATCTTGTCTGGTCTGGGAGACTGCTGTGGCCTTATTAACATAATTTTACTTTACTACTAAATTTAGGCATCCTGCACCAATAAGATGTCATCTGCACAAGCCAAAACTGTCTGGCAGTCATGACCTTCATCAGTCAAGATAAATTGCACACTAGGAGCAGATCTTATTTTCCTTAAGATAGTGTCTAAACTGAAGACATATAGGAGAGAATTCAAGGCACATCCCTGACCCCCCTCCACCACACACACACTTAATTCTGACTATTGTCCCCATCCAACTGTTCATTACAGGTGTTGCCAAAGTTGTGTCATAAACAGACTTTTATCCAGGATATGAATTTATCAGGGAGTCAATAGAATTTTAAAACCTGACACAAGAAAGAATATGATAAACAGTCAAAGATCTTCTCCTGGTTAAGGGCCAGGAGGATGCCTGAGACCAAGACATGGTTTTCCCATTGAACAGTCTCCTGAATCAGGCAGAGCTTATCCTGGATCAATCCTCAAGGAATGCCACAAACTTGTGAGGTATCAATCAGAAGTGAGGTGGCCTGTGATAACCTTGAATTCAAAATTGTTGTCAAAATCTTGAAGAAAGAAGGTTCAACAGTCTCCAATTAAATCTGATTCATCACTGTTTTATGCAGCAAACCAAACATTCCCTGTTGCATACCCTTCCCCACAACATGTGATGAGAGAATTTGGTAAAACACCACTGTGAGTTCAGGGAGCAATATCTCCCCTAGGATGTTATATATTTCACCAGGAAGACAGTCTGACACCAAGCAGAACAAATTATAATGGAGGCAATTGGCATCCTGACCTCCTCCTGGGAAACATCTGCACCGAAAAGGTCATATGTATCTTTCGGATGTTTGGCATTTTCATCATGATAAGACAGTTTGTAGGACAGGCTTCCAAATGAGATTTAGTGCCAAGAATCTAATGTGCCATCCTCTGACATTTGTTAATAGGTTTCGCTATTCATCTTTAGGGATGATGATTGTCTTAGAGTCTGCCAGAGTTTTACAATCATCAAAAGGATTTGTTTGACATTCCTTCCCTTCTGTATTGTATATTTGTTCTATATTGAGGGAGAACATTTGCTAATACTGAAATGCCAACATGTCTTTTTCAAACTTTTGTATTTGTGAGGAGAAATTATCTGTCTGTTCTGCCTATGGTAGTAGCCTATGGACCAGCTGATCTACTGTAAGTTTGAATATTGTGACAATTGATTTTATTTCAATTGTATATCCCATTTCTGAAACAAAAACCTGAGCTCCAATTTAAAATCTCCCCACCATTGAACAGGATCATCAATGAAGATCAAAGTAGACTGCTTTGCCAGAAGGATGTTTTTAAGTTTTGTTGTAATAATTTTACTGCCCAATAGAGAGGTGTTTAAATACCAAAGTCCTGGATCAACATTTTTCTGAGCAGACATCCCTACAAATACTGTGGTCTTATTATGATCAGAGGTCTTCGCCAGAATTGTTTCAACTTTTGACAGAGCTAGCCTAAGGTAAATAAAAATAAAATCAATTCTAGTAGACGTGGTACTTTCGTGAAAGGTATGTTTCCCCACTCCTACTTTCCTGGTTCACAGGCCATGTTCCTTAATCCTGCCTTAGGTATAATATCTTTCAGATAAGCAGAATAACAAAAAATATCTTGTGGTACAGGCACTTCTGTCTGAAAGAGCCAATCCAGAATTGAAGTCTCTGCCTAGAAGGACTCCGCTAGTCATTCGTTTATACATCTGAATCTGTCAGAAGGCTTCTACTTGTTCAGCCTTTGATTGGGGGTCATACACATATATAAGACAAAGTTACAAATTCTGGTATTGTGTAGCCAGCAACAATAACCCCCAGAATAATGTCCACTAATCTAATCAATGTGAATTCACAGTTTGAAAAAATAATCCCAAACCTCAAACATCTATCCTCCCACATTGCCCAAAAAGAGGGATCAGAAGACTAACATTTCCTGGCTCTATTTATGTCTACTATATTATTTAAGCAGGCATCCTGAAGGAAAATAATTTCACTATCTACAGTATATGTCTTAAAACTAAAATAGAAGCGTTTAGTGTTTTATTATTCCTCAATATATTTAAATTCAGGGCCATTACTTAAAAATTCTAGACTGGCTCCCCAATATTGAATTACCCTCAAAGAAAAAAAGCAGATCCAAGAACCACTCATGATATTTTTCACAGTACCCCCAGTCCAGTTCCTCCTGATATTTGAAGACTGCAGATCTATGGACCCACCCTCTATCTTAGATAAGGGATCATGCTGGGAGGATATAATGGACAAACCATCTCTCTCCTCCAGTGCACTCCAGTTGTTTCTTTTCCTCAAACTTTCATATTTATTTCAATGGGTACTCCTTGCCTATTAATAACTTTTGTTTATGTTGCCTCATTATTCTTTTCCTTCTTGTCACCATTTGCACACATTTCCATGACTGAGGCAGATGGTGGCAGCATAGACAAGCTGATGAACTTTTCAGGGGTGACTGCCTTGATTCCCCATCACGGAACATCATTGCTGGAGCCAGTAAATATTGTCAATTATACTCATCCCCTCATATTTTGAAGAAGATAGTGACCATATTTACAGATGGTTTTGTTAGTGGGACTGCAAAAAAAGGAGTTCAGACAGGTGGATGCTAAGTTCCTGACACATTTCCAAGAAGCAGTCAGGGCCTGCATGATTTTTAAAGCTGATATCTTAGTGGGTTTCATCCACAGAATGAATCAGAGAAAAATTTCAGTTGCATAGAATGTCAAGTTGTTCTTTAGCAGAGTTCAGGCCACATAGATCTGGTCCAGTACATCATCCTGGCTAACCTTACAATGCTGCTGAACCACATTTCTCCTCTTTGAAGGTTCTGGACCAGATTTAAAAAAAAACTGAATGCCACTTCTGCTCAAGAAGTGGAGGGTAAGTGCCAGAGGTACTACTTGAAGGGCCGAGGTTAGGTGAGTTTGTCCTCCCAGACTGAGGCCCAGCATTCCCTAACTGGGATGGAGAGTCCCTTTCTCAGTGTAAGTGACTTACAAAGGGAAGTGATGCAGATCTCAAATCTGATTCTGAAGGTAGGATTGTGAACCACACCTGTAGCAGGCGTTTGGTTGTTCTTGATAAAATAACACCCCTCAATCATGGCCCAAGAAAAAAAAAATATGCAAGAGTTGTATGCCTCCCTCTGCTTGTTGTAAATAGACCCATATCTGCCACCCCCATTCCAAATATTCTCTGACTAAATAATGGGTCCTGGATTCCCCATCATGGAACACCTTTGTCAGAGCTAGTAAATATCATCAACTCACTAATGCCTTCATGTTTTGAAGAGGATAGTGATCACTTTTACTGCTGGTTTTCTTGGTGGGACTGCAAATAAGGAATCCAGACAGGTGAATGCTGAAGTTCATAACATACTTCCCAGAAGAAGCCAAGGCCTGCACAATTTTTAAAACTGATAACTGAGTGGGTTTTACCCACTGAATGAATCAGAGAAAATGTTCAGTTGCATAAAATTTCAATTTGTATTTTAGCAGAGTTTGGGCACATAGACTTGGCCCAGTACATCATCCAGGCCGATCTTGTAATGCAGTTGAACTACATTTCTCATCTTTGCAGAATCTGGACCAGATATTTTTTTAAAAACCTGAATACCTCTTCTGCTCAAGAAGTGGAGGGTGAGTGCCAGCGGTACCTCTTGAAGGGTCTGGGTTAGGTGAGTTTGTCCTCCCAGACTGAGGGCCAGCATTCCCTGGCTGGGATGCACAATCCCTTTCTCAGTGTGAGTGGCTTACAAAGGGAAATGATGCAGATGCCAAACCTGATTCTCTCTGAACTGAGAGACATACAGTCTCTTGGTGGGTTCTGTTGACTGAACCACTTCATAGCTTGGAGGTCTCTCACTACGGGGCAGATAGCGGTGTGATCAGAAGGCCAGTCATAGTCAGTACTGGAAGACAGTTATCACCAGGAGGGTATGGCATTCATTCATTCTATCCCTTTGATACCTTTACCTAAATTTGTGCATACCCCTGCTCCATGGCCTAAACCCCAGAGATCCATTCTTGGGGGTACTTCAAAAACTGTAGGGGTACTTGAAGCCTTTAATTTAAACAGAACTGGGTATGAGTTAAACTTGAAACTTTCAGGACTTCCAAGGGACAAATCTCTTCTTTGGAAGTAGATACGTGAATTTATTCTGTTCCCTTCTGCATCAGGAAATCATCAGGGAGAGACACAGTTTGACAAGCAGAAAAGCAGAATGTGTGGCCATATTCATGATTCACCCCTCCAGTTCATGTTCTTACTGCAGAGGTGAATGCTGATTGAATCCATTCCTTGCCATTCATGGAATATTCCTGCTGCGCTGACCATCTGCATCACTTCAGTGCAGAGCTAAATCAGAAGGATGACATCTTTGGGATAAAGGTTTAGAAAATAAGGGATAACAAACAGTCAGGAAATTGCCAAAGTGCCAATCTCTGCCATAGGGAGATCGCTCCCACCCTACTCATTCTAAAACTTCATCTACACTCCAAGTAAGTGACAGATACCCTCAGGAATTTTTCCACAGCCTTTTTTAGCTGCAGAAATGCATCCATTGCTCTTTGACTCCATTTCATTGTCACATCTAATACCAGGTTTTGGACTGCCAGAAAAATCATCACACTGTTTGTAGTTAAGTAATGGGTCAGAACACTGTGGAGCAGCTGCTCACTGTCAAGTTCAAGGCTGGCAGCCATGACAGCCCTATCTTTGATCTCAGCTCCAACTGAGCTTGCTGCTATGCTATCATGTAGCTCAGATACATGGGTGACAGTTCCACCATGTCAGTGTGACAACATTTTTGTCAACACCTACAGTACATGGGCACAGGGAATCCGCTGCCTGCCTTTACAGTGCCAGGCAATTGCAGCACCTGATGGCAGAGCATCAAACTGCTCTACCAAGGAAAACTATTTTTTTTTTGAGGGCTAAGCCCCACCACAAGACTTTATATAACAAACTCGGGGTGGGGTGCATGTCGGGGACATAGGAAAGCCCATTGGGGAGCAAATGTTGACCTGACAGTGGGCAACCAGAAATCAAGGTCACCCTTGTCAGTGTTGGCAAAAGTGAGTCACTATAAATTCCACGACATAAATACATCACTGTTGTAATGGTATATGATGGGTGGCAGGACTCATTTTCATTTTGTTCTCAGAGATTTGAACAGAATCACAGGAACCAGGTACTGTACTTGGACTGCAGGCAGTACAGTCTTCTCAGGTAACACATTAGAAGTACCCACTATGTGCTGCAGCTTAAAAGCAAGCTGCTTGTGTCAGATCCAGTCTTCCTCATCTGCAAGTAAAGCCAAGAGGTGAGTACTCCTTTTGTTCAGTTCATCATCCAACAGTATCTCCTCTGGAGTCCTTGAGTCAAAAAAGTCTGTTTGTCAGACTCATGTCCAGCTACTGCCTTACACACAGGGGGGGCTTCATTTTCATACAGCCCTTAGATTGCCACAGTTTATAGTGATCTAGGACTGGAGCAATCTCCAGGTGTGTCAGGGACACTGCACCCAATATAGTAAAAATAGAGGTCCCTGGACTGAAGACACGGGAGGTGCTGCAAGGCTGCACAAAATATGTGGTGTACCTGCAGGGTTTGGTAGAGGGATCCATCATGCCCCCCCCCCCCGCAGAATACTAGCTGACTCCTGGAGGTTGGGGAGGGGTTGCAATGCCAGGAAAGTGTGGACTGGGGGCTGATGGACTTATGGTGGTGCCATGGGGGGTGAGGGGGCATTGCAGCAGTGGGAGGGACTTGTGGAGGCACCGCAGGAGATCCCATGCACTGTGCCACACAGCTAATTGGGCCTTTTGGTGGGCACAGCTGGACCACCATGTTCCAGACCCCTGTGGACAGCAGTCATTGCACCTGCCCTACAGGACCCACAGGCCCCTAAAGGCGATGAGTGGCAGTGGGTTCAGGTTGCAGGGTGCATGTGGTGGCCCTGAATGTGCCCTGGGCACCACTACCTTACCCACCTACAGAGCCCCATGTGTGATGACTGGATGATGCCCAATGACAATGCCAGTGCCTGTGGTTCCTATGGAACAAATGCCAGGGCTGCTGTCAAAAGGGGTTTGGAACATGCAGGTCGGGCGGTGCCCCTCCACCTGTCTGAATCAGCTGTTTGGCAAGGTGCATGGAATCTCCTCACTTTGCCTCCACATCTCTCTCCCACTGCTACCATGACCTCCTTCACCCCATGGCACCACCAGGACTCCATCATCCCCCGGTCCCCTCCTTCCATGTCCCCCCAGTCGCCAACATACTGGTCAGTGACCCAGGGCCCTTACACCACCTTCTGCCTGGTATAAAAGCAGCCTCCTGTTGTAACCACAGTGGGACTTTTAGAATAGCAAATGAGGGAATGGTGCAGCCCTGCTGTGGTCAACCACCCTTGTGACCTGGCGCACAGGCAGTTTGGCTGCATGTGTAGTGCAGAGGGGCTTTATTGCATGGCATCCTGATTTCGCCACAACCAGCATTTGAAAATTGAGTTTGCCACAAACTACTGTATGATGTAAGTTGCTGCTTGTGTCATAGAAACATAGAAACATAGAATTTGATGGCAGATAAGGACCGCTTGGCCCACCTAGTCTGCCCATTTCCTCATCTAATGGATAAGCTTCAGATCCTAGTTAACCAACAGCCTACTTTCTCCTACCCCCCACTAGAATTGCCTTAGGTCTGTCCCATGCATTCTTGAATTTCCCCACAGTTTTTGACTCCATGACCTCCTCAGAAAGGCTCTTCCATGCATCCACAACTCTGTCTGTGAAAAAATACTTCCTCCTCACATTACCTCTGAGCCATCCCCCCTCTATGTTCAAATTGTGCCCCCTTGTTATTGCACATATCTTTTTCTGAAAGATGCTGCCTTCTTGGACTTTGTTGATTCCCTTGAGGTACTTGAATGTTTCTATCATGCCCTTCTCACCCTCCTTTCCTCGAGGATAAACATGTTAAGCTCCTTTAGTCTCTCTTCATATGTCTTCTGGTGCAGACCCTGCACCATTTTAGTTGCCCTCCTCCGGACTGCCTCCATCCTGTCTATGTCCTTGCGGAGATGGGGTCTCCAGAACTGCATGCAGTACTCCAGATGGGGTCTCAATAACTGTCTGTACAGAGAGATAACAATTTCTTGTTTTCTACTGGTGATGTCTCTCCCTATGCATCCAGATATCTCCCCAGCCCTCCTTACTGCCTTCTCACATTGCTGGCCAACCTTTAGGTCATCTGATATGACTACCCCCAGGTCCCTTTCCATTTTTGTTGTTGCTAGTATCTCACCCCCCATTGTGTACTATTCCCCTGTGTTTTTGTTTCCCAGGTGCATTACTCTGCACTTCTTTGCATTGCATCTAAGCTGCCATATGTTTGATCATTCCTTCAACCTTGCCAAGTCCCTTCTCATTCTTTCGACCCCACCTTGTGTATCAACCCTGTTGCAGATCTTTGTGTAATCTGCAAAGAGGCATACTTTTCCTTCCAGTCTCTCCACAATGTCACTTATAAAAACATTAAAGAGGACCGATCCCAGTACTGAACCCTGCAGTACTCTGCTAGTAACCCACCCTTCTTTGAAGTGGACTCCGTTCACAATTACCCTCTGCGTCCTGTTGTCCAGCCAATTTTTTTGCCCAAGCTACCACCATGAGACCCACTCCAAAGCTGGCTAACTTGTATATTAATCTTTTGTGTGTGGGACTGTGTCAAATACCTTGCTAAAGTCAAGGTAGGCCATATCCACAGCCCCTCCCTGGTCTACTACTTTGGTCACCAGGTCAAAGAAATCTATTAGATTCATCTGATATGATCTTCCCACTGTGAATCCATGCTGCCTTGGGTCCTGTTGCCCGCTGGCCTCTAGGTATCAACAATTCTTTCCTTCAGAAGTGATTCCTTCATTTTCCCTACCACTGAGGTCAAACTAACAGGTCTGCAGTTTCCTACCTCTGCCATCCTCCCACTTTTGTGAAGTGCAATCACATCCACCCTTCCCCAGTCCTCTGGAACCACCCCATCCTCCCATGATTTGTTAAAGAGGTTAGTCAGTGGTGTCACTAGTTCTACCCTTAGTTCTTTTAGAATTCTGGGGTGAATCTCGTCAGGCCCCATTGCTTTGTCCACCTTCAGTTTTAAGAGTTCTTTCAGAACCCTTTCATCAGTAAATGGACTGGTATCAACCCCCCTATCCAGAATGTTTCAATTGTTTGGTAAAAGCACCTCCCCTCCTCTTTTTTTGTGAATACTGAGCAGAAGTATTCATTCAGTATCCCTGCTTTTTCACTGTCACCCTCTGTCCTCATTCCCACCCCTTTATTAGGCCTCAATATCCCTCCCTTGATCTTTCTTCACTCCCCTAATGTACCTATAAAAGTTTTTATCCCCCTTTGTAATAGAGTTGGCCATCCTTTCCTCAGTTTGGGCCTTTGCTATTCTGACTGGCCTTTCCTGCTTTCTTCTGCTTTTACTGATATAGTTCTCTGTCCTGCTCCTTCTGTGTTTCCTTATATTTCCTGAATGCTGTCCTTTTCTCCTTAACCTTTCCTGCCACCTGTTTTCAGAACCATAAGCCCGTGCCCTCCAAAAACAATCAACTACAACTCTGATCCACCATCCCGGTGAGTGCCTTCATTCCTTTCAGACACCTGTTTCACAGAGTTCCAGTAACAGGTCTAGTCACAAATGACTGCACATGTTCTCTCAGCTAGATTTCCTTCCAGGCAAATAAAAGTTACGCTAAGAAAAGTCAACCCCCAAAATAGAGAACCAAAACACTGACTCCTACTTACTTACTGTACACAGGCCCCAAAATTAAGAATTCAATTCAGTGTACTCTATTAAATCACCTCCTTGCTTTAAGGAAGCTGGTGACTGCTCTCTCTCTGTCAGCTACAGCAGCATACCTGTTTGGCACAGACACCTTGCCTCATAGTTTTCCTTTTTGAAAATCAAGCCCCAGGTTACCAAAGGTAGCAGGAGTCTCTGCTGTTCCCTTAAACACTATGTCTACAGGTACTTCTTCCATAGTATCATAGCTGGATGCCCTTCATTCTGAACAAGTGAGGCAGCTGGCTGCTCCATATCCACTCTCTCATAACCGTAGGCTTCCTCAGTAATCCAGGTGTGGAGGGAAGCATTCTCCAAAACCAGGGATACCATGTCTGTGTCTTCCATTCTTGGCTCCTCCTCCCAGACAGGAAGCAAACAGATCCCCTTCAGGAAGAGTTAGGGGAATGTTATTAAACTACAGAAAACATGCAAACAATTCAGCATACAAGCAACTACACCATAAGCAATCAACTACATCATATTGAAAAATATCAAAAACAGAAAAAGAAAACAAGAACAAAACAAATCATTCAATCGTTCTAATTAGTACAATTCATTTAATATCTGTTCACAATTGTCCACTACAGCAACAGCCTGTTTGTCAATTGCATTTATGTGCATGAGGACCAATAAGATTGAAACAAATTATCATTACAATCTTTTGCTTCAGTATGATAAATCTTCTGGAACATTTTAAAAACTATTGTTACAACAGCATCAGGAGAACAATGTTTTTGATGAATTTGCAGAGAACAATGAGCCTGCCATAAGTAATATGTACAGCATACAAAACTTAACTACACTGTAGAAGAATAAAAGATCTTCCACTGACCATTATACAAGCCTAAAACGATAATCGTGTAAGACATTTTTTGAAAAGGATGCTCTCTCCATGTCTTACTCAGAGACACCCCCAAAAGGAGTGAGCAAGGGGGCATTCCAAGAGAAGGTGTATCTGAAGGCCTGATTTTCAAAGGATAATGCAGGGCTTGCATCAAGCCCTGATCCAACCCCATTGTTTGATGCAACTAAGCCAAACTCCTTTGATGCAGCTGCACCCAATTTTAGTGCACTGGCCACGGTTAAGACAGTTTCCTCAAGTCATGGCAACTTGCACCAAATATTTGGCTCAAGCCCAGTAAAAAGGGTCACTCAAATGGCATGAGTTAGACCAGGGGGAAGCTGGTCTACCTTGTGGCATTTGGCACACAGAACAGAAAATCGTGATCAGCACCCAGTGAGTGCCGTAAACCCCCCACGCCTTATGTTCTGCACACTGGGGGCTTGCAGCATTCACAAGTGTTTTGAAAATTGGACCTTTAGTTTCTGGAAAGTCTGTATGTGATTCTCTGGGACAGTTTCTCTCAGAGATGGGTTTGTGCTTAAAAGAGTCCTTTACAGACATCCTACCATGTAGGCTTAACCACATAATATCCCACATCTGTCTTGCGATTCGTTTATTATATAATTATATCATTGCTTCAGGTTCCTTCCTTTCTGAACAAAATTTTAAAGTCACTAGGATATTATAACTAGTGCATAAAATATGGTCATATAATTGTTTTCTATGCCTTGATGCAAGTTGATCAAAAGACAAGTTCCAAACCTTAATTTTTTTCCAGGGTCTTTAACATATACTGAGATAGTACATGTCTATGGGCTGAAATCCTACTTTTCCACCTTCCACTTTGCCATTCTGTCAGGAAGTGAGTAAGCCAGCCTACTATTCAAGAACTTCAAACTTTTCCTTTGCCTGACAGTACTACTGTGAAATTATAATTTAGAAACACTGAATAAATTAAAGCAATGGGATTAATCAGTCTACTCCCCCTTCCCTGTATCTCTTGTACATAATCTCATGCTTTATGGGGTTCAGATGCTTTGATACATTTAGGTGTCAGAAAGACTAGACTAATACATAAAATGAGGGAAGTAATAAGGTTTTCATCAGATATGATCTTTTTCTTTGATAGGGTCCTATTTCTCCAGGGTGCTAAGCTCTTCCCTATCTTTGCTATGCAGTCAGACCAATTTTCCATGCAAATATCCCCTTTCACAAATTTAACTTACAGAATTTTCATAGGCTCCTCTCTTATTTGGACCCCAGCAACAAAGCCTCTGTTGTCCAGGTTATGCATATTGCCAACATAAATTCCAATACATTTCTTGTAAGTAATTTTTGTTCCTGCTACCTGAAAAAGGCATAATTGTATCCTGCACTATGTTCCTTGCACCATTCACATCCAAGACGATGCATAAATCATCAGTATAAGCTAATGATTTAGTTCCAGGGATATCTTCAGTAAGCGATATACCTTTAATAGCACTATTTTGTTGTATAAAAATATTGTAGAGGATCTAAAGGGACTATATATAATAAATGGCTTAAAGAACAGCCTTGCTTGCTCCCTCTCTTTTATCAGTATTGTATTCCCATAATGTGCATTGATAAATGGTAAGAAAACTGCTCCTTTACACAAAGGCATGATCCAGCTTTCAAACTGAGCTAGAATCCCATATTTTAATGAAACAAACTGGAGATATTCATGAGTAAACTTATCAAAGGCCTTCTTCTTGTCCATAGCAAATATAAACCCCTCAGCCTGTCCTCTGTTTCCTCTTTCTACTATTTCTCTTAATATAATTAAATTATCTATAACACTACTATAAGAAATACCACATGTTTGTTCTGGAGAAATTACTATTGATACCATTTTCTGTAGTTTTACAGATAGAATTTTTAGACAAAATCTTTATATCTGAGTATAGTAAACTTATTAAAGGCCTCCAGTTACTTAAGTCTGCTTTACTCCCCTTTTTATGAATGAGTACAGTATCAGTACTGCAATATGCATAGAAGGAGGTACATTAATTGAGTATAATATTTAATTATTTAACACCTGTAAAATCATGTTAAGTGTCTCCTAAAGGTCTTATAAAACTCCTAAGGGAGCCCATTTATCCTCTGGTCAGTATTATTTCATAGATTAGACATAGCCCACTTAACTTCAAATAGTAAGATAGGACTGTGTACCTGAGATAAAATATTAGAGGGAATCTGGGGAAGTTCAATTCTTCAAATAACTAAGGAGAAACTTTAAATGCTCCCTTTTCCACAAAGAGCTTAGTGAAGTAGGATTGCTCTTCTCCCAATATTTCATTAATATCTGATACCAAATTTCCATCAGATGCATTCTTAATCTCTCTTATAAATTGAGTTTCAATTCCCGTGTTATACTCAGGAACGGCATCTAGGGCCTGGGCTTTCCCTTGTGTCCCAAACTTTAGTTACTGTTCCAGTGAAGATATACTCTATCATACTGACATTTTTCCATTTTGACTTTTATATTGTATATCTGATCTGAAAAATCTAATACAAATTCCTGAGTTTGTGAAATTAGGTGATATAAAGTAGCCATAAGTTTTAAATAATATGTATATTGGGTATTACTTCTTTTTCACACCCATCTCTGAAAATATTTTTGAAAATCTTGTTTTGTCTCCTCCCACCACTGCTCCACTGCATTGCATGCAGTAATTACTGAACACCTTGCTTTAAATAGCTCCATCCACCCTAAATGTACTTCCTCATGCTCTAACTTTGAGATATTTAGGGCCCAATTCTCAAAACCCTTAAAATGATGCAATGTGCCTGCATCAAACATAAATGATGGAAGTGGCACCTTGTGTTAAAAAAATGTGCCCTGAGCTATTCTCAAAAGCAGCCTGTGACAAACACAGGTTGCTTGTACTAAATGGGGCATGCGCCAGCCTTGCTCCACAAAATAGGCTGCAGCATGGTGCTAGAGGGCTTGTGGCAGATGCAGACTGCTGTATCCCCTAAGTGGCTATTCCCAAACCCCTCCCAGAGGGCAAAGATCTAAGTACTGATAGACCAGCCAAGGGCTGGTCCAACGGTCCTTAAAAATCCTTCGGGAGGGTGCACCAATGTGCATGCCCCCCAAGCCCTGATTTCCTCTGGCAATATGTACTACTATTTATAATGAAATAATTATATTCCCCTAGTAGTTTAGCAGCCTCACCCCAAGCCCCAATTACCCATCATTTTTATTAAAACATTCCTGGTAGCAGCTGTCAATCACTGAGTGTGCACTGTATTCAGTACGCACTGATTCAGAGCTCAGTCAGCAGCTGGCCATGGTGGTGAGTGGTGGGATGTGTCAGTTGCCAGCTCAGTTATAGGATATGGAAGAGCAGGGTGGTAGGACACTGCAGGGTGGAGAGTCCACTAGACCACCAGGAATTTCAGAATGTCACTTAACAGGGAATTGGGCTAGAGTGGTCCACTATACCAACAGAGATATTTTAATTTTTATAACTGGAGATCAGGGCTTTGAGGGGGGACTAGACTACCAGGTAATATAACTATGTTATTATAAATAGTACTAAGTATTATTATGGCAGATCAGGGCTTGGGGGGGCCACTAGATTACCAGTGACTTTTCTGGGACATTGCTGCATTGTAGCCCATGGCTTGTGGCAACCTGTCTAGGTGTGCCCTCTGTTTGGCACATTGCTACAGTTGCTGCAAGCTCAGGTGTTTACCACTAGAAGACTAGGTTTGCTGTCAAAAAGCACCCAGCTTCACCTGAGCTATTTTCTTCTAGGTTTGCTTCAAAGGACAGAGCAAAGAGCAACATTATCAGAGCAAGGCGAAACATAAAGGCTTCTTTTGGCTAAGCAGATTTACTGTTGTGTTACTATTTTGTTTTGTGCTTACAGGTTGTACTTACAGGTTTTGTTACTGTTTTTTGCTTACAGATTACTGCTTTATTGTTCTCTGATTCCAATTTTATTTTGCAAGGTATATTTCCTGCTAAATTGTCTCAGGGTATGCATACAGGTTTTTGGTACTGTGCTGTGGTTACAGGCTTTACAATTTACTGCTTTATTTTTCTATGATTGAAATTGTTTTTTGCATGGTATATTTTCTGTAAAATTGTTACAGGGTGTGCTTACAGGTTGATACTGTTTTGTGCTTAAAGATTACTGCTTTATTTTTCTCTGGTTCAAAGTGTTTTTTGCAAGATATATTTTCTGTTAAATTGTTGTGCAGGTTGTCTTGCTGAAAGGAATGAAAACACTCACTGGGGTGGAGGGTCAGAGCTGTAGCTGATTGTTTCTGGAGGGCACGGTCTTCGTCCCACATACACTCCCTGCCCATCACCCCACCCACTCCAAGTGCATCATTTTCTTTATACCAGGAGTTCTGACATCACTTTCCCAAAAGGGCAAAGAACACACACCTGTCATAACCATAATAGCCGAGCAGGCTGCATAGGGGGAAAATGAATGCACACACACTCACACACTACCAAAAAAAAAAAAAACAGTAATGGAGAGAAACGTGGGGAGTGGTGCAATGCACTGGCTATGGGGCAGCAGTCTTCTGGGAGATGTTCTGGAGGGTGCAATGCTGCCCTATTTGCATGCACCTCCATGGTCTGAGGGAGGAGGTTACACGTTTGCAGGCAAACCTGGTGAGGATTCAGGAAACCTCCTCCCCCAGCCAGAGAACACCAGAGCCACTGCCTCAGAGATTGCCAAGAAAGAGGAGAAGTTAGACCATGGTGGGATTGGGGAGGGTAAGGGTGGTGGATCAGAGGTGCATAACTCCATTTGTATCTCTCTGCAATTCATACACCATTCTGGTGGAGCTTGGTTCCTCTATGGAGACATGCACAGTGGAGAACAAAGAGGATGTGGGGAACCTCCACAAAGGACACCAAGAGAAGGGTGGCACGAGACCCCTCAAGGGAAGAAAACAACTCCTGGTGGGGGACTCAATCATTAAAAGGGTAGAACTGGGGGAGGGAGGGGAGAGGGAGGTAAGATGTAAGCCCTGTGCCATGGCTGGGAGGGACAGGATGTGAATACTCAGGATCATGGGATCAGCTGCATGGGAGAGGGAGCTGGACATCATTTTCAAATTTTGGACAAATGACCTGGCTGAGAAAGGATTCAGAGCACTGCAGGAGAGGATTGTGGAGTTGGGGATGGGCCTTAGACAAGTAGCATGCACGGTAACCTTTTTGGAGGTGCTGCCTATCTTTGGCATGGATGAGGCAAGGTATTCCGCACCATGGGATTCAATGATTGGTTGAAAAACTGGTGCACAGCTCAGGGTTTTGGCTTCATTGGGGACTGGTGGTCCACCTGGAGGGATGCAGGCCTGCACTGGCACAATGGCCTGTATCTGTCTGGGTGGAGAACCAGGATCTTAGGTGATAGGTGTAAATGCTTCATAGGCAAGCATTCAAACTAGCCAAGGGGGGAGGCACTAAAAGGAGAAGGGGAAAACCCAGCCCCCCCACAAAACAGGGTAGTTAGCGAGGTAAACACCAAAATAGAGAAGTCAATAGGGAGTAGGACAGGGGAAATGGAGAAAAAGGCAGTAAGGACAGGGATGGGGTTAAAAGGGGGTAAATCCATCAAATAATGGAGGACAATGAATACCAATGCTCATAGTTTGAGTAACAAGTTCCCTGAACTATTGCCCTTGATAGAAGATGGACGCCGTGATATGATGGCAGTCGCAGAAACATGATACACAGAGACCCATGACTGGGATGTCAACATATCAGGGTACACATTCTACAGGAGGGACTGGGAGGGTTAAAGAGGAGGAGGAGGAGGACTAGCTCTCTACATAAGGGAAGGGATCAAAGCAATGGAACTAAAGAGTAAACAGGGAGGAGAGAAGGCACTGTGGGTCACCCTGGAGACAGGAAGTAACACCACAATCCACACAGGGGTTGTATACAGACCCCCATTTCATTTCAGGGAAAGGAAACAGACAAGGAAATGATAAAAGGCATCCTTAGAATCACAGAAAAAGGGGAGATATTGTTGATGGGGGTCCTGAATATGCCAGATGTTAACTGGAGCACCTTTGCTGCAACCAAATTCAATAGCAGGGTCATTCTTGATGCCCTACAGGGGATATGCCTCAGACAGCTAGTGTTGGAACCCACTCAGGAGGGATCAGTCTTGGACCTAGTACTCTCAAATGGTGACAGAGAGAGGATCTCAGATTTAGAAGTGGGTAGCTATCTGGGAAAAAGCCATCACCAAACAGTAAGGTTCATAATAAACACAGTCATATAGTCAAGCCATACAAAAGCAAGGGTACTGGATTTTAGGAGGGCTGACTTTGGCAAAATTGGAGAGTGCTTCAGAAAAGCACTACCAAACAGGGAAGAAGGAGGGGTGGAGGAACAATGAGGAAAAATCAAAACTGCCATCAAAGAGGCAACAAGTCTTTATGTGAAGCAAATAAATCAAAAGGAATGGAAAAAAATGCTATGATTCTCAAAAGAGGTGGTGGGAAAGGTTATGGAGAAAAAAAAAGCATTCAGAAAGTACAAGGAAACACAGAAGGAGCAGGATAGAGAACTGTACCAGTTACAGCAGAAAGAAGAGGGGAAGGCAGTCAGAATAGCAAAGTCCCAAACCGAGGAAAAGATAGCAAACTCAGTTAAGAAGGGGGATAAAACCTTTTTTAGGTACATTAGGGAGCAAAGAAAGACCAAGGGAGGGCTAGTGAGGCTTAATAAAGTTGAGGGGGTGGGCAGAGGGTGACAGTGAAAAAACAGGGATACTGAACGAATACTTCTGCTCAAGTATTCACTAAAGAAGATGAGGGGAGGTAGCCCAATAGAAGCACTCTGGATAGAGTGGTAGATAACAGCCCATTCACAGAAGAAAGGGTCCTGAAAGAACTCCTAAAACTGAAAGTGGACAAGGAAATGGGCCTGATGGGATTCACCCTAGAATTCTAAATTAACTAAGGGGAGAACTAGCAACACCACTGACTACCCTCTTTAACAAATCATGGGAGGATGGTGTGGTACCTGAGGACTGGAGGAGGGCAGATGTGATTCCCCTTCACAAACATGGGAGCAAGGCAGAGGCAGAAAACTACAGACCTTTTAGTTTGACCTCAGTGGTAGGGAAAATGATTGAATCACTTCTGAAAGAAGGAATTGTTGAGTACCCAGAGGCCAGTGGGGCACAGGACCCAAGGCAGCATGGATTCACAGAGGAATCTCATTTCAGATGAATCTCATAGATTTCTTTGACTGGGTGAGCAAAGTAGTAGACCAGGGAGGGGCTGTGGACTTGGTCTACTTAGACTTTAGCAAGGCATTTGACACAGTCCCACACAAAAGATTAATAAACAAGTTAGCCAGCCTGGGGCTGGGTCCAGGGTGGTAGCCTGGGTAAAAAAATAGCTGGACAACAGGCACAAAGGGCAATAGTAAATGGAGTCCACTCTGAAGAAAGGGGGTCACTAGTGGGGTACCACATGGTTCAGTACTGGGACCAATCCTCTTTAATATCTTTATAAGTGACATTGCAGAGGGACTGGAAGGAAAAGTATACCTCTTTGCAGATGACACAAAGATCTGAAAAAGGGTTGATACACAATGGGGGGGTGAAAGGATGAGAAGGGACTTGGCAAGATTGGATGAATGGTCAGAAGTATGGCAGCTTAGATTCAATGTAAAGAAGTGCTAAGTAATGCACCAGGGAAACAAAAAATGTGGGGAAGAGTACACAATGGGGAGGGGGGTACTAACAACAACAAAAATGGAAAGGGACCTGGGAGTGGTCATTTTAGATAACCTAAATGTAGGCACACAATGTGAGAAGGCAGTAAGGAGGGCTGGGGGGATTCTGGAATGTGTGGGGAGAGGCATTGCCAGTAGAAAACAGGAAGTTGCTATCCCTCTGTATAGACAGTTGGTGACACTCCATCTGGAGTACTGCATGCATGTAGATCTGGAGACCCCATCTCCACAAGGACATAGACAGGATGGAGGCAGTCCAGAGGAGGGAAACTAAAAGGATGCAGGGTCTGCACCAGAAGCCATATAAAGAGAGACTAAAGGAGCTTAATATGTATACCCTCAAGGAAAGGAGGGAGAGGGGGACATGATAGAAACTTTCAAGTACCTCAAGGGAATCAACAAAGTGCAAGAGGGTAGCATATTTCAGAAAAAGAGATGTGCAAGAGCAATGGGGCACAATTTGAAGATAGAGGGGGGATGGCTCAGGGGCAACGTGAGGAAGTATTTTTTCATGGAGAGGGTGGAGAATGCATGGAACAGCCTTCCTGAGGAGGATGTGGGGTCAAAAACAGAGGGGAATTAAGAATGCATGGGACAGACATAAGGCAATTCTGGTGGGCGGTCGCAGGAAGTAGGCTGTTGGTTAACTAGGAGCAGCAGCTTAACCAATAGGTAGGAAAATGGGTAGATTTGGTGGGCCAAGTGGTACTTATCTGCTGTCAAAGTCTATGTTTCTGTGTTTCTATGCTGGGACCCTGCTTGATAGAGAATCAGGTGCAGGGTCCATGGCACACTGACGAGTTCTGAGAATTATCTCCTTAGTCTCCAAAGTGAGTGAGTTGGAGAAACGCAGCCTCCTACAGAACATATACATGAAGTAGCAAGGTGATCTGAACTCTCTGTTGCTATTGTTCTAACTGAATTTACATTAACTCATTCAGGCATAGATATGCCTGTAGGTGGTGTCTGAAAGCATAGCCACTCAGGCCAATAACGACTATAGACATACTCAGCTATCTTTCACTCAGGCCTGGAAATGTCTGAGGAAGTCAGCAGTTTTTACCTAAATATTAAACAAAGTGAATTGCTTAGAATTGATTGTATAACACCATTAGAAAGGTAATTTTGTGCTGAACAAAAATAAGCACCTTGAATAAATCTGAACTGCCTCCCAACAGTTTTTTGGTATTTCAGCTAGTATAAAATAAAAAAAAAACAGATTGATTACAATTGATTGCATAGCACCGTTAGAAAGGTAATTTTGTGCTGAACAATTTTGCCACTGATACTTTGTGTCTATCACATATACTTTAGGAGTTATTCGCATTTGTTTATGGAATGGTGTGCATGACTGACATTTTTCGCTCAAGCATCACCTAAGCACCTTGAAGGAATCTGAAAAATGAAACACAGTTTGGTATTTCAGCTTGTGTAAAATACAAACTGAATTGATTACAATTGATTGCATAGCACCATTGGAAAGGTAATTTGTACTGAACAACTTTGCCACTCATACTTTGTGTGTAACCCTTATGGTTCAAGAGGTATTCACATTTGTTTGTGTCATGCTGATTATGGCTTGATTTTGCTTAGAAAGGCCCAGGATGCAGTACTAAGAGTATACAGGACACAAGTGGTGAAACACTGAAACAGAAACATAGAAACAAAGAATCATAGAAACATAGACATTGATGGCAGATAAGGTCTGCTTGGCCCACCTAGTCTGCCCATTTCCCTACCTACAGGATAAGCTGCAGATCCTAGTTAACCAACAGCCTATTTCTTCCTACCCCCCCACCCCACAAGAATTACCTTATGTCTGTCCCATGCATTCTTGAATTCTCCCACAGTTTTAGACCCCACAACCTCCTCAGGAAGGCTTTTCTATGTGTCCACCACCCTATCTGTGAAAAATACTTCTTCACATTGCCCCTGAGTCATCCCCCATCTATCTTCAGATTGTGTCCCCTTGTTCTTGAAAATCTCTTTTTCTGAAAGATGCTACCTTCTTGGACTTAGTTGATTCCACTGAGGTACTTAAAAGTTTCAGTCATGCTCCCCCTCTCCCCTCCTTTCCTCAAGGGTATACATGTTAAGCTCCTTTAGTCTCTCCTTGTATGGCTTCTCTTGCATACCCTGCACCATTTTAGTTGACCTCCTCTGGACTGCCTCCATCCTATTTCCTTGCAGAGATGGGGTCTCCAGAACTGGATGCAGTACTCCAGATGGGGTCTCACCAACTGTCTTTACAGAGGGATAACAACCTCCTGTTTACTGCTGGTGATGCCTCTCCCTATGCATCCCTGTATCCCCCCAGCCCTCCCTACTGCCTTCTCACATTGCTTGCCAACCTTAAGATCATCTGATATGATTACCCCAGGTCCCTTTCCATTTTTGTGGTTGTTACTACCTCCCTCTCCATTGTGTAATCTCTCCCTGGGTTTTTGTTTCCCATGTGCATTATTTTGCACTTCTTTGCACTGAATCCAATCTTGTACACTTCTGACCATTACTCCAACCTTGCCAAGTCCTTTCTCATCCTTTCCATGCCTCCATGTATATCAACCCTGTTGAAGATCTTTGTGTCATCTGCAAGGAGGCATACTTTTCCTTCCAGTCCCTCTGCAATGTCCCTTATAAAGACATTAGAAAGGACTGGACCTAATACTGAACCCTGTGGTACCCCACTAGTAACTCCCATTTCTTCAGAGTGGACTCCATTTACAATTACCTTCTGTGTCCTGTTGTCCAGCCAATGTTTTACCCAGACTGCCACCCTGGGTCCCACTTCCAGGCTCATTAATTTGATTATTAATCTTTTGTATAGGACCGTGTCAAATGCCTTGCTAAAGTCTAGGTAGGCCATGTCCACAGACCCTCCCTGGTCTACTACTTTGGTGACCCAGTCAAAGAGATCAATTAGATTCATCTGACATGACCTTTCCACTGTGAACCCATGCTGCCTTTTGTCCTGTGCCCCACTAACCTCTAGGTACTCAACAATTCTTTCCTTCAGAAGTGATTCCATCACTTTCCCTTCCACATAGGTCAAACTGACAGGTCTGTACTTTCCTGCCTCTGTCTTGCTCCCACTTTTGTAAAGGGGAATCACATCTGCCTTCCTCCAGTCCTCAGGTACCACACCATCCTCCCATGATTTGTTAAAAATGGTAGTCAGTGGTGTCACTAGTTCTCCCCTTAATTCTTTTAGAATTCTGAGATGAATTCTGTCAGGCCCCATTGCTTTGTCCACCATCAGTTTTAGGAGTTCTTTCAGAACCCTTTCTTCTGTGAAAGGGCTGGGATTGACCCCTCTATCCAGATTGCTTCTGTTAATTGGATTAGGCACCTGCCCCTCCTCCTCTTCTGTGAAAACTGAGCAGAAGTATTCATTCGGTATCCCTGCTTTTTCACTGTCCCTCTCTGCCCACCCACCGTCCAATCTATTCAGCCTCACTATCCCTCCCTTTGTATTTCTATGCTCCCTGATGTACCTATAAAAGGTTTCATCCCCCTTCTTAATCAAGTTGGCTATCTTGTCCTCAGTTTTGGCCTTTGCTATTCCAACTTCCCTCCCTGCTTCCTTCTGCCTTAACTGGTACAGTTCTCAGTCCTGCTCCTTCTGTGTTTCCTTATACTTCCTAAATGCTATCTTTTTCTCCCTAACCTTCCCTGCAAAGTCTTTTGAGAACCGTAGTGGCTTTTTCTTTCATTTTGATTTGTTTATTTGCTTCTCACAAAGGCTTGTTGCCTCTGTGGTGGCAGTTTTGATGTTTTCCCATTGTTAAGCCACCCCTCCTTCTAGCCTGTTTGCTAGTCCTTTTCTAAGGCACTCTCCCATTTTGCCAAAGTCAGCCTTCCTGAAGTCCAGTACCCTCACTTTTGTATGGCTTGACTCTGTAGTTGAGTTTATCGTGAACCAAACTGTTTGGTGGTCACTTGTTCCCAGATGGCCACCCACTTCCAGATCTGAGATCCTCTCACCATCCCTATTTGAGAGTATGAGGTCTAAGATTGCTCCCTCATGAGTGGATTCCAAATCTAGCTGTCTGAGGCATGCCACCTGTAGGGCACCAAGAATATCCCTGCTCTTGGATGTGGCTACAGCAAAGGTGCTCCAGTTAATGTCTGGCATATTCAGGTCCCCCATCAACAGTATCTCCCCTTTCTCTGCCATCCTAAGGATGCCTTCTATTATATCCTTGTCCATTTTCCTCCCCCTGAGATGGGTGTCTGTATACAACCCCTGTGCAGATTGTGGTACCATTTCCAGTCTCTAAGGTGACTACAGTGCCTCTTCTCCTCCTTGTTTACTCATTTGTTCCATTGCTTTTATCCCTTCCCTTACATAGAGAGCTACTCCTCCCCCTCTTCTCCCCTCCCTGCCTCTCCTGTAGGTTGTGTACCCTGGTATGTTAACATCCCAGTCATGGTTCTCTGTGTAACATATTTCTGTGACTGCTACGATATCCAGGCATCCCTCTTCCATCAAGGCCACCAGTTCAGGGAGCTTGTTGCCCAGACTATGGGCATTGGTACTCATTACCCTCCATTTCTTGATGGCTTTATCCCTTTTTGCCCCATCCCTGTCCTTATTGCCTTTGTCATTTTCTCCATTTACCCCTGTCCTTCTCCCTATCAACATCTCTATCTTGGTGTTTACCTCACTTACTACCCTGATTTTTTGGGGGGTCTAGGATTTCCCTGCTCCTTTCCAGTGCCTGCCCTCTTTGGCTAGTTTAAATTCTTGCCAATGAAGCATTTAAACTTATCACCTGGTTCCCCTCCTGGACAGATGCAGACCATCGCACCAGTATAGGCTTGCATCACTCCAGGTGGACCCCAAGTCCCCAATAAAGCCAAATCCCTGAACTCAGCACCAGTTTTTCAACCACTGATTGAATCCCATGGTGTGGAGCACCCTATCCTCACCCATGCCATAGACAGGCAGCACCTCTGAGAAGGTTACCATGAGTGCTACTTGTCTAAGGCCCCTCCCCAACTCCACAAACTCTTCCTGCACTGTTCTGATCCCTTTCTCAGCCAGGTCATTTGTCCCTAGGTGGACTATGACATTCAGCTCCCTCCCCCATGCAGCTGCTCTGGCAATCCTGAGAATTCGCTCCCTGTCCCTCCAAGCCATGGCACCAAGCAGGCACCTTACCTCCCTCTCCCATTCCTCCCCCTGTTCTACCCTCCTAACAATGGGGTCCCCCACCAGGAGATGTTTCCTTCCCCTGTGGGGTCCCATGCCACCCTCCTGTGGGTCTCCTTTGTGGAGGTTCCCAGCATCTTCCTTGATCTCTACTGTGGGTGTCTCCATAGAGGAACCACACTTTGCCAGAACAGCATACGAATTGTGGAGAGGTGCAACTGGAGGGATGCACCTCTGTTCCACCACCCTCACCCTCCCTGAGCCCACTGTTGTTCAACCACTTCTCTTCCTTGGCAACCTCTGAGGCAACGGCTGTGGCCCTTGTGGTCCCTGGGTGGGAGAGGAGGTCCCCCAAATCCTGGCCAACTCAGCCTGGAGATGAGCAACCTCCTCCCTCAGCCCAGAGAAGTGCCTGCAGATGGGACGACACCGGATGTCTCAAAGAGCTCCTGTGGTGTGAATGAACTAAGGGCTACTAACAAAAAGAAAGAATCAATCTTAGTCAATTGGGATCTTTTATAAAATGTGTTTTTCAGCCCCCCTTTATTTTGAGCAAAATCATCTTTCAACCATGCAGTAAAGACCTTCTCTTTTATGTAATTCATGTCATTATGCATATTTTTGGTTTTATCTTCCCTGTTGGCTAAAGCTAGTCCACAATTAAAATATCCCCCCAAAATAGCCATTCACTTATTATGTAGGTAAGGACACATAACCTGAAACAAAGCAACTCTCCCAGCTTTAGTCTGTGGAGCATAAATATTTATAAGTCTCAAATATATCCCTGAGTGCTCGACATCCAGTAAGATACCATCACATTTATCTACAAGCTGGTACCATAAAGAGACCCTGTGAGGCTATAATTTCTTTGTGACTGAGATGTCGTACAATGTTTTGAACCTTGTGTCTTGTAAAAAGAAAATATTCCCCAGAAGGGTATCTAAAATAGCCATAGTAGTTACCCTTTTCCTATGTGTTTTAATACTGTTCATATTTACTGAGACTGGAGATATAGCAACCCCTCTACACATATTGAATTATCAGGGGAAGGGGGAGGTATCTGCTCACATTTGGACCTGGGACCTGGTTCTCCATTTAATTTTTTTTTTGCTGCTGATGTTTCTTGAGCTGATTCATCCCAGTCCGAGGAATGTCCCAGAGCAAAGAAGTTATAGAGGAATTTTGAAAATCTGCATCTTTCTCCTCCATGTGCCCCCACTGCATAGTGGCAGCTAATGCTGCATACTTATTATGCATCAGAATCCTAGCAGATTTGTGTAAAACAGGATTTTTTATGTTTTGCCTCCCTCTTTTCCTAGAGGAAACAATGTTCATGTCAGCCTCTTTAGGAGGCAGGTGAGGAGGCATTACTGTCTGCAAGGGCAAGTTGTTGGCCACATATTGCCCAAGGTTACAGTTGTAGAAATTCCTTCATTAATCTTGTTTTCATTTTTCACCCAGTCTCCCTCTCAACAGAGTGTGCAGTGCTATCCCTTCCCATACTCCTTTCCAGCTCATTATCCACAGAATTAGGTGCTGAGCAGCTTCTAGAAGATCCTGGGACTGTCTCAGGGGTAGTCTGGTCAGGTATTTTTGCTTCCTCCCTGTCTCCCCTTGTGGCATCAGAGAATCTCTGAGCTGAAGCTACTACTGCCTCCTTTGCCGGATCCTGCCCTACTAGATCATCTTAGTTTAAACCAAAAGGCTTGTTGTACAAGGCCCAAGGGCACTGCCAGTAGGAGTGCCTCTGCTCGTCACGCAAGTTAAACCAGTAGGGATGGGAACACCTCATACTAATGTTCCCATATTGTATTTAAAGCAAAGATTATACCTTTCTGTCCCACAAGCTGTATTTAAATGGCTCCTAGATTCACACATATGACAGGATTGTCGTGGCTCAGGGTAAAGGCTATCCTCCCAGTCCCTTCCCAGGTAAAAACTACTGGGCAGATGACAAAAGCCACAAACCTCTTAGTAATCCCATATTTAAGAAGAACTTGAAAAAGGAACTCATGCTGAACTTATCAAAGGCCTTCTCCTGATACAATGCCCTCTGCTGTTCCCTATTGGTCACTTTCAAAAAAGTCCTTCAGTAATGTTAAATTATTGCTAATTTCCTCCCTGGCACTGCACATGTTTGGGAAGGAAGTATTACTGTAGTAGATGCAAATATTAGTCTTTTACTCAAAATCTTGGTTAAAATCTTAACATCTGCATTCAAAAGTGTGAGTAGCCTCCAATTATTTAGATTTTCTTTATCTTCACTTTTATAGACAAAAAACAGAAGACCTTTGAGTAGACAATCACCCTTCGTGTTACCCTATAATAAGGCATTGATAACACAGGCTAAAATTTCTCCAGTCATCTGGGTACAATGTATACAGTTCTCCTGGCAGACCCCCACAGTGACTACTGCATTCTGTAGTGATTTAATTGCTCTGACAACTTCAGCCTTAGTAATGTCTTATTGTAGTGACTCAGAATCTCCTGTGAGAGGGCTGGGGTGTACAAGTTTTCAAAAATGAATCATAAGAGATGGGCAAGACTTCTGCATTTGCAAATCTACTCTTGATATAGTCATCTACAATCTGCACAAGTTCCTCTTTCTTCTGATCTCTCCTTCCTTTCTCATCTACCAAACACATTATTGGGCTTATTCTAGAAGGTGGATACAGGGCTTGTGCCATGCCCTGTGTCCACTGCAAAGTTTGATGCTGCTGCTCCAAAGTCTTTGGATGCAACTCAGTCCAATTCTATAAGGCTGGTGCAGTTGTGAAATTGTTTCCACTTTATGGCAGCTTGCAAAAACAGTTTGGCACAAACCCCATAAAAAGGGTACCCCCATGGATACAAAGTGAGACCAGGGGGGAGCTGGTCTAACTTTACTGCATTCAGGACTTGTGGCAGCAACTTTCTAGAATAGCAAATTCCCCCATTTGGCATAAGTTGCCACTTGCATCAAATACTCTGCTTCAAGTACCCAGTGGTGCTTGCAACCCCTTCTAGAATCCTTTTCCATAACTCTATGTTTGACCCTATCATGCATGTTTCAATAGGGCTAACCTGTCTGGACTTTCATTGAGTCCCAATTTTTTTGTTCTTGATATGAGTTGTCATGCATTGATATTGCAAATTCACCATCTGTTGTTTAATACAGGAAATTTGCGTAGAATAATCTATCCCCAATTCTGCTGTCAGACTTAAAAGGTTTTTTGCAGATGAAAATATAAATCCAAATATTTCAGATAGGTTTTCATCTTCTGTGCTTTTGCCCAATTATTTCAGAAACTCTTGAAGTTCCTTTTAAACTCTGTCCACCAGTCTTCCCAGAAATTGTGCATCTCCAGTTAAATAATCTTGTTAGAAACAAACTGCCTAATTTTGTTTTTCAAAACTGCATCCTCTAAGACTGAGGTGTTAAACTTCTATGGTCCTTGCTCTGAATGTCACACTGATGTAACCCCCAAAATTAAACACACTAGATAGTGGTAAAAGGTTTCTACTGGGATCACCAATGCAGAAGTAGTTTGCAGCTAAGGGGATATGAACAGATAATACTCTTTGCCAAGTTTCCCTTAAAAACACAAGCATTTGTCAATGCCAAATGTTTCCTTGCATGGCGTATGTGACATGTGCATTTAAAAAGTGTGACACATGATCCTCTTTGCGCGGATTTCAAACTTTGTATTTCTTTTCCTAGTGTTTAAAATATTTGATATAAGCTCTCTTTTGTTTCCAAATTTGCAAAAACATACACATTTTAATTTAACTTGTCCCCAAGTTCTTTTATTAACTATACCTCCTTACCTCCTACATAAGTAACTAAGTAAATTAGTGTTTGTTTAACATCTATTCCCTGGGGATCAGAGTACTTTACATAGGCCAAAACACATATAACTAAAATGGCATAGTACAGAATAAAACACATATCATAATAAAACTAGTTTAATAAATAATATAGTACATAGTGAACCATCACTGCATATCAGTCTGTGGTACATAGTGAACCATCACTACATGTCAATCTGTGTGGAACTACATAAAAGACCTCCAACAAAACATAATGACACCAATTATAAACTCTACCATTCATGTAACTTTTGTAAACTTATTTTTTCATTAGTTCATTAGGTAGATATTGGCCTTTGAAGTCAAAAACACAACTGCTTCACTGGAGGTCAAGTCATTACAATTTCTTGGTTGCTACTTTTCCAGGATACACAAAGTATGCCGCTAACCACAAGTGTCAAAAATTCTATTTCCTTAGTTTACAAGACAGGAGGCTTACTACAGGACATTGTCAAAGGCTACACAATTTGTAAATCCCAGCAAGTCTTGCTGCAATATAAAACATTTGTATATGGTTTAACCCACATACAGGTGATGCAGTCAGATACTCAGACACATTATTCTCAAACGAGCAACTCAGAACTCTGTTTATGAAGGGCACATCCTTGCAATCCAATGGACAAAATCCATTCATTTAACCTTAAACACACCAAAAATCTTCAAATCAGCTGATGTTGGAGGCTGGAGAACATTAGCCACAGGCACCACCTGAATGGTCAACTAACAATTTTATTTCATGTTAAAACTTACTTTATGTAACATTGTGTTCCTTTAAACATGTACCCTTCCTCCCAGCCAGATGGTAAATCTAAAAACAAAACAAAAGAAAAACGTGTACAGATCAGACTAATAAATGCAAGAGATTACAATCATCACACCTCATTATCAAGGCCACTGATTTACGATGATTAAAACAGTGAAATTCCATTTTCAAGCCTTCTGATTCCGGAATTGCACCAGTGATTGTTACTCTAATTTCCGGATTTTACCTGGATTCTGCTATCATTCTTTTAGTATATGCATAAATAATCATAATAAAAGAAGGCTTAATATATATAGCATTAAATACAACAAACTGAAAATAGGACAGGAAGGACTTATAAGAAACATGCAAGTTTTTGTAGATTTACTGATCTGATATAAAATGCCAGATTCCATGAAATCTTTGTTTTTACCAGTGTTTAGGTAGCTCTGATTCCGAAATTTTACTGGGTTTTCTGGTAAAAAACGAAAATCAGTGGCCTTGCTCATTATCAACATTGCTCATATAACTCTCAGTCTAATGAAACTGCAATGTTGTAAAGATGTTTTGCCCCCTAGTAATCTGAGTGAGCCTGATCCACCTGCCTTAATGTCAAAGCCATTCCAACCTTCCAGCTTCTCTGGGCTACATTTAAACAAATTGAAAAACATCAACAAATGCTAGTTGGACTCATGGTGTGACACTGCCCTGTATTAGAAGTACATATCAAAAATACACTGGAGGGGGGATACTGCACATGAGTTTCTTTCTATGTTACACAGCGTGCTCAATCAACCTGTGAAATAATTTAGTGTCTGTTAATAGTAAATTAACAAATGAATTGCATATATTGAGCACTCATCCAACTCCCCCAATTAATCTACATCAGTCCTTCCACACGAGCTGGCAATCCTGACTCTCAAACACATATTGTATCCCCAAAGGAAAGCTGGTGCCAAGCAGGTCTGAAGTCAGTGGTTACCCCACCGTTCACCAGGACAGTTTCCTGATTTCATGGTTACTACACTGTTACTGTTATTATTCAGCTTATAAGGCTATTAGTTACCTGGAGTTTTCCTGTGTCTGGTAAGCACTGCCTCCCCACTGACTAGATGCAACCAGGTTGTACTCTTCGCCACCTCTTTGAGGAAAAAGATACTGCTATGCTAGTGTTATGCTAAGAGTCACGGCATGCCTATCTTGTCGTTAATCACTGCTTAAGCACAAACTCCTATATTTAACTTCTTTTTCTTATTGTGGTTGCCAATTTCGGTCTTCAACAGAGCAGCAGCATAAGCAATTCAAATAAAAGAATCTAAACAATGTGAGCCATCCTCAATAGGGGAGGCTACTCACAGCTCAGCACTCTCAGCTCCCCGCAAAGATGCAGAAGTTCTTCCCTCCTTGGATCCAGAGCAACCTTCTGGTCAGCCACAGCTCCGTTACTACATCTGGTGAATCATTCTCTGTAGATGTCACTTCACCACTGCTCAATTCACCACGGGAGTCGGATCACCACCGCTAAACATCCTAGTCTCGAGTCAGGCTCCTGTCATCGACATCATCCTGCAAGAGGGAAGCATAGGCTTACGGCAGTGCACCACACAGAACCAAAATGGTATGTACAAATATTTAATGTTTAATCTGGTGTGGCAATAATGATTTACCTTTCCTTGGTAAGAAATGGGCATTAAATCTCCCCCGACAACTCTGCAAACAGTCAGAACTGGGTTTCCAATCATCCAAAAAACTTAAGAAATGAGCATTTCATCAGGTTACCATATGGGAATAGAGGGTGGGGTGGTACAGCACACAGAGGGAGGAAGTGGGAGTTTTTTTCTTCCTACCGGAACAAACGGGAACAGAGGGTGGGGGCAGAATGGCATGCAGAGCGAGGGAGGGAACAGGAGGTATTTTTTGTTCTTTATAATTCACTACCAAGAATATCACTCAGCCCTGGCTTCTGCTTTGGGGCTGCTTGGTGTTACATCCCTTAGTCCACATTGTTCACCTATGCCAAACACCAGTCCTACGCTCAGCTGCTTGCCAGATGGCTTTATGCAAATGAAAGTACTGAAGTGCTCTGTCATTGGAGTGCTTCAGTCCTTTCAAGTACACAAAGTTTATGCCCATGAAACTATGACCACCATCATCATAGTCTGCTTGCATGGTCATTGGTCTGTCAGGGGCAATCCCAATGTAGATTGCTCTGTATTGGGCTAGTCCGTGACACACCTCTGAAATGGCATTCTCTGAAACAAAATGTTTCTTGTGCATACACAAGGAAATATAAAATGTACACTTTGCATTATTATGCCTGGCTTTAGCGGCATTTACTAATGATGCAGAGATGATGATTTGAGATAGAAAAGAAGCATAACAATATACTTTTTTCACTGTAACTGAGGCCTTGGAGTCACCTACAGGTTTACAATTAAAGTCTCCACCCAAAATTACTCCTTTTGAACTATACAAAAAAGTCTGAATAATGTTAAAGATTTCAGTCCTGCTAGTTAAGTTAATGAGCATATACATTAATTAATCTGAGGTCTAAATTGTGAAACAAAGCATCCATAATTAAAGCCCTTCCTGGGACTGCATCCTCCACCTGTGCTGTGGAGGATCACCTTCAAGGTCACTTTGCTGACCTATAAGGCCCTACAATGACAGGGACTGCATTATTTGCAAGACCTCCTTCATCCCTACTGCCCCCTCCACCCACTCCATTCCTCCAATGAGGATCTGCTAGATATTCCCAGGGTCTGTTTACAGACCTCAGGGACCGGAGCTTTTTCTTTTTTGGCCCTGATCCTGTGAAATTCTCTACCTCATCAGATTAGAGTGTCCCTGGCCACTAAGACTTTTAAGTCCATGTTAAAAACTTAGTTGTTTGACTTAGCGTTCGCTGATGCTGCTTATAACCTATTTGCACTGCTTGTTTTAATCTGTGTGTTTTTAACTGTGAGTATTTTCTGTTTTTACTTTGTACAAGTGCTTTAGCATTTGAAAATCACTTTTTAAAAATATGGACCAAAATGAGGGTCCCCACCACCATACCTTTTTAGTTCTATTTAAAGCAGTCAAAGAATGCAGTCAGATGACTTCAAGAAATATTATGTTGTGTTGTAAGTCATGCAGAAGAGACAACATTATCAACCTTTTCTTATTATTAAATCTACTATTAGTAATTAGGGTAGTTACCAAAAAAGTGGTGTAAGTGACTCATAAGGCAGAAAAATAGCCAGAAAGTAGGGACCTCTAACATCATGACTCAGACTCTGTCACTGCCCATTTCCTCCCACGTACCTGACTTGTGGATTTTCTCTTTTTTGGAAGAGAAATAGAACCATGATCCTTGCTCATGTCTTCTACTTCAGATGAGGATTCCAGCTGAGATGACTGAACTTGAGACACCTCAGCATCTTCTTCTGTGTCCCCCAGTCCTTATGTGTTCTTAAAACCTCAAAAGGATTGTCATGTTCTATCAACAGTATTGGTAAACACAAAACTAGAAGGTAGTGAAATATCATGTGCCAAGTTCTTAATATACTCTGTCAAGCATGCTTCCCTTTCTGTGCTTTTTGTGAACCATGCCTCTTTTGCAACCCACATGCCTGTTGTCTCCTGCAGGCTTCCTGAATTTCAACAGCACTTACAGGACCAGGACAAAATCCACCCTGTCCAGTCAACAGAAGATATCCAGACAACTTTTATAAAAGTTTCTATAACATGCTTCAGAGAGTGATGCACATTTTGTCTCTTTAAAGTTGTTTGGAAAAGGTCACCCACTGCAGTCTTTTTCTCTCATAGTGATTGTTTTTTTAATTGTTTTATTGATATCTTACATCATTACAGCACTTATTTATACCTAACCTGGCAGTATTATCCAATATTAACTGTAATTTACTTTCTTCTGCCAAGCTGAATAGCTTGGCAGAAGACACCAGGAGAAAGGACTGCTGTGTGACTGGACTTCTCTGCTGAGACTATATTGCCTCCCTCCCTCCTTCCCTCCCTCCACCCAAAGCTAGTTCTATTTTTATAGGCACAGGATTTGACTGACAACAGGAACTTCCTGTTTAGGGGCAGGAAGTGAGTGATCACAGAACCACCAAGGACCCACCATCCTAGAAGGGCAAGAGTAGCTCTCCGGCCCCTCTAGCTGCTGGAGGTCTGCCTCTGAGCAAGTAAGTGGTCTACTGAGAAATATAGGATATTCTTGTCTCAGAACAGGACAATCAGGAGCTTAAAGGGCACACAGGCAGAAAGTAAGGAGAGAGAGAAAAAAAACAGAGGAAAGAGTAAGGATTGCAAACAGTTAAGGGGCCAGAAATAAGAAATGATTGGAGTGGTGCAGTGCAGTAGCTGTGGAGCAGCAGTCTTCCGGGAGATGTTCTGGAGGATGCGGTGTTGTCCCAACTGCAGGCACCTCTCTGGGCTGAGGAAGGAGGTTGCTCAACTCCAGGCTGAGTTGGTCAGGATTTGTGGGACCTCCTCTTCCATCCAGGGATCAGCAGTGCCACTGCCGTTGCCTCAGAGGTTGCCAAGAAAGAGGAGTGGTTGGACCACAGTGGGCTCAGGGAGGGTGAGGGTGGTGGAACAGAGGCGCATCCCTCCAGTTTTACCTCTCCACAATTCCTGTGCCATTCTGGAAAAGTGTGGTTCCTCGATGGAGGCACCCACAGTGGAGACCAAGGAGGATGCTGGGAACCTCCACAAAGGAGACCCACAGGAGGGTGGCAGGGGACCCTGCAGGGAAGGAAACAACTCCTTGTGGGGACTCCATTGTTAGAAGGTAGAACTGGGGAGCAAGGGAGAGGGAGGGGGCAGGCTCGTCTGCGCCATGGCTTGAGGGACAGGGAGCGAATCCTCAGGATTGCCAGAGCAGCAGCAGCACAGGGGAGGGAGCTGGATGTCATTGTCCACCTAGGGACAAATGACCTGGCTAAGAAAGGGATTAGAGAAGTGCAGGAAGAGTTTGTGGAATTGGGGAGGGGCCTTAGTCAAGTAGCACGCACGGTAACCTTCTCGGAGGTGCTAGCCATCTATGGCATAGGAGAAGCTATGGTGTTCTGCACCATGGGATTCAATCAGTGGTTGAAAAACTGGTGTGGAGCTCAGGGATTTGGCTTCATTGGGGACTGGGGGTCCACCTGGAGTGATGCAAGCCTATACTGGCATGATGGGCTGCATCTGTCTGGGAGGGGAACCAGGATCCTAGGTGATAGGTTTAAATGCTTCATTGGCAAGCTTTTAAACTAGCCAAGGGGGGAGGCACTGGAAAGGAGCAGGAAAATCCTAGCCCCCCAAATAATCACGGTAGCAAGTGCAGCAAACACCAACATAGAGGTGTCAATAGGGAGAAGGGCAGGGGTAAATGGAGAAAGTGACAAAGGCAAGAAGGACATGGATGGGGCAAAAGGGAGCAAGGCCATCAGGAAATGGAGGGTAATGAGTACCAATGCCTGTAGTCTGGGCAACAAGCTCCCTGAGCTGATGGCCTTAATGGAAGAGGGATGCCTGGATATTGTAGCAGTCACAGAAACATGGTACACAGAGAACCATGACTGGGATGTTAACATACCAGGGTACATAACCTACAGGAGAGACACAGGCAGGGGAGAAGAGGAGGAGGAGTAGCTCTCATGTAAAGGAAGGATAAAAGCAACTGAACAAAAGAGTAAATAGGAGGAGAGGAGGCACTGTGGGTCACCTTGGAGACTGAAAGGCACACCAAATCTGCACAGGGGTGTGTACAGACCCCATGTCAGGGGAAGGAAATGGACAAGGATATGATAGAAGGCATTCTTAGAATGGCAGAGAAAGGAGATACTGTTGATGGGAGACCTGAATATGCCAGATGTTAACTGGAGCACATTTGCTGCAGCCACATCCAAGAGCAGGGCCATTCTTGATGCCCCTGCAGGTGGCAGGCATTAGACAGCTAGTTTCGAACCCACTGTGAGGGAGCAATCTTAGACCCTGATACTCAAACGGGGGCAGTGAGAGGATCTCAGATCTAGAAGTGGGTTGCCATCTGGGGACAAGTGACCATCAAACAGTGTGGTTCACGCTAACCCAGCTACAGAGTCAAGCCACACAAAAGTGAGGGTACTGTACTTTAGGAGGACTGACTTTGGCAAGATGGGAGAGTGCCTCAGAAAACACTAGCAAACAGGCTAGAAGGAGTGTGGAGCAACAATGGGGAATTATCAAAACTGCCATCACAGAGGCAACAAGCCTTTGTGTGAAGCAAATAAACAAATCAAAATGAAAGAAAAGCCACTATGGTTCTCAAAAGAGGTGGCTGTGAAAGTCAGGAAGAAAAGATAGCATTCCAGAAGTATAAGGAAACACAGAAGGAGCAGGACAGAGAGCTGTACCAGTTAAGGCAGAAGGAAGAAGGAGGGAAGTCAGAATAGCAAAGGCCCGAACTGAGGAAAAGATAGCCAACCTAGTTAAGAAGGGGACAAAACCTTTATATGTACATCAGCGAGCAGAAAGACAAAGGGAGGGATAGTGAGGCTGAATAGAATGAACGGTGGGTGGGCAGAGGGGGACAGTGAAAAAGCAGGAATACTGAATGAATATTTCTGCTCAGTATTCACAAAAGAGGAGGGGGAAGTGCCTAATCCAATTAACAGAAACACTCTTGATAGGGGGGTCGATCCCAGTCCTTTCACAGAAGAAAGGGTTCTGCAAGAACTCCTAAAACTGAAGGTGGACAAAGCAATGGGTCCTGATGGAATTCACCCCAGAATTCTAAAAGAATTAAGGGAGGAACTAGTGAAACCACTGGCTACTCTTTTAATAAATCGGGAGGATGTGTGGTACCTTAGTACTGGAGGAAGGCGGATGTGATTCCCTTCACAAAGTGGGACCAAGACAGAGGCAGGAAACTACAGACCTGTCAGTCTGACCTCTGTGGTAGGGAAAGTGATGGAGTCACTTGAAGGAAAGAATAGTTGAGTACCTAGAGGCCAGTGGAGCACAGGACCCAAGGCAGCATGGGTTCACAGCGGGAAGGTCATGTCAGACGAATCTAATAGATTTCTTTGACTGGGTGACCAAAGTAGTAGACCAGGGAGGGGCTGTGGACATGGCCTACCTAGACTTTAGCAAGGCATTAGACACAGTCCCACACAAAAGATTAATATTCAAATTAACAAGCCTGGGAGTGGGACCCAGGGTGGTAGCCTGTGTAAAACATTGGCTGGACAACAGGACACAGAAGGTAATTGTAAATGGAGTCCACTCTGAGGAAAGGGGGGTTACTAGTGGGGTACTGCAGGGTTCAGTATTGGGTCCAGTCCATTTTAATGTCTTCATCAGTGACATTGCAGAGGGACTGAAGGAGAAGTATACCTTTTGCAGATGACACAAAGATCTGCAACAGGGTTGATACACAAGGAGGCGGGAAAGGATGAAAAGGGACTTGGCAAGGTTGGAGGAATGGTCAGAAGTATGGCAGCTAGGATTCAATGCAAAGAAGTGCAAATAATGCACCTGGGAAACAAGAACCCAGGGAAGAATACACATAATGGGTGGGGAGGTAGTAACAACAACAAAAAATGAAAGGGACCTGGGGTAATCATATCAGATGACCTTAAGGTTAGCAAGCAATGTGAGAAGGCAGTAGGGAGGGCTGGGGATATATTGGGATGTATAGGGAGAGGCATCATCAGCAGAAAACAGGAAGTTGTTATCCCTCTGTACAGACAGTTGGTAAGACCCCATGTGGAGTACTGTGTCCAGTTCTGGAGACCCCATCTCTGCAAGGACATAGACAGGATAGAGGCAGTTCAGAGGAGGGCAACTAAAATGGTGCAGGGTCTGCAAGAGAAGCCATATAAGGAGAGACTAAAGGAGCTTAATATGTATACCCTTGAGGAAAGAAGGGAGAGGGGGGACATGATAGAAACTTTTAAGTACCTCAGTGGAATCAACAAAGTCCAAGAGGGTAGCATCTTTCAGAAAAAGAGGTTTGCAAGAACAAGGGGACACAATTTAAAGATAGAAGGAGGCAGTTCAGGGGCAATGTGAGGAAGTATTATTTCACAGAGAGGGTAGTGGATGCATGGAACAGCCTTCTTGAGGAGGTTGTGGGGTCTAAAATTGTGGGAGAATTCAAGAATGCATGGGACAGACATAAGGCAATTCTTGTGAGGAGTAGGAAGAAATAGGCTGTTGGTTAACTAGGATCTGCGGCCTATCCTGTAGGTAGGGAAATGGGCAGACTAGATTGGCCTAGCGGTCCTTATCTGCCATCAAAGTCTATGTTTCTATGTTTCTATGTTTCTATGTTTCTATGTTAATTTCCATTACAATCAATATCAATAGCATGACCATAACCATAACTAAAAAGATAGCCTTCAATACAATACAGGAGTGATTCCGCATGATGTGTAGTTGGGCATCTTGCCATAATCAACTTAAATAAGTCCAAAGGTATTTAAACATTTTAGGAAGTCTTTCATTGGCAGAGCCCTCTGATATATGCTAGTATTATTCTATCCAGTTATGACGGATATTAACAACAAGCTTTCAGGGTATATTACCGAATTAGGAACTTATTATTCTTCATCCTTGAATACAAGCCTTCAATGTATAGGTATATTATAATTAGTATATCAGCAATCTCAGTCCAAAAGAAAATAAATTCATCCTTCATTTTCATCCTCTAAGGGATGCATTTCTTCTTCCATGTTATCCTCACTTTTTTATATTTTTCTCTCCATAACATACAACTTCAGTTTTTCAGGTTCAAAAACTACAGTAGACTTGTGTCTTCTCCACATGAAAGTGAACATTTAGCTGGGAATAAAACAGTAAAGTTGATTCCAATTTCATTTAGTTCTTCTTTATATTGTAGAAATTGTTTCCATTGCTGGAGTTTTGCAGGAGCTATATTGGGAAAGATGTGGCAGACTGTTTCTTTATAATGTAAAGCTCCCATTTTTCTGTCTGTGTTAAGAACATAAGAACATAAGAAAACAGCCAGCAGAAGGAGACCTATCAGTCTATTGTGTCTGCTCATGATAATGAATATTACTTGTGCCTTGAGATTTCAACTGTGCCTCCGTCCCTCCTCCCACCACTTGGATTTCTTTTTCATATTCCTGACTCTGCCTCCTGGCATTCCCTTTTGTTTGTCCCAGGCTCTTTTGAAGGTTTCCACTGACTTTGTCTCTACCACCTCCTCCTCCGGCAGCTCATTCCATGCTGTCACCACCCTGTCTGTAAAGAAAGGCTTCCTCACATCCCTCTTGAATCCCCCCTCTCAATTTTAGGCTGTGCCCTCTGGTAATGGTGTTGGCCCTTTTATTGAATAGGCTCTTGCAATTAAAGATGCAGTGAATTTAGATTTCTCCAGCAAAGTGCCTGCGAAGTGGGTGCTTCGCATTATAATTCCGCTATGCAGAGTGACCAATATGAAATGCTCACTTTGCCTTGTAATTATTACTTCACATTGTCATTCTCCCTTAATGCAAAGTAAGGCAAAGTGACAACAATATTGGCAGCCCCATGCACACACACACACAGTCACCAGAATTAATGTGCATCCCCAAAATGCTACTGTCTTGTATCCAGAAAATTCCCCAGTGCTGACAAAGTGAAATGAGAGTGTAACAAGAAATGCAAAGTCTCCCAGAATTAATGGTGCACTCAGTTATGTGCACAGTGGTAACACACAGTCACCAGAATTAATGTGCATCCCCAAAATGCTTCTGTCTTCTGTCCAGAAAATTCTCCAGTGCTGATGAAGTGAAGTGATTGCGTAACAAGAAATGCAAAGTCTCCCAGAATTAATGGTGCACTGCAAATGCACAGACAGATTAAGATTGCACTGCTCACTCAAGAAATGCAGACGCAAAAGCACAACAACACCTAACCAGTGCTCACAAGTCACAAATCTAAATCTGGAAAAGAATAACTTTTGCCGGTTGAGGGGGTAGTGCACTGCAGTAACAGTCCACTACCAATAAAGATACCACAAAGCAGTACAAAATTTCATGCAGGTGCAGTGGATAGCAGGTTCACACTGCTACAATTACTCTGTGGCCCAATAAAAGGTGTCTGATTTAATGGCACGCATCGCACACACTCACACACACACTACAAGTAATGCAAAGCAAATTGAAAACCTTTAGTAATATAACCAAATGTTTTAAACAAATTGAAATTATACACTGCTGCACCACAACAATTGGCAAAAAAATGTCAAGAATTACTAAAAATATTACTGTGTGTACATTAACACAGTTATAGAAGAAAAATATGACCAAAACAGAAAGACTGCCTTTTTCTCCCAGTTAATCTACCTACACCACAGACACGCCCCTCCCCAAAGCACACTTCACAGTACGCACACTGAATGTTCTAAATTAACATTTAAAATCCACACACAAACAATAAACACTCAATGATATGAGTACAGGAGGGTTTCCTACAATCGATGTACTAAATTCTGAGCAAAAAAAAAAAATGACTCAAAAAGGCTTTTCTAACAGATTTTAGAGGTTTTGAATCACAGAGCTCTGAGAGCAAACTGTCTCCAGCTACCAGTGCACATCACTGCCCAGAACTGAAGCTGTGTAGAACAGTCTAGATCCCATGTGACCTGCAATCCCATGAATCACTGCAGAATTCACCTTGGAGCTCAATTACAAGGCGAAGTGATGTGAAGTACATTGAAATCAATGGTGGAGAAGTGGATAGGGGACGGCGGAATAACGCGAAGTCATTGATTTCAACGGACTTTGTGTTCCTCATTATGATGCAAAGTACTCTGCTTCACATTGCTGATTTACTTCACGGATTCTGCATTACTCTGCAAATCACTTCATAGAGTGAATTTTGACCACTTCTCCCACCACTACTCACAATCCACCCTGTTAAATGCCTTCAAGTACTTGAAAGTCTCAATCATATCCCCTCTCTGCCTCCTCTTCTCCAGGGTGTACATCCCCAGGTCTCCCAGCCTTTCCTCATATGATTTATCCTGCTGCCCCACTCTCATTTTAGTTGCTGTCCTCTGGAATCCACTAGTTAAACATTAGGGCCCAGATATTCAAAAGGGTTGCGCCATGCGTAACAGGGTTGCTCATGCGCAAGTCCAAAACTGCGCCATTTCGCGATATTCAGAAGGAGGCAGTTGCGCCCCCAAAAACATGCTGAGCAACAGCGCAATGAAAATGAAGGCATGCGCAACCAAAGGGGCAGATCCATGCATAAAGACCGCAATGAGATATTCAAAGACTTGCGCAATGCGCAATAGCGGCACAGCCGGAAACTGCGCACTAGCGGAAATGAGCCAAAATAAAAAGGCTCAAGGAAGCGGCGCAAGAACGCTACCAGGCTGCCAAGTGGGGCAGAGAGAGAGAGACAGAGACAGACAGACAGACAGAAAAGGGCAGGCAAGGAAAGTGTGTCCCATAGTTTGTAGAGGCCAGTGGGGGGTGCCCGGTGCAGTGGAAGTAGCAGTGAGGACAGCGGGGGGAACACAGCAACAGCAGCCGGGGGGGCAGAAGCCAGGGAGATGGACAGTGCCAGCTTCCACATGGAAGCCGTAATGAGGGGGTGAGAATCCATGCTGCAGGGGGACGTGGCCGTGGAAGGGCCCGTTGGCGGTATGCCCCCGACAGGCGGTACCGTGCCCGCATCAGCTTTGAGCTGTACACAGATGTAGAGATCATGGGCTGGTACCGCCTGAACAAGGCAATACTGAGACGGCTCTGTGAGCTGTGCAGTGATGTGATGCAGGCACCCTCACGACGGAGTCACGCTCTGTCGGTGGAGACCAAGGTGACAGCCTGCATGTGCCTGCTTGCCACGGGCACCTTCCAGAGGCCAACAGGGGACACCACAGGCATCACACAGTCGGCCACGTCATGCATCCTCACCCAATTCCTCAGCACACTGCTGCCACATGCTGCGGAGTACATCCATTTCCCAGCACCGCGGCAGGCGTACAGCAAACATGCAGGAGTTCCACAGGGTAGCACGTATGCCTGGCGTGCTAGGGGCCATAGACTGCACCCATGTGGCCATCCGCGACACCACCCGGCCCCGGTGGCCACGCATATCGGAACCGAAGAGATTCTCCAGTGTCAACTGCCAGGTGGTGTGTGATGCCACTGGGCACATAATCAATGTCTGTGCCACACCCTGGTGGAGCACATGATGCCTTCATATGGTATCAGTCTGCACTGTGCCATCGATTCGAGAGTGGGACATCCCCACAGGACATCTAGTGGGTGAGTACATGTATGGGAATGCAAACTCTGGGCAAGGGGTGGAATGACACAGGTGCCATGGTAGTGGCACACAGGGAGATGGCCAATATGGACCTGAACATGACACTGCTCTCACTATCTCCACACAGGTGACTGTGGATACCCACCCGTCCCTGGCTGCTCACACCGCACGGCACCCCATGACCCCAGCGCAGCTATGCTATAATGAGGCACATGCTGCAACACGTAACATCATAGAGCGGGTGTTTGGGATGCCCAAGGCACGCTCCGATGCCTAGACACCCTCGGCGGTGCCTTCAGTACAGCCCCCAAAAGGCCTGTGGGATATTCCTGGCCTGTTACATCCTGCACAACATGGCCAAAGACCATGGGATAGCTGTACAGGTCGAACAGGGGGACAGCGATGGGGACGCCAGTGGCGCTGGTGATGATGGTGATGAGCAGCCCCCCCTAGGACGGAGGGACCCCCGCTGCACCGGGACACCATCACAGAGGAGCACTACGCACAACACAGGTAAGTCAAGGGGACATGTGCAACCAACACTGTCCATACGCAAACCACAGGCACACAGGGGAACACACCAGGGGTGCATGACGGTCAGGGGAGTGGAAGGGTCCAGGCATACCAACACACCATCAGGGAGGGGTGAGCACTCATATGGACACACACACACACCAGGCACAGAGCGTACATGGGCAGATGCACAGCACTGCAGAACCGACATTGCTAACACACAGCACCACCGACCACCCCCACCACCTGTACTGTCCAAGCACGCGTGTCAGAACCTGGGCACCCTTGCACCTTGGTGTACAGTGCAATGCAGGCATCATCATGCCACGCACCTGTGAACAGCAGTTGGGAGGTGTGCAGGTGGTCCGTGTGTCGGCGTGGTGAGCAGAGCACCCAGCAGTGCACTGCCCACCATGACACACATGCACACAGGGCAGCACCAGACAGGGCCGCACTGGGAGACAGCTCAGTCATGTAGCACTGTCCCACGGCCACCACAGATGCATGTGCGGCCCGCCGTGACCCAACAGCATGGGCAGGCTGAGCAGGGGCCATATGGGGTGGCACTGCTGCACCCACCAGGGTCCCACTGCGCGAACGCCGACCCTTGCCCACACAGGGTCTGCAGCACGCCAAACAAACCTGCACCAGGGTGTCGATGCCCACAGCAGAACCCAGCGCCGACAGGCCTGGTGTCGCACGACACTGGGAACGGGGAGTGGAGCGTGCACTGTGTGGGGTGTGTGGTACAGGGGCACCTGACTGTGTGCCCAATGCATCCACGACAGAGACCACTGCCTGGGTCAGCCTGTCAATGGCGGCGGTCACATCCGTCCACATACGGACCAGCTCGGCTCGGTCCCGAGCACACTCCCTGCTGTGCTGCTCCACAGATACAGACAGTGCCTCCACAGACAATGCAACCCACCCCTGCAGCTGTACTGATTCCTGCAGCAGGCGGGTGGGTGTGCACGTCCAATGGGTACTGTGCCCCAATGGCATCGTGACCCCCAGGGTGTGGACGGTCCTGATGCACATCACCCCTTGAGGGTGGGCGCTGTTCGCCAGGACCAGGTATGGGTGGATCAAAGGGCGGTGGACATGTGCCACTGCTTGACACTGTACCCCCAGACCTGGTGTGCGACTGCTGCTGCTGCCCCTCCAACCGCTGTGCCCCCAGGTCCACCTGTCCCAGCGCCGTGCTGGCAACAGTGCCAGACACCTGCACAGCCACCGGTGCTGCCCCACCAGTGCTGACAGGCACAGCCTGGGACTGTGCCAGCATGCTGGTACACATGTTTGAACCAGAAAGGCCCAGGGCCACGTGCTGGCCTGCCGTGTGTTCGTCATGGGACACACACCTATCACTGCCCATTGCAGGCCTTCTATCATCAATGGTGCAGGTACGTGCTACTGCCATGGTCACAGCATGCTGGCATGCTTGCATGCCAGACTGCTGAGACACAGGCCGTGCACCCCTGCGACCCGTATCACTGACACCAGAGTTGTTGGCCTAGCTGCATGCTGCTGCAGTGCCTGCTGGCTGGTGGTGGAGGTGGATGGTCCCTCCTCCATGTCCAGCAGGTCAGCATCACTGTCTTGACCTCCACCACCACCATCTCCTGAAGATGAACAGGATCTGTAACAGAAAGAGAGTACATGTGAGTGATGTGAACAACCGCCACCACCCCCCAAACACCACCACCATGTCATACACTGCAGTGATGGGCTTCCACCTGTCTGGAATCCTCCGCCTGGTATGCCCGCAATGGCTTTCGGCTGCATGGCTGTGACCAGTGTCTCCTCATGGGGGTCAGTTGCAACACCACTGGCGGGCCCCGCCAGTGCCAGCATGCCGCCCTGAAGGCTGCCACCTTCTCCTTCAACCTCCTGTGGTCAGTCCCCATCTTTTCTTGCATTCCTGCACGGAGCGCTGGTAGCTTGTGCAGGTTAACGCCTAGCTACCCCTCCCATGCAGCCGTGACGGGACTGAGGGGTGCCCTCCATCCACTCAGTAGTGGCTCATCTTCCAGGTAGGCCTGGAAGAGGGCTCATCTCTGCCGCTGTGAAGTTGGGCCTCCTCCATGCCCACTGCCCTCACCCTCACCTAGGCTCTGCTCGGTCATGGTGATCTGTGGGGTGGAAGTGGACACCTGTCACTGTGCAGTCTACAGCATTTCCCATGAGCATTGTCCTGAACATCACACAGCATGTAACTCACCTCTCACCTGCAGTAACCGAATCTGGCCAGCACAGCCCACTGTCGCACATTTATAGCTCAACACATGCAAATTAGGAGTTGAGCAACTTTAATGACATGCAAATCGTGCCACTGTGCCCTTGAATGGCTGATCAGATGATTTGCATGTGTCGGCTGAATATCACTAATCTGCGCTTTGCGCAATACGGAAGAGTCGGCTGAGCCAATGGAGCAGATCTGTGCCTGTGTGGTACACTGCATTGCGCATGCCCAGATAGCTTATGCATGCGTCTGTCGCACTGCTGACATGCTGAGCACGATAGGCAATTCAGGCCATGGCCACCATTGTGCCAGTGGCGCTACAGCACTGGCCACTATATGGCACTGTGGCATTACTGTGCAATAGTCCACTGTGGCACTGGTACGCAGCTGGTCAGTCGTGCAGGATACCTATACGTCAGATGGCGCTGTGCGTAGCCTTGCGTCATTGCTCATGACCTTGTGTATGCCCTTTGCCCCCGCCGCTGTTCGCCTGCTGCGCGTGACATCCCTATTGCGCTGTCTGGTGACAGCGCTATGTGAAGTGACGGCGCTGTTCGAACAGCGCGATTGGAGCCTGTGGTGGTCTATTGCGCAACATCTCCACGTGGGGTTACGGTGCAGCAGGGCGCCATATTGCCTGCTGTAAACTGGCTAACATGGCTAGGAGGAGGGCTGTGAGTTGGAGCCCACTGGAGGTGGCCAACCTGGTGGCCCTAGTAGAGCCCCACAATGAGGCACTCTATGGTGAGGCCCCCCTCACCATAGCAAGAACAGAGGTGTGGCAGCAAGTGGCCACTGACCTGGTGGGGGTCACTGGACGGTGCCGGTCTGCTGAGCAGTGCCGGCACCGGTACAGTGACCTCCGCCGGAGGGAGCCAGACATGTTGGCAAGGCTGCAGGCACGTGCCAGGCGGGGCGTGGTGCCTAGGCCAGGTGAGTGTACCATCTATGCACCTGTATTCTCTGTAGGGGTGTGTGTGTGCTTTGGTGGCTGTGCATAGGTGACGGCTCGGACACGGTTGGCTGTGTCAGTGTGTGCAGCTGTCGATGGATGGGTATGGCTGTGTGGCAGGCACTCTCACTGGGGCAGGGGCACTCTGCTTTTGAGTCACACTGATGTTTGTCTCAACATATGTCTCCCACAGGCCGGGATGTGAGGATGCAGGGCCGGGTTGAGGAGGGCCGTGCCAGGGCCCCGGTGGCAGCGGGAGTCGCACCCCGGATGCAGCAGCAGCAGCTGCAGCAACAGCAGCAAGAGCAACAGCAGCAGACACAGCTGCTTCAGCAATGTGAGTATCATGACTTCATGGATGCTATTGCATGCTGGGAGTCCACTAGCCCTGCACAATACAACCATGCAGGACAGGGGAGGTCATAATTCCACTATACAAGACACTAGTGAGGCCCCACCTGGAGTACAGTGTACATTTCTGGAGACCATACCTACGTAAGGACATAGAGTGGGCAGGGAAGGTTCAGAGGAGGGCAACAAAGATGGTGCATGGCTTGCATCATGGGTCCTATGACGACAGGTTGAAGGAACTGAACATGTACTCCCTGGAGGAGAGGGGGGAGAGAGGGGATATGATAGAGACATACAGGTATCTTACAGGGGGGATCAGGGTGCAGGACACACTATTTTGAAGTGAAAAAGATGTTCCAGGACTAGAGGGCATGGGATGAAGTTGGAGGGAGGATGATTCAGAGGACACATGGAAAAGGATTTCTTCACAGAACGGGTGGTGGACAAGTGGAACACCCTGCCAGAGGAAGTGGTGGGGGCTGAAACAATCACAGGATTTCAGAATGCACGGGACAGACATAAAGGAATTCTGGAGGTCAGGGGTAAGGGGCAACAGACTTCTAGGAAAACAAAGTGAACTTACAAGCTCAAATGGACAGACTGGGTTGGCCATAGGGCCTTATCTGATGACACTGTCTATGTATCTATGTATGTATGCATGACACAGGTGACATGCATCACTGTCCAGTATCACAGCACGTCTGTGTATGCGTCACTGGTGGTCCAGGCATGCACTGGGCACATAGCTGTGTAACTGGCATCGCACCACGTTGCCACATCACTGGACAGCCTTGTTTGTGCTGTGATGGACATGGGCAGTGTGTGTGTGCAGTGGTGTGCATAGCTGGTGCCGCCTGTTTGTGATGGCCATGTGCATGTTCACTGTGGGTGCATGCCATCACAGGTGTGGGACATTGGGCTATATGGCTTGCAGGTTGGGTGGTGTTCAGGGTTGTGGTCAGTCACAGCCATTGACTGTGTTCCCATTTTCCTAGGCCTCGAGGTTCTCAGGAGGATTGCTCACGATGTTCGGTGCCTCACACAACTGGGAATGGAGAACCAGGAGATCCTGCAATCCATCCGGCACCATGGAGTTCAGCGGAGGCGGCACAGGACGGTGCACCAGCAGGGGGAGGACCAGCAGCCGGCTGGGCCATAGCCCATATTACCCTTCCCACTTCTCCCATCCCTACCACCCTGCCTTCCCTCTCCAAGTTTTTAATCCCTCCCCCTTGAACACCCCTGCCTTGTACCCATCCCCCCCCTTGTAAATAGTTTCTCTTGTTTTGGTTATTTACTATTTTCAATATACATTTCTATTTTGATATGAATACTGTGTTGGTCTCTGATTTGCAGCTGGCTATGGGTGCTCAGTTGCAGGGGTGTACATGCCATCTGGGGTGGTATGGTCCTGGGTGTGTGTGTGTGTGTGTGTGTGTGCGTGTGTGTGCGTGTGTGTGTGCATGTGTGTGCGTGTGTGTGCATGGGGAGGTATCTCCAGCATGACAGTGACTTTCTGTTGGTCTTGCCGTCTGCTGCCACCCACTGCTGGGTGCACAGGGTGTGTCTGGCTTGTAGGCTTCTGTGCTGCACGGGGTTGACGTGTGCTGGGGGGATGCATGGTTTCCTGCAGTGCCAGTCACTGCACATAGGTGGTGTCTTGGGGTCACAGTGCAGGGTGTGCTGTGCGTAATGGGGGCTGCTGTGCACTGTGGTTGTCAACCCCCTGTGTGTGGCACTCTCAGCATGCCAGTGGTTGTGCTGGGGTGTCATAGCTCCGCTATGCTGTGTTGGCTTGTCCCCATGGGCCAGTAGATCATCTGTCACACCCCCAGTGATGCTGTGCTTGGGGTGTGCAGGTGTGGTGTGGGTTCTGCAGTGTGTTCCTGTGCCCATGTGTGGCATGGCTGGCGGTGGGCCCCAGCCTGCCTCCCTGGATGTGCAGTTCCATTGCTCTGGGGGGCTCTGCTTGCACTATGACACCTCTGGAATGCTCAGCTGGGCTGCCCTGGTTGCTCCATAGCGCAACATTTCGGCTCAGCTTCTCCTTCCTGGTTGCGCTATGGCACAGTATGTGCGATATTCAGACATTGGTTGCTTGCGCAATTTGTTCTGCTCCATGTTTGAATATCGCACCTGTTGCGCATTTGCCCAACTGGTTTGTGCTTGCTCCTGCTGTTGCGCTCATTTTGAGCGCAGTTTGAATATCTGGGCCTAGGTCTCGATTGGTGTCAAAAGCAAGAGGAAAAATAATAGTGTTCTTTGGACCTGAAATCTATTTGAAAGGATTATCAGCATTTTGAGCTTGATTGAACACAGCAGCAGACTCAGGAGAAAGCAAATCAAAATTCATATCTTGATGTGTGGTTTTCTGTTGGATACTAGAGTATGATTTCCTCATCAGGACTCAGAAAGCCCTCATCACAAAAGGTAAATTAGTCTCAGGTAGCTTAAGCACTGAAATAAAAAGTTCATTCAAAATATCTCTTATAGATTCAAATGCTTAATCATAAGAGTTGGGAATCCCCACTAATCTTACATTTTTATAGCACATAGCGTTTTCCATTGTCTCAGCTTTTCTTGTAAACCAAGTATTTATTTGAAGTTTGTTGCTGATAAGGCTGCATTCATTAATATTTTTTGCTGAACAACCTCCACTTCTTTTCGTATAATCTTTTGGGTTTCCTGCACCTTTTCCACTTCAGACTTTATCATTTTTAGCTCCTTGTCCAACATGTCAGATCAGGTAATTAGCAGGTCCAGCTTCTTATCAAAAGCAGTCAAAAAAGTGAATAGATTGGAAAATGAAGAAGACCCTTTCTTTAAGTTTTGAATTCCATTTTAGCAGGCAAGGACAAAGCTGGTACACTCAGGGTAGTTGGTCACATTATAAAAGAAGTAGACATTTGTTGTGAGTTAACTGAATCCAAAGTGTCCTCAACATTTACATTGCCCAAAGACTTTGTATTCTCCCCCATGTTTGTACTGACCTGCATACTTGTAGAGTTTTCTAAGAGATCAATGTTGGTGGGTGTTTGGCGTTTCGGTGACTTAACAGCTGCCATTGCAGATTCTGTTAGTTTAGGTAGCTCCTTCAAGTTTAAAGGATTTTGCAAACCATGGAATATGAAAACAGGTCCTTCATTTGTCTCTGGGTTGGTGCTTACCAAAGCTACGGTTGCGCTCCTAACACCATTCAGCAGTTGAGCTTTCCCAGAACAAGGTAAACTGGTAAGAAAGCAGTCCAATGGTCCTTTATGGGTTGGTGTTTTGAGATCTGAAGATGAAGAATCTTTCTTCCTGTTCTGCTGCTCTGTTTTCAGAAATGTCTTTGTTTGTTTAGATAAACATGATGGCACCATTTTTTCATGGTAGGATTAATAAAGAAAGCTTTGAAATGAGGTGACCAAAAGGAGCTCTTTAGCGTGAATCCCTACTTGTCACCATCTTGGATTCCTCTTCCATTCCACATTCTCTCATAATGATTGTATAATTCATATCAGTTATGAGCCATTTGCAGCTGCTGCAACTGGACTCTAACAGCATCAGTTTCAGTTGTCAATGTTCCAGGATTGTCAGATATGGCATCCAAAACTCCTGCCACATTTCCCTACACAGATGACGTAGAATTCTGTATAAGCTGTATAGAATGCTGAAACACACACTCTTCTCAACCCGGAGCACTAGATGTACTCAATAAGTGAGCCGCATGCTGGTTCAAAGCCACAGACCCAGTTTGACCTATAATGGGTTTACCTTTCTCTCTTAGCTGCTTTTTTTTGGGATAAGCACCACTACTCTTCCTCCAGGATCAGTTTCAACAGGGCAGCTTTCTTGTGGTGCAGTTGTCGGTCCAAACTTTCCTTGTCCTTGCAGTTATTATCCTCCGATTCCAATTCTAGGCACAAGGAAATATCCTTAGTGTGCCGGTTCGTACGTTCAGTGCTGTCATCAGTACAGTATCCATCTTGCAAGTTTATTTAAACAGAAGACTTCATGTTATGCACAGGAAAATCACCACCACTCCAGTCTGCCCCTGGAGTCAGAGACAATCTATCAGTGATCTCATCAGCTGCTGTTTCTACATCCAACACTTTTTCCACAACATGTGCCATACCACCTTGAGAGGGGACAGCAACAAGCTCTCCCTCACAGACCTCCATGCCACCTTCTTCATCCTCTCTTGACTCCTCCACTCTCACAACAGTATGCAACTACACCCCCTGCAACAAGTGTAGGGGAATTTCCTTTGTGTCATGGCAAACAATTTCCCTGTCAATAAAGCAGGTTCATGCTACCCACTACCCAGGCCACACATGGAAACTAGCTATAGCTTGACGTTCCTTCTTGGACAAAAATTACAAATTAAAACAAGCATTTATCAATGTTGAATGTTTACATGCATGCTTTTGCATTGGATCCTGCTTGTACACATTTTTACTATATACTGTATTTATCCAAGATTTAATCAGATGAGGGGTAATATGTAATTTGCAGCTGGGTCCTGATTTTTTACATTTTATACTGCATTTACAAGGATAGAAAAGGTGAGAAGAGAGATCTAATTTTTTGTGGGGTTCAGATTTTGTAATGTATTAAGACCTTTAAATTCCTCATGGGGTTAAAAAAAGTACAGGAGAAAAGTATTTTTCAGAAATGGTGCACAAAAACAAGGGAACATGCTATGAAGTTGGAGGAAATAAATTCAGGAAAGATGTGAGGAAGTACAGTATTTCTTCACAGAAAGGGTGTGGGATTCCTGGAACAGCCTTCTAGCCAAGGTGGTGGGGGCGAAAACAGTGGTAGAGTTCAAGAATGCAAGGAATAGGCATAAAGGAATCTTAGTGGTAAGGCAGGAGGGAGGGAGAAAGAGATGAAGATTAAGTAGGGTCTACGGTGATACTGTAGGTAGGGAAAAAAGGGCAGACTGGGTGGGCCAAGCAGTCCTTATCTGCCAACAAATTCTATATTTCTTTGTGTTTTTATGATCCCACCTCACGAACCCAGTAAGTGAAAATGTTCAAATTCTTCCTGAAAGGTGATTATATGGAAAAACTGAGAAAATCAGGATAGATTTGAAGCACTTCACCTACCTTGTTGATGCAGTGGGTCCACAAAAAGGCCATATTGAATATTTGGAGGAAAAATATAAAAAATTTGCCAAGTTATGAATACAAGTTGAAAATGAACTGAAATACATTGATGCACTTACTTGATTTCCTCAGTTTCCAGTCTGGCATTAATGAGTGAAGATGTAGCTCTGGTCCAGAGAGAATTATAGTATAGGACTCACAGTTGGTAAGTAAGGGGTGGGGTGTGGGATGGTGGGTGCTGAGTGGGGGGGTCAGGCGTGGTTTGGGTAACAGCGGTGGCAGAGCAGCAGTATAAACAGACATCGATGGACTTTTTTATTTTTTACAGGATTAAAAAAAATATAAAAGACATTGATGAATGTTTTTTCTTAATTTCTGATACAGAGTCTAGAGTCTGGGCACCCAATTGTCATTTGTTTCTTTAAGGGGCAAGGGAGGTGATTGGAGGTGGATGAGATACTTGGCAGAAGGTGGGATATTGAAACAGGGGGATCTACGATATCAGTTCAACAAATTCTTTGTCAACTGAAATCACAGTGATGGATTTATGTCAACCACAAGCTGCGGTTAACATTAAATCCAGCAGGAGACCCAGTTACTATTCTATCGTGGGATCTGCCCCCCGCACCTCCCGATCATAAAGATTATCAACTCCAAGTCAGAGTTGATTCTTGGAGGGGTAGCAGGACAGGGGGAAAGAGTGCTGGTGGGTCCCAGGTGAACTATTTCAGTGAACTGTCGATGTTGTCAACATTGAAGTGTTCACTGTAATAGTTTTGCCATGTGGAGGGTATACCAAAACGGGGCACAGGAAGCAACGTGGAGGTGGGAGGGATATTTGGCAGAGGGAGGGATATTGAAACAGGGTGCAGAAAACAATGGAGAATTGGGAGGGATACTTGGCAGAAGGTTGGTATTGAAACAAAGCATAGCAAGCAATGGGGAGGTGGGAGAGATACTTGGAAAAGACTGTTTTTACAATTGGGGAGGAAGACAACAACAAGCTGAACATAATGTTGCTCAGCCTGCTGCTGGGTGGCATCATGCAGATGAGAGGATAAAGGCTCTCTGGTCTGCAGTGGCTCCTTCCTTTCAGCTACATGAAGGTTCTGCCCAGCCAGGCAGGGAACAGTGTCATGATCAGCCTTTCTGTTCATTGGTCTGTCCTTGTCAAGCCCAAAGCAGCCTGAGCTGCATTTGACCTATCAGTGACACACCTCTGAAATGCCATTCTTGTAACAAAATGTTAACTTGTACATGTGCAGCAAGGAAGCAAACATAAAAAAAAAAGTCAGTGGACTGCTGGCATCGCAAAAGGCCATTATATGGAAAGCATGGAAAAGGACTGGCAGAGAAAGTCCATTAAGAAGTGATGACGATTAAAATGTCCTTATGTGGCAAGAGACCTGCATAGGGACCATCCTGTCCAGGATTAGTTAAAGTACTTGTTTGTATTCTCTAATCAGTAATTTCTTAAATTTAACCTACAGTACTTTGCAATTGTAGTCCTGCACACTTTATTGCTGAGCCTTTGCCTACTAACTCCTTTAAAGAGAAAATGCAATGCTTTAAAAATGTACTATTAGCCCACCATGAGAAAAAACTAGGCCTCATTTATTACAAACAAAATTCAGAAATTGCAATTACTCATATACTGTATAAATGCTAATTGTTTTGCTCTCTTATCTGATGGTTTTACAAAAAAAATTCCTCAGACTTATTCAAACCATCCAGCAGAATCTTGGATGAGTGCTAATGTCATTCTTTTCCTAGAATTAAGGCATTCTTTTATGCTAGGAAAATTAACTATTGGATTAACGTGTTAATTCTATGGTCTAATAGGCTTCCACAGCTTTGTCTAAAGGAAAAGTATGACTGGATTAGTCTGGGGATTTCACAATCTAGTTGGCTTATAAAGATATTTTACATCTTGAAAAAAGCTGACCTTGCTTTTTTGATACATGTATAGACAGAAGCATTACTATTCATTTAAAATGTTAGAAATACATAACACAGAGAATAGTTAACTATTTTAAATCCCAAGACTAAGATGTAATCTCTGGGTATCATATTGCACCATGGCTAAAACAAAATGACATCTTACATCAATATAGGTGTTATTTAGATATCTTGACAGATTATACTGTAAGCAAAGGAAGTTATACACTAAATATTGATTGGAATTGTTTCAAAGTAACATCTTATATGTAAGCTATAATAACATTCCTATTCTACAATCTAGATATTGTTCATGTAATAATCAGCATGTAGAGAATTTATTTCATGTCTTATTTGTTTGTTTTTGGTACAACAAACCCAGAAATTGCTGGTTACATCCGCTATGGGAATCTATTCAAATCAAAGATCAGGATTTACTATTGAAAATATTCTTCACTACAAATGATGAAGTTATAATTAAAGCAATGGCTGGATATTTAGATGCCACAACAAGAATCCGCCTCAAATACAAAAACTAAACTTCTGCCATTGTCTTCTCTCCAAATTTGCACATTTATAATCCTCCAAGAATTATTGCATGCTCAGACTTATTGTACTAATGCACATGGTAGATAAATTATTATATTTCTGTCCTTAACATATTACTGTATACTGTAACTGAAGTTCTATATTTTTTAAATTGTTATTGCTGTATATGTTGCACTCTTCAAATGGTCATAATGACCAATCAATAAAAATTTGAACTGAACTGAAGTAATGTCATTCAAGCAACAATGACATCATTTTCCACCAGGTCCTGTCAATTTAGTATACACAGTACATCAAACTGTGAAAGGGCACAAAAACAGTCTTTATTACCAATTTTCTGATGAGGATTCAGTGAATAAACTTATACCAGTAGGACAAAATGATAAATATCTGGCAAATTCACTAGGTTGATCATCAACCGTTTAAGAACCATTAACCCCCTACCAAAAAAAAACCCCTCATACTCTTAAAATGTAAATTTTGATTTCACATGTTCCCGTTCCAGCCCAGACATGTAAAGTTTGATTTCACATGTTCACTTTCCGGGCCAGAAGGCAGTCACTGTAATTCTCTCCTAATTTATTCTTTTCAGATTCACTCCCTTTGCTGAGATTCCACAGCACTCACAAAATGTGTACTACTACCCCAGTACTGCTTCCCAAATGTATAACAAAAATGTGCCCCTCTACCCTGGCCCCTTGTAATTATTCAAAAACATGCCTGCACACCTCTCCCAACTTAAGTTTCTAACCCCTTACAGTGCTCAGGGAGCTGGCATTATAGTGCCGGGAAATCAGGTTGCCAAATGAGGGGTGCACCACCCCCTTCCTTAGGTCCACTCCCCCAGAGTAGGAATCCTTATGTGGGGGGGGCACAGCCCCCATAAAAAGTGATCGGCGACATTGCCAATTGGCACCTTAATTGCCCGGCGCTGGAATGCTGTCGTGTTCCCATGGTGGGACCATTTCTAACTCTATCTTGCAACAACTCATATAATCTATACCCTTCTCCCACACACCTCTATAAATGTAGTGTTAGATCCAACATTTTACAGTAGGGATGCTGGGGTGGTGTGCATACTTAACATGCAATTTCTTTTTTTTATCCTTTGTACTGTCTGCAATTATCTTTTTCATTACATTTTTGACAGAAAAAAACAAATGTAATCTATAGGTTTGAATGTATATTTTCTTATAATCAATATATTAGACTTCTTCAACAATGTGAAATGCAACAGCAATGAGCATGTAAGCTACTGTACAATGGGGTGTGTGGCCGTCACCTTCATTCCCCCCCAGATCCACCACTGGAAATGTATACTTACCACTACACCCCTCCTAAAATGTGTACTTCTGCACCTCTCAAAACATTCAGCATTCCTCTCTAAATATGACCCCTCCCACTTGATATTTATTCTCCTACCCTGCACCCATCCCAATATTTGCACACCCACACCTTACAATCTTCCTAGTAATTCTTCTCTAACCCTATCCCAACAACATTTACCCCATCCCCACTCACCCTAAATGTGTACCCATCTGTGTGTCTACCACATTTATACCACTCATACTTCTCTAACCATTTGTACTCCTACCCTATGACTCCTGAAACTTTTACCTCCCATACACAGCTCCCCCAAACCTGCAACCTTCATAGATTCAACACTAGGCAAAAAGGAAATGGTTCAGGAAATATAAGAAGACCCTAAGGAAGGAGTACCTAGAGTGTCTAAGGGAAGCAGGAAAGGCAGTAAGAAGAGCAAAGGCATGGACTGAGGAAGGTGTAGCACAGTCAGTTAAGAAAGGGGACAAGACATTCTTCAGATACATCAGTCAAAGGAGGAAAAACAAGGGGGATTGCAAGGCTCAAGGGAGAGGGAGGGGAATGCAAGGAGGGTGACATGGAAAAGGCAGAAATACTGAATACATATTTCTGTTCAGTATTCACATAAGAGGGGGAAGGGCAGGGGCCCCAGCAGTTGCAAAGGGGGTGAAGAGGTGGACACTAGTTCATTCACAGGGAAAAGAGTCCTGCAGGAGCTCACTAAATTGAAGGTGAACAAAGCAATGGGACCAGATGGCATATACCCAGGACTATTAAGAGGACTGTGAAGGGAGATAGCAGAACCTCTTGCAGCCATGTTCACGAGTCATTCAACACAGGGGTGATGCCAGAGAACTGGAGGAGGGCACATGTGGTCTCTCTACACAAATCTGGCAGCAGGGAGGAGGAGGAGGCAGGGAACTATAGGCTGGTCAGCATCACCTCAGTAGTGGGGAAGATCATGGAGACATTGCTTAAAGAAAGGATAGTGGGGCATCTAGAAGCCATCAGAGCCCAGGACCATAGGCAACATGGATTCACAATGGGGAGGTCATGTCAGACAAATCTGATTGATTTCTTTGACTGGGTGACAAAGGAAGTAAACCAGGGTGGGGCAGTGGACATCGCTTACCTTGATTTCAGCAAAGCCTTTGACACCGTCCCACATAGGAGGCTGATAAACAAGTTGGCTAGGCAGGACATGGGAGACAGGGTGGTAAACTGGGTTATTAACTGGCTAACAGACAGGAGACAGAGGAGGGTGGTGGTAAATGGGGTGCAGTCTGGGGAGAGGGGGTTAAGAGGGAATGTGAAGAAGTTCTTCTTCACTGAGAGGGTGGTGGATGCATGGAATGGTCTGCCGCAGGAGGTGGTGAGAGTGAGCACAGTGGATGGATTCATGCATGCTTGGGACAGGAATAGGAGAATCATAGAGGTACAGCGGGGGGGGTCGGAAGTTGTAATCCAGTACATGGGCTTGTGAGCAGACTAGATGGGTCAGACGATCCTTGTCTGCTGACAATTTCTATGTTTCTATGTTTCATATATTCATAGATTCTGTTGGCAGATAAGTGCTGCCAGGCCCATCCAGTCTGCCAATTTATGCTATCTCAAAAAGTGACCTATCTTTATTATTCCTTTATTTCTGTCCCATGCATGTTTAAAACCCACCACAGAATGGGCTTCCATTGAATGCCCTGAAGGCAGAAAGGGCAGTGTATTCATCTGTTAATACTTTGCATAAATTTGATAGATATTGGAAAGGCCTTAGTCAATGCCTGAGGGATAGGTACGGTTATTAAAAGAGAGTGCATGCCCGACTTCCCTTTATCTCTTCTTGGATCTTTTTTGTTTCTTCCTTTTCCCTCTTTCTTTTCTTTGCTAGTATTTTTGGTATTTCTATAGGTGCCATTATACCCGATGCAAGCCAGGCCTCCTTCCCTATTTTTTTTAGAAACTCATATCTTTCCCCCCTAGATCTAAGTCCTGATTTTGCTTATGGTTATGGCTTCTATGTATTTGCCACCTAGTATTTCAGTTTAATAATTTTAATGGATAGCTGGGGGGAGAGAGGGGGGAGGGGGAGTTTTGGATGTCTGTTGTGTTATCTTTTTCCTTTTTTTTAATTGTTTTGGTTATTTTATTTTGGTTAACTGTGCACCAGTTTTACTGATGAAGATTGTGTAACTTCTCATAACTTGATGTGCACACTGTTTTGTAATGTTCTCTTTAATAAAATATAGTTATTGGCAAAAAAAAAAAAAGAATGGGCTTCCACAAGTTTGCCTTTTCCCCTCCTGGCACAAAATTGGTCCCTTCTACTCCACTTCCTTCACAAATACAATTTTTGGGAGGGTGCAGAGGCACAATTACAAATTTTGGATAGTGTGATCTGGTGCACTTACAAATGTCGGGAGGGTGCAAGTACAAATTGTGGAAGGGGTGCAGGGGTGCCAGTACAATTTTTGGTAGGGATGCAGAGCTGCAAGTACAAATTTTGGGAGGGGTGCAAAAATTTTTTGGGGATATCATGGTACAAGTAGAAATCTGTGCAGGGGGCAAGTACAAATTTTGGGAGGGATACAGGGGACAAGTACAAATTTTGGGAGGGGTAAATGGCTGCAAGTACAAATTCTGGGAGAGGTGCAAGTACAAATTTTGGGAGGAGTGCAGGGTCACAAGTGAACATTTTGGGATGGGTACAGGTATGCAAATACAAATTTTGGGACAAGTGCAGGCAGAAAGTTTGATACAGGTGCAGTGGGTACAAGTACAAATTCTGGGACATATGCAGGTGTGCAGATATAAATTTTGGGAAGGTTGCAAGGGTGCAAGTACAAATGTTGGTGGGGCTTCAGTGATACAAGCATAAATTTCAGAAGGGGTGCAAATATAAATTCTGGGAGAGGTGCAGGGGTACAAGTACATATTTTGTGAGGGGTACAGGGGGCCAGTACACATTTTGGGACGGGTAAAGGGGTATAAGTACAAAGTTTTGAAAGTGTGCAAGGGCAAAAATTCAAATTTTGGGATGGATGCAAGTATAAATTTTGGGATGGTGCAGGAATACAATCATATATTTTGGGAGGTTCCACTATGCCACGGCGATAAATTTCTTGTCGACCAACGGCACAGTGACAGCACAACAGCGGCAATTGGTGTTGTGCTGCCACTTGGGAACAAGTGTCATTCCCATGTGGGGGGCTCTACCCCCACACTCCTGTACTTTAGATTGCTAACTCCAGTTGGAGTTAGTTCAGGGATGGGGCAGACTCCTCCCCGGCACCAGTGTCGGGTAGCGGAGACCATCATAGCGACTGCCGACAATGTCGCTGTGATGGTATTCACTGTAGAACTGATGCTGTGTGGTTGGTATACAATTTTGGTTGGTGGCAGGACTTGAAGTAAAATTTGTGGTAGAGGTGCAGGGCTACAAGAACAAATTCTGAGATGAGTGTGGGGGCAGGTACAAATTTTGGAAGGGGTAGAGTGGTGCAAGTACAAATTTTGGGAGGGGTGCCAGTACAAATTTTGGGAAGGGACTGTAAGTACAGACTTTGAGAGGGGTGCAGGAGTAGAGGTACAAATTGTGGAAGGGATGCAGGGGTGTCAGTACAAATGCTGAGAGAGGTGTAAGTACACATTTTGGGAGGGGTGCAGTGGTTCTAGTACACATTTTGGGAGGTGTACAGGTGTACAAATACACATTTTGGGAAGGTACATTGGTACAAGTACGAATTTTGGGTGGGGTGCAGGGTACAATTCCAGTTTTTGGGAGGGATGCAGGAGTACGAGTACAAATTTTGGAAGGGATGCAGAGGTACCTCTACAAATTTTGGAGGGTCCTAAATTTACACAATATTATTTTGTTTTGCATGGGAGTAAATATCTCCTTTGGCACTTCATGAGCAAACAAGTGTATAATTCCAACTATAAACCTCAGTGACTCTAGTGAGGAAGAATTGGCCCAGAACTGTGGACTCCAGCTCCAATCCCTCCTGTTTACCTTCCCCAGATTCCTCAACAACTTCAAAATTCCCCCATTATGTGGTCCTTCTGAGCCCATGCCCAAATGTGCAGGCATATGGGCTTGAAGCTCCTGAAGGATATATCATAACCAGTCTTTCTCAATTCCAATTTTAAAATTGGAGGTAGGACATTAAACCCTAGACATTGGCATAATATCAATATTTCCTCTGTGGAACAACTTTTGGTTAATAACTCTTTTATCTGCCTGCAGGCCTTTATGGTCCAATCAGTAGCCTCTGCCTCCTTTGCCTTTAAATTCTTTCAGTTGAAACACCCTCTGTTGCAGTTCCTGGGCCCACCCCCTTGGTCCAAGATGTGTGGTTTAGTCCTACTGAGGCTTGTGAATGAATTTAGACAGCCCCGTCCTATCTCCAGATAATATAATAATTATCAAGATATGGATCTGTTGCAGTTGCCTAGTGGCTGTGCTTGTTGGTCCAGAGAATTAGGCTGGCACTGGATGACAAGGGTTGGCAGAAGCTTTAAGCTGATTTGTACAAATATACCACACAGGATAGATTCAGAATACAACAATTTAAGATCTTACACAACTTATATTATATGCCTAGGAAATTAGACCAGAAGCACAAGCTTCACAAAGATATTTGTATGAGATGCAAGTCAGCGGTTGGCATGTTATACCACATTCTGTGGATGTGTGAGAAGGTTTGCCATTTTGTTTACAGATCCAGAACAAATTGAACCCACTACAGAGATTCCAAGAGGCCTTCATTCCAGAGATTTGCCTTCTACATCTGTATACAGGCATGGTTTCAGGGCCTAGGAGATGACATATTGCCCTTATATACTCAGTAGCGAAACTGATTGTTCTCTATCACTGGCTTGATGAGCACAACCCTTCATATGTGGAATGGCACAGGGAAATGTTATTTGCCCTTAATGCTGAACGTTTAATTGCAAGTATCAAGCATACATACTCATCTTTCTGCAGAAGGTAGGAAATGTTGCTAACTCTGATAGCGCTAAGCTCAGTATAATGGCATTTTTTATGCTTTCCTGTATTCTGCTGCCCATGCCAAGGTTGCTGCTCCTAGGGAAGACTATGTAATACCTGTGGTATGTGATGTGGCTTGCCTCATGCTGTACTATGTCAACAGGTTGGGTTTGCTTTCTCTTTCTTCTTTAAGTGTAGCAGGAAGCAGGTTGGGGGTTGGGATGTATTTTTGTTGTTATGTTTAATTTTGTTTGACCTGTGTTGTGGTGGTCTGTGCTTTGGTTCTATTTTCAATAAAGTATATTTAATTTCAAAAAATATTGAGGGAGGGCTGCAGGGGTGCAAGTAACAATTTTTGGAGGGGTGTGTGACAAGGTTGAATAAGACCCTGCCCCATTTGTTATGCAGAAAGAGTTAAAACAAAAGCATCTGTTCTGTCCTCTCATTTTCTGTCTGTTGTCTGTCTGGTTGGCCAACCAAATGTTCTTGTGAGACATAGGAACTGATCATTCCGACGGTCTAAAGAATCTCCGCTCTCGCTGTCTCTCTGCCTTCACTTGCTGTTTCTGTCTTCTGTCCCCTTGCGTATTTGCATTTATAAAAATATATGTGAATTTTTGTATGAAACTTTAAGTGTTACTGGGATCCCTTAGTTTGAAACTGTATATTGTTCACTTGGGAGCTTAAGCAACAGGTTGGTAGAAAAGAGGCCAGGAGTTATATTTTGTTTTAAACTGAAATATTTGAATAGTTTGTTAGTGAAATTAGTTCTATGTGTTAAAAATTATTACCTTGAATTTGAACTGATACTTGGGCTGTGATATTGTAGGTTTGGGGATAGATGTTTGGCAGGGAGAAATTAGAAGGTCATTTAAATGTGTTGTTTGCCTGGTGTTTGGAGGAGGGGACATTAGCTGCAATTAACTTGTCTTTAAACAGGAATTACTGTGGCTTTCATTGTTCACTTGGGAGCTTAAGCAACAGGTTGGTAGAAAAGAGGCCAGGAGTTATATTTTGTTTTAAACTGAAATATTTGAATAGTTTGTTAGTGAAATTAGTTCTATGTGTTAAAAATTATTACCTTGAATTTGAACTTGATACTTGGGCTGTGATATTGTAGGTTTGGGGATAGATGTTTGGCAGGGAAAATTAGAAGGTAATTTAAATGTATTGTTTGCCTGGTGTTTGGAGGAGGGGACATTAGCTGCAATTAACTTGTCTTTAAACAGGAATTACTGTGGCTTTCATTGTTCACGTGGGAGCTTAAGCAACAGGTTGGTAGAAAAGAGGCCAGGAGTTATATTTTGTTTTAAACTGAAATATTTGAATAGTTTGTTAGTGAAATTAGTTCTATGTGTTAAAATTATTACCTTGAATTTGAACTGATACTTGGGCTGTGATATTGTAGGTTTGGGGATAGATGTTTGGCAGGGAAAATTAGAAGGTAATTTAAATGTGTTGTTTGCCTGGTGTTTGGAGGAGGGACATTAGCTGCAATTAACTTGTCTTTAAACAGGAATTACTGTGGCTTTCATTGTTCACTTGGGAGCTTAAGCAACAGGTTGGTAGAAAGAGGCCAGGAGTTATATTTGTTTTAAACTGAAATATTTGAATAGTTTGTTAGTGAAATTAGTTCTATGTGTTAAAAATTATTACCTTGAATTTGAACTTGATACTTGGGCTGTGATATTGTAGGTTTGGGGATAGATGTTTGGCAGGGAAAATTAGAAGGTAATTTAAATGTGTTGTTTGCCTGGTGTTTGGAGGAGGGGACATTAGCTGCAATTAACTTGTCTTTAAACAGGAATTACTGTGGCTTTCATTGTTCACTTGGGAGCTTAAGCAACAGGTTGGTAGAAAAGAGGCCAGGAGTTATATTTTGTTTTAAACAGAAATATTTGAATAGTTTGTCAGTGAAATTAGTTCTATGTGTTAAAAATTATTACCTTGAATTTGAACTGATACTTGGGCTGTGATATTGTAGGTTTGAGGATAGATGTTTGGCAGGGGAAAATTAGAAGGTAATTTAAATGTGTGTTGTTTGCCTGGTGTTTGGTAAAACCTCCCACCCACCCTGTTTTGTAGGCTTTCTTAAATACTGAAAAGCCACTGAGGGTTGGGATTGAAGGGCTGAGTATTTCTGTTTGGGACTGAAATTTGAAGCAACAGGAGTTGGTGGGCCTGTGACATCATACGGTACCTGCAGTCTGCTTACATACACTGTTAGTGGAACTGAACACATACTGGACTGTATGTGTTTGTGAGACTTGGGAACTTTGTTGGTGGGGTTGAAATTGGGTTTGTAAATAACTACAGTCAGTATAGAGAGAAACTGTACTCCAGGGGAAAGGGACTGAGAAAAGGGGGTGTGCCATTATAAACAGAGGGGGATAAACAGGGTGGCCATATTCCACTATGGCAGGCATCTTCGGAAGGGTTGTAGGCTGCACAGGCTGTGGGATGGCAATAATTCTAAATTGGGCCTGGAGAGAGGGAGGCTGCCCACTCTGTAGACAGCTATCTTGTATCAGGAGTGAGGTATATTGGTTAAGGAGTAGCTGTGGGAGCTGGGGGGGTGTCCAAGGATAAGGGGTGTGGATATGGGCAGCAGAAGGGTGGGGCTGAGGGGAGGCTGGGGCAGCGCTCTGAAATTACAGGACATTATGCTCACAGCAAGCAGAAGGGGGATATGTAGGGACAGGACCCTTAGATAGGAAGTTGATGCTAAGGGAAAGCATACAGGTGAAAATTCTGAATTCAAGGAGACTGGAGGGAAGAGTCAGAAGGGCTGTTGTCGGAAGCCTAAAACAACGCAGACTGTGGAAGGGAGCTCCCTAAGGTGAACAGTGCAAAGAGAGGAAGAAGAGGTCAGTTTAGAGATGCAGTCAGGAAACTCGGGTTACTTGATGGAGGCTGACATAGAGTGTCACAATAAATTTGAGATACTAAGCATCCTAGAGGGGAGGAAGGGGTTGGTGGAAATGAGGAAACTTATACAGAGGCCAGGGAGAGGTGAGATACCCATAGGGCATCACAGAACAGCTATGGAAAGGATAGACATAGTCCCAGAGGAGAAGGGAAACATATATGTTAAGCAAATGGGGAGATGCAACATATTCCAGACATGAGGGAGAGAGCATGATTGGAGAGGAACCGGGAGACAAGGAGGTGGGAGAGGCCCCCTTCAACAGGAAGGTCAGTACCAAGGATGGGGCCCTAGCTAAAGGGGACCCATAGAGAAACACTCTGGAGACAGGGTACTATTACAAGGGGGATGAGGGTGCAGGGAAGAAAAACCATCAGGGCCAGGATAAATGGTTCAGATAAGAGAGGGTTAAAGGGACACCTATTCAGAGGGGTTTGAGTTAAGTGGGCAAAATAGCAAGGGAGGCAGAAAGGGAGGTGACAAGGGGTCTCTAATAAAGGCAGAAGACTCCCATGAAATTGCGATCATGAATAAAGTGGGGGAGGGCTGAGAGGCATAGTGGAAGTAACCTATAAGGATGAATGGCGGTGTTAAGGTTCTGTTACTGGGAGACTCGATGATTAAGGGTATCCATTGGGAGGGACAGGGGAATGGATGCCATAGCCAGGTGAAGGTAGTAGTATCTCTGGGCTGACAGTGCACAGAGCAAAGTTCATAGTGTATGAAATGGTTAGGGATTGTGGAGGAAACTGGATTTCCTGGTGCATTTGGGAACTAATGATCTAGAGGAAATAGCATATGGAAATCCAAGCAAGGTTCCAAGAACTTGCCGAGTCTGTCGGGATAATGGATGCAACATTTCCTTTCGGAGATATTGCCAGTACCAAAGGCCTCAGTGGAGAGAAAAAATGAAGCTCACAGAGGTTAATGAATGGCTCAGGAAGTGGGTGAGAGAGAATGGGTTGGGGGTGTTAGGGAACTGGAATGGAGTTTGGGAAGATAAGGACTATATGCAGGACAGGCTTCATCTTGCCCCATTAGGGAAGGAAGTCCTTAAACAGGGATGGCTGACTACATACAAGAAAGGTGGGGTTTAAACTTGTAAGGGGAAGGGATAAGGAGGGGCTGACCGAGAAGCCCTCCCAGATGAGGGAGTAGCCTTCAAGCCCAAGGGGAGGAAACAGACTGGAGGTGGAGGTTTCAGGAGGAGCAGGGGAGGATGGAAGTATAAGGAATCTGGGTGGGGTTCGACAAAAGGATCAGGGATAAGGGGTGGGGGTTAGTGTTAGTAAATGCCAGGAGCTTGGGAAACAAGTTGCCAGAGTTCCAGGCCATGCTGTTCGAGGGGGTGGATATGGCGGCAGTCACGGGCAATGGGCTCAACAAAAACATGACTGGGACCTAAATGTCGGGGTACACTATGCTTAGGAAGGATAGAAAGGAGGGCAGAGGGTGGGTGGCTATGTTCATTAGAGATGACATAGAAATTGCTATGGTAGAAGAGGCAGGAAGCAGTGGAGGCCTTATGGGTCACCTTACGATCCCCAGCAGGAGATAAGGTCAAGCTGGGAGTAGCATAGGCCCCAGGATGAGTGATGTTCTAGAGGATGGTTTGCTGGACAACATCATTGCCCAGTGTGGTCCAAAAGGGAAGGATGGTGTTGATGGGGACCTTAATATGCCAGGTACAAACTGGGGAACCATGTCCTCTAAGGTGGCCAGGAGCAGAGGCTGCTGGATGGCTTCCAGGATGTGTTCTTAACACAGCATGTGATGGAGCCCACAAGGGAGGGGCATGTCCTGGATGTGGTTCTGGCAGATGGGGATCTGGTAAGGGACATGGTTGTACAGGACCCCCTGACTGGGAGTGACCACAATACTGTCTGGTTTCAAATAAGCATTGGGGGAGTGGGGGTGAGATCTAGGACACTGGCAGTGGACTTCAGGGGGGCAGACTTTATGGGCATGGGAAATATTCTCAAGGATCACTTGAAGGGGATTACCTCAACAACAAGTGTGGAAAGGAGATGGGAGGTCATAAAACGGGGACTTCATGAGGCAGTCAGGATCTGCGCTAAGTTGAAGCGTGAGGAGCAGGTCACATAAACCATGCTGGTGGTCCAGTGAGGTCAGGTAGCAGTCAGAGAAAGAAGGCTTACAAAAATATAAAACAAAAGAGGGATAGGGATAAGAAATGTACCAGCTTGCATCTAGAAAAGTCACCCGTATGGTGAGGGAGCTAAGTCCAGTAAAGAGCAACGGCTGGCACAGGGGGATACATGGAGGGGAAAAGGGGTTCTTCCGGTACATTGAGGGGCCGGGAGAAAAGAAGCAAGAACCATCTCAGCAGATTGAGATCAGAAGGAGGGTGGGTGGAAGAGGCGGGGACCAGGCAGAGGTATTTAGCAGTACTTTGCCTCTGTGTTCACTAGGGAGGGATGGGATATCTACAAAAGCAAGGCACAAAGGGGATAAGCGGCAGGGAGTGGGATCAGGGAGCAACAGAAATGGAGCAAAAGGGAGGAAAGGTACCCCAGGGGTGTCACATCTGGATAAGGATAAAAAGACCAGTAAGGTGGAGGGACGGATGATGCCATCCCACAAAGGGGTGTGGTTGCCCTCAAGGCCTAAAGAAGACAAAAATCTCCCTGGGCCAGATGGCATTCATCGAGAAGTACTATGGGGTGTGGACACTCTGGCTGCACCCTGGCGGAGCTTTCAACAGGTCACTTGAGACAGGGAGGGCAACCTAGGGATTGGCGAGAGGACATGTGGTACCAATCCATTAGGGGGTCAGAAGGAAGTACCAGGAAACTATAGACCCATCAGTTTAACCTCGGTGGTGGGAAAATTAATGGAGAGTATACTAAAGGAACGATTGGGGTTTACTTGGAGGAGGTGGGAGTCTGGATAGTCGGCAGCATGGGTTTGTGCCAGGTAGATCATGTCAAACCAACCTTGTGGAGTTCTATGAATGGTAACATCAGAACTGGACAGAGGTAAGCCTTGGATGTATTATTCTGGACTTCAGCAAAGTTTGACTCTGTCCCCACAATGGTCTGGTGGGAGAAACTGATGGGGTTAGGAGTAGGCCCTTTGATGGTCAGATGGATTGAAAACTGGATAACTGGACACACACTCAGAGAGTAGTGGTCTGTAGAGACTCTTTCGAGCCCTACAGAGGTTGTATTAAGGGTACCACAGGGCTCGGTCCTGGGTCCAATCCTGTTTAATGCATACATATCAGACATCAGGGATGGTATAGGGTGTGAAATGAGTCTCTTCGCGTGATGACTCCAAGATGGGAGCAGTAGTTGAGGGAGAAGAGGGGAGGTTGGCCCTGCAAGGGACCTGGACACCCTGGAAGCTGGGCTCACACATGGAAATTAAATTTCAATATCACCAGAGTGCAAGGTGTTGCATCTTGGTCGGGGAAACTCTAAACACAGGTACACCCTGGGAGGGGAGGTGCTGGAAGCCTCAACAGGGGAAAAAGACCTAGGGGTCATGGTGGATACATGTATGAATAACACTGAGCAGTGCAGGAGAGCAGCTAGCAAGGCAAACAGGATGTTGGGATGCATCATAAGGGATCACCTCTAGGAGCAAGGAAGTGATTCTGCCGCTGTACAATGGACTGGTTAGACCACACCTTGAGTACTGTGTACAGTACTGGAGACCACACTTGAAGAGGACATACAGCTCCTGGAGAGGGTACAGAGGGGCAACAAAGATGATACGAGGGCTAGGGATTTGACTTACGAGGACAGACTTGAGGAGCTCTGCCTGTTTTCATTGGAGGAGAGGAGAGACAGGGGGACATGATTGAGGTCTTCAAGTACCTCAAGGGAATAAATAGGGTAAACATGGAGGGGATCTTTAGACTAAAGCAGGGAGGCATCACCAGAGGGCATGGTTCGAAGTTGGAAGGTGGAAGGGTGAGGGGGGAAAAGAGGAGGAGGTTTTTCACTGAGAGGGTGGTGGACCCTTGGAATGCTCTGCCTGGTGAGCTGGTTCAGAGATCCACAGTGGAGAGCTTTAAGAGAGGGTGGGACAGACACAGAAAGTGGATGTATCAGATGATGGCCTGTCCGGGGGTGGGGATGGATGATAGGGGTTTCTGGAGCACAAGGGATGGGAGGGACTAGGCACCCAACTAAGGATCTAGGTTCAAGCAGACTTGATAGACCATAAGGCCTAATCTGCTGGCAAATAGTATGTTAGTATGTTAGTATGTTATACTGTTGAAATGATTGAAAAAAGCTATTTGGAATTTAGAGGGTTAACCTTGACATGCAGCACAAACTCTTTTGCAGAGCTGTCAACAAGAGGCCAGTTCTGGGACATCATGTTCTATTTTGTTGCACCTGCAAGGAAAGAAACTTACAAAGTACTGATCTCTTAACGTGTTCCCAGGCAAAGACTTATAAAAAGAACAGCAATACTTTTGCTAGAAAGAGAGAGAGACTGAGAAACTGAAACTTGGAATTACTGATATTCTCAGAGGAAGGACTTTGTTTTCTGTGTTTGTACTGCCTTTGTAAATTGTTATATTGAATCATTTTATTTTTTATTTTACTTTTATTGGGAAAAATAAAACTCTACTTGTGGATTTTATACCTGCTCCTGGTCTTCCTATGCTTCCTGGATATGCCTTAATGACAGTTGTTGTCAGCCTTAGTGGGCTTTATGCTATGCATACTCTGAGCCAGGAGTTTTGTCCGTGGTTACTGGACCTGGTATCTGGGAAGCTTAGCAGAAAGATATGGATTCTGCAGCAGCAAGCTCAGGAGTCATCACCCGAAAGATGGCAGCCAAACTAGCAGAGACAGAAGTCCAAGCTGAGACTGCACAGCCAGCACCAGCGATGAAAAAAAAGAACAGACAGTGACAGAGCCAAAAAGCCTGACTACCTTTTTCAAATGCTGGACTATACAACAAAAAGAGATGGAGAAACAGAGAAGAGAAGAAATTCAGCAACTCGCGAAGCAGAGAAAAGATGAAACGCAGCAACTGGAGAAGCAAAACAGAGAAGAGATGCAGCGATGGATGGATAGATGCCTTGCAAGTTATCAAAGTTGGAGGATCTGGCACTGGTCCAGCAGAGCAATAAGACACAAACAACATAAAAGACATTAAATTTGCAAAGCTGTATCCTTCAGATGGTATCGAAGCATACCTGACAACTTTTGAAAGGGTTACCAGAGCCTGTCAGTGGCCAAACCAGCAATGGGCAACGAGATGTGTACCTTACTTGGGGCTTACATCCCCAGGGCTCCCACCAGACCGAGTGGACAGGCAGCCAGGGGGACTGCAACAACTTCCGGTCCCCTTTGGGTGGTGTTATTCAATGTCAGATTGGTGCAGAACAAGACTGCAATTATGGCGGCTTGATTTCCTCAGTCTATCTGGCATGCATCATGAAGACCTGTTTGGGTGATGATGATGGGCCTGTTTTAGTGACAGCCAGCCCTGCTGGGTACTCTGTGATATGCTGCCCAAGTTGGGAATGCAGGGGTGGGGATGTGGCCATCTGTCTTAGATCTGGCCTGAACTTCACCATGTACCCAGTGAGGACAACCAGGTCCTTTAAGTTTGTGGCTGTGTGTGAGGGTCCAGGTGTAGGCTGCAGGATTCTCCTCCTTTACTGCCCCTCTGGGACTGGGGGAGAATTCCTGCAGGAGGTGGTGGACTTCATCGAACGGCAAGGTGTTGGAGTCTCCCAGATGTTTAATTATGGGGGAGTTCAATGCCTGGGTAGCCGACAAATCCTCACAATTTGGATCTGACCTCCTCCAGTTAATGTAATCACTGGGCCTGACACAAGTTGTTACTTCTGTGACATATCACTGTGGCCACACACTGGACCTGGTGTTCTCTCTGGGGCTTGAGGTAATTACCTCAAAACTGATCAGGTCGTGTGGTCTGATCATTACATGGTGGAGTTTTCATTCAGGGCCCCCCGATAGTCCTTCCCCTGTTGAGAAGGTCAGCTATCACATTTTAAGGGGCTTGTACCCAGAGGGACTACTAGCAGTGGCTGATTTATCTAGTGTAGCTGCTGCATGTGCAGTCGGCATGGATGAGGTGGTTGCCACTTATAATACGGAGGTCTCCAGGGCACTTGATTCAATTGCACCAGTCTGCATATGTCCCAGATACTCTCACTTGAGAGCTCCCTGATTTGACGTGGATCTCAAGGCTATGAAGATCAAGGGTCAGAAGTTAGAGCAGTGCTGGTGGAGGACTCGATCAGATGGGGATAAACTACCCCTATGTGCTCAGTATTCTGAGTACCAGGGGCAATCTCCCATAAGAAGGCAGAGTTCCTGTTCAGGGAGATTGCGGTAGGGAAGAACTGACCTGCTCAGCTTTTTTGGACTGTGTACAGACTTTTACACCCAGTCTGTCTACAACCAGGAAAAGCCTTTTCAGTCACATTATGTGAGGAGTTCGTTTGGTTCTTCTCTGATAGGGTGTCCTCTAATCATCAGTGATCCCGTCAGTGGATCCTACTGTGGTTCGCAGTGGTCAATCTGGGGGAATAAAGTGCTCCATCTGTCTGGGCAGAGTTTAAACTGGTGGAGGTGGCTGAGGTCATTGAGGTTATCTCCAGCTAAAGCACACATATTGTGAACTGGACCAGTGCCAAAACATTTCTTAATGAGATGTGCTGGTTCCATTGGCCTAGTGTTCGCTGGAATAATCAGGTGTTCATTGACAGAGGGGGTATTTCCAGATGCCATGAAAGAGGTTCTGATGAGGCCCTTTCTGAAGAAGCCATCTCTGGACCCTGACATTCTGGAGACTTACTGTCCTATTTCCAACCTCCCCTTTTTGGGCAAGGTTATTGAGAAAATTGTGGTGCAGCAGCTTGAGGAGCACCTCATGACCTTTGACATTTATGAACTACTCCAGTCAGATTTCAGAGTCAAGCATAGCACTGAAATGGTATTAGTTAGGGTGCATAATGATATCCTCAGGGCGAGAGACAGAGGAGAATGGTCAAATCTTGTTATCCTAGATCTCTCTTCTGCCTTTGACACTGTAGATCACATGGTGCTACTCAATCATCTCAGAGAGAATTGTGGACTTGCTGGCACCGTTATTCACTGGTTTGAGTCCATTCTCTCGGGTAGGAAGCAACAGGTGGTAATGAGGAATTTCCCCTCCACCCTGAAGCTCCTGCCTTGTGGAGAGCCTCATTGGTCGATCTTGTCACCGATGTTATTTGCAGTGTACTTGCTGCCCCTGGATGAGCTTGTTAGGCATTACAGTGTGGGTTTTCACTGCTATACAGATGATACCGAACTGTATATGACCTTTGCCCCCAGAACAGTGGATGCCATTGAAGTGCTTAACAACTGCTTGGCAGAGATCAATGACTGGATATCCTCCAGCTGGCTGTGACTGAACCCAGACAAGACGGAGGTACTAGTGATTGAGTTGGGTCATGGGAGTGTTACCGACACTGGGATGCAGTGTTTTCATCTGGGTCTGGCACCTTTGTTGTCCTCCACCACGGTGTGAGATCTTGACATGATCCTTGATGACAGACTGACACTTGAAGCTCAGGTGTCAGCTGTCATCCAAAGTGGTTTCTACCACTTGAGGAATATTGCCAAGATCAAACCCCTGGTTCCACCTGATGACCTGTCTATTCTGGTGCATTCCTTTGTGACCTACAGGCTTGACTACAGTAATGCTCTATACTTTGTGGTCTCTGGAGGTACCCTTCGCTGACTGCAACTGGTCCAGAACACTGCTGCCAGGTTGCTGATTGGCCTTTTGACATCTAGTCATGTGACCCTGGTGCTCCATTCTTTGCATTGGTTGCCTATCAGGTGGAGGGTTATCTTCAAGGGGAATATTCTCACCTATAAAGCCCTACCCTGGCTAGGCCCTGGCTACCTGGCTGAGCTCCTAGCACCCAGCACCTTGGCCTGCTCCCCCCGCTCCTCAACCAGGGGCCTCCTTGAGGTTCCCAGGACCAGGCCAAGAACTTCCAGTGACAGGGCTTTCAGTGTCACCAGTCCGGTGCTGTGGAATGCTCTATCACCATTTCTTAGGGGGGCCCCAGGTTGAGGCTTTTAAAAGGGGTCTCAAGGCCCATTTTTTACCCTGGCCTGCCCGAGCAAAGTAGTCAACCAGTGTAGTTTTATTATGCTGCTGATTTGTTTTTATGATATTTATATATTTACTGTTATGTGTTTTAATGTGAAGCTCCCAGATCCTCCAGGATTGGGCACTGTACAAATAAAATTTGCCTTGCCTTCTTGCCTTACCTAATAGGTAAAGCCTAACTTGCCTACAGCAGTATGGACACAGCACAGTCAGAAAACTATGACCTTGCAAAAAGAGAAATTCTGAAAAGATACAACATCTCAGAAGAGACCTACAGGCAAAGTTTCCTGTCCCTGAAGTACAACTCATTCGATAATCCTTGAGAAGTCTTCACCAGAATAAGACAACTCCTTATTAAATGGCTCCAACCAGAGAGCAAAACAGTCCCACAGATCATTGACACATTTGCAATGGACCAATTGATCAACATCCTGCCTACAGATGTGTGGCTTTGGGTGAAAGAACACTGACCGGAAAGTGGGGGAAAGGCTGTTTCGTTGGCCAAGTACTATCAGATGGCCAGACAGACCATGCAGCAGCAAGGTAACAGCCAAGCACTGGTAAGACCCTCTTTTTCCGAATTTAACTCCAGATCAGATAAAAACTCTGGTGGGGGTAACAAATCTATACCCTAAGACTTCATTTGCTATAACTGTAACAAGCCAAGCCATATCACAAGGGATTGCCATAAAAACAAGGAGGGTAACACTGAAGCAGATTTGGCCTTAGCAAATTGGGGCAAGTATTTAACAGATGTCAAGGTGAGAGATAAGACTGTAAAGGGACTTATTGGTTCGGGAAGCAGACAGACCCTAGTGCATGTTGAAGTACTGGATAAACACTATAAAGGACCAGGTACTAGTGTCATTTGCTTCCATGGGAACACACAATATTATCCTACCACACAAATGACCCTGAATATTAATGGGGTGTCACACCAAATGAAAGTGGGGGTAGTACTCAAGTTATCTGTACCCATGATTATTGGAAATGACTGTCCAGTATTTACTGAGTTGATCTCAGAGAACCTGAACCATGCAGTTTCTGCAGCAGTGGTAACAAGAGCACAGGCATAGAAAATCTCAGATAGTGGGGACACTTTTCTTTTCAATGACTTTGCCGTGGACTTGTTTGAGCACAACTCCAAGATCCGGAAGTCCATGACAGAAAGAAGGTGCCTGAAACAATAGTGGCAACAAAAAAACTGATGGACATACAGCGTTAAAACAAGAAAATGCTGAAGCTGAACTGATGACTGATTGTGATTTTGTTTCAGAGCAAACTAATGATGCTTCTCTCCAAGGTTATTTTAAGCAGCTGGGGTGAAACAAAAACATGGTGAACCAATGTTTAAAAAATGTAATGGTATCCTGTACCAAGTTTGTGTTAAACCTCAGACACAGGAACAGATAAAACAAATGATTATACCACGAAGGTATAGATTTGAGTTGTTACAGATAGCACATGATAGTCTAATGACTGGTCACTCAGGGAGGGATCGCATATTTGCCAGATTGCTGTACAGATTTTACTGGCCTGGAATTCATGAAGATGTTGCTACCTATTGCAGTTATTGTGCTGAATGTCAGAAAGTTGTCCCAGTGACTAAAAAAGACAAGGTGCCCCTGGTGCCCCTACCCTTGATAGATTTGCCTTTTGAGAGAAATGCAATGGATGTGGTTGGCCCTTTAGACAAAAGTAAAAAGCGAAATCAATTCGTTCTGGTGGTATGTGACTATGCTACTAGATAACCAGAAGCAGTTCCAATGCACACTGTTACAGCCCCAAAAGTGGCAGTAGAGCTTGCCAAAAGTTTCAGCAGGGTGGGCATACCTAAAGAAATTATTTCTGATCAGGGTAATAATTTTAGTGCTGCATTACTGAAGGAGCTGTATGGACTACTAGGTATCACTGCCATAAGAACCTCCCCCTAATACCCTCAGACAGATGGTCTTGTTGAGCATTTTAACCAAACCCTAAAATGCATATTAAAAAGGTTTGTAAAAAGGTAAGGGAAAGATTGGGACCAATACTTACCTTACCTGCTTTTTGCTAACAGAGGAGTGCTTCAAGCTTCAACAGGTTTTTCACCATTTGAAATGCTGTATGGTAGACAACTTAGAGGGACACTAGTTGTAATAATAGAAACATGGGAAGATAACCCCACTCAAAAACAATGTATTGCTTCTTATATGGGTGTCCTGAGAATGAAACTGGCAAAATATGTTGAAATGGAAGATGTCCACAACCAGTCGAAGGTGTATTATGACCACGGGGTAAAAGAAAAAGTTTTTGACCCAGATGAAAGGTCTTGCTACTATTACCCACTACAGAAAATAAACTATTAATGAAGTGGCAAGGGCCTTATAAAGTGTTTAGAGGTACTGGCACAGTTAACTCTGAAATTGGGACCCCGATAGGAAAAATCCTACCAAGGTATACCACGCAAACCTTCTGAAGAAATGGGCTGAAAAACATCAAAGGCTGCTTTGCTAGTTTTACCAGAAACTGATAAAGAAGATCTTGATATAGCTTATGACAGACTGGAACAAACTGTAACTGCTGATACTGTAAAGGTGAATGTTTCCTTAACGGGGGTATGTTGATCTGACGGTGACACCAACACAGTGACCTACCAACCCATCGACAAAATCGACAGGTTGCCGACAGGTCACTGTGTTGGTGTGCCTGACATAGGGGCACGCTGTATGCCGGTCCTGCATTCCTTCCATGAATCAACTTCGACTGGAGTTGATAATCTTAAGTACGGTGGGTGCTGGGGGCAGAGACCCCCAAATGGGGGGTTTGGGGAACAAAGCCCCCAATTGAAAACATAGGACAGGTAGACAAACAGGAGTTATGTCAACCACAACTTGCAGTTGACATAAATCCCATCACTGAGATGCTGGTTGACAAAAGTGTTGTCGAACCAGCATCGTAAAACCCTTAAAGGGACACTGCCAACCTTTTTTGCATCATATTATTTCTAGTTAAAACCCCACGTTTTATGAGTGCTTACCTACTCTAAAATTCATTGATGTTGCTGATTTTTGTATCTGCCTTTTTGCTTAGTAGGACTGAAATGCACACTAATGTATAGTTATAAACAACTTTGTTATGTTTTGAATCCTGATTCTATTTTTATTGCATACTTTCTGAATAATAGAAACACACCCAAACAGTGCAGCTTCTCATGATATAATAGTCTCCTCTACTCCCACTGCATAATGAGTGGCTAGAATGTGTTTGGGGTGTTTCTAGGTCCAGCAACAATGCAGTGGGATTTGATCAAGGAATGTAAACAAACATGTTTTGGTGTGGTAACACCAGTATGATGTGTAGTGTGTCTTTAATTGTTTAAAAGAAAAAAAAAATCAGAATTAAACAACCAGCTACATCAGCAGTCTCTTCAGAATGTGAACAGTCATAAGATGTTTTTTTTAAACTATGGACACTCCAAGGCTTAAGGGGGTTAACAATGTCCCTTTAACCTCATCATCATCATACATTTTATTGATCAGCATAAGCTTTCACAAAATATATTACAAAATGGTAAAACACACATATCAAAACTAATAAAATATTCACTGGCAAAGGGTAACAATATATTCAGTGAATAATATCACATACTGTATCATATCATGTTCTGAAATAAATCTGTTATTAATTCCAATGTCATTTTATAAATGTAAAGCAGAAAAAATTTCAATAATTATTCCAAGACAAGTATATTTGTATTATTAAACAGGTAAGGGATAAGCAGGTCAGGAGGAAGGTCAGTTCTACCCAGAATTTCCCTTAACAATTTCCTTCTTTGGGTTTCCTACAAGGGGCAGCCGTTATGTGCTTCAAATCATCCTCCATTTGGTTACCACATGGACAGAAAGGTGTTTTCACATCTTCTCTTTTCTGCCTGTAGTATATATAATTAACCTTATATAGCTCCATCCTGTATCTTGTGAAGATACACCGGTCCTGTGGGTTGGTAAAATTGGCTAGATAGTAATCCAAACTATGTGTTTGTTTTATTACCTTAAACCATCTATAATTTGTAAGCGTGGATATTCTTTCCAAATCCTTTGCACTGGCAGTATCTCTAACCCTTGTTTTGATCAATAAAATAATTTCCTTAATTGGTCTCATGAATATTTCAGTTAATATGTATCCTAATCCCCTGGGGAAAAGTTCCCCTTGTATTAGTCGGATACTTGGTGATATAAAGCCCAGGGAGGTATAATAAATCTCCTCTTCCAAGCACCATTTAGGAATTCTTGATTTCTTGTAATTGGAAGAGATTTAATAAAAAAAGAATATGCCTTTCCAGAACTAAAATAACCAATGAATGTTGACCTAACTCAAACCTTAATATTTCTGATGGTTCTCATTGTGGTACCATTAAAATGTATCGGTAAAGTCTGTTGATAATACTTTCCATTTCATCTAACTTAGTTTCTCCCCATACTTCAGATGCATAAGTTATGCTAGTTTTTATTTTAGCATTTAGAACTTTCAAAATATCTAAAATAGATGTTTTTGCCCATTTTTGAATTAAATAATCTAAAGGCATTAGATGCAGTCTTAATTTTAATAGTTATCATAGCACAGTGTTCCTTCCAACTAGCATTCTGTGAAAAATGGACCCCTAGGTAATCATAACTTTTTGCTGTCTTTGATTTTAACATTATTTATAAATACTTTTGGAAAGGTTTTACTTGTATTTCCAAAAATTACTGCATTGGTTTTATCCTTGTTGATCAACAGTCCATTTTCTTTACACAATACAGTACATTTGTCCAACTTTCTTTGAAGCCCCAGTAAGGAAGTTGAGATGAGAACTATATCATCCACATATGCCAGTAAAGATACCCTATTATAGCCAATGTTTGGTGAATGGAATTCAGGGTTTTCTAATTCTTGTAAGATAGAGTTGACGTATAAATTAAATAAGGCTGGGGCTATAATACACCCCTGTCATACTCCTAGGTTTGTTTTTATAGTAGAGGTTAAGGATCCTAAATGATTGTACTGTACCTGCATCCAGGTGTTATTATGAACCCTTATGATTATATCAAGTATAGAAACATAGACTTTGACGGCAGATAAGGACCACTTGGCCCACCCAGTCTGCCCATTTCCCTTCCTATTGGATAAGCTGCAGATTCTAGTTAACCAACAGCCTACTTCCTGCAACCCCCCACTACAATTGCCTTATGTCTGTCCCATGCATGTTTGAATTCCCCCACTGTTTTAGACCCAAAATCCTCCCCAGAAAGGCAGTTCCATGCATCCACCACTCTCTCCATGAAAAACAATTTCCTCACATTACTCCTGAGCCGTCTCCCCTCTATTTTTAAATTGTGCCCCCTTGTTCTTACACATCTCTTTTTCTGAAAGATGCTACCCTCCTGGACTTTGTTGATTCCCTTGAGGTACTTAAAAGTTTCTATCCTGTCCCCCCGTCCCTCCTTTCATCAAGGGTATACATATTAAGCTCTCTCAGTCTCTCTTCATGTGGTTTCTGATGCAGACCCTGCACCATTTAGTTGCCCTCCTCTGGACTGCTTCCATCCTGTCTATGTTCTTGTGTAGATGGGGTCTCCAAAACTGCACACAGTATTCCAGATGGGGTCTCACCAACTGTCTGTACAGAGGGATAACCACTTCCCTTTTTCTACTTGTGATGCCCCTTCCTATGCATCCCAGTATCCCCCTGGCTCTCCTTACTGACTTCTTACATTGCTTACCCACCTTTAGGTCATCTGATATGACTACCCCCAAGTCCCTTTCCATTTTTTTTGTTGTTAGTACCTCACCTGCTATTGTTTACTCTTCTTCTGGGTTTTTGTTTCCCAGGTGCATTACTTTGCACTTCTTTGCATTGAATCTAAGTTGCCATATGTCTGACCATTCCTCCAACTTTGCCAAGTCCCTTCTCATCCTTTCTACCCTCCCTTGTGTATCAACTCTGTTACAGATCTTTGTGTCATCTGCAAAGAGGCATACCTTTCCCTCCAGACCCTCTGCAATGTCGCCTATAAAGATGTTAAAGAGGACTGGACCCAGTACTGAGCCTTGTGGTACTCCACTAGTAACCCCCCTTTCTTCAGAATGTGTTCCATTCACTATTACTTTCTGTGTCCTGTTGTGCAGGCAGTTTGCTACCCAGTCTACCACCCTGGAACCCACTCCCAGGCTGGCTAACTTGATTACTAGTCTTTTGTGCGGGACTGTGTCAAATGCCTTGGTAAAGTCTAGGTAGGCCATATCCATAGCCCCTTCCTGGTGTATTACTTTGGTCACCCAGTCAAAGAACTCTATTAGATTCATCTGACATGACCTTCCTGCTGTAGATCCATGCTGCTTTGGGTCCTGTGCCCTGCTGGCCTCTAGGTACTCAACAATTCTTTCTTTCAGAAGTGATTCCATCATTTTCCCTACCACTGAGGTCAAACTTACAGATCTGTAGTTTCCTGCCTCTGTCTTGCTCCCACTTTTGTGAAGGGGAATCACATCTGTTCTCCTCCAGTCCTCAGGTACCACCCCATCCTCCCATGATTTGTTAAAAAGTGTGGTCAGTGGTGTCACTAAGTCCTCCCTTAGTTCTTTTAGGATTCTGTGGTGAATCCCGTCAGGCCCCATTGCTTTGTCCACCTTGAGTTTCAGTTCTTTCAGGACTCTTTCTTCTGTAAATGGATTGGTGTCAACCCCCCTACCCAGAGTGCTTCTATTGTCTGGTCTAGGTAACTCCTCCTCATCTTCTTTTGTGAATACTGAGCAAAAGTATTCATTCAGTATCTCTGCCTTTTCACTGTCTCCCTCTGCCCACCTTCCCTCTCCTTTATTAATCTTCAGTATTCCTCCCTTAACCTTTCTTTGCTCCCTAATGTACCTATAAAAGGTTTTATCCCCCTTCTTAACCAAGTTGGCTATTTTTTCCTTGGTTTGGGCCTTTGCTATTCTGACTGCTTTCCCCACTTCTTTCTGCTTTAATTGATACAGTTCCCTGTTGTGCTCCTTCTGTGATTCCTTATACTTTTTGAATGCAGCCTTTTTCTCCTTAACCTTCCCTGCCACCTCTTTTGAGAACCATAGTGTTTTTTTACTCCGCTTTGTTTTCTTTATTTGTTTCACACAATGGCTTGTTGCCTCTATGATAACAGTTTTGATTTTTCTCCATTGTTCTTCCACCCCTCCTTTTTGGCCATTTGCTAGTGCATTCCTCAGTTATTCATCCATTTTGCCAAAGTCGGCCCTTCTAAAGTCCAGTATCCTTGTTTTTGTATGGCTTGACTCCATGGTTGTGCTTATTGTGAAGCACACTGTGCAGTGGTTACTTGTTCCCAGATGTCTACTGACTTCTAAATTTGTGATCCTCTCTCCATTTGAGAGTACCAGGTCTAGTATTGCTCCCTTCCGAGTGGGTTCCAACACTAGCTGTCTAAGGCCTGCCCCCTGCAGGGCATCAAGAATGACCCTGCTCTTTGATGTGGCTGCAGTACATTGTCATCCAGTTAACATCTAGCATATTCAGGTCCCCATCAACAGTATCTCCCTTTTTCAGCCATTTTGAGAATGTCCTCTATCATTTTCTTGTCCGTTTCCTCCCCTTGAGACGGGGTCTGTTTATAACCCTGTGAATTGTGATGCATTCCCTGTCTCCAAGGTGACCCAGAGCCTCTTGTCCTCCCTTTACTTTTTAGTTCTGTAGCTTTGATCCCTTCCCTTATGTATAGAGCTACTCCACCTCCTCTTTTACCCTCCCTGTCCCTTCTGTAGACTGTGTACCCCGGTACGTTGACATCCCAGTCATGGTTCTCCATGTACCATGTTTCTGTGACTGCCACAATATCCAATTTTTCATCTTCCATCGGGGCTACTAGCTCAGGAAGCTTGTTTCCCAGACTACGGGCATTGGTACTCATTGCCCTCTATTTTATGTTGGCTTTATCCTTTTTTCCCCCATCCCTGCTCTTATTGCCCTTGTCTATTTTTCCATCACCCCTGTCCTGCCCTCTGTTGAGCTCTGTACCTCAGTGTTTACCTTACTACCTGCCATGTTTTGTGGGGGAGGGTTGAAATTTCTTGCCTCTAATCAGCACTTCCCCCCTTGAGTAGTTTAAAAGCTTGCCAAGGAAGCATTTAAACCTGTCACTTAGGAGCTTGGTTCCCTTCGTGGACAGATGCAGACCATTGTGTCAGTATAGACCTTCATCTCTCCAGGTGTACTCCCAGTCCCCAATGAAGCCAAAGCCCTGTGCTCTGCACCAGTTTTGCAACTATTCATTAAACTGCATGGTGTGCAGTATCCTAGCCTCACCCCTGCCATGGACTGGCAGCACCTCTGAGAAAGGTAACCGTGCTTGCTAGCCATCTGAGGCCCCTCCCCAACTCTACAAATTCATCCTGCACTGCCCTGATTCCATGCCTAGCTAGGTCATTTGTCCCAAGGTGGACAATGATATCTAGTTCCCTCTCCTGTGATGCTGCTTCTGCAATCATGAGGATTCACTTCTTGTCCCTCCAAGCCAAGGCACCAGGCAGTCACCTTACTTCCCTCTCCTCTCCCTTCCCCAGTTCTACCCCACTAACAATTGAGTCCCCTATCAGAAGCTGTTTCCTTCCCCTGTGGAGTCCCTTGCCACCCTTTTGTGAGTCTCCTTTGTAGATGTCCTCAGCATTCTTCTTGGTATCCACTGAGGGTGCCATCATAGAGGAACCTTGCTCTGCCAGACTGGCGTATGATTTGTGTAGAGGTACAACTAGGGAACTTTGCCTCTGTTCCACCACCTGCACCCTCCCAGAACCCATTGTGGTCCAACTGCTCTTCATACTTGGCAACCACTGAGGCAGTGGTCGTGGCAGTGGTGCTCTTTGGGGGGGGGAGGCCTCCTTAGTCCTTGCCAGGAGTATGGCTTCATCCAGATCATATTCCTTTAGTTTTTGCCATAGCAAATTTCTGCTGATTCCATCAAAGGCAGCAGTCAGATCTATAAAGCAGCAGTATAGTCTGATGCTCTTAATGGTTACATATTTCCATATAAGGTGTCTCAATGTATAATAGTGTTGCACCATAGATCTGCCTGCTCGGAAACCATTTTGACATTCACTTAAAATATTGTTACCATCTGTCCATGTATGAATTTTTTGTAACAACATTTTACAGAAGATTTTTTGGGAAACATCTACCAGGCTGATTGGTCTATACATTTTGGGATTAGAAGGATCTCCCTTTTTTAGTATAGGATAAACAATGCTTCCCAACCAACTGTGGGGGCTATTCTGGCCCTGTATAATTACATTAAAAAGGACCTTAAGTGTTGGTAACCACCAGTCTACAAAAGTTTTATAAATTTCCCCCAAAACACAATCTGGGCCCTGTGCCTCACTAGTAGCCAGGGAAGACATAGCCAGATATATTTCATAATCCTGGAAACAGAGGGGAACAGGATAGTATTTTAAAGTGGTATCTGTCTGGTTTCTAACTTTGTTTTCTTCTATTTGAGAAAAATATAGTTTTTCAAAATGAAATTCCCAGGATGTTGGAGTGATATATGTCTCAATTGTATTAGTGTGCTATCCATAACCACCACTCACCAAGTTCCAGAAGGTCTTTGTTTCTTTCCTCAACACTGCACTACAGAGTTTTCCCATTGTGCAGTACAGTAGATTTTCTTTTCTTGTCCTAGAAGTTTGTTATATTCCCTTCTGGCTTGATTTAATTCTTTTACTTTTCACTGTCTCATTTCTAAGCTCCCTTACCTTATAATTAAATGCTGATTTTGCATTTTTGCATCTACTATTAAACCAGGTCTGTGGTTTCTTTTTGGTTGTTACAGCAGTTCTACAGAATGGGCTGATATAGGTGATCATTGTGTTCTGTTGCTCTAGTGTAATATTAAAGTTTGCTTTTTGTATGAAGTCCTGTCACTGTTCATATTGGATGCCAGTAAAAAATATCTCCCTAAAATTATGTATTGTGTCACTCTGCCATTTAATTCTTTTAAAGCTGATAATTTCCAAAGAAGAAGGTATTACATTTTTGACCTGTGAAGAATATAGTGATTTCAGGGTTGTTAATACTGGTAAATGAGCTGAATCTGAACAATCCAGTATTTCCATATCTAATAGAGTCTTAGAAGCTTCTATACTGGTCCATACTAAATCTATTGTCGATTGTCCTTTAGGTCCTATAAATTAGTAACTTCCTGGTGGATCTTTATTTGTCCTTCCATTGATAAGAAGACAATTGTATTCCCTAAAAAAGGCTTCTACTTGTTTATTCCTGGAATTATTGTTTTTATCTTCAGACTTTCTGAAGATATTTATTCTAAGATTAATACTCGCTATATTCCTCACAAAGTTGATATAGAAGTCTTCATTTGTCTCTTTCTCACAAATTTGGGCATTACAGTCACCCATAATAATAGTAGGGTGGGGATCTGTATCTTCAAGTATGGTTTATATATCCTCCCTATATTGATTCCATAAGTCCCTTGTATTTTTAGTTTTTGGTGGAATATAGACATTACAAATTATGAAAGTAAAGTCTCTTTTATGAAGTTTCAAAGGCAATATTGTAGCTGGCCCAGTAACACTGAGGGTTGAGGCGCCGGACGCCACACCTCGCACCACATCGGCAGCCCAGGTTCGGGTGCAAGCTCAGGTTGCTGGGGGTCAGCCAGGGAGGGAAGGATTGAGCATCTGATGACAGCTCTCTTTTCCTGGGGGAGGGTGGGGTGTAACTACACAGTGCTAGTGACACTCAGCGGAGGCTGGATGTACTGCAGCCTGGAACCACATCAATAGTTGGGGAAAGGAGTCAGCGGATGTTCTGCAGGTGGGTGTAAGAGCATGCTCACCTGCACTGAATGTCATTGCACATCAGCACCTCAGGGAGGGGGTTAATGCATATGAACAAGGAAAAACCCCGCGCCGCCAAGTAGGCAATGGCACCTGCCCTCCATGCCCACTGCCAGATCTCACCCACGCAGTCTCCTGATTCTCTCTGCCCCAAGTCCTGCCTGCAGCCAAATCTAGATTTCAAGGAGCCACCAAAGATGGCATGGTGGCCCCACCTGGGGGGGGCACAAGCCAGGGGTTTCTAGCTGCAAGTTTGGTGAAAGGGTCAGAATACCGCAGGGGAGACTTGGGATTGGGGGGGTTCTCAGATGGGCAGGAAAAAAACAGGATGCCTGAGAGAGTCTCAATGGAGCAGTGACTGGAGGGAAAAATAAGTTGGAAAAAAAAAGGCAATATTGTATTTCTCCTAGCATTTAGTTTAGTAATGCCAAGGTCTAATGAAGTTTGAACTTAAGTGATTAGGCCCGCTTTTGGTCTTCTAATTTTTTTCCTTTTATGGCTGGTACTCCAAACAGTGTATAACCTGGGATAAGATTATTTTCAGGGACCATGCTCTAGGTTTCCTGGAAGCATAGTGTATCATATGCCTCTATGAAAGTTCTGGTTTCACTGTCCATTAACTTATTCTTGAGCCCCTCTATGTTCCAGGACAGAATTTTAAGCTTGTTACACGTTTGGGAGCATTGCATTATTTGGCAGTTCATATCTAGATCAATTCTCTGTGCCTTTTCTAGTGAACCAAAACTTATTTGAGGGTCCCGTGTGTAATTACAAAAGACCCCAAGAGAAATTACTAAAATACCCAGGTTATCCAGTAATGTAGCATTCTCAAGTAAGGCTTTTACAAAAAAAGCTTCTGAAGAAGGACTTGGTTGGTTCAAAGGTTAGAGCACTTTTTTCTTTTGTTGTAACATCTATGTTGGTCCAACAAAAGGTATCAAGCCATTTTTTTCTGGATCTGTTCTTACAAATCTGGCATTTTTGAATGTAAGGTCTATTTCAGAGATTTCCAGAGTTTCTCTCCAGATCTTAATGCCAGAAACTGCATAGAAAGGAAGATCTAAGCCAAGTGAGTGTTCTAAAAAGGAAATAGGATCTTTCTCTACATTCTTCAGTATTTTCTCTCCTGGTTATCTAGGTTGATTCTGACAAAAGTAGACAAAGCCCATCAGGATTGTCCCCCACCTTGTGAGTCATTTCATTGAAGGCATGTTCTCCTCAAGCTATATATCGAGTCCATTTTTAAACTTTTTTATATCGTCATAATCTACTAATTCTTTTGGGAGGGAGTTCCACAGTTTTTCAGATCTTATTGTAAAGTAGTTTTCCCTTTTGTTTGTTCTTGCTTTCATGATTGTAATTTGCCAGTTATGACACCTCAGTGATATTCGCATATTAGTAAACATAAGTCCATGTTGGGACATGTGTTTAGGGGATTTAAGTATTTTATACAAATATAGAATGTCTTCCCTAGTTCATTGTTGATGTAATGGATGAAGTCCTGTTTCCTGGAGTTTCTGTGAATAATCAAGTGATTTAAGACAATGGACCATTTTGGTTCCCCTTGTTTTCCATCCAAAGTTCAAAATCATTTTATTATTTTGTTCTATATTCTGATTACTTTCATAGTTTTTAATTACTTTTAAACGTTTGTTTAACTCTCTCCATCTGGTTTCCCTGATACTACAGTTTTCCTCATGGTTGTTTCAGTGTCCTTGTGAGCTGGAACTTCATGTGATTGACTTATGATAATCCCCTTTGAATTAAGTGATTTTTCTCTAGTCCATATTTCTATGGCTAAATTATGTGATTGGGTGTAAAGTAATACACAATCAGAAATGTTCAGATTAGGTAATCACATAATGTTAATGTCCATCTCTTCTAAGTCACTAACCAGGATATGTTTTATATGAGATTTAAGACTGCTTTCTGATTCATTTTGTATTGGTTTAACACTATACATTTCAGAAAAAAACTCAGTGTTTTTCCCAGAGTCATCTAGTAAGGTACTGAATGAAAAATATTCAGGTATACCTGTAGGTCTGTTTTCCTGTGAAGGATACCAGGTAGGTTCCTTATCTGGGGCAGTGACCGTTCCCCCAACCTGCTGCATATGCTTTGTTTTAATGGTCATTTCTGCATCAGTTGTATGTAAGACAGCTGTTCTTATTAACAGAGTTTTCTATAACTAAATTCTGTTGGCTGTTTTTTCCTCTCTCTATTAGTCTTTATGGACATCTCATTCCCCTTATTTAGTTTCTCCTGTGGATTAGTTTTACCTTTTTTACCTTTTTTACGCTGGCTTTTCTCTTTCTTCCCTTTGTCTGCTCCTTATTCCCCTTACTCAAACAAAGAGAAGAGGAATGTTCTTTTTCAAATGGAGCAGGCAAAGTCACCTGTACAATTTTATTTTCCTGTACAATGTCCGCTGTCCATGAAGTTTGAGAACCTGTATCCGTTCTATCATGTTACTTTAGTAGTTATTTGATCTTAAATTATTTTATTCTTAAAAACATCAGTTCTTAGTGCTGAAATTTCTTCTTTTAATGCTGTGATATTCTCTAAAATTACAACATTTGCATAATATGTGATTTTCACTATCTCAAGCATTTGCTCAGATAAATTGGTGCAAGAAATGAAATTACCCTCATATGTAAAGTATTCTTTATTATAATTAATTGCAGTGACATGTTGTCCTTCTGTATTGATTTGTCTTTCATTAAATTCAGGACATCTGCTGCCTTTGGCTAGGGTAAAATCCAATTTTTTTAAGTCTTCTATTGCCTGACTTAGCTCCTGTATCACTGAGGTCAAATTCCCCATCATCTCTGGTCCCTTCTTTATTTCCTCTTTAGTCTTATTACTATGTAATCTTTGTGATAACGGTGGTGGACAGGAAAAATGTATATAAGAATTATTCATAACTGCAGAATCTAATGTTAGATCACATGATTGTTCAGTTGAGAATGCTGCCTCCAGATAGTCCTCAGAGTATTCCTCAGAATCAGTGATCTCATAATTTCCTGATCAAGGGGCCAAAGTATCCCATGCACCCACCAAAAAATATATTTCATCTTCTAATGTCTTCTGGGTATTATTATGTAACCCTGCCATAGTAGAAATATTTTTGGGAGATGTTGATAAGTAAGTATTTTGTGTATCTAATGTAATGACTGACTTTTGCCCTGTGTTGAACAGTTTTTAGGTGTGGACAAGCTAGAGGGTAATTTAACTATGCCCCCAAAGAAGTCAGTTGTTTTATACTGTTTCTCCTCAGCTTTCACCTGATTCTTCTCTACTTCTGTTTTTTGTTATTGGATTTCTTTGACCTCTGTTTATATGTCCTTGATTTTTTCCTTTTTTTATGGGGGACTTTTCCACCTGGTCCTAAATAATGGATCCCATGGAACAATTCCTCCTACTTCTAGTTAGTACCATCATTAAAACTTGTATAAATGACTATGTCCTTTTTATGTTCCACAGGGTATCTTAAACAATATATCATAGCATGTATAGAAACAGTCCTCTGAAATACAGTACCGATGCAGGTAAAATCAGATATAACAACCAGCTATTGTTTCTAAGAACTCTACAACAAAATAGTCTTAGGAAATATAAATACACAGTATGCTTTATAAATTTATAATAACTTGGCAAATTCTATTTGGATCCATTACATTTCTAAAAGAAAGAAACCAATTTCTGTTATGATTTCAAGTAGTAAATGGACCAGGTTCACAGGTATAAATTGGATGAATTTAGTGACTTAAATAAAGTCTTAGTGTTATATATGATCACCACAGGTCAGCAGGCTTTTCATGGAAGATCCTTGATCCTTGTCCTGGCTCCTGTAGCCGTTAGCCCAGGCCTTGTCTCATTTCACTTGAAATCAGATGAGATGCCAGATGTGATGTCACTTTGATTAAATCCAATATGTCAGATAGTTCAAAAAATAGAGAAGGCAGTATCCAATCCTCTCGCTTTTTTCCCAGTGGAAAGAATATAAAGCTCTGATCTATTCTGAACCTTATGCCTGTTTGGTACAAAATAGATTGTTTTTAATGAAGTGAATATTCTGATTTCTGAAATAATTTATAAACTTATACAGCATGAAACAAGCTTAAGAACATATAAGTATCCAAACTGCTACAATCTCAAATAATCTAAGCAAATCTAAACAAATTAAGCAAATTAAAAGAGTTTTAATCTCTATGTATATACCATAAATCCCTTTTATAAACCAATCAATGCAATCAATTGTATTAAAGAGAAAAATCAGACAATGTTTCTGGAATGTAATCACCTAATAAAATAGTACAATAAATCTGCCATATAAAATAAGTTTCTAATTTAAGCAATAACTACCTGCAGTTTCAAAAGACATAGTTGCAGAAGTTTTGAAAACAGTCTTGCAAATATCAGAATTGAAGCATTGAAGCCAGTTAAACACTCAGAGACTGCTCGGTTTGGTATAGCAAAAGACATTATTACCATCTGAAACTAAACAAACAAATTTCCTCTAAGTTCCCATGAGCTCACACACAGTTCAAATTTCAGGAGGCTATAATAGAGTAGAGAAGAAATTGATAATAATCAGAACCTTTATGGCAGACAAATATTTATACCGTTTAGTCACCACAATAGGTGAATCCAACACAAATTAAGGTGCAGTAATTTGAAGTTGAGCTCCTTGCCTCTCAGCAATATATGATGCGCCTCTCACTAAATCTCTATTCATAAAAAAGAGTCATAAAAAATGTAATTCAAGCTGTTTTTAGCAAACTTAGGCAACTTATACATACTTTGCTGCTACTTCTGGGTTCAGTACTTTAATATGAAGTGGACAAACTACTTCAAGACCGTGTGGTTTGTGAGGTTATAATGTTTATGGTCTTCTTGACAACAGAAGCAAGAGGTCTCTGAGTGACTCTGAGTGATTCTGAGCTTTAAATGACTGCTGGAGTCAGGTGCAACTCCTTAGGGGAAGCCCAAAGGAGTCACCACATGCAATTTAATAATGCACAAGTCACCTAATCAGAGTCAAATTATTCTTTAATTGGCAAGACTCCCTCAGCATCAAGCATCAAACAATCTGTCCAGGTCATTGCATATCAATTTAAGTTAATAAACTTGATTCATTCAATTTGATACAAATCTAGCTTAACCAGCTCAAATTATACAATGTCCTGCATCTTAATAGTAAAGCAGTAATTAATGCAGTGTTTAGTACAATAGTGGGTACTGCTGACAATTAAGCGGTCATCAGTTAAACACAAGCATCGACAACTAATCACTAATCACAGTCACAGTTAGGCATAGAGACTTTATGTATATCACAAAGGGCAGGACATTCATGCAATTAATTAACTTTGTGACAAGTTTGCAGTTATCCCATTTATACGGTCCTGGTCCTGAGTTAAATAAGAAGAAGCAAAAGTACAGCACAAGCACAACTATCAGTTTCAGACAGATAATTTATGAAATGAGACTATGATGTTACAGTCTCTCTTGTCAGCACTCGCTGCTCAATATGCCAAATAATGTAATGCTATAAAATGGACAATGATACAATAATATAATGCAGTATTTAAATGAAGTAAAATAAATAAAAGTTTGTAGTCCAGAGGGATTAACATACACTTCTGTATGTTTTATGTATTGTACATCCAAGGCATTTAAAAGTACTAAAACATACTAAAATACTAGAACTCTCAGTCTTGCCCACTTCCTTTATAGATCTGATAGCTTTAAAAGTATTCCAGACAGACAAATTCTGTGCGGGTTCCTGTTGTAGCCTGACATTTTCCAAAACAGTTTGAAATCTGGGAGAAATAAAGAACTCCTTTCTGTAATTCTGGCCAGTTCTTGGTGCATTAGCCTGCCACAGGGCTTACCATGAGCTGCCACCCCAGAGGGGCTCCAGCCACCTATGGACTCCTCCTCTCCTGGAAGGTATCGCCAGAGCACACAAGACAGCGGGGAAAAAAAATCTGGTGACACAAATCGGTCCAGAAGGCTGTGCCTTTGTCTAGTAAGCTAAAATTATTACAGCGGCATCACAAACACTAGTAACAGAGACAGTGCCATGCTAGTTTAGAGGCAATGGTGGCATACCTTTCCTAGCTTAAAGACAAGCCTTGCACAGCCCTGCTTCTACAGCTCCTCCTGGCAGTGTATCATGTAAATCATAACTTCTCCCAGCAGTCACCCCTTGGATGGGGGGAAGGGGAATCAGCTCTGGCCCACTCTCTTATCCCTTTAACCTCAGAACAAACTACAAAAATGTGTAACTTACTAAAGACATTTAACAGTACTTTTACCACACTACCAGGCCAAGCAAAAGGGGTCGAGCACATAATAGTGACACGGAATGTGTGCCGTATTAGACAAAAGACATACAGATTACTAGAGAGGTTAAGAGCAGACGTGGTTAAGGAAATACAAAAAATGAAAGATATGGTATCATAGAAGAGTCAAGAAGTGCTTGTTCATCACCAGTGGTGATTGTAAATAAATAAGAGGGAGTGTAAGAATCTGCCTTGATTTTAGGAAACTTAAAGAGGGTCTATGGTCAAAATGTTGCAGCACCAATAAACTCATAATATGGATTAACATAGCCCCAATCAGCCTCATGCCAAAAATGAGATGTCTGAGTTACTTTGTTTAAAAGTTACAAGTCATTTTACAACCCTGATGCCATTGCCTGTTCAAAAAAGCCAGTTTCAATGAAGAGCTGCTGATGATGTCATCTCCCTAATTCACAGTCTAGTACTCCCTTTCAGCAAGCTTATAGGAGCTGTTTCTCTGAAAGTTTAAAGATCATGTTCAGTGGTTTACACAATTAAAACAGGCAGCACAATTCAATAAATATTGTTTTAAAAAATATGTGCGTTTCAGGTTTTGTAGCAAAGGTAACAAATTTTTTTTTTTTTTTGTTGGTACCTTTCTATTGTGGTCCTTTTCTCCAGGGTTGCCGGATGTTGAGTCATTGCACAATGCTGTGAGCTTTGCAGACAGGATAACACTGATGTGGTGAAAGGTTGTGACCATTCACACCTATCATTCAATGGAGGTGATTTCTCAGGATGGCAGTTTAAAAGAATTATTCCACCTCCCTGTAAATGGATGTGGGAAACGCAATGCTGTTTGGAACCCTTATTATGAGTTTCTATTAGTAGCCAGCCCAGTTTTTTCTCCATGGTTGGCTGTTACTTGACCTACATGCAGACTCATCTATGTTGTACTCCACAATAAAATGATCACTTTAGCAGAGCTAACATTTATTTTTGTCTTTGTTAACCAGATAAGGCCCACAAGGCACAAGTGCATGTTTTTTGGGCTGACCTGGGAGCACAAGGGAGGTTAAGTGACTTGCTAAGAGTTACACAGTACCTGGTGGAGGTTGTGGGAATCAAACCCAAGTCTGCTGGATGTACCAAGCTCATTCACAGCTCATCACTAAAATCTCTAGGCTATATTGCCAGCCCCTAGTAGGAATTAACACATGTAAGGCCCTTATTGAAACATACTGTAAAGCAGACAGTGACAACCAGCAATAAAGTTACCAACATTACAATACTAGTAACAATACAACTTCCCAAAAGGCACAGTAGAGTAGCACCTCAAGTGGTATCAACAGCCTGAAGGTATGCTGAATCAGCATACAGCAGCCCTACAGAAATGGACACACCAAAAGGCATTAAGAAAAATACTATTTTACCAACTTTGTTACAAAACCTGAAACACACACAGGGCCCGATTCCAAGTGGCGGTATGCCTGGCACAAGGCGATTTATGCCAGACCCTATGAAGTAAATTGCACCTTGTGCCATGCGTTCCATAAGTTGCGATTCTGAGGGGTGGCTTGTGCCATGCCATATGCGGGTTGTGCCAAAGGTGGGCTCTGCCACCCACTATGCCTGCAACCAATGGTGCAAGGGTGGGTTATGGCAGCACCTGCACCCTATTTCAAAAGGGCAGCTGCCATAACCCACTTATGGTATTCCAAGACAGTACATGGCATAGTGGGATTAGAACAGCATGGAGGTGTTGTAAGGGGCATCCATCCCGGCAAACTGACAGATGCCTCCCTGCAGTGCCCTGATATGCACTGTAGCCTGCCCCACACCCCCCAAGCAGTCATGCCCCCCACCTGAATTTCAGGACCTCTTGGGTCCATCTAGCCAGTTATCCCCCCACCAATGTCCCCAGGTGGTTGTGTGTGCTCTTTGGGATGGGGATGCTCTGGGGAGACAGTAAATTGGGGGCTACAACTTGTGGCACCCATGTCCATTGTGCCATACCCATGGCGCATGCCTGTGGCTGCCACAAGTCACAGGGCATAGGTGCCAGGGACCCTGCCTGTCTTAGAATAGGATGCAGGTTCCCCAGCATAGTGCCGCATGGCACAACTTGCATACACCCGTGAGTTGCATCATGCATCTTGTAATCGGGCCCCTAGTTTTTATAGCAATGTTTTTTGAATGGTGCTGCCTGTTTTACTTGTGAAAACAATTGCACATGATCTTTAAACTTTGGAGAAACAGGTCCTGTAAGCTTGCAGACAGGGAGGACTAGACTGTGAGTTCAGGAGATGACATCATCAGCAGCTCTTCACTGACACTGGCTTTTTTGAACAGGTAGTGAAATCAGTGTTACAAAATAGCTCATAACATTAAAATGAAGTAATACAGAAACCTAATTTTTGGTATGAGAATTATTGAGGGTATGCTTATTCCAATTCTGCAATGTAGCACTTTTGGCCCGAGTCCCTCTTTAATTAAGTGTCTGAATTTGACAGTTATCCTATGCCCCAGATAGATGATTTGGTGAACAGATTGGGAAGTCCCAAGTACATCAGTACCCTCAATCTCACCAAGTGTTACTGGCAGATTCCCCTAGCTAAAGAATCCACAGTCAAAACTGCATTTGCCACCCCTGTTGGATTCTATCAGGTTACCACCATGCCATTTCGTTTACATGGTGCACCCACTACATTCCAGCAGTACATGGATGTAATTTTATCTCCTCACACGGCTATTGTGCTGTGTACCTGGATGATGTGGTGGTGTACAGTCCAGACTAGAAGAACCACCTGGAACACATATGAACAGTTGTCAGCTGATCCCCCAAGGAAATAACATTCGCTCACACTGCTATGTTGGATGCTCATTGGCAACATTTATTAAGACGCTAATTTATAATTTACATATTCTTCTTAGTGTACAATATCACTTGTCAAACAATAAAAACACAGGTGTCAAGTTTCTTTCACTTCCTTCCCAGTCCTCTTCTTCTTGCTTGCTCTTTCTTTCAGAGTATGGACACCCAGATCCATCTCCCCACACCATCACCAGTACCAGGTATTGACTTACCAGGACTCCAACCCCTTTGGTCCGCACACTATGATCTGACCCCTAATCTCTATCCTTCCCCAACCCCCATTTTACTCCACACCTAAGTCCACTTCCCCCCAGCACATGTTCCACTACCCTCCCCTTTCTGTCTACCCCTCCATTACCCCTCTCTCACTCCCCCTTCCACTGGCCCATCTACAGCTTGCAATAGAAGATGGAGCTCCGCTTGTGGGATCCCCCAGTACCTAGGCCCCTCCTATCAATCCCTCACAAGGTCTATCATGGGGCTCAGGAAAAGGCACATCCCAAACTATGTCAAATGGACCCCATCTGACCTGTACAACTCGGCTCTCTCGAAGGATATGTCCCGGTGCCATACTATATATGCACCCTACCCATCTCAATTGCCATGTGGGCCACCTACCTGTTTAGCCATTTCCTCTCCTTTTCCACTGCTCTGATCTCCTTTGCCCCTCTCCAAACCCTGTGGGATGTGATCTCTTACCAGCCGATGACTAACCCAGGCCACCAACCCTTCACCCTTTCCAAATCTGCTGTTATGGTCTGTACTAGTGAACACCATGGGGTTCCCCCCAGGTCACAGCCCCCCCAAGTGTACAATTAGCAAATTCAACCTGCGCCACCAGATTCGAAGTTCATCTAATAACTGCATCAGTTGTGCACATCTAATCCCCCTCATTCCTTTCCATTGCACCCTCGTGTGTTCCACATCTGTCCTCAGTTCTGTCCTGCCACTCCTTGATGCAGCAAATCTCTCAGCCCAATAGATAAAGGAATGCCCCACCAACCAGACCTGCCACTTTTCTCCTGGAAGACAAAGAGAAACACCATGGTGAGAAACAAGCATTCTGCCATCATCTCACATATTTCTTGTAGCAGCTGGATTTCCATCTCCCCACCTGCTTCAGCTCTGATTCTGACCCTCCTCAGGTAGCCACCTCTGATGCTGTCCCTATCCAAAATGAGTGGAGGGCAAATTCATCGGGGTCCTTCCCGATGAATGCCAGTGCCTAATTCAGGACCCCGCTTACTTGGAAACCTGTCACTGTGCTCCCATCCCCATGATGGTACCAGATGCCCTCCATCAATCCCTGGGACCTCCCATAGGCCTTCATTTCCATGACTGTGCATACCTCTTCTGGTTTCTTTCTGACTAAAACTACACTTTCACCCCTGCCCATTTGGTCAGTCTTTGATCTTGACAAATGAATGACCATCCTGTCCTGCCCCCACTCAATATCTCTGGCCTGCAGACCCTGGGCTGTCTCCAACTTCAGTGGAGCCACCACCTCCCCAATCCTGAATGCTCCACACACCATGACTGCAAAAACTGCACTGAAAAGGCAGGCTTCCTTCACTGCGGAGCATACATGCTGCAGGGCCCCTATCACCCTCTGGAGTGACCAGCCTATGATGGGCCTCCTCCTATCCTTCCATGCCCCCTGCCCTCTCTGCCACCATGTGCCTCACTTCCCTACCTGCTGTGGTATCTGGCTGATCCCTGTCCTTATACACCCAGCTAATGCTGGCTAGCTGCACCCTCATTGTGGTATGAACCATTCCTTCTTCCCATTCCCCTATGACTTACTGTTTCACTTTTTTCCTCCAAAACTTGTTCCCTTATGTCCCAACCTGCCTTGGCCTGGAACTCCTGAAAGTTCTCCCAAGACCCTTCATATGCTGTCAGTGTGTAGGGCACCCACGAGTTCTGGTACAGCTATCTGACTTTCTCTTCCCAACCTCCCATAAATGGTCTGACACCCTAGTCCTATGTGTCACTGCATTAGGTACCAACTCCTGGAACCTGTTCAGCTGTAAACAGAAGAGACTGTCAGCCACATCATTCTGTACACCTTCAATATGATGCACTTTGAATGACAAGTTCAGTTGCAGCCCCAACAGTACCAGCTGATGCATCACTCTCCTCCACCAAATCAGTGACCTTACCTTGTCTGTTTATCCAACCCTTTATTGCCTCACCAGAATAATATGCATTTTCACCTCACCCTGTCCCCCCACACCTCTAATGACACTAAAATGGGGGAATATCTCTAAAAACGTAATGTCCTTCAGGAGACCCACTTCTTTCCAGGTGACCTACCATGCTTCCGCTATCCAGTTGCTTCTGAAGTAGACCCCCATCCCCAATGCTCCCGAAGCATCTGTATACAACTCCAAATTGAAGTTGTACACCCACTCTTCCTGGAAAAATTTCACCCATTATACTCCTCAAGGAAATCTTCTCATACCCCTATATCCTCCCTCACCCCCTTCATGATGTCCACCCAATGGTGGGACTTCTTTGCTTTTCCCATAGTCCTTGCTAGTCTTCTTTTAAATGCTCTCCCTGGGGTTATGGCCTTGCAAGCAAAATTAAGATGCCTCAGCTGCTGCTGCACTAATACCAGCATCACCCTCCTCCTCCCTATAACCTGCCAGTAAACCCCTAAGCCAGACCACCTTATCCCCTAGCAAGTGGAAGCATTCTTCCACTGTGTCCACCTCAATCCCTAAAAACTTCAGCTGGCAGCATGGGCCTTCTGTTTTTCCCTCAGCCAGTGGGATGCCCACCATCTTTTTTTTTTTTGGAAATTCAACTTCTTTATTAAATTTTACATTACGTACATACAAAGCCATTGGCATTGAGATAAACAATCATACAGTTTTGGAAAACCTAACATAACTACCCCTAACACCCCTCCCTGTGCCCCTGTTCCTTGTCTCCACCCTCCTCCCACCCTCCCTCCTTCTCCCTATTACCCCTCCCCTTCTGGAGTGTGCCAAAACTTGTAAGACAAAGAATATTAGGAATTAGAGAAAGAAACCACTGGGCAGTCAATGCAAAACAAATACCTAGTGTAAGTATAAAGTATATAACTTACCCCAATTTTTATCAAAATGGGGAAGCTTATTACTAGAACTTGCAATCAGACGTTCAATCCTAAGATAAACTGTGATCTCAGTGAGCCATTTGGTATAGGATATACTCAGCTAGTCTAACCAATCTTTAAGTATGAGTTTATTGACCACCATGGAGATTAAAGCCATATGGAATCTGCACTCTTTGACCTCTATAGCCTGATAAATACCTAGCAGACAGACCTCTACTGTGAACAGGTCCTCAAGGCACAATAAGGGGTCCAGTTTGGAACAGACAGTCTGCCATAGGGGAGCTACTTTTTTACAATACCAGAAAATGTGTACCAAGTCTCCCTCCATTTTGCCACACCTGCAGCAGATATAACTACAAAGATGCTATATTCTAGCTAATTTAACTGAGATTTAATACATGTCATTTAGTATATTATATTGGATAAGCCTGAGGTTATCCTGGGTATTATAGAAATGTAGGTCTTTCCAATTTTGTGACCAATTGATGGTTAGATTTGGTAACAAGAAGGTCCAAACCTTGGCCCCAGGCAAAGAGTCTGGGCACTTGAAAGCTAGAAAGGCTAGCATAAATCAGGGAGACACAGCGTGGTAGGGAAGAGATGATCCATATCTACGTTAGTAACATGTCCTGCTTGGGTGGCTGAGGGGTGGTGCCAAATAGCTAGCCTACTGGGTGTCATACTTGAAAAATCTTGAAGATGTGTATACAAGGTATGTTATATTTCATGAGAATATCAGTGGAAGAGAGGAGGGAATCTTGTGAATATAAATCTGTTACTCAGACATCTCTTATTTGAGGTAGCCAGCCCCATGCGATAGATGTACCTCCAATTCTGAAATAATGGTTAGAGATAAGTGGTTGAGCCATATCTTGGGGTGGAGATATTTTGAGATATGAACAACATTGGGAGAATATCTTTAATGAAGTGCCAATTACCATGTTACGTATCTCAGGTGGAAGGGATTTTCCTGCAGAGAAGAAAGTGGTGGGGGTATCTAGGTTGTATGAGCGTAACATTTGGTTTTCAATCTGAAGTCAACTGGGGATATAATCATCATTTGTTGTGGCCAACCTCCTGCCTACCCTTGATAAGTGGCTGGCCCAATAATACAGAAGGAAATTAGGTAAATGCAAACCCCCAAGTTCCTTAGAGAGACTCAGCTTATGATACGAATGCCTAGGATGTTTATTTAATCAGATAAAACTGGAAATTATTGAGTGTATCCTCTGGAAGAATGATTGAGGAAGCCAAATATGTAGCATATTCAGAGGATAAAAGATTTGGGAAGAATGTTCATTTTTACAATGCTAATCCTCCCCCATAAAGACAGCGGAAGTGATTCCTATCTGTGGAGGTCTTGTTGAATTGTAGCCATCAGGTCCTCCAGGTTTAGTTTCTTAACCTTTGTGGGGTCCATGGATAGAAGAATACCTAGATGCTTAATAGAGTGTGGGGACCATTTCATGCCAAACCTATCGAAACTATATCGATAGGTAAAGCGGTTAAGTGGAAATATTGTGGTTTTAGATTGGTTAAGATTGTAATTGGAGTATCAACTGAGTTGTGCTATTGCCTGTAGAGTTCCCTCTAGAGAAGATACTGGAGATTCTAAGTGAAGGAGAACATCATCTGAATAAACTGATAGGGTTAACGTGTGATTAAGTATGGAGATGCCCTGTATCTGAGGTGATGTTTTAATACTACGAAGAAGGGGTTCCAGGTAAAGATTAAAAAGAAAAGGTGAAAGTGGACAACCTTGCCTGGTGCCCTTAAAAAGGGGAAACTGGGAGGAAAAAACCCCGTTGCAATATATTTTAGCTGAAGGTGAAGAGTAAAGAGATTGGAGCCATTGGATGAAAAGAGGAGGGAAGCCCATTTTGTTTAAGGTTAGCCAGAGGAACTCTAAGTCCACTCTGTTGAATGCTTTTTCAGCATCTAGTGAGACTAGAGCCATAGGGGAATGAAAAGATTGAGCAACCTGAAAAATGTTACTCAGTTTCCTGAGGTGGACTGCAGAGGAACGTCCAGGTACCAAGCCTACCTGTTCGGGACTTTGCAACCCAGTCCATACTGATTTAATGCGCCAAGAAAGAATTTTAGTTAGTATCTGATGTCATAGTTCATAAGAAAAATTGGGCAATAACTAGATGGTTGGGATTGTGGTTTATCCAGTTTAAGGAGAAGGACTATTGTTGCTTCTAATAATGATGGGTCTAGAGAATCTGCTGATAACGTATATCTATATAACCTGAGTAAAAGAGGGGCCAGATTGGCGGAGAAAACTTTATAGAAATTGGAGGGAAAGCCATCTGGTTCGGGGGCCTTATCTGATACTAAATCCTTAATTGCTGCTTCCACTTCAGATAAGATCAAGAGGGACAAAATAAAGGTGCTCTGATGTTCTGGGAGAGAAGGTAGACCCAAGGAGTCCAGGTACACTTCAGTATCTGAGATAATCAGTGAATTGAGACATTTGCCATATAAGAAATGATAAAAATTCTCAAAAACTTCAGTTATCTCCGGAGGGGTAACTTTGATGGTACCATCCTGAGCCATAATGGAGGGAATGAGCCTGGATGTTTCTATCTTGTGCAGCCTTAAGGCTAAGAGCCTACCTGCTTTCTCTCCTTGATTAGTATACCGGGATTTAGTTTTTAAAAGAGCATACTCTGCCTTTTCCCGCATTAAGTCTGCATATTTATTCCTTAGGGATATTAAGGTGGCAAGAGAATCAGGGGACGTATTCAAAGAAAGGGAGTGTTCTGCTGACCTGATTTGGGCCAAAAGAGAAGTGGCCTCTTTCTCTATGCTCTTTTTCTGGTATGAGGCAGTCTTTATTAACTCCCCTCTAAGGGTACATTTGAGAGCACCCCAAAACATGTCTTCCCTCTGGACTGAACCCTTATTGTGTACAAGAAAGGATAGAATAATGGAGTGGATTTTGGAAACTATGGGCTTCTCTTTTAATAATTGGGTATTTAGCTTCCACGCTGTGTCTCTCTGATTTAGTGGGTCCAAAGTTAAAAGCACCCATGCTATTGAATGGTCCAATAATACTATAGGTTCCAGATCTGCTTGACCAATGCCCATAAGGAAAGGAAGACTAATTAGGATATAGTCATGTCTGGACCAGGTTTGGTGTATTGTCAAGAAATAAGAGAAAAGCTTGCTGGAAGGATTGAGAATACACCATGGATCACAGATTCCCAGGAGGTCCATGAAGTCCACCAGTGCCCTTTGAGATGAGTAGGGGGTATTAGAACTGAGTAAGATCTGTCCAGGTCTTGGGTTGTGGGAATATTCCAGTCTCCTCGCCAAATCAGAGGGGCTGGCAAATTTGGAGCAATTGTATTAGCTAGGCCATGAGAAAGGCAGGATCCCCTCCTACTGGACCATATATTGAACCCATAGTGATCTCTTTACCCATTAAGGTGCCTTTAACCAAGATAAATCTACCATTGGGGTCCACCGTAGTAGATTTTGCCTGAAAAGAAATATTGTGTTTAATTAGCACAGCTACCCCTCTACTTGCAGTAGAATCTCCTGCTGCAAAGACTTGTGATATCCCTTGCCTGGGCAACCATTTGGCTTCATCCTCCAACAAGTGCATTTCTTGTAACAAAATAACTCCTACATTAAGCAAGGCACAGTGTTTTAGAATTTGAAGTCTTTTAACAGGATCCCTGACTCCCCTAATATTCCATGATGTAATTTTAATCATTACATTAGCCATTTATGATTGCTAATATATGTAAAACTCTTGTACTAATTAAGAAAAAAAAGGAAACCTTGATGCGCACTCCAGCCCTCACCCCTCTCTTCCCAGAACCCATTTCTTCCCAGAGACCATGGTATGTAAACACAAACCTCCTTCTAATAAAGATTCCCACCTTCTTTAACCAGTTCGAAATCAATGCCACCGAGATATCCTTCTTCTGCAAAGCATTTAAGCTATTACATGATCCCGGACGTATCATCCCTTTGCCCCCCCCACCCCAACAACTATGTACATAGGACCTCTCTTGAGCTGATATGAACAGAGATTTGTTATGGGAAATTCTATATAAAAAAGGTTTACCCTTAGAATTATTATGTCCTATTGTGCTACTTCATTTAAACACGTACACAGCAGTGAAATTTGATAACAGTGGCAATATTACAGATTACTTTCAAACCAATAAAGGGGTTAAACAGAGATGCTTACTAGCACCTTTGTTATTCAATATTTATATAGACTCTCTTCTTTCATTTGATGAATCTTTACCATTAGACTCCCCTAAAGTTAACAATGTTCCTGTTCCTATTTTGGCTTATGCGGCCGATCTGGTGATACTCTGTCTTTCAAACACAGGACTACAAAGAAAAATGGATCAACTTAAAGTAAAATGTAACTATTTTCATCTTGGAATTAAGTTAACTAAAACTAAAATAATGTTTTTTGGTAGTCAATCAGTGGTTCCTAGAATTTATATTGAGAAACAACTAGTAGAGGTGGTGAAGTCATATGTTTACCTGGGAGTTACATTTACAGCAAATGGTCTCTGGAATGAACATATTAAAAAACAGATAGGGCAAAACTAATAGTGAAAGGATTACTCCGTTTTAACTTCAAGTTTGGAGGATCAACTGTATTGTCTGCTGTTAGAGCTGGAGAAGCAAAAATCATTTCATCACTTGCCTATGGGGCAGAGATTTGGGGAACTAAAGAATATTCCCATCTAGAACTCCCCTTATCCTACTTCTATAAGGCCATATTACAGGTTCCCCCTCTCCACCTCTAATTCAATAGTACTTGCTGAGTAAGGCAGGATCCCAATAAAAGACATAATAAATCTAAGAATAGTCTCATATTGGCTGAGGCTAATAAATAAAAACGATAGTAATAAAAAGAACTATACGAGCAGTATCACCTATCTTTGTCTTTTAGAAAAAAATCACTGGAATAGTGAAATCTTTCATTCTCTTTGGTTAAAAAAGTTGACCACTATTCTTAAAAATATCAATAATTATCATCTGTGGAAAGATTTTAATAAGAGTATTTTGATCTCTATTCAATATAAAAACAAAATTAAAAAAATATGCTTTTAGATTAGCCCCAAAAAAACAAATGGAGTCAGTCAAAAGCCAAAAACAGGCAATTTGGTTCAGTAAAAATAAAATTGGCTCAGGGACTGAAAACTATCTGTTGTTACCCCTACCCCAAAGCCTCCGAAAACCAATTACTTGGGCTAGGTTTGGAAATCTTATATCTAAGTATATTTATTTCATTCAGGGTAAAAACAATGAACAAAACACAGAGCTATTCTGCAAATGTAATAGGGGCTTCCATGAAACATTGGAGCACATAATAATACAATGCCCCTTGTATTGTCATCTAAGAGACTCCCATTTTAAACAGTTTTTGACAAAATACCTTAATTTATATTATGATCCACTTTTTATTCTGTTGCACCCCATGACCCTAGAGGATGCCATAATGATTGCTAAATTTATTGCACCTGCTATCCATTCCAAAAAAAAAAATTTAAGGAAATTATTAGCCCATAATATTTTATTTTATTGCACAAATATATTATACTGGTAAAACTTTGACTTATTTACATCATTTCTATTTTTACTTTATCTTCTTTTTTTATTATGGTACATGCTGTTTTTAACTGTTGTATTTATTTTAACTTTGTAATGTCCAAACTATTATGTAATGGATGAACAAATAAATGATGATGATGATGATGATATGAACATACGAACATATGAAATTTGCCAGCAGATAAAGGCCTAGAGGTCTATCAAGTCTGCTCAAATGTGCAGCTAGCACCCCTTATTCTGCAGCTGCCCCTCCCTTCCACCCTTCCCCTTCATTGACCCTCCCCCTTGTCCTGTCCCATCCCCTTTTGAAGCAGTCCACTCTTCTACTGGGTACCACTTCTGCAGGTAACGCATTCCGCCCAGCCACCACCCTCTCTGCAAAAAAGTGTCTCCTCATCTCCCTCCTGAATCTTCCTCCCTCCAGTCTCATATCATGGCCCCTGATGTCCCACCCCTCCCTTACTTTGAACAACCCCTCTGTACCTGTCTTGTTTATTCCTTTCATGTACTTAAAGGTTTCAATCATGTCCCCCTGTCCCTCCTCTCCTCCAGTGAGCACATGTTCAACTCCTTCAGCCTCCTCTCATATGATAAGTACCCCAACCCCTTGATCATCTTTGTCACCCTGCGCTACACCCCCTCCAGTAACTTAATGTCCCTCTTCAGATACGGGTGCCAGTACCACATGCAATACTCCAGGTGCGGTCTAACTAATGACCTATACAGTGGCAGAATCACCTCCTCCCTCCTCGAGGATATACCCCTTGCAATACAACCCAACATTTTGTTGGCCTTTGCAGCTGCCTTCCTACATTGTGCCGAGTTGTTCATTGACCCTGTAATGAGCACCCCCAGATCCTTCTCCTTCTCCTTCTCTGCCTGGGCTAGCTGCACTACCCCCAGCTGGTAACTCCTCCTCGGGTTCTTCATCCCAAAATGCAGCACCTTGCACTTTTTGGCATTAAACCCCAGTTGCAAGGTGTCTTACCAGGTTTCAAGCTTTGCCAGATCATCCTGCAACCCCTGCCGTCTCCCTAGGCCATTAACCACTGCTCCTACCTTGGTATCATCAGCAAACAGACTGATCTTGCTTTTGATGTCCAATGATATGTCTGCAATGAATATCCCAAACAACACTGGTCCCAACATCGAGCCCTGTGGAATCCCGCTCATCACTACCCTTGGGTGTGAGAGCTCCCCACCCACCACCACCCTCTGTTGCCTTCCCTGAAGCCAGTTCCCTACCCATCTCACCAGCTTTGCACCTGCCCCTGTGCCTACTAACTTACTTCCCAGCCTTCCATGCGGCACCGAGTCGAATGCCTTACTGAAGTCCAGATACAGTACATCCACTGCATGGCCCCTGTCCAGTTGCCTAGTTACCCAGTCATAGAACTCCACCAGGTTGGTTTGGAAGGATCTGCCCCATATGAAGCCATGCTGTCTGCTGTCCTGTAGTCCTTTGGCCTCTAGGAGGGCCACCAGCATTTCCTTCAGGATAGTCTCTATTAGCTAACCCACGATGGATGTGAGGCTCACTGGTCTGTAGTTTCCCGGTTCATCCTGGGGGCCACTCTTGTGGAGGGGCATCACATGAGCCATCCTCCACTCCTGAGATACACACCCCAAATGTAGTGAGGCATTAAATAGGTCTGCCAAAGGTCCTGCAAGGAACTCTGCCAGCTCCTTCAGTACTCTGGGGTGGATGCCATCTGGGCCTGGCACCTTATCCACCCTCAGTGCCTTCAAACCCTCCCAAACTCTGCCCTCCATGATTTCCCCATCTATCACCCCTCCCCACTGTTTCTGCCATTTCTCCCCCCTTGGGTGTCACCCTCTTCTTCTTTAGTAAATACTGAGCAGAGTACTCATTTAGTGCTTCTGCCTTATCGCACCCTGCTTCCACCCAACCCCCCTCCTTCTTAATCCTTACTATGTGGTCCTTACAGCTCCTTTTCTCCCTGATGCACCTAAAGAAGTCCTTCTCCCCCTTCTTAATGCCTTGTGCCAGCCTGAGTTCCGTAGATGCCTTGGTTCCCCTTACTGCCCTTGTCACCTCCTTCGATTCCATCAAGTACTCCTCCCTGTCCTCCCCTCTCCCTGTTTTCTTGTACTTCCTAAAGGCAGCTCTTTTTCTCCTTACCTTTTCATGACTTACTTACTCAACCAGCTTGGTTTCTTAACCCTAGCCTTCTTGCTCTGGGCCTTGCAGCAGGTTTTGTTTGCCTCCACTATCATCAGCTTTATGAGCTCCCACCTCTGGTTAGTGTCCATACTAGATTGAATTTTGGCCAGGTACCCTTTTACCACTTCCCCCATCCTCCAAAAGTCAGCCCTTCTGAAGTCCAGCACTCTTGTGCCAGATTCCACTCCTTCCTTGCCCATATCCAATGTGAGCCATACTGAGTGGTGGTCACTCCCTGACAGTGGTTACTCCACTGTAAGTTCCCTCACAAAGTCCCCATTTGCCAGTACAAGGTCAAGGGTATTCCCTAACCTGGTTGGTTCACTGACCATTTGCAGCAGGAAGCTGTCCTGGAAGGTATCCAGCAGTACCTGCTCCCTTCTGTTCCTGGTTGTTTGGGTACTCCAGTCCACTCCTGGCATGTTGAAGTCCCCCACAATCACCACACTATCACTCTCGCAGGTCCTCCTGATCTGTTCTGCTAGTTCCCTGTCTAACTCCTCCATCTGAGATGGCGGCCTGTACACCATTCCCATTCTAAGAATCCTATTCTTGGAATCCTGGATTTGCATCCAAATAGATTCTGTACTACCCTCCTCCCCTTCCTTCCTTACACACTTCAGTCCTTCCTTCACATATAGCGCCAAACTCTATCCTTTCCCAATCACCCTGTTCCTATGAAATAACCTGTACCCTGGTATAGACAGGTCCCAGTCATTGTATTGGGTGGCCCATGTTTATGTGATGGCTGCAATGTCCACCTCTCCCTCTGCCATGAGCACCTGTAACTCTGCAGTTTTCCTCCCAAGGCACCTAGCATTAAGGGTAACCACCTTCCACCCTTCCCCCCTCCCATCCTGCCCTCCTTTACTAGCATTACCAATAGTACTTGCCATTTGTCCTTTGTCACAGTTATGGGGGGTAAGCTCATATGGTTTCCCAACCTGTGGTCTCTGCATGTCTCTTGCCCAATTGCCACCCTCCGCTCCTATTTTAAATTCCCTACTTCCTCTATGTACTCCTCCATCCTCTGTTTCAACACTTTCTTTCCCTCCTCACTCAAGTGTAGTCTGTATTTAGCATAGAGACTACTGTCCTCCCAGGTCCCTCCCCACCCCCAACAGCCCATACCTTTAGCACAACACCAGGTTCTTAGTCATCTGTTAAATTCTCTATTCTCAGCTTTCTTGTTGTGCTTGCCTTGGGCACTGGAAGTATCTCTGAAAAAGTTACTGATCTTCCTGCCCCCTCACATAAATGTCCTAGTTCCTCAAACCTCCTCTGAACTAAATCTACTGTCTTGTCAGCCAGGTCGTTCGTCCCAAGATGTATAATTAAATGAGGCTGGTCCCTACCCTTTCTAGCATATTTCAGAACAGATTGTCCTGCCTTTCCGCTGTCATTCCTGGCATGGCCTCCACCCAAATGCAACTATGCCTCTCCCCCTTGCTACCCCACCTGACTCCTCTTAGTATTGAGTCCCCCAGCACTAAGATTCCACCACTCTTATTCCCTGCTTGCTTCCATTCATCTTCCACTCTCATTTCTGGCTCCTCTTCTTCCTCCTGCACTTTATTCCCCCTTTTGACCCTGTTGCAATTCTCCCAGCAGAAGTTCCCCCAACTCTGGTTTGGTCCAGGCATTTATCAATTACTCCTCTAATTTCATCATTTCCATACTCCACCTCCTTCCTCTCTAGCAGTGCAAAACTATTTTCTGAAGACCCTTCACAAATGCCTGCTCCTTCTCTCTTCATAGTAACCTGTCTTCTCCTTTCCACTCCATGACTTTTGCCACTTCTTCGCCTCCCCTCACAAGTCCCTATCTCCTCCTTCCATTTGTCTTTTGTCTCCTGACCTGGTTTCCCCCGGCAATTGTTCTTCCTGGCGTGGGCCCCCTTGTCCCTGCTTCCCTTCTTCTGACCCTCTCCTCACCACTGTTTGCTTAAAACGCCCTCCCTCATCTCCCATTCTTCCTCCCTCCCTTATTGGGCTAAACTCACCCCCAGTCTTCCTTGCCTGTCTTAGTTCCTCCTGCAGACCCTCAATCTGCTTTCTTAGTTTCTCTATGTGGTTGCACACTAAACATCCTCCCACACTCCAGGCAATTTTTAGAAAGATTGGTGCACCGCAGTTGTTGTAGCCTACCACCCTACCCATTGCTGTCGTTGCCCACCAGTGACCCCTCACCCTTCCAGATGCTGGATACCAAACACTCCCCCAAGTCTCCCCCCCCTCTATCAGTGCAAAACATTCTTTTCTTAATTTCCCTTACCTCTTTTGTTGTACACGTTTAGATAGATTGAGCAACTGCTTTTTATATTCCTAACCTTCCTATCCACACTCAAAAGGAGACTTTAAGTAGCTATTGCACAACCTTCTTCAAACTCCTACTCCTCCTTTCCACAATGCAATAGCAATGCAAAGAAGTTACAATGAAAGCTCCTAGATTTGCAGTTACCTCCCTTCAACTGAGATAGCAGTCACCTCTTCACTTGCTGCACTTCCTTTCCTGGATGTCTGATTCTGCTATGACAGGTGCATATCCTTTGTCTGTTTGAGGAAGTGATGTCAGAACCCCTGGTATAAAGGAAATCATGGACCAGGGGTGGGTGGGGTGAGGGGTTGGGGAGGTGGGACCAACCCAAGTCTTCCACAAACAATCAGGTAGCTAAGGCCCCTGGTCAGACCATTAGCACCCTTCCCCCACTATGCACTAACCTTTGTAGCTAGTGAATCCAGCAAACATGAATCACAGTTCTACTCAAAGCCCCCAAAATAGGTTTGCTACCAAAAGAAACAGGTATCCAATTCAAACAGCTTCACCAACAACACATCAAAATAGGCTTGAAATTAGAAGATATAGGTCTCTGATTCAAAGAAACAGCCCCAGTTAAATCACACCAAATAGGTTTTAAATCAGAAGAAATAGGCCTCTACAAATGCAGCCTGCTACACAGTGAAACATCAAACAAATGAGCCCACTTATAGCCACCAAAACAGTTTTCAAAATTCCAACAGCCCCAAAACAATACCCTGCTAGCCCCGTAGAAGTGGTAAGAAAGAAAATAAATAACCTTCTACTAAGTAAAATCCACAAGAAACAAAACAAATGACCCCAAAAAGGCATATGGGTCCTGCCCCTACCAGCTCCTGACAGTTCCTCATAAAGAACCATATCTATAATGAAAAGGCAAACATGAAAGCCCTCAGAATATAGCTTAGGTTTAAACCGTTGAGTTGACCCGAAAAACATTACCCAAAATAGAAGGGTCTGAGGACACATTGAGGAGCTGGTCCCCTCCTTAACTGGAATGCTGAGCAGCTTCCAGGAGCCTCCGTAGACCAGAGCTCCTCCCCCCGTCCCCAACTAAATATATAAGAAACCAGTACTAAACAAATAACTATTAGAAGTATCATGGAATTGACCCCATAGCCCGCAACCAACTGGGCTAGCTGCATATTGAGGCCTGACTAATAAAATATGACCTTCTTCCTAACCCGCTCCCTCTCCCACCTCCTGGTGAAACAGCTACAACAACATGAAACCAGCAGCAGCTCTCTTTCCAATGATCCAGGCTAACTAGTAACATTGACAGCATTTAAGGCACACAGAGAAGAAGAAAAAACATTATTACTTACAGTACATGAATTAACAGTCTGTGGAGATTTCAGCATTGCTTGGTAGGCTGTGGGGATGTCTGGGAGAAGATTAAAGTCCAGAACAGGGAGATGGTATGTCTTAAATTCCCGTCTCAAGGAACCACAAGGGTATTAAAGATTCCCATCTCAAAGAAGACTCTGATACCCACAAACACCTCCAGCGGCTGCAATCGTGCATTACTAGGTAAAACAGCTATGTGGCCTACCCAGACCACCACCCGAAAATCACCCTCAGGTACCATTTATATACATACAGTATAACTCTTTCAAAAACATTATAACTAATGCACCAAGCAATAGGCAAAGGGAGGAATTCCTCCACTATTAGTGCCCCCAAATCTTGTGCAGGTAATGTCATCCGTTTTTAAACAGCTCCGGTAGCTTGATTGTTAAGTCAGTTATTGCTTGTACAGGCAAGTCAAAGGTAATCCAGTTGCCAGAAACGGAAACCTGCAGTTTAGCCGGATAAAGCATCTTGAGGGGAATGCCGGCTGCAATAAGTTTGCTGACTGTAGGGTGGAAGGCCGTGCATTTTTGTCTTACTTTGAATGGCAAATCTTGAGTTATTCTTAACTTGGTGCCCTCCCAGGTAATCGACTGCAGCTCTCTGACTTTCACAATGACATGTTGCTTTTCTATATAGCTCAGGAACTTCAGGATTATTGGGCGAGGGGGTGCCCCGGATTGCGGTCTAGGCCTGAGAGACCTGTGAGCCCTCTCAATGTGGTAGTTGGCACTGAGTGGAGAGGGGCCCATAATTTTCAATAGAAGCTTTTGGATAAAGACTACAATGTTGGAACCTTCCTCTGTTTCTGGTAAACCCAAAATAAGAATATTGTTCCGACGGTTTCTCCCCTCTCAGTCCTCGGTTTTAGCTGTAATTTTTGAACTTGCTGTCTGAGAAGTACAATTTCAGGGTCAAGTCTCTCTTTCCATTTCTCCATGGAGGAAGTTCGAGCCTCTGCATCCCCCATCCTTTTGGTGAGATCTGCCATGTCACTCCTTATAGATATAATTTTGTTGGAGATCTCGAGAAGTGTTTCCCTTAAGAGAAGTAGCTCCTGCAGGAAACGATCCTCTGTAAGTGGGATCGAATGAGAAGTTGCAGTGTTGCTCTTGCCCGCTTGCCCGCTTTGGGCCTTTGTTTTTTGGGGCAGTTTCTCTGGTGAGGGAGGAGGAGTATGCTTCAGCTGGGCCTGCCTCACTTCACCTTCCATCACCGAGGGTAAAACTCCAATAACTATGCCAATTGTCTCAATATCAGATGCTGTCGGCAAGCTCTACTTCTCCAAATATTTATGTAGAACTGGAAGAAGGATTTTTTGATTAAATAGTCGAGAATGGCAGGATTAGAGCTGGAGCTCTGAGTCACTGCTGCTACCAGGTCGCTTGCATCACGTGACTCCTCGGGATGCCCACTATCCTGTAAATGTCCTGCAAATCTGCCAGCACCTTGTCTGCCTCTGCCCTGTCTGCCCCTATGAAAAGAAAATCATCCAGGTAATGGACCACCATCTTGTGCCCGTATCTATGCACAAACACATATTGTATCCAGGAACTAAAAGTCTCAAATGTGGAACATGCCACTGAGCAGCCCATTGGCATGGTTTTGTCACAATAGAAACCACCGTCAAACTGAAAACCCAGCAGGTCCCAATCCTCGGGCCTAACTGGCAACAGCCTAAAAGCAGACCATATGTCCGTCTTAGCCTGCCATGCCCCCCGCACCACCCTTATCATCACCACCACCAGATCCAGGGATGTGTATAATACTACCTGTAGCTCATCTGGAATCCCCTCATTTACTGAGGCCTCCTCTGGGTATGAAAGATGGTGGATGAGTCTAACCTCACCCTCCTGCATCTTTGGGACCACCCCCAGGGGTGACACCCAGAAAAGGGTGCAGGAAGGCTCTGCGAAAGGGCCTTCCACCCTTCCTGTCAGTTCCTCCTTCCTGATTTTTGCTCTGACCACCTCCTCCTTCACTTTTATGGAACCCCAAAGTTTTGCCCTCATATTTCTGCCCATAACTTCAAAACTCACCCAAAAACCCTCTTTGAAACCTTGCCACAGGAAAGCTGCCTTAGCTGCATCTGGATAATCCTGCGTCCATGCCTCAATCACCTGCCATGATATAGTGGTGCATGCTAGTTGGAAACCCCATTGACCGCTCCCTGCTCCCCCCATTAATTCCACCCATAGTTGGAATTATATTCCCTGTTGTATCCCTTCTGCCCCAGCCCATCCCACCCTCCCTCCCTGAAAGGGCTGCTCTTAGTACTGCCCCCTTATTGCCTGCCCTTTTCACCCCCTTGCCAGCAGTTCACCGCAGGGTGCGTACCTGCATTGCATGAACACACATGGTGGAATTTACAGTGTGCCCACATGCAAGATGCTCTGTTGTAGCCTCAGCACATTTTTGCTACCTGGGTGGGGGTGGCCTTTTTACCTTGGTCCCCCTTAGGTACACTGGTGGCACCTGATAGTGACTGCACTCAAAAGCTCCGAGTGTGTGCAGTCCCACCTCAGGTCCCCCTTCACTGCCATTCTCTTCCTAAATACCTCATTGTACTTTAACCACCCGTACCCCAATTTGGCCTTGTATGCATCTCCAATCATTGCCATGTACGTCAGGAGAGAGATGGCTAACTCCGGCTGTTTCTCCAAAATCATTGCGCTATATATAAGGAAACCTGCCTGCCACATGCTTATGTTTTTTCTTTTGTACTTTGCCTCCTCCTCTTTGTGCCCCACTACCACTAGTGCCACCACCATCTCTGATTTCCCCATTGATTCTTTCTGTTGGTATTTCTTGGCTGTGTACTCGTCCACCAACCCAAAAATGTCCACATACTCCCCTTTCAAATTTTTTCTTTCAGTGAGGACAGCACATGATCCCCCAGTGTGAAACTTGTGGGTCCATCATGCAGTTTTCTCTTTCCTGGTGTGTCTCCCGTGCTTCTTTTACCTTCCTTTCCCTCACTCTTTATCACCCGCAGGGCTCGCTCCATCTTTTCCACTTCTTTCTCCCTCATGTCACCTATCAGCCCTTCTAGGTAATCTTTCAAGCTGCCCTCATTTGTAACATTTAAATCCCCCTTACCCCCATTCGGGCCTGGCCTGGCTGGCGTAGGTGCTGGCTCGGGTGTCGGGCAGGAAATGGGCTGAGCCCTGGTCCACACAGCCTTTATCCTCCCCTGCCCCCACTGGTCCATTCATCTCTCTTCTTCTTCTTGGACATTTCCTCCTCTTCCTCCTCCCTCTATTTTTCCATGTTGACTAGCTCCATCATCTTGCTCATGAGCTTGGATGCCTCCTCCATTGTCTTTGCGCTGGATACTGGGGCCTTCTTTGGTGCCATCTTCCAATATTCCACTGACTCACTAAACAAGGGAAGGGGAATATACAGATGAATGCTACACCATCAAAACCTTCCCTTCTGCCAACTGCCTTCTAGGCCTGCTCCAACCGGCATGCCTTGCCACCCCCATAAATGAGGCCTGTCCCCTCCACCTCAGGCTACCCCTCTGTGGGCAAATCTCCTCATACCCCCCCTCAGGAGACCCTTCTCATGTCCTCAGATCTGCTGCTGTTGCACCTTCATGTAGGTAAGAACATTTTTTTTTGTGCCCCCTTCCCCCGGGTGGGGGGGAAATAGTCCATGTGGCTTCTTGGTTTCTAGGCCATCTCCACCCTTAAACTTTTCCTGATGCCTTGCCTAGTAAAGATGAGTGCTCCTCCCCCCCACAAGGTTCAGCAATCTCAACTAGGCTAACTCCAACCAGGGGCATACAGTACTCATCCAACCTCTGGACTGCAGCTATATGCATAAATCAAAACCACTTAAGGATGGTACCTTGGTGACAATAATTCAGCCCCTTGAAATGGTAGCTAATGCCCCACACTCACATTTCTTGAATATGTAACAAAAATTACAATGCCATTCCCAATGATATGCATGCGTGTTCCACCAGTCGGCTGCATCACCCTGCATGGATGAGTGCTTCTTCTCCCACAAGGTCCAGCAAACCCAAACCAGGCTGATTCAATATACCAGAGACATACCGTCCTTCTCAAAACCTCAGGTCCAAACTTGGGAACAGATCAAGCAAACTTCAGAGGATACCCACAGATAAACATGCTTCAGCCCCCTCGATCCCACAGCTGAATCCAAATAGGCCTTTCTTTGAAAGAAAAACTCCTTGCAGTTGCCTCATTCTTCTCTCGTGCTTACCCAACTCTATGCTCACCATTTCTAAACCCCAATTTAGGCTAAAAATGTTTACAAACAACACCCCCGGCATCCCTTAATATAAGGTACAGCTGTTCGGCATTGCTGGAAGGTTGCATGGCTGTATCATCATCAGCTCCTAGCCCTCCATACCTGGAACACATCATCGGCCTACCAGGCCACAACTATGCCCATGTGGCCACCCTTTCTCCCATCTGGGCCTCCATGGTTTGGCTGGTACTGCTCCTCTAGCCCACACTGAAAACCGAAACCAATATCCCGCTGTCTCCATTGTCCCTGCATTGCCTACCCAAGAAAACCCAGTTATTGCCCATAGGGAACACCATCCCTTGCACTCCTTGCTACCTGGCTAGGCCCAGCTGAAGAAAAAACAGCAATATTATCTCCAAATAAACAAACACCAGGGGAATAAAATCCCCCTCCCTCTCACCAGCATACTTTAACAAGACCCCCCCCCGCTCACTGCTGCTTCTCATGCATCAGGCTCCAGGAGCCACACCATGTGGGGACTCCCCACACTTTTCAGGCCCCCCAGTGCCTCACCCCCCCTTTTGCTGACTGTGGCCCTTGCCACCAAGAACCAGCAGATGAACTTTCAATCACTCTTGTGCCCCACTACTCTTTACAATTACTTTCTCTTGCTTCTTATTGTTTTTTATACCAAAAAACCACAAACAACAAAACTCTAACTCCCCGCTGGACATTGCGCCATGAGGGCCTGCATGCCACTCTGCCTGCCCAGCTGCATCTTGCCTGCTCCTGACTATGACCACTGTCTTCCTTAACAAAAAAGTATGAACAGAATACCCATCTGTGCCACAGTGCCACTTGCGGACCTCCAACAGTCAACACAATGAGGGGGGCATCCCCACTGCACTTCTGCTTACAGCACCTCACCTTCTCCCGCTCAACAAATCTCCTCATTCATGAGAGCTATTTTCTGGCCGAGCCTCTACCAGCAATTCCACAATAAAACACACCAGAAAACATTTCTAAAAACACCAGCTACCACCTGGTTTTCTGGCCCCTGCGGTTCCTACCTCCTACAATTCTATAAACCAAACTACACACTCATGCCTTAAAATACTCCTTCAATCCACCAGCTTATATTTTCCTAATCAACCTGGCATGGCTCCATGCAGCCTAGGAGACCTCATGACCCCTAACATGTGCCTTACCTGAAAGTTGCCACGAAAGTGCTGAGAAATCTGATGCAGTCAAAAATCCCCAGCAAAAGAGGGCACCTTGAGGGCTGCACTATTTCTTATACCCCCAAGACCCCTCCCCCAGCTCTGCCCCTTGGCCAATGGCTTGTCACCCTAACCCTCCTTTGTCAAATGACACCTGATGGTCTCACTATCTTATCCCCCCTTCTCCACCCCATTCCCTCTCCCCTCCCCCATCCTTCTCTTTCTCTGTGGGCCATCTGACAATTCTGGCTGCCTTTTATTGACAACCCTATTTATTTAAGCTATCAAAAATGCAGGTCTGACCATTAATCCCAAATGTGCATTGGGCATGCAGGAAACCAGATATTTGGCATATGTTTTGGACACTGGAGAAGAAAAGTGAGAGATTTCTAAGATAGAAGCTGTAGCTAACAGTCCTATCCCTAAAACAAATAAACATGTCTGATCATTCTTAGGGGTGGTGGGTTACTATCAGAGATTTGTTCCCAGCTTTGCCCAGTTAACTACTTTCCTCATTGAACTCACAAAGAAACAGTTCCAGAATAATATGAAATGGTCCACAGAGTGTGATGAAACTTCTCAGGCCATCAAGCCTGCATTATGTTTAGCTCCTGATTTAAGAAACCCAGATTTCGAGAAACAATTTTTGTTACAGACAGATGCATCAGAGACTGGCCTAGGTGCATTCTTGAGTCAAAATATAGATGGGACAGAACATCCCATTCTATATATCAGTAGGAAGTTGCACAACAGAGAGAAAATGTACCCCACCATTGAAAAGGAATGCCTTATGGCAAAGTGGACCATGGAGTCCCTTAAATTTTATTTGCTAAGAGCTGACTTTGTACATCTAACTGATCATAATCCTCTCTGTTGGCTTAACCAAGTAGAGGATAAACATTCCAGAATCACAAGGTGGTACCTGGCACTACAGCTATTTAAATTCAAGGTGATACACAAATCTGGAAAAGAGAATGTCAATGCTGATATTCTGTCAATATATGGATCAGGAATTGAGAATTCAGAAGGTTGAAAAAGAAGTGTGAATTTAAACTTCACTGTTTTCTATCCTGCACATATACTGAACTGTAAAGGTTTTAAGCTAATGTTAGAAGAGTATTACTAGAAAGTTTTGGAAACCTGTTTTAAACAGGTTCCCTCTTAAAGAGGGGGTATGTGATAGAATTGTATAAGACCCTGTCCCATTTGTTATACAGAAAGAATTAAAACACAAGGATCTGTTCTGTTCTCTCCTTTTCTGTCTCTTGTCTGTCTGGTTGGCAAACCAAATGTTCTCTTGAGACATAGGAAATGACCACTCTGACAGTCTCATGATTCTCCACCTCTTGCTGTTTCTCTGCTATCACTTGCTGTTTCTGTCTTTTCTTTCCCCCTGTGTGTTTGCATTTATAAAATAGAGGATCATGTATGGTCTTTGGTTAATAACAGCACTGTAAACACTTCAAGAGGTTGCTATGACATTATTGTAAACCTCGAGAGTGCAGCTTGAGAGGTTTTCAGATGTCATGACAACCTTGAGAAGTGTTTTCAGAGCAGTTGTTAACCAAAGATCATACATTATATTTTACAGGTGTATGGGCTACTAAGACTGTGTAATTGTGTATTGAATTACTTTACTGAATTACTTTGCGAAACATTGATTGTTGCGAGCATTCTATTTTGTTATACTATTGATATGACATACTCAAGAAGGGTTAATAACAGAGGGATGTCATATCGATGGCATAACAATGTTGTAATCTGCTTGATTTCAGTTAATAATAAGGACTCCCCATACATTATAATATATGAAAATTTTTGTGTGAAACTGTAAGTGATACTGGGATCCCTTAGTTTGAAATGGTATAAACAGTAGTTATGCTGTTGAAATGATTGCAAAAAGCTATTTGGAAGTTAAAGGGTTAACCCTGACATGCAGCACAAACTCTTTTGCAGAGTTGTCAAAAAGAGGGCATTTCTGGGACATTTTCCTTTTTTTTTGCACCTGCAAGGAAAGAAAGTTCTTGTCTCCTTAACCAGTTCCCAGGCTAAGATTTATAAAAAGAGCAGCAATACTTTTACTAGAGAGAGAGAGACAGAGAGAGAGAGAGAGAGAGAGAGACTGAGAAACTGAAACTTGGAATTAGAGAATTGAAGGTACATGTAAGGCAGTAGAAAAGTGGACCAGAGGGAAAGTATTCTGTTTTTAAAAATATTAGCAATTATCGGGGCTTAGTGGTCATGTGATACATCTGTGACTTCCAGGTCCAAAAGGCTCAAAGGAAAGCTCCATGTGAGCAGAGCATGCACATGGTCGCTGCACGTGAAGATGCATGCTAAGACACATGCAGCATGTCTGTGCACGTTGGCAGTGTCAGTAGGGGAAGGAGGGCACAGAACACTGCAGAAAAGCAAGATAAAGTATTCAAAACAACAGGAGGGTGTTTCCTGATACCTGCAAGCAAACGTTAGTTGTGTTAGGGTGTGTAGTGTCACTATTCCAGTAGGAAGACCTGAACAACATAGATACCAATGTGATTAGACTGTATGGAGGCACACTGGAGGATAAGGTGTATACTGTGTAATAAGATAAACACAGAAGTTGTTAATGAGGTGTTGATTTATACCTGAGAAGAATGTACATTTATTAAGGAACTGAAATCTAGAATAATGGATTTAGAGATGAAACTAATCTCTGTACAGCAAAAAGGATATAAAAAAACTGGGCTAGAGAAAGGAATGAGGAGGATGCCTGGGAGGTTGAGAATAGAAAATTGAAAAAGAGAAGGAGACATGCTAGAGGGTTCAATTTAGAACTGCAAAATAGTTATGAATAGAGATGCAGCGAATTTAAATTCTGCTGGTGAAGTGTCCGCGAAGTGTGCACTTCGCGTTGCCACTCTGCAATGGAGTGGATAATGCAAAATGCTCACTTGACAATGCGAAGTAAGGAGAAGTTGTTGTTTTCAATAGACTTCACCCTGCTCTTTAGCCATAGCCTGGTGGGAAAAGGAAGGGAGTCATACAAGCAGACACTTTGACATTCTCCTGTGCAGATCGAGACACAGAGAGGGGAGTGTGTTGTTTTTTCACTACTGAGACTTGAAGATCAGAGTGAGGACAAGATTTAAACTTTGATTTAGACCCACCATCTTTTTTATAAGCTACATTTTTTTGTCTTTCCTGTACTCTTTTTTTACTTAATGTGTTCTTTTTGTAAATGTACTTTTCTTACCTTTATAAGTAGTTAGTTGTTTGTCTGTGTCTGTGTGACTGTGTGTGTGTTGTGTGACAGTGTGAGTAGTCATTGGTCAGACTGAGGGAGTGCAGTAGGAGAGATGGAGAAGGGTGAGGGTCTGAGGGAATGTCTGGGGCGGGGGCAGCTCTGGGAGAACGTGGTACTGCTAGGTGTTGTACCATGTGGATGCATGGTGAGCATGGCCACTGGTTCCTGTTGAACTGATCAAAAATTTTGAGTGCCCCCCCCGGAAGCAGGACCAGCACAGCCTCCTGACTCTGAGGCAGATGAACCACCACCACCACTACCACATCCAGCACCAGGTCCTCTGAAGCAGGATGTGCATGTGCCCCCTGGGGCCAGGTATGGATCCCAACCCTGCTGAGCACCATGAGCAGCCAGCTGCCAGTTCATCTGGCCCTTTCCTGCCTGTGCCTGGTCCTCCATGCACCTCCATTGTTTGGCAGTTTTTTGACTGTGTCAGGGATGACAGCAGTGTGATCAGGTGCCACCTATGTGAGGTGGAGGTGCATTGTGGCCCCTGTGGGACTCACCTGGGGACTGGGGGCCAGTGCACCCATATGCTTAATCACCACCAGTTGGAGTGGCAGGCTGCCACAGAACAGGCCGTGCCTGCACCTGCTGGCCCTTCTGTGGCAGAGGGTGCAGCTGTGCATGGCGGCGACCCTAAGAAGAAAAGGGCAAGAGCAGCACCTGCTGCTCCACCAGCACCCCAAACCACCACCACCACCATCAGCAGGTCAGCCTGTAGAATGTGTGGACCCCAGAGAACTGTGTGTAATGCAGGCTGACTTGGCAGTTCTCTGGAGTGCTATTGAGGAGAACGATGAGAGGGTGAGTGCTGTCGAGCAGCAGTTGGATCACATAGAGGGACATCAGTTGCAAATTATGTCCATGCTGGAACTGCTGCAGGATCACCATGGGATCCCACATTATTTTTTTTTTCTCACACCATGTGCCCCCCAACAACTTCCGTACTGTGTTATAAAATGTATTCCTCCACCATCCCCGACCCTTGTATGTAATAATGCCCTTTTTTTGTTGTCTTCTGTATGCGTGACACTTTGTATTCTGAGCAGTACAAGTATACTGTGTGCTAAACTGCATGTGTGTAGTCAGTCTTCTTTCCAGTCTGTGTATGTACTGCAGACACTGTCCAACTCCCTGACTTAAAAACACTTATTATTGAGTACAGTGGTGGGATGGTGAAGCCTGGAGATATACTACAAAACAGACATACAATACATCCAAGTAACCAGTAAAAAAAAATAATGTTGTGATTCGTGATGTGATAGTAAATCATGATTTGTGACTGCATTTGTAACCATGATGATGAAGAAACACGAATGCCTATGGCTGTACTTCCCTGGCCCCGATGAGGTGTGGCACAAAACTCCCCGACTTGAAAACACTCATTAATGAGTACAATGGTGGGGTGATGAAGCATGGAGAGATACTACAAAACAGGCTTACAATACATCCAAGTAACTAGTAAAAAAAAAATAACATTGTGATTCATGACATGATCATAAATCGTGATTTGTGACTGCATTTGTAACCGTGATGATGAAGAAACATGAATGCCTATGGCTGTACTTCACTGAGCCCCGCTGAGGTGTGGCACAAAACTACATGACTTGAAAACACTTATTAATGATTACAATGGTGGGGTGGTGAAGCATGGAGAGATACTACAAAACAGGCTTACAATACATCCAAGTAACCAGTAAAAAACAAAAAAAACCATGATGAACGTAACTTGTATAATTCACGAGTGACTCGTGAATGTGATGATGGTCCTGACTTAAAGATGTATATTAATGAGTGCAATGTTTATTCAGAATTATGCACCACACCAGTCCAGTACTCTGAAGGGAAGCTAAAGAAACAAGTGTGACTTAAATTACAGATGGAGATTGGGCCCTAAAGAGATGCAAATGCACAGACAGATTAAGATTGCGCTGCACACTGAAGAGATGCAGATGCAAAGGCACAACACCTAACCAGTGCTCAACATCAGAAATTCAAATCTGGAAAAGAATACCTTTTCTGGTTGGGGCGAGCCACATTGGGGGGGTGTCAGTGTACTACACTGCTGTGGTAACAGTCACTAGTACCAGTACTACCACTAAAGATACCACAAAGAAGTACTAAAATCACACAGCTGCAGTGGATAGCAGGTTCACACTGCTGAAATTACTATGTGGCACAATAAAAGGTGTCTAATTTGATGACATGCATCACAGTCATACTCACAAACACAGTAAGTAATGTTTAATTTGGCCCCCTTTCCTGGGGCCAAATTAAAAGATGTACAATCTATGCTGCCAGATATCATTAGAGTAAAGGATGGTAATGCCACACTAGTATTTCACCTATGGGTAAATAACATCAAGGGACAGGACCAGACAAAAATAAAAGAAGAGATTAATAACTTATGGGCAGAAGCTAAAAAACTCAATTGTGAGGCATACAGTATGTCTCTGAAATATTGCATTACCCAAGGAAACTAGCTTCAACAGAGAAAAAATAAAAGAAGTGAATAACTGGCCAAGGCAAAGGACTCTGCAGGAGGGAATCGGGTGTGTTACACATTGGGAGGAGTTTGTGGATGATACAGGTTTATACTGCCAGGACAGACTACATTTAAGCAAAAAGGGTAGTAGGAAATTAGGACATTCAATAAGGAAAGTGGTAAATAAGTATTTAAAGTAGAAAGAAAGAGGAGAGGGATCATAGGAAGTGCTGTAAATAACATCACCTATATAAAGCAGCTAACGAGCTTTGCTAATGCAAAAACAAAGGATTTTAAAGTATGGACTGTTAATGCAAGAAGTCTAAATATAAATAAGAAATCTGAGTCAGAGTACTTGCTTATAAACAAGGGAACTGATATATGTTTAATAACAGAAACCTGGTGGGACATGGATGTCTGCTGGAATACCAATATTGAGGGATATAAATGTTACCATAAAGACAGATCACATAAAAAGGGAGGGGAAGTAACAATTTACATCAAACATACCATACACAGTCTTCCTCGCACAAAAATAAAAGCAGATATGGACCTAGAGTCAATGTGAGTGGAAGTTCATGGGAAGGCAAACAAGAAATTCACTGACCTACGCAGCCAGTATAGTGTTATGCTTGTGTAACTGTGTTAGTTTTGGTTGTGGCCGTTTGCACTCTTGATTCTAGAGGAATTACCACCCTGTAGGGGTATGAAGCAAGGAACTCTTGGAGAGGGTTCTGTCCCTAGAGGTGCCACGGGATGGTTCCCATGGCTAAAGGTATCTTAGGAATCCCCCTAAGGAGAGAGCGCTGCCACTGGAGGAGGAGGGGAGAATGGTGGGGGCAAAGACAAAATGCTTCATGAAGAGGCTGAGAGGAACTGCTTATATAGCTCAGGGAGTGGGAGTGGCTGGCTGCTTGGCCACTGAATTACCGGCAAGCCTTTCAATTCACTGACCTATGCAGCCAGTATAGTGTTATGCTTGTGTAACTGTGTTAGTTTTGGTTGTGGCCATTCGCACTCTATTCCAGAGGAATTACCACCCTGTAGAGGTACGAAGCAAGGAACTCTCAGAGACGGTTCTGCCCCCACAGGTGCCATGGGATGGTTCCTGTGGCTAAAGGTACCTTAGGAATCCCCAAAAGAAATGTAGTATCATCTCCAAAGGAGGCAACATGATGTGTACGAGCAAGCAGTAACAGTGATGTAGAAGCAGTAACTGGAATATAGTAGTAGAAGAATAGTGATGGCTTGCATTGAGAGAAGGGGATCCCCTAAGGAAAGAGGGAATGGCAGGACATCCTCCACCTCCATCCAACAACAGAACCTACCTAAGGAAACTAGGTAAAAACTGTGCTAAGTGTTATGACCTGAGGCAACGGAGGAGAGAAAAAAAACCCTATGAGGAGGAAATCTCTAGGAATCCAAGGCCTAAGTCACCTTCCCTCCAGGCTTGAGAAAATGTATTTAGTGATGGCTCTGCAGCTGCAATTTGGAAAACCCAATTAAAGGGAGGTAGAAAATATTCCAATTTGTATGAAGGCTTTCACTCAAACCCTCTAGTGGGAACGTCTTGGAAGGTTGCGAGAAAACTCTGCAACAATACAAGCATCCATGGCACAGAAGGAGAGCAACAACTGCTGAGGCACTCACCTGGCCTACCTGCCCTAAATCAAACCAGGTGAACTAGAAGCAGTCGTGGGGAGAATGCGGTGAAGGTGCCTTCCTAGGGAAACCACTAAAGTCAATGGCCAACCATTATAGTGGAACACTAGAGCCAAAGGAGATCATCGTAACCACCCTCCACCGCTAGTCTTAAATTCTACACCAGGAGCTGCTGTTGTGTAGCAGGCAGCTAAAGCCAAGCCTGGGGTGAGGACATTCCCAGCTATGTGCCAGGTGAGAAGGATCCTGCCCCAAGTTGGACATGCTCGATGATGTGGACTAAATGCAGAGCTATTCTGTCAGCTGCAGGAACCTGCACCAGATTAGAATGGCTAGCATGCCCCAGAATTGATTGAGAGCTGTAAAGCTGGTGAGCTGAATGAGCATGGCATGCTGAGATCATAAGGGGCACTGAGTACTGAGACCTTACAAGGTCGGATGCAGATTGAAAGCAGTAGAATCCCAGGCAAAGCAGAGGGGATGGCACTAGGCATAAAGCAGTGGTTTGCGTAAGCAAGAAGCAACAGTTGCGTAAGCAAGTGGGGACCTGATAGGTCAGTAAGCAGTAGTAGTATTAATAGGTGGACCTGCATAACAACTGTATAGCAAGTAAACAGCACTGAGTTAGGGGCATGCCAGCCAGACAAGAATAGCCAAATCAAGGTGACAAACTCTGAGGATTTTCGGCTGCAAAGACAGGATTTAGAACAAAATTAATTAACCACATAGGCCACAACCCCCCAAACACCTCCCTGTCCCTGCCGTAGGACAAACAAGGAAGCAAAGAAAGGCTGAGAACCACATGCAGATATAAAAGCTAGTTTAATAGCCTCAGCAGGAGCTTCAGCTAACCTCAGAGTAAACAAGGTAGAATAGGAATAGGTGTAAATAATGCAGCAGCGGGAAGCAAGTGGGCCTGTACAGCAGTAGTTAAATGAGTACAGTGTTAAAACACAGGCACTGGGTACAATAGTAATTAAACAGTCAGCAGCAGTGGCTGAAGTTGTAGGTAACTGAAAGCAGTAGCATGAACTCTGAGTAGGTCTGCAGTTGCAGTACAGAAAATTGAGAGTTGTAACTGAAAGCAAGCAGAATGAACTCTGTAGTAGCAGTATGCTAGGAGTTTTAAAAATAAAAGCCCTCCCAAAAGAGGAAACCAAAACACAGCAAAACAGAAAACAGGGAAAGGCCCCCCCAAAAAACAAGAAACAAAACACAGGGAAGCATAGAGCCGGAGGAAAGATACAAACCAGAAGCAGGAAAACAAACACTGAATTCCAGCAGAGACACACAGAAACAGCAGGCTTGGGGGGGGGTGTTAGGCCCCAGCCAGCTCAGAAGACAAACCAACATAGCCTCCGGTTGCAAAGACAAAATGCTTCACAGTGAGGCTGAGAGGAACTGCTTATATAGCTCAGGAAGTGGGAGTTGCTGGCTGCTTGGCCACTGAATTACAGGCAAACCTTTCAATTATATTTAGGGGTTTATTATAGAGCACCACAGACAAATAAAGAGACAGATGACAGTATTGAAAGGGATACTGAACAAATGGCATTAGAAGGAGCTGTAATTATTATTGGAGACTTTAACTACACAGATATAAACTGGTTCAACAAAACATGTAGAAGTGCTAAAGCTAAGTGATTTATATAGATTTTGAGTACAGCAGGTTTACAACAATTAATTTCCAAACCAATGAAGGGTGAAAACATGTTAGATTTATTAATTACTAACAGGGAAGATTGGATAACTAAGATAAATATAAGATCAATTAAGCAACAGTGACCATAATATTATAGAATTCACAATCAAACAGAAATTAATCAGAACTAAAGTGGTCACTACAGCGAAACATTATAAGAAAGCTGATTTCTTTAAAATTAGAAAGGAACTAGCTGGATAGGATTGGAAAGAGGATTTCAAAGGAAAAACTATGGAGCAAACATGGGAACTCTTGAAAGATAAGCAAACTATGTGGAAGATAAATTCATACCAAATAAAATGATGTATAATAGGACAGGTAAAAAGCCTACATGGTGCACTAACATACTAAGGAAGATTTGCATGCAAAAGAAAAGGACCTCTGATGAAATCAAATGTAATGAAACAGCAGAAAACATCAGAAATTATAAAAAGACATTAAAGATGGTTAAACAACTAGAAAGAAAAGAGAAGAGTAAATTAGAATAGAATTTAGCAGTACAAAAGGATAACGGCAAAATTGTTTTTTGCATATGTAAATCAACAGGATAAAGCATAGCATCAAATTGGTCCCATTGTGATAGATGGGAAAGACATTACAAAGCCAAAGGAAATGGCAGACAAATTTAATGAATATTTTGAATTGGTGTTTAATACCTGTAGTTCCGGCTATGACACAACAAATTTGTCATATAACACGTGCCCGGGGGTAACTTTGGAAATTGATGTTGCAGAAATTGAAGCATTATTAAACAAACTAAAGTCTCACAAATCTGCAGGGCCAGATCAGTTACACCCTAGATTGCTAAGGGAAGTAAGGAAGGAAATCTCCAAACCATTAGCTGTCATTTTTAATGGTTCTTTCAGCACAGGGGTTGTACCCAATGACTGGAGACAAGCTATGGTAGTCTCATTGTTTAAAAAAGTAGCAGATCATTAACTGAAAATTACAGACAAGTAAGTCTGATAAAAGTTCTATGTAAATTAGCTGAAAGTTTTCTGAAGGCTGAACTGGAGGAAAATTTAACAAAGATTAATTACACAGACCAAAAACAACATGGTTTTAAATGAAACAGATCATGTACTACAAATCAGCTTTGCTTTTATAAAAAGGTAAACACAACTTTGAATGATAAGATGTCCATAGATATTCTATTCTTGAACTTTCATAAAGCATTTGATAAGGTTCCACATGTTAAACTAATAAAAAAAAATGGATAGAATGGGAATTGATGGTAGACTGGTTAGATGGACCACAAACTGGTTATCCAAGAGAAAGAGCAAACAGTTAGAATATTGGGTATATATCTGGAATCTGTAAGGGTGTCTAATGAAGTACCACAAGGATTGGTAGTGGGGCCAGTATTATTCACTATATATTTTAGTGATTTGCATCATAAGATAACAAATATGGTTATAAAATGTGCAGATGATATCAAGCTCGGGGGACCTGTAGACACAATAGAAGATATTTGGGAGCTGAAATACGATTTGTATAAAATTGAACTATGGCCAAAAATAAACAACATGCCATTTTGTACAGATAAATGTACAGTGATGCATCTGGGCAAGAATAGCAGTAACCAGCAGTACAAATTAAATGGAAATAAGCTTGGAACAACTGAACAGGAAAAAGACTGTTGCATTATAATAGATAGAAATTGAAACTTCAAAGCCCATAGGACAAAAACAATAGAGAGAGCAAATTGTATGATAAGGAATATTTAAAGAACCTTTGTTAACAAAAGTAAGGAGTGTTTGCTGCCACTTTATAGGATGTATGTGAGACTGCATTTGGACTGTGGGTCATCACTGTGGAACCCGTACACTAGAGTGGAGATTAACAGGATCGAAAGAGCACAACTCAGGTTCACAAAAATGATTGGTTCATTAAGAAAATGCAATTACAACTCAAGAGTACATCGACTGGGATTATTTACACTGGAACAAAGAAGACAGAGGGGGGACCTATTGGCAATGTTCAAAATAATTAATGACATTGAATTAAGCAATGAACTGGGTATCATGCTTCAAAACAAACCTATGGGTCTAAGAAGTCATAAACTACAGATAAAAATTGATATGGCAAAAAACAATAGTGGTTATTATTCTTTCCGTAATAGAACAGGAAAAATATGGAGTAGCCTACCAATTAATATAGTAAATAGTGGATCATATGAATCCTTCAAGAGAAATATAGATAACAGGTTATTAATGAAAGAATAAATGGACCCACTCATGCGGGGAACAGCTCTTATGGGCAAGTTATGCTTTCTGCTGTTCCAAACCCAAAATAAGCATGCAGAGATATTCTCAGAGGAAGGACTTTGTTTTTTGTGTTTGTACTGCTTTTGTAAATAGTTATGCTGAATCATTTTGTTTTTTATTTTACTGTTATTGGAAAAAAAATGCTACCTGTGAATTTTATACTTGCTCCCAGTCTTCCTATGCTTCCTGATCTATGCCTTGATGACAGGGTGTAAATATAAATTTTTGGATGGTGCAGGCATACAACTACAAATTTTGGGAGGTACATGGGTGCAAGCACAAATTTTGGGAGGGATGCAAGGGTATACATCCAACTATTTGGAGGGATACAGCAGTAAAAGTACAACTTTTGGCAGAAGTTCTGTGGTGTAAGAAAATATTTTGTGAGGGGTATAGGGCTGCAAGTACAAATTTTGGGAGGTGTACAAGTACAAATTTCTGGAGAGGTGCAGGGGTGCACATACAAATTTTGGGAGAGGTATAACTAAAAATTATGGGAGGGCTGTGAGTACAACTTTTGAAGGGATGCTGGGGGCAAGTAAAATTTAGAGGAGGGATGCAGTGGTGTAAGTACAAACTTCAGGACAGGTGCAAATGTTGGTGTGTGATAGTTCAAATTTCAGACAGGGTGCAGGGGTGCAAGTACAAATTTTGGGATGGGTGGAGGTAGAAACTTAGGGGTGTAAGTGTTGTGCATTTGGGTGGAGTACAGGGATAAATGCACATACATATGGTGGTGTTGGCTGAAGTATTAACTTTGACAGAGGTGTGTAGAAGTTGGCACTCATATTTGGATTGCTGCAAGAGTAAAAATGCAAATTTTGAGAGAAGAGAGGTAAATGCAAAAATATTGTGAGGGTGCAGTTAAAGAAGTGTACATTTTGGGAAAGAGGAATAAAGGTTTAATATTAGCAGAGGACAAGGTAGAATTACAAATCAAGAAGAGGTACAGGGCATAAGTAAATATGTCATAAGGGTTAGAACTGCAGAGGTACAAATTCTTGGAGGAGAACAGCCCATTACAGAAAAAATGTATAAGTATTGAGAGTGTGGTGGAACCTCAGCATATAGGGTGAATAAAAATTGAATTGAATAGTCCAAAAAAAAATAGGAAAAAAAAATTACAAGACCTGAGGACATTTGACACCACTTCCTTTTAACATTGTCCACAATGTTGGTGATTAGTCTGTGAAAGTTACTAGACATTTAATATCTTATAGAATATTTATATAGAAGTGATTACTGATTTTTGCCATTTCATAATCTGATGCAAAGTGTGACTACTACGCTACCAGGACCCTGAGGAAATGATGTAATTCTGTCTTAAATGACATCACTCCCCAACCTAGATTCTGCCAGCTGGTCTGAAAAAATCTGCGGGCCTTTTTGTGAAGCCATCAAATAAGTAAGCAGTAAGACACAAAGGGGTGTGCATTAGACAGTTGTAACCCAAGGCCAGGAGCCTTCAGCACCTGGCCATGCATTACAACTGTCTAATGAACATCCCTGGAGGGTTCTATTGCACTTATCAAAGGCATATTTACATAGGTTAAATAACAGACAAAATAATAAAGACTATAAAATATATTTAAAATTATTTCGAAATATATAAAATAATCCCTCCACCAATCTGTGCCAACAGGGGGCACTGTCATGATTTTGTATATTTTTTCTAACTGTACAATTCCTTGCCCCCCCATGAACAATACCTATTATAAAATGGGGGAGAGAAAATCCTGCATCCTGATTGGTTAGTAGCTGTTCATTAGAAGTGACTAATGCATGGTTAGTAACTGGTCTAGGCAGATGTGCCTCAGTACATCTTGCAGGTATCAATACTTTACATAGAATCCTGACTTCTGAAAAGCAGCAGTTTTTGTTTCCACAAGTCACAAGCCACTGGCCACCACAGTTAACCTCTTATTCATTTGCCATGTTGTCAGTTCCACAATTAAACTTCCAGATTTACCTCAAATGGCAGTTTTTTCTTCAGAGAAAGACAGCTCTGACCTGAGATGCATAAAAATCTTAAAAATTAAAGCCAACTGACACTGCTGATGGTTGTAGCATGTGAAAGTGAAATGGTGGTGCCCATCTCCACAGCAACATCTCGAGGTCACTTGATCCATGTACTCAAAACACAATCAGCACTGGCAATCTAAGCTAACCTTCAAGAAAAAAAAACTGATCTGAAAGCCATCCAACTATCTTATGAAAACTAAATTCAGACCCAGACTGCTCCTTTCAGATGTCTCAGACATCTCTGCCAAACTGTCTTACCCCAGAGACATTTGTGCGATGTGCTTGAGCTTCCCACATACTATACTAACTGTGAAAGAAAAACTAAACAAATAATTTCAACTGTTTGCCTGCAGCATCATACCTTACTACGCTTCTGGCCATTTGTTACAACTGTATAATGCACACCCTATTGAGTTTTATTGTTTACCTAGTTTTAATATGGTGGCTAGAGCAGACAGCAGGCTGATGCTAGATAGAGAATTACAGAGAGGCTCACAGAGCAGTCGTTTTCAGTCAGGAGTGGGGAACAGAGAGTGGACGTGCAGAGAGAGAACACTGTGTTGCTTTTCCATTGGAGTGCAGAGCAGGCTGGCAGAGGGAGCACTGTTTTAGGAGAAGGGCAGACCATAAAGATGAATAGAAAAAACTCACAGAGCAGCTGCTTCAATTGGGAGCAGGGAACAGAGAGCAGGCTGGCAGAGAAATATGTTGTTTTCCAATCAGAGCAGAGAGCAAGCTGGTAGAGGGAAGCTGTTTTGGGAGATGGGGAGACAGAAAAAATAAGAAATGTATCAAAGAAGAAGAATGTTATGCATCCCTTGACTTAAGGTAACCTTACTGTTGTCTGTCCCCAAACAGCATGTCATTAAAGATCTTGGGAGAGAGGAATGGGAGAAGGAATGCATGAAGCACCAGAAGTTGAAACACTTTTTTTTAAGTTTCTTTATCTTCCCTGTGGCAGGTCACCCTCGTTGTCTGCCAAAACTACTGGACTCGGGGTCCTTCTTGGTCTTGAGGCACTATGTGCACCCCAGCAGATCCCCTGAGCCAGTCTGGAGGCATCATCCTTGGTGCCTTCCACTGTTTTCCTCCTTACTACCCATGTTCCTATGCCCGAGACCCCTGGAAGTGGTGGTGCATGAGCATGGAGGTGCACATGCGCACCACAGCTCCAGTGTCAGGTCTCTTCACCCCTTCCTTGGCCTAACGCTGGCAATCCTTGGAGCAGCACCACCACTCCAGCCTTCACCAGGGGGCAGTCAAGCTCCGAGAACACCACTTACACCCTTCCAAGGTAGAGGGATGCCATCTGACAACCGCTTACGTCCTCTCCCCCCAGCCAACCTCCGCTGACCCAGAGTCATTCCCAAACCCAGGTCACCAGTATGGCACAAGGTGTGACATCCAGCACCTCAACCCTCTGATCCACCAGGCCTGCAAAAGTTGAAACACTTTAAAAAATACTTCTGTTCATTATTACTGTACAGTGTAAGGCTGTTTGTTTTTGTTTGCTTTTTATTCTTACTCAATTTGCAATTGTACTTTGTAAGAGTGAGTGGACAGATGAATCTAGTTCAGACTTTCTTTTTTAGGACTGTAGTGGGTAGAACCCAGCAGACCTCTTGCTTTGAGTAAAAAAGCACTCCTGCATTCCTTACTAATGAACAACATGTTGAGTGTCAAAAAATGCCATACATAACCCCTCACCACACCCTCTCTTTCAGCACCCAGCCCCCCAAAACATAACCGTGACACTGGGGGTGCCCAATCCCCCAGTGTCCAAATCACAAATTCCCCGCACTAACACACATGAGTGGTTGTGCTTTTTTGTTCAAACCATATATTTATATACTTTCCTCCCACCCAACCCTTTCTCTCAGCACCCACCACCCCACTCCCCCACTCAGAAATGCAACAGTGACACTGGGGGTGCCCAATCCCTCTGTGTTGTAATTGGCATCTCAGTCCTGTTTGCCATGCATGCACAGTTGTGCTTTTTTTTTTCTCAGTCCCTTTTTACAAATGCAAAAATACCTTTTTTAATTTTAAAACTGAGCCCCAGTTGTGTTCAAGTAATTTTAAAAGGAACAAATATGGTATGCATTTACATATTCCAGTTATTTTCCCTCAAAGATGCCTGACCCTACCTCTGCTATGAATGGTTTCTTGGCAACCCAACTCACAACATAAAATGTGAAATAATAATACTGACATGTACCCTTTTCAATAACTTTCACCCCTTTGTTTCATAAAATTGAACAATTCCTATTTTGCTTACAATACATTTATTTCTCTGCTAGCTTAGAGGTAGGAAATTGACAACTATCAATTTTATACCACAATAAATTCCTCTAATTCATCTCTGCATCCTTGCAAAAATATTTTAAAGAAAATGCTGATTCAGATGGTAAAAGCTGCATTGGAAAATACAAGTTTCTAGAGCTAAATGCTGTCTTTTTATATTTTAAGTGGAACCAGACTAAGAAAGAAACATGACATGGGAGCACTTTGTAAACAGGTCTCAAGGAAGTGACTTCCCAGCCTACTAAGAGAACATGCAGCTTTCTTAAAATTAGTTTTAGACTTTAAAAACCCATTACCTTGTTTTATACGTGCTTAATGTTCCAGCTTTACAGCTGTCTTTCCCGAGTTGTACACTTTATTTATTTATTTTAATGCTGCTAAATGTTTTATTTATTTATAAACCGCCACCAAATGAAATATACTAATACATTTTAATAAATAACTGTTTGAAGACCTTTTGCTGTTAATGTACACAAAGCCGTGTCTTATTTTTAACATTTCTTCACAAGAAAATACCCAACCTTTGGGCTAATATTAAAGCCTGACCTCAAATGTGTGTTTTACTAAACACCTTTGATAACAACAACAGCAGTTATTATAGGTAAAAAGCTATTTGCTACATAGTGGCTTAAATAGCTGTTTTAACTAAATAGACATATCATGAAAACATTAACAGAAAACGCTCTTGGATTCAGTGCTACTGATTTTTTTATAGTGTTTGTCCAGGATGTAATATCTCATTTTCAGTGGGATTCTTTGTGTACATTCTTTATAGCAGGGTGGGCCAGAGAATGGTGGTGACTATCTCAGGGAGACCAGTAGGTACACGGCTTTGGTAGTATTTGAACCAGGGTCTCTTGGTTGCCAAGCCTATGCTGTAGGCATTACAGCACACTGCCTCCTTTGAATAAGATGCTGTTAGCCTAGCATTTTCACTTCTTTGCATTTAATGACATGTCTCTCATTCATATAGATCATCTCTGCTACAATACATAGCACAGGATGTTCTGAGAATAAGACTCCCAACAGCTTCACATATGCAAAAAAATAAAAAAAAGTAAAACTTTAATGGAGCTCAAAAACTGATTCTCTAGGTTTCCCTGCTGTCATAAGATTTAGAAGTAAACAATCTTGATCACATGGCTATGGCATTGACAAAACCTAAAATCTTGTATGGTCCTCGATTAAAGCTGTCATTTATTTTCAAAAATTTCTTAAACATCACTTACATTAAAATTAAAATTAGCTTTCAGCTTATGCTGTAGTATAATACTGATCCTAATTATAGGGAGTTTGATTCACAATAAACACTGTTAGAAACAGAAGTCTTATGGTAATTGCATGTCAATATGGGTAAACAGTATCCCACCTAGTATCCCCATAGGAAATACCCGAAATGATTTAATAAATTATTTAAATTAATAAATTATTTAAATTATAAAACCCTTGAGCTGTATGCAGTAGCTGTGCATCCTTGATGCAGCTGGCATTCTTTTTATGAAAGGAAAATAGTTATGTAGTCAGTCCTGTTTTTTTAATTTTTTTAATTTTGCTTTAACCTGTAACAAGAATACCACCCATCAATGACTTTTGCATTGTTTCTGACCCACATCCCACCCTCCCACTGAGCATCTGCCCCCCAACACCCCCAAGCCTTTACTTACCCATCGGGGGGCCAAAGCCATAATCATCTCTGGACCACAGATACATCTTCACTTTTCAAAGCCCGACTGAGAACTGAAGAAACAGGTATGCTGTGCAATGTATTCCAATGGGGTTTTGAACTTAGAGGCATAACTTGGGCATTTTTGCATATTTGTGGCCCAACATTTTCAACATACAGTACTTTTCTTGGGATACCACCTCATGAACAATGTCACCAACGCATTGGAATTTTGTACCGGAACCGTCAATTTTTCAACCAAGCTGCCTTGAGGATTGCTGTTCAAAGCTCCATCATCTCAATCATAGACTATGGTCTAATTGTCTATGGCTCAGCTACTACCACTGCACTAAAGCGCATCTCAACAGCACTAAACAAAACCTGTTGACTCCTCACTGGAGCACAGAGACGGACCCACACTTGTGACCTTTACACAGAAACCGGTTGGTTGCATCTTTCCAATCGCCTCATGTATCTCACCTGCGTGATGGCAAAAAAATCAATCTTGGGACTCACTCCTCCATGTATCCAGGACCTGCTCTGCCTGAAAAATGGCACTCGTACCACCAGAAGATCTGACCACCAACCTTTCCTTGTTCCTAGGTGCCGGACTGCTCAGGGACAAAGATCTTTTACATACCGTGCCCCTACCTGGTACATTGGCACAAGGCCCTGGGATCTGGACTTCCTGCAGATAGACAGGATATCGGGCAGCCAGAAATGTCTGTACTCAGGGAAATTAGATATGCTAAAGCTGAGTACTATACAACATGCCTTTCTTCCTCCTGGAGTAATGGGACTAAGTTCTGGCAAAATCTTAAGGATCTAATGGGTAAATCAAACACCTTCCCCCTTCCCTATTAAATATCAATGGAGTTGCTACCCAAGACCCACTTCTCATGGCATGTACATTCAATAATGCTTTTATCGATCTAAGTACTGTTCTCCCTCCGGATTTCTTCAGTGACCCCACTAATCCCTCTGTTCACCCTCTGTCATCTGCCCTATTGGCACACCTCCCTTTTGCTTCAGAGTAATATCACCAAGTGAAGCAAGAGCCTACCTTTCATGAGTCGTGGGCAAGTCCAGATTCAGTAGTGACTCTCCTGATCTAAAATTACTTAATTAAACATTTGATGCAGTACTGCCACCCCTCACCAAAATTCTTAATCTTTCTGTCTGTCTCAGTGAATTTCCCTCCTAGTGGAAATCTTCGATAGTCACCCCTGTTCACAAGAGTGGTGACAGAACTGCCCATGGTAACTATCGTTCTATCTCTCTCCTTCCCCCAATTTCTAAAGCCCTTGAAAAAAAAGTGAATGATCAAATCTCTGAATATCTTGCCAAGTATAATCTGCAATGTAGGCAACAACATGGCTTCAGGAAGGGCCACAGTGCTTCCACAGCCCTCCTGGAGTTCACTAGCTTTATACATAAAGCTCTGGACCGGGGTCACTTGGTTGAGTCTGTGTACATAGACCTAACAAAAGCATTTGATACAGTCCACCATGGCTTCTCTCTGCCTCCCTCTTGGGGCTGGGCCTATCCTCTGATGCTACAAACTGGTTCAATAGTTACCTCTCTGGGAGGGTCCCAGAGGATTAAAATCCTAGATACCCTCCCTTGCAGTAAGCCAGTTTGCTCAGGGGTTCCACAGGGTTCAATTCTTGGCCTGTTCCTGTTTAGTCTTTCTAAATGACTTCGTGGGCTGTAGGCTCTTATCTGATGACACTGTCTATGTATCTATTAGGGAAACATAAAGTGAACTTACAAGCTCAAATGGGCAGACTGGGTGGGCCATAGGCCCTTATCTGCCGACACTGTCTATGTATCTGTTAGGAAAACAAAATTAATACCCTTCCTCAAGCCTGCTCTGGCAACCTACTCCTCTACACAGATGATGCAGTTATTTTCTCTAGTCACCCTGAACCCCTTATGCTTGAACAGTGCCTGCAAAATTGCCTGCAAAATTGCTTTACACAAATCGAGTCCTGGTTCTCCTTTCATAAACTTACCATTAATTACAAAAAGATGAAAGTAACGCTGAACAGCTGATATTCTTCAGGTGAAGCTACCTCTGGCTGGAAGCTGCAATACTGAACATAAGATTTGCAAGCAAGCGAGTTGTGCTCACAACAGAGGGAGGTGAACCTTACAATTGTCTTTGGTTTGTAGCAGATATTCTGCAGGTGGAGGCTACTTCTAACTGAAAGGTGAAATAAGGAACTTAGAATTATCAAAAGACAGTCTTTCAAGAAACAGAGGGAGGTGGATCTTGCTTTACTTTTGTTACAATTGTTAAGATTTTCAGTGCAGGAAGAGTTTAAACCCTGAGGGACAGAATACTGTTTACTGTGGCTGTCCTGGTGCACAGCTGACTTATTTTGGGGCTGACTGCTTTCAGAGCACAAATCACCAGGCTGTTTTGGGGCTGGGGAGGTTTACCTGTGTCTGACTTGGATGTCTGGATTTTTCTATGTTTGATTAGCAGGGTATTTTCTCTGTCAAATTGTTGTGTAGGGCATCTTGCTGACAGGAAGGCACTCATCGCAGCAGTGGGTCAGAGCTTTTAGCTGATTGTTTCATGAGGGTGCAGTTTAGGCCCAACCCCTGCCACCCCTCACCCCACCCACCCCTGGAAATAGTTCCTTTATACCTGGGGTTCTGACATCATTTCCTCAAGAGTGCAAGGTGCTTATCACTGTCATATCCTCTCTAGCACACTGCACTGACAATATAGGCATACACATTGTATAATATATATATTTCTATATAACAAACCAATCACACACACACAAAAAAAAAAGAAAAGAAAAGTAGATAAACATGTGTGGAGTAGTGTAATGTAATGGCTGTGGGGCAGCAGTCTTCTGGGAGTCTTTCTGGAGGCTGAGATGCTGCCCTATTTGCAGACAACTCTCTGCCCTGAGGGAGGAAGATGCCCATCTTCAGGCCACACTGGACAGTAGGAAGGGAACCTCCCCCATCCAGAAAGCACCAGAGCCACCACCACTACCTCAGAGGTTGCAAAGAAAGCACAGCAGTTGGACCACAGTGGGCTCAGGGAAGGTGAGGATGGTGGAACAGAGGCACACCCAGTCAGTTGTTCCACTCCACAATCCATACATCATTCTGGGGGAGCATAGTTCCCCTATGGATGCACCCGCAGAGGAGACTAAGGAGGCTGAGGACAACTGTCACAAGGGAGGCCCACAGGAAGGAGGCAGAGGACACCACAGGGAAAGGAAGCAGCTCCTGGTGGGGTACTCAATTATTAGGGAGATAGAACTGGGGGGAGCAGGGAAAACTAAAGTAAGGTGCCTGCCTAGTGCCATGGCTTGGAGGGACAGGAAGCGCATTCTCAGGATCACAAGAACAGCTGCACGGGAGTCTGAGCTGGATGTCATTGTCCACCTATGGACAAATGACTTGGCTCATCATGAGATTAGAGCAGTGCAGGAGGACTTTGTAGAGTTGGGGAGGGGCCTAAGACAAGTAGCACACACAGTATCCTTCTCAGAGGTGCTGCCTGTCAAAGGCATGGGTGAGGCAAGGGTACTTTGCACCATGCAGTCTAATGAATGGTTAAAAAAATGATATGGAGAACAGGGGTTTGGCTTCATTGGGGACTGGGGTTCCACCTGGAGGGACACCAGCCTATACTGGCAGGATGGTCTGCATCTGTCCAGGAAGAGAATAAGTCTTTTGAGCAATCAGTTTAAATGCTTCATTAGCAAGCTTTTAAACTAGTCAAGGGGGGAGGCACTAATAAGCAGCAGGAAAATCCCAGCCTCTCCCTACAAAACAGGTACTAAATGAGAAAAAGGCTGAGGTAGAAAGGTCAGTGGGGGATGCTACAACAGAAGGTAAAGCCATCAAAAAATGGACAGCAATGAGTACCAATGCCCATAGTCTGGGTAACAAGCTTCCTGAATTAGTGACCTTGATGGAGGAGGAAGATCTGGATATCGTGGCAGTCACAGAAACATGGTACACACAAAACCATGACTGGGACATAAACATACCAGGATACATTATCTACAGGAGGGTCTGGGCGGGTAAAAGAGGAGGAGGAGGAGTACCTCTTTACATAAGGAAAAGCATCAAAGCAACAGAACAAAAGGGTAAACAGGGAGGAGAAGAAGCACTGTGGGTCAATTTGGAAACAGGCAATGGTACCACAGTCCGCACAGGGGTTGTATACAGACCCCCCTTTCAGGGAGAGGAAATGGACAAGGAAATGATAGAAAGTATACTTAGAATGGCAGAAAAAGGGGAGATATTGCTGTTGGGTGATCTGAATATGTCAGATGTTAACTGGAGTGCAGTTGCAGCAGTCACTTCAAAGAGTGGGGTTATTCTAGATGCCCTACAGGGGGCATGCCTTAGACAACTAGTATTGGAGCACACTCGAGAGGGAGCAATCTTAGACCTGGTTCTCTCAAATGGAGATGGAGAGGCGATCACAGATGAAGTGGGTAGCCATCTGGGAACTAGCGACCATCAAACAGTATGGTTCACAATAAACACAGCAATAGAGTCAAGCATACAAAGGCAAAAGTACTGGACTTTAGAGGGCTGACTTTGTTGAAATGGGTGCTGCTTCAAGGAATGCACTAGCAATGGGCAGGAAGGAGGGTGGAAGAACAATGGGAATAATAAAACTGCCATCACAGAGGTAACAAGCCTTGTGTGAAGCAAATAAACAAAACAAAACGATGTAAGAAACCACTATGGTTCTCAAAGGAAGTGGCAGTGAAGGTTCAAGAGAAAAGAAAGCATCTCGGAAGTGCAAGGAATCACAGAAGGAGCAGGACAGATAACTGTATCAGTTAAAGCAAAAGGAAGCTGGGAAGGCAGTAAGAACAGCAAAGGCCCAAACCGAGGAGAAGATAGCCAACTCAGTTAAGAAGGAGGATAAAACCTTTTATAGGTACATCAGGGAGCGAAGGAAGACCAAGGGAGGGATAGTGAGGCTTAATAAAGGGAGGGTGGGCAAGGGTGACTGTGAAAAGGCAGAGATACTAAACAAATATTTTGCTCAGTATTTACAAATAAAGAGGAGGTACCTAAAACAAACAATAGAAACACTCTGGATACAGAAGTGGATACCACCCATTTACAGAAGAAAGGGTTCTGAAAGAACTCTTAAAAACTGAAGATGGACAAAGCAATGGGGCCTGATGGATTCATCCCAGAATTCTAAAAGAACTAAGGGTAGAACTAGTGACACCACTGACTACCCTCTTTAACAAATCATGGGAGGATGGGGTGGTACCCGAGGAATGGAGGAGGGCAGATGTGATTCCCCTTCACAAAAGTGGGAGCAAGGCAGAAGCAGGAAACTACAGACCTGTTAGTTTAACCTCAGTGATAGGGAAAATGATGGAATCACTTCTGAAGGAAAGAATTGTTGAGTATCTAGAGGTCAGGGGGCACAGGACCCAAGGCAGCATGGATTCACAGTGAGAAGGTCATGCCAGACAAATCTGATAGATTTCTTTGACTGGGTGACCAAAGTAGTAGATCAGCGAGGGGCCGTGGACATGGCCTACCTAGACTTTAGGAAAGCATTTGACCCAGTCCCACACAAAAGATTAATATACAAGTTAGCTAGCTTGGGAGTGGGTCCCAAGATGACAGTCTGGGTAAAGAATTGGCTGGAGAATAGGACACAGAGAGTAATAGTAAATGAAGTCCACTCTGAAGAAAGGTGGGTTACTAGTGGGGTACACGAGGGTTCAGTATTAGGACCGGTCCTCTTCAATGTCTTTATAAGTGACATTGCAGAGGGACTGGAAGGAAAGTATATCTCTTTGTAGATGACACAAAAGATCTGCAACAGAGTTGATGCACAAGGTGGGTGGAAAGGATGAGAAGGACTTGCAAGGTTAGAGGAATGGTCAAATGTATGGCAGCTTAGATTCAATGCTAAGAAGTGCAAGGTAATGCACCTGGGAAACAAAAACCAGGGAAGAGTACACAATGGGGGGTGATATACTAACAACAACAAAAATGGAAAGGGACCTGGGGGTAGTCATATCAGATGACCTAAAGGTGGGCAAGCAATGTGAGAGGGCAGCAAGGAGGGCTGGGGGGATACTGGGATGCATAGGGAGAGGCATCACCAGTAGAAAACAAGAAGTTATTATCCCTCTGTACAGACAGCTGGTGAGACCCCATCTGGAGTACTGCGTGCAGTTCTGGAGACCCAATCTCGCAAAGACATAGACAGAATGGAAGCTGTCCAGAGGAGGGCAACTAAAATGGTGCAGGGTCTGCACTGGAAGACATATGAAGAGAGACTTAAGGAGCTTAATATGTATAGCCTCGAGGAAAGAGGGAGAGGGAGACATGATAGAAACTTTCAAGTACTTCAAGGAAATAACAAAGTCCAAGAGGGTATCTTTCAAAAAAGGTGTGCAAGAACAAGAGGCACAATTTGAAGATAGAGGGGGCGCTTAGAGGTAATTTAAGGAAGTATTTTTTCACAGAGAGGGTTGTGGATGCATGGAATGGCCTCCCGGAGGAGGTTGTGGAGTCAAAAACAGTGGTGGAATTCAAGCATGCATAGGACAGTCATAAGGCAATTCTAGGGGGTGTGGGTAGGAAGAAGTAGGCTGCTAGTTAACTAGGATCTGCAGCTTATCCATTAAGTACAGAAATGGGCAGACTGGGTGGGCCAAGCGGTCCTTATCTGCTGTCAAATTCTATGTTTCTATGTTTCTATGTTTGCAAAACACCAAAATAAACATAAAGGAGTGTCACTAAACATCTGAAATAGTCAACTCTCGTCTCTTGAGCAGGTTAGGAGCTTTAAATACCTTGGGATCACCTTAGACTCCTCCATCTCCTACCAAGAACATATTAATCTGATTTGCAAAGCAGTAAACACCAGAATTGGCCTCCTCTACAGGCATAGGAACTGCCTGATAAACAACGCCCTCCGCCTGGCTATTACTAGTTCCATTCCATTCCTAGTGGATTATGGCATAGTAATCTATGGATCTGCATCTGACACTGCTCTTAAAAGAACTATGATCTCTCTCAATAAAGCATGTTGCCTCATAACAGGAGCACCAAAGCTAACCCATACCTGCAATTTTTACAGCCAAGTGAACTGGCTAAACTTTAAGGGTAGGCTACACTATCACACCTGCCTGTTGGTCAAGAAGCTTAGCACCTCACTCTCCCTTCCCTTGATCCAGCAGCTCATATCCCCTGCCCCTATCCTGCGTTCTACTAGGAGCTCTGATAAGGCCCTCTACCTTGTCCCTTTCTGTAAGACATCCCTAGGGCAGCGAGCATTGTTCCACAGGGCCCCTGTCCTGCTCAATGGCCTGCCTCCTCTTGTTTCCTCTATAGTTAAATTGGGCCCCCATAAAACTAAACTTCACCAGCAACTCCTCTCAGTGAATAGTCATGACTGCTCCTAGCCTTTACTGGTCAATCTGGGGCTGCTTGTGGCTTGTCCCTCAATTTACCCCTGCTCCTCCCAACCTTATCCTGGTCTAATTGTCCATCCCCACTCTGTTCCCCTCCTGCCCTTTAGTCATCCTTTACCTGCACTCTTTCCTATTCCTCTTTCTCTGTACCTTACACCTCACTACCCAACGTTTCTACCTACCCCCCACCCCCCGCTGTCTCACAACTCTCTTTAACTGACTTCCTTCTGGTCTCCCTTTCTTTTCTTTAATTTCCTATCTGTTTACTCAGTTAGCTAGCACTGCCTGCACCATGTTTTGTTTCATGATCATGTACTCCACCTTCAGTTATGATGCACTTATATATAATGCACTGCTTTACTTGTATACTCTTATCCTATGTATTATGTATTACTTTCCTGTAATGTTTCATATTCTGCCTGTTTTAAATCTACTCACCGTGTCTGTTTCTTTGCTATGCACTCCACCTCCTTTATGATGCACTTATGTACACTGTACTGTATTACTAGTATAATTGTATCCTATGTATAATGTACTTTATTAATCTCCTGTAATTTTTTTGTGACCTGGCTATAAATCTGTCATGGAGCCTTTGCAAAAGAGTTTTTGACTCAAAGGGTTGTAATTCCAAGACTTCAATAAATAAATAAGATAAAATGGATTCACTTTATTGATGATATGGTCTGTTTGTGGACTGGGACAACACAAGAAGTTACAGAATCCATGGAATGGATGAACGTCAATGATCATAATCTCATATTTACCAGCACTGTGAGTAATGAGGGTTTGAATTTCCTGGATGACACACTGTTCATAGACTCTAACAATGTTGTTGCTAGTGGAGGGTACAGGGAACCAATGCCAATAATAGCCACCTTAGAGGTTGACAGAGGCCACCATAAATGTTAAATCAACTTGAATCCTTATGGGCAATTTTTGCACATGCGACACAGCTATTCATCTATTCTGGATTTTGACAGACAAACTGAGGAATTTTAAAGTAGGTCTCTCAACAAAAATCATGCTGTGGATTGTGTTAACAAAGCCATATGGAAAGCCAGAGGTACTAACTGTAGTACTCTTTCGTCTCCAAAGCAAGAAATGATCCAGTTTTGTTAGAGACAGTGGCAAACAGTCATAGGATCTCTTTCAAAAGAACCACCAAGATCCAGAACAAATTGATACACAGCCACATCTCTGACCCACATCGACCCAATCCTGACCATCTCAATTGACGTCAGGTACTACCAAATGCCATGTACAGATGAACAGTAGGCACTGTAACATGTGCCACAATTGCAATCAGGGCAAAATATTCAAATTTGTGACCACTTACAGAACAGTAGAGATCACAGAATTCTTACCAGTTTTATCATATAGTGTAACACACTTAAGTGCACATTGGATAAGTACACATCCTGTTTTAATTCACAAGTTTTTCAATTCCCTTTTTTTCCTTTACTTGCCCATGTAATCTAACCCAGATAAGATCACATTGAATAAATGCAAATCTTGGCTAAGGCCACAATTTTTTCATGCTAATTGATCACATTTGCACCTCTAAGTGCATATTCAGGTTGTCAAGAAACAATTATCACTAGTGGTAATGCAATAATTTCTCCCTGCACTTAGCTTGCCAGCCAACTCTGATAAGTCAGAGCAAGATGGAGAAATGCATGATTACCTTGCTCCTTGGTAAGGAAGCGCAGCTGCTTAAATGCTTACAGCAGCCTGATGTTAAATGGCCAGACATGATAAACCAGTTTCAAATTAATGTGTCCATTGTGTCACAGATTGTTGGCAACAAAAGAAAAGTCCTGAGTAGGAGAATGGTGAGAACAACAGCTGAAAGCAGAAATGATCAGGTAAATGCTAGACTTTGGAAACTGCTCTGCTGCAATGGCTTACGGCAAGCAGGGCCATGGACGTACCTATAAGCGGTCCAATTCTTTTACAAAAAGCCAAACAATGTGCAGCTATAATTGGACAGTCCTTCCATGGGACTAATGGTTGGTTCTGCCAGTGGAAGGAGTGAAATTATATTATTTTCAAGGACTGCTACAGGGAGATACAAGACGCAGAAGCAGAAGCAGACACAGCTGATTAGTTGTAGAGCAGTGTCCTCCTTGATATTTTGACCCCCCCACATCTGTGTAAAATTGTGATGAGACTCAACTGTATGTTTGTGCCATCCCAGAGGGAACTCTTGCTTTACAGATCAATGGCAACCATTTTATACATTGTGAAAAAAAAGCCTGACTCCAAGTTCCTGTGTCATGAGTAGTGTTTCCCGAAAATGTCATGCTATTTGTTTTTGTGGTTTTCTTTAAATTGCATGTGTTAACCTGTACTGCACTAACTGGAAACAGTCAGGCTGTTTCTTTCCCTCTGACTGAGCCTTGCAGAGTGATGACATCATAGTGGACTAAGCCCCAACTTTAGCAGTGTAAGTTCCTGCTTGACTGAAGAACTGAAGAGCTGTTAACTTCCTATTTAGAGCAATCTGTGAGTTAATTGTTTGCTGTACAGTGTTTTTAATAACTCAGTCTCTGGTGTTTGTTCAGATGAATTAGCTGAAAATCCACATTTTGTTCTTCTATAAAGCTGATCATGTGAATGTGAGTGTTGAATTGAAGTGATATGCATTTGAGAAATCAGCTAGTCTGTATCACAGCTGCTGCCAGTTCTTTCTCATCCAAACTCTGTTCTTTTCTAGCAATATAACACTAGATTGTTTATTTAATGCATATAAAATAAATCTAACATTTGTTAATTCATACAAGTAGTTTGTCTTTGATGTAGCCTCAATAAATACTCTAGGTTCATGTAAGAACACTTTCTTTCCTCTCAGATTGACAAACAGGTGTCTGCCACACTGATATTTCAGGCACATGTATTATATGAACTCACACATTTCAGTTCTTTGATGGTTTCTGTGTGAAAATACATAATGTATAACTAGAAACAGTATCTAGCATCCTGATGCCCTCTGTTTCCTGTGTCATAGTTGAGACAGCTGCACTCTGCTACACCATCCCATGCCCCACAAGCCCCCTGTCTTTTACCCCACATTTGAAACTGCTGCACTCTGCTGCCCACTGTCTTCTCCCACACAGTTGAGGTTGCTGCACCATGTTGCCCTCATCATCTGACTGAACAGTCAGGGCTGCTGCACCATGCTGCCCCATGCCTGAACAATTGGGGTTGTTGCACCCTGCTGTCCTCTGACCCCCAACCCCATAGTTGGGGACATTGCACCCTGTTGCCCCTTGTTCCCCTCTCCACAGTCAGGGCCATACCTTTCAACTGTCCCTGATTTTCAGCGACGTCCCTGATTTTGCCTCAAAATTTTACTCTGTCCCTCCTAACAATTGTGTTTCCGTGACCAAACAGCAGGGGTTATAAGCACTAACTAATGTCAAACATTGAAGTTACAGACTTATTATTCTTTAGAAAATGCATTTTACACTCAGCCCTTTATTCTACCAGCTTCCTGAGTGGATATCTCCAATTTTGAAGAAGTGTCCTTGATTTTGGTCCTTTGTCCCTGATTTTTTTAAGCCTTGTCCCTGATTAGGAGGTTGAGAGGTGTGGCCAGGGCTGCTGTGCTCAGCTACACCATTGAGTCCTATGTCTCCTGTCTCTACAGCTGGGGCTGCTGCACCTTGTAGCCCCATGCCACCAGAGGTGGGGATTTTGCTGCATCCTAATATCCATATCCATTGTCCCAAATGAGCAGGGCAGCTGCACCGTGTGCACCCTATCCCACAGTCAGGGCTGAAGTACCATGATGCCCCCCATGTCCTACCTCACAGTCAAGACTTTTGCACCAGGCTGTCCACAGTCCCCTGTCACCACAGCCAGGGCTGCTGCACCTTGCTCCTGCCTACTCAGGCAGGGCTGCTGTGGCCTGCTGTGCCCTAGAGCCCCTTGCCTCCACAGTTAGGGCTGGTGCACCATGTTACCACCTGCCAAAACAGTTAGGGCATTTGCTGCACCCTGTCCTCTGCCTCCGTAGTTGTGTCACTTCCACCCAGGTGTGGCTTCTGCATCCTGTCCCACAGTTTTGTCTGCTGTACCCTAAATCCTCCCTTGACTGCTATCTGAACAGTCAGGACTTCTGTACCCTACTGCCCTATGTTCTTCACCCCCATAACAAAAGATGAAAGTATTTTTCTGTTTTTCCTTTTGGGCAGTGTGGCCCAGTATCTGATTTTTGGTGTCAGGGGGCAGAACTGTGCACCAACCCTAACTGTGAAGTCATGGGTCTATGGAGGCATGGGGCTGTAGGGTGCAGCAGGACACAGCAGCCCTGATTGGGTAGACAGGAATAGGGTGAAGCAGCTCTGGCTATGGTGGCAAGGGATGGACTGCAGCATGGTGCAGAAGCCTTGACTGTGGGGCAGGCAGGAGAGGCATCTGGGTACAGCACCTGACTGTGGAATGGGATGGGATGTGCACGGTGCAGCAGCCCTGCCAATTTGGGAAAATGGAAATAGCTAGCAAGGTGCAATAAAAGTGCCACCTCTGGTGGCATGAGCAACATGGTGCAGCAGCCCCAAATATAGAGGCAGGGGACATGGGATTCTATGGCATAGCAGAGTACAGTAATGTGGTGACAGGAACAGGGGGCAACAGCAGTTGCTCTGACTGGGGTGGGTGAGGTGGGGCAGCAGGGGGCATCAACCCCAACTGTTCAGGCAGGCAGCAGCAGGGTGTAGAGGCCCTGATGGTTCTGGCAAAAAGAAGGGGTAACAGGGTGCAGTAACCCTGACTTTATGAGAGAAGAGAGTGGGCAGCAGGGTGTAGCAGCCTCGAATGTGGGGCAGAAAATGGGGGCTTGTGGGGCAGGTGACAGGGGGCATCAGAGTTCAGCGGCCTCAACTATAGGCAGGAGATGGGGGCATCAAGATGCCATATAGATTTTTTAGTTATACATGATGTGTTTTCACACAGAAACCATCAAAGAACTGACATTTGTGAGTTCATATAGTATACATGCCTGAAATAGCAGAGTGTGACAGGCACCTGTTTGTCAATCTGAGAGGAAAAAAATGTTCTTACATGAACCTATTTATTAAGGCTACATCAAAGACAAACTACTTGTGTGAATTAATATACTTTATATTTATTTTATATCTTCTAAACAACCCACTGTTATATAGCTATAATAAAACATAGAGTTTTGATGAGAAAGAACTGCAGCAGCTGTGATACAGACTAGCTGATTTCTCAAATGCATACCACTTCAATACAGCACTCACATTCAAATGATCAGCTTTTTAGAAGAACAAAATGTGGATTTTCAGCTAATTCATCTGAACAAACACCAGAGAATGAGTTAGTAAAAACCATGGATAGCAAACAATTAACTCACAGATTGCTCTAAATTGGAAGTTAACAGCTCTTCAGTTCTTCAGTCAAGCAGGGACTTACACTGCTGAAGCTGTAGCTTAGTCCAGTATGATGTCAGCACTCTGCAAGGCTCAGTCAGAGGGACAGAAACAGCTTGACTGTTTCCAGTTAGTGTAGAACAAGTTAACAAATGTTGATTTAAAAAAAAAAATAACATGACATTTTCAGGAAACACTACTCATGACACAGGGGCTTGAATTCAGTTTTTTTTAACATTGTGTAAAATGGTTGCCATTGATCTTTAAAATCCTCCCTTCCATATTGTGTGAAAAAGGCATGGGAAAGGATTTCAGGTTTTTGTGTAGTAACATGGACATGTTTGATAAAATGAAGCCAGTCGTCACCAGCAAATTAAAGCGGCCCGGATGTTTTGCAGATGTCTCTATGTCAGCCTTACCAGTTGATCATGAAATAAAAAGCCATTAATGGATGACCAGTGAGATTTTAACTGACTAAAGAATTGTAACATTAAGATACATCTCAAAAAGGGGAAAGTGGCATTGTTTTCAGACAACTGCAGTGGGCATCCCACCATAACTATCTCATGTAAAACTTCACTTTCTCCATCAAACACTACCACCCTCATCCAGTCCATGGATATGGGCATAATCTGCAACTTTAAACATCATTGACGCAGAAAGGTAAGAGAAGTTTTTCTTTTTTCTGTTTGGGATTTACACATATTCCCAAGTTACTGTGTTTACCTATTGTTTTTGCAGAGATGATGGAGAGAATCCTGCTGCACATAATTATGGGCAGTGAAAGTACAGTTACAGATCTGGCAAAGAAGGTCTCAACACTGGATGCCATTCACAGGCTAGACAGTGACTGGCATGAAGTGAATAAGGACACCATCATAAACTTCTATAAAAAAGTTGGTTTCACTAACATAACAGACCAGCCAATGGATGTACTTGAGAATGAGCCCCTCCCTCTACTGCTCCTACCCATGAACATGATGGCCAATGACTTTAACCTGTACCTCAATATAGATGCTGAGGTGGCTCCAGTAGGCTGGTCAATGAAGAGATCTCTTCAGAACTCAATACACTGAGCCAGAACAGGGTATGCCTGAACTAGAGGGCCCAGTGACAACTGCAAAAGCATTAAACTGCATGGAAACAATAAAGCAGAGTTTGCAGACTAGATAAAAAAAGATTGATCAGCACCATCTAACTTTGAAATGTACCTTCTCCAGCTGGCTATCAAAAACCAAAAACAGCAAAACAGAACATCTTACTTTCAGAAGCAAAGCTAAAAACAATGCCACCTAATACTGTACTTTCTTTTTAAAAGTTTTTAATGTTTTATGATGTTAGAATGTTTTTGGACAAATTAATTCTTAAAACCCACAGCATGTATGTTTTTTTCATCTAAGGTTACTTTAACATTGCATCTTATGTAAGTCCATTTAAATGCACAACCCACTTATATGCACAATCTTCTTGTGCAAAACGAGTGTGCATTTCAACTGGGCACCTTATATGCCATTTGGTATAACTGCCCAAAATTGTATGTGGGATGCACCATATGTCCTGTCAAGGAGAGAATTCAAGAACACATTCAAAATGTTTAAAACAAACATCTGGAGACCCCCATGGGGAGCTATTTTCATGAGTGCCACAACTCAGACCCAAGAAATTTTTCCTGTGCACAAATACAGCTTCAGGGATGTGCCTTAGTATGACTTCTCCTTACCTAAATTTTACATACACTATGGCAAAGAATGTTTCTCATATGGAGCCCTTTTTTCTGGAACCGTATCTATGAATTTGGGCGATATTCCGCAGATGGTAAAAAACACTGTGCACAACTGATGACACTGTGGTTGCGCAGTGTCCCCCCAGTTTGGGTTTGAGGGAAGAGATTCCATACTGTCTTCTTTATATCCTTTTTTAAGTCTGTTGCACAACAGCACCTTTCCTTCCTTTTCTTTACTGTCATGTAGGGTGGCCACCTACAAATCTTCCTTCTTTTTCCCTTTCTGTCTCTCTCCCTCTCTCCATTTGCCTCAGGAGAGCACTGCCTACCAACACCTGGTTTGCCTGCTTGACTGGCTGTTATGCCAGTAAAATAAATTTGTCAAAAAAAAGCTGCTTTAGAGTGCTAGAAGCAGAGCTGCTCTGTTAAGCCATTCTTGCATTCCTGCATGAACATGCGCAGGATCTCAGTGCTGTGTAGCTGCTATACTGAAAAGTGCAGCTTTTGTGGCTAGAAATAGCACCCAGGTATTTACCCCCTTTATGGCCATTCTAGTACCTGTGTTGCCTACCGATGCAGGCTGTCAGGAAGTCTAATAAAACAGATGTTTGCCTCGGGATGTTTAAAAATAAAGAAATAAAATGCCCCCGTATTAACAGTGAGAGAAGGAGTTGGTGTTCACCTTCCTATCCCTCAGTCTTATTGTAGAGTTAAAATAAAGTGTTTCCCAGATGAGTGTCCTTTCTGCTCAGGATAACCAGGACTAAAATAAAATAAAAGCAAGTAATTTAATGCTCTTGCACTGCTTCTTTTAAGAGCTGAATTGTGGTTGTCAGCTCTGTTTTGTGCACTGTAGCACATACAGATGCTGTCTCGCACAAAGTCAGTCTTTTAAAAAAAAAATTCCCAAAGCTAGCAAAATGCTGTAAAATGTAGTTGCTAGATGCTCAATAGTTTCCTCTGTGATTTGCATATTATTGTTGTACCTTTCAGGTTGTTTTGAGATGGTGTTTGTCCAGAGAGTGTTTAGGTGGTGCCAAAACACTCACAGGTTCTCAGAGCCATCTTGTAAACAACCTAAACTGGTAAATATTTTCACAGAGGGTTTCTCTTGTAAGTTAATGCTGTTTTCTTGAGAAACTCCCTCCCTGACCAGCCAGCTTGCCTCATTTATTTCTTTTTGAAGGTTTCTCTTTTCCTCCTCCTTTATAAACAACAAAAAGCCCTACCTTGCAACAAAAGCCCTGCATTGAGGAAACAGCCTGTATTGCAGTATAAGCAAAGCAAAGCTAAATAAACTTGCTGTGTTTTTCTTTCTGTGACTGTCTTTTGCTCCAGAAACTAAGCCAAGATAACACTTCTGTTTGGTATCTCACCTAACTGTGTAGTGCAGGCCTTCTCTTTGGGGCCAATGCCCCTTTCCTCTCCTGTTTTTATCCAAGAGCTTCTGTCACTCAGAGTAGGTGAGTGGGGCTTCGGGAGGAAAAATGTTTAAAAATTGATTCGATGTGCTTACACAACTGAATGACATAATATGAGATGATGCTTGTGTAACTTGATTTGCTTTGTGGCTTTCTGCCTCTCTATCTATGGGATATACCCCCCTGTAGGGTTACAATGCAAGGTACCCTAGAGGAGGGTTCCCCCCCCCTACAGGTGCCAGGAATGAATGAGTCAGCTAAAGGTAGGTTAGGAGGAAGAAGCCCACAGGGAAGAGAGACGAGTCACTGGAGGAGGAGGGGTGGATGGTAGGCAATGAAAAAGAATCCTGGTAAGCCCAGGATGTTGTGATGATTATAAGCTCGATGGGGAAGTGACGTTTGTTGCTCTGCCCATTGAACCACAGGCTTAAAGCCCTCCCATTTGATGTGCTTATGCAACTGAATGAGATAATATGAGATGATGCTTGTATAACTTGATTTGCTTTGTGGCTTTCCACCTCTCTATCAGTGGGCTATACCACCCTGTAGGGTTATGATGCAAGGAGCCCTACAGGAGGGGTTCCCCCCTTACAGGTGCCAGGAACAAATGAGTTGGCTAAAGATAGGTTAGGAAGAAGCCCAAAAAGAATACCCAAAATGTCAAGCTTTTAATAGGCAGGGATGATGAATGAATTCTGTAAGAAGAAGGGCTAACTTCCTGAGGAGAGAGGGGAAAGCCGGGCAACCATCCTCCTCCATTCAACAGAGGAACCTAACTAAATAATAAGAAGAAAGCACTAACTCTAACTAAAATTATGACCATTGGCATGGAGGAGAGGAAACCCCACCCTTTGAGGAGGAAACCTCTGGGGATCCAAGGCCTAAGTCGCCTTCCCTCCAGGCTGATGGCATTTGATTTGAGGATGTATATCTTTAAAGGAAGGGTTTAGTAACTAGAGGAATATGAGTAGGGAGGATGATGATGGAATAGGGACTATCTCTAAAAGAAAGCACAGATCGAAAATGGAACATGAGGCTGTGCGCAGATTGAATACGAACATGAGGCAACAATGAATAATGATGATGATGATGATGATGATCACCACAGGAGGTTGCAGGTTGATGAGGTAGCATAAGAGCTCATAATAGGTATGATCAATTGAATGAAGTGAGGAAGTAGACATTGAAGTTGATAAAGCATGATTATACGATGTGAACAATTAGATCTTGTTGTTATGGTCAATAAGTAGCATCAGAGTCAATGATGGGATGGGCGAGGGAATGATGAAACTAGATGAACCTTGCTGGACCCAAGGAGGGTATGCTCGAGTAGTTGATGAGAGATAGTAGATCAGGGAGCAAGGGTGGCAGAGAGAAAATCCATGTATGAGTCAGAGCAGCAAGGTGTATCAAGATGTGCTCACAAGGATGTTCCAGATGTGCCAATAAGGAGACAAATAATACTGTAGACTGGCTTGATGGAGTGGTGCACTTGATTGAGCAATGCAAGTGAGCAGACACTGGGGTTGAAGAGGCATGCTTGATTATATGATGTAAACGATTAGACCCTGAACAATTAGACCCTGATGTTGAAGTTGATGAGGTAGTATGGAATTGAATGATAGCAATGTTAGAGTAAGCAATGTAAATAGATAAGCTTTGAGGTAATGCTGAGTGAATTATGACTGAATTTATGAACTCGATATGACTGGAGTTATGAACTCTACATATATGGCGGGATGGCCGTGGTTGATAGGCATTATAGGAGTTTTGATAGGTATGCCCAAAAAGAAATATCCATAGTAAGCCACGAAGGGATCTAATCTTGAGGAGCTGGTATGGAAGTGGTAGAAGAGGAGACAGGAAGTAACAGAAAACAACCAGAATGAAGGTAACATGTGCTATAAAGCAACCCTAACCATTCTGATTCTAAAATTAGGCAGACTTCAAGGCCAAGAGGGTGGGACAGGAACCAAAGGGTATGCGAATCAGAAGGTAAGCACAGGACGGCGATCACGGGGAGACAAATCAGATGATAAATGAGGAGGAGGGAAGCCATGAGTGGAAAGAATCAATGAAGATCAGAACTAGAATACACAATAGGCTGAGGAAGGTAACAGGAATGGATGAGGAATGATAAGTGATTGATGACAGGAACACAGGTATGGGAAGCAAGGTGTGCAAGGATGAAGGATGATAGGGAGGTCAATAGGGTAGCAGAGGATCCAGCCATTATGGGATGAGAACTGCACGGGGGTGATTCGGATTAGGCGGTATAAGATCCGTGATAGAGATGGTCAGATGAGGCAAGGGAATAGCGCAGATGTGGCAGCGAACCATGCCAAGGCATACTGAGAGAGTGATTGAGTTAGAAGAGCAGGTCGAGGCCAAGCATCACGGAGCTGAGGTGGCCAAGAAGGTGAAGGATCTCAGATGAAGGGATCAATGATGGATGACTCGGAGCACGTAGACCCTGTGAAAGAGGAAGGCTCTGCAAGGGGGCAGGAGGGTGAGCTGGACAAGGTGGCACTGAGGCTCAGGTCGATGGAAGGTCAGAAGAAGTCAGCTATGGATGGCCCAAGGATATGAAGGCAGAGCAAAAAATAGAGAAATCGTGGCACGAGGATATAGAAGCCACAATTGGAATGAATCCCATATGGCTGAGTTTGTTGAGAGTGCCGAGGAGAGGGAGCAGCATGAGGGCATGCCGAAGCAGGGGCGGACGATGGGGAAATTGAGGTAGGAAAGAACAAAGTTCAGAGGCAATAGAAGGAGCTGAGCACTGGGTGACCAAGATGAATGGCTGCTGAGGGAACAAGAACCATACAAAATACTGGACAGATACAAATCAGTAAGCCTAGGAAAGAGAAGGGTGAGGATAAACCTGATCAAAAAGGTTTGAAAACTACAAGGAAGAGACAGAGTGAAGCAGACATACCTGGTGAAGCTGGTGAATGCAAGCAGAACTACAGGGCAGATCCTCAAAGTGGGAGGGGGGAATAATGCTAAACATCAGAAGCACTAGATATGCAGAGGGCAACGATTAGCATAAGGAGCAGTCTACTAGGTGAGAGACTGGAAACCAATAAGGGTTAGACCGTCAGTATGGAATTAGACAGATTCCCAAGGGAGACTAGCACTGAGGATAACACAGAAGGATGCAGCTGGTAGCATAAAATAGATAAACCTTGAAGTAAGAATGAGCGAAGTATTGGAGTTAGACAGAAATGATGCAATGATGATGATGAGTGCCACAGGAGTGCAGCAGTTCAAGTGAACCGATCGGGGAAAAGGAGACTGTAAATGAACATGAATGATGGTGGAGAGCAGCCAGCTGGCCCAGAGCAAAAGGGCTACGGACAAGAAGGCAAGGCCCAGAGTGGAGATAGAACTGAAGTGAGATGACTGAGGAAGAGGAATACGGATGATGATGATGAGCACTGTAGGAACACAGTAGGTGGAGTAGGGAGCATGGGACCTAATGCGAGGTAGCCCAAGAAAATATCAATTGCAGGCCAGAGTGAGACAGCAGAGACCTACTGGTTGAGCAGTTGAAATAGATGAGCAGATCAATTTTTTTTTAAGGTAAGGTACCAGGGACCAGCACGTCCTTGACTGGATACCGAATCGATCTGAGGTAGCACAGAGATGAGGCAGCATAGGAGCCATGATAGGCATACTGAAAAAGAAATATTGAATGTAGGTCACTATGGGAATTAGACCCTGATGGCGAGGTTGATGAAGTAGCACAGGATGCAACAGTGAGGCAAGAATAGAGGCTCCTCGAAATGAGGCATACTCACAAGCCAAGAAGGCAATTCTAGAACCAGAGAGTATGTGAACAAGAGAGGAAGGTTGATGGGTAGCATAAGACCCAAGGAGAGCAAGACCAGTCGATATAGCATGGGCAAGTGGCAGATCATTCAGTATAGGTAGGCTAAAAAGAAATGTCGAGTGCAGGCCAGACAAAATCAGCTAGGGCAGTACAGTTGGATTACAGAATGGGAAGAGGAGGATGACACATTGACGCAATGGAGGCAGGTATTGTGAAACGAGGTATGAAAGGATGAAGGATGGTAGGGAGGTGAAAAGGGGTAGCATAGGACCCAGCTGGTACTGGATGAGAACTGCACAAGGGTGAGTCGGGTTAGGTGGAAAACATCGATGATAGGTATTATCGACAGCAGGCCTGACAGAGCAAGTGAATAACACAGGCTTGGCAGCGAACCACGCCAAGGCATACTGATAGAAGGATCGAAGTAGATTAGCAGGTCGAGACTAGGGATCATGGATGAGGCAAGGTATAGTTGGTTTAGGATTCAAGATAGGAATTTCCAAAATAAAGAACGAGTGCAAGCTGGGAGAGGAGTGAAGCCATAATGGCTCGTATGGATACATTGATGAAGGATGAATATGGAGGGAAATCCAGAAGCAGAGGAATCGATGAAATGCTTACACATAGAGCGATGGAAGAAATGAGCAGGTTGAGATGAGGTATCATGGACTGGAGCGGGGCAAGATAATGCAGACCAGAGTAGGAGAGAGGAGGTTTGAGAAGGAATGGAGGTTGGATGGAGAAGGAAACCAAGAATAATGGGAAGCAGGAATCAAGCAAGTGATGGCATGGCAGGAATTCCCCTAAAAAGGAAGTTTTTTTTTTCTTTTTGTTTTTTTTTTGGTTTTATGACAGGAATGCTAAACTAATGAAAATGGACTAAAGTCTCATGTTCTTGATGCATTAAAGAGCCTGTGATTGAAGTTGTTTACAGACTGCAACTCATGGTCCGATTTAATATTTTGAAGGTTTCTGAAACCGCTCACAAGTTCTTGCAGTGGTCAGAATAATGAGTTTTTAAAATGTGTACACAGTACAAGAATAGGAGACTGAACCCATAGCTCGAATGGTTCATGTAACTAACTGTTAAAAATCTGTATACCTCTAGGAATATATTGGAAACTGCTTACAGAACAGATACTGGTTAAAAATTACATCAAGCTGAATTGTCCGTATATCTATACAAAAAGCCACAAATGTCTCAATGAGTCCATCCATCTCAAAAACTGCGTGGTCAATCTGGTGTCTCAGCTCAGGACAAGGACAATGGCTTCGAATGGGATGGGACAGACCTCCGGATGGGTAGCAAAGAAGAATCCCCATACAGCCGTAAACAGGAATTCAAGCATCGAAGCATGGCCCAGACAAAAACCCAAACAAAGACACCATCCCGAAGTCAGGTAAAGAAGAGGGTCTCAGATATGCACAAAAGCAGAACAAGGTAGATTGATACAAATCATTGATTGAGGTGATTGATTGAGTGAGTGACTGAGTCGATATCCGGTCAGCACATGGAGCCAAACGTCTAATAGCAGGTGCGACCCACAGCTGCAATCAATCAGCCATAAAATGACAAATGCAGCAAAAAAGAGATACCACTAGTAATGACTAAAAGTATTTAAAACAGTACAATATGCAACAGAAAGAAAACACATGGCACAGTATGAGATAGGCATTAGTAAGTACAGACATACCTAGCAAGGAAATTTGGCTTCGGCCAAAAAGCGGGACAAGCACAGGAGCACTGGCAGTACCGATATGAATGGGGAGAGCAGCTGACCATCTGGAAGCAAAATAGAGAATGCACACTGATCTGGAAAGTAGTCATCGTATGGGCGCACTATGTCCTGGAAGGCAAAGTGGAATGGACTTGGAGTTGAGAGGTGATGAGAGAGAGAGCAATGGAGGCATAGGAAATGGAGTTGCAAGAAGCAGCAGCATTGGAAAGCACAGGAGACAAGCCAAAGCACTGCAGACCCAGCAGGACGAGGAGCTAAAGGGGCAGCCGAGAAGAGAGGAAGAAGCACCAAGAAGGTGCTGGCAACAACGTAGCAATGGCTGGCAGGAACGAGGAGGAAGCCAAACATAAAGGAAACAGCCCACCCGAAACACCGGCGAGGCAGCGGGGAGGAGCAGACACAGCAAGGGGGCAGGGGTGCAGGTAGAACAGCAAAGAAAAAAACGGAAGGGCAAAGGGAACAAGAGAGACAGGGAAACAAATAGCTGTGAGCAGCAGCAAGGAGAGGATGAGAATCGAGGAACAGAATCTGCGTGGCATACAACACAGCAGCAGAGGCGGCAAACAGGATAAGCAAGGGCAAAGTAGGAACAGCTAATGGTGCCTCCGGCTGCAATGAAAAAGAGTCCTGGTGAGCGCAGGATGTTGTGACGCTTTTAAGCTTGATAGGGAAGTGACGTTTGTTGCTCCGCCCATCGAACCACGGGCTTAAAGCCCTCCCATTGTCAGCTTTCCTTTTGTGTATCTAATGCCTCTAATATATATATTTGATGATGCCCTTTTCTATGTTGTGCTTTATAAATATTTTTTTTTTAGTTTAGCAGCTTTTGTTAGATTAGGAGGTGGAGCCTCTTACATCATGTGATTCTATTGTATAAAAGGGATCCCTTTCTCATTCAATTCAGATCAGTTCAACCTTGGAACAGGTTGAGGCAACACAGAGGGTGGACTAATGCCAGGTCCAGACTGTGTAATGTTTGTTTGAATTTTGTTTTCTTTTCTCTGAAAGTTATTATTTTATTTTTTTTTTTGTAAATAAATTCACACTACTGTGTAACTTCTGCACCTACTCCTTGTGTCAGTGCTTTACTCATACAACCCACTACAACACTGGTGTCAGAAGTGGGATTGGTTGGTGGTCCATGCACATAGGGGGACTACAATCATGATATCTGCCCAGATATCCAGAGTAAGCACAGGAGTGGTACCATGGAGGATAAACTGGAGATGTTGGAGATGGAGACAAATGTGACCAGTGTGATGACCAGATCCAGGGTAGAATAGACCGGGGAACCACTACTACCTGGTCTTCTCCCAGAAACCCATCCTAAGATGAAGAGCGATGCAGCACTGAGGGTGAGTTTTTCTGACCTTGTTGAGGAGGAGTCAGTCACCCATTGATGTCCCTCCAACGGATATAGTGGAATTATTGAGATGGTTGGCTGTCTGCCAACTTGAAATGGATCGACAAAGGGAATGAGACCTCCAAGAATGAGAGCAGGAGAGGCGACATCAGGACCAGAGATGGGCCCGAGGTCCTGAGGGTGCTCCAGATCATCGGAACAGATAATAGAGGGCAGGACACCAGCCCCAAAGACATTGAATTGATTAAAATGGCCTCATTGATGAAATAGAGGCTTACTTTACCACATTTGAGAGGGTAGACAGAGCTTGTGGGTGGCCCCAAACTCAATGGGTTGTGAGACTTGCCCCTTATTTAACTGGAAAAGCCCAATTGGCTTATAGCAACATGGACCCAGACATGCTGAGAACTATGAGCTAGTGAAAAATGAAATTTTAAGATGTTATGATGTTAACACTGAGACTTACAGGCAAAGATTTAGATCCCTATGCTACCAACCCTCATTCACCCCCCAGAGAGACCTTCATTAGGTTAAGAAAACTTTGTGTAAAATGGTTATAACATGAAGAAAAATCTAATATCGAAATTATTGAGACTCTGGTGCTGGAACAATTCTTATAAATCCTTCCTAATGAGGTGCATCTCTGGGTGAAAGAACATAATCCTGAGTCAGCAGAGGCAGCTATCACCCTAGCAGAGGACTTTTTGTCAACAAGGCCATCAGTTAAAAGGAATGTCAGGGGAGACTCGTGTACCTCTGCAGTTAAATCGCCCCCTTCTTCCTCCTCCTCCCCTGCTGGACAGACTACTGGCCGATATGAAATAAGATCTGGGAGAGGAGGGAAAACTTGTACTAATGAAATTATTTGCCATAACTATCATGAAAAGGGACATATTGTCAGGTTTTGTCCTAAAAAGAAAACAAACCCAGCCCACCTGACCCTACTAACAACTGGATACTCAGTAATAGAGGAAACCATTAATGACATGACTGTGTTGGGTCTTCTGGATACTGGTAGTAAACATATACTGATCCGCCCTGAATTGTTGAGCTCTAATTATAAAACTGAAACACCAGTCTATGTGGTATGTATTCATGGGGACACACACAGACATCTAACTGCAATCGTTGAATTAACTGTCAAACACCAGAAGACCTCTGTGTGTGCAGGCATAGTACCCAAATTGCCAGTATCTGTGGTTCTGGGGTATGAATTCCTTGGCTTTGATTGTTTACTTGGTATCAAACAACATATGGCAGCTGCCACAACTAGGGCCTAAAGCCAGCAGGAAAAGCTGTTAGGGGACACGTTCCCCTTTGATGAAGACATCATGGGTACCCCAGGAAATATGAAGAAGACCAAAAGCGAGAAAAGGACTTTAAAAAACATATGGAAAAATAAAGGACTGACTGAAACACCTGTTGAATTAAATGTAGATAAAAATGTGATAGCCATTGATCAAAAATGTGATACTTCTCTTTCTTTCAGCAGGTGGGCAAACTACTCACTAAAGGTGCTCCTGAAATGGTTATTAAGACTGACATTTTGTATAGAAGGAGTATTCACCCAAAAACAGGGGAAACAGTAGACCAGTTAATGGTACAAGCAAAGTATAGAGAGCAGCTACTGTATTTAGCACATGATTTGCTCTGTTCAGGCCACCCTGGTAGGGACAGGACCCTGGCATGTTTACTGCAACGTTTTTACTGGCCAACTATCCATGACCAGGTGGCTGAATATTGCAAATCATGTGCAGAATGACAAACGATAGCCCAAATAGGGAAACGTGACTTGGTACCATTAGAACCCCTACCACTGGTGACTACGTCATTTGATAGGATGGCTATGGATATCGTAGGCTCAATTGAAAAAAGTGCTAAGGGGAATAGGTTTATAGGTGTGGTATGCGATTACGCAACCAAGTACCCCAAAGCTATACTCCTACGTTCCATAACCACTGAACGGATTGCTGAAGAATTGGTTAAAATCTTCAGTAGGTTACGAATTCCGAAAGAAATTTTGACCGATAGGGGTAGCAATTTCAATTCAGCCCTACTTAAAGAACTCTACCACCTGTTGGAGGTAATAGTAGTTTGTACATCACCCTATCACCCCCAAACAGATGGATTATTTGAGCGGTTCAACCAGACTCTCAAGCGTGTGCTGAGAAAATTTGTGCAAGATGAAGGAATAAAATGGGACCAATACCTTCCCTTATTACTTTTTGCCTATAGAGAGGTCCCCAGGCCTCCACTGGGTACTCCCCATTTGAACTTTTGTATGGACAAAATCCTCGTGGCCTCCTGATGTTGTCAAAGGGTACTGGGAGGAAGGACAGGAGGTTGGAACTACCAGTATCGCTGAGTACATGGCCCAACTGAGAAAGCAACTGGCAAAATGTAGAGGAGGCTCATAAAAATGCTAGTCAAGCCCAGCAAAACCTGAAACACTATTATGACCCAAAGGTTTCTGATAAGGAATTTCAAGAGGGAGACAGGGTGTTGTTATTACCAACCACAGAGAACAAGCTTCTCATGAAGTGGCAAGGGCCCTATAAGATCATTAGACAGGTGGGCAAGGTCACTTATGAGGTTGAAACACCAGATACAATGCCCTGGCAAGAAAATATACCATGCCAATCTCCTGAAAAAGTGGAAAGAAAAAACAGAGTCTTCAGCTAATATGGTCATTATGCCAGAAACAGGAGAAACTGACATGGATGTGGCATATAACCAATTAGAAGAAAACGGCCAGTCAGGAATTAATGAATTAAACATAAACCCTGCCCAAGATGAACAAAAAGAAAAAAAGTTAAGGCAGATTCTTATTCAATTTGAAACAGTCATAACTAAAGAACCTGGGAAAGCTATGGGAGTAAAACATCATATTCACACCTTTTCTCCTCCTATCAGACAAAAACCATACTGACTTCCTGAAAGGGTGAGAGCAGAGGTACAACAAGAAATTCAAAAAATGAGAAACCTGTGTATTATTGAACCCTCAAAAGTCCATGGGCATCTCCAATTGTAGTTGTTCCCAAGAAGTAGGGTGCTATCTGTCTGTGCCTGGATTTCAGGAAGCTAAACCAGGTGTCCCAATTTGATGGGTAACCAATGCCTCGTATCGATGATCTGATTGACCACATAGATAATGCCCAGTATATTACAACATTGGATTTAACCAAAGGATACTGACAGATTCCTCGGGTCAAGCATCTCATGAGAAACCCATGTTCAGTACTCCCATGGGTTTATTTCAGTTAGTGACTATGCCATTTGGCCTTCATGGAGCACCTGCAACATTCCAGAGGTATATGGATCAGCTTTTAGCCCCCCATACTGCATATGCAGCTGCCTATGTGGATGATGTGGTCATCTTTAACCCAGATTGGCAGACCCATATGGAACATTTTACAGCTGTTCTTAAAACTATTAGTGGGGCTGGGCTGCCCAATAACCCTAGTAAATATGTGGTGGCCATGAATGAGACCCGATATTTAGGTTTTATTCTGGGTAATGATCAGGTAAAGCCAGAAATAACCAAAGTAGAAGCAGTAGCTAACTGCCCGGTGCCTCAAACGAAAAAACAGGTAAAGGTCATTTTTAGGACTTGCTAGCTATTACAGAAGGTTTTTGCCCAACCTTGCCACTGTAGCAGCACCCTTTACTGACCTCACCAAGAAAAGACGTGGAACTACTGTTAAATGGACATCTGAATGTGAACATGTATTCCAGTCCATTAAATGTGCCTTATGTTCCTCCCCAGTCCTGAGGTGTCCTGATTTTGATAAGTCCTTTGAAGTGCATACTGATGCCTCCAACGTGGGTATTGTAGCTGCTTTAAGCCAAATTATTGATGGGGAAGAACATCCTAACCTAAGTATTTCTAGGAAACTTCATGATAGGGAGCAACGCTACTCAACCATAGAAAAAGAGTGCCTAGCCATCAAGTGGGCAATAGAGGTTTTGCATTTTTATCTGTAGGGAACTGAATTAATTTTGGTTACAGATCACAATCCCCTGTGCTGGATGAACCAAATGAAAGATAAGAACACAAGAATACTCAGATGGTACCTAGCACTGCAGCCATACAAATTCCATGTCAAGCATAGGCCTGGATCTCAGCATAAAAGCGTGGATTTAATGTCCCGCTATGCTGCAGGCCTAGAAACAGATCCTGATCTGAACCATACTGTCCCTGTAAATATGTAGATTTGTAAATAGAAATAGAAAGATAGATTATCGGATTTATATACAGTATAATTCTTTTTTCATGTTTGGGTGTATAGTGTAAGGGAACAGGATTTAAGATAGTTCTGTAGATAGCCAATAGGGTAGGCTTTTACCTTTTATAACTACACCCTCTGGGGCAATTGTTTTGCTGATCATAACCAGTATGTCATGGTTGTATTACCAGGAGTGGTAATTGTGCAATGACACCATTTTGTACAAGGGTGCCCTGGGATGGGACTTCTAGAGAGGGTGGGCGGAAGTCCCATCAACCTCCCCAGGGTTGTTCCGGGGGACCACCCTTTTCTTTTTGTAGGATTCCTTCTGTAGGAAACTAGTTGGTTTCACCCCCCTAGTTTCCTACTGGGCAGGATGGCATGTGGCAGAGCTGTGCCCCCCCCCCCCAGTTTGGGTTTGAGGGAAGAGACTCTGTACTATCTTTTTGATATCCTCCTTTAAGTCTGTTGTGCAACAGCACCTTTCTTTCCTTTTCTTTACTATCATGTAGGCTGACCACCTACAAATCTCCCCAGAAGGGGAAGGAAGGAAACATATTCAATTCAGTGCTTTAGAGTAACTGGTAATTGCTATTTTTCTTTTAAACTTAGATTGAGGGCTTTTAGTGACACTATAATTTCTTTGTTGTCTTTACTTATAATTGTTTTTGGGCTGTTGAAAATTTAAAACATAGTGGTGGTGTAATTCTGTGCTGTCTTTAATTGCTGCAAATTTTATCTTGGCTTGTCTGACTGCCCTGTAGTTGGGTGAAGGGTGTTAATTGTCTGGCCTCTGACCTCAGCTACGTGATAACTGGAGGTGGGGCTTAGTCAGAGTTGAAGTAGCAAGTAGAGTTCATTTTCTCAGATGAAGCCAGAAGGGGAAGGAACGAAACATATTCAATTCAGTGCTTTAGAGTAACTGGTAATTGCTATTTTTCTTTTAAACTTAGATTGAGGGCTTTTAGTGACACTATAATTTCTTTGTTGTCTTTACTTATAATTGTTTTTGGGCTGTTGAAAATTTAAAACATAGTGGTGGTGTAATTCTGTGCTGTCTTTAATTGCTGCAAATTTTCGCCCCCTCCTCTTCCCCAACTCTTAATTATATGCCCTGTTAAATCTGATTGACAGGAGCTAAACACAGGGTATAGTAAGGGGTGTGAAGTAGGAGGGGCATAAGAGGGAAGAAGCCCACCCTCAGCACGACAAGTGTTTTGATTCATTTATTTATTTATTGTTTTCTTTTTCTTTAAAAAAAAAAACTATCTGAGGATCAGTGGCAGGATTTTTAGGACAGTAAATTAATACAAAGGGAACTAGGAGAGCTTCAGTAGCAGACAAGTAGTGGAATTGCAGTATAATGTGGGGAGTGATGCAATGCAGTGGCTGTGGGGCAGCCATATTCAGGCAGACCTTCTGGACACTGAGGTGCTGCCCTATCTGCATGCATCTCTCTGGACTGTGGGAGGAGGTAGCCAGACTCAGAGCGGAAGTAAACTGGGTCAGGAGTACCATCACCCCTATCCAGAGACCACCCAGTCCAATGCAACTGCCTCAAAGGATGCCAAGAACAAGGAGCACTTGGATGACAGTGGGCTCAGAGAGGGTTAGAGCGGTCAGGCAGAGGCACATCCCAGATCCTATTCCACTCAAGAACTCATATGCCACACTGGCGAATGAGGACAACCAAATAGAGGTACCCAGAGAAGTGGAAGGAAAGGATGTGGAGGTTAGCCAGGAGGCGACCTCAGCGGGAAAGCAGTGGACCCCAGAGGAGGAGGAAGCGAATCCTGGTGGGGGATTCCATCATAAGAGGGATCCAGCTAGGGACACAGGAGGGGGAGGACAGGGAGGTGAGGTGCCTACCAGGTGCCACGGCATGGAGGGATGGAAGGAAGATCCTGGGGATCACTGGGAAGGCAAGACGGGAGGGTGAGCTGGATGTCATTATCCACCTAGGTACTAATGACCTGGCAAATGGGGAGCCAAAGGAAGTTCAGGAAGAGTTTAGAAAACTGGGGAGGGGTCTCAAGCAAGTAGCTACTTCTGTCACTTTTTCAGAAGTACTACCTGTGAGAGGCAAGGGAGAGACAGAGTGCATGCACCAGGAACTTTAACTCATGGTTGAAGAACTGGTGCTGCAAGGAAGGGTTTGATTCATTGGTGACTGGGGACCCACCTGGAGGGATGGAGGTTTGTTCAAGCCCGACGGCCTGCATCCATCCTGGAGGGGAATCCAAGCACTCAATGATAAGTTTAAATGCTACATTGACAAGCATTTAAACTAGCAAAGGGGTGGCAGGCCAGCAAGGAGGATACCTACTTGCTCACCCCCACAGCAGTGTGGAACCAATGAACCAGAGGGTGGCTATCTCTGCAAAGCAGTGTGCAAAAGATGGAGATTAGTGCCCAAGAGGTGGATAAGCAGAAAAGGGGCAAAATTCAGCAGAAGGGCAGACAGCAAGGAGAACCAGGGATAAATGACAACCAAGGAAGGGCTGGAGTAGAACTGTGAAACAGTCTACGGAGGTCAAATCATGAAACCATGTGTGCAAATGCCAGGAGCCTTAGCAACAAGATGGAAGATCTGGAGGCTGTCATGGTGCAGTCAGACCTGGACATTGTGGCCATCACTGAAACCTGGTGTAATGATAACCACGACTGGGAGATGGCCATACCTGGCTACAACATATTCAGAAGAGACAGAGCAGGCAGGAAGGGAGGAGAAGTGGCACTGTATGTGAAAAATGACATAAGGGCCACAGAGATCCAGGAGGAACAAAATGGGGGAGAGATACTGTGGGTTAAGCTGGAAAGGAAAATGGGGACAGCCATCCGCACAGGTGTGGTCTATAGACCACCAGCACAGGAGGAAGAAACAGATAGGGAGCTGGTGCCTAGCCATCCAAAGGATGGCAGACAAGGGTGAGGTAGTACTGGTTGGAGACTTCAATGTTCCAGATGTGGACTGGAGCATCCCAGCAGCAGCATCGACTAGGAGCAGATTTATCCTGGACTCCCTTCAGGGTGCCTTCCTCAAGCAACTGGTCACAGAACCAACTCGGCAGGAGGCAATACTGGACCTTGTGCTCACAAACAGAGACAGTGTGATGGGGGTAACAGTGGGGGAGCACCTGGGAAACAGTGACCACCAGTCATTGTGGTTTGAAATCACAGAAAGAGCAGAACCAAACCACACAAAACACGTATCCTGGATTTTAGGGGACAGACTTTGGGAAAATGGGGAGATACTTGAAAGAGGCATTAGGGAATGGGACAGGAATCAGGGGTTGAGGAACAGTGGGCAGTATTTAAAATGGGGATTACAAGAACAACAGAATTATGCATTAAGCAGGTTAGCAAGAGGAAAAGGAAGAGGAGACCATTATGGTTTTCCAAAGAGGTAACAAAGAAAGTGAAAAGCCAAAAGATTGCATTCAGGCAATACAAAAGACACAGGCAGAAGGGGATAGGGAGAAGTACCAGGAGAAGCAAGGGAGGCAGGGAGGTCAGTAAGGGAAGCCAAAGCTCAGACAGAAGAGCACATTGCAAAATCAGTGGGTAGAGGGACAAAACGTTTTACAGGTACATAAGTGAAAAAGAAAGACAAAGGGAGGGATAGTAGAGACTGAAGGGAGGATGGGGGCCACGTGGAGATGACAACAGTAAAGCTGGCGTATTGAACAGGTATTTCTGCTCAGTCTTTACTGAGGAAAGAGGAGGGTAATGGGTCTGAAGGGAGTACAAGGGTGAGATGGTGCAGAAATGGACACAAGTCCCTTTACGAGAAAGGTCCTGAAGGAACTGGAAGTAATAAGAGTTGATAAAGCAATGGGGCCAGATGGGGTGCACCCAGGGTCCTTAAAGAACTAAAGAGGTGGTGGCTGAACCTCTGGCTATCCTGTTTAGCCGATCACTGGAAACAGGGAGGTACCCAAGACTGGAGGACAGCAGATGTAGTCCCCTTATACAAAAGTGGGAACAAAGAGGAAGCAGGGAACTACAGACCAGTCAGCCTCACCTCGGTAGTGGGGAAGATCATGGAAGCACTACTGAAGGAGAGATTGGTAGAACATCTGGTTGTCAATGGACTACAGGACCCAAGGCAGCATGGTTTCACCAGGGGGAAGTCATGTCAGACCAACCTCATTGAATTTTTTGACTGGGTGACTCGGGAGGTGGATCAGGGGAGGGCAGTGGACATGGCCTATCTGGACTTCAGCAAGGCCTTTGACACTGTGCCACATAGAAGACTATTACACAAACTGGGAATATGGGTGTGGGCAGGACAGTAGTGTGGTGGGTAGGTAACTGGCTGGGTGGCAGGACACAGAGGGTGGTGGTAAATGGCTGTCACTCACAGAGGGAAGAGTGACCAGTGGGGTACCACAGGGATCAGTGCTGGGACCGGTCCTATTCAACATCTTCATCAGTGACATTATGCAGGACCTAGAAGGCAGAATTTCACTGTTCGCTGATGACACAAAGCTCTGTAACAGAGTAGACACACCAGAGGGTGTAGACAGAATGAGAAGCGACCTGGAGAAACTTGAAGAATGGTCAGGGTTTGGCAGTTGAAATTCAATGCAAAAGTGCAAGACAATGCATATGGGGCACAAAACCCTGGCACAATATATCAGTTGGGGGTGAGGATATAGCATGCACCAAGCAGGAAAGGGATCTTGGGGTTATCATCTCTGATGACCTCAAGGTAGGAAACAGTGTGACAAGGCAGCAGGTAAAGCAAATAGGATGCTGGGATGTATAGGCAGGGGCATCACCAGCAGGAAAAGGAGGTCATAATTCCACTACAGACACTAGTGAGGGCCCCACCTGGAGTACAGTGTACAGTTCTGGAGACCATACCTACGTAAGGACATAGACAGGGTAGAGAAGGTTCAGAGGAGGGCAACAAGATGTGCATGGATTGCATCACAAGTCCTATGAAGACAGGTTGAAGGAACTGAACATGTACTCCCTGGAGGAGAGGAGGGAGAGAGGGGATATGATAGAGACATACAAGTATCTTACAGGGAGGAACAGGGTGCAGGAAAACACTATTTTTAAGCGAAAAAGATGTTCCAGGACTAGAGGGCATGGGATGAAGTTGGAGGGAGGATGATTCAGAGGAAACATGAGAAAGAATTTCTTCACAGAACGGGTGGTGGACAAGTGGAACACCCTGCCAGAGGAAGTGGTGGGGGCTAAAACAATCACGGGATTTAAGAATGCATGGGATAGACATAAAGGAATTCTGGAGGTCAGGGGTAAGGGGCAACAGACTTCTAGGAAAACAAACTGAACTTACAAGCTCAAATGGGCAGACTGGGTGGGCCATAGGCCCTTATCTGCCGACACTGTCTATGTATCTATGTATCTATGTATCTATGTTCTTTTTTCCCTTTCTGTCTCTCTCCCTCTCTTCCTTTGCCTCAGGAGAGCACTGCCTACCTCCACCTGGTTTGCCTGCTTGACTGGCTGTTATGTCAGTAAAATAAATTTGTCAAAAAATCCTGTTTTACAGTGCTAGAAGCAGAGCTGCTCTGTTAAGCCATCCTTGTGTTCCTGCACGGATGTGCTCAGGATCGCAACACCGTGTAGCTGCTATACTGAAAAGCGCAGCTTTTGTGGCTAGAAATAGCACCCAGGTATTTACCCCCTTTATGGCCATTCCAGTACCTGTGTTGCCTACCGATGTAGGCTTTCAGGAAGTCTAATAAAACAGATGTTTGCCTCGGGATGTTTAAAAATAAATAAAGAAAATGCCCCTGTATTAACAGTGAGAGAAGGATTTGGTGTTCACCTTCCTATCCCTCAGTCTTATTGTAGAGTTAAAATAAAGTGTTTCCCAGATAAGTGTCCTTTCTGCTCAGGGTAAACCAGGACTAAAATAAAATGGAAGCAAGTAATTTAATGCTCTTGCACTGCTCCTTTTTAGAGCTGAATTGTGGTTGTCAGGTCTGTTTTGTGCACTGTAGCGCATACAGACGCTGTCTCCCACAAAGTCAGCCTTTTAAAAAAACAATTTCCAAAGCTAGCAAAATGCTCTAAAATGTAGTTGCTAGATGCTAAATATTTTCCTCTCCGATTTGCATATTATTGTTGTACCTTTCAGGTTGTTTTGAGATGGTGTTTGCCTTGAGAGTGTTTAGTTGGTGCCAAAACACTCACAGGTTCTCAGAGCCATCTTGTAAACAACCTACGCTGGTAAATATTTTCACGGAGGGTTTCTTTTGTAAATTAATGCTGTTTTCTTGAGAAATTCCCTCTGTGACCAGCCAGCTTGCCTCATTTATTTCTTTTTGAAGGTTTCTCTTTTCCTCCTCCTTTATAAACAACAAAAAGCCCTAACTTGCAACAAAAGCCCTATATTGATTTAACAGCCTATATTGCAGTGCAAGCAAAACCAAGCTAAATAAACTTGCTGGCCCAGATAGTCAAAAGGTTGCGCATGGTGCAACAGTGTTTGCACCATCGCAACCCACTGTCTACCAGATGATATTCAAAAGGGAAAAGTGCATGACACAAATCCCGATTCACCGGAGTGCATCAGTAATGTATGCAGGCGCAGGTAGGGGGGGCGTGCCCATGCATACTCTGCACAGCCTGATATTCAGCCTGGGATGTGAGGAGCCATGCATGTGCAACCCCTACCTGCGCCAGCACAAAGTTAATCCAAAAAAAAAAGGAACAATAGATGGCCACCCACAGGTGAGCTGACGCATTGCAGGGTGCAACACTGCAGCTGCCACATGTGGGTGGCCACCCGAACTCCAACTGCACCTGGCGGCATGCCCCCATACCTGATCGTGGGCATGTGTAAAATAAAAGAACCCCTATATCCCTGGTGGTCCAGTGGACTGCTGTCTGCCCGATCACGGGCATTTGTAATAAATGATATCTGTCCAATATCCCTGGTGGTCCAGTAGACCGCTGTCTGCCCGATTGCAGGCATTTGTAATAAAAAAAGATATCTGTCCAATATCCCTGGTGGTCCAGTGGACCACTGTCTGCCTGATTGCGGGCATTTGTAATAATAAAAGAGAATTCTGTCCAATATCCCTGGTGGTCCAGTGGACCGCTGTCTGCCAGATCGTGGGCATTTGTAATAATAAAAGAGAATTCTGTCCAATATCCCTGGTGGTCCAGTGGACCGTTGTCTGCCTAATCGTGAGCATTTGTAATAAAAAGATTTCTGTCCAAAATCCCTGGTGGTCTAGTGGTACCCCATCCCCACCACCCACCCACTGAGCCCCACCGTCCCGCTCCCCGGTGAGCCGGCGGGCAGCAACGCACACCGCCTGCCACCCGCCACCCGCCACTGACACGTGGGTAGGGCTGTCGCCCATTGGTCCACTGTGAGCCAATGGGCGTGCAGCTCATACCGTCTACACATTCCAGATTTGTGAATAGATTCATTCACATATCTGGAATGTGTAATGCAATGCGAACTTCGACAGCCCATTGGCTCATGCTGTGGTCCAATGGAGCATACAATACCTACCCGTGTCAGTCGGCGGGCGCGGTGAGGCAAGCAGGTAGGTGCTGCTGCCCGCCAGCTGGCGGAGAGGCGGGGCAGTGAGGGCTCAGTGGCGGGAGGAGAAACGCTAAACCACGGGATATTGACAGAATACTTTTTATTACAAATGCCGCGATCGGGCAGACAGCGTCCACTGACCACCAGGGATATTGGACAGAAATCTCTTTTATACAAATGCCCAGCGATCGGGCAGACAGCGGTCCACTGGACCACCAGGGATATTGGACAGAAATCTTTTTTATTATTACAAATGCCCACGATCGGGCTGACAGCGGTCCACTGGACCACCAGGGATATTGGATTATTTTTATTTATACTTAAGCCCGTGATTGGGCTGTGGGGCACAATGCCACGCTGTGCAGGGGGTATTGGTCCCCGATGGATGCTGCCTGGCAGGGGGTCAGGCGCAAGTCACCAGGGATCGGTGCACCTGCAAGCAAATGGGGAGATAATGACATGCAAATGGCCCCATTTGAACCTTGCATACATTATGTCCCCATTTGCATGTGCACTTTTGAATATCGCGGTTGCTGCGCATAGCGTAATGGAACTTGCGCTAGCGCATCCCCCTGCTCCATTCTGGCCACTTGCACTGGCGCAGTGCCACTGCACTATGCACACTACGGGTGGCCAGGGTGTGATATTCAATGATGCTATGCCATGGTGCAGCTCCGTTGAATATCGCCCAGTCAATGCCCCTGCGCAGCCAAGTTGCGCTGCCCCAAGCTTGCGCCACAGCCTGGCACAGTTTGAATATCTGGGCCACTGTGTTTTTCTTTCTGTGACTGTCTTTTGCTCTAGGAACTAAGCCAAGATAACACTTCTGTTTGGTAACCCACCTAACTGTGCAGTGCAGACCTTCTCTTAGGGCCCAACGCCCCTTTACTGTCCTGTTTTTATTCAAAAGCTGCTATCACTCACAGAAGGTGGGTGGGGCTTCAAGAGGAAAAATGATTAAAAATAGATTGTCAGCTTTCCTTTTGTGTATATAATGTCTCTGATATATATATTTAATGATGCCCTTTTCTATGATGTGTTTTATAAATATTTTTTGTTTGGTTTAGCAACTTTTGTTAGATTAGGAGGTGGAGCCTCTTACATCATGTGATTCTATTGTATAAAAGGGATCCCTTTCTCAGTCAATTCAGATCAGTTCAACCTTGGAACAGGTTGAGGTAATACAGGGGGTGGACTAATGCCAGGTCCAGACTGTGTAATGTTTTTTTGAAGTTTGCTTTCTTTTCACTGAAAGTTATTATTTTATTTGTTTTGTAAATAAATTCACACTACCGTGTGACTTCTGCACCTATTCCTTGTGTCAGTGCTTTACTCATACAACCCACTACTACAGACACCTGGTATTCTACAATCAGGCTAGTATCCACAATGATGCCCAAGTTTTTTGTCAACAGCATATAGTGTAGAGCCATTTAATAATGGCAACAGGGCATCATCACTATTCTTTGCTGCAGCCGCTCAACATGGATTCACCAGTAACATACATTTTCGATGAGTTGAGTTTGAGCCAGTTTGAAGGCATCCAGTCCTGGAGCTCTACCAGTCACTCTTGCAGGACAGCTACTGCATTAATTCTGTCAGAAGCACATGATAGGTAGATCTAGGTATTATCTACATAGCAGTGAAAACCCATACCATGGCAGCTGATGAGATCCCTCAATGACAATGAGCACCAGAATTAACCCCAAAAGCATTACACAGATGAGAGCAACAGCATCCAAGATGTTTCTACCCAAAGCAAACTGCTGCTCTCTGCTGGATAAGTAGAACATAAGCCACCACATCACTATACCTAAAAGTCCTACACACCATCCCAGATGGGATAATAGCACACCATGGTCTACCATGCCAAATGCCAAGGACAGATCTAGCAGTACCAAGATGGAACAATGGCTGCTATCGCTAGCCCAGAGAAGATCAGTGAACACCATGACAAGAGCAGTCTCTGTACTATAAAGAGGCTTAAACTCAGACTGAAATGGCTGAAGCATCTCAAAACATTCCAAGCGGCACTGTAGCGGTGCCACCATTATCTTCCCAATCCCTAAAAATGGGATATTTGAGACAGGTCTGTAATTTGCCAGATTATCAAGGTCCAGTTATGGCTTCTTCAGAAGAGATTTCACCACTGACCTCTTCAGTTCAATGTGGAAAACACCCTCCAGAAGCATACACCTGACTATCTCAGTGAAGACTGAAACCAGGGTCAGCCAGCAACTTGAGAGAAAGCTGGTAGGCCCCCGGTCCAAAATACAGTATGTGGGGCGCAGCCTGAAGACCACTCGGGAGACCTCCTCAGGTAACACTGGGTCAAACTTTTCCTAGGGAGACAGAGTGCTTAAGTTCCTCTCCTCATAAGCAGAGCTATCCCATGACAACCCAGATGAGGAGACCCCAGCCCGGATAAAGAACATCTTGACAATGAAAAATTGATTAAACTCATTCTACTGTTCTACTGTAAATACTCTTCTCAACTACAGACAGCAAGGACTTATCAGTCTGTCCAATGTCAAAAAGTTGAGCAAGATGGGTTTTACCTTCAGCTATCACATGCAGAAATGCTTTTTCAGTGTGATAGCCTGCTAATACTCATCAAAATGAGTATACAGTGCCAGTTTGTCCTCCACAGAGCCGGTTCTTAGTCAGGAATGCTCCACCACCCTCTTAGTCTTCAGCTACTTCAGATCATCATCAAACCAGGGTGATCTGAGGCAGGATATCAAGGGGTGAACACAATAAGGCTCCAGAGTGTCAAAGGCTGCCACAAGGGCTTTGTTATAGCCCTCCATGGCATTCTCTGCACCCCCATTGCAAGCTGATTTTATTCTTGAGGTATTCTTAATCACCAAAAGATTATTCTGCCCAGATTTTCAATAGGGCAATACTTGACTATCTCTACAGAGAGTTTCAAAATAGGGGGACTCCCACAACAGAATTGTATGGCATGATGATCTGACTAATTGACCAGAACAACCCTGACATCAGTAATGTTAAGTCCCAATGTGAAAACCAAATTTAAGGTGTAGTCTTTTTTGTGGGTGCTAATGGCAACTGCCTGTAGTAGGCCCACTGAAAACATAAACTGAAGGAACTGTTGTCCAAACTGAGAAACTTCATAATCAACCCAAGTATTGAAATCACAGAGCACTAACAGGCTGGATGAGCCCACCATAAGGCTGGTTATGAAACCCTCTAGCTCCTGCATTAAATCACTTCCATGTCTCAGAGAACAGTATATAAGGATGATTTTTCAACCCGTATTCATACTCTCTTGAGCAGCCATGAATTTAAATTAGGTGGTTTCCACCATGAGGTATGACATCAGTTGCAGAGTAGACTTAAACAGATTACCACCCTGCTCCCCATAGTCATTTACCCTTCAGCTTAGTCTCTTTGTCCTTTTTGAAATCCAATAACAATTTCCTCCAACCCCTCTTGAAATAATGTAAATACAGTTTCATATATTACATATGTTTTGTATAACTTTAATGTATGTCTTTGTACTTGCACTCTGCTTTTCAGAGGTTATGGACTTGATCCCCCTATCTGTGATGCAGCTTTACCTATTCATAAGAGGACATAATGGACCACAGCTGGCTCACATGATATAAAATGGGTGGATCTTAGTCAAGGAACTTGTCCTTTGAAGAAGCTCCATAAGTGAAGCCTTGGGTCACCTTACCATTGACTACTGTCAGTAAGCATTTGTTGTTTGACTTTAATAAAAGCTTACATATTTGGCAATCTCACTTAGTGAAGGTCTAGTTACCAGTAATTGCAGCTGGGCCATACTTCACCTTGTGAGTGTGCACCATTCTTAGACCATCCTTGGACTTAATTTCAGAAGATGGGGCAACTAAGGGTGGGGGAAGCATAATCATGAAGTAAGTAAAAAATTGGCTAACTAACAAAACATGTAGGTTTATACATAATGTGGAACACTCTGAGGTTGGGGACTCAGACAAATGCACCCAGGTCTGTATTCTGGACAAAACACCTGCAGAACAATTGCTTAGTAGCAAAAGAGTGAACAACTTTATTCCAGATTTGTCTAAAGAACCCCCATAGCATCAGTGCTTCAACCTAACAAGGTCTTCATCAGGACGCCTCCTGACAAAGACCTGGTTAGGTTGAGGTGCTGGGGCTATTGTAGTCCTTCCAACAAACCTGGAATAAAGTTTTTCACTTCTTTTCTACCAGGCGATTGTTCTGCTTGAGCTTTTTTGGAGTGCAGACCTTTAGAAAATGCCAGACAGCATACCGGGAGGATTGACTTGCCCTAAAATTAACAAGAAGAGAGTAAATGCATTGGGGGATTCAAATGTCAGGGGCACTGGTAGGCAATTGGTCTTAAAGAGCTGCTGATGCCTCAAAGAAAATGTTGAAAACATGGTATTTAGGTACAATTCAGTCTGCATTCTGTATATATTCTATAGCTTTCTCCTCCTGATTATTTATTACAGAGCAAATTTGCATGAATACATGATCTTTATCTGTTAGAGTTCATCTGCCTCTTTAGCTTACTCCCTTCTTCAAGTCATAATCCTGTGTTGTGACATCACAATTTGTTGCCATGGGAGTAACTGTGATGACACAAGGAGTGCATTATAACCTCAGGTAGGGAGAAGGCAACAGAAATAGATGTGCTCTTCCGAGCAAAGATCCCCTTTTCATGTAAATTACACCAGTAATAAGTAATGGGGAGGAGGAATACAGAACTAATGTGAAATACAAAAAGAATTGTGTCTAAATATTACATTTTGTTAAAGTTCTTCTGAAGATGTCAGCTGCTTTTTAAACCTACTGGTAAAGAGGAGGTTGGCTGCTTCCCAAGTGCAATAGCAGAAACTCTTGTAGTCAGGGTAGTGGAACTCATGGGATGAAAGAGGAATGTCCAGATCTAACTGTGCACATGGGCACATATGATCTAAAGAGGTGGAGCATAAAACAGGTAACGTCAGACTTTTGAGCAAGGGCAGTAACTTCTCTGAGGTGCTACCACAGCAACACCTAAATGAGAAGGAACAGTTCCCTGCAATTCAGTTCAATGCATGTCTAAAGGGATGGTGCAGGGAAGAGAAGTTTGGATGCTTAGAAAACTGTTTCTGCCCTAAAGGTGTTATAGGATCTTCACAAAGCATGACTTGCATCCCAATAAGGTGGGCATGTGGGTGATGTGAGATAGATGGGTGCAATACATAGCTAGTTTAAACTATTGGGAGGAATCAGTGTGGCAAGGTACAAACCATGGCATGATCCACAGGGCCTTTCCAGCCTCCCTGCACCAAGGAATGAGAAAGAGGCAACCATTTCAAGGGTAAAAAGAAAGGGGAGACAGGATCAGTTGCTGGAGGATGATGTGCACAAGACATCTTGGTGACAAAATGCCAGAACTGCATGTGATGATTGAGGAAGGAAATCTTGACCTGGTTGCTATGACCACAAACCAGACTTGGGGGACCACAGAGCAAGAAGGGAACATGACAATACCAGATACTTACTGCTAAGGAAGTACAGAACAAAGAGTAGGGGAGGCAAAGTAGTGCTATACATAAGAGGGGTACAGCGCAGAAATGGACAGCCTGGAGGATTCAGAAAAACTGATAACCCTGTGGGTATTAGCAGCAACAGGGCATGAGAAACAAATTAGGGTAAGGGTTTTCTATAGACCACTAGGCCAGGACTAGAGAGCAGATAAAGATCTGGCAGAGATGCTAAGAAAGGTGGCCAATTTAGGGGAAGTGGTACAGTAGTAGTAGGGGACATTAACATTCCAGATGTGGGGTGGGAAATTCCAGTCATGACAAGTACCAGTACCAGTTTCTGGTGGATGCATGCCAGCAGGCAGACCTAGCACAAGTGATCCAGGGCCTGACAAAGGAAGAGGCTCTGCCGTATCTGGTGGTCACCAACAGTAAGAAGATCTTAAACATGATAGTCTGAGAGCCTCTAAAATCCAGTGACTACAAGACAGTGAATTGAGACCACCAAAGGAGAAAATGAACTAAATGTATGAGATTAGAAGGAGGCAGATCTTGACAGGATGAGGGGACTGTTGAGAAAAAGCATGGTGACAATAGGTAATTAGAATGAGGGAGAAAAAATGGGAAGCATTTCAAAAAAGAACGCAAGAGGCTGCAGAAAGCTCACTTGGGGGAAGTTTCACAGGGGAAAAGCTTAAGAAGCCCAATGAGGTTCATAATTAAAAGGCTATACCTGCAGTTCAATGGGCTAAAGCAACTAGCCACTCCCTCTGCCTGAGCTATATAAACTGTTCCTTCCAGTTTCATTCAGAAGTACTTTTTCTTTGCTGTCAGAGGCTCTGTCAGACTTCACCTTCTCTCAGACCCTGCCTTCTCTTTGGATGCTCTGCTGGGGCTCTGCACCCCTTGCCTTTTTCAACATGTTTGTCTCCCTTCTGTCCTGCATTTGGATTTTCTGCTTAGTTCATGCTGGACATTGTGTTGGTTTATGTCTTTCCTGCTTGTCTGAGTCAGTATTTTGCTTGCCTACAGCTACTTGTGCTCATCTCTGTTCCCTGTGTCTGTTCTCCTTTGTTTGTGTTTCTTTCATTTTACATTTGTTTTGGGGGTGCTTCCTAGTTTTACTAGCATACTGCAATCCCTCAGTTTAATTGTATTGTTATCTGTGTGCTTTCATTTCTGCTTTTGTTTTTCCTGCCTGTATAGTCTCTGTGCACATCCCTTAATTGTTTACACCTGGATTTGATTCAATACCTAGCTCCACACAACAGCTACAGCTCTCAATGTTTCAGTTCTTGTATGCTTGCTCTCTAGCAGTTTCATTGTTACCTGCAGTGCTACCAGTAGATACAAGCTGAGCCTGTGTATGTAGCTCTGTCTCTAAGGGAGTATTTTAAAAGACTGAAACTTGGAATCCTGACACCCAGGATCCCAAGTCGAGTAGCCTGACATGATGCTCGCCCTACAGACCACCATCCTGACCACTGAAAGCTCAACACTACAACTTGCCAGGACTCAGAGTTGATTATATTATTTTAGGGGGGAGCAGGGGGATGTCTCCCATGACAGGGGGATGCGGGGGGCGGAGCACCAAGCCAGCCCACAAACATGGCATACGTCCAGTGTTGGGCTTTCCAATGGTAGTCTGTTGGGGAACAGCTGCATAGGGATCTCGGACTCGGGATCATTTGTGTCGGGATTCTCAGTGTCAGGCTTCTGTCACATATCCGTCTCTAATTCTCTACTCCCATTACTCCCAGTGTGGGCTAAGCACTACTGACAGACCTTTAATTAAACTTGTTAGTGCTTCTCTGTAAGTTTATTAATTTAAACCCTGATCCTTAGCAGTCTACATAGTTTGTGCTGCATCCTCCTGGACAGCATTTAAGTGTTTTCACATCCTGATATGATGTTCTGGAGGTCTGCTTGTACCATCACTGTTATTCCTATGGCAGAGGACTGTGGTATCGCAGCAAGGCATGGGTTTCTGGTTCAGAATGGGCACTTGAAGGAGCAAGCATATATGCCAATTCATGAATTTAAACTTGCTCATTATCCTCCGGACTGGTTGGCATACATCTTTATTAGGCCATGCTGTAACATTTCAGCCTGATTACTGTACGTTGTTTACCTTGCTGTTTACAGTTGCTCCTGATACTGCTGTTTCACACTTATCTATGCTGCTGCCCATATTATACTACTGTTGCAAATGCTGCTACAGATCCTTCTGTGCTGCACTGTTTATCAAACATTGCTACTGTACAATTATAACTGCTTCTACAAGTCCATCCACTGCTTAGCTACTATTACCTTGCTTTGGCATTTGAACAGCTTTCAGCTTACCAAGTTGTATTGATTATGTGCTCCTTCAGATGTACAGTATGCCAACCACAGCCAAACTCACATATGGCTCCAGGGCCTGCCCTGTGGCTGGCAGTCTTGCTCTGCTCCACAAAATCCACATCTGGAGAGTGTGTCCCCACCTGCAGAGGCCACACTACACCATGGGACTCTATCTGTGCAGATCATCGGCGGCACCTCTTGATGTAGAATTTAAGACTTCAGCTTCTGAAGAGTGGGGCCCTAAAGCCCAAGGGGGTTCCTTCAGCTGTGCAGGCCATGCTGGCAGCACTTTCAAAACTATTATCCCTACAACCACCTAAGCTTCACCTGGTCTCCATGTCCTCCACTTGCCTGCCAACTCTTAACTCAGACAGTCCTCAGGGAAGCATCTCAGATTTCAACCTTCAACTTTAGGCCTCCCTCATGGAGGCCAGTGAATGCATTTTAATGGTTGTTGCCCTCCCCCTCCTCCCACCATGTGGTGAGGGCTTCCTGAGCAGAGTTCACTCACAGCCACCACATGGTGTTTCCTGTTAGATGGATAAAGTAAGAACCTTCCTCCAAACTGAAAATTCCCCTGAACTGGATCTCTAAATTGCAGTAGCTGAGCTGTCACTAAAAGTATCACAAGCCTGGAGGGAAGGTGACCTAGGCCTTGGATCCCCAGAGGTTTCCTCCTCGAAGGGTTTTTTCCTCTTCTACACGGTGAAGGTCATAAAAGTTAGGTAATTCATTATGTCGTACATTTCATTAGTTTGCCTAGGTAGGTTTCCGCTGCTGGATAGAGTTGGATGGTGGCCTTCTATTTTGCTGTTCCCTCTCTCCTTAGGAAGCCCCCTGTTACCAGTGCAATTACCTGTCAATCTAGTCATCTTAGTTTGTGTCTCATTCAGTTGTCTCTTGTTGCTGTCAATCTGTGCCCTTCAGCCTTGTGGTCAATGTCTGCTGCTCAATACTTCTTTTTGGGGCTCCTTTCTAAGGTACCTTTAGCCAAGGGAATCCTTACAGAGGCACCTCTAGGGGTGGAACCCTCTTCGAGGCTTTCAATACCCCTACAGGATGGTAATTCTTCGTGGACTGTAGAGTGCAAATGGCCAAAGGTATTAACAGTTGTACTCTGCAAACAGTAAAAACCAGTTATTGCAACATTTATTTTGTCTGTCTTTTTTGATTGAAAACTATTAACACTTTACTAGCTGGAGCAGGGATGAGGAACACTATTAATCCCTATTTTTACACTTAGATTTTGTGACATTTTCAACATATAACAATATATCAACAACAAATATATACATCATGTGAATTTAGAGTGCCTTGTTGTAGTCAGTCTGGACGGGTATTAATAATGTTGTAAATTGGTTGAGTAGTTGGGGCTGGCTGTCGGGTTGGGTGGCCTGGTTTCAAGTTCTAGCTGAGGCGGTTACTTCTAGCTCTCCTTTGTTTGTTTGTGTTCCATTAATATGCACACTGTACTTTGTAATTGAAAATGTAATTAACTATGCAGCACCAGATTGTGCACTGGAGAAAGAGTAATGTGTTCTGGGACAGCCCGGTTTCCAGTTGCCTTGGTGACACAGCTGGTAGTGCAAAAGCAGAGGTCTTCAGGGTGGCATGGATTCAAGTCACAGCTGAGGCACTTATTTTTATTTATTTTGTTTTTGTTGACTGGGTAAGTGCCCTAGACAATTTCTTGCCTATTTTCAGGCATGACCTGGGGGAAGGGGGATACAGATGAATGACAGCTGCCTTTGAACCAGATTAAGCTGTTGGTGGTATTTTTAGTGAATTTACTTCTTTCTCTCCTCTGTTTGTATATAATTTAAAATTACCCAACCCAATTACAACATTACTAAACCAGGTAGAGTGGAATATAAACTGAGGTACTCTACCTGATTAGAATAGACAGATAGCTGAAATATCCTATCCCACTACCTTTTGGGTAGCCCAGACCTAGTGGCAGCATCATTCATCATATAAACATCTTTGCAAGACAGGATGTGGTCTACACACTTCAATGGACATGCACATCGGCCATGCATAGGAACTCCTGAGGTGTGAAAGAGACGCAGTTGAAGTGAAGTGTCATGGAAAACAGAGTGAGTTTGTTCTCTCTGCTAGTGCTCGGGTGGCCCATTCCCACCATACAGGGTGACAGACTGGGAGACTGGTGTTAACTTGCTTTTGAGTGAGGCTGGGCTAACCAAACTCAAAAAGGACCTTTACAATTATATTTAAAAAATTCATTCGCTTGAAAGAAAGAAAGTAGGAGGGCAGGAAGCAGGAATCAGGAGTGACAGAGTAAGGAGAAGTATGCTCTGGGGAAACCACTGAGCTGTCAGGTTACTTTTCCATTTTGGAAAAAAAAATACTCAGATGGGGATAATTTACACAGCACTCCTTTCCAATGCCCTCTTTGACCCACACTACCACATGGACTCCATCAAGTGGTAATCATTTGGTGGAGCATGCAGGTCCTCCTCCCCAGGAGTGGACAGCAGCTATTGAGCACTCGATCCTCTCCCTCTCCTTCTCCCTCTCCAGCCAACCCCCAGCAGCCCATGATTGAATGATCACAGGTCACTGGTGTGGCAGGAGGTTAAGCACTCTACTGGTACCTCAGTCCTCCATGCCACAGGGCCAGTTTAGTAATTTTTTAATTTTTTGCTGAATAAGACAGTGGGGTGGAAAAACTGGAAACGTGAATAAAAAAAAGAATGCCAGCAGGAAGCAACTATCAGTTACAGTACCTACAAAAAAAATGAAGCTTGATTTGCTCAGCTGGCACCAACAGCTGAGATGACTGTGTCTGTGAAGTACTACAAGCCTGTAGCAACATCACCAGTGAACAGCAGTGATTCATTAATAGAATTTCTTTTACAAGTTTGAGAAAACGAGTCTGCTGCACTTTGGAGCTTAGTCAAAACGCTCCTAGGCTGCCAGTTACCCGAAAGATATATACCATTTATGTGAATGAAATAGACTTGCGAGTGCTCTCTTAGCTCATAACTGCAACGCTCTCATAAATATAACATTATATACTGTGCTGCAACTGTTTTAGCTCTAACCTGTCTCTAGGTGCTAATATTTGGAGCCCTGTTACTTCTTATTAACAGGTAGAGGAGAGGTAGTTTTTGCTGATTTTCGAATCAGGGACTCCTTCTCACGCTGCTGCAATTTTAAATCACCCGAATCTGTAGATTTCTGCACTCAGTCAGAGCATTTTTAGCTGTCACTTTACTTTTTATCTTTCTTTTATATTTATTTAAATCCTTTTAGTGCAAACTCCCTAGCGTTACCAGGGCAACCACTTCCGGTTCTGGGACTCTAAAAACTAGCCATTCGGCGAGCAGGTGCGAACCGAGCAGGGCGAGCGTGCTTGCGCGCGCGAAGACGCGCGCTAAGACACGCGCGTCAAGCACGTGTTTAGCATGTTCAGCGGATCTCAGCGGATCAAACCCTAGATAAAATATACTACTTTTAACATATATTCTTCAGAAACTTTATATTGGAAGTACTAAGTTTTACACTAATCAAGTAGAAAATGGAAAACAGCTTATTAGCAAATGTTACTATCATGACCATAGATGGGGAAATTGGTCTAAAATGTCAATCATGTAACATGTACATTTTAGTTGTCTCTGTTATGGAAAACAATTTTGTATGTGAGAAATGTTCACTAAATAAAGCCATGAAAGATGAACTAGACATATTTGGAGAAAGACTAATTGTTCTTGAAAATAGTCAGGCAGATATGCTAAGACGTCACATTGAAAGAGATACTTATCCGCAGGTTATACCAACAAATTATGATGCATTTAATGTCTCCAATCAAGAACTACAATTATTACAAAATCCCCTGATGCCTGAAATCATTCCGTCATTAAACAAAAAACAAGAACTAAATAGGAAAAGGAATAGAGATGAGATTACCGATGAACAAGATTGGGCAAATGTTACTTCAGGTAGAGTAATTAAAAAAGGACGGAAGGCAAATAAGTTTGAAATACCTATTACAAATCATTTTCAGATACTCTCCAATGTTGATAATGACTTATCTTCCTCATTATTTTTAGATGTATCTCAAATTGACTCAGGGAATAATGTACCTGATTTAACTACTCAGGAAACCCTAATTAACACTGATTGTCTTGGCCTTACAGCATCTAATCCACAACATTCCTTAGAATATCCTCCTTTAAACCTTGGTACTGAAAATATGATGGAAATTAATCACTCAGCCCCTGAAGATGTTACACATAGACAAATTGATGTGTTGGGAGACTCAATAATTAAGCACATAGACAGAGCCGTTTGTAACCCCGATAAGGCCAATAGAACTTGTTCAAGTTTCAGAGGGGCCCAAATAGCTGACATCACTGATATGTTAAATCCAATACTATCTCAATCAGGTCATAATCCATTAGTGATAATTCATGCAGGGGTAAATGATGTGCTCAAATCAAACAGTAAAAAAATTGAAGAGAGTTATGTGGCACTAAATAATTTACTGGTGGAGAAAGGATGTTCAGTCTGTTTTTCAGAGATATTACCAGTTCCCAGGGCCTCCACTACCATTACAAACAAAATTAAAAAAATAAACAACTGGTTAAGACAGTGGTGTTTAAGACAGGGGATTAAATGTATTCATCACTGGGAAGACTTCTGTGCTAGGGATTCACTTTTTTGCTGGGACGGACTCCACCTGAGTAGAAGGGGTAGTTCTATACTAGGGAAAAAAATTTTAGCTGAAATTAATAATTTAAACTAGTTACTGTGGGGGAGAATTGGTCTTGTCCAAATTCTCTGAAAACATTTAAGACCACTTCAGTAAAGTCAACGACCAATCACTGTAAAATTTTGAGCTTCAATGCTAGGTCCTTAAACAATTTGAATATGGCAGAATTGGAATGTAAATGTAAATTCTTGGACATTGGTATTATTGCCGTAACCGAGACATGGAGGGACCCTGCCTCTAAGTGGGTCAGGGAACTACCTGGTTATAAGTTATATCATAAGGATAAACTAGATAAAATTGGAGGTGGGGTCTGTTTATTCGTTCACAATGATATATTGTCTACTGAAGTATCACACAATACAGATTTGGAAACTTTGTGGGCACAAATACTATTTAAAGGACAGCCAAAACTTACTATAGGAGTATGTTACAGACCCCCATCATCTGACTTTGATTATACCGATAAACTAATCAATCAAATTAATGATTTTTCTGAAAATAATAATGTGTTGATATTGGGTGATTTTAACATGCCTGGAATAAACTGGGAATGCTTTACCGGAGTAACCAATCAAGAAAAAGAACTAATAAATTTGTGTACAGATCAAGGCTTTGAACAATTAATCAAATTTCCCACTAGAGGAAAAAGTATATTGGATCTTATTCTGACTAATTCTGGGAACTTAGTGACAGATATTGACATTACTTGCCCCATTGGTAATAGTGACCACAATGGAATATTGTTTAATCTTAGGATCACAAAAAATAAAACTAACACAGGAACTTTACAAAAAAATTATAACAAAGCAAACTTTATTCAAATAAACCATGTATTGAACCAAATAAATTGGACTAAGAAGTTTATGAATCTAAATGTTTTTGAAGCATGGGATATATTCAAACATACCATATACCAACTGGAACAATCTTATGTACCCATGAAAAATAAATATAATAAAAAAGGGAAAATTCCTCTTTGGTTTAATAAAAGTATTTCTAGACAAATTAAAATAAAAGAACGTCTTTTCAAAAAATTAAAAACTAATGGTTCTCCTGATATAAGGGTTAAATACAAAAGCTCAGTATCCTTTTTAAAAAAATTAATTAAACAAGCAAAAACCAAACTAGAATTTACCTTGGCTCACTCAAAAACCAATAAAAAGTCACTTTATTCATATGTAAATAGTAAAAAAGGTGACCCAAGAAAAATAGGATCAATTATGCATGATGGGCTCTCTATTACCGATGATCAAAGTATTGCTAATATATTTAATGATTATTTTTCCTTACAATTCTTTAATAAGGATAATTATTATCCAAGATGTAAGTTAACCCACATACTCCCAATTATAAAAGAGCAGGAAGTAAGAAATGTGCTGTCTTTACTGAAAAATTCCATCAGTCCAGGACCAGACAATATTAATGCTAGGTTTCTGAAAGAAACCATTGAATCAATTACTTTCCGTTAACTCTGATTTTAATAAATCCCTAAAGAAGGTAATGTACCAAAGGACTGGCGTTCTGCAACAGTTATTCCAATTTAAAAAAGTGGAATAAATCTAGGGTTCAAAATTATAGGCCAATTAGTCTTACTTCACTAGTGGGAAAGGCCATGGAAAGAATAATTAAGTCATATATCGACTCTGAAATACATTTGTTGGGATACAGGACTTGACTCAGCATGGCTTTAAAGCTGGATCATCCTGCACTACTAACTAGATCTCTTTTTATGATAATGTCAGTAGGTTATTGGATAATCATATTCCATCTGACGTTATCCTTTTGGACTATAGTAAAGCCTTTGACAAAGTACCCCACTCATTGTTAATTGAGAAATTGTGTAAACTTGGTTTTGCTGATTACCTGATAAATTGGGTTTCACAATGGTTATATGACAGAACTCAAGTTGTTAGAGTAAACAATTCAATGTCTATACCTTGTAGGGTTGCTAGTGGTGTCCCCCAGGGGTCAGTTTTGGGTCCCACTTTGTTTAATTTATTTATTGGGGACCTATTTATAACTTCTAGCAATTTCTTAACTAAGTTTTCAGATGACACCAAACTGGGAGGAAGGGTGGATACAGTCTTAAATAGTAAAATTTTCCAGAATGATTTGCAAACAATAGAAACATGGGCCAAAAAAATGTTATGGACTTTAATACAGATAAATGTGTGGTACTACATTTTGGAAAAATAATCAAAAAATATTTATCGGTTAAATAACAAGCAAATTAAAAGTTCTGAATGTGAAAGAGACTTGGGGATTATGATCAATACTAAGTTATCAGCCAATTTACATTGTAACAGAGCAGCAAATATAGCTAATAACATGCTGAGGCAGATAAATAAAACTTTAAGTAAATAAATCTGAACAATGCTTGGTTACTTTGTACAAGATCATATGTTAGACCCCATCTTGATTATGCCTCTCCATTCTGGAGCCCTTATCTTAGGAAGGACATCTTCAGAGTGGAGCAGGTCCAAAGGAGATTGACTAGGATGATACCTAGATTAAAAAGCTTCTTCGAAATTAGATTAACTAAAACAGGCCTCCACTCTCTGGAAAAAAGAAGATTGAGAGGTGATCTTTTACTTCTATTTAACATTTTAAAATGCCCAATTCAGATGAAGTTATGTGGACTGTCATTTGCAAAGAAACGTATTGTGGGTAGACTACATAATAAACAACTGACTGTTGAAAGAGTAAATACAAATTTAAGAAACAACTTCTTCAGTGTTAGGGTACCGCAAATCTGGAATCTACTTCCTGAATATTTGATTATTTCTAAAACCTCTGACATTTTTAAGAAAAACTTAGATGTATGGTTGACAAACACATGAAGTTAATTACCTACTTTTGTGGGGGACAATCTCGATGGGCCGATAAGGCCTTCTTTTGTCCAGTGTATCCAGTAAATCCAGTAAATCCAGTAATCACACTCTGTCCCTACATATTTGCAGCCCCTGACTGTTCAGAGGCCCTTGGTAAAGCCAGAAGAAGCGCCACTGTGTGACCCTGTCCCAAGATAGCCTTTCATGGCTGTATAAGGCATTTGTCTTAGGGCCATTTTTGATACTGACATGATAAAAATTTGGAGGCTGGCTCCATGATGCCAAGCAATGGGGGATCATTTGGCACACTGGCAACCTGGGTTCACACCCGAAGCCTGAATGTCAGGAGTGGAGAGCAGCAAGGAGTGGGGCCATAGCATCCTATGGATGCTTCTCTCTGGGGGGCGTGGAGCAGAACTGGACCACTTTACTAACGGCTCCTGGAAGTGGCTAACATATGTTTTCTAGTCAGTGTGGACCACCACATGTTGCCGGACGTCCCTGCCTCCAGGATGCCACTGTGGCCATATTAATGTAGGATGGGGATGGGACTGGAAAAGTGGAAATCAAACACCCTGCTGCTGGATGGTGGCTGCCTCATTCCCCTGAACCATGTAGCCATTCACAGTCTCTTCCCAGCCTCCTAGCCCCCATGCCTCTGTCAAGGTACCAGGAATTATCTCCACTTCTCTGGCCTCCTTGGGGAGGGGGGCCCCTGGAAGGGTTACCATGTACTGGGTCTACTGAGGATGCAGACTGAAGCAAGTATGCTATGGATGGCAATGGGGATGGTCCAGCAGGTGAAGGGGAGGTTAACACTCAGCAGCCTGAAGGAGTGGCTTGCCAGAAGGGCAGGGAGAGGCAGAAAAAATATGAAACAACATCAAAAATTTGCCATAGTCAGCCCAACTCTTCTCAGGGTTTAATTTCTGAAACAGCACCAGACTCACTCAAAGCAGCTGCACCTCATGCAGTTGCCTTTCTCACCCAATGACCCAATAGACAAATTACTTATCTGACCATTAAACAGCTCTCTATTTCACTAACTTCTGCAGACAATCTGGCTGGCAATGTCACATTAATAAAGAAAAGTCGGGGTATATCACAGTGGCCCAATAGAAGAATGCCTTATAAAGCTATGATACTAAAGACTCTGTTTTGGAAACAGTAGCAGACTTTTTCAGAGCAGCTGTGCCTATCTTACCTGACTGAAGACTGATCCTTTTGAGTAGTTTTCTCTTTTTAGGGCAGTCAAAAACAAAATCTTTCACATGTTGTTATAGTCAGGGTAGGGTAATAGGGTAATAACTACCTGACCCTAACCAACTACCTGTTTTGCATTAGGGTATTTTTAGGGTAATTTAGTGTAATTTGGAGGTACCCAGATTTAGTGTTTAGGGTAGGGAATTTTATTACCCACCCATATCAAGCCTAAAAGCGAAGGATAGGGAAGAGTACCTAGAGATAGCAAAGGTAGCTAGCAGGATGGTCAGGGAGGCTAAGGCATATAACAAAAATTGCTGGTGTAACCCCCTTGCAAATGGGGGTTCCTGAACGCTTTCTCGGAGCTTGTTTCCATGCTCCATGCCTGGTTGGTGATCGGCATAAAGCTGTTTAAATGGGTAGCCACTGAGTTCTTTTAAAAGCCTCTGTATGCTGTCGCTTTAAGGGCTGCCTGTTGCAGTCGTAATTAACTGAAATGGGGGTGGCTGTGTGGTTGTATGCCCAAGTCCCGCCTGGGACTCTGAAAAATAGCTCCCTTCTGCCATAGCTAGTGGTGCAGAGGGAGCTCTGCTGGAGGATATGATTGTTTGCTTGAAAGATTCTGCTAATAGCTTGGCAGAAAACACCAGGAGAAAGGACTGCTGTGTGACTGAACTTCTCTGCTGGCACTAAAGTGGAAGAACTTTTGTATTTCGACCTTTAATTTAGGGTAAAAAAACTAACATACAAAACAAAAAAAAAGTGTGTGTTTGGGTTAACTGAACTGAATGGGTAACTGAAAAGTCATCTAGGTGTAAATCTCAGGTGACTGAAAGGACTTAACTGCTGTGAGGTTTAAATTACTTGTAGAAAGATCTGGTAAGTAGGAGATTAGCTCAGCTAGAAGGCTGTTTAAAGACTGCCTGAAGATTCTGCTAATAGCTTGGCAGAAAACACCAGGAGAAAGGACTGCTGTGTGACTGAACTTCTCTACTGGGACTATATTGCCCTCCTTCCCTCCCCTCCACCGAAAGCTAGTTCTATTTTTATAGGCGCAGGATATGACTGACAACAGGAACTTCCTGTTTAGGGGCAGGAAGTGAGTGATCACAGAACCACCAAGGACCCCCCATCCTAGAAGGGCAAGAGTAGCTCTCCAGCCCCCTCTAGCTGCTGGAGGTCTGCCTCTGAACAAGTAAGTGGTCTACTGAGAAATATAGGATATTCTTGTCTCAGAACAGGACAATCAGGAGCTTAAAGGAACACAGGCAGAAAGTAAGGAGAGAGAAAAAAACAGAGGAAAAGTAAGGATTGCAAACAGTTAAGGGGCCAGAAATAAGACATGATTGGAGTGGTGCAGTGCAGTGGCTGTGGAGCAGCAGTCTTCCAGAAGATGTTCTGGAGGATGCGGTGTTGTCCCATCTGCAGGCACCTCTGGGCTGAGGGAGGAGGTTGCTCATCTCCAGGCTGAGTTGGCCAGGATTGTGGGACCTCCTCTTCCATCCAGGGACCACCAGTGCCACTGCCGTTGCCTCAGAGGTTGCCAAGAAAGAGGACCGGTTGGACCACAGTGGGCTCAGGGAGGGTGAGGGTGGCAGAACATAGGCACATCCCTCCAGTTGTACCTCTCCACAATTCCTATGCCATTCTGGCAAAGTGTGGTTCCTCTATGGAGGCACCTACCGTGGAGACCAAGGAGGATACTGGGAACCTCCACAAAGAAGACCCACAGGAGGGTGGCAGGGGACCCTGCAGGGGAAGGAAACAACTCCTGGTGGGGGACTCCATTGTTAGGAAGGTAGAACTGGGCAAGGAAGGGGAGAGGGAGGTAAGGTGCCTGCCTGGTGCCATGGCTTGGAGGGACAGGGAGCGAATCCTCAGGATTGCCAGAGCAGTTGCACAGGGGAGGGAGCTGGATGTCATTGTCCACCTAGGGACAAATGACCTGGCTAAGAAAGGGATTAGAAGTGCAGGAAGAGTTTGTGGAATTGGGGAGGGCCTTGAGTCAAGTAGCACGCAACGGTAACCTTCTCGGAGGTGCTACCCATCTATGGCATGGAGGAGGCTAGGGTGTTTCTGTATCATGGATTCAATCAGTGGTTGAAAACTGGTGTGGAGCTCAGGGATTTGGCTTCATTGGGGACTGGGGTCCACCTGGAGTGATGCAAGCCTATAGTGGCATGATGGGCTGCATCTGTCCGGGAGGGGAACCAGGATGCTAGGTGATAGGTTTAAATGCTTCATTGGCAAGCTTTTAAACTAGCCAAGGGGGGAGGCACTGGAAAGGAGCAGGAAAATCCTAGCCCCCCCAAACAATCATAGTAGTAAGTGTGGCAAACATCAACATGGAGGTGTCGATAGGGAGAAGGGCAGTGGTAAATGAAGAAAGTGACAAAGGCAAGAAGGACAGGGATGGGGCAAAAGGGGGTAAGGCCATCAGGAAATGGAGGGTAATGAGTACCAATGCCCGTAGTCTGGGCAACAAACTCCTAAGCTGGTGGCCTTAATGGAAGAGGGATGCCTGGATATCATAGCAGTCACAGAAACATGGTACACAGAGAACCATGACTGGGATGTTAACATACCAGGTACATAACCTACAGGAGAGACAGGCAGGGAGAAAGGGGAGTAGCTCTCTATGTAAGGAAGGGATAAAAGCAACTGAACAAAAGAGTAAACAGGGAGGAGAGGAGGCACTGTGGGTCACCTTGGAGACTGGAAAGGCACCACAATCCACACAGGGGTTGTGCAGACCCCATGTCAGGGAAGGAATGGACAAGGATATGATGGAAGGTATTCTTAGAATGGCAGAGAAAGGGGAGATACTGTTGATGGGAGACCTGAATATGCCAGATGTTAACTGGAGCACATTGCTGCAGCCACATCCAAAACAGGGCCATTCTTGATGCCCTACAGGTGGCAGGCATTAGACAGCTAGTTGGAACCCACTCGTGAGGGAGCAATCTTAGACCTCGTACTCTCAAATGGGGGCAGTGAGAGGATCTCAGATCTAGAAGTGGGTTGCCATCTGGGGACAAGTGACCATCAAACAGTGTGGTTCACGTTAAACTCAGCTACAGAGTCAACCATACAAAAGTGAGGGTACTGGACTTTAGAAGGGCTGACTTTGGCAAGATGGGAGAGTGCCTCAGAAAAGCACTAGCAAACAGGCTAGAAGGAGGTGTGGAGCAACAATGGGGAATTATCAAAACTGCCATCACAGAGGCAACAAGCCTTTGTGTGAAGCAAATAAACAAATCAAAATGAAAGAAAAAGCCACTATGGTTCTCAAAGAGGTGGCTGTGAAAGTCAGGAAGAAAAAGATAGCATTCCGGAAGTATAAGGAAACACAGAAGGAGCAGGGCAGAGAGCTGTACCAGTTAAGGCAGAAAGAAGCAGGGAGGGAAGTCAGAATAGCAAAGGACCAAACTGAGGAAAAGATAGCCAACTCAGTTAAGAAGGGGGATAAAACCTTTTATAGGTACATCAGCGAGCGTAGAAAGACAAAGGGAGGGATAGTGAGGCTGAATAGAATGAACGGTGGGTGGGCAGAGGGGGACAGTGAAAAAGCAGGAATACTGAACGAATATTTCTGCTCAGTATTCACAAAGAGAGGGGAAGTGCCTAATCCAATTAAAGAAGCACTCTTGATAGGGGTCGATCCCAGTCCTTTCACAGAAGAAAGTGTTCTGCAAGAACTCCTAAAACTGAAGGTGGACAAAGCAATGGGTCCTGATGGAATTCACCCAGAATTCTAAAAGAATTAAGGAAGGAACTAGTGAAACCACTGGCTACTCTTTTTAATAAATCATGGGAGGATGGTGTGGTACCTGAGGACTGGAGGAAGGCGGATGTGATTCCCCTTCACAAAAGTGGGACCAAGACAGAGGCAGGAAACTACAGACCTGTCAGTCTGACCTCTGTGGTAGGGAAAGTGATGGAGTCACTTCTGAAGGAAAGAATAGTTGAGTACCTAGAGGTCAGTGGAGCACAGGATCCAAGGCAGCATGGGTTCACAGTGGGAAGGTCATGTCAGACGAATCTAATAGATTTCTTTGACTGGGTGACCAAAGTAGTAGACCAGGGAGGGGCTGTGGACATGGCCTACCTAGACTTTAGCAAGGCATTTGACACAGTCCCACATAAAAGATTATTAGTCAAATTAACCAGCCTGGGAGTGGGTCCCAGGGTGGTAGCCTGTGTAAAACATTGGCTGGACAACAGGACACAGAAGGTAATTGTAAATGGAGTCCACTCTGAAGAAAGGGCGGTTACTAGTGGGTGCCCAGGGTTCAGTATTGGGTCCAGTCCTTTTAATGTCTTCATCAGTGACATTGCAGAGGGACTGGAAGGAAAAGTATGCCTTTTGCAGATGACACAAAGATCTGCAACAGGGTTGATACACAAGGAGGCGTGGAAAGGATGAAAAGGGACTTGGCAAGGTTGGAGGAATGGTCAGGCGATGGCAGCTAGGATTCAATGCAAATGCAAATAATGCACCTGAAACAAGAACCAGGGGAAGAATACACAATGGGTGGGGAGGTAGTAACAACAACAAAACAGGAAAGGGACCTGGGGTAATCATATCAGATGACCTTAAGGTTAGCAAGCAATGTGAGAAGGCAGTAGGGAGGGCCGGGGTATACTGGGATGTATAGGAGAGGCATCAGCAGCAGAAAACAGGAAGTTGTTATCCTCTGTACAGACAGTTGGTGAGACCCCATCTGGAATACTGTGTCCAGTTCTGGAGACCCCACCTCTGCAAGGACATAGACAGGATAGAGGCAGTCCAGAGGAGGGCAACTAAAATGGTGCAGGGTCTGCAAGAAAAGCCGTATGAGGAGACTAAAGGAGCTAATATGTATACCCTTGAGGAAAGAAGGGAGGGGGACATGATAGAAACTTTCAAGTACTTCAAGGGAATCAACAAAGTCCAAGAGGTAGCATCTTTCAGAAAAAGAGACTTGCAAGAACAAGGGACACAATTTAAAGATAGAAGGAGGGCGGTTCAGGGCAATGTGAGGAAGTATTATTTCACAGAGAGGGTAGTGGATGCATGGAACAGCCTTCCTGAGGAAGTTGTGGGGTCTAAAACTGTGGGAGAATTCAAGAATGCATGGGACAGACATAAGGCAATTCTTGTTGGGGGGGCAGGAAGATATAGGCTGTTGGTTAACTAGGATCTGTGGCCTATCCTGTAGGTAGGGAAATGGGCAGACTAGATGGGCCTAGCGGTCCTTATCTGCCGTCAGAGTCTATAACATAAAATAATAATGATAATGTAGTTGTTCTAACCTGCCTTCCTTTGCAATAAAGACTGTTTCGATTGTCTCCTCCATTTTGGTCCAGAACTGCTGAATTGGACCAATCAGTACCTCGGGACTATGGAGAGCTGTCTGGCCAATAGAGGAACTGCTTGTAAGCTGGGAAAGGCATTATGGCTATGGCGCTTTTTCGCACCACTGAGGGGCAAAAACTGGTTGACTGACAGGTATGCCAGCCAATAGAATTGGGTAGCACCAATTGTATGAGAGGCCCCATGCTGAGAAGGGCAGATGCGTTGTGGCTGAGGAGAAGAGAGGAGCTCTGTGCTTCTGCGCTGGAGTAGTGTTCACGCGGGAAGCGCATGAAGGCCTGAGGTGGCCGTTTTTTGCCTTTTGAGAATTTGGACTAAATCCGCCGGCGTGCGGTCGGAGGAGGCTGGTGCCAGCCCAGCTACCTACCAGGATCAACCTGAGAGGACTGGAGAGAATTGTTAAATCGCGCTCGGTCCACCCGTGATGTTGAAGCTGCCGTTTGCTGCCCGAGCTCTTCTGCAAGTTCGTGAGAGCCTGAAAGCAGCTGCCTGGTATAGTACCCCTCTGTTGTTTGCCATATAAATGTGTGAGGAGGCTGGTGAAATTCAGGCTCAGCCCTGCCGGTGTTGAAGGAATTGTTATTTACTGGAGTTGTGAGTACTGAATCAGGGCAGCTCCCTGCCAAGTGTGCAAACAGTGGTTTCCAGTTGTATTATTATAATGCTGACTGCCTAATTTAACTTTCTTCCTATTCTGACTTGCTCAGGATTGTAACAGTTATCTGTATTAAGGGCCACAACCAGCTACCACATTTGGACTAGCCGTTAGGGCTTGGGTACCCAGGGACAGCAAATCTTATTGTTAGGCCTGTGCACAGAGCCCTAGGTAGATAATTATAGTATAAGCCAATTAACTTGATTTTCCCCCTTTCCTTGTTATCTGCCCCCTTTAATAAATCAGATTATTGTGTTTGCAACTACATCCTGGCTGGTTTGTGCACCCCTGGTGAACTGCTACATAGTGACTGTGATATAACTGTACCTTACTTTACAGGGGGTCCCCAGAGTGAGCTGAGAGATACTACCCGGGGGGTAAGTGTACTGGTAAAAAGAATTGTTGGTACCTAGTGTGAGCCACTAGAGGGACAAAAGGGGGTTGCAGTAACCCAGAGGGCTGTAACTGGAGCAGTCTTGACCATATTAACCCCAACCTCTGGGTGCAGGCACCCATCAACGGATCTGGGCCCCTCACCCTGTCTCAGTGGAGGCAGGCAGGGGTTGTAGCCCTAAGGGTAGTGCTCCCTTGGGGTTACAAATTGGAGGCACCACTGGGATTAGCGTCCCCTAGTGGCCAAGTAGGGAAGCACATAAGAAATGGAAAAAATGGAAGGGGATATGCTGGGAAAAATTAAACTGGGACCCATCAAGACCATGGTACACAGACTGATGGGGTGGGGTGAAGCCGAAGAGCTAGACTTCCAGAATATTGTGTTATTGTTAGATGTGCCTTTGGGAACCCCAACTGCTGACATCATTTCTGCTGCAGAGCGAGTAAAATGTTTGGGCAAAGTGGAGGTAAAAGGGCGTATGGCTGATTTGCTTGAGCAGACGTTGCAGGTGTTACTTCTATGCAGTGTGGCCATCGACCCCGAGAAGGTACCTCCTGTGATTTATCCGGAGGGTGCTTCACAGGGATGGAGGCTAATTCATATTCGAAGTGGGTCAGTCACTCCTGGGGGGTCTCCTCAAATGAACAGTTTTAAAGACAAACTGCTTAAATTGTTGGCCGTGGAGGGGAGAACTACCCAGGAGCTGCTACAAGCCTTAGATTTATCCAGTGATGCTACCCCTCAGGGCTCCCCTGGCACCTCCCCCTTTCCCGCCCAAGAGTTCTGTGCTGGCTTCCCTGCCCCTGGTGGTCCCACCCATACAGCTCGATTCTTACTGTAAGTTAAAACTTTGCTCTGGTACGGTGCCAGTGCCTCCAGGGGAGGATGACCTGGAGGCTTGGATGGACTATGCCACCCCTTTAGTCCAGGAATGGCAATGCTCTGAGGGGGAGAAAAGGAAGAGGCTGATGGAGAGCTTGCGGGGTCCTGCTTTAGAAGCCATTAGATTCTTCTGGGCCACCAGTCTGGAAGCCACCGCTGCAGAGTATCTCTCTGCTTTAGAAGGGGTTTTCAGGAGCACAGAGACTGGTGAAGACTTATTATGGAAATTCAGGTCTGCTAAGCAGTGGAGAAATGAAAAACTGTCCACTTTTGTTACTAGAGTGGAGCAGGCCTTGCAGAAGGCCTATAGAAAAGGAGGAATCACTGCTGTAGCCCTGAATCAGGTCCAGTTAGAACATGTTTTAAAATCTGCCAGATTTTCTAGTGTAATACTGCTGAAACTTAAGTTACATGATCGGCGGGCCACCCCACCTGATTATTGTCAATTAATGAGGGGAATTAGAGAGGTGGAGACTGACGAAGAGGGTTGGGAACCCTGTGTGGGGGCTGTAAACCCTAGTGGGACCCCTGAGCCTAAGACCCCCAAGGAGACTGGCCTGTCCGGAGGGTCTGAGGGATCCCCAGATTTTCCAGGTACTGTGGGAATGCGAGTTATTTCCTCCGACCCCCACATAGAGAGTGAGTTTAGGGCCGAGGTCAGGAATTTACAGGAACTGGTGAGGGACTTGAAGCAATCTACTATGTAGCCTGTCAGGTCCGGGGTCCCTGAGTCATGAAGAAACCTGAACTCCGGCCAAAGAGAGCTCTCTCACCCCTCTCAGAGCCCCGCACAGATAAGGTGCCCCCTGCAAAATAGTGTCCCCCGGGACCCCAAGTTCTGTTATCATTGCGGGGAAGATGGGCATTTCCAACCCGAGTGCCAGAGGCCGGAGAATTTAAAGACGTCAACAACAGACGGATGCTCGACACACGTGAGGCCCAGTCTCGGGCCCCAGGAAAAGTTTGTGACTCAGGCCCATGCCCAGCCGGCTATCAATGCTGTGGCCCCAACTGGTCTGATGTGGTCGGGCCTTCAATGGAACCCGGTATGGGTAAATGGAATTCCCACTCAAGCTGGATGACAGTGGCTCTCAGGTAACCATCATGTTTCAGGACTGGTACCAGGCACACTTACCTGAGGTGCCCCTGCAACCTTTGAATGGTCTACATGTGTGGGGGTTGAGCGACAAGGCCTATCCATATTTGGGATACATCCGAGTCTGGTTATCTTTCTCTGCAACTGTGGCTGGGATGGATGAGCAGGTGGAAACCCTAGTTTTAGTTTGCCCACCCCCTGGACTGTATGATGGGGTACCTTTGTTGATTGGGACAAATGCGCATATGTTCAGACGATTGGCCCAGTTGTGCTCAGAAAAACAAGTATTCCAGACTGGGCGAGCTTTAAGCATACCTGCTGTGATTCAAAAGGCAAGTGCCACTCAGAAGAAGGTTAGTCTGGAGGAACCTGAAGGCCCGGTGGGTGTGGTGTGGAAAAAGGATCCGGCCCCGGTGATACTTGCCCCGAATGCCCAATGTGTCCTGCATGGAGAAGTATGACTAAAAATGGATGTTAAGAATAAGTTGTTGATGTTGGATGCGCCTGTGGAGGGAAGATTACCTGAGGGACTGTTGGTCAAACCCAGCATCTTGCCGGCTAGAGCTCATGATTATGTTAAGAGGGTGATGGTTCAAGTGCATAATGTGTCTGACAGAGAGATTCGAATAAGAAGGGGGTGCACCTTGGCAAGCGTACATTGTGCAGATACTTCAGTACTACCAAACAGAAAGGGTTTCAGGACAGATGATAGAGTTACTCCTGATTTGTTTGACTTTGGTGACTCCCCGCTGCCAGCTGAATGGAAACAAAGGGTCAGTGAGAGGCTTGCCAAGAGAGACCAGGTTTTCTCCCTGAAAGAGTGGGATGTGGGATGTGTACAAGGGGCTGAGCATCACATTCGGCTGCATGATGAAAGGCCTTTCCGAGAGAGATCCCTGTGCCTGGCCCCCGCTGATATAGATGATGTAAGGCGGCATCTGCAAGAGATGTTAGCTGGTGGTGTAATACAAGAGTCCAGGAGCCCCTATGCCTCCCCCATAGTAGTAGTAGTAAGGAAAAAGAATGGGGCAGTTCGGATGTGTGTAGACTATCGCACTTTGAATCGGCAGACCATTCCGGACCAGTATACCGTGCCACGCATACAGGATGCATTGGATTGTTTAAATGGCAGCAAGTGGTTCTCTGTGTTGGATCTTCACAGTGGATACTACCAGATCCCGATGGCTCCAGACGACCGGGAGAAGACTGACTTCATTTGCCCCCTAGGCTTCTATGAGTTTGTTCGGATGCCTCAAGGGATTTCGGGTGCCCCAGCCACTTTTCAGCACTTGATGGAATGGGCTGTGGGGGACATGAATTTACTTGAGTGTCTGGTCTATTTAGATGACGTTATAGTGTTTGGCCGATCATTGGAAGAACACAAGCAACAATTATTCAAGGTCTTGGATCGGTTGGAGGATTTCGGCCTCAAGTTGTCTATCGACAAGTGTCAATTCTTCCAGACTTCTGTGAAATACATGGGCCACATAGTGTCCACTGAGGGCATAGAGACTGACCCTAGCAAAGTGGAGGCATTGACCACTTGGCCTCAACCCAGGAATTTGAAAGAACTGCAATGATTCCTGGGGTTTTGTGGATACTATAGGCAGTTTAAGGACTATTCTTGAGTGATTCACCCCCTCCTCAACCTCACTCAGGAGTATCCACCTACGCACAAAAGGTATAAGAAGGTTGTGCGCTCTGAGACAGAAAAGAAGTATTTCTGGCCGAACGATGTGTTTGGGGATCGTTGGACTGCTGAGTGTGAGGAAGCTTTCTATGACATCATATATCAACTTACCCATGCCCCAGTGCTGGCCTATGCTGACCCTGCCAAGCCATACATTCTTCATACCAATGCCAGTCTACAAGGATTGGGGTCTGTGTTATACCAGGAGCACTTGAATGGTTTGAGACCTGTAGTGTTTGCCACCAGAAGCCTCACGCCTTCAGAAAAAAATTACCCAGTGCACAAATGAGAGTTCCTGGCTCTGAAGTGGGCCATTGTTGATCAGTTTCATGACTATTTGTATGGTGCCAAGATATTGGTAAAGACTGATAACCCTCTGACTTATGTACAGACCTCTGCCAAGTTGGATGCCACTAGCCATAGGTGGCTCTCTGCCTTGGCCACCTACGACTATGCTGTAGAGTACAGGGCGGACCTGAACCATATAGATGCGGATGCTCTCTCTAGGAGGCCTGTGCCACAGACTGATTGGGTCAGGTTGTCCGAACCTGACATAAGAGCTCTATGCCAGAAATTTGACAAAGAGGAACAGGTGTCTCCTGACACGGTGAACTGTGTGGTGGATTGTTTGGGGCCATCCGAAAACTGCATACCTGCTGCCTACTGTCATTTCTCTGCATTAGACACTAGCTCCCTGCCCCAATTCAACAATGATAGTCTCCAACAGGCTCAATTCTGTGATCCTATGATAACAATGGCTGTGGAGGCTTTGCAGGCCGGGAGGGACGTGTCCAAGTTATGTTCCACTGATCTAAGGACTGCCCTGTTGTATAAAGAAGGGCCCAAATTGAAGCTGATTAACCAACTACTATACAGAGAGACTGTGAATAAGGAAGGTCGGGTAGACAAACAACAACTGGTGCTGTCCTCAGCTTTTAGAGAACTGGTCTTAAGGTCCTTGCATAATCAAATGGGGCATCTCGGCATAGACCGAACACTTGATCTAGTACGGGCTTGATTTTACTGGCCGAAAATGAGTACAGATGTAGAGCAATATGTCAAGACCTGTAGCCGCTGTTTGCAAAGGAAAGCTCTACCCCAGAGAGCTGCTCCCCTGGTCAACATTACCACCAGTGCCCCTATGGAACTGGTCTGTATTGATTTCTTGAGTCTAGAACCCGATCTGAAAAGTGTCAGTAACATATTGGTGGTCACTGATCATTTTACCCGGTATGCACAGGCTTTCCCGACTAAGGATCAGAAAGCAACCACGGTGGCTAAGATACTTGTTGAAAACTTTTCATCCACTATGGGGCCCACAGGGATCCATTCCGACCAGGAAGGGACTTTGAGAGCCATTTGATTAAAGAGATGCTGTCTTTGTGGAGTGCGAAAGTCAAGAACCACCCCTACCATCCTCAGGAGATCCTCAGCCTGAAAGGTTTAACCGTACATTGCTTGACATGTTGGGCACATTGCAACCAAAAGACAAACTGAGATGGAGCCAGCAGATTAGCACCCTAGCTCACGCTTACAACTGTACAAAAAGTGATGTCACAGGATTTTCCCCATACCGACTAATATTCAGGAGAGAGGCTAGACTGCCAGTGGATGTGTGTTTTGGGGTTTCCCCTGATGGTGTGCAAGCAGAGAACCATTTACAGTATGTACAGTAATTAAAGGCCCAATTGAACCATGCCTACCAACTGGCCCAGACCATGGCTGCTAAACGAAACCTGGCCAACAAGGAAAGATATGATAAGAAAGTGAAAACAATGGATCTAAAAGGAGGGGACAGAGTGTTACTGAGGAATATGGGACTTCATGGGAAACATAAAATTGCTGACAGATGGCATCACCTTCCCCACATTGTTGTGGGAAAATTGACAGACTTGCCTGTATGTAAAGTGCGGCCTGAAAACAATTCCAAAGATGTGAAAACTATACACAGGAATCATCTGCTGCCAATCGGGCAAATCCTGATTGAAGCGGAATCTCCAATTGCCTCCCCCTCCAGGCCTATGACTAGATCTGCTGCCAAGAAAAGCACTAAACCCATTGATTCTTCAACAGGCCAACCCAGAGGGTCTTGCTCAACATCTGCAGAAGGAAATGATCAACCAGTGGTGCCAGAAGACGATGAAGATAATATTGAATACTATCCCTCTTATGAACTGAGTCAGTTATTTCGGGGCAATCCCCTTGTTAACTCTGGAGATGAGGTTGGGCCTTCCAGACTGTTTGAGCCCCACACTTTGTCTCCGGAACCAATGCCTCCAGATGATGAGCTGGGTAGCAGCAAAACCCAAGGTGTGGGGTCCTTGAGCCTGGCTGAACTGTCTGGCCTGGCTGAATTATCTGACTTTTCAGAAGAAGAGAGTGAAGTGGGGGCACAAGCCAGTGATATGCCAGAACCGGAAGAATATTTTGAATGTCCTGATGGTTCCTCACTAGTATCTAAACAGCCTTCAGCTGAGCCCAGTGGGGTGGGTTCTGGGGTAGAAGGTCAGGCCCCCAATAGTACTATAAGCACTGGACCCTTTTCCCCTTAAGAGATTCCCATTGCTAATGTCAATGAGACTGAATTGGAATCAGGGCCTGTTTCAGGGTCTCCCGAGACCCCTAGGTGATCTGGCTGAGAAATACGATCAGTAATAAAGTTGAGTTATGAGTCTCTGGGTCAGCCAGTGGACTTGCCCTTAAATGTGGTCCACAAAGGGGTGTATGTGTCCCAGAGTTCCTTGCCTAAGTTAGCCTTGGGGGATAACTCCAGACTGTTAGTATTACCCTCTGAGTGTGGTGCCCCTGCTTTAGGTAACCCACCAGTAGCTGAAAGGGAGGGGTTCCCTCAGTCCCGGTGTCATGAGCAGGAACTAATGACCTGAGTTAAAAAATGGAAAAAGAGTTTGTGTGTATAATGTTGCATAAACCATAGTACATTGTGAATGTAATATTCATGTATGTAATGCAAAGTGTGATATAGTGTTAACTAAGATATTTGCCTTAGAGTAATTCAAGGTAACTACTTGATCACGGGCGTAAGTTTTTCCAGGCCAGGAGGTGTAACCCCTTGCAAATGGGGTTCGACGGCCTCTGCAGTAGTTAGTTTCCATGCTCCATGCCTGGTTGGTGATCGGCATAAAGCCGCTTAAAATGGGTAGCCAGCGAGCACTTTTAAAAGCCTCTGTAAGCTGTCTCTTTAAGGGCTGCCTGTTGCAGTCATAATTAACTGAAATGGGGGGGCTGTGTGGTTGTATGCCCGAGTCCCGCCTGGGACGCTGAAAAATAGATCCCTTCTGCCATTGCTAGTGATGCAGAGGGAGCTCTGCTGGAGGATGTGATTGTTTGCTTGAAATAACGTAAAATGATAATGATAATGTAGTTGTTCTAACCCGCCTTCCTTTGCAGTAAAGACTGTTTCGATTGTCTCCTCCATTTTGGTCCAGAACTACTGAATTGGACCAATCAGTACCTCAGGACTATGGAGAGCTGTCTGGCCAATAGAGGAACTGCTTGTAAGTTGGGAAAGGCATTATGGGCTATGGCGCTTTTTCGCATCACTGAGGGGCAAAAACTGGTTGACTGACAGGTATGCCAGCCAATATAATCGGGTAGTGCCAATTGTAAGAGAGCCCGTGCTGAGAAGGGCGCAGATGTGTTGTGGCTGAGGAGAAGAGAGGAGCCTGTGCTTCTGCGCTTGGAGCAGTGTTCGCATGAAGCGCTGCGAAGGCATGAGTCTACTTTTTGCCTTTTGGGAATTCGGACTAAATCCGCGGGTGTGCGGTCGGAGGAGGCTGGTGCCAGCCCAGCTACCTACCAGGCTCAACCTGAGAGGACTGGAGAGAATTGTTAAATTGCGCTCAGTCCACCCGTGATGCTGAAGCTGCCGTTTGCTGCCCGAGTTCTTCTGCAAGTTCGTGAGAGCCTGAAAGCAGCTGCCTGGTATGGTACCCCTCTGTTGTTTGCCATATAAATGTGTGAGGAGGCTGGTGAAATTCAGGCTCAGCCCTGCCAGTGTTGAAGGAATTGTTAGTTGCTGGAGTTGTGAGTACTGAATCAAGGTAGCTCCCTGCCAAGTGTGCAAACAGTGGTTTCCAGTTGTATTATTATAATGCTGACTGCCTAATTAAACTTTCTTCCTATTCTGACTTGCTCAGGATTATATGATTATCTGTGTTAAGGGCCACAACCAGCTGCCATGTTTGGACTAGCCGTTAGGGCTTGGGTACCCAGGGACAGCAAATCTTAGGGTTAGGCCTGTGCACAGAGCCCTAGGTAGATAATTATAGTATAAGCCAATTAACTTGATTTTCCCCCTTTCCTTGTTATCTGCCCCTTTAATAAATCAGATTATTGTGTTTGCAACTACATCCTGGCTGGTTTGTGCACCCCTGGTGAACTGCTACATAGTGACTGTGATATAACTGTACCTTACTTTACAGGGGTCCCGAGGAGGTGAGAGATACTACCCGGGGTAAGTGTACTGGTAAAAGAATTGTTGGTACCAGTGTGAGCCACTAGTGGGACAAAAAGGGGGTTGCAGTAACTCAGAGGGCTGTAACTGGGCAGTCTTGACCATATTAACCCCTAAATCCCCTGGTGGAGGCACCTGTCAACAGATCTGGGCCCCTCACCCTGTCTCAGTGGAGGCAGGCAGGGGTAGTAACCCAAAGGGTAGCGCCCCCTGGGGGTTACACTAACAAGGGAGGATCAAGGGGAAAAGACATTCCCTAGTTACATTCAGAACAAGTGAACAGTCAAAGAGAAAGTGATGATTAAGAGGTGGAAAGATGGGAGCAGTGGATCAAAGGAAATGAGAAATACAGGACAAATATTTTTGTTCAGTATTTGCTAGGGAAAAAGATGGTCCACTGTCAGAATGTGGCATGAGAAGGAAAAGAGAAGCGGTGGCTGCACAAGCAGCATAGACCAAATAACAGGGTAAAGAGTGCTGGGAAAGCTTAAAGAGCTGAAAGGATATGAATCTATAGGTTGTGACAGGTTGCACCTTAGGATGCTCAAGGAGGTTGCAGAAGTGATATCAGCTATGCTTGAAGACATATTTAACTGCTCACTGGCCACATGGATGCTCTTAAGGACTAGAAGACAGCACATTTGGTTGCGCTGCACAAAAGTAAAAGGAAAGATGAGCCAGGGAGGTGTAGACCAGTCAGATTGATGTCTATAGTGCAGAAGATAATGGAATCCATATTGCAATAAGAACTAGTGGACTTCTTAGATAGAAATGGGCTGTAGAACCCCAAGAAACATGGGTTCACATGAGGTAGATCTTGACAGACAAATCAAATTTGCTTCTTTGACTGGTTGATCAAGGTGACTGATAAGGAACAGGAGGTTGATATCATGTACTTAGATCTTATCCAGGCCTTTCACTTAGTCCCACACAGCAGCATGGTCAAGAATCTAAGGAACTTAGGGTAAAGGAAAAATTTGTTGCTTGGGTGTAAAGCTAGCTGAAGGAAATATTCAAAGGATTGAAGTAAGTGGGGAATTTTCAGATGTAAGAGATGGTATGAGAAGAGTACATTAGAGGTTGTACTAGGCCCTGTCCTTTTCAGTGTGTTCTTTGCAAACTAGAGAAAGGGAGAAAGTTCAAGGTCTGCCTCTTTGCAAATGACACAGGATCTGTGCAATGGCTGACACTGAGGAAAGGATGAGGTTGCTCATGGAGGATGTGGGCAGGCTGGAGAGCTGGTCAGAGATCTGGCAGCTGTGCTTCAACACAAAAAAAAATTATAAGGTGATGCACACTGGCAACACGAACTCAATAGTGCAGTATGAAAATGGAGGGTGGTGGTGCTAGAGGCACAATGAAGGAAAATGACCCAATGGTTATAATATTACAGAGCCTAAACTACACTGGAAACTGTAACAGAGCTATGGGAAATGCAAACAGGATGTTGGGATGCATAGGATGAGGGTGGGGTAAGCAGTTGAAGTCATGAGGTTATCATCCCACTCTGCAGGTCATTGGTGAGACCACATCTGGAGTACTGTGCAAGGTACTGGAGTTCACACCTGAGAAAAAGCTGTTACAAAACAAAAGGAGTACAGCACAGGGAACTCATGATGGTCTAGAGACTAAGCAACAAATCGTAAGAGGAGTGGCTGCAAGATTTGGAAATGTACACCCTTAAGAATGGAAAGGGAAATGGGTGGCATGATAGAAATGTTCAAGTATCTGCATTTGAGAAAAAAAAAACAGGTTGGATGCCAAGGAACTTTTCCTTTTGAGGTCAAAGACAGGCACTAGGAGTAAGTCACTTAAACAACTTGGGGGGTGTCAAGAAAGACATCTACAAGCACTTTTTCACAGAAAGATTTGTAGACAAGTGGTACCAACTGCTGTAAAAGTGGTAAAGACCAAACAAGTAAGCAGTTTCAAGCATGGATGGGACTGGCATATGGGCTTAGTAAGAAGTGGGGAAGAAACTAGGGAGCAGGATGCAGTTAGGCAGGATAAGCAGACTAAATGGGCAGATAGTCATTTTTCTGCCATCAGTGTCTAGGTAGCTGTATTAATACCTTGGTGAGATTATTAAAATTTATAACCAAAAGTTGCTCATGCAGAGCAAAAACCTAGCACCAGAGGAAACTTAATGAAGCTGGCATGGGAGGGGGATTTGACAGGGACATCAGGCAGTAATTCTTCGTGGAGAGGGTGGTGGTGGGATAGAACAGATTGCATAGGAAGAAATTCTTTGCAAAATAAGTGAAGGGATTCAAACATGAGTGGTTCAGACAAATGGGGCAGATTAAGACAGTGGGCTCGATTCTCAAAACTCCGATTATAACTCAAGGTGCCTGTGTTAAACAGAAGTGATGCAAGGGGTACCTTGCATCACAACTTGCAACATTTTTGATTCTCAAAGGGTGGCTGCAGCACAAAGGGGATTCCCTGCACCAGACTGGCCATGTGCCTGGCTTGTGCCAAGGTCGGGGGTGTGCCAGGACACTGGGGCTTGTGGCAGATGCTGACTGTAACACCCCCTTAAATAGGATTCCACCAGCCAGCAGGACTCACGAAGACTTAGACCACACAATAGGTGGTCTAATGGCCCTTTTGCCACACTTGGAGCCTTGGCAAGGTAGGAGGGAACCTGTGACACTACCTGCCTGCAGTAGCCTGTGTCCCCACTGCACCCCAAGCACTCACACTCAATGCTGCAGTGTGTGCAGGCTCCACCAATGGTGCCAGGCATGCAGTGGCTGCCCCCCAATTGATGGCACAGTTGCATCCTGAAATACCTGTTGGCACCCTCTCGGTACCCCCCAACACACATTCCTGCCCTACCGTCCCTCCCTGACCTCTGTCCTATCCCTCCCGACACTGCCAGCCTCCGGGCTTGTCCCCATTACTGGGCACTGATGCCACCTGACTGCCCCACAGCTTGAGGCCAACCTCTTCCATGTGCCTTGTTTTTGCTGCACGACAACATTTGCTGCAGCTGTAGGATTTTGGCACTGGGACCCCACCAATTCATGAATCAGGTGCAGGGTTTCTGGCACACCAGTGATCAGTGAAAGCTTCTGTTAGTGCAGTTTGCACCGATCTTTAAGAATCAAGCCCAGTGGCGACAGAGGAAGGGAAAGAAATAAGTTAAGGACTGTTAGGATCCCCACAATCAACACAGATAGGTAGGGCAGAGCACTCTTGAAAGGCTACAGGGAACGTTCTGCCAATGGATAGTATGTTTCTTTACTTCTAGATAGAGAGAGAGAGTGAGGAGAAATACATTTCGTAACAGTGAGTTGAAGGAAATTGCTTTGAGCTGGGCTTCAATTAGGTTATTAAAGCAAGAGAAGGCAGAGAATAACAAGCTTTCTTACAGAAGAGTTAGGATGCAGGTCGTTGAGGCAAGCTAGATAGGAATAAAATTAAGGATGGAAAGAATCTTATTCACGGGGTAGACAACATTTGAGATGACAACATGAGTAATGAAGAAATATACAGCACAGAACAGGAGGGAGTTAGTGATCAACAATAGTACTATTTTAGATTTCTAACATCAGCGGTAGTAAAACTGCTATCATTAGTAACACAGTCACGGAAGCTGTACTCTGCATGCTACAGTTTAGTGTTTTAGGTGGGGAAGTGCCATGCCTTCATATTAATGCATCTAATGTACAGTACCCTAGGAAAGGAAGCAAACTTGCCTGATAATGATTAACTGATAGAAGGCTCATAACAATAATCCTACTATATGAACTGTAAAACCTTAAAAGATACTGTGTGTCGATGGAGCTAATTCAGACATGGGTATACTATGTACAGTATTTGCTGTTTTGTATTCCTATAACAAGTTGACTATATATACCTAGTTGACCAGGACAGTGCCATATAGTAATTCTGCTTTTTCCATACAGTGCTCTTTACTTAAGGATTTCACTTGGAAAGAATGATAAGAGATAACTGGGAAATAAGCATATGGGGCACTCACAAGTTCTAAACCAGGCTGCAGTTGAGAAATGTTTTCTGCATTTGCTATAACACATCAAATATGAAACATAGGCACACATACTGTATTGAAAGGAGATGTGCGGCCCAAAATTGAGATGCATGGCACATCTCAGAAAATGCATCAAAGCACAATATTCGAAAAGGAGAGATGCATCGTGCATATCCGAATGCGCGATCACACTGAAATAATATATGTACTGCAAAAATAGGGGGCGGGCACCAAATATGCTACACAAGGGTATATTCAGCTGAAATGTGAGGCGCATGTGTTGTGCATCACAAAACTGTGCCACGCAAAGTTAGGTATGTAAGGGGGATGACCTAAATTGGCCAACCACCCACAGGAAGTCTGCAGAACTGCTGACAGGTGACCCTAAGACAAACCTCACAGGTGTGACAGGATGTGTTCTAGGCACTCACACACAGCAGTCATGACAGGATGGTAGTATCAAAGCCACAGCCATGGTGTGCCTGCACATCGGGCACCTACCAGGTGTTGCAGGGTGACATCACTGCAACCACTCATGCAGCTATTCTAAACATCACTCCCAGGTCAGGGACACCCAGCTGCCACATATTAGGCACCCCCTGGCACACCAGCAGAGCAGACAGCTACACTATAGCACGTGTGCCAGGTGCCATGGCCTGCACCCATGTGATCATCAGAGTGCCACCCAGTGTAGGCATGCACCCATGGTGGCATCTGGGGCAATGGTGATCATGATGTATGGCAGTGATAGCGGCAGCATGGCATGGGTCAGGGACAGCCCAGTGGCACACACCCATGGTGGAGCACCAGATGTGCACACAGCATGCATGTGCCAGACCCATGACACCTGGAACCACATACATGTCTCTGATGCCATCCCTGCAGTGTGGCAATGCCACAGGGATCCTAGGTTCAAGTCATTGTGTTGTACTGGTGGTGGACAGTGCACTACTGTGAGCAGTGTGGGGAACTGGTGGCACCACCAGAGGCCTGGGGTGGCAAGGGCATGTCCCAAGGACACTGGACCCTTCCAGTGTTGTGCATGAAGCCGCCTAGGGTATGGACATGGTCGTGGGTAGTAGCACTGCAAACCTCTCCACTGTCACATAGTACAGGGTATGACACTTATGTTATCACTTAGTCACCCTCTGACCCACATTGAGTGGGTGACATTACACACCGACCGCTGAGACTGTTATGCAGAATTGTGTGATAATATGAGATACTTGGTATCAGCACACAGTATCAACATTGGTGCACTTACTTCCACAATCTTCCAAGCTTGCACTGTCATGTTTGTTGCTGTGTCACACATTCTGACCAGTTGTCACACACCTTGGCACACATTTGGGTGCTAAAAGGTTGGGGGTTATGTAGCACTGTACTTAGGCCAATGCAGTCCACCCACACACAACTATTCATTCTCACCTGCCTGCTAGGCCGTAGTACCTCCTGATCACCTTTGTGGAGTGGTGGGGCTGCCCTGAAATGCTGGAACTGTGCATGCCAATCATATGCAAATGGACTGAATACATTCTAGTATTAAGAAGGAAATATGCTGTTTGGGTGCTGACTGTGCAATGAGACCATTTGCATATCCTGGCTGAATATTACAAATCTGCTCAATGAGCAAGTGGCTTTATATCGCACACTTCCGTATGCTCCACACTGGATTCTGGGCGTGATCACGCATGTTCGGGATATTCAGCCGCACGTGCACGATAGCATATTGCGGCACAACTTCTGAATATACCATTCTGTTGTGCCAGCGCAGCTGAGTTGCACAGCACAAGCACTTGCACAATGCAGCCTGCCACTTTTGAATATGGGGCCTATAGTCTCCCTGAGTCTCAGTTACAATGGACTGGTACAAAAGTACAGGAATGATACTCTTGCACTAGTCCATTACCTGTGACCCCCTCCCACACAGCTGCCATTCACTTTGCAAATGGGAGTGGAAAGGGGAGGTGTTGCAATGAAAATCCAGTCACAAAGTATACCATCCTTTGCAATGTGGCTGTGGGGGGGGGGGTTCACTTGACAACCAGGTTACTTTTTTTATTGTATCTAGTTCATGTAACCAGGCAAGTGCACGCAGATGCCACTTTTCAGGCATGACCTTCAAAAAATTACATATCAAATATGAATATGGCAAAGACATAATGAATAGCATCAACAATACAGAATGGCCAGTGACCAGAACTATGATAAAGGCAAGAAAGGAAACTCACAGAATATAAAACTTAGGATTATAATATTAGGGTGGAATTCAGCAATACACATACAACAGAAGAGTGCAAAACAAGATATAAAATCATATCACTGGCAACTAAATGTATGTAGATAATGCAAGGAGTCAGGTAATCAACAAACAGAATGTCAAATAAGTAAGCAATAAGACACAATGGAATGTGCATTAGACAGTTATAATGCACGGCTAGGGGGATGTAATGAGGCACGAGGCCACAGGCCAAGTGCATCCATTCTAGCCGCACTTAGAACTGTCTAATGCACATCCCTGAGGGCTTATTGCACTTATAAAATGGGTCTGCATATTCTAAATGGGGCTTCTAGTTTTAGCTGTGCATCAGACACATCTAATGCACAGCTAACAACCAATCAAATTGCTTGAAATCCTTTGCCCATTTTATAACCTTTAATTGGATACCTTGGGAAAAATGAAATTAATGTAGTATAAAAGTGAATGGAATCAAATCCTTAACAGTAACTAGGTGAAAGACAGTAATACGTTACATAGACATAATGAAAAGAACCACAGTGGGCACCAGTCATGTACAGGAGAGGGAGCCAGTCAGAAGCAGAAGAGGTTTAAGTGATTTATGCAAAGATGAGTGACTGGTAGCCTTGCAAGCAAAATGACACAATATAGGGCATACTTTACTCTTTAGCCCAGAAGTGGTCCAAAAGGTGAATGTTGGGTAGGTAGGTGACAACTAAGACCGAAGAACCTCTGTCCATAGCCATTTTGTATGGCATACCATGGCCTGGCGGTAAGTCATACTCAGATATTTGTAGTGTTGCGTAACATTTGTTAGCGGGCACAAACCCTACTTGTGCCTTCTAACATTTGGTGACCAATTTGCTTTTTAACTTCATTGCAGAGGCACCCCACCAGTGACTAATTCAGAACATTTGAGTATAGATGCAATGTGTGGTAGCACAATGAGGGGATTTCATTGCCCTCCCACACAATGTAAACAAAGAATGGCTTACAATTTTTATGTATTTTAGATCTGAAGATGAAATATCAGTTTTGCATCCTCAAAAACACATTCTACTTTTTCCAAAAGAATCTGAAAATCACAAATAGAAAGGGTTCACTTATACTCTTTTACTTCATACCACTTCTGAATTCTTAGTGCAGAATAAAAGGTTCTCTACTCGGATCCATCTCTGTCAGAAAGTTCAGTACTTGCAAGGTCATCTACAATACAAGTCACAGTGTCATTAGGCACAAGTTAATAAATCACATTTAACCACACTGAATTCTCTAGAGTTAAATAAGCAGCACAGAGGAAACATATGTTGTACCCTGTTAATTACCTATAACAAAACACTACAACATTTCACAAAGACCATTTAATAAACTACACATTATTGTATCTTTTCAACAAAAAATATCAGTCATTCTGTATAGAAAATAATTTAATTTTACATGCAGTTTTTTCCATACCCACTGTGCAGTAGCCCAAATCATTTTACTGTACAATGTGATGAATATTGCTTTTACAGCTTCTTTAGTCAAGATACCTCAACTGAGGTGAAAAATTTCATCTTCAGTGGTTATATCAAATTCATAACAGGTAGGACTGAAGTACAGGGAGGTTAACCTGTTTTGCTTATTTTGCTGATTGGGGTATTTTATAATGTTATGTCAGGCTGTTTGTCATTATTCTGAATATTGCTTTTACAGCTTCTTTAGTCAAGATACCCCAATTGAGGTGACACATTTAATCTTCAGTGGTTATATCAAATTTATAACAGGTAGGACTGAAGTACAGGGAGGTTAACCTTTTTTGCTTATTTTGCTGACGGGGTATTTTACACTGTTATGTCAGGCTGTTTGTCATTATTCTGCTATATTATTTAAAATTAAAATATATACAGTACATGTTCCCTACAAGGAAAGGTAGTAAAACCATTGCTGTAATCTTCTTTTTTTTTATTGTATGGTGCCCAGAACCTCTGGGATTGGGTGCCTACTGTGAGGGAATTTTTATATATGCTTCTTTTTATATCCTAAAGCTATATTTGCTATAATATGCCTTGAAGTTATGCTTGCTTTAAAAGCCATGCTGTAACAAAGTAATAATGAATGTAGTAGAAATTTCTGAGTTCATGTTTTCTTTTTAAGGGTTATAGAATTTGTACTGAGGTTACTTGAGGTACATTTGGGAAAACAGAAAACTAGATAAAACTGAGCAGAACTGGTTGTACCAGCCTGAAAATCAGACTTGGACAAAATATAGAGATAGGAACATGCCTGGGCAAAATATAATAATAACAGCATGTAGTGGCATTGAAGATAAGCTGTACATTGCTATGGTGTGAGTGAAACTAATTGTCTCTCTCAGGTCAGCTTGACCCAGGCATATGTATCAAGCAGTAATGGGAAAGAAATGAATTGCAGCGGAAAAGTACCTCATACAAATCGACATGTTTTTCTTTTTTCTGTTACATTGCTGAAAACTTGTTATGCTGTTTTATGATCGGCTCATACTGAAATGTTAGTATTTTTCAAGATAAGACGTGCAAAATCTAGCTTATAAAAGCTGCTGTAAACTTTAATCAGGGACGATCTCCTTTGTAGAAAGTCTCACGTGCATGTGTGAGATTTGATCAAATAAAGCGACGTTAAGACAAAACCCAGTGGTGTGGTTTTTGGCCCGTGACGACGGGAGTGGTTGCTCAGGTAGTACTTACAGTGAGAGAATTTGCGATCACAGTTTTGGCATAGTTGGCAGGATGAGTTCTTCGGTCCGTGTCACCTCGTGATCGGGTTGTTTCCCTTGGACAAAAAGAAGGACATTTTTGTGGAACCCCATCAGGACGTGACGCCTAGGGGCCGGCGACACTCATCATCACTGTAAGTATATAGTATACCTTGGAGCGAGTGTGCACTATAAAGAATAGGCCTAGATAAAATGGGAAATAAGGGAACAAAAAGTAACCTAGGTCCAGAGTTAGTATTATCTGGACCAGCAAAATGTATGGTTGATAAGTTTGGCCAGGATTCGGTCTCTGAGATAGGACAATGGCATAAGTTGACCAGGGGAATATTTCCCCTTATAGGTACTTTTAGTATAGATGTACTAAAGGAAGCAAGGATAGCATTGGCAGAAAAAGAAAAGAGCAAACAAAAAGGGTGCAAGGTAGACTGGTCAAGGTTTAGATTATGGGAAAGAGAGGCAGAAAGGTGACATGAAAATCAAGTAAAGGGATTAATGGTAAAGCAAGAGGAGGAAGAAACTGAATGCTGTAGGAGGGTGTTTCACCATCACGATACCCCCCCACCATATGGGCCCTTCCACCAACTGTTCCCCGGAACCACAGGCAGGATGGTGCCAGAAGGGCCACCAATACAGGAGTAGTGCAGCCTGAACAACAAGCTGCCCCAGCTGTACAGGCTGCCCTTCCTGCTCAGCAACTACAGGTGGCCCAACCAGCCCAAGTAGTACAACCAGCCCAAGCAGCACAACCAGCGCCAGGTCGTACAACAGGCTGCCCAACCAACTCAGGTCCCACCAATTCAAAACAGCCTGTTCAACCTCTGAGACTCCGATGCGGGAGGTTGCGTCAAACTCCCCAATGGTCCCCACCCTGTTCAGTTGGACACTGACTCAGATGAGGAGATAGAAATAGAGGGACGGAAGAGGACCTGGTAGAAGCAGTGGAATCTATGTCACTGGTGGGAAAGGTACAGGGCAAGGGAGATGGGAAGGCTTGGGTGTTTAGGCAAACTAATGCAAGGGCTAAGGGCCCAAAACAGGCAGGGGGAAGACAGAAACTAAAACAGCAGTTGCCTTTGATACGTTATCCCAACCCACACCCCGAGGCAGGGAGACTGGCTATCGCAGACCAGCCTGCAGTCCCTAAATACATTGAAGTGGACCGCCCATGGAACCCTGAGGAGTTGAGAGAGGCCCTGAAAGATATACCAAAACCTCAGAATAACATAGAAGAATATATCAAGGAGTTAACAAACTTAATCAAAATGTATGAACTATCTACGACTGAGGTTGGAGAATGTTTTAGACGAACATTAAAGGGCATGTGGGAGGAAGTAAAGGAAGCCTGGGACCCAGAGAAGCCAAGGGCTGAAATTATGCCACAATTTAATTCTGTGTGCATAAAACTACGGGAAAAATACCAGGATGTGACAGACTGGCCTCGCATCCGGGATACGAGACAGAAAGATGAGGAATCATGCAGCGATTACAAGGAAAGATTGCAGGGGTCTTTAGGCAATTTTCCGGTATTGGACCGGATAATCCCGCATATCAGCATCAGTTGGGTATAGCTTTTTGCCCTGGACTGAGTGAGCCAATTAGATTGGGAGTTACCACAGTGTGCATTGGATGGGAGACAAAGAAAATGGTTGACCTAGTGCCGTATGCTGAACATGCTGAGAGACAGCAGAAGGAGATACAAAAGGAAAAGAAAGAAAAGCTAGAAAAGGCTCAGCTAATGTATTTTGAGAGAGACAATAAGCAGCCCCAACAGGGAGGTGGAAATGGCAACAGAAGAAGACAGAGAGGACGAAATAATGGAAGTTATCCACAGGGAGGAGGGGGAAAAGGGCAAGAAGGAATGGCAGGACAAAGACCCGGACAGGGAGGGGGTATCATCTGCTTTGCTTGTGGAGAACAGGGACACATAGCAAGAAATTGTGTAAAGGCAAACCAGTGGCAGTGTAATCAAGATTCCAATGCCCTCTTGCCTCCGCCACCACCCCTTCCTGCTCCACAACAGTGGCAGCCAAATCAGCAGCAAGGATGGAGTGGAAATCCTCGGGATCCTCAATTCTGGACTAATAATGTTGGCTTTGCCAATGACAGCTGAAGGTTAGAGGAACACCCCCCCTCCCCCTTTTCACAAATGCTATGTGCTTCAACAACGCCAGAAGGTAGTCCAGTAATAGACTTAATAATCATGAACACCAAGTTGACCTTCTTAATAGACACAGGTGCCTCAATGTCAGTAATTCAAAGAAGCAAGTTAAATGCACCCTTATCCAGTCGAATGGTGACAACAATAGGGGCATCAGGAGTACCACAAAGAGCAATTGACAATCTCATTACCAGTTCGGTGTGGAAAAATGGAATTACAACATATTTTCCTCAGTAGCACGACCTGTCCTGTGAATTTATTGGGGAGGATCTCCTGTCAAAGGTAAATGCACAAATTACATGTACCTCAGAGGGGGAGGAGCATGACTGTGGGCAAGTAATTGACTTAGACTGTAAGCCTCGACCGGATATTACTGACGTACCCATGCAAAACGCAGACTTAGAATTATTTGTTGACGGCTCAGCACAAAGAGATGAAAAAGGATCCCCCTTGGTAGGTTATGCAGTGTGTACTCCAAACTATGTCATGGAAGGAGCAAAGTTACCCCCACGAACGTCAGCCCAAGCTGCTGAACTCATAGCTCTGACGAGAGCTTGTATAATAGCCGAGGGTAAAACAGTTAACATATACACAGATAGTCGATATGCATTTGGGATAGCTCATGATTTTGGCACCTTATGGAAACATAGAGGGTTTTTAACAGCAGCTGGAAAACCTATTGCGCATGCGAATTTGGTAAAAAATCTTTTGTTAGCAATCCAGAAGCCAGAAAAGTTAGCAATTGTAAAATGTCAAGCCCATACTTCTAACCAAGATTTTGTCTCTGCAGGAAATGCGAGGGCTGATGCAGCTGCAAAGGAAGCAGCTCTTTCTGGGAGTGTTCCGGAATTTCTAATGTCTTTGACTATAACTAACCAACTTGATTTATTCTCAGTAAAGGATGTTGCAACTTTACAACAGTCGGCCAGTGTAAGAGAGAGACGTAACTGGCAAACAAACTGTAAATTTGATGCTAGCACTAAGGTGTGGACAAACCCGATGGCAGGCTCTGCCTGCCCTCGGCAGTATTTCCCTTTTTGGCAAAATTGGCCCATGGGGCCGATCATGTTTCAAAAAGTGGAGTGGTCGACCTTATAAATAAACATTGGTATGTTGTTGGCTTTACCGTATATGCTGAAGATTTTTGTAAAAAGTGTGTAATATGTATGCAAAATAATGTTGGCAGAGGACTCCAAGTAACCCCCTCTGCCCATCCTTTTCCTACAGGACCTTTTGAACATTTAATGATGGATTTTATTGAACTAAACCCGTGTGAAGGGTATAAATATTGTTAGTGATTATAGACATGTTCTCCAAGTGGGTAGAAGCATTCCCAGTACGGAAAACCACGGCCTGTACAGTAGCAAAGGCCCTGATTAGAGAAATCATACCAAGGTGGGGATTCCACCCGGCTCTCCAGCGATAATGGCTCGCATTTTGCAAATGAAGTCATCAGAACCTTGTGTGAGGCACTGCAAGTGGATTCTGAATGCACTGTGCCTGCCACCCACAATGGGAGGGGCAGTAGAAAGGGCAAATCAGACATTAAAGCTAAAATTGACCAAAATTATCAGAGATACTGGCCTTAGTTGGGTAAAAGCACTACCAATAGCCCTAATGAGTATGAGGGGAGAGCTGGCCCCGTGGGTTTATCACCTCATGAAATTTTGATGGGAAGGCCTCTCAGAATGACAAATGTCCCCTTCCCACAAAACCGAATAACATTGCACGGTTTAGATAATGAAATGATTGCCTATTGTTTATCTCTTAATACTGTTTTAAGATCTCTCTATCCTAGGGTAAAAGCTGTACTTCCAGTTCCCTTGGAGGGACCCTTGCATAAGATAGAGCCAGGAGACTTCGTGGTTATCAAGGACTTCCGAAGAAAAAAGTGGTGCGCCCCGAGGTGGTGAGGACCATTTCAAGTGCTCCTGACTACCGCCACTGCCATAAAGATCGCAGAGAGAGAAACGTGGATTCACGCATCTCATTGTCGTTTGGTGACAGCATCTACAGTCGATACCATTGCACAGTGAACTGAGCAACCATGAAAATTGTTATCGTTCTGTTTTCGTTCGGACTATCGCTGCTATTTTTGCTATGGGCTCTGGATACGAGGGAGGCAACTGCTCCCGCCGCAGCACAGAGCCATTGCACATTACCAACACTTGGTGGACTTTAATGAACTTACATGCTAATAATGCTAATGTCTCTGATTGCTATGTATGCACTAGCTCTCCTTTCTCTGCAGCCACAGGGCTCCACCTAAAACTCAAGCCTGTAAATAGCACTGAGGCCAGCGAGATTCTCGGTGCCATCAGGGGAAGAAACATCACTAATGCCCCAGATTATGCTACAAACAAAATAAAGAACCTAACTGTGTTTCGGGGCATGATTTTACTGTACAGCCCACCGAATGATACAAATGTGTCAACCCGTTGTATCTAGATGTTAGACAACAGAAAATATCAGCCAGGCTTTGCCTGTGTAATAAACAATTAACCATGAGTTTAGCGCCACTGGGATGGTCCACGTTCCAATATTGTAGGCACTACAACAGCAGCACCATCAAGTCCGAATCCACCATAACCAACTGCTCTCAAGCAGATGCCCACACAGTACATCCTGATTTCACTGCCGTGGGCAGTCTGTCAGGTCTATACTGGGTATGTGGGGATAGGGCTTAATTTTTCCTACCTATAGGGTGGACGGGATGCTGCTATCTAGCCACACTCCACCCTGTGGCCCATGTATATAAGTACAATGCATCTGCTATACATCAGCGTGTAAGCTATATAAATCAAATTCAAAAAAGGGACGTGCCGGAAGCGAATAAACGTGTCCCAGTGGGGGGAAAATTTGGGGCAGGAATCTTCCCATGGTGGGGTGTTGTTCAAAACATGCATTACATTGACCAGTTAAGCTATGAGTTAGAAACTTTAATTAATGATACCTTGAAATCAACTGACTTGCTGACAGCTGAAATTAAAGCACTTAGAATCGTAGCTTTGCAGAATAGAGCCGCACTTGATTATGTATTAGCTTCTCAAGGGGGGGTATGCGCCATTGTAGGGGAAGAATGCTGCACCTATATACCAGATAATTCCCAAGAACTTGAGCAAGTAATTGAGGGAATACAAACGCTACAGCAATGTGTTCTAAGTGAGCATGCACCTGTATCGAGGGCTGGGACCCCTGGTCATGGTTCTCAAGCATATTTGGTGACTGGGGCACTACCCTCCTCCACTGGGTGGCAGTAATCGTGGTGGTGATACTGGCATTATGGCTCCCTAATTATGTTGCTCAAATTTCTCTTGCAACAATTGTGTAGCACCTTATGCATACATGCAATCACCAGCTGCACCTTACTACCCGAGGACCAAGACCTAGCGAATTAGCCAGGGTGTTCCCGTTCTGTGATATACCAGATGTGACTAAAGTATAATAGTTAACAAGTTGATACAAAGTATCAAAAGGGGGGAGAGTGTGAGGGAATTTTTATATATGCTTCTTTTTATATCCTAAAGCTATATTTGCTATAATATGCCTTGAAGTTATGCTTGCTTTAAAAGCCATGCTGTAACAAAGTAATAATGAATGTAGTAGAAATTTCTGAGTTCATGTTTTCTTTTTAAGGGTTATAGAATTTGTACTGAGGTTACTTGAGGTACATTTGGGAAAACAGAAAACTAGATAAAACTGAGTAGAACTGGTTGTACCAGCCTGAAAATCAGACTTGGACAAAATATAGAGATAGGAACATGCCTGGGCAAAATATAATAATAACAGCATGTAGTGGCATTGAAGATAAGCTGTACATTGCTATGGTGTGAGTGAAACTAATTGTCTCTCTCAGGTCAGCTTGACCCAGGCATATGTATCAAGCAGTAATGGGAAAGAAATGAATTGCAGTGGAAAAGTACCTCATACAAATCGACATGTTTTTCTTTTTTCTGTTACATTGCTGAAAACTTGTTATGCTGTTTTATGATTGGCTCATACTGAAATGTTAGTATTTTTCAAGATAAGACGTGCAAAATCTAGCTTATAAAAGCTGCTGTAAACTTTAATCAGGGACAATCTCCTTTGTAGAAAGTCCCACATGCATGTGTGAGATTTGATCAAATAAAGCGACGTTAAGACAAAACCCAGTGGTGTGGTTTTTGGCCCGTGACGACAGGAGTGGTTGCTCAGGTAATACTTACAGTGAGAGAATTTGCGATCACACTAGCAAATAATTAATTACTTACTTACTTGTAATCAAGTTTTTTTTTTTTTTTAGTTTTCAGCTTTGCAATGATACATGTGATTAAGAAGTATTGGAGCAGAGTACAGTCAGGAAGGAGGTAATGTGTCCACCCCTCTAATGGGATGGCAATATCCTGGCTGGGGGGGTTACCCCCATGAAGGAACAATCTAAGGGTATAACAAAATAACACAGGGTATAGGTAACAGTTCTGGTGCATGTAGTGGCTTAAAATTGAATCTGCATTCTAGGGTGGGGGAGCAGAGCCCTTGCAACACCAAGCTGCACTCATCCCAACAACCACCTGAGATAGGTAGAAGGCAGAAGGGGGCCACCTTCCTTGGTGAGACATTTAATATACACTGGGTCAGATATGTAAATTTGGAAAACTCATGGAATCTTGAATAGTGGTTCAATTTTTGATCAATAGAACAGTGCTTGCATATTCTTACTGTATGAACTTTTGGCCTTTCTCTGTTCCACCCTTGGTAGATTAAGCTGCATGGATGTAGGGAATAGAGGGCCCAGAATCAAGGGTGAGCAGAGTGTTGGAGGAGGAGGAGGGCGGAGAGGATTGTGGATGTTTCAAAATGCACTAAGCATGAGCTGCTGGAAGATGCTGGTTAATACTTGATATGTGGGAGAAGCTATTCCCCCACATTGAACCTTGGGCTTTAGCCCTCCCATTCAATGGTTGGTGAATAGAACAGTGCTTGTGTATACTTATGAATGTTTGGCCTTTCTCTATTACCACACTTGGTAGATTAAGCTGGGTAGCTATAGGGAATAGAGGGCCCAAAAAGATTACCTCCTCCAGCTCATGAAGAGTGTTACCAGAAGTACATAGGAGAGTAGAGGAACAACCCTCCATGGAGTAAACCTCTGAGGATCCATGGCTACTGACCTGCCCATCTCCTGGGCAACCTAAGAGGAGATGATCCAAATGCTTAAACTGATTTCTGATTCTGGTATAGAATGTAGTGTTCACAGTGTGATGGAGTATTTGATGATGCATGCAGGAAGGTCAATTCCAGAGGTTGAAGAAGCAGATCCAATGAATGTCAAGATGATGAATATGGATTAAGTCCAGCTGTTGATGGAATGTTTCAAACATGATCCAAGAACTGTTTGAGGTTTTAGGTGATAGTTTATCAGAGATACAAAGAGGAAATGATGGTTCTGAGCATGAGGAAGGCCATGAGTTTGTCCAGATGAGCTGCTAGATTCCGGTAATCACAGGATGGATATTAGGTTATGTGAATCTTTAACATAATTTTTCAGACTTTGAGGGAGGTAACAGTAGGATAGAATGATTGCCCTTAAGTAAATTGATGATTTTACAAACATTAGCAAGGTTTTCATACTGGTTAAGGATGATGAGAGAGAGTATCCTGGACACTGGAATACAAAGAAGGTTAGACAATTGGCAGAAGAAACCATGGTGTGAAAGTAGAGTCAAATGGATTTGAGTTTAGTAGATTCAGTATGTTTCACTATGGAAGCATCTTATGGGGAGATCACAAGGAGGCAAGGCAACTGAAGCTTATGGATAACTAATTGAATGGAGTACCTGGAGGACTGAAAAAAACAGTGAAGACTAGGATGGAGTAGACTGTAAGAACAGTAAATGGATATCTGATGGGTACAGCTTAATTTTTCTGCATGATAGTTTCAAGGCTTAATGGTATGTTAGAAATGCTAGTATATGGCTTACATAAGCAAATACAGTAGCCCCTTGCTATAATGAATGGCTTCGGAGACATGTCAGCCATTTGTTATAGCTCCCCATTCATTACATTGAGGGACGCTACCAGGGGTGAGCCAGCTATGCAGCAAGTTGAAAGATAACTCTGTCTGGCACACATAATGCATTAATAATACATACAGTACTTTTGCTGTATTGTAAAATGTGTTGTTATGTGTTTTGTTTTGTTTTGTTTTGGAGGTGGGAGGGGGTGGTGCTTATTATTTTTTTATTTAACATGTTTCATGCTTTGTTCTTTAGCATTTTCATTTTCTCTATGGGGTTGTCAGAGAGAGACTCAGAACTAGTGATCCCCATATGTGGCTTCTTAGCAGAGAGATTTGGGTTTGCAGTGCTTTGGGTTGTAGGACTGCTAGAAACAACATTATTTTGTTCCAAATCCTGGTTGTCAGTAGCACTGGGATGTCCCAAAGAAGTTGGTAAGTTCTGATTTTTATGGGCTGTATGGTGTTTCTTAAAGGTGGGTGATTGACCTGTTTTAGTAGACTGTGAGATCTAATTTAATTCTGTCCCTTGTTAAATAATTTATTTTGCTGAAATCGACCCCAGGGATGTCCATCCTTTTCCCATGTCCAATTCTTGCCAACCTGTGGCTCTCAGTGCAGTCACTGAAACATAGAAACATAGAAACATAGACTTTGACGGCAGATAAGGACCGCTAGGCCCATCTAGTCTGCCCATTTCCCTACCTACAGGATAGGCTGCAGATCCTAGTTAACCAACAGCCTATATCTTCCTGCCCCCCACAAGAATTGCCTTATGTCTGTCACATGCATTCTTGAATTCTCCCACAGTTTTAGACCCCACAACTTCCTCAGGAAGGCTGTTCCATGCATCCACTACCCTCTCTGTGAAATAATACTTCCTCACATTGCCCTAGAACCACCCTCCTTCTATCTTTAAATTGTGTCCCCTTGTTCTTGCAAGTCTCTTTTCTGAAAGATGCTACCCTCTTGGACTTTGTTGATTCCTTGAGGTACTTGAAAGTTTCTATCATGTCCCTCTCTTCTTTTCCTTAAGGGTATACATATTAAGCTCCTTTAGTCTCTCCTCATATGGCTTCTCTTGCAGACCCTGCACCATTTTAGTTGCCCTCCTCTGGACTGCCTCTATCCTGTCTATGTCCTTGCGGAGATGGGGTCTCCAGAACTGGACACAGTATTCCAGATGGGGTCTCACCAACTGTCTGTACAGAGGGATAACAACTTCCTGTTTTCTGCTGCTGATGCCTCTCCCTATACATCCCAGTATACCCCGGCCCTCCCAACTGCCTTCTCACATTGCTTGCTAACCTTAAGGTCATCTGATATGATTACCCCCAGGTCCCTTTCCTGTTTGTTGTTGTTACTACCTCCCACCCATTGTGTATTCTTCCCTGGGTTCTTGTTTCCCAGGTGCATTATTTGCACTTTTGCATTGAATCCTAGCTGCCATATGTCTGACCATTCCTCCAACCTTGCCAAGTCCCTTTTCATCCTTTCCACGCCTCCTTGTGTATCAACCCTGTTGCAGATCTTTGTGTCATCTGCAAAAGGCATACCTTCTTCAGTCCTCTGCAATGTCACTGATGAAGACATTAAAAAGGACTGGACCCAATACTGAACCCTGCGGTACCCCACTAGTAACCACCCTTTCTTCGGAGTGGACTCCATTTACAATTACCTTCTGTATCCTGTTGTCCATCCAATGTTTTACCCAGGCTACCACCCTGGGACCCACTCCCAGGCTGGTTAATTTGACTAATAATCTTTTGTGTGGGACTGTGTCAAATGCCTTCCTAAAGTTTAGGTAGACCACGTCCACAGCCCCTCCCTGGTCTACTACTTTGGTCACCCAGTCAAAGAAATCTATTAGATTCGTCTGACATGACCTTCCCAATGTGAACCCATGCTGCCTTGGATCCTGTGCTCCACTGACCTCTAGGTACTCAACTATTCTTTCCTTCAGAAGTGACTCCATCACTTTCCCTACCACAGAGGTCAGACTGACAGGTCTGTAGTTTCCTGCCTCTGTCTTGGTCTCACTTTTGTGAAGGGGAATCACATCCGCCTTCCTCCAGTCCTCGGGTACCACACCATCCTCCCATGATTTATTAAAAAGAGTAGCCAGTGGTTTCACTAGTTCCTTCCTTAATTCTTTTAGAATTCTGGGGTGAATTCCATCAGGACCCTTTGCTTGTCCACCTTCAGTTTTAGGGTTCTTGCAGAACCCTTTCTTCTGTGAAAGGACTGGGATCGACCCCTATCAAGAGTGCTTCTGTTAATTGGATTAGGCACTTCCCCTCCTCTTTTGTGAATACTGAGCAGAAATATTCGTTCAGTATTCCTGCTTTCACTGTCCCCTCTGCCCACCCACTTCATTCTATTGAGCCTCACTATCCCTCCCTTTGTCTTTCTATGCTCACTGATGTACCTATAAAAGGTTTTATCCCCATTCTTAACTGAGTTGGCTATCTTTTCCTCAGTTTGGGCCTTTGCTATTCTGACTTCCCTCCCTGCTTCTTTCTGCCTTAACTGGTACAGCTCTCTGTCCTGCTCCTTCTGCATTTCCTTATACTTCCGGAATGCTATCTTTCTCTTCCTGACTTTCACAGCCACCTCTCTTGAGAACCATAGTGGCTTTTTCTTTCATTTTGATTTGTTTATTTGCTTCACACAAAGGCTTGTTGCCTCTGTGATGGCAGTTTTGATAATTCCCCATTGTTGCTCCACACCTCCTTCTAGCCTGTTTGCTAGTGCTTTTCTGAGGCACTCTCCCATCTTGCCAAAGTCAGCCCTCCTAAAGTCCAGTACCCTCACTTTTGTAAGCTGACTCTGTAGCTGAGTTTAACGTGAACCACACTGTTTGATGGTCACTTGTCCCCAGATGGCAACCCACTTCTAGATCTGAGATCCTCTCACTGCCCCATTTGAGAGTACGAGGTCTAAGATTGCTCCCTCATGAGTGGGTTCCAAAACTAGCTGTCTAATGCCTGCCACCTGTAGGGCATCAAGAATGGCCCTGCTCTTGGATGTGGCTGCAGCAAATGTGCTCCAGTTAACATCTGGCATATTCAGGTCTCCCATCAACAGTATCTCCCCTTTCTCTGCCATTCTAAGAATGCCTTCCATCATATCCTTGTCCATTCCTTCCCCTGACATGGGGGTCTGTACACAACCCCTGTGCGGATTGTGGTGCCCTCTCCAGTCTCCAAGGTGACCCACAGTGTCTCCTCTCCTCCCTGTTTACTCTTTTGTTCAGTTGCTTTTATCCCTTCCTTTACATAGAGAGCTACTCCTCCTCCTCTTCTCCCCTGCCTGTCTCTCCTGTAGGTTATGTACCCTGGTATGTTAACATCCCAGTCATGGTTCTCTGTGTACCATGTTTCTGTGACTGCTACAGTATCCAGGCATCCCTCTTCCATTAAGGCCACCAGCTCAGGGAGCTTGTTGCCCAGACTACGGGCATTGGTACTCATTACCCTCCATTTCCTGATGGCCTTACCCCCTTTTGTCCCATCCCTGTCCTTCTTGCCTTCGTCACTTTCTCCATTTACCACTGCCCTTCTCCCTATCGGCACCTCCATGTTGGTGTTTGCCACACTTACTACCGTGATTGCACTGCAAGCCTTTCTGTGGTAGATGTTTGTTTTTCAGCCTCTGAACCTTTCTGAAGTTCCTTTTACAGTATATGATAAACAGCTAATATGGTTCCTTACTATGAAGTGGCTATATTTCCTCAGTACAGTACTTTCAGGGCAGCATTAGTGGAAGTAATCTGGATGGGTGAGAGTGGTGATGGCACCAAATCTCAGTTGTTGGCTATATTAAAGTTTGCCAAAGCATTTCATGGTTCAGTGATCTGTAGGTTTAATTCAAAACTTGGGAGCCATCAATGCCATTCATTATAGCCAATATTCACTATAACGTGGTTCACTATAGCGAGGGGCTACTGTAGTTAGGAAGGACTACGATGAGCATATGAGGGCTACGTTTCAAGTTGTAATGTCAGTAGCTTGTTGGCATGGCCCAGAATGGCCCATGTGGAGTTTACTTGCTGGTGTATAAATTCCAACATGTTGAGAGAATGCTAGATAAAGCAGGAATCTCAAGTGAGTCTGCTGACTGATGAGGCAATGAAAGGTGTGATACTGGAAATGGTATAACATATCAACTGAGTCATTTGCAATAGTCTGATGTGAACTCATAAAGATGTGGAATTGTGGTAAAGAGATGACAAGATCAGATGTGCATGAGTGGTGTGATGAAATGAAATGAAGTGTTGCACTTGGTGATGGTATTCACTGTTGATTCAGCATAAAAAAGACAGATGTTATCTGATGAGACCAGAGGACTCCAAGGAAGACAATTGTCATAATTGGGTACACCTTGAAGAGGAGATGTAGATGACTTTATGAAGTATCAAAATGTCTGGAGGCTCAGGAACAGTGATTCAGTATTGTGTAATGATAGCAGGATAGCCATGCAATGGAGATACGATGGTGTATATTCTGAGATGCTAGATGGAAGAACAGTCTTTGCAGAACTTCAAGCAGCTATTTCATGAAAGTAAGAGTGAAACAACATGAACAAATCTGTGTTGCCTATGCAGATAATTGGATATAATGGTATCAGTCAAATATGATGGTGCCAGTGCCAAGGGGTAGGACATAAAGGAACTACCTTGAGGAATTGTGGTTTTGTGTAGATGAGATATCCCAGAAGGGAAGTAAATTCACATTTCCTGGTGTGAGAGGATCTCTTCGAAGAGGACTCCACAAAAGCATTGATCCTTAGAAGTATATCAGGAGGTAATGACTTCCATGCGGTCTGAATCCAATAAGATGTCTGAGGACTGATCCTACTGAGTTGATGGGGAGATAAAAGCTTCTAGATGGACTGAGTCCAATAACATGCCAAGGAATGATCTTGCAGAGAATATCAGAGATAATGGTGTTTCAGACTGTCTGGGTCCAAAGAAATAGAGCAGTTCAAGGGATGTTGCTAGACCAGGCTTTTTCTATTTGGTGGGATATTGATAGTCCATGGAGTACTAGCTAGGAGCTGTAATGCCACCACAGGAGGAGAAGAAGGAAGATCAATCAGGAGAAATAATCAGAGAGCTGATTGCTGGATGGCAGCAAATGAGGAGAATAGCCCCCCAAAAATACAGGGATGCAAATTTGCCAAAGCCCAGAGCCGCGGCAGTGGTGAAATGGAAAAGGCACCATGACATAACAGTGGTCCTTCGAATATAAGCCAAGGAGATGCAGCATAATTGTCAGCAGAAGAAATCCAGGATGCAACATTCGGGGGGGGGGTGTCCAGGAGATGATAATCTGACAGGGAGAATGTAGCAGGCCAGAAAATGTCCTTGGAGTGACACCAAGATGACCAATCCCACAGGGTGGAATAGCAGACAGTGAACAGGTCCCAGGAGAAATCTATTCAGAGAGCAGAGTGGAATAAAGGAACTAATCCAGGGTCCATCACAACAGACTGAAGAGGATGAGGACAGAGGCAGGAGGTGAGCACCAAAATGCCATGGGGTCCAAACAGCAAGGGGATATCCCAAGTACTGCAAAAAAGTCATCATGGAATGGAGTTACTCACATTGCCCAGGTGATAAGCCAAGGCCATTGAAATGGTTCTGGGCAACCATGGAGGAGAACAAAACAGCAATGTCCTGCTAAACAGGAACACCATGGTTGAAAACCCAATGTCAGCATGCAGTGAAAAGCAGTGCATAGAACTAAGACCAGGCATCATAGAAAAAGGAGGTCCCCCTGGACCCAGAGGGCTTACTGGGAACTAAGTCTAGGACAATTACTATCAATACAAACCAACAGAGAAGCTGCACAACAGATGGAAGGTCAATTCCATGTGGTGGAGAAGGAAGGTGAAATGGATTCTGTGGCATGAGAGGCAAAAGCGAGGACAAGTGTCAACATAGACAAGTCCCAGATGAAAACCCAGAAGGGCAGGATTGCCAGGAGTACTGATGATGAAGGAGGTGGTAGTGGGAGCGGAAGGACCGAAGGCTGGAGAAGACAGAGCTGGGAAGCAAGCCAGAAACAGCAACATAGAGGATCACAGGATGGGAACTGAACAGGCAAGCAATGTCATGGGGCCTTGAGTACTGGAGACCAGTGAACAGTCCAGTGATGAGCAAGCAGGCAGGGTGCAGGATCCAGAACTGGATGAGGATGAGAGGCAAGAACACTAATCCAGGGTGCAGGTAGGAGATGAGTAATGGACACTCCGGCAATTGAAGTGTGGCCATGAGGCATGAACTGTCCAAACAGCAATGAAGTAGTCAGATCTGAGTCTTGTGGACAGGCTGAATGAGCTGAGGAAGAAGGCCAGGGATACCTTACAGAACTGACTGTGGAGACTGGATGCAGGGAATTGGAGATGAGGCCCAGGCACAGGTGATGGAACGCTGATGGGTAGAGGGCATCCAGGGTTGAACCAAGAGGGCAGACCTGAAGCATGGTCTGAGGGATCCACAGAACCAAGATGGAGCAGAAGGCAACAATGCTGCTGGTAGAGAATGTACATGGTAGAAAGTGTAAACGGATGATACGGACTTCCACCCCAGCGGATAGGAAAGCCTACTTTCACCCAAAACCTCAGAATGCAGGGTTAAGGACTGAGACTGTAGGAATGATGGTATAGGATGGATTGATGGTAGAAACTGAAAACAAGGAACAGGATCCCAACCCTGGCAGACAGGTCAAGCCCACCTTCGCTCAATACCCCACTAGGCAGAGCTAAGGACAGAGACTGTCAAATGATGGTATAGAATGGAATGATGGTAGAAACTGAAAATAATGAACAGGCTCCCATTCCTTGCAGACAGGGCAAGCCCACCTTCTCTGAATACCCTCTAGGCAGAGGTAGTGTGATGAAGACAGTCAGAACTATGGTATAGGATGGATTGATGGTAGGAACTGGAAACAATGAACAGAACTCCCATCCTAGTTCATGCACACTCACAGGCACAGTACTAATAAACTGTTCAAGTATGACAGAAATTAAAAAGCATACAGTATGAGGTGAAGATGATGGTAGATAAGTAGAGCGAGTCAAGCAAGGTGGTGCAACTACCAGTGAAAAACGAAGGATGTAGTCAGGTAAAAAACAGAGTTGGAAAAGAAAGCCCTGACACATGGCACGTGCAGTAGCACTACTGGAGGATATCAACCCAGAAGTGCCGCTGCAGATGGAGCTGTGACTCCAAGGAAAAACAAGTCGAAAAGGAAACAGAGCAAACAAACCAAGGAATGAGCACAGATGGGGGGGGCACAGGCACATTGAAACAAAGGGACAGAGAGATGAGTGAGGAGAGGGTGAAACAAAGAAAATGGGAACAGTGGGGGGGGGAGGGAACAGGCATGGAGCAAGAACTGGGAATGAACAAGAAAACCGGGAAAGGGGAAGACACAGCAGGCAAGAAATGGAAGGAGGCTCAGTCACACAAGCAATGCAGGAGCCCAGAGTGCCATGAAACAGACAGTGTTTCAAAATACGCTAAGCTTGAGCTGTTGGGAGAGGCTGATTTATATTTGATATGTGGAGACACTATTCACCCACATTGAATCTCAGTCTTTAGCCCTCCCAAAAAAAGGTAGGGTCACTTTTTTGGATTAATTGCATTGCACTGCTGCTTTAAACATGTGAAAAAACATTTTTGCATCAAAAATGTGGGTTAACACAGTAAAAACAGGACACTTGCTATAGGTTGGTCAATGCAAATTCCTTGCTTAAAGGGGAAGTCTCCCATAGTTTCACGGCCATATTTTCCCAACTCCTTATGAGTAACTGTTGTGTGCTTCCTCCAGTTTCCAGCAGTCTTATTGCTGTCCAAATCTAGATTATAAATAAAAAGATACAGCCCCAGAAATTATCAATGTGTTTGTCCTCCATTTTACCATCAGTGCTGCTGGAGAATGATGTCATCAGAGCAACAGATAATGGTGCTGCACTAAATGCTGTTCCACCAGTAAACAGAACCCACAATGTTTGGTTCCCCACTTGCATAATGGGGAACCCTTTAAGTGTTGTGTACATCCTGAAGTGCAGGTCTAATAGGAACTAGGACCATATGAGTGTAATGCAGCACTGATTTGACATGTATATACAGTATGCCTATAAGGAAGTGCCTGTACGTGTTGTGTTAATGTTTCTGTTAGCAAAAACAGTTTACCCAATAAATGACTCTGGGTACAACAAGAGTCTTAAGTGGTATTATATAGCTGTTGTATTATGTTCTGTGTGTGTTAGCATTCTCTGTTTTGATTGACACCAGCAGTGAGACACAATCTTGCAAAAATGCCCCTTTCCGTTTGTAACTAGGCAGTCCGTGATTGGATTGCTGATATAAGGCAATAAAGAGTTCAGCTATATCAAGGAATAAGTTACCAGGACATCAGCTGCAGCATATGGAAGAAGGGTAATCTAATGGTTAAAGCACAGGCACAAGAACTGGGAAACTCTGGTTCACATCCTACTAAAGTCCCTTACTCTCTGTGAAATTTTAAACAATACACTTCATAAAGTAAGTGATCTAGCTCTCCACTTTCAGGCTGCTGAAAGGGGGGTGTATAATTTGTGCAAAGGAGGAATTCAGTTGTGTGTGCTCCTTTGGGGAAACTGTTCAGGCCTACCTTGTAAACAAATCTTCTCAAGGGTGTTCACCTGGTGAAATACTGATTGACTCATTGGCTGCTAGATTGACTGTTTGATTGTCTGATTGATTCTTTCTGCAGCTTTCCACAACATGTTGCAACTGTCTCATAGAGAGAAATGAGCAGTACAAAGAAATTCTGTTTCCTGTGAATGAAATACTATTCGATGTATTATTTGCTTTGTACTTGCAGTATTAAGGCTACAAGTACCACTCCCTGTGTGAGTTGCATGACAGAACTGTCTTAAGTCATTGCAAACTTAAACTAAAATCAGGATAGACAGCATTGATACCCTGTACTTCTGCACTGTTGCTGCAGTGACATCAGGGAATGTGAGGGGCTGTATTACAAGTGACCCATTTGCATGTAAATGGAGGCTTGCTTGACATTTTACTACCTTGTGTCAGAGCCTCAGACTCTAGATATGTGCTGCAGCAGCAGAAATGACTGATCTCTTATGACATATGTACAGTAACTGATATAATGTATAATAAATACATCAGACATATCCAAATCAGAAATATATAGTAGTCTTCTCCTTTAACGTACTGTGTCTTCTGTGAATGAAGTCAACAGGTTTTGGCTGCCAAAATAATTTCTGTTGAATGACTGACTGACCAGGTGAGGATTTGGGAGGCAGGCAGCTCTCAAGTAATTGAAGACAGATGGCAATGAAGCTTGCATACATTCATTCAGAGCTTGGGACATTTGGGACATCTGGATTGACTGTGCTGTGGTTGTGGAGGGCAGTGATGAAGAGTGCATTGGCTGGCAAGTATTTTGATCATGTTTTGAAAAAAGCAGACAATTCTGCAGATCTTCTTCCCTCTTTAGCCATTTTTTCCATCTCTCTTTCTCTCTCTCTCTTCCATCAGTCTTACTCTCTCCATCTCCATGATCTGAGTATGCTGATCTAACAGCATATGTTTGAAAACAGCCTCCATTATTCCTGCATGTATGTTCTTTTCATTTTCTTTCAGAGGCTGAACAGGGGTTCAGAAGCCATGGTTTGCTTGGTACCCTGTGAACATGAAATACTAGCCCTATCGCTACTTATTGATTTGTTGTTTGTGTCTTCAGACTTTGTTAACACAGCTTCTGCAACCTCAGATTCAACGGTGACTTTCTGTTTCCTCAACTTGCTCATTTTCGGTAAAAAGTAGATTCAGAATACTGTTAATGGTAAGGTTATATATACAATATTTTTCCCCTCACCAACCCCAAACTATTCAACCCCATCACCACAACCAATATGTCTGCCCACCACTTACTACCCCTGGACCCACACAAGCATAGTGCTGGGTACAATATATCACCACTGCCACCCACCCCATGACTGGGTACAATATGCTACTCTGTCCCCAAAAACAGATGCTGTCCACAGTACACATCCCGTGCACTGCTCTATTTGGGACAGACGCCATACAACACACCTCCCAACACAACCATCTTGACACCTTACAACACCCCAGTTGCCTCCACTGTGCTGCATCACAAGCTCCTTCCTCCAAACTATCACTTGTGTTCCCACCCCAGCTATCTGCACCACACTCCTCCCCTCTGCTGCCAAGCAAATTCCCTCCCCTACATTAGTCACTCGTGTCTCCACCCCTCTAACTGCTACCTCTGCAATAGTCCTACCCTGTGCTTGCACACAGTCTTCCTCACCCATACCAGTTACTTGTGCTCTCACCCCAGTTACCTCTATCATAGTCTTCCCCTGTGCTGGCTCACAAGCCCCCTCACCCGCACTAGTCACTTGTGCTTCCAACACAGCTACCGACACTGCCGTCCTCCCCTGGGCTGCCTCACATGTTCGTTCACACATACTAGTCACTTATGCGCTAGTGTTGCGCAGAATTTTCAAATTCCAGCAAAATAGAATTTTACAGAATTTTTGACATTCCACCAACATTCTGCCAAACTTCATTTGAAGCAGAATGTCAGACTTACACTGCAGAATAATGCCGAATAGGGTTTTCACTACATTTCTGCAAGAATAAATTTCACAGATTCCAATATTTTTCGCAGAAATTGTTGCACAATTATTTTCCATAGAAAAATACTCTTCCACAAAATATAATTCCATGGAACACAGCTGACAAATTCCACAGAAGGACCAGTAAAATTCTGATAGAAATTTGACTGGTGGAATTGTCATTCCACACTAATTCTACAGGCAGAATTCTACATTCTGCACAGCACTATTGTGATCTGATTACAGCGCATCACAAAAAAAAATATATTTACAATCCTCACCTGATTCAAGATAATCTTGCTCAGATATATCATCCATATCAGGGTCTGTGTTATCTGCAGGTTCCGGCTCCGGTTCTATGACAGTACTCTCAAGTACTAATTGCAGGTCAGAAGTAGATTTTGCACCCAATATTTTATTAAGGTGATCAAAGAAAGGTAATTCTTCCACCAACAGAGCACTTGTTGCCATCTTTGATTTCATGATACTGTACTTTGAGATGATTGATCATCTCTTGGCACTGCTTTACTGTTCTCTCAATGCCATGCTCAAAGAAAAAATCATCAGCTTTTTGATAAATCTTTGTATTACACCCATGATAAGCCAATTCATCCTGGATACATTTCTGCGGCCAGAATTCAATGAGGAGTCCTATAGTTTCATCTGACCAATTGGCATACCTATCACCATGCTGAAAGATACAGTCCTGTACAGTACATGCAGCAGACATTAGCAAAGCACAAAATCAGTTGGACAGAGCTGAGCACACCAATATCTGTTTTATGTAAACAATAAGGCATGATGGAGTGTGCACTGAACAGATATTACCATATGCCCAGGGGTATAGTGAGACACTTGGTCTACAGCCTCATACCTTCAGCCCTTGTGCATACAGTAATATCTGAATACTCTGGTGTGTCTTACTGTGGTTATAAAATGGGGATTTAAAAAAATTGGTTAAAAAAATGTAAAATACATATGCTAAAGTGTAAGAAAGTAACTATTTGTTGTGATTTTATGATAAAATGGTTCTTCTAATAGTTTTTGTTTTGCTTTTACAGAGATTTCTCTTGCAGTGGTATCTGTAGTTGTAGTTCCCAACCCCGACATGCAGTGATATTTTGAATCACAGAGGAACATTGTATGACTACAAAGAAGTGGAGCCAACTAACAAGAATGACACTTCTATGTTCTGCGAGTTTCATTTGTAAATCTGTTGGAAGCTGCTGTGGTATACACTGATCACCGTTTTAATTTATGGTGGTGGTAGTGAAGTTGCTGCAGAGTATGGGAGAAGCTGATTGTGATTCAGCATTTTAACCACAATGTGGAGCAGTTCCATTTTAAGTTTAAAATACTCTTTTGGGATGAGGGCAGGAAGGTGATTTTTAACAGAGATGGTGGTTTGTGGTTTAAACTGATTGCTGTTTGAATGTGTGGTGGTGGTAGCGAAGCTGCTGCAGAGTATGGGAGAAGCTGGTTGTGCTTCACCATTTTAACCATGATGTGAAGCAGTGCTGTTTTAAGTTGAAAATACTCTTTTCAGATGAGGGCAGGAGCATGATTTTTAACAGATACGGCAGTTTTGGCTGGCAGTTTGGCTGACTGCTTAAACGCATTTTGAGGTGAAACAGTTATGGAGACGGGAGCCTACTCAGCATTGGGAATGGAGGATGGAGTTATGCCGTGGGATCACAATCGGCAGCAGAAACTAATGCAAGATTTTGTAAATAAATATTTTAACATTTCACTGTCAGATATTTGAAAGGATACAATTTCTTGTTTAAAGATGTACCAACTATGTTTACTGTTGATATTTTATACCTGGATGGTTTTGTCCTCGCTTACGAATGGGAAAAAATGGCAGCATTTCAGAACTGTGTGTTCTAATGGCAGAGATATTTTTTGAGTACTGCGGTTCTGCTTTTTAGAACTTGTTTTTACCTGTGCATCAAACGGATTTGATGCACAGGTAACAACCAATGAGAATCCAGGATTTTCTCTCCCCATTTTATAAAAAAAAAAAATGATAATTATTTATCTCCTCAGTAATGTGCTAAGCACAAATGAGCTTCAAATTAAAATACTGCTGTTGGCTTCAATTTTTTATTACGCTAATGGACAGGCACACAGCAAGGCTGCAAATCAAATATAGTGTAGTTAAATAACCACTAACCAAAAATATGTGGAAGAAGAACTGTTCACATTTGTTTATTGTAGGATTACTTTTTACAGGTTCACTTCCTGTTTTGCCATTTCTGCTGTTCTATGGACATGCACAGCTGCAGGCACAGAATCATGTGATGGATCTGCAATACATTCTCAGCCATTGGAGGACAAGCAAGCACAAGAATTATGAACTCCCATCCATACAGGTGAACCAACCCTGCTACACTGCAAACTGTCTTTGAAACTAAGTTAAAACCCTCATTTCATAAGAGTTTAAACGTGATTTTGAAACATGCTTTGCAAACATGTATAACGAGAACATGACCCATTTCTGGCATTCTTATAATGTTACAGACTGCCAGTAATGTTATAAGAATGCCAGTGTGGATTGGGCCTTAGAAACACACACATTGAAAACTGTGTTCCCAGAATGGAATGTTTCTATGAAATTGCTTCAGTCTTCTTATACTCTGCAGTCTGTACAGCATTACCAAGTGGTACATTTTGGAATATGCACACAATAAGACAACACTCATGTATAAAATGTTAGCTATAACTATTTGAAGAACTTGTGCTGTGTGTGTATAACAAAGACTGCATTTACCAACCCCCCCAACCAATCGCCACAATGACCCAGGACCACAGCCCATGCCACTCTCCCGATTCCACCAATCAGCACAGGGGAGGTGGTTCTTTGTTTGAAGCAGTGGGAACTTCTGAAACATTTCAAGTAAGAAAAATCTTTGCCAGTGACCAGATCTTCACTCACTTCACCAAGGAGGAGTGGCCAGCACAGCAGCAGGGGGTCATGAGATGGGTTGTTTCAGCATTCAACCCCCCACCTATCGCCACAGTGACTTAGGACCACATCCACACCAGTCTTCCCTGACTCCACCAAGCAGCACATTGGATGTGGCTGATTGTTCAGGGCAACAGGAAATTTTGGAACATTTTAACTAAAGAAAAAACTTTGTCAGCCAGAATATCTTCAATTGCTCCACTAAGGAGGAGCAGCTGAGACAGCAGCAAGGGGTTGCGATGAAGGTTGTTTCAGGATCCCACTCCCTACCACCCCACGTATCACCACAGTGATGTGGGACTGTAGCACATGCCACTCTCCCCAACTTCATCAAACAGTACAAGGGAGTTGTCCTTTGTTCAGAGCAGCAGAAACTTTTAAAACACTTTAACTACAGAATACAACTTTGACAAACAGCAGATCTTCACCCAATCCATTGAGGAAGAGTGGCCAGGACAGCAGCTCGGGGTTGTGACAATGGTTGTTTCAGCATTCCCTCCACTCCCTCCCAGAAATTACTGCAGCAACCCAGGACCCAATTCCATGCCACTGTCCCTTAACACTGCCAATCAGCACAATGGAGTCCACTCTTTCTGCCCCCTTATGCATCAGACCCTCTCCACAAGCATGCCTCCACATAGTGGGCCAGCATGCTAAAGGCTGCAGAATAAGGGCATCTACTGTGGGTGTCAGCTAATGCAATGGTTGTTGGCTGGAGACTCTGCCCATCCTACCATTGACTGATAAATGCCAGCAACTCCTGACCTGAGAGATAAGGGTGTCTGAAACCTGGACTTTCCTCTTCATCACCTAGTTGTTTTAATTTCACTTGCTTCTGACTTCTTCAACTCGTTTTCAGCAGAACACACTTGGACTAGAGATTAGAGTCCACTGAGACATTTTTGTCAATCTTGTACCAGAACCTGCTTCTTTTTACACTTTGGCCTCATCAACATAATAATTACTTGTAATGATTACTGCTCAACATTTTACTTAGCCTCTTATGTTATATGCCATTGCACTACTGCTTGTTTTTAACCTGCTTATTTGTACTCAGGCCACTTACTGCTAGCTTCTACAACTAGCCTACCTACTCTTAAAGTTCTTTTGCCTCGGTGTTTATCTGCTACTGCTTGCTGCCTATTACACTTATGTTTAGCTGCTTACAATTATTTCAGGCTGTTTGTAGCTCATTTCCTTAGCCAGGATACTTAGCCTCTTTTCAATTTGTTGCCACTGCTTTGCTACTAAACCAGATGTTATTAGTAATTATTTCTCAGTTTTAGGTACTATTGCTGCCTTTTTCACACTGGTCTGCATACTGCCTACCAGATTATTGCGGCACCCTAATCACCTGCACTCTTGTCCTCACAAATAGGTATCTCTGCCAATTTAACTTTTGTCAGACCTCCTTGATGCTAAAATTCTCTCTCTCTATGCTCCTTAAAGAGCATCTGATGTGAAATGTGCAACATTGCAGAATACGAATAAGTATATCCCCAGTAAATCTCATACCAAAAAATTAGATTTCTGTGTTACTTCATTTTAAAGTTATGAGCTATTTTGTAATCTTTTCTTTTTTAAACTGTTTTTTACTTCAGGTTTTGACTTAATTGGTACCACAGAGCAGGTTTACAGAAAATCATCATAATATGCAATGAACTGTATGTTACAGGAAAATCAGCAGACACTTTAGCATGTATAAGAGTTGATATTCTAGTGTACGGTTACATAGCAAGATAGAGGCAAACTATAAAATGAATATCCATTGTGCAGATTACAAGTAAGTGATTATCACAATCATGCAAGTAACTGCTGGTTGCAATCAGTTAAGCTCAAGCTGCAATTCCTTGCTAAAGGGGAGCAGAGGGACAAGTATGGGAGAGCCCGGGAGGCCATCCACCCTATCAAAATTAATTAGTCAAGCAGTGTTCCCACCCATCTAGTCTGAGGGAAGTCCCTGAGGGGAGGGGCAGAGGGCTGGCCTGGCCTTTACCATCCAGTCAAGAATCTCAGCCCTAGCGGATGTCTAGGCACTAAGGTGGCTGGTCTGCTCTAAATTAGGATATACTTAAAACCAGGTATTCCAGCATTTCATTAGTTCTGGGACTTTATTTTATAATCTGGCTGTCATATGTTCTAGTTTATATACATCATACACTGTATCTTCCCACACTGAGATGATGGGGGTTTCGGGATCGAGCCACAGCCTGGTGAAACATTTCTTGGCCGCACCGAGAAAAATGTTAAGAAGATATTCTTAGTGTGGATCCTTAAAGTGATGAGGGTAGTGGAGGAAAATCCCCACAGCTGGAGAGAGGGTGCCCAGGCTGGGGAAGAGGTCTAATACTCTAGTCTTTATCAATGACCAGTACGTTGTCAACACTGGACATGATCAGAGGATATGTGTATGTGTAGCCACCTCACAGCCTCAATGTCTCCAACAGGTAGAATCCCCCCAGCTAGGTATTTGGCAGTGATCTGGGGTGTGTGAAAAAATCTGGACACCATCTTCCAGGAGAACGCTTTCCATGAGTATGAGCTGGAGGATTTATGCTGCTTCCGCCAGATCCTAACCAATCCTCATGAGTCTGTTCAACTTGAAGCTCAGCCTCCCAATGAAATTGCATCGACTCCATAGCCTGTGTGGGGGCCCACTGCAGGGCCTTATTGAATCAGGAAATTAGGTGGCTACAATTTCCAGCCCCTGCCAAGGGAAGCGGTAAGGGACAGAGAGAGGGGATAGTCTGGGTGGTAACAGCCAGACCAATTTTCTTATCTAAGAAGTGGTGGATTTGCAGAAACCTAAAAAAATCACTCTTGCTTAGAGAAAATTCCTGTCTAAGTTGTTCAAATGACTTAAAAATGTCATTGAAAATAAATTGGTATGAGTGTTGTAAGCCTCTATGTGCCCAGACCTGGAAGGTGGTGTCAGAATGCCCTGGTGCCCATGATGAATCTTCAGCAGGGATACCTATCCAGGTGGACAAAATTGTATTCATCGGTCAGGAGAGATATTTCACCCAGCACTGAAGTAATCCTCTGGTAAATCTGGAGCCACTTCTCATCTGGGTTATATTTTGGGAGTGAAACTCTTGCGAGTGATTCAAGGGGCAGTCCGCCATAGTCTGCTCCACTATACGCCAAGGTGGGGCCCGAGCCTGGGGTAAAAGCCATGTGGTTATATGCGTAAGCAGAGCTGCTAGCCAGTAATTAGATTCTGGGGAGAGCTAGTCCGCCCTTCTCCTTGGGACCTTGAAGCTTATTAAGTGCAAGTCTGGGTCTTTGATTTACCCACAGAAACGGGCTAACTGAGCAATCCCAATCCCGAGTATCCGTCCTTGTAAGGGGAAGCAAAATATTTTGCATTAGACAAAGAATCTTCAGGAGGGAGCTGATCTGGATAGACTGAACCCTAGCCAACAGTGAGAGAGGGAGAGGGGTCCATCTTGCCAAGTCTGAGTTATTTTAGAGAGGGTTGAGAAATAATTCAAGGAATATAGGTTTGAAGAGTTCTGAGGGATTTTAATTCCCAGATAGGTTATAAAGGGTTTATCCCATTTGTAAGGGTATCTTTAGGGAAGATCTTGAGGAAAGGGAGATTGTATAAGTAGGGCCTTTGATTTATTTTGATTAATTGTGTAGCCTGTAAGAGTTTCTGTTTCTTTCAAAAGAGAAGTGAGAGTTTGTAATGATTCTTCAGGTCGAGTGATATAAGGAAGGAGATCATCAGCGTAATAGGCAATTTTGTGACAGGATGTCTCTGAGACTCAGTATCCATGCAGGTCGGGGGGTTGCTGAAATAGCTGGGCTATGAGCTCAACAAAGAGAGCAAACAAATACTGGAAAAGGGACAACCCTGGCGGGTGCCCCTGAATAAAGGGAACCAGTCAGAATGTGATCCATTCAGCCTCACAACTGCCTCTGGGTCAGTGTATATTCCTCTAATGGCATCTAGAAAAGGTCCGGGGAAATTCAATTTTTGTAATGCCTCCTGAAGAAACCCCCAAGAGACCATGTCAAAAGCCTTTTGGGCATCTAGACTAAGTATCAGGAGGGGGGCTTCGTGGACTGAGCATGGTCAATAAGATATAGAGTACATTTGATATTGTCTGTTGTCTGCCTGCCTTTAATGAATCCTGACCAGTCTGGGTGTAATAATGAGGGAAGGATATGATCAAGTCTATGTGCTAGAATACTCATGTAAATCTTATAATCTTGGTTGAGTACCGATATGGGCCGGTATGAGTCACATAAATGTGGAGGTTTCTGGGGTTTCAAGATCACTGAAATTGTTGCTTGTCTCCATGAGACAGGGAAGGAGGAAGAAGTGTGAGTGGTCTATAAAGCTTGTAGGAGGGGGATGTGCTCCAAATTCCATGAAGCTTTGTAAAACTCAGCTCCAAAACCATCGGGGTACAGAGATTTCCCATTTTTGAGTCCTCTAATAGTGGTTTGGAGTTCTAGTTCAGAAATCGTGGCTGTTATTTGTGCCTGCTGAGAGGCTAAAAGGGTTGGCAGGTGAAGCTGAGAGAGAAAGGATTATAATTTTTGTGGGTCAGGCTCTGACAGGGAGGTGTAGAGAGATGGATAATATTTCTTGAAAGCGTCAAGAATATTCTGGGTGGAATATTGAGTCCATCCTGACATGGGCTCCTTGATTTTAGAGATAGTGCTTTACTGTATTTGATTTCTAAGGTGATAGGCCAGAAGTTTGGAGGCATGAGACCCACCCTCGTAATAATGTTGTCTCAATCAGGCTAGGGCTTGCTCAGTTTTAGCTGCCAGCAGGCGTTGGATCTCAGCCTGTGTCTGAGAAATTAAGGGGAGGAGGTCAGAGTCACCTTGCATATGATCCTCCTGAAGAAATCTAAGCTTCTCCTGAAGGGCCTGCAGGGTGGACTCAGTCTGTTATTTTCTTATGGGAAGTGAAGGCTATAATATGACCCCTAAGAACAACTTTGAGCATGTCCCAAAGGATCTGAAGAGAAGTCTGAGATAATGCATTTTCCTGAATGATTTCTGGGATCCACGTCTCCAGAAGGTCCCGAAACTCACTATCCCTCAATAGGGACAGGTTAAATCTCCATTGCATATTTTTCTTTTCCTTTTGGATATTAAATTCCAGAGAGATGGGGCATGATCAGACAGACAGATTGTAAGAATATCCACTGACCGGACCAGGTTGATATATTCCTTACCAATACAGAAATAGCCTAATCTAGACTAATGTTTAAAGGTGCTAGAATAATAGGTGAAGTTCCATTGGGAAGGATGAAGCTGCCTCCATGTGTCCACCAGGCTGACATCTCTGAGCATGCGATGGAGATGATTTTGTCCTGAGGACTGTGGGGAGGGGTGCACTGCCGATGTGTCAAGTGAGGGGTTAAATTGATAGTTGAGGTCACCTCCTAATATTAGGATCCCCTGCTGTCATGTCAGGATGGCGTCTATTAGGTGTTGGATGGTGGACGCATCAGAACCTGGAGGGATATAAACGCTGCACAATGTCATAATCTGCTGGTTTAATTTAACTATAGCCACTGCCATCCTGCCCTCCCTGTCCAAGTATTGATCTAGTAGTTGAAGCTGGGAGCATCTCGGGATCAAGATCACCACCCCTCTTCTCCTACCCTGCTGGTAGGAGGACTCCACCAGCTCAGAAAAAGCAAATCTGAGTGACTTCTGGTGCTCAGTTGAGGAAAGGTGGGTCTCCTGTAATAACAGAGTGTCGTGAAATTTTTTTAAGTGCTCAGTTTGTGCAGTACCTCTTAATGGGGCCAGCCAGCCCATTTACATTATGGGAGATCATTTTAAAGGGACACTGCATAATCATGACCAACAATGGTTATTTTGTGACCCCCCAAGCTCCCAACCCCCGAGAAACATTACAAGCTTTAATTTCCTGCCATGTAAAATATTTGCCTCCTGAAAAATTTACAAATGTTAGATACTCTGTGATCCAAGCGGTAAAATAAATAGACATTCGAGTAAAAGCTATAAGGCAACTGGTACACCAACTGGGCATAACTATAATAATTTGCACCATAGATGCGGAGATGAGATCTATATACAGTCCCCAGTATATGGGAGTAACTGTGACTTTCAAAAATATGCAATCCAGGGATACACATATTGGGGACACGCCTATAGACCATCTGAAAATGGGCACCCAATCACTTGAGTGATATGGGGTCCTGGGGAAACCCTTGCCCCTAAATTTAGGAGAGGAAGGGACTGAGATTAGGGTAGCTAATAAAAAGGAAAGCCGAAATAATATGGGGAATGATGGAGGGGAAGTGTGTAATAGGAAAAAGTGGTGCTATTCCATTATAGCCTAGCTTCTAGATAGAATATGAGCCTGTGTCCTGCCACCTGGTGCATAAGAAGGAGGAAGGGGGAAATAGAAAATAATGGATCTTCCTCAAAGATATTCACATTGACCAATCAAAGAATCATATACATATATATCTATAGGGGAGAAGGCATCTTATCTCTCTGGGGCATATGGGGCTCTGCTCAGCATTGCTAGTTGCTTAAAGTAAATGCAGTATCAGGTAAACTAGGCTTCAGGTAAATTTCAAAAGTTAAAGTGCCAAGTCAAATAGCCAATGGAGTCATTGACTGAATCTGAAGTACATTTGGGTCCACAGTATTTAGGAGGTGAAGATCTGTGGAAATAAGGTGGTGTCTGACAATGCAATCCATGAGGCATGAAGGAAGAATATCCCTGGTAAGGGAGCATTGTAAGATCAGGCATGTCGGACTTCAAAAAGGGATCCACTGGGAGAGGACCCAGTTATATGTTTAACCCAGAAATGCCATACAATCAAGGGTGAGGTCAAGTCCTGGGTCAGTAGTCATTGAAAAGGCCACCTGAAGATAATAGTTCACATGTCTCCAGGTTAGTAGGGGGAATAAAACCAGGAGTTAGTTGGGCATCAGCAGAAAAATGAGGGGTCACCAAGGGAGCCTTACACATCCGTGCCCCAGAGGGGGAAAGAAAGAGATACCACAATGGGGAGGGTAATGTGGGAGAGGCTGGGCTGAATCCACCCTAGAACCCCAAGACATTTCACCAAAATGGTGGAGGGGCTAGCAAAGGGGGCATGCACCGGGGCCTAATAGATCATCTTCTCCCCTTGCAGGGGGAGGTCCAGGGCAGACAGAGCAAGAATCCATGCCTGCTGAAAAAGAGGGTTCACAACTATGAGTAGCAGGGCCACCTGCCTGGTGTACCCAGAAATCCTGTAAATTCAAGTGCTTTTGAATGCCGACAGGCCTTCTGAGACCAAAAGGACTCATCAACTGCACCCTGTTTAGCAGACTAATGCAGTAAAGTCTATTGCAGTTCAGGTTGAAGGGGTGAGACTCCATCCCTGGGGAGGGCACCCAGGCCCAAGCAGGTAGGATACATCCATCCAATGCCCACCATTCCTACCTTGAGCAGAGGGCACACCTAATAGGTTCTCTTTAATGAGGTCAAAGAGGTCAAAGAGAAATAAGGATCAACCAGACTGGTCAGTGCTATTTCAAGCCGAGTCTATATTCTCTCACCTCATTCAGCCCAGCAGCAGTCTGCACTCTCATGTGATCCAACTCTAAGAAGAGTCTGGAAAATATAAGTCTCCATCTGCACCTTTCAACCCCCCACAAGGGAAGGCGGCCTAGGCGTAGCCGTCCACGCCCCACCCTACTACTTCAATGTCAGTGCTCGGGTGAGGCCCCACGCCCAAACCAACGGCCTCCCCCCAGCCCCAATTATAAGAAATGCAGAGAAAAAAAGTTAAAGGCATCCTTTCTGAACCCACTGAGGCTAAAACAGTGGCAGGGTCTCCTATCAACCTCCCAGCAGGTTCCCGCTTAAGTACTCACTGTGACCCCATGTCCTTGGGTCTGAAAAGCCTCAGCTGGTCTGTCTGGAGAAGTGGGCCAGCATTTGTTTGATCGAATCAATGGTTGATTGCTGGTCTGGTTGTTGTCAGACAGGTGTCACTCTGTGGGAATCCCGGGCCATCTGAAGATCTCCAGGGAAGGCGATCTGAAGCTGTCAATGCAAGGCCACATTTCTGTAAGTCCACACAGGCATCCTTCACATTCTCATAGGTCTGCTGCCCTGAAGAGAATTGAATCACCAGCTTGCTGGGGTAAAGGGGTCAAAACCTGAGCTTTTGTTGCCTGAGAAGGGGGAACAGGGGGATTTACGCCTGCCTTCTCTGCATCGTGGCCTGGGTATAATCATTGTCTATAAAAATATGAGTATCACCATAGTAGATATGTGATTTGGCCAATGCCTCTTTCAAAATTAGCTCTTTGGTTTAATAGCAAAGAAATCTAATAGTTATAGACAGAGGGGCGTGCTGATGGTTGTGTGGGCTTTGGTCCCAGTGCTCTGTGAAGTCTCTCAATTTCAAAGTTAAAGTCAGTGCCAAGTTCAAGAGCCTCTCGGAGGAGGGTTTCTGTGAAGGATTGCAGGTTTGAACCCTTGCTGTTCTCGGGAACCTTATATAAACGGAGGTTTTTACGATGACTGCGATTTTCAGCATCTTCCTGAAGCTCAACAGTGAGTTGGCAGAGTTGTGTGACCTGATTTAGGGTGTTTTGCAGATGGGAGGTGGTCAAGGCTTGTTCCTGCATGCGCTGATCCAGGAAGGTGACTGTGGAGTGGAGTTCAGTCAGCTCTTTTTGAAAGTATTCCTGTGTACGTTTGAAGGTTTGAAAGTCAGATTTAAAATCTTGTAAGATTTTATCTAACTTGGTGTTCATTTTAGTGGATTGAGCCACTTTAATTCCATTCTTCCTACATGGCTTGGTTTGAGGCATTTGCATGCAGAGTACCAAGGCCTCTGATTCAGTTGTGTCCGTGTCGGAGATCTTGGTGTCCAGGTGGATTACTGAAGATCTGTTGGAATCCCCTTCCCCCGTAGTCAAAATCAGTAAGGCTGTGGAGTTTGCAACTGATTTTAATTAATTTAAAGTATAGAGCGGGCTGAAAGCTCATGGGCTAAGCTGCCATATAGCCAGAAGCTACACCGGAAGTCACCACTATTTGTTATCCTGATTGCAATACCTGTTCAAAACAGCCTGTGTCAGTGAAGAGCTGCTGCTGATGTCATAGCAGGACCTCACAGTCTAGTAATCCCTGTCAGCAAGCTTATAGGACCTGTTTTTCCAAAGTTTTAAAGATCATGTGAGAGGGTTCTATAAAAAAAATATATTACACAAATTTGCTAATGCCAACTTGGGAAGACAACCTATTACATCTATTGATTTTATATCCTCCTTATATTCAAGAAAGAAATCTGTACTTGGGTAGTGTATTATCAGCTTTAGACATGGAACTTAAATATCAAGTGAATGCATTATTGAAATAAAAAAATACTGAAATATTAAAAAGTATTGCATGTTTCTGTAAAAAGAACATAAGAAACTGTATATTATAAATAAGGAATATGTTATTATCAGGGTGATGCTTATATTTGTTACTAAATCTTAGATGTAGAGACATGTGCAATAGTTTAATTATAAAGATCTGAATGCATTTACTGGTAGAAATACCAATTTAATTGTACCACTCAATGTTCCTGTAAATTTATTGGTAATTGTACCTGTATGGATTTTAACAATGTAGAATGTTATATGTATATTTATGTATGCTAAAATGTATTGTGCAATATTTTGTAAGGACAATTCTGTCTTGTTAAGCAATAAACTGAACTGAAGTTCATGTGCAATAGTTGAGTAAAGTAAAACAGGCAGCACCATTCAAAAAACACTGCTATAAAAACTATATGTGTTTCAGGTTTTGTAACAAGGTCAATAAAATTGTATTTTATAATGTCTTTTGGTGTGGTCCATTTCTCAAGGGTTGCTGGATGCTGAGTCAGCATGCCTCCAGGCTGCTGAAGCCATTTGGAGTGCTACTCTACTGCGCCTGTTAGGAAGTTGTACAGTAGTCTCTCACTATAGCGAATCCCGCTATAGTGAAAACTCGGCTATAATGAATGCCTCATGTGGCTCCTGATGTTTCAGTATTTCTGTTCTTCAGAATTCCTATCTGCACTGGCTATCGGCTGGCACACATGTCACCCGCACCCATCAAACACTGTCTATATGCCTTATACACTGTACTGTCAGGAAAAGAAAGTTAAAAATGAAAGTAAAAAAATATCCACATCTTAACTGCTAGCTGAGACTCGGAGTTAAAGACAGCACCTGTAACATGGATGGTGGCTCAGAGATTCCACACACTTTACAAACACGCTCCTCTCCACCCCACCTGACTCTCATCTTTACTTAATAAATTTATGTTGTCCAGTGCTGAATTTATTTTACACACAGTAAGTTCTGAATCATACTGAGGAAGTCAGATGTGGTCGAGCTGTAGTTGTGATCTATGAGCAGGATAAGAGTGATTATGAAAGCAGGACAGGCATCAAAAAAGATCTGGAATTTGGAAAGAGGTGTTTTGTTGTTGTTGGGTTTTTCTTTTTGTCAATCTGTTTATTTTTTTGCATTTACTATTGTCCAGTATACTATTCTATGTACAGATATCTGGAGCAATGAGTCTGTGAATTGGAGGGGGGGCAAGTTTGTAAAGGGCATGGAAGCTCTAAGCCACCATTCCTGTTACAGGTGCTGTCTTTAACTTGGAGTCTCAGCTAGCAGTTAAGATGTGGGTATTTTTTGATTTTAGCTTTATTTTGCTGACAGTGCAGTGTATAAGGCATATGGGAAGTGTCTGATGTGTGACAGGGACATATGCACAGTCCGACAGTAATGCATAGTAGCACCCCTCATTGTAATGAATAGGGAGCTATAACGAATGCAGATTATGGCTCCCTTTTAGTTCGTTATAGTGAGGGGTTACTGTACCGCTAGTATTGTCATGTTGGTAACTTCACTGCTATTTGTTAGTGTCTGCTTTACAATATGTTTTAATAGGGGCCTTATATGTGTTAATTTCTACTAGGGGTGGAAGTGTTAGCTCTGGTAACATGTTTTTTTTTAATTTAGAGTAGAACATAGATGGTCCTGACTGTACATCAAAACAGCATAACAGGGAGAACACATTGTGCTGGCTAAATTAAAAACTTCTAATAAGTTTTCAAAACAGCATTACTTCTCCTACCCCCATTGACAAGGAGATGGAATAATTGTTTTAAAGTGCCTTTCTTAGAAATTGCATCAATTGAATGATAGGTGTGAATGACCTCAACCTTTCACCACATCAACAACTTATTCAGTGTGCAAACCTCACAACAGCATGCTATGACCCAGCATCCAGCACCCCTGGAAAAAAGGACCAAAACAAAAAAGCACATTAACAAAATATTGTCAGCTGTGTTACAAAACCTGAAGCACACATATTTTAAAGCAATGTTTAGTGCCTGGTGCTGTCTGTTTTACTTGTGAAAACCATTGCACATTATCTTTACAACTTTGGAGAAACAGGTCCTATAAGCTTGCTGACAGGGAATACTAGACTGTGGGGTCCTGAGACGACATCAGCAGCAGCTCTTCACTGATACAGGCTGTTTGGAACAGGTAGTGAAATCAGGGTTACAAAATAGCTCATAACTTTAAAATGAAGTAATGTAGAAATCTAGTTTTTGTTTTGAGATTTACTAGAGATGTGCTTATTCTAATTCTGCAATGTAGCTCTTTTGGCCAGATGGTTTCAGTTGCTCTTTAGCCTCTCGATCTATATCTTCCTTCTCTCTTTCCTACTTCCATCCCTTTCCTCCCCTTCTTCATCTCCCCCAGGCCTTCTCTCATACAACCCCATGTTCTCTCCCAATCTTTCCTCTTCTACTCCTCCTCCCACTTGCCCCAGCCACGCCTCTCCCTCCTTCTCTTCTCCCCTTCCTTCCCATCTCCCTACTCTACTCCAACCTTTCACCCTGGCTTTCTCCAGCCTCCCTCCTTCAATTTGGAACTTCTCCACTGTCTCCTCTGCTCCTTCTCTCTTTCTATTCTTCTCCTCATGGCTGGTGATGTTAAAACTAACCCCTGCAACCCCCCCAGTGAAGGACCATAGAATATTCCACCTAAATTCCAGGAGCCTACTCCCTAAGCGTAACTTGTTCAAAGCTTAGACCTTGCACTACTCTCCTGGCCTTCTGTGCATATCAGAGTCCTGGCTCTCTTCTAGGATTCTGGACTCCAGCCTGTCTCCCTGGGACAGGAACATGACAAGCAAGGTAATGGAGTAGCCTTGTATATATGCCAGAACCTGTACTGCACAGTCATTCATAAGGAACCAGTTGCTTCCTCCAACTAGCTCCTTCTTGTCAAACAATTCCTTCCTTTCACTCTCCTGATTTATGTATGTGTACTATATGCTTACGCTAGGAGCACTCCCTTCTCCCTTCTCGACACCCTGTCCTCCTTAGTTTACCAAGCTGCCTCTGGCAAATTTATCCTCTGGGGAGACTTTAACCTAGATGGGCTTCCCCCGACCCACACTCCAGAGAAGTGAGCCTCTCAACCTCACCCAATCAATTTCAGAACCCATCCAACTCAACCCTCACTCCCCCAGTCACTCCCTACTGAACTGGGTACTTGCCTTCATCTCCTACCACACATTTCTGGATGCCTTCTGTGACCACAGCATGGCCTACTTTGTTAGGAAAGTGAGACTTACCCACTCCGCCCCAGATGCATGTGGTCTGGGTCACTGAGGTCTCTCAACAATCATACCCTACTACACAACCTTGTGGCCTCCAACTGGTCACCTGTCTATCTTGCTCCTGACATTGATATTGCATTATATCACTTACAATCCATGTTCATATGTGGAACTTTCATGCCCCTCTAAGAAAATCAAGAGTCAAGTTTACCCATGACCCTCGAGATGCTCCTGACCAAGGATGAGTGGGTACTAAAATACCAGACCCACAGCACTACCTGCAAGTACCTGTAAAGTACCATAAAAATACTCAGATGAAAAATGAGTAGTTGGGTCAGGTTGGGTAGTTACTCCCTGATCTGTTCTACTACCCGATTACCTGACCTTAACAAAAATCATGTGAAAGACTGTTCTTGTTTTCTGTTATACTGTTTGTTAGGTGGCATTGCTGAGACAGGTGCAAGAGGAGCAGCTGCTCTTAGCAAGCCTGCTGCTGTTTCAAAAAATATACCCATGGCAGGCATTGCTCAGACAGGTACAAGAGGCTTAGCAAGCCTGCTGCTCTGTTCCAGAATTATACCCATGGTGGGCATTGCAGAGGTAGGTACAAGAAGTGCAGCTGCTATTACTGAGCCTGCTGCTGTTTCAGAAAGTTATACCCATGGTGGGCATTGCTGAGGTAGGTACGAGAGGTGCAGTTGCTCTGAACGATGCTGCTGCTCTTTCCAGAAATTATACCCATGGCAGGCATAAAAGCTACACAATATAAAACTGATGACTGATTAAAGAAAACTAAGAGTAGTGTGGCACACATGGCTGGCTTGGTGGCAGTGGTGATGGTTCTAATTGTTTCATACACAACCTAGTCATAATATTCAGTGTCACTGTTGCAGACTGCTGTTCATGTTCAGGGTCAGAATCACATAATTCAGTGTTTGGGGCAACTGGCAAATAGTCAGTATTCATTCTGAGAAATGTAAGCTGTTCCTTATTTACAGGACCTAGCTGTGTTCTGTGGCCAGTAACTATTCCTCCAGCTGCATTAAATATGCATTATAAATATAGGTTTGAAGGTGGACAACTGAGGTACATTATTGCAGGATTTGCTAGATCTGGCCATATTGTTCTCTTTTGTTTGCAATAAAGTAATGGAACTTCCTTGAGACCAATCACAGTATTGTCTGCAAAATACTCCAGGAATATTGTGCTATGTGAAATGGCTACCAGTCTAGCAGATGAACCAGCTTCACTTTCTTTACAGGATACTAGTCCATGCAGTTGCAGACAACTCAGAAGTGATTTGCCTTTCTGATCCTGAACATACAGTAGGATGCCCAAGAAGTAGCTGTAGCTGTCCTTTTCCTCACTGATGACACTAGTGATTGTGAAGAATTGATAGATGTGCTATTGTGAGCACCAGAAGCACACTCTGATGGTTCAGCAGAGTTTTCCTGCTGTACATCACTTAATGGTGTTGGGGAGGGGCAACGTCACATCTGGTTAGCAGAAGACCTCTCCAGTACTCAGTGTCTTACCCTGCAGGAAGGATGGCTTCAATGTTCCACTTAAAGCAGGGCTCTAGCAATGTAGTCAGCACATTGGTGTCATTCTTAAACATGGCATTTATTCTCTGATCAGTCAACACTCTGAAACTCAAGACATCTGCCAACATAACAGAAGTGGTGTCTTCTTTTGACTGAAAGTTTTTTCGTTATGTCATCAAGGAGAATGTGAAGAAATCTTATTTTTGGAAGAATTTGACTCAGAGTTACACTGTCCACACTGATATCACATGTGGCAGCCTCAAATGGCTTCAATAAGGTGACCAAAGACTAAAGCAGAGTCCAGCTGCTGGAACTGAGTATGATGTCTACTTTACCTATTTGATTCTGCATGGTGTAGTCATGTACAGCTTTTTTCTGTTCAAGAAACCTTTCCAACATGTCAAATGTTGAGTTCCAGTGGTTGGAACATCCTGCTTTAATGTATGCAGTGGTAAGTTGCATAGGAGCCCAGTTTGCAAAATTTTCGGTGGGGCCTGCCCCCTGGCCCAGAGGTCAGAGGTACCCCGTGGGGGTCTATAGGAGCAGAACACCATGTAGGGCAATGTGGGGATCTGGGGGTTACAGATTGTATGATAACAGTGATGCATCCCACACACACACAACACACACACACACACACAGCTCAACTTATATACCTACAGTAAATCAAGGAAAAGCCAGCAAAAGGATGATGCTGTAAGCATGTAATGATAAAGATCAGTGGTTTTTATTATTTACTAAGACAAAAACCAGTTTAATAAGCATATTAAAAAAATCCACAATAAATGTCTACAAACAATGACTAAAAGTATATATTACTCTCCAGATAAATTGGGATAATACTGTATTAGATTTCCAGCAAGAACTCCAGTATTTTCAGCACCAGTTTTGCCCATTCAGATCTCCCTGCCCTGGCCCCCACTGTGAGAGAATGCAACATTGTTGTTTAGAGCACAAAGCTGGCTGTGAACCCGCAAATGCAGGTCTAAATCCCAGTACAACCCACTTACTGCAGCATCTTAAACAAGTCAAGCAGTGTCTGGCACATCTGCACATGGGAGCTGTGCAGCACTGTTGGTTGGCTGGCTCTTTTCCCCTAACCTGATCCAGCAGTATATCACCTGACTGCAGCGCCTTCTACTCAAGCTTCCAGAATGTGAAGAACCAGGCTTGTAAAGCATACCCATGACATCTGCATAGAAGTAACACACTTCTTAGTCATCCAGCAGCCTAGTGCACCTTAAACGCTAATACTGCTTTGTCTATTATTAGCACAATTCTTTGCTGCTAAGAACCTGAAGAATGAATAACCAAACATTTAGGAAGGATACACACCACTAAAAATAAACTAGGGATTACTGGATGTGTGTCGTCTTCCTTAAATGATAGATAGATAGATAGATAGATAGAGACAAGACAGAGTCTATATATAAAATTATGGGTCCTACCCTTACAGAAATATAGGTGTGCCGTGTACATGCAGTATGCATGCCACATGCTTAATTGTGCAAAGTGCAATGTTTGCATGCACTCACATGCACAATGTGATCCTAAGCAAACTAGGTCTAAAAAACAAATCAGGTTTGCATGCTGCAAGCTTGACATGAGTGCAGCAGTTAAGCTGCTGTGAACATCATTTAAACATCACATTAGGTTCACGTGTTACACACTTGCCATGTGTGCAGCAGCTAAGGTGGTGCAAATCTCATCTAAAAAAACACATCAGTTTCTATTTCTTATACTACTGCTGGCAATTAGAGTCATTAAAATATATTTTAATTTGAATTCCCATAAAAATTAGGTAAACTCATTAATTCTGATCCTTTTGCAAGTTGTTTAATGGCTTTGGATTTTTGTCATTAAATCACCATTAAGTTGTAAATTATTGTTTACTTATAGCATTAAATGTCTAGGATATAGCCAGTCAACATCCCCCATTCCAGATGTACAAAGACGGGACTCTGTGTTGTGAAGCCTATCCTTTTTGTTTTGGACTATGTAAATCCCTTATGCATATTTAGTGCTATAAATGTGTTTCTCCATGACTGTTTCATTTCACTTACATTCCATTTGTCATTCTGTATTGGGCATATACACTATGGCCATGGTTAGCACTCTTTGTGCTGAGTAGGGTCTTGGAAGCATGCACCATTCCTCACATTCTGTCACTGAAATGAGGGACATGGACACTCAAAATGAGGGACAATGAAGGACACTAATGCACATGATGATTAGAACACATCATGAAACATGGAAATACAGTTCCTCAGAACACAGTGGAAATCTATGCATTAGCACCTGTAAATGAATTTCTACCATTAAGCAGGGATGCCATTTAGGTAGGGCGAGGGGCAGTTGCCCCCCCCCCGTATTTGTGCCTAGATTGTTCTTATGGTGTAGCAATAATGGCTTTAAAATTGGATTTAATCTTTTGCACGATAAGTGCACACCTGGCCTGTGCGTGCTCACACTGCAGGTACTCTCCAGACTCGATTGTGTCTTTATTAGTGGCAGCACAATCTCATGTGATGTGAATGAGCTCCAGCCAAGAAACAGTGCATGAGCCTTGTAAGTGCTACGCTGTCTTTCCTGCCACAGAGTAGACAGTCTGCATACTACAGCTCAGAGGAGTCAGTGAGCACTGAACTCTCAATAGCAGCATTGTGACAGCATATTTTTGTTGGTCTATTCTTAGTGAGTCTCCATCTCCCCTGGTGGCTGACGGGGCAGAGGGTGAGCTAGAAGCTAACTCAAGACTAGGCTACCTGCTTACTCTACTAGGCTCACCTTGCAAAACAAAAAAAGCACAAACCTCCATGGCAGCAAGCTAGGCTTAGCAGCAGTGGTGACAGTGGTGTGGGTGACCTTCATAGGCCCTTTATCGGTGCAGTGTGTCAGCAGCAACCAACTAAGAAGCAAGCAACCCAGGTTGGGTGGGTTCAGTTGGTGAGGTAACTTGGTCGCAGACCACGCTGTGGACCTGTGATGGTTGGTTCTAGCATTCAGCTTCTGGGGGAAGGATAGAGGGGGAGCAGACTGAAAACTAGGCTGGTGGCACACTATGCCAGGCTGCAGGTTCTGGCCATATGGCCGGATAAGTAAAAGTAAATCATTTTTTTTTTTTACAGGGGAATTGGGGAAGGAGGAAGGACTAAAATACTGATGTGTTTTTCATATTTCTTCACTATTGGGTGGCTTCATGACCCATAGGGGATGGGTATTGAATGGAATGGTGTCAGAGAGAAAAATTGGGACAAAGGTTTTTTTTGGGGGGGTAGAACTGTAGCCAGGAAAAAAAACTAGTTAGTAACTGGGTGGTTTAAGCCTAAATCTGATGCACTGCTCCAGGGTACATACAGATAAATCTTATACATTAGAATTTGTCCTAATTTGCATATCACATTTCAGTCAAAACAAATACAGTAAGTTGTACCTTTCAGAGATGCTACAGGCATTCTAGAGCTGTAACTTGCACGGACAGTTGAGCGCTGTGGTATAGACAGACTATAGTCAGGCTTATGCCTCCCCCCAGTGAAGCTAACCTTAACATCCCCACACTCAGGCACATTATGACAAAGGGAAAAGGAGACTGTAAGGGTGTGCACCATTGAAATGAATGGGGGGTATTTTTTATTATTATTTTATACATTATTGATGGAGTGTTGAAGATTAATGAAGGCCACTGCTCGACTAACAAAGGCCTTGTTAGTAGAACAGTGGCCTTCATTATTCTCCAACTTACCATCATAGCATATATAATAGTGATAGAAAATAACTCCATTCATTTCAAGTGGGTACTCCCCAGCACTCTGACCCATGGACATCATCTCTTAAAGACTCCTGCCTCTGGCTCCCTCATACACAAGTAAGAGACTTTTTACTTATATCTATACTTGGTGGGTTGTCTGTAGCAGCATGGCTGTGCCTGCTACAGTGTGTGTGCATGGGGGGGGTACTGGCTATGTGGGTGTGTCAAGTTATTGCTACTTTTGTGTTTGCACCTTAAAGTGTTTGCATGGAAGCATTCAAAACTATGGAGAGAAAATAGTAGGTGTACAGGCCAGACAGAAGTAATTAAGTGGTTTTGTGGGTAAGGTTGTGTATTGGGATGGCAAAAACCATATGTGTTTCCATTGGTATGTGTGCTACAGTTCAACTGTGAAAATGAGATGAGAAAGAGAAGAAAACTGAAAAGCAAAACAGTGGCTACAAGCATGCTGCATACATGCTGGTGTATTCAGATACAGTAAGTACTGAAGTACAAGCAAGCCATATGTGTGCAGCCAGTATGGCTTAGTGGCTAAAAGCATTGAACTGCAAGCTTGGAGACTTGGAGACATGAAGACCTGAAGACCTGGGTTTGAATCACCTCAACCCCCACTTGTGTATGGTGTGATCCTGAGCAAGTCACTTAACTTTTATGTGTGCAGTTATCAGTGACCACTTGTTTTTTGCATACATGCCACATGCATGCAGTCTTTCCTAATTTAACATAAAAATCATGGTTTCCACACTTGCTTGCTGCACGCATGCCATATGCATGCAATCAGTTCCAGTTTAACATTTAAATCACACTTGCAGCATACATATCACTTGGGTAGTTTTATGTGTGCATCATGTAAGCATTTCATATAAATATTTCTTTAAGGGGACTCACAAACTTATCACCACTTCATGGATGAATAATCTATGGGTGGCATGGAACTGCATTGGGGTGTGAACGACTTAATTTTCCTGCAGGCATAATGAAAGGAGGTACTTGTCCCACATAGTGTTTAGCTACTATTATTGATTTCAGTATTTAATACCTAACCGAGAATATCCAGTTTGGATTGTGTTTTTTTTTTTGTTTAATAATTAAGCTTGCCACTAAAAGGCAGGCCAGGTTGTCCTGGGACCCAGCCAGGAATGAATACAGAAGGAGGGAGGGGGTAGGGGGAGTAGACTGCAGGAAAAGGCAGAGGGGCTATGACCTCACAGATGGTGTCATACGACCAGGCTCAGAGCATGCTGGCCATTGGCCAAGGGGAGGAGCCAGATGGGATCCTGATCAGGAGTTCTTAGGGGCTACTTAAGGGCATGTAACCCTCAGTAAGCCCTCTTTCTTGCTGTAAAATTCCATACAGCAGATCGCTGGCAATCTAAGGTAAGGCGCTGAGGTCTTGGAGCCTTTGTCCCTGTGAGGCACCCAGGCTGGAAGTGTGGGGTATCAGATTGGTGGTTTTGGTTGCATGCCTTACTAATATGTTGTTCAGTTTGCCTAGAAGGTTTTAGACAAAACTGCATGCTTGTGAGAGTCAGAGGAATGTAGGGCAGATGGTGTGGCTGCTGGGCCATGTCCAGGGGCCTTTGTCTCTGCCGGCACTCAGGCAGGAGTTGTGTGAGTTTCAACCTGAGGGTTTGGAAAGGCATGGCTAGAAGGTGATACAGTGTGTAGTGAAGAGGAATGGGGACTGGAAGCACAGATGTGGATCCAGGGAGTGTGGAGCAGATTGTGTGGCTGCTGGGACCACAGCCTGTTAGTGTTTATGGAGGAGTCATGGTTCTGTGGAGCTGCCTCAACATGCAGTGTCATTACAAAAAGAAAAAAGTATGCATAATGTGAATGGAGCAGTTGCCGTGGTGAGCGATAGGCTCGAGTGAGGTTTGCTTCTGAGCTGGGAGCAGGGTGTGTGTGGCTACACTCGTGGCATGGTCAGATTCATGCAAGCATTTGGCTACAGTGCCGCAAAGACGAGCGCAGCGAGCAGTTGGTCTCAGCTCTGCAGAGTGGTGGCACCATGAGTTTGGCCTCAGTACCACAGAGATAGCAGTGACATGAGCATTTGCCTCGGTGCCACAGAGGTAGTGGTGCTATGAGCAGCTGGCTTCTGCACCATGCAGAGTGAGCACCAGAATTGGGGACAGAAAAGAGGTGACACCATGTGGTGAAGGGGGAAGGAAGCATGGTTCTGACCTTGTGGAGGGGATGGCAGGCACAGATGGTGTGGTGACAGCATGAGGAGTGCAGTCTGAGGCAGGCTGGAGCCACAGAGGCCAGGCCATGTGGTGCAGCCACCATTTTGGGGCCAGGGATTCACCCAGCAACAGGCCTTTTCTGGGCCAGGAGGCCTGGAGGCAGGTTGAGGGGGGACATGGAGGCCCAACCATGTGGCACAGCCACCAGTGGAGGACTGGAGTGCTGCTGTAGCAGCGGGCCATTGCTTGGCAAGGAGGCCTGGAGGTAGGTCTGGGGGCCATGGAGGCTCAGCCATGTGGCGCGGCCACCATTTTGGGGCCAGGTGATCAACATCACACAGTTAAGGGGTAAGGGCGAAGTTGAGGCCAACTTGGCCACTGGTAATGCCAAAGGATGGGCAGGCCCAGAGGGAGGCCCAGGCCAGTTGGGGTGGCATGTGGCAAGGTCCCTGGTTTCAAAAAAAAAAAGAGAAGAAGAAGAGTAAGTATAAATGAATATGTAAACATGAAAGCTGGACACGGCAGCAGTAGCATGACTGTGGGCACAATGCTTTGCTGCGGGGAAGGCAGGGAGGCTATTTGGCCCTACCAGATGGGGTTGCTATCCCGCTAGCTTTATGGGCAGAAAATGAAACCAGCGAGCTTGATTTCAGGCAGCAGAGACACAGGCAAGTTCAGGTACAGGGGGGAGCCAATGGTGCCTCTAATCTTCTGATCTCACACTTGTACATGCAAGAGGGAAAAGGAGGCTGTGGTTCTGGGAACCTGTAGGCTTGGTGGAGAGGACTTTGTGAACCAGGGTGGTTCATTGCTCTTTTTTGGCACTGAAGGGTGTGGGCTAGTAGGCCAGACAATGCTGGGGGCCGCAAAGGCACGGTCATGTGGCACAGCTGCCATCTTGGATCCGACAGATGAACAGCGGCGTTGGGTGATGGGGAGGAAGAGTTCAGCCTGCCAGTAGCTATATCATGATCCCAACAGCAGCACCATACAGTATTGGGGATCTGTGGATGAGAGATGTCTACGGCTGACATGTTCCCGGTGGAGTTATATTTCAACCTGTGGGTGCGTGTACGAATGGAACAATCTGGTAATCATGGTAACATGGCCGAATTGCAAAGCATGGGTAGGGAGAGGGGTGGCAGGCAGCCAGTTTGCAGTATGATCATGTGATGTTTACTGTACAGCAAATGTACACAGCAAAAGAGATGGCACCCTAGAGAGCTCCAGTGTCAAGCGCTACCATGCTGGTGGAGGCAGTGAAGCTGATGACACAGATGACAGAGTTGGTGGAGGCTGCAAAAAAGAGGGAGGCAGAGGAGGAGGCCCAGAGGAAATGGATGGAGCGAGATGAGAGGGCCGGCACTGGGAAGACAAACAAGAGCTCAAAGAGGGTGGGACCCAGCCCATTCATGGCACCACGAATGGGGGTTGAGCCCACTCCAGTCCTGACAGGGCCACAGCTGGATGGTGGTAAGGACAATGTGGATATGAACAATGAAACAGATTTAAAGGAATATATTGAAGGTTTGTTGTGGGACATAGGGGAGGACGGGGTCTCAAAGATTGAGAGGGCCTTGCAGGATATCAAAGAAGGAGGCAGGCAGGGCATGGTGGGGTGGGCACCATGGGGGGGATGTGGAAACTGTATGATGGACCACCAGGTTTCATGCTGGGTGACCTTGTGCCAGCCTCGATAAAGGAGAAAATATGGAAAGGGGAGTATGTTGACATTTTCGGATTGGTGGACGATGAGACAGCCAAAAAGCATGAGCAAAGGGAGCCGGTAGGCAAGTCAGAGATGGCAGTGGCATTGGCAGTGGTGGGACACAAAATGGAGGAAGCCAGGTTAAAGGGGAAGAGCATAGATGCATGGCAGGCTGATTTCCTGATTTATAGCATGATGGTGGAGAAGCAGCCAGACCTGGCAATCCCGCTACTGACTTATATGGCAATCATCAGGGACACGAATAAGGCGAAGCTGGGCTTTGGGTGGCTTAAATATAATGAAGCATTCTGGAGGAGAGGGCAGTGAAGGGTGACCTGAGGTGCGATTGCACCCATGCCGAGTTGTGGGTGAGGACTCTTTCAGGTCCAGCCATTGGGCAGGTGGCAGAACTGGGTAAAAGGGTTGCACCAGACCAGGGTGCCAAGGCCTGCTGGGCTTTTAACAGGGTATTATGTATGTGGTCTAGCTGCAAGTTTAGGCATATATGATCATGGTGCAGGTGGTCACACCCAATGATGGCCTGCAGGCAAGAGGGTGACTAAGCCAGGCAAGTGAATGGGCAGCTTCAGGAACAGCCCTTTTGAGGCAGAAGGGCGGAGCTGGGAGGAGCCCTGGGAGAGGAGGATACAATCCCAACTAAGGTTGGAATTAGGACAGGACCAAAGGAGGGGAGGTGGGGCTATGCCCTGGACCACATCCCTGTAAGACTAGGGGTGGTGGAGGTCTTGACAAAAGACTAACCTGATAGGAGAGGAGCTGAGCTGCTGAGATCAGGTTTTCGGGGAGGTTTTCCTCTAGGTTTTGAGGGTACACAGGTTGGGATGCGGGCCAAGAACTTGGGATCTGTAAAAGGGGATGACATAGACTGGAAGAAGATTCAGAAAGAGGTCAGGGTGGGGAGGGTGGAGGGGCTGATGCATGAGCCCCCCTGCAGGCAGTACCAAGTGTCACTCTTACGGGTGGTGCCTAAGAAACAAGTGGGGGAGTTCCGACTCATACATCACCTGTCCTACCTGAGGAGGGGTCGTCGAATGGAGGGATTCCAGGGTCATTAAGTGGGTCTCTTACGCCTCACTAGACCAGGCAGTGGAGTTAATTCGGGTGGCAGAGGGGGCCTGGCTTGCAAAAATGGACATTGAGTCCATATTCTGTCTTTTGGCGGTCCACCCAGCAGACTGGGACCTGCTCGGTTTCCAATTCGAGTGTGAGTTGTGTTTTAATAAGGCTATGCCCATGGGCTGCTCGGTGGCATGCTCCAAGTTTGAAGCATTCAGTTCATGGTTGCAATGGGTGTTTGGGTACCATTATGGGCACAGGAGGGTAGTCCACTACCTGGATGATTTCCTGCTGATCAGGGACAGCCAGGCGATGGCCCAAGGCATGCTGGCAGACTTTAGGAGCATGTGTAGCACCATAGGGATCACCCTGGCAGCAGGAAAGACTGAGGGCCTGGCCCACAAGCTCGAGTTCCTGGGGATCGAGGTGGACATTGAGCAGGAGTGGTTTTGGCTGTCAGGGAATAAGATGGCACGGTTAAAGGGTTTTCCGGTGCCAGTGGGAAGAGGAGGAGGGTGCCACTGGTACTGCTACAACAGCTGCTGGGGCACCTTAATTTGGCCTGCAAGGCCATAAGCCCATGCAGAGCCTATACAAGAAGGTTGGGGAGGGTCACGGGCAAGGTGAAACAACCCTATCATTGGGTGGACATCAGTAAAGGCATGAGGGAAGACTTTCAGGTCTGGGAGGTTTTTCTGGAATCATACAACAGGGTGATGTTCTGGCAGGAGGAGTGGGCCTGCAATGCAGACATGGAGCTGTAGACAAACATGGCTGGGGGGATCGGGATGGGGGTCTACTTTAAGGAAGAATGGATCTCGGAGGCATGGCCAGCCCAATGGCAGGAATGGGGGTGGATTAAAGACATCACATTCCTTGAGATCTTCCCAGTATGGGTGGCTTTGGAAATTTGTCATGACCTGATGGCAGGGTGGCATATTTTATTTTGGTGCAACAACAAGGGGGTGGTAGAGATGATCAACAGGCAGAATGGCCATACTGAGTCAATGGGGTGGGTACTAAGGTGTTGTTGGGTCTGCGTCTGAACCTGTCCTTTAGGACACAGCACATTGAAGGGATACGGAATGAGGTGGCTGACTGTCTTTCTCATTTTCAGATGGAATGGTTCCGGGAGTTGGCACCACATGATGCACCTACCTGGACCAGAGTCCTGGACTGGCTGTGGGAGATTGGAGGGAGAAAGCCAGGGCTTTGTACAGAGGGTCATGGTTGACCAACACCGTGAAATCCTATGAAGGGGCTTGGGAAAGTTTCCAGGCATTTCGGTACTGGATGGGCTGGGAGACAGAGGAACCAGTTCAGGAAGAGCAGGTCATGTGGTACGTAGCGGGAAAATGGGAGGAAGGGGTGGCTCACGCTACCATGCTGGTCCAGCTGGAGGGGATCGAGCTGGACGTGCAGGGATCAGGGGCGGTTGGGTGCTGTGGGCAGCCAGGCCATCAGGCGGATGGTCACAGGTTGGCAGAGGGGGCAGAGCATGAGGCAGGATGGGAGAAGACCCATAATGGGGCCCCTGCTTACAAAGGTGATAAGGGCGTTGGATCATGTCTGCCATTCGGCGAACAAAGCCTGTCTTTTCTGGGCCATATTTGCTGTCATGGAAAAGGAGGACCTTCAGAGTTGGAGAAGTGGTGGTGCCCAGAAAGGGTGTGGCCACTGCAGCAGGCTTGCAGGAGGGGAATGTTAGAGTGGAGGAAGATAAGGTGGTCATCTGGCTTCAGAGGTCCAAAACGGACCAGCGGGGTAAGGGCACTGCAGTGCAGATGCACAGACAGGCAGGTGCAGGAGTCTGTGCAGTCCAGGCCATGATGGAATATAGTAGGGTGCAAGGCCGCATGAAAGGGGCCTGGTTTGTTCATGGGGCAGGTCAGCTGTGACAGGGTTACAGGTGGGGGCGGTACTGAAAAAGGCGGTGGCATTCATGGGGGAGAACCCCAGCAATTTTGCCCAACATTCCTTCAGGATTGGGGTGGCATCAGAGGTGGCTACTTTAGAAGCAGGGGCGAGTGAAGTCAAGCGGGTGGGGAGATGGAGATCAAACTGTTACAAGAGATATGTGAGGTATTGACATTGGCTAATGGGTGTTCCTTTTTCTCTTCCTGCAGCAGGTTCCAAGAGACAGGTGTGGATTGTGGGGCACTCATTCATCTACTGGAAGGAGAGGTTTGTAGCCACCATGAGAATAGGGACACAGTTGTGCCTGGAAGCAGAGCACACCAAAGTACAGTGGAGGGGCCTGTGAGGCATGAGGTGGTCACAGCTGCTTCCCCATTGGAGGAGCTTCAGGTGCACTGGGCCAGACTGGACTGTATAATTGTGCATTTGGGGGCAATGACCTGGAGACATTGCCTTGGGGTCCCTGTTGAGGGACATAATTGCAGATCTGGAGAAGGTGAAGAGCTGGTGGCCAAGGGTGGTGATCAGATGGCCTGAGATCACCTCCTGGAGGGTATGGAGGGAACTGAAAGGGCCTAAGGTGATAGAGGTGGTGCAGAAAAGCCTGAACAGGAAAATGGCGAGGGCAGTGATCGAGATTGGGGGGGGGTTCACATTCAGTATAGGGACATTTCCTATGAGACTGAGGTGATGTACCAGGTGGATGGTGTTCACCTGATGGAATTCAGTATGGGCCTGTTCCTCCAACCCTTAAGGGATCTAGTCTGGGAAACCAACAAGAAAGGCCTGAGGGGTTAACCTACAAGGGGGGGAGCCCCATCTTCCATTGCAATCTGGAGATGTGTCAGTGGAAGGGGTTGGGAGCAAGGGGAAAAAGGGGGCAGGAAGAAGGAGGAGGCACATAGGTACCATGGGCTGGGGACAAAAGAATCTAGGCATGGGAGTAACGGGGGAGGGGAGAGGGATATAGAACTAAGGGGTGGATCACCTTGTCCACACCTAGTGGAGGGAGAATGGTCCGGGTAAGTGTGGTACCCAGTTATGGTGATGAAAAGGGGGGACAGATCATGGTGTCTGGACCCCAAGAAGCAATGGTGAAAGAGGAGCAGAACAAGAGGAAGAACCACGAAAGGGAAGACAGAACTGTTATGTCCTAGAAGTGATATGGGACTGTTATGTCCGAGTTGTAAATACTGATTGATAGAAATGAAGTGTGATGTAAATTAATGAATATAAATTGTGCCTTTTAAATAAATATTGCCAGCGAGCATCCAAAAGTGACAATGCAGTGTGGCCTGATTTATTTCTGGTGGAGATCCAGGGACAATTAAGCTTGCCACTAAAAGGCAGGCCAGGTTGTCCTGGGACCCAGCCAGGAATGAATACAGAAGGGGGGAGAGGAAGGGAGAGTGGACTGCAGGAAAAGGGTGAGGGGCTATGACCTCATAGATGGTGTCATACGACCAGGCTCGGAGCTCACTGACCATGGCCAAGGGGAGGGGCCAGATGAGGTCCTGATCAGGGGTCCTTAGGGGTTACTTAAGGGCATGTGACTCTCAGTAAGCCCTCTTTCTTGCTGTAAAATTCCCCATCCACCCTCCCTGCAAGAAAGAGGAGGGGAACATGGGATAGACACTGGTGAGGTAGCGGCACAAGGTGGAAGTGACCTGTAATGGGGCCCGGCACGGGCCAAGTGGGGCTACAGATGGGCAGCCAGGGTCTAGGGGGCTAGGTGGAGTCCCACCGGAAGGTATCAGGAAACTGGGGAGAGCAGTGAAGGGAGGAGAAGGGGTTGGGAGCAAGGGGTAAAAGGTGGGGCAGGCAGGGGGGAGGGGGTTAGGTAACACGGGCTGGGGACAAAAGAACCCAGGTGTGGGAGTAATGGGGGAAAGGAGAGGGATATAGAATTAGGGGGTGGATCACCGTGTCCACACCTGGTGGGGCGGAGTGGTCCGGGTAAGTGTGGTACCCAGTTATTGTGATGAAAAGGGGGGGACCAGATCACGGTGTCTGGACCCTGAGAAGCAATGGTGAAAGAGGAGCAGAACAAGAGGAAGAACCATGAGAGGGAAGACAGGACTGTTATATTCTAGAAGTGATATGGGACTGTTATGTCCGAGTTGTAAATACTGATTGTTAGAAATGAAGTGTGATGTAAATTGATGAATATAAATAATACCTTTTAAATAAATATTGCCAGCAAGCATCCAAAAGTGACAAAGCTGTGTGGCCTGAGTTATTTCTGGTGGGGATCCAGGGACAATGAAAAGACTGTGGTGTAATGGAGCAGCTGGCTAACTTCACCACCACTTCCAGCACTATAAAAACAGGGAATCCCGGACCACCGTAATTCAGTGTGCTTTGGGTGTGGGGTGTTAGACTGCATGTTTGTTCCTGGCAATTTTTCAAACAACCATAATTGCTCCCAGTCCACCCTGGTTAACGTCCCATCACAGCTTCTACTTATCCCTCCAAGTACATCACCATTCCCCTCTATGCCCTTCCATTTCTGGCTAGCTATGCTTGTCTCTGTTTTCCCCTCTCTTCCTCCTATCCTAGCCTTCTCCTCCTCCAACCTCTGCTCCACTTTGCCTGCTTCTTCTTCCCTATTCACCTTGACTATAAGCAATATTACTCGACAGGGTGATGTGGTGCTATACCGGACCGCCCAGGGGCTTAATGAGGCTCAACGCCACAGGCGGAGGGCCTTATAGCCCCTGGAAGGTTCGGTATAGCTCAATACCACTCACCCTGGAGGGTATTATTGTGCTTAGAAAATGGGTACTGTCAAAAAAATAAGTTTAATAAGAAAAACGTTAATGAAAATTTAATTTAAAGTAAGATTTGTAATAAAATAGTTCCTCCGCCTGCATTTTTGGAGGTGGTTGCCATGGTTACACACACACACACACACACACACACACACACACACACCACACACACCACTGTGCCCTTAGAATGTTCAATTATTTGAAGCCACCATTTTCCTTTTTTAGCTCTCGCTTAGCGACAGATACTGCTGCCCTGCAACACTCATGTTTTTCAGTGCCAGCTGCCAGAAACAACACATCAGCCTCCCCTGGGCGTATTTCAAGCTACCTTTTGTTGCTCTACATTCATGTCCTACACTGCTACCGACTCTCTGAGAGCCGACCGTGCTGTTGTGCCCATTTCTCCAGTCGCTTTGACCGCTGGCTCTACAAGTGAGAGTGATGTTGAAGTCAGACCACGGTCACACTCGGAAAACTATTAACAAATAAATGGGATGCCCCCAACCCCACTACAACCACACTATATTAATGAAACAGTCACAGTTTTAAATTGTAAACCTCAGTATCACAGTGGACTTACTCGTGGACATGCTTGCGCTGTTCCATGGTGGCTTCTGCTTTTTTTTTCCAATGGTCTGAATCTTTGCTCTAAGGTACTGCTGTTAGCTAACCAGAGGGAAAAAACGTGATGGCAAATGAATGCAGTTACATGCAGGTTCTGTAAAACATGAGCTTCATTTGTGCAACTGGAAGGAAAGAGCGGGTGTTAATGCGGATACCGTTACATGAAATGGAGAGCAGCTAGGGGTCACAGAAAAAGACAGTTTCCACTTTTAAATAGTAATTCACATTTTTCAAAATAGATAAAAATGACTGTGGACTTGTGGTCAGGCATGTGCGTCTGTGTTTGTGTGTTATGCCTCTGGAGCACTGTCTCTCTCGCTGCTGCTGAACTCGAGCGATTTTACAACCAAAATTTATTTTAGCTGCATGTGTGTGTATGTTTTCACTGTTTGGATATAAACTGAAGCTCTTACAAGGGAGTCAGTGGGAGATGTGGTAACAGAAATTCAGCAGAAGGGCAGACAGCAAGGAGAACCAGGGATAAAGGACAACCAAGGAAGGGGCTGGAGTAGAACAGCAAAACAGTCTAGGGAGGTCAAATCATGGAAAGCCATGTGTGCAAATGCCAGGAGCCTTAACAACAAGATGGAAGATCTGGAGGCTGTCATGGTGCAGTCAGACCTGGACATTGTGGCCATCACTGAAACCTGGTGTAATGATAACCATGACTGGGAGATGGCCATACCTGGCTACAACATATTCAGAAGAGACAGGGTAGGCAGGAAGGGAGGAGGAGTGGCACTGTATGTGAAAAATGACATAAGGGCCACAGAGATCCAGGAGGAACAAAATGTGGGAGAGATACTGTGGGTTAAGCTGGAAAGGAAAATGGGGCCAGCCATCCGCACAGGTGTGGTCTATAGACCACCAGCCCAGGAGGAAGAAACAGATAGGGAGCTGATGCTAGCCATCCAAAGGATGGCAGACAAGGGTGAGGTAGTACTGGTTGAAGACTTCAATATTCCAGACGTGGACTGGATCATCCCAGCAGCAGCGTCAACTAGGAGCAGATTTATCCTGGACTCCCTTCAGGGTGCCTTCCTCAAGCAACTGGTCATGGAACCAATTCAGCAGAAGGCAATACTGGACCTTGTGCTCACAAACAGGGACAGTGTGATGGGGTAACAGTGGGGGAGCACCTGTGGAACAGTGACCACCAGTCACTGTGGTTTGAAATCACAGAAAGAGCAGAATCAAACCACTCAAAAACACGTATCCTGGATTTTAGGGGGGCAGACTTCGGGAAAATGGGGAGATACTTGAAAGAGGCATTAAGGGAATGGGGCAGGAATCAGGGGTTGAGGAACAGTGGGCAGTATTTAAAATGGGGATTACAAGAGCAACAGAATTATGTATTAAGCAGGTTAGCAAGAGGAAAAGGAAGAGGAGACCATTATGGTTTTCCAAAGAGGTAGCAAAGAAAGTGAAAGCCAAAAAGATTGCATTCGGGCAATACAAAAAGACACAGGCAGAAGGGGATAGGGAGAAGTACAAGGAGAAGCAAAGGGAGGCAGGGGTGTCAGTAAGGGAAGCCAAAGCTCAGACAGAAGAACACATTGCAAAATCAGTGGGTAGAGGGGACAAAACCTTTTACAGGTACATAAGTGAAAAAAGAAAGGCAAAGGGAGGGATAGTGAGACTGAAGGGGGAGGATGGGGACTGTGTGAAGGATGACAGCAGTAAAGCTGACATATTGAACAGGTATTTCTGCTCAGTCTTTACTGAGGAAGAGGAGGGTAATGGGTCTGAACGGAGTACAAGGGGTGAGAATGGTGCAGAAATGGACACAAGTCCCTTTACATGAGAAAGGGTCCTGAAGGAACTGGAAGTAATAAGAGTTGATAAAGCAGTGGGGCCAGATGGGGTGCACCCCAGGGTCCTTAAAGAACTAAGAGAGGTGGTGGCTGAACCTCTGGCTATCCTGTTTCGACGATCACTGGAAACAGGGAGGTACCAAAGACTGGAGGATAGCAGATGTAGTACCCTTATACAAAGTGGGAACAAAGAGGAAGCAGGGAACTACAGACCAGTCAGCCTCACCTCGGTAGTGGGAAGATCATGGAAGCACTACTGAAGGAGAGATTGGTGGAACATCTGGTTGTCAATGGACTACAGGACCCAAGGCAGCATGGTTTCACCAGGGGAGGTCATGTCAGACCAACCTCATTGAATTTTTTGACTGAGTGACTAGGGACGTGAAACAGGGGAGGGCAGTGGACATGGCCTATCTGGACTTCAGCAAGGCCTTTGACACTGTGCCACATAGAAGACTATTACACAAACTAGTGAATATGGGTGTGGGCAGGACAGTAGTGTGGTGGGTAGGTAACTGGCTGGGCGGCAGGACACAGAGGGTGGTGGTAAATGGCTGTCACTCCACAGAGGGAAAAGTGACCAGTGTGGTACCACAGGGATCAGTGCTGGGACCGGTCCTATTCAATATCTTCATCAGTGACATTGCGCAGGACCTAGAAGGCAGAATTTCACTGCTCGCTGATGACACAAAGCTCTGTAACAGAGTCGACACACCAGAGGGTGTAGTCAGAATGAGAAGTGACCTGCAGAAACTTGAAGAATGGTCAGGGTTTGGCAGTTGAAATTCAATGCAAGGAAGTGCAGAAAATGCATATGGGGCACAAAACCCTGGCATAATATATCAGTTGGGGGGGGGGTGAGGATATAGCATGCACCAAGCAGGAAAGGGATCTTGGGGTTATCATCTCTAATGACCACAAGGCAGGGAAACAGTGTGACAAGGCAGCAGGTAAAGCAAATAGGATGCTGGGATGCATAGGCAGGGGCATCACCAGCAGGAAAAGGGAGGTCATAATTCCACTATACAAGACACTAATGAGGCCCCACCTGGAGTACACTGTACAGTTCTGGAGACCTTACCTATGTAAGGATATAGACAGGGTAGAGAAGGTTCAGAGGAGGGCAACAAAGATGGTGCATGCATTGCATCACAAGTCCTATGAAGACAGGTTGAAGGAACTGAACATGTACTCCCTGGAGGAGAGGAGGGAGAGAGGGGATATGATAGAGACATACAAGTATCTTACAGGGAGGAACAGGGTGCAGGAATACACTATTTTTAAGTGAAAAAGATCTTCCAGGACTAGAAGGCATGGGATGAAGTTGGAAGGAGGATGATTCAGAGGAAACGTGAGGAAGAATTTCTTCACAGAACGGGTGGTGGAAAAGTGGAACACCCTGCCAGAGGAAGTGGTGGGGGCTGAAACAATCACTGGATTTAAGAATGCATGGGATAGACATAAAGGAATTCTGGAGGTCAGGGGTAAGGGGCAACAGACTTCTTGGAAAACATAAACTGAACTGACAAGCTCAAATGGGCAGACTGGGTGGGCCATAGGCCCTTATCTTCCGACACTGTCTATGTATCTATGTATAAATCAAAGATCGGGAGAACGGCTAGAGGATTGAGATTGGGTCTCAGCTCTCGCTAAGCAAGACAAAAAAAATGGCTGATATTTCAAATTAAAATTTAGGGGTTTAGCCAATTAGGGAGCAGGGTAGGCATCAGGACTCTTGTGGTGGGGCAGGCTGGGTTGGTACTTTTAATAGTCGGGCATCTGTTGTCTAATAGATGCCCAGCTAGAGAAGTCCCATCGCCAATCAGAAGCCTGAAATAGTTTTACCCATTTTCTAACCTGCAGAGTCTCACCCCCATTCCTGTCCTTCTACCCCCACTTTGCTGTCTTAACCTGACCTCCTACCCCCATCTCATGTTCCACCCCCATTGTAGACAGTGGGCCAAATGTATTTATTAACCAAACCAAATAACAGTGTTGGGTAAGTTATTTTTCTATTACTTTTGGAAACTTGTAGTGTTCAAACAGTCACTATGTGGTGTTATTTCAGTGTTACAGTAGCAGTGTACATTTCCTGCACACTTCATTTCATAATGCAGTCCATCAGTGTTTAATCAGTGTGTCTTCAGGTCTCTTTTGGTGTACATGCAGTGCTGATACAGTGTGTGTGAATTATGTTAATTGGCACTGTAATCACACTGCAAAAGTACTGCAATTAGCAGTGTTTTCAACACTGCCTGAAGCAGTGTTGCACTGCTTTTTCAGTGTGTGCGAATTATGTTAATTTGCACTGTAATCACACTGCATAAGTACCGCCCTTAGCAGTGTTTTCAACACTGCCTGAAGCAGTGTTGCATTGCTTTTTCAGTGTCTGCGAATTATGTTAATTAGCACTGCATCAACACCTGTACTGCACTTCAGTGTGCAGTGTGATTTTAGTAGCACTCCTGTCAGCAGTGTTGTAGTTATGTTTCAGTGTATTAGGCTGCATTAAAGATGCTGTCGCATAAAATTCAACAAAAACAAAACAGTATTCATCTGCAAGTATCTGCAACCTCAGCAGAGGAAGATTTGTTTAAGGGTTCCTGAGTGAGAAAGTCGTCTGTGAATTCCAAAGAAGATGGAGATCTTGGGGGCTTTGTCTATAGGAGGTACTAAAGTCTGTTACCCCTTGTTTGACTCAAAGTCACAAGGAAGGGGTGACATTTAGGTAAAGGAACGACCAACAATCGCTCTGGTTTGCAGAAATGGTATGGAGTTCCCTGATATGCAGGTCCTCACCAGTATTTTCAGGTTTATCTTCAAAAGGAGAAGAGAGACTCTTTGGACTGGGAGCACATGCATGGTGTGGAAAATTATTTTTGGTATCAAGGGGCTGTTCGAGTGAAGTGTGTGTATGTATATGTGTGTGTGTGTGTGCATGACTGTGTGTGTGTCTCTCCCTATATCTATCTATATATCTATATCTATATCTATATCTATATCTATATCTATATCTATATCTAACTCTATCTATCTATCTATCTATCTATCTATCTATCTATCTATCTATCTCTATAATGGGATTTTCAATTGTATTGGACAAACACCATTAGGTGACTGTGTGTATATATCATAGTGCAACCACACACCTGCACTTTTACTCCCCTCCAAAACAATGTTGCCATTTTATAAGATAGATAACCCACTGTGTGGTGTGTGGAAGCGCAGTGATATACACACAGCGTGGGTGGTTGATGCACTCTGCCTGCGGCAACGCACACCAAGGTGTGCGTATATCAGAGCGTGACCGCACACCCTACAGTGGGTTATTACACACACACACACACAGACAGTACTTGTTGCAAAACAAAAACACTACATTAATGCAGGCATTAGAATGCAAAGCATACAAAGCAAGAAAATGAAAAACAGGGTTTGAGCCTCACGAGTCTTGGCAAATTGATTGTGTGGTGTTCCCTGGAGTTCCCAACCTTGATGCCCATCCCATACCCCCCACCAGCCCATAGTCTCCTTTCTAAAGCACAAGGTACAGCTCCAACCCAGTGCCTCCCATAGCAGCCATTCGTACCTGTAAAACAAGAACAGCAATGGGCTCACAAAGGATCTGCAGCTCGTTATGAACTATTATATGACAAACAATGTAGGGTAAACAAAAAACAATACTTATCTGATTCATATGGTCAGTGTCCTCCTACTCCCAGTCAATGTCCTGTCAGACCTGAGATATAAAAAGGAAAATGGGTCAGTATGAAAAAATAAAAATACTGATCAGCTGGGTCAGTTGGGAAGGCTCTGTAGAGGTTAAATAAAAAAGTAGGTTGGGGGAAGATACCAGACCTGTACCACACCATCAACCTGGCTTTTAGAATGGACTCAGTCACTCAGGGGATGTCATGGTTGGGGGAAGGAGGAGGAGGACTCCTTGCTCGTGCCCCTAGAACTGATCTTTTTTGGGGGTAGGTCGTCATGCTGCTCCACACATCAACCAACACAGGGTAGGATAAAGACACCAAGGAACAGATATTCAAGGCACAATGAATGCTTCCCTGGTGGTGTAGTGGATCCCCCCTACCTTTTCCCAGTCTGCCTGTAGAATACACAGGAACACAGGTATGTGATGGCAGAAAGGGACCGCAAGCCCACCTAGTCTGCCCAGTTCGCCTAGATATCCACTAGGCCTTTTCTGTAGTCCCCCCCGTGCCAGTTGCCCTCTGTTCTTATCCCATGCCCTCGTGAACCCTACCACCATTTCTCTCAGCAGCCCATTCCAGTTGTCCACCACCCTCTCAGTGAAGAAGTACTTCCTAATCCTTCCTCTAAGTCCCCCCCAACCGATTTGGAATTTCCAACTACCATCCATTGCAGTATAGCACACCACAGCAGGCCAACTGTGACCATCTCTAGGTAGATATATGCAGACACAGCCAGTCCCAGAACTCCCTGCAGCTGGCAACAGGTAATAGAAGTTTCAGTAGCCTGCAGTGCACATTTGAGCCTACACAATCTCTTATCAGATGTTTTCCACTTCTGCTCTTCTCCAGAGGATAAGTCAGTCTGTGACAGAACTTAGATCAGGGAGTTCAGTGGGGCCAGTAAACCAAAACTGAGAGCCTATATAAACTATTAACATGCACTGTAGGACAATCTCCCACCTCAAAGAACTCCAGGATCTGCTGTAAATGAAGCTGTCAGTGCAGAATCCAGCAAAACTAGTCATCATAATCCACTACACTGCAGCACACAGCAGGCAAACCAAAATGTTTCCACAATGAAAGTGCACATTGGCACCAGACCCACACTTATGTGGGACCCTTGACACAAGCCAGCCAGTGGATATTGTGGTAAGGAGGGACAAAACCTTTTACATGCAGGTACATCAGGGAGAAAAGGAAGGCAAGGGGAGATAGAGTGTCTGAAAAGGGTGGCTGGAGGGGGGGGGTTAAAGATGACCGCCAAAAAGCAGAAATACTGAACAAATACTTCTGTTCGGTTTTTACAAAGGAAGGGGCAGGAAATGGGCCAGCATTAATAAGGATGGAGAGATCATAGAAAAGGACACAGCTCCCTTTGCAAAAGAAAGGATCCTCATGGAACTGGCAGTAGTAAGGCTATGGGCCAGAAAGATGCATCCCTGGACACTGGGGAGCTAAGGAGGTGTTAGTAGGGCCTCCGACTACCCTCTTCACCCTATCTTTGTAAACTGGTGACATGCCCAGGGATTGGAGAAGGGCGATGATGGTCCCACTATACAAAAGTGTTAACAGGGAGGATGCAGGAACTACATACTGGTCAGCCTGACCACAACAGTGGGAAAAGTAATGGAAATACTGCTGAAGGAAAGAATAGTGGAACACCTGGCTGTCAATGGTCTATAGGGGGAAGTGGGGGAAGGGAACATTGTTTAACCAGGAGTAGCACACTAATCTGAAGCTTGTTTCCAGATGCAACCTGGAGCACAAAGAAGTTAAGTAACTTGCTCAGAATCACACAGTATGCACTTTGATGGCTGTTGGATTCAAACCCAGGTCTCCAGATCTGTAGCTCAGATCCTTTACCCAATGTGCTATAGTGCCTCCAGGACCCAAGGTAGTTTGGTTTTATGGGAGACAGGTTGTGCCCGACAAACTTAACTGAGTTTTTTGACTGGATAACAAGGAAGGTGGATGGAGGAGGATGTGGCCTACCCAGATTTCAGCAATGCCTTTGACACTTTGCCACATAGAAGGCTGGTAAATGAGCTGGAAGGCTTAGGGGTGGAACAGAAAATAACAAGGTGGGTGGAGAACTGGTTCAAAGACTGAAACCAGAGGGTGGTGGTAAGGCAAATGGGGTGCATTCCAGGGTGGCAGTGGTGTGCCCTAGGGGTTGGTGCTGGGACCCATCCTTTTTTAATATCTATAGTAACAATTAGCCCAGTTCCAATCAGGGAGGAGAGTTGTTCTTTCCAGACCGGGCTTGTTGCTGGAAGTGGTCTGGGCAGGCATTCTGGGGCTACATCGGCAGTGGGAGAAGATGGCATCACATTGGTGATCGACAAGGAAGCTCTTGCTGGTGGGGGACAGGCAATGCATACCGGGTCCACATCAGCCACAACTTTGCAAGCCGGCGATTCAGGAAGGAGCGGCCAATCAGTGAATAGGGCGCTAACCTTTGACTGTGTGACTGGGCCATAAAAGGCAAATAGTCCAGTCACAATCAGAGGAGGAGAGCTGTTCTTTGTTCCACACCACCTACCATGGCCCCAACCTCTATTAAATGGTTGGTGAGGGCGGAGCCTAGGAGGAGGACAAGTCTAGATTGGGTGAACTGGAACACTAGGAAGCTGGATTGTTACTGATTGGGGGAAAAGGGTCCTGTACACTGGGCTATGTGGGCAACACTGACTACTACCAGGAAGGGGCATAATGAAGCAGACTGTATAAATGATTGTGTATGCCAACTACATCTGAGGGAGTAGGCAAACTGTGTGTGAATCAATTACTGCTAGGGTCTCTGAGCTGGCTAGTGCAGTGACGGGCTAATTTTGCTTGTGAACTGTCTACTGCTACGGCTAGAAAACTGGCTACTGTCAAGAAAGAGGGAAAACTGCTGTAATCAGAGGGGGCAAACTGCTTGGGTTTTAGTGCAACACTGACTGAATTATTTCTGTTAGAGAGCCGCATTGCTTACCTAAAATGAGGGTAGACTTGGGGGTGGCCAAAGCAGGCACCTTCGGTAGAGTGATTGAGTGTACAGGTTGCAGGGGCAATAATATTAAATTGAGCAAGGAGGTTCATAGGGTGCCCAGTGTGTTTTCAGTTGGCAGGTCTTAGGGAGGAAGTAGAGGATCAGAAGGCAGCTGGAAAGCGGGAGGGGTTGGGAGGAAAGGTGTGGAAAGGACCTCATGAGAGTACATGAGGCCAATATGGCATAACCCAGGGAACAGGTAGACAAGGATCATATGGTTACTCATGAGGGGTAGGGCATGAAACAAGCAATGTACGGAAATCACTTCGTAGGGAGGTGGCTGACCAGAAGGAGGGGGGACAGGAGAGAGCAAGTCAGGGGCAAGCATCACACTTACTAATCTATTCGCTTTGATGTATATGGGAGATGAGGTGGAGAGGCTGGCGGGAGGAGGGGGAGCAGGCAGATAGAGAGGGTTTGGTCAGTAAGCTGGGGGAGATGGGGCAGGAGAAAGAGCAAGATCCACAGAAGGGGGGGAGGGAAGAGACATTAGCCTAGGTGGGAAGGAGGTGGGGAGGAAGGGGGAGTGCAGAGTGAAGCCAGGGTGGGAGGAGGGAGGACTAGGGTTGGGCAAGCATCCAGGTTAGGGAAGTCAACCAAGGATAAGGAATACTCTAGATAGGCCAGCTTCAGGGGCGGGAGAAATCAGATGAGGTGGAGAGGAGGGGAAGACGGGGTAGGGAAAAACACAGCAGATGGGGTGAAGGATGCAGAACTTGGAGGGGGGAGACAAGGAGGGAAGCAGTAGAAGGGAGCCTGGGTGGGGGATCTGAGGATACCAGCCCAGAAAGAGTCCACGGAGATCTGGTTGGGGGGCAATCTGTGCCACCCAGGAGGTTGGGGGGGCAAGGAGCAAGCTGGGAGCTACAGGTAGAAGAATGAGCATGGTAGGGCAAGCACAGGCTTGGATCCCAGGCTGAGGGGACAAGAGAAGTAAGCTGGGGTTGATGACAGAAGGAAGAGCCTGGATGGAATCTAACGGGCCAGTAAAGTGGGGGATGGAGAAGGTGATCCTGCTGGTGACTCCATGACATTGGGTATCCAGTGGGAGGGGCGGGGAGGAAAAAGCAGCCCAGTCAAGGCTAAATGTATCCCAGGCCTAGACAGACATAAGGCCAAATTCCAGCTATATTCGATAGCTGCTGAATGGTGGTAATCCTCAGATGAAACATCTGGGAACAAACACTTGAGGGAAATTGCGAACTAGAAATCGAGGCAAGATACCGAGAACTGGCCAGGGTTTACCACTCTATAGAAGCGCAATCTCCTTCTTTGAGATTCTGCCAGTACCTAGGGTGTCCAAGGAGACAAGAGGTGTAAACCAGTAGCTCAGGGACTGGCGAAGGGCAGAAGGGTATGGGCTGGTGAGGGACTGGGGGATACATGGGAGGACAAGGGGTTATATGCCAGGGATAGGGTACACCTCAACTTGGAGGGGAAGGAGATCTTGAAACTAAATCTTGCTGGATTCATAGTTGAGAGGTGGAGTTTAAACTTGTAAAGGGGGAGGTTAAGTAAAAGAGTGGCTCCAGGAGGGCTGCTCGAAGGTCCAGGTCCAGGGCATGAAAAGAAGGCAGGTAACTGCGATCTAAATCCATCCAGAGCTGTGCAAGAAAGGGCATCTAGGGACTGCTCAGGTCGAGATGATTGGAGAAGGGAGAGGGGTCAGGATGGAGGACAGCCCTGATCAATGCTAGGAGCATGGGCAACAAAATGCCCAAGCTCCAGGTGATGCTGGTTGAGGGATCAGTGGATGTGGCAGCAATTACCGAGACATGGGTCACTCAGAAAAATGACTGGGACCTAAATTTGGTGGGCTACAAAATATTCAGGAAGGATAGAGGAGAGGGAAGAGGAGGGGGTGTAGCGCTGATAGTCAAAAATGATATAGCGGTTAGTGGAGTGGAGGAGGCTGTCGGGGGAGGTGGAGGAGATCTGGGTAACCCTACAAAAGAGGGGAGGTAAAAGATTGAAAATAGGGGTGGTGTACAGAACCCCCAACAATAGAAGAGGCCCTGGAGGACAAACTAGTTGAGAACATCAAGGGGCACTGTGACTGTGGAAAGGGAATGATGGTGATCATGGGTGACCTTAATATGCTGGGGACAGACTGGGACACTATGGCATCCTCTGTGGCCAGGGAACAGAGACTGATGGATATGTTCCAATATGCCTTCCTAGTCCAGCAGGTGGGGGAACCTACTAGGGAGGAGCGGGTACTGGATTGTGTCCTAGCAGACAGTGACCAGATAAAGGGCCTGGAGGTGTGCAGCCCGCTGGCAGGTGGTGATCACACTATAGTCTGGTTTCTGCTGTATCTGGGGGGGGAATAACCATTCTAATACAGTAGTAGTGGACTTCAGGGAACGGACCGTGGGCATGGGCAGAATTCTACAGGGGAGCTTGGACAAGATTAGGCCGGACATGGATGCTGGCAGCTTGTGGGAGGCCATTAAGAAGGGGGGTGCAGGAGACTACTAACTCCTGTACAAAGGTGAGGCGTAAGCATGGTAGAGCCAACAAGCTGTGATGGTGGACCAAGGAGGTGCAGGAGACAGTGAGGGATAAAAAGGCTGCCTATGCATGTTTTAAGCACTCTGGGGGGATAGGGAGAGGGGTATGAGTTGATGGCTAGAAGGGTCACCACAGTGGTGAGGGGAGCCAAGGTGAGGAGGGAGCAAAACCTGGCTAGGGATATACGAAGGGGGGAAAGGGATTCTATAGATACACAAGGGAGAAGAGAAACGGGAGGGCATGGATCAGCATGATTAGGACTGAGGAGGGATGGATTCAGGGGGCAGGGAAATCAGGCAGAGGTGCTAAATGAGTACTCTGCCTTGATATTTACGGAGGGTGGCAGGGGATCCCTCCAGCCCAATGGGAAGGAAGGGGAGCCAGCAAAGTCGAGAGGCCAGATGGAGTCGAGAGGACTGAAAGAAGTTGGGGTACAGTCTGAGCCAAGTCTAGAAGGGGGTGGGTGGTTAAATGAGGGAGGGAGGGAGAAATCACAGTGGAAAGGAAGAAGGAGGCCCTTCGGACACTAAAAACTGATAAGGCACCGGGGCCAGATTGGCTGCATCTGAGGGTTATGAAGGAATTGGCCGATGAGCTAGCGGCACCACTGGCAGCACTCTAACACCTCTCTGCTGACAGGAAGGGTGCTTCAAGACTGGAGGGTAGCTCATGTGGTGCTTATCCACTAATGGGGGGCTCTAGAGAGGAGATGGGGAATTATAGGCTTGTCAGCCTAACGTCTGTGGTGGCCAAAGTAATAGAGGGCATTATCAAGGATAGGTTCAGGAGGCAGCTGGAAAGGTTGGGGCAACTGGATGACAAACAGTATGGTTTCATCCCGGGAGATCGTGTTAGACAACCCCTAGATTTTATGAGACTGGGACCCTGGACCGGCATAGAACCGGAGGCGTCCTATACCTGGATTTCAGTAAGGTATTTGATTCGGTACCCCAAAATGGGCTGCTATTAAAGCTGGGGATGGGAGGACAGTTGCTCAGATTGGGGGGGTGGGGGTGAGAGGACAGTTGTTCAGATGGGTAGAAAATTGGCTAACAGGGCAAATAGAGAGGGTAGTGGTGGGTAGTCTCCTCCCCCACGAAGGTCAGCAGTGGGGTCCCCCAAAGTTCAGTACTGGGGCCACTCCTGTTCAATGCCTATGTCTTCAATATGGGGAAGGCGGTTAAGAGTAGGATGAGTCTCTTTGTGGATTACTTAAAACTGGGAGCATTGGCGGACGGAGACTAAGTGAGAGAGACAGTCCAGAGGGACCTGGATACCCTGAAGGGGTGGTCAAGGAGGTGGGGACTGAGGTTTAATGCCGGGAAATGTTGGGTGTTGCATCCAAGGGTCAGAAACCTGGGCCATGTATACACCCGGGGGTGTCATACTGCAAGCCACAACAAGTGAGCGGGATCTAGGGGTGGTGGTAGAAGTCAAAATGAACAACACTAAAAATTGCAGAAGAACTGTGGACAAAGCAAGCCAGATACTGCATAGCCAGGGGGATTACGTCCAGGAAGAGGGAGGTGATCCTCCCTCTGTATAATGCCTTGTCAGACCACATCTCGAGTACTGCATGCAGTTCTGGAGACCTCACCTCAAGGATGACGCAACACTGCTGGAGATTTGTCCAGGAGGGCAACCAGGATGCTTCAGAGCATGGGAGGAAGGCCCAGGAGGAAAAAGGCTGGAAGAGCTGGGCCGTTCTCGTGGAGGAGGAGAGACGGGGACATGATAGGGGTCTTCAAATATGTAGAAGGAATAAACAGGGCAGTGCCAAAGAGATGTTCTAGACTAAAGAAGGTGGAAACAAACCAGGTGACATGAGGGAAGCTAGAGGAGGGAAATTACAGGGGGATGCAGGAGACTTCACTTCATTGAGAGGGTGGTGGAGCCCTGGAATGCACTGTCCAGGAGTCTGGGGAGGAGGGCACAGTGGAGGGCTTGAAGAGGGAGTGGGACAGGTTCAAGGGTAAACTGAAGAAGAGGATGACCCTCTCTGGGGCTGGGTGGGAAAGAAAGAACCCATTAGGAGGCTGGCTACCGAGCAGGCACAACAGACCATCCGGCTTATTCTGATGGCTTTTAGTATGTTAGATATAGCAGAGGAATTGCAGGGGAAGGTGTGCCTATTTGTAGATGATACGAAGATCTGCAATAGGGTAGACACCCTGGTAGGGGAGATGAAGGCAGTGAGAGAGGGCCTAAAAATTCTGGAGAGGTGGTCGGAAACTTGGCAGCTGAAATTTAATGCCAAAAAGTGCACAGTAATGCACATGGGTGTAATAACCTGCAAACCATTTACACGGGGGGAGGAGGGTAAGGAAACTCAGCAGGACAGAGATCTGGGGATTATAATTTCAGATAACCTGAAGGCGGAGAACCAGTGCAGCACAGTGGTGGGCAAAGTGAATAGAATGCTGTGTGCATACGGAGGGGTATAAAACAGAAAAAGGGAGGTGCTGATGCACCTTTATAAATCCATGTTGAGGCCTCACCTTGAGTATGGGGTTTAGTTCTGGAGGCCTCACCTACACAAGGATATAAGACAGGATTGAAAGGGTTCAGACAAGGGCAACCAAGATGGTGCACGCTATGCATAGGCAGCCCTATGAGGAGAGGTGGAGGGAATCTGATCTGTACCCACTGGAGACTAGTAAGCTTATTTGCAAGGAAAATAATTGCTAGAACTAAGGATCATAAACTAAGATTAGAAGAAGGAAGGTTTAGGGGCAATGTGAGGGGGCATTACATCACTGAGAAGGTGGTGAAGTCCAGGAACTGACTACCGGAAGAGGTGGTGTGCGCAAAAATGGTGAAAGGATTCTAGGGGGCATGGGACAGACACCAGGAGCTGACCAGTGGGGTGTCTTTTGACAAAGATGATGATTGGGGGTGGGGGTAAGGGTCAGACTCGACTGGCCAAAATGGTCCTTTTCTGTCACCAGATTTCTATGATTCTAAGGCAGTTAAGTAATTAGGACTTACCTGTTCCATCAGAGTAGGGGAGTCCAGAGTTGGGGTGTCCTTGGCTTGGGGTATTCTGGTAGGACCTGAAAGGGAAGAACAGAGAATGTTGAAGGGACACAAAGGTTCAGAGGTGCTAGAGGAGAGATCAGAGTGTTAGAATTAAACAAAGATACTTATCTGATTGGTATGTTTGGCCAGACCTGTAGAAATAAAGGGAAACATAGATCAGTATGGGGAAGTTATAGTAGCAAGAGTAGAGAGATACAAAAATGGTATATAGCACAGGAGTAAAGGAAGAGAAGTTTCAGAGGAAAAGACAAACTAGGCCAAAGTAAGGAAACTAGAGATGGAATAAAAAAAATGCAGACAGCTAAGAACAGAGAATGAAAGTGGTATTTGGGACTTGCAACCCCCTTAGCGCCCTAGGTGACTCCTGTGGTAGCCAGTAAATTTAAGAAGTAGTCCAGATGGGCAGGTGGAATGCATTTAGCTAGTGGCCCCTATATTATTTAAAAAGGGGACACTGGTGGTTCAGGAGTCTTGAGTTGTCCCAGGAGGCCAGTAGTTTGAAAGGTATAGCTCTGGTGATATAATAGGTCCTCCCCGTGGACAGTGGCAATTTTTTTTTATATTATCTTCCCCTGGAACCTAATGGGGGTGATGTCCTTGGGCCCAGACTGTATGTAGCAGGCAGAAGACTGTTCAGAAAACTGCTGACCAGAAATGCTGCGGCTGTTGATAGGCAGACAGTTTAGTGCTACTGAACTACAGTGACAGTAATGGCAGGCACTTTCAACTGCTAATCCAGAGGAGGGCAACTAAAATAGCGAAGGGTCTGCACCAGAAGCCATACAAAGAGAGACAAGCTGAATATGTATGCCCTTGACGAAAAGGGCCGGGGAGACAGGACAGAAAATTTCAAGCACCTCAAGGAAATCAACAAAGTCCAAAAGAGTAGCATCTTTCAGAAAAAGTGATGTGCAAGAACAAGGACCAAATTTTAAGATAGAGGAGATGGCCTTAGGGCAACATGAGGAAGCATTTTTCACAGAGGGGTGGTGAACACATGGAATGACCTTCCTAAGGAGGTTGTGGGTCCAAAATAGTGGGGACTTCTAAGAATACATGGGACAGACATGAACCAATTCTATTGGTGGGTAGGAGGAAGTCAGCTGGATAACTAGGATCTGCAGCTTATCCACTAGGTAGGGAAATGGGCCGACTGAGTGGGCCAAGCAGTCCTTATCTGCCATCAAGGTCTATGTGTCTATGATTCAGCCCACAGAGCTCAGGCTGTAACCTGCTCCATGTGTGTGGGAATGAAGATGGGATATTTTTGGGAGGGGAAGAGACTAGAGCAAATAGAGGTAATGGTCTGCTTCCATCCGGGAGGGGAACCACTGTCCTCAATGAATGGTTTTAATGTTACAGTACTTTGATGAACATTTAAACTAGCTGTGGGAGTGGTGGAAGAAAAAGGGGAGTCACAAACTGCCCTCCCCCACAGGCTGAGATTGAGAGTAGGGAGATCCTGAAGGGAGAGACTCCCAACAGGATTCAAGTTAATGAAAGCAGCCGGGACAATCGAAGAAGGAGGAGGAAAAGGAGACATATGTCTCCCTCACCATCAGCCACAAAGTGGCATGTTAAGATTCCCTCACGGGAAGAGGGTATGAGGGTGGACAGCCAGCAGTAGGGTGGCAGGAACCTTTAGCTAAGCCGCATGGTGGCAGACTGTAGGTGCCCTGAGGCCTGGTAGAAAGGGACTGGGAGAGCAAATGCACAAGATAGGGACCACAAAGGAAAATCCACAGGCAGCTGAAGGCAATGCCTGAACTTGACTTAAAAGTAGCTGTGGGTGGAGGCAAACAGGAAATCAGTGGCTCCCCTAACGGGACCATGAGCGGCAAGCACTGCATACAATAGAGTGCATAGCAGCTAATGTCATAGTACCAGGGGCTAGCAAAAGGATGGGGAGGAAAACAATCAAGGTCCAGGACAGCTCACAATTAAAAAACACAGAGCACTAAAGAGAAAGAGCTCTGATGGGTTATAAATATTAAGTAAATTATGCAATAGGGTGGACATAAATGGAGTGTGATAAATCCATTTTTCTGAGCATGTACATATACATGCAGAACTTACAGTTACATATATATTTATTACATCTCCTCGATTAATGTGCATGGTGGACTACATCACATCCCCATCCCCTCACGTTGTTTGACACTTACTCGGTATCTTGCTTTTGGTTTTGTTTCTTCCAGGTTGACTGTCCCCTGTCACCCGCCTGCCATTTAGTGATATTTCTCCCCGTTCTTCCACTATCATACAGTGAGTATTTGTTTCTGTTTTACATTTTTTTTTTTTGCTTTTCAACAAACCTTTTTCAACTTAGCTGCTCAAGCTGTCGGACTCTCTGCATTCTGTTGCTGTGTCCCTACACCCTCTCGATATAAAACCAGAATTTTTTTCTTGAGTTTTTACACTGCTTCCTCAAAAACTGATAGCCTTCACTTCTATCACTCTGGTTTCCCACCTCATATAACTGCCACCAGAGCTCCCCAGCACATAGAAACTGTCAGATTTTTTTTCTAACTGCTTTCGCAACCCCACTGCTGATGAGCCTCACTCTAGGTCACACCTCTAGGTCACACTTCTGTGGGTTTCAGACCGCATACTGGCTAAACCATAGGTCCTGTGAAGTCCTTCTGTAAACCTAAAGTATTCCTGTGGCCCTTATGGCCCTCCTTCTTCCTGCTTATTTACTGAGATTTCCCTATGTCTATATACCACACAGGTTTTGAGCCCCCAACCACATTTCACTCCTGACCTCCAACACTATAATGCTGCTAGTCTGTTCCAGGTGCTCTACTACCCTTTCAGTGAAGTAGTAATTCCTCACATCCATCTTACCCCACCATTAGCTTCATCATGTCCCATGGTCCTTTTTCTATTTGAAGGGTCCCCCAGCACCCTGTTCATCCTTGTAAGTCACTTGTGGGTCTCCATCATGCTCCTCTCTTCAGGGTTTATATGTTGAGATCCCAGTCTCTCCTCACAGGGCTTTTGCCACAGCCCATGTACAAGTTTAGTTGCCCTTTATACTGCCTACACCCTATGGCCTTTCTATGGTGCAGCCTCCATACCTGGATGCAGGACCCTTAGGCCCTGTCCACACTACTCCTCTGTAATGTTACAGAGTGCCCAAACCGTTACTTGAATGGTTTAAGTTTACACCTGTAAGTCTACAGAAGGAGTTCAGAATCGCTGAGGAAACCCATGAGGTGGTTTCAACAACGGATATGAAACCGTTATCCGGTAGCGTTACTGGGCATAGTGGTGGACGCATGGCACTGGTCCCCTAGTGCAGCCTAGCTGCATTGTGGGATTGGGTGCGCACGAACGTGCCGCCCGGCTCCGGGTGGGAGCGGTGGTGCCGGTCCCAAAATGGACACCACGGCAGTGGACACACTGTACCACTCCACTGTTGTAATGGTTTTCATTCTACATGGGGTCTGGAGAGGTGCAGTGGAGGATCATAGTTGGATCTCACTAATAAGGGATTACTTGCAACACCACCACCTCCTCCTGCTGAAGATACCCCTCCCTATGCATCCAGCATCCTTCTAGCCCTACCCACTGCTTTGTCACGCAGCCAGCAACTTTAAAAGACTTACCAAGGTAAGGTAACTGAGTCAGCCTCTGCACCATATCCATCGTGCCTTGCTACCAGAGGACCCTAATGAAGTTAATATGTCCCCAAATGTTGGTTAAAAAGTTCTGTTCTTCAGAAATATATAAACCAGGTCTCAACTTCCCAGTTGTTGTTGCTGCCTCAGCTCCGCTCCCATTTTCAGTAGGATGACGAGATGCCAGTGAGAGCACGGGGTGCTTGTCTTATTCTGTAATGCAGCAGCTTTTCTATTGATTTTAAATGATTTATTGACCACCTGGCAATGAAACAAGGCCCTTGTTAGTTGAACAGTGCCCACATTTTATTGCCAGGTAGCCACTATATAGTTTAAAAATCAATAGAAATGCTGCTGCCCATTACATATAATGAAGTGCGCCCCATCCCTTACTGGCATCTCGTCATCCTGCTAGTGAGCATTGGGGTGGAGCTTGTGCAGCAGAAAAACAAAAAACAAAACAGGAAGTTCTGGGACCCAGTTTGTATATTTTTATGAGGACAGAACTTTTTAATGGCTTATAAATTTAGGACATATTAATCCCTTTAGAGTTCCTCTATAAGGCATCAATGGTATGGTAGGCAGTATCTTGGCAAGTCTAAGATCATAATAACCCAAGATCCCCCGCTTAGTGATAATCAGTACCAACCCTATAAAGCAGCTCCCTGGTTTCTATGCCCTAGGTGCACAATTCTGCACTTTGTCATTGAACCCCAACTGCCCCAATCTTGACCACTTTTTGAGTTTCTCCAAGAGGCATGTGCATGCTCTCTGCTCCCTTCTTAGTGCCCACCCTACATATTTTGGTATTGTCTGCAAAAAGGCATTCCCTTCTTTGCCAGTTTTTCTGCAATGTCACTTATGAAGACACTGAAGAGGATCTGCGCCAGTACTGAGCTGAGCTGCTCACTGTCCCATCACTGTAATAAGTGCCATTAACCATCACCCTCTGACACCTTAACCCCCTTCCCCTACTACTACTTTGTTTTCCAACCTGCATTTCTGGTCGCCCCCCCCTTCTGTTTAGCTACCACAACACCATCACTTGGCATCTGCCTGTGACTTGCTCCACCATAGAATGAATCCAATATGTGAGCAGCCGCCTAGGTAGTCAGGATACATTTACATGTTCTTCCATTCCCTAGGACATAAACGGGCAAGGTGCATAAACACATGCACAGACATGTGTACAGCACCAGTCAAGGTCTTCCACCCATGGGTTGGGGTTGTTCCCACCTGCACTGCCACTTGTGGCTACTCAGTTGGCAGTACTACAGCTGAGCTGGCTGTCCTCCTTCCCCAGAAGAGGCTCTTGTATAACAGTTGATCCTCCTCCTCTCCCGAGAGCCCCTGATCTGAGCTCATTTACTGAACTAAGGTCACCTCCGCCACAGGTCATAGTGCTACTGTTAGCTTGAAGGGTTACATGTTCAATCCAGTTTCTAATTAATTTTACCACTTTGGATCCCTCCTAGGCTGATCAATCTCTTTAGCCTCACCCCCCCAAAAATAGTCAACCACCCTCTTTTCTGCTAGATCACCCTTCCAGGCACCGGACTATCCTCCATGCAGCTGGAGAACCCTTCTAGTCCCAGCCTTTCACATAATGAGCACTGGAGCTAGAGCACCACACAGGCTCTGGGTCAGCCGCTTACCCAGCCAACCACCCTCCCTACATCTGGACCAGCCTCCAACTACATTCTATACAACCTCCATGTAGCTGGAGCACCACCCCAAACCTCCACTCTAAACAGACCACATATCTGAAGCTGTCCCTCCAAGTCCATGGACCAGCAGTCCCCCATGTAACCATTCAACCTACAGCTAGATCCACCAGAAGCCCCATACCAGCCTCACCATCGAACCACCCACCCTGCAGCTAGACCTCACTTCCAACCTTGAACTAGCCCCACCACCACCAGCTACCCTCCCTGCTGCTGGCTCACTCTTTCATGCCCTGGACTAGCCTCCCCCAGCAGACAATCCTCCCTGCAGCTAGACCCCCGAGTTCATTCCCACCCACAGATCAGCATCCCTCCCCTCTGCAGGTTGAGAACTTCCCCAGAGCTGGACACCCTTTCCAAAAGCTGGACACACCCACCATCCAGAGCAGAACCTCCCTACACCTAGACCCCCCCCCAATCACCCTTCCTCAACCGTGGACCCCATACTTCTCAACGTAGTATTTAAAAAAAAAATTATGTGACACTAACATATGGCATTTGCAGTGTGTGATGGCTTAACAGGTAGCACACTCACCCTCTCGAGGCTGAGAGATCAGAAGGCAGGGTTCTATTCTACCAGGTACTTATGTTAATATCCCATCTGATGCTGGGCAGCATGAGGGGATGGCAGCACTCCTGAGGCATTTGTCTTTCAGATGAGACGTTAAACCGAGGGGTCCTGGCCTGCCTGTTCTGGTGGTAGTTCAGGTGGATGTTAAAGATCCCATGGCACTTCTCGAAAAAAGCAGGGAAATTTTCTCCAGTGCCCTGGCCATATTCCACCCCCAATTCACTAAAAATACTACCAACAGCTTAATCTGGTTTCCAAGGTCAGTTGGCTTTCATCTGTATTCTCCTCCGGTCGCGGCTCGAAATAGGCAAGAATTCGCCTAGTGCACTTAGCACATCAACAAAATGAAATAAAATAAACATAAAATATAAATTAATGCAGTCTCTCAGCAAAAGAAGAAAAAAATACACTGATCCCCATATTACAAAATGGATTAACACATGCAACTGTTAAAGACAAATATTAAATGACAAAAAACAGTTCTCCCAAATACACTCAAATATCTGCAGTAAATAATTCTTCCTTTAAGGGTACCTCCAGATTTTCTCAAATTAAAAAAGTTGTAATCTTTTCTCTATGCATTCTGAATTTGCTCAGTTATACAATCTTCCTGCTGTTCATTCTCCTGCCCCCACCACCAACACTACTTTAAAGTAACTAATTCAGCAAAAATTCCACAAATAACAAGTAATCTAGAGGCACAATGCATCCTAAACACTTTGGGGTTGATTGAAAATAAAATGTGTATTTCAAAGTTTAGCCAAGAGTTCATAGAAGAGAAAATGTTTTCAAGACAAAACATTGAAAATGAAACTTGCACAGCATTTCATTTTGAAAAAAAAAAAAAAAACACCTGAGTGATAATTCCTTTACTGTATTTAACATTTCAGGGAGTTAAAAAGATGTACTTTTTAAACATAAGATCTTACCTTAACATGTAAATCTTAGCTGTAGGAAACCTCAGTCGTTCAAAAATGGAGACCACAGAGCACTCGTGCAGTTTCATCAGGCTAGACACAGACAGGAAGAGAGCTGGGAAATGTAGGCCTCTGACTGAGTAGACTTGTGGGAAAAGTAGTTTTAGAATACACTTTTAATAAAGGGACGCTGCCAACTTTTTTTGCTCCTTATTATTTCCAGGTAAAAATCCACATTTTATCATTGCTTACCTTCTGTAAAATTCATTGGTGTTGCTGTTTGTTTTATCTGTCTCCTTGCTTAGTAGAACTGAAATGCATGATAATGTACCCAGCCTTGATTGGCTAATTTAAATCTTAAAACTACTCTGCTGACTGTAATCTTCATTTATGATTCAGTTGTATTAAAAAAAATTGTACTTTTAAGAGCATTGCAAATCTATTTCTAATCCTCATTTAGCAATAACTTACTCTTGAACAACTAGTCTGCTAAAATACTTCTTAGAATTTAGTATTCTTAGCGGTTGTATTTTGAATGATGATTAAAGATTATTAAAATTACTAAAATTAGTCTTTGAAGGCAAATTAATGAATGCTTTAATAGTAAATTTAGTATTGACTTCAGTGAGGGTTCCTGGCACAGCCCTTTGGGCCTGCACCTCCTATGACCACTCACATCTTGAACACCCCTGCCCAGATGACCACCCAGCTGGACAACCATATCAACATCCCAATAGACCTCTCCCAAGTTGTGTACCTTGCCTGCAGATAGTCCACCCTACAAGCCCCAAACCAGCCTCTCCCCATCAACTATCACCCACCCTGTAGCTGGCTGCTCCAGGCCATCCTTTCTACCCTCAGACACAATTCCTCCTGCAGATGGAACCCTCCAGACCTGCCTCCCCACTTCAGTAGATCACCTCCCTGCAGCTGTACCAACCTCCCAGTCTCACCAAACAAAGTACCCTCCTTAGAGCTGGACCAGCACCCTCTAGATAACAACACTTTCTGCAGCTGGACCCACCCAGACTACCCATCTTGCCCAGATACCAGTTGCCCATCCCACCACTGACCACTCTGTTTGCAGATAGAAAACCCTGCCCTGCTAGGTACGCTTTTATAATCCCAATGCTTATTAGTCTGACATGCTGCATCCCACACACAACAACCCAACAGCCCCAGAAGCCCAACACACAGTGGCCTGACCTAGGACAGTGCCTGACACACTGTCAGGCCAGAGGAGGTTGGGATGCTGTGCGGCTATTGAGTGGATTTTCCACAAACACGTGAAGCACCCGATCCCGACCTATGCCACCCATCCCAGGACCTGAGACACTACTGAACAGCACGGACAATGTGAAAACACCCACCCCCTATGTGGTGCACCCTCTGAGGACACACTGACCTGAACACGGACCCCCTGGTAAGGATGACTGTCTCACCATCCGTGAGACAGGGATGAAACAAATAGCCGTGCATGCCCCAGTGTGTTGACCAGCCATCCCAGGCAGCACAGTGGATTGTCCTTGCATCCCTGCATGCATGATTATGTCAGCTGACAGCCAGCCAGCTGGGCATGCATGAAGGAATTGGAATACCATGCCTGTTGGTTGGTGCATGCATGACACTGCAGGCACACAGCAGAGCGGCACAGCGAGAGCATGGTTAGCTGCACCAGGAAATGGTCCACAGCAACACCACATGTGGATGCCAGAACACAGAGCAGCATGCCATCGCACAAACCGTGCAATGTGTGCATGTGGCCATGTCATGCTAGCCCACTATGGACCTGCAGTAACCACACAGAAAAAAGTCTGGAGGTGTTTGGGGGCTCTGTGCCACAGGAGCCCACTGTGGCATGAAGGCTGCCAGGTGTGTTGTGGGGGGTTCCACAAGGCCCATTGTGGGAATGCTGTTACCACACAGTTGCACAGCTGGAAGGATTGGTGGGCACTCACAGCTTCAGACCTTATGACATGTGACACATAGTGCAGATGTGGCAGTGGCAGCGGTTGCTTACGGCTACCCAGCGTGTTGTGATGAGACATCACCACCAGGTTGGGGTGCATGTTGAATGTTGGGGTGAACCTTTATTCAACAGTAGGGGGCCACAGTGGCAACCTGGTGGCTGTGCATGATGTGTACTGGAGTGTGTTACAACTGTCAGGTGCCAAGTCACCATGGAACCTCTACAGGGGTGGTGTTGGGTGCTATGCCACAGAGGAACTTCAGCAGCCTGCCCTTGTTCTTGGATGCTAGTGCCAACTTTATCACTCCTTATAGCTCTTTTTGGTGGTGTCCATGGCAGTCCACAACAAATGCCTTCCTGGTGACATAGGTCCATTGCTGTTCCCTGTGAGTTCTGTTAGCATTGTCATGACCCCTCACAGGCACCTTCCGAGCAGGGCATGGAGATGGCAGTGCCAGGTCTCGACATTGCTTTGGGTCCACGGCATACTTGGCTCATTGAGATCTACAACCAACCACAGCTGAGTGGGAACATGGGGTCGTATCTCGTGGGCACCTTGGTCACCCTACTGTACAGCCATATCCTGCCCAGCACATGTGTCTGCTCGAAACAATAGAAGAGTGTGGTGGCATTGGGCGAAATGGTTGACTTCAGGAGGCTGAATGCTGCTGGAATGTCCTGTGCCAGGAGATGGGCGAGGGTCATGAGTTCATGCATCTTCAGGCTGAAGTGTGGGTCACTTCTGTATTGTGGTGCAAGGCCAAAGCTCTGGACAATCCACCACACAATCTGCCCAAAGTGGAAAAGGTGTCCCTTGTTTATGGTTTGTGGAAATTCCATCTTACAGGCATTGATCACAGCCTGCTCAAAGTCAGTGATGATCGTAGGTGGTTTGAGGGTGCAGAACTGAATACTGGCATATTTATTCAGCTCCTGGAACAAGGTGCAGTAACATTGCAGGCTCTTTGTTGTCATCAGTGTATACTCCAATGACATAATGAGGTTGTTAGGGCCCATCCCCATGGGTGCATGGATGGTGTACAATGAGTGAACAGGTGTGGCACAGTCTTGAACGTACCATCCATCATCCAGAAGGGTACCTGTGCGCAGGTCCCTGATGTTGTCCTCTGTGATGAGAAGGACCTGGTGGTGGTGCTGCCAGTGATCCTGCTGTACCATGCCATCCAGTCACCGTCTGTAATCTGGCTTGGGGATAGTGAGGTCAGCCAGTGTCACTGGTTCTGGTTAGAGGTCCTATGCGCGGTCCTGTTCACAATTTGCAGCAGGGCCCTCTTGCTTGGCAACCATTGCCAGCTCAGTGGTCATTGCAGTTGCTTCCACCTGCAGTATGCGCGGGGCTAGCCACGGTGTGCTGTGTGCCTTCTACTTGATGCTTGCCAACACCTGTGCTGGTAGAGCATCTGTCACCTTCAGAGCATGACTGTGCTCATTCTTTTTCTTTAGGTGGTGCTGGCCATCCTGGAGCAGTGTGATGGCCTGGCCAAGGCAGGACTTGGACTTATGGTGCTGGCAGCACCGTTACACTGTCTCATGCCATCCCGGTGGTGCTGAGGGTTGAGGTGCTGGATGCCATACCTTGTGTCATGCCAGTGACCCGGGTTCAGGATTGAGCCTGGGCCGTCGGGGGTTGGCAGGGGAGGACTGGGATCGAACATCCACAGACTGCTTTCCCAGTCCTGGGGTGGGCTGGGGAATTTCACTGTGCTGTAGCAGCCCCCTGGGGATGCTCATGGGCACTACTAGTGTCAGTGACACTAGATGGGGAGCACGGCAGATGTTGGTACTTTGCTCCTGGATGTCATTGCACGTCCGTGCTACTGGGGCCAATTGAAGGAAAATGGCTGGGCATGACCTTTCAGCTTGATGGCTGTGCTCTGAGCCACCTCGAGGACTTTGGTGGAGTCCTGTTGAGGAGGGTCTGGGGCTGTCCTGGCTAGTAGAGGCAGAGGGGCAGCTCTCCAGCAAGATGGCATGATGGCCGTCCCTGATCCTCCTGGGTGCAGTTTGAGCTACCCAGCTCTCCAGGTGGGTGGAGCTGGTTTCTGAATGCCCCAAGCTGGAGTGTGTGCTGCAGCAGGTGAAAAATATGATATGTTAAAAAACAGCACACTGTCTCATTGCATGTCCATTCATGGACCAGGAGGTAGCCATTCACATCTAGCTTGGACTTTCCCTTCCTGGATGGTACCACCTCACAGATTGTCCCTGTTGTTGGGATTGCAGTTGAGCACCCTGGCCCCTCCATGGCTTCCACACTGTCCTCCATTGTGCCAGTGGACTGCGCAACACTGACCGGCTTTGGGTTCAGCTCAGGCATTTGGGTGTGATTGCACTTCGTTTGCACATCACACTCCATGGGCCACACCTGTGGCAGTTACTACTTGTCTGTGGGTGGTTTGTACCAGTACTGTAGTGCCACTATCTGCCAACAGTCCCAGTGCTTCAAGGCTGTGCTGTGCACCATGGTCACATTCAAGTTCTATGTCCACAGTGTCCTGTGACTCTATCAGCTACTGTGCTGCAGTGGGGCTATGATCCATGGTACACTTCCCTGCTGTCCAGCATGCAGGGATGCAGGGGGTCCCTGTGTGTTGTGCACTCTGCCTACAGGTCAGTATCCACCTACCTAAGCCGGCCTTTGCACCCACCAGCATTGGCATCTGTAGTTCCCATGCATGCCTTCATGAGTCCATGTCTGTCCGTTGCCCCATGCATCATTTTCTGATGCCTACCTGTTCTCTATGTTCTCTTCAGCTGTAGTTCCCTGACCTGTGACTTCTCCAGTAAATGATCTATTGTAGCCCTCTCTGTGCTCTTTCCTGTGGGGCTTGCATTTTCTGCCCCTCTGCCAGTTTGTTTGTCAGAGTTTCAGTTCACCTGCTTTGTTTACTAACCACTCTCCCTGCATCTGAAATGGACCCTACCCAGCCAACCACTCTTCCTGCAGCTGAACCACCCCTTTTGGCCCCTGGAGAAACCTTCCTCAAGGAAAGTACTGTCCATGGACCATTTCACAGTTACAAGGAGGGAGGAAGAGGCCCCCAGCTGAGTAGGAAGCAACTGCTGGTGGGGGACTTAATTAGGGGGATAGACTTGCAAGCAGGGTGGGGTAAAGGAGAGGGAGGTGAAATACCTGAGAGGTACTTTGGCTTGGAGGGATAAGAGCAGATACAGTGGATCATTAGGCAGCAGGAGATGAGAGGGAGCTAGATGTCATTGTCCACCTGGGGACAAATGACCTAGCAGGGATGGGGTAGGGTAGTGCAGGAAATTTCAGGGAATGGGGAGGTCCTCAAGCATACAAGGTGGCTTTTGCCAAAAGGTTGCCTATATACATCTTGGGAGAAGATAGGACTCTCCACACGGCTTTCAACAGTTGGTTAAAGGCATGGTGCAGGGTGGGGCTCGTATCATAGTGTGGGTTTTCTGAAGTGTCTTCATAAGTGAAATTGCAGAAGAACTGAATGGGAAGGTATGTCTTTTTGCAGATGCCACCAAAACCTGTTAAAGGGTTGACACTCAGGAGGGTGTGGAGAAAGGGTTCACCCATGCTGGTGTGACAACCATGTTGCTGATGCTGATTACAGCACAGGCCACATTACAGCACCAGGCAAAATGTATCCTGGGAGTTACACCACCAAAGAGCCCTCCTGGGAAACAGTCTCCTTTGGGCCCCCTCCCCTAATTATCCCACAGGTCCAGGTTCTTAATTTACCTGTTTTCTAGTCCACCCTATCCTACAGTCACCCCGCAGGTATACAGTAGATTGTTACTATCCCTGATGTTCAGTGGTTCCCATTTATTTATTTATTCATTCATTTGTTTACGAGTAGGTGCACTGGTCCGAGAACCATTTTCAGGCATGACCTGAGCCATTGAGGATGGCACAGGAATAAAAGCAAGTACAAGGGAGGCTGGGACAAGGCATACAATAGACAGTAATAAAAATATACAGGATATTTATATGAAGATATATATAAACTTGCAGCACAATGGATAAATAACATTATGACAATAGCAGGCACAGTAGTAGCCAAGTTGTAATACAAATTAGGCATGATCTGAGATGAGTAAAGGAAAAAGTGCATCATGGCAGTGTAGGTATGGACCAAGAAGGAAAAGGAGGGAAAGGAAATAGAGGCATGTTAATAAGTTGGGAAGGCAGGAGCAAGTAGTGGAGGACAGAAGGTGAGATCGAAAGAGAGAGTGGAAGAGTCCTGGAGAATCAGTGGTGCTAAGTGGAGTGGGCAGGTTGTTCCAAAGGAAAGGGGCTGCAGATGAGAATGCACATTTATCTATACGGTGGAGACTAGGGGGCACTCAAGCATGGGGCCAGCAGTGAGGCAGAGCTCTAGAACAAACACTTTTGGCCAAAGAAGGTGGGATTGTGGAGAGGTAGCTCGGTTTTGGATGGCCTTATTGACTGTGCTGGCCAGGAGATAGGTCTGTTGGGCTGATGGGGGAAGCCAGCTCAGGGTCTGCCAGAGTGAGCAGTGGTGTGTTGAGTGAAAGTCCTTGCCCTCTGTATATCCAAAGTCCCCACCATGACCCAGTTAGTTCTTATAGCAAATACTACCCCCTGGTCCCCAGCCTTACTATATATTTGACACCCTTCCACATTTGGCACAGACCATCCTCTCAGCTCCTTGATCAGGCACAAAATGGATGATAGTTCACAATCATGTGCTAACTGTACACAGCTGTTTATACAATAGGTACATGAGAGCAAAACTGGTGTTCTGTCGTCAGTTGGTCACAGAGGTTAGCAGAGTGTCTGTGCCAATTGCCACTGTGGGGAGAGTGTGTAAACATATGGTGGGGGCCATGAATTGTGCGAGCAGTGGGAATGGGTGGGCAGGTAGTTATTGGCATTTTCCAATATATGGAATGGACAGCAGCACCACTGAACACCAAGGGAAGTGTGATATTACTGATGGTGGGAGCTCAAAGGGGCAGTTGTAGGAAGCAGAGGTGATACTACCTGGTTTAGAGGCAACATCTTTTAGAGCCATTTACCAACTGGTCAGAGACTCACTAATTATGTTATTCAAGATATCATTTTGTGATCCTACCCTGTTTTTGGGGTGAAAAGTGTTGTTTGAGAGTCACTTACCCATTTAGCGATCGCAAATGCTCTTTGAATATTCTGGTCTATGTGAACAATAACAGTCCATTACCAGTAAGATAAAGACAAGTGAACAAATACGAATATGGAATTGAGAGCTGTTCTCCATGAGGTTGATAATGTAATTTATCTTAACAATGCGTTAGAGTACAGAGTATGATGAGATTAATGCTGGCACCACTGTGCTACCACATGAGTCTAGGGTTGCTGTGAGAGGTACCAAATACTCAAATGTCAAAATAACGCAGTACCATTGTGCTACCAGTGTACCAGTATTTGTGGGAGCCGACAAAAATCTCAAAATTTTGTGACACCATTGTATTACCAGTGTATGTGTGAGAGACAGAGAAAATGGTAAATAATGCCATAGGGATACCATTCTGCCAGTGCACTACCAATGCACAGAGGAAAATCTATATATCACCTACCACTGTGATACCAGAGTACCACTGGGTAGTACTATTGTGGATTTTTCAGCTGACCACAGTATTGCCATTGCTATACCACTATAATGCCATTGTGACAAATTCAGTAAGGGTAACCAGATTGCTGAGACAATGCAGTGCTAAAGAAGTGTGATAGAAATTATAAAGTGTTGCCAGTACTACTGCAGTGTGCAGCAAACATTTGTGAAGAAAATACAGTGCTAAAGAAGTGTGCATGAAAATCTAAGAATTATTTGCAGTGCTCTTACAGTCTGCATCAAAACATAAGAAAGATTGAGCAGTACTACTGCAGTGTACAGCAAAAATTAGTGAAGGAAATACAGTGCTAAAGAAGTGTGCATGAAAATCTAATTATTTGCAGTGCTCTTACAGTGTGCATCAAAACATAAGAAAGATTCAGCAGTGGTACAATGTGTGTAGCAGAAAGTCAGTGCAGTGTATTAACAGTGCACTGATGAAAAGCAGTGCTTTGTCAGTCTGGAATGAAATAACACTGAAATAAGACTGAAGATGGAAGTGTACACTTCACTTCCCTCTGGGCAGGAAGCTCTGTGCAGTCACTAGCAAGGATGGAGAAGTACTGGAAAAAGTAATACACCTTACAGATACAATTACTTATGTCTTTTTATATTAAAGTAATATGTAACTGTAACTGATTACATTTACTTGAAAATAACTAGTAACTAGCCTATTACTTAAAAAAAATGTAATCTGTGATGGTTATTTATTATTTTTGTATTGTTTTTGTATAAAAAGAAATAGGTAACTATAATTGTAAGGTGTATTACTTTTTCTAGTACTTCTCCATCCTTGCTTGTGACTGCACAGAGCTTCTTGGAACAAGTTTCCAAACATAATAGAAAGTAATAGAATAAGTAACTTACCCAATACTGTCAAATGAAATCCATGTGCAAAGAAATCCATACCCTTACTGCTCAGTTCACTTACCACCTTCACTCACACTCCTGAAGTGGATTCTTTGCTCCAAGGTATAAACAGAACTCTGTCCAACTTACTTTTAGCCATAAACTCTCACAGGTCTGGACTGGAACAACCTTGCCATGGGTACAGCTCAGCAGCCAGTACAGCCTCTGCCGTGCTGTTGCTAAAAAAATCTAAGTGTATCCTACTGTAAAGGAACCTAAAACTGCAATTTGATATCATGCAATTTCCTCCTAATCTTCTTGTTCCTCTTCTTGCTTATCATGCCTGCATTAATTGTAAACCATGTACAAATATAATAAATATGATATTTTTTCTGCTGCTGTATGTTTCCTCCCCCATGATGCCTTTGTAAACTAGATTATCTTTGCATTTTATCCAGTTAAAATAATTTTAAATAAATAGCTTCACACAAGATAGTTCCTCAGGGGCCCCACCCACTAAGTGAAAAATCAATTTGTACAAGAAAATGAAAGTGCCATATTCCTGAAGTAACACACTTGTAAACAGAGTACAAATTTAAACAAGCATTTGTCAATGCCGAATGTCGATTGCGTTGGTCGGTTGAGCTCGCTCACTCCCCTTCTCTCACTCCCTCATTCCATTTCTGCCGGTGCTGTAGGCTGCTCTTTTCTACTGGGCTCCTGCCTGCATTGCTGCCTTCTTCTGCCCACAAAGAAATTTGCAGCAGTTACAATAGAGCTCAGTTGAGCTCGCTCACTCCCCCTCTCTCACACTCATTCTGGTTTTCCCACTACTGCAGGCTGCCATTTTGTACTGGGCTCCTGCCTGCATTGGTGGCTTTTTCTGGCCACAAAGAAATCTGAAGCAGTCCCAACACAGCTCTATTGAGCTTGCTCACTCCCCATCTCTCACTCACTCATTCGGTTTCTGCCAGCGCTGCAAGCTGGCCTTTTGTACTGGGCTCCTGCCTGTGTTGCCGCTTTTTTTCTACCCACAAAGAAATCCACAGCAGTCACAATAGAGCTCCGTTGAGCTCGCTCACTACCGCTCTGTCAGTTGCTCATTCTGTTTCTCTTGGCACTGCAGGCTGTGCTTTTATACGGGGCTCCTGGCTGTGTTGGCACCTTTGTCTGTCCACAAAAAAATCTGCAGCTGTCCCAACAGAGCTCCGTTGAGGTCGCTCAGTCTCCCTCTCTCACAGACTCATTCTGATTGTCCTGGCACTGCAAGCTGCCCTTTTGTATGGGGCTCCTGCCTGCATTGGCGCCCTTTTCTGCCCACAATGAAATCTGCAGCAGTCCTGATAGAGTTCCATTGAGCTCACTCAGTCCCCCTGTCTCACTTGCTCGTACTGTTTCTCCCACCGCTGCAGACTGGCATTTTGTACTGTGGCCCTGCCTGCATTGATGCCTTTTTCTACCCACAAAGAAATGCACTGCTGTTCTGACAGTGCTCCAGTGAGTTTGCTCACTCCCTGGCACTGCAAGCTGCCCTTTTGTACGGGGCTCCTGCCTGCTTTGGTGCCTTTTTCTGTCCACAAAGAAATCTGCAGCAGTCCTGATAGAGTTCCATTGAGCTCACTCAGTCCCCCTGTCTCACTCGCTCGTACTGTTTCTCCCACCACTGCAGACTGGCATTTTGTACTGTGCCCCTGCCTGCATTGATGCCTTTTTCTACCCACAAAGAATGCACTGCAGTCCTGACAGTGCTCCAGTGAGTTTGCTCACTCCCCCCCCTCACTCGCTCTCTCGTTCTGTTTCTCCCAGTGCTACAGGCTGCCCTTTTGTACTGGGCTCTTGCATTGCACCATTTTTCTGCCCACAAACAAATCCGCAGCAGTACCAACAGAGCTCAGTTGAGCTCGGTCACTCCCCCCCCCACTCGCTCGATCTTAATCCGTCCCAAACCCTGATTTCCCACAGAGACTGTGCTATTTTCTGACAGGAGTGCAAAAACATATTTTAGCCAAGATGTGAAAAATGACAGCTGTACTGTTCATAAGGAGGTGTGAAAAAATGCCACTGTTGAAAATGTGGCATGAAAATATTACAAATTTACAAAGTTACAAGGGTGCTTGGAAAGTGCGCAATGCATACTTGTAACACAGTCATTTGATGGGCTATCATCACCAAATTTTCAACATAGGCATTTTAGGACCTCTGCTCAGGAACAGTATCACTATCATTTTCTTAATCTGTCCTGAACAGTGAATCTTCACCTCGACCTCTCTATTCTGCACCAGAAGTGCTAAAACACATTTCAGCCAGGATGGGAAAAATGACAGCTGTACTGTTCATAAGTAGGTGTGGGAAAATGGCATTGTTGAAAATCTGGAGTAAATATTACAAATTCATGTGGATGCACGGCGTGCGTGATAACTTCTGTCGGCAACGAAACAGTCATTTTTAGATTTTTCCACCAAATTTGCAGTGAAGGCTTTTGAGAGCACTGAAACTGATGGGGATTGAGGCCCCGTCGGCAAATAAACATGGTGAGTGTTGTTGTGAACACATGGACTAAACCGCTATGTTCACAAACAATAGGCGTGTCATATCTCACCTGCAATGATGGGTTGCTCCTCATTGCAGCGAATGGCTTATGCTGCAATGACGAGGCGGCCCCTGATTGCAGCAGCTGATTTTTTTACAAGTTAGTGGCACGCTGGCTGAACTAGTGTCAGCAGCAGCATGCCACGGCATTGGGGGATGCTGGGCAAGCCTTTAAAGGCTGTGGGGCATTGGCCACAACAGTGCTGTGCCTCCACAACCTGCTTGTGAAGAAAGCTGAAGCCATATGTTTCTTGCGCATGCCCGCAATCAACATAAAAATGATCACTGTATCAACAAAAAAATGCAGAGTAAACTCATTGCAAGATTTAACTATAATAGCTTGTTGAATAATAGATACTTAAACATATAATAGAACATTCAGAAATTAAAGATATCAAGATACTATAAAAATTACTAATGTAGCAAAACTGATCAAATCTTATAAGTATTTTTATTTACCTATGCTAAATAAGTAGTTTTTGGTGCTAGCAGTTAAAGTGCTTTACCAGAGGAATCAATCTTAAAACAGTAACTCTGCACAAGATAAGTAGAGATTAAAAAACATCCAAGAATCAGTGGCCATATATTGTATTTGGTGAGCTCTTTGGACCAGAACCTGGCATGTAGAGCAGAGATGGACACATCTTGCTTCCTTCCTTACCTGGGTACCAAGTCATTACCTGGTCCTCCTTCTCAGACTTTTTTCAGCACGACTCATGACCAGTCAACCTTCAGCTGCTGCATCCCACTCATTGTCTATGGTCACGGACTCCATTGACCCACACCTCACTGCACACAGTACTGCAGCACCAGCCTGCTCAAACTTCCACTTCACTCCCTCCCTGACTGGTCTGCCACTGCCCACTTAAACTTCCACTTTGCTCCTTCACCAAGCAACTGTCCTCGTCTTGCTGCATTTGTCCACGTTCCTTGGAGCATGTGTAAAATTGCTCAGCCACTCCTCCACGCCAAAAAGGCCACCAATAGGTGGGGGAGGAGAAGAAAGTTTCCAGCTCTCGCATTACTCCCTTCACAGTGTGGAGGGGTGGAGTGCAGCATGAGGGGGGCAGGCTGACAGGAGACAACCACATTACCACACCCTGGACAAAAATTGTGGAAAACATGCTGCTGATATTATTGATGGGGCTGTGCCTAATTTCAGAATATTATTGGGGCCCCCTGAGTCCCACAGGCCCATATAACCCGATGCCTATGGTAAGTTGTTTGATCTCTGCAGCCCCTTGAGGATTTTTTTTTGTGCTTTCACAGAGTTTTTGAAATGCCCACATATTTTTCTAGCAAGACCCAATATGTTTTCAACATTTCTGTTTCCATTTAAGAAACTATGTATGAGAAAATTTAAATAATGTGCAAAACAAGGTATGTGTTGCTGGTTGCCATCTCTAACAGCTTTGACTATGTTGGCACCAGTATGTGATACTGTGATCCCTGGAGGCAAGGAATACAGAGTAAACCATTTCAGGAATTGTTCTTCCAGCTCTAGAAAAATATTTACAGCAGTGTGGTTTTCCTCAAAAGTGGTTACACATAATACAGCCTGCTTCCTACTGCTTATGGTACAGTGGGGATTATTACTTTCTGACTGACAACTTGCCCAGTGAGTTGAAACAGTCATAGTGCATATTAGAACATTGTTCAATATAGAAATCCATCCTTTTCAAAATGCTGTAGTACCATGGTTCAGAGGTCATGGAATGTGATTGTACCCTTCTGTGGTAGAACAGCATTCTAGAACCTCTAGAGACTACAGAAGTCAGTTTCATTGTGAAAGTGAAAAAAACACAATACACACATTATGTGTCAGGGGTAAGGGGCAACAGACTTCTAGGAAAACATAAACTGAACTTACAAGCTCAAATGGGCAGACTGGGTGGGCCATAGGCCCTTATCTGCCGACACTGTATATGTATCTATGTATCTATGTATCTATGTAATACTATACCCTATAACAAATACAGGATGAGAAAACTTTTCGCATAACCAGTGTGTTCTGCCACCTCGGGGTTCTGATTCCCATTGACCTCTGGAGCTTCACTCTTCTGGTCAGAGTGAATCAGAATCCCTCTGTTGCAGAACACACTGATTGTGGATAGTTGCCCATCCAGTATTTCCCTATGTAGTCAATTGTTTGGCAGCTGGTCCATATACAGTATCTGTTATTATGTGAACCTGCTTAACCTGAGAGTTTAAGCTGCTTAATTACTGCAGTACACACCAAATCATACAAATGTGAAACAAATCTTTTTCAATAAATATGTTTGTCTAGGAACAGCGCACCGTGGTTCAATCTGGTTCATGAACTTGATGAAATCTTTTTTGGAAACAAAAGGAAAAGAGAGTTATCACTTGGCCAACAGCTCTGGAATAGCTCTATTTAACAGCTGGCATGTTGGATGATTGCAGGTAAATTTTGATGTCCTCCCAACACTTTATTGTAATGTTATTTGACGAGAATCACAAGATGTTTCAAATTTTTGAGGAAATGTATTTTTCTTTTCTTTTTCACATGGAGTACTACTTTGGGATTTTGCAGTACTTGATTGTTTCAGAAAAAAACAATCTATGTTTGTCTGGTAAGACTTCAAGGACACATCAAGTGATTCAGTGTCATTTCATGCTTCCAGTTCATTGTCACTAAGGTCATCAGTGCCACCGCCACCTCTACTACTGCCCATACCAACCACACATCTTGTCCTGCCTCACTCAGTACCTGGTCAATATAGCACTGCCTAAATAGTGTGGTGTAAACCGTGCTGCAGTAACCGCTATTCCATTGACAGCGACAGGGATAGAATAGCTGTAGTGATTTACCGCTACCCCTGTTGCTGTCTGGAGAGAGGAAGGAGTGATGATGTGGCTTGGAGCATGGTGCTAGGTTGAGCCACTCCCATGGTGGAGTGGCTAAGGCACTAGCACCTGGAGCAGTGGAGACCTGGGAACCAAGGTTCTGTTTCCGTCTCCTGATATTATGATTTTTTTCTTGTTTCAGAGACAAGTTTTCCCCCTCCTGATGTTCTCCCCAACCCTGTGATCCACCCCCTCATGGAGCTGATTATATTAAGGTTGGAGTGTATGGGGTTGAAGTCCCCCAGGTTGGGGGTAGTGGGGGTGGACATCCCACAAAAGTACAAAAAAATCTAAGTTTTACTACTGTTTTCACTTTGTTTTTGTGGTTTTGACTGCACAGATGTTGACTGCACTGTTTGTGGTTGTGGCATATTGCCCCCTGTGCCCCCCACTCAGGTGGGTGTTTTGCCTTTGCATGTCGTATGATTACTGATGTTCCAAAATTTCCCACTTTGCCACCACAACTGACACTCTTTTTGCTCAGACTGCATACAGCTCGAGAGTTGTCTGCAGGGTCAATATAAAATAAATTCCATACTAAAGATTTACTTTTTTGGCCTTGTACAAGGGTGCCTGGCATCATTTTCTGTACATTCAAGGGACCTGGAGGAAACCCTACTCTGCCATGTCCTTGTTGAGCTCTGTTGTTCTCATTGATGCTCATCTTTATTCTTATGTTTAGCATATAATTTGTTTTCTGCACTTGCCTCTCATGCCTTACAGCGGCATCTTCTCCTACCCCATCTTAGAAACTACAGACCTCATTGCCACAAGATTCAGAAGAACTGGAAGTGCAGTCATCATTATGTGGGACATAGCCTGGGTGATTCCATTCCCAGTCCCCACTATCACCACCATCTCTATCAGCATTTTCTGCTTCAGCATCTGAACTTACACTTGAGGAGGATGCATTCTTACATGCTGCTTCAGCAGCTGGAAGTATCCTGGCATTTATGGCAAAACGTTCAGTACCTCTAAGTAACTCCAGTCACTTCTTTCCAAAGCTCTACTATTATTTCATTGCTAACATGCTTTTTTGATTCAGGAGGACATTTAGTGCCCATCCTGGTTATGTTATTATTTTTGTCGCCATGTTCTTCATTAGTGGTATGATTCATATTGTCCATATCATTAACAGTTGCACGTGCAGCAGCACTGTGCTTCCCTTTAGCAGACATGGACTGGGAAATACAAGACGTAGTAGACACAGCCATGAAAGGAATGGATATTGTTTCACTAACTGTTGCAGAGACAGACAGTGTAGCTTACTGTCACAGACAGTACTAAATTACAGAGCATAGAGCACCAAACAAACAGTGTAATACAGCCTAAATGGCATTCACTGTGCTGCAGATCCACACAAACAGATTATTTTATACCTTTTATTGGACCAACAGAGTTGTTAAACAAGCATTTGTCAATGCCGAATGTTTGCTTGCTGGTATTTGCATTGGAAATGCAGGCGTTAGATTAATGCAGAATAGGAATGGCAGTGAAATATGAACTGCACGCCAACCCCACCTGCACCCGGCAGAGACGGACAGGCATTGAGGTATGCATTCGGGTTGTCACCAATAACGTTCATGCCATTTCACCTCACCCTATCCTGCAGACACTGACAAGTGTTGAGGTGTGCCTTGGGGTGTTCGGCTTTACAGTCACCCCACTCCATAAGGACATACATTGAAATGGGTGCAATATAGAATGGGGTGAACTCAGAGGCTGAAGAGTGCAAGGTACAGCTCGATGCCTGTCAGTGGCTGCAGGGTGGGGGGTGGGGTTGGAATGGCATGAGCATTCCAGTCGGCAATCCAAAGGCATGCCCCGATGCCTGTCAGTCTGTACAGGGTGGGACATTATGGTTAGAAACCGTAACACCCCAGGCATTTGTTGGCATTTGCAGTACACATTTTCAACATGGCTGTTTTGTGGCCCCCACATCATGAAAGCATTTGGGACCTCTTCTCATGAAAAGTGGTACTGTGATTTTGTTGGTGTGTCCTGAAATTTGAGTTTCCACAGCAACTGTGCCATTGTGCTCCAGATGTACGAAAACAGAGATTGGGCAGGATGTAAAGAATGACAGCTGTACCATTCATAGTGAGGTGTGAAGAGATGGTAATGTTGAAAATCTGTAGTAAAAATATTAAAAAAGCTCAAACTTCCAAGCATACATGGAAACTGCACAAGCCACCCGCTTAACACAGTCATTTAGTGGAATTATTTCACCAAATGTTCAACATAGGCGTTTTGTGACCTCAGCTCATGAACACTGTCACTGTGATTTTTCTTAATCTGTCCCGAATATTGATTTCCCACAGCAACCATGGTATTCTGCGCCAGATGTGTAAACATATATTTCGGGCAGGATGTAAAAAATGACAGCTGTACTGTTTATAAGAGGTCTGAAAAAATGCCAGTGTTGAAAATCTGGAGTGAAAATAACAGATTTGTGAAGTTACGAGGGTTTGTGGAAACTGCACAACGCAGATTTGTAATAGTCATTTTATGGACATTTGTCACCAAATTTTCAACACAGGCATTTTAGGACCTCTGGTCATGAACAGAGTCACTGTGATTTTACATATGAACATACATACGAACATATGAACATACGAATCTACCAGCAGAACACTGTAATCTGTCCATGTAAGTCTGCCTAAGTGTGAAGCTAGCAGCATGAATTGCAGATGTCCTAGCCTCCTCTCCCTCAGTTCCCCCCCGCTTGTCCCAGTCCCTGCCCCCAACTCTTCCTCTTGCTTTATGCCACTCCTCCTTAAAGCTATTGACTGTCCTACATGTTGCCACCCCCTCTGGCACCACCCTCTGCACCCTCCCCTGTAACCAGTTCTCTATCCATTTAGTCAGACCACCTTCCACCTGTACCCCTCCTTCTCCTCCTTGACCTGTGTCCCTCCTCCCGGTAGTCCGCACACTTTCTACTCCTTATTCTTACCTGGTGGTGGGGCCTTCTGTATTACACTCAGACCACTGTGCCCGCCCCCTCCCAGAGTTACTACGCCTCTGTCTTTACCTATATCTAGGGGGTGAGCTCATTTGGCCATCCCCCCACTAGTTTAAATCCACCTTAGTAGAGATATACCCCTCTAATCCTGCCTTTAATACTCCCCTCCCCTTTCTGCTCAAGTGTACCCTGTACCTTATGTACAATTCACTATTCCCCCAGACCCTACCCCAGTTATTCACTAACCCATAATTATTGGTGTGGAACCAATCCCTCAGCCACTCATTGAGCTCCTCAATCCTACCCTTCCTCCCAATGCTTGCACATGGTACTGGGAGTACCTGTAAGAATGTCACTGACTCCCCCACCCCCTCACACTGCCTGCCTGCCCAACTAGTCAAACCTCCATCGCACTACTTCCACAGTCTCCCCCGCCAAGTCATTTGTACCCACATGCAACACTAAATGAGGTTTCTTCTTCCCCCTCACTGCACACTTGAGCGGTGCCTGCTCCTGCCCCTTCTGCGGGTCAACCTGGGGATAGCTTCAACCCAAATAGGGCTCGCCTTTCCCTTCTGCCCTTCCTCACCCCTCTCTTCAGTATAGAATCCCCAGGATGAGTACCCCATCCCTCACCCCCCTTCCCTCTAATGCCCCTTCCACCACCCCAGTATTCATTCTTCCTGCCCCTCACCCCCACCAGCTGTAATTCCTCTGTGACTCTGTATCTGTACCACCTACTTCCACCTCACCTCTTTTCTACGCCTTATTCCTCCCATCCCCCTTGAACCCCTGCCCAGCCTGACTACTTCCTACTGGGCTTCCCATGTCGACCTCCCCTCCTCCCTTGCTGATTTCTAACCCCTCTCCTATCCCCGCTGTTGTCGATTTAGAGCCCCCATTCCCTTCTACCCCAATAGTGATGCCCCTCCCATCCTTCACCCTTCACATAGCCTTCTCTCCTCCAGTCACCATCCCCTTCTTCCTTACTAACCCACTTCTACCCTTTCGTCCTCACTATCTCTTCCCCTACCTGTTGCCATTCCTCTCATGCCCCGCTTGTCTTCTCCCCTTCAGTATGTTCCTGCTCCCCCTCTCTCTCTCCCATAGCAGAGGCTCAAATCTATTTCTAGTCAATACCCCTCCTACATCTCTTCCCCCTATCGGTTCCTCCCTCCTACTTGTTCCCCTCCGTACCACCCCTGGTCCCTCCCTACCCACGGCTATCTGCTCTCTCCCCTGGTACTCCTCATGGTCCCTTCCTCTCCCATCAGGAGGCCTCCCCCTTGCCTGGGGCACCCCCTTCCTTCTCCTCTCTTTTCTGCTTGTGCCTCTGATACTGGGGTCAGTTTCACTCCCTAGTTGTTCTTCCTCCATCCCCCCCTTGCCATCCCCTATTCACCACCCAGCCAGGATGCCTGCCATACTCATCTGCCCTGTCACTTAGACTCCTCCCTAACCTCCTCAGTTCCTCCCTCAAACTAGCCAGTCATCAACAGACCATACACCCCCCCATCCTCCAAGCCCAGTCCAGGATCATGGCAGACCCACACCCTGTACACCCCACCACCCTTCCAAAGATGTCCACCCTATTGACATGTGGCACCTGCTCCATTTTGGCATCCATATTATGTTATAGGGTCTTACTCCCAGGTTCTCACATAGTAGCTCAGATTTATCACAAAGGATTCATGTCCACGCCTGTTGCACAAATATGTATTATTACAGCAACCCTAACAATATAGCTCAGTACTTAGCTTGCATGAAAATTGCCCAATGCACGCTTATAAAAGAGTCATTGTTTGAATTTTTTTCACCACATTTGCAACATAGGCTTTTTGAGAGCCCATCTCATGAAAAGTTGCACTGTCGTTTCATCATTCGGTCCCGAAAGGTGATTCCGCGCAGTTACCATGAAATCACCTTTTGGAACTGAATAACACCATGACGGTGACTGAATTCATGAGGAGGGGTCCCAATATCCCCATGTTGAAAATTTGGTGCCAAAATGATAAAAAATGCCCGAGATATGCACCAAAGTTGAAAAAACCCTATTTATGCCATTATACAGCTTACCAGTATTTCTTCAGTTTGTGGTCTACTTTGAAGAGTGCAGACGTGTTCCCAGTTCATCGAAGATGGTCGTGCTGGGCTCTGGAGGTAAGTATGTGGTGAGGGGGTGTGGAGAGGTGGGGTGCGCAGTAGGTGGGAGCGGGTTAGGAGGGGCCACCGGATCAACGAGGGACTGTTTTCTGTTTTACAGGGTAAAAGAAAGAAAAATAAAAACAGCGGAAGGTGTTTTTTTAACAGGACATTTGGCATGGTCTGGATGGGTTCCCAGTGTGCCATCTGAGCATTTTTGGGGGCTGTAGCTCACGGAGATTAAACCCCCACTGGCACATAAGGGAGCGGGGTAAGGGTGCAAGTGCTGAGGGGATTGGGCACCCCTTTGGCACACAACAAATTGAGGGAATTATGTTGATGGGGAGTGGACTCCCCATTGGCAAATGTAGTAACACTGTGCTGCATCAATCAGGGCACTACGCCATCACAGCCTCAGCTTCTGTCAGCAATCTGCAAAGCCAAAACACAGGCTGCTGCTGCTATGACAAGGCACTCCCGGACTGGTGTGGCTATTTTCTTTCAAGGTGGTGGCACACTTTGAAACTAATGTCACGGGCAGCGTCCACCTTTATTGGTGCCCAACACACAAGCCCCAAATTGCAGTGGCGGCATTGGACACAACAGTGCCGCACCTACCCAACTTACTTATGCAGCAAGCTGCCACAACATGTTTCTTGTACAACCACGCAAGCAAACATAAAAAGAAAATAGGTGCTTTGAGCTTTCTGATGATAAAGAATCCTTCATCAGAAAACAGTGACAGTTTGTTTAGAATAATATGCTTTCTTAAAATCCAGATCATACAGAAAAAGCAGATAAAAGATGTTAAAAATTCCAATGGCATAAATCACTTTTAAAAATCAACACAGAACCATATAAAGACAACTAAGTTCTTTCTAAAAAATGTATTTCAATATCAAATGTCACAGAAGAGGTAGTTCCTTCCCTGAGAACAGCCATAGAACACACTACAGCTACCTTTGTGCATCTGTGCATGCAGTAGTAAATGTCTATGATTTTAAACTACATAAAATAAGCTGAAAAAGACATAGGCCCAGATATTCAAAAGAGTTGAGCCACGCGCAATAGGGTTGCACCTGCGCAAGTCTGAAATTGCGCCATTCTGCGATATTCAGCAGGAGGCAGTTGCGCCCCCAAAATCACACTGAGCAACAGCACAATGATAATGAAGGCATGCACAACTGAAGGGGGAGGAACCATGCATAAATGGCAGTGTGATATTCAACAACTTGCTTCATGCGCAATAGGGGAGCAAGTGGAAGTTGTGCCACAGTGGAAATAAGCAAATATAAAAAGGAACAAGGGAGAGGTGCAAGAACGCTACAGGGAAGGCACATGAGGCAGAACCCTAGCCACACAGACAGGGCAGAAGGGACACACAGGGCAGGCCAAGGAAAGGGCACCCTGAACACAGAGGCACAGGGAAGGTGTGGGGAGCCACAGCCAGTGCAGAAGGGGACGTGCCACACAGCACAGAGGCCACCACAGGCAGGTGTTCCTGGTGCAGGGGAAGTAGCAGTGAGGACAGCGGGGGAATTACAGGAACAGCTGCCAGGGGGAGTGAACACAAGCCAGGAACATGGCCAGTGCCACCTTCCAGATGGAGGCCATTATGAGGGGGTGAGATGGCGGGTGGCAGGGGGCATGGCTGCGGAGAGCCTGCTGGTAGACGCCCCTCAACAGGCAGGCATTGAGACCACACCAGCTTCAAGCTGTACACTGATACTGAGATTGTGGGCTGGTACCGCCTGAATAGGGCATTCCGAGGCAGCTCTGTGAGCTGTACAGTGATGTGATGCAGGCACCCACATGACGGAGCCATGCCCTGTCAGTGGAGACTAAAGTGACAGCTTGCATGTGCTTGCTCACCATGGATACCTTCCATAGACCAACTGGGGACACCACAGGCATAACCCAGTCGGCCACATCATGCCACCTCACCCAATCCCGCAGCACACTGCTGCCACATGCTGAGGAGTACATCCATTTCCCCAGCACACCGGTGGCGTGCACAGCAAACATACAGGAGTTCCACAGGGCAGCACGTATGCCTGGCATGCTAGGGGCATTAGACTGCACCCATGTGGCCATATGCACACCACCTGGCCCCGAGGGGGCCGCATACATCAATCACAAGGGCTATGCCAGCATCAACTGCCAGGTGGTGTGCGATGCCAGGGGATACATAATCAATGTCTGTGCCACGTACCCTTGGGGAGCACACAATGCCTTCATCTGGCACCAGTCAACACTGTGCCACAGATTCGAGAGTGGGGACATCTCCACTGGACACCTACTGGGTGAGTATGAAAACCACATGGACACACATAGGGCCTGGGGGGACATGTCCAGAGGTGACATGGGTAGTGGCCTACATGGCCTGGGGCAGGACGTTGCTGATCACCAAACTAACCTCCGCCCTCTACACACAGGTGACAGTGGATACCCACTCCGTCTCTGGCTGCTCACACCCTACCTGCAGCTCTCTACCCCATTGCAGCAATGCTACAATGAGGCACATGCCACCACACATAATGTCATCGAGCGGGTGTTCAGGGATGCTGAAGGCGTGTTTCCATTGCCTGGACACCTTCAGCGGTGCCCTAAAGTACAGCCCCTCAAAGGCCTGCGGGCTATTCCTGGCCTGTTGCATCCTGCACAACATGGCCAACGAATGTGGGATAGCTGAACAGGTCGAAGAGGGGGACAGCGATAGGGATGATGAGGACACTGGTGATGATGGTGATGGGCAGCCCCCCCCCTTGGGTGACGAGACCCCCAACTGATCTGGCTGGCACAGCTGCACTGGGATACCATCATGGAGGAGCATTTCAGCCAACCCAGGTAAGTCATGGGGCCATGCGCAGCCAACAGTAGCTAAGGCACAGCCCACAAACACGCATGGACAAACACCAGGGGTGCATGCCGTCAAGGGAAGTGGCAGGGTACAGAAATACACATGCAACCAGGGATGGGTGAGGAATAACATGACATGCAGACGGACACACACACACACACACACATATGAACACACACACAATGCACCAAACTTGCACAGAGGGCAGGAGGCACACTGACCCAGAATGCCAACCCTAGCCACAGACACATCCACAGGCCACCACACCCACTGCCTGTCCATGTGCGTGCGTCGGATGCTGAGCACCATTGCACATTGGTGTAGGGTGCAATGCAGGCATCATCATGCACATGCAACTGCAGACAGCAGCTGGGAGGGTGTGCAGGTGGACTGTGTGTCTGCTTGCAGGGCCAGGTACCCACCCGTGCACTGCCAACTGCAAGACACAATGCACACAGGGCAGCACCAGACAGTAGTCACATTGGGAGACAGGTCAGTCATGCGACCCAGTGCCCCGTCCATCACGGATGCATGGGCGGCCCCGCCAAGATCTGCAAGCACTGATAGGCTGACCACTGGCCTCATGGGGTGGCACCAATGGTCCCTCAGGGGTTCCACTGTGTGATCGCGACCGTGCTAGCTCAGGGGTCTGCAGCACACCAAACATGCCTGCACCAGGCACGCTCGGGATGCCCACAGCTGAACCCAGTGTTGACAGGGAGGGTGTTGCATGACTCCAGGAATGGGGGTCAACAGTGCACTGCATGGTGTCCGCGACGCATGGGCACATGACTGTGTGCCCATTGTGGCCATGACAGCAGTGAATGCCTGTGCATGCCTGTCAATGGCAGGGGTCACATCCTCCCGCAACCAGTCCATCCTTGCCAGGATCAGAGCAGTGTCCCTGCTGCAACGCTCCTGTGCCCACTCCAGAGCCACATGCAGTGCATCCACCGACGTCGCAAGCCACATCTGTTGCTGGACTGATGCCTGCAGTAGGCGGGTATACTCGTCCAAAAGGTCATCTGCCTCCTCTGCATCCTGTCCCTCAGGTTGTGCATGGCCCTGATGCTCAGCACCCCTTGAGGTTGGGTGCTGCACACCAGGACCAGGTTGGGGCATGTCCACAGGTGGTGCACAGACGCCACCGCTGAACCCTGTACCCCCAAGCCCATTGGCCAATTGCAGATGCTGCCCCTCTGGCTGCCTCTCCCCAGGGCTCAGTGGTGCTGCTGTAGTGGCTGCAACAGTCCCACTGTCCTGCACAAACACCAGTGCTGCCCCACTGGTAATGACAGACACAGGCTGGGACTGTGATGACACACAGGCCTCCATGGCAGCACCACCCACAGCCATGGCAGTGATGTGTCTTGCTGTGTGGCCATCCTGTGGCACACACATGTCACTGCCCATGACGTTAGCGACATCATCATCGGTGATGGACTCTGCACCGGCCCCAGGAACATCATGCTGGCATCCATGGATGCCAGCATGCTGGGACACAGGCAGGGCTTCCTCCGCACCTGTTACAACAACATCAGTGTGTACAGCCAGGCGGCCCCACTGTCACACTGAGCAACGTATACCTGTGGAGGTGGATGGGCCCTCCTCCATCTCCAGCTGACTGTCCTCAGTGGACAGGCCCACCACCGCTGACCCATGCAGATGCTCAGGATCTGTAAGGGAAAGCAAAGTCGTGTTACTGCATGCGACCTACCCTGCCCTCTCCAGACATACCATGACTTACCGTGCAGTGATGGGCCACCACCCATCTGGAAGCCACCACCCAGAACACCCTCAATGGCACTACGCTGCATGCTTCCAACAATCCTCTCCTCCTGTGGGGTCAGGTGTACCACCTCCGGCTGTTCCCCACCTGTTGCAGCTCGTGCTGCCCTGATGGCAGCCACCTTCTCCTTTATCCTCCTCCTGTCCGTGCCCATCTTTTTCCTGCACTCCTGCACGGAGCGCTGGTGGCTGCCATGCAGGTTCACAGCACGTGCCACCTCCTCCCATGCAGCAGCATGGACTTGAGGTGTTCCCTGCCGTCCACTGAGAATCAGCTCCTGATCCAGGTAGGCGTCACACAGGGCTTCAGTCTCGGCCTTGGTAAAGTTAGGCCTCCTCCTCCTCCCACCACTGTGTTCCTCCTCTCCCACAACTTGCTCGGTCATTATTTAGCCTGTAAGAATGGCAGTTGTTACCTGTGACTGTGCAGTCCCATGCATGTCCCTAAATCCACAGTCCACACTCCCAAACAGCATGCAACTCACCAATATACTGCAGTAACCAACTATGGCCACTGCAGCCCAATGTCGCACTTTTATAGCGCAACCCATGCAAATGAGGTGAGGCGCAACTTTAAGTGGATGAAAATTGCAGTGCTGCACCATTGAATGGCTGATCAGATGATTTGCATATGACGGCTGAATATCGCTCTTTTGCGCTTTGTGCAATTGTGTTGAATGTGCTGAGCCAATGGTGCAATTCTGTGACATGCCTAGTACACACCTCACTGCACATGCCCGGGTCGCTGACGCAGGGGTCTGCCACACTGCTAATGTGCTGTGTGCAGTAGGCAATGCAGGGCACAGTCACCATTGTGCCAGTGGCACCATAGCGATGGTCACCTACATGGGGCTGTGGCACTGGGCCATCATAGGCGCACTGGTCCAACTGTGCAGTAGGCCGCTACTGGTGGTAGCACACAGGCAGCCAATTGCGCTACATGCATGTGCTTCCAATGGCACTGTGCGTGTCTGTGTGCCAGAGACCCTTGACCCTGTGCCCAACCTTTGTCCCCTAGGGGCCATGAGTCAGGTATTGGTACACTTCTATCGCGCTGTTCGGTGACAGCATGATAGGGAATGGCAGCGCTGTACCGGGCAGCATCTGCACGTGGGGAGCCACGCTGCAGAGCGCCATATTGGCAAATTGAGCAGAGAGCATGGCACGCAGAAGGGCAGCTCAGTGGTCAGCAATAGAGCTGGCCAACCTAGTGGCCATTGTGGAGCCACACCATGGGCCACTGTTCAGGGAGGCACCCCTGGGCAGGTCCAGGACCCAGGTGTGGGAGGAGGTGGCCACTGCATTTGAGGAGGCTACAGGATGGGGGAGGAGTGCTGAGCAGTACCGCCACAGATATGGGGACCTGTGACAGAGGGAGCCGGAGCTGCTAGCATGCCTGCTGGCATGTGCCAGGAGGGGCATGGTGCCACAGCCAGGTAGGTGTTATGTCAACACACTTTTATCTTCCATATGGGTAACACTGTTATATGTGTCCAGCACTTGGGGGAGGGACCATCTGAGGTTGGCTGTGGTGGTGTTATCAGGGTGTGTGGTGGGTGGGTCTGGCTGGGTGGGAGGGCACACACCTGGGGGCAGGGGGACTTTGTTATGGAATTGTACTGACGTTCCTCTCTCCATGTTTGCACCACAGGCCCAGAGGAATGCCGCCATGCCCACGATCTTCGGTGGCAGGAGGAGCAGAGGGAAGCCAGGTGAGGCGAGGGCCCTCACCGCCCACTGGACCGGCCTGATGAAGGTGAGTGCCATAACCCCATGATTACTATTGCATGCTGTATAACAGGGTGGGAAGCGGGGCATGGCCACCAACCATCGACACCACTGCCATGCACGCGACTTATTACAGTCAACACTGTCCAGTGGCAATGCATGTCTGGGAGTGCGTCGATGGTGGTCCATGTGTGCACCAGGTACATGGTTGTGCCACTACCTTTGCCTCACATAGCCATGTCACTAAATGGCCACGGTGGTTCTGGGCATGACTTGGCTGGTGGGTGTGTGCAGCATTCCGCAAGGCTGTATGCGCCTGGGTGGGCAGGTCATGTGGACGTGATCACTGTGGGTGGTCACACACCATCACAGAGGTATGTCCCACAGCCGTATGCCATGCACAGTGGGCGGGCTGTATGGGGCTGTGCATTCACACTTATTGACTGTGCTCCCTTGTCCTAGGTACATGCCATCTCTGTGAGATAAGGGAGGCACTGCGGGAGATCCTCCAGGTGGCAAGGGTGTTGCTCAACATCCTCCGCAGGATTGACGACACCGGGGTCCTGCGGAGGCACTGACCAAGACGGAGCTAGAGTGGGGAGTGGCACTCCCGCTAGGGGTCCCTCAGCCCCTGTAATCCCTACCCCTGGACCCACCCCTCACACCCCTCCTTTCCCATCCCATTTGTCCACCCCTGCCCCTTACCCACCACCACCTTGTTTGTGACCCTCCCCCCACTTTGTATATATTTTGTAAATAGTATTATATATAGTTAACTTTTATAATGTATTTTCAATACAGTTATTTTGATACGAATACTGTGGTGGTCTCTGATTTGCAGCGGGCTACAGGTGCTCAGCTGCAGTGGTGTGAATGGCGTCAGGGGTGATGCGGTCATGGGTATGTGTGTGTGTCTGTGTGGAGATGACTATGGTGTTGGGGTAGCTATCAGTCAGTGTCTGTGGTGTGTGTGTTGTTTCCTGTGCACTGGATGACTGTGTGCGGTGGTCCATGGTGTGTGCTCTGTGTCCATGGCACCCCTATCAGCCCATCCATGGGCAGTGCAGCTGACACACATGCATGTCAGTGACATGTACGGTCTGCTGGCATGTCAGTGGTGGCAGTCCCTGCAGGGCAGCCACTGTACCCGTCACAATGCTGGGTTGCCTCCTGTCACTGGTGTGGTGCATGTCTGCCTCGGGTGACACTGTGGCTTCCACAGTTGTTGTCCCACCTCCATGCTGTGCCTTGTGTGTGTTGCAGGGGATGTGCACCACTTTCTGTGACTTGTGCTCCGGGCAAATGATGGTGGTGTACCAGTTCACGGTGCCTGCGCAGGGTTGCTGACACTCCAGTGACATGGAGGACTTTGGGTTGTGTGTACACAGTTTACATGGGCCCACATTGGGGGCTTGGTTGACCCGCCACTGCGTGCCTGAGTTGTTGTGCCCTTGGGTATGGGTGGGTGTCTGTCCATGCACTGTGTGGCATCCGGTGTGCTGCATGCTTCCATGCACCACTGAGCTGACTGTTGTGGCCAGTGCTGGGTCAGGGTGTGTCATTGGGATACTGTACAGGGTGCTGAACCACTGGTGGTGGTGTCCAGGGCAAGCCCTGTCCCGTGTGGGGATCCTCATGTGCCGATGCATGGTTGGTCTCTCAGCGGTACCTCGGGGGCACTGTGCATGATGGAACTGTGTATGCCATTGTTGCATTGCTGTGTGCTGCCACCCACTGATGGGTGCTCGTGGTGGGGCTGCCTTGCATGGTTCTGTGGTGTACAGGGTTGCAGTGTCACAGTGGGGGTGGTGGCATGCATTTGGTTTCCTGCAGTGGTGGTTGCTGCTCCTGGGGAGGGTGTCTGGGGGTCATGGTGCAGGGTGTGCTCTGCATTGGGGGGATGGTGTGGCACGGGGTGGTCAGCCCTCCTTGTGTGCCAGTCACAGCTTGCCGGGGGGGTGTGATGGGGCACCATGGCCCAGCTGTGGGTTGGTTGCTTGTCTCCATGGGCCAGTGGTTATTCCAGCCTTCCCCCAGTTGTGCAGTGCATGAGGTGTGGGGGGACAATGTCTGTTCTGCTGTGTGTTCCTGTGCCCATCTGTGACATGGGTGGTGGGCCCCTACCTTCCTGGTTGTGCAGTTGCATTGCTCTGCTGCTGGGGGGGGCATCCCTGGTTGCACTATGGCACCTCTGGACTGCTCAGCTGCAGATCCCTTGTTGCGCTATGGTGCAGGTGGTGCGATATTCAGTTGTCCTGCTGTAGGTGCAGTTTGGCCTGCTCCGTTTTTGAATATCGTGCCTCTTGCACATGGGCGCAATGGACTTGTGCTTGCTCCTGCTATTGCACACTTTTTGGGCACAGTTTGAATATCTGGACCTTAGTATTTAATGTTTAAAGTCTTTTACATAAGAAAATATCTTTGTGTTAGGCAAAAAGTGGGTTTAAAGCAACCTGTCCTAGTCTAAATTAAGCATCAACCAGCTGTTAACAGTAACTCAATTGGAAGGGACTCTGTGTTAGGCTTGGGTGTTGAATATGCAAACACTAGTCACTTGTTACAGAGCTGCAGACAGATCATGTTTAAACAGTATAAGTTTGAACATTCATGAATAACATTGACTTACTGTACACAGGTTTTAAGACATACATACTGTATCTGAATAGTACTTAAACTGCACAAATTTGGGAAACAACTCATTAATGCTTAATTTACCCTAGGGCAGGTTGTCTTTAAATCCACTTTTTTGCCTAACACTAAGATATTTTCTTATTTAGAAGACTTTTAACAGAAGGGAGATGAGGAGACACTCTTTTATAGAGAGGGTGATGGCTGGGTGGAATGCATTACCAGCAGAAGTAGTATCCAGTAGAACAGTGGATGCTTCAGAAGGGGCTGGGACAGGGCAAGGGGAATGGTCAATGGAGGGGGAAGGGGAGAGGGAAGGGCAGCTGCAGAATAAGGGGTGCTAGCTGCACATTTGAGCAGACTTGATAGACCCCTAGGCTTTTATCTGTTGGCAAATTTCATATGATTATATAAACTATGTATTTCTTCAGCTTATTTTGTCTTGTGGTTTAAAATCATAGACATTTACTATTACATGCACAAAGGCACAAATGCAGCTTTGGTATGTAAAATGGATTTTCTCAGGGAAGGAAATATCTATCCTGTGACATTTGACCTTGAAATACCTTTCCTTTGGTGGAACTCTGTTGTCTTTATAATGTTCTATGTTGATTTTTAAAAAGCAGTTTAGGCCAATGGGATTTTTAACTTTTTATCATTTTTTTGTGGGAAGGGCTAAATCCCTAGGTTCAATGTGAGGGAATAGCTCCTCCCACATCCCCAATAAAGTCCATCCTCCCACAGCAGTTCCCCACTTAGTGCGTTGTGAGAGACAAGCGTGGGCTCTTATGTGGCTCGTGGGCTGTGCCTCCTTCCCCTTCGCTCTGCCTCCATGTGTCCATTTTTGTTTCCCTCGCCCCTATTTGTATTACTCCCATTGGTGTTCCCTTCTCTTACTTTGCACCTCCCATCCTCTGATCTTTATCATTTTGCCTTCTTCCCCTGCCCTCTCCATCCTGTTCTTTGTGCTGCTGTGCTTTCGTTCCCCTCCAGCTCCGTTTTCCCCTATCCCACTGCCTTGGCCCTTGGCTCTCTTTCCTGTTCCTTACACTGCTCCCCCCATTTCTGTGTCTCTCCCATTGCTGGTGCTGTCATGTTTTGTCCCCCACCCATGTCAGCGGCATTACATCTCCCCAGAGCTCCCGGTGCTGCACCATGCTCCATCTTGGATTCTCCTGCAGCTTCTGCTCTGCCCTGGCTCTGGTTGCTGCAGCTGACCACGTTTGCTCTTCCTTTCTCTTGCCCGTGGTGCTTTTCCACGGATCCTGTGCCATGCTTGCCTGTTTTTTTCTGCCACCTTGCCCCACCCTGTAACCTTATTTGCAGCTTGCAGAAATGCTCAGCTCTCATGGTTTGATGCACTCAACTCAGAGTGCTTGTTTATTTTGGCACAATGCCATGAACTGGCAGCCATAGCTCCTTGCACTTCACCCTTTGGTGGGCCTTCCGACAGGGGTGTATCTTGCTCTCATTTGCACCCCTTCCCAGCCGGCTTCCCCTACGTTCCACAACTTGCCCTGCTCTTGCTTTGTGAGTGGGCTTTGCCTCAGCTGTGTGTCTTCTCCTCTTTCCTCTGCTTTTGTTTTCTGTGTGTCCTGCCCCCTTCTGCTGTATGGGTTTGCTTAGCGTATTTTGCCAGTTCCCTTCCTTTCCCAGCCTATTCTGCCCTTTGATTCCCTACCCTGCAATTTCCTCTCTCACTCATGCCTCTGCTACTCTACTGTGGAACTCAATCATTGGGGTGAGTTGAACCTGATATCAACAAAACAAAAACATAATTAAAAACAAAACTATTTCCCTGCAACCTCTTTAGCTGCTTCCCCTTTTCTGGTTTGCACCCCCTGTCCATGTTTCTCCTGCCCCCTCTCTCCTCCCCCTGTTCTCCTCCTCATCTTCCTGCCCCCCCGTCCCTCATTCTGGCCCTTGACCCTCACCTCTATGTTTTCTTTTGGGCTTTCTCCCTCATGCCGGCACTCCATCTCCATCTCCATGCCCCTTCTCCCACATCAGTCCTATTCCACTCCTGACCCTCTCCTGGAGCCTACAGTTACTCAAATGTCCCAACTCTGCCACCCATTGCATCAGCTTTCCCTACCAGCCTCTGTCCCCATGCCACTTATACCTTACCATTTCCTAGCCCCAGTATTCGTATACCATGCACAGTCTGTCGTTCCTCGGTTCCCTTGTTCTCCCCTTGCACTTCATGACTTTACGGCTCGCCAAATCACCATGATACTCATGTTGGCTCTCTCTGTCTCTCCTGTGTCCCCTGAGATAGTTCCTGTAGTATGACTGCAATTAGTACTCCCCCTCCTATGTTTGTTTTGTTTGGCGTTTCCTTCATTTGTCCTGACAATAATATGTTTAGCCTACCCATGTCCCCATTAAAATTACAGCTTGTCCTTTACTAGGACCTTGCCAGTACTGGAGCCTTTTAGTGGTTTCTGCCCTTCCCCACTGCAGTGATGTTTGGTCCATGCTGCTCAGCTGGCTTCCCGGTTATTCCCATGGTGGGGGACTGCGGTGTGTTATGCTAGAGCAACATGGTGTAAATTAGCTGGAGTATGCTTTATGTTAGCCATATGATTTTACCTAGCTTTCTTTCACCATGGATTTCAGTCATTCCTGCATTACCCACTGACTTCAAAACCTAACTGGCCTTAGAATGTTCCTTGCATTCTATCACTGTGCAGAATGCTAATCATTGCATTCTACTTTTTTTGCCCTAATGGCATTTACAGTAATCCTACTCCACCCGTCCTCTAACTTCTTGCTTCCTACCATCCCCTTCATCCTTCTTTGTTTTGCTAACCTCCTACTCCTCAGCTGTCAGTTCCCCTTTCCTCACTCAGCCCATACCAACAGTCCAACAGCCTCTTCCCTAACTCTGCCTACTGAGGCATAGCAGTGCAGGTAGGCATCTCCTGTCTACCAGGGATGAGAGCCTGTTTCCTCTAGCTTCAGTCTCAACCAGTTATACTCCCAGTCAACTTCCCACAGTCTCTGACTCTAAACTCTGCCCAGTGCGGCATCGTTTGAAGGTTAGCTTGCCCCAACTAGCAGATATGGGAACCTGTCTCTTCAATCTACTGTTTCAACTGCATTCTATACCTGATACCTGGTTGCTTCATTTCCTTTGGGAATAGGACCACTATACCTCATTTGCCTTCAATCTACTGTTTCAAACAACTGCACTGTATACCTGATACCCAGCTGCCACATTCCCTTCAGGAATGGGACCACTATACTCCAGTTGCCTTCAATCTTCTACCTCTCCCGATTACATCCTGCACTTCATTGACTCAATGTACTTGTCCTCACCTTGGCCTCCTCACATTCTGTATTTGGAACCTGCCAGCTTGTTCTGTTTCCACCTCCACTCAGTATGACAGACTCCTGGACTTCCTTGCTGCTTGTCTTCCACCTCTTCTTGTGCTCCTGAGCATCATTGTTGTGGCTTGCTTTCCAGCTCAACCTCATCCAATCTTCTGTCCTTCAGCTCCATGCTGCCATCTCCTCCCTCATAGCTACGTCAGATATCTATGTTTCCCTATTGTCTTCCTCATGAACATATCTGCTCGCATTCCCTTTGCTTCCTGCTGGATATGTGCCATCTGCTCCTCTTCAAAGATGTGTGCCTGATGCCGTCTACAGATTTCTCCCTGATGCTCCCCTTATCCCATCCAGTGATTTTCCAGCAATGATTCCTGTACTTTCCCTATCTACAATTCTAGTTCACCATCTCTTTTGGAGGTGGAAACCCATTACCCACCACTGCTGCACTTCTTCCTGTCAGCAATTTCAGTTTGACATCTCCTTTGGAGGTGAGAACCCATTCTCCATAACTGCAGCACCTTGCTAACAACTTTTCCAGTTCACCATCTCCGTTGGAGGTGGGACCCTCGCACCTCAACTTCACAGCACCTTATGCCTGGTTTTGCTTCTTGGTTTGACATGGATCTCCCACCAAGTCCTGATATAGATTTTCTACATTCTATTCTGGCATGCTGTTGCACTTACCCCAGTTCCATACTGTCCCTGCACCTACTGATGTCCATACTGCTCAGCCTCAGCCATCTTCTTATCTGGCTCCATCCTTCAGTCAGTGGACTTCTGCTTTGACTGTTCCATCCATCCCATGACTGCTGCTTTCCCCCTCACCACCCTGGTGGCTCAGGGCTCCTGCACATTTGCTATGTCCCTTTTTGGGCATTCCTACAAATATCGACATCTAGCATCTCTGCATGATAAATTACTCCTTCCCATTCAGCTGTCTCATACTCCTACCTCAGCCATCATAACAGCTTCCTTCCAACACTCTACAGAGTACCTGTTCTTCTCCACCTGAGGAAAATGTAAAAGGGTAACAAATTCCCCTGTCAGGTTCTTGTTTGAACTGTACAACAAGAAGAGACAACAGACAAGTGGTACTCATGTAATAAATGGAATTTATTGCTGATAGTTAATACAGGCTTATTACCAATACAGTTGTCCTTACCTAGACAATGCAGAGCGTTTCTCTCTAAGAGTTACATGTTACAAGGGGTCTTATAGTTCCGATAATTGCTATAGCAATGGCTAAGGAAGATACATAAAACAAATATAATTGGACAAAAACAGGTGGTCTGAGTAACTGTCCTAACTAGTGTGAAAAGTTGCACAGCTTGCATAGATGACAGTACAATGTTGCTACTCTTCCCCAAGGTCAGTTGTAATAATGCACAAGTGTTGAAGATGGCACTGTTGCCTTACATATGAAAATACAGCAAAAATAGAGCAAAAGCATTTCTTAAAGCTGAACATCATTGAAGCATAAAAGAACACAGATCCTGACACTTATACTTATGCGCTAAGCGTCTTCGCCCTAAAGTTAGTACATGTATCTACATATAAGTTGCTGTCCGCAAGGTAGGGGCACCATCAGGAGTACTGGTCAATGGATAACAACGACTTCTTCCAGCACCATCCCTTGAATAGCCTGCCCTATAGACTGTTACATCACCATAGAATCATCAATACTTCCCAATAACCTCCCTGGGACCCATTTGTGGAATCTCATTTGGCTGGACTATAGAAAATCTCATATCTCAACCAACTCTGCAGGATTCTTCTTTATTTTTTTTTTATTATTCAATTTACTTTATTAGCACATTAATTTTACATGAAAAGTGCCAATTTATTCAGTCTAACAGTTACAAATCAAACAGGACATTGCCAAGAGTACATAGTAATAGAAACTGTCTTGTCAAGACGAGAACCACAGAAATTGAGATGACACTTAGTCAAATATCCTAATTAAGTTTACCCACCAACACAACCCTCCCCACCACCCCACTCCCCAGCAGCATCTACAATCAAATTAAGACATTATACAAACACTCATTATAGGAAAGAAGCAAGTGCACTGAGAGTACGTCAAGCCACAGGACTTTACCAACAGCCAAAGAGATTAAACTTGCCAACTGATTAGGACTGCATCCAACAGGCCTCATTTGGAGCCATAGAATTGGATCATGTTATTCATTCTGGCTACGTGATATTCTAGTTGTAATGCCATTATGATTTCCTTATACCATTCTAGGATTGGTGGAGTGGAAGCATCCTTCCAGTGTCTAAGGATAACCGCTTTGGCCGTGGCTGATATGATAGCCATGTATAATTTCCTTTGTCTAGTCTCACATCTAGGGAAACTATTTAACAGACAAATTTCTGGTGTAAAAAGGAGCTCCAGACCTAATATTGATGGTAGTGAGGTGAAAATTGCCCTCCAAAAGGGCTGGATCATAGCACAATCCCACAATAAGTGGTACAAATCCCCCTCTTTAGCTGCACACCTGCTACAAGTAGGTGATGACAATTTGCCCATCTTGTGCAATCTGGCTGGGGTATAGTACAGGTTATGTATAATGTTAAATTGCTGTATCTTGTATCTGTCCTGCCTGATGTATTTATGGTTGTTGACCCATATCTGTTCCCAATCTCTGCTATCTACTATCATCTGTAGCCTTTGCCTCCAGTATGGGCTAACGTTAGAGGGTAGGCCAACTTCTATCCTCTGTAATTCACTATAAGTTCTCGAGACAGAATGGGGTTGGTCTGCAACCTTTAGCAGTCTAGACAGTTCAACTCTGTTTTCCTCCCAGATTGTCACCCTGCGTAGATGGGCTTTGAGTCACAGACCTGCTGGAATTTAAAATAATACCCTTTTAGGTTTGGGAACTGAGTACATGCTTGCTCATACGATAGTAGCTTTCCTGGGGGCGCCAAATCTCCTAGTTGTAGCCCATTTATCGGCCTCCAAAATGTAGAAGGGATGGGGACTCACTGTATTAAAAAGTGAATGTTATGTACCAGGAATTGTTCTGGTGAAGTCTGCCAGTTCACCTTTAGGAGCTTCTGAACCTGATGTAGAACTTTAAAGTCCACCCTATAGGCATATTTTTAAGTGACTTAGGGAGGAATTTTAGAGTGGTATAGGCAATTGATTCTAGATTTAATGAAAATTTAAGCACTAGGTCCTTCTCAATAGTAACCTCAGGAGGCACATAAAATCCGGGCCGATGCATCAATCACCTGTTTCCACGATACTACTTTACTAATATGGGAGGCAATATAGTATTTGAAAAAGGAAGGGAGTGCAAGGCCTCCTGATTTCTTTGGTCCTGTAAGTTTCTGGTAGGCTCTCCTAACAGCCTTCCCTTTCCATAAAAATACATTGAGTATCTTTTGCAGGTTCCCGAACCAGGTTTTGGGCAAGTAGCACCCCAGCATATTTAGGGGATAAAAAATCCTTGGTAATACATTCATTTTAACTGTTTCTATTCTTGCCCAAAGTGACAAGGGAAGTGAACTCCATCTGACCAAATCTTGCCTAATTATTTTAATAAGATTATTAAGGTTTTCTCTTATCATCGAACTTATCTCCCTGGTAACTTTGATGCCAAGATACGTCAGCATCTTTGGCTCCCAGCTTAACCCATATTCGTTTGCTAAGCTAAGATTGCATTTGTTAATTAAAGGGAAAAGCTTGGTCTTGGAGATATTAAGTTTATAATTTGAAACTTTGGAGAACTTCGCGATTTCATGTAGAATTATTGGTATACCATTCTCTGGGTCTTCTAAATGCAACAACAGATCATCAGCATAGTCTGAGATTAAATACCGCCCATTCCCAATCTTTATTCCCTTAATATCTTGCTATGTAAGTAACCTATAAATCAGGGGTTCCAGATACATATTAAATAGGAGCGGGGAGAGCAGGCAGCCCTGTCTTGTGCCTCAGAATAAAGGGAAAGGATCCGATAATATACCATGGCACCAAATCCGTGCCGTGGGCATACAGTATAGTACTCGGATCCAGTGCAAAAATCTATCAGATAATCCAAATTTAGCCAAAACAGCAAACAGGAAATCCCATGACACCCAGTCAAATGCCTTTTCGGCATCCAGTGCAAGTAGAATTACCGGTGTTTGTAGGTTTTGTGCACATACAATTAGATGGTGGAGTTTGCATATATGGTCACTAGAGACCCTACCACTCATAAAACCTACTTGTACCTCACTTATCAGCTTGCTCATTAATGGGCTAAGTCAGTTGGCTAAGACTTTAGCCAGTATCTTAATGTCGACATTTAACAAAGAAATTGGGCGGTAGCTGTCAGGGAGCACAGGGTCTCGTTCCGGCTTTGGTATAAGAGTTATGAGGGCTTCCAGAAAGCTCATTTCCGAGTAACCCTCATCAAACCAGAAGTTATATACCTTGGTTATTATTGGACAAATCACTTCCACATATGACTTATATAGGTTAATGGTAAAACCATCCGGCCCGGGGGACTTGTCAATGGCAAGTTGAGTAATCACTTGATTCACCTCCCACTCTTGTATAGGTGATTCCAACTGAGCCGCCTCAAGATTTGTGATTTTGACCAGGGCAACTGAATCTAAGAATTTTTGAATTTCCTCAGATGTGGCTCTATTAGCCAACGGGATACAATATATTCGCTGAAAATATTCCCTGAAAATCGCAGCAATTTCTCTTGGGTTATTAATTATATCATCTCCCCCATTATTTTGTAAAGCAGCTATAAATCTATTAGAATCTAGTTGTTTAAGTCTAAGGGCTAAAAGTTTACCCGCTCTATCCCCAGATTCTAGGTATCTAATTTTAGTTCTCCGGAGGGCCAGCTCTGCCTTCTGCATCATGATCGAAGAGTATTGAGCTTGTAATTGATGCAGACTAATCCAGTCCACTTCGGTTGATTGGCGGGTGATGTTATTTTCCCTGATCCTAATAGCTTTACTAATTTCATCTAATTGTGAACTGACTTTCTTAGCCCTAGTGGATGTAATTCTGATACACTCGCCCCTTAACGTACATTTTAGGGCTGCCCACATAATATCAATGCTGGGTACTGAGTTGAGATTTCTCTCAACAAAGTGAGATATAAAGTTCCTTAAGTGCTCATGAGTAAAGGAGTCCTGCAATAGCTGATTATTAAATCTCCATAGGGGGTCTCTCATTATACTAGGATTGGGTGCAAATAAAATGGAGACTGGGGAGTGATCTGATATGACCCTAGTATGTATCTTTGCATCTACAACAAAGGAGAATGTGTTAATGCTAACTAGAAAGTAATCAATTCTGGAACAAGTTTTGTGCAGCATGGAAAAAAAGGTATATTGCCTAACTCCCATATTGTTCATCCTCCAAATGTCAATGAGACCTAAGCTCTCCATCAGTTCCTTTAAAGCTCTCTGAGCGGGTGATAGCCCTACTCGCCTATTGTCAGATCTATCAATGAGCAACTGAGGAGTTATGTTCCAGTCACCCCCTATTAACAATGACCTGGATACATAGATATTTAGCAAATCCAAGAATTGCATAAAAAATTGTGGGGAATCCACATTAGGGCCATAGATGGACCCAATAACTACTTTATTTGCTACCAGAGTCCCAACCAAAAAGAGATATCGGCCCTGCACATCCCATATTTCCTTCTTGAGCTGAAAAGGTGTTTTTTTTGTGAAATAAAATTGTGACACCCCCTTTGCTTGAGGATGAACCTGCACCATATGCCTGACCAACCCAATATCTCGTAAATAGCTTGACGTCTTCTCTGTGAAAATGTGTTTCCTGTAAGCAGGATTCTTCTTTATATATTCTGTTAATTCAAGCAGTATGGGCATCCCTACCTCCCATATCTTCATAGGAGCCAATATTTAGTGGAGCCTCCTTCACTCCAATTTTATTACCTGGAAACATGACCCTGATTCCTTCCAAGATGTACCAGCTCCATAATAAACATTACTGTTTAGGATAACAGGAACCACAGGACACCTCATAGCAGTACTAGTATCATCCATTATTCCTTCTCCTCATAGTCTTCTCCTAAAATCTCTGAATTTGCTTGACCATGTTATTCACCTTGTATTCCCTGACTAGCCATTGGATGTTCTTAAGACCTTCTCCAGCTACTATTTCAGAAAACATATAGTTGGATATCTGGTGCCTAGCTGCCTTGCTAAAGTTACTCTATCTGAGTCACTGTTCTCTGGCCCCTAGACATCACCATAATTCATAAAGTTATCTACATCTCTTCATCATGCTACCCTAAATCATGCCAGCTACCCATCCAGTGGTCCTTCTAACTCATCCATCTGGATTTACCTCCCCTACTCCCTTCAGCAAATACCATCACTGAGAGCAGACTTCCATTGATTCCTCAATATGCACATCTGCAACCGACCTGGCCATCTCTTTAGCTGAGTTATGCAGCACAACAGTCTTGTACCTGACTAAGCATGCTGGGCACCCATTGCAGTCCATGCTTGCTCTCAACTTCCCTTTGCCACATTGCTCTATAGACTCATTCAAAGCCCCATTCTCAGGCTCCACCCAGCATTCAGACATTAGATGCTCCAGAAATGCAAAGCCACCATAGCCACTTACGCTCCTGCAAGGGGCAATTAAGCCACAACAATGCCCATATCCACTATCTTGTACTAGTAGTCCTTCCTGATTTTGAGCATATGCAAATCTCATTATAGCAACAATAACTCTATTCAACCCTCAAACTTATTGTACTGAACTTTCAGATGATTCCTATTGATATCAAGTTGCCATATCTACAACATATACCACCCTTTCTTCATTGGTCTGAAATCTTTCACATTAACCCCTCCTACCAGGCACCTAAAGCTTCTGTCCAAATCCTTGATAATCTCCATAGATGCCTACATAGCGAAATATTGCACATTACTGAACCACAAGCCTTGAGACCCTAATCCAGATGCCAAGCCTCTACTACTCTACCATTCAGCCTTTTCAATTCCTGCATTTTCTTAATCAGTACCAAGATCAAGATCTTCTGAGAATATTGCAAATATCTGAGCCACTTGCCACTCTCTAAAGGAACTAAGCACTTTATCTTACCCGCACCCTTTACAAAGTCTGACAGATTACTTTAAGGATCTCATAACCCATCATACTTCCCACAATTTGGAGTCTGGCAGCTCATTTAGTCAGCTCATGCTCTTCATACTTGCATTGACTTTGTACCCCCATCAACTAATATCACATTGGAATCCTGGACCATGTTCACCCCTTTTCCAGCTGGATTTAATCCATATTCAGGATCCGGACATTTCTCGACCTTCCTGAAAGTATCATTCAACAGACTCTGAAGATAGAACGTCATCTCTACCAACAGTTCATCTAACTCAGAAATTACAATACAGTTGTAAGAAGCTAGGATCACCTCCTCTTAGTTTGCCCTGAGAACGGGTGGGTCAGTAGCCATGGGTCCTCAGAGGTTTCCTCCACCTGGGTTTTTTTCCTCTCCTGTGTGCTACTGGTCATACTCTCCATGAGTTGGAGGAGGTAATCTTTTTGGGCTTTCTATTTCCTACTTACTACCCGGCTTCCCTACCAAGGATGGGGATAAAGTAAAGCCAAAGTTCAAAACATTGCAAGTATACACAAGCACTACTCTATTCACCAAACATTAAATAGGAGGACTAATGCCCAAGGTTCAATGAGGGGGAATAGCTTTTCTCACATTCATAATATAGGCCAGGCTCCCATGGCAGTTCCTCACTTAGAGCATTGCAGAGCACCCACCATCCTCCCCTGCCTCCTTCTTCACTGGCACCCTGCTCACCCTTGGTGCTGAGCTTTCTATTCCCTTCTCACTACCCAGCTTACCTACCAATGGTAAGAATAGAGTAAAGCCAAATATCAAAACATACAAGTATACACAAGCACTGCTGTATTCACCAAACATTGAATTTATGTATGATCTGGACTTTAAGAAAGTGTATTCTTCCAGTCCAAATGACATTGTTTTCTGATGAAGGATTTTGTGTAGCCTGAAAGCTCAAAGCACCTATTTTCTTTTTTAAGAACTCTGCTGGTCCAGTAAAAAGTATCAAATTATCTATTTGTGTGGATCTTGTGTTAGAAGGACCAATACAGCAACAATAATTTCTGTGTCACTATGCTGCAGAGAGACTCACAGTGCAGCTATGCCACAGTAATAAATGGCAGTGCTCAGGGCACCTATGAAAAAATGATTCACCACAGTAATCTTCTTTCTTCAAAGGGGTCCTTTCGCATCAGTAACTTTTTTGTTCTAAGCTGGCTAGGTGCAACTGCCTCAGAGGTGTGCCTTTAAGAGATATTTAAATGAGCATAGGGCCAAGCCAATCAAAAGACAGGAGAGGGTGTGATCTGGGTGAGAGTTGTTGAATGGTTCAGAATTTTTTCAAGGAAAAATGAGGGCAAATGCCCCCAAAAAGAATCAACAGGATTTAAAAAACCAAAATGTCCACAAAAGTGGAAATAGAAGCAACAGCAACATGAGCTAAAAACTCATCAGTAAGAAACTCCAAATTTGGTAAAAGGTGACATAAGAGTCCTTCTCTGACAGGTGAACCAGGGAGGAAGTGTGGGAGCTTACTGATGCTAAAGGATCCCGTGGAAGAAAGAAGATTACTGTGGAGAGTAATTTTTTCTTCTTACCCCAGGAATCCTTTAGCATCAATAACTTTTTTGCAGACTACCCTGCAGTACCAAGTGGGAAGTGGGCAGAGAACCTACTTAGGAAAGAGGCTCTGCAGAACTGCCCTGACAAATTTGGCATCAGATCTGGTCTGCACATCCAAGCTGTAGTGTTTCACAAAGGTGTGCACATATTTCCAGGTAGCTGCTTTGCAGACATCCAGTAGGGGAATATCCCTTGCTGCTGCAAGCGAGGCTGCAGTGTCCCTGGTGGAGCGGGCCCTAAGCCCCATTAGAGGTTGTTAACCAGCTTTCTCATAGCAGAACCTAATACAATGAATCTTCCTCTGCCTACATTCCCATAGGTGAGGAACAACAGATTGGAAGAGTCTCTGGACTGTCTAGTATGCTCTGGGTAGTGAAAGATGGCTCTTTTGACATCCAAGCTGTGGAGCTCTTGCTGGTCAGGAGTGGATGGCTCAGTAAAGAAGACAGGCAGAGTAATGAACTGGTTCAAGTGAAACTCTGAAACCACCTTTGGCAGAAATTTCCTATTTGTCCTGAGCTGAGCTTTATCGTTGTAAGGGATGATGTAATTTGGCTCAGTGCACAGGGCTTGTAGTTCTGAAATCTCCCAGGCAGATGTAATGACTACCAGGAAGATGGTCTTCTAAGTTACAAATTTGATGTGGGCCATGGACATAGGCTTGAAAGGTGGATTCCTGAACCCATTTATTCAAAGGCTCAGACTCCAAGGAGGAACAGGCTCCCTGGTTGGAGGCTGGAGGTGCAAGAGGCCTTTGAAAAACTGTTTAAAAATGTCATGGGAAAAAACTGATTTCTTCTTTCCCACTGAAAGGTAGGCTGAAATTGCCACAAGGTATAGCTTGAGTGAAGATGGTTTCAAGCCTGATGCCTATAGGTGTACCAGGTAGTCTAGCAGCTGAGGGTCTGAAGCTGATAGGGGTTTGACCTTTTCACTCTTGCACCAGAGGGAAAACCTTTTCCATTTGGCTGCATAAGTCTTCTTAGTGTTCAGTTTTTTAGCCATCTTCAGTATCTTAAGGACCTGTTCGGAGTACTGTGAGGATGAAAACTCTAACTCCTCAAGAACCAGGCCTTGAGGTGAAGAAAGTGTATGTCTGGGTACTGTACTCCCGTCTGAGGAAGGGTCAGCAGGGAGCAAGTGGGAGGCAGGTGAATCAGCCTTTTGCAGGACAGTGAGAGAAGGAGAGGATACCAGGCTTGCCTGGGCCAGTCCAGAGCCACTAGGATCATCGATGCAGGCTGCTGTCTGAGTTTCAACAAAATCCTGAATATCAGGGGAAAGACAGGAAATCCATATAAGAACCTCCCTGACCAATCCAGGATCAGGGCATCTAGAGGAAGTGTTACCAGAACTGGGGCCTGCAACAGTACTGAGGAAGCTGAAAATTGAGAGGAGAGGCAAACAGATCCACATCTGGTGTGCCTCACCACCTGAACACGGTGCTAGTACTTGCTTGTTTAGTGTCTATTCGCTCTGAACTTGACTGATGCAGCTTAAAGCATTCACCAGAGTATTGAGTTTGCCTGGGAGGTGAATAGCTGAGAGGCTGACTCCCAGGGAGAATGCTGGAGACCCAAACTTCAGAGCTTCCAAACAGAGTATTCCTGATCTGGTACCACCCTGCTTGTTTATGTAGAACATTGCAGTGGTGTTGTCCATTTGAATTTGAACCACCTGCCCTTCTATGCTGGGAGTGAAAGCTTTGACAGCAAGGAAGACTACTCTGAGTTCCAAAAGATTTATGTGCAAGTGTGACTCTTCAGAAGTCCAGTTGCCACTTACTGAGGCACTGTCTAAATGAGCTCCCCAGCCCAAAAGGGAGGCATATGTGGTGATCACCTTTGAGGGAAGAGGAGCTTGAAAGGGAGCCCCTGCCTGCAAATTTGCAAGGTTACATAGAAACATAGAAACATAGAAGTTGACGGCAGATAAGGACCGCAAGGCCCATCCAGTCTGCCCATTTCTTTTTCTACCTTATAAATGTGCCATCGGCCTTTGCTCTGTCAGTGACCTATCTATTCATAGTCATTTGTATTGCTCCCTTATGCCTATCCCATGCCTGTTTGAAGCCCTGCACTGTATTCATAGCCACCACTTCTTGTGGTAAGCCATTCCATGCATCCACCACCCTTTCTGTGAAAAAGAATTTCCCACATTCCTCTTAATCGCCTCCTCTAATCTCATGCTGTGTCCTCTTGTCCTGCTATTTTCTTATATTTAAACATGTTAGACTCTTTCACCTTGTTTATGCCCTTAAGGTGTTTGAATGCCTCGATCATATCACCTCTCTCCTCCTTTGCTCAAGGGTATACATATTGAGCTCCGTTAATCTGTCCTCATATGTCTTCTGATGCAGTCCCTGCACCATTTTGGTTGCCCTTCTCTGACTGCCTCATTTTGGTTAATGTCCTTGTGAAGGTGTGGCCTCAATACTGCATGCAGTACTCAGATGGGGCTAACCAATGTCTTGTACAGAGGGATTATTACCTCCTCTTACGACTTGTGATACCCCTACTAATACACCCTAACACCCCCTAGCCTTACCTACTGCTTTAGAGGTCTGCTTGGATGATTTTAGGTCATCAGTGATGATGATGCCCAAGTCTCTTTCTTCCTTTGTGACTGTTAACAACTCCTCCCAGCCTATAAGTGGCTTCAGGGTTTCTCTTCCCTATGTGCATGATTTTGCACTTCTTTGCATTAAATCCCAGTTGCCACTCTTCTGACCATTCTGCTAGTTTATCTAGATCTCTTCTCATTCTGCCCACCCCATCTGGCTCATCTCTCTGTTGCAGATCTTGGTGTCATCTGCAAACAGACAAGCCTTACCTCTAGTCCATCTGCAAGGTCACTAATGAAGATGTTGAATAGGACTGGCCCCAGGACTGATCCCTGAGGTACCCCACTTGTGACTTGCATCTCTTCTGACTGTATACCATTTACCACCACTCTCTGTTTTCTGCCAGTCAACCAGTTTGCCACCCAGTTGACCAACTTCTGACCCACCCCGAGCCTACCCAGCTTATTTATCAATCTTCTATGTGGAACAGTGTCAAAAGCTTTGCTTGAAGTCAAGATAGGCGACATCAACTGCTCCCCCTGGTCCACCACTCTGGTTACCCAGTCAAAGAAATCTATGAGATTAGTTTGACAGGACCTTCCTTTGTAAACCCATGCTGTCTTGGATCCTGTGCCCCTATGGATTCCAGGTGTTGCACTATCCTTTCCTTAAGGAGTGCCTCCATAATCTTGCCCACTACTGAGGTAAGACTGACCGGTCTGTAGTTCCCCGCCTCCTCCCTGCTACCACTCTTGTGGAGCGGGATCACATGAGCCCTTCTCCAGTCTTCTGGGACCTCTCCTGTGCTCAGAGACTCACTAAACAATTCTGCTAATGGCTCTGCTAGTTCCTCCTTTAGGTCCTTAAGTACCCTGGGATGTATGCCATCAGGTCCCATTGCCTTATCCACTCTGAGCTTAGTAAGCTCTTGTAGGACCCTTTCTTTTGTGAAGGAGTAGTGCTCACCTCCCTCCTCCTGTGTCCATGATGCTTGAGCTGTGGGCCCTGCCCTACCTTCTTTCAGTAAATACTGAGCAAAAGTATCTATTTAGGATAGATGCCTTTACAGGGTCCTCCTCCTCACATGCTCCCTTTTCTCCATTAAGCTTAGCAATACCCCTCTGGACTTTCTCCTTTCACTAATGTATCTATAGAAAGTCCTTGTCACCTTCTTTTACTGTTCAAGTAGTGTTTCCTCAGTTTGGGACTTTGCCTGCCTTACTGCCTTACCTGCTTCCCTTAGGGCAGTTTGGTATGCCTCCTATCTTCATCGCTGTGTTCCCTTATATTTCCTGAAGGCCAGCCTTTTGGCTCTGACCTTTTCTGCTACTGTATTTGAGAACCAAAGTGGTTTCCTTCTTCTTTTTGCATTTCCTTTTCTGTCTAACACAATGGGATGTTGCTTCAAGTATTGCATCCTTAATGCTTGCCCACTTTGCCTGTACCCCCTCACCTGTGTTTCTTTTTGCCAGGGCTATCTTAACTCTGTTGGCCATCTTATCAAAGTCAGCTCCTCTGAAGTCCCATATTTTGCCTTGGAATGGGATGATTTAGATGTAGTAGCCAAATTGAACCATACCATGTGATGGTCACTGGCCCCAGGTGACCTTCTACCTGGAGATCTGTGATCCCTTCTTTGTTAGTCAGTACTAGATCTAGGATAGCCCTGTCTCTTGTGGGTTGCTGTACCAGTTGTTTGAGGCCCTCCCTGCAGGAATCCACTATGAGTCTAGTTCTGGCAGATGTTCCTGCTGGTATTGACCAATCTGTATCTGGCATGTTGAAGTCTCCCATTATCAGAACCTCCTTTAGCTGTCATGTTTTGTATATCTTCTAACAGTAATGTGTCTATGTCCTCCCTCTGGTCTGGGGGCCTGTAGACAACCCCAGTTCTTATGGCTGTCCCATTTCCTGTTTCCAGGGTGACCCACAGTTCTTCTGGCTCCTTATGTGTATTCTGAATTTCTGTAGCTTTGATATTTTCATTAACATACAGGGCCACTCCTCCCCTTTGCACCTTGGTCTCTTCTGAACAATACATAGCCAGGTACTGAAGTCTCCCTAAGTGTGGTTACTGGTAAACCACGTCTCACTAATTGCTACTATGTCCAGTTTAGCCTCTGACATTATTGCCTGCAGGTCTGGGATCTTATTTCCAGGCTGTGAGCATTTGTGTACATGATTTTCCATTGGCCAGATTTTGGTGTGTTAGTTGTTGGGTGAGTTTGGCATTACCCTGTGCATCGTGTGGGAGACAAACCTTTTTCTTACCTGGTGATGCAAATGAACGGCAAACACGCTGAATTCCTGTTTGACCACTAGCTGAGGGGAGGGTGTTCTTCCCATTCGACGTATGGGGTGCTGCACCCCTCTCCATTTGCTAGTTTAAATATTCTGCAAAGACGTCAAACTTCTGCCCCAATGCACTGACTCTCTTTAGTCAGATGCAGTCCATCAAATTTAAAGAACTTTCGCTCCCAGAACTGTTGCCAGTTCCTACAAATCTGTGTCCTTTTCCTGGCACCAGTCCTTGAGCCACGTGTTTAGCTCCCTATCTCCCTTCTGACCTTCCGTCCATCTGCTCCCTCTCCCAGACTGGCAGGATCTCAGAGAAGGAGATGCCGGACGAAATAGATGATAGTTTGTCACCCAGCCTAGTCAGGTGTTCCTTGGTCTCCACAACTGACCGGCTGGACGAGATCATTAGTCCCTATGTGTACTAGGACATCATGTTTTCTCCTGCTTTGTGAACAATTTTAGTAATCGGGTCAGTGTCTCTCCATGCTGATGTACCTGGGAGACATCTGACCATCACCCTGGCTGGAGATGGGTATCAACTCCCCGAATCATGGAGTCTCCTATGATCAGAAGTTTTTTGGATTTCCTTTGTGCTTGTTTAGTTTTGGTTCCTGATTTGGGTGAGTTTTGTTGTGCTAGCTCCTGTGCCGCAGTGTCCTGCTCTGCAGTGTCTTCTGCCTCTTTATTTGATTTCAGAGATAGAGGCAGATAGCTGTTTGTAGTGTTTATATGGTTTTTGGAGGCAATGTGATGGAGAGCAGAGAGTGATGGGGCACCTGATTTGCTCCTCCTAACCACCTGCCAACCTCCTGGACCAACTACCCTCTGGTTGAGGTTTTTCTGTTGGATGCTGGGAAATGGCGGGTGGTTCTTATAATGTATTTCCTCTTCAATATGAAATTTGAGGCGTGCAATCTCTGCCCATGCTGCCCGGAGCTGAGCCTAAGATCTCCAAAGGCCCAGCATATAGACAGTGTCCTAAATCCTGTAAGACTGTCCTTCTGAAAATTGTTCCACAGTACCTGCAGTTAATGAATCCATTCCAAATAAGTTGCTGGGTTTGTAACCTAGTCAGAGTAATTAGAAGGAAAAAAATGAAAAAATGCAAGTAATGGTTTAATTGTGCTTTGTTTAACTTGTTATAACAAGTTAAATTACTAGTGCCCCTGTTAAATGAGATCACCTTGTGGAGGCCCACTGATCCGCCCCTTCCTGCTCTGCCACAGGAAATGTCACAACTGTGGTACCCTATAAAGGAGGTGTAGTGTGTGGGTGGTTGGGGATGGGTGGGTGGCTGGGCCCTTCCCTGCCTAAAAAGAAGAACCACGGACGAAAGAACAAGGAGGTAAGAACAGAAACAATCAGTCAACAACAAATGCAGTAACCCTGAAAGCTTATCCTAATGTTAGATAAAACTGTAAAACCTGTAAAGCACCACCTGTAATAATTTCAGAGAAGATATACCCTGTAAGAAACACTTTGCTCCAGAGAAAAAATAAAGCAGTAACTGAAGATATACCTTGCAAAAGACAATTTGAATCAGAAGATTACAGCAGTAATCTGTTAGCACACACCTGTAGGCACACCTTGTAATAATGCAGAAGAAGGTATACCAGCAACAACAATTTGAATCAGAGAAAAAATAAAGCAATGAAATGTTAGCAACAAACAGTAGCAATCCCTGTGAGTAGAAAATAAAAAACACCACCACACAGTAAATCTGCTTCGCCAAACTAAGTCTTAATCCTTCTCCCTTGCTCTGGTACGTTTCTCTACTCTGCCTTTCATGCAGTCTTAGAAGGAAAGAGCTCAGGTGAAGCTAGGTGCCTTGGCCAGTAAACCAAGTCTTCTACCTCCTTCTTCCTGGGTTCTTCCTCCACAGCAAGTTTTGGAGGAACTGCTCTGACACAGGTATCAACTTTGAAAATGTGTTGCTTCTCTGAGACCAGTGAGCTCTGAGATAGGCTTGCAGAAGTCTCATCCTGTACCTGACCCCTGAGACTACTGCAGGCAGAGAGACCATATGGCCCAGACGTTTGAGGAAAAGTCGGGCTGGTCTTGGCTGTCCCTGGATGAAAGAATCTGCCACTGAAAGGAAACTCTGAATTCTTTCCTGCAGGAGGAAAGCATATCCCTTCTGAGTGTCCAGGTGGGCCCCTGTGAAGGTGAGCAGCTGAGTGGGTTCCAGGTGAGATTTCCTAAGATTTACCAGGAAACCCAGAGACTCCAGAGTGCATTCTGTGTGGGAAAGAGATTCCTTGACTTGGCAAGGAGACCTTACTAATATGAGCCAGTCATCCAAATAGGGTTAGAGAGTGACACCCAGTCTCCTGAGATGTGCTGCTGCCACTGCAAGACACTTGGTAAAGACTCTTGGGGCTGAGGACAGACCAAAGAGCATTACAGTGAACTGATTGTGACCCGACGGAAGTTTAAACCTGAGAAATTTCCTGTGAGATCTCCTTATGGGTATGTGGAAGTAGGTGTCCTATAAGTCTAGGGAGGCTAGCCAGTCTCCCTGCTGTAAGGACTGTATGACCAGTGACAGAGCAACCATTTTGAATTTGTTTTTTTTCAGGTGTTTATTTAAATATCTGAGATCTTAGATAGGCCGCCACTCCACAGTTTTCTTTTGTGTCAGAAAATACCTGGAGTAGAGGCCCTTGCCCTTCTCGTGGGTGGGGACTCTCTCCACTGCTCATAAAGCCAGAAGGTTTTGTACCTCCATTTTGAACAGCAGTATCTGTGTTGGGAACAGAGGTCTTGACACCTGGGTATGCTTGAGGTCTGGCAGATGCTTGAACTGTAATGACAGACCCTTCTCCAACATCTCCAGCACCCACTTGTGTGATGTGATGAGGGACTAGTGCTGATGACAGTGAGAGAGTCTGCCTCCAACTGGAAATGGGGAGGTGACCTGGACACTCATATCAGGATTTAGACTGAGAGGCAGATGGCTGGGTAGAGGTGGCTCTTCGTTGGCCCCGTCTGCCCCACCTCTGAAAGACCCCCTGTACTGGCTAATGTCAGATTGGGGATAGGGGTTGTAAGGCCTGGGAACAAAACTTCTGCCCCTACTGCTCCTGGAATGGAATCTCTGAGGGGAGGTGGGTTTAGGCTTGGATGAGTGGCTCTACCAGCAGGCCTTGTAGTCATCGACTTTTTTCATGTAGTCAGTAGTTCTGTAATCAAACAACATATTTTGATCACAGGGAAAATCCATGGCCTAGTTCTGAGTGTCTGTGGTCAGATTGTTTTTTCTAAGCAAAGTGAAGCGTCTCAGAGAGATGGCATGGGCCATCGCCCTAGAGGCTGCATCTTTGTTGTCATCTGCCATGTGGAATTGGTACATAGTAGCTTCCAGGGCAGTTTTTGACATATCCACCAGCTCCTGCACCATAGAATCTCATCCATTGCAGGCGATAGCCTCGACAGATTTCCAAAAGGCTTTCTGATATTTGGCTATGAATGCCATATAAGAAGAAAGCCTGAGAAGCAGGGAAGCTGTGGCATACATTTTAATTTCTATAAAGTCAATTTTCTTTGAATCCTTGTCAGGGGGAGAGGGCGACAAGGAGACTCCAGCTTTCTCACAAGCTGCCTGCTGCACTATACTTTCATGGCTAGGGTGTGCAGACAGGAATTTGGTACCATATTTAGACAATTTATATTTCCTCTCAAGGTGCTTATCAACCCCTGATTCTGGAGTGGGGTGTTGAAATATCTTCATGGTATTTTTTATAAATGCATTATAGATAGGGACGACAAGGGTCTTTGAGGATGAAAGACCCTTCATCTCCTTATAATCTTCATCTTCATTGACATCCTGGTTGGCCTCCTGCATAGGGAGGTCCAGGCTATCCAGCATATGTTGTATAATGGAAACATAGAGGAAGAATCCTCTTGGCCACCCAGGGGATCCCCAAGGTGAGGGTCTGGGGACTTCTGGGGCTCAAGGCCCTCAAAATCCATGTCACAGGCATCATAAAATTGATCATCATCTGTATCACCCTCACAGTCTACAGAAGAGAGAACTGTGGAAAAGTACTTGCCAGCCCCAGTAAATCGAGGACCCATCTTCTGAAGGGTCTGAAACAGTTGCCATGCTTTTTCCATATCTTGCACTGATGGAAGAATCTGCATGGTTTGTAAGTGTATTTTTTTTTCTGTATGCTATAAGCTGCCTGTTGTCTTGCTATTGGCTTTCCCAGGGGCAATTGGAGCATATCTGTCTTGACAGAGTTTCTTTTTAGCCACTTCATCAGAGGCTTGATCAGGCTTCCTTTTTCCATCACTCTTATTATTTTCCAATTTGTGAGGAATCTCATCTGTGGAAGCATATTTTTTGGCTTGGATCTGGAGGGTTCCTCAGCACCTCTGCTTTTGATATTAGTCCTTTTGAATGGCCCTTCATCAGAAGCCTTTAATTTATCCTCAGCCATAATAATCAAAGATTTGTCTGCTATGTTTGCCATTTTAAGCAATGCAAACCAGTTCTGGACCTATGGACTGAGTGCAGATTTCTGTGAAAATGCCATGGCCAGTCCTGCCCAGTTAATAAACTCTGTCTATTACTAGTACTTTTTTTTTTTTTTTGTAAAACTGGGGTCTATACCAGTGACAATCTTTTTTTTTTTAACGTATCACAATTTATCCCACTTGCAGCCACTGACCTACCTCATACTCCAGCCACCGTTCCACCTCCACAACCGACCCCAGAATTACACGCCCCAGCTTGCATATGCAGCTATCCGCTTGAGAGGGGCACCCCCCCGTTGCCCCCAGGCCAGGCAAGGAACCAATACTAGGCACACAGTTATCCAGGCATCGTCAGCTGGTGGAGTAGCAGCCATCAAGCTGCCATGGTCTGTGCTGACGTTTTTCTCATTTTCTTGGCCCCTGGGAGTGCAGTGTGCAATGATGTCATGGCACAATATGTGATAATGCCTGCCACACTCCGTGCTGCTGCACCATCTCTAGCAGTGCCCCTGGTCATCACCAGAGGCCGCTGCAGAGTGGTGATACCCTGAATCCCACCCCTTGGATAGGAGAGCAGTCCTCTGGATGCTCAATCCTACCCCCCCACTGACCCCTGATGCCCCAGGCTCATGTCCGAACCTTGGTTGCCAGCATGGCACTAGGTGTGGCATCCATCCATCCCCTCAACCCTCAGCTCCATCAGGCTGGCCCACCAATGCCAATCTTAATAGAAACCCAATAATACTCAACTGCATACAGGTGGCTGCTGGACCCTTACAGACAGTCCTGACACAGAGGATACCAAGATCCAGTAATATGACAAAAAAAGGTTTTCTCGTAATTGCCAATCTAGGGAGAAAACCCCCAGGCACTGTTTAAATTTGAAATCTACTGCAGGTGCCTTGCAGTAAACCTCATGAGGTCTGAGGTGAAAAACAAGGCAACTGTCCCTAATTCGACAGTTCCCACAAGAATTTGCCCCCAAAATGAAGGAAACCATTGAAAATAAGCACCCATGATAAAATTAGACTTTAAATTAAATAGTTGCAGTAAAAATAAAGTCAAAATAGCGCAGTTGAGCAAAAAATTAAAAATGTGCACAGTGCTAATGAAAAAGTAAATATTTCACTCAGCACACTAAAGAAAATAATTTATGAGGAAAACTTTACCCAGATAAGCACTGGGAGGCTGTCAACAAGGAAAGTTGGGAGATATCTCAGAGGCAATATTGCTTAGTCCAGCGGAGAAAAAAATCTGAAGCATTCAACAGCTGTCACTCAGCTTACACCCCCTCCTGTGTTTTGATTGGCTTGGCCCTGTGCTCATTTAAATATCTCTTAAAGGCACACCTCCAGGGCAGTTGAACCTAGCCAGCTAAGTGCAAAAAAATTACTGATGCTAAAGGACTCCTGGGGTACTAACAAGCCGTGTAATACAGCCCAAATGGCTTTCACCATTCTACAGAGACACACAGAAAAGCTATATGTCAGAGAAATAAATAACAGAGCTTGGGGCACCTAACAGACACTGTAATACAGCATAAATGGCTTTTGCTATGCTGCAGAGATACACACAGTGTAACTATGACACAGTAATAAATGACAGGGCTAAGGGCACCTAACAGACAGTGTAATACAGCCTAAATGGCTTTTCCTATGCTGCAGAGAGACACACAGTGTAGCTATGTCACAGTAATAAATGACAGTGCTCAGGGCACCTAACAGGCAGTGTAATACAGCCTACATGGCTTTCAATATGCTGCAGAGACACACAGTGTAGCTACATGTATGTCACAGTAACAAAATGACAGTGCTTGGAGCACCTAACAAGTAATATAGATTACAGCCTAAATGGCTTTCAATATGTTGCAAAGAAACAAACCTGATGCCAGTGCCTTTTGTCTCCCCCCTAGATCCTTCTCTCCCCAGCACAGCACCATCCACCTCCTCGACTAAGAGGATGATCCCCTGATTCTCCCTCCCTTCCTCCTGAGATCATTTTGGTCCCCGACTCAACGCCAACTCCCTTTGCTCCATCATGGACATTTTAACTTTTTATTATGTGTTTTTTTATATGTTTTTGCTACAATTTAGCAGTGAAAATGCAGAGCAATGTCCGATTCCTTCCACTCCCTCCAGAGTATGGCTGCTATCTGCATAGCAGACTCACATCAGATGGAGCATAAACACCACTGACCAATCAGGTTGTCAGCCTGGTATCATGTGCTCCTAATTCTGCTATGAAATTGTGAAGGACCCCACAGGCTGCCCTTTCACGCCTATTTCCAGCCTGAGTCCTGTCAGAAGTTCCAGAACCCCACAGGCCACCTGTAATGTGTGTTTAAAACAATTACTCATTGCCTCTTATCTTGACCCATGAAGTACACTGTTATGTCAGGTAGGTTAGTAAATTACTATAACTACCCAGCCAAAAATCAATGATACCCAACCTACCAGATTCAGCTACTTGATGGGTAACCCATCCCTACAACTGACCTTACTGACTTGTGTAAATCCCATGACCAAGCATGGGCTTGTTTTAAATTTTTTCAATCCCTACCTGACCTTCTATTCTATAGGTTTCTCAGGAACTATTGTACCAAGGCTATCTTCTTCGCTAGGGCCATCTGTTTCAAATTGAACCTCAAACCTCAATTTCTGTGCAAAATTCTGGAAAACTATCCATTCTGTCTTTGACCCCTTCTGCACAGTCCATACCCTACATCCTAATGGTGGATGGCTCACCAGTCTCTGACCTATTGTGTGTCACTGCTCATCTTAATAATTTCTTCAGCACCTGTGCTGTACCCTCCCCTTGCCCCTAGCCTCCCCATACCCCTCTGCCTCCCCATCTCCACTATCACCCATAGGATTCCACTTCCCCCCTCTCCCCCAGGAAGGTTTCCTCACTCTAACTTCACTCAACCCCTCTTTTTCCCTTGCCCTAATCTCACTCAATCCCTCTATGTCCAGCCATCATGGGATGGACCCCAAATATCGGCCTCAGCCATTTTCTCCCCATTAGCTCACATTCTGAACATTTCCTTCTCCCTCTTCAGTGTCTCTCACACCTGAAAAGTTGCTAAGGTACTTCTCCTGCACAGAGGAGGTGACCCCTCCTCCCCTGGTAACTTCCAGCCCATCTCTCTCTTCCCCTCCCTTGCTAAGCTCAAGGAGACCCTTGTCTACTCCAGACTCACTAACTGTCTTCAGTCCTCTGATTTCCTCTCTCTCTCTTCCAGTCTGGCTTTAGGAAGCACCATTCCACAGTATCCTTCCTACTGCAGGTTACTGACTGTATCCTCATACGGATGGAGCAGGGCCACATCACCTCAGCATTATTCATTAATGCAGTCAAAGCCTTTGACTAGGTGTCCCACCATCTCCTCCATCACAAACTGTGCTCTGCTGATCTCTCAGCTGATGCTGCTGATTAGGGATGTTGTGAAATAAAATTTCACCTGTGAAATTTGCCACGAAATCGGCAATTTCACCACGTTAAATATTTGTTGAAATTCTCAATTTTCAGGCAAAATTTTGCATTTCACTCCCACAAAATATTTCACAAAATGTGTGAATGCAGTGAAATATTTCACGTAATGAAATTTCTCAATTTCTCATAACACTACTGTTGATTGATTCCCCTTATACCTCTTGGGTAATCAACAGTCAGCAGATGTGAGAGATGCCCTGTCCCCCCTCCCCATCCTAGTTGGCATCCCACTGGGTTCCATCCTGGGACCCATCCTCTCCTCCATTTTCCTCAAGACCTTCCCTCTGTGTTCATTTTCTTGTACATCCACATGAACTCAGATGGCATGGTAATCTACATTTTGGCTCCTTGGCTGGGCCACTCCAGCAGGACTTCCACAGTGTACTGTGGTAGTTACAAAACAACCAGATCAAGGCCAGCACCAAGAAGATGGTGTCTATGGCCTTTGGTATCTGCCAGAACTCTTGTCCCCACCCTGCTTTTACCACTTTAGATGGCACCCCATTGGATGTGGTCTCTGCTTTCAAGTGCCTTGATGTGTAGCTTGTCTTCCCCCTTCCTAACCCCATATTCTCTCCCTCAAACTTCTGCACATCCCCCTAGCTTGATGCATACAAGCACATGCTCATTCATTGACAGCTCAGTAGGTGGCTGTCCATGGTGGAGTGAGGAGGACTGAGCCAGTTGCTTGCTGAGGTTTGGGATGGGCAGGGTGGGGTGGTGAGACACCACATGTCGGGGTGGGGCGGGGGCCACTAGACCACCAGGGATTTGGAATTTTTACTTCAATTCATGGAATGGAGATTGCAGATAGGGAGGGGGTCACTATAACAGCAACAGGGAGAGAGAAATGTTTATTTTGACTTATTGGTGATCTGGATTGGGACAGGGGTTACACTGGCCACTGGGGGGGATGTCCAGGTTGGGAAGGTGATCAGGTAGGGGATGGAATTATTTGTTATATACAGGGCAGGTGATCAGGGTTGGGGAAATGACCACTGGCCACCAGAGAATTACTTTTGTTATATGGGGCAGATGATTGGGTGGGAGGAAGGGTGGCTAGCCACCAGTGAATTGTTTGTTTTTACATTGAGCAATGATTGGTGACTGGGTGATGGGCACAAGACACCGGGAAGTAATTTATATTTTGGGCATGGGTTTGGGTGGGGAGGGCACTGGACAGCAGGTAAACTTTTTTTAAATGTATGCAGCAAAACAGGGCAACAATTAGCCCAACAATGTTTGGAAGATTTCTGATCTGCCACAGATGAAGGTTTGGAAAATTCCATGAAAGTTGTGACATTGTGCAAAAGTTCTGCTATGGCAGAAATCCCAACTTTCTCCCACTTCTAGAAAATACAGTAATAACTATGGACCTGACAGTTCCTGGTTACACAGTATTTAGGAGGAACCCAGAAAAATGTAAGGGGGAGGCTAACCTTGTATGTCAGGAAAGGCCCAAACAATACAAACACACAAGCATCTAAGATCAAAGTGATGGCACTCAGGCAAAAAGCAGACATAAGTACTCACAGCGAACTCATGTTCACAGATCAGGATACAGCAAAAAAACACTTGCTGTGCTACAAGAAAATGTCCATAAAAAGATCCTTTATTTCTCAATAGCAACAGTAAATGTTAATACACTCCCCCTCCAAAACTGGTCAAGTGCTATCACGACAAAGTCTGGGAGCTTGACTAGTCTGGGGGGGGGGGGTTATATTAACATTTACTGCTGCTATTGAGAAAAAAAAAGGATCCTTTTATGGACATTATCCTGCAGCACTGTGAGTGTTTTTTCTGTATCCTGGTCTGTGAAGTCAAGCTCATTGTGAATAATTATGTCAAGGAAGCTGTTGAGGCTGTGGAAGATGAGTATATCAGGGGAAGTAATGGAGAAGCAGAGCCACTGTGGGTGCAGCTCATTGTATTGTATTGTAAAATTTTATTCATATACCAACATATGAACCAGGAATCACTCGATTAAGCTAATGCTCATTTAAAATGAGGTCCTGCAAAAACAGTATTCTTAATCAGAACAAACAGACAACAAAAAACAAAACATATAAGTAAACTACATACAGCAAATATTACCTTAAACAAAATAACTTATCACAACAACATTTGTCCTAAAACACTAATTAAATAATCATAAAAACACGCTTTCATTTTCATTGGCAGGAAGGAAAAAGAAAACAGCTAGGAACATTTATTAATTTAAGCAACAACACCTTAGGCCCATGGCCTGCTGCCTGAACCATAATTTAGTCTCCAGTCATGAAGGTCTCCCCTTAAAATATTTAACATCAGTTGGGATCTTATTCCACTCCAGGGGACCCCTATACAAAACAGACTGTTGACCTAACACTAATTTACATTTGGGGACAACAAACTCTGGGGCTAAAGCTGCTGTTAATGAACCCAATCAATCTCTAAAAAGTAACCTTTCATTGATATAAGGAGGCAAGGTACCAATCGAACGTTTATACATGAAAGTTAATAAGTGTTCCTGTCTATCTTCTGATGGTCTCATCCATTGTAGACAATTAAATAAAAAACATTTGTGTGTAAACTGTTTAGTATCTAAAATAAATTTAGCTAGTCTTCCAAAATGCATGTCCAGCCTATCCAAATCAATTTTCCTTGTGCTAGCATAAATAAAGTCTTATAATACAGTATAGGGAGAATCATGGTATTAATTACCCTCTCCCTTGTCTCAACATTCATAGTATTTCTAATTCAGTACAAAGCACCCAATTTGTTCTTTACGGTGTTTAATACTTTACCTATCTGGATTTCCCAGTTTAGGGACTCATCAAGCCATATGCCTAAATATTTATAGGTCCGGACCTATAGGATCAGGTGTTCTTCCAGGGTAAAAATCTCCAAAACTGGGTCCTCATGTAATAATAATTAAGAATGGACAAATAACATTGACTGCATTTTTTCAAATTTAATACCAATTTACTTTCCTCAAGGTAATTCTTTAGTTCCCTAAAAGTACCGACCAATTTAAAATGAATTCTATTTATTGTCACATCTGAAGTATAAATAATTGTATCATCTGCATATAAGTGAAAGGAAATTAATGAGTCTGAAAATTTTAATTGATTAATGTAAATGTTAAACAATAAAGGACCCAAAATAGAACCCTGAGGGACATAGGATCCTACCGGAACAGTACCCAAAGTCCATCCCCCCCAGAGCAACCAGTTGTGTCCTTGCTGTCAAGTGTGAATGAAGCCACAAAAGTCTAGAACCCACCAACCCCAATGAGGCTGCTCTGGACAGGAGGATACTGTGGTTCAAAGAATCAAATGCTTTAGACAAATCAACAAAAGTAGCACCCACTGGTATCCCCATGGCAGCCTCAGGCAAGAAACTGTGGTTGGGGTGATCTATAGACTGCCAGGAGAAGGATAAGAGAGGGACAGTGAACTTAAGGAAGAATAAGAAATGGGAGTGACATGGGGAAAGTAGTGGTAGTGTGTGATATGAATCTGCTTTTGAGGATGTTCCAGCTGCCAGGAGTACCAGAAGTCAAGCCCTGCTAGATGCATTCCATTGCTGTCTGCTGGTGCAACTGGTTAAGGAACCCACAAGGCAGGTTGGCATTTTCAATATGGTGCTCTCCAACTTGGCAATGGTAGTAGATATGCAGGTAGGGGAACCACTAGGATTCAGTGACATTAACTCTATTTGGTTTGAGCTGGTCTTTGGAACCAGAAAGCCCTGAGTAAGGGTAGTGGTCCTTGATTTCAGAAGGGTAGACTTCAACAGGTGAGGTAATTGGCCTGAGACAAGTTAGTCAGGATAGACAGCATAGGAGGAGGAGTAAAGATTGAACAATTATAGGGGCTATTTTCGAGGCATCTACATTATGCATTGGAACAGAAACCAAAATAAACAGGTAGCAGAGACTAATATGGTTGTCTGAAAGGGTCAGCAGAGCAGTGAGGGCCCAAAAAATTATTTCACTAGATCCTGGGGGCACAGGGAAGTTAAATGACTTGCTCATGGTCACACAGTATAAAAGTGGTACTGGTGGATGTGGGATTCAAACCCAGTTCTCCATGTTTGCAGCTCAATCCTCTTAACCACTAGGCTATACTGCCTAAAGTAAGGGGGAAAGGGGAAATTGTTTAACCAGGAAAGGCACACAAAGCCGGAGCTTGCTTCCAGGTGTGACCTGGGAGCACAAGGAAGTTAAGTGACCTGCTCAGGGTCACACAGTATGCAAGTGGAAGCAGTAGGATTCAAACCGAGGTCTGGTCTCTTGGATGTCACCAGATTTGCAGTTCAGAGCCTTAGACCACTGTGCTGCACTGCCTAAGGTAATGAGTTATTCAGCACCAGTATTTGTAAGCCAGTATATAATTTCCTCATATAGTTTTTTTTTGCAAAAATATATTTCTGACATCCTGAGATTCATGCTCAGTATATATTTAGTTTTCTCAGCTATTGTTCAAACAGCTTTAATAGTTACTTTTGTAAACAATGACTCACACGATTAATAATTGCTGCTACTCACCATTTTTAAAATTCTCTTCTGCTGAGATTATCTGTTGAATATATGTGTTAAATTCATACCGTGGATATATTAGGATAGTGCTGATGGTAAACAGCACAGCACTGTACCTAAATATTTAATTTCCTTACGGTGGGCATGGCATGGGAGTAGGAACTTTTAAAAATGTCAAAATCCAGAATCTTGGTTCAGGAATGAATCAAATGAAAAGAAAACATGTTTATCTTTGATATTTTTACCAAACATTATTGCTGAAAAACATATGGTTACTAACAAATACTGGTGCTTTAAATAAATCATTACATACAGGGGTAGTTCCAAAAGATGGGAATGCAGCAGGCATAGTTTCACTGCAAAAGGAAGGTACAAGGTGCAAGTGGGGTACTGAAAATTTTGAACTCCATACCCTGTCACTTGAGACCAACTAAAGAACCAATACTATTTAATAGAATCAAATAATGTTTTTTGGATATTACAAAGCTCCCATTACAATGTTGTCCTAATTTTGATGTCCCATAAATATTTATACATATTTTAACAGGGGATATTTCATTTGACACACTAATTCACAGGACCTAGAATATAGTAGAATAAGGTACATATCTTAAATTATTGTATTGCTTTAGCGACCTGTGCAATATATCATGTTTTGTATTTTCCATAATTGCATTTCATTTTGTATTTCAAATTTTAAATTTGTATTTGTGCTATAATTATGTGTTATTCTGCTATTTTGAATGAGCTTGCTCAATGGAGTTTCACCTGGCTAAATAAAGATTGCTAGATTAATTGATTTTTTGTTTATTATTTGTATTAGTTGATTTGTAACCTTTTATATTTTATAATGTACTGGACCCCATTGGAAATTAGCTCTGGCTAAGTTGGGTTATCCACATTTGTGGAAATTTTATGAATGAATGAAATAAACTACTACGACTGCAGACCCATGTTGCACGTAAACTGATTGAGTGACAGGTCAAAGAGGACCGTTGTGTACTACCTGGAATGCAATGGACTCTCAAGGATAGAGGACAACATGGGTTCCAGGCAGGAAGGTCTTGCCAGACAAACCTGATAGTTTTCTCTGACTGGATGACAAAGGTACTAGAGAGGGGACAAGCCATGAATTTGCTCTACTTTGACTTCAGCAAGGATTTCAACTCTGTGCCTCAAAAATGCCTGCTGTAGAAGATGGCAGATCTGGGTGCAGCGAGGAATATTGTAAGTTGGGTAGGAAACTAGCTGAAGGAGAGGCAGCAATGGACTGTGAATAATGGAATCTGGGTGCATCAAGGAACATAGTAAGCTGGGTAGGAATTTGGATAAAAGAGATGCAGCAAAGCACTGTGAATAATGGTGTCAAATCAGAAGAGTAAGAGGTTAGAAGTGAGGTGCCACAGGGATCTGTGCTAAGTTCTGTCCTCTTTAGTATGTTCATCAGTGATATTGGAAAAAGGATCAGGGGCAAGCTGTGTCTCTTCATAGATGACACTAAGCTTTGCGGGAGGGTAGAGAGTGATGAAAGAAATAAGGAGATACAGTGACCTACAAAGGCTAGATACATAGCTGGTCTAAGGTTTGGAAGTTAAAACTAAACACCAAAAATGCAAAGTGATGCACCTCGGGAACACGAACCCGGGGCAGAGTACTGGATGGGAGGGATGATGTTGAGCAGACAGCACTGACCCACGAACCCTTGTTTTAGTCTATAATAGGGCAGTGTCAGGGGCCCTAGATACCATTGATCTGATATGTGTTTGCCCCCTTTCTCTTTACGTGGGTGCACCATGGTATGATGGGACACTTTGAGAGTTGAAGAGACTAGAACAAAGATTGGAGAGATGCTGGCGGAAAACTCACCTGGAGGAGGACTGGCTTAGATTGTTAGATCATTATAAGGTCTACCAATCAGCACTTTCCCATAAGAAGAAAGAACTCCTGTCCAGGAATATTGCTGCAGCAAGAAACAGACAGGCTCAGCTCTTCTGGACTGTGGACAGACTGTGCAATCCAGCCTGTCTGCAGTCTGGTCAATCATTGTTGCAAGAAAAGTGCAAAGCGTTTGTGCAGTTTTTTGCTGATAAAGTTGCCTCCATCAGGGATGAGATCAGCCAGTGCCTCCTCATTGCATCTTGCACTGATTAACCCAGTGGTACTAATGCCCAGGTGACCTGGTCAACCTTCAGCCAACTGGTATTCATGGACATAGTGAGGATCATCCAAACTTTGTGGCCAACTTGCTGTTGTTTGGACCCTGGCCCAACTCACCTTCTTGTAGGGTATGTTGATGTAATTGACCAGGTCCTAGCTGGTATAGTAAGGGTTTCATTGGTGAGAGGGATCTTTCCATATCCCTTGAAGGAGGCAGTGGTTTGACCCCTCCTGAAAAAGTCCTCCCTTGACCCGGACTGTCCAGCGAACTTCAGGCACATCTCTAACTTACCTTTTATGAGTAAAGTTTTTGAGAAAGTGATTGCTTTGCAGCTGCAGGATCATTTATCAAGCCACAATATTTATGACCCTCTCCAGTCAGGTTTCAGGAAAAGGCACAGCACCAAGAATGCCCTGGTTCGGGTACTAAATTACCTTCTGATGGTGAAAGATTGTAGAGCCCATTCCATCTTGGTTCTCCTTGCTCTCTCACCAGCATTTGACAATGTGGACCATGGGGTGCTGTTTGAATGACTGCGTGTGTTCAGTGGACTGGGGGGTGCAGTCCTCAGTTGGTTTCATTCCTTCCTCTAGAGCAAGTCTCAGAGAGTGGTGTTGGGGATTTATTCATTGGCTCCTCATTACCTGCCCTGTGGGGTGCTGCTGGGTTTGATGCTGTACCCCATGTTGTTAGCAGTGTACATGCTGTCATTAGGAGACACCACAAGATGGTACGGCTTGAATTTCCATTGCTATGCAGATGAATCTCAGCTGTTCATGTCTTTTGAGCCCTACCAGGAGTTAGATACTGTCTCAATGTTTAACAATTGCCTAACTGAGATACAAGGCTGGATGAGTGCTAGCTGATTGAGGCTAAACCTGGGAAAAACAGAGGTATTGGTTGTGGACCCAGATTGTAGGATGGATGGGACATGAGTGGGACAGCACTCTGGACTACAGCTTGAAGGAACCCCATTAAATGCCTTGAGCCAGATGTGTAACCTAGGTGTGATCTTTGACAAAGGCCTCACCTTGAAGGCTTAAGAGTCGGCAGTAGTCAAAGCCTCCTTTTACCATCTAAGGAACATTGCAAGAGTGAAGCACCTGGTTCTCTTCAGTGATCTACCTACTTTGGTCCATGCCTTTGTCACCACTCATCTTGATTACTGCAATGCCCTCTACCTAGGGTAGATATTTGCTGATTGCAGCTGGTGCAGAATGCGATGGCCAGGTTGTTGACCGGAACCCCTAGATCCAGCCATATAACACCTATGCTGCACAAACTGCACTGGCTGCCAGTACAATGGTGGATTACTGTCAAGGTCACATTGCTGACCTATAAAGCCCAAGATGACCAAAGACCTCAATACCTACAAGACCTTCTGTATTCCTACTCTCCCTCCCACCCACTCTGATCCTCCTATGAGGGATTGCTAGAGATTACCAGAGTATGCCTAAAAACATCTGGAGGAAGATCTTTTGCCTTTATGGCTCTGACCCTGTGGAATCCTCTACCTCAGCAGATATGAGATAGCCTGACCATTGAGGGTTTTTAAATTGCCCTCAAGATGCACTTGTTCCTCCGGGCCTTTGAAGGGACTTGAGACTGTTTTAATGATAAATTGTACAGAATACTTTACAGCTACTTATTTTATTATGTATGTTATTGATGTTTATGTTTGTTTGTATACATTGCTAAGGAGTCCTGAGCATTGGAAGGGCGCCTGTTATAAATAAACTTATGATGATGATGATGATGAGTGGTATAGCTGAGTAAGGGAACTAGAAGTCATCATTAGTGACTCTCTTAAACAACCAAGCTAGTGCAACATGGTCTATAGTAAGGCAAACAGGAAACTGGGATGTATTGGAAGGGGTATTGACAGTATAAGAAAAGAAGATAATGCTGTATCTTTATAGATTGATGTTGATGCTGCAGCTTGAGTTCTGTGCCCAGTTCTGGAGTTCTCACCCCAGAAAAAATAAGGAGAGGCTAGAGATGGTGCAATGAAGGGTGACCAGGATGATTTAGGGCCAGCTGGGCAGATCTTACTGTGATCAGGTTATGGCACTGAACATGTACTCACAACACGAAACATGATTGGGGTTATATGATAAAGACCTTCAAGTTTCTGAAAGGAATAAACAAGATGAACTGTGAGGAACTGTTTAGCATGAATAACAGTTCAAGGATGGGGGGAATGAGTGGAAACTGACAGGAGAGAGGTGAAAGAGGGATGTGAAAAAGTTTTATTTTACAGAAAGGGTGGGGGATCTGTAGAACAGTCTGTCAGCCAAGGTGGTGGGTGCCAGAAAGTCTGCCAGCTGAGATGGTGGTTGCCAAAACCATAAATAGCTTCAATAATGGCTAGAACAGAGTGAAGGGTATAGTCATTACTCAGGGTGGTAGCTGTAGGGAGAGGAACAGGAGAGTAGATAGCAAGGGCTAGTACCCTGTATGGGCAATAGGTCTTAAAATTAATAGGAAACCACTCACTGACTGGATGGACTATTTACCTTTTTCTGCCAGAGATATGCAATTTTGAAATACAGAGGACACATACTATAGTTGCTGAATGGGGCAGAGATATTTAATTACATAATCCATTGGATTTCCATCTTTTGGATCAGACATTATACCAAGGTCTTGTCTGCCTGTTCTGGTGGTTGTTCAGATGAATGTTAAAGATTCTGTGGCACTTCTCATAAAGAGTAGGGAAATTTCCAAGTTGTCCTGACCATATTTCCCCCATTCACTAAAATACCACCAATAGCTTAATCTGGTTTGGTATGTCAGTTTACATCTGTATCTCCCCCATTCCCTCCATGAGATTGAAAATTGGCAGAACTGTCTAGCCCTCCTTTTCCTTTCAACAAAAATGAATAAATAAACAAACAAGGTGTCATGGATGTGTAATTTTGGTATTTTCTGGTGATGCACAATTTAAGAATTTGATGGGGATGCTCGGTTCTAGATTGTGATGGCAACATGTTATTTCCCAATGTGGCACATGTAATCTCAGAATGCAGTGGGGATGCACAGTTTCAGAATGTGGACAATGCAGTTTCAGAATGTGCTAGGGATAAATATTTTTGGAAAGTGGTAAACTGCATAATTTTGGAGCATGGAAGGGAAATGCATTTTTGGAATGTCATGAGTATGCACAGATTTGGAATGTGGGGGATGCCCAATTTTGGAATATGGCAGGGATGTGCAATTTTAAAACTTGGCTTAGATATGCAGTTTTGGAATACAGCAGTGAAACTTATTTTCAGAATGTGATGAAGATGAGTGATTTTGGAATGTGGATGTGGCGTTTACTCCCCTTGCAGTGACATTTCACCAGCGAGGTCCCCCACAGTGACTACAGTGCCAAGCCACGGTGGGAGACCCACTGGAACCCGGTGCTGCCTGTCGGGGGTCCTGCACCCCCCAATCAGCTCCGACTGGAGTTGAGAATCTTTAAGTGGGGGGTGCAGGGGCACAGCCCCCCACATAGGGATTCAGGAGGCAAAGCCCCCCTTAGAAAACAAAGAACACGATAGCAAACCAGCAGCTGACTGCAGAATGCGGTCAACCTGCTGGTGTCTCTGACAGGGCGTTCAACAGAAATACTTGTCGGACTCCTGTGGTGGATCCTGGATGTGGCACATAATTTCATAATACAGCAGGCAGGTATAATTTCAGAATGTGGCTGGGATGCACAATTTTAGACTGTAGTGGGGAGAAGGAGTTTTGGAATGTGTCTGAGAAATCCTATTTCATAATGTGACAAAAATGCATAATTTTGGAAAGTGGTGAGGGGGGAGCATTTTTGGAATGTGTCTGGGATACACAATTTTGGAATGTAGTGGTGATACAATTTCAAAATGCAGCATGGTTGCACTGTTTCAGAACATGACTAGGACACACAATAACAGAATGTGGCAGTGACATGAAATTTTGAAATGTGATGGTGATGTGCAATTTTGAAGTGTGGCAAGTATGCACTATTCTAGAATGTGGTGGTGACATAATTTTGGAATATGGTGGGACACAATTTCAGACTATGTTACTGACATACAACTTCAGAATATGGCAGGGATATGCAGTTTTGTAATGCAGCTGGAATGTCCACTTTTGGACTGTGGTAGGAATGAACTATGTCAGAATGTGGCAGGGATGCACAATTTCAGAATATTGTGGGGATGCAATGCACAATTTTAAAATGTGGTGGGCAGGTGTATGCAATTCTGTGTTATGAAAGACAAGAGATTCATTATACAATGATGTATCCTGTCACATTCAGGCAGTCTGCATCCCCACAATATTCTTACATTTTCAGTCCATGCCAAATTCCTAGATGTGTGTGTCACTGTTTCATTCCAAGTTTGAGTGTCCCCACCACATTTTGAGACCATGCATCCTTGTTACATTGTGAGATTGCATGTCAGCTTCCAACATTCTGAAGTTGTGCATCATCTTGACATTCCGTAGCTTTGTCCAGTGCTGCATTCCAAAACTACCACCTGACACATTCTAAAGTGCAATATCATGCTTCTGAACATTCTAGAAATGTATGCACTATACTGTGTATTTTTTTCTGTTTGTCTCAAATGGTTACTACAACTACAGTTTCCTTAATATTCAAGAAATAAGTCCTATAAGGTTGCTGACAGAGAGGATTAGGCTGTGAGTTCCAGTTATGACATCATCAGTGGACCTTCACTGAAACAGACTTTTTTGAACAGGCAGTGTAATCAGGGTTGCAAAATATCTTGTAACTTTTAAACAAATGAACTTAGACATCTAACTTTTGGTATGAGGCTTATTGGGGTCATCCTGGTTATAATTTTGCAATGCAGCACTTTTAGACAGATTCCCTCTTTAAAGGAAACTGCAGATACCTACAACTGTCATCTGCAATGCAATACAAGCAAATTCAATTAATAGCATTTTTATTGAATTCTAATCCAGAAACTCTGGGCAATGATAAATATTCCAAATATTCATAACAGTATATAACAAAATAACTATTTAAAAGACAAAGAACCACTGTGCACAAACACTGAGGCAAGGGTTATCCCAAAGGGCATTTGGCTGGGATTCCAAGTTTCAAGAAAATACAAAATCACACATGCCCACACAATGCAAAGCATCATTGGCTGCATATGAAAATCACCACAGAATGTTATGCTGGTTCAACTTTAAGCAGAATTGCATGGTGCCGAAAGGCCTCTCACACAGTTTGCAAAAGGGTGCTAACAGTTGACATAGACACGTGTTTCGTCTGACTAGGACTCATCAGTATGCCTCGTCTGTTTGACACCCCAGTGGAATGAACCAGGTACCCTAAGATGGTCTCTCTTGGTTATGTTGTGGTGAACCCATTAAAATAAAATACTATTTAAAAGACAAAGAACCTCTGTGTGCAAACACTGAGACAAGGGTTACCCCCAAAGGGCATTTGGCTGGGAAGCCAAGTTTCAAGAAAATACAAAATCACACATACCCACACAATGCAAAGCATCATGGGCTGCACATGCAAATCACCACAGAATGTTATGCTGGTTCAACTTTAAGCAGAATTGAATGGTGTTGAAAGGCCTCTCACACAGTTTGCAAAGGGTGCTAACAGATGACATAGACACGTGTTTCATCCTACCAGGACTCATCAGTATGCCTCATCTGTTTGACACCCCAGTGGAATGAACCAGGTACCCTAAGACGGTCTGTCTTGGTTATGTTGTGGTGAACCCATTAAATAAAAAACTATTTAAAATACAAAGAACCTCTGTGTGCAAACACTGAGGCAAGGGTTACCCCAAAGGGCATTTGGCTGGGAAGCCAAGTTTCAAGAAAATACAAAATCACACATGCCCACACAATGCAAAGCATCATGGGCTGCATATGCAAATCACCAAAGAATGTTATGCTGGTTCAACTTTAAGCAGAATTGCATGGTGCCAAAAGGCCTCTCACACAGTTTGCAAAGAGGTTCTTTGTCTTTTAAATAGTTTTTTATTTTAATGGGTTCACCACAACAAAACCCAGACAGACTGTCTTAGGGTACCTGGTTCATTACACTGGGGTGTCAAACAGACGAGGCATACTGATGAGTCCTGGTAGGATGAAACACATGCCTATGCCATCTGTTAGCACCCTACAGGAACAACGGGAACAGTGGGAGAACAGAAGTATGGCTAGGGCAATATGAGTAAGGAGGAATGAGAACAGAAAGGAAGGGGGTAATGGACAGTTTCAAGTTCAAGTTCAAGTTTATTGCAGGAAAGACTCTGTTGAACAAGCTCATTCACAAGGAGGTCCTGAGGCACATACACATACAGTTCACAATTACATAGACAGGAGATATAAAATATAGAACAACAAAGAAAAAAAATATAATACAAGAGGTATACACAATAGAAGTCCTTATGCTATATATGCAGTACATTCCAGCTTTAACCTTGCCCTAAATTATGCAACACATTTCAGCTTAATAAGTAGAGGACTAGTTGGTACCTAGGAAGTTGACTTGGCATTGGGGGCCTAGTAGCACCTACATATGTCTTTTAATTTAGAGATAGCTAGTGTTTTGTAGGAGTTAATTGATACAATGCTGGTTAGCTTCAGCATGGCTTGTAGTTGGTTCCAAATGTTTGGGAGGGCATATGACAGCTCTTTGGCCAGCTGTGGTACGTGTCCTGGGAACATCTAGTAGGATAAGGTCAGATTTCCTTAGGGAGTAGGCGCCATGCGAGATGTTTATGAGAGATGTTAAATAGACAGGCAGTTTGTGGAGTAGTAATTTGAGGGTCCAAATGCCAGCATGTAGGATGTGTCTGGTGGCAAGACAGGTCTACCCAACTGCTGCATAAAGATCACAGTGGTGGGTCCTGTACACAGAGTTAGTAATGAAGCGAAGAGCACAGTGATAGAGTACATCCAGTTTAGATAGGCTCAAGGTTGGGGAGGAAATAAAGATAATGTCTCCGTAGTCAAGCAAGGGAAGGAATGTTGTTTGGACAAGTCTTTTGCAGGTCGCGAGAGAAGAGGGGGTCCTATTTCTAAGTAAGAAACCCAAGCGTGTTTTAAGCCTCTTTGATAGATCCTCGATGTGGTCATTAAAGGAAAGCTTGTTGTCTATCCACATACCTAGATATTTAAATTTAGGTATGACTTCCAAGGGTTCACCTAGGGAGGTAACTATGAAGTTTTTAGGTGGGGTAGGTAGGCACCAGACAAGACAAGTCTCAAGAAAATCATTGTCTTGTTTTTTTTGGAATTTAAGAGAAGCTTGGCATTGATAAGGTTGCTTTCTAACTGGATAAAGTCAGCTTGGAATGCTTCCCTGACTTCAGTTAAGGACGAGCCTGATGAGTACAAAACCGTATCATCCGCAAAGAAATGTATGCTAGAGTTCTTTATGTGGGAGTCAAGGTTGTTGATGTACAGGGAAAAAAGGATTGGTCCTAGGATGGAGCCTTGAGGGACTCCTCTGGCAATTGGAAGGGGGGCAGATAGTAGGCCATCAGCTTTGACTTTTTGTATCCTTCCTGTGAGATAACTGTTAAACCACTATAAGGTAAGTGGAGTGGCACCTATGAAGGCAAGACAGGTGATTAGGAGGTGATGGTCTACAGTGTCGAAGGCCTTAATGAGGTCTAGAAGGACTAGACCAGTAACCTTCTTGGTGTCCATAGCATGGATCAAGTCATTAGAGACTTTAGCCAAGGCTGAGATGGCACTGTGCTTTGACCTGAAGCCAGATTGGGCTGGTTTTAGGAGTGAGTGCGCTCCGAGGTGATTTTTTAGTTGGTTGTATATAAGTTTTTCCAGCACTTCGGAGAGAACAGGCAAGATAGAGATAGGATGGTAGTTGTTTAAGTCACAAGGATCTCCTGATTTGAAGAAAGGAAGAGTATGGGCAGATGTCCAGCAGGATGGTACAGTGGCTGTGGTAATAGAGAAGTTGAAGATGTGAAGGATGGGGGCTGTGAGCTGGGCATAGTCTAACCACAAGAAAAATGATTCAAGGCCATCGTCCCCTGCACTTTTCTTGGTGTCAAGGCTAAGAATTATGTCTTCGACTTCTTTGTAGCTAAACAGGAACAACTGGAAGGGATGAGGTGGAGTAGCATGTGTAGTATCTGGGCTAGTGTTGCTATTCACTCGGCTAGCGTATGGGGAGGAGTCGAATGCCAACCTGGCAGTGGCAAAGTGAAGGTTAAGTTCTTCGAGGATTCGCAGTTTATTTTCAACCATCCCGTCCTTGGCCAAAATCTTGGTGAGAAGGGAGGAAGCAGCAGGATGGCCTTCAATGGATCTCAGTGTCTTCCAGATTTTTGGGAGTTCTCTTTGGCCTGCTCCAGAGTGGAGATACAGAAGTTTGCTTTAGTAGCAGGTACACTTTTAACACAGGCATTTCTGGCAGTTCTAAATGCCTGCCAGTCTGCCGGGTCCTTTGCATGACTGGCCCTAGCCCATAGCTTGTCTCTATTGGTAAGTGCAGATTTGAGCTCTTGGGTGAACCACGGATGTGAGATTTTCTGTACCCTCATTTTAATAAGAGGAGCATGCTTGTTAATTAGGGTGGTGAGGTTGTCATTTAGGACAGATATGGCGGCATCAGCAGATTTGGCAAGATATAGGTCTTGCCACCTGATCGTAGTTAGATCGGTTAGGAAGTTTACTGAGTTGAATTTATGGGATGAGCATTTGATTCTGAATTTAGGGTGCTGCTGGGTTTTAGATTGGAATCTTGTACATACAACGAAACTGTGGTCACTCATGTTGTTATGGAAAACTGCAGAATGTGAGATTTTATGGGGATGCGAAGTTAAGATGACATCTAAGAGTGAGCTGTTGGCAGAGTTAGAAGTCTTGATTCTCGTGGGTTCAGTTACTATCTGTGTAAAACCCAGCTCATCACAGATGGCTTTTAGGGAGTGGGATTTAGCAGTGAGCCAATCTATACTGAAGTTCCCTAAGATTATTGTTTCTGTGTTAGCAGCCAAAGTTATGGATTTCAACACGTTAAGAATTTCTGTGCCTCCTGATGAGGGTCTATAGCCACCAATGATTGTGATGCACTCTGAGGATGGAAGGTGAAGTTTAAGCGAGACAATCTTGTATTCTTTGGGCTTAGTTTTACAGGAAATGCTGCTAACATCATATTTTGATTTGGCGTATACAACCACTCCCCCACCCTCGAATCCCTATCAGCCCTCCCAAGTGGGAGTCAAAAAGCTATGGGGAAGTGACTTAAGGGAGAAAAGAGAACAGGCAGAATGGATTGATAGGAGAAGATTAGACCGGAGCCTAGGAAATTGATATAAGGCAGTTTGGCCAACAGTAGATTTCCTAGATTGAATAGAAAGAGAATGGGAAGCATTGCTGCAAAGAGCAAAGGAGGAAGGAGGGGTAAAGGGTAGAAGGGAAGTAGGAGGGAAGGGAATGTGGAAAAAATCTTTGTCCCTCCATGTTTCATGAAGTATTTTTCACAGGAAGATTGATTACGCTTTAAGTCCTTAGGTTCTGTGAAAATTCTTGCCTGTTGCTTGTCATGATGTAAGAAAACTGAGGTGGGGTTGGAACTTGCCAGATGCTGTGGGGTTAGGAAGCCCAGACCAGTGTTGAAAACCACTGCAATATGAAGCGTAGGGGTGGATGGGGTCTCCAGCAAGGAGTTTGTGTGGTCAAACTGTGCCAGTCCCTGTAGTGCAGCGGATAGGTGAAAAAGCATTGGTTGAAGACAAGGCACAGCCTAAGATGGAGGAAAACTTGGTGGACAGCACTTGTATATCCCAATGACCTTCCCTGTGTTCTGTGGTGCCACACTCCAAAGCAGAGTGGTGCACATCATAGATCTCCACCACAGCCTCTTCATCTCCACCAGACAGCCTCTGACTATTAAGATGTAGTTTCTTACCAGAAGGATGGGTGGTGATTTTGGACAGTTGTCTTACTGAATGTCTGTAGCCAAATGATATTACTTTCCAAAGACCTTCCATTGTCAGATTAAAGTCATGCACTCATTTTCTCCCTCTCATTGATCTTCTTCCTCAGCTGCCACAAGTCCTGTTCCATGAACTGGTTCTTGAATATGGAGGGGGATGAGAGAAGAGATGTGGAGTAGTGATGGGTATGACCCTGTGTCCCCTTCTCTGGAGAGGGACAAGGGAACAGCCACAGAGCTATTTGGATATGGCCGTGTATCCCTCAATCCAGGGGAAAATGAAAGACGTACAATAGAATGGAAGCAGGAATTTCACTGTGTTCCATGTCCAGAGGGGGATGAGAGAAGAACCACAGAGCTACATCAGGCATAGTCATGTGTTCCCCTCTCTGGAGGAGGACAAGAGAAAATCTGTAATGACAGGCATGGCCCCGTGTCACCCTTTCTGGAAGGGTATGGAAAAGAGCCATACTGCAGTGAGTAGGATCAGGGGCAGTGTCCAGGAAGTGGGTGTGAACAGGACAGCAGGTTGGACACTCAAAGTAAAGTAGGGAATTGATCTGGAAGTGGAGTGGTCTCTCATTTATCTGCCCCTTAGATAACCACCACTCTCACTTACCACCAACCTACTCCTGTGCACCATTTGGCTGCAATATTAATTTCCTTGTTTAACCACAACCCTCACTATCCACCATACACCAGGTATTGCTGCTGTACACATTGTATTGGGAGTAGTGTTACGCTCCCTTGCTTATGCACCAGATTACATTGTCCCAGATTGTCCCCTTTTCCCCCACAAAAGACACATACCACTGTATGTTGTTGTGCTCAGATTGGCAATCAATTTATTATATATCATGATTCCATTTTTCATCTCGTTATCCTTTATTATTAAATTTCACCATTGCATTTTCTTGCATCCACATATATATATATATATATATATATATATATATATATACTGTATATATCCATCTCTGCTCATCCCTCTTTCTTCCTCTCCTCGCTCCCCCAGGTGAATACCTGGGTGCCTTCTTCTTCTCTTTTCCTATTAAGTAACGGTGAGAACCGAGACTGCTTTTTCTCCTTAGCTTCCTTCTTTCCATCCTCTTCCTTTTCTCCCCTCCCCCGCTTCCCCACCTTTTTCCTCTCTCTGCACATCCACTTTGGCAGTCCAATAACTGTCCTACCAGACAAATTCTGTCATCCACCTTTGACAGACCATAAACACAGTCCCTTTTTGACTGTCTTCCCCAGTTACATGCAGTCCCTTTTTGACTGTCTTCCCCACATGTTCCATAGTTAAAGTGTGGGTGGGAAGGATCAAAACTTCAGCAAAAAGTGACTGAACCACTCCTGTGCTGTCAATTTGTGCTGTCCACCTCCTTTAGCCCCTCCTCTTTCTGTTGCCTGCCTATTGTTCTGTCCCCTTGTTCTTCCCATCCTTTCCCCCCTCCCTTCTGAGCACGCCATCTTCAGGTAAAGGGAAGGGGTGCACCAGGACAACTTGGTCTGCCCCTTAAAGGGCAAACTCCATTGTCCCAGATTCCCCCCTTTTCCCCCACAAAAGGCACAGACCACTGTATGTTGTTGTGCTCAGATTGGCAATTAATTTATTATATACCATGATTCCATTTTTCATCTCATTGTCCTTTATTATTATATTTCACCATTGCATTTTCTTGCATGTATATATATATATATATATATATATTCATCTCTGCTCATCCCTCTTTCTTACTCTCCTCGCTCCCCCAGGTGAAAATCTGGGTGCCTTCTTCTTCTCTTTCCCTATTAGGTAACGGTGAGAACTGAGACCGCTTTTTCTCCTTCAGCTTCTCCTTCTTTCCATCCTCTTCCTTTTTCTTTCCCCCCCCTTCCCTCCTCCCTCCTTTTTTCCATTATCCAGTCTCCAGCTTGCGTTGGATGGATGGCTTTCCCCCCAGCTTAGGCTAGGGGACCTCCTCTTTTCTCTTTCTCCTTTTATGTATATTATATATTTTTTTATATTGTACCATTTGCATGTCTCCTCCATGCCTCTACAAAGCCCATCATTTCTGTATTAAATATATCTATGGCTAAATCTGACAGGTGCACTCCATCTGACCTGTAGAAATCTTCTACCCACTCCTCCACCCCCCGCCATATTACCTCCCCTCCCATTTTCTTTATCAATGTTCCTACCTTTCTATTCATCTTCCTCCTAGCCCTGTCTAATGCTCTATAACTGTGTTCCTGTCTTCAGACTCTTCCCAGGATCATATCCAACCAGGCAAGGCATACTTTTGGCCACCATTGTTGAATTTTCTCTAAATCCCTTTTTACCTGCATGTATGTGCCCACCCATGGTTTTCCCCCAATGTCATTGCCCCCTAGATGTAAGATAATTAGGTCCAGAACTGGCTGCTGCTCTTTCATCTTTCTTAGCGTCGGAAGTAACTGTGCCCATCTCATCCCTCGGATGCCACGCCAAACCAACCTACATTGTCTCACATCCTGATATAACTGTTTTCCCCCCGGCTTTTTCTCCACTCTCTTTTCTGCCCAATAAACTTATGAGTGACCACAGATCCATACTTTCTTGATCCTCCTTCTACCTATGGGAATTAAACAGAATATAATACTTAAAACATGATATTTGTTCACATTCGTATTCCCCTTTTTCTTGGCCTCCACCTCTTGTGGTCTCATACCTGAAACAAAACAGATGACATGTTAGTCTCCATACTGCAATGCCTGAATATATCTCTTGTAACTGGCAGACCATCAGCACCCTTTTGTCATCATCTTAGTCACCGACTCCCCTGCAGCTGCCCACTGTGATGCAGCCCCTCTTCAAAAAGAGTGGGAGGAGTAATTGCCTGGGTCCTCCCCCAAGAATCACGTGCCTTTTTTGAGCATGGCTGTGACTTGATAACTGCATGGCTGTGACTTGATAACTGGTGACTCTCTTGCCATCCCCATGCACAAATAAACTCCCTGTTCTATGTCCCCGCTTTGCAGTGTAAGCCCACAAAGCTTTTACAGGGCACACTGTGTCCTCTTCTTGGTACTTTAGGGTCACCATACAACCTTCCCCCCTTGATCTATCTTTGATTTTCTGATTAGTATGTGTATCTCCTTTGCCCCCCAGCTTATATCTTCCCATGCCAACCCCCCTTCTTCCTCTTTCTTGCCATGTCCCACTGCCTCACTCACTCTCAGGGCCCCTGCAAACATTACCAGGTAAATTGTGTGAAATAACCGCGCTTCGTCTTTTGATCTGCAAATTGCCAGTAGTGCCCCTTTTAATTTTGCCAACCACTGTTCCCCTATAGGCCATTTAATATCTGTGGGTAGTTGCTTCAATCATCCCCATCCTTGCATCATTCTCCTGATCAACATTGATTTTGTTGGGTCTCCCCATATCTTAAGGCTGCATATTAAGCTAATCCCCACTAAATACACCCCCATTGTGTTGTGAGCTGTTCCTCTCTCCCACTGATCTACTGTGAACTTCCCTAACTGCTTTTCTGTGATTGGCCCACTTACCTCCATGTGATGTGTTGCCCTGAATGTTTGGAACACCGGCCACACCACTTCGTTGGCCCACAAAGTCCGTGGTGCCCATGAGCTGCAAAACAGCAGTTCAGCTCTCTCTCGCCAACATCCCAGATGTTTGTTGGTATGGGTGTTTTCTGATCCTCTGCTGTTGGTGCCAGCATCTGGAAATGGTCCAGCTGCAGATAGGAAAGGCTGTCATCTAGGATATTTTGTACCCCTTCTGTGTGTTTGGCCCTAAATGACATGTTCAATTGGAAGGGCCCTTAAAACTACTTGTCTCAAAACCCGCATCACTGTTTCTGATCGGGCTCCCCTGTTGTTTAAAACTTCCACCACTGCCTTGTTGTCACACCAAAATGTGACTTTCTGATTATGCAGTTCTTCCCCCACACCAGGGTGCAGACCCATATGGGCATGATTTCTAACAGTGTGATGTCTCCTACTTTCCCATCCTTCACCCAACCCGTAGGCCATGGTTCTGCTAACCATCTTCACTTCAAATAGCCTCCCATGCCCAAACCCCCTGTTGCATCCATGTAGAGCTCAAGATTCATTTTATATACCCATTCTTCCTGCCAAAAGGAACAGCCATTACAAGTGTTGAGGAACTCCTCCCAAACCATGAAATCTTCTTTAACTCACTTTGTTATGTCATCCCAGTGGTGTGGCTTTATTACTCCCCTGTGGTCCTCGCTAACCTTTTTGTGAAAGCCCTACCAGGCCCAATTGCTCTGCATGCAAAGTTCAGATGTCCCATGACCTGTTGCACCTGTTTCAATTGCACCTTTCTCCTCCCAGTGACCCTCTTAATCAGCTCCTTCAGTTTCACCACCTTGTTGTCTGGTATCATAAAGACTTCATTCTGGGCATCTATTTCAATGCCTAAGAATTCCAAAACTTTACTGGGTCCTTCCATCTTATCCAGTGCCAATGAAATTCCTAACTCTCTACACAACTCTTGAAAACTGGCCAACATTTTCTCTGTCTCCCTCTTTCCACTGTCTATTAACAGGAAATCATCTAGGTTGTGTATTACAGCCTGATACCCCCTCTGCTTCTGAAATATCCATTGTATACAGGTGCTAAATACTGCAAGTGTTGCGCGTACTATGGAACACTCCATTGGCATTGCTTTGCTGAAATAGCATTGTTCCCCAGTCTTAAAGCCCAATAAGTCCCAATCTTCCCTCCTAACTGGAAGCAGTCTGAATGCAGACTCAGTGTCCGTTTTGGCCATCCAGGCATCATTGGTCACCTGAATAATCTGTACCACCTCTTCTAATGTGGCATAGCTCACTTTACTGTGTTCCTCACTTATTAAGTCATTCACTGAATCCCCCTCTGGAAATGACAGGTGGTGAATCACTCTGTATTCCCCCCACTGTTTTTTGGGGACCAGCCCTAAAGGAGATATTCTCATACTCTGCACGGGTGGTTCAGTGTATGGTCCTTCTACTCTACCAGATGTCTTTTCCTTCTCGATTTTTTTCTCTTAAAATGTTCTCTTTCCCTCTCACTGAACCCAGATTATTTGCCTTTCGCTCACCTAGGGCCTTTGCATTTTAATGGGAAGCCCATCTCAAACCCTGACCTAAGAGATTCCACCACCTCCCTATCAGGATATTTTCTTAGCCATTTTTTCCACACTTCCACCTTAATGGGTGTTCTCGCTGCTTGGAACTGATCACCTCTCTTCTCCTTTTAATTTCCCTTATGCCCCCCCTTTTTGTCCTTTCCTGGCTCTGCATCATTAATAATTGTGGCTCCCTCCGCCTCTATGCCCTCTGCCTCTCTCCCCATATTCCAAGCCTGTCCCCTATATCCTGGTCGCTCCCAAGAAAACTGTTGGCCTGTGCCTTGCCCCCCCGTCCCTTGTGCCCCTTGTGCCCATGTTGTTCTGCATCTATTCACTGGGTGTGATCCCCCACATTTTGAACAGGCATGCTGAAAACGGCATTGGGGCCAAGAGCAGAATGCCCTATTGTAAGCCCAGCAGTACCTCTGAGGTGTCCCTCCCCTTTTTCCCATCCCCCCTTTCGGTGTGGACTGCTCAGTTACATAATCTGTCCACAGATCCAATTGTTTTGTATCCCATCTTATGTACCCTTAGGTCACCATCCTTTGCCAGAAGAATTCGTCATAATATATCCATCCTACCCCACCTTTCACCTTTACTCATCTTATTATCAGGGAAAACGTGATCAACGAAATGCCCAGTTCCGGTTTCTTTTCCAGTGCTATAGCTGGGTATGTAGTGAAACCTACAAACCATCCATCCCACATCTTACCCTTGGTAAATTTGTCCTCCTCTTTCTTGCTCAACAAAACCACTGCTGCCACCATCTCACTCTTCCCGGTGTTCTCCATTTCCTCACATTTTGCTGCTGCCTTTTGGCTCACTAATGCAAATATGTCTCCATACTCACCCTTCCAAATCTCCTCTTTTATGGTCAGCGGTAAGTGTTCCCCTATTCGCATACCCGGGCTTCCTATCTCCATTGTCCCTTTTCCTGCCTTCTCCAACCCTTTTTCATCTCCCTTTGTTGGCGCTGCATCTGACCTAATTTCTGTCAGTGCAGCTTTCATTTGACCCAACCCCCCTGTCCTGAGCGCTGCAATAATCTGACTTATGTACTCTTTAATGCTGTCTCCTACCGCCCTGGCTACTTTACCTGTGGCCTTGTTGTTTTCCTGCTGCCTGCTGGACTTGGGATACCCTGGATTGTCCGGTTGTACCATTGGCTGTGGTAGGACTGGTGTGCTCGGGGATCCAGTCTGGGTTCCTCTGGGGGAACCACCACCTAATCTTGGGGAGGTACTGACGTGACAGGACAGGGGGCTGCGGTGGTACTGGACTGGCCGCTCTGGGAGGTACCCCCAGTGGAGGCTGCACCCTGGTAGGGCTGCTTGGTCTCCCTGCTGGCCTCTTCCCATCACCCTCTTTTCCCTTCCCAGCTTTCTGTTTCTCCCCGGATCTCCCCGGCTCCCCTCCTTCCACCAGCTGCCACAATCTGTTGGACTTCTCCACAAGCTCCACTATGGCTTTGTATGCATCTTCTTTAGATGGCTTGCTCTTCCTCGGTGCCATCTCCTTATATTGTTCTGTGGAAACTGTAGAAACACTGCCCCAAACCAAGGAAATTGAAAGTCATGTTAATCACTTTGTCTGATTTTTGCCCTGCAGTTCCCCCTCTTTTTTTAATTTTATAAACTTGCATATATGTAGATGTCATTCTGTGTGGCCTTCTGGGCAGCTCATGCTCATTGCGATCTTCTAGGCCTCCTGCTCACCCCCCCATGTCCCAGAAACTCCAACCCATGCAGGCCTCCGCTAGGCCTTGTTGACCCCGATTCCCCACACATGCGGCCATCCTGGCCTACTATCCCCATTTTTCTTGAGGGAAGCTAGCTCTCCCACATGGCCCTATCAGTCCCATCATTATCCCCTCTTCAATGTGGTAGTGACTGAGCCATACTCTATGCCCCTTTTTTGGGGGGGACCTTATCCCCTCTCGCTCCTTTCCTGTGGCACTGCTCAGCTGTGCCCTCTGTCCCCTTGCCATGTGGATGCCCCACTTCTGCCCTAGACTTATGCCTGCTGTCTGTTTTTTGTCTGGTCTCTCCCTACAGGCAACCCCCTTTTGTCACCCCCATGGTGTGGCTCCCCCTGTACCTTCCTTCTGGGAACTTCCATTGAGTCCCCTTACTCTCCTTTTGCTCCCACTTTTCTCTTTGGCATCACTCCATGGTGTATGATGTCATGCCACGTGCCGCCCGAGCTGGCTCCCCGCTTCCTTTCTACTCATCCTTGGGAATGTGCCCAATGCCCTTCTGGCATCACAAAAAAGCTTGTTGGTGCATGAGAGTCTTTTTCTGGCCCCACCTCTTCCCCAAGCCCTGATTTGCTTCATAGGCCTTGCCCCATGGCGTGTGACATCACGCCATGTGTCCGAATGCGATTGGTAGCCCTATCCCTCTTCTCTGACTGTCATTTTGCGCTTGCTGCCCTTTCTGGCTTACAATTCGGCCTGCTGGCTTCCAAGGGCTATACCTGGCCTCCCCACACTTCGTTGAGCCCTGTTCATTTTTTGGGCCCCCCCCACAGAATGCTACATCACACCACATGTTTGACTGTGCTGTCTTCCCCTCTGGGACCTAGCCCTTACCCCCTCGTTCTCTCCTTATGCCAGATTTGTGCTGCCTCTTCTGACCCATTGAGTCCCCTTATTCTTCAGATCTTTTTTAACTCCCCAAATCATGTTCCAATTCCCTTTTTTGACTCTCTCAACCATCGCTGCCTAAACGCCATCCCATGGCATCTGTCAAGCCCAATTCGCCCCCACACCTGGTCCCCCAATCCCGAAAATGAAAACTTCCCATCATTTCAGGATTAGCTACATCCAGGCATCCATTTACTGCTAAATTTGTTCTTCCTTTTCATCCCTATCCAACTAAAAGACCATGACTCTGTAGAATGTAGGCAAACTTAAACACTACTGCCTAGCACTTGCTTCTATTGTTGCAAGGCCCTTATCGGACCATGCCTAGGCCACGTTGCTGAAACACCAAAAGCATGTTCATGCCTTATTCTGTCACCACTCTCCCCATGACAAACAAACCATTTTTGAACAACAGCTCTCTCATTCCTCTAATTTGTTACCAAGAACTCCTATAACCATCTGGGCTTCTACCCTGCCAATCGAAACTGACTATGAAACATGTGGTGCTTTCATCCTGCTAAAAGGCCATTCTTTAGCCTGCTGCTCAGCCCCAAGGGCAAACTTTTTCACATAATGTCTCCAGGTGACCTCTCCTGCATAAATTTATCATACTTTGCCACGTAACATCGCCTAGACAACTCTCTCTCTTCTTCTAATACAAAAATTATTATTATTATCTTTTAAAATGGGTTTTCTACTAATTTCAGGTTCCTGTTTCCTCAGACCTTGAAACAAATTCACTGAATAAACCCAGGTCAACTTTTTATATATATATACATATTTTTTTTAAACTATCTATACATCTTTCTCTTTTACTTTGCCACCACAGTTGCTTGTTTCTTACCTGATTGTATCACAAACCTCTGTTCCAATCGATGCCAACCTGACGTGCTGTAGTTCAGAAATCAAAACTTCAGCAAAAAGTGGCTGAACCACTCCCGTGCTGTCCATTATGTACCTCCTTTAGCCCCTCCCCTTCCTGTTGTCTGCCTATTGTTCTGTCCTCTTGTTCCTCCCTTTCCCTTCCCTCCTCCCTTCTGAGCACACCATCTTCAGGTAAAGGGAAGGGATGCACCAGGACAACTTGGTCTGCCCCTTAAAGGGCAAACCCCATTAGAGTGGTGCGATTGTACGCCCATCGTTTCCTGTAAATTTTTACTTTGTGGATTGTGGATAGTAAGGGTGGCAGTTGATTTTTACTAGTTTACTGTTGTCATCTGTTAAAACCCTGTGCTGCTTGTAATACAACAGACTGTGGAAAAGAAACATGGAAAGACAGAAAATACTGTCAGCACTTTTGATAGAATGCTATGTTGGTGTATTAACTTTTTTAATAAATGGACACAGCATTCTGTCTAAAGTGTTGTAAGCATCTGTGCATGTGCCATTCTTTGGTAGGTTGCTGCCATGAAGCTGTAATTAAGTTGTAAAGGTGCAGTAAATAACTGCCCTGTAAACCCCTGAAGCACCCGCACTTTACAACCATCAGCGTCTTTCTGTATACTTGGTTTTTGGTACAGTAACTTAACAGGTGTGGCAGATTCTTTCCATGTGCTTGGTTTTTGGTCATTTAAATAGAGCCAGGCATGTGGTTATGAGCACTGTTCTAGGCTGTATTGCAGAAGAGGTATGTGTATCCAGTATTTGGTAATAGGTGGCAGCAGCATCTTTCCATGTGCTTGGTTTTCAATAATTTAAATAGAGCCTGGCATGTGGTTAGGAGCACTGTTCTGGGCTGTATTGCAGATGTCTGTCTGCTCAGTTTTCAAGTAATTCAAATAGAGCCTGGCATGTGGTTTGGAGCACTGTTTGGGGCTGTATTGCAGAGGAGGTCTGTGTGCCTGGATTTCAATAGCAGGCGTGCAATCATGAGCCAGGTGAGCACTTAGGATCTCAAGTAGGAAGTCAGGAAAGTTGATGGTTCAGAGATGCTACTGCATGAAATGTCTCAATATGCAGATTAATGGTGGCAGCAGTGTAAATTCCTGAAATTAAGGTAGAAAGGATCTGCTCAGTCCTTCATGAAACTAAAGGTGCAAAACTTTAAACTAAAAGCAACATTATGTACTATTACAGTGCTAGGAATAAAGGCTATGCTGGGGGTTCTTTGAATTTTGCTGACAAACTTGCCATGCTCTGTTATGCAATACTCTCTTTTATCCACCAAGTTTTTGGGTGTACCAAGGTTGTTGGATAAACAATGGAGCAATTTATCTGGGATCAGTGGGGGGGGAGCTATTTTGAATTGTGGGGTAGGGATCCTGAATTGATTCACAGCAAGGAATGGTGGGAGAGAGAGACAGAAAGAGGGAGAAGTAGCACAGTGATCTGCTGTGTACTAATTTAGGTGATGTAATTCCATTCGAAGGGACTGGCAGATGTCAAAAGTAGTATGCATCAGTTATGATTTTGTTTTCTTATTTTCTCTTCTTACTGTATAATGAAAGAATTATTATTGGTCTGGAAAAAGACTGCATTAAAAAGGGATGCTAAAGTTAAAAATATGACTGTTTGAAAGCAACCCCACTAAACACTGCACTGACATTGTTAAACAGACTTAACACTGCCCAAATTTACAATTCATTTTGCTTTTTTTACCCTCCTGGCCACTACCTGGACCTCCTTCCTCCATGCACTGTTGCCCTTATACCATCCTTTAAGAGATGCTGTTCAGGTACCTGGAACCCTTAACTCACTCTGCACACTGTTGTGTTGCCCCTCCCTAACTTACGTCTCAGGGCTAGGGCAGCCTTTAGTGTTCTGTATAAAAATGGTGAACGTAAGAAGAGTGTGGTCAAAAAGGGCACAGGTTAAAAGATGCAAGGCAAAACCATGTCTGTGCAAAGAACTCCAAAGAAAAAACTGCCCATCTGTGTCCTACCCTTTATCGCCCCCGAAACCCGTTAATGCAAGGGGCTCTCCCCCCAGAATTCTATAGCAAACTCCAGTTGGCACAGCAGTGAGGAATGGGCAACTTCAGATAGCGGCATCATCTGAAACATTTTCCCCTTGGCTATTTTCACCGACACAGTTTTGCCATGTGACATTTTTGACAATGCCCTTTTTTACTGTGCTGTTCTTCCAGCACTCACTTGACTGGATACCATTTTCCTGCACTTCCTCTTTTATATCTGGCCACCCACAGTGTAGGCATGACTGGAGGTATTCCCAGATCCTGGTAACTCTGATCTCAGCAGGATGTGACGGGCAGATGAAGATTTCATCCTTCAATGGTAGCTCCATTTCTCCCCGTTTTTCATCTTGCCCAACCAGGAAGGTTGTTGTCTCAGCAGGTGCCAACAAGCCAGACATACTCACTAACATCCATGCTTCAAGTCTCTTGCAGATTCACTGCTCCCCTGCACCTACACCTGTGGACACTGAGGTGACAGTACAGCAACAGGAGGTGCCCCCACTTCCCTCTGGAGGAGAACAGCATCTGCTGGGATGCTTGGTTCTCCTTCCCAGGCCAGCCTTCTGATGACCTAGGCTCACTTCCAAACCCAGGCTTTTGGTGTTGCAAGTGGTAGCACTGTTTCTGTGCCAGTGGCCCTGCTCCAAATTTACAATACTATTAAGGAATGCAATGAACAGGTTTTATATTTCCTTTAAAACAGAAATATATAGTTCTACACTACTGAAGCAAAGATAAACTTTGCATAAATAAATTCATTACTTACACAATGTTCTGAACTTCTGTCTCAATCTTTGAATATGTATCCCACATTATGAGGGCTAGTGTCGCACATTTTCCCACATTTTCCATATCATTGCCTCACTTCTTAATGACAAAATGTTCAGACGTATGCCAGCAGACAGCCTCAGGGTGCAGCAGGGTGCAGAGGTGTACAGCAGCTTACTACATGAATTACAGTATTAGTACCACATAATAATGTCACACTGGGAGAGTGGTGCTTCACGACCAAAAAAGTTCAGTCGAGCACTCACCACTTCATAACATATGGCTCCAAACCACTGTGAAAGTTCACAATAGTCACATTTAGTGAAAAAAAAAGTTAAAAAGTCATGCAGGCAGATGTCAGCCTGTTGCATTTTGAAACAAAGGTTCCTTTCTCAAAGGCCGAAGAGTCACAAATACATACAGGTTTAAATAGTATTAACATCTCTGACATCACAATGGGAAAATTCAAAAACTTACAGATCCACTGGTTTCATTTAAAAAAACTCCTAAAAAGCTTATCAACGTGCAAGTGACATAATAAGCTCCCCTTAAAGTGCACACACTATTCTTCTAGTATTTTAGCTATCACACATATACAGTAATTTTAATTAGGAATTCTACAGAAAGTTTGTTAATTATGAAAACAACAGGTCCCAGTTTAAAATAGACAGCATGAATTGAAATTGTAGGAAAGGGAAGGGGGGCGGAGAAAGGAAGACACGTATAACAATAGTACCAGAGTTATGTAAATAACTTATTGGCAGGTACAGGAAACATTCTCTTTAATACACAAAACTGTTACGTGTCTACATAGAAACTCTGCTACCTAGAACTTAACTGAATATGCAGTTGTGTTAAATTCGATCAAAATATTTATTAAGGCAAACAAAGTACAAACGTTACAATGTAATATATGTGATATAAAGGGAAAGGAAGGTAAAGGGTGGAAAATAGAAAGGAGGGGAGAGAAACATACAGTAGAAATGAGGGAGAAAAAGTTGTAAAAAAAAATATTTGTATGCATATTCAAAAATATGAAGATACAATAGGACAAAGTAGAAGCTAAAGTCATATTTCAAGTACTGAAACCTCATGATTATAAATTTTGATATATTTCAAATCTGAGTAAATAGACCCATTGACTGCAGATACTTGACTAATATCCTTATAGGGACTGGCGCATTGCAACATCTCTTGTGACTATCTGACCTTCGTTTTTTGTAAGTGAGGTCTGATGTCTAAGTTGCTGTTGAGTCCCGGTCTCTTTAATGCTCCTAATGTTACAATCCAGAAAGTCTCCCTTTGGAGCAATAAATTATTAAAATCTCCCCCTCTAGGCTTTCTGCAAACTCTGTCTATGGCTTGGAAATAAAAAATGTGTTCTTGTAATGGGGATGCATCTGCAATGTGGGTGGCAGTAACATAGGTTCTATCACTCCTTTCTATGGCTTGTGTATGTGCTCCGACTCTGACTTTTAGGGCTTTTGTTGTCTTCCATACATAACAACTACCACACATGCATGTCACTAGATAGACAATACCTGTGGTGTCACATGTAATAATGTGTCTTATTTGATACTCCTTAGTGGCACTCTGGCTTGTAAAGGTCTTGCTTTATACAGTATGCTATGTTTACAGAAAATACATTTTTGACATTTAAAGCAGCCCTTAGCATTTTGATTTTGCCAGGTTTTGTTCTGAATAGTTTGTTAGTGACTGTGTATCAGCTGATCTTGTAATGTACTCAACCTTCTGTAAGTCACACAGGGTGGGCTTTCAGTTACAGATTTTAGTCTTATGGCTGTACTTAGTACTGCCCAGTGTTTTCTACTGATTTGCTCCAAATATTTGGACTGTGCTGAAAAAGTAGTCACAAAAAATATTTCTCATCCCTCTCTCTAGTCACAGCTTCTTGCAATAGTCTATCTCTTTCCTGATTTGCTGCTAAATCCCTCCCCCTGTCTATCACACTATTGCTATACCCTCTTGCCTGGAATGTTGCTGTCATCTCCTTTTCTCCAGACATTGCCATCTCTTGCATGCTGCAGTTGCATTTAACACAAAAAACTTGCCCCTTTGGGAGATTTACCTTTGTGTGCTTCAGATGGCAAATTGACGCTAACAAGAAGGGAAAAGGAAAGGGAACATTGTTTAACCAGAAGTAGCATACTAAGCTGAAACTTGTTTCCAGATGCGACCTGGGAACACAAGGAAGTTAAGCGACTTACTCAGAATTACACAGTATGCACCTAGGTGGCTGTGGGATTCAAACCCAAGTCTCCAGATCTGCAGCTTAGAGCCTTAACCCACTGTGCTATTTTTCCAACACAACAGTGTGTTGCCATCCATTTCTTTTCTATATAAAAAAAATTGTATTTTGTTTTCCTTGGTTTTGCAGATTTTCAAATCTAAGAAATGTATACTTTTTTCACTCGCCTTATTATTATTATATATAATAATAAATTCTCATTAGTACTGTGTAAAATATTTACAAAATTCTGTAATTCCTCCTTACTCCCTTGCCATACCATGATCATATCATCAATATAACAATGCCACAACTTGATATTGGCATGGAAGCAGTGGTGATTTCTTTCAATATTGTCATGTTTTTAGCAGCCCAGTGGCATGGAGGGCTGAGGCATCATGCCTTACCTCCTGACACACTGGCAACCCATGTTCATAGTGTGAGTTGTGAGTGGGTCACCAGGAATGAGGAGGATTGAGCATCCCAAGGACAGCTTTCCTTCTCCAGGAAGGGGGGACTCAGTGATCAGAGCTTGCCTGTCTCCTAACAGAGGCTATGGGATGACACACCAATGCTCTACATGGTGGGGGGAGGTGGGGCAGATGCCCAGTGTGCTGCGCTTGGGAGCATGCATAATACCACCACTAGCGTCATTGCATGCCCTTCCTCTCAAGAAAAGAGAAAAAATGTCTCTGGTGGTTGGATGAAGGAGGGTCTCATAGGTTCCACTCCCCAACCAGCCAAGCACTGGCCAGAACTGGATCTGTTTCTCAGCGTGGGCTTGAGGATCCCCCGCTGACCCCACCAAGGGGGTCAAGCCCTGGGGGGGGAGATGGTCGGCACTGATGTTGGATGTCCAGAGGGTGGGACTGGGACTACCTCCTGAATGTGGGCCACTGGAGACAGAAGAAAATAGAATACGCAATATTGTCATTCTCCCTTTTGCCAACATATACGTTGGCAATAGAGGGCTTACATGTGGCACCCATAGCTGTTCCTTTCTTTTGGAGGAAAAGTTGCTGGTTAAACAGAAAACAATTGTAAGTAAGCACATATTCAAGAAGCTTCAATACAAAGGGGGTAGAGTGTAAACATTAATTTTCCCTCTGAGTCAAATAAAATGCAGTCGCATCCAAAGCCCCCTCATGTGGGATACGAGTGTACAAAGATTCTATGTCCAAAATTACAAGCAAATGTCCTTCCTCTAAGGTGTAGTCTCTGAAGATGTTAAGAATGTGCTTAGTGTATTTGGTATATGATGGCAAATCAACCACAAATGCACGCAGGACAGAGTCTATAAACTGAGATATTGGTTCTGTTAATAAATCATTGCCGCTCACTATCGGGCAGCCAGGGAGCTTGGCAAGAGTGTTGTAGATTTTTGGGAGTATATAAAAAGTGGTCTTGGCTGGATTCTCCATATTTAGTAAGGCTTTAGTTTCCATATCAACATCTCCCTGGGTAACAGCTTGATTTAGGGTTTCATCTATTGCATGTTTAAACTCCCATGCGGGGTCACTACTAAGTTTCTCATAAAATTAAACCTGTATGTATTTGTGACTCTTCAGCATTTGAGAAAGGAACCTTTGTTCCAAAACATGTCAGGCTGGCATCTGCCTGCATGACTTTTTAATTGTGTAAATCAATGTGATTATCATGAACTTTCACAGTGGTTTGGAGCCATATGTTATGAGCAGGGTCACTGGAAAATTGTGCCTACAATTTTTTTGCGGAATCTGCAATTTTTAACATTCTCCACAAAAAACTGACATGTTCCACAATTCCTTGCAATTTTTGAGTTTTTATATTTAACTGTGTAAAAAGTATTAACATTTTTAATAAAATACTCTCAAATATATTAACAATTTTGCATGCAGACTTGGGTTTGGCTGAAACAGTGCAGTGCAAGGTAGGGCAAGGGGTTTATGTGACACTGACTTCTTTTGAATCCTTGTCTTGTTTGGTTTAAATAGCCGCTGGCCAAGCATACTGTAAGTACACTTTAACACTTAACATTTGTTCTGTGTTGAAGCAGTCTATCAGAAAACTTTTTGTTGCCACACAGACAAACAAAGGATGGGATAAAAGGTGCAAATTATCCCATTCACTTAAATGAGATGCCAACTATGAAGCCTTTTTGTAAGTGACAGGGCAAGTATTTCCTTGTGAGCATACCTTCATTCAGACTAGTTGTGATTCAAACAACTGAGAATGTTTGGATGGCCCTGCCAATTTTAAACTTGAATAAGCTAGTTGCTATCAGTGATCTCATTCTTAGTAACTACCTCCTAGATGTTCACGTGCAAAGACTACAATAAAAACCTGACAAAAGTCTAAAAACAAGTTTATAAAACACAAAATATATCTGAACATTTATCTTTAACTAAACAAAATCATTGCAGCCAGAGTAAAGGGTACCCTGACTACTGTATGATGCAGTAAAAATATATTGGTATTTTTTTTACATTTCTTGGTAACTGCATAAGGCCCACTAGGCACAAGTGCCTGTTTTCAGGTACAACCCAGGAGCACTGAGGAGGTTAAGTGACTTGTTCAGACTAGCACGTATACGAGTGGAGGCTGTGGGAATCAAACCCAGGTCTGCTAGATGTCATCAGTTCATTCACAGTTTGATTCGCTATCTTCTAGATTATCCTGCCAGCCCCAATAACCCCCAGAGTTAATGTTTACATATGTGATTTCAAAAATAGTGTACAGTACCTACAGTACAAATTATGACCATTAAACAATTTAACAACATTTTACTAAAACTCAATTATTCACCACTCTATCTGCTTATTTTTTCTCATACCAAAGTAGGTGAATAGCTGGCAGAGCACTATAAACAGCTGTTGATTAGGCTGCATTATTCTACAGCCAGAAACAAAAAAATATATTTCTTCCTGCTTTATTTAATATTGATTTGCTGTGGCTCACTTTTATAGGATCTATTTAACACTGTATAAGGCAGATGTTTTAAAATTTTGGAAGATAGGCATTGCTTACAATAGCTTATCAGTTTAGTATTCTTTTTAGGAACATACACTTTTCTTTATGTTTTAAACAATTTCAGGTGTCAGTGTACTCATTTAGCAATTTATACTGACTAAAATATGCTGTAGAAAACATTAAAAGGTTTATTGTGAAACACTCAGGGTCTATAGTAGAACCCCTGCAATTTCCCACAATTTTTGCAAAATGCTCCACAATTTTGCTTGACTGTTATGTGTGCACCTGAACTTCTTTGGTTTTAAAGCACTACCATCCCAGTGCGACCCTTCTATGTGGTACTGAGAATCTGCCAACAGGGTTTACACCTGGTTTGCAAATCAAGACTGAATGGTCACCACCTAAAACCTTTCTACTTCACCACACTCTGTAGGCTGACCTTTTAAGATGTTGCTAGATGCAACGCTGGATTTAAACTTCAGTCAGTGCAGAATGGCAGAAAATCCATAATCATATGTGGAGCAGCTGCTATGGAAGCTGAAATGGCTAACCCATTCCTGCAACAGACACAGGATGGAAGAAATGTTCCACAAGCAGCCCACTCCATCAGAGAAGCCTTTCAGGGATTGGAAAAGGTCATGCAGCAATTAAAACATATTTATTGAAACACTTCCAACTTAAATGCATACCTACAGGCTGGCCATATACCAAGAGGCTTAAGATTAATAAAGAATCCAGCTCAAGGCACAGACAATCAGGAATTCATGAAAGCATGGGAAGAAATTTTCAATGAGGCAAGTGACTAAATTATGAGACTAATCATTAAAGTTAGCCAAGAATGTGAAAAAGCTTTAAGATAGGAGCCGAAAGTTAGACATAGGGAGGTTTTGACTTTCAAAAGCCACATAGTATTTGATGAACTAAATATAAAGCTAAAAAAGTAATATTCAGAATCTAGACAATGAATTTAAAGCTGACAAATTACATACTTTTTTGGGACACTGGCAATTATGAGAATGACAGAGTTTACAGCTGGAATAAGAAGCAGGTGAGCAGCATTATTAAGAGGGATTGTCAAGTGTTCTTTAGCTACAGCACAGAGGCTAGTGACTCAGAAGCTGAAAGCAGCACCAGGCAGCTTTCTTTACCCAGGGAACGGCAAGAAATGGAACATCCACCACCACAACAACCATGCAGGAGTCCCAGACAGGCACAGAATGGCCAATCACTACAGAGAAGAAGAAAGATGACAAGGAGGGGGAAGAGACAATGGCCAGCATCATTGCCATTACAGCAGAGGAGACCAAACCAACAAGAAGAACTTCAGAGGATGCAGGAACAGACAGAGATATTAAACAATATGAATTTGTAGGTAATTAACTTTTCTAAACATCAACTCACAGAAACTGAGAAAAGTGCCCTGAGTAAAGGATTATGTTTTGCTCCCACTACAAATATGAACACATTTCAAATAGTTATTGACTTGAATATGATGTATAGACATTTAAGTTTAAAGTTGTTTTTCAAGAACAGAAGTAATAATAATAAGGTTATGAACATTAGCCAAGAAAACTGTGTAGCACCCAAGTTTGAACTGAGATCTTAATTCTGCCCATTGCCCTCTGCAGCAATTACTCTCTTCAAAAATGTAGTGGACCAAGATGTAGCAAAAGTATTTCTAAACTTACCAGAGACAAAATGTAACAACTTAACTGCTGCAGAAAGAAAAGCAATTGAATCATTGCAAAATGATGCAGAGCTCATCATAAACAAAGCTAATAAGGGGGGTGGATGTGGTCTTGATGAATACGGATGACTGCATTAATGAAGTGATGCAGCAGCTTAACATTGAAGAATTTTATGAGAAACTTAACAGTGACCCCACATGAGAGTTTAAGCATGCAATCGATGAAATCCTAAATCTTGCCTTTACCCAAGGAGATATTGACATGGAAACTAAGGCCTTCCTAAGTATGAATACTCCAACCAAGGATACTTTTTATATATTCCCAAAAACCCACAACACCCTTGACAATCTCCAAGTCTGCCCGATGGTAAATGGCAATGATCCGTTAACAGAACTGATATCTCAGTGTATAGACTCCGTCCTGCACCCATTTGTGGTTTGATGCCATCATATACCAAAGACACTAAACATATTATTAACATCTTCAGAGACTACAACTTAGAGGATGGAAATTTGCTAGTAACTTTACACATAGAATCTTTGTATACTCATGTCCCCCATGTGGGGGCTTCAGATGCAGCTGCATTTTATTTGAATCAGAGGGAAAATTAATGTATACCATCTACCCCCTCTGAGTTGAAGCTTCTTGAATATGTACTTACTTGCAATTATTTTCTGTTTAACCAGCAACTTTTCCTCCAAAAGAAAGGAACAGCTATGGGTGCCATATGTGCACCCTCTGTTGCCAACTTATTTGTTGGCAATGGGGAACATGACAATATTTAAAGTAATAGTTATCACCTCCATACCAATATCAAGATATGGCATCATTATATTGACGATGACATCTTCGTATGGCAAGGGAGTAAGGAGGAATTATGAGTTTTGTAGATTTTTTACACCATACAAATGAGAATTTACAATTCACCTATAAGGTGAGTGAAGAAAGTATAAATTTCTTAGATATGAAAATCTAGAAAATCAAAATACAAACTTGTTTATATAGAAAAGAAATGGATGGCAACACACTGTGTGCTTTGGATGGCAACTTAACACTAACTACAAAGGAAAATATCCCAAAGAGGCAATTTTTGCATGTTAAATGCAATTGCAGCATGCAAGAAATGGCAATGGCTGGAGAAAAGGAGATGACAGCATGACTCCAGGCAAGAGGGTATAGCAATTGTGTGATAGACAAGGGCAGGGAGATTGCAGCAAATCAGGACAGAGACAGACTATTGCAAGAAGCTATCTCTAGAGAGAAGGATGAGAAATACTTTTTTGTGACCACTTTCTTAGCACAATCCAAATATTTGGAGCAAACCATTAAAAAACACTAAAAAGTACAAGGTACAGTCATAGGACTAAAGTCTCACCCTAAAAGACCACCCTGTATGACATATAGAAGTTTAAGAATGTTACGAGATCAGCTGGTACACAATCACTTACAAATAGGTGTGGACCCCTCCTCTCTGCATTGGTTCACTGACTATCTTACAGGGCGCCTTCAACAAGTTAAAGCTGAAGGAGGCCTGTCCCCCTTAAAAACTCTGCAATATTAGGGCCCTTACTTTTTGCAATCTACATTAATAACATCGACTACTGTATAAAAGAAGCCAACATCCATCTGTTTGCAGATGATACAGTTCTCTACGTGAGTCGCCCAACACCTGAAGCTGCCTGCAATGACCTACAGTCAGAATTCAACCTTTGCAAAGCCAACTCCTCCACAAAAGCTACTCCTTAATGCCAAAAACTAAAGCGATGGTCCTCTCTTATCCATACAGCTAACCCTGTGTCCAGTGGACAGTTCCCCAAATTACCACAGTTCTAGGTGAAAACTAGAATTTGTTACAAAATTCAAGTATCTGGGAGTTTGATAGACCAAAGACTCTCCTTCATTGAACATATCGAGGACTTGCTAAAACGACTTCGGCAAAGGCTTGGACTGTTTTTTAGAATTAGCCAATTTCTCACCAGAGATGCCAAGAAACAACTGGTCCAATCCATTTTCCTATCATTGGTTAATTACGCTGACTTCTTCTACAGCCAATGCCCCAACTCTTACATGGCTAAACTGGACACACTCTACCATCGAGCACTGAGGTTTATAACGGGACTCCCCTTCGACGCATATCACTGCACCCTACATGCAGCAGTGGGATGGACATCACTAAAGTTCAGGCGCCACAGAAACGCCGCTTTCTGGACCTATAGAGCCATCTCTAATAAGCTGCCTTACTATATCTCCTGCTGTCTTCCCCTGAGTATAATTGGGAAATACGCATTAAGAAGTTACTCAGCTATTACACTTAAAGTACCCAAAGCAAAATCCCGCTTCGGCAGGGCAGCCATAAGCTTTGTGCTACCTACCTTATGGAACGATCTACAAAAACCCCTCAAATTAAACACTCTAATCGGTATAAATGCTTTCAAGATGCTTTATTTCCGTACAATCAGAGAAGTATGTAACTGCTTCACCCACTCAGACCCAGTACCAGTGTCTGCACTGGTATATAGCCCCGCCTAGACCCAATTTTAAGTACTGACCCCCCCAGCTTGCGCCTCACCAGCCCAATTGTTCTCTCTCTTATCCCCCTGTCTTATCAACACTAGGCCCATCCATCCCCTTATTCTTCCTTTCCCAACCTCGGATAGGAGCTCACTACCCTGGTTTGTGACATCCTACCATGTCCCGTACTTTATAGCATTCAATCCCGGGGCTCACACATACTCCTTTTCTCCATCCACCTTCTCTACATCCAGCTTTACCAACTCCTTTCTGTGCACCGTGCCCTCCTAGCCTTTCTCCCCCTACTTCCCTCCTCTCTTCCCCCACCTTCACCTCTACCTGGTGTATATTTTTATTTTTATTTTTTCTTCCATTACTTCCTCCTGCAACCTTAGATAACCTGCTTTATCTTCCTATAGACACTTCTATGTATGTAAATACCATGTAATCTGTACAATATCTGTATAATTCTATTTACATATGAACTTCTTTTTCTTCCTCTCTGTAAAGAGTATTATCTGTATTGCCTTGTAAATACCTGTGTTGACCTGTATATACAATTGTTCATGCTCCACCCAGGTCCATCTTGCAAATGAGCTTCTGCTCAACGATGAACGCCTGGTTAAATAAAGACTTGATTGATTGATTGATTGATTGATTGAACCTATTCAGAACAAAACCTGGCTAAATCAAAATGTTAAGGACTGCTATAAATGTAAAAAATGTATTTTCTGTAAACATTCCATACAAAACAAGACCTTTACAAGCCTTAATGCCAGTAAGGAGTATCACATTAGACAGGTTATTGCGTGTGACATCACAGGCATTATCGATCTAGTGATCTGCCTGTGTGGTAGTTTTTATGTAGGGACGACAACAAGAGCCCTAAAAGTCAGGGTCGGATAACATACAGGATCCATACAAAGAAGTGATAAAACCTATACTACTGCCACCCACATTGCAGATGCATCCCCATCACAACAACAATTTTTTTTTCCCTAAGCCATAGACAGAGTTTCAGAAAGCCTAGGGTATAGCAATCATGTGATAGACAAGGGGAGGGAGATTGCAGCAAATCAGGACAGAGACAGACTATTGCAAGAAGCTATCTCTAGAGAGAAGGATGAGAAATACTTTTTTGTGACCACTTTCTCAGCACAATCCAAATATTTGGAGCAAACCATTAAAAAACACTAAAAAGTACAAGGTACAGTCATAGGACTAAAGTCTCAACCTGAAAGACCACCCTGTATGACATAAAGAGGTTTAAGAATGTTACGAGATCAGCTGGTACACAATCACTTACAACCTATAAATGTAAAAAAAATATTTTCTGTAAACATTCCATACAAAACAAGACCTTTACAAGCATTAATGCCAGTAAGGAGTATCACATTAGACAGGTTATTGCGTGAGACATCACAGGCATTATCGAGCTAGTGACCTGCCTGTGTGGTAGTTTTTATGTAGGGAAGACAACAAGAGCCCTAAAAGTCAGGGTCGGATAACATACACGATCCATACAAAGAAGTGATAAAACCTATACTACTGCCACCCACATTGCAGATGCATCCCCATCACAACAACAATTTTTTTTCCCTAAGCCATAGACAGAGTTTTCAGAAAGCATAGAAGGGGAGATTTTAACAATTTAGTGCTCCAGCAGGAGACTTTCTGGTTTGTAACATTAGAAGAAACAAAGAGACTGGGACTCGACTGCAACGTAGACATCAGACCTTACCTACAAAAAAGGAAGGTCAGATAGTCATAAGACATGTTGCAACGAGCTGGTCCCTCTAAGGCTATTAGTCACGTGTCTGCATCCAATGAGGCCATTTAATCAGATATGAACTGTATCAAAATATATTAACCCGAGGTTTCAGTACCTGAAATATGACTTTAGCTTCTGCTTTGTCATATTGTATCTGCATATTTTTGAATATGTATAAAAATCTTTTTTTCTGTAACTTTTTCTCCCCCATTTCTATGTTCCTTCCCTCCCCCTTCCTATTTTCTGCCATTTACCTTATTTTCCCTTTATACCACAGATATTACATCGTAACCTTTGTACTTTGCCTTAATAAACATTTTGATTGAATTTGACACAACTTTATATTCAGTTATATTCTAGTTAGAAGAGCTTCTATGTAGACATGTATTATTTTTGCTTATCAAAGAGAATGTTTCTTGTACACGCCAATAAGTTATTTACATAATTCTGTTATTACTGTTATATGGGTCCTTCTTTCTCTCCCTCTACCACTTCACTTTCCTACTATTTCAATCCATGCTGACGTTTTTAAAGTGGGACCACTGTTTTTAGTATTTAATAAACTTTCTGTAGACTTCCTACTTAAAGTTATGTGTGATATCCAAAGTAGTAGAAAAATAGTGTGTGCACTTTAAGGGGGGGGGCATATTATGTCACTTGCACTTTGGGAAGCTTTTAGGTGTTTTTTTAAATGTAACCAATGGATTTGTGAGTTTTTGAATTTCGTCATTGTGATGTCAGAGATGTTAATCGTATTCAATTTAAGCCTGTATGTATTTGTGACTTTTCAGCCTTTGAGAAAGGAATCTTTGCTCCACAATGCATCAGACTGACATTTGCTTGCTTGACTTTTTAACTTTTTTCAATAAATGTGATTAATTGTGAACTTTCACAGTGGTTTGGAGCCATATGTTATGAGGTGGCGAGTGCTCAACTGTTATGTGTGTACATGAATTACAGTCATGCTGTCTAATCAAAGAGGTTTATACAGGCAACAGCAAATTATACATGTAGAGGTACAGTACAAAAGCAAATAGTTCATTGTAAACAAACAAGAAAACACGATGATAGCTTTGAAGACTGAGTTATCTTTTTGAAGGTTTGACCAATAAACCCACACACAATGAATTCCAGTGAAGACTTATTCAAAAGTATAGCTGCGGTCTTCAGCTAGCTACTGATATAGTATACAGAACTTCCAGGTATGAAAATTCAACTGTATCTGCACTGTTACAGTCTACTAATAGTGTTATAAGTATATGACATTCTGGGTACTATGGGACCACCAGGATACAACTAACAATGCAATAAAGAGGAAAACTTCTGTGGAATAAGTCAGAGTTTGACTGATGGCATAACACAAGTAAATGGCAAGGTGTGAGGTTTCCAAAGCAGTAGGACAGTGGACAGTTGCTTAATGCCCAAGCCTGAACTCTGCTTTGCTTTGTTTGTTCTCTGGTAGTTCTGGTAGTCTGAATAAGTTTTGAAAAGGAATGTAGCATCTTTACTCCAGCAGGTTATGCTGCTGTTTTGAATGTTCCTTTCCCTTGTGTCCTCTTCCTTCTCCTCAAATGGCTTGTCTGGCCATGGTCTGTACATTAGTCAAAAGTACTGAGCTGCAATATGACAGATGCTGTGTCATCAACAATATTGTATTTTTAATAAATTCAGGGTTTGTTTCCACTAACAATAAAGGGAAGACTGAAGTACAAGAAGGCTCCAAAAAGGTTAACTATTATTAACAAATAAAGACTGTCACATAGTTCTGATGAAATACCAGTTACATTGAGTAGGATGTTACTGACTATTTGCAACCCACCATGACGTGCATGTTGCTGTGTAGCAAACTCAGTTGTGTTTCATCTTATGCAATTACAACCATTAACCCTTCTGTTGTGGGACTGCATTTATATCTAAGCAAACTGTATTACCATGGGTAATGGGCAGAAGGAGGAATGGTGGCAATGGCAAAGGCATTTCTATATCAATAGACAATTCTTTCTGAACAATATTTTTCAAAAGTCCCATATGCTTCCTCCCATTAAAGGCCCATGAGATTCTAGTATGTGGGGAGTATTTTGTTTCCCCTCCTAAGACTGCTAGCAAAAGGCTGTCACAATAATCACTATGCCCACAGTATTCAGATGGAACAATAATGCCAATACCAAACTAGTACTATGTTTTCAGCCATTCTTTTTAAAGAGGGCTTTAGATAGCTGCAATTTAAAAAAACTCTTCAGTGAGGCTAAATGAAACACCCTATTAAAAAAGAAAATTGTGAGAAGATATCACTGCCTTGTATAAAATATTTGTTTTGGATTGCAAATCTGGCCTTCTCACAGAACTGTGAGTCTTTCTAAATGCGTGTTGGTTCTCATTGTCTACAGTATGTGTTTTATTGTAAGACATGCTATCACACTTACAAGGATTAGCCAAGGGAAACATAAATATGTGTTTTGGTTGGATGGAGCAAGCTGTAACCAATCTGATGACAACAGTGACTGGTGGACTTTAAAAATTATGAGTGTCAGCTAAAAATGATACTTAAGTATGGCAACTAGGGTTTAATGCCTATCTTATATAATTGCTTGAGAAGGCAACCATTGCAGGAACTTTGGCATGACTATTTCTGTAGTGCTACCCAACCAGCACTTTGGAAGATTTTTGATTTTTACAACTCAGAATGGAATCTTTCTTGCTAACTGGCTGCTTAGTGAGAGACTTTCTCTAAAGTTTTGTCCAGCTACAAGTACATTCTTGAAGCATCCTATTTTAGCTTAAGCTACAGTAGCGTTATGGTTCTATGTCATAATAGTGATTGCAAAATAATGATCGCTAGTATGGCGAGTGTATATCACCAAAAAGCAAATCAGAGATATGCTCTTGCTGGCAACCTGTCATCTGGCAAAAGGAAAAGAGTTTTTGTGGGGGTGGCTGTGCTTCCCCCCGTGCCCCCCAGGGGGTGCTTCCCCCTGCACCCCCTGAGAAAAGGTGACTTACTCCAGAGGAGTGCATGTCGGGGAAAGGGCGCAGCCTGCATTTGTGGGAAAAATTAAATGATGCACCCACAAGCAGCAGCAAAATTGTAACCCTTCCGGTCTCCAGCCCTGAACCCCATACCTGCTCAGCCAGAGCTAGCCACTTTCACTACCATGCTGCAGGTCTAGCTAGAGCAGGCACAGTAGTCCCTTATGGACCCTTCCCCTATCACTCTGCTTCCCTTCGCTATCCCCCCCCTTCCAGTCGCTCTTCCCTCCAGTCGCTTTTGCTGTATGGTCGCTACCCTTACAGGGTAGCCCATTATGATATCACTGAAAATGAGTCACTGTTTTAGCAGTCACTCATTTTCAATCACTATCATCACAGGATACCAGCATGACTCATTACCAACATCTTTGACAGTAACCCAAAGCCCATTTGAAATAATTAAACACTGTACTTCACAAACAGACCTGGAATTGATGTAGTTAATCCAGTTTAGCAGCCTCTCTTAAGTCCCCCTGGTCAAATCTGCCCTAAAATCTTAGTCCTCCCCAGAGATACATGGTAGTCCCTCTCCAAAGTGAAAACATGTGTAATAGGCTTGACGTGATAGTTAATTTAGAAACAGCAGTGTCAATCCACTTTCTTCAAATTGCCGAGACTGTTTGGGAAAAGGAATATTTATTTGGAGAGGTAGAGTTGAGCTGAAGGGTGAGATGCCAAGTTGCTGGAGGGGAGAAAGACAGACACACACACATGAAAAAATCAGAGGTTTCAGCTCTCTATATATCATTCCTGACAAGTCAGTTTCATAGGTTTCATAGGTTTTCCTGAGCTCTTTGAAGACAAAAGTCCATTTAGCTCACCATACTAGTACTTTACTATATTTGTAGTAAGAATTAATACCCTTTTATATTTTTACTCTTCAAGTAATAATCAAGTGACTGCTTGAAAGCTAACATAGTTTGGTTACCTACTACCCCTGCTGGTAGTGCATTCCAAGTTTTAACAACTCTTAATGAAAACCAATACCTTCTTGCCTCTGTATTAAATTTTTCCATATTAAGTTGAAGATGATGGGTACATGTATTTTGGGACTGATGTCTCAAAGTTAGTCCTAGTTGTTTCCAAAGCTCCTTATCTGATAGTGCTTGGTAAATAAGACACATATCCCCTCTCAACCTACTATACTCCAAGGAATAAAGGTCCAGATTCCTCAATCTTTCCTCATAATTTACACTCTGTACCTCTCTGATTCTTTTTGTGGCTCTACGCGGAACCATCTCCAATGCATCTATATCCTGCCTATATCCTGGGGCCCAAAACTGTGAACAGTACTCTGCATGAGGGCGCATCAGGGAGGTATAGAGAGGAAGTAGAACCTCCTTCTTTCTACTTTTAATATGTCTATGTATACAGTTTAAGATATTGTTTGATCTCTTGACCACCTGATTACAATGCAAATGGGGTTTAAGGTCATTGCTAACCATGATGCCGAGAGCTCTCTCTTCCTTTACTACCCTAAGTAGTTGACCATCCAAGTAGTAATCCACCTCTGGATTTTTTTCCCCAAAGTGCATTACCATACATTTGTCAGTATTAAAGGATGCTTTATTTTCTATAGCCCAGGTCTCCAATTCTGCAAGGGCCTCCTGCAGTTGTAATGCATCCCTCTGACTATTTACTGGGTAACCCATGCGTGTGTCATCCACAAATTTGGACAGCCACACATTAGTTGTAACCTGCATAGTGGAAATATAAAGATTAAACAAGCATGGTCCCAAAACAGATCCCTGAGGGACCCCACTCGTAACTGGGGCCCATTTAGATGATTCACCAAGGACACATACCCTCTGTTTTCACTCTCTCAGCCAATCCTTAATCCAATATACCAGTTTATGGTTTATTCCCAGTTTAAAAATGGTTTGTATTAATTGTTCGTGAGGGACTTTATCAAATGCTTTCGCAAAGTCCAGGAATACCACATCCACAGATCCTCTCCCATCAAGTGTTTTACTTATTTTTCCATAAAACTCTGTTAGATTAGTTTAGCATGAGCGTCCCTTGGTAAATCCATGCTGTGTCGTATCACTAAGCCCAGCTAATTTTACCTGATCCAGTTACTAAAAAGATTAGCAGCTCAAGACCTTTTCACATACTGATTAGTATTAGGGACTACCTAAACACACAAAAAAGACAGAAGGATCCCAGGTAAGATGATGCAGCTTTAAGGCAAGTTTATCAACTCCTAATGGATTTAGCATCCCTCTGAGTTTCTGAAAGTCTCTTCTACTGTGTGAGTAGTAGCAATGATTATAATCTCTGGAATGACTGAAACACTTTGAAAAGATCCTGGATATAATCATTTTTAACAGCTGCTTGAAGTTGTCCTGGGAGCAATGGGAAGGAAAATGCCTCAGAGGCTTAAGATGAAGGAAGACAGGCAGTAGCCCCTTTCAAGTGCCTTCCTTTTTATTCATAGTAAAAATAGATTGTACAGTAGCTCTGTTGGTCCTGGGAAAACAGGAGTCATTGGATACTTTGATACTTTTTACTGGACCAACATATATTTTATACACTAGCCAGGACATTGAGCCTAATGAAGGGACCTGTTGGACCCCAAAAGCTTGTGTACTATATCATCTTTGTGCAAGACATATGTTGGTTCAATACATGGTATTAAACTATCCAGTGCTTCCTGTTGTTGTGCAGTTTCATGTGTAGGACCTGGAGAGGGAACCACAAAGTGATTATTGCAAGTGGGGAGGACCCTGGAGGTGTGTGTGTGTGGGAGGGCTGTCTGCCCTGAATGTGATAGATTGATTTTAATCATCTTCCTCAAGTAGTCCTGGAACTTCACATTTACAAGCTTCTAATGAATGGAAGATTAACTCTCCCAAAGAGAAGTAAGCATGAACCCTCCACTAATGGGTTTGCTGGCTAAAGCTGTCAGATCTCCAGTGATCTTGTATTGCCTGGGATCCTTTGACCTACAACATTTTTATAGTTCAATCAGTTTTAACTACAGTAAGGTTCCAGGAGTACCATGTTAGGACATTGTGGCTAGCAGTTCATAGTACTGAAGATGTCTAGAAATTAATTGAACTTATGTTTTAAGGAATTTTTTTGTACTTCAGATATAAATAAAGTTGGAGAGCCACAGATCCTGAACTGGGGTCGGGGAAACAGGGACAGAAGAAGAACAGTGCTCTGCTACATTCTATATTTGGTGATGTGATTCCACTCGAGAAATGCAGATGCCAAAAGTAGCATGCATCACTTCCACAACCGCCTTCACATTTTCTAAACTTACTGCATTACATCATACATGCAGTATCTCTGTTATACAACCATAAAAAGAGTTGCTAAGAAAAACACTAATGTGGCAACCCACTAATATGACGATAAAAAATGTAAACATCCATTGTTTTCAATGGTTATGCTATTGAAAAATAGGTCAGCATTTTTAGCAGTGTTGTTTTGTCATACCACTGTATGACTCCATGCCAGAAATATACCACATAATGAATACCAAATTTTTATGACATTTGGCATGGAATGATGGATGAGAGGAGAAGCCCACTATAAAGGGGAAACCTCTGAGGATCCAAGGTCTAGGTTGCCTTCACTCCAGGATTGGGATACTTTTAGTGATGGCTCAGTTACTGCAATTTAAGAGATCCAATTCGAGGGACTTTTCAATTTGGATGAAGGCTCTCGCTCTATTCCTCTAATGGGAAACACCATGAGGGGGCTGCAAGTGATGCAACAAAGGAAGACCTGCTCAGAATGCCCTCTCCCCAGGGCAGGAGGAGAAGAGCAACAACCTCTGAAAGGCACTCACCCAGCCTCTATGAGGGAGGCCTAATGGTAAAAGTAGATGTCCTAGGGGCTTCCCTGAGGACCGTTTCAGAGTTGAGACAGGCAGAGAAGAGGAAGACATGGAGACCAGGTGAACCTTATTCATCTCTAGGGAAAATAGGTTTTAAAGGTGCTCCTGGCATGGCCTGAACAGTCAAAGGAGTCCCTTGAGCTTAAGGGCCCCACCCTTTGGTAACTGAAGCCTCAAATTCTAAATCAGGAGGTGCCACTGAAATGTCTGCATGGCTAAAGCTCTGCATGGAGTGAGGATATCCCTACTGTGAGCCAGATGAGAAGGACCTTACCTCAAGTTTCACATGCTCAAGATGCGGACTTTGTTAGTACAGAATGAGACTTTCAGCTGCAGGGGAGGCCTCTAAGCTATAGAAAGTAATGGCCATGGTTGGCAAACCTCTGATTGATGAATGAGAGCATAAGGTCAACTATGAAGAGCTAGCTAGGAAGCGGCAGGGTGAAGTCCATGGCTGAAGGGTAGACAGTGGGATGCTGTGTGAAGCCAGCAACCGAAGGTGAGGTGGTAGCAGCATTTGATAAGGTACTGTAGCAGCATTTACAACAGCAGTATGATGTGGTAGGTTAGATAGCAGGAGGAAAGCCAATGGAAGGCAAGCCAAACAATTCCATTAAAGAAGCCTAATACTAGTGACATTGAAAATACTCACATGGCAGTAGGTACAGTACTACAGATGGATGTAGGTGGTAGGAGGCTGGGTGAAGCCAGCAGCCATGGGTTAGGTAGTAGGAGGGAATGCCAGTAATGACTCGAGGTTTAGATAATTGAATTGATACAGTTTATTCATGAATGCCTTAAAGGGGAACTGTCAGCTATAAAAGCCTCGCACCTAAGTGTAAAGCTGATCCCAATTTTGGCCTTGGTGTGCAAAACACTTTTTTTAACCTAATGATTACTGCAGTGTAGTAGATTGTATCAAGCTAATTTCATTGTCTTCTAAGCTGACATTTCCTGAAACCAGATATGCCAGACTCCCTTCTAGCTGAAATCAGAGGAGAACTGCAGCAGTGGGAGATTCAAAAGCCTACAGTGAATTCCTGAGATTTTTATTAGCTGTAATCTTTTGTTTGCATGTCTGCTGTTCTCCTGGGGCTAGATATAGTCACAGAAGACTATACTAAGCCCAGTTAGCACAGCAGAACCAGCAGGACCAACAGACATCTGATTTTAGCTTACAAAATCTTTAACATGTATACTGCAGGCTATTGAATCTCCCAGCTCTGCAGTTCTCCTCTGATGTCAGTTACAGGGGATTCTGGGATTTTTGGTTACAGTAAATGGAATCTTAAAAGGCAGCAAAATTCAGTCTAATACATTCTGCTATACTGCAGTAAACAGTAAGTAAAAAACTGTTTTTTTACACAAAGTGCAAATTGGAATCAGCCTCACACTTAGGTGTGAGGCTCTTATTGCTGTCAGTTCCCCTTTAAATTCCATTTAGGCTGCAAGAGAGCAGAGAAAAATTCATATAACTTACATAAAAGCATGCTCCTGCTACCTGCAGCCATGATGCCCCACTGTGACATCACAGTCTCCTGCCATAGGAATAACAGGGAAGCCACAATGTGAGCACCGTGAGACCAGATAGCTAATTTAATGACTGAAAGTTTCAGTATGGGTAGAAGTCAGAAATTGACTGCTGTGGTTTTGGTAAAAGTATGGTTCCATAAAAATATGAAATAGCAACAAATGAGCCTGAATAATACAAACTTAGGAATGAGGAGTAAATATAGTAGGGCATGACACTGTTAGAAGCAGCAAGGGGAATGAAAGACAGAGTAATAGCTGCTAAAGGGAGCCAGTACTAAGTGAGGCAGGTGCAAACAATTAAAGTGATGTGCACAGGGACTACTACAGCATGGAAACAGCAAATGAAACTGAGACCACATATGTAACAAGTACAGATCAACAGAGGGAATGCTGAAAGTATGATAAAAAGGAAATGAGTCTGAGTAGCAATGCATCTGGATATTACAGTTCAAACAAAAGGGATTTGAAAAGCCCAAAACAAAACAAACAAAAGCAAACACAAATACTGGTGCTAGAGAGAGCAGAAATAAACAACTTAGAGAGAAGCAGAGACATACTGCAGCCAGAGGCAAAGGCAAAGTACTGACATGGGGATAGAAGAAGCACAAATCAGGCAGAGTCCAGCACAAAAAGTCCAAACACAAGGGGAGGCAGGAGACAAACACAGCAGAAATGTGTGTGGGGGGCAATGTCCAGGGAGAGGTTGGGCTCAGAGAGAGGGTGGACAGAGGCCCCAGCCACAAAGAAAATGTGCTTCTGAGGGAGGCTGAAAGGAACTGCTTATATACAGTAGCTCAGGAATGGGGCATGGCTGGTTGCTTCACTCCATTGAACTGCAGGCATAACCTTTCTAAAAGAATTGCATTTAGCCTGATGATCTGAGAGATCCACAGATCCACACTGACCTGTCAGACACAATCCCAGCTTCATTATTGTGAGTAAGATGATAGGGGAGACCTTTCCACAAGGGTAAGATTTGACCAAATTTGCCACATATTATGGAAGGGGGCTATATCCTTTGAGATATTTAAGAGAAGGAAAAATATTGTTACACATCAACCATTACAATGTAGTCATCTATTGAACATGCTCTGTCATAATCTGGGGTATTGTCCATAGCCTATGTAGCAGATTGATGTCTGGTCAGATCTTAGCCAATATGCAGAACAAAGACATATAGAATAGTGTATGGTTGCCCATACATAGCAATGCTATTCTTATACTGAGTGGTTACTATGATATCAAGGACCTCGAGAGCGAAGCTTGAGCGGTCCCTCTGATGGCAAAGTAACCATGATGTTTAAGAATAGTGATGTTGTGTATTTGGGCTACCATACACTATTCTATATAATGTAGGATCCCCAAAAAACACAATAGTTTACTTTTTCCCTAATTGTAAGCAAGTCTTTGTTGTCTGTGGCTGCTTCTCTGTGCTATCCGCCCAGCAGTCAGCTTGAGCGCCTGACTCATCAACTGTCCCCTCTCCTATGAATGACACTGACGAAGGTGATTGCATTATGATGTAGCTACTAACGCCAAATGACTTTTCATTCTGCGTTAGAAGCTACATCACTAATAAAGCAGAATGACTTTTTGTGGTGTATGGCTTTCCATACACAACCGCATTCCACTATACACTATATGCAATTTCATTACTATAAAAAAAACTCAGAGCTATTACTTTGCATGCACAGAATCTACAACTTAATTATTGGAAAACAGAATTTCCAATATTAGTTGCTAATGATCTGATACCTTTTAATGGACCAACATAGATGTAACAACAAGAACAGAGTGCTCTAGCTTTCAGACCAACAAGTCCTAAATCTAGATTTCAATATTATTTGAAAAGGACAATACAGATACAATTTCAGCCTCGCTACATAAATGCTTAAGCTGGCTCACCATAAAGTGCCGCATAACACATTCTATAAGCCTATAAAACTTTGAAATAAAAGCAACTTAATGCAGAACAACAAAAAATGCTTCCCCCTCATGTCAAGTCAACAAAAGAATATTGCTGCTTCAAGGCTGAAACTTAAATCCAATTTATGTTCCTCCACAGATGCAACTACCAGATCAAGTATGTTACCACCATTTTTATATAGAGAAATATATAATAATGCGCAAATAAAATCCATTTTGTTTTACCTTAAATTTCAGTATTTCAGCAGCTTTGATCTCTTTTTATTGCTGCAGGGTGGAGCACTGCAGATGTTTTGGTAGGACGGTAAAAATAAGGAGCTCACCTGACACCTAATGGACTTCCTTTAAATGGAGTTTTATAGCAATACCTCTGCTCAGCAGCCTGTTTACTGCACTATTTTTTTTCTGTTTTAGTCAATGATTCCATTGAGGAATGAGGTTCAAATTTCTCAGAACAACACAGAAACACTGCTTTCGGCAGCACTCTGAATCATTTTGGGGGCATAGAGGACAAACATTTTTATGGATAGTACTAACTCCACTGATTTCAAAACATAAGTGTTTTCTAACATTGAGGGATGTTTTATGAAGAAATCTGCTCTTGAAAAAGTGTAGCGTGAAACAGAATGTGCCCACTACATAGCTGACTGTATTCCAGGCAGCTGTAACTTGAGCTATCTGTTGTTCTTGTCTGCAGTTAACCCTTTGCAGTTCTGGTCCCAGCTTTGCTGCTGCCTTATCAGAACACCTTAGAAATGTAGACTATAAAAAGTCATTTGTTTGTCAGCTGCTGTTGCTTTTGCTGGCCTCTTTTTAATGTACACCGAGCTATCTTTGAAAACAAAAAAACAGATACAAGTGCAATGGCCAGAGAAAGTGTTGCCTGACTTCTAAAAAATGATATTTCCTATCTGCCCCCTCCAACTTATTCTGCGTCTTATGAACTGAGTATAATGTTTGCTGATTAAAGTGCATCATAGATTATTATGAATTTATGCTTTAAAATATCATTGAGCAATGGGGAATATTGCCTTCTCCAGTGTTTCTGAGAGGTAAAATGAGTGATGTACCTTGTAATGTGTGACAGATGAGAGGTATGCTGAGCTGGGCTATTCAGGAAAAATAATCCCCATCCCTAAAAAATCCCAAAATAAGCCCTTTGCATTTAATTAAAAGTGGGTCATTGCTGGTCCATTTGTGCAGTGGTTGGATTTCCACTTGTGACACTGATGACCCAGGATTGGGAATGGACTTGGGTGTCAGAGGGCCATGGGAACAGCAATGCATCAGGACCCACTGAATAGGGAGCATGATGGATGTCGGGGTACACCTTGACATCACTGGCACACCACACATCCAAAGGAGAAAATGAAAAATGGTACCCAGGCTGACTGGATGATGGCTGCTGGACCCTCGCCACCCTGGAGCCCCAGACAGCCTGGATCGACCCCAGCAGTACATGGGCCAACTGGTTACACCTACCAGCACTTCCTCCTTGGAAGGAAAGGACCCACCCACTGGAGAGATACATCAGGTTACCCAGAGGGCTGCTGATATGGGGCAGCAGATGGTGGCTAAGGTGGTGGGCGGCGCAGAGGTCCCATGCTGCCTTGAAGGAATGTATGGTCAGGATGCAAAAAACAAAAACAAAAAAAAGTGGGTCATTGGTAGTGCTGAGACACCATGCAATTTCTAGTGCAAAATAAGGTGAACCTAGAGTCAGTGACTGTAGAGTTTTTTAGGTTCAAATCCCACCATTACCGCTGGTTAACTATGTGACTTTCAGCAAGGCCTTTGACCTCCCAAGGTTTCCTGTGGATTTTTTATTTATTTTTATTTTATTGAGTACAATCGGAATTACAATCCTTTGAGTCACAGACTCTTTTGCAAAGGCTCCATGTCAGGTTATGGGGGTGGAGGGTAGACAAATAAAGTAAAAGACAAACATGAACAGGCAGTATTGTGTGAACTAAGCTTCATGACAAGCCATGCCTCACAATCTTCTATCACTCACTGAAATGTGGGGCACACTGGATATCTGAATTGTGAGAAAATGTGAGACACTGTCCCTCAACACATGGTACACATGATTAAATGGAGCTCCAAGCTCAGACATGGGAGGTATGGAACAAGCCTCAATCACAGTACCTGAAGAAAGAAAGAAAGGAGGGGGAATCTGCATCAACACCAACTGTAGTTAGCTGTCTGCAAGTTAACCCCTTGCAATCCTGGTCTCTGGCTGTGCCACACACAAAAAAAATTATCATAATAATAATAATAATAATACAGAAATAAAGCACAGACCCCTTTGACAGCCCATCCAATCTGCCCTAATCACCCTGATCTGTTGACGTTAGCTGACTGTCTTCAAGTTAACCTCTTGCAGTCCTGCACTCAGCTCTGCCACTCAGCAGTGCCACCTCTTCCTTTGCAAAGGAGCAGCTGGCTTGTCAGAGCAACTTTACAAGAAGCCTTAATAATTGAGGCACCCTACCCCTTGCCAAAGTTTGATGCCTGTGAAATTTCTCAACCCCTGGGCAAAATGCCTTTTTGCACTTGTGGTGCTTAATGATGCTTTGGCTAACATTTGAATATTTTCACCTACCGGGTTCATGAGGTGTGGCGATGAGAAGACTATGTTGAAAACTGGGGTTACAAAATCTCAAAAAAACAAGAAAGTTATGAAGCAATCTTGAAAGTCTTCAATGTTTTTATAACTTTACTACCAGTATTTTTCCAGATTCAGATCCCATATTTTCAACATAGCCTTTTTAACCCCACATCATGACCAAGGCAGGTGTAATTCTTCAAACCCCCTCCAAAACATTTTTTTGACTACACACAGAGTAGCTCAAAAGTAATTTGATAAGTATGAAAGCATTCTGCGATGCTGCTAAACCCAGGACTTGAGGGGCCACAGCAAAGCACCATGCAATACCTCATTATTTTAACATGGACCACTTACATCACATAATAGCAGAAAAAATAATGGGGAAAAAGATCTGAAACAGAATCCACATCATTTGAGTGCTTATAAAGAAATGCTTATGTTATCTTTAGTGGATATTGAGTAACTGGGTGTTGTCATGGAAGCAGACACACCTTGCACCCTCTCCATGATCTCTGCTAAGGCTATTTTTATCTGGCTGATCTCAGCAGATTCCTTGGGGTAGTTCCTTTTTCCCCCCTGGCAGTTTTGAACAAAGATCACTTTGATTGGGTATTTACAGAAGCATAGGGAAAATACAAAATATACAAACTTAGGACATTTTTGATCATGCGTGCACCCAGTGTGTGCCTAGCATTCCATTAGGGAATTGGAAGTCTTATAAAGTTTATCTTTTGCTGTTTCTGAGGTATTCTAGCAGAATGTGTTGGTGATGCATCTCCATATTTTTCGCATTCATATGTCTTCTGCTTGAATTTCACACTTGGCTGGCTTGTCATCCTATCACTGATCATCTCCTCCTCCTCATCGGAGAAGAAATAAGTAACCCCAACATGGAGCTCATCATTCTCAATGCTCTTGAGGTCCCCTATAGGCAGTTTGAGGGGTCCCCCATGGACAGCTCACTATAATTTAGGTGGATGATCTGATCCAGTTGATCTCCCATCAGTGACACAGCACAAGGGAGGACAGGAGGAGGTAGGCAATCTAGAATCTTAATGTACAAAACGCTTCACACCTGAAACACTGAAGTGTTTTGTTTGGTTATCAAATGCAGCTATAGCACTTACAACTTAAAAGAGCCACAGCCGCTAGGATTATTACTGTAAGAACCATGTGTGCAAGGGCATGGAGGTCAAATCGCCATTGCATGCACAGAGCAGGGTAACCCTTGGAAACCAGGGAACAGCCATTTGTGACACCCCTGCTTTTACAACTGTTACAGGAAGGAGATAGGGGTGTCTCAGAAGCAGTGACAGAGAACAGAGAAGCTGGTGGGGGTAGCAGGACCATCTCTGGACAGTTGGATGTGATACATTTGAGGGGTTCAACCCCAGAGCTATTGTTCCAGTAGGTATAGGTATAGGTTTAGGTGCAACACCATCTGATTATCAACATTTTGCAGGGCTTGAATTCTGAATATTTTATTTTTTTTTTTATTTATTTGTACATCAGTTTACAACCTTTGAGTCAGAGGCTCATTTCCAAAGGCACCTCATCACATAGAGGACATACAGAACAAATTTAGAGTACAGCATAAAACTTAGGTTACAGCATAAAAGCCACATCTTTAGAGATACATAGAGTGGTTTCATACATTTATACAATTTCAACTGCAATTACATTGATACAATTTAGATACAATTACATTGATACAGCAGAGCACATACTGGTATTAGCAGTGGGAGAAGTTGGGGATGAGGGGTGAGGTGGAGTGCTGCCCAGTGGCCATTGTCAAGTGTGTAGAGATCAAGGCCATGTTAGAGACAGAAGCAGCTGTGAGTCTTAAACAGTTGGCTCTGAAGGGTGGTTTTTAAGTTGGAGATTGAAGGGGCATTAGAGATGGGAGCAGGGAGGGAGGTAAACCAGGATGGGGCTCTGTAGCAGACGGACCTCTGACCATGGGTGGCCCTGGATCTGGGAACCGGTAGAGTGGTCTTGTCAGAGGTTCATGTTGCAATAGTGGGTTGGGAGTGGTGGATGGAGGCTGTCACTCTGGGAGGGGATAGCCCTAGTAGAGTTTTTATTTTGTGATGAGGCAGGTTTGATAACATAGCCATTCATCTAGGTTCAGCAGTTTTGCCTCGTCATACAGTTGACAAGTGTGTGTGTGAGACTGGAGGCACTAGTAGTCAGTCTGCAGGCCTTATTTAAGTTGAGTCTAATTTTGTTGAGGGCGGTAGTGTCAGCAGTACTGTAGACTGGTAGGCCATACTCAACTAAGGACAGTACTGAGGATGTAACTGCAAGTCGGAGGGCATCAGGAGGGAGGCAGTTTTTATAGTGGTAGAGGATACCAAGCCTTGTGTTGGTGGTGGATGCAAGGGCATCAATGTGGGCATGATAGATGAAGGCTGAGTCGAAGGATACCCCAAGGTATTTGTATGAGCAGACTTGCTCAAGTGGTTGTTTGGTACTGGGGAGTACATGGAGTGGGAAGGTGCAGGCTTTGTTTTGTGGGTGTGCAAAAAGCATTGGTTTTTTTTTTAGGTTAATGATGAGTCTGTGCTCTTTAAACCAGGCTTCAGCATCATTGTATGATTGCTGTAGGGTGTCCTGGAGGGAGGTGGGATTGCGGTGTGTGGAAAAAATAACAGCATCATCTGCATATAAGAGGATTTTGTCAGAACATGCACTGAGCAGGGTGTTTACATAGAGTGAGAAGAGTAGGAGGCCCAGGATGGAGCACTGAGGTACCCCTGATTGGACGGGATGAGTTTCAGAGAGTGTCCCACTGATTTTTACACATTGGGAGAGAGCAGATAGATAGCTTGTGCACCAGGTGAGAGAGCCAGCACAGAAACCAGTGTGGCAGAGTGCATCCAGCAGAAGAGGGTGGGAGACAGTGTCAAAGGCCTTTGAGAGGTCAACGAACACTGCACCAGCTAGGGAGCTGGCATTCTGGGAGGAGTGTAGGAATTTAGAGAACCCAACTAGTGCAGTGCCGGTATTGGGACCAGCACAGAAGCCATGCTGCTCTGTGCATAAGATATTGTGCTTGGACAGATATTCTGTGATTTGAATGACCATCACTTTCTCCAGGGCTTTGGAGAGAGGGGGAGGATGGAGATTGGTTGATAATTCCCGGCGGAAGACCTGTCACCCCCTTTATGAATGGGTGTGACTATGGCTGTTTTCCATGCAGTGTGGAATTGCCCCAGACAGTGGGATTGGTTGAGTAAGTTGGTGAGTGGGGTAAGGACTTCATCCAGCACTATCCAGAGAATACAGGGATCCAAGGAGTCACTGCCAGGATTATTGATTTTTAATGCTTTAACTAGGAGAGGTCTGGCTTCCTGGGCAGATATCCTACGTAGGTAGAAGCTAGGGGGTTGGAGGACAGGGGGAGGTAGGGTGGGGGGTCAAATAAATTACTGGGGAGGACAGAGCTGAGGTCAGTACAGGAGGTGTTAAGGTAGTTTGCTATGCAGGCAGGGTCGGTGGAGGTAGAGCCCTCCATAGTGAGTTGGGATGGGGGGAGCATGATTTCCCATTTAGTTGTTTAACATTGCCCCAGAATGTCTGGGCACACCCCCAAGGGGAGGTGAGGGTGGCCTGGTAATGGTCAGCCTTGGCTTTATGGATGGCCCAAGTGCACCTGTTCCATGCAGCATTGTAGGCCTGTCTATCCACCATCTGGCCTGTTTCAGTGGCAAGGTGCCAGAGGTTATCCCTATTTCTGAGCATTTGTAGTAGGACAGGGGTAATCCAGGGTGCCTTATGTTTCTTGGATGGAATTCTTGTGAGGGGTGCAAAGAGGTCACAGGCCTTGTAAAAGGTTTGGGAGAAAAAGGTGAGGGCAGTGTCTAAGTCGGGAGCATGATGAATGGGGGACCAGTTAGTCCGGGCAAGAAATTTTTTGTGTTTTTTCAGCCCACCAGGTCGGAGGCACCTGCGGAGTGTAGTCATGGCTGTGGGTTTGGGAGTTGGCAGCCCAAAGGAAGAGGATAGGGGAGTGGTCACTTAGTGAGTCTGGGATAACCTGGATGTTATGGATTTTTTGGGGGTGGTTGGTGATTATTACGTCCAGTAGGGTACTGGTACCTCTCTTTGGGTTTACTCTGGTGGGCTGGGAGATGAGTTGTGTCATGTCTAGGGCAGCTAAAGAATCTTGGGTAGTGGAGGAGGAGGCACTGAGCCAGTTCATGTTTAGGTCCCCACTAGGATTTGTTCCGCCTTGTGGTGGAGGGTGGCAAGATATTCTGTTAAAGATATCAGTGCCGGGTTCTGGTTCTTTGGGGGAATGTAGGCAGTGGTAAGATAGAGAGGGCCTCTGGAGGGATCAGGAGCAAGTTTGAGGGTAAGGGTCTGGGCCCCATTTATAAGAGCTGGGGCAGGGAGTGCTTGTCTGATGATTCTGTCCCTGGTATAAATTGCACAGCCACCCCTGTGTCTGCCTACTCAGTCCTCCCGGTATGGGGTATAGCCTGGGAGGGAGACTAAGGAGGCAGGGGTTACTTTGGACAGCCAGGTTTCCACCAGGGCAATGATGTCTGGTTGATGCAGCATGGCCCAACACTGGAGGGCATAACATTTTTTCACTAGGCTGCATATATTCATGGAGGCTATGCAGAGACCAGTGGACCCAGCTGGTGAGCTGGAGGGTGCAGGGCCTGGGTTTGGGTGTATATTACCCAACAGGAGTAGTAGGAAGACCAAGGTTCTGACCATGGGGTGGTATATGTAAGCTTCTGGGTGGTACGCTGGGATGGGGAGGAGGCCATATGGGAACAAGGAATGGGCAGTGTTCGAGGGGTCAGGAGGGCAAGGATGAGTAGCAACCATGGGGAGCCAGGGTAAGCTGTGGGTGGGCATCCAGGGGGTGGGTGCCATGGGCCAGGGTACGTGGTCAGTGTAGGGTAGGGTCGGACTAGGTCAGGAAGACTTATGGGTGCTGGTACAAGTGGGCCAGGGGAGATGTCTGGCTGATGGGATGTGGGTATTAGCATGTAAATGAGGAGGAGGAGGGGCACAAACATAATGCCTAAGGCAGTGGCAGGGCAGAGAAGGTTCAAGTATCTTGGTTGCCCTTCAGAAAGCGTAGATACCACTTTGGAGTAGTGGTAGTGTCACGGACTCTGGTGGACAAGGTACATGGTTCAAGACACTGGTAGGGCAGATTGAGTTAGGACCTCAGTGAGAACGAGGATCCAGGTTCTAGGGGGCTCAAAGCAGGCTGGGTTTGGGCCAAAAACAGGGTGGAAATAGCAACTCCTAATGGTCACTGGGGTTAAAGGCAGGCTAGGTGGGGTCCAGTGGGAGGGCAGGGGTCAGTATATAGGGCTAGCTAGGAGGCTGGGTGTGAGGGTGGGATGTGGTAGAGACAGAGATGAGAGTAGGGGAGAGAAGTAATTTAAGTAGGTAGAGGGGTTCCAGGAAGTAGGAGGAAGAGGAAGTTCAGGTGGTGAGTCAAGGAGAAAAGTCAGAGGGTCCCTCTAGTGGCTAGCAGGTATAACCTGCAAAAGGAAAAGTGGGGACAATAGAGGGGAAGTGATGTCACAAGACAGCACCTATATAGGTAGTGACGACCCAGGGTGGGCCGGGCAGTCAATGCATGCAACGTGTCGACATGCTAACCCCCCTCACAAGGGTGCTGCTTTCAGAGGTACTTTAATTACTTCTTCTCAGCACTCACATTGGTTCCCGCTCCTGGAGGGAGCTCTTGAAGGTGAGCAGGCAGCTGGTTTGCTTCTGAATTGTACATACATCGATGTATGACTATTGTAATATTTTATATGGAGAATTGAAGGAGACAGATTTGCAAATGTGTCAGAGGGAGTTGGTTTGTGTTGCTGCCCCTTAAAGCTGTGAATATCCCCATATAAAATATAACAGTAGTCAACATCAATGCATGCATGATTTACCTGTCAGAGGTCAAACCCTGCAAAACATCAGTAACCAGGTGGTGTTGTACCTAAGCCTATACATAATGGAAAAATAGCTCTACAATTGCACCCCTAAAATGTAACACATCACACTTCAACAACAAAATCAGAAAAAGTAGACTATATCAATTAAAGTGTTACATTTTTTGAAAAACGTCTGCAACAAAAGGAAAATAAAAACCTAAAACTTTGTTTCATGTGTTTGCACAGCAGTTGTGTTGGCTCTGACCAGATCACGTTATTTTGGAAGCTACTAATACTACCTGTTTACTCAATGCAGTATCTCTGGCACAGTAGTAACTAGACAAAAATAATATTTCCCAAACTCTGTCAAATTACAGAATAAAACCTAATTATCTGTTGTACTAGGAGGAATGCATGTATTTAGCAATATTACTTGTGTTGTTTATTTCCTAGTGGCTGTTCTGTAAAAACAGATCCACTAGAGGTGTATGTGTGTATGTGTTTGTGTGTGTGTGTGTGTCTGTGTGTTTGCAGACATCAGCTTTCAGACTACAGACTAGACAGACAGGACTTTTCTCAATAATTTGAATAATATTGCTAGTATAACTGCAGGAAACCCTTACATGGACATTAACAGCTCCTTATCCTTCAGTACTTAATATGTAACCTAATTTCAGTAATTTTTTTATGATTCTTGGAAGTAGAGTTTGAGCTTAGCAATTGTCATTACCCCCACCTTTTGGAAACAGTAGAAACAAGCACAATTTAATATGAGTAATGTTAGAAAAAATGTTTTTACAACTTTCTAAAAGTGAAAGGGATTTAGTTACAACAGTTTCATGTATTGCATCATAATGGGCTAAAACGCTCAGTTTCAGTGCACCTGGTTTTCTTTCAATTATAACTGTGGATTTGGGATGTTAGACTAATTGGAGTGTGGCATCCAGCACTGAGTATTCTCTTCCCTTGCTTCTTTCTTTAGAGACAGCTATTCTGACTTCATTAGAGAAAAAAAAATGAATTATAAGCTCACCCTTTAAACACTCTGATGCATTTCTGGGTGTACCGAACAGAGGGTATGTGCTGCATATAAGGAGAAAGAGAAAGGGGAAATAGTTTAAGTAGAAAAGGCACACTAAGTCAAAGCTTGTTTCCAGGTGTGACCTGGGAGCACAAGGAAGTTAAATGACTTGCTCAGGGTCACACAGTATGCAAGTAGAGGCCGTAAGGATTCAAACCCAGGCTTCCAGGTTTCAGCTCAATGCCCTTAACCACTATGCTATACTGCCTCCAAACATAAACAGACAGGCTTTTAATAGCAGCTTATTTAAAGGATCACTACAGACAAAATTTGAAATAAAAGTATATTGTGCAGTGTGTTTTGATTTGCATGTGTAGTCCTAGTGGTCCTTCCTTTTGTTTGCTATTTGGAGCTTTTTTTTTTGCTAAATGTGCTTACTAGATTTGTGGCCCTTGTGAATCTCCATGTTCAGATTATTTCTTCTTCTTCTGCTTCTTCCTCCTCCTCCTCAGTGCCTCATATTCCATATGCCAGTGATGCATCCAGGATCACAGATTTTGCAAGAGCTGGTTTAGAGTGAATTTTATAGCAGCAGAACAGTGATTTTAAGTAACTTTCCTTATTTACTAAAAGCTACATTTACAGTTTAGGAAAACCCTGAGGGTTAATTGAGCAGGCAATTCTGTAAGGAACCGCTGCAGTCTTCACTAATTAATGCACTGATGAACAGGAGTGATTTGTGTGCATTTTATAGCTGGGCCTAGTTTGCTGAAATGAAAAGCTTTAAAAACAAAACATTTACTTCTGCTAATTAGATCTAGAAACATAAACAGAAAGCAAACAAAAAAAAAGATTGAATTAAGAGTTATTTACTGAAGGCCAGAACATTAAGTTCCTAACAGCAGATTGCTCATAGAGCAGCTTTCACTCACTGAAGTAATGGACCTGGATGCAACACTGTCATATGGGACAGGAGGCATTGTAGGAAAAAGAAGAGAAAAAACAAACAAAAATGGAGATCCCCATGGGCCATATCAATAACAGGCACATTTTGAAAAAAAAAAAAACCCTAATAGCAAAAAAAAAGGAAGGACACACTAGGACTACACACACAAATCAAAACAATATGTATAAAATATGTTTTTGCACATTTTGAGTGTACTACACCTTTAAAGGGAACAGAACAGAACTCCAGGTAACAAGGCAATCATTCTTTTTTTGGGGAAAAAAATCTAAGCTAATCAAAGCTAATTTGAATTAACTAATTCCACCTGGATTAAATTTGTAACAGAATTTATGATCACCCTACATTCCACCCCCACCATACTCAAAATAAAGTAAATTCACAGAAATATGTGTGGGAATTATTGAAGGGTGCCCACAAAATAGAATGAGTAGCAGACTCATTGGCAGCCATACTAGTCACTGAACAAATTATTTTATACCACAAATAAATCAATTGCAAGGTAGAATGTGACTTCCAATTGTTACTTCATAAGTGATTTTTTTAATTATTTCTGAATAGTACTCTCACCACTTTACAATACTGTGTATACAGTACATAGCTGTATTTACAAATGACAAAATGCATCTTCACATGTACATATGATGCTGTTTTTGGCCACTGTTAGTCCCATCAGATCTCAATAATTACAATCCAAGCACAGAATTTGAAGTTGTTCAGGTATATATTCAGAAAGGAATGCTTATTCATAGATTGTTATAAGATTTGGAACTATAATTAGCGAAATTAGATTGGGACAATAGTGGCAAAATACAGTGTAATGCTTATATGTGGAGATGCATATTGAAATGTATAAATATGGCTAGGCATATATTGTAAATATGATTTTAATCTCTAGTACAGTACCCTTTTCACTAGATTGATGTGTTCTCCTCAGGACATGAAACCCCCAAAACACTACTTCCATTGTAAGCAGGAAACAAGATGTCTTATCTGCAGTAGGGTCCTTGATTTATTAATTTATTATGTGTTGTCAGTATAGCATAAAGATGAAAGCAAAGGGCTGTGAATGAGCTGTGAATGAGCTTGGTACATCTAGCAGGCCAGGTTTTGATTCCTGCAACAGCCATTTGCATACTGTTTGATCCTAAGTAAGATACTTGCCTCCCAGTGCTCTCAGGATGGACTTCACTAAGTGTACCTTTCCTGGCTAAAAACTGTAAAATAAAACAAATTAAAAATAATTTAGTGCTGCTGGCAACACCAATTAGTTGGGTATCAACTGGAGCAATCCCGGACCAGATGTCCCAATGTCATCACTCTTGCTATCAGAGCACTATGGATACTGTCCTATTTTAAGAAATCTGTGGACACACACTAAATGTGCTTCTTTCCCTGGAAGTAAACATGTGTTTACCCTAGAATGTATCAGGGCATTAGTTTAATAGGTCTTAACTTTTGCGTCCAACCCTTACACTCATTCTCACTGCTATTATGTTTGAAAATAGCATTATTTGATTACCAGTTTGCAGATTATCTGGCATCAAGGAACAAGCCAATTATTCTCATGAAAAGCTGGGACCTGCAGTTTTCTACAAGTATAACTAGATTTATTCTACAGCTAGGTTGGAGGATGGAAACAATATAGGGGCTTGAAAATTTAACTTGTCTCTGCAGGGATCTAGGATGCTGGCACAACATCAAATACACCAACATCCTAGACCATGCCAGGAACCTGTCGACACCCTGACCTCGACGTATCCCCGGAATGACCGGCAACAGAGTGACGCTCAGTATGGGGTGGGACTGTGCCTCTCTGCACTTGCCCATGCAGGGGGCTGCACCCCTTGCCCCCCACTATATATGTATCTAACTCCATGTCTCACAGACAGTGGAGTTAGATATTTACACCCCCCATCACTGAACAGTCGATTGAAGTGAAATTCCCATCGCTGCCGATATAGGCACAGTGGGGGTTTCACCGTAGGGGTTTTGGTGTGCCAGTGTTGATGTAGTGACAGTATACTGACTCTGCAGAACCTGGAGCCTTGAAACATATGCCAGCTGATTGCTGACCTAGTGGCTTAACAGGCCTCCTTCACCACCCTAAGCAGTTGATTGTTGGTCCTGCTGCTGAGCAGTCCCCCTTCCCCACCCTGAAGAGTTAATCACTTAATATTTTTTAAGTACTTTGAGATGAGTAAACATCACAAATACAGAGTATACAAGACAAATAAAATGCATGCAGCTCTACTGTATACGAATACATTGTTTGACACAAAGCAGTTGTTTGAAACAGGTTATTGTGAGATATGTCTAGTAAGTATGATAATAAATGGTTGCCAGATTTGGTCATAGTGTCTTCTTGATATCTTACAAAGTAATGAATCATTTCCAGTTTATAAAAATATACCACAAGATTAATCCATTTGCTCAAACCAGGTGGGATGGAGGCCTTTCAGTCCATTAATATACACTTGCAATAGATATTTGACGGAATTGGTCCAAGTAGTATTTCTATAATATTTTTGCTCCATCTACAATTGGTTGCCTGTGTTAAAGAGCAAGAACAGTTTAAGCATCTTGGACCTCTATTAGTGATTACTAATTGGATTGCCTGAAAGGTGTGTAATAAGCTTTGTGAAGAATATTGAACTGAATCTGTTGTGACTTTGAAGAATAAAAATTTACTTAGAGGATATGCCAATATGTCTTTCCAGCTATCTTTGCTAATAGTGAAATTCAAATGATGTTTTAATTTGCCATCAAAATGATCTAAAATGTATGAGTTAGATGTTAATAAAGGGTTATAGATGTCTGAAATGTGTTTCTGTATTGGGTTATGATTAAACAATATCAATTCATCTTGGGAGTCTTCAGGAGAGTAGTTAAGTGACTGAACATCTTCCATCAGTTGTATCTAAAAAATCTTTTCATGGTGGCTTGTATTTGTCCTGTAACTATGTAAATGACATTACCCTCTGAGACTGAATACATCGTGTAGGGTTTTTAAACCGTGTTGTTCCTATAGGTAAACGCAATTATCCAAATACTATGGTTTACAGTAAATCTAAAATCTCTAAATTTAGGTGTATACAGTACTTAGATATGTGTTCATTCCACTGTAAAATATTATGGTTCTTTTTCCAGATTAAGCATGTAGCTTGTACTGATATCAGTTTGTGGCAGTTTTTTTTCTATGCCTATGATAAAGTCTAGAATGTAGTATGCTTCAAATGTTGTCATATTTGTGAAATTCTGGTTTAGTTATTTTAATAGTATCCTTATGTTGAAATCAGTCATGGATTTGGATTAGTTGAGTAGCCATGTAGTATCATCTGCCATTTGGGAGTGCTAAACACCCATCTCTTTAGGGGGTTAAAGTTCAGACATGTCCTATTTCAAGAGATCTGTGGACATGCACTGACAGTGCTCCTTTCCCTGCAAGTAAACAGGTGTTTAACCTGGCATGCATCTCACCATCAGTTTAATAGGACTTTACTTTTGTATCCAGTTCTTAGTCTCACTGCTATTTGTTTGATAATAGCATTATTTAATGGCCAATTTGCAGCTGATCTGCGCATCTAAGGAACAAGCTGATTGTACTGAGGAAGTTTGCAATTATACCAAGCAAAATGTCAATCTTTTTCAGTGTTTAGTCTGTGGCCAGTGATTTTTCCCCTGCTGTGTTTAGAGGGATGTCAACTGTATTTTGTGTATGAATAATAAATGGTAAGATTTTTTCAAAACTGTTTGTGGACTGTACTGTGTGGTGAGCGCCTCTCCTGCTCGAACTGTGAAAGTTGAAACCTGCAGTTTTCTACCAGAATAATTAGATTTTTCCTATGGTTAGATTTGGCGGCAGAAACAATACTGGGGCCTGCAAATTGATCTGGACTCTGCAGAACCTGGAGACTTGAAACATATGCCAACTGATTGTTTGCCTGGCTACTCAGCTGGACTCTTTATCCAACCTGAGCAGCTAATTGCTAGTCTTGATGCTGAGCAGTCCCCCTCCTGCCCATGAACAGTTGATTGCATAATAAATTCAGTGGTGCCTATACATTTAAAAATCAATATCTATGCCTTTCAGGTAGAGATTTTGTGAAATGAAATTTTGCTGGTGAAATTGCTGTGAAATCAGCAATTTCGCCACATGACATAGTACACAAAATTCTGCCATTCCTTGAAATATTTCATGGGGTGTGAACTTGCAAGATTTCACTGTGAAATGCAACATTTTGCCTGAAAATTGCAACATTTTAACCATGAATGGTAAACATTACAGTTCCATGTGCAAAATTTCATGCTCCTTGAGCCAAATTTCAACATTTTCAGGCAAACTTTCACATTTTGCACCAGCAAAATATTTAGTGAAATGCATACATTTCACAAAATATTTCACATAATGAAATTTGTTAATTTCACACAACACTACTTTCAGGCTTCCTAAGAAGGACTGGAAGTAAAAGGCCTTTACTTTTAAAATAGATGCAATGAAGGAAGAATAGATGTGTTGTCATTTTGTAAATAGAATTTTCCCATAACACCCATCCGAGCATTCCCTTCTGCAAAGATGACAAGTACCCTAATTATTTATTACACATTCCACCCAGGGCTTCTTAATAGAAAAGGGGCCCCTACCATTAGCGATTTCTGATTTAATAGAAAAAATCCTAATGTAAAGTCATACCATATTACAGTCAATACATGACTTTTGCAGAAGAATTTAAAAATATCTGTAACTACAATTTAGATGGGATGTGCATTATAACCTACATACGGTAACTTTTAAGATATACTATTATGACAATTCCAACTTCATAAACTGTGCTGTACTCTATCAACATACATGCTGCTAGTATATTTGCAACCTTGGCACACTGGGGGTAGGATTTTCAAAGGTACCCAGGGATGATGACAACAATGGGTAATGTTGCATCACACAGATGTCTATGCTGAGCTTGCATCACTTTTTCATATTTGTCTCATGAATGACATGACACAATACATGTATACATTTGTTTCATAATTGCATCACAATTGCATCTATATAAATTACACACATTTCTAACACAGGTGCATATTGTCCAATGTGCTCAGGGAGTGTGAGAGAGAACAATGGATAGCAAATGAGAGCAAGAGAAAGTAAAAGAGAGACTATGCATGGCATCTTATGTTTGTACTGTAAGTGTGCTACCGCTAAGGGATGTGATGGGACACGTATAAAACACAGGTCATGCTGGTGTGTATGTAGCTGGTAATTGTTTGTCATTCATCTCAAACTTCTTACAGACAGCCTTGAAAGTGGTCTCTGAATTCAAACTAATTTCTCATTTTCTTGAGGAAGGCAGACTGGGTGTCTTAGTAACACATCAGTGACAACATGATTCAAGCTTGGTCTGTACTCTACATAGCCATCAAATGTGGATAATGCTGACAACCATTGATGTCCAGTGGTGTCCTTATTGGCCATGGTCTTCACATATATTTGAGTGTTCTTGTCAACCTTTACATTGAAGTGGGCTCTATATACAGTAGGTATTTGTGAAATTGTTCCATGATGACCCATTTTAGAACCAATAGCTCCAAGTTGTGAGCATGTTAGTTCTGTACTGATGACATCAGACTTCTCTGACAAAAGGTACAGGTCTCATACCTTCTGCGTAGGCTTGGTAAAATACCAGTCCATATTCACTAAGGCCAAAGTATGTACCCAGGGTGTAGAGTTTTGCTGAGTCTGTATACACCAGTATGGGTGTATTGGTCAGATAATTAACTTTTTCATGAATGCGGTCAAGTGATGCCTGGGTCTGAGTAGCTGCCTCTTTGTTCAGCTTCCACTCACTTAACTGAAAATTGGCTATTAAATCACTTTTTCAGCCAGATACAGTGGTCCATCTTTATAAGGAACACCTCTGGAGCCAGCAAATTTGTTCACTGTAGTGAGGTGTTAACATGCCTAATTAGGTAACAACAGGAGCCATTATAAGTGTTCACTATAACAGAAATTCCTTATAGAGGGTTTCACTATAGTGAGGGAGCCCTGTATTTGATTAACAGTGTACATACAACTTCTCTTTTCTCTCCTGGATATCGGATTGGCAATCTTATCTTGGCAAAATGCTGTCATCACCACCCAAACACACTCCACTGACCATGTCGGATAAATCATCCAAAAGATCCAAGACCCAAGCGACTGGATCGGGCTGCACTGGAATTTCAACCTTGGTAATGTTGCCTTTAATGGGAGAATATTTTTTGCAGGAATTTGCTTTTTTTAAGGAGTCGTTGCAGAAATTAATGGCAGCACTTAAATCAGGGTTACTCACTGTGAGTGATCTTGACCTAAGGGTCAGTGTTACTGAAGCTGGGGTACACTCTCTGGAAACCAGAAAAGGAAAATAGGAACTTAAGATAATGGCGCTCAGGCAGAAAATGGCAGACTTAAAAACTAAGTTGGAGGACTTAGAGGAAAGGATCCATAGAAATAATGTTATCATTTTTGAACTCCCAGAAAAAACTGAATGCACTAATCCCATCTTGTTTGCACAAAATATAAGTGCCAAGCTTGCCGGTCCATCACCAAATTTGCTATCCTATGTGATAGAGCATGCCCATCGCTCATTGCACCCATGCCCCCCCCCGAGGGTTCTCCACCTAGACCCTTTATATTTAAATTTCTTAACTTTTTAGATAAACAGTACCTCCTGACTAAAGTCTGAGAACTTAAGGAGGTGACTTGGGAAGGGGTGCACTTGTGTGTGGTTGAGGACTTGCCAAGCTCACTAAGGCTAAAAAGGGCTGCATATCATCCAGTTGTGTTCAGGCTAATTGCAGCAGGGATCCATTTCAAATTTTTATACCTGGCCCAACTGCAAGTGTTGGTACATGGCTATTGGAAATCATTCGATTCTCTGGACTGGGCTTCTATTGAAGTTAAAGATCTGTTCCTTGAACTATTCAAGAATCAATGAGCCAGATCAAGCTGTCCTATGATGGTTCATTCCCTACTGCTATCATAATTTGGCTTTGAGCAAATTCTGGCTAGTTCTTCAAGTGCAGCAGCATTTCACAGGCAGGTGTGGAACTGACTATTATGTCTAGATGTACTTATCTGGACTATGAATGTTGCAGTTCCATGTTATAACAGTGAAGATTTACTGGCAAGTGAAATAACAGCGAGTGCTAATCACTGAAAACAAAATCGGTGATTAGCACTACACCAAGAATCAAAACCATGACCAAACCACTGAAAGAAACCAGGACATCTACTTTATAAGTTATGAAGGGGGCTACACCCCGCATCCCCCAAATAATTATAATCATCTCCAGGGGGGTGGACAGTGGGGTAATGAGGAAAACACTGGAAGGGGCTACTTGGGGATAGACAACCCGCTGCTGGGGGTAAGAATCCCAGGAGAATGGAAGGGCATAAAAAAATAAAATAGAACAAAGTGCCAAATCAACACCATACTGTATAGAAAAACTCATCCACATGCAGTACAGGACCTGGTACTATATGCATCATCGGCAGTAACCCTAACCAGCACACCAAACAGCCAGCTCAGCAGTTGCCTGTTCAGTTGCTTTATTTCTCATGCATTGCATTTCCTAATCAGTCCCTCACATGCACTATTTAGTCTCTTACACTCACTGCTCCTTGCTATTTTGTCCATTACAATCACTATTCCTTCCCCCTCGCTGTTGTCTGATGGTGGCTCTTTCGTCAGGCATGCAAACTGAGTCATTCATGTTGAGTCACTCAAATTGCGTTGCCCATATCACTGGATATCGACTGTTGAAGGGTTATGATTATTTTACCAGTGTGGATGTTTGATCTGGATGAAAAGTTTTATGTTGCAGTTTTTATCAGTGGGGTACTTACTAGATTTACAGTCCTGATTCACCTGATATGGTAACTTCAATTGTTATTTCTATTAATAACCGTTTCCAAGGCATCTACTTGATCAGAACACACCTTGACTCTAACATGTTATATATTATCCCCACCTGAAAGACCTTCATCAGTTCTGTCCTAGGCTCAGCTTTTCTGGGAGCCTAGTTATGTGACCTGAACTTTTCTTTAATGGGATCTGTGTGCCCAGAACTTAATTTGAGGTATAGAACTTGGGCTGGCTTTATGATCATTGATGATCTCTGTTTGGAGCATGCATGTGGCTGATTGATTTGTTCCTCTTCTTACTTTCCTAGTCTGGATTTGGGATTGTTTACTTTTTTTTCAGAAAAGTGTGAGTACAGAAATTTGGAGACTTCATTCATATCTGTCAGTGCCATTTCTTTTTGGATATGCACATTGGACTGCTAATTGGACAAGAATTCTGTCCTGGTCTAGCTATCTGGAATTCTACATATAAACAGTATTCTGGCTGTATGACTGTATTCCTAATATTGCAGAAGATTTGTTTGTTTTGTTAAATGTTTAATCTTAGAAGCTACTGTGGGTTTAGTCCCCCCCCTTTTTTTCTTTTGTTGGGCAGTTTGTTCTGAATAAAGATCAGTTTAATTCTTTAGCATACATTAGCTAATTTTATCTTCTAATAGGTTAGGATGATAGTTTGTTTCCCTTTATAAATGTTTATGAATAATATTGCTGATTTTTGGGTGGGAGGAGAGGATTCCAGAGAGAGTAGTCTCAAGGAAATGGAGTCCATCATGCACTGGATGATTTATATGGGTTGAGATCTTGGGGTGTCTATTTCTTGTTCATACTTGCTGGGATTTTGTGGGGTGAGTTTAGTGTTGTCTATTTTTTTTGGGGGGGGGATGTTCTTTCATGACTATGTTTCTAGTTTGCCTCACATTATCTATTATATTATTATGGTCCAAGATAGTGGTGTTTTCTATAGTCTTTAGTTTATTCTTTTGCTTTGTGTATTTTTCCTCAGGGCTTTATAGAGTAGGTGGGGGAGGTGACAGGGTGGTTGTTATTTAATGGATAGGTTATTTTGTCTATCATTAGGATACCACTGATTATTGTTTTTCTATGCAAGGATGATGGCTAAATTCATTACATATGCTTCATGGAATGTCAAAGGGGCTTGCTTCAGAGCTAAACATTATCAGGTTGTTAAGCGTTTGAAACAACTTCAATGTAATGTAGCATTCCTGCAAGAAACCGATTTATTGGCTAATGATGGTAACCTTTTTTGCCAGCTGTTTGTAGGTCAGGTGTTTGCTGCTGGCATTAGTACTAACAGAATAAGGGTTGCTATTTTGATTTCTAGGAATGTTACTTTTTACTGCATCCAGAGTCTTGAAAACCGCAGGGCAGTTTTATTTTTGTTAAGGGTACCCTTGATCACACTGAGGTCCTACTGGGTAGTGTTTATGGGCCCAGTCTTGACAACCCTGATCTTTTTATGGAGCTGGCCTCACTTTTAGCCCAATTTCTGTCACTCCCCTTAGTCATCAGTGAGGACTGGAACATTGCTTTTACCCAAGAAATGGATAGAATTAATACGCCACTGACAGGGCTGTCTCCTGCAAAGAGCTCCCTTCGTGACATGATCGATACATTGGGGGGGGTATGACCCATGGTTTATATTGCACCCTATTGAAAAGAATATACATTCTATTTGGCAGTCCATGGGTCATATTCCCGAATTGATTATATTTTGCTAAGCCAGAACACACTTGGTGGTGTGCTGGGCATTGAGATAGCTCCCAGAGTCCTGTCTAACCATTCTTTGGTCTGGTTAAAGCTGTTGTCATTGTCTAATACACAGAGAGACACATCCTGAAAGTTGAATAACCAGCCTTTAAAAGATGACTTTTATTATGAGACTTAAGGAGCAAATAGATCTTTTCACCTCCCAGAATGTTTGTTGGTTTCATAGATAGAGGTGATTTAGAGTGGAGTGCCTTTAAATGTTTTCTTTGGGGAGGGAGCTGATTAGATTAGAAAATAAAAGGAAACAAGTTAGGGAGCAAGAGGCCTCCTCTATTTTGCAGTGAATTAGAAAAATAGAAACATCTTTGAGCCCTCAATCCATGGAGGCCATCAATAAGGAGTTGTTGCTTTTCCAAGATAAATATGCTGAGCTTATGAGGGACAAGGCAGATTATGATATATTTATAACACATTCCAAATACATTGATCAGGAGGAGATTGTGGGCCCTTTTATGGCTTCACTTCTCCAAAAGCAGGAGGCATCCTGCCTAATCTCCTCCATTAAATCTGATCAAGATGGGTTGATTAAAACATCACCAAGGGATATAGCCAGTGAATTTGAATTATATTATAGGGACCTTTATGGGCCTATGCCTAACCCTCCCACAACTTCTAGTATATGTGATTATTTGGCAGATATGCCTTTACCCACTTTGACAGAGAACTAATAAGCGTCTTTATTGGGACCTCTATGCCCCCAAGAAAATATTGCTGCTATCAACTCATTGTCACCAGATAAAACACCTGGGTCTGATGGCTTTACACCTATATTTTAAAAATTATTTGCCAAAGAAGTTATGCCTTTATGGTATAATTTTTCCAATACTGTATATCTACAACTCAGGCATATTGGATAGCAGTCTCCTTGAAGCCTTAATTATTCTGCTTCCCAAGCTGGTTAAACCTACAGAAAAGGTCACTAGTTACCGACCAATATCAATAATGAATTATGATATTAAAATATTGTCTAAGATTCTGGCTTCCAGGATTGAAGCAGTCTGAGCCAGGCTTATTAGCTTGGAGCAAGTTGGTTTCATGTCTACTCGTTCTTCAGTGGATCAGCTATGTAAACTCTCACATACTTTCTCCGTGTCCAGGGAGTCTGGGAGTCCTGCTGCCCTGGTCTCCCTGGATATGGAGAAAGCTTTTGATAGGGTTAACTGGAACATTTTGTTTCATACAATGGAAACATTTGGATTTCCTCCAGCATTTCTGCATTAGATGAAAGTGAAGTACTCCTGTCCTAGTGCAAGAATTTATTGTAATGGTATGTTCTCTTTGACTTTTATTTTACATTCTGGCACTAGATTGGATGATCCATTTCTCCCTTTTCATTTAACTTGTGTTTGGAGCCCTTGATATTAAATCTTAAAAACAATTCAGATTTGACCAAAGTGAAAGTGGGTTCCTGGAATTTGTAACTCTCGACCTATGCCGATGATATCTTGTTGTATGTAACCTTTCCTAAAACTGTTATCCCTGCAGCACTTGCCACCATTGCAAAATATAGTATACTCTCTAATTATAGGCTCAACTTAGACAAAACAGTGGTTATGCCCCTTAACTAGGTTACTTTTAAACAGGATGTTGTATCTCTGGGGCTTCTTGGATCCCACAGCAACTTAAGTACCTTGGTGCTACCTTTTCAAGGAATCTGTCCCAGATCATAAAGACTAATCTGGAAGACTTGAAAACCACCCTGCAACAAGATATGTAAAGATGAAAATCACTAACTTTGACTTTATGGGGTATAATTAACATTGTTAAAATGAACATTTTCCTCCTATTATTTTATTCAATTAATATGTTAAATGTTTGGTCTCCTTTAGCTTGGTTTAGGTGTATTTACAGGCTCATTTCAGATTTTATTTGGATAGGCAAAACCCCTGGGTAAGCGTACAATAGACTTTCAGCTTTTAAGAATTGTGTGGGTCTTTGGCTTCCCCACTTTTTTGTATATTATTTTGCTGGCCATGCTAGTAAATATTTAAAATGGTGTAGCCCAGATACTGACAGTGGGACCTCTACTTATTCACCTATCTGGCTATCTGGCTTGAGTTGTAAAAAGAACAGATCATTAGGGCTGGCCTATCTCCATCATTCATGTTATTTATTCCTCATTAGCTACTACCTATGGATCTTTGATACTTAGTAATAGGTACCTCGATACTTGTTTATTTACAAGTATTTACATTTATGCAGTAAAAACAATTTCAAGATATCTCTCAACCAGTTTTTCATAATCCTAATTTTAAGGTGTGGGGGTGGGTTTTGTTGGATGTTTGGCTACCTCAATCAGCTCAATTTGTGCCAAAATTGTGTCTTAATGTCATATAAAGATCTTTTAGAGGCCTTCCAGATAGATACTAAAGCAATATTTAGGATATTTCAGCTGTGACATGTCTTGTTTCACCGGCTGGGCCCTATGCCTTAGACAATTAATTCTGAGGAATTCTTACATTCAGCGGTGGATCTAGTAATGTGACAGCATGTGGTTTCCAATTTGTATTCTCTTTTCTTTTCTAGATTGTTTCCTGAATTTGATGGGGTGTCCTCCAACTGAAATGCCAAGTTTTCAGGCCTTGCAATAGCATAAAATATGGAAATATATTTACATATATAATTCTCAGGATAAGCTACACCTTAGTCAGTTTCATATATTGAATGATCTTTACTTTACACTCCCAAATAGGTTAAAATGGATACGATGCACTCAACTGTATGTACTAGGTGTGGTCAAGCTGATGGTTCAGTAGTGCATAATTTCTGGGAGTGCTCCAAGGTTATCCTGTTATGGGACTTGATTAAGTCCAGAGCTGATCCACTCCTTGGTATAGAGGAGGATTTTATGCCCAAAATATGCATAATTGGTGACCATTATACAGTCGCTGTGAAGAAAAGGAAATATTTTATGGCATTAATTTATCTGTTAAAAAGGTTGTCCTTGACCACTGGCTCAACCAAACCCTAATTTTGTATTGGGAATGGTTGCAAGAGCTTTTGTTTAACCTTAGAGTCAAATGGATAATTGCAAGTCTTCATAACAGGCAGTCTTTCTTTAATAAAAAGTGGAAAAATGTGCACACCCTGTTCTTTACTTTGTAGCTGTTATTTCATTTTTCCTATTGTATTCCATTTTTTAGGTCAATTATTCTGTATCTCCAGTACCTTGCTTTGTTTATCAGGTGTTCTTTAGATGTTGGTTTTAGTGGTTCCTATGTGACTGAATCTGTTCAACTCACTCTGTCGGGATGGCATGAGGGTAGGGGTGGGATTTTCTTTTTTCCTTTGGGGTTGACTGTTGTTTGTTATTGGTATTGTGTCCTGTATGTTTTGTGTTGTTTATTATGTTATTAATAAATTATATTAAATTTTAAAAAACAAACTTTTAATGAATGCCCTTTCATATGATGCATCCCTCCCAGTTCCAAAGGGTATGTATATTTTAAAGTATTTAACGTGTTTGGTTGGTGAGTTCCCTGAGTTAGGTGTAGCAGTGGTTTCAACACTTGGGTATAGTTGTTGATGAATCACCAGCAATACCAATAAGATCTTAGGAACTCTTGCAGATCTTTCAAGTTTCAAGGCCTATGCAATGTAAGAGTTTGACCCTCCTGGGGTGCATTTAGATATTCTTTTGGATACAGTATGTCCCATATATTTAACAGAACTCTGGAATAATTGTCACATATCAATTGAATGTTTGAGCCTGAATTCCACCATTCAGTCAAGCAAACTTATGGATTGTCTGTCTGTATGGTGAGTAAACCTAAAGAATGTTTTATCAGTAATTAATTCCGGGTCACCCCTGAAAAAGGGACTATTATTTTCTCAGTGGGCTTACCCCATTACCAAAATTAAAATAAATAAATACATTCAGTCAAGAACCTTGATCAAATGAGCTCTATGCTCTTCTAGAGTTTATTTGAACATGAAGACATCATTGTGATACACCAGGCTTTCCAGCAAGTTTGTATCTCACATGGTGCATTCCATTAGTTATTAAAAGTGACTGCAGTACATTTTGTAGTATCCATATGGATTTGTAGAATCCTAGCGGGCAGATGAAGACATTTTTTTTATTGGTCTCTGTAAGTCATGGACATCTAGTGGTACCTTCTGCTCAGATCTTGAATGGAGAATAATTGGCTCCCATTAAGGAAATGCAGAGCATTCTGAAACCTGATCGTAGTGTACTGGTCTGGCAGGGTTTGCTAACTAAATGTTCTGGAGTCCATGCAGTCCATATGTACAGTCCCATTCTTCTTTTTGATGACTACTGTGAGTGACACATTGGGGCTTCTCTATTCCTGGATGATACCAGCTGTAAGGAGCTCTTGAAGATGTCTCCTTGCATCATCATCATCATCAATACCCTGTGGTACTGAACAGCACCTCTCTTGAAAAGGTAATGACCATGTGGGCAGATGTGATGCTGTTCCTCTGTCATGATGCCAATGTTCTAGTGGTAGCCTGTGATGTTGGCACCTGTAGTAAGATGCCGGCTGAAACAGTGATGCATTGTGGGTGAAAGCCTGAATGATGATGGGGTGGTAGGGCAACTGAATGCGGTGGGGTGGGTGACTGCAGTGACATGATGTCGCTATATGTACACACATGCGGGGGGAGTGACCACGGCAAGCGTGGGCTGGGAGGGGCAGAAGGGATGTAGGGTGGCCCCGCCATTGGCTGCCAAGCTGTGCCGTGTCATCAGGGGTTGGCCACTGGTTGTGGTGTGGGAGGTACTGGGTTCCGATCTGGGTCCAGGCACTACAGCAAATTTGTTACGCCCGTCTCAAAACTTGCTTTTTTTTGCTTTTGCCCCCACCGATATGCACCCCCTGGAGTTGAGAATCCTTAGTAGGGATGGGGGCAAACCCTCATGGGGGTGAGGGCATAGCCCCCCCAAAGAAAGGAAAAAAGCTAAGTCCCTGGCACTGTTCTTCCATGCGCTGATGATGTCAGAGTGGCAAAAATGTTTTCACTGCTCTGATGTCACGATAATGCAGCTAACCATTTGGCGGTTGCTGTTATCACATAGAACCGTTCTAGTCACTCATTGAGACTATATTGTTCCTTATAGCTAACTTACAACTCATTCTCATCTTTCATTCCACAGGCAGGGTTGAGTCTTCAAAGTTGAGCCCTGCATGGACAATAACTTGCTTCACTCCTTTAATTGCAATTTTGGTTTGTACTGCTGTTTCTTCATGGTATAGCCTGATCACATGTGCTCTTTCCTGATGGTGATATCATATTCTGTCACATTCTTCACCTGCATAATAATCCATCTGACAAAGTAAGTAAGTAAGGCTTTATTTATATTGTGGCGCCCAATGCCAGAGGCTCTGTGCGATGTTACAGATAAGAACAAGGTTAAGGCAACAGCAACAACACAGTTTCATCAGTAAAACAATAATGTTATAAAATCAGATTTAAAAACTATCAAAGAATGCCTTATTAAAGTGGTAGGTCTCCAGGCCCCTTTTAAATGCCTCCACCATTTGGGCCTACCTCAAGGTGTGGACATTCCCAGGCAACATGCTATGCTTGACCAACAATCCCTCTTTTTTACCAATTTCTTTTGGGGTGTCAACCAAGAGGATTTGGTCACATATCTTTCCCCAGCCTTATTTCTCCACTGATGGTCAACTCTGTGTTGGATGGCAACAAAAACCCTTCAGTACACCAGTGTTACACTATGCCAGCTGAGCCTTTGCTGTCTCCAGGCATCATCTGGTCTGCATTTGGTAGGCTTGCCTCACCAATCCATTCACAGAAAGTATTTTTCCTTGTTGTTTGGACTGTCATTATTTTCATAGTTGGGACTAGTGGCCAAACATAGTGCTTATTCCAGTCAGGACATGGACAGTGTTATACATCTGTGATTATGAGCATACCAATGCTAAAGTCTCTACTGGTACTCTGTCTCCAACTATTTTCATGGGAAAGGTGAGCCACACTTTCATATACAGTAGTCTAGGTGGAGGTAAGACTTGGCAACTAGCCCTAAAACATCCAGTCTTCCATGGAATTAAAGTTCCCGGTCAGAAAAGTACTTGTCGTACCAGTTCTTAAAAAAATTGATTGCCACTGTATGATTCAGGTAGTTACTCCCACAATAGTAACTTTAATCTGCAAAGAAGGTTGACCAAGTCTTGTTAATGTGGCAGGCAAAGCAGCTGTTGGATTGTCTGAAGACTTTCCAGTGGCTTGGGTGGAGTGTTTGATGCCTGAGGCTGCTATGTACTCCTTTACCAGGCCCTGCTGAAGTTTCCCTGTTTCATAGCTTGTTCCTTTAACTGGTTGTTCACATTCCTCAAATCCTCTAGGGATGGAAGTCACAGAGGATTGAGGCACTGGAAGTCACACTACCTGCCACTCCAATGACTTGGGTTCAGGAACAAGCTCAAATTTATCGGGGTCAGCTGGGGAGAGAGGATCTCCTCTCCCTGGGAGGGAAAGCATGCTGCACCACTAACAGTACTGATGCTTTGTGGTGGCTTTATGGCAGAGCAATGCTTGCAACTTCAGTAGGGGCTGATCAGCAGCAGGCATTTGGTGCACGTGCACTTCTACGTGCATGCATACTGGCATTATTACACCTGCTGACCAAGGGTTCAGAACACTGATAATGGGGCTGGAACATGATGTTCAACAGACCCTCCAATCTGTACTTCTGCATAGGACCACCTTGTCTAAGATCTGCTGCGCAGGATGGCACTCGGTCTTTTGAGGTAGGTCCATGGGGAGGCATGCACCAGTTGGAGCTGGCCAAGGAGGAGCAGTGCCAGCCCAAGAGGTAAAAAGTAATATGGAAAAATAAATCCTCTGTGGATAGACAGCCTTTTTCCAGAAAACTATTATCCCCACAGTTGTAGCAGAAGATACCTTTTCTATTTGATGATTTACAGCATGGTAAATCTGGGGGTTTCTAGAACTTTTCCCTGCATTGGGGTGGTCCTCACTCAGCACCTTGATTTGGCTCTTTCATCAGATGGTCTTTGCTTGGTAAATTCTTTTGCTTTCAAAACCACTTGCCAAGCATTGTACCTGTGCTGTTCAGCCACTAGCTTACATGGCTGTTAAAACACCTGACTTTCAGGGGTGGTCCCACTCACAATAGGTTCCATCACAGTGGGTCCTTTTCCCTTGTAGTTGCTGTTATACATTTATTTAGTTTTCATTTACTAGGTGGGTGCACTAGACAAGAGTTTGCTTATTTTCATGCATAACCCAGGTGAGTTACAAACAAAGGTAAAAACATTTCAATGAGGACAAATACAATACATTACAGTACATAGGGCTAAAATTATACATAACAGTGACACAGGAAAAACAATGTCAGTTCGAGAAAAGCAGCTTATGTATAGATCAAACAGTTCATTTGAAATACCTGTAACTATAATATATCCATCATTACAGCAGTATAGGACATCACAACCAGTATGGAAGACTAGAGGATATTGGCAGATCTTTCAGGAAGAACACACAATGTGGGCATAGGGAAGTGCTAAAGGTAATGGTTATGCTTGATCAACCCCATCAGAAACTCATTCAAATCTCTCATCTTCACTCATAGATTACTAATGGCTGAACCACTTCAGTTGAGGTAACACTGAAGAGAATAGAAGCATAAGCCACCCTCAGGGGTGCTCAAGGAGTCTATTTTCAGAATTCAGACTTTTTGCTCCCATTCTTCTTGTACAAGTTCTCTGTATAATGGCAGTTGATTCATATGGTCCCTCAAGTGTAAATTGGCTAAACAATGATTAGGGAATGCAGCTGTTTGTAACACTTGTGTCACTCACAGTCCATATCTGCAGCTAACAAGCTTCCTTTTAGATATACTCTCTGTGCTATGTTTTACTACTCAGAGCTGAAGCAGGCACCATCTCTGAGTTGCTACCATGGCTTGTCTTTAATGAGAGGAAACAATTCTATGTGTTCCAGTGTAATGTTTGGCTACAGGGGTGGTGCAGGGATGAGAGATTTCAGTTCACTGGGAAAGGGGTCCTGACCAGGAGGAATTGGAGTCTGTTCAAAGGGGATGACTTATATCCCAATAAGGAGGGCAGGAGAAGGATATGAACTAGGTAGGCATAACATATATCTACTGTAAATTAACCATGGAGAAGTCAGCATGGCAAGAAACACAACACATGTCAAGACTACAGATGCAGCAAAATTAAATTCCTCTGGCAAAGAGAATGCAAAGTGACCACTTTGCGCTGTTCAAGTGCTACTCAGAGTAACCATTACAAAGTGCTCACTTCACTTTGTTATTATGACATCACATTGTCATTTTGCCTTAACGCGAAGTAAGGTGGAGTGACAACAATACAGGCAGCCCCCCACACATCACATGGCTTATAGTACTGTAAGCCACATGCTTTAGCCAGGAAGGAAGGAAGTGAGTCATACAAGCAGATACTTTCACTTTCTCCTTTGCAGAGGTAGAGAAGAGGAATTTTGTGTAGGAGAGGAGAGGATTGATTTTGTTCTGATTGAAATGCTTGATCAAAACCCAAAAGGTGTTTTAAAAGCTAATTGTTTAGTTGCTTTTTTTTGTACTGTTTTGTCAGTTCATTTTTTTTTGTGTGGTGACCAATTTCATTGTTTTATAATTTTTTTTGTGTGTGTCTGTGTTGTGTGAGTGTGTGTGAAGTGATTGGAGAGGTAAGGAGTTATTTTTTTTGCAATGAAGCAGGGACAGGATGTGGCCCGTGGCAGGAGTAGAGTAGTGCACACACATGGGGAGTGTAGCCGGGTGGTGTTGGACCACTCAGGAGTCCTTGCTCCCTCCTCCGGAAGCAGCAGCACCATCAGTGCCATGTCCAAAAAGTCTGCCATGACCACCACCAGTGGCAGGTGCAGGAGCTCCATCATCACTGCCTCCACAGCAGCAGGTCATGTCCCAGGTCCATGACTATACTGCAGGCACTGCATCTGTCCCTCCCATGCCTGGTCGACCCCTACCCCACAGCTCCCCAGTTTGGCAGTTTTTCAACTGTGTCGGGGGAACAGCAGCCTTCTGGTATGTCTACTTTGTGGGGTGCAGGTGTGCCGTGGTCCCTGGATGACACATCTGGGGACTGGGGACAGGCACACCAGTATGTTGAACCACCATAAGGTGGAGTGGCAGGCTGCTACAGAATGGGCCAGGCCTCCACCTGCTGGCCCTTCTGTGGCAGTGGCAGAGGGTACTGCTGTTGTGCATTGTCACAGCAGGGGGAGGGCCACAGCAGCAGTTCCTCCACTACCACCACCAGCACCATCCTCCCCACCACATCTACCTAGTGCACCACCACCAGTGGACCCCACAATGGCTGCAACTCAGGCAGACATAGTGCTTTTGTGGGCCACGGTGGAAGAAAACAACAAGAGGGTGGGTGCTGTCCAGCAGCAGTTAGAGCAGATAAAACAACACCAGTTACAGATTGTGTCAATGATCCATCTGTTGCTGGACCCCCCATTAGCTTTTTTGCAGCACACCTCCCCCCACTACTGTAGTGTTCTGTCTTTTGTTCAATAACAGACAGATAGAAGGCCACAGTAGTAGCTTAAAGGAAGCAGTCAGTAACAGGAGCTCCCACCCCTGTAAGGCTTACCCTCCGGTTAAGCCGTTTAAGTATGTTGCAGTGTTTTTCTCATGCCCAACATACTTTATTGTAAAGTCCATGACCAAGGATGGTGGACACAATGGTGGCTCCATTATATGTGAGTGACTATGCACTTCAATCACTTTTGTATTGAAGTGCATGGTGCGCTACACACCTTACATATAATGGAGCCCCCATAGTGTCCTCCATACTTCCAGGTTGCAGACTTTTCTTTATTAAAATAAAGTATGTTGTGGTGAGAGAAAAATTCCACAACATACTTAAAAGGCTTAACCAGAGGGTAAGCCTTATAGGGGGTGGGAACTTCTGTTACTGACTGTTTCCCTTTAAATATATACATACACATACATACATACATGCTCCTTATTGCCCTGTTATTATAATCCAGTGCCTCAGTAATGTTTACTTTCTGTTGTGGAGTGGTTGTGGAAAAGCAGGACTGAGCAGTGCAAGTATAATGTGCTAAATTGCATGTGTGCAGTCAGTGTTGTTTCTTGTGTACGTGTGACATCAGACATTGTCCAGCTTCTTGCAAACATATATAAGCTGACTTGTTGCAGTGTGTATGGTATAAAGAACAGAGATAAGAATATATAATTTATGGGGAGATCACGTGACGCTCATGGAGTGAGGGCAGCAGCTCGAGGGTTCTCCGCTCCCTGCCACTCCAAATTCGGTTATCGCAAGGGCTAACAGCGTTTTTTAGTATCTGGAAGCCAGCCAGACCCTTTTGGAACGGGTCCTGCACCATTCGGCGATATCGCTCGTTTTGGGATATTTTAAGATCCGATCCAAACGTCGGTGAAAGTCCGCCCGCATAGGCAGCAACGCGTCCTTCTTTTGCTCCCTGCCAGCACAAATTACAATTTTGTCCACAATTGCATACTGAGTAGACATTGGGGCATTGGTTGAAGCTTATCTGCACTGGTTTTGTACTATTTGGAGATAACGCTCGTTTTTGCATTCTTAAAGGAGCCAGCACTAGATTTTTTTACTGTATGCCGGCGCTAAACCTACAGCCTGTGGGCCTCTCTCTCTCTCCCTATCAGCAAGGAACTTACTCTACATCCCAAATCTTATATTTTACACTGCAAAGTTACCTATATTGATACTGGGAAATCTTCGGGTCTATCTGGGAGTGGACTTTGGGGCAACTAGTGATAATTTTCATTTTGGAAGATGCAGACATCTGAGCCAGAATTGGAAGCCAAGCACCCGTGTAGGGGCTCATCGCCTCTGCTCCAGGAACAAGAGCTAAAACCTGAGATGATCTACAATGACCTTTCTACTATAAAAGAAGCTTTATTCAAGCTTATAGAGGAAGTGGCAGAGATAAAACCAGCCTTGACACAGTTAGCGAGAAGGGTGACCGACGCTGAGGCCAGAATCTCATCTCTGGAGAGAACTATGGATAAATCAGGCCCTAACATAGTGGAGTGTAAAAGAAATATTGTTAAACTAGAAGATCGTTTAGACGACCTGGAAGGCCGTAACAGGCGTAATAATCTGGTCCTGCTGGGCCTTCTGGAAGGTGAGGAAGGGCCGAATACTATTCAGTTTCTGCAGAAGCTTATTAAGAAATCGGTGGGCCCCTCACCCAATGGGCCGGAATATATTATAGAGAGGGGTCATAGAGCCCTTAGAGCCAAACCTCCACCTTCAGAGCCACCGAGGCCGGTTATTTTCAAACTTTTGAATTACTTGGACAGGGAATACATCTTAAATGGAGTGAGGAAATTAGAAGTTTTCCAATGGGAATGTAAGAAACTGCGTCTGGTGCCTGACTTAACCTGGAAGATGAGACAAGCTCGTGCCAGCTTCAGGCCGATCACGTCGAAGCTCTGGGCGGCAGGGATCCGACACCGTCTACTTTACCCTGCGAGGTTGGAGGTTACTTCAGAAGGCCTGAAGAGGTTCAACTCGCGAAGAAGCACTCGACTCCTTGAGAACTTTGTTACCCGACTTGTTCCTAAGGATGAGAGATAAGTCTGACTATATGGACAGTGTATAGTAACTTTTGTTTTGCTAAGTTTGGTGACTAAGATTTTTGGATTGATATTAACATTTATAATCTGATTTTGATTGAGGGTATCAAAGCAGTATGTAACTCAGGAATGTCCATAGATTACTGACTAGTTTAGTTAAGTGTTACTTCCGCTGATGTGTGTGACACTTAACCACTATTAGGATGGGCAGGGGAGCTTTACCAGCTACATTATTGATATACCTTGGTTAGAAGTAATATAGTACTCTGGATTACTATTAGACTACGGGGTGGGTCTTACATCAGCCCTTGTTGATATAAAGTTAAGGTTAATATTTTTAGGAGGAGGTAGGCTACATTGTTTGCACGTATGCCTGGAAGAATACTTTTGTTGCCTTTTTTGTGACACCTGTAGTAATAGTGTTTGATGTACAACAATAGTTTTCTTATTGGTAATTTATGGCTGGGGTACCTAACTAGTTACAAGGATCAAGTTAGATCTGAACTGCCAAGGGGTATAATGCTAGTTGTGTTTTTTAGGCAGGCCGGACAGCCCTGTCTTGTTTACTTAATAGTTCTGTTAGATAAGTTCGGCTGGCCTTCGGTTTAGCAGGCCTAGATAGAGCCCTTTACAGGGACTAAGGTTGGGTGTGCCACGGAATGGCCTATAATTTCATTTACTAGGGGCTGGATGCTTGGAGGTACTTAATGGCCTAATATATGTTTTATTAGTTTAATGGTTGCATTATACCCCTTAATTTCTAATTTCTAACTTCTCTTTTCTGGGGAAAGTCTTGTCAATTAGTGTTTTATTACGTGACGTAATCACAGCCTTAAAGAGGGAGGTTAAATCTTTTTTTTTTTTTTTTTTTTTAGTAGCCTAGCCCTGAGATAGAGTCTGACACGATTATATATTCAATTATATCAATAGTAGTGGCAGGGGCGGACACACCCGTCTCTATGTAGCATCATGTACCTGAGAACGGGGTGTTGGCTTCGGACAGGAGGGTGATGTAAGTTATGTATGGGTATGTTATTATTTTGTTTAGGGTTGGTGGGCATTTCGGAAAGGTAAATTTCTTTTGTTTTGAGGGAATTTGTATGGGGAGGGTGAGCTATCCCAGGTATTCTATGGTCTGTATAACAGATGGCAGATAGGTTGAATATAATCTCTTGGAATATCAAGGAGGAAAGGATAATTGTAAAAATTTGTCATTCTGAATCACCTTGCCCGCTTGAAACCAGCAATAGTATTTTTACAAGAAACCCATGTTCTTGCTGACCGACTGGCCCATTTTAAGAAGAAGTGGGTGAATCAGGTTTTTGGAGTGGGATTCTCTTCTAATAGCCGGGGAGTAGCTATTTTAATTGCCCGGGGGGTTCCATTCATGCATTCTCAAATAATATCCGACCCGCAAGGTCGATTTATATTTGTTTTGGGTAATATTGGAGGGATTAACCTAGTCCTGGGTTCAGTATATGGGCCTAACCTAGATTCACCGGACTTTTTTACACAGTTAGGATTGATTCTGGCCTCTTTTGGGAACGTCCCAATAATCATAGGGGGGGACTGGAATTTAGTTCAGGTTAACCGATTAGATAGATCACATTGCAAAGGCTCTTCCTCTCTCCAGCTCAGAAGGCTATGGGAGCTTATGTCTTCAATAGGTCTAATAGACCCTGGCGATCTTTCAACCCTAGCCTCCGTGAATATACATTTTCTTCGCAGTATAAATCACACTGAGATTGGACTTTTTCTGGTCAGTCAGTTTAGTTTGTCCTGGGTGGTAGATGCCGCAATTTTGCCCCGTGTAATCTCTGACCATTCACCTATAAGGATTACATGTTCTTTACCACCTTTACCAAATAGGTCATACTCATGGTCATTAAACAACAGTATTTTAAAAGAATCTAATACATTAGCCAGCTTTAAATTGTTCTTAGAAAGCTCTATCGCTAGTAATTGGGGTTCCATTAATGCTATTGACCAAACGTGGGTGGCTCTTAAGTCTGTGTGGTGTGGTGAGTTAATACGCTTAGCAACTGTCCACAAGATCAAGTCAAGGATACTATTAGATAAATGTTTAAAGGAAATAAAGGAATTAGAAAAGTTAAACGATACTCAAATAACGGTAGAACAAGAAAATAAATTAATCTTTTTAAGAAATAGGTATGTGGACATGCAGAGAGAGAAAGTTATTAGTTTAGCCTCCAGAGTCAAGGCTTTATACCTGGGACAAGGCAGTAGGGCAGGAAGGCTGTTGGCTTGGCAGCTAAAACAGAAATCTTCGGCAAGGTGGGTGACTGCTCTTAACCACCCAGAATCAGGGCAAGTGATTACGGATCCTGCTGAAATACTAGGTATCTTTAAGTCTTTTTACCAAACACTCTATACAAGCCAGCAGCCCTCCACCCAGGTATTAGATGAGACCCAAGAGTTTTTAGAAACCATTTCATATCGAACTCTCAAGAGATGCTGGTCCTCAATTGATAGCCCCCATTTCGGTGGAAGAAATAGAAAGTGTTATTGATTCATTTTGTTCAGATAAAGCGCCTGGCCCAGACAGATTTTCAGCTTTCTTTTATCAGCAATTTAAAAATATTCTTGCACCTTTATTGCAGGAGTTATTTTCCTTTTGGTGTGATCAAGGGATCAGGGACCAGACACCATTTGAGGCTAAGATTATTCTGTTGCCAAAACCAGACAAGCCCACTGACGAAGTGGGTAGCTATAGGCCGATCTCATTGCTAAACCTGGATGTTAAAGTCTTTGATAAAATTCTGGCCAACAGATTAAAACGAGTTTGGCGGACTTTATTGAGCCCAGAGCAAGCTGGTTTTGTGGAGGGTTGCTCCTCAGCTGATCATTTCCTTAAGTTGTTTTACCTGGTTTCTGAGTCTATGGACCCTGCATTGGAGGCATCATTAGTTTCTTTAGATGCAGAGAAAGCCTTTGACAAGGTGGAATGGGCTTTCATGTTCACTACCCTGTCAAAGCTATGCCTTCCAGATAGATTTATTCACATGGTTCATGTTTTATATTCTTGCCCTGTAGCTAGAATCCAATGTAACAACTTAATTTCTGAGGCCTTTTCCCTCTCTAGAGGTACTCGGCAGGGCTGCCCTTTATCACCATACCTTTTTAATTTATACATTGAACCGTTGATTCGCTCCATTAAGTCCAACAGAGAGGTGAAGGGCTAAGGATTGGTGGTACCGAGTTTAAACTATCTGCATTTGCAGACGACTTACTGTTACAACATCATGACACTACTTCTTCCCTTCCTAAAGCTCTCGATTTAATTGATAAGTTCAGTAGGTGTTCAGGGTACAATTTAAACAAGGCCAAAACGTCAGTCTATGCTTTGTCCCCATTTCTTCATAGAAGTTGGTGCCTCTCCCTGGGACTTTGTTGGCAAACCAAATCAATAACCTATTTAGGGATTCAAATATCTAAGAATTTAGAGAACTTAATTGATTTAAATCTTAAACCTTTAGTTAAAACTATCAAGGAAGATTTGATTAGATGGTCAAAGCTCCCACTGACTTTTTTGGGAAGAGCCAGCACGATAAAAATGATGGTTATGCCCAAACTTTTTTATACTCTATCCAATTTAAATGTGTATTTGCCAAAGTCCTTTTTCAAGCCGTTATTTCAACAATGTGTGGCTTTCCTATGGAATGGAGACCCTAGAAGAAGTTACCCAAACTTACTCGGCAATGATGACTCGGAGGGCTCCATTACGGACTTTATGCTTATTACCTCGCGATCCACCTGGCGAGGATGAGTGCCTGGGCGGTGGATGAGGACCTACCACCTGGCCTTCATTTAGATTGTTTATTTGTTAGTGGCTTTAAGCTGGATCTAGAGTCTTTACTTTATGTTCCATGGGCTAAAATTCCAAAGAGGGCGAGGATACCCCATTAGATGGGATATTAAAGCCTTGCAACAGTTTTACACGAAATTTCAAATCTCACAGCGATATGATTTATCCCAACCTATAGTAGGAAATCCGAATTTGACCATCGGAAAGCAACCTATATCTAGACGGGGAATTGAAGGGGAAACGAAGTGGCGGGTACAAGATCTCTTTCAGAACAATAGGTTTCTTTCACTTCAGGCTCTGGCAGAGAAGTTGGAAGGTAAATGTCAATCCTACTTAAAATTAGGTCAAATTTTAAGCTGCGTCAAGTCATATATTGGTAAGAGGCAGGGACAAAATATTTTGGGACCTATGTTTGTGGAATTGAAAGGGTTTACGCAAGCGGGTAAGGTGATATCAAAATGTGTAAGTATATTATAGTCAAAGATCTTTGAAAGTGTCACCAATTCCAATACACTGGGAATTAAATCTGTCCTTAGGTAAATCAGCAGAAATTTGGGAAAAGGCTTGGGTCGATATCTATAAATTTGTCAAGCAGGATAGATTAAGAGAAGTTCAATTTAAGTTACTTCATAATCTATATTTTTCACCAGCTAAGCTTTCAAGGATGAGTAGTCACTTTACAGCGAATTGTACTGAATGTAATGATTCTCTGGCTACCAGCTACCACAAGTTTTGGACCTGCCCTAAGGTAGTGGGACTGTGGCATTTGGTGAAGCAAATGATTGGTCAATTTTACAATCTAGACAGATTCTTCACTCCAGAGGCTTGTATATTTGATGTGTTTGATAAAATACATAGTAAATTAACTAAATGTCATTTAGCTATGGTAGCAGCAGTAACTAAATTGATAATTCTGCGCACTGGAGAGGTGATTGACTCCTTCACGACGGAGTGGTGGGAAGAGTTTATGAGTGCATTGAATGCAGAAAGATCGGCTCTTTCTTTTTATAATGCTTCACCAATATTTCTGCAATGTTGGGGAAGCTTATTCCATTGCTTGAAGGATAGGTAATGGTATTAGCGTTATAGCTTGAATACTTGTTTCTAGTTATGGGAAGGATATCGACCCCAGTTTGGCACATTTTTGGGTGAATCCTTTCCTCCATGCTACCTCCCTTTGAAGACTTAGTTATATTACTTATAATTGGGTCTTATTTTGTTTGTTTTTCCAAGGTTACATTATGTTTGTATTCATTATATAAGTGAGTCAGCCATAGGGATAGCTGCCAGGGGTGGGGGTTTTAGGGGTTTTGTTTTGCTCTGTTAGTTCTCTTTTTTATTTTTATTGTTTTATGGTGCCTTTGTATTATGTATTTGTATGATATATATGTTACGTTTGATAAATTTCAATAAAGCTTGGTTATTTGCAAAAAAAAAAGAATATATAATTTATATTTTATTGTCACCATCATCATCAGCGAATTAAGTGATATGATATTTTTTCAGAGGTGTCTGGACAGAGTGCACCTTAGTCACATACTACACACATGACTTTTAGGAAAGCATGTGTTTTTTGTGCAATTATCTCTGCAAAGTCATGTGTGCTCTGTGAGTGACTGAGGTGCACAGTAACCCGAGACATCTGAAAAAATATCATATCGCTTACTCCGCCGGTGCTGATGGTACAAATAAAATATACATCATATAATCTTTCTTATCTTTATTCTTTACATACTGCAACAAGTCACACCATATATATGTTTGTACGAAGCTGGGCAATGCCTGCACGCACAGGAAAGAACACTGACAGCACACATGCAGTTTAGCACAGCATACTTGCACTGCTCAGTCCTGCTTTTTGACAAACACTTCACGAGTCCTAACCCAAAGTAAACATTACTGAGGCTCCATAAATATTTATTTTTTGAAATAGACATTAAAGCAGCAGTGCAACAATCTGGTAAAAGTTTTGGCATATACGTTTTTATGCTATTTTACATTGCCACTTTACTTACCACCTGACTTGTATGATACCATTCTTTCCAGTATTTGAGTCTGCCTTAGTACTTTTTTTCATGTCTGAAATAATAAAAGGAGCGCTCTTTTTACTATAGTGTGGACCAGGTCTTCATCAGTATTTCCTACTGTTTCTGTCCATCAGTTGTTTATATATCATTTCTGTTGTGAGTAAAATTAACAATTATGCAGCAGGCAGTGTTTTCTGACCTCACAGAACAATGTTTGTTCAAAAACAGCTGCAAATACTGATGAAAAGCTGGTCCAAGCCATATTAAAAGGAGTGCTCCTTTTATTTTTTCAGACATGAGAACAAGTACTAAAGCAGACACAAATTGTGAAAAGAAGGGTATCATGCAAGTCAGGTGGTAAGTGGCTGACAATCTAAAATAGCCTAAAAAATAAAGGTAAACATTTTCACCACATTGTTGCACTGCTGCTATAATTCATAATTTAATTATAACATTATGAGCTCACAACACAGAAAATGCAACTGTCTTGTGTCCAGAAAATTCCCAGGTGCTGACGAAGTGAAATAAGAGTGGTACAACACAGGCAAAGTCCCCCAGCATGTATTATGCAATCACTCATGCATGCAGTGTTCACACAGAGTCCCCAGAATTTTTCTGCATTCCTAAAATGCAACTGTCTTGTGTCCAGAAAATTCCCAAATGCTGACAAAGTGAAATGGAGGTGGTACACCACATGCAAAGTCCCCCAGAAGTTATTGCACAGTCACTCACGTGCAGAGTGGTCACACAGAATCCCCTGAATGTTTCTGCATTCCCAAAATTCAACTGTCTTGTGTCCAGAAAATGAACATACTGTGATGATGTTGTCATGATGCACAGTGTCTTGCCAAACCGTGTGAAGGAGGGATAACATGACATGATTCCGTTCAGTGTTCTGTCAGAAATAATGAATGTGAGAGAACTGTTGCTTGTCCAAAGTGTGCTGAGAGTCCTTCAAATGTGATGCGATCACCTCAACTGGATGGAAGGGTGACCTTTGTGTGTACACTAATAGTAGCATTGGTGAGTTGATATATATATATCTATATATATATATATATATCTTCTAGGTGGGGGTTGACATATATATACATGTACTCATTGTATTGTTTTTTATCATAGGTCACATACTGTTGCTATGCACATTCTAGTGCTTGATGAGAAATGTTGGCATTGGAATTGGAAATGGAATACTCTCAAGCCAATGAAGCTAAGTATTTTTTTTTGGGGGGGGTGCATATTTGCAAGTAGGTCTCATTAAACATAGAAACATAGAAACATGTGATGTGTGAGGGGGCTGCCTGTATTGTTGTCACTCCAACTTACTTTGTGTTAAGGCAAAATTACAATGTGAAGTCATAATAACAAAGCAAAGTGACTTGCATCTCTTCTGACTGTATACTGTTTACCACCATTCTCGGTTTTCTGCCTGTCAACCAGTTTGCCACCCAATTAACCAACTTCTGACCCACCCCAAGCCTACCCAGCTTATTAATCATTCTTCTATGTGTAACAGTATCAAAAACCTTGCTGAAGTCAAGGTAAGTGACATCAACTGCCCCCACCCCCTTGGTCCACCACTCTGGTTACCCAGTCAAAGAAATCTATGAGATTAGTTTGAAAGGACCTTCCTTTTGTAAACCCATGCTGTCTTGGATCCTGTGCTCCTATTGATTCCAGGTGTTGCACTATCATTTCCTTAAGGAGTGCCTCCATAATCTTGCCCACTACTGATGTTAGACTGACTGGTCTGTAGTTCTCTGCCTCCTTCCTGCCACCACTCTTGTGGAGTGAGATCACATGAGCCCTTTTCCAGTCTTCTGAGACCTCTCCTGTGCTTAGACACTCATTAAACACTTCTGATAGTGGCTCTGCTAGTTCCACCCTTAGCTCCTATAGTACCCTGGGATGTGTGTCATCAGGTCCCATTGCCTTGTCCACCCTGAGCTTATTAAGCTGTTGTAGGACTCTTTCTTTTGTGAAGGGACTAGTGTACATCTCCCTCCCCCCCCCCCGTGTCCATGGTGCTGAGTTGTGGGCCCTGCCTTACCTTCTCTTCAGTAAATACTGAGCAGAAGTATCTATTTAGGATAGATTCTTTTACATGGTCCTCCTCTTCACATGTCCCCTTATCCTCTTTGATCTTAGCAGTACCCCCTCTGGACTTTCTTATTTCATTAATGCATCAATAAAAAGTCTTGCCATCTCCTTTTACTGTTTGTGCTAGTGTTTCCTTGGTTTGGGCCTGTGCTTGCCTTACTGCTTTCCCTGCTTCCCTTAGGGCACTACAGGGGCACTAGTAATTTAACTTGTTATAACAAGTTATACAAAAACAAACAAAACACAAAATCAAACTTTCGTCTTCATTTTCTTCCTTCTAATTACTCTGACTAGGTTATAAACCCAGCAACTTATCTGGAATGGATATCAACTGCAAGTACTGAGGAACAATTTTCAGAAGGACAGTTTTACAGGATTTGTCCTACATGCTGGGCCATTGGAGATCTAAGGGATCAGCTCCAGGCAGCATGGGCAGAGATTGTGTGCCTTAAATTGCATATTCAAGAGGAAATATATTATAAGAACTGCCCACCATTTCCCCAACATCCAACAAAAGCACCTCGACTGCAGAGGGTAGTTGGTCAGGGAGGAGGAGGATGTATTTTGTTACTTCTTCACAGATTTCATCTGCATCCTTCTCTAGTCCGGTAATGATGGTCATGGTCATCGATTCAAATGACTTCTGCTTGTTGCATGTCTGCCCCAGCCCGGGGGGGGGCACGATGTTGAAAAAGTTCTTTGGATAAAGCAACAATGACCCCACAAAGCATCTGGAAGTTTCCTCAAAAAAGAAATGAAGGACTTGTTATAACTTGATTGCAGCAGTCAGATATTATGTTTAAGTTGTGGCTGTTCCACCATGGGTATCTGGATTAACACAGATAGCAAGCTGTCCCGCTGCAATTATCAGATCACAATTTAATTTAGTGCCAGGCTGTGTAACAAATACACTGCGTCAGTGTCCCTGCATCTCAAGTTACATTTTAAAACCACATCTTGTCAAGTACAAGTAACATGACCGGAGTCCAACTTTTTCAACACGGTCATGGCTGCACAGCTGCAAATTTGGAAAACAGTTCATGATAATATTGCAAAAATATTTTTTATGACATGCATGTCACCTAGTTTATGAATCATCAGTCGGAATTTTTACGATCTTATGAAAAAAAAAGGAACAGATGAGATAAAATTGATATACTTACCAGTATGGATTGGAAATGGATATCCCATAGATTCCTGTAGACAGTACTGCTGCTGTACCATTAATACAGACCTTCAGTGAAGGACAGTCCTTTGTTGTTAACCTGTAAAAAAACAAAATAAGTTGACCGTATGTGTTTGACCATTGCAGAAAACAAAACATACAGTTAAAGAAAGTTGAATAGCATGAAAAACATTAGTACACATACTCAGTTCATAGTTTTAATAATAAGAAGCCTTGTGTCTGTTGCTGATGGATGTGGTCTTCTGTTCGACTCCCTCTGCCTTGGCGTGGTCAAGACATGTAATGGAAAACATTGTCACAATGGTGGTGGTGGGTGGTGATCATAGCTGAGGCACATGATGACATTCCCTCTCACATCTTCCTGCATCTGGTGGTGGTGGCAGTGGTGAACAGCAGTCTTATGGTGGTAGTAATCCGGGGGATACACTGTCACATTCCCTATAGTGGCAGTGGTGAACAGCATTCTTATGGTGGTGGTAGTCCAGGGGGACACACAGTCACATTCCCTATGGTGGCAGTGATGAACAGGTAACAGTGCTCTTATGATGGTGGTAGTCTGGGGGCCTGGATATACTGTGCTCTGTGTTATAAATGTGACGTGACATATGGAATTTGAATCACTATGAGTGGGATACTGATTTAACTTTATGAAAAAGAAAACATGTATCATACAAGAAATGTGATAGCCTTTTAACCACTTAAGTTAATAAAAACCTGCCAAGATTAACCTCATCATCATTCATCATCATCCTTATAAAGAAAACTGCCCTCACAGTCTTCCATGTCTGAATTCTGATGACTGGGAAATTATTTCTCCATTGTGTTATCCTCTACATCAATGGTAGGCCATTTCATGCCACCACTGTCACCAGGACGGTCCCTTTCTTCAACATCAGCAAAACCATGACTATGCCGGGTTACAAATACTGAGGTTGCAGTCTGAGCTGGTATGTGCCTCTCAATCATTTTTATTAATGTCAGCAAACTGATATTTGCAAGAGACAGAAGTTTGTACAATGATCCTGAGCTATTGTACCTGCTGAGCTGAATACCCTCTCAATACACTGGAGGGTGGGCATGTCAGGTACTTCAGTGCCACATTGGTAAGCTCTGGCCATTCACTGACTTTTCCACTCCAGTATAAAAGAGGATCATCAATGACTGACAGATGTCTGTTTTCAGACAAATATGACTCAACCATTCGCTGTGCTGCTCTAAGTCCAGTGGTTGATGCATCATCCGCTTCTCTGGAATCATTTATCTCACAAATCCCCACTTGGACAAAGCCTCCCAAAGTGGGTTAATGCCAACCACTTTTGATGACAGACCACCTGGAACTGCAGTCCCCTTCCCCTTACAGGATATACTTGATACTGCTCCCCCAGGTTCACCTTCAGCCTGATTGTGTTGCTGAGGTTTGCTGACCTTGGCATGTGACTTCTGTGCCCCATGAACCAAGTGCACCAGTTGCCCAATGACAGTTTTTACCTGTTCAGGACCACCCTCCAGTAGTGAGGCAACTCCATGTTGGTATTGTGGGTCCAGCATTGGTGCTATTGCAAAGTTTTCACTATGCTGAATACTCAAGATGTGACGATTCTGGCCAAATACTGTCAGCATGAGCTTCAGCAACACACTGCTAGCACTGTCTCCGGCAACATCAAGGTTATGCTGTAGAATCACCAGTGTCTGTCTCTGCACCCACAGCAGTGGAATTGATTGGCTAATGGAGGCAGACTCACCACTCACTGCCTGTGTGGCATGTTCAAAAGGCCTCATGATTGTTATTACAGAGTCCATGAGGTGCCGATGTTAAGTCATCATAGACATGGAGGCCCCGGAATTGTCACAGCTAGTGTGCATGACAAGATATTTTGAGATGGCATTGTACTGTTCATACAACCTCTCTGCCGTGTATAAAGTGGAGTTCCACTGGGTGACAACCTCCAGCTTCAAGTGGGGCTGCGGGAGGCTGTTTCGAATCTGCAACTGCCAAAGTTGGTCAAGATGCTTTGCAGAGCAAGAAAAATGAGAACAGATACAGCATGCAACTGTCAGCATTTCCTTTATATCACAGTGCTGCAGAAACTCCTGCACCACAAGATTTAAACAATGGGCCATGCATAGAACCCAAAAAAAGCCACCATTCGTGATGCATTTCACCACATTTGACCCATTGTCACTTGCTATGAACCCAGCTCTCAGGGACAGGGGGGTTCAGCTACTTGTCAGTTTCAGTCAGTACCAGGTCCAACATGTTTTCACCACTGTGTGAACAGGTCACATTGCACATAGCAATCGTTGCATGCTGTCGAATTCCTGGAAGATTGCTACCATGACACTCCACCTTACTACACTGATTATTCACACTACCAACAGAACAAACAATCCCCTGGCACCTGCGCCAAGTGTGCAGTTATGCACAAATATGAACTCCCTGCTGTTTTGCCACTTGTCTACATATCCATACTTGAATGGATGAATGGAGAAGAGGAATGTTAAAGGGCATGTTTTACTGAGTCGGACACAGTACAGTACAACTCGGGGACAGTACAGGTCAAAAAGTATGTCCTGGATGGGACTTTCCTTTTTGGATAGGCATGTGCAGCAATCCACCAGAACACAGAATTCTTCACAAAGGAGAAGGGCAAAAGATCAATTGCCAGCATTTCTGCTACAGCAGCATTAAGTTCACATGACACTGTATGATTGGGTGGGTACTTCAGCTTATGCACAAAAATACTTCGTAACGTTGGCTGACTTAAACATTTTACATGGGGTGTGATGACAAATAGTTCTGCTCTGCGAATCACAGGGGGTGGAGTGTGGACGTGTGATAAAGACGGTTGCACAGGTAATGACAAACCCAGAAATGCAGTTATTTTCCCAGATTTACCAAAAGGGGTTGATGTACCACTTACACTAGACATACCACCACTGGACAAGATTTCAGAATTATTCTGCTCCTCCACCTCATCATGCCTGTAGTAATCTTCTGCTCTAGTTTCATCACTAGTGCACACATTTAATTTTCTACTTGATGTTACAGTCATGGAAGGGGACAACATGCTCATTATGGTTGATGATGAGGGCAAATGACCCACTGTGGTACAAGTATTAGCTGCCATCTTGTGCTGGGTCCACAGTGCCATGTGCCTGTTCTTAAGAGGTGTATGCTGTCCCCCCATACCCAGATGGCTCCTCTTTTTACCTTGACTCACATACACCTGGCAAACCTGGCAGATTGCAACTGACTCATCATTTGCATCTTGCACAAAAAAATCCCAAACAAGGGATTGTGATGCTCTAGTTTTAACATGTCCCTGATGCTGCTTATTGGACTCCATTTTTTTAAGTGGGAGGTGTGCTACATTATTTTTCAGGCAGGAAACACTTGGACTGCAACTGACCACCATGACTACCTATCATTATTAGTGGGTTATCACCATAAACTAAAACTAGTAAATCGCAACTTTTTATGGTGGGGGGGATGCAAACAGACCCAGACACAGCCACCTTGAATTAATTTTTCTCAGATTCCCCAAAGGGGTCACTGACATCATCATCATATTCATCAACATCATCCACATCTTCTGCTTGGATGCTGGCATGTGGACTGCATGTTGCAACCACAGCAACATCATCATAATCATCATCAGATTCATCATCATCAGCACCACCATCACCCGAAATGTTTTCACCACACTGTGAATCACTGCATGGCAAATGAGTGACCTGAACTGCGGTGGAAGAAATGTCACATTGTGTGCTATCTTTGACATGATGATCAGAATCCTCATGTTCAGTTACTGGGATGTTACTGAAAAGTATGACATCATCTACACTGTCACACAGTTGTGCTGCTTCACACTCCACTATGTTTTTGGACATGGTAAGTAGTCAGAAGTGAAACTTGAGGCAGCAATACTCATACCACCACCAGCAACTGCACTAACACCACCAGCTCGGACAACATCATCTCCTCCAACTATGAGTGAAGCTACTGATTGCAGTGTTAAAAACATTGAAGGAGAAATACATTTCTTCACATCAGCAATGCACTACAACGACTGCATAGTACCACGCTCACAGACAATCTTACCATTGGCAAAAGTGCCATGGCGAGAAACAGCTTTGCTTGCACGTCTCTTTGAGGGCACTTTGGGGGATCAACAAGAATATTCTAAACAAATTTAGAATTTGGAACGTTCACTCTGGGTGGGAGCTGGGGAGGGGGAAGACTGGATGTGAAGCCAAAAAAACAACAACTGTGGCTTCAACAAGAGATACAGACACAAAGTCACAACAAGTTCAACAACACCTTAACTAACCAGTGGTGCTTCCAAGTCACAAACAATCCAATCTGGAAAAGAATATATTTTGCCGGTGGGGGGGGGATCACTGACTGCATATTACAGCAGTGCAAAATCAAGAAAAGATACCACAATGGCAGTACAAAATCAAGCAGGTGCAGTGGATAGCAGGTTCACACTGCTGCATCTGCAGTTACACTGTGGCACAATAAAAGATGCATTATTATTATTATTTTTATTCTGTATTTTTGTCCCTGCTTTCCCCTACCACTGGGACCATCTGTCCGGTAATGGACTCCATAGGTCACGGCACTCCATGCCAAGGGAGCTGTGAACTTGGTAGAGGTGGGAGTTGACCTGACACCCAATGCAGCCAGAATGGGTGTAATCAAGGTGGCAGAAGCAGGGTGTTTTTCTTCCCCTTTTTTCCCTAGAGGCAGGAACGTGCAATGACATCCTGCATCCACCCACCCCCTGAATTCTGTCGAGCGCCGGTAGCTGCAGTTCCCCCAGCCTCCGCCAGGAGTCCTTCAAGCACTGGACAGTGTTCCCACCCTCCCCCTGGAGAAGGAAAGCAGTCCATGGGGCACTCCATCCTTCTCCCCCCGCCAGCCCTCCAGCAACCTGGGTCCATTCCCAAACCTGGGTCACCGGGGTCACAAGCGGAAATCCAACTGCTGCACAAGTGGGCTGGCCAAAAGTATATTATTTGACGTCACGCACTGCACACACACTCACACACACACACAATTTGTTTACAAGTAAAGCATAGCAAATTGAAAACTTCAGTAATATACAACACATTTTAAACAACCTGAAATTATGCACTGCTGCACCAGGTCCACAACACTCACAATCAACAAAATTACTAAAAATATTACTGTGTGTACATTAACACAGTCAGTGATACAAGAAAAATATAACCAAAAAAATCCTTATTTCTCCAACTTAAGTCTACATACACCACAGGTACGCCCCTCCCCAAAGCACACTTCCACTGTCTCTGAGTACATTAACATTCAAAATCCACACACAAACAATAAAAGCTGTATGGTATGAGCACAGGAGGGTTTCCTACAGTCGATGAACTAAAGTTTCAGCAAAAACAAATGACTCAAAAAGGCTTTTTTAATAGCTTTTAGAAGGTTTGAATCGCAGAAAGCTCTCAGAGTAGACTGTCTCCAACAGCTTCCTACTCACATTACCCCAAACTGAGGCTGTGCAGAACAATCTAGAGCCCGTGTGACCTGAAATCCCATTAATCAATGCAAAATTCACCTTTGGAGCTTAAAACAAGGTGAAGTGAGGTGAAGTACATTGTTTTCAATGTACTTGGCCTTAAAATTCATGGAGTAGTGGTTTGGGGAAGGCGGAGTAACATGAAATCCTTGTATTCAATGGACTTTGTGTTATCTATTATGATGTGAAGTACTCCGCTTTGCACTGTGGAGCACTTCATGAATCCTTCTTCACTCCATGAATTGCTCCATGGAGCAAATTGAGGCCACTTTGCCAACCTCTAGTCAAGACGTCCCCACCAAACATCAGATTAGAGAAAGCTAAACACAGGGGAAAAAGTTAAGAGGGCTAGGACCAGTTAATGGAGGATGGGGTTTATCACTACAAAGAGTTTATGCAACAAAATTACAGGACTAAAGGTGTTGGACATGGAAGAGAAATTTGACCTGGTGGCTGTCACAGGGATGTGAATAAACTAAAACCATGAGTAGAATATGACCATACTAGAATACTCACTATTCAGGAAGGATAGATCAAATGGTAAGGTTGGGGTGGGTAGCATTGTACATAAAGGAGAGAATAGAGGCAATGGATAGAAAACCTGGGAAATGCATATTAGCAGAAAACTCAGTGGACACTAACAGCAGCAGGAGTTCAGAAACAAGTAAGGGTCAGAATAGTCTAAAGATCACCAGGACATGACCATGGGTAGATAGAGAACTAGGGAAGATGCTGAGGATTATGGCCAAATTAGGAGAAGCGGTAATTGCAGGGGGCATTAACATGCACGATGTGGACTGAAAAGTCCCAGTCTCAACAAGCACAAGAAACCAGCTCCTGGATGAGACATGCCAGGAGGCATTCCTAGTACAACTGGTCCACCAGGACCCCTAAAGAAAAGGGGCCTGCTAAATCTGTTACTCACAAACAATAAGAAGATCCCAAGTGTTACAGTGCAGGAACAGTTAGGATTCAATGACAAGAGAGTGAGATTAAAGGTCCAAATGTGAGCCACCAAAAGGGCAAGTATAGTAAAGGTATGGGATTTCAAAAAGGCAGATTTTGACAGGATATGAAAACTGTTAAGAGAAAGCACAGGGAGCATAGGGAAGATAAAAGGGGTGGAGGAAAGTGGGGATGCATTTATGAAAGGCATGCTAGAGGCAGCAATATGATGCTTTATTAAGGTATCAAAGGGCAAAAAGGCAAGGAGCCTAATGTTACTCATGGCAGAAGTAAAAAAATGTGGTAAGAGCCAAGAAGAAAGCTTTCAAAACTATATGGGCAGCCAAGGGGAGGAGGAGGATAAGGAGGAATACCTAAGGGTAACCAGGAATGCTAGTAGGAAAGTAGGGAGGCAAATGCACAGATTGAACTCAGGCTAGTAAATGGTGTGCAGCAAGGTACAAAAGCATTTCCGAAATGCATTCTGGAGAAGCAAAAATGTCAAAGAGGTTCTAGTGAGGTGTAAGAGGGAGAAAGGCTGGGAGGTGGCAGGCTAAGGTATGACAGAAATACTGAACAAATACTTTTGTTCGGTATTTACTATGAAAAAACAGAGATTGCTACTAGAATATGGGGCAAAGAGGGAAGCAATGGGTAGATGCTTTAGAAGAATGGACAGAACAATGTGGAAAGAGTGGTGGAAAAGCACTATAAATAAATCTATAGTACCTAAGCCTTACACCATAGTAGGCACAAGGAGACTGCAAAAGTAATAGCTGTTCCACTTCCAGTATTTTTACTTGTTTTAGATTGTTAGAGGGGTTCTAGTAGGGGTGCACCTTTTCCTACTTGTTGAGCTCCCCTGTGAACTTCTAATTGGCCAATGCACATGATATAAGCAATGAAGCCAGCGAGTGGATTCCCCATAAGATACAGAGAAAGCAGAGGAAACATAGCTCAGAATGGCACAGTAAAATGTGATGCCATTTTCCTGACCAATGAGGTTGTCACTTAGTTGCAGTGGTCATGCTTGATCATAATTTAGCTGAAAGATGAGACCAAGAACCAATCTAATAATCTAAAACAAGTACAAATACTGGTTTTATTTGAATACATTTCAGGCTTTTAAGCAGCAGGATGGGGGAAGCACTGGCAACTTAATTGTATGCTTTTGTTTGGTCACACACCAGGTGCACCCCTATAAATCTTATAAAGATGTATTGTAAATGTGATGGGTTGAGCTTACCAAACCCTTTATACTGAAAGGCTTTTATCTGCTATCAATGTCTATGTGTCTGTTTGTCTCAACAGAAGGTTTGATAGCCTCTCTGCCTCTTTCTGTTTTATCCAGTGTAACTTGGTCAAAATGCATCCAGTTTTCTCCACAATCCAAAACATACTGTACCTTTCAACATGGACAGATAGTGAAGTGTGAAGGCATTACGTCTGGTAACCCTCAAAGCTTGGATGTTTTACAGTGCTGGTTCTCTCAGGCACTCAGTTATCTTGGATTTTTTTCCTCACTGGAACTCAGCAGGTCTTGCACCCCCCTGTGTGGCCTAATTAATCAGTATGTCAGCATCCCCCTCTTTGGTAGGCTTGATTCCTGAAAATGAATGGATCCTCTTATACTCCTTGTAGTCTTTGACTGACTGTGGGGCCTTCTCTATCAAGGAACCCACTGCCTACAGTAGTGACTCAGCTGACATTACTATGTCCCCACTAAGTGCCACAAGTGCTTACAAGTCCTGCACAGTCTTGTCATTGCTGATGAACAAACATTCTAATATTTATTGTCCAGATCTCCATCTGACTCTGGCTTAGGTTAGTCCAGCGTGCGTCATCTGCTAATCAGGTGCCACAGTTTTTAAGTACCTGAAAGGGTAAGCATGGTGTGAAATAACAACTTGCTCAGGCTTGCCTACCTATAATAGTTATGACCAAGTTTGAGGGACCTGGGTCAATAAACTGTTGATTATGGGGTTCATAACAAAGATTATAAGCAATTTGAGCAGTTCCTCCACCCAGAGAAAATATTTAAGTGGGCTTAGTGTAAGTATGGTACAACCCACTAGGATGAAGTACCTCCCTATCTCCTGACATAATCAACCCACCTCTGAACCAACACAGTACAATAACTATACCCACAAATCAAGTAACATAATATTCTAAAATAATATAGTCAGACATTGATTAAAAACAAAACAGTGTGGGTTTATTTGGGTGAGGCGTCAAGCTCTAAAAGGAAAAAGGGGAGGTTATGCAATATAAGAAAGAACAGTATAGCCCAGGCTGGTTCTTTAGTGCCTGTCCAGGCTCAGCCTTACTTTTTTTTTGTTTGCTTCAATTCTGCTTAAATCAACTGGATGAGATGTATGCTTGTTGACTTTGATACATTGTGGCTGTTTGCCTCCCTATCTGTGGGATATACCACCCTGTAGGGGTATGTTGCAAGGAACCCTAGAGGAGGGTTCCCCCCTGTAGGTGCCATGGGAATTATTCACTTGGCTAAAGGTAGCTTAGGAAGAAGCCCATGGGAAAGAGAGATAACCTGTTGGAGGAGAAGGGGTGGATGGTGGGGCAACGAGAAACAAATCCTGGAACAATCCAGGAGGAGTGGCCTTTTAAGGCCTGATGGGGGAGTGACATTGTTGCTCCACCCATTGAACCTCAGGCTTAAAGCCTTCTCATTCAATTGTGCTTACACAACTAGATGAGATGTATGCTTGTGTGATATTTGATACATTGTGGCTGTTCACCTCTCTATAAATGGGATATACCACCCTATAGAGGTATGATGCAAGGAACCCTAGAGGAGGGATGCTCCCCCCCCCATAGGTGCCATGGGAATAATTTCCTTGGCTAAATGTAGCTTAGGAAAAAGCCAAAAAAGAGTACTCAAAAGGGTGTCGGACATCGAAGAGGCGAGAAATCAGAAGCTGGCTAGATCAGAATTAAATGTGACAGACATAGATAGGAAGGACAGGAGAAGAATGATATAAGACCAGGACAATGAACAGATGAAAATCTGAAAAGATACAGAAGGGTGGACTTCCTAAGAAGAGCGGGAACAGCCGGGGCCACCATCCAACTCAATCCAACAGCAGAACCTAACTACGGAACCTATGAAAGCACTAACCCTGACTAATACTATGAGCATTGGCATGGAGGAGTGTAAAAAAAAACTTTCAGGAGGAAATCTCTGGGGATCCAAGGCCTAGGTTGCCTTCCCTCCAGGCTGAAGAACTTTTTTGATTAATGTTGGATCAGCTACTGCAATCTAGAGTTGAGATCAAGGGAGAAGGAAAATATTCCAATTTAGAGGAAGCTCTCACTCTGTCCTCCTAAATAGACAGCTGTTGAGGGTTGTTAGTGATGTCTGTGCAAGTAGATGTTTAAAAGCAAGAGAGGAGAGAGATGACTGCTGAGGTATTCAGCTGGCCTATGCAAGCCTATGAAATAGACCAGGTGAATCAGAAGCAGTCTTGGTGGAGAATAGCGTAGACGGTGCCTCCAAACCTGCTCGGTAGCCAAAGGGGCTGTGATGATGAGAGCTCCACCCCTTGCAACTGGAAGTCATAAATTCTACTTCCAGAGGTGTCACTGAGATGAGGGACGATTGAAGGTCCACACAGAACAAAGACATTCCTGTTATGGGCCAGGGAGAATGACCCTGCTCTGAGTTTCCCAAGCTCTAGAAGTGGACTTCTTGGGTGCAGAGCGAGACCATCGGCTACAGTCTAGCCCCAAGACAAGGAGCAATGGACATGGAAGGCATGTCTCTGAGTGGAGATCAGCTCATTGAGGTAGCATAAGACCCAAAAAGAGATATGCTCAATTAATGGATGTGAAGCAGTAGACCCTGAGGTCAGGCTGAGTGATGGAGAACCAGGCTCATGTCATGAGGAAGCTACCGGCATTGGTAACTATGGGAGTGCATGTCAACTGGGTTGATTAAGAGCAAAATTGAGAATGGATAAAATTACATGACGGTAGGAGCAAGAGCAGCTGTGTGAAGCCAGCAGCCAATGGTGAGGTAGGCAATACCAGGAGGACATCCAAATAGGTTTGACTAGAATGAGAGAATAGGGTAGGAGGAAGAGACAGATAGGCAGGTCAATATGCAGGAGGGAATATTAAGCAATGTGAATGAGTAGGGTACAGTGATTTATAGGAAGGGGTATGTGGACACCAGACTGACTAGGGTAACAGGAGGATATGAATAGGGAAGGTGATGGCAGGATAGGGAAAACCCCCAAAAGAAAGAAAAGTTCAGAGAAGAAGTAGAATGGAGGACAGAGGGAACAGGAGGAGGAGGGCAACACGTGGATTTGACCGGGATAGACACCCCTCTAGAGGAGATATAGGAAGAGAGAAGGATCAAGGCCAGCAACTGAGATCAATGATGGAACAGGTTGGGCATCCAAAAATAGCTCTAATAGCATGAGGGGTGCCCACAGAATACCACTGATACGTGATACCACATGCAGAGCACAGCGATCCTAAAGAAAATTTAAGTAAAGAAGGAAACACCTTGGCAACAGGACAGGACAGGAGCAGAGAGAAACAGCCAGTGCTGCATCCAAAAAATAGAATAATTCCGCACAGAAGCAAGCCAGCAAAGAAAGCTGGGCTGTACAGTGTTAGGATGGTAAAAAAATACAGTACAATGGAGATGTGGGTCCTGGAATCCATTCAGAAGGCTCTCTGCCAGGCAAGGGAGAAATGTAATGGAGGTGACCAGGAAGTGGGAGGTGTAGGAGAAAGGAGAAGAGGGCTATGGTGATCTGCAAAATGGTAGGACTGCAAAGCAGAAGGAGGAATGAACAGGAGACGCAGAACCATGGAGGTTGCCAATGCAAATGAATGGCATGGTGGAAAGCAGGGGAAGCAACGAGAAGGTCACCCAAATGGAGACAGAGGGAGGAGAGAAATAAAACTGATGAGAAGCCCCAAGGTGCTGCATCAATCGGTCACTATGGGAGCATGCTCGATGCAGAAGCTCAAAAGCAGATCAGACAGGTGGTGCCATGGAGTGAGAGAAGCCTCCCAGAGTTTGCAGAGAATGCCAACACCAGCAACACAGGTAATCAGGCAAGAAATAACAGAAGAGCAACTGACAAATGCAAGGGAGAGTTGCCATAGGGAGAGAGACACACGTAGTTGGGGTACAGCTGGAAACCAAACGCCGAGGATGATGGAAAACCCTGGAAGTGCTGGTGCAGAGTCAGCACAGTGAATCTGAAAAGACAGGGAAGCCCAAAAGCAGCAATGAGGGATGGAGAGCATAGACTGAGGAATGAGGTAGGGGATATAAAAACACTGAAACGGGAGGAGTGGGGGCTGTCTAAGAGGAGATGGTGAAAGAGCTATGGAGGGACAATGTAAATGGTTGTGGAATGGTGCAGCAGACAGAAAGAAGAGTCGAGACAGGGTAAGGGGACCTACAGCCAGAGGAGCTGGAGAAATAAAACAATGGCACAGAGCGAGGGAGGACACCTCCAGCCGCAACAAGAAACAAATCCTGGAACAGTCCAGGAGGAGTGGCCTTTTAAGGCCTGATGGGGGAGTGATGTTGTTGCTGCACCCATTAAACCTCAGGCATAAAGCCTTCCCAATATGATGTACTTGCATCCACTGCTCCTCACCCTCAAATTGTGGCTTCTGATGTCCTTCCCCCAGCCACTGCTAGAGGCCAGGTGTGCTCCAGCCACTATGCAAACCCCTCCCAGGAGGAGAAGGAGGAGAGCAGTTCCCTGGGCACTCGATTCTCTTCACCTCTACTGAGCCTGGGACACCCTGAATTTACTTTTGAACCCGGGACATTGGTGCAGAAAGCAGTAGCACTACCATTACATAACATAAAATGTTATATTCAGTTGCCCTTCTTGGCACAGCCAAATAATATATTTGAATACAGGTGGTCCTTTCAGTGACCTTCCTGGTTTGGACTCAAATATGGTAGCCCACTACCAAAGGACACAATGTACTGTACTTCTTGCTCAGCTGTACTGGTGAGCACTACACTGTCCCACTAGTACCAGTGTATAACCCTTTAAACTATATGGGAGATGCTGTTGCTTCGTTGGGTACCTGACCATGCAAATGGTGTTGGCCTTGTGTCATTGTATGCACTTAAACAAATTAAGTATTCTGTACTCTGATGTGAACTCAAAACAAAAATCTATAAACTCTTAACCCACAAGCATTTGTAATAATCAACCTAAATGTCCTAGTTCAGTAAATAATTTCCCAGTTAACTTATGCATAGATGATACACAGGCAGAGCTCTGATTTAATCACAGTTCCCCCTGACCAGGGGATCTCCCTGGATACATAAGTTTGATGACACAATTTCAGTAAGTCTCTCATGCTGGTTTTGATCATTCACTTTCCTTCTGAAGGTCTCTGGTGTGTCAGCTGATGATATTGGCCATTTCTTCATGCCCAGTCATGTCTCCATTAACCTCAAAATTCAGCAGTTGATGACTCTCCTCTCACAATGCACCACATTCAGTTAAACTGAAACTGCAATAGCCCAAGCCATATCTAGACATCTAGATCCTAGTGGGTTGTGATGACCAGTACTGAGCAGTTATACAGTTCAAGTGTGACCCAGACATAGAAATGTTGTCTCCCGTATAGTCAGTTTGGGTCTGCAAACTAATAAAATTTCTCAGTTGTCAGCTTTCAGCTCCCATCTCATACCGAGCAAGCACTCAGTTAGTTCCTTTTGATGTCAGCAAAACAGATGACTCACTTCTCTCTTTGTCTGGGAGATTTGTGGTATGTCTCCTTTACCTTTCACCTGCAGTTCACTCCAGTCTTCTACTCACTGTAGCCACAGCCATTTGTACAGAGATTTTGAGCATCTCTTGCTGTTCACTAAAGAATTCTAGCTCATCATTGGTCCACTGAGCTGTCAATCTCTCTAGGCAAGACTTGAGGTTTGTCACTTGATAAATGATTGACAACAAACTTGTGTCAGTAGTCATCAAGTTTGTTGGTGTCCAGCTGATCGTCTCCTCTTCTGCAGGCTTCCAAAATCTAAATGGCTGTAATGCAACCCCTTACCCCAGCTACCATGCTGAAGAGTATCAGGGTGGGCAAAAATAGTTGCTGCCTCAACAGTCCTCTGGGCTTCTGCCACAACTTTCTTATTTTGAAGTCCTCCTGTCCATAAACAATTGTTCTGTGCTTCAGTCTGGTTAAATGCAGAGAGCTTTATATACCTTTCAGGTCAGGTGGTCATTGGGAAGTCAAGAGTATGATCACATGCTCTGCCATCAGCTGGAGGTAGCCATTTTCTTGAATGAAGTGAGCCAATTTTGCATGACACCAGACATGCTGAAGATTCCTCTAGGCTCCCTTCCATTTCTCAGTTGTTGCTACAGCAGGAGTCTGATTGGGGACTGGTGAGAATAGTGGTGGCTGGTGACGCAGGCTACACCATGCAATATGGTAAGCGCAACATGGGTGTAAATTATCATTAATTTTATTTAGTTTTTTCCTAGTAATACACATAGTAATGATTTTCTTTTTATTTACTTAAAGTTTATTCTCATTTAACCAGTCTTGCATATCTATCAAATCAGTCCCCAGCTTGTGATTTAGATCATATATACCCATTGTTCTGTTATAATTAACTTAACCATATGCTTTCTAAACAGCAAGATGCAAGTAAGCTTGCAGGATTTTGGAAGAGAATTGATGAACAGTGAAAACAACAGGGGTCTGAACTGGATCCATGTAGAACTCCATAATGTACTGCTTTGGGTAAGAGATAGCCTAGTGTAACTTAACCAGGTGTACTGGAGAAAGGAGTGCAGCACCAGGCTATACTGAATGAGCAGTGGTAAATCACACAATCTTTAAATTTTCTACTGCTAAAACTATCCTTTTGAGCTACTTGTTTTATTCACACAGGAACTGGAACTGTCATCATTTTGACAAGATCCTCTGAACTGGTAATCATAAGACTGAAGAGATCTAGTTGGGGACAAGCAGGTAACGGCTCACCAACCATAAAAGGACTACCTCTTGTGTCCCAGAATGTGAGTGACATAGTGCAGGATTAGAAAATTAGGTTTAGGGACATCTGCAGGATGTCAGTAGCATTACCACAGTCTGGAGGACACTCCGCAGGGGGACACCAGACCAAGGTAAGGAGAAAACACATTGCTGGTTACTGGTTGCTGCTTACAACATCTATCGGGAAGATATCTACAGATCATAGCCATAATACAGGTGGAAAGGAAGTAGTAGACACCCAGGTAAGGTAGGCACAGATAGGATGGTTAAAAAAAGAAAAATAAAAGACACCCTATCAAGGGTAAGGTAACAAGTAGTTACAAGGAAGCAAGAGGGAGTGGTGCAAGTACATAGGGATTAGGATGGAGACAAACAGGTACAGAGATGTTTGAATAGACACTAAGAAGGGGAAGGTATGATCATGGAAATGGTGCAGTGCAATGGTTGTCAGGTTGCAGTCCTTCGGAAGACCATCAGGACACTGAGGTGCTACACCATATGTACTCACTTCTCTGGGTTGTGGGTAGAGGTTGCTGGACTCTGTGCCAAACTGACAAGGATACAGAGGACCTTTTCCCTCACTCAGGGTCCACCATGTCTACCGCCACTCCCCCAGAGGATGCCAAGGCAGAGGCAGAGTAGATGGACCTTGGTAGGCTCCAAGATGGTAGGGTGTCAGGAAAGGTGCCCGCTCCTTAGCATATCCCACTGCAGAATTTCTTTACCATACTGTCAGGATGGGGCAGACAAGAGGAGGCATCCATCGCAGTGGGAAGGAAAAAAGTGAGGTGTCCTCTGAAGGGGATGCCTCAAGGAGGGAGGAAGAGGCCTCCAGCCCAGGAGGATGCAACAGCTGGTGGTGGACTGAGGGACTCTAACTTTAGAAGACAGATTTGGGAGTGGAATGAGGAAGGGAAAGGCAGGTAAAGTGCTTGAAAGGTACTTTGGCTTGAGGGCTGGAGAGCATATCAAGATGATAGCTAGGGCCTCAGGAGATGGGAGAAAGTTAGACACTATTGTCCATTTGGGGACAAATGACCTGGCAAGGAATAGATAGGGGTGGTGCAGGGTAACTTCAGGGAACTGGGGAGGAGTCTCAGACAGGTGGCATGCATGGTAGTTTTGCGGAGGTGTTACCTGTGTATGGCTAAGGACAGGCACAGGTACTCTGCACCATGGCATTATTTAACAAATGGTTGAAGGCATAGTGAATGGAGAAGGTCTTCAGGGGACTGGGGGCCAGCTTGGGAGGATATGAACATCTATAAGGCAAATGGCCTGTATCTATCCAGAAAGGGGACTGAAGTCTTTGGTGAAAGATTTAAATGCTACTTGTATGAGCATTTAAACTAGTCAGAAGGGGAGGATGCAGTAAAATCAAGGGAGGCAACATCTTCCCCTGATGATGCAGCATCAGGAAGGGAGGGAGGGAAGGCCCTAGGGGAGTAAACTTCCATAAGGCTGGAGCACAAGGAGTCATCAGTGAAGACAGAGAAAGTGGGGTCATTAATCAGGTAAGTGAGAGCAAAAGATTATAGGAGACAGGGAATGGTGAAGGTGAAAGAGAAAGAGGAAGAGGTGTATCAGGGAGAACTTCAGGGAATAACACAGGTAGGAAGGGGGAAGCAGTGAAGCAGACAAGTAGGGAGAAAGGAATTTTATTTTATTGATTTATTTTTTTTCCCAATTGTTTAACCAGGTGAGACACACTAAGCTGAAAGTTTGTTTACAGATGCAACCTGGGAGCACAGGGAAGTTAAGTGACTTGCTTAGGGTCACACAGTATGCAAGTGGGGGCTGTGGGATTCAAACCCAGGTCTCCAGATTTGCAGCTCACAGCCTTAAACCACTGCGCTATACTGTACTATATATTATTTATTAAGTTCTTGGATTACAATACCCATGAGTGAGAGACTCTTTTACACAGGTTCCTTGTCAATTTTAACAATAAGTACATACAGAGGATACCGTAGAATCAGAGACTCTTTTACACAAGTACAACAATAGTACAATAATACATAGTAAGCAGTGCAACAAGATCTTTGTTATGTAGCCAAAGTGTCATCAGACATGTACCAGTAGGAAAGTTGATAGTAAGTTTGGTAGATACAAATTAAATAGGACTCAAATTGGGGTCACCGTTACAGTCAAGAGTGAGACTGGCAGGACTGCAGGTAGTGAGGGCAGCCAGGGGTGGACTCTGTCTGGTGGAAGAAGCAGCCAGAAGCTGGCTTAGTCAATGAGAGTCTGGAAGGCATAAAGTTAGAGGGTAACAGCCTGAGTATGAATGTATGTGGAGTACAGGCATGGATGGCACTAATGCAGGGAGTTTTAAAAATAGAATTCTAGCCCCGAAATAATGGTGGAGACTGAGGACAAGGTTTCCATGCATTCTTCAGATGTCAGAGGTTGGTGCCTCCGTAAGGATTTGCACTCCCTACACAAATGCCAAGATCAGTAAATGGCTGCACTCCATTCAGGAGCCAGTGTCAGAAAGAACTAATGCAGAGTCACATATCCGATGATATGCAAATATTAATTTAAGCTAAACCTAGCTTTTCAACTTTGTATCACTCACAAACAACTCTGGGACAAGGTAGGCTGGTGCTTCACTTTCTGAAACTTCTTTAGGGGACTAGTAGTGGAGACTGTCCTGGATTTAGTGGCCATAATGGTGTTGTGGTGCTGTGATTATCACAATTGGGATGGATGCGACTATACTTAATCCATACCAGCATACGTTATGTTCAGGAAAGACAGGGACAGATTATGTTCAGGAGAGATATGGCAAGGAAGAGGGGAGGAGGAATTGTTTTATATGTGAAGGTGGGGATCAAGGCCTTGGAGTAAAGGGGCACAATGAGGAAAAGGAAGGGCTGGAGGTGCTGTTGTCACCCTGGAGACAGGCTCTGGGGCCTCTATCCATAGCTGGGTAGTGTTTTATTTATTTACTTATTGAAATGTTTCACCAGGCAGGCACACTGAACAACAAGTTACTTGTCTCCTGGTGCAACCTGAGGGAAGGGGAACATGGGGACTGTGTACAGTGAATTTGTACAAAAAAACAGTGACATAATTTTGTGCAGTGAATTGTATACAGTGAATTGGTGCAAAACATATGTAGCATAAAATATACATAAGAATACATACACTAGATATGAGTAGGCTATACAGTGAATAATAAGCAGAAAACTAGCAGTTTTGGGCTAAGGTCTAGATGGAAAATACACTTGAGAAATACATAGCTTGTAATTACAATTATACCATGGACATAAGTGAATAGCCAATGAAATGGTCAGACTGGCAGCTTACCACCAGTGTAAATCCTCTCATAACCAACGGCTATTGAGGAGCAAATGGTGGTCATCTACTGTAAATCCTAATCATCTACAGCCCAGGAATAAATACAATAAATATAAATAACAAAGCAGCCTCTTTAAAAGTTGTTTTTTATTATAGTAAAAAAAAGTGAACATTGGTATAATCGCAATAAGCCACTCAGGGGATGTGGGTTATCGGGGGACTTACCATGGCTGGTGAAGATTTACCCACTCGGCTGCACCTCATGGGCAAACCACTCCAGCCATAGTAAATCCCCCAATAACCCACACTTCCTCGTGGCTTATTGCTTAACTGAATGCAAGCATTAGATAAACCTAACTGTATAGGGAGTGACTGAGTGGACTAGCTATTAATATTATGTAAGGCAGGAGTGTGAGGAGAGATTCAGATAGTGCCGGATTACAAGGTAAAATCTGAGGGGCAAGTGGTCAAAAAGTATGATGAGATTATAGCATCTATAGAGGTGATTGGTGAAAGGCAGGTGAAGAGTGGATGAGGGAGGAGAAAAGAGAGGAGACGTGGGTGGAAGAAGGGTAGTAATGTCCAGCCCATTGCTGGAGGCTAGCACCCAAACCAGGCTGGGGAAGGGGAATGGATGATTACATGGATGAAATGGAGAAAGGAGGGGGGCACTAGAGAAGTAGGAGATACGAGTATGGAGAGGTGGGAGACTTTGTCAGTCCAAACCCCTTCAGGATACTGTGAACCATGCCAGGGGATGAGCAAGCAAGAGAGAAGGAGGCTTTTGAGAAGATTAGTGAGGCAGATGAAGTAAGTGGAGGGGGTGAAGAGGGTAGTGGAGAAGGGAGAACACCACTGGGGCCTTGAACAGGCAGATGTGGGAGATGGAAGTGGGATTGTAGGAGGAGAGAGGACTATCAGGGTGTGTTGTACCAGGCTGGTAGGTATCCTGCTTGCACAAGGTAGAGAAAGATTTCATCAGGAGGATGTCAGGTGGCAGATAGAGAGCAGAAGGGGTAAGAAGGGGGGCGGGTGCAGAGATCCCTGCTAGGGGATGAGGTAGGCATGGGAGAAGAAATCTTAGAAACCTAATTGTGGGGAGACATAGGTGAAGGAGTAGAAGGTAATAGAGGGTAGTATAGATGGTGAGGGGAATAGGGCTTTTAAGTGTGAATTACCTTAGGTGAGAGCCCTGTCAGGAGATGGGAAAGCAAGAAGGAGGAGAGGGGACTGCCAGGGTCTGACCCCATAAGAAAGGTGCTTACCATGCCTGCACAATGCAGAGGTACACTCTCAGGAGGGTATCATGTAGGAGGTAGGGTTGGAGTGGTCATAGACAGCCCAGAATGCCCAGGTAGGAGGCAGTGAGGGGGAGAAGATTCACAAAAGGAGGGAAGCAAGTAGTAGATGGTGAGAGGGGGAGGAGGGAGGGAGTGGGGTTAGGTGGGGTGAAGGGAGGGTTTGTAAGGTAGATAGGGAGGGAAAATGGGGAAGGATAGTAGAGGTACGGAGAGGGAAGCAGAATATAAGGGTGAAGTGGGGAACAGTTAAGGTGGATTATAACAGGAGCAGTTAGAGGAGAGGAAGTTGTGTAAGACTTTGCTGAGGGAGCAAGAGGAGGAGGAGGAGTGGCATATGAGAGGAGGGAGGGAGTTCCAGGATTTAGGGAAGTGATAAGAGAAGGCAGACTGACCGATAAGTGTGCATTAGTGAGGGACCTCCAGAGTATGAGTGTCAGAATATCTGAGGGAATGGGGAGGTGGGGTTGATAAAGAAGAAAGGAGGTATGGCGGGAGTTTGCCCAACCAGTATTTTGAGGTGAATTTAGTGCAGTGGGAGAGGCGTCTGTTTGCTAGCAGGGGAAAGGACAGGGAATGATAGAGCTCGCACTGATGGGTCCAAGGGGGAGCATCAAGAGTGAAATGGCAGAAAGAGTTAAAGAGAGTGTCCAATCTGGCCAGGGAGGACTTAGGGAAGGCACCATAAACTGCATCACAGTGGTCAAAAATCAGGAGCATCATCTTCTAGACAAGTTCATGCCTGGCCATAGGAAGGATTCATCTACATTTCCTGTATAAAGCAGCGAGCCTGGGCACAGTTTTTTCAGAATGGCATCAATATGTCCAGACAAGTTGATGTGTTGGTCCAGCCAGACCACAAGTGTACAGACGTCAAGCAGAGGGAGAGAAGTTAGGTAAGGCACTTAGGGAAGCCATTATTAGAGCGGTGACTAAGGCAGAGGTGCTGCTACTTGGTGACTTCGGTCTCCAGAAATGGAGCCTCGCAGCTGCAGCTTTGGCTAGGAGTAGGGTCATTCTTCACTCCCTACAAGGGACTTTTCTCAGGCATCTAGTCAAAGAGCCCACCACGGATGAGGCAATGCTGTGCCTGGTGCTTTCAAACAGGGCAGCATTGCAGAGGTCACAGTGGGAATTCCTCTGGGTACCAGTGATCACTGTACAGTGTGGCTTAACATTAAAAAGGCACAGAGGGCTGTACTCACCGTAGCAGAAGAGACATCAAGTAGTTATAGTTGGAACTCTATGATTTATTTGTGGTACAAAAGGAAGAAAGTGTGGCACTTAAGTGTAGGTTTTAAGTGCTGCACTTTCTTCTTTTTGTGCCACAAATAAATCATGGAGTTGCATTTATAACTACTTGTGTGTTTGATGTCTCTTCTGCCACAGTATGTGCAGCCCTTTGTGCCTTTTTGCTGGTTTTCTGTGTTTGACTGGCATCCTCCACTTCTAGTGCTTTGTGCTCAGAGTCCTGTGCTGTTTACTTGTATAACATCAAGACAGAAACAGAGGCTAATCACATGAGGATGAGGGCCCTGGACTTTAGGAGGGCAGATTTTAAAGAAATTGGGGACTGTCTCAGAAACTGCCTTGAAGAGGGAATTGCCAGGGAGTGGTGGAGGCACATTGGACAATAATAAGGGAGGGGATAACTAGAGCAACTAACCTCTGTTTGAAAGATGTAAGAAAATGCAGAAGGAAAAAAAAAACATTATGGTTCTTAAGGAAGTGGCAAAGGTTTTGAAGGCAAAATGGTTGGCATTCAAGAGGTATAAGGAATCACAGAGTGAGGAGGACGGGGGTATAGCTAGTAAAACAGACGGATGACAGCAAGGCAGTGAGGAGGTAATGGTGCATACTGAGGGAAAAATTACCAAATGGGACAGTAAGGGGAATAAAACTTTCTTCAGATACATAAATAAGAGGAAAGCAAGGGGAGGGATAGTGATGACTGGAAGAGTGGAAGGGGAGACTTTGCAGAATAGGACCAAGAAAACAGTGGGGAGGGGACGGACCACCAGAAAGTAGCAGGAATGGAGGACATGTACACAAGTCCATTTTCAGAGGAAAGCAGAAAGAGACCTGCAGATCTGAAGGTGGGCATGGCTATGGGGTTGGATGGGATGCATGCAAGGGTTCTAAAGAAACTCAGGGACCTACTTTCAGCCCCACTGACTTATCGGGTCATAATGTCAAACGCTTAATAGCGTATGGCATTATGCGCGAACCCCACACCTGTGCATCTCAATGTTGGTCCCCCTGAGTTAGAATCCTAAGTGGGGGATCTGGGGCGCAGCCCCCCATAACGGGAGGTTTGGGGGCACAGCCGCCCACAGATCAAAATAAATAAATCATGCAATGTGATTAAGTCATACGGCATTCTGATGTGCGACATTTTGAACCCGTGCCCCCAATGACAGCCTTATTCAATAGCTCACTTTAAACAGGTGCGGTTATAGGGTACTGGAGAAGAGCTGGCATGGTCCCTCTACATAACAGCAGCATCAGGGAGGAGGCTAATACCTATAGGATGATCATTCTTACTTTAGTGTAAGGAAATTAATAGAAACTCTGCCAAAGGTCAGACTAGTAAAGTATTTTGAATCCAATGGGCTGCAAGATCCTAGACAGCATGGCTTTATGGGATGGGTCATACTAACTGAATCTGATAGATTTCTCTCTGACTGAGTAACCAGGGAAGTAAATCAGGGGAGGGCAAGTGGACATTGCCTATCTGGTCTGCAGCAAGGCCTTCAACACAGGAGACTAATAAAGAAACTGAGCAGCCTATGAGTGAGATCCAAAGAGGTGAATTGGGTTAGAAATTGGCTAACTGATAGGAGATGGGGGTGGTGGTAAATGACACTCACTTCAGTGATGGAACAGTGACCAGCAGGGTGCCACAGGGCTCAGTACTGACACTGGTCCTCTTTAATGTCTTCATAAGTGACATTGCTGAAGAACGGAAGGGAAGGTATGCAGTTTTGCAGATGATACCAAAAGATGTAGTCGGTTGGACACTCAGAAGAGGGGTGGAAAGAATGTGCAGAGATCTGGGAATAATTCAGGAGTGGTCATGAGCATGGCAGTTGGAGTTCAATGCAAAAAGGTACAATTTCATGCACCTAGGGCATGGGAACCCAGGTGCAGAGTATAGGATGGCGGGGTGCTAACAGTCACTAAGCAGGAAAGGGACCTTGGGGTTATCATATCAGATGACCTCAGAGTTGCAGGACAGTGTGACAAAGCACTTGGTAGGGCTAGTGGGATACTGGGGTGCATAGGGAGGGGTATCTCCATCAGGAGGTGGGAAGTGGTTTTGTCACTGGATCGCTTGTTGAAACCACACCTGGAGTACTCGGTCCAGTTTTGGAGGCCACACCTCAGAGTGGAGATAGGCAGGGTGGAGGCAATCCAGAGAAGTGCAACTAAAATGTTTCAGGGGTCGCATAAGAAGCCTTATGAGGAGAGACTGAGGGATCTTGGCATGTACACCCTGGAAGACAGGAGAGGGAGTAGTGACATGATAAAGACCTTCAAGTACCTCATATGGGTGAATAGGGTGTAGGAGGAGAATCTCTTTTTAGTGAGATAAAGCAGCAGAACCAGAGGGGCTTGTGATGTAGCTGGAGTGGTGTGTGGTTAAGAGGGATGTGAGAAAATACTTCCTCACTGAAAGGGTGGTAGGTGCCTGGAGCAGACTGACAGCAGAAGTGGTGGAGGCGAAAACAGTGGGGGACTACCAGCATGTCTGGGATGGACACAGAGATATATCAGAAAATAGGCAGGGAGGAGAGAGGGTCACTGGAGACAGGTTAGGGTCTGCAAAGACAAATTTAGCAGGGAACATTTTGGCAAGCTAGGGAGGCAGTATAGTGCAGTGGATTAAGACTCTGAGCTGCAAATCTGGAGACCTAGGTTTGAATTACACAGCCCCCGCTTGCATACTGGTATGATCCTGAGCAAGTCACTTAACTTCCCTGTGCTCCCAGGTTGCACCTGTAAACAAGCTTTCAGCTTAGTGTGTCTCACCTGGTTAAACAATGCCAAAGAAAAAGAAAGCTGAATGTGCCAGCTGGTTGCAGACTACTTAGGGTCTGCAAAGACAGATTTAGCAGGGAACATGCTGTCAGGCTGGATGGGCCAGCTGGTCATTTTCTGCCAATAAATTCTCTGTTTCTGTGTGTCTAACCCATGTAACCATTGACTAAGTTACTGTAGTGGTAAAACCACTTGAAAGTGAATTTTCCAAAGCATATTTCTGCCACTCTGTTTAATAAAACATTATAATTGACCATGTTAACCAGGTATTTCAACCTGAATACCTGAATGCCTCACTTTGCAGGTGCAATATCACCACATTTTTTTACCTGTTTATGGAAGGGTGAATGTGTAGGTGTCAAAGCCAAATCTGCTTTTACTTCATGTCTCCATAGACTGAATGCCAGATTTCTTCCATCTTCTGGGATGAAGAGTCCTGACAGTGGTTCATTTACTCCACTGGTTTATTATTTTCTTGCTGGCAGGGATTTTTCTATCCATGTTTCACTTTGCAATCTTCTATAGTTCCTTAGAAAGCTGTAGCTCCATTAGGAACTCTACCTAGATATTGGAAAACACACTGGCATTTATTTGGCTAACATTCATATGAACATAGGAAATTGCTAGCAGAAACTGGCCAAAAAGGTCTATCGAGTCTGCTCGAGTGCGTAGCTCAGTTAATTCACAGGAGCTGCCCCCCAACTCCTCCTGGAGTCTTCCCCCACTATCCCGTTCCCCTCCCCTATCCCCTTCCCAATATCACATCCTTTGGTCCTAATCCTCTTCTCCCCCCCTCGAAACTGGACACTGATTTTGCTGCCACCACTTCCTCTGGTAACTGATTCCACCCCTTAACCACCATTTCAGAGAAGAAGTACTTCCTCACCTCACTCCTGAATCTACCTCCCCACCCACCACCACCCCCAATTTCAGGCCATGTCCTCTTGTTGTACCCTCCTTTCTGCATTCCATTTATATTACTGGTTGGATTTAAGAGGCCAGCAGTTTAAGCCTTATGCCCAACTTGTATTTTTTCTGCAATGTCTGAAGTGACCACATCTGCCCATTACACATGAGTGCACTCCTCAGCAGCTGGGCATGAGGTATTCCTGATTCAGTCCCTATGCCAACCACTGGACACAATGGCCCTGGGACTAATCTGGCTAGACTGTGGTTTATCCTCACTTAATCCCATTCAGCAATTGCATATACAGATGGATGCATGCTGAAAGAAGTTACATGGAACTGTGGTGAATTAGAAGTGGTTTGGAGAAGCATCTACTACATCCAAACAACCACTGGCTGCACCTGCTTCTGGCTTCTCAAATACTTGGCCCACAGTGTACCAGCCATTCCATGAAATGTGTTTCTTTCAACATAACATTGGTGCTCTCTATTTGTGGGATAAAGAAATGTCATCACATGATGACAGTAATATATGCAATAAGTGAACAACAGAAATAAAATGTCAGGATCTTTCAAAATGAAGAGCTCTTGTCAAACTGGTACATGCGCTTATGCCATGATACATTTTGATACAGAATAATTTTATCATAAAATTTAGTATGCTTCCTATAATGTATCATATTTTTGAGTTTGTGTATGAGTTAATGTTCTTCTGCAACAGTAACAATTTCTGCATACCATCATTATTGTTGTGTCCATCTGTATTAAAGTGCACTTGCTAATCATATTATTCTTCTCTGCCTCATCATCGTCATCACATTTTCTAAAGCTAGTTTACATATATGCAGTAACAAAGTTCTGTGCAATTAATTGTATTACAAATATAAACTGCAAAGTAAACACTCTGTAACATAACTAAAAATGTCAGCAGCATATATTTAAATTATTCTCTATGCTGGTGAAAGGATGTCTTTCAAAATAAAGAAGTTAATGACTTGGAAGCTGAAAGTTGTTATATTTACTGAACCCCATGTGCTTTTTTGCAGAGTACTCCACATGGTTGATACATGCAGTATCTACTAAAAACACAGTTACTTCAGGACTTCAATGGGGATGCAGGCACATTTCAAAAACTGATTTAAAGATCAGAAGATCCAAGAAATCAAAGGAACGTGCATTTCAGAGATACAGGAATGACTAGTGTGCATGACTTGCATGTGAGGACTAGAACTGTGACATCAAAATGCTAGTGAATTGGAAATCACTGATGAAGCATCTGGAGCAGAGACATTTGATCTCATAGCTGGGGTTGGGTTAGTCACTGAGCTGCATCTGTCTTAATATGCTATAGGTTAACACCAATGCTAGCCAAGAAAAGTCAACATAAAGAAAATTGTAGTTATCTAAGTTACAGTGTCAGGACTTGTGAATCCATGTCTGCTGTGCCATTGATGTTCTATGTACAGATGGAAGAACTGGCTGTGACCTGGTTCTGATTCCGACTCTGATTGTTTTTCCAAAAGGTTCTGATTTACTCTGCTGAATTGTAAATCTAATGAGATGGTCCCTCCTCACACCCGATCACTGCCCCAAACCCAATATAGCAAGTTTCTCTGGTGTCCAGGTGCTTCCCCATCCCAATTCCCTATAGCATTCGGGGGTGTCTAGTGAAACCCCCTCCCTAGCCCCGTTCCCCTATAATAGAATAAAGTACTAGTCCATTCCCTGGTGTCTAGAAAACCCTCCTCCTCCCCCACCTCGGCAGGTAGTGCCCCAGTCCCACCACCCAACCCCGAGCTGGCAACTGTCACAGCCCTCCACTCTCCACCACTGTCAGTCACCTACTGAGCTGTCAGTAAATGAGCATGTACTTCTACAACTAGGCACTCATTCATTGACATGACAGCTCTGTTGTTGGCTGGCTGTGCTGGAGACAAGAGTGGAAGGCTGTTCTGGGTTGCTCTCTGGGGGGCTGGGATATGGGGGGAAAGGCAATCATGCTGGGGGAAGGATCCACCATGCTGTTTCCCCCCATACTGACCCCCAGCCAGCAACTGAAACAGCCCTCCATTCTTGTCTCTACCATGGCCAGCCACGAACAGAACTGTCATGTATGAGTGCAAGCTGCAATTTGACAGCTCAGTTCATGGCCAGCTGTAGGTGACAGTGCAGGGCTGTGCTGCTCACCGGCTTGGGTCAGGATGAGGGGGGAGTGGGTGGTGGGGCACTACCTGCCTGGGTGAAGGGGTGGCATTCCGCTAGACACCAGGGAATGGACTATTACCATATTCTATTACAGGATAATGGGAATGGGGGTCTGCTAGATACCAGGGAATGGTATATAACTTCTAGGGGGATCAGAATGGGAAGGACCACTGGGCACCAGGGAAACTTGTTACATTATGTCAGGCTGTGATCGAGTTGGGGGAGGAACAACTGGACACCAGAGAATACTCTACAGATAACATCGACATGGGTGCAGGGGGGTGGAGGGACTGCTAGACAACAGGTAAGATAATGTAATTTGACTAATGCATCTCTTTCTTTAACTATCAAACTACCATGCCTTAGATTTGGCATATAGTATGCATGTAATTAGGCAGGGAACAGCGGTAAAGTGCTGGACTGAACCAGTCTGCACTTCTGAACCATTCTAACTTGGCAACCCAGATCCATCCATGAAAGGCTCGGTTCTCCAGGTCAGAGCTGAGTCAGCCCAGTCCAGGGATGTTCGGACGTGCAGCAGAGGCAGTTTGTCTATCCCTAGTTGCATGGTTGACCTATACTCTGAAGGTAATGAAGTGTAGTGTAACATATGACCATATAGTGGATGTTTTAGAAATGTAACAGTGCATACCTGGTAAAGAGGAAATACCAAGATTCAGTTGGTGTTATGTTATAAGATAATATTGTTATAACCGAAGAACCTTCAGGTCCATCTTTTCTGCCTTTGTGCTACAAGAAAGAGACCATACTCATTCTTAGTATGGGCAGCCTAAAGCCAGAGGAGGAGCTGGAGGTTGATCCAGTGGCCATCGCCACTCAAGTAGCCGGAGCTGCCAGAGGAGGCTGAACTTTGATCCAGAGGCCATTGCCACTTAAGAAACCACAGCCACAGCTGTAATTCCTGTGACAGTTGCTGTATAAGTCTCAGCTCCAGGAGGAGCCAATCAGAGCAGAGGGCACTGTCTTTAAAGTGCAGACGGGCTTCAAAAGGCCCTACTGCTGCTCTCAGCCCCAACCTAAAGCCAGAGGAGAAGTGAGTTTTCTCCTGCCCACCCGCCTGGGCTCTGACCTCTATTAAATGCCTAGGGAAGGAGGTGGAGCCATCTCCAGGGAGGAGCATGAAACCTGGGACTACAGAGCAGTGGAAGGTGTTGACCATTAGGGAGAAGGACTTTATGCAGAGGAGGAGGACAAGAGGTCAGAAAATGGCTGATCATGATCACTACTTGCAAACTGAATGGTGGAATATGGTGAGACTATTTAATGGCAATGATGACTAAGTAGGGAAGAAGGACAGTAGGACATATGTGTGAACAGCTAAGTAAGGCATCTCAGTGTTAGTGCACTATACAAATATATGTATAATGGGTGTGAGCAGCTCAGGAGGCATCTCGTGGATAGGGCATACATAAAGAGTATAAGGCATTACCTAGGCAGGTCTTTGAAGGGGATTGCTGTGGGGCTGTATGTGCAAGGGAAAGTGGGCCGATGAGGAAAATTCGATTGGGAGTGCTGTGCATTGGTAGAGTAATTACAGATAGTATTCATTGGCAACTGGTACAAGTAAATTGCCAGATTCAAACATGTTTAGCATGGCTAGAGAATGGTGGGGGAGACATGGGGGAGAAAAGGGGAACCTTCAACGGGTACGAAAGGTGGTCACTGGTGGGCACATAGCGGAATGAGATGGGTGGTAGGATGCAATAACTGTGGAACACCAATATTTCTTTATTTTGTGTGGAGAAATGGGGGATGTCTAGTGTGCAACCAAACTGGGCAACTCAGAAAAATGATCAATGGTCTGCAGGAGGAGCTGAAGCAGGCAAGGCAGGCTATGGTTCAATAGAGAGAGGAGGAAGGGGGGAACAAGGGAGGGAGGTCAACTAGTGCAGTTGGGGTGGAGAGGTCATGGGTTAGCAGAGGGGGCAATGAGTCAAGAGGACCCAGGCCTACAGGAGAAGATGGGACAGCTAGGACAGGCTATAGGAAGTTATGGTTCAACAGACAGAGGAGAAAGGAGGGGAGCAAGGGAGGAGGGTCAATTGGTGCAATCAAGGAGGGGGAGAGGTTACAGGTTAGCAGAGAGTTCTATGAGCCACAGGGACTCAGGCTTAGGGGAACTAAGTAAGGGGAACAAAAGTGGTGGGGGGGATGATGGGGGAAGGAGGAAGCAGGGTTTGGGGGAGAAGGGGAAGAGCCACAGAAGAGGTAGTAGGAATGGGAGGGTGGGATAGCATGGGGAAGATGGAAGGAGGAATAGGAGTAGAGTCTTCAGGCAACAAATTCACAATTGGGGAGGATGTGTACAGTGGGGATGGGGGTAACTGAATGAATATGGAGAGGGAGAAAATAGTGATGGTGAAATTGCAACAGGGGTTGGAAGAGGGAATAATGTGCAGGATGAGGAGTCAGAGAGGCGGGGGGGTGGTAGGGAAGCATGTTGATGGAAGTAAGGGGGAAATCCTAATACTAAGTGATTCATTACCAAGAGGCGTCAGGTGGGGTAGGAAGGGGAAAGGCATAGTCACATTTAGGTGGAGGCCATGCCAGGAATGACAACTGAAAGGGTAAGGTTGTCATTCCTGAAGTATCCTAGAAGGGGAAAAGAGAACCCCCATTTAATTCTACATTTGGGGACAAACAACCTGGCTAATTGGATGATAGATGTGGTTCAGAAGAGGCCTGAAGAGCTTGGAACATTATGCAAGGGGGCTGGAAGATCATTAATTTTCTCAGAGGTACTACGAGTTCCTAAAGTGAGCATGGCAAAAAAATGGAGCTCTGAGGTTTTTAACAAATGGTTAGGGGCATGATGTAATGCCAAAGGGTATGAGTTGGTGGGAGGGTGGGGTAGGATCTTGGAGGAAAGTAGTCTATTCACTAGGGATATACTGCACTTAAGTGAAGAGGACAAGAATGTGTTGAAACAGAGGATGGGAGAGTACATTGAGGTAGCTAAGCATTTAAACTAGGAGCGGGGGTGGCAGGAGGAGAGTGGGCATGCAGAGGCCACAAGATGGGAAGTCACAGGACTTACCTCCCAAAACAGGAACAAGGGATTGGGAGAAATTACTAATGGGGATGCTGGTGGGGCAGGGGGGAAGTAGGTGGATGGAAAGTGGTCACTTTAAATGCTGGAAGCCTGGGCAATAAAATGATGGAGTTACAGACCCTCATGGAGGGGGGTGAATGTGGCAGCCATCACTGAAACATGGGCCACCCAACACCATGACTGGGATCTGGTGGTACCAGGGTACAGGATATTAAGCAGGGATAGGATAAATGGGGGGGGGGGTGGCACTATACATGAGGGAAGGTCTAAAGTGTGTAAGGGAGGAGGGCAGTACAGAGTCCTTATGGTTGGTAATCCAGGATTCCAAGAATAGAACTCTCTGGATGGGAGTGGTGTACAGGCCACCCACCCAGATGGAGGAGTTGGACAGGGAAATAGCAGAACAGATTAAGAGGACATGCGGGAAGGGCAGTGTGGTGTTCGTAGGGGCCTTCAACCTACCAGGAGTAGATTAGGGTACCCCATCCACCAACAATTGATGGGAACAGGTACTGCTGGAAGCTTTCTAGGACAGCTTCCTGGTACAGATGCTAAGTGAACCAACCGGGGAGGGGGAAAGCATCCTTGACCTTGTGCTGACTAATGGGGAATATGTGAGGGATTTGAAGGTAGACAAACCACTGGCAGGAAGTGACCACCATTCAGTATGGTTTATGTTGAAGACAGGTAAAGAGGGAGTAGTATCCAACACGAAGGTGCTGGACTTCAGGAGGGCTGATTTCACTAGGATGGGTGAAGAACTCAGCCTAGTATGGACATTGACCAGAGATGGGAGCTCATAAAGATGGGGATAGTAGAGTCAACCAAATGCTGCAGCAGGGCTCAGAGTAAGAAGGCTAGGGAAAAAAAAACAAGCTGTATGAGCAGGGGTGTTGCAGAAAAGGTAAGGAGGAAAAGGGAGGCCTTTAGGAGATACAAGAAAACAGGGAGGGGGGGAGGATAGGGAGGAGTACCTGAAAATAGCAAGGGAGTTGATAAGGGCAGTAAGAGCAACAAAGGCATCTAAGGAGCTCAGGTTGGTGCAAGACATTAAGAAGGGTGAAAATGACTTCTTCAAGTACATCAGGGAGAAAAGGAGCTGCAAGGAACAGATAGTAAGGATTAGCAGGGAAGGAGGATGGGTGGAAAATGGGGAAGGAAAGGCAGAAGCACTTAATGACTACTTCTGCTTGGTGTTTACTAAGGAGAAAGGGGGGAGATACCCAAGGGGGGTGGAGGGCAGAAATGGAAGGGAAGGAGGTGACAGATGGGGTAATCACAGAAAGTAGGATACTGGATGGATTGAGGATGCTGAAGGTGGACAAGGTGCCAGTGCCAGATGGTGTCTACCCCAGGATACTGAAAGAACTGGCATAGAGATCCTAGCATGGCCCTTTGCAGACCTGTTCAGTGCCTCACTGAATTCAGGGTGTGTACCTCAGGATTGGAGGATGGCTTACGTGGTACCCCTCCATAAGAGTGGCCCCATGGATGAACCGGAGAACTCTAGGCCTGTGAGCCTTACATCCATCTTAGGGAAGCTGATGGAGACAATCCTGAAGGAGAGGCTGGTGTCTCTTCTGGAGGCCAATAGGATCCAGGACAGCAGACAGCATGGATTTGTCACTAGCATATCCTGGTAAACCAACCTGGTGGAATAACGGGTTCAATGGACAACTCAGCTCAATGTAGGAAAGTGGCTGCAAAGGCCAATAGGATGCTGGGTTGTATTGCCAGGTGTATATCCTCAAGGAGGGGGGAGGTTATTTTGCCATTGTATAGATCCTTGGTAAGATTGCACCTGAAGTACTGTGTGCAGTACTGGTGCTTGTACCTAAAGAAAGACATTAAGTTGCTGGAGGGGGTGCAACGCAGGACAACAAAGATGATCCAAGGTCTGGGGGATTTACTATATGACAGCAGACTGAGGGAACTGAACATGTATTCGCTGTCGGGGAGAAGGGGCAGGGGGATATGATTGAAACCTTCAGGTACATGGCACGCATAACAAGGACTGGGAAGGAGGGGCTTTTTAAAGTGAGGGAAGGGAAGGATACTTAAGGCCATGCTATGAGATTGGAAGGAGGAAGGTTCAGGAGGCAGATAAGTAAACTGTGTTTTATGGAGAGGGTAGTGGCCTGTGGGTGTGGTGGGTGTGGGTATGTGGGGAGTTGTGGTTATATTGAGGTAAGGCTTATATTCAGGTACATGATATAATGTTGTAACAGTGTATTAGGACTCCTAGCTAACATATACAGTGAATATATACTTCCTTCTAACTAGTTATCTTCCCCGGGGGTGAGGGTTTAATTCCATTGTGTTTTTATTCAGATACCTTAGACTGTTACTGTACATATAGTAGTTTGATTATACACTGACACATTTTTGAACTCTGAACATATCAGAATGCATGATCTCATTTACTTGGGGTCCTAAACTGGTTATATTCCACTGGGTAAATATTGTAGTGTTTGGTGTAAATGTTGTTACAGTGTGTTAAGACTCTTGGCTCACATATACATTGAATTTATACTTCCTTCCAACTAGTTATGTCCCCCAGGGTGGGGGCCGGGGATTAATTCCATTGTGCTTTTATTCAGATTCCTTAGACTGTTTCTGTACTTATAGCAGTTTGACTATATACTGACACATTATTGAACTCTGAACATTTCAGGATGCATGGTCTCATTTACTTGGGGGTCCTTGACAGGTCTGCTTTTATATTGACTTGCTCGCATGCACAAGCAACATCTTGTGGTAGTTGTATGTTTCAGAGGTGTGTCAGTGTTGTGGCCAATGCAGGGGATGCTTCAGTGGGTGCATCCCTCATCCGCCAATCAGTCAGCATGCTGGTGATGATAGCAACTTCAAAGAGAGCCAAGGAGTTGAAATAATTCTGCTGCTGCAGTCATGGACAGTTTTGACATTGCAGCGGCACCTCCCCCCTTCCTCGCAACATCATCGGCTCCATGCCAAGCACTCTGTCACCAGGCCTTGCTCTACAAGAGTAACTTGTTTGTTCACTGTGCCTTTCCTGGTGAAACATTTAAATAAATAAATCAGCCCCAGTGTGCCTTTCCACATTGATGGCTCTTGCCAGATGCCACACACTTCCCGGAAAAGTTGACATTGGGGTGCCCAATCTCTAAGTCAGCATGTATTCCCTCCAACACTGTGGCACACTGGGAGCCCACCCCAGTGTGCCCAGATAATTTTTTTATATATTTATTTTTCCTACACTGGGATGCCCACTCCCGTTGTTGGATGCCCCCCAACCCCCAAGCTCACTGCCTTTGCTGATAAGGGTGCCAATTCCCAGTCAGCATCATGTTTCTTCTCCTCCCCAGCTCACTTTCTTTGCTGACAGGGTGCCCAATCCTTGTTGGCATCATGCCCCCCCAAAACTCAAATGGCACACTGGGAGCCCACCCCAGTGTGCCCAAATGTTGTTTTTTTTTAAGTAGTAAATTAAGAAATCCGTCCCCTGGTGTATTTTTTAATCTGCAAAAAAGGAAATGGTCCCTCATAGTCTCCCCACTGCCCACTCCTTCCCCACCCTCCCACTGAGCACCCATCTCCCTGCACCCCCCATTACCCTATACTTTCCTCCAGAAGTTAAGAGTAGTGATCTTCTGTGGAGCAGGACACTTCTGCACTCTTCAAAGCTGTCCAGCAATCTGAAGAATCAAAGGTAAGTGTTTATAATGGCTGTCAATGGGAGTTTCAACTTATGTTGATATTTCAGTCATTTTTAGGAATTTTGGCCCCAAATTTTCAACATGGGATTCTTGGGAACCCACCTCATGAACATGTCACTGTCATGTTATTAATCAGTCATGAAAGGTGAGTTTGCGGTCGCTGTGCAGAATCACATTTTGGGACTGATTAATGAAGTGACAGTGTCACTGTTCATAAGGTGGGGTCCCAAAAAGTCCATGTTGCAAATGTGGGGAAAAAATTCCAAAAAATGACTACATTATGAATGTGTATTGTGCAGTTTCTATGCACACTCGTAACTTCGCCAATTTTTAATAGTTTCACGCAAGATGTTCAACATTGCCATTTGTTCACACCTTCTTATGAACAGTACAGCTGCCATTGTTCACATCCTGCCTGTTTCACACCTGTTGCACAGAATGGCACAGTTGCTGTGAAAAATCAACTTTCAGGACAGATTAACAAGTCACAGTGCCACTGTTCATGAGGGGAGGTCACAAAATTCCCATGTTGAAAATCTGGTGAAAAAATTACAATTAATTGCATTATGGGCGTGTGTTGCACAGTTTCTATGCATGCTTATAACTTCACCAATTTTATATATTTTCACTACAGATTTTTAACATTGTCATTGTTCACTCCTCCTCATAAACAGTACAGCTGTCATTTTTCACATCCTGCCCAAAATATGTTTTTGCACCTGTGGCTCTGAATTGCCTAGTTGCTGTGTGAAATCAACTTTTGGGATTGAGTAATGAAATGATAGTGCCACTGTTCATGAGGTGGGGTCCCAAAAAGCCCATGTTGAAAATTTGGAGCAAAAATACCAATGAACACCAGGGGTATTAGGGTTTCCAACTGTAACACCCCACCCTGTAGAGACTTACAGGTGCTGGAGGTGTGACTTGGGTTCATCGGCCATAATGCTCACAACATTCCACCCCCACCCTGCAGCCATTGACAGGCATCGAGGTGTACCTTGGGGTCTTTGGCCCTAAAGTTCACCCCATTCTCCTACACTGCACCCATCTCAGCTTATTTCCTCATAGAATAGGGTGAGCATAAGGGCTGAAGACCCCAAGGCACACCATGACACCTGTTGCTGTCTGCAGGGTGGGATGAGGTGGAATAGCTTAAGCGTTATGGTTGATGACCCAAAGGTACACCCCCAATGCCTTTCAGTCACTGTAGAGGGTGGGGTGGCGTTACTTCAATATTTCACTGCCATTTCTATTATACATCTCTCTAACTCCTGCACTACCAATGACAATACCAGAAAACCAACATTCAGCATTGACAAATGCTTGTTTAATTTGCCACTTATACTGACAATTTATATTATCCTGTATAAAATCTTGTTACAGCACTGATAGTCTTCATGTTTATGGAATATAGTAACTGGTTGAGTGTATAGTTGGGAAAATGTCTCCAGATACTGTAGGTTTTATGCTGTGTAAATGTGTGAAACAGTTGCTCATACTAGTTAAACTTTACTTTAAACCTACTTAATGCCATATATAGAAAGTTTCTGTTATATATACATTTTTTTTTAGCATACACTAGTGTCACATTTAAACATATACTTAAGTGAGCATTGAATACAGAGGTCTTGCTTTTCATTAAGACTGTATTCACATAACACACTCAGTGACTTGGATTTTAAGATACTTTGTGCTCGAATGATTCTTATTTTGTTGACATTTGACCTTGGAAGGCTTCTCAGCTACAAGCAAACTGATGAAATCTGGTTCCATTCATTTAACCTTCAGTTATGGTTTAAATGAGTATTTTAAATCAATGAGAATTCTTTCTGTTTTTTATGTATATTTTGGGTGTTAATAGCATGGGATTTTCTAAATAACTGCTATAAGCTTCTGAGAAAGGACTTGGTTGGTCTGAAAGCTTAGGCACTTTGTTATTTTTGTAGCATCTATGTTAGTCCAATAAAAGGTATCAGACAATTTGTTTCTGGATCTGTTCTTACATGGACCAATATGGCAACTAAGCTAAATCTGTAGTGTATATAGAAATATTTTGCTGATAGCTGCAATAGACATTTCTTAAAACTATAGGTTTTATTTTGCCTCTCTAAAAGGTTATTATTAAGGAGTTATGACATCACTGATGCTTATAATGGAAGACAGGCTAGAAGCAACCACAACAATACACTACATTAGGACATTAACCCATACAAAATATTGATTTTAATCTTTTTTTTATTCTTTACCTTTATGTTTATTGGGTGCTCATTCCAAAGGGACTAACTAGAATATATTTGTTTAAACAGACATAAATACAAAAAAAAAGTTAAATCAAACACAAAATTGCAATAATCAAACTTTTTGGGAAAGAGAGGTATTGAGAGGTTAAGAATGGCATTATCTGCTTTTAACAACAGGGATGACAAGTCTAAAATCACAACCATTTTAAAATACATAAATGCTCCTACTAAGGTTAAGAGACTTCATACTGCTACTAATGAGCAAAGTGTTTTTGATACAATTTCTCAGATGGGAGGACACTGAAAAAATGTGCTAGATAACCAATTCATTAATGCATGCAAAAGAAGAGAAATCAAATTTGAAAAACTTGGTAGAGAGATGCTTCAGTTTCTGTAAGCTTCAGGAACTTCCTTTGCTGAGGACAAAAATACTCTAACAGTAAAAAACTAAAGACTTAGTGGATGGTGATCCTCATATTCTACAGTATAGCTCCATGCATTCCATATAATGTATATTATTTTTTTCAGTTAATTCTTTTTATTGAATTTTTTTTTAAGATGTAACATCCTAATACCCAGGAATCTCTAGGGAGCATAAATAGCATAAACAAACAAATGACTGTACTGTACTATACTGTACATGCACAGTGAAGTAAAAGCAATACATCTGCAGGTATACCAGAAGAATGAAACACCCAACATTTGAGATACAGTACATAGAAAATCTTGCATTCCAATATGGAGAGGGAGGGGGTGAAGCAGAAAAAGCAGTAAAAGGAGGGAGTACAGTTCTGGGACACATTCCATGGCATGGTGCAGAGACACTGGGCTCTACAGTGGATCAGGCAGAACACCTCTACCATCTCTCCCACCAAGTTGTTTGTACCCACGTGTAACGCTATATGAGGTTTCTTTTTCCCCTTTGATGCACACTTGAGAAATGTCTGCCCTGCCTTTCCCATGGTCAACCAAGGAATAGTTTCAACCCAGATACGGCTGTGCCTTTCTCCCCTTCTGCCCCATCTGACCCCTTTCAGTATAGAATCCCCCAGCACTAGTACCCCACGTTCATGTCCCATACCACCTCCCCTCCCTTTTACCCTTTCCTCATCTCCAGCATCCATACTGCCCTGCCCCTTACAATCTCCAGCTGCACCATCTGTACCTCCTACAACTGCTCCCTGTTCCTACCCCTTTCAGTGTCTCTGCCCTGCTCTTCCCACTCCAATCATCTTACCAGCCTGACTCCTGTCTTCTGTTCTTTCTCTATCACTCTCCACCCCCCTACCTCTGATCTCTGACCCCTCCAATGCTGACTCTGAGCACCTATTGCCTGTTACACCCATTGGGTCCCTTCTGCATATCCTTTGAGAATGCCTGAAAGTAATCCCTTTCTGGATTTCTATCCATAATTTCCTTGATCCCTTTTTAGGTTAGCTCCAGAAGCAAATGATTTGATACTTTTTATTGGACTAACATAGATGTAACAAAAAGAACAAAGCATTTTAGCTTTCTCACTAACAAGTCCTTCCTCTGAAGCTTAAGTTTAAGCTTCCGAGGAAGGACTTGTTGGTGTGAAAGTGAAAGCACTTTGTTCTTTTTGTTACATCTGTGTTGGTCCAATAAAAGTTATCAAATCATTTGCTTCTGGATCCGTTCTTACAAGGACCAATAAGGCAAAGAATAAATCTGTATATGTTTTTGGGCTAGACTCATTTTTTACACCTGATATTTGTCTTGTTGGAGTTTATCCTGAGAGCTTTTTGGCCCTCAGAAAGCATACATGGCCCTGATCTCCATTACTGCCAACATTGTTATTTTCTGTCATTGGTTGGATAATAGAATCTCATCTCAGAAGGAATGGCATCAATAAATCATTCAGGCTTTGGCTACAGAGAAACATATTGCTTCCCAATAAGGTAGGTATCAGAAGTACTGGGATCATTGGGAACCTCTTGAGGATCTTCTTTCTCTTTTATTACATTCCCCCTATTCTCTCAGTCATAGGGAAGGTTATTTGGGCTATTATGTTTTTTTGTATGTAGATACAGTTTTTACCCCTCCACTTTATTATGGTGAGGCTGTCCCTATGTGCTCTGGGTGGGGAAGGGGGCTTCGGCATGAGAGGGGATAAGGGAGTTTGTGATTGGGGTTACCTTCATTTGGGGGGGTCAGTTTTTGGATCACTGTCATTTGTTGAATTTACTATTTTTTCTAGATGTATTGTATTGTTTTATTCAGTTTTACCTTTTTTGTTTATTCAGTTCTAGGATTACAATTACCTTTGACCAAAGGCTGATTTACAAAGGTTCTATGTCAGAGGCAAGTAAGTACAGAGGATAAACGTGAAAATACAATAGTCAAAGTAATACAACAATAAGTAACTACAGACAAAGTCAGTTAAGGTTAAGGTGGATACACTTGCTGGATGGTACAAATAGTTTAGCCAGAGATTAAGGTGAAACCTTGGTTTAGTGACAGCAGGAGAAGGCAACAGATACAAGGAGGTAGAGCAGGGTTGGGGCACTAGGATGCAGCCAGAGACATTTGTCAGATGAAGGTGTGGAGAAGTGCTGGTAACAAGGGGGTGAAGGGGGAAGGGAGGAATGGTGTAGAGGGGACAGATAGGATATAAATGCATCAGTGGGGTACATAGTGGCTGAAAGGGGGGAGTGATGACCTTGTGCATGTTTAATCCTTTTTTCTGTATTCAGAAAATTTAATAAAGCATACTAAATAACAAAAAAAAGAAAGTAAAAAAAAATCTATTAGTTCTCACTCCTTATCACAGCCCTTTGTGGAAATAAGGATCCTACAGAAAACTACACACATGCAGTATATGCATGGGTGATAACTAAATGATCATTTTACATGATTATGAGACTACTACATACAGACGTACAACATCTCCTGTTGTCACAAAATTCCTAGTAGTAATTTTAAGTATTAGAGAAAACAGCTTTGGAAACAGGAAAACAATACACTCAACAGTTTTTATATGTACAGTGTTATGTAGAGGCATGACATCAGACTGTACATGGCTGGCAGGTATCCAGGCATCCCTCTGTACTCTGTCCACAGGAAAATACATGTGACCAGCTGTTACCGAGCTTGCAACATCTACAGTAGCTGTCTCAACTCCTCTATCCTCTATTACCCATTTGATTATTGTGTCTGTGTAGCATAGTACAACATGAATTATATCTGCCACACAGTTTACAATATCAGCGTTGCACATATTTAGAATTTTACACTGTAGCCATTTGAATCACATGACTTGTCATACATAGAAACATAGAAACTGATGGCAGATAATGACTACTGGGTCCATCTAGTCTGCCTGTATTTAATTACTGTATGTTCACTTTTGCTGCAGGCCCAACTTGATCTACAGCACTGTCACTTCCACCTCCATCTGTCCTCCAAACCAAAACTTAATTGTTTGAACAGAATTTCAGTCCCATTACAAGTGATTTTCCAAAAATGAGTTAACAAAAAATTAAAAAAAAACAAGGTCACAAATTGTAAAAAGCATACTTGGCTATCTGTCATTACCGTGTAGACAATATCTCGATTATTAAAAATAAAACAGAAATAAAATCCCATATTGTAGCTAACTCAACATTGGTATACAGCTGGGTACCATCATACTGTAATACAGTAAATTAATGCAGTATGTACCTATCATGGTGTCACAACTCTAAGAGTAGTATATTAGCCATGTCAGTGGCTCAGTAGGTAGCAAGCTTGCCTCTGAGGCCAGGAGATCAAAGGGCTAGGGGTTCAGTTCCCACATCTGGCACTTGGGTTAATATCCCAGTACTGACACTGTAGAGCAGCATGAGAGGTGTGCTGCACTTCTGAGGTGCCATCTTTCAGATGAAATGTTAAACCAAGGTCCCATCTGCGTGTTCAGGTGGATGTTAAAGATCCCATGGCACTTATTGAAAAGAGTAGGGGAATTTTTTTATTATAATAACATCAAAAACAATAATTACAAACATATTAATTTACACTAAAACAATATATTAATCATAAAGAAAAAGAATTCAAAGAAAGACAAACAGTAGTAAAGCACAGCAAACCCTACAGCCTGTGAAGGAAATCAAAATGAAATTTATAGTCATATCTTGTCTAACTAACCTCATCCCAAAAACATACTATTTATATTTGATAAACATTGGGAATCCCTTTCACCAGCTGGTCACTTTCCAAGTAGTGGATTTTTCACAGTCTTTAACATAAATCCTTTCCATAGCCCCTTTAATTAATAAACTAACAGTCTTTTAAGACATCCTTTTTTGATACAAGACCCACTGACACCGGGCTTGCCACAAATAATAAATTAAACAACAACAAAAAAGTTGCCATGTCTCCGTATCATATAGTCCACTCAACTGAAAATTAAAACCTAAAATCAAGGTATTATAATCTAAATGCAATAATCATGACATGTTCCATTTAGTTGCCAGGAATTTCCACAAAGATGTAGCATAGGAGCAAGAACATAAAAAATGTTCCATCGTTTCTTCTTGAGCAATACAGTCCGGGTAAGGACAATATCTTTTAGTCACCACTTTATGTTTTGCATTTCCTCTAATATTTAATCAACCATACAAGGAAAGCCAAACCAATTCCCACATATATTCGGGTAACCGAGGAGTGTTTAATCTTTGAACAGCTACCTTTACATGAGTCGTGAGGCAGTTTTTAAAGGCTGGCTCAGTTTGATAAATTAATGTCATCACTTTTTTATACAACTGAGGCCCAGTGCTATCTTTAACCAGTTAAACTGAAAGACCCCACTTAAAAAGCTTTTTTGCCACCGACAAAAAATAATGTGGTAGTTTCAATGTTTTAACCGGTTTTGGAGGTAAATTCTGCCAAGCTAAATAGTAATGAGCCAAAGTTTGTTTCAATAAATACCCATGTGGAGTCATTATTGGAATAAGCCCTAAACGAATGTTATGAGAGATGAACAAAGTGTGAAAGAAAATCACCAGATCCACCATCCCAAGCCCACCTTTATTTTTATCTAGATAGGTATATTGCTGTTTTATCGGATTCAGACTATTACCCCAAATTAATTGAAAAAATATACCATAAATTCTGGTTTCTAAATTCATGGGTAAAGAAAATATCATTGCTGTATACGAAAAACAGGGAATAATAAATTGTTTTAATATCTGTACTCTCTTAATTTTTGACAATTTCCACTTTTTCCATATATTAATCTTCCCATCAATTTTATGTAATGCAGTATCCCAGTTAAGTTCAGGTAAATTATGCGACCCATATAACAAGCCTAATATTTTAATTGGTTTTAATGAAATTTTAATTCCTCTAATGGTCTTATCCACTGTAGCCCCCCTTCCTACAAATAATCCCTGACTTTTTTGTTCTTGTATTTTTGAATTAGACACCTTAGAAAAATATGTCATAAATTCCAAAAACACCGAGACTGTTCAACTTTCGAAAAAAAAACACATAAATCATCCGCATAAGCTTGAATGAAATGCTCAGAAAACAAGGGCGGGCCTAACACACCCTCCCATTTGGGAATGTTTGTTACTGATTGAAGTAAGATATCGATAGTAAAGGAATATAAAAGAGGGCTCAAAGGGCATCCTTGTCGAGCCCCTCTAGGCATATGAAACTCAGCACCACATATGCCATTCACAATCGGGTGGACAATTGCCCCTGCATAAAGTGATTTTATCCAACTGATCACTACCATAGGTACTCCATAATGCCTTAAGGTCAAAAATAAGAATGGGCGATACACCCTGTCAAAAGCTTTTTTTTGGTCTATGGAAACAATGCATCCCTGTTGTCCTTGAGAATTAATATATTCAATAAGATCACGAAGGATCATATGGGCCTGCTGGATTTTCCTTCCTGGTAGTCCACAAAATTGATAAGGGGAAAGAACTGTGACTGCATAATGTTTCAGTCTATTGTTCAAAATTCCTGTAAATAGCTTATAATCTGTGTTTAAAAGCATAATTGGTCTCCAATTCTCAATTTGTGTTGGCATCCCCGTTTTATAAAGAAAAATCACCAATCCAGCAGAGAACCACACAGGAAAAACCACACTGGATAGGAAAAAATTAAAAACTAAGTCCAAACACCGAGAAAACTCATAAGGAAAGGCTTTATAAAGCTCTGAAGTTAGGCCATCTTGTCCCGGAGAAATACCTGACTTTTGAGATTTTATGGCTTCTTCTATTTCTAATCTTGTTATACGGTTTAACAATAAGTTTTTTGAAAGGGAGAATCAGTTATTTTTATAGAAGACAAGAATTTCTTCATTTCCTTTACACTGGGAGGAACTTCAGATGCATGTGACAAAAAAAGATCTTTCACAATTTTCCACTGAGGGCGTGAATCACTGGAAATTTTACAGTGAAGTAAGAAATGGTCTGAAAAGGCCACTGGTATAGTATAAAAACAAAAGGATAATTTTGGAGATAAAAAATTATAATCTATAACTGAAGAATATGGTTTTTTTTTGATAGGTCAATTTAGGGCCTCCTTTCTGTTTAACACTGGCCGAAACCAGCCCAGATGACTGTATTAATGATCTAAGAGCCATAGTAGCGCAGTATATTTTCCGTGTTTTAGATGCTTTTGACAGTTTCCCGCTTGGATCCAATTCACAATTAAAGTCACCACAAAGGAAAATTTCAAATGAGGTGATCAAAAAAGGTTTAATCATTTGCAATAGTGCCACCTTTTCAGCTTTTACTTGGGGACAATAAACATTGATAAATCTACACGTCATAGACTTCCATACCTCATCTAGAATCATCAACCTCCCAGGGATCAAGTCCATTAATTTTATCAAAGAAAATGTATAAGAACCAAAAAGAAACCCCAAACCATCGGCAGATTGTTGTCCAAAGGACCAATAAGAAGGACCCCAACACCATGCTTTTTGAAAATTCCTAACCTGGTCAATAGTATAAACCCATGTTTCTTGTAATAAACAGACATCTAGTAGATTATCATGCACATAATTAAACACAACCTGCCTTTTTTTAAAGTTTAACATATTATGGACGTTCATGGAACCAAAATTAAACAAAGCCAGTTCTAAATATTAGATAGTTAGTTATCTTTTTTCTGTCTTTTCTTTTTTTTTACTTTTGCAACCTTCCTGAACCATAAAAGGGGAAGGGGGGCTATCCCTAGTGGGTTGTGAGTCCAAATCGTGACACTCCATGACCGAATCTCCCCATTGGGATGATAATACCTCAAATGGGTTACTGGTCTCCATGTCTACAATAGGGTGGGCCACTAAAGGAGGTTTTAAATTCCTGGAGGACCTTCTCACCTGCATTAGCACTGCAGGGACCACCTCTTGGGGATGATTCTCCTGCTGTTCGGTATAACAGACCGGAGATAGCATAGGTAACTTATCCTTTAAGGATTCTTGTAAGGGAACTTCAGAATCCACAATCAGAGGCTGTGAATCAAGGATACTAGTGGCACTGCTAGAAGCTTGATTTTCCACCACCACTCCAGAGGCTAAATCTTGAGCTTTTTGAATAAAAAGATCAAGACTGCTAATAGATACCTTATTCCTAGCTGCCCACACACATTCGGAAAATACATGTCCCGTGTCCACACAGAGATCACACTTGGTGTGATTCATACATTGGAAAGCTATGTGACCAATCTCTCCACAATTGTCACAATGGGGCCTGTCACATGAACTAGATAAATGCGTTTGAGAACCGCATTTATAACATGCCCTCGGTTGCCCAGCATAGAAACAAACCCCATCCCGACCCAACAAAAGAGTTTGGAATATGTAAAATCCCTGTATCCGACTGCCTAAGTTTTACTTTAAATCTCCATCCCCCTGTCCAAAACTGTTGTCATCTAAAATTGCTTACGGAGAACTCAAAACGTCACATTTCAGGGATAACCAATACAATATGTCATCAATATGTACACCTTCATTTTGAAACATGATAGTTACGAATTTAACCAATGGTTTAGTCAGGGGGATTACCAGAAACAGAGTCCACAAGGGGGAGAATTTAACCTGGTTGTAACGTTCCCAAAATAAATCTAGGGCATAGGCCGAGCAGAAGCTTATATCAAAGTTATCCTCACCAGAGATATTAGTAAAAGCAAATACTTCACATGGGGAAAAATGCAAAGAGTCTTTTAACAAACATTTCCCCACATAATGCCTGTCGGGTCTAACTTCTAGACCTCCCTTATATCTCAACCTAACTGCATTCCATCTTGGGGCTGCTTCTTTTCTTATTTTAGAAAATAAATCTGACAACAATGGTTTACTAGAGTCCACCTCTTTCTTGTCAGTATGAATGTGTTCAGTATTTAAGTCAATTAGAACCTCTGAAGGCTGCACCTGTTCCTGAGGGAGCTCATGCTTCTTATTGACTGTCTCCATTGTATCATTTGAAGTAGGTAAGACAGAAATGTTAGGACGCCATGAAGGCTCATTTTGTGAAAAGTTCAATTTAGGGTCCCAGTCTGGAGTAGGACGCCAAGAGCCATTATTAAAGGACCAACCTGCCTCCCGTAATGCTGTCTGAGGGGTCCAGTTATCGTCAGATAAAGGTTTTTTAATAGGAACTTCCTGCACAAGTGGAGAATCAGAGTCCTGTTTCAGTACCCCTGATACCACTTGTTTCTCTAGTGGAATCTCCAAATGTTGTTTGTCCAAAAACAGCCACTCATTTTTCTTTTCCCTCTATTTCCACTGTCTCACCATGAGCAACCATTTTTTTAGAAAATGTAAATTCTGACACACCGACCTGGTTTGAAGGGTCTGTTTGATAAACACAGCTTACCTCAGGCATCTGTGGCTGCATAGATACAGTAGTGGAAAGAGGGTTGAACACAGACCCTGAATCTTTTGACAGCGTTTTCCTCGGCGTGCAAACCACAGAGCAGTCAGACACTACTGCCTGCATTTCTTTGTTGACCCGGGTTTCCATGGCAGCTGGTGATGCCTCGTCTGTAATTGCAGCCGGAAGGCCTCCTGATTCTGGCTGTTGGCACTGAAATTCAACATTTCCCTTCCTGCCAGCCAATTTTCCTGAATCAGGGTCAGAATTCAAAGCACTTGCCTCTTCCCCCAGTTTCGGTGTCAACACTGGATTAATTTGGATCTCCGGTTCCCGGAAAGTGCTCGTTTCAGGCACCGCAACTTCAGGTGAATGCTTCAAAGTACAAGAAGTCAAAAGCCTTTTCACCCGCTCCTGTTCTTGAGCGAGGTCGAGTAATTGTTTTCTAATTTTGTCTGCTGCATCTCAAAACCTTCAGTAGTAGCCACAGTTGCTTTCAGGTTGTCTTTTTCCGATAACACTTCCGCCGATAAAAAGATTTCACCTTCTTTGTTGTATGAGTCCAGTACACCATTGCCAATCTCAGTGTTAAGAAATTCAAAGTCGTCCATACAGGGAACCAGCTCCCTAGGCTCCATCATGACCGTTGTCCACCAGAGCTAAGCCAGCAATGACTCGACTTAGCCGCTAGCCCTCTACTGCCAGCAATGCAGTAGGGGAATTTTCCCAGTGTCCTGGCCAAATTTCCCTCATTCACTAAAAATACCACCAATGGCTTAATCTGGTTCAAGGTCAGTTGGCATTCATCTGTATCCCCCTCCCCCGGGTTGTGCCTGAAAATAGGCAGTATTTGTCTAGTGCACTTACCAGGTCAACAAAAACTAAATAAAATAAATACAATAAAATATTCCTTCACACATATTCCCCTTAATTTTTTCAGCCTTTCTCAATGCACATATAATTATTGATTTAACATGTCTGTGTAGCATAGTACATTAATTATTTGCACCACACAGTTTAAAGCATTGACAATGTTCATATTATTAATTTTACACTTTACCCATTTGAATCACCTAACCTGTCATACATAGACACATAGAAACTGATGGCAGAAACCCCTTGCATACACGGTATTCTCTCTAACATAATCATACCAGTATATACCAGCTTCTAGACCCACCTGGTTTTGTTAATTAACTGTGTTGGATAGGGTGGGGGATTAAAGAGGTTGTGGGGAGTGGGGGATGGGGGTGGAGGGGATGTGAGGAGCAGATCCAATGCATCATATACTTCATGATAAATGTGTATTGCTCTCTTGGACCTGTTCTCAATATTGTCAAAACTTAATAAACTTTGAATTGAAAAAAAAAATGAAACTGATGGCAGATAATGATGGCTGGGCCTATCTAGTCAGCCCATTGCTAATTATAATCAGTTTTGTTGGAGACCAAGCTTGATCAACAACACTTTCTCTTCCATCCCTTTCCTTCCTCCAAGGCTTTCTTTGTGCTTATCTGAGGCATTTTTGAAACTCACCATTAGTTTCACCCCCACTGCTTCCCATGGAAGCTGTTATAAGAATCCACCACCCTTTATGTGAAGAAGTGCTTCCTCACATCTCTCCTGAATTTACCTCCTTCCAGCTTCATTTCATGACTCCTTGTTCTACAGCACATTTTTCTCTGAAATGTTCAACCTTTTGGTACCTTATTAAAGTCCCTGAGGTATTTAATGGGTTCCATCATATCCACGCTCTCCCTCCTCTCCTCTAGGGTGTACAGTACATATTGAGCTCTTTCAATTTCCTCTCATAGGGCTTCTGATGCAGACCTTGTACCATTTTGACATCCCTCAGCTTTCTTTTTGCCACTTTTTCTCCTTTTTTCCAATTGTTCCTCCTTCCTCACCTTTCCTGTTTGGCTGTTCCTCCCCACTCCCTCCTTTGTTAACCCCCTGATTGGTATCTCCCTACTCTTTATCTCAGTCTATGGTAGCCCACTTTCTGCCTCCCCCATTTGTTCCATCACCCCCTCAGCTACTTTAAATGTTCATCGAAGTAACATTTAAAATGTGCACTGAGTACTATGGTTTCTTCTTTTATGGAAGCTGGCATTCACCTCAGTATAGGCTCTTATCTTTCCAGACTGGCCCTCAGTCCCTATTGTATCCATACCTCTTCTCTATGCGCCATTTCTTCTACCATAACTTGAAGGCCTTGGAGTCGAGCTCCCTTTTCTTCCTCACATAGTAAAATATGCACTCACTGCTGGCACTTGAAACACATGGAAAACACAGGATCAGCCAGATAAATGATCTAACTTTACTGAAAATGAAATTTATGCACAAAGCTGCCTACAGCAATTCATTTTTACATTTAAGACAATGAAACACCCTTATCAAGTTAATGCATTAGCAGCCATAGTGGCTTTGACCAATGTTTGCTCTATTGGGTACTGCTCAGCTTGTGCAAATATGCACAGGACTAAGCTGATCAGGAACATGGCTGTGGAAGAGAATATTAAAATCATGAAAGTGATTACCTGTCAGACTATGCATGTGGTGAGCAAAGTCACAAAATGAAGAGAAAATAGCCCAAGTGGTAACAAAAGAGGACAATACATTTTTCAGGTGTGTAAGTGAAAAGAGAAATACCAGGGGAGGGATAATAAGGTTAAAAATGGCAAGAAAGGACTGTGCAGTGGGTGACCAGAAAAAGCAGACATCCTAAACAATTTATTTTGTTCAGTGTTAACAGAGGAAGGAGAAGGGGATGGACCAAACACAGGTAACAGGAGCTTTGCAGGGAGGAGGACACTAGTCCTTTTTCAGAAGAAAACGTCCAGAAGGGTCTCACTAGTCTGAAAGTAGAAAAACAATGAGACTAGATGTGGAGCATTCTAGGGTATTGAAGGAGCTCAGAGAGGTACTGGATCCTCCTCTTACAGCCCTAACTAACAGCTCATTGGAAACAGGAGTGCTTCCAGAGGACTGCAGGAAGACATATATAGTGCCACTTCAGAAAAGTGGTTGTGGGTGGAGGCAGGCAATTACAGTGGTAGTTATATAAAAGTTGATTGGTACTGAAGTATTTGCCACAACCCTGGGAAAAAAACCCACTTTGGTTTACCACTACTGTGGTAAAAAATGCATTAAATAACATGCAGTTTTTTCCACAGTATGTGGTAAACCTGCGGTATATTTTTCCACTGTTGCTGCAATACCATGGTACCGTGGTCATCTTTTCTATAACAACCGCAGTATAGGACAGTCAGCCTGATGTTGATGGTGGAAATGTTAGTGGAATTACTGCTGTAGGAAAGGATTATGGGATATCTTCAATCCAGTGCATTACAAGTCCCAAGACTGCATGGATTCGCAGAAAGGAGATGATGTCAAACAAGTCTGATAGGATTTCCTTGACTGGGTGACTATGGAATTAGATCAGTGCGGAGCATTGGACATGGCCCACCAAAATTTCAGTAAGGCTTTACACATCAGTCTACATAGGAGACTAGTAAGCAAGCTGAGTAGCTTAGAAGTGGGTCCAAAGGTGATACACTGGATAAGTAAACCAGGGATAGGCAACAGAGGGTGATGGTAAACAGAGTTCACTCTGAGGAAGAAAGGGTGACCAGCAGGGTGTCTCATGGCTCAATGATGGGACTCATCCTCTTTAATGTCTTTATAAGTGACATTGCAGAGGAGCTGGAAGGGAAGAACTACCCATTTGAGGATGACACCAACATTTCCAGAAATGTGGACACTCTTGTGGGTGGAAAGGATGAGAAGGGACCTGAGAAAACTTGATGAGTGGTCAAGGGTATAGCAGCTGGGTTTCAATTTGAAAAATTGCAAAATAATGCACTCAGAGCACAGAAACTCAGAGGAGGAGTTCAAAATAGGGAAAGTGGTATTGACGACCTCCAAGCAGGAAAACGTCCTAAGGTAATCATATCTGATAATTTAAAGGTGACTAGCCTTTGCAACAAGGCAATTTGGAGAGCTAGTGGGATGCTGAGGTGCACAGAAAGGGATATCACCAGCAGAAAGAGGGATGTGGTGTTACCTCTGTATAGATCACTTGTAAGACCTCACCTAAAGCACTGAATCCAGTTCTGGAGAACACATCTCTGGATGGACATAGACATATTCAATGCCATCCAGAGAAGGACAACTAAAATGGCATAGGATCAGAATCAAAAACTCTTTGAAGAGGGACTAAAAGACCTCAGTATGTTCACCCTGGAAGAGAGGAGGGAGAGACAGTACATGATATAAGCCTTTTAATATCTCATGGGGTAAATAAGGTACAGGAGGGAAGTACTTTTCAGACAAAACATGCTCAAGCACAAGGGGACATGCTGCTGAGCTGCAGGGGGTAGAATCAGGAGAGATGTGAGGAAGTATTTCTTCACCGAAAGAGTGGTGGATTCCTGGAGCAGCCTTCCAGTGGAGGTGGTGGGGACAAAAACAGTGGTGTGTTTCAAGAATTTATGGGATAGGCATATTATAATCTTAATGGAAAGGAATAGTGGAGGGAGAAAGAGCAGTAGATCATGTAGGTTGTGTGGTGATACCATAGGTAGGGAAAAATAGGCAGACTGGATGGACCAAGTGGTCCTTATCTGCTGTCATATTATTAGTTTCTGTGGTGTATGTACTAAAATGACCTTGGGATAAATTATACATAGGACAAACTATCAGGCCATGGTTGGAAAGAATATTTGAAAAATAAGTCTGCATACAATGTCAAGATCTCAGGTCTTCAGGGGCAAGAAATTTTTTGACTGAAAGATATGGCATCCTGACTCTCCAGTTCTTTGACCTAGAGAATGAATAGCCTTTAAAGACAGAAAGCAACAGCGACAAAAAATTATGGCTAAGATAGGCCCTTTGGGTTGACAGTTTAAAGGGCACTGATTACAAATATGGGATCAATGAGGAACCTGACTGAGCATCACTTTTCTGAATACATAAATAATGCATATTAAAAATATTTACCCAAATGTATGCTATATATTTGTGTAATTATAGGATTATACCATGGAACCATTGTTTAATACTGACTATCCTTCATTTTACGCTTCAACCATTCCCCTCAGTTGTGCTCTTTCTAGGTGCTCCAATACCTGTTGGGTTTCACTTGTAATCACTTGTACAGTTGAAACAGCAGAAAACTCAAGGTCCACATATGTTGTCCTTCACTTAGTTGTACCGGTAATAGTCTTTAAGTTCTTCTTTTGTCATGGAGCCTGATTTTGAAATGGGGATGCAGGGCTTGTGAACAAGTCTTTCATCCTGGCAAAGCATGCCGCACCTATGTCCAAGGGTTCGACACAACCTGCACCCAGTTTTAGAACCCTGGACACAGGCTGTGACAGTGCCATCAATTTACAAAGGCTTGCTCCAAAGCTGTGGCACAAGCCACATAAAATGGCACCCCCAAGGGTGGAAAGGTACACTAGGTGGGAGCTGGCTGAACTGCTGCATCGCCACAAGGGACTTGCAGGAGAGGGTTGTGGCACACTTTTTGGGAAAACTGCACTGTGGCACAGGTTTGACGTAAGTCACCACTTGCATCAAACTCTGTGCCACAAGTACCTTGCAGTGGACACACCACCTTTGAAATCAGGCCCATGTAGTTATTCAGTTTCTTTTTGAATATACTAAATGTTTTACTTTGGACTACGTCAGTTGGTAGGTCATTCCATATTCCTACTATTCTCTGTGTGTAATGTAATTTGTGTTTCTTGGTTTGAAATATGTACACTTTTAATTGCTTACAACCCCTTGTTATACTGTTTTAACTTTCAAATTCATACTATCCATTAGTTCGTTATCATTATATGGATTGTACATATAATGTAACTCCCCCTTTATTCTCCTATTTAATATGAGTAGGTTCAAGATGTTTAAATGTTCTGCATTGTTTTTGTACTCTAATCCTTTAATTATTTTTGTGACTCTATTCTGTTTTCTCTCAAGTTTATTTTGCTTTTCTAAATTTAGTCTTCCCCAAAAGTGTGAACAATTGTCAATATGAGGTCTTATGAAGATTCTGTATAGGGGGACTTCTATGTTATGTGACTTGTATTTAAAATGTCTAGTGACAGAGTTTACGAAATAGTTAGATTTTTTCAAATATATTGTTGCAGTGAGTTTTAGGCTTTAAATAGTTATTTATTATGTTGGCACACTTGAGCAGCCAACATCTTGCGGTAGTGCAGATTTGGAGTCTCGGTCATTATTGGGTGAATGCAGGACACACATCAGTAGGTGAGTCCCTCATTCCCCAATCAGCCTGCATGCTGGCACCACACCATGCATACATAATGTGGCAAGCACATCTAAGGAAAGGTCTGCTGCAATCCGAGCAAAGCTCATCAGATGCAACAGACCTCCTGATATGCTCAGCCACATTGTATACATGGCGACTGCACAACTGCCGACTTCAGGGGTGCCCAATCCCCCTGCCGGCTTAGTGTGGACCCAATGTATGTGCCGATGGGGGAGCCCACTCCCCAATGGCATAAAGCACTCCCTCCCATTTGTCATATGCCAAGGGGGCTGCCCAATCCCCGTCGGCATAAATTAACTCCCCATGCTGTGTGCCGATGAGGGTTCCCAATCCCCTGTCGGCTGCAGCACCCACCCAGACAGTTAGGTGGCACACTGGGAGCCCACACCGGCATGCCAAATACCCAGTAAAAAAACTGTTGCGTGATGTGTTTGTTTTTTTACCCTGTGAACAAGAAATGGTCCCTCGCTGTCTCCTTGCCCCTCCACGCAACCCACACCCACTATCTGTGCACCCTGCATCTCCACACCCCCTCACCCCACACTTACCTCCAGAGTCCAGCACGACAATCTTCAGTGGACCGGGAACATGTCTGCACTCTTCAAAGCTGACCGTGAACTGAGGAAATGCCAGTAAGCTGTATAATGGAATAAATAGGATTTTTTCAAATTTGATGCATATCTCAGACATTTTTTGGAATTTTGGCACCAAATTTTCAACATGGGGTTTTTGGGACCCCTCCTCATGAATTCTTGCACTATCATGGCGTTATTCAGTCCTGAAAGGGGATTTCACAGTCACTGCACAGAATCAACTTTTGAGAGTGAGGAATGAAACAACAGTGGCAATGTTCATGAGGGGGGCTCTCAAAAAGCCTATGTTGCAAATTTGGTGGGAAAAATCCAAAAAATGACTGTTTTACGAGTGTGTGTTGCACAATTGCTATGCACGCTCGTAACTTAGCAAATTGGCAATATTTTCACGCCACATGTTCAGCATTGCCATTTTTCCAAACCTTCTTGTGAACCGTACAGCTGTCATTTTTCACATCCTGCCTGAAATGTGTTTTCGCACTTCCAGCACAGAATAGCACAGTTGATGTGGGAAATCAGTGTTTGGGACAAATTATGAAAATGACAGTTACACTGTCCATGAGCAGAGGTCCTAAAATGCCTATGCTGAAAATTTGGTGACTATACTCCATAACATGACTGTGCTATGAGTGTGTGTTGTGCAGTTTTGCACGCATGCTCGTAAGTTGGCGAATTTATAATATTTTCACTCCAGATTTTCAATATTGCCATTGTTCTGTACCTCCTTATGAACAGTATAGCTGTCATTTTTCACATCCTGACCGAAATGTGTTTTCACAGTTCTGGCGCAGAATAGCACAGTCACTGTAGAAAGTCCATGTTTGAGACACATTATGAAAATGACAGTGACACTGTTCATTAGCACAGGTCCTAAAATGCCTATGTTGAAAATTTGGGGCCAAAAGTCCATAAAAGTAGTGTTTTATGAGCGTGCTTTGCACACTTTGCACGCATGCTCGTGACTTCATGCATTTGTAGTATTTTCACTCCAGTTGTTCAAAATTGTCATTTTTTCACACTTCCTTGTGAACAGTACAGCTGTCATTTTACATATCCTGGCTGAAATGTGTTTTTGTGCATCCAGCGTAGAATTGCACGGTTGCTGTGTGAAATAATTTTTTGGGACAGTTTGAGGAAATGATGATGACACTGTTCATGAGCAGAGGTCCTAAAATGCCTATGTTGAAAATTTGGTGCAGAAAGTCCATAAAATGACTGTGCTGCAAGCGTGTGTTGTGCAGTTTCCACGCAGCCTTGTAACTTCGTAAATTTGAAATATTTTCATGCTAGATTTTCACCACTGGCATTTGTGCACACCTCCTTATCAACAGTACAGCTTCCATTTTTCACAGTCTGCCCAAACTGCATTTCCACAACTGTGGTGCACAATGGAGTGCTCTCTGTGGGAAATCACATTTTGGGACACATTAACAAAATCACAGCGCTACTGTTCATGAGGGGAGGTCCCAAAGTACCTATGTTGAAAATGTGTCTAAAACATTCCCACAAATAATTGGGTTGTGGATGTCTGTTGAGCAGTATGTATGCATGTTCATTGCTTCACCTATATTTCATATAGGCACTCCAGATTTTCAACGTTGCAATTTTTTATACCTCATGAACAGTACAGTTGTCATTCTCCACATCCTTCCCAAAACTGTGTTTTTGGTCCTCTGTCACTAAATGGCACAGCCACTGTGCAAAACCACATTTCAGCCAACAAAGTGATTGTGCCACTTTTCATGAGGTGGCCTGACAAGCAGCCCATGTTGAAAATGTGGCGAGAAACTACCACTACACGCCTATGGTATTAGGGTTTCCAACTGTAGCACCCCACCTGGTATGGACTGACAGGCATCAGAGTTGTGACTTGGGATCATCAAATGTAATACTCATGCCATTCCACCCCCCATGCCCACCCAGCAGCCACTGACAGGCATCATGGTGTGTCTTGCACTGTTCAGCCATAAATTTCAACCCATGCTCCTATACTGCACCCACGTCAGAGTATTTCCTTATAGAATAGGGTAAGTATAATGCCCAAAGACCCCAAAGCACACCACAACACTTGTCAGTGTCTACAGGGTAGGGTGAGGTACAATGGCATAAGCATTATAGCTGATGACCCAAAGGCACACCCCAATGCCTGTCGCTCCATACAGGGTGGGGGTGGGGTTGGCATCACTTCAATACTTCACTGCCATTCCTATTATGTGTCTCTAGCTCTGCCACTGCCAATGCCAATACCAGTGCAACAACATTTGGCATTGACAAATGCTTGTTATTGTTATTATGGCCAAATCCATCTCATACTGTTCTATTTCAAACAAATGATTATGCAGATAACACAGTACTTATACCTTGGATTATTTTTGCCAGAACGCATTACCTTACATTTGTTTAAGTTAAATTGCATTCTCCACACCATTGCCCATGCTACTAGTTTATTTAGGTCAGACTGTAAAATGTGTTGTTTGTCTTTAGCATCCATCTCTCTGTCCAGTTTTGTATCATCCACAAAGATGCCATGGTTATTCATTATAGAATTCCAATATCATATATAAAGATGTTAAACAGTGTAGGACTCAATATTGACCCCTGTGGCACTTCACTAATGACTTTGACTGAGTTTGATATATGCCCATTTATTATTACTTTCTGACTTCTTTCTTCCAACCATTTAAAAATCCAGGTGATGATATTAGTGTTTAAACCAAATGTGGTTAACGTCTTGATATTCCTTGCAAAAACATCAGAGTGACATGAAACATTGGCATCATGTATGAGAAGTACTGCTGTTCAGTAATATATTTTAACTTTTGCAATCAATCTTTTTAACTAGACCTAGCATTCAGGTCTGTTTCCTGCAGTCAGTTTACTGAGTGGCCCCACTCCTCTGAATTTAATGAATTCAATTACGTGGAGGTACTGGTTTTGTTTTCAGGAAGCTGCCTTTCTTTGTTTGATTGTAATTCCTTTATATATTTTCTATGGAGTACCACATCAAAGGCATTACTGATATCCAAAAGTGTTACATCTGATTGGGTGTTTTTGTCTAATGTGGCACTTATTGATTCACAGAAACGTATGAGATTGCTTGTACATGACCTTCCTTTAGTGAAACAATGTTGGTTATTCTCTGTTATTCCCAGGTCACTCACATGTTGGTTTAACATATCTCTAATAAAGCTTTCTTTTTTTATTGAATAAACTTTATTAAAGTTTTCACAATGTCCATGTACAGGCATCAAGTTGAAGTTATTATAGTAGGCTTCTATTACATACATATATGTAAGGATGACAAACAGTGGTATGATAAAAGATGACCATTAAAAACTGAACATGAACAGACGCCTGTACCCATCCTCCTCCCCCCACTGCCACTAGTAGATAAGGTTGGAATGGTTCAAGGTATTTCTTGTCTGTATCTCCTATCCAGAAGATACAAGGAATGGTCCTTAGTCTTGAGACATGCCAGGTTTAGAGTGGATCTGCAAAGGGCTAATGAGTGGGTCCCAAACGTGCCTCTATTTCTTAAAATTATTGGTAATCCCTGCAATAGTACACTCAGCTTGAAGAGCAAACATGATCTCCTGGTACCATTCAGTGTAACTGGGTACAACTGATCTAACCACTGCCTAAGAATTATTTTTTTGGCAAAAGCAGAAATCAAGGCCATGTGCGCTCTGTGTGTGTGTCCTCTAAGAATTGAATAATCCCCTAAAATGCAAATCTCAAGGGTGAATTTGTCCCACAAATTTAGTAGGGGATCCGATTGGGATTGGATTAGATTCCAAAATGGAGAGATATTCTTCACAGGCCCTTAGCATGTGCAATAGGTCTCCTGAAGCATGAAGGCATTTTGTGCACTGTTTTGAAGCCCGAGCTCTCATCTGATAAAGTATAACAGGGGTGTAGTATACATTGTGGTTAATTTAGAATTGCATGTACCTGTATCTGTCCCATTTGATATATCTGTATAGGTGTTTCCAGATTTTCAGCCATGGTATGTGAGACATGGATGGCACTAGGATCTGGTTCCACCAATAAATTACATCTCTGACCTTCCAAGCTCGATACTGTGGTTTGTAAGAACTTATATACATACGTTATCAGATGAGATAATGGGAGGGAGCCAATGTATGGAGAAAGAGCAATTAAGAGTGTGTTGGACCATGAACCTGTGCCAAAATGTTTCATCAGCATATGACAAACCTGTAGATAATTAAATACATAGGTAGAGGGACATTTGAATTGAGAACTAGCATCTCAAAATGGCCTCAATTTATGATTGGAGGTAAAGTCAGCTACCCTTCCAACCCCCACATTGGACCAAAAGAGGTAGGTTTAAGGACCTGAACCAAGATTAACAGATTGGGGTTATGGAAAAGAGGCTGATCTATGTCTCTATACCCCTAGGTTTTAAGAAAGATGTTATGCTGATGCTGCATTTGGAGCATGGAGCCTATTGGAGAATCTTTTAGTTTCATGGGAAGATTTTAAGTGCAAATGGAAGAGTCTTAGAGTCTATGTTATGAGAAGAACAAAGGGAGTGTTCAATTTTAACCCATAGAGGGCAGTAAGGAGAATCAAAGATATCACTGTTAGGAAGTAAACAAAATTCAAGTATTGTCAGATGTATTGCCAAGTAGTATAGGTAGAAATTTGGAGCTTGTAAGCCCCCATCAATTTTTGAATGGGCAAGCTTGGTATAACTGCGCCTAGGATTTTTCCCAAACCATAAGAAGGAACTAATAATACTGTGTAAGTATGAAAATCAGGATAATGGGAGGGCTCAAACATTTGTAGGGAATATAACACATGAGGCAAGATATACATTTTAATGATACTCATACGGCCCCATAGGGATAGGGGTAAATGAGCCCTATGCTTGGTATCTGCTTTTAAGGCAGTGGTGATGATGACATCAAGGTTCACTTTCTTCATGGTTTTGAGAGAGGGATGTAGGTTGATACCTAAATATTTTAATTTGTCAGTTAGCCATAGAAGGCCAAGGTTTTCTATATCAGCTCTCAAGGTGTTTTATTGAGTGGAAACATTTCTGTTTTGTCTGCATTTAGTTTATAATTGAAGATGCTACCAAATTTAGAGATTTTATGAAAGGCAACTGGAAAGGACTGTGCAGGAGAGGAATTACTGTATGTAGTAAAATATCAACTGCATATGAAGAGATTTTATATTCCATTTCACCTATAGTAAAGCCTTTAATGAACAGAGACACGTTCAACTTTCTAATGAGAGGTTCTAGGAAGAGGTGAAATAAATATGGTGAAAGGGGACAACCCTGGTGCATGCCCTGCTGGAGTATGAAGGGTACAGAGAGAGAATATCATTACATTGGACTCACACAGAGGGGGAAGAATTAAGGACTTTAATCCAATTTACAAATTCTTGGGACATTCAATACTTAGGGAGTAACATAGGAAGATATTCCCAGGAAACCCTATCAAAGGCCTTTACTGCATCCAAGGAAACCAGACCAGCAGGCTTAGGAGAATCCTAAGATTGAGAAAAGAGATAAGCAATTTTCCTGAAGTGATGAGAAGAGAGGCGACCTTTAACTAAACCAACTTGTTATTCACTTATTAGAATGTCCCAAACACTCCCTAGTCTCAAAGCCAGCACTTTAGCCTGAATTTTTAAGTCCACAGTGGTTAAAGAAATAGGTCTATAATTAGTGATTAGAAGGGGGTCTTTACACAGTTTAGGGAGCACCACTATAATGGCTTGAGTTAAGGAAAAATCAGAGATACCTTCTGCAAAGAAGTAGTTAAAGATGTTTAGGAGTATGGGTGCTATTTTGTCTTTGAAGGACTTGTAAAATGTAGTGGAAAAGCCATCAGGGCCAGATTCTCTGTTCAATGGGAGAGAATCTATGGTGTCCATTACTTCTGTGAGAGAAATATGGGCTTTTAATATGTCACTTTGAGCTTCAGATTAGACGGGGAGATTGATGTCACTAAGAAAAGCTTCTCGGCTTTGTGGTGCAGATGAAGCAGGAGACATGTTTAAGTGAGAATAGTAGTCTTTAAAGGCCTCAACTATATCTTTAGGAGAGGTGAGAGGATGACCTGAGGATGAGACAATAAAGGTAACAATTCTATCTGTGGCCTTGGTACACAATTGAAGCCTAAAAGCTTCCCAGCCCTTTTGCCCTGGTCAAAATAGGATATTTTGGAGCATAGCATGAGAAATTCTGTTTTTTCAGTGAGCAGCTGGTTGTATTGGGCACAAAGAGATTCTGATCTTTCCCAATCTTCTATGGGGGAAGTTTAAGATAGATTTGCTTCGGCCACCTTGACTTGGTTAAATAAAGATGAGAGAGCCTTTTATCTTTGGTTTTTCTATTTGGATAACAGGTGAATTTGTTGGCACTTAAGGGTGCATTTCAATGAATTCCATAAAATATCCAACATATGCATGGGAGGGGAGTTATTTTCCATGAAATTGGTAATAAACATTTGCAATTGCTGGGTATGTTCTTCTGACCTTAGAAGTTGATTATTAAGTTTCCAAGAAATGTCTCTCTGAAAGTTAGGTGAGAGGTCTATATGAAGGTGTGCAATATTATGGTCCAAGATAATTTTGGAAGAGTAAAAGGCTAATGTGAGTCCTGAGAGATAATCTACACTTAATAGAAAGCAGTCTACAGTATATGAGAGAATGAATGATGAAGGAAAGATTATTCTTTTTTATCAGGGTTTAGTATCTCCAGAGATCTGTTAGTCCTAAGGTATGCGTTAGTTTGTGTAATGCTTTTTGCCCTGTAGAAAGGTATTGTCTCAACTGATCTGAACTATCAAGGTGGCTAGAAATAATAAGATTACAATCACCCACAAGAATAATTGGGAGTGAAGTTAGAGGAGCTAATAAGGCCATCAAGTTTGTGAAAAAAAATCTGGATCATCTGTGTTAGGCCCATAAATGGAGCCTAAGTTGACTTCAGAATGTCCCAGGAGTGCTCTCAAGATCACATAATGTCCCTCTGTATCTGAGAATTCTTGCAAGAGGTGAAATGGCACCCTACAGGCTATCAGAATAGCAGTCCCCTTCTTGCAAGAATTCAGGCCTGAGCCGAAAACCTGCCCAACCTAATTTCTACGTAACTAATGGGTTTGATTAGGTAGAATGTGTGTTTCTTTTAAAAAACAATGTCTGTTTGAAGGCTATGTAAAGGAAGTAGGACCTTCAGTCTTTTGGCTGGAGTTTGGGCCCCCTCAATATTCCATGAACACATATTAAACTTAGCCATAGTAAGTTGCAGAAAGTTGAGACAGGACCTTTGGCTTTAGAGTATACATCCCTTCTAATCTGACCTGTGTTAAGTCAACATCTTTAATATCTGTGACAGTCCCCTTCCTCGACCCCCCGACCCACATAACAAGCCCTTACTAATATTAATAATTCCATCCCCATTACTCCAATTCCTGGTACCTCTAATTTTCCCCCATAAACCCCACATTGTAGCACACTCCTAATATATAGTAAGAAGAAATGATAAGTTACTATTAATGGGGTGTCCCCACTCAACAGCAAATGAGTGAGTGCTCCCTGTGCAGTAACACTATCCAACAGTCCTCCCACCCCCCCAACATTATCAAACATCCAAGCCATAATTATTAAAGATAAGCTAATAACAGCTGGAATCAACAATTTAAAGGCTTAATATCAAATCTCTGACCACCCTAGATGTAGTCAGACAACTAGAGTAATAAACTTGGGTAAATAGGTGAACAGTAAGGCCTATAATTAAAGATAACAAGGTTGATACAATTTTTGACTACATGTAGTCCAAAACAGCTGGTAGTTGGTGTCTGCCAGACACAGTCCGATTTGTTACTGAGACCTATAAATGAGAAAGAGATAGAAAAGAAAGAAAGAAGAGAAGAGAAAAAGGGGGGGAGAGCAAGCTCTTTCATAATAGGGGGCTTTGTCATCTCCAAATTGAGGCTGGCTATAATTTCCTACTTTTGTTCTTAAATTTTAAGGAATAGCCATATGTCGTGGGACAGGGCACAGCATGCCCGATTTATGTTAGTGTGTTGAGAAGAAAGAAAGAAGATAAGAAAAGAGTGGAAAATGAGGAGAAAAAGGAGAGAAGCAGCATCTGCCTTGTATGTCTCTGGTTTATAGACAGGTTCTGATGGCCTTACCTTCAGTGCTGAATTTAAGAGGTAGCTGTCTAACATGAACCAGGACATAACATGATCAATTTATATTGCTAGACAGCAAGGAGAGGTAAAAGTAAATTGCAGTAAGGATGAAAGAAAAAGCATATGCTATGGATTTCTATTATAGTGTTTTATATAAAAAAAACACTATTAGGCCAACTTAGAGTATCAAAAGGGTGGCACCTTTTCATGAGTCAGGGCAGAGCATGCCCAATTTATGTTAGTGTAGAAAAAGAAACAACAAGGAAAAAAATGGAAAGATTTAGATACAATTAAGTGGAGAGACAGGGTGAAACTAAGAAAGAAAAAAAAATGAGTTAGACTACATAATTAAGACATTCATGGAACTAATAAAAATCCATTGTAGATGTTGGCATCCCTTGCAATAAAGTCCATGGCAATCTGTGCATGAGCAATTCTCATCACGATCACTCAAAGGATCGTGCAGGAGCTGTGCAAGAGTGAGCACATTCAAGGTGACCAAACAAATCAGTGAGTGGAGAGCAAGACGTGGGATGCCAGACAGAACAGTCTTCATCTCGGAGGTGTCCTTCCAAAATGCGGTGTAAATTATAATGAGCTAGTGAAACAGTTTGTTGTATTTCTGAGGGTCAGGTACACTACGGTGTTATCTTGCAACCATAGGCCACTCCACTAAGAGGCATAAAACCCTTTGGGCACTAGTCGGACTTTGGAGAAAGTGCAGAAGCAAAAATTCACTCTAAATTATTGTATCACTCTGATATTGTAAAAGCAGGTATTTTCAATGCTGGGTAAATAACTCTGGGTATAGGGAGGGAAGCTCTTTACTTGCTATCTTTGCCATCTTGAAAGCTTTCCATGAGCATTGGTGCAAAACAAGAAGGCGAGATTGATATAACATTCGAAATTTAATGCTGGCAGCTATCAGCTTAGAAATGGACACATGGTACTCAGCACTTCTCTGATGAACTGATGAGAGAAGGTCTTGGGAAATTATAAGAGAGTGGTCTTCCCATTTTAGCTCCTGTAATTCTTTTACTTTGCCCAGGATATGCTGCCTGTCAACATAACTTAGTAGGTGTATAATGAATGATCTGGACTTTGCACCCTGGGGAAGCTTAGGCCTCAGAGATCTATGCTCCCTTTCAAATATGTAAGCAGCTGAATGTGGAGAGGGCCCCGCTATCTTAGATAACAAATTTTGGGTGAACAAGGCAGTTGATGACCCCTCCTCATCTTCGGGGAGGCCGAAGATTAATAAATTGTTTCTTTGGCTTCTCCCTTCTAAGTCCTCCATTTTGGATTCCATTCGTGTGAGCTTTTGCCAAAGGGAGATTAAGTTCAGGGGCAACTTTGGTTTGCCAGATTTCAACAAATGAAGTACAAGATGATATATCTGAAATCCTCTGGTTGGCATCTTTTAATTCCTCATGCAGTGATTTGATTTCAGAAGTAAAGTCAGCAAGAGATGATTTTAACGGTACAAGTTCTAGCAAGAACTTCTCCAAGAGCAGTGCAGTGGCGGAGGCTAGTAGGGCACTATTTCCAATGGAGACAGGCTTATTTATAGGCCTTTTTGAAATCTTATCCAGTGTTTGTGGTGGTGTGTGTGCCGGAGGAGCTTGTCTCATTTTGGCTTCCATTTTAGACACCATAGATGAAGTGTCTGCTGCTTTCTTATGCACCGGAAAGTTGTTTCTAGCTTCTTTTAGCCAGTGAGTCGAAACAGGTTAGATAATAACTTTTTAACCAGATATTTTAAAAAAAATTAGTTAAGTCGAGATGGTAGTAGGAGAAATGCACATCCTTCACAGGCAAAGCATCACGTGATCCTACCTCAAATAAAGCTTTCTAAAATTTAGCCCACAACGCTGGTAAGACTAATAGTTCTATAACTTATAGAGTCATTTTTGTGCCATTTTTTTGAATTGGAACTACAATTGCCTTACCCCCATCTTCAGGGACAAATAAATCTGAGATATATTTGTTCAATAAGTTAAGGGTACAGTGATCACATTTGCTACTCCTTTAAATAACCATTGGGGTAGACTGTCAGGTCCTGCGGATTTTCATTCATCCAGTGCTAATACTTTGTGTAATACATCATTTCCACGTATTTTGGATACAACCTTAATAACTGGAATCTGTTCTATAATATTATTTATTGATTCTTTATCCTGGTATAGACTACTAAAATGGTTATTCATGGTTTCTGTAATTTTCCTTTTGTTTGTTATGATCCTGTCACCAATGAATGGCCCAACAGCAGGAGTAGTACTATTTAAGGAATTAGTATAACTATATTAGGCCTTGGGGTTCTTTTTGTCTGATGCTAATTTATGTTCTATGTTCTTTTTTTACTTTTTTGATTTCTGTTTTACACTTTCTTACTACCAGTTTACACCCAGTTATAGTACCCTCACTAGGCATGTTATTCATAATTTTATAAAATCCCTTTTTCCTATAAATTAATTTTCTTGTTTTGGAGTTTAGCCAGGGTGGAACCTTACCCTTTTTTATTATATGTATTTTTCTTCTTAATAAACTTCTCTTGTAGATTAAGTAAGTTATCTCTCAGCTTAACCTGCCCATGAGCCATGTCTTAATGTACACAGTTCATTGTGCCAATCCCAGTTTTGTAGATGATTACAGACGGATACAAAATCTCCTGTATAGTAATTAAATTTTACTGTTATTCCATTATCTTTTATTGTTTGTCTTAGAAATCTAAACAGTGCAGCATTGTGTTCATTAGTTGCCAAGGGGCTTATGACCTCATATGAGAAGATCTCATAGAAGCTGGTTTACATTAAATCAAGAATATTTACACCCCTGGTGGCCTTATTTATGTGTTGTTGTAAGCTGCATTTCTTAATTATGTTTAGAAAATAATTCACAGTTCTTGTATTAAAGGATACTAGGATCAAACTATTTCATGTATGTTAAAGTCCCCCCAAATTAAGGTGTCATTTTCCTTAGAATGACGATTAAACAATTGTGAGTACAAGTCCAGTACCTGAGCATGTTTTTTGTTAGGTGGAATGTATCAATTACCAATCAATAAAAGCCTTGTTTTCATGTTATTAATCTTGTACTGAATCCATACTCTCACTTTGGGCTGAAGTTAAATCAATAGTCTGAAAATTATTTGAGCCGCACAAATAAAATATCAAAGAAAAGCAGAAAGAATGTAACAGTACTAACATCAGAGGTGGGAATACTGAGGGGGCTAAGCTTGAAAATGGTTGAGTGTTTTGATCTTTCTTTTAATGATATAATTTATTGATGTTTTTAACAACAATCAGAACAACAAAATCAAAAGGAAAACCCAGCATAAAATCATACAATACTATGTACTGGTACATGTTGATAAAAACACAAGCTAAACAACATTATAAAATTAAACCTCTAAGGGAAGCAAGTTATAGCTACAACTAACTATGGTCACTCCTGCCCTGCTTCAAACACTCAGGGAGAGGGATAACCTCTGGCACCTAGCCACTGAGAACCGGCAGGATGGCAGATAGAAAGCCTACAATACTGCATGCAATAAGTGCATGTGGGCCATCCGTAAGGCCAAGGCTGACTACTACCAGGCCATGTCACCTCCTCATGGGGGTCAGCTCGGACCTTTTGGGACAATATTAAAGAACTGAATGGGAAATCCTGCTCCCCTCCCCCGTCCACCTTTCTATTGATGGCTCTATTTCCATGGACCTCCTTAATATAGCAAACTGCCTTAACACCTCCTTCATGGATCTTAGCTCTGTCCTTCCCAGTAATTTATTTGACCCAGTTCCTGACTCCCAGCCCACTGTCCTTCAAAGTTCTTGGTTCCAGTTATGCAAAATATCTTCCCTAGAAGCCAGACCATTCCTACTAAAAGCATTAGGCTGCTATAGCCCAAGCAACAACTCCCTGGACCCCAGAATTCTACGATTGGTCCTGGATGATATCCTAGTCCCACTTATGGACTTACTAAACTGGTCCCTCTGCCTGGGTCAGTTTCCCAGTGTTTTGAAAATGGCTGTCATCACACCTATTCATAAAGGTGGTGACAGGTCCTCCCCCAGCAACTATCAGCCAATTTTCATTCTTCTCCTACTCTCCAAAGCCACAGAAAAAGTGGTGGCTACACAGCTCACCAAATATCTGACTAAATATGTCTTTCTATGCCCAGAGCAGCATGGTTTCTGCGCAGGCCATAGCATTGGCACAGCCATACTGGAATTCTCCAACTTTCTGCACTCCTCCTTTGACTCTGGCAACCTAGCTGGAGCAGTGTTCATTGACCTCTCCAAGGTCTTTGACACTGTCTGCCATCCCCTCCTACATGACTCCCTCTACCAAATTGGTTTCTCCACTGGTCCCCTTGCCTGGTGCTCTAGCTACCTATCAGCTCAATCCCTATGTGTAAAAATCAATGGGACACTCTCAGAGACCTGCCCTGTCTGCTTCAGGGTTCCCCAGGACTCCATCCTGGGTCCCCTATTTTTCAGTCTCTACATAAACACCCTGCCCAGTGCCTGCTCTGGCAAAATTCTTCTATATGCAGATGATGCTGTTCTTTATGCCTCTCACCATATATCTGCCTCCCTCCAGGACTCTCTCCAACATACCTTCAACCAAGCAGAAAGTTGGTTCAAGAGCATAGACTTGTCATTAATCTCAAAAAAGACCAAGTCGATGTTCTTCTCCCACCATCAAAACAAAGCAAGAAATTACCCCCTTTTTATCTTCCCCAGCACTCAACACCCACTTGAGCAAGTATACTCCTACAAATATCTATGGATTACCTTCAACACTGCCCTCACTTTTCACACCCACATTAATACCTTTGCATCAGCTACCAACACCCAGGTTGGCCTCCTTTACCACCATAAGGACTGCCTTCCACCCGATGCTCTCCAGCTGGCCATCACATCCTCAGTCCAGTCCCTAGTTGACTATGGCCTACCTGTATATGGAGCTGCTGATAATGCGGCACTCAGTAAGATCTGACTCACTCTGAACAAGGCCTGTGGACTCCTGATCAGTGCCCCCAGGCTCACCCACATCTGTCATCTCTATTACACTGCTAATCTCCTCAACCTCAAAGAACTGTTCCACTACCAAACTTGCCTACTAGTCAATAAAATTATGCTTGGGTTCTCCCCCCTGTGGTATCTGCCTCCCTTCAACATACCTCCCCCACAGTCTCCACCCACAGCTCAGACAAGACAACCCTACTGGTATCCAAAACCAGGACCTCCCGAGCTCAGAGATCCTTTTGCTACAGGGTCCCCTCATTGTTTAACTCTCTTCCTATAACCATCACTAACAGTCCCAAAATTGCCTCTTTCAAAACTGCTCTTCGGAACCACCTGTTCAACACCCGCTGCTGTAATGGTCAGTAACAGGTTGCTCTCATGCTTCTAAATGCGCTTTTTATCAACAAAGTCCACTGGACTGCCTCCAGCTGCCTTCTCCCCCAACTGGTTAATTTAATCCCTCCCCTGCCAGATATCTGTATATCAGGGGCCTCTGAACTGATCATATGTAACTAATGTGTATGAATTGTACAAAATATTTGTAACTATGTCTGTATATAAACTGTGTCAAATCTGTGTAACTCTGTATGTCAGCATTCTGTAACCTTGTGCTACTGTTGTCCTCTCTGTGATGAGGTACGTTCGTAAATGAGCCTCTGGCTCAAAGGTTGTAAATCCAATTGTACAAATAAATAAATAAAAATAAATAAACAAACAATGAAGGTGCATACAACCCCCCAAGTGTTTTGATCATTACAGGAAGCACCAATAAGTCAATCTACGCAATGAATTTCAATCCTACAAAAAAGAGACTGACAGCATTCAAAAGACGTGATGAATACATCTGAGTTAGTGTACTTTTTCTAAATGTTATCTATGTTGTAGGTGGTTGTGGCATGGATTTTTGAACAGATTGCACAGAAAAGTACATTTAGGGAGGTAGGACAAGTAATGGCTTACTAGCACTTACTCTAGCAAACATGGCTACTAGAAAAGTTTTTTCCAAAACCTTCCAACATGCATGTATATGTGGTTTTGCAGCATCCTGCTTGCCAAAAGGTTTCCCAACCTAATGGCTGTCACCCTGCAAGGCACTTGGTTTAAACCCTCTCGTCCAATCAGTACACAGCAAATTCCCTACACATTTTATAACTCCTTTAAATTCTTACCAGTTGATAGAGTACTAGGTATCACTCATGTGCCATGTATCCTCCTTCACCAGCCCTTCTGTTTGCTACACTATAGTTTCACTTTAGCAGCATCCAATCCAATTTGCTAGCACTGGCTACTTCACCAGCAAACTTGAGTTCATTCACCTTAGTTGGTTAGAACTTACCTGTGCCTGACAGCTGCCCACTGGGTCCACCAACCCACAACCAAGATAAAGGTCCTCTGGAGGTTATGGGGGAGGACCCCATGGGGCCCCACCACCAGGGGTAAGCCATGGAGCACTGCAAGGGTAAAATCTGGTACGTCCCAGGGACTGTGGGGTAAGAGGGCAGAGGGAGATGGGACAGAAGAGTGAAGGTTGGGTGATAAGGGTTATATAGAATACTAAGTAAAACATTCCCTTTGTAATTTAACATTTATTTATTATTTATTATGCACTTTATTGTATGTATGTATTTATTTATTACATGTTCTCTTCTTATGCCTCACATTTCAATTTGCTTATTTTATAAGTGGCCATGCTATCCTTTTGCCACTTTCTGAACATGCTGCTTCCTCACCCATGCATGCTGAACTTCATACAGTGAAAATGAAAGCCATTTTGTTATAGTTCCAACTCACAACTCAGCAAAGTATAATAGCATGCAACTCACCCTCTAATCTTGTTTAGCCAAATGTTCCTGCAAGTGAATTGTCTATGATGCATCCATCTAATATCTCAAGATCCAGTGTTTACCTTGTCATTACTTCTAATAGAATGCCAGTTTGCTGTGTTGCTACTCTTCCTTTGCTTGCTTTCTGAAGTTAATGTTAAAGTGCAACAGCAGTGTGTCTACTATATAATGACAAGCTATAGTCAAACCTTTGGAAATGCTCTTTAAGGTTTTCTTCCACATAGAAAGCTAGTAAACTTAATCCAGAAAAGTAATGTTTTGTGGCAAGTGTTTAGTCTGTATCAGAGCAATTCTTCCTTCTAATTGGCTGTGTGGAAAAAAATATTTATGTAGTGGGAAAATATAATGTGCTGCATTGTTGTTAGGGTATGTTAATGTATATGATTGGTACCTTATTTTAACACAGCCCAAGTGATCAATCAATCAATGAATAATTTTTTAATTTTAAAAAGCGCAATTCCATACAATCGAAGTGCTTGTACAAAAACAGATGCATAAAAACAATAAAATAAATACAAACAGATCCAATTAAAAGTACAACAGATATTAAACCTTATCAGGAATTTAAACAGGATCAGGAAAAGTTATCCCAAATAAATTAGTCTTAAGGATGGACTTAAAGCTCTCAACTGTCATGCACTCTCTCACTCAACGAGGTAGAGAGTCCCACAGAGTAGGGGCCACAAAAGAAAAAGAACAGGCCCCTGAGGTCTTAAGTCAGACTCTGAGAACCTCTAGCAATCCCTCATCAGAGGAAAGGAGCTGGTGGAGGGGGCGGTAGAGGTAAAGGAGATCTTGCAAATACTGTGGTCCCAGTCCATATAGGGCATTATAGGCCATCAACCTGACCTTGAAGGTGATCCAGCACTGTACTGACAGCCTGTGCAGGCCACAGAGCACACATGTGACATTGCAAGATCTTGGTAAACCAGTCAACAGCCTTGCCACCGCATTATGCACCAGATGCAGGTGGCGGATATCAACACATGGTAGCCCTAGGTACAGGGCATTGCAGTAGTCAAGGAGGGAGATTACAAAGGCATGGACCAAGGCTGGAAAATCATCAGGCGGAAAAAGATGTTTTATCCTAGCAATGTTCCTCAGATGGTAAAAAGAGGTCTTGACAATGGCCAACACCTGAGACTTAAATGTCAGACCATCATCAAAAACAACACCAAGATTTCACACTCTGTCTGAGGTCACCAGCTGACTGCCACCGATCCAAGGCCTGGAAGTTTGCCCTGCCAGTAACCCTGCACACTGAGGACCTGAGTCCACCACCAACATCTCAGTTTTATCCAGGTTCAACCACAGCCAGTTGGCACTCATTCCGTCCTGGATCTCAGACAGGCAGTTATTAAAGACCGAGACATCCTCACCCTGTTCGGGAACAAAGGACATGTATAGCTGTTTATCATCTGCATAGCAGTGAAAACTCAGTCCACACCACCTTATAATGTCTCCTAACAGCAGCATATTCACTGTGAACAACATGGGTGACAATATGGGGCCCTGCGGTACCTCTCAGGACAGGGGGAGAGGGGCCAATGAATAAATCCCCACCACCACTCTCTGAGTCCTGTCCATAAGGATTGATCAAAACCATCTGAGGACTGTACCTAACAGTCCATAGATCAGCCTCAGGTGCTCCAATAACACTCCATGGTCCACAGTATCAAATGCTGCAGAGAGATCCAGGAGAACCAAGATTGAACTGGTCTTCCGATATCTCACTATTAGGAGATCATTAAGTACCCAAACCAGTGCTATTTCGGTACTATGCCTCTTCCTAAATCAGGACTGTAGAGGATCATGGACATCATGGTTAGTAAGATGATCCTCCAGCTGTAATGCAACCACCTTCTCAATTACCTTAACCACAAAGTGCAGGTTAGAGATGGATCTGTAGTTGGTCAGAGAGTCCGGGTTGAGGTAAGATTTCTTAAAAAGAGGTATCACCACCACATCCTTCAGGGGGTCAGAAAACACCCCTGTGTCCACTGAACTCCAGACCATCTCAGCAAGCACTGGGCTGATCACCTCAACATATCCCAAAAGGAGACTTGTTGGGCCTCGGTCCAGACTACAGCAGGCTGATCGCATACTCTGGATGATCTTCACAATGTCAGTGATCACCAACCAGCCAAAGTCAGACCAGGCAAACTGGGCACTAGCAACCTCCTGCTGACCTCCATAACACCCACTAGAGGGTGCAGGACAGATCCCAGACCTGATGGTGGTAACCTTATCTGTGAAGGAGGCAGCAAACTCATCACACTTACTCTGTGAAAATGCTCCCTGAGCCTAAAGACAGGTTGGATTGCACAATCTGTTGACAGTCTGGAAGAGCTGAGCTGGTTGATTTTGCACAGAAGCAATCTCCCTGGATGGGAACTCTGACTTCTTATGGGAGACTGACAAGTGATACTCCTTCAAAGTCCGATCAAACCAAGGGGACTTTGTGTGAAGAGTGAGGGGGTGAACATGGACAGGAGCAATGGAATCCCGGGCTACCATCACTGCCTTATTATAGACAAGTTAAAGATTCCATGGCTCCAAGCTTATATTCAGCACACTTGATAGGTCCAGCACCACCATCAGACCATCTGGGGTCACATCCCTGAATGGGGAAGTACCAGACCATCTCCATATGGGCAGGTCTATCAGGGGGTGCCTCAAAACTGAACCTTATGGCATGATGGTCAGACCATCCAACTAGCTCCACCACCAGATCAGAGATCTCCATCCCCTGTAGGAATACCAGATCCAATGAGTGACCATGATTGTGAGTGGGACAGGTAATTACCTGTGTGAGGTCCCACAAGGTCAAGTGTTGGAGGAAGTCCTGACCAAGTTGTGAGAGTTCATCATTGACCCAGACATTGAAGTCCCCCAGAATCAACCATCTGGGTGACTCCAATACCATGATGACAATGAAGTCCATGACTTCCTGCAATAATTCCTTCTCACCTCCAGGTGGATGGTAGATGAAAAGTATCCTGCAACCTACACCTGCACCCATGATACACTCAAAGGTTCTGGTTAACCCCACTGGGATAATCACAAGGCCTAGTTATGATTTAAAACAAATGGCTACACCTCCACCCCTACGAACCTCCCACTGGTGTTGTATCACCAAGTACCCAGCCAGAACTGCTGATGCCAATACTTGGCCAGCATTTTCAGCCAGCCAGGTCTTGGTGATGCAGGTCAGGTCAATTGCACCCACAAGATCAGTGATCACAGCTGTCTTGTTTTTTATGTACATGGCATTGCAAAACACTGTGCTAGTAGGATGAGTAGACGAGGTAGACTGCATTACTTGCCCACCTGAAGTGGAGCCCTTGAGCATGGGTACCAGGCAGGGAGGACCCCTATCCTTACCCCATTTCACCCCAGGGCATCTCCTTGTCTTCTTGTCACCACAACTCCAATCCACCTTCCCCCTCAAACACCCACCAGGCCCAGTCCCCCCTCACTACTTTCTCACTCCTTTTAGTTTAATAATTAACCCAACACCAGCTTTGTTCATTTAGGACCCACAAACATAACCATATAGAAAAATATGGTGTTTAAAACATACACTTAAAACAGACAAGATATTAAAAAACTAAGCAATAGTAAATCGATACAGTAAATCTGTGGAACATTGTGCAATAAAACTCATGGCAAAAAATAGTTACTGTATACAAATTGTCCAGCAGTCACTTTTCAGTGAATCCAATAAATCCAATAAAATAAGGGGAAATTCTGGTAGGCTAGTTCAGGAGTTAAAGTTGTAAGACTGTTTTCTTTCAATCTAATATACTGTATTTGTCTCAGAACCAGTCCATAGGTAGTAATAAAATTGCTTCTTTGTACTTTATAAAAACTGCCACAGTTTGATCTGGTGTAATCAAAGAAAAAAAAAGATTGAGGGTTTCTGATCTTTTGAAATACTGCAGCTACTTACTTCGGTGTAATTGGAAAGCTAACAGCCTGCTGGTTCTTCCATCAAATTCATAGTATTGTTGTGTGACTCTGATCACAAGTTTTGATTGTTGATGTAGCATGGCATTTATCTTTTTTGTAGCTTCATGTAATTCTATTTCTAATTAAGAGTCCTTAAGTCTTTTGAGCTTCAAGAACAGAGGTGCTCAGCTAGCCCAGAGCAGGCATCAGATACAACTGGAGAGAGGATTATATAACTGCTGAATTAAATATGGAAAGTATTCACCTTTATCTGAGAATTGTGGAATATTTTATCACATCAGATGTGGTATGTAATGAAATTATTTGTTTTTCAGTTAACATGCAAATGGAAGAGATATTGGAAATTTAGTATTGTCTCAGTATACCTTTCATGTAGGCAGCTAAGCACAATTTCAGTGAGCTGAAATGATTTATGACATACTTTTTATTATCAATGGCAAGAAGAAAATCCTGTGATTTGATTGTTTAGTGGCTACCTTCAACAGTGATGCTTTCTACAGAAAGTTTCATTATTTTCTTATTGACATTAAGAATTGCAGGATTCCATTAAAGTGTAGTAATTTTATAACCAGAGAGGGTGAAATACAACTGAAGTTGCTTGATTTCTGTGCTAGACACATAGGATTTGGAAGGATATTTGTGCAGTATTTTAGAAGTGTCCTGCTGGCTGAACAGTGAGTTTGTTTTTATCCCTGGACTCAGTAAAGTGGTTTGTGTAGGAGCAGTGGTCTAGTAAATTGTGGTGTTGGTTGACTTACTATAAAGGGCAGTAGTCACCAGGGTGGTGGAGCAGCAGTGTATTTGACTATTTCTAACAGTCACCAGTGGTTGTGGCCTACACACCCACCCTTCCCCTCACCCCACCCACCGCAGACATGGCATTTCCTTTATAGCCAAGGTTCTGACATCACTTCCTCAACAGGTCTTGGGGCAGAACTGTCATATTCTTAATTACCCAGCACAGTGCATAAAAGGGTAAGTACACACACACAAAAAAAAAAACAATTATGCATTACTCATTGTATATTATAAGGAAGAGGGACAAGTGGGGAGTGGTGCAATATACTGGCTGTGGAGCAGAAATTTTCTGGGAGACATTCTGGAACCTGCATTGCTGCCCCTATTTGCAGACAACTGTCAGCTCTGAGGGAGGAGGTTGTCCAGGCTGAACTGGCAAGGACTAAGGAGGCCTTCCCCACCCAAAGAGCACCAGTTCCAGAACCACTGCCTCAGAGGTTGCCATGTGTGAAGAGCAGATGGACCACAGTAGGTTCTGGGAGGGTGAGGGTGGTGGAACAGGGATGTAGCCCCCGAGTTGCACCTCTACACAAATCATATGTCAGTCTAGCAAATCAAGGTTCCTCTATGATGACAACCTCATTGGAGATCAAGAAGAATGCCAGGGACATCCACAAGGGAGACCCACAAAAGAGTGGCAAGGGACACCACAGGGGAAAGAAACAGCTTCTGACAGGGGACTCAATTGTTAGGGGTGTAGACCTGGGGAGGGAGAGGAGAGGGAAGTAAGGTGCCTGCCTGGTGCCATGGCTTGGAGGGACAGGAAGAAAATCCACAGGATTTGCAGAAGCAGCATCACAGGAGAGGACACTAGATATCATTGTCCACCTCATAAAAAATGACCTAGTTAGACATGAGATCAGTGCAGTGCAGGATGAATTTGTAGAGTTGGGGAGGGGCCTCAGATAGGTAGCAAGCATGGTAACCTTCTCAGAGGTGCTGCCAGTCTATGGCAGGGGTGAGGCTAGGGTACTGCACACCATGCAGTTTAATGAATGGTTGCAAAACTGGTGCAGAGCACGGGGGGCTTTGGCTTCATTGGGGACTGGGGGTCCACCTGGAGAGATGAAGTTCTATACCGGCATGATGGTCTGCATCTGTCCAGGAAGGGAAACACGCTCCTAGGTGACAGGTTTAAAGGCTTCCTTGGCAAGCTTTTAAACTAGCCAAGGGGGGAGCTGCTGATAGAAAACAGGAAAGTTCAAGCCTCCCCCCACAAAACATGGAAGGTAGTAGGGTAAACACTGAGGTACAGAGCTTGACAGAGGGCAGGACAGGGGTAAATGGAAAAATGGACAAGGGCAATAAAAGCAGGGATGGGGTACAAAAGGATAAAGTCAACATCAAATAGAGGGCAATGAGTACCAGTGCCCATAGTCTGAGAAACAGGCTTCCAGAGCTAGTAGCCCTGATGGAAGAGGAACACTTGGATATTGTGGCAGTCACAGAAACATGGTACATGGAGAACCATGACTATGATGTCAACATACCAGGGTACACAATCTACAGAAGGGACAGGGAGGGTAAAAGAGGAGGTGGAGTAGCTCTCTACATAAGGGAAGGGATCAAAGCTACAGAACTAAAAAGTAAAGGGGGAGGACAAGAGGAACTCTGGGTCACCTTGGAGACAGGGAATGGTATCACAATCCGCACAGGGGTTGTATACAGACCCCCATCTCAAGGGGAGGACATGGACAAGAAAATGATAGAGGGAATTCTCAAAATGGCTGAAAAAGGGAAGATACTGTTGATGGGGGACCTGAATATTCCAGATGTTAACTGGGTGACATGGACTGCAGCCACATCCAAGAGCAGGGTCATTCTCAATGCCCTACAGGGGGCATGCCTTAGACAGCTAGTGGTGGAACCCACTCGGGAGGGAGCAATATTAGACCTGGTACTCTCAAATGGAGAGAGGATCACAAATTTAGAAGTCGGTAGACATCTGGGAACAAGCGACAGCTACACACTGTGCTTCACAATAAACACAACCATGGAGACAAGCCATACAAAGACAAGGATACTGGACTTCAGAAGGGCTGACTTTGGCATAATGGGTGAACACCTGAGGAATGCATTAGCAAATGACCAGAAAGGAGGGGTGGATGAACAATGGAGAAAAATCAAAACTGCCAACATGGAGGCAACAAGCCTTTGTGTGGGACAAATAAAGAAAACAAAGTGGAATAAAAAACCACTATGGTTCTCAAAAGAGGTGTCAGGGAAGGTTAAGGAGAAAAAGGCTACATTTAAAAAGTATAAGGAATCACAAACGGAGCACGACAGGGAACTGTATCAATTAAAGCCGAAAGAAGTGGGGAAGGCAGTCAGAAAAGCAAAGGCCCAAACCGAGGAAAAGATAGCCAACTCAGTTAAGAAGGGGGATAAAACCTTTTATAGGTACATTAGGGAGCAGCATAGAAAGGTTAAGGGAGGGATAGTGAAGATTAATAAAGGAAAGGGGAGCTGGGCAGAGGGAGACAGTGAAAAGGCAGAGATACTGAATGAATACTTGTGCTCAGTATTCACAAAAGAAGAAGAGGAGGAGTTACCTAAACCAAACAGTAGAAGCACTCTGGATAGTGGGGTTGACGCCAGTCCATTTACAGAAGAAAGAGTACTGAAAGAACATCTAAAACTCAAGGTGGACAAAGCAATGGGGTCTGACGGGATTCACCATAGAATCCTAAAAGAGCTAAGGGAGGACCTAGTGACACCACTGACCACACTTTTTAACAAATCATGGGAAGATGGGGTGGTACCTGAGGACTGGAGGAGGGCAGATGTGATTCCCCTTCACAAAAGTGGGAACAAGGCAGAAGCCGGAAACTACAGACCTGTTAGTTTGACCTCAGTGGTGGGGAAAATGATGGAATCACTTCAGAAAGAAAGAATTGTTGAGTACCTAGAGGCCAGCAGGGCATAGGACCCAAAGCAGCATGGATTCACAGCAGGAAGGTCATGTCAGACAAATCCAATCGATTTCTTTGACTGGGTGACCAAAGTAATAGACCAGAGAGGGGCTATGGATATGGCCTACCTAGACTTTAGCAAGGCATTTGACACAGTCCCACACAAAAGATTAATTATCAAGTTAGCCAGCCTGGGAGTGGGTCCCAGGGTGGTAGCCTGGGTAGCAAACTGGCTGCACAACAGGACACAGAAGGTAATAGTGAATGGAACACATTCTGAAGAAAGGGGGGTTACTAGTGGAGCACTTCAGGGCTCAGTACTGGGTCCAGTCCTCTTTAACATCTTTATAGGTGACATTGCAGAGGATCTGGAAGGAAAGGTATGCCTCCTTGCAGATGATACAAAGATCTGTAACAGAGTTGATACACAAGGGGGGGTAGAAAGGATAAGAAGGGACTTGGCAAGGTTGGAGGAATGGTCAGACATATGGCAAGTTAGATTCAATGCAAAGAATTGCAAAGTAATGCACCTGGGAAATAAAAATCCAGGAGAAGAGTACACAATAGCAGGGGAGGTACTAACGACAACAATAATGGAAAGGGATCTGGGTGTACCTAAAGGTGGGTAAGCAATGTGAGAAGTCAGTAAGGAGAGCCGGGGGGCTACTGGGATACATAGGGAAGGGCATCACAAGTAGAAAAAGGGAAGTGGTTATCCCTCTATACAGACAGTTGGTGAGACTCCTTCTGGAGTACTGCATGCAGTTTTGGAGACTTCATCAATGCAAGGACATAGAGAGGATGGAAGCAGTCCAGAGGAGGGCAACTAAAATGGTGCAGGGTCTACATCAGAAACCATATGACAAGAGACTGAGAGAGCTTAATATGCATACCCTTGATGAAAGGAGGGACAGGGGGGACATGATAGAAACTTTTAAGTACCTCAAGGGAATCAACAAAGTCGAGGAGGGTAGCATCTTTCAGAAAAAGAGATGCGTAAGAACAAGGGGGCACAATTTAAAGTTAAAGGGGGGACAGCTCAGGGGTAATGTGAGGAAATTATTTTTCACGGAGATAATAGTGGACGCATGGAACCACCTTCCTGGAGAGGTTGTGGGGTCTAAAACGGTGGGGGAATTCAAACATGCATGGGGCAGACATAAGGCAATTATAATGGGGGGTTGCAGGAAGTAGGCGGTTGGTTAACTAGAATCTGCAGCTTATCCAATAGTTAGGGAAATGGACAGACTGGGTGGGCCAAGTGGTCCTTATCTGCCATAAAAGTCTATATTTCTAAGGTGTTAGGAGTCTCAATAATCACTGTACCTCCACTACCCCTGAGGGATAAATGTACCTTCTAGAGTGACAAAAAACACTTATATTGTCACGCACGTCGATAGTGGCAAGAATATTACTCATATTTGTTGTGGTTTATTATTACAAGTATGACATAAATACATGTAGATTTATACAGAGAGAGAGAAAAAGAATTTTTTCTTAGAACATAAAAATAAGAAACAAACCAAACAGTGTGTCATTACAGAAAATTAGATGAAAAGAAATAAGTATTACATCATACATAGAAGCAAAGTGTACTCAAAAACAGTATTTCCCCACCTGAAACATAGGAAAAGAAAAGGACAACCTAAATGAGTATTACAACCTACTTCAACCAAAAAAAGAACATAGATTGCACATAAACCCAAAACTAAAAAGGAAATACTCCCCGCTCCCCTCTATGAAAAGAGTATGGGAATTTTGTACTAGAACATAAAAGTACAACGCAAAGAAAAAATAGTATTTCATCACATTATAATCCTAAGAAAAGAAAGAAAAGATGAAAAAACGTATAACCACCTACATAACCACCCTAACATCATCCCAATACACAGCCGTTCCCCATCTTACAACTTAGCAATGGAAATACCTGAGAAGTTGATCTCCACCTTCCCATAAACATAATTCAAGTAGAACAGCAAGTAAAATACTTACCAAACCATATTGCATTTCCTGAAATTATCAGGACATATAACATATACAATAATATGAATCACCTCATGCCTAGAGACCTAATGGTTAAAGATGGACAGCAAAACTTAATACAGTATCATATTAAACTACACTGCGATTGCCATTGAAAAGACAATCATCGTGTTCCACCCCTAATCTGTATTAAACAATTCTGTCCAAAATACAATGTCCTTTAACCATATTTTTGTAAAAATGGAAACCCTTTCTACCATGCCACTACTTTTGATCTCAGATTTGAATGAATATCTTTTTCATACACTTCTTTTAAAGCTGTTTCACACAATCTACTGTAAGCAATATAAGACATTGTTTTTTGCTGGAATAATAATTGACATCTGGCTTGCCATAGGTAAAAAATGAAAATAGCAAAAAAATACATTCAGCGTAGAATCCACTCCACTTGATGTAAGTTGTGAATAATTCCTTAACGCAATCTGTTCATAAGTAAGCCCCTTTAACCATGACATTCTCCATTTCTCAGCTAAACATTGCCATAACCCACAGACAAATGGACAGTGCAATAGAAAATGCTCCATAGTTTCAGTTTGTTGCAGACATTCCACATATGAACAGTTTCTTTCCTCTAAACTCTTGTTTACTATTACCTTTAACCCTTAGTCTCCCATGGGCCACAAGCCATGGAACATCCCACATTCTAGTGGGAATGCTCATATTCATTAATAAATTAATGATACAGCCAGTGTTATTAATAGAGCACTTGTTAAATACAGTCATGGTTTGCCCAGTATGTTCCAAAGGTTAATTATGCAAAGATTTTCTTGATTTGATTTTTAAGTGAGATCTACAAAGCCCCCATTTGAATATTTTTTGAAATGAGGATTTAAAACACTCTGAGATGCTCCACCTATAATTGTACCATAATGGTCCCTCACTCCAAATGTCCAGTACAGAACTCAAGTTATTCAAAAGCCATGTTTTTGCCAACATATAAGTATCCTGAACTTCCACTTGTAATGACCCAGACCAAAATATTGTATGGAAAAAAAATAACCAGATTTATCATATTCAACCCCAATTTATTTTTGGGCAAGTATGTACTTTCTCATTTCACTGTGTTTATCCATGACCCCCACAGCATCTGAAAAAATATTCTAAAAAGTCTATTTTCTAAAGGGCACACTAAACCAACATATAAGAGGCATGGCACCAAAAGCTGTTTTATTATAAACTCCTTTTATGTTTAGACAACTTCCAGTTTTTCCATCTCATTACCTTATTTTCACAAATTTGCAGCCTAAGGTCCCAATTTGTAAAAGCCATGTTTGCTCCCCCCAAATAACCCCTAAATATTTGATGGGTTCTTTAGAAATATGAATTCCTCCAATATTTCTAGGTCTCTCATCCTGTCCCCCTTCCTGTAACCCCACCCATAATCCCCTACATTTCTGTAAATTTAAGTTTGCCCCTAATAACTTGCTGTAAGTATGTACTTCCACTAAAATTTCCAGAATACTCTCCTCATTTCTGAGAAATAGACACATATCATTGGCATATGCTGCCAATTTTATTTCCCGAGGCCTATGAGACCCTAAAATCCCTTGAATTCTTGTATTTTCTATGATGCACCTAATTAAAGGGTCCAAAATAAATGTGTACAGTAACGGACTTAGGAGACACCCTTGCCGTACCCCTAAGGTTACCCTCATTCAATTTACCCTCCTGCCCCCTCAGTAATAGTGTCACTTCTGTATATTGATACAGAAGTTCTAACCATCATATAAATTTTCTTAGAATTCCATAATATTTTAGGATTAAAAATAAAAATTTATGATTCACCCTATCAAATGCTTTGCATTGGTCTAATGAAATTACATACCCAGGTATGGTATTTCTATTACTAAAGTCTGCCACCCCCTAATAATAGTCAAATTCTCTTTAATATTGTGGTCCGGTATGTCACATGTCTTTATAGGATGTATTAAAAGGTGTGCAATATGCCTAAGCCATCTTTGCAAAATGCTAGCCAGGATCTTAAAATCCATATTAAGTAGGCAAATCGGTCTCAAGTTGTTCAAATCTCTTTTATTCCCTTTTTTATATAAAAATATTACCAATCCTTTAGCAAACCCTGGGTGCAACCGGTTCTGTGTAAGCCCAAATCTAATCACTTTTGCTTGGCATGGTACAATGATATCCTTATACACTTTATAAAAGGAATTGAGGATTCCATCCCTCCCAGGGGAAGTGCCCTCTTTCAGGGTATCTCTCCAATTTCCTGTTCAGATATTCCATTCCTTAAGAATTCCTTGTCATTCTTCTCCAAAGAGGGAACCTCTATCTCAGTCAAATACTGATCCACCAACTCCTGATTCACATTCCAAGAGCTATACATATCAGTTAAATAGTGTTCCACCTCTAGTTGTAACTCTCCCCAAAGGACAAGATCATCCCTTGTGTTGTAAGCAGTTCAGATATTTGAGAGTTTACTCTCCACTCTTTACAGGCCTCACATGGGTCTTTGTAAGGGTTTTTTTTGTGTCCCATATGCTAACTCTGCATACAATTATTTTGATCTATCATATTGTAAGTTCCCCATTTGTTTTTTTCATTGAAAACTGTCCAGAATAATCCTGTCTGGAAATATATGTGAATGATAATAATTTGAGCAGCTGTGATCTTAGTGTAATATATTTGAAAAAAATTCTCGCTTGAGGTTTGTTTTCCAAATTTTTGAAACCATGTTACTAAGCCCTATTTAGTTTCTCACCACCAAACCCCTAAATCCTCATACAATCCCATTGCCGAGATTGTAACCAAAAAAATTGATGTAACCTGTAATCTAACAACCTGATCTTCTAAAATAGAGGTGTTCAGACACCATCTAGTGACTATAGGTGAAACTGTCCCATTTTCCATTAAAACAGTTTTAATCATTAACTGATCAGAAAATTCAGTTGGTAGTACTACTGTATCTCTATTCAACCATTGTTTAGATATCATAATATAGTCAATCTTCATTGTTAACATATTTTTAACAAAAGTGTGCATAATTAGAGGAACTGTACTTTTTGAGCAATCCCATAGCTCAGCTATTTTATTTTGGTAAAACCTGAGAATCACAGTACACTTTTTTTCCCACCCAAGGATCTAGCTGAGGTATCCAAAGTGCAGTTAAAGTCATCTCCCAATATCACAGCTCTGGCTTTTGTCAAATATGGTTGCAACAGATTAAAAAGTGCAACCCGTTCAGCTTTTGTCTGTGTTGCATAAACTGAAATAAATAAATCTACATAACCTAGACATCCAAATTCTATCCACCAATAAAGCCCTTCCTGGGGAAATATCCACTCATTTCTGCAATTTAAATTTAGACCCTGAAAATAATATCCCCACACCATCTGCCTGAGCTTCTCCAAATGACCAGTGTGATGGCCCCCGCACCCAATTAATTTTAGCCCCAAACAAACCATTATATGAGTTCATTCATGTTTCATGTAATAGGATAACATTAAACTGAGACTCATAAGAGAATGAAAAAAATGCTCACTGTTTGCTATTGTTCCTAATACTATGCACATTGCATGTGAAAGCTGAAAAGGAAGGCATTTGTTAAGGATTTGCCCCATACAGTTCCCCATTTCTTATCATCCATTTTTCTTTCTTGTTTTCTTTTTTCCTTTTTCCTTATCCCCTTTATTCGTACCCCCTATGTGCTTCTATGACCCAGATACTGAGGACCCATATGATATGTCCTTCTCCTGATCTGACTCTCCCCAGTTTTTAAGAGCCAGAGCTGAGAAAACATTTTCCATCACCAACTCCTCTCCTGTGGTCCCAGCTTTTGCCAGTCCCATGCTCCTTCTCCATGTCTCCAGCACCAACCATATCTCCTTTGAAGGAGGGGGCATAGCTCCTGTGTCTAGGACATCCTGTGCCCTATCGTTAGTACTCATTAGTTCTTCCTAAACTGTGGATCTTTCCTCTACAGCCACAGTTTCTGGTGCTACACCCATAGGGGTGGAGGGTATCTTCCTCAGTTCCACCCTTCTGACCATTTGTTCCCCTATAAGAATCCTGGTGTGAGTGACTATGTTCCTCAGAAGGCTGTGGTGCTGGACCTGGTGCCTTATTTCCACTTTGAGGGGGTGTTTTTTGGGCTTTCTATATCCATTCATTGGGGTTTACTGTTTCTGTTTTATTACAAGCTGCCCAAGGACATTCCTGGAAAATATAACTCGACTCCTCACATAGATTACACCTTTAGTGGTTTGTGCACTGGGAGCTAGTGTGGTTAAACTCCCAACAGATCCCACACCTCAGTTTATCACATACATTTGAGAGGTGCATTCTGGCCCCACACTTACGGCATGTCTTGGGCTGGTCCGAGTAAAAGCACACTCCTCTATCCTTGCCAAGAAAAAAACTGTTTGAAATATGGAGAATCCCATCTGTTAGTTGTCACAGTTTAATTTTAAAATGTCAGACTCCTGTCCAAAAAGCTTCTGAGTCTAAGATAGCTTCTGGTGCACTTTTCACCTTGCACCTTTGCTGCACCCAGTGATGAATGTCACAAATATGAATGCTTTCATTTCAAAACATAACTGTTACTATTTTAATTAGAGGCTTTGTCAGGGGTATTGCATAAAAGGGCATCCACAGTGGAGCAAATCTGCACTGATTATACATAAGCCAGAATCTTTCTAAGCCCATAGGTGTTTGAAAACTGATGTCAATATTGTCCTTCCTCAACACATGCATTAGGGCACAGACATCATGCTCTGTGAATCTCATGTCATTTTTTAATAGAATCCAACCCACATAATGCCTGTCAGGTTGCTCTTCTAACCCCACTCTATATTGCAGCCAAACTGCATTTTTTCTTGGTGTTGGGTCAGATCGGGAAGAACGGTCTGAAATTTTTGTCTAGGTTGGGGGGGATTAGTGAGATCATCTCCTGTGCCCTGTCTTTCCTCCTAAGGGGTATCTGACTCAGGTGCTCCTTGCTGCATATTAGCTCCCGTTTGTACCTCTGCTACTGGTACTTCAGGGTGAGCTAAACCTTCTGTCTGCCCAGGTGCTGTGACCTCTGGTTGCCCCTTTTCCCTAGTCACACCTCTTTCAGCTGTTTTTGTCTGAATAGGACATTGTCTTGTACTGACCTGCTCCTGTACTACCACAGGTTTGTCCGGAACCTCAGCTTCTGCTGCTACCCGGTCATTTCTTATGTTCCTGTGAGTACTTAATGCAGTGAAATTATTCAGGTTCCAGGCTTCCTGACAGTGTTCTCCGCCTGTCGGATCTCATATGCCTGCCTCAGTTTCATTTCCCATTTCTAGCCAGGTTTTGCTTTCAAGGCATTGCGGATCACTCCCCTTTACCGGCTTCTCCAACAATTCCTGTCGTTCTGATGTTCCCTGCTCTTGTCTTACTCTAACCTCATTTGAGCCATTAGCAGGAGACTTTACAGAATCAGCATCCATCCTTTGATCAGCATGACCCTGTGTTACAGTGCTCTCCATTTCAACACTATGAGAAACTACGATTTCAGCCCCTTGGTTCGCCTCAGCACTAGGCATCTCAGTGTGCTCAGTAATTGGCTATCATCAGGGGGAAGTGTCCCAGTGACATCCTGTGTCCATCCTGCAGCTTGTAATGCACCCATTGGCCCAGGCATCAGTCATGGTAAGGATTTTTAATAAGCCAAACTGTTCCTTAATAATTGTTTTGTAGTGTTCTTCTGAACTCCTGCATCAGATACTTCAGTCTCATTTCCCACCTCTAAATCAGATTCAGGGCTAACAGAGGAATTTCACTACCAGATGAGTCCCTCAGTCTGCGTTTTAAAGCAGTTTTTCTTTTTTCATACCTCTCTTCATCCTTGGCCAACATGGTCAGTAGAATTGTTCTCCTTTCATTAATGTCTTTCTCCAGTTGTGCAGCAGCAGCTGCAATGTCTATTTTCCTTGCTAAACCATCCACATCTTTCAATAATAAAGGTGTGGCAAACTTAGACTCATCCTCATCGTCCATCGAGGTCTCAGAGTCTTCTCTATCCAGCAAATATTTCCTTGTTTCAAAAGGGCAGGGTAAACCAGTCAACTCCATGTCCACAACCTCCTCCTCTTTTTCCTCCAGGTCAGCCATCTTGGAAATGAGGGCCAACAGTGCCTTCTACCAAGAGTAGGGGAATTTTTTTATGAAATCATAACAAAAACATAAGTATGCAGATCAGTATTATATCATACAAACTTATTGAGAGAAAAAAATTGAACATACATAAATACTGATTTACTGATTCTTACAAAAACTCCAAAACAGAAGAAAAAATTTTAAATAATATAAAACACTTTAAACTTCCCACCCCCACCCCATTATGACAGCAGGGGACACACATTTTGTTTTCTTTTTCAAAGAAAATTCATTCCACACAAATAGGTTTATCATAAACTGTGTACCACGAAAAGCTACCTTGTACATTATCCTGAAAAATCAATTATGAAGCATGAAACAATAGCATTTATCCTAATCCCCAATGATATTTTATCAAACCAAAAATACAATATTCAGTCTTATTACTAATCTGCATTATTCCTCCCTAAATTCTAAGCATCTTTAAAGAAAATCATACCCTCTCCATAATTTAGTCCCAATGAATAGAACTGAAATGCAAAGCTTCTATATGTTTTAAATTGTGTAAATCAAAAGTTACCATATAGAATACATCTTCAGGAGAGATCCATTGTTGCTGTAATAACAATCTACATCTACTAATGCATAACCAATAGAGAAAATGGCCATTTATCATCCTCAATGTACTAAGACTAGCTTTAGCCATGGATATGTTAGGAATGCCATAAAAAAGTAATTCTATAGTCAGTGAAACTGGAATTTTATTTTTCCACTGTTTTTTTACCACATCCCAAACATTTACTGCATAAGGACAATAAAAATAAAGATGTAACATAGTTTCTAATACCTCAACACAGCCCTCCTTTGGACAGTATCTTTCCTGAAGACTTTTATGTTTTTGATTGCTTCGAACATTCACCCTATGGTGGAGACCCAACCATACTGTATCCCAAATATGCTTGGGTATTCTAAAATCAGTAATATAATCTTAAATATCTTGCTGATGAACTAATGTGAAGCTCAAAAATGGTGACTCACCAAAACATCTCTGAAGTACATCTAAATATAAAGCTTTTCTTGCTACTGTTTTTACAAAGGTCCAACCTATTTGCCACATTTTAATTTTATCAAAAACTGCTTCCCATTTAAATGCCAATCTCGGGCATCTCTTGTTTTTATGCAGAAAAGAACCAGAGCTCCATTCAGACAAGACTCCTGACACTTGCCTATATATTAGGCCCCTCCAACAATTAGTCTCTCATTTAATTAATGGTATCATATTGCCATATAGAAAAACTGTAAAAAAAAAAAACTGGGTTAATCATTTTTACCCCACCCTTTTTTATTGATAAATATAACATATTCTGTCTAATCAGATTTAAGCGACTCCCCCGAAAGCTACAAAAAAAAAAAACATCAACTGGGCTTCCAAAGTTTGTGGCAATAAGAAAAAGGAACTTAAAAACAAAAAAAAAAACTAGAAGCCAAAACATTTTAATCAAGTATACCCATTTCAATTTATACATTTTCCATTTATTCCAACTTACCACTAATTTATTCCCTTTAACCAAAGCTTGTTGCCAATTATATTCTGCCATATTATTACCTCAAAAATAGATTCCTAAAATCCGACAAAGAACCCTGTCCACAGGTAAGCCTCCCACTGCTCCACATTCTGCAGGAAACCCACCTGTGCTCAAACAGTGTGTTTTACTCAAATTTATTTGTGCCCTCGTTACATAGATACATAGATACATAGACAGTGTTGCCAGATAAGGGCCTATGGCCCACCCATTCTGCCCATTTGAGCTTGTAAGTTCAGTTTATGTTTTCCTAGAAGTCTGTTGCCCCTTACCCCTGACCTCCAGAATTCCTTTATGTCTATCCCATGCATTCTTTATCTTTCCTACCCCATTTATTAAATCACAAGCTGCTACTATAGAATTACCATCTTTTAAAAATAGCAGAGATAGTCTCATATACCAGTAATTTAAGAAAGGTACCAAAATCCCCATCTATTTCTCTAAGTCTAGGAGACCTAATCAATAGTCTTAATAAAGGGTCCAATGAAAACACATATAAAAGGGGGCTAAGTGGACACCCCTGATGTACCCCTTCAAAATCTGATGCCTAGACCCTATCCACCCATTATCATATGGTTTAACATTAGCTAAAACATATCATAATCTAATCCACTGGACAAATGTTTCAGGAAATCCATAAGCAGTTAAATATTCCCATAAGTATATATGGAAAACCTCGAAAAAGGCTTTAGCCTGATCCAAACTAACTAAATACCCTAAGTTTTGATTTCCTTTCTTATTTCCATCACGTATGTCAAATAGTTTCTCTAATCAGTAATAATGCATCCTTAATGCATCTTCCCGGTACTGAACAGTATTGATCCTGACAAATTAAATCTGGCATGGCTAAAGATAGTCTGTTCCCCAATAACTTTGAGAATATTTTAAAATCCACGTTTAATAGTGTGAGAGGCAGCCAATTATCAATATTTGCATGGTCACCAGATTTATACAGAAAAACTAATAATCCTTCATACATCTCTGACGGTAAAAAATTCTCCATCAAAAAATAATTATACAGAGATAATAACGTAGTGAGCATTAATCGCCATAAAATTTTATAAACTTCTCCTGGCAATCCATCTGACCCAGGAGATACATTTACTTTTAAAGATAATATAACTCTTTCTAATTCTGCCAAGGTAAGTTTCCCGATTAATACCTTCTGCCAACTTGATGAAAGCTGTGGAAGGTTTGCTGCACTAAACAAGTGTGGCAAACATTCTAAATCTTCGGCTTGTTCTCCAAATTTATATTCAATATAATCATCAAGGATATTCATTATATTAATATTATCACAAACTTTTACTCCAGAAGGGGTATTTAAATATTCAAATACACATTTTCCCATATGGTCTTTACATGCTATAAAGGGATTAACAAATGGCATTTTCCCTTGTGTTCCAAAGGTCTGCTTTCTATTTAAAGAAAAATTCCCTTGTGTTCCAAAGGTCTGCTCTTTATTTAAAGAAAAAATTCTGTCATACTGATATTCACTCATCAAACGTTTAGTCTTCACAATCTCCTCAGTCAGACCACCTTCTGCTTCTACTTGCCGAGATGGTAAAGAACACAATAGATGTCTATATCTATTATATTCCTCCAACTTAGTTTTAACTTGTAATTTACCTAGAATTTGGAAATACCCAATCAAACAATATTTAAAATCTTCCCACCATTCTGCAATATTATCATATAAGTCTATTGTTGTAAGTTTGTCCTGTATAATAATTTTTAGATCAGTTTCAGTATCTGGTATTGTTAATAGAGAAGAATTAAGCAGCCATAGGTAAGGGCCTCTTTTACATCTGGGGGGATTTTCAATGCCAACTCCTATCAGAGAATGGTCAGAAGTTTCCATTGGTGTATTCATTACTTTGTGAATCACTAGAGATTTATGTATAAAAATAAAGTCAATCCTAGATTTTAAAAGCTCTTTTGAAAATGTTGGTCTTGCTTTTAAGCCATTTTGAACACGTGCATCCACCAAATTTACTTGAGTAAGAACTGTCTTTAAAAACACTTTATCACAATACTGTTTTCCTGATTCTGTTCTCTGATGTAAGTTTATATTGAAATCCCCACAAAAGAAAATCTGGTGGCTTGTGTACAAATAGGGTTGTATTTTTTTTAACAAAGCAATTCTTAATGCCTTCGACTGAGGACCATAAAGGGAAACAAGCTGACACTGTAAACCATGAAGGACCACATCTAACTAAAAAAGTCTCCCTGGATCAACATCTACTGATTGTAAAACCTAAACATCTGAAGTGAGAAAGCAAAACCCAATCCCACTACAAGTGTCCTCTCCCATTGACCAGTAGGAGAGGCCATGGCCAATCTTTTGTTGCCTGAGCTACCTCACTCAAACTACGTAATCTAGTATCCTGTAATAGGTAAACATCATACTTCAAAAGGGATAAAGCGCTAAAGATCATAAGACATTTGACTGAAGATTTTATGCTATTTACATTTAAACTTGCAATGCGTATAAAAGATAGTTCAGGGAGGGGGTTTTAAAATGTTCCCACTAGATCTTGTAATACGTTTTTTTGTTTCTAAACCCTGTACCTTTCTCGGTGGAAGTTGTACACCTGATGTTTGAACATCAGCGCTCACCTGACTAACTTCAGTGTCAAGCAAGGAACTATCTTGTTCCATTTGGTCTCCCCAAGTAGAAAACAAATTAAATCTATTGGTTAACGGTAAAGGAGATAATGGCAAACTCTGCATCTCAGTACCTTCTCTTTCCACCAACCCAGATGGTAAAGGAGTCTTTCCCTGTTCCTGTGCATCTAAAACCTGAGTTAAATTATCTGCATGAGATACTGAAAGGTGTTCTTGATTTTGTAAACCTAAAGAAGAAGAGGATAGGCATCCTATAGTTTCTCTGATTGGGGAACCAAGTGGGGTCACAAAAGGGGTTTCTCATTCAATAGTATCAACCATGTTTTGTGGAGGGAGAGTAACCTCCATGGCTTCTGGTACAGTAATATTAACCTCTAGTGAGGGCACAACCCCTAAGGACCTCAAAATGACTCTCTCACTTCTTGTACCCACTCCCCTACCTCTGTCTCTACGTCTACATTTGTTTAAGTTTCCAGGCTCAAATTCTTGAGGAGGAAAGGATTTCCTAGCTTGATACAAAAAATACTCTTGGTCAGATAAAGTATCAGAATCATGTGTAGCCCATGGGCAATCAGCATAAGAATGACCCTGATCCCCACACAAATGACAAACAGAGGGTGCAACACAGTGGGCTGCAGTGTGACCCAACTTCCCACACTGAAAGCATTTCACTTGGTCACATGAAGTATTCAAGTGTTGTAAAGACCCACATCTACTGTATAACAGCTCTTAGGATGACCTGCATAGAAAACTATTCCCTTGTCTTGACCCAAAAAAAAAATGAACTTGGGAGGTGCTGTATGCCTTCCTCAGTCTGATGTAATTGCACCCTTATTGTCCACCCCCCAGTCCAAAATCCATTGTCATCTATTATCGGTCTTGGATGATCATACACTGAACACCTTTTTTCCAACCAAAATTAATATTGGCCACATTAACACCCTCATTACAAAATAGGACGGTCACAGTTTTAATAATTGGCTTAGTATTAGGAATAGCCAAAAAGTCCTAAACCTCAGTGTCCTTTACTTCATAATACTTCCTCCAGAATTTATCCAATGATTTCATGGTTACAAAACTGATATAAGAATGTTCTCCAGTGGGATGGATAAAGGTGTATACTTCAGAAGGTGAAAATCCTAAAGAATCCACTAACAGAGTTTTCCCATCCCAAATCATGTCTGGAACCACTGGGCTTTACCCCTGTAGTGAAGTCTGACAAAGAAACGGCATTTAGCCACTTCTGCTGGCTTATGAAACAAGCCGGCATAAGTTTTAGGCCCAGAATCTATTCTAGTAGGAAAATCCCCATTTGCTTGATTCTTATCAGAAATATCTCCCATAAATACAATATCCAATGCCGACTGAACCTTATTTGACTCACCTTCACTGTGCAGTCTTCCAGAAGGTGAATCAGTAGATTGTAAATCCAATTCAGAACAAAAAGGAGCTGAATTAATATGTTGCAAAACTCAGCTGATATCGACACACTGAACACCTGACTCTCCTACCTGCCCTTGGAGACACACAGTCACAGTAGACTTGGGCAGAGGTAACTCACTGACAGGAGGATCCTGAACAGAAGGAACCAACTCAGCAACCTCAGCACTGGACCCGGACAGGTCATCCAAAGCAGTGGAGTCAGGCAAAGGGATTTGCGGATCCGGAATCCAGTGACCTCCCTCCCAGAGCCATCCTATTTGTTGTAAAGCTTCTCCCTGGAGACCAGTCCTGCAATATGCAAACTTTCTCTGATATGTCAGCTGGCATGGAGGTTAGTTCATTGTCTATAGGCTGAACTTCTTTAAAAACAGAAGAAGACAGTCTCTTACTTGTATCTTGAGTAGGACTAGCCACAGAACATTTTCTTTTGTTGCGTTCAGCTTCCAATTTTTATCTACAGGTTTGAAAATCTTGTTCTGCCATATTTATCAAGTCTAGTAATTGTGCTTTCATTTTATCCAACTCAGTTTGTAATTGTTGTTCTGTAAAGGTTTCAGCTTCCATCGTTTCTATAAAAAAAGTTGATTCCAAAGCCAATACTTGGTCACGGCCTGAAACAGACTGGCCTTCTCTTTCAGATATAGAAGGCTCCACCTAGAGCTCAGGAGCTCCAAATTCACATCCGCTCTCCTCCACAACCTCCTTCAAACTGAGGTTCTCCATTCCTGCAGACAGACAGATGACGCTACCTCCCTACAGAGTAGGGGAATTTCCCCAGTGTCCTAGCCAAATTTCCCCCTATTCATTACAAATACCACCAACAGCTTAATCTGGTTCAAGGTCAGTTGGCATTCATCTGTATCCCCCTCCCCGGGTCATGACTGAAAATAGACAATAGTTGTCTAGTGCATTTACCCAGTCAACAAAAACTAAATAAATAAATATAAATAAATTTAAGTTCACAGTTACTCAGATAAACAGAATTATCACATTCCATTTATGTCCAACCCTATTGCATACCTGTATATATTATCAAGCCCCTATAGTTAAGGTGCATTATTCACTTCTATGTTAAACTGAACATTTTACACTTTATTAACTTTGCAACCATTTGAGCGCTTCACACAAAATTTTACATGCACCATCAGGGACCAATGATCTCTTGATATGACAAGTTTCATTCTGGTCAAATGTGTCAGTGTGGAGATAAGGAGTGTAAAAAAGTGTAAATTACTGTTTTTTGTCAGATTCTTTGTCATGCCACTGGGTAAAAATGTTGTGGAATTTTGTTCTGAAATTTTTAGGGAATATAGATTTAGTGTCACAGTGGTGTCTTTTAAAGTTTTGGTGAAAAAAATATTACTCTGTTTAAAAGTTATTAAATTTTGAAGTTTCCCATTATTTCCTAAGGGAAAAGTTAAATGTTCACCTCAAAAAAAGATTCTGTGATGCAAATGTGGTATCCTTTTTCACAAACATGGAATCCTTTGCCTCAAAATATAGAATCTTTTTCATGCCAACACCATCTTGTTTTCAATTTGCAGTGGCAACAAAATTAAATTACTTAAAAAATATATGGGTTTAGTAGACAATAAAAGTTGTCTTTCCCTAATCGGGACTCATGGAATGTTGTTCTGGGGTTAGTTTTTTTGATAAGTGACTTAGAAATCACAGAAAAAAAGCCACAAAACAGAACTCTTTTTTGCAATTTGCAAAAAAGCATCTGCTTTTACAATAAATTGTGAAAAAACAACCCAAGAAAAGGATTATTTTTCACAATTTGCAAAAAATGAATTTAAAGACAGCTGTTTTGTCATTCCACAGTTCACAAACGGTTGGTGATTTTTTTCTCAAATGTTAAGGGTACAAAGGGCTTACCCCACAGATGTGCTTTTTGCTGGTTTGGTGAAAATATATTACTTCGCTGTGGAGTTTGGTGGCTTTAAATCTGTGTTTGTTTCCCATAAGACAACACTGTAATGTGCGCTTGAGACAGTTGTTTCTTTGTCACTAGGCTAAGAAGAAATGGTTTTCAATTTTGCTTGGAAATGTTCAGGATACAAAGGCCTTGCACCACCAATGTAACTTTTGCTCATTTTGTGAAAACATATTAATTCTGTTGTTTAGTTATACAGGTTTCATGTTTTGTTGTGATTTCAAAAGGATAACATTGCAATGTGAGGTCTATTTTGTCACTGCAGAGTACAGGATTGCAGCATAGGGCCCTCTGGACCTTGCACTTCCACAAGCAAATAAGGATACTACTACACTATCTCAAGAATTATGAATGGAAGGAAGTGCAAGGCCCAGAGGGCTCCTGCACTTCCGCATGCAAATATGGATATGATTATGCACTGATGGGAGTACAGAGCCTGAAGGGCACTGCAATCCCACAGGGGAAAAAAGGATACAATTAAAATCTGCAAAAAAGTATACCTGGATAGGATAGCAGGGCCCTGAGCTCCAACAAACAAATAAGGCTACTATTATACTATCTATAAAACTAAGGATATTCATAGTAAAAATCTTTGTTAATGCTTAAGTTAGGGTTCCAGTGACAAAAGTTTTGAAATGCAATGTTAGGGTTTCCAATCCTAACACCCCACCCCCACCCTGCATGCAGCAACAGTCATGGGGGAGGCTTGAGGTTGGCACCCTTAATGCTCACCCCATTCTCTTATACTGTACTCATTGCAGCTTATTTACTCATGGAATGGGGTGTGGGCAAGGGCTGACCTCCCCAGGGCAAACTCCCCACACATGTTGCTACATGCAGGGTAGGGGTGAGGTGTTAGAGTTGGAAACCTTAACACCACATTTCCAGACTTTTGTCATTGGAACTCTAACTGATGCATTAATGAAGTGTTTGTATATGTTATATATATATATATATATATATATATATATATATATATACATATATATATATATATATATATATATATATATATATATATAAAATGAAATACAAAATCACACATGCCCCCACAATGCAAAGCAGCATGGGCTGCATATGCAAATCACCACAGAATATTATGCTGGTTCAACTTTAAGCAGAAATGCATGGTGCTGAAAGGTCTCTCACACAGTTTGCAAAGGATGCCAACAGAAAACATAGACATGTGTTTCGTCCTACCAGGGCAAATCAGTATGCCTTGTCTGTTTGACACCCCAGTGGATAGTAGTGGATAGTATATATTCATTGCAAAGAAACTAATAAGCCATGACAAGGTGTACACTAAAGAATTTTAAAGCATGCCCCAGGGGAATGTTAAGGTACAAGTTCACAAGCTAAGTGTAGGTACACCTCTTGGAAGTACATTAAATTCCTTTAATTGACATCCTGGAGTGGCTTATCACGCTTACAAAATGTCTCTTTAGTGTCAGTAAGGCCCTAAAGAAACAAAAGTTTTGTTCAAGTCAAAAAAAGCTATTTTAAATATGATTGCCAAGAAAATATTAATTTGAAATCAATAGTCCATGTTGTACTATGTGTGTTGGATTATGCCAGCAGGTGGCACTGAGATGCTGAGAGCCCACTTTGTTGTATGTATGTGGAGTGCCTTGTGTTTAATTACATTTTTATGTTTTATGTTTGTTTGGCATAGCACTCTCCCCGCCACCATCACCAGCACCAGCAGAAGCGGTGCCGAGGCAGAGAGCTAGGTGTACAGCAAAGCAAAAATGCATACAGCCAGTAGGCTAGCTTTACAATGTTAATTGTTTTGCATTTCAGTTAGAGCCCATCTCCCTTCATCCTGCCATCTGCTGTCAGCACTTAACCCACTCCACTTGAGAGTGGCAATACCCAGTACTCTAGTGCAGCATAGTGTGACACAGGTAAAATTATACAGCACAAATGTACCCACAGCCCTCTATTTCAATCATGGAGCAAAGCAGACTAGCAGAGGCTATTCAGTTTAATTAACTGCTCATTGTTGAGCAGAGTGAGTGCACCTCTCCACAAACAGAGTGGACAGGAAGGATTCTAGCAGAGAAGTCTATTTAAGAGTGGAGCAGGCATACTGGGAAAGGTAGTACAAAAAACCTTGTTTTTCAGTTACAGACCGTTCCCCCTTATCTTGCCCAATGCTGTTGTTACCCAACCTGCTCCACTTGAGAGTGCCAACAGCCCGTGCTAGAGAATGGAAGTGAGTGTTTTATTTAAACTGCAGGGTTTTATTGTACTTCCTCTTCCAGTATGGTCACTTTGTTTGCAAACAGCCTGCTCTTCTTTTATTTATTTTGTTGAGTTTTTGTTGACCGGGTAAGTGCAGTAGACAAATCCTGCCTATTTTCAGGCATGACCCGGGGAGGGGAATACAGATGAATGCCAACTGACCTTGAACCAGATTAAGCTGTTGGTGGTATTTTTAGTGAATGAGGAGAATTTGTCTAGGACACAGGGGAAATTCCCCTACTCGCAGGTAGGGGGACCAGCTGCTGTGTGACCATGGCAGATGACTCTGGACCTTTGAAGGAGCAACATGTTCCTGACGCTGCTTGTCTTGAACAGACTGCACTGATAGAGAACCATGTGTTGGAAGGAGAGAACTCATCGGGTTCCCCTATGGAGGTCGCTGCAGTGGGGCATGGTGAGACCCATGCATCAGGAGATTTTATCTTGGCTACTGAGTCTCATGTGCTAGTACCTACAGAATTAGTGACCTCCAAGTTACCTCCTTTGCTGACTGAAGAGTTTGCAGCTCCTATTTTGGTTGCAAATAATGCTATCTCTAAAGCTGCTCTTGCAATCGTATCTCTTACAGAGGAATGTTCTGCTCAGCGACTTTGACAGATTCTGTCGATATGACTCACCCGGACAATGCTCCTGACCCGGGAATGTGGAAGCAGACTGCGAGGAAGGAGTCCTTTCCAAACAGAGACTGGTCGAAAGAGACTGCCCTGGCTGATGCAGGCTGGACTTTGGTGAATGGCAAGTGGATGCCTGATTTACAATGGGAATCTTTCAAGAGGAGACAGTGCAGTGCAATTCAGAATGTCCTGAGAGTTTCTCACCAGGTCAGACTTTTGTTATACCTGATGTTCCAGTCACTGAGGGGGAAGGGGCATCAAATGCTTCGGACAATACTAAGGGTGCTTCACAACGTTCCCCTCCTGTTTCTTCCCCTCGTGCTCAACGCCACCTTGGGGCCCATTTATCTGACCTTCTTTGGAACAATAGTTTGGAACACGTACCCAGAGGGAATGCTGTTCACCTCCGTTATCGTGGAGGTTTGGAAGAACACCCTGACAGGCTCTATGTGGCCAGAAAATTGTAAAAGGATGCCATGAATTTTCAAACTACTGATATTTTTGCATTAATTAATGTACTCGGTGAAGATACTTTCGATATTAGCTTCAAGACATTTTCAGGCCTTGATAAATTTTGGTCTCGCTATGAGAATTGTAAAACATAGCCTTTCTGGTTGCCTTTTTGGACTATCCCTATTACTAAACCCCTCTATAAAGTTGTGCATGTTATTTTCAGGAATGAAGGGGTTAATGTGGGAGACATTCTCTTTTGGATGGAACATAAATGTACTGTTTTGGGGCCACCAGAGGCTGTTATTGATGGGGAAGGAATTTGAACAGGCAGTTGGAAATTCAAAGTAAAACTGCATATTATGACTGGCCACTAGGGGCGATAAATAGGATGGCAGCTTAAAGATCAGCTCCACAGCCCAGAGGGAAATATACTTTAAAATCCTTTTTCTACCAGCTGATATTATATTCTCACTCTACTGTAACTTGTGGGGTAATACTCAAGCTACACTAATTTAGCTTCATTGATACAAAAAGCCTTCATTTGCTGTGTGGAAATTGCTATTTTACTGAAGAGCCTCCTGGACAAGGTAGGCCTGAAAATATGGCTGAAGGCCACTTGCCACAAACCTGGGAGCAACCATCAGTGGAGGTGATGTTCGGCCAACTTATGACCCAGATGGCACAAGTCACTGTGGCAACTAATTGAAACACCCAAGTGGTTCAAAATTTAGAAGCCAGGATGCTACATACTGAACATTGGGTCTCGGCAATGGAGGGGCATGTTCAGGACTTAAGGGCAGAATTAAGAGATCAACAATGGACCATACAGATTCTGTGCAGTAGGATGGATGATCTCGAGAATCGAGGTCGCCATAATAATCTTCGCTTCCTGGGCTTCCCTGAGCATGTAGAAGGCAAAGATGCTGAGGGATTTCTACAATTAGTCATTGCTGAAATCCTACAGTTGGACCCATTAATGCCGCTCCAGGTGAAACGCGCACACTGTACATTAGCCCCCATGTCTCAGGCTCAGGACAAACCATGACCTATCATAGCCCGATTTATTGATTTTAGGGACAAAGTGAAAGTCCTAACTAGAGCTCATGAGTTACAGCATGTAGTGTGGAGATCGAATAGGATCCACATCTTTCAGGACTTCTCTGAGGATCTGTTGGACAAACGCCGAGCATATTCTGAGGCAAGGCATGAAAAAGCACAGTATTGAACTGTCCTTCTCCTTGCATTACCCAGCCACTATGCGGGTTATGCATGATGGGGTCCCGAACAGTTCTGAATCTCCTGATGCACTCATGGATTTTTTATGGCACAAGTGGCTACAAGAATTCACCACCACTATCCTGGGAGCCCCTTCGGAAAAAACTGCTACCGACAGGTTGGATTGCCACTCCTCTCCATCAGTGAACAGGCCTGCAGTTTGGCAAGATCACAGGGAGCAACACTGGGAACTCCCCCCAAAAGCACTCCAAAAGAGGCAATCCTCAAAGAAACACGGCCGCCAGAAGTATCCTTTGGAGATTGCAAGACGACGCAGAGGAGGCCACAAGCATGGACACTGTTGCTCCAGATCTGTTACAGGCCTACCACACTACTAATAGATATGAAGCTTTATGCCCCAGCTCTCTGGGTCAACACCCAGGCATTGTGGATTCTACTGTGGAAGGCAGGCCTACTCCTATGTTGCAGCCCAGCTAACTGTCCTCGTCATCAACTCCTCACCATCTGCAGAACGGAGTTACAGATAGAGGAGGGCAGCATCCACTAAAGGCTACTAGGGAGGCCTCCTCTACCAGCAGAGATCTCATCTTCAGTGTGGACCATCCTGAGCACTCTACATCTCCGGGGCAATCAATCAGAGAAAACCCACTGGCATGGTCAAATAAGTAGCCATCCTTCTATTTTCTTTCTATTCCTGTTCTTTTAATCCCCTGGGGAGTTGTAAGTATGGGGTGAGTTTGAGGTGTCTAAATTGATCGTCAGTGGACAATCTCCTTGGCTGACCCATCTGCTACCCTTTTTCCATGTTATCCATGAAAGGGAAATTTTGAGCCCCTTTTCACCCCAACCTTGACCCCTGACTTGCACTGCATATGGCAGAGAAGATGCCTCACTCTTATACCAGGAGGGATTCAATGAGGCCTACCAACAAGCTCTCAATGGACGTTCTGATCAAAGATCTAGACTCATCTAAATGGCAAAGAAGGCCATTTTTGTACCATCTGATTAAACAGCAGAACTTTTGTGTGTTCTACCTCGCTTACTTTTGTGTGGGGGGGGGGTTAGGTCCACTGGGTAGCTGTATCATATAATATAAAAGTATTTGTTAGCATGCAGAAACTGTTGTGCTGAATGGGTAGCCAGGATGTGTTTTACGTGAGGCCCTAAGTGGTGAATGGCACAGGCCTGTGCCCCTCTGGTATTTTTCTTTTATTATTATTTTCTATCAAGGGGAGATCTCCCAGTCCCTGCATTGGGTGGCTTACAGTACATTCTTCATAGGTGTGATAAGCCTGACCTCACCAAGATTTTTGTTGTGAGACCATGTTGGCACCCATCAGCAATAATACTAGGCTTGCCGAAATAGTGGGCAGTTCCCCCCCACTCTCTTTCCTTCAAATTCCCACCTCATTAGAAGTGTTGTGTAGTCCCTCTTTAACTACCCCAGCTTCTGAGCTACACCACTGGAGCAGCTGTCTCAACCCTCTGGAGTTGCAATGAGCCACGTGGTCCAACCTTCTTATTGGGTTGCTCGATTCTCTCAGGGGGGAACCTCCCTCCTGCACTCACCGTAGTGCTAAAGAAGGATGGATACCACTTGATAACACCCTGGGAATAGTGGCTGGCCTACAGCAGGGCTCTGCGGCCGAAGAGATGCCTCTATATCCCCAAATTGCATGGTACACTGTGCACAATGTATATAGTTTGTTAATGTGTCTATGTATGTTTGTTTCACAAGAGACACACACAGATGTTTCGTTATTTGTTAGTATAAGGTCATCTGATAGGGGTAGGGTATATGGCCTTTACCCACTCTCTCCATATCTGGTGGCGCTCTATAGAAATTTGCCTCTTCTGGCTGGGCTGCCCTCGCACCCTATCTGCTGGTTATTCTTGGTATATCTCTTAAATAAATATTTGCTCCCTATTACTAACAGGTGATACCACTTATCTGACATGGAATGTCAGAAGGCTTAACACCCCAAACAAGAGGAAGCAGGTTTTGGGCCACCTTAAGAGACTGGGAGTGAGGGCCGCCTTCCTGCAGGAGACAAAACTTCCGGGGGGGATCCTGAGAGACTGAAGAGGGAGTGGGCAGGTCAGGTCATTCATGCCTTGGCCTCTTCTAGAAAGAGAGGGGTTGCGATTCTGCTTCACAAGCAACTACAATGGAAATTGCAGAGACAAGTGAGAGACCCTGAGGGTAGATGGGTGGTGGTACTCATGGATACTGGGGAGGGCCGTCTGATTCTAGGTAACATATATGCTCCGAATGAGGACTCGCCCTCCTTCTTTCACAAGTTGGCCCAGGTGCTGGGATCCATAGCTCCGGAAGACACCCCCATTTTGTTAGGGGGTGATTTTAATCTTACTCTGGAGCCTTTCCTGGATAGATCCCCTTCCAATACTAAGCCCCACTCCAGGGCTGTAATGGCAGTGGCTCAATTACAACAAGATTTGGCCCTTATGGACATCTGGAAATATTTCACCCCTCCAGTGGGACTACACCTTTCATTCCCCAGTACATAGTTCTCTTAGTAGAATAGACTTCTGGCTCACCTCTCCTACTATTACTAGTAACACTGTTAATACACTTATTCATCCCTTAGTTGTCTCAGATCATGCCCCTGTGCATCTTGCCTTCGCATGGGCCCCCCTCTCCCTAGGTCTCTGGCATGGAGGCTGGACCCATTGCTGCTTCATGACCGAGACTTTCCCCCTTGGCTTCAAAAGGAAGCAACGGAATTTTTTCGGCATAACCTCATAGCTGATACCTCTGCGGGTACCACATGGGAGGCATTCATAGCTACTTTAAGAGGGGCAATAATAGGGTATGCGAGCTGGTGCCGAAAGAGAAGGGTACAACATTTGAGGGGTCATGAACAACAACTCCGAGAAGCGGAGCTTGCTTTTAAGGCCCTTCGTGTCCCTTTCCTTAGGTCAAAGGCAGGTCACAAGGTTACCTCTCTGAAGATGCACGTGAACAAGCTGGTCTCTAGAAAGGCAGAGATTTCGATCATTAGACTCAAGCATAAATATTGGGAAGGGGGAGAAAAGGGGGGTAAGCTGCTGGCATACCATCTCAAAAAGCAGCAAGCCGAAACGCATATACCGACTTTAGAGAATGCAGGTGGTAGGACCCAGACCTCGGCGCTAGGTATTAATCAAATAATGATGGATTTTTACTCCTTGTTATATAAATCCTCCAGAGCCCCAGACCCCCAGAGAGTCCACCCATTTCTGTAATCCTTACATCTCCCAAAATCTCAGAAGCCTAAGCTAATGCCCTAGATGTCAGTGTCAGTGGCTCATTAGGTAGCACAGTCACCTCTGAGGCCAGAGATCAGAGGGCTGTGGGTTCAGTTCCCACATCTGGCACTTGGGTTAATATCCCAGTACTGAGACTGTAGTGCAGCATGAGAGGGGTGCTGTACTTCTGAGGTGCCGTCTTTCGGATGAGACGTTAAACCGAGTTCCCATCTGCCTGGATTGGTGGTAGTTCAGGTGGATGTTAAAGATCCCATGGCACTTATCGAAAAGAATAGAGGAATTTCCCCGGTGTCCTGGCTAAATTTCCCTCATTCACTAAAAATACCACCAACAATTTCATCTGGTTCAAGGTCAGTTGGCATTCATCTGTATCCCCCTCCCCCGGGTCGTGCCTGAAAATAGGCAGGATTTGCCTAGTGCACTTACCCAGTCAACAAAAACTAAATAAAATAAATAAATAAATAAATAAAATGTCCCAATCTCAACCCAGGAGGTGGCAGACACCATCCTCTCCCTTAAAAAGGGAAAGGCCCCAGGAGGGGACGGTTTCCCATTTGAAGTGTGGCAGCTGTTGCATCCCATAATCTCTCTGGTATTGCAACAAGTATTTACTGAGTCATTGCAAACACGGTCTCTCCCTTCATCCCTTAGGGAGGTGACTATTACTATCCTACCAAAAAAAGGTAAAGACCCGCTTAAAGCATCCAGCTACCGCCCTGTTTCATTACTGAATGTTGATAGCAAGGTGCTAGCTAAGATACTAGTTAATAGACTTAATCCTCTCCTTCCCAGTTTGATCCACCCATCCCAAGTAAGCTTTGTTAAGGGCTGTTTTAGCGTTGACCAAATATTAAATCGTTGGTAAATTTAATCCATAAGGCCCAAACATTATATTCCCCCGCTGCTGCCATTGCAATAGATTTTGAAAAGGCCTTTGATTCCCTGGAGTGGGACTATGTCCAACAAGTACTTTGCACTATGGGCTTGGGGGCGGGGTTTCTGGCCTGGATTGGGGCAATATATTCATCCCTAGCTGCACGGATACTCACCAATATGATGCTGTCTCCCCCATTCATACTGGGTAGGGGTACCCGTCAGGGCTGCCCACTTTCCCCACTACTTTTTGTATTGGCATTAGAACCACTGGCAGCCACTATTAGGCAAAATCCTCTAATTTCTGTGGTCCAGGTGAGAACAAGGGCATACCCTACTCTTATGTATGTGGATGACCTGTTGCTCCCTATAGCCAATATCGTCACCTCCCTCCCCTACTGTCCACTTTGTCAGATTTCTCTACATTTTCAGGGCTCAAGATTAACCAGGCCAGGATGGAGGTCCTACCTTTAAACTCTAAGTGTACCTCTCAAATGGTCTCTCAGCATGGGCTACAATGGGTCCCGGAGGGGACTGCCTACTTGGGCATTACTATCTCTTCTAATCTGCATAAAATCTGGGACCTGAATATGAAACTACTTTTTGCGTCCATTCGTGCAGAACTGGACAGATAGAAATCTCTTCGACTGTTGAAGGTGGGTAGGAAGAAATAGGCTGTTAGTTAACTAGGATCTGCGGCCTATCCTGTAGGTAGGGAAATGGGAAGACTAGATGGGCCATGTGGTCCTTATCTGCCGTCAAAGTCTATGTTTCTATGTTTCTATGTCGCTTATAGGTAAAATATCCGCAATTAAAATGGTCATAGCACCAAAAATTATGTATCTTCTCTCCCACATTCGTTTGAAAATACCTCGTTATTGGTTTTATAAGTTAGACTCCCTGCTGGGATCCTTTTTGTGGGAAGGTAAGAAACCCACATACAGTAGAAATAAGCTCAGAGCTCATTGGTCAGAAGGGGGCTGGGGTCGTCCGTGGTTAGAGGGGTATAAATGGGCCTTTCAGCTGGCTCAGACATTAAAATGGTTCCTTTTCCCTGAACACAATGCTCCCCAGTGGCTGGATATGGAGAGAGAGGTACGTCAGCATACTCACTTGGTACTATTATTATTTAACCATCCCACTAAGGGCACACGCTCTCATCCTACTATAGGTCCCTCTCTGGAATATTGGGCCAAGGGGCATAAGAAGTTGGGAGCCACCCCATCTCCCCTAAGACTTACCTCACTATGGGGCAATAATGAGATTATCATCAATAAACAACCAATTACATGGCCATCATGGGAACATTGTGGTATCTCATTGCTTTGAGATATGCTCATTCCTGGTACAGATACCCTTAATTCCATTGAGGGCCTGTGGAGCTCTTATGCGATCTCTCCCAAAGACTTCTGGTGATTTCTCCAAATAAGAAGTGCCATCCTTACATACAGGCATAAGCAGTACCAAGAGCAACAAATCTCCCAGGTAGAGTCATGGCTGGCCCTAGAAAGAGGACAGTCAAGCTGGGTATATGCAGCCATTCAGAGCACCATACCATCCCAAGCAGAGGAATCCAAGCATAAATGGGAGAAAGCACTGCATGCCCCTATTATGAACCTGGAGTGGAAGTTTTGTCTAAAACTTGTTCATGGGGCATATCCTGACACCAGTAGTCAATGAATACTGAACAAGATAATTCACTCCTGGTACAGGACTCCTGTAGTCCTCGCCAAGGCAAAGCTGGCTCAGTTTGACCTGTGTTGGAGGTGTCAGGAACTCCCAGGTGAATTGTTCCATATACTTTGGTCCTGCAGGCTGATCCAGCCCCTATGGCAGGCTACCTGTGAGATGGAGTCCAAAATACTTAGGAAACCTGTGCGTCAGTCCCCTGAGTTGCTGTTATTAGGATTCCAGCACCTGGCCCCTCACCTTCATCTCTCTGAGTTGAAACTAATTCTGACACTCAGTATGCAGGTTAAAAGACTCCTACTGTATAAATGGTGGTCCCAGATAATCCCCTTCCTGGGGGAGGTACTTACCTCCATGACTCAAGTTGCCAACTGGGCCAAAATATCACATACTGTGGCCAATACTCTCTTTAAATATTCTGCCCTCTGGACTCCCTTCCTTCTGTTTTTGAAACCTAGGGAGGGAATCAGCTGAATAGTCACAACCATGCTACTATAATGGTCTCCTCTCATGGTGCATTTAGGGGCAACTGCTGGAGAGATTGTTACTGAGTTATAGGGGATGACATGGTATAATATTAGTAAAGGATAGTATCTTCTCTGACAATGAAGACCTGTTTGCTTTGTGTGCATGGTCTTTTGTATTTTGTAGGTGTAAAGTAGAGGACAGCAGCCCTGGACCTCCCATAATTTCTGATGGTTTGTCAAATACTGCAGAAACTAGCAGGATGGGGCCAGGAAAAATATGTTTTTATGAGTTAGCCATAATGCAATGCACCAACTGCTAATACCTTCAAAGTTAATCTCCAGCTGGATAGGTGTTATACATCCAGGCACAAGAGTATTATCCTACTGCTTTCCTGGCTAGTATATTCAGTACGTTACTACTTGGCCAGTATGTCCCGTTCTCTGCTTCAACAGACATATGTAGCAGTCTGTAAGATCTTTGCAATGTATCCGACTGTTTCAATGTTTGTATCATCTTAATAAGTCAAATCAATAAAACTTATTAACCACAAAAACTGTATATTGTAGGAAATGAGGTGGCACATATCCCTAATAGCTTCTTTCTAGGTAAAGATGAGGGGGGGCAGGGTTATCCCAGACAGCCTAAAGCCTGTTATAAATGCAGTAGCAGGTGGCACCTTAGTAGTGCATGTGATAAACTTAAATGTGCTTTATGTGGAGATTTGGACCACAATAGTGGTACCTGTAGGAATGTCTTTTGTTGCAACCTCTTCAATGAACAAGGACATGCTTATCACCAGTGTCCTTGGGCTGGTCAAAATAAACAGGGGGTAGTGGATAAGGAAGATCTGATAAATAATGCACAAGACAGGTTTAGATCTAGGGAGAGGCCAGATACAAGCCCCGGTAAGGCTCCACCCCTTCTGCTACCCCTTCTAATGACGGTAGTTCTGCCTCAGGACCCCTCCAGATTTCTTGACCCTGTACTGATGCACCCTCTACAGATTCTGACCCTGTAAGTCATAAGAACCAACCCCATGCTGAGGTACTTGAGGCCTCCCTTTCTGGGGGCCTACCTCATACGCAAGGCGAAAGGCCTATACCTCCCTCCACTTCTAAGTTTCAAATACCCCCTCCAAAATGAGTGACCAGATCCTCTAGTCAGATTCTGATTTCACCCCCTGTAATCCCCACTGACAACCCTTTTCAGCCCTTCAGGCCCATGAAGGAGGGTCAGAATCAGATGTCTCTATTCAATCTGGTTTTATATCTGATATGGATTGTGAAGGAGATGGGGGGGACTGGTGGAGGGAAAGAAAAAGAAAGGGAAACAAAGAAAGAAGAAAGATGCTCCCAATCCCTAATTTTTTGTTGTACTTTTCTTTCCTTGATTTATGGCAAGCATCAAACTTATTTCCTTAAATACTTATAGTATTAAGAATTTAAAAAAATGAATGGCCTATCTCCATTTTTGTCTTATGCTATAAGCTGACATTTTTTTTTGCAAGAAACTCGGTTTAATTGTCTTGCTGATATTAGGCAGGCATCTAAACTATGGACTACAGGGCCAGCTTTTTGGTCATACAGGGAAGATGCTGCTGATGGCCTTGGTATTCTGTTCAGTCATATCTTTGTCCACGTCTCTAGACTTGAAGATATACATCCTGGGAGGGCTTTGCTTTTGGATTGTGTTTTTAAAGGTTTTTCTTTGTGTTTCATTAATACCTATGCACCCCAAGTTAATACCTCATGAATATCTTTGTTTAATACTATTTTACCCTACCTTTTTACTAGGAAACAAATTATTTGGGGTGGAGACACGAATTGTGGTCTGGATGTTAAATTTAAGGACTCAATTCAGACAAAAGTTTACTGTGATTCGCATGCTCTATTGAAAGTTTTGCAGACTGCTTCCCTGAAAGATGCATATCGTATACTTCATACTGATGTAGGGGCTACCTATAGATGCAGTGCATTTCACACTAGGATTGATTTTTTCTTTTTATCTAAGTTTTTATTTCCCACTTCTTTTTTTTCGTTTATGTGAATTTTCAGATCATATGGTTTTATGTTGTACATTAAGTATGTCCCAGTTCCCTCCAAGATTTCTAGGGGTACCAAATTGATGGAGATTTAATTCTTCAGTATTACAAGATCAAAGATTACAGTTTCAATTGAGATCCCTTCTAGTAGCTAGGAACTCAGTTAAGGTGTTTTATGACTCTATGGCACTTTGGTGGGCGGATACTAAAAGGGACTTTAGAGATTTCTTTATGTTTCAGGGGCAGTATGCAGAAAACCAAAAATACATATAGTATTTAAATGTTCAACAGCAGTTTTATCATTTAACTGCTTCACCTAATGTTGCTGATGTTAGGATTAAATCACAGATAGATGTTATTAAACAGCATATGAGGACTTATCAATATGATCATGCGGTTTCTTTACAAGCAGAGATGCAATATGGTACTGTGAAGTCACCTTCTGCTGACCCTTTTGCAGCCTGCAAAACTCATTAAGATAACACTTTAATGGAGGGACTTAGGGATACTGAGGGAATAGTATTACATTCTATGATTGAAATGTTCCAAGTGATTAGACGTTCTATCTGCACACTGCAAGGAACTAATTATGTTACTGGGGTTTGCTGGGAGGATGTTTTTTCTTGCATACCACCAAGCCCCTCAAAAATTGATATTGTGGCTTTAGAAAAACCTATTACAATTGAAGAAATTTGACAGGAGATTTCAAGTTTAGCATTAGGAATTTCCCCAAGGGTAGATGGCCTAATAAATTAATTTTATAAGTTTTCCTTGGAGAATTTTTGTGAGGTATTACAGGTTTTATATAATGAAATTCTGAAAACAGGGACACTGCCCCAAGATTTTTCAGATGCAATACTATTATATTTATTCAAAAAGGGTGACAAGATGGATTTTGGAAATTGGAGGCCTATTAGTATACTTAATACTAATTACAAAATTTTCTCAGCTATTTTTGTCATAGATTACAAACTGTAGCATCCCATTTGATACATCCAGTACCAACTTGCTCCTTTTTGGGGCACAATATACAACATAATTTGATGTTTTTATGAAATATTTGTGAGTTTGGGAGACAACGACGCCTTTCAGGTTATCTGTTGGCTCTGGATCAAACCAAAGTGTTTGACAGTGGACAAAGTGGGACAGTCATACGGCAATTCTAGGGGGCGGGGGTTGGAAGAAGTAGGCTGCTGGTTAATTAGGATCTGCAGCTTATCCATCAGGTAGGGAAATGGGGAGACTGGGTGGGCCAAGCGGTCCTTATCTGCCGTCAAATTCTATGTTTCTATGTTTCTATGATAGAGTGTCTCATAGATTTCTCTGGGAGGTTCTGTAATGCTGTGGGCTCCCTTGCCATTTCAGGACTTGGATTAGTCTCTGTTATATGGGGGAAAACATTTTTCCTACACTTAATGGGGAATTGGGAGAACCTATATTTTTACACAGAAGAGTCAGACAGAGATGCCCCCTTAGTCCCCTGTTATATACATTTGTTTTGGATCTAGTGATTTGGAAGATTTTCAATGATGCTACTATTCAGGGTTTAATATGCTCCCCTGTTCTGGAACCTCAGACATTAGCAGTTTATGCTGATGATATAGTGATTATTGTTTCTGAAGTTAAATCGAGGGAGGCAGCTATATGGTTTTAGATACATATGCTTCTATTTTGGGATCAGTGATTAATTACTCCAAAAGAAAATGGGTAAATGTGGGTGATGGGGTTCCCATATCAAAAATTGGGCAAACCTCTATCTTCCAGGAGCTGATTAAAATTCTTGGGTGTTTTTTTGGCCCAGGTGATATTACCTTTCTGAATTGGGTGGATTGAATTAAAATTGGGGAATATAAGGTGCAACTCTGGAAATATTGGTCTTTGCCAAACCTAAAGAGGGTCTTGATTGTTAAAAAAGTCATTCTTCCTTTATTTTTATATGTGTGTGGTTCTTTTCCACTTCCTATCCCTCTAGAAACAAGATTATACAGAGTATTTTTTTAGATAGTTTGGGGGAGCCATCTTAATCTGGTAAGAAGAGAATTTACCTATTTGCCCGTTAAAAAAGGGGGTCTCAGAATGATACACCCGTGGCATTTTTTTCTCCTTTTTATTCCCCACTATACTTCCTAAAACAGATGGTGATAGACACCAGTGGGATGGTTGGACAGATTTACTCCTTGGGAAGTTTGTATTAAAATGGGGAGACACTGTACCTAGACTCTGTGCCATTTTAGAAGTTCCGCATTTTGTGGTTCCTGCAGTTTGAAAACTTAATCAATGGGGAATCAAGAAGGAACATGTTCTGATTCTCTCTCGTAAATGTTTATATGGGGATATAATGAGGAGAAACTCAGCAGGTCAGGTAGATTTCCCCAGATGTGTTCCTACGAAATTGACTTATCTTTATGTACCTTAGCGGATAAACGGATTCCAGTCCATATGTGGGATACACCATGGCTTTGCTGTCATGGTAGGCTTGGGGTTAAAGGTAATTTAAAACATAAGCCATTATTAGAAAGGCAATGTATCCATTTGGAATGTGCGAGTATTGAGGAAACCTTGGAACATTTTTTCCTTACATGTTCATATGCCCGACAGTTTTGACAAGATCTGGCGTCTAAGTGGCATTGGGTCTTGGCATCATTGGTTAATTATGAGACTTTGATTTTAGGGGATTACCCTGGGGCCTTTTCACAGTATCACCCCAGTACTTTGAATGTACTTTTTGCTTGTGTTAAATATTTTCTTTGGCAGGCTCGATGTCAATTTTCTTTGCAACATTTAAATGTACCAACTCTGACTGTTATTTCACAGATTGAGAACACGGTCCGGGAGCAACAGGACTCTGAACGAACACTTCTTGCTTACCTAAGTTTTGGATTTTTTGGAACCATATCTTCTGGCTCTGATACTGTTACTTTCTTTTTTTTTTTTTTTGCGATTGAACAGTATTTTTCCTTTTGTTTAGTATACTGATGTTTCAAATAATGATTTTTTGAAAAGTTCACATTTCTTATTTGCAAAGGGGGGGGGTTCTTATATTCTGTTGTGTTGCACCTACCATACTATATTCTGATGCTTCTTGTATTTTTTCTGTTTCATTTGATTGGTTGTTGTGATATATTATTTCAATAAAAAAATTCCCCTACTCTTTTCGAGAAGTGCCATGGTATCTTTAACATCCACCTGAACTACCACCAATCCAGGCAGATGGGACTTCAATTTAACATCTCTTCCAAAAGACTGCACCTCAGAAGTGCAGCTCCCTTCTCATGCTGCACTACAGTGTCAGTACTGAGATATTAACCCAAGTACCAGATGTGGGAACTGAAACCCCACAGCCCTCTGATCTCCTGGCCTCAGAGGTGAGTGTGCTACCTTCTGAGCCACTGACACTGACTCTTAAATCCATTCTGCCCACTCTGTTTGCAAAGATGTGTGCTCACTTTGTCCAACAACATGCAGTTATTTAATTATTTATTTATTTCAAAAGTTTCAGCAGGAAAGACAAACTGAGCTGATGAAAGCTAATTTCCTGATGTATTGGGGGGGGATAAAAGAGGGAATGAGAGCATACAAGGCAATAATTACATAGTTAACAGGTAACATATACAGTATTGTATAAAACATCAGAAAAAATAAAGTTCATACAATTAAAGGCCAAAACATGTACTCCAGTGGATACAAGAAGCATTGTTCATGATGACTGAGTGCAAATAGTACTGGAGAAATGGTAGGAAGTGCAAATTAGTGATAGTGAAAGGAATAATAGATTAGAGGGGAAGGGTGCAGTGAGGTAAAGGTGCAAGGTAGGGCAGGAGGCAGGAATCTGAGGAGAGGGAGAAGAGCAGGTGGTAGAAAGTAGAGGTAGATGAGCAGAGTAAAGTGTGGTATCAGGTGCAATTGCCGAAGTGCAGGGTGAAGTTGTAGAGAAGAGAGGAAAGACAGTATTGGGAAGTGGCAGAGCAGATAGACAGGGAGGGAATTCCAGAATTTGGGGAAAAGAAGGAAGAAGGCAGGCTGGCCAGCTGAAGATTTCCAGGAAGGGTGAATGAGGGAGTGATAGTCATAGTTATTAAGGGATAAGGTGGAATGGGAGGGGAGGACAGGATTGAAGTAAGGTGTGGGAGGAGTGAGCCAAGGCAGTATTTGGAGAGAAAAGAGGAACAATGAGTGAGACATCTGGCTTCAAGGGGGGGAGGGAGAGGGAAAAATAGAGGAAGCAGTGGTATGTATGGGGTGGGCAAAGATGGTAGAGGTGATAAGCCTCTGATCCATGCAGGAAAGAATGGAGTCAGTAAGCCAGAAGAGGGAGGAGGAGGAGGAGGTGGAGTAGAATTTATGTAAGCCAGACTGGAAAGGTGTTAAGAAAGTGGGAAAGTCAAGGAAAGAGGAGAGCTGGGTCAGCATAAGGTGGTCTTACATTTTGGCTAGCATAGGGAACAAGGAGATAGGGTGGTACAGTAATCCCTTGCTATAATGAACCCCGCTATAGCGAATGCTCATCTGTAGTGAATGGTCCATTTGGCTCCCAACAGCATGATTGCTATTTAAAGTTCCAAGTGGCTTGCAATTTTACATAATGCAAAATGTGATCTCTCCATCAAAAAAAAAATTCCTTGGTAATGGTGGTTCTGTGTTCAAGGAGTGGAGCTTGGGAGACAGCACAGATAGCAACAACTAAGAAAGAGAGAGACAGACAGAGAAGAAGCCACACACCACGCTGTGGCAGCATTAATCAGAGAAAGACACACACAGACCTGAGAGTGCTGTTACTGTGTCTCTCTCTTACTCTGACCACAATGTTTTCCTGGTCAGGATTTGGGATGGGCTTTAGTTTGCTGCCGATGACACTGCCTGATACCATTGGGGGGGAGCGCCCGATCTTACCTACAGAAACACAGACCACTGACTGTCCCATTCTGTTATACTGTCCTGATGTGGAGCTCCTGTGTTGCAGTGCTGTCAGAGCAACATGGAGAGAGAAACAAACAGCAACCTTTCCAGCTCCATCTATGTTGGGCTGCAGGTATATTGTCATGTCTTCTGGCTCTCTCACTTCTCCTGAACTGCACAATGCTGAGCATCTCTGTCTGCATCTTGGAAAAACAGTTACACCAAAACACTGATAAAACTTGATAAATAACAAATAACAAAGTAACTAAGCACTTTCTAACTCCCACTGTAGCACCAGTAGCCCAAGTAAATGTAACCACGAGTTACACAAAGTCATCCCATTCATGAAATAGTGTCCCTCACTACAGTGAATGGGGAGTTATAACGAATGCTTAGTCTGACTCTGAATAAGTTCATTATAGTGAGGGGTTACTGTAGTTTTCCAGGTGAGGAGAAGCCACCTCCTTTGGGGAGGGGTATGGTGGAAGCATGTTTCCAGTAGTCAGGAATGGAGACAAGGGAGAAAGAGAGGTTTAGAAGGGAGATAAGAGGCATGGCAAAGGCAGGAGGGAGAGATGGAGGAGTTTGGGATCAAGCCCATCAGGGATCTTGCCCTTAAGGGGGTTTAGGGCCAAGACAGCCTTGAGGGAGGTGGCAGGAGTTATAGAAGCAAAGGAGAAGGGGAGGGAAGGGTTGGTAAGATGGAAAGATACGATGGGGGAAGGATAGGGGAGGGGGAGAGAAGGGAGGAAGCATTGGAGGAAAAGAATGAGATGAATTCAGATGCAACAGAGGGGGGGTCAGAAATGGGGATGTCACCCACCTTGAGTACCAGATGGAAGACTGGGTGGGGGGATAAAGAGGGAATGGATGACCTTCCAGAACTTGGAGGGGTGGTTAAGATTGCTCTAAAAGGTGGAGGCAAAGTACTCAGCCTTAGCAAATCTAGAAGCTCTGGTACAGGTATTAAGGAGAACTCGATACCTGGTTAAGTCAGTAGGGGAACCAGAGGACTTGTGAGCCTTCCACTCAAGGTGTCTTCTGCATAGGCAGGCCAATAGTTAATCCAAGATCTAGGGGAGGTGGGAACCATGGATTCTGGTTTACCTGACAGGGGCATGCTTATTCCAGATAGACATGAAGTTAGTACTGAACTGTTGCAAGGCAGAATTGATGTTGGTGGCAGACAAAATGAGAAACTAGTCAGTATCTGCCATATTAGCACGTAGGGATGAGAGGTCCAATGACTGGAAAGACAGGATCTGGTGGAGATTGGGGGTCTTGGGATGGTGAGTTTTGTACGCACAGTAGACCATGTGGTGGTCACTGAGGGCATCAGGGAGGGTACCAGTAGCAGAGATACGGTGTGGGTGGGTGGTAAGTACCCAGTCCAGGAAGAAGTTATTGGAAGATTTGTAATTGTATCTGGTAGGATCACAGATCATTTGGGTAAGTTGAAGGGACTTAATGTTCTGACAGTATTTAGACAAGGCATGAGTAGAGAGTAATAAGTTCAGTGACAGATGAGGGGGAGATATCAGGGCAGCAATAAACTCCAGCCAAGAAGATGGGAACTGAGAAAGGGAGAAAGAGTCTTAGTGGGAGAAGTTTGAAGAGATTGAGAGAACAGAAGCGAATTGGATAGTAGAGAAGAGGTAGATTGTAATGCCTTCACCCCTCCTAGCATGATCCTGTTGGATGAGAGTGTATCCAGAAAAGGTGACAGCAGTATCTGGGTACTTGGGAGATAACCAAGATTCAGATATAATTAGAACATCAGGCTGTAGATTAACCACAAGAAGTTGCTGTAGGTCTATCTTTGGGAGGAGGCTATGGACATTTATGTGAGACACCCTTAATCATCTGGGGACACAAGTGGGAGGTGAGTGGGTAGGGCCAGGATTGGGTTCAATATCTCTAGCCACTAACAGCAGCAGCAGTATGATGAAGAACTTAACATAGAGAAGTGTTTACATGGCAAGAGGGGTGAGGTGTAGAGGAGATGGGGAGGCGAGGCGCTGGAGGGAAGAAAAGTTCTGGGTGCTACAATTTGAAGGCAAGAAGAAGTGAAGAGGGAGCAGCCAGAAAGCCATGGGAAGTGGGACAGTGAGGGGGTGCAGAAGGTGAGGAGGGTGGGCAATGGGGAAGGGAAGATAAAGAAAGAGGTTGGAGGAGAAGGAAAAATGGGAGGAGTGAGGGACACTATGGTAAACATGAGAAGAAAGGTAAAAAGTGTGATTATAAACATATTATAAAGACAAAAGAAGCTAGGAGGAGAAGGACTGGCTACCAGAAGGGGGGGGGGAAGCTAGACAGTTACCGGAGGAATAGTGAAGAGATGTAAGTGTATGGAGGGGAAGAAAGAGAGGGATGAGGAAGCTAGACCATGAAGACAAGGAGGAGGGAGGAAAATACAGGTGAAAAGTGAGAGAATGGCAAGTGGGACTGAGTGGAGTTGAAGTGGTTCAGTGACTAGCAATGAAGGTGACCCGATATGAGGAATTAGAGCAACTGCAAAGAAGAAGGGGAAGGAGTATAGTTGTGAACAGTGTGAGTAAGCAGCACAGTGGGGAGCAGAAGTAGAGGGAGAGACTGAAAACAGGAAGAAAGGTGTGATGTAATTTATGGCATGTAGGGGGGAGCTGGAGATTGAAGGCAAGCCAGGAGGATAGCAGAGGAGGAGGAGGTGCCAGAACAGGGAGAAATAGTGAAGGAGAGTCGCACAATACAACAATTTAGCTATGACCAATTAGCATGAATTACTGTAATGCAACAGACAGTAATGTTATCTTGGTAGCATGCACAATAACAGCAGGACTCAATGAAGCTATATGCCTGTATAGACCAAGTAAATAGCAAGTATGAAGGAAAGCAGTTGGCAGAGTTACAACAAGGCACTACAGATCACTAAGCAGGTGTAGACTAGTAAAATAATGAGTCTATATTCAGTCAGCAGTCTGCATAATAAGCCAAGGCAGCAGTATGCACAGATTCAAGCACAGCTCTAATGAATGAAATCTGATACTGAGGCAGTAAGCACACAATTAAGTAGACCATGTTGAAGGTGACAGTATTAATACAATAGAAAGCACCACACTGGTAAGCAGGCCATACTTTACAGAGCGCAAATATGTATGAGGCATACAGACAACCATACAGAACAGTGCCAGAACACAACTAAATAAGCAGACAGTTAGGCATAGGATGGTAATAATACTAAAGCAATATAGTTGAACAACACTTACGGACATTCACAGGATGGGGCTATGGGCATAGTTTCCTGGCATCCTGGCATCTCCGGTCTGGTGAATCCCCTTGAGGACACCCACTCCTGCTGTTTTATTTATTTATTTATTGGAGGGTTCAGAAAGTACCTTTGAGTCTGAGACTCCTTTACAAAGGTTCCACATCACAGAATTTACATGCAAAGACATACAGTTACATAGCTGTTCATCAGTACACAGTTAGGTTGTTACAAGAGCAATTGTAAGGCTAACAGTCAAATACTAGGGATAATTAGTGCAATCAAACAATACATATGGAACTCAGACCTAGAGCTAGGCTTGGGGAACTCAGGTAAGGGCAGGTAGGGTAGAAGAAACTGGCCAAAGGCCTTAGTCGGGAGGTAGAGGGAGGTGCTTCAGTGGCAGTCACAGTGGTTTGAGGACTGAAGGAGGTCTCTAAGAGAGGTTTTAAATGGTCCAAGTCTGATCTCATTGGCAAGTGGGGTGGGTAGGCTGTTCACCCAAGAAGGGGCTCTGTAGCTAAAAGACTTTTGGAGTTGGGAGGTATGGCAGTGAGGGACAGAGAGGAGTGTTATGAATGTGTTTAAGTGTCAGGGCTGGATGGATTAGGGGTGCGAGTCCTGGGGGTAGTGGCCTAGCACAATTTTTTTTTGCCATGAGGCAGGTGTGAAACCTAATTCCATTGTCAAGGTTAAGCCAGTTGGTATCATTATATAGAGAGCATGTATGAGTTAGGTGGTCACAGCCCAGGGTGAGGCAACAGGCTTTATTTAGGGAGATACAAAGTCTATGGAGGGCTGAGGTGTTTGCTGCCCCATAGATAAGTAAGCTATAGTCAAGCAGGGAGAGGACAGAGAAGGATACAGGAGACCTCATGACATTTGGGGTAAAACAATGTTGGAAGAGATACAGTAGCCCCAGCAGAACATTGAGGGCAGTAGATAGGAGGTGAATATGTTGGTGGAAAGTATTTGCAGGGTCTAGAGTAATGCCCAGTCCACTTGCTCAAGAGGGATCAGGTTGACAGTTTGTACTTGAGGGCAAACTTCCTTCCTAGTGTTAAGTGGGTGAGAAAAGAACATAATCTTGGTCTTGTTATAGTTCAGGATAAGGCATTGTGAGGTGGACCATTTTCCAGCACCACTAAAGGAGGATTGAAGGGAAAGGTGGAGTTCCAGAGTGTCAGAGTTGGAGGTACATAGGACAGCATCATCTACATGGAGAAGCAGGTTCCCTGAGCAAGACCTGGGGAGGGAGTTAAGGAAGAGGCTGAAAAGTAGTGGTCCAAGAATGGACCCCAGCATTAACTGAACTGGATGATTTCCATTAGTCTGCCTCACTCCATGATTGAAATAGTGAGTTGCGTGTAGATTTGTGCTGCATAATCTTAACTCTGTCACATTATTCTGTACTAGAGTACTGAGGTGCACTTTGTAGATTTAAAAAGATATGAATCAACTGAAATTGATTCTGGGGTGAAATAGTATGCTGTGGTACATAGCAGGTGGTACATAGCAGGTGACCCAGTCTGAACAGTGTTTTTTTTTTTTATGCAGAGGCCACAGACTTATGTTTTGCTATTATGAGGGAAAGAATTTTATTGAACCTATAGAAAACATTTTTAAGATATGGTGATAGGACAAGGTGCTTCCTTGGCTGAACATTTGTCTTTACAAGAATTTAGTTTGATAAAATGTAGTAGGAAGGGCTAGGATTTTCAATATGGCAGCAACCAGATTTTTTTTTTAATTTGGGCTTAGTGATATTGTTAAGTATGGAAGTTTTTTGGGGGAGGAAAATAAGATTTGGCAGCTGACTGTGCAATTATAGAGACTTAATGTACAGTCAACTGACATCTCTTGGCTAGTGAAATTGCTAGATTTTTTTCTTGCCATTTTACAAACTGCATTAGTGCACCAGTTATGGATCAGCTTAAACTCCAAAAGTAGGAAAATGTGGCATTAGGCTTTCTAACTCCCCATCTCACCAATCAGCACGAGGACAAGACCACACAAAGAACCACAGACAGTCACAATCAGGTAAGACAAACAGCATACAACTGTTTCCAGATGACATAATTGCAGCAACACTGATGTTCTACCTTTGTGGATTTGTATATGCGGCATGTACAAAGCAAGACATTCACATGCACTTCTAGCTGCAGATAGAAATCCACAATACTCAAATCACAAAATTTCTATCTGCAGAAGCATAGACCCCTATAGACCTGGATCACCCCACCACCATTTACTTAGTGCAGCATGGTGATCCATGATTAGAGCAAGTTGAAATGAACAAGGAAATCTGAGTGAGATGTTTATAGCGATTCAATATTGAGCGAGCTAGACTAAATGCCAATAGGGTGAAACAGTGATGTATTGCAAGGGATGAGCAAGGTAGGGACTGCGGAAGTGAAATATGTAGGCAGAAAATTGTGGGACCAGAATTGAGCCAGCAGTGTGGCATAGAAGGTGGGAGTGCTGCCTGTGAGTGTGGTGGTTCAGGGTTCAGGGCAGACTATTGGATTTTTATTTGTGCCTTAGATTGGACTTAAGTTTTTCTCCAGTGTCAACCCCCCCCCCCCGAGTTGATTATTTAATAGTTGGGGGGGGTGAAATCCCCCACATGAGGGGTGCAGGGGGCACAGGCCCCCATGTAAAAAGTGATTTAAAATGTTCCTCTATTGATAGAGTGAGCACCGGTTGGTGTTTCTGTGAGGCAATGTTGCTCCAATTGCCATTTTGTTTTTTGGCTATGTGTAGTTCCCCCTTGTGCTACTCGTAATTATGCAGTAGCTCTTATCACATGGTACCGTGCAGCATATTGCACACATACATTTATTCATAAAATACTTAACAAGGTAGAATATAGTGTAGTACTATGTGCCTATGTAATACATATGTGCATATGATTGTACTGTAGTAACCTAACAGGGCTATGTGCTAGCAACCTCTGGCCCTAATTGTATTAGTATTGCTTATGCAGGCTTGATGGTGCCGTTATTTTTCCAAGCTTTGCAGTTTGACATATCTTTATTTTTGTGAAATAGTAAGCATCTTTTGTATTGTAACCCAAAACTATTTTCAGCTCACTTCACTCTTATCAGAAGAGTATGTGAAGAGAAAGTAATGATCTAACTGTCTTAGGTGCTAACTGCCTACCACTGTCCACCAATAGAGTTGCTGTATTTTGCTCTTCTGCCCTTTCTTGGAAGAAATTGTTACTTAGTAACCTATGTTCTTATCTATGGTATAAGAATGTCTATAAAACTGTTTTTCACTGAGTTTGAATGATGACACCATGGAATTTGGAGGTTTCCAAACTCCCAGCAGGTAAGTTGTTTTTCTACATGTTTTGGAATAAACTTCTCTCTGATAAATCTGGGCTTCTGTGTCCTATTTTTCCAACAGGCCTAGAATCCTGCCAGCTAACAAACTGTTGACTGTGTGCAGGGCCTGTTTGGATGGAACTGAACCAGTATGGCAAAAGGTGCACAGATGAATGAGATTGGAATCATGCAGGTGTTCAAACCTACCTCCCATGTTGAACTTGTGGCATCAGCCCAGTATGACCTTTGCACCAGAACATGTCACTGTCTAGCTGTTGGGGTCGAGGTGAATCAGTATACCTCGGAATTTCAGTTAGTGCTGTAAAGGGGAACCTCCAACAATGGCCATTAATACTGAGCTCAAATTAGATGTCTCATGACTTCCCATGGAGGTTGGAATGATTTTACTCTGGACACGAATTTGCAGGCTGACCTGAAACAGTATGTAGGAAATTTATATACTGAGGTTCAGTCAAAGAAAGGTGAGGGTTTGGAACAAGAAATTGAAAAGCTTAAGAAAGAGAATCAGAATGAACTTGAACATGTTGTACAGGAAAAGGATAATCCTTAGGTTGCATGAAGAGAATGATAGGCTGCAACAGGATAAACAAATTCTGGTCAAAGCCGATATGGCTGTGGAGAGCTTTTGGGATGATTTTAGCCATTATTTGTAACGAATTTGCACAATGCAGATCTGTGGAGAGGCCGTTTCAATGTGGTCTTCCTTTTACACATTTTTACAGTGTGTTTTCCTAGAATATGCCTGCTGATTGCTATATATATTTAGTCCGGATAGTTCACAGAAGAAATGGTATCTTATTTTCAGTGGGGCTCTGCATCTACACAATATTATGTTGCATTGTGTAAAATCAGAATCCGCTAAAAATAATATTTTACGTCTGGGGGGACATATTAAGTGCCGGATTGATGCACAACCAGAAAGATGCATTGCACAAAATGGGTATGCCGATCAGCACTGATACAACATTCAAAGAGAATTTGTCACCAGTACAGGGTGTGCATACAGTCAAGCCCACCAGGATGAAGCACAGCACTGCAGAATTCTACAATAGAGTTACTGCAACAAACAATGAAATTTCAAAGGAAGTTAATCACTTTTGTCATGCAGTAAACCTGTGACACTGCCCTTCACCCTGGTGGGCTTCATCATTCCTGTTGAAAATGTGATCGTGGACGGGAGTTGCAGTGCAGGCGGCCACCAAGTCTTGTGCATTTAGGGTGACCCCAACTGAATACCTTCGAGGGAGAATGTGTGGCATATACCATCATGCGCAGCAGCCCCCATGGGCAATATTCTGCCAGGATGCTCTGCATATCTCCTTTGAATATAAGGGCCCTGAACTAGGTGTTCTCAAGTCATTATAAAAATAGTAAAATCATGACCCCACTGAAAAAAAGATATTGCATCTAATCTGGGACAAATTGAGTAAAGACAGTGCAAAAATGTGTAAATGATCATCTCTGTGACAATGAGGTGTAACATTTCCCCTGCGCTAGCCAGAATACAAAATATAGGATGAGAAATATTCAGTGCTCCCAGATCCAAATAACCATTACTCTGTAAGAATCTTTCATTTTAACTGTGTTTTCCCCACAAAGGCAGAATCAAATCCCTATAATTTTTTCCATAAGCCACTGGTTCTTTATTTATGCTCTTAATATTTAATTATTATATCAGCAGCCTTTTCTTGGGAAAAGAGCTCTGATTTGCTGCTCAGTATTAGTATTATCTGTCAGGATGGCCTTAGATCGATTTGGATTTTTATGCTACACATAAGGCAAAATAGTGGACTGTATGAAACAACAAATATCAAACTCATTATTTCATGAACTATACTCAAAATTAGTAATCACAAGTTAGACAATCTTTCAAAAGATACCAGTAATGTCTGTAAACTATTTTTTTTGCCAATAGAGACATTTTCATATATATATATATATATACACACACACACACATATATATATATATATATATATACAACACACACACACATATATATATATATATATATATATATATATATATATATGTATATGAGGCAAAAAACTCCATTTAATGCATCAGTTAGGGTTGTTCCACAGTGTTAAAAGCAAGGAAATTCAGTGTTAGGGTTGAAAGCCACCCTTAGATCCCTTCAGACCACCACCCCAATTGGCATCGGGGTGCACATTGAGGTTATCGGCCCTAATTCTCACCCCATCACATGTGCAAAGAAGCTGAGGAAAAGGAGAATGGAGTGAGAGTTAGGACCAACGACCCCAACACACACCCCGATACCAGTTGGAGTGGTGGTCTGGAGGGGTCCAAGGGTCATTTGTTTCTGACTAAATTTCTGCCTGGAGGCTCCTGTGTCTATTTCTGCTTCTTCTATGTATTTCTCAGCTACAATGCAAGTTATTTAGCAGCAGATTTGAAGGAGGTGGCTGGCTGTGCTTATCTTTTTTGTTCTAGACTATGTAGACCTGGACCGCCCCACCACCCTATACTTAGTGCAGCATGTGGTACACACACACATTTATTCATAATCTGCTTAGCAAGGTAGGATATACAGTAGTGTAGTACTATGTGCTTATATAATACACATGTGCATATGACTGTAGTATCCTAACAGGGCTATGTGCTAGCAACCTCTGACCCTTATAGTATTAGTTTTGTTTATGCAGACCTGATTGCACAGTTATTTTTCCAAGCTATGCAGCTTGAAATATCTTTATTTTTGTGCAATACTAAGCATCTTTTGTACTGTAACCCCAAACTAGGTTCAGCTAGCTTTACTCTTATCAGAAGAGTACATGCAGAGAAAGTAATGATCTGTCTTATGTGCTAACTGCCCACCACTATTCACCAGATAGAGTTGCTGTATTTTGCTCTTCTGCCTTTTTGGAAGAGTCTGTTACCTAGAAACCTACTTTCTTATCTATGGTATAAGAATGTCTCTAAGATTTTTTCACTGAGTTTGCATGACAACACCATGGTGTTTGGACATTTCCAAACTCCCATCAGGTACACTGTTTTTCTACATCTTTTAGAACAAACTTCTCTCTGTGACATCTGGGCTTCTGTGGTGTATTTTGCCAATGGGTCTAAAATCCTATTATCAACTGACATCTCTTGACCAATTAAATTGCCAGATTTGTTCCTGTTATTTTATAAACTGCATTAATGCACCAGTTAGGGTTCAGCTTAATAACACAAAAGTAGGAAAATGTAGCATTAGGCTTTCCAACCCTAACTCCCAATCTCCCCAAGCATCAAGAGGACAAGGCCACACAAGGAACCACAGACAATCGCACTCAGGTAAGACAAACAACATACAACTGTTTCCAGTTGACATAAATATAGCAACGTTGATGTTCTACCTTTGTGCATTTGTATATGTGCATGCACAAAGCAGGACATTCACATGCACTTCTGGCTGTAGATAGAAATCCACAATAATCAAATCACAACACTTCTATCTGAAGAAGCACTGGCTCCTGAAATCACAGATACAAATCAATGATACCGAAATTGTAACAGTTCTTCTGTGTGACTGTGGAAGCAAATGATTCATGGGGTTGTCTTTGAGGCTGTGGAAATGCATGGCCCTCTGATACCTGTACTTTCCACATGTCTACAGACATAGCCAAGAGTCCACCTGACTGAAGAAGGCAGTTAGAAAAATTAGTGTTCTAAAAGAAATGAATCTTTACAGCCACATTTTTTAATGTGATCGTTTAATGAGAATGCATTCAAGTTGCAGATGGCAGGGCTATCCAGATGCATCCCTGTAAGTTAGTGTAGTGTTCGTTCCACAGGGTCAGGACTACTCATCCATGCATAGCACAACCCCTGCTGAACAGAGATGTGCATGATTGTTTATTCTTGGCCCTCACTGTTTGCCATTAGTTGCATCAGCTGCCTAATTTATTTGAACCAGACACCGGGATGCCCAATCTCCAGTTCCAGCTAAATTTTAATGTATTCTGGCTCTGAGGTGCCCATCACTGGTGCAGGCTTGTTCTGTCTTCATAACATTTCTCCTCCTCACTGTAACACACTCCAATCTTCAGACAATGGGAGGCCCTTTTTACCCTTTTTACTTTTTTAGTTCATATCTTTTATTATAATTTTCAATCTGTGTCTTATTTACTTCTATATGTCTATTTTACTATTGTTATACCTTTATTGTTTTTTGATTAGTGTTTTTGATTTGTACGGCACCCGCTCCAGGGTTGGGAGCCTGGAAAAATAAAATGTGCCTTGCCTTGCCAATGTTGGTGTAGACCATTCTTTTCCCAAACCAACAGCTAGGGACATGACAGTGTAACACCAGTGTCCCCAAATATCAAACTGAAACTGGGGTGACCAATCCCTGGTGTTGGTACCTGCAATAACAAAAACCTTCCTTCAATGGCTTTTTATTTTTTATTTAAAACCTGAAACAAAGAAAATTATACAAATGAAATAAAGAAATTGCACCACCATTCCTGTTCCCACCTACCCCACCCTGAGCCCCCACACCCTCCACACCCCACACACACCTAAATTTGGTTAACCATTGTAGATCCAGTCTCCAATCAGAAAGACATCTTCCTTCTGGAACTGCAACTGTGAAATGAGAAAATAAGTTAACTCTGTTTAATGCATCTCCTATGTGTTTTGAACTTTTACACATACATTGGTCATTTTTCTTTTATGTTTTTATCCCAGATTTTCAACATGGCCTCTTTGAGACCTCAACTACTGTAATGATCAAGGTAGGTGGAATTTTTAGAATTAGGCTGAAAAGGTGATTTTGTAGGGGCTTAGCAAACTCATCTTTCAGGTGGGATTCGAAAATGTTCACCTACCTGGTTCATGCTGTGGGGATTATAAGAAGACTATATGGAAAATTTTGGGTCAACATATTGAAAAAAAAAATCAAGCTATGAAGATACATTGAACATTTTCAACACTCACTCATAACTTTGGTATTTTTCAATATTTTGACCACAAATATACAACATGGCAATTTTTTCTCATCACCTGATGAACATGACAGGTGTCATTTTTCAAATCCCGGCCAAAATGTGTTTTTTGTGTTTGTTATGTGAAATGACATTTTGGCTGGGATTTGAACATTTTTGCCTACCAGGTTCATGAAGTGGGGTCATAAGAAGACTCTGTTAAAAATTTTGAGTCAAATATTAAAAAACAACAAAGTTATGTAGGAATGTTATAATATTCCAATGCTCACTCATAACTGTGGTAATTTTCAGTATCTTGACAGCAAATTTTCATTTTAGTCATTTTTTCACACCACCTCTTGAACACAAGAGGTGCCAGTTTTCAAATACTGGCCAAAATGTGGTTTCACACTTGTTGCATGAAATGGTATAGAAACATAAAAGTTGATGGCAAATAAGGACCGCAAGGCCTATCCAATTTGTCCATTTTTTCTGCCTTATGAATGTGCCATAGGCCTTTACTCTGTCTATGTCCTATTTATCCATTCTCATCTGTATTGCTCCCATATGCCTATCCCAGGCCTGTTTGAAGCCCTGCACTATATTCATATCCACCAATTCCTGAGGTAGGCCGTTCCGTGCACCCAACACCCTTTCTGTGAAAAACAATTTCCTCACATTACCCCTTAATCGGACTCTATTTAATCTCATGCTGTGTCCTCTTGTCCTGCTATTTTTCTTATACTGAAACATGTTAGACTCTTTCACCTAGTTAACGCCCTTAAGGTTTTTGAATGTTTTTATCATATCAACACTCTCCCTCCTTTGCTCTAGGGTATACATATTGAACTCTATTAATCTGTCCTCATATGTTTTCTGATGCAGTCCCTCCACCATTTTGGTTGCTCTTCTCTGGACTGCCTCCATTTTACTAATGTCCTTGCACAGGTGTGGCCGCCAGTACTGCACACAGTACTCCAGATGGGGCCTAACCACTATCTTGTAAAGAGGGATTATTACCTCCCTCTTACAACTTTTGATACCCCTACTAATATATGCCAACATCCCTCTAGCCTTACTTACTGTTTTAGTGGTCTGCTTGGATGAATTCAGGTCATCTGTGATGATGATGATGCCCAAGTTTCTTTCTTGCCTTGTGATTGCCAGCACCTACCCTCCCAACCTACAGGTAGCTTCAGGGTTTCTCTTCCCTATGTGCATGATCTTGCACTTCTTTGCATTAAACCCCAGTTTCCACTCTTCAGACCATTTTGCCAGATCTTGTTTTATCCAGATCTCTTCTCATTCTGCCCACCCCATCTGGATCATCTAGTCTGTTGCAGATCTTGGTGTCATCTGTAAACAGGCAAACCTTATCCTCCAGTCCCTCTGTAATGTCACTGATAAAGATATTGAAGAGGACTGGCCCCAGGACTGATCCCTGAGGTACCCCACTTGTGACTTGCATCTCTTCTGACTGTATACCATTTACCACCACTCTCTGTTTTATGCCCACCAACCAGTTTGCCACCCAGTTGATTAACATTTGACCCATTCTGAGCCTACCTAGGTTATTAATCAATCTTCTATGTGGAGCAGTATCAAAAGCTTTGTTGAAGTCAAGGTAGGCAACATCAACTGTGCCCCCTTGGTTCACCACGTTGATTCCCAGTCAAAGAAATCTGAGATTAGTTTGACATGAACTTCTTGTTGTAAACCCATGCTGTCTTGGATCCTGTTCTCCTATGGATTCCAGGTGTTGCACTATCCTTTCCTTAAGGAGTGCCTCCATAATCTTGCCTACTACTGAGGTAAGGCTGACTGGTCTGTAGTTCCCTCCCTGCTGCCACTCTTGTGCAGCAGCATCACATGAGCCTTTCTCCAGTCTTCTGGGACCTCTCTTGTGCTCAGAGACTCACTAAACAGTTCTGCTAATGGCTTTGTTAGTTCCATCCTTAGCTCGTTTAGTACCCTGGGATATATGCCATCGGGTCCCATTGCATTGTCCATCCTGAGCTTAGCAAGCTCTTGTAGGACCCTTTCTTTTGTGAAGGGACTTGTGAACACCTCCCTCACCCCTGTTTCTATGGTACTGAGCTGTGGGCTCTGCCCTACCTTCTCTTCAGTAAATACTGAGCAGTTATAAGGATTTAAATTTTTCTGAGCATGCTTAGAAGGGTTTTTGGAAAACCCTCTGAAACAAATCAAAATCTTTTGGAGTGGGGGAGCATTTTCAGTTCACATCATTTATGTGTCACAAATTGAAAATTAATTTCATGAACCCAATTTTTATTTTCTGTTCATGATGGTCGCCATCTTGTTTTTCCATCTTGGTTACCAAAAAAATTAAAAATAAGAAAAGCCAGATGTCTACAAAAACATGTATCTTGCCAAACTGGCCCACCTCAGCAGTGGTCAGGTAAGGCAAACAACATATTACTGTTTCCAGATGATACACATGCAGTAGATGTATATGCTACCTTCATATATTCATGTCTGCAGCTATAGAAGCACAAGCCCAGCAGAGGCCTGTTCCTACTATATGCAGCCACATCTATGTGTATGTATGTTGTTGAATGTGCATAATTACCTGTGGATGCACAAATACTGTTGCAATATGGGTATCATGGTTTCAACAGCTGATCTAGAAATTTTACAAAGGGGTAGCAATTTTATCTTGGAGAGAACACTTTTCCAGAAAAACTAAAATGTTACCTTTTAAAACTCACATTAGGTTAAAACAGCTATTTTTTGCTGGCCTAAGGGTGTAGTGGGTGGTACCTTGCTACATAGTTGGATTTGCTACTGCATGGTTTTCTATATGGAGCTGTATAACTGCAGGACCCTTCGCTGCCTGTACTTTTGCAACCAGAATCTGGTGAGTATTTACACCTGTAGCTGAAGAGAGGCCTGCACTTCTGCAGAAAGATGTACTGTTGTGATTTTGGTATCATGGATTTCTTGTTGCCTGTTCTTCTATAGCAGGAGGTTGGGGTGTATGTTGTATAACTGTGGCTGTAGAAACACAGGCCCCTGCAGACAGAACTGTGCATATGTCTTACAGTATGGATGTGTGTATGTTGCTACAGAGGAGTGGACCCCATAAGGGCCAGTGCTTCTGCAGATAAAAGACCTTTTATAATTTGGTATTGTGGATTTGTATCTGTATCTGTGACTACAGGTGCCTGTGCTTCTGCACACAGAAGTAATGTTGTGATTTCAATATTGTGGATTTCTATCTGCTTCCAGAAGTGAGTGTGTGTATGTTGCAGTGTGTGTACCACAGATACATATCCAGAAATGTAGCACACCAGTGCTACTACATTTGTGTAATCTGGAAACAGCTGTACATTGTTTGCCTTACCCGATGATGGTCATCTGTGGTTGCCTGTGTGAACTTGTCCTTTTACTGATTGGGGCTGTGAGGGTGGGAAGTTGGGTTGGAAACCATAATGCCACATTTCTCTACTTTTGTGGCATTAAATCTGGTGTATTAACTCAGTTTTTTCCAATGAATTATTTATACATTTTTACAGTATACATGTATTATACAGGCACAGTACTTCCTGTATATTATGCTTGAGTAAACACTTTCATGTTAAACCCTGATTTTTGCACCTCAATAACTTGCCCCCCCATCTGATTTTCCTGACATTTGGCAAGCATGGAGTTAGTACAAATATCTCTTGATCCTGTAACTTTTGTGCCAACCTGCTTAGTTGGGGGGAGGGGGATGATAGAAGGGCAAAAAAAGTTACAGCCACCAACAATATTTTTTTTTTGCCTACCTACCAATAACTGAAAAATGGTTAGGATTTGAAACACAGAGCTTTCAGGTTCATTAGGGCTCGGCACAAGGTGAACACTTTTGTAATTTTTATGTATATAAGTCATATAGGTTTTGTATTATTACAATATATGCAGCAAGTTTGCCGGACAAGAATTTATTGTATCCCAAATGTTTCTGGTCACAGGGAAATTGCCTCCTGAATGATCATTCTGGAACCCCAATACATAACGTTATGTATGATGGGAAGCAGTTCAATGACCCAGTACAGAATGCTGATGCATCTAATACATTTTTCACAGACCATGACAAGTTTAAGTCTTCTTTGTGTGGAGAGACTGTAAGTCTTCCTCCCTCAAATCAGTCTTCATGTCCCAAATAGTCCACTAAATTCTACTTTAGATTATTAGCTAGAAGGGAATTCCTTAACTGTTATAAATTAAGGTTGACTGCTTAGCCAGGTATGAGAATCTTGAGATGAAGCTCTTCAAATCGGCTGCACCAGTTCTAGTCACCCTGCTTATAAACCTCTACAACAAATTCCTACTCTGAGGCTGTATACCAGAGAAATGCAAAAATTTCCCTAGCTATTCCTGTGCACAAAGCAGGAGGAGGGTCTAAGGAACAAGTCAGAAATTTTCATCTAATTTTCCCTCTCAGTCCCTTGCAAAAATTCAGGACAGGCTGGTTTGCAAGCAACTCCAGGACTACGTTGAGTCTCACAAAATGTAATTGATGTACAGCACGGTTTTAGGAAATGGCATGGCATCAGTACAGCCTTGGTATTGCTGACTATGAATATCCTCACTTCTATGGACTCTGGTCTTTTGACTGGTGCCATCTTACAAAAGTATTTTATTCAGTTAATAATAATCTGTTGGGCAAACTAAATTACCTGGTCCTTTATAATCACTACTGTAACTTATTTAAGGACTAGACATCATCCAATAAACAGATGGTAAAGTAGAAGGGTGGCTGCTCCTCCCTACGGGACATTACTGACAGTGTTCATGAAGGATCTATTTTAGGTCCTATGCTAGTCTTCCTTTTTCATGAATGATATGCCTGGCAACTGTGGTGGGGCAAAATTTCAATTATGTGCTAACTGAAGATTTTAGGCAGCTAGAAGTGTGGTTTCTGAAGAACAAGTGATTCTAAATGCCAGAAAGACTACATGACCATAATTTATAGAATACAGTACCCATACATAATGTAGGAGAAACAAATGAAAGGATCTATAATGTAGGAGAAACAAATCAAAGGATTTAAGGCCCAGTTTACACTACAGCACGGTAAGATGAAACAGTATTAAAAATGGAATATGCTTTACCATGCTGCAGTGCTCACACTGAGTGATCCGTTTCATGTTTTAATTTAATTAGCCCAGTTTATTTCTTCCATCTTGCCCTCTCTATCAGTGTTATCTATAGCTTAGTTCTGCAGCTTGTTTAGTGGGCTTCTGAGATCATGGATGTGGTGTCAACATGAAAGAAGGAAGATCGTTTGCACTGTGAGTAGAAACATGTCATGTGTGCAAATGTTTCAAGAACCATGCTACAGCCTAGGTCCGATCAGGGTTTTAGCACGGTTCTTGAAAACATGTCCAGAAGTGAAATAGGCGCGAATGCAAAAGGTGCTGGCACTAATCTGAAACGGTTTAACTCCCGAGAACCATTTCAGATTGTGCAGTATGAACAGGGCCTTAGAAACATGGAAACATAGATTTTAATGGCATATAAGGACCACTTGGTCCACCCAGTCGGCCCACTTCCCTACCTGTTAGATAAGCTGGAGATTCTAGATAAACAACAGTTTATTTCCTTCTGCCCCTCCACCAGAATTGCCTTGTGTCTGTCCAATGCATTCTTGAATTCTCTCACTGTTTTTGACCCCACAGCCTCCTCAGGAAGGTCATTCCATGTGTCCACCACCATCTCTGTGAAAAAATACTTCTTCATGTTGCCCCTGAGCCATCCTCCCTCTATCTTCAAATTGTGCTCCCTTGTTCGTGCACATCTCGTTAATTCCTTTGAAGTACTTGAAAGTTTCTATCATGCCTCCACTCTCCCTCCTTCCCTCAAGGGTATACATATTAAGCTCCTTTAGTCTCTCTTTGTATGGCTTCTGGTGCAGACCCTGCACCATTTTAGTTGCCCTCCTCTGGACTGCCTCCATCCTCTCTATGTCATTGTGGAGAAGGGTTCTCCAGAACTGCATGCAGTATTCCAGATGGGGCTCACTTACCATCTGTAGAGAGGGATAACAACTTCCTGTTTTCCACTGGTAATGCCTCTTCTTATGCATACCAGTATCCCTCCAGCCCTCCTTATTGCCTTCTTACATTTCTTGCCTTTCCATTTTTGTTGTTAGTACCTCCCACTCCAAGAAGCAATCTTCCCCTTGGTTTTTGTTTCCCAGGTGTATTACTTTGCACTTCTTTGCATTGAATCTAAGCTGCCATTCTTATGATCATTCTTCCAACCTTGCAAAGTCCATTCTCATCCTTTCCACCCCCATTTGTGTATCAACCCTGTTGCAGATTTTTATGTCATCCACAAAGATGCATACTTTTCCTTCCAGTCCCTCCTCAATGTCATTTACAATGACATTAAAGAGAACCGGTCCCAGTACTGAACCCTGCGGTACTCTGATAGTAACCCCCCCCCCTTTTTTCAGAGTGGACTCTGTTTACTATTACCCTCTGTGTCCTGTAGTCCATCCAATTTTTTACCCAGGCTACCTCCCTGGGACCCACTCCCAGGATGGCTAACTTGTTTATTAATCTTTTGTGTGGGACTGTGTCAAATGCCTTGCTAAAGTTGAGGTAAGCCATGTCCACAGCCTCTCCCTGATCTACTACTTTGGTCACCCAGTCAAAGAAATCTATTAGACTCATCTGACATGACCTTCTGCTGTGAATCCATGCTGCCTTGGTTCCTGTGCCCCACTGGCCTCTAGGTACTCAACAATTCTTTCTTTCAGAAGTGATTGCATCATGTTTCCTACCACTGAGGTCCAACTAACAGGTCTGTAGTTTCCTGCATCTGCCTTGCTCCCACTTTTATGAAGAGGAATCACATCTGCCCTCCTCCAGTCCTCAGCTACCACACCATTCTCTCATGATTTGTTAAAAAGGGTAGTCAGTGGTGTCAAAAATTTTCCCCTTAGTTTTTTTCAGAATTTTGGGGTGAATCCCATCAGGCCCCATTGCTTTGTCCACCTTCAGTTTTAAGAGTTCTTTCAGGACACTTTCTTCTGTGAATGGACTGGTATTGACACCCCTAGCCAGAGTGCTTCTATTGATTGGTTTAGGTACTTCCCCTTCCTCTTCCTTTGTGAATGCTGAACAGAAGTATTAAATCAGTATCCCTGCTTTTTCACTGTCACCTTCTGCCCACCCCCTTCCCTTTATTAAGCCTCACTATCCTTTCCGTGGTCTTTCTCTGCTCCCTAATGTACCAATAAAAGGTTTTATCCCCTTTCTTAACTGAGTTGGCTATCCTTTCCTCGGTTTGGTCCTTTGCTGTTCTGACTGCCTTCCCCACTTCCTTCTGATTTAACTGGTACAGTTCTCTGTCCTGCTCCTTCTGTGTTTCCTTCTACTTCCTGAATGCTATCTTTTTCTCCCTAACCTTCCCTGCCACCTCTTTTGAGAACCATAGTGTTTTTTTGTCTTTGTTTTGATTTGTTTACTTGCTTCACACAAAAGCTTGTTGCCTCTCTGATAGAAGTTTTGATTTTTCCCAGTTGTTCATCTACCCCTCCTTCTTACCTATTTGCTAGTGCATTTCTTAAGCACTCACCAATTTTGCCAAAGTCAGCCCTCCTAAAATCTGATACCCTCACTTTTGTATGACTTGAATCTTCAGCTGTATTTATCGTGAACCACACTGTTGGTGGTCATTTGTTCCTGGATGGCCACTTCTAGATCTGAGAGCCTGTCTCCATCCCTGTTTGAGAGTACCAGGTCCAAGATTGTTCCCTCCTGAGTGGGTTCCAACACTAGCTGCCTGAGGCATGCCCCCTGCATGTCATTGAGCATGACCCTGCTCTTGGATGTGGCTGCAGCAAAGGTGCTCCAGTTAACATTTAGCATATTCAGGTCCCCCATCAACAATATCTCACCATTGTCTGCCATTCTAAGGATGCCTCCTGTCATTTCCTTGTCCATTTCCTCTCCCTGAGAAAGGGGTCTGTATACAACCCCTGAGTCAATTTTGGTGACATTTCCTGTCTCCAGGGTGACCCACAGTGCCTCCTCTCCTCCCTGTTTACTCTTTTGTTCCAATGCTTTGATCCCTTCCCATATGTAGAATGCTACTCCACCTCCTTTTTTAACCTCCCTGTCCCTCCCATAGATTGTGTGCCCTGGAATGTTGACATCCCAGTCATGGTTCTCTGTGTACCATGTTTCTGTGACTACCATGAGATTCCATGTCAGCACATCAACAACATCATTGCCAACATGCTCAACAGCAATGGGAACAATGCTGACCATCAGTAGTGTTCCCATCAGGAAGAAGTATTTTTTTGTGGTGGGCTTTGCCCCCACAACCCCTCTTCTCTAATTATACAACTTTGAGTCAGAGTTGATTTGGGTGGGGGCGAAACATCAGGAGTCATGGCGTCGGCATATAGAGGACCACCACAGTGACCAATCTCGACCAGTGAGATTTGTTGCTGTGGTAGTGTTAGCTGTAGAAATGTCATTGTGGTGGTGTGCTACCCTGCCATGAAATCCAGGCATCCCTCTTCCATCAAGAGGGATGCCTCTTCCTAGCAAGGCATTTTATGGGGTAGTATCTCTAGCAGGAAGAGGGAGGTTGCCTCTGTATTGTTCACTGGTGAGACCCCATATGGAGCACTATATCCAGTTATAGAGGCCTCACCTCAGAAAGAACATAGATAGGGTGGAAGCAGTCCAAGGAAAGGCAACAAAAGTGCTGAAGGAGTTGCAAAAGAAGCCTCTGAGGAGAGACTGAGGAATCTCAACATGCACATCCTGGAAGACAGGAGAGCAAGACGTGGCAATATAGCGACCTACTGTATAAGTACTTCAGAGTGATGAAAACAACACTGGAGGGGAGTATCTTTCAAACAAGAAAGAGCACCACAACTGGGGGCATGCAATGAAGCTGGAAGGGAAGAAATTTAAGACAGATGTGAGGAAATACTTCTTCACTGAAAGGGTTGAAGATGCCTGGAACAGACTCCCAACAGAAGCAGTGGAGGCCTAAACAGTGGTGGGCTTCAAGCATGTATGGTATAGATATAGGGGTATACGAACATACAAACACACGAAGAAGCCAGCAGAGAAAGGCCATTTGGTCTATCAAGTCTGTTTGTGTTGCAGAGTCCACAGCTTGACCTACTGTCCCTGCCCCTTCCCCCCACTCCTCCCATCCTCCCTATCAATGACCCTTCCCCTTTCCCTATAACTGTTCTAGCCTCTCTTAAAGCTGCCGACTGTCTTCAATAAGATCATCTCTTCTGGCAGTGCATTCCAAGTGTCCACCACACTCTCTGTGAAGTAGTGCTTCCTGACCTCCCTCCTAAACCTCCCACCCTCCAGCTTAAGACTGTGCCCCCTCATGTTATGGTTGCCACTCGGCTTAAAGAGACTCTCCTTATCAACCTTATTTATTCCTTTCAACTACTTGAAGGTCCCAATCATGACCCCTCTCTCTCTCTCTCTCTCCTGTCTTCCAGGGAGTACATGTTCAGTGCCCTTAACCTCTCCTTGTATGCCTTACCCTGCTGACCAGTTATCATCTTCATAGCCCTCCTCTGGACCTTCTCCAGCAGGTTAATGTCCTTTTTGAGGTGTGGGCTCCAGTACTGAACTCCAAACTCTTGATGCGGCCTTGCCAGTTGTCTGTACAAGGGTAGTATAACCTCCTCTCTCCTACTACTGATCCCATAGATATGCATCCCAGCATCTTGTTTCCCTTTGCTGCTGCTTTCTTGCACTGCGTGGAGTGCTTCAGGTCTCTAGTGATCATCGCTCCCAGGTCCTTCTCCTTCTCTGATGCAAATACTCAGACTCCACCCAGGTAGTACTGTGTCCTAGGATTCTTGGCTCCAATATGCATAACTTTGCATTTCTTGGCACTGAAACTAGGGATGTTCAAACATTAATTTCCACTGGTGGAATTTTGGCGAAAGTGCAAATTTCGCTTCAGCAAAAGTTCAGAAAACATTTTTGGAACTTTCATGGAAATTCCACCTTAAAACTGCAGAAAAAGTATAAAAAACTTCAGGATAATTTATTAAACTGTGAAAAAAATCTGCAGAAAAGATCACTGCCAGTGGTCATTTCTGAGGCTTTTTTTAACTGCAGTATAACTCATTAATCCACCCCCCACTGATCAGGGGTCCAAGTAAATACTTCCAATCCTTCCTTGGACCCTCATGGTTTCTAGTGGCCCCCACCCACCGATCATGGCTCCCAAAATGTTTTATTTCTCTGATGTCTAGCAGACCGCCTTCCTATCCTGGATTTCTTAGTCCACAATAAACAGCCAGAAGTACACCAACTCATCCCCCTCTATTCCCAGTATTCTTTCATGTCTAGTGGACCTCTGCATAACCTAATCCCTTGTAAAAAAACATAACCTCAATACTCTGGTGTCTATTAGACCCACACAAACACCATCCTGACAGGTCATCTGCCACCACCCAACTCCCCTCCCCACCCTGCCCCTGAGCAGACCACCAGAGTAGCACTACTCTCTCCTCCACTGTCAGTGGCCCACTAAATTGTCGGTGAATAACCACATGGTTGTACAAGCAGGCGCTCATTCACTGACTGTTCATTAAACTGTGGAAATAATAAATTCCTCCGTTTATATGATTTTTTCTGCAGTTCACAACAAAAGTCCTCAGAACTCAGCGAAAATCCACAGAAAATTCTACTTTCGCCAATGCTGAAAGATCTGCAATTTCCACGAAATTTCCAAAATTTCGCGAATGTTCTGCCAAAGTGGAATTCACAACTTTCACCCACCCCTAATTGAAACAAAGCTGCCAGATCCAGGACCACCTCCCTAGCCTTTCAAGATCTTCCTGTAGGTCCTGTATCCCTTCAGCTGTGTCCACTCTCCCACAGAGCTTGGTGTCATCCGCAAATAGGCACATTTTGCCCTTAATGCCATCTCCAATGTCATTGATGAAGTCATTGAACAACACCAGATCCAGCACCAATCCTGGAGGGACCTCACTGGTTACCTGTCTTGTGCCAGATAACTCACCCCTACAACCACCCTCTGGGTTCTGTTCTTCAGCCAGTTTTCTACCCGTCTGGCCATCTTTTCCCCAACCCCGAGATCCACCAACTTCCTGATCAAACTTTTGCTGGGCACAGAGACAAAGGCCTTGCTGAAATCAAGATAGAAGATATCTACCACTTGGCCTCTGTCTAATGTCTTAGTGACACAGTCAAAGACATCACTCTGATTTGTTTGACACAATCTCTCCCATATCAATCCATACTGCCTTGCATCCTGGAGATCATGCTCCTCTAGATATTTCACCACCCTTTCCTATAGTATGGTCTCCATGAACTTGCCCACAATCCAGGTCAGACGGACTGGACTGTAATTCCCTTGGTCATCCTTGGGACCACTTTTGTGGAGTGGCACTACTTGTGCCATTATCCAGTCCTGCAGTACTACGCCTGCCTCTAATGAACTATTAAATATGTTTGCCAGTGGCATTGCCAGCTCCTCAGCCAGTTCCTTTAGTACCCTTGGATGTACTCCATCCAGGCCTGGTGATTTGTCCACCTCCCTCACTCTATCCTCCTCTATCCCTACATCTGTGTTCCCTCCCTCCCCCACTCCTCTTTCCCCTCCTGAAGGCACTGGTTCATCCTTCTCCCTGGTGAAGATAGAACAGGAGTATTCATTTAGCATCTCTGCTTTTCCCCATTATCCTCCACCTACGCCATCCTTTTCTTAAGCTTAACAATCCCTTCCTTCTTGTCCCTTTTCTCACTTATATAGTGAAATAAAAGCATTAACCCCTTCTTAATTCCTTCAGCTATCTGCAGCCCTCTCTGTGCCTTTGCTCACCTGACTTTCTTACTTGCCTCACTAGCCAACCTTAGGTAATTTTCCCTATCCACCTCTCTCTTGGTCTTCCTGAATTTTCTATAGGCCAACCTCTTTTCCCTTACTGCCTGGGCAACCACAGAACTGAACCAGCTGGGCACTTTAGTCCTTGTGTTCTTACCCCTGAGCCTAACACACACATTTGTGGCAATCATTATTCCTTCCTTAATAATAGACCACCTTTGTTCCACCCCATATTTGCTCTGATACCCACCAGATGTCTACTTAGTACTTTTCCCATTTTTCTGAAGTCTGCCCTCCTGAAATCCAAGATTTTGGTCTTAGTTGGGATGCTTTCTCTGCCCATATCCAACTGGAACTACACTGTCCAATGGTCACTTCCTCCCAGTGGCTCCCTGACCACTATTTCCTGTACATGCTCCCCATTTGTGAGCACCAGATCAAGAATTGCCTCAGCTCTTGTTGGTTCAGTGATGCTGTGAGTCAGGAACCCACTCTGCAGTCCTTTCAGGATCAAATGACTCCTACCACATGTTGTGGATGGTATGCTCCAGTCCACCTTGGGGAGGTTGAAGTCCCCCCAATTACCACCTCTCCTTTCCCTGCAGTTTGCGATATTTGTGAGCTCAGTTCCCTGTCCCTCTTCTCATCCTGACTGGGTGGTCTATAAACCACCCCCGACCTCACATTTCACCCTATATTAGACCTTATCTGAATCCATAATTTCTCCACCTCCCCTTCCTCTGACTCCTCCCTTGTGCAAGTTATTCCCTCCCTGATATAAACTACTTCCCCTCCTCCTCCACGACTACATTGTCCTTCCTGTATAGTTTATATCCAGGGATCACAAGGTCCCAGTCATGTTGTGATGCTGCCCAAGTCTCACTTACTGCAGCTATGTCCACCCTGCTGTCTGCTAATAGTGCCTGCTGGTCTTCCATCTTGTTCCTAAGACTCCATGCATTCTGAGACACCACCCTCCACCTAGAATCTGACCTTCCTTAGGCAGGAAGGAGGATGGGTCAATGAAGACCAGGTAGAGTCTATGGAGACAGATTAGGCAGGGAACATCTGAGCAGACTGGGTGGGCCAAACAGTAAATTTCTATTGATAAATTCTATGTTTCTATAATGAGTGTCTTTTTTGTATGCAACTGTGCCTGTTATCAAGTCATTATATTGCTCAAAATGTTAGCAAGTCTGAAATAAACTACCCTGGAAATTTAAATGTAAGAAACAACACCAGCCAATCAACACTAAGCAAAAACAGAGCCACCTACCAATCAGACTGAACCACAGATTAATTATAACCAGTTATTTTAGGATGTATATTCTAAGTTTGGGAATTTTGTTTAAACGTGTAGGACCATGCCCATGATTAAGTGGACACATGAAATATTGGGAAGATAGTGTCCACATTTAATTTCTGTGAATAAACAGCAAAATAACATACTACGGAGACTGAGCTTCATAATTTTCACTTCATTCCCTTAGGAACCAGTTGCTGGACTGGAACTGTCCCATAAGGACTACTTTTCTTTGTCCACAGGGACCTTGTGCATTATGGACATTATGCTTATATGTGAGTAGAGAAAAATAATCTAAGGCAACAAAATATATCTACTCTTGTTGAGTAAAGTGCTAGGGCAATTGGGCCCCATTCTGTTTAGTTTGGTACTGCTGCACCTTCATCCATGTTAACTGCACATGATTTGTTTGTATGGATCTATTGTCAAAATAAATATGCTTGGCATTAATACTACCAGTAAAGAACTTTTCTTTTTTTTTGTTTGTCTTATTTTACTCATGAGTTTGTATTTCAGGGGCTGGCAGCCTCTGTGGATGCCCCAATCCCTGCACTGTACCTATGGCCTCCTCTTGTGGCTTGGTAATAAATTCATGGTCATAAAAAATAACAGCAGTTCCAATAATCCAAACATTGTGCTACCTACAAAAGAGATTGCTTAATATACAATACAGCCTTCAAACCTAGTGAACTGTTCTTTTGCAGGTTGTGTAAACTTCAGGAATTATTTAACATTTTTTTTTTACTACAGTACTATGGTTGATAAGAGCAGAAGAAAGCAATTGCTGCTAATAAGGATTGCTTAACCACTAATTCAGTGATAAAAGTCTAGTTCTGATTTCTCTGCAAGGAACCTATCTAGATGATTTGTTCTCAAATTCTAATTTGTATGTACTAATAATCACGTTTTTATTGTATTTTGCCCAACAAAGTGTATCACATGACTGTTGCATTTTCTTGTCCCCACAAAGTAATTTTGTGGACCATTTTTTTACTTCGTACTGTTATCAAGATAAGTGAACAATTCAGTGGAAGTTAAAAGTGTAGTCCTTTGCTTTTTTCTTGCTGGTAACTCATGTTTTAAGTGTAAAAATACACCCAGGGCATTGGTTGTGCTGGATTTATTTATTTATTTATTTATGTATGTATGTATTTGTTTATCGAGTAAGTACACTGATCCAGAGGACTGTTTTCAGTCACAACCCAGGCCACAGGGTGGCAAGCAACAGAGAGAAACACAGCAACACATATAGGGAAACTTTAATCTGTACTGTAAGTTCACACCACAGGCATCAGGTGGTGTGGAGAAAAAGAAATACAGATAACATAATAGTACAAGGCAATGGCCAGGCACATATAGTGTGAAAGTGGGCCATACATAGCAAAAGAAATAATATGAGGTACTGGAGCCACATTTCATGTTGCAGGAGAGCATATGTAGCATTATAAATTATAAGTATGACGTGAGACCAGTTTAGTACAGTCATCAGTAGAGTAGTAAGGGTTCATATAGTTAGAGTCTCACATCAGTTTTAGGATTTGAGGTAGCGAGGGAAGGAGGGCTATATAGAACCATAGTGATGAGGGAGAGGATGAACAGAAGGGCAGGGGAGGAAAGGAGAGATGGGCATTAGGGTGCCTTAGAGTTACTTACTGGGTGCAGTGACATTCAGTAGTTGTTGGGAGCCAGGTTTTCAAGGCCTGTTTGAAGGCAAGGTGTGAGGGGGACGCGCAGATTAAATGCATTTCTATGGCCTGAAGTCACTCAGCCTGCAATCGCATGCCTTACTACAGCCCTAGGCATGTGTTTATCTCAGCATAACCAAGCCCTTGTCATTGATTTATTGTTTGATGTACTGAAAGTCATATTCCATTGCCTAAGTAGAGGTTAGCAGTCTTAAGCAGGACCTTATTTCAAACAAGCCTCTGTTCATAATGTCCAGTCCTGTCAAAATATCTTTTAGTGAATAAAATGCAAAGAACTGTATACATTTTAGTGAACCCAATCTTAATAAACACAGTTTTAGCCTCCGTTAGAAAGATAATAAAGTGATTCATGAACTGTGTTACAAGTCCAGTATCAATCCAGCTCAACATAATGTGGTGGCTTATTTTTTAAGGTAAGAACAGTAGGTGAGGAGGGATGCAGAGAAGCAGTCAAATTATTATGAGTAGTAGTTATACTAAGGATTTCAGGGGTTGTAAATAATCCTAGAAAAAAAATAATTTCTGGGGTGCACTGATAAAAGGGTCACAGACTGGCAAAGCAGATAAGAGAAAAGTGTTCTGGGAGGGAAGACCTACTTCCAAGACTTAACATGCAGTATTTTTTTTTATATATTTTTTTCTTTAAATATCTTTATTAAATTTTCCATTTTTATCAGTACACAAAACAAACATAAATCCTGCGTAAACCCAGGATCCACATACCCAAAACTGGTTGTGTAACCCAAATACAGTACTAACTATGTACAATCACAGCCAAAGGGGTCAACCCTCCAATACAGTTACCAGTTCAAATTGCATCTGTATCCTAATATAACACTGTCATTGTTTAACTAGGCCCATCCAGGGGCAACCCCTATAACAAAAATTATAGAACCTCAAAAATTAGCATAACCAAAGCCACCATCTATGGATCAGTAAGCCCAGAAGGTGGCCCCAGCCATGTCCCCTGGAAAGACAGAGAGTCCCCACACCCCAAAAATGTAGCAGACCATAACCTGTCTTAACACCTTTTCACATGTACCAGCTTAGTTGAGGACCAATTGGATATGATTCTATTGTTAGAGCTGAAGATACCTAAAATACATCCATATAAAACTGTGTATTCCTTAAATTAATGTTTTCTTTGCTAAACGCAACCAGACAGACAGATTTGTATTGAAGCACTGGTAACCTGCAGTGAGTAAATGGCTTCTAATGTTGACCATCTTTTGTTATATAACCCTTTTCTACCCACAGAATGCATATGCCTCTTTATTTTTTCCACAGCCCAGAGAAGGTCCTTTACCCATTGTGTATAGGTTCAAATACTCTTGTCCTTCCAATGCTTCAATATAAAAGCTTTAACCATTGCAGCCATCAAGGAAAAATGGTATTTGGGTGTGGCACCTGATACTTTTGACATATCACCGAATATACAAATTTCAGGCAATATGAGTTCTGAGTAATCCAGTAGCGGGTCCATAAGTTGTTTAATTTCAACTTAAAGAGGCCCTTTTTTACTACACACCCACAACACGTAGAATATCTCCTACACCTACACCACATCTAAAACACAGATCTGTCTGTCTGAGTTGACAATCACATCGTTTCCTAGGGGTAAAGTAAACATTAGAAGCTATAAAGAACTGCATAATCTTATATTTGGGTACGGGAATATACTTATTAAATTTCCAAATGTCCTCCCAAGTAAGCTTCAGAGTGGTCAATATTCTGTCCCAATACAAGACCCTTGTGGGTGAATTTGGCTAATATAATCGAAAAGTACCTTATAGACTTTTGAGAGAGATTTCAGTGAAGGATCCACCTCCTTTAGATTGTCCCACGTGAACGGATTCTCAGAGGGATCCCCTACCTTTCTCGATACCCCCTCTAACATATTGGTAAGCTGCAGCCATCTGAAGAAGTGCATTGCAACACATCCAGGTGGAAGAGTCACTCCATTGTCTGTGTTAACATCCCTTAAGGTTAGTTTCCCCAGTTGATTTGTCCAACGCTTGGTAATTACCTGTCCCCCAATCAGTAAATTGGGATTACCTAGCACAGGTTGAGCTCTGGTCCTCATATGATTTTTCCTCTGGGTGGGAGTAAGATACAACCACCAAACCATTGCTGATTTAGCAATTGGGGTAGAGGTTGCTGTTTTAAGGCATTTATCTGGTGTGGTAAAATGCATTGCCTCCGGAGAAAGACCTAGATCTTTTAGTATTTGCCTTTCAATTTGTAGCCATATTGGGATGTATGTCTCTCCCTCCACTGTTCTAACCCAATGACATATAATTTCCAATTGACCCACCAAATAATATAGATGGAGATCAGGTAACTTTATCCCCCCTTGTTATGTGGTAAGCACAGTATACTATGTTTCTTTCTAGGGTGCTTAGAGTTCCAAAGAAATGCAGATATCAGTTTCCTAATTTTAATGAACCAGAGTTTAGGAATGCTATATGGGGCTAAATAGATTGGATACAATAGCCTTGGCAACAAGTTCATTTTAACTAATCCAAATCTGGCTGCAAAATTCAAAGGGCGCTTATTCCATCTAAGTATGTCCCCACTAATTGCTGATAGGACCTTATCCATATTTGTTGCTGCCCCCACCTCCATACTAGCTGCAATCCCTATACCCAAATATGTAATTCCTTCTGTCGCCCATTGGAACTGGAGTGGTACAAAATCTGCTCTGGATACATGCGGCGTTAATGGAAGAATCTGAAATTTGTTTAGATTTAGTTTGTAGTTGGAAACAGTAGCAAATCGTTCTATAATTTCAACTGTTCTGCAGAAGCTAACTGCTGGTTCCTTTAAATGTAAAAGTATATCGTCTGCAAAGACTGAAAACTTCAGATCCCTTCCCGCTATTGTGATACCCTTTATATTAATGTCTTTATTGATAGTAATTAACAGAGGTTCCAGGTATATGTTAAACAAAATTGGCGAAAGGGGGCATCCCTGCCTGGTCCCATTTTCTAACTGGATCTCCTGTGAGACAAAACCATTACACAGTACCCTAGCTGTGGGAGCTGCATATAAGTTCTTGGTACCTCTGTGAAGGCCTTCAGGGAAACCCATCTTCTTCATCGTTGCAAATAAAAAAGAGTGAGAAACCCTATCGAAGGCCTTCTCTTCACGTTCAAAGAAATCAGGGCTAAGGGTAATTGGGAGTCAGGTGCATAGCTAAGTATGTGATGGATTTTCCTAAGGGCATTGTGTGCCCCCCCTACCTGGCATAAATCCTACCTGTTCAGGACTAATTAGGGTTGGGGCAATTTTCAGGATTCTGTTAGCTAAAATCCTAGTTAGAATCTTAATGTCTTGGTTCATCAAGGCTATAGGCCTGTAACTGCCAAGTAAATTCCTAGGCTTGTCCAGTTTCGGAATTATGGTAATGTATGCCTGATATAGCAGGGGATGGGACATACCCTCTTGCATTATGTGTCTATGGAGATCTTTCAGTAGGGGAAGTATAGTAGAATAATGAGTTTGATAAAACTTAGCTGTAAGGCCATCCGACCCCAGTGTTTTACCAGAAGGCAGAGATTGTACCACTTCTATGATCTCAGCTTCTCTTATAGGAGCTGCCAACTCCTTCACCTGTATTGGGTCCAGTACTGGTAAGGGTATACTATCTAAGAATGTCTTAATTTTCTCCTCCCCAGCAGTTTGTCTTGTTTGGTAGATTTCTTTGTAACAGGATGAAAAAGCATCCGTCATTTTCTGAGAGTCTGTTAAGATTTTCCCCTCGTGTCTTATGGACGTGACTGTTCTAGCCACTTCCCAGTCCTTAACTCTAGCTGCTAGGATTCGGCCAGGCATATCTCCCTGTAACAAATATTTGGCTTGTATCTTTTCCAACCAGAATTATACTTTCCTATACATAATAGCTTCCATCTCGCCCCTCAGACTTTTAAGTTCATTATCTATTTCTATATTTGACCCTTCCAATGGAGCCAAAGATTCAATTGCCCCCATTATAAACTCCTCCTTGGCACGTCTCAATCTATTGCTCCATGCAGCATATCTCTGTGCTACACTTGCATACAAGACCTTACAGGTTGGCCACACTAGGTGTTTATTCTGTAGTGTAGGCAGTTGCTTCTGAGCAAGAAAGCTACATTACAGGGTTATCCAATGCTATACAGGATAAAATTTCAAAAATCAGCATATTGTAGTATATTCTTCAACCTCATATTAAGGTTAACTAAAACATTGTATCACACTAACAGTAATATAAAGCATATTATAACATTTGTTACTATCCAGTGCTACTTCAAGTTTAACAACTAATTAACAGTTATAGCTACCTAACTTTACCAGAGAGCTTCTATGAAGACAAAAAAAAAAGCCTGCGGTGGAAACATTATTTCATGTCAATAGACACAAATAATCACATGTCATCAACTTTAGAGTATGAGGTAGAGGTAGTAAAAGAAAGGTACAGATTGGGGGGGGGGGGGTTGGTGAGTACCACTATTACAGAATGTATTCCTATTCCTGGGGCACCTGCCTATAAAGAAGGGATTGGAGTATTACATGCTGAGACAAGCTGTATGCGGCCTTAGGTAGGAGGGTTACATGATCCAAACTTTCTACATCCCTATTGGTAGTTAATGTGCAGTAAAAGGAACTTAGACAGTAGCAGTGCATTCTTTCTATCTACTCTTATATTGCAGTTATTATGGAGCCAACCTATCTGTTTTTATTAGTGTGGAAAAATATTTTTGTTTCTTAAGAGGAGATGGAAAAAAAAGAGATCCAAATGCTGCTCCATAATGATGAGACTAGACCTGTGGTGTTATGCTGGGATAATGCCACGAGTCCAGCCCCAAACTGATAAATCACAGTCGAAGATTCTTTCGTGCCATTGTAAAATTATATTTATTCAATAGGCATGAAGTGAAAAAACATAACATCAAAATGTTTATTTTACATACTGTGTACATAACTCTTATTTACACACATTTGTGTACACATTACGTTCATCATCACAGTTTATGTACATAAATGCTACAGCATGTAGCATGGATGTGAATACTAGATATATCACTCTCCCCCTCCCAATACACCAGAAGCTACTGCACTGATCTTTACAGTTCTATCACAGGATTTCCACACACACCATCCACCATTCTGGATGTAAAAAAAAACAGCTTACTGGCACACAAACAACCTTTGTTTTACTTTCACATGTTTTTTAAGATTGAACCCACTGCTCATTTCCACCTCCCACCTTCCAACCTGCCTGTCTCAGCTGTCTCTGTTTTAATCAGTGAACTATACCATCTTATCATTTCACTCTCAGCATACTTTCCCAGATAATCAATCCCCTTTTGAAAGAAAACAAAAACAATCATTAGTTTTGAAGCCATTTTTCACCTCCTCCTCCTCCTGTCCTGCATGGTTTAGAATTTCTCAGTATGCTTGTCCATTTCCACTTACCTATATGCCGACTCACAAACTTCATGATGTACAGCTTGACTACCCACTGTTACATCAAGAAAGCGCTATATCACGGCATTTTTTCATAAATGAAAAACACGAAACCCTCGTAAATTAAACACCGGTCTATCCACGACAACCCACTGCTCTCTTTATAAACTCCTCTCTCTATAAAGTGGCACCATTTTCTATCTGATTTCTTGAAGCAAGCCACTTCTCCACCAATGTGATTTGATGTTACATTGTGTTATCGCTGCCATCATGACATCCTCCCTGGCAACAGCGATCATCAAAAAGAAGAAGATCAGCATTTCACAAATAACATCACATATCTTTTAAATATCTAAAACAAGAATGATGCCTTATCTAGAAAAGAAAAAACAAACTCAAGGTCCAGGTCTATTGCATGAATGAAATACTCACTGGTGAGCTTGTGGACTACATGATTTATTTTCAGTTGTGCTGTTATACCGCAGGCACTTCACTCATGACTTATGCCACTCTTGAGGTTACCCAAGGTCAAACAGTTCTAGTGAAAAAAAAAACATGTATTCCACAGGTCACTGTTGTGTATCCCAATGTCCACACTTATCAGTGGAGTTGTTTCACTACACATTGTGGTTGCACACATAACGTTAGCCAATTCAATGTGTGAATGGTTTGGATATAGCAAAGCTATCTGTGTTCACACTATACCGTATTTTCAGTCTTTTATTATGGTGTTAACCAAAGATAATTCTTTTGCGCTTACGCTTTTACACTCATATCAATGTGACTACCTTTCACTGAGATCTCCTTTCAGTACGTACTGTGGCCTAAGTAGCATGGCATACCACCAAAATCAGCAAAAGTACATTTCGGAATTGTATTGCACTGCTTCTGTTACCATTCACAAATTATAATTGGTTGGATGATTTTGACAATTAACATATGATAATAACTACTGGTTTACTGTGTTCTGCAAGACCAATAAGTACTGTAGTGGTATTATTCTTTATTGAGAAGTGGGTGCAGTAGCCAGCAACTCTGTACTCCAATGCTGGTATCTCGATTCCATGATGTTGTGCCAGTGTAGCATAGTCTTTTCTTTTACAGATATCTGATGAGGAGTTTGGCTTACAAACTTGCATGCCTATCAGGAGGAAATAGCAGAAACAACTAAATTAAGTATCACTATCTGGTTGTCCAATAGTATACACTACAAATGTACATGTTCATAAAATATGTGTAGGAGAGGAAATGAAACACATGACTATAACTACATATATACCTTGAGATATCTTATTCTTCTCCACCCTCAGTAATGTTTTACGAAAGTTATAGGCTTATCTGCATTTATCTTTTCACAAGATATTGACCTGCTGCCTTTGAAAACGTGTGTTTATATTTTTTTTCCAATTGTTCAACCAGGTGAAACACACTAAGCTGAAAGCTTGTTTACAGGTGCAACCTGGGAGCATAGGGAAATTAAGCAACTTGCTCAGGGTCACACAGTATGCAAGTGGGGGCTGTGGGATTCAAACCCAGGTCTCCTGATTTGCAGCTCACAGCCTTAAACCACTGCGCTATACTGCCTATATTGCAATTGCAATTGATATTGCAACTGTCCATCATGTCATTGTGCCTGATGTCAATCTACATTCTCATCGTGGTCCATAGCTTCTAGTCTTAGGCAGCAGACATATGATTTCAAATCATATGCTATTCTCTTTGGTGCATATCTTAAATAAAGAGAATGCAAGCTTTTTTTTATCATATCATTCTTTATACTCCTGCAGGCTGACCTGCCTACATCCAGCCACCACCTTCATCCCCGATCAGCCCGCAGGCTCACTCACATATTAGCTGGCAATGTGCTGCACCCTCTGGGGGGACTCCCCCATGTCCTCCCTGAGCTGAGCCAGGAACCAATACTCCAGTGCAATTCCAAGACAGGCCACCCTCGTTGCTAAAGTGCAGCCGTCAAGCTGCCTCAGTCAACTGCCATTTTCCTCCTGTATTTTACCCTGAGAAATGCGGACATACAATGACATCAAGGCACAATGTGCCGATGTCCGCTGCACTCCTCCCCACATGCATCCCTGTTCCTGTAGTGTCCCGATTTCCATCAGGGGCCACTGCAACATGATGCATGCTCCAGACCCTCCCCAGGGAAAGGAGAGCAGTCCAATGGATGCTCTGTCCTTTCCCTCACCAGCTAACCCCCAACGGCCGGGCTCGTTCCTGAAACCAGATCACCAGTGTGGAGCGAGGTGTGGCATCCAGCACCTCAACCCTCAGCACCACTGGGCCAGCTATAAATGTAGGCATTTTAATTCCCCTTTATGTATCCCCTCAGTTACCGGCAATTAGAAAAATTAAGCTAACATTAAGTATCTACTTGCGAGACTTTGTGACATATGAATATAAAGCAAGTACATTTTTAGCAAACCTTTGAAAAGGTCTATGCCAATTTTGTTTATGAAATCATCTTCAGAACATTCCCAACCACTAAGCCAAAAACAAACATATCCATGGAACTCTTTTATAATTGTGCTAAATATGGACACCACCAGAGAGAGTCAAATTTGCAATACCGAGAAAAAAAAACATTTAGTCTGTGGGGCATGCAAAATCCTTGGGGCCATTTCCATTCCCATTATTGGCTCATTTGCATGGGCATGGTTGGTGTGATACACCACCCCAAATACTCAGTCCTAGAGAACTTTCATTGATGGTATTGTTCCCTCTCCACCTGAATCAGAAGCTTGTTTCCAGTTGCTTCCTGGGAGCACAAGGAAGTTAAGTGACTTGCTCAGGGTCACACAGCATGCAAGTGGGGGCTGTGGGATTCAAACCTCCAAGTTTGCATCTCAGAGCCCTATACCACTGTACCATACTTTCTCTAAGATGTGTGGCAGAAGTTGCATAATCCTCTGTGACAGTGGTCTTAGTCAGACATATTTTGCAAGTGTACTTCTATTCCTTTGTTAGGTCCTTCAACAGCTTGCGGTCAAGAATAATTTTCTCCAACTCCTTATGTGCAAGAGTATTATGTTTATGTTTCTAGAATGTCCTTGGGAAATGGAGTTGTGCTTAATCACAATGGGGTCCTTGAGGTGCGAGAAAACAATGTCCAAAAAGTATTGTGTAGTAAGGATCCCCAAGCTACTTATAAAATAAAAGAAACAGTGGAGTCTTTTGTATGAAGTTCCATAAACATCTTTTTTTATTATTTGTTTCTGCCTGATGTTTCAATTCAATCAGCAAATCTTTTTCAAAGGGCTTCTTTGTTTCTAAAGAGAACATATTTACCATGTTATTTACATCATTCACTATTTTTCAATATTATTTAAAATTTTTTGAAACTAAAAACACGGACCAAAACCTTCCTTTCATGGCATTCCAAACTATATTGTCAAGTTCATATATTCACATTCATATGTATACAGAGCTTTCTTTCAACTTATTAGATTATTCAATTTTGTATAAAACGAAATAACGACTGTAATTAATATATACAGAGTATTTAAAGAAGAATAGGAATCGCAAACATTTCCAGCATGTATCCTCTGCCTAGGTCTGTACTACCTTTTAATTGAGAGTGCTACACATATTGTACCCCAAAATCTCTTGGTTTAACAAAAAATGCTGTTGTTAATGGAGTCTATTTTTAAAACCATCTCCTTCTGGTAGTGTTCTAAAAGACACAAAGTTTACATAGATCTGTCAGTAAGTTTGTGATATAATAAAGTCTTATTGTTGTTTGCTTATTATTTTAAACCTTTACCTGATCTACCGGCATGTTACATATATTTAGCAGCCCTTTTGTTTGTCGCTGTTATCAATCCCTATTGTTGTAAAGAGAAAGGCATATATTTATTTGAAAAATACTTGAACTCTAAATATTTCTACTCTGCAAAGTAAATAAGTTGCATATTGTTGTTTGCTTCTTCCAAACACACCCACCTCGAGTGTTGTTATTGATAGTGCTTGTTCTAGGCCTGTTAGTATCTTAAATATCATATCAACAAACAATCTGTTGAAGAATATAAATTTATATTTACTCTTGAAGTTCACAAACTATTATTCTTTTAGGCAATTCTATTTAAATGCTGCAAAGTTGTCTGGTTTATTGCAGGTTTTACCTGTTCAAAAGATGAAAGTGTCTCTGCTGCCTAATGGTGTCTTAGCATTTTTAACAGTCTTGAGTGAGGTCCTGTTGCCACTCCCTTCCTCCTAAACCCACTCGTGTAGGTCATCAATGACATCACCGCTGATGATCTCGCATGATTTCTTGAGAGATTTCAGTTTCTAAGTAACTGTCAACAGCCTCCATGCAGTTATCAACATGAGTGGACTCCCTGGATGTCTGCATTTTCTTTTTGCATTTTATTTGTATTACACTTTATTGTTATATCTTTTACGTGGGGGTCTTATCTATTTCTCTGCATTTCAAAGAGAACACTGTCACATCTTTACTATATAGTCTTCTCTATATTTAAATGTAACCCCCTTGTTCCCAGGGGTTACTAGAATCCCTCTTAGAATTGGTGGCAGGCAGGGAGAGCCAGCTTGTGAGATACCAGTTAAATAGATTTCACACTGTCACACTCTGTTTTCAGTCTCAGCTGAGCTGGAATGATGATGTCACCTTAGAACTGTTGCAGCAGCATAAGTTACAATGGAATGCTAGCTGCAGGGGTTAGCAGTAGAATAGTGATGAGATTCAGTAGTGAGTAGAAGTAGTTTGAGAGAGCATCTGTAGAGTGAAGAAGCTGCAGAATGCAGCTCCTCTGACTAAGCTCTGACACAGAGCTACAGTACCTTGGAGACTGGGTAGTTGTTCTCACCCTAGATGGAGAACACAGAAGACGAGTAGAGTGAAGTGATAGAGACCATTCCTAAAAGGTTTTCCAGTGCCCCATCCCCAGAGGGATGGGAGTAGGGAATTCCAGGATTCAGGGGCAATCCCCCGGTCCAGCTTGGAGGTGGTGAAACTGCCTGAGATTCATTTGTTCTGTGAGTACCAAAGACTTTTGTGAGGAAGAAGCCCTGGGGCACCTTTATTGCTGTGGTGAGTTTTTCTCTGACAAAGGGACTCTGTCACCAAGACAATTTCTATTAAAAGTGTCTGCCTACTATGGGGTCCGGAGAGATACTTGCCATGAACAAAACTTTTAGTTTGTGACTGATTTAAAAGCATCTGCTAAAGTGGGGGTCTAGTGTCAAGACATAACCATGTGCAGAACTTTTAATTTCATGACACCTCTGAGGTGTGAGACGTAGAATGTTAATTGTGCAAGACATTTCAAGATAGCATCTACAAGAGTGTTTCAAAGAAAGGTGTTATTGACCAGATGAATGGCCGAGTAAAAATTTGGAAGCAAAAGGTGGGAGACCCCCCATCTGGAGTAACCATGTTTACCTCTTCAGGTTCAGTTTGGGTACCTTTGTTTTCTCTCAGTGCACTTGGCCAGTGTCTGAAAAAAAATGCCCAGATGTGGGATTTTGGATTTCTGGTGAGCTGGAATGTGCTCTTTGGTGGTCAAGGGAGCCACCAGTAATTCCTCATGAAATATGGGAAAGTCTCCTAGTACTGGCCAAGGGTGCCAAGTCAAGGGAAGTGTACCAGTTCTGGACATGTGTGCCATTCCATTCAGAACCTGAGGGTTCACTGTGTGTGTGTGTGTGTGTGTGTGCTCTATACCTCAGTAATCTGCATTACCAGTGGCAGTAGCCCTGTGGGGGTCCATCTTTGCTTTGTATTATTCTCTGTGATGTGAATAAAAGCCACACTCTAGAATCCCAACCTGGTTTGGACAGTACAGTTATTGCTTCCACTGAGTCTGGATTTACTTGGGTGCCCCTGACCAGAAGTGCAAACCTAGCATAGTCCTGAGCAAATGTTTTTTCCCAGGGACCCAGGTTGATGGATATGTTAAATGGTCCCCCCAGGTGTGAGCCAGGTAGTTGCCACACTTGGTTTGCGTGTCTGAGGATGGCAGGCTATGAAGTAGAAGTATTGGTAAACAGAACTGTCCATAGTGACAGCCCCCATCCCTCTCATTGGTGCCATGTGTAAGAGGAGCATCCCTGCTAGTTAAGCAAGGGGGGCTGGTGGGTGGAGGTTACAAAATGGAGGCACTGCTGAGGATTTGTTTTGGATTTGGAAGAGAACAAGAGATGTTTGCTCAGGTTGTGGCTAGCATTTTCTCTGTCTGGCATTTGGTAGCCCAAATAATTGGAAGCTTTGTGCATTAGGGATTGATTAGAGTAGTGCCACCCATATGTGCCGCTATGTGCCTGCTGTTCATGTGCTGTTGTGATTGTGCCAACATTTCCAATGAGCTGTAAAGCCAGATTGTGTGTGCCCCTTGTCCTGCATCAAAAAGAACATTTGTCAGCTTTCATTTTCAAAGTTGTGACAGGAAAAGTATTGAGAACAGTTGGAAACAAAGAGCCAATTGTGCCCTGAAAGTTTAAAATGCTTGCTGTGTGAACTGGGAGAGTTGCTAGAGAAATTGCCATGAGCAATGGTTAAAAATGGTGCTCCCACCATGGAATTACAGTTGAAAAGAAAAAAAGTTGTTTTGCAGTTTAAATTTTGCCTGCACGACGATCACCGTGGAAGAGAAGTGCACGAGAAGAGAGAAAGGCTCATTTGCATGGCATTGAGTGATTGGTTAGACTGCAATCAAACCCACCCCCAAGCCAGCTTCAGAGTGCTGCCCAGTGTTTGAGAGAGAAAGAGAGATTGAGAGAGTGGTGTGTGTGAGCTGGTTAGCTATTAGAAGCGTCGAGGTGACTGCAAATGTTATAAAAGTTAAAACATCAGACTTTTGTGTATTAAATCGGGCTCAACCCATATTCCAATTCACTGGGGAGAAAGCATGGTGTTAGTATGGACAGTTGGCAAAACCACCCGCCTGTTTCAACCCAGAGGTATCCAGGATCGGCTATAGGCCGAGAATCTCATTCGAAAAGCCAGCTACTGATTCAGTGAGTACCATTCAGCCAAACTGAGCTCACACCGTGTGTGATTTTTCTAAAGCCAGCTGGATCTATGTGTAAACAATGTGATTGTTTTTGCAAAGAAGGACTGTGTAAAGTAAATCAAACCCAAGCAAGAATTCTGAGCATTAGACTGTGAGTATGTATTATGGATTCGGCAACAGTGTAATTTTCTGAGCAAAATGACAGACTGTGAGTTGTATGAGAGGCTACAACAAACAGGCAATCCTGTTCATGAAATACTGTGGCTTTAGTGACTACAAGCAAGAAAAAGTGATTGAAATATAATGTAAAGTCCTAAAAAACCATATAGATGTGCTGAGGAAGCAAAACAGTGCAATTTGTGCAGCTTGAGTAAAATTTTATCAGTATGCAGTAAATCGGATGTGCAGTGGTTTGAGTCAGATGCAGAATGTTGATGCGACAGGAGTGCTGCCACCACCATTACAGGATGGGGTAGTAATGTAAACACAGCAGCAGGGAGCCATTTTGTGAAGCTGTTCAAAGTAAAGTGAGCAAAGGATAACAGTTAACATTTGTGTGTTTTTCTACAGTCATGGTTTTGGGATCATCCCGCAACCCAGATCATGCCCGGGCTGTAATAGTGGAAGAGGTTACAAAGCTGCAAGAAATAGAGAAATGTTTCTACGGTGGAAGTTTCCCTCCTCATGTTGTGATTCCAAGATACCCTGGGAGAGTATGCATAATGTGCCTCAAGGCTGGAAGGGATGTTTTCATGATACCTCACTGTTCAGGGTGCTTAGAGAAGCAAAGCCTAACTAGTGCACCCAAGATTCATTTGGCTGCCACGTGGACAAAAGCTTCAAGATCCTGCAAGTAGCAGCACACAGCACCAGGTGGAACCTGTTGGGGGAGCCCAGCACAGTGTGGCACAAAGGAAGAGGTTGTAGGTGTACTGGCAGAGCAGAGTCCTCATGATGTCTCCACACCTGTGTCGAAGATGGACAGTGTGGAGGGAGAATCAGTGGAACCATGGAGAGAGGGTCCAATTCCTAGCCTCATTGGAGAGGATGAGGTTCAAGAGACCCTAGATTGGGAGGTGTCTATCTCCATGCCCAGTGAAGAGTGGACAGTCTCGGGAGTGAGGATGACTGCTCACTCCTGTGCCTAGGTCCTAAGTGAGTAAGAGGAGGAGGGGGGAGCTATGTATACTTTCAATGAAGGTGCTAGTCCACAGTCTCGGGCTCTTGCCTCAGAGGAACCAGAGGAAGAAGTTGGTGACTCCACAGCACTGCCCCCAAAAGGAGGGATCAGGGATCCATTCTATGTAGCTCTGAGTATCTGACACTGGCAGAACCAGGACTGGCCACCCGAAGCCAGACCAGTGGTCTTGAACTGACCAAGAGTAGTAAGGAGGAAAGACTGGTTCATAGGAAGGCAGATGAGATCTATGGAATGTCCTTTCCTACCTTTCCTCAGAGAGACTGGGAGGAGATTGAGATAAACAGAAAAGCCTGGCTAGTGGAAGAGGCAAATAAAGACCTGCATCCAGGTGCAAATCATTTTGTCAGAAGCAAAGTGATAAGAGACAAATTGCAGTATTGGAGACTGGGCAGGACACTGTTCATAGACACTGTACGTATTGTGGACAGAAAGGGCAACAAGGCTTTCTATAATGTGAATTATGAGCACCCAGACAGGGTAATACTTCTTGCACCTCTCCCATTGTGGTACTACCCTCATTGTAACCAGCTTCTTGCGAATGTGCCCATGCCTACCAAATGGAAAGCAGAGCAGTGGTAGCCAGTGCTGTCATCCAGCCGTTGCCATACCCATGTTGTTCTGCAGGTCTGGTGTTCCAGGATCCAAAGGTGCATCCAGATTTGTCAGCCTTGCAGTGTGCCTTCCAGTTCCATCACCTGGCCTTCCAGATGATATCAGCCTTGATGACATCACCCCAGCAGGGGCTATTTCCTGATTCATTGCCTTCTATATTGGATGACATCAGTCCAGCTGTTTCTTTCCTGTTCCAAGGTTCCATCTCCTAGATGACATCAGCTCAGCAGTTTCCAGGCCTCCATCCTGTCATTTCTGGAAGATTTCTGCCCAGCTGTATCCAAAAAATTCTGCCAGGCAGAATCTTTGACTGGAGATCCAGGTGCTGATCCATTTTTTGTTCTTCAAGGGACTGGTAAGTCCAGACTTTTCTTACTTTATTAACATTGCAGACTGTTGAACTGTCCACAAAGACTCTTCCCCTTTGGGACTACAGTATATCAAAAACTGTGCTTCACCAGACCTGTGGCCCAGAAGAGACTCTTTCATGGACCTTGCCTTCGGACACTGTTGTCACTAGTTGGCACATTTAGGGCATTCCATCCCCAAAAAGTGCATTATACATAATGTTGATGTTTTTCTACTGTTTTTTTACTGTTTTCTATCTTTTCTAAACAAATATATTTTGGATTCTCCAGCGTTTGATGGTAAGGGTTATGGTCATGTACTGTGTTTGCAGATTTGGTGTGTGTTTTTTTTTGTCTTTTCTCTTTCAGGTGGATCCTGCAGAAGACAGAAGAGAAGACAAGAAGGGATTGAAGGGTCTCATTGGAGTTCCTGCATGTGCTTTAAAGTGTTGTTTAAAGTACTGTGTAGTTGTTAACATGTGTTAACCTTTTTCTTCCATAGGTGTAGTTGTGATGGAGTGTGGGAGTGTAATGATTGGGTATAGTGTTAGCTCCATGGTTTGGTTTGCAGGTCTCCAGGGATGGGGAAGATTCCCCAGTTTTAGGTAGTTGTTTCTGGTCAGATAGGTTTTCCCTAGACGGCCAGGGGGATAGATAGGCTGTGGTCCTGATCTGCAGTAGGGGCCACAGTGCTGGTCTATTAGGGCTGTGATCTGGGCAGTTCTTCCAGGGTCACTGGTTTCCATAGTAAGATAATAGTGATGGGGCTGATGCATTAGCCTCTGGCCTTTGGGCCCTTAGTGTTGCCTGCCTGTGTCTGGCACATGGTAGGAGATGACCTGATCACCCCTCTCCATAGATAGCACATAGGGTAGGATGGCCTAGTGCTGGGTAGGCAATGACTAGGGAAAGTCATTTTCCTGGCTGAGGGTGGTTGTACCCCCTTGTTCCCAGGGGTTACTAGAATGTCACTTAGAATCAGTGGCAGGCAGGGAGAGGCAGCTTGTGAAATGCCAGTTAAATGGATTTAAATGGACACTATCACACTCTGTTTTCAGTTTCAGCTGAGCTGGAGTGATGATGTCACATTAGAACTGTCACAGCAGCATAAGCCACAATGGAATGCTCACTGCAGAGGTTAGCAGTAGAATGTTGGTGAGATTCAGTAGTGAGTAGGAGTAGTTTGGGAGAGAGTTTGTAGAGTGAAGAGGCTGCAGAAGGCAACGCCTCTGACTTGGCTCTGACACAGAGCTACAGTACCTTGGAGACTGGGTAGTTGTTCTCACCCTAGATGGAAAACACAGAAGACCAGTAGAGAGAAGTGATAGAGACCATTCCTAGAAGGTTTTCCAGTGCCCTGTCCATGGAGGGATGGGGGAAGGGAATTCCAGAATTATGGTGCAATCCCCAAAGATAGACTTGCCATGTACAGAACTTTTAGTTCATGTCTGATTTAAAAGCATCTGCTAAAGTGGGTGTCTAGTGTAAAGACATAGCCATGTACAGAACTTTTAATTTCTTGACACCTCTGAGGTGTGAGAAGTAGACTGTTAGATGTGCAAGACATTTCAAGATAGCATCTACAAAAGTGCTTCAGAGAAAGGTGTTATTAACCAGATGAATGGCTGAGTATAAATTTAGAAGAAAAAGGTGGGAGACCCCACATCTGGAGTAACCATGTTTACCTCTTTGGGTTCAGTTTGTGCACCTTTGTTTTCTTTCAGTACACATGGCCAGTGCCTAAAGAAAATACCCAGATGTAGGATTTTGGATTTCCAGTGAGCTGGAGTTTGCTCTTTGGTGGTCGAGGGAGCCACCAGAAATTCTTCCTCAGGAAATATGGAAAAGTCTCCTAGTACTGGCCAATGATGCCAAGTCAAGGGAAGTGCACCAGTTCTGGCCATGTGTGCCATTCCATTCAAAACCTGAGGTTTTGCTGTTTGTGTGCTCTGTACCTCAGAAATCTGCATTACCATTGGGAGTAGCCCTGTGGGAGGTCCATCTTTGCTTTGTATTATTCTCTGTGATGTGAAAACATAGGAGGACAGATTAATGGGGCTCAATATGTATACCCTAGAGTGAAGGAGGGAGAGAGGTGATATGATCAAAACATTCAAACACCTTAACGGCATTAACAAGGTGAAAGAGTCTAACATGTTTCAATATAAGAAAAATAGCAGGACAAGAGGACACAGCATGAGATTAGAGGGAGGCCGATAAAGAGGTAATGTGAGGAAGTTCTTTTTCACAGAAAGGGTGGAGTATGCATGGAACAGCCTTTCTCAGGAAGTGGTGGCTACGAATACAGTGCAGGGCTTCAAACAGGCATGGGATAGGCATAAGGGAGCAATACAGATTAGTATGAATAGATAGGCCACTGACAGAGCAAAGGCCGATGGCACAATTAATAATAAAAATAATAATAATTTTATTTAACATAGCGCCTTTTGAAGTATCAAAGCGCTTCACAAATACAAACACACTCAATTAAACAAAAAATAAGCATAAAATCATAGAAAATCAGGAAATGCTTTTTCCCATAGAAAGGTCTTCATTGTCTGCTTAAAACTCCCCACAGTCCTGCACCCCATAGCTGGTGAGGCAGAGAATTCCAAAGGGTTGGGGCAATGAACATAAAAGTCAGTGCCCCAGATGACTTCAATCTAACCCTCGGAATCTCCAGTAACCCCTTATCAGTCGAGCAGAGTTGTCGCATAGGGGTGTAAGGAATCAGAAGTTCTTTCAAGTAGTCATGACCCAGTCCATGTAGGGCCTTGTAGGCTAACAAACTTACATTAAAGGTGATCTGCCTCTGAACTGGCAACCAGTGCAGATCACGCAGCACTGGGGTTATATGAGATCTCCTTGATGCCCCAGTCAATAAATGTGATGCCGCATTCTGAACTAGCTGCAAGTGGTGGATATCAAGCCTCGGGATGCCCTAGGTACAGGGAGTTACAGTAGTCAAGGCGCGAAGTCACAAAGGCATGGACCAGAGCAGGCAAGTGGCTAGACAGAATAAGGTACTTGATCCTGGCAATGTTCCTAAGGTAGTAAAAGGCTAACTGGATGACTGAAGACACCTGATGATGAAGGGTCAGACCATCGTCAAGTATCACTCCCAGATGATACTAAGGTAGAAAAAGAAATGGGCAGACTGGATTGGCCTTGCAGTCCTTATCTGCCATCAACTTCTATGTTTCTATGTTTCTATGTAATAAAAGCCACACTCTAGAATCCCAACCTGGTTTGGACAGTACAGTTATTGCTTCTGCTGTGTCTAGATTTACTTGGGTGCCCCTGACCAGAAGTGCAAACCTAGCATAGTCCTGAACAAACGTTTTCTCCCAGGGACCCAGGTTGATGGCGATGCTAAATGGAGCCCCCCGGCCCGGTGTGAGCCAGGTAGTTGACATACTTGGTTTGCCTGTCAGAGGATGGCAGGCTATGAAGTAGAAGTATTGGTAAATAGAACTGTTCATAGTGACAACCCCTATCCCTCTAGTTGGCACCATGTGTGAGAGAAGCAGCCCTGCTAGTTGAACAAGGGGGCCAGTGGGGGGAGGTAACTCAGAACTTTCCTGTAATTGTTACTTCTTTAAGGTTTGGGGGGATTATGACTGAAAATGTTTTTTTTTTGTTTGTTTGTTTTCTTTGTTTCCATTGGCTTTGTTTTTTGTTCTGAATCTGTTTAAGATGTATTATTATAATTATTACTAGTTTTGTCCTGAAAAACTATTTTTGCTATTTTATGTCCTTTCTTTATTTAGGGATTGTTGCCCTGTGAAAAAATGTATTATTGCCAACACGCTTGCCAGTTAGTATCTGTGTTCATTCCCACATTTCTGTCTAAGGTGTTGAGTAAGCTTATCCATGTCATTTCACATTTGTCAATTTTATTTTGACAGTTGCCTCCCCTTTCTGAAGGTTCCACTTTTTCCAGCCCCCCAAAATGGAGTGCTGCTCCCATGTGCCCTGCTTGGTAAAAGTGCATGGCCACTGGGTAAAACTCATCTTTCCATCTAATATCCACTTATGCTCTTGAATTCATACTTTAAGTTGTCTGGTTGTCTGTCCAACATACATTTTGTCACATGGGCAAAGTAGCACATAAATGACCCCTTCAGAGGTGCATGTAATGTGCTGTTTAATATCATGTTTTTTGCCAGTATTTGGGTCTTGAAATGTATTCTTTTTGGATGAATGTCCACAAACTGAATATCTAAATCTTGTGTTTGATTATTTGCCTTTTTTTTATAGTTATCTTAATTTCTTAATAGTGTCTACCACATATCCTTGTATTGCGATCTGTCCATAAGGACTTTTCCTTCACCAGTGTGGCACTACACAAAGCACTGACACATATGAGAGACAGGTAAAAAAGGTTCTATGTGATAATGGCAAGTGCCAAATGGTGACTCGCATTATCGCGACATCAGGGCGGTGAAAATAATTTTGACACCTTGACATCCCAGTGCACGGAAGAACAGTGCCGGGAACTTAAATGCTTTGCTTTCTGTGGGGGGGCTGCACCCCCCACAACCTCACCATGCATGGGGGCCTCACTCCCCTACTTAAAGATTCTCAACTCCAGGGGAGTGCATGTCGGGTGGAGCAAAAGCAAAAAAAATAAGTTTTAGGCCGGATGCAACAAAAATGCAGTAGTGCCTAGAACCAGACTTAAACCCAGAACCCTACACAACTCAAGTAGAGGGAAACCCCCAACACTACGGTGCAGCTCAGCAACTGACCGCAGTGCCACCCTTACATCCCCTCCACCCCTTCTCAGGCTACACTTGCCATGCTCCCTTCCCCCCACATGCGTGTACATACTGGGACATCCTCTCATTAGGGTCACCCACCCCACCACATCTGGTTGCCCTCCCTGCCCCCTCACCTTCTGGGCTTTTGCCCACATTGGGTCGCTGTTTCGGACAGCACCTTGATTCAGGTGCCCGCCTCACGTGCTACTGGTAAAAAGCATGCTGGGTGTTAACTCAGGTTATAACCCACCAATAGGAAGAAGTTTTGGAATTGAAACATACTGCAATATTGTAAAACAAGAAATATTGCAAAAATGTAGGGGTGAAGAGAACAAATATCCAAGAAATTCTAATCTAATGAAAGAACAGCAAATAGCATTAAACAGGTTAAAGCAGGATGAAACAACAATAATTAAACCAGCTGATATGGGGGAGGAATAGTATTTATAGGCACCTTATTTGAACCTGTATCACAATATGTGAATTTTCATTTGCAGCCATTAGTGGAGAATACATGTATTTATGTATGTGATACAGCTGATATCATTAATAAAATTCAAGCATTATCGCATGAACAAATATCAGGAATAACATACTTGGTCATGTTTGATGTAACAGATTTATACACATCAATACCCCATCAGGAGGGACTTGGCACGATGAGAAAGTTGCTTGACAGTAGATCTCCCAATGCCAAACCTAAGACAGTAGTGTTACAAGAATTAGCTGAATTAGTATTAATTAAGAACTACTGGTACTTTGAATTCAACCATGAATTATATTTACAAACTAAGGGAACAGCCATGGGGAGTACAATGGCCCCAGCATAAGCTAATTCTTATAGGAACAATTTTGAGAAACTAGAAACAGGGGCTAATAGGGCTAATAGATTTTATAGCCTGATTAGAATGTGGTATAGATATATAGATGATGTATTCTGTCTATGGTCAGGAACAGAAATAGAACTACAAGAATTCTTTGAATTCATGAATAGTTGTAACTTGAATCTTAAATCTGTCATGCATTATGAACAACACTGAATTTCCTACATAGACTTGACAATAAGAAAGGAAACTGATAGACTAGTTAAGAGTCTTTACCCAAAATCCATGGTTAGAAACACAATATTGCATGGTAATAGTTACCATGCTCCACAACTTAAAAAAGTATCTCGTATTCACAGCTTTTGAGAGTACGCAGAAACTGTACTACAGAAGAGGAATATGAGATACATAAACAAGACATGGTAAAAAGGTTTTCAGAATGGGGGTATTCTAGAAACATCATTAAAGAAGCAGAAAACAAAAGGAAAAAAACAGGATAGAGATAGACTTCTACAACCACAGGCAAAAGCACAGAAAAAAGAAAGGGTAGCATTTGCTAACAAATATAGTAACCACTTCAATGACATTAAAATAATTTTTTTTAATAAATACTGGTTTCTAGTAAGCCAAGGGAGTCAGACAAATGAGGTTCTGAGAACAAACCTATAATAGCAGCGAAAAAGGTTGCAACTCTTAAAAACAAGATTGTTCAATCAAAATTTGCCCTACCAAAAACAGAAAGACAACTTCTCCTGGGACCTTTCCAACTAGGGATGATACCCTACTAGATGTTCAGTTTGTGGACATACATCCAAAAAGAATACATTTCATGACGCAAATACTGTCAAAAAACATGATATTAAACAGCACATTACATGCACCTCTGAAGAGGTAATTTATGTGCTACTTTGTCCATATAACAAAAAGTATATTGGACAGACAACCAGACAATTTAAAGTATGAATCTAAGAGCATAAGGTGGATATTAAACAGAAAGATGAATCTTCCCCAGTGGCCATGCACTTTTACCAAGCAGGGCACATTTGAGCAGCACTCTGTTTTCAGAGGCTGGAAATAGTGGAACTTTCAGAAAGGGGAGGCAACTATCAAAATAAAATTGGCAAATGTGAAATTAAATGAATAAGCTTACTCAACACCTTAGACAGAAATGTGGGAATGAACACAGATACTAACTGGCAAGCATGTTCATAATAAAACATTTTTTCACAGCGCAACAATCGCTAAATGAAGAAATGGCATAAAAAAACAAAAAAAAACTATTTTCAGACAAAACTAGAAATAATTATAATAAGAGATCTTAAACAGATTTAGAACAAAAAACAAAGCCAATGGAAATAAAAAAAAAAAAAAAGTCTTCAGTAATACCCCCCAACCTTAAAGAAGTAACAATTACAGGAATGCCCTGTATACAGATTAAGAATATATAGTAAAGATGTCACAGTGTTCTCCCTGAAACATGGAGAAATAGATAAGACCCCAAAATAAAAGATATAACAATAAAGTGTAATACAAATAAAATGCAAAAAGCAAATGCAAACATCCAGGGAGCCCACTCGTGTTAATAACTGCATGGAGGTGTTGACAGTTACTTAGCAACTAAAATCTCACAGGAAATCATGCAAGATCATCAGCGGTGATGTCACTGATGACGTACATGAATGGGCTCAAGAGGAAGGGAGTGGCAACAGGGCCTCACTCAGAGAGTTGAAAATGCTATGATGCCATTAGGCAGCAGGAACACTTTCATCTTTCGAACGGGTAAAACCTGTTATAAACCAAACGATATTGCAACATTTAAATAGCGTTGCCTAAAAGAATAATGGTTTGTGAACTTCAAAAGTAAATGTAAATTTATATTCTTCAACAGATTGTTTGTAAAATTTGATATTTAAGATACTAACAGGCATAGAGCAATTGCTATCAATAACAAAACTCGAGGTGGGTGTGTTTTGAAGATGCAAAAAACAATATGCAACTTATTTACACTGCAGAGTATAAATATTTAGAGTTCAAGTATTTTTCAAATAAACATATGCCTTTCTCTTTACCACAATAGGGACTGATAACAGTGACAAACAAAAGTGCTGCTAGATATATGTAACATGCTGGTAGACCAGGTAAAGGTTTAAAATAATAAGCAAACAACAATAAGACTTTATTATATCACAAAGTTACCAACAGATCTATGTAAACTTTGTGTCTTTTAGAACACTACCAGAAGGAGATGGTTTTAAAAATAGGCTCCATGAACAGCAGTTTATTTTTGTTAAACCAAGAGATTTTGAGGTACAGTATGTGTACCATTCTCAACTAAAAGGTAGTACAGAGCTAGGCAGAGGCTACATGCTGGAAATGTTTGAGATTCCTATTCTTGTTTCAGTATTCTGTATATTTTAATTCAGGCATTATTTCATTTTTATACAAAACAGAATAACCTATGAGTTGAAGGAACGCTCTGTATACATATGAATGTGCATATATGAAGTTGACCATATAGTTAAGAATGCCATGAAAGGAAGGTTTTGGTCTGTATTTTTAGTTTCAAAAGATGTTAGATAATATTGAAAATAGTGAATGATGCAAATAACATGGTAATTATGTTCTTTTTAGAAACAAAGAAGCCCTTTGAAAAAGATTTGCCGATTGAATTCAAACATCAGGGCAAAAATAAATAGATGTTTATTGAACTTTATACTAAACACTCCATTATATTTCTCTTGATCCATGGCAAATGGTTTGATACCTTTTATTGGACCAACATAGATGTGCAAAAAGAAAACTATGTCTAAACTTTCAGATCAACCAAGTCCTTCCTCGGAGACTTATGACAATTGTTCAGATAGCCACACGCTATTAACATCCAGATCATAAAAAAAATATGGAAACATTCTCATTGGTTCAAAGTACCTACAGTATTTCAAAAAAATCAAAATTTAATTGGAATGGATGTTCTTGAAAAGATTCTCAGTAATAGCAAGCTAATGGAATGCTATTCAGTCCATTTAAAATTGTGATTTTTTTTTAAATACTGTAGGTACTTTTAACCAATGAGAACTTTTCCATATTTTTTATTTATGATCTGGGTGTTAATAGAATGTGACTCTAAACAATTTTCATAAGTCTCTGAGGAAGGACTTCCGGTGACATCAACGGCACCTTCAGCAGCTTAGAGTTAGAGCTCTCTCCATGAGATGGGATTAAAAACTCCAAAAACTTCCAATTTACACAAATTCCCTATCAGAATGCCTCCAGGAGTTCAAAGATGGACAGAGGGGACAAAACAAAGCTAAAAGTGGCTACTAAATGGACTGATGGTACTCAATTTATGGATAAGCAACAGGCCCACAGTTGAAGTGACTCTCTTCATAGCCTGCATGGCTCTGACTACGATACCGAAGAAGAGGCGGAGATATTGTCTCCATCAAGGTTCAAGATTCTCTTAAAAGAAATCCAGGACTCTCGTACAGACAAAAAGAAAGAATTCAAAAATGTATCACAGAAATTCAACAAGCTTGAGCAACAAATCGAGCAAGCTGAGCAGAGAATTGCTCAAACTGAAAGTGCGGGAGAAATTTTAAGCCAGGCAATAGGCTAGTTATATCAGCATACCTTTACCCTATAGGTGAAGTGTACAGACCTGGAAAGCAGGTCCTGGAGGGATAACCTCTGCCTCTACAGTTTGATGGAGAGGGCCAAAATCCAGCTAATGACTTCTTTCATGGAAGACCTCCTGAAAGACATTCTAGACCTACCGGATGGCTACCAGATCTGAATCAAGCGGGCCCACAGGTCCCTTGTTCCCAAGCCTTCAGATCTTACTGCAAGGCCCAGATCTATAATTATGAAGTTCTCAAGTTTTAGGGTCAAGGAGGATATACTCAGAAGGGCATGGCAGAAAAAAGAACTCAAATATTTGGACTCACGGATCAGTCTGGATCAGGATTACTCCACTTAAAATACAGCAGGCCAGGCAATGATGGGCACCTTTCTTTAAGATTCTTTGAGAGAACCAGCTTTGATTCCAAACTCCTTATCCAGGAAAGTATAAAATATATTGGGAAGAGGGAGTGAAATCACATAATTCACCAGAGGAAGTAGTGGTGGATCTTGTGAAAAAAGGTATTACCCCACCTCTACTGGAACTGGAATGTTTTAAATGGAAGCAGCTGCAGCAGTCAGACTGGACCTTGGTTACCAGCAGGAAGAAAACAACCTCCGCATTGGAGATGGCACATGTGCTTTGGGATAAAGTCTCTGTACTTCAGAAATGAAAAATACAGGACTCGCAGCAAGGCACTTCGGAGGTGCTTGGTTGATGTCTAAATAATGAGGTACTTTTTTGAATTCTTACTAAAGTGCCTGAATGGGTAGCTCTGCCTTAACTTCTACAGAAGGGGGATTTAATCCACATTTTCAATGGTTTCTGCCAGTGGCGATCTCCTTCTGGTACAGCCCTGTGAGTTCAATTGGCTTTTGACTTCTTACCCTGATGTATATACCCAACAAAGGTTTTTTCTTATGCTACTACCTTCTCTAACAAACATTGGGCCCTGGCATGTCTGGAAAATAATTCAGGACCTGGACGTCCTTACCCCCCTCAGCACCCGATGAACTATTGCTAGACTCTTTTTTTTTTGAGCAGTTGGTCAAAATAGATCCTGTCTTACAAATAAATCTGACAGTTCCTTTTTTTTAAATCCATGGGACAACTGCAGGGGGAGAAGGGGTGCTCTGATTGAAACTGGAATAGGCTAAATTGATCTTTAAATAGGCCTGGACGTCTTGTCCTTAGTGTGAGCGTGGGTTCATGGAGCCTTTGGGGGGTGAGGGAATGGGGAGCCTGGTCTTAAACATTAGGCTGTGGTATTGAGGTGATGCATATGGGGAAGGAAGGGAATGCTGAAAAAGGTATAATAAGATGATGACTGTGACACACAAGGGAAACATTTTGAGATATTGGTCATGGTCCTCTACTATACAAATATGAGACAATTGTAACAGCTCTCAGGGGGAGGTGGGATGCATCTACAATGCTGCTGTAGTAAATATGGGAGTTTCCTTGATGGAGGCTACTAATTTAATAAGAGGTCACGAGCATCTTCGACCTCAGGGGAGGGCCCCATTCACATGGGGCATTCTGTCACCTCCTCTTCTCTCCCCTCTCACCTTTGGGGTGGAGGGTTGAGAACATAAACCTGAATCAACAGGTTTCCTACCTAGGAAGAGAAAGATCCATTCACTTTGTGTTAAGTTTCAATATACGTTGGTGGTTACTGCCCTTTTGGCAGGAAAACTTATTTGTTCAAAAGGTCACAACATAAAGAAAGTACTGATTGCTGAGTGTTGCCAATTTGAGGACTATGGGAGACTCCTGGAGTGGTTAGGGGCGGGGCTAGATTTTAAGGGGCTTTTCGATATTAAGTAAATGGCTAAAAATACTAAATTTTGTTCTTATAATGTCCACAGGTTAAAAAGCCCAGTTAAACAATCTAAAATTTTGAGTTACTTGAGAAAGACTGCAGTGGACTAAATAGCTCTCCAGGAGACTCACCTATCCCCACAGGAACATGTTAAATTGTTCTCTTTGGGATTTAAGGAATCTGCTACGGCCTTTTACAAACAGGGATGGCATAGAGGTGTGGCGATCTTGGTCCCCAGTCATGTCCCTTTTGAAAAAAAAAATGATACGCTGGCTGATTGGGAGGGGAGGTTTGTTTTAATCAAAGGGACTCTGCAAGGTAGACCATTAACCTTGGCATCTGTTTATCCCCCCCCCCCCCGGGTCTGTTGCATCTGTGTATCTAAAGTGTTTAACTACTTTACAAAGCTGGGCCCAGGGAGATGTGGTCTGAGGAGGAGACTTAAACCTGACTCTGAATCCCAACTTGGATTCTACTACACAGACCCCATGGAGGGAACATCACACTGCCAAAAGGGTTAATAAGATGTTAGGAGAGCTTGGTTATGTAGATACTTGGTGCCACCTGGAGGGTAAAAGGAGAGATGACACCTTTTACTCAGCAGTACATCAAACATACGCTAGATTAGATTATTTTCTAGTGCCCAAGGCACTGATTGTACAGGTGCAGGAGGTCTTGATTGGGGACTTTATCCTGTCTGACCACGCCCCTATCTTTTTGACCATGAAACTGAGAGTGATAAAGAAAAATACATTTTGGATGTTGAATTTATCTCTACTACAGAATAGGGAGGTGCTAGACTCCATTCAGGAAATGATTGAGTATACCATTAAGGAGAATGACCTCCCTGGAACACCTCCTGCTATTTTGTGGGACACCACTAAAGCAATCATTGGGGGAAATTTATCAAAAGATGGACTCGGAAGGGGTGCCCTCTGTCTCCCCTCCTATTTGCTCTCTATATTGAACCCTTAGTACAGAGTATAAGGCTTGATGAAGGCTTTAAAGGTGTTCTGATTCAATGGTGTCAATATAAAATTTCGTTACATGCAGACAATATTCTTTTATATTTAGAGGATCTCTCGATCTCTTTAACACAAACAATTGAGAGGTTGATGTATTTTTCTAACTTAGCAAGGCACTCCTTAAATGCTTCAAAAATGGAGATATTATCCTTTTCTTAGGCCCCTGCCCCCCGATTAAGGAATACTTTCCCTATGAGATAGGTCCTGAACCAGATGAAATATTTGGGTATCAATATAAGCACATCTCCTGCTTAAATATTCCAACTTAACTATATCCCTCTGTTAAATCAATTGAAGTCTGTTATCCAGAGGGAAATGTTCTCCCCATCCTCTTCTACGCTCACATACAAACAGTAAAAATGAATGTATTGCTTAGGTTTCTGTAACTATTTCAGGGTACACCCTGTACAGACTTGGCAGAGAATACTATTAAAATATATTTGGGCTAATAAGAAACCTAGAATTCAGAAACAAATGATGTGTCTGCCAAGGACCAGGGTGGGATGGCAGTACCCTATCTTGAAGGATATTGGGTTGTTTCACAAATGAGGATTGGTATACTATGGGGACATAATGCTTACAAAGCCACACGAAAGGAGATTGAGATAGGAGTGCACAGGTTCCCCCCATTGGCTACTCTTATATTTCTCCATATGGAACTGCCGAGGGATATGAAGGGTTTATTCACTGGTACTAAATGGGCACTAGAGAGTTGGAAAAGAGGGACCAGGGGCAAGAAATATTTGAACGGGGTTTGGAGATATCAATGGTGGCTATTGGACCCGGTGTTCGGTCCTGCATCCCTGGACTCTTGGTATAAAGTTAAAGCTAGGAGGGATTACAAGCTCCTTGGCAGTTATTACAGGAGGGGAAACTACTCCCCTTCAGGACAGCTCAAAGAAATTTCAACCTAACACCTTCCGATAAAATGAGATATATACAAATATTCAGCTATATTAATCAGAAAAGAAGAAAGAAGCATGCTGGTGGAAGCCCAAGTGTTGTTGCAGAGGAGGTATTTGAGCACCTCTGGAGATCTGAAAATGACTCTAGAGCAATTTCCCTCCTGTATAGGAGTTATATTCAGCAATCTGGTTTGAACACTGTCTACATCAGACAGAAATGGGAACGGGAATTGAACTTGGTCCTCACTGAGAGTTCTTGGAAAAAGGGTTGTAGAAATATTTGGAGGGTATCCTCCTCACCAATTTGGCAGGAATTCTTATGGAAGTTAAAGATTAGGTACTTCAGGGTACCAGTAGTTGTTGCCCGACAATAGAGAAATCCCCTTTCTGTTTGTTGGAGGCAATGTGGTGAAACTCTGGTGACCCATACCCACATTTTGTGCGCGTGCCCAATTTTGTCCCAATTCTGGACATCCATCATTAACTCACTGAAACAAATATTTCAGGTACACAGTCAGTGGGTACCTGAGGTTTTTCTGCTAGGAGGGGTTCCAGAGGAGATTGGAGGTAGAGAATCGGTGTATCTTTGGCAGATTTTGATTGTGACCACTTTAAAAACAACTACTAAAAAGTGGCTTCAGCCCACTACCCCGACAACCCTGGAATGGCTTGAGGTGGTTTCCCAGGTACAGCAGATGGAAGAGCTCACCTGTAGGCTCCATTGGAGAACCCCGTCCTTCCAGAACAGGTGGCGGAGATGGTTTTTTTAGAGGGATCATGACACCTGAAGGCCCTCAACTCTCTCTTATCCTTTTTTCCCCATTGGAGTTAACATCCGGTAGGTCCCAGGAGGGCAGAAGGCCTGGACATAAGTTGGCTAAACCCCTTGGCCCTGTGTGTTTTTTCACTCTTCCTGCCCCCTTCCCAACTCCACAGAAAGCCCTTGCTATGAATGGTTTGTATTACAAATATCCATTCAGCATAAACAAATATTTTACTAGATTGAGATTATAATAATATTTCTAAATGTGATTTAGTGACCTTGTTGTTTTTTAACTGGTTTTTGCTCTGTTTTTATGTTTTTTTACTTGTAACTTTTAGAATGATGGTACCATCTTATAATGACATAAGATTTATTACCTATTCTTAATAAATGGAATAGGAACGCATTCCATAGTTAGAGCCCAGAATCTGCTGTAAAAGGAACTGATTGTGGAAGAAGTAGTCTAATTGAAAACAGGTCATTTTTAAGTGTGCCATACCTACCATTATTTATTGTAAGAAGAAATTGTTTTTCTACAATTGTATGCAAATTACATTGTATTGTTGAAATAGATTTGTACTAGCACAAATAAAGAAGTATAAAAAAAAAACAGTCTCTGAGGAAGGTCTTGGTTGGTCCGAAAGATTAGACATTGTTTTTCCTTTTGTAACATCTATGTTAGTCCACTAAAATATATCAAACCATTTGCTTCAGGATCTGTTCTTACATAGACCAATACGGCAACTTATCTATTTCTGTATGTCTTGATCCATGGGCAATGCTTGACTTCCTCATCAGTGTACGGTGGATGTTCACACTCACGAAATGTTATACCAGTTAACTGTGTTAATTCAATATATGGTTTAGCACAGAGATAAATCTTTCCTTTAAGTTGTCTGAATCCGTCTCACAATTTGCAACGGACCCCACTGATGATTTATGATTGCCTCACCCATTGTCCAATCTCAACACATGTTTTCTTCTTTGCACTTACAAGCATTTTTTTCTTCAATCCCTTAGCATCATGCCATAGGTCAAATTCATGTTTAGTGCATGGGTAATTGTCGATCATTATTTTCTGAATTGTGCAGTGATGGTCCATAGTGAGTACAGATAAGTGTAAGTCATTACATACTAACATACTAAAATGCCAGCAGAATAGGCCTAACAGTCTTTCGAGTCTGCTCGATTGGTCAGCCCCCACCCTGGGTGCTGACCTTGCTGCCCCCCTTGCCTTCTCTGGCTTCTCCCTTCCCAGTTCCAGATATTCTTGCTGCATTGGATTTTGCTTCCAGAACCCTTCCCCTGTACCTGTCCCAGCCCCTCTTGAACCTCTCCACCGTCTCTGCCTCCACCAGCCCCCTAGGCAGTGCATTCCATGGCTCCACCACCCTCTCAGTGAAGTAGCACCTCCTCCTTTCTCCCCTGAATCTGCCCCACTCCAGCTTCCCCCATGCCTCTAGTGGCCCCTCCTCCTTCCTTCAAAGCACCCTGACTGTTCCTCCCCTATTTACCCTCTTCATGTACCTGAAGACCTCTATCATGTCCCCCGGTCCTTCTCTCTTCCAATGTGTACATATTTAGCTCTTCAAGCCTCTCCTCATAGGTCCTGTCCCCCAAGCCCCAAATCATTTTGGTTGCCCTCCTCTGGACCCTCTTCAGGAGTTTAATGTCCCACTTTAAGTGTGGCCTCCAAAACTGCACGCAGTACTCAAGGTGTGGCCTCACCAAGCAGTTATACAGAGGGAGTATCACTTCCCTCCTTCTGGAGGTGATCCCCCTAGCGATGCATCCCAGCATCCAAGGCCAACAGGATGTTGGCCTTGGCTGCTGCCCTCCTACAAGTCTCCGAGTTGTTCATCTTGACATCCACCACCACCCCCAGGTCCCTCTCAGCCATCGAGACTTGTAGCATTCCCAGGGTGTGCACTTGGCCTGGGTTTCTGGCCCCCAGGTGGAGTACCTTGCATTTCCCTGCATTGAACCTCAGCTTCCACTTTCTAGACCATCTTTCCAGAGACTCCAGGTCCCCCTGTAGGGCCACCCTCCCCTCCTCCCCATCCACCACCGCCCCAGTTTTGAGTCATCATGAAGAGACTCATCTCACTCTTGATTCTTGTCCTTATGTCAGAGGCGTGGGCGTTGAACAGGAGGGGCCCAAGGACTGATCCTGTGGGACCCACAATGACCCTCCTTGGGGATGAGACTATCTCACCAACTACGACCCTCTGGGTCCGGTCCTGAGCCAATTGCCTATCCATCTGATCATCTGATTCCCCACCCCCATTTCTCCCAGCTTATCCAACAGGCCCACATGAGGAACAGAGTCAAATGCCTTGCTGAAGTCTAGAAAGAGGACATCCACTGGTCTACCCAGGTCCAAGGCACTCATCACCCAGTCATAGAACTCCACAAGGTTTGTCTGACACGATTTCCCCAGGATGAATCCATGCTGTCTATCGTCCAGGCACCCTGACTTTTCCAGGTCCCTCCCTAGCCTCTCCTTGACAATGCCCTCCATCACCTTGCCCACCACTGATGTCAGGCTGACAGGCCTGTAGTTCCCTGCCACCTCCCTTGATCCCCCCTTGTGGATAGGCACTATATGCGCCACCTTCCAGTCCTGGGGCACCCACTCTGTCCTCAGAGAGATGGTGAAAAGCTCCACCAGGGGTTTCGCCAGGACATCTGCAAGTTCCTTCATCACTCTGGGATGTAATTTATCTGGCCTCGGTGCTTTCTCCGTCTTAAGGGAGCTGAGGGCTTCCCTCACTCTCTCTGCTGTGATTTCCACTTCTGGTACCTCTTCTCCCTGCTTAGCCCTCCCCCCTCCTGCCAGTGATGCCTCCCCTTCTCCCCAGACCCGCCAATCGGTAAGGGGTCCCCCCTCCTCAGTATCTCTGTCTCCTCCCATGTATGATGCAGCACCCCCATTTTCCTTGGTGAAAACTGAGGTGAAGTACTCATTTAGTACCTCAGCCTGCTCCCCTGGGTCCTGGGCCCATCTCTCCCCTGATTTAATCCTGCTAATCTGCCCCATTCACCCTTTGTTTTTCCTCAATGTATCTAAAGAACCCCTGGTTCCCTCTCCTAATTTCCCTGGCCAGGTTCTGCTGCTTCCTTGCCTTAGCTGCTCTCACCACCCTAGTGACCCTTCTAGCCATCAGCTCATACTCCCCTCGATCCCTTTCACTCCTTGAGCACTTGAATTGCCTATAGGCTGCCTTCTTTCCCCGCACCACCTACTGGACCTCCCTGGTCCACCAGCAGGGTTTTTGGGCCCTACCGCATTTTCATCTTACTCTTGCACAGGTGCTGGTAGCATCTTGCACCCCTCTCCTGATGATTTCCCACCTACTATCTGCGTCCATGTCTGACCCAATCACATCCAAATGCTCCTTAAGGATCCTTCCCATTTCCTTAAAATCCATTCCCCTGAAGTCAGTTACCTCTGTCTTTGTGCAGCCTTCTAGCCCTTCTAGGTCCAGGCAGAACCAGACCATGGCATGGTCACTCCCCGCCAATGGGTCCCTTACCTCCAGGCCCCTAATCTGCTCACTGTCTGCCAGGACCACATCCAGTACCCGCGCCTCCCTGGTCGGTTCCCCCACCTGCTGAGTTAGGAATGCATCATGAAAGACATCCAACAACCTCTGTTCCCTGGTCACAGAAGATGTCATAGTCTCCCAGTCTGTTCTTGGCATGTTTAAGTCCCCCAACACCACCACCGTTCCTCTGCCCAGTCTGCAGTGTCTCCCAACATCTGCCACCAGACTCTCCTCCAGCTCCTCCACCAGGACAGGGGGTCTATACACCACTCCTATTTTTACTCTCTTGCCCCCCCTTGTTATCAAGGTGACCCAAATTGCTTCCACGGTTCCCTCCGCCTCCTCTACTCCCCCTATGTCAATGCAGTTTTTGACTATCATTGCTACCCCTCCTCCTCTTCCCTCCCCCATGTCCTTCCTGAACATAGTGTAATCCTCCAGGTTCAGGTCCCAGTCGTGTCCTGCAGTGGCCCAGGTCTCAGTGACCAGTGCCACATCCACTGCTCCCTCAGTTAGCATTGCCTGGAGCTCAGGCATTTTATTTCCCAAGCTCCTGGCATTTAGCAGGATTACCTTCCATGCTTTCCCTATACTTCCAATTCCACTGCTCGTGTTCCCATGGGGATTCTGTTTTTCCCTGGTCTGCACTTTACCAGTTGGCCTTTTCCTGCAATCCTCCAGCTCCCCAGGGGGGTTGAGTCAGAGTCCCTCCTTTATCAGCACCCCCGTGACAGCCTTTTCTCCCATCCCTCCCCCTCACAGTTTAACCCCACTTTTCACCAATGACCCCTCTATTTTCAACAAGATTCTCCTCCCTCCAAATTGAGATGGAGTCTATCTCAGCATACAGCTCCTTATCCTCCCAGGTCTCCCCTAATCCCCATCAACCCATACCCTCTGGCCTCACACCACTCCCTGAGCCACTGGTTTATCTCCTAATCTTCCTTTTGTGCTCCCCACTAGCCCTTGCACCAGCAGGATTTCTGAGAAGGAAACTGTGCATCCTATGTCATGACAGACCCTGGCAAGCTCCTGAATCTTGCCTGTATCTCTAGCTCACTATTTCCCTCAATGTCATTTGTACCCAGGTGGACCAGTATGTCTGGTGAACCCCCACAATCCTTTGCCAGCTGATATACCTTGTGCTTAGCCCTGTGCACCGTTAGTCCAGGGAAGCATTTTGTTCTAACTGGCCAGGCTTCTCCCTCCCTATCCCATTTGATAACCCTGATCATAGAATCCCCCAACAGGAGCACTCTGACCACTCCTTTTTCCTCCATTTCCCCCCTTCCATGTCCCTCATCCTTTCTACCGGCCCCTCCACCCAGCCAGCTCCTTGTTCCTCCCCCTATCTGGGTGCCACATGCCACCCCCTCCTTATTTACCCTGGCCACCCCCTCTCCTCCAATCCTATGCCTCTCCTCCTCCTGAGTATCCTTCTGTATCTTGCTAACTTGCCCCTCACTGCTCGCAACTGGTCCTTCTCCCCCATCTGCTAAACTAGCCTGGCTCGTCCTCCCTCCCTTCCTTGCTGTCTCCATTTAGTCCCTCCTTGCTTGTCGTGCTCCCCTGGCCTAAACCCTCAGCTCCCTTTACTGAATCCTTCTTGTACTTCTGGTCCTTCTCCTTTACCTTTCCTCCCAACTGGTCCTTCTCCTTGTGCTTTCCTCCCTCTTCCCCCTGCCCCTCCTGCTCTGATTCACTGCTCCCCCCATTTTCCTGCATTCCAGGTTCCCCCCTGTTCTTCCTGCTATCTGGCCCCTGCCTCCTGCCCCCTACTCCCTTTCCATCTCTAACCACCCCTGTCATGGCTACATCACCTTCCTCATCCTCGAGCAGAAGAAGAGAATTGAAGCAGTTACTGAGTGTAAGGTCTGATCCACCTCCCCGCCTTACTTCCTTCTGTCCAGCCCTGGCCATCTGCCTACTTCCCTGAGAATGTTGTCCCTCTGTCCCTCCTTTGTGAGGGTCCCCAGTTACCTGCCTGCTTCCTTGGTAGTGTCCTTTTGGCCCCCCTCTGCCAGGGTCCCTATGTGACCCCTGAGTATTCTCCTGCACTCCTTTCCCTATGCCATCACCCCAGTACTTGGTGCAACCCCGTGGGAGATCTTCTGCCCCCTTCCCTAACCATACCTCCCCCATTTCCCCAGCTGTCTCCTAATCCCCACAACCTCCTCCCTAAGCTGTGCCAGCTGGTAGCATACTGGGCAACCACCGAACTTCCAAGCCCAGTCCAGTATCATGGCTGCTCCACACGCTGTGCACCCCACCACCCTCCCAAAGATGCTGGCCCTAATGCCGTGTGGTTTCATCCCCTTTCAAGTAGGTTTCCTTGGGTAAGCCACCAGGTTCCTCCCAGTCCAACATACACCCCTACTGCCTAATCAGGTCACCCACTAATCTTAGATACAGTCCCACAGTACACCAGTAACCCTGTTACTAGGTGCAGTATAACACAGTAAACTAATAAGGGAAATAAACAACTCCCTAAGCTCCTCTCTCCCAGCCTTTAAATCCAACCCCCAGTGGCTAGAACTGCATGAGCTGCACCTGCAGCCTTTTCTTCCAATTGCAGGGCAGGTGTTCCCCTATAAATTAGCAGAACTCTGGGGAGGGTGGGTTTTGGGCAGACACCCGACTCGGGAGAGTGTGTATCAGCCCTGTGTCTCCCCTCCAAGCCCAGCAGCCAAAGAACCAGGCCCAAGCAAATCCCACCAAATAGGTTTTAAATCAGAAGAAATAGGCCTCCACCTGCGCAGCCTGTTACACAGTGAAACATCCAACAAATGAGCCCACTTACAGCCACCAAACCAGTTTTCAAACTTCCAACAGCCCCCAAAACAATACCCTGCTAGTCCCTTAAAAGTAAGAAAGAAAAGAAATAACCTTCTACCAAGTAAAATCCACAAGAACCCTGTGAAAACAACAAGAAGCAGCTACTGTCCTGGAAAACAACTGATCCTGTCCCCTTCCAGTTCCCTCTGAGAAGACAAAGCAGCCAACACCACAAACCTGATTCAGCTCTGCCTCCAGTCAATTAGCTGAGTGAGACCTGGCCAGACCATTAACACCCTTCCCCAATTGTGCAGTAATCTTTACAGCTACTGAAGTCAGCAACAATGAATCAAAATTCAACTCAAAGCCCCCAAAATATGTTTGCTGCCAAAGGAAACAGGTCTCCAATTGAATCAGCTTCACTAACAACACATCAAAATAGGCTTGAAATTAACAGATATAGGTCTCCAATTCAAATAACCAGGCCCAAGCAAATCCCACCAAATAGGCTTTAAATCAGAAGAAATAGGCCTCCACCAGTGCAACCTGTTACACAGTGAAACATCCAACAAATGAGCCCACTTACAGCCACCAAACCAGTTTTCAAACTGCCAACATCCTCCAAAACAATACCCTGCTAACCCCTTAGAAGTAAGAAAGAAAAGAAATAACCTTCTACCAAGTAAAATCCACAAGAACCCTATGAAAACAACAAGAAGCAGCTACTGTCCTGGAACACAACTGATCCTGTTCCCTTCCAGCTCATTGTTCACAAGATTATGCAGACATTGTTTCAGACCCTCATGTTACATCCAGTGACAATTTTTTTTTATCCTCAGTCACTTTCACAGTCTATTTTTCAATTAATGTTTTTGTCTCATCCTCCATAACTGTGTAAGTACTCAGTGTTGTGCAGTGTCCAGGGCTTTCGCATTCTGCATCCCTTGATATTACAAGCTTATTATATTTCTTAGTATTCCAAATAATTTTTTGTGGGAATACCACAGCTGAGAAACAGATGGAAGAATTGCTGACTGTTGAACATTGTAACACTGTCTCACAGTCAAGAAAGCAGTTAACACAGTTTCACATATCTCTGACTAGTCATTACATGAACCATCACAACTGAAGATGGTGGATGACAGTAAAAGGTTCAGTGATGGTATTCCATGCACATGTGATTGAGAATACTATGCCTCAAAATGACCAGAAAGATATTCTGTCTTTACTGATATCACTGTTCCCCTCTGTGAATTTGTAGGTGTGCCACTTAGGGGTTGTTGGCAATTTGCTCTTGGACACATGCCGAAGAATTCTAGCAATTTCTCGGTAGAAACAAACTAATATTCAGGAACAGTATGCCTGCTGTTCACAGCAGAGTCGTCTTAAGACCTTTTTATTTGTGCAGGCTTTTGGGGTCTAAGTTATATGTTTGTTATTTTAACTTTAATGTACACGGTATGACATACTGTATAGGTTTTGTGCGGCGCCCAGAGCCTTTGGGATTGGGCGTCTTTTTAAATAAAGTTGACTTTGACTTTGACTTTGATTCTAGATCAGATTCACTAGATTCTTCATCTTCTTTGTGAGGTACATGGTCAGGATCTGTAAGATCCAACTCTTCTTTCTCTGACTGAATCAGAAAACATTGAAATGTTTGTGGTGTCAGATACATCAAAATTTGCATCAGTGCCATTGCTGGTTGTTGTACTTAACAATTGGTTGTCTACATCTGCAAGTACTTTATCATGGCTTTGAAGATGTTCCTTGGGAGTATTCTGAATAATGATTGTTTTTAATGCTGTGTAGGGATGATCATGCCATCAAATGTGTTTATTCATCAGATCATCAGATAACATCCAAGAGTCCCTCATATTATTTTTTTTCATTACTTTTGTGGAGTCTACAACAACTAGTTCCCCTGTCTTTTATTCTGGGTTACACTGAATATTATTAACTTGAACCCCCACATCATTAGTAGCTGTGTAATATAAACTGTTCACTTGATAGTTGTCATGCTTGTGACATTGACAGCAGCAGTTATATACATTTGGGAAATATAAAAATAGAAAGACAAATCTCATAAATATACATAGCTGTTTTTAGCATAACATTTAAATATAGATCTGCACCTAAACAAGATACATGCAATCTACCTGCTGATACAACATTTTCAATGACTGACATCAGTAACATATTGGTAGACAAGCAATCAGTTACACATGTCAGGTTTGGTGATAATGTTTAAGTAGCGCTTGACCAAGGTAGTTTGGATGTCATGAGGTGCAGACAGGTGCCTTTGACTGCCTGACAGTTGTGTTTCTTTAAGGACTTTACAGCTCTTTCTGTGGTATGTTATTGCATTTTTTAAATGGTTTTAAGAGTTATAAAAGAAAGAAAAAAAAAACAATTGGGCCAAAAAGTTATTGTAAATACTCCACAGTCATAGGAACCGTTTTTGACCAATTCAATTGCTTATTTAAATCAAGAAACTTTATCATTTGGAAGCCTGATCATAAGTAGCAAATGAAATAACTTTTGTTACTAACTGTGCCCACTTGGTATGTCTAACAGCTACATTTCAATATATGTACCTTATCAATCTGCACTTCCGTAATTACGTCATATGGCACTGCATAAGCTGGCATTCCATTTGAATGTAAGGAGTATGTTAAAACTGGTTTACTTCCATGCTGTGGATATTCACTTTCTGATCTTGTACTCACATCACTGTTCACATGTGATTCAGGCAAAATGGTTTCCTGTTACAGAACAAGAGCCATATTACTGTCTAAAATAGGAGCACTTTGCAACTACAGGTTTTGCCATTACATGAGTTGTATGGTTGCATGTAGGTGGTAATACATAATATGGTGAACAGAAATTGTGCAGGTGGAATCCCCCCTTCCCTCAAGCCTCACTGTAAATCATGAGTTGCAAACACAAGGCAAGGTAGATGGGTCACCGGAACTACTCACATATTGGAAAATGTGATGAAAAATTTCTCCAAGCTCTGATTGTCTGATATCACTGGGACGGTGTGCTTCTGTGTGACAACAGTGACCAGGTAACACAAGTGCCAATCCCAACAAAACTGCTTATTTTGCAATATTTTTTTTTTGCCCAGCGCATCTTCCATGTACGTTTGCTGACATTGTTTTTTTCTTTTAGCTGAGAACATGTTGTCTGTGTCAGAGACAGGCTAGGCTAAGACAAATGTAAATGGTGTTCAGAAAAATTAAAACACAGCTATATAGAATGTTTCTTGTACTGTCTGCACTGTAGAACAATAGTCTATAGATTCAAGGTGTATCATTGGCCCTGAGGTTGTGAGGGCACAACAAACTACGGACCCCAAAATCCAAATGGGTAGCATGGCACAAACTGAGTCAGAACCCCTCTGTGGCAGAACATGCTGGGTTTTGAATAGTTGCTCATACAGTACTCTCTATGTTCTGCCACTGAGGGGTTCTAATCCCCTCTGACCTCAAGAGCAAAGCTTGAGAGGTCCATGGTAATCAGAACCCCAAGGTGTCAGAACACACACTGGTAATGCATAAAGGTGCTCATCTTGTATTTCTTATAGTGTATAGTATTATGTGATACGTGACATGTGCATGTGGCTGTTCTTTTATTTTCAGAATGAAACTGACTTGGACAATCTCTAGAGGTTTCAGAATGCTGGTGTACAACCGAAGGGTATAACCCCATTCTTTGACTTTTGAACTGTGATGCAACAGCATTTTGAAAGGAATGGAAATCTGTACAGAACAATGCTCTACTATACACTACAGTATTTCACCATTTTGAAGCCACAGCTTCAATTACATTTTGCAATTTTGATGTGAGGCTTTAATCCGAGGGTGGATACTATTTAAGAGCGGCTTATATTAGTATACGTATGGTAAACCATTCAGATTGGGCTTCTATTATGGCCTATGCAGCAATTTCATAATTTTATAGTAGAATATGAGCTAGGAGGTCACAAGACCCAATATTGCTCGCAGCTTGCCTTAGTGGTGGTACTCTTATTTTTTTGATTTCCCATGTATTTGTCCAGGGATTTCTTAAACGAATCCACGGTTTTACTCCTAACTATAGCTTCTGGGAGGCTATTCCATGCTGTAACTACTCTTTGGCTAAACCATTTTTTCCTCTTGTTAGTTCTGCTTGTTTCACCTTTTATTTTCAGTTCATGTGTATGTGTACATTTGGTAGAGACTTGTGATGTTAGTCCAATAGTTTCCCACATATAATTATCTCTGGATGCGCAAAATATCAAGCATAGATCACCCCTTAGCCTTCTATAGTTCATCGAGTACATGCCCAAGTCCCTCAGTTTTTCACCATAACTCATTTGGTTTACTGTCTTGATTCTTTTAGTAGCCCTTCTCTGAACCGACTCAGTCAGTACTACACCTATCTTGTTTTGTGGGGCACAGAAGGGTGAACAGTATTCAAGATGTGTTCTCACTACAGATGTGTTTTTTTTTCAAGTTGTTTCACCAGGAGAGATACACTAGGCTGAAAATTTGTTTACAGGTGTGACCTGGGAGCACAGGAAACTTAAGTGACTTGCTCAGGGTCACACAGTATGCAAGTTGGTGCTGTGGGATTCAAACCCAGGTCCCCCAATGTGCAGCTCAGAGCTTTAAACCACTGCACTGTACTGCCTCCCTTCATGTATATAATAGTAGAATCACTGATGAGTTTTTAATTTCAATATTTCTAAAAATACATGCTAGTAGTTTATTTCCTACTTTAACTTTGATCCTGGTGTGAGAGTAAAAGGACAAATTACTTGTAATAGTCACCCCTAGGTCCTTTTCTTTTCATTAGTTGTTGCTCCTAATAGGGTACCATTTAATTTATACATACATTTCTGATTTCTCGAGCTCAAGTGCTTGACCTTGTGTTTTTCCAGATTAAAAATCAGTTTGTTTTTTGCCCATTGCTCACATTGACCTAGATCTTTCCTGCAGCTTACTGGCTGCATCTTGATTTTTAACAATAGCTCCAACTTGGTTGTCAACAGCATATTTATTTATTTATTGAAATGTTTCACCAGGAAAGGCACACTGAACAACAAGTCACTTGTCTCATGGTGTGACCTGGGGGAGAGGGGAGTGGGAGTTACATAGTAAGGCATACAATAAACAATATAACAATTACATACAGAGAAACAATTAATAGTCAGATACTGACATTTACATTAACACTGTGAGACATTTGAAGGAACATATATGTCAGTTGAACAATCCATGTAGCACAATAATTCAGAGTGTTGGAGGATGGCCTCCGAGTCCGCAGGCTACGCTTGTGGCATACAGAGTAATGAATTTCCCATAGAACATACAATGTAAGAATTATAATCCAAGTGAAGGCAGGTATTTACAAGGTATTTACAATAAGCAGTAGCAGTTGTCACATGCACACAGGCTGATCACATTTAGCAGAGGAGGAATCAGTCAGTAGTGTGAAGGTTGATTTAACATATATAACAAATAACTAATGAAGTGCATTCCAGAGTGCTTATAAGTAGGTGACACCAAATAACTCAGGACAGCAGACATGGTACATGGTGATGTGTGGGAGTTATGTGCAGGAGCAAATAACAGAGAGGCAGTTGGGAGTGCAGCAGTTCATGAAGCAAGTGAGGAAGAGTATCATATCTGTGTGGGAAGTGAATTTTACAATTTTGGTAAGCGGTAGGAGATAACAGACTGGCCAATTAAAGTGGCCAGGCCCCTTCTGAGACCTTCATTGATGAAACAATTGCATTGAAGAGTGCTGGCCCCAAGACAGAGCCCTGTGGTACTCCGCTGGTCACCTCTTCCCAGTCTGAACTATATCCTCTGATGCCTACCCTTTGGCATCTATTTGTCAACCATGAGTCTACCCAGGCAACTATGTTATTGGGGAGATGCAAAAGAGTCAACTGCCCTAGTAGAACCTCATGGGAGACAGAGTTGAACGCTTTTGCCTAATCAAGAAATGCAGTATCAACAGGCATGACTCTGTCGAACGCTGCACTCACAGGCACAAAAAAATTCAGTAAGTTGGTGAGACAAGATCATCCTGGGCTGAAACCATGTTGAGATATGCCTGTGTATCCATATTGTTTAATATGTTTGATGGTATACTCTTGAATTAGACTCTCAAGCAGTTTACTCAAGATGGAGTTAAGGCTGAAGGGCCTATAATTCTCAACCTTTTTTTATCACCTTTTTTGTAAAGTGGTGCAATATTATCATACCTCCATTCCTTTAATGTGTCTCCTTCTATCAGGGATGCATTGAGAAGCATTGTAATGGGATCCACTAGGTGTTTACGTCATTCCTTGAGAAACTTAGATCAATAGAAACATAGAATTTGACAGCAGATAAGGACCGCATGGCCCACCTAGTCTGCCCATTTCCCTACCTAACTGATAAGCTGCAGATCCTAGTTAACCAACAGCCTACTTCCTCCTACCTCCCACTAGAACTGCCTTATGTTTGTCCCATGCATTCTTGAACTCCCCACTGTTTTTGGCTCTATGACCTCCTCAGGAAGGCTGTTTCATACATCTACAACCATCTCCGTGAAGAAATACTTCTTCACATTACCTCTGAGCCGTCCCTCCTCTATCTTCAAATTGTGCCCCCTTGTTCTTGCATATCTCTTTTTCTGAAAGATGCTACCCTCTTGGACTTTGTTGATTCCCTTGAGGTATTTGAAAGTTTCTATCATGTTCCCCCTCTCCCTCCTTTCCTCGAGGTTATACATCTTAAGCTCCTTTAATCTTTCTTCATATGTCTTCTGGTGCAGACCCTGCACCATTTTGGTTGCCCTCCTCTGGACAGCCTCCACCCTGTCTATGTCTTTGTGGAGATGGGGTCTCCAGAACTGTACACAGTACTCCTGATGTGGTCTTGCCAACTGTCTGTACAGAGGGCCAACAACTCCCTGTTTTCTACTGGTGATGCCTCTCCCTATGCATCCCAGTATCTCCCAGTCCTTCTTACTGCCTTCTCACATTGCTGGCTCACCTTTAGGTCCTCTGATATGACTACCCCCAGGTCCCTTTCCATTTTTGTTGTAGTCAGTGTTTCACCCCCCATTGTGTACTCTTCCCCTGGGTTTTTTTCCCCAGGTGCAGTACTTTGCACTTCTTTGCATTGAATCTAAGTTGCCATACATTTGACTGTTCCTCCAACCTTGCCAAGCCCCTTTTCATTCTTTCCACCCCACCCTGTTGCAGATCTTTGTGTCATCTGCAAAGAGACATACTTTCCCTTCTAGTCCCTCTGTAATGTCACTTATAAAGACATTAGAAAGGACCAGCCCCAGTACTGAACCCTGCAGTACCCCACTAGTAACCCTCCTTTCTTCACTGTGGACTCCATTTACTATTACCCACTGTGTCCTGTTGTCCAGCCAGTGTTTTACCCAGGCTACCATCCTGGGACCCACTCCCAGGCTGGCTAATTTGTTTATTAATATTTTGTGTGGGACTGTGTCAAATGCCTTGCTAAAGTCTAGGTAAGCCATGTCCACAGCCCCTCCCTGGTCTACTACTTTGATCACCCAGTCAAAGAAATCGATTAGATTTGTCTGACATGACCTTCCTGCTGTGAATCCATGCTACCTTATGTCCTGTGCCCCATTGGCCTCTAGGTACTCATCGGTTCTTACCTTCAGCAGTGATTCCATCATTTTCCTTGCCGCTGAGGGCAAACTTGACAGGTCTGTAGTTTCCTATCTCTGTCTTGCTCCCACTTTTGTGAAGGGAAATCACATCCACCCTCCTCCAGTCCTCAGGTACCACACCATCCTCCCATGATTTATTAAAAAGGGTAGTCAGTGGTGATACTAGTTCTTCCCTTAGTTGTTTTAGAATTCTGGGGTGAATCCCATTAGACCCATTGGTTTATCCACCTTCAGTTTTAAGAGTTCATTCAGAACCCTTTCTTCTGTGAAAGGACTAATGTCAATTCCCCTATCCAGAGTGCTTCTCTTGGCTGGATTAGGTATCTAACCCTGCTTTTCCATTGTGAATACTGAACAGAACTATTCATTCAGTATCCCTGCTTTTTCACTGTCGCTCTCTGCCCAACCACCTTCCTCTTTATTCAGCCTCAGTATCCCTACCTCAGTCTTCATTTGCTCCCTAATGTACCTATAAAAGGTTTTATCCCCCTTCTTAACTGAGTTGGCTATTTTTTTCTCATTTTGGGCATTTGCTATTCTGACTGCCATCCCCACTTCCTTCTGCTTTAACTGGTACAGTTCTCTGTTCTGCGCCTTCTGTGTTTCCTTATACTTCCTGAATGCTATCTCTTTCTCCCTTACCTTCCCCACCACTTCTTTTGAGAACCATAGAGGTTTCTGCTTTCATTTTGATTTGTTTATTTGCTTCACACAAAGGCTTGTTGCCTCTGTGATGGCGGTTTTAATGTCTCCCCATTGTTGTTCCACCCCACCTTCTTGCTTATTGCTAGTGCTTTTCTGAGGCACTCTCCCATTTTGATAAAATCAGCCCTCTTGAAGTCCAGTGCCTTCACTTTTGTGTGGCTTGACTCTACATCTAAGTTTATCGTGAACCACACTGTTTGGTGGTCGCTTGTTCCCAGATGGCTACCCACTTCAAGATCAGAGATCCTCTCACTGTCCCAATTTGAGAGTACCAGGTCTAAGATTGCTCCCTCCTGAGTGGGATCCAAAACTAGCTGTCTGAGGCATGCCCCCTGTAGGGCATCAAGAATGGCCCTGCTCTTGGATAAGGCTGCAGCAGAGGTACTCCAGTTAACATCTGGCATATTCAGGTCTCCCATCAGCAAATACTTCCCCTTTCTTTGCCATCCCAAGGATGCATTCTATCATTTCCTAGTCTATTTCCTCTCCCTGAGATGGGGGTCTGCATACAACCCCTTTGGGGATTGTGGATCCATTTCCAGTCTCCAGGGTGACCCACAGTGCCTCATCTCCTCCCTATTTACCCATTAGTTCTGTTGCTTTGATCCCTTCCATTACATAGAGACCTCCTCCTCCTCTTCTTCTTCCCTCCCTGTCCCTCCTCTAGATTTTGTACACTGGTATGTTGACATCCCAGTCAATGGTTCTCTGTGTACCATGTTTCTGTGACTGCCACAATATCCAGGCATCCCTCTTCCATCAAGGATACCGTTTTGGGGAGCTTTTTACCTAGACTATGGGCATTGGTACTCATTACCCTCCATTTTGTTATGGCTTTATTTCTTTGGTCCCATCTATGTCCTTACTACCTTTGTCTTTTTGTCCGTCTACCCCTGCCCTTCTCCCTATTGATTGCTCCATCTTGGTGTTTACCTCATTAACTACCCTGATTTTTTGGGGGGCTAGGATTTCCCTTCTCATTTTCAGTGCCTCCCCCCCATGGCTAGTTTAAATGCTTGCCAATGAAGCATTTAAACCTATCACCTAGGATCCTGGTTCCCCTTCTGACCATTGCACCTGTATAGGCCTGCATCCATCCAGGTATCCCCAATGAAGCCAAATCCCTGGGCTCTGCATCAGTTTTTCAACCAGTCATTGAGTTCCATGGTGTGGAGTACCCTAGCCTCATCCATGCCATAGAGAGGTAGCACTTTTGAGAAAGTTATCATGTGTGCTACTTGTCTAAGGCCCCTCCCAACTCCACAAACTCCTGTTGCACTGCTCTGATCCCATTCTCAGCCAGGTTATTCATCCCAAGATGGATAATGACATCCAGCTCCCTCTGCCTTGCAGCTGCTCCCATGATCCTGAGGATTTGTTTCCTGTCCCTCTAAGCCATGGCACTGGGCAGGCACCTTACCTCCCTTTCCCCTCCCTCCCCCAGTTCTACCCCCCTAACAATTGAGTCCCCCACCAGGAGTTGCTTCCTTCCCCTGTGGGGTCTTGTGCCACCTTCCTGTGGGTCTCCATTGTGGAGGTTCCCAGCACCCTCCTTGGTCTCCACTTCAGGTTCCTCCATAGAGGAGCCATGCTCTGCCAGAGTGGTGAATGAACTGTGGAGAGGCACAACTGGAGGGATGTGCCTCTGTTCCACCACCCTCACCCTCCCTGAGCCCACTGTGATCCAACCACTCCTCTTTCTTGGCAACCTCTGAGGTACTGGTAGTGGCCTGGGTGGTCCCTGGGTGGGGGAATAGGTTTCCCAAATCCTTGTCAGGTCAGGATGGAGATAAACAACCTCCTTCCTCAGACCAGAGAGGTGCCTGCAAATAGGGCAGCAACGCAGTCTCCAGAATGTCTCCCGGAAGACAGCTGCTCCACAACCAGTGCATTGCACCACTCCCCACATGTCTGTGTCCCTTCCTGTTACAGATGCTTTTCTTTTGTTGTTTTTTGTTCTCATTTTATTGTGTGCAAGCTTGTGAGTGTCTCTACCCCCTATTCAGTGTGCTGTGCCTTTAAGGATATGAACAGGTGTATGTTGTTAGCAGTTTTGGGGAAGTGATGTCAGAAGCCCTTCTATTAAGGAAGTTATGCACTTGGGGTTGGTGGGGTGAGGGAAAGGGTGGGAGGGAGTAAACCTATGCCATCCAGAAACAATCAACTACAACTCTGACCCTCCACCCCAGGGAGTGCCTTCCTCCCTTTCAGACACTTATTTCACAGAGGTTAAGTACCAGGTCTAGTCAAAAATTACTACAAATATCTCCCAGCTACAGTTCCTCCCTGGCAAATTAAAGTTAAAACTAAGCAAAGTCAACCACAAAATTAAAATCAATACTAGTTACTTACACAGGTTACTTACAAAAAGTAATAATTCAGTTCACTTTGTCCCGGGGCTAAATTAACACTGCCCAGCATGCTAAATTAGCCCTAACCCAATAGCACACTATATTCAAAATGGATAGCCCCAGTACTAAACCTGCTGAATATAGCATGCTAAGGAAGACAGGTAAACTGGGTGGGGAGTGCAGTGCAAAAATAGTATGAGAATAATACAGCTCTGAATATAGCAACCAGAAAGTGCACACCACAACAGCAGACAAATTCACAGCAACGTGAAGGAAGGTAGATGTGAACTATGTGGTCAATGTAAGTACTAGCAAAGGCATGGAGTCAGTAAAGCTGCAGTAGCAATGCATGAGAAATTATATTATGCAAAAATGTACAATATTTCCAAAATGTTTGCATGGTGCAAGCACATTTGCATAGGTTTAGCATGGAGCTAAGCCATTTGCCCAGTGCAATCATGTTTGCCCAGGGCAAAAACTGTGCTATATTCAAAAGTGACATGCAAATGAGCCTACTTACATAGTCTGTGGGCAAACATCCAGATTAGCATCTCATTATGACCTGATTTGCTTATAGTTTGCCCAGCACTATTGTATGGTCCCACAACTCTACTTATAGGTCAGTCTGGAAGTACAGGGGCTGGCTGGGTCTGCCCACAGCTTCACCTGTAGGTCAGTCTGGGAGTGCATAGTGGTAGCTGCAGGCTACCATTGTATAGTACAGCATAGCATATTGTGCCCCTGGGGACTACAGAGCACAGGCATAGGTGGTGGTGTTGCATGCAACTGTCAAACTGTAAGCAAGGGGCCAGCTGTGTGAGGGACACAGCAATGCCTATGGTGTGTAGGGCAGTGATGACCATTGCACTGTACATAGTGACAGGCCCGACATGCAGGTGTTTGCTGACAGTGGACATTACTGTTATGCTGTTGTGTGACCCATGGATACTGCAACATTGGCATAGGATGCTCACAGTGACATTTACATGGCTGGCTGTGTGTGTTGTGGTGTCTGTACAGATGTGCGGTATGTGGTTGGAGGGGCAAATATGATCAGACAGGCACACTGATGTTGGGGTATTCCCAGCACTGGCCTATGTGCATTGTGTGGCTTATCCCAGCCTTGTTGCTGCACCCAGTCTGTGGTGCAGCCTGGCCACTTATACACCCTCCCCTCCCCTTCCCTCAGCACCCCCCATGCCCACAGTGCTGCATGTGTGTGCTGGCAGCTGTTGGTGTCCACAGAATGGTGGTCTACAGGTGTGTGCTGCATGGCTGCAATGCCATGGGTCGATTGGGAGTTGGGTCACCACTTACTGCCTGGCATGGCTGGGACTGGTGGCAGATGATGGCATTATAGTGATGCCATCAGTGAGCAGCATGTTTCCTCTATGTCTGGCTCATTGCTATGTGTCATACTTGGTTAGGGTTGCACAAAGCTGTGTAAAAGTCATGCAAAGTCGCAAGTCATGCAAAGCTGCTTTGTCCAGAATTAAGACTACCTTTTCTTAGGTGGTAATTTGCACTGCCCAAAGTGTTTCGCTAAGTCATGCAAAACCACTTTGCACTGTGCTGTTCGCTGAATATAGCATTGTGCTGACACGCCCCCTCAGTTTGCCCCTTGCTTACAGTATAGTTTTGCCCAGCGCTAATGTAGTTTGTGTGCGCTATTTTACCTTTGAATATAGCAGACCTGAGCTAAACCTGTGCAAATGGTTTGTGCCAATCGCAAAGTTTTGAATATCTGGCCCTTAGAGTTTATTCCATCTGGTCCTGATGATTTGTTATTTTTTAATTTATTTATTTTATTCAACACCTCCATTTCTGCAAACTGTATAATCCTTTCCTCATTACTATTATGCACTTTTGAGTTGTCAAACATGGGCTTTGGTTGAAATATATTCAGAAAGTGCCTGTTTAATTCATTTGCTATGTGTTGTTCATTATTTATAATATCTGATCGTGTTAGTAATGGCCCTATACCTTTTTGGTTACCCTTGAGTGAACCAAAACAACTGAAACATTTATTTTTATTGTCCTTCACTGCCATAACCATCTGCACTTCTGCATTTTGTTTGGCTTTCATTATTAATCTTTTTGTTTTACTTGCCTCTTTTTTGAAATTTGCACAACTTTCCAATGTCTGTTCCTTTTTATATTTTGCATATCTTCTCTTTCTACATTTAGTACTATTTTTAATTGATCTTCCCCACCATACTGGAATCCTTCCTGTTCTATTGAATTTACTCATCTCTGGCACCCATGTTTTAATACAGTAATCTATTTTGGATTTGAGTTTTGTCCATATTGTGTTCGTATCAGAGTTATTTAAGTCTTTTTTCCAGTTCCATTTTGCTAAGTACTGTTTCACTGCATTGTAACCAGCTTTGTGATAGTTTTTGGATTTAGTTAACCCCCTGATTTTATTCAATTCCTTATTGACTTGGATCAGTATCACATTATGATTATGATCACTGTCACCAATTGTGTCGGTTACAGAGGTGTACATTTCTTCAGGCTCAAGATTACTAATCCCAAGGTCTACTATATTATTTCCCTTAGTTTTAGATGTTACAAGTTGCTCAAGACCCTTTTCTGCTAGTGTCTCAATAAAAACATTTTCTTGATTAGTATTTCCCTCAAGACTGTCCCAGTTAATAGTTGGAAAGTTGAAGTCCCAGAGAAGAATATAATCACCTGACACTGCCATATTATCAATAGCTGATATGACCTTAGTATTATCTTTGTTATTTAAGTTTGGAGGTCTGTATCCCTTGCCTGAGGTCAAACTGTTCCCAGCCATGTCAATCCTTATCCATAATAATTCAATGTCTGATGAGTCAAGTGTTTGGGGAGTTATTTCATGTGCTGTTAAATCATTTGCTATATACATAGCTATACCCCACCTTTCCTAATCTGTTAATTTTTTATGAAATACATTATATCCTGGGACATCAATACTTATTGTACATCATGCAACAATGTTTCTATAAGTGCACATATCTGTCTATGCCTGTAATATAAAACATATTTTAGTTCTTCCATCTTATTTTTTAGACTTCTCATATTTGTTAATAATATATTCAATTTCCTGTTGTGATCTTTTTTGCTGTTATTGCCTGGTTTCTTGATATTATTATTGTCCTTCCCTCAGTATATTTTTAAATTAATATTACTAGTTCTAGCAGTTGATTCCCTGTTCCCCAATGCTTCTAGTTTAAAGCTTCTTTAATTGCATTAGTAGTGCCAATTCAAAACCTGTAATTGACATGATATTTAAAAGCTCAGGTAGCATAGCACTGTACCAATACTGTAGCAGTTGTCTGGCGCAGGCGTTCTTTTTGCTTTTAAAAATGGCCCAAAGGAAGTGTTAACGATTTGGATTTTAAGTTGTCATTCATTAATAGAGCCAAACAGGAAGGTAACCGTCTGGTGGCAGAGACTCTAAAACTGGATTAAAAACAAATTCATGAATGGTGGAAAAACAAGGAAGGGCTGCAGGCTATGGTCACTGGCAGTTGGAAGCTCTGAGTCTAACTGTAAACACTGATGACTTCTTGGTGCTGGCCGACCAAGGAAGCCAATCTTGCAACTTGGATTTCACTTAAGAGAGAGCAGCACCTGAGAGTGACCCATAAAGCAATTGCCCTGAAAGCATCTTCCATAATACCCAATCCTCATTTTAAAGCTGGCAGAGGTTGTGTGGACCACGTCTTCTCAAGGTGGGGGTTCACAATAAGATAGCACACCACAGTGGGCCAGAGACTGCTAAAAGACTACCTACCAGAGGTGACTGGGTTTGTGTACTTTTGTGCCAAGCAGATAAAAAACAGCAACATTTATGTGTAGTGCATTGGTAACATGGACAAGATTGCCGTGTGGGCTGACATGCCTGGAGAGAAAAGTGTAGATGTTATTGGCACTGAGTCAGTCCTTTTAATGTCTACCAGGCATGAGAAATAATGAATCACTGTTTGTTTGGCAGCAATGGCAGATAGAAGAAAACTACCTCCATTTGTTGTGTTAAAAGGCAAGTGAATGCCCAAAGAGATTGCTGGCATTCAGGGAGTTACTGTGGCAATGTCTGAGAATGGCTGAACAAATGAGGAACTCACTCAGCAATGGGTTGATATGGTATGGGGTGGCATTGCATTTAGCAAGAGCATGTTAGTCTGGGACATATTCCTTTGCCACATATCTTTAACTGTTAAAAAAAGACTTAAAAAGAAAAATACAGTGATTGCTGCCATCCCAGGCAGGTGTACCAAACTTCTGCAACCTGTAGATGTTTCATGGAACTCCCTGTTTAAAGCACGGTACCGAGAGTGCTGTGCTATGTGGCTTGTTACTGAAGAAAGAAACCTGACAGCAAGGGGAAACCCTAGAGCACCATCAAAGTTGAAAATTTATTTATTTGTTTTTGTTTACCAGGAAAACACACTAGACAACCAGGTGCCTATTTTCAGGTGCGAACCGGGAGATTACAGAGATACATACATGATTACAAGGATACAATTAGGTACCGCAGGAAAACAATAAGAGCAGGTACAAGTAAGGGCATCAGACATGAACAAGGTAAATGAAGCTGCTAGAGTGGGTAAAAGATTCATGGCATAATATGACAAAAGAAAACATTGGCAAGTCTTTTGAGGTCTGTGGAATCACATCCACTGAACTGGACACCATCCACTGTACCAGGCAAGTTGAAGTGGTGTTTGATGCTCGCCAAGCAATTACAGACAAGCTGACAGAACTAAAAGGTTTGAATTTAGTTCCCCTTCTGAATAACAAAATATTTGCAAAATAATTTACTAACCACTGTCATTTATTTTAAGGTCCCAGCTGTAGTGGCACTGCATCACAGGAATCGGACTTTTGAGGTGAGGATCCAGATGCAGGTAGTTGTTCCAAAGTAGATGCAAAACTGGATAGCAAGGATGAACTGGATTAGATTGGATACAGTTTTGACTTCAAACTCTTTTACTTGTAGTTAAAAAGAATAAAAAGATTAAAGTTGAAAAGAAACCAGTGTCCTTTCAGTTACTGAAGTTACATCACAAGAGGCTGCAGAACAGATGCATGCTACCATGTGGTAGCAACCCAAAACCATGTGGTAGCAACCTGAAACAGGGAAGCAGTTCACTTGAGTTCTCAGGGTAGCACTGTTCTGATTTTGGTTTTGGAAGGATTGGATTACTTGAAAATTTAATTAGCATTTTTAAGGGGTGAGGCACACCAGTCGGCAAGCACAGCACTCATGAGCGCTTGTGGATGGAAGCTTATTAATCAGATCCAGATAGAAAGGCTCAGGGTTTGGTTCCAGTAAGGTACTAAATTACCTGTAGTCATCATTGATTTCAGGCTACTAAATGAGGGTGGCTTCTATTACTAACACTGAAATTACCTCATGGTTGCTATTTGAGGGAGGATTCTAATTAAGGGTGGCTTTAAACAGTGAAATACAGTATGTGCCTTTAGAAAATAGGTTGTACAAATCCTGCTCTCTCATTGGTCAAGAGAACCTTCTACCCAGGCTGCCTGCCTACCTATTTACTGAAATCAGTGTGGCTTAGAATGTTGACAATTCAATGAGCCACCATTTGTTTTAGTCAGTTGGTCAGCGACACTGTGATGCCCTGACCCCACAGTACCAGATCCATATCTGTGTAGTTCTAATAAAATTAAGAAAAAAAAACTTCAATGAAGAAAGGGCTGCCTTGGGTTCTTGTTTCCATAGATTAAATTTTAAAGTACAATCAGATGTACTGTGGTTTTGGTGGGTTGGCAGAATTTTTTAATCAGAGCAAAAGGGACTGCATTATATGGAGCAGTTGATATTGCAGGGGCTAAAGCAGAGAACTGGAGGCAACCCTTTGAATCTTTAATTGCAACTGGGGGTGGGGATGAGACAATGAATTGGAAAACGGTGCTGGGAGTGGACAGCTAGTCTTTTGCCACTCACCTCAGCTACTCAATCTGCACTCATTTGGATCATTACTTGTGCTATTTAGCTATCTGCCCCTACCTGCAGCGATTGCAGCCCAAACCTTGAAGCTACAATTCTAGTCACTAAAACTAAAGCCTTGAATGAATAATAATTAAACAAAAAAAACATGAAAGTGTTTTACCAATTTTAACTCTGTGTGTGTGTGTGTGTGTGTGAGTGTGTGTGTGTGTGTATGTGTGTGTGTTAACCATGACAACCACCTCCTAACTCTCAACTAAACAGCACTGTAATGCAGGCAGACAAACTATTTTATTACAAAATTAACTTTATATTAATTTTTAATCTATATTTTTGCTTACCAATTTTTTTTTTTACAGTGCCCATTTTATAAGCGCAATAATATCCTCCAGGTTGGGCTGTATTGTGCTATAAAAGACATTCCTGGGGCTATAAGGATCTCTGCCTGCAACACTGGGCATCATTATGCCATTGGGCAGTCCAGTATAGCACAATACAGCCCACCCTGTTGTGTATTAATGCTTATGTAATACATGGTGGTCTCCCAGTCCCTCCCTAGCCTGATCCCCTCTCATAATATATGACAATATACCCTGGTAGTTTGGTGGCTCCCCACCCTAAATCTCTCCTGCCTGTAGCAAAAATATATATGTCACCAGAGTTCTAGTAGACCCCCCTCCCACCCAAGCAGGTACTGTCCCACCACCCTCCACCCAACCAGCCCAAACCCATGAGCAATCATCTGGCATAGCCTTCCATTCACCACCACAGCCAGCCACAGAGTTGATGAAACAGGCAGGTCAGGATCAGGGAGGAGGGGAGCCACTAGACCATAAAGGTGCATTTTTAGTGTTCTGGCAGGGGATCAGGGCTAGGTGGGACCACTGGACCACCACAATGTCTTTATTTGTATTTACTTCTGTACAGTAGGGATCAAGGCTAAGGAGGGACTGCTAGATCACCAGGGATTTCTTTAACATTTCTGGTCACAGGGATTGGGGCACATAAAGGACTGCAAGACCACCAATGATTTTTTTTAGATGTCTGTACATGGGGTTCAAGGCCCTGAAGGATCTCTAGATCGCTCTGGTATCCAGCACTTGATGGTGTGAAGATGGTGTGTGGGGCACCTTACCCCCTCTGTGCACTGGTAATGGATGAGCTTCAGAAGCATTACACTGCACTGCATTTGCGGTTGTTGGATGCTTCTGAAAATTTAAAATATTGTACTGCACTGTGTTTGCATGTGTGATCCCTCATTTACATATGAGCACTCTGAAATTGTGTGCCACAGTGCTGTCAGGTATCTGCCACTCACAGGTAGCCTTTGGATAGGACCAGACCCAGGCTTGTTGGCACTATTCTTGGCTGCCTCAGTGCACATCCAGTATGTGCCATTCTAAACTTTTAAAAATGTGGCCCTATCTTTTGAAATATTGCACCAGGGCCAGCAGTCCCTATTTATTTGCATGGCTAAACTCTTTTCCAGTATGCTCATTCAAATCTAAATATGGGGATGTAAATGTCTTATCTAGTGGCTTAATGTAACAGCTACTTTTTTCTTTGAGCATTTCTTGTGTATGCCAGCAAAGTAAAACTTAGATCATGATTTCATGTCACTTACTCAACTGTGCTATAGATAGATTGCACGTGATATACATTTGGATATATGAAAAGAGCACTAATAAGAATACAATAGTATAATTCACTGTGTTTTTCAAAGAGCAGGTTAATCATTGCATATAGTGTTGACAATACATCAGAGATTACACCATGAATTATCTCACATACTGTAGATACCTGTACATTTTTATCATTTTTCTCAGACATTGCAATCATCCTGTCATTTCCTTCTACTCATTCTGTCTTTCTACATGTAGAACTAGATGGAAAATATGGGATGGGAGCATATGTTGAGAATGAAAACACAGCGGAAAAGGCATCCCTTTTCAATCTGTTTGATGACACCATACAAAGCCTGCCATGAAAAAATAAAACCTGCCTTTGGTCTCATAATCTGGAGGCAAAAATGTTTCCTGCAAAAACATAGTTCCTTTTTGTCAGTGGAGGATTTTTCCTTCTCATGCTATGTACCCATTTATAAAACAAAATCTTGTATTTTAAAGGTACACAATAAAAAGAAAGAGATCTGTTGTGCACTGACGTATTATGACAACCAAGTACCATGCAGAACTGGCAATGATGACTGTTTCTTTGCCTTATCCATTCTAATGACTGTTGATATTCAAATACAGATTTCAAATGCTTAGGCTATTGTGCTTCACTTGGAACAGATTTCACATGGTGCCATGCATCCTTCAAAACAAAAAAGCAATAATGACTCCACTATGTGCCTTGTTATGCTTCTCCAAATGTGTCATGAGATGAACAAAAATTGTATAGTAGTTTCAAGTGATTAGCTGTAAACATTTTAACATTATTTCATGAACCTTACAGATGCATTCATATTTATATTTTACACCATCACACACAGGAGCAAAGTCTGTTACATTCATTATTAGGAAAACAACATAGTGGAGATGGAGTGCAGTGCAACACTGTGTAATTATGTTGAAGTAATGATGTAAGCTGCAGTCAGAGATGACCTGCCAAAGATGGATTGGCATTTAAATCAGTAGCCAGAGATGAGTGACATGAACTGCAATAGTCGACACTAGATGACCTAGAGGATATAAGGTAATGAGTGAAGTGGATGTACGTGTGAAGAATTTTAACATTTGCAATCAAGAGGGAATGTGGGGTGACTCCAATTGTGAGGGAATTGTAAAGGAGATTGCAGATTATGATAAGATCCACAATGATGCCACATGCACGATAGACAGCATGATTGCTGCTGTCTCTACCTCACCAAAAGATCCTGATTCCGGCCTACAGGCTGTCCTCGAGTTTGCAAGTACACAACCTTCTGACATTGAACTCCTTCTCCTTGGGGACTTTAATATAAATTGGCTTGCTCCTGATGCAGGGTCAAACAAAGATGCTATCCTAGCAGCAAATTTAACATAAGTGGTAAACTCCCCTACCAGGAAAAACTACAAATCAGGGACCAGCACCCTCATTGACTGGATCTTTACCAGCCACCCTACTCGTATAACCAATGTAAGTGTTCTCCCTGACTCGCTCAGTGATCACTCTCCAATAATATGTACCTGGACAAATAAGTTTCATAAGCCGCCTCCAAAACCATCTATAGCAGAGTCCTACCTTATGGCAACCTTACTCATCTCAAGACCTGTCTTAGGCAGATAGACTGGTCCTTGATTTACAAAACTCAAGATGTTGACCCTAGCCCTTGATTACTTTATTACTACTTTCAACACTGCCTGTGACATCTATGCACCAGTAAAAAGCGCAAAATCAAAGCACTCGCAATCCCTGGCTCACGGCAAAGCTATTGGCACAACTCAAAGCAGGATCACCTCTGGGCCACTGCAAGAGCTAGTGGCACTCTGGTTTGACATTCAAAAGTATAAACAGGCTCGCAACCACTGTACTAAACAGATCCGCTTGATGAAGAGCTCCTACTTCAAGAATGCCCTCCAACTCCTGGGCGAAGGGAAATCCTTCTGGGACAACATAAAGAATATCATGGGTCAGCAGTCCAAATCCTCTCCTACATAATGAATGTGATGGAACCACTACATTAGACCCAGAGATCATTGCAAACACCCTAAATGATACCTTCACTGACCTTAGTGGTGTACTCTCATCTGATTTCTTCACTGATGCTGACCCTCCAATTTCTACTTCTACTACTGCCTCTCCAGCAAACCACCCTTCCATTTCAAACTAGTAAAGGCACATGAAGTCTATAAATATGTAAAGAAGGCCATTTCTAAGTCCGAGCAAGCAGCGACACTATTGACCTTAAACTCTGTCCCTCACTCTGGAAGAAGTACTGCTCCCCTCATAAAATTTTCAATCTCCCTCTGCTACAGCCAATTCCTAGGAAATGGAAGGCTGCAGTTGTCACTCCGTGCACAAAATGGTGATAAGTCACTGCCTGGTAACTATCGCCCGATATCAATACTACCACCTCTCTAAGGCCCTTGAACGCTTGGTGGCGGACCAACTTTCAGACTACCTGAAATGCACAACATCCTATGCACTCAGCAGCATGGATTTAGGAAAGGGCACAGACATCGACTGCCCTACTTGAATTCTCAGGAGCAATCCACAATGCCATGGACAAAGGAAACCTAACTGGAGCAGTCTATATTGACTTAACCAAGGCATTTGATACAGTTCACCATGGCCTACTTATCAAACAGCTACTATCCCTAGGGCTCTCACAGGGTCCTGGTGACTGGGTAAAAAATTACCTTGCTCAGCGCTCTCAATCTGTAAAAGTAGCTGGAGTTCTCTCAGACTCAAAACCGGTTCGCTCAGGAGTTCCCCAGGGATCCATCCTGGGCCCCCTCCTTTTCAGCCTTTTCCTAAACTCCCTCCCCAAATCCTGCCCTGAACAAATAATCCTCTATGCCAACGATGCCGTGATTCTTGCCACGCATAAAGATCCGAACCTCTTATGCCTCAACCTTCAGCATGCTTTTTCCAAAGTTGAGATGTGGTTCCTTGAACATAAGCTGGTTCTAAACCACAAAAAAACTAAATCCATGCTCTTCTCTAACCCACAAAACAAGAAACGGCAAGTCCCACTCACCATTAATACATACCTGGGAAATACCCTTGAACAAGTGCCAATTTCCAAATATCTTGGAATCAACTTTGATCAAGGCCTAACCTTTGCAACTCACATTGATAGTACAGCAAAAACTATTGATCAGCGAATTGGTATTCTGTATCGGAACCGACAGCTTCTTACCCATTCTGCACTGAGGATTGCCATCCAATCCTCTATCATCTCAGTCGTTGACTATGGCTTAGTTATATACGGATCTGCCACTACTACAGCACTTAGTCGCATTACAACATCCTTAAATAAGGCCTGTCGGCTGCTCACTGGTGCACATCGATGTACCCACACATGTGAACTCTATGCTGACTCAGGTTGGTTGCAACTCTCAAACTGGATAAAGTACCTTACCTGCCTGATAGCAAAAAAATCCACTCTGGACCTCACTCCACCCTGTATCCAAGACCTGTTATGCCCGAGCGCTAGCACCCATTTTACCAGAAGATCAGAACACCAGCCTCTCCAAGTCCCCTGATGCCGACTTCTCAGGGACAAAGATCATTTGCCTATCATGCCCCCAGCTGGCTAAATGCCCTCAGCACTCTCATATCAGTCTCCACCTCTCTAGGTATTTTCAAATCAAGGCTTTTCTCTCACCTTGCCACCTCCAGCTCTTGTGACTGCCCTGATTAAACCTCCTATTTTCTCACTACCCACCCTGTTCCGTTATTTGACAAAGACATGTTTGGGAAACCTTTTCTCCTGCTATTGTCTGCTCCCCACACCTTTCACTTACCCTCTCTGTTCTGGACTTTTTCCCTATTTGTTTCTCCTAATCTGGCATGACTTCTTTCTTGTAATAATAATGTGATTATTGATATATCATGTCCTTTTGCACAAGTGATTTGATATGTATTTGTATTTGTTTTCTTGCTCTTGACACAACACAAATTGTTGTGTTATCTATGTAACCTTTTGTACTGTACCTAATTGACGTGGAACCTTTGTAAAATAACCTCTGGCTCAAAGATAGTAATTCCTAGAACAATAAACTAAACTAAACTAAAACATGCAGCCTTATCCTCACTGGATAGTGAGGGGTTTGTGACAGCACCTTCAACTTGTTCTGCCTGTTGATGATCCAAAAGGTAGGATAGGAAATAGTTGACAGTGGGACTGAGAGTCTGAGAGTAATCAGTGAAACTTGTGATGTCCTGAAAGATGACAGCTGGGTATCAATTGCAGGCATGTTACACGCTGACAAACACAAGGAGGTGACCCCCCCAAAACAAATCATAACCACTTTCAGGTTACAAAGGCCAATTACCAGCTGTATGAAAAAAAGGCACCTTGGAGACATGTACTTGGGTGACTATTTGATTAGGGATTGTCTACAGACATCCGGCACAGGGGAAGTAGGAAGATAAGGTTATGATGGAAGAAATTCAAAGGATGGTGGGCAAGGGAGAGGAGTAGCTAATGGGGGGATATACAAAGTCAAGCACAAGGGTTTTATTTTAATCTTCATGACTCATTAGGGGCTCATTCAGAAATCATGTTTTCTTGTCATTAGTCTGCTACTCCCTTCATCATAACATTTTCCTCACCATACATCATTGTAGCATGTTAGTTTCAGTAACACTGGATAGGAATAAGAGGGTATAAGGGATCCACACAAAGAAATAATGGTTCTAAAGTACGAAATACATAGTCCAAAAAAACAAAAACAACACCATCTGAACCACTCTTCTGCATTGCTTTAAAGGTAAAAAAGAATGCATTCATAAATATATTTTACTGTTGTGAATTCTTTATTCAGATGCTCAAAGTAATTATGCAAACAAAAACAGCATACAGCTATAAATGGCATATGGGGCAGCTGTTGCAGGTCCTGACACATTTTGCACATGCTTTGTTTGCTTTTTCAAAGGATTATGGTCCCATGTAACACACTGCCTTAAAAAAAATAAGATTTAAAGTAGAAGTGTTAACATGTGCATAGTATCAGTGGATCAATTAAATGTTTTATAAAATTAAACTCACTGTAACAATATGTGTGCAACAGTGCAAATAAGCAAGTTTTTAAAAAACAATTAAAAGGGTCATAAAGAGGAATCAACTAAAAACACATATTAATACTGTGATGGTATTCAGTTCATTAACATTGCATAGTACACCCACAGTAAAAACATACATTGCAAATAAAGAGATGAGGTGATGAGCAAAAGGGAATTAGGAGTGCTCAGAGTCTCATGTAATTTGCCAAAATAATTCTATGGCGGTTAACAAAAATGTGATCAGACACTTCAGGGTTAAAACTGTTAAATCACTTTGCAGATGCACTTGTATGGTTCCCTTTTTATGGCTGTGGGTAGAGCCTACAGTTGTCTTGCTTTAGCTAGGAAAGACTGGCATACCGTAGAACAAATTGTTTAGTACTTTTCAGTGTATCTTTCCATAACAGTAAATCACTATGACGGTTAAATACATCCTTCTTTCTGTTTAGAATGTTGTAGACAGAATTCCAAGCTGCTTATCAGTTGATCATTAGGAAACTGAAACAGCTTGTTAAAAACTGGTTCCCTATTAAAGTGGACATTTGTTTCCTTCCTTCGAAATGCAACAGCTTGCACATTTAAATACTTACCATTTAAATATTTTCTTGCTACTAGCTTCAGTTGAGCAGGTATTCTCTTTCAAGAAAGATTCATACCTCATAAATGTCACCTTTTTTACAGTTAAATACTCCCTTCTTTCTGTTTAGAATGTTGTAGACAGAACTCCAAGCTGCTTATCTGATGGTCATTAGGAAACTGAAACAGCTTATTAAATATTGGTTGCCTATTAAACTGGAAATTCATTTATCCCCTGCAAAATGCAATGACTTGCACGTTTAAATACTTAGCATTTAAACATTTTCTTGCTACTAGCTTCAGTTGGGTAGGAATTATTTTTCAAGAAGGATTCATGCCTCATAAATGTCATCCTTTTTCAGCATGGAATCTTCAAAAAAGATTTACACTGTTTTTCTAACCTCTTAAGACAATATCTGATAAGACCTGTCCCAGATCTAGTTTATTATATAAAGGAAACACACACACACACACATATACTGTACACACCATCCTCATGGCCACAACATTCAAAATAAATACTGCAATCTAATAATGTTATAAAACACTAAAGAAATTGTTTATGTCAGTCTTGGTTCTGTGGAACACAATGAAGTTCAGTTTATAGTAGATTGCCATTAAATATTTTTTATCCTACATTTTGTATCCTGGATAGCACAGGAGTGATGTTACATTTCATTCTCATAGGGATCTTCATTGTACACATTTTTGCTCTGTATTTACTCAGAATGTCTCAGATTAGATGCAATATCTTGTTAATCAGGGTAGCCCAGTCCAGATGCAAAATATTGTTTTCAGCATGTTCTGATTTTATGCAATGCAGCATAATATTGTGTAGATGTAGAGCCCACTGATAATAGGATGCCATGTCTTCTATGAACTATCCAGACAAAATACAGTACATATCAATCAGCAGACATATTCTAGGAAAACACATTGTAAAAATGTATAAAAGGAAGACTGCAATGAAACTGTCTCTCAGTAGATCTGCATTGTGGAAATTTATTAGAATAATAGGTAAAAGCATGACCATACTAAAAGGGATATTTTACAGGATATGGTAGTTGAGATTTAATATATCATAATTGAATCTCAACTGGCATAATCTTGTAAAAATTCAATATTTAAAATGGTTTAAATGCTTTACCCAAATGAAATAAATATTGTAAATATTGACTTGGCTAGTCTTTCCTCATGGGTCTTATCTCATATGCCCTGCGCAATTGTAGTTGCACTCCACTGCACCACCTCCACCTTGTCTATGTTTTTCTTCTCAGATGGGGCCTCCAGATCTGGATGCAATATTCCAGGTGTGATCTCATGAGTGTCTTATACAGGCATCAGTCCCATCCACACCTTCTCTTGCTGTAGCTGCTTCAGCTATGCTACAACCCATCCTTCAGTATGTGGCAGACTGACTCTGGTGCAGTGAGAGCACCACATATTCTTTTCACAATGCTCTTGCTGTTCCTAAAAGCTCTCCACAGCCATATAGGTTCTGACCAGATCTTGTATTATATCATTGTTAATGCTAATGTTTATGTGCTAGTATTAGGCCTGGTGACCCACCTTAAATAACCCCAGCTTCTCAGTGGTAGAATCCAGTGTTTCCAGTCAATCCAATCATCTTTATTTATAAAAGGCACTATTCCAAAGATCATAGCACCCTGACAATGAATACGTAAATACATAAATAGAAACATCCCTCATAAAATACAGTCTAATTCCACTAATTATTGTTACAGAAGGCAAGCCCAATTAGATACATTTTAATGCAGTCTTGAAGCTTTCCACTGTCAGGCACCCTCATATCTGATAAGGTAAAGAATTCCACAGGATAGGGGTTGCAAACATAAATTCCTGTGACCCAGATGACTTCACCTGAACCCTGGGAACCTCTACCAATTCCTCATCAGCAGAGCAGAGTGGTTGGAGGGGACAGTAAGGATGCAGAAACTCTTGTAGGTAACTTGGACCCTGTCTGTGAGGTCAGAACACCAACCTTGAAGGTGATCCACTACTGAATCAGCAGCCAGTGTAGCTGGCACAGCACAGGTGTGATATGACTGGACCAAGATATCCCAGACAACACCCTGGTGGCTGCATTCTGCACCAGCGGCAAGTGATGGATATCAGTCCTTATAAGCTCTAGGTACAGGGTGTTACAGCAGTCAAGGTGTGAGGTCACAAAGGCATGAACCAATGTCAGCATGTTACCGAACATAACAAGTTGCTTAATCGGGTCAATATTCCTAAGATGGTAAAAGGAAGACTTGATGATGGCCAACACCTGAGACCAAAGCTTAAGCTCAACATCAAATATTACCCACCATTTCCACACCCATTTGGAGGTCAGCAGCTGACCACCACCGAGCCAAAGCCTGGAAGGATGTCTAGCCACAAGTCTCTCTATCCTGCAACCCGGGTCCACTACCAACACCTCGGTCTTGTCAGGATTCAACTTCAACCAGCTGACATTCATCCAGTCCTGTATCTCGGCGAGGCAGTTGTTAAACATTGAGACGGCACTATCCTGATTGGGCACAAAGGATAGGTATAGCTGGATATCATCTGCATAACAATGAAACCCCAGCCCATACCTCCTTACAATGTCCCCCAATGGCAGCATATATACTCTGAACAACATGGGGGAAAGCACAGAGCCCTACTGTACCCCACAGTGTTAGTTATACCCAGAAAGATATCCAAATTATTCTTGAATGTAGGTTTCATTTTTCAGTTCAGTAGTGAGTCAGACAAAGAATTCCAAAAATTGAAAATTCTTTGCCTGTAGAAAACCTTTATTTTATTCATTTTGAATTTTACACCATTAATTTGTTTACTGTGACCTCACAAATTATGTGGACCTCTTCATGTCTAATTCCCATAGTGCTTATTAGTGGTAGGTCTTTAATGATATCATCTACAAGAGGACATCACCCTGTATTCTTTTGTTTTCCAGATTCTGCATGTTTAATATACATTTTATCTCTTAGTCCCCATTTTGTTTTTGGTAAATTTACTTTTGAGTTCTTTCAGGTTTTTCAGTGTCAGTCTTCTTGTATGGAAACCAAAACTGTGACCCAAAGTCTTAAGGCTGTGACTACTGTCCCAGATGATTCATTTTTAAGGCTGTGGGTGGAGCCTACAGCCATTTTGTTATCTGTAGCCTGCAAATGGCTGTTTGTGGCACACTTCCATTGAACTTTTGGAGGTATCCTTCTGAAATTCCAACAGAGCTGGGAGCAATCTGCCACAGTTGGCCGCTATGGAGTAACAGCCATACTATTTTGGTTGTTATGTCTGCTTTCTTGTACAAGAACTGTGCATGTGCAATGCCATCTTGCAGATGGCATTCAGTGGTGCTGATGGTGCTAGCTCTCGGAAGTTTTGGAAGCTCACCATAGCTGTATCAGCTCTGGCTAGAACTTGTTTATTGAGTAGAGGTGATATTACTTGTAATTAGCTTTCCATTCATAGTTCATCTTAGGAAGCTATTCTATTTATGGAAACTGTAATTTCAGAAATTCTGATTTAGAGTCAGATTCCATTCCAGCTCTAATTCAGGCAGAGATGCACAGATGGAAGCAGAATCCGAAGTTCAAAGTCTACATCTGACTCTGCTTCAAAGCCAAACCTCCCCCTACTCAATCATCATTCTTATGCCCCAAAATGGCCATTATCCCTTACCTTACTGTCATGGCTGCTGTGCTCGCTGGGCTATCTGAAGGCTCAGGTGGTTGAAGGTCAGAGATGGCAGAGTGGGTCCAGTCCTATGACTTTGTAAACTGCTGCCAATCCATTTATCAATGGTAGCAGTTCAGTAAAGTAGTGACCTTCTTCCTTCTAAAGCAAGCCTCCGCTGAGCTCTATGCAAAGACAGTTAACTCTCCCCTGTGTCCCCTGCCCCACCCCATCCATCTGACCAAGGCCCTGATGGGCAAAGTCCAATAAGTCCCCCCTGGACCCCAACCTCGAGAGTAACTGCTGGCAAACTAAAAATATTATGCAATTCATTTAGTATGTAACATAGCATGCAAATTCACATAGTGAAATGTACAGGATTTCACAAGTTTTACTACATGAATTGCTGCGTTATGCACACGGTATGCACCTTGTAGCAGATTTTACTACTCAAATTACCTCACTTCACATCACAAATTCACCACAAAGTGTGAACTGCAGTAATTCCCTTGGGGAAAAATGCTTCATGTGTGGTGAATTACATAGTGTGCAGTTCATAAATGCTGCATATAACACCTAGTAAATAAAATTCACTTCAATTCGCACTCACATTTTAAATTCACAGTACTTCTAGCTAAGAGAGGAGTGGAACCCAGTACCTCCAGTCCTGCTGGCTGGTGGTTGGCAAGTTGAAGCACATAATTTTTTTTTTTTTAATGCACTAATACCTGTCATTGTAGACTGACTCCTCGTCCACTTTGGTTCTCCAAGTAATAACTAAATACTGTACCTGTGAGGAGCTCCTGGTGATCTGTAGGTGAACCCCCATAAAGAAAACTCTGGGGTTAGCCTCCACTAGACTCCATTCTATTACACCGTATTGTATACTGTATGGATGCTGTTCTGTATTAGTTGCAGTATGAGGAACAGTATTCAGCACTGTGATAGAAAGATTTTCTTTTACAGTGTGTTCTGACAGCTGTGCTGTTTCTGGTTAGTGAGGCGTTGCTCCTCTTACCATGGTCTAGCCTTTTCAATAACTGGGCCATTCTGTTTATATCTGTATGCAGCCTTCATCCACATTATTACACTTCATTAGTGTATCATTCCACTTGTTCACAGATGACATCCAGATGTATAATGATGTTCAGTCTCTAAATGAAATGCCCTTATTACTCATCCATTATCTGAATAAAATTATCTGTATGCCTGGGTAAGTCAACATTTTCTCCTGTTATATATACTGCCAAAACTGATCTTAAAATCTCTGGCTGATATCCCAGACAAAACAGTTTCTTAAAATGAAAAAATAATCAAAGCTTGCAACAAAGAACCATAGCATTCTAATCTAATCAAATGCTTCTTTCAATCTACACATCATCAGAACTATTAAAGTTGGATTCTTTCAAAGTAGAGCCATGTTTTGTCTTTTCTATAGCTTGTGACCTTGATTTATTATCAAACATCTGGATTATTATAAATCTCTGCTGGCTAAATTGCCAAAAGTAATCTTTGACTTGTTGCAATATCTTCAGAATGCCACTGCCCATGTGTTAACCTGCCTAAACTTCATGAACAAAATGCTGTCATTATTATGTGACTCCATTGTCCTTGTGTCCAGCAGAGGTTTGATTTCAAGATCATTTCCTTGTTACGAAATATAAGGCCTTTTATGTCCTGGCCCCCAAGTGGCATAACTAAATTTTTTGCCCCATTTCAAACATCCAGAGCTACAGTATGTAGTCCAGCTCTTTGAGGTTGCTGTTTCTTCAACATTCAACCTTATATCCAAAATCGCAATTTTTAAGAATTCGGTAAGAAAGGAACTTGCTTTGCAATCTGCTTGTCATTGTTTTATATGACCAAATACCTCTCTGTATCATATTGTGGCCTGGCTGAATCTGACTAAACTCCATGCTGCTATACCTTGTTTGCAATCCTAATGCGCGTACTTGACCTGTAACCCGTGAGCTGGTGAAATTTTGTAGTATATTCCCTACCTATTCTAAGTTATCCATTTGCTACTGATATGGCTCCTGTGTATCAGTGTTGTGTATGCCTGATTGTTACTGATATGGAACCTTTGGAAAAGAGCACTTGTGCTCAAAGGTGTTATCCAAATTTCAATTAAATAAATAAATCATTTGATAACTCAGGGAGAATAAGATTCGGGAATACTGTATATGGCTAAAAAGGCACCCATGACTCCCCATTGCTTCATAATTTAAGTGTTGCTTCTTTGAATTCCTCAAATGGAAATTAAAGACTTATGTCATGCAATTGGTTTTATTGCTGAGTGACTGCTCCTAGCCTTTTGTTGTCTTTTACTGCTCATGCTTTTCCTATTGCTGCATATGTGTTTATATGATATACTGAAGGTGACTGCAGTTGCCTTCATATTTGAATTTAATTACTCTTTTATCTGGTTGCTGCTAATGTATTTGCATGTCCATACAGTATGTTCACAGTATTCTGACATTGTCTCTGTGTTTGTATTTTATATGCTTAAGCTTGCAAAACAGGGGGCGTGGTCTAGCCACCGGGAAGATGGCAGCCTAGAAAGTGAGCTCCTGCCTAGACAGCGATCATCTGTGCTCAATTGCCATGATTTCGTGGAGTCCTGACACTAAAAACGACTTTATGAATGGGTTACATCCTACTCTCTGGGCGGCGTATGTTTTAAATGGACTTTGGGCTGATTTTGTCCTGACATTTCAAGCTGTGCTTACTAGTCCTCTCTGACCTCTGGTAGGCCGTGAAGGCCCCAATCACAACCCCGGATACTCTGCTGCGGACGTCAGTAATTGCAGCCTGGTACAGCAGAGCACTTAACAGGAGGATGAGTTTCTTTGGGGATAACCTTGCTCCCCCCCTCCGGGGAACTATGAGTTCTCCAACTCCCACTATACTACCAAACGCAGCACCTCTATGTGTGGACACGCCTCTTGCTGTAGGAGAATCCCTACAACACATCACACACTTGCTGGAGGTCTTAATCTCTAGGGTGTATGGTCTAAGCTTATCCCACTCAAGCACTGTCACAGAGGTCAAGCAACTTCAAGACAAGGTCAATAAGCTAGAACAAAAAGCAGAAACTTGTGAAGACCAGCAATCCAAAATATGGCAAAAATTGCAGCAACATGAAAAGCACCTTGCAGGACTTTGGAGCAGGGCAGAGGACCATGAAAATAGAAATCACCACAGTAATCTGTGGATTATTGGTTTGCCTGAGTGGGTGGAGGTGCAGGCCATGGAGAAATTTCTGAACCACATTATTCCGCTTATACTGGGGAAAAGATGGCAAGGTCCCATTGAAGTTGAGAGGGCCCACAGAGTGACAACCCACCACTACAAGCAAACTGATCACCCCCACCCTATAGTGGTTTATTTGCTTCGTTATTCAACTAAAGAGAAGATTCTAAGGGCTGTTAGAGATATCAGAGAGCTGCAATGGCAAAGAACACCAATACAAATTTAGAGATTTTGCACATGAAACGGCGGCAAAAAGAAAAGCTTTTGGTCTTATTAAGTGGTTCCTATATCAAAATGACATTTGTTTCCGATTCAAGAACCTTACCAGACTTTATGTCAGCAAAGTGGTGCATGAGATCATCGTGGATCAACCAGTGGAAATGGAGTGATGGATAGCTCGGATCTGGCCTTGGCTGTACTTTCAAACTACCACACCCAGAGCCTCATATGACTCCGTCTCCTCCTAGGAACCTTTCTGCTGGTGGAGACATCCCTAGGGGCTCAATAGCAGCCGGATCTGTTCACCCATCTGGCAATCCCCCTTATAGAAGAAGCAATAAACAACTGAGTCAGCTTAAGTCACTGTCACTACCAAAAAGATCAGATGCTATCTTTTCTAAATTCAGGCAGCGAGCGAGAAGTGGCCCTCAACATTTGCCTAGTAAGGATCCTCCTGCAAAAATCTCAAGGGATGACCCCCCCCCCCCACTACTTTTGAATCAAGAGACCTGGAAATTTCTATTTGCTCTGACAAGGAGACTGAGCTTACAGGGACTGGGCAGATTTTCCTGACTTCACGTTAATAGAAGCGGTAGATAACCCTCTTCTGGTGAAACCTGGCCCCTATCATATGCAGCGGCTGCAGCAAAGGTTACTTCTGACCCTGGAACTCTCCCTCAGGGTTCGCCTGAGCTGGCTAAAGGACTAAATACTTGAATACTTGAATTGGCTCATAACTCAGGATGAGCACTGCTTAATGCTGTGCCTTTTTTCAGTAGCTTACCCCTGCCACTGTCTCCCCCCCATTTTTAATTTCCCCAACAGTATGCAGAGCAAATAATGCTGGGTGCACTAGAGCAAGTCACGACCTGCGCAGCCAATGCTATACCCTAGCATACACCTCCCCTCCTTTCTTCTCCCTACACTCCATGTCTTAAGCACAGTGGATTCTGCCTTCTATTTCCTCCGCATGGGACCTAAGGGCATCCTGCTATCTTCTCAAGATCTGTGGTTCTTCCATTATCCTTCTGGATAACCCATGAAAGAAAGAATGTTTATTCCCCTCCCTCCCATTTACACTTAGGTTGAAAGATCGTTCTGTTGGTGTTGGAAAATGTTAGTATCATTACAATTTTAGAAGTGCTGAACACATAGCTTTATGGTGGGTAGAGTAGTAACCAGAGGATGGATGTCTCCATGCCCCCCAGTCTCCCCCAACCCCATGACCTCCTCCTCCTCCTGCCAATCTGTATATGTGTATACTGTTCTAGTTGCCTTAAGTGTTGAGCAGGACACAGGCAGTATCTATACCCTCCTCCTCCCCCTCACGGAGTGGGGGCAACCAACCATTGATGGTCACCTGCCTTGGGCTAACTCTGCTTGGGTGACCACATACTTTATTTACAACCCCATACTGAGAGCTGGAGCTAGCATAGCTGTAGGGTGATATTATAACTCTCTTGTGCAGTGATCTCCACTCTCATAACTTAGATACACTAGGTGTCCAATTTGGGGACACTCATTTGTTTACTAATAAGTCCGTTGACTGTTGGTTCAGTACTTTTGTAGCTAATTGAAATTGTTTTCTTTTCTCTCTTTCTTATTAAAGCAGTAATCTAAAGTCCTGAAGGTCAAGGTCTGTGTTTTTTTCCTGGAAATGCTCCCACCCTTGTTTATCCTACTTTCAGGTTGGATCGTGTTGTTTTGTGCAGGGTACAGTGCTATGCCACTAAATACCACTAAAAGCCTCCTCCCTCCTCAAGACCTGACAATAAGTACACATTTTCTCTATGCACTGAGGGAAATAATGGTGTTGAACATTTTCCCATCCCAGACCCGTAGATGGGTGCCCTGGAATGTTAAAGGGCTCAACCACCCAATCAAAAGAACAAAAGTTCTGCAACATTTAAGGTCTCTGAGGACAGAAGTAGCACTACTTCAAGAAACACATCTCCTAGCTAAATCCACTACATGGCTGTAGAAATCTTGGGTAGGAGAAGTGGTGGCTAGTTCCCCCCCCTACAAAATCAAAGAGGGTAGCCATATTGTTGAGACGCTCCTCAGCTTGGAAAATTGATAGTGTAAAGAAAGATAATCAAGGTAGATGGTTGGTGTTATGGCTAACCTCACCAGAGGGAGCTTTGATTTTGGGTAATCTTTATGTCCCTAACAGTGAGCACACAGATTTTTTTCCAGCAGTGAGTCAGGCAATCTCAGAGCTTCAAATAGATGGACCCCCCCCTTCCCATCATGTTGGGAGGGGATTTCAATCTGGTGCAGGATATTTTCCTCGATAAGTCAACACCTACCTCGCATGCCACCACTAAAGATAGACAATCCTTTGCTGAGTTGCAGGAAGAGTGGGCCCTGGTAGATGCTTCACAAAAGGAGCATCCCAGCGATAGAGATTTTACATTCTTTTCTACCCCACACCACATGCATAGCCATATTGACTACTGGTTGGTGAATGACATTGCAGGGAGAGGGGTCACTGACACAGAGATCAGCTCGATAGTGATATCGGATCATTCCCTGATCTGGCTTTCACACCTGCCTTCCAAGCAACCTACCCATAAAGTCCGATGGTGCTGTAACCCACTGCTTTTTAAAGATCTAGTCTTTGGGCGAATGCTGTCTACTGCCACAAAGGAGTATTTCTCTCTAAACTCAAGACTGTGGAGTTTCCCCGAGCATGATCTGGGATGCTTTTAAGGTGGTTTTGTGGGGAAGCATCATTGCCTTTTCCACAGCAAGGGATAAGGCACGAAAGGCTAATCTCACTTCTATGCAGGCAGAACTAGCCAGTTTGGAACAGAGGTTTAAAGCCACCTCACTGACCAATGTGAACAATGACCTATATCATAGAATACTTAATCTTAAATACCATATCAATGTAATACTACATCAGAAAGCAGAGTGACACCTAGTACGTTCCAAGCAAGAGTTTTGGACCAATGGTGAGAGATCCGGGAAGCTCTTGGCCTACCACCTGCATAAGCAACTGGTGGCTATGCAGATACACTCCCCCCGTACCTTATCGGGGTCAGTAGCCACTACCTCAAAGGATGTGGACCAAACAATGCAGCTTTTTTTTGACTCCCTGTACCAATCTCATTCCACTATGAGCCCTGCTGAACTGAGCCAGAAGGTAATAGGGTTATGTCGCTGAACACAACTCCCCTTCCTATCACCCGAGCAAGTGACTCTATTAGAGTCACCTGTGTCCTGTGATGAATTAAGGCTTGCCTTAGCTAGTATGGCACGTGGGAAAGCCCCTGGTCCAAATAGTATGTCTGTGGAGCTATACCAGGCATTAGGCTCAGATATTTTCCCCCCACTTCAACTGGCTCTCCAAGACTCGCATAAAAAGAATATCCTCTCACCAACCATAAGGGATGCTATTATCACTCTTCTACCGAAAAAATCGTCCCACCCATTAGACTGTGAATTTCAGGTCAATATCTTTATTGTTGGTTGATACTAAAATACTATCAAAGGTGCTCACCACTAGATTGAGTGTGATGCTCCCTTCTATCATCTACCCTGCTCAGTCTGGTTTCCTGAAGGGGAAAACAGGGGTGGACAATACATGCCTTCTACTCGGCCTTAAATGGCTAGTGTCCAAAGCCTCTCACTCCATGGCTGCCTTGGCAATAGATTTTTCTAAAGCATTTGATGCCTTAGAATGGGCTTTTCTGCATAAAACCTTAAATGTGTTCACGTTTGGGCCATATTTTAAACAGTGGGTACGCACTTTGTATGCTTCCCCTATGGCATGCATCCTTGCAAACAGCGATATTTCACCCCTTTCTCTCTCCACAGAGGTACCAGGCAGGGCTGTCCACTCTCCCCTCTCTTGTTCCTGATTGCCTTGGACCTGCTGATATGGGCTATCATTGCAGACCCTCTGATACAAGGCATCAAAAGCAAGGGGCACTCATATGTCACCATAGCATACACAGATGACCTCCTTTTGACTCTAACTAATCCTTGACAAGCAATTCCTGAGATGCTTCTTCTTTTGGAGGAGTTTGCCACACTCTCAGGTCTTTGGATAAACCAAAAAAGACTATTTTAGCACCTCTAAACCCCTTATGTACAAAGGATTGTATACAAGGTACCAACCTTACCTGGGCTGAACACAGCTTCAGCTACTTAGGGATCCAACTCCCCTTTAAATGGACAGCCCAGGAAATGGCTAACTTCTCTCCACTGTGTACCCAGTTGACCGTAGAAGTGGAAAGGTGGCGCGGACTTAAACTGCCTTCCAGGCAGGGTAGCTGCAGTACATATGTTGCTCCTGCCACAGGTTTTGTACCTATTGAACAACTCACCCATTCCTCTCTCTGCAAAACTTTTCCAGTTTCTGAGTAAGTTAGCATCCAACTTTATCTGAGACTATAAACCACCAAGGTGGAGCAGGCAGAAAACTAGAGCACACTGGGCTAAAGGTGGCCTTAACATACCCTGGTTCTATGGCTATCATTTAGCATGTTTGTCAGCTCAGGCCACCAGGTGGTTTGTGCCAAACAACCTGGCAAGCCCTCCTGGGGTTCATCTGGAATCTTATTTGGCATGTCCTTACACACTTTATAATCTCCTAATGCCTCACTCAAAAACTGATCCACAACTCCTCCCCCCATAATCTCTTACACCGCCCGAGCTTGGAAACTACTATTCACTAAATCTTATATGTCTAAGAAGGAATGGTGCCCTCCGATACAATCTGCCCCCATGAGGAGTCACGTGGGGCGGAGCTCTTAATGGCAGCTTAGTTCCTTAGCTCTCCCCTCTCAGCCAGAGAATCTTGTTATTTAGCATTTTCTGCCAACTACTTCAGGCGAGTCATCTAATACCCTAACCCCTCACAGCTCACCGTCACTTTATTTTGGTGTTCGGTTATTATTTCAGCAAGTTTTTACCAGGGGCGGTGCGGCGATGGAGGCCGATAGCGCCGGGGCCAAGCATACGCCACCGAATACCCCCGAGAAAGTGGCTAAAAAGTCGAGAACCCATTCCGCGGGGTCAAGCGCTAAATCCGGCTCCTCAGGTGTCTCATCCGGCCCGCTCACCGAAGACCGGTTTCTGCAGGAACTGATTCCTTTCCGTGAAACTCTGCAGGAAATCTCGGCAGAGCTCAAATCGATGCGTGGGGACCTTGCCTCCCTTACGATTCGGGTGGGTGATTCGGAGGCTCGGATCAGCTCTTTGGAAGCCTGGAAGGCCAAATGTGAACCCGATTTAACCTCGCTCAAGCAACAAGTAGCGAAGTTGAAGTTGAAAACGGAGGATCTCGAAGGTCGTAGCAGGAGGAACAACATATTGGTGTTGGGGTTACCGGAGGGAGAGGATGGTCCTGACATCCTGTCTTTCGTGCAAAAACTGCTTACTAAGATTGTGGGCCCTTCTCCCATTTACTCCTCCTACCACATCGAGCGTGCCCACAGATCTCTTAAGCCTAAGCCTCCACCTGGATCCTCGCCTAGACCCATTTTAATTAAGATGCTTAGTTACCTGGAAAGGCAGCACATCCTATTGAAAGTGAGGAGCCTGCAGGCAGTTTTGTGGGAGAATCATACGCTGAGAATAACCCAGGATCTACCCTTTGAAACCAGATTGAGGAGAAGAGAGTATCACCCGCTGGTCTCCAAGTTGATTGCTGCTGGCCACAAATTCCATATGAACTATCCGGCAAGGCTTCAAGTTTACCTTGACAGTGCCTGGGCCACCTTTGAGTCTCCAGAGCAAGCCAAAAGTGAACTTACCAGGAGGATGCCTGACCTCTTTAAATCAGGCTGACTGTTTATGCTGAACTTTTAGTGTTAAGTTTTTTTTCTGTGCCTACCTGGGCTGTTTGGCCTTGCTTTGCAGTGTTGATGGGTCCGCTTCTGGCTTCTCTTGGGGGGGGTGTCGGCCTTTCGTGTGGGTCGGGGCGGCCTCGGGTTGGGGTGGAGGCATGGGCCTTCTGGAGATGGGGCCTCCGCCTGGGTGTGCGAGGGAGGGGGGTGTGAACCGCGGCTTTGGTTGCGGTGCTACTCGGCCCGTCTTACTGTTGCACTGGATGGGTCCTACCTGCTCTTCCCTCCCTCCTCCTATCCGGTACTGCGGTGTAGCCTGGTCATTTAGAGCCCAAGCTCCCGGTGATTTATTTGCTCTTGTTTTTGCTCCACCTGTCTTGGAGTCTTGGGACAAGTGGGTTTGTCCTCTCTTGGGGTGAGTATTACTCGCCACCAAGTCATTTTGGCTTTGATGGTTGTTTTGTGGCTGTGTACTTTGGCTTTTCCCAGTCTCGTTTTGGGGGTTGGGGTTTCAGTATGTTGGGGTTGTTGTTTTCTACCCCTTCTTTTTCTTCCCTGTTTTGTTTCTGGCTGGGGGGCGGTGGGGTGGGTGGCGTTGAGATGCAGTCCCACAACCGATTTTGGGCGGCGGTACCCGGCTTCGCTTTAGTATTTTGTTCCATGTTGCTATTTCTTAGTGGGGTCATTAGTCAGGGTTATTTTGCAGGGAGCCGTTGGTCTGTCAGCCCTAGGGACCGTTCCCTTCAATGGTCATTCATCTGTGGTGTACTGGCTTATCTGTTACAGAGGGGATGGATTGTATATAGTTCTGGGGTATTGTTGGGGTTGCTGTTGGGTTTTTCATTTGGGGTGGGGGGGTTGGCTACTTTTTCCACTTCAGTGTATCCTGGGCTTTGTTTCCCTGGCATAGGGGACCCCAGGGTTCTGATTTATCTATGTGTGTTGTTGACAATGTTATATTTGGGGGACTGTCTTTCCATTGGTTATGGGGGGGAAGGGGCCTCGGAGAGTTTTATCATTCATGGGGTGTATTGCTATGGTTGGGCCATTCTTGTAGTATTTTCAAGGTTATTATCTGTAATGCTGGTGATGCCCTGGTGCCTGGCCTTCTACTAGGTAAGCTATCATGGCAATGAGCTTTGTTGGAATATTAGAGGCATCAATGACCCTCTCAAGAGATGACATTTTTTTCTGAATTGCTCCCTACTTAACGTAGATATTGTTTTTATACAGGAAACACATCTGGCCGCCTCTGAGGACAAGCATCTGCGTAGGCAGGAATTTTCTCAGGTTTTTACTGCCCCAGGCTCGCAAGCTAGTAGGGGGGTGGCAATCCTGATTAAGCACTACATCAGATTTGTTGCAGAGGAGTGTGTTACTGATCGGAGGGCAGATATGTTTTGGTCAAGGGTCAGTTTGACAATAGTAGTAGTATGGTGATAGGGGCGATTTACGGCTGGTGTGGCGACCGTCCTTCCTTATGTCCCTGGCAGATATCCTGAGCAGATACCTACCTTCCTTTTTATCTTAGGGGTGACTGGAATGTAGCCCCGTCCAACTAATTCGATTAAAACTTATAGACCAATTAGACCAGCCCCTTGCTCAACTTGCCCTTCTGACTTTATTAGCCTGTTGGGTCTCTGGACTTGGCGCCTTCTTAATCCCGACAATCGGCTTTATTCCTTCTATTCCCAGGTTCACCAAACGTGGTCGAGAATTGATTTCATCCTTGTCAGTTCCTCACTAATGAGTTGTATTTCTCAAGTAGGTATCAAGTCGATAGTTATCTCAGATCACTCCCTGGTTTGGATCAAGATTTCCCGGTATCCAGGGTCAACGAGACACGTTGAGGAAACTTAATACGCAAATTCTGAAGGAGGAACACTTTGTCTCCCAAATCAGGGATATGATCCTTATGTATTTCGACCTGAATCAAGGATCCGTACACCACGCGGATGTATTGTGGTGCTCCTTTAAATGCTTCCTTAGAGGGGCGCTTATCAAGATCGCGGCCACTAGGAAAAGAGTTAGGGAGTCTAAAATCAGGTCGCTGTCTAGCCGGTTGAGACTAGCCGAAGATCAACTTCTCTCCTTCAATTCCCCAGCTAACTTGTTGTCTCTCATCAAACTCAGGAATGAATACAACGACTTAACCCGCGACAAAGCGGAATATGCTCTTTTTAAGTCCAGGATTAGGTATATCGATCAGGGGGAGAAATCGGGCCGGATGTTAGCTATGACGCTGAAAGAAATAGAGAGTTCCCGTCTAATTCCGGCACTTAAAGCTCAGGATGGCACCTCTAAGTCGTTACCTAGGGAGATTGCCCATGTCTTTGAAGCCTTTTTTAAAGACATTTACAGTACCAGTTCCACAGCGTCGCAGGTTCAGCCGGCAGAGCGGTTCTTGGGTAATATTAAGCTCCCGTCCCTTCAGTCTTATCATTGCGAATTGCTTTCTGCTTCCATCACACTGGGCGAGGTAGAAGAGGCAATCAAAGACCTGCTCTTTAGGAAAGGCCCTGGCCCGACGGCTACCCTCCACCTTCTACAAGGTGTTCTGCAAAGAGCTATCCCTCTGTTGCTTAAGCTTTTAATACTTGTTTTCGGTAGTGACTGACCCTCTCTCTAGAAGCAATAATTATTCTAATTCCTAAACCTGACAAGCCCCTAACGGACCCTGCCAGTTATCGTCCAATATCGCTCCTCAACTATGATATTAAAATTCTATCCAAAATTTTATCGTCCAGAATCAAAATGGTCTGGCAGCTTTTGCTGAGCCCGGAACAGGTTGGCTTCGTTCAGGGGCGATCATCTGCCGATCATCTGAGAACTCTTGCCCATGTCCTTCAGGTATCCTGTACCTTGCCAGATCCTATGGTCCTTGTCGCTCTCGACACAGAAAAAGCCTTCGACCGAGTGAACTGGGACTTTCTATGGGCCACTCTGAAGAGAATGGGCTTCCTAACCCTTTATTCAAATGATTATGGCTATTTACAAATCCCCCTACAAAGTCTATTGTAACGGGCATTTTCTTCCAGTTTTCCCCATGCGCTGGCACCCGCAGGAGCTGCCCCTGTCCCCTACCTATTCAACCTGTATTTGGAACCTGTTTCAGAGTATTAAAGGCTCACGTAAATCAGGGGCTGTACCTCATGCAACTCCCCTAACCTTGTCGGTCTTTGCTGATGACATACTGTTATACCTTACCAATCCCGTACAATCTTTAACACATGTCCTTCAAACCATTGACCGCTTTGGTCAGGTTTCTAACTATAGGTTGAACGTCTCCAAATCGGTCATATTCCCGGTTAACTCTCTCACCTTTAAATCAGATTTTGAGCGGTTTGGTATGAAGTGGGCTCCGGTTTCCTTTAAATACCTAGGTGTGCATGTAACCAGGGGAGAGGGATTGGCTAAGGAACTCAATTTAGATAATGCGGTCAGGAGAATTAGGCGTGACCTCGATCGTTGGCAACGGTTGCCTCTCTCCACTTGGGGGCATATAAATATTATCAAAATGAATATTCTGCCCCGGCTATTATACCCCCTGACTCATCTTAATATTTGGCTACCAAGGCAGTTCTTTGCTCAGGTTAACTCGGCACTTTCTAACTTTGTTTGGAAGGGGAAACAACCTCGAAGAGCCTTCTTCAAGCTTACTGCACCCAGAGACAAGGGGGGCCTCCGTCTACCCAATCTCTTGCTGTATTATTGGGCTAGTCATCTGGCTAGATTAGGGAAGTTGTCCAACACTCAGCCTTCCACTTTTCTACCCATATGGCAACAGCTGGAAGTAAATTTATTAGATCTAGCAGGTCTGAGCCCTTCTCGTATTTTCTGGCACCCGTTCTCCAAGCTTCCCCCCGGCCATTCGTGACTCCCCTATTGGCCTGTCCATTAGAGTTATTTCTCAATGCTGGAATTTCTTTAATTTCCTCCCGTCCAAAGACTTAGCCCAACCTTTGGTTTTAAATCCTAACCTTAAAATTGGGGGTAGTTGCATAGTTAAGGACTGGCTTCCGCAACTACAAAATCTGTCTGTGGAGTCTCTGTACGAGCAGGGTAATCTCCTCAATTCGGAAGGTATCTTAAAGTCCCTTCACGTTCCTCAAAGATTTATTTTTAAAGTTTTTCAACTGAGACACCTGATCCTCCAAACCTTGGGGCCCACCTGCTCCCCATCCAAAATAAGGCCTTTTCTTGTAAAGATTCAGGAGGCAGCCGGCTCGCGTAGAAGCATCTCTATTATTTATAATAAATTGCTGGTTGACCTTTTCCCCGCTCCCCTTAGAGGGTTCCAAAATCTGGTCTCTTTCTGGTTCGTGCTCTATCCCTGTTTGGGGTTCAATTTGGAGGGATGTGTATCGTTACTTATCCCAAGATAACCACAGACTGACCCAGTATTATATTTTAAATAATCTCTATTATACCCCAGTCAAGTTGGCCAGGTTTGGTAAGCAGAGTCTAGTCTCTGCTCGAGATGTGCGTGCCAGAAGGAACTTGTTGCATATTTTTGGGTATGTGTCAAGGTGGCCCCTTATGGGATGCTCTCAGAGATTGTCTTGACCCGCTCTTAGGTCTGAAAGAGCTATTCACTCCTGGTATATGTATTTTGGGTGACTATTCTGGCATCTCGGTGAAGGAGCGTAGATACCACATGGCACTTATCTCAATGGCGGTTAAGAAACTGGTTCTCAGGCATTGGTTAGACCAGGTCATTATTACTTATCAAGAGTGGCTTAGGGAGCTGTCTCTCAGTCTCAATACCGAGAAATTTATTGCTAGTTATAGGCATAGCCCGGCGTCTTTCTATCGGAAATGGGGCAAGTTGAGCGCACTCTATTTAGAATAGGCATGTTCCCGGTTGGCCTCATCCTTAGTCTTTTATGCCACCTTAAACCATCCAGTGCGTTTAGTTTCCAGATTGCAGATAGTCCCCCTTTTTTTTCTAGATCTGGCCTCTCTTCCGTTAGGGTAACTCTCCGGGGCTAAGGGGTGGGGGGATTGGGGGGACGGTGGGAAGGTGGGGGGGATGGTTTTTTTTTTTTCTCTGTTTCTGGTACGGTCTTGGCTTAGATTATGAAGATTGTCTATATTTATTTATGGTGTTTTGTTAACCAGGTTGTATGTATCCTCTTTCTTTTTCCTTGACAATCCTAAGGTGTATTCCCTAATGTATTGTGGTTGTTTTTTCCTTTTGATTCAAAAACCCAATAAACTTAAATTTCAAAAAAAAAAAAAAACGATCTGCCCCCATATGGCACAATAATCTAATTCAGATTGATGGAGTGGGAGTATACTGGTCGATCTGGCAGCAACAGGGTATTCGGACAATCCAAGACCTGGATGTTTCCAGGAGTAAACATTTGCTATCATTCGAGCAATTGCAGAGCAAATACGCCCTGCCAAACAAAGATTTTTGGTACTATCTGCAGATCCGCAGTGCCCTAACTCCCCTTCTTAATAAAAGTACAGACAGCAAGTAGTGGCAATGGCTCACTGACCCCTGCTCCATGGATACTCGAAAGGGCCTTATGGGTCATTTATATCGTACTTGGAGGGACTCGCAACCTAATCCCTCACAGAACTGTAGAGTACAATGGGAAAAACTGCTGGAGGTATCAATCTCTGAAGTGCAATGGCAGACCTACTGCAAAAGCATTCACCATTCATACAAAGCTTCCAATAGCCACTTTATACAACTAAAAATATTGCTGCTGTGGTATTGCACCACAGCAATACTGCATAGGAGGGGCTTACTCAATCATAGTGTAATGCCCCAAAGTCAGGGCATCCCAGAAAAACTAGAATTGATAAATAAACTAGGGGATTACAGGTGCTCAGGGTGCCTGTTGTAGGTGTAGGCTGCAGAGTACAATGATAAGGGGCTCCTAAAAGTAAAAATTCCCCTCTTTATAAAGGAAAACTGTAAAATAATAAGGAAAAGTGCCTGTGCACTTTACAGTATGGTCAAAAAGCAGATTTAATAGCAGCACATGTCACAATGGCTTGGATGGAATGCTGTGCTGAGCTGCTCAGGCACAGCATTCCAGTCCAATCACTCTGGAACCTTAGGGTTTGTTTTCAAAAAAGTTTAACAGTTTTTTCAGAAGTTCCTGCTGGCTGTGGAGCAGAGAGGACGCAGATGGTTAAGGGGGACCAGTAGAGCTTACCTGGTGGTTGAAGCTGTTCCCTGAGGGCCAGTCAATGTGCTTGCTCTGGCTCCAGCCAGTGAAGATTCCTCTAGAGCTCCGTTTTGGTCCATGATGCCATTGGGCACCAGAAGAAAGTGACTGTCAGTTTGCCATGGTTTGGGCTGTCTAGCCCCGTCGGTTTATTGTTTTAACCCCCCCCCCTTGCATTTTAAAGTTTCATTTTCAGTCCCCCATCGGCAGCCCTGCCAGCCGCATCGCGCCGCTCATCCTGTCGGCTGTTTTAGGCCCCTGGTCATCCCCCTAGCTGCTTGCACATTCCCTCCCACTGCCAGCATCCCTTCCGCCTCCCGACAGCACAGCAACCCTCCAGAGGACGGCGGAGCGGTGAGTCGGCGGCAGCAATTGAAGCGTGCTGACTGCCTGTAAAGGAAAATTGTGTTTTTTTTTTATTTAAGGAGCGCACGGAAGGTGCTTAGAAGAACGGCTGAGTGCCGCAAGGGAAAGCGGGTCATCAGGACTCAAAATTATTTATGCAGAAGGGAGGCAGGGCATTGCAACGCCCAGGGGAAGGGCCAGGGTCTCAAGGCCAAGCAAAGGCCTATAAATATTCAGCAAGGGGGTGGGATTTGGGGCTGTGTTTTTGCTACTTAGTGACAGCAGCTCTCAGAGAGCTGCAGATTTAAAGGGGCCCTGCCACTCTTGGCCATTTCTAGATTTAAAGGGCAATTCAGGACCAATTTCAGAGAGGGCACCAGGCCCATTTCAGGGAAGGCTACTAGGCCCCATTTCAGAGAAGGCACCAGGCCCAATATAAAATGGGGCAATCCAGGCCCACTGTATTTAGGGCATCTGGCCCAAGTCTTGGTAGGACGTCAGGCCCAAGGTAAATGTAGGGCATTAGGCCCGAGGTAAAGCAGGGTACGTAGGAGGCCCCGGCCTAGTGTAATAGGGCAAGCCAGCCTAGTGGTACTAAAGGAGGCCCCGGCCTAGAGTAATAGGGCAAGCTGCCTAGTGGTACTAAGGGCTTCCTTAGCCAAAATGTTCAGGGGTAGCCAGATCCTATTCAGGAAGACCCTACAGTTAGGGAAAGGGGTTTATCCAAGAATGCTCAGTTTGCCTATACTGTGAAGCCACGGTAACAACTATACTGCTTATCCAATGGTTATTGCTAAAATACCTGAAACACTGTGAACTATTGCTCTAAGCCTCTGAACTATTGATCTAAGTACTCAAACTATTGTCCTAAGTACCTGAACTATTGCCCTAAGTATGGATACATAGATACATAGACAGTGTCGACAGATAAGGGCCTATGGCCCACCCAGTCTGCCCATTTGAGCTTGTAAGCTCAGTTTATGTTTTTCTAGAAGTCTGTTGCCCGTTACCCCTGACTTCCAGAATTCCTTTATGTCTATCCCATGCATTCTTAAATCCTGTGATTGTTGCAGCCCCCACCACTTCCTCTGGCAGGGTGTTCCACTTGTCCACTACCCGTTCTGTGAAGAAATTCTTCCTCGCATTTCCTCTGAATCGTCCTCCCTCCAACTTCATCCCATGCCCTCTAGTCCTGGAACATCTTTTTTGCTTAGAAATAGTGTATTCCTGCACCCTGTTCCTCCCTGTAAGTTACTTGTATGTCTCTATCAAAATCCCTCTCTCCCTCCTCTCCTCCAGGGAGTACATGTTCAGTTCCTTCAACCTGTCCTCATAGGACTTGTGATGCAATCCATGCACCATCTTTGTTGCCCTCCTCTGAGCCTTCTCTACCCTGTCTATGTCCTTACATAGGTAAGGTCTCCAGAACTGTACAATGCACTCCAGGTGGGGCCTCACTAGTGTCTTGTATAGTGGAATTATGACCTCCCTTTTCCTGCTGGTGATGCCCCTGCCTATGCATCCCAGCATCCTATTTGCTTTACCTGCTGCCTTGTCACACTGTTTCCCTACCTTGAGGTCATGAGAGATGATAACCCCTAGATCTCTTTCTTGCTTGGTGCATGCTATATCCTCACCCCCCAACTGATATATTGTGCCAGGGTTTTTGTGCCCCATATGCATTGTCTTGCACTTCTTTGCATTGAATTTCAACTGCCAAAGCCCTGACCATTCTTCAAATTTCTGCAGGTCCCTTCTCATTCTGTCTACACCCTCTGGTGTGTCTACTCTGTTACAGAGCTTTGTGTCACCAGCGAACAGTGAAATTCTGCCTTCTAGGTCCTGTGCAATGTCACAGATGAAGATGTTGAATAGGATCAGTCCCAGCACTGATCCCTATGGTACCCCACTGGTCACTGTTGCCTCTGTGGAGTGACAGCCATTTACCACCACCCTCTGTGTCCTGCCACCCAGCCCGTTACCTACCCGGCACACTACTATCCTGCCCACACCCATATTCCCCAGTTTGTGTAATAGTCTTCTATGTGGCACAGTGTCAAAGGCCTTGCTGAAGTCCAGATAGGCCATGTCCACTGCCCTCCCCTGATCCACCTCCTTAGTCACCCAGTCAAAAAATTCAACGAGGTTGGTCTGACATGACCGCCCCCTGGTGAAACCATGCTGCCTTGGGTCCTGTAGTCCATTGACAACCAGATGGTCCACCAATCTCTCCTTCAGTAGTGCTTCCATAATCTTCCCCACTACCGAGGTGAGGCTGACTGGTCTGAAGTTCCCATCTGCTATCCTCCAGTCTTTGGGTACCTCCCCTGTTTCCAGTGATTGGCTAAACAGGATAGCCAGAGGTTCAGCCACCACCTCTCTTAGTTCTTTAAGGACCCTGAGGTGCACCCCATCTGGCCCCATTGCTTTATCAACTCTTATTACTTCCAGTTCCTTCAGGACCCTTTCTCGTGTAAAGGGACTTGTGTCCATTTCTGCACCATTCTCACCCCTTGTACTCCCTTCAGACCCATTACCCTCCTCTTCCTCAGTAAAGACTGAGCAGAAATACCTGTTCAATATGTCAGCTTTACTGATGTCATCCTCCACGTGGCCCCAATCCACCCCCTTCAGTCTCACTATTCCTCCTTTTGCCTTTCTTTTTTCACTTATGTACCTGTAAAAGGTTTTGTCCCCTCTACCCACTGATTTTGCAATGTGTTCCTCTGTCTGAGCTTTGGCTTCCCTTACTGACCTCCCTGCCTCCCTTTGCTTCTCCTGGTACTTCTCCCTATCCCTTCTGCCTGTGTCTTTTGTATTGCCTGAATGCAATCTTTTGGCTTTCACTTTTGCTACCTCTTTGGAAAACCATAATTGTCTCCTCTTCCTTTTCCTCTTGCTAACCTGCTTAATGCATAATTCTGTTGCTCTTGTAATCCCCATTTTAAATACTGCCCACTGTTCCTCAACTCCTGATTCCTGCCCCATTCCCCTTAATGCCTCTTTCAAGTATCTCCCCATTTTCCCAAAGTCTGCCCCCCTAAAATCCAGGATACGTGTTTTTGTGTGGTTTGGTTCTGCTCTTTCTGTGATTTCAAACCACAATGACTGGTGGTCACTGTTCCCCAGGTGCTCCCCCACTATTCGCTCATCCACTGTCCCTGTTTGTGAGCACAAGGTCCAGTATTGCCTTCTGTCGAGTTGGTTCCATGACCAGTTGCTTGAGGAAGGCACCCTGAAGGAGTCCAGGATAAATCTGCTCCTAGTTGATGCTGCTGCTGGGATGCTCCAGTCCACATCTGGAATATTGAAGTCTCCAACCAGTACTACCTCACCCTTGTCTGCCATCCTTTGGATGGTTAGCATCAACTCCCTATCTGTTTCTTCCTCCTGGGCTGGTGGTCTATAGACCACACCTGTGCGGATGGCTGGCCTCATTTTCCTTTCCAGCTTAACCCACAGTATCTCTTCCCCATTTTGTTCCTCCTGGATCTCTGTGGCCCTTATGTCATTTTTCACATACAGTGCCACTCCTCCTCCCTTCCTGCCTGCCCTATCTCTTCTGAATATGTTGTAGCCAGGTATGGCCATCTCCCAATCATGGTTATCATTACACCAGGTTTCAGTGATGGCCACAATGTCCAGGTCTGACTGCACCATGACAGCTTCCAGAGCTTCCATCTTGTTGCTAAGGCTCCTGACATTTGCACACATGGCTTTCCATGATTTGACCTCCCTAGACTGTTTTGCTGTTCTATTCCAGCCCCTTCCTTGGTTGTCCTTTATCCCTGGTTCTCCTTGCTGTCTGCCCTTCTGCTGAATTTTGCCCCTTTTCTGCCTATCCACCTCTTGGGCGCTAATCTCCATCTTTTGCACACTGCTTTGTAGAGATAGCCTCCTCTGGTTCACTGGTTCCACTGCTAGCTGTGGGGGTGAGCAAGTAGGTACCCTCCTTGCTGGCTGCCACCCCCTTTATAGTTTAAATGCTTGTCAATGTAGCATTTAAACTTATCATTGAGTGTTTGGATTCCTCCAGGATAGATGCAGGCCGTCGGTTGAACAAACCTCCATCCTCCAGGTGGGTCCCCAGTCACCAATGAATCCAAACCCTTCCTCACAGTATCAGTTCTTCAACCATGAGTTAAAGTTCCTGGTGCATACACCCCTATGCTCTCCCTTGCCTCTCACAGGTAGTACTTCTGAGAAAGTGACAGAAGTAGCTATTTGCTTGAGACCCCTCCCCAATTTCCTAAACTTTTCCTGAACTTCCTTTGGATCCCCATTTGCCAGGTCATTAGTACCTAGATGGACAATGACATCCAGCTCACCCTCTCTTCTTGCCTTCCCAGTGATCTCCAGGATCTTCCTTCCATCCCTCCATGCCGTGGCACCTGGTGGGCACCTCACCTCCCTGTCCTTCCCCTCCTGTGTTCCTAGCTGGATCCCTCTTATGATGGAGTCCCCCACCAGGATTCCCTTCCTTCTCCTCTGGGGTCCACTGCTTTCCCCGCTGAGGTCACCTCCTTGGCTAACCTCCACATCCTTTCCTCCCACTTCTCTGGGTACCTCTATTTGGTTGTCCCCATTTGCCAGTGTGGCATATGAGTTCTTGAGTGGAATAGGATCTGGGATGTGCCTCTGCCCGACCACTCTAACCCTCCCTGAGCCCACTGTCATCCAAGTGCTCCTCATTCTCGGCATCCTTTGAGGCAGTTGCATTGGACTGGGTAGTCTCTGGATAGGGGTGATGGTACTCCTGACCCAGTTTACTTCCGCTCTGAGTCTGGCTACCTCATCCCGCAGTCCAGAGAGATGCATGCAAATAGGGCAGCACTTCAGTGTCCAGAAGGTCTGCCTGAATATGGCTGCCCCACAGCCACTGCATTGCACCACTCCCCACATTATACCGTAATTATACTGCTATTCCACTACTTGTCTGCTACTGAAGCTCTCCTAGTTCCCTTTTTATTAATTTACTGTCCTAAAAATCCTGCCACTGATCCTCAGATACTTGTCTTTTTAAAAAGAGAAAATAAACCAAGAAATAAATAAATGAATCAAAACACTTGTCGTGCTGAGAGTGGGCTTCTTCACCCTTATGCCCCTCCTACTCTACACCCCTTTCTATACCCTGTGTTTATCTCCTGTCAATCAGATTTACCAGGGCATATAATTAAGAGTTGGGGGAAGGGGGGCAAAAATTTGCAGCAATTAAAGACAGCAAAGAAATACACCACCACCACGTTTTAAATTGTCAACAGCCCAAAAACAATTCTAAGTAAAGACAACAAAGAAAGTACAGTGTCACTAAAAGCCCACAATCTAAGTTTAAAAGGAAAATAGCAATTACCAGTTACTGTAAAGCACTGAATTGAATATGCTCCCTTTCCCTTCTGGCTTCTTCTGAGCCTGAGTATCTGAACTATTGCTCTAAGTACCTGAACTATTGCCCTAAGTATCTGAACTATTGCCCTAAGCACCTGGACACTAGTTCCACCAGTAATACTTACCACTAAATTTATAATTTGCCCTTCCCCGGCAAATTATTGTATCATTCCACAGTTCTCTGGGCATCTTTCAGTTATATGGTTACTACTGTATAAAGACGGTCTCAATCTTCTACCACACTGCAGTCCCATAGTGTGGTCTGTAATACCACGTACTCAGAATCAGTCTCTACTCAGAAGAAGACTTCTTCTCAGCATTCTTTACTCCTGTGGGATCATCCATCAGCTCATCATGTCTGTCTGTGTCGTCCTCCGAAGTCGAGTCCATCGCCAGTCGTACAAGTAGTACCCTGTTTTTCATAGTTCGAAGGTACATCCGCCGAAACGCATCACGACAGCCGTGCCAGTGTCATTCTGTATGGTTCCTGTTCCAGATGTCCCGGAGTTGGTCGCCCTCTACAGAAGAGTGTGCTCATCCTGGAGAACCTGGTCTGCACCCTTTCTGGTCGTTCAACGAAAGTCCAGTCCGTCGAAGCCCAGTACGGGACGCATCCGCCGTTTCTTTATTTTTGTGTTAGTTCCTGATCCTAGGATTGCAGAATCAACCATCATCTCTTCAGATTCTTCTGGTTCCTGGCCCTGTCAGAGTTCCTTCTGAGTTTAGCTGGCTCTTGGAGTGCCACAGCATCAGTCAGGTTGTGGTAATCCTCCATTGGATTCGTCGCCATGCAGGTCCTGATCTCTCTTCATCCTTGGCAACCCTGGAAGTGGGTTTTGGCTGAGGAACCCTTTGTTTCAGTGTGTTATTTCAGGAACCAGTTGCTCTGGTTCTTCATTCCGGCAGCCTTGGAGAGAGTGGGCTTTTGCCGAAGAAACATATGGTCTGTTTACCAAACCTCTCACCACCCAAGCGGCCTTAACCAGGTCCTTGCTGGGAATCGTGATTAGGGTTCTACAGTTCTGTTTTACTTCCCTTGTAGCTACCAACAAAGAACGACGCTGTACACGAAGATGCCGGATCCCTGGACTCTTGTAATATCTAGACTCTGACGGAAATGTGTGGTGATAATTACCCTAATACAGTTCTGAGTGACTTATGTCATCTGATCCTCACCTAAGAGTATCGAATTGTAGAATAATTTCTGAATAAGAGTGGCAGTAGGCCTATGGTCTATTCTTGTGGCATAATCTTAGTAGTCATAGATAAAGTATTTCTCTGTTTATTGCCCTATTGTTCTCGGGCAACCCCTCCTTCCTCTTGTGACTGTGTCTCTCTACCCTTGGTACAAAATAAATACCCTGCGGGCATTGAAGCTCTAGGTTGACTCCTGCCTCTCCTTGTCTGGGTAACGGTTATCCTATCCACATAATTCAGACCTTGGTGCCTCTCTCATCTCTTTTCACCGCCTTTAGAGTAGAGTACTTTACAGAGCACCTCTAGGCCATCACAATAGCCTCTGCTGGTGCTGTGCACAACCAAATGTTCGCATCGAACATAAACTCTGGTCCTGTCCCTCCCCTACTCTCTTTTGGGCTATGGTGGCTAAAGACCTCTCACAGGTGCTGAAAGTTATGGTCACCCTAACTGCCCCCTTGGTACTTCTGGGGGACACAAGCCAAATGGAAGCCCTTTCTTAACACCTACAGCACTGAACCCTTTCTTCCATAGTAGAAGCCAAATGCCTTTTGCTCATGCGCTGGAGACAACCTATAATACCTAGCAGGACTATGTGGAAGGTGGCTGTTGCACACCTGTCTCTGTTTGAGCGTCTCTCTTCTTTGCGGGGGTCAAACATGTGTCTGTTTTATGCTACATGGGGACCCTATCTCCAGTCTCTTTTTGAAAATTCCAACACAGCCGGGGAATCATCCCTACATACTGCTATCTTATTCTCCCAGGTAGCTAAGAATTGTTGAGATCTCCTTTCCTCCCCTCGGTCTGGTTACAATGCAATGGGGATCTTTTAAGATAGGGGTGAAAGCATTGACCTTCATTGCCTAATATGGTAGGATGTACAGAATGCTTGTCTATGATCTGCATCTCACATACTAATATGTCTCTCACGGTTTTATAGAGCATATATATAACATTGCGCATTGGCATTTTGTGTCCTTGATCTGATCGTATCTCTGTACTTACTACAAAATTGCGAAGTGTATTATGTATGATAAAAGAAATACTTAATAAAAGACATTATAACATAAAAAAGCTTTCAGAACATCGCATTCATTTTATATTTTTGTACTGTGTTGCAATGTTTTTAGCATTGTGAAGTGTCGAAAGATGTTTCATTTATGTGTGCTATTTACTGTACCTGTATACAATACATATAATTGGTAGTTAAACAGATCTGCTTCTGCTGTTTAATCATTTACTGAAGCAACAGTTCTCTGTTTGTGACATTATAGTATGTTGCTGTGGAATTGATTATGATGTCACAGACAGAACACTATGACTTCTGGAAAGGATTAAATGGTAGCAGCAGGTTAAATGTAGGGGATAAGGACCCTAGTGCTTCCATGTACAATAACCCGGTAATGAAGAATAATAAAAGGAAAAAAAAAGTAGAAGCAGAAAATGTTTACTTTACCAAAGCCAGTGGTGTGAGAACTTTACACTATGAATAGTGAAACAAGGTTTCCTGACTTCAGCTTAAATTCACACAGTAAAAACAGATTTTTAAATGTGCAACCCCCCCCTGCACGCATGCACGTGCACACACACACACATACACACACATTGGGCATAATACATAGGTTACATAGGTAACAGAGCTGGAAAGACCGTGGTCCGTATGCTCGCCAGTAATTAGTTATAACCCACTATACGATTTTGTATTAAGTAGTTATCCAAATGTTTTTTAAAGGTATCAATATTGTTACTTGATACAATTTCCACAGGTAGCTTATTCCATATCTTGCAAACTCTTACTGTAAACCAAATACTCTGTTTCTTTGAATTACATTGTTCAATGATCAATTGCCGGGGATGGGCCCTTGTTGCACAGGATTTGTCCTTAACTTTTAAACCTAATAGATTACTTAAATCATTATCATGCATTGCTCTAAATGCCAGGCACAGATCACCTCTCATTCTGCGATACTCCAAGGTGAATAATCCCAAAGTGTCCAGTCTAGCTTGATACTCTAGACCTTTAACTTCTAATATGTTTTTAGTGGCCCGATGTTGAATTTTATCTAATAATTTTATCGTACCTTTGTCCCCAGGTGCCCAGAACTGCACACAGTACTCCAAGTGGGGCCTCACCAGGGATGCATACAATGGGAGTAGAACATCACGACTTGTGCTGCTAATATAGTTCACACCTTCTTCCTGTCAAACCAGATTCTTTAGGAGATAGTATCCTCACCCACACATCCTCTAGAACCCGCTCCTCTCCTCTCCTCTGCACTCTTGATGAAGTAAGTAATAGATGATTACTTCCCCTACCCATATCATGTCATATGCCACACATTACCCCTCTCTGCCACCGCATACTTGTCACCCTGAGTCATCACAATAGTGGTCAAACCCCCACTTTACCACCCTTCAGCACACAATCACCATACTACCCACTAGCCCCAAATTAAGCAAGGATAAGGATTCAACCTATAAAAACAATATCAGCCTGTGCTGGAGTGAGATATCCTTTTTCTTCAGTGCCATGCTGTACAATGAATGAACAATGACATCCTTACCTATTGTAATATCTGACTAACTGACAAGCAGTCAGTCATGTGCTACTATAGGAGTGGACATCATTACTTCATTCATGTTCAGGACACTGAAGGTTGAGGGCATCATTCTTATTCCAGAGTGAAACAGTTTTCTTATTTACAAATAGCAGCACATTTATTGTACTTTCATGGGGCTTTGCAGGAGGGAGGGTGTTAGATTTGGAGCTACTATGGTGTATGTTGTGGTAACTTTACCTATACTGTGGGTGTGTGGGTGGATGGACAGGGTGGTATGGTGCTGGAGGTTGGCAGTAGTGGTATTTTAATCTTAAGATCCTGGGTGGTGGGACTGATGTGAGTACAGTATGGTACAGTGGGTGTGAAAATGGTTAAAAAAAATACTTTGTGTAGTTTTTGACAGTGAAGTGCTACTTTGGCAAAAACTATGCATAATGGCATGTTACTGATTCTTTCACCAGTATAGTTCCATGAAGCATAGCCTTCACCAGCTGAAGGTGGGCACTTCATCAGGTAAAACTATATGACATGCAGAATATTTGTGAAGTTCTTTGGGAACTGAATTTTCCTGACTTTGCCCATTTTAAGCACACAGCTTACATGGCTTATTCATGTGTCTAACGCACATTTGGCTCATGACGTCCATCCACCCACAATCTCAATAGAAGTCATGAATGCATGTATTTTATAATTCATTATAGCACCAAGCATTTCCTTTGTATGACTGCATTTAATGTTGAAACATATAAAACCTTTGAACATATACAGTAACTGACATAAATAAAAAAATAAACTTCTAGATTTAAATTAAGTTTTATAAAGCTGGTAGAAATATAACTTTAAATACACCTTTATTTTTTTTTAAATGTAGACAACAAATGGATATAGCTGAGATAAAAAAAGATTTAGAATTTGTGAGATTTAGTTATGCATAGTTTAAAGAGAGGCACTCTCACAACATTTTAATTTGGTTAGCACTTTACTACCTAGGAAATGAGGAAATAAGAAATGTAGCACACATAGAATAAATTGCAACATTATTAAGGAAGAAACACTTTAAATTCATAAATTACTGCAATATCGGAACATATTTATAAAATACTGTCACCACAGAATTATCATAGAATATATGCATAATGTGCTACAAACATGACTTACAGGGATGATTGGTAGGTAAGTGACAAAAATAATTAATGCAAATGAGGCCACAAGCAAAAAAAAAAAAAAGAAAAGAAAAAAATTATTATTGGAGTTGCACCATAGTTCTTGAGAAGCCTTGGACACAAAAACTTGCATACAGTCTCAGATGAAAGGTATTAGCTCATAAAGCTAAACTAGAAATCATGGTATGGTATGGTATGGTATGGTATGGTATGGTATGGTATGGTATGGTATGGTATGGTATGTACTAAATTTGATACATCAGGTCCACATTCAAAGGGATTTTCCTGTATATGCCCCACAAGAAGCATGCAGATCTCTCAAGGGACACCCAAGGCCCCCATTGTAAAAAATATTTCATATTTTAGTATAGAAAAAATATCACTTTGAACAAGAAAGTGATTTTAGTCAATGTCCATCCAAAATTCTTTTTCATGTGCCCTCATCTCACCACAGGGAGATCAGTGATGGAGTATCCCCTTTTCTCCACCCTCTGGCCACAAGCCCTTTACCCCTGGGGACCCTACCTGCTAACTAGCCTCAATGACCTGCCAGTTCAGGTGTCAGAGAGAGGAAGAAGAATAATCAGCATATATAGAATACTTTTCATACACAGTGTGTCCCAAAGCACTTTACAAGCATTGCTAGACTGTTAGTGAAGTGACTGAATGTGTAGTGGCAGCCATATCACACATCAACACCCACACACCGCATGTACAATTGCATGAACCGGTTCTATGGGAAGGGCGATTCTGGCCAGAACACCAGGAATGTCCCCTACTCTTTGTGAAGGATGCCCTGGGTTCTTTTACTTCCTCCTGAACACCCACCAGGACAACACTAGGATGGATAGAAGGGACCTCAGTTTAACATTTCATCCAAAAGATGACATACTCCAGCAGTATACCACCCCCACCCCCCCAATACTGCTCTCGGGTGTCAGTGTTTTAGGTATGAGTCCAATCCCTGGTGTGGGAAGAGGAGAACCCAGGACCTTCTGCTACAGAGGTGGATATGCTACCAACTGAGCCATGTTGACACCCAGAGAGAGAGAGAGAGAGAGAGGTCACTGGCCACAAACAAAGGCCTGTCTGCTGCAGTCATTTGATGGCTCTCTGTTATCCTAACTGCAATTACCAATACCACCAACATCATCATGGGAGAAAAGTGAGAAGCACCAGTGGATGAGTGGGGCACTGGGGGCCTCCCAATCTGTACACAATTACTCTGCTCCTGCCCCTCTCACTGGCATGGTATCACAAATATTGTCCTGGTGCAACTGCAATCAATCAATCAAACTCATTTTATTGTACGGCTAAACAGCCTTTACAAACAAAAATGACAATAAAAGTACAGAGAAAAGATGTGCAATGTAAATACTTCATAAATACAGTCATTAAAAAACTAAATTCTATTTAATAAAGCAACAGTATCATGTCCAGCAGCACAAGTATAGTTCATTAATCGCATCTATATATGGGAGGACATTCATTGACATATTAAAGTATATTTATTTTCCTTCTTATCTCTTTGATAATAAAGAAATACTTAGGTAACCTATCTAGAGACCATGCATCTTCTGTGTGGATAAGTATGTTGGTAAGCAGGGATTTACCTGTCTGATAAATATTATTGACAAAAGGCCCTAACCAATAAGACCTTTGCTTTGAATACCATCTACAGTTCCAGAGCACATGTACTAGGTCGTCTTTCTCTCCAAGACCACACTCACATTCAGCTGATTGTAGCTATAAGACATAAGTTACTATGAAACTGTTCAAATGTATAGCTCAAACATACAAGTCTATATCTAGGTTCCATTATAATATCTAAGTATGGATTGTATCAATGATAATAGTTATTGTTTGCAAATCATTTAGCATAGTGCAATTTCGTTATGTGTTCTAGGTCTTCATTATTCCAGAATCTGGTCACCTTTCTTAATACATATTTCTTATATTCCAAGCTTAGAGCTATTCCTTGATTAGCAGCCCTCCTGAGATTGGTTAGTTTATTTTTTGTCAATAGTGTAATTATGTTTTTAAACCAATATCCATATTTGTAGCCCATCCTATGCCACCTCTCTTCTTTATTTAGATGCTGCCTGGCCAGTTTATGTTGTTCTAGCCGTGTGCATTTTTTCCAGTAGTTAATCCTTATACTTTCAATAGCTTCAGTAATGTTAATTAAACCTAATTCCAACCTCAGGTAGGCTGCTGGGCAAGAGTGACCCAACCTTTATATTTTCTGAAGAGTTTTATAGATAGGTACCATAAGTTTATTAGTATTTTGTTCTTCCCAGACTTCTGCTCCATACAGAATCTGAGCTTCAAATTTTGTTCTAATTACTCGTAACAAGGGTTTAATTGTAAATCCATCATATTTAAAATTAAATCTTGTTAGACCTGATACTGTTTGCTGTAAATCTACAATAATCTTTCAATGTGGATAGTCCATAAGCAATTTTCATGAAATACAAGTCCTAAATAGGTGTAGTTAGTGACAACTTCCAGTACATTGTTACCCACTGACCAGCTACCTTTATCTTTACCTCGTCCAAAGACAATCACTTTGGATTTGTTCATATTAATTTTCAAGTTAAGTTTAGTTGACCTCTCAATAATAACATTTGGTTTATTCTGTAGGCCTTTTGCTGATAGTGACAGAATGACAATGTTATCCGCATAAGCTAAAGGTTGACAAGTAACTGTATAGTGGTGCAACTGTTCGTGAGGTAGCTACCAGGAATGAAATTAAAAGGGAATGTTTTTGGATCCAGGGCTCAGTGAGAAACTCCAACATAATTTAAGTGATATTAGTATGAACATATGAACATATGAAAACTTGCCAGCAGAAACAGGTCTCACAGTCTATCAAGTCTGCTTGTATGCACAGATAGCATCCTTATATTGCAGCTGCCCCACCCCACAAACACTCCATTCTCCTCCTGAATCTGTTCAGAGGTGTCGTTTACACTGCCCTCCTCTTGCTCTGTCCCAGGCCCAATTGAAACTCCCCACCATCTACATGGCACCACCTCCTCTGGTAGACTGTTCCATTTTAACATCACCCTCTCAGTGAAATAATGCCTCCTCATCTCCCTCCTGAACCTGCCTCCCTCCAATCTTAGCCCATGTCCCCTTGTGTGCCTTCCCTTTCTCAGCTTAAACAGACCCTCTGTGTCTGATTTGTTGATCCCCCACAAGTATTTGAAAGTTTCAATCATGTCCCCTTGATCCCTTCTCTCCTCCAGGGTGAACAGACTCAACTGACTCAGCCTCTCCTAGTAGGTTCTGCCTCCAAGCCATGTAACATTTTTGCTACCCTATGCTGCACTGCTCTGAGCAGCCTGATACCATTCTTCAGATATGGACACCAGTACTGCACACAGTACTCCAACTGTGGCCTGACCAAGGACCTGTACTGGGGCATCATTATCTCCTTGTTCCTAGATGAGAATCCCCTTACAATGCTCCCCAGCATCCTGTTAGCCCTAGCTGCGGCCCTCCTGTATTGAGCAGAGTTGTTTATGCTCCCCATTACTATGACCCCCAGATCCTTCTCTTCATCCATAACCTTTAACCACACACTCCCAGCAAATATTCCCTCCTCAGGTTCTTTGCCCCAAAGTGCATAACTTTGCACTTCTTTGCATTAAGGCATAACTGCCACCTCACTGACCACTTCTCAAGTCTGGTTAGGTCTGGTTAGGTCACCCTGTAGCTTCTGCCATCCCATCCACAACAGCTCCCATTTTGGTGTCATCCTTGAACAAACTGATCCTGCTCACAACCTTGTGTGCAATATCCAATATGAACGGTCCAAACAACACTGGCCCCGGCTCAGAGCCCTGTGGCACACTGCTGGTCACTGGTTTGGGAGATGAGAGTCCCCCCCCCCACAACCACCAGCTGCAGTCTATCTTCTAGACAATTCCTGATCCAGTTTTCCATCTTGGCCCCCACACCTACATGTTTCAATTTTGCCCCCACTCACCCATGAGGTGCTACTGTAAGCTGTAATTTGGTAGGCAGCTGCAGTAGTATATGGGAGGGTGTGCTGCTGCCCACCAGTGATGGGGGGGAGAGCTGGGTGGGCAGGGGGTCCTGTGTGGGTGGGGATGCCACTGGATCACCAGTGAAATTTGTACAGCGATTTTGCCAATGATCGAGGATATGGGCTGGGTGGGGGGAACCACTAGACCACCAGGAATGTTCAAACTGGGTTTATAGTGTGATCGGGTATGGGCAGAGAGGGGGGTACCACTAGACCACAAGGAATGTTCACACCTGACTCATAGTATGATTGGGTTATGGGCAGGGAGAGGGTACCACAAGACTACCAGGGAATTTGGAAGATGGATTTTACCACGATCGGGGCTACAGCAGGGAGGGGGGGATACCACTGGACCACCGGGTATTTTGATGTTGGAATTTACCGCAATCAGGCTATGGGGAAGGAGGGGCATATCACTAGACCACCTCTGGCAGTACCACATGCTGTGCAGAGCACCATGCGCATTTCACTGGCCAGACCTGCACAAACCATGCAAATGCAGCCATGATGACATGCAAATGGCCCCATTTGTGACTTGCATATATAATTGGACCCATTTGAATACTGCTGGCTGAATGTCAGGAACCTGTGCACAGCATAACTCTGTTGTGTTGATGCAGTTCCCATTCATGGTATTCAGCCCTGACTGGGGGGGGGGGGATGCATCAGCGCATTGTAGTTGCACAGTGCACATTACCTGATATACTCAAAGGAGATGCGCCATTGCTCAACTCTTTTGAATATATCCTTGAGTTGCACTAGCGCAACTCAGTTGCGCTGCGCCACCACATGCGCCATTTCCAGGCGCAGGTCTAAATATTGGGGCTATACTGTACAACTCTTTCCAAATGACATAAAATACATCCATCATCATGGTCTAGTGCTTCTGTTGCAATGGATACACATGCACACTTACACACCACCTGGGAAGTGCGGTAATAAATTCCCATAGAATCACACTATAAATTGTAAGTAAGGAATAACACATAACAGGGTGTATGGTATGCATACATTACATACCTAAGGTGCTGTGTGAGGCATGCGGTGCAGCAGAGTGCTGTCACCCACCTGGGATGTGTAGTATATGTTTCCCATAGGATCACATTGTAAACTGTAAGTAAGCAATAACACATGGCAGGATGTGTGACAATGTTAAATTGATGTACTGTGATCGCAAATTCTCTCACTGTAAGTATTACCTGAGCAACCACTCCCATCGTCACGGGGCAAAAACCACACCACTGGGTTTTGTCTTAACGTCACTTTATTTGATCAAATCTTACACATGCATGTGGGACTTCTACAAAGGAGACCGTCCCTGATTAAAGTTTACAGCAGCTTTTTATAAGCTAGATTTTGCACTTGTTATCTTGAAAAAATACCAACATTTCAGTATGAGTCAATCATAAAACAGCATAACAAGTTTTCAGCAATGTAAAAAAAAACATGTTGATATGTATGAGGTACTTTTCCACTGCAATTCATTTCTTTCCCATTACTGCTTGATACATATGCCTGGGTCAAGCTGACCTGAGAGAGACAATGAGTTTCACTCACACCATAGCAACGTACAGCTTGCCTTCAATGCCACTACGTGCTGTTATCTTTATATTTTACCCAGGCATGCTCTTATCTTTATATTTTGTCCAAGCCTGTTATTCAGGCTGGTACAACCAGTTCTGCTCAGTTTTATCTAGCTTTCTATTTTCACAAATGTACCTCAAGTAACCTCAGTACAAATTCTATAACCCTTAAAAAGAAAACATGAACTCAGAAATTTCTACTACATTCATTATTACTTTGTTACAGCATGGCTTTCAAAGCAAGCATAACTTCAAGGCATATAATAGCAAATATAGCTTTAGGATATATAAAAGAAGCATATATAAAAATTCCCTCACACTCTCCCCCCTTTTGATACTTTGTATCAACTTGTTAACTATTATACTTTAGTCACATCTGGTATATCACAGAATGGGAACATCCTGGCTAATTCGCTAGGGTCTTGGTCCTCGGGGTGTAGTAAGGGGTGCAGCTGGGTGATTGCATGTGGCGACAAGGTGCTACACAATTGTCACAAGAGAAATTTGAGCAACACAATTAGGAGCCATAATGCCAGTATCACCACCACGATTACTGCCACCCAGTGGAGGAGGGTAGTGCCCCAGTCACCAAATATGCTTGAGAACCATGACCAGGGGTCCCAGCCCTGTGATACAGGTGCATGCTCACTTAGAACACGTTGCTGTAGCGTTTGTATTCCCTCAATTACTTGCTCAAGTTCTTGGGAATTATCTGTATATAGGTGCAGCATTCTTCCCTACAATGGCGCACACCCCTTGCGAAGCTAATACATAATCAAGTGCGGCTCTATTCTGCAAAGCTACGATTCTAAGTGCTTTAATTTCAGCTGTCAGCAAGTCAGTTGATTTCAAGGTATCATTAATTAACGTTTCTAACTCATAGCTTAACTGGTCAATGTAATGCATGTTTTGAACAACACCCACCATGGGAAGATTCCTGCCCCAAATTTTTCCCCCACTGGGACACGTTTATTCGCGTCCGGCACCTCCCTTTTTTGAATTTGATTTATATAGTTTACATGCTGATGTATAGCAGATGCATTGTACTTATATACATGGGCTGCAGGGTGGAGTGTGGCTAGATAGCAGCATCCCGTCCACCCCATAGGTAGGAAAAAATAAGCCCTATCCCCACATACCCAGTATAGACCTGACAGACTGCCCACGGCAGTGAAATCAGGATGTACTGTGTGGGCATCTGCTTGAGAGCAGTTGGTTATGGTGGACTCGGACTTGGTGGTGCTGTTGTAGTGCCTACAATATTGGCACGTGGACCATCCCAGTGGTGCTAAACTCACGGTTAATTGTTTATTACACAGGCAAAGCCTGGCTGATATTTTCTGTTGTCTAACATCTAGATACAACGGGGTTGACACATTTGTATCATTCGGTGGGCTGTACCATGCAGTAAAATCATGCCCCCGAAACACAGTTAGGTTCTTTATTTTGTTTGTAGCATAATCTGGGGCATTAGTGATGTTTCTTCCCCTGATGGCACCGAGAATCTCGCTGGCCTCAATGCTATTTACAGGCTTGGGTTTTAAGTGGAGCCCTATGGCTGCAGAGAAAGGAGAGCTAGTGCATACATAGCAATCAGAGACATTAGCATTATTAGCATGTAAGTTCATTAAAGTCCACCAAGTGTTCGTAATGTGCAATGGCTCTGTGCTGCGGCGGGAGCAGTTGCCTCCCTCGTATCCAGAGCCCCATAGCAAAAATAGCAGAGATAGTCCGAACGAAAACAGAACGATAACAATTTTCATGGTTGCTCAGTTCACTGTGCAATGGTATCGACTGTAGAGGCTGTCACCAAACGACAATGAGATGCGTGAATCCACATTTCTCTCTCCGCGATCTTTATGGCAGTGGCAGTAGTCAGGAGCACTTGAAACGGTCCTCGCCACCTCGGGGCGCACCACTTTTTTCTTCGGAAGTCCTTGATAACCACGAAGTCTCCTGGCTGTATCCTATGCAAGGGTCCCTCCAAGGGAACTGGAAGTACAGCTTTTACCCTAGGATAGAGAGATCTTAAAACAGCATTAAGAGATAAACAATAGGCAATCATTTCATTATCTAAACCATGCAATGTTATTCGGTTTTGTGGGAAGGGGACATTTGTCATTCTGAGAGGCCTTCCCATCAAAATTTCATGAGGTGATAAACCCACGGGCCAGCTTCTCCCTCATACTATTAGGGCTATTGGTAGTGCTTTTACTCAATTAAGGCCAGTATCTGCCATAATTTTGGTAAATTTTAGCTTTAATGTCTGGATTTGCCCTTTCTACTGTCCCTCCCGATTGTGGGTGATAGGCACAGAGCATTCGTAAATCCACTTGCAGTGCCTCACACAAGGTTCTGATGACTTCATTTGCAAAATGCGAGCCATTATCGCTGGAGAGCCGGGTGGGAATCCCCCACCTTGGTATGATTTCTCTAATCAGGGCCTTTGCTACTGTACAGGCCATGGTTTTCTGTACTGGAAATGCTTCTACCCACTTTGAAAACATGTCTATAATCACTAAGCAATATTTATACCCTTCACACGGTTTAGCTCAATAAAATCCATCATTAAATGTTCAAAAGGTCCTGTAGGAAAAGGATGGGCAGAGGGGGTTACTTGGAGTCCTCTGCCAACATTATTTTGCATACATATTACACACTTTTTACAAAAATCTTCAGCATATACGGTAAAGCCAACAACATACCAATGTTTATTTACAAGGTCGACCACTCCACTTTTTGCCAAAAAGGGAAATACTGCCGAGGGCAGGCAGAGCCTGCCATCGGGGTTTGTCCATACCTTAGTGCTAGCATCAAATTTACAGTTTGTTTTCCAGTTACGTTTCTCTTTTACACTGGACGACTGTTGTAAAGTTGCAACATCCTTTATTGAGAATAAATCAAGTTGGTTAGTTATAGTCAAAGACATTTGAAATTTCGAACACTCCCAGAAAGAGCTGCTTCCTTTGCAGCTGCATCAGTCTCGCATTTCCTGCAGAGACAAAATCTTGGTTAGAAGTATGGGCTTGACATTTTACAATTGCTAACTTTTCTGGCTTCTGGATTGCTAACAAAAGATTTTTTACCAAATTCGCATGCGCAATAGGTTTTCCAGCTGCTGTTAAAAACCCTCTGTGTTTCCATAAGGTGCCAAAATCATGAGCTACCCTAAATGCATATCGACTATCTGTGTATATGTTAACTGTTTTACCCTCAGCTATTATACAAGCTCTCGTCAAGTATGAGTTCAGCAGCTTGGGCTGGCGTTAGGTGAGGAGTAAGTTTGCTCCTTCCACGACATAGTTTGGAGTACACACTGCATAACCTACCAAGGGGATCCTTTTCGTCTCTTTGTGCTGAGCCATCAACAAATAATTCTAAGTCTGCGCTTTTGTATGGGTACGTCAGTGATATCCGGTCGAGGCTTACAGTCTAAGTCAATTACTTGCCCACAGTAATGCTCCTTCCCTCCTCCGGGGTGGGGACAACGTCGCTGGGTTTAAAATGGTGCACCTTTTCAAAGTTATGTTAGACATGGTTGAGTAACACATTTTGATACTGAATCAATGCAGGCAGGCGTTAAATGAGCTGTGTGAGCTTGTAGCAGAATAGAATGTACAGAATGAGGCACATGCACTGTCAAAGCACAGAATCCTACCAAATCCACGCATGCCAACACCGCTTTAGTAGCCTCTGCCACTGACTGCAAGCAAGACACCATCCCACATACCACTGAGTCCAAACGCTTCGAGTAATATGCTATGGGCCTCTGCCCCCCTCCATGCTCCTGTGTCAATACAGCTGACATGTAACCTAACATACTAACATACTATTTGCCAGCAGATTAGGCCTTATGGTCTATCAAGTCTGCTCGAACCTAGATCCTTAGTTGGGTGCCGAGACCCTCCCATCCCTTGTGCTCCAGAAACCCCTATCATCCATCCCCACCCCCCCGGGACAGGCCATCATCTGATACATCCACTTTCTGTGTCTGTCCCACCCTCTCTTAAAGCTCTCCACTGTGGATCTCTGAACCAGCTCACCAGGCAGAGCATTCCAAGGGTCCACCACCCTCTCAGTGAAAAACCTCCCTTACCATTTACGAACAAATTGAAACCCTTCTCATAATTTGGTAGTCCCAAACAGGGACTTGTGATCAATACATTTTTAAGTTTTGCAAAACTGGTCTCTAGACCAGGTGTTCTCCTGATCTCCTCATTCATCTGCATTTTCGTGCCATATATGGCTTCATGGAGGGGTTGTGCCAACATAGCATAATCCACAATCCAAGCTCTGCAATAGCCCACCATACCCAAAAAAGACATAATTTGCTGCTTTGTAACTGGGCGTGGCCATGCTGCTATGTTTTTAATTCTCTCAGGGTCTAACTTTCTACCACTGCCAGACAACACATGACCCAAATATTTCACTTGCTCTTTACACAATTGCAATTTTTCTGAGACACTTTATGCCCATTCTCAGCCAAGAAAAGTAATAAAGCTTTTGTATCCTGTTCATTTGCTTCCTTACTGGGGCTAGCAAGCAATAAATCATCCACATACTGTATTAGGGTACTGCCCAATGGGGGCACAAAAGTGGATAGATTCTCTCATTTGAGCTGAGAATACTGCTGGAGACTCAGCATAGCCTTGGGGCATGCGGTCCAGGTCCACTTTTCCCTTTGTAAGTGAATGCAAACCATTCCTGGCTACTGGGTTCTACGGGGATACTATAAACGCATTTGCTAAATCAATGACTGTGAAATAACAGCTGTTATGTGGAATGGATGACAATACTGTAATTGGGTTTGGCACTACCGGGGTACGCACATGTACTGCTTCATTTACCGCTCTCAGGTCCTGCACAAAGCGGTAACTTCCATTTGGCTTTCTCACTGGTAAAATTGGTGTATTTACCATTGCATATGGGCAGGGGACGATTACTCCCCTCTCCACTAGTGCTGCATGCACTGGGGCTATTCCCTCCTCCACCTCTTTACCCAGCGGATATTGATGCCTATTCGGTCTGTAAGAGGACTTTGGCTTGACCATAAGGGGTTGTGCATTCTTCAGTAATCCCACATCATACTTTGATTCTGCCCATAGCTTTGCTGGTAACTCATTTATCCAACTTACACTCTCCTGCATGCCTATTTCTTCACAAACCTTTAGCATTCACTTCTCTTTCATCCACTGTACCTGAACTTTTCTGTTGATTATGTATTTTCACAATTTCCAGCCTTTGATATTAGCTTGCTTCCTACACGTTCCCAATCATAACTGTACCATTTCTGCTACCCATGACCCCAATTCCTTCCACTCAAGGGGGTTCTCTGGCCAAAGAAATGTGTGGATATGACCCTAGCACTTGGAATACTTTCAATTGCTCTGCATTTAGTCTGACTGAGGCTGCACAACAATTCTTTTGCCACATATATCTCTGACACCCAGATGGGTCTGCTCTCGGGCTGTTTTCCCCACTCTTTGCACTCATAATCCATGTCCCGACCCCTTTTTGCATGGTGTGAGTGCAATGCAAATCTGTTTTGTAACTGCAACCTATCGATGTGTTATTTCTTCTGCCCACCCTTGTAACCAACACATTTCCCTTGGTTCTGTCAGTTCCCAGCTACAGCCAATCCCTGTTCTTTCAGCTATACATGGGTACAAGCCTATTCCTGGTGCTTCTATATTGACCCCCTCTGAGGTACAAGTAATTTGTGCATTTACCTTTGACAGGAGATCCCTTCCCAATAAATTCACAGGACAGGTCGTGCTACTGAGGAAAATATGTTGTAATTCCATTTTTCCACACCGAACTGGTAATGAGATTGTCAATTGCTCTCTTTGTGGTACTCCTGATGCCCCTATTGTTGTCACCATTCGACTGGATAAGGGTGCATTTAACTTGCTTCTTTGAATTACTGACATTGAGGCACCTGTGTCTATCAAGAAGGTCAACTTGGTGTTCATGATTATTAAGTCTATTACTGGACTACCTTCTGGCGTTGTTGAAGCACATAGCATTTGTGAAAAGGGGGAGGGGGAGTGTTCCTCTAACCTTCAGCTGTCATTGGCAAAGCCAACATTATTAGTCCAGAACTGAGGATCCCGAGGATTTCCACTCCATCCTTGCTGCTGATTTGGCTGCCACTGTTGTGGATCAGGAGGGGGTGGTGGCAGAGGCAAGAGGGCATTGGAATCTTGATTACTCTGCCACTGGTTTGCCTTTACACAATTTCTTGCTATGTGTCCCTGTTCTCCACAAGCAAAGCAGATGATACCCCCTCCCGGTCCGGGTCTTTGTCCTGCTGTTCCTTCCGATGGTTGCCCTTTTCCCCATCCTCCCTGTGGATAACCTCCATTATTTCATCCTCTCTGTCTTCTTCTGTTGCCATTTCCACCTCCCTGTTGGGGCTGCTTATTGTCTCTTTCAAAATACATTAGCTGAGTCTTTTCTAGTTTTTCTTTCTTTTCCTTTTGTATCTCCTTCTGCTGTCTTTCAGCATGTTCAGCATAAGCACTAGGGTCAACCATTTTCATTGTCTCCCATCCAATGCACACCATGGTAACTCCCAATCTAATTGGCTCACTCAGTCCAGCACAAAAAGCCATACCCAGCTGATGTAGTGTCGGGAATATCGGTCCAATACCGGAAAATTGCCTAAGACCCCCCTGCAACCTTTCCTTGTAATCAGCTACTGATTCCTCATCTTTCTGTCTCTATCCCGATGCGAGGCCAGTCTGTCACATCCTTTGTATGCTTCCTGTAGTTTTATGCACACAGCATTAAATTGTGGTATAATTTCAGCCTTGGCTTCTCTGGGTCCCAGGCTTCCTTTACTTCCTCCCACATGCCCTTTAATGTTCATCTAAAACATTCTCCAACCTCAGTCGTAGATAGTTCATACATTTTGATTAAGTTTGTTAACTCCTTGATATATTCTTCTATGTTATTCTGAGGCTTTGGTATATCTTTCAGGGCCCCTCTCTCAACTCCTCAGGGTTCCATGGGCAGTCCACTTCAATGTATTTAGGGACTGCAGGCTGGTCTCTGTTAGCCAGTCTCCCTGCCTCGGGGTGTGGGTTGGGATAGCGTATCAAAGCAACTGCTGTTTTAGTTTCTTTCTTCCCCTGCCTGTTTTGGGCCCTTAGCCCTTGCATTGGTTGCCTAAACTTACCCAAGCCTTTCCATCTCCCTGGCCCTGTACCTTTCCCACCAGTGACATAGATTCCACTGCTTCAACCAGGTCCTCTTCCGTCCCCTCTATTTCTATCTCCTCATCCGAGTCAGTGTCCAACTGAACAGGGGTGGGGGACCATTGGGGGGTTCTGACCGCAACCTCCCGCATAGGAGTCACAGGAGGTTGAACAGGCTGTTTTTGAATTGGTGGGACCTGAGTTGGTAGGGCAGCCTGTTGTATGACCTGCGCTGGTTGTACTGCTTGGGCTGGTTGTACTACTTGGGCTGGTTGGGCCACCTGTACTTGCTGAGCAGGAAGGGCAGCCTGTACAGCTGGGGCAGCTTGTTGTTCAGGCTGCACTACTCCCTGTATTGGTGGCCCTTCTGGCACCATCCCTGCCTGTGGTTCCGCTGAACAGTTTGTGGAATGGGCCGATATGGTGGGGTATCGTGATGGTGAAACACCCTCCTACAGCGCTCAGTTTCTTCCTCCTCTTGCTTTACCATTAATCCTTTTACTTGATTTTCATGTCGCCTTTCTGCCTCTCTTTCCCATATTCTAAACCTTGACCAGTCTACCTTGCACCCTTTTTGTTTGCTCTTTTCTTTTCTTCAATGCTATTTTTGCTTCCTTTAGTACATCTATACTAAAAGTACCTATAAGGAAATATTCCCTGGTCAACTTATGCCATTGTCTATCTCAGAGACCGAATCTGGCCAAACTTATCAACCATACATTTTGCTGGTCCAGATAATACTAACTCTGACCTAGGTTATTTTTTGTTCCCTTGTTTCCCATTTTATCTAGGCCTGTTCTTTATAGTGCACACTCGCTCCAAGGTATACTATGTACTTACAGTGATGATGAGTGTCTCCGGCCCCTAGGTGTCATGTCCTGATGGGGTTCCACAAAAATGTCCTTCTTTTTGTCCAAGGGAAACAACCCGATCACGAGTTGACAAGCACCGAAGAACTCATCCTGCCGACTACGCCAAAGACTGTGATCGCAAATTCTCTCACTGTAAGTATTACTCTGAGCAACCCTCCTCGCATCACGGGCAAAACCACACCACTGGGTTTTGTCTTAACATCGCTTTATTTGATCAAATCCTTACATGCATGTGGGACTTCTACAAAGGAGACCGTCCCTGATTAAAGTTTACAGCAGCTTTTTATAAGCTAGATTTTGCACTTCTTATCTTGAAAAATACCAACATTTCAGTATGAGCCAATCATAAAACAGCATAACAAGTTTTCAGCAATGTAAAAAGGAAAAACATGTTGATATGTATGAGGTACTTTTCCACTGCAATTCATTTCTTTCCCATTACTGCTTGATACATATGCCTGGGTCAAGCTGACCTGAGAGAGACAATGAGTTTCACTCACACCATAGCAACATACAGCTTGTCTTCAATGCCACTATGTGCTGTTATCTTTATATTTTGCCCAGGCATGCTCTTATCTTTATATTTTGTCCAAGCCTGTTATTCAGGCTGGTACAGCCAGTTCTGCTCAGTTTTATCTAGCTTTCTGTTTTCACAAATGTACCTCATGTAACCTCAGTACAAATTCTATAACCCTTAAAAAGAAAACATGAACTCAGAAATGTCTACTACATTCATTATTACTTTGTTACAGCATGGCTTTCAAAGCAAGCATAACTTCAAGGCATATAATAGCAAATATAGCTTTAGGATATATAAAAGAAGCATATATAAAAATTCCCTCACAGTACGCCCCAGGTAGGTTGTGAGGCACAAGGTGCAGCCAAGTGCCTTCAACCACCTTGGAAGTGTGGTATAAAGTTCCCATAGGATCACATTGTAACTTGTAAGTAAGCAATAACACATAACAAGGTGTGCGGTAATGCTAATTTACTGCATGTCCTAGGTGGGTTGTGAGGTATGAGGTGCAGCTGAGTGCCATCAACCACCTGGAAAGTGCTGATGTATTCACTCAGGTGCTGAAGGCACCTACAGTATACTGCCATGGAAGTGCATGCTAAAGACATGGGAGGATCAGCAAGTGGCTGCTCTGAGGAGCACCAAGACCCTGACTTCTTTACCTGGAAACAGAGGTGACATTCCAACTTAAATGGCACACAGCTGAATGACACAAAATAAAACATTGAAAGAGGTTGAAGATCTTATACTTTGGTTGGAGTTAAGGGGAGTGCTGGAGCTGATTCATTGGATCCTTACTTTATCAAAATCACTTATCATGTCCTTGCTGTTCCTATCACCCATCTATTAAATTTATCACTGTTCCAAGGGTGGAAAACTGCCCATGTCATCCCGTTGTTTAAATCTGGGTATACCTGCGACCTCAACAACTAGACACTGATTTCCTGACTTCCAATTTTGTCAAAGCTCCTGGAAAAGGTTGTCAGCAATCAACTTAGGGCCTGTCTGGAAACCAATAATTTACTAAACCCTATGCAATTGGGCTTTAGGACTAAACATATCACTATTTCGGCCCTTGCCAAAGTAACAAACGACTGGTACAATGAATTAGACAGCAGAAACTTTGTCTATGCAGTATTCTAGACCTTAGTAATTTTTTCGATACCGTGGATCATAGCCTGCTAATCTCTGCTCTGAAGAGCATAGGTCTTGACTCCGCATCTTTGCACTGGTTTGTACCTGGTAGGACGTCAGCAACAAATCAAAGCTGAGGGGGAGTTATCCCCACTCAAACCTCTTCTGAGGGGAGTGCCACAAGGATCTATACTTGGTCCACTGCTCTTCGCTGTCTATGTCAACAATACTGATGTGGGCATCAACAAGGCAAAAATACACCCGATCGCTGATGACACAGTGGTGTACATAAGTTGACTGACTGCCGAAACTGCTTGTGCAGACCTACAGGAATAATTTTACCTGCTTCAGACCCAGCTACTCCACAAAAAAACTTCTTTTAAATGCAAAAAAGAGAAAAGCAATGCTGTTCTCACCCTATAGCCATGTGACAAACCCTGCCAGCTCTGGTGCACTGCCACAGATTTCCACAATTCTGGGAGAGAATTTCTGGTGGCCTGATGGTCCATCAGACACAGACAGCTAGCATTAGCACCATAGACTTGGAAAATATGTGTGGTAGGCACTGTCCCAGCCGTCACCTCAATACCTAGCTCACACCTTCCACTAGCAAATTGTGGCACAGCTGCCTCCCAGTCCTAATGTAAGCTCTCCCTGGGACTGCCTTTCATAGTGCCTGGCAGGCTGATTGTTCCCTTTAGACCTAACCATACCTGTTTTATTCCTTTTGTGAACTGTGTCAAGAAAAAAGCTGTTACACGTATTTTGTCTGACTGTTATGATAGCGATACCCAGGACTTGTTTGTGTTTTTTTAAGGAAATTCCTGTGATAATATCCATCTCTGAATCTTTGTGGCCTAGCCTGTTCCCACTATTTTATACTGTTCACTGTGTCTTACTGTTGATCTCTAACAAACTGTTATGTATGTTCCTTGTGTTTTTATTTGCATTTCTATTATGTTTTATTCACATTGTAAATATAGCTGTTTGTACTATAATCTGGACTTAACCAGGTCCATCTTGTAAATGAGCTTGCTTGACGATGTTCACCTGGATAAATAAAGATTTGATTGATTGATTAAAAAAAAGGGGGAATGGCAGCAGAGTGAGATGTAGCTCTGGGTAGTATGGTGAAGGCAGTTTTGATTTGCACTAACTAAATGCAAAGAAGAAAAGGAAGTATCGGTGGGTGGCTGCATGACAAATGAAGCGTGCCCTAGATCGCTTTGCCTGATAGCATAAAGTTGGAATACGAGAAGCTGTGGTTCACGCTGTCACGCCAAGGCAGAATTGACAAAGCATGGGAAAATATAAATGGAAACATTAATTGATATAACACAGTTGAGGCAGTATAGTGCAGTGGGTTAAGGCTCTGAGCTGCAGATTTGGAGACCTGGGTTTGAATCACACAATCACCTAGATGTATACTGTGTGATCCTGGGCAAGTCATTTAACTTCTGTGTGCTCCCAGGTCACAATTCGAAATAAGCTTTGGCTTAGTGTGCTACTCCTAGTTAAACAATGTCCCCTTAAGCGTACAACAGTTTTGCAACCTCCCCCCGTGTAAAAGGTGGGAGGTGGGAGCTATTTGTACAACAAATTGCAGCTTCATTAATTGGAGGCAGGCACAGAAACAAAATATATCAACAATATTTCTATTAGTGGGTGCATATTCCATTTATGCCATAATTCCCAAAAAGTAAAAAAAAACAAAAACAATTTCCTAACATTTTTACTGATTATAAAAAATCTAAAGGGTGTCTATGAATTAAACACCACTCATTTGGTAGATATTTTTGTGCTGAACAACCTTTGTCATCTGATCCACTCTGGAAATGAAAACTCACAACAACTACTAGCTTGGATGCTCACTGGCAAACATTTTATTGAACACCAATAATATTTACACACTGAATGATTTTATAAAATCACACATTTCATTCAAGTTCATTTCATTCCACATTTTCTCCTTGATCTTCTGTCTTGATCCTTTTTTCCTCATATTTGTCTTCAGGGTCCAGACACCAGATCTGACCCTCCACACCATCACCATTACCAGGTACCAGCTTAGCAAGACCTCCCCCCTCCTAGGTACGGACACTAAGATCCAGCCCCTAGTGATACCTCCCTTGTCCCTCCCCCCTTTACATCCACATCTGGGTGCCTTTGACCCCAGCCAGTGCATGCCACCACACTCACCTAGAGGTGGTCTTGGGCCAGCTGATCACCACCCCTGGCCACCTCCCCTTTACCCTTTCTAAGTCTGCCATTATAGCCTTCTGTGGCCTTGAGCCAACTTCCAGCACTCTAACCCACCTCCTCTTCTGGCCCAGTTCTCCTCTTGGGTGGGAGGGTGGGATCAAGTTCTCAGCAGAAGAGGAAGATCTGTGGGATTACATTGCCTTATAAATCCCTTCAAGATCTCATCAGGACCCCACTTTGGCCCCTCCCCCAACCAATCACCAACCTGGCACTGCACCTGCATCATACAACACTACCTCCTGACCTCATTGCTGAAGTCACAGGCCCAGGCCCATCCTCAACTGCCCTTTCTCTCTCCCCCCCGTCCCTCTCATTTACATCTGGGCCACCTGACTATTCGGGTTGCCTTTTAGTGGCAACCTTATTTGTCATCTAATCCCTCAGGAAATGAAAACTCATGACATCTAGCTTGGATGGTCACTGGCAACATTTTATTGAACACCAATTATATTTACACACTCAATGATTTCATAAAATCACACATTTCTTCCCAGTCCATTTTTTTCCATATTTTCTCCTTGGTCTTCCATCTTGATCCTCTTTTCATGATCTTCGGCTCCGCCGTCCGGACACCAGAGCCCACCCCCCACACTATCACCAGTACCAAGTACCAACTTAACAGAACCTCTCCCCTCCTAGGTCAGGACACTAAGATCTGACCCCTAGTGATACATCCCTTGTCCCTGCCCCCCCTTTACATCCACTTCTGGGTGCCTTTGACCCCAGCCAGTGCATGCCACCACACTCAACTAGAGGTGATCTTGTGCCAGCTGATCGCCACCCCTGGCCACCTCCCCTTTACCCTCTCTAAGTCTGCCATTATAGCCAGTAATAATGCCCCCCATGGGGTTTCCCCTAAATCATTACCCTAAAATGTATTATGATCATGTCCAGTCTGCTCCATTGCACCCTCAGCTCTTCCAATAGCAGCATGAGTTGGGCCCATCTCATGCTGGTAACCTCCTTCTAATGTAGCTTTGTGTATTCCAAGTCCATCCTCAGCTGGGTCCCACTACGTCTGGTTGCTGCAAACCTTTCGACCGAATAAATAAAAGAATGTCCAACTATCCAAATGTGCCTCTTTACTCCTCCTGCTGAGTAAAAGAAAATTCCTGTTAACATCACTTCCTGACATATTTCTTATAGCAGCTGGATCTCCACCACCCCACCCTCTTCACCCCCATCCTCTGACCCTCCCTCACTGCGACTTCTGATGCTGCCCCTATCTGGAAAGAATGGGGGGGATTTGGTCCAGGTCCTCCCCAATAAATTTGAAAGCTTTTTTGAGGACTTCACCCACCTGGAATACTGTCACTGGACTCCTGTATTCATTCCAGAACCAGGGCCCCCCCCACTCCCCAGGTTCTCCTGTATTCCCCCAATTCTCTGACTGCACAAACCTCCCCAGATGCCTGCTGACATAGCAACACTTCTTCTCCTTTGCCGAGTTGGTCAGTTTTTGACCTAGGTAGCTGGATCACCACCGTGCCTTGACCAAAACTGACATTGCTTTCCTGCAACCCACCCCTAAGATCCATTTTCTGCTGTGCCATGACCTCACTTATCTGGAACACCCCCGCCATGAGCATGAAGATGGCCCGGAATAAGCAACCTGCTTTGACTGATGTACAAATCTGCTGCACTGCTCCTAAAAGCCACAACAACAGCTGTCCCATGATGCATCCATCTCATGGCCCTCCCTTTAGATGGGCCAGGCCATGCCCTGTCACTACATGCCCAACCAATCCTAGCAAGATGGACCCCATGGAGGTGTGGCCCATCCCCTTCTCCCATCTCCTGATCATGTATTGCTTTACCTGTTCCTCCTGTAACTGGCACACCTACCTTCAACCCTTCTTGTACCAGGAACCAAACCCCCTCCTATGCCTTCAGCTTGTTGGCAGACCAAGAATTCAGGTACAATCATTGGGCCCTCCTAAACCAATCTCCCACAGCTGATCCAGAACCTTGGTCTTGTGTACTGCTGCTTGCGACACAAAATCCCAGAACCTGTTTAACTGCAAATGGGAGAGACACTGTCAGCAATCTCATTCTGGATACCATCAATATGCCGTTCTTTAAAGGATAGGTTCAGCAGCAAACCCAATAACATCAGCTTTCTCATAACCCTCTCCACCATGCCCATAGACACCCCCCCTTGCTTATTGATCCCTTCAATGATCCCTTTGTTGTTACACCAGAACAGGATACACTTTCCCCTCATCCTGTTCCCCCATACCATTAGTGCCACAAAAATCAGAACTATCTTCAGAAAAGTGATTTCTTTTAACAAACCCACCTCACCCCAGGTACTCAGCCAGGACTCCGAGATCCAGCCACCTTTAAAGTTGGCTCCAATTCCCAGGGCCTCCGAAGAGTCTGTGTATAATTCAATATCCATGTTATAGGCCCACTCCTCTTGCCAAAATGTGACCCAGTTGTAATCCTCCAAAAGGCTGCAAAAACCTGTAGGTCCTCCCGTATACCCTTGGTGATATCCACCCAAAGATGGGGTAGCTTTGCCTTTTCCATGGCCAATGCCAATCTCTTGGTAAAAGCTCTGACTGGGCTTATAACCTTGCAGTTGAAATTAAGATGCCCTAGTAGCTGTTGTACCAGTACCAGAGGCACCCTCCTCCTAGCCCCCACATGTTCCAATAGACCCCTGTCTTGAGCCACCTTATCTCCTGGGAGACAGAAACATTCCTGTACTGTATCGACCTCTATACCCAGAAACTCCAGCTTCCATGCAGGTCCTTTAGTCTTCTGTTCCACTAGTGGGATCCCTATTACCCCACACATTTCTTTAAAATCTGCCAACATCCCCTCCATCTCTTCCTTCCCCTCTCTGATGAGCAGAAAATCATCCAGGTAGTGTGCAACCTGCCTGTGCCCATACCTCCATCCAAAAAAGCCACTGAACCCATGAGCTGAAAGCTTCAAACATAGAACCAGCCACTGAGCACTCCATGGTCATGGCCTTGTCAAAATACAACCCCCCCAAACTGAAAACCCAGCAAGTCCCAATCATCAGACCCGACAAGCAGCAACTGAAAAGTGGACTTAGTGCACTTCTTCACCAACCATACCTCCCCAGCTTCCCTGATCATGACCACTGCCTGGTCCAAGGAAGTGTAAGACACTACGCAGAGGTCCTCGGGAATCCCATCATTCACTGAGGTCCTGTCTGGATATGACAGGTGGTGGATGAGGTGAAACTCACCTGGCTATTTCTTAGGTACCACCCCCTGTGGAGACATCCATAACTTGCTGTGGTGGGGGGGCCTCAAAGGGGCCGTTCACCCTGCCTGCATGTATCTCTTTCCAGATTTTCATCTTGACTATGTCCTCCTTCCCCATCACTGATCCCAAGTTCTTTGCCATCATTCCTTTCTGCACCCTATCCAAACCCAAAGGGAAACTTTCCCTGAAACCCTGATGCAGCAATGCCCCTCTTTCCTTGTCTGCGTAAAGCTGTGTCCAGGCCTCAACTGCATCCTTGACTATAGGGGTTGTTGCTAAGGTGAAACCCCATTGCCCCCTCTCAGCTAGGCCTTCAATTCCAACCATAATTGAAATTGTAACCTCTCCTGTTGTGTGTCCTCTTCCTCTCCCATTGAAGCTCCCTCCATGGCCACTCTGAAAGGACTTCTCATGCCCTTGTCACCCTTATTGGCTCCCCCGATCACCACCTGCCCAGCAGCCTGATGCTGGGTGCTGCCCTGAATGCCTGAAACACATGTGCCTGAACTTGCTGTTTGCCCTGTGCAGGATGCTTTGTTGTAACCCAGGCATGTTTTGGCTGCTGGGGAAAAGGAAGTCTTCCTACTTGGCTTTTCCCTATTCCTAACCACTGGCCCCGACAGGGTCTGTACACATAGTTCTGAGTGGGTACAGCCCCATCCTAGATCCCCTTTTGCTGCCATCTGCTTCTGAAATGCCTCATCATACTTAAGCCACCCATACCCAAGCTTAGCCTTGTAGGCATCGTGGATGATGGCAGTGTATGTCAGGAGAGGAATTGCTAGCTCCTGCTGTTTTTCCAGCACCAATGCACTGTAAATCAGAAACCCAGCCAGCCATGTGTCTATGTTCTTCCCCTTGTACTTATCCTCCTCTTCCTTCTGTTCTACCACTGCTAACACCACTGCCATCTCTGACTTACCCACCAAATCCTTCTGCTCATACTTTCTTGCTGTATTCTCATCTACCAGCCCAAAGATGTCCACATACTCCCCCTTCCAAATCTTTTCTTTAATAGAGGTGGGGAAATGGTTGCCTAGTGTGAAACCCGGTGGCCTGGTGTACAGCTTCTTTCCCCCTTTCTTGTCCTTGCTTGCCCTAGCACCCTCCCTACTTCCCTTTTTTATCTCCTGGATTGCCTTCTCCATTTTCTCCAGTCCCTTCTACCCCATATCCCTGAGAAGCCCATCTAAATACTTTTTCAAATCCCCTTCCTTGAATAAGTCCATATTTCCCTTACCACCACCAGGGCTTGACTCTGCTGGTGCCAGTGTGGGTTCAGGCTGAGGAGCAGGCGGCGGTCTCAGTGCAGCTCCACATGGCCTCTTTCCCCCTCTGCCCCTGCCCTTCTGCCCCTCCAACTCCTTCTACCTCTTAGATGCTTCCTCTTCTTCTTCCTGAAGGCGTACCACCTCAATGAGGTCAGTCATTTTTTCCATCAGCTTGAACGCCTGTTCCCTCAATTTTCCATTGGAAACCAGGGCTGTCTTTGATGCCATCCTCCTCAGCTGCATAAAACAAAAACAGAGAGTAACTCAAACCAAAAACCCTTGCTACCAGCCTGCCTCCTCCCCTGCCCCCCCATATTGCTGCCCTCCTCCACCCCACCTGCCCTGTTCAGCTGCCCTCCCCCCCACCAATGTGAGGTGCAGATGTCTGTGCTTCCTTCACCCCTCCTCTCCCCCATACATCATAAATACCTCCTGCTGGGGAGCTGGGCAAAGTGCCCTACCCAGCCCTTATAAAGTCAAATGCTTCCTTAGAAATGACAACACCACAAAGACCTGCCCCTGTCCATAATTGTCCTGCCTCCTTTCAAACAGGACAGCTATCCATAAGTCCAAAAACATGGAGTGTTGACAGCCAACAAAGAAAACATGGGGTGGGCTTTTGTGCCGACCATATCTATGCCATAAATCGTAAATTATCCTGAGATAGCTAAAGCCAAGTCTATGCACCTGGATGCTTCAATCCACTGATTTGATTTGCTGGGGACTCATAAAATATGCACCTCAATGAGATACAGGGGCTTTACCAACAAATGGTACTGCACTCGCTCTTCCAAGCCAAATAAGAGAAATTTCCAGTGCAGTCTTTAGCTGGGAAACTCATTTTTAGTCGAGCTATGGGTCTCATGCACACAATGTGACACTGGTCAGAAATCCCCTTGGCCCTGCAGCCAGTTATACCTTGTCTCCCATCCTCCTTTGTTTGTCCAAGGATCTCCCCATAGCACTTTTTGTAATCCCTCATTAATATTGTCTTAAAATAGGGAGAGAATGGTTTCAGAGGAACTATACTTTGGCCTGAAAACCCCCCTTCCAGACCTCCCCCCTCCCTCGATGCCCTGCATGCCTGTGCCATGATCATCTTGCCTGCCATGGTGCCATGTTGCATGTTGATCAGGTCCACGTGGCTTCCAACTCCCAGCGGCTTCCTTGTACCACCACTCCGGCACATCAGAACCAACGAAAAACTCTCACAGACATCACCCACTAAGCTTCCCACCACAAACAGCTGCTGGCATTTGAGCTGCTCTGATGGAAAAGAGCTCGACAAGCATTTTCCCCATTTTCTTTTTTTTAAACAAAAAGAAAAACAGTTTCCAGTACTAGTTACTCCTGCAAACTAATAATAATAATAATAACTTTATTTTTAGGATGTCTTTCAAAGTATTAAGGCACCTAACAAGTTTAAAAGAACATATCAGACATCCAGATCATTAAAACAGTATAAACAAATAACCCACATACAAAATAATTTATTCACCAAAAGCTTGAACCCACAAGTGTGTTTTTAAAGCTTGCTTAAATCCCTCCATGGTCTTGCACTCCCATAACCGACGGGGTAGAGAATTCCAAAGGGTTGGGGCTGCGAGCATAAATTCACGGGCCCCAGATGATTTCAACCACACCCTTGGAATCTCCAACAACCCCTTATCAGCTGAGCGGAGCAATCATCTAGGGCAGTAGCGTACCAGAAGCTCTTTCAGGTAATCTGGGCCTAGTCCATGTAGGGCTTTAAAAGTCAGAAAACCTGCATTAAAGGTGATCCACCACTGTACAAGCAGCCAGTGCAGACTGCGTAGCACCGGCCTAATATGACAGGATCTGGAAATTCCCATCAAAAGCCAAGCTGCAGCATTCTGCACTAGCTGCAAGCAACAGATTTCTACCCCAGGTAGCCCTAGGTAAAGGGAATTTCAGTAATCAAGGCATGAGGACTCAAAGGCACGGACCAACGTAGGTAGATCGCTGGATGTAACAAGGTGCTTAATCCTGGAGATATTCCTCAGATTGTAAAAAGAGGATTTGACGACTGCTGAAACCTGCAAATGCAGGGTCAGCCCTTCGTCAAAAATTACCCCTAGGTTTCGCACCCATTTAGAGGTCGGAAGTAGTACACCACCAAGAAAAAGCCCTGAGGGTGAACCTACACCCGGAACCCCTATCTGGTGCATCGGATCCACAACCAGCACCTCAGTCTTTTCAGAGTTTCACTTTAGCCAACTGAAATCCATCCACTCCTGTATTTCTATGAGGCAGCTATTAAAGACTGAAAGAGCTCCATCTTGGTCGGGTGCAAAAGACAGGTATCATCAGCATAGCAGTGAAACCTCAGTCCATACCTTATTACAATGTATCTGAGGGCCAGAATGTACACTGCGAACTACATGAGGGACAGCACTGAGGCCTGAGGGACCCCACAAGACAGAGAAACTGGGTCCAAGAAATAAACCCCGGACACCACGCTTTGAGTTCTTCCAGTGAGGAAAGATGTAAACCACCTGAGGACTGTACCTGACAATCCACAGATGAACCTTAGGTGGTCAAGCAGAACCCCATGGTCCACGATGTTAAGTGCTGATGAGAGAGCTAGAAGAACCAGAATGGAACAGTTTTTTCCAATATCTAGCTATCAGAAGATCACATGGCACCCAAACCAACGCTGTATCAGTACTGCTTCTCTTTCTAAATCCAGACTAGATGGGTTCATAGATGTCATGGATTGCCAAATGGTTATCCAGCTGTACGGTCACTACTTTCTCAATCACCTTCCCTAAAAAGGGAAGGTTAGAGATTGGACCGGAACAATGGAATCAATACGACCCAAAATCAGGGAAGTTGGTCCATGATCCAAACTACAGCACGTAGGGTGAGCACTCTGGACAATCCGCATGATATCCATGAACTCCAGTCAGTCAAGGTACTCCAGGAAAGCTGAGAAGAAGTGGCTTTGAACCAATCCACAGCAATGCCCATAGAGTGTGCTGGTTGGAGTACCATCCTGAAGTCAGCCACCATAGATGTAAAGAATCAGGCATGTTCATCACACTCTATTTTCAAAAAGGCTTTTTGAACTTGTAGACAGGCTGGGTTGCACAGTCTGTCTACTGTTCAAAAAAGCTGAGCTGATCAATTCTGAGTGGCCACAATCTCTCCAGACAGGAACTCTGCCTTCTTACAGGTGATTGCGGATTGATTGACTTGATAATGATCCGCCAATCTAAGGCAGTCGGCATCAAGGACGGATTTCCCGCCAGCAATGCTCTAACCTTTGTCCTAATCGCTGCATCTCCCTCAAACTCCCGTCAAACCATGGGGACTGAAGGCAAAGGGAGAGAGGATGAACACGGACAGGAGCAATGACATCCAGGGCCGCCGAAATGACTGAGTTATAGGCCAACATAAGGGCCGCTGGATCACTGCTTGCCACTGGGAGGGATGATAGGTCAAGTACCACAGCCAGGACTTCAGAACTTACACCTCGTAAAGGGCAGTACCTGACCATCTTCTCAGGGGCAGGCCTACAAAGGGGGGTTACTAAAACTAAACTCCATGGTGTAGTGATCGGACCATCCAACTAGTTCCACCCCCCAAATCAGAGGCCTCGATCCCAAGGAGGAAGACTAGGTTAATCAAGTGACCATGTTTATGGGCAGCAGTGGTAACTATCTGTGTGAGGCCCAGAGATACACCCAAAACATAAATCCATTTTTGTTCTTTTTGGTTCAGGACAGTATTTATGCCACTGAATCTATAGTGATACATATAAACATATGAATTGCTACAGTATTTGTACTAATCCAGTAAATAACTACTTTTTCTGTTTATTAATTATAACAGTGGATGCCTTGACAGCCCGAACTATGAACTTTTGTTATAAATTAATTGATTTTTGTCACAATGCTTGTGACTAATTTTTTTTCACATGTTTTCTGATGCAAGTAATTAGACCATAGAATGGTGTCACATGCTTTTGTATTTAATACGTAACTAGATGGAATTGGCACAAAGCAGTGAATAGCATGTATTTAAAAGGGATGATCTCAATGTGAAGTCATTCTCTGATAAAGCCTGGATAGCAAAATGTAAGATTTTCCTTCTAAGCTAACTACTCTGGATGGGTGAATAAAATCTTTGAATTGTTTATTCGTTTGATGTCCTTACTGCATTGGTGAGTGTGGTAATCATTACATTCGAATTAATGAACTATTGTGCTATCAGCACCACCATCCCAGTACACAACTTCACATAGCTGCACGGATTACTAAGATGTTTGGTTTCCCCATGTAAATTTTAGTTCTTCCAGTAACGGCAGCAGTTGGGCATGTTGCTGTCCCTTCAAAAACTGTCTCCCTCCCAGCACTGTTGCCCGCATATTTCTCAGCCCAATAAATGGATGAGTGTCCCACTATCCAGAGGTTCCTGCTTCTGAGTGGACCTGCCGGGACATAGAGAGATAAGATTATTCACTTTCTAACATATCTCTTATAATACCCTGACCTCCACCTCCCCATGGTCTTGATTTCCTCCTCAGACCCTCCCCAGGCTACCACCCCAAATGCTGCTCCTATCCTGAATGTGCACAGGGCATACTACGTAGGATCCAACCTGATGAAACCCAGCCCCTTTTTCAACAGACCCCTCACTTGGTAACCTGTTACCACTATCCCATCAGCATGCTGCAACCATGGATTGGTCCCATCTGCCCGGATCCTATTGTATTATATCATGGCCTGTACAGCACATCCTTCGCTCCCTGTCTCCCCTCTGATTACTAACTCTCTCCCTCATCCTAGCTTGTCTATCTTTGACTGCCTAACCCAAATCACCAGGGTGTTCTCCTTGAAAGAGACATCCTCTGCCTGGAGGCCCCCTTCTTTGTCACCTTTATTCCTTGCTATTACCTTCCCCACCCTGAACACCCCTTTTGCTATTACTGCAAATACGGTCCAAAATAGGCTCACCTCTTTGGCTGATACACACACTGCCGATAGGGCTGCCATCAGCCTCATCAGGACCTACCCTGTGATGGGCTTCCTACCATCTGTCTGAGGACCTTGCTTCCTCTGCCAGCTGAGTAACATGCATCTTACCCTTTTGGACTTATTTGGTTTGGCCATCCCCTGGATCCACATGCCCACCCTATACCTGCCAGCTGTATCCCCATGGTGGAGCTTGCCATGCCTGCTTTCCATTTCTCCAACATGTACCTCATGACTTGCCTTTCCATTGCTGGCATGCTTACCACCAAGCCCTTCTGCCACGTAAACTCCTGGAAGGCGTCCCACGCCCCCTCGAACGCACTCATAGTGTTGGCCAGCTAGGAGCTCCAATATAGCATTCGGGTTTTGCCCCACCCAATCTCCCACAGTTACTTCAGTATCCAGGTTTTCTGTTTCACTGCTTGGGAGCAACTCCCAGAACCTGTCCAACTGAAGACGGGAGAGACTGTCAGTGATTTCATTCCGAACTCCCTCACTATGACATGCTTTGTACAACAGGTTAAGCCTCAGGCCCAGTAATACTAACTGTCACAAAACCCTTGTCACCATCTCAGTAGACCCCCTTATGACCTTCACTAAGCCTTTGTTGCTGCACCAGAACAACACCTTCCTATCCATCATCTCTTCACCCAACACATTTATGGCCACGCAGATGGGAAAGATTTCAAGGAACGTGATGTCTTTCAGAAGCCCAGCCTCCCTCCAGCTATCCGGCCATGCCTCTGACATCCACTGTCCTCTAAACTATGCCCCCATCTGCAAAGCCCCTGCTGCGTCTGTGAAAAGTTCAATATCCATATTGTACAGTCACTCCCCCTGCCAAAAGGTCACATCATTGTACTCCCTCATGAAGGCATCCCTTACTACTAGATTTTGCTTGATGCCCCTAGTGACATCCACCCAGTGGTGCAGTAACTTTGCTTTCCCTGTGGCCAGCACCAACCAGCGTATGAATGCCTGCCCTGGCCCCAGTTACCCCCTGACAGCAAAATTTTGGCAGCGAGGTCCCCCACAGCAACTACAGCATGTAGCCATGGTGGGAGACCCAATGGAACCTGGCGCTGTCTGTCAGGGGTCCTGCACCCTCCAATCAGCTCCGACTGTAGTTGAAAATCTCTAAGTGGGTGGGGTGTGGGGGGCTTTGGGGGGCAAAGCCCCCAAAGAAAACAAAGAACAAAGTGTGAACCAGCAGCTGACTGCAGAATGCAGTTGACCTTGCTGGAAATACTGATGTTATCTAACAAAATTTTGTCGGACTTCGTTGTGGATCCTCCTGTCTTATTCCTTACAATCAAAAATTCAGGTGCCCTAGCAGTTGATAAACTAATGCTAGTGGCACCATTCTTCTCCACATGACTTTCTCTAACAGGACCTTGAGTCACTCCACCATGTCTACAAGCAGGTGGAAACATTCCCGCTCTATGACCACTTCCAAACCTAGGAACTCGAGGGTCCGTGAGGGTCCCTCCATTTTCCCCTCCCCCAATGGAATGCCTATCTCTTGGCATAGTTGCAGGAAATCTGAAAACATCCTTTCCACAGCCTTCCAGTTCCTCCCAATTAACAGGAAGTCATCCAAGTAATAGACCACCCTTCTGTGCCTGTACCTGTGCCCAAACACCCACTGTACCCATGAACTGAAGGCCACAAATGTGGAGCATGCCACAGAACACCCCATGGGCACTTCCTTGGTGAAGTAATACCCCCCTTCTAACTGGAATCCCTGCAGATCCCAGTCCTCTGGCCTCACTGGAAGTAATCAAAAAGTGAACTCTGTGTCCATTTTGGCAAGCCATGCCCCCACTGTACTGCCCTTATCAACTAAATTGCCTGGTACTGGGAGGCATAGCACACCATACACATCTCTGGGATACCATTGTTTACTGATGCCCCTTTTGGGTTGACAGGTGATGGATTATCTGATATTCACTTGGCTGTTTTTTAGGCACCATCCCCAATGGTGATACCCTGAATTCCCCACAGGGTGGTTCCTTAAAGGGTCCTTCCACCATGCCCGCTTCCTCCTCCTTCCTGATCTTTTTCCACACCACTCCTTCTTTCACCTGAACTGAGCCCAAGTTCTTAACTAACATGACATGGAGCATACACTGAAAAGCCAATGTGACCCCTCACCAAAACTGTCCCTCTATAATGCCCCCTTTTCCTTGTCTGGCTAAAGTAAAGTCCATTCTTCCTCCACCCTGTCCCTGATGGGTGTGTTTGCTAATGGAAAAACCCCATCTCCCTGGCCTACCCTAACTCCTTCAGTTCCAGCCACAGTTGGAGTTGTACCCCCTGCTACTGGACCCCTTTCCCCTGCTACAGTAGTCTGTGCACCACCTGCCTCCCCCAGGCTTGTCCTAAAAGGGCTGGTCATTGTGCTGCTGGTTCCCCCCCTTTCTCCCCTTAGGACCGGCATCTTGACATGGGCTGTTGGCCCCCACACTTCAAGCACACATACTTGAACTTTCAATTAGCCCACATGCATGAAGCCTTGTTGTACTCCCAGCACATCTTGGCCACTGGGGTACTTACTCTTTTCTTCCCCCCCCCGCCCCCATATTGCCCCAATAATGTCCTGACCCATAGTTCAAAGTGAGTACAATCCCAGTGCCATCCCCCTTTCACCGCCATCCGCTGCCAGAATGCCTCATCATACTTGAGCCACCCGTATCCCATTTTTGCTTTATATGCATCTCTAATTATGGTTGTGTAAGTCAGCAACAGTATTGCCAATCCAGCTGCTTCTCCAAATCTATTGCACTGTATATTATGAAACCAGCCTGCCAAGTGTCTATATTCTTCCCTTTATAGGTGGCCTCTTCCTGTCTGTGTCCCATTACTGCCGATGCTACATCCATTTCCATCATACCTACTGACTCCTGCTCATACTTTTTGGCAGGCTCCTTATTGACGAGGCCAAAAATATCAACATATTCCCCTTCCAATTTTTTTCTTTAATGGAAGAAGGCACATGATCCCCCAAAGAGAAACCCAATGGGCCCTCGTAAAGTTTCTTTGTCCCTTTACATATGACTCCCTCTATTGCCTTGTCCCCCTTCTTCTTCTGTAACACTTTGATTGCCTTTTCTATCTTTTCTAGCCCTTTCTCCCCCATGTCTCCCAGAAGGCCTGTTAGGTATTCCATTAAGTTTCCCTCCTCTAACAAATCCCCTGTTCCCTTACCTGCTCCTGTGTCCACTTCCGAGGTTCATTAATGGGCTCTGGTCTTCTTTCAGGACCACCACCCCCCTTTGGGTGCTTTCTACCCCAGCCCCAGCCACAGCCACAGCCCTTTGGGCAAGTTGGTTCCTTTTGCTTCCTGGTGGTTTCTTCCTCTTCCTTCATCTTCTGTGTGAGGTCAATGAGCTGCTGCATCTTTCCCATCAGTGCGGCTGCCTTCTCCCTCAGTTGGATGCTAATAGCGGTTGCTGCTGGCCTTCTGGGTGCCATTGTTCTATCCTGCTTGGACTCTATAACATACAAAAAAGACATTCCATCACTCTGTGTTCTGGTCCACCTTCGTTGTTGTCACATGGCCCAAACTCAGGCCATGTTCCTCCTAGCCCAAAGCCCACACCTAAAATTGCCTATCTACCCCCAGATCATTGGTGGTCCCCAGGCCTAGTTCAGGACCACCATCCTTCCGCTTATACTCATTTCCTCAGCTTCACACTCTCTGACTGGGAACCCTGATCCAATATTGCCCAGGCCCCAGGACCCCCCCACCTATCATTAACAGCTTTCCTTATATAAATGTTATATTAGTGTTTATATATTTCTTTTTGATCTTTTTATTTTGTCTTTGCCTTCCTGTTCCCAGCCCTGCTGGCTTGGTGCAGGTTCCCTTCCCCCAATTTCCTGTCCTTCAGCTGCTTGGCCTGCCAGCAAGATCCACACCCCATCTGGCTTGAGCACCTCTAATCTGCATGCCCCAGAAAATGATTTAAGCTTCTGCAGGCCTTCCACCTGCTGGCACCCTCCAGCCATCCTCATTGTTGCTCTCCCCCATTGCTAGCCACACTTATGCATGGGCACCAAAGGTCCCTCTGGACCCAACAGTCTGCCTCTTCAAGGCCGTCGCCCTTTGCTGTCTCCTTCAGCCCTCTCTTTCCAAAACCTCTCCTTAAATGCCTTTTCCCCATTGTTTCTCTTAATGTATTTTATCATTATTTTTTTTTGTTCAAAGAAAAACTGAGAAAGCAATAATAGAAGGAAGGGGGTGAGCCCCTGCCTCAGCACCCATGCTGATCTCGATAAGCCACATGGTCCCTTACAACCAATTAGTGCCCCCAGGCCTGCCTGACCAATACAGCTGTGTCACCCACTGAAATGGATGTCTCCATGCCTAAATGCTCCATCTGGTTGTGGTGCTCTGGCAGTTACCATCACTCCCTTTGGACTTAATTTATTTCTTTTTCTTTTAAACCATTCTTCCTACCTGTCCTCCATTGTGCTGTGAGCTGGCTGCAGGCCTGAAAAAAAGAAGAAACCTACCTGCCAACCAGGTAAACACTCGCCCCAGAGATGGAAATTTGCAGAAGGAGGAGGGGGAGGGGGGAGCATGGAGTGGGACTATGAACACCATGCCGGGTCATGCCACGTGGCGCCATATCACTAAGACTCACTCTGCCTTCCAAAATCCCCCTCCTCGATGGATCTCTGGCCTCCCACCCATACAACTCCCCTCCACTGGCCAACCTTTAAAAACTGCAATGATTGCAACCAGACAAAATTACTCATCAGTGGCTTCAACCACTGCCAAACCAAGAAAGCTTGCAACCCCCCAACTGCATGCCTTAGGCGGGAGGCCCAAAGCATGCAACCTCAGGCCTGCCATCAGGGCCTCGCTCTGGCTACCACACATCCAAAACAGACTGCCTCCTCCACCTTTCTAAGGAAGGCCACTAAATGATGATAAGTTCCAGAGCTAGCTCTCCCTGCTTAATTCTTAATGAAACAGTCTAGCCTCAGCAGGGCATGGGCTCTGATGCAACATAACTAAAAACAAGTAAAAAGGGAAAATTACAGTATAAAGTCCAATAAAACAGACTGCATCCTAAACATTTCTAAGGAAGGCAAATAACATGATGATCAAAATTCCAGAAGTATCTCTTCCTATTTAATTCTTAAAGACACAGCCTGGTCTCAGCAGTGCATGGGTCCTGAAGCCACATAACTACAGACCAGTAAAACAGGAAAAGTACAGTAGTTACAGTAAACTTAAATAAATACCCTCACTCTTACATAAACCTGCAAACCTGCACATTCCTTACAGCATCAACCAACATTGTTACTTGCATGCACAAATTGGTGCCCTCTAGATTCCTCAGGCCCATACCTTGAGTTACCCCCTCCCTTACCTTACCTTAGTATCAACAGAAAAGCCAAAATTGCCAAACAATGTGCTGAGGCCAACTCAATCAAAAATCCCAAAATAAAGGGGGGGAGCTGCATTGAGCAAGGACTTATAAAGCCCTTAAGAACCCCTTGCAAGGAACCCAACCCAACCTGGCTCCTCCCCTGGGCCAACCCTGACTCACCAGAGCACCCGCATCACACACCTTGGTGATGTCGTCTGTGACCTCACTAACCCCTCTGCCCCAGCTACTTACTGCCATTTCTTAAGGGATGCCATCTGACAATACTGTTTGCCTTTTAGTGGCAACTCCATTTTTTGGGCACAGTCCAGGAGAATATTAAACAAATAGTAGGTCAAGACAATTGTAAAATACAATAAGTAAGTAGCAAAATACTACAACATGGTAAAATGCACAACATACTATAGACAAAAAGCAGCAAGAATGTTTAACATAAGTGAAATAAACAGCAGAACAAAATATTGTTGGTAGACAATAGTATAAGAACAAAAGCGATGAAGCAAGCTAGCAGCAAAACTATTAAGCAGAAACAAGCAATCAAAGTGCAATGATGGATTAGATATAGAATAACCTCTGCATGAGGTTCAGGTACAGGCATATTCAAACAGCAGATAATCCCTGAAGTTTAGTCTTAATAGTTAGTGCATGGACACAGTTCACAGCTCCAAGAGAAGAGTAGTCCAGAAATGAAGGGAAATGAAGGAGAAGGCTTGCTGTCCCCAAGTTGGTGTAGAGTTCACTGAAGCAAAGTCAAGATAAATGAGAGGCCTCAGCAGGGCATGGGCCCTGAAGCCACATAACTACAGACCAGTAAAACAGGAAAAGTACAGTAGTTACAGGAAACTTAAATAAATACCCTCACTCCTACATAAACCTGCAAACCTGCACAATCCTTATAGCATCAACCGACGACATTGTTACTGTCCCAAGTTGGTGTAGAGTTTACTGAAACAAAGTCAAGATAAATGTGAGTACCTGAGGGGGTTAATACTAGAATGGAAATGGAGAAATACAGCTAAACAGAATGGTAACAGAGATCAGCATGTTTTATCTGTGAAGCAGCCAAGCATAAAGGATCACTCAGTGGGAGATGGCCAATCCAAACCAGTGTACATCAAGCAATGATGGTGTGGGCGGAGGAACCGTGGGGGAAATTAAGGGATGGCACAGTGAAGCCAACAAACCTCTGTGCAAAGAAAGTGAGAAAAAACAGAAGGAAACAGAGACCAATATGCTTCTCAAGGGTAGTCACTGTGAAGGTAATTTCAGCAGATGCAAGGAGAAGCAGAAGGAAGTAGATAAAGAGGTGTACCAGGAAAACTAGAGGAAGCAGGGAAGATGTTCAGGGGTGCAAAGGCACATGCAGAGGAAAGGATATCCAAAGCGGTAGCTACTGCAAAGAAGAAAGACCTATTTAAAATACATAAGTGAAATTCAGAGGTAAAGGGAGGAATTGTGAGGATAAAGAGAGATTACAGAAACTATAAAAAGGGGGATCAGGGAAACACAGATATTCTGACCAGATAGTTCTACTCTACCTTTACAATAGAGGTAGAGGGGAACAGACCACATAGAAACAGCAAAAATACTGAGAGAGGTACAGTAGGTGGGCACAAGTTTCAATTAAAAAAGTGCAAAATCCTGCACTTGGGGCACAGAAACCCTAAGCAACATACCATTTAGGTGGGAAGGTTCTGGCAACAACGCAATAGGAAAGGGTGTTGGGGTAATCATTTCTGATGACCAGAAGGTAGCAGAGCAGTGTGATAAGGAAGTGAGAAAACCTAGCAGGATGCTCAGGTTCAAAGGGAGGGGTATCACCAACAGAAAGACATAGGTAGTGTTGCCCCTCTATAGATTGATAGTGAGGACTCACCTCAGATACTGTGTCCAGTTCTGGAAGGCCCTTTCTGGAAGTACATAGATAGGGTGGAAGCTGTACAGAAGAGATTAACCAAAATGGTGCAGGGCCTGCATCAAAAACCCTATGAGGGGCCTGCCCACCAGTGCAGAGGTTGGATTTCTGCTTGCAATGCCAGTGACCTGGGTTCAGGAATGGACCTGGGAGCTGGAGGGATGACCGGGGAGAGGAGGCTTAAGCATCCCATGGATGGCTCACCTTCTCTGTGGGGAGGGGGACTTAGAGTCTGGCTCTTGTCTGACCTTGGGTAGAGACCTGAGGAACAACAAGGTCAAGGCTGAAAATAGGGTTGATGTGTTGGACGTTGGCGCTTCAGTGCCTTGATGTCGGGACATACCACACATCCAAGAACACTGGAAAAACACCTGCAGTGCCCCCACTAGATGGAGCACCAAGGCCCTGATCCCAAATGTCCCTACCAACCCTGGTGATGCATCCCGACAAAAGACAGACGTGTCAGGGTGGAAGGGTCCCCACCTCATACCCACCTGGGGGGGTACAACCATGGCTCCATGGAGGATGGCCAGCAAAATAGGTTTCAGTAGGTGAGCGGGGACTGATCAGGCTGATGGGTGTCTCCCGAAAAGAGGGAGTGCTGTGGGGTTAGGAAGGGGGGAAAAAAAGCCCTACGAGGAAAGACTCAAGTAATTAAATATGTACTCTGTAGAAGAAAGGAGAGGAAGGAGGAAAATGGGGAAAATGACAGAAACATTCAAATACATCACAGGTATTAATAAGGTACAGGAGAATACAATTTTACATAGAAAAAGGTGCCAGAAGACAAGGGTCATGCTATGAAACGGGGGGGGGGGACTCAGTGGAGATGTGAGGAAATACTTTTTCACGGAAAGGGTGTGGATGCCAAGAACTGCCTCCCATTTGAGATGGTGGGTGCTAAAATGGTAACAGGATTTAAGTATTCATGAAATAGACACAAGGGAACATTATAAATAAGGCAAGGAGGGGAAAACCCTGGCAATCAAGTTGGATCTATATTGGCACTGTAGGTAGGGAAAATAGGGCAGACTATGTGGGCCAAGAGGTCCTTATCTGCTGACTAGCTCTACAGTATGTTTCTATGTTTCTAAGTCCATTCACAGAGGAAAGAGTCCTGTAGAGACATACAAAACTGAAAGTAAAAAAAGTTATGGAGCCAGACAAGGTACAGTACATCCAAGAGTGCTAAGAAAGTTCAGAGAGTTACTGCCTGCACCTCTGACAGCATTATTCAACAGTTCATTGAAAACAGAAGTGATTCCAGAGGACTGGAGGAGGGCTGATGTAGTCCTTCTTCATAAACGTGGCAATAGGGACAATACTGGTATCTATAAGCCAGTCAATCAAACATCAGTGGCAGAAAAGTTAATAGAGCACTATGAAAGGGAGGGCTAGGGAAGTATATTGAATCCAGCAGATTACAAGACCTGATGCAGCACAGATTCATGGAGCGTCAATACAGACAAATGGGACTGAATTATTTAACTTGGTGAAAGGAGAGTTACATCAGAGTGTGGCAGTGGACATGACCTATTAAAACTTCAGCAAGGCCTTTGACACCATACAAAAAAAGAGACTTATAAGGAAACTGGGCAGTTTGGGGGTGGGATCCACGGTGGTAAACTGGGTAATGAACTGGTTTCTGGATAGGCAACAGATAGTGTTGGTAAGTGGCACTCTGGGCTCAGTGCCGGGACCAGCCTTCTTCAAAGTCTTCATAAGCAACATTCCAGAAGAGCTTAAGGGAATATATGCTTCTTGGCAGATGGCACCATTATCTGCAATGGGGTAGATACTTCAGAGAGGGTGGATATAATCAGTAGAGACCTTAGATGACTTGATTAGTTGTTAAGGGTATGGCAACTGAGTTTCAATGCAAAAAAGTGTAAAAGGATGTACCTAGGGTACAGAAACCCAATGATGGTGTATAAAATGGGCCAAGAGATATTGATGATCATAAAGCAGGAAAGGTATGTTGGGGTAATCATACCTGATGACCTCAAGGTTGTGGGGTAGTGCAACAAGGTAGTAGGCAGGGCCAAGGGGATGCTGGGGTGCACAGTGAAGGGAATCACCAGCAGAATGAGGCAGGTGGTGTTACCATTACATGATCACTGGTGAGACCCCACCAGAAGTGCTGTGTCCTGTTTTGGAAATCACATTTCAGAGAGGACATAGACAGGGGAGAGGCTGTCCAGAAGAAGCAACTAAAGTGGTGCAGGGATTGCATCATATATCCTATTAGGAGAGACTGTGATATCTCAATATGCGCACTCTGGAAGACAGAAGGGTGACACAATTTATACCTATAGGTACATCACAGAGGTGAACTTTTGAGAACAGAATTTACATGAGGACATGGGACATGCAATGAAGCTATAATGTGGGACATTTATGGACATTTAGGAGGAGTGCAAAAAAATACTTCTTCATTTAAAAAGTAATGGATACTTGGATCAGTCTACCAGCAGGGTCTGTGGGAGAAAAATAGTGGTGGGCTTCAAGCATGCATTTTGAAAAGGAACAAGGTATGGTCAATTAAGTCAAACATCTTAGAGTGTTCTATAGATAACACTAAAGCTGACATACCAACATGACCATATCACAGAAAGGACATACACTATAGAAGGTGTAGTGAAAAGCAATTAGATTAATATTAGCTGAAATAGAATGAAACACAAGGAGAGAGATTAGATCATTTTAACACATTTAACTTAAAGCAAATTATTATGAGGGTACTTAATTTGGTTGCATGATTTCCTAAAGGATCTGGAGCTGTGCAAAGAACTGGGATTAAATATTAAAAATAACGAAAATATACCATGGAAAGCCATAACAGATGACTGCAAGGGGAAACTTTCAGAAGGGAGAGATGGAAGTATTGGTTCTCACAGGCATTGATGTCATGAAGCACATTATTAACTTGCATAGTTAACTTAGAATGCAAGAAAAGATTATTTAAGAAGTTAGATGATTATTTATGGGAGTCAAAAGTACACAGATACTACCACTAAGAAGTGGGGGGTTGGTCTTGATGGACAAGTACAGTAGCCTTCCTCCATTCTATGTTCATTTATTAAACTTTGGATGTAAATCTAGCACTGTTATGGGTTTATCCCTGGCCACATAACATGCCTTGGTTTACTATTATTGACCACATTGCCACTTAACAATGGTCAATAGTACATAGAAATGGCCAATAGCCTTCAGACTATTACCCTACATAACATTTTGTATTACAGTGCAACTCAATGTGCACATGCTACACTTAAAATAATGGCAGCTAGACTAAAACAAAATGTTGACAGCTTCTTCAGTTCTCCACAGACATGTTTTTAACAAAAAAGAGAAACAATTATGCCACAATTTAGACACTGGGTGGGATATTCAGAATGTCCCAGGCTGTGGTACAAGCCTGGGTGCAGTGCAACTGGGATGTGCCAGGGCACTGACAGGGTGATATTCAACGCTGCTGCGCCATGGCTCAGCACTGTTAAATATCGCTCTGTGACCACCAGCATTGTGCATGGCGCAGTGGCACTGCACCAGCGCAAGTGGCCAGGAAGGAGCAGGGGGATGTACTAGTGCAAGTGCAGTTGCATTAGGCGCATCAACTGTGATATTCAAAGGTGCACATGAAAATTGGGCCATAATGTATGCTAGGTGCAAATGAGTCCATTTGTGTGTCATTATGGCCCCATTTGCATGCAGGTGTGCCCATCCCCAGTGACTTACATCTGGTGCCCTGCCAGGCTGCAGCAGTCGGGGACCAATGCCCTCTGCATAAGCGGCAATGTGCCCCACAGCCAGATCACAGACATAAGTATATAAATAATAATCTCCTATATCCCTGGTGGTCCAGTGGACCGCTCCCAGCCTGATCACGGGCAGAAGTATAAATATAATAAACTACTATATCCCTGTGGTCTAGTGAATGGCTCACAGCCCAATCACGGGCATAAGTATAAATATAAAAATCACCTATATCCCTGGTGGTCCAGTGGACCGCTTGCAACTTGATCGCAGACAGAGTCTAAAAAAGATTAGAACCCATTACTGCTGGTCCTGCTGTACCCCTCCCACCCTCCCACTGAGCCCTGCCACCCCACCCCCCATCAGCAGAGGACAGCAGCTCTCAACCCTACAAGCGCCCAGCAGCCCACCGACTGACTGTCACAATACAGCTGTTGCCCATTGGTCCACAGCATGGGCCAATGGGCATACGGGCCATTACCATACTACACAGTCCAGATATGTAGAATGAATCCATTCACATATCTGGACTGTGTAGTACAGTATGGTTTGCACGGCCATTGGCCCATGCTGTGGACCAATATGTGTACAGCCGTACTGTACACAGTCAGTCAGCAGGCAGCTGGGCGGCTTGCGAGTGGGGAACTGCTGCCCATCACTGACCAGAGGGAGTGGAGGTGGTGGGAATCAGTGGGAGGGTTGGGAAGAGGTACCGCTGGACCACCAGAGATGGGTTCTAATCTTTTTTTAGACTTCTGCCCACGATCAGGCTGCGACCGGTCCACTGGACCACCAGGGATATAGGAGATTATTATATTTATACTTATGCCCGCGATCAGGTTGCAAGTGGTTCACTGGACCACCAGGGATATGGGACTGTTTGATTTCCTACTTCTGCCTGCAATTGGGCATGGGGGGTGCTACCCAATGGAGGGTGCCACCGGAGCTCAGGTGGCCACCCACAGCTGGCAGCTGCCATGTTGAGCCTTGCAATACGGCAGCTCACCTGTGGGTGGCCAGCTGTTGCTTCTTTATTTTTTAGAACAACTGTATGTGGCGCATGTAGGGGTAGCACCTGCATGGGCTCCGCACATCCTGGGCTGAATATCAGGATATGCAGGGGTGTGCATGGGCATGCCCCCCCTTCTTGCGCCGCATACATTACTGATGTGCCCTAGTGCATCAGGATTTGTGCCATGCACTTTCCCCTTTTGAATATCGTGCCAGGGTGCATCAGTGGGTTGCGCATGGTGTAATTATGTTGCACCATGCACAACCCTTCTGAATATCCCACCCACTGAATACAACTTCAGCAGTCTAAAAAACATTAACTTAAAAGCCAGTCCTGTAATTTGCAACCAGAAACTGACAGCTCAAAGCAGATGCTGATGTACCACTTTGGTAATTTTTCATAGGATGGTGTTTAACCCTCACAAAAACAAAACTGATGCATTTTAACTAGAAATACATGAGCAGCATTGTAAACAAAAAAAAAAAGCTTGAATTGAAATGCACTCATATACTTTGCATCTGGGAACTGACAGGAAAAAAAACAGATGGTGATGGGTCAGGTTGTCTGATTTTCTGACAACTCTCGTCAACAGCTCCTACAAGAAAAAGATGACCAAAACACTAAAAATGTATTGTATTGTATTGTATCATATTGTATTATATTGCATTGTATTTATTTGTTCAATCATTAAAAAGATTATTGCAAAAATTCAATTAAAAGTGTCACATTAAAATGCAATAAAATGAAACATAAATGACAAATAAATGCAGAATATAAGTAAGCTTTATATCTAGAATAATACCTGTATTTTTTCTCCTTATTTGTTGTATAGTGCACAGAAAAAAATAAGTTCTTTTTATAATATAATCATCTTCAGAAGTAAATAAGACTTGTGGAATAACATTAGTAGATCACTGACCCAATGAGGTTAAAATAGGATCTATCCATTTGTTTCTTGCTACATTATTCAATTTATTTCAATTTATTTATTTCACCAGGAAAATGCTTAATTGAGCAAGATCATTCATAAGGAGGTCCTGGATAGGACAGATACATAAAAATACAGTGAGAAGTAAAAACAAGTACATAGAATCATGGTACAATATGTAAGAACAGTTACAGTGAACAAAGAACAAGTGCAGAGAGTCATGACTTGAACACATGATCATAGAGTACCAACCACATCTCAATATTAAGTGTGCTAGGTCCTCAATTTTATTGCCATTACAATAGCAAGCAAGCAGTGGATCATCTGCTCTATTAAAGCTTGCAGAAAGAGCATTTGAATAATAATAAAAAAAACAACAATTTTAAACTTTTCATAGGTTCTACGCATCATTTGATCTTCAAGTATTTCAAGATAATATCAATGATAATGATTGCAGTCATTACAAGTGTACCAGGGCATAAATCTTGACGAGGCTATATATTGTAAATCCAAATATATGTACTTCTTCACCAATAAGCTTTTTATATATGGTTCATATTGTTCTACAATTACTATGCTCTGTAATGTGAGGTGAAATAAGAGCAAAAGACACATAGCATTCAGTATCTTTTTAACAAATAGTAACCATTCTGATTTCTTGCAGCCATTTATATCCCAATACATTTTTTCCTGAAGACCTTTTCTGGACAAACACTTTTCCAGTAATTGATGTAATTTAATCCAAAAATGTATTGCTTGAGACTCAGCTAAGTTGTGTATATTTGGTAGGCCCAATTTGGTTCTAACAAATGACATAGGTGTGGTTTTGTGAAAACCAATAGCTCCACATAACACTTGAAGAGCTGCTCTCTCTATACTTATGAGATAGTTATGATCCCAAATTTGAACACCATATAGTGTCTGGGCATTATATTTAGCATCAATTTTTTTTATCAATGGCAGGAAAGAACCCCTGCCATACTTATCTTTAAATCTTCTTACTACCAAAACAGTTATTGTAGCATTTTTTTATATATATTGTCACAGTGTTTTTTTTTTTCAGGTAAATGTCTGAGAAAGCATCAATCCTAAAAAGGATCACTAAACAAGTGAATAAAGAAGACAGGTCTGTATTTAAAGAATATCTCACATTTAAACAAATGAACTTTGAAGGCATGCAGTTTTCCAGTGCTGAACAACTACTGTAAATGTCATACTGGTGCCACTCTATGCATAAGAAGAAAATCTGACAGCTAGGGCAATGCTAAAAAACTCTGATTACACTGTTATGAACTACAAAGAAATCTATTAACAATAAATAGCATGGAAATTGTTAATGAATCTGCATATTGTACCAGCAGCACAATTTTTACAGCTGTGCTAACTAAGCTAAAAAGAAATAGCAAAGTGGAAGTTAAACACAAAAAGACACAGACACCTGCAGATTTACAGAAACTGAGTTCCATCATTAATACTGCTGTAGCTCTCCTGATGGTCTGCTGCATAAAGTTTGCTTGGACAAAATAATGTGCCTCTGCAACTGAAGGTAGGGAAAACCTCCAAAGGGATGAATTTGAAATCTACACAGATTATGAAGTACTTAAATATGTTGAAGCCAAGTGCTAATCAAAACAAACAGATTAACCAAGGCAGATGACACATACACAGGGCCCAGATTGTACCACATAAAATGCTTGAACCTATTAATTCTTTACAATGGAAGTAACCCAAAGTACCACAACCACCAGAACAGAAAGCTTGCAAAGGATTCCTGCAGGTGTGTGTGTGTGTGTGTGTGTGTGTGTTGGGGGTCTGTGGTTATCACCCCTCCTGACACCTGAGCTGGCAGGGCAGGAAGGTAGACTCATATTATGGGATGGTCTAAGCAAGCAGTTGGGGAGCTCCCAGTGGTTGGAAGGCTTGTAGCTGAATCAGAGGAGCAAGAAGGTATTTAACTAGGAGCACAGCTGTGAAGTGCCCTTCTGCTTCTCCACTCTGGACAGGGTTTCTCCTATTGCCCCTCCATTTCAGTCAGAATTGAGTATCCGGCAGCAGCTCAGTTTTATTTTCAGGTATTTTTGGTGCTCTGTTGCTACATGTAGACTTGAAGAATTTTCTTATAGCACATTCTTAAAAATCATTGACTTAATGCTATTTTTGGTTGCAGTGCTCAATCCATTACATGATTTTATGGCTGTTGGCAGAGTCTACAGTTTTATTACTTTAGTTTGAAAAGGTCTTTCCATGGAACACATGTTTACGGCTGCAGTGGGCGTAGCCCTGCAGATGTTTTGCTTTGAGAAAAGTACTCCTTGCATAAATGACCTTCCAAACAACATGATAGAGTATTAAAACTAGTGTCCTCCACTGAAGCCTCATTACTACATTGTCTGTGTGTGTAAGGGAGCTGGAGAGCACTATTTTTTCCTCTGTTGTTGAAACCTCCTCCAAAGTATTTTATTGGCCTTGTTAAGTTTCAATACTTAATTTACTACCTTTTGCAAACTGAGAAACTTCTGCTTTGCTGGTATCCCCTCCTCCACTCATCCAGAGGTGTGAATTCTTTTGTATCCTGATCATGCTGGTTGATTTTACTTGCTTGGTTGTCCCAGAATATGAAAGCCTTAGGACACTAGTTCAGTAGTTTTGATTGAAAAAAATGACATTGTGAAAGTCTTGTAAAAAGTATGTACTGTAAAATTGCCCTTAGCTTTAGAAAGAAAAAACATTGGGCTTTGGTTTCTCAACTTTTAAGGAGAAGTTAGCAGGTAAAAACTCAAAAAAGAAAAATCCCTGAACCTGAACCATATTAGTAGCTTTTGTGACTTGAGCCAGACAGCCTGCCTGTCCCTGTCCCTTATAACAAGAATGTGAAACTAAACTTGTGATATTTAAAATGATTGATAAAGTGGCATGTCCAGTTTGCATCTCTTGAGGATGAAGCTGTATCCCTTTACATGTATAGAGTAATTCACTTGCCACCAACTCTTATGACCTTAGCTGTAAGATACATCATCCATATGAGGTGATATATGAAATCAAACTGCATTTCCTGAAAAACATCTTAATTTCTCTTTCCTACCTCTACAGCCATACAAAGACAATCCCATATGTCTCTCTCTCTCTCTCTCTCTCTCTCTCTCCCTGATACCTACTGCTGGACAACACAGCTGTCTAAACAAAGAAAGCTGTTTTTTTTTTTCTCAAAAAGTAGGGGGAGTTTTTTCTTGCTTGTTTTAAGTGCCTGGGTAAGCCACATAAAAACATTTCGGCTGACAGGGATGGCTTAGTTCCTTAATACTCCTGTGTGCACTAAGAAGAAAAAAAAACATAGACATCACTCTATAAAAAGTTGCAATATATCTATACAGAGAAAATAATACAACACTTTAACTGTTACAACTGCATTAGACTACAAATGCAGACCACAACACAAAGTTCTCATGAACTTATTCAACGTTAAACTAATTGACTTTATATTCTTTGATGTTACTATGATCCCTATTTGCTATTGCTGTTGCAAACATTTGTTCAGGAGGTCCCAGCCATCTCAGAAAATGTATAAATGGGGTGAAGGAAGCAGAGAGAAGGGCAACCATGATATTCATGGCCTGCACCAGAAGCACTATGGAGAAAAATGCAGGGGGTTAAATATGTACTCTCTAGAGGAAAGTAGGGAAAGGGGAGACATGACAGAAGCATTCAAATACATCAAAGGTATCATTAAGGTATAGGAATGTTCAATTCTGCTGAGAAAGAGGTGTTCAATGACAAGGGCACATGATATGTAGCTGGAAGGGAGAGACTTAGAGGGGATGTGATGAAATACTTTTTTACAGAGAGGGCAGTGGTCACCTGGAACAAGCACAGGTAATGGATACCAAAATGGTAACGTGTTTCAAACATGCATGGGGTACACATAATGGGACTTTGGTAACAGGGCTGGTGCGGAGGTGATAAGGCTGGAGTTCAGTTATGGTCCATAGCAGCAGAGTAGGTAGGAACCTTAGGGCAGACTAGGTGGACCAGGATGTCTTTTTCTGCCAACAGCTTCTATGTTTCTATGTTAGTAAATAGCTGGTACATGAACATTATACATTCACATTGTCATCAATTTTAAGATGTTAAATTTTACTTATATTTTAGTCTTTGGTAACCAGGTAAGGCCCTCTAGGCACAAATGCCTGTTTTCAGGGGTGACCTGGGGCACTGGGTGGTTAAGTTACCTGCTCAGAGTCACACAGTATGTTAGTGGAGGTTGTGAGAATCAAACTCAGGTCTGGTCTGCTGGTTGTATCAAGCTCATTCACACCTTGTTCCTCTAATCTGTAGGCTACACTGTCAGCTAGACTATAAAGCCTACGGTACCAGTAACACAAAAATATTCAAAATCCATGGAATCAACCTATTGTCAATTTAAATCAAAAAAGTATCTCTATAAAAGCCAGGACCATAAAAAAGAGAGTAAAAATGAAACAAACATAGAAGAAAAAATGTGCATAAAATAAGCTAAAGCAAGGGAGGGAGGGGGATAATATGTATAAAGCAAGTGAGCAGCAGTGAAATGCATTTTCATTATTCTTGAGAAAGGATGAAAGCTCAAGTAAAATATAAGTCCTAAATATAGAAAACTGTTGAAAAGGATAAAAAGTGAGGGAAAGGGTCCTAGATGTAGTAGAAAAGAACAAAACAACCAAAAAAATCAAATAAACTGAGTGGCATAAAATTTAAAACAACAAAACAATGAATGATATTTGGCAAATTATGAAGGGCAATGTATTGTAATTTGCAATAGTTACATTAAAAGGATCAATGAATATAACAACAAATGATGACAAACAATATGGCTAAATGAGGATGTGAAGAAAGCTACTCAACAAAAAACCTTAACATGCAATAAAATATCTGAAAACAAAAGCCATGACATAACCACACAGTCAGAATATTAAACATTTTAGAAGAAACATAAAACAAAAATAACCATTTCAAAAAGAAAAATGAACTCAGACTTGCAACAGATGCAGACAAAAGCAACAGCAAGCAATTGTGCAGTTACATCAATAGCCTGACCCCCCCCAAAAAAAAGAATATAAGTAATATTAATATCAAAGGGGAAACAGTAAACAAATCCAGTGGGGACAGCATACTAATTTAATGAATTTTAGCATTCCTTATTCAGACTCAATCACAAATCAGTCCCCTGCCCTGTACATTACCAGGAATGCCAACAGAATTAATATAATATAAATACAGACAACATACTACAAAAAATTGAGAATAAAAGAAAAACAGAGTGTAAAGTTTCCACTAAAATGCTAAAATTAAATACTGGGGATAATCCATAATCTGGCACCCTCCAAAATATTATTAAAAAAAATTAAAGAATACAGGTTTTGGGTAAAATTCTGGAATCACTACTTAAATATATATGTTAGCAACATGTCTAACAGTGATTTCAGTGACAGAGAGCAGCAGAGATTCACAAAGGGACAATCACGTACTACAGATGTAATCTGTCTCTATGAAAACGTGAACCAGTTCTTAGATAACAGTACCCTATAGACATAATTCATGTTAGACCTTTGCAAAACATGTGTCACTACTGTACCACATTTGGTAGACATTGAATAAAATGTCTTCCCTAGCTATTCATCCCTGTATTATAAACAATAGAACCCAAACCAGCCAAACCATATGAAGATTCATCACCTTAAGCCTTGTGTATTATGCAGACTGTGATACTTGACACTTGTAGGGTCAGGTAGTGCCTCTGGACTTATTTGGTGCATATGCATCTCTATTGCTATGGGGACCTGGCCATGTTCACCATTCCTAAAGCCAAGCTGGCTACAGTATGTCTTACAGATCCTGGTAGGTGACATCACTTTAACTTATGTATAACTGTGGCAAGCTGCTATTTTCAACAAGAAGTTAACATTTTAAAAAGATAGTGATGTGGACTGAGAAGCAACTTGTACAGTTGAATCACCATGCTAGCCTAGATATTTCCAGGTTTCATTGAGTTAGCCTAACCAGTGGAAGCAGAAGGGGGAGAGGGATACAGATCTAAAATATTTATTTATTTATTTTGGATTCAGAGAGTACCTTTGAGTCACAGACTCATTTACAAAGGTTCCATGTCACATATGTTATATACAGACAGACATTATAGCGCTTGAGCTCAGAGAAAGGTACAAATTGTTTACAAGGAATCAGCCAGGTTAACATTCAACATACTAGGGTTACTTAATAGAGTAATTACACAGTACACATAAGATGTAGATATATTATAATGTATGAGCGACACGGGTTGATCACTAAGAGAAGAGGCAGGCCAGTGGCCATTGTCATAAATTAAGGAGGAGGTAGAGGAAAGGGTTCAGTTGCATTTACAGTTATTTGAAGACAGGAGGTGGACCCTAAGGAGGGTTTTAAATTGCCCAAGTCTTTGCTCATTTGCCAGGATGGAGGAAAGGCTGTGCATCCACATGGGAGCCCTATAGCTGAAAGACTTTTGGAATTGAAAGGTATGGCTAGAGGGAATCGAGAAGAGATGGTAGACTGAGCTATGGGTATACTTAACCTTAATGTTTGGGTGGATTAAAAGGGTGAACCCAGAGGGGGAGAGGCATAGGGTTATTTCTTTAGCCAGCAGACAGATGTGGAACCTAATCCTGTTGTCGAGATTAAGCCAGTTGGTAGCACTATAAAATGAGCAGGTATGTGTAAGATAATCACATCCTAATACGAGATGGCAAGATTTGTTTAGGGAGATATGGAGTCTAGCTAGAGATGAGGTGCTTGGGTAATTTTATCCAATGACCTCTGTAGGCTATATCATTCCTTAAATATCTGTTTTACAGTTTATGAATGACCACCATTAAAGTAAATCTATAGCTACTGTATGTAATTTAAGGAAAAAAATATGCAGCCTGCTGCATGCCAAATGGTATTTCATTTTAATTAGGAAATGACCAGCACAGCAATTAAGCTTTTGTAACCACTACAGGGTAGCCTGTATACTGTAGCTAGCCTTATGCTGTTCAAACTGCAAGTTCAGTACCCACCCAGGCAACGATACAGTCTCTGCTCTCTGTTCTGCATCTACTTGCTATTTATCTCCTGCCTGAGGTCAAACAGAAAATAAGATATCAAAATGATAGCCAGACATACAAAAAAATCCCAACACAAATATAATTAATATTGCAGTTCATTTAAATATAGTCACAGAAGTTAGAAGTTGTAGATTGTAAAGTAGGTGAAGTTAATCAAAGAACATAAAAAACAGCAGAGCAGAGTAGAAGTAGAAAATGACTGTTGCTTTGCTGACTAGACAGCTCTATCACCCAGATCCACATCACTTTACTTACACCACGTGGCAGCAGCACAGAGTTCAACAACATGCACAATTAATCTTTTTGCCCTCTTCACCATTCTCACCACCACCCATCTGTAGCAGCCCCTTTAAGACCTAAAGGATGAATGTTGGAAACCTTCCTTCTTTAAACAAAATGTATTTTGCCCTTATAGGTTTACTAACAACAACCCCCATCAGTGGCTCCCCTGCTCAAGTACCACTTGACACCTCTTCAATGGGAGCAGAGACAGCAATAAAATCAGATAATCTCTCTACTTCTGTGTTCTGTGTTGCAGAAAGGGGGTAGGCCAGTCCAAGGAAGGCAAGACACATTTTCAAGCTTGTTCTGGGACATTTTTAGGGATGAGCTGGAAGTCAAGATGTCATTTCTAACTCAGATGCACTTCATCTTACATTCCTGTTCCATTCCAGAGGCAGACAGCAATCTCAAAGCAATTAAACACCTCAGCTCATTTGATATTTTGTGTGTGGCAGGAAGGGTGGGGTGCATTCAGTTCAAATGGGACATTCCCCAGGTTTGCAAGACACTTGAAAGCAGAGATGGAAATTGGAATTTCTGTGTCCACACTTCAAAATAATAGCACTGCTTAGAGTCCTGTTTCCACACTTTAAGATAGTAGCTCACTCTTAAAAAAATTATTTTTAGGCTTAAAGGACATTTAAATTTTGGGGTTAAAAAGTAACAATGCTGCCGCCTCCCCACCCCCACCCTATGGTTCCAAAGCCCCTGTGCTTTGATGTTGTTAAATTGTATGTGTCCTTAAATGCTTCACAACTATTGACAAAATGTGTAAAATTTTGGAGAGAAAGTGTACATTGTAGTGTTTAATATCAGTGCATTATGAATTTGGAAGCAGTTTAGAGGTGTGCCCATCAGTTCTGGGTCACTTCAGCAGCATAGATTCAGATCCTCTGAAAAGGACACACAACTTATTTTCCCCATATACTGTGTTGGTTGCTGCCTGGTGATCCATTGGTTGGTCTGATTGCCACCCAGTCATCCATCCATGATGTGCAGCAGTTAGCTCTATCATCGAACTGCACCCTGGCAATGCATGTATACTGACAACAAAAACACAGGATTGCCAACCCTCCTTCAGTAGCACACCTGAATGATCACTGTGCAACTCTGCACATGTTTCTGTGAACCCATTTTATTTTGGGACATCCCCCCTGCCCCCATTGCATTCCTTTGCCTCAGAGGTGGCTTGTACACCTGCACAGCAAAGCCATTGGACTGGGAATATGCATGCAGTGTCACTGTTTTGGTATTGTTGTGGTACTGTGGATTTTGGAAACGCTTGAAGTCTTACTGTGTTGGTTCTGACTGATCACCATTTCACCTCACACACGACCCACCTCCAGCCATTACTTTTTTCTGTGAAATTTGACCAGTAACCATCTTCAGTCCTTCCCACCCAACAGATCAATGCAGCAAATCCTCTTTGCACCTTGACCCTCTAGGCTCCCTGTTGATAGCCCTTTTTGCACTTTCTTGCCACTGTAAGCTGCAAATACTGCCTGTTGAGACATTATATATTACTGTATTGTAACATATATTGCATGCATTATGTTTAGTCAGAGTGTGTGTGTGTGTGTGTGTGTGTGTGTGCGTGTGCATCTCTTTAGCTTTCTTGAGACTGGTACACGATTGGGGAGGGATTTGAGGGTGGAAAAGCCAAGAAGTGGCCAGACAAACCAAACAAAAGAAAATGATGCTTCAGTACACAGTGTTTTGTGAAAGGTGCAATCATGTGCCATTATGCCCCTGCAAGTATTCTGTTTTTGAAAATGGGTGGATGGTTGTAAGTTTACTAGTGTGAAATGCCACACTGTAGTGCAGGTTTCATATCATCCATCCCAGCTGAAGAAAGAGTGGCATGTACAGCAACCTCAGAGTGGGAGGTAATGGGGAAAACATGTCGTATGCCAATGCATTTCTCTGGCACATAAACAAGACCAGTACTTGCCAGATCTCTATACATGGTGGAATCTGTATTCTGTTCCTTCTTTATGTATCCTTGTGCTTCTTTATGTATTGGCTGTAGAGAATTAAAGAGACTGTCCATGAGATCTTTGACTTGCTGTTTGGTAGGTTATGGCCTTACCATTTGTAGTCAACGTTAATTTGGACAAGCAAAATACTTAATTGTTTCAAATGATAGTATCCTTTTGTTCTGCTTATTTTTTGGTGTAGGTCCACCTATGAGAATTCAAAAGGTGCATCATAAGGCATACTATTTCATTGTAAAAGGTAGTTTCTGCCTTTGGTCCCCCTTCCACCCCCCAGTTTACAGCACAGTCTAAATGCTTACCAGCCAGTGTTGCAAACAGTCCCTTATGTTATAATTTTTATAAACAAAAACCAAAAAGAACAAACTCAGGAGTCATGATTTGAATATGTGTAGTGTGCTGGACTGTTTCTCTCCAGTTGCTTTGACATTGTTCAGTTTTGTGTGTCCTGAAATACTTCACAATTATTGTCATAAATGTGTAAAGCTTTAGAGAGAAAATGTACATTGTAGTGTTTAATCTTAGTGCACTATGAATCTGGTTTAGAGATATGCCCATCATTGCTGGGTCACTTCAGCAGCATAGGTTCAGATCCTCTGAAAAGGACGTACAGCTTATTTTTTCCCCAAATACTGTGCTGGTTGCTGGCCGGTGATCCATTGGTTGGTCTGACATCCACCAAGTCATCCACCTGCAGTTGGCGCTAACACCAAACTGCACCCTAGTAGTGCATGTATACTGACAACTAAAATAAAAGATTGCCAATCCTCCTTCAGTAACACATTTGCATTATCACTGTGCAGCTCTGCACATGCCTGTGTGAACACATTTTATTTCAGGACCTCCCCCTGCACCCATTACATTCCTTTGCCTCCATAGGTGACTTGCATTCTAGCACAGCAAAAGCATTGGACTGTGAATATGCTTGCAGTGTCACTGTTGTGGTACTGTGGACTTTGAACATGCTTGCAGTATTACTGCGTTGGTGCTGACTTATCACCACTTTCCCCAACCATTACTTTTTTTATGGCTGCAGTGGGCATAGCCCTGCAGATATTTTGTTTTGTGAAAAGGACTGCCTGCATAAATTACCTACCATGGAACATGGTAGAGGTGACAATAGTTGCGTCTGCAATTACAGTGATCCCAACCTGAAATAAATGCAAGCATATTTGTAGCATGGGCAATGCCTTATTTTCTTAGTTCCTTGGGAGGGAAAAGAGCTGGGACATTTTATGTGGGAGGTAGCATTCTGGGCAAAGTAAGGGTTGTGGGAAGGAGAAGAACCCACCCCAACAAGCAGTACCTGCCCCCAGACCAGCACCAAAATCCCTTGCTGCTTCCCACTGGTACCTGCCCCCAGACAAGGAGTGCCAAGCCACAGACTAGCACCGAAATTCCCTTGCTGCTTACTGCTGGTACCCAACCCCAAACAAGAACTACCCACCCCAGATCAGCACCAAAATCCCCTTGCTGCTCTCCACATGTACCCACCCACAGCCCTAGACCAGCACTGAAATCCCCAACAGAGTACCCATCCTGGAAGCAAAGAAAACCTCCCTCTCCCTCCCACTGCTGCTATCTGCCCCACTCCCTCCATTCCCCATCTCGGCAGCAAACTTTTATAAGCTGTTAAAAAAAAAAAAAAGAAAACTGTTCCCAATTTCTTTTTTGTTCAGCCTGTAAAAAACAGTCCATTGTCATCTCCCCTTCCACATCCCAACCCTCCCTCTGCGTAGCATCTCCCCTCACCCCCCACTTACCCCATACTTACCTCCAGAGGTCAGCGCTATCATCTTCTCCTGACTGGGATGCATCTGCACTCTTTAAAGCTGAACCCCAAATTGAAAAATCAAAGGTAAGCCCAATAATGGGAGTCAACGGTGGGGGGGGGGAATCAACTTAGGTTAATATCTCAGCCATTTATTTTAGAATTTTGGCCCCAAATTTTAACATGGGGTTCTTGGAACCCCACCTCATAAACACTGTCACTTTCTTTTTGTTACTCGGTCGTGAAAGATGATTTTGTGGAATCAACTTTCAGGACTGATGAACAATACAACAGTGCCAGTGTGTTTATGAGGTGGGGTCCCAAAAAGCTCATGTTGCAAATTTGATGAACAAAATTGAAAAAATGACTGCATTATGAACATGTATTGAGCAGTTTCTATGTATGCTAACTCCGCAAATTGTTAATATTTTCACTCCAGATTTTTAACATTGCCATTTTTTCACACCTCCTTATGAACAGTATAGCTATCATTTTCACATGAAGAAACACAAAAAAGAATGCAGGCTTCAACAGTAATCCAAGAAGAACAGTCCACAGAATTAGGACACACTAAAACTGCTTATTTATTAAATTAAAAATTGCAGTAAAATCTACTATTGTGTAGGTACAAAGAAAGTGGTAGCAACACCCAAAACACTGTCAATGTTTCATGTTGATAACAGATGCTTTATCAAGACGTCAGCAGCCAGATAAAACTCTACTTAAATAGTATTTGTAAATCCACCCCCCCCCCCACAATTACAAAGCTAATCATTTCAACTACCTAAGACTGGTTGAACATCACACACTATGTGCCAAGCTTTTATATACAATAAATTAATATAAACAACACATCAAGGTGTTATTTAAATCACCATCCCTATTTCCAAGGGCTACTTGTTCTAGTCCCTTGAAAATGAAGGTATGATCACACCCAGTTCGTGAAACATGCAAAGCCAGTGCATTATTCAATTTATTCATTCTGATACTATTAAGATGTTCCAAAATGCAAAGTTTAAACTTTCTAATAGTTTTACCAACATAGCAATTACATTTACACATAGCTAAATAAATCACCAATTCTGTATTGCAATTTTTAAAACTCTTCACCCGATGTAATCCATTCATATTGGGTAACATAAAGTCAGATCCCATCTGAATATTTTTACAAGCACTGCGAGTCCCACGTTTATAATTTTCATTCAGAAGTGTAGGTCCACATTTGGATATTATGTTGTCTTTACCATGCACCAGTAAATCCGTTAAGTTGCTTCCCCTTTGGTAAACAAACTTCGGTCCCTGTTCAAATATTTCCTTCAATTTAGGCTCCACACTTAAAATGCCCCAGTTCTTCTGTATAACTTCAGTTATTTCAGAAACCTGTGCATCAAATACAGTAATGAAATTAGGAGCACATACATTGTTAACTGTTTTTTCACCCTTCTTTTGAAGTAAACAAGATCTCTGCATGTGATCTACTTTATTAATGGCTCCCTGTATACATTGGTCTCTATACCCTCTACTTTTGAACCTACTATACATATCATCTCTTTCCTGGAAATATTTATCTACTGTACTGCAATTTATTTTTAACCACATAAACTGCCCAACAGTAATATTTTTAACAACATGTCATGGGTGAGTACTGGTATAATGCAGAATCCCATTCCAATCAGTAGATTTTCTATATAAATCAGTGGCTAAACCACCCTCTGCATCTTTACAAATCAGAAGGTCCAAAAAAGCTATCTGTTGTTTACTCACATTCATTATAAATTTTAGATTTGAATTAGTTGTTTCCAAATATTTAACAAAGTCATGCAGCTGATCACTTTCACCTCTCCATATTAATATAATGTCGTCAATAAAATGACGATAAAAATCAATGTGCTCAAAAAAAGGGTTATTATCAGCATTATATGCCCATTTACTCTCCCACTCTGACAAAAAAATGTTGGCATAATTAGGTGCATGGCAGTGCCCTTGACCTGATGGTATAGTTGTTCACCAAACAAGAATACATTCTTAGTGAGCACCATTTCCAATAAATCCACCAAAAACATCACAAACGTATTTGAATATGCAGAAAAACTACACAATGACTCATAAATAGCCTGAAGGCCTGCACAATGAGGAATGTTGGTATATAAAGATTGTATATCCAATGTCATCAAGTACCATTCAGGTTCAATCGCTATTTCATTCAGTAAATTCAGCACCTGTGTTGTATCCTTTAACATTTTTTTGTCAGAGTGGGAGAGTAAATGGGTATATAATACTGATAATAACCCCTTTTTGGAGCACACTGAGTTTTATCGTCGTTTTATTGACGACATTATATTAATATGGAAAGGTGACATTGATCAGCTGCATGAGTTTGTTAAATGTTTGGAAACAACTAATTTAAATCTAAAATTTACAATGAATGTGAGTAAACAACAGATAGCTTTTTTGGACCTTCTGATTTGTAAAGATGCAGATGCTGGTTTACCCACTCATTTATATAGAAAATCTACTGATCGGAATGGGATTCTGCATTATACCAGTAATCACCCAAGACATGTTGTTAAAAATATACCTGTTGGGCAGTTTATGTGGTTAAAAAGAAATTGCAGTACAGAAGATAAATATTTCCAGGAAAGAGATGATATGTATAGTAGGTTCAAAAGTAGAGGGTATAGTGACCAATGTATACAGGGAGCCAATAATAAAGTAGATCACATGCAGAGATCTAGTTTACTTCAAAAGAAGGGTGAAAAAACAGTTAATGTATGTGCTCCTAATTTCATTACTGTATTTGATGCACATGTTTCTGAAATAACTGAAGTTATATGGAAGAACTGGGGCATTTTAAGTGTGGAGCCTAAATTGAAGGAAATATTTGAGCAGGGACCGAAGTTTGTATACCAAAGGGGAAGCAACTTAACGGATTTACTGGTGCATGGCAAAGACAACATAATATCCAAATGTGGACCTACACTTCTGAATGGAAATTATAAACGTGGGACTTGCAGTGCTTGTAAACATATTCAGGTGGGATCTGACTTTATGTTACCCAATATGAATGGATTACATCGGGTGAAGAGTTTTATAAATTTCAATACAGAATTGGTGATTTATTTAGCTATGTGTAAATGTAATTGCTATGTTGGTAAAACTATTAGAAAGTTTAAACATAGCATTTTGGAACATCTTAATAGTATCAGAATGAATAAACTGGATAATGCAATGGCTTTGCATGTTACACGAACTGGGTGTGATCATACCTTCATTTTCAGGGGACTAGAACAAGTAACCCTTGGAAATAGGGGAGGTGATTTAAATAACACCTTTATGTGTCATGAAACTTTTTGGCAGTATAAATTGCAATCCAGTTATTACCCTGGTTTGAATGATGTTTTTCAGTTAACTCCATTTTTAAAAAAACAAAGATGATTTTATTGTTTATTTTGGCAAAAAGGTTTAATAATCATGTTGATTAAGTAGAGTGTTTGTGTATATTAATTTATTGTGTATAATGCTTGACACATAGTGTGTGATATTCAACCAGTCTTAGGTAGTTGAAATGATTAAGCTTTATAATTGTGGGAGGGTGGGATTTACATATACTATTTAAGTAGTGTTTTATCTGGCTGCTGACATCTTGATAAAGCCTTTGTTATCAACATGAAACGTTGACAGTGTTTTGGGTGTTGCTACCACTTTTTTTGTACCTACACAATAGTGGATTTTACTGCGATTTTTAATTTAATAAATAAGAGTTTCAGTGTATCCTAATTCTCTGGACTGTTCTTCTTGGATTACAGTTGAAGGCCACGTTCTTTTTTGTGTTTCTTCTGGATTTGCTGTACCGGAACTCCAGTTTTTCTGTGCAGATTTGAGCCACGGTGCTTTTGTTATCATTTTTCACATCTTGCCTGAAACATGTTTTCGCTCCTGTGGCACAGAATGGAGCAGACACTCTGCCAAATCAGCTTTTGCATGTATTAGCAAAATCACAGTGCCATTGTTCATGAGGGGAAGTCGCAAAAAGGCCATGTTGAAAATCTGGTGAACAAATTCCAAAAAATGACTGTGTTATGGGTGTATTTTGCGCAGCTTCTATGCACACTCCTAACTTTGACAATTTTTAATATTTTCACTCCAGATTTTCAACATTGCCATTTTTTTCACATCTCCTCATGAGCAGTACAGCTGTCATTGTTCACATCCTCCCTAAAATGCTTTTTTGCACCTGTGGCACAGAATGGTGCAGTCGCTGTGCTAATTCACATTTTGGCACAAGTGAATGAAATGACAGTGGCACTGTTCATAAGGTAGGGTCCTAAAAAAGCTATGTTGAAAATTTGGTGAAACAACTCCAAAAAAATGGCTGAGTTACACCTGGTCATTCAAATTTTCTATGCATGTGTGTAACTGGTCATTTTCAATATTTTCACTCCAAATTTTCAGTATAGCCATTTTATCACCCCACCTCATGAATAGTACAGCTAACATTTTTCAGATACTGTCCATAATGTGTTCTTCCACCTGTGGTGTGGTATACTGTTTTCCCATTGATTTGAAATTTTTCACCTACACAGTTCATTAGGTGGAGTGATAAGTAGACTATATTTAACACCTGGGGTCAAAATTTGAAAAAATTACAAAGCTTCCATCTGATTCCTGCTGAAACATAGCCATTCACTCAATCCAGGCTGTGTTTTTCCTTTTTCTTCTTTTAAAAATGGCTGCTTTGGCCTATGAATGGAGAGGCAGGAAATGACGCCCACAAATGTTCAGATGGAGGCTCAGCCACATGATCTTTTCTAATGAAGGGGCACATTCTTGTGCAAAAGCAATATAACATTCACTTGAAAGGCCATCTGTCTCTGGAATTTTCCTTCTGGGCACTTTTTTAATGGTATCATTATCTCCTTCTCACCTCCCCCGGATGTTCTTCATACATATATTTTCAATCTACTAATCACCTATGTAATTTTATACTCATTAACATACACTCCTTCAACACTTCACTGATATTCCTATTATGCTTCTCTCTAACTCCTGCACTACCACTGCCAATACCAGTAATCAAACATTCAGCTTTGACAAATGCTTGTTTAATTACAGTGGTGTACTCTAGTCATAATAAAGCAGCAGCGATTGGCCACCAGAAATGTAACTGTGATACTGGGGGTGCCAAATCCCATAGTGTAAGGATCAGGGATCAATCCATCTTTTTTTTTTTTACAGCACTGGGGGTGTCTAATCCCCCACTGTTAGGTTTGGGAATTAGTCCATCTTTACTTATGACACTACCGGTGTCCAGTCCTCCAGTGTCAGGATTGGGGATCAGTTTGTCTTTTGACTGGGGGTGCTGAATCCCACAGTGTCAGGATCAGGGATCAGTCCATCTTGTTTTATGACACTGGGGGTGCCAAATCCCCCAGTGGCATGATCGTGGATTGTTGCTGTTGGTCTTTTTTATTTGTTTATCAACTGTAGGAAAAAAATAAACTCCATCAATGTCATCTCCCATTTAACTGTAACACTGGGGGTGGCCAATTCCCCCAGTGTCACAAATGGAGATCAGCATTGTCTTCTTTTTTCCCTTTTTTTTTGCACCTGTAAACAAAAAAAATGGTCCTCCAGTGTATTTTATGGCCATTCTTTACCCCCACCTGGCCCTTCCACAGAGCATCCCCCACCCAGTAACCCCCCCACAGCCCTTGCTTACCCATGGGGGGTCCAATGCTGTCATCCTCTCTGGAGCACAGACACGCAGACTGTTCAAGGTCAGACCAAGAATTGAAGCTACAGGTATGCAGTTCAATGCATTTTGATGGGGTTATGAACTTCTGTTTTCTTTATTCCTGACTTCAGAAACCATCCTCTGGTTCCACCAAATGCTTCATTTAACCTATGCTTACCTCAGCAGTGAGTTTCATTCTGGCCCCTAAATAGAGAGATGTGGCACCAAAAGGTGCAATAGCAGCAGCAGGTGGAAAAACAGGACTTGCAGGGCTGGAGGTGACAGTAGAGCCAACGGTGAACTTAGCACCTCAGGCATCTGCATTATTCACAGGGGCAACTGCCGTAGAGAAGATCCTCCTTGAACTACACTGTCTCAGCACAGTCCCTCCTCCACCCCCTCACCACCAACACCAAAACCCACCCCATTCCTCAACACCAGCAACTGCACTCCCCTGTATGACTCACAACTCCCTGGAGTTACACTGGCTGGACAGTGACTAGTCAGAATTCCAGTAGGGGTTCACCTGCAATTACAACCATTGTATATTACAATGGGCTCCCATATGTGCAGTTGTTTTACACTGCCCTTAAAACATCTTACAGGTTTACAGGGTCACCAAACTGTAAATGTCAATGCTTTGAATGTTAGCTCAGATCAGTTTGTAATTCATGTACATAGAAGAACACAGATGTCTTTGTTTACTGACAAGCACATCATTAATAATCCACAACAACGTGTGGGTTGGGCTGGGATTTACCCACACTTGTGGCAAGTGACCAGCAACGCCAGGTGTACATAAGTCTCAGTGCACTCCACACTGTGCAGTGGATTACTGTAAATGTACAATTGGTAGGAAGTAAAGAATAAAAAAAAAGTTATTAAATTATTCAATTTCTCAAGTGGAGCATACTGTAGGTGCAAAGGGGATGTGGTATTGGGCTTACCTGTAGATGTCAGCTGTCCAGGCATATTCCTGTCTAAATCAATCTTACAGTATCTTAAATCAAGGCAGTAGCCATGTCATAGAACCATGAGACTAAAACTGTTTCTGCAGTTGATAAAGCCGTGCCGGGCAGCATATAGCTAGCTAAACTCTGGTATCAATTTCTGTCTCACGGTTTTATGAAATGTCTTCTGCCCTTCTTTACTGCTTTATTGCAGAGATGTCAGAACTGATATTGCTGGACAGCTGACAGCTGGGTTGCCCTTCACATATATATAGAAAAGAATGTATAAGACATTGCCTCCTGACTTATAGGGTTGTTATTCATTTTGTTTCTTCCAAAAACTTTGCCCCTCATCTTAATACATTTGAATTGAATAAACCAGAATCTTGGTCTAATTTAAAGCAACTGTATGACACAGGTTTATTACTTAGAAATCCTCAATGCAGCACTAAATATTGAGAATACTGGATGGGCAACTATGCACAACCAGTGTCTTCTGTAACAGAGGGATTCTGATTCCCTCTGACCAGGACAGTGAAGCTCGAGAGGTCCATGAAAATCAGAACCCCAAGGTGACAGAACACATTGGTTATGCGTAAAGTTTCTCATCCTATATTTTTTATAGTGTATAGTAGTATTATGTGAAATGTGTCAATTGCAATTTTTTCTCCCGTTCATAATGAAACTGACTTGTGAAATCTCTAGAGGTTCTGCCACCCTTTCTGTGAAGAAATACTTCCTCACAGTACCCCTTAGTCTACCTCCTTCCAACCTCATGTCATGCTCCCTCATTCCTGGACATCTCCTTTTCTAAAAGATGCTATGCTGCTGTACCCTATTTATGCCTTTTAAATATTTGAAGGTTTCTTGCATATCACCCCTGTCTCTTCTCTTCTCCGGGTATGTATATTGAGGTTTCCCAGTCTCTCCTCATATGACTTTTAGTGCTGGCCCTGCACCATCCTTGTTGCCCTTCTTTACTGCCTCCACTCTGTCTACATCCTTATGGAGATGCAGCTTCTAGAACTGGGCACTGTATTCCAAATGAGGCCTCACCAGTGATCTGCACAGTGGCAACACCACCTCCTTCTTTCTGCTTGTGATATCTCTTCTTATGAACCCTAGCATCCCACTGGCTCTCCCCACAGCCTTGGTGCATTGTTTAGCCACCTTTAGGTCATCCAGTATGATTACCCCCAAAACCCTTTCCTGTTTGGTGACCATCAGTTCCCCTTTCCCCCTATAATCCTCCCCTGGGTTCCTGCAACCCCAATGCATGATTTTGTACTTTTTTGCATTAAATCTCAGCTGCCACATTTCGGACCATTCCTCTAGTTTACCTATGTCTATCCTCATTTTTATACCCTTCCCAGAGTGTCCACCCTGTTGCAGATCTTACTGTCATTCAAAAAGAGGCACACTTTCCCCTACTGCCCCTCTGCAATTTCACTTATGAAGACATTAAACAAGACTAGGCATAGGACTGATTCCTGTGCCACCCTGCTGGTCATACTTCTTTCCTTAGACTGAGCACCACTTACCATGACTCTCTATCTTCTATCATTCAACGAGTTTGTAACCCAGTTTACCACTTTGTGACCCACTCTTAGGCTGCCCAGCTTGTTCACAAGTCATATGTGGAATGGTATCGAAGGCCTTACTAAATGCAATTCATGTTTATGTTTAAGCCCATGAAACACCCTTATCTAGTTAATGCATTGGCAGCTGTAGTCTCTCTACCAAAGTTTGTTTTAGTAGTTTTCAGTGTATCCTTCATAACACTGTAAATCCTTATGGCAGTTAAAAAATAATACTCCCTTCTTTCTGTTTAGAATGATGAACACAGAACTCAAAGCTGCTTTTCTCTGAGAGCAAATGTGCACACTTTCCAAACAAATTTAAATATCTCTAAAATTATTCAAGGTGTGCAAAAACAACCAGTGTGAAAGTTGTTCAGGGTAAAATGACCTTTCACATGAAGGTAGTCACTAATCTGAATTCTTTATATTTTGTAAAATACTGTCTTCCAAACAACCTAAATTTTTTTCTCTCTGAGTGAACACAGTAGGAGTCATGGAAAACACATGTAAATAGCTCAGAAAGTGTATAAGTTACCAATACACAACCAACATAAGACTGAGGTGTTGGTTGTGGACCTGGGTCATCATGTAGAGAAGTTGACTCCTGGGTTTCTCTCTGGTCTTGTATTAGGAGGTAATCAGTTGAGACCTTCTGAACAGGTGCAAAATCTGGGTGTAATTTTTGACAATAAGCTGACACTGAAGACACAGGTATCAGCCATTGTCAAGTCTTCCTTTTACCATCTGAGGAATATCACCCGGATAAAACACCTTGTTCCACACGATGACCTCCTTGTGCTGGTCCACGCTTTTGTTTCCTCACATCTTGATTACTGTAATGCTCTATATCTAGGGTTGCCAGTGGTGGATCTCTGTCACCTGCTGCTGGTGCAGAATGCTGCAGCCACGTTGTTGACTGGGCTACCAAAAACTTGCCATATCACACCTGTGCTATGTGAACTGCACTGGCTGCCAGTGCAGTGGAGAATCACCTTCAAGGTCATGTTGCTGACCTTTAAGACCCTACATGGTCAGGGACTGGGCTACTTGCAAGATCTCTTTTAATCCTACTGCCCTCTCCACCCACTTCACTCCACTGACGAGTTTGCTAGAGATTCCCAGGGTTCATCTTCAGTCATCTGGGGCCACAGCTTTTTCCTTTATTGCCCCAACCCTGTGGAATTCTCTACCTCTTCAGATTAGAGAGTGCTTGCCACAGAATCATTTAAGACATCTTTGAAAGTTATTTATTTGAATTAGTGTTTGGTTAGGTCTACTGCTGCTTTGAATATTTTTATAGTGTTACTTATTATGGTTGATGTTATCTTATGTATTTGTGCTTTGATATGTTGAAAAGTGCATTATAAATAAAATTTGATTTGATTTTATTTGAATGTGAAAGTTCTTCAGGACACAATGACCTTTCAAATAAAGGTTGTCACTAATCTAAATTCATTAGAATTTTTTAACTATAGCCATCCTAAAGGTGAAAATTGTGAAGAAAAATGAAAATTCAGGTAATCAGATGGCCATAGTTTAAAAAATATAATAAGTGCAGCTTAGATAATAAACTCATTTGAAAGGTTGTTTTGTCCTAAACAACTTTCTTACTAATGGCTTATGCACAATTTGTATACTTTTAGAGATATTTACATTTGTTTGCCATAACTCCTATTAAACTTATAACAGCTTCATTTCTGTAAAGCACTATACCACTTTAAGTGCAATGAGACTATACCAACTTGTACCTAATTTAACAGTAGATCATCATGATTTACTTGTACTTCAATGGAATTCTTTAGTGATTACCAGCTTGAAACAAAATGATCTGCTTATTGGGGTCACATTAGATATTTTCAGGATGGGATCATGTTAAATCTTTTTAGAACAAAAGCAACAGATTAATTTTAATAATTATTAGCCAACAATATTCTATGCGATCTATATGTGAAGCTGACGCTGACCAGATAGGCGAAAGAAGGAGAGAAGAAAAACAAGGTCTGTCTGTACAACTTTTAGGCATCTATGCTGCAACAGTGATTTTTTTCATTGTGTCCTCTTTGGCACAACTTCTATTAAAATGCATTAAATATATAGTTAACTAAATCTTGACCTTGGCATAACTCTTGAATGACTCCTAAATAAGTTTTAAGACCTGTTTAAAAGGTCAAGTATTATTTTTTCATATTTTGTTTTTACAAATTTCCACAGCAAAAGTGTGGAAAATAGAAAAGTATGTACAACTAATCTCCTATGCATTTTCAACTCAGAGAGAAATTAATATTTATGCACAATCAAACCCAGAGTTTATGCAGTTTTGTTCACAAGTTATTTTATTCTAAATCTTATTGGACTGTTGAACGTTATTTTTTCATATATATATATATATATATATATATATATATATATTATTGTTACAAATGTCTAAAGCAAAGGTGTGGAGAAATGCAAAAGTACGTATAATTAATCTCTTACACATTTTTAACTCGAAGAGAACTTAATATGTGTGGAGAATCAAACCCAAAGTTTATGGAGTTTTTATTCTAAAGTAATTTTATTCTAAATCTTATTGGACTATTGATGAACTGAGCAAAGAAATGTTTAGATAAAACAAATTGAAGACTCCAGGATTGGGAGGTCATTAAAATTGCAAAAGATCAGATTATGAAACTTTAAATGAACTCATTAAGACCATTCTTCATAGTGTGTAATTATAAGAGCTACCTAATGAATTGTTCTCAACAATTTAGAATTCATAATGTCCTGACAGTAGACCCGTTCACTCCTGTGTGCCCCAGGGCTCCATCCTGGGCCCTATATTATTCAATTTTTTTCTAAACAGGCTCCTGCTTGCCAGTAGCTGTCCAATACTGATTTATGCAGATGATGCAGTCCTTTATACAAGTGATCTTGATCCCTTTACCTTGGAACACAAGCTCAAAGACAGCTTTACTACAGTTGAAAGATGGTTCAGAGAACAGAAACTCATTATGAACTACAAAAAAAAACAAGACCTTGATATTTTCCAGTCCCCAGAATCAGCATCATTCACACTCACTCAATATAACAAATGAATCTGGAACTACATTGGAACTCGTCTAGCATTTCAGATATTTGGGGGTCACTATAGACAGCACTATGTCACATGCCTACCACATTGAAAATGTTGCAAAGGCTGTGAGCATCCATATTGGTTTGCATCATAAACATATGCAAACTCTTACCCTGGAGTCAATAGAACTTGATATGCAGAGTATAGTGGCTTCTCTTGTTGACTACAACATAGTAGTCTATGGCTAGGCTATGGACATAGCCCTCCGCTGTATAAAAGTCACTCTGAATAAAGCCTATTGACTTTTAACTGGCTCCACATGGCTCACACATATGTGTGACCTATATGATCAGGCTAACTGGCTCCAGTTCACAAGTAGGCTCAGGTTCCAAACATGTCTCCTGGCCGTGAAAGTATATCTGGGCCTCATACCAATGTGTGTCCAAAAGCTCCTTACTCCCTATGAAAACAGCCATTCCACCAGAAGCTCAGATAGCATGGTCTTTAAAATTCATAGGTGTTGCACCTCCCTTGGTCAAAGAGTTTTTGCCCACAGTGCTCTCAAATTGATTAATAATCTTCCTCCTGCCATTTCCTCTTTAACAACATTAGGCCCCATCAAATATGAGTTCCAAAAACATCTCAATGCTAATACCATCTGTGACTGCTTCCCTTAGCCCCTAAATTGCTGTTTTACCTCGTGCCTTGGCAGCACTCCCACGTGACCACATGGCCACTATTATCTTGCACTTGTTGTTTCTCTCCCATCCTGTGTCTTAATCCTTCCTCCATCAAACTCCCCTCCTACATCATCCACTCTTTTCTCCTACAATTCTCTCCATCTGCCTTCAGCCCAACCCCACAAAAAATCTGTGACAAGGCCTTCCTGGGTTGATGTTTCTCTACTTCTTGAGCAGGTGTGGCTGTGCTAGGCTGCTATAATCCCTGTACAATGCACTCCATGCTGAGAACACAGAATGCTACAGTACTTCTCTCTCTCTCTCTCTCTCTCTGCCTTTCAGGCACCCCAGTCTGAGTTGTCCTCTCTCCCTTAAACTTCCTTAACCCACTCTTTGTGCTTATAATAGCCCGTTGACTTACTCCACTGTCTTCATCTTCTTGTTTATATTTAAGCAATAAGGCACTCCAGGATGTGTGTTATTGTGTAATAATGTCACTCCTGGGGTGAGTTGAAGGACAAGGCAAAGCCGAGTGCTTTCACCACCCCTGGAGTGATGTTATTACACAATAACATGCACTCTGGAGTGCCTTATTGCTATTATACAATGGTTCATTGTGTATTTTTTTGATGGTGTTTAATTATAAACAGAAAAAAACTCATTTTGTTTTAAATGAATTTTATTTATTGCGAATGGATAATGTTAGAATTTGACAAAAAAGTAGTCCCTTCAAAGTATGTGAAAACACTGTTTGCTATCCTGTCTTGGCCTGACCCCCCCCCCATGTTAGTTTTGATTGTGGAGCTACAGTTTTGGAGATCTTTATTTTCTGGTGATACTTTTTTATGTTGTTATCCGTGGTTTGAAATAGGAGTGGGGACTGGAGACTAGACCACATCAGGACAGGGATCCTACTTCCAGTTTTTAGAAGCGATCACAACTTTGTAAGTAGCAGTGGGAAAAATGAATATTTCTATGTAGTGTGCAATCTTTTTTATCTGGATTAATCATCTGGATTTTATTTCCTTAAATGTGGCCAAAGGCAGCACAGCCGTTTGCTTTGGGAGGGAGCCGAGTAGCGTGTGAAGCGAGCCACTCGTACAGCGAAGGAGGTGATAAGGAGTTGTTGAAATTATTTCTTTGTTTCTGTGAAACATTTTTGGTTTTAGGAATATGTTACTTGTTAATGGAGTTACCCAGAGAGTGAACATTTAGAATAAATGCCGCTGCATGCGGTTCTCTGGGAAACGGACAAGCGGCGACCAAGAAGGAGTAAGTGTGTGCAGCATTATGTTTTGGAGACAGCAGCACTTAAGCCCATGATGCTAAAGGGCTAATTCTCAAATTAAACATGTTATTTCTTACAAATCAATTTGAAAACTGCAGATTTGCTAGGAGATGCGATGGACAAATTGTGTGTGTGTGTGTGTGTGTGTGTGTGTGTGTGTGTGTGTGTGTAGGAGGGGACACTTGCAGTTCAGTGAAGGTGCTCGTTCATGGGGAAAGCTGTGGTGATAACATAAGTGCACTATGATTTCTAAGTATGTTATGAGGTGATCTGAGTGTCTGGACTTCGTGCAGTGATGTTATTGTTCAATAACATCACTGTGACAGGCACACACTGACCAATCAGGATAGGGGAAATTTTCTTGCCATTGTATAATTAAGCAATAATGCATGACAGGGTGTTGTATATCATGAGATATCATCATGCCCCGGGTGGTTGGGCATGAGGCAACAGGCTGAGTGCATCCAACCGCCCGGGACGTGATCATATCTCATGATATACCACACCCTGGAGTGCATTATTGCTATTATGAACTAGGCTGTGAAGCGAAAGTGGTTAGTAAATTGAAAGAAGAGTCATTTTTTTTTAATTTTTCAACATTTATTTCTTGCCTGAATACATTCGTTTTAAAGAAGAGAAAAAATAGTCCCTTTTTTGAGGCATTATACAAATGTATAACTTAAATGGTTATTGCTGTATTATTTTGTTATTTATTTTTGTTATTTAAGGTAGCTTAAAGTAAGCAAACAGTAAAGCAGAAACCTGTTTCACATACTGTGTATGGTAACATTAAACATTTTAGATGAAAATAATTTATTTGTAGTTTATTGCAGTATGGTAAAATCTAAACATTTAAGATAAAAATTAATAGTGGTAACAGTCATACTAAAGCAATTGCTTATGAACAGTAACAGTTATATATGTATTTTATTTTTAATTTTCTTTCTCTTGATAATTGTAAACATTAAATTGGATATTGCCAGACATTGTGCCTACTTGTATGTAAGGGAAAAACTGTTTGCTTGAGGGCGGTATGCAGAGCTCTTCAGTAAAGGTTTCCAGTCAGCTTTGTTTTACTGCATGTACAGTAGATGGATTGGATGAGCTCGTTGAGGGGATATCCTGTTCTTGTTGCTGTGGGTAGAGCTGTAGGAAAGAGAAGAGATGTTAGTGTTATGCGTAGCTCAGTTGTTTTTGGAGACAGGACGAGTTGAGCGTTGGTGTGGAGCGTTATAGTGTGTGGCCTAGTGTGGTGTGAATTTCGGCTGCTTCAGAAAGGTAAGCGGCATGCAGCTTTTGGGAGGTGCATCATCGAGTGAATGTTTGTGGGCCAAAAGTTCGAAACTGTTGAAGCCCATGTTAATTTTGTGATTAGCTGTGTGTGACTTTTTTGGGAAATGCAGATTTTTTTTTGACTTACCAGAAGTGATGGTGAGTCCATATGGGATGGAGTCATGTTTTTTTCATCTTCTGTGGATGTTGAGATCTGTGGAGAAGAAAAAAAGGTAGTTAGACGTATGTGAATGAATGGGGGGTGTGATGTACTTACCAAGTCATTGTCTATATTTGTATTTGGGCTTGGCTGCTGGGTTGATTTGTATTTTTTGGTAGGGACTGGTGTTTCTTTGGGTGGGATTGTGGGTGGTGAATTCTCTTTTGGGATGCTGGCTAATTCGGTAACACATTGAAGAGATGTTTCAGGCAGTTCTGTGTTGATGTTAACTCTCGTTATAATTTTGCTCCACTGTTTTCTGTCTGTTAAAGAGGGCTACCAATAGCTTTGAATTGATGTTTCAGATTTGTGGCTAGTAACGGACATTATTTCTTTTGTTTCTAGTCTGGCTTTAGAGAGAAGTTGCACTGCGGTGCTTCGTAGGCTATGATTTATGTATATTTTGTCGAGGTTTACTTCTTTACAGATTCTGGGGAGCATAGAAGCAAGGTAATTTAAACCTAAGGGTTCTTTACTGTACCATATAGGTTGTTTGTCTAGGAAGGTTTGTGGTAGTCATTTGGGATGGCAGTATAGCGCAGGGGCATCCGGTAGAAGTTTTTGTAGGTACAGCTCGAGGTTTCTGACAGGGCACAGTGGGGTTTTCAAACATGAAGCTGCGAGTACTTTCTTTATTCCTTTCTAATGGGTCATTGTGATTTTTGGTGTACTCATTACACGCTAGAGACACATATCGCAACCCTTGTTCGTTGCTGTAGATAACAAAGCTACTTGGTTTTAACTGTCGGACTCCCTCTTTTCCTTGTCGAGCAAAATGAAGCTGTAAATCTAGCCAAACCTTATGTAGTAAACCTGGTGCTGTGTTTGGATTAAGAGCTGCTGAATTTTTTATGAGAAGTAGATGCTTTTCAGATAACGCTGGGTGATGTTTTGTTATATCCTTTCCTTCACACTTGATGTTTTTGAAAACTCCAATGAATATGTTGTTTGACGTTGTGAAGGAAGGGTCAGTCATTAAGCAGAAATTTCTGTTAAGGGGCGGTTCATTTAAAAAATGGCTAAGACCAGCTCGTATTCCTGTGTAACTAGTTATGCCATATTCTTGGCCATTTGCTGTTCTAACGCTGCCATAAAATTCACTAAGCAATGTTTTTAAATTTTAAGATGTTACTGTTGAAAAGCCAATGTCTACTTCTTTTTCTGTCAGACAATCTTTAAAGACATTCACTGCCCAATTGGTTTGACATTTGGTATTCTGCTCATTGTTATTCATTTCTATTGAGTTTAACTGTTCAGCTGTAACCTGTATATGGCGTTTTACATCATTTTTTACAGTTGGATTACTCATTTTTTTTTTTGAAATTTTTTCAAGGTGTGTTCAATGCCCAAGTTGAAGTTTACCTGGTAAGATGCTGCTTCTGTTTCCATTTGAGGTAAGTGCTGATTTCTGTCAGGGGTGTAGTGATATGGTAATTGGAAGGTTTGGTCTGTTGCTGGGTCTTTTTTTTTTTGGTGTGATGATGTACCTAGATATCATCACACCTTTACTGAGGAGCTGACCAATCAGAGTGTAGGATTTTTTCCCTAGTTCATAATTAGATTTATCCTTAGACTCATATTTGTTACTAGCCTGCACTTACAGTTCTACTGTATACCTAGATGTCTTTTTTTTTAAATCACTGTTAATGTAATTCTGACATGGAACCTATATAATGAGCTTGTTCTCAAAGGTGTTAATCTGAGATCACAATAAATAAGTAAAATAAATAATGATTTAAAGCCATTTGAATATAGACCTACATTTAGACAATCATTGTGATACATATACTTAGGATCAGAGGAATGGTGCAAGGCTGCCAAAATCGTGATGATCTCACTGCTTCAATGCTTTGGTGTGAGTGGATCAAAGCCCCCCAAAAAATAATAACAAAAGCTTCTATTTTCTCAAAAAAAATAGCATTTTATTACATTTGATTTAACCTGAAAATACAAAATAGCAATAAGGAAGTAAAACAATCAAGATTAGATTTCAGCATTCTCCAACCATACATTGAAACTGAGCCATAATAAAGGCTATCTCCTTCAAAGCAATTGTTTTTTATTTTGAGATATTTAATATTCTGTATCTAAGTAGACACTAGAAAAAAAGGGTTTATTGGGTTTTTGAAAACAGGCAAATTCAACTAGACACAGAAGGAAGTCAAAAGAGAGTATTTGTTGCGGAGGCTAGTAACAAGTCCAGGAGCTCGCTTGACCACTCCAACGGGGGCCACCCACCAACACTACTGACCATTGGTGGGCACTGGTAGCAGAGGAGGAGCTGGGCAAGTGCTGCAAGCAGTCAGTGTAGGAGGAGGAGAAGGCAGATGACAGGCTGCCTGCCATAGTCCAGCTCATGTTTTAAATCCTCAGTGGTGCCTGAGTGGCTGTAGCAATCATCTGCGCAGCAGACCTCCATCTGTAGGGATTAAGGGGACTCAGTTTAGTTGTCCTGTTGTATTCAAGCAGGCTCAAACTCCATTGCAGCAACAGGTCCAACTGGAGCCCTGTACCCCCAAGTCTGCTACTTGTACAGGACTGAGCACTTGAGAGTGAGGGATCCTCGCTGCTTGCAGAGGAAGTGGGAGAGGTCATAGGTGATGTTTATTTGAGTGCTGGGAGAACTGCCTTTAAGTGTAAACATTGCATGAGTCTGAACTGTTGTGGATTGCATTTGTGTAGGCAGGGGGAGTGTCCAAGGTGTTCAAGCCCCTCCCCACTGAAATTACCTCAGAAAATTTCAAATTCCTGTATTTTATTTTTGGGTTGGCTCAGGCTCAGCTGCTAAAAAACTCAGTGTCTCAGCAGTCTTCATAGCATTTGGAGCTAGCTGCAACACAATGTGCATGCACGGGACCATTGATGGCTAGGGGAGATGGTGACATCATCAACAGAGAGAGCAGGAGAAGTCTGGTGAGACATATTAGTTAGTGTGCTGCTGTGCTGTAATCTGTACAGCACTGAACAAGTTGTGGTGTCCTGTTGACTGTCGTGGTGGTAGAGTGGGCCTGTGTGCTGCTCTTCTCTAGCCTCATTTGAACTGTGGGAGAACCTGAAGTACTGTATGGTCTACTAGAGAAAGAACTGACCCATCCACTGCTGAGCAGTGAGTAACGTGCTGCAAGTCTTCTTGACTGTGCTGGATTCTGGCTGGACTGGTGGTGTAGTCTGAAGAGGAGACAGGAGAGGTTAAGGAAAATCTGCTCTGGCATAATGGCCTATAGTCCTGTCTTGGAAGGGGAGCGACTGGTAAGGCAAGCAAACAGGAGGTTAACCAGCAGAAAAATGATGAGTGGAGAAAACAATAAAGATTGATTTGGGGGAGGGGACTCCTTTCATTCAGATAGGTGGTGAGGGGTACTGGCACCATCTCCCAGGGCAACCCACTCATTACATCTCAACCCCATTGATGTTCAGTCCATCTTGCAGCTTATCATGTGGAGTGGGAATAGGTGTGGAAAGGCAGATGCCTGACTGACATTTATATCTCTGGCTGTTGCAGAGTGCTCCCATGTGCAAAGGTGAATGGGGTTAGGAATACTCTGTATATGCAGATGTGGGATTATGGTAGAGGAGGAGTGATGCAAATGTGTGGAGGTGTCCCATGTGTAGGACTGGGATGGATGAGGAGCAATGCTCCCCATGTAGGGGCATTGGGATGAAGGGGTGGAGTGCTCCCCATATACAGAGCTGATATGAAGTGGGAGGAAAGCTCCCCATGTGTGGAGGTTGAATGGAGGGGAGGATTGCTCCCTATGTGCAGGAGGTGGGATGCCATGGAAGAGTGTTCTCCATGTTGGGGGGCATGAAATGTAGTGGGAGAAGCACTGGATGGGTTTTGGGATGAGTGCTCACAATGTATGGAGGTGGGATGGAGGTGGAGTAATGATATCTATGTGTGGAAATGGAATGGAGGGAAGAGTGCTTTACATGTTCAAGTTTAAGTTTAGTGCGAAGAGATAAAATCCATTAAGCAAGCTTCAAGCAATGATAAATAAATGGTATGAGATACAAAAGTAATATAAATTAAAATAAAGCAATTTTCTTTACATTAGTATTTACAATATGTACAATGTAGTACTGAACAAGGATTGAGACCAATTATGATTACATAAGACACTATGTCCAACATGTGGAAGGGGGCTGGAGAAGGAGAATTGCTTACCATATGTAAAGGAGGCATGGAGGGAGAGGAGTGCTCTCTATGTGCAAATGTGTAATGTAGGGGGAGGAGTGCTTCCCATGTGTGGAGGTAGGATGGGGGGTGGGCAGTCAGTAAATGTCCACCATCCTAGATCCCACTCCAGCCTGTGTGTGAAACTTTTTGGAATGGGCACAGTTTGTGGTGGGGCAGATGTGCAATTCACATCTCTTCTCTGGCTGCTGTAAAGTATTTGGTTGATAGATGGGGGTGCAAGAGGTAGCACCTGTCACTCAGGAGCACCCACTGTTTCCTACACCTCACCTACCCAGCAGAGTGGGAACAGTTGTGGAGGGGGGATACAAGATCCATATTTTTATATCTCAGTTTCTCAGAGTGCTCTTCATGGGTAGAGCACATTAGGTGGGACAACCTCTGGCTGAAGCAGAGTGTTCTGAAAGTGTAGAAGTGTGGCATAGGGTGAGGAAGTGCCAGTCATCCAAAATCCCATTCCAACCTTCATGCTAGCTCTGGTGAAGCAGGGGTGGGTATAAAGGGGCGGATGTGCAACTTGCATCTCTATCCTGGGCTGCTGCAGGATGCTACCTTGTGTGGAGGAGGGATGGGGGGTTGGAGCATTATTCTCCCAGAGCCACCTACCTGGAATGCATCCATTGCCAGTGCCAGCAATCATGGAACTTGGATGGGTGAGGATGGAGAGATGTGTGAACCACATCTGTCACTGGCTCCTGCAGAGTGTTCCTAACTTGCAGGAGGTGGAATGGAAGGAGAAAATGCTTCGCATGTGTAGAAATGTGGAAAGATGTGTTGGGTGCCAGCGACCTCAGGCCACCCAGTGGATCTGGACCGCAACCCCATATCCATCCTCCTGGTGCCCACCAGGCTAGATAGAAACAGGTGTGCTGTGACAAATGTGCAACGCACATTTCTGTCTCTGACTGGAGCAGCCAATGTACAGTGGTAGGATGGCTGTGGAGTGGAAACCAGTAATAAACTTCTGCCAGGCCACAGTCCACTATTTACCTCGGGCTGCCTACCTGGAGGTCACCTTGTCACTGTCCCAACGTGTGTAGATTAGGATGGGTGTGGAGGGGAAAATGAGCAACCTACATCAGTCTGTGGCTACTGCAGATTGTTCCATATGCGCTGATGTGAGCTGGAGTAATAGGGGGCAGCAACTCCCAGGGGTGCCCATCCAGTCTCCACCCTACACTGTGCTAGTCAATGTGAAGAGGCAGATATGTGACCTACATATTTGTCTCCGTCTCTGTCTGGGTGCTCCTTTTGTGCAGTGGTGGAATAGATGCACCAAGTTTGTTTTACACTGTGTCTCTTCTGGTTTCTCACTCTCTCTCTAAAGTCTGCTCCCCCATGGTGAAAGGAACACTCTGCAGCACTGCTCTCTGTCCTGGTCTTGCTGCCACTTTCTCTGCCTCTCTGTATATGCTGTCTGCTGCCACTGAGCTTCAGAAAGACAAACAGAGTCAAACCAACAACATGATGCCAGAAGTGTGAGTGGAAATAAAATGCATGGCAACTGAGCTCAGGCACACACTGTACTCCATTTCTCTGTTTTTTTTTGGGGGGGGGTTAACACTGTATGTGACTGGAACAGATTGGATCTGCACACATATGCTGCACTGGAAGTGGCTCTCACTGTTGCTGTGTCTCTCTCGGGTGGTGGGGTTGGAGGGGGTGGGGGGAGGGAGTAGATACTGCTAGGGGATAAGACACCCATTTAAATGAATGTTTGTTCAGGTGTACTTTTGGGATCTACCAGTCATTGTGATTATGGTCACTAAACTGCAATGCTTCCAATTTCACACTGCCAAGGTGGTGCTGCCATAGTGACAGCCTGTCACCTGGCGATCACTCTCATTCTGCTTACTCGCCACATCTCAGCATGTTGCTGTCACTGTTTGAGGGCTCTCTCTCTGCTCTGCTCTGTCCCTGACACAGGTGCCACTCACCACCTCTTTTGATCCTGCACTCTCTTTCGGGGGTGGCACTGCTGCCTCTTCTTCTCATTGTCAATCCCTGCAGCCCTTGTCTCCCTCTCCCCTGCATTCAGAGTTAAGCTTCAGCTCTGCAGGCAATGCTACCTCACTTCTCAGCACTTTTGCTCCTTGTATTGTGTGGCAGGGTGGGGGACACACTGAGGCAGCATGAACACTAGGAGATCCATGGGCTGGGTCAGTGGGTACCATCACAGACAGCAATGCTCAGGCTGGGCATTGTGGCACACATGAATCATTGGAGATAGAGAGGAGCTCAGGGACAAGAACATGCACTGTCATTTGCAGAGACACAATCAAGTTCAATGAGGATATCTGTCTGATGAAGGATAAATAATATTTTATTTGTTCTTTACTGCTAGGACTGTTTACTGCTTATGGCACAGAGAGTGGGGGATGCAGTGTATGGCTGGGTACCCGTAGATCTGCAGGATGGGTGGGGAGACAAGCAATAAGATCAGTACGGGAATGAATGAAAAGAATGAAGCACTGTTAGTCCAGCACTTTATTTCTTTCAATTAGAGAATGGATTCCAGAGGTGAAACTTGACTAGTGTCACAATCTGGTTGCATACTTATCGGCCTGCCAGGGACAAGCCCACTGTAGATTGCGGTGGATTGGACTCATCCCTGACACACCTCTGCAATGTTGTCCTACCCCAAAATGTTTCTTGCACACATGCAAGGAAACATAAAAACCTAAAAAGAATTTAAAATTAGTGACTACCCTCATTTGAAAGGCATTTTCTCCTGAACACAAAACTGTAAAATATTGCACTTGGGGTACAGAAATCCAGGGGCAGAGTACACATGGGTGGAGAGATATTGAAAAAATTAAGAAAGTACACATTCCAAAAAAAGAGCTTTTACATACAGTTGATTACTGCTTAACAATATTTTGCATCTATGGCTGCCACTATACATCTGATGTAAACCCATAATGATGTTCCTCACTTGAAGTAAAGGGGGGAGGGGTGGAGGACATAACTGACTCCTTGTTTTAGTGTTACAGGAGTCAGTTTCTTTACAGCAAAAACAAGGAAAGGCATCATTTCTAAAATGTGCAGATGATCATGGAGACCACTTTTTTCCAGAACATGCCACCGACAGGTACCACTTCAAGACTGCTACTTTCTCCTCCTAATACAATCTGGGGAAAACCAGAAGTAGTCTACCAGCACTGAGATCAATATGGTTAATGCACTTTTCCCAGAAATTACTGATCAGAAAAAAATGAGAACGTGACTGTGATGATGAGCAAGTCCCAGACCAGATCTATAGTTTGTTAATAAAGTCCTTCTGAGTCTGATTTGTACAGCTGCATGGGCCAAGCTCCACGGATGTTATGCCATCATCAGAGTTGTATAACAGCACTGTGGAAGCATGTAAATAGACCACTGTCTGATGTGCTGCCACAGTGCTCTGGCATGGTTTCCAGTGATTCTGTTTATGCAGCCCTTCCCCTCCACAGCCTGCATAAACATACTCACTTCCCGGCGCACTACTTTTCTATTCTGCAAGTGCAGTACTGACAGCCACCATGTGCAACATGGTGATGTTGACTAAAATTGTGCATGCATGACTATCATGCATACATAGTCACATCAGCTTAGCCATGCTGTGCAGGGCTGACTACAGGGTAAACATCACATGTGTGAGTATCATGCTTGCGCAGTACTGCAATTGCTGCAGTATTACTTCCGGCTGACTCCAGTGCAGCAAAAGCACTGCATATTCTTTTCCACACTTTTGCCACTCCTAAAAGCTTTCCACAGCCATATCAATTCTGAGCAGAGCTTGTCTATTTAAGTGGAGCTGTTGATCATGTCCCCCTCCTCACTTAGTTAACCATAAAACTGCCATTTTTCTAGCCCAAACTTTCTTTGTTCTGACATGTGCTCCCATGCTCCATTTCTGGAAGGGGAAAGTTTGGAGTCACATAACATTGTCTCAGTTTGGTTTACCATTTCCAACACTTGTTTTGACCAGATACAGTGAGACAGTGTGGTAGTTGGCTGAAAGGAAAATACAAGTAAAATTAATTTCTCTTGGTTTCAGAATGGGCTATGGCAGATTGAATACTTTGTTGGAGGAGGGGGAAGACAAATACAGTTTTCAGTATCTGTTAGTCATCCCACTGGGATGAAATAAACCCTATTTCATGATTACTTTCTATCCAACTGACAATGGACTCCATCTACTGGAAGCTGCGACACCCATCCACTGCATATCTCTCTCTCTCTCTCTCTCTCTCTCACTCTCTGTCTCTCCATTTGCATTACTGAAAGCTCAAAAAATGACAGATCTCTCTCGCTCTCTCTTCCTCTCTCTCTCTCTGCTTGCATTGCTAACAACATAAAAAATTAAACAGCAATTGCTGCAATGGTGACACATTTCCAATTTTAACCCTTCTGCTGTCAGTTTCTATTATCCAGTCTGTGTGAGCATAGGGGAAGGGGGGTTAAGAGGATGGGGTAGTAAAATAGGAGTCTCTTTCTGTCTCACACACACACACACACACACACACACACACACACACACACTATAACTGCAGCAATCAGCATGCACACTACACAGAGGCTTCTATACACAAAAGAGTGCCTACACGGCTTCCCAACTTATTAATGCTTCATGACTCTGATAAGGCTTCTTCAAGTGATAGTACCACATATCCTTACACCACCCTCCACTCTGCACCCAGAAAAAAACAGCACAATTACACTGTCGAGAAATGCCAACTCTTCTTAATCCAGTAATGTTCTCCTCCCAAAGTTGATTCACTCTCATATCACAAAAAAGCCTGCTGCTGTGTATCATTTGACCGGCACTAGCCCAAGGTGAAAACACATAGCTGCATAAATATATTTCTGAGAACTAGGCTGTTGATAAGCAGAACTAATATTTTAAAATCTTCAAGATACAGCGACTACCTATTATCTCTCCAGCAGGAAAGTATCATATCTCATATTCACAGCACTAGTGTAGAATACAGGTCAAACATATTAATGATGACATGCAACCTCTTCTCAATATCAGGAGTTGGTACAGAACTTCAAAACTTCACTATAATTTATAGTCTGAGGTAAATGAAATCTAACTTCTAATATAAATTTCATAATTGCCAAAATTGATTAATTTTCTTTAAGGGCAGCTAGGTCTGAAATGTAATTTTTTTTCTAATGAATATTGTTGCTTTAACTTTCAGTCACTTGTTCTTCCATTGGTCATCAGAGGTCTGTTGTTAACAGCAGGATGATGGAGCAGTTGCACCATCTATCTCTTGGTCTATCTTTCTTGCTACCCTTCTCCCTCCCTCCCTCCCTTCTTCTCTCTTGTTCGCTCGCTCGCTCTCTGTCCCCCTGACCCCCCTCTCTCTCTCCAGCAGTATAACAACACGTTGCAGTGATAAAGCTAATTACATTTTAAGAACATTGATAAGAAGAATACCATTTTAAAAGAAAAGTTATGGTGGACTAGAAATATGCAGTCAAGCATTCCTGATATATGGAAAAGGACTGTCATGTAATTTTGCATGTGCAATACAATATGAGATCTCTCAGCTCTGATGCTACTAGCAACATCAGTAATGCAAATGCTAATTGTTCACTGAGCAGAATGTCATAGAGGGCTACTTCATGAAACCCAGGTGCTCTCAGCTGTGGCTGCTACAATATTTGAATCAGACAACCTCAGGCACTGAAACACAGTAATTCAGTTCCATAGGTAGCCGTAATAACAATAGAAATACACAGTGATAGTATTTGTCAAGACTAATTGCCTGTACATGTTTGTGTAGCATGTGTTTGCACAGAAATAATGGATTTCTATTGTTATAGCAGCCAACCTATGTAATTGAATTTCTGTGATTCAGTGCCTCAATTTCTCTAATTCAAGTTCTTTGTTAAGCCATATTTTTTTAACAGATGCAGGTAGTGCAAGCTTTTCATGGTCATGTCATTCAACTGAGCTATTTTCTTTGCTAAGCTGTGTTAGGAATCATTCGGATATCACAAAATGTTAAATATGCAACAACCATTACTTTCAAATACCCTATGATATTTCCAGTGTATCATTATCTCGCTATTTAATGTATTTACTTGCAATATCTCATTTCCAGTGGGGTTCTGTTTTTACCCATTTTTTCTAATGTATTTACCTACAACATTTAATTTCCTGTGTTGTTCTGCTTTTACCCATTTTTCCAATGTATTTACCTACAACATTTCATTTCCTATGTTGTTCTGCTTTTACCCAATTTTCCAATGTATTCATCAACAACGTCTAATTTCCATTTGGTCCTACTTTTCCCATTTTTCCAATGTATTTAACTTACCACATGTCATTTCCAGTGGGGTCCTGAGTTTACCCATTTTCTCCAATGTATTTACCTACAACATTTCATTTCCAGTGGGGTCTTGTGTTTACCCATTTTTTGCAATGCATTTATCTACAACATCTAATTTCTGGTGGTGGTCCTGTATTTACCCATTTTTCCAACCTACAACACCTTATTTCCAGTAACATCTTACTTTTACCCATTTTTCCCAATGTATTTACCTACATCTCATTTCCAGTGGGGTCCTGCTTTTATCCATATTTCCAATATAATAACTGGGGAGCATTTTCCCTTATAGGGAAACCTGGTTATAATTCACCGTTATAACCTGCAGGTTGAAACAGAGAACACATGCTGGATTTTCTTTGCTCCTGCATGACCCAGCGTTGCTCTTCTCTTCATTGTTGCTAGCCTTGCTCCTCAGCACTGGATAGTGCACTGCCTCCCTGAGTCAGTGGAAAGTTTAACCAGGCTAAAATAACAACAGCAAAAAAACAAAAAACAAAACAACTTAATGTTCATCCTGGGCTGCTCAACAACAACAACAAAAAAATGAAACTAAACATTTCTTTCCTGAACTGCTATGGACCATGCTAAAACCTAGCTCATTAGGAATGTCTTTTTTTTTTTTACTGAACTGCTGTCACGAAAAAATGATCCTCAACAATTACATAAAATAAAGACTTGGTGGGTGCGTAAAACAAGATTTTTACACATATCCTCAGTGTGGGATGCCTTTAAAAAGCCCTTGAGCTTTGCTCTCAGGGTTTATATTGCATCCCACACCGTGTGTGTGTGTGTGTGTGCGTGTGTGTGTGTGTGTGTGTGTGTGTGTGTAAAATTCTCATTATAACCACCCACCCAACCATTAATCTATATGCATTTACTTACAGCATCTCATTTCCAGTGGGGTCCTGTTTTTACCCATATTTTCCAATATATTTACCTACATTTCATGTCCAGTGGGCTCTTGCTTTAACTCATTTTTTCCACTGTATTTACCTACAGTGTCTCATGTCCAGTGGAATCCTGTGTTTACCCATTTTTTTATGTAGTTTCCTACAGTATCTTGTGTTCAGTGAGGTGCTGGATTTACACCTTTTTTCCAATATTTACCTACAAAATCTAATTTCCAGTAAGATTTTCCTTTTACCCATTTTTCCAGTGTATTTAACCTACAACATGTCATTTCTAGTGGTGTCCTATGTTTACTAATTTTTTCAATTCAATTCAATTCAATTCGTGTTTATTTATAAAGCGCCTTTCAGAATCAAGGCGCTGTACATGACAATAAAATCAAGACAATAAAATCAAGATCAACAAAAACAAATAAACTATAAAGAAAAAGCCAAGTTAAAAAGATAAGTTTTTAAAGCAGTTTTATTTCTTCCAATGTATTTACCTACAGCATTTCATTTCCAGCGGGGTCCTGCTTTTACCCATTTTTTTCAAATGTATTTACCTACAACATTTCATGTCCAGTGGGGTCCTGTGTTTATCCATTTTTCTAGTGTATTTATCTACAACGTCTTATGTCCAGTGGAATCCTGTGTTTGCCAATTTTTATGTTTGCTTGCTCACATGCACATCATGCATGTGCAAGAAACATTTTGGGACAGTATGACATTTTAAAGGCGTGCAGGTTTCTGCCCAATGCAGTTGATGCTTTATGAGGCTTGTCCCTCAGGAACCAATGAATCAGCGAGCTGTCTATGACAGCAGTTTGAGAGAAGTGGTCTTTACTTGAAAGAAAAGTGCCACTCCAATCAGGGATGGATACGGGTTGATGCTTTATGGGGCTTGTCCCTCAGGCACCAATGAACCGGTGAGCTGTGTATGACAACATTTGAGAGAAAGGACAGCACTTGACAAAAATCTGTCACAGCAATGAGAGACAGTTTCCTCACTGTGATGGGTCCTTCCCCCTCCATCACAACCAGGCACACAAACAAATCTTCTGTCTGTTGGCAACTGTTGACAAGACTCTGGCATTACTCATTACAATGCACAATAATGCGCATGACCAGAATTACAGTTCTTGTCAGCTTCTGCCACGGACCACCTTGTTTGTTTGGAGTGCCTTTCCTGGTGAACCATTTGAATAAATGAATAAATGAGCCAAGGCACAGCTTTCCACATTGATGGCTCCTGCTGCCCGCCCCACTCCCCAGAAAACTGACATCAGGGTGCCTAATCTCTGTGATGGCATGTATCCTCCCTCCTTCCCATTAATGTGACACACTGGGAACCCACCACAGTGTGGCAAAATAATTTTTTATTTATGTTTCCAACACCGGCATGCCAACTCCCCGTGCCAGATGACCTCCCACCCACCCGAATATTTCAAGTGCTGACATCAGGGTGCCCAATCCTGTGTCGGCATTCCACACACACACACACACACACATACACACAGATATACTACTTTGGCATACTGGGAACCCATTCCAGTGTGCCTAAATATTTCTGGTAACCAGTAAAATAAGAAAACCATCCCCAAAGTCTTTTTCCCCCTGTAAAAAGGAAAACAGTCCCTCATCATCTCCCCCTCCCCAACCCCCTCCCTCTGTGGTCCCACCTCCCTGCACCCCTCCTTACCTCCGGAGGTCATGAGCAATGATCATCTATGGACCGTGACGTGTCTGCAGTCTTCAAAGTCGACCGGCAAACTGAAGAAATGATGGTAAGCTGTATAATGGGAGTCAATGAAGAGGGTTCAGCTTAGGTTGATATCTCAGCCATTGTTAGGAATTTTGGCCCCACATTTTCAACATGGTGTTCTTGGGACCCCACATCATGAACACTGTCAATGTCATTCAGTTACTCTGTCCTGGAAGGTGATTTCGTAGTTGCTACATGGAATCACCTTTCAGGACTGATTAACAAAATGACAGTGCCACTGTTCACGAGGTGGGGTACCAAAAAAAAACATGTTTCAAATTTGATGAAAAAAGTCCAAAAAATGACTGAGTTATGAGCATGCATTTCAGTTTCTATGCATGATCATAACTTCATCAATTTTTTATATTTTCACTCCAGATTTTCAGCATTGCCATTTTTTCACACCTCCTTATGAATAGTACAGCTGTCATTTTTACCTTCCTGCCCAAAATATGTTTTCGCACCTGTGGACAGAATGGAGTGGTCGCTGTGGGAAATCAACTTTCTGGACATATTAACAAAATCACAGTGGCAAAATCAGACTAACAGGTGTTGGGGGTGTGTCTTGGGGTTATCAGCAGTAATGCTCATGCCATTCCACCCCGTCCCCACCCTGCAGCCAGTGACAGGCATTGAGGTGTGCCTTGGAGTCTTCAGCCCTAACTTTCACCCCATTCACTTTTACTGCACCCATCTCAGGTTATTTCCTTACAGCATGGGGTGAGCGTAAGGGCCGAAGACCCCAAAGTACACCTCCGGCACCTGTTGGTATCTGCAGGGTGAGTCAAAATGGAATGGCATGGCGAATATGACCCAAAGCACCCCCCAAACACCTGTCCGGTCTCTGCAGGGGTGGGGATGGGGGTTGACATAGTTTAATACTTCACTGCCATTCCTATTATGCATCTCTCTAACTCCTGCTGTACCAATGCCAATACTAGCAAGCAAACATTCGGCATTGACAAATGCTTGTTTAATGTAGTCTCCTACAGCATCTTGTGCCCAGTGAGGTCCTGCGTTTACACATTTTTTTCCAATGTATTTATCTACAAAATCTAATTTCCAGTATGATCATGTTTATCCATTTTCTCCAATGTATTTACCTACAGCATCTCATTTCCAGTGGGGTCCTGTATTTACTTATTTTTCACTGCTTTTATCTACAACATCTCATTTCTAGTAGGGTCCAGGGTTTACCCATTTTTCCAATGTATTTGTCTACAACATCTCATTTCAATCTTGTTTTACCCATTATTTCCCCAATGCATTTACCTACGAGATCTCATTTCAAGTATGATCCAGATTTTACCTATTTTTGAGTTTGTACATGTTCATCAAACTCTTTGGGATAGTGATCTGTCCAATGCAAAATGCTCTGCAATGGGCTCAACAGTATCACACCAGTCACCAGCCAGGCTGGTTGTGATGCTGTTTTGCCTCAAGTGGTCTGCACTTGAAAGGAAAAAGCCACACCAATCATGTGGTGGCTTTTTCCTTTCATCTGCAGGTCACCAAACAGCAAACAGCTGCCTGTCACAATCAGCCTGGCTGATGTCTTCACCTCCCCACCCTTGCCACCCCACCATTTCCTTCCTGGAAGGTGGGAGGAGGCGCATTTCTCACCTGCCTCCTTCACTTTCTGGTGATTCCTTTTGCTTGTTTTCTCCTACCCATGCAGAGTAGGCCACAGCCTAAGCTTCAAATGGGCTCTGAGTATACAGTGCCTAACAGCATGCTCACTCTAAGTACGATCGCGCTAGCAGATTCACCCCTGCCTGCTGACATCAGGCTGCTCAATCCCCATGTCAGCATGTATCCCCCCTTGCCCTTTAATGTGGCATACTGGGAGCCTACCCCAGTGTGCAAAAAATTACCTCTGGTGTTTCAACACTTGGATACCCACTCCTGGTGTTGGGTGCACCCCCCATGCCAATATATTCTCAGCTGATCTCTGAGTGCTCAATTCCAGGGTCAACATTGATCCCCCCCCCAGTACTCTGGCACACTGTGAGCCCACCCCAGTGTGCAGAAATCCATGTTATGAATGATTTACCTGTAAAAAATAAAACAGACCCGAAACATATTTTGTTTTAAACCTGAAAAAACTAGAAAATTATCCCTCGTCATTCTCACTGGCCCCCCTCCCCAACCCGCACCCTCCCTCTGCACAACCCACTTCCCCGCACCCCCCCTCACCCGTACTTACCTGTGGAGGTTGGGAGCAGTGATTTTCTGTGGACTAGGAGCATGTCTGCACTCTTCAAAAGCTGACCACAAACTGAAGAAAATCACGGTATGCCGTGGCAATCAACTTAGGTTGATATCTCAGTCACTTTTTGGAGTTTTGGTCCCAAATTTTCAACATGGAGTTCTTGGGATGCCACCTCATGAACACAATCACTGTCGTTTAGTTTCTCAGTCCCAAAAGGTGATTTCACTGTCACTGTGCAGAATCACCTTTTGGGACCAATAAATGAATCAACATTGCCACTGTTCATGAGGTGGAGTCCCAGAAAGCCCTTGTTGCAATTTGGTGAAACAACTCCCAAAAATGACTACGTTACGAGCATCTGTTACACAGTTTCTATGCACGCTTGTAACGTCATCAATTTTTTTAAGATTTTCTCTCCAAATTTCCAACATTGCCATTTTTTCACACCCCATTATGAACAGTTCAGCTGACATTTTTTGCATCCTTCTCAAAATGTGTTTATACATCTGTGGCACAGAATGTTGTGGTCGCTGTGCAAAATAAACTTTTAGACCAGATTAACGAAATTCCAGTGCCACTGTTCATAAAGGGAGGTCCCAAAAAAGCCATGTTGAAAATTTGGTGAAAACATTCAAAAGAAAATGACTGCATTATGAGCGTGTCTTGCACTTTCTATGCACACTCGTAACTTTGCCACTTTTTCGTATTTTCACCCCAGATTTTCAACATTGCCATTTCTTCACACCTCCTCATGAACAAGTACAGCTGTCATTTTTTCACATCATGCCCAAAATGTGTTTTCGCACCTGTAGCACTGAATGGCACATTTGCTGTGCGAAATCACCTTTTAGGATTGAGTAACGAAATGATACTGCCACTGTTCATGAGGTGGGGTCCCATAAAGCCCATGCTAAAAATGTGGAGCAAAAATACCAACAAACACCCAGGAAGTTGGGCTTTTCTAACCATAAAGCCCACTCTGTGCAGACTGAAAAGCATCGGGGCTGTGACTTGGGTTTGTTGGCTGTAATGCTCACCCCATTCCACTCCTACTCCCACCCTGCAGCCACTGACAGGCATCAAGGTGTGCCATGGGTCTTCGTCCCTAAAGTTCACCCCATTCTCCTATACTGCACCCATCTTTGCTTGTTTCCATATGGAATGGGGTGAGCATAAGGGCCGAAGACCTCAAGGTACACTGTGACACTGGTCAGTGTCTGCAGGGTGGGGAGAGGTGAAATGGCATCAGTGTTATGGCCGATGATCCAAAGGCACACCCTCAATTCCTGTCAGTCTTTGCAGGGTGGGGATGAGGGTTGGCATTACTTCAATACTTCACTACCATTCCTATTATGCATCTCTCTAACTCCTGCACTACCAATGCCAATACCAGCAAGCAAACATTCGGCATTGACAAATGCTTGTTTTTCTAATGAAGTAAACCAGTGCTGGAAGAACATAAGAAATCTGTGTTGAAAGTGATGCCTTCAAATGCAAGGCAGAGAACTATACACAGAAAAATATGTGAGGCATGTACAAGAGCAGTATCAACAGTGAACTTTCGGCATTCACAAATGCTTGTTTTCCAATGTATTTACCTACAGCATCTAGTCCTGCATTTGCCCATTTTTTTCCAGTGTATTTACCTACAATATCTCATGTTCAGTGGGGTTCTATGTTTTTCCATTATTTCAGTGTGTTTACCTACAACATCTCATGTCCAGTGGGGCCCTGTGTACACCCATTTTTTCCAGTGTACTGTATTTACCGACCTCTCATTTCCAGTAAGATCATAAATTTACCCATTTTTATGAATGTATTTAGAAACATACATAGAAACATAGAATTTGATGGCAGATAAGGATCGCTTGGCCCACCTAGTCTGCCCATTTCCCTATGTAATGGATAAGCTGCAGATCCTAGTTAATCAACAGCCGACTTCCTCCTAACCCCCCACTAGAATTGCCTTATGTCTGTCCCATGCATTCTTGAATTCCCCCACTGTTTTTGACTTTATGACCTCCTCAGAAAGGCCATTCCATGCATCTACAACCCTCTCTGTGAAGAAATACTTCCTTACATTACCTCTGAGCCATCCACCTCTATCTTCAAATTGTGCCCCCTTGTTCTTGCACATCTCTTTTTTTGAAAGGTGCTACCTTCTTGGACTTTGTTGATTCCATTGAGGTACTTGAAAGTTTCTATCATGTTCCCCCTCTACCTCCTTTCCTCAAGGCTATACATCTTATGCTTCTTTAGTTTTTCTTCATATAGTAGTAGCCAGAGACATTGCCAGCTATTTTCAGATATTTCACAAAATTTCTGAAGGGTTTTTCTCTGCTGCCCCTACTGTGGAAATGCAGATAGCAGGAGATATTTCTGGAAATATCACAGAAATTTCGGGAAATATCTGGCAGTGTCTGTGCCTGCTACTGTATGTCTTCTGGTATAGACCCTGCACCATTTTGGTTGCCCTGCTCTGTACAGCCTCCAGTCTGTCTATGTCTTTGTAGAGATGGGGTCTCCAGAACTATACACAGTACTCCAAACGTGGTCTTACCAACTGTCTGTACAGAGGGCAAACAATTTCTTGTGTTCTACTGGTGATGCCTCTCCCTATGCATCCCAGTATCCCCCCAGCCCTCCTTACTGCCTTCTCACATTGCTGGCCCACCTTTAGGTTGTCTGCTATGACTACCCCAGGTCCCTTTCCATTTTTGTTGTCAGCATCTCACCTCCATTGTGTACTCTTCTCCTGGGTTTTTGTTTCCCAGGTGCATTACTTTGCACTTCTTTGCACTGAATCTAAGCTGCCATACATTTCACCATTCCTCCAACCTTGCCAAGTCCATTTTCATCATGTCCTCCCCACCTTGCATATCAATCCTGTTGCAGATCTATGTGTCATCTGCAAAGAGACATACTTTCCTTCTAGTCCGTCTGCAATATCACTTATAAAGACATTAAAAAGGACCAGCCCCAGTACTGAACCCTGCAATAGCCCACTAGTAACCCTCCTTTCTTCTCTGTGGACTCCATTTACTACTACTCGCTATGTCCTGTTGTCCAGCCAGTGTTTTACCCAGGCTACCACCCTGGGACCCACTCCCAGGCCAACTAACTTGTTTATTAATCTTTTGTGCAGGACTGTGTCAAATGCCTTGCTAAAGTCTAGGTAGGCCATGTCCACAGCCCCTCCCTGGTCAACTACTTTGGTCACTCAGTCAAAGAAATCTATTAAATTTTTCTGTCATGACCTTCCTGCTGTGAATCCATGCTGCCTTGGGTCCTGTGCTCCACTGGCCTCTAGGTACTCAACAATTCTTTCCTTCAGAAGTGATTCCATCATTTTCCTTACCACTGAGGTCAAACTGACAAGTCTGTATTTTCCTGCCTCTGTCTTGCTCCCACTTTTATGAAGGGGAATCACATCTACTCTCCGCCAGTTCTCAGATATCACACCATCCTCCCATGATTTATTAAAAAGGATAGCCAGTGGTGTTGCTAGTTCTTCCCTTAGTTCTTTTAGAATTCTGGGATGGATCTCATCAGGTCCCATTGCTTTATCTACCTTCAGTTTTAAGAGTTCTTTCAGAACCCTTTCTTCTGTGAAAGAACTGATATTAAACCCCTATCCAGAGTGCTTGTATTGACTGGATTAGGAATCTCCCCCTGCTTTTCCATTGTGAATACTGAACAGAAGTATTCATTCAGTATCCCAGCTTTTTCACTGTCACTCTCTGCTCAACCATCTTCCTCTTTATTCAACTCAGTATCCCTGCCTTAGTCTTTCTTTGCTCCCTAATGCACATATAAAAGGTTTAATTCCCCTTCTTAACTGAGTTGGCTATCCTTTCCTCAGTTTGGGCCTTTGCTATTCTGACTGCCTTCCCCGCTTCCTTCTGCTTTAACTGCTACAGTTCTCCGTCCTGCTCATTCTGTGTTTCTTATACTACCTGAATGTTATCTTTTTCTCTTTACCTTCCATGCCACTTCTTTTGAGAAGCATAGCATTTTTTTCTTTCATTTTGATTTGTTTATTTGCTTCACACAAAGGATTGTTGCCTCTGTGATGGCAGTTTTGATGTTTCCCCTTTGTTGCTTCACCCCACCTTCTTGCCTGTTTGCTAGTGCTCTTCTGAGAGACTCTTCCATTTTCACAAAATCAGCCCTTCTGAAGTCCAGTACCTTCACTTTTGTATGGCTTGACTCTACAGCTAAGTTTATCTTGAACCACACTGTTTGGTGGTTGCTTGTTCCAAGATGGCCTCCCACTTCAAGATTGGAGATCCTCTCTTCATCCCTATTTGAGAGTACCAGGTCTAAGAGTGCTCCCTCCCGAGTAAGTTCCAAAACTAGCTGTCTGAGGCATGCCCCCTCTAGGGCATCGAGAATGGCCCTGCTCTTGGATGTGGCTGCAGCAAAGGTGCTCCAGTTAATATCTGGCATATTCAGGTCCCCCATCAGCAATATCTCCCCTTTCTCTGCCATCCCAAGGATGCCTTCAATCGTTGCCTTGTCCATTACCTACAACTCATTTCCAGTGGGATCCTGTTTTTACTCATTTTTTCCAATGTATTTACTTACAACATTTCATTTTCAGTGGGGGGGGGTCATACTTTAACACAGTTTTTCCAGTGTATTTACCTACTACACACCATTTCCAGTGGGGTCCTGATTTTGCAAATTTGTTTGCAATGTATTTACCTATAACATCTAATTTTCAGTGAGGTCCTTAATTTATCCATTTTTTTCAATGCATTTACTTCAAGTTTCAACAAATCTGATAGCTTGACGTCCTGGTTTATTACTGCAGAGTTAGAGATAAACAGTTTCTATACTGCCAGTTTTTATTTAGTTACGTTGATAACTGTTTATTGTTCTTTGGTCAGGTCCACAACTTACTGCTTGGTAACTTATTTTTGTCAGTTTATTCTTATGCATAATTGTCCTGTTTCTTTTTTTTATACTGTTTCCATTTCTATGTATTATATTCTGTGTTTTTGTATCTGTTATCCTTTCCTCTTCCCGCAGGATGCATCAAAAATTAGCTGCTAGGTAGATGGGCTTTTCGTCCTGCCTGTCTCCAGTAGATGGGCTTTTACATCCTGCCTATCTCCATGTAGGAAGAGCAGGTTCTAGAACTAGGTGCAAGGAACTGGCTGTGTTCTTCACCAAAAAGGTGTCCTCTATCAGGGATGAGGTCTCCTCGAGTGCCTCTTGAAAGGGATGCAGAGCCTAGCCTGAGTTGTGCTGAAGCACTCCTCCTGTCTGGGATGAGTTTGAGCTGGTTGGGGTGGATGAGTTGACTGAGATAATCTCAAAGCTGCGACAACACAATATGATCTATACCCAGGTCTTACCCAACTTTTGGTTGGAAGTCTGGACCTAGTAGGACCTGTGGTTGCTGAGGCCATCTGGAGTTCTTTGAGAAGTGAGGTTTTCCCATTGGCCTTGAAAGAGGCCTTGGTTAGACCCCTATTGAAGAAACCCTCTTTGGTACTGGACTGTCTCAGCAACTACAAGCCAGTCTTGAACATCCCATTTTTAGGGAAGGGTATTGAGAAGGTGGTGGCCATTCATCTTGGAAGGTATCTTGCCTCTTCCTCCACCTATGAGTCTTTCCAGTCTGGGTTCTGTGCAGGGCACAGTATGGAGACTTCCCTGGTGAGGGTGCTTAATGAACTCCTGATGGTGAAGGACAGGACAGACTGTACTGTTTTGGTCCTCCTGGACCTCTCCGCAGCATTTGACACCATGGACCATGAGGTGCTGCTCAAACATCTGCAATTCTGTTGTGGTCTGTCTGGTAATATCATCAACTGGTTCAGGTCATACCTGAGAGACATAGTGCAAAAGGTGAAGATTGGGTTAGCCTCATCTAACCTGAAGCCTCTGCGCTGTGGGATTCCACAGGGATCTGTCTTGTCACCCTTGTTGTTCACAGTGTATATGCTGCCGTTGGGGTACATTATCAGGTGGTACGCGCTGGGTTTTTACTGTTATGCAGATGACACCCAGCTGTACTTGTCCTGTGCACCAGATATCCTGGTGTCGGCATCTGTATTTAACACTTGCTTCAAGGAGATCCAGTCCTGGATGACTCAAAACTGGGTTAGCTTAATCCAGACAAGACAGAGGTACTGGTGGTGGATCCAGGTCATTGAGGCAGTGTGAGGGGTCTTCCCCTGGCTTAGTGTTAGGGAGTGTTCCCCTTGCCCCATCTAGACATGTGATGGATTTGGGTGTGATCCTGGTTGATGGTCTGATGCTCGATACGCAGGTGTCAGCCATGTGTCAAGAGTGGATTTTGCCATCTGAGGAATATCGCCCAAATCCAAGTCCTGATCCAGGCTGAGGACCTGATCATGCTGGTGCATGCTTTTGTCACTTCCAGGCTGGACTACTGCAATGCCCTGTACCTAGGATTATCTGGAAGCAACCTCCGCAGGCTGCAGCTGGTGCAGAATGTGGTGGCAAGGTTATTGTCAGGGGTGAGGAGGTGTGAATGTATCACCCCCAGTTCTCCGTGGACTGCACTGGTTGCTGGTCAAGAGGAGGATTGTCTTCAAGGTAGGGCTTTTGACCTACAAGACCCTGCACAATTGGGGACCTGTCTATCTGCAGATCTCCTTACCATCCACCCTGAGTGCTTTGTTCTACCAGGGAGGCTTCCTTAGAATTCCCAGGGTGAGGTTGCAGCATTCTGATGACAGAGCTTTTTTCAGTGGCTGCACCTACCCTGTTGAACTAATTTCCTGCTTATGTGAGGGAGGCTCCCTTGGTAGAAGCCTTTAAAAAGGGGTTAACAAACTATTTGTTTCAGCAGGCTTTTATTGATCAACTAGTGGTTTATTATTGATAGATGGATTTTAATGTCGCTCCAGGTTGAATTAAGTACATAGTTGTACATTACTCTATATTATTATGTCATTGTTTGTTTTATTGTACAGTGCCCAGATTCCTTGGAAATGTGCACTTTTATAAATTACATCTCTATCTATATCTATCGACCTACCAGCTCAGTATGTTTTTCCTGGTAAAACCTCTGAAATACACACATGCAGACACAAATAAAACAAAATCTCTTATCACATTAAAGCATTAGCAGATAATGTGGCTCTGACCAGAGACTGTTTAAAACTGCTCTGACCTTTTTTTCTGTATGCAGAGTTTGTCATCAAATCTTATATACAGTAAGAGCTTACTTGGCGCTCACCTGGTTCCTGTTTGCTATTATCAGCTTTTATGAAGTGTTCCTATATTTTTCTACAGATGGGCCATCCTCCTCATTCTCACCACCAAGAGTGAGGAGGATGGTCTGCCTGCAAAAAAATAATAAAGGGGAGGGGGGCAGCCAACTAGGACAGGGGAACTCAATGGTTTCCTGCTGTGCTATCATATGTCCAGCCACCAGAGGACTGGTGAGAGTCATGGAGGCTGAGTCAGCCTGTAGTCCTGCTGCAGGCACTGGTTCAGATCATCCCCGCAACTAGTAGTCCCACCTCCAGTAATCCCACAGGATCCCACATACCAGGCTCTTCCCCAGCTGCTGGCATCTCCATTGAGCCAACAGGTTAATATGGCAGGTACTAAATGCAGCCATTGCTGTTTGAAGAAAAGCTTGATAGGGTACTAGCTTTCATTAAAGCCCAGAAGCATAAGCAAGTGAAATCACAGCCTGTGGGGCAGGCAATTCCCTCTACATAAGTGGTGGCACCCCTAGTTCAACCCCAGCAGTCCCAACCCCAGCTCCCCCTGCCCTTTCCCAGCCAGTAGCACCCCTCAAGGACTGTTGCTGCTCAAACAGTAGCTTGATAAGTAGCTGGCCTTCACTGTGAAGCAGGAACACAAGCAGCCAGAATCCCAGTTGGCAGGGTCAGAGCTGGCACTGGTGCAGGGTGTAGCAGCTTCACCTCCTACTCTGGCAGTACAAGGTTTGCCTCAAGCAGTCGCCACAAGCTATGTGAACAAGCCAGAGTCAGTGGGTTCACCCCTCTCTGACAAGGTTAGTCAGCAAATAGGCAACAGACAATATGTGGACATGTTCATTTTGCTTAGTAGACCAGAGCCAGAGGTTGAGAAAAAAAATGACAAGGACAATGGGGCTGAAGTTAAGAAAAAGGTCACTCTATGTCAGGAATGGGAAAATGGGTTGGCTGGTTTTCCAGTTTTTGCAGGTATATTTATTCAGGTTAACCCAGTTAACTCATTCTATCTGATGCCACCATTTTGGGTCAAGTTAAGCAATGGATGATTTTGATGCCATATGGCACTAATAGGTATAATGTTAAGGCAGCCAGCTTACATAATTATTACAGCCAGCTAATGGCCATGCACACCAGCAAATCAGGAGATTGCTGGTTAGAGTGTGATGAAGAATTTCATTGCAGAAAGCAAAATGACCCAGCCAGGACTTGGAACATGTTGAACCTTCCATTGTTGTGGACCACTGATCTCAGTGCAGGGTTCAACACACTAACAGTGGCTTTCCAGACTGGCAGCTACTGTTACAAAGACAAGGGAGACAGGGCACTAATGGGAAGGGGTCAGGGGTTGGGGAGTGGTTTTCATTTTAATCAAGGGACGTGCAGGGCAGACTCTTATAAGTACTAGCATGAGTGTAAGATGTGTGGCCACCCCATGAAGTCACTCAGTGCAAACTGTGTAATGCCACTCCACAACCCTTTTAGAACAGGCCCCACAGCAACAATAAGGACATATTGTGTTAAGTCTTGGTTTAGCGTTTACCCTAATCAGTGGCTACTTGTGCTCTGGCTGATGGCTTCAGGAAGGTTTAGGCTACCATAAGATGGCCCCTGAAAGTTTTATGAGGCTGAGAACCTGAAGTCTGCAAGGGAATGACCAGAGGTGATCTTGGGTAAGTTGTCAAAGAAGGTTGCAGTGGGAGGATTAGTGAACCATTCACTGCACTGCCCTGACTGCACCTTAGAGTGTCACTCATTGGCCTAGTCCCCGAGAAGGTGCTGGGTTAATTTAGGATGATTAATCATTTGACTTACTTGGAGAGGGACTCGCTGAATGATCACATTGATACATACCACATGGCAGTGTCTTATGTTCTGTATGATAGGGCAATAGAAGTGGTCAGGGCATTATTTGCTAAGATGGACATTTGCATTCTGTCTTTTGCCAGTACACCTAGAGTACAGACATTTATTTGGTATGAAGCTTGCTGACCAGTACTATGTTTGCAGTCCATGCTAATGAGTAATACTGTGGTGTTTGTTTTGTTTGAACAGTTTACCACATTCTTGCATAGGGCAACAGCACACAAGGGTCATATGGAGGTAGTACACTACCAGGACAATGTCCTGTACATAGGCAGGCCATAACCCAGAGACTGTGGGCACTTAATGGGGTCCTTTCAGGCTGTATGTGCCAACCTGGGGTGCCCTTGGCCAGTAAAAGACACAGGGATGATGCACCGTGCTGCACTGAGATTGACTCAGTGGCCACTAAGTTTCACCTAACACACAATAAGGTTGTGGTGCTGAGGGGATTGTTAGCCAGTGTGGCAAAGGCAAGCAGGGTTTACTTTGTGTGAACTACAGCAGCTGGGCCACCTCAACTTTTCTTGCAAAGTGATTCCCATGGGGCTGAAGTTTCAATGTTAAAAATCCTCACCACAGGACCCGCTATCTGAAAGCATAAGAGAGGACCTAGGTATGCGGCTGACTTCCCTAAACTGTTCCAATGGGTTGCCAATCTGGTCCCCCCCAAAAAAAAACACCAGACAAGAACTTGAGCTATTCAGAGATGCATCCAAGAGTTTTGGAGCTTACTTTCAAGGGGTATGTTGCACAGGGCATTGGCCAACATCCTGGATAGAAGGAGGCCTGATCAAACAGATGTCATTTTTGGATTTCTTTCACATTGTGGTCACATTTGTATTGTGGGTTGTGTGCTTTTGAGATAAGTAGGTAGGTAACCTGAAGGTCAGACAACACTGGAGTGGTCTACACATAAATAGTCAGCTGTGGGCCAAGGGCCATCTGGGTGACGTTGTGTGGGTTTTTGTGCACATATGTTTGGTGCTTAGTATCCATTTTAAAGCCATGCATGTACTGTATTAGGTGTGGATAAAAGCATTGCTGATGCTCTTTCTCATTCACAGTGACAGTGGTCCCAGGAGCTGGCCCCAGAAGTACAACTGCATCCCAGGGAAGAATGAGGCACAAAAGAAACATGCACTCAGAAGCAAATAAACATATTCAATTAAATATGTCAGTCTTGGAGTAAACTTGCAGTTTATTGCATCTCAGGCTTAGAAATGCACCATAAAACCCCATCACTTTGACCTGATACAAGTCTCCTTCGAGGGGTACAGCAAAAGGCAAATACAGTACATCCCAGTGAAGTCCCAGCCTGCCTCTGGGAGTTGGTGGGAGTTGGTGAGAGTTGGTGATCCAGACGCCTGGGTGTTACTTAGGAATTCATTAGCATCCAGAATGCAGTCAGTCTACTGGAGGGGTGTTAAGAACTTCATTTGTGTTCAGCAGGCCCAGGTATGGCAGAATGCATGACCCATCCTGGTGGACTAGCTATGCCTTTATTTAGTGCAGATGACATTAGAAGGTTTGATACCAGGTGCAGTGGGCCAGCATTTGGCAGGCATTTCAAGGTTCTGCAAGATCAGTGTTTTGGTAGACAGCATGAGGAAATTTGACTCCATAAAATGTTGGAGAGATGGTCCTGGGGTACGCCAAAAAGGCTGGACAGACATAGGCTGATTAGTTTGTCCCTGCTGGAAATGGAGTAGGCAAACTGCCAAAGGTGTGTTCCCTGCCATTGGAGGCTTTGCTGTTTCACACAACATTCTTGGTAGCTTTTTGTGGGGAATTTCATGTGTCAAAATTAGTGCAAACAAGTAAGGCAACAGGGCTTTTGGTGGCCTTGTTGGATGAGGACATGGTGGTGACACAGGAATGAGTGTTTGTCTGGCTCCAAAGAAGCAAGGCAGACGGGATGAATCATGGGAGTTGGTACAACCTGAGACATCCCCAGGGGTGCAGTGGGACATCCACACCTAGGTTCTGGAATATGTGGCCAAAATGGCTATAGGGGTTACGTTCTTTTATCTTGAAAATGGGACCCAACTGATGGCATTCAAGTTTTGCCATGTTCTAAAACATGCCATGAGGGAGTTGGGTGTGGACAGTGAAATTAAACACTCGCTCATTCCATAATGGGGCATCCACATATGCTAAGGCTGAAGGATTGACAGATGATCAGATCCAGGCACATGGTTGATGGAGGTCATACGCTTTTGAAGGGTAAGTGCTAACACCTTTGCATTAACTTACTTATTTTCGGATTTCTGGCAGGTGGTGTTTCCCAGATAAGGCAAGTTTGGTTGTGTGGGCAGTCTTTCATCCATTAGGCAGCTGTTCATTCAAAGCAGATCTCTAGAGGTGCTAACCTTTTCTTGGACCATCAGCAACTGCATGTATGCTGGCTGGAATGAAAAAGAATGAGATGGGATGACTTGATGTTATGGGTCACAGCTGAAGCTTGGCGGGAGGGTCCACCCAACATTTATTGGTACATCTGGGAGGAAATGACCTGGGATAGGTGAAGTTAGTTGGAGCTGTTGTGCCTGATGAAGGAGGACCTGGATTTGCTTTAGGAAGCCTGGCCCAGGGTGTTCATTGATTGGTGACACATCATCCAATAGAGGCATTAATGACATGTGAGAGACCCAAATGCATTTGAGAGAGCCCAGGAGTTGACCAATATGGCCATGCTCAGTTTTATAGACCCTATTGGTAAGACTGTCCTAAGGCGTGATGATATAGTCACTACTGTGACTATATCAGGAGGTCTGGGTGGATACTGGGATGTGTAGGGAGAGGCATCACCAGTAGAAAACAGGAAGCTGTTATCCCTCTGTACAGACAGTTGGTGAGAGACTAAAGGAGCTTAATATGTATAGCCTCAAGGAAAGGAAGTGTGGGGATATGATAGAAACTTTCAAGTACCTCAAGGGAATCAACAAAGTCCAAGAGGGTAGCATCTTTCAAAAAAAGAGGTGTGCAAGAACAAGGGGCACAATCTGAAGATGGGGGCAGCTCAGAGGTAATGTAAGAAAGTATTTTTCACAGAGAGGATTGTGGATGCATGGAATGGCCTTCTGGAGGAAGTTGTGGAGTCAAAACAGTGGTTGAATTCAAGCATGCATGGGACAGTTATAAGGCAATTCTAGGAGGTGGGGGTAGAAAAAAGTAGGCTGCTGGTTAACTAGGATCTGCAACTTATCCATTAGGTAGGGAAATGGGCAGACTGGGTGGGCCAAGTGGTCATTATCTGCCGTCAGATTCTATGTTTCTATGTTTCTATGTTCTATGCCCTGGATGGTGTGCTCTTGTCAGACATAGGTTGTGATAGGTTTTTAGCTGACCTGCAATGTGCTGTGGGGAAAGTTCTAGTGTTAAGTGCTTGGGGTATTTAAAACTGGCAACAGTGTTCATCTTGTGGTGGTATGGTAGTCTCTCATGGAGTGTACAAAGGGGGAACAGGGAAACTCATGTGACCTGTAGCTGGTTCTCCCTGATGTTGGCAAGAGATGAAGGTCCAAACAGCAGAAGTACCCTTTCAGGGACTAGTTGGAGGATAGCTATTTTGGGCATGGCCTGTGTGTGCAGTGCAATCTGATGAGGGAGAGGAACATAACACAGTTCATGTGCCACCCCTTATGCCTCAGAAGCTGATGTACCTTCCAAGGCCACACACATTTTCAGATCCGCTTAGATTAAGGTGATGGCTAGAGTCAAGTTTAACAATCCAAAGTATTGCTACAGCTTCCTTCTTGCACCTTTCATGATATCAATGCAACTTGGGCTACAATTAGTTTTTCAATCACAAGAGTGCAGTGTGCATATTTATGAAACTCAGACAAATAGAAGAGAAAAAGAAATACGTTTCCTAGCTGGGAGTTGAAACCCAACTGTCTAGAATACTGCTCCAGTAGCTCTGCCAGCTACACCACCAAGGCACTAAAACCTGAGGCATCCCAATGTACCTTAGTCTTTTTCTAATGCACAGTCTGGTGCCACCCAGATAATTACATTTTTAATCACAAGAGTGTGGAGTGCATATTTATGGAACACATACAAACAGAGTAGTATTATGGGTAGCCTAAATTCAAGTCCCAGCTAAGGCACAATGCACCCTTGTGCAGCAGCAGCACAAGGTTGGGCATTAGAAAAATAGTAAGGTGCCTCAGGACATCCCAAGTTCCAGTTGCCTTGGTAGTGCAGCTGGTAGCACAACAGGAATGGTATTTTGGGTGGCCTGGGTTCAAGTCCCAGTTAAGTCAATGATTTCTTACTGTATGCCAATGCAACAGCGATATTTCAACAACAAAGTACATTACACCAGCAAATTACTATTGCTGCTGGAATGTACCCACCAGACCCCAGCATTGCTTTCTCCCATGTTTGCCCGTCCCTGAATCAACTCTGACCTGGAGTTGATAATCCTTAGTTACAGGGTGTGCAGGGGGGCAGAGCCCCCCACATGGGGGTTCGGCGAGCAAAGCCCCCCAAAAAAAGACAGGTTCCCTGGCAGATTTATGTTGGCTGCAACTTGTGGTAGACATAAATCTGTCACTACAGTGTTGCATTGGAAAAAAGTTGTCGCCATTGTGTCATGGATCCATTTCTTTCTGTCTTCTGTTTGTATGAGTTCCGTGATTATGCTGACTCAGTCATATCACTCAGTGGGTGAAAAACCCAATTAGACTAAGGAGTAGAATTTACTCCTATCTGTTGGATATTTTATGTCCTTGGCTGAAGCACCAACAAAATGCTTGGGTGGCAGAGTTGCCGGTGGTCTTTAGACATCTGATCCTTGGGGATCAGCAGAGATCATTCAAACTTCAGAGATATGAGATGTCATCTTATCCAGAAAAATATCATACATAGATAGTATTGTACCCTGGACATCCTTAAAAAGATGGGCTTTTGTCCTAATACTCCTGCTGGTGGTGTCATAGTCACACTGGAAATCATGCACATATCCCGTGGAGCTGCCACATCATCCAAAATTAATGAAAACAAATATTTTCCATCTGCCATCAAATACAGAAGTGGGGCAGACAGTCCCATGAGACTCACTCATCTGGATAATGGAAGGGCCTTTGCTGACACCTTACTCCATGCAGAGAATAGACTATGGCTACTTCTGGTAGTGTTAGAGGCCAAACAACTTATGAAGTGGATAAGTGACAACCCCTTCCCAACATCTTGGATTGGTTGTCTGCTTTATATAGGCTATTACAGTATGAGCATCTGATTAACCATAATTTTGACAGATTTCATAGACTTTGGATTCTTTGCTGCACCTAGATATCTCCCACAGCTGATTATAACTTAATTTATTAATGTTGTGGTATTCAGGCATTATCAGTTACATAGTGATTTATAGTGCTATGTTTTTACTGTTAGTTAATGACTACTTTATGTAGTAGACATAGAGATGTATGCATAGGACATCCTGACTCAGATATTTAAAAGGGTTGCACATGGCGCAACAGTGTTGCACCATGCACAACCCACTGATGCGCCCCGGTGCGATATTCAAAATGGAAAACTGTGCCGCACTAATCCTGATGCACCAGAGTGCATCAGTAATGTATGCAAGCACAAGTAGGGGGTGTTCCCATGCATAACCTGCACAGCCTGATATTCAGCCCGGGATGTGCAGATGCATGCATGCACAACCCCTACTTGTGCCTGCACAAAGTTAAGCCAAAAAAAAAGGAACAACTGATGGACACCCACAGGTGAGCTGCCGCTTTGCAGGATGCTACACGGCAGCTGCCACTTGTGGGTGGCCACCCGAGTTCCAGCTGCACCTGGCGGTGCCTCCCAATGCCCGATCGCAGGCATATGTTGAACAATAAACTCCCCGTCCAATATCCCTGGTGGTCCAGTGGACCACTATGTGCCCAACTGCGGGCATGTGTTATATTAAAAAGGACTTCCACGTCCAATATCCCTGGTGGTCTAATGGACTGAATGCTGCCCGATCGCGGGTATCTGTTCCAATGAAAAAAAAAAACGGTCCAATATCCCTGGTGGTCCAATGGACCAAATGCTGCCCGATCATGGGCATCTGTTCCATTGAAAAAAAAACAGTCCAATATCCCTGGTGGTCCAGTGGACCAAATGCTGCCCAATTGCAGGCATCCGTTCCAATGAAAAAAAACCTGGTCCAATATCTCTGGTGGTCCAGTGGACCAAATGCTGTCCGATCGTGAACACCCATTTAACAGAAATCTTCCTATTTCCCTGGTGGTCTAGGGTCCCCCCTCCCCACCTGCCCACTGAGTCCCACCGCCCTGCCCCCCCATCAGTTGGTGGGTGGCAGCACCCCACCTGCCTGCCACCCCACTGCCCACTGAATGACACCTCAGTAGGGCTGCATACCCATTGGTTCATAGCGTGAGCCAATGGCGTGCAAGCCTACCAAGGTGTCAGTCGGTGGCGGCGGCGGCAGGCAGGTGGTGCTGCCACCCGCCAGCTGACCTGGGGAGTGGGACGGTGGGACTCAGCGGGTGGGTGGGGAGGGGTACTCCTAGATCACCAGGAAAATAGTAAGATGTCTGTTAAATGGATGCCGCGTCCGGGCAGCAGTGATCACTGGACTGCAGGGATATTGGACGGGGGGGTTATATGTGATGCTCGATCAGGCACATAGTGGTCCACTAGACCACCAGGGATATTGGAGGAGGAAGTCTATTTTTAGACAAATGCCCACGATCAGGCTGCAGGGGGCATCAGTCCCGACAGCTGCTGCCTGGCATGGCACAAGCGCAGAAGTCGTCGAGTGGGCGGCACCTGCATGCTAATAGGGATGAAAATGGGGCCAAAAGGACATGCAAATGGCCCTATGTGTGCCTTGCATAAATTATGGCCCCATTTGCATGTCCCCTTTTGAATATCGCAGGTGCTGTGAATGGCGCAATGGCACTTGCGCTAGCGCATCTCCATGCTCCATTCTGGCCACTTGTGCTGGCACAGTGCCACTGCACCATGCACAGTGGGGGTGGCCAGGGTGTGATATTCAAAGCTGCTGAGCCATAGCACAGCTCCATTGAATATCACCCAGGCCACACCCCTACACAGCCAAGTTGAGCTGCGCCCAGACTTGCACCACAGCCTGGCACAGTTTGAATATCCGGGCCCCTGTATACAAAAGTATTAAGTTGTCATTAACTGTTTTTTGGATTTTATGTATTTGTATGTATATACATTGTTGTTTGAGTGTATAGTTTTGTTCTTTCAATAAATAAATAAAAGTTGTTTCAAGTGCTTTATTATCTGAGATTTTCTGAGTATATCATAGTTCTAATGTACTATTGGATATTAAAATGCATTATCTCAAAGATATTATCATTTCAGAGAACCAGTCATGTTTGTTACAATATGTTATACCTGGTTTTGGGAGTTTCAGTAACTGAAATATTTGCCTCATACTGTTCTTTATTGACATGTCAGGAGAATTGTGGTTTAACGTTACATAAACTTACTATTAGTAGTCTGTCAGTGACATTTTAAAGCATTCTGGAAATGTGAGCTTGGCAGTGGAATATACCTAATACAACTTATATATTAGAAAAAAATGGTTTTCTATTATGTGCATTAAAACTGAAGCAAAAAGGCCCCTAAAGAAAATTACATTCAATTGCTAGTATATCACTTTGTTTACATGGAAGGAAGTTGTGTATCTCCATTTCTGTCATTAATTTAATTTAATAAACAACATTTTATAGTGGATTTGTAAGCTTTTTGCCAGTATTCAGCTCTAAATGAATAATCTACGAAAAATGTTTAAAACATGCTTTGTTAAAAAATAATATTGGACCTTAACATTGAGGCCATCACAGAGACCTGGTATAATGATAACCATAACTGGGAGATGGCCATAGCTGGCTACAACATATTCAAAAGTGACAGGGCAGGCAGGAAGGGAGGAGGAGTGGCACTTTATGTGAAAGATGGCATACAGGCCATAGAGATCCAGGAGGAACAAAATGGGGAAAAGATGCTGTGGATTATTCTAGAAAGGAAAATGGGGTCAGCCATCCACACAGGGGTGATCTACAGACCACCAGCCCAGGAGGAAGAAACAGCTAGGGAGCTGATGCTAGCCATTCAAAGGATGGCAGACAGGGATGAGGTGATGCTGGTTGGAGACTTCAATATTCCAGACGTGGACTGGAACCTCCCAGCAGCAGCATCAACCAGGAGCAGATTGATCTTGGACTCCCTTCAAGGTGCCTTCCTCAAGCAACTGGTCATGGAACCAACTTAACAGAAAGTAATACTGGACCTCATGCTCACAAACAGGGACAGTGTAATGAGGATAACAGTGGATGAGCACCTGGAGAACAGTGTCCACTGGTCACTGTGGTTTGAAATCACAGAAGGAGCAGAACCAAACCGCACAAAAACATGTATCCTGGATTTTCGGGGCAGACTTTGGGAAAATAGGGAAATGCTTGAAAGAGGATTTGATGGGAATGGGGTTGGAATCATGGTTTGAGTAACAGTGGGCAATATTTAAAATGGGGATTACAAGAGCAACAGAGTTATGCATTAAGCAGGTTAGCAAGGGAAAAGGAAGAGGAGGCCATTATGTTTTTTTAAGGAGGTAGCAAAGAAAGTGAAAGCCAAAAAATCTGCATTCAGGCAATACAAAAAGACGCAGGCAGTAGGGAATAGGGAGAACTACCAGGAGAAGTAAAGGGAGGCAGGGAGGTCAGTATGGGAAGCCAAAGCTCAGACAGAAAAGTGCATTGCAAAATCAGTGGTTAGAGGGGAAAAAACCTTTTACAGGTACATAAGTGAAAAAAGAAAGGCAAAGTGAGGGATAGTGAGACAGAAGGGGGAGGATGGGAGTCATGTGGAGGATGACAACAGTAATGCTGACATACTGAACAGGTGTTTCTGCTCAGTCTTTACCAAGGAATAGGCGGGTAATGGACCTAAAGGGAGTGCAAGGTGTGGGAATGGAGCAGAAATGGACACAAGTTCCTTTACATGGGAAAGGATCCTAAAGGCATTGGAAGAAATAAAAGTTGATAAAGCAATGCAGCCAGATGGGGTACACCACAGGGTCCTAAAGGAACTAAAAGAGGTGGTGGCTGAACCTCTGGCAATCCTGTTTAGCCAATCACTGGAAACAAGGGAGGTATCCAAAGACTGGAAGACAGCAGATGTAGTCACCTTAGACGAAAGTGGGAATGACAAAGGAAGCAGGGAACTACAGACCAGTGAGCCTGACCTCAGTAGTGGGGAAGATAATGGAAGCACTACTGAAGGAGAGATTGGTGGAATATCTGGTTGCCAATGGACTACAGGACCCAAGGCAGCATGGATTCAAAGGGGGGAGGTCATGCCAGACCAACCACATTGAATTTTTTGACTGGGTGACAAGGGAGGTGGATCAGAAGAGGGCAGCTAATGTGGCCTATCTGAACATCAGCAAGGCCTTTGACACTGTGCCACATAGAAGGTTATTAAACAAACTGGGGAATATGCAAGTGGGCAGGACAGTAGTGTGGTGTATATATAATTGGCAGGGTGGCAGAACACAGAGTGTGGTGGTAAATGGCTGTCACTCCACAGAGGGAAGAATGACCAGTGGGGTACCACAGAGATCAGTGCTGGGACTGGTCCTATTCAGCGTATTCTTCAGTGACATTGTGCAGGACCTAGAAGGCAGAATTTCCCTGTTCGCTGATGATGCAAAGCTCTGCAACAGAGTGGACATGCAGAGGGTGTAGACAGAATTAGGAAGGACCTGCTGAAGCTTGAAGAATGGTCAAGGGTTTTGCAGCTGAAATTCAATCCAAAGAAGTGCAAGATAATGCATATTGGGCACAAAAACCCTGGAACAACATATTATTTGGAGGGGAGGATGTAGCATGCACCAAGCAGGAAAGGGATCTTGGGGTTATCATCTCTGATAACCTCAAGGTAGGGAAACCAGGCGACAGGCAGCAAGTAAAGAAAATAGAATGCTGGGATGCTTGGATTAATATCCCCGTACTGACACTGCAGTGCAGCATGAGGGTGGTGCTGCACTCCTGGAGTGCCGTCTTTCTGATGAGATGATAAACTGAGGTTCCATCTGCCTATTTTGGTTGTAGTTCAGGTGGATGTTAAAGATCCCATGGCACTTCTCTAAAAAGAGTAGGGGGATTTTTATTTTATAACTTACACATAAAATATATACAGAATAGTATTACTTCACACAAAATCATAGAAAAGGAAAACAATAGAAACATAAATAAGTATTTTGTCATACATCAAACTCAAACTTATTTTATACTGCAAACATACCTTCTCCCCCTTCCTACTGAAAGAGTAGGGACATTTTTATTCATAACTTAAAGAAAAAGTACATACAAAGTAGTATTCCTTCATACAAACTCATAAAATAAAAGGAAAATGAAAATGAAAACAAGAGTTTCATCATGCATTTAACCCCAAAACAAAAGCAATAGATCCTAGACAGACTTCCTCCCCTTATCTACTAAAGAAGGGGATTTTTCTTTCTCAAAAAATTAGTAACAAGAACTATTCACATCATCCAAAGACACAACATATGATCAGCTTAAAAAAGATGTTTGCAATTTGTTATTTACAGCAATGACCACAAAATGTTTTGAAAAAAAAGAGGGAGTTTTAAGCAGCAGGTATAATTCATACTTCTCTTATCTCAATTTGTTTCCTATATTGGTTTAAAGAAACATGATATATAGATGTAACCTTATTCTCATAACTGTTTTTCAAGAACTAAACACAATATACCAAAAAAAAAAAATGACAATTACTCAATAGTTTCCTTCCCTCTTTTTATGGGGTAAGGAAGAATTCTCCTTTCAAAATCTTTACGTTAACATAATTCATGTGTAACAAAATTACAAACTAATTTATAGGACAGTTATTCCTAGGATTAGGGTAATAGTCATTGTTTAAAATAAAAGTTTAGGGAAGTCAGCCCAAAACTGGACAGTAGTAGCCTGAGAAACCTTAGTGGATTCATTCTCTTTGTATTTCTGAATGTCTTCTATAAGTATGTTAAATAACTAATTTTGTGACACATGTTGTTGCTGTAAAGAAAATGTGCATCTGCTCTGCCGTATCCAGTATTTGATAAAACTGAACAAAACATATGCGCTACTTTTATTTAAGGATGACCAATGATTAGGCATCAGTCCCAGTACAAAGGTATCATAGTTTAAGTATTGGAAGGGTAAACAAACCCAGGCCTTTCTTATTAGTGTCCAAAATTCAACAATGTATGGGCATTTGAAATATAGGTGGGAAATAGTTTCTAAAGTGCTACCACATCCAGGTCTTGGGCAATAACATTCTGTTACTTCTTTATGTTTCAGATTATTCTTTACGTTTAGTTTTCCCTGAGCACTCAACCATACTACAGCCCACGTTTTCATGGGGAGTGTTTAATCTAACAGCATTTGGCATATAAGATGTTTCTCTTGTTGATTTCTATCGTCAAAGGGTCAACCTTAAAATAGTTGTCTACAAGCTGCTGGTAGATATATTTCCTGGTATATAGAAGGAGTTGTGATTTTTTTGATTTGTCATTGTTTCAGTTTTTCAATACTGTATTTGATATATTATGTAAAACCTTGCGTTTTCAAGTATTTAGGAAGGGTAGCATCATCTGCCCAATGGGAGAAAACAGATTGTGTTTGATGGGCAAACCATTGTGACCAAACTGAGTTCTGATTTTTTAGAATGGGAACAAAATTGGTAAAAAAGAAAAAGTTATAAAAGAAAATGATGGGGTTAACAATGCCTATGCTTCCTTCATTACCTGGAAGGTATGTTGTACCTCTCTTTACTGGATTCAGGTGGCTGCCCCATAGGACAGAAAAGAAAACACCCTAAGTATTTAGGAATAGGGAAAATATGGCTTATATATAAAAAGAAATGTATTAGTTGGGTAGTAATCATACACATACATTTAGGTTTGCTCATATTCCACTTGATCCACAATTGGATATGGGGGGGGGGGATTAAATTCAGTTTTTAAGTTCCAGTTGTATTCAGCCATATCCCCTGGACCAAAATGCACTCCTAATGTCTTTTGGGGTTCATATACTACTGGAATTTTTCCAAGCTGGGTTTCTGTTTGATTGTGAGGCCCTATAAGTAAACACAAATTTTTGAGAAGTTCAGTTCTGCTCCAGTTAATATAGAAAAGATGTGTAAAATGTTCAAGGCTTGAGCAATATCTGAGTGATTTAGCACAATCACCACTAGGTCATCTGTGTATGCGTAGACTTTCACTGGGGGAAGATTGGAACTTGAAATTCCTTTAATATTATCTGAGTTATCTATTGCTCTAATAACTGGATCTAAGGTTAATATGTACAATATGGGGCTTAGTAGGCACCCTTGGCATACTCCACATGTTCTTCTTCCTTTTTTTTCTCCTAACTATCCGTATATTAAGGGTTTAATAGAGTCACTTTTATAGTAACTTTTTAGCCAAAAAGTAAATTGTGTTGGAATTCCATATTCGGATAGGCAGAGCCATACAAAATCATATGAAATGTTATCAAGGCGGTGGCTGGTCAAGGCTCAGTATATATGTTTGAATTTGTGAAGTATGACTATAATCAATTACCTCTCTAAAGGCCAGATATTAAAAACTTTGCCCCACTTCTAAATTAGCATTGCCCAGCATGATAAATTAGCTCAGACCCAATAGCCTGCTATATTCAAAAGGGATAGCCCTGGTGCTAAACATGCTGAATATAGCATGCTAAGTAACCAGGGCAAACTGGGCTGGGAGGGCAGTGCAAAAATAACCCAAGAATAAGACAGTTCTGAATATAGCAGCCAGGAAGTGCACACTACAACAGCATCCAATTCACAGTGATGTAAAGGAAGGTAGAAGTGAACTATGTGGCCAGTGAGTGTGCTAGCAAAAGCATGGAATCAGTAAAGCTACAAGCAGCAGTGGATGAGAAAGTACATTGTGCAAAAACATACACCATTTCTTAAATGTTTGCATGGCTCAAACACATTTGCACAGGTTTAGCATGGAGCTAAGCCATTTGCCTGGTACAATCACATTTGCCCCGGGCAAAACATTGCTATATTTAAAAGTGACATGCAAATGAGCCTACTTAGGTAGCCTGTGGGCAACCATCTAGATTAGCATCTAATTATGACCTGATTTGCATGCAGTTTATCCAGCACTTCTACAGGGTCCCACAGCTCCAACTGTAGGTCAGTCTGGAAGTACAGGAGCTGGCTGAGTCTGCCCAGAGCTCTACCTGAAGGTCAGTCTGACAGTGCATGGTGGTAGCTGCAGACTACATTTGTACAGTACAGCATAGCATATTGTGCCCCAGGGGACTACACAGCACAGGCGCAGGTGGTGGTGCTGCATGCAATTGTCAAACTGTAGTTCATGCTACAGTGCACAGCAGACACTACAGTTGCAAGGGGGCCAGTGGTGTGAGGGACACATCAGTGCCTGTGGTGTGTAGGGAAGTGATGACCACTGCACTGTATATAGTGACAGGCCCAATTTTCAGCCATTTACTGACAGTGGACATTACTGTTATGCTGTTGTGTGACCCGCGGGTGCTGCACCACTGGCGTGGGATGCTCACAGTGACATGTGCATGGCTGGCTATGTGTGCCGTGGTGTCTGCACAGATGTGCAGTATGTGGCTGGGGAGGCACATATGATCAGACAGGCACACTGGTGTTGGGGTATTTCCAGCACTTGCCTATGTGCACTGCATAGCTTGTCCCAGCCTTGTGGCTGCACCCAGTCTATGATGCAGCCTGGCCACTTGTACATCCTCCACTCGATACCTTCCATGCCCACAGTGCTGCAGGTGTGTGCAGTATATCTGCACTGCCATGGTGTCCATTGGGAGCTGGATCATTACTTACTGCCTGGCATGGCTGGGACTGGTGGCAGATGATGTCATCATAGTGGTGCCATTTGTGACCAGCATGTTTCTTCTTTGTCTGGCTTATTTCTAAGTGTCATACTATTTGATTAGGGCCACACGAAGCTGTGCATAGGTCACACAAAGCCACAAAGTTGTGCAAAGCTGGTGTGCCAAGAGTTAAGACTACCTTTTAATGGGCTGTAATTTGCACTGTTCAAAGTGTTGCATTAAGTCACGCAAAAACACTTTGCGCAGAGCTGTTCACTGAATATAGCATTGCACCTGTATACATGTACACAAACTCTCAGTTTGCCCCTTTCATACATTATAATTTTGCCCCATGCTAATGCAGTTTGTGCATGCTATTTGACTTTTTGAATATAGCGGACCCATGCTAACCTGGTGCTAAACCTGCACAAACGGTTTGCACCCAGCGAAAAGTTTTGAATGTCTGGCCCTAAGAGTAATTACTGTAGGTTGTCAGTAATTCTATGTAAAGGAATTGTATATGTTTGTGAGGAGTGAATAACACCAGACATAGTATTCATTAATCTGTTATTGAGAATCTTAGCTAATATGTTTAAGACTACATTCAAAAGAGTGATGGGTCTCCATTTATTTAATAAGTCTTTGTCACCTTTTTTGTAAAGAAAAAATAGGAATCCCATGTTCATGTCATGTTGAATTTCTGACAAAAGTAGTAATTTATTATAGACTTGAACCATTTCATCAGCACAATGAGACCATAACCATTTATACAATTCTGGTGATAGTCCATCAGTACCTGGGGCAGTATTAAGTTTAGGGGAAGTAATAGCATTTTCCAATTCCATATGAGATATAGGTTATACTAATATGGACTGCTGGGTATGAGAGATTTGTGGTAGAGGTAGAATTTTAAGCCATTTTTGCATTTCATTAGAAATACTGAATTCTGTTCCGAATTTTACTTGTATGTACTTATCAATTTCTTTCGCGATCCCCAGTTTAGTGTTAATTAAAACTCCAATTGAGGTTTTAAGTTGTGTGATATGTTTATTTTTACAGTTTTCATAAGGGCTTGTTAAATATAATTTCCTGTGGGTACCAAATTTCTATTCTAGCTCCAAAGATTGAAATCTATTATATTGAAAGGTTCGTAATTCTTTTTTAATGTTATTAATTTGTTGTGGAGCATTTTTAATAGTTTTATTTCTTTCTTGTAGAAATTGCCATTGCTGATGTAAATTATTATATTAGTTGTGTGTATTATAGTGCAAAGTTCCAGAAATGTTTTTAAAACAAGATATACAATCTTTTTCAGAGTCTAGCCACTAAGTTATTAGATTATCATAAAGGCAAAAGACTGATTTTCTAGCAGATAGTAAATATAGTAAGGTCTCTTGATGTCTGGCTTGTAAAAGTGTTGTATTAAGTCTCCATAAACCTTTCCTGTACTCTACCTCACAGATATTGCTTACATGAATATTTATTAAGCAGTGGTCTGACAGAGAAACAACTTGAGTTCTTGAGTTCTGTATTGCAATTGTGGTTGGTACATAGAAAGAGTCAATTCTTGATGAAAGCATCCCTTTGTAGAAAGTAAGGGAAGAGTGATTATTCAAAGAACTTTGGGCGTCTTTTAAGTTAGCTTGTGCTATAATTTGTTTCAGATCTGAAACATCACAAAACATTTTCTCTGTTTTACCACCTTTATCTGATCAATCCACAGTTAAAATCCATACCTCATATTATTATAGTAGATGTGAACAAGTAAGGTTGGATTTTATTCCAAAGCTCAATTCGACTGGCTTTTGTTTGTGGGGCATATCAATTAATTAGGTGATACAAATTATTTCTAATCATAAAACCCAGCAATAAGGCTCTGTCTCGGTGCATCGCTACCATTTTTAACAGTTTTATATCATGGCCAAAAAAGGAAATGCCTACTCCACTACATAGTTCTAGTCCTAAAGGCCAATAACAGGGCCTCCATTCCCAGTCAGTAGGTGCTCTAAGGGAATCAGAGTATAAATGAATCCTAGTATCTTGAAAAAAAACAAAATCTATCTGACGAGAATCAAACATAGCAAAGGTCATTTTCCTTCCTTTTTTCATTTTTGATGCTATTTTTGTTGAGGGAGGCTCCTGCCTGGTACAACATTTGTTGTGGGATTTTTAGGGGAGTTGATAAGAAATTACCTTTGCTTTAGATCTGGTGCCCCAGCGTTTTTTCTTTACTTTAGGTTTGTTTATGGAAGGGTCTTCCCTTTCTGATGATACTTCCAAAATGGAGGATGCATCTGAAAGGTTTCCATCTCTGTATCTCCCCACTGTAAGGCTTCATACTGATTTTGGAAGGAAATTTTACTAGAAGGAGGTTTACCTTGTCTGTTTTTCCCTTTTCCATGTGTCACTAACTGAAAAGCGTGAAGATCTGGGGGGGGGGCATATCTGATGTATGTTCCAAATTAGTACTTCCCTCTGTAGGGGAGGGAGGGCCAGATGTAGAGGGAGGCCCTGTTTCCATATGAGATGGGGAAGGGGTTTGGGCAGGATTAGTAGGAACCCCTGGAATTGTGTCTTTTGTCTTGAAATTGCTGGGGTTTGAGGTGTTTGTAGAAGTGGTTGTTGGTGTTCTCTGAGAGGGAGGAATGGGGGTATGCCTGTTTTGGAATCATTTTAGCACAATTATTCCTATATATCAGTGTTAACATAAACAACGTGCTCTGCAAAGTCAGAATCTGACATATTTTGTGAAGCCTAAGGGCAGTTAGAAAAGGTGTTGCCTTTGGTCTCATGCAAACTATATTTTGGGGTAAATGTACTGAAGACCCCAGGATGACCTAACATTCCACACATACTACATGTGATCTTTTCACAGCCACTACTGACATGTCTGGGAGAACCACGTTTAAAACAAGCGCATGGCATCTCAGGATAAAATAATATGCCATGGTCCCTTCCAGAAAAAAGCTGCTAGGTAAGTGTTGCACTCCTGAATCACACAGCCTCAGCTGGACTTTGAAATGCCATCCCTCTGTTCAAGAACCTTCCCCATCTATTATGGGATCAGATAATCCCTGCACCTCACATTTTTGTTCTAATCAGTATAAGATGTCCTTAACGTTTACCCCCTTGTTCCGGAATAGTACTGCCACTATTTTTATAGCAGGTTTTAATAAGGGAATAGGAAAGAGGTGAACCCATATATCAGTGGTTTTAATAGTAGAATACATTTGCCAAAATGTGTCTAATAGTGCTGAAAAATGAAAACTTATATCAAAGTTTTGTTTGCCAGGAGCATGGATAAAAGCGAACACTTCTGATGGAGAAAATTGCAAAGATTGCTTTATCTAAAATTTTCCAACAAATGATCTGTCTGACTGTTCATCTAACTCTCCCGTGTATTTAATTTGGACTGCGTGCCAGTGTTTAACATTCATGGGAGGGGTATGGAATAAACTGAAAAACCTAGCTTTCTGACCTGAATCCTCCAGAGGAGGGTTTAAATTGTCTTGTTCAGTGTATGTCATATTTTTGGCTGTAGCCAGAATGTGTGAGTCCATAATGTTAGGGACCCCTTGTGTTATAATTTCTTCATTTGCCACAATGTTCCCAAGAATGGGCTCTGTTCTTGGAACGTTCAATTTGTCAACTCTCTCTCCCAGTGTGCTCTGATCTGGGACTTTATTGATATTACCATTTTGTTTTTCTTCTTGTTGCTCAGATGTTTTTTGGACTGATAAATCCTCTGGTGTACATATTCCCGATATTGGTATAGCAGGATCAAGTAGCTATTTCCCAGATTTGGATAGGAACCAGCCTGCATTTTGTAGAGAGAGATCAGGAGACCAGTCTTTGTCGTGTATGACATTTGTGTTACTGGGAGCTGGAGAGCCAAAACAAAAGGCAGAAGTTGGAAGTTTTTTCCCTATAGTGGTATTGGGACTCATAGTAGGTCTTTTATGTGTTTTCTTCTCTTCCTCTATTTTCTGCCATTGTTCCATATATTGTTGTTCTTCAGAGGTTAGGAGCTTAGCTAACCAGCATTTTTCAGCCAAGAGATTATCTTGTAGATTTTGTTCTGCCATATTTAAATCCATTAAGATTGGATCAGTCACTCCAATGTTGTTACTTTCATCTTGTGGATCTGAATTATGTGGTGTGAACACCATTGCAGGACCTTCAGGAGCAGAGATCTGTTCTCCTGCAGGTACACCAGCCAACTCCCCAAACTGAGAACCCACCATGCGTACAGGGGGTCCCTCTACTGGTAAGTGTAGGGGAATGTTTTATTCAAAACTTTAAAATAAATATTGTCAAATAGTGTTACGTCACACACAAAATCATAGCAAAGCAAATCAAAAATCAAAACAGAAGTATTACAAGCAGTCACCCTATATAATAGAAAATAAAAGAAAAATACATACAAATTTGTGTTACCTCACACTAAATCATAAGAAAAAGAAAAAGCAAAACATGATTAAGTATTTCATCATACATCAATCCCAAATCTGAGTAATAATTAACTGAAAAACAGCCCCCCCACTAAAAGAGTAGGGGAATTTTGAAATCAAACCACGTACAAACTAGTGTTACTTCTCACAGAATCAAAAAAAAAGCAAAAAGAAGAGAAAACATAAGTAAGTATTGCATCATATATGCAGTAAAATTCCATTTGTTATAACCCCAAACTGTAAAAAAGAAATACTGAAACCAAAAACCTCTCCCCCCCCCCAAAAAAAAAGTAGGGACTTTTTTTTTAACAAAATATAGTCAACTAGTGTTACCACACACAAATTTCATTGATAAACAACCCCTGAAAATACAAGCCTAACTATTACAAACAGACACCCCACACATGAGAATAATAAATGAAGAACAAAACAAACTGGTGTTACTACACACTAAATCATAAAGGAAAATGGGAAACTGTAAGAAGTATTCCATCATACATCAGCCCCAAATCAGGGTAATAAAAACTGAAAACGGACTCCCTCCCCTTCCCTACTAAAAGTGTGGGGGAGTTTTTGTTGGTAATATAACTTGAAAGCAATTTACATACGCGCCTATAAGACCAAAAAGGACTAAGGATCTGAAATGTGTAAACAACACATCTTCCCCTCCATCTAGCCAATTCATATGTTTCCAAAATTTGGCAAAAAGCTCTGTTTGAATGGCTATGCTCTCTTTTCATTTCAAAGATTATATTGTTGAATTCAACTTCCAAAACAGCTGCTCCGGTGTGATGAATTTTTGTTGAATTGACCACATGCACTTGCCTTGCCAAATATGGTATTTTATACAGGCTAGGATCAGGTGCATTGTACCTGCATGATATTTTTGCCAGACTTGTGGTAATATGCCTAGAAAAGGATATCATCTGTTAAAAAGATCAAAGGTGGGTGTTTCCAATTTGAGAATACAAAGGCCAAAAACTGTAATAAATAGAGACTCTCAAAATAAAGATGGTGAATAGTTTCATCTCTAACCTGGCATAAATTCTGTCTGGGAGAGCACCTGTTGCTCAGTTCTTTATGTTTCAGATTCCCCTTGATATATAGCTTTTTGTGGATGAGTAACAAAAGGGAGTCCCACATGTAAGCAGGGATTCTAGGTGACATCAACATTGCACTAGTTTGTTGACAGTGAAACTTTGGATGAGGAAAAAAATTCAGGAGCAACTAAAAAATGTTGACTCTAGATTAAACTATATCGCTCTTTATGAGACAGCTGACTATGTAGTTGTTTTTGCAATTGCCATAACTTAATTTTACTAAAACAAGATTGAAAGTAACTGGACAACCCTTGTATTGATTTCTGCTTTTGTATGGTGTCTTGAGGAGCCCATGACTGAATATAGGGTAAGATTGTATCCTCGACCCAAGGACACCATGCAGAAGTGCAACCTTGTAAAATAAGCTTAATGTTTTTGTGACAGAAAACAAACAAACAAAAAAAAAAAAACACTACAGGGTTTACCATCCGGAGTTCCCCTTGTGAAATTTGATGATACAAAAATACTTCTTTTGATGGGGTTGGGCCTGCTGCCCCATGCTGCCTGAAATAAAATACTATAAATGGTGGTGTCCAGCTGTTTGGGTGGAGGAAAAAATGCACATAAGTGTAAGAACATACTAAGTAAAAAAGTCTTAACCAGATAAATTCTCTTTTTTTTTACATTTTCCATCTATTCCATCTCTGCACCTTAGTTTGAGCATCTTTCAGTAGTTACTCCCAGTTACATACCTCCATGTTTATATCACAGAAATAAATACCCAAGATTTTACATACCTCTAGTTTGATGGGGCTCCCCATAACATGTGTTCTTTTGGTTTCTGTGATTCCTATGATTTGACATTTACTTTTTGATAGGTTAAAAGGTGAACCTGTACCCTTCGTGAATTCCACTATCACAGTTTCTGCAGTTTTGCACGAGGTAAGGTCTGCCAAGATAAGAACAATATCATCTGCATTTGCAATAAATTTAACTTCATCACTTGTAGTATACAGATAAATACCTCTAATGTCCTCAGTGTGGTGTATAAGTGCTAAAAAGTGTTCTACAGTCAAGATGTACAAAGGAGACTGAATGAGCTTCGCTGTCAGACACCCTGTGTAACAGTTACAGAGCTCCCTATCCATCCATTCACATAAGGAGCTGCTTTCACTTAAGAATAACAAGATATAAGTCATTGTATGAACAGGGGAGGGAAACCCATCTTGTCAAGACAGGTCTACATACAGGTATGGTCTACCCTATCAAAAGCCTTTGTTTGGTCTAAGATAAGAAAAATACCTTTAATCTCTTGAGAAGTGCCCCTTTCCAAAATGTACCGCAATAAGATTAAATAGTTCTATCTGGTAGTGAACAAAATTGGGTAGGGTGTATTATTTCCCCTAAAAAGGATGTCACTCTATTACCCAAGATTTTCATCAGAAGTTTTTAGTTGCTGTTGAGGAGGGTAATTGGCCTCCAATTATTGAGAGAAACCCACTTTCCTTGCTTGTGGAGAAGAATCACTGAACCTAGACACATGTTAGGTGGTAGAGATACTGGGCCAGATTTTCAAACATGGGGGCAGGGCTTGCTTCCTGCCTTGTGCCACAAGACTTTAAACTACACAGTTCACCAACCCCCTTTGCTTCATCTGCACCCGAATTTCAAAGCTCGAGTGCAGTTGCGATGATTTACACAATTTACGGCAGCTTGTGCCAATACTCTGATGCAAGCACATTTATAATGCCTCCAGAAAGTGGTGCACGCTAGACCACAAAACCATGGTCTAAGGTGCTGTGCTTGCTGCAAGGGATTGAAAATCCTAATCGCCGACTGGGAAATGCCGCAAGCTCCATGCATCATATGTTTGCCGCACCATGGGATTGCAGCATCACCGGTGCTTTGAAAATCTGTTCCCTGTGTATAGACTGTCTGTAAATACACTGGCAAGTTCTTCTGACAAGAAGGGGCTGAGAATACGATATAATTCAGTAGGAAGCCCATCCTGTCCCAGAGGTTTGTCACTGAGGTTAATGAAACCACCCCCTGTACTTCTGGGCCTGAAATTGGTTCCACCAAAGTGCTGTAAAAGGACTGGGGAACCTGATATAGAGAACACTTGTTTAACTAGTTTCTGATATGTGTGTGAGCTAACAAAGGGTCAGCTGTAAATAGTCAGGTGATGTGGCCCTCAGCCTCCCTCAGAATTTCCCCTGTAGTGTAGAGAATCTCTCCTTTGTCATTCTTAAGAGAACATGTATATTTTTTCTTCCTTAAGGCTACAGAAAAAGTCAAAAGGGTTTATGTAAGCTTGTGTACCTTGCATTCTGAATATTTGTTCTTGTATAAGGGAAGACATCCTGCCATATTGTGATTGGATAAGTGCCTCTTTCGTCACCTGCAAACCTGCTAAAATCAACCTCCTGACCCCTGATACTGCCGTAATTTTTGTCTAATCCCTAAGTAAGTTTGATTTTAATGCGTACCCAAAAGGCGCCCTACTGTTTGGAAAAAGGAAATAAAATATTTTTTTGAATCCTCCCACCACTCTTGTCTGTTGTCATATAAAAATATACTGATTTTCTCACTTTGATAATGTCAATAAATCCTCTCCTAACTTCTGGGATGTCAAACAAAGAAAGATTTAGCTTCCAATAGCCTGGCCCCCTAGAAGTGTGACAGTGATGTGACAAGGTTACACTCAATAAGACATGATCAGAGGTGGCCACTATCTGTGCAACAGGGTCCCTACACTCTAAAGAAGGAATCACAAACCAGTAGTCAATCCTAGATGATCTTTTTCCTTGAAAAAGGTATGGGGGGGGACAGGGGAGCTATGCTGAAAAGACACATCACAAAGCCCACTATGCTCTGGAAGGCAATTAAGAAAGTTAGTGTCACAATAATGTTTTTGAGTTTGGCAACCTCCCTTTTCAGGCTTCCTACTGATATTAAAATCCCCTCAAACAAAATATTTCTCCTAGTAAAAAGAAAAGGTTATATAGCCTGTAAAAAAGCTATCCTGTCTACTTTGTTTTGAGGGGCATAAATATTTATAAGCCTAAAGTGACTGTTTTGTATACTAACTTCCAGAAGAAAAGCCCTACCAGAAAAAATATCCACCATATGTGCACTATTAACCTGGAAATCAACAAAAGCAATACCAAGGTCAGAACATAGGTCTTCTCCCCAGGCCCAAAACTTGGGCCCCACACCCATGCTTCATCTGCTTTTTCACAATTCTGCACGGTATACAATCTGGTATCCTGAAAGAAAACAATGTCTAGAGACAGAGATAAACATAAATCAAAAGTAGCCAGCATTTTTAAATCTGATCTAATGCTGTTTGTGTTCAGACTGGCTATTTTTAAATCATATCTCTGTGTCCCCAAACACATAGCGTTTGCTTCTTAAGTAGGGTCAGTCTTTTTTCTTGAACTCTTCCTGAGTCCCACCCATCCTCTTTTTTTTTCTCACATTGCTGGTGGGGCCTGCAGGTATATCAGGTTCTGAGGTAATATACATTTGTTAAGAGGCCAAAGAGGAGGTGTCACAGTCTCTTTCTTCAACCTCATGGTCCAAAAGTAATATTGTCTGAAGACCCAGGATCCTTCTGTAGTAGGGGTCTAGTTTTTTTCCCTTTCACCTCTTGAAAGCCAGAGTCCCCAGCTTGGGGGGGGGTGGCATGGACCCATCTGCCATCCTAGCTTCTGTTAAAGGGGCAGTATCATCACCCTCCTTTTCTGAAGTGGGAATAGAAGTTGCAGGGGGGAATAGGGTATCACGTCAAAAGCGCACAAACATTTTGTCGCGTTCATTTCATAGTAAATTACTCAGCGTAATAAACATCAGTGCAAGAAACATTCTGCCACAAAACATGACAACTCCAGCAGTACAAAGTTTGAGTATTAGTGCAGTGGAACCCAGAATGGCATTGGTCTCTGCACAAAGTACATTGGACAAAGGTGCATGCTGAAATGATGTGATGAATGGATCCACATTTATAGCACTTTCTGGGCTGTCCAGGATAAAATATGAATCCTTTATCCTGCCCTATATATAAACAGTTAGGAAGATGTGTAAGACCAGAGTCTGTCTGGAATAATTTAACTTTCAGTATCCACTCCCCATTCCAAAAGCCCTTTGCATCTAGAATGGGGTCGGGGTACCTTGCCAATCATAATTCTTGTCCAACCAAAAGAGAATATCGAAAATATTTACCCCTTCATTTCAAAACAAAATAGTAATTACTCTGAAAGGTTGTTTTGTAAGTGGAATTACTTGGAAGGGTGTCCATAAAGAACTCATTTTAGCAGTATCATGTTTCACCAAGAATCTTTCCAAGAGGTCAGGGGTTCTAAAACTGATATCAAAGGTGTGTTCCCCCAGGGCATGTATCAGGGCATATACCTCCTTGGGTGTAAAGCCCAATGATTGTTTAAGTAAAGCATGGCCCACAAAAATCTGTCTGGGAGTTGCTCCATCCCCCAGTTATCACAACTGAATTGCATTGCACCTTTTGGCTAACTCCAAAGATGTATGAAATAAATTTGAAAAGGTAGGATGCTGGAAGCCTGCTGTCTGGGACTGAGGTTGTTCCCCAGCTCCATCCCCCTGCCCATTGTCTGTATGATTTTGTGACCCCATATCATCTTGAGTTTTATCAGCAAAAGTATCAGAATGTGATAGTCTGGGGGAAAAAGAGATGCTACCTGTGTCTCTTGGTGGAGGAGGGGGGGTCCATGTCATCAGCACTGACTTCAGAAATGTCTGGCTGACTCTCTGGGACTGAAATATCTGTATCCTGCTGCTGTTTTTCAATTCCCATGGAGCGTTGAGCTCAAATATTGTCATGGTCTTGTTCTCCAGGATAATCTGCCTGCCAGGTTGTTGGCATTACCAGCCTGCCTCCCATAAGGCTTGCTCCAGTGACCATCCAGCACACCCAAGAACTTGATTCACCTGTAAATGTTGTCATTCATCTGTATTGTCCTCCCCTTGGGTCATGCCTGAAAATAAGGAAGAAAGTGTCTAGTGCACTAACCTGGTCAACAAAAACTAAATAAATAAAAATAGGCAGGGGCATCACCAGCAGGAAAAGGGAAATCTTAATTCCACTATACAAGACACTAGTGAGGCCCCATCTGTAGTACAGTTTACAGTTCTGGAGAAACAATGTAAGAAACTACTATGGTTCTCAAAGGAAGTGGCAGTGAAGGTTCAAGGGAAAAAGAAAGCATTCAGGAAGTACATGGAATCACAGAAGGAGCAGGACAGAGAACTGTATCAGTTAAAGCAAAAGGAAGCTGGGAAGGCAGTCAAAACAGCAAAGGCCCAAACCAAGGAAAAGATAGCCAACTCAGTTAAGAAGGGGGATAAAACCTTTTATAGGTACATCAGGGAGCGAAGGAAGACAAGGGAGGGATAGTGAGGCTTAATAAAGGGGAGGGAGGGTGGGCAGAGGGTGACTGTGAAAAGGCAGAGATACTAAACAAATATTTTTGCTCAGTATTTACAAAGGAAGAGGGGAGGTACCTAAACAAACAGTAGAAACACTCTGGATACAGAAGTTGATACCAGCCCATTTACAGAAGAAAGGGTTCTGAAAGAACTCTTAAAACTGAAGGTGGACAAAGCAATGGGGCCTGATGGGATTCATCCCAGAATTCTAAAAGAACTAAGGTAGAACTAGTGACACCACTGACTACCCTCTTTAACAAATGGGAGGATAGGGTGGTACCCGAGGACAGGAGGAGGGCAGATGTGATTCCCCTTCACAAAAGTGGGAGCAAGGCAGAAGCAGGAAACTACAGACTTGTTAGTTTAACCGCAGTGGTAGGGAAAATGATGGAATCACTTCTGAAGGAAATAATTGTTGAGTATGTAGAGGCCAGAGGGGCACAGGACCCAAGGCAGCATGGATTCACAGTGGGAAGGTCATGCCAGATAAATCTAATAAATTTCTTTGACTCGGTGACCAAAGTAGTAGATCAGGGAGGATCTGTGGACATGGCTTACCTAGACTTTAGCAAGGCATTTGACACAGTCCCACACAAAAGATTAATATACAAGTTAGCCAGCCAGGGAGTGGGTCCCAAGATGACAGCCTCGGTAAAGAATTGGCTGGAGAATAGGACACAGAGGTAACAGTGAATGGAGTCCACTCTAAGAAAGGGGGTTACTAGTGGGTACTGCAGGGTTCAGTTTAGGATCGGTCCTCTTTGATGTCTTTATAAGCGACATTGCAGAGGGACTGGAAGGAAAAGTATGTCTCTTTGCAGATGATACAAAGATCTGAAAGAGAGTTGATGCACAAGGTGGGGTGGAAAGGATGAGAAGGGACTTGGCAAGGTTAGAGGAATGGTCAAATGAATGGCAGCTTAGATTCAATTCTAAGAAGTGCAAGGTAATGCACTCGGGAAACAAAAACCCAGGGGAAGAGTACACAATGGGGGGGGTGAGATACTAACAATAACAAAAATGGAAAGGGACCTGGGGTAGTCATATCAGATGACCTAAAGGTGGGCAAGCAATGTGAGAGGGCAGCAAGGAGGGCTGGGGGGATACTGGGATGCATAGGGAGAGGCATCACCAGTAGAAAAAAGGAAGTTATTATCTCTCTGTACAGACAGTTGGTGAGACCCCATCTGGAGTACTGCGTGCAGTTCTGGAGACCCAATCTCTGCAAAGACATAGACAGGATGGAGGCTGTCCAGAGGAGGGCAACTAAAATGGTGCACTGTCTGCACCGGAAGACATATGAAGATAGACTTAAAGAGCTTAATATGTATAGCCTTGAGGAAAGGAGGGAGAGGGGGGACATGATAGGAACTTTTAAGTACCTCAAGGGAATCAACAAAGTCCACGAGGGTAGCATCTTTCAAAAAAAGAGGTGAGCAAGAACAAGGGGCACAATTTGAAGATGGGGGCAGCTCAGAGGTAATTTAAGGAAGTATTTTAAACAGAGAGGGTTGTGGATGGATGAACGGCCTTCCAGAGGAGGTTGTGGAGTCAAAAACAGTGGTGGAATTCAAGCATGCATGGGACAGTCATAAGGCAATTCTAGGGGGTGGGGGTAGGAAGAAGTAGGCTGCTGGTTAACTAGGATCTGCAGCTTATCCATTAGGTAGGGAAATGGGCAGACTGGGTGGTCCAAGCGGTCCTTATCTGTCATCAAATTCTATGTTTCTATGTTTCTACCTAAGTAAGGACATAGACAGGGTAGAGAAGGTTCAGAGGAAGACAACAAAAATGGTACAAGGATTGCATCACAAGTCCTATGAGGACAGGTTGAAGGACTTGAATATATGCTCCGTGGAGGAGAGGAGGGAGAGAGGGGATATGATAGAGACATACAAGTACCTTACAGGGAGGAACAGTTGTGTAGGAATACACTATTTTCCAGAGAAAAAGATGTTCCAGGACTAGAGGGCATGGGATGAAGTTGGAAGGAAGGCGATTCAGAGGAAATGTGGGGAAGAATTTCTTTACAGAACAGGTAGTAGACAAGTGTAACACCCTGTCAGAGGAAGTGGGTGGGGGGGGCCTGAAACAATCATGGGATTTAAGAATGCATGGGATAGACATAAGAGAATTCTGGAGGTCAGGGGTGAGGGGTAACAGACTTCTAGGAGAACATAAAGTGAACTTACAAGCTCAAAGGGGCAGACTGGGTGGGCCATAGGCCTTTATCTGCTGACTGTGTCTATGCATCTATGTATCTATGTAACATTTTGTAATAATCATTGTAATTGAGTGATATTGATGCATTTGGTGTGAACTATAGTTTTTATTGCTTGACTTTTGAGAAGCTTACAATGTATAATATAAGTTTGCTTAAACATACTGTATGTGTGATGCCTGCCTTTTGTACATCTCTACAAACAAAACCCATACTCTAAAGCCTCAGTCCCAGTACAAGGCATCATGGGTATGCATGTCAGCCTGACAAGACTTCATCAGAACAGACATACTATAGCCTTTTAAACAGCCTTGTATATCTCATCCAATATTGGCTGAGAATGGCCAAATACAAACATGGGTGTCATCCCTTTGGAATTCCTCAGTGTAGTGCAGTCATTTCCTCAGTCAAGTGTCAAGTTTAAACCCCAAAGCAAAAGGCATTTCAAAGACTCAGACTAGTAATCATAATAAAGAGGGAATTAGCAAGAAGATTAGTGCATGTGGACTACAAAGAGATGATAGGAGAGAAGAAATATGCAAATTGTTTGTTTTGTGTGCATCTCATTGAGCCACTCAATGTTCTAAAGCCTCCATCCCAGCGCAAATCGTCATGGATAATTAGTAATGACAATGCTAGCTTTTAGCATTGTACATTGTTTTAATATTTCACAGTCCATGGGGTACAGTGACAGACACTGGCCTTACCTCTGTGCCAAGTAGTGAACAGTGGTACCCACTTCCAATTCAATTCAGTTCTTTATTTTACCAGGAGAAAAACGCCATTGAGTGGACTCATTTACAAAGTGGTTCTGGGAGTACATGGATGCAAATGATTACATAAAAGCAATACAAATAGAGTAGACAATCAGTGGTGCACATGAACAAGAGTTATTAATGCAGTATATACAAAAAAACAATGAACAGTGTAAAAAGGAGGCTTAACATTGGTTGTAAATATGCACATACTCGTACGTACAGAACAAAAACAGTCTAGTTGGAGAAAAAGAATAAATCAACTACCATTTATGACTAGCCGGACTATTAAAGTAAGTGCTGAGAATAATCATGATTCAACAGTAGTTTATTTATTTATTTATTTTTTTTTTATTTTTGCCATTATACAGGGGTAACTCTAGGTTAGGGTAGTGTACTGTAATGTCGGTTGGGTAGAGAGCAGGGGAATGCAAAAGGGGGGCAGAAGTTATGGAGCACAAGTGAGGCAGTTGTGAGAGGTATGATAAAGAAGTGTAGGGGCTGTAGATGTCTGATGGGGGAAGGGAGAAAGGAGGAGGTGATGGGACTATGAGGGTGTGGGTAACAAGTGCTTACCGTGGAGACTGAGAATCTATGGTCTGGAATGCTTGCCAAAGAACGGTGGGTGGCAGGTTATGAAAAACAGGAGCAAGTGTCTTTGAGAGAGGGATTCAGGAGAATTTTAAAGTGGGACAACCCGGGTAAAATTGGCAGTTTTAGAGAATTTTGGATGTTATTCCAAAGGGTGGAAAGGACATGGCTGATGGAAGAGTCACCATGCCATGTTCTAATTCTTGGGACCTCAAGCGAAAGGTAGGATCATCTATGGCGAGAGTAAGGTCCCTCAGCTAGGGTAAAGAGGCCAGCCATGTACCTCAGGAGTTTGACAATGAGTGCTCTGAATGTCCAGAGGATGGCATTTTTTGTTCCCATAGTGTTTAATGATTGACATCCCATTTGGGCATAGAGGGAGCAGTGATGCATGTTGTAGGGGGCATAGTTATGATTCTGATTGCACTGTGGTATAGCATGTCTAGCTTCTTTAAGAAGGCCTGTGGGCAGTGGCCATATATAAAGTCTATGTAATCTAGAAGGGGGAGGAAGGTGGTTTGAACCAGTCACGTTTTTGCATCCTGGGTTAGCAGATGTTTCATAAGCTAAAAAAGTCCCAGCCTTTGCTTAAGTGTCTTAGAAAGCTCTTTTAGGTGGACAATAAAGGAAAGTTTGTGCTCAAGCCAGAAGCCTAAGTACTTAAACTTATCCACAAATTGAAGTGGCCCCTGCAAGAGCATCAGGAGCTGCTTCTTTGGGGGAATGGGGGAACATTTAACAAGCGGGTGTGAGGGGAGAGTTACATGGCTGTTTTTTTTTTGCCATTGACAAGCAGTTTCAGATGGAGGAAGTTAAGTTGAAGAGTGTTGAAATCGTGCTGAAGGTCCAAGCATGTTTGCTCTAAGGAGTGTCTGGCTACATAGAGCATGGTATTGTCTGTGAAAAGGTACATACTTGTTTTGTTAAGCCCAGCATTAATATTATTAATGTATATAGTGAATAAAATGCTTTCCAAAATCAAGCTTTGTGGTACTCCCCTTGATAGGGTTTTAGGGGGAGATGTGATGGCCTGGGATTTTACATGCTGTTGCCTGTCAGCCAGGTAACTGTTAAACCATTTAATGGATGTATCTTTGAGCCCTATGTTAGTTAGCAAGCCTAGAAGTAAGTCAAAATCCACAGTATCAAAGGCCTTGCTCATGTCCAAAAATAAGGCACAGACATGTTGCTTTGAATCCAAGGCAAGCTGCCAATTGCTAGTGACTTTGGCCTGTGCCGAAGTAGTACTATGATTTGGCCTGAATCCTGATTGCAATGGATTGAGAATATTGTTAGATTCGCGGATTCTCTAAGCTGGACATTGATGACTTTCTCGAGTAGTTTCAATAAAATTGGCAACAGAGAAATGGGGCAGTAGTTATTTATATCACATGAGCCTCCGATTTAAAAAGGGGAATGACATACGCTACTTTTTATTGCTGTAGAATGATACCATGGCAGAGGGACCAGTTAAAAAGGTGAGTGATGGGAGCAACCAATGCATGGTGTCCCAGCTTTAAGAAAAGGGGCTCAATTAGGTCTGCTCCAGCACTTTTTTTGGTGTCCAGGGCCAGTACAATGTCTTCTATCTGTTTGTACGTGGTTTGTCTAAAGGGAAATTTGCTAGTACAGGTGGTGGCCAAAGGCAGGGGAAGTGGGGGTTGCACCATTCAATTGTGCGAGCAGGTTGCTGGCAGGTGAAGTATCAAATGCTAATTCTGCTGTGGAAAAATGGTTATTTAACTGAGCTAGGATGTCCTGCTCATCAGTGTAGGTATGGTTGTCCTTAATTTCTGAGGGAAGAGACAAAGCCAGGTTATGACCTTCAGTATCTTTCAAGGTCTGCCAAAATGATGAGGCATTGATTTTGGAGGAGTCTAGCGCAGATTGGAAATAGTTGGCTTTAGTGGACCAGACAAGTTTGGTGCAGTGGCTCCTGTATGCTCTGAAAAATGCCCACTCGGCTGATAACTTAGTTTTATGTGCCTTCTTGAAGAGTGCATCTCTGGTACAGAGTGCTGATTTAAAGAGTGGAGTAAACCAGAAGCATGGTCTTTTTCCAGCTCTATGTTTTGTTTTGGGGGGCATGTTTGTTGATGACTGTTAGGACAAGGTCCTGGAAAAGTGCACAGACCTTGTGTATGGTGTTAGCGAGGTAGAAATCTTACCATCTGATTGAGGCTAGGTCAGATGGAAATAAGTGGGATTGAAATTGTGGACGCTCCTTTTGTGGGAAAATTTGGGTCGAGTGGAAGTCTTTGACATGGACCGCGCACAAGCTACTGCCATGTGGTCACTTACATCATTGTGAAAAACACCTGCATAATCCAGTTTGTGTAGTCTGTTGACTAAGACAAGGTCTAGAAGAGTGCTGTTTGCAGTGTTTTTTGCTTTGGGCTTAGTGGGGTCCTGGATAAGTTGTCAAAGGCCAAATTTGTCACAAAGGTCCCTGAGCTGTTTGAAACACACTGACAGCCAGTCGAGTTTTAGGTCCCCCAAGATAATCTTCTCAGAGTTAGACCTCTCCAGTAGTTTACACAGGTGAGAAATTATATTGAGGTTTCCTGAGGGGGGTCTGTAGCAGCCTGTGATAAAAATAACCTCATTAGGGGGTAGTGATAATCTCAGGGTCAGGCTATCAAAACCTTTTTGCACAGAAGTGGAATCGGCAAAGGAGACTGAGAAGTTATCCTGTACATAGATGGCAATCCACCCCCCAAATACCTCTGTCAGTCCTGAAGACATTGTAGGATGGGATATTAATAGCATGATCTGGTATGGAGCTTTTCAACCAGGATTCTGAAATTACTAGAATGTCAGGTTTGGTGTGACAGGCTCAGGCCTGGGTAAGATTGAGTTTTTTCAGGATGCTACATGCTACATTCATTTATATGGAAAAAAACTAAGTCCTTTTAGTTGAGGGAGGTCAGAGAGCATAGAAACATAGAAACATAGATTTTGACAGCAGATAAGCTTGGCCCACCCAGTCTGCCCATTTCCCTACCTAATGGATAAGTTGCAGATCCTAGTTAACCAGCAGCCTACTTCTTCCTACCCCCACCCCCTAGAATTGCCTTATGACTGTCCCATGCATGCTTGAATTCCACCACTGTTTTTGATTCCACAACCTCCTCCGGAAGGCCGTTCCATGCATCCACAACCCTCTGGGAAAAATATCCTTAAATTACCTCTGAGCTGCCCTTCTATCTTCAAATTGTGCCCCTTGTTCTTGCACACCTCTTTTTGAAAGATGCTATCCTCTTGGACTTTGTTGATTCCCTTGAGATACTTGAAAGTTTCTATCATGTCCCCCCTCTCCCGCCTTTCCTCAAGGCTATACATATTCAGCTCCTTTAGTCTCTCTTCATATGTCTTCCAGTGCAGACCCTGCACCATTTTAGTTGCCCTCCTCTGGACAGCCTCCATCCTGTCTGAGTCCTTGCGGAGATTGGGTCTCCAGAACTGCACGCAGTGCTCCAGATGGGGTCTCACCAACTGTCTGTACAGAGGGATAATAACTTCCTTTTTTCTACTGGTGATGCCTCTCCCTATGCATCCCAGTATCCCCCCAGCCCTCTTTGCTGCCCTCTCACATTGCTTGCCCACCTTTAGGTCATCTGATATGACTACCCCCAGATCCCTTTCCATTTTGTTGTTGTTAGCATCTCACCCCCATTGTGTACTCTTCCTGGGGTTTGTTTCGGAGTGTACCTTGCACTCCTTAGCATTGAATCTAGCTGCCATTCATTTGACCATTCCTCTAACCTTGCCAAGTCCCTTCTCATCCTCTCCACCCCACCTTGTGCATCAACTCTGTTGCAGATCTTTGTGTCATCTGCAAAGAGACATACTTTTCCTTCCAGTCCCTCTGCAATGTCACTTATAAAGACATTGAAGAGGACCGGTCCTAATACTGAACCCTGCAGTACCCCACTAGTAACCCCCCTTTCTTCAGAGTGGACTCCATTTACTATTACTCTCTGTGTCCTATTCTCCAGCCAATTTTTTACCCAGGCTGTCATCTTGGGACCCACTCCAGGCTAGCTAACTTGTATATTAATCTTGTGTGGGACTGTGTCAAATGCCTTGCTAAAGTCTAGGTAGGCCATGTCCACAGCCCTCCCTGATCTACTGCTTTGGTCACCCAGTCAAAGAAATCTATCAGATTTGTCTGGCATGACCTTCCCGCTAGTGAATCCATGCTGCCTTGGGTCCTGAGTCCCTCTGGCCTCTAGATACTCAACAATTCTTTCCTTCATAAGTGATTCCATCATTTTCCTACCACTGAGGTTAAACTAACAGGTCTGTAGTTTCTGCTTCTGCCTTGCTCCCACTTTGTGAAGGGAATCACATCTGCCCTCCTCCAGTCCTCGGGTACCACCCCATCCTCCCATGATTTGTTAAAGAGGGTAGTCAGTGGTGTCACTAGTTCTACCCTTAGTTCTTTTAGAATTCTGGGATGATCCCATCAGGCCCCATTGCTTTGTCCACCTTCAGTTTTAAGAGTTCTTTCAGAACCCTTTCTTCTGTAAATGGGCTGGTATCAACTTCTGTATCCAGAGTGTTTCTACTGTTTGTTTTAGGTACTTCCCCACTTCCTTTGTAAATACTGAGCAAAATATTTGTTTAGTATCTCTGCCTTTTCACAGTCACCCTCTGCCCACCCTCCCTCCCTTTATTAAGCCTCACTAGCCCTCCCTTGGTCTTCTTCGCTCCCTGATGTACCTATAAAAGGTTTTATCCTTCTTAACTGAGTTGGCTATCTTTTCCTTGGTTTGGGCCTTTGCTGTTCTGACTGCCTTCCCAGCTTCCTTTTGCTTTAACTGATACAGTTCCCTGTCCTGCTCCTTCTGTGATTCCTTGTACTTCCTGAATGCTTTCTTTTTCTCTTGAACCTTCATTGCCACTTCCTTTGAGAACCATAGTGTTTTCTTACATCGTTTCATTTTGTTAATTTGCTTCACACAAAGGCTTGTTACCTCTGTGATGGCAGTTTTTATTATTCCCCATTGTTCTTCCACCCCTCCTTCCTGCCCATTTGCTAGTGCATTCCTTAGGCACTCACCCATTTTGGCAAAGTTAGCCCTCCTTAAGTCCAGTACTTTTGCCTTTGTATGGCTTGACTCTATTGCTGTGTTTATTGTGAACCATACTGTTCGATGGTCACTAGTTCCCAGATGGCTACCCACTTCTACATCTGTGGATCCTCTTCATCTCTATTTGAGAGAACCAGGTCTAAGATTGCTCCCTCTCGAGTGGGCTCCAATACTAGTTGTCTAAGGCATGCCCCTTGTAGGGCATCTAGAATAACCCCACTCTTTGAAGTGGCTGCTACAACTGCACTCCAGTTAACATCTGGCATATTCAGATCACCCATCAGCAATATCTCCCCTTTTTCTGCCATTCTAAGTATTCTTTCTATCATTTCCTTGTCCATTTCCTCCACCTGAGAAGGGGGTCTGTATACAACCCCTGTGCAGATTGTGGTGCCATTGCCGGTCTCCAAATGTACCCATAGTGCTTCTTCTCCTCCCTGTTTTCCATTTTGTTCTGTTGCTTTGATTCCTTTCCTTATGCAAAGAGCTACTCCTCCTCCTCTTTTACCCTCCCTGTCCCTCCTGTAGATAGTGTATCCTGTTATGTTTATGTCCCAGTCATGGTTTTGTGTGTACCATGTTTCTGTGACTGCCACGATATCCAGATGTTCCTCCTCCATCAAGGCCACTAATTCAGGAAGCTTGTTACTCAGACTATGGGCATTGGTACTCATTGCTCTCCATTTTTTGATGGCTTTACCTTCTTTTGCAGCTTCCCCACTGACCTGTCTACCTCGGTCTTTTTCTCATTTAGTACCCTGTTTTGTAGGGAGAGGCTGGGATTTTCCTGCTGCTTATCAGTGCCTCCCCCCTTGACTAGTTTAAAAGCTTGCCAATGAAGCATTTAAACCGATTGCTCAAAAGACTTGTTCCCTTCCTGGACAGATGCAGACCATCCTGCCAGTATAGGCTGGTGTCCCTCCAGGTGGAACCCCAGTCCCCAATGAAGTCAAACCACTGTGCTTCACACCAATTTTTCAACCATTCATTAAACTGCATGGTGCAAAGTATCCTCGCCTCACTCATGCCATTGACAGGCAGCACCTCAGAGAAGGATATTGTGTGTGCTACTTGTCTTAGGCCCCTCCACAATTCTACAAAGTCCTTCTGAACTGCTCTAATCTCATGATGAGCCAAGTCATTTGTCCCTAGGTGGACAATGATGTCCAGCTCAGACTCCCGTGTAGCTGTTCTCGTGATCCTGAGGATGCGCTTCCTGTCTCTTCAAGTCATGGCACCAGGCAGGCACCTTACTTCAGTTTTCCCTGCTTCCCCCAGTTCTATCCCCCTTATAATTGAGTCCCCCACCAGGAGCTGCTTCCTTTCCTTGTGGTGTCCTGTGCCTCCTTCCTGTGGGCCTCCCTTGTGACAGTTGCCCTCAGCCTCCTTAGTTTCCTCTGCAGGTGCATCCATAGGGGAGCTATGCTCCCCCAGAATGGTGTATGGATTGTGGTGTGGAACAACTGACTGGGTTTGCCTCTGTTCCACCATCCTCACCCTCCCTGAGCCCACTGTGGTCCAACTGCTGTGCTTTCTTCACAACCTCTGAGGTAGTGGTGGTGGCTCTGGTGCTCCCTGGATGGTGGAGGTTCCCTTCCTACCATCCAGTGTGGCCTGGGGGAAGGTCCCCTTACTACTGTCCAGTGTGGCCTGAAGACGGGCAACTTCCTCCCTCAGGGCAGAGAGTTATCTGCAAATAGGGCAGCATCTCAGCCTCCAGAAAGACTCCTGGAAGACTGCTGCCCCACAGCCATTACATTGCACTACTCCCCACATTTTTTTTTGTGTGTATGTGTGATTGGTTTGTAATATAGAAATATATATATATATATATTATACAATGTGTATGCTTATATTGTCAGTGCAGTGTGCTAGAGAGGATGTGACAGTGATATGCACCTTGCACTCTTGAGGAAATGATGTCAGAACTCCAGGTATAAAGGAACTATTTCCAGGGGTGGGTGGGGTGAAGGGTGGGAAGGGGTTGGGCCTAAACTGTGCCCTCACAAAACAATCAGCTAAAAGCTCTGACCCACCACTGCAATGAGTGCATTCCTGTCAGCAAGATGCCCTACACAACAATTTGACAGAGAACATATCCTGCTAATCAAACAGAAAAATCCACACATCCAAGTCAGACACAGGTAAACCTCCCCAGCCCCAAAACAGGCCTGGTGGTTTGTGCTCTGAAAGCTGTCAGCCCCAAAATAAGTCAGCTGTGCTTTAAACTCTTCCTGCACTGAAAATGTTAAGAATTGTAACAAACAAACATAAACCTAGATCCACCTCCCTCTGTTGCTTGAAAGACTGTCTTTTCCTGTTTCACACTGCAGGTTTTGCTATGACAACTCCTTAACCACAGTAACTTTTTAAAAAATAGTTTAACTATCACAAACTCCTATGCACCAGTAAATTATCTAAAAATAGTTTCTGTCCCAAAATCCTAGTAGTCAATCCAGCTACCCCCAAGGGACAACCAAAATGCAGTATTCAAACACTTATGCAGTTACTTCCAAGATAAGCAGAGTTTGCAAACTTCTTTTTCAACTCCTCAGCCACCTGTAATTTATTTAAAAATAGTTTAACTGTCATAAAATCCTAGCAGACAATCTAGCAACCTCCAAGGATCTACCCAAATGCAGTATTTAAATCCTTCTGAAGTTACTAACAAGATAAACAGAGTGACGTCAATTAATGACGGTAGGCCAGGACTTTGCTCTATATTTCCTGAGCAAAGCAGCAATAAAAGCAGAAGCTTCTTAAGGATACTGAGGATAAGTTTAAGAATTTGGTGCCAATTCCTTTTTATAAGGGAAGGGGGAGGTGGAGGTGAGCGGAGGCCAAGGATTGTGTTGGTAAGGGGCTAAAGAGGCTAATAGAGCAATTCTGATTGGGATAACTATGGTGTTTGGGTTATAGTTTGCAGGATTAGTAATAGAGTATATGTCGGATGTCCCCAGGGCATCCGTGCCAGAGTAGTGGCTAGGATTTACGATGGTTTTATGGTTTATGTGTGGGCGGTAAGAATCAGCTTTGGAGAATGTGTCAACTTGGATAAGGATGAGTCTTAATAGGAGGGTCCAGTAAGTTCGTACATTACTGGTCATTGTCTTAGGATCCAGTGATGGCAGAGAGAAGATCAGAGGGAGCAGGTGGGGTGCCCACTGGTACTGTATTTAGGGCATGTCCCTCAGAAACTTGAAGAAACAACAGAAGTAGCCCAGGCAGGTACTGTAGGTATGATGTGTCTGTAGGAATCCAAGACTGAAGGGAAAAAAGAAACAAATGGAGTACAGGACCAAGAGGAATGGAATGAGGCACCAGGGTTCCATGGTTTCTAACTCCCACTCCAAGTTTTAAATCAGGAGAAGACCCATGGTGCACTATAAGGATTAGCGGGTGAAAAAGAAAGAAAAGAGACACAGGAGGATTAAGTATCACCCCTGTAAAAGTCAGAAAAGGGGAAAAGCCAAGTGTAGTAAAAGCAGCAATTGGGATTTAGAAGTAGCCAACAGGGGAGGAGAAGGACTGGTGGGGAGCAGCCTAAGAGTATTTAAAGAGTGCCAGGGGTGGGGGTGGGGTTTCTCTGTCATATCGGTCCCTGGTATCCAGTAGCACCTCTCCTTCACCCTTCTCCAGTGTGAGCTACCCTGACATGCAGTGGTAGCCCCTCCCACACTCTGTCTCAATCCAAGGATCCTTGCTATCTAGTGACTCCCCCTCCCAAGGTCTGTCCAATCCACACATTACTGGCATACACTGACCCTCTATAAATACATTCTGGCCTAATCCAACTATCCTTGGTATCCAGTGGCAACTCCCTCCCACAGTCTACCCCAATCCAAGCACTCCTAACATTAAGTGGTATTTTATCCCACATCCAGCAATAATTATTATAACATGCCTGGTGTGCAGTGTCACTCCATCTTATACCCTGCCCCAGTCCAAGGGCTCCTGGTGTCAAATTGAAGCATCTCTACATCCTAACATATATTAAGCATCTCTAGCACCCTGTGACTGCCATTCCACACTTTGTCAAATCCAGGCATTCCTGGCATCCATTTCCACCCTTTCCCATAATTCAATCCAACCCAAGTTTCCCACATATCCGTTGACACCTCCTCCTCAATGAAAAAAAAAACAGATTAATTCAAAGAACAGCAGTTTAATCTTAATAGCTAATTTATAAAGACAAACCTTTTTAAAGGTTCTATGGCCTAAATAGTATCCATAATGGTCTGCAATAGGGTAACAATATTTATCTCAACTAGTGAGGATAAGACCTTCATAATCCAATTGTGTCTTCACCATGCATGAACAACGGGTGCAATCTTCACTTGTGTGAATAAATAAGGTACTTTTGTGTGTGTGTGTGTGTGTGTGTGTGTGTGTGTGTGTGTGTGTGTGTAATCCTGCAAAACACTTCATTTAGGCAAATGTGACATTAGGGTTTCCAATTCTAATTACCCATTCCCACCAACAGATAAAAACATTAGGGTTCAGCAGGCTCCGATTTCTTCTATGTTTTGGGGACCGATAGCGGGATTACGACTGGGGGATTTGGCACCCCAAGGGAAGCTAATATCATATGAACAAGCCTGTATCCAATTCCCAGAGTTAAAAGGACATAATTTTAAGTTTCGATAACTTTGTGGCTCAATAAAGGCTCACCTTCATAGAACGAAAACATGGGTAGAAAACAGGACCAAGTTTTCCTTGTTGCTTAAAGCTGCAGATGAATCCCATTCTGTCTCTAGAGTCTATAATGTGTTGCAGAGGATAGATGGGGATTTGCCTTCTTGTGTTAGTCATTATTGGAGGCAGAGATTAGAGATGACAGAGGATAGCGGAGTATGGGAGAAGATATGGGTAAATAATCATAAATATATAAGACAAGAAAGATACAAACTACAGCAATTTAATATTATGCATAACATGTATTACACTCCTGCTAGACTTCACAAGATGGGTAAGTTATCATCACCTATCTGTAACAGGTGTGAAGCCAAAGAAGGGGATTTGTTCCACGTACTGTGGGAGTGCGCTAAGATTCAGCCTTTCTGGAGGGAAATTCATGCTTCATTATCACTGATACTAGGCCTGTAGCTCTTTTTTACACCAGAAATTTGTTTATTGAGTAGCTTCCCCAGAGGCATGACTAAGCAAAATAAGTTGTACGTGGCTATTATATCGGCTACGGCTAAAGCTGTCATCCTGAGGCACTGGAAGGACCCTACTACTCCACCAGTCCTAGAATGGTATAAGGAGATTATGCTTGCTTTACAATTGGAGTTACACATAGCCAAAATGAATAACAGGACCCAGTCCTATGGCTCCAGTTGGGGCCCATTGGATGCTGTTCTAGCCACTTGGCAAGTGTAGTCTGTCTAGTCATTGGAAATACCCCCCTGCTAGATGTATCCTTTGATCTGTGTTTCTCTTCCCAGTGAGAATCCTCGTGGTGTCTCAATTGGTGTGTAGATGCTGTTAGGGTGATGGGTGGTGGGTTGGGGTGTGGGGTGAAGTTGTATTAGGTTACCTTGTTATATGTTATGTCAATCTTGTTTATCTCAAAGATATTGGTTTTGTAAACATGTTTATATGATAATGGCATTTGTAACTTGCAAGTGTCAGCCCGATTGGAGCTGTATAACTCATGTATTATTACTGTGCCAATAAAGCAAACTGAATAAAAAAAAAAAAATTAGGGTTTTGGGTCTCCGGAGTCTTAGTGAATCAGTGGTGGGGTCTTCCTTGGGGTTATCAATCCTAATGCTCACCCCTTCCCTCAGCCTGTATCCTCCTGTCTGAACCACGAGGCCCAGCTCCAAGTTAGTGCTTCATAGTTATACACTCTTGAAAGGCAGAGATGTATGTCTTGTCAAATATTGCCAGCACATTGTATTGTGGCAGATCAGAATGAAACCTCTGCAATTGTAGGGCTGGGTCAGCACCAGCATAAACTCATCAGGGAAACCACAAGTAGGTCTTCCCCTGCATCAGTCCCATCAAGCTCAATAGTGATATTTTGCAGAATAGTTATTTTGTGGTTAGTGCATTTAACATATGATTGGAGCAAGGCGATAGTTTTTTTGGTTTTTGTTAACAAAGCGGACCACAAACTTTGAAACAGGTTCACAAGTGGCTTCCATCAAAGACACTATAGGTCTGCCTGGGACAGGTATTCTGTTCTTGTGCACTTTGGGCAATAGGTAAAATACCAGTTTCCTGGAATATTTTGCAGTTGAAATTTTACTTTCCTAGCCAGCCCAGTGGTGTGTAGGGCTGAAGCATGGTGTGCCTTACCTTCTGCCACACCGGTGACTCAAAGTTGGGAATGAACTTGGGTTGCTCAGGGGCTGACGGAGAGAGGAATGATCAAGCATCCCCAGATAGCTCTCCTTTCTACTGGTGTGTCACACTGCTTGCCTGACAGCCAGTGGTGGATGTGTGCTAGCACAAGCACATCACAACGTAGGTATGGGATCCCATGTTCAGCATGCTAGTGCCATCTCTGTAGAAGCAAAGCTTGAACATTGTGCCTATTGCATGTCCATGGCGCAGGGAGAGAATCAGAGAAAAAACCACCGCAGGTAGCAGAATGACAACCAACCCTCTGCAGACCCCGCACTGGTGGATGGGCTCAATCGCAGTCCTGTGGCAGAGGTTGCTGGTGAATGTATGTCCCAGAACAGCCTGTGATGGAACTAGGGGAAGGGAATCCATTAGAAGGGGGCTGCTGGGGGATCAGGAGAGAAAATGTCTTTATAAAAAAAAAGAAATTCACTTTTCTTCTCTAGTATCCCACCATCCAGGAGCCCCATATCAATTAGCTGTTGTGCTCTATGGGAATCATATGAACTGGTAACACTGAATATGCCATGGCATACTATTATTTGGAATCAGGACACTCATCTGTGGCAACCTTCACTTTGTCAGGCTTGAAAAGGTGAATCTAGGGATATGTGGTGGTGATATCACTAAATAATGACACCAAAGATAGGCATATTGGATCTCCATGCTAGGAACCTTGATGCTGCATGGCCTAAATGATGATATCCCTCCACACTCCTGTCTTTAATATAATCTACTGAACCTGTGTGACTTGTCAGCTCCTTGGTAGTCCATCCCATATGGTGTGCCTTGTGGCTACACTGTGGGCCTGATTCCAAGACAGCTATGCCAGACATAAGCACATTACGCCAGCCCCGAATGGTGCAAATCACAAGATACACCTGCAACTTACGACATGCGCAATTTCAAAAGAACACTTACGCTGCAAGCTGCAACTGCTATGCCAAATGCAAGTTACTACACAGTTAAGCCAAACAAAGCATGCACCACTGCATAATGCAGCTTGTGACAAGCGTAATGCACCAATACGATGTAAATGCTATTACAGAACAGGAGGCGTAAGTAAATTCGCTGGAAGAGGATGACATAAGACAGACCAATGAATAGCTGGTCTAACCAGAACACAAGCATATATACCCCCCCCCAACATAGTCAGACAGCAGATAGCAGTGTAGGGTGACACACAGCACAATGTCAGCAATATCATCCCTAATGGGCATTATGCTAGTGGAACACCGGGATTGAAGGCATGCCAGGCACTGAGGCAGGACCCAGAGGACCTAGCCACAATGGCCAGCGATGGTACAAAGGCCACTGATGCAGAGAGTCAGATGCCCTCAGAAAACTTTTGAGAGCTGACTGAACAGCAGTGCATAGCATGCTATAGGCTCAGCAAGATTTGCATCAGGGAGCTATGCCAGGACCTGAGTGGGGACTTACACAACACTAGCAACAGGGGCCACCCACTGCCACTGGAGGTGTGCGTGAGTGCAGCACTGTACTTCCTCACCACTGGCACATTTCAAACACCCACAAGGGACACAGTGGGCATTTCCCAGCCGGCAGTGTCCAAACACCTGAGGAGGTTTCTTACAGCCCTCTTACGGTGCACCACACAACACACCAGCATCCCACGGGTTTCCCAACAGCAGCGCCATGTGAAGCAGGCATTCTACAATGTGGTGCAGTTCCCCCATGTGCTAGGTGCAATCGACTGCACACATGTGGCCATCAGGGCCCCAACTGAGGATGGGGATATGTACATAAATAGGAAGGGGTACCACTCAATGAACATCCAGGTTATATGTGACAGTGGATGTCACATTCTAGATGTGGTGGCCAATTACCCCAGATCCTGCCATGACTCCCACTTTTACAGGAAATGTAGGTTACAGGAGGCCTTTGAGAGAGGGGACATCACTGGTGGATGGCTCGTAGGTATGTACCAGGGAAATGACAACTGCAAATGTGTGCAAGCGGCAGTGTGTGTGTAAGTGGCAGACAGTGCATGTGGGTCTTAGTGAATACAGTGGCACAACAGGGGCACAAGGCACACAAGCACTGCAGTAGTCAGATGTGATGGCCATGCAGACATGTGGCACAGCACACAAGGGACTCAAGCAGGGCCAAAACCCACACACCATGCAACACACAGGAGCCTGGGGAGGGCCACACAATGCCAAGGGAAGCCCATGCAGTGCATGGACACAGCCAAGGATGTGCTTGTGACTGAGAGTGCGTGCCTGCATGTGTAAGCATGTGCATGTGGCAGTGCATGCCATACAGAAAAACATAGAAACATAGAAGTTGATGGCAGATAAGCACAGCAAGACCCATCCAGTCTGCCCAATTATTTTTCTGCCTTTTGAATGTGCTATCAGCCTTTGCTCTGTCAATAGCCTATCGATTCATACTCTTCTGTATTGCTCCTTTATGCCTATCCCATGCCTGTTTGAAGCACTGCACTGTATTCATAACCACCACTTCTTGAGGTAGGCCATTCCTTGCATCCACCACCCTTTCTCTGAAAAAGAACTTCCTCACATTATCCTTTAATCAGCCTCCCCTCTAATCTCATGCTGTGTACTCTTGTCCTGCCTTTTTCTTATATTGAAACATGTTAGATTCTTTCACCTTATTAATGCCCTTAAGGTGTTTGTTTCGATCATATCACCTCTCTCCCTTCTTTGCTCTAGGGTATCTATATTGAGCTCCATTAATCTGTCCTCATATGTTTTCTGATGCAGTCCCTGCACCATTGTGGTTGCCCTTCTCTGGACTGCCTCAATTTGGTTAATGTCCTTGTGAAGATGTGGCCTCCAGTACTGCATGCAGTACTCCAGATGGGGCCTAACCAGTGTCTTGTAAAAAAGGATTATTACCTCCCTCTTACGACTTGTGATACCCCTACTAAAACTCCCCACTAGAGGATAGGTAGATGCTGATGACAAATCTGCACGCAACAACAGGCAGCTAATATCTCCCCCCAAAACAGGTGACAGTGGATACCCCCAGATGCCATGGGTGATGACACCTGTGAAGACACCCCAGACAGCACCCGAGGATAGATACAACAAGGCCCACACCAGCACAAGAGTGGTCATCAAGTGTAGCTTCAGCCTACTGAAGTTCTGCTTTCGATGCCTCGACACCTCAGGGGCTGCACTTCAGTACAGCCCTATGATGGCCTGCAGGATAGTGCTCACCTGCTGCATCCTCCACAACATTGCCCTGGCACACTGTGTACCAATGCCCATCAGCGACTAGGAGGAAGGCACACTGCAGGAGGATGATGGAGAGCCTGACGGCATGGTCGGACACATGTTGCAAGGTGGTGCAGCAGTGGGACAACATGAAAGACAGGAGCTGATACAGCAGTTCTTCTTAGGTTACAGCACCATCACTGAGACACAGGAGGATGGGATACTCTCTGCTAGCTGCCATGTGACACCCGTGGCTGCACTGGAGCTGTAACAGTGGCCATGTGTGTCATACAGCATCTGGTAGGCATGACTGTGAATGAGTGAAGGCACCTGAGGCAACACAAAGAGGACCACAGCACACGTGGCTGACAGACTTGCAGACACAGATGGGTGATGGACACACATGGGGGAGAGGCACAGTGATGAGTCGAGGGTACCACCAGGCACAATCCACTGGCCATGGCCACTGATGCATAATAACAGTGCAACCACAACAGGGACAAAGCACTGGGCGGCACTCACCTGCAGTCCTATGTCGGTAGGATGCACCATTGCATTGTGCCACCGGTGCCATCCACAGTACCCACCATGTCCCTGGGTGGAAGGGTGCCATAAAGGCCAATGGCTGCCACACAGCCATGACACACACGGTGTGATGGTATGTGAACTGGACTAAGCACAGGGTGCTGCTGCACACACAGAGCACCATGTGGTCATGCTCACCATTGTGTGCCCAAGGCTATGCAATGGACAGGTAGCACACGGATTCGATGTGCAGGATGGGGTCACACTTGCAACTGCACAGCTCTGCAACAAGCATGACCACCTGGACACGGCGACTCACACACACACAGGCATATGCAGCCAATGACAGAGACACAGAGCCAGGGATGCGCAGACACAATTTATTCAACACAGTATACAAACTGAACTGTATAAAAGACAAGCAACAACACAAACATGCAGGAACAACAGCAACTGACATTACCCCCCACCGGCCACTCCAGAGACCACCCCTATGTGCAGAATCCCCCCCAGCCCCTGCAAAAATCCCAAGGAATGACTCTCATCCCCCCAATTGCCCCAGTAACAGGTAGTGAACACATGTCCAACCATAGCCCAGCCAAAAACAGCAGGACCCACCCTACCAGAACAACAGGATATACTGCCCACCCCTACATCCAATATATACAGACCACCCCACAACACAGTATATACAGACCCCACCCCAACTGTGCTGGATACAAACAATAGGAAGCCCCCCTGGTCCCCCTGATACCCAGTCTGAACAGCCCCCATCTCCGTGGCACAGGACAGTGCCTGCGGTCATGGCCACAGGCCATGACACAGTCAACAAATGCACTGTTCTACTGATCCTGCAGTGCCATCAGCAGCATGCTGAGGAACCCATGCAGGTGAGCTACATCATCAATAATGGCTGACACAAACGGGATAAGCCCCTGGTCCCTGTCTGCTGGCTGCCCCAGGTATAGTGCCGCTGGTACTTGCTGCCCATCATCGTCCTATGGGCCAGGTTATCCAATGGGCAACACATCCACCACCACATGTACACCCGGGTGCAGTGGAAGCACAACAATGGAACCAGCCTTGGTGTCAGACCCCTCTACTGGGGGCATGCCCTCCTCCACTGGCTCTTCTTGCTGCAGGACTGCAGGCTGTGTGCTTGGAGCTCTAAGTATAAGTGGTGCTAATTTAAGGTGTTATACAGTATGTTGGGGATGATCCCAAGTCCAGGAAAGATTCGGAGGGAGTTGATCAAGGAATGTAAACAAAACCTCTTTTGGTGTGGTAATACCATGTGGTAATACCAGTATGGTAGGCGATCTGTTTTTCACTTTTTAAAAGGAAAAAAAAGAATCAGAATCAAACTACCAGCTACATCAGCAACCTTTACAGAATGTTGGCAATCATAAAATACATTTTTAAAACTAGGGACACTATGAGGCCTAAGGGGGTTGATAGTGTCCCTTTAACAGATAGTTTCAAAAGGCGCTCTGCACACTCTGATGATGACATCTTGGACATTGATATATAATCACTGACTGCAGGTGCATTCACTGATCATAGCCAGCACTGCTAAGGATTTCTCTGAGTTACTTTATAGCTTGTTTTGGTAAACATTTTTTGAAGTTGTTCTGCTGTTTGTTTTGGATGCAGCCTATAATAGCTTGAAAGGAGAGTTGTTCTGTGAACCTCCCACATTTCTGTTTTTTTTTTTTGACAGTGTGTTGTAGCTTTCTTTGCACAGAGCCCCATGGGCCATATATGAAGAAAGAAGATGATGTCTGATGTTTGCTCAAGAAATGGGGGGCCGCATTAGGACTGACAACTCCAAGAAAAAAACCACCAATGATTTGCCAAGACACAGGAGACCCAAAACCCTAATGTTTTTCCTTTTGCTACTTGTGGGGGTGGGGAGTTAGGTTTGGAAACACTAACACCCCAATTCCCTGCTTTTGTTGCATTAACTTGAATCCTAACTGGTGCATTGGACTTCTATTCTCATTCATGACAGTAACTTTTTGACCTGCATGAATAGATGCAGACATGTAAGTCCCTTTGGGCCCTGTACCAAGGGAAAACTCTGTCTGCTACACAATGCAGGGTCCTTGCAGTCCCTCCACTTCCATATAGTGACTGTTAACAATTCATGAGGTTGTCTGGTGGGCTTCAGAAGCAAAGGGCCCTCTGGCAGGGTGTTTTTTTTTCAGTCAGGGACCCTGCCACTCAACAAGGCTGTCGTGCACTTGGAGCCAATCACTGTACCCACTTGTGCAGCCTTTACTCCTCCACTGGCTGGCTTCCCCTACATCTCAGGACTAGATACCAAATGTGTCTAACCATGAAAAAAGCCCTCTTCGGACTTATACCAGAATCAACTACTACTCTGTTCCAATGCCAATTAAACTCCAAAACTACAAGGAGATCAGTTAAGGGGGCATTGCATGTCCCCTTTAAATGAACCTCCTTCATCCAGTGGTCCCTATCTTATTGTGGCCCCCTATGGATGAGTGCCCTATTCTCCCCACCCTCTTACAACATGAAAAACAAAAAAGAGTTCAGGCACCATCTGCCTAGCTCACCCACTGTGACCGCGATGCATAATTGATGCCTGACCTTTCTCTATGGCTAGCCTTCTCTGATTTGCTACCTCTCCCCCCTCCTGCCACACCCTCTCCCTCCCCCCCATCACATTCTTCAAACCTCCTCTCCTAAGCCTTCTCTGGCTGCTACTTCCCCCACCACCACCCCCTCACCCCCATGCACTTATTCTTGACTACGCTTCTCTGGCTGCTACCTTTCTGCATCAAGCACTTAGTAACAAAAATTATTTGTCTCCTGATTATTTCCAGTAACTTGCATTCCTGATCACAGAGTCTGATAGTCCTACTGCATATGTTGTCAAATCTTAATTCAAACTAGTGACTCTGGTAACTGGATTGTCAGGTGTAACCTCGTTAAATGTGGTATGCAGACATGACGTTGACATTTTGACAGCAGAGTCCCCTACAGCGACAACAGTGCCACGTTGCTGTAGGGAACTCGCTGGAAACCGGCACTGTCATTCAGGGGTCCTGCACCCCCCACAATCAACTCAACTTAAAGCTGAGAATCCTAGGTAGGGGTAAGTTCTCAAGAAAACACCAGTGTTAGTAGAAACCGGCAGCTGACTTCAAAATGCAGTCAACCTGCCGGTTTCACTGTCAGATCCGACAACAAATATTTTGTCGATGACCCATTGTGGATCCTTTAACTAACATGCTCTTGTACTGTTTTGTTTGTACTTGTATTGGTTTGCTGTTCATCCACTGACTTGGAGCCTTTGTAAGTGAGCTATATTGGCTCAAAGGTTGTAATTCCCAAACTGAAATAAATAAATAAAATAAAATCCTCCTGTCCATTCTATAAATATATGTTTCAATGTGTGGTAAATAGCGTAGTATTGTGTATGCTTATGAACTTGAATGTCATCAACTTGAGGCCATGAACTTATAATTTGCCATTTCACTTTTCCCAGCTTCAGTAGGAATGCTGGTTAGGTGTAGGAATAGAGGCCCTGCATCGAGGGTGAGATAAAAGTGCTGGAGAAGGAGGAGGAGGAGGAGGAAGAGGCTGGGGAGGACAGTGGGTGTTTCGAAATGCTTGAAGCTGAGCAACAGAAGTGCTGAGGTTTAAGAAAGGGATGTGGGAAGAGCTACCCCTCCCCCATTGAATCTCAGTCTTTTTGCCTTCCCATTCAATGTGTGGTACATAGCGTAGTGCTTGTGTATACCTATGAACTTCAATGTTATGGACTTGAGGTTATGAACTTAGTACAAGTACAAAAGGTTTATTGATCAGCTTAAGCCATTACAATATTCTAAAAAACTATTACATATATAGAGACATTTCCTTAAGTAAAACCAATAGTTCTTAGAGATGTATAAATTGGACAGGGTGTTAAAATATTAACACATTACATAAATGTTTTTTTACTGCTACAAATCCTGCAGAAGAATAATTTAGAGATTGCTTGTCTTCAAATATCTGGAAAGTTTCAACAGCTCATTTACATCTTGGGAGGAAAAAAGATAGATTAAAATGCTATCGGTCAGGAGACTGAGACCACCAATTATATCCCCCAGCCATTTTTTCCTGCTCTTCTCATATAAGGGACATAGAAGTACTACATGTTTAAGATCATCCTGGACTTTAGGAATACATTTGCAATATGGTTCAGAAACATTATCTCATTTATGCCTAAAAAGGATATATTGTGCATTAAAAGTTTCTGTTCTTTATGAACCTAGAATTTGGCTTTTCTCTATTTCCACCCTCAGTAGGAATGCTGAGTTGCTGTAGGAACAGAGGCCCCAAAAGATTATTAATAGTTTGATCATCTTCTCTGGCTCTAGAGAGTGTGACTAGTAGCATGCAGGACAGGAAAAATTCCTTGTGTTGGAAACCTCTGAGGACCCATGATTACTGATCTGCCTGTCCTGTGGGCAAACTATGAGGAGATAATCCTAAAATGTGGACTGAGGTTTGGTTCTGGTTATGTCCAAGAGTTGTATCCTTTGAGTCTTGCTGATTGATTATGTCCTCTAAATCTTGACAGTGAGCAGGAAGGTCAATTCTGAAAGATGGTGGGTTCTGGAAGATGAAGAAGAGTCTGATTTGGATGGATATCCAGATGAAGCAAGATGGTAGGTGATGTCAAAGATTTCTGTTGTGGAATTTGAGAACTGGAAGCTTGACACAATATGGATCCAGAGAGCAAAGACAAATGATGTTGATCACTAGACAGTGACATACTTAAAGGTCCCAAAAGGAATACAGATGCAGTAAGTACAGGAGGCAATCCAGAGCCAGGCTGAAGGCAATAAATCCAAGCTGAAGCTGGAGGATGGGCCAGAAGAGAGGGGATCCATGCAAATAGACAAAGGACAGAAGGAAGATACTGATATGAGGAGTGGACTCCCTGAACCAGTGGGAAGAGCACTGGACTCTGCGCAATGCCACCTAGGCAGAGCTAAAGATGAAGTTTGAAGTTGCTCATGGAGTGGAATGAAGTGGAATGAGTAGAGAACAAAGTCAGAGACAGAGGCTTTCATCCCCAGTGACCAGGGAAGCACATCTTCACTCGATACCCCAGAAGCAACACTATGGACAGAGATTGTCAGGTCAGTATGAGCACGCAAATAGATCTCCATGTAGGTCAGCAAGGAAGGTCCCTCATGGTGGACACGAGATGGAGTCGACTGAGAACCCCCACTTAGGTCAAGGTAGAGATGCACTACCAGGATGCCAGGATAGCCAACATAGAAGGACAAGAACAGCAGGTAAAGGAGCAGGAGCATCTGATTTGGCCACCACAGTGTCAAACGGCCCCCCATGCAGATAGTCTGAAGGATAGCCAGTCTATGTACAGGCATAGTGAAGGCTGAGTGGATATCACAGAACAATGAAGTAAGTGTGAAGAGAGTCAGCAGTGAGGTTCAATCCTGAAAGACGCAGAAGAAATGGACTGAGCCAGTCATCTGAGTTCCTTGAAGCAGAGGCATGCTGGCACAGTACAGTATGATAGTGCATGTCCCTCACCCAAAAGAGGGTGTCAAATCAAGGAAGACTGAGACACTGGAGTATTTGTGTTGTGAATCCAGTACCTCATGAGGGCTGAAATGGAAAAGTTGGGGCCTCCATGCAAGTCCACCGTAGGGAAGAATCGGGAATGTCTGAGCCAGGAAATGAGACCCTCACATAGGCCAAGCTGGACCACTGGGACCCCCAAGTAGGTCCACCAGAGGAAATAATTCAGAATGATTGAAATGGGAGCTAGGCCCCCATGAGGGCTAACTGGAAATGACCCCCATATAGATATGCAATAGGAAAGAACCGGGACTGGACTTTCCATGAAGCTAGGCCCCCACATGGGTCAAGCTGGAACTGGCAGGACACCCATGGAGGTCCGGCAAGTGGCAAATTAATCCGACTTGTAGATGAAGACAGGCAGGGTAATAGTGGCATTGAGAGAGACTGGGTCATAGCTGTTGAGATGGTTGTGGGCCTATGGAGGCAATGGGATGAGGAGTAACAATGGAACTGCATTTCCAGGAGAAAGGTACGGTTACTGTAAATGCAGTTCTGGAACTGTTGTGATGATCAGGAGCTAAGTACTGATCAGGAAAGCACACTGCAAGGGAGCTGGAAGAAAAGTCATGGGCAGGCACATGGAAGTAAGAAGTCTGAGTCATTCCAGTGGAATAGTCCAGAAATGCCAAACGTGGCCAGACAGCTTAGGACAGGTACATCAAATGTCTTCAGAAAAGCATAAGGGAGAGCACACTGTCCCACTTGGTTACCAATTTGTAAAATAATAAAATAAAAATGAGTTGAATGGAGATAGCACTGGCCACCAACAAAGAAAATGGGTAAAGTCAGAAACAGTCCTACAAATCCCCATTGATTGGAAATGGAGGGAACAGATTACAATTCAGTCCACATCTAATGGGTGGATGACACAGTGATCACTGCCACCCCTGGAGGCAGGACACAAAAGCTGAAGGAGACAGATCAGGGAGTGAATAAGACACGGAAATTCTGAGAACAGTGGAATAACCACTTGTGTGGTCTGGGAAGCAGCTAATGTATTCAGCCTGGGGCACTTGCTTGCAAAACTCAAGGAGTGCTGGCATGAAACATGCAGCACAAACAAAATTCAAAGTGCAGAATTGTAGAAATGAAAGAAGATGAACTTTGTTTTGGTCCCACAACAGTGGCTGAGAAACTTGACTCATGATAGGAACTGGACGAATGGGAAACTCGATTGCTCTGTGCTGGTAGAGAGTATTTTGACCTAAAGTATTGGGGTTGAGGGGAAAATGCAAAGCCATCTTGTTTTTATGATCCAGAAACCAGACAGAGGGCCCAGCACCCAGAACAAGGTAGCAGTGTCCCAGGAATGCCATGCTAAATTTCCCAGGAATACCCATAGCACATAATAAGTTCTACAGAAGCTGAAGTGCTTCTTTGGGCAAAACAGACAGACAGAGGCAGGAAGGTGGTACAGCAGGAGTCCAACGCTGGGGAAGGTAGTAGATTACAGAAAGCAGGGAGGTTTGAAAATAGAGAGGAAGGAAGGAGACAGTGTCCCTCATGATGGCAGGTCAGAATATGCCAGAACTGGGAATACACAAGCTGGAAGCTGAGCATGGCTGGGATGGCACACCCTGGATGCACTAGCATGGAACAGAGCATGGCTGGCAAGGAAGAAAAGCCTAGAAACAAAGGGACAAGTAATGGGGGACAAGAGAAGGAAAACAGACAAAGAAGGTACGAGGAACACCAGAGGGAAAGAAGGAGAAGGAAAGGGCAAAATGGGAAGAAAGCAACAATGGGGGGGGGGGGACAAAACACCAGAGATACAGTACAGAGAGACAGGAGAGAGGGGGAACCACAGGGAAGTAGGTGGAGGAAGAGAGGAAGCCACAGGAACGATGAACACAGGAAACAGGGGAAACAACAAGAGAGAGCCAAGCCTCACCAGCCTGCTACAGCAGGAGCTGGACTCGGTTTTCAAACGCTCAAAACTAAGCAGCAGAAGTGCTGAGGTTTAAGTAGGGGATGTGGGAGGAGCTATGCCCCCCATTAACCCTCAGGCTTTTAGCCCACCCATTACTGTACTACAAGCAATGCTCACTGTCTTTTAATCTCTGCTACATTCACTGATCTAAAAAAAAGTGCTAAATTAAAAGGACAGTGGTAAAAAAGGTATTGTGCTTTCAGTGGTATACAATTACAGCTCATACTCAGGGTTCTAAAATTAATGGATATGAATGTGTTGCCATAGACTAAAGAGCAAACTTTAAATCCAGTAAATATATTCTGTAGTATAGTATATTATACATGCTTGGTAGCACATTTATAGTAAGGTTCAGCAGAGTAATCAGTGTTAAACCCCACTCTTTGAAACATCATAATAACTTAGGTGGCATTTAATGAAATTGCACAGAATCTGACATGCATGGTCTGGGCAGCAAATTCTTGAGACACGGCCCAGAGTTGAGAGAGAGTGTGGGAGATAAACCCAGAATTTCATATCGTAGAGGTACCAGTCTTGGGGATATGTTAACACATAGTTTATATGAAAAAGTCCAACAGCTTAATGATTCTTGGCTTCGTCCTCGATTCCCACAAGTTGCTTTTGCTGTAGCCCACTGCAGTATCTGTAAATTTTGCCAGCAAGGAAATATTTTCCTACATCCAGTCACTGACAATAAGAAAACTGCTATCAATAATGTTAATAATTGCTCCGCTACATTTGTGGTCTACTTTGTGCAGTGCATATGTCCACTTATATATGTACAGTAGGTAGGACCAGAAGAACATTACCAGAAAGAATACAGGAGCACATTCATGGACTCAATAAATCTGAACCCAATACACCAATTGAGGTGCATTTTGAACAGTGCCACAGCAGAAGCACAAAGGATTTTAAATTTATGGGAGTTGATCATATTATTAAACATCAAAGAGGTGGTGATAGACTTAATAGATTCTCAAAACATGAACAAAAATGGATTTATGCTATGCAAGGTATATCTCTTCATAGAAACATAGAATTTGACGGCAGATAAGGACCACTTGGCCCACATAGTCTGCCCATTTCCCTACCTAATGGATAAGCTGCAGATCCTAGTTAACCAACAGCCTACTTCCTCCTACCCCTCACTAGAATTGCCTTATGTCTGTCCCATGCATTCTTGCATTCCTCCACTGTTTTTGACTCTACAAACTCCTCAGGAAGGCTGTTCCATATATCCACAACCCTCTCTGTGAAGAAATACTTCCTCACATTACCTCTGAGCCGTCCCCCTCTATCTTCAAATTGTGCCCTCTTGTTTTTGCACATCTCTTTTTCTGAAAGATGCTACCATCTTAGACTTTGTTGATTCCCTTGAGGTATTTGAAAGTTTCTATCATGTCCCCCCTCTCCCTCCTTTCCTCGAGGCTATACATCTTTAGTTCCTTTAATATCTTCTGATGCAGAACCTGCATCATTTTGGTTGACCTCCTCTGGACAGCCTCCACCCTGTCTATATCTTTGCGGAGATGGAGTCTCCAGAACTGTACACAGTACTCCGGATGTGGTCTTACCAAGTGTATGTACAGAGGGCCAACACTTCCTGTTTTCTACTGGTGATGCCTCTCCCTATGCATCCCAGTATCCCCCCAGCCCTCCTTACTGCCTTGTCACATTGCTGGCCCACCTTTAGGTCGTCTGATATGACTACCCCCAGGTCCCTTTCCATTTTTGTTGTTGTCAATATCTCACCCCACATTGTGTACTCTCCCCCTGGGTTTTTATTTCCCAGATGCATTACTTTGCACTTATTTACATTGAATCTAAGCTACCATACATTTGACCATTCCTCCAACCTTGCTAAGTCTATTTTCATCCTTTCCACCCCACCTTGTGTATCAACCATGTTGCAGATCTTTGTGTCATCTGCAAAAAGACATACTTTCCTTCCAGTCCCTCTGCAATGTCACTTATAAAGACATTAAAAAGGACTGGCTCCAGTACTGAGCCCTGTGGTACCCTCTAGTGACCCTCCTTTCTTCAATGTGGACTCCATTTACTATTACCCGCTGTGTCCTGTTGTCCAACCAGTGTTTTACCCAGGCTACCACCCTGGGACCCACACCCAGGCTGGCTAAATTGTTTATTGATCTTTTGTGCGGGACTGTGTTAAATGCCTTGATAAAGTCTAGGTAGGCCATGTCCACCGACCCTCCCTGGTCAACTGCTTTGGTCACCCAGTCAAAGAAATCAATTAGATTTGTCTGACATGATCCTCCCACTGTGAATCCATGCTGCCTTGGGTCCTGTGCTCCACTGGTCTCTAGGTACTCAACAATTCTTTTCTTGAGAAGTGATTCCATCATTTTCTCTATCACTGAGGTCAAACTGACAAGTCTGTAGTTTCCTGCCTCTGTCTTGCTCCTACTTTTGTGAAAGAGGAATCACATCCACCCTCCTCCAGTCCTCAGATACCACACCATCCTTCCATGATTTATTAAAAAGGTTAGCCAGTGGTGTTACTAGTTCTTCCCTTAGTTCTTTTAGAATTCTGTGGTGAATCCCATCAGGCCTCATTGCTTTATCCACCTTCAGTTTTAAGAGTTCTTTCAGGACTCTTTCTTCTGTGAAAGGACTAATATCAACCCCCCTATCCAGAGTGCTTCTATTGACCAGATTAGGTATTTCCCCCTGCTTTTCCTTTGTGAATACTGAGCAGAAGTATTCATTCAGTATCCCTGCTTTTTCACTGTCAATCTCTGCCCAACCACCTTCCTCTTTGTTCAGCCTCAATATCCCTGCCTTAGTCTTTCTTTGCTCCCTAATGTACCTATAAAAGGTTTTATCCCCCTTCTTAACCGAGTTGGATGCCTTTTCTTCAGTTTGGGTCTTTGCTATTCTGATTGCCTGCTTCCTTTTGCTTTACTGGTACAGTTCTCTGTCCTGCTCCTTCTGTGTTTCCTTATACTTCCTGAATGCTTTTTCTCCCTTATCTTCCCCACCACTTCTTTTGAGAACCACACTGTTTTTTTCTTTTGTTTTGATTTGTTTATTTGCTTCACACAAAGGCTTGTTGCCTCTGTGATGGCAGTTTTTATATTTTCCCATTGTTGCTCCACCCCACCTTCTTGCATGTTTGCTAGTGCTTTTCTGAGGCACTCTTCCATTTTGACAAAATCAGCCCTCTTGAAGTGAAGTACCTTCACTTTTGTGTGGCTTGACTCTACAGCTAAGTTTATCGTGAACCACACTGTTTGGTGGTCACTTGTTTCCCGATGGCTACCCACTTCAAGATCAGAGATACTCTTGCCATCCCCATTTGAGAGTACCAGGTCTAAGATTTCTCTCTTCTGTGTGGGTTCCAAAGCTAGCTGTCCGAGGCATTCCCCCTGTAGGGCATCGAGAATGGCCCTACTCTTGGATGTGGCTGAAGCAAAGGTGCTCCAGTCAACATCTGGCATATTCAGGTCCCCCATCAGCAATATCTCCCCTTTCTCTGCCTTCCCAAGGATGCCTTCTATCATTTCCTTGCCCATTTCCTCCCCTTGAGATGAGGGTCTGTATACAACCCCTGTGCAGATTGTGGAGCCATTTCCAGTCTCCAGGGTGACCCACAGTGCCTCCTCTCCTCCCTGTTTACCCTTTAGTTCTGTTGCTTGGATCCCTTCCCTTATATAGAGAGCTACTCCTCCTCCTCCTCCTCTTCTTCCCTCCCTGTCCCTCCTGTAGATTGTGTACCCTTGTATGTTGACATCCCAGTCATGGTTCTCTGTGTATCATGTTTCTGTGACTGCCACAATATCCAGGCATCCCTCTTCCATTAAGGCCACAATTTCAGGGAGCTTTTTACCTAGACTAGGGGCATTGGTACTCATTACCCTCCATTTACTTTATGGCTTTATTGCTTTTTGCCCCATCTCTGTCCCTACTGCCTTTGTCTTTTTCATCATTTACCCCTGCCCTTCTCCCTATCGACTGCTCTATCTTGGTGTTTATCTCACTAATTACCCTGATTTTTTGTGGGGGGGCTAGGATTTCCCTTCTCCTCTTCAGTGCCTCCCCCCCTTGGCTAGTTTAAATGCATGCCATTGAAGCATTTAAAACTATCACCTAGGATCCTTGTTCCCCTCCAGGATAGATGCAGACCATCACACCTGTATAGGCCTGCATCCCTCCAGGTGGAGCCCCAGTCACTAATGAAGCCAAATCCCTGAGCTCTGCACCAGCTTTTCAACTAGTCATTCAATCCCATGGAGCAGAGTGCCCTAGCCTCATCCATGCCATAGACAGGTAGCACTTCTGAGAAAGTTACCATGTGTGCTACTTGTTTAAGGCGCCTCCCCAACTCCACAAACTCCTGTTGCACTGCTCTGATCCCATTCTCAGCCAGATCATTTGTCCATAGGTGGATAATGACATCCATCTCCCTCCCATTTGCTGCTGCTCCCACAATCCTGAGGATTCACTTCCTGTCCCTCCAAGCCTCGGCACCGGGCAGGCACCTTACCTCCCTTTCCCCTCCCTCCCCCAGTTCTACTCCCCTAACAATTGAGTCCCCCACCAGGAGTTGTTTCCTTCCCCTGTGGGGTCCTGGGCCACCCTCCTGTGGGACTCCATTGTGGAGTTTCCCAGCATCCTCCTTGGTCTCCACTGCAGTTGCCTCCATAGAGGAACCATGCTTCACCAAAGTGGTGAATGAATTGTGGACAGGCACAACTGGAGGGATGCACTTCTGTTCCACCACCCTCACCTTCCCTGAGCCCACCGTGGTCCAACCACTCATCTTTCTTGGCAACCTCTGAGGTAGTGGCGGTGGCCTGGGTGGTCCCTGTGTGGGGGAGCAGGTTTCTCCGAATCCTTGCCAAGTCAGCATGGAGACAAATAACCTCCTCCCTCAGACCAGAGAGGTGCCTGCAAATAGGGCAGCAACACAGTCTCCAGAATGTCTCCAGGAAGACTGCTGCTCCACAGCCAGTGCATTGCACCACTCCTCACATGTCTGTGTCCCTTCCAGTTACAGATGCTGTTTTGGTTTTGTTCTTGTTTTAGTGTGTGCAGGCTTGTGAGTGTCTCTACCCCCTATTCAGTGTGCTGTGCCTTTAAGGATATGAAAAGGTGTATGTTGTTAGCAGTTTTGGGGAAGTGATGTCAGAGCCCTGCTATAAAGGAAGGTAATCGCTTGTGGTGGGTGGGGTGAGGGATGGGTGGGTGGGAGTAAACCTATGCTGTCCAGAAACAATCACCTATAACTCTTACCCTCCACCCTGGGGAGTGCCTTCCTTCCTTTCAGACACCTATTTCACAAAGGTTAAGTAACAGTTCTAGTCACAACTGACTGCAAATATCTCCCAGCTACAGTTCCTCCCTGACAAATTAAAGTTAAAAACTAAGAAATGTCCACCCCAAATACAGAATCAATACTAGTTACTTACACAGGTCCAAAAAAGTAATAATTCTGTTCAGTGTAGTCAAGAAAATAACCTCCTTGATTCAAGGAAACTGTGGCTGCTCTCTCACTCTCCCTGCTCAGCAGACAGAGACCACAAACAACTCCAGTTATAAATCCTCAGTTCAACTAGGCCCCTTTCAGCTCCTCCCCTTAAAAAACACATATTTCACAAGGATTAAATGATTGCTTGGATATTATCGTCTTTCTGTGATGAACTCTAAGGGAACTTATATTTAGTTATGTTGACCTACGTTCTTTCTCCCTTCCTCTCGCCCCCCTCACCCATTCTCCCTCCCATTATCTAACCATCTATTATTTTGATTTCATTAGCTTATTTTGTTGGGATGTATTTATTTACTATTATAAACGAGGACTATTCAGCCACCTCATACTTTTGACTGTGATTTTGAAAGAAGAGCAAGAACATTTTTAAACCAGATGATTTGTTTCCATCTGCACTAAATGTTAATTAATTATGCATTTTTCACTAGGGGCATACACTTTGTTTCCCTTGAATTATGAATTAAGACAGTGCCTGCACCAGTGTATTTGTGGAGCATGTGTGTATACTGTGGGTGGGATGTTAGAAGGGTTGAGCATGGTGCGACACAGTTGCTGTCACCCAACTGCCCTGTACGTTATTCAAAAGGGAAAAGTACAAGGCACAAATCCCTATGTGCCAGGGTGTATCAGTGATGTATGCAGTGCAAGTGGGGGGCGTGCCCATGCATACCCCCGCACATCCCAATATTCAGCCCGGGAAGTGCGGGGTCCATGCAGGCACAACCCCTACATGCACCGCATACAGTTGTTCCAAAAAATAAATGATCAACAGCCAGCCACCCACAGGTGAGCTGCCATATTGAAAGGCACAACACGGCAGCTGCCAGCTGTGGGTGGCCACCCGAGCTCCGGCAGCACCCTTCATCGGGTAGCACCCCCCCATGCCCAATCACAGGAAGAAGTAGGAAATCAAACAGTCCCATATCCCTGGTGGTCCAGTGGACCACTCACAGCCCCATCGCAGGCAAAAGTATAAATATAATAATCCCGTATATCCCTGGTTGTCCAGTGGACTGCTTACAGCCCAATCGCAGGCATAAGTATAAATATACTAATTTCTTATATCCCTGGTGGTCCAGTGGACCGCTCCCAGCCCAATCATAGGCAGAAGTTTAAAAAATGATTAGATTTCATCCCTGGTGGTCCAGCGGTACCCCCCTCAGCACCCTCCCACTGAGCCCTGCCACCCCACTTCCCCCCAGTCAGTGGTGGGTGGCAGCTCCCCACCCACAAGCTGCCCAGCTGCCAGCCTACTGACTTCATACAGTACAGCTGTATGCCCATTGGTCCACAGAGTTGGTCAATGGGCATGCAGACCATACAGTACTACACAGTCCAGATATGTGAATGGATTCATTCACATATTGGAACTATGTAGTACGGTATGGTCTGCATGCCCATTGGCCCACGCTGTGGACTGGTGGGCATACAGCTGTACTGTACGGAGTCAGTCAGCAGGTGGCCGAGCAGCTTGTGGGTGGGGAGCTGCTGCCCGCAGCTGACCGGGGGGAGTGGGGTGGTAGGGCTCAGTGGAAGGGTGGGAAGGGGGTACCACTCAACCACCAGGGATGGCTTCTAATCTTTTTTAAGACTTCTGCCCGTGATCGGGCTGCGAGCAGTCCACTGGACCACCAGGGATATAGGGGATTTTTATATTTCTACTTATGCCCGTGATCGGGCTGCAAGCAGTCCACTGGAGCACCATAGGTAGAGTAGTTTATTATATTTATACTTCTGCCCACGACTGGGCTGTGAGCAGTCCACTGGACCACCAGAGGTATAGGATATTATTATTTATACACTTATGCCCATGATCGGGCTGTGGGGCACTTTGCCACTTGTGCAGGGGGCGTCGGTCCCTGATGGCTGCAGCCTGGCAGGGCGCCAGGCGCAAGTCACCAGGGATGGGTGCTTCTGCATGCAAATAGGGCCATAATGATGTGCAAATGGCCCCATTTGCATCTTGCATGCATTATGGCCCAATTTGCATGTGCACCTTTGAATATCGTGGTTGATGCACCTAGCACAACTGCACTTGCACTAGCACATTCCCCTGTCTCTCTCTGGCCAATTGCGCTGGTGCAGTGCCACTGCACCATGCACATTGTGGGTGGCCACAGAGCAATATTTAACAGTGCTGAGCCATGGTGCAGCACCGTTGAATATCACCCTGTCAGCACCATGGCACATCCAAGTTGCACTGTGCCCAGGCTTGCTCCACAGCCTGGTGCAGTCTGAATATCCCACCCTGTATGTTTTTTATTGTTTCATTTTGCACTTGTCACTTCAAGCATTCAAAATAAAATTTGCCTAGGTGGCACCTAGGCCACACCCCCTGATGAAGAGTTATGCCTTGGACTCGAAGTGCTGGAGTTAGAAGCAACAGTCTCCTCTCTTTTTATAACTTCATTCTACCTCTGGCCTGGTATATTTTCAGCATTTTTGCTGCTTGACTTCTCTCGAGTTCTGCCAGCTTGTGTTCTTTTTGCTAGCTCTGTATTGTGGCATGCACCTACTCTATTCCCTGAGACACTCCTTTTGCTGGTTTGCTGAAGTGATGTTTCATGATTGGTACACAGTCAGATTTTGAGATCCAGAAATGTCAAAAATATGAAAAAAGCACTGCTTTTGCCTGTGTTTTCTATTTTTGTTTTTCACTGTCATCTGCATCTTATAGCATTTTGTTTAAAGCATTAAGGACTGAAGGAGTTTATACCAAAGGTGTGCCTTTCCAAGATTTTGGGAAAAAATATTAATCAGTTCGAGAGTTATAAGGTTTTGATATTTGGCATCTAAACATCCTCAGTAGAGTTTTAAAAAAAATGCTCTGATAGAATGCCAACATTCTTTAACAAGCTTGTTTATGCTGAGGCTAATTGTTCTTTTGGTCGAGAGAAAAAAAAAATTAGGCCATGATGGCTGCCATCTTGTTTTCTTGGGGGATTCTGGGAAGAGAAAAATGTGAAACTGCATAAAAAGAAGTTTCAAAAATATTTGAATCTTGCTAAACAGGACCTGAAACAAGCCAGAAATACCTTTTTTGGATTTTGTTAAATTGTCTGGGTGTCAATTTACTCAGATGGTTGATTCTTGGGTTGCAAGCCACTAATTCTTGGGTCACGCATTTAAGTGCAAGTAAAGAATTCTTTGTGCACACCAAAAATGGAAGTCCAGGGTTTCGATGAAACCTACAGGCCCTGGATGAAGCAAGATATCATGTTTGTTTCCACTGGGGAGGGAGTGAGCATTAGGGTTGACAACCACTCCCCAAGACTCCCAAGACTCCAAATCCTAATTTTTTTCCATTCTTTACTTTGTCTGCTTACCAGTCATCAATTCTAATGTGTACATTCACATAGTTTTTTTCAATCAATTTATTATCACTTTTGTGATAGTGGAATCATATCCTTAACCACACAGTTCAAAAAACTAGAAGCACAGGATCACAAATTTCATTTAGCCAGCACAGGATCTCAACACACTACTCACATGGTCACGGGCCATCCCTGCACACAACAGTTGTTTATAACTCTTTTCTTTGACATTTTGAACTCAAATATTCACCATAGTCATGTTATGACCCCCCATGACATGAATGGTTGTAGTTATAAAATACTGGATGAAATGTTGTTGTGTGTCACAAGCCACATGTATTCTATTATAAGTGCATCAGCATTAGGGTTGTAAACACCAAGGAGCATGAGACCACTGATACACCAATAACACTGAGACCCTAAATTCTAATGTTTCAGTTTTCTTACTTTGTTTGCATTGTGTTCTTCCTCAGATATGATAGAAACAGAGATAGAGATAGAGATGGAGACAGAGATAGAGACAGAGAGAGAGAGAGAGACAGAGAGAAATACGTAGAGACAGAGCTATAGAATTAGAGTTAGTGACAAAAAGAGAGCTAGACACAGAGACAGGGACAGAGACAGAGACAGGGACAGAGGCAGAGGCAGAGACAGAGACAGAGACATAGACTGAGAGAGAGAGATAGATAGGGACAGATACAGAGCTAGAGATAGAGCAAGAACTAGAAATACAGATAGAGACAAACACAGAGACAGAAAGAGAGAGATAGAGACAAAGAGAGATCCAGAGCCAGAGCCAGAGATAGATACAGACAGAGACAGAGAGAGAGATAGAGAGAGAGAGAGAGAGAGAGAGAGAGAGACAAAGATAATGATAGAGATAGAGAAAGTGACAGGGATAGAAACACAGATAGTGAGAAATAGTCAGAGACAGAGACAGAGACAGAGACAGAGACAGAGATAGAGATGGAGAGGAGATAGAGATTAAGATGAGAGAGAGAGATTGAGATAAGATATAGATTCAGATAGAGATAGATAGATAGTTAGATAGATAGATAGATAGATAGATAGATAGATAGATAGATAGATAGATAGATAGATAGGCCCTGTCCACACTATGCCTCTGTAACGTTACAGAGGGCTCAAACCATTACCGCAACGGTTTGCATTTACATCTGTAACATTACAGAAGGCATTTTTGTAACCATTGTTGAAACCACTTATGAGGCGGTTTGAACAACGGTTACGAAAACTGCTGTGCCCCTGTAACATTACCAGCCATAGTGTGGATGCGTGAGCGTGTAGTTCCAGTATTTGCCCCAGTGCAGCACAAACTGCATTGTGGGATAGGGTGCAGCTGTAACATTACAGGGCACCCACAATGTGGACGGGCTGTAATTGTTCAAACCATTATCGAGACTGTTTGCCGGCAGTGTGGACACATTGTAACGGTTCTGGTCTGTAACGGTTTGGAACCGTTACAGACTGTAAGTGGTGTAATGTGGACAGGGCTATAGATAGATAGATAGATAGAGATTAAGATGAGATAGAGATGAGATAGAGATTGAGATAGAGATGTGACTGAGAGTGAGTTGACGAAGTTGATAGGTCCACTGGACCACCAGGGATCATTTGTACATATGCCTATGATCGGGCAAGGGATAGCGGTCCACTAGACCACCGGAGAATATATCTACACTTGCCTGTGATTGGGTGAGGGAGGGGGTGAGATGCCCCCTGGCCAGGGGGGCTTGTGGACTGTGTCCTTGGTGGCCAGGTGGCCACCCACAGCAGGTGGCTGCCGTGTTGCACCTTGCTATATGGCATCTCACCTGTGGGTGGCCAGGACTTGCTCCTGGTTTCACAGGGCTCAACTTTGCACCCCCTGTATGGTATAAGGCAGGTTTGTGCCTGCATATGCGCCACACATCTCAGGCTGAATATGGGGATGTGCCTCATATGCATGGGAACACCCCTGCACTTGCGCTGCATACATTACTGGTGCGCCCTGGTGCATCGGGAGTTGTGCAGCACAACCTGCTCCTTTGTATATTGTGCCAGGGTGCAACCCCTTTGAATATCCTGCCCAGAGATTTAGATAGAGACAGAGAAAGAGATAGAGACAGAGACAGAAACAGAGACAGAGACAGAGACAGAGACAGAGACAGAGACAGATAATTCATGGGTAGGACTTTTGACCCTTAAAATAAGATTTATGTCCCTGTATACATAACACTAAATTTTCAATTAAAATTACATGCCTATACTAATTTAACAGAGTGTATACCCACAGTTCATTAACCTTATGGTACCACACTACATACAACTAATTACAAATCAATTATCTGATTTACCTATCAATTCACTCTGCAGTTAAAAGACATGAGCTGGGCAGACAAAATGAACAATGACTAAGGCTATGGACTGCTGAGAAAAGTTTACTTTTGCATGGCAGAGGGACTGCTTCTGTAACAGGAATGATCTTCTATACTGTAAAGTACAGTTCTCTTCCTTTATCCACTCTCCTTTATACATTAACCTCCCACACTGCCAGTGTGAGTTCATGTCCCATTTTCCAGAAATGTTTTCTCCCTCTTCATCCACCACCCTCTCTTATCTGCCACCCTCTTTTATGCACCACAATTTGGAATGTACAGAGGTTGGTGGATAAAGGAGGGAGCACTGTACATGCACAAGATGACTAACACTTGAACAAATGGGTAGCAATATTGTTAGGAGTCAGACTGGCTAAAGAAAGTTGTTAAACACTAGTATGAACATAAAAAAGTAAGATGCAAAATTACATTGGGACTTTATATTCCTGAATGCCTGGAGTCTAAACAATAAAAAAAGCTGAGATAGAATTGATGATAAATTTAGATAAAAACGAAGGTAGTCATGATCACAGAAACATGGTGAGAAGAAGACAGCTGGGGAAAAGAAACTAAAGGGTATATACTGTATTTCTTGTATGAATAGGAAGGGAAAGAAAGGAAGGAATGGCCATAGATATAAGTGAGGTAGTAGAGCTGTTAAGATTACACATACAGTGCAAATAAAACTCAAGGCGCTAATACAGAAACAGTAGGTTAATATCAGAAATGGGAAATGGTACATCTGTAGTGTTTGAAGTCTTTTACAAACAACTTGACTATAACTAGGAGTCAAACAACAAGCTAATAACTAAAATGTTTAAAATAACCAATGATTTTAATGTGATCACTTCATTATAGGAAACTTCAATTGCCCTAACATTGATAGGGAGAGTTTGGGCAACTCAACACAGCAGTAAGATTTTGTAAAAGATTTTACAACAATGGTTTTGAAACAAACAATTTGTTAACTCACCTACAATACACAGCACAGTTCTCAACCAGATATTAAGTAGTAACTGCATTGTCATTAATGAATGTCAAGCATAGGAACATTTCACCTCTAGTATCCCTAACATAGTATTATTTAAAATCAATAATAAGAAAACCAATATGAGTTGGCACATCGTACAATACAACTACAAGTATGCCAGACTTGAGTCCAGAACACTAAACCTAAAATGATGGAATGTGATGGCAATAATTCCTGAGGCAAATGTAAAACGATCATGGTAAATACTTAAAAACAACTGAATCGACCTTCAAAACAAATATGTTCACCAAAAAACAAGCCACTAATAAAACGGGGGGACAAATGTTTCTACTGTTGAAATAATCAAATTGATTAAAGTGAAAAGGGAATTTAGCAACCTCAAGCAGAGTAAAACATCATAGTCATTAAATAATATTGAGATCTCCAATGTAAAACTAAAATTAACATGACCGAAGAAAAAAAAATTTTAAAGAAGAAAATCCAACACATTTTTACAACTGCAGTACATACATTTCTGAAGCAATATTTCTGATCAGTATTGACCAAGGATTATCAACAACCACCACAGAAACACTCATGAACAACCAAGATACAGAAGAGTAAGGACATCTGATAAGTTTATAATAAATGGTGAGGGAAAATTGGTAATTAATAATTATGACAGGGCAGACTACTGAGCATACCATTTCTTAAAATGTGTTATTGATGAAATAGCCAACTCCCTTCTACAATGTTTTTCCAGTCCATCAAAACAAACTAATTCCTTGTTAATTGGAGATCTGCATTAGTGGCACTGTACCCCCAAAAAAAAGCTGTTAGGTGTTACCATCAAACTACAAGCCAATACATCTGACATCACAACTAGGCAAAATCATACAATCCCTTGTAAAGGCTGTACTTACCTGTTTCTGACATATAAATAATACTGTAAACCACAGACAGCATGGATTCAAATCAGGAAGATCAAGTATAAAAAAGTATTAGTTTGCTATGAGCAAATAGGCAGTGCACTAGATTGAGGGGTACCAGTGGACATGAACTATTTAGACACTAGTAAGGCCTTTATTTAACATGGAAACAGAGAAACATAGATTTTGACAGCAGATAAGGACCGCTTGGCCCACCTAGTCTGCTCATTTCAATACCTACTGGATAAGCTGCAGATCATAATTAACCAACACCCTATTTCTTCCTACCCCCCCCACAAGGATTGCCTTATGACTGTCCCATGCATTCTTGAATTCCCCCATTGTTTTTGACTGCATGACCTCTTCAGGAAGGTCATTCCATACATCCACAATCCTCTCTATGAAAAAATACTCCCTCACATTGCCCCTGAGCCATCCCCCTCTAGCTTCAAATTGTGTCTTCTTGGCCATGCACATCTCTTTTTCTGAAAGATGCTACCCTCTTAGACTTTGTTGATTCCCTTGAGGTACTTGAAAGTTTCTGTCATGTCCCCCCTCCATCCTTTCATCAAGGGTATGCATATTAAGCTCCTTTAGTCTCTCTTCCTATGGCTTCTGTTGCAGACCCTGCACCATTTTAGTTACCCTCCTCTGGACTGCCTCCATCCTGTCTATGTCCTTGTGGAGATGGGGTATCCAGAACTGTACTCAGTACTCCAGATGGGGTCTCACCAACTGTTCGTACAGAGGGATAAGAACTTCTTGTTTTCTACTGGTGATGCTTCTCCCTATACATCCCAGTATCCCCCAGCCATCCCTACTGCCTTCTCACACTGCTTGCTAACCTTTAGGGCATATGATAGGACTACCCCAGGTCCCTTTCCATTTTTGTTGTTGTTACTACCTCCCCCCATTGTGTACTCTTCCCCTGTTTTTTTCCCAGGTGTATTACTTTGCACTTCTTTGCATTGAATCTAAGCTGCCATACTTCTGACCATTCCTCCAACCTTGCCAAGTCCCTTCTCATCCTTTCCACTCCCCCCTGTGTATAAACCCTGTTGCAGATCTTTGTGTTATCTGCAAAGAGGCATACTTTTTCTTACAGTCCCTCTACAATGTCACTTATAAAGACATTAAAAAGGACCAGACCCAGCACTGAACCCTGTGGTACCTCACTAGTAACCTCCTTTTCCTGGGAGGGGACTCCATTTTTTTTAATGTATTTATTTATTTCAAAACTGGCAGCTGGAAAAGGCACATTGAGCAAAGGCTCATTACCAGGTGGGAGCCATGGGAAGCGTATAAGAGAAGCACTTACATAGCATGTACACAGTACACAGTCAAATGCAATTTCATGGTGTTGACACAGTTCACAGTTACTATAAAGTGGAATAGAGTACATGATTAAAACAGGAGTAAGCATAATGAAAGCAAGCTGCAAAATTCAGGCAATTCAGCCACACTTATGCTGGGATAGGAGGCATATGTAAGGGGGGAAGTCAAGTAGAAGGAAAACAGGAGCAGGGGAAATGAAGGGGTTTCAGCTGTCATTTGATGGAAATGGGAGGTAATGAAATGGAAGGATATTGTAGGTATGTGAAAGAGTGAAGAGAGACAACAGGATAAGGTTGATTGTCCAGAAGAGGAGCACAGATGAGTAATGGTGAAAGTGCAAGGATTCCTCCAACAGAGTATATGGGAGGCAGAGAAATTGGTGAAGACAAATGAGGAGAGATAAGAAGGAAAGGACCCAAGCCAGTATTTGGATGTGAATGAGGCACAGTGGTTCTGACAATGAGAAGGCACAGAAAGAATAGATAAGGAGAAGGAGTAGAGTGAGCTATGATAGGTACCAAAGGGGTGTAGTTGGTAGCAAAATGACAGAAGGTGTTTTAGATGGTGTCCATTTGAAGTTTGAAGAAGCCCTTCCCTGAGTTGCAAGACAGTCCCCCCCACCTGAAAACAGGTACAATGTTCTGGCTGAGGTGTGCTGTATTCTCATTGTAAACTGGTCTGGAATCTCTTCCGATGCTTCCTGTTGGATACCCCACCAACCCCCACCATCACCCTTGTTGAATTTCCTTTATAGAGAATGGATCACATGCTGTTTCTCACAAATCAGTCCACTTCCCCATCTGCAGCTTATCTGCTCCCACCACTAGTAGCTGCTGGCAAAGTTCCACTATGCCACATCTCTACTCAACTATTATTTCTATACTTGCCCCTTGGGTGTCCCTCCCACCTACTCATATCCCATGATGAAGGCATGCCGACTAGTATGTATCACCCTGCTGGCTAATGTACCAACCTCAGCTCCTGCTTCTTATGGCTCTCTCCATGTTGGTCACCTCCACATTCAGCTGGCTGGTCCCTCCATCCTCCTGCCCACCTTCCACACTGGGCTGCTAGCCCTAACACTCCAAGCACAGGGTCCCTCAGTGGCTAATGCATAGTTACCTATCTCCTCCTCCTGTAAACTTCAGTGGGCTTTTCCTAAAGCCAAGCTTATGTTTACACTGCTGCTCCTTTTAGCTGAGGATGTTGAGCCTAACCCTGGTCCTAGTCCCACCCCCTGACCTAACCACACCTCTCCCCTCCAACTCCCACTGGGCTTAAAATTAGTCCACCTAAATATAAGCAGTCTTCTACGTAAATTGACCTTGCTTTAATCATTTACTCTATCCCTCAGACCTGACATACTGATTATCCCGGTGACCTGGCTGAAGCCCTGCAACAAAGATGCTGAAATTTCAATACCTGGCTACACAGTCATCCATCTCAACCACTCTGGTAACAAAAGAGGAGGCAGCATAGCCATGTACATCACATCCTCTCTCCAGTTTACCCCGCTCTCACTATCATTGCCTACGGAGTCCATAGATGCACTAATGATAAAACTCTCCCTCCCCCCACTCGATTCCCATATTTATAGCTGAATCATATTGCTCACCTGACTCCCTATGCCCTCTGTCCTGGAACACCTGAGTATCTAAAATCTCAGGCATCATGGGCAAGCTCCACAAACCGGTGTATTTAAATTTTAATTGGCTATCCAGGGCTAGCTCCAAGCTATGTGACCAGGTGGCTGCTCTAAACCTGTCCCCACAGATCTCTGAACCCACTCACCTAAATCACAAAACTCAGAACCACACACTACTGTACTGGTCCCTCACCTCCCACCTACACAGGATGCTTGCCTCTGGCCTCTTACAAGATGCCCTAAGCAACCACCACGTGATTTATTCAGTAAGGAATATATTCAGACCCAAGGCACCTCCCCCAAGAATCCTTCAAATCCCTGGACTTCACCTCCCACCTAAATGATCTGGCCAATACTGAATGGTGCTTCATCACCTGGGCTATCTCCATTGACTCTGCACTGGAGTTTTCAAGTCCAAGTTCATTGCTGTCTGGGATCACTAATGCCTCTCTTGGACAGGGTCTAGTGAGGGGCGCACACCTGCCTTGGATCTCGGCTGATATAATGGCCCTACTCAGGGCCAGGGACCAGGCTTGGAAGTCCTTCAAGGCTTCTAGCATGCCAGTGGATCTCCAACATTATCCTACACTATGTAATGCCAGCACGAGGCAAATCCACTGGGCTAAAGCTAAGTATTTCAAGGCCACCTTCCACACTAACTTAAACCACTCTGCCAAATTCTGGAAAGTGGTAAAATCACTCTTCACCCCACCTTCATGGCCCGTCACACCTGTCCTAAATGTAGGTGATTTCACAGTCTCAGATCCCATTGCAGTGGCTGCAGAATCCAACTCCTGTTTCACAAGCTGCTTCCTCTACACTTCCGTTCTCCCTCCAACCTGCCCAGCAGTCCTCCTATGTCCCCTGCCCGAGCTCCCCCTTACACCCTCTCTTTCTCATTCCATCAGGTAACCCCAACTGAAATACTTAATGCCCTACTTACCCTCAATCCTTCATAAGGAAAATGCTGCACTGGCATGGACTCCAAAATGCTCTACCTGTCGGCTCCCACCATAGCCAGCTCCTTGGCCTTACTCTTCAACCTATCCTTCTACCTCACTTCTGTCCCATTTGAGTGGAAACATGCCTGTGTCATCCCCCTTCCCAATGAAGGTGACCCCTCCATCCCATGCAACTACTGGCCTATTTCCTGCCTCCCCATCTTGACTATATTCCAAGAACACTTAGTTCTCTCACAACTCTCCTCCTTTCTCAACTCCTCCTCCTACTTCACTCCATTCCAGTCTGGTTTTAGGAAAACCCACTGTACCACCACTTTCCTTCTAAGGTTCGCTGATTCTATCCTAACCAGTATGGGTGCGGGTCACACCACCTCAGCCATTTTCGTCAACCTGGAAAAAGTGTTCAGCACCATCTCCCACTCTTTCCTCCTCTCCAAGCTTGAGCTTGAAGGACTTTACAGCTAGGCCACCAGTTGGCTCCACTCCTACCTAGAAGGCAGGTCCCATTATCTCAGAGTTAGTTCAACCACCTCAGCCTCCCTCCCTGTTACAACTGGTGCACCGCAAGGCTTGATCCTGGGCCCACTCTTGTTCTCCATTTTTCTTAGTCACCTGCCCTCTGCATGCCCACACACATCTATCCATACGTATGCAAACAACACTGTTCTTTATACATCGGGCACCATGTCCTCTGATGTGGTGACCAGACTTCAGCAGGACTTTGACAGTGTTCAGCACCAGTTTAGCTCCAATCAGATATTTATCAGCAAGAAAACTGACTCCATGACCTTCAGCACTAGGCAGAGAGTTTCACAGCTCCCCTCCACCCCTATCTTCCACACCCTGGACAGGACAACTCTGGAGGCCTGCACCACCTTTAGATATCTCAGGGTCTGGCTTGACCAGCACCTTGACTTTTCTGTACTTATCAATTCCATCCACAAGAAGATGCACCCCAGACTGGGTGCCTTATACCACAACTGTGGCTGTCTTCGTCTGTCTTAGCCAGTTCCCACTGGTCTGGAAAGCAGCAGTGGTGACTCCTGTTCTCAAGAATGGGGACAGGGCTACACACTCTGACTACCATCCAGTCTCTATCATGCCACCCTTCTCCAAAGCATTAGAGTGTTTTGTTTCTGATCAGTTGACAGAGTATCTTGTCACCTATAATATACCTTGAGCACAACAGCATGGCTTTCATAAGTGCCATAGGGCAACCACTGCCCTGCTTTAGTACACTGATTATATTCATATATCATTGGATCATGGGCACCTTATAGTGGCAATCTATATTGACCTTACAAAGATTTTCAATACTGTTAATCACGCCCTATTACATAAGTCCCTACCCACCCTTTGGCTCTCACAGGAGGTCACAGCCTGATTCAAGAGCTACCTTGATGACAGAACCCAAAGAGTAAATATACATGACACTTTTTCTATCAGTCACCCTGTATGCTCTGGAGTTCCCCAAGGATCAATCCCAGGTCCTCTCCTATTTAACCTCTTGCTTAACACCCTTCCCCAAGTCTGCCAGCTCCTATATGCTGACAACATTGTGCTTTTCATCAGCCAGTCTAGTCCTTTAACACTCATCAGAAGCCTGCAACATAGTTTTACTGCAGTAGAGACCTGGTTCACTAATCAGAAACTAATCATGAACTATAAAAAAACAAAATGATGGTCTTTGCTAGTACGCACAGTAAGTACAAAAATACCCAGTTACTGATCATGAACAATCTTAGCTCACCTCTCGAACAAGTCCACAATTTTAAATATCTAGGCAAAACCCTGGACAGTAACCTATCTTTTAATGAGCATGTAAATATTAATCCAGTGCTGTCAGCATCAGGTTAGGGCTTCTATAGAGACACAGACACAACATGACCCAGGAAGCCCTCTGTCTGGCCATCACTAGTTCCATCCTTTCAATTGTCAACTTCGGGCTCATAATCTATGGGTCTGCCACCAACACCACACTCTGAAGGCTAAGTTTTGCTCTCAACAAAGCCTGCCATCTAGTCACTGGGGTTCACTTATACGCATACACCTGCTACCTTTATGCCTCTGCAAACTGGTTGAACCTCCAAGACAGAATCTCCTATCAAACCTGCCTATTTGCAAAAAATATTAGTCTGGGATTGGTCCCTCGCTCACTACTGCAGCTCATCATTAGGACTCATAACCACCACCGCACTAGAAGCACAACCAATCCCACCTTCCAGGTCCCTTTCTGCCATACCACACAAGCCCAACGAACATTCACATTTGTATAGAGCACCTGGATGGCTAAATAACCTCCCACATGATTTCCTAGCTGGCTCCAAAATTGGATCCTTCAAAGCCAAACTTTTAGCTCTATCCTGAACTTCATCCCTAATGCCTCTCCCAACTCAGTCTTCTCACTATGACCCTCCATCAGCTGTCTTTCTAGCCTCCTCCCTTCCCCAATACTATCCTTCCTATCTATACTCTAATTCTGATCTTCTCACCTCCCAACTCTTATATAATTACCCCCTCAGGTACACCTCTCCCTACCTACCATCTCCTCATGCTCCCCACTCTCTTGAGTATTAACTTTCACCACCTGTCCCTCGTACACACATATGTGCCCTACCCTTGTCTCCTCTCCCTATCTCTACACTTAAGATCTTGGCCTAGGTCACGTCCCCCACCCACCTCTGTACAAAGCCTACCTCTGGTTGCCTGCACCCTTTAATTCCCAGTGGTTCCTCACTACTCTCCCTCCCCCCCTCTCTGAACTCTACAGCTTTGTGGTTCATGACAAGGTCCCCTATCTGACCATTATCGATAATTTGTACAATAACTGCAACCTTGTAACTCATGATACCTATGCTGCACTTACTATGTACTTTTTGTATTTTATTTATGCTGTTTATACACACAGCCTTTGTACAATGTTTGCCATTCTTGTTTGTTCCACTGATACTTTTTTTTTGATGTGGAGCCTTTGTAAATGAGCCTCTGGCTCAAAGGTGTTGTAATTCCAAGACTTCAATAAAAAGAAAGAAAGAAAGAAAGAAAGAAAGAAAGAAAGAAAGAAAGAAAGAAAGAAAGAAAGAAAGAAAGAAAGAAAGAAAGAAAGAAAGAAAGAAAGAAAGAAAGAAATTAAAACCTTTATTAACGTAAATTATACAAGCAATGTACCAGCACCCAAAAAAATCTGAAAAAATTCCAATCAATCTACTTCTTTAAGAAGGGATCTATTTCAATTCTGTCATTTAGTTCCACAGTTTCCATTGCTTTGCTGGACAATATCCAATATTGTTTCCTACGAAGGAGTACATTATCATAGTCACCCCCTGTTCTGGACATAATTGGTTTCTCTATGCCAGTAAAAAAAAAAAAAAATGTTCCCTCTTATTTCTGGATTTCCAGACATAGACCACTAAGGAGTCCATAGAATCCCCTTCTCAATGGCATGTATATGTTCTCCAATTCTAGTCTTAAAAGCCCTTTTTGTTTTACCCACATAACTTCCAACTTGCACTTTGGCAGATATATAATTCCACAAGTATTGCAAGTAATGAAACTCCTCATGATTGCTTCCCTTCCTGTCAAGGGATTCAAGATATTTACAATGGGTCAATACTTACGAAATACCACTTTGGGGTCCTCAATGTTCAAATCCCTCAATTCTTGGTCTTTTTCTTTATAAAACATCAGTGCTTTTTTAATACACACACAATTGGCTGTGATTGGAGATTGTTAGTTGTAACAAAAGTTATCTGGGGATCATACTTCTTGTGTTTTATTTTTTCTTAAGAAGCTCAAGTCTTGGTAGAAAACATTGCTTATGGCTAGCAGTAGTCACCCCACACATGTAATCTGTGCTATCCTTAAGGGGCAATTTAAAAGAACAAAGAGGAACTGTGGTGATGAAGGTGAATATCAGGTTAGAGCAGGTAAACTTACAGACACATTACAGGACAGGGGCTATAGTGCAGCAGTTATTTACAGAGCTAAAGAAGAGGTGGATAATATACCACAACATGAGCTCCTTAAAGAAAAAAATTAAAAACAAGGAGTGTAATCTCCAGATAACTTTCTTTACAACTTACAGTTCTCAATCATAGCAAATTGTGTCTGTATTAAAAAGAACTGGTACCTTATAAAAAAGGACCAGGGATTTGAACATTTTTTAACAGATTTTATCCATTTTAAAAAAGCACTTGTATCTTATAAAAAGGGGACTATGGATTAAGCGATTTAAACATTGAGGATCCCAAAGTGATATTTTGTAGGAGAAAAAACATTAAGGACATCATTGTTCTTTCTGTACAGCCCCTACAAAAAAAACATACACTTGATTACCACAGAGGGGTGAAGGGTGTCACAAGTGTGGCAATTGTAAGTATTACCCCATGGTACATACCATTGTATTCTTTTTGAATCTCATGATATGGATGGAAACAAGAGTGTGGGGTTTCATTACTTGTGAGACTTGTGGTGCTCAGAAACATCAGGCATTGCTCATAATAGGGCTTCCAGCCACTCTAGAAGGGCTTTGCCTGCACATGTCTGCTGTGTTTGCCCATATGGAGGTTTCCATTGTCTTGTAAATCCTTTTGGGGTGGTCTTCTAAATGTTGTCCATCACATTTTTGACTGAAGAAGTGCTTTCAGTGGTAATTACTGCCTTTTGAGACAGTGCGGAGATGAGTGGGGAGTTGTTTTGGGGTGGCCTGAACCATAGGCCATGCTTTTCCATTAAGAGAATGTAGGCTGTCTAAGGAGTATTATTTTCTGGGAGTCTAGCAAGGTCCCATGCCTCCAGCTCCTTGATGATTATGTCTTGCTCTGCCAGTCACACAGGGAAGAAACATTATTCCTGGTGCTTCTGATGGATAAGAAGGTCTTGCTTTGAGTTTGTATCCTCCATCTGTTGCTCAAGGATGAAGGTGGGATTTTCAAAGGTACCCAGATAGGATGCAACTGTATCAAAAATGTCTTAAATGTCACCATATAGATGTGACAATGTGCTTACACCATGTTTTCATACTTTCATTATGAATAAACATATCATAGTTCAAGTACAAATGTGTATAATAAAGGCATTGCGATTTTGACTATATAAATGATGTAAATTTGTGACATGTGCATATTGGCCAAACTACCCTTGGAGTGTGAGAGAAGAGAACAATGGACAGTGAGTGAGAGAAAGAAGACCTGCCGATGGGAGACCATGCATGTCATCTCATGTTGGTAAGCATTTTATTGCTAAAGTATCTGCAGTGACATTTACAGTATAAAACACAGGTGATGCATCTTGGTGTGCTTGTATACTGCTCTGGAGATGGGCAATACTGACTGACAGAATGAGCAATTTCAAGGACAGAATCGGTTAGTCATTACCTGTTGTGGATGATGTAGTGGACCTGGCAATGCTGAGGAGTCTGGGGGCAGTGTTGTTTTTGTGTTGGAGTATGCTGCATTACTGTCAGAAACACATAAATATGCAGTTACAGACTATGACCCTGATTTTCAAAATCTGCCGTAGACTGATGCAAGGTTTTGCAAACAGCAGCTTGCATCAACTGCCGGTGAACCAGGAGACCCTGCACATTATTTTAGTACAGCTGGGGTCCTGGTGCCAAACTCCTTAGACTTACCACAACTACTCCCAGTTGCCAAACAAGTGGCACACAGTAAGGGTTTGACAGGGGTGGCCATCACTCCCAGCTGAAACAGTTGTGGTCAGGAGGACACAGTACCTACAGTACCCACTAAATGTCTGTACCTATGGTTGTGTAGGTGCACCAGATGGGGTAGTTGTGGATCTCCATAAGCACAGTGAGTGGTGTCCTGCAAATACCTGCATGGAGCAGGAGGTGGGAGCTGAGGTGTTATGTGTGTTGGGCAACTGGAATAAGGGTGCATTGGAGGGCAGGGCATGTGATGAACCTAGGGCACTATGTGGCTTGGTAAGCTGGGGGCAGGTGGAGTACAAAGAATAAGGGAAAGAATGGGGAGTTGGGGAGCTATGTGGGTGGGGGCTGGGCATATGGCTCAGGACATACCCCAGGTGCGAGGATTGTGGGCAATGTGCTGCTATGTGCACCGTGGGGACTGTAAGCAACATACCATGGCCTTCAGATGGGGATGATATCACAAGGGTTAAGGGATGGGTCACCCCTGGCATTTGTGGGTCTCTGTGTTGTGGAGGTTGGCCACTGTACTTCACAGACATTGCCCCCATAATGCTCAACCATACACAAGTTGGCCCTTGCCCAAAGGCCCTTATGTGGGGCATGCACCACGTGTCTCAGGATCTGGTAGGTCCGGACACCAGTTGAGAATATGGTAGGCACTGCAGACAGTCAGATCCATCAGCTGGACTTGCAGTGGGAATTAGCAACAGGGAGACACGGTCCCCCCCCAATCTGGACCTGCCACATGGTGTGGCATAACGGCTGTTAGACCAGCTCTGGGCTAGTCTAATTTCCTGGGGGGGGGTGGCCAGTGGGGGAGCTTTGGGAATCTCCAATAAGGGTATGCTGCAGCTCTGCCCTGGCCAAGTCCACTTCTGTCATAGTGCACATCCATCTTGGGTGCACAGCCAGTTCAGTATTAGAGCACCCGATTTCAACACAATCTGCATTCAAAAATTGGGATTGCTGCAACTTCTGATACAAGGCACTCCTTGCATCAATTCTGCTTGAAGCAAGCTCCTTGCATCAATTATGGGGCTTCAAAAATCAAGCCTTATGACACAATTTTGTTTCTGTTTGTAATGGCATGTACAGTATGTGTCAGCACCATACATACAGACGAGGTATGCACATACACCAAATACCTGATTAAGATGACTGTATGTAATAGTACAAATGATGGATGTGTTCATACCACATAGGACACATGTGTGTTGGTGTATTGTCCTGTGTGATCTTGTGTTGGTACTGTCTAACTGACTGTATGCACAACCTGCAGTGATGTGAATCATCTGTGTATCTTGATGCATGGCATATACTGGCATTGCAGATGTATAGCACCTGCAGCTGCAAGATAATGTGGTGGATAAGGAGGACACACAGGTACTACAAAAAGATGTGGTTAATAAAGACAAGTTCTACCAAGAGCTAATATGGCTGCAAAATAATGGTATTGTGGGTAGTGAGAAATGTGTAACCTAGCACTTTTTGCACTAACCACTGAGCTACCTAACTGCACTTTCTAATTGTTGTGAAACACACATACACACACACACACAGACACACACGCACACACTGACTAATACATATACACATACATACATATATACATATATGTTCCAGTATAACATAGCAGTGCACTGTCTGCACACAGAGCATTGCCACACACAAACTGGGAGAGGTGGTGGTTCCATCTGGGGACCCCTGTTGGAGCTGCAAAGTGGCATTTCAAAGCCATGGTGAGGTGAAACAAGGAACCAGGTCAAAGCAGCAGGGCAGCATCCTCTTGGGAGCAGGAGCTGAATTTTGTGGCATACACCAGAGATCAGGAGCTGAAGTCTGAAGCATGCACCAGAGAACAGGAGCTGAAGTCTGCAGCATCCACCACAGAGCAGGAACTGAATTCTGAAGCATCTGCTGGACAGCAGGAGCTGAAGTCTGTGGCATCTGGACAGCAGGAGCAGGAGCTGAATTTTTCTCCAAAAGAGCTAAATTGTGGCAGCCAGTAGGCCGCTACTTTAAGAAGCCATACACACCAATCAGGAAGGGACCTAAGGAAGGCAAAGAGGTCCAATCAGGGTGGGCCCCGGCAATATCAAAAGCCAGGCAGCCCTTTAAAAAAAAGTGCAGTTGATGCTAGTTCAATCGAAGAGGTGGGAGTTCCACCAGGGGAACCCTGTCAGAGCTGTGGAGAGGCATTTCAAGGCTGTGGTGAGGTGAAGCAAGAAACCTGGTCAGAGCAGCAGGGCGGGCATCCACTGGGAAGCAGAACCTGAATTTTGTGGCATCCACTGGAGAGCGGGAGCTGAAGTCTGTGGCATCCACCAGAGAGCTAGAGCTGAAGTCTGTGGCATCTGGAGAGCAGGAGTTAAATTATTTTCTCCCACCCCCTCTCCACCACATTTTTAAATACTCAGAGGTCGACTGGGATTGGTCAACTCAGTCATGGGGTGGAGGACTGAGCACCACAAGCAACTGGGAAGGATTGAACTGCTCCAGGAGTATACAGCACTGGACATCACAGGCAACAGAGAAGGATCAAACTGCTCCAGGAGCATACAGAGGGACAGAAACTGCCGAGAAGGGAGGGATCTTTCAAGGTACTGTGACTATAGGTGAATCTGGGTAAAGGGGGGAACTACCTTGCAAAAAGTCTTAAAAGGGCATAATCTGTTCAGGTTTTGTGACTGTTAGGGGGGCATCTGAACAAGGGGCCATAGCACTTTGCAAAAAAGGCATAAAGGGACACTGTCAACCTTTTTTGCATTATATTATTTTTAGGTAAAAATCCACATTTTATGATTGCCTACCTTACTTAAAATTCATTGATGTTACTGATTGTTTTGTCTGCCTCCTTGCTTAGTAGAACCAAAATGCATGATAATGTATAGCTATGCCCAGATTTGTTTTACTTCAAATCATTGAACTGCTCTTAGTGAAAACTTCCTGAACATTAGAAACAGCCCCAAATAGTTCAACCACTCATGATACTATAGTCGTCTCTGTTTCCACTGCATAATGAGTGGCTATATTGCATTGGGGGTGTTCCTGAGTCCAGGAACGATGCAGTGGGAGCTGATCAAGAAATGTAAATAATCATGTTTTGGTGTGACAATTCCAGTATGGTGGGCAGTGCATTTTTCAATTTTTAAAATAAAAAAGGGATCTGAATCAAACTACTGGCTGCATCAACAGTCTCTATAGAATGTGAACAATCATAACATGAGTTTTTTAAACTAAGAACACTCTGAGGCCTAAAGGGATTGACAGTGCCCCTTTAAAGTTTAAAGCTAAGATGGCTGCCTAAAACAATTGAGTAGGGGCTAAAAGGTACAGTAATCTTATAAACGGCAACCGAACAAAGGGGCTAACTGCTGGCATAAATATTCAATGAATGTTTTAGAGGGTTACAGCTACGTGGTATTGATGAGCTAGGTAGGGAGTGTTAAAAGTAAAGGGGATCTCTGATGCACATGGACTTCTGAGTATCAAGAGCGTCAACAACCTCAGAAGGACACCAACACAAAGGGGCAAACTGCTTTTGTGAATGCAGGCTATCTAAAACTACTTGCATAAATGTTTAGAGATATAGTCTAGCTGTATAAAGGGGCCGGATGAGCTAGGTAGGAAGCACTAAAGGTACAGGGACTGTCTGAGAGACACCAGCTTCAAAAGAGCAACTGCATTGCATTGCTGATAATGACTTATGAGACACCTAGAACGGACTTCTTACTGGTGAGGTGTGGCTTTGCCGATACCCAATCGGAACGGGAGTGCTTTTCTGCTATGGCGTCTGATTGGCTCCAGCAGTCTGCTCCTGTGTCTCCCTCAATACTAAGCTAAAGTCTGATTCTCTGTCTAAACATTGCACAAAAAAGAGCTGTACTTACTTATTGCCTAACAGTTATGGCCTCTATTTTTTCCTGTTTAGAGTGTCAAGAGTTGGGACTCTGTTTGATTACACTCCTTTCTGAATTTCTGTGGTTGGGCTAGTCTTTAGGCATCAAGGAATACCAAATTCCATTGTCCTGCTGTTTCCATCCTCCCGCTGGTTCAGATGTTCCATTGTCCATGGCCCAGTACTTAATCCCTACTGAAGTTCCTATTAAGACTCATCTTATGCCCTCCTTAAATATTACAGAGTACTTTTTTTTTATACTTCAATTTTTATTCAGCACTGGTTAAAAGCAGTACATTGAAACACTTATACAGTCATCAATATAACCATTAGAGTTGATACAAAAGCATTTCATATCTTACTGAGTGTTACTAAGTGATATTTGTTTTAAGCACTATATACCTAATACAGGAGTAGCCAAGGATACCATTGCTATTTAAAGTTTACATTGTATTTATAGCTACTACTGCCTAGTGGAGGCTTAACCTAAGATTTGATTTTAAAAAAAGGTAGGTATTCAGTGCAGATATTTAGGAATAAAAGAACAATAAAAATCAAAAAACCATTTAAAGCTTGAACAGAAAACTTTGGTTGGTCAGCTATATACCATATAAGTTGTCTTGGGCAAACATTATTAGATAATGTCACCATGAGAGCATTATTCCCCTACAACTTGGTCAATGGAGTAGAAGGTCCATGCACTAGAGGGACTGTAGTAGAAATCAGGGTCTTTACTCAATATTTCCTTCCCATAGTAAGGAGAGGGTAGGCTCATAACTCCTTTGCATATGCAGCCCATGATGCTTTGCATTGTGGGGGCATGTGTGATTTTGTATTTTCTTGAAACTTGGCTTCCCAGCCAAATGCCCCTTGGGGTAACCCTTGCCTCAGTGTTTGCGCACAGAGGTTCTTTGTCTTTTAAATAGTTTTTTATTTTAATGGGTTCACCACAATATATCCAAGGCACACTGCCTTAAGGGTAGCTGGTCCATTCCACTGGGGTGTCAAACAGGACGAGGCATACTGATGAGTCCTGGTAGGACGAAACACGTGTCTATGTCTTCTGTTAGCACCCTTTGCAAACTGTGTGAGAGGCCTTTCGGCACCATGCAATTCTGCTTAAAGTTGGACCAGCATAACATTCTGTGGTGATTTGCATATGCAGCCCATGATGCTTTGCATTGTGGGGGCATGTGTGATTTTGTATTTTCTTATAACTCCTTGCCACTCGCTGGTGAATCCTACTCTAATACCCATAAACTACCCAGGATCAGACACCCAGGTCATTCAAAACCCACCTGGTCCACCTGTTCATATACACTGCAGGCTTATCCTGTAAATTATGAGAAATATTCTCAAAGATTCTGATATGGTCCACAATACTTCTCCATTCAGAGATGGTAGGTTGAGCCTCCTGTTGCTATCTCGTGGTTATAGCCTTGTAGGCCACAACCAGCAGTATAGACCAGAGGTATTTCATATCTTTTTGTTTAAGAGACTGCAGGGGAATACCTAGGATCAGATTCCATGCTGTTAATGGTTCATCAAGGGTTAAAATATTGGAAATAAGTTGGGTTACAGTTGACCAGAAGGTGTGAAGTTTTGGACACCTAAAAAATATGTTCACATGGGTTGCCCCTTCTGCGTCACATGCCCTCCAGCATGCAGAGGGGAGACTAGGATTTCTTTTAGCCAATAGCTGGGGTGTTAAAAAAATCTTGTGTGGACTTTCCAGGCGTATTCCAGGAACATCTGGATATCGTGGCAGTCACAGAAACATGGTACACACAAAACCATGACTGGGACGTAAGCATACCAGGATACACTATCTACAGGAGGGACAGGGATGGTAAAAGAGGAGGAGGAGGAGGAGCTCTTTGCATAAGGGAAGGAATCAAAGCAACAGAACAAAAGGGAAAACAGAGAGGAGAAGAAGCTCTGTGGGTAAATTTGGAGACTGCCAATGGCACCAAAATCCGCACAGGGGTTGTATACAGACCCCCTTCTCAGGGGGAGGAAATGGACAAGGAAATGATATAAAGAATATTTAGAATGGCAGAAAAAGGGGAGATATTGCTGATGGGTGATCTGAATATGCCAGATGTTAACTGGAGTGCAGTTGCAGCAGCCACTTTGAAGAGTGGGGTTATTCTAGACGCCCTACAGGGGGCATGCCTTAGACAACTAGTATTGGAGTCCACTCAAGAGGGAGCAATCTTAGACCTGGTTCTCTCAAATGGAGATGAAGAGAGGATCACAGATGTAGAAGTCAGTAGCCATCTGGGAACTAGCGACCATTGAACAGTATGGTTCACAATAAACACAGCAATAGAGTCAAGCCATGCAAAGGCAAAAGTACTGGACTTTAGGAGGGCTGACTTTGCCAAAATGGGTGAGTGCCTAAGGAATGCACTAGCAAATGGGCAGGAAGGAGGGGTGGAAGAACAATGGGGAATAATAAAAACTGCCATCACAGAGGTAACAAGCCTTTGTGTGAAGCAAATAAACAAAACAAAACGATGTAAGAAACCACTGTGGTTCTCAAAGGAAGGGGCAGTGAAGGTTCAAGAGAAAAATAAAGCATTCAGGAAGTACAAGGAATCACAGAAGGAGCAGGACATAAAACTGTATCAGTTGAAACAAAAGGATGCTGGGAAGGCAGTCAGAAGAGCAAAGGCCAAAACCGAGGAAAAGATAGCCAACTCAGTTAAGAAGGGGGATAAAACCTTTAATAGATACATCAGGGAGTGAAGAAAGACCAAGGAGGGTTAGTGATGCTTAATAAAGGGGCAGGAGGGTGGGTGGGCAGAGGGTGACTGTGAAAAGGCAGAGATACTAAACAAATATTTTTGCTCAGTATTTACAAAGGAAGAGGGGGAGGTACCTAAAACAAACAGCAGAAACTCTCTGGATACAGAAGTTGATATCAGCCCATTTACAGAAGAAAGGGTTCTGAAAGAACTCTTAAAACTGAAGGTGGACAAAGCAATGGGGCCTGATGGGATTCATCCCAGAATTCTAAAAGAACTTAGGGTAGAACTAGTGACACCACTGACTACCCTCTTTAACAAATCATGGGAGGATTGGGTGGTACCCGAGGACTGGAGGAGGGCAGATGTGATTCCCCTTCACAAAAGTGGGAGCAAGGCAGAAGCAGGAAACTACAGACCTGTTAGTTTAACCTCAGTGGTAGGGAAAATGATGGAATCACTTCTGAAGGAAAGAATTGTTGAGTATCTAGAGGCCAGAGGGGCACAGGACCCAAGGCAGCATGGATTCACAGTGGGAAGGTCATGCCAGACAAATCTGATAGATTTCTTTGACTGGGTGACCAAAGTAGTACATCAGGGAGGGGCTGTGGACATGGCCTACCTAGACTTTAGCAAGGCATTTGACATAGTCCCACACAAAAGATTAATATACAAGTTAGCCAGCCTGGGAGTGGGTCCCAAGATGACAGCCTGGGTAAAGAATTGGCTGGAGAATAGGACACAGAGAGTAATAGTAAATGGAGTCCACTCTGAAGAAATGGGGTTACTAGTGGTGTACCGCAGGGTTCAGTATTAGACTGGTCCTCTCAATGTCTTTATGCTTGACATTGCAGAGGGAGTGGAAGGAAAGTATGTCTCTTTGCAGATGACACAAATATCTGCAACAGAGTTGATGCACAAGGTGGGGTGGAAAGGATGAGAAGGGACTTGGCAAGGTTAGAGGAATGGTCAAATGTATGGCAGCTTAGATTCAATGCTACGAAGTGCAAGGTAATGCACCTGGGAAACAAAAACCCAGGGGAAGAGTACACAATGGGGGGTGAGATAATAACAACAACAAAAATGGAAAGGGACCTGGGGGTAGTCGTATCAGATGACCTAAAGGTGGGCAAGCAATGTGAGAGAGCAGCAAGGAGGGCTGGGGGGATACTGGGATGCATAGGGAGAGGCATCACCAGTAGAAAACAGGAAGTTATTATCCCTCCGTACAGATAGTTGGTGAAACCCCATCTGGAGTACTGCGTGCAGTTCTGGAGACCCAATCTCAGCAAAGACATAGACAGGATGGAAGCTGTCCAGAGGAGGGCAACTAAAATGGTGCAGGGTCTGCACCAGAAGAAATATGAAGAGAGACTTAAGGAGCTAAATATATATCTAGCCTCGAGGAAAGGAGGGAGAGGGGGCACATGATAGAAACTTTCAAGTACCTCAAGGGAATCAACAAAGTCCAAGAGAGTAGCATCTTTCAAAAAAAGAGGTGTGCAAGAACAAGGGGGCACAATTTGAAGATAGAAGAGGGCAGCTCAGAGGTAACTTAAGGAAGTATTTTTTCGCAGAGAGGGTTGTGGATGCATGGAACGGCCTTCCGGAGGAGGTTGTGGAGTCAAAAACAGTGGTGGAATTCAAGCATGCATGGGACAGTCATAAGCTAATTTTAGGGGGTGGAGGTAGGAAGAAGTAGGCTGCTGGTTAACTAGGATCTGCAGCTTATCCATTAGGTAGGGAAATGGGCAGACTGGGTGGGCCAAGCGGTCCTTATCTAGCATCAAAATCTGTGTTTCTATGTATTCACGCCAATTTGGAGATGAAGTAGTGGACCAAGTCATCTGCCAGATCTTTGCCCATTGAGGTTGTAATATTGGGAGGTGGAGGTCCTGCTCCCATTTAACTTTCTAACATATGCTCCTGCAAGGACACCAAGTATTTATATATATGGGATATTGCATGCCCCGTAGCATTCAGAATTTGTATATATGGGGATGTGCCCTCTAATATCTGGGAATGGGACTGAATATGCCTATACTGGGAGTTTACATAATCTCTAATTTTAAAATAACATATTCTCTCTCCCTCCCTTCATTTAAATTTTGACTTGGCTTCTTCAAGGATATTATGGTATTTGGCCTTATGAGCTGCCAGCGGGCGAAAGTTCTCCTGTTTGCTTGGGTGGTATACCAGGTTGATTCCCTGGCAGGAGGAAAGTCTGGGTTGTTAATGAACCACTTATACTTCCATGCATGCTCCTTAATATGCTTCCAAGAATGTCCCCTCCTCCAACCCTCCAGAACAGAGCGTATGCTCCCTCATGTATCTAGTAGGGCTTGTTTTAATAGGGTGCCTGAAAATAGTGTAGCAGGCAATTGGTGTCATAGATCTCTAGTTAAGTCAATTTGTTTCCAGTGAGCTTCATAATACTTATTGCTCCAAAACAGTGCGCATTTGCAGATGACACAAAGATCTGCAACAGAGTTGATGCACAAGGTGGGGTGGAAAGGATGAGAAGGGACTTGGCAAGGTTAGAGGAATGGTCAAATGTATGGCAGCTTAGATTCAATGCTAAGAAGTGCAAGGTAATGCACCTGGGAAACAAAAACCCAGGGGAAGAGTACACAATGGGGGGTGAGATACTAACAACAACAAAAATGGAAAGAGACCTGGGGGTAGTCATATCAGATGACCTAAAGGTGGGCAAGCAATGTGAGAGGGCAGCAAGGAGGGCTGGGGGGATACTGGGATGCATAGGGAGAGGCATCACCAGTAGAAAACAGGAAGTTATTATCCCTCTGTACAGACAGTTGGTGAGACCCCATCTGGAGTACTGCGTGCAGTTCTGGAGACCCAATCTCCGAAAAGACATAGACAGGATGGAAGCTGTCCAGAGGAGGGCAACTAAAATGGTGCAGGGTCTGCACCAGAAGACTTATGAAGAGAGACTTAAGGAGCTTAATATGTATAGCCTCAAGGAAAGGAGGGAGAGTGGGGACATGATAGAAACTTTCAAGTACCTCAAGGGAATCAACAAAGTCCAAGAGGGTAGCATCTTTCAAAAAAAGAGGTGTGCAAGAATAAGGGGGAACAATTTGAAGATAGAAGGGGGGCGGCTCAGAGGTAATTTAAGGAAGTATTTTTTCACAGAGAGGGTTGTGGATGCATGGAACGGCCTTCCAGAGGAGGTTGTGGAGTCAAAATTCAAGCATGCATGGGACAGTCATAAGGCAATTCTAGGTGGGGGGGGTAGGAGGAAGTAGGCTGCTGGTTAACTAGGATCTGCAGCTTGTCCAGTAGGTAGGGAAATGGGCAGACTGGGTGGGTCAAGCGGTCCTTATCTGCCGTCAAATTCAAATTCTATCTCATCTGCGCAGAGTTCCAATAGTTGAGTAAGTTCGGAAACGCTATTCCACCCTGTGACTTAAGTAGATGTACTGCCTGAAGCTTGAATCATGGTTTTCTGCCTTGCCATATAAAGGCTGTAGACATTTGTTGCCAGGCCTTAGGGCACGTATAGGAATGACACAGGGTACTGATTGGAACAGGTATAGCAGGCGTGGCAGGGCATTTAGTTTTATTGCCTGATTCCTAGCATAGAATGACAATGGGATTATATTCCACCTTTTGATATCTCTTTTTATGTTTTTAATCAATGGGGTGTAGTTGTTACTAAATAATTGACTGAGATCTAATGGTATTTGAATTCCTAAGTATTTTATAGATGGGAGATCCCATTTGACTTGAAACTGCTTTTGAATGGGCATAGGAACTGGGTAATTGAGTGGGAGTGCTTCAGTTTTGGTCACATTCAGGGAATAGTCAGATAAAGCTGAAAACTTTTCAAGCTTATGAAAAAGAGCAGGGAGGGTCTTGGTAGGGTTTGTAAGATATACCAATACATCATCGGCGAAAAGGGCAAATTTATGTTCTTTACCCCCAAAATTTATACCCTGTATGTCTGCTGCTTGTCTGATATATTGGGCCAATGGTTCAATATAAAGGGCAAATAATAGGGGGGAGATTGGGCAACCCTGTCTAGTCCCTCTGCGTAAGGGAAAGTTGCTGGAAATGTGACCATTTGAGCGTATATATACCTGGGGGTTCGAGTAAAATTTGAAAATAAGATTGATGAATTTCTGGGGGAAATCAAAGGCAGCAAGGACACCCCTCAAAAATTGCCATGACACTCTGTCAAATGCTTTTTCAGCATCTAAACTTATAAAGGTCGCCGGTATCTTATAATTTTGTACATGTTCACTCAGATAGATGGTATATCGCACATTATCCAAAGCCTGACGACCTGGGATTAACCCACACTGGTCCTGATGAATTAGAATGGAGACCAGTTGCTTTAGTCTCTATGACAACACTGAGGTGAATATTTTATAATCTGTATTTAGTACCGAGATAGGGAGGTAGGAGCTAGGTAAGGTTGGGTCCTTGCCTGCCTTTGGGATGACAGATATAATTGCTTGATCCCAGGATGAGGGGTTCTTCCTTCAGGGCTTGGGATATTAACAAACAATCTGGAAAGAAGGGGGGTTACTACCACTTTAAGAGATTTATAAAATTCTCCAGGGAGGCCCTCCGTCCCTGAACACTAGAGCGTTTTCAGTCTCCCCATCTCTGCCTCTATTTCCCTGGTTGTTATAGGGGCGACCAGGCCCAGACCTAGATGTTTAGGCAGTTTTGGCAATCGAAGGGTTGCCAAAAAGGTTTGTATTTGCTCCTCTTTCTCCTGAGTTGGAGGGGGGGGGCTGCATACAGTTGTGTATAGTACTGCACAAAGGTATCTGATATTTTCTCCACTGTGTGGCAAGGGGATATTGGTGAGATTGCCTCAGGGTAGATATTAGTGCTTTAGCCCTTTGTTGTCTGAGACGACTGGCCAAAAATTTCAAAGAGTGTGGCCCTCCATCATAGTACCTCTGCTTGAGAAACAATAGCTTCTGCTCAATTGTATAATCTAGTATGGCATTCAGTTCTTGTTTTAACTTTTTAATTTCTTTTGAAATTTTAGGGTTGGTCTGGGATAGCTGTTGAAGCTCTAATTTTTGTATCTGGGCAGTCAAGGCACTTTGTTTTTGTTCCCACTCTTGTTTGTTTCTAGCTGATAGTTCGATAAATTTGCCCCTGCAAATCGCCTTGATGGTGTTCCATAAAATCGATATATCACTCCCAGGGCAATCATTTTCCCTCTCAGCCTGTTTGATAACCTCTTCCATTGTATGGATGGTGTCCTTGCTGCAAAGCAGGTAGATGTTAAGCCTCCACATAGTATTTTTCCTAAAATCGTCTGAATCTAATCTAAGGAAAACTGGGCATGATCTGATAAAATAAAGTCACCCATCCATGTCTTACCCGCCAACCTTAGTTGCTCTTGGGACAGTAACATATAGTCGATTGTGGTATAACCAGAGTGGACTTGTGAAAAAATAGTGGCATGCTTAGCTGATCCATTTAAGCGTTTCCATGTGTCCACATACCCCTGTTCCCTAAGCAATTTTGTTAGTTCTCTTGTTTTTTTCCCCACTGTCTTACCCCCATTCCCGACCACCGAAAGATCTAAATTAAAGTTTCCCCCACATACCATTGTACCTTCAGCCCACTGTGACATGAGGAGAAAGAAAGCATGATAAGTTTTAAACTCAGTGGCTGGGGAGAAATATACTGAGGCAAAGGTGGTCAGTTTACCATTTAGTTTCCCTTTGATCATTATATATCGCCCTTCTTTGTCACCCAATTGGTCTTGACATTCAAATGGCACCCTGGATGGTATTAATATGGCTGCTCCTCTTCTGTGCCCACCCTTAAAAGATGAGGAATAGACCTGGGAAAACCCCAAATGTTTAAACTTCTCATGCTTCTCATGTGATAAGTGGGTTTCCTGGAGTAGAGATATATCCGCTCCAGAGCGCTTTAAGTAAGATAGTACCTTGGAACGCTTGATTGGCCCAGACAGGCCATGGACATTATATGAGCATATAGTATAACCCATTGTGACTAGATAATAACAACGTAGTCCCTTTCACATGACTCTTTTTCCCGGTGCATGGAAGATCTCTGGTACTCTTTCAGCTGACCAAAAAAAAATATACAGTAGAAACTCAACATACATGGTTGATCAGAACAACAAACCAGAACTATTTGTGCAAACAGTGCACTACCATAAACATTTTTAACTGACTTCCAAGGCAGGAGGTCAAACAAATTCGGTGACCTCTTATCCCACCTATCAGATGGTATTGGTGGGGGGAAAAGTGCTACGGATTCCCTCAAACCATAAGGGAACTCTTCCCAGGCCCTTACATTTAAGGGCTCCTGAAGTGTGGTATTTGCCTCATAACCGGCCATCAGAGCTGTGCTGCTCCACCTGTAGTTAGTAAGAAAGGGAAAAACTCCCCCCCAATGCCCATTTAGTCTTTGGTTCCCATTCTCTCCCACCTTCGTAATCCCGCCCCCACCCCCGGGAAAAAGTGAAGAAAAAGAAGGGGAAAGCATGTCCTCATGGTTCCCCTCACCTGAGTGCACCTCCACAGTGCAGTTTACATGGATCCCACCTACAGAAGGACAATCCCTATGAATATTCACTCTGCAGGGTGAGAAAAGGGAAAAAGTATCAATTTTTAAATATGCTTCCATAGATTATTGGGAGCCGTTTAAAAAACAGTTTTACTACCCCATCATATAATCCAACCCCCGCCCCAGAGCAGTACATGTCCTACACTTAGAGGACTATTGTGTCCAAAGGGTAGACTGGTTGAGTGTAAACCAGCACTAGAAGGGAGAATCAAAAGTCATCCCCTCGCTGCAGCAAGGACCATCATCCCCAGCCCGCATCAAATAGTTTCAAAATAATGTGAAACGACCAGGTATGCAAGAGTGTGCCATGTTTGGCAAATTTTAAACAAGTGTGCTTCCCCCAATCACTACTCGATTTACCATCCATTATAATACAGAATTTCTGAATATACATTGTGTCATATAACCATAAAAAGTCCATAAATCAAGGGAGCTTCTGCGATTCTCTGAGCTCGATCATGCTGTTAGATGGCAGTCTCCCCGCAGCACAACAGGATCTCTCGCATTCTTGCCACCGGCTCTTTAGAGTGAAAAAGTAAAGCAGGAGAGAGACCAAATTGAGCTTTAAGTGGTCGCAGGAGCGGGCTCGGTAAATATGGTCTTAAACAAATTCTTGGTCGATGAATGTTTACTTTAAAATGGGTAGTAAATCACAGATGAGATTGCCTCTCTATCCCATGGCCAAAATCGTAAGCCAGAAGGAAAAATAAGGGGCCTGAATTAGTCATTGGGTGGAGCCAAGGCCTGGGCTGGGAAGGGGCTGGGAGACACAAGCCGGGCACAGTCAGCCCAAGATACAGGCATCGGGGGGTATTTTACTTCGAGGATATTTATATCAAAGCAACGAGACAGACAATTCTTGTCTAACAGTCCTAACTCCAAGAAAAAGTGGTGCTTGTAAGTACTATCTTATCCATCTGCAATCTCAAGGTCCCTTTCTGAGATTCCTGGCAATTTCTTTATTAATTCTCTGAATTCGTGTAAGGTTGACGAAATGGTATTGCTGCTCAAAATCCTATTCTTCCTCGGGGGAACGATGTGCCACTCCTCAGTGGGTTTCTTTCTCTTGGTCTGAGGGGCCTTAGTAACAGCTGGAACCATGATCCCCAGCTTTTGCACTGGCCTTTTGGGGAGTGTCATACAATTCAGCTCCTTCCTTCCAGAAAACTCTTAGTTTTGCCGGGTAAGGGGTTTGAATCCAAAGTTGTTTGTTTCTCAGGAGTTTGATAAGTGGGACGTATTCCATGTGCTGCTTCTGTATAACAGGTGGGTAATCTTAGTCAAAAAATAAACGGGAGTCAAGGTATTTAACCTCTTTCTTCACCCATGCTCAGCGGAGTACATCTTCCTTGGTACGATAACTTCAGAATTTGATAATTATTGACCTGGGTCTGGTGGTCGGGTCTTTGGGTTTGCAGAGTAGAGCCCTCAATCTTCAGTTTGTAGCCTAAGGGCAACTCGAGGACATCTTTCAGCAGGTCAGTCAAAAACTCAACCATATCCCCTTCCTTGGCACCCTCCTTCAAACCATAAAGACTTAAATTATCTCGTCTGGACCGACTTTCTAAGTCTGCACACTTCTGTTCCATATATATATATATATATATATTGTATGGCTACAAAGGGCAAACACTGCGTGGCCTAGATGTTGCAGGCCATCCTCCGCATTTGAAATTCGGTCCCCCACTTCCTGAACACGACCCTCCACCATCGAGAGCTTCTGATTAAGCTGTTTGAATTCTGCTTTATTTTCTGCTCGCATTTATTTTAACTCCTATATTTAGGATTCGTAGGTTTCTAGACAGGTGCTCCACTTCTTCGTCAGTCTCGTAGTTTTTTGCAGCCATAGTGACCCTAGATTGACTTGAACTGTGTACTGGGGAACTTGATCTCGAGTCTCCGCCATCCCTTTCGAACCTGGACTGCAGCGCTTTTGATCTCGCTCCTCAATCTCTTTGCGAACCTCCTCCTGACATTTTTGTTCAGTTTAAACTTTTTCAATTGACTATTTATGGAGGTTATTTAGGCAGGCGAGGCAGAGAGCTACTCGTTTAGCTGCTGCTAGTGCTGTGGCAGAACCGAAAGTCTTGAGATACCGAGTACTTACTTGAATTCATTGCATTCATTGTTTTTTACTTGTGTTATTTAGTTATATAGTTTTTTATCTCCGTATGCATTGTACCATTTGACCCGGAGCTAACCAGGTCCATCTTATAAATAAGCTTGCTCAGTGATGTTCACCTGGATAAATAAAGATTTTGAGTGATTGATAGATTGATTGGCTTAAACCTGCAAAGACTGAGGGAGCAAGGTGGAAAGTGCTAAAGGTATAGGGAATTAAAGAGGGACACCTTCTCAAAAGGGCTAAACTGTTTGTATAAATGTAAATAGGATTATAACTAAGGGCTGGTGAAGAGAGCGAGAAAGGTACACAGTGCTAGAGAAGCTGGGGAAATAAAAGGGTCTGAAACCAGGGAAGAAAGAGGATCCTGAGGCTTGGGAGTTTAATATGCACTGGGAAGGGAACTACATTGGTGGTGGGTGGGGGTCAAACAGGGGCCTAGGCAGATGAAGGAGTTTAGATTGGAACATTGAAAGGGACACAAGAGACGAAAACCGGATCTAGGAGAACAGTGGGGTGTAATGGGTGCAGTGCAGTGGTTCTAATGGGGATGCTCTGGAGATGGGGATTTTGCCCAATATGTAAAAAGCTGTCACACTTAGAGGCAGAAGTTATCACACTTCAGGAAGATATGGAAAGGTGGAGCTCCACAGGAGGTGGGCTGGCATAGCAGTGAAGGGGCAGTAGGCAGGTAAAGTGGAGAGCAGCCAGGAAAGGAACAAGACAGTGGCAGGCCAGGGGGAGGTGGAGGGAGAGAGCAAGAAAGGTCACAGGGGACTTCAAAACAGGTATAGAAAAGGAGGGGAGAGGGAAAGGGGTGTGGTAGGTTGTCACACCAAAAAGACCCTGCAAGGCACAGAAAATAATTATGAAGGGAACAGGAAGGGGTGACTCAGTCATGGAGCTGCACAAAAAGGGTACTGAAATGAAGAAGAGATTTACACCCTTGGTTGATCGTGTTGCGGAAGAGGCAAAGGATGGGGCAGGACGAGTGGAGGAGGAGGAGGAGGCAGTGCCCAAAGAACAGGGGGAAAAGGGAGGGTGGCCCTGTAATTGACACTGGTACTGACACTGAAGGAAGTGACAGGGGGCATGTAGCACAGGATGAGGGCAAAGCACAGGGGGAGCAGAGGTGTGGTAGGACAAAGGGAGAACAAAATTCGAGGGGAGGAGAAAGAAAGACAGGGGGAAAATGAGAACAGGGACAGTAAAGAGAATCCAGGAGCTGGGAGTGGGACAGAAAGCCAAAATCACAAGCAAAGAAACAGCAAGGTTGCACTCATAGGAGACTTGATAATAAAGGGAATCAGATAAGGAGGTAAAGAAGCAGTGCAATTTGGGTGGAGTGCATGCCAGGAATGATGGCACTCGAGGTAAGACACAATATTCCTTCGTGGCATAAAAGACAAGATGAGAGGACGCACTTGGTGTTCCACCTGGGCACGAACGATTTAGAGGAAAATAGTCTACAGAAGTGCAGGCATGTTTCAGGGAGCTGGCTAGGTTTTGTGGTACCACTCTATTCTGGTCCATTGCTTTTTCAGAGGTGCTGCCAGTGCCAAGAGCATGCACACTGAGGAAAGAGAAGATTGATGAATTTAATAAATGGTTGGCAGGTTGGTGCAGACAGATGGAGTTTGGACTAGTAGGAGACTGGTGGGCAATGTGGGAGGATGACAGCCTATATGTCCAGGATAGATTACACCTGAACAACGAAGGATCGACTGTGCTGAAAAGGAAGCTGAGGGAATCATAGAGGCAACATGTAATTTAAACTGAATGTGGATGGGTGGGGTCAAGTAAAAGACTGCTTATGGAGCCAGAAGAGGAAGGAAGCTATCAGCCTCCCACCAAGTATGATGAGAGAATTCTGAAAAATGACGTGAACAGGGGATGAGTGCAAGAGGAGGGGAAGGTAAGGGGAGGTGCATGGTGTTAGGTGATGTCAGCAAATGCCAGGAGTCTAGGGAACAAAATGGTGGACTTAGAGGCCACCATGGGAGAAGAGGGAATGGACATCATAACAATTAGTGAGACTTGGTGGACAGAGCCCCATACATGGAAAACAGTCATTGCAGGCTACAGACTGTTTCAGAGGGACGGGGTGGGATGGGGGGTCACTTTATACATCAGAGAAGACATCAGGGCAACAGATGGTCAGGAAGAGGAGAGGAGAGGGAGACAGAGCTGCTGTGGGTCACACTTGACAAAATAAAAGGAGAATCCATAAGGATAGGGGTGGTATACAAGCCTCTTACATAGGGAGAGGAAGGGGATAGGCAGCTGGTACAGGCAATTACACAAATGGCCCACAGAGAGGAGCTCCTGCTGGTGGGGGATGTAAACCTCCCAGATGTGGAGTGGGAGATCCTGGCTGCAATCTCAGTTAGGAGCAGAGGGATCCAAGAAAGCACTGCAGTGTGTGTTCATGCAGCAGTTGGTAAGGGAACCCAGTAGGGGAAATAACCTGCTGGACATAGTCCTCACAAATGGGGGCACTGTGGAAGAAGTGGAGGTAGGCGAAGGGCTAGGTACTAGTGATCACAGGACCATAAGGTTCAGGGTTAGAACATGCAGGGAGACAAACTGGATCAGCACGAGGAATTTGGACTTCAGAGGGATGGACTTTGACAGAATGAGGAGCATGGTTAGGGAAGAAATGTCAGGAACTAAGGATATATTAAAGGTGGAAGATTTATGGGAGGCCATCAAAAGAGGGGTGTTAAAAGTCATGGAAAGTTGCATAAAGAAGGTAAGGACGAAAAAGAAATGGAGGAGGCCACTTTGGTTCACAAGGGAGGTGGCAGAAGCAGTTAGGGGAAGGAGGGGGGTTTTCAAGAAATATAAAATGACACAACGGGAGGAGGACAGGGAGGCCTTTAGGGAAAAGAGGAAGTAAGCAGGGCAGAAGATAAGGAGGGCTAAAGCGGACACTGAGGAAAAGATAGCTAAACAGGCCAAAAGGTGGGACAAAACTTTTTGTTCAGTATGTGGAGGAAAAAAGGAAGGCAGGCAAGGCAGGGGACAACGTGGCAGAGGGGGGAGAGGGTTAAAACTGGAGGGAGACCTTGAGAAGGTTGAATTACTAAATGGATACTTTTGCTGCATCTTGACAGAATGGGTGGGACTGAGCTGAAGGGTAAGGGAAGGTGGGGACATAAAAGTAGATCCTAGCCATTTCAGCATAGGCAGGGTTAAGGAGGGACTAGCCAGGTTAAAAGTAGACAAGGAAATGGATCCAGATGGCTTACAGCGAAGAGTACTTAGGGAACTGAGGGTAGAGCTGGCTGCCCCACTAGAGAGGCTCTTTTAAATTATTACTGGATACAGGCGGGTGGCAAGGCACTGGAGGAGGATGATAGTGGTGCTGTTCCATAAGGGGAGCAGTGAGGCGGTTGCAGAAAACTATCACCTGGTCAGCCACACCTTGGTGATGGGGAAGGTGATGGAGGCCTTAATAAAGGAAAGGGTGGTGGACTACCTGGTAGGTAGCAGTCTGCAGGATGAAAACCTACCCAGATTCATGAATGGGAGGTCATGCCAGACCAAACTCCTTGGATTCTTTAATTGGATAACACAGGTGATTGACCAGGGAGGGGCAGCAGATGTGGCCTATCTGGACTTCAGTAAGGCTTTTAACACCGTCCGTCACAGAAGGCTAATTAACAAGCTGGAGAGCTTAGGGGTGGGAAGAAAAATAACTACTGTAGGTGGGTGAAAAGCTGGTTGGAGGATAGGAGTCAAAGAGTAGTAGTAAATGGTGTGCACTCCAGAGAGATGGGGATGATAAATGGTGTGCCCCAAAGGTCAATACTCGGGCCCTACTTTTTAATATTTACATCAGTGATTTAACAGAATGGCTGGAAGGAAGGGTGTGCCTGTTTGCAGATGAGATGAAAATCTGCAATAGGGTGGACATCATGGGGGTGGGGTGGGGTGGAGGCCATGAGGCAGGACCTGATGAGACTGGAGTAGTCATTGAAAACTAAATTTCAATGCTAAAAAGTGTGCTGTGATGCACGTAGGATGTATAAACCCACAAGCAGTATACACTATTGGGGAGGGGGATCAAGAAAACAGAGCAGGAAATGGACCTGGGAGATCATAATAACCAGCAACCTCTACGTAGGTAAGCAATGCAGCAAAGTAGTGGGTACAAGGAGGCATGGAAAGGATGAGAAGGGACTTGGCAAGGTTGGAGGAATGGTCAGAAGTATGGCAGCTTGGATTCAATGCAAAGAAGTGCATGGTAATGCACCTGGGAAACAAGAATCGGGAAGATTACACAATGGGGGGTTAATAACAACAACAACAAAAATGGAAAGGGACCTGAGTGTAATCATATCAGATGACCTCAAAGTTAGCAAGCAATGTGAGAAGGCAGTAGGAAGGGCTGGGGTATACTGGAATGTATAGGGAGAGACATCACCAGCAGAAAACAGGAAGTTGTTATCCCTCTGTACAGACAGTTGGTGAGACCGCATCTAGAGTACTGCGTCAAGTTCTGGAGACCACATCTCTGCAGGGACATAGACAGGATAGAGGTAATCCAGAGGAGGGCAACTAAAATGGTGCAGGGTCTGCAAGAGAAGCCATACAAGGAGAGACTAAAGGAGCTTAATATGTATACTCTGAGGAAAGGAGGGAGAGGGAGGACATGATAGAAACTTTTAAGTACCTCAGTGGAATCAACAAAGTCCAAGAGGGTAGCATCTTTCAGAAAAAGATGTGCAGAACAAGGGACACAATTTAAAGATTGGAGCGCAGTTCAGGGGCAATGTGAGGAAGTATTTTTTCACAGAGAGGTGGTGGGCGCATGGAACAGCCTTCCTGAGGAGGTTGTGGGGTCTAAAACTGTGGGAGAATTCAAGAATACATGGGACAGACATAAGGCAATTCTTGTGAGGGGTAAGAAGAAATAGGCTGTTGGTTAACTAGGATCTGCAGCTTATCCTGTAAGTAGGGAAATAGGCAGACTAGGTAAGCCAAGAGGTCCTTATCTGCCGTCAAAGTCTATGTTTCTGTGTTTCTAAGGCAAACAGAATGTTGGCATGCAAAGGGAGGGGTATCACCAGCAGTAAAAGGGAGGTATTGATGCCCCTCTACAAAACCATGGTGCAGTCACACTTAGACTACAAGGTAGACTGCAGGAGACTGCACCTATGCAAAGACATAGACAGTATGAAGACAGTACAGAGAATGGCAGCCAAAATGGTGCATGGCATGCAAGGGAAGACATTCGAGCACAGGTGGAAGGAGTTGGACCTGTACACACAGGAGACCAGGAAGGGGGGGCATGACTTAAACTTTTTAAAACGTAAATGGAATCAATAAAGTAAAGGCAGAGAGCATACTTAACAGAAAGGAAGGGCTATCACAAGAGGGCATAGCCTAAGACTATTATTTTTTTTTTTCTTTCAAACTTTGTTTCTCTCCTACCACGCTGGAGAACTTTCTCCAGCTACCTCTGACTGATCACTGTCTCCTGCTTCTGATGGTCTCTCAACTCTGCACTCCTGGCTCAATACATCCTCCGGGTCTGAATCCTCCGGGGAAGGGCCGCCCTATCCTCCCAGGGCACTCTTTCTTATAGGGTTGGGCCTCCGGGCTGCGGGGTGGATGGACGGAGAGAGAGACCCGACCAGCATTGGGAGTGTGGATCAGTGAGGTGCCTTCGAATTTCTCCATCAGGAGGGTTTTTTCAGGCTACCCTACCCTACTGGCTCGGTCATGCAATGCATCCCAGCACGGGCACGCATGCTACCGTGTATGCCTACAGGGTTACTGCCACAGTCAATCCCCACTAACTCCTGGTCTCAGGCTACTGTGCTCCCAGCCACCGCTAGGAGTCCCCAGAACCCCAAGATGGATCCCCCCCTGCCTCCCAGGACAGGAAAGCAGTCCTTCGGACACTCAATCCTGTCCCTCTCCTGCCAGACCCCGGCTTCCCGAGCTCACTCCCAAACCCAGGTCACTGGTGTGGTGCAAGGTGTGGTGTCCAGCACCTCAACCCTCAGATAGCCCAAGATTAGAGGGTGGAAGATACAGAGGGAATGTGAGGGGATGTTTCTTCGTGGTGATGGTGGTGGAGACCTGGAAAAAGCAGCCAGAGGAGGTGGTGGGGGCTGATACAGAGGCGGGATTCAAGAAGGCATGAGACATACATATGGGGTTGAGAAGTGGTGGGAATGGAAGGGTCAGAGGCAAGGGACATGTATAATAGTGGGGCAAGGGCAAACTCAATGGGCCACTGGGTCCTTTTCTGCCGACATGATTCTATGAAACTAACACACATACACTGACTTATATGGCATTTAGTTACTTATACATCTAACCCTAGCTTTTACTGTAGTAAGGATAAGCACTGTGTTTTGCACTTACTTATTGTACTAATCAATGGCATGACTGGGTAAGTAAGGTAGTGGACCAGGGAGGTACAGTGGATGTGGCCTATCTGGACTACAGAAAGGCCTTCAACATTGTCCCTCATATAAGGCTGATTAACAAACTGTGCAGCGTTGGGGTGGATCTTTTTTTTTTTTATCACAACAGTATTTTTACCATCTCTGTGGACCTGGCAGGGGGCTACACCCCCCCCCCCCTTGGAAGGGTATGTCCTCCAGCCCATCAGGGCCATCATGGTTCCTGCTGGGTCTGGGTATTTTCCTCCATTTTCTCCCCCGTGCCCTCACCCGTGCAATGGACACATCAGCTGTCTCCACCTCTGCAGAGGTAGCCAAGCACCCTGGGCACAGGCCAAACCCCTCTTTGTTGTGCTGATACAAGCAGCACAAACCCCCCACCCCAAGAAAGGACAACAGTCCTCTGGGCACTCAATCCTTACCTCCCCAGCCAGCCCTCAAATGACCCAAGTCCATTCCCGAACCCTGGTCGCCAGCATGGTGTGAGGTGTGGCATCCAACGCCTTAACCCTCAGTGGCACTGGGCAGGCCAAGGGGTGGATCCTAAAATAATTCTGTGGGTGGAGAACTGGCTGAATGGCAGGAGTCAGAAGGCTGTGGTGAACAGGGAGTACTCTGGAGAGAGAGAGAGATGATGAGTAGGGTGCAGCAGAGGTCAGTGTTGGGGCCAGTTCTCTTCAATGTCTTTATTGGGGACATTGCAGAGGGACTGGAGGGGAAGGTATGCCTATTCACAGATGATACAAAGGTATGCAACAGGGTGGACACACCAGGGAGTGTTGAAAGACTGAGAGAAGACATTAGAAAACTGAAGAAATAGTCTGAAGAATGGTAGCTCGGATTTGATGCAAAGAAGTGCAGGATCATGCACATAGGGCAGAAGAAACCAGGGGCCAAATACAAACTAGATGGGGAGGTACTGACAGTCACAAAGAAGGAAAGGAACCTAGGAGATATCATCTCTGAGGAACAAGGAGAAAGTAGGCTGTGCAATAAGATGGCTGGAAAGTCCAGCCAGATGCTTGGATGCATAGGGTGGGGTATCATGAGTAGAAAGTGGGAGGTAATCTTGCCCCTGTATGAGACACTCTTGAGATTGCACCTGGAATACTGTGTGAAGTTCTGGATGCCCCATCTGAGAAACAACATAGACATGGTGGTGGCAGTGAAGTAGAGGGCAAGTAAAATGGTGCAGGCCCCGAGGGATAAGACCTATGAGGAAAGACTAAAGGAGTTAAATATGTATTCCCTGGAGGAAAAGATTTGTGGACTTGATTGAGAAATACAAATACGTCACCAGAACAAAAACAGTACAGGAAGGAGGCATCTTCCAAAGTAAGAGATGCTCTAAGTCACGGAGGCACGAAAAGAAGTTACATGGGGGATGGTTCAGAGAAATGTGAGTAAACGTTTTTTCATGGAGAGGGTGGTGGATGCCTAGAAGAGCCTGCCACAGGGGGTGGTAGGGGCTAAAATGGTCACAGAAGTTAAGAAAGGGCTGGATAGACATAAGAGTATCCTGGAGGAAAGGCGGGGCTCAAGAGTTAAGTTTGAGCATGGGGCCTCACACTAGAAAGGAACTAATAGGGCAGACAAGGTGGTGATGTGATTCCACCCTCCCAGCCCGACCTATCACTGAGCACCCACCTCCCTGCACCCTCAGACTCTGCCACACACCCTCGCTCACCTCAACAGGTACCAGTTTGAAGGTCTCCTGTCGAAGACACATCTTGCTGCTGGAACTGGGGACTGCTATATGAGAAAAAAGGTAAGTGCTGTTCAATGTATTTCAATGGGTTTTCAACTGCACTTACCTTACTTTTCAAATACACTAGCAGTTGCTGGTTCTAGCAGCAAGATGTGTCTTCCATGAGACAGTGGCTCTTCACACTGGGATATATGTATTTTATTTTTTTTCAATCCTCTTTTTCACTCCTCGTTCCGGAACTCTCTTGGGCTGTCCCCACTGGCCTAACCGTTCTACCATCAGCCATGCCTCTTGTCATCTTCAAGTTCATTACGACTCCCTGAGGCCATGGAGGGATTTAACAGCCCCAGAGAGATCGAAGGGGCAGTGATGGGAGACTGGCGTTGGATGTGTGGTGGCAGCGCTGAAGGAAGCCATCTCCTATCCGGCCGAGGATGGTATTTCTTCTTTACGCCCCTTAATCCCCTCCCTCCCATGTGTGGTGCATGTTTCCCGACTTCTCAGTGCACGGCTACCCTGCCAGCATTGGGCTACACTGATGTACATGCTGCCCAGTGCTCTGTGATGCCCCCAATCTCCACCAGGGGTCACCGGAGCACCAAGCCTCCCCCGAGACAGGAGAGCAGCCCAGCGGACACTCCATCCTATCTCTCCCCTGCCAACCCCATCATCCGAGTTCACTGCCAAACCCGGGTTGCTGGCATGGCGCATGGTGTGGTGTCCAGTGCCTCAATCCTCAGCACTACTGGGCAGGCTCACACTGGGATATGGTAAGGTGAATGAGGGTGTGTGGGGAATTCTGGGGCATGTGGTGTGGCAGGTGCTCAGTGGGAAGTCAGGTTGGGGGTGCAGGGCTACATCAGCGATGGACCTTTCTTTACAGATTAAAAAAGACATTGAGGGACCATGTTATTTTTTTTAGGCTCCGAGGGACATTGGAGTGTGGGGGGTTACCACTAGACACCTCATTCAAATCAGCAATAACATGCATAAGACTGAAACTGATCTAGAGGCATTAGGTCTGAAGAACGCTGTCAATAACAGCGCCATCCAATACAGCGCTGTATTGACAGTGCTTTCCAGAACATCAGCAGGACAGAATGCTGCTGCAAAATAGAGCACCAACAATAAAAATTATATATTTTAATGTGGGGGACCCCACCCCACCACCACCACCCCCTGATGCAGGGGGCTCGGCCCCTCACACATCTTGATCTTTAGAATTCTAACTCTTGGAAGGAGTGGATCTCAGGGAAAGAAGAAATTTGTGGGGCCATGAAATACTGTTTCCATAGCCCTTATAAAAAAAAAAAAGTCCCAGAAGACAAAATAAAGGGAGACCAGGATTCTAATCCTGGTCTCCATGACCATTCTGGTGAGCTATTCTATGCCTTAGCCCTCCATGCCGCTGGAGCAGCTCAGTCAGCCTCCTGCATTCCTGTGCCCTTGTACTGTGGCTCGCACCATGGACAGCGACCTGGGGAGAACTTACTCTGTGGTGCTATTCAACCCATATTACTGTTCGTGGGAGTGCTAGATAGACCACGCTCTTTTGTCCTGCACTTTTATTGTACTGCTGTTCTAACCAGGTAGGCATCTGGCAAGCAGATGAATGTAGACTAGCAATTTTTGCCTTAACCACTGAGCTACCTAACTGCACTTTCTATTTGTTGTGATACATTCACCCTGACTAATACATATGCACATAGATGCATATATTTGAGTATAACATAGCAGTGCACTGTCTACAAACATTTTTGCAGATTAAAAAAAGATATTGAGGGACTGTTTTCTTCTTTTCAGGCTTCGAAGGAGATTGGAGGGAAGGGGTGTTGCCACTAGGCAACTAATTTAAATCAGAAATGACTTGCAAAAGGCTGAAACAGATCTAGATAGAGGGGAATGTAGACTAGCAGTTTTTACACTAAACCCTGAGCCACCTAACTGCACTTTCCAATTGCGATACACACACACTGACTAATACATATACACATTTATGTATATATTCCAGTGTAACATTGAGCACTGATTCTTAATCCCCCATACAACAACAGCATGGTACACAATGCAGCAAGAAAAACAACATAAAGAAAAAAAAGGTCTGTAAATACACTGACCACCACCAAATGCCCCCCACACAATGTCACTCTATGGAGCGACAGTACAGTTCTTTTGTTTTGCAAGTGTCTATGCCCTCTGCCCCCCCCTCCACATAGGGATCTCGTCCTGCACACCCGCTGAACATAATATAATCAACTCCAAGGGGTGTTGACTTTGGGGACGCGAAGAAACTCAGGAGGGATAAAAATCAGCTTTTTTTAAAAAAAAATAAATTTTCCAAGGCGAGGAGGCAGGGAACCAAAGCTTGGTCCCCAGGTTTCACACTCCACCAGGCACCAGAGCCTTTGCTACTCAACAACGGGAGTGGCACAACCAGGCAATTACCTACAGCTGCTTTATCCCCTCCTAATCTGCCCATACAGTGACAGGGATAGTGGTAATTCCCTACCGCTATTATACCCCTGTATCTGTAATTGTTTTTGTCATTTCTACAGCAAGATTTATTGTGTTGTTCTTTCAGTAACATACTGACCTGGCACATAACAGCAGTGCACTGTCTCCACACAGTTTTACAGATTAAAAATAAGCTTTTGTCAATGCCGAATGTTGTTGCATTGGCATTGGCTTTGGTAGTGCAGTGTAGAAACACATTTTGGGCAGGATGTGACAAATGACAGCTGTACTGTTCATAAGGAGGTGTAAAAAAATGGCAGTGGCAAAAATGTGGCATGTAAATATAATGTATGGTAAGTGCCTATTTACCACCATAATCAGCAGTTACAGAGCTTTGTTATGCACTGTTTAGAATTGTAAAAGTTGTTAACCACACTTTGGAATTCCAAACAGTGGCATAACAAAAAAGAATGCATCAGAGTTCCATAATTCTCACACATAGAATGCAAACAGTGTTTTTTTGACCATACACTATAAAAGATGATGGCTGGGGATCAGGTGATAACCACACTGTAATCACCTATCGTGGTTGCTAGGGCTACAGTAAACCTCTCAAGCTGCACTCTCAAGGTTTACCATGTTGTCCTAGCAACCACTCGAGGTGATTACAGTGTGGTTATCACCTGATCTCCAGCCATTATCCTCTGTATTGCAAATTTGGGAAGTTACAAGGGTGCATGAGAAATGCACAATCCATGCTTGTAACACACTCATTTTATGGACTTTTGTCACCAAATTTTCAGCATAGACATTTTAGCACATCTGCTCATGTACAGTGTCACTGTCATTTCCTCAAACTATCCCAAAAAGTGATTTCGCGCAGCGACCGTGCTATTCTGTTCCGGTCGTGAGAAAACACATTTTGGGCAGGGTATGTAAAACAACAGCTATACTGTTCATCAAGTGGTGTGTAAAAATGCCAATGGTAAAAATCCAGAGTGAAAATATTACAAATGCACAACGGTACGAAAGTTCGTGCAAACTGCGCAATGCATGCTCGTAACACAGACATTTTATGGAGTATCATCACCAAATTTTCAACATAGGCATTTTAGGACCTCTGCTCATGAACAGTGTCACTGTCATTTTTGTAATCTGCCCTGAACACTGATTTCCCACAGCAACCACGCCATTGTGCACCAAAATTGTGGAAACACATTTTGGCCAGGATGTGAAAAATGACAGCTGTACTGTTCTCAAGGAGGTGTAGAAAAATGACAATGTTGAAAATCTGGCATGAAAATATTGTGAATTTGTGATGTTACGGTACTAGCAGCTACTTGATGCACACTAAGTAAAATATTAACACAGGATTTTTTTCCTGGAAATTTGCAACATAGGCTTTTTGAGAGCCCACCTCACAAACACTGCTACTGTCCTTGTGGTACTCAGTCCCAAAAGGTGATTCTGCGCAGTGACTGCGAAATCACCTTTCAGGACTGATTAACATCATAACAGAGCCAGAATTCATGAGAAGGGGTCCCAAAAACCCCATGTTGAAAATTTGGTGCAAAAATTCCAAAAAATGCCTGAGATATGCATCAAAGTTGAAAAAACCCTATTCATTCCATTATACAGCTTACCGGCATTTCCTCAGTTCGCAGTCAACTTTGAAGAGTGCAGAAGTGTTCCCGGTCCACCGAAGATCATCGCACTGAGCTCCGGAGGTAAGTATGGGGTGAGGGGGCTGTGGGGAGACAGAGTACACAGCGGGTGGGCGAGGGTGGTGGGTAGGGAGACTACGAGGGACTGTTTTCTGATTACAGGTGTTAAAAAAACGTCGCAATGGTTTTCTTTTTTTACAGGTGGTGTTTTTTTTGGGGGGGTACAGTAGCCAATGAGGGATTGAGTAACCCGTTGTACATAGGAGTGGGGACACTAGCTGAGGGAAATTGGGCACCCCTCAGCACCAGAAGAAGGGGACATCATTAAAGTGGGAGGAAATTGGATGCCGAGGATTGGGCACGACTCGGCAAACAAAAAGGAAGGGAGAACACATTATGCCAACGAGGAGTGGGCTTCCCCATTGGCTCATACATGAGGGTCAGGGTGAGCTGACTGGGGGGCTGGCACCCCCAAAGTCGGCAGTTTAGTGGCAACTGTTCTGCCATGTTTGCAGCTGGTGAAGCACGTAGGAAGGTCCACTGCATGTGACGAGCTTTGCTCACATTGCAGTGGACCTTTCCTTTGATGTGATCACCACATTAGTATGCATGGTGTGGTGCCAGCATGCAGGCTGATTGGGGAATGAGGGACGCACCTACTGGTGCATGCCCTGCATTCACCCAACAGTGACCGAGCCTCCAAATCTCCACTACCGCAAGATGTTGGCTGTGCAAGCGCTCCAACATAAAAAAGACATAGAGGGACTGTTTTCTTCTTCTCAGGCTCTGAGGGACATCGGAGGGTGGGGGATTGCCACTAAACAATTCATTTAAATCAGCAATGACATGCATAATGCTGAAACTGATAGTGAGGGAATGTAGACTACCAATTTTTGCACTATCCACCAAGCCCCCTAACTGCACTGTCTAATTATTGTGATACACACATGCTGACTAGTACATATACACATATATGCATATATATTCCAGTTTAGCATAGCAATGCATTGTCTGCACACACAGAAGATTGCCACACACAGACACACACACATGCACGCACACACACACACACACACACACACACACATATATATATATATACTGCCTTATATGGCATTTATTTACTTATAAATCTAACCCTAGTTTTTACTGTATTTAGGATAAGCACTGTGTTTTGCACTAACTCATTGTACTAATCTATGGCATGACTGGGTAAGTAAGGTAGTGGACCAGGGAGGTGCAGTGGATGTGGCCTGTCTGGACTTCAGAAAGGCCTTCGACATTGTCCCCCATATAAGGCTGATTAACAAACTGCACAGCCTAAGGGTGGATCCTAAAATAGTTGTATGTGTGAAGAACTGGCTGAATGGCAGGAGTCAGAGGGTTGTGGTAAACAGGGAGTACTCTGGAGAGGTAGAGGTGAAGAGCAGGGTGCTACAGAGATTGGTGTTTTGAATGGTCTTCTTTGATGTCTTTTTTGGTGACAATGAAGAGGGACTGGAAGGAAATGTATGCCTCTTCACAGATGATACAGAGGTATGCAATAGGGCGGACACTCCAGTCGTGTAGAAAGAATGAGGGAAGACATTAGAAAACTGGAGAAATGGTCTGAAGAATGACAGCTGGTATTCAATGCAAAGAAGTACAGGATCGTGCATATAGGGCAGAAGAACCTAGTGTCAAAGTATGAACTAGATGGGGAGCTATTGATAGTCACAAAGCAGGAAAGGGACCTGGGAGTCATCATCTAGGAGGACCTAAGAGAATGTAAGCAATGTGATAAGGTGGCCGGAAAGGCTAGCCAGTTGCTTGGATGCATAAGGAGGGGTATCATGAGTAGAAAGAGGGAGGTCATTTTGCCCCGTATGACACTCATGAGACCACACCTGGAATACTGCATCCAGTTTTGGATGCCCCATCTGAGAAAGAACATAGACAGTGTGGAAGCAGTGCAGTGGAGGGCAAGTAAAATGGTACAGGTCCTATGGGATAAGACCTATGAAGAAAGACTAAAGCAGTTAAATATGTATTCCCTGGAGAACGGGAGGGAGGGAGGACATAATTGAGACATGCAAATACATCACCAGTACAAAAAGAGTACAGAAAGGAAGCATCTTCCAAAGTAAGATATGCTAAATGTCAAGGGGGCACAAAAAGAAGTTAGATGGGAATATTTTTTTATGGAGAGGGTGATGGATGCCTAGAACAGCCTACCATAGTGGGTGGTAGGGGCTAAAATAGTCACAGAATTTAATAAGTAGTGGGATAGACACAAGGGTATCCTGGAGGCAAGGGGAGGTCTCCAGAGTTCAGTTTGGGCATAGTGCCTCACACTAGATAGGGATTAATAAAGCAGACTGGGTGGTGACGCGATTGCCACCCCACAGTCCAACCTCCCCCAGTGAGCACCCCCCACCCCACACCCCCAGACTGCCACACACCCTCACTCACCTAAACAGGTGCCAGTGTGAAGATCCACTCTCACATCAAAGACACATCTTGCTGCTGGAACTGGGAACTGCTATATGAGAAATCAGGTAAGTGCGGTTCAATGTATTTCAAAGGGTTCTGAACTGCACTTACCATTTTTCTCATATACAGTAGCAGTTGCCAGTTCCAGCAGCTAGACGGGTCTTCCATGGGACAGTGCATCTTCACACTGGGATCTGTTCAGTTGAGTGAGGGTGTGTGGGGGAGTCTGGGGGATGTGGGGTGGCTGATGCTTAGTGGGAGGTTGGTTTGGGGGTATTGGGTTGCATCAGCAATGGACCTTTTTTACAGATTAAAAAAAAACATAGAAGAGCTGGCCCGGTGGTGCAGATGGCTGAGGCACTGGATGTCTCACCTCCTGGCACGCCGGCGACCCGGGTTCGGGAACGAGCCTGGGTCACTGATGGTCGGCACACAGGGGTCGCAGAGCTGAATGGAGTGGCTGATAGGCAGCTCTCCTGTCCGGGGAGGTGGGGTGGCATCCCTTGCTAAAGGCTGCACCCTGGTGGAGGCTGTGGAGCTGTGCAAGCAGGGTGCTGGTGATAGGCCAATGGGGCGGGTGGAGGAGGGTCATTACCGGGGCTGTAAGGTGCATGCATGCCTCCACATGCATGCAACCTTCTCCTGGGGCCCTCAGGAACATGGGGAGAAAATAAAGAGGGAAAAAAAAAAGAAACTGGCAGCAGGATGACAACCGACTCTCCGAAGGCACCACTTCTGGACCGGGCATAAGGTAAGCCCCGGTAATTCTGGGGGATGGAGTTGGGGGAGCTGGTCAGTTGGGGGCCATACGGGAGGAGCAGAAATAAGGATGATATAAAAAAAAAGACATAGAGGGACCATTTTCTTCTTTTCAGGCTCTGAGGGACAACAGATTGTTGGGGAAGGGTGCCACTAGACACTTCATTTAAATCACCAATGACATGCACAAAGCAGAAACTGATCTAGATAGAGGGGGAATGTAGACTATCAATTTTTGAACTAACCACTTAGTCACCTAACTGCACTTTCTAATTGTTGTGATACACACACACACACACACACACACACAAATACATATACACATATATGCATATATATTCCAGTATAACATAGCAGTGCACAGTCTACCCACAGTTTTACAGATTAAAAAAACAACAACAATGAGGGACTGTTTTCTTCTTTGCATATGTATTCCAGTATAACATACAGTACAGGTTACATTACACTGTCCCTCCAATTCACCGGTTTAGCATTTTTCAGTGAGTGGCTTAATGTGTGCACTGCTCACTGCAATGAATTAATAAAAGTTTCCTAATCGTTTGTTTCTAGCCGCTATTGAGTTACAGCTTACTTTACTTTGCAGCTCTCTGGAAACTTTTAAAAATGCAATGCATGAGCAGTTCACACATTAAAGGGGAATTGCCAGCTTTCTGCAGCTATACTGAACTTGAGTGGCCACTGTGCTGTAATGAAATCTATGGCAAAACAAACTATTCATGTGCCTGAGTATGAGAAATAGTAAGCTCTGTTACCTAAATTTAAAAAAATATATACTTTAGCTTGGACTAAGCACATCACCTTACTGCTTGGCCGATCTTCCACCTTTGGATGCTTCTTCTCAATGTGAACATGCATTGTACATGTGTGAATTTCCTGAACAAGTGTAAGTGACAGTTGGGGCTAAAAGTACATGCTCTTTTGAGCATGGGGATCTTTGTAAGAATAATGAGTGTTGCAAGTCTTACTTTTACATCTTTGAAAAACAGGAATATCAGCCTGAGCATGCATGTCACGTCCATGGCAACATCATGCACATGCCCAGGATCCCTGTCCTGTTTTTGAAAGTGGAAAAAGTAAGACTTGGAATGCTCTTTTTAATTTTTACAAAGATTTTTGTCTACCCAAAACAGTACCTAACAGCATTTAGTTGGTGGGGCCGGTGCCAGTTTTGACCCCTGTTCATGAAAATCCACCTGTGGTCACACAGGTGACAGTACAGGAACAGACAGTCAGGACCACCATCGCAGTACATACACACACACATGTACACATGAGTGCATGCATGCATTCACACACACACACACACACACACACACACACACACACACACACACCATAAGAGGTAACATACACAATGAGAAAGAAATGCACAAACATACTTGTACAGCAACATAAGATGAAACCATATCCAATCACAGCCCCTAATAAACTAATATGAAGCACGATTAAATTATGATAACAATGGGTGAACATAGGCACCTATGTAGAGCCCCCCCACACACACACACATATGCAATAAACAACATGACTTGATATAGTTCAGAACTGATGAGTAGGGATGTAAGTTTGTCATGGCAGTCATACATGTCATTGATTCCATGACGTTTGATCTTTATTCAGGACTTCCATGACGTTCACTAGTGTCATCAGAATGTAGCAATGATGACAATGCCATAACATTTTCTACTGTTTACTGATGATTTCATGAACAAACAATGAGTCATTAAATCCTCATCCATGACAAACTTGCATCCCTACTGATGAGTACAGACATAGAAAACAATACAGATACACTATTTGTGAAGCGGCATAAGTAAATGAGTTGCTGTACAGTTTGGGAGGGGAGCTGTCACAGATGATATGTTCCTCTCAAGCAAACTGCATTCTGCAGTTTGACAACCTGCCTAAGGGGAAACTGCCCAAAACTCACCCTCCAAGCAAGGAGACTACTGTGCCCTTTCGGGCTGTTCCCTCTCAAGCAAACTGCATTCTGCAGTTTGATAATCTGCCTAAGGCGAAGCTGCCTGAAGCTCACCCTCCAAGCAAGGTACTGGTTGGAACTCTGAATTTTGGCATCTACCCCTGGAGGAATCTCTCTTGCTCCTGTTTGCCAGTGTTCCTCACACTATGTGCAGCAATCCAGAAGTCTTCTAGGAACTGCTGCCAAGAAATTAATGCTAGGACTGATCTCTGCTTGAAATGTTTTGATGTCTCACTTTAAGTAATGTTTAGTCTGATTTCTTAGAGTTGATGTAAGTTTTGAGAGTTTTTTTTTTTTTAAGTGCTCATTTTCCCATTTGCAGTTTATACTGATCTGCCACTAGAGGCATCTTAGTTTTCCTATTAATCCTCCAACCCACTTGTTCAACTTGCCTCTGCATTTTTTCTGTTCTAATCACCGTTATTCCCTCCCTTATTTCTCGCTTTTAGCATATTGTACTCTGAAGAAAAAAAAAAAACACAAAAAACCCACCGGTAAAGTTAAACTTGCACTGTGCTTGGGACCTTGTGTGTGCCCTTACTGCTGCACTCCTTGGTATCATAATGACTCTTACAATGGCTCTGTTTCCTAGAGGCATTATATTGTTCTCTCTATTGACCCTATCTGACCTTGCTTGTGACACATTTCTAACATCTACCTCGCCAACATTGTATAGTAATCATTTATATGTTTATAGTACTATCACCTTATCCCAATGCTGTGACTCTCTTACTGTGCCATGGAACCTGCATTTCCATGGTGATTGGGGGTTGCCATGTCAATGCCCTAACTGGCTACCCCCTTTGGCACTCCTCCCTGGGATCTTCAACTAACAAACCAACTGTAAAGTGTGCTCAACTCAGAGGAAGCTTCACAAATTCAACAACAAGCAGTGAAAGGAATATTTGTGTAGACTGTCCTTACTGTTGCTGCTGCTTTCTGGTAATAGTCACCCCAATCCTGGCCCTCCACAACTTATGGCATACCCACAGTCATCTACTGGGTCACTTAAAATTGCCTCACTTAATTAATGCAGCCTCCTCCCCAAAATGGACATACTGAATGCATGGATCTTACATCATAACCCGGATATCCTCTCAGTCATAGAAACATGACTTTCTCCAAAAATAGCAGATGCTTCAACTTCCATCCCAGGCTACAGTCTTTAGACAAGATCATCTCTTCAAGCATGGGGGCGGTTGTGTGACCCACCTCTAAAACAACCTTCAAGGTCTCATCCTAACTCTGCCCAAAACTGATGACCATTATGCAAGCCCTTGCCATAAAAGTGCTTCTAGGTGCACACAATGAAACCCTTACTGTGTTTTCAATCTATATTCCTCACAGACAGATGGCCTCCTGCTTTGATTTTCTCCTGAAGTGTTTTGGCTCTCTGAGTCTTGATTCAGAAATTATCATGTTAGGAGATTTCAATTTCAACTGGTTCTCTGTTGACACAGCCCTTTGAAAGATGCAGTTTCAGCAGTTCATCTCACCCAGCTAGTCAAGTTCCCCACTGGAATCAGCTATAAAACTGAGACTGGTACCTTACTGGACCGGGTACTCTCTAACCACCCTGATCTTATATCAGACATGACTGTACTCCCAGATGCCTTCAGTTACCACTCCCCAGTCTTGTTTCATTGGGCAAACAAATTCTCTGAACCACCCACTAGAACAATTACCACCAGGGTACTCATCTGTGGGCATCTTGAATCACTAAAAGCTGACCTGTGTAATCAGGACTGGTCAAGGTTTTACATAACTAACAACGTTGACATTGCCCTTGACCACTTCATACTTCAGTTCAACGCTATATTTGATAGGCAAACTCCTCATAAAAAGTCTAAAATCAAAGGCCACTGTAATCCCTGATTTTCTCCGGACCCTCTTGAGCTTCTGAATGCCAGAGGCCATCTATGGCACAGATCTAGGGCCCAGTGTAGCCAGGCCAACATCCAGAGGTACAAAGCAGCTAAAAACAACTGCACGAGGGCTATTCGTGCAGCTAAAAATCAATATTATCAGGAAGTGCTCTCTCAGACCTGGAATGATGGCAGAACATTTTGGACTAACCTTAAAGAGATCACTGGGAGAGACCTCAGATCTGCCCCTGCCATGCTTAACATTGATGGTGTACCCTCACTCGACCCCGAACTTATTGCTAACACTTTTAATAATGCCTTCACTGACCTGAATGGTGTCCTGCCATCTGGCTACTTCTCTCACCCCCTCACAAATGACTACTCTGGGAAAGAGACTCTGCACCATTCTCATCCTCCTTTCTACTTCAAAACCCTCTCAGCCCATGAAGCCAGGAATTGCTTACTCAAGGTATTAGGGAAATCAAGATTTAGTGGTGACACCCTGGATCTTAAGTTTGTAGCCCTTACGCTGGTTGAAATTCTGTCACCTCTAACCCATATTATTAGCATGTCACTTAGATAATCTCAATTTCCTCAGAAATGGAACTCTGTCAATGTGACACCAGTTCATAAGTCTGGGGATTGCACAATTACTGGGAACTACAGGCCCATCTCTATCCTGCCCCCACTCTCGAAAGCTCTTGAGTGTATAGTGGAAGACCAACTGGTTGAATACTTAGAAAAATATCAGCTACAATGCCCACAACAACACAGGTTCAGAAATGGACATAGTACCACTACAGCCCTTCTGGAGTTCACAGGCTTTATTCATCACTCCTTAGGTCAAGGACACCTGGTCGGTGCTGCTTTCATTGATTTAACCAAAGCTTTCGACAGTGAATCATGCCCTCCTGGTCGAACAGCTTGCCATCATTAACCTTGCTCGGGACAGCGTAGCCTGGTTTGAAAGTTACCTGTACAACTGTACACAGTAGGTGAAGATTGTTAACACCCTATCAGATAGCAGACCTGTCCTATCTGGAGTTTCTTAAGGGTCCATCTTGGGCCACCTTTTATTTAGCATTTTCCTCAACAACTTTCCTTACTTCTGTCAGGGTCACATCCTTTTATATGTGGATTATGCTGTCCTATTTACCAGTGATCCAGACCCTAAGGTTCTTGAATCTAGGCTACAGAGTAATTTCATAGTCATAGAAAGATGGTTCCATAAGCACAAGTTAGTTATGAATTACAATAAGATTAGAACTATGCTGTTCTCCAGCTCCCAAAATAGGCACAGAACTTACCCTCTTTCTTTCACCAATGAAGAGGGCTCTCCCCTGGAGCTAGTTCAGCTCTTTAAATATTTAGGGATTACTATTGACAGTATGATAACCTATGCCTATCATGTTGACAACATTGCTAAGACTGTTAACACCTGCATTGGACTAGTTTATAGGCATAAGCAATGTTTGACCCCAGAGGTTCTTAACCTGGCCATTCAAAGCTCTCTTGTCTCATTTATTAATTGCTGCTTACCAATCTATGTGTCAGCTACTGAAACAACTTGTTGCCGCATCATGGTTGCACTCAACAAAGCATGCCGGCTCCTTACTGGCTCAGCCCATCTGTCCCATACCTGTGACATGTACACTCAGGCTAACTGGCTCCATTTCAAAGGTAGATAAGTACTAAACATGTTTGCTGTCCAAAAAAGTAAGCTTAGACAAAATTCCCCCAGGATTGCAAAAGCTTATTACCCCCACTATCAACTGTTGTTGCACCAGAAGCTCTACTAGCCAGATTTTTAATATACCCCACTGTCGCACTTCTCTGGGACAAAGGTCCTTTACCTACCGTGCCCCACTATGGATGAACTCGCTGCACCATGACATCACTTCAGCATTCACCTTGGGCTCCTTCAAGGTTAAACTCAAGCAAGAGCTAGTTGCTGATGCCAGTTGTGACTGCTTCCAATAACCTTCCTTCTTCTGATCAGCACTTCTTCTAACCTTATGCTATCCTGACCTTATGCATAACTGTTCTCAGCATGTAAATAACTGTTCTAAGTTGCTAATCATTCTCCTTCACATTTCCTCTTGATCCCTTCCACTCTTTCCCCCTTACCCCTCTATGGCTTTCTCCGTATCTTACCCCTGTTATATCTCTTGAGCTCCCTTGCGCATCTTAAAATGCTTTGACCCATGCTTTCTCACCTCTGATGAGGCCCCTGGCTGATGCCATCCCTTACCTTGTTGATTATTCGATATTAGCCTAAGTCTGTTCTCATTTTCCTGTAAAGGGTCATTTAATAAGACCCCAACCCCTCTAACATGACCCTTTTGAATTCCAGGTTTTAATCAAATATGCGCCATGGCATACATTGTACAATGTCACATGTATTGGAACTTTTCTAGTTATACACTCTTGTAATGTCTTGTATAATTCCTTGTTTTGTTTGTTCTCTGTCTCATACTTTCCCAATATGTATTGTTCATCTGACTCGGAACCTATGACATGAGCTTGTTCTCAAAGGTGTTATCTGAAATTCCAATAAATAAATTAATATGAAGAACTGGAATACCTTTGTGTTGCTAAACAAAACAGACAATGACTCATAGATTACAGATAAAGCAATGATTAGATATTAATAATTAAAAATACTAACCAATCCAAGGTAAGACTCAGATTTGTGTTATCTGAATCAGCACTCCCAGTCTCAATGTTAGAATCAGATGCAGCTTGTGCCCCCTCAAACTGATTAACACTGGATACTGTGGGCTCAGATTGGTAAGGATGGATACCAACATCAAAATTTAAATGTATGTCCTCAGCATCTTTATATTCCTTTACCTCAAACATGATGAATAGCGAGCACAGGCACAGTAAAGGTTATTGAAATCCAAAGGTAAAAAAAAGCACAATCCCTGTAAAACAGCTAGCTTAGCTGAACTAAGTTTTTAGGAAGAAGGCACATAACCAGCATAGACCAGCACACTCCTTTTTCACTACTTTAACAACAGAGGGCCAGATATTCAAAACTTTGCCCCAGGGCAAAATTAGCACTGCTCAGCATGCTACAGTAAATCAGCCTGGAAGCAATAGCCCACTATTTTCAAAGAGATAGCCCTGGTGCTAAATAAGCTGAATATAGTGTGTTAAGCAAGCCAGGCAAACTGGGCTGAAGGTGCAGTGCAAAAATAGCCCGGGAAGTAATACAGCACTGAATATAGACAGTAAGGCAGCTCTGAATATAGCAATCAGTCAGGCAGTGCAAACACCCACAGGAACACAGTACGCTAAGTTTTTAGCAGGAAATTCTGTGCCTGACCTTAATAATTTGGGTTTTTTCAATAGAGAATCTATATATACCTATATGTACCAGACCTTAATACTCTTAGGTTTAATTTTCTTTTAATAGTAGTGTTATTCTGCAATTTGCTTAAATTACACACATACGTAGATATTAAAATAGGACTTATATTATTGGCAAATGTTGGTACAACTTCTTTACTATCTCCTTTTTTTCTCTTCAAAAGCCGTATCACATGCTAAGAGGACAGTTATAAAACAAACTGAGGAAGAAGAGTTTTTGAATGCTTTGCCTGTTTCCCATAGTGACATAGTGAGAACGTTGGGAAATTGGAGAACTGTGGATGACTAAGGGTTTGAAACAAGCAGGAAGATCAAATATATCCCCTCTTTTCCCATTCTTCCTGCAATACCTAGGGAGTAAGAATTGGGTGTAAGAGCTGTAAGAGCTGTATGGTGAATGTGGTGAGTGCGGGGAACATGGTTAACGTGGTGGACCTGGAGAGATTTATTGAAGGAAAAGGAAAATAAGCAGGAAAGATAGAAAGAAAAAGCACCAGAGTCATCAGGAGGGAGTAGAAGAAGGAACTGAAAGTGCACAGAAGGGTTCTTCATTATTCTATGGACCAAGGAGACAGATGAAGAGTGATCTGTTAATTTAAAGTTTGTGCAGACAGTTCTTGGACATTTCTTATTTCCTGCTGAGATACACCTAAAGGGTCTTTGGTTCCTCATTGGTGGAGATTAAGTTAATTTTTGACTATAAATTGGGTACCTTTGGTATCCCTGGTATTGAATCAAATCTACTTATCAGTCTGAGCTGCCTGAACCTGAACCTGAGTTTTGACACTCTAATCTGCCCTCCCTGCTTTTCAAAATGTTGGAGTTCCTGTAGTTTTTTTCAAGATCTGAAGCTTGACCAGGTAAATAGACTAACAGACTAATAGATTGTTATATAAATATCTGACAGTACCTACAAAAACTGAAATCCTCAGGAAATGTCTTTTTTTTAGAGTAAGAACATACTTAGGGAATTTGTCATTTGTCATTGAGTGTTAATTAGTTTAATTTATGTCATATATACTTGCAGTGGTAAGGTGGTGGATAAGAATATGATGGGAAAGAGTAAAGGGAACAAATCACAAAATGGTAATCAAAATGCTAATCAGAGGGCTAAGAACAACTGTTGTGTATACACTCATGACCTAGTCATCATAGCCTCAACCCCTAAAGAACTTGTAGGAGTAATTCCATTTTCTTTTTCTCCTTACTCTATAAAAAAGGAAGTTGCTTATGATTATAGACCAAATGTTTCTGTGTACAATCCAGAACTTAATCACAGAAAGCAAAACAATGTAAATGAGATAGACCTGAAGCAAGGCACAATATGTAACTTCCGGATAATTTAAACAATTTAAATCAAGTTGCCATGGTAAAATTATTGGAGAATGAGTTTACTGAAGGTGAAAAGAGCTCAAATGAAGTGTATGATGAAAATAGAAACTTACCAATTGTCTCTAGTAATGGAGCTACAATCTCTGGTATGGAGGTAATTAAAAATTCACTCACCTTTTCTAATATATCATTTTGTCAAGGGAAAATCACAGATTTTTTTTTCCAAAAAGGGCGAATAAATCTCAGGAAGGCATAAAATTAAACAGTCAGCTTCTCTCACACTATTTAGGTGACCAAAAAAGGTTTCCCTGAGGAAACAAGCAAAAATAATAGATTCCTCAGGGGCCTCTTTCCAAGACAGCTGGGTAGGGTAGTCAGTAGCTCACTCTTTTTGTTATGGGGTAGTCAAGGGACCTCTGTAGTGAAGGATGAGGGTGTTTCATGCTTCCCATCTGGCATTAACTTATTCAGTCCACTGGAAATTTCAAAAGAGGCTGTTAGTTTGACAGCGGATATTGAGGAGCCGATGCATGTAATTCTAAATGGATCTCTGGATGAGGTTTTTGAAATAATGGATAGAGAGGTACAGAACATCCAGTTAGATCAGGACTTTTTTGCTCAATGCCCTGATATCATATCCAAACACACCATTAAGGCCTTAGCTCACCCGGTGATCTCTAAGGTTGTGTTGTTAGAAGCATATAGTGGTATTAAAGCAGCCCTGGAAAACTTTTCAGGCTTTTGCATAGAGAGGTTTACCTTACTTGAACAACAAATCTCACAGTTGGCTGAACAGAATGAGGTCAATAGATTAAAGCTCAACTTATCATTCTCTTCCCTAATTATTCCTGAGACCCCAACAGGTAAAAAGAGAGATGGGCTAAATAAGAAAAAAAGAAAAAAAAAAAAGAAAGAGATTAAACCCAATAGAAAATCTAAAATTAACAAATCCAGGAAATAGAATAACAACAAGTCACAAAAATGAAGGCATAAAAAAGGGATTTCTAAATATGGTAGAGACTAATGGTCATATTATCTCAGAGAGGACACGGGTGGCCCAAGAATATTCTCACTCATCGAATGGGGGAACACTGATGTAGCAAATAAGGCCACAGCACAGGAAATAATCCCCACAAAAATAAGGGGAAAGGGAATATGTAATCCCATGTTGGACCAAAGGATAACTCCATTAGAGAATTAATTCCATTAATAGAGACCAGTCCAAACAGGGTATTGGATGCAACCTATTGCTATTGATGGAGGATACTTATTCCTTCGATAAGGAAGAACCCGAAGCATACCATTTATTATGCACAGGTAATGAAGTAGTTTTTAAATTAGATCAGATGTATCTTAAAAATTATGAAACTAATGTTTCATTGACTAATCTAATAGTGCATATGTTAAGAGCTGAACTGGGGCTACAAACTGTGGCTGCACTTAATATGGTAATAGGGATAGTCTCAATCCTTCCAATTCAGTTTACTTCCTGATTCCTAACATGGATATAGCAAAACAAGTTTGGGCAAAGCAAGGCTTGGTAAATTCACTGGGAATGTTGCTATCATCACTGGTTACCTGGGCTACAATTTGGAAAAGTACTTATAATGGGACAAAACCAGGAAAAATGTTATCATATGACAAATTTAATTCTACTCTTGCACTGCTGAACTGGAAGGTTGGAGCTTCTCCTCAGTGTTCTATGTTTTCCAACTTTGGGAAAGAAACAGTGAAGGGAGAAACTGCTGCTAATTTGGCATCCCTTTTGAGGACGATTTTTTCAGCTATTATTAAAATTTAAATACATACTGATGAACTAGTTTAGGCAGAAAAGATTTTGGAGGGTGAAGAGGGTACCCAGATAAATTGTTTTTAATTTTTCTGCACAATTAGTAGTACTACTTCTAGAGCAGGGGTTCTCAAATGGTGAGGCCAGCCTCCCTTGGGAGGCCCCAACCTGTTCCAGAGGAGGCTCAAGCAAGTCTGAAAAAGTACTGTATTTAAATTTTGAGTTTTATATATTTTGTGTGAAGAGGTGAAGCAAACTGAAAGAGGATAATAGTAGGTAAATCTTATGTATTTATTTACTAATAGGTGACAAGGGAAGGTGAATGAGCCAAGGCCCATTTCAGGTGTACGCAGGGAAGGGTAGGGAGTCAATACATTTCAAAAGGTAACTGCAAAACAATCAAGAAATACACAATGAACAATAGTGTAAACAAATAAGAACAACAAACTAATAATGAGTGCTGGTAATTGATCAATTTGTAGACTGATGGCAGAACAGCCCAAATACAAGGGTTGAGCATAGAAGTGCTAAGAGCAATAGTAGGAAGGAACAAAGTAATTCCTGAAAAGTTGCTTAGGAGCAGGGAAGGACAGGGAGAGGCAAAATATGTAGGAAGGTTATTTTGTATAGAGAGGAAACAGAGAAAGTAGTCTGACCCATGAAGGTACTGCAACAAGGGGTAACAATAGTTCAAGAATAAAAATAGCAGAGCAAGTAGGCTGGCCTGTAAAGGGGGAGGTTACATTTATTTATTTTATTTATTTGTTATTAAGATAATGCTTTTGAGCACAGGAGCTATTTTTCAAAGGTTCCACGTCAGTATAAGACAAAGAACTGAATGTGAGCCAAGTACTCAAAGGGGTTTCAATTTAGTCATATTGTACTGCGCAAAGTACAGCATGTTATTTTTCTTTGGGGAGGCCCAAGATTATTTCAGTTTTTTGGGGGAGGCTCAAAATCTTTTCCATGGATTTGGGGAGGCTCACTGTGACAAAGTCTGAGAACTATTGTTCTAGAGAATAGACATATGCTGGATGAGGTGGGCATTTATTTGTTAGAATTGAATGAGTGGTAAAAGCGCAATCTAGAATTACTCAACCATGACTACAACCATCTGAAAGTCGAGATACTGACATATCATTAGAACAAGAGTGGGGGTTAATAAGTAATGGTACCTGCAATGTACTCAATTGGAATATAGCAGGACTTCATAACAAATCTGCAGACCATCAATGGGTTAGTTTTGTTTCTAAATAAAAAGCCATTATTTTTCAAGAAACATGGACTTTAACACAGCTGTATCTCAATGGCTATGAATCAAACTTCACCCCTGCAATTAAAGGAAAAATGCATGGGAGAAATAAAGGAGGTTTAGTAACCCTGATAAAAATCAGGGATGGATTAAGGGTACTACAAAGTTATTCTCCCACACCTGAAATTCTCATGGTAGTAGTTAATTGGGATTCCTGTATAGTTTTGATTGTGAATGTATACATCCCCCCCACCCAAGTTTTCATGCTCACCCTACATATGACATTTGGCTCAAATTGTCATGGAAATAGATTCACTCATACAATTAAATAGGGTAGATACTGTATTATTAGCAGGTGATTTCAATGCTAGGATTGCACATTTCGATAATTTACTGGCGTTGCAAGAACAACTATACATGTCAGACCTTGAACAAAGAAAAACGACAGACATGACTGTTAATGAGGCAGGGAGATGTTTTCGAACCTTCATCATGGATAATAATTACTTGATCCTCAATGGGAGATTGGAGGAGGATCGGGATGGGGAAAGTACATTCTTCTCCCCACTAGGTAGGAGTGTGATTGATTTTATTTTATGTTCCCCTCTTAGTTATTAATCCTTTAAGAGACTGAAGGTGGTTATGCGAACAGAAAGTGATCATGCAGCAATTTTGTTGGCTTTTATGAACTTTGATAGTAACACCTCTTCTCCAATAAAGCCTATGACTGAGGTTGAAATTCAAGGGAAAAAGAGATTAAGGCTGAATAGCAAGACTATGAATAGAGTATCAAATCTAATATAGTCCCCTAGTTTTGCTTGCCTTTATTATGGTATATAGACTGATCTCAAAAGTGAGCAAGTTAATCAGCTATTGAATTTAGGATATCAACAAATTAATATAGAGATCTATTGTACAAACATTAGTAAGCCTAAATCAGAATCTTGGTTTGATGGCCAATGTATGAGAGACAAAGGAAACTTAGCGAGGCTCTTTAGGCAAACCAAAAAAAAAAAACCTGACTAAGAGGGTGATGTTAAAGCTAAATAAAGCTCATGGTGATTACAAAAAATGGCTTGCCTCCCAAAAAAATGAGTTCACATATAAACAGTGGGAAGTAATGTATCAAGCTATTAAGGAGGGTGACGCTAGGCTCTTTTGGGCATTAGTATCCAAAGGAACTAGCAGCCAGGACCTAAAACTGCTGATATATATTCCTAAAGAGACCTGGGTAGCATACTAAAACTCATTACTTAATAAACATTCTAATTTAGAGGAAGAAGCGGTAGATAGCAACAGTATATTAGGAGGGGGGATATACTCCCTTAATGTTTACATTCAGGGAAGTGGAAGATGCTATTACGAACCTCTCAAATGTTAAAGAACATGGGCCTGATCTGATTCCCAGAGAAGTTTATAAAGCACATCTGAATTATTGGGTAGTTTCCTTCATGGACAAGAAATATAATTGTACTAATCCATAAAAAAGGACAGTTTCAATCTCCATCTAATTATCGCCTAATTAGTCTTATAGATATTAGTAGAAAAATCTCTGCTAAAATACTGTCACAAAAACTACAACATTGGACACTGGTAAGTTCCACTTTATCTATGTTTCAAGCAGGTTTTCACAAGGATTTTTCAACTACAGATATTTATATTCTTGCACATCTGATAAAAAAATAGGTAATTTCGCAAAATGAAGTTGTACGTTTTATTCGTCGATTTTTCAGCGGCATTTGACTCTGTAAATAGAGATAATCTATGGGAACTATTAATGGAAAAACATCTACCTTTGAACCTTTTGGTTAAACTTTATGTTATATTCAAATACAACCTCGGTTGTCAGATATGATAATAAGGGTAATATTATTGATTATTTTAGAACAACATCAGGAGTTAAACAGGGATGCCTTTTGGCTCCCCTCTTATTTAGCTTGTATATCGATTCCCTTATGACTTATAAGGAGGTACCTACCCTTGATTCCCCCAAATTTAAGAATCTACCTGTCCATACAGTAGTCTTGCTTATGTAGATTATTTAATTTTATTGTCTCTCCCTAGTCAAGGCTTGCAAAATAAAATAATCCAACTTAATACTAAGTGTAAGCAATTAGATTTAATAATAAATATGAAGAAAACTAAGTTTATGATCTTCTGTCCATACCAGGGTCAAAGAACGAAACCAAGGTTTTATTTAAATAATGAATCCGTAGATAGTGTAACTTCTTATACATATTTGAGTGTTAAGTTTGCTACAAATGGAGCATGGTCAGAGCACTGGAGGGACCAAGTGGCAAGGGCAAGATTGATTGCCAAAGCTTTGTTACGCTTTATCATGAAATATGCAGGCCACTCGGTTGCACCTGCATTATTGGCTGGAGAAGCTAAAATTAATCCCATTCTTACATATGGAGCAAAGGTTTGGGTACAAATTTCCCTCCATGGCAGGAGACTCCCCTTTCCTTTCTTTATAAATCTTTATTACATGTGCCACTATCTATATCTAATGTCATAGTTAGGGCTGAAGTGGGAAGAGTCCCCATCGTTGCAATAATTGACATATGTGCGATGGGTTATTGCTTAAAAATGATTAATTATCAGGCTAATTGTTTGCCTTTATTGTGTTTGAAGAAAAAGATTTCCTGGCAAAAACAAAATTATAGGTCACCCTGGGTCAAAATTCTTCAAAGTATTTTGGAAAGAATATCCATATACCATCTCTGGTTAGACTGGGAAAAATCAATTATAATATCCCCCTTATGTAAGGAACTTGACAAAAAGGAAATACTTAGGTTTGCTCAAGAAAAACAAATGGAACTCCTCAGAGTTCAACGTCAGGCTATTTGGTTAGGCCAAAATAAGATTAATGCATTTTTAGAGAATTATTTAACCATACCTCTTATCCCCTTAGATGGAAAAATGATTACTTAGGCAAGGATGGGAATTATTTGTTCTAAATATGTATTTTTTAATAGGAAGGTCTCTCTCAACCTGCGTTCTGAATTATGTAGTTGTAATAGGGGCTTTGAAGAAAACCTTTACCATATTACAGTGCAGTGCCCCTTATACAAAATCCCATGGTTTAATTTGTTAAATAATTTCCTTATTAAATATATAAATGCAGAATATGATCCACTATTTGTGCTTTTACATCCACATACACTAGAGGATGCAAAGAGGGCCTCAAAGTTTTTTTACCAAGTGATGAAGCACAAAGAAAAACATCTCCCTGCCTCAGAAAAATAAACTTGGGGTGGAAATTTAAAAGGGTTTAAACCAGCAGCCTTTAAGCTTTGAGTAATTGTATATGGTAGATATGTTAACATCTTCAATTGGTAAAGCACTTCAGTCCTCTTTTCTGGGACCTTTTAATATTTATATTATAATTAGAGGTTTAATATGTTAAGACATAAGGATTTACATTCTATAAGTACCTAGATAATCTAGAAATAGAAATTGGTAAAAGATCACAGGGATCTGAGTACATTATGGATTGTTTTCTATATATTTAAAATTTTCATGAATCTACATTTGACTTTGGTTTAGTTAAGCCAAAGAAGAATATTTGTCTACTCATGCAATTTATTGGTATGACTCATAATGAAACTGTAATGTTTTTAGCATATTGTAATGGTGTATTTGCCGAACAATAAAACTGAACTGAACACAGGAACACAGTGCAGAGGTGAGCCTGCCATGCTCTGGAGCTCATGCAAAGAAGTACAGCCCTGATTGATATCTCAAGAAGAGCAGACAGCAGTGCACAACCCAGAATATGACACACATCCAGCCATGGTAATGGCCAGTAACACCCAGCACCCAAGAATGGAATCCGAAGCAAATGAGAAACCCTTGAAAACCCCCATGCTCCCAATAATGACACCATACACAGTAAAGTCAAAAAACTGGAATGTATTACTGTAGACAAAGAAAAAAAAAACAACAACAATATCACAAGAATAGTAACAACAACAACAATAAATACAACCATTAATACAACTACTACAGCCACTACTACTATCACTACAACTACTACTACTACTACCACTACCACTACGATGACTAATACTAATAATACTACTACTAAAACTACTACAATATCGGTAAATTTGCCCTATCGGCTCCCCACCTAACCCATCACTGTCTTCTCTATTCTGCTTTAAAATGGCTGTCTCCTGCTGCCCTTTGTTCATAAATCCTAGGGTGTTTTGTTGACTTCTTAACCAGATCTCTTCGTCCCTCCTCACTGCGGGACATGCTCACCCCAGTCTCTCACTCTCACTCCCTTAGGTCCTCTACCTCCCCATTGCTATCTGTTCAGCCATGCTTCACGAAAATGAGAGAGCAAGCCTTCTCCTACTTTGATCCTAGGTTTTGGAACTCACTTCCCACCCATGTCAGGAACTCCTCATCTCACCTTACATTTAAGCATGCCCTATTTTCCCACCTGTTTGCTCTTGGTAACTGTGATTGTACATAACTTCTGCTCTGTCTCTCTACTTTGACTCCGTCTCTCTACTTTGACTATCAGCTTGTGACCTGCCCATCCTTCGGTATCTGCCTTTTGTCATAGTGTCTCTAACTGTCTGCCTCTGCCATTCCTATTCCTAATGACTTGTCTACCTTACCATAATGTATCTACTGTTAGTGTGCCTACCTGCCTGTTCTCCCACAGCTAGGCCTGCAGACTGGTCAATATTTCTTTTTTGTAAAATGTGTATGCTGCAATAACGTCACTGCTGTTGCTGTTATCCAGGTGGCATATTATCTTCTGTTGCTGTCCTCTGCTATTGAATTTGTTGGACAGTTCTCCTGCATTATGTGCCTGATAGTTTTTTACTGCTGTATTGTGATATTGTACTCTTGCTGTTTTGTTATATTGTACTCTCCTGGGTCATGCCTGAAAATAGGCAGGATTTTTTGCCTAGTGCACTTACTCAGTTACCAAAAGCTCTACTCAGGCTGTGTGGCCCATAGTGAGCTCTGACATGGACACAGAGGCTTAAGAAGGACCGTGTCAGGATGGTACTCTGACAAGAAAGTACAATGCACACCTCAGGTTGATGGCCCAGGGGTGGACAGCACGTCCCAACAACTATGGCCATGTGGCGATACACTGGAGTACTGCACATGCAACCTGGCATGCACCTGTATGCAGCAGCAAGACAACACAGGCCACACCCACCCAGCCAAAGTAAACAGGAAGGCTTGGAATGCAAACGCCAACACCACAGATCAGAGGAAGCCGCACAGCCCATTGGAGTACACAGTGACACAGTGCTACCACACAGGCAACACCTCACATGACAGGGAGAGCGGCCCTGAGTACAAAAGAAGCCATCTAATGACAAACCGGTTGGGACATGCTGCCCAAAGGAACAGTTCAAAGATGCAGACAGCAATACACAACTACCATGGGAATGCCCACAGCCACACCACAGTGCAACAGAATGTGACCTGTACTGGAGAGGTGCAGGCCATGTGGCAAGCTGCTCCCCCAAACATCAGAACCATGGCAACATTACACAATGTAGATGTGCAATGCACAGAATACCCCATGCAATGAAGACACACAACACAGAGGCCCACCCCCCCCCCGGCGGGACAGCAGTGCACCAGCTGCCCATGTCATGGACATTGTAACAAGAGGCCAGTATAGTAACAGCCACATCCATGCAACACCCCCCCATAGCAGGACAGCAATATTCCTACAACCCAGGTCATGGACATTGTAACAGAGGCCAATATGGTAACACAGCCCCATCCATGCAACCCCCACCACAGCAGGACAGCAATATGCCATCCACCCATCCAGACAAAATAATAGCCCAGGCCTATACAGTAACACCTCCCCATCCATGCAACCCCCCATAACAGGACAACAATACCTCATTCGCTGACACCATGGGCATAGTAACCCAGGCTAAGATGGGAACACAGCCCACCCAACTGCAACAAAACAGTGTGCCATATGTGTGATGTCCAAGGCAACACCAGCAAACAGTGTATAAGCAACCATCAGCACATGCAGGAAAGTGTGCGAACAAAGTATAATATGTATGCAAGACACCACGCTGTCCATCAATGCTCTCCTCTGTACGCTGAGCATGCCCTGGCACCGTCCTGCTGTTGTCCTGGATCCTGCTTCTGTGGTCTGCAGCGTGAAGAAGGTACAACACTGTAAGTACCTGCAGGAATGCCACATTAAGCACCACCAATGCCCATGTCAAGCAATGGTAGTACAAACCCCAGCACCCCTCACCCCTTGCCACATGTTGCATGGCACATAGCATGCCATTGTGAGACATGTCACCAGGAGCAGTGTATGGACACACTGCAGCATGAGCCACATATACAACCACAGACAGAGGGATGGTGGATCCAACCATGCCCAGCAGTGTTGACACTGTGAACTCCACCCATGGCTGCATGGCAATAATGATGCACATACCCAAGGGCAGTGAAAAAAATCAAGACTGGCATGCAAATGTAATGGGACACATACACTTGCACAGAGACAGACCCATCCCACCCGCTCTCCACATACACACACACACACACACACACACACACACACACACACGACATGCATACATGTGGCACAAGAAGACACCTACCTGGCACGAGCATTGTTCCATCATGGACCATATGCCTGTAGCGCTCCAGCTATTGGGCCTTCTGACACTGCATGTCAATATAATGATGCCAGCACTGCTCCCCATCCCTTGTGATGTCCGTACACTGTGTCAACCGTTACCCAATAGAGACCCAGACCTCCCTGCATAGTCTGTCCCCCTCTCAGACATGCCCAAACAGCTGTCTCTCCCTTCCCATGACAAGGTCCACCAGACTGGCCAGTTTGACCTCCCCCCACCAATTGTCCCTCTGCACCACTGCCTTCACTCTCCTGCTGGATGGCATTATCCTGTGTCTGAGTGTGAATACAGAAAACAAAGAGTACACTGACAGACATGGCAACTCCCTCTGACTCCTGCCACTCCCTGCAGTGTAGGGCTGCAAAGTAAACTGCATGTACCATAGCACGGTGCTACACAGTACTGGGGCTGTGGAACCACATTAGCATAGTACTAAACAGAAGTGCATGCACTGAGCATGCATGACCCCACTGTGATTCCTAAGATACATGATGATAGCACGCATGCACAAGACACCTGCGCAATGATCCTGTAGAGCGGTGCCAATGTAATAGTGCAGTGCACAGCAGGATCTTAATTGCCTGGCACTAAGCAATTTGCTCTGCACCACCTGTTTGCCCAGTGCTAACTTTTGCAATATTCAAAGGCCTCATGCAAATGCAGGCTAATGAGCCTACTTGTGCAGTCACCAGGCAATCTGACACATTAACATATCATTACAGCCACATTTGCATGGATGACTAGGTGGATTGCCTGGCCGGGCTATTTAAGGGCAATCAGTGCTCCACCTCTGTAGCTGACAGGTACTGTATTGCTGTGGAGGGAAGCCACGAGACACAAATTGCAGGATGTCCCAGGAGCTACAACAGGCTGAATCACATCAGCAACAGTCACAGATCATGATGCTGTTTGGAGTGTCCACACAATGGACAGATGATCAGTTGACTGTGCGCATGGGAATGTTGTGTTATGTTGCTGTGATGTCAGTGGGACTTTGTATACACTGCACTGTAGGCCGACATACTGCAGGCCTGCAGCAAGGCCCACACTGATATAGTGTTCACTGTACACATGGGGCAGGCCATGTGGTCACTGTGTGTGTGTCCCTGCTACACCACATGGTGGGATACAGATGCCTGCATACTGCCAATATCACTGCCACAACAGGGTGTGGGGTGGCCGGGGGGGGCCATCATCCATGCTGTGTACCACATACATTCCCACTGCAGTACATGGGATGTTGCCTTGGTGATCAAGCAGAGCATGACAAGACCAGTGCAGCTGATCGTAGGGTGCAAGCACCACTGCAACATGGTATTGCAGGCAACAATGCCTGTGTCAGCGTGGTCTGTGTCCATCGTAAGCAGCTGTGTGAGGTGCACAGACTCAGTGGAGGTGGGGAACGTGGAAGGTAGTCTGCTGTAGGGACATGTGTGTGCCACATGGCATGTGCTGTGCCATGGTGGAAGGCCACAACATGCTGCCACAAGCCCCATGTCCCCAGCAATGTGCACATGTGCAAAATGCCAGGCTCACAGCCCCCATGGGCCAATGTGTTGTGTGCCTACATTGCTCCCATGTGCAGAGTCTCACATTCACCCAGCTGGATACCTGCATGGCATACAGGGATTCCAATGATGTGCATGCAGTAACAACATGTGTGTGATGCAGTATTGTGCACAGGCATGGTCATGGGATGCATTGCTACAGTACACTCTGGCTATGTATGGACTGTGTGTAACACTGTGTGTTGCTACAGTCATGTGCTTCAGGTACACAGAGACTGGTATGGCCTGTCCAATCTGCAGGGTGCCATGTCCATCAGGTGCATACACACACACACACACACACACATGCACGCACAATGTAGCCACCTGTAACTCACCACTATCATTCCTTTTGTTCCATACAGGTGATGCAGATGGGCAGGCACATCTACATAGTCATAAGTTCTCAGAAGATGAGCTGTGAGACCTTGTCCATGGGTATAAGGTGAGGGAGCTGGTGATGCACCATAACAAGCCATTGGATAACATTGTCCACCAGATGTGGGCCAAAGTAACTGCTGAGGTCAGTGCTGTGGGTGGCCATGGCTGGAGCATCGAAGCAGTCAGGAAGAGGTGGCATGACCCACTGCAAACAGCAAAGGAGGAGGAGGCCCAATGGCTCAGGGACCACCTGCAGACAGTGGGGAGGACCACAGCCCATTGACCAGAGTGACTGAAACCCCATCCTAGTGTTGGTGGCGTCGACCCTCAGGCCAGTGGCAGTGGAGGGTGTCGAGAACAGGGATGTGAGATACAATTATCACCCCCCCAGGACATGTACGTACCTGACAGTATTGCACCATTGTATGCATGTCACCTACAGGGGGTATTGGCCACCCTTCCATTGTTGTGGCCCATTTGCATTTGCCACACACACATCCATGGGCTTGTTGTGGTGCATCATGGTGCCTGGGTGGGACTGCACAACCCTACTGTGCAGACCATTGTCTGCCACATGCACCTCTTGTGGGGGACACCCACTCTCACCTACGGATTGCCACCATTTACACCTGCCAAGTGTCTGGTGGACAGCCTGTGTGTGGCCAGTCACACAGGCGTATGACATGTGGAATGGATAGGCACACCCCACCATTCACGGTGCATGGCCACCGCCTATCTGGTAGCATGTGCAACATGTGCGTGTATGTGTTGGTAGTGCACAACATTAAGTGGTGTTCAGCTGCACTGTTTGCTACATGCCCTGGTTGTGGGGAGGTGTCCACATTGGCTGCAGCATCATGTGCGCAGTCAGCACAGGGGGATTTCATGGGCTGTGTGGATGTTCTTTACTGTTGGGTGTTGCATGTTGTAGTGGTGGCTTTGGATCCCTGTGTGTGGTAAAGGCCTCTAATACTATTTCTTTTGCTTCACAGTGCAACACGGACATCAGCAAGTGACACAGCAGGAGTAGGGAGATGCTGCTGCTGCTGACATACATCAGTCGCACAACATCAAGGTTCTCTGGGACATGCTTACTGTCTGGCTGAGGGTGTCATTGTGGATGAGAAAGATGAGGATAATGAAGATCTTCAGGTTGCTCAGGTCGAGGAATTTTCATGTAACCCTATGCTCGCATAAGATGTGAGCAGTGACCTTGGGTGGGGGGACTGTCCATTAAATGATGGGCAGGTGGCGAGTGACATTGGGGATGTCTAAACTGGCCAGGACACTGCAGAAACTGCAGACACATGTGCAGGACAGCCAGAGGACATCATGGGCCACAGCCCCATGGTGTATTGATGTGTAGGTTGCCAGGCATCTGTCCAGCTGATGCCATTGGATATGCGCTGTAGGCCAGACGGTGCAGCACAGGGTCAGCAATGCACACAACTTCCTGCCAGGCCACAGCAGTGGCAATGACAACAACAACAACACCAACAACAGCATCAACCCCCACCACCCCCACCAGCAGTCGAGCATGAGTTGCCACCCCTGGGCCCAGATGGCCAGGGTTCCTGACCTATGCTCCAGGGCTGCACTGGAGTCCCAGACCACTGCCCAGAAGGACTTGCATGCCTTTCAGTGTGAGGTTTACCATGAACTCTCCCAGTTACAGGAGATAGTCTATTCAGCCTTGCTCCATGCAGAGCGGTGGGCAGAGGGGTGCATGACACTCATACTGAATACCATAGAGTGCTGTTTCAGTGACATCACTGCAGCTGTGAGGGAATACATGGTGGCAGTGCAGCCTGAAACTGATGGTGGGGTCAGCAGCGCATCAACACCATATGGGGCAGCCAGTCGATGAATGTCCCCCGGCATGCATCCCACACAAGGGGTGCTGGCTCAGGGTCATCAACTGCCACATCACGGTCCTCCTCAGGCCTGGTGTGGTGTCATGGATGCCTGGGTTCCCTGGTTGACACTACAACATGCCGTGTGTGCAGACTTGCTGCAGGACAGGCATACCCACAGTCCTTGCCTATTGGATCATTGGCACACAGCACCCCCACCTCCCTGACCCACCTCTCAGGGACATGACATGTGCGTGGTGGTAGATGCCAGTGATGCTTTCAGCAGTCATACACCCTGGGCCATTTGCTTACACACACACACACATACACACACACCACCCACATGTACACATGTACACCATCCACACTACACATTCTGACTATGCACATCCCTCACACCTACACCATGAACACTGCACACCCTTCATTCATACACCCATCACAGCTACGCACTTCACACTGACTTATTCTGCACTCATTACTTGTGCACATTTACATAGTATGCTTCAACACAGGTTTGCACTGTTGTCACTGTTCTGTACTGTTCAATGTATGTCACTCATATTAAAGGCACTTTTTCTGGCATCGTGGTTATCTGTGTTGTATTCACTCACCTTCCCATCCATGCTAGGGTTCCTATGATGCTACTCCTGCACTCCAGGGACCTCTGGGCCATTTGAGGATCTCTCCTTTTGAGTTGGTCTACTAAACCCTGGGCCACTGTCTTCAGGTCACTGTCTGACTGTTCCTCGGGTTCAGGTGCATGTATACCACAGTTTAGCACCATGTTATGCAGTATGCAACACACTAGGAATATACAGCATACCTTCTGAGGGCTGTAATGTAAGGCACCAAATGAACAGTCAAGGCAGTGGAACCACATCATCAGCATGCCAAAAACCCTCTCTATGAAGAACTAAATCAGCGCTTTAGAATATACCATTTGTGTGTGACCTGGGGCTTAGATTGGGAACATCTAGTCTATGCAATATTTGAAAAAAACTGTGAATGTGTGTATGTTTTTAACTAAAACAATGTTGTGTTACTGGAGCCCTACAAGCACGAAGTAGGAAGGGGGCAGTTGTAGTTCTGAGCACTGGGACAGACTACTACGTGCTAATAAAATATTTTATTTTAGTTCCTGCAGTTTGTACACTTTTTGGCTTTTGATTCCAGGTTAGGGCAGTAAGCTGAGGCTAATTTACTGTTATACTCGCTATTTTTGTAGCAAGTGTTCACGCAACCTCAGAAGCCATATCTGGGTCACTGAGGCTATAAAGCTTGCCTCTGCAACGAGCGACAAAGAACTAAATCAGCACTTTAGAATATACCATTTGTATGTGACCTGGGGCTTAGATTGGGAACATTTAGCCTATGCAATATTTGAAAAAAACTGTGAAGGTGTGTATGTTTTTAACTAAAACAATGTTGTGTCACTGGAGCCCTACAAGCAGGTAGTAGGAAGGGGCAGTTGTAGTTCTGAGCACTAGGACACACTACTACATGCTAATAAAATATTTTATTTTTGTTCCTACAGTTTGTACACTTTTTGGCTCTTGATTCCAGGTTAGGGCAGTAAGCTGAGGCTAATTTACTGTTCTACTCACTATTTTTGTAGCTAGTGTTCACACGACCTCAGAAGCCATATCCGGGTCACTGGGGCTATAAAGCTCGCTTCTGCAGCAAGCAGGGCGTGCATCACCATGCACGGAGACAAGGGCAGAGACACGCACATTAGCGCGTGTCGGCTGTGTCTGCTGGACGGCTGGAGACAAAGAGTTGTACACTGGATCAAGTAAGAATATTATAGCAAAATGGTTTGCATTAAGTGCCAAATGTTTAAACTAGGGGAAGGCCTAGAAGAATATGAGTGTGAAAAATGTATATTGTTAGAAGAACTACGGTTAGAAATTGAAAGGATTAAGACATAGGTAGAAATCACAACATTGGAGCAATTCATTAATTCAATGGCAGAAGGAGCTGTGAAATCATGTTTGCATGATACAGCTGCATCTATAGAATTTTCAGAATCTAAAGAAATTGAGGAATGGTGTTTAGTTGATAAATCAAAAATCAGTAAGAAGGGTAGAAGGAATATTGATGGCTCTTCTAGTGTACTTACCCCAAATAGGTACCAGGCTCTTACACCAGTCGAAGCTAGTGAACAACAAATTCAGTTTAATGACCAGACGATCTTTGAGGCACAAGAATTAACTCATACTAATATTAGTATAGCTCAGGAAACAGGAAATATTATCAATAATCCTGAGAAAAATACTTCTCAAGATGTATTGTATATAGGGGCTTCCATGCTACGCCACACTGATAATATATTATGTAAAAAGCGGAATGAATATACTACAGTTAGTGTATTGCCAGGAGCAAGTACTAGGGACATTAAACAACTGATGCCAGGATTTTTGGAGAATACATCTGCACCTGTAGTAATACTACATATTGGAGAAAATGATGTTGGAAAAATGGGACTACCTGAAATTCAAAGTAATTTTGAATATGTGGGTACTTATTTAAAAAATAGTGGATGTGATTTGTTAATCTCAGATATACTACCTGTCCCTTGGGCCAATGACATGTTAATTAAAGATATCCAGAGACTCAATGGGTGGCTAAAGAGGTGGTATTATAGGGAAGAGCATGCATACATTGATCAATGGCAAGATTTTCAGGATTTTCATCTATTTGCACAGGATGGGTTGCATTTAAATAAGCATGGCAAGCAAATGCTAACCCAAAAACTGAGATATATTACGGAAACTCATTTAAACTGTCTCTGGGGGGAGGAGGGGGGGGTGCATAAAATCCAAGACCATTGCTCCAAACAAAAACATACAGTCACACTGGAATTTTTTATTAGTTAATGCCAGAAGTCTCACAAACAAATTGGAGGAGCTAAAACTAATATTACATACTTCCCAAATACACATCTGCGCCATTACCGAGACCTGGTGGAATGATAAGGATACCTGGGATAGAGAAATTTCTGGATACACACTCTACACAAAGGACAGAAGCTTTTCTAGAGGTGGGGTAGCACTATACATCTTGGATAATATATCTTATGAAAGTATAGAAACAACAAGCTGGGGCAATTCTGAAGTATTATGGATTAAGATCACCCCACTCAACACCCCCATTATTAATACAGGTATAGTATACAGGCCACCATCTATTGCTAACCCTGATGACCTCATATTGTTAGATTTTGTTAAACAATTGGTTGCAGCAAAAAATGTAATACTACTGGGGGATTTCAATCTCCCTGGAGTACATTGGGATATATTAGAAGTTGTTACACCCATGGAAACTAAATATTTGGAGATTTTCAGTTTGGCTGGACTAGATCAATATGTACTAAATAGTACCAGGGGTTAACACATATTAGATCTGGTATTAAGTAATATGAGTAGTAATATCTATAATTGTACAACATTGCCCCTACTGGGTTCAAGCGATCATGCCATGATTAGCTTTGAGTATTCGGGTAATTTGGGAAATTATTCAGGTAGCACAATCATCCACAGGTATGATAAAGCTAATTTTGATTTAATGAGGAATGAGTTGACAGTATGGAATTGGCAAAGTGAATTTGTAAACCTAACCCTAGCCAAAATGTGGAGAAAATTGAGTAATAAAGTGGGCTCATTGGCTCATAAGCATGTACCAATAAAAAAGAAATATAATGGATTTCAAGAATCTATTCCCCATGGTTGACTCCCCCTGTTATAAAATTAATCAAACAAAAAAATGTAGCTTATCTGAAAGCAAAAAAGAGTAGCAATAGTATTTGCTTGGAGCTATATAAGGAAAAATTAAGACACACAAAAAAGGCAATAACTTTTTACAAAAAGGAAGTATGAATATAAGCTAGCAACTAAAGTACAAAATAATTATAAAACGTTTTATTCATACATCAACTCAAAAAGGGGAAACAATGGAAGTATTACCTCCCTGAAAGATCCAGATGGCAAATTGACCTCAGATAATCAGGAAATGGCTGATTTATGTAATGTATACTTTTTTCAACAAAGGGCAATGTATACCAACCAGGCAAAGTATACCACTGGGTTCAAACATTAGATTAAATACCCTTGATATAGCTCAAAGAGTACAGGAAATAAATCCAAATAAAGCACAGGGACCAGATGGACTGCATCCAAGAGTTATCAAGGAATTAGCACATGAATTGCTAAGTTCAGTTACTCACATTTTTCAGAAGTCTCTCGATATGGCTGAGGTGCCTGATGACTGAAGACAGACAATGGTTACACCAGTACATAAAAAGGGTTCTAAACAGGAGGTAGAAAACTATCAACCCATTAGCCTGACCTCGGTCTTGGGCAAGATCGTGGAGAGTATAATTAAGGACCAAATCCTTGACTACTTATGTAGTAAGGGTATTATTGATAATACACAACACGGGTTTACTAGGGGTAGGTCTTGCCAGACCAACCTTCTAGAGTTTTATGGTAGTGTCAACAAGGCCTTGGATATGTGCAACTCAGTGGATGTTATTTTTCTTGACTTTGCAAAGGCATTTGATAAAGTGCCACATGAAGAACAAATTGGAGCACTCAGGGAAATGGGGGTCCATGAAAAACTATCTTGTTGGGTGGAGGCCTGGCTGAGGGATAGGAGGCAGAGAGTGTGTGCAAGAGGAGAATGTTCGGAGTGGGTCGAGGTGTCTAGTGGGATACCTTAGGGATCGGTTTTGGGCCCTTGCCTCTTTAATTTATATATTTCTACTATGAGCATTAATGATGGGGTGTGGCTATCAAAATTTGCGGATGATACACGTCTGGGATACTCTGTCAATAATATTAAAGAGGCTACTATTCTTATTAGGCAGGATTAACAAATTTGGAAGAATGGGCAAAAGTCAAGAGATCTACATTCAACACTGATAAATGTGTTGTTATGCACATGGGCAAGAATAATATGCAGTAAAAATACAAACTGAGCGGTAGGGAGTTGAGGATAGTACAAGATGAGAAAGATCTGGGAATAAGAGTTGATAACGAATTAAAATTTGGATTACATTGTAACCAGGTGGTTAAGAAAGCGAGTGGAATACAGCACTGTATATGTAAACATATCAAAAGTCGAGATAAAGCAGTAATATTGCCCTTGTATATCTCACTGGTACACCCGCATGCAAAATATTGTGCTCAGTTTTGGGTACTGGGATATAGGAAGGATATTAAAGCCTTAGAGAAGGTGCAGAGAAGAGCAACCAAAGGCATAAGGGAAGTTCAGGGTTTGAGTTATGAGCAGAGATTGGAACATCTCGGATTGTATTCACTGGAATTTCATAGATTACGTGGGGACATGTGCCAGATATTTAGGTCACTCAAAGATGACCAATTAAGGGATCAATTAGGCTTGGAATTAAGAAAACAAACGTATGATACTACAGCACATTGTTACCAATTACACAAGGATAAATACAACACTAAAAGGAGGGAAAATTGGTTTAGTGTGAGAACTACAGGAATTTGGAATACACTTCCTTGTGAAGTAGTGACAAGTCCAACTATGAAATTTTTTTAAATTAAGCTGGATTTCTATTACATAGATAAAGGAATACATGGATATTGTTAGGAAATTGGTGAGCTATATTACATGTGTCTTCTATGCTCCGATGCAACCTATGAACCTATGATGTTTCTAGTTGTAGCGTGTGCCTCAGTGCATCCCTCCTCAGCCACTGTGGTTGGCCGGAGGACTGGTGGTAGGAGCCAGGATCTCAAGGGATAGGCACTGTCCCCTGTGAAAATACATGGACATGTTAGCTGCTGTTTCCCATGTTATTGACATTGCCTGTCTGTGGCATTTCTGTTGCTGTCTCCTTGCCCCCTGTCCACACCTCTCCCTCCACCTTGTCTACTGTTGCTGAGAACAATTCCCCCTTTGGTAATTTTATTGGTATGGCTGCTGATACTCACTAACAAGGTGCCCACTGGGTATCATGCCATCCTCAAAGGCCTGGCACAGCCTTGATTGATTCCATATGAAGGCATAGTGGGCACTGCCGGGGTATTGTGCAAAGACATTGCATGGCACACTGCCTGGCAATTGATGGAGTGGAACCTCTTATGATTGATGAACACATCACAGCCATTACCAGGTGGTGCATGGTTGGCAATGTCTGTGCAGTCAATAGCACTGAGTATAGCTGGTAGATGTGCAACTCAATAGAATTGCTGCATGGTTTCTCTGTGCTCTCCTGCTGTATTGGGGAATACAATGAATTCAGCAGTGTGCAGCAGGAAAGCATCAAGGAACTGGGTCAGAAAGTTGAGGTGGCGGACTGCAATACACCAATGGTGTCTTCCACAGGGATTTGGAATGTCCCAGTGGCTACAAAACACATTGCTGCAATCACTTTTTCCTCGACTGTCATTGCATGGCTACATCTGGTGTTGGGCTGCAGCTGCTCATGCAACAGTTCGCATAGCTGTCTCAACATGACCCTGTTCAGTCTGTACCAGCCAGCAAGATGTTCATCAGGTAACATCTCAAAGGAGACTCTGGGCCAGTACAACTTGTGCACAGCATCTCTTCTCTTTGGCCTGCGGCATGGGCCAAGTTGGGCCTGGTCCCTGTCCTCTTCTTGGACTACCTCCTCCATCAGGAAGTACAAAAGAGCATTGCTTTTGACTACCATCTTGTTTGCAGCACTGTCCACATCCCTTCTGTAGAGTGTCTTGGGTTAAGGCCTGCTTTTTATAGGTAGTAGGTAGTGCCGAGCTATGTGCCACTCAATGTCGACTAGTAGGGGTGGGCAAAAAACAATTCTGCCAGCAGAATTTCATTGAAAGTTGGATTTTCGCTTCCATGAATGTTCGGAAATCATTTTGCCAACTTTCATGGAAATTCCTTTGAAAACTGTGGAATAAATGTAAGAAATGTTGGTTAATGCAATAAACTGTGGGAAAAAAACTCTACAGAAATGATCACTGTCAGTGTTCAGTTCTATGGCTTCTCTATTAAACTGTGGGAAAAAACACGCTGAAGTAATGCAAACCACGGATAATTACGTTATATACGGTGAAATACTAAGCAAGAGACTTTATTTCCACATACCATGTAAAAAGTCCACAGTTTGTAATTAAATGCCACAGTACTAGGTAGAAATCCATAGTTAATTGGCAAAAGTTCAGAATTTTTCCACAGGCTAAAGAATGGAAAATATGAAATTTTAAAAATTTCACTGAACTTCCGCAATGATGGAAATCCACACTTTTGTCCACTCCAATTGGCTAGTGCAGTGCTATTCCTTTGAATATACCATTGTGCCTGTATGCAGGTCCCCACCCCTCACTTTTCCCCTTGCATACATTATCTTTTTGTGCTGGTGATAATGAATTGCGCGGGTGCCATTTCCAGTTTTGAATAAGACAGTATGGAGCTAACCCAGCGCTAGCCCAGCATAAAATGTTTGCATGCACTGCTAAGCTTTGAATATTCTGGCCTGAATGTCAAGAGCATGGTCACTTTTAAGATGAAAAAGTGCATATGAACAGTCCACTTCAAGCCTCCACTGTAAAGAAAAAAAAAACTGAATCTTAAATGAACTATGTTTAGGAGTCCTTTAATTTATCTTTGTTGAGAGTTGTAACCTGAGATGATTTAATACATAAAACATTGCATTATGTGACATTTCATTTACTCACTGGTACAGTAGTCCCAGTGTTGCTTGCTTATCTCCCATTATAGCTGAGAAAAGCTGACTGAGGTAACATGTTATGAGCTATGATTTTTATTGAAAGATAGTTGTTACTAGATAGAAGTTATCACACAAACTAGTACTTTGAAGCACTGTTCAGCCGAATGAAAGTGGAGTAATACCATAAAACCTCTAATTTTATCTAGCTCATTAGGAATCAGAGGAGGCCCCTTTTCTACTGTAATAGAAAAATGACTGCAGGGCTCTGCTCACTGCATCCATAAAAAGAGAGTAGGACAATTTTAGACAGGCATACTTATATATAGGTATGTGCACAATGCAACTATTTTAGGAAGAGGAGATGGCAGAGGAAGAGGAGGAAGAAAGGGTTGCACACACAGAAACATAGACAATGATGGTAGAAAAAGGCCAGAGATCCATCCATTCTGCCCAAGTTCCCAGAAGAGTCTGAGGAAAAACAGATCTTGCCCTGGACATGTGTGTCATCATAGAGGTCGTGATATCACTCTGCATTCAGTGCTTATCATCCTGTGCGATGTACACAGTGGGCCCTGTGAGCATGGTAGAACACACACTGGTCAGGACACATATTGTCTAGACTTACCAGTCAGCACCCTATTGTGGTATCTATGCCCCCAGCAGACACCTATGCCATATGCACATACTCAACCCCCACATCATGTCAGTGATGACAAAGTAGGACACACGGAGGGCACCATAGTCCACCACCTGTGTAACTGGAATGGATGGAGAATGTTGGCCTTCTCCAACATACCATGGTGTCAAATTAGAGAGTTATGTTGTAAATTTGTACACTGAGAGTGGAACTACTGTACAGAAGCAGAAATGCTGAGCTTATATTCTCCATACATTACATGCTGCACTCCTGAAAGCAAACATTGGGGAGATGGAACAATTGAAATCCACAGAACATAACTCAGGTGTGTCCTGCTCTGTCCCATACACATGTGCACCAGCATGTTGTGCAGCAACAAGCATGTGTGTGTATGTGTGTGTGTGTGTGTGTGCATATGTGTGTGCATATTGTGTGTGTGTGTGTGTGTGTGTGTGTGTGTGTGATCTGTCTATCAGTATTAAATTATACAACAATGTATTGTGTGTGGCGTTGTTTTTTGTTTGGTGTTAGTGTGTGTGTGTTTATGTGCGTGTATATGTGCATACATTTATTTATTTATTTATTGAAATTGTTTCATCAGGAAAGGCACACTGAGCAACAAGATGCTCATCTCCTGGTGCGACCTGGGGGGTTACAGTGGAGGCAGTTCATATAACAGATCATATAACAGACAAAAGAAGATCATATAACAGATGGTGTCAAATGAGAGAGTTATGTTGTAAATTTGTACACTGACGGTGGAACTACTGTACAGAAGCAGAAATGCTAAGCTTATATTCTCCATACATTACATGCTTCACTCCTGAAAGCAAACATTAGGGAGATGGAGCAATTGAAATCCCCAGAACATAACTCAGGTGTGCATAATTTTGTGTGTGTGTATGTGTGTGACCTATCTGTATTAACTATTACAACAATGTATTTCTCAGTCTGTATCTCTTGTGTTTCCTATCGCTGTAATCCCTTCAAGTCAGGGTCCTATTTTGTTGATTTTATACCATCTATATGCTGTAGATCACCTTTTCAGTGGTGTAGTAATTGTGTCATATACTGTATGTGACATAAATACAAGTAAGTGATACAAGTATTGAAAGTTGAGAAAAGTTATTCTTGTGATACAAAAGTGATGTGTGGTAGGTCATTTTCTGACACAAACATAGCACACCAATGATGCAAGGGCTGACGTAAAACAAAGAAATGCAACCATCCTTTGTGGATTGCATCACATCCTGACACAGGCACAGATGTTATTTGCATCAGAATACTGAGGCAAATCACAGTTGCATAATTTGCAACTCTTCAGAAATCCAAGACCAAGTATCTCTCTGACAATTTTATTTCCTTTCAGGTATTGTATATCGCTGAACAAGCAGGGACTGGAGGGAGCTCTCCTTTGGGTGGTTGTCAATTGGAAGTTTTTAACTTTAGCTCACATCTGGAACAGCCATTTGGCTTGAGACATATTTAGTATGATTGAACCCATTGCAAGAGATGTAGTTGGAGTTAATTCATCCAAACTGGAGAATCCAGATGATTGGGCATCTTTAGTGCTGCCATTTGTAATGCAAATATCGTACAGCAGGCCAGTGAAAGTCGGCACTGAAGCTCAACCACACTTGCTGCACTTCTTTGATATGATCCTGCAGTAGTGTCCATTGACTATACTTGGAAGACATAAGCAATATGACACAATGGGGTGTGGGTAGTTGTATGACAAGAGTTTGCCCCAGGCATGTAGCAAGGCATGTGGGGACATGAGTTTATAGATGGTAGCCTCTACCACAATGGTGGTCAACTGAGACATCTTAAAAGGACACTGGTATTTGCCAATAAAATCACCACCATGATTTATTGTCAATATGGCTGCCAAGATTTGTTCTCAAGATGGCCACTGAGAACTGTGCATCAAGCAAGAAATTGCAGGTGAAATGCACAAGAAATTAGGAGCCTGACCCTGAGATTTCCACCATGATTTGAGGCAAATAATACAAGATTTCACTGCAGAGCTCATAGGGTTCACAGGGCAGCCAAAATGTCTGTCATGATGTAGGAATCAGAATCAATCCCATCATTCCTTCCCTGAGTGTTAGTAGGCTTGGTCCCATTGGGGACAGTGAGACTGAGTGGCTCTGGGGGGAAGCCTCTATGTACAGTACGGTATGGGTAATCTCATGGCACCCTAAGATGGCCACTGAGATTGAAAAATGTTTGACAAGTTGCACGAGCAGGATGGCATGATTAGTGGAGTTTTGAAAGCAGAGAGCAGAGAAGGGATCATGCCCTATAGGAAAATACACCATACCGATCCAGTTCAATGAAGATCAACACATGTTTCACAGGTTAGGGAATGAAGCAAGTAAATGTGGGGGTGGGGGCTCTGTTACAGTTCATACTGGTTACATGAGGATGGTCATTCAGAGCTGGATATGGTTAAGCAACCTTGTCTCCTACTGCATGCTCCGCAACAAATGCAGAAAGGCCATCCGCTTAGCTAAGGCTGAATATTTCAACAACACCCTTAACGCAAATCTTGGGAGACCTTCTAAATTCTAGAAAGTCATTAACTCCCTTTTCTCCCCCCAAACAGCAAACCCTCCACCTCTCCTCCTCATCCAAGGGACTCTCCTTACCGACCCCCTGAAGGTAGCCTCCAAGTTTAATTCCTATTTCACTACTTGTGCACAAGCCCTCCTTGATTCCCTACCTCCAGCAACCTCGCCCACCCCCATACATAGGGAGGCAGTATAGCGCAGTGGTCTAAGGCTCTGAGCTGCAAATTTGGTGACATCCAGCAGACCAGACCTGGGTTTGAATCCCACAGCTTCCACTTGAATACTGTGTGACCCTGAGCAAGTCACTTAACCTCCTTGTGCTCCCAGGTCGCTCCTGTAAAAAAGCTTTCAGCTTAGTGTGCTATACCTGGTTAAACAACTAAATAAAAAAAAAATAAATACATCTATAACCACATCTGCCCCCAGTCATCTATCCCCCTACCAACTGGTAGGAATCACTTTTCCTTCAGACCCATCTCCCCCACCGAAACCTTAGATGCCCTTCACTCCCTGAATCCCTCCAAAGGCAAATCCCCTGATGGTCTTTATAACAAACTCCTCTTCCTTTCTGCCGCAGCCATTGCTATTCCCCTCGCCACCCTACAAAATCTATCTTTCACCACCGAGTCACTCCCCTCTGTATGGAAGCATGCAACTGTCCTACCCCTTCCAAAAGGTAGTGATCCTTCCTCCACTACTAACTACCATCCCATCTCCCTCCTCCCCACCCTCACCAAACTCCAGGAACACCTAGTTCTAGCCCAGCTCTCCCACTTTCTCTCAGAAATTAACTTCTTCATCCCATTTCAGTCTGGCTTCAGAAAACACCACTCTACCACCTCCTTCCTACTAAGACTCATGGACTCCATCCTCACTGGGATGGATAAAGGGCTAATCATGGCCACTATTTTCATTGACCTAGCTAAAGCTTTCGACATGGTATCCCACTGTCTCCTACTATCCCGCCTATCAGGGGCTGGGTTAGCAGCGTCTGCCACAAACTGGTTCAGTGCCTACCTACTAAATAGAACCCAATCCACTAAAATAGCTGACCACATCTCCCGCCCTCTTCCTATCACCTCCAGTGTTCCCCAAGACTCATTTCTTGGCTCCATCCTATTCTCCTTCCTTCTAAATTATTTGCCTAATTTTTGCTCCTCCTCCGCGATCCATATGTATGCAGATGACACGGACCTCTTTACCTCCGGCTGGACCCAGGAAGAACTCACTTCCAAATTTCAAACAGATTTCAACAAAATCCAACACTGGTTCAATACCAACCAACTCTCCCTAAATGCCAAGAAAACTGTCTCTATATCCTTCGGCACAAGACAGTGTCTATCCAAACTCACCTCCCCCTCTGATCTTCCATACCATAAACAACACCATCCTTGATGAAGTGCCCTCCTTCAGGTATCTAGGGGTTTGGCTTGATCACCACCTCTCCTTTACCACACACGTAGATGCCATCATTTCAAAACCTTGCCCAAAACTTGGCGCCCTCTACAGGAACCGCTCCTGTCTCTCGCTACCCATCAGACGTGATTTAGTCCTGAAAATGATTCTACCCACCTTTGACTACTGTATTGTAGTCTACAGCTCCACCTCAAAGACCACCCTAGCCAGACTTGACCCCCTCTTTAATGCGTTCTGCCATTTTGCCCTCGATGCCCCCCCACTCACATCACTGCGAGCTCTCCCATTCACTGGCCCTGCCATTCCCTGAGCAACCAGTGCCTAATCCATATTGTTAAATTCACTTCCAACTTCTGGCTCTGCTCCCTTCCTTCTACCTAGCATCCTCCCTATCTTCCCCACCTACCCCTACCCGCTCCCTCAGGTCCACTGACACTAGGCTATTATTCATCCCCCACCTAAGGACCACCGTCGGCAAATCAGCCTTTTCTTACCTCTTCCTTAAACTCTGGAATGGCCTGCTGGCCCAGATCCGCCATTCATCATCCAAATACTCCTTATCCTCTGCCCTCTCTAACTTCCTCACAACAAATTGCAACTGCCCCTGACCTCCCCTCCCCTTTTGATAGCTTCTCTCCCCCCGTTGCCCCCTAGTGCCTGACCAGTGGCCTGGCTATTGCCTAATTGTCTGGCTTATATACTGCCCTATGCACTTATACTCACTCTTACTCCCTCTTCTCACTCCTAACATCTCCCTTCTCTCCCCCCTCCCTATCTAACATACGATCCTGTGCCCTACACACAACTACCAACACCATTCTCCCTCCCTCCCACCTCCCCTACACCTACTCCCCTACGCTCCTAATGCTTATTAGTCCACTCCTCCTCTACCCCCCCATCTTGCTCTCCAACACCTACTGTCAGCTTGGTGCATCCCACTGCAGCTCAAGTTAGTTACTGGCACTCAAGTTCTGTTATGGCACACTAGTGCTGCTACTGGCACTTTAGTAATTCATGTATTGCCTCACTGAGTACCCATGATATGTTCACCCTGTCCCTGATGTGCATGTTCTGTATTGCTCTTACCTTGCCTTATACCCATGATATGTATACCCTGTTGTTGATGATCATTGTTCTGTACTGCTCTCCTTATGTAACAAGTTCAAATGTAATCCCTCCAAACCATGTATGTTATCCGAATTGCACTACTGCTAAACTCAACTATTGTATGTATACCTGCCTTCTCTGTAACCCCTCCCCCCAGGTCGCACCGTGAGATGAGCATCTTTTTGCTCAACATGCCTTTCCTGGTGAAACATTTTCAATAAATAAATAAATTAAGCTATTCTCATGGGAATAAGCATGCTGCAGCATTACTACATGCCAATGCACCAAGTGTGTCAGTGGACAGCAGCTCAGAGGATTTAAATCCCTTCACTAGGATCTACTGCAGCATAGCCACACATCTGGTATTGTTAGACTGGGTCTCTGAGAGATAGGATTGGACTGGGATACAAGGGGATCAACCTGGAAAGTTAATAAAATGGCTCAGCCGAGAACAAGGTTGCATGGGTTGCAGATAATGGGAAGAAGGTTCAGGGGTAACATCAGAAAATTCTACTTCATGGAAAGGGTGGTGGATAGCTGGAACAGACTCCCAGAGTAGGTGGTGGGGGCAAGGACTGTGTGGGGATTCAAGAGAGTGTGGGATAGACATAAGGGCCCATTAGAGTTGGGAAAGGGGGGCAGGGGTGATAGTGAAGTCTGAGTGGCATGCTAGGCAACTGGGGCAGACTGGGTGGGCCTGGTGGGTCTTTTCTGCAGATATGTTCTATGTTTCTGTTTCACCTGGAAAATCAATAGTGGAGGCTTCATGGAGATATACACCCATCAGTATTCCACTTAAATTTGGTAACCTGGCATTGTGTTTACATCTTACAATTGCTTGCAGTGACCAGACTACCTATTTAATTAGAAAATAGGGGATAATGAAAATCTTTTCAGAGTTTGGAAGATGACCAGGTACCAAACAGAAAGGGGGGGGAGCAACCTGGAAATTTCCAGGTAACTTGGTGGGTCAGTCCAATTCTGCTGCTAGGTGAGGTAATGAGTGCTGCCTGCAGTGGGAAAAGATTAATTTGAAAGTGTTGCAGCCAACAGTCTTATCATAGTTAAATTAAGTGCCCCAGTATTGTGGCTCCCATTGTTGGTCTCCAGATGTTCATAGATGGGCTGGATGGACAAGGGAAGGGAAGGGAAGTAGCGATATGACTGCTCTCAGAGGGGCCAGTCCTCCACAGATCTGAATAGTTTCTCCATTGTGCTATCCCCCTCTTCATGAATAAAATCTGTTTACTGGCCTGTTTGCACAATGGTTGGATTTCCACTTGTGACGCCGGCGACCTGGGTTCAGGAAGGGACCCAGATTGCTGGAGGGCTGGCTGGGGGAGAAAGCTCAAGCATCCACTGACTGCTCACCTTCTCCTGGGGGGAAGGTGGTGTTGAGTCTCACTGCATGCTGACTCCTGGCAGAGGCTGGGAGCACAGCACCACAGGAGACTGCAGCTTGATGGGAGCATAGTGGACATCGGTGCTCGCCTTGAGGTCAGTGGTGCACCACACCCTGGGGAAGGAAAACTGGAAAATGGGGAGCTCCCCAGCAGGCTAGATGATGGCAGCCAGCTCCCATCATGGCCAAGAGACCCTGGTCCTCAATCCCACCTCAGCAGTTCCCAGGGAGGCTAAAATGAGAGTGCACAGGTTGCCCCCCTGGTGCCTTCCCCTTGGAGGGGAGGACCCATCTGGTGCAGGGTTACACCTGGACTACCCCCCCCGGAATGGCTGCAAATGTGAAGTGGAGAGGGAGGGGTACAGGTTCCGATGGGGCTTAAACTGGCCCGAAGGAGAGTTGAGACGTGTAGCTGGGGAGCGAAAAAAAAAATCAGTTCAATGAGACTGTGGAGAGGAAAAGAAGAGGAGGTACCAGACAACTGACCCAGCCTGATCTGGGCTAAATAATAGTTTGCTGAAGATGAGTTTAACCCTTTGGCTGCCAGAAGATTTAGAACGTATAGGTTTTTAGGACACGTATACACACTGGTGGTACAGCAATCTCATGACAGGTACAGTATATTGATGGTGAAGAGGCAGTCAAAAATAACGAGATAATTAGAGTAGGGAACCAATGGAAAAAATGGAGCCAAAAAGTTAAATAACTTGTTTGATATGAATATTTGGGAGGAGCTTTGTGGGCAACCATCCTCTTCAATGCATGATGCAAACTGAAGAAGCTAGGCTGCAGCAGAGGAAGAGCATCACACTCTTATGTATTTCATTGCAGTCTTTATCTAGCTTGTAGGATGGATGGATTATACCACTGGTGAGAACTTCCAGGTACTATAAGGAAATAATAAACTTTGGCAGAAGATTAACTTTCTTCTTGGATGATCAACATCCAATGATAGGTGCCAGTATGGCTCAGTTTGTAGCATTGCTGCCTTTAGGTCAAAGGTCATGGATTCTAGTTCTGCACTGGAATTTGATCTATACCATTAACACTGGTACCTGAATGCATTTCTAAGGAGATGCTGTTTTGTTGAGGTATGCCGTTCTTCAGATGTGACATTAAATCAACCCTTCCACCTTTTCTGGCAGTTATTCAAGTGTATGTTAAAAATACCATGGCACTTCAGGAGATGAAAAAGGAAACTTCTTTGATGTCATCATCAAATTTTCTCCATTCACGAAACTACCACCAACAGCTTAACCTGGCTTACTTTAAGTTAGTTTGCATCTGTATAACCCTCCCACTCCACCCCACCCCACCCCACTGGGTTGAGTCAGAAAGCAGGCTGTATTGACTAACCCTCCTTTTCAACTCAGCCAAAAACTAAATAAATAAACTAGGGCTGCAAAATAACTTTCCTCTCTGTCTGCAAATGAGCTTCACCTCAAATGAACTGCAGCAAGCACTTCGGTGATGCTAAGTGTTTAGCAAACATGCATCACGGTAACAAATAAGATTGCTATGTTTTGTTTTCATTTACTTTAATAATTACTATATGAAGAACTTCTTATGCAGTATGCCACAGAAGCTGTACTAAATGAACACTTTTTCTTCAAGCATAATTTTCTTTGACATTCATGTTCTCATTTTAAGCAAAATGATACACTAGAGATGTATGGGTTGTACTCTTCTAACTCAAACAGTGGGTGGGTGAAGCCACTTGGCTTCTGCTCATTGCTCCAAGGCATCCATACAGTGGGCTAGTAGAGCATGCCAAACAGTTTTCAATTGTGTTATGACTACCTTAGAAGTGTTTGACTCATTTGTTGAAACTTTTGTGACTAACTTTGGCTTTCAGCTTAATTACAGGTGTCTTTTTGCAGCTTTAAAATTCCAATGCTACAGCTATGTTGCCAAGTTCAAATGAGTTCAGTGGTCTGTGATTTTTTTTAGAGCTAAGTCAGCCTGCTAAGGAATTGAAGTTATTGCCAGAATCACCTTCAGGGTATCTTTGGTGAGGAGTGTTGCAGCCACATCTCAGAACTGCAAAGATGTAGGGAAGGAGCCTGTTAATTGACCCTGGGCTATATCACACTAAGCTACCCCCAAATAAATTGTGGTAGGCTTCTTAAACTTTTTATCTTAATTTTTAGTGAATATCAAAAAAGACAAGGAGTAGATGATGCTGATTTTGAAACAGCCCATTTAAGAGGGTTTAACAAATAACAACCTGTTGATGGCCCCATTCTTCCATCAAATAACTCTTTGTAATTCACGTTTACATTTTAGCTTTTTCTTGCACTTGAAGCTCCATGTATCTGACTAATTATACATAGCTTCTGGCATAATCTTAAGTTACATCTGTGGCTGTATCTTGAGACCCACATATCCAAACCTAACCAAACTTGTGGATATTTGTTATTAAAACTTCTCTGGGACATTGCAACCTAAGTCAGGTGAAATGATTTCTTCATGCATGATGGCCTGAGATTTGATACTACATATGTCCTACCTGACTCAAGGAAGAACATCTATCAGTTGGTATTAGCTACAAATGGTATTTTATTCCAAATTTTATTCCACAAATTGCAAATATACCATCCACAGGCAGGACACCCAGACTACCCAAGTACTTTGCTGGTAACAGCTTCATCAGTGGGTGTAGTCTATATGTATGAGCCTCCATTAAATACCTACTACACAGTGCTACTGGTCAGAAAATACCATATAATGTGTAGCAAACATGCAAAATGAATTCCACAAGAACATATACGGAGACATATATGTAGATATTTAGTAAATGCAATTGTACAGAAAGCACATAGTAATACTTACAAAATCTAACATGCAGATAGATTATCCATGCTACAATAAATATTACTTCTTTTACTGTCCCAGACTTCTGGTATAAAGTAATGTGTCATTTTCAATAGCCCAAATAGCTAGAGAAAAAAAGTGTATCATAATGTATTCAGAGCATTATGCTTTCCAAGGCACAACAATAATAATTTACATTTTTATGTTTAATAGTCCAGTGGCTGTGCCATATATGAGAAAATCTAATACAAGAGAATTTGTTATTACCAAAGTATTGCCTCTTAGGCTTGAATAAGATGCTGCCAAAGAAATGTGGTGGCTGTGCTAGTCCAGTTGGTGCTGTAGAAGAGAAATAAAACAACAAATCTCTTGTAGGTGATACCTTTTATTGGACTGACACAATTGTTAATTCTGACTGACCTGACCTGAAGTATAGTGATATTACAGAGTGGTACTGTATGAATTACCTTACTGGGATAAGTAAATACCTAAATAAATGGGATCATAGTGTGTGTGGGTGTGTGTGTGTGTGGGGGGGGGTTAACAGAAGACTAATGCATTTGAAGAACAACAATGGCAGTACCCAGAAAAGGATCACTGTGTCTGCGGATAACTCATATGGCAAAATAGTAGTTTTCAATTATAACTGATTGAATTAGTAATGCTTGCAAATTACTAGTGAATCTGGAATGTCAACATTACAAGTGGTTTAGTACATTCTTATGAACACTTAATTATAACAAACACAACAAATGAGTAAACATCTTACATAAAGCAAAACTTAAAAAGACTTAAAAAGGCAGAGAGAATAGGTAAAGAGTGACCTGCATTACACCATATTCACGGTTCTGATACCTTCATTTGTGGATCAGGTAAACTGAATGTAGTCTGAGACAGGGAGCAGAAACAGAAAAGGATAGGAAATCTTGGAATATGATCTGAAAAAAAAAAAGCGAACAAAATAATGTTAGCATCAGAGTCAACTTATACTAGCCAGTACAGCGTAAATTACTAAATCACTGGAGAGGTTAGCAAGATTGCAACCATTGACAAACTCAACTTGTACAGTTTAGAGAAAGAGTCTGAAATCCATAATGTTGCTGAGTCCCATGAGTCTCAATGCTTTAAGTCTATAAGTACAGTGTGTTTATTTCTGTAGGAGTAATTTAAGTCTGTTACCCCCTACCCCTAGTAGTTTGATTCTCTCTTTGCCCATGAATTTAATATTTTTAGGGCTGGAGTTGTGACATGCATAAAAGTGCCTACCAATCAGGATATTTAATCTCACATTCAGTATTGTTCATAAATGTTCCTGCATTCTTAACTTTAATCTTCTGATAATTCACACTGCAAATGAAAGCCTGCAGGCCACCACAGAAAGTATACAACAAAGATAGAACATATGTTATAAAATCAGTCACTTCTTTGACTTTACCATTGCTTCCTTTGAATTATTTGCCACTTTGTGAATAACGAAAAGCATTACAACTATAGCATTTGTGAAACCCATTGGATTTTGGTGGAGAAAGTTGACTGTCTAGTATGGCTTTCAGACCTTTAGCATTCCTGAAGGAGACACATGTTTTTTGCCCTACTGTTGAGCTGACAAATGGGTCGGCATGAAGAATGGTGCAGTTTTTAAAAATTATGTTTCCAACTTTACCAGCAAGATCCTTATACTCTGCTGAGAAAGTCACTGGGCCAAAATCAAAATTTTTATTATACTTAAGTTTAAACTTATGTTTAATGATATTGGACCTCTTCAGGAGTCTGACTTTGTCCAGAGACCTTTCCAGAACAATGTAGTACCCCCTTTCCAGGAACCACAGTTCAATTTCTCTGCTTATATTTCAAAATCACCTGTGTTGGAGCAATTCCTTCTAATTCAAAGGAATTTACTGCAGAGTATTGAGTTGTTAAGTGTAGAGTGGTGCTCTTAGATAGAATTTTTGACTGTATATTTCCAATGTCCATTTGTGATTACTCTGTGGAACCTATCTGCAAATAGTTTGATTTCAAGAAAATCTAGTGAGATTTTGCTTGCTTTATAAGTAAACCAAAGGTTATCTTCATACACATTAATCTGTTTCATAATGTCCTCTGCTTCCTCAAGTGTTCCTTGCCAAAGATGACATAATTAATAAAGCAGTGCCGATACTTTATCTTGTGTCAGTATAGGTCGGTTAAGGGCTTTAATACTGTTTTCTCCTACCAGAGACCCAGGATCATGTTAGAATATGATGGTACCATCAAGACCCTTCTAGTTGTTCCAAAGGTTGCAGACAAAGGCTGCTTATCAAATGCAAAGAAGGTATGGTTTACAATAAAAGTCTAGTAATGCTTGTAGAAATCTCCTGGAATTTAATCACTGTTGTTATGTTTTCTCAAAATGTATTCACTAGCTCTCAGACCATCCACATGGCATATTGAAGTGTACAGCACTTCAACATTTATACTGAGCCAGATGTAATCATACTGGGTTTATAAGACAGGAGAAGGCGATGGCCCATTGAGCCTGTCTCCCACCTCAGCTGGGCCAAGAATCATTGATACTTATGTAATATTTGTTCAGTCTTTTTTTAAAATAAATTCAAAGACCCTGCACAGACTACATCCCTTGTCAATGAATTCCTATTGATAGATGCCCTATAGGTAAAGTAACATCTTCTTGTGTCCTTTACTGTTTTTGGGATTACTATTTGTTGATTGTGGCATCTTAAGTTGTCTTTATTGGTACTCAATTGTATTTCCAAGTTGTCCATTAATTCTTTAGCTTTGAGAGTTTTGTATATTTGTAACATGTCTCCCCTTCATCATCTCATCTTGAGTATATAGACTCCCAGTTCTTGCAATCTCTCCTCGTACGACACATCTCTCAGCCCTACAAACATTTTAGTTGCCCTAAGCTGCATCCTCTTGATGTTGTGGATGTTTTTCTTTAGGGAAGGGCTCCAGATTGTTGAGCAGTAATCTAAATGTGCCTTACATAAGTTGTATATACAGTGTGGATGCAATTTCTATCCCTAGAGATGAAAGCATGTTTAATGCAGCACAGTATTGTGCTGCTTCTTTTTGTTATTTTATGACACTGTTCACCAGAATTTACATCTTTGTTAATGAGTACCCCAAAATCATTTTCAGAGTCCACTTATCTTAAAGTATTACCAATAAGGCTGTAGTTGATCTGTGTGTTATTTTTCTTCAGGTGTAACACTACAGATTCATTCAAATTTAGGTTCATTTCATTATCTATTTTGCTGTTCCTTATTATTATGCACAGCTCCCAAATTGGAATCATCAGCAAACTTAATTTGTCAATTTGATACCCCTTCGCCCATGTCTGCTATAAAAAGACTGAACAAAACTGGGCCCAGTACAGAGCCCTTGTGCCCTCACTCATCACTTGTTCCAGTTCTGACATGTTACCTCTGATTCTGGTCACTTGATTTCTGTTGGAAAGCCAATGACTAACCCAATTTATTAATTATATGTTTAATCCCAGTTGGTGAAGTTTTAATATTAAAGTATTGTTGGGTAACTTATTGAATGTCTTTTCCAGATCCAAATAAATAACATCAACTACTTTGTTTTCATTAATCTCCCTATTTACTTTTTCATAAAATTCCAATCACCTTGCCATCTTAGATTTTCTAGTTTTCTGAGGACATTACTTGCATCTTTCAGGTATGAGGGTTACTCTTTTGCACAGTCCTGCAGATAAAAAGTCTAGAAATGTGCAAGCTTTATCTGAGATTGAATTAATTCCTGGTATTATGAGTTGGCCTGTAGGGTTGTTTAAGTTGTTGTTGACCTTTGGAAGAATATAAAAGGTTGGAGTGAAGTGGTGTTCATTCCATGAAAAAAATCAAACTCTTCAATGATGATTTTATCTGTCCACAGACCTGCCCATAGAATACCAAAACATTTCTTCCTGAATGCATTGGTAGGGTTACTCAGGGGCTTCTTATAGTTACTTTCATTTCTAAGTAGTTCTAGTGTTGTGTTTCTATAGTGGGTTCTGTACATTACTGCAATATTTCATCCTTTGTCTGATTGCCTTATTATTATTACTTGTTTTTTACCTGACAAAGACTTGATTGCAGTGTACGGAGGACATACTGTATATTATTGCAGATGTTTCTGTTTTTACCTTGCAATAAGTCATTAATTTGTCTTGTAACAACTTTTTTCATTTAAGTTGATAGCCTTGTTGTACACATTAAGGCACAATTCTGATTTTCCTCTAAACAAGACTTTTCTTAACTCTGATAAATTAGTGGTGATAATTTCTTCCCTACCTTGTGTCAACTGGTTACTTTCACCATCCTGTAACAATTCATGTACAGTAGTATGTAGAAATTGGTGAACTCCAATGTGTTATTTAAGTCCAGTCCTGTGTTGTTAGTTGATTCCTTGCTTCAACTGAATTCCATAATTCCTCAAGTGATGGCAGCCCTCCCTTCCCAAGGAAAGACAGCACCTTCAAGGATACTTAGTCTTTCTCCCCCACCTAGCCCCTGATGCCCTGAGGTTGTTTCCTGACTCAGGCTACCAGCATTACAGGAGATACCACTACCACTGCAGACATTTGTTTTCTTGATCACAAAATGGACTGTACCTCAAAGAGGCATGTTTTACTATTTTCTGTGTTTCTTAACATTTGCTTTTTTATTGAAAATGAACTGCAACGCATAGTGACATGCTCATTTTTAGTACTTTCTTTGTTTCTCTTAACATTTGTTCTCTTTATTGAAATACAGGCTGTAACACATAGAAACATTCTCCTTTATTAACAGAAACAAACTGCATTTTAATGGTAAATAGCAACCAGTAACAAATAACCTAACCATTTTGAAACCTTTTAGTATGATTCGTATTGTATTTCAACTCTGCACTTAACACTACTTTTAAAGAGACCCTGCCATCCCACTGGAGTCTTAAAAAATCGTAAGTTATAGACGGATATCATCTTACACTTGTGTAGTGCCAATTAGTAAAGCTGAAGTCTTTCATCTTATAGAGTCAGATGATTCATAGTTTATTATAATCATTATCATGCTTCTGGTCCTGTTATTTATACAGCCTAGTCTTCTAACTCCTTTCACTGCTTTAATGTTTGGCCAACAGCAAGAGAAAGTACAGTACAATAGTCAATGAGTGTAGTATAATTTAAATACATATTCAAATACTGTACACTGGCCATTACTGACATTCTGTCATTTTTTGCATCCTTTGTCTAGTAATACACTGCTGTAGCAGAAGCTTTTGTACTTTATTTGAAGTCATTTAGCCATTCAGAAATCATCCATTTTGCTCTGAGGAAAAGTTCAACAATTGCCATAATTAGGAGAACTAACCTTTTCTAATTTGCTATTTAAAATATTTTGCTTGCAGAGAAATATCACCTGCTAATTTTTATAAATGTCAAGTCCCCAGCTGTAAATTGCATCTTCACTAAAAGGTCATAAAAATGTCAAAAGGTCATAGAAATTATGAGCACTAAAAAGTTCCAAAAAGAAGGCACTTAATGAGTCTTCCTTCATATTAAAGTTTTAACTAGCTTTTTGTCTCCAGCTTCAGTTTTATGAAATTATAGTGTGGAATAACCAATTTTGAAAACAGGTTCAAATCACATACTGCAGTGCATGGAACATGAGGTGTGAAAACAAATGTGAATCAGAGTAGTTGTAGGCAAAATTGGGACATTTTACTCTGTGTAGCACAAGACAAAGATTCCCAAGTAGTATAAATGGGTACTTTGTATAGTTCTTCCACCAGGCAAGGACTTTACACAGTGGCAGTTTCTTTTTCCTATCTTCATCTGGCAAAGTGAACAGTTTGCTAGACCGAGAATATGCAGAGTGGCACTTCGACGGCAGAGTGCCAAGATGCCTATTTCCCTTTTTGTTCTAAAAATGATCATCAATCAAGGATAACCAATTTATTTCATACATGCAATATAAAACCAAATTCATCAATCCTGAAATACAGCATTTTATTTCATATTCATTAATAGCTAAAGATTTAAAAAATATTGCCAAAATCATAAGCTAGAAGGAAATAATCTGGAAAAAAATAGGAGCAGAATAAAAAATGATATCTACAACTAAAAACAAAAGATTATCAATATTCTATAACCTGATCATCCAGACACAAAAATATACTTAGAATAAAACAATATAATTCATGGGAAAATGAAATAGGTTCAGCACATCAGGAAAACCAGTGTCAGGCAATAAGGGTTGGAGTTAATAAAAATATAATTTCAGCAAAAAAATAGAAGTATACAACAAAAAATAATTAGCAGGGCATATATTACATAGGAGCTTTTGGCTAAAATCAATCTAATTTATTCTAATAAATTTTGGCACAACTGTAATTCAGTAGGCATTATTTTACTTAGTCTATGGAAATACCCTGTAATAATAACAAGCTGCAAAAACCTCTCTCTAGAACTTATTAAATTAATGGGAGAAAAAACTCCATGCAAAGCTATAACCCTTATTTTAAATGTATACTATAATTTGAAGTTAAACCATTTTCAAGAGAACTTAATAACTCTTGGATCCCTTGCATTAAATAGAATAATATTACAACACTGGAACAACCAAAGCCTCCCTGTATCTATCAACCAGGAATTGTGGTATACCTTTAGGGAAACACTTTTGAAAAACTCAGTTATGTGATTCAAGAACTAGGTGTTTTTTATAAAAATTAACGTATTGCATTAATGTCCCTATTACCCCCATTAACAAGCATCTGAGGAAACTATAATGAATGTTTAGCTATACGAACCATTTAGAAGGTTAGGGGGAGGGGGAGGTATTCGATATGGGATATATAATTGTAATGTCAGTGTCAGTGGCTTTGCAGATAGCATACTTGCCTCTTAGGCCAGGAGATCAGAAGGCTGTGTGTTCTTTCCTCACATCAGGCACTTGGGTTAAATCCCAATACTGACACTGTAGTGCAGTCTGAGGGGGTGTTGCACTCCTGAGGTGCAGTCTTTCAGATGAGACATTAAACCGAGGTCCCATCTGCCTGTTCAGGTTGATGCTAAAGATCCCATGGCACTTCTGGAAAAGAGTAGGGGAGTTTTTATTGAAAATCACATCATAATACATATCAAAAGAATTAATATATTTTAAACAAAAAGAAAAGGGAAAATACAAATAATCATCAAACAGTAAAAATAAAATGAATACAATAGGCCCAATTCTCAAAGAGATATGCCTGGCATAACATGGCTTATGCCCCCCAAAAAGAGCACAAGTAGCAAGTTACTCCAGCATTTGTGACAACTGGTATTCTGCAAAGCAGCCTGCATCATGCCTCAGACTGCTTGCAACAAAGTGGACATACACCACCAGTTATACCATAAACCCCCTGTGACATGGTGCTAGGGGATTTATGGCAGCAGTTGCGCCTTTTCTGGAAGGGCAGCAACCAAGTTACCCAGTTTGCAATTCTCAAACAACCCCCAGAGGAAATCTGCCAAAGTAGAGTTACACCAGCATATAGCTGGTGTAAGTGTAGAAACTTTTTGGAAAAAGGTGAGCAACTCAGGGAATGCCTCCTGAAGAAGGTAAGAGCTGAAGCACTGAGGAATTTTCTACTGGTGGCTGGTATATGGTGAGGAACAGTGTGCACATTTTGGATTGCTTTGTATATATACTAAAGCAAATGTGCTGTGTGCTATGTGCTATATATGCTGCACTGTATTTAGGCATTTTTTTGCACTTTAGTCCCTTAAAATGCTTTTACAACCTGTGGATAAAAGTATTTAAAATTAAAGTTTTTTCATCAATCCACTTTACTGTCTATTTTGGGTGTTTTTGGAAGGCTTTAGTGCTCATTCTCTCAGTTGCTCACCTTTTTTCAAAAAGGTTCTATTTTGTAATTATCGAGTACTGCCAGATCTCGAGTAGGTGATGCACCCTCTCTTTTTTTATGAGTGCAGGTATTTTTCTGTTTTGATATCTAGCTGATGTAAGTGTACCTATGCCCTCCAGGGTTCTGCAAATGTGCACCCCTGGCCATCCCCCAGCACATTAGCCCCCCCATACCCCACAATCTACAATATTCCATTAAAGCCCCCAAGGGGCTGCTGCATGCCCCTGACCTCATCACCCTCAAAATAACCCCCCCAGGGCTGGAATGTGCCTCCAACCCCCATTCCTGCATTACATGTCCTGCAGGACTGGAAAGTGCCCCAACCCCTGTTCCTGCATTACATGCCCCACAGGGCTTGCCTGCACTCTGAACCCCTGCAAACTGTGAACCCCCACCTGACCCAATACCCACATTGTCTAAGATGCAACAAATCCCTATTAGTCTAGTGGACACCCACCCAGTAGTGCCTGATCACCCCACTCCCCACCCCCACCCATTTCATGCCAGTGACTGGCACAGCCCCTCCTCTCACCACTTCGGCTAGCCATTGACTGAACAGTGAAGTGTGTAGTATTTGTTGTGTCTTAGACACTTCCGGGATCGGATCAGGTGGGGTTCTAACTTGCGGGGGTTCAGGGTGCAGGCAAGCACTGCAGGGCATGTAATGCAGGAACAGGGGTGAGGAGCACATTCCAGCCCTGGGGGCATATTTTGCAGGAATGGGGATCAGGGGCACATCCCAGCCCTGTGGGGCATGTAATGCAGGAATGGGGATGGGGGAGCTATTTTGTGGATACTGGGGTTGGGGGCATTATCAAGCCATTTGGAGCTATGGGAATTGTGGCATAGTGGGGCACTTGTGCCCTACATATCCAGGGCTGTGGCTTTTGACATACTCTGCAGGTAAGCCCTTCATTGAGCATACCTGTGGGAATGTTGCAAGTCATAGGGCTTAGCCGCAGGGACCCTGCCCCTTACAGAATTGGGTGCAGGAACTTTGGCGTAATGGGATATGGTGCAAGTTGCCTTTGGTGGTGACATTTGCCACCCTTCTATAATTGGGTGCAATATGTATCACCTTACCCCATAATCCCTTTTAAACATCCATGCAAAAATGAAAGGAATTTCTTTATAATTTATTTATATTTAACAAAAAATTAAAAACCTTTTCATCATTTGTGTTCTTTGTCAGAAGTTTGAACAGAAACATCCTTTGAATAAACTAATATTTCTTGTTCCTCTAGTTTACTGAAAGTTTCATAGGGCATTAATCTTTGTGAAAGAATCCATTGGCATCTGGCTTGCCATATAAAAAAAAAAATTAAGCAACTAAATAACACAGCTACTGTGCCTTTGTCATATTTACTACATAAAAATGAATAATGTCCTATAACTAGATTTTCATATGTAACCCCCACCCCTGCCCTTTTGCCAAAATGACAGGTGGCATGCTGTTGGCGCTGGCAGCAATACTTGGTGGGGACCTGGGTTCGGGGAGGATGAGGTTACCTGGCACAAGGAGACCTACGTTTGGCTACTCTGCACAGGGGCACCCAAGTAAATCCGAACACAGGAAGCAATAACTGTAATGTCCAGAACCAGGATTGGAATTTTTTCAGTGTGGCTTTTATTCATAACTAGCTGAACACAACAAAGCATAGATGGACCCCATGGGGCTATGTTTACTGATAATGCAGATTGGAGACTACAAGGTGGTCCACTTGAAGAATGGACAAATTCTACTGTTTTCAGGCTCTGGACCCACCAGGCACGTAGCCCGGACTTGCATGTGCTTTGGATACACAGCCCGACTGGCCCGGCTCCCCTGCCGGCCACTTGACTGGTGGTTCATTGGAAGAATGAACTCATTTTACTTGTTGTGGCTCCCCAATCCACTTAGACTCTGCGACCTCTAGAGAGATTTCCTTCTTACTTCTTCTGACTCCCATCTCACAAAGAGAATTTAACCATGTTGTGGCTCCCCACAACACTTAGAGTCTGCGACTCCTAGAGAGATTTTTACCATTTGCGACCCACGTCTGGGTACTTCCCTCATCACTGGCCAAGCGCATGAGGTAAGTAGCAATCACAGCAGAAATCTGTAGAGGTAGACCTGGTTACTAAAGATGGGGGGGGGGGTGTTCCCACCTCCGGCTCCCACAGCCCATACCCAGCCATTTCTCTGGACAAACTGAAACTTTGAAATGTAGATTAAACGGTGGATGAACTGTCACACCCCCTCTACAACATTACTTGAATTCACACAGCACTTTAGCTTTTGACACTACTCCATTTGTTTGTCCTAATATTATAGGCCTCCCAAATTGTAGTTCAAATCCCAGATTTCTTCACATTTCCCAGGCTGAAGAAACACATATTTTGCCCTCTCATATTAGAGCAAACACTCACCCTTTCATTGCAGGTGCCCCACAGGCGAAGTACAACTTTTTCCATTTCTCAAGCACAAACCGAAACTGCAAAAGGCAGCTTTCTCTCTTTAGCAGAAATTAGGGGATTGCCCCTGGAATCTACATGGGGATACTTTACTTTCTCTCCCCCCGGGAGGGAGGGGGGCACTGAGACCTGGACATTGGTCTCCACCACTTGAAACTGGATACTGACCTTCTTGTTTCAAAACAAACAGGAGACTCCCTTCCTGCTTGAGGGCAAGCAGGAGACTGACTTTGAAAACTCCCAACGTTCTATCTCACTCCCTCTGCTGCAGATTCCAATGTGGCTTATGCAGCTGCGACAGTTCTATTGGAGATGTCATCTCTCAGTCTCAGCTGAGACTGAGAACAGAGTGAGACAGTGTGAAACCTATTTAACTGGAGTTTCTCAAGCTGCCTTCCCTGCCTACCACTAGGTCTTACTGGGATTCTAGCAACCCCAGGTAACAAGGGGTTACACTCGCCCTTGACCAGGAAAATGACTGTCCCTAGTCATTATGCACACAGCCTTAGGCCATCCCACCCTATGTGCTACCTGCAGAGGGGGGTGATCAGGCCCCCTCCTACCATGTGCAAGCACAGGCAGGCAACACTAAGGGCCTAGAGGCCTGTAGCTGACATATCAGCCTCTACACTATCCACTTACTATGGACACCCAGTGGCTCTGGTAGAACCATCCACAGCATAGCCCTGATAGATCAGCACTGTGGTCCCTACTGCAGGTCAGGGCCACAGCCTGTCTATCCCCCCTAACCTTCTAGGGAAAACCTGTCTGCCTCTAACATAATATTCCCAAAACAAAAAAAAAAAACCCGGGGACCTCCCTGACCTTGAGCAACCTACAACCACACCATTAAAATATAAATTACTGCCTCCTCCCTACACCCATGACCACACCTGTGGAAGGAAAGGGTTAATACAGTAACAACTATAACAATAACAACACAGTACTTTAAATTTCTACACAATAAAGCACTGACGAGGATCTCCGATGAGCCCCTCCTCCTCTTCTTGTCTTCTCTTCTGTCTTCCCAGGAACACCTGTAAGAAAAAGAAAGACAAAGCACATGCTCCTCATCTGCATACAGAGTCTACCTAAAACCCTTACCATGCAAAAACACTGACAATCCCCAAAAATATTTTTTTTTAGAAAAAAGGTAGAAAAACAGTATTTACATTAGAATACAATAATGACATTATTTGCAATACACATTTGGGGGGATAGAGTGCCCTAAAAGTCCCAACTAGTGACCACAAGGCCTGAAGGCTAGTCCAATAAAGAGTCTTTCCTGGGCCGGAGCCCGGTGAAGCACAGTTCTAACAGGCCAAAGTCCCGAAGGGGAGAGTGTTTGCAGACAGTTCACACATTTTTGAAGTCTGTAGTGTAGGGTGTGTACTGTAATGTCATATAGATAGAAAAGTTTCAGACTTACCAGCCATTTGTAGTACAAGACTCTGCACGAACCTGCACCCAGCCGAAGACTCTCCCTGGCAGCATTTCTTCTGATACAGCTGGGCGGTCATCTTCCGGGAACCACAGGAGGGCACATCTGAAAACAGCTAGGCTGATGTCATCTCTGAAGACGGAACCTTAGAACAGGAACAAAAAGAAAAAACAGCTGTTCTGACATCATCTGATTACCAGACGATGAACAGGAGACAGTTGGGCTGGTGTCCTCTCTGGATCTGAAGTCATCTGGTGGGCCAGTGGATGGTTGCTGGACAGGACAGTACACTGTAGACTGATGAATGTGGAGCACCTGAGTCCCGGTTATTTATACTGGCAGATCAATAAGGGCACTTCACAGACTAGTGTGGCAGTATTGACTACCACTGCTCGGATCTCCATTTTGTAGGCACGGGCTTAATTGCTGGGAGGTCCTTGCACTGAGGCCAATAGTACCGGGGGTCAGGGGCTTGAATTATTACCCCGTCTAGGCGCACATAACACACAGTGGGAGATTTCAAGTCCCTCTCCGTCCACTATTCTCACTCTGTCCATAAACAGTGTCCTGCCTCTCTTCCACTGGGTATACTTTTCGTGGAACAGTCTATTCTTTACATGCTTGCTGGCCCCAGGATGCACATTTTTCATTGCTTTATCCCAGATCCAGGATTGCAGTCCCCAATCTCCTCCCAGACTTTCCGAGGAAAGGTAGGAAAGGTCATACCATAGATCTCATTTGCCTTTCTACGAACCAGTCTCTCCTCTTTACTTGCTTTGGTCAATCTGAGACTGCTGGCCTGGCTTGGGGGTGGCCAGTCCTGGTTCTGCCAGCTTCACATTCTCAAGGAAATTAAAAACAGATCCCTGACTTCTCCCTCTTGTAAAGCCAGGGCAGTGGCATCACCACCTTTTTCAATACATTCCTCCGAGGCAAGATCTTGAGGCTGTGTACCCGTTCCTTTCTCACAAAGCCACAAAGGTTCCCCCTCATCTTCCTCTTCACTGAGGATCTGAGCCCAGGAGTGAGCAGTCGTTCTCACCCCTGAGACTATCCATTCATCACTAGGCACGGAGGTCGACACCTCCCATTCAAAGGCCTCCCACATCTCATCTTCACCTAAGAGACTTGGGCTAGGCCCCCCCACCCAGGAGTCTATTGATGCTTTATCCAAACTTTCTTTCTGAGATCCAGCATCCAAAACTTCAACTTCAGGTTCAGTCTCTAACTCTGCACCCTGTAGCTTTGTGCCACACTCCCCCGAGGGACCTTCCTCCACAGGCTCCGCCTGGTGCTGTGTGCTGCCAACTGCAGATTCCTGAATTTTTGTCCATGTGGGGGCCAAACGGATTGGAGGCGCTTTATACAAGCCATATTTTTGTAGTCATCCAGCACAGTGAGGAATCATGAAGACGTCCCTTCCAGCACTCAAGCATATTTGGCATACAGGCACTGGATAATTAGGAATTGCCACATCAGGAGGCAGTTGCCCTCCATAGCACCACTTTTCAATATCTCTCAGTCTATTTACTGCTGCTGTTACTGCAACCCGGGCATGATCTGGGTAACGAGCTGGTCCTGAGGCCATAACTGCAGAAAAATAAACAAAAGTTCACTGTAACTGAAAGTCCCACTTTAATGAACACACTCTGTAGCTTTAAAATGGCTCCTCTGCTGCTGTGTTTACTTTACTACCCCACCCCGTAATGACAGTGGCAGCACTCCTGTGCATCAACATTTAGAATCTGGGTCAAGCCACTGCGCACCCAATTTACACCAGCTACTGATAACTTTTACTCAAATTGCACAACTTGCTTTTATCTGGCTTCACACACATTTACAGGATTTTCCTTGAACTTTTCACAAGCTGGTAACATTTATTTAATTACAGTCCCTTAAAAGCTTCAGGTTTCAGCACAGGATTGCCTGCTTCTACTAGTATTGCATTTTGCTACAACCCAGTCTCTCTCTGGCTGCAAACTTTAAACCGAGGCTAATTTCACTTCCATGCACACATTCAATGGCTTTACAGACTTGCACTTGCTGGCAGGACTTCACACAGTCATTACTTGCAAAGCGACTACACTGCTGCACACACATTTTGTATGGCATTACTGAAAATCACTGTTTGAGCAGTTTTATGAAGGTTTACTCACTGTTATTAGTAGCAACTTGCTGCGATGGGGTAAAATGGCCTGCAGCCAGTTTTTGAAGGCCTCTGAACACAAACAGGTGGGCAGTCTAAGCGATCGTCATTTGAACCACCAAATTCACTATTTTCACAATCGATTTGCAGGTTGAGCCCGATTTTAAACTTAAAAGTCTATTTTTTGAATGTTTACAGTGCTTTGAATCATCCGCGACGCTCCTCCACTGCCAGTACACCCGCTACACTCTGTCTCCCTCTCGAATGCTGAGGCAGTCTCAGAAGAGCTGACTGAGGGGCGGGACTAATGGCAATCTGACCAACCACACGACGCCATGCAAATGAGCCTCTTCTTCCTCGCAAGGGCTCCTCTCCTCACGGCCATCGTCGAGCAGGCAAATTTAAACTGTAGAATGCACTTTTTTTTTTAAACTGACTCCACGGCAGGAGCCCATTTTAACCATATAACATTGCCATTAACTCTGCAGTCTCTCCATTTATACAGAAAGCATTTCCAACGTCCAGGGCATAATTTCTCTGTTGCTACCCCTAGTTTTCCACACTTTCCTTCACAGAATTCATTTTAAAAGCATTTCAAATGTCCAGGGCAACATTTCTCTGTTGCTACCCCTAGTCTTCCACACTTTCCTTCACAGAATTCATTTTAAAAGCATTTCCAATGTCCAGGGCAACATTTCTCTTTTGCTACCCCTAGTCTTCCACACTTTCCTTCACAGAATTCATTTTAAAAGTATTTCAAATGTCCAGGGCACCATTTCTCTGTTGCTACCCCTAGTTTTCCACACTTTCCTTCACAGAATTCATTTTAAAAGCATTTCTAATGTCCAGGGCACCATTTCTCTGTTGCTACCCCTAGTCTTCCACACTTTCCTTCACAGAATTCATTTTAAAAGTATTTCAAATGTCCAGGGCACCATTTCTCTGTTGCTACCCCTAGTCTTCCACACTTTTCCTCACAGAATTCATTTTAAAAGCTGACAAAACGCTGTAAACAATTTTGATGCAGGACAAGGGCACACTCTTTGGCTTTACAGCTCCTTGGTAAACAGTTGCCATTTTTTAAACAGCAGCACAAGATTCACAGCACACAGCAACACACTAGGGAAATTGCTTCAGCTTTTTGGGCTAACCACTGCCAGTTAGCCAAAATGCTAGCCCCCTTGCCCAAGCACCTTCCTTTCCGAACAAATCCAAAGCGGTGCCTCCAATTTTGTAACCCCCATCCCTGCCCTTTTGCCAAAATGACAGGTGGCATGCTGTTGGTGCTGGCAGCAATACCTGGTGGGGACCTGGGTTTTCGGGGAGGATGAGGTTACCTGGCACAAGGGGACCTAGGTTTGGCTACTCTGCACAGGGGCACCCAAGTAAATCTGAACACAGGAAGCAATAACTGTAATGTCAGAACCAGGATTGGGATTTTCAGTGTGGCTTTTATTCATCAACTAGCTGAACACAACAAAGCATAGATGGACCCCATGGGGCCGTTTACTGATAATGCAGATTAGAGACTACAAGGCGGTCCACTTGAAGAATAGACCAATTCTACTGTTTCAGGCTCTGGACCCTGAGCACAGCCGGACTTGCATGCGCTTTGGATACCACCCGACTGGCCCGGCTCCCCTGCCAGCCACTTGACTGGTGGTTCTTTGGAAGAATGAACCCATTTTACTTGTTGTGGCTCCCCACACCACTTAAGTCTGAGCCCCCTAGAGATTTCCTTCTTACTTCTGCTCCCGTCTCACAAAGAGAATTCTTTACCCATGTTGTGGCTCCCCACACCACTTAGAGTCTGCGACTCCTGAGAGATTTTCCCATTTGCGACCCATGTTCGGCACGCCCTCATCATTGGCCAAGCATGAGGTAAGTAGCAATCACAGCAGAAATCCATAGAGGTGGACCTGGTTACTAAAGATGGGCGATGTTCCCACCTCCAGCTCCCACAGCCCATACCCGGCCATTTCTCTGGACAAACTGAAACTTTGACATGTAGATTAAACGGTGATGAACTGTACACCTCTACAACATTACTTGAATTCACACAGCACTTTAGCTTTTGACACTACTCCATTTGTTTGTCCTAGTACTAAGCCTCCAAAATTGTAGTTCAAATCCCAGATTTCTTCACATTTCCAGGCTGAAGAAACATATTTTGCCCTCTCATATTAGAGCAAACATCACCCTTTCATTGCAGGTGCCCCACAGGTGAAATACAACTTTTCCACTTCTCAAGCACAAACCGAAACTGTAAAGGCAGCTTTCCCTTTAGCAGAAATTAGATTTCTGAATCTACATGAGGATACTTTACTTTCTCTCCCCCCCCGGAGGGAGGGGGGCACTGAGACCTGGACAGCAGTCTCCACCACTCAAAACTGGACACTAACCTTCTTGCTTCAAAACAAACAGGAGACTCCCTTCCTGCTTGAGGGCAAGCAGGAGACTGACTTTGAAAACTCCCAACATTCTATCTCACTCCCACTGCTGCTGATTCCAATGTGGCTTATGCAGCTGCGACAGTTCTATTGGTGATGTCATCTCTCAGTCTCAGCTGAGACTGAGAACAGAGTGAGACAGTGTGAAACCAATTTAACTGGAGTTTCTCAAGCTGCCTTCCCTGCCTACCACTAGGTCTTACTGGGATTCTAGTAACCCCGGGTAACAAGGGGTTACACATAGTTTAGCTTTGTTAACCATACCATTTTCCATTTGTTTGCCAGGAAATGCCACAAAGGTTGAACGTATGAACCTTCAAATACAAAATGGGTCATTGTTTCCTATATCGCCTGAGAGGTGTTGTAGGGATAATACCCTTCCTGTAGTGATTTATGTTTATTGTTACCTCTGATATTCAATCTCCCATATGCCACAAGACGTCCCTCATATGAAATGGTATACTATTATTATTAAACTGTGCCAATACATATTTATTCAAAGAGTTGGGACAATCCTTAAATTCTGGCTCTGCCAGATGTATTTTTGTTAGAACAAAACTATATAGCTGAGGCCCAGTTTTCTGGCATACCTGAGATTTTGTGATCCCCCATTTATATAGTTTCTGTGCCACTGGTTTAAAGAAAACTTGGAATGATAAGGTGAGGAATGACTTTGGGGGGTTGTTGACCCATGCTGAAAAATAAGCCTGCAAGATATACTGTATCAATTTATAACACCAATTTTCTGCAAGTTTCAGACCAATTTTTATTGTTTATGCTATAAATAATAAATGAAAAAAGTTATAGGATCTCCCATCCCAAGTTCTCTGTGGAGCTTTAGCAGGTACATAGATACATAGATACACATATTTTGGTGGCAGATAAGAACCGCTTGGCCCACCCAGTCTGCCCATTTCCCTACCTAATGGATAAGCTGCAGATCCTAGTTAACTAGCAGCCTACTTCTTCCTACCCCACCCCTAGAATTGCCTTATGACTGTCCCATGCATGCTTGAATTCCACCACTGTTTTGACTATACAATCCTCCGAAGGCCCATATCCACAACCATCTCTGTGAAAAAATACTTCCTTAAATTACCTCTGAGCTGCCCCCTTCTATCTTCAAATTGTGCCCTTGTTCTTGCACACCTCTTTTTTGAAAGATGCTACCCTCTTGGACTTTGTTGATTCCTTGAGGGTACTTGAAGTATCTATCATGTCCCCCCTCCTCCTTTCTTCGAGGCCATACATATTCAGCTCCTTAAGTCTCTTCACATGTCTTCTGGTGCAGACCCTGCACCATTTTAGTTGCCCTCCTCTGGACAGCCTCCATCCTGTCTATGTCTTTGCGGAGATTGGGTCTCCAGAACTGCACACAGTACTCCAGATGGGGTCTCACCAACTGTCTGTACAGAGAGATAATAACTTCCTGTTTTCTACTGGTGATGCCTCTCCCTATGCATCCCAGTATCTCCCCAACCCTCCTTGCAGCCCTCTCACATTGCTTGCCCACCTTTAGGTCATCTGATATGACTACCCCCAGGTCCCTTTCCATTTTTGTTGTAGTTAGTATCTCACCCCACATTGTGTACTCTTCCCCTTGGATTTTCTTTTCCCAGGTGCATTACCTGCACTTCTTAGCATTGAATCAAAGCTGCCATACATTTGACTGGTACCTCCTCTAACCTTGCCAAGTCCCTTCTCATCTTTTCCACCACCTTGTGCATCAACTCTGTTGCAGATCTTTGTGTCATCTGCAAAGAGACATACTTTTCTTCTAGTCCCTCTGCAATGTCAAGCTTATGAAGACATTGAAGAGGACTGGTCCTAATACTGAACCCTGAGGTACCCCACTAGTAACCTCCCTTTCTTCAGAGTGGACTCCATTTACTATTACTCTGTGTGTCCTATTCTCCAGCCAATTCTTTACCCAGGCTGTCATCTTGGGACCCACTCCCAGGCTGTCTATCTTGTATATTAATCTTTTGTGTGGGGCTGTGTCAAATGCCTTGCTAAAGTCTAGGTAGGCCATGTTCACAGCCCCTTCCTGATCTACTACTTTAGTCACCCAGTCAAAGAAATCTATCAGATTTGTCTGGCATGACCTTCCTGCTGTGAATCCATGCTGCCTTGGGTCCTGAGCCGCTCTGACCTCTAGATACTCAACAATTCTTTCCTTCAGAAGTGATTCCATCATTTTCCCTACCACTGAGGTTAAACTAACAGGTCTGTAGTTTTCTGCTTCTGCCTTGCTCCCACTTTTGTGAAGGGGAATCACATCTGCCCTCCTCCAGTCCTCGGGTACCACCCCATCCTCCCATGATTTGTTAAAGAGGGTAGTCAGTGGTGTCACTAGTTCTACCATTAGTTCTTTTAGAATTCTGGGTGAATCCCATCAGGCCCCATTGCTTTGTCCACCTTCAGTTTTAAGAGTTCGTTCAGAACCCTTTCTTCTGTAAATGGGCTGGTATCAACTTCTGTATCCAGAGTGTTTCTACTGTTTGTTTTAGGTACCTCCCCCACTTCCTTTGTAAATACTGAGCAAAAATATTTGTTTAGTATCTCTGCCTTTTCACAGTCACCTCTGCCCACCCCACCCCCCTTTATTAAGCCTCACTAACCCTCCCTTGGTCTTCCTTCTCTCTGATGTTCCTATAAAAGGTGTTATCCCCCTTCTTAACTGAGTTGGCTATCTTTTCCTTGGTTTGGGCCTTTGCTGTTCTGACTGCCTTCCCATCTTCCTTTTGCTTTAACTGATACAGTTCTCTGTCCTGCTCCTTCTGTGATTCCTTGTACTTCCTGAATGCTTTCTTTTTCTCTTGAACCTTCACTGCCACTTCCTTTGAGAACTATAGTGGTTTCTTACATCGTTTCATTTTGTTTATTTGCTTCACACAAAGGCTTGTTGCCTCTGTGATGGCAGTTTTTATTATTCCCCATTGTTATTCCACCCCTCCTTCCCGCCAATTTGCTAGTGCATTCCTAAGGCACTCACCCATTTTGGCAAAGTCAGCCCTCCTAAAGTCCAGTACTCTTGCCTTTGTATGGCTTGACTGTATTGCTGTGTTTATTGTGAACCATACTGTTCGAAGGTCGCTAGTTTCAGATGGCTACCACTCTACATCTGTGATCTCTCTTCATCTCCATTTGAGAGGACCAGGTCTAAGATTGCTCCCTCTCAGAGTGGGCTCAATACTAGTTGTCTAAGGCATACCCCCTGTAGGGCATCTAGAATAACCCCACTCTTTGAAGTGGCTGCTGCAACTGCACTCCAGTTAACATCTGGCATATTCAGATCACCCATCAGCAATATCTCCCCTTTTTCTGCCATTCTAAGTATTCTTTCTATCATTTCCTTGTCCATTTCCTCCCCCTGAGAAGGGGGTCTGTATACAACCCCTGTTCAGATTGTGGTGCCATTGCCGGTCTCCAAAATTGCCCACAGTGCTTCTTCTCCCTGTTTTCCCTTTTGTTCTGTTGCTTTGATTTCTTCCCTTATGTAAAGAGCTACTCCTCCTCCTCTTTTACCCTCCCTGTCCCTCCTGTAGATAGTGTGTCCTGTTATGTTTATGTCCCAGTCATGGTTTTGTGTGTACCATGTTTCTGTGACTGCCACGATATCCAGATGTTCCTACTCCATCAGGACCACTAATTCAGGAAGCTTGTTACTCAGACTATGGGCAATGGTACTCATTGCTCTCCATTTTTTGACGGCTTTACCTTCTTTTGCAGCATCCCCCTCTGACCTGTCTACCTCAGTCTTTTTCTCATTTGGTACCCTGTTTTGTATGGAGAGGCTGGGATTTTCCTGCTGCTTTTCAGTGCCTCCCCCCTTGACTAGTTTAAAAGCTTGCCAATGAAGCATTTAAACCGATTGCTCAAAAGACTTGTTCCCTTCCTGAACAGATGCAGACCATCCTGCCAGAATAGGCTGGTATCACTCCAGGTGGAACCCCAGTCCCCAATGAAGCCAAACCGCTGTACTCCTCACCATTTTTTCAGCTATTCATTAAACTGCATGGTGCAAAGTACCCTCGCCTCACTCATGCCATTGACAGTCAGCACCTCAGAGAAGGATATTGTGTGTACTACTTGTCTTAGGCCCCTTCCCAATTCTACAAAGTCCTTCTGCACTGCTCTAATCTCATGATTAGCCAAGTCATTTGTCCCTAGGTGGACAATGACGTCCAGCTCAGATTCCCGTGCAGCTGTTCTCGTGATCCTAAGGATGCACTTCCTGTCTCTCCAAACCATGGCACCAGGCAGGCACCTTACTTCAGTTTTCCCTGCTTCCCCCAGTTTTATCCCCCTAATAATTGAGTTCCCCACCAGGAGCTGCTTCCTTTCCTTGTGGTGTCCTCTGCCTCCTTCCTGTGGGCCTCCCTTGTGACAGTTGTCCTCAGCCTCCTTAGTCTCCTCTGTGGGTGCATCCATATATATAATGGTGTATGGATTGTGGTGTGGAACAACTGACTGGGTGTGCCTCTGTTCCACCATCCTCACCCTCCCTGAGCCCACTGTGGTCCAACTGCTGTGCTTTCTTTGTAACCTCTGAGGTAGTGGTGGTGGCTCAGGTGCTCCCTGGATGGATGAGGTTCCCTTCCTACCATCCAGTGTGGCCTGGGGGAAGGTTCCCTTACTACTGTCCAGTATGGCCTGAAGACGGGAAACTTCCTCCCTCAAGGCAGAGAGTTGTCTGCAAATAGGCAGCATCTCAGCCTCCAGAAAGACTCCTGGAAGACTGCTGCCCCACAGCCATTACATTGCACTACTCCCCACATTTTTTTTTGTCTGTGTGTGTGTGTGATTGATTTGTTTTATATATATATATATATATATATATATAAACTTTGCCCTCACTAAACAATCAGCTAAAAGCTCTGACCCACCGCTGCGATGAGTGCCTTCCTGTCAGCAAGATGCCCTACACAACAATTTGACAGAGAAAATACCCTGCTAATCAAACAGAGAAAATCCACACATCCAAGTCAGACACAGGTAAACCTCCCCAGCCCCAAAACAGGCCTGGTGGTTTGTGCTCTGAAAGCTGTTAGCCCCAAAATAAGTCAGCTGTGCTTTAAACTCTTCCTGCACTGAAAATGTTAAGAATTGTAACAAACAAATGTAAACCTAGATCCACCTCCCTCTCTTGCTTGAAAGACTGTCTTTTCCTGTTTCAAACTGCAGGTTTTTCTATGACAACTCCTTAACCACAGTAACCTGTTTAAAAATAGTTTAACTATCACAAACTCCTACGCACCAGTAAATTATTTAAAAATAGTTTCTGTCCCAAAATCCTAGTAGCCAATCCAGCTACCCCAAGGACAACAAAATGCAGTATTCAAACACTTGTGAGTTACTTCCAAGATAAGCAGAGTCTGCAAGCTCCTTTTCAACTTCTCAGCCACCTGTAATTTATTTAAAAATAGTTTAACTGTCAGAAAATCCTAGTAGACAATCTAGCTACCTCCAAGGATCTACCCAAATGCAGTATTTAAATCCTTCTGAAGTTACTAACAAGATAAACAGAGTTTGCAAGCCCTTCTTAGTTAAACATTAAATAAATATGTGAATAAAAGCAATTACCTAGGGTAGTTAGTTTCACCTCCCACAGAATTAAGCAAAGTGCACGCTTGTTGCAGATATCAAGTGCAATATAGAATTTCTCACACAGCTGAACAAAGAAGTAGTGTCCTTCCAGGTGAAGCAAATGTGCTTTGTGTCTGTAAAATTGCAGCTTCCAGTAATTTATAGTAATCTGATCTAGTCTGGCTATCTCCACCCAGGGCAATTTGTTGACAATGGTTATGATGCAGCCCTTCCTGTTCCAATACAACACTTTTTGGTCTGAAAACAATGTCCTGCCAAAGGCTGTCTGTGTTTCAATTCACACTGCAGGTTTTGCTATGACAACTCCTTAACCACAGTAACTTATTTAAAAATAGTTTAACTATCACAAACTCCTACACACCAGTAAATTATTTAAAAATAGTTTCTGTCCCAAAATCCTAGCAGTCAATCCAGCTACCCCCAAGGGGCAACCAAAATGCAGTATTCAAACACTTGTGAAGTTACTTCCAAGATAAGCAGAGTTTGCAAGCTCCTTTTTCAACTCCTCAGCCACCTGTAATTTATTTAAAAATAGTTTAACTGTCAGAAAATCCTAGTAGACAATCTAGCTACCTCCAAGGACCTGCCCAAATGCAGTATTTAAATCCTTCTGAAGTTACTAACAAGATAAACAGAGTTTGCAAGCCCCTTCTTGGTTAAACACTAAATAAATATGTGAATAAAATGCAATTACCAAAGGTAGTTAGTTTCACCTCCCACAGAATTAAGCAAAAGTGCACGTTTGTTGCAGATATCAAGTGCAATATAGAATTTCTCACACAGCTGAATAAAGAAGTAGTGTCCTTCCAGGTCAAGCTAATGTGCTTTGTGTCTGTAAAATTGCAGCCTCCAGTAATTTTGGTAGCTATAAGTGGGCTCATTTGTTTGATTCATTGTGTGGCAGGCTGCATCTGTAGAGGCCTATTTCTTCTGTTTTAAAACATAATTAGTGTAATTTAACTGGGTCTGTTTCTTTGAATTGGAGTCCTATATCTTCTAATTCCAAGCCTATTTTGATGTGTTGTTGGTGAAGCTGTTTGAATTGGAGTCCTGTTTCTTTGGGTAGCAAACCTATTTGGGGGGCTTTGAGTAGAATTGTGATTCATTGTTGCTGGCTTCACTAGCTGCAAAGTTTGAGTGCACAGTGGGGTAAGGGTGCTAATGGTCTGACCAGAGGCCTCAGCTACCTGATTGTTTCTGGAAGACTTTGGGCTGGTCCCACCCCAAACCCCTCACCCCACCCACCCCTGGTCCATTATTTCCTTTATACTAGGGTTCTGACATCACTTCCTCAAACAGGCAAAGGATATGCACCTGTCATAGCAGAAGCAGTCATCCAGGAAAGGAACAGCAGCAAGTGAAGAGGTGACTGCTCTCTCAGTGGAAGGGAAGTAAATGCAAATCTAGGAGCTTTCATTATTACTTCTTCGCATTAAAGTCTCTTTTTGAGTGTGGATAGGAAGGATAGGAATATAAAAAGCAGTTGCTCAATATATCTAAACGTGTGCAACAAAGGAGGTAAGAGAAATAAAGAAAATGTTTTGCACTGATAGAGGGAAGAGAGGGGAGACTTGGGGGAGTGTTTGGTTTCCTGCATCTGGAAGGGTGGGGGGTCGCTGGTGGGCAATGACAGCAATAGGTAGGGTGGTAGGCTGCAACAACTGCAGTTCACCAATCTTTCTAAAAATTGCCTGGAGTGTGGGAGGATGTTTAGTGTGCAACCACATAGAAAAACTTAGAAAGGAGATTGAGGGTCTGCAGGAGGAACTAAGACAAGCAAGGCAGATTGGGAGTGGGTTTAGCCCAATACTGGAGGGAAGAAGAAGGGGAGATGAGGGAGGGCAATTTAAGCCAACAGTGGTGAGGAGAGGGTCAGAAGAAGGGAAGCAGAGAGAGAAAGGGGCCCAGGCCAGGAAGAACGATTGCCGGGGAAACCAGGTCAGGAGACAAAAGACAAATGGAAGAAGGAGATAGGGACTTGTGAGGGGAGGCGAAGAAGTGGCAAAAGTCATGGAGTGGAAAGGAGAGAACAGGTTACTATGAAGAGAGGGAGCAGGCATTTGTGAAGGGTCTTCAGAAAACAGCTGTGCACTGCTAGAGAGGAAGAAAGTGGAGGAAGGAAATGATGAAATTAGAGGAGTAATTGATAAATGCCTGGACTAAACTGGAGCGGGGGGAAGTTCTGCTGGGAGAATTGCAACAGGGGTAAAAGGGGGAAATAATGTGCAGGAGGATGAAGTGAAGTTGGAAATGAGAGAGGGAGATGAATAGAAGCAAGCAGGGAGTAAGAGGGGTGGAATCTTAGTGCTGGGGGATGCAATACTAAGAGGAGTTAGGTGGGATAGCAAGGGGGAGAGGCATAGTCACATTTGGTGGAGGCCATGCCAGGAATGACAACGGAAAGGGTGGGACAGTCTGTTCTGAAATATGCTAGAAGGGGTAGGGATAAGCCTCATTTAATTATACATCTTGGGACAAATGACCTGGCTGACAAGACAGTAGATTTAGTCCAGAGGAGGTTTGAGGAACTAGCACAATTATGTGAGGGGCAGGAAGATCAGTAACTTTTTCGAGATACTTCTGGTGCCAAAGGCAAGCACAACAAGAAAGCTGAGAATAGAGGAATTTAATGGATGGCCAAGAACCTGGTGTTGTGCTAAAAGGTATGGGCTGTTGGGGGTGGGAGGGACCTGGGAGACAGTAGTCTCTATGCCAAGGACAGACTACACTTGAGTGAGGAGGGAAGAAAGTGTTAAAACAGAGGATGGAGGAGTATATAGAGGAAGTTGGGAATTTAAACTAGGAGTGGGGGGTGGCAGTTGGGGAAGAGATATGCAGAGACCACAGGTTGGGAAATCATATGAGCTTACCCCCCATAACAGTGACAAAGGACAAATGGCAAGTACTATTGGTGATGCTAGGAAAGGAGGGCAGGATGGGAGGGGGGGAAAAGGGTGGAAGGTGGTTACCCTTAATGCTTGGGAGGAAAACTGCAGAGTTACAGGTACTCATGGCAGAGGGAGAGGTGGACATTGCAGCCATCACAGAAACATGGGCCACCCAATACAATGACTGGGACCTGTCTATACCAGGGTACAGGTTATTTCATAGGGACAGGGTGATTGGAAAAGGAGGGGGGGTGGTACTGTATGTGAAGGAAGGACTGAAGTGTGTAAGGGAGGAAGGGGAGGAGGGTAGTACGGAGTCACTTTGGGTGCAAATCCAGGATTCCAAGAATAGGATTCTTAGAATGGGAATGGTGTACAGGCCACCACATCAGACGGAGGAGTTAGACAGGGAACTAGTGGGACAGATCAGGAGGACCTGTGAGAAGGGTAGTGTTGTTATTGTGGGGGACTTCAACATTCCAGGAGTGGACTGGAGCACCCCAACAACCAGGAATAGAAGGGAGCAGGTATTTTGGATACCTTCCAGGACAGTTTCCTGCTGCAAATGGTCAGGGAACCAACCAGATTAGGGAATACCCTTGACCTTGTGCTGGCAAATGGGGACTTTGTGAGAGAACTTACAGTGGAGGAACCACTGTCAGGGATTGACCACCACTCAGTATGGCTCACATTGGATATGGGCAAGAAAGGAGTGGAATCTGGCACAAGAGTGCTGGACTTCAGGAGGGCCGACTTTGGGAGGCTGAGGGAAGTGGTAAAAGGGTACCTGGCCAGAATTCAATCTAGTATGGATACTAACCAGAGGTGGGAGCTCATAAAGTTGGGGATAGTGGAGGCAACCAAAACCTGCTGCAAAGCCAAGAGCAAGAAGGCTAGGGCTAAGAAACCGAGCTGATTGAGCAAGGAGGTCATGGAAAAGGTAAGGAGGAAAAGAGCTGCCTTTAGGAAGTGCAAGAAAACAGGGAGGGGGGAGGACAGAGAGGTACTTGATAGAATCGAAGGAGGTGACAAGGGCAGTAAGGGGCCAAAGCATCTACGGAACTCAGGCTGGCACAAGGCATTAAGAAGTGGGAAAAGGACTTCTTTAGGTACATCAGGGAGAAAAAGGGGCTGTAAGGACCACATAATAAGGATTAGAAAGGAGGGGGGTTGGGTGGAAGCAGGGTGCGATAAGGCAGAAGCACTAAATGAGTACTTCTGCTCAGTATTTACTAAACAGAAGAGGGGGGGTGACACCCAAGGTGGGAGAAATGGCAGAAGCAGGGGGGTAAGTGGTGACAGATGGGGAAATCACTTAGGTCAGAGTTCGAGAGGGTTTGAAGGCACTGAGGGTGGACTAGGCGCCAGCCCAGATGGCATCCACCCCAGGGTACTGAAGGAGCTGGCAGATGTCCTTGCAGGACCTTTGGCAGACCTATTTAATGCCTCACTACATTTGGGGTGTGTACCTCAGGACTGGAGGATGGCTCATGTGGTGCCCCTCCACAAGAGTGGCCCCAAGGATCCAAGGATGAACCGGGAAACTACAGACCAGTGAGCCTCACATCCATCATGGGTAAGCTAATGGAGACTATCCTGAAGGAGAGGCTGGTGGCCCTCCTAGAGGCCAAAGGACTACAGGACAGCAGACAGCATGGCTTCATACGTGGCAGATCCTGCCAAACCCCAGGATACTGGCATCCGTATCTGAAGAGGGACATTAAGTTACTGGAGGGGGTGCAGCGCAGGGTGACAAAGATGATCGAGGGGCTGGGGGACTTATCATATGAGAGGAGGTTGAAGGAGTTGAACATGTACTCACTGGAGGAGAGGAGAGACAGGGGTGACATGATTGAAACCTTTAAACACATGAAAGAAATAAACAAGATGCGTACAGAGGGGCTGTTCAAAGTAAGGGAGGGGAGGGCCACCAGGGGCCACGGTATGAGACTGGAGCGAGGAAGGTTCAGGAGGGAGATGAGGAGACACTTTTTTAAAGAGAGGGTGGTGGCTGGGTGGAATGCGTTACCTGCTAAAGTGGTATGCAGTAGAACAGTGGACTGCTTCAAATGAGGATAGGACAGGACAAGGGGAAGGTTAATGAAGGGGAAGGGTGGAAGGGAGGGGCAGCTGCAGAATAAGGGGTGCTAGCTGCACATTCAAGCAGACTTGATAGAACTGTAGGCCTTTATCTGCTGGCAAATTTCATATGTTCGTGTATATATATATGTATAATACATATATAAAATACATTTTAAATATACATGTGCTATACTAAGTAGTAATAAGAGCAGCTTGTCTAATGGGTTGGGATCTGCCTATCAATAAGTCGATCACCAGTCAAGGAAAAGAAGGTGGGGGCAGTTGTAGAAAAATACATCGTGGTGTGGTACAGGAACAAATGTGAGCCAGTGAAGCCAGCCAATGAAGAAAGGTTTAAAAATAATATACTAGGGAGGAAAACACCAAACAGTGATTTTACAAAACAATAAAAGGTGGAAAGGGGTGTGCGATAAAAACACAGCTAAAAAAGAGACAGTGAGTAGAAAACAAGACACAAGACAAATGTTATGACAAGGGAGATGTGAGGGAAACATAACTGTATACCAACCACAAGCAGGACACAAAGTATAATAGCCCTAAACCCAATACCAAAGAGATGTACACTATGTATGTTGGCTACACTGAGATGAACAGGTAGGAGGATGAATGGCAGAGGAAGGACCCTGTTGGAAGAAAAAGAGAAGTGATAATATTTACAATACAATCCCCCACAAGGGAGAAGACAACATTTAGTCAAAGTGGATATAGGAACAAATTCCATATACTATACAGTAGATATACAGAGTAATCAATTTCCCTGCTAAGATGCTTGGGTGTTAGTGTTTATGGTATATACTATGGATCCATCTGGATTATCGCTGAAGCAAGCCACGTACCATCACCACCTCTCGCTAGAGCCCTTTTGTTTTCAAAGGTACAGCATTTCATGTGCCTAGGACCCTGTTCATGGCATTCTAAGATATGGCTGAAATGCGCAGAATCCAATTTGGCATATCTGATGTCATAGATATGTTCAAGAATTTGTTCTTGAACTGCCTGATTGTTCTACTGACACAAATGAGGCCATAGCTGCATGTGGTACAATAAATAACAAACAAGGTATACGAGATAAAGGCCAGGATATTCAAAACTTTGCCCTGGAGCTAAACTAGCACTGCCTGGCATGTTAAATTAGCCTGGAAGCAATAGCCCGCAATATTCAAAAGGAATAGCCTGGTGCTAAACCTGCTGAAAATAGCACGCAAAGGAAGCTGGACAAACCGGGCTGGGAGTGCAGTGATAAATAGCCTGGGAAGTAAGACAACGCTGAATATAACAAATAAGGCAGCACTGAATATACCAAATAAGACAGCACCCAGGCAGGCAGTGCAAACACCCAGAGGAACACAGAGCAGAGGTGAGCCTGCCATGCTCTGTAACACATGCAAAGATGTACAGCCCTGAATGTGATGCCAAGAGCAGACAGCAGTGCAGAACCCAGAGTATGACACACACCCAGCCATGTAAATGCCCAGTAACACCCAGGACCCATGAAAGAAAACAGTACAAACCCATGGTAAACCCCAGGCACCCAAAAAAGACACTCTAGCCAGAAGAGTGTGCTCTGGGACGTGGTGCATAGAAAATACAGATAAATACTTCCAAAAAAGTTTCCAGCACACACAAACCACAACGCTGGGATGCATAAATAAATATTCAAATCATGGATCAAAAATTCAGTCCCTATTTTAATAAATTAAAAGCTTCCAAGCACTCTGCAAGCATTACGTCTAACATGTTTCAGATTTCACATCCTTCATCAGAGACTAATAAGTCACCTCCATCAAAGCTCCTAATAAATGTTTTACTTCACCATGTGATCATGTCTCAATTAAGTTAATTGTCATACTAGTAAAAGCTGTACTTTCTAATGAAAATGGTTAGCTAAGCCTCAGGATCCCACTCTTAAAAATTTAAATTCCCAATGAGACTATAATCAATAAGAAATCGCTTATATATAAAGAAGGGGAAAACACCCAACATGTAGATGTAACATTGCAGGAAAATTAATATAAATATCAAAAACACTCATATTAGTACATCTATAACAATAGTGCAACCATATCAAGAAACAAATAAAAAGAGAAGGGGGAAGGGGAGAAAAGCACACAATAGTAATAGAAAAAAGCTGTAGAAAAAATACAGAAGGGGGTGGGAGAAAGAGCAAAGGGGAATTAGAGACCAAGGGCCAGATATTCAAAACCTTACCCCGTGGCTAAGGTAGCACTGCCCAGCATGCAAACATAGCCTGGAGCAAAATATCAGCTATATTCTAAAGGAATAGCCCGGTGCAAAACCAGCTGAATACAGCAAGCCAAGGAAGCCAGGCAAACAGGGCCAGGAGTGCAGGGCAAAAACAGCCAGGGAATAAAACAGCACTGAATATAGCACATGAGACAGCACTGAATATAGCACCCAGGCAGGCAGTGAAAACACACAATGGAACACAGTGTAGAGGTGAGACAGCCTGACCCTGGGACACATGCAATGAAACACAGGCTGGAATGAGGTGTCAGGAGCAGACCACAGTGCACATCTCGAAGGATGGCACACATGCACAATAATGGCAAGCAACAACCCAGACCCATGTGGAGAACCCAAGGAACAGTACAAACCAAGGGAAACACCAGCACCCAAGAATGACACAGGACAGAGTATAATGTAGTAAATGCAATGTAATATCAAATAATCAAAAGGAAAGGTAATGGGAACAGAACAGTGATGCAAACCCATACTAAACTAAAGATTAAACCTAACACAGAACAACCAATGCCCCAACCACCACTGGATGACCTGCCCCACAACAAAGAAAGACAACAGAACAAATCCCACTAAGCAACATGCCAAGCCCCTCCCACCAACACACAACCCAAGAAACAATAAGCGCAGTACGGTGGGTGGGCAATGCAACTGTGGCTGACTGCCATGGGGTCCATGGCACCTCTGTTGCCACCCTGGATGTGGGATGTGGAAGTTTGCAAATGCTCCATCGGTGGTATGCAGCTACGGAACAGAGGTCACAGGGTCCAGGCAGTGTGTTGCCAAGAACTCCATGTGGCCTGTGCCTGGTTGCCTGCCATTGCATACCAGTCTCCGTGTCCTCACCCTGTGTGCAGTGCCCATATCCCCTAGGGATGCACAGTAATGTGCAATGTGGTGGCCATTGGGGTGGACCCGTCCTGGGGTGCACATGTCAGCCATGGGCAATGGCAGTGCCCTTGTGGGTCCAGTACATGCTGTCTGGACGCTGACAACTGTGCAGTAGCACAGTGCACACAAGGGTTGCTGCAGCACATGCTGGCCAGTGCCAGATCCATGCAACCTATGCCACACTAGGTGGTGGCATGCACATGCAGCTGTGCATGTGCGACACATCACAGGGATGCAACAGCTGTTGAGACATGTTCCTTTCCATCTCTCCCATAGGTGGTGCAGCATGGCCAGGGCAGATACATGCCCATCGCTTCTCACAGGAGGAGCTGAGAACAATGGTGCAAGGCATCAAGAAGAGGGAGCAGGTTCTGAGGCAACACAAGGCCATGGATGCTGTGGTGCGCCAGGCATGGGAGAAGATCACCACGGGGTGAACACAGCCAGCGGTCATAGCAGAACAACAGAGGCAGTGCGTAAGTGGTGGAGCAACCTGCTGTGCAGGGCAAAAGAGGAGGAGGCACAGCAGCTTCATGAAAGGGTGAGAACCGGTGGTGGTCCGCAACCAGCGCAGCAGCAGGAGGAGGACCCACTCATGGCCGTGGTGGCATCCACACTGTGCCCAGTGGCTGTAGCTGGTGTACTGGGTGGTGGGTATGAGATGCCTCCCACACCACCCAGGGCAGGTCTGCAACCGCATGTGTGTACCCTGCATGGTGTGGCAGTACAAGGTGTTAGTATTGTGGCTGAGCCTGGGGTGCACTGTGGAGCTGCAGTGCTGTGCACATTATGCACAAGGGACAGGTATGCATGCGCACTATGGGGAGGTTGGGTGCATGTGGCCACATGATATTGCCATGGGGTGGTGTGTGGGGTGTGCATGTCTACAGCAGGTGGCACGTGTCCTAGGGGGTGCATGTTCGGGTGACGGTGGTGGTGGTGGGGCACACATTGCATGTATGGGTGACTGACCCTGTCCTGTTTTGATCCACAACAGTGTGTGCAGGGCCAGCAGTGCACCAGGAACATGTTGGGATGGCTGCCTCAGGACAGGAGGAGGAGGGGGAGGTGGAGGACAACCAGCCATCGACATCTGGCCAGGGTGGTGGACAGGTACATCCAGGGCTGCCCCATGTGTGGCACTCACATGAAGGAATGATACAGCTGACAGGGGAGGGGGACCCTGCTGGAGGAGGGGAAATTGACTATGGTGCCACCATGGAGGATGCTCAGATTGAGGATCTGGGTAGTGGGCAGGTGATCCTCTTGACTGTAACAAGCGACACTGACACAGATGTGTCAAAGGGTTCCTACCTCATGCCCGTGGACGGGCCTATGGAGGGGGGTACAGGGGTGGGGCTAGGCGCAGGCCGCAGCACAGGCACCAGGGGGTGGTCGGCCGTACTGGAATGGCTGCTCCCATGCAGTCAGTGGCTGGCCATGTGGGGGATGTGTGTGCACCGCAGGACATGCGGTATCCCCCACAAGTTGTAGGGCAGAACCCTCCAATACAACAGCACATCGCCAGTGGTCTACAGCGGCAGGACGTGCCACCTGTGCACCAGTGTCCTGACCCGGTTGTGATGCAGGCCCAAGTGCCAGCCACTATTGGGGGGGCTGCACCCCTGGATCAGGATGCCCTGATAGCCCGCCCACTGTTACAGGCTGCCCTGATGTCACAGCAGGAGGCTCAGATGGACCTGCATGGCTTGCAGAGGGAGCTCAGGTATGAGCTTTTGCTGCTGCGTGAGTCCGTTTCCCTGGGCTTTCCCATGCAGAACAGCATGCCAAGGACAGGGTGGGCTGTGTGGTTGCTTCTCTGGACTGCGGCTTTGATGGGCTAACAGCTGCAGTGGTCGACCTCACCACTGTGCTGTGCGGGGTGCATGGTGGTCGCCGGGATGTGCAGTGGGGCAGGGTGACCATGACACAGGGACCCACAGGCGTGGCACCACCTGTGGACGGAGAGCTGCCACTGACTCCAGCACAAATGCATCAGGCACATCTACAGGCACCCAGTGCTGCCGTGGATGTCTATCCGCCCTCTCGGGTTCTGCCAGTCAACGGGGGCACAGGTGGTCCAACCTGCCTGCCTCACTGTGGTCCTCCACCAATGTGTCCTCAGCACAGAGCACCCCTGGTTCTGTGACCCAATCCTGTGGTGTGTGCTGTGTGCATGGTGGTAGTTGCCAGTGATTGGAACAGCCATCCTGCACCTGAGCACAGTCGCCACACCTGTGTGCACATTGGCACACCTACGCCCTTGTACAGACATGCACACACACACACACACACAGATACGGACACACCAGCACTCCTTCACATGCACCACCTCACTGGCACAGCCATAGAGGTCCTCCTCACACTGCCACCACACATCAGGCATTGACCTTTCCACCATGCCATGGCTGTGTGTTCACTTTCTGTGTCACCTGCACACCCCTCGCATCGCACAGCACACAGTCACATGCGTTTTAATCCAGTTTTTTGTGCACCTGCTCTGATTAGTCATGTCACTGTTGTGGTTGTTTGTTCACATTAAAACATACACCATTGTACTGTTTCATGTTGCTGTGCAGTCTGTACTCTCCCTCTGGCCTGTGACAGTGCCTTGATGATGTTGGACCTGTGTTCTATGGCCCTATGGGCCATACGAGGATCCCTCCTCTCGAGTTGCTACACTATCCCCCTGACCACTGGCTCTGGGTCACTGTTGGCCTGTTCCTCAGGTTCAGGTGCCTGTATCCCACAGTTCATCACCATGTTGTGCAACATGCAACAGGCTATGAAGATACGGCATACTTTCTGAGGCCTATACTGTAGGGCACCACCTGATGTGTCTAGGCATCGGAAGCGCATCTTCAGTATGCCAAACACCCTCTCTATGATGTTTCTGGTGCTGGCGTTTGCCTCATTGTACTGCTCTTCAACTACTGTTGCTGGCTGAGGTACCGGTGTCAGCAGCCAGGGTTGCAGGGGATAGGCGCTGTCCCCTGCTTTTGGGAGATAAGCACCTGTTAGTGTTGTACTGCTGTCTGCCTGTTGCCGTTGTGCATCCCTCTGTTGCCCTCCAATGCCCCTTCCTGGCCTCCCATGCCTGTCCCTGTCCATGCTGTGGTGTGTGCCTTGTGAGTTGCTACTCACTGACTAGGTGCCCACAGGCTATCCTGCTGTCCTCAAATGCCTGGCACAGCTGGGACTGGTGCCAGATGAAGGCGTTGTGGGCACTGTTGGGGTACTGCTCATAGACATTGCTGATGCGCTCAGTCGCATTGCACACCACCTGGCAATTAATGGGGTGGTACCCCTTCCTGTTTATAAATACATCACTGCCATTGCCAGGTGGTGCACGTATGGGGACATAGGTGCAGTCAATGGCACCCAGTACTGCTGGTAGGTGCTCAACTCGATGGAATTGCTGCATTGTTTCTCTGCGCTCTGCTGCTGTGCTGGGGATTACTATGAACTCCCTAGCATGTGGCAGGAGAGCCTCTAGGAACTGGGTCAGGAGGCATGAGGTTGCAGACTGCAATACCCCAATGGTGTCCCCCATTGGTCATTGGAACATCCCTGTGGTTAGGAAGCACATTGCTGCTGTCACCTTCTCCTCTACTGTCATGGCATGGCTGCGTCTGGTGTTGGGGTGCAGCTGCTCATGCAGTTCACATAGCTGTCTCAAAATTTCCCTGTCCATCCTGTACTGGTCAGTGATGTTCTCATCTGGCAGGGTCTCAAAAGAGACCCTGGGCCGGTACCACCTGTTTGCAGCATACCATCTCCTCGGCCTGTGTTGTGGCCCATGTTGGGACTGATCCCTCTCCTCCTCCTCCTCCTCCTCCACTACAGCTACCATGAATGGCAGCATCACTGCTAGTGGTACAGCAGTCATTCCCACTTCCTGTTGTTGTCTCTTCCCCTAGCTGATTTGCCCTAGGTTAAGACCAGCCTTTTATAGGTGGTAGCTAGCACCGGGCTAGGTGTCAAGATATGTGTCCTAGCATTACTATTGCTTTGAATATCCCATTGCATGTGTATGTGACCCCCACCTCTCTTTGCCCCTTGCATACATTATCAGTTTTCCCTGCTCTAGGGCAGTTTGCACGCTCTAACAGGTCTTTTGAATGTGATCAGTCTGCACTACTCCCACGCTATTCCTGCGCTACTGGTTTGCGCGCTGCACTATGCTTTGCATATCTGGCCCCTAGACCAAAAAAGTTCAATCAATACAGTATATATACAGCAATAGGAGTACCAGCCAATATTGATACAATAACTAAATAGTAGACAAGTAGATATTTAAACACAAAAATGTATGTCTTTTCAAATAGAGGCACAGATCCAACTAGACATTTAACCCTGGATTTTTATTGTCTCTCAGGGTCAAAATTCAAAAGTTTTCCCTAATCAAGACTAAATTATCAAAATCTCCACCTCTTGGATGCCTACATACTTTGTCAATAGCCATGAATTGGAAGTTGTGTATTTCTCCAATTGGGGCTGTCGTGACATGCACTGCAGTAGTGTAGTAGTAGTATTGGCGTTTCTCTGAATGGCACTTATGTGTTCACCAACTCCAATCTTAAAACTATGGGTCATTTTAGCAACATAAAAAGCATTGCAGTTAGAAATTGCTAAATAAATAACTTCTTCACTACTACAGGTGATACATTGTCAAATCAAATATTTTTTTCCAGTATTACAGCTTTCAAATTCCTTTCCCTGCATAATATAAGGACAATAGATACACTTTTTGCATTGCATACAGCCCTATGGTTGCCTTAACCAAGTATTAATTTTATTTTCTTTAAAATGGCTACTGTATGTACCAAAAGGTCTCGTAAGGCAGTGCTCTCTTATAGCACATATGGGGCAGCTGTCAGTGGATTATTTAAAAGAAATCTATGGACAGTTGAATAACAAAGTTTTTTATGAGAAGGTGAAAGACTACAAGTTGAGTGACTTTAAATACAGTATTGATGAAAATGTGGTCGCAGCATTTGATCAGAAAATAATTGATAAACAAACAAAGGAATTCCTGAAGGTTTCTAATACCACCCGAGCCACTTTCTATGTTCTTCCTAAGGTCCATAAGACACTTGTAAATCCTCCAGGGAGACCAGTTGTTAGTGGTATTGACTCATTAACGGAACCCCTATCTCAGTATTGTGACTCGTTTTTAAAACCATTAGTTCGAACATAACCATAATTTTTGCAAAACGCAAAGGAAGTGCTAAATGTGGTGAAAGATTTGAGACTTGATGAAGGGGTTCTTTTAGTAACTATGGACATAGCATCTCTCTATAGTAATGTACCACATGAAGGAGCTTTGGCTGCTGCTGCATTTTTTTTTAATAAATGTAGTGCTACCCTGATACCGACAGAATTAATTGTCAAATTGCTAGAATGTGTACGTAAATTTAATGTTTTCACCTTTAATAATGAATTATTTCAACAGATAAAAGGGAAAGCAATGGGGTGACTTGCACACCATCTATAGCAAATTTGTATGTCGGTAAATGGGAAGAGAAAGTGGTTCTATCTAGGGTTGCCACCTGTCAGGTTTTTTACCTGGTGATCAGGTTTTCAGGGTCCCTATCAGGCAATCCGGTTTTGCTCTGTGCTGGTCAGGTTTTTGAGCCATTTTGAGTGTTCATGTACTTTTGAAACAAATTCATTCATTGTTTCAGCTACATGCCAGGTTACAAACAAGTTCTGTTGTCAATGTAGCCTTTTGTTTGTGAATGCAGTCACCCTGGGAGGTGTAAAGTATGGCCATTAACACCATTAGCACCCACTTAGCCTAATCTTTCTACTGCATCTTAAAGTGGCACTAGTAGCACAGCTGCCCCACCTTTTGTAACAGTAACAGAGCCAGTTGTCCTCCATTTTCATTTGCTGGTAAACATTTTCATCTCTAACAGAATTTAGGCATTTTTTAAATTATTGTTTTGAAAAAGTATGGTCACTTCTTTGGCTTTGAAATAGTACTTTGGACAAGAACAGGAAATGGAGCCAGAAAAAAGATATAAAGTATGAATAATATTGTATGCTATTTACAGTATTTCCCTTGTCTCCCCCCAGATCATATCTGTAAATGAGATTTATTTTATCTCTGTATGTTTATTTGGTTAACCAATGTAAATAAATAAATACATAAGTAAATAAATAATTAGGAAAAAATAGGAGAGCAATTTTAACAGGCACAGTACAGCATCTTAACATTTTTATTTAACTGCTGCATTGTTCTTTTTTATTGATATAACAAATGGACTTCTAGGAGGAACAATGCATGATGGGTCATGAAAAGGGGTGGGGCTAGAGGCGGAGCTTAGGATCCGGTTTTTGCCTCATCCAAAGGTGGCAACCCTAGTTCTATCAAAGGTAGTGAATAAAAATTTTTTGAAAATATTGTACTATGGGAGCGCTATATAGAGGATGTACTGTTGTTATGGAAGGGAGATGTCACAAGTCTAGGTAACTTTATTGATTTTCTACACACAAACCCGAATTTGAGATTTACTTTTAAGGTGAGCTGCAGTGCCATTGAATACTTAGATATAAGACTCATAAAAAATCCAGATCGCTCCATAGCAACTGAAATTTATAGAAAAGAGATAGATGGGAGCACAATTTTATTTGCTAATAGCTGCCGCTCACCTCATATAGCATCCAAAATTCCTGTAGGCCAGTTTATGAGACCCAGATTAATTGCTCTACAGATGTGAGCTTTGAAACTGGCACAGGTATTTTAAGGGATAGACTTTTAGGAAGGGGCTATGCTAGAGAAAATATAGAAAGTACAATACACAGACAGAGATTACTTGCTAAGTGAGGGCACACAAGAAAGAGAAACCAATGATATATTTAATTTTGTAACGAGCTACATTGCACAGTCAAAAGAACTGGAGATAATATTACAAAGACTTTGGCACATTTTGGGGGTAGAGATTGGTTTAAAGAAAATAGTTAAACAGCCGCCCCGTATGTGCTATAAGAGAGCACCGTCCTTGCGAGACCTTTTGGTACTTAGCCATTTTAAAGAAAATAAAACTAATACTTGATTAAGGCAACCATAGGGCTGTATGAAATGCAAAAAGTGTTTGTATTGACCTTATATTATGCAGGGAAAGAAATCTGGAAGCTGTAATACTAGAAAATAAATATTTGATTAGACAATGTATCACCTGTAGTAGTGAAGGAGTTATTTATTTAGCTATTTGTAACTGTAATGCTTTTTATGTTGATAAAACAACCCAGAGTTTTAAGATTAGAGTTTGTGAACACATAAGAGCTATTCAGAGAAACGTCAGTACATACGTTACTGCAGTGCATTTCATGACAGCCCCAAATGGAGAAATACACAACTTCCAATTCATGGCTATTGACAAAGTATGTAGGCATCCAAGAGGTGGAGATTTTGACAGTTTAGTCTTGATTTGGGAAAAGTTTTGGATGTTGACCTTGAGAGCCAATAAAAATCCAGGTTTAAATTCCAGTTGGATCTGTGCCCCAATTGGAAAAGACACAAATTGCTGTGTTTAAATATCCACTTGTCTATTATTTCGTTATTGTATTGATATTGGTTGATACTCCTATTTCTGTATATATACTGTATTGATTGAACTTTTTTGGTCTAGGTCTCTTATTCCCCTTTGCTCTTTCTTTTTTCCTTCCCACCTCTGTATTTCTTTCTATTGCCTTTATCTATTACATATTGTGTGTTTCCCCCTCCCCCCCTTTTTATTTGTTTCTTTATATGGTTGCACTATTGTTATGGATGTACCTATATGCGTGTTTTTGATATTTATATTAATTTTACTGCAATGTTATATCTACATGTTGTGTTTTTTCCCCGTTCTTTACATGTAAGTGGTTTCTAATGGATTATAGTCTCAATGGGAATTCAAATTTTTAAGAGTGGGATCCTGAGGCTTAGCTAACCATTTTCATTAGAAAATACAGCTTTTACTAGTATGACAATTAACTTAATTGAGATGTGATCACATGGTAAAATAAAACATTTATTAGGAGCTTTGACAGAGGTGACTTGTTAGTCTCTGATGAAGGATGTGAAATCCGAAACATGTTAGACGTAACACTTGCTGAGTGCTTGGAAGCTTTTGTTTCATTAAAATATGGACTGAATTTTTGAACCATGATTTGAATATGTATTTATGCATCCCAGCTTTTTGGTTTGTCTGTGGGGGAAACTTTTTTGAAATCCAAAAAAGACATCAGACACAGTAAAGTCAGGAAAGTGGAATGCATTATGTAACAATGAGAAATTAAAGGCAACAATAATATCAACAGAAAAGCAACATGAACAACAAAATATACAACAAACAGTAATGATATGAGCAGTAAATCCAGTACCACTACTTCAACTACTACCACTAAAACTAATACTACTACTGCTACTACTACTACTACTACTACTACCGCAACCAATACTACTACTATATACAACTACTACTACTACTACTAACAACACTATCACCACTAGCACTACTACTTCTAATACTTTATTAACTACTGCGAAAACTACGAAAAAGACTACTACAACCACTGGTATAAAACAATGCAATGAAAATGGAGGGAAAGGGGAATGGGACACAAAGATAAAAAAGGAACAGAAGGCATAAACAAAACCAGAAGTCCAGTTAGGGGGTAAGGGGAGTAAAGCGAAAGGAAAAAGAAAGTTCTAATGCTGCACAGTGGATGGGTCCAGCAGCCATGCCTCCAGGACTGCAGCTCCCTGTTATGTCTCTGTGATGAGGACTGCCTACTGTTCTATGAATGTTCTCTGCTGTTGGACCATGTGGCATAGCAGTGCATCCCTCCCCTCTATCTCCTCAGGCTATGTGGCCCAAAGTGAACTCTGACATGGACGTAGAGGAGGAGGAGGAAGGGGGACCATGTTAGAATGGTACATCGACAAGGCAGTACAATGCACACCCAGAAGGAGGGCCCAGGGGTGGACAGCATGTCTTAACAACCATGCCCGAGTGGTGCTACAATGGAAAACATACCGCACAACCCACCATGTGCCTGTATGCTGAATCATGATAACACAGGCAGCACCCACCCAGCCAAAGTACACAGACAGGTGTGGAAGGCCAATGGCAACACCACAATGCAGCGCAATCCACACAGCCCATTGGAGAACATGGTGACACAATGCAACCACACAGCCTGTCCCTGAGGTGACAAAGACAGTGGGCCAGGGCACTACGAACCCATGGGATGACACACATTGGGACATTCTGCCCAAGAGAACAGAGCTATGAGAAACACAGCAGAGCAAACCCACCTCTAAAATGGCCACAGGCACACCACTGTATGATGGAATGCAACCTGTACTATTGAGGAGCAGGGTATATGCCAGTGCCCCCACCCACAACAACAGAACAACCATGGCAGCGATACACAGTGTGGACATGCAGTGCAATGTCAACTCCATGTAACAAAGGGATACAGGCCCGTGGCTCACCCCCTGCAGAACAGCAGTAGGCCAGCCACCCATGCCAGGTACAGGGTTGCACATGCTGGTAACATAGAAACATAGAAACATAGACTTTCATGGCAGATAAGGATCGCTAGGCCCATCTAGTCTGCCCATTTCCCTACCTATAGGATAGGCTGCAGATCCTAGTTAACCAACAGCCTATTTCTTCCTAACCCCCCCGCAAGAATTGCCTTATGTCTGTCCCATGCATTCTTGAATTCTCCCACAGTTTTAGACCCCACAACCTCCTCAGGAAGGCTGTTCCATGCATCCACTACCCTCTCTGTGAAATAATACTTCCTCACATTGCCCCTGAACCGCCCTCCTTCTATCTTTAAATTGTGTCCCCTTGTTCTTATAGATGTACCTATATGAGTGTTTTTGATATTTATATTAATTTTACTGCAAAGTTAAATCTACATGTTGTGTTTTTTTGAGCACTTTTTCTGAAAAATGCTACCCTCTTGGACTTTGTTGATTCCACTGAGGTACTTAAAAGTTTCTATCATGTCCCCCCTCTCCCTTCTTTCCTCAGGGGTATACATATTAAGCTCCTTTAGTCTCTCCTCATACGGCTTCTCTTGCAGACCCTGCATCATTTTTAGTTGCCCTCCTCTGGACTGCCTCTATCCTGTCTATGTCCTTGCGGAGATGGGGTCTCCAGAACTGGACACAGTACTCCAGATGGGGTCTCACCAACTGTCTGTACAGAGGGATAACAACTTCCTGTTTTCTGCTGCTGATGCCTTTCCTTATATATCCCAGTATACCCCCAGCCCTCCCTACTGCCTTCTCACATTGCTTGCTAACCTCAAGGTCATCTGATATGATTACCCCCAGGCAGAGCCGTAGGGAGGCATTTCAGTGCCCTGGGCAAGAGACTAATTTAGTGCCCCCGTCCAGAAAACAGCTGGGGGTCTGGGGGCCACAAGGCCCCCAGAAGTCCTGTGGGGTTTACATGCTCTGTGGTGAGTTTTGGGGCTTTTCATGAGGTAAAAACATAGTTTTGGTATATGTTCCCTACCCCTGATTTCAGGGAAAATGTTGCTCCCATGGAATCTGAGGTGTGTGAGACTCTGGCTGGCTGGCATCAGAATGTGAGCTGTAAAATGAAGTTCTCTTTTTGCTGATCAACCAATAAATAAAATGTACTAGTCTACACTTGCCTGATGCCAGCTAAGGTGGCAGAGCCGGGAGGCTAACTGAATAAGAAGAAACAAGTCTTGATTGATTTAATTGTATTATATGTATTGGGTATTGTATATCTATGCTCATCTTAAATACAACTGACAGCAGTACCTATAAGTGCTACTTCCCAGTGCTGGCTGCCTGGCCTGCTGCAGCTGATTCTTCATTCAGTAGCAGCCTAGCAGGTACTGAGTACTAGGGTAGCAGTAGGGGTCCCTGGTTGAGGGGGGGAGTCAGGGCAGTGGAGTCAGAATGAAGAACTGTCTCAGGTCTGGAGGCTCTGTCTGCCCTGGAACTGGGATGAGAAGGCCCACTGCCAACAGCCACCCACCTGAAGTATTAGGAAAGCAGTGCAGGAGCCTGCCTGCCCTGTAACTGGAGCAGCCAGAGCCAGGCCTGCCAGCAGGTCAGCTAACAACTTCCATCCAAGGCAAGGCAATGCTTCATTTTCTACAGCAAGACTGGTGTGGGTGGGGTGGGAATAACGGAAGACATGAAAAAAAAATAAACAATGGCAATGGAATGGAAGTGCAAGGGATGGGTCAAGAGGAGAAGAAAAATTAAAACGTATAACACGTGGGCGGGAGGATGGTGCCCCGCGGCTCGCGCCAGGGAAGTCAGCCCAATTTAGGAAGGCAATGACTTCTGTTCTTCACTCCCAGTCACTCCCAAAGGAAACTCACAAGTAAGCACTGTATGGGAGTGTGATTATAAAACTTAGCTTAACAACATGCTGAGCAAAAATTTACTGTGGACAGTACAAGTTAAAACTTTTTCACACAGACGGTCACAAAGTGAACGGAATGCACCTCGATTATGAAATAATACACAGCAGCCACCAGCCAGTCGGGCTGAGCCAGCCCAGTAATCAAATTCAAAGCAGATTTCCTGAGTTTGCATTTTTCCAATCTAGTACTCCCCCCTGGCACCACTGCTGCCACATACACCATAATTCATCTCACTGACACACAATATGACACAAGTTCTCATTTAAAAAGAATCATTTTGGGTCACACACAGGATGGACGTGGATAGAAATGAAAAATGCTTGCTGTTGCTTTTACTTAATGCAGTCCAGTCAGACTACTACATTATAGACATCACAGAAGACAGTAGTGCATTGCTTACACAAATCCAATATCTCTCTGTCTCTTGGTCTCGTCTCTCCTCTCTACACTCTATAGTTTATTGCTGTTTTTTTGCTGCTAGTCTCTTTCTGTCTCAACAAACTACTGTATCTCCAGCCTCTATTTAACCGCCTCTCAGTGCCACGTGCTCGCGGCGCTCCACCCAGTACCTTTTATACTAATGGGTTGGTGTGGCCCACCCACAGTTTCTCTTCTGTGTACCACCACCACATGATAATATTGTCTGCAGCAGACGGCGCAACCGCAGGACACTCTCCGATTTGCTGATCTTTGGTCCACAGATCGCCCTGCTGACAGCCAGTTGTAATTACAAAACCAAAATATATATATAAAAAAAATGAAACCTTAAGCGACAGCGCAAGTGAATTAAAAAGTGAGCTTTAGACTTGAAAACTGCACCCCTCAGAGGCTTGTGCCCGGGGCGGGAGCACCACCCGCCCCACCCTTCCTACGGCACTGCCCCCAGGTCCCTTTCCTTTTTTGTTGTTGTTACTACCTCCCCACCCATTGTGTATTCTTCCCCTTGGTTTTTGTTTCCCAGGTGCATTATTTTGCACTTCTTTGCATTGAATCCTAGCTGCCATACTTCTGACCATTCCTCCAACCTTGCCAAGTCCCTTTTCATCCTTTCCATGCCTCCTTGTGTATCAACCCTGTTGCAGATTTTTGTGTCATCTGCAAAAAGGCATACTTTTCCTTCCAGTCCCTCTGCAATGTCACTGATGAAGACATTAAAAAGACTGGACCCAATACTGAACCCTGCGGTACCCCACTAGTAACCCCCTTTCTTCAGAGTGGACTCCATTTACAATTACCTTCTGTGTCCTGTTGTCCAGCCAATGTTTTACCCAGGCTACCACCCTGGGACCCACTCCCAGGCTGGTTAATTTGACTATTAATCTTTTGTGTGGGACTGTGTCAAATGCCTTGCTAAAGTCTAGGTAGGCCATGTCCACAGCCCCTCCCTGGTCTACTACTTTGGTCACCCAGTCAAAGAAATCTATTAGATTCGTCTAACATGACCTTTCCGCTGTGAATCCATGCTGCCTTGGGTCCTGTGCTCCACTGGCCTCTAGGTACTCGACTATTCTTTCCTTCACAAGTGACTCCATCAATTTCCCTAACACAGAGGTCAGACTGACAGGTCTGTAGTTTCCTGCCTCTGTCTTGGACCCACTTTTGTGAAGGGGAATCACATCCGCCTTCCTCCAGTCCTCGGGTACCACACCATCCTCCCATGATTTATTAAAAGAGTAGCCAGTGGTTTCACTAGTTCCTCCTTAATTCTTTTAGAATTCTGGGTGAATTCCATCAGGACCCATTGCTTTGTCCACCTTCAGTTTTAGGAGTTCTTGCAGAACCCTTTCTTCTGTGAAAGGACTGGGATCGACGCCCTATCAAGAGTGCTTCTGTTAATTGGATTAGGCACTTCCACCTCCTCTTTTGTGAATACTGAGCAGAAATATTCATTCAGTATTCCTGCTTTTTCACTGTCCCCCTCTGCCCACCCACTGTTCATTCTATTCAGCCTCACTATCCCTCCTTTGTCTTTCTCGCTCGCTGATGTACCTATAAAGGTTTTATCCCCTTCTTAACTGAGTTGGCTATCTTTTCCTCAGTTTGGGCCTTTGCTATTCTGACTTCCCTCCTGCTTCCTTCTGCCTTAACTGGTACAGCTCTCTGTCCTGCTCCTTCTGTGTTTCCTTATACTTCCGAATGCTATCTTTTTCTTCCTGACTTTCACAGCCACCTCTTTTGAGAACCATAGTGGCTTTTTCTTCATTTGATTTGTTCATTTGCTTCACACAACGGCTTGTTGCCTCTGTGATGGCAGTTTGATAATTCCCATTGTTGCTCCACACCTCCTTCTAGCCTGTTTGCTAGTGCTTTTCTGAGGCACTCTCCCATCTTGCCAAAGTCAGCCCTTCTAAAGTCCAGTACCCTCACTTTTGTATGGCTTGACTCTGTAGCTGAGTTTAACGTGAACCACACTGTTTGATGGTCACTTGTCCCCAGATGGCAACCCACTTCTAGATCTGAGATCCTCTCACTGCCCCTATTTCAGAGTATGAGGTCTAAGATTGCTCCTTCATGAGTGGGTTCTGAAACTAGCTGTCTAATGCCTGCCACCTGTAGGGCATCAAGAATGGCCCTGCTCTTCGATGTGGCTGCAGCAAATGTGCTCCAGTTAACATCTGGCATATTCAGGTCTCCCATCAACAGTATCTCCCCTTTCTCTGCCATTCTAAGAATGCCTTCTATCATATCCTTGTTATTCCTTCCCCTGACATGGGGTCTGTACACAACCCTGTGTGGATTGTGGTGCCTTTCCAGTCTCCAAGGTGACCCACAGTGCCTCCTCTCCTCCCTGTTTACTCTTTTGTTCAGTTGCTTTTATCCCTTCCTTATGAGAGCTACTCCTCCCCTCTTCTCCCCTGCCTGGACTCTCCTGTAGGTTATGTACCCTGGTATGTTAACATCCCAGTCATGATTCTCTGTGTACCATGTTTCTGTGACTGCTACGATATCCAGGCATCCCTCTTCCATTAAGGCCATCAGCTCAGGGAGCTTGTTGCCCAGACTATGGGCATTGGTACTCATTACCCTGCATTTCCTGATGGCCTTACTCCCTTTTGCCCCATCCCTGTCCTTCTTGCCTTTGTCACTTTCTCCATTTACCCCTGCCCTTCTCCCTATCGACACCTCTATGTTGGTGTTTGCCACACTTACTACCATGATTATTTGGGGGCTAGGATTTTCCTGCTCCTTTCCAGTGCCTCCCCTTGGCTAGTTTAAAGCTTGCAATGAAGCATTTAAACCTATCACTTAGGATCCTGGTTCCCTCCCGGACAGATGGAGCCCATCATGCCATAGGCTTGCATCACTTCAGTGGACCCCAGTCTCCAATGATGCCAACCTCGAGCTCCACACCAGTTTTTCAACCACTGATTGAACCCATGGTGCAGAACACCCTAGCTTCTCCTATGCCGAGATGGGTAGCACCTCCGAGAAGGTTATCGTGCGTGCTGCCGAGCTAAGGCCCTCCCCAATTCCACAAGCTCTTCCTGCACTTCTCTAATCCCTTTCTTAGCCAGGTCATTTGTCCCTAGGTGGACAATGACATCCGCTCCTCCCAGTGCAGCTGCTCAGCAATCCTGAGGATTTTCCTGTCCCTGCAAGCCATGGCGCCAGGCAGGCCCTTCCTCCTTCTCCCCTTCCTCCCCCAGTTCTACCTTTCTAACAATGGAGTCCCCCACCAGGAGTTGTTTCCTTCCCCTGCAGGGTCCCCTGCCACCCTCCTGTGGGTCTTCTTTGTGGAGGTTCCCAGCATCCTCCTTGGTCTCCACTGTGGGTGCCTCCATAGAGGAACCACACTTTGCCAGAATGGCATAGGAATTGTGGAGAGGTATAATGGGAGGGATGCGCCTCTGTTCCAAACACCCTCACCCTCCCTGAGCGCACTGTGGTCCAACCACTCCACTTTCTTGGCAACCTCTGAGGCAACAGCAGTGGCACTGGTGGTCCCTGGATGGAAGAGGAGGTCCCACAAATCCTGGCCAACTCAGCCTGGAGATGAGCAACCTCCTCCCTCAGCCCAGAGAGGTGCCTGCAGATGGACAACACCACATCCTCCAGAACATCTCCCGAAGACTGCTGCTCCATAGCCACTGCACTGCACCACTCCAATCATGTCTTATTTCTGGCCCCTTAACTGTTTGCAATCCTTACTCTTTCCTCTGTTTTTTTTTTCTCTCTCTCCTTACTTTCTGCCTGTGTGCCCTTTAAGCTCCTGATTGTCCTGTTCTGAGACAAGAATATCCTATATTTCACAGTAGACCAATTACTTGCACAGAGGCAGACCTCCAGCAGCTAGAGGGGGCCAGAGAGCTACTCTTGCCCTTCTAGGATGGTGGGTCCTTGGTGGTTCTGTGTTCACTCACTTCCTGCCCCTAAACAGGAAGTTCCTGTTGTCAGTCAAATTCTGTGCCTATAAAAATAGAACTAGCTTTGGGTAGGGGGGTGGAGGAGAGGGAAGGAGGGCAATATAGTCCCAGCAGAGAAGTTCAGTCACACAGCAGTCCTTTCTCCTGGTGTCTTCTGCCAAGCTATTAGCAGAAACTTTTTAAGGCAGTCTTTAAATGTAGCTTCCTTCTAGCTAAGCCACTCCCCCTACTTACCAGATCTTTCTACAAGTAATTTAAACATCACAACAGTTAAGTCCTTTCAGTCACCTGAGATTTACACCTAGATAACTCTTCAGATACCCATTCAGTTCAGTTAACCCGAACACACACTTTTTTTTGTATGTTAGTTTTTTTACCCTAAATTAAAGGTCAAATACAAAAGTACTTCTACTTTAGTCCCAGCAGAGAAGTTCCGTCACACAGCAGTCCTTTCTCCTGGTGTCTTCTGCCAAGCTATTAGCAGAAACTTTCTAAGGCAGTCTTTAAATGTAGCTTCCTTCTAGCTAAGCCACTCTCCCTACTTACCAGATCTTTCTACAAGTAATTTAAACCTCACAGCAGTTAAGTCCTTTCAGTCACCTGAGATTTGCACCTAGATAACTCTTCAGATACCCATCCAGTTCGGTTAACCTAAACGTATACTTTTTTTTTTGTATGTTAGTTTTTACCCTAAATTAAAGGTCAAATACAAAAGTTCTTCTACTTTAGTCCCAGCAGAGTTCAGTCACACAGCAGTCCTTTCTCCTGGTGTCTTCTGCCAAGCTATTAGCAGAAACTTTCTAAGGCAGTTTTTAAATGTAGCTTCCTTCTAGCTAAGCCACTCCCCCTACTTACCAGATCTTTCTACAAGTAATTTAAACCTCACAGCAGTTAAGTCCTTTCAGTCACCTGAGATTTACACCTAGATAACTCTTCAGATACCCATCCAGTTCGGTTAACCTAAACGCACACTTTTTTTTTGTATGTTAGTTTTTTTACCCTAAATTAAAGGTCAAATACAAAAGTTCTTCTACTTTAGTCCCAGCAGAGAAGTTCATTCACACAGCAGTCCTTTCTCCTGGTGTCTTCTGCCAAGCTATTAGCAGAAACTTTCTAAGGCAGTTTTTAAATGTAGCTTCCTTCTAGCTAAGCCATTCCCCCTACTTACCAGATCTTTCTACAAGTAATTTAAACCTCACAGCAGTTAAGTCCTTTCAGTCACCTGAGATTTGCACCTAGATAACTCTTCAGATACCCATCCAGTTCGGTTAACCTAAACGTACACTTTTTTTTTGTATGTTAGTTTTTTACCCTAAATTAAAGGTCAAATACAAAAGTTCTTCTACTTTAGTCCCAGCAGAGAAGTTCAGTCACACAGCAGTCCTTTCTCCTGGTGTCTTCTGCCAAGCTATTAGCAGAAACCTTCTAAGGCAGTTTTAAATGTAGCTTCCTCTAGCTGCTTACCCCTACTTACCAGATCTTTCTACAAGTAATTTAAACCTCACAGCAGTTAAGTCCTTTCAGTCACCTGAGATTTACACCTAGATAACTCTTCAGATACCCATCCAGTTCGGTTAACCTAAACGACACTTTTTTTGTATGTTAGTTTTTTACCCTAAATTAAAGGTCAAATACAAAAGTTCTTCTACTTTAGTCCCAGCAGAGAAGTTCATCTCACAGCAGTCCTTTCTCCTGGTGTCTTCTGCCAAGCTATTAGCAGAAACTTTTAAGGCAGTTTTAAATGTAGCTTCCTTCTAGCTAAGCCACTCCCCTACTTACCAGATCTTTCTACAAGTAATTTAAACCTCACAGCAGTTAAGTCCTTTCAGTCACCTGAGATTTACACCTAGATAACTCTTCAGATACCCATTCAGTTCAGTTAACCCAAACACACACTTTTTTTTTTGTATGTTAGATTTTTTACCCTAAATTAAAGGTCAAATACAAAAGTTCTTCTACTTTAGTCCCAGCAGAGAAGTTCAGTCACATAGCAGTCCTTTCTCCTGGTGTCTTCTGCCAAGTTATTAGCAGAAACTTTCTAAGGCAGTCTTTAAATGTAGCTTCCTTCTAGCTAAGCCACTCCCCCTACTTACCAGATCTTTCTACAAGTAATTTAAACCTCACAGCAGTTAAGTCCTTTCAGTCATCTGAGATTTACACCTAGATAACTCTTCAGATACCAATTCAGTTCAGTTAACCCAAACACACACTTTTTTTTTGTATGTTAGTTTTTTTACCCTAAATTAAAAGTCAAATACAAAAGTTCTTCTACTTTAGTCCCAGCAGAGAAGTTCATTCACACAGCAGTCCTTTCTCCTGGTGTCTTCTGCCACAGTACACACCAGTACAGTATCACACGTCAATCCCCCCAGCAGGATGGCACTACAACATCCAGCAATCCAGACCCACAGTACACCATGCCAATACAGTAGCCTAGCCCTATCCCCCCAGCATGATAGGTGTACAAAGACTAGCCCCTGCAAGGACATGGGAGCACAAGCCATTAGAGGACCAGACACTGCCCCATAACAGCAATACCCCATATGCACACGTGATGGACACAGCAATACAGGTCTCTACAGCACTATGGCTCCATACATCCTCCCCAGCAGGATGGCACTATGCCGTCTGCCCATCCTGAATCATAGTACACCATGCCAATACAGTAGCCCAGCCCCTTCCACATCTCACAGCTCAGTGTACCAGGTACACAGCTGTGTGAACACCAAGGACACACTGGCAGCCCATGCACATTCCTCCACTGCACATGCAGGACAGTGTGAAGCCAATCATTACTTACATAACACGCTTTGCTGCCCATCACTGTCCTCTGCTTGCTAGGGCGTGGCAGGCACCCTCCACCCATCGCCATGTCTCCTGGCTCTCCAGTCATCCTCCCGGGCCCTGTTGCCATTCCTGCTTCTGCTGCTGTGCTCTCTAGGGAGACTAAGGTACAGCACTGTAAGTACATGTGGAAATGCCACAGTATGCCCCAGCAATACCCATAGTACACAGAGTACCCCAAACCATAGCCCACCTCCCGTCACATGTGGCATGTCACAGTGCAAGCAGGTATGTTAACCCCCCCCGAGCAGCATGCAGACATACTGTGGCACCCATGCTATGCACAACCCCAGACATTGGAAGCTACAATGACCTGTCGTTTAGATAATGTGCTCACTGGCTATGGCTGCCTGCCAGTGGGGGTGTGGATTGTGACCACATGCAGGCAACCAAGGGTAGGACACACACAGCAGTGACGTGCATATGTAATGGAAAATATGCACATGCACGTACAAAAACTGTAACACGCACACACATACACATATGCAGGTGCACGCACACACACACACACACACACACACACACACACACACACACACACACACACACGCATATACACATATGCACACACACAGATGGCATGCATGGCCATGGCAGTGCAATACACTTGCCTGGCACAGGCACAGTCCCATCACAGGCCATGCACTTGAAGCACTCCAGCTGGCTTGGCTGCCTCTGATGCATATCCACATAACAGCGACAGCACTTCAACACATCCCTGACTATCCCCATCCGTCCAGACAGGTGACTGGCAATGGATGCCCAGACCTGTCTACGGGTCAAGTCCCCCTCTCTCACCTCCCCAAACAGTCACTTGTGCCTTTGCTGCACCAACTCCACCAGGTCTGCAGTCTTCAAACCCCACCACCTCCTGTCCCTGAGGACAACTACCCTCAGCCTCCTGTGTGATGACATACTCCAAGGGAGTATTAAACTTGCTCTGCTGGGCACCTTCCTAGCACTATTGGCACATCCTGCAATGCTCTTTTGACAAGTGCTGTAATAGCTGCATTGCATGGTGCTGCTCTATGCCGAGGCTGCACTATTGCATTAGAGCTGTGCTACCAGGAAGTGCATGAACCACACATGCATGACCCCACCATGACCCCTGTGAGACCATAGCATGCATGCACCACCACAATGCACAATAGCCCTGAAGTATGGCACTATTGCATTACTGCCACGCTACCAAGAAGCACAAGCACTGCACATGCATGACCCCCATAACAGGAGGCTGTTGCACATATGCACTACTACAGCAAGCAATAGCCATGTAGTGCAGCATTAATGCTACAGCACTGCACACACAACTGTCTGGTTTGCACAGCACTAACCATTTGCCTGGCACTAATTATTGCTATTTTCAAAGGATGTATGCTAATTAGAGTACTTGTGTAATCGCAGAGCAATCAGACACATTACTATATTATTACAGTGTGATCTGCATGGCTAACAAGGTGAATTTCTCAGCCATTCTATTTAAGGGCAAACAGTGCTCCACCTCTAGCTGATAGGGGAAGTGCTTCACAACACAGATTGCAGAATGTCTCCGGAGCTACAACAGGCCAAAGCAGGTATGTAAAACCACTGAACATGCTGCTGTTTGGAGTGTCAATACAATGGAGAGATGGAAGTAGTCAGCATGCATGGGAGTTGTGTGGCATGTTGATGTTATGTCTGTGGGACTATAGGTACTCTGTACTGTAGGCTGGAATGCTGCAGGACTACTGTGTGGGCCACACTGTAGCAATGTGCACTGTACACAGGGGGCATGCCATGTGGTGGGATGGGTGTCCCTGTGACACCACACTGTGGGACATGGCTGCCTGCACACTGTCAACATCACTGACGCAATGGGGTGATTATGTGATGGAGCAGGGTGGGCTTAGTGGTCTTTGCCCCTCAGCGGTGCTGTAACACATGTAACACCACTGCACTGTATAGGACCTCACCCTGTTATTGGCAAGGCAGGACTCATGCAGCTAATCATGGGTGGCATGCCCAACCATGCTGTTGGATAGCAAGCAAAGTGCCTGTGTCAGTGATGTATGTCCGTCAAGGTCAGCTGGGTGTGTTGCACTTACACAGTGGTGACACTGCTTGGGGAAGGCGATCAGCAGCAGGAGCATGTGTGTGCCACATGCCATGTGCTGTGCCATGGGGAAAGGCCGCAACATCCTGCCACATGCCCCATGTCCCCAGCAATATGCACATGTGCAACAGGACAGCTTCACAGACCACATGGGACTACCATACTGTTTGCAGACATGGCTACTACGTGCTGAGTACCACACAAACCCAACTGGTGAGATGAATGGTATATAGGGTTCCCACCATTGTGCTTGCACTTCCAGCATGTAATTGGTGCTGTCTTGCTCACAGGCAAGGGCACAAGAGGCAATGCTGCAGTACACTGTGGCCATGTATGGATGTGTTACACTGTGTGGCACTACAGTCAGGTGCCTCAGGTACACAAAACCTGGCATGGCCTGTCCTGTCAGTCTGGTGCCATGTCTATCAGGTGCACTACCACATGTGTGCACAGTGGCAATGCTTGTAACTAACCACTACCATTCCATCTGTCCCATACAGGTGGTGCAGACAGGCAGAAATGTCTCTATGCCCATACGTTCACTGGCAATGAGCTGAGGGCCCTGGTACATGGCTTTAAAGTGAGCGAGCAGGTAACATGGTGTAACAAGCCATCTGATGCTATCGGCCGCAAGATGTGGGATGAAATCACAGCAGAGGTGAATTCTGTGAGTGGCCATGGATGCAGCAGTGAGTCAGTGAGGAAGAGATGGAATGACCTACTGCAGAAGGCAAAGGAGGAGGAGGCACAACAGCTCAGGGAATACTTGTGGACAGGGGGAGGACCACAGGCCATCAACCAGCATGAGTGGGACCCAATCCTGGTGTTGGTGGCATCAACCCTGATGTCAGTGGTGGTGGAGGGGTTTGAAAGCAGGGGATGAGAGACACATCTGACACCCCCCAGGGCAGGTACGTACTTGGCATGACCACACCATTGTCTAAATCACATCTGCAGGGCCTGTGTGTCACATTTCCACTGTAGTGGCCCAATTGCACTTGCCACACACACCCATGGGACTGTTGTGGTGTGGTGTTGGTGGACATGCGAGACCTCTATGTGCATGTGTTGGTAGTGCACAGCGGTCACCGGTGTACGGCTGCATGATTTGTGGTGTGCCCTGCTTGGGTGGGGTGTTCACATGCGCTGCATCTTCAAGTGCCTGTCAGAGCAGGGTGTGTGCATGTGCTGTCTGCATGGTTCTCACTGTTGGGTGGTGCATGCTATGGTGTAGTACAGGCCTCTGACACTGCTCAATTTGCTTCACAGCACAGAGTGGATGAGGATGATGATGTACCACAGAAGATCCCATCAACATCAGGCATGGGAGTTGCCACTGGGCCAGCATCAGCCATGCACCATCAAGGGCCACATGGACATGCTACCCATCAGGCAGGGCATGACATTGTGGAATATGGGACGATGATGACGATGATTACCTTGAAGATATACTAGTCAAGGAGATCACATGTAACCCTGTGTTAGCTTACACTTTGGCCAGTGACCTTGGTTGGGGTGACTCTCCTTCGGATGATGAGCAGATAGCGGGTGGCAATGTGGATGGGTGCAGTGGGCTGGGAACTGCAGGCAGCACACGCACAGGTGCAGGATGGGTGGGAGTTATCCCAGGCCATGGCATCATAGCACAGTGGCATAATGATGGACAGGCAGCTGTCCAGCATGAGCTTTTGGACATGCGCTATAGGCCAGAGGGTGCAGCACAGGCCCAGCAACACAGGCAGGCCCCTGCCAGACTACTGCAGTAGCAGTAGCAACAACAACACCTTCAACAACACCATCTGCCACCACCCCTAACTACAGGCCATGGCAGGTGGTCAGCCTCAGGCCCAGATGGCCAAGGTGCCTGGTCTATGCTCAGGGTCACCCTGGAGTCCCAGAATGTTGCACAGCAAGATCTGCATGATATCCAGTGAGAGGTTAGGCGTGAACTATCCCAGTTATGGGAGACAGTCAGTTCGGCCATGCTCCATGTGAAGCAGTGGGCAGAGGAGTGCATGATGTGAATGTTGACCACTGTGGAGCGATGTTTCAGTGACCTCACTGCTGCCATGAGGGAGCACACAGAGGCAGTGTGGGTTGCAGACATAGGGAGGTCAGCAGGGCATGAACACAACTCAGCGCAGGCGGTCCACGAATGTACCCCAGCATGCATCGCACACACAGGGTGTGGACACAGGGTCTTCAACTGTTGCATCCCAGTCCTCCACAGGCCAGGCATGGCATTGTGGCCTATTAGCTTCCCTGGTTGGGGTTTTGATCCAATGTGGTCACAGACATGCTGCAGAACAGTCATTCCTGCAGTCCTCACCACCAGTGTCATTGGCACACTGCACAACAACCTCCAGGTCACACCTTCAAGGGATATGTCATGTGCATGGTGATAGGCACTGGTGATACTGTCAGCTAATATGTGCCCTGGGCCATTGAGTCTCATAGACATGCACACACTCACTCACTCACTCACTCACTCAGTCATTCACTCACAGACTCACTCACACACAGACACACACCACCCACACTACACATCCTGCCGATACACACCCTCACATCGATCCCCTGAACATTGCACACCCTTCATTCATCCACCCATGTGTTACACGCACTGCACACTGCTTTCATACACACACATTGCTTGTGCAGTTATGTTGTGTGGTACACCACTGGTTTGCACTGGGGTCAATGTTCTGTACTGTTCATTGTATATCACACATATTAAAGGCACTCTTCATGACGTGTTAGCTGTCTGTGTTGTGTTCACTCACCTTCTCATCCAGGCTAGTGTTCCTGTGATGCTGCTCCAGTGCTCCAGGGACCTGGAAGCCATTCAAGAATCTCTCCTCTCTAGTTACTCTACTATCCCCAGGACCTCTGGCTCTGGGTCAGTGTCTGACTGTACCTTGGGTTCAGGTGCATGTATACTATGGTTTAGCACCATGTTGTGCAACATGCAACACACTAGGAATATACAACAAACCTTCCGAGGGCTATACTGTAGGGCACCACCTGAACGGTTGAGGCATCATCTTCAATGTGCCAAAGGCCCTCTCTATGATATTCCTAGTGATGGCATATGCCTCATTGTACCCCTTCTTGGCCATTGTTTTGGGACTGAGTACTGGTGTGAGAAGCCAGGTTCTCAAGGGATAGGCACTGTCCCCTGTAAACATACATGGACATATCAGCTGCACTGTCTTGCTTTCTGGCCATTGCCTATGTATGTCATGTCTGTTGCTGTCCCCTTGTCCCCTGCCCCCCTCCACCTTGTCTACTGTTGCTAGGCACTGTCATCCATTTTGGTGTTTGCTTGTTGTAGCAGTAGATACTCACTGACAGGGTGCCCACTGGGTATCCAACCCTCCTCATGGGCCTGGTACAGCCTTGACTGGTGCCATATGAAGGCATCATGAGCATTGCTGGGGTACTGTGCAAAGACATTGCAGATGCACCCTGTTACATCGCACACCACCTGGCAATTGATGGAATGAAATCCCTTCTTGTTTATGTATATATCGCTGCCATCGCCAGGTGGTGCAGGGATGGCAATATGGGTGCAGTCAATGGCACTGAGTACAGCTGGTAGGTGCACAACTCGAAAGAATTGCTGCGTGGTTGCTCTGTGCCCCTCTGTCATGCCGGGAAATACTATAAATTCAGCAGCATGTGGCAGGAAATCCTCTAGGAACTGGGTCAGGAAACATCAGGTGGCAGACTGTGATACACCAATGGTGTCTCCTACAGAGGTTTGAAACATCCCAGTGGCTAGGAAATGCATCGCTGCTATCACCTTCTCTTCAACTGTCATGGCATGGCTGCGTCTAGTGTTGGGCTGCAGCTACTCATGCAGTAGTTAGCATAGCTGTCTCAACATGTCCCTGTTTATGCTCTGCCAGCCAATGATGTTTTCATCAGGCAGGGTCTCAAAGGAGACTCTGGATCAGTACAACCTGTGCTCAGTGTATCTCCTTCTTGGCATGCAGTGTGGGCCAAGGTGGCCCTGATTTCTCTCCTCCTCCTCCTGGACTACCTCCTCCATCAGGCACATCAGCAAAGCATTTCTGAAAAACACCATCTTTGTAGGCTGCAATGGCTACACACTCCCTCTGAGGATTGCCCTGGGTTAAGACCTGCCTTTTATAGGCAGTGGGTAGCACCACACTATGTGTTGCGCAAAGTGGCCTAATGCCGTGCTATACCTTTGAATATACCATTGCACTTGTATGCAGGTACCCACCTCTCACATTTCCCCTTGCATACATAAACTCTTTGTGCCAGGTCTAACGCAATGCACTGGTGCTATGTCATGTTTTGAATATTGTAGTCCTGCACTAACCCGGCGCTAGCCCAGCACAAACTGTTTGCACGCAGTGTAAAGTGTTGAATATCCTGACTAAAGCATCTTATCTCAATTTCTGTATTTGAGAGATTGTTTTCAAATGTTTTACATGGGGTACCAAATTTCTGGCTGTGCAGTGGCCACAGTTAGAAAAGCTAAGTGGCATAGGCCATAACCAGATGTGTATGCAAGTTGTTGTGGGCTGTAGATGGTGATCACAAAGAATATGCTTGATATTGCGAACCCTGCTGTAAGTAATTATTGGACTTTCTGTAGAAAAAACAGGTACACTACAGTGGCTAAGTACAGTATATTCCAATTTTTTCGAGAGTATGTTCTTCACTTTTGGTGTGATGGCTTTATATTCCAGAACAAAAGTCATAGAATTGTTCTTCTTAATAGGAACTTGGACAGACATGATGAGGAATTAATTGCTAGAAAACAAACTAAATTTGAACTTAACAAGAAGGATTACCAAAACTGAACAGATATATAAATGGTAGATACCCCAGTGCTCTGTAAGCAGTGGATGCAGCAGGTGGTGCAGTGTGAATAGAAATAAATGAAACAAATGTCAAGCAAAATAACCAAAATTAAATAAATCCAAATAACCGTAACACTGAAATGGATCCAGAAGAGGGAACATCATGTCAGTTTATACAAGCAGATAAATCTGTCATTTTTTTAGACAAACCTCAAACTCCAAAGGACACCAGATGGCAACAAAAACAAAACAAAGAAAACAAACAAAAAACAAATCAAAAAAAGGAAGACAAGAAAGAGGAGAGGAAGTGGTAAAATAGGAAACAAGATAACCACCATGAAGTCAACCCATCAGAAGACTCAAAAGAAATTAAGAAGCTTTTAGATTATGAACTTTCTGAACCTGAAAAAAGTTTTAGAAAAGCTTTCAGTTTTAATCCATCCCCTAAAGTCAACAAATTTGATCTACAAGCTGAATTTCTCAAAATTTTCAGGAAAATGAATCCCAGAATTTTCTTTCCAAATAAGAACATTGGAGCACCCAAATTAAATGCTATGATGGAAAAAAACTCAACAAAGAGGATCTCTGCTTTATTATCACTGCACTGGAGGACCGCCAAACACCCATCAAAGACTATAGCACTTTGAAAATTTGTATCCCATGCATCTGGATGGCAGCACTACACTTGCACTAATAGATTTAAAAAAAAGTGGAAATTCTACAATTTTGGACTCTCAGGAGGAGGATAACAGGGTTTAGGTCACATATCACCAAAACCTCAGGTATCAGAAATTTAAACCATCCTCCACTTTCTGCCCCATTACTTTTGATGCTACCATCAAGATTGACCAGAAAACTGTTTTGAATAAGGCTGATGCTCTGTTTACTAGAAAATGGTATCACCCCCAAAAAGAATCTGTCACAAAATGAAATGTCAACATTAGAAAATTTAAAGAAACAGGAAATTTTAATATTGCAGGAAGTTGAAAAAGGGGAAAATTGTTATCTTAAATAGATGTGATTACATAGAAGAAGCAAACAGGTTGCTATCAGATAACACATACCCGGTATTTAAGAGCAATTCAACCTGTCGGTTCCAGTATGAACTTTTTGGCCTGTTAGAGAATGTTTTCTGGGGGGAGGTAATAACACAAAAAGAACTTCAAAGGGCTTACACAACTTAGTGTAGTATTATGCTTATGTAACTTGTTGATAAATCTTTGTGGCCATTTGCCTGTCTGTTTGGCTTCTCCAAAACCTTAAGGAACATGCTTCTCCCAGCCATAACATACTTAAGCCTAGATTCCTAAAATGGGGAGCACTGACTGTTACAGTACCAGTAAGAAACTTGATCAACAGATCCTTTCTCGAATTAAATGTACCCACAAAATGGAAAACAGCACTAGTAATCCCAATCTACAAGGGGTTCAACCCCACCTGTCAAACATTAATGGCTGATCTCAATTATCTACCACCTAAACAACCAATTGCAAGACTACCTTGAACTTCACCATTTACTGTCACCCTGCCAGCATGGTTTTTGTAAAATTCACTATACCCTTTCTGCACTCATCAAAGTCACCTCAAACATTTACCATGTCTTTGATCTTGGACTATGAATAAGGGGCTATCTTTGTTGACATGACCAAGGCTTTTGACCTGGTGAACCATTCACTGCTGATAATGAAATTAGAGTCCCTGGATATCGACCAACCATCCACTTTCTGACTCCCTGACTACCTTTGTGGTCACACCCAACATGTCAAATGGGGTAACTGTCAATCCCCTTTCAGACAGATTACCCATGGAATCCCCTAGGGTTCCATCCTGAGCCCCCTACTCTTCTTGTTATTTATTAATGAGCTGCCTGGCTTCTACAGTGGGGTGTCCATTCAGCTTTATGCAGGCAATACCATATTATACTATTCCTCAGCTGACACCCAATGGCTCAGTCATCACTTGGAATCTGGCTTCTGCCAATTAGAAGCATAACTTAGTACTAAACACAAAAAAAAGCCCTAAATCTATGTTTTTCCATCCCCTCTCCTATAAAATGTCTTTTAACCTACAACTCTCCATCAGCTCCAGTAATGGAGAACCCCTTGACATGGTGCATTCCTTTAAATACCTCTGCATCCTCCTGCTTGATCCTAACCTTTCCTTTGAAGCCCATGTCCACAAAGCTGCCAAAACCTTACACCAAAAGACTGGTCTGTTATACAGTCTTTAACCCCTGCTATCTACTGCATCCTGTCAAAAAATTGCTAATAACTCACTCCTGCATCTGCTGTCTTATGGGACTCCACCTATTCTCATCAATCAAGGCCTCTCTTACAAATCAATTAAAACAAATTTATTATAAGAGCAGATGCTTTTCCCTTGAAGTAGCCCCCCCCCCAGTCAACATCATTGCTCTGTACTAAATCACTGGGCTGGGTACAACTCAAGCACAAATTCCAGTACTCCTCGCTGTGCCTTACCTATAAGCTCACTCATCTCTACACTCCACCTAGCCTATCCAACATCATAGAACAAATAGAGCCCAGGTGGTCTGTATGCTCTACCTCTCTTCCACTAATAGACATACCTAAGATACATCTATCAGCAGAAAGATGATCCTTTGCTTGTGCAATCCCATCAGTGTGGCAATCTCTTCCCATTTCTATCCTCTCCTGCTCTACCCTCCATTGCTTCAAACATGCTGTGCATAACTACCTAGCTATCTCAGGAAAGTGTATCTGCCTCACTTGACCTATAGGCTCAATTCTCCAACAATTGCACTGTAATTGTATTTGATTTGGGGACACTGCTATAGAAAATATATTGTACTGCAACTCTCTAGATGTATTATAGCCCTGTTAATTGCATAACCTTGAGACAATAGTTTTTATGTAATTTTGATTTGTTTAGTTCTGTGGATCAATGTATGATGTAAACCACTTGTCTTCTGTACCCTCCCCCAGTTGCCCCTGAAAAAGGGACTGCTTGGTCTCTGTTGGCTTAGCCAGTTACCAAAATTCAAATACATAAATAAATAAATATTCCACATGGAATACCACCCTGTAGGAGTACAAAAGGCGAGTAACCTTTGATGAGTATCCCACCTCTAGAGTAAGTGCATAAAGAATTCCCTTAGGCTAAAGTTACCTTAGGACAGACCCCCTGAGGAGACAGATAAACCACTGGAAGAGGAGAAAGGGAGGATAGTGGCACAAAGAAAAATGTTTCTTGGAGAAGCTAGAAATACTACCTTATACAGCTCAGACTGGAGGCATGGCTGGTTTCTCGGGCCCATTGAACCACAGGTAAAGCTTTCCAATTCAATGGACTTACACAACTTAGTGTAGTGTTATGCTTTTGCAACTTGTTGATAAACCTTTGTGGTCATTTACCTCTTTATTCCATGGGGAATACCACCCTGTAGGGGTACCTAAGACAAGGGAATCCTTGAGAAGGGTTCCACCCCCAGAGGTGCTGTGGGAAGAATTCCCTTAGGCTAAAGGCAACTTTGGAAGACCCCTAAAGAGTGTTGAACAGCAAATATTACTTACAAAGGCTGAGGAGCAAAACTTGACAGAAACCAGTGGGTTAACAGCCAATGGTGATTAGAGGAAATGAACATGGGCTGAGAGCTAGTAGGTATGGAAACTAAGCCTTTGTCATTTAGCTAACAGGAATAGAAACTGAGCAGGATGGCATGACTTCCTTAGGAGAGAGGGAACAGCAAAGGAAAGCCACCATCCAACTTCATCCAACTATGGCATCTATCTAGGTTACCAAAGAATCCATTAAGAAATTAACTAATAAGGTGTTATGACCTTCAGCATAGAGGAGAGGAAAAAACTCTATGAGGAGGAAACCTCTGGGGATCCAAGGCCTAGGTTGTCTTCCCTCCAGTCTCAGAAAATATTTAGTGATGGTTCTGCAGCTGCAATTAAGAAACTCAATTCAAGGGGTTTAGCAATTAGTGGGTTAACAGCCAGCTGTGAGCATTACAGTAGACAGGATGTGGTTGACAGCAACTGGTGGGTTAACAGATACTGGCTAAACCAAACAGAAATCTAGGACAACCCGTGAGTCAATGGCCACCGGTGCACAATACTGTATACAGGACATGACTGACAATTGATAGGTTAACAGTCACTGGATAAACCAACCAGAAACCTAGAATAACCAATGATTCAATGGCCAGTGGTGAATGTTACAGTATACAGGATATCATTGTCAACAGGTGGTGAGTAATGACCACTTGCTAAACCAAACTGAAATTTAGGACACCCAGGGCCAGATAGTCAAAACTTTGCCCTGGGGCTAAATTAGCACTGCCTGGTGGGCAAACTTAGCCCAGAGCACAAAGCAAGCCATATTCAAAAGGAATTGCCCAGGGCAAACAGCTTCTGAATATAGCATGAGAATGAGGCCGGGCAGACTGGGCTGGGAGTGCTGGGCAAACTTAGCCCTGGAATAAGACAGCTCTGAATATGGCAACCAGAAAGTGCAAACCACAACAGCAACACAGTGCATAGCGATATGAAGGGAGGTAGAGGTGAACTATGTGGCCAATGTGTGTGCCAGCAAATGTGTGCCCCAGTACAGCTGCAGGCAGCAGCATATGTGAAAGTACAGTATGAAAAACTGTAAAATATTCCCCCAAACTGTTTGCACATCGCTAACTAGTTTGCATGGGTTTAGTGCAGGGCTAAACCATTAGCCTGGTGCAAACACGTTTGCTCAGCGCTAAACTGTGCCATATTCAAAAGTGACATGCAAATGAGCCTACTTAGGTAGTCTCTGGGCAAACATCCAGATTAGCATCTCACTACGCCCTGATTTGCATGCAGTTTGCACCGGGCTAACAGTTTAGCCCTGCGCTAAACCCGCGCAAATGTGTTAGCGCTGCGCAAACAGTTTGGGGAATATTATGCAGTTTTGAACACTGTGCTTTCATAAGTGCTGCTGCCTGCAGCTGTACTGGGACAACACAGCATAGGCACAGATGGTGGTGGTGGTGCTGCATGCAACTTTCACACTGTAGGTCATGCTACAGTGCACAGCAGACACTACAGTAGCAAGGGGGGCCAGTAGTGTGTGGACTCAGCAATTCCTATGGTGTGTAGGGCAGTGATGATGACTGCACTATACACAGTGAGAGGCCCAACCTGCAGGTGTTTACTTGCAGTGAACATTACTGTTATGCTGTTGTGTGACCCACAGATGCTGCACCTCTGGCATGGGATGCTCACAATGACACATACGTGTCCAGCTTTTTGTGCTGTGGCAGTTGTACAGCTGTGCAGTATGTAGCCGGGGGGGCATATATTATCCGGAAGGCACACTGGTGTTGGGGTATTCCCAATACTGGCCCATGTGCACTGAATGATGTGTCCCAGCCTTGTGGTCACACCTGGTCTGTGGCACAGCCTGGCCACCCATTCACTCTCCTTTCAACATCCTCCAAGTCCGCAGTGCTGCATGTGTGTGCTGGCATCTGCTGGTGTCCACAGAAGAGTGGTCCACAGGTGTGTGCTGTATGGCCACACTGCCATGCTGTCCACTGGTAGCAGGGTCATCACTTACTGCCTGTCATGGCTAGGACTGGTGGCAGATGATGGCATCATTGTGATGCCATAAGTTAGCAGCATGTTTCCTCTAAGTTTGGCTTTGTCTATGTGTCATAATAATTTGCTAGGGTCACGTGAAAGCTGTTCAAAAGCCACGTAAACACCACACAAAGCCAAAGTGTCATGCAAAGCTGATTGCCCAAGGTTAAGACAAGCTTTTCCTGGGTGATAATGTACACTGTACTGAGTGCTGTGCAAAGTCATGCAAAATCACTTTGCACAGTGCTAGTCACTGAATATAGTATTGCACCTTTATTCATGTCAGTTTGCCCCTTGCATACATTATGATTTTGCCCAGCTTTAATGCAGTTTGCCCACACTATTTGGGCTTTTGAATATAGCAGACCCATGCTAATATCACGCTAAACCTGTGGAAATGGTTTTTGCCCAGCGCAAAGTTTTGAATATCTGGCTCCCAGTGGTCCAGCTGCCACCAGTGAACAAGACAGTACACAGGACATTATTGATGACAGTTGGTGGGTTAACCGCCACTGGCTAATCCATCCAGAACTCTAGGACAACCAGTGGGTAATGACAATTGGTGAGCAATGCAGTACACAGATGTGACTGACAACAGTGGTAAGTTAAAAACCACTGGCTAAACCAAACAGAAATCTAGGACAAACAGTGGGTCAGCGGCCACCAGTGAACAATAAAGTACACAGGATGTGATTGACAGCAACTAGTAGGTTAACAGCTACCAGCTAACCAAACAGACATTAAGGACAACCAGTAGGCTATGGTCACCAGTGAACAATAAAGTACACTCCATAGGCAATAATGTAAACAGGACAGTTTACAACTAAACACTTAAATGCTGGCAAATTCATAACTAGTACACATAAAGATTGGGTGGTTGGTGGTACTTGGGATGTTAATGGCTGTTGCTGGTTTTCTTTTGGTACATTAAATACATGCATTGTACCATAACATGAATACATAGACTCACAACATAGAAAGATTGTCAGGCACTAAAGGCATCTCTTCAGATTTACAAGGTTTATACATAAATACTTGAAATGTCATGTTTGCACAGAAATACTTTAAATGCAAACCCAAAACTGAATTGGATGTTCATTATGAATATAAAGCATACTAGACTGCCACATAAAGGGAGGCTGAATGAAGGCAGGTGTAAACAATTAAGGGTGCATGCTCCAAACTGTATGAAACTCACTCTATGTACTGAGAAAGGGAGAGTTCTGTATTACTATAAAATATTCCCACAGTGTACTAGACATCATTACTGTATGAGTTTTTAAAGTTAAGTTCAGTCTGAGCTCATGTGAAGGCATTTGCTTTAGTGAGCTGTAAGCTCCAACCCACAAAAGGAGCATTTTCAACTAAGATGGGAATTCAGTGTGGATGCAGACAAGCTGGAGGCAAAAATGCCAGGCAAAAAAACAAAAGATGCCAGGGAGCAAGCTGTGCAAGAAGTGTTAGGCAAGGAGGAGGATAGATGACTTTCTGAGTTTTATCATACAAAAATGCTTGGTCCGTGAGAGGAAAGGTACGAATAATCAGTATTTTTTTTTTTAGTTGTGTTTAACCAGGATTAGCACACTAAGCTGAACGCTTTTTTACAGGCATGACCTGGGAGTACAGGGAAGTTTAGTCACTTGTTCAGGGTCACACAGTATGTAAGTAGAAGCTATGAGATTCAAACCCAGGTCTGGTCTGCTGGATGCCACCAGATTTGCAGCTCAGAGTCTTAAACCACTGCACTATACTGCCTCCCATATTGTATTTAGTATTGTAACCTCGGTGGCATGGACTGGCAAATAGAGCAAGCAGTTAGAACAAACAAGAAACAAAGGGCCACAGCATAAAAAAATTTCAAAAGGAGTGCAAACAAGGTATGGAGGGGGACACGGACACACAAACCATGGAACGGCAAACACGGGCTGAATGGCAGGGGGAAGACAAACAAGGATGATCAGCAACAGACAACTGCAAGTGGCAGCTACAAAATGTAAGACATAGGGAGCTGGGCAGTGAAACATGGAGACAAACAAAATGAGGGAAGACACGAAGAAAAGGAGAAGAATGAGCAACAGCCTGAGGCAAATGAAAATGAGATGAAAGTTCAGCACAAACCAGCAGAAAATCCAAAAGCACAAGGAGAGGGCAGGATGAGCCCTGACAGAGCCTCTGACTGCAAAGAAAAAATGCTTTGGGGTGAAACTAGAAGGACTTCCTTATATAGCTCAGGTAGGGGGCATGGCTGGGTGTTCCAGCCCATTGAACCACAGGCAATGCCTTTCAAATGATTTTTTGAAAGTCAAAAACTCCATCTCTGCATCTCCAGGGCAGCAGGGTTTTCAGCCACTTTCTGTGGCAAGGGGAGATTTGGCCTAATCAGTGACAGAAGGACTTTTGGTGGCCTGGCCACAAACCAGGCTTTTGGTATCCAGCACCACAGTGGAGGGCTACAGCTAAGGATCCAATCAGGATTGTGGATAGGGATACACTAAAATTGAACTGCATGGATGGGCTTAAAAGCTGAGAGCCCAGCTGCAGAACAGTATCTTCACATCTCCTGAGCAGTTTAAGCCACCCACCCCCGCCTCCAACCCTTAGTAAATACTTGAAGATTTAGGTAAAGGTTGGACAAAGGACAGAGAAGGAGGAGATTGGGGCAACAACAATTTTAATTTATTAAAGGGACAGCATAGTAATCTGCTTCAGCAAAGTAACCTGCCTCTAAACAGATCTTAAATGGGGCATACGTGGGGAGGAGGACTAAAGTAATGGGAAGTTGAAACATCTAATTGTTTATTTCAGCTGGTATTCTGAAAATGTTGGAGCTAAAGGACTTGAAGGTGACTGTGAACTTGTGGGTTAGTATAGGCTGGACAGTTGCCTTTTGTAAGAATCAATCTTTAAACTGTGGATCTGTTGCTTTCTGTGTGTATCTATCTTTAAATTGTGGGTCTATTTTTAAGCTACTTATCTGGGGGACCCAGCTAAATTTCTGGATGAACCTTTTCTCTTTTCAGATGGTACAAGCTGGGCAGCTAATCTCTGTATGTAATTATCTTTAAACTGTGGAACTATTGTTAAGCAGCTATTCTGGGGAAGCTATCTAAGTTTCTGGTAAGAATTTTTCTTTTAGTAGGGTATTAGGCAGCAGGCAGTGGAGGGTAAATCTCATATAGCACTTGCTGTGCTCAAACATCTGGGACTCTGGTTGTGTTAAGAGAAATGGAGGGGCAACCAAATTCGAGGGGCAAATTGAGTGAAATGGGGACAGGGCTGGGACATGGTCCCCAGACTGCGAAGGCAGGGGGAATCTTTGGTAGGGTGGTAGGGTGTGCTGGTTGTGGGTTGGCCCGAGCACCAACTATGGAATGGAAGATGGGAGGTTGCATGAGATGTAGGCAGCTGACACAACAAAGAGAGGAAGTGAAGTAGTTGAGGATGTGCAGGGGTGAGGGGTAGATGGGAGGACAGGTGGGGATCCACTGAGGGAGTGTTGGGATGGAGCAGAAAGGTGAGCAAATGTGGAGCTGTAGAGGGTCTATGAGCAAATGCAGCAATAGGCAGGTATAGTCAGGAGGTGGATTAGAAGAGCACAAAGGAGTACACAAGCAGAGAAGGAGGAGTGGAGATGAGCTGAAGGGGGTTTCTAGGGGTTCAGGTAGAGGCAGTCCAGGACATGAGAAGGACAAAGGGGGAATGGCAAGAGATAAGGTGCAAAGTTCCAAAGCCTGCATGAATGGGAAGGGATGAGGAGAAGAGTTGTGTGAAATTGGAATATTTCACCCAGTGAAATATTTCACATAATTTGCGCATTTCATTAAATATTTCACTGGAAGAAATGTAAAATTTCACCAGTGGTTGCGAGTGAAATTTTGCCCCCAAGCCAGCGAAATTTAGCTGGTGGGTGAAATTTCACCACCTGCGGGTAAAATTTTGCTTTCTAGATGAGGTGGTGATGGACTGGTGGGATGGTGGAATTGCAAGTGAAATTGCAAAATTTCGCCGCAATTTCACAAAACATTTCACGTGGCAAAATTGTCAATTTCAATGCAATTTCATTAACAGAATGTTATTTCCCTGCTTCCCTATAGGAGAGGAGCTCCAGTTGGAGGGATACAGACTGTGGGCATACAGCCAAAAAAAAAAAGATTTACACCACTAGTGTCACAAAATGGGGATGAGAATAAGGAAACTGGAGTTGAGGAGGACTCAGGGGAAACAGGAGAAGCAAACACAAAATAAGTCTCAATAGAAAGGGGAAAGGTGGACGTCTCTTCATGAGAAATCAAAGAAAATAGCAAAAGTAAAGATAAGGGTTCACTGGCGAACTCACTCCAGAATAGGCAAACCCTCAAGAGAGGGGAGACAGTGAGAGCAGGTTTAGGGGGGGCTAATACAAGATGAAAATGGAGAAGAGACCCAAGCAGTGGGAATTTCAGTCAGGGCATGGGAAAGGGCAGGGCAAAGGGAGGAGATAGAGCTCATGGGTAGTGTGAAAGGAGAGGGCAGTTTTGCAGAAAATGCCTGTGGGGGGCTGGGAGCATGTAGTGAGAAGAGGGAAGGAGAGATGCAATGGGAAAAGAGGGAAGCAATAATAGGGTAAATAATGGAATGCAGGGGGCTGGAAGAATGACTGAGGAGAAATACAGGCAGAGGGTAATGGAGAGAAGGGTCTTACTTGTTAAGGACTCAGTAATAACTGGAATTTGATTGGGGGGCAGGGGGGACAAAAGCAGTACTGTACGGGTTCCAGTGCCTGCCAGGTATGATGGTGGCAGAGGTCATTGACTATATCCCCTCAAAGGGGAGACAGTAGGATGGGAAAACACACCTAATGTTCCACCTGGGAACAAATGATGTGGTGGGGAATAGCTTGTTAGAGGTCCAGGCAAGATTTAGAGCACTTGTTAGGTACTGCAGCAGCCTGGGGTTCAAATATATGGCTTTTTCAGAGGTGTTGCCTGTACCAAAGGCAAGTACTGAGAGGAGATGAGGATTGAGGAGTTTAATAAATGGCTAACAGGATGGTGTGTGCAGATGGGGTATTGGTTAGCAGGAGACTGGGGAACAACATGGAGGGATGAAAGACTATTTGCCCCAGATAGACTGCACCTGAATAGGGATGGTGTGGCAGTGCTAAAGTGCAAGTTAGGGGAGTTCAGAGAACAAAACTATAATTTAAACTAAATCGGGGGGTTGGAACAAATTCCACACCCCCGGTCCCTTCTTTGTTCTAGGGAGTACATGTTTAAGTCCTTCAGCCATTCCTCATATGACACATGACCAAGGGCTTTCACCATTTGTGTGGCCCTCCTCTGGATGCGATCCACTCTGTCACATCCTTCTTGAGGTGTGGATGCCAGGGTAGAAGAGGAGGAAGAAAACATGCACCAGGGGAGAGAAAAACGGGTCCGGTGAATGGAGAGCCATGCGCACCAATACCAGGAGCCTTTGAAACAACAACCCAGATTTAGCATCGGTTGTGGCTGAGGCAGACCTGGATATCTTGGGAATTACAGAGATGTAGGGTCATGATAGGCAGGACTGGGACATGGTAATACTGGAGTATGTTCTATTTAGGAAGGAAAGAGTGGGAAGGAGGGGGTAACACTGCACGTGAAGGAGCACATTAAGGCCATGATATTGCAGGGTAGATGGGAGGGGACTGAGGCTATATGGGCATCACTGGACACAGGAAAGGGAGAAGTCATATGTACTGGAGTGGTATATAGGCTGCCAGTGCAGCAGGATAAGGTATATAAGGCAATGATGGAGGATATCCAGAGGATGAAAAACAGAGGAGAGGTGCTGCTGATGGGAGACTTCAACTTGCAGGATGTGTAATGGGGCACCCCATCAGCAGCATCAACCAGAAGAAGAGAAATCATGGACTCCCCACTGGGAGTTCTCATGAAGCAGCTAGTAAGGGAACTGACTAGGAAGGAGGCAATCCTAGACTTGATTCTAATAAATGGCGAATAGGTGGGAGAGATATCCATAGAGGAGAACTTTGGCACAAGTGACCACAGCACCTTTTGGTTCATGGTAAAAATGACTGCTGATGTTCATCGGACCAAAGTGAAGGTGCTAGAATTCTGGAATGCATATTTTCAAAAAATTGGGACATGCACTCAACAATTGTTGGTAGGGGTGGGGGGACTTAGGGGGTGGAGGAAATGTGGGATACAATAAAAGGGGCCATAGTGGAAATCACTAGTCTATGCATCAGGATGGTAATGTTTTTATTTTTTGCTGACTGGGTAAGTGCACTAGACAAATCCTTCCTATTTTTAGGCATGACCCAGGGAAGGGGATACAGATGAATGCCAACTGATCTTGAACCAGATTATGCTGTTGGTGGTGTTTTTAGTAAATGAAGAAAATTTGGCCAGGACACTGGGGAAATTCCCCATCTCTTTTCAATTAGTGCTATGGGTTCTTTAACATCCACCTGAACTACAACCAATCCAGGCAGATGGGACCTCGGTTTAACATCTCATCCGAAAGACAGCACCTCAGAATTGCAGCATCCCTCTCATGCTGCACTACAGTGTCAGTACTGAGATATTAACCCAAGTGCTAGATGTGGGAACTGAACCCACAACCCTCCGATCTCCCGGCCTCAGAGACATGTGTGCTACCTACTGAGCCACTGACACTGCTGAATAAAAATAGGAAGAAAAGAAAACCACTTTGGTTTAATGGAGAAGTGACGGAAAAGGTCAGCGAAAAGAGAAAGGCATTTAGGAGGTATAAAATGACACAGAGGGAGGAGGATAGGGCTATATTTATTTATTTATTTATTACATTTTGGTGACCGGGTAGGCCCACTGAGCCCCGAAGGTCCCTTTTTCAGGGGTGACCCAGGGTAACAATACAAGGTATAATACAGTGGGGAACAACTTTTGATCACAAAGGTTATACAAGCATATGGTGGTTATAGACATGGTTATCATCATGACTCAATTTTGCCTTGGTACTACATGGCATAGTATTATACATGAAGTAGCATTGGTCCCTAGGTGTCCAGAATCTAGCTGGAGGTTCATAGGTCGGCTCACTTTTGGGAGGGGTTGATGCAGGAGAGTGGGATACTTATGAGCTGCGGCAGTGGCAAGTGCTTGTGTCCAGCATATGGGACTTAAGCCTGGTGCGGAAGTTCATAAGTGAGGAGACATCCTGGACCAGAGGAGGGAGCTTGTTCCACAGGTTGGGGGCTGGGTAAGAGAAAGATCTGCCACCAGCATTGGTCTTTATTCTGGAGACTTTCAGTAGTGTACGTTCAGACATCCGTAGATTCCTGGGGTTCTATTTAATTGCTATGGTTCCAGCTATGCTTGGTGGAGCAGGGGGTTTGAGTAGCTTATAGGCCTGGACAAGCAAGGGATATTGAAGGCGAGTGGTCAATGAGGTCTACCGGAGCTGTGCCATCGTGTCAGTGGTGGCATTGCGGGTTGTCTTGGGTAGTGAACTGAGCTATCTTGTTGTATAGGATTTGCATCCTGGATACCTCTTGTTTTGCCATGCCCTGTATAATCAGGGCCGCATAGGTCAGGGTTGGGAGCAAGACACTTGTAGCAAAAGAGAGACTGGCCTCAGGGATGAGCTGGTCCTTGAGTCCATACAAAGTTCCGAGTTTGTGGTGTAGGGTCTTGGTGATCTGGTCCATGTGGTCCTTGAAGGTGATTGACTGGTCAAGAGTTAGGCCTAAGTATTTTAGGGAAGGAACTACTTTGATGCTCTTGCCAGACAGCGTGGTAAGTTGCAGGGATGCAGTCCTGTCAAGGCCCAATGATCTAGGCCCAAATAGCATTGCCTTGGTTTTGTCTGCATTAAGTACCATTCTGTTCTCACACAGCCATGTCTCTAGGGATGTGAGGTCCTTTTGGAGGAGGGGACCAAGAACGGCCACATCGCCCAAGGGTCGTTAGATGATAGTGTCGTCAGCATGGTGTACAACCAAACTTTCCCCACAGTATGTACTTAGTTCATTGGTAAATAGTGAGAATAGAAGGGAGCCAAGGATTGAGCCCCGAGGTACTCCCTGTTTTAGAGGTAGTGGACCTGACTTGGCCCCCTTCCAGGAGACCCTCTGTGTCTGGCCTGATAAGTAGCTCCCAACCCACTTGAGTGCATGGGGGTTAATCCCACATTGTTCAGCTTCTGTAGTAAAAGATTGTGGTCAACAAGGTCAAATGCCTTGGAGAGGTCTATGAAGACCGCGCCCGTGAGTATCCCTTTGCCCATTGCCCTGAGCGCTTCATTTGAGAAGTTAATAAGGGCAGTGTCAATCCCATGGTTGGGTCTGAATCCATGTTGAGAGTGAGCAAGGAGCTAATAAGCTTCCAAGTAGTACCGAAGTTGGTCATAGACTAGCCTTTCTTGCAGCTTGGCAAGTGTGCAGAGCAGGGAGATCAGCCTATAATTGGTTAGATTTTCCCTGAGATCACCTTTGTGGATAGGGATCACGTTGGCCTGTTTCCACTGGTTAGGAACAGTTCCTTCCCACAGTGATCTGTTAAGGAGCAAGGTCAGGGGCCTGGATAAGGAGGCAGCTCCAGCCTTGAGTAGCTGAGGGTTGATCCCATCTGGTCCCCCTGAGCCTTTAGGTTTTATCGCCTTTAGGAGGGTTAGGACCTCAGTGCACTTTACCAGTCTCAGGTGGAAAGAGGGTCATTCAAGGTATGTTGCTTCACTTGTGTTTGGGGCCAAAGTCTGGGAGAACTGGCCAGCCTTGTAGGCCTCAAGGTCTGTGAAGTGGTTGTTAAGGGCAGCCGCTATTAGAGAAGAGTCACTAATGAGCTGACCACTGATCTCCATGGGGCTGGGTTCAATCTTGTTGTTGCCCTTGATCAGGTCATTGACATGATTCCAAAATTGCTTAGGGTTACCTAAGCTAGTTTTCTGGAGGTGTGTGATGTACTCTCTTTTAGCGGGTTTAATGGCACTCTTGGCTTTGTTTCTTAGGGTTTTGTATGCCACTAGGTCTGGCAGAAGGGAGGAGAGCTTGAACTTCTTCCAGGCTTTGTCCCGAGTAATCATTAGAGATTTGTGGGATGGAGATATCCACTTGTAACAGCTGCCTTTCGCTCTCAGTTTTTTTCAGAGGAGCAAAGAGGTTGGCCGCTGTACTTAGTTCATCCTGGAAGTATTCCAAGGCCTCATCCAGAGTAGGGAGGAGTGTTATGGGGCTCCAGTCCTGGCTGCTTAGGTAGTCATTAAATTGCACTCCTGATAATTCGGTGTGGTCTCGAGCAGTAAAGATTCTGGACTGGACCTTGGGTGCTCTGTTCTTCCAGATACAAAATATTGGGGAATGGTCACTCAAGGAGTCTGCCATTGTGCTTTCACTCTGGATGTTGGCTGGATTGGACACCACAGCCCAGTCAAGGGTGGTGTGATTCCCAGTTTTGTAATTCAGTCTGGTCAGTTCTCAGATGACCTGCATCAGACCTGCTTCTTGGGTCAGTGATATCAAGGCATAGCCAGGGTCCTGGGCCCAGTTGAGGTTGAAGTCGCCCAAAATGAGTAGCTCCATAGATACTTCTAGGGCCAGAGCATTTGTGATGGCTTCGAGGGATTGGAGGGCAGTCTTTTGTAGATGGTAGATGCAGCCTATAGTTAGTTGCTTGGTTTGTCCCAGGGTAATATGGATGAATATTGCTTCACCCTCAGCAGGGGGACTTTGCTGCAGGCTTGGAAGTGACACAGTGAGGTCAGTCTTTGTATAGATTAGCATGCCGCCCCCTTTTTTGGACTCCCTGCCCTTATGGTAGGTGCTATAGCCCAGTGCCTGTATCTCATAATCAAGGATGAGGGCTTTTAGCCAGGTTTCTGAGATGGCTAGGATATCAGACTTGTAGAGGTCTAGCCAGGCTTGGATTTCATGTATTTTGAGTCTGAGGCTACATACATTTATATGTGCCATCTTCAGACCTTTTGCAGACACCCAGCTAGGGTCCTGAGGGGATGCCACAGAGATATTGGTGGTATTAGGGCCGAGGTTGGGTTGAATATCTCCTGCCAGGAGTAGTAACTCTACTAGTTGGCAGAGTAGTTTAGGACTGGGTGAGGTGACGAGGTTCCATCGATGCATCCTGCTCACAAAGTAGAACAGGTCATAGCATATGCCCTTTTTTACCATCTCGTGAGCTGATTAGAGAACAAGTGTGCTTGAGATGGGGTTTCCATTGTGGAAATCATGGGGGGATCGTTATGCCGATGGCCCTCTGATTTGAGGTGACCTGGGTGGGTGAGCCTGTCTACCCTAAGGAGAGTCAGGGTGTAGATTATAGCAAGAAGTACCCCCATTTGGGAGAGGGGTGCTTTGGTTTCATGCTCATAAGGGTGCTGGGGGGGAGCATGTGCTTGGTAAGGCATACTTGTATGCTCTTGATACGGGTCAGCTGGAGTAGGGTGGTCTGAATCTAGTTGCTTTTTGGTTTATCTGGGGGTCAGCTCCTACCTATTAGTCTTGGTTGTCAGTTACAGAGCAGTTCCTGACTCTAGAAGAGCTTTAAGCAGCAGTTTTAGTTACATTTTCTCTAGGGAAGGGTCACTGCCTTGCTTGCTAAAGAATTCTTGACTAATTGGCTAGACAACAGGGGAGGTTTCTGAGGGGGAAACACTTTCTCTGGACCGACCCTGGGCTAGTTACATTATCCTGTAGTGGTTCCTACTACAAAGCCAAAGATACATTAGTTTTAATATGAGTCAAGCAATTGTCTTAGCTAGTATACAGTTTAGAATCTTTGTAGAGACTGCTAGTTATACACTTGTGCTGACTACAGATAGTTAAATCCTATGAGGAGACACAGTTTAGAATAAGGTAGTCTTGGCTAGTGACCAGTTCAGCCCACTAAAATGACAGCTTGCTATTTACTTTCACTGGCTATAGTTAATCACAGTTTCTGAAGATGCACAGTGTAGAAAACTGCTAATGTGGACACTTTCAGACAGCTAGTAGCTTATTCATATGTGCATTACCATGGAAAGAGAAGTAAAGAAATACAAAATCATGAAACATTTAGAGGAAGAGATTTGTTAGTCTATAATTAGCAGTGCATTGGGATCAAGGTATTGGTACAGCCCAATTAGCAGGAGGGGTTCAGTTGGATCATTATAAGGAGGGTCAGAGTTCTTTGCATGGTTACAGTTAGATGGAGTGTTTTGGACTAGCACCTAGAAGGGGCAGGTTTGTGATGACTAGTGATCACCGCCTTCTTCTCTGTCGATTGGCTGAACTGTCCAAGTGGGTGTGGCAATCCCATATTTAATGGGAGAAGGGAACGGGGCAGGTGAGTGGGAGAAAACAAAAGTCAAGATAACTGGTCGTCCACCTGCTCCGGGCAGGGGAGCTAGGGGCTTCAGTTATATACCAGGAGAAGCAGAAGGAAGCAGGTTTGGAGGTCAGGAGAGTGAATGCAAGAACAGAAGAGAGAATAGCCAACTCAGTCAAGGAAAGGGTTAAAACCTTCTTCTGATATGTGAGCTAGAGGAGAAAGTCAAAGGAGGGGATAGTCAGGCTGAAAAATAAAGAAGTTGGTGGAAAATGACAGTGAGAAGATAGAAATACTTAACAGCTATTTCTGCTCAGTGTTCATGTAGAGAAGGAATGGGAGGTTAGGAAAAGCAGGGAAAATAAGGTGTTGGTAGGTGGGGTTGACTCCAGTCCATTCCAGGTGGAGGAGGTCCTGAGGGAGCTAGAGTGGTTAAAGGTGGACAAGGTAATGGAGCTAGATGGGGTCCACCCCAAGGAACTGAGGGAGCTTAGTAAAGTACTAGCAGTACCTCTGACCGGCCTCTTCAACAAATCCTTGGAATCAGGGAAGGTCCCTGATGACTGTAGAAGGGCAAATGTGGTCCCCATCATAAGTGAGGGGGATAAGGAGGCAGGCAATTATAGTGCAGTGAGCTTAAAATTGGTGGTGGGCAATCTCATGGAGAAACTGCTTAAGAAAAGAATCACTAGCTACCTAAAAGCCATTGGTCTAAAGGACCAATGGCAACACTGATTCACTGAGGGAAGGTCATGTCAAATAAACTTGACTGAGTTCGTCGACTGCGTCACCAGGGTAGTGGATCAAGGGTGTCTGTAGACATTGTGTACCTCGACTTTAAGAAGGTGTTCAATTCTTTGCTGCACAGGATACTACTGCACAAAATGAGATGTCTTAGGCTGGGGCTGATAGTGTTTAGGTGGGTGCACAACTGGTTAGGGGCAGAAGGCAGAGAGTATTTGTTAATGGGGTACCTTCAAAGGAGGGTAGGTCACCAGTGGGGTACCTCTGGGGCCACTCCTATTTAATATATTTATAGGGGACATAGCAGAAGGTCTAGAAGGAAGAGTATGTCTATTCGTGGATGACATGATGGTCTGCAGTAGAGTGGATATGCCTGAGGGGGTTGAGAGTATGTGCAGGGATCTTGAGAAACTGGAGAAATGGTCCAAGGATTGGAAATTGTCCTTCAATACAAAAAAGTGCACGATTATGCACTTGGGCAAGAAAAAACATGGAGCTGAATACCGAATGGAGTAGGGGGGCATGCCTCAGAGGTAACAGAGCTGGAAAGGGACCTTGGTATAATAGTTTTGTGTGACCTGAAGGTGACTAAGCAATGTTAGAAGGCAGTGGTGTGGGCTAGTAGGATGCTGGGTTGTATCGGTAGGGGAATCACTAGCAGGAAGAGGGAGATCTTAATGCCCTTGTACAGGCAATTGGTCAGGCCACATCTTGAGTATGGAGTCCAGTTCTGGAGTACATACCTCAAGAAGGATGTGATAGAGTGGACTGCATCCAGAGGAAGGCAACAAAAATGGTGAAAATCCTTGGTCATTTGTCATATGAGGAATGGCTGAAGGACTTAAACATGTACTCCCTAGAACAAAGAAGGGAAAGGGGGGACATGATTGAGACCTTCAAATATATCAAGGGTATTAACAGGGTGCCAGTAGGGGACATCTTCCCACTAAAGAGGCAATCGAAAACAAGGGGGCATGAAATGCAGATAGAGGGGAGAAGGTTCAGAGGAAACATTAGAAAATTCTACTTCACAGAGAGAGTAGTGGATAACTGGAACAAACTCCCAAAGGCAGTGGTGGTGCCAGAACTGTGGAGGGATTCATGGGAGAGAAATAGATACAAGAGTTTTTTGGAGCTGGGGGGCAGTAGGAAATAACAAAGTCCTTGCAGCTAGCTAGGCTCACTGTGCAGACTGGGTGGGCCTAGCAGTCATTTTCTGCTGACACATTCTATGTTTCTTTGTTTCTAAGGTTCTATCTTACTGATATTTTATTACCCCCAAAACACTAACAGCAGCCTTCATATGTCAATAGTATAGGTTTCCTCATTGAAAATGTGTCGTTAAACTGATTTTCTTTTTCTCCAGCCAATAGTTTACAGTTTGTGTTCATATATCTGTGCCTCTCTGCACTTGCTGGAAATACTACAGGACAGCAAGTGGGAAACTGATTTTCTATTGATTACTTCAGATGTAGCATCTTTATGCATTTATATTCTGCACAATTTAGGCATAAGTACACTATTCCATTTCCTGGAATTAATTAGCAGCGCCAGTGCCCAACTTTCTTTATCTCAGCTGTTTAATTTGTTTTTACACATTTTTACCTTTCCTTTAACAACAAAAGCCTGATGCAAAAATGTGGAACAGCCATTGCTACTACTGTAGAACCAAGTTATGCTAACTTATATTTGGGTTGGTCAGAAGAAATCATCTTTAAGAACAGCAATTTCTACATGCAACACAGACTGCAGAGGCACCAAAACATTGATAACTTGCATTTCTTCTCAAGTTGAAAATAAAAAGGGTGATGTAGAAATCTAAGATAATTGTGCTGAGATTATAACATCTACCCCGATATAACAAACAGACAAGAAGACAATAAGGGCAAAGAGGAATTTTTTTATTTGCTTTTGGTAACCAGTAGGTGCGCTAATCATAGAGATGCCTATTTGCAGGCAAGACCTGGAAGGGTACAAACTGGAGTACACAACAACAAACAGTGTGAACAGTACAACAATGGGTGAAACAGAGGGTTACAGGTCCAAATACAATTCCTCATTGATAGAATATACAGTTTGAGACAAAAGTCAAAATAAACTGACAAGTGCAAGTTCAATGATATTCAAAGTACAAAATAGTACAGATAACATTTACAAAATTCAGTAAAAGTGCAGTCAAAAAAAAGAAAAATAGGAACACAATAAGTCAAATAGTGAGCAACCAAGGACTAGGGGTCCAACAATTAAATATCTGAGCAACAGATAAGAGGTATGAGCTATTCTGTTGATTAGTAAGGGAGGAAGAGTGTGGACTAAAGAGGGAGGATGAGGAGGTGGGAGGGGTATAGACTGGAAATGAGGTAAGGAATAGATGTGCCAGGATAGGGGCAGGAGGTCAGGTAAGGGAAAGATTTGGGGAGAGAAGGGCAGTAGATAGGTGGAGGTGAATTGGCCCGGAGGTAGAGGAAGTGGCTGATCTAATGTGGGTAAAATCATGTGCAGGGATTTGAGACAAGTAGATGATTACAGTGAAGACTCTTTTTTATTTTTGCTTTAATTTACTATGCTTTTTGCCTGCTAGGTTGCCGGTAACTCAGACCTTGGTCACGGCCCCTCTGTACCCCCACCTCCGGCAATCACCAGGCTTCTCCACAGTCACCCCTGGCTTGCCCCCCAGATGGCGGGTTCACGGAGCTGCTCCCCTATCAGCTCCGCACTACAAATATCTGGTCATAGAGAGCACTGGCACCAGAGGCTAATTGGGGCACAGAGGGAAGGGTGAAATGGAAGTGACCCAGCAGCATTTCTTCCCCTGTAAGCAGGGCAGGGACGTGCAATGACGACCAGTGTGCGCCCTGCCCAGCAGTCTTACTGGCTTCGGTGCATTGTGGTGAACCCAGCCTCCGCTGGGTGCCACTTGTGCACTGAACACACAAAACCCCTCCCTCCCAGAGAAGGAGAGCAGTCCTGGGGACGCTCAATCCTTCTTCCCCTCGCCGGCCCTCAGATGACCCAAGTCCGTTCCTGAACCCGAGTCACCAGTGTCGCAACGGTGAAGACTCTTGAAGCAGTCATGAGTGGGAGCATGATGAATAGCTTGAAGAAAGGAATTCCAATATTTTGGTGCAGCATACAAGAAAGATCTTTGCACCCATAGAGGTTATACATCTAGGAATGTGGAGGGGGGCTTGGTCATAGAAACATAGAAACATAGACTTTGACAGCAGATAAGGACCACTAGGCCCATCTAGTCTGCTCATTTCCCTACCTACAGGATAGGCCACAGATCCTAGTTAACCAACAGCCTATTTCTTCCTACCCCCCCACAATAATTGCCTTATGTCTGTCCCATGCACTTTTGAATTCTCCCACAGTTTTAGACCCCACAACCTCCTCAGGAAGGCTGTTCCATGCATCCACTACCCTCTCTGTGAAATAATACTTCCTTACATTGCCCCTGAACAGCCCTCCTTCTATCTTTAAATTGTGTCCCCTTGTTCTTGCAAGTCTCTTTTTCTGAAAAATGCTACCCTCTTGGACTTTGTTGATTCCACTGAGGTACTTAAAAGTTTCTATCATGTCCCCCCTCTCCCTTCTTTCCTCAAGGGTATACATATTAAGCTCCTTTAGTCTCTCCTCATACAGCATCTCTTGCAGACCCTGCACCATTTTAGTTGCCCTCCTCTGGACTGCCTCTATCCTGTCTATGTCCTTGCGGAGATGGGGTCTCCAGAACTGGACACAGTACTCCAGATGGGGTCTCACCAACTGTCTGTACAGAGGGATAACAACTTTCTGTTTTCTGCTGCTGATGCCTCTCCCTATACATCATAGTATACCCCCAGCCCTCCCTACTGCCTTCTCACATTGCTTGCTAACCTTAAGGTCATCTGATATGATTACCCCCAGGTCCCTTTCATTTTTTGTTGTTGTTACTACCTCCCCACCCATTGTGTATTCTTCCCCTGGGTTCTTGTTCACTAGGTGCATTATTTTGCACTTCTTTGCATTGAATCCTAGCTGCCATACTTCTGACCATTCCTCCAACCTTGCCAAGTCCCTTTTCATCCTTTCCATGCCTCCTTGTGTATCAACCCTGTTGCAGATTTTTGTGTCATCTGCAAAAAGGCATACTTTTCCTTCCAGTCCCTCTGCAATGTCACTGATGAAGACATTAAAAAGGACTGGACCCAATACTGAACCCTGCGGTACCCCACTAGTAACTCCCCTTTCTTCAGAATGGACTCCATTTACAATTACCTTCTGTGTCCTGTTGTCCAGCCAATGTTTTACCCAGGCTATCACGCTGGGTCCCACTCCCAGGCAGGTTAGTTTGACTGTTAATCTTTTATGTGGGACTGTGTCAAATGCCTTGCTAAAGTCTAGGTAGGTCATGTCAACAGCCCCTCCCTGGTCTACTACTTTGGTCACCCAGTCAAAGAAATCTATTAGATTCGTCTGACATGACCTTCCCGCTCTGAACCCATGCTGCCTTGGGTCCTGTGCCCACTGGCCTCTAGGTACTCGACTATTCTTTCCTTCAGAAGTGACTCCATCACTTTCCCTACCACAGAGGTCAGACTGACAGGTCTGTAGTTTCCTGCCTCTGTCTTGGACCCACTTTGTGAAGGGGAATCACATCTGCCTTCCTCCAGTCCTTGGGTACCACACATCCTCCATGATTTATTAAAAGAGTAGCCAGTGGTTTCACTGGTTCCTCCCTTAATTCTTTTTAGAATTCTGGGTGAATTCCATCAGGACCCTTGCTTTGTCCACCTTCAGTTTTAGGAGTTCTTGCAGAACCCTTTCTTCTGTGAAAGGACTGGGATCGACCCCCTATCAAGAGTGCTTCTGTTAATTGGATTTGGCACTTCTCCTCTTTTGTGAATACTGAGCAGAAATATTCATTCAGTATTCCTGCCTTTTCACTGTCCCCTCTGCCCACCACTGTTCATTCTATTCAGCCTCACTATCCCTCCCTTTGTCTTTCTCACGCTCACTGATGTACCTATAAAGGTTTTATCCTTCTTAACTGAGTTGGCTATCTTTTCCTCAGTTTGGGCCTTTGCTATTCTGACTTCCCTCCTGCTTCCTTCTGCCTTAACTGGTACAGCTGTCTGTCCTGCTCCTTCTGTGTTTCCTTATACTTCCGGAATGCTATCTTTTTCTTCCTGACTTTCACAGCCACCTCTTTGAGAACCATAGTGGCTTTTCTTTCATTTTGATTTGTTCATTTGCTTCACACAAAGGCTTGTTGCCTCTGTGATGGCAGTTTGATAATTCCCATTGTTGCTCCACACCTCCTTCTAGCCTGTTTGCTAGTGCTTTTCTGAGGCACTCTCCCATCTTGCCAAAGTCAGCCCTCCTAAAGTCCAGTACCCTCACTTTTGTGTGGCTTGACTCTGTAGCTGAGTTTAGCGTGAACCACACTGTTTGATGGTCACTTGTCCCAGATGGCAACCCACTTCTAGATCTGAGATCCTCTCACTGCCCCCGTTTGAGAGTATGAGGTCTAAGATTGCTCCCTCATGAGTGGGTTCGAAACTAGCTGTCTAATGCCTGCCACCTGTAGGGCATCAAGAATGGCACTGCTCTTGGATGTGGCTGCAGCAAATGTGCTCCAGTTAACATCTGGCATATTCAGGTCTCCCATCAACAGTATCTCCCCTTTCTCTGCCATTCTAAGAATGCCTTCTATCATATCCTTGTCCATTCCTTCCCCTGACATGGGGGTCTGTACACAAACCCTGTGCGGATTGTGGTGCCCTTTCCAGTCTCCAAGGTGACCCACAGTGCCTCCTCTCCTCCCTGTTTACTCTTTTGTTCAGTTGCTTTTATCCCTTCCTTTACATAGAGAGCTACTCCTCCCCCTTTTCTCCCCTGCCTGTCTCTCCTGTAGGTTATGTACCCTGTTATGTTAACATCCCAGTCATGGTTCTCTATGTACCATGTTTCTGTGATTGCTACAATATCCAGACATCCCTCTTCCATTAAGGCCATCAGCTCAGGGAGCTTGTTGCCCAGACTATGGGCATTGGTACTCATTACCCTCCATTTTCTGATGGCCTTACTCCCTTTTACCCCATCCCTGTCCTTCTTGCCTTTGTCACTTTCTTCATTTACCCCTGCCCTTCTCCTATCGACACCTCTATGTTGGTGTTTGCCGCACTACCATGATTATTTGGGGGCTAGGATTTTCCTGCTCCTTTCCAGTGCCTCCCCCTTGGCTAGTTTAAAAGCTTGCCAGTGAAGCATTAAACCTATCACCTAGGATCCTGGTTCCCCTCCCGGACAGATGCAGCCCATCATGCCAGTATATGCTTGCATCACTCCAGGTGGACCCCCAGTCCCCAATGAAGCCAAATCCCTGAGCTCCACACCAGTTTTTCAACCACTGATTGAATCCCATGGTGCGGAACACCCTAGCCTCTCCTATGCCAGAGATGGGTAGCACCTCCGAGAAGGTTATCATGCGTGCTACTTGACTAAGGCCCCTCCCCAATTCCACAAACTCTTCCTGCACTTCTCTAATCCCTTTCTTAGCCAGGTCATTTGTCCCTAGGTGGACAATGACATCCAGCTCCCTCCCCTGTGCAGCTGCACCGGCAATCCTGAGGATTCGCTTCCTGTCCCTGCAAGCCATGGCACCAGGCAGGCACTTACCTCCCTCTCCTTCCTCCCCCCAGTTCTACATTCCTAACAATGGTCCCCACCAGGAGTTGTTTCCTTCCCTGAAGGGTCCCTGCCACCCTCCTGTGGGTCTCTTTGTGGAGGTTCCATCATTCTCCTTGGTCTCCACTGTGGGTGCCTCCATAAAGGAACCACACTTTGCCAGAATGGCATAGGAATTGTGGAGAGGTACAATGGGAGGGATGCACCTCTGTTCCACCACCCTTACCCTCCCTGATCCCACTGTGGTCCAACTGCTCCTCTTTCTTGGCAACCTCTGAGGCAACGGCAGTGGCACTGGTGGTCCCTGGATGGAAGAGGAGGTCCCACAAATCCTGACCAACTCAGCCTGGAGATAAGCAACCTCCTCCCTCAGCCCAGGAGGTGCCTGCAGATGAGACAACACCACATACTCCAGAACATCTCCCGGAAGACTGCTGCTCCACAGCCACTGCACCACCACTCCAATCATGTCTTATTTCTGGCCCCTTAACTGTTTGCAATCCTTACTCTTTTCCTCTGTTTTTTCTCTCTCTCCTTACTTTCTGCCTGTGTGCCCTTTAAGCTCCTGATTGTCCTGTTCTGAGACAAGAATATCCTATATTTAAGTTAGACCACTTACTTGCTCAGAGGCAGACCTCCAGCAGCTAGAGGGGGCCGGAGAGCTACTCTTGCCCTTCTAGGATGGGGGGTCCTTGGTGGTTCTGTGATCACTCACTTCCTGCCCCTAAACAGGAAGTTCCTGTTGTCAGTCAAATTCTGTGCCTATAAAAATAGAACTAGCTTTGGCTGGGGAGGGAAGGAGGGCAATATAGTCCCAGCAGAGAAGTCCAGTCACACAGCAGTCCTTTCTCCTGGTGTCTTCTGCCAAGCTATTAGCAGAAACTTTCTAAGGCAGTCTTTAAATGTAGCTTCCTTCAAGCTAAGCCACTCCTCCTACTTACCAGATCTTTCTACAAGTAATTTAAACCTCACAGCAGTTAAGTCCTTTCAGTCACCTGAGATTTACACCTAGATAACTCTTCAGATACCCATTCAGTTCAGTTAACCCAAACACACACTTTTTTTTTGTATGTTAGGTTTTTTACCCTAAATTAAAAGTCAAATACAAAAGTTCTTCTACTTTAGTCCCAGCAGAGAAGTCCAGTCATACAGCAGTCCTTTCTCCTGGTGTCTTCTGCCAAGTCATTGGATTGGAACCCATAGGAGAATATTTGAGGGTGCAACATGGAGGCAAGGGATTGGGGATCCCTGATTTGGCTGTACCATCAGTGAGAGATCCAAAGAACTGGAGTCAATAGGCAGTAGGGTAGGACCATTTTAGATCGGCATAAAGCTGACAGTGGTGCTTGTACTGAGGAAATGCAGAGTCATAGCAGCAGATATTATTGTAGGTGGTGTCCCACTTGTGAATAATTGTTTTTGATGCTCCTAAGTAAGTGACTGAGCCATAGGCTAGTGCTGGGAGTAGAATGCCTTGCATAATAGCAATCCTAGCTGATGAGGTAAGGGCATAGCTTCTCCATTAGGCGCTCCCAGTTTTGGCATTTACTGATTTACAGGTGGCAGTAATGTGTTGATAAAAATCTAGGGATTTATCAAGCAAGATACCCAGGCACTTGAAATAGCTAGTATTGACCAATGGTAAACCATCAGTGCATGAGATTTGAAAGGGTCTCGGTTTGTTCTGAGTCTGACAGGAGAGCTGAAGAGCATAGAGTGCATTTTGCAAACATTAAGAATGAGGTTGTTTTCATACAGCCAGGATTGTATGTGGAGGAAGTCAGAGGAGAGAGAGAGTGATTTATGTCTGAGATGTTCCTGGCACTGTAATAAAGAATAAGGTCATCCATGTAGTGCAGAGACAAGCAGGCTGGAGTGAGTGAGGGGAGATCGTTAATGAAAATTGAAAAAGTAGGGGATGCAGAATGGATCTCTGTGGAACACCAATGTGTATGGTGGAGAGATTGGACATGACAGAGTTGTAATTAACAGCCTGTTTCCTATTAGAGAAGTAGCTGCTGAACCAGGCCACGGCATCTGTAGAGAAACCAAGGGAACAAACTTTAGTAAGGAGTAGGGTTGTGTGAAATTGGAATATTTCACCAACATAATAGTTCATGTAATTTGCACATTTTGTGAAATATTTAGATGGGCAAAAGGCAAAATTTCCCCAGCGGTTGCGAGTGAAATTTTGCCCCCCAGCTGGCCAAATTTCACCACCTGTGAGTGAAATATTGCTGCCCATGAGCAAAAGTTTGCTCTATAGATGTTTGGTAGTGGGCTGGCTGCACCTGACGGTGACTGTCATTCCTCCTGGGCTGCTCACCAACCCAAAAATAAAATCTTCCGTGCTGTCTAGTGGTCCCCTCCAGCCGATCACTGGCCCAAATAAGTAGTAACCCACCCCCAACACATTTCTCCCCTGCCTCCCATTCCCCAAGATTCCCCAATCCTTACTTAATAAAAAACACTCTCTGTTAACCCCCCAACCTGTTATCAGCACTGACTCCACTCCTCCCATACCCCAACTGGGCTACCAGCACAGCCCTCCATTCATCTCCACGTCTGACAGCCCAACTTAGCTTCAGTGAATGAGCTGATGCTTGCACAAGCATGCGCTCAGTCAGGCCACAGTCGAGGGCTATGTCAGTGACCCAGATGGGGTATGTGGGGAGGAGGTGGTGTTGATAACAGGGTGGGGGTCCACTAGACACGAGGGAGTGTTTTTTTTAAGTAAGGATTGGGGATTTGGGGGAATGGGGGATAGGGAGAAATGTGTTGGGGGTTACTACTGTACTAATTTAGGACTGTGATTGGTGTGGGGGGGGCCACTAGACACCATGGAGAATATTTTCAACATGTGGGCTGGTGAACAGCCTGGTGGGGAGTGGCAGCCCAGTAGACACCAGGGAGCAAGGTGGGATAAATTTGGCAGGATTTGCAGTGAGCAAAATTGCAGGTGAGATTTCACCACAATTTTGCAAAACATTTTGTGCTGCAAAATTGCTGATTTCACTGCAGTTTCTCTGCATCCCTAGCAAGGAGAAGGGTGTGTTAGCAAGGTCAAATGCTTTGGGTTAGGTCAATGAAAATTGCCCCAGTTAGGAGTCCATTTTCCATAGCAGTATAGATATCATTTGTGAATTTTAGGAGGGCTGTGGCAGTGCTATAGCCTCTGTGAAAACCATGCTTGGAGACAGAGAGGTTATACTCACATAGAAATTAAATGGTTTGTTTAGCTACCAGTTTTTTGAGGATTTTGCTAAGAACAGAGAGAATGGCCATAGGCCGGTAGTTGGCAATATCTTTGGGGTCACCTTTTTAAATGTGGGTGTTATTCTGGCTGTCTTTCAGATGCTAGGAACTGTGCTATGACATAGTAACAGGCTAAAGATTTTGGCTAGAGGTGGAGGCCAAGAGAGGGACAGCGAGTTTCAGAAGTCTGGGTTCAGGACCATCTGAGCCAATGCCAGTACTGTCAGAGATGGTTTGTAGAATTTCATAGCATCTTTAGGACTTGAGGTCTAGTTATGGTTCAAAACCAGAAAGTTGCGTAAGTGTGCAGGGGTTCAGTATCCATGGGGCTGGAAGTGGATTGCATGGAAGGGAAGCAAGACGAGTATCTGGATAAGTCCAAGAAGTGGAAATTAAAGGAGTTAGCAATGGTAGTAGGATTGTTACAATGCATGCCATTTAGTATCATGTCATTAGTGGTTCCAGTGTGTTTGGCTCTAAGGAGTGTTTTGATAAGTGACCAGACTTTCCTGGAGTCATCCGTGACATTTAATAATAGACCTTTGCAAAATGAGCTGTTGGCTTAGCAAATGTTCCTTTTGCAAGAATTTATCTGAGCTCTGCAATCATTATAGTTAGATTGAAACCCAGAGGCCTTGAAGCACCTCCAGCTTTTGTCCCTTGCCCTAAGTTGAGCAAGTAGATCTTTATTAAGCCTCTCAGTTTGTGCTCCACATACACAGTGTGTGATATGGGGTGCATGGATATCCTGGAGAGATCCAAACCAGCTTAAAAAGTAGTCTGGGGGGGATGGCAAGCCAGCATCCAGAATGACAGCATAGTTCTGGAGCTCTGTGCCTTATCATCACATATATAGTTTCCCCCATCTCCCTGGGACCCATTCTGCAAGAAAACTGAAGGATATTAAAGATAAACTTGATATGCCACCAAAGATGTTGAAAAAGCAAGGGCATCTACCTTTTAAAAGTGCAAGCAGTGGGCTCAAATCATCATGATCTGAGGATCTGTCACCACGAGCTGAGAACATGGTAAGTGGGCCAGTTCCACGACATGTTTGCTAACGCAGAGGAGAGTACTGTAAATTCACCACTTCTGGCCCTGGAGAAGTTATTCAATGATATAAAGTATGATCTTACCAGTAAAATGAATGCGGGATTTGAAAATGTTTCTGCTCAGCTGGCACACCTTCAAACAATGGTGAATTCACTGGGGGAAACGGCGGAGCAACATTCGGCGAACTTAACAGAGGTGGAGGAGCGGGTAAATGCACAGGAGGATTGATGCTCCCAGATGACTCCCAGTTATAGTCAGCCTTAGCTGAGATAGAGAAACTAAAGGCAGTGCTCGATGACCATGAAAATAGGGAGAGGCATACAAATATGTGCATAGTGGGCCTGACTGAGGGAGTGGAGGGCCGCGATTGTGCAGCTTTTTGCAAAACTTGGCTGAGATCAAATCTGAACTTGCCCTCTAAGTGCACATTAGAGATCCAATGGGCACATAGAACCCCTGGTCGCTGCCCTGCTCCAAATGAATGACTGTGACATATTATTTTAAAATTCTTATGTTACCAGGACAGAATGATGGTGCTGGAAGCTGGGAGGAAGGGAGGCCCTATTTGAGTAGATTCATGGCCTGTTAGTATCTTTCAGGACTTTCTTCGCACAGTGCAGAAGAAGCAGAATGTTTTCATGCTAGTGAAGAGACAATTACACCAGCTTGATTGGCCCTTTGCATTGGTAAATCCAGCTCATCTGACAATATGAAGAAAAGTTGCATCCCAGAAGGCCTTTACTAGTCCTGAAGAGGTGTTGCAGTACATCAAGCAGGAGGCTCCATGACAAGAAAACGCTAATGGATGAGCTCACTTAAAGGAGGAAATTATGCCCAGTAAGCTAGTGCCAAGAGACATTAGGGTTTATGCTCTTTTGGTTGGCGCTAGAGATGTCGGGAGATGGTTTGGGGTAGGGGAAGTTGGTCTATGCCCGGCCAGGTCCGTAACTCATCAGATGCCTATAATGGCTGGATCTGGTGGCCTCCCCTGTGCCCCTCAGTTTTTCTCTTATCTTCTCAGTCTGCTTTCTTGTAGCCTTAATTGTACAATACTTGTTCTCTGAGAGACTTTAACAAGAGACATTGTTTAAAATGGACCTAGTTTTTTGGATGTTGATGTTGGCAGGCTCCAATAGATTACAGTCTCAAGATATAGCTAGTATATTATAATTTGTATAAAGAAGTACTATCGCCAAATTTCATTTATGGTAAAATACTAACGATGGAGAGAGGGGGTTCCAGGGGGTTGGGGAGGGAAATAAGAAAACAAATGTTTTATTTTTTCATATGTGGTGCTTGGGAGCCATGCAGGGAATTTCTATGTACTGTATTACTATGATATGGCCCTTGTTGTTTTTTCTTTTTTTTTTGCAATGATTTTTTTGGGGGGGAGGGGCACCTGGGTTTCAAGGGGACATTTGAGCAATAAGGGAACTGTAAAGAAGCATATGTCAGGGTTAGAGCTCACCCTATGGGGTACTCAACCTGGAGTTTCCCTTGGTAGCCCTGTCTCTGAGGTGCCTTCCGATGGAATAATATTAAAATAATTTCCTTAGTTTTGCTTAATATTCAGGACATGTTCTCTTTACACTGCAGGAGTGGATCGACCCTGGAAGGGTTTTCCCGGGCTTTGCATTGCTGAATTAATATGTGGGTAGTGATGGTGCAGCCAGGAGGCTAACCCACGATACTAAAGTGGGTAGTAGCCAAGTAGGTACTAAGTCAAGGGGAGGATTAGGAGAGGTAAGGTTAGCAATGGCTGTTGCCATCCTTAGCTGTTTTAGGAGTTAAGTTACTTGTTTTTCTTAGTGCCTGTTGCACTGGTTTCTGCAGTTTTTGGAGGCCCAAATGCCTCATAAGGGGATAGAGAAGGGAAATTTAGGGGGCCTAAAGAGGGCAGAGGGTTATGTGGGTTTGTTTATTAAGTGGTTTAAAAATACAAACGTTTCAAGAGTCGTGTGGGACGGGATTGATATATTCAGGTGCTGCAGGAAACGTGGTGAGGGTCTCGAGGCAAACTTATCAGTTTGTCTTCCTGGATGGCTAGTCTAAAGCTGCTATCCTGTAATGTAAATGGAATCAAGATGGCAGCAAAGCAAAAACGTGTATGGGCCTATGTTAGGAAAAGAGGGCAGACATAGTTATGCTACAGGAACTACATCTAACACTTGAGGAGACAAAGCAGTTGGGAAATGTATGAGGAGGTACTTTGATAGCTTCTCATTTTACATTCAAGGCTAGAGACACTTGTATTAGGTTTTCAGCCAGGGTCAGGGTCCATATCCATTCATCCCAGATAGATGACCGGGGGAGAAATGTATGGTACAAGCCACCAAAGAAGAAGAATTACTGTGATAGTTTTGGCTTCGCTTTATGGTCCTGCATTTGACTGCCCCAAATTTTTTTAACATCTTGCTCTAACATTAGCTATGCTCCCTGACACAATGATTATAGGTGATGATTTTAACACTTATTGGAACCCTAATCCACATTTCAGCCACTTCCCCCAAAGTGTGATGGCCCTACGAAATCTTGCATGGGAGAGGACCTTGCAGGTGATGTGGCATTTTAAACATCCTGATATTGAGTTCTCTTTTTATTCCCATGCTCATAAAGTCTATACTAGGCTAGACTACTTTTTGGCCTCCCCTGTCTTTATGAATTGAATAGAGGAGATCCAGTATGGTCCCATTCTTATTTCAGATCATGCTCCCCTCTACTTAGAATTGAAAAGAGGGACAGAGGAGGGGGGACTTGGCAGTGGAGACTTGATCCTACTTTGTTGAATGACTCTCAATTCATTCAGCAAATGTCTGGATGACTTGTGGAAATTTTAGAAGTCAATAAGGTGGAAGATACCTCGGATAGGGTTACATGGGAAGCCCTCAAAGCATATGTTAGGGGGAAATCTATTTCTTTTGTGACATTTAAAAAGAAACAGGAGATAGAGAAAGAACTTGAGTTGTAGACACAAATTATGACACTAGAGAAGCAGGACATCAGAAATCAGTCCCCCGGTGAACTGGCATTGCTGAAAAACTTAAAGGGAGAGTACAATCAAATATGTTCCAAACATATAGAAAGAGATATGATGGTGTCTAGGGCAGGACAATATTTTGAGGGAGACAAATCAGGAAGGTGGCTGGCCTGGTTAATTAAAAAGCAAAGGGCAGAAAGAACTATAGTTGCCATAGAAAATGAAGCTAGGGAGTGTACTTCCTCTGCCTGAGAGATAAATAGCACATTTAAATTATATTATGAAAAAAATTATATACCTTAGAGGTTCCCCAAAATCTGGATCTGACAAGCTTTCTGGACAGTATTTCTCTACCTACTCCATCGGTAGCTGAAAATGAGATGCTTGGCCCGAATCTTAGAGTTCAGGAGGTTTGGGAGGCGATTTGGGTTTCAAGATCAGGAAGGGCTCCAGGCCCAGATGGACTGCCCTTGGAATTTTATGAAAAATTCGGGGGAGAGCTATCTCCATTGTTTATGGGTATGCTCCAGGAGGTGTCGGAGGGAGAGGGTTTGACAACAACTCAGCAGTTGGCCACAATAATGATTCTCCCCAAGCCAGGTAAGGACCCAAAAAAGTGTGGCTCCTACTGCCCTATCTCACTGCTTAACACAGATTACAAGATCATAGCAAAAATTCCGGCAAAGAGACTGGAGGGTATTTTGCTGGAGTTGTTCAACAGGATCAGGGGGGTTTTGTCAGTGGCAGACAGGCTGGACATAATCTGAGATGGGTCTTGAACATCATGTGGCATGGATCGAGAGGTAGGGTTGGTTCTGGCAGCCTCCTTGCCCTAGACATGGAGAAGGCCTTTGATAGGGTGGAATGGCCCTTCATGTTTCCTGTCTTAAATAAATTTGGCCTTCATCTGGCCATTTGTCATTGGGTGGCTAGTTTGTACCAATCCCCATGGGCTCAAATACTTACAAATAATATGCTATTGACCCCTTATCAGCTTTTTAGGGGTACTTGTCAGGGCTGCATCCTCTCGCCTTTGATATTTGTCCTTACAATTGAGGCATTGGCAGTGGCTATTAGATGTAACCAGGGGATTAGAGGTTTTATAATTAATGAAAAGGAACATGTTATTTCACTCTTTGCAAATGATGTTTTGCTGTTCCTGTCAGACACAGTAAATGTTATGCCTACCTTGACCTCTTTTTTTAAGGGCTACGGCCCTCTGTCTGGGCATAAGATCAACTGGAGTAAAAGTGAGTGGCTTCCTCTGGGAAATGCTGGTGCATCAATCCATATTGATGGAGTGGATATACCCCCCAAATCAGTGATAAAATACCTTGTAATTCAACTTCCCCAAAAGGTGACAGAAGTAGGACCCATAAATTATAAGCCCCTGGCACTTAAAATTAAGGAACAGTGTTGCAGATGAATGTCACTCCCTTTGTATCTGCTGGGAAGAGTGAATTTAGTAAAGATGTAAATACTGCCCTAATGTCTTTATTTTTTTCAAACATTACCTGTGGTGGTCCCATCAGGCTATATGCAGTCATTGAAGGGCTCTACAACCTCCCTTCTGTGGCAAATCGAAGATCCAGAATAAGAAAAGAAGTATTATTGCTGCCAATATGTAGGGGGGGCCTGGCACTCTCCAGCTTGAAGTTTTATGCCCTTGCGGCACAGTTAACACATGTTTCAGATTGCCTGGAAGATGGGGTTAAATCCTAGGCCTGGGTTTCTATGGAGTCATACTCCCTCAAGTTCTCTCCTTTAGCCCATTACCTTCTGCCTTTGGGTTCTGAGGTATGGGAGGGGGAGCTTCCTCAAAATCCATTTACTAAAACTACTCTTAGATCTTGGAAGCAAGCCCTGCTGATTCTGTGGGAGGAAGGGGGTTCATCACCTGAGGGATCAATCCTGCATAGCTTATGGAGGGATGGAGGTGCCCCATTACCAGTTAGGAGAGACCTGGTGAGGTGGGAGCAAGAAGGGTTTATTCTCCTGTCACATTTATTTAAAAATGGATCTTTATTGACCTTTTCTGAGTTAATACAAATCTACAACATTCAACCTAGCCATTATTTTATGTATCTTCAGATAAAGTTCAGACTGAGTAGGTTTTACAAGCCAGAAGGGGGGTGTCCCTCATTAACTAGGACATCTCTTGAAGAGGTCCTTCAGCATTGTAGAAAGCACAACAATGTGAAACACCTAAGTGCTCCAGAAACTGAGAGATAGGTATGATAGTGACTTGGGAAAGGACACCTTATCGGGTGGGAATTGGAATTTGGCTCTGCGGGGAAGTATGTCTGTGTCGGTAAACAACAGACATAGAAATATTCAATACAATATTATTCATAGAACTTATTTTACCCTCGTTTTGGCTCACAAAATAAATCCCCAGGTCTCAGATCAGTGTCCAAAGTGTTTTTCACTGGGGTGTTCCTTTTTCCATCTGGTATGGCATGCCCAAAAGTACTGGCATACTGGGATGAGATAAACCATTTGATTAATAGGGTCTTGAAATGTGACATCCTGTTGGATCCGGTGGATATCCTGCTGGGGGTACATAGAAGGGGGTGGGCCAGGCCAAAGCTTCACATCCCTTAAGGAGATTGGCTTTAGTGTTGGACAAACAGGTCTTGGTGCAGAATTGGATGGTACAAACTACACCCACCATTGCCAATTGGGTCAAAACATTACTAAGCAACATGAAATTGGAACATATCCAATATAGGGTTCTGGGACGTCTAGATAGATATGACAAGATCTGATCTCCAATGGAAAAGGCTTTGGGTGAAGTGTGGTTTCCTCTACTTTAAGAAGGCAGTCTTAATGAAATTGTAAAATATATCCTGATTTTTGTAATCCTAATAGATTAACCTTGAAGAAATATTTATGAAATATTTGACACAGACGCTAACCTCGTCTTTATGCTGCTTAAGATATTTCTTTTATTCTTTTATGCTTTGGAACCCGCACACACCTCTGTATATGAAACTATTTATTTTGTGTGTAATGATGCAGTCTGTATTTTTGCTTCTTTCTGTCTACCAACTCTTTAATAAATAAAATTTAAAAAAAAATAAGTAGTCTAGGGCTACCTTGGCATCAATGGCAGAGTAGATGCATGTCCAGTCAATCATGGATCATACAGAAACTGTGCCTAATCAAAGTTGGCTAGGTTACAGAAGTTAATGAGTTTTGGGGGAGGAGAGGATCAACTGGTAGAGTGCCAGACACAATAAATTGGAAAGTGATCACCTATCACATCAGTGAGGATTCCTGAGGAGACTACACTATCAAGATGATTTGTTAGGACCCAGTCAATTAGAGTGCTTGACCTGGGAGAGCCATGACCCTGGTGGGGTCAGTGATTAGCTGGTGGAGGTTGTGGTCTTGTACCACAGTGTGGAGGGATTTGTTTGGTTTGCCAATACAATTTAAGTTTAGGTCACCTAGGATGAGGACTTTATTGCTTCCAACAGCTGAGTCCACCTTTGAGAGTAACTCTGCAAAAACAGTGGTGCCACCTAGAGGGGGGTTATAGGCACACACTATATGAAGTTTCTTGGTGCCAAGTAGGAGGTTAGTGTGAATAGATTCACAGTTGAGAGGGCAGGTGTGGTATGGTTAGAAAGATGTAGGTTTGATTTATAGAAGACAACACGACCACCACTCATTTAGTTGTAGATCTGTCTCATCTAATAAGATTATAGTTAGGAAACGAGCAGGCAGAATCTGTGGTAGAGGGTTTAAGCCATGTCTTGGACAGACAAATAATATCCAGGTGATATAGCACAACCCATATCTTGAGTTCAGTTTGATTATGGAGGAGGCTCCTAATGTTCAGGTGAACAATGCAAAGTCCCTCAGTGTCCTTCCACAAGGCATCTGAACAGGAGAGATGACCAGGTGGGCCAGGGGATGATTCAATGTCCACTGCAAGTATTAGAGCAAGAAGGAACAAATACCACAGTTTATGATGGATGAAAGGGGGAGGAAGGATAGAGTAGCAGAGAAGGGACTTCTGAAGAATCTAGGCTACATGATAGATATAGCTGTGAGGATAAGTAGGGGAGTGATAACATGAGGCTTATTGGTAAGTATAAGCATGTTGGAGAAAGTAAAATCATTTGAATCTGTGGTGAAGGCCTCGGGGGGGGGCTCCAGTGAGAGCCATAAAAGAGGATCAAGCATTGGAACTTGACATCAAAACTGCATGTAGTTGGGGAGCCCTTGAGTAGATATGATGATGAACAGAAAGATAAAAGAAAAAGTAGTAACAACTACCAGCACCAGTACCAGCATGTTGAGAATGTAAGGGAGACTAATTGAGGCAGAATAAAAATATAGCATAAGACCCCCATTACCAATTTGCCACAAGAAATACATGAGGTAAGAAACCACCTTTATCATACTATACAATGGCTAAAAATACTAGATAGTAAATTTGTGGGGAGGGTAATGACAAAGAAATTAATAAAGAATGTTATGGTTCCTATGATACTAAAAACAATGAGAAAGTGTGAACAACAATTTTTATGAGCCATGAGGGTACTTTTATCTCAGATATAGAGATGTTAACTAAAGAGCTATCTATTATTTAAAAGATGCCTACATTGCTAAAATTCTAATGTTTGAACAGTTTGGCAGGATGACGCAAGAGCTTAATTTTCTAAAAAGGATTGTAATTGAAAATAAAAAAGCTATCCAGAATGTACCTACTAATACACATTATGAGGGTGAAATAAATGTTTAGAGGAATAATACTATGGGGGACAATATTCAAGACTATTCTAGAAATGAAAACCAAAACCAAGCCGTAACAATGGAACTAATAATGTTATCCTCTCCAAGAGTAAGGAATGACAGCAAATGTAAAGAATTGGAATTAGGAAATTAGACAATCTTGAGTAAAGGAGAAGGGACATAATTAAACAAGAAATGGGTCAAGATAACAACAGAAAAAAAATCAGAAATCAATAAGAGAAGCCCACAAGAATGAAAGGAGGAACAATTTATAAAAACAAGCATGAGAAAGGATCAGAGACAGGATGAGACTGCTTTAATTAATATCCAAGAACATGAATTTAATACACCTACTCCTGAACCAGATAAAAGGAAACCACAAAAGAACAATAAAGGAACAAAACAGATCAAAGTCAAGAAAAACACTAGAAATATAGCCTGCCATAATAACAGGGCAGGAAAAACAAGTTAGATAAGCAGAACAAAAATAAAATAAAGCCTAAAGGATGTGCTTGAAAGAAAAAGGGAAAAGTCAAACTTGATTGAAGAAGTTAAAAAAGATCTAGAGGAAAAAGAACAAATAAAAACCAAAAGAGGATATACTTTGGGGAATTATTTTATGAATTTTATAAGAAAAATGAAGGGCACATACAACGTTTTATCACCCTTTGATATACAGTAAGTATATTACCTAATGAAAATGTGGAATTACTAAATGAAAATATCAAAACTTTGATTCTTCCTATATTGGGAAATGACCAGACTATAACATACAATGTAAGTGCTGCAAGACCAATTCCTGATAACGAATGAGTTCTGACAATATCAAATAAATATTTCATGTTAAAAACTATAGAATTTAGCAAGGCAAACATTCAACAAGTGGGTATACATTGTGAGAGTATTTTGACTTTGAGTCAAATGTTTCCAGAATATTATAAAAAAGCAAAGGCAAAGAAGATGAAAATGACAGCAAATGATTTTATATTTTTGGCTTAGAACATTTCACAAATGAAATTAAAAACAATCAGAGAATGCAAATAGGAGAATTATTAGTGCCCATTCTGAAAATAACAGGATTTAGATATCATATTTAAAGGGATACAAGAGGGAAACACAAAGGACAAATATTACTTTGGATATATGACAAGCAGGTCTATGCACATGTCCTACAGAAGACATGTGAATTACATCATTTGGGTATTTATATTTGTGAATATGATAGACTATACAGAAGTAGTGAGACACATGGTGAGAAACCAGAATGGGTGAAAATGCTTGTAAATGTGAATATGTTTGCAATGTTGAATACATTGATCCATTCTTGACCAGCAAAGTAGGAGATATGTGATAGAGGAAAGGTGGATAGGTGCAAGATTTCAAAGGTGATGTCATGGAATATTTCTGGTATCAAAAATCATTTAGCAAACAAGTATACATTACAATACATCAATAATTTTGACCTAATTTGATTATAAGAATCATAGAAAATAAATGAGATCAGTATGAATGGTTATAAATCATATTTCAGACACGCAAAAAGAAATAAGAAATATATAAGAAATGAAGGGGGATTATTGATTTTAAGTAGATTAAGTAAAACAGTATTCAACATCAGAAATTGAAATAAAAGATGACGATATAATATTAATAAGAATTAGGGATAAAGATAAGGAAACAATAATTCTGAATATTTTATATCCCCCCATTAAACTATAGCCAAATTAGAGTTAACATATCAGAACACATAGAAAGAATAATAGATAAAGAAATAAATGTAAACCCATTGGTAAGAATCATAGTACTTGGTGATTGTAACACAAGAATAGATAATTTATCAACCAGTACAAAAGATATTTCAAGTGTTATTGACATTTGCAACAATGAAGGTCTAAAAGATACCAGAAATACGATGGATAATAAACACAATCGGAAAAAGGCATAAATGTTTTTAGGGCAAGAAACATTGTATTGGTCAATGGGAGAACTACTTTAGATTGCACAGGAAATTATACTTTAATGAATAACAGAGGTGTCTCAGTAATATATATATATATATATATATATATATATATATATATAATGGATAAGTATAAATATGATAGCTGATTGTGTAAATATGAAAACTGGAAACAGAGAGGAACGTTAACATTTTCTATTGGAGATGCAAATAATCTTGGGAGATTATCAAAATATTCCTCAGAATAACAATATGAATGCATTACCTAGAATGATACAAACTGGAAAGGGAATATGTTGGGATAAAATAAACAATGACAACTTTCGAGAAGAAATGGATGTAAGAGGGATTATGCAAGAAATTAGAAATTACATAGACTCAGATAATAAAGAGAATTGCATAGTAAAATATGAAAACACAGTGCAACAGTTAAAAAAGTCTGGTATATAAAGACATTAAGATTTACAAAAAGAAACAAGGGATACCATGATTTATGAAGAGTGCACAATAGCCAAAAGAAAACTGAATAATCAATTGTGGAAAACTAAAAAAACAAGCAAATGCTACCAACAGAAAATAATTTAATAGGCTTAGAAGATGATTCAATAAAACAGTTAAACAAAAAGAAAAACAGACAGATAATATAGAAAAAAAACCTAGAACAAGCTATATACAAAAAAAAAATAATAGAACATGTTGGACAATTGTAGCAAAAGGCCTAGGGGAAAATAGAGGAGATGTAGAATTTTACATAAAACCAATAACATGGCTACCGTATTTTAAAACAATTTTCTACAGCTCAAACGATATAGTCCCACAAGATTTGTGTGTAAATAACTGGAACTGTTAATGATACAAATCAGTGAAATAGAAATACTTAACTTCATCAACAAATTTACCAGACATAAAGCACCAGGTTCTGAAGGCATACCAATAGATGTCATAATTAACCATTTGGACCTATTGTTACCAAATATAACCGAGTTATTTAACTACATTGTAGAAACAGTTAAGATACCAAAATCTTGGGGCAGTGCAGTTATTGTATCCATATTTAAGAAAGGAGAAAGACAGAACTCAGCTTGTTATAGACCTGTATTTTTTACTACACAGTTAACAAAACACCTTCACAAGAATTTTGAATTACAGAATATTAGATTGAATTGAAGAATTTAATCTAATAGATGAAGCTCAAGCTGGTTTTATGGCCAATCATTCAACAATAGACCAATGTTTTATTGTAAGCCATTTAAAACATAAATATATAGTCATCAAAAAACAAACATTGTACTGCATATACATACTGTACTGTAGATCTGAAAACTGCTTTTGTCAATATAGATAGAAATTTACTATGGAAATATCTAAAAGAGCTAGGAATGGAAAATCTATGTTAAACCTATTAATGGTACTTTATAAATAAAACCAAATAAAAATATGAAATAATATTAGTGGAGAAACAACTGATGAATTTAGAGGGAACAAAGGTATAAGAAAATGATGTGTATTATCACCAATATTATTCAATTTATTTTTAAACAAAGTTTTGACAAAATTATATAACACAGATTATCAGATGCCAAAATTGGTGAATACAGTTACTTGTGTTTAGCCTCTGTGGATGATGAGGTTTTAATTTCAACTAGTTGCCTCGGTATCAAGAGACTCACAGAGACATTTCAAAAGGAGTGTAAAGCAGCATTATTACAAATAAAGTATGAAAAAACTAAAACAATGATATTTGGAAACAAAAACAGAAACAAAAATACAACATAAGAATAGAATACCTAAACACTAGAACAGGTAAAGGATTTTAAATATCTGGGTATTATTGTGTCCCTAGCTAAAACAAGCATTTGTCAATGCCGAATGTTGTCGCGCTGGCATTGGCAGTGGAAGTGGCGGAGCTAGAGATGCATAACACTGTGATTTTGTTAATGTGTCCCAAAAGGTGATTTTGCACAGCAAGCATGCCATTGTGTGCCACAGGTGCGGAAAGATGTTTTGGGCAGGCTGTGAAAAATGTCAGCTGAACTGTTGATAAGGAGGTGTGCACAAATGCCAGTGGTGAAAATGTGGCATGAAAATATTGCAGATTGACGAAGTTACAAGAGTGCATGGAAACTACGCAATGCATGCTTGCAACACAGTCATTTTAGGGACTTTCAGCACCAAATTTTCAACAGAGGCATTTTAGGGCCTCTACTCATAAATAGTGTCACCGTCATTTCCTGGAAATGTCCTGAAAACTGATTTTGCACAGCGACCATGCAATTATGTGCCGGACGTGCGAAAACACATTTCAGCCAGCTGCACTGTTCATAAGGAGGTATGGAAAAATGCCAGTGATGAACAGCTGGAGTGAAACTATTACAGATTCACAAAGTTATGAGCGTGCATGCAAACTGCTCAACGCACACTCGTAAAACAGTCATTTTATTGACTTTAGTCCCAAAATTTTCAACATAGGCATTTTAGGACATCTGCTAATGAACAGTATCACTGTCATTTTCATAATGTGTCTCAAACATGGACTTTCCACAGCGACCATGCTATTCTGTGCCGGAACTGCAAAAACAGATTTTGGTGAGGATGTGAAAAATGACAGCCATACTGTTCATTAGGAGGTGCAGAACAATGGCACTGTTGAAGATCTGGAGTGGAAATATTATAAGTTTGCAAGCTTATGAGCGTGCGTGCAAACTGCACAATGCACTCTCATAACACAGTCATTTTATGGAGTATTGTCACCAAATTTTCAAAATAGACATTTTAGGACCTCTGCTCATGAACAGTGTGACTTGCATTTTTGTAGTCTGCCCTGAACACTGGTTTCCCACAGCAACCGCACTATTGTGCGCCAGAAGTGCGGAAACACATTTCAGCCAGGATGTGAAAAATGAGAGCCATACTGTTCACAAGGAGGTGTAGAAAAATGACAATGTTGAAAATCTGGTTTGAAAATATTGCGAATTCGCAAAGTTACGAGCATGTGTAGCAACTGCACAATGCACGTTTGTAAAACAGCCATTTTTGGGAGTTTTTCCACCAAATTTGCAACATGAACTTTTTGAGAGCCCACCTCATGAACTCAGCCATTGTTCTTGTGTAAATTGGTCCCAAAAGGTGATTCCACGCAGTGACTGCGAAATCACCTTTCAGGACTGATTAATGTCATAACAGTGACAGAATTCATGAGGAGGGGTCCCAAAAACCCCATGTTGAAAATTTGGTGCAAAAAGACCAAAAAATGCCCAAGATATGCACCAAAGTTGAAAAAACCCTATCTATCATTATACAGCTTACCAGCATTTCCTCAGTTCGCAGTCGGCTTTGAAGAGTGCAGACATGTTCCCAGTCCACCAAAGATCATCGTGCCAAGCTCTGGAGGTAAGAATAGGGTGAAGGGGGTGTGGGGAGGCAGGGTGCACAGTGGGTGGGTACAGGTGGTGGGTAGGAGACTATGAGAGACCGTTTTCTGTTTACAGGTAAAAAAAAAAAACCAAAAACGTTGTGGGACAGTTTTTTGTATTTCAGAGGGATTGGCACGCTGGGGTGGGCTCCCAGCATACCATCTAACTGTTTTTAGGGTGGGTCTGCAGCCAAAAGGGGATTGGGCACCCTCACTGGCACACAACCGGGGGGGTTGGTATTTATGCAGACAGGGATTAGGCACCCTCGTCGGCACACAATGAAAGGGGGGGCACTGAGCCAAGGGGGATTGGGCACCCCCTCATCATTTCACAATGGGGAAGGGGTTCTTTGTATGCCAATGGGAGTGGGCTCCTGCCGACACACAAGTAAGAGGGGTTAGAGCCGAGGGGGTTGGCCACCTCAGCATGTAACAAATGGGAGGGTTATTTATGCTGATGGGAGTGGGCTCCCCCATCAACAGCCACAGCAGGCAGGGCAGGGTAACTGCCAGGGGTTGAGCACCCCGAGTGCGACAGTTCAGAGGCCGGTGTACCGCCATGTGCATAATGGTGGCAAGCATGGCAAGAAAAGACCCGCTGCATCTGACGAGCTTTTCTCGGATTGCAGCGACCCTTTTCTTAGATGTGCTCACCTCATTATGTATGTATGGTATGGCGCCCGCATGCAGGCTGATTGGGGAATGCGGGACGCACCTACTGATGCGTGCCCTGCATCCACCCAACAGAGACCGTGTCTCCAAAGCTGCATTGTCCCAAGATGTTGGCTGTGCAAGTGCACCAACATAAAAAAACACATTTTATGATTGCCAGCATTCTGTAAAGGCTGATGATGTAGCTGGTAGTCTGATTCTGATTTCTTTTTTTTTAAGTGAAAAACTGACTGCCCACATTACTGGTGTTACCACACAAAAACAGGTTTGTTTATATTCCTTTATAGTATAAGAAACCTTCACTCCAGGCCTGACCTCAGGATAAATCCAGGTCCAATCTGAGTATAGTAAATAATCAAGTATTTTATTCAGTGCTCATGCACAAAAGGACCAACAGGCATACAGATACAAAAAGCTTACCAGCCCCAGCGCTTTGACTCTAAACAATGTCTTCATCGGGGGTAACAGTTAACTGGTAAAGAGTGACCCTATATAATGGGTCCACTTAACAAATTCAATAAATTAAATGAAAAACATGTAGAAAATAAAAAGAAAGACCATTTCACTTTGGTTAAGAATCAGTGTTGTAGTACGTTGTTAACACTAGGTGGGGCAGCTATATTAAAGAGCAACACATCCACAGCTATGTGAATAAAAACAACATTTTAGATGCAAAACACTGAAGACAATGGCAACAATGAATGAAGTGAACACAATGGACCAAACCACCAGCATGGCATGGCAACAGGCAGACAATTAACTGCAAGGCAACTTTGTTATGGGACCTCCTTGTAAGTGAGGACCAAAGTAGCTGGAGGGCTGCCAGATAAAATGGAAACAGACCTGAGGAGAATCAAACAGAGAAAAACATTAATTTCCAAATTATATGCAGTACTATTTATCCACAACTACAGTTTTACTTTTAAACATTGCTTGTAAATATTCATAATGAGTGCAACAAAAGCATTTAGAACAACTGACCAGCTAATTTTAAAGAGACATGATCAGAAGAATAACAAAATATTACTTCTTTTTCAAAAACAGTTTCAAGTCCCATTTATCATTGAGTCCTTCCTTGGGGATTAACACTGCATAAAGAGTATATCCACATGCTTTCCCGATGTAAGAGCAGATTTGGTCTCTCACCCCCATTTTTCATGGGTGGCACATGCTCAATGCCCACAAATTTCAAACCATCAGGTTTAGATTTGTGAGAATCTGCAAAATGTGTGCCAACAGGGGTGTCCTGTTTACCACTAGTGATAGAACAAATGTGTTTTTGTAATCTCTGTTTATGAGGTCTAATAGTCTTACCAATGTAAAGCAAATTACAAGTGCACCACACTACATACACAATGTAAGGAGTATCACAAGTGATAAGTTCCCTGATGTTCACCTTAATTTTTATATGTATAGGATGTATGAACTCTTTGGTTAGAACACCAAATTTACAAATATTGCAGTGATTACATCTGTAGTAGCCACAAAGACATTGAGGTAGCCAAGTAGTGGTAGTTATGGCAGGTACAGACATCCTGCTGTGAACCAGCTGATCCCCATGGTTTTCACACCTTTTAAAGGTAACTGGGTTTGTTACCAAAACAAGCACCTACATCATTGTCCCCCAGAAGACTAGGCCAATTTGTGTGTACAATTCTGCCTATCTGGCCTGCAATGTGATTGTAGTTTGTAACAAAAGTGCAAGGCATTTTTTCTCTTACTTCTGTGCCCATTGCTGCATTTTTGAGATTTTCTCTACTCATTTGAATAACTTTCTCTTTTGTTTGTTTTAAAAGTTCTTTATTGTAGCCTCTGACCTCAAATCTTTTCAGAAGTTCATCTGTTTGATTATTAAAATCAATGTCAGAACTACAATTTATTTTGAGTCTAAGTACCTGTCCAAATGGAATGGAAGTTTTCAGACTATGGGGGTGAGCACTGCTGGCTAACAGCAGGGAATTGGTGGTTGTGTTCTTCCTGAAACACTTGGTCTCAATTTAGTTATTATTTCAGTTAAGCAAAGATCCAGAAAAGTAATGGTAGTAGGATCAGTGATGTATGTAAACCTCAAGTTAAATGTATTCGTGTTAAGTCATCCCATGAAGTCAGAGATATAATTTGGTCCTTCCCATATGTGCAAAACATCATCAATAAAAAGATGCCAATGTGCTATGTTTTTTGCAAAAGGATTGGTATCAGAGAACAGTTCTCTCCCAGATGCCCAAAAATAAATTAGCATAGCTGGGTGCCATTGATACACCCATAGCAGTGCCACATTTCTGTAAATAAAATTCACCTTGAAATTCAAAACTGTTGTAAGTGAAAATTCAGTGGCTTTTAAGATGAACTCATATATCAGTTCTAGCTAGTTCTTCCATCCAGAATTCCATTGCTTTTAATCCCATGTGATGTTGAATGGCTGTATAAAGGGATTCAACATTTATACCAACCCATTTGTAACTTGTTTTCCATTCTATATTTTTGACAAAATGTAATATGTCCTTACTGTCTTTTATACAGGAGGGGAAGGAGAAACTTTAAACTGGAGGAAAAAATCAATACATTTCCCCAGATTCTGTGTGAATTAATTACATCCTGACACTATATGCCTACCAGGTGAATGCAATAGATTTTTATGAACTTTGGGAAGAATGTAGAAGCTTGGGATAGTGGAATTATCTTGTCAAATAAACTCATACTCCTTATTTGAAATCAAACCACTGTCAACAGTGTGTTTAAGTAGCTGAAACAATTCTTTCTTAAAATCCTGAGTAGAATCAGTAGGCAGTTTATAATAATTATTATCATCATTTAACAATGTGAGCACCATATCACAGTAGTGCTCCTTATTTAACAGTACAATGTTACCCCCTTATCTGCTAGTTTTATCACAACATATTTGTTTTTACACTGTCCCTCTAGGGCAGTGTTTCCATCTCTAGTCATGTTATAATATTTAGGAGTAACATGTGCAGCAAAAATCTCCTGTACCTGTTTACACACTGTCCTCTCAAAAACCTTAGTAGTAGGGATATACATATTAGGGCAAAAGGTGGAGGTGCCTGTAAATCTGCTTTTCCTTAAGATGGAAATATGTTGATTGGCATTCAGAATAGTGCTACATGAAGATTGGAATTGGGAGGTCAAGGGGTCATTTCCCATCTGTTAATGCAAAAGAAGTCCTTCCATTATTTCCAAATTTAGATGCACATTTTGTGACCCCAAGTTTAGGTCCATGTATTCCTGAACATTATCAGTTCCAACAGTTTGTGCTCCTTCATCCTATATGGCAGTAATCAAAAAATCCAGGTCCTCAGTGTCCCTTGTATCTTCTATTAATGCAGTCCCCATGGTTGCAGAGTTCTGTTTTTGATGAAAGAAGTTCAAAGCCTTATTTTCTGAAAAAAACGTATGTAGATCCACAAGTATTTTAAACTCAGTAATAGATGGGGTAGGGACAAAATTCAAACCTCTACAAAGTACCGAGACTTCAGTTGGAGTGAGGGTGTGTTCAAGTAGATTTATGATTTGTAGTTGATTTCCTTGTTCCTAGTTCTCAATGCTCTCTCTATTCTTGATGGTTATTCAGCCACCCCTCCTCCCACTGCATCTTTTCTGGCCATGGGAACACCTCCAACACAGTCTAGCCACTCATGGTGCAGTGGCACACCATTCAGCAATGAATTCTTGAATGTCTAATTCAGGAATGAATGACCATATATTGGTTTAAAATATATAATATGCAAGATTACCATCTCCCAAGAAAATGAATTTGAATATCAGGAAAGGAAATTTACTTTTCCAATAATTAAATTGACAGAAAATTAGATTAAGCCTTATGGCCTATTGCAAAATACACCAGGGCCAGGAGATTCAGAAATGCACCAAAGGCTGGCGAAAGTCCGGCGCAGTGCAAGTCAGGTGTGCCATGGCAAACTGGGTCACATATTCAGAAATAGCACCAGCCAAACTGCACCAGCGCAAGTCAGCTGAATATGGCACAGGTATGCCCTGGCGCAACCAGAGATGCACCAGTGCAACAAGGGAAATGCAGCACATACCTGCACACAAACACAGGGATGCAGCACACAGACAAGAAGCCCAGGGACATAGCCAGGGAAGCACAGTGACAATGGGCACAGGACCCCACCAGCAGGGCACACCGGTGCACACACAGGCACAGAGCAGGAGGGAAGAATGCCCAACACATGATGGAGCACAGCCACCAACAGGGGTCCTGTGCACCACAGCAACCAGGTCATCAGCAGTGGACAGGTGCATGCCGCTGGACTGTACCCCAGACCACAATGCTGTCACAGCCAGCAGGTGACTGGAGGGGACACTGGTCAATGCAGGACCACCAACGGTGCCCCCCAGTCCACTAGCCAGCCAGTCATGGCCACTGCCACACTGCAATGGGTGTCCACCCTATGACCCCGGTCCCACATACACCCATGCCCCACATGCACACAGGCACCCCACATGCCGAGCAGGAACTGAGCCAGGGCCCAGGCAGAGGGCCAGACCCCACAGGACTGGTTGCCCAACAGGAGATGCAGATGACCCCACCCCAGCGTGCAGACACATCCAACAGGAGGATCATGACTGTGTGCCACCTCCCCACACACATCTGCTGCCCACCCCTGACTGCAGTCCCATGATGACCCTGCAGGCACAAAGCACACCCACCAAACTGGGAGATGGCCCCCACCATAATGTGGCACACCACTGTATATAGCCGTGAACCACAGGAGCACTGCACAGCCACCCCCACCCCTGCGCAGACACCATTGACCAACACCTGACCACTGCAGCATGGCTCCATATGCCACCTGCAGAGCAGACACAGAGACAGGCATGTAGCTGTAAAATGCTTTATAAGGTGTAAAAGCAGCAGTACAAACCAATGTAACACGGGCAGGGACAGGGACAGGGGAGGGACAATGAAGGGTGGGGCAGGTAACAGGGGATGTACAATGGGATGGGGAACTGTAGGGGAACAGGAGCAGCAAGGGAAAGTAAAGATAAGTGCAGGGCTCCTCAGCAGCAGCCATGGCCTGCCACCATGCCATGCCTCTGCCTCCTCCAGTCTGTCACTGTAATCTACTGCAAGGAGACCTCAGCTGCCAGCACCCTCCTTATGACCACCAGTATCTGGTGCAAGAGCCTGGTGTGCACCCACCAAGTCCTACATGCAGGAGGCCATCCGATACCTATGGCATGGGACAAGACAGGCAATCAGTGCAATGGCCCAGGGCCATATGCCCACTCACAGAGTGCAATGGATGGTGGGACTACACCCCCTGGAGAGCCTGGAATGGACACCCATGGGGGAGGCAATGCCAGCCAACAACATGGCACACCATGGTGTTGCAGAGAGATGGGTGTAGCTGTGCAGTGGCCACAGGACCGCACTGTGACAGCCACATGGTGCACAGCAACAGCAGCATCACAGCACAACTGGTGGCATCCTTGTGCATGCCCACCCCAACAACAGCCAGTACATGGTGTCCAAGGGATGGCACACAGTGGCACACATGATGGACTGTGTAACACACACAGCTGTCACAGTGCATGGCAGAGGCAGCAATGGCTGTGCCCCATCCCCACCACTATCATACTGTGACACAGGAATGTGGCAATGCATACCTGTGCCATGCTGTGCAGCTGGAGCTGCCTGCTGCCCACTTCACTGTGCCACCCTGGCCACCTCTGCCACCCCCTGGCCCATCTGTGGTCTTCCAGCCCTGTGGAGGGAATGAAGAGAGGTGGACATAATTTCACTGATATGCATGAGGAGCTCCACCACCACACAGCCTGCCATGCACTGGGTGTCCCCCCGTCTGTCTGTAGACCCACATGTCAGCACGGCTGCCACCTGTGCAGCAGCCATGCCTGGTGCGCAGTACCCCATACTGATGATATACCCTGCTGCGGGCCATGCCGCGCAACCCTGCCAATACCACAGTATGATGCCTGGCCATAACAGCAACATGAGCACACCTACCTTACAGTGGCACTGACCCATGCAGGACACAGGCCTGCAGACTCTGCAGGTGGTCTTGTGCCCTCTGCCTATGTCCCCATAATGGTGCCCGCACTGCTCCACCGAGCACCCAACACTGGTCTGCCGCTCCAGGGCCTCTGCCACATGGTGCCACACCTCCACCCTGGCCTGCTGCAGTGGCTCCTGGCCATACAGCTGGCCCTCATAGGGCTGAACTACTGCCACCAGGTTGATCAGCTCAACTTTAAAACAGTTGGATGCCTTCCTGTTCTGCCTCTGTGCCATGATCACCCACCAAGTTCAACAGGAATATGACCATGTATCACTACACGTACTTGCCACATGTGCAGGTTGCATGATAGGGTACATGGGGCCACAATCGCAGAGCATGTGGCTGTGCAGTCACTACGCAGTGCAGGACCAAAGTGCAGTCATGGGCATGCGCAGCAAGCCAGGGCCTAGCGGGGTCACAGGGCCATGACAGGATCTGTGATGCAGAGGTCAACCCCCCCATGTGTGCAGTGCACAGGTGCACGACAGAGGCAGTGCACACATGCACAATGGCATACAGGCGTGGCATGCGCCATGCTGTGGGATCACATATGCTGCACAGGCTGTGCGATAGCAGTGTGGACAATGCTCTGCACATGCACACTGTGGGCATGCACACTGCACATGCATGGGTATTACACCACAGAGATGCTCTGGCGCAACCCTATTGCACACGGCGCAATCACGTGATATTCAAATGCCACATGCAAATCACCTCATGAACCAATTCATGGCACAGTGGGGTGCATTAGCATATGATTACAATTGTGCACAGGTGAATTTGCATGTCTTGTGCCTTAAAAGTGCTGCAGTACAGTACAGGCCACTGACCGGTATTGCAACTGTTCAGGTATGTGACTGGCAACATGGGGGATCTGAAGCCTCGTCACACACTGCAATGCTACATGCTGTCACTGACCCTCACTGCTGGTCATGTCCACAGGTGGAAAAATGTTGGGAGGTGAAGGAGCAGAGAGCCAGGGGCCTGCTCGCAAGCACAGACCCAACATTACAGCTGCTGAGAGCACTGCCCTCTTTGAGGCCTATAAGGATCTGGAGGGCCTACACAGCGTTGCAACAGGCATGCTACAGGAGCATGCAGCGGGCTGAGGGGAGGTGGCCCAGTACATGAACACCCATGGGCACCACCACTGCACCACCCAGGAATACAAGAAGAAGGTTGACACAGACAGAAGGCGTATCAAGGACAAGGTTGCGGCCATCCAGGCATCCTGCAGGGTGACAGTGGTGGGCCTGTGACTGTGCAACGGCTGACTGCCATTGAGGAGCTTGTGGCATCCACCATCAGCTGCACAGTGGTTGAGGGCATGCCTGGTGGTGGGTTTCAGATGTGTGACAGACCCTCACTGCATGGTGAGCATGTCCAGCCACCAGGCACACCTGTTGTGGGCGCATCATGCAGGTGTGTCTGAGGCCATGCCCACCGCCACATGCATGCATGGATGTGGACACACAGTGCAGCACAGTGGCAGTGGCAACAGTGGCATGGGGTGGGGCTGGATGGGGGTTGGGGTTGAGGTGGGGCTGGGGGGATAGGTATGGGGGGATGGGGTGGCCATGGGGTATGCTGCTCCATTGACACATTCTTCTTGTTTTGCAGCACCAGCACGCCTCCATGCAGAGGAGTGGACGGAGGCAGCCATGGACATGGATGCCTGACCCTCAACCTCAACGGGCATCCAGAGCTGGGACAGGCCATGTCTCAGCAGTGTCAGGCATGTGGCTGTACCTGACATGGGGTCAGATGACCCCCTGGCTGGGTTTCTTACAATGACAGCCTGGAGGTGCTGTGTGCAGAGAATCAGCTTGATGTGTTGTCTGACACTGATGATGACCACACACTGGTACTGGAAAGCATAGGGCTGTGGTGCCCAACATGTCCCTACCCACCATACAGGCACTGGCAGGTCCCAGCACTGTGCCCACAGCCACCCCCCCATCCCACCAGTGCGAATGTGTGTGACACCTCAGCCATGTCCGGTGTGGGTGGTAGTGGTGCTGTGGGTATGGTGGAGGCATAGGGCCCTGCCAAGCAGACAGTCAGGTGGCAGTAGCAGGATGCAGGTGACACTGTGCAGTGTGCTAGGGTGCCCACCCACAGTCCACCAGGCAACACTGTGCTCCCTGTACAGCTCACTGTGCAGCATCCACCTGAGCAGGAGACTGTGCAGCAGCGTGCCATGACCCCTTCCCCAACCCAGCAGCCAGACCAGGAGGAATTGGAGGCTGAGAGGCTGCAGAGCACACACGGTTACTGTGGGCTTCCATGGAGAACCAGGCATTTCTAGCTAGTGAGGTGCATGCACTGTGGGCAACGGTGTGTTAGATGGCCAAGCAGCAGGACAGGGGCAAAGCGAGGCTTATGGATAGGCTCACCCCGATGCATGAGGTCATGACTGCAGCATTGGACTGCATGACCGGTGACACTGTGGCATCAATAGACTGCATGGCCGGTGCCATTACAGCTGGGTCTGCTTCAGCATTGGCCCCTGTGCTCAGCCATATGCAGAAGACCCCCCCAGTGCACTGTCCACCCCACGGTCATGGTGTCTGGTGACACCAGAATAGTGGACACCAGGATTGTACTTCAGCATCCCAGACACCCCCTGAGCAGGCCTTTTTGGCCACCAGAACACCCCTGCATGGACTCGATCATGGTCCCGCACATCAACCCTTGGGGGGGCATCTGACACGCCACCCATAGCTGATGCATAGCAGGCATCTGCCGTTCAGCCCTGGCACACTGCCTCCATGGCTGTGGTGGTCATGGGACTGTGCAGTTGGAGTGATGTGTCCGCTGCCCCAACCTGCCATCTGCTGCTGTCACCACATGCACACGTGGGGAGTGGTGGTCCAGCTTGCATGTGGTGGTGTGCATGTGTGTTGTGCTGCATGCCTCTGTGTGTGTGTGTGTGAGGACCATGCTGCAGGGGTGTGCAGCATAGATATGATGATGGCAGCCCAGCACCAGTGCTGCCTGTGCACCGGTGTCATGCATCTGATACATGCCATGTCCCTCACCCTGTGTGTGGGTGGCTGTGTGTGTGTGTGTGTGTGTGTGTGTGTGTGTGTGTGTGTGTCTCTGCCTGTATGCATGCCACTGCTGTTTGTAATTGTGTATGCATGCCCATGTGTCAGTGGCCCTGCCTGTCTGATGTATGCCCCCACCCCTGCACGCATACTACTGTGCCCATCCCATCCCCTGTGGTGTGTGAGGGCTGTGTGAGCCATGTCTGTGTGTCTGTGTACTCACCTGCATTGTCTGTAATGCTCCCTTGTGATCATGTCATGGTGCTGCTGTGCCTCCTGTGCTGTTTTGGGATCCCTACTGCCAAGGGGCACCTGCCCACCACCCTCTGGCCCATCACCACCATCATCCCCACTACTGTCACACTCATCAGCCTCGACTATTATTCCAAGGTCAATGGCCATGTTGTGCAGGATGCAGCAGGTCAGGAATATACCACAGGCTTTCGATGGGCTGTTTTGTAAGGCATCACCTGATCTGTCTAGGCAATGAAATTGAATCTTCAGAATGCCAAGGACATGTTCCATGATATTGCATGAGCTGACGTGTGCCTCGTTGTATCTTTCCTCCATGGGGGATGATGGTTGCAGGTAGGGGGTGAGCAGCCATGGCCTTAGTGGGTATGCACTGTTACCTGTGTGGGAGACAACATGGTTATCCCTGTGCTGTGCTGTGTTGCCACCTGCTCCCCCAACCACCACACACACCTCATCCACTGCTCCATCCTTTCTCACCCACCCCTGGGACCATGTCTCTCAGCCAACCTTGCACACATCCTACTCACCTACAAATTGGCCTGTGGGGTTGTCTCCCCACTCAAACCTATGGCACAGTGAAGAACTGTGACATATGAAGGCATCATCTGCACTCCCAGGGTGTGTGGCACAGACATTGATGATGCACCCCATGGCATCGCACAGCACCTGATAGTTGATGGATGGGTATCCCTTTCAGTTGATGTACACCATGCCCTCTGGGCCAGGTGGTGTGTGGATGCCAGCATGGGTGCAGTCTATTTCCCCAATCATACTTGGCATGCCTGTCACCCAGTGGAACTCCTGCATGTTTGCTGTGTGCTCTGCCTGTGTGCTGGGGAACTGGATGTACTCAACAGCATATGGCAGCAGAGTGGTGAGCTACTGGGTGAGGTGGCAGGATGTGGCCAATTGGGTGATGCCTGTGGTATCACTCATTGGTCTTTGGAAGGTTCCCGTGGTGAGCAGGCACATCACGGCAGTCACCTTCATCTCCACTGTCATGGCATGACTATGTCTGGTTGGTGCCTACATCTCATCACTGCACAGCTCACAGAGCTGCCTCAGAACTGCCCTGTTTAGGTGGTACTGGACCATGATTTCTGTGTCACTAAAGTTCTTATACATGATCCTGGCACGGTACCACCTGTGTCGGGCATACCGCTGCCAGGCCTTTTGTTGGCCATGCCACTGTTCCTCCTGCCTGCCCATGCCCCTCATTATGGCATCCATCAGGAATGGGTCACTGTCCATTGATCAGGCACTGGGTGTCTCCCTTGGTGCCACTCATGCTCTGTCCATCCATCAGTCTCTGTCACTCTCTCTCCCTCTCTGTCTGTCTCTCTCCCTCTCTGTCTCTCTCTCTCTCTCTCTCTCTCTCTGTCAGTCCCTCTCACTATCTCTCTCACTGTGCTCAATGTTGCACATCTGCTCTCTGTGTGTTTGAGCCTATATTTATTGGCTCAAGTATGTCTGGTTTAACCTGGGGTTTGCTCCACACTTGCGCCATGTTGTGTGGTTGAATATGCCGTTGCGTTACTGATGCATGGGTATGCCCTCTTTCAATTGCACTGCATATATTATGGTTGTGCATTGGCCACTGGGATTTGAGCTGTGCTATGGCTGTCTGAATATCGCTCGGTGGTGCATATTCAGACTTGTGCCGGTGCATCTCAGTTGTGCCATGCGGAAATGCTCTGAGTATCCCGGCCCAGATGTATTCAGAATAACAACAGAGGAAATTCAGAACTCCATCAAGAGTAGAGTCAGGGATATTTATTGACAGAAGGATATGGAGAGATGTTCAGAATATAAAATAAGCCAATGGTTAGCCTTAAATGAATGGGTTTCTGGTCTAAATAATATCTATCACTCATTAAAAACCCATATTGAAGAAATTTGCTTATAACATATAGATCTGAATACAACAAAAGTGAAAGATTCAACTACATTATAAACAAATCACAATCTCCCTCCAATGGAAGATGTAGGTGTAATCACAGCAGGATGATATAGTGCATTTATTAATCCTATGCCCTTTATATAAGAAAGATAGAACAAAAATATTGGGGCATACTCTGGGACAAATGGAAGGTACCACCTGAGAATTAACAGATACATTACTAAATTAACGCTCAATTAAAATGCTAGAGAATACTATTTCTAATTTAAAGGTAATTAATACCAAGAAGTTGTACATTAAAGACAGAATTGGAAATGACACAAAGTTCACCATTCAAGCAATATAGATGCAATGCAAATTAAAGATAAGAATGTTGTTAATCTATGATGAGAGAACATTATAATGATCATTAAGTATAGATGTAATTGTATGAAATTGGAAGTTATGTACAATTATTTTGAGAGATCTAGGAAATGAAGGTTTCTATTTTAAACATATTTTATAAAACTATTTATGGATGTTTTATGTATCTGTGAATTCGAAATTTTACCTTTTAATTGTAACAACATAACTTGTTATACGATAAAACATTTAACTGAATGGAACTGAACTGATAACTTGCATATTATCTGGAAGGAAGCTGAAGCAGATGCTACCAAATTCAAAGAAGAATTAAAAAACATCACCGTAAATCTTAGTTTCTGTTTGAAAATACAGAAACAGAATATAAGGTCCTAATCCCCCCTGACATCTCCCCTAAGCTCATATTACTATATGCCTACTCCCCACCACTCCTATTTCCCTCCTATTTCATGCTCCTCCTAGTCCCCTACTCTCCCTCCTCCTAAAGTGTTCCTCCCCTTCTTTCTCTACCCTTAATCTATCTCCCTTCTGTGAGCCTGATCACTGTCTTGTGCAGTGTTACACAAGGTCCCTGCACCCCATTTAGTACCCCCACAGGTACACTGCAGACAGCTAGCATTTAGGTATATGCAATATGAACATATAGGGCTAAGAGCATCTGCTGTATAAGAGTAGATGTCAGGATATGTATGCACATTATTGCTATACACTTTACTTTCCAATATACACATGTATTTCTTGCTTATAAGATGTTAGAACATCTGTGTCCTTGTAATGATCATGATATATGAGTCGGCATTGCCATCTTCTGATGATTCATATCACTACACAGCTATGTACAAATTGTACCTCTTTGTTTCTACAAAGTGATGACTATAACAAAATTGTAGAGTGTTATCCTGGACTGAGGATCCACCTCTAATTTAGCCAATAGGGCTCATCTCTGTAACTAGAAATGTTTCTATCTTACCGTAACCATGGTAATAATCTTAGGTATATAATGTAAGACATTACATCTTCTACCTTGGAGACCCCAGGAGACGTGGAGATTCCTCGAAGTATAGGGAATGCTTAGCATTGGCTCCCAGTTCCTATTGGGAAGAACTGCTTAGGGCAACTGTGATTTTCCTTTTGGTAGTAATAAACAAGCTTTATTACTCGTATGCAACCTGTCTGTGATTCCTTGCATGCCTATTATTGCCAAGAACCTGAGAGTGAGGTTTAGACCTCCTGACAATTGGCGACTGTGTGCAGGCAATATTTGGTGTTTGCAAAGTTTCACTTGTTGCTAAAATTTTTCCCTTCCCAACGGGGACTGTGGGTGTGCCTTCCTGCACCACCTCTCCTGTTTTTCACCCACTTTGTGATCACTTGCAAAGTCTGGCTGCTTACTGGATGTGGTTAATGCCGACTCAACCCACCCCTAAGCAGCTTTGAATTGCAAGCTTACAAGTGCACAGTAGCCCAACTGTGAACTAGTGCACCTGTTGTGGATCAATACACAGCATGGTGCATTTTCGCAGTATGATTTTTCATTCCCTCCCACACAATAGCCACCATATAAAATATCTGCACAGAACTGAGACTCGATGTCTCAAACTCTCTTGCCTCCCGTGGAGGATGGGCTGACTTCGCATAACACGCAAGTCAATCCAAAAACTCTGTGCTGGGAATTTCAACCCAGTATACAGAGATGAGACAAACAGCCAGAAAGTGAGAAGCTAAAAGGCTGTTGATCATGGCTCTTTATGCTGCTCTGGAAGCCTCTGAAGTGAGGTTTCAATCCCCTGAACTGCAAATCGCATCTCTTAAGCAGGAGATGGGGTTGGAGGAAACTGAATGTGTGAGACAAGAGCAGGATTTGGAGTCTGAGCTCCAAACTCTGTGAAATTAAAATGATTCCTTTTTACATCATTCTGCTCAGGCAGGTGAGCAGGAATTTTGTATGTTGAAGCAGGAGTGTGAAAGTTTGAAACAGGATAAGTGGCAGGCCTTGCAAATGAATGACTTATTAAGTAGAACAAATGAACAAATGCATGAGAAGTTGGGAGAGTTACAGGACAAGATAGATCAGGTACATAATGACTTAGGATTAGCTACTAGGGACAATCATGAATTGAGCACTGTGTATAGAATGTTATAGAAGCAGATGCAGTATGAGGTGGATCAGAATGTTGTAAAAGTGAGTCATGAGGAATGTGAATCTAAAATGGTGACACTGTGCCATCAGAGAGAGGTGTTGGCTGGTCATGTCAAGACAATGGGAGGCGTAGCCCCTGCCTTGTCAATGTTATCTGAAGGAGAGGAGTTAGATGATGACATCTCTCAGTACAAATCCCAGTCACATCCTTACTATGGCCCAGACACCCCTCCCCGCCATCCACAACATGATGGACCCCTGTCACATGACACCACATCCCTACGTCATCGACGGCATGACACACATCATGGGTGACACCAACATGGTGACCCCCATGATGGGGGGAGCAGGCCTAGACCTAGTCCCAAAGGCACCCCTGATAGCTGTTATTAATGTGGAAGAAAGGCAGGAGATAGAGAGAAAATGATTGAAAGTGCCTTAGGCACCGTGCCCATCTCTGACAAAAATAAACAGGTTCTCAAGACCTAGATTAGGCAGCTTCTACATGAGGCTGGTACTCAGGAGGGCATGGTTCATTCTGTGGCTGAGGCCATGGCTCAGGCAGCCCTGGAGGGTGCCCGAGGTAATCTACCTCCACTTGATCATCCCAATAATCCCCTACAAATGGCCTTCTCTGTTCAGCAAATAACTTACAGCATTAGTCGGATGATCCCATCCAACAACCTCAGTCGCCACTTGGAAAAGGTGTGTGCTAAATGTGAAATGCTTAGTCTCACTGCAGACTTCCAGGTCCAGATCCTACTCCAGATCATAGATCCTGGCCTGTGGGCAAAACTCCCCAATGTCATCCACCAGGATGGCCACTACACTTTTGATGAAGTAGCATCTGAGCTCATTTCTACACACAACCCAGGTGTAGTAGGAGTGATGCTCGCATATCCTGTGAAACAGAATGCGAAAGAAAATCCAGTGACTTTCCACCAGAGGCTCTGGATAGCCTGCTGAGCAGGGAAGCACCTTGTAGGAGAAGTCACAGATTTGGACCTCATTGAATACAAGACCCTGTTCCTTAGAAACATGATCCCTGCAGTAGGAGAAAAAGTAGAGCCAACCACCTATCCCACCATGGAGAGGTTTACCAATATTCATCAGAAAACAGAGAGAGTTTATCAACTCTACATCAGTGATTCAGGCTCCAGTTCCAAGAAAGTAGCTGACATGGAAGCCATTCTGGAGACTATGACATGTTACACGGTGGAGGGGCAGGCCCAAGAGGAACAGCCCCTCCCCACAGACAACCAACACCCACAGCAGGCCCAACCACAACAACAACAACAATCCTGGGGTGGGAACCAGAACTACCACAAAACTAAAATCACCACAAAAACAACAAGGTAAACAACAAAGATCAGACCCCTCATATAGGGAAATAGCCAATGAAAACAGGAAATCCCGAGATCTCTTAGGCAAGTACGCTCCGTAATGGATGCCATCCCCATTCAGGCCCTTGCAGCAATACAACCAGGAGAGCAGGCCTCAACAGGCCATGGAGATACTGGAAGTTCAGGCTGTCTGGCCTTTACAGTCCTGAACCTGGAAATGGTTCCCTATATAGCATCAGTGCAGCATGGTGAGATGGTTCAAAGGAACCCGGCCCAGACTCTCTTTTAAGAGCTCCCCCACGCGTTCACTGGTACAGATTGATATTTACAGGCCCCAATCTGTATTGTAAACAAGCTGGTTTTGGATACAAATGGAAAGCCCTGTACTGAGGTCGAGATCGGGGGCCATCTACTGACAGTACTACTGGATACAGATGCGGCTGTCTCTGTATTACAGGATGACAACTCAGACACATCTTCATCCACTGGATGGAGGATCAATATGTCTGGGGTAGATGGAACTAGGTTACCTGCATAACACTACCTGCCACTACCTATGACACTGGGACACCTGAAGGCATATCATACCTTTCAGCTAATGGTACTGCATGGTCACCCTAGTATAGTCTGAATTGACATTTTGGCACCATGTGGCTGTATGGTAGACCTAGTCAACATGTTACTGATACAAATTCAAGGACAATATCTCACCATCATGATCTCTGACTCACATGTGGTTGCAACAATCTCTGTGAACAACAAAGAGTATGACGTCATAGATTTCTTTAAGAACCATGAACTTTTCCCAAAGCTCCTCCCCTTTCTACAAAGACATCTGGAGGTATTTGTCACTAGCAAGCATGATTGTGGCAGGGTGCACACTGTCATTGAAGTGACAGCCCCAGCACATGAGAGGCAATGGCAATACCCCTTTTCACCTGAGACCTTGCCTTCTCTTAGGGAAACAATTAAATCACTCCTCAAGCAAGGTGTAATCAGGACATGTATTTCCACTGCAAATTCCCCAGTGTGGCCTGTGGGAAAAAAACACAGGTGCCTGGAGACTTACTATTGACTACAGGAGACTAAACCAGGTCACCCCAGTTGTGCCCCAACTATGGCATCAGCACCAGATGTGCTATGACTATTGACCCCTGACCAACAATGGCTTAGTGCCCTGGACATCTCCAATGGTTTCTGGTCATTGCCATTGGCCCCTAACAGTCAATATAAGTTTGCCTTCACTTTTGAGGGCAGACAGTACACGTGGACCTGCTTACCACAAGGGTTCCATAACAGCCCCTTCCTGTTTCATTTACACATGATGGATGCCCATGAGGGTTTCTCTACACCCCAGTGTCTCTTGAAGTATGTGGATGACCTGTTGTTGGCCACAGCCACACAGAAACAACATCTAGATCTCTTAGATGAACTACTGACCCTCTTCCAGATGGCAGGCCTCAAATGTAAACCTGCAAAAGCACAACTATGTCAGAAAGAGGTAATCTTTCTGGACCTGAGGATAAAAGACCAAGGCCAAAGCCCTACCTGGAAGAAGATACAAGGATTGCAAGATCTACCACTCCCTACCAGCATGGCTACCCTTTGAAGGTTTCTAGGTATGGTAAACTTTTCTAGAGATTTTATTTGTGATTTTGCTCAGAAGGCTGCCCCTCTGTATGAATTACTGAAAAAGGATGTCTCCTGGAATTGGGGTCCCATTCAAACCCGAACTGTGATGTCACTGAAACAGGCCTTGACCTCATCTCCAGCTTTGGTTAACCCCAATCCAGCCCAGCCATTCCATCTGGAATGTGCCACCTCTGACATTGCTATGTCAGCAGTGTTGGCCCAGAAGGTCCATGGCACCCTGATACCCATTGCATATGCATCACAGCTCTTTTTTTTTTTTTAAATTCAAGTTTATTATTAACCAGCAGGTACAATTGATATAAGCAAGTCAGACAATTTACATTCTTGTACAATGAATTAATATAGTTCGAGTGAGATAATCAACATCTTTCTCCTCACTCCAGCATTCATATCTAGTTAATCAACCGGTTATTAGGTGGTGAGAGTAAGTATACATTTCAAACTAGCAGCCCCAGTTTATTATCTTAGGAGCGCCCACTTCTCTTTCATTTCCTTCCTCCCCAATGACCCTCTACAGGGTGGCAGCCACATTTAGGCCCGTAGCCATTTCAAGACCAGATTAATGCTTTGAGAAATTGGCCCTCGCTCCCCCACTCTTCCTCCACCACTAATGGGGGGAAGAGCCTCTACAGCAGTTGGAGTGTATTTCTGCTACACTCTCTTCCTTCCATATTTCCCATCTGGCCCATCTCCGGATATACAGCAGGATTCTACCATTAATTTTGTATGTCAACTCCTCCATGCCAGCAATTCCTTGGACTATGAGAGTCCAGGTGGCTACCGTGGGAATGCGCCAGGCTTTAGCCACAGTTTAGTGATAGCCTTATGTGCTGCCACAAGTAGGAGGACCACAGATATGGTGAGTCTGCTCGTAAAAGGCCCCTGGGGTGGCTCTCTCCAAAATGAGACATGGCCAGTCTAAAAATAGGTTCCAGTCCAAATACTGTAGTGAGCACTTTGGTGATCCCCAATATGTACCCAATCGTGGGCATGCCCACACAAAGTGTAAAATAGCCTGCTTTCACTCTCACACCCCAACATGATGCATCCCTGTCGGGGCTTCCCCTGGCTCAGTGAGAGTGGAGAGGAAATATCGTACCCTGATCTTCCAGCTAAACTCCTGCCAGAAGGGGGTAATAGTCATTTTAGTGGCCAATTTAAAGACCAGATCCCAATTAATCTCTCTGAGACCGGCACCTCCTTCCTCTCTCCACTTACTCCTGACCCTTTCCAGATAGTCCTTTTTTAGTTCTGCCAAAGCTCTATATATGGTGGAGATAAGGCCCTGGGTTTTCCCTGAGGTCAACATCATGGAGAAAGTCTCCACAAAGGGGGAGGCATCTCTTGAATGGAGGGCCACTCTATGACAGTGGTGGATGTAATCCCTGATTTGGAGATACTGGAAAAAGTCACTCTCTGCAACCCATAATTAGTCACCAGGGTCTGAAAACCCATTATCAGCCACCTGTCATAAAATTGTTTAATGTGTATTAGCCCCAGTCTCTCCCATATTTTGAAGTGTGGTCTAGTCATTGTTCGGTGCAAAGTTAACATCCAGGAGGGCCTGTAAAGAGGCCAGAGGGAATACTTTATTTTATACTTCTGCCAGGCTCTGTGTGCCACCCTCAAGGTGTCTCATACCGATCCCAGGAACGGGGGTTAGCCCTAAAGGTCTCAATTTGAATAGCGCAGACTCCCAATGGAGGCCTACGCCCCTCCTCCTCCAATTCCTCCATATCTTTTCAGTTAGCAGAGTATAGTAGGGTGGCCCATTGAAGAACCCCTCTTTATCTGTGTAGCCAGATAGTAATCTTTCTAAATCTGGAAGCGATCTGCCCCCATTCACCCTATTCATCTGAAGTACTCTAGCCCCTATTCTAGGTTTCTTGTTGTTCCAGATAAACTTTAGTATTATTCTGTGCCAATCCCGGAATTGGGTTTTAGGGATATAAGTCGGGAGGCAATAGATAGATATAGATATTTAGGGAGGATATTCAATGTTACTGTCTGCAGCCTAGCATACATTGGGAGGTTCATGAGAGACCATCTGCTCATATCCCTCTCCATTTGTTTTAAAAGTGGAGTGTAGTTGGCTTTAAACAGTTGAGAGCTGTGTCTGGTCAGCCAGACTCGAGGTATGCCATTTTGGGTGTGGACCACTCCAGAGGGAGGGATTCTCTCACCTCCGAGAGGGTATAATTAAATGTTAGCACTTGGTTTTAGTTTTATTCAGTGTGTAATCTGAGTGCTTGCCAAATTCTTCCAGAATTGACCACACCTCCGGTATTGCCTCTCTCAGGGTGAGACAAACAAAGTAACACATCGTCTGCATAAAGCGAGATTCTCCGCTGTTGTCCCCCAACTTCTATGCCATGAACCTTCTGGGAGGTGCGAACCGCCTCAGCCAATGGTTCTATATAAAGAACAAATAATAGGGGTGATAGAGGACAGCCCTGTCGGGTGCCCCTACCCAAATTAAATCTTCTAGTAAACCCTCCATTTACCCTAATATAAGCTTGAGGGCCAGTGTATATCATTTTGATGCAGTCTATGAAGGGACGTGGGAAACCCATTCGCTCCAGAACTAAGAACAGAAACAACCATGAGACTTTATCGAAAGCCTTTTCGGCATCTAAACTCATGAGGCAGGCCGGCAAGTGAGTACGCTGCATAACATCAGCTATGATAACAGCTGAACGGACACTATCTTGGGCCTGTCTGCCCATCACAAAGCCCGATTGGTCTGGGTTAATTAGTTCTGGAAGAATAGGGTTCAGTCTGGCTGCTAGGATAGATGTAAAGATCTTATAATCTGAGTTTAAGAGGGAGATTGGGCGATATGATTCACATTTGCAGGGTCTTTGTTTTCTTCCGGTATAAAGCGAGATCATGGCATATTGCCATGGAAGAGGGACAGAGGATTCGTCTCCTCCCAAACCTCTGAAACTCCCTCCAGTAGTGGGTCAACTCCGTGGCAAATGCTTTATAAAATTCGGCACTAAACCCATCTAGGCCAGGACACTTCCTCCTTTCAAGTTCTTAATAGTCTTAAAAATTTCAAGTAGTGAAATTGGCTTAATTAGTATTTGGGCTTTTTCATAGGAGAGCATAGTGAGGGGCAAGGCCTCCAAGTATTCTACAGTTCCCTGTACTGGCCCTTTCTCCTGAGGCATATACAGTTTACTGATAGTAGGACACAAAGGCCTCTGCTATCTGCTCTGGTTCACGTGTTATTTGTCCAGTAGCTGGGGAAACAATTTTGGTTATTGCGGCTCTGGCTTTAAATTGTCTCAAGCGGGCCGCTAGTAATTTGGTGCCTCTTGGACCCCCTTCATAAAATTTTTGTTTAAGATAGTATAAGTTTTTCTCTATCTCCTCCTGTTGGAGCTTTTGAATCTCTGCCTTCAACAGTCTAAGTTCCCCATCTCTTTGCCTATCCCATTTTAATTTCTGTGAGGTTTCCATTTCTATTAGTTTTTCTTGTAAGTTTTGTTGTTTTAATAAGCGATCCTTTTTCTTTCTGGAGGCAATGGATATTAATTGTCCTCTGATTGTTGTTTTAAGTGTATCCCACATAATCTGTGGGGTTATCCCCGGTGTGGAGTTCTCTGCCAAGAACTCTACTATATGTTTTTTAATTTTTCCCACTACCTCCTTATCTTGGAGCAATGACGTGTTCAGTCTCCAGTGGGTCACTTTCCTAGGGAGTGTAATAGCTACCTCAAGAAAAATTGGACTATGATCTGATATGGTGGATACTCCCACCCACATCGAAGGGAAGGCAGAAATATTATCTTTAAATGTAAAAAAAGTGTCTAATCGGGAGTATACATTGAACCTGTGTGAATAACACGTGTATTCTTTTGATTTGGGGTATTTTTCCCTCCAGATATCAGTCAATCCCATCTGGTTCAGAGCCCGGGCCACCAATATCGATTTTTGGTGATCTGGGCCCTGAATGCCAGAGGTAGTGTCCATCTTTCTGTCCCAAATTAAGTTCCAGTCCCCGCCCATAATGAGGAGGCTCCTAGATCTTTCCATAATCAGCTGGGCAAGGGAGGTATAAAATTGCAGCGGGGAGCCCGGGGGGCATAAACATTAACTAATGTAACTGGGGTGTCCTGAACCCTCCCCATCAGCATAAGATATCTGGCCCCATTGTCTGCCACAGTGTTCTCTAGCTCAAATGGGAAGGACGCAGACAGCAATATGGCAACCCCTCTCTTACGACCTGTCTCCAGAGAGGCAGAAAACAGCCTTGGGTGGGACTTATTTTTCAACTTTAAGACCTCCATCGGGGAGAGTTGGGTCTCTTATAAGAAGTTCACCTCACACCCCTGTTTAGCAATGTATTTCTGTATTTGCTTTCTTTTCACCGGATTTGAGCAACCATTAATATTATAGGACAGAATCTTTATGTTGTGTCGTGCCATTGATATATCACATATCGGTTTTGTCCAATAACATAAGGAATAGTTAAAAGCCTGATCTTTCCTGAAACTAATAACAGCTTAATAACCCAAAAGTACCCAAATGTCTGAAATGTCAACACGAATTCATAACTATTGAACATAACAACATGTACCTAATCAGAGATCAGGAGTTTTGGCTCAGGACTAACCTCCCTCGGGGGCCTGGACCAGAAAAGGTTAGGGGTAGGTGTGCAGTCTTGTGCCCTGTCCACCTTGTTAAAACAGAGTGCGGGTTGGCTTCCTAGGGAAGGCTGAGGATGGCATTCCAGCCTTAAGGCAGGTGAGCATGCACCATCTAGAAGGGAGCTCCACTTTAGTGGAGGATCTGTCTTCTCTCCCATGGGGAATCCCCAATTTGGGTTGCCTTGTAGTCAGGGAGAAGCATGCATAAGCCAGAACCCCCCCCCAGGTTCATCTTTTAATACAATTACTTCACCCAAAATAGGTCCACCAAGTAGATCAAACCAAACAGCCTGTGAAAGAAAGAAGAAAAACAAATGCTTGTTCTCCACTTAGCCATATTGGTTTCTAAACTATAGTTTTAACATTTCAACATGACTAATTAAACATTTAAGCAGGTTTCAACTTGCAGTCAACTCCTTATCAGTTCAGACTCGCCATGTCAGCGTCACTTCCTCTCGCCTGCGGAGAAACAGTTCTGGTAGCCCTTCGTGGCATTTCCGGTCATTCCCTGTGTCCAGAGATTAATTGACCAAAAGGGTTCTGCACAGGTTGCCCGTAAGGTATTTCTCCGCTTAAAGTCGAGGTCTCGCTCGCAGAGTTTCCTCAAGAAGTCCTGCGTATGTTGGTTAGGGAATGTCTTCAAATTACCAGATGGCTAGGCACAGAATGTTCCTCCAGAACGCACGAAAAACAAACGGTCGTCTGTCCGGTTGACGAACAGGAGTGACAAGTGCAAGTCAGAGTGGGGGAGACAAGCTCTAGGATGTCTGGTGAGACATCAGGGAAGGTAACTCTTTCCCTTACCGACCTTGTTCAGGTTGTGCCTCGGGGCTCAGTGCTCTCTGGGGGTTCCAGCTCCTCTTCTTCCGTTTGAAGATGCACAGCATTCTTATTTATATTCGCTGAGTCCCCGAGTTGGGTTACCAGGGTGGAGATGTCTGCTCGAAGATTCATTTTCTGAGCTCCCTGAGTCACCCTCCAACGTGGAGGACCCCTTTGAGCCACTGACCAGGCCGACAAGATGAGATCCTTCTCCAGTCTTTCCTTTAGGAGAGGAGGGACCGATACACCAAGGGTCTCCAGAAAGGGTTCAGCCGACAACAGATCAGGGTAAACTTTTGGACCTTTGTCTGAGACTATTTTCAGCTTGGCAGGATACAAAATTTGTGCTTTTACATTTCGAGCACGTAGCTGTTTCATAATTGGCCAAAGTGTTTTCCTAGCCTCCTGGACCATGCTCGTGTAATCGTTATCTATGAATATCTGATTATTCTTTAACATTAGAGAGCCATGTTTCCAGGCCTGCCTCAAAGTTCTTCCTCGCTTGGTAGTTAGATTGGCTATGATGGATCTGGGCCTGGCATCTGATTCTTTAAGGGTATTAAAGATCTATGCGCCCGGTCCATTGCAAGATCTAGATCATGAGGCAGAAGGAGGATTTGTTTCAACATGTCTTGCAAAAATAGGATTGTATTCTGATATGTACTTTCCAACCCCTCTGGGATCCCGTATATTCTTATGTTATGCCTCCTGTTTCTGCTTTCGAGATCATCAAGCTTCCGAGTCAACTCGCAGTCTCTGGCAAGCAGGTAAAGCATTAGTCTGTCCTGTCGGTCCGATTGTTCCACAAGCTGATTAGAACAGAGTTCAAGTTGCTCTGTTTTATGGTCCACCTTAGCCAAATCCAATTTAAATTCGTTCAGAGTTTTGTCGATTTTAACCACTGTGCGTGCAGTTTGCATTATTGTCTCTCTCAGGGAGTGGTTGGAATCTCCTCTCTGAGGTCCCGGTCCCGGTAGGCCCTCCGTCTTCTCCCTCTCTTGCATTTCCAATCGGCCCTCCTCTTGCATCATGTCTCTCAATTTTGCGTCGAGTCGATGGTAGTTTCCCTGCTTTGCTTCTTTTGCTTTTTGCCTGTGAAGCCATGTCTTTAAACGGGTGATTTACGTCGATTATGTTCAGGGGGGAGATGGAGCCACAAGACTACGCTGCCATTAGCTCTCTGACGTCACCGGAAGTCCATCACAGCTCTTGACCTCAGTGGATCAGAAATACAGCCTTTGTGAGAGGAACCTTCTGGCCACCTACTGGACTGTCAAGCACTTCCTGTATATCATTGGGTACTCCCCCCGATCATTAATACAAACCACACCCCGTCAACCTTTTTTCTATCAGACAGAGTAAAGGATGGGTCAGTCTCCAATACCAGGCTGACACACTGGTCCCTTCTTCTCCAGGACAGAGACATTAAGGTCCACCCAACCAAAATGCCATCCATGCTGGTGCATGGTCTCCTCTTCCAAGGAGAACCTCATGACTGTACACTGCCGCCACCTGATCTACCAGATCCAGATCCATTTCTTCCTGCTACACCACAACTACTTGAGAACACCTCACTGTGTCGTGTCTTTATGGATGGCTCAGCTTCCTACTACCAGGGAGAATAGATAGCAGGAATGGGCATATTAGTCATTTACCCTTTTGGCAACACTGTTAAGATTTCTAAGCATTGCAGTGTGGCATCATCACAGTATGCAGAGATGGCAGCAGTGTCCTGAGCCCTCGAGTTCATCCAGCATGGAACCGAGGATACTATTATTTTCATAAACTCTAACTGAGTTTGCTGTTCCCTTACAGAATTTCTTCCTTTCTGGCAGAAGAACTCCTTTACCTACTCTAATGGCAGCCCAGTGAAACACAATGAACTGGTAATATACATTCATTCACTGGCACAGAAGTTTGCACACAAACTCTATGTACACAAAGTTAAGGTCCACTCCATGCACAGCCCCTATCATGCCTTCAATTACACTGCTGACACCCTTGCAATAGAAAGGGCATGGGGGGGACACCAGGATGATGGACCATCCAGAGGCCAGAGCAGCCATACACATTGCATCAGTCAGGAAGAAACTTGAACCCTTTTCCCCCTTGGATTTGTCAGAAGCCCAGCATGCTGACTCTGAACTCAAAGATGTGTTCAGATTTATGAACAAAGGTACTGAGAAGAATCTACCCACAGCCCCTACCGAAGGCATGAAGGTAAGTTACACCTGTCCCCTGATGACAAGCTCATCTGGCATCAACCAGATGACAACTCCACCAAATTGTGGATGGTTCCTTATCATCTTAGGTCTGAATTTCTGCATCAAGTGCATGACACCCCTACTGGTGGACACCAGGGAGTGGAAAACACACTACAAAGGCCCAAGACCACCACCTGGTGGCCCAGTGTCATCAAGGATGTCAAACAGTACATAGACAACTGCCTTGTTTGTGTGCAAAACAACTCCATCCCTACCAAACGTAATGCCAAGCTACTACCACAAAGGCATTCTGGCCCTTGGCATGCCATACAGATCGAATTTATTGTTCCCCTGACCATTACCAGCAGAAATAACAACAGTTTCTGGGATGTGGGACAAGTTAAATAAAAAAATCCACTCATTGGTTCAGAAGTATGTACCTCAAAAAAACAAATATAAAGGGATAAAAAAATCCTTTCCCCCATGGAGGACCTCTTCAGTTACAAAATTAATCAACAAAAAGAATAAAATATATAAAAAGGCAAAACAGAGTGGCGATAAAATAGCCTGGGATTACTATAAAAAATGTTTAAAAAATGTGAAGCAAAACATTGCCTCAGCAAAAAGAAATTATGAGCTCAAATTGGCTACTAGGGTCCAGGATAACTATAAAACTTTTTATTCATACATAAATAGCAAAAAGGGACAAAACAGTAAAATTGGTCCACTAAAAGCCCCAGATGGCACTCTAATAACTGAACTTACCGAGATGGCAGAGTGGTATAATAATTACTTCTCCTCTGTCTTTAACAAGGGCTTACAGATCAAAAATGATATAGGTAATAAGGACTATTCAGAGTTTAGTTTCAAATTAGATGTAGCCGATGTAGCAAGCAGACTCAGGAAAATAGACCAAAATAAAGCACAAAGGCCTGACAGCATACACCCAAGGTTGATCAAAGAGCTCGCAGATGTTTTAGCTAGCCCAGTCACTCATCTTTTTCAGAAATTTCTAGATGAGGGTGAAGTCCCTAGGGACTGGAGACAGGCTGTGGTTGCCCCTACTCATATAAAGGGATCAAGGCAGGAGGTAGAGAATTACAGGCCTATTAGCCTGACTTCTGTTTTGGGTAAGACACTCGAGGGCTTCATAAAAGATTACATCATTGATTTTATGAGTCTGATAGGAACCACTGATTATAAACAGCATGGGTTCACCAAGAGGAGGTCATGCCAAACCAATGTGTTTGAATTTTATGGAAAGGTTAGCAAAGCCTTGGATGAGGGCCACTCTGTGGATGTTGTCTTCCTTGACTTCACCAAGGCATTTGACAAAGTTCCATGTTGAGTTGGTGAATGCTTTAATTGATCAGGGACTTGATATACATATAGTTCAGTGGGTTGAGTCATGGTTGCATGAGAGGTGACAGAGAGTTTGTATTAGGGGTGAATATTTGGGTTGGGTGGATGTTACCAGTGGAATACCCCAGGGCTTGGTTTTGGGCCCTTGTCTGTTTAACTTATACATTTCTTCAATGCATGTACAGTTGGAGGTATGGCTTTCAAAATTTGCAGATGACACACACCTAGGTTACCCTATAAATAACCAGGAGGAAAGGGACATCTTACAAGATGCCCTTACTGATCTAGAGCTATGGGCTCAAGCAAAGAAATCAATATTTAATCTAGAGAAGTGCACTGTTATGCATTTAGGGAAACATAATAAAAAATGTAACTATACACTGGAAAGCAGGGCACTAAAAGTAGTTCTAGATGAAAAAGATCTAGGCATCAGAGTAAGTAATGACCTAAACTTCAAAATGCAATGTAGCCAGGTTGTTAAAAAAGCTGGCAGCATACTCCATTACATACACAGACATATTAAGAGCAGGGATAAAGAGGTCCTAATTCCCCTCTACAACACTCTAGTGCACCCACACAAGGAGTATTGCACCCAGTTTGGGGCCCCTAGCAACAAAGGTGATACTGGGGCACTTGAGAGGGTTCAGAGGAGGGCAACAAGGAAAATTAGTGAAGTTAGAGGTTAGAACTATGAGCAGAGGCTACAACATTTGGGTATGTTTTCCCTTGAGTACCGCAGATTGAGGGGCGATATGTACTTGATCTGTAGGGCCCTATCAGATGCACAAATGTGGGAACAATTAGACTTGATACTGATGGTTCAGCCACATAATACCAGAGCTCACCCGTTTCAATTATTCCAGGATAAATTCACTACTGAAAAAATAAAATTTTGGTTTAACGTCAGGGTGACGGAGATTTGGAATATCTTACCATGCATTGTTGTGGATAGCAAAACCATGATAGAGTTTAAAACCAAGCTTGATAACTTTCTTGTTAGTAAAGGCATTCAGGGTTATTCTTAATATCTTGAGCAAGCTCAATGGACTAACGTCTTTATATGCTCAGTACAACCTATGTTACCTATGTAAGTGGGTTGAAACTTTCCCCACTATGAAATGCACTGCTAAAACCACTGCTAAAATCCTGGTGGAATAGATTTTCTCCAGGTGGAGCCTACCTCTCAAGGTAGACACTGACAAAGAAACTAGTTTTACAGGTGAGTTGATGAAAGAAGCCCTTGAATTCCTCGGAGTTCATCAGAAGTTCCACATACCTTACCATCCACAATCCTCAGGTCAAGTAAAGAAAGCCAACGGACAGATTAAGCAAATGTTTTCCAAGTTCATTTAGGACAATCCAAAGGATTGGGATTCCCTACTGTCATTACTCCTTATGGCAATTAGGAGTACACCCTCAGCCACCACCTGGTTGACACCTTTTGAGGTGATGACTGGTAGACAAATGAGGTTACCTGAACACCTGCTGTTTGACCTGCACACCCCCACTGCAGATCGTGTCTCAGTGGACCAATATGTGGAATAACTCAGACAGGACCTCATACATACTCATTTGCATGCTGCTAACTGCATAGGCAAGGCACAGCAACAGTCCAAAATTCAGTTTGACAAACACACACAAGAAGAGGATTGGCAAGTTGGGGATCAGGTAATGGTTCTCAGATTTGCACATCCCAGACATTCCTTCTCCAATAAGTGGGAAGAACCCTACCCCATTGTCAACAAGCTCAGTCCAGCAGTCTATCAGGTTAGACTCATGCAAAACAACAAATTGACTGACAAATGGTTACATGCAAACCAGCTGAAACTGTATAAAGGAGTATAATTGCTTTTCCTCACCCCCACTGGGTGGAATAGTACTAATTTACTAATGTTTGATTTTCCTTTTCGGATACACTGACAAGATGGCTATCTTGTTCCATTTTCTCCTCATCTCAGGAGTTATCCCCTGCATCCAAAACATGGTAAAGCACCTCCTTCCTCACCTTGATCCATCTGCAACTACCCCAGAGGAAGTCTCCATCAATATTCCTGACAGTTAGATTACTGTACAGGAAGGTTCAGATGCCTACCTCACTGCCTCAGTTGTTGCGCCTGATAAATCTACCCTACAAATTGAGTGGCAAACTAAATCTCAAGAACAAATGCTCCCTGTGGCCAAGCTCTCCAAGGGAACTTTCCATGGATGGCCCAATCCAAAATTATCCCCAAATGGTACTTTGTCCTTGCTCCAAATCTCTCTTAGACATTCTGATTTATACAATATCACTGCCTTAATCAACCCCTCATATTGTGATTCATTGTCTAAAGATTCTGCCCAGAAATGTTATGCTATACACAACATGGCATCAGCTGCCATGTATTTATCTGTGTTACCCCTACTGAGAAACAGCTTTTGGAATGTCCAAAACAAACCCCTGGTCCTCATAGTGGTCTCACAGCCACTGCTTTAATTGGCTCATTTATTAACAACTTACAATTTATGCATGTACCTGTTTTGTTTAACTTGACTTACTGGAATATGAAAGAATTTGGTATGTGTCATACTACTAGTGATGGGCGAAGTGGCCCCAATTTGCTCCGCAGAGTACTCCACGGAGAGAAGTGAATTGGCAGAATGCTCCACAATGTGAAACAAAGTCCATTGAAAACAATGACTTCACGTTACTCCACCTTCCCAAACCACTACTCCAACCAAATCTTAAGGTGAAGTACATTGAAAACAATGTACTTCGCCTCACTTCGCCTTGTTTTTAAGCTCCAAAGGTGAATTTTGCAGTGATTCATGGGATTTCAGGTCACATGGGCTCTGGATTGTTCTGCACAGCCTCAGTTTGGGGTAGTGTGTGTATGAAGCTGTAGGAGACAATCTGCTCTGAGGGTTCTCTGTGATTCAAACCTTCTAAAAGCTGTTAAAAAAGCCTTTTTGAGTCTTTTTTTTTCTGGAACTTTAGTTCATCGATTATAGGAAACCCTCCTTTGCTCATATCATCGAGCATTTATTGTTTGTGTGTGGATTTTGAATGTTAATGTACAACATTCAGTCTGTGTACTGAGAGACAGTGGAAGTGTGCTTTGGGGCAGGGCGTATGTGTGGTATAGATAGATTAACTTGGAGAAAAAGACAGTGCTTTCTGTTTTGGTGATATTTTTCTTGTATTACTGTGTTAATGTACACAGTAATATTTTCAATAATTCTTGCCATTTTTTTGCTGATTGTTGTGGTACAGCGGTGCATAATTTTAGTTTGTTTAAAATATGTGGTTATATTACTGAAGTTTTCAATTTGCTATGCATTACTTAGTGTGTGTGTGAGTATGTGTGTGACACTTGTCATCAAAACAGAAATCTTTTATTGTGTCACATAATTTCAGCAATGTGAACCTGCTATCTCTGCAGCTGTGTAATTTTTGTACTTCTTTGGGGTATCTTTACTGGTACTACTACTAGTGACTGTTACTGCAGCAGTGCAGTACACTGCCCCCCAGCCTAACTGGCAAAGGTATTCTTTACAGATTTGAATTTATGATGGTGAGCACTGGTTAGGTATTGTGCCTTTGCATCTGCATCTCTTCAGTGTGCAGCGCAATCTTAATCTGTCTGTTCATTTGCATCTCTTTAGAGCCCAATCTCCATCTCTAACTTAAGTCACACTTGTTTCTTTGGCTTCAGTTCAGAGTACTGGACAGGTGTGGTGCATAATTCTGCATGAATATTGTGCTCATTAATATGCATTTTTAAGTCAGGACCATCATCACGAGTCACTCATGATACAAATCACGTTCTTCATCATCACAGTCACAAATGCAGTCACAAATCACGATTTACAATCATGTCACGAATCACAACATTAATTTTTTAATAGTTACTTGGATGTATTGTAAGCCTGTTTTGTAGTATCTCTCCAGGCTTCACCATCCCACCATTGTACTCATCAATAAATGTTTTTAAGTCAGGGAGTTGGACAGTGTCTGCAGTACATACGCAGACTGGAAAGAAGACTGACTGCACACATGCAGTTTAGCACAGTATACTTGCACTGCTCAGAATACAAAGTGTCATGCATACGAAAGACAACAAAAAAAGGGCATAATTACATACAAGAGTTGGGGATGGTGGAGGAATACATTTTATAACACATCAAGGAAGGTTTGGGGGGGCACATGGTGTGAGGAAAAAAAAATAATATGGGATCCCATGGTGATCCAGCAGCAGTTCCAGCATGGACATAATTTGCAGCTGATGTCCCTCTATGTGATCCAGCCACTGCTCCACAGCACTCACCCTCTTGTTGTTCTCCTTGACAGCACTCCAGAGAACTGCCAAGTCAGCCTGTGTTACGTGCAGTTCTCCGGGGTCCACACGTTCTACAAGCTGACCTGCTGGTGGTGGTGGTGGGGGGGTGCTGGTGAAGCAGCAGGTGCTGCTGTGGCCCTCCTCTTCTTAGGGATGCCGCAATGCATGGCTGAACCCTCTGCCACAGAATGGCCAGCATGTGCAGACATGGTCCATTCTGTGGCAACCTGCAACTCCAACTGCTGGTGATTTAGCATATGGGTGCACTGGACCTCAGTCCCCAGGTGAGTCCCCCGGGAGGGCCACAGTGCACCTCCATCTCACATAGGCAGCACTTGACCACACTGCTGTCCCCCCCCACACAGTAAAATAACTGCCAAACAATGGAGGTGCAGGGAGGACCAGACACAGGCAGGGAATGGCCAGGTGAACTGTCAGCTGGCTGGTCACAGTGCTGAACAGGGATGGGATCCACACCTGGGCCCAGGGGAATAGGCACATCCTGCTCCAGAGAACCTGGACTTGATGGTGGTGGTGGTGGTTCAACTGTCTCAGAGTCAGGACAAGAGGCAGTGCTAGTCCTGCTTCCGTGGGGGGGACACTCATGAGTATCGAGCGGGCCAATAGAAATGGGTGCCCATGCCCTCCACACATGCACACGGTACGATGCTTACCACTACCATGCTCTCCCAGAGTTGCCCCCACCCCAGACACAACCCTCACCCTGGTCCATCTCTCCTACTGAGCTCTCTCAGTCTGAGCAATTACTACTCACACTGTCACGCAACACACACACAGTCACACAGACAAACAACTAACTACTTTTAAAGGTAAGAAAAATAAAATTTACTGAAAGAACAAATTAAGTAAAAAAGAGTAAAGAAAAGACAAAAAAATGCAGCTTTTAAAAAAGCTGTTGTGTCTAAATCAAAGTTTAAATCTCGTCCTCGCTCTGATCTCAAAGTATCAGCAGTCAGAAAACACACTACTCTCTCTCCGTCTGCACAGGAGAAAGTAAAAGTGTCTGCTTGTATGACTCACTTTCTTCCTGCCTAGTTAAAGACCGTGGCCCAGATATTCAAACTGCGCCAGGCTGTGGTACAAGCTTGGGCACAGCTCAACTTAGCTGTGCAGGGGTGTGGACTAAGCGATATTCAAAGGAGCTGCGCCATGGCTCAGCAGCTTTGAATATCACATCCTGGCCACCCCATTGTGCATGGCACAGTGGCACTGCACCAGCGCAAGTGGCCAGAGTGGAGCATGGAGATGCGCTAGCGCAAGTTCCATTGCACCATGTACAGCACTCACAATATTCCATTGTTGACATGCAAATGGGGCCATAATGTATGCAAGGCACACATGGGGCATTTGCATGTCATTATGGCCCCATTTGCATGCAGATTCACCAATCCCTGATGACTTGCGCCCTGCCAGGCAGCAGCCATCAGGGACCAATGACCCCTGCAGCCCGATCTCGGGCATCTGTAAAAATAGAAAACCCCGTCCTATGTCCCTGGTGGTTCAGTGGGCTGCTATCTGTCCAATTGTGGGCATCTGTAGTAATAAAAAAACCCGTCCAATATCCCTGGTGGTCCAGTGGACTGCTTTCTGCCCGATCATGGGCATCTGTATTAGTAAAAAGGTCCACTATCCCTGGTGGTCCAGTGGACCACTTTCTGCCCAAACATGGGCATTTGTATTAATAAAAAACCCATCCAATATCCTGGTGGTCCAATGCCCCCCCCTCCCCACCCACTGGAGTCCACCACCTGTTCCACCCAGGTCAGCGGGCGGGCAACAGCACCCCACCTGCCTGCCACCCGCCACCCACCGACCAACACCTCGGTGGGGCTGCGCGCCCTTTGGTTCTAGCGTGAGCCAATGGTTATGCAGCCCATACCGTACTACTACATTCAAGATGTGAATGATTCATTTCACATATCTTGGAATGTGCTATATAATATGGGCTGCATGCCCATTGGTTCACACTGTGAATCAATGGGCATGCAGCCCCTACGAGTGTCAATTGAACAGGTGACAAGTTAACGAGCAGGTGTGCGCTACACTCGCTGGCTGACCAGAAGGCGTGGTGGTGGGGCTCGGTGGGCGGAAATGAGGCTTACCACTGGACCACCGAGGCAATGAACAGGGGTTCTATGTAACAGATATGATCCGAGCGAGAGGCGTCCACTGGACCACCAGGATATGGAACTGCCTAGCACACAGATGCCCGTGATCAGGCAGAAAGTGGTCCACTGACCACCAGGGATACTGGACGGGGTTTTATTAATACAGATGCCCACGATCGGGCAGAAAGCAGTCCACTGGACCACCAGGGATATAGGACCTTTTTATTAATACAGATGCCCGCGATTGAGCAGAAAGTGGTCCACTGGACCACCAGGGATAGAGGACAAAGTCTTTTTTTACAAATGCCCATGATCAGGCATGGGGGGAGTGCTGCCAGGTGCAGCTGGAATTCAGGTGGCCACCCACAGGTGGCAGCTGCCGTGTTGCACCCTGCAATGCGGCAGCTCACCTGTGGGTGGCCATCAGTTGATCCTTTTTTTGGGGGTTAACTTTGTGCTGGCACAGGTAGGGGTTGAGCATGCATGGCTCTGCACATCCCGGGCTGAATATCAGGCTGTGCAGGTTATGCATGGGCACGTGCCCCCCACCTGTGCCTGCATACATTACTGATGCACTCCGTCGCATTGGGATTTATGACGGGCACTTTTCCCTTTTGAATATCACACCGAGGCACATCAGTGGGTTGCACATGGGGCAACACTGTTGTGCCATGAGCAACCCTTTTGAATATCTGGGCCCATGTGACTTACAGTACTACAAGCTATGTGATTTTTGGGTGGCTGCCAAATCTGAAACACCAAGCAGATCACTTAGAATCATAATGAGGAATGCGAAGTCCATTAAAAACAATGACTTTGCCTTACTTCGCCATTCTGTCTTAACGTGAAGTGGTAATGACAAGGCGGAGTGAGCACTTTGCATTGCCCACTCCGCGTTGCTAATTGGCAATGTGAAGTGCCCACTTTGCGTTCACTTCGCCAGTGGAATTTCAAATTTGATGCATCTCTACATACTTCTAATACATTATTGTTTTATAGTACTCTGTTACTTGAAAGCTTAGCAGCTTTTCAGATTTGTAACCAAGATCCTATTGCCGAGATACACACCACTGAGCATAGAGGCAATTTTAGGAGAAAACCTAATAAAGATGATCAAAGTCATAAACGTAATACCACACATCTGATGTCACTGGTGTTTTTGGTACAGCAATGTCCATCTGGAATAAGGCCGACATTGCTGCTATCAAATCACATTCACAAAAGTTTCAAACTGGTCTGGTGAATTTTATTATACCCCCATTATTGCATGGTGTGGATGGCCTTAGTCAGGAAGAAAGATACACTGTATACAATATGCACGATATTGCTAAATTATTTTAAGATTCTTAAGATAAGATTAATGCACTAATTGCACAAAACAATAAAGAAGCAGATATGCAATACATTTCCCATGAAATATTATGCTCAGCCTATGGCTCTTGCATTATCACTACCATCAATAATCTCTTTCGTGATCTAGAATCTGGAAGAATCCCTGATATCCTACATGATAAACATATCTCTAAATGGTATTGTCCTCATTGCAAATCCCCTGTGTTGTCATGTGTACCTAGTCTTTAACTATTCCAATTTCTACTGCTAGGAATTAGGGTTTTGTGAGCAGGCACCCTAATACTGGTCCTTGTTTTACTTCTAAGGAATGTTCAATTAAGGATACTATTTTTTTGTCTTTCACTGTTTCTTTACCACGTTTTGATCCTACTATAGCTATATTTGATAAACTCACATCTGTAGACTCCATTTGGCACCTTGATGAAGACATCTACAGAGAATGGCTCGATTTGCCTCCTTTATTGGTTTTCCATCCTTTTCTGGATGCGTGGGTCTCACCGCACATGGACTGCTGTGCGAAGAAAGGGTATATTTATTTGTGTTGATGTGATGTATTTGATGTTATTAAACCTATATGTGGCTATTCCCCAGACAGTATCAAATGGTCCTTTTCAATGGATGATGACATCATCACTAATGGCACAGAATACCAGGACTCAACATCTACTCCAGACCATTCCAAGTTGTACCAGTCTTTTCAGAAGGAGGTTCACCACCTTTCAACATGGATTTCCAAACAGACTTATACTTGTCCTGTACAGCTGCAAAAATGGAGACTGCCTACAGTTAAAATACAATATAATTCAGATGGTGAATATTGTGTGGTAACTAATTACAAAATGTTTAAGTACGGAGAACAGACATGTTCTATTGATGCTCTGAATTTTTGTTTTCTCCCGCATCAGACAACTATTAATGGGCACACAGTTATTACGCATGTCCCCGTTATGGACCCTGATATCATTGATGGTAACCCTGATTCTCTGCTTACTCTTTCAGAGTATTTACCTTACTTTAATGTACACATTGATCCTTTAACTTTGACATTAAAATCACTTTTAGACAGGAAAAACACCAATCTCATCCACATCAGCAATAATATCTCCAAAGCAGATGAGGCCGTACTTGCCCTCATTAATCATGGTGATTTGAATAATGCACTTACTAACACTTGGTTAGAGATTACCTTTAAAGGTTTTGTTACTATACAAGCATTTTTAATTTTTTTTCTTATTATTATGCTTTGTTGCCTACGGCGCACATTACACCAACACCATGAGCGGCTGGAGTTCCTTTACAAGGCTCGCGTGTCGGGTCTGTAAATGACCCCTGCTCCCCATCCATTTCCTTACTGTTGCTTGTGTTGCCCCTTTTGAGGCAACAAGGAGGATAATGTTACACGAGGTCCCTGTACCCTAATTGGTACCCCCACAGGTACACCGCAGACAACTAGCATTTAGGTATATGTTATACTAACATATAAGGCTAAGGACATCTACCGTATAAGAGTAGATAGCAGGATAAGTAAGCACATTATTGCTATACACTTTACTTTCCAATATACACATATATTTCTTGCTTACAAGATGCAAGGACATCTGTGTCCTTGTAATGATTATGATATATGAGTTGGCATTGCCATCTTCTCCATTAACATCCTTCAAAAAGCTATACACTAGTCTCTTTCCAGAGCCATGCAGCTGTTTTCACAAGGCCTAGTCCTATCACAACCCACTTTTTTCTCCCACACCCCTTTTTTCCTCACATTTCCACCCTTAATTTGTTTTTGTAGCCTTCGCCCACTCAGCTCATACCTGACCTTATTCCCACAATCCCACCTCTCGCTTTTAATCTCTCAATACTGTCTTATTTTACTCCTTTTATTATAACCCAGTTTCTTTGGCTCATTGCCTTGTATATATGTAATATTCTGCTTTTTGTTCATTTATAATGTCCTTGTTTTTGTACTCAATCTATATCTTGTATTTGTGTAAAAAATTGTACCTTTATCTTGTTATGACCAATCAGGTCCATCTTGTAAATGAGCTATGCTCAATGATGCTCGCCTGAATAAATAAAGATTTTTGATTTGATCTGATTTGATTTGATTCTGATGATTCATATTACTACACGGCTATGTACAAAATGTACCTCTTTGTTTCTACAAAGTAATGACTACAACAAAATTGTATAATGTTATCTTGGACTGAGGAGCCACCTCTAATTTAGCCAATAGGGCTCATCTCTGTAACTAGAAATATTTCTATCTTATAGTAACCATGGTAATTATCTTAGGTATATAATGTAAAGCATTGCGTTTTCTACCTCAGAGACCCCAGGAGACAAGGAGATTCCTCGAGGTATAGGGAATGCTTAGCATTGGCTCCCAGTTCCTATTGGTAAGAACTGCTTAGGGAAACTGTGATTTTCCTTTTGGTAGTAATAAACAAGCTTTATTACTCTTATGCAACATGTCTGTGATTCCTTGCATGCCCATTATTGTCAAGAACCTGAGAGTGAGGTTTAGACCTTCTGACAGCAGGCAGGATCCCTAGTACATGGTAGGCAACAACTTTACCCCCTTTCACCTATTTCTTCTTTTACTGCACCCCCAGTCACTGCTAGATCACTACCTTGTGCAGGCAGAGTCACCCACCACACTGGTGGAGTACTACCTCCCACTACAATTGACCTCTGCTGCCCCCTCCCACAGCATCCCTCCCACAACACCTCCCTCTCTCACATCACTATATATAAATAACTCTCATTGCCTATAACCTGTGTCCTACCAGAAGGTCTGCCCACCGCCCTGCCCAGACAAGGATAACAGGACACTGTTGAATTTCAACTCCCACCCTTCCGCCCCAGGATATCCCCCACCTACAAAAGATTAATATACTAGTTAGCCAGCCTGGGAGTGGGTCCCAAGATGACAGCCTGGGTAAAGAATTGGCTGGAGAATAGGACACAGAGAGTAATAGTAAATGGAGTCCACTCAGAAGAAAGGAGGGTTACTAGTGGGGTACCGCAGGGTTCAGTATTAGGACCGGTCCTCTTCCACGTCTTCATAAGCGACATTGCAGAAGGACTGAAGGAAAGTATGTCTCTTTGCAGATGACACTAAGATCTGCAACAGAGTTGATGCACAGGGTGGGTGGAGAGGATGAGAAGGGACTTGGCCAGGTTAGAGGAATGGTCAAATGTATGGCAGCTTAGATTCAATGCTAAGAAGTGCAAGGTAATGCACCTGGGAAACAAAAACCCAGGGGAAGAGTACACAATGGAGGGTGAGATACTAACAATAACAAAAATGGAAAGGGACCTGGGGGTAGTCATATCAGATGACCTAAAGATGGGCAAGCAATGTGAGAGGGCAGCAAGGAGGGTTAGGGGATACTGGGATGCATAGGAGAGGCATCACCAGTAGAAAACAGGAAGTTAATATCCTCTGTACAGACAGCTGGTGAGACCCCATCTAGAGTACTGTGTGCAGTTCTGGAGACCCAATCTCCCAAAGACATAGACAGGATGGAAGCTGTCCAGAGGAGGGAACTAAAATGGTGCAGGGTCTGCACTGGAAGACATATGAAGAGAGACTTAAGGAGCTTAATATGTATAGCCTCGAGGAAAGGAGGAGAGGGGGGACATGATAGAAACTTTCAAGTACCTCAAGGGAATCAACAAAGTCCAAGAGGGTAGCATCTTTCAAAAAAAGAGGTGTGCAAGAACAAGAGGGCACAATTTGAAGATGGGGGGGGCTCAAAGGTAATTTAAGGAAGTATTTTTTCACAGAGAGGGTTGTGGATGCATGGAACACCCTTCCGGAGGAGGTTGTGGAGTCTAATTCAGTGGTGGAATTCAAGCATGCATGGGATAGTCATAAGGCAGTTCTGGGGGGTGGGGGTAGGAAGAAGTAGGCTGCTGGTTAACTAGGATCTGCAGCTTATCCAATAGGTAGGGAAATGGGCAAACTGGGTGGGCCAAGCGGTCCTTATCTGCCGTCAAATTCTATGTTCTATGTTTCTATGTTTCTACAATACTTCTCTCTCATCACCCTGCCACATTCTACCTCTCCTCTCCTCCTACCCCCCTTCTGGTTGACATAGCCTAACACTAGTCTACCCCTACACTCAATTAAGCACTTATAACCTACCCCTCTACCCCTCTTATATGTACTTTAGTCCACCTTATCATCTGTGCTTGCCTCGAAAATCGTGTTCTGCATGCATCTACATGTAAATTTCCTTTCCCTTCTTCCATTCTGCCTGCTGCAATTTTTCATTCCCTCCTTCCATTCTTTCTCTCTTTACTCCTATCACTGTAAATCTTGAATATCTATGTTGCACTAATGGCTACCAATTACTATTGTGTCACCTTACCATCTAGTGCTACATACTGTTGTCAAGTTATTATATGTGTTTCAGTGATACCAACTGTCACTGTCTGTTGCTTAATTGCTATATGTGTCTTCACATCTATTATAGTTAACTGTTGCATTGTTAGCCAATGTGATCCACCTGTAATCCCTCCTGCTCTCATTGTATGCATGTAAGTAAATTGAATTCCAACATTGTAACATTTCTCTGTATTCTATCCCATTGCTCCCTACCCTCTAGGTTGCACTAGGAGATGGACAACTTATTGCTCAGCATGCCTTCCTGGTGAAACATTTCAATAAATAAAATAAAAAACGATATAAGATTTTCTAGATCTGTGCCTTCTCATTGATAGCAACAACATTACATGTAGGTGTTTCCAAAAAGAGACAGCTGGAAACATTGCTTTCCATGCTAAGAGTGCAAATCCACCACTTTGATATCCAGCATCTCATATGACTAATCCTATGTCTGCGCAGAAATTGTTCCATAGAAGATGATTTTATTTTCCAGTCTGAGGAAATCTACACCAGGTTTCTCTATAGAGGTTTTGGAAAAGAAACCCTTGACACTGCCCTGCAGGAGGATAAGGATCAAAACAGAAGTAAATAGTTGATTCCAAATCAAAAGAAAATATTAGATCAAAAGAAAAACATTCTGACTTTTGTTCTGGAATATAACTCCAACACACCAAAAATGAAGAATAAGCTTGAAAAACTGGAATATATTTAGCTGCTGCATTATGCCTGGCCTTTTCTTCAGAAAGACCAAGAATTACTTACAGCAGGGTTAGCAATACTAAGTACATTCTTCACCATAGTCATTTACTGCCCACAATAACTTGCACACACACCTGGTTACCACCTACACCACTTAGCTTTTATAACTGTGGCAGATACATAGCCTTCAAATTCGATACTCCCTGTAAAACATTTGAACGCAATCTCTCAAACACAAACATTATGATAAGAGACTTTGGGCTTGATTTTCAAATGGCCTCAAATGCAACAATCCCTGGGTGATCTGAACATCTGGCACTTGGGGCTTGTGGCATTCTCCTGGCCAGCGATTTAGATTTTTGATCCTGTGTGCCAATTACCAAAAGTAAGATAATTTTTTTCTGGTCTAGCTTGTGACAATCATGGATAATCTTTTTTACTGAGTTTGTGCCAACTATTTGGTGCAAGCTGCTGTAAGTCAGGTAAAGTGTTGCAACTGTGCCCAACCTACCAAAATCGGGCACAGTTGCAGCAAAGGTGTTTGCCACAGCTGCACCAGTTTATATATTCACTAGCTGGGGATCCTGGTGCTGCTGGAGAAGAACTGTGTGGAAGCAGAGGGTGTTTCCAAGGAGGAGTTCAGCTGGCTGGTGTGTGGATGTTGCCTGTAGTGTCTCAGAGGAAGAATGGAGGCTTCATTTGGCTTGGTTCTTTCATCTGTGGAGGAGGATTTCTGTGTGACTGAGTTGGCTGGAGGGGCAGTGGCAGGCAGTGGTGGTAACTGACATGGTGTGAGGGCGAGAGCCTTGCTGCCCCTTGGGAGGACCCTGTTGGCTGTCCGCTGTTCTATCTAGTCCTGGAGTCATTTGTTCAATACATGGGTTATGTGGAGGGACCCTCCTGTGACCCAGACTTTCCTGCATCCACTTGAAGTTTGTCCTGCCCAAGATAGAACTGTTCAGGCTGGAAAAAAGACTTTCCCCTTGACTCTCATGTCTTGGCCAGTGTGTTGATTCAGCTCCCATTTCATCTAAAACAGTCCTTTTTCCACCTTTAAAGCCCAGTGAGAACATTGGCTTTTGTGACTGCCTGTCTGGTAGGAGAGAGATATATTCCAACTTTTTATCTGGCTACCACTCATGAGAGCAGTGGCACACCTCTGTCTGACTTTGTGCTTTGTGAAGAAATCAAAACTTGGACTCAGTTATCTTTTAAAGACCATGGCTGGAAAACTAGTTATCCAAGTGCTCTTCTTATTGCCTTTCTGATACCTTGGGCTGGTGTCTTCTGGCCCATTTGCCTGGACTTGGACCTTGTGCTAGTTTTATAGTTTTTTGCTTGTATTTTCATGTTCTGTTTCTCCTGCTGAAGATAGTCTACTTTACAGCACTTTGCACTTTTGACCCCGCCCCAAAAAAAATAATACATTTTTTGTTTAGGACTTTTTTTGGTGGTTTGGGTATTTTAACTTTTTGTGTTTAATTGTGTTGTTGCCATGTGTGTGTGGTGTTGTGTGTGCTGCATGTGATTGTTAATTTGAGAATTTTGTTTTGTCATTGCACTTCTGTACTATCTTCTAGTGCTCTCTCAGTACTGGTCTCACCAGGTAAGAGATGTGTTGGTGCCGTGGTCTTCCACATATCACCTACATTGCCTCTCGGCACCATGACCTTTGCCCCTTTACCGATCTCCTAGTGTCTGGTACCACAGTGAGGCTCTGCAGGGAGATCAGTATTACTAGGAGGCATTTAGTTCATTGAGTGCCAAGGGCAGCTGAGGAGGGGGGTGGTGAGTAGCATTGAGGTTGTCCAGTGCATGAAACACCCTGGGTGTAAACAGAGCCTAGGTAGAGGACTGGCGTGTTTGGTGTCCATACCCAGGGTTCTCACCAGACCGATTGGTCTGGTAGCTAGAGGACCAGCTGCATCCTCTAATTCTCTTCAGGCAGTGCTTTGCAATGCAAGGTCAATGAAGAACAAGACCGTTGTTTTTGCAGACTTGATTTCTTCTGTCGACCTGGCTTGCATCAAGGAGACCTGGCTGGGTGACGATGCAGTCCCTGTTTTTGAGGCCGCCATCCCCACTGGATTTACCATGGTGCATTGTCCAAGAAAGGATAGCAGGAGTGGGGGAGTAGCCATCATTTTTTTATCCATTCTGGGCTTCTCAGTGCACCCAGTTGGTAGTGCCCAATCTTTTGAGTGCTTTGCAGTGCATGGGGGTGCAGGTGGCAGCATTCTCCTCGTTTATCGCCCCCCCCTGGGGTGGGAGGGGAATTCCTGCAGGAGGTAGTAGACTTTGTCATTGACTAGGTGTTAGAGCCCCCCAGGTGTTTAATCCTGGGGTACTTCAATACCTGGGTCGATGATGAATCCTTGCATTTCAGTTATGACCTCATCCAATTGATGCAATCACTGGGCCTGTCACAAGTAGTTGCTGCTACAACCCATGAACATGGCCACACACTCGATCTGGTGTTACAACTGGGTCTTGAGGTTGACAACCTCAAGATTAATCAGGTTGTTTTGTCCGACCACTGCACTGTGGTTTGATGTGGATCTCAATGTGATGAAGATCAGAGGTTGGAAGTTGGAGTGTTGCTGATGGAAGACCCAGCTGGAGGTCAACAGACTGACCCTGTGTTCTCACTGTGTGAGTACAAGGGTGCAATTTCCCATAAGAAGGCAGCATTTCTGTCCATGGAAACTGCTGTGGGGAGAAACAGACCATCTCAGCTGTTTTGGACCATGGACAAGCTTTTACAGCCAGCCTGTCTCTGGCTGAAAAAAGCTTTATCAACCACTTTATGTGAAGAGTTTGCTCTGTTTTTCTCCTACAGAGTGTCAGCCATCTGGTCCAAGATTCCAGCAGGGTGGCTTGTGCCTAGCAGTGGTTGAGTTGGGAGTCTCAGTCTGCCTGGGAGGAGTTTAGGCCAGTGGAGGTGTCTGAAGTGACTAAGGTGATATTGGAGATGAAGCAAACCTTTAGTGAACTGGACCCAGCACCGATGCATTTCTTAATGGGATGTGCTGATGCCATTGACCCGATGTTCGCCAGGAGTGCCAGGTGCTCGATGGCAGAGGGAATCTTCCCAGTTGCTTTGAAAGAAGCACTGGTGAAGCCCCTACTAAAGAAATCATCCCTCAACCCAGACATCCTGGCAAATTACCATCCAATCTTTAACCCGCCATTTTTGAACAAGGTTGTTGGGAAATTGGTGGCACATCAGCATGAGGATCGCCTGGTGTCCTTGGATATCTATTAACCATTCCACTAGGGTTTTAGGGCTGGACACAGCACTGAAACTGCTCTAGTGAGTGTGCATAATGATCTGCTTAGGGCTAGAGATAGAGGAGACAGGTCAGTTCTTGTGCTCCTCGATCTCTCCTCAACTTTTGACACTGGATGACATCATGCTTCTTAATTGACTGTGAGTTTTGTGGACCCTCTGGCACTGTCATCAAATGGCTTGAGTCCTATCTCTCAGAAAGAATGCAGTGGGTGGTGATGGGGAATTTCTCATCCTCCCTAATGCCTCTGTCTTGTGGAGTACCTCAGGATTCGATCTTGCCACCAATGTTGTTCGCAGTGTACATGCTGCACCTGGGTGAGATCATCCAACAATACAGTGTGGAGTTTGTCTGCTATGCAGATGATACCCAACCATATTTGTCTTTTGCATCCGGAACATCAGGAGGGATTGACATGCTTAACAGCTATCTGGCTAAAATCAATGACTGAATGGTTTCCAGCTGGCTGAGACTCAACCTGCCTAAGACTGAGGTACTGGTTGATCGAGCCTGGTCATGGGCATGATGAGTTGCCACTGGTGGCTGACTCTGGACTTGTTCTGAGGTCTACTTCATTGGTGGTTCCTCTGGTGGTGTGAAATCTGGGTGTGATCCTTGATTGCAGATTGATCTTTGAAGATCAAATATCAGCTGTAGTCAGCAATGGTTTTTACCACTTGCAAAACATTTCCTGGATTAAGCCCCTCATTCCATCTGAGGATCTGCAGACACTAATACATGCCTTTGTGACTTCTAGGCTTGACTACTGTAACACTCTGTATTTCTGGGTCAAGGGAGGGACCCTCCACAGGCTGCAGCTAGTACAGAATGCAGCAGACTAGTTACTGATGGGTCTTTTGAGGTCCAGTCATGTGACTGTGGTTCTGCTTGCTCTGAACTGGCTGCAAGTCAGGTGGGGGGTCATTTTCAAGGTGGATCTTCTCACCTTTAAGGCACTCTATGGGCTGGGTCCTGGTTACCTGTCTGAGTTCCTGACTCGGGTGTCCTCTGCTCACTCCCTCCACTACTCCTCGAGGAGCCTCCTGGACATTCCCAAGGTTCAGCTCAAGACCTCAGGAGATCATGCTTTTGGTATCTCTGGGCCAACCCTGTGAAACATGCTCCCACCTGTAGTCCAGGAGGCTCCCTAGATTGTGGTGTTTAAGGGAGTCTAAAGGCCCACCTCTTCACCCTGGCCTTTGACTGCAGATACCATTTTTAGCTTTGGCCAGTCTCTTGAAGACTGACTTCTGGAAACCTCTATTTTGCTGAATTTTAATCCTATTATGGTTTTAATGAGGTTTTAGTAGGGTTTTATTCACTGCTGTATGTCCTTATTTATTGTTGGCACCCAGAGCCTCCAGGATTGGGTGCCTTATAAATAAAATTGCCTTGCCTATAACATGTATACAAAATGATAATTGTATGAAGATGTGGATTTTGAATGCATTGAATTTTTATTTTCTGTATATATAAATTTCTTTTGTACAGGATTCATAAGATTTAGAGGTGATTATTTGGCTGGATGTTCTTGCAGTGTGCTAGCTAGCAATATAGAGAGAGTGAGTCCACATACTTGAAGCCAGTAATTTTCAGAATTAATATTGTGTGCATTTAAGGACATGCTAATAAATTATAATGTATTTATTGTCTGTAGGCTTTAAGGCATTATCCTAAGGAATCATATATTTCTATATGCAAAACGTTGAGAATTTGTTGCCTGTTAATAATGAAAAATTAAAAGGAACAACAGCAATAAAAATAATTGTCTGTTTCTAATTGAGTGAAGTGCCACACCCTCCTGTTGATTGAACATTGACAGCTGCACCAAAGACAGGGTTTAATGCAAGGCTTGACACCCTGTGGCAGCATTTGAAAATCAATCTATTTGGCTTGCTACTTCTCATTTGTCATTTATGCTGTCACATGAAGCTGTGGCTTCATTTATGTAAGCAGAAAAATCAAGCAGGTTCAAGAATGAATGATCAAACATGTCCATGACATCAGAAATGCCAGATTGGATTCTGCTCTTGACTGTCATGTCTTAGAATGCCACAAACAGAATCATAGGAACACAAAATTTTGTGCCTTCAAACACATAAGCCTCTTCTGAGATGTGGAGACAGGATAAGTTGCTTGCTTCAACAAGAATCTAGATGGATCTATGTACTGCAAGCATTAATACCAAATGGTCTGAGCAGATAAATTGATTACTCTGTATATCTATAGTATATGTAATGTGTTCCTATATCCAGCTTGCCAGAATTCTACCTTGCCCCTCTTTTGGGGGATTGCATTGTAAATACTGTCATGTATAATAACACTTCTCCCCTTTTGTTTCAAAAGGATCCTTAATCTGCCATCATGGATCCTGCAATCCATCATTCTTTCTTTTCATCTCACTGAATCATCACACAGAAATCTATTCGGTGTTGGGTTTAGGTCCTTTTCTACTTTGTGTCCTTCTAGTGGTTGGTAATCAATTCTGTTTCCCTCACATCTCCCTTATCATAACTTCTCTCTTATTTCTTGTTATCAACTCACTGTCAGTTTGGTAACAGTGTTCTAATCACACTTCCCTCTTTTTTTAAACATGGAACATAAAATTTGACAGTAGATAGGAACTGCTTGGCCAACTTTGTCTGCCCATTTTTCCTTACCTACATTATTACCGCAGGCCATACTTGGTCTACAACTCTTTCTCTCTCTCTCTCTCCCTCCCTTCCTTTTCACTATGATTCCCTTCTGCCTGTCCAATGCATTCATGAACCCCACCACTGTTGTTGCCTCACCACCTCCACTTGAAGGCTGTTCCAGGGATCCATAACTAATTCTGTGAAGAAGTACTTTCCACATCTCTCCTGAATCTACCCCCAAGCTTCATAGCATGTCCTCATGTTCTTTAGCACCCTTTCTTCTGAAAAATTCTTTCCCTTGTATCCAACTTACCCCCATGAGATATTTAAAGGTCTTTATCATATCCCTCTTTCCTCTTCTCTTCCAGGATGTACATATTTAGGTCCTTTTGTAGGGTTGTGTGAAAATAAAATTCTGCCAGTGGAATTTCTGTGAAAGTCAAAATTTAACTTCTGCGTAATTTCAGAATGCACTTTGACAACTCTTGCAGAAATTATGACTTAGAATGGGATAATAAATGTATGAATTGTGGATTAATGTATTAAACTGCTTAATTTCTTTCCTCAGTTTAATACATAGAGAATAATGGCTAGGCAGGTGCATGTTATGTTATTTATTTACGCACTCGAGGTGACTGGTAAGCCATAAACCTCGAGAGAGAAGCTCAGGAGGTTTATGAGTTCATCACTCAATGAGAGTATGTAAAAAAATATGAACACACACCCTCTAGGATTTTATTTTTTATAATTATTGGTGTTTTTTACTTCAGCACCACAAGAGCAGTAAGTCATGGTCAGTTGCCGTTGCTAAAGCCCCAACCAGAGTGCAAGTCCCCAGCATGAGTACTGCTGGATCAACCATATATTTATTTGATTGCTCTGAAGGCAGGATTAACTAATTCAATAGTTTAAAAAAAATACTTTACATTTGTATTGATTTGTTGCCAAATAGCGCGGGTGCTCTGGTACCAGAAAAATGGAGCCGCCATGTTACTCGTGTTGTGCATCCCACCCACAGACCAAGTAAAAGCCAATAAGGTGGCACACTAGCATTGAATGACATGAAACACCAGAGAACCAAAAGGATTTTTAAAGCAAAAAGCCATAGTAACCCATTTTCAGGTTATTACGGCATTTGACAATACCTGATAAAAAAAGGTCACCAGTAATTATAGTAATCTATCAGTCATACATTTATTCTACAGTTGAGTGAGTCACTGAACTGTGGAATGGAAGTATGAATTGTGAATTAATATATTATACTGCAGGAAGGAATTTTATGAAACAGATCACTGAACTGTGGAATGATTAAATGTATTGTGAAATGATGTATTAAATTGCAGAATGAAATTACTCAGAACTGTCATTCCATAGTTCATGTCTATTATTCCACAGTTCAGACAGAAATGTACATGGAATGACAAAAAAATTCAACAAACACATTAGGAAGATTAAGATTTTGCAAAAGACATAATTTCTGAAAACTCATAAAATTTACATTTCATGAAATTTCCACAAATTCTGAATTCCTGTGTTCCACCCAGCTCTAGCCTTCTTTTCCCCCTTATATTTCTTCTCCCATCATGGAAACTGGTGGTCTTGATTCTGTTCTCCCTTTAAAAGGGCTCACATACACCCCGAGACTATGTTGCTCTCTTCCGACCCCCCCGGTGAGTCCCCAATAGATTTCCCCCTGTGGTGGGGCCAGGGAAGGGAGGGCCATCTCCATCCCCCAGTACACATGAACCAGTTGCTGGGGGTTGAGCTGAGGGTTGGGAGTGCAGTCTGGAATTCATGTAGCCTTCCAGCACTCCCGTTTTTCCATTTTTTTTACCCTCCTCCATTGCTGGGGCACACATGTCAGCGCGCACACATGAAGATGTGTACACACTGTGGAGTCCCACAGCACCTTCCTATTTTTGACATCTTCCTGACCATTCCACCCTAAGGCCTCCACCTGGAGGCTGTCATTTGGCAGGATCACCAAGTCACCCACACCAAAAGAGGACAGCTGTCCGCTGATTGCTTGATCCTCTCCCTCCCCAGCTACCCCACTGTGGCTCATGTTTGTGACTGAACATGGGTTGCCGGTATTGCAGAAGTTCAGGCACAGTGCCTCAGCCCTCCACATCACTGGGACACCAGCTCTATCCTTTAGCCTCACCTCTCAGGGCTTTTGGTGCAGACCATGCAGCATTTTAGTTGCCCTCCTCTGGGCTGCCTCTACTCTGTCTATACCCTTTTTGAGATTTGGTCTCCAGAACTGGACACAGTACTCTAAGTGGGGTCTTACCAGCCATCTATACAGAGGCAACCACAGCACCTCACACTTTCTGCTGACGATATCCCTCCCTATGCACCCCTTCATACATCTTGCTCTCCCGACTGCCTCGTTGCACTGCCTAGCCACATTTAGGCCATCTGATATGATTACTGCTAAGTCTCTTTCCTGCTTGGTAGTTGTCAATACCACTCCACCCATTTTGCACTCTGTCCCTGCATTTCTGTGCCATAAGTGTGTTTTGCACTTTTTCACATTGAAACTTAGCTCTGATACCCTTGACTTATCCTCTAGTTTTTTCAGATCTCTGCTCATCCTTTCCACCCCCACCCAGTATCCACCCTATCACAGATTTTGGTGTCATCAGCAAAGAGGGAGACCTTCCCTTCTAGCTCCTCTGCAATGTCACTTATAAAGATGAAAAAGAGGACCAGTCCCAGTACTGATCCCTGAGACACCCTACTGATAATAGCCTTTCCTTCAGAGTGAACTCCATTTACCACCAGCCTCTGTTACCTATCTCCTAACCACTCTTTTATCTAGGTTACCACATTTGAACCCACTCATATCCTACTCAGCTTGCTTACTAGTCTCATATGTGAGACAGTGTCAAAAGCCTTACAGAAATCTAGGTAGGCCATGTCTCCGCTCCATCCTGTTCTAAATCCTTTGTCACCCAGTCAAACAAATCTATCAGATTTATTTGACATAACCTCCCCCTGTGATTCCATGCTGCCTTGGGTCCTGTAACCCACTGGATTCAAGACATTCCACAATCCTTTACTTCAGCAGTAATTCCATTAACTTTCCCACCACCAAAGTCAGGCTGACTGGTCTATAATTGCGAGACTCCTCCTTGTTACCACTTTTGTGTAGTGCAACTACATCTGCCCTCCTCCATTCCTCAAGAACCACTCCTGTTTTCAGTGGGCCTTTAAATAGGACTGTCATAGGTGCAACCAGTATCTCCCAGAGTTCCCTCAATACCATTAAACGCACCCCATCTCTCCTCATTTCTTTGTCCACCTTCAGGTTGGTGAGTCCTTTCAGGACTCTTTCCTTCAAAAAAGGACTAGTGTTCACCTCCCTCCCTGATGTCTGTCTTTCCAGGTCCCCCTGCACAGTCCCACTTTCCATTTTTAACCTTACAGTCCCACCCCTGGTTTTCCTCTTTTCAGTTACATACCTAAAAAATGCCTTGTCTTCTTTTGTTACCTCCTGGGCTGTCCACTCTTCAGTTTGCACCTTTGCTCTTCTTACTGCTTTACTTGCTTTCCTCTGTTTCCCTGATACACCTCCCTATCCTTCCCCTCTGTGTTAACTTATACCTTTTGAATGATACGCTTTTAGTGATTACTTTTTCAACCACCTCTTTCGAGAACCATAGCAGTATTTTTCTACTCCTTGATTTTGCTTACTTGTTTGATACAGAGGTTTGTTGCCTTTACTATGCTTCTTTTTAGCTCATTCCACTGTTCCTCCACCCCACCAGGCCACCCCAACCAGGTCATCTGACAAAATTCATCCATATTTATAAAATCTACCCTTCTGAAGTCCAGGAACCTCATCCTTGTGTGGTTCTTTTCTGCAACCATTTAGCATTTTCCCATCTTTTATTATTTAGTAAAATCACTGTTGGGTGTTTTTCTCATTAGTATATTGTTTCTAAGGTTCTTTTGTTCATTGGCAGTATACCATTTGTGCCTGCTGCACTCCACTGTGTGTTTGTCTCTGACACCTCCAAGCACTTCTTTCCCATGACTGGCAGTTGCCTTACTAACAGACAATTCCTAACTTGCCAGACTAGCTGCTTTTAATACTACTTAGTGCAACATATATAAGTTTAACATTTATTATATTATAGGTACACGATAGTGCCCCTATAGTTAAGGTTGAGTAGGCTGTTTAATGTTTAACTCCAGTTTTTGCACCTTACGGGCACTGGTGCCATTTAACAAAATAGTGCAAAATTTGGCATGTAGAGTCAAGCTGTCAGAATATCAAGACGTGAATAGTTTTGTGATGGCATCTTGTTCAGTTTCCTAGATACAGAACACCAAAAAAACCAAAAAAAATATACTTAAGACTGCATATTTTTTTGCTGTCAACTACAGCCTAGGTGATGTGGAACTTTTTCAAGGACATTTTCAGAGTCTGAAGGGGCCTGTACCAAGGGTATGACTTTGGAAGATTTCCTGAAAAAATATTATAGGACTTCAGAGTTATAAGGATTTCTGAGTTAACCAACAAATGATAACAGTAAAAATCAAAACAAAATAAAAAAAATACTTGTCGTGGAAAAAAATAAAAATTGTGTTAAAAGAATACAGATCGTGATGGCTACCATTTTCTTTTTTTGTTAAAATTACAAGCATTGAAAATACATTAAGATTATATATTTTCAGAAACAAACACCTGAACCTGTCTAAGCAGGACTTGTTAAGCTAGAGTCTGTTTTTCTTTATATAACTTGCCCTGAAAATACCTTTTCTGGACACCCTGATATCCAGGGTGCCCTGCTTATAGTGAGGAATCATTCACTTGAGTTTTTTCTCTTTATCTGTCAGTCTCTCTGTCTGCCTGCCTGTCTGTCTGTCTGTCTGTCTGTCTATCTATCTATCTATCTATCTATCTATCTATCTATCTATCTAGCTGTCTGTCTAGCTATCTAAATCTGTCTATCTATCTGTCTGTCTATCTATCTATCTATCTATCTATCTATCTATCTATCTATCTATCTGCCTGTCTCATTATTTGTTAAGCAGACCAGGGTGCCATCCACTGGTACTGTTTTGTTCTCCCTCTCCCCTCCCTTCCAGGTAACCCACCCCTCCCAATTTTTAAATATAATTTCAAATAGTATAGTTGCGGAAGAGGGTGATCACCCCAGTACTGCTTATTTTTATCCCCCTGCCCTCCAGGTAATCCCCCAGCCTTCCCCTTGTATAGCTTGTGACTTCAGGGTGCCAACCCTCAGTGTCACTGAACACTATCCTGACACCAGGGTGCCCAATCCCCAGTGACAGAATATCACTTGAACTAAAATAAAGTCCCTCCATTTTTTTTACCTGGAGAAAAAGAAATGGTACCCTCACTGATCTCCCCCCATGCACACACATCCACACCACCCTGTCCTCCCCATAGCACATAACACACCCACCACACACCCTCACTCACCTGAACAGGTCCTATGGTGTAGAGCAACTCTTTGATAGAAAACATGTCTTGCTGCTGGAATCACCAATTGTGATATGAGAAAATAAGGCAAGTGTGGTATAATATATTTCAATTAGCAATAAGGCACAACAGGTGTGTACTATTGTGTAATAATATCATGCCTTGGGTGGCTGAAGCAAGCGGCCATAGGCTGAGCACATTCAACACCCAAGAAGTGATATTATTAGACAATAAAACACATCCTTGGAGTGCCTTATTGCTATTATACAAGGGCTCATTTATATTAAAAAAAGAACAAGAACTCACTTTAAAACAGTTTTTATCTACATTTTCTGTGTGGATGCATATTTAACAGAAAAAATTATACCTTTTTGTGTTTGTCCAGTAGGTGAAGCTGTGATCTGTGTCATTCCTTATGTAAATATAGTGATACTCTCTTCCCTCCTCTCAGCAACTGAATGTTTGGGTCATGGTTCAGTTTGTGCCTTTTCATCTGGCTTCTCTACCATCATGTCATCTGGGCCCATTGTGTACCAGGAGAAATTAGTGTTTTCCATTTTGGATATCATGGCCATTACTTTTGGGAGTCAGGCAGTGTGCAGAGTGTTAATGCACTGACAAGATCTTGGTGAAGAGCGGGTCAATGGAAATGGAAGATATTAAGCTGCAGAGATGAGTTTTATTGCAGGCAACTACTTGTGGGGAAACATACACTTATTTTTGTTTTACATACTGTCACTGCCAGCGGCTTTTCTGTGAAATGGCTTAGTATGTAAGTTCTTGATGTATTTATTTCCCAATGTTTAATATGAACAGTGCTGCATTTATTCACTGCATTTTACAAAGTGAGATTATGAGTGATGTTCTCTATCTAATATTTCATTAGTTCTTTTTACTAATGAAACTCTTGTGTAATTACCACCTTAATAATAGAGAAATGGGAAGGATCCATCAAGTTGTTTTTATAAGTATTATGTCATGAGTTTTTTACAGTATTGATTGGAGTAACGTTTTTTGAATGGTATGTCTATCTCTATAAATTCACTGGCACTTCTTCACAGCACTAGATAGTTCAGAGGAAGCTTGGCTATTGTTTAGCAAAATGTAAGCTACTGGTGGTGGTAGCGATTTAATCTTTTTCCCTGCATTCAGTGACATTATGCCAGTCAGGTTTGTGTGGACACTTGTTATTGCACTATTTATTATTAAACAGCTTTTTTATCTTGAATTGTCTTTTGTGGCTCACTGACTATGAGTGCTCACTTGATCTTGATTAAATGTGGGGTCGAAATATTCAAAAATGACAAAATTATGGACATAAGTTGAAACTGTTCTTTGTTCACTCATAACTTTGGTGATTTTAACTAATTTAACCCCAAACTTTCAATGTAGCCATTTTTTACACTATGTCATGAATGTTACAGCTATCATTTTTCAAATCCTGGCCAAAATGTGTTTTTGCACCTGTGTCACAAAATGACATTTCGATGGTGATTTGAAAATTTCCACTTACCAGATTTGAAAGGTGGGTAATAAGAAGGCTATGCTGAAAATTCAGTGTACAAATATAATAAAATGCCCAGGTTATGAGTGAACATTTTAGTATTTCAACGTTTACTCATAACTTTGCTCATTTTCAATATTTTGACTCCAAACTTTCAACATAGCCATTTTTCCACACCACCTCATAAATGTGACAGGTATCATTTTTTAAATCCAGGACGAGACATGTTTTCACAGTTCTGGTGTGAAACGATGTTTTAGCCAGTATACTGTACAATAAATGCTTCATGCCATATTGATAAGAGGAGTCATAAAATAATTATCTTGTAAGTTTGTGATCAAAATTAAATATTTATATATATATGTATATATATATATATATATATATATATATATATATATATATATTTATACAACGTATGTTTTGGGATAAATACAAGGATAAAAAATGATGTCTAGACTGCCCAGTGAAGATAACATTGTTATCTTCATGTTCCTATACATCATACATTTATCTCCACGTTCCTATACGTCATCCTGATGAAAGTGAAAGTGTTTCACTTTTCATCAGACACCTGTCTCTCTTTCCTCTGCCCTGTACAAGTAACTCCCCCCCCCAAAAAAGAAAACACACATCTCTTCCATCTGGTTGATCCTGCCTACATCTTAACACAAATAATTAAATTTAAACATATCTGGTTGATCCTGCGACTTCCTTTCACCAATTGACCGATCAGAACGCATTGAAATGTAGCGTGACAGAGCGCAACAATATTGAAATCTCAGTTACTTTCAATTATACAGCCTGTGCTGTAAATTGCTCAAAAACTATAACGCTTTCCTAATACTGGCTATATTTTAACAGAAGAAGCTGCCGACAACAGTAAGAGAAGAGCAAGTGAGTCGGCAGCTTCAGAACAGCAGACGAAAGCGCGAGTGTCAGTTGCCATAGCAACACATGCTCGCACTTTCGTCTGCTGTTACAAGCTGCCGACTCACTCACTCTTCTCTTACTGTTGTCGGCAGCTTCTTCTGCCAAAAATAGCCAATAAGCGAACAGTACAAACGGTAACACAAAGAGTGAAAGCCAATACTATGATCGCTGATCGCACTGCATTACATTCTGTCGGTCAATAATGAAAAATAAGATCAACTTTAATTAAATTTGTATTTAATGTAGCAGAATCAACTCAAATAATCTTAATATTCAATGAGTTTACTGCAGCAACGGCGAACAATTTTATTTAAGAATATATGTAATCTGCTCTTTTGAGGGAGGGCTATAGAGAGTTGTATTGGGTGGTCAGGGCAAGTTAGCTAGAATCCAGACACATTTTGGCATAATAATTTTAAAGTAGCAGGATCAACTACATATATATTTTTAAACAACATATGCATCTGTTGTGCTGATAGACATACTGCAGATTTGTGTTGAAACAGCTAACATCTCTATGTAGTGCAATGTATTAAGTGCACATTTGGAGCTTTTGTTGAATGCAGCCCAAAACATACATAGTATAAACCGAATATGACATGGCCCGACTGAAGATATCATATTTATCTTCACTCGAGGCCAATGACATCATGATATCTCACTCATGGCTTTCGCCACTGTGAGATATCATGATATCATTGACCTCTCGTGAAGATAAATATGATATCTCAGTCGGCTGTCATATCTCATATATATATATATATATATATATATATATATATATATATATATATACAGAGATATATACACAATAGGGTGTGGTCGCACCCTATTGTTAGAATTATGAAATCACTTCTATGTTAAACTTGACATTTTGCATGTTAATAACTTTGGACCTATTCAACGGATTTGCATGAAATTTGGTACATGCATTGGGGCATGGTAGATCTCTTGATCATGTTGGTCCAACTTACGGTTTTTGTGCACCAAAACACTGAAAAATGCATTTTTCGTCAGTTATGTGGACAGCTTTTCGGATTTTGTCCATGGCACTGCACGGCCATTGTGTTGTGTGCCACTCTGCAACTTGATACGTCTGAAAGAGCTTGGGTCAAGGAACATGCCGCCTTTTGTTTGGTGAAAAAATATTAATCCATTAAAAAGTTATTAAATTTTATGTTCCCATTATAAGTCAAAGGGAAAATTTATAGGATTATTTTGTGAAAGAAGAATGGTGTTTTGGCCATCTGGTCCCTCCTCATGATCAAAAAATTTGTAGGCTTTGATCATAAGGAATGTTTTGATCACAATGGCTGCCATCTTGTTTTCAGTTTGCGATCAGAAAAATTGAAATATCTCAGCTCAGGGGGACTTCTGAAGTAAAACTATGTTGGGTTTTGCTCCGTGGTCTTTCCTCTATCGAGCCATGGCTGTGATTTCTTGTAAATTGGTCAGAATATAGAGTTTTCAAGTTTTTAATTCTTTGATCATGGCTCGCTAACTATCTTTGATCTCAAGTCTGCAAATTTTTTGATCGCTAGAGACTTTGACTGTGATTTTTGATCGCGAAGGTGCGACTAGATGGGCAGATGAAAAAATCTATTTTCTCAGCACAGGGGTGACTTATAAAGCCAGTCTAGGATGGGTTTTGCTCAGGGGGCTTCATTCTATCGAGTCATGGCTGTGGTTTCTTGTATTTTTGTGTAAAACTGTAGTTTTAAAATTTTTATTCTTTGATCACGACTCTGCAAATTCTTTGGTCACGAGCCTTCAAATTCTTTGATCACGAGATTCTTTGGTCGCAATCTTTGATTGCAAGGGAGGGACTAGATGGCCAGATTTGAAGGGACCAGATAGCCCAATTAAAAAAAAAAATTAAATGTAATATCTGGGAAACAGTTTGGTCTTTTAACTTGAAATTTGGAGGGTGTTGATGGGATGTTGTGTAGATGTGAATTATGGTGTTTAGGTGTCAGAGAATACATTTTTTGCAGATATATTGTATGGTGCAGTTTGTGTTTTGCAGACAGTCTTTTGCATTGTGGTAGTGGCCTGAAATTTATAGGGTAGCTAGCCTTACTGCCATGGCCATACTTTTCAGTCGTTAGGTGTCTGACATGTAAACAGGTGTGGAATTATGCCACTCTGATGAATGAAACTTTGTTTTGTTTCAAGGTGGTGGGAGCGTGGGGCCCCCTACTCATATGCACTGCCACCAATGGATATTATATTCAGTACTTGTACTGTTATGTTAGACAGAAATTAACAAGTTGGTGGGAGCACGGGGTCCTTGCATGACTTCCTACTTTTCTATGCTTTCTCAAAAAGTAAGGAAATTCTATGCAAAAAACTTTGTTGATACATCATTTAGGGTTAAAACATAAAAAGTCAGGAAATGAGACCTTTACAGTTGCCTCTTGCCCCCCTCATGTACCCCCCATCCTCCTGAGATTGACAGATGATGGGGTATGTCATTGAGGTTGTGAGGCCTAAATGTCACCCCATTCTTCTTTGGTGTGGTTTACGAATGATTATACATGGAGAGGGGGTGACATTTAGGCCTGCCAACCCCTATGATACACCCCATCATCTCTTAATCTCGGGAGGATAGGGGTACACGAGGGGGGAGGGGCAACCCTAATGTAAAACTATGATGGGTTTTGCTTAGGGGGTCTTTCCTCTATTGAGCCATGGCTCTGGTTATATGTGTTTATGTCAAAAAAATAGAGTTTTAAAATTAAAACTAAAGGCATGGACATTAACATGCATTAACATGCATTAACATTAGCATTTAGGGAGTCAGTATAGCACAGCGGTTTAAGGCTCTGAGCTGCAAATTTAGTGATATCCAGCAGGCCAGACCTGGGTTTGAATCCCACAGCTTCCACTTACATACTGTGTGACCCAGAGCAAGTCACTTAACTTCCCTGTGCTCCCAGGTCAAGCCTGTAAAAAAGCTTTCAGCTTAGTGTGCTAATCCTGGTTAAACACAACTAAAAAAAAAAAAAAAACATCATTCCTCTCTGATAGTAGCTGCACACAAGGCAGGACACTGAGGAGTTGCATGGCCTGAGCCAGGCAATGTCCCCACTCTCCCAGGCCACATAGTGGATCCTGAGTACAGAGCCACAGTGCAAGTAAAGCCATGGACATCAATGGTATACCTCCCTGATACCAGCTGTACACAAGTTAGCAGACCCACAAATTGTTTGCTGTCAGTCAGGCAATGCATACCCCCACCAGCCAGGTACTGGATCCTGAGTGGAGAGCCAGAGCCTGACTAAAACCATGGACATCAATGGTACAGCTCCTTGATACCAGGTGCACACAAGTTAGGACACTTAGGAGTTGCACGGACTCAGCCAGGCAATGCCCCCATACCCCCAGATGAGGTATTGGATTTTGAGTGTAGAGCTAGAGTCCAACTAAAGCTGTGGACATCTAAGGTATACCTCCCTGATACCAGTTGCACACATGTTAGGACACTGAGGAGTTGCACAGCCTGAGCCAGGCAATGCCTCTGTTACACGAGGTCCCTGAACCCTAATTGGTACCCCCAGAGGTACACTGCAGACAGCTAGCATTTAGATATATGTTATACTAACATATAGGGTTAAGGGCATCTACAGTACAAGAGTAGATATCAGGATATGTATGCACATTATTGCTATACACTTTACTTTCCAATATACATATGCATTTCTTGCATATAAGATGTTAGGACACTTGTGTCCTTGTAATGATTATGATATATAAGTCGGCATTTCCATCTTCTGATGATTTGTATTACTACCCGGCTATGTACAAACTGTATCTCTTTGTTTCCACAAAGTGATGACTATAATAAAATTGTATAATATTATCTTGGACTGAGGATCCACCTCTAATTTAGTCAATAGGGATCATCTCTGTAACTGGAAATGTTTCTGTCTTACAGTAACCATGGTAATTATCTTAGGTATATAATGTAAGATGTTACGTCTTCTGCCTCGGAGACCCCAGGAGGCATGGAGATTCCTTATGGTATAGGGACACTTAGCATTGGCTCCCAGCTCCTATTGGTAAGAACTGCTTAGGGCAACTGTGATTTTCCTTTTGGTAGTAATAAACAAGCTTTATTACTCTCATGCAACATGTCTGTGATTCCTTGCATGCCCATTATTTCCAAGTACCTGAGAGTGAAGTTTAGACCTCCTGACAATTGACGACAGCATGCAGGCAGTATTTGGAGTTTGCAAAGTTTTACTTGTTGCTACAACTTTCCCTTCCCAACGGGGATGGCAAGTGTCTATTCCTTCACCACCTCTCCCATTTTTCACCAACTTTGTAATCACTTGCAAAGTCTGGTGGCTTACTGAGGTGTGGTCGATGCTGACTCGACCCACCCCATGGCAGTTTTGAATTGCAAGCAACTAGTGCATCTGTTGTGGATTAATACACAGCATGGCACCTTTTCACAGTTTGATTTTTCATTCCCTCCCACACCATGGTCACCGTATCAAATATCTGTGCAGAACTGAGACTCAATGTCTCAAACTTCCTTGCCTCCCATGAAGGATGGGCTGACTTTACATGGGACACAAGTCAATCTGAAAACCCTGTGCTGGGAATTTCAATCCAGTACACCGAGACGAGACAAACAGCCAGAAAGCGAGAAGCTAAAGGAATGTTGGTCGTGGCTCTTTACACTGCTGTGGAAGCCTCTGAAGTGAGGTTTTGAACCATTGAGCTGCAAATCTCATCTCTTAAGCAGGAGGTGGGGTTGCAGGAAACTGAATGTGTAAGACATGAGCAGGATTTCGAGTTGTCTGAACTCCAAAGTCTGGGGAATGAAAAGGATTCACTTTTCCATCATTCAGCTCAGGCAGATGAGCAAGAACTTTGTATGTTGAAGCAGGAGTGTGAAAGTTTTAGACAGCATAAGGGGCAGGCTTTGAAAATGAATGACTTGTTAAGTAGAATGAATGATCAGATGCATGAGAAGTTTGGAGAGTTACAGGATGAGATAAACCAGGTATGTAATAATTTAGGAGTAGCTACTAGGAACAATCGTGAACTGAGTGCCAAGTATAGAGTGTTACAGAAGCAGATACAGGATGATGTGGATCAGAATGCTGCAAAAGTGAGCCATGAGGATTGTGAACATAAAATGGCAAAACTGCACCATCAGCGAGAGTTGCTGGCTGGTCACGTCAAGGCAAGGGGAGGCATAACCCCTGCTTTGTCGATGTCATCTGAGGAGGAGTCAGATGATGACATCTCCCAGTTCAATGCCCAGTCATGCTCCTACTATGGCCCAGACACCCCTCCCCACCATGCACAACATGGCAGACCCCGTCTCATGACATCATGTCCCTATATCATCAACGGCATGACGCTCATCATGGGTGACGCCAACATGGCGACCCCCATGATGGGGGGAGCAGGCTGAGGCCTAGTCCCAATGGCACCAAAAATAGCCATTATTAATGTGGAAGACAGGCAGGAGATAGAGAGAATGATTGAGAATGCCTTAGACGGCGTGCCCATCTCTGAGAAAAACAAACGTGTTCTCAAGACCCAGATTAAACAGCTTTTTCCAAAGGCGGATACAAAGGAGGGCATGATCATTACTATGACTGAAGCCATGGCACAGGCAGCCCTGGAGGGCACCCAAGGTAATCTACCTAGGCTTGATCATCCCAATAATCTCCTACAAATGGCCCACTCTGTTCAACAAATAGCTGACAGTATTGGTCAGATGAGTCTGACTGACAGCCTTAGTTGCCACTTGGAGAAGGTATATGCTAAATGTGAAATGCTTAGTCTTACTGCAGACTACCAGGTCCAGATCCTATGCCAGACCATCGATCCTGGCCTGTGGGCAAAACTCCCCGATGTTGTCTGCTAGGACGGCCAAGCCACCTTTGACAAAGTAGCATCTGAACTCATCACTGCACACAACCCAGGTGTGATAGGAGTGATGCTTGCATACCCTGTGAAGCAGAATGCAAAGAAAAGTCCAGAGACCTTCCACCAGAGGCTCTGGATGGCCTACTGAGCAGAGAAGCACCTTGCAGGAGAAGCCGCAGATGTGGCCCTCATTGAATACAAGACCCTGTTCCTTAGGAACATGATCCCTACAGTAAGAGAAAAGGTAGAACCAACCACCTATCCCAACATGGAGAGATTTGCCAATATTATTCGGAAAACAGAGAGAGTTTATCAACTCTACATCCATGATTCAGGCTCCGGTTCCAAGAAAGTAGCTGCCGTAGAAGCCACCCCAGAGGCCATGATGCACTACACAGTGGAGGGGTAGGCCCAAGAGAAACAGACCCTCCCCACAGATAATTAACACCCCTAGCAGGCCCAACAACAACAACAACCCTGGGGTGGTAACCAGAACTACCATAATAATAAGATATACCATAAGAACAATAAGGGTAAACAACAAAGACCAGGCCCTTCATATAGGGAAATAGCCAATGAGAACTGGACTCTCTGAGACCTCCTTGGGAAAGTGCACTCTGTAGCAGACACTGTTGCAGTACGGGCCCTTGCCACAATACTGTCAGGAAAGCAGGCCTCCACAGGCAGCAGGGATATGAGAAGTCTAGGCTCTCAGTCCCTTACAGGCCTGAACCCCAGAAGCAGTTCCCTATATAGCATCAGTACAGCATGGTGAGATGGTTCACAGGAACCCGGCCCAGACTCTTTTTCAAGAGCTCCCCCATGCTTCCACTGGTACAGATTTACAATTACAGGCCCCAGTCTATATTGTAAACAAGCTGGTTTTGAATACAAATGGAAGGCCCTGCACAGAGGCCAAAGTCGGGGGCCACCTAATCACAGTATTACTGGATACAGGGGTGGCTGTGTTTGTATTACAGGATGACAACCCAGACACATCACCTTGGTCTACTGGTCAGAGGACCAATATGTCTTGGGTAGATGGAACTAGGTTACCTGCATACTGCTCCCTGCCACTACCTGTGACACTGGGACACCTGAAGGCATATCATACATTTCAGCTAATGGTACTGCATGATCACCCTAGTATGATCAAAACTAACTTTTTGGCACCACATGGCTGTGTGGCAGACCTGGCCAACATGTTACTGATACAAATTTAGGGACAATATCACATTATTATGATCCCTAATTCACATGTGGTTGCAACAATTTCTGCAAACAACAAAGAGTATGACGTCATAGATTTCTTTAAGAACCATGAGCTTTTCCCAAAGCTCCTCCCCATCCTACAAAGACATCTGGAAGCATTTTCCACCAACAAGCATGATTGTGGCAGGATGCATACTGTCATTGAAGTGACAAGCCCAGCACATGAGAGGCAATAGCTATACCCCTTTCCACCTGAGGCCTTGCCTTCTCTTAGGGAAAAAATTAAATCACTCCTCAAGCAAGGTGTAATCAGGACATGTGTTTCCACTGCAAATTCCCCAGTGTAGCCTGTGAAAAAAAAACACAGGTGCCTGGAGACTTACTATTGACTACAGGAGACTAAACCAGGTCACCCTCAGTTGTACCCCAAGTGTGGCATCAGAATCAGACGTGCTACGACTACTGACCCCTGACCAGCAATGGTTTAGTAACCTGGATATCTCCAATGGTTTTTGGTCATTGCCATTGGCCCCCAAAAGTCAATATAATTTTGCCTTCACCTTTGAGGGCAGGCAGTACACGTGGACCTGCTTACCATAGGGGTTCCATAACAGCTCCTCCATGTTCCGTTTGCACATGATGGATGTGCTTGAGGGTTTCTCTACACCCCAGTGTCTCTTGCAGTATGTGGATGACCTGTTGTTGGCCACAGCCACACAAAAACAACATCTGAATCTCTTAGATGAACTACTGACCCTTGTCCAGAGAGCATGCCTCAAATGTAACCCAGCAAAATTACAACTATGTCAGAAAGTGGTACTCTTTATGGGCCTGAGGATAACAGACCAAGGCCGAAGCCCTACCTGGAAGAAGATACAGGGATTCCAAGATCTGCCACTGCCCACCAGTGTGGCCACCCTTAGAAGGTTTCTAGGTATGGTAAACTATTCTAGAGATTTTATTTATGATTTTGCTCTGAAGGTCACCCCTCTGTATGAACTACTGAAAAAGGATGTCCCCCGGACTTGGGGCCCATTCACACCCAAGCTGTGATGACACTGAAGCAGGCCTTGGCCTCAGCTCCAACCTTGGCTAACCCTAATCCAGCTTTGCCATCTGCCACCTCTGATATTGCTATTTCTACAGTTCTGGCCCAGAAGGTCCATGGCACCCTGAGACCCATTGCATATACATCACAGCTCTTGACTCCAGTGGAACAGAAGTACAGCCTTTGTGAAAGGAACCATCTGGCCACCTACTGGGCTGTTGAGCACTTTCTGTATATCACTGGTTATGCCCCCTGATCATTAATACCAACCACACCCCAACAACCTTTTTGCCGTGAGACAGAGTAAAAGATGGGCCAGTCTCCAATACCAGACTGACACACTGGTCCCTCCTTCTCCAGGATAGAGACATCAAGGTCCACCCAACCAAAATGCCATCCATGCTGGTGCATGGTCTCCTTTTCCAAGGAGAAATCCATGACTGTACACTGCAGCCACCTAATCTACCAGATTCAGGTCCTTTCCTTCCTGCTACACCACAACTTCTTGAGAACACCTCATTGTGTAGAGTCTTCATGGATGGATCAGCTTCCTGTTATCAGGGAGAACAGATAGCAGGAATGGGCATACTGGTAATTTACCCTTTTGGTAACACTATTAAGATTTCTATATGTTGCAGTGTGGCATCATCACAGAATGCGGAGATGGCAGCAGTGTCCTGTGCCCTCGAGTTCATCCAGCATGGAACCGAGGATACCATAATTTTTACAGACTCTAACTGGGTTTGTTGTTCCTTTACAGAATTTCTTCCTTTCTGGCAGAAAAACTCCTTTATCTCTCTTCTGATGGCATCCCAGTGAAACACAATGAACTGGTGATATACATTCATTCACTGGCACAGAAATTTGCACACAAAATCTATGTACACAAGGTTAAGGTTCACTCCATACATGACCTCTATCATGCATTCAATGAGTTCAAACAAAATCAGAGTGTAGACAGGGCAACACTACGAGCGGGTGCTCACTGCGTAAGGTGCTAACCTCAAGATTCCCAAATTAGTCAAAAGCAGAATGAGCACTCAGGAACAGAACAAATAAGAAAATGTTCATTTTTATTCCAAAAGGCAAAGATAAATCCAGGACCATTCAATTACACTGCTGACACACTTGCAAAGGAAGGGGCCCAAGGGGGGGTACACCTGGATGATGTATCATCCAGAGGCCAGAGTGGCTGTACATATTGCAGCAGTCAGGAAGAAACCTGAACCCTTCTCTCCCTTGGATTTGTCCACAGCCCAGCATGCTAACTCTGAACTCAAAGATGTGTTTAGATTTTTGGACAAAGGTAATGAAAAGAATTTACCTACCCACAGCCCTTACCGAAGGCATGAAGGTAAGTTACACCAGTCCCCAGATGACAAGCTCATCTGGTACCAACCAGATGGTACCCCCACCAAATTGTGGGTGGTCCCTTGTCATCTCAAGTCTGCATTTCTGCACCAAGTGCATGATACCCCCACTGGTAGACACCGGGGAGTGGAAAACACACTCCAAAGGCTCAGGACCACTGCATGGTGGCCTGGTGTCACCAAGGATGTCAAACAGTACATAGACTACTGCCTTGTTTTTGCACAACCCCATCCCTACCAAAAGAAATTCCAAACTGCTACTACACAGGCATTCTGGCCCTTGGCATGCCATACAGATTGATTTTATTGGTCCCTTAACCAATACCAGCAGAAACAACAAATACGCTCTTGTGGTCACTTATCTAAGTGGGTCAAAGCTTTCCCACTAAGACAATGCCCTGCTAAAACCACTGCCAAAATCCTAGTGGAAAAGATTTTCTCCAGGTGGGGCCTACCCCTCAAGGTAGTCTCAGACAAAGGAACCATTTTTTCAGGTAAGTTGATGAAAGAAGCCCTTGAACTCCTCGGAGTTCATCAGAAATTCCTCATACCCTACCACCCACAATCATCAGGTCAAGTAGAGAGGGCCAACAGATGGATTAAGTAAATGCTTTCCACATTTATTGAGGACAATGCCAAGGACTGGGATTCCCTACTGCCATTACTCCTTATGGCAATTAGGGGTACACCCTTAGCCGCCATCCAGTTGACACCCTTTGAGGTGATGACTGGTAGAAACATGAGATTACCTGAACACCTGTTGTTTGACCTGCACACCCCAGTGCAGACCGTGTCTCAGTGGATAAATATATGGAAAAACTCAGATGAGACCTCATACATACTCATTTGTATGCTGCCAACTGCATGGGCAAATCCCAGCAATAGTCCAAGATTCAGTTTGAAAAACATGCACAAGAAGTAGATTGGCAAGTTGGGGATCAGGTTATGGTTCTCAGATTTGTGCAACCAACACATTCCTTCTCCAATAAGTGGGAAGGACCCTAGCCCATTGTCAACAAGCTCAGTCCAGCAGTCTATCAGGTTAGACTCATACAAAACAACAAACTGACTGACAAATGGTTACATACAAACCAGTTGGACTGTATAAAGGAGTATAATGTTTTTTCCCCACACCATTGGGAGGAATAGTACTAATTTGCTAATGTTTGATTTTACTTTTCAGATGCACTGACAAGATGGTTATCTTGTTCCATTTTCTTCTCATCTCAGGAGTTATCCTTTGCATCCAGGGCACGGTAAAGCACCTCCTTCCTCACCTTGATCCACCTGCAACTACCCCAGAGGGAGTATCCATCAATATTGCTGACAATTTGATTACTGTCTAGGAAGGTTCAGATGCCTACCTCACTGCATTGGTTGTAGCTCCTGATAAATCGACCATACAAATCGAGTGGCAAACCAAGTCTCAAGAACAAATACTCCCTGTGGCTAAACTCTCCAAGGGAACTTATCATGGATGGCCCAAAGCAAAATTATCCCCAAATGCTACTTTGTCCTTGCACCTGACCTCTCTTTGAAAGTCTGGTTTATACAACATCACTGCCTTAATCAACTCCTCATATTGTGATTTATTTTCTAAAGATTCTGTCAGATAATTTTGTGCTGTTCATAACATGGCTTCAACTGCCATGTATTTTTCCGTGTTACCCCCCTATTGACAAACAGCTTTTGGAATGTCCAAACCAAACCCCTGGTCCTCGTAGTGGTCTGACAGCCACTGCTTTGCCTAGCTCACTTATTAACAACTTACAATATATGCATACACCTGTTTTGTTTAATTTAACTTTCTGGAATATGAAAGAATTTGGTATGTGTCATACTACTAATACATCACTGTTTTATAGTACTTTGTTACTTGATAGCTTAGCCACTTTTCAGATTCATAACCTAGACCCTATTGCCGAGGTACACACTACTGTGCATAGAGGCAATTTTAGGAGAAAACCTAAAACTGATGATCAAAGTTATAAGAGAAATACATGTGACACATTTGATGTCACTGGTGCCACAAGCACTGTTACTGGTGTTTTTGGTACTGCAATGTCTATCTGGAATAAAGCAGATATTGTTACTATCAAAGCACATTCACAGAAGTTTCAAACTGGTATGATCACTGACATCATACCCCCATTATTGCATGGTGTGGATGGCCTTAGTCAGGAAGAGAGATACACTGTATACAATATGAATGGCATTGCTAAGGCATTTACAGACTCTAAAGATAAGATTAACACCTTTATTGCACAAAACAATAAAGAAGCAGATTAGCAATACATTGCCCGTGAAATAGTATGTTCAGCCTATGGCTGTTATATTATCACTACCATCACCAATCTCTTCAATGATCTTGAATCTGGAAGAATCCCTGCTATCATTCATGACAAACGTATCTCTAACTGGTATTGCCCTCTTTGCAAATCCCCTAACTTTGTTGCCATCTGTATGTTACAGTCTTTGACTGATCCCATTTCTACTGCTAGGAATTTGAGTTTTGTGACCAGACATCCTAATACTGATCCTTGTTTTACTTCAAAGAAATGTTCGATTAAGGATACTATGTTTGTGTCTTTTAGTGTTTCTTTACCATGTTTTGATCCTACTACAGCTATATTTGATAAACTAGCATCCGTACACTCCATTGGGCACCTTGATGAAGATATCTACAGAGCACACCTTGACTTGCCTCCTCTACTGGTTTTCCATCCTATTCTGGACGCATGGGTCTCACCGTACACAGATTGCTGTGCGAAGAAAGGGTATATTTATTTGTGTCGATGTGATGTATTTGATGTTATTAAACCTGTATGTGGCTATTCCCCAGACAGTACCAACTAGTCATTTTCCATGGATGATGACATCACCACCAATGGCACAGAATACCAGGACTCAACATCTGCTCCAGATGATTCCAGGTTGTAACAGTCTTATCGGAAGGAGGTTCACCACCTGTCAACATGGATTTCCAAACAGAATTTTACTTGCCCAGTACAGTTACAGAAATGGAGGTTGCCTACTGTGAAAATGCAATATAATTCGGATGGTGAATTTTGTGTGGTAACAGATTTTAAGACTTTTAAATATGGAGAAAAGACCTGTTCTATTGATGATTCCAACTTTTGCTTCATTCCCCACCAAACTACTGTAATAGGGCACATAGTTATTACCCTGTCCCCATTATGGACCCTGATATAATTGATGGTGACCCTGATTATCTGCTTACTCTTTCAGAGTATTTACCCTATTGTAATGCTCATATTGATCCTTTAACTTTGACATTAAAATCACTTTTAGGCAGGTAGGACACCCACCTCATTCACATCAGCAATAATATTTCCAAAGCAGATGAGGCAGTATATGCCCTCATTAATGATGATGATTTGAATAGTGCACTTACTAACACATGGTTAGAGAATACCTTTAAAGATTTTGTTATTATACAAGCATTTTTGATATTTTTTCTTATTATTATGCTTTGGTGCCTATGACACACATTACACCAACACCGTGAGGAGCTGGAGTTCCTTTACAAGGCTCGCGCTTCGGATCTGTAAACGACACCTGCTTTCTCTCCAATTCCTTACTCTTGCTTGTGTTGCCACTTGTGAGGCAACAAGGGGGGGAATATTACATGAGGTCTTTGCACCCTAATTGGTACCCCCAGAGGTACACTGCAGACAGCTAGCATTTAGGTATATATTATGCTAACATATAGGGCTAAGGGCATCTACTGTACAAGAGTAGATGTCAGAATATGCATGCACATTATTGCTGTACACTTTACTTTCCAATATACACATGTATTTCTTGCTTATAAGATGTTAGGACACTTGTGTCCTTTTCATGATTATGATATATAAGTCAGCATTGTTATCTTCTGATGATTTGTATTTCTATTTGGCTATGTACAAACTGTATCTCTTTGTTTCCACAAAGTGATGACTATAACAAAATTGTATCATGTTATCTTGGACTGAGGAGCCACATCTAATTTAGCCAATAGGGTTCATCTCTGTAACTAGAAATATTTCTATCTTACAGTAACCATGGTAATTATCTTAGGTATATAATGTAAGACATTACATCTTCTTCCTCAGAGACCCCAGGAGACATGGAGATTCCTTGAGGTATAGGGAATGCTTAGCATTGGCTCCCAGTTCCTATTGGTAAGAACTGCTTAGGGCAACTGTAATTTTCCTTTTGGTAGTAATAAACAAGCTTTATTACTCTTATGCAATGTGCCTGTGATTCCTTGCATACCCATTATTGCCAAGTACCTGAGAGTGAGGTTTAGACCTCCTGACACCTCCACCCTCTGAGACCAGGTACTAGATCCTGACTGCAGAGCCACAGTCTGGCTAAAACCATGGACATCAATGGTATATCTCCCCAATGCCAGCTGCACACATTTTAGGACACTGAGGAGTTGCATGGCTTGAGCCAGGCAATGCCCTCACCCCATGAGGCCAGGTAGTGGATCCTGAATTGAGAGCCACAGCCAATGTAAAGTCATGCACATCAATGGTATACCTTCCTGATACCAGCTACAGACATCTTAGGATACTGAGGAGTTGCATGGCCTCAGCTGGGCAATGCCCCCACCCACTGAGACCAGTTACTGGATCCTGAGTGCAAAGCCACAGCCTGACTAAAACCATGGACATGAATGGTATAGATCCTTGATACCAGGTGCACAAAAATTAGGACACTAAGGAGTTGCACAGCCTCAGCCAGGCAATGCCTCCCTCCCCCAGACAAGGTACTGGATTTTGAGTGGAGAGCTAGAGCCAACTAAACCTGTGGACATCTACAGTATAACTCCCTGATAACAGCTGCTCACATGTTAGGACACTGAGGAGTTGCATGGCCTCAGCCAGGCAATGCCCCCACCCCCCCCTGAGACCAGGTAGTGGATCATGAGTGCAGAGCCACAGTGTAACTAAAGCCATGGGGTCAATGGTATAGTCCATGGTACTAGCTGCATACAAGTTAGGACACTGAATAGTTGCATGGTCTCATCCAGGCAATGCTCCCATCCTCCTAGATCAGGTACTGGAAGAGTGCAGAGCATCAGCCCATTTAAAGTCATAGACATTAATGGTATACCTCCCAGATACCAGCTGCACACATGTTAGGACACTGAGGAGTTGTATGCCCTGAGCCAGGCAATGCCCCCACCCCCCAGAGACCAGGTACTGGATCCTGAGTGCAGAGCCACAGCCAAAGTAAAACCATGGACATCAATGGTCTACCTCCCTGACACCAGCTCTATGCATGTTAGGACACTGAGGAGTGGCACAGGCTGAGCCAAGCAATGCCTCCACCCCCTGAGACCAGGTAATGGATCCTGAGTGGACAGCCACAGCCAAAGTAAAGTCATGTAAATCAATGGTATACTTCCCTGATACCAGCTACACTCATGTTAGGACACTGAGAGGTGCACAGCGTCAGTTGGGCAATGCCCCCAACCACCCACTGAGACCAGTTACTGGATCCTGAGTGCAGAGCCACTGCCTGACTAAAGCCATGGACATGAATAGTATAGATCCCTGATACCTGGTGCACAAAGGTTAGGATACTGAGGAGTTACATGGCCTCAGCCAGGCAATGCCCCCATCCCCCCAGATGAGGTACTGGATTTTGAGTGGAGAGCTAGAGCCCAACTAAACCTGTGGACATTTACAGTATAACTCCCCGATAACAGCTGCTTACATGTTAGGACACTGAGGAGTTGCACGGCCTCAGCCAGGCAATGCCCACACCCCCCTAAGACTAGGTACTGGATCCTGAGTGCAGAGCCACAGGCTAACTAAAGCCATGGGATCAATAGTACAGTCCTTGAGACTAGCTGCACACAAGTTAGGACACTGAGTAGTTGCAAGGTCTCAGTGAGGCAATGCCCCCATATGCCTAGATCAGGTACTGGAAGATAATTGCAGAGCTACAGCCCACCTAAAGTCATGGACATTAATGGTCTCTCTCTCTGATGCTAGCTGCACACAAGTTAGGACACTGAGGAGGTGCATAACGCTTCACACAGGGTGGGGGATATAACTCTTAATAAAAATAAGATGACTGGGGAAAAATAAAATAAAATGGCCAGGAGTGACAGGGAAGCGCTGGCTGTTCAGGCTGATGTGCCTTGGGGAGATGAGGAGGAAGAGAAAGACTGCACAGGAGGTGCTGGGACTTGATGCCCCTCATCAGTAGGTGGTGGTGGTGGTGTTGTAGGAGGGGCACCTTTGAGGGGCCTTTGCTGCTGAGGAGCTCTGAAGGGTGGATCATCCTGAAGATGCTGCAGGTCCTGATGGAAGAGTTGATGGATGACCTCTGTGGCCTCCAGTTGGTTCTCTGCCAGCCACACCATGAGGCCGCAGGTGGTCTCAAGAGATGCAACAGAGGCCTCTTCCATTTCCCGGAGTGATCTTATGGCATGGGTGAGGCCCCTGTTGCTGTTCTCAAGACCACGAGTGGCAATTAAGGCCGCATGCCCATGTCGCTGCAGCAAATCAATTATTTCACAATTTTGTTCAATTATGTGGTCAAATTTTGCTGCAGCGACATAGGCGTGCTGGGCTGCAGCCCTGTTGCCACCCTCCATGGCCTCGAGAAGCCGGCTGAGAGTGGTGCTGATTATTTGAAGAACAGCAAGTGACCCTGTGGAGAGAAAAATGAGAACAAGAGATATGTCAGTAAACTGACTGTTCTGTACTGTTACAAAAATGTACTGTACTGAAGTATATTTTTTATTAATGCATAGAGCCATTTTATTTACACCTATGGTATATTAGTATAGTTGTCTTGACTTGATAATACTGTAATTAAAGTGCATTGATACAAGAATTGATTTCTTTATAAGGGGACACATGATAATTAGTTATGTGATGTGCAATACCTATCAGCATGAGTGGCAAGTGTGGTTAGGGGTTATCATGAGAGGCATAGCCAGAACTAATTGACCTCTGAGCTCAATTGCCAAGAGTTCTGATATTCGGGAATCACATGAGTAACTACTGTTTTGCTATTCTACTTTATATGTTAATTACCATGAAGGATATCATACAAGCACATTTTGATACATTTTACATACATTGCTATGGAGGAGGTGGAATTTTGTAGGTAGGTAGCTATATCATGTGTGCTCTACAAAGACATGCAGGTGATGATAATGGTCAACTATTTGCTAAAGAAAGTGTTCATAGTTAAAAAGATGCAAGGTTCCTTACTGTTATCACATTGTGTTTTCAGATGGTTTGACGTTCGTGGATAAAGAACAAAATTAATATGTTACTGAAATGCATGAAGAATTTGTATAAGTTTATATATTCAGGTATGATGTGATAGTACATTATATTGTGGCTTATATTGTTGACATGGTGGTACACATTGTACTTCACTGTTTTTTGTAGCTTGAAGTGAGATGGGTGTTATCATTTCTTGTAGTTGCTAGGCGAATGGTAAACCTGTTGAGCTGTGCTCTTGAGGTTTACTGATGCCTTAGCAATCACTCAAGATGACTGTTGCATGGTTATCATCTGTGGGTCTGGCATTATCCTATATATGTGAGTGACTGTGTGCAGGACTGAGTGGTGACATAATCACTATGGCCCAGATATTCAAACTGCACCCAAAAAGTGCGCAGTAGCAGGAGCAAGCACAAGTCTATTGCGCCCATGCGTAAGAAATGTGATATTCAAAAACGGAGCAGGCCAAATTGCACCTAACAGCCGACAACTGAATATCGCACCACCTGCGCCATAGTGCAACTAGGGAGGGGAAGCTGAGCAGATCTGATGCGCAATAGAGCAACAAGGGATGTTCAGCTGAGCAGTCCAGAGGTGCCATAGTGCAACCAGGGAGTCCCCCCCCAGCTGCAGAGCAATGTAACAGCACAATCAGGGAGGTAGGGGCCCACCACCCATGACACAAATGGGCACAGGAACACACAGCAGAACAGACATCATCCCCCACCCCAAGCACAGCACAACTGAGGGAGGCTGGAATACTTCGGCATGGAGACCACCAGCCAATCCACAGCCTGGACCATGGTGCCCCAGCACACTAACCGCAAGCTGTGACTGGCACACAAGGAGGGCAGACCACCCCGTGCCACACCATCCCCCCCAGTGCAGAGCACACCCTGCACTGTGACCCCCAGACACCCCCACATGAGCAGTGACCACCACTGCAGGAAACCCCATGCATGCCACCACCCCCACTGTGTCAATGCAACCTTGTGCACCACAGAACCATGCAAGGCAGCCCCACCACAAGCACCCATCAGTGGGTTGCAGCACACTGCAATGCAACAACGGCATACATGTTGCCACCACTCACAGTCCCCCCAAGGTACTGCTGAGAGACCAACCATGCGTCAGCACAAGAGGTACCCCACAAGGGACAGGGCGTGCCCTTGACAACACCACCAGTGGTAGAGCACCCTGCACAGTATTCCAGTGACACACCCCAACCCACCACTGGCCACAACTGCCAGTACAGACACCCACAGTGGTGTGTGGAAGCATGCACCACACCAGATGCCACACAGTGTATGGACAGACACCCACCCATACCCAAGGGCACACCAACACAGGGACGCAGTGATGGGGCAACCCAAGCCCCCATTGTGGGCCCATGTAAGCCATGTACACACAACCCACAGTCCTCCATGGCACTGGAGTGCCAGCCACCCTGTGCAGGCACTGTGGACCCGTACACCACCAGTAGTCGCCCGGAGCACAAGTCACAGACATTGGGGCATATCCCCTGCAATACACACAAGGCACAGCATGGAGGTGGGACAATGACTGTGGTGCCCATAGTGCCACCCGAGCCAGGTATGCACCACACCAGTGACAGGAGCAACACAGCAAAGTGACGGGTACAGTGGCCGCCCTGCAGGGACTACCACCACTGACATGCCAGTGGATTGTGCAGGTCACAGACATGCATGTGTGTCAGCTGCACAAGCCATGGATGGGCCGATGAGTGCACCATGAACACAGAGCACACGCCATGGACCACTGCACACAGTCATCCAGTGCACAGGGAACAACACACACACCACAGACACTGACTGATAGCTACCCCCACACCATAGTCACCTTCACACGGGCACACACACACATACTCATGACTGCACCACCCCGACGCCATGCACACCACTGCAGCTGAGCACCTATAGCCTGCTGCAAATCAGAGACCACCACAGTATTCATATCAAAATCAAATGTATTGGGAAAATATAATAGTCAATTATGTACAAGAATAAAAACTATATACAAGCCTGGGGGGGCCACAAACAAGATGGGGTGGGTAGGCGGCAGGGGTGGACAAATGGTATGGGCTAGGAGGGGTGTGAGGGTGGGTCCTGGGGGGGTAGGGGAAGTCAGGGACCGAGGGATTCCTAGCGGGACCGCCATTCAGGACTTCATGACCTCTGGCCCCTGTGCCTCCTCAGTACCCCTGTCGTGTCCAGTCTCCTGAGTATGTCCAGGGATTCCCGAGCCAGCTGTAGGATCACCTGCATGGCATCACGTATGTCCCTGAGATGGTGGGTACCTAGGACAAGGGAGCACAGTCAATAGGAGTGAATGCACAACCCCATACAGCCCGCCCACTGTGCATGGCATATAGCCATGGGACATACCACTGTGATGGTGTGTGACCACCCGCAGTGATCACGTCCACAGGACCTGCCCACCCAGACACATACAGCCATGCAGAATGCTGCATACACCCACTGGCCAAGTCACGCACAGCACCACTGTGGCCGTTTAGTGACATGGCTATGTGGTGCAAAGGCAGTGGCACAGCTATGCACCTGGTGTATGCATGGACCACCATTGACACACACCCAGTCATGCATTGCCACTAGACAGTGTTGACTGTAACAAGTTGTGTGCTTGGCAGTGGTGTCGATGAATGGTGGCCATGCCCCGCTGCCCACCCTGTCACACAGCATGCAATAGTAATCATGGATGTATGGCACTCACCCTCATCGGGCCGGTCAGGTGGGCAGTGATGGCCCTCGCCCCGCCTGGCTGCACTCCCGCAACCTGCGGAGTTCGTCTGGGCCTGTGGGAGAAAAAAGGAGAGAAGAACATCAGTACAGTCCTGAAGCAAAGTCTCCTGCCCCAAGGTGTGTGCCCTCCCACCCAGCCAGACCCACCCACCTCACACCCTGTGAACACATCCACAGCCAACCCCATACGGTCCCTCCCTATGTGCTGGACACATACAACACTGTGACCCATATGGATGATAAAAGTGTGTTGATGGAACCCCTACCTGGATGTGGCACTGTGCCCCTCCTGGCACGTGCCCGCAGGAATGCCAGTTAGCCCCGGCTCCCTCCTCTGCAGGTCACCATAGCGGTGCCTGCACTGCTCTGCACTCCTCCCCTGTCTGGTGGCCTCTTCCAGGGCAGTGGCCACCTCCTGCCACACCTGGGTCCTGGTCCTGTTCAGGTGAGCCTCCCCGAAGAGAGGCCCACGTTGTGACTCAACAATTGCCACCAGACTTGCAAGCTCAATGGCTGTCCACTGTGCTGCCTATCTGCATGCCATCCTTGCAGCTATAGTAGGCAATATGGCACTCTGCAGCGCAGCTCGCCATGTGCAGATGCTGCGTGGTACAGTGCTGCCATTCCCTATCACGCTGCTACCGAACAGCGCGATAGAGATGCACCCATGCCTGACGCATGGCGCCTAGGGGGCAAAGGTCGGGCACAGGGTCAAGGGTCTCTGGCACATGGCCATGCACAGCACCACTGGAAGACAATGCGTGCAGCACGATTGGCTGCCTGTGTACCAGCGCCATAGTGGACTACCGAGCAGTTGGGCCATTGCGCCTATGATGGCCCATTGCCACAGCGCCATGTAGTGACCATCGCTATAGTGTCACTGGCACAATGGTGGCCATGCCCTGCATTGCCTACCATGCACAGCATGTCATCAGTGCGGCAGACACCTGCATCAACAACCCAGGCATGTGCAGTGAGGTGTACTATACATGTCACAGGACTGCGCCATTGGCTCAGCAAGTTCAACACAATTGCACAAAGCGCAACAGCGAGCTGTTCAGTCATCATATGCAAATCATCTAATTAGCCATTCAATGGCCCAGCACTGCAATTTGCATCTACTTGAAGTTGCTCTTCGCCTCATTTGCATGGATTGCACTATAAAAGTGTGACAATGTGCTGCAGTGGCCATAGTCGGTTACTGCAGTTTGTTGGTGAGTTGAATGCTGTTTGGGAGTGTGGACTGTGGATTCAGGGGCATGCATGGGACTGCACAGTCACAGGTAACAACTGCCATTCTTACAGGCTACATAATGACTGAGCAGGTTGTTGGAGAGGAGGAAAACAATGGTGGAAGGAGGAGAAGGCCGAACTTTACAAAGGCTGAAACTGAGGCCCTGTTTGAGGCCTACCTGGATCAGGAGCCACTTCTCAGTGGACAGCGGGGAACCCCTCAAGCCCGTGCTGCTGCATGGGAGGAGGTAGCATGTGCCGTGCACCTGCATGGCAGCCACCAGCGCTCCATGCAGGAGTGTAAGAAGAAGATGGGCACGGACAGGTGGAAGGTAAAGGAGAAGGTGGCTGCCATCATGGCAGTACGTGCTGCAACAGGTAGGGGACAGCCGGAGGTGGTACCGCTGACCCCAACGGAGGAGAGGCTTGCTGGAAGCATGCAGCACAGTGCCATTGATGGTGTTCCGGGTGGTGGCTTCCAGATGGGTGGTGGCCCATCACTGCACGGTAAGTCATGGTCTGTCTATGGGGGGCAGGGCAGGTCACACACAGTAATGCAACTTTGCTTTCCCTTACAGATCCTGAGTATCTGCATGGGTCAGCGGTGGTGGGCCTGTCCACTGAAGACAGTTGGATGGAGTCAGAGGTGGGACCATCCACCTCCACAGGTATATGTGGATCATTGTGACAGTGGGGCTGCTGGCTGTCCACACTGATGTCATTGAAACAGGTGTGGAGGAAGCCCTGCCTGTGTCCCAGCGTGCTGGTGTCCATGGATGCCAGCATGCTTGTGGCTGTGGCCGGGGCAGAGTCTGGCACTAGTGATGATGACATGACCATCATGGGCAGTGACACGTGTGTGCCATGGGATGGCCACAGAGCAGGGCAATTCACGCCCATGGCTGTGGGTGGTGCCGCTGTGGAGGCCTGCATGTCAGCACAGTCCCAGGCTGTGCCTGTCAGCACCAGTGGGGCAGCACTGGTGTCTGTTCAGGACAGTGGGACTGTTGCGGCCACTGCGGTGGCACCACTAAGCCCTGGGGAGCGGCAGCCAGAGGGGCAGCATCAGCAGTCGCCCAATGGACTCGGGGGTACAGGGTTCAGAGGCGGCATCTGTGCACTGCCTGTGGACATGCCCAGACCTGGTTCTGGTGTGCAGCACCCACCCTCAAGGGGCGCTGAACATCAGGGCCTTGCACACCCTGAGAGACAGGATGCTGAGGAGGCTGATGACCTCTTGGATGAGCACATTCACCTACTGTGAGCATCAGTCCAGCAGCAGATGCGGCTTGTGATGTCTGAGGATGCACTGTGTGTGGCTCTGGAGTGGGCAGAGGAGCATCGCAGCAGGGACACCGCACTGATCCTGGCAGGGATGGACCATTTGCGGGAGGATGTGACCACTGCTATTGATAGGAATGCACAGGCATTCATTGCTGTCATGGCCACAATGGGCACACAGTCAGGTGCCCATGCATCACGGACACCACGCAGTGCACTATCCGCCCCCCATTCCCGGCTTCGTGTGATGCCCACCCTGTCGATGCCGGGTTCAGCTGTGGGCATCCTGAGCACTCCTGGTGCAGGCATGTTTGCTGTGCTACAGACCCCTTTGTGAGCACGGTCGTGTTCACGTAGTGGAACCCCTGGGGGACCATTGGTGCCACCCCATGAGACCAGTGATCAGCCTGCCAGTGCTGGAAGGTCTTGGCAGGGCCGCCCACACATCCGTGGTGGCCGTGGAACTGTGTCACGTGACTGACCTGTCTCCCAGCATGGCTACTATTTAGTGCTTCCCTGTGTGCATTGTGTGTTTCAGTGGGCAGTGCACGGGTGGGTACCCGGCCCTGCACGCGAACACACAGTCCACCTGCACTCCCTCCCGGCTGCTGTCCACAGTTGCATGTGCATGATGATGCCTGAATTGCGCAGCACACCAATGTGCAATGGTGCTCAGCATCTGACACACGTACATGGACAGGCAGTCGGCGTGGTGGCCTGTGGACATGTGTGTTGCTAGGGTGTGTGTTCTGGGTAGGTGTGCCTTCTGCCCTCTGTGCATGTTTGTTGTGTTGTGTGTGAGCATGTGTGTGTGTCCTTCAGCCTGGCATGTTAATCCTCACCTATCCCTGGTTGTGTGTGTGCTTCTGTGCCCTGCCACTTCCTTTGATGGCATGCACCCCTGGTGTGTGTCCATGTGTGTTTGTGGGTTGTGCCTTGGCCACTGGTGGTTGCACATGGCCCCATGACTAACCTGGGTTGGCTGAAGTGCTCCTCCGTGATGGTGACCCAGTGCAGCTGTGCCAGCCGGAGCAGTCGGGGGTCCCGTCGGCCAAGGGGGGGCTGCCCATCACCATCGTCACCGGCATCCCCATCGTCCCCATCGCTGTCCCCCTCTTCAACCTGTACGGCTATTCCACATTCATTGGCCATGTTGTGCAGGATGCAACAGGCCAGGAATAGCCCACAGGCCTTTGAGGGGCTGTACTGTAGGGCACCGCCAGAGGTGTCCAGGCAATGGAAACATGCCTTCAGCATCCCGAACACCTGCTCAATGACATTACGGGTGGTGGAGTGTGCCTCACTGTAGCATTGCTGTGATGGAGTTGCGGGCTGCCGGTAGGGTGTAAGCAGCCAGGGACGGAGTGGGTATCCACTGTCACCTGTGTGTAGAGGGTGGAGGTTAGTTTTGTGATCAGCATCGTCCTGCCCCAGGCCAGGTAGGTCACTGCCCATGCCACCTCTAGCCATGCCCCCCCACACCTATGATTGTCCATGTGGTTTGCATACTCACCCACTAGGTGTCCACTGGGGATGTCCCCACTCTGGAATCTGTGGCACAGTGCTGGCTGGTGCCAGATGAAAGAATCGTGTGCTCCCCCAAGGTGCGTGGCACAGACATTGATGATGCACCCCCTAGCATCGCACACCAGCTGGCAGTTGATGCTGGCATAGCCCTTGTGATTTATGTATGCGGCCCCCTCGGGGCCAGGTGGTGTGCGTATGGCCACATGGGTGCAGTCTATTGCCCCTAGCATGCCAGGCATATGTGCTACCCTGTGAAACTCCTGTATGTTTGCTGTGCGTTCCACCACTGTGTTGGGGAAATGGATGTACTCTGCATCATGTGGCAGCAGTGTGCTGAGGAATTGGGTGAGGTGGCATGAAGTGACTGACTGGGTTATGCCTGTGGTGTTTCCAGTTGGTCTCTGGAAGGTACCCGTGGTGAGCAAGCACATACAGGCTGTTACCTTAGTCTACACTAACAAGGCATGGCTCTGTCATGTGGGTGCCTGCATCACATCACTGCACAGCTCACAGAGCCACCTCAGAATTGTCCTATTCAGGCGGTACTGGCCCACAATCTCAGTATCGCTGTACAGCTCAAAGCTGGTGCGGGCTCAGTACTGCCTGTTGGGGGCATACCGCCGATGGGCCCTTCCATGGCCACGACCCCCTGCTACTTGCCTTCTCCCTCCCCCTCATTACAGCCTCCATGTGGAAGATGGCACTGGCCATGTCCCTGGCTTGTGTTCACCCCCCTGGCAGCTGTTGCTGTATTCCCCCCACTGTCCTGGCTGCTACCTCCTCTGTACCGGGTACACCTGTCTGTGCTGGCCTCTGTGCTGTGTGGCTCCCCACACCTTTCCTGTGCCCGGCTGTTCAGACTGCCCTTTCTCTGGCCTGCCCAGTTTGTGCCCCCTGCCCTGTCTGTCTGCCTCTGCTTCTGACACATGTGGCTTCCCTGTAGTGTTCTTGCGCCTCTCCCTTGCTCCCTTTTATTTTGGCTCATTTTTGCTATGGCATACTTCCGCTTGATCCACTATTGAGCATGGCGCTACTCGTTGAATATCAAACTCCGCCATTTATGCATGGTTCCTCCCCCTTCAGTTGCGCATGCCATCATTATCATTGCGCTGTTGCTCAGCATGATTTTGGGGGCGGAACTGCCTCCTGCTGAATATCACAAAATGGCGCAATTTCGGACTTGTGCAGATGCAACCCTATTGCACATGGCTCAGCTCTTTTGAATATCTGGGCCTATGTATATGACTTCAAGATATCTACATAGTGATGACATCATCAGTGATTTATCTACTTAGTTACTTCATCACTAAGTACAACCATGTGTGCTGCATGGTCAGTAGTACTGCCTCCCTGTTTTGCTTTTACCTTCCTAAAGTGGTGTTTATAAAGAAAGCTGTCACAGTCCTAGAGACTCAGAAAATACAGAGATTAACCAACTTTCTCTGAAACCAGAAACATATTCTAAATGAAAACTTTGTTAACCAAAAAAAAAAAAAAACATTTTTGATGTCTGTCTCACCGCAAGAAACTTGGAAACCAAAGACTGAAATGAGGGTAGAGAAAAAAACATGGAGATGAACTTAAGAAAACAATAATACATAACACAAGTGAACTCAAAAAGTCCAGCTACATAAATTACATATGCATGGTGTACTTGTGGGATAATGAAGTTATTTGTCCTGTAGCCTGTGATGTCTTGGAAATGTCACTTGTGGCTTTGCCAGTCATGAGGTTTCTCAAGGTGTGAGGCTACTGTTCAAATAAGTTGGTTGTCACACAGCAGCACGGATATCCTTTGTATATATACACAAAGACTACTTTGACATAGAAGTTTTCATTTTAGATGATGAACAGTACTATTGTACTATGGTGTTATCTGTCACAATTACTATGTGTTATACCTGTGGAAAAATATAGTTCAACAAAACAGAACAAATTAAATAGCTGTAATTAGATCTATAACTGTTGAAATCAGGCACTCACATCAGGATGTCTAATTATTGGGAAGAGAAAAATTTTATTGTGAAACAACTTGTTATAGATATGTAGACCTGGAAATACAGTTTTGATGTTAATACTCTGTACAGCAGCATATGATTATGCCAAGTGGGTGATCCAAGAAATGCAATACGGCAGCAGCATAACATTAGCTGGGTATGTGTCGGTGTTACAAGATGGTATCTGTGGCTGGTATTTACATCTGTAATGGTGTGGCCTCTGTTGTTAGGTGGAGTGTGTTAGGTAAAGAGCTTCATACAGTAAAGAAGTAATGATATCTGATGATGTGAGAAATGGTGGAGTACATTGTGATAATTTTGAAATATCATTGAAGTGTTTCTGAATGGGGATTTTGCTTGAGTGTGGTTTGTTACAGAACATACAAGGAGTGGGTCAAAGTCCAAGTAAACAGAATATGTGTTGGTTTTGATTCTTTCTATAGGTCACAGCTTCTTGTACGCTGTTGTTTAAGTGTTAAACAGAGGAATACTCTTTCTAATGGATATGTTAATTAATCAATAAAGCACAAGAAAGAACACATTCTGGTTCACTGTAGGTTTACTCATTCCTTGTACCGTCTGTAAGAAACTACACTCAAATAGTATTTGCTAGTCACAAATGCTGCAATGGTATTTTCATATTGGCACAATATATTCCAGTGTCTTTCATATTGTCAGATATGATGGAATTTATCACAGCTTTAGTGGTTTGCCCACAAGGTGCAGCTGAGTGGGTAAATCCTCACTAGCCATGGTAAATCCTCTGATAACTCAGATGTTATGAGTAGCTTATTGAGATTAGAGCAATGTAGATTTTTTTTTGTTATTATAAAATACAAACATTTAAGAAATTGCTTTTATTTTTATTTTTATTGTATTTATTCGTATGCTCCAGATGTAATAGATGATATAGGCATCTACAGGGTAGCACGTGAGGTGGGCACCTGACTTAAGGCACCGTCTGAAATGGCGACACAATATGGGCGAAAGTCCAAATGGTAAGGGGGGGAAGGGTGACCGGATGTGGTGGGGTAGGTGACTGTAGCGACAGGATGTCGCTATATGTACAGGCATGCGGGGGGGATCGAGCTTGGTGAGCATGGCCTGGGAGGGGGTGGAGGGGATGTAGGAATGGTGCTGCGGCCGGCTGCTGAGCTGCACCTTGGCGTCGGGTGTTGGCCTCTGCTTGCGGAGCATGGGGTTCCAGGTTTGGGTCTGGGTCCGAGCGCTACTGTGGTACTGTTGCGCCTGGCCCAAAACTTTTTTTTTTGCCTTCGCTCCCCCAACATGCACCCCCTTGGAGTTGAGAATCCTTAAGTAGGGGGGTGCAGGTGGCAAAGGCCCCCATGTGGGTGTATGTGTGTGGGGGGGATGCTCAGTTCTCCCACAGAAAGTAAATGCTTTAAGTCCCTGGTGCCGTTCTTCTGGGCGCCAAGGATGTCAGGGTGGCGAAATTGTTTTCGCCGCCCTGACGTTGCTATAATGCTTGTTGCCATTTGGCGCTTACCATTATCACATAGAACCCATCTACAGCCATTGGTTATCAGAGGATTTACAATAGTGGGAAACTGACAGTCTGATTATTTGATTGGCTATTCAGTTATGTCCACGGCATAATTGAAGTTACTTACGTTCCTCAGTTGGAGGTCCAGACAGATCTGCAGCTTCAGTTGGATGGCCCGCTGCTGAGCCGTAGGTGGTTCCTACACAGAAGAGTCAATTGTAACTATCTCAACCTCCTCTGTGGGCTGTTCTGCTCATGCAGCTCCCTCCATTGATGATTCGTCTTTTGTGAAAAACACAGGAAAAGGGAAAACATTATTTGTCTGTAGATGTAATTATGTGTATGGCTACCTCTGTAGTACCAGTTGTACTGATTTTAAAAGACTGCTACTACTTGCTCAGATCAAGTAGTGAATGTGAGTAGAGAGCCACAGCTTAACTAAAGCCATGCACATCAATGGTATACCTCCCTGATACCAGATGGGCACAAGTTAGGGCACTGAGGAGTTGCATGGCTTCAGCCAGGAATGCCCCCACCCCACATGAGACCAGGTAGTGGATCCTGAGTGCAGAGCTACAGCTGAACTAAAGCCATGGATATCAATGGTATAGTTCCTTGGTACCAGCTGCACACAAGTTAGGACACTGAGGAGTTGCATGAACTCAGTCAGACAATGCCCCCACCCTCCCCAGAACAGGTACTGGATCCTGAGTGCACAGCGATAGACTAACCAAATATGTGGAGATCAATGGTATACCTTCCTGATACCAGCTTCACACAAGGTAGGACACTGAGGAGTTTCAAGTGCTCTGCTAGACAATCCCCACCCTTGGATCTGGTATACCTTCCTGATAGCAGCTTCATAGAAGTTAGGATACTGAGGAGTTGCATGGCTTCAGTCAAGCAATGCTCCCATCTCCCCACATCAGGTACATCCCTAATACCAGCTGCACACATGTTATGAGAGTGAAGAGTTGCACAGTTTGAGCTAGGCAATGCCCCTACCCTGCCGCAGATCAGCTACTGCATTTTGAGTGCAGAGGCACAGGCCAAGTAAAGCTGTGGACATGAACAGTACACATTCCTGATACCAGCTCCATGCAAGTTTGGAGACTGAGGAGTTGCATGGCCTCAGTCAGGCAATGCTCCTAGCTCTCCACAGCAGGTAATGGATGCTGAGAGCAGAGTCCCAGACTAAGTAAAGCTGTGGATATTGATGATATACTTCCCTGATACCAGTTGCACACATGTTAGGACAGTGAGGAGTTGCACAACCTCAGGCAGGCAATGCCCCCCCCCCCCAGAACAGGTACTGGATCCTTAGTGGACAGCCACAGCTAACTAAAGATGTGGATATCAATGGCATACCTCCCTGATACCAGCTGTACCTAAGGTAGGACACTGAGGAGTTTCAAGCCCTCACCCAGGCAATGCTCCTCCCCCATGGATCAGGTAGTGGATCACCAATGCAGAGCTACAGGCAAACTAAAGCCATGGACATGAACGGTATACCTTCCTGATAGCAACTCCACAGAAGTTAGGATACTGAGGAGTTGCATGGCCTCAGCCAGGTAATGCTCCCACCTACCCACACCAGGTATTGGATGCTGAGTGCAGAGCCACAGGCTAATTAAGGCTGTGGATTGGGACAGTATACCTCCCTGATAGCAGCTGTACACATGTTAGGACAGTGAGGAGTTGCATGCCCTCAGGCAGGCAATGCCCCCCAGAACAGGTATTGGATCCTGAGTGCACACTCACAGGCTAACTTAAGATGTGGACATCAATGGTATACCTCCCTGAAAGCAGCTGCACACAAGGTAGGAAACAGGAGTTTCACAGGCTCAGCCAGAAAATACCCCCCCCCCCGGATCAGGTAGTGGATCCTCAGTGGAGAGCTTCAGGCCAACTAAAGCTGTGGCTCTCAATGGTATACCTTCCTGATAGCAGCTACACACAAGTTAGGACACTGAGAAGCTGCATGGCGTCAGCCAAGCAATGCTCCCACTTCCCCACAACAGGTACTGGATGGTGAGTGCAGATCCACAGACTAAGTAAAGCCGTGAATACGGATGTTATGCCTCACTGATACCAGCTGCATATATATTAGGACAGTGAGGAGTTGCATGCCGTCAGGCAGGCAATGGCTCCACCCCCCCAGAACAGGTACTGGATCTTGACTGCCCAGCCACAGCATAACTAAAGATGTGGACATCAACGGTATACCTCTCTGATTCGAGTTGCACACAAGGTAGGACACTGAGAAGTTCTACAGCCTCAAGCAAACAATGTCTCCTCCCCCCCAGATCAGGTAGTGGATCCTCAGTGCAGAGTTACAGGCCAACTAAAGCCAGGGATATCAATGGTATACCTGTTCAATATCAGCTGCATACAAGTTAGGACACTGAGGATTTGGTAAGTGTCATCAAGAGACTGTTTCCACCTCTGTAGACCAGATACTGGATCTTGAGTGCTGAACATCAACAGTATCCCTCCCTGTTAGTGAGTGCACAGATGACAAGACACTGAGGAGTTGCTGAGTCTGAGCTAGGGAATGTCCCTGCCCCCTGCAGATCACCTACTGGATTTTGATTGCAGAGCCACAGCCCAACTAAAGCTGTGGACATCAACAGTATACCTCTCTGATACAAGGTGTACACATGTTAGGAGACTGAGAAGTTGTGTTGCCTGAGCAAGGCAATGCCCCCCCCAGACCCCCCGCAGATGAGGTACTGGATCATGAGTGCACAGCCACAGCCCAACTAAAGTTGTGGATGAGCTCAGTGGACAGTGGCCCTCAGACCCCAAAGACCAGGTATAACATCTTGAGTACAGAGCCACATCTGAAATAAAGCTATTAACATTACTATACTGTATGGGGAGCCCTTATTATAGGCTGAAATCGGTAAGTTACTATCTTTGTTATGGTACTGCTGTGACATCAACCGGTAGTTAAACGTGCCTCAGTTCATCATAGCAGTACCATAACAACTTGGAACAATGAAACACTGCAGAATTCTGCTGTCAGAATGGCGATTGCTACTGCCTGCATGCACTTCTCAACTGCTCATTTTAAATAAACAACTAGAAGCTTTCAGATGGTAGCAATCACGATGGATCCAAACATTTACTGTATTCAATGAGCACAACAAAGGAATCGGATTTCTTTCATAGCCGATCAGGAAAACAAACAAATTGCAAAAATTGTCTTTATTTCTTCCCCAAACAGCAAAATATGCAGTTTCCCTATACACTATAAAAGATAATGGATGGGAGAAAAACAATAACAGCGTGGAAATCACATCTCACTGTTTCCATGCCAACATGATAAACCTCTCGAGCTATGCTCTCAGGGTTTACAATGTTGTCAAGGAAACAGCTCGATGTGATTACCATGCTGTTATCGTCTTTCTCCCATCCATTATCCTCTGTTATGTATCTCTGATATGAAGTGAGACAAGCTAGAACACTGAGTAGCTGCACAGTCTGTGCCAGGCAATGCTACCAGCATGGAAGAGCACGTATTGGACCTTCAGTGGAAAGACAGATCCCCAGTATACCATTGTGACTTACTAGCAGAGTTGAGCACTAGCAGCTGCTCTACTGGAGCCCCTCAGTCCTCACCTTCTGCGAGTATTACAAGGTGGACACGTTGGGAGGAAGCAGGCACAGTCTCTGTGGTGGCTGAGGGAGAAAGAAACAAATATTAAATGTTTTTTGTATGTGTGCATAATGTGTGATTTGACTTTACTAGTACTGAAAGATCTGTTTCCGTTATTTAAATATTCTGTTACACTATATTAGCATGTATTACATGTTGATGCAACACAGTAATAACTAACACGCACATTTACATATTGTACTAGATATCATAGATTAGTTTTAGACTGTTAGTTATAGTCTAGGAAAAACATGTTTTATGTCACCTGTGATGTTAGCTGAGTGGGACAGTTAGAAGTAAAATAAATAGGAAAAGGCAGGTTCATTATGTAAATATTAGATATATCATGACTGGCCAGCTCGGTGGCATTGAGAGCTGAGGCGCTGGACGCCTTACCTGACTTCACACCGATGACCCATGTTTGGGAATGGACATGGGACGCCGGGGGGGTTGGCAGGGGAGGAGAAGGATCAAGCATCCCCACGACTGTTCTTCTTCTCTGGGGAGGAGGGATTGCAGTGCTTGGTGATTGCCTGCCACCTAGCAGAGGCTGGGAGGTGGCACATCAGCACTGAGACTGTGGGTGAGAGTCTGCGGGAGGCACTTGGTGGGGAGGAGCATGCGCACCACCACTGGTGCCATTGCATGCCATGACCTTGGGGGAAAAAGGAAAAGAGACAAAAAAATGGGAGTCCTCTGCGAGGATGATGATGGCCCCCCTCCGCAATGGCCCGGGAAGGCACCTCCCTGAACACTAAATCCGGTCCGGTGGGTCGAGTCACTCCCCAACCCCTGCGACAAAGGGTAAGTCGTGGGGTCAAGGGGAGGAGGTCTCATACCCGGTGCCGGGCATGGGGAGACATCAGAAGGATGCAGAGGGCTCTGGGGGGATAAAAGAGATAACTGCAAAAAAAAAAAAAAAAAAAAGATATATCATGACTGAGATAACACAGTTCAGATGATGAGTCATGGTGGGATAACTGTTTGTGAGGTACTGTGGTTTAACGTACAACATATATAAGATATTTTGTTATTTCACCATGACACATGTACTATCATGTGCTATTGGTTTTATAGAATCATACACTTAATAATACAATTGGTAAGACAAAAGCTGACTCTTGATTTGTTACTGAGCAGGATAAATAAAGTGTAAATCTTGCTAGTAGCCAACAGGCAAATGTCCCAGGTGCACTCCCTTGCCCTATACCGTATCAAAATCCATCTGACATGGAACATCAAAGCCATATGCTACCATCTTGCATACTGTTGTTACCGACTGCAGTAAATTTACAAAAAAAAAAAAAACATGGCATGTTGTTTTAAACTGATATATCAGACTGAGCTTGATGCATTTTTTCGTAGCATTCTGAAAACCTTTCTAGTAAAAGCTATGTCTCACAACTCTGCTTAGCACTTACCTCACACTACAGTTTAAGCATTCCATCAGCCACCCTGTGCAAGTCTTCCAGAGCTGGCACCTATAGCTACAGTTCTATGATGCGCCATTTTTTCTTCCTTCGGAGCAATAAATCAGGATATTAGTCACTTTCTGCTAACAATTAATAACACATCAAATATGCCACTCGAGGGTGTGGGTGATTTCCCATGCCTGGTGTGTTGCTGGTCCCTTGGCTGTGCCTTGGGACCAAACAACACATCAGCCATGGCTAAATCTTGACATCAGCTAGACCCTCTCGATGTATATTGCTTGAATAGCAGTTTGGGCAGTTTATGTTAGTGACTAAGGAATTCAACAGGATTAACAAGTTGTTTCACAACATTTCAATATTTGAGAAAAATGTATGTATGTATATATGGTATTTAGAGACTGGTAGAGTAAATAAGAGTAACTTAATGGTGAAACATTCTAATATCACTATCCTGTTAGGTGACAATCACACTTCTTTTTGTTATGGAATACTCTATTGCAGTACAGTTAGAGTCTATTAATGCTGTTATGTGTTATATATGACATTAGTTAATAAGATTCTGAAGCCAACTTACTGAGGTACTGAGGTTGTCAATGCATTCATTTAACTGTTGTGACAGATAAGTTAAAGATAGAACATTTTAAGCATTGAACACCATGAAAAAGATGCACTTACTACCATGATGGCGTTCACCAAAATCTGGCTTGCCTGCTTCCTTCCCACATAACAAATTCTATGTCGTGCTAATCCTGGATACTCCTATGCATCTTACCCCCTTTGCTTTGTAGAAGTTCTGGCAGGTGAGCTTCCACTTCCTCTGACAGTCGTCTGCCGACTTCTCGATTTCTTGTCTCCCCAAGGCATGGCTAACCTGTATAAAAAGATAGAAAAGAAACAAGCAGTTCATGTCTTTGGAATGGTTTTGAATGTTCTGGATTTATTGATTAGTGTGTTATAAGTTCAATTTTATGTGTACTGCTGTGGAATTTTATATGGAGAATAAAGTATGGGTCTGGGTGCATAACGAGAATTTACACACACCCGAGGGATTCGATGCTACATGAACCCCGAGAGCAAAGCATGAGGGGTTTATGCATAGCATCGAACCCTGAGGGTGTGTGTAAATTCGAGTTTACCCACACCCAGACCCATACTTTATTTTATATAATTGCTGGGATTTCCTTTTTTCCCCACAGCAAGTATATAAAATAAGAAAGATGTTCTTGTGTGACTGCAGTCTGCTTTAGTGTGAGCACACGCTCTACGGTCAGTCGGTCGCTAGCTTTTGTCAATTTTTTTTTTTAAATTTAGTTTTGTGTAGAGCCAACATTTTGAGGGTATTTCCCTCATTTCAATTACTGTCTGCCTGCCGGCACTTACTGCAGAGTTTGAGCGGTGGTCCAGAGTGGAAAGATGAGGCAGACAGTAGCTAGGAGGAACAGCTTCAGAGGTGGGGGCGCCTGCTCAGTGAGAGGGGAAACCAGGCTCATGTTCGCATGTTGTTGACAAATTCACAGAAATACCAGTTTATTATACAGTATAATACAATGGCTTCATGAAGTGGACATATGAACATCTGAACATACAAAATTTACCAACAGATAAAGCCCTAGAGATCTATCAATTCTGCACAAATGTGCCACAAGCACCCTTATTGTGAAGCTGCCTCTCCCTTCCATCCTTCCCCTTCATTGATCCTCCCTGTTGGCGTGTCCCATCCTGTTTTTGAAGCACTGGACTGTCCTACTACATTTGACTTCTGCAGGTTATGCATTCCACTCAGCTAGTATCCTCTTTGTTAAAAAAAGTCTCCTCATCTCATAGAAACATAGAAGTTGACAGCAGATAAGGACCGCAAGGCCCATCCAGTCTGCCCATTTCCTTTTCTACCTTATAAATGTGCCATCGGCCTTTGTTCTGTCATGTTGAACCTTTCTCACTCTACTGTCATATCATAGTCTCTGGTGTCCCTTCCCTGCCTCACTTTGAACAGCCCCTCTGTACATGTGTTGTTTATTCCTTTCAATGGAAAAAGGTGCTAGTCAGCCGCCTTTGTAAAATAAATTTGACATCGAACATTAGTGACCAGAGATTGCCATGTTGAATAGCTACTAAGCGGGCACAAATATGAGTCATTGGAATTTCATGGTTGTTTGTGGCTTAGCACTCTTACTGGTAGCAGCTTTCACTGGGTGAAGTGAAACATGCAGCTATGGCTGCTTAGAACCCTTGAGAACAAGTTTTTTTTTTTTTTTTCTTTTATCGTAGCTCAAATGAAACGTTGACCTGGTGTATATCTCCTTGTGGTTGTAGTTCATGAAATTATGAGATCTATAAGCAGTCTGCTATTTGTCTGCACTGTGTAGTGCTACACTATTGCTCCACAGATATAATTATCCTACTATACTTAATACATAAGAAAACAATATTTTCATATTGTAAATTGAAAATGTGACTTACCTTACCCCAGGTACGTGCCAGACTCAGGTTTGTTGCCCGCATCACAAATCTGGGCTTTGCATGTTGCTGCACATCCTGAACTAGGGCCAGCACTTCCCTATCACTCCAGGATTTTGGCATCTTGAAATTCTGTAAAAAATATATTTTTTTGTTTAGAATGATGGAACATAAAATTTATTGTAGTTTTACTGTTTGGGCAGGACTCACAAAGGACATGTACACAGTAGGTATGAGATGTGTTGGCATATTTGAGGCATATGTTTAAAGCACTTTAGGTACAGTAGGTCTGTCATGCGGGAGCACAAACTTGATGTGCCAGTGCATTGTAGATGTACCACTCAATCCCACTAATCTTATATGCTGCATCTGGAGTGGCAGTAAAGAGGGTGTGAGTATGGATATCTGGTGCAGTCCCATTTACAGCCCAAGTGAAAGGTTTATCATCAAAGCTAGTCTGGGATGTGCCTCCAAAAGATAAACCTAGTGCTACTAGACTTATCTAGGTGGCCTCCCACAGGCAGGCTGCCATACCGTAAGACAGCAGGACAACAGCTTGAGCCCTCTGTAAGTCCATGCACCACCCCCAGGCAGCCCACAGCACTATGACATCTGTCACTCATTGTGGCTACAGATGGTTTTGTGATTCTGCTTGGTCATATCTGCCTTGACCAAAAGAGAGTATAAAAGAAAGTTGTGGTACAATAGTGATGCTCCCTGTGACCTGTTGCAGCTCCAGCTCCAAAAAAATTTAACACATCACTGTTTGAGTAGACTAGTTTCTCCCCACCCCTCCCGCTCCACCTGCAGCATCACTGCCTGAAAAAAATAGCACGGTAGATAGACAATTGTAATGCTCCTCACATACTGAGCTGCAGACAATTAAAACAAAAATGAAAATTTGATTACTTACTTTTTTGTTCTTTAGAAAAACTACTGATATGTCTCTTCTTTGCTGATCTGTTGAAAACAAATTGACATTGACTATGAGAAAAAGCTGAGCTGTTGTACAATTCTTTAACAAACACTGATATTTTACCGATTTTGTGTCTTATTTATATGTATGGCAGTTTTATGATGACAATTATCACTAATATGGAACTAAGAAGTACATGGTAACCATGGTTGTTGTGGATGTCTATTGCTAATCAGGTAAGGATTGGGTGAATATGTGGGAAGATATAGCTTTAAGATAGAAGCTGCACACAAGATAGGACACTGAGGAGCTGGACAGCCTCAGGTAGGTAATGCCCACACTTCACCACAGATGAGGTGCTGTATCCTAAGTTGAGAGGAATAGTCCAACTAAAGCCATGGATATCAATGAAGTATCTCCGTGATAGTAGGTGACACAGGTTAGGACAATGTGGAGTTGCATGGTCTCAGCTAGGCAATGCTCCCCCCCTCCAGGTCAGGTACTGGATCCTGAGTGCAGAGCTTCAGCCCAAGTAAAGCCATGGACATCAGTGATATACCTCCTTGATACCAGCTGCACACATGTTAGGACACTGAGGAGTTGCATGGGCTCAGGCAGGCAATGCCCTCACTCCCCTAGACCAGGTACTGTATCCTGAGTGCACAGCTACAGCCTAAGTAATGATGTACACGTCAGTTGTGTACCTCTGTGGTACCAGGTGCAGACATGTTACAACACTGAGTTTTGAAGTGTCAGCCAGGGAATGTCCTCACCCCACAAGACCAGGCACTGGATCCTGAGTGCAGAGCCACAGCATGACTAAAACCATGGACATGAATGGTATAGCTCCTTGATATGAGGTGTACACAAGTTAGAGCACTGAGGAGTTGCACAGCCTCAGCCAGGCAAAGCTCCCATCCCACTTCCAGACCAAGTACTGGATTTTGAGTGCAGAGGCAGAGGTCAACTAAAGCCATGGACATCTACAGTATACCTCCCTGATACCAGGTGCACACATGTTAGGACACTGAGGAGTTGCACTGCATCACCCAGGCAATGACCCCACCCCTCCAGACCAGGTACTAGATCCTGAGTGCAGAGCTACAGCCCAACTAAAGCCATTGACATCAATGGTATCCCTCTCTGATACCAGCTGCACACAAGTTAGAACACTGAGGAGTTGCACAGCCTCAGCCAGGCAATGCCACCCCCAGGCCAGGTACTAGATCCTGAGTGCAGAGCCACAGCACAACTAAAGCCAAGGCCATAAACAGTATACCTCCCTCATACCACCTGCACACAAGTTAGAACACTGAGGAGTTGTACGGCCTAAGCATGGTAATTCCCCCCCAACCAGCTACTGGATACTGAGTGTAGAGCCACAGCCCAACTAAGGCCATGAACATCAATGGTATACCTCCGTGATACCAACTGCACACTAGTTATGACACTAATGAGTTGCACAACCTCATTCAGGCAATACCCCCACCCCGTCAGACCAGGTACTAGATCCTGAGTGCAGAGCCACTGCCCAACTAAAGCCATGTACATCAACAGTATACCTCTCTGATACCAGCTGCACACAAGTTAGAACACTGTGGAGTTGCACTGCCTCAGCCAGGCAATGCTCATAGCCCCCAGACCAGGTACTGGATCCTGAGTACAGAGCCATAGCTCAACTAAAGCCATGGACATAAATGGTGTACCTCCCTAATACCAGCTGCACACAAGTTAGAACACAGGAGTTGCACAGCCTCAGCCAGTCAATATCCCCCTCGACCAGGTACTGGATCCTGAGTGCTAAACCACTGCTTAACTAAGACCATGGACATCAACAGTATGCCTCTGTGATATGAGGGGCACACAAGTTAGCACACTGAGGAGTTGCATGGCCTCAGTCAGGCAATGTCCCCACCCCATTAGAGCAGGTACTGGATCTTGAGTGGAGAGCCAGAGCCCAATTAAAGCCATTGACATCAATGCTATAACTCCCTGACACCAGCTGCACACAAGGTATCTGTATGTAGAGTGTATTTTGCTCTGTTTTTTGACCAATTTGATTGGCTCTTAAAAGAGCCATTTTTTCAGTCTATAGTATGTACTTGAGAGATATAGAGGTACACAATTACAGAAGTGCAAGGATGCCATTTTGAAGGTCCCTAACAAACATGTTATTATCTGTGCTTGAGAGGTGCACACCATCTTTTAGACACAGACAATGTTTGCAATATGTAATTTGAGGGTGAAGTATTGTGTACATTCTCATAGCATGGAGGAATCCAGATATTTGTATGTTCACCTTTCTACATGACCTTTCAATGCAGGACAGTAATCCTCACCTTTCCAGATCATTTGCTGTGTAATGTCTGAATACAGAATTTTACAAGCAGGTAACATGCTGATAAGATGCTGCAAGTCAGACTGTGCAGCTTCTATTAAATCAATTGCCCTTTTGTTCCCCAAATCATTACCTCCGAGATGGATAAGGAGTATGTCTGGTTCTAGCTGTGTCTCCAGCAAGTGGTACATGGTTGGCATGAGCTGCTGCCATCTCATACCACCCTTCCCAAACCAAGACATTGAGCAGTGAGGTAGGTGCAAGTCATGGCCAAAATGACTAGCTCTACTGAAAACTGCTGCCCTTCTGACCAGGCTTGATCACACAATCCATACCCTGACTCTGGATGTTTCTGCCATGCTGAGTATAAAGCTTTAATAACTCAGATGAAGAAATATCAGAAATGTGTGTGTCTCTCTCTCTCTCTCTCTCTCTGAGCACTATCAAGGCTAATCAGCAGAATGACTAGTGTTGCTTTGTGTGTCTAAAATAAATGCAGTGAGAAACAATTACAACTAACATTCTGATTTCAAATTGACTAATACAGGCAAAAAGTAATTGTTACGTCTGTAAAGGATGTTTCTATTTGGTGTTTTGTTTATTAAACAGTCTTTTTGTTTTGGTGGGAGAATACTGTCTGTCCATTGGCCACAATAAGTAACTTGGCAAGACTAGCCATTACTATTGGATAGAGTTAGTAGTCATATTGGTCAGTGAAGCTGTATTCCCTCTCTTTCTCTGCTAGCAGCTTGAGTGGTGAGGGCAAGTAAAGCTATCTATCTTATTGATAAAGTTTTGAATAGTTAAACAGTTCAATATTTTTTTCTGTAACAGAAGGACTGTTACAGTTGTAATTATTTAATGGTTAGCATGTGTATTCTGACAATTACACATTTATAATGTTTGTAACACTGATAAGTTTATAAGAATCTGTGATTGCAGCTACAGAGTTAATATTTCATGATTGATTGTCAACTTTTTAGTTAACAAGCTTTACACAGGAGAAAATCTAAGTGGTGGTTCAGACTGTATGCAGAATGAAGTAAATAGTTTAAATAAGACTAAGTTCTAATACTTTCAGATTAAAATTTACTTAATGGAACACTGGATAGTAGACAGATCATACAGTGGATCTGGTGTTTGTGCAACAAGTCAAAAATCTTGCCAGATCTGTTGTATTCATGGAAAAATATTTGCAAAAAAATAAAATTAATTTGTGGAGTATTATGTGTCTGGTGTGATACTTATTTCCTAAGACATATTTCTGCTGAACAGTGTGAATATATAAGGAACATAAACTGCCACACAGATTCCCTATAACAGTTTAAATAAATCTTGTTGTTCTAAGACATAGGAATATATTGCCAATTTACTGCATAGATCATTCAAAAGTGCATACAATTCAATGTTGAGACATGTTAATTGTTTTAATCATGTTTATTAGTTAATTAGCAGATTTTTACATAATAGATTGATTTATACTTACTGTTCTGTACTTACTGTTCTGTCCTGGAACTAGTGCTGCTTGTTCAAGAGTCTTAAAATGGCAGCTGGGCTGTTATTATATGATTCTATTGGTTCACAGAAGTCACATGGTGAAGTCTGCTGTTTCTTCTTTCACGAATGTGCAAAATCTTTGATCGAGACTTGCATTGATTGAGAGGATCGTTCACGAGCTTGCAAATTCTTTGATTGTGAGAATAACGTGAGATTTGAATTGTGGAAGATGAGTAGTTTAAAAAAATATATATTTTTTAACAGTTTTAAACAGAGTATGTAGCCATATCTGTTTTTTATTGCTTATGAGATGTGGATTTTACAGTGATAATGATTTTTAAACGTTTTCTTACATTTTATTGTATTTTGCGATCTTTGATTGCGAGCGTGCAAATTTATTGATCACTACTCATTTTGTTCACAAGGATCATTCGTGAGCTTGAAAATTCTTTGATCGCAAGAATAACGCAAGATTTAGATTGTGGAAGATGTGTAGTTTAAAAAATGCATTTTTTAAAACAGTTTTAGACAGAATATGTGGCCATATGTGTTTTTATTGCTTATGAGATGTGGATTTTACAGTGATAATGATTTTTGAGCATTTCCTTACATTTTATTGTATTTTGCAACCTTTGATTTCAAGCTTGCAAATTTATTGATTGCAACTCTCTTTGATCTTGAACATCGTTCTTGAGATTATAAAATCTTTGATCACGAGAATAACGTGAGATTTAGCATGTAGATGTTGTGTAGCTTTGGGAAAAATGTATTTTGTTTTTTACTTTAACATGTGGTTTGTGGCTGAATGTGGTTCTGTTGGGTATGAGATGTGGATTGGTCAAAAATATTGTGGTTTGGATATCTTTCTAGCTTTTTTGTGATCTTCGATCACAAGGCTGCAAATTCTTTGATCGCGACTCGCATTGATCGTGAGGATCGTTTGCGAGGCTGTAAATTCTTTGATCATGAGAATAACTCTAGATCTTGAATGCAGAACTTGTTAGCTTTTGAAAAAAAAACAGATGTTTGAGAGATTTTTCATGGCTTTTGTGTAAATATGTACTTTTATTTGCTATGACAAGTAGATAGTGCACAAATATATGTCTTTTTACATGTTATTTTGGATTTCCTTTTTTTTTTGATATTTGATCATGGACATGGAATTTTTTTGATTTTGACTATCATTCATTATGAGGGTCGTTTGCAATGTGGAAATGCATTTTCATAGGGAGAATACACCTAGACTTCCAGTGTAGAAGTTGTTCAGTTCCCAGAAAAGTACTTTATGACTGACAGTCTTGTATATGGTGCATAGTTAACATCTGATGAGCTCATTCATTGCAGTTGTCCCTATTTTTTGACTCAGTTAGTGGCCAACTGTAGTACTGAGAAGATGGCTGAGTCAGTTGCCAGCTGTGATTGTGGATGCTTTTGAGATGAACAGGAGTGGAAGGGAGCACTGGACCAATATGGAAAACTATGTTTTCAAGATGGCACATCTGTGAAGAATTTGGTCTGGGGGTTGGGGGTGGTAGTAGACTAAGAGAGAAAAAAATGTTTTCATAATTTGAAATGGTGGTCAGAATTTGTGATGTGTGATGTGGCACTAGGTGACAGTAACAAGGCAAAATATGTTTAATTAAGTGAAATACAGGTTTGGATTTCTGCTGGGGTGGGGTTACCACTAGACTATCAGGGAAAATTAGGTTTCATGATGTTGAATTGGGGTTGGGATTTTTGGGGGGGGCATACTGGAAATTATTTTTATGGCTTTTGTGATATTTTCTATACAGTATTGTTGCATGTTGCAGTACTATGTAGAGTTGACAGTATAGTACTCAGAATAATTGTCAGTGCTCATAAGGTGTTTGTGACATTACTGAATTGCATAATTATAACATTGTGTTGTATTGCATTTTGTTAATGATTGATGTAGTATAGATGAGTCATGGACTTATGCTACAGTAATTTTGTACATGTTTTCATGGTTCATTAGCACTAATGGTGTTTTTTTTTCTTTTCTGTTTCTTAGGAGAGTGCCCTACTGGGTCATAATGTCATGTGTTTAAAAGCATATGACATTATAGCTAACCTGACACAGCGCTGTCCATGACAGTGAATGGTGCAATGCCATGTATACTGCTGTATACAGTATTGCACCATTCACACACTCCCAGGCAGAGGATAAGACCTCTGCTGGAAGTGGGTTCTGCCAAGCAGCTGCTGTAGCTCACTGGACAGAACCATAGCAGCAGGAACCCAGGTGCTGTGCCTGGGACCGGTGTGATTCCCAGTCCCAGACATTTTACTTTTGCCACATATTGTGTGTTCCCCAAGTTGGACCCCCCTTGGAGTTGATAATCTTTAGTGGGGGGGTCCAGGGTGTAGACCCCCATAACGGGTGGTGTGGGGTGTAGCCTCATAGAAAAGACTTAGTGCCTCATGGCACACAGTTGTATTACAGCTCGAGTTTCCATGCGGCACAATGTCTTGCGACATTATGACCCCGTGCTGGAGAGTGCTACAGAGAACAAATTGAACACGTGATTGAGTGTTTCCATCATGACCACTTCCCATAATGTTAAGGGACACACAAGAAATAATAGGTGTACTGGTGGTTCGCTGTCATACCATGTAAAGACTAAAAGTGTAAAATGTACGAAGAAGAAAAAGACAATTTCTTCTATTTCATCTGCACATATCAAGAGACATGCAGATGTGAACAAAGACATGAGCTCTTCTAGTCATTTAAAAATGAATAGACTTTGTAAAGGTGCTCTGGACAAAGTCCAGCACTGTCAACAGTGAGTCATACATCTCTGAGATGGAAAGAAAATGTTGGAAGTGTGACTTCTGCTATTGTACAGCACAGTAAAGCAAATTTTTTTAGAAGACTTGTCCATTGTGCTAAAATTGATCATCTAATCTCAGGTATCATGAGATGCAAAGGCAATAAACTATGCAATAAGGTTGCATTAATGAAGTTATGATTGAGAGTAAGATGTTTTGTTAATGTGGCTGTTGCAGTTCTTTCTCAGTTATGGGCTGTGATGATGTCAGCCATTGATAAATTAAGTGCAAAGATTGAGGAGATGAGGAACAAACTCTTGTCTTTTGAACACTTGAACAGAGAAAATGTCTATGTGGTGTTTCAAAGAGATTGGTTGCACTCTGAGCATTCAGAAGCATTCTACTGGGAAGAGACATACCATATACACAATATGAATGTTACTTTGACAATAGATGTACATGGTAAAGTTCAGAATATTTTATTTGTCTCAGATGAGAACCATGAGTTTGATGATGAGACTGAAATTTCTCAGGTTGAACGCAACCAAAAGTTGTCTGCTAAGAAGTGGCCATGTGACAGTGTGTGCAATGTCAGGGAAGAATCAATCATGTCAATTGAAAATTTCCTGTAGACATTTGCTAGCACAAAGAGGTCTATGTGACATAGATTGATTGGTAATATTGATAAGTGCGAGATTTGACCTCATTCAGGCCTAATGGGCCATTCTCTTGTGTGCTTGGAGAGTAGCAACTGTGGCAGTGTGTTTCATCATTTTCACATGGTAGCAGTGCATCACTCAGGCATACACAGATTTGTATAATGATTATATCAGGTCAGACCTGTTGTCCAAGACTTTATGCACCTTCAATCATTGCTGGATGGTGGAGATGTAGACACACTTATAAAGTTAATAAAAATATAGTACTAATAATATTCTTTATTTTTAAGGCACCTTTCAAAGACCAATGTGCCTAACAAGTATAAAACAGCATATCAAACTACCCAAATATTAAAATAAAACAGATAATAACAGTTAAAAGAGTTCATCAAAGAATTGCAAACAAGCCATAAGTTGAGGTCAAATGCTGCTGTTGATGAACATGCAAATATGATGCACACATCAGTAGTGAAAGAAGCTCAGCTTCTGAGAAAATTTGGCAGTGTTTGCTAAATTTTTAAATAACAAGACACAAAAATTTGATGTCATTTGTGTATCATGTGAGCACCTTTTCTAAAAAGAGCAGTGTGTCAACATAGACCAACAGAACATTACACACTGGAATGCTATGTCGGGGCGTCTTCATGCATATCTGCTTTTAAAGACAGATTTTGCTGAAGTTGAAACTGTGTCACTGTGTACTTACTGTTGTAACAAGATTAAGAGTGACACTTTACCTCCTCGGTCTGTTCTGAATAAAATGGAAGTTGAAGCAACTCCTGCTGAGATTGCAGTCTTGAACTTGTTTGACCAAATTCTAATTTGGACAATGAAGCCATTTCAAACAATTATCAGGCTTAATACAAGGATGCAAGACCTAACGAAGAAAGAAGTAGTACAGTCTCTGAACGGCTCTGTTGTGTATTTGCCTTTGCCTTTGTAAGAGAATGTGAACACTATTTTTCAGGATAATAGTGTTGTGATTTTGGTGACTGGTGTCCTAACTAAGGCAAAAACTATATGGCAAGAAATAGTCAATGCTGAGAAGGTGAAGCATGCTTTGTGACACCTAAAGGAGCATACTGTTTTTTATGCTGACATTGAAATCGACACATTTTCTGGTCTTTCTACAAGGACTACTGTGGAAGACTCTGACAAAGCAATTTTGGAGAAGGTTAACATTGCATCTGCAAACAATGTTTATGAACAATTCACCATACACCCATTGCATGGGAAGGATCCAGTGGTGGATAACATTGAATTGTATCAGATAAAGCAAGTGGAGGGCAATCCTGTAAGCATATGGGAGGCTACACTTGAGGCATGTTGTTTTCCAGATCTGTCTCCACTTGGTACAGATGGGGGATTAGATGAGCGAGAAGTTCATGTACCAGGAGCTGAGTAAAGGACCTCAAGAGTTCTACATAAGGATGGCAAATTTTGTAGAAACATTGCGTACTTGTTTCATCTTCTTTGGAAAAGTGAACTAAGTGTCTTGTCTACTAGAATTGCCCATACATTGAGACTTGGCACAGAGTTCAGTAATATGACAGCTGCACAGTTACTACACAAGTTGCAGAACAAAGATGAGACACTACAAGTCAGTCTTTCTTCTATTTTGTCCAGCATGCATGGTAATAAAGAATATTGGTACAGACAACACTCTGAGGTGATGTGCATGCTGAAGGAGTTTGGACCAGCAACATGATTTGTGACACTGAGTTGCGCTGAATACTATTGGGATGATCTACTTGATCTTCTCAGATGGGCAAACTCTGATGTTGATAACATACAGAGAATGACTCTTAGTGAGATGTGCTCACTTCATCCTGTGTCCATCTCACCTTACTTCCACCACTGATCCCAGTTTCTTTTGAAGTTCATACTGTCTAAAATGAATGCTCCTCTTTGGGTTGTTGAACACTACTTCTGGAGAGTTGAATACCAATCTCAGGGAGCTCCACACATACACATGTTGCTGTGGATTAAAGATGCCCCAAGCATTGGTGACAGCGAGACAAGTGAAATTCTGGACTTCATTTTGAAATATGTTACATGGCAGATTCCAGACAAATATGACAGTGCAACACTTTGGGAGTTGGTTCAAAAATTCCAATGACACTTGTGTGGAAAGTACTGTCATAGAAAAGTAAAGAACAGGAGGCAGTGGTACACAGGGTGCCATTTTGGTTTTCCAAGATGAGCTTGTATGGAAGCTTATTTAAATGATGTATTTTCTGCTATGCGACACCACTTAGAGGCAAAATCAACAAAGCGAGTGTATGAACTGCCTCGCAGGGAGTCAGAAGTCTATATCAATGACTATAGCTCTTCTCTTCTGTTGATGTGGCAGGCAAACATTGATGATCAGTATATCACTGACAATTCAATGACTTTGGTGAGGTATGTGACATCATAAATCACTAAACATGAGCAAACTTGCCTGCAAGAAATGTAGGAAGAATTATCTAACTGTGATAGGTCACTCCCTTCTAGACTGTAGTCGCTCGGGCTTAGGAATCTTTCACACCATGAGTGTAACATTTATGAAGCAAGTGACCACCTTACAGGGGTATGTCTGTATGGGAAGTCAGAGTACATTCATTATTTGAATGTGCACTACAAGCAGAACAGGCGTCATGTGCTTAAGAGCCATGATGAGATTGAGGATCTGGCTGCTACAAGACCAACATCCACTAATATTCTGAAGAGCAACTTAATTGACGACTAGTATCCACAGCACCACAGTGCTATGGAAGAGCTGTGTCTGTTTGAAGTTGCTCAATGGTAGGATTATAAGTGGGGTGTTTCGTCTGACCTGGAGAAGAACAGATATAAAGTTACTGGCTTTGATGGTTTGCTTGTTAAGAAGTGAAAGCCATGGCTAATTGACCACTGCAAACTGAGCTTGAATACAACAGAAAGCAAGGAGCATTACTATTTTGCTCTACTATTTCTGTTCAAGCCTTGGAGATCAGAAACTGAATTGAAAGAATCATCTGACACATATGAACAAGAGTTCATGCTAACTTATGATTCCTTTAAGAGTGAGGTGTCTGACACTTACATTGAAAGACTTAAAATGGAAAAAAAAATCAGTTGGAGAAAGCAAGGCAGGTTTTGGATGATGATTCCCCAGTAACATCACATGACATGCTTGATGTTGAGGAAGAAGGGACATATGGTGTCCCTCTTCCTTCTAATGACCCAGCTGTGCTGATGTCAGAGGTAGAGGGTGCATTGCAACAAAACATGCTGTTGTCAGAGGCAGCTACAAACATTGTTGATGAACTGAATTTGCATCAGAAAGTTGTGTATCACTCTGTGGTATATGGTGTTCAACATGCTATTCAGCACAGTAGCAGAGACTGTGTTTATGACAAACAGAACCCTGGAGGATGTTTGTCAGTGGTGCTGCAGGGACTGGGAAAAGTTTATTAATTGAGGCTATTAGCAGGGGTGTGCGAGTCCTTACTAATTCTGCAACTTCTGTTATTGTGGCTGCTCCTACAGGCTTGGCAGCATATAACATGGGTGGTGTCACGCTTCGTAGGTTGTTTATGTTGCCAGTTGAACATGGCCAAAGTGGTGATTATAGAAAATTGTCTTTTGAGGTTGCCTCTGAACTAAGGTCAGTGTTTGACAAGATGCGATTGCTGATAATAGATGAGATTAGCATGGTGTCAAATGTTCTCCTTACATATGTTCACCTATGCCTACAGAAGAAACTTGGTACTGATGATGACATACCATTTGGTGTCAAGAATATTCTTGTTTTGGGGTACCTTCTACAGCTAGCTTCTGTGAATGGCAGGCATGTTTTCAGTACTCTTTCTGTTGAAGAGGCTAAGACAACTATTGGATGCATAGGTGGTGTCAATCTGTGGGAGTTCTTCTCATATGTTGAACTGTTACAGATCATGAGGCAGCAAGGTGACATGTCTTACAAAGCATTGCTTGATGAGGCTCGGAATGGTGTATTGTCACCCATTCATCTTGAAATGCTATGGCAGCGCATGATCTCTGGAAATATGACTCCTATTCAGGATGCTTGTGATGTCTTTGCACATGTACAGAAATCTGGGGGACATGTTGTATGTCTATTTCCAAGACTTAAGCAGTGTGCAGAGTTCAATGAGAACATGATGCAGAGAGAACAGAAACTTGCTGTGACTCTTACATCCTTAGATACCATAGATGGTGTTAGTCTAACACGCATAATTAGAGATGCAGCAAATTTAAATTCCGCCAGCGAAGTGAATGAGAAGTGGGCACTTCGTGTTGCCAATCCACTATGCAGAGTGGGCAATGCAAAGTGCTCACTCCGCCTTGTCATTACCACTTCGCATTAAGGTGGAATAGCAATGCAAAGTAAGGCAAAGTCATTGTTTTTAATGGACTTCGCATTCCTCATTATGATTCTAAGTGATCCACTTGGTGTTTCAGATTTGGCAGCCCCCTCAAACTTCACATGGCTTACAGTACTGTAAGTCACATGCTCTTTAGCTAGGCAGGAAGAAAGTGAGTCATACAAGCAGACACTTTTACTTTCTCCTGTGCAGACAGAGAGAGTAGTGTGTTTTGTGACTGCTGATACTTTTAGATCAGAGTGAGGAGATTTAAACTTTGATTTAGACCCAACAGCTTTTTTAAAAGCTTCACTTTTTGTTTTTTCTGTACTCTTTTTTACTTAATTTGTTCTTTCTGTAAATTTTTTCTTACCTTTATTGGTAGTTAGTTGTTTGTCTGTGTCTGTGTGACTGTGTGTGTGTGTGTTGTGTGACAGTGTGAGTAGTGATTGCTTGGACTGAGGGAGCTCAGTAGGAGAGATGGACCAGGGTGAGGGAATGTCTGGGATGGGCAGCTCTGGGAGAGCGTGGTAGTGGTAAGTATCGTACCACGTGCATGTGTGGAGGGCATGGGCACCCATTCCTGTTGGACCGCTAAAAAATTGTGATTGCCCCCCAAAGCAGGACCAGCACCACCTCCTGTCCTGACTCTGAGGCAATTGAACCACCACCACCAAGTCCAGCACCAGGTCCTCTGGAGCAGGATGTGCCTGTTCCCCCTGGCCCAGGTGTGGATCCCATCACTGTTCAGCACTGTGACCAGCAAGCTTAAAATACATCCAAGTAACTATTAAAAAAAAATTATGTTGTGATTCATGACATGATCGTAAATTGTGATTTATGACTGCATTTGTGACCGTGATGATGAAGAAACATGAATGCCTACTGCTGTAGTTTCCCGGGCCCTGATGAGCTGTAGCTTAAAACTCCCAGACTTAAAAACACGTATCAATGAGTACAATGGTGGGGTGGTGAAGTCTGGAGAGATACTACAAAACAGGCTAACAATACATCCAAGTAACTAGAAAAAAAATTAATGTTATGATTTGTAATGTGAATGATCATGAATCGTGATTTGTGACTGCATTTGTGACCGTGATGATGAAGAATGTAATTTTTATCACGAGTGACTCGTGATGATGGTCCTGACTTAAAAATGTATATTAATGAGTACAATGTTCATGCAGAATTAAGCACCAAACCTGTCCAGTATTCTGAAGGGAAGCTAAAGGAACAACTGTGACTTAAGTTACAGATGGAGATTGGGCCCTAAAGAGATGCAAATGCACAGACAGATTAAGATTGCACTGTGCACTGAAGAGATGCAGACACAAAGGCACAAAACCTAACCAGTGCTCACCAACAGAAATTCAAATCTGGAAAAGAATACCTTTACCGGTTGGGGCAGGCCGCACAGGGGGGCAGTGTACTGTACTGCTGCAGTAACAGTCACTAGTACTAGCACCAGTAAAGATATCACAAAGAAATACAAAAATCACACAGCTGCAGTGGATAGCAACTTCACATTGCTGAAATCATTATGTGGCACAATAAAAGGTGTCTGATTTGATGACACGCGTCACACACATACTCACACACACACTAAGTAATACATAGCAAATTGAAAACTTCAGTAATATAACCACATATTTTAAACAAACTAAAATTATGCACCGCGGCAGTAACAGTCACTAGTACTAGTAGCAGTAAAGATACCACAAAGAAGTACAAAAATCACACAGCTGCAGTGGATAGCAGCTTCACATTGCTGAAATTAGTATGTGGCACAATAAAAGGTGTCTGATTTGATGACACGCATCACACACATCCTCACAGACACACTAAGTAATGCATAGCAAATTGAAAACTGCATAAATATAACCACATATTTTAAACAAACTAAAATTATGCACTGCTGCACCACAACAATCAGCAAAAAAAATGGCAAGAAATATTGAAAATATTACTGTGCGTACATTAACACAGTTAGACAAGAAAAATATCACCAAAACAGAAAGCACTGTCTTTTTCTCCAAGTTAATCTACGTACACCACAGATACACCCTCCCCCAAAGCACATTTCCACTGTCTCTCAGTACACAGACTGAATGTTGTACATTAACATTCAAAATCCATACACAAACAATAAGTGCTCGATGATATGAGCACAGGAGGTTTTCCTATCATCGATGAACTAAAGTTTCAGCAAAACAAAATGACTCAAAAAGGCTTTAACAGCTTTTTGAAAGTTCAAATCACAGAGAGCTCTCAGAGCAGATTGTCTCCTACAGCTTCCTACACACACTACCCAAAACTGAGGCTGTGCAGAACAATCTAGAGCCCATGTGACCTGAAATCCCATGAATCACTGCAAAATTCACCTTTGGAGCTTAAAAAACAAGGCGAAGTGGAAGGCGGAGTAACGTGAAGTCATTGTTTTCAATGGACTTCACGTTACCCATTATAACGCGAAGTACTCCACTTCACATTGCGGAGCACTCCGTGAATTCACCTTCACTCTGCGAATCACTTCACGGAGCGAATTGGGTCCACTTCGCCCATCACTACGCACAATAGTATCAAAAATGGTTGAGCATCTCAGACAGCTCACAAGTGATGTGTCACATACCACTGGTTTGGAAGCTGTGTTACCACTGTGTAGGAATGATTGGGTCATGCTTCGCAGAAACACTGACATTGACCGTGGTCTTGTGAATGGAGCCATGGGATGCATTCATGAGTTCCAGTATAATGTGCAGAATACAACTGTGGAGTTTGTGGTTGTTAAGTTTGACAACTGTGATACTGCTCTACCAATAGACAGAGTGACAGTCAAGTTTGAGCTTGTCAAAGACATATATGTGACACAGAATCAATTCACATTGTGTGCTGCTTATGCAGTGTCTATACACAAGTCACAAGGGCTTAGCCTTGATAGTGCCATTGTAGATATAGGCACTGGTATATTCAAGGATGGCATGCCTTATGTTGCTTTGTCTGGACTACACATAGTGAATCTTTCAGAAAGTAAGATAAGTGCTGATAGTAAATGCATTGTGAGTACAACAGATTACGTATATTTTTCCAACCAAATGCTCCTTTGCTCCAGTTCCCAGATATGCGTCAGCAACAGATGTGCCAATGGATGCAGGGTGCAAACTGAAGAGGAAGCACACCAAGACTCCACAGTCGTCACCACACCATTCTATTGGTAGCCAGTCTCTACATCAACAGATCAAATCTCCACCTGTTAAGAAATGCATTGAGTTTCAGACACTGCCAATATTTGAGAACAGCACAGGAGTAAACTGCTATGCTAATGCTACAATGCAGGCAATTCTGCATATGCCTGAGCTTGTTGATGTTTTGAACTCAGGTCAGTCAACAGCTCTGTCTGAAGCATCGAAGAGAGTTATTAGAAGTAGTCAACAGGAGTTGCCCAGTTTGCAAAATTTGACTCCTCTAATAGTAACTCTTGCAAAGTATGCAGGATAAGCAATGTTTGCTGACAATGCACAACAAGATGCCACAGAGTTCATCATGGGAATCATAAACAGTTTAGCAGATGATGGTATTGATCTGCACCAACACTTTCAAGTTGATTATGTGTGCAAATACCCATTTGTCATGTAGACACAAAGAATCACAAGCAACTCATGACATGCTGTATTTGTCTGTCTACATCCCTGTACAGAGATCTGTGACGTTTCATAGGTTGTTTGCAATTGCAGAAACTGGTTGGCTGTGTCGAATATATGGTCAGTCTTGTGTTTGCTCTTTGAAAGTTACATCTTTCAGTTCATGCATAATGATTGTATTGCAATGTTTTAACTCTCAAGCCGTGAAAGTCACAACACCAATTTCTGACTTCATTGCTGGAAGAACTATGTTCTCAAGAAGTCAGTTTGACACACATGCTATTATTTTCCATCATGGCCTATCTATTCACTATGGACATTATGTCACATGGCGAAGGTTCAGAAAGGGATGGATGGAGTGTAATAATACAGTATGCAATATGAGAGAAATAACACCAAGGAATCTAAAAGATGCATAAGTTATCATTCTCTGTTGCACAAATGTTGCACAAAATGTGGAAGAGTGATGGTATCTGAGCATGGCAGCTTAGTTAACCAATATATTTGCAAATATAACACTCTGATTATATATTATGGGGTACATGTCTTTTTCCCCTTTTTTTACATATTTATTTTGATTTGATAGAAGAGCTGAGACTTTTTATGTGAAACAACCACTGTGCAATATCAGTGATGGTGACCTAACTCTTTTAGATCTTCTGCTGTATTAATACAGCCCATGTGAATTATTGTAATTTTCCTGTCATTGCAGGAGAGAACCACAATACTGCACCTATGTAACAGACTGTTGTAGACACTGACTTGTTAATCTCAGTGTTATGCTGACACAATCTGCGCAAAACAGAATTGTTATGTTGATTAAAAACAATACAATTTCTAGAACCATTTGTATTGTTATATGAAGCATTTGCAACTTGATGTGCTTACTACAATGACTGCTGTGTTTCTGCTCAAGCAGACTTGAGGGTATTGAGCAGTTATCATTTGACAGTCAGTGAGTAATATATTTTTGCAGGTGTCTCAGTCAATCGTGTATGTTTTGCAAATGTTACTGTGTATTTAGTTTTTTCACAGTGCTGTTTTACATGGTAATGCCAGAATCAATAATATTGTCATCTGATTATGAGTTTTAAGTACTCTTCTGTACATATTGTGTGAGAAATTGTGCTTCTTTCAACAATCAGCACCGGGTTAAGCTGTGACTTCTTTTCACTTTGTTGTCTACATTGTTGACCTTGACTATAATACTTACTGAATTGACTTCGGCCAAATCCAAGCAGACTCGAGGGCATTGGATATTACACACGCCACTCAGTAAGTTATGTCTTGGCAGATGTAGTTCTGTGACTCACATTTACAGCATTAATTTTTACATGATAATGTCATCTGTTTGCAATGGGCTGCATTTGTTGGAGTGTATGTGACTGCATTATCTGTCACTGTTCTGGCAGTATGGTGTTAAGACTTGATATGACAATTTCTGCTAATACAATGCAACTCAGCTCTGTACATATGTATATAATGCTGAATTGCAGATTTATGCTATGTTACTTATATTGCTTCTTAGCTATTTTTGTTTGTTAAGAGAAAAAGTACATGTATTTGTTACGTTAACTGTTTGAAAACTTTTCTATTAATGCATTTAATGTTATTGCATTGCATTAAATGTTACTGGTGATCTTGGTGATCACTGAAGATAGAGATATATACACGTTGAAATCTGTCCCATTTTCAGTGTATGGATGCATTTTTGTATGTCTGTGCAGATGTCTGCAACTCATTGTTTGACAGGTTATGACCATGATGATTGTGTACTGCTGCACCGCAATGCAAACTATTGGTATGCTCCTACTTTTATAGGATCGTCCATATTTTGGAGGTCGGATGAGGAATTTTTCCCAGTTCAAGTAATGTTAAAAAATAAATAAAATGCGTCAATTTGGAGATGAACCAACCTTTGCAAGCATAGGTCACGACATGACTGTGATATGTAATATGTTTACCACAGCATGATATCATCAAGGATTTTTTTTACATTATTTTCCTTTGTTACTGAGCTAGTTACAGTGCAACAATGGCCATCTATGTGCCTGCCATTGTATGTTATTACTTTTACTTGCTCTTTCTATGTATATTGTACTGCTAACGTTATGGGTGCCTTTTCACATTTGAAGATCAGAAGAATACATTGATGTGTACCATACAATGTTTCTGCCATAGACATAGTGTGCTATTTATTTCTTTTTGGTTTTTCTTTTGAGTTCTTGATATTGGTTGATTCACTTTCAAATAAATAACCGGTGATAAACTAGAAAGAGTCTGAAAAGATGTTTACAGATTTCTTAGAAAGTATGATAATTGCCAAATAGGATATTTAACTATTATATCTAAATTATTAATGCAGAATTAATAAATTAAGACATATGCTGCTTCTTTATATTTCTGGTTGGCATCAACGTTTACCTTTCTAATCATATGAACAATATTTATACTTCTTATAGCACTGTTAATGTCAGCCATACATGTAGTATATCTTTAAAACAATATCTTTATGTGGTCATGTGAACCACAAAATGTTTGTTAGTGTCTCGTACATATGCAGTGGAAAACGAAATGTTGTTTAATTGCTCAGGGAAACAAATAATATTTTTCTTCTAATGACTCAGTTTAAATAGGTGCCAAATACTGATATTCACATGAACAGTTATTGATTGTTAGTGTTGATTATCCAAATGTCTAACTAGGTAGCGTATTGAATTTGAGTCATAGTGTTAATGGAAACATTATTAATACTACTTAGCAATAGATGTAAGTGAAATGTGAAATCATACAACACATCTTCTGTTACATAAAGTCACATTGGTGATTACTTAGTTGGTCTATATAAATTATAACTTAAGTACTTAATAAGGAAGATAAAGTGACAGTGTAGATTTAGCATGTGAAATAGCAAAACAGAGAACAAATAATTGTGATGATTTATTAAGAACTGTTTTTTTGCCCATCTCAGAAGCAAACAAACAATTCTGCCTAAAAATATTTTAATAGTTAAAAAATAAAAGTAATCTTAAACCTTATCCTATGTGTCATGAATATTATTTATATACAGTAGGTGTCAGAGAAGTATACCGTTGATGTCCATGGCTTTAATTGGGCTATGGCTGTGCACTCAAAGAATCCAGTGCCTGGTCTGAGGGGTGGGGGCATTGCCTGTCTGAGGCTGTGCAAGTCATCAGTGTTGTAACTAGTGTGCAGTTGGTATCATGGAGGTATACCATTGATATTCATGGCCTTAGTTGGGCTGTGCCTCTGCTCTCAGGATCCAGTACCTTGGGGGGGGCATTCCTTGGCTAAGGCCAATCAACTCCTCAGTGCTCTCACTTGTGTGCAGCTGGTATGAGGGAGGTATACCACATATGTCAAAGGCTTTAGTTGGGCTGTGGCTCTGCACTGAGGATCTAGTTGCTGGTCTGGGGGGCATTGTCTGGCTGATGCTGTGCAACTTCTCAGTGTCATAACATGTGTGCAGCTGGCATCAGGGAGGTATACCATTGATGTCCATGGCTTTAGTTGGGGTGTGGCTCTGCACTCAGGATCCAGTACCTGGTCAAGGGGTGACATTGCCTGGCTGAGGCTGTGCAACTACTCAGTCTTCTAACTTGTGTGTAGCTCATATGAGGGAGGTATTCCATTTATGTCTATGGTATTAGTTGGGCTGTGGCTCTGCACTCAGGATCTAGTACCTGGCCTAGGGGTGGCATTGCCTGGCTGACACCATGCAACTCCTCAGTGTTCTAACATGTGTGCAGCTGGTATCAGGGAGGTATACTGTTGATGTCCATGGCTTTATTTGGGCTGTGGTCCTGTACTCAGGGTCCAATACCTGGTCTGTGGGGGTGGGGGCATTGCTTGGCTGAAACTGTGCAACTCATGAGTATCATAACTAGTGTGCAATTGGTATCACTGAGGTATACCATTGATGTTCATGGCCTTAGTTGGGCTGTGGCTCTACACTCAGTATCCAGTACCTGGTTGGGGGGGGAGTTACCATGCTTAGGCCATACAACTCCTCAGTGTTCTAACTTGTGTGCAGGTGGTATGAGGGAGGTATACTGTTTATGTCCATGGCTTCAGTTGGGCTGTGGCTCTGCACTCAGGATCTAGTAGCTGGTCTGGGGGGGCATTGCCTGGCTGAGACTATGCAACTCATGAGTATCATAACTAGTGTGCAATTTGTATCACTGAGGTATACCATTGATGTTCATGGCCTTAGTTAGGCTATGGCTCTACACTCAGTATCCAATACCTGGTTGGGGGGCATTGCCATGCTTAGGTCATACAACTTCTCAGTGTTCTAACTTGTGTGCAGGTGGTATGAGGGAGGTATACTGTTTATGTCCATGGCTTTAGTTGGGCTGTGGCTCTGCACTCAGGATCTAGTACCTGGTCTGGAGGGGTGGAATATTGCCTGGCTGAGACATACAACTCATGAGTGTCATAACTAGTGTGCAGTTGGTATCACTGAGGTATACCATTGATGTTCATGGCATTAGTTGGGCTGTGGCTCTGCACTCAGTATCCAATACCTGGTTGGGGGGGCATTGCCATGCTGAAGCCGTGCAACTCCTCAGTGTTATAACTTGTGTGCAGGTGGTATGATGGAGGTATACTGTTTATGTCCATGGCTTTAGTTGTGCTGTGGCTCTGCACTCAGGATCTAGTAGCTGGTCTGGGGGGTGGGGCAATGCCTGGCTGAGGAGGTGCAACTCCTCAGTGTTCTAACTTGCATACAGCTGGTATTAGAGAGGTATACCAATGATGTCCATGGCTTTAGTTGGGCTGTGGCTCTGCACTCAGGATCTAGTACCTGGTCTGGAGTTCGTGAGGTATTGCCTGGCTGAGGCTGTGCAACTCATGAGTGTCATAGTGTACAGTGGGTATCATGGAGGTATGCTGATGATGTTCATGGCCTTAGTTGGGCTGTGGCTCTGTACTCAGGATCCAGTACCTGGTGTGTGTTGGGGTGGAGGCATTGTTGAAAATCTGTCTTTTATAAAGGTTTCATAATCTTGTTTACATGTACTGTGGTAAGAGAACCGATACAGTTTTATTTCTTTCTCAAAACATAAGGAAATTCTTTTGCAAAAAACTGTGTTAATGCAACAGTTAGGGTTTTTTACAGCAACAAAAGCGAGGCAATTCAACGTTAGGGTTTTCAACCCTAACTCTGAATTCTCCCCACTGCCACACACACACACACACACACACACAGAACACACAACCATGGGGTGTGGTACAAGGCAAGACAACCAATCACAGACACACACCATAATGCAACAGAAATAACAATCGCAAGCAATAACACATGATGAGGTGTGGGTTACATGCTGATAAGAACACATCTAGGGGTGTACTAAGGCACGTGGCGCTTGCGCTGAGTACCCTATGCCCCTGGGCGTGCTCTTGTCAGCCCGTAATCCACACCTCAGAGTGTGTTATCAAGGCTTATAAAATGGGCTGTTTAGTAATTATTGCAAGAAAAAATGTGTAAAAGACTATATATATATATATATATATATATATATAATATGGTAGCAGTAGTGCTACCATAGTTAGGGTTGAGGAGCCATTTCCATGTTAAACCCAAAATTTTGCACCTTAATAACTTTGCAACCGTTTGATGGATTTGCCTGAAATTTGGAATGTATGATCAAGACCCATAGGCCTTGGGATCTACCAAGTTTTGTACTGATTGGATATACAGTTGTGGAGTTATTAAGTGTGATCTGTGCGCGTGTTAACGCTTTTCTGGAATTCTGTGGTCGCGCCTACAGGTCGTACGGTTTGCATGACCAGCCTGAAATCTTCAGGGAACATGCAGCCAGGGTCCCCAATGTGCCTTTTGAAGATTTCGTGAAAAAATATTAAATGGTTCAAAAGTTATTCAAAAAACAGTTTCCCATTATAAGTCAATGGGAAAAGTTAAAAAGTTCAACACTTTCGCAAATGCATTTTTACTTTCGCAAATGGGCCTGTTACTTTCACAAATCGGCCATTTCGTTTTCAGTTGGTGATCAGAAAAATGGTTGGCATTTAAATTTGGGACCCTCTAGCAACCTAATTTTTTTTGTATTCACCTAGTCGGGCCCTGAGAATGCTTGCCATGTCTTTATTTTGTGGTAAAACACCCAGAAATATGTTTTTCAAATTTCTGGAAAAATGCTACCATAAATTACTTTCGTGCTCCACGAAAGTGTCACTAAATTACAGCAAGCTTTCACAAATGCGACAGTAGTTTTCTAGTCTGTGGGAAAATGACAGCAACTCTTTGGCACTGCGCTGCAAAAGAACCGTTGGGAGTTTTGAGCTAAAATTTGGAGAGAACGGAGCCGACATCTCACAGATGTGCCTTTCAGTGTTGTATTGAAAAAATATTACACGGCGGCAAAGTTACAGCACTCCAAAGTTGACGGTTTTTCCCATAGGATAACATTACGGCAACCGACGCATTACAGAAATCCTTTGGCACCCTGCTGCAAAATAACGGTTTGGTCTTTTTTCCTGAAATTTTGGAGGGAAGACAGCCAACAGCCCACAGATGTGCCTTTCAGTGGTTTGGTGAAAAAACATTACAGGGAGGCAAAGTTATGGCGCTCTGAACTTTTCTTTTTTTCCCATAGGATAACATTACAGTGTTCGCCGCACCTTTCAGGGCCCGTATTTCGGAAACGGTGCGAGATACGGACTTTTAGTCGGAAAATTTCTTAGCCCCCTAATGGGGCTAAGCCTCAAATTAGCCAGGACAGTTGTAAATAATATGACTTTTAAATTTTTTTTCTACGTCGTATGGTTTCTGAGATATAATGTATTTAGTATTCCAAGATCTCATTTTCTGCGCCGATACTCATTATTTTGCATACATTATTTGTACTCACTGTCTTTCTCAATGCAGGTTTTGGGGAAAACCAGCCTGTGCGCTTACATTACTGTTACTGTTGCCCTTTCTGCTTGCAGTTCCACCCGTTTCACTTACCATTGACGTCTGTGCCACCATGTGCGTTATCCTTTGCGTTTTCATTTGCGCTTGCGTTTCTGTTATTTTTTGCCATTTTCTGTCTACAGTACTGTTTATCTTTCTGTTTCACTTTACATCACCATGCCCATTGACATTTCTGTTTGCAGGCACCATGTTACTATGTGACAACACATCACTTGGCAGACCATTCCCGTCTACGCCACCATGTGCGTTACCCTTTCTGTTCTCATTGGTGCTTGTGTTACCATGTTGCCACTGTTAGCATTTCTGTTTCGTTGCTGTCCTGTTAGTATGCCACAAGACATCATGGCGGGAGGCGAGACCCTTTGGGCCCACTCCCACTCACTGCATTATTATGCGGTGGAGCGCGGGCCCAGAGGGCACAGCCCCCGCCTGCTGCATTACATTCACTATTTCTTGTTATCATTCTCAAAAGAAGGAAATTAGAGGCAAAAAACTCAGTTTAATGCATTAGTTAAGAGTTGTTCCACAGCGACAAAAGTGAGGAAATTGCTGTTGGGTTGAAAACCCTTGCACCCCCACCCACCCGCAACGGCATTGGGGTGTGCATTGGGATCATGAGTCCTAACTCTCACCCCATTCTCCTATACTTCTGCTGCTTTACAGGTCATGGGGTGAGAGTTAGGGCTGATGATCCCACCCCAATGCCACCACTGCTCATCCTTTGCGTTTTCATTTGCGCTTGTGTTTCTGTTACTTTTTTGCCATTTGTGTGTACCGCACTGTTTCTCTTTCTGTTTCACTTTGCATCACCATGCCCATTGACATTTCCATCCAGTAGGTAAGGCCATGCAACTACTAAGTGTGGTACGTTGTGTGCAGCTGCAATCAGGGATGTGTACGTTTGGTGTACATGGCCTCAGTTTTGCTGTTGATCTCCACTGAGCATGCAATACCTGGTCAGGTGGGTGGGGATGTCTCGTAGTACATTTAGACAATTGTTTGTTATTTCTGTCACCTGCTGCTGGATGTCTGTCATTGGTTGTGTTGACTTAGTCCTCCCCCATACTTGAATGTGTGTGTGTGTCTGTGTGTGTGTGGTGCTGGGGTGAATTCGGAGTTAGGGTTTTCAACCCTAACAGTGAATTTCCTCACTTTTGTCGCTGTGAACAACCCTAACTAATGCATTAAATGGAGTTTTTGCCTCTATATATATATATATATATATATATATATATATATGAATTTAATAGAGGAAAGATTGAAAAAATAGTCCCATTTTAGACTTCTGTGCTCAATAGCAGGGGCACAGGTAGGCTATTTAATTTGGTATGAGGTTTGTTTTTCTGAAATTTTTAGTGTAGTCTATCGTTTTTGAAAGAATCAGAGAATCATATGTTGTTGTGTGGATGCTGCCTGGGTTTTTAGGGAGCGCGCATGCCTTTTAGTGGATTGCGAATGGAGGACTTGGTGGATGATTGCCGAAATTTAAAAGAGCCTTATTTTGCTATGCTGACTTTGATTTTGTAGAGGAGAAGTCAGTGTTTGAACAGTTTTATTTTTTATATCTGTGTTGTTTGAAATTTATTTTTTACCACGCTGGTTTGTGAGCAAGTATGTCTGTTGCCGGCCACTGTAATTTGCATTTTTTTCTTTCAGTTTTATGAAATGGCAGTTTGTGCATTGTTGTCGTGGTGGCTTATTTTTTATTTCAATGAGCTGCATCTTTCGCCGGTGGCTAAAGGAGGATATTTTTTTTTTTACTTTTCATAGTGGCCTCAGAGTTCGGTACATTCCATGACAGCTGTCTTGGCGCCGTTTGAAATGTTGGGATTAGGAGCTCTACAGTGGTGGTGAGGGGCACACAGGCAGTGAAAAGAATAAAAAACAGGTATGAAGTAACAAGATCATTTTGGCATTTGGAAAATGGGGGATGGTGTATACATGGCTACTTCTTTTTTGTTGGTGGCACTATTGGTCTGGTTGTAGATCTGCTTAGGTTAGCACAGAGCTCCGGGATGGAGCTGTACGTTCATTTTTTGAGAGGATGGTGTTGAGCACATTGATATTTTTGTGTGTTGTGGCTGACCTTGGCAGAATTAGTGCCGGTTGGCACAATACATGCTGGTAAGGACACGGCTAAAACTAGGTTTTAGCCAATCAGGAGTCTTGAATATTTTAGCCCATTTTATAAAACTTCTTAAACATACCACAACAGGCATCCATTATCATGTTTCACCAACTGTATCACTTCTGCTGCCATTCCAGTCTCTTGTGTGCATACACCCTTCTACATAACAGTGTACTGTAAGTAGTAAAGCACATGTTTTGGTGGGAGTGCATGGCACTTTGGCCCCCCTGTGGTCTCACCAACTTGCCCATTTCTGCATAACAGCATAGCCCTATGCTACTACCAACTGGACATTTCTGTATAAGAGCATACCCCATGCCTCCAGTAAGTTGTCCATTTGTGCATAAGAGCATAGCCCCATGCTATCACCAAGTTGGCCATTTCTGCATTACAGCACAGCCCCATGCCCCCACCAACTTGTCCATTTCTGCATAACACCATGATATGGCTAGTAAAATAGATGTATTGGTAGGAGCATGGGACCTGGCCCCCGGTAACTTGCCAATTTCTGCATAACAGCATAGCCCTATGCTAACATGAATGTGGCCATTTCTTCATAACCGCATAGCCCCATGCCCCCACCAACTTGCCCATTACTGTGTAACAGCATAACTTAACTACTAAAACAAATGTATTGGTGGGACCGCAGGACCAAGACCCCAGCAACTTGCCCATTTCCACATAACAGCATTGCCCCATGTTCCCGCCAAGTTCTTTGATTCTGCATAACACCATGATATTAGTAGAAAAACACATGTTGCTGAGAGCCCAGCAGCCTTCAGGCCACTGCGCTTCCCCAAATTACCCATTTCTGCATAACAGCATAATAAAAGAAGTAAATAACATGTATTAGTGAGAGTGTGGGGCCCTTTGGTTACTGCACTCCACCAACTTGGCCATTTCAGCATTACAGCATAACCCCATGTTCCCAGCAACTTGCCCATTTCTGCATACCACCATAATATAAGTAGCAAAACCATATATTCCCACCAACTTCCTATTTCTCCATAACAACATAGCCCTATGTTCCCACCAACTTGCCCATTTCTGTATAACAGCATCATATGAGTGATGAAACAGATGTACTGGTAGTACCATTTCAGGTGCTTCTACCGGATGTTGGTGTGCACACCCAAGAGGTTGGGATGGCAGCAGAAGTGATACAGTTGGTGAAACGTGATGATGTATACCTGTTGTGGTATGTTTAAGAAGTTGTATGTTATTTCTGTTGCATTATGGTATGTGTCTGTGATTGATTGTCTTGCCTTGTAGAATTTCCTCACTTTGTTCACTGTAAAAAACCCTAACTGTTGCATTAACACAGTTTTTTTGCAAAGAAAAAAAAAATATATATATATATACACACACACACTCACACACATATATGCAGTCAAAAATGCTTCTAGCACACACATACCTTATTAGAAGGCTGCAAAAAGAATGCTGAAGCAGAGTTAATTCCTCAGTTCATTTATTGTACCACCACAAACCATGACCTGCCTGACATGTTTCAGATTTAGCAATTCTTTTTCAAAGGCTAGGGACTCATAAAGATGCCATGCTTAAATAGGACAGCGTATCACATGTGAATAGATGACTCCATGAGAACAGTGTCTCTCCATTGATTAATACAAATACCACCTGCTCCACCATACCACCAAAAACAATCTACTTAAAATCCCTTTTCAAATATGTTAATATGTGCAAAAAGGTATGTCTGTTCACAGATAACACCAAGATATGTAGCAGGGTGGACACTCCAGAAGGAGTGAGCAAGATGGAAGCTGATCTCAAGAAACTAAAAGAATGGTTTGGAGTATGGCAGCTGAGATTTAATGGCAAAAAGTGCAAGGTCATGTACATAGGAAAGACAAATCCAAAAAAGAGGTATTACCTCGGAGGTGAAAGACTGGCAGCCTCAAACCAGGAATGAGATCTGAGAATCCTAATCTCAGATGACTTGAAGGTTAGTAAGCAGTGTGAGAAGGCAACAATGAAGGCCAACAGAATGCTGGGCTGCATTGGGAGTGGAATCACAAGCAGGAAGAGAGAGGTGGTACTACCACTGTTTAGATCGCTGGTCAGGCCTCACCTGTAATATAGAGTCCAATTCTGGAGGCCTCACCTCAGGAAGGACAATGATCAGATGGAAACAGTACAGAGAAAGGTGACAAAAATGATTCAGGGTCTACAATACATGTCCTGTGAGGAAAGACTTAAGGAACTGAATACGTACTTCCTGGAACAGAGAAGAGAGGGGGGGGACATGACTGAAACATTCAAGTACATAAAAGGCATTAACAAGGTACAGGCACAGGAACTTTTTCACTTCAAGAAGAGTTCCAGGACCAGGGGACATGACCTCAGGCTGCAAGAATGGAGGTTCTCTACCAACACAATGATGTTTTTCTTCACAGAAAGAGTGGTGGATGATTGGAACAGCTTGCCCCATGAGGTTGTGGGGGTCAACAGTGTGGGGGGATTCAAGAATGCATGGGATAGACTCAAGGGAGCCCTGACTGCAAAGGGCAACTAGAGTGTCAAAATAGGTCTAAAACAAATCAGCAGACTAGATGGGCCTAGTGGTCTCCTTCTGCCATCAACTGCTATGTTTCTATGTTAAATAAACACATAAAACCACAACTAAAAGTAATATCATAAGGTGAGAATCAATGTAAAATTGGCAGTTGCTGAAGGACATAAAACAGTTTAAAATAGGGCAAAATACCAATAATGAAAGATACAGATATACTAGTCGGGGGAGGGGGGAGTTGGGGGGCATGGAAAAAAAAGGGAAAGAGAAAGGGGATGAAAACAAGAAAAACCTCAGCGGACAATGGGGCAGGGAATGGTGGAGAGCAAAGGAAGGGGAAGGAGTTGGGGAGGGGTTTGGGGGTTTGTAGGGATAGAGAATAAGTGGGTTATAGGAATGGAGGTGGGTAAAGGAAGGGAGAGAGAGAGAAGAAAAAGCAAAGGGGAAAATAAAAGAAAAGGTAACTTTAGAACCAGAAAAAGAAAAGAAGGGTAAAAGTTAATTCATTCAATACTCTCTGCTATACATAAACGGCGGTGCCACTATACTGTTGTTAATGATGATTTCTATGTGTTAAACCCCAAAATTTGCACTCTAATAACTTTTCAACTGTTTGACAGATTTGTCTTTAATTATTCGTGCTCCATCTGATACCATAGATCTCTGGATCTGGCAAGTTTTATTCCATTCGGATGTACAGTTGCGGTGCTACAGAATGTCACAGAAATCTCAAAAATACCTCTTTTTTCTGTCAGTTTCTTTGTCACATCATTACTCATAAACTGCTTGGTCTGAAACTTTCAGGGTATATGGGGACTGGGTCTATGATGTGTCTTTTGAAGGTCTGGTGAAAAAACATTAATCCATTCAAAAGTTATTAAAATCTCAAGTTTCCCATTATTTCCTATGGGAAAAATTAGCTGTCCTGTGCAAAAGTACTGTTTCTCTTTCGTGGAAGTACTTTCTGTATCAGAAATGAGGTCAGTTCTTTTGTGCTTCCACCATCTTGTTTTCAGTTAGCGATGCAAAAGAAATGTTAGAATTAAAAACATAATGCCCCTTGGGAAACACCAATGGTTGTGTTTACCTAATTGTGGCCCGAGGAACATGATGCTGGCATCAGTTTTTTTGATTAGATGTCTGGAAATAGATTTTTTTTTTTTAATATGGCTCTTTAGATGTCGCAAATTTGCAACACCAGTTTTGGGACACTTTCACAAATTGGGACACTGCTTTGTGAAAGTGTTGCAAAAAGAGACACTGTTCCATGAAAGACCTGTGGTCATGCTGCAAAATGAGACACTTTCGCAAAAGTAGTGTTGCAATTTGAGGCACTACTTTCAAAACATTTATGTTTCTGTCACTTCATTGCAAGTAAACGGTTAAGAATTTGAGGATGAAATTTGCAGTGTAGAAGAGCTTGCCCCCACAGATGTGCCATTTGCTGTTTTGGTGATAAAATTTACATCGGTTCCATAGTTATAACATTCCAAAGTTTAAAATTTTCTCATAGGATAATATTGTGGCAGTCATGGTACCTTTTGGTGGCTATATCTCGAAAACATTTTGAGATATGGATTTTTTGCTAAATGCAGCATGCCACTAAGCCAATATGCATGTTGCCAGACCTTGCTCATAACTGTGGTGGAATTTTTTCCACTGTCCCTATGGTTACTGTGATACTGTGGAATTTGTAGCACAAGGGTTACTTGGAATGTATGTAGCCCAGCACTCTGTCTCTATACTTATAGTTAGATGGGAGAGCAGGGCCCAGAGGCCCTTACACTCCCACATATGGATGCCATTATGCAATAATGGGAGTGCAGGACTCTCCATTATGCAGTAGTGAGAACAGAGGGCTGGAGGGCACTGTGCTTCCGCAGGGAGATGAGGGTTTATTACAATGTCTCTACACTTATGAATAGATGGGAGCATAGGGCCCTACACATATGGATAACATTATGCAGTGATGAGAGCACAGGGTCCACATGGCCCTGTGCTCCCACAGGGAGATGAGGGTTAATTACAATATCTCTATACTTATGGATAGATGGAAGCAAAGGGCCAGGAGGACCCTGCGCTTTCACGAGGAGATGACGGCTACTTACAATGTTTGCACACTTATGGATACATGAGGGCCTTGCGCTCCCACAAATGGATGCCATTATGTAGTGACAGGAGTGCAGGGCCCAGAGGGCCCTATGCTGCCATAGGGAGATGAGGGTTAATTACAAAGTCTCTACACTTACAGTATGATTAGATAGGAGCACAGGGCCCTCCGGGCCTGTACTTCCACATTGAAATCCAGGACAATTACAATATGCATGCATGAGGGCCCTGTGCTCCCTCAACACACTATAGACTGATGGGAGGAGTCTGCACTCCCACAGCCACATAAGGGTAAGATTACACTTTCTCAAAAAGTAAGGAAATTCATTGCAAAAATCTTCATTAATGCATCAGTTTGGGTTCATATTAAAGAGACAAAAGTATTGAAATAAGATGTTAGTGTTCCCAACCCTAACACCCCCACCACCCTTCCCCCACAAACAACTATACCACCCCACCCATAACCTACACACCGCAACAGGCATCGGGGTGTGCCTTGTGGTCATCTACCCTAATGCTCCCCCCTTTCTCCTATGCTGTAACATCTCAGCTTCCTTATGAATGGAATAGGATGAGCATTGAGGTCAACAAACCCAAGGCACACCTAGATGCCTGTTGCTGTGTGTGGAGTGGGAGTGGGGAAGGAGTATCGGTGTTAGGGTTGTGAACCCTAACACCATTTCCATATAGAACCTGAACTGATGCATTAACATGTTTTTTTCAATGACTATATATATATATATATATATATATATATATATATATATATATATATATATATATATATATATATATATATATATATATACTAATATATATATAATTGTTACAAAACTTTGTGTGTAGTGTTAAGAAACTTTGTGTCTAGTGTCAGTCTTGACCCCAGTGAGTATGCTTTGTGATACTATTCAGGTGAACTGAGTTTGGGAGTGAGCTCAGCAGCCCAGATGGATGGGGGTTAGGGTGGGGGGATGGCCCTGTTATGTGTCACCCCCTCCAGCCAAGGAATGGAAGCTGCAGTGTTGTTCACATGGGCCTCGGTACCATATAGTGAAGACAGCTGTCTTCTTGGCATAAGGCTCTGCACCTTTGCACCCATGCATGGCAGAGTTCACTGTGCATTGGCTGACCGATGGACACTTAGCCTTGTACATCTGTATGTGTGGCCACATGGAAGGACAGAGAAGAGAGGGTAGTGCATTCCTGCAGCCCATCAAACAGCCCCTGAAATTTTGACATCCAATACTGCATTTCTGTAGGTGGACAGAGTCTTCCCTTGGTGCAGGACCCAAAGTGCCCATCTCATCTGTATCTGTTCATGCAGGCCCCAAAAGATATAACTCCCCTATCTCAAAAAAGAAAGGGAATTCTTTGCAAAAAACTATATTAATGCACCAGTTTGGGTTCTTCTTAGTGCCAAAAAAGTAGGGAAGTGTGGCATTAGATTTTCCAACCCTCTCTCCCCACCCTCACCCCCAAGAGCAAAAGGAAAACAAATAGGGTTTTGGTCTCTGGAGTCTTGGCAAATCAGTGGTGGGATCTTCCTTGGGTTGTCAACCCTAATGCCCACAACATTTCATTAGCAAGCAACATCAGATGTGATTTCCTTTCTTCACGCAGGGACTGCAGGGCCTGGCATGAAGAAGGCTGCAACAGATTGTGTTGTCAACATCTGACAAGACATAGTTCTCTGCCTTTGAAGAGATTATTGTTATGAGGCATTGGCTTGCATCTGTACCTTGTGCTTTGGACAGGAGGCTATGGGCTGGGGTGAGAGGTGAGCATTAGGGTTGACAACCCCAAGGAAGACCCCACCACTGATTTGCCATGACTCCAGACATGCAAAACTCAAAAGATTGTTCCTTTTGCTGCTTGGTGGGGGGGGAGTTAGGATTAGAAACCCTAATGTCACATTTCCCTACTTTTGTGGAATTATGCTGAACCCTAATTGAAGCAATAATCCATTTTTTTTTCTAAAGAATATGTTATACAGGTACAGTAGCACCAGTCTATTAGGGTTTAAAAGCACTTTATGTTAAACCCTAATTTTTGGGCCTTTTTAACTTTTTCCTCGTACAACTGATTTACAGTACATGACATCTGGAATGAACAGATGTGATGTAAAGGTCTGTGGATTCTGAAAAATTCATGGTAGTTGGTTCACTGGGGAAAGTTAAAGAGCTACAAACCCCCAATAATCACCATAATTAAGACCTCTTTTTTGGCTCAATTATAACTAAAAAACTAATAGGATTTGAAACCTGAACATTTCAGGTTTGATAGAGCTTGGCCGAAGGTGTGTGTTTTTTGTATTTTTTTATCTCCTAAAGTTAGCTAGTTTTTAAAATATTTAAGAAAAAAAAACATTTCATTTGTTAGCATGCACAGTTTCAAAAACAGCATTCTAAAGATCATTAATTTTTTTGTGAAAACATGAAATCATGTTGTTCCGTTATGGAGTCACTCTCTTTTATCAGCTAGCAGGCTAGCTTCCTGTTTGTGAATGCTAGCCTCACTGTTTTCATTCAGCTGGGGCTAGGTGTCAGTGGGTAGCCCCACCCTTGCTGAGTATGCGGTGTATATGTGTGGCTGTAGCCACCATTAGCCATATAAGCAGTTTTATTTATTTTAACTGGAGACTGTAGTGCCCAATCCCTGGTGCCAGTTTAATTTATAATATAGTATGACACAGGGGTACTGGTGCCAGTTCATTCCTCCCTATTCTCTGTATTGTCTCCTCCAGTAAAAACATAGAAATATAGAATCTGATGGCAGATAAGGACTGCTTGGCCCATCTAGTCTGCCCATTTCCATACCTAATGGTTAAGCTGCAGATCCTAGTTAACCAACGGCCTACTTCCGCCTCCCCCATACTAGAATTGCCTTATGTCTGTCCCACGCATTCTTGAATTCCCCCACTGTTTTTGACTCAATGACCTCCTCAGAAAGGCTGTTCAATGCATCCACAATCCTCTGCATGAAAAAATACTTCCTCACATTACCTCTGAGCCGTCCCCCCTTATCTTCAAATTGTGCCCCCTTGTTCTTGCACATCTCTTTTTCTGAAAGATGCTACCCTCTTGGACTTTGTGGATTCCCTTGAGGTACTTGAAAGTTTCTATCATGTCCCCCATCTCCCTCCTTTCCTCGAGGGTGTACATATTAAGCTCCTTTAGTCTCTTTTCGTATGTCTTCTGATGCAGACCCTGCACCATTTTGGTTGCCTTCCTCTGGATAGCCTCCACCCTGTCTATGTATTTGCGGAGATGGGGTCTGCAGAACTGCACACAGTACTCCAGATGGGGTCTTACCAACTGTCTGTAGAGAGGGATAACAACTTCTTGATTTCTTGTTTTTTTTGATCCACTCCAGTGCCAGATCTCAGCCAGGTCATGGTCCCCATCACCTCCCACTCTCAAATCAGCCATCCTCTCTGCCCCCTGGCTTGTCCCCAGGGTGGGATCTTGCCACTGGCCAAGGTGTCATGGACTTGGATATGAAACGGGAGTCAGCCTGGGAGTGAATGAGTGACGGTGAGGCAGCTTCATGGAGGCGCTGCGGTGGGGATTTTTTTATTTAGGCTCCCTGTGGAGTTCGATCGTGCAATGATGCCAGCCAAAGTGAGCACTGCTCCCATCGTGTTCCCTCGAGGCACCTGCCTGAGCTCCCCGTAGCACACGCACACACCCTGCTCCCCAGCCTCCACTAGGGGCACTCAGGTGCTAGTGCCATAATCCCCCCTTCCCCAGGGAAGGAAAGTAGTCCACTGGATGTTGTATCCTTCCCTGCCCCTGCTGACCCCTGGCAGCCCATGTCAATTCCAAAACATGGGTCACCGGCGTGGTGTGAGGTGTGGCGTCCAGCGCCTCAACCCTCAGCACCACCGGACTGGGACAACTTCTTGTTTTCTACTGGTGATGCCTCTCCCTATGCATCCCAGTATCCCCCCAGCCCTCCTTACTGCTTTCTCACATTGCTTGACCACCTTTAGGTCATCTGATATAACTACCCCAGATCCCTTTCCATTTTTGTTGTTGTCAGTATCTCACCCCACCATGTGTACTCTACCCCTGGGTTTTTGTTTCCCAGGTGCATTACTTTGCATTTCTTTGCATTGAATCTAAGCTGCCATACATTTGACCATTCCTCCAACCTTGCCAAGTCCCTTCTCATCCTTTCCACCCCACCTTGTGTATCAACCCTGTTGCAGATCTTTGTGCTGTCTGCAAAGAGACATACTTTTCCTTCCAGTCCCTCTGCAGTGTCATTTTTAAAGACATTAAAAATGACCTGACACTGTACTGAACCCTGTGGTACCTCACTAGTAACCCACTTTCTTCACTGTGGACTCCTTACCATTACCCTCTATGTCCTGTTGTCCAGCCAATGTTTTACCCAGGCTACCACCCTGGGACTCACTCCAAGGCTGGTTAATTTGCTTCTAAATCTTTTGTGTGGGACTGTGTCGACTTCCTTGCTAAAGTCAGGTAGGCCATGTCCACAGCCCCTCCCTGGTCTACTACTTTGGTCATCAAGTCAAAGAAATCGATAAGATTCATCTGACATGACCTTCCAGACCTTCCCACTGTGAGTCCATGTTGCCTTGGGTCTTGTGTCCCATTGGTCTCTAGGTATTCAACAATTCTTTCCTTCATTACTGTTTCCATCATTTTCCCTACCACTAAGGTCAAACTGATAGGTCTGTAGTTTCCTGCCTCTGTCTTGCTTCCACTTTTGTGAAGTAGAATCACATCTGCCCTCCTCCAGTCCTCAGGTACCACACCATCCTCCCATGATTTGCTAAAAAGTGTAGTCAGTGGTGTTACTAGTTCTCCCCTTAGTTCTTTTAGAACTCTGGGGTGAATCCCATCAAGCCCCATTGCTTTGTCCACCATCAGTTTTGGAGTTCTTTCAGAACTCTTTCTTCTCTGAAAGGACTGATATCGACCCCCTATCAAGAGTGCTTCTATTGACTGGATTAAGTACCTCCCTTCATCTTCTTTTGTGAATACTGAGCAAAAGTATTAATTCAGTATCCCTGCTTTTTCACTGTCCCTCTCTGCCCACCCACACTCCCTCCTCTTTATTTAGCCTCAGTATCCCTCCCTTTGTCTTTCATCACTCCCTAATGTACCTATACAAGGTTTTATTCCCCTTCTTAACCAAGTTGGCTATCTTTTCCTTGGTTTGGGCCTTTGCTATTCTGACTGCCGTCCCCTCTTCCTTCTGCTTTAACTGGTACAGTTCACTGTTCTGCTCCTTCTGTGTTTTCTTATACTTTCTGAATGCCAATGCCCTTAATATATACTTCCCAACACTAGAGGGGCCCAATTTCCTGATATTGGCATTGTGTTATGCTGACACTGTGGTGCCTAATCCCCAGTGTTAGAGGTACCATCCCCCTTCTCTGTATTGTGTCCCACTCCAAAGACTACAGTTTATAGTGTCAAACACCAGGGTGCCAAATCCCAAGTGTTGGAACTGCACAACTAAACTCACTTTAACCCAGCAATCTGGGATACATGGGATGCCAACACCTAGTGCCCCAAAGTGTCATGCCAACACTGGGCTGGGAAGTCCTCAGGGTTGGAGGTGTCTCTGAAAAAGAAAAATGCATCCTCATGTCTTTTTTTCCAGAAACAAAGAAAACAGTCCCTCATTGCCTGACACCATACCCACCCCCACCCCAACCTCCATATTCAGCAACCTGCACAGCACACACACCCTTACCCATACTTACAGATCTGAAGTCCAATGCCAAAATCCTCTCTGGACCAGAGATACGCCTTCACTCTTCAGTGCTAAACTGGGAACTGAGGAAAATTGATAAGGCTATATAATGTTTTTCAATGTGTTTTAAATTTTTCATTATAACATAATAATTTTTACATATTGTTTCCCAAATTTTTAATATGGACTTTTTGGGGACCCCGTCATGATCACTGGTTGTGAAATTATGTTAACCTTTCCTGGAAGGTGATTTTGCAGTTGCCACATGAAACTACCTTTTGTGACACCTTAACATAATTTCACTGCCCTTTTTCATGAGGTGGGGTCCCAAAAAATGTCATGTTGAAAATTTGCACAAAAAATATGTAAAAATTACCAACCTATGAGTGTACATTGAACATTTTTTACTCTTGCTCATAAATTTGGTAATTTTCAATATTTTTACCCAGATTTTCAGCATAGGCATTTTTTCACACCACCTAATAAACATTGCAACTGTGCTGTTTTCAGACCTGTTGCACAAAATGACATTTCAGTGGGGATTTGAAAATTTTCACCTATCGGGTTCATGAGGTGGGGTCATAAGAAGACTATGTTGAACATTTGGATCAAAATATTAAAGGTTAAAAAAGTTCTTAAGTATACCATTGGTACTGGCTGCAAGTAGTCATACCTTTGGTGATGTAGATCTGTCTGTCTGGGATGAGTTTCAACCTATTTCTGAGGCTGAGGGGCTCTGGTTAGTCTTCCGTTTGTGCCCCACCAACTGTATGCTGGACCTGGAACCAACATGGCTGATTCCTGGCTGTGGTGAGTTCCTGGATCTGGTGTTTGTGGAGATAGATGAGTCCTTGAAGGAGGGTTTCTTTCCACTGGCCCTAATGAAGGTGGTGATCTGACCCCTTCTAAAAAAAGCTTTCCTTGGACCCTGACATTCCAATGAACTACAGGCCTGTCTCTACCTTTCATTTTTATGGAAGGTTATTAAGAAGGTGTTGGCACAGTAGCTGACAGATATGCCTGGAGTATTTCCCGTCTATAAACCTCTTCAGTTATGCTTTTGGCCCTATCACAGCATGGAGAGTGCTCTCATCAGTGTAACCCATCATCTCCTCCTTGCGAAGGACCAAGGGCAATATTCATTCTTGGTGCTGTTGGATCTCTCATCAGCATTTGACACAGTTGACCAGGGGGGTGCTTTTGGATTGGCTGAGGAGCTATATGTGCCTCACTGGCACAGTTTTGCATCTGTTTGAGCTCTACATAACTGGGAGAATGCAGAAGATAGCCCTGGTGAAATTTACCTCAGAGGTTTCTGAATTGTCCTGTGGAGTTCCTCAAGGTTTGATCCTTGCCCCATCTTTTTTTCTGTGTACATGCTGCCATTGGGGAAATCATTAGGTGGTACAGTGTGAGGTTTCACTGTTATGCATATAATACTTAGCTGTACCTGTCTTCTTATCCTTATGTTGATTTTGCAGTTTTGGTGTTCTGTCAGTGTTTGGCCAAAATAAATGAGTGGATGGTCTCAAACTAGTTATGTCTTAACCCATGTAAGATAGAGGTCATGGTGACCAAATTGGGTTGCTAGGGTTTGGCTGCTTTGGATGGTGTGGCTCTCCAATAAGGGGCAGCCAACCTCTACTGGGTCCATGCACTGGGTCAGCAGTAATTATATGCAGGTCCCAAAGGGACCTGTGCAAAAAATGATAACTTTCCACTATCAGAAAAATATGATAAATTAATTACAAAAAATATGTAAATTCAGATCTTAGGGTTGAAGAAAGCAAAGTGGACAATGTAGGGAGGGCTTTGGGTCTCTGGAGTATCAACAAATCAGTGGTGTGGTCTTCCTCTGGGATGTCAACCCTAATGCCTAACCCCTCCACTGAGAAAACAAGGTCCAGACATCTGCATGAAGAAGGCTACAACTGATTTTGTTGGCAACATGTGAGAAGTAATGCTTCTCTACCTCCAATGAGTGTATCACTATGAGGCACTGGCATGGAGCTGTACCTTGTACTTCAGAGAGGAGGTTATGGGCTGGGAAGGGGTAGGCATTAGGGATAACAACCCCAAGGAAGACCATACTACTGATTCACCAATACTTCAGGGGCCCCCACAGCCTATTTTTTTTCATTTTCCTTCCTTGTGCACTTTGTGTTATTCAGCCCTCTGCATTGATGTAGCTTTTTGCAGTGAAGATATATATATACATATATATATATATATATATATGTATGTATGTATGTATATAGTAAAATAGGGGCATGATCATAAAGCCTATTTAATGTTAAACATCAAATTGTGCACTTCAATAACTTTGCAACCAATAAATGGATTTGCACAAACTTTGGTATGAGCTGTCCCATTGGGTAAAACTCTTGACTTGGCAAGTTTTGCTCCAGTCAGATGTATGGATTATGAGCTCTGCATAGTGCAAAAACCTTAAAAGTCACAATTTTTTGAAATTTTTTCCTCAACACCAAGGCCCAGATATTCAAAAGGGTTGCGCCATGTGCAACAGAGATGTGCCAGCGCAAGTCCAAAAATGTGCCATTCTGCGATATTCAGTGGGAGGCAGCTGTGCTGCCCAAATTGCAATGTGCAAGAGCGCAATGGTAATGAATGCATGCGCAACTGGTGGGGGAGGAACCATAAATAAATAGCACAGTGCGATATACAACAACATGCGCCATTCGCAATAGGGGAGGTAGCAGAAGTTGCGCCATAGCAGAAGTGAGCCAAAATAAAAAGGGGCAAGAGAGAGGCACAAGAATGCTACAGGAAGGCCTGCAGTGGGGGTGAGCTGGCAGTCTAACCAGGGAGAGCAACAGAGAGAGGGACAGTGGTGGAGCAGGACAGGGCACACTTGTGCCACACAGGACAGGTCTGGGGAGCCAGACAAACAGGGCAGGGACAACAGGGCAGTGCTGCAGAGTGGGCAGGGCAGTGGCAGGAGGCAGGACAGCAGATGGCCAGAGGTGTATCTGGTGTAGGGGGAGCAGCATAGAGGGCAGTGGGGGGACTGGCACAACATCTGCCAGGGGGGTGAAGAACAGTCAGGGACATGGCCAGTGCCACCGTACAGATAGAGGCAGTAATGAGGGGTGTGAGAAGGCAGGCAGCAGGGGGGTACAGCCGTGGAAGGGCCCATCAGCGGTATGCCCCCAGCAGGTGGTACCAAGCCCGCATCACCTTTGAGCAGTATAGTGATACAGAGATCGTGGGCCAGGACTGCCTGAACTGGGGGATCCTGAAGTGGCTGTGTGAGCGGTGCAGTGATGAGATGCAGGCACCCACACGACGGAGCCATGCTCTGTCAGTGGAGACCAAGGTGACAGCTGTCATGTGCCTGCTCACCACGGGCACCTTCCAGAGACCAGCAGGGGACACGACAGGCATAACCCAGTCGGCTGCATCATGCCTACTCACGCAATTCCTCAGCGCACTGCTGCCATATGCTGCTGAGTACATCCATTTCCCAAGCACACAGGCGGAGTGCACAGCACACATACAACAGTTCCACAGGGTAGCACATATGCCTGGTGTGCTCAGGGCCATTGACTGCACCCATGTGGCCATCTGCACACCACCTGGCACAGAAGGCATTGCGTACTGCAACCACAAGGGATACTCCAGCATCAACTGCCAGGTGGTGTGCGATGCCAGGGGGTGCATAACCAATATCTGTACCACACACCCTGGAGGAGCACATGACACCTTCATCTGGCACCAATCAGCACTGTGCCACAGGTTCAAAAGTGGGGATATGCCCTCTGGCCACCTAGTGGGTGAGTATGCACAACACGCAGGATGGATCCATTCACAGATCTGGACTGTGTAGTATGGTATGGGCTGCATGCCCTTTGGCTCATGCTGTGGACCAATGGGCATACAGCCCTACCATACACTGTCAGTCAGCAGGCAGCAAGGCAGCAGGTGGGTGGGGTGCTGCCACCCACTGCTGACTGGGGGAAGCAGTGGTGGGGCTCAGTGGGTGGGTGGGGAGGGGGTACCAGCTGGACCACCAGGGATTTGGACATTGCATTTATTCAACTTATGCCTGTGATCAGGCTACAAGCAGTCCACTGGACCACAAGGGATATTGGATGTTGTTTTTCATACTTAAGCCAGTGATCGGGCTGTGAGTGGTCCACTGGACCACCAGGGATATTGGACATTATTTATTCATACTTAAGCCCTCAATCAGGCTGTAAACAGTCCACTGGACCACCAGGGATATTGGATGTTGTTTGTCATACTTAAGTCCACGATCGGGCTGCGAGTGGTCCACCAGGGATATTGGACATTTATGTCTATGCTTAAGCCTGTGATCGGGCATGCAGTGGTCCACTGGACCACCAGGGGTATTGGACATTTATTTAAACTATGGATGCCCACGATTGGGCATGGGGGGGTGCTGCCACAAAGTGCAGCTGGAGCTCGGGTGGCAGCTGCCATGTTATACCCTGAAATACGGCAGCTCACCTGTGGATGGCCAGCCATTGTTCCTTTTTTTTGGCTCACCTGTGTGCAATGCAAGTAGGGGTTGTGCATGCATGGGCTCAGCACATCCCGGGCTGAATATCGGGTTGTGCTGAGTATGCATGGGCATGCCCCCCTACCTGCACTGCATCGAGATTTGTGCCAGGCACAATCCACATTTGAATATCGCGCCGGGGCGCATCAGTGGGTTGCGCATGGTGCAACACTGTTGCGTCATGTGCAACCCTTCTGAATATCTGGACCATTGTGTGTAGGATATTAAAAATAACAGCTGTGACATACATGAGGGGGGTAATAAGAAGGCTATGTTGTAAATCCGGGGTCAAAATATAGAAAATTACCATAGTTACACATGCGCATGGCAAAACTTCAACAAATGGGCATAACGTTTGAAAATTTCAGACAGCACTAGTGTATACTGTATGTATGTAGCTGTGATAACTTTGTCATTTTTTTCAAATTATGACCCCCAAATTTTCAGCACAGTCTTCTTTTCACTTCTCCTCATAAACCCCATAGGTGGACATTTCTTAATCCGTTGCAAAACACCATTCTGCTCCACAGGTGCAGAAACACATTTCAGGCAGTATGTGAGAAATTACAACTATACTGTTCATAAGGTGATGTGAAAAAATTGCTATGTTGAAAATGAGGTGTGAAAATATTTAAAATTGGCAGTTATGCAAGTGTGTAGGAAAATTTCAATGTTCCCACATAAGTTGGGCATTTATTGGTATTTGTGCCCCAAATTTTCAACATGAGCATTTTAGGATCCCTCCTCATGAATACTGACACTGTCATTTCATTACTAGATCCTGAAAGGTGATTTCATGTAGTGACAGCACCATTCCATGCCACAGGTGCGAAAACACATTTCCCCCAGGATGTGAGAAATGACAGCTGTACTGTTCATCAGGTGGTGTGACAAATTGGCTATGTTGAAAATTTGTAGTGGAAATATTTAAAATTGGGAATGTTACGTGCATGTGTAGGAAAATTTGAATTTGTAACTTGGGCGTTTCTTGATATTTTTGCTCCAAATTTTCAACATGGGCTTTTGGGACCCCCCCCCCCCAATGAACACTGGCACACTCGCACTGTCATTTCATTACTGTGTCCAGAAAGGTGAGTTTGTGCAGCATCCAGGAAATCACCTTACACGTCCAAGTAACAAAATGACAGTAAAAGTGTTCATGAGGTGAAGTCCCCAAAAGGCCATATTGAAAATTTGGTGCAAAAACACCTTGAAATGGCTGAGATATCAACATAAGTACTACCTGGGTGGCGTCTGAATATCTGCATCAGAGGAGGAGAAGGACCTGGGAGGTCTGATCTCTAGTGACCTGAAGCACTCCATGCAGTGCAAGAAAGCAGCAGTAAAGCCAAACAAGATACCGGGATGCATATCTAGGGGGATCAGTAGTAGGTGAGAGGCAGTTATGCTGCTCTTGTTCAGGTCCCTGGTATGGCTTCATCTACAATCTGGAGTTCAGTACTGGTGCCCACACCTCAAAAAGGACATTAACCTGCTGGAGAAGGTCTCAAGGAGGGCTACAAAGATGACAGCAGGTCAACAGTGTAAGGCATATGAGGAGAGGTTGCGGGCACTGAACATGTACTCCCTGGAAGACAGGAGAGAGAGAGAGAGAGATAGAGGGGACATGATTGGGACCTTCGGGTCCTAGAAAGGAATAAGTAAGGTGGATAAGGAGAGTCTCTTTAAGCTGAGTGGTAATCATAACAAAGGGGACACAGTCTTAAGCTGGAGGGTGGGAGGCTTAGGAGGGATTTCAGGAAGCACTTCTTCACAAAGATGGTGGTGGACACTTGGAATGCACTGCCAGAAGAGGTGATCTCATTGAACATACTGAGCAGCTTTAAGAGGCTGGGATAGGCATAGGAGAAGGTAAGGATCATGGGTAGGGAGGATGGGAGGAGTGGGGACTGAGGGCAAGGACAGTAGCTCAAGCTGTGGATGCTGCAATACAAGCAGACTAGATAGACCAAATGGCATTCTTCTGCTGGCTTCTTCGTATGTTCATATGTAAGTTCAACCCCCCATTAACAGCCATTATATTGCACTTAGTTTGCTTCTTCAGTTTGCGGTTCAGCTTTGAAGAGTGCAGATGTGGCTATGCCTATTTTCGCACATACTACATAATTTGTGACAACAAGGTTATTTTCGTGCAGGACACTTAACTTTTCCCATAAAAAATAATGGGAAAAAACAAGTTAATAACTTTTGAATGAAGTAACAATTTTTCACCAAACCTTCAAAAGGCACATCTGTGGCCCAAACACTTTCTACCCTGAACTTTTCAGACCACTACATTAAGTCATTTTTGAGATATGCATGATGGAAAGAAAATCATCAAATTTAGGATTTTTTCTCTCTGCATATCTCAAAAATGACAAAATTGATTCATACAAAAGTTGGCTTGTCAGGAGACCTACCCCTAGAAATTACGCATGCCAAACATCTTGCAAATCTATTAAATGGTTCAAAAGTTGTGAAGGTTCAAATATGTAGGTTTAACATAGAACTGAGCACCCAACCCTAACTATACTGGAGCTATCACATCAGTATAATATATGTATATTACTGTTCATACAACATATGTGCTGGGATAAATGTCAGCATAAAAAATGATATCTCAAGCAGCCGAAGGAGATAATACTGCTCCTATAGTCATCCTGATATCTTCTTTGTTCCTATACATCATTCCTATGAAAGTGAAAGTGTTTCTGTCATAAGCTCACCCCTACAAATGGAGAGCTGCTCCCTCATGACTATTACTCCAGGAGCTGCAGCTTTGCACCCCCTGCACACGCAGCCCTGGTTGATCCTGCAATAATTATTAATAAAATACTGTAGTTATTAAAAAAAACTTATTTGGTTGATCCCTCCATTTTCTCAGAAGCAGTTTCACTTTTATGCTGTAAATTTGTAGTGTGTCCGAACACTATCTATACTGTTAAATGAGGATGTGCTAGAGATTTAAAACAAGGCACTCTGCCTGTAAAAACTTAGAAATCTGTGGCTTTTTTCTAAAGTTTTCTGAGATTTGCTTAAATGAAGCTACCAACAGTAGAAAGAAAAGATATATATATGAAGAGTGCTTTATTTTAAATCTGTAACACATCCTCATTTTACAGCACAGATAGCGTTCTGTTACACTACAAATTCACAGCATAAAAGTGAAACTGCCTCTTGATTAAGACACTGATAAAATGCAGCATGTTGAATCAAATAAGTTTTATTTTGAAATAACTGTTTAACAATTATGGCAGGATAAACTAGATACATTTTTGAATAACTATTTCTGTAGCAATTATTGCAGAATTAAACAGACAAGCTTTGTTAATGATTTCTTTAGCAATTATGGCAGGATCAACCAGATGTCAACTTTTGTATAAACAGAACGTGACATGGCCTGAGTGAAAATATCATATTTATCTTGTGAGATATCATGATATCATTGGTCTCTCATGAAGATAAATATGACGTCTTCAGTCAAGCCATGTGATATCCCCTATATCTGTAATATAGTGAGACAGCAGCACCACTATAGTTAGGGATGATTAGGCAATTTAATGTTAAACCTCAAATTTTGCACTTTAATAACAATGCAACTGTTCAAAGATTTGCATGAAATTTAATATGCACTGTCCCCTTGGGTAGATTTCAAGATGTACCGAGTTCTGTTTTGATCAAATTTGCAAATTTCATGCTGGGAAATGTGAAAAAACAGTAAAATTCTCCTTTTTAGCTGTTTCTTTCTTCATCACACTGTGGCCACACTGTTTGAAATTTTGGTCTGTGATTTTCAGGGTAGAAAGAGCTTACATCAAAGAACAAGCCAGCATTGGTTTGGTGAATAAATATTAATCTATTCCAAAGTTATTCAATTTTGAAATGTCGGGTTCTGTTAATCTTCAGTTCAGCCATTTAGATAGCTGCACGACGTGAAAAGGGATTTAGGGCTCATGAAAGGGGAATTTGACAGCTCAAAGTTGAAAGCAAAAGTTATTTTTTTTTTAAAATAACTATTTAACAATTATGGCAGGATCAACCAAATCAGTTTTTAATAATTATTTTTGTAGCAATTATTAAAGAATTAACAAGACAAGCTTTTTTTAATAACTTCTTTGGCAATTATGGCAGGATCAACCAGATGTTAGCTTTGGGGGGGGGGGGTGATACTGCAGGTTCTTGAGCTATCATGTTAAGTGGGGGATGATGAATTTTACCATCAAAAACAGGATCAACCATATGTCAGAGCCACATGGGTGCGGATTTGCAGGTCTTGCAGCTGCCACTTAAATAAGATATCTGGGGGATTGTGTTAACTGGGAAATATTGGAGTTGTGTTGGGGGACCCAAAATGTATGTTGCATAAACAGAGCATGACATGGCCTGACTGAAGATATCATATTTATCTTCACTCGAGTCCAATGACATCAAGATATCATTGGCCTCTTGTGAAGATATATATGATATCTTCAGTCAGGCCATGTCATATCCCCTATATTTCATTTATTTACTTATTTAGTTCTTGTTTACCCGGTAAGATGTCGTAGCCGCAAAATATGATTATTTTCAGACACGACCTGAGAGGTTACACTACAAAATTGGCAGACAAAACAAATAACAGGTATAGTTCAGAGGTAATCAACCATACAAGGAAAAATCTACATGATGTTCTATGATGTAAATAGTATCATTAATATGACAGAGACAATGGCAGAAAAATACACAATAGTACAAAACATAATAAGCATACAATTATAGTGCAGTAGAGTTTTAACACATAATCCATGGTAAGTGCTACATATAACACTAACAAGGGATCAGAGCAAAATTGAAACACTTTGAGAGCTGAGGAAGGGGATATCAAGCACCCTATTGGGGTTTAAAACAGGAACATAGGGCATGTTTGTTGAGGAGAGTGTGGTGCATTTTTTTAAAAGCAGTATGACTAGGTGTAGAGTGAACATCAAGAGGAAGGGGATTCCAATATTTTGGGGCCAGGCAGGAGAAAGCTGAGGTTCCTTTTAGGGTTCTGCTCCTAGGGGTGTATGATAGAGACAGTCCAGTAGAGCAGAGGCCATAGGTGAGGGCGAGAGGCACCAGCATGCCTACAAGAGAGGTTGGTAGATTAGTTCTAATAATGTTGTCCAGCAGAGTACCAAGGGCAAGGAGTCAATTGGCAGATGGAGAAGGCCATCTAAGATCTGCATATAGCAAGCAATGGTGTTTCAAATGTGGGGAAGATGAGGCATAATAACAGATACTATTGTAATTTGTATCCCAGTTACTTAGGGTGGTTTTTGAAGCATTTATGTAGGTGGCAGCACCATACACAAGGGATAGAAATCAGATACACCTAGAAATAGCCAGTCTAGCTGAGGAGGTAAGCATCCGACTAGTCCTGTAAGCTATTCCAAGTTTGGAGTTTACTGACTTGCAGATGTCGATGATGTGTTGCTCAAAGTTGAGAGTTTCATCAAGCAGGACACCTAAATACTTGAATGAGGTTACTTTCGTGAGGGGGAAGCCATTTGCACAGGAGAGGTTAAAAAATTTGTGGTTTGTTCCAAGTTTGGTTGCAGATCCGAAGAGCATGCCCTGAGTTTTACTTATGTTTAGGATGAGACTTTTGTTGTGGATCCATTCATGCAATATGAGAAATGCAAATGTTAGTCAACTATTTATTTCTTCTATGTTTGCAGAGGAGATATAGAGCACCAGATCAACTGCATACAAGATTGTTGAGCACCAAGGGGTGTTAGAAGATATGTCATTTATAAAAATGCGTAAGAGAAGAGGCCCCAAGATGGAGCCTTAAGGAACAGCAACATTGATAGGCACAGAGTCTGACACAACTGAGTACAATTTTACGTGTTGTCTTCTATTGCTTGAGTAGCTCTGGAACCAGTTTGTGGTTTGCTCTGAGAAACCAGTGAAGCTAAGGCAATCAAGCAGAAGAGGGTGATCTACAAAATCAAACACCTTTGAGAGATCAATGAACACTGCACCAGTCATGAGACCATGATCCATAGCAGTAAGGGCATCATTTGTAAATTGTATCAGAGCAGTAGAGGTGCTATGCCCCTTGCAGGTGATAAGAGGGTATATTTAGAAAGGAACTTGGTGACTTGTATAGCAACTAATTTCTGAAGTATTTTGTTTAGTACTGACATAATGGCTATGGGCCTATAATTAGTTATGTCTTTCCTGTCACCTTTCTTAAAGACTGGGGTGACTTTTGCCAATTTCCATATGTCTGGAACATGACCATGGCAGAGAGACAGTGTAAAGATTTTTGCCAATGGAGCCACAATAAAAGGAACAGCCAGCTTCCGGAGTTTAGGATCTAGGCAGTCGGAGCCTACATTAGTACTATCAGAGATTGAGTTTAGTAGTTTTAGAACATCAGGATTTGGAATAGCCTTAAAATAGAAAGGTGGCTGTATGGGTAGGTTTGCATGAGTAACGGGTGTCAGGATGCAATTTGCTGTGAAAGAGCCAGTGTATTTGGTGAGATCAGTAAGGTATTTTCTGAAAGAATTTGCAATGATGGTGGGGTCATTACAGTGAAAACTATTGAGGACCATATCATTCATGTGTTGAGAGTGGTTTGAGCCCAGGAAGGATTTTATATATGTCCAGAATGTCTTTGGGTCCCCAGCAGCTTCCAGCAACAGACCTTTGTAGTATGAACTTTTGGCAAGCCAGATTTGTTTTTTGCACATATTGCGCTGCTTTCTGTAAGTGTCATATTCACTTTGCTGACCCAAGGTTTTGTAGCGGTTCCAACTTTTGTCATGTTCCCGGAGGGAGGCGAGAAGTTCCTTCTGCAGCCACCTAGTCTGTTTGGCCCTAACGCGTCAATTCCGTTTAGGTGTATGTATGTCCTGGAGGGATAGGAATATAAAAAGAAAGAGATTGGGAGCAGTTTCAATGTCTTGGGACTGGATAATAGGGATCCAGTTTACAGAAAAGATATCATGTAGAAAGCTTGCTTGATCAAGTGTGGAAAAATCCCAGAAGGTGATGTAGCGTAGCAAAGGGGCTGGAATCACTGATGTTCCCCATATGCAAAAAAACAGGGGAATGGCCACTTATAGAATCAGGAAGCACACCTGAGGTGGTAATTCTATCAGGTCAATTTGTGAGTATACAGCCTATAAGTGTTCCAGCAGCAGGTGACTGGGTCAGCCTGGTGGGATCTTCAATTACCTGGTGCATGTTAAATCCATGTACTAGAGATAAAAGCACGCTTTTATTTTTCCCAAGTCAGTTTAGGTTGAGGTTGCCAATTATAATAAGTTCATTTTGGCCAGCTGCAGAGGTAGAGTTCTCAAGTAGTTCAGAGCATCCTAGTTGACCTGCTTTAGGAGGATTGCAGGCACATATTAAGTGAATCGTTTTGGTTCCAAGTAGAAGCAGGGTATGTAAAAACTAACAGTTAAAGGCAACCAAACATTGCATTAAGGATGTATTCAGGTGTTTTCTGAAATAGAGTGCAACTCCATCTCCCCTTTTTCCAGATAGTCTGTCTCCTCGAAATAGGGAATAGTTAGGAAGACAGTGGGAAGAGTCAGGAGTAGAGAGCTTTAGCCAAGTTTCAGTCAGACAGAGAAAGTCAGATTCATATATGGATATCTATGCCTCAAGTTCAGTGAAGTTATAGAGAAGGCTTCTAATGTTTAAGTGTGCTTTACGAAGGCCTTTCATATTTAACTAGTCCATATTCGGAGAGGCAGTGGGTAACTGGGGGCCAGGGTTTGTTTCAATGTCCCTAGATAATAACAAAGCTAGGAGCACTAGATACCATAGTTTCCATGGGAAAAAAGGTGGTACCTGTAGTATGTTCTGCCAGAAGGATTTAGAGGAAAAGTCAGCAGTCAAGTATAAGAGATGCCTAATGAGTAATAGAGGAGTCACGTCATGCTGATTGATCTGTGACACAAGTAGGTTCGAGTAGGTAAAGTCAGATAGTGTGGACGTCAGTTTAGCACTGCCAGGAGAGCAAGGTCTAGCAGTGAGAAGAGCCATTAAAAAGAGAGCAAGGCTCAGTATCAGCAGGGACAAGATTCTTCCAGCCATAGCTATCATGGGAAAATTTGTGGACAGAGGCAAGTAGCAGGGCTTTGAAAAGAAACATCACATAGGATGTAGCAAATAATGGCATGTACTTCTTGCTGGAGAAAAACTTGAGAGCAAATGTGCAACCCTGTGGGTGAGATTTCTTTAAAAATGGGTGGTAAGAAAGTGGGTCAAGTCAAGTATTGAAGACAGGGAGGCCAATAGCAATAAGAATGTGCAGCAGTGAAGTGACCAATCAGCTGCTAAGGTGAGGAAATGGGTGATGCAAGGGTCTACTTAATACTGTGGGGGGGGGTTGAAAAAATTCAGTTCAGAACACAGCACAGAAAGAGATTTCCCCAAGATCAGGAAGTGCCAGGAGTTGGAAAATCAGCCGAGGAGCAGAAAATGCCAATCAGTGCCTGGCTCCTCCATTTGGACATCCAGTCAAAACAGCAGCATTCAAAACCATGAGTTTCACAGGCCTGGTGTGCACCTGACTCTGTCCAGAGATCAGTCAGGCAGTCTGCTAGCTCCAGCTGGCTCAGAGAGTGCTGGGGCCACAGCACCAGCTTGGGAAGGCCGCAGATGGGCTGTCTGTGGAACATGAGGGGAAAGACAGAGGATTAAATACAGCTAAAGTACAATAGTAAGCTCAGTGGGGGGGAAGGCAATGGGGTAAGACAAAGCATGAGTTAAAGAGGTGGCAAATGCAAGGCAATTATTTAGAGATAGAAGAGTTAACAGGGAAGGGTGCTGTGCTTTGGCGCTGGGACATCTGAGGAGGACAATAGTAGCAGCAGCAGGAGGAGGTGTAAGAGGAGGGTTTGTAGGTATGGCAGAAAATAAATTAAGTTGTTTAGAGAGATGGCATTGCAAGTGGGGAGGAGAAATTAATAATTAGCAGAGTGACCAGTGTAGGACAAGAGACAGGGTTTGGCAGTAAAGGCAGAAATGGAAAAATGCAGCAATCTTACTCAGTAGCTAGGTCTAAGCAGTCAAACATCAGCTACTAAACATACAGTTTGCCCAGCACTAGTCTCACAGTAGCAAGTAACACCGACAGGCTAGACTAGAGGCTTGTAATAGACTAGCTAAACTGGCAGGTAAAGTAAGACCAATTGATGCATAACAAAAGTAATTACATTTACAAAAATTCAGTCCAGAACACAGCACAGGAAGAGATTTCCCCAAGGAGTTGGAAAATCAGCTGAGGAGCATAAACTACCAATTAGTGCATGCCTCCTCCACCGGGCATCCAGTCAAAACAGCAGTATTCAAAACCATGAGTTTTGGAGGTCCGGTGCATACTGGAATGTGTCCAGGGGTCAGCCAGGTGGTCTGTTAGCTGTGGCCAGCTCAGAGAGCACTGGGGCCACAGCAGCAGCTTGGGAAGCCTGCAGATGGGCTGTCTGAATCTATCTGAGGGGTCATTCAGGCAGTCTGTTAGCTGTGGCCAGCTCAGAGAGTGCCTGGCCACAGCAGCAGCTTGGGAAGCCCACAGATGGGCTGTCTGAATCTGTCCAGGGTACAGTCGGGTGGTCTGTTAGCTGTGGCCAGCTTGGAGAGCACTGGGGCCACAGCAGCAGCAGCTTGGGAAGTCTGCAGATGGGCTGTCTGAATCTGTCATGGGATTGGTCAGGTGGTCTGTTAGCTATGGCTAGATCAGAGAGCACCGGGGCCGCAGCAGCAGCAGCTTGGGAAGTCTGCAGATGGGCTGTCTGAATCTGTCCAGGAGACAGTTGAGCAGTCTGTTAGCTGTGGCCAGTTCAGAGAGTGCCGGGGCCACAGCAGCAGCTTGAGAAGCCTATAGGTGGGCTGCCTGAATCTGTCTGGGGGTCAATCAGGTGGTCTGTTAGCTGCGGCTAGCTCAGAGAGTGCTGGGACCACAGCAGCAGCTTGGAAAGCCCACAGATGGGCTGTCTGAATCTGTCTGTTGATCAGTCAGGCAGTCTGTTAGCTGTAGCCAGCTCGGAGAGTGCCAGGGCCACAGCAGCAGCTTGGGAAGCCAGTAGATTATAGTGGCACAGTAGCACCATTATATTTAGGGTTGAGTGGGCAGTTTAAAGTTAAACCTCAAATTTTGCACTTTAGTAACATTGCAACTGTTCAAGGGAGTTGCACAAAATTTATTATGTGCTGTCCCCTGGAGTAGATCTCTTGACATATCAAGTTTTGTTTTGATTGACTTTATGAATGTCATGCTGGGAATTGTGAAAAAACTGTAAAATTCACCTTTTTTAGCTGTTTTTTTTCCCCTCATTACACTGTTACCACACCATTTGGAATTTTGGTCTGAGAAAAGGGATTTAGGGCACACGAGAAGGGATTTTGATAGCTCATGAAAAGGGATCCTTAAAATCTATTTTTGTGAGGGAAAAATTCCCTTTTTGCCAGCTGCCATCTTGTTTTCTTTTTCTAAGTCCAAACAAAACATAACTTTGCTGGGGGATGTTGTTTGAAGACATCCAAATATGTATTTTGTTTATTTGGATGTCCTTCACAGTTCTGTGCCTTTGTTGTACTTTGCTGTGGCCTCAGAATGCTTATTTTTTAATTTTAAAATCCTTTTCTGCAACTCACTTCTAATCCCTTTTTGCAATGTGAAAAAGGATTTTGACACCTTGTAAAAAGTGAATTGTGTCTCATGAAAAGGGATTACCCCCTAAGCCATCTGGTCTGACAACTCCAATCCCTTTTTGTGAGCTGTCAAAATCCCTTTTTTTGTGAGCCGATTCCCTTTTCATGAGGTGTCAAAATCCCTTTTCACATCTCAAAACAGGATTAGGATTTGTGGGACCAGATGGCGCTGCCAGCAATCCTTTTTCAAAGATGAATTCCCTTTTCACAAGGTGTCAAAATCTAGATGTTGACAGCTCACAAACAGGGATGGCAGGTAGGGCCATCTGGTTCCACAGGTCCTAATCCTTTTTCATGATGTGAAAAGGGATTTTGACAACGCGCGAAAAGTGAATCAGTTTGTGAACAAGGATTTTGACACTTCACAGAAAAGGATTTTTGCAGTTTACTGTTTCTTTGTCACTTCACTGGAAAGAAATGGTAAGGACTTTCAAGATGAAATTTTCAGGGTAAAAAGGACTTGCCCAACATATATGGCTTTTGATGGTTTGGTGATCAAATTTACATAGCTTCCATACTTGTAACATTTTGAAGTTTAGATATTTCCCATAGGACGACATTGTGGCGGACACAGTACCTTTTGGCATCTATTTCTCGAAAATGGTTTGAGATACATATTTTTCACTAAGCAATGATGCAGGTTACCAGACAATGATTACAACTGTGGTGGAATTTCTTCCAGTGTTCCTAGGGTTACTGAGATATTGCAACATTTGCAGCACAAGGATTACTTGGCATGTATGTAGGCCTGCACTGCGTCTCTACGATTATAGGATGATGGGAGTGCATGGCCCAGAGGGCCCTGTGTTCCCACATATAGATACCTTTATGCAGTAATGGGACTGCAGGGCCACCCATTATGCAGTAGTGACCATTATGAAGTGACGGGAGTGTGGTGGGCCCTGCGTGCCCACAGGGAGATGGGGATTAATTGCAATGTCTATACACTTATGGTTACATAGCAGCACAGGGCATGGAGTGCCCTGCACTTGGGGACCTAGACAACCACAACACACTATAGACTGATGGAAGCATAGGGCCCAGAGGTCTCTGCATTTTCACAGCCATATAAGGGTAAGATTACACTTCCTCAAAAGGTAAAGAAATTAATTGCAAAAAAACTTTGTTAATCCATCTGTTAGGGTAGAAGCAACACAAGTGGGGAAATGAGGCATTAGGATTTCCAACCCTAACACCCTCACCCCTACCACCCCACCCCAACTTCCACACACCAACAGGTGTCGGGGTGTGCCTTGGGGTCATCGGGCTTAACTCTCACCCCATTCTCATATATTGTACCATCTCAGCTTTCTTACACAAGTAATGGGGTGAGAGTTAGGGTTGATGACCCCAAGGTACACCCTAACACCTGTTGGTGTGTGGAGGATGGGGGTGGGGGTATTAGGATTGGAAACCCTAATGCCTCAGTTCTCTACTTTTGTTGCTTCAACCCTAACTGATATATAAACAAAGTTTTTTGCAGTGAATATATTCTTTGCAAAAAAACATTGTTAATGCATCAGTTAGTGTTGTTACTAAAGCAACAGAAGCAGGGAAATGGGGTGTTAGGATTTCCAACCCCAACACCCCAACCCCACCCTGCAGTCACTGAGAGGCATCGGGAGGTATCTTGGGGTTGTTAGCCCTAACCCTCACCCCATTCTCGTATACTATATCCATCTAAGTTTATTTACTTATGGAATAGCGTGACTGTTAGGGCTGATGAGCTCAAGGCACACCCCTGACACCTGTTAGTGTCTGCAGAGTGGGGGTGGATGGGGTGTTAGGGTTGAAAACCCTAACACCCCATTTCCTTGCTTTTGTCACTTTAGTAACAACCCTAACTGATGCATTAACAAACTTTTTGCAATTCATTTCCTTTCTTTTTCAGATAGTATAATCATATCTTTACCTGTCTGTAGGAGCCAGGGCCCACCGGGCACTGCACTCCCATCCCTTTAGAGATGCATATACTAGTGAAGTATGAATGCAGAATTCTGCATGTGAAATTAGCATGGAATGACCATTCTACTGGCTGTATTTTTGCTGGAACTTCGCTGGCTCTTCTGCAGAATTCTGCCTACTGTGATCAGAGGAATAATATTCCATTGAACCACATTTTGCTGTGGAAAATTATTCTGCAACAATTTCTGCTGAAAATATTGACATCCACACTGCATTTTGTTCTGTGGAAAATCATTCCACAACTATTTTCTGCTGTGGAATTCTGCCATTCCATTTCTGGTGAAATTTGGCATAATTTCATTGTAATTTTGTTCTGCTGGAATTTGAAAATTCCACACAGCACTAGTGTATACTGTATGTATGTATGAAGCCATGATAACTTTGTAATGTTTTCACATTTTGACCCCAAAGTTTCAACATAGTCTTATCACCACACCTTATAAACCCCATAGGTGAAAATTTTTTAATCCATGGCAAAATGCCATTCCACACCACAGATGTTGAAAGTCATTCCAGGCAGGATGTAAGAAATGACAGCTGTACTATTCATAAGGTGGTGTGAAAAAATGTCTCTGTTGAAAATTTGGAATGAAAATATGAAAAATCAGCAGTTACTGGAGTGTGTAGGAAAATTTCAACTTCTGCTCAGAGCTCTTAATTTTTTTGTATTTTTGCTCCAAATTTTTAACATGGGCTTTTTGGAACCTCATCTCATGAACACTGGCACTGGCATAGAGTTACTTAGTCCCAAAAGGTGATTTCACGCAATGATCATGCCATTCCATGTCAGAGGTGTGAAAACACATTTTGGCAGGATGTCAGAAATGACTACTGCATTGTTCATGAGGCAGTGTGAAAAAATGGCAATGTTGAACATTTGGAGTGAAAATTTAAAAAATTGGCAAGGTTATGTGACACATAGGAAAATTTCAATGACTGTACATAACTCCGGTGTTTTTGGTATTTTTGCTCCACATTTTCAAAATTGGCTTTTTGAGACCCCACCTCATGAATACTGGCACTGTCATTTCTTTACTCAGTCCTGAAAGGTGATTTCACACAGCATCCTCTAAACCACTGTACGCGTCTGAGCAATGGAACAACAGTGACAATGTTCATGAGGAGAGGTCCCAAAAACCCCATGTTGAAAAAGTGGTGCAAAAATACCTTAAAATGGCTGCGATAACAACATAAGTTGAAAATGCTATTGACGCCCATTATACAGCATTTACCTTGATTTTTCAGTTCAAGGTTCAGCTTTGAAGATTGCAGACATGTCCTGGTCCACAGAAGATGACACCTAATGACCTCCACTGGTAAGTATAGGGCAAGGGTTGTGTGGGTTGGTGGGTGCTCAGTGGAAGGGTCGGGATGGGGGAGGTGGATGGGGAAGATGATGAGGGACAATTATTTTGTTTACAGGGTTTTAAAAAAGCCATTGGTGGACTGTTTTTTTACATGGATAATAACAAATGTTTAAGGACACTGGGTATGGGCTCCCTAGTGTTCCAAAGTGGAGGAGAAGAGTAACCTGACTGTGGACATTGGGAGTGGGTTCTCCAGTGTCCTGCACTGCTGGGGATGGGAAACCTGACTGGGGACACTGGGAGTGTGGTCCCCAGTGTCCCACACTACTGGGGAGGAGGGATATTGTATTGCTGACATGGGGATTGGGCACCCTAATGTCAGCAAAGTAATACAATGGACTGAAGGGGAGGGTGGGGGCATCTGACACCGGGGGTGGGTATCCTGCTGTCAGATATTCTGAACAGAAATTAGAAGGTGATAGAATGGAACTGTGCAAAAATATGTCATGCTCACTGTGATACCATGTGACCCAGTCCTGAAAACAAGATGCCTCTCCATGAAAACAAAAGTGTTTTCACATGGGACATCTATTTTTTTCCCCATAGTAAATAATGGGAAATTTAAAAATTGAATAACTTTTGAAAGGAGTACTATTTTTCCCAAAACCTTCAAAAGGCATATCTGTGATGCAAATGCTTTCAACCCTAAACATTTCATACCACACCCAAAAGCTGTTTCCAAGAAATGGCTGTTGAAAGAAAATCCCCCAAACCATTCACATTTTGCATTTTTCACAACTCTGTAGCTCAAAAACTACAAAAGGGATTCATACAAAATTTGGAACTTCAAGAGACCTTCCTCTGTTCACAAAGCATACCAAATTTTATACAAATCCATATAACAGTTGAAAAGTTATTAAAGTGCAATATTTGAGGTCTAACATTAAAGTGCCTGGTCAGCCCTAACTATACTGGTGTTACCGTATCAGAATAATATATGTATGCTCCCTCCATTATCCACCCCCATTATCCACCCCCTCTATTATCCCACTACTTTTGTTTTGTATCAATTTTTCATTTTGCCATTGCCCCCATTGTTCAGCAACCTCAATGGTCCACCACCCTTGATTATCCACCAACTTTTTTTATATTTTCATTGGTTTCCAGTGGTACCCCACCCTCCCATTTCCCTCTTATACTAATTGTACCTTTATTTGCCTACAGTCTGGCAGGTGTGCAGTCTACCCTGGCATTATCAACCCTAATGTTCACCCCATTAGGTGAGATTTAGGGTTTTCCATCCATGCTTTTTGAGATGGTGTAATCATACCTATTTGTAGGACAATAGCAACCAAATTCTCAGCATAGCCTTCATATTACCCCACCTCATGTACCTGGTACTGAAAATTTTCAAATCCCTGTCAACACGTGATTCTGCATCAGTGCAACATCATTCCATGCCACAGGTACAAAATGACAATTTAGCCAGGATTTGAAAAACAACAGCTGTAATGTTAATGAGGTGGTGCAAAAAATGGTATGTTGAATTTTAATTTGGGGTCAACATATTTAAAATTATGAAAGTTACAAGGGAGTGTAGTAAAATTTTAATGGATGCACATAAGTTTGCAATTTTTACATATTTTGACACCCAATTTTCAACCTAGTCTTCTCATGATCCCTCCTCATAAACAAGGGCAGCGAAAAATTTTCAAATCCCTTCTGAAAGATGATGTCACCAAATAACCGCAAAATCACCTTTCAGGTCAGATTTGCTTCATTCCACTGACGTTACTCATGAGATGTAGTCTATAAAAGGGTGTGATGAAAACTTGGTGTCAAAATATGTCAAACTGGCAAAGTTATGAACCAAAGTTGAAACCCCCATTGAAATACATTGAACTGCACTTTCCTTAGTTTCTCAAATTGCAGTCAGTGGTTCCAGCAGCAAGTCATATTTTCAAATGGAGAGTGAGTAGATCTTCACCCTGGGACCTGTTCAGGTGAGTAAGGGTGTGTGTGTGTGGGGGGGGGTGTTCTGTGGGAGGTCACGGTGAGTGCTTTAAATCACTAAAGGACCATTTTCTTTTTTACAGGAAAAAAGGCATAGAGGGAAGTTTTTTTTTTATTGCAGGTACTTAAATATGGGATCAGCAATCAGAGGGTGGGGGTGCCACTGGACACCAGGGAAAATGTAAGAAAAAAATATGGGGACAGTAATCAGAGGGTGGGGGTACCACTAGACACCAGGGGAACAAAACTATTACATGGATGAAGGGTTGGGGTGCCACTAGACACCTGGGAAAGGACAAAAACATTACTTGGATGGTGAATTCAAATGAAAAAGGATCCCTTCAAATGAAAAAAACAACTGAAAAAAAATGAAGTCCAAATTCCCTTTCCATGTAAAGGGATCCTTTTTTTGGTCAAATGAAAAAGTTGATATGGAGAAAGCTGGAACAAAAGTAAGTCTAAAATATTTTTCTGTATCAGGGTATCATTTTTCATTTGAACTGAAAAGCCCATAAGGCAAAAGCTGAAGTGAATGATGAAATAGGATTTTAAAAGTAAGAAAAGAAAACACGTGTTCAAGTTAATTCTATAACAGTTAAATGAAGAATCCACCTGACAGAGTCCCAATCAGCAAGATACATATTTTTGTCTCTCTGCAGGATGTCATGTTTGTGAGGGGTTTTTTTTTTCTGTTTTGTTTTAAGAAAAATGGAAAACAAAAAATGACAGGAAATGAAAAAGGACTTTTCCCTTATGGGGATAGGCTCCAAACAAAAAAGAATTATTTTTCATTCAGACCAAATTTCTTTTTTGTTTCAATCCTCCATTCGAAAGACTGTACTGATTATGCTCAGAAACTGTGAAATTTTAAAATTTAATAACTTTGGAATTAATTAGTATTTTTTCACCAAACTAGCAAAAGGCACATCTGTGGGTCAAGCCCTTTCTACCCTAAAAATCAAAACCAAAATTCCAAACCATCAGGGTGCAAGGCAATGACAAAAAACAGCAATTTTTCACATTCTTTTCATTATCTGGACCATGGAATCTTCACATCTGACTGGAATGAAACTTGCCACGTAAGAGACCTACCGCACAAGACTGCACACGCAAAATTTAGTGCAAATCCATTTAATGGCTCTGAAGATATTAAAGTGAAAAATGTTTAACACAGAAACCCCTGCTAAACTCTAAATATAGGGGTGCTACTGTGCCTATATATATATATATATATATATATATATATATATATATAAATATATATGTATAGATATACCACTTAAGGTAAGGGTCATGCTTGATATACGCAGGCCTTGGGTGCGCTCAACCACCCAAGGCATGCGATATCAGAGCGCACCACATCCTAGAGTGTTATATCTATCTTATAAAATGGAAATAAATGTTTTGTGGGAGAACAAAAAGTAGTCCCTGTGTGGCATAAGAATTAAAAAAAAAAAAAGAAAAAAGGTTTGTTGCATTTTGCTTGTTTTTATTTGGATTTGTGTAAAGGACTGCATTTTACCTTATATTATTTAGATTTGTGTAAAGAAGGAGGCAGGTGAGGTTAGAGGCAGACAGAATTGTTTTATGATCGAGGTGTAGCGCGACCACGCGCAGGAAAATGAGCAGGTGTAGCCAAACAGTGCACTGGATAGCAATTGTCGTTTGAGTTATTTGCTCAGTGCAAAGTTGTACGAGCATTTTGAGAAGTAGCATTAGCCAGAGTGCTGGCAGCGCTGGGGATGCAATGCAGGGCAGAGTGAGTGTTGCTGTAGCAACAGTAGCTAGAGCAACACTCGCTCTGTCCTACGTAACGTCTCCGACGCTGCCAACACTCTCGGTTTGTGCTACTTCTCCGAATGCTTCCCACTGCAGCTTTTTTACATGCTTTTAAATTTAAATAAGCTCAAATGCAGAGTTTCTTTGCTTTTCTAGTACACAGTGTTACTTACTTTTACTGTTTGGCTGCACATTACCTTTCATTTTCACCATGCTCGGTCATGCTACACCTCAGTCATAAAACTGAAAGCCCTGTCTGCAGCTCGCCGACTGCTTCCCACGGCAGCTTTTTTACATGCTTTTAAATTTAAATAAGCTCAAATGTAGAGTTTCTTTGCTTTTCTAGTACACAGTGTTACTTACTTTTACTGTTTGGCTGCACATTAACTTTCATTTTCAGCACGCTCAGTCACGCTACACCTCAGTCATAAAACTGAAAGTCCTGTCTGCAACTTGCTTGAGCTGGCTACTTCTTTTAAACAATTGTGAATAATAGTAAGGTAAAATACAGTTACTTTACTTATTCACACTGAGGGACATGCTTTCAGTGTCTGGGTGGTTATTAGGTAGTGTTATTGACCATGCTCGGTCATGCTACATGTAACTAATAAAAGTGAAAGTGGTCCCCACTCATTTTCCTCTCTGTAAAGAGGACGGCTTTATTGTAAGAATAGTAACTGAAAAGAAATAGGAATACAAAGCTCTTTTTTTTTTTTAGTCAGTGTTAGTTTTAACTTTGGTTTGTGGGTGACTATCTGTGGTAGATGTGGAATGATGTGAGTACTGGTGAGAAGGTTTTGGAGGATAAAAAGTAGTTCAGGCGTGCGGTCGTGCTGGGAGGTGAGCGGTCATTGGGAAATAATGCACGGTCATGTGATGCATTCTGTCCAATCATGTTAGTGGAATTTCTATGATTTTACCACTCCATTTTATAAATATATATATATATATATATGCAATAAGCATGGACTCAGAAGCCATTGAATAAATATATTTATCTTCACAGCCATTAAATAAATAAAAGTTATCCATATAGTAGCTATGTCACAGGCACTCTGGAACTCATTTGGAACGTTCAGTTTCAGTAGCAGTACTACCCATATTCAAATGCAAATAACTTCAAAATGAAAAAAGATAGCATGGTACTGCAAGCATGAAAGGTGATCAGCACAACATTGTCTACAAAATGAGTGGTGTTTCATTTATAGATACATTATAGATTTGTTTATAATTAGCAAGAAAGAGCAGAACATTCCATTTTTGTTTACTTTTTTGACAAATATATGCAAAAACAAGATAAGCAATCAAAAGCAAATGTCCCTGCACTGACAGTAAGCATCCGTACTGATTTATCTACACTTGTGCTGTTTGACCTCGGCACCTCTCTCATGGCATACGCCACTCGTGAGGTTACCCAAGGTCAAACAGCACTTGTGTAGATAAATCATTTATCTGACAGATCTCCATTGTATATCCCATTATAGTGGCATAGTCGGGCCACTATAGTTAGGGTTCAGTTGTCATTTACATACTAAAGTCAAAAGTTTGGGTGTTAATAACTTGGACCTGTTTAATGGATTTGCCTGAAATTTGGTATGTGCAGTGGGGCATGGTAGATCTCTTGATTTGCCAAATTGCATTTCGGTCGGACTTATGGTCTTTGCATACAAAAACACTGAAAAATGTAAAATTATCCATTTTTGGAGGCAGCTTTAGGGATTTTAGACATGACCCTGCATGTCTGTTGTATGGTGTGTCACTCTGTGGGATGGTTTGAAAGAGCTTTGGTGGCCAAACATGCCACTTTTTGTTTGGTGAAAAAATATTAAGGCATTCAAAAGTTATGCCACTTTTAAGTTCCCATTATAAGTCAATGGGAAAATTTATATGTATATTTTGTGAACAAAGAATGCAGTTCTGGCCACCTCATCCCACCTGGTGATCAAAGAATTTGAAGAATCGTGGATCAAGAATCTTTGTCCCCAAGAATTTTTAAAATTCTTTGATTGCGGGGTCTGCCATCTTGTTTTTAATTTTCCAATCAGAAAAACACAAATATCTCAGCTCAGGGGTCACTTCTGAAGTACAACTTGGATGGATTTTACTCAGGGGACTCTGATCTATTAAGCCATGCCTTTGGTTTGATCCAAATCAGTCTAAAAATAGATCTCTGAGCTTTAAAATCATAGTTTGTGGCTCGCTAACGATCTCTGATTGCGAACATGATAATTCTTTGATCGTGAAATTCATTGATCATGATCGTGCATCACGAGTGAGGGACGAGATGACCAGATTTAAAAATCAATTTTCTCAGCTCATGGGTGCCCTAGAAAGTTAAATGAGGGTGTGTTTTGCTCAGGGGACTTCGTTCTTTCCCATTTGAATATAAAAAATAATGTTTTCAATATCCCTGATAGTCTAGCACACCCCGATCATGATTAAATAGATAACTATCTCTAATTCCCTGGTAGGCTAGTGGCCCCTCCAATGTATATTTCATACATATTGCTTTTTTATATGCCTGGTAGTCTAGTGCCCCCCCCCCGATCTGTATTAAATTATTATAGTTGTTTATATCTCTGGTAGTTTAGTGGCCCCCAATCATAATAAGATACATAATGATCTGGAATTTTCTGCCCTGGTAGTCTAGTGGCCCCCCAATATGTATTTCATACATATTGATTTGTTATATCCCTGGTAGTCTAGTGGCCCCCCAATCTGTATTAAATTATCATGCTTGCTCATATCCCTGGTAGTCTAGCAGCCCCCCATCATAAAAAAGATACATAACGATGTGCAATTTCCTGGTAGTCTAGTGGCCCCTCCACCCAGCCATGCCAGCTCACCCAGCACCCCTCCACCCTTCCCCAGACTATGCGCCTCTTTGCATTAGCATTCCTAATACACACAGTCAGCAGTTGGCCATGGAGGTGAGAGGTGGGCTGTACCAGTCGCTGGCTGGAGAAGAGTGTGAGGGGATGCTGGGTGGGCTGGCACAGCTGGGTGGGGGGCCACTAGACTACCAGGAAATTCCAGATTGTTATGTATCTTATTATGATGGGGCCACTAGACTACCAATGATATGAACAACTGCAATAATTTAATACAGATCGGGGGGGGCCACTTGACTACCAGGGATATAAAAAAGCAATATGCATGAAATATACATTGGGGGACCTAGACTACCAGGGAATTAGAGATAATTATCTATTTAATCATGATCGAGGGGGCCGCTAGACTACCAGGGATATTGAAAACATTATTTTTTGTATTCAGATGCGGCAGAATGAAGCCCTCTGAGCAAAATCCACCCTCATTTAACTTTCTAGGGCACCTCTGGGCTGATAAAATTGATTTTTAAATCTGGCCATCTCATCCCTCCCTCTTTGTTCACGAGCGAGCAATTTCTTTGATTGCAAGCCTGCAAATTCTTTGATCGTGATATTCTTTGATCATGATCATGCATCACGCACTAGGGATGAGATAGCCAGATTAAAAAATCAAATTTCTCAGCCAGGGGTGTGCTAGGAAGACAAATGAGAGTGGGTTTTACTCAGGGGGCTTTGTTCTGATGAACCATGGCAGTGGTGTACCACAATTCTTTGAAATTTCTAAATTAGAACAGTTTTTATTCTTTGGTCATGACCCTGCAAATTCTTTGATTACGAGATTATTTGATTGCAATCATGCATCGCGCATGGGGGATGAGATGGCCAGATAAAAAAGCCAATTTTCTCAGCACAGGAGTGTCCTAGGAAGACAAATAAGGGTGGGGTTTACTTAGGGGGCTTCATTCTGATCTACTATAGTGGTGGTTTAGTGCAATTCTTTGAATTTTTTAAATTACAACTGTTTTTATGCTTTGGTTGTGACCCTGCAAATTCTTTGATCGTGAGCCTGCAAATTCTTTGATCGTGTGATTCTTTGATCGCCATCTTTGATTGTGAGGGCAGGGAAAGATGGCCAGATTTTTTATAATGGAAAAGATAGGGACATTTTACCAATAGTTAAGATTAATTACCTCGGAAAGGGTTTGGTCTTTTTACTTTTAATTTGGAGGGTGTTTACGGCATGTCCTGTTGATGTGAATTATGGTGTTTATGTGTTGGAGAACATTTTATTTGCTGAGACATTGCGTGACACACTTTACGTGTTGTGGACAGTGTTTCGAATTGTGTTGGTGGCTTGAAATTGATAGGCTGCCTTGCCTTAGTGTCATGGATGTAGTTTTCAGTTGTTGTGTGTGTTAAATGTCAACAGGTGTGGAATTGTGCCACTCTGATGAATGAAAATTAAAAATGTTGACGTTATATCTCAGATGTTTTTTTTTACTTGAAATATGGAGGGTGTTGACAGCATTCCCTGTAGATGTCAATAGCGGTGCTTATGTGTCGGATAATATATAATTTACAGAGATATTGTGTGGTGCACTTTACATTTTGTGGACAGCATTTTCTATTGCTCTACTAGATTAACATTTGTTTGGTGGCTGGCCTTGCTGTTGTCAATGTACTTTTTAGTCATTGGGTGTGTAATGTGGTCCGACACTTACAAGTTGGTGGGGCCCTGCACTCCCACCAACTTGCTCAGTTTTCTACTTTTCTATTAATTCTTAAGAAGTATGGAAAATCTATACAAAAACTTTGTTAATGCATCAGTTAGGGTTCTTCTACAGTGAAAAAAGTGAGGAAATTCAATTTTAGGGTTCCCACCCTTGCACCCCACCCCAGCTCGCCCCCACCAACAGGAATCTGGGTGTGCGTTGGGGTTATCGTCCCTAACTCTAACCCCATTCTCCTATGCTGCACCAACTCAGCTTGTTTACACATGGGATGGGGTGAGAGTTAGGGCCGGCAACCCCAACACACACCCCGATGCCTGTAAGTGGGGGTTGACTGGGGTGGGAACCCTAAAATCAAATTTCCTCACTTTTTTGGCTGTAGAAGAATCCTAATTGATGCATTAAGGAAGCTGTTTGCATAGAATATATATATATATATATATATATATATAGAGAGAGAGAGAGAGAGAGAGAAAATATAAACACTCAGTAATAAACACATGGTTGTGACCATTTTCCTTCAAACACATTTTCTGACTTACTATCTGGGTGAAGAAAGGAGTTGTGATGTAAAAGTCAATACCAGAGCCTACAATGGATAGCTGCAGGTGGAGTTTATCTGGGAGATCACCCTGGATGAAACCTAGAAGGACAGGTGGTAGATCTGCCCATTAGTGGCAAGGTTAGGCAGGGGGTAAGGTTCTGAGGAGACAGGGGTTGTTACCTGCTTGTAGGAGGGGCTTTGGTTATTTATGTGGCCTGCAATGAAGGCTCTGTCCTTTTTTGGCCCTTCTTCCAGCAGAAACTTTCCAAGTTCCTCCCCTCAATAAAGAAAGAGCACTGAACCATAGTTACGAAACCCACTGTCCCACTATGGGAGATCACATTAATGGTAAGGAAGGAATTGTACTTTTTTTCCTCACTGGGTTTTCCAGTTTTTCACCTTCTCTTGTGGGATATTTTCTAGATCTAGGTGGGTAGATAGTCAGGCTTTGTCCAAGTCTCCTAGACATGACAGTGGCAGGTTAGTGCAGCAAATTGGAAGCATGGCAGTTGTGCAGTATTGTACAGGGTTGTTGCTCCTTTTTGGGTGGGCTCTGAGACTAGGTAGTAGTGAGGCCTTGGTGGCTGATAGCAGAGGAGTGCCAGCTATTGGTGAAGGAGAACTCTCTAGTCTCGGGGTTTTCTATCAGCACATAGCCAGGGCAAACCTTGTTGCATCTCAACCAGCCATAGTTCAAATGCTCTTTGGTGAGATGAGAGGGCAAGTAAACACCAGGGAGCTATGGCAGTTTGAACTGTCAAGGACCTTTAATGTTCACAGTCAATTCAGTTTGAACAGAAGCAAATGAGGGGTGTAGTCTTCCTTGGGATTGTCAACTCTAATACTCACCCCATTGTATGCAGTCATGAAACATGCACACCTGACTGCATCACATCTTAGCGTTTTTGTTACTGCAATGGGGAAGTGTTATGGTTGACAACCCCAAGCAAGACTACACCCTTCATTCGCTTCAGGGGTGGGGCAGGTGTTTTAAGGTTGGAAACCCTAACGTCATATTTCCCTACATTTATCACTTTATCTTCAACCCTAACTGATGCATTAATGTAGTTGTTTGCAATGAATATATATATATATATATATATATATATATATATATGTGAGTATATATATATATGGCGTGCCCCTATATATGTGTTCAACAGGAAATTATAAAATATAAACAATAAAAATATGGGGACAGCAATCACAGGGTGGGGGTGTTCCACTAGACACCAGAGAAAATTTTAAAAATTAGGGGGATTACAATTGGAGAGTGGGAGGTGCCACTAGATACCAGGGAAAATGAGACAAATTAGGGGACAATGATAGGAGGGTGGGTGTGCACTAGACACCAGGAAAAAATCATAGAATTACAGGGAGGATTTCAGATAGCCTTTTTTCATTTGAAGGAATCCTTTCCAATATCAAGTGAAAAAAGGCAATGAAAAGAATTCCTTCAAATAAAAAGAAGAATCAGGAAAAAACTAAGTCCAAAATCTTTTTCTGAGAGAAAAGATCCTTTTTCGTTTGAAGAAAAAAAATTGAATAAAAAAGGATCCCTTGTCACAAAAATAGAATCAGCAAAAAAACTAAGTCCAACATCCTTTTTGGTGTCAGGGGATAATTTTTTTGTTTGAACAACAATATCAAATAAAAATGGATCACTTCTCACAAAAAAAGAATCAGAAAAAACCTAAGTCCAAAATTCTTTTTTTGTTACAATTATTCTTTTTTCATTTGAACAAAATGGGAGGAATGAAAAAAGGTGGAAAAAAATGAAGTACAAAATCATTTTTCATGGCAAGGGTTCATTTCTTGTTTTAACAAAAAAGGTAGGAAAAACTAAGTCTAAAATCCTTTTTCATTTCAAGAAATCTTTTTTGTTTGAAAAAAATGCCTCACAAACAAAGCATTAGCAAGTCATGAAAAAGGATTTAAAATGTAAAATAAAACACATTCCAGGGTTGTTTTTGCACCAGACAACTGCAGAATCCACCTAACCAATTCTTGATGAGCAAGAGCGAGCAACAGGGAATAATGGGAGAGCCACAGATTGACTACAGTCTGCAGCATAAGTAAAATGTAGAAACATTTGCAGACTAGATGGGCCAGGCAGTCCTTGTCTGTAGACAAAGTCTGTGTATCTATGTATTAAATGTAAATGTGTTGGGGTCTCTGCAGAGTTTCAGTTTTGTGGCTTTTGAATTAAAAAAAAATGGAAAACAAGATGGTGGCAAATGAAAAAGGATTTGTCCTCACAAAAAAGGATTGGCACCAAATGAAAATTTTTCACTTGACAAAATTCTTTTTTCTTTCAAGGATCTATCCAAATGACTTACTGCCCATTGACAGAAAATGACATTTTTAAATTTAATAACTTTGGAATGAAGCAATGTTTTTCACCAAACCAGCAAAAGGCACATCTGTGGGTCATGCCCTTTGCCCTCTGAAAATTTAAATCTGTCTGGACTCAGCATGATGGCAAAAAACAACACTTTTTCAATGTTTGTTTTGCTGTTCACTGCTCAGAATCTGCACACTTAACTGGAACATAATTTGGCACATCAAGAGATCTTCCCCAAGAGACCACACATGCAAAATGTTATGCAAATCTATTGAACAGTTGTGAACTTACTAAAGTGCAAACTTTGGGGTTCAACATAAAACCTTGCTCAGCCCTAACTATATTGGCACTATCACATCACTATACTGTAGTTATAAACATTGAGAGAGAGAGAGAGAGAGAGAGAGAGAGAGAGAGAGATTAATAATCAATTTACCAATCCAGTTGCAACTGGCTCACATTACTAAAAACACAGCTGTGGCCATGTTCCTCCAAGCACATTGCCTGTCTCATTTGTCTGAGTGAAGGAAGGGGTTATGACCTAAAATTCAAAATCCCCAAAGATGTTTAGAGCATCAATTTTTAAATTGTTATTTCATATTCAGTGGGCATTTAAGATAACTATTTAATTATATTTTGTAAAACCCCTATGCTGATGCAGCTCTTGCTTAGTTAATTATACATGCAGGCCTGGATATTCACAGTGCAGCTGGCAATGGCACAAGTGTGGGTGCAGCACAGCTGGGATGCACTGGGGCCAGGACCAGGTGATATTCATCAGTGATGCGCCATGGTGCAGCACCACTGAATATGGCACAGACTGTGTATGGTACAGTGGCACTGCGTACGGCACAGTAGCAAGTTACAGAGAGGGAGCACGGGGATGAACCAGCACAAATAAAGTTGTGCTGGGTGCAGCACCCATGATATTCAGAAGAGGGCATGCAAATGAGGCCATAATATATACATGGAGCAACTGGGGCCATTAGCATGTCATTATGGCCCCATTTGCATGCCTTGCACAGGACAGCCCAACGAATTGCACCTGGCACCGTGCACAGCATGACGTGTGGACTGAGGGGGTCCCAGGGCATCCCCAGCTCTGTAAACCATGAATGTGGCAGAAAGGATAGAACACAAGCCCTGGTAGTCTAGTGGTGCCCCCCTCCCTCCCTCCTGGTAGCCTGATCACAGGCAGTGGAAAAACCAAACCATGCCCTGGCAGTCTAGTGGACCCTCCTCCCAATCCAGAAAATGGGCTTGCACACCATACTGTACTACACAGGCATAAGTCTGTGAATGGTGTTCTGGGTGAGCAGGTGGCCATCCATGGCTAGGAGCTGCTGTGTTGCATCCTGCAATACAGCAGTCCACCTGTGGGCAGCCAGGATTGTTCCTGTTTTTCACAGGCTCAACTTTGAGCTCCCCTATGTGGCACAGTGCATGGTTGTGCCAGCTTATGTGCCACACATTTGGGCTGACTATCGGGATGTGCCGCATATGCATGGGCACTTCCCCTACATTTGCACCACATACATTACCATTGTGCCCCAGCACATCAGGGTTTGCACTGCACCTGGCAGCCTTTGGAATATCCCACAAGGATGCAGTGCAGGGTTGTGCTGGTGCAACTCTGTTGTGCCAGGCACAACCCCTTTGAATATCTGGGCAGCAATGTTTCCTTTCTTAAAATGGTTGCCAACCCATTTACATGAGTAACTTATATTTTTATGGCCAACAGTGTTGGCAACATTGTTTGAAAATGCTAAGTCACTGTTGTGTTAAAGGTTTTAAGCACCTCATTTGTTTGCTTCAGCAGATCATATTGAAAGCAGCAACATGTACTGTGTGCAGCAAGGGTGAGAAACATATTCAGTCGACATTTACACAACCTCAGCCATTTGACATCAAAGTCAAGACAATTAACCTGATCCTTAAACTTTCTAGGATAAAACAGCCTAACTTATAAAGGATATTGTTTCAGTGTTTTTAGGACTTTGCATTCACTACTCAACAACATTGCAGGAAATGTCTCTCTTACCAACAAGATTTCCTGGAAATTTGTGCACAATTTCAGTTGCTGAAACCTGCAAAAGTTAGGATTATACACGAGGGCAAAACATTTATGTTTTTTTGAGACTGACCAACTTGCTACTTTTTGATGTGCCCAGAATAAAAAGGAATGAAATGAAGAAGAAGAATCAATGATCCCTTCAGAACCGGAGATGTTCATGTTGACAAAGGAACTCAGGCAATAACACAACAGTGGAAGTACATCCTTAAATTACATAAGTCTTTTGTGGTTTTGCATGATTTTCCTAGTTAGCTTTTGATTATTAGACTTCTTTTTCATTGATGGGTGGTAAAAAAAGAAAAAAAAAACTAACATACTGTATATAGGGGATAACAGTGTTTTTGGAGATGAGTGAATGTTGCATGTAAAATTTTAACTAGATCTGATTTTTGGAATTTTGTCTTCTATATTCTGACTGCCTTGAAAGGTTAATGTAATTCTTTTGATTAGTTTTACAATTTTATTCCAGCTACGTTCTATGGACTTTTTTTTCTTGCTAGTACAGGCATTATTTTAAACCTTTGGTACAGGGTACCTCACTCTTAAACATTAACTATAGATGTGAAGTTATCTACACATTTATTGTGCATGATTAATTGCATACTGGGTCATAATGTTGCATGCTTAATAGCGTACAACATTATGGCTAACCTGGTACAGCGTTACACCAGTGAGTGAATGGTGCAATACCGTGTATACTGCTGTTTGCGGTATTGCACCATTCTTTACTCTCCCAGGCAGAGGAGAAGACATCAGCTGGGAGTGGGTTCTGCTGACCAGCTTCTGTGGCACAATGGACTGATACACAGCAGCAGAGAACCTAGGCAGTGCTTCTGGGACTGGGTTTGCCACATGGCAAGAATCGCATTGTATTGGCAGCGCAATTTTGCCATGTGGCATAATGTCCTGCCACATTATAACCTTGTGCCAATTAATTGGGGTGTAAAAACTGTGGGACTTTTTTCTCATAGGAGAAGTTGGTTATACTTCACTGTTATAACCCATGGGTTACAATGGAGAACATATGCAACCTTATCCTCATCCTCACTCACGCTGACTAAATAATAATAATAATAACTTTATTTTTATGGTGCCTTTCAAGTACCAAGTCGCCTTACAATTTAAAATCAGAAATCAAATCTGAATAAATAATTGTTTAAAATCAAAACATCATTATATCATCCATCGATCAATTAATCATTCACTGTATGCCTGGTGCTACAGAAAAGTAATTAGGGCTTGCTTAAAACCCTCCACTGTTGTGCACACCCATAATCGATGGGGTAGAGAATTCCAGAGTGTAGGGGCCATGAACATACATGCTCTAGCCCCAGATGATTTCAGACACACCTTAAGAATCTCTAGCAACCCCTCACTGGCTGAGTGGAGTGATCACCCGGGGCAGTAATGGACCAGAAGCTCTTTCAGGTAGTCCTGGCCCAGTCTATATAGGGCTTTAAAAGTCAGCAAGCCGACTTTGAAGGTGATTCGCTACTGTACTGGCAGATAGTGCAGTTCACACAGCACTGACAAAATCTGACAGGACTGAGATGATCCCATCAGAAGCTGGGCCGCTGCATTCTGCACCAGCTACAAGTGGTGGATTTCCATCCCAGGAAGCCGTAGGTATAAGGAGTTGCAATAATCTAAGTGCGAGGATACAAAGGCATGGACCAAGGTAGAGAGGTCGATAGACAGAACCAGATGTTTAATCCTGGAGATATTCCTTAGATGATAAAAGGAAGATTTAATGACAGTCGAGTGCAAGGTTAGCCCTTCATCAAAGATTTCTCCCAGGTTTCGCACCCATTCAGAGGTCAGAAGAGAAACACCACAAGAACAAGTCCAGATGGTGACCCAACCCCCAAACCCCCTGTCCGGTGACCAGGGTCCACAACCAAACCTCAGTTTTTTCAGAGTTCAGCTTCAACCAGCTCAAATCCATCCACTCCTGGATTTGTTTGAGACAGCTATTAAAGACCGAGAGGGCTCCATCCTGGTCGGGGGTGCAAAAGAAAGGTAGATCTGGGTATCATCAGCATAGCAATGAAACCTCAGTCCATACCTTCTTACAAGGTCTCTGAGGGGCAGCATATACACTGAAAACAACATGGGCAACAATACTCTCACATTTGCCATCAAATAGTAATCACAGAAACAGTTTGCCAAAATATCACACTGACTAAAAAAATGCTCACAAAACTAAAAAGCCACAAAACAAAAATGTGACCCTCACTAGCCTTTCTGAGCAGTTTCAGACAGTTTAGGATGTGATACTAACAAAGCCCCAGCTTCTGCTCTGCACTGCTTGTACTCAATTAGCTGCAGTGGTCTCACCAAGCCAGCAGTCAGGCATTTCCTGGACTCAGAGAGGAGAAAGCATAACAAACAAAAAATGAAAAAAGCACAGTTTTGAAGTCTGTTTATTTTACATTTCCCAAGATTTTTTTTTCAGGTCAGGTTTCTCATTGTCATAATGATATGCTAATGAGCTACACAGTTACAGCTCTGAACATCAAGCTCTGAACCTCATTTACATATAATCATGACAATGACCACCTGGACCTGAAGAAATCTTCAAAATGTGAACTAAAAACATCTGATGTCAAAGTTTTAAAGCTTGTTTTGACTCTATTTTAAACCTCCCATTATAAAAAGCTAAATATTTTCTGCTGTTGTGTTATATTTTCTAATATATAAAAAGCAGACACAAGATTTTACTGAAAATAGCATTTATTTCAATAAATCTAATTGAAGAAAAAATCCCTTCCAATTATATAAAACAACACATGGGGGGAGTACACAGCTGGAATTTAATGCACACCCATGGTGTGGGATGCTTTGATAAACCCCTCAAGCTTCGCCCTCAGGGTCATGTAGCATCCCACACCTTGGGTGTGCATTAAATTCTTGTTATTCACTCCCCCCATATATTATTCTATATGTCACTAACTGTATTATACATTCCTTAAAATGAATACAATATAAGTTTAAAAAACAGCTAACTAACCAATGAAAGCATGAAAGATTTCAGAAGAAAAGGGGAAAAAATTATGTGTTCATTCAAAATGCAGAAGGCCACTTTTTCCACTCAAGGCAAGGGTAATTGAAGAGGATGATGATGATGATATGATGATGATGATGATGAGGGGAATGGTGTTGGTCCAACACATAAAAAAATTATCTTAAAGCAAAGGAATGGGGAGCATGCAGGTTAGGGCAAGGCAAGGGAAATAAAGGACCAATAATAAGGAAGGAAGATAAAGGAGGGAATAAATGTGGGTGCATATGAGGCAAAGAAGGTTTGGTAGAGGCATGGGTCCAGTGCCCCCCCACGAACTTACAATAGTGAAGCAGCACCCATCATTGTGAATGTCTTCACTTTAGGATTTCTATGTCAATGACAAAAATGACAACAGTGTAAGTAAAATAACAACATTCCTAATTTACAAGAATTAAAGGAGCAGAGATTGGGAACCCATTCACATCTAGGAAGCACTGAACGGTGTAGCCATTTGAAGACCAACAACTTTTCCAGTGTTGAAGTGGAAGCAGCCACATCAAAAGGTGTCAGACTTGGTCTTAACAGACCTGTTATTGGTAAGAGTTAGGGTGAGGACCAGGAGGAGGAAGGAACTGAAGAAAAGGTTAGTGCAATATGCCCGAACTGTTACAGTACCACAGCTAGCCACAATACACCAGCACCACCCCACCCCTCTCAATCAGTATTGCCTCAGTGCTCATTTATGCAATTTTCTTAATATATTAGATGTTTCTTGGTAATACTGCATGTCCAAAAGCAATACATTTGGTAACACTCAACAACAGATGTGCATTGGCATTTCCAACTTCCCAATAAATTCAACATGCCACAAAGGTCTCATATCACCTGTGTTTCAATTTCTGGGTGGTCCAGGACTCTCTCTTTCTCCCTAATCACTGATGGAAATACCAGTCTTTGCCCATATCTTCTCATTCTCAAGAAATGGCAGACTGTTCACCCAAGTGGCTGTATGGCACTTTTGCTCAATTCACAGACCACTATGCTGGTTGCGTCTGGATTAAATGGTGCAGAGAAAGTCTTTTCTGACTGGTGCAGGTTCCATGTGCAGCAGCCTTCTCAGCATGCACAAATTTAACATTTCTAGCCCTCAAAATCCAACACTCTCTTACACTTAAAATGGAAACTCAACCACATGAGAATGTGCAAACGTGCAGAAGTGGAACCTGCCAATTAACTCATATTATGCTGTTTACTTACTGCAAGTACTTAGGTTAGGTGGTCTAGCAACTATGTTCTAACAGCTGGCACATTCAGATGCAACTGTCAGTTGCATCTAGAATGTGCCATAAAGCAGATTTGGCAGTCATGAATAGATCACATATTTGAAAATGGAATGGGAATACAAAGGATACATTTGGGATGCTGCAGGCAGATTACTCAACTGTGCCTATGGCCAGCCCTTTGCCACCCTATATGTTTTTAGTATTGTTGCAACATTTGTTCCATTATTTCTTGAAAACTATGTTTGTTGTATGTTTTAACATCATTATTCCAATGTCTTACTACTGTGATATTAACCAACATATTTTTATTGCCAACAGGTTTAGATTACTTTATAAAATGGCAAGAAAAAATCTAACAATTTTATTGGCTGAGAGACATCACCTGATAGTGCATTAAATCTCTGTAGCTGCATAGGCTCATTGTACGATACGCAGTGGTTTATTTTATTAATTTTTCTTCGGTTGAGTTTCTAACTCATTGTGGTGGACTAACTATTAACGGTGAAGGAAGATTTGTTTGGATCCTACTGGCTCTTTGATTCAGTCTACTCAGGACAGCCAAGAGTGATGTATTTTGGGAGACACAGAAGAATATCTTGGAAACTTTTGGGTGGCACATTTTTCAATGGATTGATCTGAGTGCTGTGGAACTTGAGAAGACTATTGGGACATTTACCATTAGCGTTGTGAGTAGAAAGAGTTGAAGAACGTGGAACATTGAGTTAGGTCAGAGCAGCGGTGTGTCTGGGAGCTGTGTGGGGGATGGGGGAGCCTCCTCTGTGTATCCTAGGCTGGTGGTGACCTTACTTTCTGTGACTGAGTGGGAGCTGCCCTCTGGGCTTCGGGGATCCAGAATCTTAGTTGGGTTTCTCCAAAATCCCTTACAGAGCATTCTCTAGGGTTTGTTCCCTGGGGAATTGTAGCTGCAGGCTGCATGAGGTGGGGTAGAATAGCCCGTGAAGTCTTAACTTATTTGGGGGGATCCCCCCACAGAGACTTAGTTACATACCCTAGATTGCTGTGGTATGGCCAATGCCTTGGACTGTTTTGGACTATGCTGAAGAACCTTATAAAACTGTTGCAAGATTTAATGCTCTGGTTTGGGTTACTGAAGATTACTGAGGACTGTTTGGGCATTGAAAGTGATTAGCCTGGACTTGTCCACTAATATTGGATCAAATCTGACTTCTTCCTGGATTTTACTGAGGATTTTATGATAGGTTGTTGTAGCTTATTTTATTTTACTAGTCCCCCCCCCCACAACATGAGTGGTAGTGGGGGTGATTTAATTCAGACTCTAAAAACTGGAGTGGTGAGAGGATTCTGGTTTTATTAATTGTATTTCTCCCACTATGTGAGAGATAGTGGGGGTGACTAACTCTGGAAAATAAAAAAACTGGAGTAATGAGAGGACTTAAGTATTTCATATTTATGCTACTTTTTTGTATTTCTCTTGGATTGTATATTTTATTTTGAGGAGTGTTTATTTGTGTGTAAGATTGATTTGGGGGGCATGGCCTAGCAGCAGAGCAAGACGGCAGCATAAAGTTAGAGCTCTGCAACCTTCTCTTGCAGTCTCCTTTAATTTTAACTCATTTCCCCGATTCTGATACTCAAACAGAACAACGACATAGTGCCGATGTCCTTGCAAAAACTAGGGAAAAAGCAATCTAAGATAGCCTTTAAATCAGCTCTTTGGAATCCTTCAGCCAAAGGCCCTACGCAGCTGGATTACACACCAGGAAATTCATGGTAGCCCTAGCCAGAGAGGTCTCTTCAACCAGCAGAAGGAGTCCTTAGGGGAGAGAGAATCCAGAATCAAACTCTTATCAAGCTATGGCTGAGGTTTACCAGCAATTAGAGAAGCTCATCAAAGACTTGAAATATGATTTGGGGTCTAGAATGCAGGCAGGCTTTGAGAACGTAAGGACCCAAATTCAGAATTTGCAGCAGGCTGTTAATGTCACCTCAGAACAAGTTGAGACACATGAACAGCGCTTGGTAGACTTAGAACCAGGATTCTCAGACCTTGCCATGGTGAGCCTCCCCTACTGGACTTGAAAAAATTCCAGGCCTCCCCATGAGTCGTGACCACATTCGCATACAGCAGTAAGCGCATAAAAATGGACCATTAGCACACCACACTAAATTGCGCTTCCGGTCACCTTTTGCAAGATTACCACTGTACCTTGCCAGATACAAGTAATGATGAATAACAGACTCACAAAAGCACACACAGACACTGTTAAATAAAGAAAATAAGAAAAGCAAAAAGCAGTGTGCCATTTCCACCCCACACAACCAAGAGACATCATATATGCTCCCCCCAGATGCAGGCCCTTTGTTTCCATTTTCACCACAGAGATATTTGTTTAATTTTTAAACCCACCCAAACATATACCCCCAGATGCAGGCTCATTATCCACCCCACACCCCCACCATGAGGAGCCTCCCTTTTCTACCCCACCACACACAGACATTTCAATTTTAAACCCAAACATATGCCCCCAGATGTAAGCCCATTATCCACCTCCTCACCATTATGAGCCTCCCTTTTCCATCCCACCCCACACAGACATTTCAAAAACCCAGCCACATGCCCCCAGATGCAGGCCCATTCTCGTCCCCCCAACCATGAGGAGCCTCCGTGGTTTTATTTTTTATCAGAGACATGTGCACCCAGATGCAGACCCTTTACCCTCCCCCATGAAGAGTGCGCTTTTTCCACCACCAGACAGACACCATAAATGCCCCCTCCACCATTTCAAACCCCTTCGCCTGATTAGAAATAACATTATGCTTTTTGGCTTAAAATGTACCCCATACTTACCAGCCCTAAAGGAAGAAGAGGTCCTGGAAAGGTCTGGTCGGCCAGAGATGGTCCAAGTTCCTGGTCCATGTGGGCGGTGTGGATGTGTCCCAAAACTGGCAGTGGAAGGTCCGATTTTGCGGCAGGAGGTTCAAATGTCCAATTTTGCGGCGGGCGGTCCAAAGGTCCGATTTTGTGGTGGGAGGTCTGATTTTGCGGCTGGAGGTCCGAGTCGGCGGCTTCAGGAGTCGGGAGGTCGGAGTCAGGATCCAAACTTCAGCAGCAAAATAAACAAGATGAGGATCCCCCTTTCCATGCTCCTTCATTGCCAGAACTCAAGACCTCAACACTCAGTGTAAGGCAGATGATTGGCTACGGAACCTTGCCCCATCATTGGCTGATAGCACTACCACCGCGATTGGCTGCAACAGCTTCCCTCTCATTGGTCCAAAATCCCCTCCTTGTGATTGGTTCACTACAGAAAATCTCTTGGTTTCCAATTGGCTGGCTTATGAGTCCTTCCTAGCCCCAGTTTAGCTCCAAGTGTTTCCGTGCTGGTCAAGACTTTAGTCCCGAGATTTGTGTGAGCCAGGGAGGAAGAGGGGCGGGGTTCTGCTACTTGTTCTTTAGGAGGAGTAAGTTCACCAGTCAGCCTGAATCCACATCACCTAATCGACATGGCAGCAGAAGAGGTGGGGCACTGAATTGCTTGTTTGAGCATTGTTACAGGTACAGAGGGGGGGGAGCGAGCGGGGATGGCGCACGCTAGGTCGGAACATGGAGGTGCATTCAGGACAGCGGAGTCTTGGCCACTACTGCTTTTGCTGCACAAACTGTTTTACAGCATTTTTTTTTTTTTAATGACAGCCAGAGTCACATTTCAGCCCAGTTTTCGCGCCTTCCCTAAAATGGGCTGGCGCCTCCCCTGGGAGGCGCGCCTCACCACTTGAGAACCCCTGACTTAGAACAACACCTTAGTGACCAAGAAGACAAATCCACCTCTCAAGCGATCAAACTGGCTAAAGTTTTAAAGGAGATAGAATATCTAAAGCAGTCAATAGATGACCATGAAAATCGAGAGCGCCGATACAACATTCGCAATATCGGCCTCCTGGAGGATGCTCAGGGGAAAAATTGTATTGCCTTTTTACAAGACTGGCTTAAAAATACTTACAAGCTCCCTCAGGATACTACTCTGGAGATTCAAAGGTCCCATAGAGCTCCAGGGCCAAAACCACTCCGAGATCAGAAGCCTAGACACATCATTGTTAAATTTCTATGTTACCAAGACAGGGTGCCAGTCCTGGAAACAGCGAGGAAAGTTGTCATTATCCTCATGCAGCAAAGGCATGTCATTCTCTAGCCAGACTACTCCTGACTCCTTCACCAGCACCAAGCATTTGCTGAGGTCCGCTCAGTGCTCCACTCCATTGACTGTCCTTTTTCACTGCTCTACCTGTCTCGACTGATTGTGTGCCCCATGGGGGGTAACTTGAAGGCCTTCACTGACCCAATGGCAGCCATGGAATTTGTTAGGGAATTGAAGAAACAGAAGGCCACACAATTTTTTTCCTGCGTCTAGTCTTGGCCTAAGGTACTGTCTTTCCTTGCCTGCGGGGGGAGGGTGATTCTCTGGTCCATAACTCCATCAGCAGCCTATAAGGGCTGGATTCAGGGGTTCCCTCTTCCTCTCCCTCTTGATTTGTACAAGCAGACCTTCTATTCGAAGGGTGGACAAGTTGGGACAGTTCACGACTTACTGACAGTATAAAAAGTAACTCATCTTCAAGTGGTGGATGACTGTTTTTTTAACTACTGTGTTTGTTAAATTATAAGTGATGAGGGAGTGAAGTTCAATTCACCAGACTCTATATTGATATAGAATATAAATTACAAAGATATGTAGGTTTCTACTTTGTGCTTATGGGGATATGAGTACTAATTGAAGCTGGGGAGGGGTACCTGGGCTGGAACTACTGTGTCCCTTTAGTCCTGGTGGTAAGGGCTTGGAAGGGAGGATCAATCTTTAATTATTTTTTCAAGTAAGAGCACTTGGGATAATGCTGAAATATCCATAGTTTTGAGCCCTCCTGCCCCTATCTCGCTTTCAGTAGGGGGGTGAAGGGTCTCAGGGATCCTCCTCAAACAACAAGGTGATTTAATTATTTTCTCCATGTAGCCCAGGATTGGTTTATTGAAGTACATACTAGTCTATATTCCCCTCAGCTGAGTATTGCCTTTTTATTTTTTTGATATAAAAGAGGGTTTTACCAAGTTCTTATACTTAATAACTATTTTAGTGCTCAAGGTTTGCAAGGGATGGATGCTCAATCCATAAGAAGTAGAGGGTAGTTCTTAGTTGGGGTTCTATTATGGGGCTTGGGAGGAGATTTGGGGTATCTTATTTATTTAGTCAGTTTGGTGGTTGGGAAGGGGGAATGGGGTATTTTGTTATTGTTCATAAACAATGGTGTTACTTGAGGGGTTTAGGAGTAAGTAGTTTAGTTCAACGGTTTTATGGAAAAGTTAAAAATGTTTTTCAGCAGTGGAAGGTAGGATGTAATATGTCATATGTGAAGCACTGGCTATGTGTAACAATCCATCCTCGAACTCCAAATGGCTAAAAGTGTGTTAATATCTTGGAATGTTAATGGGCTACATAAGGTGACAAAAAATGAAAAGGGTTTACACCCAAATCAAACATAAAATGAAAGGGGACATAGATTTTTACAAAAGCTGCACTCTACCAGTAATGAACTAGAAGGTTTACGTCATGCGTGGGGGTGGGTACATTGATTGCTTCCCCATTCACCTCTAAAGCCCGTGGTGTCACAGTTTGGATTAGACCTGGTTTCAATTGTAAAATTCTGTCCTCAGTGACTGATCCCCAGGGAAGATACATGGTGGTGGTGGTGGTAGATTTGGGAGGGACCCCTACTACACTGGTTTTGATTTATGGCCCGAATATAGACTCCCCAGATTTTTTCACCCACCTAGGGACCACCCTGCCTCAATTCCCAGATGATATAATTATGGGGGGGACATGAATACATATTGGGACCCACTCTTAGATTGTTCCAGTGTGAGGAAAGGTCCCTATTCTAAAAGTGTCAAAACCTTACACCGATTGATGGATGGGAGATCACTGCAAGAGGCATGGAGATTCTGCCATCCCTCCTATAGAGAATATTTCTTTTATTCTCATGCTCATAGACTCTATACAAGGCTGGACTGTGTCTTTCTAACAAAGTCTAGTCTGGGGTGTGACATGGAAGCTGAATATTGTCTTTTACTGATTTCAGACCATGCTCCTTTGAGAGTGATTTTGGAGGAGGGGAGGACACCTGATAGAGTCCCCATGTGGCATATGGACCTTAATCTCTTGGGGGACTCAGACTTTCTCTGTCAGCTAAAACAACATGTCTCAGCTTTTCTTCAGGTAAATCAAAGGGGAGACATAGATATTAGAACAATCTGGGAGACTCTTAAGGCTAGTATTCAGGGTGAGACCTTTCTGTATGCCTCTTACAAAAAGAAAATGATTCTTAAAAGGGAACATGAATTGGAGGCCCAAATTTTGAAACTAGAGAAAGATTTGATGGCTATACCAGATCAATCTAAATGTTTAGAACTAAAAGCTTTAAAATGTGAGTTAAACCATATATCTACTCAGCATATTGAGAGAGCCCTAAATTTGACCAAATCATACTCTTATTTTGAAGGGGACAAGGCTGGGAAGTGGTTGGCAGGTTTGGTTAAACATCAGAGAGCAGAGAGGACTGTCCTGGGGGTAGAAGTGGAAGGAGAGGACATTACCTATGACCAACAGAAAATAAACGATGCCTTTGAAGCTGATAACTCCAATTATATTCCTCTGAGTACCCTCAGAGAGCTGACCAGGAGGAGTTTCTGAATGATATTACTCTACACATAGTGGGTGATCTAGACCATGATAAATTAGATACCCCTATAACTTTAGGGGAATTGAAGGAGGTGGTCTGGAAAATTAAGAAGGGGAAAGCACTGGGGTCTGATGGCATTCCGGCTGAGATTTCTAAGTTGCAATGGGAGGAATTGGGACCTTTAATGAAGGATATGATACAGGAAGCCCTAGAGAAAGGAGCTCTTCCTCCCTTGCAGGAGTTAGCCACAATTACTATTTTACCCAAAGAAGGGAAAAAAACCCTATGGTGCTCCTCGTACCGCCCAATCTCTCTACTCAATGCTGATGATAAGATTCTAGCGAAGCTGTTGGCCAATAGGCTGGAAGGTATTCTTCCCAAGTTGGTCCACCTTGATCAAGGGTGTTTTGTTTGTGAAAGGCAGGTTAAGCATTATATTAGGTGGGTCCTCAATATAGTTCAATTATGGCCAAAAGAAGGAAGGGGGGGGCTACTGTCACTTGACGCAGAGAAGGCCTTTGATCGTGTCGAATAGCCCTTCATGATGGCAGTTTTGCAGAAGTTCAGTCTGGGCCTTAAAGTGATGAAATGGCTGAGAGTATTGTATAGATCCCCAACAGTCCAAATACTTACTAATAATATGATTTCATCCCCCTTTGCTCTGATGAGAGGAACCAGACAGGGATGCCCCCATCCCCTTTAATATATGTCCTCTCTATTGAAGCTCTCACACAAAGCATTAGATCTCACCCTAGAATCAAGGGTCTTACATGGAAGGGATAGGAACATGTGATTTCACTCTTTGCCAATGACGTTCTTCTCTTTTTGGGTTCTTCGGGAGAGGCGATGTTGGCATTATCCCAGCTTTTTGATAAGTACGGTCCTCTCTCTGGACATAAGATCAGTTGAGGCAAGAGTGAATGGCTGCCTGTGGGGAAGGATAGGGGTCCAATTTTGATAGCTCAACACTTAATTCAGCCAGTTAAATCATTAAAATATTTGGGTATTCAAATCCCTTCTAAACTCTTCTCAATGATTGCAATTAACATGAAAGGGTTGATCTCTAAAATAAAAGATAATTGCCTCTCGTGGAGCGCCTTGCCTTTGACCTTGCTAGGGAGGGTTAACTTGACAAAAATGTCAGTTTTGACCCTATTTTTATATTTTTTAGGTGATCCCCTTGAAGGTTCCTCAAAAATATTTTAATAGTATTGAAGGTGCTATTACACAACTCCTTTGGAATAACAAGAGATCTAGGATTAAGAAATCACTTTTGTGCAAACCCAAAGAACAGGTGGTTTGGGCCTTCCCAGTGTGAGACATTATTGGGTGGTGGCTCGGTCGCCCAGGTCCAGGACATGTTGAAGAGTCCAGAGGTCCAGCCACCTTGGGCGAAGATGGAGAGCTAGGGGCACTCCTCACTGTACCACCACTTCCTTGCACTTTGTGGTGAGGTGGAGTCCTTGCCCTACTCTGCCAATCCCTTCACAAGGAATACAGTGAAAGCATGGAAGCTTGCTCATGATGTGATGGGGTGGAGGTTGGATTGTCCTCTGAGGCTTCTCTTACCCGGCTTTTACAGCAGGGGGGGGGAAGGTCCATTTGGGATTATCCAGTCTGGAGAAGGTGGGCTATGGGGGGATTTCTCAGATTCAACATATTCGATAGGATGGTAGATTACGCTCTTTTTAATATCTGTTGAAAAACAATTTTATCAATAAATTTCACCTCCCCCAATATGTTAAAATTAAGGAGGCATATGAGGTGTTGAGTGGCAGAGTGGATCAATGACGGGTGGCACGCTCCCCGTCAGAGGAATTATTCTGGGGGCAATCAGACCAGCCTTCGTTCAAACCCCTAAGACAAACATATAAATTATTAATAGGAGCTCTACTGGACTATATGGAGGCTACCAAGGCCAAATGGGAATCTGACCTTTTACCTGATGCTTTGACTGGAGGGGAATGGATCTCCGTTTTAAGTAATAGTGTTAAATGTTCAGTAAATAACAGAGCTAAAGCCATTCAATTCAATGTATTACACAGAACATATCATACTCCGTGGCTGGTGCACATAATTAATTGACAGGACTCCCCCCTCTGCCCTTAATGCCAGATCCACAATGGGGTATTTTTTCATGTGATTTGGCAATTTAATCAGGTCCAAAACTTTTGGATGGGAGTACAGAAAATACTCTCTAAACTAGTTAATGCCCTTCTCAGGCTGGACCCAGTGGAGATTCTCCTTGGTTTGCCCCTGGTAGAGCCAGATGGGAAGAAAACCTATACACAACACAGTTTTACTCTATGGAGGTTAGGAAATATGATGGGGTTGAAGGTATTGGCTATGCACTGGAGGTTTAAATTCATTCCGACTATAGCTGAGTGGACTAATGCATTTCTAGATTGCATGAAGTATGAAAGAATTCAATACTCCGTTAGAGGACAATTGAGTACTTTTAATGAGATATGGTCCCCAGTGGAGATGGCAATGTCGCAAACCTGGTTTCCTGCCTTTTGAGGAGTAGAGATGAAGCTAGAAAAAGAGTATAAGATAAATATTTACTGGCTTTTGCTCTGCTTGGATTAAATTATTTATAAAGTATTATTTATAATACCCATGGTAGTTCTATAATATGCCATTAAAACATTTAGCTGGGGGAAAATCCCTTGTAATTCAAGGAATGGATGGGGAGAAGTTATGTATGACACGAAGCCTGCAAACTCACGACTTACTTTTTTTTTAATCATAGATTGTGTCTGTATTCCTATGTACTGCTGAAAGCTGTTTAAATAAAGTGTACAAAAAAAAAGATTGATTTAGACAGCAAATTTGGGGAGTGAGGGTAGCTTTACAGGGAGTGGTAGCATGGGTTTGTGTTGTTGGAAGATGTGTTGGGCTGTGGCTCTCCTGGTCAGGCACTACTAACCCTCTGAACTCCAGGGCCTCTGGCCCTTTTTTCCTCCTCATCTGCCTGCAGTGGTCTACAACCCTTGTAGGGTGTTGGGTGTTGGGTATTGTCAGTAGGAGAAGGGGGGGGGGTCATGGACCTCGGAGGGGAAGGGACCAGGGCAGCCATATCGGGGTTGTGCAGTCCAGGAGATGTCCTGGGGTGAAATGGTCACTGGAACATGGTCCTCCATGTCTAGTTACCATACCCAAGGGCTCCAGTATTTCTGGGCAGACAGCTTGGTCGGCCTTGGAACCCTGTCTGACTCAAGTAGTGTTACGCAATGCCAGGTCTACTAAGACCAAGACAGCAATTATTGCTGATCTTGTTGGGATGGCAGATCTGGCTTGCATCACCTAGACCTCACTTGATGACAATGCAGGCCCATTTTGGAGCCAGCTGTCCCACCAATTTCTTGGTGATACACCGCTCGAGATAGGACCACAGGGGCAAGGGGGTGGCTATCAGTTTTAGATTGGAATTGGGCCTTACTGATGTACCAGTTAAGGGGGCCAGATCATTTTCAGTTTACCGCAGTAGCAGGTGTGGGCTTCAGGATCATTATTATCTACCATCCATCTGGGGCTGAGAAAATATTCCTGCAGTAAGTAGCAGACTTTATCGTCGACATGGCTCTGGAGTCACCCAGGCTTGTGGTCCTGAGTGACTTAAATGCCTGAGTCAAAAATGAACTCTTACAATTTGGTCAAGACTTCCTCCAACTTATGTGTTTGTTGGGGTTCACACAGGTAGTTACCTCTGCTACTCATAAGCAAAGTCACTTTCTTGATCTGGTCTTCCTCCTGGAAATCCAGTCCTTTGACCTGGTGGTTGAACCAGTCATATGGTCTGATTACTACACAGTGAGATTTAATTTCCAGCCCCTTCTTATAGGCCTGCCCCTGTGGAGATGGTCAGATATTTCCCATTGAGGGGAGTTACCCCTGAAGGCCTTCAGGCAGTGTTAGAGCTATCGGGAGTTTTGTGGGCAGGCAAGGACCAAGAGAGTCTAGTTTTGGCCTATAATAACACTATCACTGAGGCCCTGGATTCTATTACCCTAGTCCATGTTTGTCTGCTCTCTCTCTGGCCTCATTTCCCTTGGTTTGATGGAACTTTGAGGGAGTTGAGAAGAGTAGGACAAAGGTTTGAACATCGCTGGTGGAAATCGGCCCTTGAGGCCGACCACCTTAGATTGACAGATCATCATCAATGCTATCAATCAGCAATCACACATAAGAAGGCAGAGTTCCTGTCCGGTGAGATTGCTGCTGCTCAAAACTGACCAGATTAGCTCTTTCCAACCATAGACAGGTTGTGCAGCCTATCCTGTCTGCAGGTTTGAAGAGCATTTTCACAAGTTAAATATGAGAAGTTTGCTTGACTTTTTGTGGATAAGGTGTCCAGCATCAGGGATGAAATCTGTTCAGCATCCTCTATGGGAGTTGAGGGTTGTTGATATTTGGTCACTTCCTCTCAGTTACCCTGGAATGCTTCTGACCAGCTGGAGATGGGGAATATCATGCAGATTGTCCAGAATTTGTGGCCAACATGCTGTAGTTTGGATCCAGGCCCTATACGCCAATTACTGGGGTGTGTTGAGTTTATCAGCCTGATCCTTGCACAGATTGTTTGCTGCTCCTTAGACTTAGGAGAATTCCTTATCTCCTTGAAGGAGGCATTGGTGACACTGTTCTTAAGGAAGCTTCTTTGGACCTGAACAACTGTGCTAACTACAGACCTATCTCTAACCTTCCCTTTGTTGGGAATGTGATTGAGAAAGTGGTTGTGCTGCAACTGGAGAACCACCTTACCATCCATGATATATTTGATCCTGTCCAGTCAGACTTCCAGAAGAGACATAGTACTGAGACCGGGTGCTCAATGATCTTCTGATGGCTAGGGACCAGAAACCCTGTTCCATCTTGTTACTTCTGGTTCTCCCTTCAGCATTTGACACTGTGGACCATGAGGTGCTGCTTGAGTGCCTGAGTGTTATCTGTGGCCTGGCTAGTCCAGTTCTCAGATGGTTTCACTCTTTGCTTGCCAGCTGGTTTCAGAGGGTGGTATCTGGAATTTTTTCCTCTGAACTATGCTCTCTGCCATGTGGGTCCCTCAGGGCTCAGTGCTGTCCCCCATGTTGTTTGCAGTGTATTTGCTGCCCCTCAGAGACATTGTAAGATGATATGGGCTGAGGTTTCACAGCTTTACTGATGGCACCCAGCTCTATCTGTCTTTTGCACCTGATCAGGATAGTGTGGTCTCAACGTTTAACAGCTGTCTGGTGGAGATCAATGACTGGATGAAGCCTGGCTGGTTGAAATTGAATTCTGGGAAGACTGAGGTGTTGGTAGTGGATCCAGGGTACCAGATAGAGAGGGAAGTGGTGGGTTTACCATCTGGGCTTTGGCTTGATGGTGTACAACTGCCTGCCTCTAAATGGGTACATGATCTGGGGGTGGTTCATGATAATGGGCTAACACTACATGTGCAGGTGTTGGCAGTCATCAAATCCTTCTTTTACCATCTTAGGAACATCACCAGAATTAAACACCTCATTCTGTCCAATGATTTGCCCATATTGAGCCATGCCTTTGTGACCTCATGCCTTGACTACTGTAACTCCCTTTATCTGGGGCTTCCAGGGGTTGATATCCACCATTTGCAGCTGGTGAAGAATGCAGCGGCTTAGTTGTTGACTGGGTATTTGTGCTCCAGTCTTATTACTCCTGTGCTGCACATTCTGCACTGGCTGCCTATACAGTGGCAGATCACCTTTAAGGTTTGTCTTCTGTACTATAAAGCCCTGCATGGACAGGGACCAAGTTATCTACAAGAGCTTCTGGTCCCCTACAGCCGTGGTCATCCTCTCTGTTCATCTGACAAGGGGTTGATAGAGGTTCCCAGGGTGTGTCCAAAAACATCTGCGGCCTAGGCATTCCTGTTTGCTGCACCATCCCTGTGGAACTCTCTACCTCATCAGCTAAGAGAGTGTAGGACCAAAGAGAGCTTTAAAACCAGCTTGAAAGCACATCTTTTCCAACAGGCTTTTAGTAACTGATATTTATGAATGGTGAAAATTTTAAACTGAAGCTGAATTTGTGTAAGATCTTTTTAAATTATTTGTGATATGTTTTTGTGTGCAGTGCTTTGATACTGGAATTGCACTATATAAATAAAAATATTATTATTATTATTTTTATGATCAGGTGCCAAATCTAATTTTCTTCCACAAACAACCATTTTATAAGCATAATATGCCCCTCCATGGTGTGCTTCAAAGGATGTTACTGCACTTCCCAGGGGTGTAAGGACACTTAGCCTTTGGCCTCATGCCTTACTACACCCCTTGGGTGTGCATCAAAAATTCTATAATGCACACACACTGTCATGGCTTATTACTTGCAAAATAATTGTTTAATGTCCATAATCATTATCTATATAATCAGAGCTTTGCTGGTGATGAGATTATAGTAACTTGACAGAAGATATTGATAGTGATATACTTTCCTGTTTGTGTTTATTTATATCAGGCTATATCAGCTTTTATAAAATGGCAAGAAAACATCTAGAAATGTCCATTGGTCAAGACAAGTCATATGCTCCGTATATTAAATCTCTATATATGCACAGTCAGGAACTGAATCTTTGTACTGTATAAGTGTAAAAACCACATCCAGGGTGTGCATTATATACAGAATAAAGTAAGGGGTGGTGTGTGTAATGAGAAGTTTCACACCGAGGGTTAGATGCTGAATAAACTCCGAGGAGCGAAGATCGAGGGTTTGGCCACAGCATCTAACCCGAGGTGTTGCTCAGTTTACATACACCACATATTTATTTTATATAATTGCTGGGTCTCCCTTTTGGCCACAGCAATTATATAAAATATCGGTTTCAATGTAGTCGCTCTCCAGTTTGGTATTCGTCTGGTTCTTACATTTAGATTTTCGGAGGTTTCATGTGTGTTTTTTTTTAATAATTAAAACTTGTATCCTGTAGAAAATAACTGTTTTTTTTCAAAATGTGACTTACCGTTGTGCCTTGATTCTTTGGTGGCTAGGTTGTGGTCAAGCAGAGAGTGGCAAGCCAGAAAGGGAAAGACTACAGTGGATGCATGCACAGAGGTAGGAAAACCGTGCGCGTGTTTGCCGTTATAAACTCTCCTTGATAACGGCAAATTATGCCACAGTCTCCCTATGGCAAAAAGGGGAGACCGGTTAATTATAGGATTTTAAAACACTTCTCAGGGGCTTAAGGAAAATTGCCTTTTGGCCTTGTGCCTTATTACATCCCTGGGGCATGCATTTAAATCCTATAATGTACACTCTGTTGTGGCTTATTACTTACATGTTCTCTTAGTTGTTAACCTATTAAATACTGGTAATTGTGAATGCTGCACTGTATCACAGTATTGCTGACTTCTTCAAGCCAACAAAGGAAACTTGAGATAAGTTTCACTTGTGCACTCTGTATACACTGTTGGTCCTCATATTACTGTTTATTATCTATTTTACCAGTAGTAGTTGCTAAAAACTGTAATTTAGCATCCTAAATTACCGAGAAAGCTCAAAGATTCCTACAAAAGAAGCCAACAGATTACTGAATCAAAAATAAATTGTCAGCAGTTCATCAGCAAGTGCTTCAAAGGATACTTTGTTAATTTGAATTCTTTTTAATCTGTCAGTGTTGTTAAACATTTTAATCAGTTGCAGGCAAATTTGCACATTTTGCACAGTTTTTTCACGTTAGTAAAGTTCTTAATGGACTGCACTATAAAAGATTTGCTATGTTGTAGCTTAGTAGACCTCTAGTGAAGCACCCCCTGGTGCCAAATGTGAGGTTTGACAGTGATCATTTTTTTTCTCTGACCACTAGTGTTTTGGTCTAATGTGAGTACATCTATTTTGTGTGTTTTGAGTATGATTCTAAGCTGATTAAATAAATATTCTGATGCAAAATCCTAATCTTGTCTGCATTATTTGTAGGGGATATGTAAGCAATAACCTACAACAGGGTATGGGGTTATTGGGGATTAATCCACACCTTGGGTGCATTGTGAGGCACAAGGCAGCAAACAGAGTGTCCTCACAACACCCGGGGTGTTGGTTAATCCTCAATAACCTCATACCCTGGAGTGAATTATTGCACTTGCAACATGGGTTATGTGGAAAAGACAGAAAAAAACACAGAAAGGGGTCTTCCCACTGTTTAAATGGCAAGAAAAGTAGTGTATCCTGCCACCATGCAAAATAGTTCCTAACATATAATGCATATAGCAGTGCTGTTATGCACATAGAAATGTCACACATATGGCAGTGGCATGATCTGTGACATTTCTTGGGCATAATAATGTCTGTTGCCTTCCCCATGATGGTAACTTTACGCCTCCCCCCTACACCCACACATGCAGCTCAGAGATGACAGGGAGGTGCCCAGCTCGCTGTCACTGCCTGACTCTCCCTCTCTCTCTGTCACTGTCTGTCATGGTAACTGCAGAAAACTGCGACAAATAGCAGTGCAGATGCCATTTGTGCCACTTCTGCTGCATGACACAGACATTCAATGCAGGGCCTGATCACAGACACAGTGACAGAGAAAAGTATGTCTAGCCACTTCTGCGTTATTCCTCCTCCTCCCTTTTGTCGTGTCACTCACATGGACACAGAAAGGCTGTTACCAGCCCATTGCTCTTGTTCTGCATTAATTTTATGCCAATAGACAAGAGGGGATTCTGTGAATTGTTCTGTGGCAGGGAAAGATGAATATCACTGTGAAGCATGGAGCTGGAGATTGGTGCTGCTGTGTTTTTCTCTCCATGGTGAGGTGCTGATACAGAAAGAGGGAGGAACTAACATTGACAGTTTTGGGGTGCAGTGACTGATCTGTGAACTCTGCTTTTTCACTATGTTTTGAATACTATGCTATGAAACACAGTGACAGCTGTATGCTCACTTTTGCAAGATTGCAATGAGGTGCTCACAGCACTTTCTTTTTTGTCACTTTATCTTTTTATTGAAATTCGAGTGTATAAGAAAGCACACGTCTAATACAATAGAAGACTATCCTCCATGTAAGGTAAAAATATCACTTAACAAAACACAGTATTTAGGGTAAACATATTGGAAAAGCCTTATATACATGTATTGATAATAAAACACTAACCTAGACAGGATGTAAGTGGAGAGCAGAAGGGTTACAATCAATAAGGTATTATAGGATCAGAAATAGCAACCATGTACGAAATACATGCTAGGGCAGGCTATGGCAAGGCATTCAGTAAATTGCAAAAGTGATAAATGTGGTAATATGAACAATGTTCAGTAATGGAGAGGTGAAGATAAGAGAAAAGTGTGCAAGGAAAGAAAGAAGAGAGAAAAAAGCAAGGAAGAAGGAAAGGAGAGAGGGAGAAAACAGGGAAGAAGGGAAAAAAGAGGAGAAATCTGTGCACAAAAGTTTCGAGAAAACCTAATCTGAGAGCCCACAGCACTTTCTCTCTCTCTCTCTCTCTCTCTCTCTCTCTACATATATATAGATATTAGGGGCAAAAAAATCCGTTTAATGCATTAGTTAGGGTTGTTCCACAGCGACAAAAGTGAGGAAATTCGCTGTTAGGGTTGAAAACCCTAACTCCGAATTCACCCCCCCAACACCACACACACACAGACACACACACACATTCAAGTATGGGGAGGACCAAGTCAACACAACCAATGACAGACATCCAGCAGCAGGTGACAGAAATAACAAACAATTGTCTAAATGTACTCACGAGACATCCCCACCCTGACCAGGTACTGCATGCTCAGTGGAGATCAACAGCAAAACTGAGGCCATGTACACCAAACGTACACATCCCTGATTGCAGCTGCACACAACATACTACACTTAGTAGTTGCATGGCCTTACCTACCGATGACCCACACCACACCACAACTGGTACTGTGCCGTTATTCAATATAAATGCTGAAGGTGCATGATGACAGTTGTAGAAAGGTTTTAACACTAGTGAGTATACATTAAGAGAAGCACATAAATTAACTACAAGACACTAGCATGCTAAGATAAAAGTAGTGATACATTTAGTAGGTGATTTACATAGTAGTACATTTACTACAATGGTTTACTCAACATAGAGAGGCTGATGTAAACGTATGGAAAAGCATTGCCTGTTCAACGCTGTGAAATTCGTACTGCCAGTATCACATGCATTCTTACTGATGAAGGTGTACTGCTGATGTACATACATAGACCTTCAGTGTGTTTCAATACTAAAGATGCAGTAAGTATTCTTTGTAAGAAACATTGTAATTGCATGGTTCAGGCCAAGCAACTTCTAAATATCATAGAACTACTGAGCCAACAATGATGTACCTGTATCGGAGATGTATATAGGATAGATTTTCCTGTAGGCACTTACTGGGTCTGTTGTACCTGATAAAGACAATTTCATTGCATCTGTGATGACTAACTTATTCAAATAGTAATACATTTACTATTGTTGCAATGAGTGATCTATGCCACTTATGGACACAATATGATTTTTTTTTAACAGTTGTTTCATACTCAGGCCTTATGCCTACTGTTTGGGTTTGCCACACTTCTGTCACTGATGCTATCAAAGTGATAACTATGTTAATTGTGGTACAACAGGAAACAAGTAGGTATGGTGTAGATATAAACAGAAATGTCTTTTAGTATTGATTTAACTCACAATGGGGTAAGTGTACTAGGACAGCAGGGGTTATCCTCTATCACTGACTCTGTCAGTTATAATCACACTAGGGTTTCGATGACTGTAATGATCATGTTACACTGTTCATCTTCATGAGTTCATATTCACAGCCACTCTCCAGTAACTAGACAGTGTATGGTGTAACTGGGTGGGACACTGTGTTGCAAAGCTGCTGCAGTGCCTAGCAGAGGGAGAGTATCTACTCATAAAGACAATTAAGCAATAAGGCATGACCAACAGTTATGTTAAATGGTCTGTTAATCACCCTGTAGGGGTTTAATGTTGAATGAGGCATAGCTGAGTGCCACATGTCGCTAGACAGTGATAAACTGACCATTAACATAATACCTGGGAGTGGCTTATTGCTATCATAATAAAACTGTTTTTTAAACAACATTAAACCATGTTCATCAAGTGGTTAGGGCTCTACATGTATGTTAATAAAACTAAACATAAAGGCTGTTACAATGTTTACAGTCAATTAGAAAGCTGCATTTCTCAAACCCTTGTTCTAATCAGAGATATTATACCTGTACAACTCCTTGGTTTTGCTGAACTCTATTGCTCAGGTGGCCCACCACAAGTGGTGTGGTCTGGTGTGGGGCATCGGTAGGTAAGGCCATGCAACTACTAAGTGTGTGTCTGTGTGTGTGTGGTGCTGGGGGGGTTGAATTCGGAGTTAGGGTTTTCAACCCTAACAGTGAATTTCCTCACTTTTGTCACTGTGGAACAACCCTAACTAATGCATTAAATGGAGATTTTTGCCTCTAATTTCCCTTCTTTTTGAGAATGATATTGAGAAATAGTGAATAAGGGCCCCGCGCTCCCACCACATGATGTCTTGTGGCATAGTAACAGGAGCAGCAAAGCAAACAGAAATGCTAAAAGTGGCACACATGGTAACACAAGCGCGAATGAGAACAGAAAGGGTAACGCACACGGTGGCGTAGACAGGAATGGTGTGCCACGTGATGTCTTGTCACATAGTAACATGGTGCCTGTAAATGGAAGTGTCAATGGGCATGGTGACGCAAAGTGAAACAGAAAGAGAAACAGTACGGTACACACAAATGGCAAAAAAGTAACAGAAACACAAGCGCAAATGAAAACGCAAAGGATGAAGCATGTGGTGGCGTTGGGGTGTGCATTGGGATCATCAGCCCTAACTCTCACCCCATGACATGTGTAAAGCAGCAGAAGTATAGGAGAATGGGGTGAGAGTTAGGACCCAGGATTCCAATGCACACCCCAATGCGGTTGGGTGGAGTGGGTGGGGGTGCAGGGGTTTTCAACCCTAACAGTGAATTTCCTCACTTTTGTCGCTGTGGAACAACCCTAACTAATGCATTAAATGGAGTTTTTGCCTCTAATTTCCCTTCTTTTGAGAAATGATAAGAAATAGTGAATGTAATGCAGCGGCGGGGCCTTGAGGCCCAAAGGCCCTGCACTCCCACTGCATAATATGTGGCGGGGCGTGGGGCCCAAGGGCCCCGCCCTCATAATCTTGTGGCATACTAACAGGGACAGCAACGCAAACAGAAATGCTAACAGTGGTGCACATGGTAACACAAGCGCGAATGAGAACAGAAAGGGTAACGCACATGGTGGCATAGACGGGAATGGTCTGCCACGTGATGTGTTGTCACATAGTAACATGGTGCCTGAAAACAGAAATGTCAATGGGCATGGTGACATAAAGTGAAACAGAAAGATAAACAGTACTGTAGACAGAAATGGCAAAAAATAACAGAAATGCAAAGCAAATGAAAGCATAAAGGATAACGCACATGGTGGCGCAGATGTCAACGGTAAGTGAAATGGGTAAGGAACCGCAAGCGAAGGGCAACAGTAACAGTAATGTAAGTGCACAGGCTGGTTTTCCCCAAAACCTGCAAAGAGAAAGACAGTGAGTACAAATAATGTATGCATAATAATGAGTATCGGCACAGAAAATGAGACCTTGGAATACTAAATACATTGTATCTCAGGAACCGTACGACGTAGAAAAAAAAGTTTAAAGTCATATTATTTACAACTGTCCTGGCGGCTAAGAAATTTTCCGACGAAAAGTCCGTATCTCGCATCGTTTCCGAGATATGGGCCCTGAAAGGAGCAGCAAACGCCATAATGTTATCCTATGGGAAAAAAAGAAAGGTTCGGAGCACCATAACTTTGCCTCCCTGTAATATTTTTTCACCAAACTACTGAAAGGCACATCTGTGGGCTGTTGGCTGTCTTCCCTTCAAACTTCAGGAAAAAGACCAAACGTTATTTTGCAGCAGGGTGCAAAAGTTTCTGTAATGCATTGGCGCCGTAATGTTATCCTATGGGAAAAACCATCAACTTTGGAGTGCGTAACTTTGCCGTGTAATATTTTTTAATACAACACTGAAAGGCACATCTGTGTGATGTCTGCTCCGTTTCCTCAAATTTCAGCCCAAAACTCCCAACGGTTCTTTTGCAGCGCAATGCCAAAGAATAAGCTGTCACTATCCCACAGATGAAAACTACTGTCGCAATTCACAGCCGTAAAAAAGTTCTACACTTCGTGAGCACGAAAGTAATTTATGAAGTATTTTTCCAGAATTTGAAAACATATTTCTGGGGTGTTTTACCACAAAATAAAGACATGCAAGCATCCTCAGGGTCCGACTAGAGTGAATACAAAGGAATTAGGTTGCTAGAGGGTCCCAAATTTAAATGCCAACCATTTTCTGATCACCAACTGAAAACAAAATGGCCGATTTGCAAAGTAATAGGCCCATTTGAAAGTAAAATGCATTGCGAAAGTGTTGAACTTTTGTTAACTTTTCCCTTTGACTTATAATGGGAAACTGTTTTTCGAATAACTTTTGAACCGTTTAATATTTTTTCATGAAATCTTCAAAAGGCACATTGGGGACCCTGGCTGCACGTTTCCTGAAGATTTTGGACTGGTCGTGCAAACCATACAACCTGTAGGCGCGACCGTAGAATTCCAGAAAAAGCGTGAACGTGAGCACAGATCATGCTTAATAATTCCACAGCCGTATATCTGAACACTACAAAACTAGGCAGATCCCAAGGCCTATGATTCTTGATCATGTATTCCAAATTTCAGCCAAATCTGTCAAATGGTTGCAAAGTTATTAAGGTGCAAAGTTTTGGGGTTTAACATAGAAATGGCTCCTCAACCTAACTATGGTAGCTACTACCATAATATATATATATATATATATATATATATATATATATATTTTATATATATATATACATATAGATATTTTCAACAATATAGGGACTCGTTACTTTATTTATATAGCTTTCCATTTCAACCTGGAGGACATGCGACGTTGGGTGAGCCAGGTCCGAAACATATCGCTCTAAACCGTTGGACCCATGGTGGAGAGGGGTGGCACAACAGTTACAGTGGGACATGGCAGTGGCACTACCCATTCAAACAGAAGTGGAACAGTCACCAAGCGAGGGACTGTCTCCTGTGGAATGATGGTATCAGGAGTACACAAGGTTCATGATCATTTTCATTGTCAAGCTGGTACATTTGGGACAGGGTACAGCTGGCAGTATGGCAGGTTGCCACTGTATACTCACGTCTTCTCTGCTCGCATCCATTGTCTTCTAATTTTATATGGCTGTTGCTCTGATTTACTTTCCCTGAAGATAATGAGATGTGACAGCCAATCCCCTGACTAGCTCCACAAAACCGTGGATTAAATGGGGGATTTAATCCACAGCCACACAGACCCATTGCAACAATTGGGTTTCATGTTTATCCAAACTCATGTTATAACTTCATTTAATTTAGAAGTAGCTGATGCCACTTGCTGTTCTTGTTCCTTGTTCTTCAATTTCAAACTCATTGCTATCACTCTGAAGTCCATAATGCATGGCTTATATCTCAGCACTGCTATAATTGTTATCATCGTAATCAAATGCTGTATCTAGGTGTCTTCCACAAGCTTGATTTCAACTTCTTTTCTCATATCTCTAGAGCAGCTGAATTTTGTATTTATTTATTTATTGAAATGTTTCACCAGGAAGGCACACTGAGCAACTGGTTACTTGTCTGCTGGTGTGACCTGTGGGGACAGGTACAATAGGGATGAGACATTTTACATTCAAGTTACAAAGATCAACATAGCATACAATTAATTAAGGCAGTTGTTACAAACAGTGTTGCATACATATGTAATTTGTGAGAACAATTAATAAGTGCAGTGGTAATAAGTGAACAAGTGCTATCGTGAAATAAGGGGTGAAGGAGAGAGAAAGAGGATGAGATGCCAGATAGTGCAGAGTCATATCCGGGAAAGACCCCTTCAGTATGTGGGGAACCCTGCAAGGGTAATGGCTTAATGCAAAGAGGCATAGCTTTGTAATCAGGTCTAGAGATGTGCAAAATCTGTGAATTTCGTTACACAAAATATTTCATGAAATTTGCACATTTTGTGAAATATTCCGCAGATGTGAAATGCAAAATTCACCTCGCAAAATTGTGACTTTTGCCCACAAAATCATGAATTTTGCCCACGAAATGCAGAATTTCCCTCACGGGCAGTAGAATTCACCACTCTCAGGTGAGGTTCCGCTGCTCATGAGTGAAATGTCACATTTTGCGGGCAAAATTCGCAATTTTGCCAGTGGAATTTTGCATTTCACACCCATGGAATTCATCAGCGAATTTTGCAAAATGTTATGCATGGCAAAATTCATGATTTTGTCAGAATTTCACCGGTGAAATTTTATTTTGCTACATCTCTAATCATGTCACAGCTTTCTCCATTGTAATGGACTCTTGGGAGGGGAGCATCACTCTAAAGAACAGTGCATCTGAGTTACTAATGGGAAGATTAGGTTTGACTATGCTTTAAAGTGTAGTATGCAGAGAACTATATTCTAATGTATATAAAACAGCAAGATGGTACAAAGAAAAGATAATGATGCTAACTTTCCACATAAAGACTAGATTTATATTGTAGCAAACAATTTAGTTGCCATCATTGGTATCGAAACAGCTAGATTTTAGCCCTAGACTTGCAAAAGTTATTTTCGCTAATTCTGCACTTACTCTCATAGGGCACACCACAGTACAAAGGAGGATGCCAAAGGTGTCAATCTAGAATACTTCAAAACCTTGACTTTAAACCATATCATAACTTTTTTTTCTCATAGAAACATAGAAATTGTCAGCAGATAAGGACCACTAGGCCCATCCAGTCTGCCCGCAGGCCGTATACATTGTATGTGGCCATTGACCCTATGTGATCAATGGCTTTTCATCACTCCCTCCCCTCTCAGGCTTCCCTTTTGCCTGTCTCAGGCATGCTTAAACCGCTCCACTGTGCTTGCCCCCACTACCTCCTGTGGCAGACTATTCTGATTTGTGAAATTATATTTCCCAATCAATATAAATCCCCAGTTTAGGAAATAAAGTGACCTTAAATATAAAACCTATTTACCCAATCTCTGTAACATTAACCACTTCATTGTTCTTTTTTTGCTTTTTTGTTTTTGGTTTTTAGTTTCATTTCTGCCATCCATTTAAATGGCACAAATTAGCAGGAAAACTGGTCAATTTGAAAACATACACCTGGTGATTTTATAAATTACAGTAGGTTCCTTTTTGAAAAGCTTGTCAAAATACTTTCTTCTTCTCCTACTTGAATAACACTGTGCTCCTAAAGACACCATGGGCCCGATTCTGAAAAGCATCTGCCTGGCACAAGGTGACTTTCATCCAACATGATGGATGCAAGTTGTACCTTGCGCCAAGAGATGCACCCAGTGGTATTCCAAAAGGCAGCCAGTGACAACACGCAGGCTGTTTGTGGCAAAGTGGACTTGTGCCACCAGTGCTTATCAGACCTGCAGTGACCTGGCAAAAGGAGGGGTTACAGCAGCATCTGTGCCCTATTCTTAAAGGAGTGGCTGCCACAACCCCAAATCGGTATTCTGAAAACAACCCCTGGAGGACATCTGACAAAGTATAGTTATACCAGCTATGAACTGGCATACCTGTACTTTGCTACCCACTGGGGCTTGCCACAATGTGCCCTCAACTGTGCCCCCAGATCATGTAGCCCCCCTCAGCCCTGATCCCAGTAAAGAACACAGCTGAGCCATCCCCAGCCCCAGTCCCCCACAATGCACAGAAAGAAACCCACCACCCAGCTCCGATCCCCAGTAACATGAATTAGTAGCCCCCCACGCTGATCCTCAAAATAAATAATAATTCCCAGTACAGTGAAATAAATGGCCTGTGTCCCAAAGTAACCCTGGTGGTCTAGTGAATCCACCCCTCCACACGGCAGTGTCCTACTACCCCGCTTTGCCAATACCCAGCCAATGACTGGCACAGTTTCACTTTCACTGGTGGCCAGTCACAGACTGAGCTCTGTATGAGTACATTCTGTAAATAGTACGTGCTCAATGAATGACCATTCACTGAGTGCATACTATTTACAGTATGTACTCATGCAGAGCTCAGTCGATAACTGGCCATGGTGGTGAGAGGTGGGCTGTACCAGTTGTCGGCTGGGTACAGGGGGGAATTGGGTGGTAGGACACTGCTTGGTGGAGGGGTGAGTCCACTAGACCACTAGGGTTACTTTGGGACACTGGCCATTTGTTTCACTGCACTAGGAATTATTATTTATTTCAGGAATCGGCAGAGGGGGCTACTAATTCATATTACCAGGGATCAGGGCTGGGTGAGTGTCCTTTCTGTGCATTGTGGGGACGGGGGCTGGGGGTGCTATCTATTTAACTTGTGGGGAGTTGGGGCCAGGGGTGAATAGTCCATCAGGGCTTACTGTCACTTCTGTGCTATGGATTGGGGCTGGGCGGCACCTGCACCCTGTCAGTGGTCATTACAGCAGCTTGCAGTACCCTGTTTAGGTGCACCCTGCCTTTGGTGCACCACTTGGGCTGCCGCAAGTCACAGAACATAGCCACAGGGACCATACCCATTAGAGAATCAGGTGCAGGGTCCCCGGTGCATCGGCATTTGGTGCAAGTTGCCTTTGGTGCGACTTGCACCATGCCTGTTAGAATCAGGCCCCACATCTTTTGAAAGGGGCTTTTTTCCCAAAACCATTTGTTTGCAAGATATAAACAGGTGTGTTTTAAGAATAATGAATATATAATTTGTTATGTTAAATTACTTAAGATATGTGCTTTTGAGTTACATAATAAGAGTTCTGGCCATGCTTACAAATATCTTTACATTAATGATACTAGTTTTAGATGGCAAATGTATTTAGAGATATGTAATTTACTATACCTTTAAAACATGATCACATAATGTTTGCACCATTTTATTTTGTAATTTGCACTGATAAATTAATTCCTTGCTTTCATGAAGCATACATTTTACATGAGTTATAATAACTAAATATGCCATAATCAACTCTGGACTACAAACACGTCTTCTCTCTTCAAAGTCAGACCATGAGCTGAAGCAACATGTATGCCGTTCAATGTATTTTAATGGGGTTTTGAACATAGAGCTGTAACTTGTTTTTTTAAGCTGTGCCCCCCCTCTCCCAACATGGTAAAATGTTCTACCAGAACACTGAAGTGATTATTGGATGTAGAAATCACTGTCTCGGGGGGGCATTATCTCTACTTGCTAGTAGCATAAAGTAACTGGTAATTCATATTATAGACATCTCTGGTAAAGCCCCTGGTTGATGCTTTAACTGAATCTTTTGGATCAAATTAAAGACTTGATTTGAGTTAACATTTAAGAAGACTGATGTACTTCCTCCAGTATGAAATAGAGAGATGGATCAGAATGAAATCTGAAGCAGCTAGCAGTAATTGATCTGGTTGGGGATATCTAGAAGGAACACCAACCCCTGAAGATTTGCTCAGAACAAAGCCAGGTTCAGTTGATGACTATGTTATTTTTCCTAAAAGTAGACTCAGGGAGAGGCATCAATGCCTTTCAGAAGACTGAAAGTGGTGGCTATTTTATAGCGTACTGAACCTGGAAAGAAGAAACTCTGCATGTCCCTCTTTTAACATGTTTGCTATAAGTTAATTGTTAGTAATCACCCCATTTCAAACCACAGACTGTGTAGCATCTTAAAACCATGCTGTCATTTAAAGAATTCATAAACTTTAAGAAATGTATAGTCTGGCATAGTATGATTGTTTGATCCAGTCATAAGTGGCTGTAGTAGGAGTCTAACCTGTAAAATGAAAATACAAAATCATACATGCCTACTATTCTACTGGCTTCCTGAATGGATACCGTTAAGGTGTGTCCCTGACTTTGATCACTTGTCCCTGCTTTCTGTAAGCCTTGTCCCTGATTTATGAGGCAAGCAGATGACAAGTATGATGTGTGGATAAGTGTGCCCGGGGCCATATTAAGGTTTCCAGGTCAGGAATTTTGATTTTTAAATAAAGAACACACACCCATGCACGCACACACGCATGCACGCATGCACACACACACACACACACACACACACACACACACACACACACACACACACACACACACACACACACACACACACACTGGCAGTTAAAAGGCCAGTGACTAAATCAATATTTCAGGCACACAGAAAATGATGGTGACCCACTGGGAAATGTATTATATATGCAAACTGTTACTATGGGTCAGTAAGCACACCTCAAATGTGTTTTCAAGTGTGAAGTGCTTACACCAAGTATCTTTAAACAAACCAGGAAATAAACATACTTTTCCATGATTTATTTAGGAAATATTGTTTTCTGCAAGAAATATGTGCAGAAGGTGAAAACATAGTTGCAGTTTATTGATATAGTCAAACCTAGTACACGGGCTGTCCAAGTATAGGAGTATAATTCTGGACAAATAATTTCACTCTTGTAACCAATCAGGTGGCTATAATGTTCTTAGTGTGAGCAGAACATCATTGATGCTACAGCATGATAATTACTCAGTTTTAAAAAATTTGTAAATCACCATGCTATAATCAGAACAGAGTCATACACATGTTAAATAGTGAATGTACTGGGGTTGGCAGTATAGCCTAGTGGTTAGAGTAACAAGCTGTGAATGAGCTTAATACCACCCAGTAGATTTGAGTTTGATTCCCACAGACTCCACTTGCATGCTGTGTGACTCTAAGCAAGTGATTTAACTACCCAAGTGCACCATGGTGACCCCTGAAAACAGGGACTTGTGCCTAGTGGCCCTTACCCGGTTATCAAAAAAGAATAACATTTACAATACTTTTTAAAAGCAGTGAACTACTACCTTTTATATCTGAGGTACTTTTATTTTCCTGTTGGTTAAGTGGAATTTTTTTTTTTCATCTAATACTATTAGCTGTGATGTGGTATAACACTCTCCTGGGCAGCTGGCATATCTAGCTGTGTTCCTCCCATTGCATCAGCAGTATTATGACTTCACTGACTGACATCACAGCTGCTCAAGAATAGCCACTCAGTAGCTGAAGGCAGTCACCTGCGATGTCATTGTCCCTGAGGTCACATTGCTAATGCATAATGCCGTCACATAGAAAACTTTCCACTCAGCAAAAAAGAGAAAGGAAAATACAGGTACTACAGAAATATTAAGTTATGACAACTTTTTAAAGTTTTAAACATTTTTCTGTCTACTATTTGTGGTTCTACTAGCTGTTTAAAATATTGCAATAATAAAAATGCCAAATTGGGAGCACCGAACATATCCCATTAATAAATTGAAGCATGCATGACAACACAGGGGTAGCTGCTTGGATCACTGAAAAATCAAAAATGTATTGTAGTACAATTAATTGTACAGGGCATGTTTTTTTAAGAGTCAGAGAGGCCACTCTCCCAACAGGCAGCTGGTTAATAGTAATGGTGTCCACTACATTGTCTTGTTGATTGTTCAGCAGTTGCAGCTGTGCCTTATGCATCTTGCACAGGCTCCCACATGCTCTGATTATACCCACTTATGTGTATTCTTTACCATAATAATATTCCTGGATGTGCCTTCTGCACATCCTTGTAATACATAGTGCTCTTCCATTTCTGAGCTTTATAAAACTGTATATTTAATTGACATTTAATTTTGCTTTTACATGTATTTTGTCGGGAATGTGCTAAAGCACATTTTCTTGACCTGGAAGGAAACTACTTCTTTAATCAGCTGTAAGCTGAGTGAGAAATTCTATATTGCACTTGATATCTGCAACAACGAGCACTTTTGCTTAATTCTGTGGGAGATGAAACTAACTACCATTGGTAATTGCTTTTTATTCACATATTTATTTAGTGTTTAACCAAGAAGGGGCTTGCAAACTCTGTTTATCTTGTTAGTAACTTCAGAAGGATTTAAATACTGCATTTGGGTAGATTCTTGGAGGTAGCTAGATTGTCTACTAGGATTTTCTGACAGTTAAACTATTTTTAAATAACTTACAGGTGGCTGAGGAGTTGAAAAAGGAGCTTGCAAACTCTGCTTATCTTGGAAGTAACTTCACAAGTGTTGGAATACTACATTTTGGTTGTCCCTTGGGGGTAGATGGATTGACTACTAGGATTTTGGGACAGAAACTATTTTTAAATAATTTGCAGGTGCGTAGGAGTTTGTGATAGTTAAACTATTTTTAAATAAGTTACTGCGGTTAAGGAGTTGTCATAGCAAAACCTGCAGTGTAAATTGAAACACAGACAGCCTTGGGTGCAATAAATTGTTTTCAGACCACAAAGTGTTGCATTGGAACAGGAAAGGCTACATCATAACCATTGTCAACAAATTGCCCTGGGTGGAGATATCCAGACTAGGTCAGATTACTATAAGTTACTGGAGGCTGCAATAGTTAGAGACACAAAGCACATTTTCTTGACCAGGAAGGACACTACTTCTATATTCAGCTGTAAGCTGTGTGAGAAATTCTATATTGCACTTGATATCTGCAACAACGAGCACTTTTGCTTAATTCTGTGGGAGATGAAACTAACTACCATTGGTAATTGCTTTTTATTCACATATTTATTTAGTGTTTAACCAAGAAGGGGCTTGAAAACTCTGTTTATCTTGTTAGTAACTTCAGAAGGATTTAAATACTGCATTTGTGTAGATCCTTGGAGGTAGCTAGATTGTCTATGAGGATTTTCTGACAGTTAAACTATTTTTAAATAACTTACAGGTGGTTGAGGAGTTGAAAAAGGAGCCTGCAAACTCTGCTTATCTTGGAAGTATCTTCACAAGTGTTGGAATACTGCATTTTGGTTGTCCCTTGGGGGTAGCTGGATTGACTACTAGGATTTTGGGCTCAGAAACTAGTTTTAAATAATTTACTGGTGCGTAGGAGTTTGTGATAGTTAAACTATTTTTAAATAAGTTACTGTGGTTAAGGAGTTATCATAGCAAAACCTGCAGTGTGAAACAGGAAAAGACAGTCTTTCAAGCAACAGAGGGAGGTGGATCTAGGTTTACATTTGTTTGTTACAATTCTTAAGATTTTCAGTGCAGGAAGAGTTTAAAGCACAGCTGACTTATTTTGGGTCTGACAGCTTTCAGAACACAAACCACCAGGTCTGTTTTTGGGCTGGGTAGGTTTACCCATGTCTGACTTGGATGTGTGGATTTTTCTCTGTTTGATTAGCAGGGTATTTTCTCTGTCAAATTGTTGTGCAGGGCATCTTGCTGACAGGAAGGCACTCATCGCAGTGGTGGGTCAGAGCTTTTAGCTGATTGTTTTGTGAGGGCACAGTTTAGGCCCAACCCTTCCACCCTCACCCCACCCACCCCTGGAAATAGTTCCTTTATACCTGGGGTTCTGACTTCATTTCCTCAAGGGTGCAAGGTGCATATCACTGTCATATCCTCTCCAGCACACTGCACTGACAATATAAGCATACACATTGTATAATATACATATTTCTATATAACAAACAAATCTCACACACATACACACACACACACACACACACACAAAACAACAAAAAAATTGTGGGGAGTAGTGCAATGTAATGGCTGTGGGGCAGCAGTCTTCTGGGAGTCTTTCTGGATGCTGAGATGCTGCCCTATTTGTAGACAACTCTCTGCCCTGAGGGAGGGAGTTGCCCATCTTCAGGCCACACAGTAGTAAGGGAACCTTCTGCCAGGCCACAATGGATGGTAGGAAGGGAACCTCTCCCATCCAGGGAGTACCAGAGCCTCCACCACTACCTCAGAAGTTGCGAAGAAAGCACAGCAGTTGGACCACAGTGGGCTCAGGGAGGGTGAGGATGGTGGAACAGAGGCACACCCAGTCAGCTGTTCCACACCACAATCCATACACCATTCTGGGGGAGCATGGCTCCCATATGGATGCACCCGCAGAGGAGACTAAGGAGGCTGAAGACAACTGTCACAAGGGAGGCCCACAGGAAGGATGCAGAGGACACCACAAGGAAAGGAAGCAGCTCCTGGTGGGGGACTCAATTATTAGGGGGATAGAACTGTGGGGAGCAGGGAAAACTGAAGTAAGGTGCCTGCCTGGTGCTATGGCTTGGAGAGACAGGAACCGCATCCTCGGGATCATGAGAACAGCTGCACAGGAGTCTGAGCTGGATGTCATTGTCTACCTAGGGACAAATGACTTGGCTCATCATGAGATTAGAGCAGTGCATAAGGACTTTGTAGAATTTGGAAGGGGCCTACAACAAGTAGCACACACAATATCCTTCTCTGAGGTGCTGCCTGTCAATGGCATGAGTGAGGCGAGGGTACTTTGCACCATGCAGTTTAATGAATGGTTGAAAAAATGGTGTGGAGCATAGAGGTTTGGCTTCATTTGGGGACTGGGGTTCTACCTGGAGGGACACCAGCCTATACTGGTAGGAAGGTCTGCATCTGTCCAGGAAGGGAACAAGTCTTTTGAACAATCAGTTTAAATGCTTCATTGGTAAGCTTTTAAACTAGTCAAGGGGGGAGGCACTGACAAGCAGCAGGAAAATCCCAGCCTCTCCCTACAAAACAGGGTACTAAATGAGAAAAAGACCGAGGTAGAAAGGTCAGTGGGGGATGCTGCAAAAGAAGGTAAAGCCATCAAAAAATTGAGAGCAATGAGTACCAATGCTCATAGTCTGAGTAACAAGCTTCCTGAATTAGTGGCCTTGATGGAGGAGGAACATCTGGATATAGTGGCAGTCACAGAAACATGGTACACACAAAACCATGACTGGGACGTAAACATACCAGGATACACTATCTACAGGAGGGACAGGGAGGATAAAAGAGGAGGAGGAGGAGTAGCTCTTTACATAAGGGAAGGAATCAAAGCAACAGAACAAAAGGGAAAACAGGGAGGAGAAGAAGCACAGTGGGTAAATTTGGAGACCGGCAATGGCACCACAATCTGCACAGGGGTTGTATACAGACCCCCTTCTCAGGGGGAGGAAATGGAAAAGGAAATGATAGAAAGAATACTTAGAGTGGCAGAAAAAGAGGAGATATTTCAGATGGGGGATCTGAATATGCCAGATGTTAACTGGAGTGCAGTTGTAGCAGCCACTTCAAAGAGTGGGGTTATTCTAGATGCCCTACAGGGGGCATGCCTTAGACAACTAGTATTGGAGCCCACTCAAGAGGGAGCAATCTTAGACCTGGTTCTCTCAAATGGAGATGAAGGGAGGATCACAGATGTAGAAGTGGGTAGCCATCTGGGAACTAGCGACCATCGAACAGTATGGTTCACAATAAACACAGCTATAGAGTCAAGCCATACAAAGGCAAATGTACTGGACTTTAGGAGGGCTGACTTTGCCAAAATGGGTGAGTGCCTAAGGAATGCACTAGCAAATAGACAGGAAGGAGGGATGGAAGAACAATGGGGAATAATAAAAACTGCAACCACAGAGGTAACAAGCCTTTGTGTGAAGCAAATAAACAAAACTAAATGATGTAAGAAACCACTATGGTTCTCAAAGGAAGTGGCAGTGAAGGTTTAAGAGAAAAATAAAGCATTCAGGAAGTAAAAGAAATCACAGAAGGAGCAGGACAGAGAACTGTATAAGTTAAAGCAAAAGGATGCTGGGAAGGCAGTCAGAACAGTAAAGGCCCAAACCAAGGAAAAGATAGCCAACTCAGTTAAGAAGGGGGATAAAACTTTATAGGTACATCAGGGCGAAGGAAGACCAAGGGAGGTTAGTGAGGCTTAATAAGGGGAGGGAGGGTGGGCAGAGGGTGACTGGAAAAGGCAGAGATACTAAACAAATTTTGTGCTCAGTATTTACAAAGGAAGAGGGAGGTACCTAAAAGAAACAACAGAAACGCTCTGGATACAGAAGTTGATACCAGCCCATTTACTGAAGAAAGGGTTCTGAGAGAACTCTTAAAACTGAAGGTGGACAAAGGAATGGGGCCTGATGGGATTCATCCCAGAATTCTAAAAGAACTAAAGGTAGAACTAGCGACACCACTGACTACCCTCTTTAACAAATCATGGGAGGATGGGGTGGTACCCAAGGACTGGAGAAGGGCAGATGTGATTCCCCTTAACAAAAGTGGGAGCAAGGCAGAAGCAGGAAACTACAGACCTGTTAGTTTAACCTCAGTGGTAGGGAAAATGATGGAATCACTTCTGAAGGAAAGAATTGTTGAGTATCTAGAGGCCAGAGGGCACAGGACCCAAGGCAGCATGGATTCACAGCAGGAAGGTCATGCCAGACAAATCTGATAGATTTCTTTGACTGGGTGACCAAAGTAGTAGATCAGGGAGGGCTGTGGACATGGCCTACCTAGACTTGTAAGGCATTTGACACAGTCCCACACAAAGAGTAATATACAAGTTAGCCAGCCTGGGAGTGGGTCCCAAGATGACAGCCTGAGTAAAGAATTGGCTGGAGAATAGGACACAGAGAGTAATAATAAATGGAGTCCACTCTGAAGAAAGGGGGGTTATTAGTGGGGTACCGCAGGGTTCAGTATTAGGATCGGTCCTCGTCAATGTCTTTATAAGTGACATTGCAGAGGGACTGGAAGGAAAATTATGTCTCTTTGCAGATGACACAAAGATCTGCAACAGAGTTACTGTACAAGGTGGGGTGGAAAGGATGAGAAGGGACTTGGCAAGGTTAGAGGAATGGTCAAATGTATGGCAGCTTAGATTCAATACTAAGAAGTGCAAGGTAATGCACCTGGGAAACAAAAACCCAGGAGAAGAGTACACAATGGGGTGAGATACTAACAACAACAAAATGGAAAGGACCTGGGGTAGTCTTATCATATGACCTAAAGGTGGACAAGCAATGTGAGAGGGCAGCAAGGAGGGCTGGGGGGATACTGGGATGCATAGGGAGAGGCATCACCAGTAGAAAACAGGAAGTTATTATCCCTCTGTACAGACAGTTGGTGAGACCCCATCTGGAATACTGCGTGCAGTTCTGGAGACCCAATCTCCACAAAGACAGAGACAGAATGGAAGCTGTCCAGAGGGGGGCAACTAAAATGGTGCAGGGTCTGCACTGGAAGACATATGAAGAGAGACTTAAGGAGCTAAATATGTATAGCCTCAAGGAAAGGAGGGAGAGGGGGGACATGATAGAAACTCAAGTACCTCAAGGGAATCAACAAAGTCCAAGAGGGTAGCATCTTTCAAAAAAGAGGTGTGCAAGAACAAGGGGGCACAATTTGAAGATAGAAGGGGGGTGGCTCAGAGGTAACTTAAGGAGGAATTTTTTCACAGAGAGGGTTGTGGATGCATGGAATGGCCTTCTGGAGGAGGTTGTGGAGTCAAAAACAGTGGTGGAATTCAAGCATGCATGGGGACAGTCATAAGTCAATTCTAGGGGGTGGGGGTAGGAAGAAGTAGGCTGCTGGTTAACTAGGATCTGCAGCTTATCCATTAGGTAGGGAAATGGGCAGACTGGGTGGGCCAAGCGGTCCTTATCTGCTGTCAAAATCTATGTTTCTATGTTTCTATGTTAAGGCTGGATCTTGTATTGGTTATAAATTGCCTCTTTATTGAATGCCTGGATGGTTTGCCTTTTGCCCATCCTTGTAATTAATATAAATGTTTTGGTCTTTTGTATTATTTTCCAATTATGTGACCTCTTCCTAAACTGTGGTTGTGTTTTTGTTTATGCCGCTTATATCTCTTCACCTTCCCACCCCTCCACATCATTTTTATTGTTATCTTTTCCCAGTTTTTTACTGTTTCTTTGCCATTTCCCCTCTCCCCCTTGACCTCCTTCTTTCCCTCCACTTCTCTCCCCCTCCACCATTCTCATCTGGTTGTCATAGTTTTCTGACTCCTGGTCCTCTGTTAGGCCCTTGCCATGCCACACTTCCATTACAGCTTACTACAATGTGCATTACTTTTTTGGACTTGTACTCAGCAAAGCATTTTAGCAATTTACAGTACTCTACTTTGAGTCTCTGACTATTGACCTTCCTGCTCCTACTTTCTCCTTTCCTTTGTTTATCACTTTGTATCACTTTTTTATATACTTCTATTTTTCAAATGTTAATGCCTATTAAATATTAGGGTAGTACTGTGACACATTTTGGTATGATATCTACTATGGTGTATGTCTTTCAGATGCTTATTATACATTACCAGTCCAGTCTACTATTCCTTTACATTTTAATGCACTTAAGGATGTTCCCTTGTGTTTCAGCAACCCCATGTCATATTAATAATTGTTTTCCCTATATATGGTGGTCCTCTAATAATTTAAAATCAACAATAAAAACACGGGTCACCATGTTTGTTTTTGACTTACGTGATGAGATATAACCGCTCATTATGGGAAAAATCCATAAGGGGTCAGATTGTTTCATATAGTTATAGCATCATTGTTTTAGGTGTCAGTGTGGTTGTAAAAGAAAAAGTGAAGCAAGGATACATCACGTGTCATGTTGTTTGCTTCATTTACTTCCACAAATGCAAAAATAAATAGTAAATTACCAATAAGATGACACCCTCTTGAACTAAAAGTGACAACAATGTGGGAAATATTTACGTGTTTTTATACATGAAACCATCAAAATCCATGTCATTTTCATAACACTGTTTTCATAGAAGTAGAATGTGGCTGTGAATGTAACAAAAGAAAAACATATACGGGTCAATGTGCTGCTTTTGGTTATATCTGCTTTTTAAGCTGCAGTTTCAGAGCTGGTCAGCTTAGGATCAAAAATACTTAAAAATCTCAATAAAAATAAAACTCACCAGAAATCTAGTCAAACAATTCAAAAGTATATGCAAAATGACAAGATTTATAATATAAATGAAATAGAATAACCAAAGACAGAAAGACATTTATCTAAATTGCCTTGAATGATGCCACTGGCTGCAACTGTGGGAGAAAATTTCTTTGCAGCCCTCCTGTACAGATTTGTAGCTGGACATGACATGATAGGATAAATCATTATTCTAATAATGCTGTCATATATTTAAGAATGTGCTTGTGCCAGTAAACACCTTTGAAAAGGTTTTCAGCAATGTCCGATAAATGGGAATTTGCAACACCAGGTCATGTCGTTAAGTAGGAGTGTCTGCATCTGTGACACCATCCCTTTACAAAGACTCACATTAGATGTAATATTTCTTTATCAGCACCCACCTCCCCACACCCCAAGCCATTACTTACCAATCGGGGTCCAATGGTGTAATCCTTTCTAGACCACAGACATGTCTTCACTCTACTAATGAAGGCTCGAAACTTTGGTAATTTTCAATATTTTTACACCAGATCCCTCACCTGTATCCCTATCGGCTCTGGCCAGAGTTTGTTGTTATTTGTGATAACATCTGCTATTCTTCCATCAATAGGTACTTCCCCCAAATTTAAAGACATGTTAAAGATATATGTCAGAGGCTTGCTAAGCTGTTTTGCAATCTTGTTAGTATAAGTTATGTTATGCCATCAGGTCCTGCTATTTTGTTGGTAATTTTTTAGAAATTCGTACTTAAGTCTTGAACTTAAATTTGTATTAGTTCCCCCTCAACTTTTTTTTCACAAGATATGCTGTTTGAATTTTGGTGGAAGGCTGAAAACATATTTATTAAAAGCATTAGCCAGTTCCTTTTCCTCACTAATTTGTTTATTTATTTATTGAAGTCTTGGATACACCTGTGAGCAGATACTCATTGAGAGGTTCCACATTAAATACATTAAACAACAAGGCAAAAAAAAAGTCTTAGAACAATTTACAGATAATACAAGAAGAGTTCAGCAAAAAGATAATGAGAGTATCAGACATAATGGGTAAATAAAATTCAGCTAGAAACAGGTAAGCTGCGGCATTGTACAAAGTATGCCTGCATCAGTAGGAGGAGCAGGAGAAGGAAGGGGTGAAGAGGGGCAGGGTAAGCACAGCAGTGTGGAAAGAGGCAGGGGTTTGACTGGGATAGGATACGGGTACAAGAGGTTGGGGGGGATTGCTTAAGTTCCAGGGTTTGCCTATCCCAAGGGATAGGGACTTGGAAGTGCAAGTGGTAGTTAGTCGGTGCGTGGGGTGTCTAGCGGTGTAGTCCATTTATGGTAAGTGGCCCATTATTTTTGTTTTGTCTGTGTTTGGAATTAATGTATGCATAGACAACCTTCAGGTTATGTTTATCCATTGCAAGTTTTATTTCTATATTTCTCTTTGCTTTCTTGATGGCCTTTTTACACTTATTTTCAATGACACTATATCTATGTTGATATCCATTTATAGGATTTCTTTTTCCAGATGTTGTACATTCCCTTTTTCTTAGACCCCAGAGGACAGCTTTACAAAGGGCTGAAGACAGATCGAAGACTAAGTTCAACACCAAAACAACTGGTATGGAAAAAAAAAACACTCTGCACCAACGGCCATTTCAAGTTTCAGTCCATGGTGTCCACAGAAGGCAGTTGCAGCTTCTGGGGCTTTTGCTAATCTGCACTGAGTTGTGCCATTTTCCCTATTGCTGTCAGTGTGAAATACACTAGAGTGAGCCACATGGGATGTACAGGAATGCATACCTGGTTGTGGAGTGATCAGACAGTGGGGGGCAGTAGCACCAACAGAATAGACTTTTTTTTCTGCAGGGGAGTTTATTTCTGGTATGAGCAAATGTAGCATTTTGGCACAGCTATGCACAAAAATGCACTTAAGCTGTCATAAATCATGGAACCTATCACAAAATGGCTCCACATATGAAAATACAGTGCCTGCACAAAAACTCATGGATTCACACATGAAGCCCCCTTTTGCACAGCTTTTTCTGCACATGCACCAATTTCCCAGTCTCTGAAAATCCAGCCCCAGTTGTTTTATTCTGGGAGTAAACCAATGTGGCACCTTACCTTTTTATCACAGGCTGATATTCTGGGGATATATTTTAACTTGTAATTTTAGTAATTTGTTTCTAAGGCTTGACAAGCTTGTGTCTGAATCCTTTTACTGGTTCTGTTCTGATAAGTCATATTTTATACCTTGGAAATTTCCTTTTTTAAAGTTAAATATTTAGTTTTCCCTTTCTGTATTACAATATGTTGTTGAGACTGACTTCAAAATATATACTCGAATGATCACTGTTGTATAATGATCTTTAATCATACAGTTGAAGTCCCTGCTGAAATTTGTTAATACCAATTCCAGGATATTAGCCCCTCTTATCGGTTGTTTTATATGTCGTTTGAAACTACAGTCATCCCCTATGTTTGAAAAGGATTTGCTTGGCAGGCTTTCTGCTTGCATATTACTCAAGTTTATCATTTGGCAACTTAAAGTTTTCTTGGGGTCTTGCTATCAGATCAAGGAACCAGCTACTAGAAGATTTCTAATTAGGGGGTAAGTAGACAGGTACTTTATTAGAAATTTGTGGTCTGCAAGGTAAATTGAGACCTTCAATCAGGGTATAAAAACACAGCAGTGTGCTAGTCTGAGTTGGGGAAAGGCAGCTTACAATCCTTCCAGCAGTTAGCTGGGTGGGGATAGCTGTTAATTTGGGGTGGCTGAAGCAGAAGTAAAGCAGATGTCTGCATTTAGACTTCCCTATAGTTAGCTGTTGCTCTTAGAGCAAGGAGTTAGCACTTGCTATCAGGGCAAGAAGGCAGCTAGAACATATCTGCCAGAATATTTCTAACTAAGGGGTAAGCAGACAGGTATTTTATTAGAAGAATTGGGTCTGCAAGGTAAATTGGAATCTTCAGTCAGGGTATATAAAATTCAATAGTTAGCAGTGTGCTGGTCTAAGTTGGGGAAGGCAGCTGACAATCATCCCTGCTATTAGCTGGGTGGGGACAGCTGTTAATCAGTTTGTGTGACTTATGCAGAAGTGAAGCAGTTGTCTGGACTTAGACTTCTTTAGCCTCCTTACAAGAGCGCTATAAAAGGATCCTGCCCTAGCTTGTCCTATCACGTGAGTGTCCCAGAGTGTGAGTGGAACAAAGCAGGAGTGGAGCAGGTATCTGGCATCTTATCCATAGGAAGGCATCCGCAGGTGACAGCAGGTGCACAGAGTGCTCTGACAGATGGAGAATTAAAAAGGTAGTGTACTCTAAAGCATATTGTTACTGACTGTTAAACTGCATATGTATATACAAGTGATGGGGTAGTAGGTAAATATAGGGAAACAGCAGTCAGATAACATCTGCAGGTGAGTATAGGAAGCTCCCTATCTGTAGTGAGGAAAGTAGTAATTCAGGTAGAACAATAGGAGAAAGTTAATAAAAAGGAGTAGTAAAAAACAGGAGGGTACAGATAGAGCTTTACCTTGAAATAGCAACTGTTTCAAGGGATAGCAGGTAGCACTCTGTCTAGGGTAAGGTACTAAAGTAAATCCTGACAGAGGGTTTAGCTGGGAAGGAGCAAGGAAAGATAAAGGAGAGAAGGGGCAAGTTACAATCAGAAAAAAAGAATGGAGTGACTGATATTAATAGACATGAGAGTGGTACAGTGCAATGGCTGTGGAGCTACATTTGGAGAGATACTGGAGACTGAGGTGTTGCAACATCTGTACATACCTCTATGGTGTGAGAATGGTAGTTAGTGGTCTCTGTACCAAGCTGGCTAGGATCTGCAGGACCTCTTGTCCCACCCAAAGGCCATGTAGTCTCCTACCATTTCTTCAGAGGTTTCCTAGACAGAGGAGGGTTGGGTGGACCTTGGTTGTCTCTGGGAAGGTGGGGTTGGTGGTCAGAGGCACATTCCTCAGCCTGTACCGCAAAATTCCTTCACTGTTATTTTGTGCAGGACAGACATGAGGAGGCACTTGTAGTGTGGAAAAGGAGGATGTAGGGGTCAACCGAAGGGGAGACAGCAAGGTGGGAGAGAGAGGACCCCAGCAAAGGAGAAACCAGCCTCTGTTGGGGGACTCAGTTGTCAAGTGGATAGATTTTGGAGCAAGTATGGGTGGAGAGAGAGAGAGAGAGAGAGGGTAGGTGCTTACCTGGTGCCTAGGCCCATAGGGATGGGCAGCAGATCCTAGAGGATCTGTAAGGCAGGAGCAAAGGGTTTGGAGCATGAATAATCAATGGATGCTCAATGAAACTGTAAATGTGACTGTGCAATTGCTAGGCCTACATGAAGTTATAAGAGCAAGCACTCTCTGATATATGCCGACCTTACCTGTATTTTGGCAAACACAGTCTAAATTACATGCTGTATAAGCTCTAACTACATTACCTAACACTTTATGGAATAGATTTATAAAGTATGAATGAATTTGTTGTTCAGTCTCTTGATTTCTATATAAAAACATCCTGCCACTAATGTCAATAAGGACCCTCTTTTAAATGTGGGGCTATATTTTAAAGGATCTAATACTGGAGAGTATAAGTGTAACAGAAATTTCAGGTGGGCACTTGCAGTACATTTCTATAACTAGTACCTCTCTAAGAGAGCTTGGGGGGGGTCTATGTGGTGCCTGTTACACAGTACAATTGGTTAACAAAAGTAAATTGGTAATGACACAACCTCAGTAGGGTATATAACCTTACCAGATATACAGTACACTGGAAATATATTCCAACAGCATTAAATATAAAACTCTCTTACAGTACAAACAGTATACAGTATATGGTGTGATCAATTCATAAAGCCAAGGAAGCGAACTTAGTATTTCATATCAAGGGGCATATCATCAGATATCTGATCTCACCATACATGCTGTACTGCAAGTGATTTGTATAATTAAGGTCTTTTGAAATATATTTCCAGATTACTGGTATATCTAATAATGGTATAGCTCATACTGAGACTGTGTGAGTGCCAATTTCCTTTTGTCAATCAAGTGTACATTTCAACAGTGTTATACTTTAGCAAAGCTATTAGAGGTTTTTTATTCTTCTTGTATCATGTGACTGTGATACTGCTAAAGTTCAAGTTCAAGTTCAAGTTTATTGCAGGAAAACACCATTGAGCAAGCTCATTCACAAGGAGGTCCTGTGACATAAACACTTAAAGAACATGTTGTGATATGTTTTCTGTGAAAGGTGCTATATACTGATAAATCATATTATTATAGTAGCAGGGTAGTGCCGCTATGGTTAGGGTTGAGCAGAGGTTTCTACAGTATGTTAAACCTCAAATTTTGTACTTTAATATCTTCACAATTGTTCAAAGGATTTGCATGAAAGTTTGCCTGCATAGTCTCAGGGGGAGAATCTTTTGATGTGCCAAGTTTTGTTGTGGTCAGATGTGTGGATTCCCAGATGTGGACAATGGAAACATTTTAAAAAACAGTGTTTTTTGCCATCACCTACCACTCAGGCAGTTTGGAATTGTGGTATGAAATTTTCAGGGTAGATAAGGCTTGCCCCACAGATATGTCTTTCACTGGTTTGGTGAAAAAATATTAATCCATTCCAAAGTTTTTAAATGTTGAAATAGTTTTTTTGGCCACTAGGGGCGCTAAATAGGATGGCAGCTTAAAGATCAGCTCCACAACCCACAGAGAAATATTCTCTAAAATCCTTTTTCTACCAGCTGGTATTATATCCTCATTCTACTGTAACTTGTGGGGTAATACGCAAGCTACACCAATTTGGCATCATTTATACAAAAAGCCTTCATTCGCTGTGTGGAATTCACTATTTTACTGAAAAGCCTCCTGGATGAGGTAGGCCTGAAAATATGGCTGAAGGACACTTGCCACAAATCTGGGAGCAACCGTCAGTTGAGGCGATGTTTGGTTAACTTATGGCCCAGATGGCACAAGTCACTGTCACAACTAATCGAAACACCCAAGTGGTTCAAAATTTAGAAGCCAGGATGCTGCATACTGAACAGAGGGTCTCGGCGATGGAGGGGCATGCTCAGGACTTAAGGGCAGAATTAAGAGATCAACAACAGACCATACAGATGCTGCACATTAAGATGGATGACCTCAAGAATCGAGGTCACCATAACAATCTTCACTTCCTGGGTTTCCACAATTGTGTAGAAGGCAAAGATACCAAGGGATTTCTACAATTAACCATCACTGAAATGCTGCAGTTGAACCCATTGATACCGCTCCAGGTAGAACGTGCACACCATACGTTAGCCCCCATGTCTCAGGCCCAGGACAGACCATGACCTATCATAGCCCGATTTATTGATTTTAGGGACAAAGAGAAGGTCCTAGCTAGAGCTCATGAGTTACAACATGTACTGTGAAGATCGAATAGGATCCACATCTTTCAGGACTTCTCTAAGGATCTGTCAGACAAACACTGAGGATACTCTGAGGCAAGGCATAAAATGCACAGTATTGGACTGTCCTTTTCCTTGCATTATCCAGCCATGATGCAGGTTATGCACAATGGGATCCTGAACAGTTTTGAATCTCCTGATGCACTCATGGATTTTTTATAGTGCAACTGGCCACAAGAATTCACCACCACTACCTCAGGAGCCCCTTCAGCAAAAACTACTACCGACAGTTTGGATTGCCACTCCTCTCCATCAGTGAGCAGGCCTGCAGTTTGGCAAGACCTCAGGGAGCAACACTGGGAACTGCCCCCAAAAGCACACTGAAAAAGGCATTCCTCAACGAAACACAGCCGCCGCGAGCATCCTTCGGAGATAAGGCAAGATGACACAGAGGAGGCCACAAGCATGGACACTGTAACTCCAGATCCATTACAGGCCTACCACACCACTAATAGATACGAAGTTATATGCCCCAGCTTTCTAGATCAACACCCAGGAATTGTGGATTTGACTGTGGAAGGCAGGCCTACTCCTATGTTGCAGCCCTGCTACCTGTCCCTGTCAACAACTCCTCACTAGCCACAGAATGGAGCTACAGATAGCGGAGGGCAGCATCCACCAAAGGCTACGTGAGTGGCCTCCTCTACCAGCGGAGATCTCATCTTCAGTGTGTACCATCCTGAGCGCTCTACATCTCCAGGGCAATCGATCAGAGAAAACCAACCAGCGTGGGCAGATTAGTAGTCATCCTTCTATTTTCTTTCTATTCCTGTTCTTTTAACCCCCTTGGGAGTTGTAGGTATGGGGCAAGTTTGGGGTGTCTAAATTGATCGTCAGTGGACAATCTCCTTGGCTGACCCATCTGCTCCCCTTTCTCCGTGTTACCCATGTAAGAGAACTTTTGAGCCCCTTTTCACCCCAACCTTGACCCCTGACTTGCACTGCCATATGGCAGGGAAGACGCCTCACTCCGAGGCCTACCAACAAGCTGTCAGTGGACGTCCTGATCAAAGGTCCAGACACAGTTAGATGGCAAAGAAGGCCTTTTTGTACCATCTGATTAAACAGCAGAACTTTTGTTCTAAAATGGTGCAGGGTCTGCATCAGAAACCATATGAAGAGAGACTGAGAGAGCTTAATATATATACCCTTGATGAAAGGAGGGACAGGGGGGACATGATAGAAACATTCAAGTACCTCAAGGGAATCAACAAAGTCCAGGAGGGTATCATCTTTCAGAAAAAGAGATGTGTAAGAACAAGAGGGCACAATTTAAAGATAGAAGGGGGACGGTTCTGGGGTAATGTGAGGAATTTTTTTTTCACGGAGAGAGTGGTGGACGCATGGAACCACCTTCCTGGAGAGGCTGTGGGGTCTAAAACAGTGGAGGAATTCAAACATGCATGGGACAGACATAAGGTAATTATAGTGGGGGGTGGCAGGAAGTAGGCTGTTGGTTAACTAAAATCTGAAGCTTATCCAGTAGATAGGGAAATGGGCAGACTCGGTGGGCCAAGTGGTCCTTATCTGCCATCAAAGTCTATGTTTCTATGTTTCTATGTTACCTCGCTTACTTGTGTGGGGGGGTGAGGTCCGCTGGGAAGCTATGTCATATAATATGTAAGTATTTGTCGGCATGCATAAACTGTTGCGCTGAATGGGTAGCCAGGATGTGTTTTATGAGAGGCCCTAAGTGGTGAATGGCACAGGCTTGTGCCTCTCTGGTATGTTTTTTTTTTTATTATTGTTTTCTATCAAAAGGAGATCTCCCAGCCTCCGCATTGGGTGGCTTACAGTACACTCTTCATAGATGTGATGAGCCTGACCTCACCAAGATTTTTGTTGTGAGAGCATGTTGGCACCCATCAGCAATAACCCTAGGCTCGCCAAAATAGTGGGCAGTTCTCCCCCACTTTCTTTCCTGCACACCCCCACCTCATTAGAAGTGTTGTGTAGTCCCACTTTAACTACCCCAGCTTCTGATCTACACCGCTGGAGCAGCTCTCTCAACCCTCTGGGGTTGCAATGAGCCTCCTGGTCCAACCTTCTTATTGGGTTGCTCAATTCTCTTGGGGGAGAACCTCCCCCCCTGCACTCACCATAGTGCTAAGGAAGGATGGGCACCACTTGATAATGCTCTGGAAATAGGGGCTGGCCTACAGCAGGGCTCTACAGCCGAAGAGGCACCTCTATATCCCCAAAATGCATGGTACACTGTGCACAATGTATTTAGTTTGCTAATGTGTTTATGTATGTTTGTTTCACAAGAAACACACACAGATGTTTCGTTATTTGTTAGTATAAGGTCATCTGGCAGGGGCAGGGTATATGGGCTTTACCCACTCTCTCCATATCTAGTGGCACTCTATAGAAATTTGCCTGTTCTGGTTGGGCTGCCCTTGCCCTCTATCTGCCGGTTGTTCTTGATATATCTCTTAATTAAATATTTGCTTCCTATTACTAACAGGTGATATCACTTGTCTGACATGGAATGTCAGAGGACTTAACACCCCAAACAAGAGGAAGCAAGTTTTGGGCCACCTTAAGAGACTGGGAGCGAAGGTCGCCTTCCTGCAGGAGAGCAAACTTACGGGGGATCCTGAGAGATTGAAGAGGGAGTGGGTAGGTCAGGTCATTCATGCCTCAGCATCCTCTAGAAAGAGAGGGGTGGAGATTCTGCTTCAGAAGCAACTACAATGGAAATTGCAGAGATAAGTGAGAGACCCTGAGGGTAGATGGGTGGTGGTACTCATGGATACTGGGGAGGACCCTCTTATCCTGGGTAACATATACTCTCTGAATGAGGACTCGTCCTCCTTCTTTCATAAGTTGGCACAGGTGCTGGGATCCATAGCTCCGGAAGACACCCCAATTTTATTAGGGAGCGATTTTAATCTTACTCTGGACCCTTTCCAGGATAGATCCCCTTCCAATACTGAGTCCCACTCCAGGGCTGTAATTGCAGTGGCTCAAATACAACAAGATTTGGCTCTTACAGACATCTGTAGAATATTTTACCCCTCCCAGTGGTACTACACCTTTCATTCCCCACGACATAGTTCTCTTAGTAGAATAGACTTCTGGTTCACCTCTCCTACTATTACTAGTGACACTGTTAATACCCTTACTCATCCCTTAGTTATCTTGGATCATGCCCTGTGCATCTTGCCTTCACAAGGGGCCCCCTCTCCCTAAGTCTCTGGCATGGAGGCTGGGCCTATTGCTACTTCGTGACCCAGACTTCCCCCTTGGCTTCAAAAGGAAACAATGGAATTTTTTCAGCATCACCTCATAGCAGATACCTCTGTGGGTACCACATGGGAGGCATTCAAACTACTCTAAGAGGGGCGATAATAGGGTATGTGAGCCGGTGCTGAAAGAGGAGGGAACAACATTTGAGGGGGCTTGAACGACAACTCCGAGAAGTGGAACTTGCTTTTAAGACCCTTCATGTCCCTTCCCTTAGGTCAGAGGCAGGTCACAAGGTCACTTCTCTGAAGATGCAAGTGAACGAGCTGGTCTCTAGAAATCCAGATATTTCAACCATTAGACTCAAGCATAAATATTCACAAGGGGGAGAAAAGGGGGTAAGCTGCTGGCATACTGTCTCAAAAAGCAGCAAGGTATTAATCAAATAATGATGGATTTGTACTCCTCATTATATAAATCCTCCAGAGCCCCAGACCCCCAGAGGGTCCACCCATTTTTGGAGTCCTTACAACTCTCCAAAATCTTAGAAGCCCAGGCTAATGCCCTAGATGCCCCGATCTCAACCCAGGAGGTGGAAGACACCATCCTCTCCCTTAAAGAGGGAAAGACCCAAGGAGGATATGGTTTCCCTATTGAAGTGTGGCAGCCGATGCATCCCATAATCTCTCCAGTATTGCAACAAGTATTTGCTGAATCATTGCAAACAGAGTCTCTCTCTTCATCCCTTAGGGAGGCAACTATTACTATCCTACCAAAAAGAAGGTAAAGACCCTCTTAAAGCATTCAGCTACCACCCTATTTCACTACTGAATGCTGACAGCAAGGTGCTAGCTAAGATACTAGCTAATACATTTAATCCTCTACTTCCCAGTTTGATCCACCCATCCCAAGTAGGCTTTGTTAAGGGCCGCTTTAGTGCAGACCATATTAGATCATTGGTAAATTTAAATCATAAGGCCCAAACATTATCTTCCCCCACTGCTGCCATTGCAATAGATTTCGAAAAGGCCTTTGATTCCCTGGAGTGGGACTATGTCCAACAAGTACTTTGCAGTATGGGCTTGGGGGTGGGATTTGGGGCCTGGATTGGGGAAATATATTCATCCCCAGCTGCATGGATACTCACCAATATGATGTTGTCTCCCCATTCATACTGGATAGAGGTACCCATCAGGGCTGACCACTTTTCCCACTACTTATTGTATTGGCAGTAGAACCCCTGGTGACCACTATTAGGCAAAATCTTCTAATTTTTGGGATCCAGGTGGGAACAAGGGCATACCTTACCCTTATGTATGTGGATGACCTGTTGCTCCCTATAGCCAATATCGTCACCTCCCTCCCTCCCCTACTGTCCACCTTGTCAGATTTCTCTATATTTTCAGGGCTCAAGATTAACCAGGCCCAGACGGAGGTCCTACCTTTAAAATCTAAGTGTACCTCTCAAATGGTTACTCAGCATGGGCTCCGATGGGCCCTGGAGGGGATTACCTACTTGGGCATTACTATCTCTCCTAATCTGCATAAAATCAGGGACCTGAATATGAAACCACTTTTTGCATTTATTCGTACAGAACTGTGCAGATGGAAATCTCTTTGACTGTCACTTGTATGTAAAATATCCACAATTAAAATGGTTATAGCACCAAAAATTATGAATCTTCTCTCCCACATTCCTTTGAAAATACCTTGTTATTGGTTTACTAAGTTAGACTCCCTACTGGGATCCTTTTTGTGGGAGGGTAAGAAACCTAGGTACAGTAGAAATAAGCTCAGAGCTCATTGGACAGAAGGAGGCTGGGGTCTTCCATGGTTAGAGGGGTATAAATGGGCATTTCAGCTGGCTCAGATGTTAAAATGGTTCCTTTTCCCTGAACACAATGCTCCCCAGTGACTGGATATGGAAAGAGAGGTATGTCAGCGTACTCACTTGGTACTACTGTTATTTAACCATCCCCCTAAGTGCACTCACTCTCACCCTACTATAGGCCCCTCTCTGGAATATTGGGCCAAGGTGCATAAGAAGTTGGGCGCCTCCCAATCTCCCCCAAGACTTACCCCACTATGGGGCAATAATGAGAGTACCATCAATAAACAACCAATTGCATGGCCCTCATGGGAACATGGTGGTATCTAATTGCTTTGCGATATGCTCATTCCTGGTAGAGAGACCCTTATTTTCTTTGAGGGCCTGCGGAGCTCTTAAGGGATCTCTCCCAAAGACTTCTGGCAATTCCTTCAAATAAGAAGCGCCATCCTTACGTACAGGCATAAGCAGCACCAAGAGCAACAAATCTCCCATATAGAGTCATGGCTGGCCCTAGAAAGAGGACAGTCAAGCTGGGTATATGCGGCCATTCAGAGCACCATCCCATCCCAGGCAGAGAAATCCATGCATAAATGGGAGAAAGCATTGCATGAGCCTATTACAAACCTGGAGTGGAAGTCTTGTCTCAGACTTGCTCATGGGGTATATCCTGACAACAGTAGTCAATTAATACAGAACAAGATAATTCATTCCTGGTACAGGACTCCTGTAGTCCTCGCCAAGGCAAAGCTGGCTCAGTCTGACCTGTATTGGAGGTGTCAGGAACTCCCAGGTGACCTGTTCCATATACTTTGGTCCTGCAGGCTGATCCAGCCCCAATGGCAGGCTACCTGTGAGATGGGGTCCAAAATACTTAGGAAGCCTGTGCCTCAGTCCCCTGAGTTGCTATTATTAGGACTCTGGACCCTGGACCCTCACCTTCATCTATCCGAGTTGAAACTACTTCTGACACTCAGTATGCAGGTTAAGACTCCTACTGTGTAAATGGTGGTCCCAGATAATCCCCTCCCTGGGGAAGGTACTTACCTCCATGGCTCAGGTTGCCAGTTAAGTCAGAATATCACATACTGTGACCAATATCCTCTTTAAATATACTTCTCTCTGGACTCCCTTCCTTCTGTTTTTGAAACTTAGGGAAGGAATCAGCTGAATAGGCACAACTATGCTACTATAATGGTCTCCTCTAATAGTGCATTTAGGGGCAAGTGCTGGAGAGATCATTACTGAGTTATAGGGGACCCTGCTCTACAGATGACATGGTATAACATCAGTAAAGGATAGTATCTTCACTGACAATGAAGACCTGTTTGCTTTGTGTGTGTGATCTCTTGTATTTTGTGTGCTTAAAGTAGAGGACAGTGGCCCTGGACCTCTCATAATTTTTGATGCTTTGTCAAATACTGCAGAAACTAGCAGGATGGGGTCAGGTAAGATGTGTTTGTATGAGTTAGCCATAATGCAATGCACCAACTGCTAATACTTTCAAAGTTAATCTCCAGCTAGATAGGTGTTATACATCCAGGCACAGAGTATTATCGTACTGCTTACCTGGCTAGTATATTCAGTTCATTACTATTTGGCCAGCATGTTCCATTCTCTGCTTCTGCTGACATAAGTAACAGTCTGTAAGATCTTTGCAATGTATCCAACTGTTTTAATGTTTGTATCATCTTAATAAGTCAAATCAATAAAACTTATTAACCACAAAAATTTTTTTGAAATTTCGGTTCTGAGCATGCGCAGTACTGTCTTTTGGATTGCTGCTTGGAATGAAAAAAGAATTTGGTTCGTGCAAAAAAGTATCCTTTTTCTTATGGGATAATAATTTTTCATGAGAAAAAAATTGTTTTTCATATGGCTGCTATCTTGTTCTGTTTTTAAAACAAAATTCAAAACACACATAAATGGCATCCTGCACACACACCAACACATGTATCTTGCTCATCAGAACACTGTTATGTAGATTCTGTACTTAGTTTCTGGATAAATGACCAAGAAATTTCTTTTTTTTAGAAAGAACTGCTTCACATGAAAACAGGATGGCTTCATGGAGACTATGTCATATATTCCCAAATGTCCTATGTTCATGGAGACGGTGCTGCCAAACACACACACTAAGATTTTAAAGTGTCAGTTTATAACAATATACTTCTTAATTAGCTACACTCTTTGTGAATATGACAGTTTACATTTCTACAGCAAATGTATCTTCAATCTCTAAGGTTGCATGATTATTAAAATCTAGATGAAAATATTTGCTCTTGCAGAATTTATCACACTTGCAATTATTTTATATACATGCCAGATTCTGGCAACACCACATCAAATGTGATGAATGCAGTTATTTTTGTACTTTGATATTCGTGAATGACTAGGGGTTGACTGGTAATAATATTAAGTCCCACCCCAGCGAATGGAAAGAACTAAACAGTGGGAAAGAACTAAATTGCATATCATCCACTGTTTTGTACATATTATTAATGAAACAGAAAGTTCTTCCCTGCTCTTGAAAAAATGAGCCCCAGATTGCAAACCACAGAGAAGTCATAATTGGTGATTACATTATTCTGCACCAAATCAGTACAACAGCTGAAAGCACATATTTTCTCTTACTAGGGTGATTACAAATATTAAAGATCAATGGCAAATTATATAGTTTGTTAATAAAAATGTTCACTGATAAACCTATGGTTTGTGTCCATTATTAAATGTAGCTACCTTGATCTGCATGTAATCTGATGTTACACCTGAGTGGAAAGAATTTATACTGGTATCTTCATGTAAGCTTTGCACTGGCACATTTTGAATTCCCAAGAGATCATGGCTGCATAGTGATGTAAATGGGAGTCTGACATCAATTAGTGTGGCTCAGAAACAGTCACACACAACATCACACCGGTGCTAACAGTATGTTGACTAATACTTGGCAGCAAATTCTTTCCAGGAAAAAAACATAAAAGAAGATGTTCACAGATGAAGGACATGGTTCACCAGTCATTACAGTTCCAAGCACAATTATTTCATAATCATTTGAACATCCCACTTCCACTGTTGATTCATCATAGGACACAAATTTATCTGAAGATAAGGACAATTTCATTTCTGCATTGAGTCGATCTGAAACCTGATATGTTCTGTTCGGTATCATACTTGTAAATCAATGCAGTCATTGTTATTCATTGTTTTTTTTAATGTTTGAGCCAACTATGAGAGGTTATTTAATAGTGAGACTCTAACACAAGTTATCCCCCCAAAAAAAACAAGATCATTGTATCTTAATACTACATATAAATATTACATAGAAAGGAAGTATGTAAATTCAATTTCAACTGACAGTATAATGTCATTTAGAAGATCAGCTAGCTTGAAATTTCAACAGCCTGCCCATCTTTCCACATGCTCCATTACATAATCTCTGCCCACCTTTTTCACTCAATACACATGATCAACTAGAAGTCATGCTGCAAAATTCAGTTATAAAGCCACCATTAACTGCTGTGCTTGCATGAACAATCACCATGTCCCATTTTCTTACAAACTTTAGTACCTCTGCCTCAGTGGGGACCTCAACAAACAGATTACATCAGCAGTTTCATCAAGCACAGAAACATTTAGACTCCTCACTTTCACAAAGTTGTGGTAATGCACTACGCAAGTGTAGTTACCAATGCTCATGAAAGTAACATCTGGAGATAATCAAAATCTATAGGACAAATATGACCTATTTTCCTTATTTTCCAGACTGACAACAATAAAGGCAATTCAAGTTTCAGAGTAATGTATGTAATTAGTAACAGTTCTGAGATACACAGGGTGGAAATAGCAGAATGAATTATAAATGTCTGTCTATTTGCTGTATCCTGAAATAAAATAACAGAATTCCTCTTGATGCCATAGATGTATGACATGATTGCTGTTTTGATGTGAATCACTATTGCATCTTCTTGTGCCCACCCCCCCAACCATGTGGGGGGAAATTATTTCTCATCTAGTTGCTCATCATATTTAAACATGATTTAAAATAATGTGAAGTGCACACTAGAGCCGGTAAATAACAAGAAATTGTTATAAAACAAATACAGTATGTTATATATGTTCATGTGCCCATTCGGCATCTGTCTGCAGTCACTTTTACTTCATGAATGGTGGATGCCAAAAAAGATAAAAGCCTGACTTCCGCAAAATGCTGAATAGCTCTGTGTTGCATTAGAAAGGATCTGGGGATATGCATGAGCAATAAAGCAGCCTGTTCTAGTTCGGATCAGCAGCCACTGCTTGTGGTGGTCAAGTCCCTGCACCCCACACAACTTACTTTTCCTGGCATAATCATACATTGTCTATGGATTCCCACCCAGAAATAACTCAGGCCACTGCTTTGTCACTTTGGATGCTCATTGGCAATATTTATTTAAAAGACACAATTTATATTCATAAATTTACATCCAAATTCATTTCTAACAATCAGTATTTACAACTTGGACATAACAGTCCCATATCACTTCTTGGACTTAACAGTCCTGTCTTCCCTCTCATGGTTCTTCCTCTTGTTCTCCTCTTCTTTCACCATTGCTTCCTGGGGTCTGAACACCATGATTCGGCCCCTCTCTCCAACACCATAACCGGGTACCTCCCTTACCCGGACCACTCCCCCCCACTAAGTGTGGACATGCATTCCATCCCCTAGTTCTATATCCCTCCCCCTTCCCTGTTACTTCCACACCTGGGTTCCTTTGTCCCCAGCCCATGGTACACACCCCCTCCCCCCTACCTGCCCCCCATTTTCCCCTTGCTCCCAACCCATCCCCTCCTTTCAAACTTCTCTCCCTTTTCCTGATACCTTCTGGTGGGACTCCATCTAGCCCCCCGGACCCCAGCCACCCATCTGTGGCCCCACCTGGCCCATGCCAGGCCCCTTATAGAGGTCACTTTCACCTTGTGCCTCTGTCTCACTGGTGCATGCTTCATGTTCCCCCTCCTCTTTCTTGCAGGGAGGGTGGGTGAGGAATTTTACAGCAAGAAAGAGGGCTTACTGAGGGTTACATGCCCTTAAATAGCCCCTAAGGACCCCTGATCAGGACCACTACTGGCCCCTCCCCTCAGTCAATAGTCAGCAAGCTCCAAGCCTGGTCGTATGATACCCTCTGTGATGTCATAGCACCTCCCCCTTCCCTGCAGTCCCCTCCCCTTCCCCCTCCCTCCCCACCTGCCCCCTTCAGTATTCATTCCTTGCTGGGTCCCAGGACAACCTCGCCTGCCCTTTAGTGGCAAGCCTCATTGTCCCTGGATCTCCACCCAGAAATAACTCAGGCCACTGCTTTGTCACTTTGGATGCTCGCTGGTAATATTAATTTAAAAAGGCACAATTTATATTCATACATTTACATCCCAATTAATTTCTAACAATCAGTATTTACAACTTGGACATAACAGTCCCATATCACTTCTAGGACATAACAGTCCTGTCTTCCCTCTCGTGGTTCTTCCTCTTGTTCTCCTCTTCTTTCACCATTGCTTCTCAGGGTCCAGACACCAGGATCTGACCCCCCTCTTTCCAACACCATAACTGAGTAGCACACTTAGCCGGACCACTCCCCCCACTAGGCATGGACACGGTGATCTACTGCCTAGTTCTATATCCCTCCCCCATTACTCCCATGCCTGGGTTCTTTTGTACTCAGCCAATGGTACCTACCCCCTCCTTCTTCTACCTGCCCCCCCATTTTCCCCTTGATCCCAACCCCTTCCACTGACCCATCCTAGCTTGCGATGGAAGATGGGGCTCCCCCCTTGCTAGCTAACCCTTCAGGCCTTTCTTGTTGATTTCTCAGACTAGCTCCCCGAAGTGGAGGAGGAACAGACCCATGCCAAACTCTGTCAGGTGAACCCCCATCCACCCGGTACACTGCCTCATGTTTGTACGATATGTCCCTATGCTGAATGTGAACCCCCCCCATCTTGATCACTGCCCTGGCCACTTCCATGTCCAGGTGCTTCTATGCCACCTCTATTGCTTTTGGCCCTTTTGTCCCCTCCATACCATCTGGGATGTGATCTCTGACCATCCAACCACCACCCTAGGCCACCAACTCTTCACCTTCTCCAGATCTGCAATTATGTCCCTCATCAGGGACCCCATAGGCAGTGTCTCCAAGTCATTGCCCCCCATATGCACAATAATACAGTCCAGACTGGCCCAGTGCACCCGAAGATCCTCCAGCAGGGGAAGCAGCTGTGACAACCTCAGGCCTCTCAGGCCACTCCATCTCACTCTGGTGTGCTCCACTCCTAGGCGAAGCTGCATCCCTATCCTTGTGGCAGCTACAAACCTCTCCACCAAGTATATGAATGAGTGCCCCACAATCCACACCTGTCTCTTGGAACCTGCTGTGGGAAGAGAAAAATGAACACCCATTAGCCAATGTCAACACCTCACATATCTCTTGTAACAGTTTGAGGTCCATCTCCCCACCTGCTTGACCTCATTCTCCCCTACCCCTACAGCAGCCACTTCTGATGCTGCCCCAATCCTGAAGGAATGTGGGGCAAAATTGCCTGGGTTCTCCCCCACGAATGCCACCACCTTCTTCAGCACTGCCCCTACCTGGAACCCCATCACTGGTGGCCTGTCCACATGCAAAAACCATGCCCCTGCCATGCAGCCCTGCACCCTGCTATATTCCATCATAGCCTGGACTGCACAGACTCCCCCATCTGCCTGTCTGCATATCTCCACAGCGGTGCCCTTAACCTGCTGGTCTGTTTTGGACCTCTGGAACCAGATGACCACCTTACCCACTTCAACTCTCACATTTTCCTGTTGCAGGCCTGCCACGGCCACCCCCTTCTGGGGTGCCACCATTCAAGCCTGAAAGCCCTCCTTACAATTATGGTAAATATGGCCTGGAAAAGACAGGCCTCATTCAATGAATAACAGACTTGGTCGAGCACCTTTACACCTTCATGAGTAGGGACCCCATTAAGGGTCGTCTCCCATCCTGCCTCCTGCCCTGCCCCCTCTGCCATCCCATGACCATCTGCCTGATGGCCCAGCTGCCCACCATGTCCAGCCACCCCAATCCCTTCATGTCCAGCTGATTCCTACCAGCTGTACCACCATGGTGGTATAAGCCACACCTTCCTCCCATTTTTCCACTACATACCACATGACCTGCTTTTCCTCCACTGGCTCCTCTGCCCCCAGTTCATCTTGAATCTGAATGCCTGGAAACTTTCCCAAGCCCCTTCATAGGCCTTCAGGGTGTTGGTCGACCACACCCTCCTGTACAAAGCCCTGGTTTTCTCCCTCCAATCTCCCACAGCCAGTTCAGGACTCTGATCTGGGTACCCACAGTCTACAGTGCCAACTCCCAGAACTGTTCTATCTGCAAATGAGAATGACAGTCAGCCACCTCATTCTGTGTCCCATCAATGTGCTGTGCCTTAAAGGACAGGTTCAAATGCAGACCCAGCAACACCATGCACCCTAATACCCATCCCACTGACTCCGTATGGCCACTCTGCCTGTTGATCACCTCTAATACCTCTTTGTTATCGCACCAAAATAAGATGCGTCACGCTGCCATCTGGTCACCCTAGATCTCCAAAGCCACCCATACTGGGAAATCTCAAGAAAAGTGATGTCCTTGGTCCACTCCTATTCCTGTCATTGGTCTGGTCATGCCTCAGAGATTCATTCCCCTAGGAAGTAGGCCCCCATCCTGAGCCCCCCCAGCTGTGTCTGTGTACAGCACCATGTCCATATTGCAAGCCCACTCCTCCTGCCAGAATGTCACCCTGTTTTATGATTCCAAGAAAACCTTCAAAAATTGAAGGTTCTCCCTCACACCTTTACTGATGTCCACCCAATGATGGGGTCATTTGGCCATACTCATGACCCTCCCCATCCTTCTCATAAAAGCCTGCTTGGGCTTATGGCTTTGCAGGCAAAATTAAGGTGCCCCAGCAGCTGTTGTACCTGTACCAGTGGCAACCTCCTCCTCCCTCCCACTAGCACCAGCTACTCCTTTAAATGTGACACTTTGTCCCCTCACAGTTGAAAACACTCCTGTTCAGTATCTACCCCAATCCCCAGGAACTCCAACCTGTGGGCCAGGCCCTCAGTCTTTCCTTCTGCCAGGGGGATCCCTATGATACTACACATGTCCTGGAAGTCCGTCATCATCTTCTGGGTCTCCAGTTGGCTGACCTCTATCAACAGGTAATTGTCCAATTAATGCACTACCTTCCTGTGCCCATACTGGGACCCAAACACCCACTGCACCCATGAACTGAAAGCCTTGAATGTTGAACATGCCACGGAGCAGCCCATGGGCATAGTCTAGTCAAAGTACAAGCTGCCCTCGAATTTGAAAACAAGTATATCCTAGTCTGCGGGGTGGACTGGTAACAGCTGGACAGTGGACTCAATATCCATCTTTTTTTTATTATATTTTTATTCATTTTAAAATATGTAAGAGACATATGGGATACAGTACATTATAGAGATCACATAATACAATCAAGCATAGCTCAAGCAGCATACAATGCATTGCAGCTATAAGCACAAGACCATAAATCATATACAGCCATAGATAAATCCATCCTGACAGAGATCCTTGTATACTAGTACTAAAATGATAAGTCTTCCCCCTAAATCTCTCCCTTCCGCTCGCTTTTCTCAACATCAGATCACTTCTCTTGTCACTCATTATAGGACAAAGTAAGGATCTTATACAGACCTATAGAGGACCCACTTCCTCCATTGGAGTTCAAATTTATCATTTCTATTTAAATGGCTGGCCGCCAGTCTTTCCAGGTAATATACTTCTTTCATGGCTGTAAACCAGTCACTTCTGGTTGGAGGTGAGGTCCAGCCCCATAATCTGGTGATTGCTTTCTTAGCTATCAATATATAAGTAATCAAGAGACAGCCCCTCAGAATACAGAGGTCTATAGGAGGTATTGAAAGCAAAATCATTTCAGGAGTAAGGACAGCCTCCTTTCCTGTCAACTCCCCCAGGGTTTCTGCCATTCTCCCTAAAATGGCCAGAGCACCTGGCATGACCAGAAAATGTGGACATGTCCAGTCATCTTTTACCTACAAGATTCCCAACAACTTCCCACTGGTCCAGTTGCAAATTTTGCCAGTTTGGCTGGTATATTGAAAAAATCTAAGCCTGAATTTCCAGGCAAATTCCCACCAGTATGGTGCTAGAGATATTCCATGAGATAACTTGACATGTTTAAAACAGAGGTCTTCTGAGATTGGTACCAATAATTCCTGATTCCAGGCAGCCAGGACTCCCAAACTTGAGTCCTTAGTAACCTCCTGTAATCCCAATCAGGTGGGGTGGGGTTATTCCCTTTATGGAGGATATAATCAATATCAATAGTTGTGGAGATGGGGATGGGAGGAGGTTCCACTGAGGAGCGTTATTCACCAGATAAGTTTGTATCTGCTAATAAGCTACATTAGTATCTGGCGGTAGCCCATAGGTGTCTTTTCTGTGGAAAAGGGTAGTATACCCAGGTTGTCTAGTATCTGAAAAATGAAACTATTATGCCAGCCATTTAGAGTCTCAGTTAGGGGGACCTGAAAATTCTTCACCTCTAACCTAAGTTGTCGTAGAAAATAAAAGACAGTGGCAAGTTCCTGAGAGGATCTAAGTTTGTCCCAGACTGTTAAACTGCTCTGCATTCCCCTGTGATAACCATTCAGCACTGTCAAGGGGGTTCCCCGGATACAAATAGAACATTTTTAATATCTTGAATATGATTTAGTGTAATTTCTAGTTTTTTCCATGGTGTTTATAATTTGGATCGACCCACCCCAGTATTCTGGCCAGGGTAGCTGCCTGTGCCTATTTACCCAGAACAGATAATCCCAACCCTCCTTTGTCTTTTGGAAGTTGTAGGATGGACCATTGAATGCAAGGTTTTTTGCCAGCCCAGACAAATAGAGCTAAGGCCCTATTCCAGGATATAAAATATAGAAGGGAAGGGCAAGACAGGAATGGTTTGAAACAAATACAGCAGTCTGGGCAATATATTCATTCAAATTAGGTCAATCAAAGACAGCTATCATACAGGCAACAAGCCTTTGTGTAAAGCAAATCAACAAAACACAACGAAGGAAAAAAAACGCTATGGTTCTCAAAAGAGGTGGCAGGGAAAGTTAAGGAGAAAGGGATAGCATTCAGGAAATATAAGGAAACACAGAAGGAGCAGGACAGAGAACTTTATCAGTTAAAGTAGAAAAAGGCTGGGAAGACAGTCAGAATAGCAAAGGCCCAAACCAAGGAAAGGATAGCCAACTCTGTTAAGAAGGGGGATAAGACCTTTTATAGGTACATTAGGGAGTGAAGAAAGACCAAAGGAGGGATACTGAGGCTTAATAAAGGGGAGGGAATGTGGGTAGAAGGTGACAGTGAAAAAGCAGGGATACTGAACGAATATTTCTGCTCAGTATTCACAAAGGAAGAGGAGGGATAGGTACCTAAACCAAACAAGAGAAACACTCTGAAGATGGGGGTTGATACCAGTCCATTTACAGAAGAAAGGGTTCTGAAAGAACTAATAAAATTTAAGGTGGACAAAGCAATGGGGCCTGATGGGATTCACCTAAGAATTCTAAAAGAACTAAGGGTAGAACTAATGACACTGCTGACTACTGTCTTTAACAAATCATGGAGCATGGGGTGGTACCTGAGGACTGGAGGAGCATGGATGTGATTCCTCTTAACAAAAGTGGGAGCAGGACAGAGGCAAAAAACTACAGACCAGTTAGTTTGACCTCAGTGGTAGGGAAAATGATGGAATCACTTCTGAAGGAAAGAATTGTTGAGTACCTAGAGGCTAGTGGGGCACAGGACCCAAGGCAGCATGGATTTATGATGGGAAGGTCATGTTAGACGAATCTAATAGATTTCTTTGACTGGGTGACCAAAGTAGTAGACCAGGGAGGGGCTGCGGACATGGTTTACCTAGATTTTAGCAAGGCATTTGATACAGTCCCACATAAAAGGTTAATACACAAGTTAGCCAGCCTTGGAGTGGGTCCCAATGTGGTAGCCTGGGTTAACAATTGGCTAGACAACAGGACGCAAAGGGTAGTAGTAAATGGAGCCCACAGTGAAGAAAGGAAGGTTACTAGTGGGGTACCGCAGGGTTCAGTACTGGGACCGGTCCTTTTTAATATCTTTATAAGTGACATTGCAGAGGAACTGGAAGGAAAAGTATGTCTCTTTGCAGACGACACAAATATCTGCAACAGGGTTGATACACAAAATGGAGTGGAAAGGATGAGAAGGGACTTGGCAAGGCTGGAGGAATGGTCAAATGTATGGCAGCTCCTATTCAATGCAAAGAAGTGCAAGGTAATGCACCTGGGAGACAAAAACCCAAGGGAAGAGTACACAATGGGGGGGTGAGGTACTGACAACAGTAAAAATGGAAAAGGACCTGGGGTAATTATATCAGATGACCTAAAAGTGGGCAAGCAATGTGAGAAGGCAGTAAGGAAGGTTGGAGGGATACTGGGATGCATAGGGAAAGGCATCAATAGTAGAAAACAGGAAGTTGTGATCCCTCTGTACAGACAGTTGGTGAGACCCCATCTGGAGTACTGTGTGCAGTTCTGGAGACCCATCTCCACAAAGACATAGACAGAGTGGAGGCTGTCCAGAGGAGGGCAACCAAAATGGTGCAGGGTATGCACCAGAACAAATACGAAGAAAGACTAAAGGAGCTTAATATGTATACCCTTGAGGAAAGGAGGGAGAGAGGGGACATGATAGAAACGTTCAAGTACCTCAAGGGAATCAACAAAGTCCAAGAGGGTGGCATCTTTCAGAAAAAGAAATGTGCAAGAACAAGGGGACACAATTTGAAGATAGAGGGGGGATGGCTCAGAGGTAATGTGAGGAAGTATTTTTTCACAGAGAGGGTTGTGGATGCATGGAACAGCCTCCCTGAGGAGGTCGTGGAGTCAAGAACAGTGGTAGAATTCAAGAATTCATGGGACAGACATAAGGCAGTCCTAGTGGGGGGTAGGAGGAAGTAAGCTGTTGGTTAACTAGGATCTGCAGCTTATCTGTTAGGTAGGAAAATGGGCAGACTAGGTAGGCCAAGCGGTCCTTATCTGCCATCAAATTCTATGTTTCTATGTTTCTAATCCTTGAATAGGAGAGACACAGTTGAGACCAAGTATGAAAGTCATTCTCTATTGTCTGATTGAAAGGTTCATAATTTATCAGGGCAGTATGGTCAATATTTTGAGTTAACTGTATACCCAGATAGTTCAACTTTGTCCCTCACCACTTAAAGGGTAAATACACTCGAAGGGGTGGAGAAGGGGAAAAGCCGAAAGTCAAAACCTCTGTTTTTTGTAGAATTTATCTTAAATCCTGAAATTAATGAAAATTGAATAATTATATTCCAGAGGGCTCAAAGAGAATGTTCTAGGTCTGATAAAGACAGTAGGACTTCAATCTGCATATAGTGCTATTATGAAGGTCTCCTCTTCCACTTTTACTCCCTTTACATCATCCACTTGCCAGACCACCAGAGATAAAGGCTCAATATAAACTGCAATAGTAGTGGGGAGAGAGGGCATCCCTGACAGGTGCCCAGCTCTAAGGGAATCAGAGTGGAAATTGCTCTGTTTATTTTTAAAAAGACTTTGGGGGCAGAATATATATGACAAAGCCATGTAACAAATTGCTCTGGGAATCCAAAAACCTCCAAGATCCTCCAGAGAAAATCCTAACAGACCCTATCAAAAGCCTTAAAGGCATCTAAACTCACTAATACTGAAAGAAGAGATCTACAAGTCAAATGGTCCATCAGGTGGAATGTTCTGAGGGTATTATCTGCAGTTTGCCTCTCTTGTAAGAAGCTTGCCTGGTCTATATGGATTACTTCTGGTAATATATGATAAGATGCTGGCCCCATATAGACATGTATGTCTTGTAATCACAACTGAGTACAGATATGGGTCTGTATGATTCTGGAGACTGGGGATCTCTTCCAGGTTTTGGTATGGCTGAAAGCACAGCATTGTGCCAGGAGTCTGGAGGTGGTTCACCATTCTGAACATCCTGGAAATCCTGTAGCAGCAAAGGGCTTAATAAGGGGTTAAAAACCTTGTACCACTTGGCAAAGTAGCCATCAGGTCCTGGAGATTTCATGGTTTTTGTTTTTTTAATAGCCAGTTGGATTTCCTGTCTAGTGGTAGGACTCAGTAACGAGGCTTGTTGTATCTCAGAGAGCTTGGGAATACGTAACTTACTCAGAAAGGTTCTAATCTCTGGAGGGGGGATGCTTTTCCAAATATAATTCTGTATAAAAATTTTGAAAAGCTTGTTCTATCTCAGGGCCTCGATGAAGAAGGATATCAGATCTAGGATCCTTAATAGCAGTGATTGTAGCTTTCTGCTTGAATATTCTGGTATGTCTGGCTAAATACCTGGCTCCCCTGGGTCCTCCCTTGTCAAAAGTACTTTTAGTAAATAAAAGTGCAGCCTGTACCCTCAAGTCCAGAATTTTTTGGAGCTCAGCTTGCACTTTCTGCAGTTCTGTAGGCTGAATTATGTGCCCCTCCTCTTTAGTTTTTTGAAGTTCTGCTAGCTTATCTTGAATATGTCTGTATCTGGCTTCTCTAATTCTCCTCTGTCAGGTTGTATATGAAATTATCTCACCCCTAAGGACAGCCTTAACTGTAGCCCACAACACTGCTGGGTAAATCTCTGGGGATTGATTTTCTCGAATTATGTGGGGGAGCCGGTCCTCCATCATTGTCCAAAACTCTAGGTCTTTCAAGATAGAGGTGTTCAGCCTCCAAAGGGTGGTCTTCCTACAGTAGGTGCTGCAATTTCTAATTTTAATATAATTGGGATGTGATCAGATAGGAGACGGGCTCCTAATCCAATGTCTCTAATTTTTTCAACATGTTATGTAGAGAGAAAAAAGTAGTCTAGGAGAGAGGAGGTATGATGTCTGGGGGAAAAATAAGTAAAACCTCCTTTTGTAAAGAAACATTGGTGCCATACATCTGTCAGACCCATTATAGGCAGCTGGACTTTGAGATATTACTGAGAAGGACTAGTTCTATGCTTATGGGGATGAGAGGCATCCAAATGGGGAGATAGGGTGATATTAAAATCTCCCCCTATTATAATTATACCCTGCTGTATATCTAAAAGTTGGTTAAAGAACCTTTTCATATGGACTGGGGGGCCCCTGGGGGAGAATATATACTTGCCAATATAATAGTTGAGTCATAGAGATGTCCTTGAGCAATAGTGAAATAGCCATTAGAGTCAATCATCTTATCTTCTTTCAGAGAGGGCATTCCAGCAGAGATCAGAATGGCAGTGCCCCTATGCTTGCCAGTCTTACTGGAAGAAGCTATTACAGAGTACCTGTGACCAGCATAGAGTTTCTGGTGCTCTGAAGGAGACAAGTGTATCTTTTGTAAAAAAAAATAAGGTCCACTGTCTGTTGGCGAAGGTACTGCTGCAATCTAGAATACTTAATAGGGTTATCAATACTATTAATGTTCAATGATAAAAACTGTATAGAAGGATCCATCATAATTGATTAAAAGCAAGAAAAGGCTCCCTCTGGTGGACAGGACACTATCCGGCTTGCCTTGCCCCAGCTGCACATGATAGCCATCTCCTGTACTGGTTTGTAAGTGAAAGGCCTGTACCCGAAATCTGGGCTTTAATGGGCATCTTCTGCGGTGAGGTCAGATTGCCCTGTCCAGCCAAAGCTGTATTTCTAAAAATCTCCTGTATATCATATTTATTATTTATCCATTTGCATTGAGTGACATGACCATGCATTTCGCAGATATCCCATATATCTTGTAATCTAAGTCTTACATATAACCGTAAGTCAGTGAACAGCCTGACTTTTAGTACAACAGAAACTTTTTACACTATAAATGACATTGATTGGAAGAACCTTGTCATTACTTAAATCCATGACTTCCATAAGTGGGGACTTATATAAGTTCCTCCCTGAACCTTCATGAAAAACCCCATGTATTTGCTGAGCTCTTCCTGAGGATGGAGGTAGTTCCAGATTGTAACTGGCTGGGGCCTCCAGGATGTCCAATAAGTGTATCCCCAAAAGTAAGAACATACCAAAAAAAAGAAAAACAATATTTGGGGAATGGATAGCACTTCTCAGAGTATGGTCCACTTCCTATCTCATTTCTCAATCCCCCCAATACCATTACTTCATAACTGCCATCTGGGCTCAAAAAGAAAAAGTCATGTTAGAGTGGGGGACAGATGGCAAGGGGCCCCCTTAAGAAATAGTCTTGTTCAGTTGCCAGAATAGTCCCAGATTATAAAACATAAAATGCAACAATAATCTTTAGTGAGTCTCTGGAATTATTAGTTCCTTTAAAGAGCAAGACAAATGAAATGTCTTTTGTTCCCTTCTGAGGTCTGGCATAGTATTTCTACTCTTAAATAATAATGCAGTAGACTTGATAGACCTTATTTAATGGCTAAGTGGGAGGGGGGAGGTGGCCCTGGACTCCTCCCCGTACGGCCGACAAGTGGCTTAACGCAGATCCAAAATTAGAGGGACCACTCTTAGCCTAGAGTCATGCCACCAAGAAAGGAATCCAGGGGGAAAAGAGGAAAACTCTCTATCGAGAGTACCCCCACCCCCCTAAGCACCCACCTGGTTTAGGACATGAAATTCCATAAGATGGCAAACGACTCTTCCCTTCAGGTCGCTGCAACAAGGTCATTTCTGCGGTACACAGCCAGGACTTTCTGCACTTCTCCAGTGTTGTTCTGTTGGCTCTTCTGTTTGTTTTTGTTAGATTGCCAACGTGAAGGCCTCATGGAGGGATCCAACTGCTCCAGCTGTTTGTCTGGAAATTTCAGTCCCAATTTAGAAAGTTCCACATTTGCTTCCAACGCTGTGGTAAACTCCCTCTTTCCCTCAGGCAAATGTACCTCGAGTTGGGCAGGGTACAGGGTAGAAAATTTATGGGCAGCTGCTTTTAACACAGGCAGTAATGGAAGGTATGCTTTTCTGAGGTGCATTGTTTTGGGGGCATAATCGTGATCGATGTAAAAACTTGTCTGACCATAGAATATTTTTTGCTTATGCCATGCTGTAAGGAGAACATTTTCTTTGGTGGCATAGTTATTGAATCTTGTAATGACGGACCTCGGGGGTGCATTTGGATTAGCTCATTTAGGTGCTAATGCTCTATAGGCTCTTTCAAGCTGTAGGTCTAAGTCCTTATGTAGCTCCAATGCAGTATGCAGAAAAGTGTCTAGGAATTCCTTAATATTGCCTCCCTCTGATCCTTCCAAAATGCTGTAAATCCATATTTTGTTTCTCCTCGCACAGTTCTCTAAGTCCTTCTGGCGTGCTTCCATTTGCTCGCATTGTTCTCTCAACATGTGTACCTCCATTCTAAGTCATCTATCTGATTTTCTGTAGCTGTACTCTGCCTTTCTAGGTCATTGGCTCGCTGTTCAAGTTGCATCATATCCTTATGTAGTTTGCCGTACAAGTCCTTGATTTTGGCCTGAAAGGAGATCATTTCTTGATATATGGTATCTAGTTAAATTCTTTAAGCCTTTGCCTTGCTGCCCTTCAATAAGGATTTGATTAAAGCTCGATGTGGTGTTTCAGCCATTAAGCCTTTGCTGACACTGCAATCTGAGGTCTCTGAGTTGCAGCCATCCCCCATCTCAGTCATCTGTTTTGCCCTCTGCTAAATGCTGCCCTTCTGTACAGTAAGTACTTCCTTGCTGCCTTTTGACATGCCGATTTCTGCCCCCCAATTTTTTTTTTTATCAAACTAGATGAAGGTATTCTTTGCTTGGGGTGAATGAGAGTGAGTGCGTTATGCAGCCAACACTGGACAAGGTAGAACCAGAAGTCCCTCGATGTCCGTCTTTGACAGCAAGGCCCCTTCAGCCACCTGTATCAATTCCACTACCTGCTCCAGTGATGCATAAGAGACCATGATCAGTGCCTCCAGGATCCCTCCATTCACTGACCCCCCTTGGGGTAGGGCAGGTAATGTATGAGACGGAACTCCCCCACTTGCTTCTTAGGTACCACCCCCAAGGGTGACACCTGGAATGGTATGCAGGGGGGGTTTTTCCATCGGCCCTCCACCCTTCCCACCCTAATTTCCTTCATAATCTTTCCCTGGACTATGTCTTCCTTCCCTTTTACAGAATCCAAATTCTTAGCCTGCATCCCTACCCGTGTCCCCTCGAAACCCTGGGGAAAACCACCCTGAAATCCCAATCTTAGTAGCACTGCCCCTCTCTTGTCGGGGTAGCCCTCTGTCCATGCCTCCATCACCCCTAGTTTGATGGGAGTGAGGCCATGGTGTAGCCCCACCACCAATCACCCAAGTCCTGACCTAAGTCCAACCATAGTTGGACATGTATCCTCCCTCCCTCCCGGGGGCCCCCCTGGCCCCTCCCAGCTCCCCCAGTCCACCCTAAAATGACTGTTCCTGTAGCTGTCCACTGGCCTGTCCCATCTTGTCACCCCTTGCCTACATGCCATCACCAGATGTGAGCCCCCACATCACGAGCATGCATGTCTAAACTTGCAGCTAGGCCACGTGCACAAAGCCTGTTAAATGCCTAGCAGGCCTTGGCCTGTTGGGCCGGTGCTACTCGTTTCCCCTGCTCTGCCACATTCTCCTCCATTGAACCCTTAAAGCATCCTGACCCACAACTCGGCGTGGGTGCAGTCCCACCTCAGGTCACCTTTCACCTCCATTCTCCTCATCATACTTGAGCCAATCGAAGCCCAGCTTAGCCCAATATGCATCCCTGATGAACGCCATATACGTCAGTAGCAGAATCACCAGGTCTGGCTGCTTCTCCAGGACCAGCGTGCTATAAATTACAAACCCAGCTTGCCACATATTGGTGCTCTTCCCCTTAAACTTGGCTTCCTCTGCCTTGTGTCCTTGGCGGTGGCCAGCACTACTGCCATCTCCAACTTGCCCAATGACTCCTTTGCTCATACGTTTTGGCTGTCTCCTTGTCCACCCAACCAAAGATATCCACCTACTCCCACTTAAATATTTTTTCCTTTATTGAGGCCAGTAAATGGTCACCCAGTGTGAAACCGTTCAGACCCTCATACAACTTCTGCACCCTACCTGGGGTGCCCACACCGTCTGTGCCCGGCCTGCCTCCACCCTTGATGGCCTGCAAAGCCTGCTCCATCTTCGAGAGCCCGTCCTCCCCCATGTCTCCCAACACTCTCTCAATATACTCCTTTACATCCACCTCATTATTCATATCCACATTGTCCTTACCCCCATCTGGCTGTGGCCCTGCCAGGCTTAGGTGGGCTCATCCACCCTAGGCACGCTGGTGGGCCTGGCACCACCCGCTTTTGTCTCTTGTTCCCCTTCCTAGCTCCAGCTGTCTCATTTCACTCCTTCCTCTTCCTTTGGGCCTCCTCCTCTGCCTCCCTCTTCTTTGCACCCTCCACCAATTCTGTCATTTGTGTCATCAGCTTCGCTGCCTCCACCAACATGGTCATGCTCAACACTGGGGCTCTCTTGGGTACATTTCCTCTGCTGTGGCTGGGCTGCACTATAAAAAAAACACATGAGCATTCCACACCCACCGACCGTCACACACCATACTCCTTACATCCCCCCCTGCTACTTTGCACAGCCATACCCATGAGATAGCCCCCACGGAACCTTGGCACCCACTCCACCACTGTATGAAGAAGTGCCTCATTCGGGCTTATCGCCACACCCCAGGGGACTGTACTAGTGTGACCCCCCTGGCTGGCTAAGGAAACCATTGCCTGCCTGCCTTCTCAAGGTGGTGGCTGCCCCACGTGGCCAGGCCTCCATGGCCCCATGGCACAGTCTGCCCTACTGATACCCGCCACACTGACAGACTTGTCCTTGTCCTTGACCACCTCCTCAGTCCCCTTTTATCCACCAGACCTGTGCAGACATGGCCCCCACTCTTCAGGGCCTACCGGACCTCTTGGCAACCCTGCTGTTTGCCACTGTGGCTCTCAGCCATGTAGTAGTTCCTATCCTGGGGCACGGTATTGTGGCCTGTCCCCTTCCCCCATGCTATTTGCTGTGCCATGGTGCTTGGCCCCAATTGCTTCTGGCCTCCCTGCCCTTCTAACTGCCGGCATTGCTGCCCCCAGCAGGGAGTATCTTGCAGGAATCTCCCCATTACTTCTCTTGCCTGCTCCCCCGCTGCTGTTCCACTCCTCTCCTCTTTCAACCCCCAGATGTGCTGAGCACCCCCTGCCCCCAAACAGAATGGTTGCACCACATGGTAGGCCTCTCCAGTCCCCCACCCACCTCGCAGCCACCTGACCCAAATTGGAACCCAGTTGTTGCCACTGCTTACCAGCCCTCGGTGGGCCTACATCAGTGTGCTCTCACAGGGAAGTGCCCACATGCCCCACTGTTCCCAACATGGTGGCCACCCCATGCAATAGGCCTCTCAAGCCCCTGACCTGTCCCCATGGCATACTGGCCAAAAATCCCCCATTGCTGCCAAAAAAACTGCTGCTTCACAATGAAACCTGATTGTCTCGGTCTGCCAGGGCCATGTTATGCACATCCATCGACCCCAAAGCATGGCAGTTGCACCACATGGTATGCCTTTTATCCCACGAGCTGCCCCACAGCCACCAGGAAATTATACACCAAATGCTGCCACTATCTGCTGCATGCAGCGAAATCCACTTTCTCAGCCCCACAGCACCACACACTCTTTCAGCTTATCCAGCCAATGATCTGCCCCATCCTCCTGGCCACAATAACTCCCTGCTGTCTCCATCTCCTGCTTGCAGCATGAAAAAAAAAACTCTCTTCCTCACAGAAAACACACCAATGTGCATCCCCCTGCCCCCAACATAGAAACATAGAATTTGACAGCAGATAAGGACTGCTTGGCCCACCCACATGGCAGCCACAGCACGCGGTAGGCCTCCTCACTCCCAGCGCCCTGTCCACGCTCCCTACCCAGGCTACACCATGCCACAGAAAAAGCAATCAGCCTGCCAGTCACTTCTTCAGTCCTCACTGCAGCCTGCCAACCACACTGCAGGCATCCAAACCAAGCTGCAGCAAACTCAAAATGCTCGCTCTTCTCAAACAAGCAATTTTTTTTTCTTTTCTTTTCCGACCACTGTATGCCAAAGCCATGCCGTGGCCCTGTCTACTCCAATCCTGGGCCCAACAGCAAAAACACCTCACTCGCCACTCTACCATTTATCCATTAAAGCACAGGCCTGCCACCTTCTACTCTATCGCAGGCTTCTCAGTGCTGCTTACCCAAGCCACACATGGCAGAAAACTCCCGACCACCACAAACCAAGGCCCCCCATACCTGGGCCCACCAAACCACACTCGTTGATCAATTGCACCTGCATTCTGAGCATATCAATAGACTATTAAAAATGGGGCAATGCCTGTCCACTGAACCACAGCAATTATGTCCATGCCTAACATGCATTTTTATACAGTTCTACTGCATCACCTATTACAAACTGCATCTCAGCAAAGGGGAAGACACTCCCAGACCTTCAATGCCTAACCTTAAAATATTGCCAATGATGTGCTGTATATCCAATAAATTTTACAACAAAAAAGAGGGCTTACTGAGGGTTACATGCCCTTCAATAGCTCCTAAGGGCCCCTGATCAGGATCCCTACTGACCCCATCCCTCGGTTAATAGCCAGCAAGCTCTGAACCTGGTCGTATGATACCCTATGTGATGTCATAGCACCTCCTCCTTCCCTGCAATCCTCTCCCCTTCTCCCTCCCCCCTTCAGTATTCATTCCTTACTGGATCCCAGGCCAACCTGGCCTACCTTTTAGTGGCAAGCCTCATTATCTATAAAATCATTATGTTTGAATAGTGAAGAAATACTCACATCAGATAACTGTGATACTCACCCTAAAACTAAAGGCAAAGTGACCTGGTCACACCTGCATATGTGAGAAGAGGTGGATAAGTGCGGCAAATTCACAAAACTACCCATACAATACTAATACATGTCAGTGGGAGTTATTGGCAGGTGTGAGGTGCAATCAAATCACAGGATGTATCAGGCATTCTCATGTGGGGAGAGCTGGGTATGTGAACTCAATTCAATAGGTTTGTGAAGCACGCTCATGTGGGGAGGGATGTATAAGTGCAGAACATTGTATGTGTTTGTGAATACCCCTGATATGGGATCCAGAAGCAAATGATTTGATACCTTTTAATGGACCAACATAGATGTAACAACAAGAACAAAGTGCTCTAGCTTTCGGACCAACCAGTCCTTCTTCAGAAGCTCATGGCAGTTGTTTAGAAAATACAATACTTATAACAGCTAGATAATGCAAAGAAAAACAGAAAAAGTCCCCATTGGTTTAAAATACTCATTTAAAAAAAAAAAAACAGAAGATGATGTCAGAGAAGTTTAACAGTACCATACTGCCTTCAGCCAGGAGGAACCCTGGGTCAAACGTGCTTGGTGGAACACATACAAAGAATCCTACTGCATATAAATTTAATTGACATAAGATAACACTGCTGAAGCAGATAACTCCTAAATCAAGCTATGAGTGTCACAGTTTGTATAAGGATGTGATTACTGAAAGGCAACCCCCACCCAGATTAAAGACAAACTAAGATTGTTATAGGGCTCATGAAGTTTCAATGTCTGCATTATAGACAAGAATTTACCAGTAAGGCTGTCTTAAAAACATCAGTGCACTGTGTGATGTGTAAAACCTAGCTGGACCTGTCACCCAGGTGTACTGTCAAGCTAGATATAAGGCCCAATAAATTTCAAAAACCTCAGGACTATATAAATGATAATTTAAATACAAATTGATAATATTAGTGTCAAACAAAAAACTCTAGTCGAGGAACCTCAAGGAATTAAGATCACGTAGCCTGATATGTACTGATGTCAATATACACTGAGAATGTAACAACTTGATGTACCACAAGTGTCTAAGGAATCTGAAAAAGAGATAAAAATGTAATTTCTCTCCTCCTCTTTATACAAACAGTACACCCTAACCCACCCCATATCACCATAATGTGGGTGGGGGAGATACAGAGCTCTAAGGAGATGTTGTCTCTCTCTCTCTCTCCCCCCCCTTTCTCTCTCTCTCTCTGTCTCTGTCTCTGTCTCTCTCCCACAGACACACACACACACACTCTCTCCTAGTGAACCTATATTCACTTCAGTCACAGCAAATATTCCCCAAAGGAATTCAACTTGTCATGAAATCCTGAGTAAAAGGGCTTATGTCTCCTAATACCTACAGAGCAAAAATGCAACACTATTCAACTGTACTACTATCTGCATAGTAACATTTTCAAGGATACTGGATAGAACTGCCATGAAATAAACCTGCCACACTCCCCAGGATAAGGTAACTAGAAGTAAATATAAAGTATGTGCATAAGACCAGAGATCTAACATACCTACATATCCACAAATTACTACAATATTAGACTAATGTAAAAAGATCTGTGCAGGACCCCCATGCAAATGAGATCACGCACCCCAATATGTACAGAGTTACAAAACTTATATGTGACAGTATATGATAACACTCCTGTATGTACAGTAGAAGGATAGGTAATCTGAATATGGTGCAATGGACTCAATCCCAACCCCAGGCAAAGATAAAAAGTAAGGAGGAATTAATATTCATTATGTGTGTGAAGTAAGAATAGTAACACGTTGTAACTTTATATATCTAAATAGAGACCTACCTCAATGTGACAGCAAGCCCCACATATGTTATATCATATACCTCACAACACATACCCACACACATACATACACACATGCACCCACATCCCACACATGCTGAAGTCCTATAATATGACAGTCTGAAGAAGAAAAGGTCTGTGGATGTTAGTTTCTGTAGTGTCCCATAAAACCAAGATCAACGTTCATCCCATCTGCTAACATATTGAGATGTAAAATAAGTTTAATCTCAAAAGCTCATCTCTGTTGTGTGTTTCTGAGATTTCCTTTTGAGGCCATTACTGACATATCTGAGATTGAGTGGTCAAGCTGGGAGAAGTGGTTCCTCACTGGTTCTTCAGTCTTCTTTGCTGTAATAGTATGTCTGTGCAAGTTCATCCTAGTGCAGAGCTATTGGCGTGTCTCTCCAACATAACCTGTTTGTGGACATCTCTTGCACTGAATGAAATAAACAACATGTCATGGCATGCATGTGTAACTCCCATGCACCTGGAATTGTCTGTTTTGTGACGTAACCACACAGTCCGAGGTAGAAATGAGCCCACAAGTCTTACAGGGGCGTTGATTGCAGGGTTGTGTGCCATTGTGTGATATAGTATTCTGTTCTGATGAAAGTTTGCTCCTAATAATTAGGCTGGATAAATTTGGTGGTTGTTTAAAAGATAGTAGTGGGAGTTTCTTAAAAATACAATTAAGGGTTTAATCCTCACTAATATTATAGTAATTTGTGGATATGTAGGTATGTTAGACCTTTGGTCTTACACACATACTTTATATTTACTTCTAGTTACCTTATCCTGGGGAAGGTGGCAGGTTTATTTCATGGTAGTTCTATCCAGTATCCTTGGAAATGTTACTATGCAGATAGTAGTACGGTTAAATAGTGTCACATTTTTGCTATGTAGGTATTAGGAGACATAAGCCCTTTTACTCAGGATTTCATGACAAGTTGAATTCCTTTGAGGAACAATTGCAGTGACTGAAGTGAATATATGGTCACTAGGAGAGTGTGTGTGTGTGTCTGTGGGAGAGAGGGGGGAGAGAGAGAGAGAAAGGGGGGGAGAGAGAGAGAGAGACAACATCTCCTTAAGACTATGTATCTCCCCCACCCACATTATGGTGATGTGAGGTGGGTTAGGGTGCATTGTTTGTATGAAGAGGAGGATAGAAATTACATTTTTATCTCTTTTTCAGATTCCTTAGACACTTGTGGTACATCAAGTTGTTACATTCTCAGTGTATATTGACATTAGTACATATCAGGCTACATGGTCTTAACTCCTTGAGGTTCCTCAACTAGAGTTTTTTGTTTGACACTAATATTATCAATTTATATTTAAATTATCATTTATATAGCCCTGAGGTTTTTGAAATTTATTGGGCCTTATATCTAGCTTGAGAGTGCAGCTGGGTGACAGGTCCAGCTAGGTTTACACATCACACAGTGTGCACTGATGTTTTTAAGACAGCCTTACTGGTAAATTCTTGTCTATAATGCAGACATTGAAACTTCATGAGCCCTATAACAATCTTAGTTTGTCTTTAATCTGGGTGGGGGGTTGCCTTTCAGTAATCACATCCTTATACAAACTGTGACACTCATAGCTTGATTTAGGAGTTATCTGCTTCAGCAGTGTTTTCTTACATCAATTAAATTTATATGCAGTAGGATTCTTTGTATGTGTTCAACCAAGCACGTTTGACCCAGGGTTCCTCCTGGCTGAAGGCAGTATGGTACTGTTAAACTTCTCTGACATCATCTTCTGTTTTTTTTTTTTAAATGAGTATTTTAAGCCAATGGGGATTTTTTTCTGTTTTTCTCTGCATTATCTAGCTGTTATAAGTATTGTATTTTCTAAACAACTGCCATGAGCTTCTGAAGAAGGACTGGTTGGTCCGAAAGCTAGAGCACTTTGTTCTTGTTGTTACATCTATGTTGGTCCATTGAAATGTATCAAATCATTTGCTTCTGGATCTATACTTGCAAGGACCAATACGGCAACTACTAAATCTAGATTTCCTGATATGGGAGAAATGGGGGAAGATGTAGTCAATTCACCCTGTGTGTGATGCCTGTACATGGGGGTGTATGACTGGGCCATGAATTTAGTTCACAGGGACTGCAATGCACAAGTGAGGGTAACTGCATTGATTAACTGGGCATGTGAATCCCACTTATGTGGGGGTGCTGAAATGCAGAAAATTCACAGGGTGTGTTCCAGGACTGTCTCTGTTTCCTTGACAACATTCCCATGCATGACCCCCACCAAATGTCATGCACTGCTATGTTGTCCACTTTGCCCATGCACTGACTCAATATGGACACTATCACAATGAACCAGCATCCCGTGCCTGATTGTATGGTCCAGTGATATATGTATATTTCTACAGCCATGCTCCACACACAAATGACTGGATCAGTCAACCCCAACAACTAATATGCTAATTCATTTTATTCTAAGATGAATGTGAAACACCACTACCTAACTACAGACATCCAGTTCTCGCACATACAACAACCTCACTGAGAAAAGTATAATGTCAATCCCTCTTTCTATACAAGTATTCCCATGTGACCCTTTTCACTGAAATGAAACATATCATCATCCGATGATGCTTGCTGAAAGTCACAATCTCAAGTTCTACCAACCTCCACAATTCCTACAGCAGTCTCAGTATAAAGGGGCATATATACCATGCCCCTACAAATGAGTACCATACCCACATAGGCAATGATTTGGATGAACTCAGGGAATGCCACACCAGACCAACCCCCAAAAAAACACACTAAACATTCTGGCCAGATCAACTGAACAGTGTGCAACTTGTGTTATGTGTGTTATGATAGGGAACAATATGCCAGTGTACATAAATGACATAATGCAGATCATTATTGCACTGAGTGACTAAAAAGGCTCACATATTGGTTTAATAAATAGTCCAAAAATATTGAGCCCTATGCACTAAGGGGTGCAAGTTATGTGCAAATTGCATGTAACCTGCCCATGCAGCACTGCACCTGCGGACAGGTGTGCACCTGGGATATGCACAATGGATGCGCACCTGTCCATGGCCCCGCCTCCCCAGCACACAGGACTCCACAGGATGGCCGGAATGAAACAGCACATCTGGCCAGGCATCCAATCAGATGCCAATCCTGGACAGGGAGTGGATCCCTCACGCAGAGAGGGGTGGCTCCGGGTGCATGAATTGTGCCTGGAGACACCCAGACCCATGCAGAACAGCTCCTATGGGTGCTGTGCCATTGTCAACATCCCCATTGCATGGGGCCAACCAGGCATCATTCTGCAGCCCAGGACTCCCCAGCACCCATGGTGCAAGACCCTCCCCACAATGCACGCACCACATGCCAGTGCACCTGCTGCCCACAAAGAGACCCCCAAACACTGTACCCCTAACCCATCACATGTGTCATGGTGCCCCCCACAACACCCTACCCATACCCTCAGTTGTGGTATCTGGTGCCTGACGGCCAGTGGCACAACCCACCACACCCTTCCATAGCTGCCAGTCATCTGACCTCCATGGTCACACATTGGCTGCATGCCCCTACATAGGTGAGACAGCCAGCAGTAATGAGGGTGTGCAGAGGGCTGTACCACTGGCCATTGGGCACCCAGTACCCCACCTGTGGGTATGGGTAGAGTGGTGTTGGTGCCAATGAGGGGGGTTGTGGCTGTGCCCTGCTGTTGGCTCTGAAGGCACTACCAGGTGCTGGGCTGCAGGGGCGTGGGTGTGAAGACATAATGGAGAAGAAGTGGGGATCACTCTGTAGAAAGTGAGGGTGTAAGCCAGGGGGTTCTTGGCTAGGCCAGCCATGGCTCTGGAGGGGAACAGCCATCCTGCCCATGGGCCCCTTCTCCAGTTCAGTGTGCACTGGGGCTGAGTGTGTAGGGGCACTTATGGCAGGGCTGTCCATGATGTACCTGCCTGCCCCATATGTACCCCAGTGCATAGCCCTACTCACCATGATGAATGATGCATATGGCTGGCACACCCCCTCACCTGTCCTGGCATGTTGCTCTTCATGCAGCTGGGGGATCAGGCATGTATGTGCTGCATGCCCCCCTCAGTGCATCCTGCAAGGGGGAGTGTGTAGGGTGTGGAGTGGTTGTGCACCCCAGATACATGCACGTATTCACTCTGCCCCATTAGTGCATAGGTCCCATTATGACTAACAGGAAAATGTGTAGTACCTTGGTGATCACTGTGTTGATGCAGAATATCTTGTGCTGAAAATAGCACTGCCCCTTGCTGTGCCTGTAGCATCAAGCCTAATAATGTATACCTGACAAAATTAGAAGTAGGCATTGGCCAGGATATTCAAAGGGGTTGCACATGGCACAACAGTGTTGCACCATGCACAACCCACTGATGCACCCCAGCACGATATTCAAAAGGGGGTGTTGCGCTGTGCAAATCCTGATGCTCCAAGGCACACCAGTAATGTATGCGGTGCAAGTGCGGGGAGCGTGCCCATGCATATGTGGCACATCCCAATATTCAGCCCAGGATATGTGGTGCATATCCAGGCATGCACACATTTTGCACCACACAGGGGGGCACAAAGATGTGCCTGAAAAAGATAGAAACATGTTGGGGGATACCCATAAGCCTGTCGCTGTATTGCTGGGTGCAACACGTCATCTATCTGCTGTGGGTGGCCATCTAACCACCCGAGTCACAGGCTGGGCATCGGGCCCCCCCCCACACTGGATCACGGGCTTTGTAAATATGGTAACTCCCTGATGGTCCAGTGGACCCTACCCCCTCACCCTGATCATGGGCATAGTTCAAATAATTTATCCCTCATGGTCCAGTGGACCTGCTCCCCAGCCTGATCGTGGGCGTAGTGTACATAAACCTATCCCTGGTGGTCCAGTGAATTGATCCCAGCCCGATGGTGGGCTTAGTTGAAACAAAATCTCCCTGGTGGTCCAGTGGACCGATCCTAGCCCAATCACGGACTTAGTTGAAATAAAATCTCGCTGGTGGTCCAGCAGTAACCCCTCCCACCCACCCACTCAGACCGCAACCCCTGCCCCCCCTGGTCAGTGGTGGGTGGCAGCTCCCACCCTAGCCACCAGGCTGCCCGCTGACTGACAGCATACAGTATGGCTGTATGCCCATTGGTCTACAGTGTGGGCCAATGGGTGTGCAGACTGTACCATACTACAGTCCCGATATGTGAATGGGATCAGTCCACTGGACCACCAGGGATAATACCAATTATACTAAGCCCATGATAAGGCTGGGAAGCAGGTCCACTGGACCACCAGGGATAATGTTATTTTTACTAAGCACATGATCGGACTGGATTCAGTCCACTGGACCAGCAGGGATACATTTTATTTCACAAAGCCCATGATCTGGCTGCAGGGCAGGTCCACTAGACCACCAGGGATATGATTCTCTTAACTATGTCCATGACCAGGCTGGGGAGCAGGTCCACTTGATCACCAGGGATAGGATTATTTTTACAATGCCCACAATCAGGTGTTGGGGTGCTTTGCCACCGAGGGGCAGGAGGCGTCGGTCCCAGGCGACTGCAGCCTGGCAGGGTGCCAGGCATGAGTCACTGGGTTTCGGTCCACATGTAAGCAAATGGGGCCATAATGACATGCAAATTGACCCATTTGTGCCTTGTATACATAATGGCTCCATTTCCATACCCACCACTTAATATCGGGTTCCTGCACCTAGCACAACTGCACTTGTGCTGGGGCATCCCCCTGCTCCTGTCATGCCACTTGCACTGGTGCAGTGCCACTGCACCATATGCAGTTCAGGTGGCCACACTTCCATATTCAATGGTGCTAGGCCATGGTGCAGCACCGTTGAATATCATCCAGGTCACTCCCTGGTGCATCCCAATTGTGCTGCACCCAGGCTTGTTCCCCAGCCTGGCACAGTCTTACTATCCCAGCCATAGAATTCTAGTCTCGGCTCAGAAAGCAATTGCAGTGTTCTCATGCCATTAGTAAAAACCAGAGAAAAAAGTGGTTGCTTAATAGGGAAGTCATGCAAAATATCTAATGGAGGCACTTTACACTGAAACTCAACAGACGAAAAGTCAGTTAATTGTGTCAGTTGCTCTTTCAAATTTCACCTTTAAGCATGAAAATGTATTTCTAAAATTTCTTTAGGAAAACCAACTTGTTTTTATTTATTTAAACATTGACATTGTAACAACATGAGTTATCGATATGTCAATACACCTGACTAAAAGCATTCCTTAAAAACATTTTTCTACCCTAACAGTGCCAAAGTTACCCCATTTCAAGTAAATTATCTTTCAAATGGATTAACTCCCTAGAACCATTTGAGCAAGAAAGTTCATTTTGTTTTAAATTAAAGCTTGGAGCTAGTTCAGTGCTAATGACCATATCGATACAGCTCTCATGTGTCAGTACATGTCAATATATGTCTCATTAGCCTTTTAAAAATGTATACGGGCATGTATCAGTGTGGTACAAGAAAATTGTATCACTATATCTACTCAAATCAAACTGATTTTAAGCTTCCATTTACCAGAAAAAAAACAATTCTCACTGAAACATTTTAAATGTTAGTTGTTAGACCTTTTGAAAGATAATTTATTTAAAAAGGGCAAACCTTGGAACCATTAGGGTAAGAAACATAATAAAAAAATAAACAAATCAAAGTTTGGCATCACCTTTGTTAATATATAGTGATTATGCAATGGCCTGACTTAAACTATGCAATTCATCTTTAGGTTTGAGAGGTCAGGACCATGATTCATGAGTTGCTAAGCCATGAGTGAGTATGAAAGTCCTTCTAACTCACAAGTAATGATAAATTGCATAATTTGAGTAAAGCTTTTGCTTATTTGATTCATACAACAGTTTACCACTTTTAAATCCACAATCTGTGTGAAGATTTAACTGCTTCGCTTTAATTCCAGCTGCTGGCTTTAGTACTGCACTGGGCTACTTTGACATTATCAGCATTATAAAAGCTGTTCGCTGATTGGTTTAGTATTATTTTGTGAGGCACCCAACAGGGAAAGATATCTTCTGTGGCATTCCCAACTCACATGATAATATGATATAGAGTATAGTGAATGTTTGTTCTACATGGATTTCTATGCCAGTTAAAACCTTGTCGTACTACAGTTCAAAGGTCCAGGAACGTGGCTGCACCCTACTGTGATATGAGTTTCAATCTCATCGGAAATCATTGAGGCAACTGGAGTTTTTCAGAGTGTTGCCTTGCACAAAACAATCATTTCAAGTTCTAAACTGAAGTACATTCACTGTTCCTGAGGAACTGTGAAGACACTTTTGTTTAAAAAAAATTATAACAAAAAGCTATACAGTATAAAAAATATTGGAAGGGCAACCACATAACTGACAAGCTTGTTCTGCCTCATCAGGGTTCTGATTACATTAGACATCTCAAGCTTCACTCCTAAGGTCTGATGTAGTCAGAACCCCTCTATGGCAGCATAGTCTGGTTATGCATGGCCCCAACCAGTATTCCCAATATTGTGTGAGCTTGTCATAAGACATACATAGATAGATTAGTTGCTGTATTGGTTCTTGTAAGAACAGCTCCAGAAGCAAATAGTTTGATACCTTTTATTAGATCAACACAAATGTTACAAAAGGAAAACAATGGCTAAGCTTTCAGACCAACCAAGTCCTTCTTTAGAGACTTATGACAGTTCTTCAGAGAGTCACATTCTATTAACCTTCAGATCATACATAAAAAAATACATTAAAAAGACAAAAAACATTCTCATTGGTTAAAAGTACCTATTTCAGAAAATCACAGATTTAAATGGAATGAACAGCATTCCATTAACTTGCTACTGCTGAGAATTTTTTCAAGGTCAAGTAACATCCACAGCAGATAATCTAAACACTCAAGTAGACAAAACATCTGATTTAAATTATTAATGAAACAGTGTGTTATGAGACAACATTCAAAATTAAAAGCAAGACCTTTAAATTTAATTCCATGAATGCCCAAGTTAAAATGTGATAGTACTGTATGATAAAAAAAAACCAAACTGTACAACAGAAATTTATGTATGGAAATAAGAGGGAATATAGATCTAGATCTAGATCTAGGTATAGATAAAGATATATATATAGATATACCTTGTATGAACAACTGTTTAAAACATTCATACAGCATTAAACCTGTCTGGAGATATTTTCTGAATTATACTTTCAACCAATATATTAAACAAAAAGAAAGCTGCACCAGGGTGAGCTAGTGTGCTCTGTGACAATAATATACATGGAAAGAAAAAGCAGTCACCGCACTCACCAGGGCACATATACTAAAAATCAGGAGTCAAATTTTCCTTAGTTAAGGACCATTTCCTCCATTTATTGAGCCAAACATAATGTAGATAGACCACAAGGTCTAAGGAGAACCACATAAAAAGGTCTGACATTTCAACTCAGTGGAGGAAATGGTCCTTAACTAAGGAAAATCTGACTCCTGATTTTTGATGTATGTGCCCTGATGAGTGCCATGACTGCTTTTTCTTTCCGTATACTCTCAACCAGTTAACACACTCCATAAACATTAAAAGCTACAGTGATGTAACAGTATTTTTTAAAAGATTATATCAATTGCCTCTATCTCTGAAATCAAAAAAAGGGGCAGAGGACACTGCAGAGCAGGACTCTGCAGCACAGGAGCTAGTACAACAAAACTCAACCAAAACAGGAACCAAAACAAAAAAAGCAAAAAGGAAATCCCAAAAACCTTTGATCATAGGCGACTCCATGATTCGGGGAGATGATACATATCTCCAGCCAGGGGTAATGGTCAGATGTCTCCCAGGTACCTCAGCATGGAGAGACACTGACCGCATTGCTAAAATTGTTCAGGAAGCAGAAGAAAATATGGACATCCTGGTACACATAGGGACTAACAATCTCACCAGTCGGTCAGTTGTAGAGACCAAGGAACACTTGACTAGGTTGGGTGACAAACTATTATCCATTTCATATGGCATTTCCTTCTTTGAGATCCTGCCAGTCTGGGAGAAGGGGGGCAGATGGACGGAAGGTCAAAGAAGGGGATATAGGGGAGCTAAACATGTGGCTCAAGGTCTGGTGCCAGGAAAAATGACACAAATTTGTAGGGAACTGGCAACAGTTTTGGGAGCTAAAGTTCTTTAAATTTGATGGACGTCATCTGATTAAGAGGGAGTCAGTGCATTGGGGCCAAAGTTTGACATCTTTGCAGAATATTTAAACTAGTAAATGGGGAGTGGGGTGCAGCACCCGATAAGTCAAATGGGAAGAACACCCCTCTCCCCTCAGCGAGTGGTCAAACAGGAGTTCAGAATGTTTGTAGTTCATTTGCATCACCAGGTAAGGAAAAAGGTCCTGCTCCCCATATGATGCACAGGGAAAATACCAGACCTTGCCCAACAACTATTACACCGAAATCTGGCCAATGGAAAATCATGTACACAAATGTTTGCAGTCTGGGAAACAAGATCCCAGACCTGAAGGCAATAATGACAGATGCTAAAGTGGACATAGTAGCCTTTAGTGAGACATGGTTTACCAGTAACCACACTTAGGAGACTTCAGTTCCTGTCTATGTACTATTCAGAAGAGACCGAGGTGCAAACGGGGGGGGGGGGGAGGTGTGGAGTGGCCCTTTAAGTCAATGAAAATATCAAAGCTACAGAAATTCACAATATACATAAGGAGCCAGAAGGAATGTGGGTCACCCTGGAGACTGGAAATGGGACAGCCATATGACCTGGGGTTGTGTACAGGCCTCCAAACCAGGGGGAGGACATAGAAACATTACTGTTAGAAGACATACAAAACATGACAGCTGAAAGGGAGGTTCTGATAATGGAAGTCTTCAACATGCCTGATACAGATTGGTCAATACCAGCAGGAACATCTGACAGAACTAGATACATGGTGGATTCCCAGCAGAAGGAGGGCCTCAAACAACTGGTACAGCAACCCACAAGAGGCAGGACTATCCTAGATCTAGTACTGACTAACAAGGAAAGGATCACAGATATCCAGGTAGAAGGTCACCTGGGGGCCAGTGACCATCACATGGTATGGTTCAATTTGTCCACTAGAACTAAATCATCCCATTCCAAGGCAAAAATATGGGACTTCAGAGGAGCTGACTTTGATAACATGGCCATATGAGTTAAGCAAGCCTGGCAAAAAGAAATAGAGTGAGGGGGTACAGGCAAAGTGGGCAAGAATTAAAGATGCAATACTTGAAGCTACATCCCATTGTGTTAGTGAGAAAAGGAAGTGCAAAAGAAGAAGGAAACCACTTTGGTCCTCAAAAACAGTAGCAGAAAAGGTCAAAGCCAAAAGGCAGGCCTTCAGGAAATGTAAGGGAACACAGCAGGATGAAAATAGGGAGGCATACCAAACTTCCCTAAGGGAAGCAGGAAAGGCAGTAAGGCAGGCAAAGGACCAAACGAAGGAAACACTAGCACAAACAGTAAAAGAAGGTGACAAGACTTTCTTTAGATACATTAGTGAAAGGAGAAAGTCCGGAGGCGGTATTGCTAAGATCAAAGGGGATAAGGGGGCATGTGAGGAGGAGGAGGACCATGTAAAAGAATCTATCCTAAATAGATACTTCTGCTCAGTATTTACTGAAGAGAAGGTAGGGCAAGGCCCACAGCTCAGCACCATGGACACCGGTGGAAGGGAGGTGTGCACTAGTCCCTTCACAAAAGAAAGGGTCCTACAAGAGCTCAATAAGCTCAGGGTGGACAAGGCAATGGGACCTGATGGCATATATCCTAGGGTACTAAAGGAGCTAAGGGTGGAACTAGCAGAGCTATTATCAGAACTGTTTAGTGAGTCTCTGAGCACAGGAGAGGTCCCAGAAGAGTGGAGAAGGGCTCATGAGATCCCGCTCCACAAGAGTGGTAGCAAGGAGGAGGCAGGGAACTACAGACCTGTCAGTCTTACCTCAGTAGTGGGCTAGATTATGAAGGCACTCCTTAAGGAAAGGATAGTACAACATCTGGAATCCATAGGAGCACAGGATCCAAGACAGCTTGAGTTTAGAAAAGGAAGGTCCTGTCAAACTAATCTTATCTTATTTTTGACTGGGTAACCAGAGTGGTGGGCCAAGGGGGAGCAGTTGATGTTGCCTACCTTGACTTCAGCAAAGCTTTCGATACTGTTCTACATAGAAGATTGATTAATAAGCTGGGTAGGCTCAGGGTGGGTCAGAAGTTGGTCAACTGGGTGGCAAACTAGTTGACAGGCAGAAAACAGAGAGTGGTGGTAAATGGTATACAGTCAGAAGAGATGAAAGTCACAAGTGGGGTACCTCAGGGATCAGTCCTAAGGCTAATCCTCTTCAATATGTTCATCAGTGACATTGCAGATGGACTGGAGGGTAAGGTTTGTCTGTTTGCAGATGACACCAAGATCTGCAACAGAGTAGATGATCCAGATGGGGTAGGCAAAATGAGAAGAGATCTGGATAAACTAGTAAAATGGTCAGAAGAGTGGCAACTGGGGTTTAATGCAAAGAAGTGCAAGATCTTGCACATAGGGAAGAGAAACCCTGAAGCCACCTATAGGTTGGGAGAGAGTTGCTGGCAGTCACAAGGGAAGAAAGAGACGTGGGTGTCATCATCACCGATGACTTGAAATCATCCAAGCAGACCACTAAAGCAGTAGGTAAGGCTAAAGGGATGTTGGAGTGTATTAGTAGGGGTATCACAAGTTGGAAGAGGAAGGTAATAATCCCTCTTTACAAGATACTGGTTAGGCCCCATCTGGAGTACTGCATGCAGTACTAGAGGCCACACCTTCACAAGGACATTAACCAAATTGAGGCAGTCCCGAGAAGAGCAACCAAAATGGTGCAGGGACTGCATCAGAAAACAAATGAGGACAGATTAACAGCTCAATATGTATACTCTAGAGCAAAGGAGGGAGAGAGGTGATATGATCAAAACATTCAAACACCTTAATGGCATTAACAAGCTGAAAGAGTCTAACATGTTTCAATATAAGAAATATAGAAGGACAAGATGACACAGCATAAGATTAGATGGAAGCTGACTAAGGGGTAATGTGAGGCAGTTCTTTTTCATGAAGAAGGTGGTGGATGCATGGGACAGCCTACCTCAGGAAGTGGTGAATATGAATAAAGTGCATGGCTTCAAACAGGCATGGGATAGGGATAAGGGAGCAATACAGATGAGTGTGAATAGATAGGCCATTGACAGAGCGAAGGCTGATGGCACATTCATAAGGTAGAAAAAGAAATGGGCAGACTGGATGGGCCTTGCAGTCCTTATTTGCAGTCAACTTTTATGTTTATATGTTTCTATTGACAAATAAAGAAAATAAATCGCTCAGGGACCACCTAGAAAATGAGTTCATGCATCTTAAAATATTCAAAGTTCAATAATAAGTTTGTATATAATCAGTTACTGTATGAATGGAAACAGTCTTAAGGATCTGAATGAAACCCCAATGGAAGTAAACTCTCCACCCCCCCCCAGAAAAGATAACTAGAAAATAAGTGAATATTCACTATATATGTGAGGCAAGAGTCCTAACACCTTGTAGCATAGTTATGACATGTACCTGAATATAAGCCTATATAAATATGTTAGCAAAACCCCAACCCTTACCCAACACACAGCTCCTCCCCACAAAAAAACACCATCCTACAATCCCCCAAAACACACACAAAGTTACCCCCACACACACTAAACTCCCACCTCATAAACACTCACCAGACACAACACAACCTCCCCAACCCCCCACACATGCATATTTAGTGAGAAACCAACATTTTGATAACTAGTTAAAAAGGACTCTATGAAAATAAAAACAACAACAACAACAACACTCTGACATCTTATTAAATGTCTGTCCTATGAAGTAAAAGTCTGTAGGTTTAAGTTGGGTAAGGTGTCATGAAACCCAAATAAATATTCATGCCATCTGTTACAATATTGACAAGTAAAATAAGCTTAATTTCAAAAGTCCTTCTCTGTTGTGTATTTTTAAATGTCCTTTTAAGGCCATTACTGACATGGCGATATAGAGTGGTCATTCTGAGAGAAGTGTTGCCCCGCTGGTTTATCAGTCATCTTCATATTAATGGTATGCCTCTGTGTGTTCATTCTAGTATGGAGATGCTGGCTTGTCTCTCCAACATACCCTGTTTGTGGACATCTCTTGTACTGAATGAAATAAACAACATTACATCATGTACAGGTATTATTTCCCTGTATCCTGAATAATTTGTTTTGTGATGTAACCACACAAACCGAAGTGGAAATGGGCTCATAAGTCCTACATCTGGGTTGATTAAAGTGTCATGTACCATTTAGTGTCACGATATCCTGTTCAGGTGCAAGTTTACTCCTAACAATCAAGTTGGCAAAATTAGGTGGTTGTTTAAAAGATAGTACTGGTAATTCTTGAAAAATACAATAAATCATTTTTTAAGCAAAATGGGCTTCACCTTAATCAGGCAGGCACTAGAAAACTGGGTAGGAGAATAAATGATGTAAATAATTTTCATTTAAACTGGCAGCATGGGGGGATGGTAAAAGGTGATAATATTATGGAAGTTGGCCCTAATACGGTAACAAGTGTACCAGAATGGAACAGGGTACTAATTAATGCTAGAAGCTTAGCTAATAAGTTTGAGGAGTTCAAATATTTGTTAACAAAACAAAATATTCAGTTGGCATGTATTACAGAAACATGGTTGGAGGACAAGGACACCTGGGACAAAGCTATTCCTGGCAATATCTTATATACTAAATCTAGGGCACACAGGCAGGGAGGAGGAGTTGCTATGTATATAAAAGATACAATAAAAAGTGTTGATTATGGCACAGATGTGGCTGAGCTGGAGACACTTTGGGTTAAATTGCTATCCCAAAATAGTGCTAAAATTGTTGTTGGGCATCTCGTTAGATACTGATAAACTACTGCAGAAACAAATAGCAAATTTAGATCCAGCAGATAAGATAGTTATACTTGGGGATCTTAACTAACCCAGCATTAATTGGAAGTTTTTAGGAGGTGAGGAAAAAACATAGACAGCTTTCATGGACATTTTTGATTATTTGGGACTAAAGCAAAAGGTACTGGTTGCTACAAGGGGTGACAATATCCTTGATGTTGTGCTGACTAATATGGGGGATGCATTATCCAATGTTAGGGAGGCTAGTCCACTCGGAAATAGGAGTCATAATGCAGTATATTTTGGAATCAAGGAACCTCAGACTTTCATAGAGGAAGGATCTACTATTAAGATAAATTTTGGTAGGGCTGATTTTGTTCAATTCAGGAATGAGACTTCCTTTTGGGACTGGGAGAAGGAATTTAAAGAGTTGACAGTCAATAAAATGTGGAAGCATTTTATTTCAAAATTAAAAGATCTGTCAAATAAATAAGTATGTTCCCACTTTTAGGAAATATATAAATTCTCGAAAAAGACATCCTAGTTGGTTTAATATTTCAATAAAAAACTGATTAACAAAAGAACAGAATGTACAAAAAATATAAAAATGATAAATTTATAAGGAATCATCAGACCCTCAGAGATCTTAATAAGGAAGTGAAAACTGTTATTAGAAAAAGCTAAAGCTCATCAGGAGTTGTTACTGGCAACTAGGATTAGGGATAATAAAAAATCCTTTTTTAGCCATATCAATAAATCAAAAAGTAATCCAAGTGTGGTGGGTCCCTTTAAGAAAACAAGAGGCTTAGTGACATCAGATAAGGAATTAGCTGATATCCCAAATTAATATTTTTGTTCAGTTTTTAACAAGAAAGCTTCATCTTCATTTATAATAAATAGCTGTCCATCCCCTGGTAAGATATAAATAGAACCAGGTGAGGTTGTGGACAAACTTTATAAGGTGGATATTAATAAGACATTGTGGCCAGAAAACATTCATTCTATGGTGATTCATGAGATGGCTGTTTACATTGTATTTCCTTTGACTTATATTTTCCAATCCTCCCTAGATAGAGGGGAGGTTCCACAGAACTGGAAGGTGGCTAATGTGACACCATTACTAAACAAGTATTTGTCAATGCCAAATATTGATTGCTTTTCTCCGTTGAGCTTGCTCACTCCCCCTCTGTCACTCACTCATTCTGTTTCTCTTGGCGCTGCAGGCTGCCCTTTTGTACTGGGCTCCTGCCTGCATTGGCATCTTTGTCTTCCCACAAAGAAATCCACAGCTGTCCCAACAGAGCTCTGTTAAGGTCACTCAGTCTTCCTCTCTCACAAGCTCATTCTGTGTCTCCTGGTGCTGCAGGCTTCCCTTTTGTACTGGGCTCCTGCCTCTGTTGGTGCCTTTTTCTGCCCACAAAGAAATCTGCAGCAGTCCCAACAGAGCTCCGTTGAGCTCACTTACTCCACTCTCTCTCACTCGCTCATTCCATTTCTGCCAGTGCTGCAGGCTGTCCTTTTGTACTGGGCTACTGCCTGCATTGCTGCCTTTTTCTGCCCACAAAGAAATCCACAGCCGTCCCAACAGAGCTCCATTAAGCTCACTCACTCCCCCTCCCTCACCAGCTCGTTCTGTTTCTTCCAGGGCTGCAGGCTGCCCTTTTGTACTGGGGTCCTGTGTTAGGGCCTGTTTCTACCCACAAAGAAAACCACAAGTCTGGACAGAGCTCAGTTGAGCTCGGTCACTCCCCCTCTCACTCGCACGATCTTAATCTGTCCCAAACACTGATTTCCCACAGTAACCATGCTATTCTGTGGCAGGAGGGAAAAAACATATTTAGGCCAGGATGTGAAAAATGACAGCTGTACTGTTCATAAGGAGGTGTGAAAAAATGCCAGTGTTGAAAATCTGGCATGAAAATGTTACTGATTTGTGAAGTTACAAGGGTGCGTGGAAACTGCACAATGCATGCTTGTAACACAGTCATTTTATGGACTTTCATCACACAATTTTCAGCATAGGCATTTTAGGACCTCTGCTCATGAACAGTGTCACTGTGGTTTTCTTAATGTGTCCCAAACACTGATTTACCACAGGGACCACACTATTCAGTGCTGAAAGTGTGAAAACACATTTTGGCCAGGATGTGAAAAATGACAGTTGTACTGTTCATAAGAAGGTGTGGGCAAATCCAGTGATTGAATTGTCTCCACTCCAGAAACCCTGCTGTAACATATGACCACGGAGAACCATGGGCAAGAGGGTGGGCAACTGTAAAGTTCTGGCACAGCTCCATTGAGCTCGCTCACTCCCCCTCTCTCACTCACTCTTTCTGTTTCTCCCGATGCTGCAGGCTGCCCTTTTGTGCTGGGCTCCTGCTTGCATTGGTGCCTTTATCTGCCCACAAGAAATCCGCAGCAGTCCCAACACAGGTTTGTTGATTTCACTCACTTCCCCTCTCTCACTCTCTCATTCTGTGTCTCCCCGCGCTGCATGCTGACCTTTTGTACTGTGCTCCTGCCTGTGTTGATGCCTTTTTCTGCCCACAAAGAAGTTCACATCTGTCCCAACAGAGCTCTGTTGAAGTCGCTCACTCCCCCTCTCTCACTCGCTCATTCTGTTTCTCCTGGCGCTGCAGGCTGCCCTTTTGTACTCGGCTCCTGCCTCCGTTGGTGCCTTTTCCTACCCACAAAGAAATCCACAATAGTACCAACAAAGCTCTGTTGAGCTCTCTCACTCCCCGTCTCTCACTCGCTCATTCCATTTCTCCCGGTGCTGCAGGTTGCCCTTTTGTACTGGGCTCCTGCCTGCATTTGTGCCTTTTTCTGCCCACAAAGAAATCTGCAGCAGTCCTGATAGAGCTCCATTCAGCTCACTCAGTCTCCCTCGCTCACTCGCTCATACTGTTTCTCCCACTGCTGCAGGCTGCTCTTTTGGACTGGGCCCCTGCCTGCATTGACGCCTTTTCTGCCAAAAAAGGAATCCACAGCAGTCCCAACAGAGCTTCGTTGAGCTTTCTCACTCCTCCTCCCTCACTCACTCCCTCGTTCTGCTTCTCCCAGTGCTGCAGGCTGCCCTTTTCTACTGGGCTCCAGTGTCGGGGCCTTTTTCTGCCCACAAAGAAATCCACAGCAGTCCCAACTGTGCTCAGTTGAGCTCGGTCACTCCCCCCTCTCTCTCGTTCAATCTTAATCTGTCCCAAACACTGATTTCCCACAGTGACCATTCTATTCTACACTTGATCTTAGCCAAAAGGCCGAGAAACGATGTGGCAGGAGTGCAAAAACATATTTTGGCCAGGATGTGAAAAATGACAGCTGTACTGTTCATAAGGAGGTATGAAAAAAATGCAAGTGTTATGGGATTTCATCACCAAATTTTCAACATAGGGATTTTAGGACCTTTGCTCATGAACAGTGTCACTGTCATTTTCTTACTCTGTCCCAAACACTAATTTCCCACTGTGACAGTGCTATTCTGTGCTGTAAGTGCAAAAAGACATTTTGGACAGGATGCAAAAAATGACAGCTCTACTGTTCATAAGGAGGTGTGAAAAAATGCCAGTGTTGAAAATCTGGCATGACAATATTACAAATCTGCGAAGCTACAAGGGTGCGTGGATACTGCGCAACACACACTTGTAACACAGTCATTTGATGGGCTAACATCACCAAATTTTTTAACATAGGCATTTTAGGACCTATGCTCATGAACAGTATCACTACCATGTTCTTAATCTGTCCCAAACACTGATTTCCCACAGCAAAAGTGCTATTCTGCACCGGAAGTGTGAAAGCACATTTTGGCCAGGATGTGAAAAATGACAGCTGTACTGTTCATAAGTAGGTGTGGGAAAATGGCAATGTTGAAAATCTGGAGTGAAAATATTATAAATTCGTGAAGTTACCAGTGTGCATGCAAACTGCACAACACACTCTCATAACACAGTCATTTTATGGAGTATCATCACCAAATTTTCAACATAGGCATTTTAGGACATCTGCTCATGAACGGTGTCACTGTAATTTTCTTAATCTGTGTCAAACACTGATTTCCCACAGTGACCGTGCTATTCTGTGCTAGAAGTGCGAAAACACATTTTGGCCAGGATGTGAAAAATGACAGCTGTACTGTTCACAAGGCAGTGTGAAAAAATGTCAGTGTTAAAAATCTGGCATGAAAATATTTCAGATTCACTAAGTTATGAGTGTGCGTACCAACTGCACAATGTACGCTTGTATAACAGTAATTTTTGGGATTTTTTTCCACCAGATTTGCAACATAGGCTTTTTGACAGCACACCTCATGAACACTGGCACTGTCATTTCGTTACTCAGTCCTGAAAGGTGACTCCATGCAGTGACTGCGAAATCACCTTTCCGGGCTGAATAATGCCATGATAGTGGCAGAATTTAAGTGGAGGGGTCCCAAAAACCCTATGTTGAAAATTTGGTGCCACAATTCAAAAAAATGCCTGAGATATGCATCAAAGTTGAAAAAACCCTATTTATGCCATTATACAGCTTACTGGCATTTCTTCAGTTTGCTGTTGGCTTTGAAGAGTGCAGATGTGTTCCCGGTCCACCGAAGATCGTCGTGCTGGAGTCCGCAGGTAAGTTTGAGGTGAGGGGGTGGGGGAGGCAGGGTGTGCAGAGGGTGGGTGCATGTTGTGGGAGGGGGCAGGGAGACCACAAGGGACCATTTCCTTTTTTTGACCGGTTAAAAAAAATAAAACATTGCAGGACTTTCTTTTTTTTTTTACAGGGCCATTTGGCACACTGGGGTGGGCTCCCAGCATGCCAACAGAGTGTTGTTTTTGGGATGACAGCTCTTGCTGACGGGGCATTGGGCACCACCATCGGCACAAAAGGGGGGGCTCAAGAGCTGAGGGGGACTGGGCACCCCCTCAGCTCAACTGTACTGCGTGTTTCGGAGGGAATTATGTCGATGGCTAGTGGGCTCTCCCATCATCAAATGAAACTGGGAGGGAAGACATATTGCCGATGGGGAGTGGGATCCCCCATTGGCAACATGAACAACAGGGCACTGAAGCCGATTGGGATTGGGACCCCCATCTGCAAACAAACATGGTGGGGGGGCACATGCTGCTGAGGGGAATTGGGCACCCCCTTGGTAGTGGGGGTGCTTAATAGTGTTTGTGAACATGGCAGCAAGCTGCCGCCATGTTCTCAAGCAATATCACAATAACAAGGTTCCGCCCAGCAATGATGGGTCTCTCCCTCATTGCAGTGGAATGGCTTACACTGCAATGATGAGGTGGCCACTGATTGCAGTGTCTGAAACCATACAAGGTTGTGGCATTCTGGCTGAACTAGTGTCAGCAGCAGTGTGCCACCCCATTGGGAAAAGCTGGCCAAGTCTCCAAAGGCTGTGGGGGCATTGGCCACAACATTGCCGCACCTCCACAACCTGCTTCTGCAGCAAGCTGATGCAATATGTTTCTTGGACATGCATGCAATCAACATAAAAAGGGGCCTAGAACATAACCATCCAACTTTAGACCGGTTAATCTGACATCTATCATGGGGAAGATACTGAAGTGTATCTTTTAAGAAAAAAATGATTAATTACCTTGGAGAACAGGATTTGGCTGAACCTCTACAGCATGGCTTTACAAAATCAAGGTCATGCCAAACCAATTTGTTGTCCTTTTATGAGAAAGTTAACAGGTAACTGAATAATGGAAGTTCTGTAGATGTGGCTTTCTTGGATTTTGCATAGGCTTTTGATAAGCAGCCTCATTTGAAGCTACTGAACACATTGCTGGAGATCAAATTAGAAAATAATATAATACACTGGATATCAGACTGGTTGCAAGATAGGAAACAGAGGGTCACCATAAAGGGGGTACATTTGGACTGTGCATCTGTTTCTAGTGGTGTTCAGCAGGGGTCAGTTCTAGGGCCTTGCTTGTTCAATATTTATATCTCCTCCCTGCAAATAAATCCTAACACATGGCTATATAAATTTGCAGATGACTGCAGAGTTAGGTCAGTGGTAAACAACAATGTAGATGGGATACAATTGCAGGGAGCATTAAATGAGATTGTGGAATGGACTGGGACAAATAAACTGGAGCTAAATACTTCAAAGTGTAAAATAATGCGTTTGGGTAAACATAATATTAATCTGTGTTACAAATTGGGTATGGATCCACTGATGGTGACTCAGCAGGAGAGAGATCTGGGAGTTAAGATTTTGAATGACTTAAAATTCAACAAGCATTGTAGTGATCAGATCAGGAAGGCTAATCAGAACCTGAACTGTATATTGAGACATATCTCAAGTAGAAAAAGGGAGGTAATAATGACACTGTATGAAGCCCTGGTCAGGCCTCACTTGGAGTATTGTGTCCAAGTGTGGGCCCCATACAAAAGAGAAGATATCCTCAGAATTGAGGGGGTACAGAGAAGGGCCACTAATTCTATTGTGACACTCAAAAAAAAGTCATACAAAGAAAGACTAGTAATATTAAACCTCTATTCTCTTCATTATAGGAGATGAAGAGGAGACATGTGTATGCTGTTTAGGGTTATGGGCGATGCACAGCTGAATGATGAGTTGGGATTCATACCAAAGATTAGTAGAGATGGCAGTAGAAGGCATAATAAACAGTTGTATGTACCTAAATGGAACCAAAATATATGAAAATATTGTTTTAGTCAGAGGGTGCTGGCAGCATGGAACAAACTCCCAGTGACAATAGTGGACAGTCCAAACATGGATTCTTTTAAATCAAATTTGGATGACTTTCATAAAGATAGAATTACTGAATTTTAAATATAGATTGGCAAGCTACATGGACAAGTTGTCTTGAAGCTTGAAACTTCCTATGAATCCTCACTAAATATAGGGTGCAGGTCATTAATAATTTTATGTAGAAGTTCAAGGTCAGGATGATATGTGACTACTAAGGGTATTCTGTTGGCAGTGGTCCTTTCCTTATACTGAAGTAGTTGCTCTCTAGGTATCTGTGTTGAACATTCTACTGCTCTGTCAATTTTTCTGAAAGAGTGTCCCTGCTCCATAAAGGTGTTTTTCAACATAGCCAAATATGTATCTCTGTCTTGCTTTTTTTTTTACAGACACGGTGATATCAAACTGCTTAACTGTACAGGACAGATTTTTTTCTGTGGCTCACGTGAATAGTACTAACCCAAGCCACACACAAAAAAATCTGTCCTGTACAGTCAAGTTTAACCCTAACTAGTGGATTAATAATTTTTTTTGGGATGAATATAAATATTGACCAGAGCTGAGGAATATTTATTTATTTGTTTATTTATTTATTCATTGAAATGTTTCACCAAGAGGGCACACTGAACAACAAGTTGCTCATCTCACGGTGTAACCTGGTGGGGGGACAACGAGGACACAGAGATTATATAAGTAATGGATGGGTGCATTGTAACACAAAACGTAGGAGCAGGTAGACAGAAGTGCAGTGATTAGGGCAAAGTACAAACAGATACAAGTATTAAAAAGATACCAACAAATTGGAGCCCACAGTTTACAATACAACAATTCATGCAGTACAAATAATTCAGCAGAACTATCGAAGTGCAATAATATACCTAGAACTGGCTCAGGGCAGAGCACAAGTGCTTTAAGGAGGACAGGGCAGGTGAGTAGCTAAAGGTCACTAAGGAGGAGAAGTGGAAGAGAAGAAAGATGGGGGAAGGAGGGGGAAACAGGCAGGACTTAATGCCTTCTACAGTAGATGAGGACCCTGCAAGGAAAGAAGGGGGCAGGAGAAAGAGGGAGGCAGGGGAATACAGCCAAAATCTGTTCCCCTTCATGGTGATGAGAAGCCTGCAAGGGGGAAGGAGTTGGTGGGTAGAAACTAGGAATAAGGAGATTTAAGGAGGGTTAAAGCAGGAGTAACTTGGAGAGTGGAGGTTGTGGAGGGCCCTGCTTGGAGAGTAGGATGAAGAAGAGTGGTGTATTTTTTTTGGGGGTGGAGTTCCAGATTTTCAGGAAACTATGGGCAAAACCAGTCCTCCAAAACCAAAATCAGGATATAGTGGTAAAATTTTGACCCTTCGGGAAGAACTGCTGACTGACAGTTACAATGACCAAAGCTGAAGCTGAGAGAAATATGAGTATTGGAAATCAATAGTCATCTCAAGCAGTGGTTAAATTTGAAATGTTTTGGTAGAAAAACTGTTACATGTAGATTTCTTGGTGGTGGAACTGTTTTTCTAGGTGGTGAAAGTCTCCTATAGTCAAGGCCCCTAGAATTCTGCGGCCGCAGAATTTTGCGCAGAACTTGCAATCTACCACAGAACTTCTGCGGTGCAGCAGAATTCACTCTTCTTGTTCATTTTTTATTAATATTTCTGTTTTTCCAAAGAATCTGTTTCCCTTACCCTCTTTTTATATCCTAACCCCCTATATGCTCAGAATGTGATGTTATCATTGCTACAACATTATACATTAGCTAACGAAATGGCTGCAGTCTTCAACAGAAATGAACAGTCACTTATCTACCACAGCTCCCACTGCCAGAGACGGTGGCACAGCACATCATGCATGGTGATATTTGCTCAACCTGTACTACAACCTAATATAATTTTCAGTCTTAAATTATTGCACTAGTGCCAACTTAAACAAAATCTTTTCAATAGCACAGACCTGTTAAGTCCATACCTCACTTTGTACAAACCTATTTGTGCCTTTAAGGTATAGAGATGCCATCTGAAATGAATAACTGGTAAAATGAATTTAACTGTCATTTTTAAGAAAAATAAAGTAATTATGCCCAGAAAAGTGGAATATAATAATATGTAGACCTGTTGAAAGAATAGACCTGTTAAATAAATAAATGCACTGTACGCATTTTTGCCAGGGTTATTGATTACATATTGTCATTGGTTGATAGAATCATCTAAAGGTTATGGAGAAATGTTGTATGCAGGGACAGCTGCTGGGACAGAGGGTAGCATGCTGTGTTTTCGTGCTGGCAACTCAGGTTCAGAGATTAGCTCTGGGAGCTGGCTGGGCAGCACAAGGATTGGTGGAATACATCATTGCTCGGAGCCTAGGAAGATATGGTGCAGTGTTCTGTCACATGGTGGACACATTGTGCTGATCTGGATAGCTCTCTCTCACAATCGGTTCACATGCATATCATGGCCTGATAGTGTTACGCAGTGTGTCAGGAAAAGCAGGTTGACATCAAAAATGAGTTTTGCAATAACTCCTCTATTCCATTTCTAATGGGACCTGAATGAATGAGGATGCAATTTCAAGGAAATTAAATAAGAAATATATATATATACACACACACATACAGTATCTCTGTCTCTCTCACCACACACATGCACACACATTTGTATGTATGTTACAGATTGCATATAAATATGTAAGTGATACACAGTGGGAACCTCATGAGTGGTGTAGAAAGCACATACAAATACATAAGTGATAGACAAGTGGAAACCTCATTAGTGGGATAGATAGCATGCATATAGAAATACCTTATTTATCACATAAGATCCCCTCTGCATATGTCATTTATTTAACAGGCTAGGACCTTAAGGGAGAGACATTTGTTTTGCTTTTTTTAGGCATAAAATTATTTTTAAAATTTTGTTATTTTCTGAACTAGTGTTACTGTGCTTTCCACCATCCTGATTGCTATAAAAACTGCCATGACAGTGAAGTCAGGATGACAAGCTGTCACTGGGATGTAGTAGTTTGTTAGTGCCGCAGAACTTCTGCAGAAATTACAAACCACCGCTGCAGAAGTTCTACGGCAAATGGTAGCCTTGCCGCAGAACTTGGTCCCACTGTGCCGCAGAAAAGTAGGGGCCCTGCCTATAGTATTTGACAGAGAAAGATGACAGAGGTGAGGAAACTGCTCTACACTTTTTAGGAGGTGGAGGAACTGAGTTCCTTTGGCACCTGACCAATTTAACCACTGATCTTGAAGGGGCAAGATTTTATGACTACAGTACATTCCAATACATTCTATCAATATCTGTTTTTTAATCCATTAGATGTTTTTGTGCAGTATTTGGCCACTGCTAAGAAATTTAGATCACAAATTGTAGTGAGAAAGGAAATAATGTGACCCACTGGGAACTGAACCCAGGCCCTCAGAATACTATCCTGGTGCTCTAACCATGGAGCTATGGGTTCACGTGGTTAGCCTGCCTCTTCTTGGATGCACTTTCTATCTCAGGTATTGCAAATCTGGCAACTAGAAACAATTGACATGACAATTAGTTGCAAGATTTGCAATACCCAAGAAAGGAACTGTGTTGGGGAAGAGTCAGGCCAACCATATGAACCCATAGATCAATGGTTAGAATTAAAACACCAGGGTGGTATTCTGGGGTGTAGGTTCAATTCCCATTGGATCACATTATTCCTTTCACACTTCAATTTGTGTTTCTTAAACCTTGACTCCACCCCCATACACTTTTGCATTCCCTTTGATACTATATAGCTGCTGTTCTGTCTCTTTTTGATTGTGCTGTCTGTCAGAGCCGCTGTTCAACATTAGAGTCTCTCACCTTGGTAGATAGGAAGAATGCCCTAGAAGTTTGTTTGTTTTTTAACTACAGTATGCTTCATTATTTAACTCTTCCATCCTGCTTAGGTAGCAGCAGATGTTACTATTATGACTTCTAAGCCCTTTTAATTTTAATGTTGGCACACTTGCGCAGCCAGCATCTTGTGGCAGTGGGGATTTGGAGGCACGGTCGCTGTTGGGCTAATTTAGGGCACACACCAGTAAGTGCGTCCCTCATTCCCCAATCAGCCTGCATGCTGGTGCCACACCATGCATACATAATGTGGCAAGCACATCTAAGAAAAGGTCCGTTGCAATCTAAGCAAATCTTGTCAGATGCAGAGGACCTTCCCTGGATGTGCTCACCACATTATGAACATGTGCTTACAGCCTGACCGCAAACTGCTAACCCGAGGTGCCTAATCCCCTGTCGGTTTATCCTGCCCTCCATGTAAGTGCTGATGGGGAGCCCACTCCCAGTCAGTATAAAGCACCCCACATTGTTAAATACTGAGGGGGTGCCCAATCCCCCTCGGCTCGCCCCTCCACTTTCTTTGTGTGCTGGCCAGGGTAGCCCACCCCTGTTGGCATAAAAATCCCCCTTTTGTAAAAATGCTGAAGGGGTGTTCCAACCCCCCTCAGCTCAGCCCCCTTCTTTGTGTGCCGGCGGGTGTCCAATCCTCGCTAGCATAACACTGTCATCCCCGTGTTGTGTGCCAATGAGGGCGCCTAATCACTTGTCGGGCTACAGGAACCCCAAACATTTAGCGCACGCACTGAGCTCCACGCATGCCAAATCTCTATAACAAAAAAACTGTCCTGCAATGTTTTTTTGTTTTTCCACCCATAAAATGAAAACAGTCCCACGCAGTCTCCCTGCCACCCACTCGCACCCACCCTCTGTGCACCCTGCCTCCCCACACACTCCCATCAACCCATACTTACCTCCGGAGTCTGGCGCAATGATCTTCGGTGGACTGGGAACATGTCTACACTCTTCAAAGCCGACCGTGAGCTGAAAAAATGTTGGTAAGCTGTATAATGGAATAAATCGGGTTTTTTTTCAACTTTGCTGCATATCTTGGGTATTTTTGGGAATTTTGGCCCCAAATTTTCAACATGGGGTTTTTGGGACCCCTCCTCATAAATTCTTGCACTGTCATGGCGTTATTCAGTCCTGCAAGGTGATTTTGCAGTCACTGCATGGAATCACCTTTTGGGGGTGAGTAATGAAGTGACAGTGCCACTGTTCATGGGGGGGGGCTCTCAAAAAGCCTATGTAGCAAATTTGGTGGGAAAAATCCAAACAATGACTGTTTTATGAGCGTGCATTGCACAGTTGCTACTCACAATCATAAGCTAGCGAATTCGCAATATTTTCATGGCAGATTCTCAATATTGGCATTTTACCTCACCTTCTTGTGAACCATACAGCTGTCATTTTTCACATCCTGGTCGAAATGTGTTTTCGCACTTCTGGTGCAGAATAGAGTGGTTGTTGTGCGAAATCACTGTTTGGGACACATTACAAAAATGACAGTGATGCTGTTCATGAGCAGAGGTCATAAAATGCCTGTGTTGAAAATTTGGTGACAATACTCTATAAAATGACTGTGTTACGAGCATGCGTTGCGCAATTTGCACGTACACTCGTAAGTTCACAAACTTATAATATTTTCACTCCAGATTTTCAACAGTGCCGTTGTTCTACACCTCCTTATGAACAGTACAGCTGTCATTTTTCACATCCTGACCAAAATCTGTTTTTGAAGTTCCGGCACATAATAGCGCAGTCGCTGTGGAAAGCCCGTGTTCGAGACACATTATGAAAATGGCAGTGACACTGTTCATTAGCAGATGTCCTAAAATGCCTGTGTTGAAGATTTATGGATGAAAGTCAATAAAATGAGTGTTTTACCAGCGTGCATTGCGTAGTTTGCATGCATGCTCGTGACTTTGTGAATTTGTAATAGTTTCACTCCAGCTGTTCATCATTGGCATTTTTCCATGCCTCCTTATGAACAGTACAGCTGGCTGAAATGTGTTTCAGCACGTCTGGCACAGATTTGCATGGTCACTGTGTGAAATCAGTTTTCAGGACAGTTTGAGGAAATGACGGTGACACTATTCATGAGCAGAGGTCCTAAAATGCCTATGTTGAAAATTTGGTGCTGGAAGTCCATACAATGACTGTGTTGCAAGCGTGCATTGTGCAGTTTCCATGCACCCTTGTAACTTCGTTAATCTGCAATACCTTCATGCCACATTTTCACCACTGGCATTTGTGCACACCTCCTTATTAACAGTCCAGCTGCCATTTTTCACAGCCTGTCCAAAATGTGTTTCTGCAGGTGTGGTTCACAATGGCATGCTTGCTGTGCAAAATCACCTTTTGGGACACATTAACAAAATCACATCCCTATGCATCTCCAGCTCTGCCACTGCCAATGCCAGTGCAACAACATTTGGCATTGACAAATGCTTGTTAATAGTTGGCCCAACTGGCTGTATGACAACCCTGCTCATCAAATGTGAGATACTGTAGCATGCTTGTTTTACTGTTCTCCATTTCTTGCTGACTGCTTGATAACCTTGTAGCTAAGAGAAATGTGGCGTATACAATCAGTGGGACTTGGAAGCAAAGGCTATCTGTTTTTTTATAACCTGACTGCTCAACATGGTAGTTAAACAGCCAAATGTTTCAGAAAACTGATGTTTAGAAAGTAATGGCAGTAGCCACTGTACTTTGTCAAACAGGCACATGCTCTGAATGCAGCCAGCCAGGCAAGACTTTTTTAACTATTGTATATTGCTATGAACTACTGACTATTGTCAAGGTTGAGGCAAGGTAATAGTATTGTATAATCCAGGTCATCTGAAGAGGTTTTAACCAATAAAACAGCAGCATTGGAATCCAAAGATCAATAATCCATTACTGTAATATCTTCTTTCCAAATTGTCTGGCATTCACACCAAAGGAGTACTTGAATTTTAAATTGTGGGTTCCTTGTGCAATCTGAAATTGCTTCAGCGCCAATTTGTAAATGTCTATAATTCAAAGGACATTTTCTTTGTCTTGACAGGTCTTAATAATGTATTTTTTATGGCAGTGATTACACCAATGGGGTCAATTATTCATGTACTGTAGTTTTTTGGTTTTGTATATCCAATACTAAGTGAATGAATGCTTTTTGTTGGGCAGATCTCCACCCACCATTACTTACACACAAACATAAAACTTCTACTTTAGCTCTTTAATCACTATGAATACAAAATGTGGGCCTTGCACAGTACTTTTTTCTTTATACTTTATTAGAGCAGTATCTATATTTATAATGCTCACTGTATGTTGAATCATACAAATACAGTGTTCATGTATAGTTTGCCATGAATCTTATTGCACATTATAGTGATATATGGGTATGTCATACTGTATGGTATGAAAACATTAATTGTAAAATATTTTTTCTACTTTTTATTTATGATTTTTTTTCCCATGCCTAAATAGTGTTACATAAAATGAATTAGGAAAGAAAGAAACAAAATATATTTGATTTTATATAGTGGCTTTCATGCAAAATGTATTTCAAAACATTTACTGTCCATGAGCAATTGGCAGCTATTTTGAACATAAAGAGGGGTTACATAAGTTAGATGGAGGTAATAGAAAACTCATGGGGGCAAGGAGAGAGGAAGAAGAAAGTGTGTGTGAGAAAGTGATAGTTATGCATACAGTACTGTGGTTAAATTACTTGCTGAAGTTGAGACAGTGAGTATACAGTGGTGGTAGAATTCACACGTAGAACTCTACTCTATCTGAACTCAGCCTGCTACTCTAACCATTAGAAGAACTGTAAGGAACACTCAAGGACTCAGTTTTGAAAGGGAAATAAAAAGGCCACCTCAATGCCATACTTTGGAAATAGGAAAGGGTAGCTGCTGTGTAAACAGGCACCCTAAATGCATAGAATTATGCCAAGAAAATTAAAAATACAATATTACAAAGGGAAACATGGTGTCAAACACCACAGAGTTCTTTTCATTCTTGCAACAAAGCTGTTGTGTTTCATTAAGAATCTTTCTCTGTATCTATCACTTGCTCTAACCCATAAGGTTACATTGCCTTCTTAAAACTTTTAAATTACGACTCTTTCTCAGATCTGGGTTCTAATTATAGTAACCAGGCTGTACAGTACCCTTTTTACATCTGCCCATCCACATCACAAAGAAAAGATTTAGAAACAGAACACTTTCAGTCCGGATCTATTAAGGTCAGAGTGGGTAGGATATGCAAGAAATTTCTGAGGATAATATTTCAACCTTTCATGCACTTGTATGCATTATTGTAACCTGTAATGCGTGCTAGTAGCATGTTTAAAAATAATTTATTCTTTAGAACTTTCTGAATAGTTTAAGGGCTCTGTTCTCCTCATATTTCATTTTGTTTAATCATGGGGCTCAGGTGGCTGTAGCTGTAATGAATTCCTTATTTGATTACTTAGAAAGGTTAACAATACCTTTGTTTTACCACCAATCACATTTAAATACTCTGTACTTACTGTGAGATCTTTTATCAAAGTAAATGTCTGTATCTTATTTCTAAAATATGCAAAAAAACACATTTTAAATGAAAATGGTCATAGAGAAAGGGGCAGAATACTTTAGCTTTACATACAGTATACGGTGCAGTCTGTGCAGTCTGTGTGAGTCCTTACATTTTTTAAATATTATCCTCTAAATATTTCTTCAGATGCTACTCTAATGCTAAATCCTTTGTTAATGTTATAGGAAGACAAACCTAAAATGTTTATGCCCCATTTAATTAGAACCCATGTCTGAGAAGGATACCCTCATCTGTGGGAGTAGGTGGCCAGAAGGTAGGTGCAAGAACTGTGGGAGCCAGAGAGGCAGAAGGAAGCTATGAGTGGTGCCATCGTGTGAGACATCCACATCACTGTTAGCGTCCAATAGGACACTTTAAGTCTGCATAAACTAAGATCAGAGCAGGTGAGCTTGCACACAATAAGTGCTGTGGATGCAAATCCACTGAACCCTGGACATGACTTTCTAAAGATTCTTGCTGTACTGCTGAAATTGTTCATTTTATTTGAGTATTGTATATGGATTGAGTTGGTGGCTTGGAGAATGTGCAGGGACTGTGGTAGCCAGAGGAGTGAAAGACATCTGCATGAGTGCCATCATGTGGTGCAACTACATGAATGATAATATCCAATATGATCTTTTTAGTCTGGATTTATTAAGGTCAGAGCAAGTGGGCTTCCACACAGCCAGTGCCATGGTTGTAGAGGCCACTGAGTACAGGTATTTTCTTCTTAAAAACTGTTGCACTGCTGCTGAATTGCTTTATTTTTTCCTTAAAAATGGTGTACAATTGAATCTGTGGGTCTTGGGTACCTGGAGGAGAATACAGAAAATGTGGGATGCAGAATGGCAGGAGCAACCCCATTATGTGAGATGATGTTTGACTGATAATAACCAATAGGACACTTTCAGTCCAGTATATAGTTCCCATAGGATCAGCAACTGTGAGCATTTGGTACATTGGAGCATAAGGACCATGGAGTAGGAGAGCGGCATTTGCAGCAACATCCACAGGTAGTTCCCAATTCCACAGAGCACTTTGCCAAAAGCAGATAAGAGACAATAGTAAGACTCAGGGCTCTCCCACCATGGATGTTTTTATAATAAACATGCTTGGTGAGGCACAGTACTAGGAAAATAGAACGGAACTGACAAACATTGGATTCTTTGTGTAGATGTAAGCAGATAAAATAATCAAAGGCGTGAAGTGGTATTGGTGGTAGATAACTTAAACAAAGGTGTGGTCTGACTGTACTAGTAATGAAGGTGAGGATTCCTGATGTTTTAAGGATTCCTGAACAAATCCTTTCTGAGATATCCTGATCGAATAGCCTCAGAATGGGAAACAATTTCAGCAGAAATACTGAAGTAATGTGCATGGGGAACCAATACCAATACAGTAAGTGGAAGTATAAGAGTCTCTAAAGAGGAAGATGTGAAGATTGGGGGGTGACAGGGTAGAGAGAGCATCTGATAGGTAGCTTGTAGCACCTTTGACACAGTCATCTCCAGGGAAGTACTCTGGTTGCAATCATGTTGCCTGTAGTGCAGAAAGTTCACTGCACTCACTGAGGAGCTGGCTGCAGTAAAGGCTGAACTTATTCTTCTCTGGAAGAGGTCCCAACAATCACTGGTGCCGGCTGCCATTATTCCTTTTCCCCAGTGGACTCTTAAGGTCCAGACTAGAGAGTGGACTATAACTGGTAAGGGGGTGGGAAAAGAAGTGTCCATGGGAGTGGAGACCATGAGATCAGAACAACAACTAGATTCACACCCCTCTATGATTCAGGGGACTCAATACTAAGATGAGTCAGGTGGGGTAGCAAAGGGGAGAGGCATAGTCACATTTGGGTGGAGGCCATGCCAGGAATGATAGCAGAAAGGGTGGGACAATCTGTTCTTAAATATACTAGAATGGGTAGGGACAAGGCTCGTTTGATTATACATCTGAGACAAACAACCTGGCTGACAAGACAGTAGATATAGTACAGAGGAAGTTTGAGGAACTAGGACAATTATGTGAGGGGGCAGGAAGATCAGTAACTTTTTCAGAGGTACTTCCAGTGCCCAAGGCAAGCACAACAAGAAAGCTGAGAACAGAGGAATTTAATGGATGGCTAAGATCCTGGTGTCATGCTAAAGGGTATAGGCTGGTGGAGGAGTGGGGAGGAACCTGGGAGGACAGTAGTCTCTATGCCAAGGACAGACTACACTTGAGCGAGGAGGGAAAGAAAGTGTTGAAACAGAGGATGGTGGAGTACATAGGGGAAGTTGGGTATTTAAACTAGGAGTGGGGGGTGGCAAGTGGGCAAGAGACATGTAGAGACCACAGGTTGGGAAGCCACATGAGCTTAGCCCCATAACAGTGACAAAAGACTAAGGGCAAGTACTACTGGTGATGCTAGTAAAGGAGGGAAGGGTGGGGGGAGGGGTGGAAGGTAGTCACCTTAATGCTAGGAACCTTGGGAGGCAAACTACAGACCTACAGACTCTCATGGCAGAGGGAGAGGTGGACATTGCAGCCATCTTAGAAAGATGGGCCACCCTATTCAATGACTGGGTCCTGTCTGTACCATGGTACAGGTCATTTCATGGGGATAGGGTGATTGGAAAAATAGAGGGTGGTGGCACTATAGATGAGGAAAGGACTGACGTGTTTAAGGGAGGAAGGGGAGGAGGGTAGCACGGAGTCACTTTGGATGCAAATCCACAATTCCAAGAATAGGACTCTCAGAATGGGAGTGATGTACAGGCCACCATCTCAGATGGAGGAGTTAGACAGTGAACTATCAGGAAAGATCAGAAGGACCTGCAAGAGGGGTAGTGTGCTGATTGTGGGGGACTTCAACATGCCAGGAGTAGACTGGAATATTCCAACAACCAGGAATAGAAGAGAGCAGGTGCTGCTGGGTGCCTTCCAGGACAGCTTCCTGATGCAAATGGTCAATGAACCAACCAGGTTAGGGAATATCCTTGACCTTGTGCTGGCAAATGGGGAGTTTGTGAGGGAACTTAGGGTGGACTAACTGCTGTCAGGGAGTGACCACCACTCAGTATGGTGCACATTGGATATGGGCAAGAAAGGAGTGAAATCTGACACATGGGTGTTGGACTTCAAAGGGCCAACTTTGGGAGGATGGGGGAAGTGGTAAAAGGGTACCTGTCCAAATTCAACCTAGCATGGGCACTAACCAGAGGAGGGAGCTCATAAAGCTGGGAACAGCGGAGGCAACCAGAACCTGCAGCAAGGCCCAGAGCAAGAAGACTAGGGCTAAGAAACTGAGCTGGGTAAGCAAGGAGGACATGAAAAAGGTAAGGAGGAAAAGAGCTGCCTTTAGGAGGTACAAGAAAACAGGAAGTGGGGAGGTTAGGGAGGAGTACCTGAAGGAATCAAAGGAGGTGACATGGGCAGTAAGGGGAGCCAAGGTGTCTACAGAGCTCAGGCTGGCACAAGGCATTAAGAAGGGTGAGAAGGACTTCTTTAGGTACATCAGGGAGAAAAGGAACTGTAAGGACCACATAGTAAGGATTAGGAAGGAGGTGGTTGGGTGGAAGCAGGGGATGATAAGGCAGAAGCGCTAAATGATTACTTCTGTTCAGTTACCAGCTGAGAGGAATGCAGCTAGCCAAGACAGAAGAAGTTAAGGATCTGTAGGTGCTCATTACAGGGTCAATGAAAAATGTGGCGCCATGAAGGAAGGCAACTGCAAAGGCCAACAAAAAAATGGGTTGCATTGCAAAGGGTATCTCCTCGAGAAAGGGGAAGGTGATTCTGCCACTGTATAGGTCATTAGTTAGACCGCACCTGGAGTACTGTGTGCAGAACTGGTGCTCATATCTGAAGAGGGACATTAAGTTATTGGAGGGGGTGCAGCGCAGAGCAACAAAGATTATCAAGGGGCTGGGGGACTTACCATATGACAGGAGGCTGAGGGAGCTGAACATGTACTCACTGGAGGAGAGGAGAGTTGGGAGAACATGCTTGAAACCTTTAAGTACATGAAAGGAATAAACAAGATAGGTACAGAGGGGCTGTTCAAGGTAAGGGAGAGGAGGGACACCTGGGGCCATGATATGAGACTGGAGGGAAGAAAGTTCAGGGGGGAGATGAGGAGACACTTTTTTACAGAGAGGGTAGTAGCTGGGTGAAATGCGTTACCGGCAGAAGTTGTAGCCAGTAGAACAGTGGACTGCTTCAAAAGGGGATGGGACAGGGCAAGAGGAGGGTCAATGGAGGGGAAGGATTGGAGGGAGGGACAGCTGCAGAATAAGGGGCACTAGCTGCACATTCAAGCAGACTTGATAGAGCTCTAGGCCTTTATCTGCTGGCAAATTTTGTATGTTCATATGTTCATAGTTGCTCCAATCTCCTTGATGCAGAATTATGAGCCTATAGCCGCCCTGGAGACCAAGGCCGTCCATAACAGGACACCTGGCATGCAATTAGAGTCAAAGAAGAGAGGACTTGGAGGCACTTATGAAAGAGGTCTGCACCGTATGGCACAAAAGGGTTAGGGGAAACAAGGGACCAGGGGGAAGGATGTTAGGTGCACTGGGGGCTTCGTTTGTGAGGGATGTAAACTGAGTAGAAAGGATTATCATGGAAGTGGGGAGAATGGATGGGCTTGATGTCATTCTCTACTTTGAGATTAATTACCTGGCCTGCAGCCCTTGGGGGTAGTTATGGAGAGCTTTTCAGAAATAGGAGGAGCTGCAAGCTGCCTGCAGCTTCTTTTGATTGTGTTGAGGTCCGCCAGTTTGGAGTAACTAAGAGGGCAGATATTTTCTGACTGCACACCCGACAAAGCTGCATCTTGCAAACTGCAACAGACTAACTCTGTCCTAATCAGCTTGAATGCTGCTCAGGAACTTGCAACATGGTGGCGAGGTGGCATTTCAGGCTGTGGCCCTTCATAAGACATCATAACGTGCTGTGTGAATTATAAACTTATTTAAAGAGAGTTATCCATTAAAATACCTTTCATGCACTTTAATGAAAACATTAGTCTCAGAGATTTCTCTTTAGTTTGTGCTTTATGGAGTTCTATGGTTCAGATCTAGCTAGATAATACAAATGAGACAGTCATTTTTTGCAATCATAACTTGCTGTGTGAATTATAAACTTATTTAAAGAGACAGTCTATCCATGAAGATAACATACAGAAAATCTCTTTATGGATCAGATGTCTAAATTAGTGGGGCATTTATGATAACAATGCATAATAATTCTTAATGAAAACTATTTTTAAAGTTTCTTTTGCAAGCTGTACCTTGAGCTATAAGTAAAGGTTCAAGATATTTGGCTGCTTCTAAACTAAAGGTCTTTGGTGAAGTCTTTACTTGAGTCCTGCATCTCCAGTTTTTGTGATGCAGATTATTTATAAAGCAATGTCTAGTTGAACTTGTTTCTCCTTATTATACAATCTTCTCAGATGTGTAAAATGTTTTTCAACTTCAGGATACTAAAGCACAGTTAACAGTTAATCTCCAGATTAATATGATAGTAATACATTTCCTCTGAAACTATTTTCTTTCTTTTCTAACATCTTCATTCTTTCTGTCTTCTCTTCTTCTTCTTTAGTCTCTGGGACCCAGATATTCAAAAGAGTTGAGCCATGTGCAATAGGGTTGCGCCGCCTGCGCAAGTCCGAAATTGTGCCATTCTGCGATATTCAGCAGGAGGCAGTTGCGCCCCCCGAAATCATGCAGAGCAACACCGCAATGATAATGAAGGCATGCACAACCAAAGGGGGAGGAACCATGCATACATGGTGCAGTGTGATATTAAACGACTTGCGCAATGCGCAATAGGGGAGCAAGCGGAAGTTGTGTCATAGCGGAAATGAGCCAAAATAAAAAGGAGCTAGGGAGAGGCGCAAGAACGCTACAGTGAAGCCACATGAGGCAGAACTCTAGCCAGACAGACAGGGCAGGAGGCAAAACAGGGCAGGCCAGGAAAGGGCAGTCTGAACAGCCAGGCACAGAGAAGGTGTGGGGGCACACAGCACAGAGGCCAGCACAGGCAGGTGTACCTGGTGCAGGGGAAGTAGCAGCCAGGACAGCGGGGATACAGCAACAGCTGCCAGGGGGGTGAACACAAGCCAGGGACATGGCCAGTGCCACCTTCCAATTGGAGGCCATTATGAGGGGGGTGAGAAGGCTGGGGGCAGGGTGGCGTGGCCATGGAAGGGCCCGTCGGCGGTATGTCCCCAACAGGCAGTACCGAGCCCGCACCAGCTTTGAGCTGTACACTGATACTGAGACTGTGGGCCGGTACTGCCTGAATAGGGCAATTCTGAGGTGGCTCTGTGAGCTATGCAGTGATGTGATGCAGGCACCCACACGACGGAGCCATGCCATGCCATGCCTGCATGCACTTGCTCACCACGGGTACCTTCCAGAGACCAACTGAGGACACCACAGGCATAACTCAGTCAGCCACGTCACGCCACCTCACCCAATTCCTCAGTGCACTGCTGCCACATGCTGCAGAGTACATCCATTTGCCCAGCACAGCGGCGGAGTTCACAGCAAACATACAGGAGTTCCACAGGGTAGCATGTATGCCTGGTGTGCTAGGGGCAATAGACTATATCCATGTGGCCATACACACACCACCTGGCCCCAAGGGGGCCACATACATAAATTGCAAGGGCTATGCCAGCATCAACTGCCATGTGGTGTGCGATGCCAGGGGTTGCATAATCAATGTCTGTGCCATGCACCCTTGGGGAGCACATGATTCATTCATCTGGCACCAGTTGGCACTGTGCCACAGATTCGAGAGTGGGGACATCCCCACTGGACACCTACTGGGTGAGTATGCAAACCACATGGACAATCATAGGGCCTGGGGGGGGCATGGCCAGAGGTGGCATGGGTAGTAGCCTACATGGCCTGGGGCAGGGCGATGCTGATCACAAAACTAACCTCCGCCCTCTACACACAGGTGACAGTGGATACCCACTCCGTCCCTGGCTGCTCACACCCTACCGACAGCCCGCAACCCCATCACAGCAATGCTACAATGAGGCACACGCCACCACACGTAATGTCATTGAGCGGGTGTTCGGGATGCTGAAGGCATGTTTCTGTTGCCTGGACACCTCTGGTGGTGCCCTACAGTACAGCCCTTCAATGGCCTGCGGGCTATTCCTGGTCTGTTGCATCCTGCACAACATGGCCAACAAATGTGGGATAGCCATACAGGTCAAAGAGGGGGACAGCGATGGGGACACCAGTGATGATGGTGATGGGCAGCCCCCCCTTGGCCAACGGGACCCCCAACTGCTCTGGCTGGCACAGCTGCACCAGGACACCATCACGGAGGAGCACTTCAGCCAACCCAGGTAAGTCACGGGGCCATGCGCAACCACCAGTGGCTTATGCACAACCCACAAACACGCATGGACACACACCAGGGGTGCATGCCATCAAGGGAAGTGGAAGGGCACAGAAGCACACAAACAGCCAGGGATGGGTGAGAATTAACTTGCCACATGGACAGACACACACACATACTCACACACAATGCAACAAACATGCACAGAGGGCAGGAGGCACACCGACCCAGAATGCACACCCTAGCAACACACATGTCCACAGGCCATCACACCCACTGCCTGTCCAAGTGCGTGTGTCAGATGCTGAGCACCATTGCACATTGGTGTAAAGTGCAATGCAGGCATCATCATGCACACGCAACTGCGGACAGCAGCCGGGACGGTGTGCAGGTGCACTGTGTGTCCGCGTGCAGGGCCGGGTACCCACCCGTGCACTGCCCACTGAAACACACAATGCACACAGGGCAGCACCAGACGGTAGCCGTGCTGGGAGACAGGTCAGTCATGCGACACAGTGCCACGGCTGCCATGGATGCGTGGGTGGCCCTGCCGAGACCCACCAGCACTGACAGGCTGACCACTGGCCTCATGGAGTGGCACTGATGGTCCCTGGGGGTTCCACTGCTTGAACGCAACTGTGCTCGAGCAGGGGTCTGCAGCACACCGAACATGCCTGCACCAGGAGTGCTCGGGATGCCCACAGCTGAATCCGGCATCGACAGGGTGGGAGTCGCATGACGTCGGGAATGGGGGGTAGATAGTGCACTGCGTGGTGTCCGCGATGCATAGGCACCTGACTGTGTTCCCATTGTGGCCATGACAGCAATGAATGCCTGTGCATGCCTGTCAATGGGAGCGGTCACATCCTCCCGCAAACAGTCCATCCCTGCCAGGATCAGTGCGGTGTCCCTCCTGCGATGCTCCTCTGCCCACTCCAGAACCACACGCAGTGCATCCATGGACGTCGCAAGCTGCATCTGCTGCTGGACCGATGCTTGCAGTAGGCAGGTGTGCTCGTCCAAGAGGTCATCAGCCTCCTCGGCATCCTGTCCCTCAGGGTGTACACGGCCCCAATGTTCGGCACTCCTTGAGAGTGGGTGCTGCACACTAGGTCCAGGTCTGGGCATGTCCACAGGTGGTGCACAGATGCCGCCGCTGAACCCTGTACCCCCAAGCCCATTTGGTGACTGCTGATGCTGCCACTCCAGCTGCCACTCCCCAGGGCTCAGTGATGCCACCGCAGTGGCCACAACAGTCCCACTGTCCTGAACAGACACCAGTGCTGCCCCACTGGTGCTGACAGGCACAGCCTGGGACTGTGCTGACATGCAGGCCTCCACGGCAGCACCACCCACAGCCATGGGCGCAAATTGCCCTGCTGTGTGGCCATCCCATGGCACACACGTGTCACTGCCCATGATGGTCATGTCATCATCACTGTTGACGGACTCTGCACCGGCCACAGTCACAGCATGCTGGCATCCATGGACACCAGCACACTGGGACACAGGCATGGCTTCCTCCACACCTGTTACAACGACATAAGTGTGGACAGCCAGGTGGCCCCACTGTCGCAGTGATCCACGTATATCTGTGTAGGTGGATGGTCCCTCCTCCAACTCCAGCTGACTGTCTGCAGTGGACAGGCTCACCACCGCTGACCCATGCAGATGCTCAGGATCTGTAAGGGAAAGCAAAGTCGCGTTCGTGCATGTGACCTACCCTGCCCCCCCATAGACAGACCATGACTTACCATGCAGTGATGGGCCACCACCCATCTGGAAGCCACCATCCGGAACACCCTCAGTGGCACTGCGCTGCATGCTTCCAGCAAGCCTTTCCTCCTGTGGGTCAGCTGTACCACCTCCGGCTGTTCCCCACCTGTTGCAGCACGTGCCGCCCTGATGGCAGCCACCTTCTCTTATCCTCCTCCTGTCCATGCCCATCTTTTTCTTACACTCCTGCATGGAGCGCTGGTGGCTGCCATGCAGGTTCACAGCACGTGCCACCTCCTCCCATGCAGCAGCACAGGCTTGAGGTGTTCCCCGCTGTCCACTGAGAAGTGGCTCCTGATCCAGGTAGGCCTCGAACAGGGCCTCGATTTCAGCCATTGTAAAGTTAGGCCTCCTCCTCCTCCCACCACTGTGTTCCTCCTCTCCAACAACCTGCTCGGTCATTATGTAGTCTGTAAGAATGGAAGTTGTTACCTGTGACTGTGCAGTCCCATGCATGTCCCTGAATCCACAATCCACACTCCCAAACAGCATGCAAATCACCAATAGACTGCAGTAACTGTCTATGGCCACTGCAGCACATTGTCGCACTTTTATAGCACAATCCATGCAAATGAGGCAAGGAGCAACTTTAAGTAGATGCAAATTGCAGTGCTGCGCCATTGAATGGCTGATTAGATGATTTGCATATGACGGCTGAATATCATAATGTTGCTCTTTGCGCAATTGTGTTGAACGTGCTGAGCCAATGGCACAGTTCTGTGACATGCATAGTACACCTCACTGCTCATGCCCGGGTTGCCGATGCAGGTGTCTGCCATGCTGATGACATGCTGTGTGCAGTTGGCAATGCAGGGCATGGCCACCATTGTGCCAGTGGCGCTATAGCGATGGTCACTACATAGCGCTGTGGCACTTGGCCATCATAGGTGCAATGGCCAAACTGCTCGGTAGTCCGCTATGGCGCTGGCACACAGGCAACCAATCGCGCTACATGCATTGTCTTCCAATGGCACTGTGCATGGCCATGCGCCAGAGACCCTTGACCCTGTGCCCGACCTTTGCCCCCTAGGTGCCTTGCATCAGGCATGGGTGCACCTCTATCACGTAAACAGCACGATAGGGAATGGCAGCGCTGTACTGTGTAGCATCTGCACATGGGGAGCCACGCTGCAGAGCGCCATATTGCCTACTATAACTGGAGGAATGGCACGCAGACGGGCAGTGCAGTGGTCTGTGATTGAGCTGGCAAATCTGGTAGCAATTGTGGAGCCACACCATGGGCCTCTCTTCGGGGAGGTGCCCCTGGACAGAGCCAGGATCCAGGTGTGGCAGGAGGTGGCCACTGCCCTGGAGGAGGCCACTGGATGGGGGAGGAGTGTGGAGCAGTGCAGGCACCGCTATGGGGACCTGCAGAGGAGGGAGCTACTGGCACGACTGTGGGCACATGCCAGGAGGGGCACAGTTCCAAGTCCAGGTAGGGGTTCCATCAACACACTTTTATCATCCATATGGATAACAGTGTTGCATGTGTCCAGCACATAGGGGAGCAACCGTCTGGGGTTGGCTGTGGTGGTGTTCACAGGGGGTGGGGGGTGGGTCTGGCTTGGTGGGAGGGCACACACCTTGGGGCAGGGGGACTTTGCTTCAGAATTGTACTGATGTTCTTCTCTCCTTCTTTTCCCCACAGGCCCAGAAGAAAGCCGCCGCTTGAGAGAGGAGCGGCGGAGGGAGGAGGACGGTGCAGCCAGACAGGGCGAGGGCCATCACCGCCCACCTAACTGGCCCGATGAGGGTGAGTGCCATACATCCATGATTACTTGCATGCTGTGTGACAGGGTGGGCAGCGGGGCATGGCCACCATTCATCGACACCACTGCCATGCACGCAACTTGTTACAGTCAACACTGTCCAGTGGCAATGCATGTCTGGGAGTGTGTCAATGGTGGCCCATGCGTGCACCAGGTGCATGGTTGTGCCACTGCCTTTGCACCACATAGCCATGTCACTAAATGGCCATGGTGGTGCTGTGCATGACTTGACCGGTGGGTGTGTGCAGCATTCCACATGGCTGTATATGCCTGGGTGGGCAGGTCCTGTGGACATGATCACTGTGGGTGGTCACACACCATCACAGTGGTATGTCCCATGGCCGTATGCCATGCACAGTGGGTGGGCTGTATGGGGTTGTGCATTCACACCTATTGACTGTGCTCCCTTGTCCTAGGTACCCACCATCTATGGGACATCAGGGAGGCTGTAAGAGAACTGCTACTCCTGGCCCGGGAATCACTGGACATCCTCAGGTGGTTAGATAGCACTGGGGTACTGAGGAGGCACAGAGGCTGGAGGAGTCACAGCACAGAACGGCACTCCCACTAGGGATCTCTCAGTACCTGTGTTCCCCTACCCCCCTGGACCCACCCTCACACCCCTCCTTTCCCATCCCATTTGTCCACCCCTGCCCCCTACTCACTCCCACCTTGTTCGTGGCCCCCACAACCTTGTATATAGTTTTTGTAATATTGTAAATAGTTGAATTTTATATTTGTGCAATACATTTAATTTTGATATGAATACTGTGGTGGTCTCTGATTTGCAGTGGGCTATAGGTGCTCAGCTGCAGTGGTGTGCATGGCATCAGGGGTGGTGCAGTCATGGGTATGTGTGTGTGTCTGTGTGGAGGTGACTATGGTGTGGGGGTAGCTATCAGTCAGTGTCTGTGGTGTGTGTGTTGTGCCCTGTGCACTGGATGACTGTGTGCAGTGGTCCATGGCATGTGCTCTGTGTCCATGGTGCACCCATCGGCCTGTCCATGGCCTGTGCAGCTGACACACATGCATGTCTGTGACCTGCACAGTCCTCTGGCATGCCAGTGGTGGCAGTCCCTGCAGGGCGGCCACTGTACCAGTCACTTTGCTGGGTTGCTCTTGTCACTGGTGTGGTGCATGCCTGGCTCAGGTGGCACTGTGGGCACACAGTCGTTGTCCCTGGTCTGCTATGCCTCATGGTGTTGCAGGGTGGCTGGCACCCTGTGCCATGGAGGACTGCGGGTTGTGTGTACACAGCTTACATGGGCCCACAATGGGGGCTTGGTTGCCCCACCACTGCGTCCCTGTGTTGGTGTGCCCTTGGGTATGGGTGGGTGTCTGTCCATACACTGTGTGGCATCCGGTGTGGTACATGCTTCCACGCATCACTGTGGGTGGCTGTGCTGGCTGTTGTGGCCAGTGGTGGGTCGGGGTGTAACACTGGACTACTGTGCAGGGTGCTGTACCACTGGTGGTGGTGTCAAGGGCACGCCCTGTCCCATGTGGGGTACCTCTTGTGCCGACGCATGGTTGGTCTCTCAGCAGTACCTCGGGGGGACTGTGCATGGTGGCACTGTGTCTGCCATCGTTGCATTGCCATGTGCTGCCACCTGCTGATGGGTGCTCGTGGTGGGGCTGACTTGCATGGTTCTGTGGTGCACACGGTTGCAGTGTCACAGTGGGGGTGGTGGCATGCATGGGGTTTCCTGCAGTGGTAGTCACTGCTCATGGAGGGTGTCTGGGGGTCATGGTGCAGGGTGTGCTCTGCACTGGGTGGGATGGTGAGGCACGGGGTGGTCTGTCCTCCTTGTGTGCCAGTCACAGCTTGCCGGTAAGTGTGATGGGGCACCATGGCCCGGCTGTGGGTTGTTTGCTTGTCTCCATGGGCCAGTGGTTATTCCAGCCCTCCCCCAGTTGTGCAGTGCATGAGGTGTGGGAGGACGATGTCTGTTCTGCTTTGTGTTCCTGTGTCCATCTCTGGCATGGGTGGTAGGCCCCTACCTCCCTGGTTGTGCAGTTACATTGCTCTGCTGCTGGGGGGCTCCCTGGTTGCACTATGGCACCTCTGGACTGCTCAGCTGAACATCCCTTGTTGCGCTATGGCACATCAGATCTGCTCAGCTTCCCCTCCCTAGTTGCACTATGGCACAGGTGGTGCAATATTCAGTCGTCGGCTGTAGGCACAATTTGGCCTGCTCCGTTTTTGAATATCGCGTCTCTTGCGCATGGGCGCAATAGATTTGCACTTGCTCTTGCTATTGCGCACTTTTTGGGCGCAGTTTGAATATCTGGGCCTATATCTCTTCTTATTTGATTAAGCATTTCCTTTATCTGAGATCTGAGCATTTAAAATGTATATACATATGTAATGTATTCTTCAGAAGGAAGACAATACCTGAAATAATAACATATTATTAAAGTTTTAGTTAGAATGGTCACTTAGTAATAGTAAACAGATTGAACATGTCATTAAATTTTACATCAGCATATATTGTTACTATTGATTATGGTCAATATGAGACTAAAACAGACTGAACATGTCTTATTACATTTAGATCAACATATATTGTTACTATAAATTGCAGATAATATGAGATTATTAAATTGCTTTTATATTTTTTGAAACTTTCAGTAGCAACATTTATTCACAAAAACAAATCACATTGATGGAACTTTGAAATAACAGGGAAAGGCACAGATCAGCTGTACTGTAGGTAGGTGCACCTACTCAATTATGGGAAGCCTAGATTACCTCTCCATTGCTAGAAAGCAAAGAAAGAGCAACAGGGCATAATTTGTTTGTTTGTTTTATTTTGATAATAGGGTAAGGACACCGGGACAGGCCCATTTTCAGTTCCAACCTGAACAATAAGTTGTAATAATAATAATGGGTAGCAAGCTAGTGGACACTGGATATCGCCATGCTATGAACACCTGCACATAATTGCCACAGGCGTCCTAAGGGATGACATTGGACAAAATAAAAAGTCCTTGAGTAAGCAGGATGATGCCATTGTCCCATAGGTCCCACACCACTTACTCCAGCACCTGCTACCTTCAAGTCCAGCCCATGTCAGATGTTGGGTGAGCCCCATTATTCCCACCATAGGTGGAAGTGATCTGAGGAAAATCAGGAGTGAATGGTAAATCCAGGTGAAGTCTGGTAATGGGGCAGGGAAGGTTGGTGGAAGGGGGCATTTCTGGAGATTGAAGCAGAAACTGAATACTGACAAAATGATATGGGGACAACAGAGTAGGTCTTATGAGGCTGTTCAAGGATCAGAACATGTATTCTACATGCTGGAGGATAGGATAAAGAGAGATGGCATGACCGTGAAGTTCAAGTACCTGCATGGAATAAACAAGATGAACAGCAGTTGCAAAGCACAGGACTCCACAACACTCACTACTGAAAGGGAAACTGCTTCCCTCATTTATGAAGTGATTAATATCTTTTTGTTTTCCCTGAAAACACAGCAAAGAAGTGCAAAATGCAAAAATCAAGATGAACAGCAGCTAACTGGTCACAGTGAGTGGTAACATGAGTACAACGAGTAACTCCTTGAAACTGGCAGAAGGGAGGTCTAAGCTGGATGTAAGGAAGACCTTTCTTTTACAAAAATGGTGGTTATGGCCTGGAACAAACCCCTGAAGCAGGTCATTGGGCTGATACAGTGGAAGGGTTAAAATGAGGATTGGACAGGTACATGGGAGTATTGTGTAAGGAGGCACACTTGGAGGAGGGGGTATAAAAGACTAACAGGGACAGAGCCACAATATTAGACAGGCTTGGCCATACTTATCTGCCATCATTTTCTGTGTTTCTATAATGAATGTACCGGGTAGTTTCTTCTTATCTTAATTTACTTTGCTACAATTGCATATTACTGTCATCATGAATGAACGAACAAAAGAAAGCAGTCACCACTGCATTCTACACTTGCACGAGGGAGCTTGAAAGCTTCACAGTACAATTATAACAACATGCATCACCATAATCAAGCCATGGTATGATTAAGGCCTGAATTAAGGTGGCATGAGCAAAGAATGAGGGGAGAAAGTAAAGGGCATCTTTCTTGTTTCAAATATTATAGAAACCACTGTTTACTGCCAGTCTCATCTGACTGTTGAAAGTGAAGCTACAGTGACGTATACTCAACCCCTAAACTGATCACTAGCTGCATGGTGCCTAATCTCAATGCATTAAGCTAAGGAAGGGATAGAGTAAAACAATACCATGTAAATGTCTATCATGACCAGTAATTAGCCACTCAGTTTTTCCTCAACTGAAAAAACACCACTGAATCGTTAAAATAAAAACAGACTTATGGCATTTGGCATGTATAGATGGTACACCACTGATGCCAGGACACAACTGCAGGAGGGTAGTGGGTTTGCAAATGGAAGACAGATGTTAGGTGTCAGGCTTAACACTCAGCCAGTTTGGTTTTATTTGACAATGTAAATTTTTCTTAAAAAGTCAAGTCTTTGACACCACTTCACAGGCAATAGTGGCAGTTCTTTATAAAAACAGATCAGGTTAGCCAGACTAAATAGCTGAATCAGCAGTAGCCCATATCTCTGGCACTATCAACTGGGCCTCAGCATGAAACCTGTTTATCTTATAGTTTCAGACTCCTTTTTAGCAGTGAGGTCTTTCCTGTAAGCAGACCAAAAACAGACTGACTAGCTTTAGTTTCACAGGGCTTATATATACCTCCCCCCTGGGTCACATGATCTGCCTCACTTCCAATACACAGGTATATAAAGCCTCAATTTATGGCTAGATGGCTTCTGTGAAGCAGGTTATTACACAGGACAGGACATTATATCACACAAAAGGCATTTAAACATATATTACAACAACCATTTCCTCCCTCTCACCTAGCTTGTGCATGTGCTTAAACTGCGACTTTTTACAATTGCCTTCATTTACATTTTTCTGGCTTGTCCTACAGCCTTTTACACTGCCAGGCAGCCATGAGTTCCATGTCAAAGGGACACCTTAGTGTTAGTCAGGTAGTACAGACCTTCTAAGGCTAGGTTATCCTTCAGTACTGGTCCATTTTATAGCTCAGGGCCGAGCCTTGCTTCCCGGCCAAAGGAAACACACTATTGTTGAGTTTTGCACAGTTCCTGGGCTCAGTCTGCAGTGCTAGCCCAGAAAGGGTGACGCACATGGCTCCATGTTTCTTCCTCTCATTGCTGGCTGCAGTGCTTGCAGTCTGGGGGGGGGTCTGAATTTTATTGAATAAGTTATTTGTTTAAGCTAAATATCTTTTTAATCATATTCCATTTTTGGAGTTAAGGTTGGCTTTGCTGTCTCAGGGTTAACATTTTCCTTGCTGGCCCAAGACTTTTACATAACTGGCTGACTGCAAGCTTGGAGTGCTAAGCTCCTACATGTTTTCTCGTTTGTCCACCCAACACTCAGCTGTTAAAATGGTGGTGCAGGGAAACAATATACCCATATGTCAAAAGTGCTCCTATGTTTAGAGCTTCTGAGCTCCCTCAACAAGCTCTTATTTAAATAGCAAATTCCAAGGAGCAGAGCTGAACTGTCTCTCTAGCATCCCTTCGGCTTAAACAAAGGCAGGCTGGGATACAACCAACAGGAAAACAACACTTTGATTTCTAGGGCACCATTTTGAGATGCCTCTCAGCAGAGACACCTTTCATTTTCTATTTTGCCTACCAGGAAAGAGGTCATTATGCATTACAGCCCTCCTGACAGACCCACTTCCCTGAGGGCTCAGACCTAATGCTGTCTGTGAAGGAAGAAGAAAGGTAAACAAAAGATGAAATCATCACAGGATGGCCAGCTTAGGGTGAAGCTAATGGAAAGAGAGAAAGCAGAGAAAAGGCAAAATGAAGGTAAGTGTATTTCATCTGTTAACTAGCTATCTTTTATTTACAGGGCATTCACATTCCAACACCATGAAGGAGTCTTGCCATGGGGGTACCACTTTGAAACAAATTCATTTTTTCATTTTTAATCAAAGACAGGTGCCTAGACACAGTCACATAACTCCATCCCGGCTCTGCTCACTGGCATGCACATCCTACATCCTGGAGGCAGAACAGGAAGGTGGTTTTATTATGATCCCAGTTTGATAGGCTCTTGATTTGAAGGGGGGGCTATTAAAATAAAAATTACAACGGTGAAATAATGTACATTAGCCTTACTTGATGTCCAGATAGGTGACATCACTACCTGCACATCTCTATGGGCTCTAACCTGACCCTTACCTGCGATAGGTCACCTACTGACCCTATCACATACCCCCTGCTTAAGTGAGAAACCATAAGGTAAGCATTGGTTTTCCTTCCTCTAACCAATTCTTAATCTCTAACCTTCTAAACAATCGTTTAACATACTCAGGGCCATGCCCCACACAATCTGTTTGTATCTGCACAATGTAGCACATTTACCTGGGGGGGCATCATTTCATTTCATTTTCATTTTTTATTTTTATACTGAATGATCTGTGAGCAACAGCCCATTTTCACAGATGACAAGTGTAACAAAGACAGATGGTATACATAACAAATATATTATACACAATATGAAGGACAAATAAATACTGTACATACAATCATATGCAAGTCAGATATAACAATTACACTCTGATTTTGTAAGCATATGACTCATTAAGATTTTCTTAAAACTGAACATTTTAGAATAGCTAACAATTAAACTGGAAGCTTGTTACATTGAATAACAGGGGAAAAGGTTGTTGAATTCTGACCAAACCTAGTATGGTATAGAGGAACCATAAATGATGGTCTGCTTTTCCTTCTCGTGTTACATTGTAATGAAAGGTAATTTTTTGAAAACAGGGTACAAATACTATCACGAAACAAGCCCAAATGAATTTTAAGAAGGGAACAATAAAGAATGAGTACTCATAGCATGTTTAAAAATAATTTATTCTTTAGAACTTTCTGAATAGTTGAAGGGCTCTGTTCTCTTCATATTTTACTTTGTTTAATCATGGGGCTCAGGTGGCTGTAGCTGTAATGAATTCCTCATTTAATACTTAGAAAGGTCAACAATACATTTGTTTTACCATCAATCACATTTAAATACTGCGTACTTACTGTAAGTGGCATCTTTTATCAAAGTAAATGTTTGTATCTTATTTCTAAAATATGCAAAAAACGCATTTTAAATGAAAATTGGTCATGGAGAAAGGGCCAGAATACTTTAGCTTTACATACAGTATACGGTGCAGTCTGCGTTGTCTGTGAGAGTCCTTAAATTATTTAAATATTATCCTCAGAATATTTCTTCAGATGTTACTCTAATGCTAAATCCTTTGTTAATGTTATGGAAAGACATACCTAAAGGGCGGCCCACCGGCGCAAGGGTTGGATTTCCGCTTGCGACGCCAGCGACCCGGGTTCGGGAATGAGCCTGGGAAGCTGGAGGGCCGGCCGGGGGAGAGGGCTTGAGCGTCCCTAGGGACTGCTCCTCGCCTCTCCGGGGAGGGGGAACTAGAGTTCGGTTTGACTGACCTCGGGTGGAGACCCGAGGTGTAGCAAGGCCGATGGCAGAGAAAGAAGGAAGCGACGTGTTGTGACATCGGGCGCCAGCGCCTTGACATCAGGGACATGGCATGTCGTGAGAAAGAACACTGGAAAAAGCACCTTGCGGTCTCCCGGTAGACGGAGCACTAGGCCCCGACCCTCAATGCCCCTGCCTGCCCAGAGACAGCATCCTGACGAAAATTCTGTAGTCTCGGGGTGTATAGGGCCCCCACCCCGTACCCCGCCTGGGGGGTAAACCAAGGCTTCATTGGGGATGGACTGCTCTGGTCTACAGGCAGGTGAGCGAGGGCTGAAAAGGCCGTAAAAGTGACTCCCGAAGAGAGGAGGACCGCAAGGGAGAGGGGGAGCAAAAAAAAAAGAGAAAGACATACCTAAAATGTTTATACCCCATTTAATTAGAACCCATGTCTGAGAATGATACTTTCATCTGTGGGAGTAGGTGGCTAGAAGGTAGGTGCAAGAACTGTGGGAGCCAGAGAGGCAGAAGGAAGCCAGGAGTAGTGCCATCTTGTGAGAGATCCACATCACTGGTAGTGTCCAATAGAACAATTTAAGTCTGCATAAACTAAGATCAGAGCAGGTGAGCTTGCACACAGTCAGTGCTGTGGATGCAGAGCCACTGAACCCAGGACATTTCTTTCTAAAGATTCTTGCTGTACTGCTGAATTGTTCATTTTATTTGCTTGAGTATTGTATGTGGATTGATTTGGTGGCTTGGAAGAGTGTGCAGGGACTGTGGTAGCCACAGGAGTGAAAGACATCTGCATGCAGTGCCATCATGCGGTGCAACCACATAAATGATAATATCCAATATGACCTTTTTAGTCTGGATTTATTAAGGTCAGAGCAGGTGGGCTTCCACATAACCAGTGCTATGTTTACAGAGCCCACTGAGTACAGGTATTTTCTTCATAAAAACTGTTGCACTGCTGCTGAATTGTTTCATTTTTTCCTTAAAAATGGTGTACAATTGAATCTGTGGGTCTTGGGTGGCCTGAAGGAGAATACAGAGAATGTGGGACCCAGAGTGGCAGGAGGAACCCCATTATGTGAGATGACTTTTGACTGATAGTAACCAATAGGACACTTTCAGTCCAGTATATAGTTGCCAAAGGGTCAGCAACTATGAGCATTTGGTACATTGGAGCATAAGGACCAAGAAGTAGGAGAGTGGCATTTGCAGCAGCATCCACAGGTAGTTCCCAATTCCACAGAGCACTCTGCCAAAAGCAGATAAGAGACAACGGTATGACTCAGGGCTCTCCCACCATGCATGTTTTTTTTAATAAACATGCTTGGTGAGGTACAGTACTAGGAACACAGAATGGAACTGACAAACAGCAGATTCTTTCTGTAGATGTAAGCAGATAAAATAATCAAAGGTGTAAAGTGGTATTGGGTGGTAGAGAGGTGTGGTCTGACTGTACTGGTAATGAAGGTGAGGATTCCAGATGTTCCATCAATGATAACCAATTAAATGTTTTGTAGAGCAAACAGTGATGAGTAGATTTAGGACAACCTATAGCAAAATGAATAATATTATTATAGGTTGTCTTTAGCTTAGCCAACATTTCTTCAGAAGTGAAGGGATATATAACAGAGCCATAGTCCAACACTGACAGTAATAAACTATGTGTTAACATATGTCTAACTTCTACTGTAAGATTTTTCCATATTCTGTAGAGGTAATGCAGTCTCCTCTGCGATTTACTACTTAACTCAATAATATGGTGCTCAAAGTACAAATGGGAATCCAAAAGCAAGCCCCAATATTTAAAAAATATTTAAAAACCGTGACATGCTCAATTTGATTGCCAAAATTATCATAGATAATTAACTCAGAGTCTGGTGATTTCTTAATACTTGAGAAAACCATTGTTTTGGTTTTTACTGAATGTAATACTAGTTTATGTGTTTCAAACCATGTGTGTAGAAGACTGAATTCAGAATAAAGTGTTATTTGTGAAGATGAAAGATTTTTACCTGAACAAAAAAGCAACTCATCACCTGCATACAAAAATAACTCAGTGTGTTTAAATAAATCAGAAAGTGAATTAACAAATAAAGAAAAAAGCAAAGGAAACAAAATTGAGCCCTGAGGGACTCCACAGCTGAGGGTTACCTCATTGGAGATGACACCCTCTATTGAGGTTCTTTGATTCCTACCAGAAACATAATCTCTGAATCAGGGAACCACATCATCAGAAAAAAAATCACTGTAGCCATCCCCACCAGATATGTTGGTACTAAATATGGGCCCTTTTCTTAGGTTCCATCCACTACACAAACCTACAGTATCTCACAATTTATCTTCTTCTTCTGTATAGTTTCAGACACCTCAGGGTAAATGGTGGTGTTAATCCAATGCAGGATCTGATACTATTCCCACCTACTTTATTCCAATGTAGGTTTTCCTTAGTAGTACAAAATTTAATGCATTTTACCTTGGACCCTTTGCATGTAATAGGATATACTTTTCTCAGCCATCAGGCCCACCACATGACCTGATTCACCACATTTTGGTATTCAAGAGAGTATCAATGTAGAGTCATATCTGGACTTTGTTCTCCCAACTGGATTTACTCCTTGAGTCTTCCATCTAATGTGTCTATGGGTACTACAGAAGGAGAAAAAGGGTACCCACCCTGCCACTACTAGAACCCCACTCCCAGGGACCCCATGATAAGACAAGAAAATTGTCCATTTCTACCTATCTAATTAAAGAAGTCCTCTGGGAGTCGCCCCTTAGTCCCTACATCCTCTCAAGGACACAGCATGAGATACCCCTTCATACTGTACCTGTTTGGCTTAGGGAACAAGGTGCCTTAGCACCTTCATGCCTGGGTATCATTCTTATTGTTTTAATACAGGGTACCCATTTATAAAATTCTTCAGATTCTGGGAGGACGTTTACATTTATACCACATACTAGTTTCAAAAACCATTGCCAATCCATTTTCATTTCAGCCTTTCAACCTTAGCATTTTTTCTTCTATGCATCACTCAGCCTGAGAGGAAGGTTGCCTTTCATTTTCCTGGGACTCCAATCTTTTCCCCATTTAGCTTTGTCCCTTAAGTGTGCCACCTCTATGCTCCTAGTGAGTGTCAGGCAACCTTTTTACTCTGGGGCACTTTCTTCTGGGACAACCAGGCAGACTCCAACACACACCAGCAGAAAGAACAGGCCTTGCAGTAGGCTGCAACCTTTCTGTACATTCTTGGCCAGTAAAAGTGGGGCAACAAATTGGCCACTGTTACTTGTCTTTCTAAATGCCTCGCACATGTTTCCTCTGCAATCTGTTTGCAGTAATTCTCAGGTAACACACTTGAGCATTTACATTTTTAGCTTTGAGGTATGATGAATTTGGTACAACACCCTTTTTTCTAGTCTGTACCATGAATGCCTTCCATCCTCCATCCCACCATTAATAGGTATGCCATCCATCATTTTCACATACAGGCACCGCTTAATTACACATTTATTGTATTTCTGTAGAATGGACATCTCCTTTGACTGGCAATAACAAGAACTGGAATCCACCAGATTCCCATTTGTGCTTTTGGTACTCTCCTTCTACTTTTCAACATCCTCCAACACCATCCAATACCTTTTTCAGCTTCCAGGCATTGCTGTTCAGACTCTTGCCATTTTCCAACCAGTCAACTTACAAGATTTGTCAGAGCCTTCCCCTGCTTGGGTCATTTCCATCACCTCAGCAAGGTCACACCTCTGTCTTTTTTTTGGACCTCTCAGGTGCAGTCCATCACTGGGTGGCTTTACAGAAGGAAAACAGACACCATATGTCACGCATAACATGCAGCAGGCATGGTTTTATTTGACAATGTCAATTTTTCTTAAAAAGGCAAGTCTTTGACACCACTTTACAGACAATACAGGCAGTTGTTTGTAAGAACAGTTCAGGTTAACCAGACTAACCAGGTAAATAAGCAGGAAGCCCTGTCTCTGGCACTATCAACCAGGTCTCAGCTTGAAGCCTGTTATTCTTAAAGCTTCAGACTCCTCTTTAGCAGAGAGGTCTTTGCCTTACACAGACCAAAGACAGATTGACTATTTTCACTTTCACAGGGCTTATATACAAATATCCTCTGGGTCTCATGATCTGCCTCACTTCCAATACACAGGCATATAAGGCCTCATTTTATGTCTGGTTGGCTTCTGAGAAACAGGGCTGTTTTTAAGATAAGGTTACTATTTGATTTCAAACAAATACAATTCATACTCAGAGTAGGACATTGCATCACACAAAAGGCACTTAAACGAGTATTACTAGAACCATCTCTTCCCTGACACCTGGTGTGTGCTTGTGCTTAATGATCCCCTGACACCATTAGAAAATCTTGAAAAAAACGTGAGATTTAGACAGTTCAGTTTATATTTCATGTATTTTCTATAATTATTACTTTTTTTCTTTATCACTGAGGACAGCTATATAAAAGAGGCTTATTGTCCCTTAGACTTTATCTGCTCTTTCTGCTATCCTACAAATGACATCATAATCCGGTTGCACCTGGAAGCGAGCTTCTGTTCATGGTGCTTTTCCAGGTTACCAATTTTTAAATAAATAAATAAAATAAATAATCCCTCATTCATGGCATTGTAATTATCCCCACAGCAACAGAATGTGATGTCATAAACAGAACTGTGATGTCAGACATAGGCAAGCAGCCAGAACAGATATGGCAGCAATCCTGTTTACATGCAAATGTTCTTAGTAACAAAGAAGAATGAGAAATACAGAAACAATATTCAAATATAAGCTGACTAGTGCTAAACATTACATTTTCTCAAAGTTGTCATAATGGTGTCAGGAGCTCTTTAAGCTGTGACTTTAAACACCTACTTTTATTTACATTTCTCTGGCTTGGCCTACAGTTTTTACACTGCCAGTCAGCCAGCCATGAGTTCCATGAGGAGGTGACACCTTAGCTTTGGGCAGGAAGCACCAAGCCTTCTGAGACTAGATTGTACTTGAATACTAGTTCCTTATCAACCATGGGGCTCAGCCTTCCTTGCTGGCCAGAGGCAGCACCATATTGATGAATTTTACACAGTTCCTGGGCTCAGTCTGCCATGCTGGCCCAGAAAAGGTGGATCACATGGCTCTGTGATTCACCCTTTCCGGCTTGCTGTGGTGCTTGCAGTCCAGGAGGGGGATCTGAAGTTTATTAAATAAGCTCCTTTGTTTAACCTAAATATGTCTTTAACCCTGCTCCTTTTTGGAGTAAAGGCTAGCTTTGCTGTCTCAGGTTAGCATTTTCCTTGCTGGCCCAAGACTTTTGCATAACTGGCTGTCTACAAGCTAGGAGTGCTGGACTCCTTGCATACTTTCTCTCCTACCCATCCAACACTCAGCTACTGTGAAAGTGGAACAGGGAGAAAATATATAAATATGTCAATAGTGCTCTTATGTTTAGAGCTTCTGAGATCCCTCAGTGAGCCCTTATTTAAATAACAAGCTCCAGCTAGTGGAGTTGTGCTGTATCATCAGTATCCCTTCTGTTAAAATAAATGCAGGCTGGGATACAAACATTAAGAAAACAACCCTTTTGTTTTCTAGGGCACTAATTTGAGATGCCTCCCAGCAGGTACAGCTTTTATTTTGTTTGATCTCCCAGTAAGGATGTGAATTGGCATTACAGTACTCCAGCTAGACACACTTCCCTGAGGTCTGAGGGCTCATACCTAATCCTGTCCTGGGGGGGGGGGGAGAAGAAAGAGAAGCAGAAGAAGAAATCACCACCAGATCACAACCCAGGGTGATGTCAAGGGACAGACAGAAAGCAGAGAAAATGTAGACTGAAGGTAAATATATTTTCATCTATTAACTATCCATCTATCTTTAATTTATAAGATGTCCACATTCCAGCACCATGAAGCTGAGCCTTGCCATGGTGGTACTGCTTTGAAACTAATTACTTTTTTCCTTTTTAATCAGAGACAGGTGCCTAGACCCAGTCACCTAACTCCATCCTGGCTCTGCTCACTGGTATGCACATCCTGCATCCTGGAGACAGAACAGGAGGGTTATTTTATTTTGAGCCCAGTTTGGTAGGCTTTGGATTCGAAGGGGGAAGGAACTAAAGGAAATTACAAAGGTGAAATGATGTGCATTAGCCTTGGGTGATGACAAGTTAGGTGGATCACTACCTGCACATCCCTATTGGCTGTAACTTGACCCTTACCTGTGACTGGTCACCTACTGACCCTATCACAAGAACACTGACAACTCTGCGAGAGGCTGCTAAAAGATGAAGAGAATGTTTACAAATCCATATTATAACCTATCTCACTGTTCCACAGTACTAAATATGTTGTGTTTCATCAAACAAGCCAACATTAAGTGATAGCTGAATTATCAGTTGTAGCTCATAGCTTTCATAAAATAGCATTGCATGGTGACTATGTTCCATTGATAAGAAAATTATAATTTAATTATCACCTTTTTCAATGATCTCTGAATGTTATGGCCTCCATTAAAGTCAGATTGCATAATTTCAAATATAATACAATTGTTAAAGTGCAACTGCACATTGCCTTCAGCTACTGTACATTCTTCTCTAGCATGGCATCACTACCTGCACATCCCTATGGGCTCTAACCTGATTCTTACCTGTCCTAGGTCATCTACTGACCCTATCACAAGAACACTGGCAGATTTTGTGAGAGGCTGCTAAAAGATGAAGAAAATGTTTACAGTTCCAAAATGTGAACCCTGACCTTATAGTATAACCTCACTTTTCCAGAGTACTAAATATGTCTTTGTTTCATCAAACAAGTCTACATTGAGTGATAACTGAACTATCAGCTATAGTTCAACACTCTCATAGAATAGCATGGCATGGTGACTATGTACCATTGCTAGGAAAATATAATTTTCAATGATCTCTGAATGATAGCTAGCTAGATATAGATATAGGTATAGATATATATATATATATATATATATATATATATATATATATATATATATGTACAGACATACAGACAGTCAGACAGACAGATAGATAGACAGATAGATAGACAGACAGATAAAATCGTTATTTTTATACAGGTATAAATCATTTCATTAAGGATGGTCTGGCATCCACTAAAGTCTGATTGCTTAATTTCAAATGTAATAGAATTTTAAGTTGCAACTGCACATCACCTTCAGCTACTGAACATTCTTCTCCACCTTGCTCAAAGAGTAAGATTAGAGAATGGACATTTTTTTTGTGGGAAATCAGAGTGTGGGGAATGATATTATGATTTGAGTACTATCCTGAACATATCCTTTTCAGAGTATCAAGCACATCTTTAGTAGTGTACAAATTATAAATTCTGCCAGCAGAATTTCTGTCGAATTGCACTGATGCTTCTGAAACTTTGCAAATAATGTTTTGAATCACTGTGAAATCCCACCAATAATCAAACCACAGGATTTTTCTTATTAAAATTAATTTTGCTGTGCACCAGATGTCTGCTTGTTTTGAACAATTATAACTTTAATGTACATAGGCTTCTTATTATACTGTCTGCTCTACTTTACCCCTCAACCCAGGACACATCTGGAAATGAGTTGTTACCTGTTTAGTATGTCTTTCCTGTTAAAACATCTGAAATAAATCAATAAATGTAAACTATGGATTTCTTTCCAAAGTTTTTTTCCTGCATATGTAATACAATTCATTGGAAAAAAAACATGTTAATGCATACATTTGGGTTGAAGAACACAAAGTAAGAAAATGAAAAGCATTAGGGTATAGACTCTTGGGTGTCATGACAAATCAGTAGTGTGGTGTTCCTTGGGGTTGTCAGCCCTAATGCCCAGACCTTCCTCCAGCCAGTAACCTCCCATCTGAAACTAGAATGCAGCACCAAGCCAGTACCTAATAGGAATATTCTTTTGGGAGGTAGAGAAATATGTCTTGCCACATGTAACCAATAGAATCAGTCATGGCTTTCTTGAAGCAAGAGATCTTGTTTGTTTAGACAGAAAAGGGGGTGAGAATAAGGATTGACAACCCCAAGCAACAGCAAGCCCCCGATTCGCCAAAACTCCCAAGGCTCCAAACTCTAATGGTTTACATTTTCTTACAGTGTCTAGTTTTGCATCTGTCAACCCCATTGTGTGCATGAATGTAGTTTTTTTGCAAAGAATTTCCTTTTTTTTTGTGCAATTATATCCTCGCTCACGAAGATCCCTTTGAGACCTGCATGAATAGATGGGTCCTCTGGGCCCTGCACAAAGATAAAAGTACTGTGAGTCTTCCTGCAGAAGTGCAGGGCCCTCTGGGTCTTGTACATCTGTATGACTATGGATGCAAAGAATCTATGGAGCTGACTGGGGGGGCCGCTGAAATCCAGGGTGCTGTGGGCCCTTCACTTCTGTAGAACTTCAGATACAAAAGTGCAAGACCCTCTGGGCAGTATGCCAAGACATGAGTTCTCTTCTCTGTATAGTTACTTGCTGCCAATGCATCCAGCACTGCACTTGTTCTCCCCAGACTGGGAGTTGAGCCACATTTCAGTGCTGTCTGGCTCACTGAGCTTCCCTCAGAACTCAGCACACTCAGATGGGATTGCAATGTGCTACTTGCTGGGCCAATAGCCATCCTTGCACACAACTTTTCTTTATAACTTTTTTAACATTTTAACTCTGAATTTCCAGAATAACATTTTTATGACCACTCTTCTAACATGATAGGTGTTACATATGAAATACTAGCTAAAATGTAATTTTATGGCCTAAGTGTGAAAACACATTTTGGGCAGGCTTTGAAAATGACACATCACGTTCATGAAGTGGAGTGAAATAATTGCTAGGTTGAACATTTTGGATTACCATATTGAAACTTACCAAAGTTATGAGTGAAAGATGAAAATTTCAATACTCGCTCATAACTTGGTAATGTTAGCATATCATTTCATCAAATTTTCAACATAGTTTTTTCATGACTCCACCTCATAAACCTGGTACTGTAGGTGAAAGTTTTCAAATTCCAGCTAAAAGGTGATTTTTATGGAGTGACTGCAAAAAAAGATTTCTGCCTGGACCTGAAAAATTTCTTCTACCTTGTTACTGAGGTGGAATTCCAAAAATACCATGTTGCAAATTTGATGCATAGATATATAAAAATGACAAAGTTATGTGTCAAACTTTAAAATGCATTAAAAACACATAGACACATTCCTTGCTTCTTCAGTTGGTAATCACTCTTCAGGGAGGAGGACTTATTTTTCAGTGAGTGGATCTGTGCTGAGATACTTTATGTAGGTGAGCGAGTGTCTGAGGGGGGATGGGGTGGTGGGTGCAGAGTGGAGGTCATGGTGAGGTGGGAGTGTGTGATAATTGAGGGGCTCAGATATTGACGAGGAATCATTTTCTTCTTTAAAGGTTTCAACATTTTAAAAAAGATCTTTGAGAGACAGTTTTCATTCTTTTCAGGGGGACCAGCAATGGGAATTGGGCTCCCTAGTGTTGGTAGACTGTTCTGAGATAAGGCATAGAAGCACACACCACACCACAGTCCTCAAAAGTGCCAATAGTCAAGAAAAAACGCCTGGCAAAAAGCAGGGTTGGGCAGGCACTTCTCAAGGTTGCATGGAAGGGAAGGAAGAAACCTCACATAGTGATGCACATGGGTACAAATGACTTGGCAGGGGAGACGGTAGATGTGGTAAAGGGAAGGTTTGAGGATCTGGGTAGGCAGTGTAAGGAGTTGGGAGGGGTCGGAGGTATTCTCTGACATACTCCCAGTACCATGTGTGAGCATAGTGAGGAGAAAAAGGATAGAGGAGTTTAATGAGTGGCTGAGGGATTGGTGCCATATCATATGGATTAGTGTCAGACTGGGGCAGAACCTTGGGCAATAGTGACCTATATGCAGGGGACAGGTTACATTTGAGCAGGGAGGGGAAGGGAATATTGAAATGGGGAATAGAGGGGAATATATATCAACAAAGGTGGATTTAAACTAGGAAGGGGGTGACAAGGGGAATGTTGATGGAAAAACAGTCTGGAAAGGGAAGCCTAGTGAGCTCACCCCCTAGTTATGGGTAAAGACAGTGGGGAAGTGGCACAGGGAAGGATAACGGGTGGAAAGAATGGGGTAGGGAAATGGAGGAGACAGGCTGGAGGGTATCTCACTGAATGCAAGAAGCCTAAGGAATAGAACAGCAGAGTTACAGGCTCTCATGGTGGTGGAGGGGGTGGACATTGTGGCTATCACTGAACCGTGGGTCACCCAGTACCAGGACAGGGATATGATGATCCCAGGGTTCAGGTTATTCAGAAGGGATAGGGCTAAGATGAATGAGGGGGTAGCAATCTATGTAAAAGAGGGGATAAAGTGTGAAAGGGAGGAAGGGAAGGAGGGGATGACAGAAGCACTATGGATGCAGTTCCAAAATACAAAGAATAGGACACTGAGGATGGGGGGGTGTACAGGCCACCAACTCCAGGGAGTGACCTGGATAGGGAATTAGCTGAACAAATTAGGAAGGTCTTCAGGAAGGGGAGCACAGTGATGGAATTTCAACCTAGCAGGGGTGGAGTGGACCACCCCATCCAACATGAGTGCAATAGAGTAGGTCCTGTTAGAATCATTTCAAGACAGCTTCCTGACTCAGCTGGTTCAGGGGCTGACTCTGTTAGAAAGGACTCTGGACCTTGTACTTGATAACGGAGAAGCTGTATGGAATCTGGAAGTGGAGGAACCACTAGTTGGAAGTGACCACTGTTCAGTGTGGTTCACGTTCAACATGGGGAGGGAAACAGGCAGCATGGGTACAAGGGTGATTGATTTCAGGGGGGTGGACTTTAAGAAGATGGAAGAAAGTTTGAGCAGGCACCTGGCAGGTATGCAACCACCCATGGATGCAGACCAGAAATGGGACACCATAAAGGAAGGGCTGGTGGAGGCTATGGAGTCTTGCACTAGGAAGAAAAGCAAGAAGGGAAGGGCAAAGAAACCTGGTTGGCTGACAGAGAAGGTTATGGAAGGGGTGAGGGCCAAGAGGACAGCATTTTGAAATTACAGGAAATTGGGGAGAGGTGAATATAAGGATATGTATGTGGAGAAGTCCAGAGAGGATACCAGACTGGTCAGGATGGCCAAGACATTCAGGGAGCTGAGACTGGTGCAGGGAATCAAAAGTGGAGAAAAATACTTCTTCCTCTACATTGGAGAGAGAAGAAGGAGCAAGGATCAGCTGCTGAGGATTAAGAAGGTTGGGGGTGGGTGGCGAAAGGAGTGGAGCAGGCAGAGGCACTGAATGAATACTTCTGCTCTGTATTCACACAGGAGAAGGGGGGCAGATACCCCAAGTGAGAGGGTGGGTTGGGGGAGCAGATGACAGATGTAAGGATTACATAGAGCAGGGTACTAGATGGGTTGAGGACATTAAGGGTGGACAAAGCACCTAGACCTAATGGCATTCACTGTAGGGTACTAAGGGAGTTGGCAGAGGTTCTGGTGGGACCAATGGCTGACCTGTTCAACACCTCCCTGGACATGAGATGTGTACCACAGGACTGGAAAATAGCCCTTGTGGTGCCCATTCACAAAAGTAGCCCAAAGCATGAACCAGGAACTATAGGCCAGTGAGCCTCACATTGATAATGGGAAAGCTCATGGAGACCATCCTAAAAGAGAGGCTAGTGAACTTCTTGGAGGAAAATGTTCTCCAGGATGGTCAACAGCATGGGTTTGTAGCAGGCAGATCCTGCCAGACAAACCTTGTAAAGTACTATGACTGGGTGACGTGGGAACTGGACAAGGGCCATGCAGTTGATGTCCAGTATTTAGACTTCAGCAAGGCCTTTGATTCAGTGCTGCATGGGAGGTTGGGGGGGAAACTGGAATATGTGGGGGCAGGACCAAAAATGGTGAAATGGGTCACAAACTGGCTAAAAGAAAGGCAGCAAAAGGTGGTGGTTGGAGGGATGTCTCGTCACCAAGAGTGGTGATGAGCAGGGTACCACAGGGGTCAGTACTGGGACTGGTGCTGTTTGGGATTTTTATTATAGATCTCTCACGCAGGATCCAAAGCAGGATCAGACTGTTTGCAGATGATACCAAGATGGGAGCTGTGGTTGATAATGCAGAGGGGAAGGGGTTGCAGGAGAACTTGATTAAACTGCAGGATTGGGCAGAAACATGGCAGTTGGGATTCAACACCAAGAAGTGTAAGGTTCTGTACTTCAGAGCCAGGAACCAGGGGAGGGATTATCACTTGAATGATGTACAGTTGGGGAGCTCCACAAAGGAGAAAGACATAGGAGTGATCATTACACGGAGCATGAACAACTCTGCTCAGTGCAGGAAGGCGGTAGCAAATGCCAAAAAATGCTGGGGTGTATTGCAAGAGGGATCTCCTCCAGAATGAGGGAGGATATCCGGCCCGCTATAGGTCATTGGTCAGGCTCCACCTGGAGCACTGCATGCAGTGCTGGCGTTCATTCCTGAAGAAGAACATCAGATTGTTGGAGCGGGTGCAGCGAAGAGCCACAAACATGATCCAGGGATTAGAGAGCAAGCCGTATGAGGACAGGCTGGGAGAGCTGAATATGTATTCACTGGAGGAGAGGAGGGGTAGGGGGATATGATTCAGACCTTTAAGTATCTGAAGGGGATAAACAAGACATACACAGAAGGGATTTTCCAGATGAGAAGGGGGAGGGACATGAGAAGGCATGGACTGAGATTGGAGAGGGGAAGATTCAGGAGCGAGTTGAGACATTTTTTCACTGAAAATGTGGTGGACAAATGGAACACCTTACCAGATGACATAGTGTCCTGTAAGATGGTAGGCAGTTTGAAGAGGGGTTGGGGTCAGGGGAAGGGGGAGGGACACTGGGAAAAGAGGTCAGGAAGGGCAGCTGCAAGATAAGGTGCTAGCTGCACATTCGCACAGACCTGATAGACCGGGAGGTCTATTTCTGCCGGCAATTTCTTATGTTCACATATTTATAAAAAGTGACTTGGTACACACCAGACTATGTGGAAAAAAGTATTAAGTTTACTCTACAAATTGCATAACACTGAGCTGAAACCCCTACATATTGACTTGGGATAGTGAATTTTCATCTTGGGTGGAGTTTTTTTTTTTTTTATTTGGTTGTTTAACCAGGTATAGCACACTAAGCTGAAAGCTTTTTTTACAGGAGCGACCTGGGAGCACAAGGAGGTTAAGTGACTTGCTTAGGGTCACACAGTATGCAAGTGGAAGCTGTGGGATTCAAACCCAGGTCTGGTCTGCTGGATGTTACCAAATTTGTAGCTCAGAGGCTTAGACCACTTCGCTATACTGCCTCGTTAAAGTTAGTTAGAGTTAGCTTGCAACAACACACCTTAAGTACCCACAAATTTCAATTGTAAATACTGTACATAACACCTGTAAACATTCATTAGTGGTGTGTGTTGCATAGACTTCAACATGCAAAATTCTGCTAAATAAATTAATTCAATTGTGCAGCTCTAATCAGTCCTTATAAACCACAGTATAAGTATTGCAATACAATTTACATACAGTGATGAATATTAATTATGCTAGTGTTAAAAACAATATACAAACTGTACCAAGAATGATGCTATAAATACAAAAACTACTCTTTAAAATCGATTATGATGAAAAGCAGCAAATACTATATATACACACTGATAGTTGCATTAGGATGTTATATTTAAGGCTTTAATTATAAAATGTGCAAACAACAATTGTCCATACATGTTTGACTAATAAATCTAGGGGATTTACTTGTAACTAGAAAAGTTTACTAAAGGAATAATGCCCGACAGGGCAGGTGTTATGCTGGGATAACATCCCGCTTGAGGTGGTTGGGCCCGGGGCCTCCGGCCAAGAGCGTCCAAAACCTGAGAAGGGATGTTATCCCAGCATAACCCCCCTGAGGGCATTATTCCTGTTATACAATGGCTTAGTGTTCTATACAGAACAAAAAATATTTTCAAGAATGTTGTTTTTGTGTAAACATATTTTTGTTTCTTAAGAGAAGATGCAAACAGTGCAAATGGAGCTCCAAATAATCACCTGGAATGTAACACCAGGATAATATCCCTGCTGTGGTGGCCAACTGACCAATCAGAAGCCAGGATTCTTTCTTGCCACTGTATAATATTTGTCAAAAGATCTGGTATCATAATGGTGGACAATGAGTCAAACAAAACATTTCAGATTATGGTAGCATAACTAAGAGCAAAAAGGAAGATAATAATTAGGTAAAAACAACACTGAGGGTGTTCCATGCAGTTTTATTTATTTTTATTTTATTTTATTAAGTTTTCAGATTAAAAGACCTTTGAACCAGAGGATCTTTCACAAATGTTCCACACTGTAGAGACAGACACATCGTACAAACACAGACATGGAATAGTTACACAAGAGATCAGATACAATGTGGTTGCCAGAGGCAGTGGCATAAGCCATGGTTCAGTAGTTAAACATAAGGGTGAACAGACCATAAGCAGCCAAAAGTCATTGTCAAGGGAGGGGGCAGGGAAGGAGTGGCAGGGAAGAGATGTGGGTGTGAAGGTTTAGAGAGGGTGTGAGGGATTAAGGAGTAGGAGGCCTAGATAGGAGGAATGAGCAGTGGATAGGGAGGGAACAATTTAGTAGGTACAAGTGCACTTGTTAACAGTGGAGAGGTGATTAAGGAGACTGAGTTTGACAGGGCCCAGAGCCAGGAGGTCGCGAGTGGATGGGAGGAAGTTGTTCAGCCAGTGGGGTGCTCTGAATCTGAATGAACATTGAGCCAGGGAGGTTTAGCAGAAAGGAACTTGGGAGGTCTGGGAAGCCTTTCCTTGAATGTGATGATGGTTAGAGACGGGAACAAAGAGCTTTTGGAAGGAAGACAGGGTGAGGCCAAGGTGGATTTTCATAGCAAAAAGACAGGTCTGGAACATTACTCAGTCCTTAAGGTTAAGGAAGCCAGCCTGGGCATACATATCACAAGTCTGTGTGAGTCTGGGATCTCCGGAGACTAGCCTGCAAATTTTGTTGAGGGTGGTGTGGATTCTTTTGATGGTACTATCAGTGGCTGCTCCATAGATGATAAGACCATAGTCAATAATGGAGTGTAGGGAACTGGTGATGGCCAGACAGAGAGCATTAGGGGTGAGATAATGTCTGTGTCTGAAAAGGAGCCCCAGCCTGGTGTTCACTACCTTAGTGACATAATCCACATGGGATGGGAATAGAAACATAGAAACATAGACTTTGATGGCAGATAAGGACCACTTGGCCCACCCAGCCTGCCCATTTCCCTACCTACTGGATAAGCTGCAGATTCTAGTTAACCAACAGCCTACTTCCTGCCACCCCCCACTACAATTGCCTTGTGTCTGTCCCATGCATGTTTGAATTCCCCCACTGTTTTAGCCCCAACAACCTCCCCAGGAAGGCAGTTCCATGCATCCACCACTCTCTCCGTGAAAAAGATTTCTCATTACCCCTGAGCCGCTCCCCCATCTTTAAATTGTGTCCCTTGTTCTTACACATCTCTTTTCTGAAAGATGCTACCCTCCTGGACTTTGTTGATTCCCTTGAGGTACTTGAACATTTCTATCATGTCCCCCCGTCCCTCCTTTCATCAAGGATATCCATATTAAGCTCTCTCAGTCTCTCTTCATATGATTTCTGATGCAAACCCTGCACCATTTTAGTTGCCTTCCTCTGGACTGCTTCCATCCTGTCTATGTCCTTGCATAGATGAGGTCTCCAAAACTGCACACAGTTCTCCAGATGGGGTATCACCAACTGTCTGTACAGAGGGATAACCACTTCCCTTTTTCTACTTGTGATGCCCCTTCCTATGCATCCCAGTATCCCCCTGGCTCTCCTAACTGACTTCTCACATTGCTTACCCACCTTTAGATCATCTGATATGACTACCCCAAGTCCCGTTCCATTTTTGTTGTTGTTAGTACCTCCCCTGCTATTGTGTACTCTTCTGGGTTTTTGTTTCCCAGGTGCATTACTTTACACTTCTTTGCATTGAATCTAAGTTGCCATATGTCTGACCATTCCTCCAACCTTGTCAAGTCCCTTCTCATCCTTTCTACCCCCCCTTGTGTATCAACTCTGTTACAGATCTTTGCATCATCTGCAAAGAGGCATATCTTTCCCTACAGACCCTCTACAATGTCACCTATAAAGATGTTAAAGAGGACTGGACCCAGTACTGAGCCCTGAGGTACTCCACTAGTGACCCCTAGTGAATGACAAGTTGTATCTATAATTACACCTAGGTACTTAAACTGAGAAACCTGTTCAAGGCATACATTGTTGTTGTTAAGGATGTTGAGCTGATACAGCTGGTGCCTATTGTGAGAGCTGGTGAAGACCATAGTTTTAATTTTTTTGTAGTTTAGGAGATGTTTGTGCTCTACGAACCACTGTTCAATTGCAGAGAAATCAATCTGTAGTAGTTATTTTAGGGGGAGGGGGCCTGGATGACTAGCATAGATGTCAGTGTCATCAGCATATGGTAGTACTGTAGGTTAGGGGAGCAAGTTTGGGGGCAAGTGTTAAGGAAAAGACTAAATAGGAAGGTGCTGAGTATTGAGCCTTGCAGGTCCCCTGAGCATGCATGGCAGCTGTCAGCAAGTGAGTCGTCTATTCTTACTTTCTGTGTCCAGTTAACCAAATAGCTTTGGAACTAGCTGATAACCTCATGAAAGAAACTTCAGGCAGAGAGTGAGTCTAGTAGGAGGGAGTAGCTCACAGTGTCTAATGCTTTACTGAGGTCGATGTAAGTCACCCACAGTAAAAGTCAAAGGTCCAGAGCTGAGTGAATGAAGTTTGTGTAATGTAGTAGTACGGTGGTGCTATGTGATTTCCAAAAGCTATGCTGTTGTGGGCACTGTAATTGATGTTTCTCCAGGTATTCAGGCAGCTGGTCAGCAACTATTCACTCAAGTACTTTAGAGAGAGGAGGAGGATTGAGATTGGACATTAGTTAGAGGGAAGGGATATGTCCCCACTTTTGAAGATGGGAGTAACCACATCAGCTTTCCAGTGTAAGGGGAACTGTCTGAGGCAGAATGAAAGATTGATTTTGTGAGGGGTAGTAGGCCTGCATCTAGTATAAGATTTATACTGTAAGTATAAGGTCCAGGGAGTCACTACTGGTACATGATTTTCCGAGTACATGGGCTAGGTATTTTTTTGTTTCCACAAGAGTGATCCTCTTAAAGTAGAAAGGGGGGGGACTGATGAGAAACAGTGATTACTGGCTAACGCATCACTGGTCAGTGTTCCAGGAGAGTCAGGAGGGAGTATGCTACTGAGGTTGGAGAAGATGATGTTTATGGCATCAGCAATGCTTTTGGGATCTTGGAGAGTGACCCCTCCAACTTCTATTATGCTGGGCAGAAATTCACTAGGGGTGCCAATGAACTCTTTTAGGTTGTCCCAGAACTTCTGGCCATCACGTCAGAAGTTGCATAGGGTTTGCCTATAGTAGTGAGATTTTGCAGGTCAAATTTCCCTGATACAGGTGTTCCTGGCTGTTTTATATTGCTGCAGGTCAGACAACTTGCCGGAGGCCCTAGCATGATGCCAAAGAGTTGTCCCTGAAGGCTATCTGCTTGAGAAGGTATGCAGTAATCCAGGGGTTGCCTGCACCCTTAATCTTATGTTTTTTTATGGGGCAAAGATGTCTCAGGCACTGTTAAAAGTGGAGATAAAAAAATTCAAGTACTTGGTCTATGCTTTGAGCTGTGTCGATGGGTGACCAGTCAGTGTTTAGTAGGTGAGCTTGAAGGATCTGCAATTGTCCTTTTTTAAGGACCCAGTTTACAACTGTTTTCAAGAGTGGCTTGGTGGATTTATTTGACCAGAGGCAAAGGATGGAGGAGTGGTCACTGATAGCACCCGGGAGGACGGTAGTCCCAGAAATTCTCTCCAGGTGATTGGCGAGTATCCAGTCCATGAGAGAATTACTGCCCATCTGGTTGTTGGATCTGGTGGAGGAGGTGATTAGTTGAGTAATGTTCTGGTGGTAGTTCAGGTGGATGTTAAAGATCCCATGGCACTTCTTGAAAAGAGCAGAGGAATTTCCCCAGTGCAATGGCCAAATTTCCTCCATTTGCGAAAAGTACCACCAATAGCTTAATCTGGTTCAAGGTCAGTTGGCATTCATCTGTATCCCCCTCCCTGGGTCGTGCCTGAAAATAGGCAGGATTTGTCTAGTGCACTTACCCAGTCAACAAAAACTAATAAATTAATAAATAATAATGAGGAAAGGGTGTCTGAGGAAAGGGTTTTAATCAGCAAACACTAATAGATAAGGACTACATACTACAGTGGTGGGGGGGGAGAGAACAGATCCAATGGTAAGGGAAGGACTAAGGATGGGGATGGGAGGCAGAAAGAGTCAAAGGAAAAGAAACAAACTCTTGCCAGAGCTGATAGGGCTGCAGCTGAGGAATTTGGGGCAACAATATTGAAAGTTACTAAAGTTACAAGCCTGCATTTGCAAAATGTAAAGTAGAATCATAAATTTGCTTTTCGTGTAATATTTTTATACCACATTTTCAACACAGCCTTGTTATGATCCTTCCTTATGAGAAAGGGCAAAGAAAATATTAAATTCATGGCCTAAAGATGATTTACTGCAAAATCAGTTTTCAGTAAGCAAAAACACATTTTGGGAAGGAGTTGTAAAATGACAGTTGTCACATTCATGAGGTGCTGTACAGAAATGACTATGTTGAAAATTTGGGGTAAAGCTATTGAATATTACCAAACTTATGAACCTGTATTTGCAAAATGCAACATAGCCCCATATATTAGTTTTTTCTAAACATTTTGTACACCAAATTTAGAACATAGCCTTTTCATGACCCCTCCTCATGAACAAGGGCAGATAAAATTTCCAACTTCTGTCTGAAAGGTGATTTTGTGTAAAGACTGCAAAATCACCTTTCAGAATGTAAAAAAAATCATTTTGGCCAAGATTTAAAAAATGACGGCTGTCACATTCATGAGGTGCTGTAAGGACAAGGAGATTTGTTTTATTAGCATCAAATATTGCACATCATTGTTTTATTATTAATGAATTGGGGTGGTTAACTGTAAAGTTGTCATTTACACTTGGTCTAGCTAAGTTTATTTTTAAAATTCTTCAGTCAGGTACACCTAGTAGCTTGAAAGTGCAACTTATGACAATACAGAACAAGTCTAAAGCTAGATCATCCTGTGATACAACATTGTTAAAAGTTCCATTTAAAAGCTCAATAAATGGTCAACATACTTTTGGTTATATTGTACCCACGGTTTGGAATTGCTTACCCCCTCATATTAGGAATATTACAAGTTATACCCTGTTTTCTAGAACTAATAAAAATGTCACATTTTAGAACTCTGTGTAGTTGTGACTGTTTTTAAGATGAATGTCTTATTTATGACATGGAGAGCCAGATATTCAAAACTTTGCCCCGGGGCTAAATTAGTACTGTCCGGCAGACAAACTTAGCCCAGAGCACAAAGCAAGCCATATTCAAAAGGAATAGCCCGGGGCAAACAGCTTCTGAATATGGCATGGGAATGAGGCAGGGCAAACTCGGCTGGGAGTGCAGGGCAAACTTAGTCCTGGAATAAGATAGCTCTGAATATGGCAACCAGGAAGTGCAAACCACAACAGCAACACAGTGCACAGTGATGTGAAGGTAGGTAGAGGTGAACTATGTGGCCAATATGTGTGCCAGAAAATGCGTAGACCCAGTACAGCTGCAGGCAGCAGTGTATGTGAAAGCACAGTGTGCAAAGCTATTAAATATTCCCCGAACTGTTTGCACAGAGCTAACACTTTTGTGCAGGTTTAGCACAGGGCTAAACCATTAGCCCAGTGCAAACACGTTTGCCCAGTGCTAAACTTTGCCATATTCAAAAGTGACATGCAAATGAGCCTACTTAGGTAGTCTGTGGGCAAACATCCAGATTAGCATCTCATTATGCCCTGATTTGTATGCAGTTTGCGTCGGGCTAACTATTTAGCCCAATATAAACGCTAAGCGTCGCGCTGTGCAAACAGCTTGGGGAATATTATAGTTTTGAACACTACTTCCACATGCACTGCTGCCTGCAGCTATGCTGGGACAACACAGCACAGGCACAGATAGTGGTGGTGCTGCATGCAACTGTCACACTGTAGGTCATGCTACAGTGCACAGCAGACACTGCAGTAGCAAGGGGGCCAGTACTGTGTTGACACAGCAAAGCCTGTGGTGCGTAGGGCAGTGATGATGACTGCACTATACCCAGTGAGATGCCCAACCTGCCGGTGTTTACTGACAGTGGACATTACTGTTATGCTGTTGTGTGATCCACAGATGCCACACCTCTGGCATGGGATGCTCACAATGACATATACATGTCCGGCTTTGTGTGCTGTGGCAATTGTACAGCTGTGCAGTATGTGGCCAGGGGGGCATATATTATCTGAAAGGCACACTGGTGTTGGGGTATTCCCAATAGTGGCCCATGTGCACTGCTTGATGTGTCCCAGCCTTGTGGCCACACCTGGTCTGTGGCACAGCATGGCCACCCATACACTCTCCACTCAACATCCTCCATGCCCACAGTGCTGCCTGTGTGTGCTGGCATCTGTTGGTGTCCACAGAAGTGTGGTCCACAGGTGTGTGCTGTACGGCCACTCTGCCATGCTGTCCACTGGTGGCAGGGTCACCACATACTGCCTGGCATGGCTGGGACTGGTGGCAGATGATGGCATCATTGTGATGCGATCAGTTAGCAGCATGCTTCCTCTATGTTTGGCTTTGTCTATGTGTCATATTTATTTGTTAGGGTCGCTCAAAACCCACACAAACACCATGTAAAGCCATAGTGTCATGCAAAGCTGATTGCCCAGGGTTAAGACAAGATTTTCCTGGACGGTAATGTGTACCTCGCTAAGTGTCACGCTAGGTCACGCAAAACCACTTTGTGTGGCGCTAGTCACTGAATATAGCATTGTACCTGTATTCATGTCAGTTTGCCCCTTGTATACATTATGATTTTGACCAGTGCTAATGCAGTTTGCCCACACTATTTGGCCTTTTGAATATAGCAGACCCATGCTAATCCCGCACTAAACCTGCGCAAATGGTTTTTGCCCGGCACAAAGTTTTGAATATCTGGCCTGGAATGTTTTATTTCCTACATATTTATTTAATTTTGTAATTGTCATTTGTTATTGTCGCTGTATTTGATATTTGAAGTTATTGTATTTTTACTGACTATGGGTCATACCTGTAAAAGGGATCTTTGTCCCAGTGTACTAACCCATATACAAATGAAAATCAATGAATCAATCAATGTTGTAAATCTGGGGTAAAAATAATAAAGTTACCAAAGTTACGAATCTGCATTTACAAAATTCAATGTAGGCTCATAATTTTGTTCTTTTTCAAAATATTTTTACAGCAAATTTTCAACATAGCCCACATAGCCTTCTCATGATCCCACCTCATAAACACAGGCAGAGAAAATGTTCAACTGCTGCCCAAAAGCTGATTTCATGCAGGGACCACAAAATCACCATTTGGAACATATTTGCCTAATGTTAGTGACATTGTTCATGAGGTGGCATCCTAAAAAACACATGTTGAAAATCTGGGCCAAAAAAAGGAGCAATGGACATGTTATGCCACTAAGTTCAAACCACAATTGAAATACATTCACTCACATGCCTGTTTCTTCAGTTCTCGGTCCAGCATTGAAGACTGAAGACATGTCTGAGGTCCAGAGAGGATCACAGTATTGGACCCCAAATGGGTGAGTTGAGGCTTTGGGGTGTGGGGTGGTGGGTGCTGAGTGGAGGGACATGTGGGGGAACAGTAACAGCCACAAAAAACATGGATGGATGGTTTTCCTTTTACAGGCTGAGAGAAAAAATAAAACACAGAGAATTCCAGATTGTGACACTAGGGAATTGGGCAACCCCAGTGTCACTGTTATGTTTCTGGGTGGGGAGGGGTACTGGGTGCTAAGAGGGAGGGCCAGGTGAGCAGGAGTAAAATATATACATTTATATATTAGTAAAATGGAAACAAAGAATTGGTGAGTGTGACACTAGGGGATTGGGCACCCCCAGTATCACAGTTATGCTTCTGAGGGAGGTGTGGGGTGGTGGGTGCTGAGGAAGAGGGTTGGGTGGATGGTAGGAATGAAAACAAGATGATCTTGTCCACAGTAGTCATGGTGGAATATGGCAGAGTCTGCCATGTCCAAGATGGCCACCAACTTGTATTGTACATGCGCAGTAGTGTTCGGCAGGCATCTTGGACATGGATGACTGTGCCATGGTTCGCCGTGACTGCAGAATGAAAAATAGTGCAATGCGATTGCTAATGGAAAGTGCAGAGTCCATCAAAGATGTGGATGAGGAGGAGACAGTGAGGCAACTCCACACTATTGTTCAGCTGGATAAATCTCCCTTTTTATGATTGCAGGAGGTCTGCAGGGCTCCACCCTCTGTAACCCTAAAAAGGGAGAGAGTATAGAAAAGTAGTAGTGGTAGTTTTATTTAATTACAGCCCAATCTCAAAGGCTCTGGGCACTTTAGAACATAACTGAAATAAATAACCAAACTAACTTATAATATATACAGATGACATAAAACATAACAGGCAGGATAAATTTAATACTAAAAACCAGTGGTATTTAATTAAATCAAACACTTGTCTAAACAAGTGGATCTTTAGACTCCTCTTAAAGGCCTCCATCAAAGAAGCCTCCCTCAGAGACCTGGGAAGCATGTTCCACAATGCCAGATCAGCTACCTCAAATGTACGGTCACCTGATGTCTTGAACCTAGCCCTGTGAACCAAACTTGGAGGCTCCCCACAGAGGAGTGGATGGGGGTGAGCTGGGCAGTAAGGAGACAGGAGCTAACTCAAACAACCCAGCCCAGTCCAGGTAGGGCTTTATAGGTCAGAAAACTGATCTTGAAGTAGATTCACCGCTTCACCAGCAGCCAGTGCCAATCATGCAGGGCCAGGGTCAGATGACATTACCGCAGAATGCCAAAGAGTAACATTGCCACTACATTCTGCATTAGCTGCAGGTATCATAGGATTCCTCCACCTCCCCCAGATACAGAGTGTTACAGTAGTTAAGCCTATTGGTCACAAAGACATGCACAATGGAGGACATATCTTCTGGTGGGATCAAGACTTTTAGCTGGAAGGTGTTACAAAGATGGTAAAAGCCATTCCAGACAGTGGACAACATCAGGGCCTCCCACGTCACTCTTTCATCCAGAATGACACCCAGACTCTTCACTTTGGTAGATGCTACCATATTCTTCTCCTTGGTATAGGTCACCAGACTAGAGGACCCAAGAACTAAACTGGTCCTCTCTGATGTTGCCCCCACACCCTGCTGTCAACCAGGCTCAGTCACCAATGCCTCCATATTGCCTGGCTTGAGCCACTGCTAGCTAGATGACATCCAGTTCTGGATCTTGACCAGACATAAATTTAATACATTGACCATGCCAGACATCCATGCATGCAATTGCAGGTACAACTATTGAATAGTAATGATAACTCCAAGGTGTGCGCTCTTTTGATATCACCCAAGGACAGCATATATAGTGTAAACAATACAGGAGAAATAATTAAACCATGGGGTATACCACAGAGCAGGGACTTTGGGAGTAGAGAAACATTTTCCAACACCACCCTCTGTGACCTGCCACCAAGGAAGGACTTAAACCAGTCAATGACTATACCTGTGAGTCCACAGGACTCCCTAACATGATCCAACAACAACAACCTACATATAGTATGGTCCACTGCATCAAATGCTGATGAAAGAGCGATCAGAACAAGAACTGAGTATTTCCCTCTATCTTTAGACTTAAGTAGATCATTACACACCCTGACCAACACAGTTTCAGTACTACATCTGGATCTAAAACCAGACCAGAATGGCTCACAAACATTAAAGCCCATGAAGTGGGCCTCAAGCCGAAGACCCACTATCTTCTCAACAACCTTTCCTAAAAATGGAAGGTTAGAGACCGATCTAAAATTTGACAAGCAGTCTGGATCCAAAGATTATTTTTCAGGAGGGGTCTCACCAGAGCACATCTATTAATGCACTTGTAAAAGACCCCTCTGAAAAGGAGCACTGGACTATCTCAGCAAACACTGGACACAGGAATACAACACGGCTCACTAGGAGCCATGTCAAACCAGGGTCCATTTCACAATAAGTGGGCTGCAACTCAGAAATCACCCCATACACCTCCTCCACTGAAACCAGCCTCAACTTGCACCAGACAGGGGCAGCACTCCCCGAGACAACCCACCCAACACTACTGGGCTGCAACAGCCCAGTTGGGGTTATTCCAGACTTGCTAGAAGATGCCCTGTTGGAGAAGAACTGAGTAAAATCTTCATATCCTGTGAATGAAAATAACTCCACCAGTTGGAGACAAGCAGGATGTAACAGCCTGTCTACCACAATCTCTCCACACAGGAAAGGTACCTTCTTATGGGGTTTGCCCTCTGATATTCACCATAGTAAGTTCTCAGAGCCAGTCTGTCCCCAGCTGCCCTGAATTTTTGACAAAAACACTCAAATCTGTGACTAAGCTTCCCCTTGAACCATGAGGATTGTGAGCAAGAAGACCTGGGTCATACACAAACTGGTGCAACAGAATCAATGTCAGAGGCAACAGACTTATTATAAGCTATCACTGCTTCCTCTAAAACAGTCCCACACACAGCCATCACACCCAAAAGATCCAATGCAGCCTGAAGTCCTGTTAGGGACAACCCCTTTAAAGAGTGACAGCAGACCATCTCCACAGGAGGAGGAGGACAACTAGGGGGTGCCCTAAATAAAAATTTCACAGTGCACTGATCAGACCCACTGACCAGATCAATCACAGCAGTAACCACTTGTACGATGTCCAGTGATAACATTAACTGGAGGATATCTTGACTAAACTGTGAGAGTTCATTGTCGACTCATACATTAAAGTCACCCAAAATCAACCATCTTGGTCATTCCAAAACCCTCAGTGAAGAAGTCTGTGATTTGTTGTAGGACACCCCTTTCACCCCCTGGAGACCGGTACACAAGAAGGATCCTACATCCTGCACCTGGAGCCCCACATGTGGCAACGCATTCAAAAGACAAAATATCTACACTAGGTGCACTGTAAAGTTCAACTCAGACCTAAAACATGTGCCCCTCCATCCCTGTGATCCCGCCATGGGAGCAAACTACAAAGAAACCAGCTGGGACTGATGCCTCCAAAATTCACCCTGCATCATCACCCAGCCAGGACACCATGATGAAAGCCAGATCAACTGTGGAAATCAAGTTTAGTATAATTGCAGACTTCTTTCCAGTCAATTCTGCATTGCACAACACTGCCCATAGAAGACAAGTGGAGACTGCTGGCATACTAGATACCTGCCTACTTTGTCCAGAGAGAACCCTGGAAGTAGGAACCAACCATGTTTGGCATCTTCCCCAGTTCCATTTCCACAGAACAGCATTTTTCCTCTGCAAATCCTTCTGCAACTATTTCTGCCAAAAATATTGAGATCCAAGGAATAAAATTCTGAAGACACGTAGCAGAAAGCCATGGCATTGCACCATTCTGCTTCTGCTGAAATTCTGTAGAATTTCAGTGAAATTTTGAAAATTCTACACAATTCCATTCCACCAGAATTTGAAAATTGCACACTTCACTAAAAACAGGATCTAGCCTGGCTCATCGGCACAGTGGTTGGATTTCCACTTGTGATGCCAGCAACCTGGGTTCGGGAGCAGACTCAGATCACTGGAGGGCCAGCCAGGGGAGAAGGCTTGAGTGTCCCATGACTTCTTGCCTTCTCTTGGGGGAAGGGGGAGGCCAAGTCCAGCAACTTGCCTGACACCGAGCAGAGGCTTGGGGTATGGCAAGTCCTGTTGCCAGAAGGGGCCGGCCGAGATGCATGATGGATGTCAATGCACAGTGCCTTGATGTCAAGGACATGCACCATGTGAGGGGGAGAAAAAGGAGGAAACACAGGTGTCAGTCTCCTAGGTGACAGAGACCCAGCAGAGACCCTGATTGCCAGCACCTGCCTGGATCCCTGGCAGATCCGACACCAGCAAGATTCTTGGGGTGATGCCGCCCCACCCCATACCTACCTTGGAGGTACAGCCATGCTCGATGGGGAACCAAAAGGGCATAATAGGGGAGGTTGAGGAGCAGGGAGAGACTGCCATATGTGTCTCTGGAAGGAGTGGGGACCGGCACCGAAGCAGGAGGTACAAACAGACATAAAAAAAAACATTCTCTGCTCTAACCAGAGCAAGTCCAACATAAACTTCTGTATAGAAAAGTTAACTCTGTCACTACTGCCATGGAGCAATACAGCATTAAGGGTCACAGTAAAAGTTGAGACACACAGGTCCTTTCACCATCTACCACCCTAGTCCACAGTGTACCTCAGCTGTCCCAATCTTCTTCTCCAATCCTGAGTCCCAACACCAAGAGGCCAAGTAGCAAACATGATTCCTACTACAGACCTTCCACAGAAGGTTATCCAGTTTGTTTCACAGTTGAGGCTTCTCCCCTGCTCCCAGTTGGCAAACCAACCAGATCTTTCAGATCTCCCCCCGCAGTCAGTCCTAGCACTACCATGCTCCCCTATTTGACTGCCTCTCTCCATGGCTCAACTTCGTCTCTCTCCATGGCTCAACTTGGCTCTTCCATGGCTTCCTCCATGGCCACATCAAACAAGTTCTCCAGGACAATATCGGATGGGTCTTCTGGTAATGTAAGGAAGGTAGGATGACAAAATGGGAAAAAAACACAAACTTTTCCAACTGGCAGATGAACAGCAAACTCATAATGCTGGATCTTTAGGGCAACTGCACTACTGTGGTTATCAACAGTATATGTGAGCAAAATAGATGTATAGCACTGAAACTTAATGCAGCACTTGGTCCTCTCTAAAAAACATAAAAACTAACTCCTGAGCTACCTCACTCTAACTCCTTCTCTCCCACTCAGTCCCTGAACTAAGTGCTAACTACTACTGAAAAACAATTAAAAATATAAAAAAACAGCACTACAATAAGCACAAACATTTTAGCTCACTACAAGAAAGCTAAAAAGCTTTCCAGATTCTCTCATACTTAGTCTTATACTGACTGAGGAGGCATTGTGCCCATTTAGCCTATCTCCCACTGTATAGTGGGTCCAGCATTCAACCTTTTGATATATAACACGTCAGTCTAATTTATTTTTGAAGTTCAGTAATGTATCTGATTCCATGATTTCCTTTGGCAGCATGTTCCATCGTCTGCCCACCCTCTGTGTAAATGTTCCCCTTCTAATGTTTCTGCTATTTGTACCAAGTTTGACCTCTTGGTTATGAGATCTGAGAATGAACCCCTTATGATGAATTTCTAATGTAATATTGTTACAAAGATCTGTATCATTAATGAGTATGTACATTTGCAGAAGACCCCCCCACACAATTTTCCTCTCTTCCAGAAAAAAAAACTTGACTTCTTGTAGTCACTCAGCATATGTCAAACTACTCAGCCTTGGTACCATTCTATTGGCCCTTCTCTGCACTGTATCCACCAAATCAATATCCCCCTTTTATATGAGTTCCATAACTTTGAGCCATAAACCAGATGGGATCTGATGTATGCTTTACAGATGGATATTATGGACTGCTCACTTTTAGTTACAAAAGTCCTTTTAATAGTTTTCAGTAGCAAAATTACAGTAGTAGTTATTTTGTTGCAGTGTTTTGTGAAGAAAAGTTCCTTGTCAATTAATTTTCCTAGGAATTTTCTGTTAACTATTTAATTTCTGTACTATTTAGCATGTATTTTTGTTGTGGGTTAGTTTTCCCCATATGAAGCACTACATATTTATCCTTATTGTATTGTACCATATTGTTGTAGAGCCTTTCACCTAAAGAAGGATACGACACCCAGTATTGCTTTTGGTTGCTCAGTCGATTTACCATTTATTAAAACTTTGTCATTCACAATTTTATCAACAATACTGAGTTCCTTTATATACTGTATTTAAACACATTTCTTTATTTTCATCTTCTCTTTATTCAAACTATCACAATTTATATCATATTTTAAACCACATTTTCTATCACATTTCATAACACATTTTTCTTCCTTCCCCAACCCCCCGGATGTAAACCAAAGGGGTCTTTCTTTCTTGTCTGTTTTCTCTCCCACCCCCAGATGTAAACCTGAGGTGTTATCTCTTAATGTCTGGGCCAGGTCCAATTCCTGTCCCCCATTTTCATCTCTGGGTGTCCATACCCTTTCCTCTTGTCTTGGCCAGGTTCACTTCCTGTCCCCCATTTTATTCCGGGGTGTCCACATCCCTTTTCTTACACCCCCACCTTGGTGTAACTTCAGAATTTCTCCCTCCTCCCTCCCTTAAATATTTCCTTCTCATTCTTCCTTCCTGTATCCCAAATTTATTGGGTGGGTAGGTGGAAATCAACTTTTGCCTAGCAATGTGAGGGAGAGCTCCCTTGTGAAGCCCCCTTATATATCCCCTTTCAGCCCACCCCTTGCTCTCTCTCTCTCTCTCTCTCGCCTCTCTCTCTCCCACTTCCACCTATCCCCTGCTCTTTTTTTCTTCATGCCCCTTCTCTTTTGTGAGGTCATTCTCCCTGAAGCCGAGTCCTCCTTTTCTTTACCTGGACCTCCCCTTATGACCCCTTTCTTGAAACCCCTCCCCTTCCTTCTCTGTCTCTCCTTCTAGGCTCCCAGGCCTATTACAATGGAGCTTGTCCTTTTAGAGACAAACCTTCTTGTTGTAAACCCATTTCTCCCAATTGAAAATACAACCGAAATGGTGAGGGGAAAGGGGTGAGGGGAAAAAGGGAATGGGGTTAAAACTGGAAGGCAGAGAAGGGAGAGGAGAGTTAGAACATTCTTTTGAGTATACAGTACATGACAATACAGTTCAATCATGTTATATTATAAATACAATAGTTACACAAATGGTGTGCAGTCTGTTTAATCATTTAGTCCATTAGGGATCAAAGCATCCAAGGCAAAAATCCATCTAATCTCTCACTGAAGTAACTTTTTTAAATGATCCCCACTATGCACAAAGGGGTGGATCTGCTGCAATACAAAGAATTTCAAACCACAGGGACCGGAATTATGTATCCCCCTGAAATTTGCATCCAGGACATTATCCATTTTACCTTTAATGATGTGTCTCACATTCTCCAGGATGCGACATTTCAGGGGCGTATTCTCCTGCCCACATTCAGGAGTCCACAGGTACACCATGCTCTAAACACTGTGAATTTTGAGATGCAGTCAACATAACCATGTAGTTCACATTTTTTCTTTGTTTTAGGGTGGGTAACATATTCCCAAGTGTCTGCATAACAGCAGATGATACATCATCTGTAATGGTAGTATACATCTTTCTGTCAGTTTATGCAGGATCAGGAATCAGCATTTGGCTGATAGTGACTACTAGTTAGCATGTCACTAAGATCTGACCTACTCCTAAATGAGATAAGGGGTGAAGTACCCATCACAGTTCAATCAGAATTAAAAAAAAAACTGCACTCTGCGGAAAGAAAACAACACTAATCAAGAAATCCTTTACCAAGCTTTATTGCAGTTTAAAGGTGAAGTCAGCGTCTCCACAAACAGTTGTCCACACAAGACCCAGTGCTTTGGGACTGGAAACCCTTTGTCAGGGGGCGTGGTAATGTCATGGAACAAGTGACAACTTAAATACCATTACTGCATTCATAAACATAAGCTGATTTTAAAATGTTAACTATTTCAGGATAAATCATACAAAAAGTAATAATGGTAAAGATAGCAATATTTACCAAAATAAATGTTTAAATGATTTAAGGAAAATCAATTGATTTTAATCTATTTGAATGCCATTGCATAAACTAAATGCACGATACTCAGGGAAAATGCTATAGTAATTAAAACAGAGGAAAAAAGGAAGTAGAGATAGGGAATTATCTGACTTTATTATTCAAGGCATGTTTGCAGCTCAGTTGCAAGGTGGGTAGCAGCAGCATCTCAAGGCTCAGATTCCTGTGTTAACCACAAGGAGTAAGGATAGAAGATCAGAGACCCTAAAAACCTAGAAAAGATAAAGAAAAAAAAACATATTAATTGATAAACCATAAACAGTGTGCTCAGCCATAGTATATATCACTCCTAAATGTGACATTAAATAACTTGTTACAAGTTTGTTGAAAAGAAAGGTGACTGTCAGGTAACAATAATGGTGAAGAGTTGGTGTGTTCACAGTTTACATAATTAAGTCATAAGCAAAAGATCCAAAGTCATGCATTATGAAATGGTAAACAAAGAAATAGACATTACTTTCGTAAATAGGGCTTAATGTCCCATTCATTATTAAGGACTCTTAGTTTCACACTATTAAGAGTGAAGATCCAATAAGATTCTCTTTGTAACAGGTTGTTAGCCCTGTTACCATCTTTATCTAAATGTGCCACATGTTCTAACCAAAAAAATCTCATTTCAGTAGCATTAGAGTTATAACTGGAAGCAAAGTGGATACCCACTGGGGTATCTTCCTTTTTATTTTCAATCAATCTATCACACATGCTTCTGAATTCATTTTTTAAGGGTTTCACTATGCATCCAATTTATAGCAATTTGCAAGTGCACCACAATGCATACACCTCAAAGGGTATATTGCATGTGATGCATTCCTTAATATTTACAGTAATGCATGATTCTCTGGGATGTGTAAAGATTTTTTCTGGTTGTGCATGTTTACAACTAATGTAATGGTAACATTTAAAGAAACTATAAGGCCTCTTTGCTAGCCATGTATGGGCTTGTTCAAGTTTTGTAGTTTTACATAGTCTGCTATGGACAATGTTGTCCTTTAGATTAGCAGCTCTTCTAAAAGTAACTCTTATTCCCAACAGCTCTGCACACTGTCTCATCACCTGTCAATACCCTCCGATTTTTGTGTGCAATATTTCCTAGACCCCCTGCTATTGTATTATACTCTGTTATAAAAGAAATAGGGCCAAATTGACCAGTAAGATATGATTGCTTTTGTTGCAGAAATTCACTTCTCTCCAGTCCCAATACTTTTTCTGTTACATTTTTCAACAAAGTTTTATCATACCCTCTCATCAGAAATCTTCCTTCCAATTCTGATACCTGCAAAAGATTATCCTCAGTTTCTGTACAGTTTCTTCTTAATCTAATTAGTTGACTACATGGGATCAACTTTTTTAATCTTGGAGTGTGTTCACTGTCAGCAAGTAAAACAGAGTTTGTCACGGTTTGCTTTCTATGACATTTAGTACTAAGGGAGTGGCCAGTTACACTACTGATCTCCAAATCAAGAAAGACAAGTTTATTTTATTGCTGGTGTAATTAAATTTCAATTTGAGATAATTTTGGTTAAACCATGTAATAAATTCTAGAATCAGGTCCTTGTCTCCTTTCCAGTTACATAGACAATCATTTATTTATCTGTACCGAGTATGAATATGAGGGAAATAAGAATTGAATGCTTGATTGTTAATGCAGATCATCTCCCATAATCCCATGAACAAATTAGCATAACTGGGAGCTATTCTGGCCCTCATAGCTGTTTCATATAATTGTAAAAAGTATTCCCCTTCAAACTCAAAAACATTGTGACTTAATACAAAATCTAATCCTTGTAAGATGAACTCAGTTACTCATTACTTAAAGCTAGATTCTCCCCAAAATATTTACAAGCTCTCACCCCACTTTCATGCCTAATGGATGATACAGGGACTAGACATCAGTGCAAATCTATGTCATGTTATCATCCCATATCTGGTCCCCCAGTTTCTTAATAGTATGGGCAGTGTTTTTTAAATATGCTGGAAAGGTAACAATACATTTTTGAAGAAAAAAAACCTAGCAATTGGCCCAAATGCTCACATATTGAGGCATTTCTGGATACAATAGGCTACCAGGGGATCATTAATATTTTTTGTGTATTTTTGGAAGTATATACAAATCAGACACTACTGGAAACTCAATCCACAAAAATGTTAATTCTTCTTCAGGGATATCCCCTTTGGAGATGGCACACATGAGTAACTGGCCAAATTCCTTGTTGAAGTTCATGGTTGGATTAAACAATATTTTTTGGTAGTTATTTACATTTTCTAAAAGCTGCCTGACAATACTAATATAATGCTATCCTTTCATAACAATGATATTGCCACCTTTGTCTGCAGCTTTAAGTCATTATACCCTAGGAGGCCATTTTGTGTGGATAGTTCGGACTTCTTAAGAAGCTATTGGAGATAATGACTTAATTAATTACCAAACTTTCATTTTTAGACAATTCCTCCAGTGCAGCTTTTTCCCTATTGGTAAATTAAAAGTTCTGGGTGGTCTTGCTTGACTCAGCATAGCAGTAAACTGTTTACATAACTGCTTTTTCATATGCTAAAATATTAGCATTAAAAGTAGTTGAACAAAATGTGGACTTGCCTTTGAAGCATGCTCTTCTTTCCCTATGAATATCAGTCTCAGTTCCCACTGAGTCACTAAGAAGGTTGTTGGAAATATCCATGGGAGACCCATCCTCATTTTCCAGTAATGCTCTCAGTGCATTCTCTGATAATAAATCACGGTTAACTCCACCTGATTCATGTGATGTCAAATTGATGTCACCTGGTTTGTGAATCAAAAAGTCTAAGTTCTCATCTATGTCAGTTGCTGCAGTTGCAGCTGTGGTCAATTCCTCAGTGAAACCCATATTCTCATTAAATGATGTTTTAATAGCATAGACATATTTAAATCGAATCTTTCTGAAAAAACTTCCTAATGTCCAAAGTAATCTGGAATTTATTAGTCCGACAGGTTGGTGTAAAGGAAAGTCCCTTTTCAAGGATAGCAGTTTAGTTCTGCATTAATTCTTGCCCAGAAAAATTGACCATTTGTAACTTGGCATCTTTTTTAACTATCTTGCTGGCCTTGATACCACTTCTCTTCCCCCTTCTTGTATGTTTTTTCCTTCGTCTTGAACAAACTTGTCTCCTTTCTCTAAAAAAAATGCTGTTTCCTTGCTAGTTCCTGGTTCTTCCAGTGTTCCACTGATCACCTGACCATTGCTTGTGTCACATGATGGGCTCTGGATCTGTACAGTTTTATCTTTATTTTTATTCACAAATCTGAATTTATATTTTCTATGACTCCTTACTCTACCTTGTTGTCTGAGTATGGACCATTTCAGAATATTTCCTTTATTGTAATCACTCTTGTCTCTTGTTGGTTTATTTTTGCTTGAGGGCAATTATTTTCTTTGTATATTTTTGAATACTTTCCAATAGAGAAGTATTAAAGTTATTGTATTCTACTTTCCCTTTATAGGACAGGACCTCTGACTTAACTTCCTCAGTCTCCTTATTCAGCTCATCCAATTTCAAAATCTCATACTTTATGATTAATTAAGTAAAAGTTCTTGAGCACAACTGTGCCACCTGCAGCCATTCATTTTTAAAAGGAAAATCTTTAATACTTTTTGCAGGAACAATGTTCACCAGTAAGCCCTGAGGGGCTTGTTTTTTGTTCAAATGTTCATCAAGGGTGAAGATGTTAAAGGTGATATCAATATATTTATAGTTTCCAGTTTAATAAAGCTTTGTTTAATGTCCCCTGAATTTTGATATTCATCAGCCTCCATCAATAGTGGCCTTGCTCTTTCTCGTCTCTCAGCCAAGCTGCTTCTGAGTAGTTTGCCTCTCTCTGACTCTGCATATCTGCAGGGCCCCAGGTAAGGCAAAAATCAATACCACAAATATCTTCGATATGAAGTAACTGCACATTGATAGATTCATAAGGTTTAGGGAACAAGGATGGTGATGACTTTTATTTAAATAACAAAGAAATTGTACATAGATGTCACAGCACGTAAGCTTTCCAATCCTCATAGGTCTCTTCCTCAGGTGTTTAGCAAACAGAACCAAGGAAGCAGGTTTAATACCAAATGGTGATGTTAAGGAATTAGCATAGGAAATAGGAGGTAGAGAATTTATTCCATAAAACTGTAGATGCATCATTGTTAATCACAGTGGTATGAGAAGGATCAAAGGCAGGAAAAGAAAAACAGTTGAAAGTTTAGGGAAGAGAGAAACACAAGGTTTTGCTAAGTGAGTACTGTAAATACACAGAACAATAGCACTGCATATGTTATGGTATAACTAAATGGGTCAGAGGCCCCTTAGTGTGCCATGAATCCTGTGTCTCTGTTCCTTCAGACTATTTTATCTTGAGTATGAATAAGACACAAGAGACCAGCACCTTACTGCTCTCTGCAATTCCATCATTCAACAATGTCTCACTCCTAGACAAATACTGTAGGAAGTGAGGGGACATGCTGTACAAACACCATGGAAAAACTTAGTACAATACAAGGAAAGAAACACACCTGACTCCGTGCCTCTGGTTGTGACATACTCTGTAACCCCACAGCATCACTATAACAAAACATTAAATAGAACAAAAACTCATGCTTGATAAAGATGCCAAACTTCCCTGAGCCACCAGTAATAGCCTACAGACAACCTCCCAACCTCTTCAACATGATCATCTGAAGCAAATACTAATAATTCCAGGACAGAAAATTGTAAGAAACTTTTCTCCACAAAAATTGCAGTTTGCAAACCTGTACCTACCTATACACATAAACCAGCATCAGAACACTACAGAACAAAGTACTGTAACATAACTGGCCTCTATGCATGAATGAGTGGGATTAACATGCCAGAGGTGTGTATCTTGCCAATGTAGGTCCACAACTGTGGAAAGGTATGCCTCCAGGGGTATGCACCACTAATGCACACCTGTTCGCAGCCCCCCACTGGCATGCAGATCTCCACAGGGTGGCTGGGGGCAGAGTTGCTGTCCCAGTGGGCATCCAATCAGATGCCCATTCTGGGCCGAAAGTGGATCCCTTTTGCAGAAAGGCACAAGTCCAGGTATGTGAATGCCCACCAAGGCACCTGGACCCACGCATCCATGCCCCTGTGTCTGGCCATCAGATGACTGCCCCTCACACCAAACAGCAAGGCCACAGCCACTACCAGCATCCCTACCTCATATGCCCCTGTCTGCTGCAGCCCATCCCCGTCCAGTGACCCTATCAGGTGGTGACCGCCATTGCCATGGTCACCCCAAATGGCAAGCTGGTCACTGGCATCCCCCAGTGGCACCAACCCCCTCCCACAGCACCTCACACACACAACCTGACCCCTGTACCTGTGTGCCAGTGCTGCTTTCTGAGATGGCAAGTGGCACAGCCCTCTGGACACCTCCACAGCCACTAGCCATCTGACATACACAGGTGCACATTGGCTATGTAACCCTGCATATGTCAGATGGACAGCAGTCATGGCAGTGTATTGAGGGCTGTGCAGCTGGCCATCTTAGGGAACAGCATGGGCACAGAGGTAGGGGAGCTTGGGGTGGTGGGTGGCACCATGGGGGTCGGGGAGGTCCTGAATGGAAAGTCATTATGCTGGGGCCAGTACCACTCTTGCAGTGTGTGTTTGGGGGAAGCCTACAAGGGTCGAGAGCACGGCCATGTGCTGGGGTGGGTGGCACCTGTTGGCCATCAGGGATGGCTATCCACCCAATCCAGGTGGCAACAGGGTGTGTGAGCAGGGCGAATAGGGGCTGTATGGCAAGGTTCTTCCTGGTGTACCCTGCGCCATCCTCCAAACCCCTGCAGCCAGCACTATACACCATTGTTCATGGCGTGTAGTGCTGGCATGCCTCTAGCCCTCCCCCCATGTGGTGTAGCCCATCGACATGGGGGATCAGCTGCATTGGGGCTGTGCACCCATTGGTGCATCCAGCATGGGGGGGGGGTGCATTAGGTGTGGAGTGGCTATGTGCCCTAGTAACGCAGTGCAAAGTCACTCTGCAGGATCATGCATAGGGGACATTATGTGGACAACACACTTATTCATCAGACAAAAGGTTTTAGAACCCATAATGCAAACATGTCTAGAAGGATGCTATTGGGGGGAACCAAATGATCCCTTCAAACCAGGACAAATCACCACTGGCACATAATATCAAAAAAGATAACAAGCACATCAGTGGGACAGCACATCGCTCAATCTGTCACTCACTTCTGGACTTTTCATTACTGATACTTAAAGGAAACATCAGAATGATACAGGAATGAAGGCCATTGGAGCTACTTAATTGGTCATGACATGAAGCCTTTGGAAACAAATCAATGACTCAAAGGGTTATAGTTACAACGTGCTTATAAATAAATAAATATATAAATAACAATAATTCATGACTAAATGGTCTGAACAGAGGCACATGGTTCATCATACATGATAGGGGCCTCTGTTCCATTTAATCATACCATAACTTATGTAATGATATTACTTTACACTCTTAGTAAAACTCTGTGTGTGTGTGTGTCTTTTCTGAAAGAGAACTTCAGAACTACACAGAAGAGATGGACATCAGTGCTATGATTTATTAAGCAGCTTAGCTGAGGAGAAAACAGTCTGAAGAAAGACACAGTGTTGTTAGCACAATATATGCACATCTGACCAATTTTATTACACCATACTGTATATTTTTTAGTTATATTGTTCTTTTCATTTACTCACTTAAGAAAACCTTGTGTCTCTCTGCTCTAAACTTTCAATTTTTTCCTCTTCCTGCCTTTGACCTCTTTATATCTCTACAGCTAGCAGTGACACACCTAAAAGTTTAAGATGTCAAATGTGTGCCTGCCATTTTCAGAGCTATTTCTTTATCACTGACCTTTGCTATAAAACCTGCTTCTTCTGCTCAGTTTGCTAAAATACTTGATGGAGATCTATTGCATGTGACCCTAAAAACATGCATTCTGTGGTAAATATGTATATTGTATTTGTTGACTCAGTAAATGGCATCACAATCTGCAATGAATCCTGAATTACAAGGACTAATGACTACACATATTCTTTGTAATGGTGAACAATACACTGTCAGCAAAGGCTGATAGTTTAGAGTTGCAGTGATAGACATGGCCAGATATTTCCTGAAATGTCAGTGGTATCGCTAGAGAAAGTTCTTGCCTGCCTGCCATTCCACTGTAGGGCATTTAGAGAGAATCTTTTTACAAACATAGCAAAATATCTGGAATTCTACACCAGGTGAAAAAGCAGAACTATTTATTAGTTGGCAAAAAAAAATCATCATATAGTTCGGGAAAAAATGTAATACTGACATCCTAAGGTTCATGCTCAGTATATTTTTAGTTTTCTCAGATATTGTTTAAATACTTTTTGACTAATTTTCTAATTAATGACTCATGTCATTAAAGATGGCTACCATTCGCCATTTTTAAAAATCTCTTCCGCTGCGGTAATCTGCTGGATGTACTGTACATGCTAGATACATACTATTGATATATTAGGATGGTGGTACCACTTGTTTCTGATGGTAAACTGCAAAATCATTTACCAAAATATTAATTTTTTTCATGGTGGACATGGCATGGGAGTATGGACTTTTTAAAATTTCAGTACCTCACATCATTCTTCAGGTATGAAAGAAAATGAAAATAATGTTATTATTTTATTGACCTGGTAGGCCCACTTAGACTAGAAGTCCCTTTTTCAGGGGCAACCTGGAGGGAAGATACAGATGATAACCAACTGAAATTGAACCAGATTAAGTTGTTGGTTGTATTTTTAGTGAATAGGGGAAATTTGGCCAGGACACCAGGGGAATTCCCCTACTCTGTAGGTGTGTGGCACTGTCCAGCTGTCTGCAGGGATGGAGGACTCCAGTCTTGCTGTGGACATTGGAGGAGAAGGAGCTACCACTGGAGTACAGGAGCTCAAGGAAGTTACACCAGAGTTGCCTGCAGTAATTCTGCAGAGCGTGATTCAAGATACTGAATTGGAGATTTTGGATTCAGAGGTCATTTGTAATCAGGACATGGACAATGGGACAGAGGCTGATAATTTACAATACGAGCTGGATTTGAAGAAATCTCAGTTGTTGGCTATGATTAATTTGGCTGAAAAAGATTTTGCGCTGTGTCAGCAAAAACTTGAAGAGGAAGAAAATAAAAAGGAAACTATCAGTGGCAAGTCCTTTACCTGCAGGACACAGACAGGTTACAGGGGATAAGTTGCTGGAAGGTCCACTAGAGGCACAAATTTTATGAGAACCCTCTAATCAAGGCTTGAGAGATAACACTAAAACTTTGGATGAAGAGGAAGTACTTCTGATTGGACTTCTGGTGATGTGCTGCAGAGAGCAGGCTGGTTACTGAAGAACAGGATATGGATACCTGATCCAGTTTTTCCCCTACCAGGGTGCACTGTACAAGCACATTTTGAGGTAAGAACTCCAGTCCCTAGTATTGAAGGGACTTTGAGATTCCCTGTTTCAGATGGTCCTCACCCAGGAGAAATTTCAAAAGTGGCTGCACAAAGGATTGAGAAAGAGGGTGGAACACAAACTACGCCAGACACAACTTCTCCAGTCCTGCAGGGTAAGCAAGTAATTTCAGACAACACTGTATGGATTTGGGTTCCTCCTACAGTTCCTACTTCTAAAAACTGCTTCCAAGCACCAGTGGCCTTTTCAGATAACCCTAATTTGGATACTCACTGAACCCCTATGACAGATAGCATAAGAATGAACCCACAGTCTGGGCCTTCTGGTCAGAAGTCTTATGCAGGTTTATTTCAGAAACCTGCAGAGTCAGCCAAACAATGGTTCTTAGTATGTCTACGCTATCGGGGGAAGGCCCCAGTAATTCCAGATCGTTTATGGGTTGGTAAGACTCTAATTATGGGCAGCATGGGTTTTATGCCAACAGAGGTATATGCATTCATACATTCCAGGGGGACCAAAACTATGACATTAGTTTTTGCACAATGCAACTGTTGGATACATTTTGGAAAATCTAATATGAAGTAAAGGAGACAGAAAATTGGCGGGAATTTTTAGCAATATCCATCACTAAACCTACTATAAAGAATGTCACGGTTTTATTCTGCAATGAAGGAGTTAACATCTCTAACATTATCTTTTGGTTGGAGAAAAGATGTACATTGTCGGATCGCCCTTAACCTATATTGGACGACAATGGATTTTGGACAGGGGGGTGGACTTTTTGTGTACAATTATCTCATACAGACACAGGCATACAACATCTCCCTAGCTACTTCTTTTTTGGAAGAGATAGGGGTATTATTTTCTAAGCAGCACAGCTGAAAAGTTGTTATAAATGTGGATCTTTAGATCATTTAAATAACGATTGTGACCAGGTTAAATGTGTTGGTTTTGGGTTATTGGGGCATACTTTGATACAATGTGAAGCCCATCCAATGTATAACTTATGTTGAGATTTAAACCATTCGTTTGTGACATGCCCCAGGGCTTTTCATGACAGAGACTAAGCATCTGATCCAGAATTTTTTTTAAGTCAGGCAAAAAATTTCTATGATGTAACCCCTAATTTTGGGACTCATTCAGGAACCTGAGGGAGATGGAGAGGAAGGGGCTCAAGATCTAACATGGGAGATATGATTGTGGGAAATTCCCTAGGGCCTGACTCACTACAGAATGACCCAGTTATTACCCCTACTCAGTTTTGTGAAACCCCTGTTTTAAGTATTCCATCGGCTTCCTTGGAATCCCAAGCAACCCCTTATGCAACATCTCTAGGTTCCCCTCAAAGAGGTGGAGGAATGTTACTTCATAGCTCATCATATAGCCAACTTTTTAATGACTCTATTTTGGAAGGTACTAAACAAAATTTGGAACCCTTTCTTCTGGAAGCGGAAGAAGAGAGTAATATAGAAGCTGAGACAGAGAGTGGAGGGAACTCTAAGATTCCTTTATCCCCACTACCACTATCTAATAGATTTGCCCCCTTTGAATTATGAAGAGATTGTGTAGAGCAAGAACACTCTATGGAAGCTATAGAAATATCCCAAACTGTGGCTAATAACTTAACAGAGAGAGGAGATGCTTTAAAAATCCTGAAACTCTGAAATAGGTCTGTGCCAAAAAGGGTAACCAGGTCTAGTGGTAAAATGATTAAACCTCCTCCCTGAGTCTTGTGTTTTAAATTTTGCTAGCTTGAATGTTAACAGTATCAAGTCTTCTAGATGACAAATGATGACATTGAGAGTAATTCAGTCCTTGAGATTTGATGTGATTTTTTTTTACAAGACACTCGGCTTCACACTTCTGGGGAATGTGTGCAAGCTTCAAAAGATTGGGGATGGGGGTCCACATACTGGTCTTTAGGGCACAGAACTATGTCATGGGGTTGGATATGTTTTTACCACGCAGAAGTTAAAGGTTTGTCATCAAGTAGATAGAATTCCTGGGAGGGCACTGTTACTGGATGTTATGAGATTAAAGGGTTATCCTGCAGATTGTTGAATGTGTATAATCCACAGCTGAAGTGTGCTCAGATTGAACTACTTAAAAAATCCAACCATTTCTGCACACAAGTACACAGATTTTTTTAAGGGGAGATTTTAATATTAATTACCTCCCTAAAACGGATAAGGGGAAACAATACTGCGAAAAAACATTTTTAAAACAAGTGCTTTATCATGCTAATTTAAGTGATGTACAGGATAGTTTGCAGTATGGTCCAAGACCAACATTTTTTGAAGGTCCATTATTTTCCCATATAGACTTTATTTTTGTTAAAAAAAACATTAGAAGTGACTAATGTCTGAATTCTACCAGTAGAAACTTCAGACCATTTGTTATTAGGAATGACAATTGATTCAGCCCCTGCAAGGGTCACTGGTAGAGGGTATTGGCTGTTGAACACCTCACTATTGTTGAATGAACAAATACAGTCAGATTTGGGTATTATAATGCAAGATAAACTGTCTACAATAATTCTATATGATAATATTAGCAATTGGTGGTAAGATTTTAAGAATTGTCTCACTGCTTTTTTTTCTCAAATAGGGCGATATCGAGCTAAGGTTAAACAAGAGAGGTATGATGCTCTTTGTAAAGAGTTAGGCATATTGCTGACTCAACAATTTGAAACACAGGTTGACCTTAGTGCAGAAATTGGAGCTCTTAAGGTAGAACTGGAGGAGACTCAATATGATAGAATGTGTTCATTGTATAAGGAGCAAAGGTTTGGAACCCAAGGGAAGTCAGAAGTTATTAACCCCTATTTTTGGCTAGCCATGTAAGAATGAACAAACAACTCTTTATGGGTTTATGAAAAAATATAGGAGTAAGTCGGGAAGATAATAAAGGCATTATGCAGATCTTAGACAAACACATCCATGAAACTTTTAGTTGCCCAATGGAAGATTCTCAGTTTGTGGCTCAGATTTTATAGGCTGCGAATCTTCCACAAGTCACACTTGAACAGAGGAGGTCTCTTGTGTGTCCATTTACAGCTTTAGAAATAGAGGTGGTAATAACATACTTACAGGATGGGGTATCCCTGGGGTCAGATATATTATCAAATGAATTGTATAAATGCTTATGGGGATATATGTTGGCAGAGTTGGAACAATTATATAATTATTTTTTGACAGTCTGCTGTTTACCAACACAATTTTATGAGGGTTTAATGATTTTTTTATATAAAACTGGAGATCGGGAGGACATATGGAATTGGAGGCTGTTAACATTGCTAAATATGGATTTTAAATTTTTTTCTAAACTCTTAAGTAATAGACTATCTGGGGTAATGAAGGATTTAATTAGTATACAACAATTTTGTGCAGTTCCAGGATGATGCATCTCAGATGTTCAATTAATTTTACAAGAACTGATGGAACCCACAAAAAATAATACTTTGTTAAGGGAACATGGAGGATATTTAATTAGCTTAGACCAAGCTAAAGTGTTTGATGAAGTATCTCATTCCTTTTTATGGTCAACATTACGAGTGTATGGCATCCCAGAGGAATTTATACAGTGGTTATATTTGTGTTATGCCTTAGCTTATGTAGTTCCGTATGAAAACGAATGGCAGGGTTCACACCACCGCATTTTGAGAGGTGTTAGACAGGGGTGCCCCTTAAGCCCCGGCCTATATGTGTTTGCCTTGGATCCATGGCTAAGTATATTATTAAAATCCCATTTATTTTTGGGTTGAGGGTGTTATTGAAGAGCAATATAAGGTGGTTGCATATGCAGATGATTTATGTATGATATTGCGGGATGAAGCTTCCTTTGAAATAGCATGTGATGTAATACTAAATATTGGGAGGATAACAGGAGCATGGCTAAATTTGTCTAAAACAAAAATTCTACAAATAGTTGGTTTTCTGACATCTACACAGCATATGGGGAGTTCTGGTAGCTAGGGAACTGAGTCAGATTTTGGGTGTATATTTGGGGGGGGAAGGATATGACCTTTTATAACTGGGAGAATGTGATTGTTAAAGGGAAACAAAAGTGACAATGTGGAATAAATGGAAGGTTTCAAAAAAAGAGAGTTTTTCTTACAAAAACATTTTTAGTTCCACTTTTTTTATACTTTAATATGATTTTTCCCTTACCTGAAGTATTGGAAGCTTCCCTAATGAGCATTTTCTTTAGTTGTTTTTGGGGGAGTAGATTAAACCCTGTTAAATGGAATATATTGTATTTTAAGATTCGAGAATGGGTGGGTGAATATGCTGAATCCGGTGGTGTTCTTTTTTTCTATTTTTGTATACGCTAATTTGGTACCTCTTATTAATGGTGGTAATTGAATAAGGGCATTGATAGGACAATCACAGTTGGTTGGGATTTTACAAGAGTGGAAAGAGAATAAGTATTTGCATAAAAATAAATGGAAGCCAAGATTATTGAAAAGATGGGAAGAAGTATTTGACAAGATCAAGAGGTGGGTTCTACTTTTATTTGGGCAAATAAAAAATCTAGAATGGCATTTCACAAGTTGGCAGCGCCCAAAGTTAAAGGAGGACTTAGACTTCCCCATATTAGTTTGTATTCCTGGGCCAGCCAGGTTAACAAGTATCTTAGATGGTTGACTGTGGAGGACCCCTTAGACTGTATTACATATACCCCAATATGGTTAAAAGTAGAGTTAGCTAATATAAAGGAATTAGGTCTCTCCCCTCAGGCGTTGATTTATACAAGTCTGAGATTTCTCCCAGCATCTTTACGTGGTTCCCCCATAGAAACCTCTATTAGGGCTCACTCTCAGTTGTGTGCTTTTTTGAAGTATGATAACACTCAAGATTTATCTCAACCATTAAGAGGCAATCTGAGATTTCAATTGGAAAGTAGACTTCTTACAGCCAATTGGCTTCCCCAGAGAGGGGATTGTCAACTCAAGGACCTAGTCACAGCAGAAGGGCAATGGTGTTCTTCCATTGAAATCATGAACAAATTTCAAATTCCCCATAAATATATTTTCAAGGTTTTTCAGCTTTGCCACCTTCTCATAAAGGTACTAGGAGTAGTTCCCCCACCTACTGCCATCGTTAGTTTCCAGGATACCTTGAGCTTGTTGGCAGGTTCCCCACATGTGGTTTCTAAAATATATAATACTTTATACAATTTGGCCTACCCCAATAACTTGGGTCCCATGGCTTTTTGGTCATCTTTCTTCCCAGACAAAGAGTTGGACTGGCCTCTTCTCTGGCGTAACTGTCATAAATTTTTGCTACAGGATAGACTTAGGTTGATGCAATTTAAAATATTGCATAACATAAATTATTCTCCTCAAAAAATGACTAGGTTAGGTATTGTGCCCTCCCACCTTTGTACAAGATGTCAACTGGAAAGAGGAGATATTTTTCACATTTTCTGGAGCTGCCCCAAAGTATCTCCAATCTGGACCACCATCAGACAAAGGGTTGATCCCCTACTAGGGTTGTCTGACCTGTTCACACCAGATGTTTGTCTTCTGGGGGACTTCTCTGGTATAACAGTTGTGAACAGGAAATATCATATGGCGTTAATCTCTTTATCAATTAAAAAAGTGGTCCTTAGACACTGGAAAGATACCTTGGAAGTTATTTATGTGGAATGGCTCCAGGAATTATTAGCTAATCTTAGAATGGAGAAGATCATTGCTAGTCTTCATAATAAGTTAAAGAAATACAACAGGATCTAGGGTCCTCTACATGCTTTCTACTCATTACAAGTGTAAGGGGCCTTTTCTTATCAAACTACAGGTTATGGTTTCAGAGTCTGATGCTGTACTGGGTACAGAGGGGGTAGTAGGGGATAGGGAGGCAGGTTGGGAGAGAATGAATCATTACAGTAATGGCACTCAGGCAGTTTGTACAATGTATATTACTTGGTGGATTTATTCTCTGTATTGGAAATCCTTAATAAAATGTGAATGGTAAAAAGAAAGATCAAGAGGTGGGCTATAGGATTTGAGTACATTTTGACCATTAAATGCAAGGTCTTATACGCACAAATTTTAGGTAAATAGTTTGCAAATATCCCCCTTTGTTGCCTTTTCTAAAATAAATAAAGCACATATATCAGATTAAGTTTTGGATATCCATATTCCAGTACATATGTTGGATACAGTATGGTTGGGCCTGCAGGGGAAAATTAATGTTAAAGGGAATCATAAACATAAGACCTTACAGTATCGATATTGTCCTAGACCTGGATGTGAACAAGAGATAGAAACGATGAATCATTTGTATATTCAATGTGCATATGTTATTCATTTTTGGGACATTTTGAAGGAACATTGGAAACATGGTTTGGATTTTCCACCTCATTTGGATCAATTATTTTATGGGATCCCTTCAACAGCATATTGGGAAAGTAGTCCTGAGTACCCTTTGTATTGTACACATTCATTTGCTATATTGGCCTTGGATAAGCAGACACTGTTTCATGCTACAGCAGCAAATTATTTCTGAATTAGAACTGTTTTACACTCTACAAACAGATTTACACTCCTTAAAACAGAAGAAATTTAAAAGATATAATATACAGACTTGGTCAGCTTTTTGGGATCATTTTATTGAAATTTGATCGATTCTCCCTTTTATTGCAAATTTAGATATAGAATTGGTGAATTTTGCTTTTGGTTTCAGGAGATCGATGTTTTCATTTCCTTTTTAACCTAAGAATTTAATTAGGATGGAATGATTAGGAAGCTGACTAAAAGATCCCACAGTATTAAATGGGGGGAGGTTATTAGGTATGAAATTAAAGTAGTAGGAGCACCTACATAAGTTTTTTAGAATTTATATTATGGATCTAATGATGCAGTACTGTTTTGTTAAGAAGTTTCCCTTCTCATGTAAGAGAAAGGGGGAGGATGATTATGTATTTCCAATGATCAGAGCATTGTACGAATAATACTTAAGTTGTTTTATTCCCCTTTTTCTTTAAGAAGTAATGTTTACCTCGTTAAGATTGTTGTTTTGTAGTTTAAAAACAACACATCCCATTACCTTTTAGAAGAGGGGGAACAGGTATAAGGTGTTCTTTATGTTTAAAAACATGAAATAATACTTATTTTGATTATGATTTCTAATTCTATATGATTTTGTATAATTAAATAGTGATCTGTATATAATTTGCTATGATTATAATAAAAATTCCCCTATTCACCAGTAGGGGAACCTCTGTCTGGCCATTGTCTCACAAGATGGCCACCCGAGGAGGTGAAGGAGTGGATGTTGGAGTTCGAGCTGAAGGTGGAAATAGAGCTGGAATCATAGAAATACTTACTGAGGCTATGGAGATAACTGAAGATGCCACTGAAAAGGAGCAAGAAACAAGGATGGATACTGTGGACACTCAAGGGGCTGAGGTACTTTATTTAATCTACAAAATGTTACGGTAAAACAAGAGGGCAGTAAACAGATGGAAACAATGGATTTCCAGTGCTGCACCACAGAAGAATTAGCAAAATTAGAAGCTAAAAGTAATGTTTTGCGAGCGACTTCTAGGCAGTCTGAGGATAACTCAGGGGTGAAATTATGGGAGGCAAAGCAAAGAAGAGATACATTGTTTAAGCTTTTAGCAGAAGAATAAAGAGTAATGAGGAGTCTAGAAATTGGCATTGGTAATGTCCCACAAGAAGAATTGGAAGCCAAGAATGATAATCAAAGGCCAAGTACATCATTAGGCTCACCTAATCTCCCTTCTACAGATCAACAGACATGGTCTCCAGAACTAGCACTCCAAGCAGCGAGCTGGTCCTTTTGGGTATCGGACACCATACCTACTGCTGCAGAAGTATTATAAATAAACAAAACAAGAGACTGTATGACAGAATTGAAAGCAACTATTCTTTTCCTGGTATGTTATGATTCTAATGATGAAGGCAAGTTGCTAAGAGAAACCAAAATGGTGGACCAGAGATCACGTCACCCAAATCTCCATTAGCCACAGAAGGAAATGTAGAAGCCCATAAAAACCTCAGCCCCAGAAACAAAGCCCAAGACACGGTGAGGCGACCAGACAATGTACTGTTAAAACCAGGGCAGTGGATCTGTAAAGTCCAATAAAGGAAATGGCAACTGTAAATGTCCCAGCCTCTACTTCTAAAAACTGGGCTGATATAATGGACAATCAAGAGACCTTAACAGAAAACAAACTAAAAAAAGAAGTGCCTCCTTTACTACTGAGGGAGAGTACAAAAGAACAACAAAAGGCCTCAGCACATAATTCAGAAACCCAGAATGGTACAAAAAATAAAGTCCCCCCACACCTTTAAACTCTTGGATCTTTTTTCCAAATTAGGAGAACCAGCAAAATGGAAAAATATGGTATGCCTCAAATATAGAGGTGGACTAGAGGAGCAACCAGATAGGGCCTACGTGGCAAGAAAATTATTAAAAGACAAGATGAATTTCATAGCTACAGAAGTATTTGCCCTTATACACACATCAGGGGACACAACTTTTGATGTGAGTTTTTGTACACCTGTGCTTCTAAATAGAGTCTGGCTGAAATACCAAAACATAAAAAAATACACCTCATTGGTCACCATTCCTGGTCATTCCCTTGACCAAATGAACATGGAAAATGATCACCATTTTATTCAAAAATGAAGGTGTGAACTTATCAGATATTCTGCATTGGGCAGACCTCTAAAGCAGTAGGTAAGGCTAGGGGGATGTTAGGGTGTATTAGTAGGGGTATCACAAGTCATAAGAGAGAGGTAATAATCCCTCTTTACAAGACACTGGTTAGGCCCCATCTGGAGTACTGCATGCAGTACTGGAGGCCATACCTTCACAAGGACATTAACCAAATTGAGGCAGTCCAGAGAAGGGCAACCAAAATGGTGCAAGGACTGTATCAGAAGACATATGAGGACAGATTAATGGAGCTCAATATGTATACCCTTGAGCAAAGGAGGAAGAGAGGTGATATGATCGAAACATTAAGGGCATTAACATGGTGAAAGAGTCTAACATGTTTAAAGATAAGAAAAATAGCAGGACAAGAGGACACAGCATGAGACTAGAGGGAGGTCGATTAAGGGGGAATGTGAGGAAATTCTTTTTCACAGAAAGAGTGGTGGATGCATGGAACGGCCTACCTCAGGAAGTGGTGACTATGACTACAGTGCAGGCTTCAAACAGGCATGGGATAGGCATAAGGGAGCAATACAGATGAGTATGAATAGATAGGCCACTGACAGAGCAAAGACCGATGGCATATTTATAAGGTAGAAAAAGAAATGGGCAGACTGGATGGGCCTTGAGGTCCTTATCTGCCATCTACCTCTATGGTTCTATGTTTCTATGTAAAACAAAGCGTGGAAGCGAATGAACGTCCACAACCAATAATGGACTCAGAGAATATTTGGATGGGGGGATGGTGGCTGACAGTTAAACTAAAAGATACTACACAAGGATTACAACATTTCCCAAGCAGCTTCTATACTGGGAGAGATAGGAGCTTCTGTTTTTATGCAGGTCAGCTGAAAACATGCCACAGGTGTGAATCTCTGTCCCATCTAAGTAATGCTTGTGAAACTAGTGTATGTGACCTGTGCCTAGGTGTGAGACATTCACACTACTTTTGCCCAAACCCAGTCAGGTGCAATTTATGTGATGAATATGGACATTCATAAAAACAATGCCCCTGGGCAGTGCACAACCGACGATCATTCTATGACCTAGAGGACATTGATTTGGAAGCACAAGACTGGAAAGAGGCTGAAGAAAAAATAAAAGCAGACCAATAAAAACAACAAGCACCTGAACCAACAGAGGAGAACCCGGAGAAGGAAGAATCTAATATAGTTAATAAAGAGCCAGAGAAAGTAGAGACTCAGGATCCCTCTGGAAATAGCACTGTTCCCCCCTTCAAGATGAACATAAAGAGATGCCCCCACCCCCACACCAACGGAGGAATTTAATATGATTGAGAGGGGAGAAAAAAACAGCACTTTACCCCCAAAGCCAAAAGTTTCCAGGAGTAGCTCTATGGTTACGAGGAATATTTATTCTGGTCTAGTTGGTACTACAGGGGATGAGGAAGAAGATTCAAACATTTCTTCCATAGTTTCTTCTAAGAAAGAAGCCTCAGATACAGAAGGGGAACTTATAAAAAAAGGAAAATCTTTCAAAAGAACTAGAAAGAAAAGGAATTGATAAAAGCATACTGAATGTCACCTAGAATGTCTAGTGATCTGCATATCATGACATTAAATGTTATAGCATTAGGAATTATAACAGAAGACAAAAAATATTTTCATCTTTACATTTATCCAAAGCTGACATTATCTTACTACAGGATACCAGATTAAAAACAATATCTGATGTGGTCAAAACACAAAAACTATGGCCTTAGGGACCACCAATCTGGTCACAGGGAGAAGACGTGTGTTCAGGGGTGGGTGTATTATTTACTGCAAATGTGCATATAGAAAAGATTATGGATGTTGAACCAGGGAGGATGGTTTTTTTTGGATATTGTGTATTGTGATACCAAAATTAGACTAGGGGTGATGTATGCTCCACAAACAAAGATTAATAGGGTAGCACTATTTAGAGCAATTTAGACCTATCTGCATATGGCAAAATTGGTTATTTTAGGAAGGGACTTTAACTGCCCTTTGGAATTACAGGATAAAAAGGCACTACAAATAAATTATTTTGTGACACAAATGCTCTGATAATGTGATAAACACAGTAAATACAAAAGACGCTTATAGAGGGCTGCACAGAACAGGGGTCACTTGTATGTCAGGAATTCAAAATCCACAGGGATTGATTATATTTTATATTACACAGAAGCGCCATAATTAGGCTTGTCACTAAATAGCAGACCAGGTTGTCATGGGATCCAGTCAGGAATGATTTCAGGGGGAGAGGGGAGGAGGAGGAGGGGGCTGTATAAAAGGGTGAGGGGCTATGACCTCACAGGTGGGGTCATATGACCAACCCCCGGGGCTCGCTGGCCATTGGCCAAGGGGAGGGGCCAGAATGGGGTCCTGATCTGGGGTCCTTAGGGGCTATTTAAGGGCATGTAACCCTCAGTAAGACCTCTTTCTTGCTGTAGAATTCAACTCTTATTGAACTACAGCACATTGCTGGCATTTAAGATAAGGCACTGAGGCCTGAAGGCCCTTGGCCTTGTGAGCAACCAAGGCTGAAGGTGTGGGGAGCACCATTTGGTGACTGGTTTGGTTGTTATATGTGTTACAGGGACATTAATGCATTTTAAGATGTTTAGGGACTGTGGTGTTGCAATGCTGGAATGTACAAGTGAAATCTTAGTGGATTAAGGCCATTTGATTTAAGAGGAGAATTTGGTAGTCATGCTGGGTGTTGATTTTTCATGCTTGAAGTTGGCATGCTCAGAGTGTGTGCGTGCTGGAAGTTACTGCAGTTGTGGGGTGGGGGGCCATGGTCAGGGGAAGGCACACTCTTATGGCTAGCTTTGATGGCTGAAACAGTGCTGCAAGGAGTAGCAGACAACCGCTGGGCCTGAGCCCTGTAGTTTTGGTAAGGCACTTGGGGTGTGTGCGTGCCCATTTTGTTTAAAAAATAAAATTAAAGAAGGAACAGGTTCTGGAGCTTAATTTCTGCATGAGGAACTGTGTAGGTAGTGGTGCAATTTTGAGGAGCAGAGGTAGCATCTGTGGCCTGATGGGATGAGTGGCTGGCTGCCTAGTGCAGGACCGGGCTGGCAGCACTCACAGCAGGAGGAAAGAATGCCCAGATTGGGCAGTGTGGCATGGAGGTAGTGCCAGAGGATGGGGCTGGGGCAGAACAACTCAGTAGTGGTGCCGAGGGTGATTTCAGCCAGATGAGAAGTTGTGGGCGGGTAGGGTCACCAGACGGGTGGGTGCAACATGGAGCACGTGGTGCTGGATGGGCAGGGCAGGCCCTGGCTGACACCACAAGGTGCTGTTTTCTACAGCAGGTAGCATGATCGGGGCCGGGAAGGCCTGGAAAGCCCGAGGGGGGGTTGGGGGCGACCGCATGGAGCGGGAGAGACAGCACGGCAGTATCTTTTAAAAAAAGAGAAAAAAAGGGGTTTTACTGAAAGTAATTTTTGGCTATCCCCACATCATCGTAGTGGGGGTTTAAATTATGTGGTCTAAAGAAAGACAGGTAGCTTGTTTGATTGGGAAACCATGGTGTATTTCTGTGAGTTTAGGAGCCTGGAGGAGGATCCTGGATCATTTTTTGAGGCTTTACCGCATGGTGCGGAACAATTTTGTGGTGTGCGGATGGCTGGGGCCTGGCTGAGTGGCACGGCTCCATTTTTGGTGAAGGGTATGTGGGTTTGACTGCTCCTGCCTATTGCTGAACATGTTTGTCCCACTGCCATCAGGTCGAGGCCAATTTGCTAGTCCAGCCATTTATAATGTCATTATATGGTAAAGCAGTGGCGGAGAAGGGGATTGGGGGCTTTGAGCAGCCCAATTGGGCTGGGGGGCCACCACCCTGGGAGCATGGTGTAGGCCATGAGGCCAAGGCTATAAGGGGGAGGCACTGGATTGGAGTGGGGATATCAGGGCTGAAGGCTTGGCGGTGGAGTGGGACCATTGTTGCCCGAATGCGTGGGAGGGCGCCAGCTGTGGGAGGGTGCAATTACATGCAAGGCGGCACAAGCATCCCCGAGCCTGGGAGGCTGTGGAAACAGAAGGCAATGGGGGACAGGAGCAAAGAGGAAGTTAATTTGGATAGGAAAAGTGGGGGACAAGCCACTGCGGCAGGTCTTGGGGCTGAGCACTGTCTCAGCATAGGGGGGGTAGGGAAGCCTGGTGGGGCAAGTTTGATATGGCAGCAGCGATCATGGGAGGGCAGCTATGGGGGCAGGTGCGGCTCTGGTTTGGCAGTGAATGGAAGGTGGCTATATAAGGAGAGCTCCTGGCAGCCATGGGAGGGCCTGGGCTCCTTATGGAGAGGCGTGGCATGGGCTAGGAGGCCTGAGATTGACGGGGACCACTGGTTGGCAGGTTTGACTGGGAATGATGATGACTTCAGACATTCAAGGCAGATACATGGCAATGGAGCATATGTAGGCCGCAGGGGCGGGGCCAAGGGTTCAGGGCACATGGTCTATCATGAACTCAAGAGGCCTACACTTGGGGGGTACAAGCTCAGAATAGAGGACCCTATGCTTGGATGGGGCTCAAGGGGATTGCCTTGCAGGCAAAAGGTGGGGGCCTCTGTGGTGCATCAGGGGAGGCCATGATGGCAGGCTCCCCAGGGATGGAGGGGCATGATGGGCTGGTGAGGGGGGTGATTGGCAGGTCGAAGGAGGGCAAGTGATCATATGGTGTTTTTGTCCTGCAGACTAGGCATGCAGAACTGGGAATGGCACCTAAGAGAACTCCTGTTTCCAGCGTGACCATGCTGGCGGAGGTATCGAAGCTGATGACCCAGATGATGGAGTTGATGGAAGCAGCAAAGAAAAGTGAAGTGGAAGAGGAGGACCAGAAGAAACAGAAGGAGCAGGGCAAGATGGCCAGCACTGGGAAGCCCAACAAGAGACCAGAGAGGGTGGGATCCAGCCCACCAGCAGTGCCCGTGGGGAGGAACCAAGCACATTCCAGTACTGGTGGGTCCACAGCCGGATGGTGGTAAGGATGATGTGCAAGGCCACTGTTCTTCCATGATTCCATGAATACGGACGGAATCATGGAATCCTGACTGGCCGGCGGAATTTTAAATCTCCCACGGGCAAGTCACGGAACTCATGTTGATTGTGTGAGCATTCGAGAACTGGGCTAAATAAAAGGCCTTGTGTAGCAACCCACCCTCCCCTATTCATTCAGGACCCCCCAGAAGAAAAAGCTCTGACACCACAGGAAAGCCCACGAGGACATCGCCGTAGTTTGTTAAAGAGACCCACTGCTCTCGACCCTCTCGGTGTGATACTTTTTGTTCCGCCTTGAGTCACCATGCGGTGCAATCGGAGCACTCGGCTCTGTAATTAAAAAAATTAAAACAAATGAGCAATGGGAATGGCCACTTAAGAACAACTACACAAGGAACTGGAATCCACCGCAACCCCGTCTTGTCTGCAGTGGACTTCATGGACACTTCTGGTACACGGGCACTTCAGGTGCATGAAATAAGGAAAAAAAGTAAAAACAGAGGGCAGAAAAATTAGCTTGATATCTGCCGTGAGGTTGGTGACGGAGCTCAAAGCAGACAGAGCCTGAATATCAGAGAGGTACTCACTGAGCACAGACCTTCCCCTGTGCTGCGTCTTACTGTTTGTTATTTTAATTTTTAACTAGGGAAGAATCCGCATTTATCTGTGTTCTGTGAGTACCTCTTTTTTTCGATGCCGTTTCTCCACATGCCCTGCTGTAATGCCCTCCAACACTGCGGTTATTCAGGTACTGTGCTCAGCTTTATTTCAAAATTGTACATGTTTGTTGGGCAATGCAGTTGTATTCAGATATCTGCTGTGGGTGAAACTCATTTTATGAAGCAACATTTCTCTGTGTTCTGTGTTTTCCCACATGCCCTCCAACATATTTTTGTGCAGGTACTGTAACATTGAGAGGGTTCTTAAATAGTGTGTGGTCATTGACAGGGGTTCTTTTAGAGTGTGGTCATTGAGAGGGGTTCTCAAATAGTGTGTGGTCAAAGTGCTGCTGTGTATACACTCCTGCTGCTGGTCTATAAATTAAATGTTTTAACTTGTGTTTAAACTGCTCACCCTATATTTTGTCCCCCCCCCACATTTAACAGCACCCTATGTTTGGTATCCTCATTCATTTTCCTTCCCATATTTGATGTCTCCCTGTGCTTTTGCTCCTTCTCACTGCTGTTTAATGGTTCTCCCCATATTTAAGCACATCTCTATGCTCAGTCTCGCTGCCATATGTAATACAGTACCTCCCTTTGCTTTTTCTTCACACTCACATATGTAATGTCTCCCTGTGCTTATGTGTGGTGTCATATATGGCCAAGTTATGAATTTTTATGTACAAAAAAGGGTGTACAGCTCTGGTAAAGTGCAGCACCTCTGAGAGTGAAGCGTGTGTGTGTGTGTGTGTGTGTGTGTGTGTGTGTGTGTGTGTGTGTGTGTGTTGGTGCTTTAATTGCCTGCATTTAGCTATAAGCCAAATCAGAAATCGTCTTTCTGATTTGGGGTTGGGGGAGAGTCCGATGATTCCCTGCAGCTTTTTTTTACTTCTGTGTATACCAGAGCACAAATGTGGGGGTCCTCCAGCTTGCTGGGTGCCACAGTAAGGGGGGGTATTATACACTAACATGGGAACATTTTCGGGGTCAGAGCTGGCAGTGCTGCATCTGAGCAAATCCGAAGGGGCTGTGTTGGTTTCTGTGTGCTCCAGATCAAGTTTAGTGAGGGGTGTTACTGTTACAGACTCTGTTACTGTACATATGTATGAAGCCCTTGCCTGCAAAATTGCTCTGGGGCATACAGAAATCTGCACAGCCCTGTTGTGGCAAGTCCAAGGAGCTCCAAGCAGCTTTGTTGCCTTTTGTGTACCCCAGAACATGTGTGTGGGGGTGGGGGGGGGCAAGGATCCCCGAGCTTGCTGTGTGCCACAGTAATGGCAGGGCATTCATTACACACTAACATGGGCATGGTTGGGAGTTGACAGACTTGGCAGCGTTCTGCATTTTGCATGATTTTCCACATTTTACTGTGTGCTTCTTTGACTTGGACGTTGTTTTAAGGTAAACACTAGATCTTTGAGGATACAGTATCTCTTGCAGGTTATCTCTCAAAAGGGACATGGTAGGCAGGTATGGCAAGGAAGGTTTGCAGTGGGGATCCGGGGGGGCAGAGGGCTATTCTTGGCTTCACCAGCAGAAAAAAGCATGCGCCTGCATACACTAAAATGTAAAAACTTTACCGCATCTAGGGTGGTATCAGAAGTGTAGTAGGCAGGTGTGGAAGGCATGGTTACAGTGGGGATTTGGGGGGGGGGGCTTCCCAGCTTTCCCCAAGAGAAACAAAAAGAACAGTTGATTAAGAACTTACCATAACTATAAATCTTCAAGAGAATTTCTTGATGCAGGTCACACCACAGGAACAACTATTTTCAGGCTCCGGAACCACACGGAAACCTTGCCCTAGCACCCCACCTCAACTATGCATTCTATCTGGGACCATCCATGTGGATGTCATCTCGTCGACATCTTCCCTATATAGCAAAAATGTTTCTGTGAGGTCCTGGTGTCTGATGGTTGTCTTTCCTGTGACCTGCTGTAAGAGATTCTCTTGAAAATCTACTGTTACAGTATGTATGTTCTTACATAACTGTTTTTGGTTTTCTTAGGAAAATCTGAAAAGCCCCCAGATCTCCACTGCAACCCTGTCTTCCATAGCTGCCTACTATGCTTCTGAGACCACCCTGCTGCATTTGTCTGGGTAGCGATTTGTCTAACCACGCTCAGTAGCCAATACTTGATTTGATTTGTGTTTTTTGCACATGTTTGCATATGTTTATCTTTGTAAATCTAATTAAAATAAAACACATTAATTGCATTTTGGCTTGGAGATGTTTTTATTATACATGTCACAGAATACATTGTCTGTATTAAAACAAAGACTAGATTTTGGTGTCTATTTAGTTTCAAACAGACATCAGAATTGGTTCCTCCTTGCTAGAAAAATGTTACTGTTACATGAGGCCATTTAATTTCACCTGCTGCCTTGATCCAAGAAAGAAATATTTTAACAAGTATGCCAGTTTGGCCAATGGAGTTCCGCAGTCATTAGGCCAAACTTGGGTAGCTGTATAACATGCAATATGAGATTAAATGTTCTTGTATTCTGTTGATGTGGCTTAAATATGCATCAAAACATGAAACACTGACAGACACATTTATTAATTAAAATGTGTAAATAATAATAAGTTTTGGATTACCGGAACAATCCCGGAAATTGGATTCCCAAACACCAGTAAAATCCCGGAATCCAGGATAGTCAAAATGGAATTTGCTTTTTCCAAGCACCGAAAAACAGTGGCCTTGATGATGAGGATATGAACAATGAAACTAGTTTGAAGGAGTATATTGAGGGTTTGTTGGGAGACATGGGGGTGGATGGGGTATCTAAAATGGAGAAGGCCTTACAGGCCATAAAGAAGGGGTCCGGCTGAACAAAGATGGGGTGGGCACCATGAGGGGAGGGTGGAAACTGTATGATGGATGACCAGATTTCACACTGGGCACCCATGTGCCATCCTCAATTAAGGACAAGATATGGAAAGTGGAGTATGTCAACATTTTTGGGTTGGTGGACGAGGAGAAGGCAAAAAAGTACAAGCAGAGGGAATCAGTAGGCAAATCACAAATTGCAGTGGTGTTGGCGGTGGTTGGGCACAAGGCAGAGGAGGCCAGGTTCAAAGGAAAGAGCCTTGATATGTGGCAGGCGGGCTTCCTGATTCATAGCGCGTTGTTGCTGGAGAAACAACCAGATCTGGCAATCCCGCTCCTGACTTATATGACGATCATTAGGGATGCACATAAAGTGAAGCTGGGTTTCAGCTGGCTCAAGTATGACAAGGCATTCTGGAGGCAGTGAAGGGCAACCTGAGGTGGGATTGCACCTATTTAGAATTATGGGTCAGGACTCTTTTGGGTCCAGTGGAGGGCCAGGTGGTGGAACAAGGAAAGAGAGTTGGACTGGCCATGGGCACCAAGGCCTGCTGGGCTTTTAACAGGGCTTCATGCACATGGTCTAGCTTCAGGTTCAGGCATGTCTGCTCACTGTGTGGGGGGGTAACACCCAGTGATGACATGCAAACATGGGCGCAGCAAAGCTGGGCACTCAGGTGGGCAGCCTCAGAAGCAGCCCTTTTGGGGCATTGGGGAGGGAGCATTTCAGGGCTGGGGAGGCCCTGGAAGGGGGATACAACCCCAGCTACAACTAGAATTAGTATATTAACTGGTGAAGGGTGGTGGGGTTATGGCCTTGCCCATACACCCATCAAGTGTTGGGTAGTGGAGGCCTGGACGAAAGATTGCCCCAACAGAAGCAGGGCAGAGCTGCTGAGATTGGGCTTTCAGAGAGGTTTTCCATTGGGTTTTGGGGTACGAGGATGGGAATATGGGCTAAGAACTTGGGCTCAGTGAGAGGCAAAGATGACATAGTCTGGGGTAAGATTCTGAAAGTGGTCAGGGCAGGGAGGGTGGAGGGGCCATTGTCCAAACCCCCTTGTAAGCAGTTCAGGGTGTCACCCCTGGGGGTGGTGCCTAAGAATCAAGTGGAGGAGTTTCAACTCATACATCACCTATCCTACCTGGCTGAAGAGTCAGTGAATGGAGGGATTCCAGAGTCATTGAGTATGGTCTCTAACACCTCACTGGACCAGGCCATGGAGTTGATCCAGGTGGCGGGGGGTCTGGCTGGCGAAGACGGACATCGAATCCACATTTCGGTTTCTAACGGTCCACCCGGCAGACCAGGACCTGCTCAGATTCCAGTTTGAGGGCAGGCTGTATTTCAATAAAGCTATGCCCATGGGTTTCTCAGTGGCATGCTCCACATTTGAGGCATTCAGTTCATGGGTCCAGTGGGTGTTTGGGTACCGGTATAGGCACAGGAGGGTTGTCCACTATCTGGACAATTTTCTGTTGATTGGGGCTAGCCAAGTGGAGACCCAAGGGATGTTGGAGGATTTTAGGGATCTGTGCAGTATCATAGGGATCCCCCTGGCAGCAGGGAAGACAGAGGGCCCAGCCTGCAAGCTGGAGTTCCTGGGGATCGAGGTGGACACTGAACAGGAGTGATTTCGGCTGCTGGGGGACAAGGTGTCGTGTTTAAAAGGTTACTATTGCTAGTGGGGGGAGGAGAAGGGTGCCGCTGGTACAGGTACAGCAGCTACTGGGGCATCTTAATTTCATCTGCAAGGCCATAAGCCCAGGAAGGGCTTTTGCAAGATGGTTGGGGAGAGCCATGGGCAGGGCAAAACAACCCCACCATTGGGTGGATATCAGTAGGGGCATGCAGGAGGACCTGTGAGTATGGGAGGGTTTCTTGGATTCATACAATGGAGTGACCTTCTGGCAGGAGGATTGGGCCTCCAATATGGACATGGAGCTGTACATGGATGCAGCCAGGGGGCTCAGGATGGGGGCCTACTTTCAAGGGGAGTGGATCTCGGAGGCATAGCCAACCCAATAGCAGGAGTTAAGTTGAACCAGGGACATCACATTTCTGGAGATCTTCCCAATCTGGGTGGCATTGGAGATATGGGGTGACAGGATGGCAGGCCAGCACATTGTATTCTGGTGTGATGACAAGGGGTGGTAGAGGTGATCAACAGGCAGACTGGCCACGTGGAGTTGGTGGGATGGGTGTTAAGGTACATGGTGTTGTTGGGCCTGCATCTGAACCTGTTCTTTAAGGCACAGCACATAGAAGGGGCATGAAATGAGAGGGCTGATTGTCTTTCTCATTTGCAGATAGAATGGTTCTGGGAGTTGGTACCACATGATGCACCTACTCGGACCAGGGTCCCAGAATGACTGTGGGAGACTGGAGAGAGAAAGCCAGGACTCTGTACAGAGGGTCATGGTCAACCAACACCCTGAAGGCCTAAGAAGGGGCTTGGAAAAGTTTCCAGGCATTCTAGCTCAGGACGAGCTGGGAGGCAGAGAACCCAGAGCAGTAGGAGCAGATCATGCAATACTTAGTGGAAAAACAGGATGACAGAGTGGCCCATGCCACCATGGTGGTCCAATTAGCAGGGATTAGCTGCACATGCAGGGATCAGAGGTGGTTAAAAGTGGCAGGCAGCCAAGCCATCCAGCAGATGGTCGCAGATTGGCAGATGGGTCAGGGCAAGAGGCAGGATGGGAGAAGACCCATAATGGGGCCCCTGCTCATGAGGGTGGTAAAGGTATTGGACAACATCTGCCACTCAGCAAGCAAAGCCTGTCTGTTTCAGGCCATATTTGCTGTCATGGTGAGGGGGCTTTCAGGGTGGGGGAAGTGGTGGTGACCAAGAAGGGGGCAACCATGGGGGGTTTGCAAGAAGAGAATGTGATAGTGGAGAAAGAAAAAGTTGTCATCTGGCTCCAGAGGTCCAAAACAGATCAGATGTGTAAGGGCACCACTGTGGAGATATACAGGCAGACAGGTGCAGGAGTCTGCACAGTCCAGGCTATGCTGGAGTATAGTAGGAAGCGGGGCCACGTGTCAGGCACCTGGTTCATACGTGGAGACAGGTCACCGGTGATGGGGTTCCAAGTAGAGGTGGTCTAATAAAGGCAGTTGCATTTGTGGGGGAGAACCCCAGTAATTTTGCTCCACATTCCTTTAGGATTGGGCAGCATTAGAAATGGATGCTATGGGAGTGGGGAGATAGAGGTCAAGTGGGCTGGCAAATGGACATCAAACTGCTACAAAAGATATGTGAGGTGTTGACAGTGGCTAATGGATGTTCCTTTTTCTCTTCCCACAGCAGGTTCCAAGAGGCAGATCTGGATCATGAGACACTCATTAATGTACTGGGCAGAGAGGTTTGCTGCCACCACAAGGATAAGGATGCAGTTGCGTCCAGGAGCAGAACACACCTGAGTGTGGTGGAGCGGCCTGAGAGGCATGAGGTGGTCACAGCTGCTCCCCCTGCAGGAGGAGATTCGGGTGTGCTGAGTGAGACCAGATTGTATCATTGTGCATCTGAGGGGCAATGAGCTGGGGACATTGCCATGGGGGTCCTTGATGAGGGACATAATTACAGACTTGGAGAAGGTAAAGAGTTGGTGGCCTTGGGTGGTGATTGGATGGTCTGAGATTACCTCCTGGTGGATATGGAGGGGAGTGAAAGGGCCAAAAGTGATAGAGGTGGCTAGGAAGTGCCTGAACAGGAAAGTGGCCAGGGCAGTGATCGAGATGGGGGTGCACATTCAACATAGGGACATCTCATTTGAGCAGGAGGTGGTTTACAGGGTGGATGGGCTTCACCTGATGGGGTTCAACATGGGCCTGTTCCTCCAGCCTTTAGAGGAGCTAGTCTGGGAAACTAACAAGAGGGGCCTAAGGGGTTAACCTGCAAAGGGGGAGCCCCATCTTCCATCGCAAGCTAGATATGGGTCAGTGGAAGGGGTTGGGAGCAAGGGAAAAAATGGGGGCAGGCAGAGGGGGGAAGGGGGTAGGTACCATGGGCTGGGGACAAAAGAACCCAGGCTTGGGCTTAATGGAGAGAGGGGAGGGATATAGAACTAGGGAGTGGATCGCTGTGTCCACACCTAGTGGGGGTGGTAGTGGTCCGGGTAAGCATGGTACCCGGTTATGGAGATGAAGAGGGGGACCAGATCATGGTGCCTGGATCCCAAGAAGCAACCATGGAAGAAGAGAAGAACAAGGGAAGAACTCCGAGAGGGAAGACAGGACTGTTATGTCCTAGAAGTGACTTGGGACTGTTATGTAGAAACTGTAAATAATAATTGTTAGAAATGAAGATTGATGTAAATTGCTGAATATGAATTGTGCCTTTAAATAAATATGCCAGTGAGCATCCAAAGTGACAAAGCAGTGGCCTGAGTTATTTCTGGGTGGGGATCCCGGGACAAAATAGGCAAGAACACAATAAAATGCTATGTCTGACCATATGGAGGTACATATAGAAAGAAATACCTCAGGTTCAATTGAAATGGGGTGTGGTTTTGGAAACTAAACACATCCCTTTTGGAAAATTAGGCTATTTATAAAGATTGAGTTAATTTATTGCAAGCCAGGCTCTCTATTGCAGTATATTATGACTCTGTTTGGGAGTGGTGGTTAAAACAGAAAAATAACTTAAAGTTTTTTTCAAAGTAAAGGGAAACAGAAAGCTATGGGTGACTACTTTAAATATTTGAAATTGAGAGCACAACTGCTCGAAATTAGTATCAATGCAAGTAACAGAAAAATATATTACAAAACACAAATTGAACAGATAAGGAAGGAAATGAAAACATCTTTATATGACCAGGCAAAAACACTGTCTTTAGAACAAAAATTCGGGACATACTTAAAGAAAGGTTCTGTGGATGTTTTTAAAAATAATCTCGAACAAAATGCAAATAAAATAATATATGATATTCAGTCAGACGGGGGATACATTTGACAAACAGTATGGACATACTAAACTCGATCCAAAATACTTTTAAAAAATCTATGAGGATGAATTTAAACACAGGAGAAAAAAACACATACTTTCTAGATATCAGCCCTAAAACATTATCATCCCAGGAATTTGAACTCCTTGCCCAACCAATAGCAATTTCAGAAATGGAAGCTGTAGTACATACACTTCCCATAAATAAGGTACCTGGACCAGATGGTCTGAGTTCTGAAATTTTATAAAAAAAATTCATTGATATTCTAAAAATTATACTTGGAGAACTTTTCTCAGAATGCATGGAAAAAAATACATTTCCTGAAGAATGGTTAAGGGTCACCATGATTCTAATACACAAAAAAGATGATAAAACTAACTTGAAAAATTGGAGGCTCATACCATTACTTAATGTGGATCAAAAAATGTTGACCAAAATTTTGACCAATCGTATTTCCCAAGTAACACCAAAACTTATATCACAGTCCCAGACTTGTGCCATTCCAGGTAGAAATATTACAGATAATTTAATCCAGATAAGAGAACTTGTGGAGAATGGCTTACAAAATAAAATAAAGGGATATTTACTATCTATTGACCAGGAAAAAACAGTCAATAGAATCTCACATGATTTTTTGTATTAAGCACTACAGTACCAGGGTATTCCAGACAAATGTTTATTTGTTTATTTGTTTATTTGGAAACAATCAGAATTATAACCCTTTGAGTCACAGACTCTTTTGCAAAGGCTCCATGTCGGTTACAAGGGTGGAGGGTAGACAAATACAGTAGAGAACATACATGTAACAGGCAGAATATACATAAAAAAAATCAAAGGAGCAGTCCAGTCAAACTTAGTGACTGTTGAGGAAGTTAGGCAGCAATCTTGGGATACCCAGGCGGGGATTATTGGTGAGATACGTGGGGCCTTGTGTGGCCCTGAGTCGAGAGTGGGGGGGGAGGGCAGATTAACCGGGTGAGCAGAGTTAGCCATATGTATCTCATGGGTCAAAGCAATATATAACAAAGCTCTTCTTTTAAACTACATATTAATGGATTTTATGGTACAGTAATTAAACAAAGTCTGGGAGTGAGACAAGGATGTCCCATTAGCCCTATACTGTACATTTTGGCACTTGATATCCTAATTCAGAAAATTAATGTACCAAGTGAGATCAAAGGATTACAAATTACTGAAAGAACTATACCAGTTAAATGTTTGGCATACTGTATGCAGATGATATCTGCCTGCTGTTACCAGATGCTGGGTCAGGTAATGCAGTAAGACAAATATTTAAGGAATATTAACAGACATCTAATGCAAAAATCAATTTACAAAAAAGTAAGGCAATACAGTTGGGTAACCATGAGAACACAAAAGCCTCCATTGCAGGTATTCCAGTAATCACAGGAGGTTTAAATATACTAGGGATAACGTTTGGGGTACCTAATGCAGGAATGATTAATTGGGAGAGGAAATTAATAAAAGATACAATTTTAATGAACAAATGGAAACTCATGCAAATTGCAAAACAAAAGAGAGTTTTGTTAATTCAAACTTTGCTGCTTCCCATATTTCTATATATATCATCAGTCTTCCCACCTCCAGTAGAATTTGAAAGCAGATCTACAGTTCATTTTTTCAGGCACTTTGGGGTAGCAGACTTAACCCCATCAAAAGAAATTATACATACTTACCTAAAAAAAGGCGAGGTTTAAATATGATAAACCCAAATGAGTTATTTTACACAAATCTCTTTTACTGCAATTTAAGACCAATAATGAAACCACACTGTGAAGACTGGCATGACTGGATATATCATGAACTTCATAACATTTTTAAATTATGGAAAGATGGCAAAACACAATTTCACCAGGTTTGGAAAAAAACTATTATGACCCAATATTTTATAGACTGTTTTAAGAAAATCAAACAATGGGATGTGATTGTAGAAATGATCATTCTATGCTCAAAAAAGGAAATCTATCAAATCATAATAGATGGCAAATTCTTCGATAATTTAATATTTCCCAATAGCTCTCTTGAGGACACAGAGATAAGTCTGAAAATGCTAAAAAAAATCCCAGAATCCCTGAATATCTTTGGGAGACTACTTGGTTAGCCAGTTATGGCAGATTAGGGGTTAGGAATAACCATAAACACAAGCAAATTTTAGAACATTACTGAACAAGAGAGACCTGTAATGGAATGCTTGAAACTCAGTCACATCTTCTCTTGGAATGTAGTTTTGCAAGAGCTTTTTGGGATCTTGTAAGCAAAATATTACAGCAACCAGAATATAGGACACTGGAGTATAACACACTAGTGTTAGATATCTACAGTGGAGCATGGTCACAATATAACCCTAGTACACAGCATATAATAATGAGTGTACTAAAATATTATTTATGGACAGCTCATTGTAGACTGATTTTTCAGCAAATTTACTTGACATGAAGGGAGGTTTTCACAAGGTAAAGACAACTGTAAAACTGTATTATAAAAAAAGATTGTGAGTTCTTCTCTAATAAACAAGTACTGTCATTATGGAAAAATTGTGATAACTGGTGGTTTAATCCACCTTGTAATAATGTATTTTGGACTAAATATGAAAAACTACATTATTCTTCACTATGGCTACCTTTCAGAGCAGTACCTTTGACTAAATATGCTATAAAAAATGTAACCATTTTATTTAGAAATTAGAGTGTAGCAGTTCATGATATGACACATTGGTTACAGCAACACTGTGAGGTTCTAGGGACTTCACAACCCATATTTGACACAAAACATATTTGGATGGGGGTGGCATTACAAAGTCAAGCTGCACAGCTAAAATTCAGGGCCACAACACTTGCCAAGTAGTCTGTTTCTGGGCTGGGATCAGGACCATTGTTTTTACCCAGGTCAGCCCAAAACCTGCTTTAAATGTGGATCTCATACCCATTTAAGTTCACTCTATGACCATACAAAATGTTCAGCTTGTTTTGAGTATGGTCACCAAAGTGTAGAATGCCCTACAGGTATTAAGTGTAATTTGTGTGAATAGTCTGGTTATTCCTATTGCTCCTGCCCTTGGGCCACCCACAATCAGGAGGATAGTCCTGACCAGGCCTCTATGCTTGCGGAAGCTGAAAAAAAAGATATAGCAGCAGCATGACAAGCAGCTGAGAGAAGAAGTGAAACAGCCCCAGGTACTTCTCAGACCCCAGAGGGAGTAACCCCTGTTCAGGAATCTCCTACAGGAGAGGCTGTTATACCAGAGAAGTCTGACCTGCAGGAACCAAGTCCCAAGACACTGGATACTAGCAATGCACCTCCTTCTTTGTCCAGGACTTCTGAGGCCATAGAACCACCTTCTAGAAAAGAAACAGAGGACACTCAGCCTACAGCCTGGCCGGTTGCTCTTGAGATTGCTATGCCTCCACCAGAAATGACAGTAGTATCAAAAAAAAAGAATGATGAGGCAGCAAAACTCAAAATCTTAAAATGTCTAAACCCGCTACATCCCTTCAAGGCATCCCATTATCTAATAAGTTTGAGGTCCTGGCTCCCAGAAACAGAAATCGAGAACCCAGTTAGGATACTGATTCCTCCTCTGCAGTGTCTTCTCAACATATCCATACCTCTGACTCAGAGAAAGATGCCCCATCTCACCCCCCAGTAGACACGCGTAGGAAGGGGTGACTAGGTACTCAACCTAGGCATAGTACAAGGCGGAGTGCACCCTCATGATTCTAAAACAACCATGATACCTGTAAATGCCCCACTGTTTGTGGCCTCAGTTAATGTTAACAGCATCAAAAATGCCAAATGTCACCTAATAACCTTTTCTGTTCTGCATGATTTGAACTGTAATGTGGCTTTCTTACAGGACATCAGGATAAATACAACTCCTTTAGTATTAATGGCACAAAAATGTATGGTGATGGGGGCCCTCTTATTTTACTTTTGGCATGGAGGAATGTGATGGAGTCAGAGTGCTATTTAAGGGGCAAGATATTCAGATCTCAAGAATTATTGATATTCTTCCAGGACAAGCGATACTGATTGACTTTGTCAGATTTCATGTGACCTAGCAGGCTATCAATATATATGCTCCTCAAACAAAAAAAGCAGAGTAGATTTATTTAATAGCATAAAACCCTATTTACATACTTCAAAATACATTTTGTGGGCAGGGTATTTTAATTGTGTACTGTCTGAAACTGACAGAGGAGCTAAAACCTCTAAAGAATTTTGCAATACTGTTAGTTTGCAACATAGCATTCTGACTTCAGGATTAAAAGATTCTTCCAGAACACTGCATAAATGGGGGTCACACATATTTCAGAGGGAACCATGCAAACCATATTGATTTCTTATTGATCTCACAATACCTTTAGAAACATAGAAACATAGAAGTTGACAGCAGATAAGGACCGCAAGGCCCATCCAGTCTGCCCATTTCTTTTTCTACCTTATAAATGTGCCATCGGCCTTTGCTCTGTCAGTGGCCTATCTATTCATACTCATTTGTATTGCTCCCTTATGCTTATCCCATGCCTGTCTGAAGCCCTGCACTGTATTCATAGCCACCACTTCTTGAGGTAGGCCATTCCATGCATCACCACCCTTTCTGTGAAAAAGAATTTCCTCACATTCCCCCTTAATTGGCCCCTCTCTAATCTCATGCTGTGTCCTCTTGTCCTGCTATTTTTCTTATATTTAAACATGTTAGACTCTTTCACCTTGTTAATGCCCTTAAGGTGTTTGAATGCCTCGATCATATCACCTCTCTCCCTCCTTTGCTCAACGGTATACATATTGAGCTCTGTTAATCTGTCCTCATATGTCTTCTGATGCAGTCCCTGCACCATTTTGTTGCCCTTCTCTGGACTGCCTCAATTTGGTTAATGTCCTTGTGAAGGTGTGGCCTCCAATACTGCATGCAGTACTCCAGATGGGGCCTAACCAGTGTCTTGTAAAGAGGATTATTACCTCCCTCTTACGACTTGTGATACCCTACTAATAAACCCTAACACCCCCCTTGCCTTACCTACTGCTTTAGAGGTCTGCTTGGATGATTTCAGGTCATCAGTGATGATGATGCCCAAGTCTCTTTCTTCCTTTGTGACTGCTAGCAACTCCCCTCCCAGCCTATAGGTGGCTTCAGGGTTTCTCTTCCCTATGTGCATGATCTTGCACTTTCAGTAATGACAGCTGAGACATTACCCTTAGAAACATCTGATCATGTTATTTTAACCTTCTCTCTCAGTTTAGTGGAACAAGTCCCAATAAGAAAGAGTTATTGGAAACTCAGCAAAACACTTTTGGACAATATGGATTTAAATGACCAGATTCAGGATTTGCTACAAGCAAGAATGTCAGTAGCAGGATTAGCAGAAGATATTAGTGTCTGGTGGTCTGAAACAAAAAATATGATACCAACTCAGAGTATACAGTTTGCAAAGTCAGCAGCCACATCTGAATACAAAAAATACCTTACTTTACGAAGACATTTAACAAAACTATATTTTCTAATTAATTCATGGCATAGAGGTTTTCTAACATGTATTACAAAAATAAAGAAGGAAATGGAAATGCTCCGATATGGTAGGGCAGCCTCCCTGTTAATGGAGCACAGGGTATGTACCCCAAGGAAAATTGGGTGTGGAGACATCTTTTCTAGTTCTAAAATATGGGTAAATGATAGGACAATGTCCTTCTTAACCACTTTAGATGGTACTTTAGTATGTTCTACCCCAGAGATATTAAGTGTAGTACACTCTCATCTCAGACATCAATATTCAGCCCCATTCATAGAGCAAGAAAGAAATACACAATACTTGAATTCCATAAATGTAGGCCCCCTACCACACCATGTGCTAACAGATATGGTACCCCTTATTTCTAAAGAGGAAATTGGACATGCTATTAGTAATTTGAAAAGCAATACAGTAACAGGCCTTGATGGTCTTCCCTTTGAATTCTATAAAACATGTCATTTGCAACTCATTTAGATATTATTTATAGAATTCAATTGGGTACTATCTTCAGATGCATTTGATTTTCATTTTGGTAGTGTACTCCAAATCTTTGTGTATAAGAAAAAAACATAAGTTGGATTTAAACAACTGGAGACCATTGAACATATTAAACACTGATTTTAAAATATTAATGACACTATTGACACTTCACCTTGCTAAAGCATCTCCTTTTTTGATCTCCTTAACACAAACATGTTCAGTACCCAGTAGAAACATTTCTGAAAATCTTCTTCTTGTAAGAGAATTGGTAGAGCAAGGGAAAGAAGATAAAATGCATGGATATCTAATGTCTCTTGATCAGAAGAAAGCATTTAACAAAGTATCACATTCTTTTTTACAGTCTGTACTAAATTCATATTGATCCCGCCCACATTTTGGAAATGGATATTGAAGATCTATAAGGCCTTAGTACTCCCTTTAGTAAATGGTCATATATACCAATAAAATGAGGGGTGAGACAGGGATGTCCCATGAGTCCCTTGTTGTATGTGTTTTGCCTAGATCCTGTACTATGGAAAATCCAAGGGGATGTTCGTATCATTGGTCTGTCTCCTCAGACAGGAACTACAGTAGTAAAAGTAGTGGCCTATGCAGACAATGTCTGCTTATTTTTGGCAAATACTAACTCACGAGAAAGAGCAATAACACACTTTCACCAGTACTCAGAAGTAGCCGACGCATCTCTCAATGTAAATAAATGTCAGGGATTCACCCTAAGTAATTCCACTAGGAAAGTTGATAATATTGCAATTGTATCTATTTCTGAGGAGCCTATCAAAATATTGGGTATTAAATATGGATAAGGAGATAACAGCCTGTTAAACTGGGAAGAAAAATTAGAAATAGGAAAGCAGAAATTATCTCAATGGAAGCACTGGCAACAGACAAAAAAAAGTACTCCTAATTAGATGTTTCTGATACTTATCTTTTCGTATTTAAGTATGGTCTATCCCATTCCAACAGTTTGTGAAACCACTCTCCTGAGCTTGGTGTTTCAAGTACTATGGGGAAGCAGACTTAACCCTTTTAAAAGGAAAATATTATACCTTTTAGCTAAACAAGGAGGTCTAAACCTTATTAACCCTATCATTTTTTATTTTAGTATGTTTTCCAAATACAATATAGTTGATAATATGGCACCCTCACCTGCAATACGGGCTACTTTTGTTGCATGTTGGCTATCTCCTTTTATCACATTCTGTAAATCCCACACTGTAATACCAGAAGTGTATACAACTATACCTCAGTTTTTTAAACAAGTGGTAATAAAAATATGAAAATAGAACTTAGAACCCTTCCAAATCATTTCAGTCAATAGGACACTTCTTTATGATACGATACAGTCTCAAGCCTTTTTAGTAATGCCCACTTTTAAAGGAGTTTCAGATCGACACATTAACAAAATATTATTACTTCTGAATGATAATAGGGTTCTGCCTAGGATGTTGGATATTACATGGCTTTGCTGTCATGGACATTTACAAGTAAAGGGAAATGCTAAGAACAAACAACAGGATGAACGGATGTGCCCAAGATAAACATGTGGTATGGTTGAGGAAACCATGGGACATTTTTTTTTTATTTCATGTCCATTTGTAATGGCATTTTGGACAGAACTAGCACTAAGATGGAAAACAGCCATATGGTATACTCGAAAATATGAGGAAATAGTGGGAGGCTTTTTTTTTTTCACGCTACACTTTTAGAGACTGATACAGTAAGAGTTCTCTTGTCCATTATAAAATTCATGATATGGCAAACACAATGTAAATTTATCTTTCAGCAGCAACATATATTCCCAGGAGCCAGGATCAGTAATTTTGAATATAGAATCCCCTGGTACATATACAGTGTGTATATGAAAAAAAATACACCTTCTTTGGTTTGGAGACAGAGATGGCTTACTGTACCCTTTATAAAAGAAAGTATAGGATGAACAATTAATTAGACTGTATTAATTTAAAAAATGTCTGTGAAACCTTGACTTTATTTCTTCTCTTTATAATATTGTGTGTACATCTGTGTTTTATATTTTGTATAATTTCAGTATGTGATGGCATAACCTTATATGACTCTCATTTGGATTGTATTTCATTCATATGTTATGCTTTGTACTTATTCCTTACAATAAAAATTCCCCTACTCTTTTCGAGAAGTGTCATGGGATCTTTAATGTCCACCTGAACAACCACCAGAGGAGGCAGACAGGACCTCGGTTTAATGTCTCATCCAAAGGATGGCACCTCAGAAGTGCAACATACCCCTCATGCTGCACTATAGTGTCAGTATTGGAATTTAACCCATGTGCCAGGTGTAGAGATAGAACCCATAGCCTTCTGATCTTCCGGCCTCAGAGGCGAGTGTGCAACCTGCTGAGTAACTGACACTACACAAGGATGTGTGTCTTGATATTTTTTTTTCCAGACAAACCTTACTGCTGAAAAAAACTATATGGTTACTAACAAATAGTGCTGCTTTAAAACAAATTTGTCAAAAACAAATATGCTATTTTGGTTAATATTATTAAGATACATGAAGCCAGTCACAGAGCATGATCAGATGTGATTCTCTCTTATTGTGGCCACACTGAGCATGGTCAGTAATTTATTCTCATTTAATTTCCCCAAGACACCACTGGAAACACATGTTATGGCTCAGTAGGCCTTTCTTGGCATAACACTTTCAAAAAATAAATAAAATGTGAGATGATCTTCATTTTTTGACTGAATATGCAGTAGTCCATGTAATTTGCGTAACATTTTCCCCTTTGTAGCTTTTTACCATTTCTTCACAAAACCACCAACACCTGTTGTATAAATCAAATAAAAAATGGTCTGATTATCTTCATTAGAGCATATTGATTTATTGGTAACTCACTGATAATGTATCCACTTACGGGATATCAGCGGCCCAATACCCTCCCATGAAGATAAAAATATCTTAAGTCAACCCATGTCATATCTCATATATTCCTGACCATGTCTATTGCTGCAACTGATTCAGAGCTGTCCATGAAATTCTAATCTGATTCCTGATAGCTGTTGGAAAAGGGTGCCAGGCTAGTAGTAAATTGAAATGAAAAAAATATGGCACCCATGTCATATTCTCCTTCATAATAACATAGTCAATGGCTCTGGTTGATATTTAGTTTTTCTTTTGGAAAAAAATATAGAATTTGGATCCAGTTTATTGTTGAATGACTAAAGACTACTGCAATGCAGAATTTTCAAATTCTGACACAACAATATTTTGCAGAATATTTGAAATTCTGCAGAAATGTTATCAAATTTTGCTGGAAATGAAATGGTGGCATTCTATGCAGAATGAGTATTGCTGCAACATTTCCATGGAAATATTTTCCACAGAAATGAAGTGAAATGGTTTTCCACATATACTCCAGTTCACAGGGAACTTTGCTTACTGAGTCCCCCCCCACTGATCACCACCCAATAAAATGTCCTTGTGTTTAGTGGTCCCCCACACCAATCTGTGGTGAATTCCTTTCACTGGTGTCCATTGCCCATGCTCCGCTGATCGCTGGCCCCAGTAAAATAAATTAATTTCCAATATCCCTGGTGCCAGTGGTTCCTTCATCCCAATCCTCTAACTTTTAGCTCTCTCCCTAATGTGTAGCAGACCCCCTTCCCTGTCCCCGATGCCTGGCTGTGACTGGCTCTAATAATAAATAGATTCTTATTCTCCCTGGTGTCTAGTGGGGCCCCTACCTATCCTGATCCACTGTAATTAAAAATATATATTTCTTCCCTGATGTCTTCTGGATCCCACCACCACCTTGCCCCTGCAGGTAGCCCCCACCACACTGCTCTCCCCAACCTGGCCCTGAGCCAATGACTTGTACAGCCATCTCTCTCCACCACAACCAGGCACCAGGCTCAGCTACAGTACAGTGAATGTTCATGTGCTTGTACAAACACATGTTCATTCATGTACAAGTTGAAGACAGCTCTTCAGGAGGCAAGCTGTGGGGGTCTGAGATGAGAATGGAGGACTGTGCTCATTGCCAGTAGGGTCAGGATGGGTGAATGGCATGGTGGACCCCCTTTGGGGGTTCACCACACCATTCCCCCCTCCAAACCCCCCACTGGTGATCAGCACAGCCCTCTGCTCTCATCTCCAACCCTCATGGCAGGGCCGCCATGGAGTTTTCTTCTAAATGAATGAGCCTGTGCTTTTACAAGCATGCACACATTCATTGTATCTCGGTCCAGTGACTGGCTTTGGTGGTCCAGGAGGGTTGTGCCAGTTGCTGGTGCTAGCTGGAGGTAGGAGTTAGTTGAGTGGTGTGGTGGGCTCCTTCAGCAGAGGGGGGGGTTCATTAGACACCAGGGAATAAATATATATTTTTAATTACAGGGGATCGGGGATAGAGAGGTGTGCCCACTAGACACTAAAGAGAATAAGACTCATTTTTTTTTATCACAGCCAGCCACAGCTGGGCATCAGAGATGGGGGGGGTCCACTAGACACCAGGGAGGGAATTAAAATATAGGGGATTGGATTGCGGGATCACTGGTTACCAGGGAAATTGGAAACTAATTAATTTATTTTACTGGGCCAATAATCAGTGGGGGGGGCAACTAGACAACAGGGAAAGGAATTTTCCAGTGATTGGGGGGGACCACTAGCTTTTATTTTAGTGTTGGTGATTGGTGGGGGGACTAGACACCAGTGAAAGAATGGCTAGTGAATTTACTTGTAGAATAAATTTCCATGGAAAAAAAGCTGTTCTGTGGAATATCATTCCACGGATTGTAGCAGGTAGAAGTTCACAGGAAAACCATGAATGAATACTTTAGTACAGTCTTCACTCCCAAGGATGCCATGGTTGATTCTCAGGTGGATGATCATGTACAAGAACAACCATTCACATGCCAAGAAGTGTTGAAAGATATTCTGTCATTAAACAGTAACTCTAGTCCTGGCCTAGATGGCATCCAGCCCAGATTTTTAATTAATACTGCTAATCAAATTGTTATCATCCCCTACAGTCTTTCACTTCAATAGGGTATTGCCCGCCTGATTGGCACATGGCAACAGTAATTCCAATATTTAAAAAAGGTAATGAAAGTAAGGTCAAAAATTGTAGACCAATAAGTTTAACATCGCACTGCTGCAAGATTCTTGAAAGACTTATCAAAATTAGACTATACACACTTATTACAAACTTTAACATCCACAACAACACCCAGAACTGTTTTACTATAGGAAGATCATACATTACTAATTTAATCACATTTTATAACGGCATCAGTAAAAGTCTAGACTGTGAAACCCCTGTCGATGTTATATTGTTGAACTTCTCAAAGACATTTGACAAAGTCTCTCATCATGTCCTATTAGCTAAATTAACACATTCTGATATTAATACTTCTCTATTCAAGTGGATTATAAGCTAGCTAGAACATTCTACTAAATGAGTAAAAGTTAATGGTGATTTATCCAAGGAATGTCTGGTTTCTAGTGGTGTTCCTCAGGGATCAGTTCTGGGGGCCCATGTTGTTATACGAATATACAAATGGACAAAATTTGCCAGCAGATAAAGGCCTAGTGGTCTATCAAGTCTGTTTGAAATCTGCTCCTTGTTCAAGATATGCATCAGTGATATGCATTTTAACCTTACCAACAGTATGATTAAATTTGCTGATGATACCAAAATCTGTGGAGAGGTGGACACCCTAAACAAGCACTTGGCCTTAGTAAATGATCTGGGCATGATCGATATGTTGGCCAAGAATAATGGCATGTCCTTTAATATCAACAAATGCACAGTATTACACTTTGGCAATAATAACCCTCAGTATCACTATATACTTAGTAACAGCATTATAAAAAATTCATCATTACAGCAAGACCTAGGAATCACTCTAAACAATAGATTAACCTCTGAAAACCACTGTAAATTAAACACTTGAAAATCTAGATCATTAATAAATAGAATTAAATACTCTTTAACTTGTAAAAATCAATACCTTATTACTCAAGTTTACAAAAATTATGTAAGTCTGATTCTTGACTATAGATCACCCTTATGGTCTCCTTACCTAAGGAAGGACATTAAATTATTTGAGAGCATCCAAAAATCAGTAACTAAATTAATTCTGACTATAAAACATCTATCAAACAATGAAGGACTTGAAATTGCAGGACTCCATCTTTTGAAAGCCAGAAGACAATGCAGTGATTTATTACTGCTATATAAAATTCTTCAATCAAATAATTTAATGTCATTATCTAATCTACATTTAAGGACCAAAAGAGAGAACTTGAGATTACTCTATAGAAAGTTATTGATTCCTAGAGTAAAAACACTTAAAAGAGAGAACTTTTATACAATTCATATTGCCAAAATTTGGAACTGCCTCCCACTAAGTGTTGTTAAACAACCAAGTTTAGATTGCTTCAAGCATTTGTTAGGCTCAACACATTATAATGATTACAAGATGATCTAATATTCCACATGAGAGGGGGGCAATCTTGTTGGGCAATATTGCCCCCTTTAGTCCTAGTTACTTAAGAACCTAAGAACCAGTGAAATTCCAGTGGAAATTCCACCAGCAGAATGGTCATTCTGCACTAATTCCACCAGTGAAATTCTGCATCCCGCACAGCACTACTAAAGGCCCTTTGTTTCCAATGCAACATATTGGCATAGCTATGTAACATGTTCAAAGGCTTCTTGAGTATCTACTGCCACATGTACTGTGCCTTGTTAAGTGGGCCAGTTGTAACCTTTTTAATAATACTTTGTACTATTCTTAGATTGCACTGAATTCTCTTCCTTTCATCAAACAATCTGATAGGGATAGGTATAACATACATTTTCCTCACTATTGGCAGTTATGTTTGTATTACTGTGTTTTCAGGTTCACATTAAATAATGAAACATGACTATAAGTTTCAACCTGGAGCAAATGTTTTCCTCTTTAGAGCATTACTTTAATGACTATTAAGAGTATGAGGTATTGAGGTCCAAAGTTTAGCTTCATTGTGAAATTCTCAATTAAAGGGAAAAGTTTAACATTAAAAACTTTGAAGAGCTCAGAGGTGGATCCATCTGAACTGGAACTTTTTCCAATCTTACCTTATGTGCAGCTATGTATGTTTTCTATTATAGTACACCATTGTTTTTTAGTAAGTTTGAGCAAATATAAATGTAAAATGCTTCAATCATTTCTTATGAAAAATAAAATAATAATAATAATAAATGCCTCCTAACAAGAAAGGCAGTGTAACATTGTGGTTAAAAGCACTGAGCTGCAAACCAGGAGAACTGGGTTTGAATTCCAAAACCACCACTTGCATATTGTGTGACCATGAGCAAGTGGTTTATCTCCCTGGGCTCTGAGGATACACCTGGAAACAAAGCTTGGTTATCTTTCCTGGCCAAAAATTGTAAAATAAAAAAAAAGTTTCTGCACGTCAGGCTTCCCAGCTCTAAAACTATGTAATAAGTAGGACCTTGCTAGAAATGAGATGTTGCTTCTCTGTTTACCAATTCTCAATAAATAAAATATAGAACATAACACTTCAAATAATAATAGAAGTGCAGTGTTCCTGTATTTTTATCCTTGTTATCAGAACATATCCATTACAAACTGCCATCACTGTAAATGCCAGAATGACTAAATGTCATTTAGCAATAAACCACACTGAGCAGAAATACTCAGCAAGAACCTTAATATAAATGTAACTTTAACAGAGCAAAATACACATTTCTCTATGAACACGCCCCCAAATAAAATTAAAAGCCTACTTAAGTATTTGCATATGAAGGAGTTTTTCAAAACAAATAGCATGTATTATCATGTAAATCTGAAAGGGACTGTTCCAAGGAGAAATACATGTAAAAGATTATGCAGGAACAATCAGGTCACTGTTGGAAATGACATACTATGAAGGAAAGTAATTGAATGAGGAAATACCTCTAATTTTATGATAGAAATTCCATGCTACATATCATTTTCAGGTAGCAACATATTTATTCCTATATCATAGTACATACCACCCAAGAAGTGGTCAATAAATTCATCTTCTGTGAAGGAAGATGCACAGAGCACTACTGCCTCATTCATCCTATGAGGATTTACAACCTTAAGCACATAAATCCCTTACAGTATTTGTATTGTCAGGTTTGGCTTCTTTGTACTCCTTTAAGCTCACTAGAAGAACATGATCATTTCCTGTGTGCTTCATTCAGGATACAGTGTCCTTTCTCTCTAAGGTGATTTGCAACAGGTGATTTATCATCCTTTCTCCTGGCAGCTTCATTTTTACTCACTGATGTGTGTTTGTAGACCTCTTGTGGTTCCACTAATATATAAATTGTCTGTGGGGGCGTTTAATCAAATATACTTCTAACAAATTCAGTGTGGCAATTAATTCGATGTTTAATATCAAAGACCTGCTCTGAACATAGGTGAATTAATATTTTTCTATTTGGCACTATTTTGGCATTTGCATCTCCCATGTGGGTTATTAGAATGGTAATGCATAGTTGTGCAATTATTACTTCAACAGATGTAAAATTAGAAGACATTTTAGTTTAGATACAAGCTAAATGATGGCTAAGATGCTCTTTTGTAGATTGGAAGTCAATGGTTATCAAACAAATTCAGCATTGTTGTTTTAAAGAATGCAGCATATTTTCAAGAGGAAAATGTGACACATTGCAGAAGGTTAAGGTTTAAAACAAACAGCAAAATCTAAAGTATAGCAAAGGATCTCATATTGTAAGTACATGTAGCATTGTTTTATGTTTATCTGTGGATAGACTATTGAATAAAATTAAGGAAACATCATGCATATCTGAACACAGCTACTCTGATAGCAGCACAGCAAAAGATGAATAATGACTGCACTCATTAAGCATAAATGTAGTTTGTGAACCCTCTGAATCCTTATACAACTTAATTTCCTATAACCTGCTTTTGTCATTTAAAACAGAGGCTCTCTCTACTCATAGAAGCCTTGCAACACTGGCATTTTCTAGAAATAATACAATTTAAGGCATTTTAAGGCTAGAATGAGTGATGTCACACCACCATAAAATGAATGACCCAATCAAATCAAATGACAGTACCAAGGCAGTCAGAAAACACTGGCAGAAGCATGATGGCCATTCTTTCTATCATATCACTGCCACTGCCCTGATCATTCTTCACACCCTCCACTGGTAGTAACCTCTGCCATGCAAACAGATGTGAGGGTCCTCATCAATGAACTGCCTAATATAAGAGCAGAGCATCTATATCCTCCTCCCAATCTTCAGAGGAAATCAGTGAGTGTGTGCAACAGAGAGAGAGAGTGAGTGAAAGAGTGATTGTGGCTTTTTAGGGAGCTGGAGATGGGACTCCAACTCATACCAGCAGGTTCTGTGGACAGTCGGGACATCTAGAAATGTGTTTAAGTTTGTTGTGGTTTTTAAGAAACCAACAATCTTTTTTCAAACATTAAGAACAAAAATATTTTTTAACATTAAGAACAAAAACAAAAAGATGCATTTTTTAAATTATTTGAGGTGTGTGTTAACTCTTTTAATAATAACTGAGGCTGATGAAACATGGTATATGAGGAGCCCCTGCATTAAAGATTTAAAAAAGGTGAGCAGGCTGAAAATGGATCTTTTTTTTGTTGTCATTGTCTATTTTTCTAGGTATAAGAATGGTATACTGTAGATTTTCAAGGAATCTGCATTGCATCTGTAAAAAAATAAAATAAAAAAAAGTCATACGAAAGCCTTTTTATTTTGCCTAGCCTTTTTTTGTGGTAAATACAAACTCATTTTAAGATGTGGCATGGTAGATAGATATCAACTTATATATCATTTTGTTATGGATCAGCTTATATATTATTATTGTTACAGATGCGAACCCAATTCTTCTTTGCAGAATAAGCACAACAGGCTTGATGTGGGGTGCCAGCAACCTCAGGTATTAATGTACTAACAAGACAGTTGCATCCAAACAATGCAGTACTCAGATGATGTAGTAAAATACTTTTTGACAGGAAGAAACAGCACCTTTAACCCTTAGGCTGCTGACAAAATTAGAATGTATAAGAATTTTGGACTGATATATCAATCCGTGGCCATGCAAGGTTTAAGGCAACACAAGTTCTATTTACAAGGGGATCCAGTTGACAAAGTTCCACACAAAATACAAAATACAGAGACAAGGACAGACTACACTTGAGTGAGGAGGGAAAGAAAGTGTTGAAACAGAGGATGGAGGAGTACATAGAGGAAGTTGGAAATTTAAACAAGGAGTGGGGGGTGGCAGTTGGGGAAAAGATATGCAGAGACCACAGGTTGGGAAATCATATGAGCTTACCCCTCATAACAGTGACAAAGGACAAATGGCAAGTACTATTGGTGATGCTAGGAAAGGAGGGCAGGATGGGAGGAGGGGGAAAGGGTGGAAGGTGGTTACCCTTAATGCTAGGAACCTTGGGAGGAAAACTGCAAAGTTACAGGTTCTCATCGCAGAGGGAGAGGTGAACATTGCAGCCATCATGGAAACATGGGCCACCCAGTACAATGACTGGGACCTGTCTGTACCAGGGTACAGGTTATTTCATAGGGACAGGGTGATTGGGAAAGGAGGGGGAGTGGTACTATATGTGAAGGAAGGACTGAAGTGTGTAAGGGAGGAAGGGGAGGAGGGTAGTACGGAGTCACTTTGGATGCAAATCCAGGATTCCAAGAATAGGATTCTTAGAATGAGAGTGGAGTACAGGCCACCATCTCAGACAGAGGAGTTAGACAGGGAACTAGTGGGACAGATCAGAAGGACCTGCAAAAGGGTAGTGGTGATTGTGGGGACTTAACATGCCAGGAGTGGACTGGAGCACCCCAACAACCAGGAACAGAAGGGAGCAGGTACTGCTGATGCTTCCAGGACAGCTTCCTGCTGCAAATGGTCAGTGAACCAACCAGGTTAGGGAATACCCTTGACCTTGTGCTGGCAAATGGGGACTTTGTGACAGAACATATAGTGGAGGAACCGCTGTCAGGGAGTGACCACCACTCAGTATGGCTCACATTGGATATGGGCAAGGAAGTAGTGGAATCTGGCACAATAGTGCTGGACTTCAGGAGGGCCGACTTTGGGAGAATGGGGGAAGTGGTAAAAGGGTACCTGGCCAGAATTCAATCTAGAATGGACACTAACCAGAAGTGGGAGCTCATAAAGCTGGGGATAGTGGAGGCAACCAAAACCTGCTGCAAAGCCCAGAGCAAGAAGGCTAGGGCTAAGAAACCGATCTGGTTGAGCAAGGAGGTCATGGAAAAGGTAAGGAGAAAAGATCTGCCTTTAGGAAGTACAAGAAAACAGGGAGGGGGGAGGACAGGGAGGAGTACTTGACAAAATCGAAGGAGGTGACAAGGGCAGTAAGGGGAGCCAAAGCATCTAAGGAACTCAGGCTGGCACAAGGCATTAAGAAGGGGGAGAAGGACTTCTTTAAGTACATCAGGGAGAAAAGGAGCTGTAAGGACCACATAGTAAGGATTAGGAAGGATGGGGTCGGTGGAAGCAGGTGCGAAGGCAAGCACTAAATGAGTACTTCTGCTCAGTATTTACTAAAGAGAAGAGGGGTGACACCCAAGGTGGGAGAAATGGCAGAAGCAGGATGGGAAGTGGTGACAGATGGGGAAATCATGGAGAGCAGAGTTCGAGAGGGTTTGAAGGCACTGAGGGTGGACAAGGCGCCAGGCCCAGATGGCATCCACCCCAGGGTACTGAAAGAGCTGGCAGAGGTCCTTGCAGGACCTTTGGCAGACCTATTTAGTGCCTCACTACATTTGGGGTGTGTACCTCAGGACTGGAGGGTGGCTCATGTGGTGCCCCCTCACAAGAGTGGCCCCAAGGATGAACCGGAAAACTACAGACCAGTGAGCCTCACATCCATCGTGGGTAAGCTAATGGAGACTATCCTGAAGGAGTGGCTGGTGGCCTCCCAGAGGCCAAGGACTACAGGACAGCAGACAGCATGGCTTTACACGTGGCAGATCCTGCCAAACCAACCTGGTCGAGTTCTATGACTGGGTAACCAGGCAACTGGACAGGGGCCATGCAGTGGATGTCCTGTATCTGGACTTCAGTAAGGCATTCGACTCAGTGCCACATGGAAGGCTGGGAAGGAAGTTAGTAGGCACAGGGGCGGGTGCAAAGCTGGTGAGATGGGTAGGAAACTGACTGCAGGGAAGGCAACAGAGGGTGGTGGTGGGTGGGGAGCTCTCACCCAAGGGCAGTGATGAGTGGTGTTCCACAGGGCTCGGTGTTGGGACCAGTGTTGTTTGGGATATTCATTGCAGATATATCATGGGACATCAAGAGCAAGATCAGTCTGTTTGCTGATGATACCAAGGTAGGCGCGGTGGTGGATGACCTAGGGGATGGCAGGGGTTGCAGGATGATCTGGCAAAGCTTGAAACTTGGTCAGACACCTGGCAACTGGGCTTTAATGCCAAAAGTGCAGGTGCTGCATTTTGGGATGAAGAACCCAAGGAGGAGTTACCAGCTAGGGGAGTGCAGCTAGCCCAGACAGAGGAGGAGAGAAGAATCTGGGTGCTCATTACAGGGTCAATGAACAACTCGGCACAATGTAGGAAGGCAGCTGCAAGGCCAACAAAATGCTGGGTTGTATTACAAGGGGTATATCCTCGAGGATGGAGGAGGTGATTCTACCACTGTATAGGTCATTAGTTAGACCACACCTGGAGTACTGCGTGCAGTACTAGCGTCCGTATCTGAAGAGGGACATTAAGTTACTGGAGGGGGTGCAGCGCAGAGAGACAAAGATGATCAAGGGCTGGGGACTTATCACACGAGAGGAGGTTGAAGGAATTGTACATGCACTCAGTGAAGAGAGGAGAGACAGGGTGACATGATTGAAACCTTTAAATACATGAAAGGAATAAACAAGACAAGTACAGAGGGGCTGTTCAAAGTAAGGGGGGAGGGACACCAGGGCCATGATATGAGACTGGAGCGAGGAAGGTTCAGGAGGAAATGAGGAGACACTTTTACAGAGAGGGTGGTGGCTGGGTGGAATGCGTTACCTCCTGAAGTGGTATGCAGTAGAACAGTAGACTGCTTCAAACGAGGATGGGACAGGACAAGGGGGAGGGTTAATGAAGGGGAAGGGTGGAAGGGAGGGGCAGCTGCAGAATAAGGAGTGCTAGCTGCACATTCGAGCAGACTTAGACCTCTAGGCCTTTATCTGCTGTCAAATTTCGTATGTTCGTATGTTCGTAAAAGATGCATACATACAAAATATAAATTACATAATCTCATCATTTCAAAGGAAACATTATTATGAATTAACACATTAACTTTGTGTTTTTCTCTTTTAGATATTTCCTGAAGAAGACCTAAGGTCGAAACATAGATTTTTAACTCTATTTTCTATTTTCAGCATGCATTTAATATAACCCTTTTGTTTTTGTTTTAGACCACATGCTGACGCAGCGTCTTGTTTTTGTTTTTACATTATTATGAATTAATTCACTGCATTAATACATATGTTACAGATTCAAAGTATTTCATTTAACACATTCACACTTACTGAATGGATGAGTTCCTTTTTGATTGCTGTGTTAAAGACATTGAGAGATATTAGATATGAGCACAGTAACAAATACACTGTATATTGTAAAGTAATAACTTTCAAAAGGTCAGAGGGTTTCAAAGAAATGTTCAGTTTATGTCATTTTGCTATTTTTGCCAGTTTGTAGCAACAAAAAGACAATAAGCCTTGTTAAATATGTTTGGTTGCACTACCATTTTAGGTGATTAAGAAACTGGGACATGCTAACAGTTCTTTGCCTGAATTGTGTATCACAATTACCTGCATGTATGGATCTGCTAAATCATGTTTTAAACATTTGAAAAACAGAAACTAATGTAAACTGCAAATACTGGCTGGGATATTCAAAGCAGTTGTGCATGGCGCAACTGAGTTGCACTGGCGCAAGGGTGGACTTGCGCCAAGGAGCGATATTCAGCAGGACCATTGTGCAGCAAAAAACGCTATTGTGCCAATGCACAACAATAATGAATGCATGCACAAGAGCAGGGGGCCTGCCCATGAACATTCAGCACAGTGTGATATTCAACCATGAAACCATGGCGCAAATGCGGAGCAAAACGTGGATGCACATAGACAGCACTTGCGCCAGGGATAGGGAGAGAGACAGAGTGGCAAGAGATGGTGGAGAGATAGAGAAAGAGATAGAGCAAGAGAGACAGAGCCAGTGAGGGACAGAGTGACTGTCTCAGACAGCCACAGGGGTAGAGGGACAAAGGTGGCAGTGGAGAGTCAGCCAGGGGATTAGAGAGCAAGAGGGACAGGCAGGCATAGTGCCACACAGTGCACCAGGGTGGCATACAGTCCACAGCAGCAGACTGCCAAGTGGGAGACAGGACATCAGGGGCCATGGATAGTGCACCCTTCCTAATGGAGGCCATAATGAGGGGTGTGAGGGGGCAGGAGGAACAGTGATGTGGCCATAGAAGGGCCCATCAGCGGTACACCCAGAACAGGTGGTACAGTGCCCGCACCACCTTCGAGAATTACTCAGATATGGAGACTGTGGGATGGTATCACCTGAACAGGACCATTCTGAGGCAGCTCTGTGAGCTGTGCAGTGAGAAGATGCAGGCACCCACTAGATGGAGCCATACAAAGTCTGTGGAGACAAAGGTGACAGCAGTCATATGCCTGCTCACCACGGGCACCTTCCAGAGACCAACCGGGAGCACCACAGGCATAACCCAGTCAGCCACATCACACCTCCTCACACAGTTCCTCAATGCCCTGCTGCCACATACTGCAGAACACATCTAGTTCCCCAGCACACAGGCAACCATGCAGGACTTCCACAGGGTAGCACACATGCCTGGCATGCTTGGGGCCATTAACTACAGCCATGTGGGCATCCACACACCACCTAGACATGAGGGTGTGGCCTATGTGAACAGAAAGGGGTTCCCAAGTGTGAACTGCCAGGTGGTGTGCGATGCCAAGGGGTGCATCACCAATGTCTGTGCCACACACCCTGGGAGTGCATACGATGCATTCATCTGGCACAGCTCTGCACTGTACCACAGGTTCAAGCATGGGGACATCCCCACGTGCCACCAAGTGGGTCAGTATGGGATGGGCAAGGGTTGCCGGGCAGAGCAGGCCATAAGATGGGGGAAGGCAAGGTGGGTGTGCTGGTGAGGGAGACAGGGACAGGCAAGGGGCACAGCAACAGAGGACATAGGGCTAACCATGTCATTTTCCACACAGAAGACAGCGCCTATTCACTGAGGCCCTGTCTGCTCACCCCCTATTGGCGTCCATCGTCCCCAGCAGAGGAACACTACAATGAGGCACAATGGCAGCATGCAAAACATCATTGGGTGCATCTTTGGGATGCTGATGGCATGGCTCCATTGTCCAGACAGGTCTGGCAGTGCCCTACAGTACAGCCCCTCAAAAGCCTGCAGCTCATTCCTGGCCTGCTGCAGACTGCACAATATGGCCATTGACCATGGGCTAACTGTCAAGGCTGATGAGGGTGATGGTAGTGGGCATGATGAGGGCAATGGACTGGAGGGTGGTGAACAGCCCCCCCTGGGCAGAGTGATCCCCAGCTCCAGAGGACAGCATGGCAGCATTGGAACACCATCGCACTGGAGCACTATGGTGCACACAGGTAGATGGCACCACACCCATGCACTGCCACACACACAGGTACAGCACACAGGCAGGGGCATGCATGGCAATGGGCATGCATACACAGAGACATGGTGTAGGGTGGGGGAGTCAGGGGCACACATCCACACACAACTGCACACAGCAGAGAAGAGGAACACACACACACCCATGTGCCTAGGTGCTGGCTAGTGGTGGGGATCAGATGCATTGCCCCGGTGCACAGGCACAACCGGTGCATAACTGCCCTCATCACAACCATGCCACATGGGCCAGCGGCCATGCAAGCATGCACACAGGCAGCATGTGGTGCGACACACAGGTGCTACACCAGTAGTATGCACACACATACACCACCCATGCATGAACAGTGCAGCGGCAGCAGACTGCAGTCAGGGTGGCATGCACATCAGGTCCACCGTGTGGAACCATGGTCACAGGGACAGCTGCACCAGGGCCGATCGGCAGCCACAGGCTGCTAATGGACCACAGGGAGTGTTTGCAACAGCCTCCCAGGGGTTATAATGCGGGACCAAGACCAGGTCTGAACAGAGGTGTGTAGGCACCCAAACAGGTCCACACCAGGTATGCCTTGGATGCCAACAGCTGAGCCTGGCATCATCAGGGAGAGTGTCGCCCAATGCTGGGATTATGGGGTGGACAGTGCACAACTCAGTGTCCATGGTGGCCTGCCATGCCCTGTGGCAGCCATCAGTGCAAGGCCATCCATGATCGCATTGGTGATGTGATCCTGGGATGTGGTCGTGTCTTCCCACAAGTGCTGTATGCCAGGATCTGCGCAGTTTTCCTCTCTGTCACTGCTTGGTTGCTTGGTGCACCTCCGCATGCAGTGTATGCACCCCAGAAGCAAGCAGCACCTGTTGCTCCACAAAGGCCAGCAGCAAATGGGTGTACTCTGCCAATGGGTCAGTGCACAGGGGAACCTGGAGGCAGGGCACTGACCCTCCTGTGGTGAACGACCATGCTGCACAGCCCCCCACTCAGGTGAACATTGCACAGAGGGGTCTCCATGGGATATGTCCCTATCAGGTGCCCCGTCAGTGGACCCCACGTCTGGCTACCCTGCTGCCCATCCGGTCGCTGAACACTGCACAGCACCTGTGCAGCCACACCGCCACCACATGACACTGCTATGGCAGTGCACACGGCAGCACCTGCAGTGGTGGTAGGCAGTTTATTTATTTTTTTTAATTTATTTGATATATCGGTTTACAACCTTTGAGCCAGAGGCTCATTTGCAAAGGTACCTCGTCACATGTAAGACAGATGGAAACATAGAGTAGGTATAAAGACAATTACATTAAACATGAGGTACATGTTATAACAGTGGTTACATTAAGCATGTGTTACAGGCACTTGTCACAGACAGTATTTACAAGATTTGGAAGTAGGTATTTTCTGACATTATTTATAACCTTTGGATGATAATATTTACAACATAACAGCAATGAGGCATTATAAGCTTGAGAAGGCATCTAAACATAGTAGTCAGACCTAATCATGGGATTGGGTTAAAGATGGAGGTTGCAGTCCATAATGGACTTTGTCAGAGAATATTGGATCAGAATGGGTAAGAGAGTGAAAGAATTAGAAGCAGTTGCAGGAGCGGATATTGAAGAGGTGGTTGCGAAGAGTGGTTTTGAAATGGGTGATCTTGGGTGCACTAGTGATGGTGCTTGGGAGTGCATTAAACCATGTGGGTGCCCTATAGTGGAAAGATCTCTGGGCAAGGGAGGTTTTTACCCTGGGCACAACCAGAGGGGCTTTCTCTGAATTGCGGGTGAGGATAGTGGGGGTTGCAGGCTGAAGAGAGGTGGTGACCCCAGGTGGGGGGTGTCCGAGCAGTATTTTCTTGGAGAGTAAGCAGGTCTGGTAGTGGAGCCTTTCATCAAGGTTGAGAATATTGGCAGAGGTATAGAGCGAGCAGGTGTGAGTGAGCCTGGGTGCATCTGTAAGGAGCCTGCAGGCCTTGTTGAGTGTGGCCTGGATTATCTGAAGTGTGGTGTTATTTGCTGCACCATGTACCGGGAGTCCATAGTCCACTAGGGACAGTATCGATGAGGTGATGGCAAGCCTAAGGGTGTGGGGGGGGGAAGGCAATCCCAGTGTCAGTAAAGGAGTCCAATCTGAGTGTTTGTTGCAGCAGCAAGGGTGTTTATGTGATCATGGAAGGTAAGGGCCTAGTCAAGGGTGAGTCCAAGATATTTGTAGTTGGATACCTGCTCAAGGGTCAAGGGGGTGCTGGGTGCTGAGGAGGATGCTGAGCAGTGCATTCTTAGCTCTGTTTTGGCAGTGAGAGAAGATCATTGACTTTGTCTTTTTTAAGTTAAGGACCAGTCTATGGTCCTTAAACCAGGTTTCGGCCTGGGAGAAGGCAAGTTGGAGGTAGTCCTGCAGGGGTGTGGGTTTACGATGCGAGGTGAAGAGCACTGCATTGTCTGCATATAGTAAGATTTTTGTGGAGCAGGCCTTTGGTAAGGAGTTTAGGTAGAGGGAGAAAAGAAGTGGTCCCAGGATAGAGCCCTGGGGCACCCCGGAGCGGACAGGTAGTGTGTCGGATAGAGTTCCATTAATGTTGACGCATTGGGACTGGGCGGAAAGGTAACTGGAGCACCAGATCAGGGGGCCTGTGGAGAAACCAAGTTGGTGGAGTGAGTCGAGAAGGAGAGCGTGGCAGACTGTGTCAAAGGCCTTGGATAGGTCTATGAACACAGCTCCTACAATGCTACTGGCGTCTAGGGAAGAGTGCAGGAAGTTGGTGAATTCTAGGAGGGCTGTGGTGGTACTATGGCCTGAATGGAAGCCATGTTGCTCTGGGCATAGGATGTTATACTTGGCTAGGTATTCAGTAAGTTGGGCAGCCACCACTTTTTCTAGCACTTTAGAGAGGGGGGAGAAGAATGGAGATGGATCGATAGTTATTAAGGGAGGCTTTGTCATCACTTTTATGGATGGGGGTAATGACAGCTGCTTTCCAGGCACTAAGGAATTGCTCTAGGCATAGGGATTTGTTGAGCAGGTCTGTTAGGGGGACTAGGACCATGTCGAGGACTAGTCGAAGGAGCCTGGCATCTAGGGGATCATTTATACGGTTATTGCTGTTTAGCGCTTTTTGTAGGTAAGGATGAGCTTTGTGGGGGGATATTGTGTGCAGGAGGAAACAGGGTTGCTGCAGGTTTGGAGGTGGGGATTGGGACACAGGGTCAAAGAAACAACTAGGGAGAACAGTGCTGAGATCTGAGAAGGTGGTGTTTAGACAGTTTGCTATGGTGAGTGTATCTGTGGAGGCAGTGCCATTTATGGTGAGCTGAGAGGGAGGTGGGGAGCGAGATTTCCCATTGAGTTCTTTGATGTTATTCCAGAAGGTCTTTGCAGACTCCCACGTGGTTGTGAGAGTGGATTGATAGTGGTCTGCTTTGGCCTTATGGATGGCTCGAGTGCATCTATTGCGAGCGGCGTTATAGGAATGTCTGTCTGACAACCTGCCCGATTCTATGGCTTTGTGCCAGAGATTATCCCTGTCTCTCAACATTTGGAGTAGGGAGGGGGTTATCCATGGGGCATGTTGCTTTTTGGTGTGGAGTTTGGTGAGTGGAGCATAGAGGTCATAGGCCTTGGTGAAGGCCTGTGTAAACAGGGTGAGTGCAATGTCGACGCTGGGGGCTGTATTAATGGGGGAACAATCTATCTGGGTGAGCAGCTGTTTAAATTTTTTTAACCCTCCTGGGTGGAAACGCCTTCTGAAGGTTGTTTGGGCTACGGGTTTGGGTGTGCAGGAGGTCCACTGGAATAGGATTGGTGAGTGGTCACTTAAGGAGTCGGGAAGTACTTGTATATCCTGGACTTTGTGGGAGCGGTTAGAGATAAGGATGTCCAGGAGGGTGCGGGTACCAGTAGATGTGTGGAGTCTAGTGGGTTGGGTAACTAATTGGACCATGTCCATGGCTGAGAATGAGTCCTTAGTTGGTGCTGCAGAGGTGCCAAACCAGTTGACGTTGAGGTCCACTACTAGTGTCCATTCTGCATTGTGTGGTAGGGTATAGAGGTATTTGGTGAGGGATGTGATGGCAGTCTTTTGGTTCTTAGGGGGTTCATAGGTGACTGTGAGGTATAGTGGGGCCCTGGAGGGGTCAGGGGTGATTTTTAGGGTGAGGGCTTGTGCCCCATTTGTGAGTTTCAGGGGTGGAAGCATGTGACCAATAATGTTGTTGGTGATGTAGGATGCACAACCAACCCCGCACTTTCCTACCCTGTCTTCCTGATGTAGGGTGTATCCAGGGAGTGAGACAAAGGCGTTGGGAGTAGATTTGGAGAGCCAGGTCTCCACTAGGGCAATGATGTCTGGTTGGTGAAGGGTTGCCCAAAATTGAAGCGCTGCAGATTTCTTTGGCAGGCTGCATATATTCAGTGAGGCAATGCGGAGTCCAGAGGATCTGGCAGGTGGAGTGGTGGGGGCAGGGCCAGGATTAGGGTGGATTTTACCAGAGAGGGGTAGAAGGATGACTAAGGCTGTAATCATTGGGTGGCAGGTTGTTAGAGTTTTGAGGGAACATTTAGAGTGAGGGAAGGATGTAGTGGGGCAGGGGATGGGCAGGGTTTGGAGGGATTGGTGGATGTAGAAGGGGTGGTGCCAGGAGGGGCCTGGGTGGGTGCTGGGGTAGGGGATGGCAGTGGGAGGTGGATGCAGGGGTCCAGTGTGTAATGACAAGGTGGGGGGGATGGCCAGATCTGGAGAGCTGCAAAGGTGCAGTCCACAAGAGGCATAGGGTGAGGTGCGGCAGGTGGGAGGTGAAACCCAGGGTGGTAATGAGGATGAGGCACATAAGGTGGAATTGAGCAGACATGGTGCCTAGATAGCTTTGGGGGAAGAACAAAGAGGCTGTGGGGGGGAGCCAGAAAAAGCTGTAGGGGCTTTGAGAGTTGACCCACCACTGTCAGGCTACTGGGAGCATTGTCTGTGATGGTATCTGGAATGGGCATCTCCACAACACCACCACCCATGCTGTCCAGGTTAATGGTCAGGTCGTCATCGGAGTCAGACCTTGCTCTGATCTGTGTTTCCATGTAGAGGACACTGAGGCTGGCATCCTGTAGAAACACATCCAGGGCATTGTCTAACCCCATGCGCAGGACATCCGGCTCGACAGTGATGGTGTGCTGCAGCCGATCAGGCCCCCGGATGCCCATGGAGGTGGATAGCTGGTCCTCTGGGGCAGGGCCTGCCTCCACGGCTGCTGCTGGTGCCCCATTCTTTGCATGCAGGCATGCTGGTGCTGAAAGAAAAAACAGATGTGTCAGTGATGCATAGCTCCCATTGTCCCCGGGCCTCCAACCCCCCCACCACAGCCACTGCATGATGTGTATGCCCAGCATACATACCATGCAGTGATGGTCTGCTACCCATCTGAAATCCTCCACCTGGCACACCCTCCACAGTGCTGCAGCACATGGTGGCTGTCATCAACTCCTCCTGCACAATGAGATGTGGCACGTCAGCAGGCTACCCTCCAGTGGCTGTCTGGCCTGCACGGATGGCCACCACCTTCTCTTTGATGTGCCGCTTATCGGTACCAACCTTCTTGCGGCACTCCTGGACTGGCCGCTGGTGGCTGCCCTGCTGGTTGATGCATGCCACCACCTCCTCCCAGGCCCCAGTCCTGGCCTGTGGTGTGCCTGTGGCACCACTCATCAGTGGCTCCCTTTTGAGGTAGGCTTCAAACAGGGCCTCAGCCTCTGCCTTTGTGAAGTTGGGCCTGCGTTTGTGAGCAGATCCATGCTCCTCACCCTCCTCACCTTCCGCCATGTTGCTACCTGTGGTCATGAACAGCACAGTGAGTCAGTGTCAGCAGCACCCTACTCCACCCCACTGCTGTGCTGGCTGGGCTCAGCAGCACATGCAGCTTACCTCAGATAGTTGCAATACTGGTTCATGGCCTGTGCCGGTCCATGGTGCTTTTATAGCACAACACATACAAATGAGCATTGGCGCAATGGTAGTGACATGCTAATTTCCCCAGTGCACCACACATTGGCTGATGAGGTCATTTGCATGTGGCAGCTGAATATTGCGACTTTGCTCTGTGTGCAATGGGATAGCTCCAGAGCAAGTCGCGGTGCAATGCCCAGGCATGCGCCAGTCGGTGTGTTCCTGCCTATTGCGCACTGTGTGCCCACTATGCAATAGGGACTATGGTGCACGGTGCCATGCCTGCTATTGCACACAGGTGCACTGTGTGCTGGCCTAGCCCGGTGTGACCCCCTGATCCCTTACCACTCCCCTGCCATGTTCCAGTCTGGCCATGCCCATGTCACGCATCTTCGGCATTGCGCGATAGATGGACACAGTGCATGTATCCTCGCGGTGCACATCTGGCACACATTGTGCACACATGCGCCTCTGGCCACCATTTTGCTTTGCCACATTGCGGTTGGCACTATGGCACAGGTTGGTGATCACCGGGTGTGGAATTGGACACAAGTGGAACTTGTTAATCTGCTGGCATGTGTGCAACCCCATGCCCCACAGGTCTCTGGTCAGGTACCCCTGCAGCAGCCACAGACTGATGTCTGGCAGGGGATTGAAGCCAGACAGCAACAAAGCACTGGGGTGGCTAGTACTGGGGATCAATGCTGCCACAGGTATGGTGACCTCATGCAGCAGTTCCTGGAGTGCTTGCTATGGCTGCAGGTGCGCGACCAGCAAGGGGCTGTGCCATGGCCAGGTAAGTCAGCCCATTCTGCATGTGTGCCTTAGTGCTGTACAGTGATGATGGCTTGGCTGCCTGGCATGTCCTGCAGAGGGGTACACTGTCATCGTGCACATTGTGATGTGGCGTTGCCAGCCACAGCTTGCATTGTGATACAGCCATGCAGGATGTGTCAGGCAGGGGCACACCCTCTGCACAGGGGTGGGAGTGGTGGACACATGCTATGGAAGATTCCTGATGTGTACCTGTCTTTGTTACATTCCCAGGACCTGAGGATTGCTGCTGACCGAGGGCAGCAGGAGTGAAGGGACAGCCCAGCAGGCTGCAGCAGGCCACGGAGGTGATGTAGGAGCAGGATCAGCACCAGTGGGGCTGCAGAGGGCAGGTAGGCACTGTTTTGATCCTGCACACTTTACGGGGGGCAGCGGGGGAGTGGGTGTGGCCATGGCCACCTATGCCATGTGTTGTCATAGCTGTGTGTATCACGCTGTGTGTGGTGCATGCCACTGTGGGGAGGCCATTGCACACATTTGCCAGCTATTGGTAGGGTGGGTGTGTTCCCAGCTGCCACTGGTGATGCTGTGGTGCTGCTGGTGCCCTGTGCCATGTGACTGTCATTGTGCATTTGGGTGGCCATTGGGCGGTGGTGACCACCTCTGGGCACTGTCATTGCATGCCGGGTTGCTGGCAGGTGTCTGCCCACCCCTTTCCTCACTTTTCTACCCATTCCCACCTTCTTGTTCTTGCTAATAGTTCTCCAGTTCAATATATATTTTTTGACTTACCTGCCTGTGTTGGTGTCTGCTTTGCAGCTGGCATGAGGAGCCATGCTGCAGTGGTGCAGTGTATGTCTGTGGAGTGTGCGTGTGTCAGTGCATGTGTTGTTCATCTGTGGTGCACTGCTGTGTGCTGTGGTGTGTCCCACTGTGGTGGTGCCCTGCCCCATGGTCGGTGGCTGTGCCTTGGGGTGCCATGGGGTGACTGTCAGGGGTGTGTGGCATGTGTGTGCTTGGCTGCATGATCCTGGGTGTGGCATGTTGGAGTCTAGGTGGGAGGGCATGGCATGCTGTATGTGGTGGGGGACTCCATTGGTGGCCCTCCATTGGACATTGGTGCCAACTGTTGCCTGCTTTTGTGCCACTGTTATGTCCTGGGGTGAGGGTGTCTGGGTGGCTGTGTGTGCCCTGCTGATGGTGGCCACCTGTGGCCTGACACTGCTTTCCTGGCACTGTCTCTGGGTCTGTTCCAGTGCCATGCCCCCCCCCATTGCTCTGCTGCTGTGCTCCCATGGTTGCATGGGGCATCTCTTTCTGCACTATGGCACAGGTCTGCTTGTGCCATGGCGCATGTCTGGTTGCCCTATGGTGCAAGTCTGGCTGCACCATGGCACATCTCTGATGTATTCAGCTGGGTTGCACTGGCGCAGTTCGACATGCGCATCCTCTGAATATGGCACTCATTGCATAATGGCGCTTCGGTTTTGCACAGCGCCGGACTTGTGCCTGCTTTTGGTGCATTTCTGAATATCTGGCCCACTGCCTACAACTCAATAAATTATGTCACTCAGTTTCTTGCATCTCTGAAAAGTATAGAACTGTTTAATTATTGAAGCAAGACAATTTTATTTATATAGCACCCCTTTTTGAGGCTTATTGTGCTTATAGTAAAAACTCAAAAATTTATTAAGGGCAGGATTCATAAAGCAAATGCACTGGGCGCAAATGAGATGCACCGGTACAACCCAAAAATGCACCATGGAGGCATTCACAGACAGCGCGGTTGCCCCAGCACAAGCCAGATGCACTGCACTGAAGGATGCACTGGAGATGCAATGAAATGATATGCAGCACAAATCAAGGTGGCGTACACCTGCATACACAGGGCAAAGCCATTCACAGTACAAAATGAATGCACACGTTTGGCGCATCCACACTGCAAGGCCGAAATGAGCCATGGGGAGACACATATAAAAGAAGGAGACTTAAGTGCAAACCCCCAGCAGGCCAACAGCAGCATAGCAGGAGCAAGCAGGAGTAGAGAGGCAGCTGAAAGGCAAACATGGATGGTACACCATTCCTGATGGTGGGCATAGTAATGAGGATGAGGAGATGGGTGGATCAGCAACGTGGTGGTGAAAGGCACCATAGGCAGCCAGACCCGTGATGATATCATGCCAGGCTAACATTCGAACAGCTCACCGACATGGAAACAATAGGCTGATACCACCTGAACAGGGCCATTCTGAGGCAGCTCTGTGAGCTGTGCCATGACAAAATGCAGGCACCCACTGGACGAGGTCATGCCATAGCTGTGGAGACCAAGGTGACAACAGTAAAGTGCTTGCTCACCACAGAAACCTTCCAGAGGCCAGCTGGGGACACCACAGGCATCTCACAGGCATCCATGTCCCATTTCCTCATACAATTCCTCACCTCACTGCTATCACATGCTTCGGAGTACATCCAATTCCCAAGCAAACAGGCAGAGTGGACAGAAGCCATGCAGCAGTTCCACAGGTTGGCATGTCCGCCAGGCATCATAGGGGCCATTGACTGCACCCATGTGGCAATCCAAGTACCATCTGGTAAGGTTGCGATAATGTACATCAACCACAAGGGGTACCATTCAGGAAGCTGCCAGGTGGTGTGCAATGCCACAGGGAACATCAGCAATATCTGTGCCACACACCCTGGGAGCACACATGATGCCTTCATTTGTCACCAGTCTGCACTCTGCCACAGATGTGAAACAGGGGACATACCAAGCAGACACTTAGTAGGTGTGTGGGACATGCAAACCTGCAGAACAACAGGACACCATGGCGCTGGACAGGATAGAGGGTCAGGTGCAGGTGGCTTGATGCACAATGCTCAGAGGGGGAAGCAGAACTGGGACAGTGAACGGGTGACAGTGCTGCAGGGGAGTGCACAGTGGAACAGTGTGGCACAAGTACAATGCATGGAAGGAGGGGTGCAGTGCCACAGGGGGTACGTGTGGCAAGGACTAGCACACCACATGCAGACAGACAGGCACAGCTGCCAGGCACACTGGGGCAGGCAATGGGGGCTGGAGCATGTGTGAAAAGTAATGACACGGTCAGCCAGGGGCAGACAGCAGCAGCAGCAGCAGGGTCAGACCCCAGTAGGTGGGAAGGGGAGGTAGGAAGGCAGGGGAAGGCTAGAACATGGGGCAGTGGTGTACCCACACTACACACAGCAGAGCACCATGGTGCAGGGGTGAGGTCATGTTGCACATGTGATCAGTGGACTAACAGCCACCCTTGCTCCCCACAGGGTGATGCAGCATACCCTCTGAGACCCGGTTACTCACCCCCTTCAGATGACCCAGAACAAAGGAAGAGGAGTGATACAACGAGGCACACACCGCCATGCACACCATCATTGAGCACATCTTCGGCATGCTGAAGATGTGCTTCCAGTGCCTGGATAGGTTGGGCTAAGCCCTACAGTATAGCCCTAAGAAGGCCTTTCGCACATTCTTGGCCTGTTGTATACTACAAAACAAGGCCATGGATCACAGAATAGCTGTTCAGGCTGTGGAGGGTGACAGTTCTGGGGAGGAGGAGGAGGAGAATGGGAATGAGGATGCAGTGACACAGGGTCAGTGGGCCAGACTGCCACTGGTGCATCGCAACCCATGCCTGGCAGCGAGTGCCAGGCAGTACAGGTACACAGTTGTGGAGGAGAACTTTGGTGACTGCAGGTGAGTAACACAGGTTTGTATTGCAAGGAGGGCACAACACACCACACATACAGCACCACACAGCCACATATATACAACACAGCCATGTAGCAGTGGTGATGCTGCAGTGGAATGCAGCCATGCCAGTGTCCACGTGGCACACACACCCACACACACATGCATACCACAGTCAACACATCCATGTGCCATGATGTCAGTGCCAGGGATGGCAAGGATCAGTGTATAGCTGCTGGCACACATGTACTGCAGACCCAGGACCACACTCATCATGCCCATGCCACACAGCACAATGGTGTACATGGACATGCAGGTGACACTGCACAGGCGGCCCATGATGGCAATGCACTGAGGCAGGCACATGCCTCCCACATCATCCAAGGTGGTGTTAGCCAGGTGAGTGGGACACACAGGCAGCAGGGCTACCAATGGCATCAGGGCTACCAATGGCATCAGGTGACACCGGTGCAGGCACCTGTGTGTTGCATGCACCACTGTTGACCATGTCCCCTGGTATCTGTGTGGCATCTGGATTGTCTGAGCCATTGCTGTATTCCTCCTGTGTGCCAGATGCCAGCACCAGCAGGGCATCAGCAATGTCCACCGAGTCCCCTGGGTCATCATGAGTCAAACCCAGGAAACCCTCCTGCCAAGAGGTGTCATGCCCACCAGCAATGGCACCACTAGCTGAAGGGTTTGATGGTCCCACCACCACTGGTAATGCAACTGGAGACACTGTTGTGTTGGATTTTCCAGGGATGGCACTATCCCCCGTCATGCCTGCCGCCCTGTGGGATGGGCCTGCATCATCGCCCGCTAAGGCATCCCATGCAGTCATGGACACGGATGCACCCATGAGGCATGATGGAGCTGAAAAAGAAAGGAGGGAAATATGGTCACAGTCAATGGAAACAATAGTGGCAGACATACAGGTGCAGTGTGACATTGTGGTGTGCAATGGTTGCACATGACAGTCCGTGGCATGGACAGGAAACACGGGTCCCACCACTGCAGCCATGCACCAGCAATGAAAGGAGCTGCCCGGTGCCTGTACACACCCACATGGCACCATGTGGGACAGTGCTACACCATCGCCATCCAACAGTTGGATGGCACCACTAGCCTGATGGGCAGCATAACCACATATGTGACCCTCGGTCATGGCCTGGCAGACACAGCCATGCACAGCATGGGCCATGGTTGGACACTGAACACCTATGGTATGGCACACAGGCACACGGGCAGCCCATGGCTCACAGCAGGGATGCCATGGCAACCATGGCACACACGTGGTCTGACATGTGTCTGGGCATATATACTCACAGTGTTGTGATGGCCTTCCACCTGTCTGGAACCCCTCTCCAAGGACACCTTGCACAGCTGCACGGGCAATGCTGGCCTTGAGCTGCTCCTCATTTGGGGTGAGATGCACCCCTGACTGCGGACCACCCCCTGTCCTGCTCAGTGAGGCCTCAATGTGAGCCACCTTCTCTTGGGCCCTCCTCTTCCCATTGTTTAGATGTTTTCTACACTCCTGGGTGTCTAGTTGTACTTGCCCACTGCATTAATGTGGCATACCACTGCCTCTCAGGCCTCATCCTGTAGTGCACAGCAGCCATTCCTGCCAGACAGGACATCCCTGTGTAGGTTGTACACCTCTATGACAGCTCTCTCCTCTTCATTCATAAAGTTAGGCCATATGCGACCAGCGGCACTCTCTCCTCCAGACCTGATGGCTACTGTGGGATAGAAGACACAGACATTAGACATGCATATGCAGGGCCCTGAGTGGCTGTACTACCATACAGTGGCTGCTGTGTACCAGCACACTGCCTCCCTAACAATGACCTGCCTGCAGAGCATGTCCAGGACAGTTTCACAGTCTGTCAGGGCAGTCTGTGCTGTGATTGCCCTGTCCAGGTGCAATGCCACAGACAGATGCACATCCCTGGACATGTCACAGGTGTTGCATGGCATGGTACACAGGCAGGTGGCCTAGACAACAACCACACTCTGCAACCATCAATATATGTGCAGTCACAGCAACCTTCACCATTCCCCCCTAGCCTTACCTAGGTGGGCTGTGGGACAGTGTGTGGTGCACACCGGGATGTAACTGGTGTCCCTGCACATGTCTGGACTTTACCAGGTTGTCCACGGCCCATACTATCATTTACAGCAGCTACAATGGCACTGTAAATGTAAGGAAATATAAACAGAACTTACCTTCAAGGCTGTCAAACCTCTCAGTCACCTATGCTCAGTGTGGGCTGAGTTAGGAGCATTTATGGCTCAGAGCATACAGATGAGGTTTGAGGCAGTTATAATGAGATGCTAAACAGGTGAGATGCCTCTGAATTTGGTAATGGGCTGAATTGAGAGCAATCTCTATGAATTGCATAATTGCCTTCAGCTCATCCCAATCAGCATTGCACATCTGCTGCATTGAACTCATATCCACATACAGCATTGCATGTGCATGCGTGGTGTGTTCAGGGCATGTTCCTGAATCCAGCACAAGTCCATGGGTGCATTGTCTGTGCATGCACAGTGTGTTCAAGTCATGTTCCAGACTCAGGCACAGATTCCTAGGTGCATTACCACATCTGTGCGATCTGCCCAACAGTCACATCACCAACATGCAGTTCGCACATGATGTGTGGTGACATCTGTACGCGCAAGCACATTCATGTGCATGGTGGCCGCTGTGTTTCCTGATACTATTTTTGCCTTGATCATGCAAAGACTACCTTTGGGCCTGTGGACTACTGCACATCACTGTTGCCCTGCTCGATGATGTGTGACACACACAACATGGCAGACTTGTATGTTGTGCGCATGCATGACCTGGCCATGAACCCTTAACCCACTTTCCCACCATGACATTGCACATTGCACATGCTCATGTCAGTGCCACTGGCACCAATCGCCCTTCAGCACGCTCTGTGCAGTGACTTGCATGTGGTCTACTGGTGCATATGGCATGATTAGACCATTCCATAGGACAGGCCTCACAGAGATCACTGGCTGTGTACACTGAACTTTAGACATGCCACGTGTCAGGAGAGCAGGACCCAGGGCCATGAACTGGTTCGGGGTGGAGCTCCTCCACTTTGTGGCCTTAGTGATGTGTGTGGAGGACCAGCTGCTTGGCCAGATGGACCTGCAGGAGCCCAGGTCAGATGTATGGAATAGACTTGCTGGCCAGCTGATGCACCGCACAGGTGTTCCTCACACAGATGAGCAGTGCAGGCACAGATATGGCACCTTATAATGCAGGAACAGAGTGCAACTGGATCGATTATGTAAGCGTGCATGCAGGGGTGCACTGCCCTAACCAGGTATGTCACAGTCGTGCATTTGCAGACTGTGCGCATGGGGGTTGGGGCTGCTGCTTCAGACAACAGCACACTCACAGGCACACACACACACACACACACACACACACACACACACTTGGGCATGGATGCACTTGCACTGTGGTGCCATGTATTGCATGTCACATGGAGTGGGCCTCTCTGCTGTGGTATGTGGGTGGGACAGGGACACTGTGTCCTGCATGGGGTGGTACTTCTGTTTGCATTGCATATCTACAGATGCACACTTCAGGGACACAGGCCTTGGTGCTGTGCACTGCTGCACACTGCTGGGCCAATCAACACTGGTGCACTGTTTGTTGGCACCTTCACTGCATGCCCACACCAGTGTTTTGGCGGGCTGTCCCATGTTGCATCTCCTCATGTTGTACCCTGCTTTTGTGTTTCCTGCAGGGCTGGAGGCCAGGTGGTGGGCCATGGAGGCCACTGAGCTGCGGGAGCAGAGGGCCACTGGAGGTGCACAGGGTGGTGGCCATGCAGGTGCAGGTAAGTGAACCTTTCATGCAGGCAATGTTTGTCAGGTGGGGTGGGTGTCTGCTCGGGTAGGTGTTGCTGGCACACTGTGCCTGCCCATGTGTTGTTTGTCACATGGGCCCATTGCTGGTATTGGTGCAACGTGTGCCTGTGCCATGGTGCACATGGTCCCTGTGTCAGCAACATCCATGTGTGCTTGCCATGTGCACTGTGGCCACTCAGTGGCACCCCACTGGTGTCTTGTTGGTGCCTACACTCTTGTGCAGGCCACTGCCTTATGCATGTGTTGCATGTGGCTTGCCCTGATGCCCCCAGCACAGGCCTCTGTATGTACACAGCGGCCACCATGCCCACTCAGTTCCTGCGCACATTCGGTGTGGCACCCTGTGCCTGCCTGGTGCATTCTGCATTGTGCCTGGCAGGATCTGGGCCATTTCCATGGTGATGCCTCTGGCCTACGCACACGGGAGGGTGGGGGTGGTGTTTGGTACATGGCACTTAGTATCTGTTCTCTGTGTTCCCACTCTAGGTCCCTGGGATGTGCATGCTGGTGGTCGAGGCCATGAGGGAAGTCTGCAGGAGGCACCACTGAACCTTGGAGTACAAGTGCAGTGCACACTCCGTGATTCTTTGAGGCCACTGTTCCAGATGAAGGGATGGCTGCTGAGGGCACTATCTGATATAATCCATCTACTCACTGCACAGGGCTGGAGATGTAAGTGCTGTCCTATGGCACATCCCATGGCATGATTTTGGACTTTGTTTTACCTCCCTTCATTGCTTTGGTGTCCTCCCCGCCCCCTATACCCACTGCTACTTTCCTCCCCTGCTTTCCCCAGTTGAAGGTGTTGTGAATAGTCCTACACTTGCCTTCCCTTGTTTGCATTTTGCTTGTACATAGTTTACTGGATTTACTGGATTAATCGGGACAAAAGATGGCACAAGGCCTATCGGGATTGTCCCCCGCAAAAGTGGCTCATTTTGAATATAGTGGATTCAACCATTTATCAAACTGAGATTTAAAAGTACCAAATTAGTTATATTTATTAATTACTGTGGTAGTGAATTCCAGCTTTTTGCTGCTTTTATAGGGAAAAGTTATCACTTTTATTAGTATTAGTCCAAACCACTAAGAGTTGCTGGTTATGAAGTCTACCTACGGTGCATTTATTAGCTAAAGTAAGTCTGCATTGTTTCATTAGAATAGGTGTTCTAAGTAACTTAAAGGTGAGAAGAATGTCCCCCCATATCTTCTTATGGTAAGTGGATAGAGCTCTGTTTCCCTAAGTCATGCTTCGAAGGAGTATGTTTTAAGTCGTGGAATCATTTTAGTAAGCCGTCTTTGGACCTGCTCCAAGCGGTTTATGTCGCCCTTTAAATAAGGACTACAATATGGGGTTCCATAGAAACATAGACTTTGACGGCAGATAAGGACCACTTGGCCCACCCAGTCTGCCCATTTCCCTACCTACTGGATAAGCTGCAGATTCTAGTTAACCAACAGCCTGCTTCCTGCAACCCCCCACTACAATTGCTTTGTGTCTGTCCCATGCATGTTTGAATTCCCCCACTGTTTTAGACCTAACGACCTCCTCAGGAAGGCTGTTCCATGTATCCACCACTCTCTCCATGAAAAAGAATTTCCTCACATTACCACTGAGCCGTCCCCCTCTATCTTTAAACTGTGCCCCCTTGTTCTTACACATCTCTTTTTCTGAAAGATGCTACCCTCCTGGACTTTGTTGATTCCCTTGAGGTACTGGAACATTTCTATCATGTCCCCCCGTCCCTCCTTTCATCAAGGGTTTACATATTAAGCTCTCTCTGTCTCTCTTCATATGGTTTCTGATATAGACCCTGCACCATTTTAGTTGCCCTCCTCTGGACTGCTTCCATCCTGTCTATGTCCTTGCGTAGATGAGGTCTCCAAAACTGCACACAGTACTCCAGATGGGGTCTCACCAACTGTCTGTATAGAGGGATAACCACTTCCCTTTTTCTACTTGTGATGCCCCTTCCTATGCATCCCAGTATCCCCCTGGCTCTCCTTACCAACTTTTCACATTGCTTACCCACCTTTAGGTCATCTGATATGACTCCCCCAGGTCCCTTTCCATTTTTGTTGTTGTTAGTACCTCCCCTGCTATTGTGTACTCTTCTCCTGGGTTTTTGTTTCCCAGGTGCATTACTTTGCACTTCTTTGCATTGAATCTAAGTTGCCATACATCTAACCATTCCTCCAACTTTGCCAAGTCCCTTCTCATCCTTTCTACCCCCCCTTATGCATCAATTCTGTTACAGATCTTTGTGTCATCTGCAAAGAGGCATACCTTTCCTTCCAGACCCTCTGCAATGTCACCTATAAAGATGTTAAAGAGGACTATACCAAGTACTGAGCCCTGAGGTACTCCACTAGTAACCCCCCTTTCTTTAGAATGAGTTCCATTCACTATTACCTTCTATGTCCTGTTGTGTAGCCAGTTTGCTACCCATGCTACCACCCTGGGACCCACTCCCAGGCTGGTTAACTTGATTATTAATCTTTTGTGTGGTACTGTGTCAAATGCCTTGCTAAAGTCTAGGTAGGCCATATCCACAGCCCCTCCCTGGTCTATTACTTGGGTCACCCAGTCAAAGAAATCAATTAGATTTGTCTGACATGACCTTTCTGCTGTGAATCCATGCTGCTTTGGGTCATGTGCCCTGCTGGCCTCTAGGTACTCAACAATTCTTTCTTTCAGAAGTGATTCCATCATTTTCCCTACCACTGAGGTCAAACTAACAGGTCTGTAATTTCCTGCTTCTGCCTTGCTCCTACTTTTGTGAAGGGGAATCACATCTGCCCTCCTCCAGTCCTCAGGTACCACCTCATCCATCTATGATTTGTTAAAAAGTGTGGTCAGTGGTGTCACTAGATACCCCCTTAGTTCTTTTAGGATTCTGAGATGAATCCCGTCAGGCCCCATTGATTTGTCCACCTTGAGTTTTAGGAGTTCTTTCAGGACTCTTCCTTCTGTAAATGGACTGGTGTCAACCCACCTACCCAGATTGCTTCTATTGTTCGGTTTAGGTAACTCCTCCTCCTCTTCTTTTGTGAATACTGAGCAAAAGTATTCATTCAGTATCTCTGCCTTTTCACTATCTCCCTCTGACCACCTCCTCTCTCCTTTATTAATCTTCACTATCCCTCCCCTAACCTTTCTATGCTCCCTAATGTACCTATAAAAGGTTTTATCCCCCTTCTTAACTGAGTTGGCTATCATTTCCTCGGTGTGGGCCTTTGTTATTCTGACTGCCTTCCCACTTCTTTCTGCTTTAATTGATACAGTCCCTATCGTGCTCCTTCTGTGATTCCTTATACTTTTGAATGCAGCCTTTTCTCCTTAACCTTCCTGTCACCTCCTTTGAGAACCATAGTGTTTTTTTACCCGTTTTGTTTTCTTTATTTGTTTCACACAAAGGCTTGTTGCCTCCATGATGGCAGTTTTGATTTTTCTCCATTGTTCTTCCACCCCTCCTTCCTGCCCATTTGTTAGTGCATTCCTTAGGCACGCACCCATTTTGCCAAAGTCAGCCCTTCTAAAGTCCAATATCCTTGTTTTTGTATGGCTTGTCTCCATGGTTGTGCTTATTGTGAACCACACTGTGTGGTGGTCACTTGCTACCAGATGGCTACTGACTTCTAAATCTGTGATCCTGTCTCCATTTGAGAGTACCAGGTCTAATATTGCCCCCTCCCGAGTGGGTTCCAACACTAGCTGTCTAAGGCATGCCCCCTGTAGGGTATCGAGAATGACCCTGCTCTTGGATATGGCTGCAGTATATGTTGTCCAGTTAACATCTGGCAAATTCGGGTCCCCCACCAACAGTACCTCCCCTTTTTCAGCCATTTTGAGAATGTCCTCTATCATTTTCTTGTCCATTTCCTCCCCTTGAGACGGGGGTCTGTATACAACCCCTGTGCGGATTGTGATGCCATTCCCCATCTCCAAGGTGAGCCAGAGTGCCTCTTGTCCTCCCCCTTTACTTTTTAATTCTGTAGCTTTGATCCTTTCCCTTATGTATACAGCTACTCAACCTCCTCTTTTACCTTCCCTGTCCCTTCTTAGATTGCATACCCTGGTATGTTGACATCCCATTCATGGTTCTCGGTGTACCATGTTTCTGTAACTGCCACAATATCTAATTGTTCATCTTCCATCAAAGCTACTAGCTCAGAAAGCTTGTTTCCCAGACTACAGGCATTGGTAGTCATTGCCCTCCATTTAATGTTGGCTTTATCCTTTTTTCCCCATCCCTGCTCTTATTGCTCTTATCTATTTTACCATTTACCCCTGTCCTGCCCTGTGTTGAGCTCTGTACCTCAGTGTTTACCCTACTACCTGCCATGTTTTTGGGGGGAGGCTTGACTTTTCCTGCCTTTTATCAGTACCTCCCTCCTTATCTAGTTTAAAAGCTTTCCAAGGAAGCATTTAAACCTGTCACCTAGGAGCTTGGTCCCCTTTGTGGACAAATGCAGACCGTCATACCAGTATAGACCTTTACCTCTCCAGGTGGACCCCCAGTCCCCAATGAAGCCAAAGCCCTGTGCTCTGCACCAGTTTTGCAACCATTCATTAAACTGCATGGTATGCAGTACCCTAGCCTCACTCATGCCATGGACTGGTAGCACCTCTGAGAAGGTTACTGTGCTTGCTACCGTCTGAGGCCCTCCCCAACTCACAAATTCATTCTGCACTGCACTGATCCCATGCCTAGCTAGGTCATTTGTCCCAAGGTGGACAATGATATCTAGTTTTCCCTCCTGTGATGCTGCTTCTGCACAGAGGATTTGCTTCATCCCCTCAAGCCATGGCACTAGGCAGGCAGCTTTCCTTCTCTCCTTCCCCAGTTCTACCCCTAACAATTGAGTCCCTATTGGTAGCTGTTTTCTTCCCTGTGGTGTCCCTTGCCACCCTTTTCTGGGTCTCCCTTGTGGATGTCCTCAGCATTCTTCTGGGTCTCCAATGAGGGTGCCATCATAGAGGAACCTTGCTCTGCCAGAATGGCATATGATTTGTGTAGAGGTACAACTGGGGGGCTTCGCCTCTGGTCCACCATCCGCACCCTCCCAGAACACACTGTGGTCCAACTGCTCTTCATACTCCGAAACCTCTGACTCAGTAGTTGTGGCAGTGGTGCTCTTTGGGAGGGGGAGGCCTCCTTAGTCCTTACTAGTTCAGCCTGGAGGTGGGCAACCTCCTCTCTCAGAGCTGACAGTTGCCTACAAATAGGACAGCAATGCAGTTTCCAGAATGTTTCCTGGAAAACTGCTGCCCCACAGCCAGTGTTTTGCACCACTCCCCACATGTCCGCTCCTTATTATATACAATATGTAATTTTATATATATATATATATATATATTATTATTATTTGTTTGTGTACCTACTCTTTATGCACATTGCAGGGTTATTAGGAATATGACAGTTCTGCCCCAAGATCTGTTGAGGAAGTGATGTCAGAACTGTGGCTATAAAGAAATGCCACGCCAGGAGGAAGGGTGGGTGGGTAGTGCACAGCCACTGGTGACTGTTAGAAACAATCAAATACACAACTGCTCCACCACCCTGGTGAGTACTGTCCTTTATAGTAATACCACTAACACCACAATTTACTAGACCACGGCTACAACACAAACCACTCTACTGAGTCCAGGGATAAAAATGAACTCACTCCTCAGCCAGCAGGACACTTAAGATGTTACAAAAATATCTTTCCAAATCCTAGGTCTCAACCCCAGAACTCAAGCAAATTCAGTTGTATCTCACTCACTCTGGTTATAAAATTACTACACTTTTAAAGGAATCCTGCAATTCTCTGCTTAATGCCAATACAGAAAAATAAAAATAAAACTTTTTATAGAAAGCGTAGCTCCCCTTCTTACCAAGTGCTCTGCAGTATTATGCCTTAATCAGGTTTCCAGGTCCTAAATGGAGTTGCAGTTTGTTCTTTGCAGTAAGTTTCTCAGCTTTCAACAGACAATTTAAAGTCAGTGTGACATAGTCCAGATGAGGTCTGACATAGGCCCCATACAATTTTATTAAACAATGCTCAGATTTACTAATAAATGTTCTTTAGATTTGTTTTAAGATAGCTGTTCTTGCCACTTTATTACAATAATCATTTGATGTCAGTTTATTGTTAATTAAAATACCCAAGTCTCTTTCACAGGTTGATGATTTAAGCTGGTGATTATATAAATAATAGTTGATTTGTGGGTTTTTGTTTCCTGGGTGGAGAACAGTGCATTTCTCAATGTTAAGAATCATTGCTATTAGCTATTGCTAATCATTGCTATTACAGAAACGTGGCTTAAACCCCACATAATTGACCATGAGGTTGTTCTAATTGGGTAACGGTCCTTTAGAAAAGATAGAATAAAAAAGAAAGGTGGAGGGGTCTTGATCTATGTAAAATCCATCCTTAATGCCTCACCTATTCCGATAATAGTCACTACCCAATCAGACTGTGAAGCCCTATTTATAAAATTACTACTAGGAAGTACCAAGCCACTAATAGTTGTGGCCGTATACAACCCTCCAAAATCAGCCACTGAATCACTGAAATCTCTATTAAACACTATCCCCGCCCTACCCAGGGGGGAAGTGATTCTGGAGGATTTCAATATTCACTGGGGGAACCATATCAGGGATGAAATAAAAAGCTCATTACAAGATGCAGAACTCACCCAATTAATTCAGGAACCAACCAGACTAAATGCAAAAACTGGCAAACATACCACTCTGGACTGCATCCTGGCCACAAACCGAGATAGATTCAAAATGGTTGGCACCTTTGCAGACTCTCTGAGTGATCACTCACCCACATTTGGGGTATGGAAGAATGGCTTCCCTATCCCCCACCCCATATTTTCTGGACTAGGGACCACTCAAATTTTGCTCCAAGTTCCTTTCTCAAAACCCTTACTGAGGTCAATTGGCAGCAAATAAAACTAGCACCTAACCTGGACACAGTTGTTGAGTTATTCAACAATAACTTCTTGTCTGCCGCTAACAAACATGCCCCAAGAAACAAGATTAGAGTCAAAGGACAGGAAGACAGGTGGCTCACACAACACCTGAGGAACTCATGAGATACAGAGACAGGGCTTGGGGAACATTTAAATCCTCAGATCAAATCACCAACTGGCAGAAGTATAGAGAACTCAGGAATAGATGTAAAGCAGAGTTAAAAAAAGCCAAAAGGAAACACCTCAGACACATCCAAGAAAAGAATCTATCAAACCCCAAGAAATTATGGTCTCAAATAGATGCCCTTATCAAGGGGAACAACAAACTAGAAGGGGTAGATATTATAGCAAATGGTACCCAATACACAATCCCAGTCGAGGCTGCCAAAGAGTTCAATGAGTTATTTACAGAACAAGATACGTTCAAGACCCCCTGCCCTGTCCCAACCATACCACAAGTTCCCAATAAAAGCAGTCCCAGCATTCCAGACTTCTACTTCAAATTAGTTTCCAGTTTAGAAGTCCGGAAACTACTACAGGGGATTAAAACCCAAGGAACAGCGGGTTATGACGAAATGGAACCCTAACTAATTAATATTGAGGCCTCAGTTATTGCTACCCCAATCTCATGGCTAATTAACCAATTATTCATTGAAGGGAAAGTCTCCTCATTTTGGAAAGTGGCCTTGGTTACACCAATCCATAAAGGTGGAGCCAGAGAGTCAGTTGAAAACTATAGCCCAATATTCTTACTCTCGACATTAAGTAAAGTACTGGAGAGGGTGGTGTATTCTCAGGTCATGTATTATTTGGAGAGACATAATAGCTTCACCTCAGCCCAACATGGCTTTAGTAAGAACCATGGAATGGACACTGCCCTGCTTAACCTTACCACTGAAATATTTTCTGCCCTTGATTAAGGATTGCTCACCGGTGCAATTTTTATTGATCTCACCAAAGCATTTGATCTGGTAGATCATCAACTACTCCTGGCCAAACTGAGACAGGTCAGTCTTGACTCTCTGGCAGTACAATGGTTTAATGATTATCTCCTGGATAGGTCCCAATTAGTTCGATGGCAGGGTACCACATCTGACAAGATCGGAATAAGAGATGGTGTCCCTCAGGGATCTATCCTGGGACCACTGCTGTTATCCCTATTTATTAACAAACTGCTGACCTTCTGCATAGATGCAAAGGTTATCCTCTGTGTAGATGACATAGTTATCTACAGGTCAACTGAGGAGCCTGATGAACTAAACAGAATGCTATCCAAAGACCTACGGAACCTGGAGGAATGGCTGTCCAGAAATAAACTTGTACTGAACAGCAGAAAAACCAAAGGAATGCTGTTCAGGCCTAAAAGCCTTGGACCTAATAGATCAAATACACTAAACCTCTTTCTATTGTCTGGGGCAAGGGTGGAGGTAGCAGATTCACTGACATACCTAGGTCTCACCATAGACCAAGAATTCACCTTCAAGACCCATATAGATCATTTATCTAAAACACTGAACCCAAAAGATTGGTCTCCTGTACTGACCTAGCCCCTACCTTACCCTGGGGTTATGTGCCAAGATTGCCCTTGGTACCCTGCTACCTAAACTACTCTATGGCTCCCCTGTGCTCCTCTCTCTGTTAAAAACACTGAGATGAGTAAACTTAGGATCCTGTACAACAGGATCGGCAAATTTTCTGTGGGGCACCCCAAAGAGAACACCTCTGTCATGTCTTGCAAGCAGTAAACTGGCCCACCTTGGAAGGTAGACTACAATATCCATCATTATGCCTAGCCTACAAACTCAGACTGACTACTGCTCCCAGCTAGACTGGCAGAGTTACTACAATATAAAATGAATAGCAGGACATTAAGGTCCTCAAGCAGACAGCTCTTCATGGTTCCCTGGACGCAGTCCTCCCAAGGGTCCAGGGCCTTCTCATGCCTCATTCCTCCCATATGGAACAGGCTTCCACCCAATCTCCAAGAATGTGAATCACTAGGGGGCTTCAAAAAGGGATTTAAAACACACTTGCTGGAATTAAACCGTTGCACTAGTAATCGCTGCATTTCAACTATGATCCTGTTGTTTGCACAATTTTTTAATATGACAGTTGACCTTACCTAATGTGTATAAGAGAACTAACAATAGTCGCTTTATGCAGTTTGTTCATAAAATGTTCTCCGCCTCTCATGAAATGTAAATAACTGTATGTTGATGGATCTAATGTAAATGATATATCCTGTTGTACTATGTGTAATTTGTCCCGGGTCACCCCTGAAAAAGGGACTAATACTGGTCTCAGTGGGCTTCCCCGGTTACCAAAATTAAATAAATAAATAAATCATAGAATTTGTCTGTGCCCAGGATTCGATAAGTTGTAGGTTAAGTTCAAGTGACCTTATGTTTGATAAGGTAGCACCCTTCCACCTAGTTTTGTGTCATCTGCAAAATTAGAGAGATGATTATTCGAGGAGACTTTCAAATCAGATAGAAAGATATTAAGAAGTGTGGGCCCCAGCACAGACTCCTGAGGAACACCACTAGTGACTTGACCAATATCTGAAAGGATACCGTTAATATTTACTGTCTGAGACCTATTTTGCAGCCACCTTGCTGTCTGATTAACTAAGAACAATGAGAAGCATAGTTGTTGAAGCTTACTAATTAATAGAGAATGAGATATTTTATCAAATGCTTTGCTGTAGTCAAGTAATATGACGTCAAGCAGTATTTTACTATCTAGGTACTTACTTATGTTGTTATAAAAAGAGATCAGGTTGGTAGTGCATGAGCCATGCTGGTGGACCAGGGAGGTGCAAGAGGCAGTGAGGGATAAGAAAGCTGCCTACGCATGTTTTAAGCACTCCAGAGGGGAAAAGGAGAGGGGTGAGTATGAGCTGGCAGCTAGAAGGGTCACAAGGGTGGTGAGGGAAGCCAAGGTGAGGATGGAGCACAACCTGGCCAGGGATATCCGATGAGGTGGAAAGGGATTTTATAGATACATAGGGGAAAAGTGGAAGGGAAAAGAACAGGTCTCAAGGATTAGGACTGGGGAAGGATGGGCTCAGGAGGTGGGGGACCAGGCAGAGGTACTAAACAAGTAGTTTGCCTTGGTATTTAGGGAGGGAGGGAGACATGGGCTGCATTCACCCAGAAGGCATAGGGGGGACAGCTGAAAGGGGAGGACAGAGGGAGATGAGAGCATCAGAAGGGGCTGGGGTACCAGGAGGCTAGGCCCAGAGGAGGATGGGGGCATTATAGAGGGGGAGGCTAGGGAGGGAGGGTAAAATCACAGAAGGCAGCATGAGGGATGCCCTATGGGCTCTGAAAACTGACAAAGCACCAGGACCGGATGGGCTGCATCCAAGAGTGCTGAAGGAACTGGCAGATGAACTAGCAGCTCCACTAGCTGTGCTGTTCAATGCCTCTCTCCAGACAGGATGGGTGCCCCAAGATTGGAAGGTGGCCCATGTGGTGCCTATCCACAAAGGGGGGGTCTAGGGAGGAGATGGTAAATTACAGGCCTGTCAGCTTAACGTCAGTGGTAGGCCAACTAATGGAGGGCTTCATCAAAGGGATGCTCGGGAGGCAGCTGAATAGGCTGGGGCACATGAACGACAAACAGTATGGTTTCATCCCGAGGAGATCATGCCAGACCAATCTCATAGATTTTTATGACTGGATGACGGGGGCCCTAGACAGACAGAGACCAGTGGACATCTTACATTTGGATTTCAGTAAGGCATTTGACTCAGTACCCCACTTAGGGTTATTGAAAAAGTTGGGGGGGTGGAGGTCGGAAGACAGTTACTTAGATGGGTGGAAAGTTGGCATACTGATAGAACACAGAAGGTGGTTGTTGGTGGGATAGTCTCCTCCCCCAGGAAGGTCTTCAATGGGGTGCCCCAGGATTCAGTATTGGGACCACTCCTGTTCAACGCCTATGTCTCCGATATAGGGATGAGCGTTAGGAGTAGGATAAGTCTCTTCACTGATGACTCCAAACTGGGAGCACTGGCCAATGGGGATGAAGCAAGGGTGGTAGTCTAGAGCAGGGTTTCTCAAATGGTGAGGCCAGCCTCCCTGGGGAGGCCCCAGCACGTTCCAGGGGAGGCTCAAGCAAATCTGAAAAAGTGCTCTATATACATTTTGAGTTTTAAATATTTTTTGTGAATGGATGTGGCAAACTGAAAGAGGATTTTATAGTAGGTGAATTTATGTATTTTTTTACAAATTGGTGATCAGGAAAGGCAGACTGAGACAAGGCTCATTTTATATGTACCCAGGGAAGTGTAGGGAGTGAATGCAATTCAAAAGGTAACTGCAGAACAGCCAAGCAATACAAAATGAGTAATAGAGAAAACAAATAGGGATAATGAACAAATAATGAGAGGTATCAATTGACCACTCAGGCTGGTGGCAGAACAACCCAAATACAAGAGCTAAGCAGAGAGGCACTAGGAGAAAAAGCAGGAGGGAATAAAAAGGATACAGCACCTGAGAAGTTGCTTAAAAGCAGGAGAAGAGGGAGGAGACAGAGGTGGGTAGGAAGGTTATTTCAGATAGAGAGAAACTGACAGAAGCAGTCTGACCCATAAAGAATACTGCAACAAGGGGTAACAATGGTTCAAGAGTCAAAATAAGGGAGCAAGTAGGCTGGCCTGAGGAGGTAGGTTAGAAGTGGGGGTGTTACAATATGCTGAATAAAATCAGAGCCAACTACTCAAGGGTTTCACTTTATTCCTGGTGTACTGTGGAAAGTATGCCATTTTTCTATGGGGAGGCCCAACATTATTTCAATAGTTAGGGGAGGCTCAAGATCTTTTCTATGGCTTGGGGGAGGCTCACTATGACAAAGTCTGAGTACTAATGGTCTAGAGGGATCTGGATACCTTGGAGGCATGGTCAAGGAAGTGGGGGCTGAGGTTTAATCTGGGGAAGTGTTGGGTGTTGCACCTAGGGGTCAGAAACCCTGGGCATGCATACACCATGGGAGGAGTCACACTGCAAGCCACTTTGAGTGAAAGAGACCTTGTGGTGGTGGTAGACACCAGAATGAACAATAGTGAGAACTGCAGAAGATCGGCAGCAAAGGCAAACAAAATACTGGGCTGTATAGCCCAGGGAATTACGTCCAGGAGGAGTGAAGTGATCCTACCTCTGGGTAATGCCTTGGTCAGGCCGCATCTTGAGTATTGCATGCAGTTCTGGAGATCTCACCTTAAGAAGGACATAGTACTGTTGGAGAGGGTCCAGAGGAGGGCAACCAGGATGATCCAGGGCATGAGTAACAGTACCTATGAGGAGAGGCTGGAAGCCCTTGGGCTGTATTCACTGGAGGAGAGGAGAGGATAGATGGGGGGACATGACTGAGGTATTTAAGTATGTGAAAGAGATTAACAGGAGCAGAGCCAAACAAATGCTCAGGCTAAAGCAAGGGGTCACAACCAGGGGCCATGTATGGAAGCTGGAGGGAGGAACCTACAGAAGGAGAAGAAGAATCAGCATTTATATAGCACTTTTCATACATCCCAAAGCACTTTACAAGCAATGCTAGACTGGTAGTGAAGTGACTGAATGTGTGATGGCGGCCATATCACACATCATCACCCACACACAGCCTGGATAATTGCATGAACCAGTTTATGGGAAGGGGAATGTTGGCCAGGACACTGGGAATGTTCCCTACTCTTTGCGAGGAGTGCCCTGGGTTCTTTTACTTCCACTTGGACACCCACCAGGACAACACCAGGATGGGCAGAAGGTACCTTGATTTAACGTCTCATCCAAAGGATGGCACACCCCAGCAGTACAGCACTCCCAATGCTGCACTCGGATGCCAGCGATTTTTAGATGAAAGTCCAACCCCGGTGTGGGATGAGAACCCACGAGCTTCTGGACCAGAGGCGGATGTGCTACCTACTGAGCCACACTGACACCTGACACAGGAAGAGCGTAGAAGGCGTTACTTCACTGAGAGGGTAGTGGAGCCATGGAATGCATTGCCTGGGAGTCTAGTTGAACAAGGCACCACCGTTGAGGGCTTCAAGAGGGGATGGGACAGATTCATCGCAGTACTGAAGCCAAGGTTGACCCTCTTGGGGGCCAAGGAGGAAGGAGGAGCTAGCGACCAATAGGGACTGGCTACTGAGAAGACACAAAAGACCGACAGGACCTGTCTTGAAACCATGTTGGGTTAAATCCTGGATACTGAGCACAGGCATTTCTTTTTCAAATGAGGACTTAACTAATTGTTCAATAGCTTTCCCTATTACAGACGTCAAACTAATAGGCCTGTAATTCTCGACATTTGATTTATTACCTTTTTTATAAATACTATAGCAGTCCGCTAATCATCAGGAATATCAATCTCACCTAGAGATTTATTGAAAAGCAGTATAAGATGTAAAGTCAATGATTTGGCTGTTTCAAGTAAAAACCTGGGACTAATATTATTAGGTTCTGGGTTTGAGAATTTCTTTAATGAAGACAAAGCATTTAGAATCTTGGCAGAATTAAAAGGCGGAATAGGAGATGTATTTTCAGATATAGTGGAGTTGGGGTCTATTGAATTAAAAACAGAACAGAAATAACCATTAAAGAGATTTGCTATTGCCCAATCAGATTTGATGGGAGTTCCATTTTCCAGAAATGGGCCTATTGTTCTTGTATTATTCTTTTTACTATTAATATAGGAAAAAAAGGGTTTTGTGGTTGGACTTGGAATGTAACAAGTTAAGTTCTAATTTTAATTTGGCCTGTTTGATTAATTTTTTTAATAGTGAGACAACGGTTTTATATTTATGCAAGATAAATGGGTTATTACTTTTCTTTAGCTTCTTGAATAGACACATTTTTATAATTAGTTTGTTGATAGATTTAGTGAACCAAGCAGGGATATTACCTTTTTTATTATATTTAGTTTTGGTTGGTATATAGTGACTTTCTAGATACTATATGAAATCCTTCGGTTCATTCCATGCACTATTTACAGATTTGCCCTTGAATTTTTCCTCCAAATTTACTTCAGTCATTTTTGTATTTATTAGATCAAAATTAACATTATTATTGTCCTTCTAAGTTGTATTATTGGAGAGTTTAGGAATTCTAATATTTATACTAAAATAAATCGAGTTATGGTCACTGTTTCCTATGAGTTGTTACTGTTGTTTTTGCTATTGTTCTACTTTTATTAAATTGTTATTTGTCTGACCCATTGTCTGTGGTCCTTCACTGTTCCATGTTCATGGGTTTGGTTGCTGTCTGCAGCTGTCCACTGTTCCCTTGCTACCATACTCCTGTCTGCACATGTGTTTGTACAGGCAGCAACCTCCAGCACCCCACTGTGTCCAGCCCGCTGTTTGCCCATCATGTTGCCTGTGGTGTGTGGGTGGGTCTAATGTCCTGCTACACATGTCTATGCCCCTGGTCTGTGTGTGATGCCTGTGGCATGCATCCGTTGCACTGCTGCACTGTCATTCATCAGACCTGTGTACAGTCTACTATGGTTGGGGAAATTACATGCCTATGTGGTGCAGTGGTGTCACTGTGTCCCACCCAGCCAATGCTCCAGTGTGACCCTGTGTGGCTTCATACACCCCATCATCCCTGGGCATCTGTGGCAGTGGCCTTGTCCTTTGCACAAACCATGCTGCAAGGTGTCCCTCCACAGGTATGTGGCATCTTGCTGGTGACACTGTGCCTGTCCTGTGTGCTTGCAAAGGTCCTGTGTGGATTGCATCATGTGGTACCGGATGTTATTCTATATGCCCTGTCTCTGCAGTTCATCTGCTGTGGCCACTGTTGGGTCCTTGGCCACTCTGGCTTATCCCTTTGGGCGTGTGTTCCTATCTCCTTTGACCCAACACCTTTTCCAGTATTGATCCCACAGTCAATGCTGAGTTGCTTCTTATTCACTGTTCTGCTCCACTGATTGATTTTGCACATCACAGATGTGATGGGGCATCTCCCTTTGCACCATCCATGTCATGCATGATTCACAGTGGGGTTACACATGAGGTATCCCATGGCGCATCATTCAAAACACTAAATGTGAGTGCAGGGAGCTCAAAGACATACTTCTACATGAAAAAACACTTTACAAGTGTGTAAAATTCTTCTTTAATGCAATTTCAGTCCCTTACGTTTCACTCCTATGAGCTTGTTCACGGGTTTTTTTTACAATCTGTTTAAAACAGAATAATAGTTTTACTTTAAATCCATTATGTTTTGAATTTCAAAAGCACAATATTTTAAAACATGTATTCACAATATGTTATTAGAAATTACCATGAACTATTTATCTATCTAATTGCTTCAAGCATTGTGCACTTAAACAGTCGATAAACCTTTCTTTCCAGTGAAAATAAATATAAGATACACAATTATCCTTCAGTGCACAGAAAACGCTGACACAGAAAATGTTGCTGCTGTTAATGTCAGTATTATAACTTGAACCACCCCTCCCGTGACTTTGCGTACCTTGGGAAATGTTGAAAATATTCTATCTTTAAATTACTGCCATATGGCATACCAAAAGGTGGATACCGCATCCCAATCAGACCCTACAAAACAAACATGCTTGTTTACTTGAATGGCTGAATACCCTTATTTTTTAAACTATTTACAATGTCTTACAGCAGTGTTACTTTATCAGGTCTCAAAAATATTTATATCCTTCTTTGCGACTCGAATCTTAAGGATTTATACATCAACTTAATACAAGAAAAGGTTTTTTTAACCCGTAATCCATAATGGCATTTCCCAAACTCTCAGACATTTCCCTCAGAGTGCATCTAGCTCTCGAGCTCGCTTGGATTTCCCACGGGAGTTAAGTATCACTCCATTTAAATCTCACAATACGAGAGTGTTGCCATGCAGTTATACACTCATTCCCTAAGTGAGGGGAATAAACGCGGTATTCCAGAGTGATGTTAAGACATCTATGTCAATCTGTGAACTTGTTAGCGATGTTAAAATAATTGTATGTTACAGTTATAATGGTTTGCAGGTTTTATTAAACCCCTTCTAATAGTTATTGAAATACTAAAAATTCTCGATGTAAAAAATACTGAATATAGTCTAATCTTGCTATTAATGAGCCACTTGGAATACTGAATTTATTCTCTTCACTTAGGGAATGATTGTATAGTTGCATGGCAACACTCTCATATCGCAAGAGTTAAATGGAGTGATACATCACTCCTGCGGGAAATCCAAGTGAGCTCGAGAGGTAGATGCACTCGGAGGGAAATGTTTGAGCATTTGGGAAACACCATTATGGATTACAGGTTAAAAAACATTTTCTTGTATTAAGTGGATGTATAAATCCTTAAGATTCGAGTTGCAAAGAAGGATATAAATATTTTTGAGACCTGATAAGGTAACATTGCTGTAAGACATTGTAAATAGTTTAAACAATAAGGGTATTCAGTCATTCAAGTAAACAAGCATGTTTGTTTTGTAGGGTCAGATTGGGATGCGGTATCCACCTTTTGGTATGCCATATGGCAGTAATTTAAAGATGTAAGAATATTTTCAACATTTCCCAAGGTTTGCAAAGTCACGGGAGGGGGTCAAGTTATAATACTGACATTAACAGCAGCAACATTGTCTATGTCAGTGTTTTATGTGCACTGAAGGATAATTATGTATCTTATATTTATTTTTACAGGAAAGAAAAGTTTATCGACTGTTTAAATTAAGTGCACAATGCATGAAGCAATTAGGTAGATAAATAGTTCATGGTAATTTCTAATAACATATTGTGAATACATGTTTTAAAATATTGTGCTTTTGAAATTCAAAACATAATGGATTTAAAGTAAAACTATTGTTCTGTTTTAAACAGATTGCAAAAAAAAACCCATGAACAAGCTCATAGGAGTAAAACGTAGGGGGCTGAAATTGCATTAAAGAAGAAGAATTTTACACACTTGTAAAGTGTTTCTTTCGTGTAGAAGAAAGTTTTTGAACTCCCTGCACTCACATTTGGCATTTTGAATATTGGGCACCTTCAAGGGAGTCTTAGCGTAAAGAGAATCACCATTTCCCAAATTGTGCTTTTTTGTGTTTATCTTTTGAATGTATCTTGAGGGTGGGTTACTTTTGATTTGGATGTTGGTGCATTAAATTTATATCCATGAAGTATATTAAGAGCATTTTTAGAATTATAGGTGTAATAGCCAGATATAAATAATTGGAACATTATCTATCTACCATTATAATCTGTTTTTTTTTCAGAATGGAGGAAGGTTTAGCTGCACTACAAGAGATTGGAAATAGTGTTCAAAATACCTTACATTTTGCTACATATTCAGAAGATGAGAGAAAAATATTATTTCAAACTATGAGGGGAGGTAGAGACCTAACAACACAAATGAGGGAAACCCCTAGAAATTTAGCACAAATGAAAGAAAATTATCAATTTAGGGATGCAAGATTAGAATGGCATGGGCTGATGCTTACACAATATTTGGAACATAACAGAATCCCAAGAGGTCTTAGGATAGCAGTAGAACCAAATATTGGAATAAATACACAAAAATTATTTACAAAATGGGATGGTATACGAAATAGGGCTAGTTGAGATTTCATGTATCCTTTAATAGAAGCAATAATAGATGAAAGAAAAATTTTGGCAGATGAAAAACAAAGAAATCAAGACCTTTTAAACAACAATTAGTAATAGAAGAATTTACACATACCATAGAAGACATAAAGAAGAAATTATTAGAATATGAAAATAAATTAAAACAACAAAAAATTAGAAAATTCATTAGAGATACTAATGACTATAAGGATAATAGGGTTTTTACATACAAACAATATAATAAAAGGAGAATTTCAGGGTATAATTCAGAGAGTGGTTCTGATAGTGATAACAGCTATACTAAGGATTCATATATATGACCAGAAGATGAATATCAACATTCAGGTGAGTCACACCAGCCCAGTACATCTACAGAAGACACAGCAGAACATAGATATGACTTAAGAAACACTAATACTAATAGATTTTTTTCAAGACAACAGGTGGGTTTTCAAGGGGTCAGGAGGGGAGTGGGCGAGGAGGAACAGGTGGAAAACCAATAAGAACAACAAACATGGACAGGGGGTCAGCCAGAGAGACCCAGAAGTAATTCCTATTTTTAATTTAAGTAAAAGGAAATTACCTGAAATTGAGATTAATGTTCTGGGTCTGGGACTATCTTTTGCCCCCTCCCAACTGGTTAATTTATTTGAATGGGAGGTTGATTTACAGTGGTTTTTCACAAGTTTGAAACTAAAAAAATTATTTGCATCAGAAATTTCATTGAACAGTGAAGAAAGTCAGTTAAAACAAGCTTTAAATATTAAATGTAAATTCTCCCCCTTCCAGACAAAAATCATGGGATTGAAACTTTTTGTACCATAGTTGAAAATGAAATTATGCAATTATATAAAGATAAGATGTCTTTATGGCCTAAACAACATAATCTGACAAGAGAACAGAGACAAGCTTTGAAAGATTTAAGTGATGATAAAGAAATAGTAATAAAACAGGCAGATAAAGGTGGGAGAATTGTCATCCAGGACAGAGGTAAATATAGAACAATGTGTTTGAAGTTATTAAATAATAGGACTAATTATTCACAGTTGATGAGTGATCCCACTATTCCATTACAGGGAAAACTGAGAGAATTGTTGGCGGAATTTGTGGATCTAAATTGGTTACAAGAATGGGAAATGAGAGCTCTTATGAAGGAACATCCAAGAATTTCTACATTTTATGGTATTCCAAAGATCCATAAAGATGTATTAGACCCCCCTGGAAGACTGATAGTGTCAGGAATTGACTCTGTGTTTGATCCAGTGTGAAAATATATTAATTATTACTTACAACCATTAATTGAAAAAAATGTAACATATATACAGGATTCAGCAGATATCATGAAGCATCCAGAATGTATTTCAGATAAGATAGATTTAAATAATATTATTTTGGTTACTTGGGATGTAGTGGATCTATATACCTCAATTCCCCATAGGGAAGGTATTATAAATATGGGAAAAATATTAGATAAAAGATCTATTAGGTTAGCACCTACAACAGTAGTGTTACAGGAATTAGCTTCATTTGTTTTACAAAATAATTATTTTGAATTTGATGGAATATTTTATCAGCAGGACAGAGATACTGCAAGGGCAGTACTATGGCCCCAAGTTACGCTAATGCTTACATGATAAGCTTTGAAGAGGAGATGGTATTTAATGAAGAAAAAATTTGTTTGTGGAAAAAATCAAATTATGGAAAAGATTTATTGATGATATATTTTGCATCTGGGGAGGAACGGAAAAAGAATTATTAGAATTTAACCAATTTAAAATTGACCCTAAATTACAGTGATTCCAGTATTCCTTTTTTGGATCTCTTAATTAAAGTACAAAATGCACAGTTTAGTATGTCTATTTTTAGAAAAAGCACTGATAGGAACACATTACTTCATAGCAGAAGTTTTCATGAACCTAAACTAAAAAATAGCATTCTATATGCACAATTGGTGAGGGTCAAAAGAAATTGTAAAGGAAGGAATGACTATCAAGAACAGAAAAAAGATATGATAAATAGGTTTAAATGTAGGGGGTATAAAACGACAGTTTTAAAACAGGCAAGTAGTAAAATAGAGAATAAAACCAGGGAAGAGCTTTTTTGTTGACAAAATAAATAAAGAAAAGCAGGACAGAGTAGTATTAGCAGTTAAATACAATCATAAAATGTCAGAAATCAGGAAAATTATCAATAAACATTGGCATTTGGTGGCCTTAGATAACCCCAAAATTAAATCTTTACAACAGAAACCAATTATAGTAGCAAAAAAAGTTGGGAACATTAAAGATAGGTTGGTACATTCTCAATTTAAATTTATGGAAACTAAGGGTACACAGTTATTATTAGGACCTTACAACCTGGCATGACGAGATGCGGAAAATGTGCAGTATGTAACAATACCAGCAAAAAAAGCATTTTTAAACATCCACATTTCAATGAAGAATTTGTCTTAAAAGAACATATAGAGTGCAACACAGAAGGGGTTGTATAGGTAATACAATGCATTTGTGACAGGTTGTATGTTGGCCAAACAAAAAGCACTCTGAAAGTAAGAATACTGGAACATAAAAATGATATTGAAAATAGAGATTAACAATCACCTGTAGCCTTACATTTCAATCAGGCAGGACACATAGGAGCCTCTTTGAGGTTCTGGGGGTTAGAAGTTGTTAAAACCCCATTAAGGGGAGGTAATTACATTAAATTACTGGAAAAAACTGAGATGAAGTGGATATTTTGGTTAAAAACATTAGAGCCAACAATAGGCATGAATTTGGAATGTAACTGGCAGGCATGCTTTTAAATTTAGAAGTGTTATCGACTCAGTTTCATCTGGTGGGTATATTGGATGCCTTGCAGCTATAAATAAATAACATGATTATCAGGACATAATTATGTTTTTATATTGTTAAATCATTTACAGTATACCCAAATGTGTTTCCACTGTACTCATATCTATGTTAATCTGTGAACTTGGAAGCAATGTTAAGACATCTATGTCAATCTGTGAACTTGTTAGTGATGTTAAAATAATTGCATGTTACAGTTATAATGGTTTGCAGGTTTTAATAAACCGCTTCTAAGTTATTGAAATACTAAAAATTTTCCATGTAAAAAACACTGAATATAGTCTAATCTTGCTATTAATGAGCCGCTTGAAATACTGCGTTTATTCTCTTCACTTAGGGAATGAGTGTATAGTTGCATGGCAACACTCTCATATCGTGAGAGTTACATGGAGTGATACGTCACTCCCACGGGAAAGCCAAGCGAGCTCAAGAGGTAGATGCACTCAGAGGGAAATGTTTGAGCGTTCAGGAAACGCCATTATGGATTACAGGTTAAAACCATTTCTTGTATTAAGTGGATGTCTAAATCCTTAACATTCGAGTCACAAAGAAGGATATAAATATTTTTGAGACCTGATAAGGTAACACTGCTGTAAGACATTGTAAATAGTTTGAAAAATAAGGGTATTCAGCCATTCAAGTAAACGAGCATGTTTGTTTTATAGGGTCAGATTGAGATGTGGTATCCACCTTTTGGTACACCATATGGCAGTAATTTAAAGATATAAGAATATTTTCAACATTTCCCAAGGTATGCAAAGTCACAGGGGGTTCAAGTTATAATACTGACATTAACAGCAGCAACATTATCTATGTCAGCATTTTCTGTGCACTGAAGGATAATTGCATATCTTATATTTATTTTCACAGGAAAGAAAAGTTTATCAACTGTTTAAATTAAGTGCACAATGCATGAAGCAATTAGGTAGATAAATAGTTCATGGTAATTTCTAATAACATTCTGAATACAAGTTTTAAAATATTGTGCTTTTGAAATTCAAAACATAATGGATTTAAACTAAAACTATTGTTCTGTTTTAAACAGATTGTAAAAAAACCCCGTGGACAAGCTCATAGGAGTGAAACGTAAGGGGCTGAAATTGCTTTAAAGAAGAATTTTACACACTTGTAAAGTGTTTCTTTCATGTAGAAGAACGTCTTTGAACTCCCTGCTCTCACATTTTGGCATTTTGAATATTGGGCACCTTCAAGGGAGTCTCAGCATAAAGAGAATCACCATTTCCCAAATTGTGCTTTTTCATGTTTATCCCATGGCACATCCCTTTGTGAATCGCTTTTGGTTGGCGCATCCTGTTTGAGCTGGTGCATCTCATTTTCTCCCAGTGCATCTGCTTTGTGAATTCTGCCCCAAAAGATTAGGATTAAATATTTAAATAAAATCAAATAAACTAAAAATAATACATAATTACATAAATAACTTTAATAAATTGTCCTTATGTCAGTAATCTGCTGTTAAAACAAACTTTATCTCAACATTCAGCAGTTAATCTAAAAAGCGTAACTAAATGTACATGTCTTCTACTCTTTTTATGGCTGTGCGCAAAGTCTACAGCCATCCTGCTGTCTGTAGCTGGAAAAATGGAGTATTGTGGCACACATTTTTGGAGTTTTCAATCTATCCTTCCACATCTACAAATCACTATGCCAATTGAAATAAAATACTCCCTTCTTTCATTTAGAATGTTGCAGACATAACTCCAAACTGCTTATCAGATGAAGGGGGGAATGTACTGAGCTATAGCAAACACACACACACACACACACACATATACATACACACACATGCACACACACACACATATACTGTACACACAATCCTCGTGGCCACAACATTCGAAATACATACTGCAGTCTAATATGTTATAAAACAACAAAGAAACTGTTTATGTCAGTGAACACAGTGATGTTCCATTTACAGTAGATTTCCTTTAAATATTTCTTATCTTATATGTTGTATCCTGGATAGCGCAGGGGAGATGCTAGATCTCCTTGTCATAGGGATCTTTATTTACACATTTTTGCACTGTATAACTCAGGATGTTCCAGATTAGATGCAATATCTTGTTTTCAGTGGGGTCATCATTTTGCTATTTTCATGAAGTATTTATTCAGGGTAGCCTAGTCTAGATGTAAAATATTGTTTTCAGTGTGTTTTGATTTTACACAATGCAGTATAATATTGTGCAAATGTAGAGTGCCACTGAAAATAAGATGCCATGTCTTCTGTGAACTATCAAGGCTAAATATGAGGAGGCAGTATAGCGCAGTGGTCTAAGGCTCTGAGCTGCAAATCTGGTGACATCCAACAGACCACACCTGGGTTTGAATCCCACAGCTTCCACTTGCATACTGTGTGACCCTGAGCAAGTCACTTAACTTCCTTGTGCTCCCAGGTCGCTTCTGTAAAAAAGCTTTCAGCTTAGTGTGCTATTCCAGTTAAACAACTAAAATATCTATATATATATAGCAATAAGCAGGCATATTCTAGGAAAATACATTGTAAAAAATGTGTGAAAGTAAGACCACATTGAAACTGCCTCTCAGCAGATCTGCATTGTGCAAATTCATTAGAAATAATGGGTAAAAGCACCCCAAAAGCTCTGCGTAGCCATTTCAGCTCTGACCAGAGTTTGACTTAAGAGTACACAACCTATCACATAACTGAGCAGAACTGCCACTATAAAAGCTTTGTCCACTAAGAACTTGGACAAAGAGTAGAGGACAGTAAGCAGGTTAGCTTTAACAAAGCATAGGGGCAGGCAATGGCATGTGGCATCAAGAAGTCATTTAAATAGACACAGCACAGACCCTGTATGGTTTTGTTCAAGCTAAACTTGACAGGGTTTTATGTGATAAGGGTGAGTCTGAAAGACCTCTGAGCACATAAAGTGAGTAAAAAACTGCCCGTTCTCAAAAGCGTGACTGAAATCATAATGACCGTCGCAAATAGCAACGGCCACTACATTAACTTTACACAAACAACAGAACAAGTATTTTTATGTGGGGGGCTATGTCCCTGTGCCCCCCCCCCTTTATGGGGGCAAGCCCCCCACACCCACCAAACTAAAATAATCAACTCCACGGGGGGTAAGGACCTAGGGGAAAGTTATTCTTTCCTCCAAAAAACAAAAATTCTGTCATTGGAAACCAGACCCAAACCCGGGTCTGCTGGCATTGCAAGCAATGTCTTACATCACTACACTAAATGGTCAGCTTGCCAAGAATCAGCCCCACAACATCCCATATCCTGTAGTAGTGAGTGTAGCTCCCTGCTATACTCACTGTACAGGATATAGAGATGTTTTTCACCACTCGCTGTCAGTGTGAGTGGTATTATTGAGTAGCTCAAATTGATGCATTTAATAATACACACTCATATAGGGTGCTGCCACTTGACAGCGATGCATCACCTAACTGACAGCCAGTACAGTTTGTGAAGCACTGATATGGTACTGTGTGTTCCGAGAAGCTAGAATATACTGTTTTATCAACCATGCTGCTATATTCTCCACAGCTGCATTCAAACTCTAGAAAGAGTGAGATATGGAGTGTTGCAATAATCTAACCTAATTACATTTTTGGAGGTAATGTCTTTCATGCATTGCTTTTTTGGGGGGGATGTAGTGATAACCTTGTTATTATACTGATATATGATACTTGATCACATTTTATTTACTTATTTAAAATTTGGTAATTGGGAAAGGCACACTGAGCCAAAGATTATTTCCATGCATGACCCAGGGGAAGGGAGGATGGTAGTGCAAAATATAAAGTCAGATTACAATTTAAGCAAAACTTGTGCTGTATATTCCTTTACTGTATCTAGCTTTCCCCTCTCGTGTGCTCCCTGGGTTCATAGGCACTAGGGAAAAAACCCATGAAATCCCCTGGACTAGCCCCTTTCCACAGTTCCTAACTACTCCTCTTTAACATCTTCAAACACTTTTAATCTTGGGTGTAAACCTTTTACTGTTTTTTTTTTTTTTTATGTATGCCAGTATAATTCTGCATCAGTATACGACTGTTGCTCTTTGTATTCCTCTTTTTCTTTGTGTTACTGTTTGCACTTTTGTTATAACATATATCTGCTTTCTTATTTATTTATTTCAGTTAGTTTAAGTAATGATTAATTTAACTACTCTTGTTTCCTCCATGCAGCCCATTCTTCTTGTAGCGTTGTAATCATCCATCATGCTTGCTGCTCCTGTACATGAGTCCGTTTACAAACTGGAGAAAACCTCAGCTACCACTCCGTAATGTACAGCTCTGCTTCATTTTTGTGATTTCCCCTGAGTGCTATACATCTAAACCCCCTGGAATTTATCATCCTCCAACCCGGCTTCCCACCATCTATTTTCCTTCATTTGCATCCCCCTTGCCCCCACCATCTTGTCCCTTCCCCCTTTGCCATCCCCAAGATGGCCACCTCTCGTACAGGTGCACAGTTTGTCCTTGTTCTCTTTTGTATTGATTTATTTTATTTTAATTTTTTACAAACTTGAGCCATGTTACATGTCTACACTGTATCCCCTCTCCTCCCCCCCAGCCATGGAACAATTCCCCATGATTTGCAACTGCTTTCTCACAACCCTGCTCCACCAGTACCATGGTCCATAGCCCAAAACAATGAAACCTCTCATGCCTGATCTGCAGTATTCCCTAACCTGTTCCTTGATGGAGTCTCCTTCCATGTACTCTGACCCAGCCTTATCTCCCCCCTAACCACTGCAACCCAGTTCCTTAATTTTGTCTATTTAGTCTCTCTTTTTTTTGGTGGGGTGGAGAACTTCTGCATGAAAATGCAATTCTTCCTTTTTTTTTTTTTTTGGATGCTGCTGACTCTCGATCCCCAGAGCAGATCATTGAGCTTGTAACTTCCTTGTATGGGGTAGGCCCCTGATATCTGGATTTGCAACTTGCCTTTCACCTACCAACCACTGCTTCCAACAATGTTCTCTGAAAAAATGAATTGAAACTGTGGATTTCCTGCAGTAACCACTACCACTCCTATGGAAACTGATTCTGTCCAACCATGACCAGTTATTTGACCCATATGACCTGCTGAGGCTGCTCTTTTTAACTGCACAATAAGTGAGCAAAAATGTGAACAGAACCATGTCACTTTCCTACCCCCATAATATTTTTTTTACATGCTTTGTCTGTTCTCTCGCTATCTGCCCTGCCCCTGCCAATGTGGCCCTAAGCACACAACAGGCATCCACCCTCCCCTCACCATAAGGCCCTAACTCCACTCTTGCCCATGTGGTGTGCAGGTGGTTCTGCCCTTAACTCTCCCTCTGCACAAACAAAAAAAAACAGTCAAGAATACCCCGCTATTCTGTGTCATCTGATACATGCTTCTGACCCATTACACCCGCTCCTCACTATCTTAGCCCATGTTTTACTGCCTTTCTCTTTCCTGAATCAGTAACCTGCCACCAGCTTGTGCAAAGAACTCCTGAATAGTGCTACAAAGCTCCTTCAAACTTTGTACCCCTGCCAGCCCCTATCACACATATCAATCACCTCATCTACTGAACAAATCTATTCCTGGTACCAGAAGTCCATACTTCCTCAGTACTACCTTTTATCTTCAACAGTTATTTTGAAGATTGAGCTCTCTTTCTGCCAATTGATGTGCTAGTCTCCAGTTTGAGTTCTAACAGAAAGAAGGACTCTGTCCTTCCAGCATTCACCTATATACCCCTCCTTGAGCCCTCCCCTAGCCTAGCCTGCTGTCCAGTCACCTGCTTCCTACTCTTACACATACTCTTTCAGTCACTCCCCCATCCCTCCTTCCCCCATCTCCTTACCCTACACTTATCTTCATCCCCCTGGCATTTCATCAGGGAAATCAGTGACATTCCAGATTGCCTTTAAAAAGGCAACCCACTTTATACAGATCCCCTTCTTTAGGCTTGTGGTGCTTCATAGTAAAAACATGAAACCATTAAAAGATTAGGATTAGCTGGCCCGGTGATGCTGAGGGTTGAGGTGCTGGATGCCACACCTCATGCCAAACCAGCTACCTGGGGTTGGGAATGGACTCGGGCCACCCAGGGTTGGCAGGGGAGAGGAAGGTTTGAGCATTCCATGACTGCTCTCCTTCCTCTGGGGAGTGCTGGGGATCTGCAGAACACTATAGCGGTGACTGGTGGTGGCCAGCAACATTACAGCTGTGAGCAGTAGAGTGGGGGAGAGTACGACGGGCATCAGCACATATGTCCTTGCATGCCATTGCATGTCCAGTTCTCTGGGGCAAGGAAAAACTAGGCAGAAAATGGCAGGGCACGATCTTGGCAGATGATGGCCTTGCCCAGTGCTGCCCGGTACCCAAGAGGATGCTGCATTCAGAGTGAAGTAAGCAATTAATGGCCAGCTCTGAGGGGGTGCCAGACCGGGCCCAAGGGGAGCAGGTGCTGGCAGCCAGGGGAACACGGAGATCTGCTCCATGGGGGAGAAAAACAGAGATGTGATTAAAAAAAGTATTAGAATTAAATAATTTAAATAAAATCAAATAAACTAAAAATAATAAATAATTCCATAAATAGCTTCAATAAAAGAACCTTCCTTATGTCAATACTCAGCAGTTAAAATAAACTTTCTTTATCTTGACACTCAGCAGTTAATCTGAATAGCTCTCCAATAAAGTGTCCAACCTATCATGTAACTGAGCAGCACTGCCACCATAAAAGCTTTGTCCCTTAAGAACTTGGGCAAAGAGTAGAGGACAGTGAGAAGGTTAGCTTTAACAAAGCATTTTGGTGGGCAATGGCCGAGAGATGTCAAGATGTCATTTAAATAGACACAACAGAGACCCTGTAGGATTTTGCTCATAAGCAAGCAAAACATAACAGTGATGCACCACCTAAGAGGGGCTAATGGGTCTGAAGGGAGTACAAGGGGTGAGAATGGTGCAGAAATGGACACAAGTCCCTTTACACGAGAAAGGGTCCTGAAGGAACTGGAAGTAATAAGAGCTGATAAAGCAATGGGGCCAGATGGGGTGCACCCCAGGGTCCTTAAAGAACTAAGAGAGGTGGTGGCTGAACCTCTGGCTATCCTGTTCAGCCAATCACTGGAAACAGGGAGGTACCCAAAGACTGAGGACAGCAGATGTAGTCCCCTTATACAAAAGTGGGAACAAAGAGAAGCAGAACTACAGACCAGTCAGCCTCACTCGGTAGTGGGAAAGATCATGGAAGCACTACTGAAGGAGAGATTGGTGAACATCTGGTTGTCAATGGACTACAGGACTCAAGGCAGCATGGTTTCACCAGGGGAGGTCATGTCAGACCAACCTCATTGAATTTTTGACTGGGTGACTAGGGAGGTGGATCAGAGGAGGCAGTGGACATGGCCTATCTGGACTTCAGCAAGGCCTTTGACACTGTGCCACATAGAAGACTATTACACAAACTGGGGAATATGGGTGTGGGAAGGACAGTAGTGTGGTGGGTAGGTAACTGGCTGGGTGGCAGGACACAGAGGGTGGTGGTAAATGGCTGTCCTCCCACAGAGGAAGAGTGACCAGTGGGTACCACAGGGATCAGTGCTGGGACCGGTCCTATTCAACATCTTCATCAGTGACATTGCACAGGATCTAGAAGGCAGAATTTCACTGTTCGCTGATGACACAAAGCTCTGTAACAGAGTAGACACACCAGAGGGTGTAGACAGAATAAGAAGGACCTGCAGAAACTTGAAGAATGGTCAAGGGTTTGGCAGTTGAAATTCAATGCAAAGAAGTGCAAGATAATGCATATGGGGCACAAAAACCCTGGCACAATATATCAGTTGGGGGTGAGGATATAGCATGCACCAAGCAGGAAAGGGATCTTGGGGTTGTCATCTCTGATGACCTCAAGGTAGGGAAACAGTGTGACAAGGCATCAGGTAAAGCAAATAGGATGCTGGGATGTATAGGCAGGGGCATCACCAGCAGGAAAAGGAGGTCATAATTCTGCTATACAAGACACTAGTGAGGCCCCACCTGGAGTACAGTGTACAGTTCTGAGACCATACCTACGTAAGGACATAGACAGGGTAGAGAAGGTTCAGAGGAGGGCAACAAAGGTTGTGCATGGGTTGCATCACAAGTCCTATGAAGACAGGTTGAAGGAACTGAACATGTACTCCCTGGAGGAGAGGAGGAGAGGGGATATGATAGAGACATACAAGTATCTTACAGGGAGGAACAGGGTGCAGGAAAACACTATTTTAAGCGAAAAGATGTTTCAGGACTAGAGGGCATGGGATGAAGTTGGAGGAGGACGATTCAGAGGAAACATGAGAAAGAATTTCTTCACAGAACGGGTGGTGGACAAGTGGAACACCCTGCCAGAGGAAGTGGTGGGAGCTGAAACAATCACGGGATTTAAGAATGCATGGGATAGACATAAAGGAATTCTAGAGGTCAGGGGTTAGGGGAAATAGACTTCTAGGAAAACAAACTGAACTTACAAGCTCAAATGGGCAGACTAGGTGGGCCATAGGCCCTTATCTGCCGACACTGTCTATGTATCTATGTACCTGGTAGTCAGTGGAGTTTGAGAGCACTGGTATGGTACTGTATGTTCAGAGAAGCTTGAAGATACTGCATTACCAACCATGCTGTTGTATTCTCCACTACTGCATGGCGTGTTGCAATAATTTATTTACACTTTTTGGAGGTAAAGTCTTTCATGCACTTCTTTTTTGGGGGATGCAGTGACAAACTTGTTATTATACTGATATATGATACTTGATCACATTTTATTTATTTATTTAAAATTTGGTAACCGGGAGAGGCACACTGAGCCAAAGCTCATTTCCTGGTGCGACCTGGGAGAAAGGGAATAGGGGTAAAGCAAAATATAAAGTCAGATTACAATTTAAATAAAACATGCAAGTGAAAAACATTAGGTGCTTGAAGGTAGAAATTATGAGAGTTGCAAGGATTGGAATTTATTTATTTATTTATTTAGTTTTTGTTGACCGGGTAAGTGCACTAGACAAATCCTGCCTATTTTCAGACACGACCCAGGGAGGGGGATACAGATGAATGCCAACTGACCTTGAACTAGATTAAGCTGTTGGTATTTTTAGTGAATGAGGGAAATTTGGCCAGGACACTGAGGAAATTCCCCTACTCTGAGGTAGAGGGTGCTGCGACTCTGAGCGACATGTTCTGTGTGCATTAAGACACTGAGGAGTGTGGACATGTGGGAGGCTGAGGTGCTGATCACCTCCTTGGCCCCCCTTCATCTCTTTGTGATCGGCAAGGCAAGAGAGGAAATTTATGGCAGAAGAGCTTGACACCGCGATGGTCCAGGTTCGTACGCACACAGGTCCTACCAACAATCAGTCGGAGACCATAGAAATAGATGAATCTCGTAATGTGGAAATCATACAGCAACAGATTGCTGTGGAAGAGCGTTGGTTCCTTGCTCTGCAGAACTGATTATTGCAGAAATTAGAATGTGCACGGGAGGATCATATGGAGCTGCAGGAATAGGAAGTCACAAGGCTTCCCATGGATGCAGATCGAGCACAGGTTGAAATGATCAGAAGGCCTGCAAATATACCATCTGTTATGGCTTCAGTGGTGGTCTCCTCCCCAGTTCCATAGGGACAAACTGTGAGTAAACCTGGATCTGCTACCTCAGTTTCACTATTATCTAGAGAACACCGAGAACTGTGTTCTTCTCATGGGTCTGTTCAGCAGACTTGTGAAAAAAAAGGCCTTTCTTCCTCCCGACTGTTAGTTCAGGTTCCCTCTTATCTGAAACTGTCTGTGCTATACTCCCAACCTGGAACAGTGCTAATTCCGAGAACCCAGGACAGGTGAACACTGATATTCCTCCTGTTGTAAGGCCTATCACTTCTCCCGCGAAGAGTCCTGCAAACATTGATTTCCCTGATGGTGAGTTCTCAGCCCCAGTGACTTGGGTTTCCCAGGTGTCAGAGGCTGCAGGGTGGGTGAAATCTCTGGATGGGAAGGGGTGGGATGCGGACGTTAAATTGTTACCCACTGAAATGCATATATCTGAATCTGCAAATGTGCCAATTTCTTTCACTTCTATTCCACTTGGACAAGGCTCCCCTGTAGTAGAGCCCCAGTCCTCTCCTGCTATACCTTCAGATACCCTTCTAGATGCTATAAAATGTTTAGAGGGAGCGTCTCCTTCGCCTGCCCCCCTCCATCCACATCACATTCTGGGGGTCTTCAGGTTATTGCACAAGAGTCTCAATCTTCTGCTCCAGTACAGACCCTTTTAGAGACTGAACCTGCACAGAACATTACTCCTTCAGTTTGGCATTATGGAATTAAGGAACAATTATTTCCTGCCACTTTTGGACTTTTATTAGAACCAGTGACAAGGCAGAATGCAGTGTGTTTAAAATACAGGGGCCTTCTGTCTGAGGTCCCCAATAGATGGTTTGTAAGGAGAGAGAGTTGCTGAAAGTAAGTATGAAATTCTATGCTTATGAGATTTATGCTCTGATCCATATGCCTGGGGATTCTGTATTTGATATTAGCTTCAAACATTCTGCTGGTCTCAATAGGTTCTGGAAACAATTTCAGATTCTTAAGCATACTCCTCTGTGGAACTCCTTTACAGCAATTCCCTTAACAAAATCGGTCTCATAGAAAATCACAGTACTATTCTGTAATGAGGGGGTTAATGTAGCAGACATCACCTACTGGCTACAACAGCATTGTATTGTTTTGGGACAACCAGAACCTATTCTGGATGAAGAATGTCTTTGGACTGGGGGCTGGAGATTTCTAGTGGATTTATGATTGGAAAATGGTTAAACAAAACATTTACCCAATTGCTTTTTCCTAGGGAAGGATAGGGGAGTAATATTCTACCCGGGACAGCCACAGGCCTGCTATAAGTGTGGTGCATTAGGTCACCTCAGTAATGTCTGTGATCAACAGAAATGTAGACTCTGTGGAGATTTGGGACATGTGGGTGCGCATTGTAGGAATCCTCTGAAATGTAAACTATGTGATGAACTTGACCATACGTTTCGTACATGTTCCTGGGCTTCTCATAATAATGCAGACCTAGCCCTTCGAGCAGAACAAGACATCTATGTGGCTACAGTCCAGAAAGACAGTCAGAAAGTACAAGACCTGCTTACCCACACCCAGGCCTCTCCTTGATCCTTCCTTCACAGCCCTCAGCTCCGCCAGAGGCCCCAGTTATACTTTCAGAGCCTATACAATCAGATTTGGACCCTATGATAGGGACAGTACAGGATTCAATTCCTTCCTAACTGGACATCCTTCCAGTGTCTGTGGCCTCCACATCAGGAGAATCCATTGTTAATGGACTGGACCTGGGTGCACTTGATGCTCCTACATTATCTGTGGGGATGTCTTGTATACCTCCTCCAGAAATACAACAGGAGGCAATTTTTCATAGGGTGACTCTATCAAAGTCCAGTAAAACCAACCTGGACAGTCAAGTTGAACCTGATTCACTCCCCTTACAAAATTCCTATGCCCTTTTATTTGAACAGGATGGAGAGAAGGAGGATGGTTTGGAATCAGACATCTCTTCTGTGGCATCCTCACATGCTGAGACGGTCCCAGATATAGGAGTTTGTGACAAACCAAATTAGAAGAAAAGGAAACAACAAAAATGACATGTTACTCTTTTATAACATTTGGTCATTGTACTTCTAGTCCTTTCTCATTCCTCACATGTCTCAAATGGCAGAGGATGTTGTGTTTCTAACCATTAATGTGAATAGTATTAAATCCTCCCATAGAAGACAGGTTACCTTTACTAGTTTACGAGAAAGATGTGGTAATATTATTTTACTACAAGATACTAGGATACATTCTTTATTACAGTTGAAAGAAGCAGAAAGAGACTGGAGGTGGGTGTTTCTTTGTGGTCCTTAAGGGAGGATACATGTAATGGGTTAGGTATATTATTTGCTTATATCAGTGTTAAAATTTAGAAAGTCCTTGATATTTTGCCAGGTAGAGCTATGATGATTGATATTGTTCTTTCTAATTGTGCATATCGTATAATAAATATATATGCTCCTCAGCCTAATGCAGATAGGGTGGCATTGTTTAAGAGGATTGCCCCGTACCTGCATACTTCAAAACTAGTGTTGTGGGGGGGGGATTTTAATTGTGGCCTAGCTTCAAGGGACTGGGGAAGGAAAACATAGAAGATTTTTTGTGGCACCAAAATGCTTTGTGATGTACTTACAAATAATAATCTTGCAGATGTATATGATATTTTGCAAATTTCCCCCCCAGCATACTTATTTTAAGGGGGTCCTGTCTTCATGAATAGATTTCTGTTTTTTATCAGGGAGACTTACTTGTTTGGAGGTAATGATATTACCTGTGGAGACTTCAGATCATGTGGTAGTAAAGATTCGGATAGGTCCTTATCAAAAACTTGCAATGGGCCATGCCTATTGGAAGCTGAATGTCGACCTTTTGCATGATGCTATTACTGATGATCAGGTGAAAGCTTTATTTGCTGCTCGGACAACTCTTAGTTTTTTATATGACAGCTCTGTTGAGTGGTGGGAGGATACCAAGTTAGATTTGAAATTGTTATTTCTACAAATTTCAAAATGTAAAGCCAGAAATCTTTATTTGACATATTTGGGTTATAGGGCACAATATCTGAAACTGCTGACCCAGGTGCCTAATTCAGATGGTGTGGTTCTAATTAAACTTAAGGACATTAAAACTAAATTGTATGATTTTCTCAAAATCAATGAAGATGTTCCTATCAGCAAAAATACTTGATTAAAGGTACTAGACAGCAAGTGAACCCGTATGATCGCCTGTTACAGGGTTCTGAAAAATTTGGAATGACTGCTTTGCAAGATAGTGATGGTACTGTGGTGCAGGATGATAGAGGAATTTGTTGAGTTGTCCAATCTCATGTAAGGTCTACATTTCAGCATGTCACCCCAGCCTTGCCTAGTACATTTCTTCAAAATTTAGATATTCCCCATTTATTACCTGAAGAACTGGAAGACTTGCTGGCCCCTATTAATAATTGTGAAATCAAATTGGCTATCAGTAAATTATCTGCACATACTACCCCTGGCATTGATGGTATTCCAAATGCATTTTATAAGGTAAATTCTGAAATTTTACTTCCATGGTCGCATGCTCTTTTTGCATCTATTTGGTCAGAAAATAGACTCAACACCTACTATGTGTAATGGAGTAATGATATTTCACTTTTAAAAAAGGGGATTCAAAACTGTTAAAAAACTGGAGACCTTTAAGCCTATTAACCTCAGATTACAAGAGCTTGGCCACTATTTTAACAAATTGTCTTTCAAAGGTGGCAAGGAGTTTGCTTCTTTCGACCCAAATGTGTGTAGTTCCTGGCAGAAACATTGTGCATAATTTGAATTATTTCAGAGAACTGGTTGAGCAAGGTTTGTCCTATAATTTGTCTGGTTACTTTTTGTCACTAGATCAAGAAGCAGCATTTGATGCTATCCGGCAAGACCATATCTGGGCTGTTTTAAGTTTTTATGGTATTCTAGAATCATTGCTCAACTTGTTGAAAACTATGTATTCTGCAGCACAAATTACTCCCCTAGTAAATAGACATATGGGCATTCCTGTCAACCTTAAAACTGGGGTTCGACAGGTGTGTTCTTTTAGTCCTCTGTTTGTTTTTGGTCTTGATCCTATTTTAAGAAAGATAGATATAGACCCTCAGGTACTACCCATTACCACTATGGAAGGTTATACCTTCTGAAAGGTACTGGCTTATGCACATGATTGTATATTTACAGTGGCAAATCTGGATTCAAGGAAAAGGGTTCTTCAAGTCCTTCAGGAGTTGAAGCCCTATACTGGTATAAGGATTAATCCTACAAAGAGTCAGATGTTGGTTCTGGGCATGGCTTTAGTTCCGGAAGATTTTGTCATACCGATTGTTACTGATAATGTAAAGTTAGTAGGTATATAATATGGTACATCGACTGCTTTACAAAGTAATTGGGACATGGTTTTTGACATAGCCCAACAGAAAGTGACTAGATGGCAATCTTGGAAAATGTCAAGAAAGAAAAGGGTGTTCCTTCTTCAGACATATATAACCCCAATCTTTTTTATATGTTTCATGTGTGTTCCCTCTCCCTTACAGTATGCATGCAAAATGTATGAGCCTTTTCTTCTCCTTATTATGGGGAAGCCAGCTTAACCCGGTTAAAGGGGCCCATACCTACAAAGCCTGGAAATCAGGAGGTCTTAATATGATTCAACCTTTAGTGTACTTATTTGGTAATTTCTTTTATAGTACTATTAGGCAAATGTTGTTAGCTACTGAGGATATGGGGTCTCTGTGCATGAGATTATGGGGAAAAGAATTCTTGACGGCTTGGGGTAGAGGTAAATGGCATTCAATATAAAAATTACTTCCTATTTATGTTAGAATGATGCTTAAATACATACAAATGTGGAAAATTGAACTTCTCTGGTTCAATTCACATGAGAAAAAATCATTTTATAAACATATTTCTGGCAATTGTTATCTTGAGGATCCCCTGTTTTCGGTCCCTAATACTGTGAAAACTGAATTATTGATTGCCAGTATTACTGAGCCTAGAATTCCAAAAAAAGATGCAAGACATGATCTGGCTCTGTGGTCATCAGAAGCTTAATGTGAAAAATAATCAGAAGCACAGACAGTTGGGGGATAGGTGTTGTTATGAGGTATCCTGTCAGAGGGCCTGGAAACGATACAGTATCTGTTATTTTGAATGCATTTGTGTACAGGAATTCTGGTTTGCATTGGCCAATTGGTTGAATGAGCCTCTTTTTCATTTTATGATGTGTGATATTTTGATTTTGGGCCAGATTCCGAAAGAATGACATAAATGAAATTAGAGTACAGTTTTCGTGTTTTTAGCATGTATTAAATGGTCTATCTAACAAGCAAGATGTTTGAGATGTCTTCAGAATATGACTGCTCAATGACAGGAAATTTTCTTTCAAATTCAGAGTGACCTAGATAAATTATATGATTATGAGTTTCACACCTTGGGGTCTGAAGTGGGACTACATTTATGGCATAATGTTGGGTGGGTGGGATAGATTTATTTTTTTTAATTTTTATTTTCTCTTTTTTCTTTTCTTCAGAAAGTATCTTGCCAATAACGTGGGTAGCTGCTGTTGTATGTGTTAATTTGCAATGATTCTTACTGTGTTTTGTTAGATTATGGTTCTATTAATGTATTTACAGGGAGGAGGGGAGGCACTGTGGGTCATCTTGGAGACTGGAAAGGGCACCACAATCTGCACAGGGGTTGTGTACAGATCCCCATGTCAGGGAGAGGAAATGGACAAGGATATGATAGAAGGCATTCTTAGAATGGCAGAGAAAGGGGAAATTCTGTTGATGGGAGACCTGAATAAGCCAGATGTTCACTGGAGCACATTTGCTGCAGCCACATCCAAGAGCAGGGCCATTCTTGATGCCCTACAGGTGGCAGGCCTCAGACAGCTAGTTTCTGAACCCACTCGTGAGGGAGCAATCTTAGACCTTGTACTCTCAAATGGGGCAGTGAGAGGATCTCAGATCTAGAAGTGGGTTGCCATCTGGGAACAAGTGACCATCAAACAGTGTGGTTCATGTTAAACTCAGCTACAGAGTCAAGCTATACAAAAGTGAGGGTACTGGACTTCAGGAGAGCTGACTTTGGCAAGATGGGAGAGTGCCTCAGAAAAGCACTAGCAAACAGGCTAGAAGGAGGTGTGGAGCAAAAATGGGGAATCATCAAAACTGCCATCACAGAGGCAGCAAGCCTTTGTGTGAAGCAAATAAACAAATCAAAATGAAAGAAAAAGCCACTATGGTTCTCAAAAGAGGTGGCTGCGAAAGTCAGGAAGAAAAAGATAGCATTCTGGAAGAATAAGGAAACACAGAAAGAGTAGGACAGAGAGCTGTACCAGTTAAGGCAGAAGGAAGCAGGGAAGGAAGTCAGAATAGCAAAGGCCCAAACTGAGGAAAAGATAGCCAACTCAGTTAAGATGGGGGATAAAACCTTTTATAGGTACATCAGCGAGCATAGAAAGACAAAGGGAGGGATAGTGAGGCTGAATAGAATGAACGGTGGGTGGGCAGAGGGAGACCATGAAAAAGCAGGGATACTGAATGAATATTTCTGCTCAGTATTCACAAAAGAGGAGGGGGAAGTGCCTAATCCAAGTAACAGAAGCACTCTTGATAGGGGGTCGATCCCAGTCCTTTCACAGAAGAAAGGGTTCTGCAAAACTCCTAAAACTGAAGGTGGACAAAGCAATGGGGCCTGATGGAAATTCACCCCAGAATTTTAAAAAGAATTAAGGGGAACTAGTGAAACCACTGGCAACTCTTTTAATAAATCATGGGAGGATGGTGTGGTACCTGAGGACTGGAGGAAGGCAGATGTGATTCCCTTCACAAAAGTGGGACCAAGACAGAGGCAGGAAACTACAGACCTGTCAGTCTGACCTCTGTGGTAGGGAAAGTGATGGAGTCTTCTGAAGGAAAGAATAGTTGAGTACTTAGAGGCCAGTGGGGCACAGGACCCAAGGCAGCATGGGTTCACAGTGGGAAGGTCATGTCAGATGAATCTAATAGATTTCTTTGACTGGGTGACCAAAGTAGTAGACCAGGGAGGGGCTGTGGACATGGCCTACCTAGACTTTAGCTAGGCATTTGACACAGTCCCACAAAGATTAATAGTCAAATTAACCAGCCTGGGAGTGGGTCCCAGGGTGGTAGCCTAGGTAAAACATTGGCTGGACAACAGGACACAGAAGGTAATTGTAAATGGGTCAATCTGAAGAAAGAGGGGTTACTAATGGGGTACCGCAGAGGGTCAGTATTGGTCCAGTCCTTTTAATGTCTTCATAAGTGACATTGCAGAGGACTGGAAGGAAAGTATGCCTTTGCAGATGACACAAAGATCTGCAACAGGGTTGATACACAAGGAGGCATGGAAAGGATGAGAAGGGACTTTGCAAGGTTGGAGGAATGGTCAGAAGTATGGCAGCTAGGATTCATGCAAAGAAGTGCAAAATAATGCACCTGGGAAACAAGAACCAGGAAGAATACACAATGGCGGGGAGGTAGTAACAACAACAAAAGGAAAGGACCTGGGGGTAATCATATCAGATGACCTTAAGGTTAGCAAGCAATGTGAGAAAGCAGTAGGGAGGGCTGGGGGTATACTGGGAAGCATAGGGAGAGGCATCAGCAGCAGAAAACAGGAAGTTGTTATCCCTCTGTACAGACAGTTGGTGAGACCCCATCTGGAGTGCTGTGTCCAGTTCTGGAGACCCCATCTCTGCAAGGACATAGACAGGATAGAGGCAGTCCAGAGGAGGGCAACTAAAATGGTGCAGGGTCTGCAAGAGAAGCCGTATGAGGAGAGACTAAAGGAACTTAATATGTATACCCCTGAGGAAAGAAGGGAGAAGGGGGACATGATAGAAACTTTTAAGTACCTCAGTGGAATCAACAAAGTCCAAGAGGGTAGCATCTTTCATAAAAACAGACGTGCAAGAACAAGGGGACACAATTTAAAGATGGGGGGGCGGTTCAGGGGCAATGTGAGGAAGTATTATTTCACAGAGATGGTAGTGGATGCATGGAACAGCCTTCCTGAGTCGGTTGTGGGGTCTAAAACTGTGGGAGAATTCAAGAATGCATGGGACAGACATAAGGCAATTCTTGTGGGGGGTAGGAAGAAATAGGCTGTTGGTTAACTAGGATCTGCAGCTTATCCTGTAGGTAGGGAAATGGGCAGACTAGATGGGCCAAGTGGTCCTTATCTGTTGTCAAAGTCTATGTTTCTATGTTTCTATCTGCTCATTATTAAATGAATGTATTTTGTTCATTTCCCGATACTGTATATGTAATGATTTTGTTTTGCTTGTATTCCTGATTTGTGATTTCTTATTGTATTCTGTTTTTGGTTATCTAATAAAAATTTCCCCTACTCTTTTCGATAAGTGCCATGGGATCTTTAACATCCACCTGAACTACTACCAATCCAGGCAGATGGGACCTTGGTTTAACATCTCATCTGAAAGACAGCACATCAGAAGTGCAGCACCCCTCTCATGCTGCACCACAGTGTCAGTACTGGGATATTAACCCAAGTGCCAGATGTGGGAACTGAACCCACAGCACTCTGATCTCCTGGCCTCAGAAGCGAGTGTGCTACCTACTGAGCCATTGACACTGCTAGGGGAATAAGAGAATAAAGCATGGGCATTTACAGAACAAGTTTGCATAGGCAAAATCTGTTAGAGGTAGTAAAAATAAACAGGAAAGAAGGGTTAAAAATCATGGGAAACAGGGAAACAGGGAGCAAAGACAACTGTAGTAAGCAATAGGATCCAGACATATGGGGTACAGTGCATAAAGAGACAAGTTAATAGAGATAGAGAGGGCCTCACCCCAGCTGTCAAAAGGAGGAAGGACAGGAACAAGGGGGAGAAGGGATTGGGAAAGCATATGTTTTAAAAAGTGCAGAGATGGAGCTAGATGTAGGGAGATAGGAAGTGAGTTCCAGAGGGAAGGGACAATTTAGAAGAAGGCTGCCTGCCCTGAACTGGATAGAGGATTGGTGAGAAAGAAGGTATGGGTGTCCCTGAAGCATAAAAGATAGGAAGAGGGATGAGGGAGACAGAAGAGAAGAGAGGTAGGAAGGGAGGGATCAAAACCAGAATTTCAAGATAAGGGTGGTGCTATGATGCTGCTGGCATAAATGACAGGGAAGAGAGAGGGCAGAGTAGAGGGAGCAGTGGTGTGTGAGGGGGGAGAGTTAGAGGCAAAACAGCAGAAGGCATTAAAGAAGGAGTTTAGTCTAGAGAAGGATGAGGCAGGGATGGACACAAAGATGACACTGGCATAGTCAAAGATGGCGAGAATCATTTTAGTGAGCAGTTGATGACAGACAACAAGTGAGATGGAGTCTTTGTTCCAATACATAACACCTAGTTTGGGATGGAATTTGGAGTGGATATAATCAATATGGGAGGAGAAATCAAGTTGACTCTCCAGTCAGAGGACAAGATATTTGAAAGTGGGGATAACATCAAGAAAGGAGCCATTGAGACTAGATAAGGAAGGGAGTGGGGAAGTTTGGCAAGTTACTGTGTAGTACCATAGGTCACGAACACAGTTTTCTTGGTGTTTACCTTAAGTTGGTTTGCCTCAGACTAGCGAAGAACCCTCAGAAATTACTCAGTACCTGAGATTCCACCTCCAGAGTTGAAGGTCAAGAGGCACAGAAGACTGTTTTCTCAGCATACAGATGGATATGGGAAGAGACACAGACAGACAGAAGGTAATTTAAAAATAACAAGAAGAGAACATGGCCCAGAATGGAGTCTTGATGGACACCTGCTTGAATGGGAAGGGGGATGGGGCATCTCCAGCCTGAACGCACAGTGAGATACCTGTAAGACAAGACCTAAACCAGTTGACAGCATGGGATGAGAGACCAGCAAAGAAGTTTGAATAGAAGCAGTGGATGAGACACAGAATCAAAAGCTTTAGCTAGGTCAAAAAAGATGTCTGCTGTGATGTGTCCTCTATCCATACTCAAGAATATAGAGTTAGTGACATGGAGGAGGGAGATAATGGTAGAGTGTTTTTTCTGAAGCTGGATTGAAATGGAGAGAGGAAAATCTGTGGAGTTAAGGAAATCAGTGAATCTAATGCATACAAGTGGTTCTTGCAACTTACCCAGGAAGAGATGGAGCAATATACTGTAGGTCTATAGTTGCCAGGAGTAGAGGGATCACCCCCTTTGTGAAGTGGGGGTACCCTAGCAACTCTCCAGGTTTAAGGAACAGTGCCTGTTGTGAACTAAAGATTCTGCAAGTGGAAGAGTGGGAGAGCAATGGCAGAGGCAGAGATACGGAGAGGGTGGGGGCTGAGGCCATCTGGGCTAGATTTGTTAGGATTGAGTGAAAGGAGGGCATGGAAAACTTCTTGCACAGAAACAGGAGAAAAGCAAAAGCCCTTAGATGGAGAGGGAGCAAGAGATGCAGGAGGTGGAGGGACTGGAATTGAGGGGAGGGCACAATTAATGAAAAAGGAGTTGAGTGTTGAGGCAACAGAGTAGGAGGCTGAAACTGGTGAACCATCAACCAGCAGAGAAGGAGGAATGGTTTGGGAGGGGGACCAAAAAAGGCGTGAACAGCCCTCAGGAATTTGGAGGGGGAGTTGAGGTTTTTTAGCAGGGTTAATTTGAAGTAATGGGCTTTCTCTGCTTTAATAGCCTTCATGCAGGCATTTCTTAAAGCTCTGTAGAGGTGGAAATCAGAGGGGAAGAAGAAGGATCAGTAGCACACCCAGGCAAGATCAAGGGACTTGTAAAGGTGGATGATATTGGCAGATATCCAAGGGTGGTGGGAATGTCTGACCCTGCATCTTCTAGAGGGGAGGCATGGGCATTCCATACCTTGTTTAGGATACAGTAGAAGAGGGAAAGAGCTAAATCAATATTGGGGCAGAGTATACGAGAGACCAGTCAGAGGCAAAGTGATCTGAAGGACCTATGCCAGAAGTAATTAGGTGGAGAGTGAGACATACGTACCTTCCAAATACATAAAGTCATATAGTGGTCACTGAAGGCGTTAGGAAGAGTACCAGCAGCAATAATGTGGTGGGGGTGGGAGGAGAGTTCCCATTCTGGAGATAGTGGTTGAGGGATAGTTAATTGGTTGGGTGGGTTCCTTTACTAGCTGATAAAGGTTCAGAGACTCAGTGTTTTCAATGATGAGCTTATGGACAGGAGAGGACCTGTTTAGGTTAAAATCCCTGAGAATAATAAGCTCACCAGAAGAGGTTATGAAGACAAGGGAGAAGATGATTTCAACAAGAGAAGAAGGAGAGATTTTGGGAGATGCATACATTACACCTAAAGAGATAGTGAGAGAGGAGAGGAATTTGACATTAGTCAGAAGTAACTCATGCAAGGAGGGGAGAGACTCACAAAGAGACACAGAACAGGATAGGTTTTGGTGGACATAGATAGCTATGCTGCCACCTTGTTAGCCATGGTCTTGTCAAAACAGATGGAAGTTCAGAAGGGATAGTTGGGAATCTGGAACTCTGGAGGAGAGGCAGGTTTCTGATATGCAGAGTAAGTTGTGAGAATATTGGGAGACCCAGACATTAAGGTCATCAAGCTTGGGTAGCAGACTCCTTGCATTGAGGGTTGCACTGTCTAAGGCCTTTAGGAAGGAGGGGAATGAGGAAGAGGAGTGGTGGAAGGGCCAGGATTGGGTTGAACGTCACCTGCTAAGAGGAGGAGAAGAAAGAGGAGAAGAAGGTATTGGTTAGACCTATGCACTCTAAGATGGTAAGAGGGTTTTGGTCTGGATGGGGGGAAAAAAGTGAGATAAAGCCAGTGCAGGAGCTCACAGTTAAAGGAATAGGAGGGAAGAAAACCAGGGTGAAACATAAGGGTGGCGTGTTGAGGGAGGAAAGGGAAAGAGAGGGGGAGGTGGAAGGTGTGAGAGGTCTGAGACAGCTGGAAGGAGAAATAGTGGGCAGTATGGGAGGGGACCAACACTGGGTGATGGGGATCATAGGTGACTGGGAAGGCAGAGCAGATGGGAGGAGATGACAGGACTGTGAGGTAGAAAACTAAACTGAGGAAAGGGAGGGCAGGGCCATGAATGGAGGGGAGAGGGAAAGGGAGTTATGGGTGGAGGTTTTAGGCAAAGGTAGAGGGGAGAGAGGAGAGGGAGAGAGTTATGGGTGGGAGATTAGGCGCCGCAGGTAAGGGGCGAGGGAAGGAGCTAAAGGAGAGGAGTAGCAGACCCTAGATAAGGAGAGTGTGAGAATAGTGTCCATACTAGTCAGAGCACCATAGGTAAGGAGAGCATGAGAATAGTATGTCTGCACTGGAACTAGTCAGAGGAGAGCAAATATGGAGAAATTGGATGAGAAGGTGTGGAAAGAGCAGACTGGGGAAAAGGTAAGGGTGCTTGCAACAGGTTTGGGGCAGAGAAATGGAGAAAATAGGTGAAAAAGGTGAGCAAGAACATGAGTGGTGGAGGTAGAGGGAAATGAGCAGAATGTGTAGGAAGAGGAGGTGCCTATAGTTTGATAGTAGTCAAAAGGTATTGGAGAGGGTAGTAAGGGGAGAAGGGGGTGACAGTAGAACAGGGGAATGGAGAGCAGGGAGGAGTGGGCAGACAGGAGGTAGGAGTATGCTCTGGGGGTAAGGCAACTAAATGGAAGGAGCTCAGTAAGAGAAAAGTAATGGGACCCATGATAGGGAGTCTAGGAGGTTTCTAAGAGATAAGGAGATGAGGAAGAGTAATAGCATCACTGAGGGGTATGAAAAAGCAGATTATGCAGTCAGGAGGTAGTAGAAAGGCACAGCAGGAAGGGCACTGAGAGGAAACAGAGGAGTTGTGAAGCAAACAGGGGGACCTAGAGAAGGGAGACAGAAGTACTGTAGGTATTGCACTATAGGAGAGGCATAATATACATTTACAGGTGCGAGGGTACAGTAATACAGTTACAAATGTGTGTAGTCAGCAGTACATACTAACACACTATGGCAGCTACAGACCCATACAATAATCAGGACGTATAATAGCAGCAACAGCAGACTAGTACCGTATAACCTTATTTATAGCATACAGCTGTATATCATGGATGCCAGACAACTGAAGTCTTTATAATTACAGTACATTACAGCCAAAATTCTTAGCTTAAGTAATATTTATGCTCTCTTAGAGACATTCATTTCTTAATTGATATGTAAGGGATATTAAATTACATAAGATGTAAGAGAGAGTAAGCTTTATTTCTGATTTTAGAATACAAAATTTGAATTTTATTAAATTTGTATGCTTACGCTTCAGATATAATTTTGGATGGTGTTCAGACTTTAAAGGCATTTTGTAAAACATTCCGGGAGATCTACTTTCAAACATTATTAGATAGATTAGATAGTGATCATGAAATCAGTGTTGCAGTTGGTTTCCTTGTCTATCACACTTCCTAGTATTTCCTATTGGTTCATCCCCATATACAGATGTGTCAGCCATGATGAAGCACAGCAACTTGCAGTAATGACAGGTCACAAAATCCTGCATGACAAAAGGGCTTAATTGCCATTGACTTACAATGGCCCCTGCAGTAAATTGCAGTATTCTGTGATATTCTGCAGCATTTCTGTGCTTCATCCTGGCTTAACACATCTGTACATACACAGCTGTCATGTTCACTTATAACAATTAAGCAATATACCCCGACAGGGTGTGGGTATACTGGTGGATTTACCACAGCTGGTGTGGTTAGGTCCCAAGGCACAGCTGAGGGACTTAACCACATCAGAAGTGGTAAATCCACCGGTATACCCTGTCCCTAGTGGACTATGGACTGCCGGTGTATGGTGCTGCTGATCAGACCACACTCCATAAAATTCGCACTATTCTGAATAAGGCCTGCAGGTTAATTACTGGGGCACCTAAGCTAACACACACCTATCTACTGTACATTAAAATGCTGGCACTTGATCTTGACGAGCGCCTCAAATATCTGACCTGTACCCTTACAAAAAAGACCCTCCTTGGGCTATCCCCACCTGGATTGACCACCACCATCCGCCGCTCTGTCCCACTAGTTCATACTCGGACCTCTGGGAAAACCTCTATTGTTATCCCTAGAGCTAGGACCTCTCACGGCAAAAGAGCATTCAGCTTTAGGGCCCCCTCCTGGTTCAACACACTGCCCTCTTCCGTCTCCGAAGCTCCAACTATATCGTGCTTCAAAACGTCCTTACGGAACCACCTTGTTAACACCCGAAGCTGTAATTGCCACTAGTCAAAGCCGTACTCAATACTAATGACAAAGCTTACTACTAAGCTGCTAAGGACAACATAACTCTGGTATTGTTTGCATCAATCCTACCTATACCAGCTTGTTTGTATCTATGTCTTAAGTTACTGTTATACTGTGTTATACTGTTATACTGTGTATTTTCGTTTGTCTTACTGTGACAAGGTACCTTTGTAAATGAGCCTATGGCTCAAAGGTTTTCCAAACTGCTGTCTAAATAAATAAATAAATAAATATATTGCTATTATACAAAGGCCTTGGGTTTTTTTTTGTAGAGAGAAAAAATATTTAAAACGTCCATTTGTTTTGAAACTTGCTGCTCATTTATTTTTTTTTAGTGTGGAAGTAGTGCTCCAATTTTTTGCGAGTTGTGTGCATGTGCCACAGAATTGCTCCTTGCCAGTGCTACTATTATGAATGTTTTCAGCTTCTTTGCTGTTGACAAAATTAACTGCATTTTGTTTCTTTTCTTTTTCTTTGGCGTGCTTCATTTTTTCAGAATGGTGCGGCATTTTTTCTGAAGTATTGAGGCTAGTGACGGAGTATCAGATGTCAGATTAACGACAACGTAATCTCACCGTCCTTCCGTGTGTTTGGCAGCGGTGTGTTTGTGATGATCAAAGGGATTTGCCATGGAGTTCCTGATGTGGCTGAGTGGTGGCTGGCACCTTTTCCAGTGGGTACACTGGAGGATTTATAATGCTGAAAAGGTGCCAGCCAGCCAATGAAAATGCAGGATCCTGTCCATTTTTTTGTGCCCATTGTATAATATCCAATATAATTCAGACTAGAAATGCAAGAATAATATCTGCAACATTTAACATTTCTTTCCTAGTGTGGCTAATCTGACTGCCCAATTGAGTCTGAAGGGTTGGTATATAATATTATGTATTTGACTTGCCTTAAACAGTTTTAATTTAATTAAGTGTGCTAAAAACTATTCAATACACCAACATCAATCCTTTAATTTATAGTCATAATTGGATGGTAGGGATAGCCTCTTTAAAGAACTTCTTCAAGAATTTCTGGAAGTAGCTATTCAAGTGCATCCTCTCCCTCACTCTCCATAAAGACAAAGAATGGTATTAGAGAGCTTATGTCAATAGACTAAATTGACTATTTTTATTTATTAATTTTGTTAACCAGGTGAACTCACTGAGACATAGGAGTCCCTTTTACATAGAAACATAGAATTTGATGGCAGATAAGGACCGCTTGGCCCACCTACCTGTCCATTTTCCTACCTAACAGATAAGCTGCAGATCCTAGTTAACCAACAGTTTACTTCCTCCTACTCCCCACCAGGACTGCCTTATGTCTGTCCCATGCATTCTTGAATTCCCCCACTGTTCTTGACTCCATGACCTCCTCAGAAAGGCTGTTCCATGCATTCACAACCCTCTCTGTGAAAAAATACTTCCTCACATTACCTCTGAGCCGTCCCCACTCCATCTTCAAATTGTGCCCCCTTGTTCTTGCACATCTCTTTTTCTGAAAGATGCTACCCACTTGGACTTTGTTGATTCCCTTGAGGTACTTGAAAGTTTCTATCATGTCCCCTCTCTCCCTTCTTTCCTCAAGGGTATACATATTAAGCTCCTTTAGTCTTTCTTCGTATGTCTTCTGGTGCAGACCTGCACCATTTTGGTTGCCCTCCTCTGGACAGCCTCCACTCTGTCTATGTCTTTGCAGAGATGGGGTCTCAGAACTGCACACAGTACTCAGATGGGGTCTCACCAACTGTCTGTACAGAGGGATAACAACTTCCTGTTTTCTACTATTGATGCCTCTTCCTATGCATCCCAGTATCCCCCAGCATTCCTTACTGCCTTCTCAAATTGCTTGCCCACCTTTAGATCATCTGATATAATTACCCCCAGGTCCCTTTCCATTTTTACTGTTGTCAGTATCTCTCCCGTCATTGTGTACTCTTCCCCTGGGTTTTTGTTTCCCAGGTGCATTACTTTGCATTGAATCTGAACTGCCATTCATTTGACCATTCCTCCAACCTTGCCAAGTCCCTTCTCATCCTTTCCACCCCATCTTGTGTATCAACCCTACCCCGCTAGTAACCCTCCATTCTTAACTGTGTACTCCATTTACTACTACCCTTTGCGTCCTGTTGTCTAACCAATTTTTTATCCAGGCTACCACCTTGAGACCCACTCCAAGGCTGGCTAACTTGTGTATTAATTTTTTGTGTGGGACTGTATCAAATGCCTTGCTAAAATATAGGTAGGCCATGTCCATAGCCCCTCCCTGGTCTACTACTTTGGTCACCCAGACAAAGAAATCTATTAGATTCATCTGACACGACCTTCCCATCGTGAACCCATGCTGCCTTGGGTCATGTGCCCCACTGACCTCTAGGTACTCAACAATTCTTTCCTTCAGAGTGATTCCATCATTTTCCCTACCATTGAGGTCAAACTAACTGGTCTGTAGTTTCCTGCCTCTGTTCTGCTCCCACTTTTGTGAAGAGGAATCACATCTGCCCTCCTCCAGTCCTCACGTACCACCTCATCCTCCCATGATTTGTTAAAGAGAGTAGTCAGCGGTGTCACTAGTTCTACCCTTAGTTATTTTAGAATTCTTGGGTGAATCCCATCAGGCCCCATTGCTTTGTCCACCTTCAATTATTTAGTTCTTTCAGAACCCTTTCTTCTGTAAATGGACTGGTATTGACCCCCGTCTTCAGAGTGTTTCTCTTGTTTGGTTTAGGTACCTCCTCCTCCTCTTCCTTTGTGAATACTGAGCAGAAATATTAATTCAGTATCCCTGCTTTTCCACTGTCACCCTCTACCCACATTCCCTCCCCTTTATTAAACCTCAGTATCCCTCCTTTGGTCTTTCTTCACTCCCTAATGTACCTATAAAAGGTCTTATCCCCCTTCTTAACAGAATTGGCTATCCTTTCCTCCGTTTGGGCCTTTGTTATTCTGATTGCCTTCCCAGCCTCTTTTTGCTTTAACTGATAAAGTTCTCTGTCCTGCTCCTTCTGTGTTTCCTTATATTTCCTGAATGCTATCCTTTTCTCCTTAACCTTCCCTGCCATGTCTTTTGAGAACCATAGCGTTTTTTTCCTTCGTTGTGTTTTATTGATTTGCTTTACACAAAGGCTTGTTGCCTCTGTGATGGCTGTTTTGATTATTCCCCATTGTTCCTCCACCCCTCCTTCTTGCCTGTTTGCTAGTGCTTTTCTGGGGCACTCTCTCATTTTCCCAAAGTAAGCCCTCCTAAAGTCCAATACTCTTGCTTTTGTATGGCTTGATTGTATGGCTGTGTTTATCATGAACCACACTGTTTGGTGGTCGCTTGTTCCCAGATGGCTACCCACTTCTAAATCTGATATTCTTTCTCCATCTCCATTTGAGAGTACCAGGTCTAAGATTGCTCCCTCCAGAGTGGGTTCCAATACTAGCTGTCTGAGGCATGCCCCCTGTAGGGCATCAAGAATGACTCTGCTCTTGGATGTGCCTGCAGCAAAGGTGCTCCAGTTAACATCTGGCATATTCAGGTCCCCCATCAACAATATCTCCCCTTTTTCTGCCATTCTAAGGAAGCCTTATATCATTTCCTTGTCCATTCCCACCCCCTGAGATGGGAGTCTGTATACAACCCCCATGCTGATTGTGGTGCCATTTCCTGTCTCCAGGGTGACCCAGAGGGCCTCATCTGCTTCCTGGTTACTCTTTAGTTCTGTTGCTTTGATACCTTTTCCAGGGAACATTGAACTAATAACTTAGTACAATACATTACAGAGTCAATATACAACACTATAGATGAAATACGTTCTGAAATGATTGGAATATAAGTACATGAATAGTATATTTATAAGAAAACATTAAATACACAGGGGAGGGCAATTAATCAGAATCAGAGAACTACTTATCCCAAACTGTGCCTACAGAGGCACTCATACTAACATAAAGTAAAAGTCACTGATTACAGGAGCAAAGGTTCTGCTCCAGCAGTAAAGCTTTGAACACTATTTGAATCCACCAAGAGAAGAACAATCTTGCAGGGTAAATGGCACAGAGTTCCAGTGATATGGTATGGAAGTTGTAGAAGATCTCTTGCCCACACAGGATCTCATCATGGCTACTTATAATAAGGGATTGCTGGAGGAATGCAGAGACCTCCTTGAAGATTTAATTGTCAGGATGTCAGATAGGCAAGGGGGAGGGGAAGGACCCTTGACTAACTTATAGCCCAGAAGCAAAACATCCAATTTTGTTGTAGAGAACTGTGAGCATGTTGAGCTGAAGGCACCTCAGGGATTTTAATAAGGGAGCACCATACTGCAGGAGGGGAAATATAGTACTCAAAAACACTTAAAAAGTAGAGCACACACACCTCAAATACAAGGGCACAGGTATTTCTTTTCTCAAAGAAAGGATGTAGCAGACATCCGAAACGAGTTAGGTGATATGGCTTTTTTGTGACACTTCTGAATTAAAGTTTGTTATAGATCTGTGCCCTTGTATTCGAGGTGTGTGTGCTCTACTTTTTAAGTGTTTTTGAGTTCTATGTTAGTATAGAAGCACCACTTCCTTATGCTCACTCCGTTTTGGCTTTTTGTTGGAAATATAGTACTGTTAGCAATAAATAATCATGAGATTATCTTTAGTGAGTAGATTGCCAAGGTGATAAAGTAGACCATTGCCAATAGTCCTGGTTTATTGAAAAAAAATCAACTCTCATGGTGATAGAACAGCTCTTCTGTATTAGACCTGAATTATCTGCTTTTGTTGATGGTCTGATGATCTACCATAGTGTATCATGAATCACACATTTTACAGCTCTCTGAGGATGATGACCATCTGGTAGCATAGGCTTCCTCTGATACGCTGATGTGCATATAAGCAAAAAAAAGTATTTGGAATACAATCTGGTCTTCTCCCCTTCTTGTCTTTTGATCCCAAGATCTGTTTGTGCATCCATCTAAGCTGGCTACTCTTCATTTGGCTCCTAGTTACTATCATTTTTAATATTCAGGTAATAGTCTGAATTTGCAGATTTGTTTCATTACTCCCCACCTATCATTTTTGTTACATATTATGTGCTATTGCAGGGGATTTTCCAGATATTTTGCATGACTTTTGCCATACCTAGGGAAGTCTTCCTTTTGTCCTGCCCTACATGGTGGGGTGCCTGCTGCTAGCTTTTGTGCGTGCTTGGTTTTGCAGGCACTCTGAATCTTTGTTAGCTCACTCCAGTGATTAGTCATTGTTTCTATTTCCTTTTTATTTCCTTGTTCCAGAAGGGGCTTGTGAAGCTGAGAGTGTACAAGGCTATGGGGACATATGGGGTACATCCAAGGGGACTGAAGGAGCTCAGGGACGTACTGGCTGCACCTCTGCCATCCCTATTCGACAACTCTTTAGATGAAGGGGCTGTCCCTGAGAACTGGAGACGGGCATATGTAGTCCCTTTCCATAAGAGAAACAGCAGTGAAGAGGCTGGCAACTACATTCCAGTCAGTGTGACATCAGTAGATGGGAAATTAATGGAGTCACTTCTAAAGGAAAGACTGACAGAGTACCTTTCATCTGGCAGATTACAGGACCCAAGGCAATACAGACTTATAGCAGACAGATCATATCAAACAAACCTGATAGATTTATTTGACTGGGTGACCAGAGAAGCAGATCATGGAGGAGCAGTGCATGTGGCCTACTTGGACTTCAGCAAAGTCTGTTTGCTGATGACACCAAAATCGGAGCAGTGGTGGATGGAGAGGAGGGATGGAAGCAGCTGCAGAGGGACCTAAGTAAGCTAGAGGAGTGGTCAAGTTATGCACTTTGGGGTGAAGAACCCAAGGAGTGAATACTGGCTTGGGGGGGTTAAGCTGGGGATCACAGAGGAGGAGGAGGAGAAGGACCTTGGGGCAATGATAACAGGGACCATGAACAACACTGCCCAGTACAGGAGAGTGGCTGCAAAAGTGAACAAAATGCTGGGGTGCATAGCAAGGGGGTTTTCGTCCAGGCAAAGTGAGGTGATCTTGCCCCTCTACAGATCACTGGTAAGGCTCCAATTAGAGTACTGTGTGCAGTTTTGGAGGCCATACCTAAAGTGTGATATCAGGTTGTTGGAGAGGGTGCAGAGGAAGGCAACAAAGACGATATGTGGAATGGAGGGGAGAGACTATGACAACAGGCTGGGAGACATCAATATGTACACCCTGGAGGATAGAAGGGACAGGGGGGCCATGATAGAGACATTCAAGTATCTGAGGGGAATCAGTAAGGATGGGTCAGATGGGGCATTTAATTAAGGAGGGGGAGGGTCACCAGTGGACATGGGCTAAGAATAGAGTGGGGAAGATTTAGGAAGGAAATGAGGAGACACTATTTCACAGAAAGGGTGGCAGAAAAATGGAATGCCCTACCAGAATTGGTGGTATCATATAAATCTGTGAACAGCTTCAAAAGGGCATGGGACAGGGAACGGGGAGAGTAAGGGTGGGGTGTGGCAGTGGGATGACAAAAGGGAGGGGGGTTGGGGCAGCTGCAAACTAGAGGTGTTGGCTGCACACTCAGGCAGACTTAGATAGACTGGGTGGTCTGTTTCTGCTGGCACATTCGTTTGTTCGTATGTTCAGCAAGGTCCTCAACAACATGCCGCATAGGAGGCTCATAAAAAACCTTGGAAGCCTGGGGATGGGAACCAAGATGGTACACTGTGTACATAATCAGATGACAGATAGGCAATAGTGGGTTGAGGTTAATGGCACTCATTTGAGGGAAGGGAGAGTGACCAGTGGGTTCCTTAGGGCTATGTACTGGGTCCAATCCTCTTTAAAGTCTTTATAAGAGACATAGCAGATGAACTGGAAGGGAATGTTTGACTCCTTGCAGAGAACACCAAGATCTGCAATAGAGTGAACACTCTGGAGGGGCTGCAGAGAATGAATAGAGACCTGAAAAAGCTGAGGTAATGATCAAGGGTATGGCAGCTAGATTTCAGTGCAAAAAAGTGCAAAATCATGCACCTTGGATGCAGACACCCACAGCCAGATTATAGAACAGGGGAGGCATTGACAGTTTTTAAATAGGAAAGGGCCCCAGAGGTAATTGTAATGGATGACCTTAAGGGGGCAAGGGAGTGCAACAAAGCAGTAGGGTAAGCCAGTGGGCTTGCTGGGATGCATAAGGAGGGATATCACCAGCAGAAAGAGGGAGGTGATGTTGACACAGTACCATATACTTGTCAGACCTACACCTAGAGTACTGTGCCCAGTTCTGGAGACTACTGCACACCACCCAAAGAAGGGCAACAAAAATGGTGCAGTGGCTGCACCAAATGTCTTATGAGGAGAGAATGAGGCATCCAAACATGTACACCCTGGAAGTGAGGAGAGAGGGGGGACATGCTAGAGGCCTTGAAATACCTCATAAGGGTGAATAAGGTACAGAATGGGAGTTCTTTTCAGAACAGAAGGCATACTAGAGTGAAGAGCATGCAAAGAATCTGTAGGGGGAAGTTTAGGTTGGATGTGAAGAACTATTTCTTCACTGATAGGGAGGTGGATGCCTGTAACACTCTTTCAGTGGGACTGGAGGGAACTGTGGTGGACTTCAAGCAAGCATGGGATAGGTATAAAGGAAAACTGTTATGAAAGCAGCAGTAGGGAGGAGGTGGCCAGAGACCAAGTTGGATCTGCAGTGGCAGAATAGGCAAGTAAAAGAGGGGCAGACAAGGTGGCCCAAGTGGTCCTTAAATGCTGACAAATTCTATGTGTCTATTTTACTTCTGCTTAATTTCATTTTAAGCAGACAGATCACTTTCACTTTGTTCCCTCAGAATAGTTTTGTTTTAGTTGTGAGTCTCACAGTTTGCTATTGTTTCTGTAGGGGGATAAGCTCATTTGTACTGTGTTAAGTATTTGCCCTTCACTTGTGGCTGCAGTCAGGACCCAAACATCCTGCCTATCCTGTTATGTTCTTCCCCACTGCTCGTCTCAGCCATTGACGGTGGTCTTCCTACCCCATGCCTCAAGAGCAACTTATCAGCAAGCTACTGCCACTGCTGTCATCTGCCTTCAGATCCTGAGGACTCATCTTGACTGCTAGCCAACCACAGATGCACGTCTTCTGGCCCCTCCATTACAGTTTAGCAAAATGTGTTACCACTGATGTCTCTGCAGCAGCTTGCAGTCAGATGATTCCAGATTTTTTGTCTCTGTACCTCCCAAAGACCTTGGGGATATGTCAAGTGACTACCCTTCCACATTGACTCCATAGGTATATCTGTCATTCCCCTCTGTAGTGGGCAGCAACCTTCCATACCCTATGCCTCTGAGACTAAGATGGAGGACCCTCATGTGATTAGCTCAGCATCTCATCTACTTTAGTCTCACAGGGGTGCATTGAACCTGGGTCATGATTTATTTTCTCCTCTCTGGAATTATCTTTTGTGGACTTTTGAACTTTTTAATCACTAACCAGTTTCTGTTTTGGTGCATCACAGACTGTTTTGTTGAATCCTCCTTTGAATCTGTTGTTTAATTTATCTTATTTTATTTATTATTTTGGAATGGGGGTGTAGGTGGTTTACCTAGATTTTTGTCTTTTGATACCAGGTATGTATTTGTGAATGAGTGTGTGTATGGTTGAATCCTGCTTTATTTATATGTGTGTCTGCGGTGTTTGAGATCTGTTGTTTGGACAGTGTGGATGTGTGTGTGGTTGTTTGTATAGTGTGTGTGGTTATTTTATTTCATTTCATTCTGTTTTTTTATGATTAAGAGTTTGTTGGAAAGTTCTAGACTTTGTTATTTAAACATGTGTGGAGGCTTTTATGAACTGCAACGCACATACTCCGGTGATCACCTGTGGTCACTTTGCCCTTTTGTTGGGGTCCCTTTGTTCTTCCTGGCATAGGTTCTTAGCCACTGCTGGGAACTAGGGACCCTGTGAAGGAGGAGCTTGCACCACAGTGGACCACAGTGGAGGTCTCAGTATGGTGTTTGGGAGTAGGATTTGTGTGATAAATGTCCAGGAGACACACATGGGGGATATGGAGTCAGGAATGAGGACTGTCATACCTGATTATCCTCACCAGGGCTCTGCAAAGTTTCACTGAGCAGAAAGTGATCCTTCCAGCCTGCGCTGCTGGGAGTATTACAATATCCCAAAAAGTCAGTTTCCTGATACCCTGAATCCCAGGGCCAGTTGCCCAGAACCCATTTGCCTGACATTTAGATTTTACCTGCAGTGGAGTTAGTTATTAAAAGCTCAGGGGATGCAGGATGCAAAGCCCCCAAAACATGAAAGAAACCCTGCCATGGGCAAAATCCAAATGTCGGGCAAATGGGTTTCAGGCAAGTAGCACTGGGATTCAGGGTGTCAGGGAACTGATTGTCAGAATATCATAGTAGATTCCCAATGCTTGTCCCCTTCTGGCTTTTCTTTGTATCATGAGGTCTCTGAGGAACAAGACAGCGGTGATGGAGAGCTTCATCACCAACTCCTCGGCTGACCTTGTTTGCATCAAGGAGACATGGTTGGGCAATGACACTGGCTCTGTGCTGGGGGCATCAGTTCCTCTTGATTTTTCCATGGTGGGTTGCCCAAGGAGGGATTGTAGACTGGGCAGGGTGCCATCTGTTTTACACCCACCCTGGGACTCACTGCATTTCTGGTAAGAACATTCAGATCCTTTCAATGGTTGATGGCCAAATGTGTTTCAGGTGTCAATAGCAGGATCATTCACTGACCTCCACATGGTGGGAATGATGTCCTGCAGGAGCTGTTGAACTTCATCACCGAACAGGTGTTGGATGCCCCAGGTTATTTGTGCTGGGAAGTTTCAATGCCTGGGCTGAAGATGAATCTTTGCATTTTGGACAGGAGCTCCTCCAGTTGACGTCCTCAATGGAATTGACACAGGCAGTGCAAACACATCAGCATGGCCACACACTGTATCTGATTTTCTCATTGGAACTTGACATTGATGTGGTCAAGGTTGACCCGGTCAAATGGTTGGATCATCATGTGGCTACTTTCCAGTGTGGGGTCCCCTGTTCTTTAACCCCTCTGTGGAGATTAGCTGGTGCTGTCCTAAACATACATTGGAGCCTCACAAACTCCAGGAGGCACTGGATATCTTGGGTATGCTGCTAGCCTTAGCACAATGTCCAGAGGTGGCCACGGAGCACTATAATACTGTGCTTATGAATGCCCTGGACTCATGGCATCATTCCATGTTCACCCCTTGACCTCCCACTGTACAATAGCTCACCATTGTACTGCAGTGAGCTGCAGCAGTTGAAGACTAAGGGACATAGATTGGAACATTCCTGAAGAAGATCTGGATCTATGGAGGACAGACTGGTGTTGAGAGTTTCTTATGATGAATAACATTGGGCAATTGACCTGAAAAATACAGAATTCCTGTCACAGTTGATTGCTACTGTGAAGAATTGTGCAGCCCAGTTCTTTCATACTGTGGACAGATTGTTAAATCCTTGATGTCTGTAGTCTGTGGGAGCTATTTCTGCAGAAAAATGTAAGGTGTTTGGACACTTTTTCACTGACAAGGTGTCAGCCATTAGATCAGGTATTTTTTCTTGCAGCCTGGCTTGGACTGGAGGTGGCCACACCTATAATGATGTAGATTTGCCTTCCTGGGATGAGTTTCTTTTTTGTTGTTGTTATTAATTGCTTTATGCTCCCCTGTGCTGATTGGTCCCCATCTACCACCCCACCCCTAGCCCCATCACCCCAGTGTCCACTTGGATTTACTTCTGTAAATGTGTGGGTCTCAATAAACAGATCGTATAACTAGATTATAATGCTTAAAAAATGCATACTTCTGGGTTTATAATTTTATTTTAGAAAAACACAAAACCCAAAATAAATAAATAAATAAATAATCCAATATTTACAGAAAGGAAAAATATGATGTTATTTCTTCACATCAGTTCAAATGTCAGGATATAGTTCTTCTTTAGGTGCTATAAAGAAAATCCTGTGTTCTCTCCTTCCTCAGTTAATGTGAAAGCCTGCACATTACCTCCTTGCTGAGATCCTCCTCTCACCTTGGTCAGAACCCTACTGACCAACCTATCTATCTAGCTATCTATCTAAGCCTCCTAGAGGAGGGTTTATATAGTGAAGGAAAGGGGTGTGGTTTTCACTGAGCCCCTCCTCCTTTGTAACATCACATTCCCTTGCATCTATAAAACCTGCCATTTCAGGGGCAGCTTGTCCTATAGTAGGACCTTACAGCATGACACAGACCTCTAGGTAAAACAACATTTCTTTACAAAATGAAAAAGTATAAGGATAAACCAAACCTGTTTAAGATCAAATAACAGTTTATAACCTTAGCATAGAAAAGAGAGATGATGGGTGTGCTCCCTATCTGCCTCCATATAAGGTTATAGCTTTTTATTTGTCTTTTTGTTCATATAAGGAAAACATACATAAGTGAACCACTGTAGTATCTATATTTTGTTTCACATTATATGGTACTCTAATCTTTGCACATGCATTATTTTCTTCCCAGATCCCTTGTTTTATATTTCCAGAACATTTTATTATTTTTCTCAAACAGATTAACTGGCTTCTGCACTTTCAGCAAACAGCTTATCTGGCTGCTGCACTATCAGCCGACGCCTTGCTGAGGAACTCAGCCTTCTAAAACACAGAAAGCTTAACTTCAGTACTTACAGCTCCTTTCTGAATAAATGTTTAACACTTACAGAACTCCAATTAATCTGCCTGTAGTGTTTTAATTATACTCTCTTACTTTAGCCCATTTTCAAGTGTTTTAAAAACAAGGGTTCATTTTTCATTGCTTTGGGGCTTATTAGAATCAGCACCATAGTAACCAAACACAGTTGCTTTCATTTCCTCCTAAATTTAACCTTAGATGTTTGGATATATGGGTATTAAACTCATATAGAAATTGCACAGGTTCTAAAGCACTTTACTGCAAACCTGTACTTTGTGTTGCCTAACACATTTTTTCCACTGTTTGCAACAATTCGTCAGTCTTAGCTTTCCTTACTCATTAATTGAAATTGTAGCTGAAGTCTTTTTCCACAACCCAGCCCTCTACTAATTTTGGGGCTTCTTTTAAGTGGCACAGCTCCTTTTTTGTATATATTGTTTGTTCTTTTTTATCCTGGAACACAGGGCTCCTATCTTGTATGCCCTTAATGTCCTTGATTCTATTTCAGCCCCTAGTTTTAATATATTATAACAAGATGCAATTTGTTTTAATACCAGAGCAAAAAAGTGACAGTAAAGGCAAAGTAGAAAATTGCCAGGTTGGCCACCCTGACAAGAAAATTAGGGTAGATAAGAATAAGCAGAAGAAGACAGGATAGAGTGAAAGTAGAAACCAAAGGGGGGGTTATTGCATCTTCTCTGTGTCAGCTTTATCCTTCAAACTGGACCTCCTGTTACACTCCTACCACCACAAGAAGTCAACATAATATTTGTTGTGTTGACTGAGACCCTTCACCCTGTGAAGGGTTGGAACTTCCACCCACCCACTCCAGAAGATCCCCCCAGGGACCCTTAAAGATAAACAGTATTCAAAACACTACTCCAAATCAGACAATACTGTTCACAAGTCATACTTTTCCCTGGGGTTGTGCCATATAGGCACCTTGTGATACATATACAATTCCATTATCTATAGCTGGAACAGAGTCACTAGCTGGATCAGCACCAAAGCATGATAAAAAAATCAGTGTTCTGATACTGAGAACCAGCTCTATGTTGTACAGTAAACTTATAAGGTTGTAATGATAAATACCACCTTAAAATACGGGCATTTTTATCATTCATCAAATTTAGCCAGCATAAGGGATTATGATCTGTTACAATCATAAACTGATTTCCCCAAAGATAATATCTCAGGGCTTCTACTGCCCACTTGATGGCCAGACAGTCTTTCTCCACTGTAGAATGTCTTCTCTCTCTCTCTTTCATGTAATTTCCTGCTGATGTATAAGATGGGGTGTTCCTCTCCCTGGCTATGCTGAGTCAATACTGCCCCTATGCCTTTCTCAGAGGCATCCATCTGTAATTCAAATGGTTTAGTGAAATCAGGGCTACATAACACCACAGCTGAGCATAGGATGGCCTTGATTTTGTTAAATGCCTCATCACAGGTGGGACTCCACTTTACTTTATTGGGAAAATGTTTTTTAGTCAGATCTGTGAGAGGAGTAGCAATGGTGGAAAAATCCAGGATGAAGCGTCTATAATAACTTGCCAGACCAAGGAAAGACCTGACATGGTGCTTCGTCATGGGTAGGGGACTGTTAGTCACAGCTTCAATTTTATCTACTTCTGGTTTAATCCTCCCATGTCCAATAATGAACCCCAGATAGCGTGTTTCTGTCTTAGCTATAGCACATTTGGATGGGTTAATGGTCATTCCAGCATCCTGGATGCTTTGTGTCACAGCACTAAGCTGTAATAGATGAGTCTCCCAGTCAGGGCTATAGATGACCACATCATCCAAATAAGCAGCACTTTAGCCCTTGTGAGGTCTCAAGACATGATACATGTACCGTTGAAAAGTAGCTGGGGCTCCATGCAGGCTGAACAGCATCGTAGTGAATTGATGTAGACCAAGAGGGGTACAGAAGGCAGTTAATGTTGGGTTTTGGGGGCCAATGGAATCTGCCAATACCCTTTTGTTAAATCTAAGGTGCTTATGTATCTTGCAGACCCAATCTGATTTAGGAGATTACCGATGCGTACCCATCAAACTCAGATATTTCATTAATTTTTCTAAAATCTAAGCATAACCTGATGCCCCCTTCCTTTATATGCATGACCACTAATGGAGAGGACCAAGGACTGCATGAAGGAACTATCACTCCTGCTTGTTCCATTTGTTTTATCTCAGCCATTACTTCTGGCCTGATCTTTTCTGGTAATCTATATGGCTTCTGATGAATTGGTTTGGTTTGGGTAACTCTGATCTCTTGGACTACACCTTTGGCTCTCCCTGGATTCTTTGTGAATGTACGTATGAAATACTCCAAGAGAAGATCAATCTGTAATCTCTGTGCAGGGTTTAAGTCAGGATTGATATGCACTTTAGCGTCAGTAACAGATTTATCAATCCTGTCATATACTATATCTAGCTCTGCTCTATCGGGATCAGTCTGGATATACAACACTGGGGTTTCTGTTTTTTTCTACCCATTTTCTCAGCAGGTTGGCATGGTAAATCATATTTACCAGTCTATGCCCTGGCATCTCAATGGCATAGTTTACCATGCCTACCTGGTGTAAGATCACATATGGTCCTTGCCAACGCATGAGCAATTTATTTTCAGTGGAGGGTAACAATAACAACACTTTTTCCCCAGGTTCAAATGCTTTGTGTTTTAAGCCCATATCATAATGTTCTTTCTGTTTGAGTTGTTTCTGGTCCACATTTTGATGGGCTATAGTCACATATTTCAATAGCCTTTTCCTCAATGCAGTCATGTATTCAAGTATATTTTTGCATGTTACATTAGATCCCTATTCCCAATGCTCCTTTACCACATCTAAGGGACCCCTAGGGTTATGCCCATATAACATGGAAAAGGGGGATAACCTTGTAGTTGCCTGAGGCACCTCTCTACAGGCAAACAGCAAATAGGGCAAAAACGTATCCCAGTCCTGGCCTTCCTCCTGCAGTTCTGAAGCATACATTTCATTGTCTTGTTAAATCTTTCCACTGACCCATTGGGGATGGTATAGGGATGTTCAAACAGCAGAAACCCCTAGCAATTTGTATAGTTCTTGCAGCATGATGGAGGAAAAATTACTACCACAGTCTGTCAGGATAACCTTGGGTATTCCCATCCTGCTGAAGACTTTTGCCAGTTCTTCTGCAATACGAGGGGCAGTAACTGTCCTGATTGGTATTGCTTCTGGGTACCTGGTTTTGTAGTCACAAATGACTAAAATATACTGATTACCCTTAGAACTTCTTAATAAGGGTCCCACCACATCCATTGCCACCCTGTCAAATGGAGTAGTTACATATGGTATAGGTTTTAGCAGCACCATATCTTTCTTCCCTCCTTTGGCAACCAATTGGCACTGGGGAGAGGACCTACAATAGGATGCAACATCCTGGTGGACCCCTGGCCAATTGAATAGAGATAAAATGCATTGTACTGTCTGGTCTCTACCTTCATGACCAGTCATGGGGATATCATTTGCCAAGTGCATTATCTGTTCAAGTGCATTATCTGTTCCCTATATTTACTGGGTACCACTAAATGTTCAAGTTCCTCATTTGTACCAGGCTCTACAACAACTCTATACAGGATATTGTTTTTGATAATAAATTGAGATTGTCCAGGATGTCCAACCTTGCCCACCTGTAAAAATAAAGACGTTAAAGATTCATCGCATTTTTGGTCCTGTACAATAACTTGCACTAGAGTGTCTAGGATATTAAGTTGACGTTTAGCCTGATGATTTTCATTCCAAGTCTTTTTTTCTGTTTGCCTAGTCTTCTTGGACTTTTTGTCCTTACTGACAGTCTCAAAATAACCATTATCAAAAAGAAAGACTTTCTGTAAGTCTTGTGTTTTGGCCTGGGACCTAGTAATCACATTAACAGTTCCTGCAGAAGTCTTCTGCTGCTGCATTAAAAGGTCAAAATGAGGAAAGTCTTGTCCAACAATGACAGGTACTGGGAGTCATGGAACAAGGCCTACCAACATGTCATGGTATTCATAATTTACAGTTATATTAAGACATGCTGTAGGGTATCAGTGTATGTCTCCATGTACACACCACACAGTAGTATTTGAATCACTCTGGGGCATATTCAGTGCTAGATCTGCCCTGATCAAAGTTTGTATACTGCCTGAGTCCAGCAAACCCAAAGTCTGTTGTTCCCCAATACCCACAGAGGTCACATACCCAAAATTTTCTAGGGCAAGATGTGCTAAATCAGATCTTTTATTGGGGCAGTTCCTTACAATATGCCCTTTTCCAAGACAGCCATGGCATATTATTTCTGTATATGGAACTCTCCCACCTCTCTTCCTTTGATAGAACTGTCTCTGGTTAGTAGAAGCATTATAAGGTGGTCTTACCAGCGTGTTAGATGGTCCTGGATTGCCCTGGTTACCTCTAGCTCAGGTACTTCTTGCTGCTAGGTAATCTTCTGCCAACTTAATGGTATCTTCGGCTGTCTCGGGTTTATGTTCTTTTACCCATAATTGCACTTCCACAGGTAATATCTAGGTGAATTGTTCAATTATTATCAGTTCCATGATTTGATCTACAGTTTTGGTGGTGGGTTGTAGCCATTTTTCACAATAGTCCTTCAAACAGGCATAGGTTTCCCTTGGGGTGTCCAAGTTGGCCATTTTCTGGGAGCGAAACCACTGTCTATATATTTCTGTATTTATATTATATCTACTTAATATTTCTTCTTTGACTCTGTCATAGTTGATACTGTCAGCTCCACTTAGCTGACTATAAACTATCTGTGCCTGTCCATAGAGGTATGGGACCAAACGAATCACCCATTGATCTCTGGGCCAGTTGCAAGTTTGAGCCACCCTCTCGAAGGTTGTCAGGTAGGCCTCAATGTCATCACCCTCCATTAATTTAGTTAATTTTATGTCTCTAGGGACAGTCCTCTCCATCTGCCCCTGTGTCATGACCTGTATAGCTTTTAGAGTTGCTGTCCATTTTTCATCCTGTCTCCAACTCTCTTCTGCCTGTATCCTCTGATCTTCATCCCTCTGTCTCTGGTCTTCTTCTCTCTGGTACTCCATCTCAATTTGGCATAGACAAAGCCATTTCAATAATTCACTTGGGTTCTCCAGTGCTGGGGTCATCTGGCTTTTCTCCTTCTGTGGATTACCAGCTGCAGCTGTGACTCCTTCTTCCATCTTTCTTTTTCTAGTAGCAGGTTCGATCCCTGGCAACAACTGAACACCAGTCTTCAATCTGACAGACCTGGTCAGATGTAATGCATCCAAATCCTCTGCTTCTGGTTGTTGATCTGTCAGGGTATTTTCAGTGCAACACCCCCTCTGAAGTATTTTATGGCACACCAGAGGTTGAAATCCCACTCTGACACCAGTTGTAAATGTGTGTGTCTCAATAAACAGATTGTAAAACCAGATTATAATGTATAAAAAATGCATACTTCTGCGTTTATGATTTTATTTTAGAAAAACACAAAACCAAAAAAAAAAATCCAATATTTACGGAAAGGAAAAATATGATGTTATTTCTTCACATCAGTTCAAACGTCAGGATATATTTCTTCTTTAGATGCTATAAAGAAAATCCTGTATTCTGTCCTTTCTCAGTTAATGTGAAAGACTCCACATTACCTTCTTGCTGAGATCCTTCTCTCACCTTGGTCAAAACCCTACTGACCAACCTATCTATCTATCTATCTAAGCCTCCTAGTGGAGGGTTTATATAGTGAAGGAAAGGAGTGTGGTTTTCACTGAGCTCCTCCTCCTTTGTGACATCACATGCCCTTGCATCTATAAAACCTGCCATTTCAGGGGCAGCTTGTCCTATAGTAGGACCTTACAGCATGAGACAGACCTCTAGGTAAAACAACTTTTCTTTACAAATGTGGAAAAGTATAAGGATAAACAAAACCTGTTTAAGAACAAATAACAGTCTATAACCTTAGCATATAAAGGAGAGATGAGGGGCGTGCTCCCTATCTGCCTCCATATAAGGTTAACCATAAAAACCAAAAATAACTGCTCAAACCTTTAAATTACTACACACAGGAATTCACATTTCTTATAAGGGGTGCTGCTAGATGGTAACAAATAACAAACAAAGCAAAAGGACTAGCGCACACCCTCCCCCCCCCACATAGCATAACATTTAAACTTTCAAATGCCAAAATTGGCTATATTTACTTTCAAGCTCCATGTGAGAGAGGTCCTCTTAGTTTCAGATTGAATTCCAATTTGAGTAGTCTAAATCATCAAGCGTCAAGGTGGGACCCTTCGATTTAGTCTCTAACTTTACAATGCCTCAATGGCTACTAGCTAACTGCTTTTATACTGTGCTCCCAACAGGATTTTATACAGGTGATTTAACTTTCAAATGCCTAAATGGCTACTGTGCTCCCAAAAGGGATATAACACAGACATTTTAAAGGGAGCATGCTATGAAGAGCACCATAAACTCCTCAAATTCAAGTAAAACCATAAAAACAAAAATAGCTGCTCAAACCTTTAAATTACTACACTGGAATTCACATTTCTTATAAGGGTGCTGCTAGATGGTAACAAATAACAAACAAAACAAAGGACTAGCGACCCTCCCCCACATAGCATAACATTTAAACTTTCAAATGCCAAAATTGGCTATATTTACTTTCAAGCTCCATGTGAGGAGAGGTCCTCTTAGTTTCAGATTGGAATTCCAATTTGAGTAAGCTAAATCACCAAACGTCAAGGTGGGAGCCTTCGATTTAGTCTCTAACTTTACAATGCCTCAATGGCTACTAGCTAACTACTTTTATACTGTGCTCCCAACAGGGATTTTACACAGGTGATTTAACTTTCAAATGCCTAAATGGCTACTGTGCTCCCAAAAAGGATATAACACTGACATTTTAAAGGGAGCATGCTATAGAGGAGCATTTGAAAGTTAAAAATGTTATGCTATGTGGTGGGGGGAGGGTGTGCGCTAGTCCTTTTGCTTTGTTTGTTATTTGTTACCATCTAGCAGCACCCCTTATAAGATATGTGAATTCCAGTGTGTAGTAATTTAAAGGTTTGAGCAGCTATTTTTTGTTTTTATGGTTTTACTTGAATTTGGGGAGTTTATGATGCTCCTCTATAGCATGCTCCCTTTAAAATGTCTGTGTTATATCCCTTTGGGAGCACAGTAGCCATTTAGGCATTTGAAAGTTAAATCACCTGTAAAAATCCCTGTTGGGAGCACAGTATAAAAGCAGTTAGCTAGTAGCCATTGAGGCATTGTAAAGTTAGGGACTAAATCGAAGGGTCCCACCTTGACGTTTGGTGATTTAGCTTACTCAAATTGGAATTCCAATCTGAAACTAAGAGGACCCTCTCCTCACATGGAGCTTGAAAGTAAATATAGCCAATTTTGGCATTTGAAAGTTTAAATGTTATGCTATGTGGGGTGTGCGCTAGTCCTTTTGCTTTGTTTGTTATTTGTTACCATCTAGCAGCACCCTTATAAGAAATGTGAATTCCAGTGTGTAGTAATTTAAAGGTTTGAGCAGCTATTTTTGGTTTTATGGTTTTACTTGAATTTGGGAGTTTATGGTGCTCCTCTATAGCATGCTCCCTTTAAAATGTCTGTGTTATATCCCTTTTGGGAGCACAGTAGCCATTTAGGCATTTGAAAGTTAAATCACCTGTGTAAAATCCCTGTTGGGAGCACAGTATAAAAGCAGTTAGCTAGTAGCCATTGAGGCATTGTAAAGTTAGGGACTAAATCGAAGGGTCCCACCTTGACGTTTGGTGATTTAGCTTACTCAAATTGGAATTCCAATCTGAAACTAAGAGGACCCTCTCCTCACATGGAGCTTGAAAGTAAATATAGCCAATTTTGGCATTTGAAAGTTTAAATGTTGTGCTATGGGGGGAGGGTGTGCGTTAGTCCTTTTGCTTTGTTTGCTCCATATAAGGTTATAGCTTTTTATTTGTCTCTTTGCTTATTTAAGGAAAACATACAGAAGTTAACCACTGTAGTATCTATATTTTGTTTCACATAATATGGTACTCTAATCTTTGCACATGCATTATTTTCTTCCCAAATCCCTTGTTTTATATTTCCAGAACATGTTATTATTTTTCTCAAACAGCTTAACTGGCTGCTGCACTTTCAGCAAACAGCTATCTGGCTGCTGCACTTTCAGCCAATGCCTTGCTGAGGAACTCAGCCTTGTAAAACATAGAAGGCTTAACTTCAGTACTTACAGCTCCTTTTTGAATAAATGTTTAGCACTTACAGAACTCCAATTAATTTGCCTGCAGTGTTTTAATTATACTCTCTTACTTTAGCCCATTTTCAAGTGTTTTAAAAACAAGGGTTAATTTTCATTGCTTTGGGGCTTATTAGAATCAGCACCATAGCAACCAGACACAGTTGCTTTCATTCCCTCCTAAATTTAACCTTAAATGTTTGGATACATGGGTATTAAACTCATACAGAAATTGTACAAGTTCTAAAGCAATTTCCTGCAAACCTGTACTTAGTATTGCCTAAAACATTGTTTCCACTGTTTGCAACAATTGTTCAGTCTCAGCTTTCCTTACTCACTAATTAAAATTGTAGCTGAAGGCTTTTTACACAACCCAGCTCTCTACTCATTTTGGGGCTTCTTTTAAGTGGTACAGCTCCTTTTTTGTATATATTTTTTTTTTTATTCTGGAACACAGAGCTCCTATCTTGTATGCCCTTAGGGTCCTTGATTCTATTTCAGCCCCTAGTTTTAGTATATTATAACAAGATGCAATTTTTTTTAATATCAGAGCAAACAAGTGACAGTAAAGGCAAAGTAGAAAATTGCCAGGTTGGCCACCCTGACAAGAAAATTAGGATAGACAAGAATAAGCAGAAGAAGACAGGATAGAGTGAAAGTAGAAACCAAAAAGTGTGTGTGTGTGGGGGGGGGGTATTGCATCTTCTCTGTGTCAGCTTTATCCTTCAAAACTGAACCTCCTGTTACAACCTCATCCAGCTCTTCCCCTAAGGGCTTGCTCTCACTGGCAGGGTCAGCGGGGGTCCCACATAGCCACACCGGTAACAGGATCCAGATTCACTAGGACCTGCCCAGTTAGCTGGGTGCAGAGCCTGTGGGAGACCAGTGTCATCTTACTGGTTAGCAGTCTTTTTTTTAAGTTTTCTCTCCTGGCACCAAGGAAGTGGCATGCAATGGCACCAGTGGCACTGCCACACACACTGCCATGCACAGTACACTGATTGTCTGCTCCACCTCCCTCCATTGTGCAATGTCAGTGTGCCAGTCCCCAGCCTCAGCTAGAGGCCTGACTATTGCTGGCCACTGATAACCTCCCTTCCTGGAGGAGGCGAGGAGGAGGAGAGTAGTCCTTGGGAAAATCTTGATCTACCTCCCCCCAGGCTGATCCTCTGACTCCCAAGGTCACTCTCAACCTCGGGTCATCAGCACTGAGACCACTCTTGTCAAGTTAACTCATGATCTTCTATTTGCATGGGATGGAGGGCAACATTCAGTCTTGGTTTCTCTTGGACCTCTCATCAGCATTTGACTCACTGGATCAAGGGTTGCTGCTGGATTGCCTGAGGAATTATGTGGGTATCACCAGCATAGTTGCTGGTTTGAGTTCTACTTGACTTGGAGGATGCAGCAGGTGGCTTTGGGGAATTTTACCTTGGAGCCATCTGTGTTGTCCTACAGTGTTCCTCAAAGTTTGAGCCTCATCTCCATTTTATTCTCTGTGTGTACAGTATGCTGCTGCTAGGGGAGATCATAAGATGGTACAATGTGGGATTTCACTTCTATGTACCTGTCTTGTGTCCCTGATGATGCACTTGTGACTCTGGTGCTATGCCGTTGTTTGGCTGAGATTAATGACTGGATGGCCTCAAACTAGTTATGTCTTAATCCAGGCAAAACAGAGACCATAAATATTGAACTTGGTCATTGGGACTTTTCTGCAGCTGGGGATAAAGCACTCCCTGAATTGGGTGGCCCTTCTCCCACTGCAGCTGGTGCAGTTAAGGATCTGGAGGTCATTTAGGATGACAGCTTGACATTTAAACAGCAGGTGTCTTCTGTTATCTGATCTGGCTTCTTTCATCTCCAGAATAAATCCAAGATCTCAACTTACATAGCTCAGGATGACCCAGCAAAAATTACCCATTCTTTCATCACCTCTAAGTTGGACCGCTGCAATGCTCTGTTCCTAGGGCTCTCTAGAGGTTTGATTCATCGACTGCAGTTAGTGCAGAATGCTGTAGCCCTGATGTTGGTGGACTCCTAATGGAGGTACCACATTACACCAGTCTTGCAGACTCTGCACTGGCTGCCTTTGCATTTGTACATCACCCTCAAGATCTGCTTGTTGACATACAAGGACCTACATGGTTTTGGACCAGCCTACTTAAAAGAGCTCCTGATTCCATAAAATCCAGTCTACCAGCCCCACTCAGCCAATGCTGGTTTATTGGCTATCCTTCAGGCCAGGCTTAAATCAACTGGCTATGGAGTCTTTGGAGTGGCAGCCCCTATTCTCTGGAATTCATTCCCCTATCACATTTGTTCAGCTTGCATGATGGAGGACTGTAAAGCCTCACTGAAATGTTTCTTATTCAGCAAAGCCTATAATATGACATAATCTAATTTTATTTTCAGTTATTGTTTTAATATTGTATAGTATTGTTTCTTAATTGGTACCTAACTCTGTAAAGCACTCAGAGCTTATATAAGATTTAGAGATAGATACATATATAAATTGGCCATGCCATGCCTTGCTCTCTGGTTAACTGTGGGTGGTTGCGAGCTGCAGCAGGAGTGTACCTCCTTGGCCCATACATATCCTCTTTCTCTTTTGTTTTCTCTTCTGATGCCATTACCTGCCTGGTGTCGGTCATGACTCTCAGCCATATTGTATGGTAACACCCCAGCCATTTGAGTATACCTAGGCTGGCAGCCATGTTGAGAGTATACCCCAGAGCAAGGGCAGCCACCTTCCTGTTCATTTGGGCTACACTCATTCCTTGATGTACTAGTTCTGCTACAATTCCAGTGACCATCTTGGGAGTGGTATCTTCCCCAATCACCATTGTACTCTTTGTGTACAAATAAAGAGAACCCTGGTAGCCATCTTGTGAGGTGTGTACTTGGTGAAACCTTACTATTTTAGTGGAAGCTTTGCAATATTGCCCTCTATGAAGGTGCTACAGGAGTCCTTTGGTTTCCTTCCCACTTCAGCTGTTATCAGAGCCATTACATACTGTCCCCTTGTTCTCAGAAGGTCACCACCTTATGACTGGGAGCTGGGACACTCCAAGGTCTGCAGAAAGTGCCCCAACATCCTAAAGTCCAATCAAAGAATAGATTTATGTTTACTTTGCATGTTGGGTTGGGACACCCATGAGCAAAAGGATGATGCCCATAGCTCTGACACAGAGAAAGACATAACAGTGGACGACTCCTCTTTATTCTCCCAAGCCACTATGGCAAATATTTTTCTATAATATTTTGACAGAATTGATGCCCTGACCCAGCCTAAGCAACCCATAAATGAGCCAGATAAGGTAACACTACATACGACTCCAAAACCTAAAATGCCCAGTAAGGATCCTGAGCCAGATGATAAAAGGGACAATTATTACTCAGAGCTGGAGGATTAAAAAGAGGATTCAGAAGAGAGGGGGGATCTCACAGCATACTTATGCTCCTACAAGGTGATTCAAAAGATGATAAGGTTTGTTAGAAAAACATTGCAGTTTGAGCAAATGACCAAGCCTGCAGAACAGAATCTAGATCCCAGGTCCAGGAAAGTTGCACTTGGCCCCCTTCTTCCCTGTTTGCAAAGCAGTATAGGATCTCTTGGCTGAGGAGTGGAATGCCTTGGACCCAGCTAGAACAAGGGATAAGCACTCTTATAACAAGAAATACCACTTGCTTGAAGAGAAACAGAAGACATGGTCTGCTCTCCCAAAAGTGGATCCACAAATAGCAGCCTTCATTTACAAGACAGTACTACTCAGAGGGCTTGACTATGCTTACAAACCCAGCAGAGAAGAAAGTAAATGACATAATTAAGAAGAAACATGAAATGATGGCAATGATGTTACATGCCTCTTCAGCCTTTGTACCACAAGGTCCATACTGAGTTGGATAGAAGCAATCCAAGGATACCTACCAAATGACAGTAAACATGGCCCTATACTGGACTGTGCCTTCCAAGGAATAAAATATCTGCAGAGACAACAGTTGACATCTTCAGGAAGTCCACAAGAACCAGTACAAAATTAAACAGAGCTGGGTGCCATCTCTAGCTAAAATTATGGCAAGCAGACTAGGACTCCAAAAACATGTTCATGAAACAAAAATTCTAGGTCTCAACACTGTTCAGCCCAGGCTTAGAGAAGCTTAAAAAGCAAAAGGAGACCATTTTAAGGATAGATCTTGCAGACTGCCATTTCTACCCTCCTTTAAATCTTGTTTTCGCACCCACACACAATAAAATCATGAAAACAACTACTTTCAAAGAAGCAGGAACAACAGGAGCTTTGGTTTCAAGAACAACTTCTTCAACAGAAGGTCAGACAACATCAGAGGATGCACCAATCGAGGAAGCAGACAGAGAGGTGGTTTCTACTCCCAGGGTAGAAACAGAAACTACTGGACTTGAAGCAAGGCCAGCCCAGTGGACACCAACAGCAATAGAGGGCAGACTTCAACAATTCTTATCAACCTGGGCTAATTCAATTTCTGACAAATGTGTGACAAAACTTGTTCAAAACAGCTATGTCAGAATTTCAACAAGTACCCCGGCACAAACATTTTGTCCCTTCCTATGTGTCCCCATCCAGGACACCCATACTGCAGGGGAGGAAAGTTTTCAGTCAGCATCTAGACAAGCAAGCAATAGCACCATTCCACCCACATCAGTGAGGACAAGGCATATAGAAACATAGAATCTGATGGCAGAAAAGGACTGCCTGGCCCACCCAGTCTGCTAATTTTTCCTTGCCTATCCTATCACCACAGACCCTACTTGATCTCCTGCATCCCCTTGCTTCCCAACTAAGATTCTCTTGAGCCTATCCCATGCATGCTTGAAGCCCACCACTGTTTTCACCCTCACCACCTCCACTGCATGACTGTACCAGGCATCTATCACTCTTTCAGTGAAGACATACTTCCTCATATCTCTCCTAGTTTCCTCCTTCCAGCTTAGTATCATGTACCTTGTTCTTGTGCACCATCTCCTCTGAAAAATACTCCCTCTGTACCTTATTTAACTCTGTGAGGTATTTATAGGTCTTTATCATGCCCTCCCTCTCCCTCCTATCTTCCAGGATGTACATACTGAGAATGTACAGTCTCTCCTCATAGGGCTTCTGATGCAGCTCCTACACCATTTTAGTTGCCCTCATCTGGACAACCTCCTTCCTGTCAATTTTCTTTCTGAAATGATCTCCAGAACTGGACACAGTATGCCAGGTTAAGTAACACCAGTGATCTATACAGTGGCAGCACTACCCTCACCCTTCTGCTGGTGATACCCTTCCCTATGCACCACAGCATCCCACTGGTCCCACCTACTGCCTTGTTGCAGTGTCTCACCACCTTAAGGTCATTAAATACGATTACCCTCAGATCCTTTTCCTGTTTGATCGCAGTCAATACCTCATATCCCATTTTGTACTCTGCCTTTGAGTTTCTGTGCCCTACTTGGATGATTCTGCACTTTTTCACATAAACACACTGTTTCTGTGATATAGTGGTTAAGTCACAACCTGCAAAGCAGGCAATTGGGGTTCTAATCCCATCATAGAATTATAAATCATAAGTTATGGAAAACGTCACCTTTACAGTACTCAGCTTGTGTTTTCCTCAGCGGTAAGACCTCACCTAGAGTACTGTGTCCAGTTCTGGAATCCACATCTTCACAAGGACATAGACAGAGTGGTAGCAGTCCAGAGGAGGGCAGCTAAAATAATGCAGGGTCTGCATCAAAAGTCCTATGAGGAGAGGCTAAGGACCTCAATATGTATGCCCTGGCACAGAGGAGGGAGAGGGCAATATGACAGAGACCTTTAAATACCTCATGATTTAAACTAGGTACAGGAGGGGAGTATTTTTCAGAAGAAAATGTGCTCAAGAACAAGGGTGCATGCTATGAAGCTGGAAGGGGTAGATTCAGGAGAGATGCAAGGAAGTACTTCCTCACCAACAGAGTAGTTTATTACTGGAACAGCCTTCCAGTAGAGGTGGTGAGGGTGAAAATAGTGGTGGGATATAAGAATGCAAGGGATAAGCACAAGGGTGTGATAGTGGAAAGGAAGGGGGAAGGAGAAAGAGCTATAGATTAAACATGGTCTGCGGTAACAGTGTAGTTAGAGAGAAATGGGCAGAATTGATGGACCAAGCTGTCTGATCTGCTGTCAAATGCTATGTTTCTCATACAATCCCTTACCTGGATGACTGGCTCACTAGAGCCAGATCCCCACAGGAATCAAAAAGGGCAACTCATAGGGTTCAAAAAGTTCTGAATCAAATAGTTATACCAGTGCTCCTCCACTGTTTTCTCTCTTGTATATGTATAAACCTCTCCAATTGAAAGCCTGTGGTCTTTGGGGGTATAAAGCACTGGTACTATAACTATTTGATTTTGATATTGACCACACATCAGGTGGACTCTATAAACATTTAAAAAAAAAATTATGCAAGACACATAAGAAATGTGATAACATCTCTGTGTATTTGCCAAGGCTGAGCTTGCTAAACCTTGAAGATTTCATCACAAACAGGAGAAGTGTGACCTTCTCCTAATTAGTGTGCTCCCCAATGGTCACCTGAGAGCCTCTTTTGTGCCAGGGCACACTATATAAAAGATGAAGCCAGAGAGTGTTTTTCACATGAAAAAGAAACGAAGCAGTAGAACCTCAGCTCATATTGGCATGGTAACATTTTAAAGTTAAAAGACAGAGCCAGAAAGGGGTTTCCACACAAGAAAGTGAGAAAGTAGTCACACTTCAACTTGTATTGGCATGTTAAAATTTAAAGTGTAGGCCGGCCCACTGGTGCAGTGGTAGGGTTTCCACCTGTGATGCCGACAGCCTGGGGTTTGGGAGTGGACTCTGGCATTGGAGGGCCTGCCGGGAGGAGGGAGGAGGAGTGAGTGCCCTGGGGATGACTCTCCTTCTCCAGAGGGGAGGGGAGGGGAAGCTGAGTATCCTGCACAGTGCTGACCCCTGGTGAAGGCTGGGGGAATTGGCAGTGACTGGCCCCTGAATCGGTAGAAGTGTGACTGATATTGGCATTCCTGTCATAGATGTCATTGCCAGTTTCATCTATCAGGGACAAATATTCATAAAATACTGCCGGCTCCTTCAATGACAACCTGCACCTCTCCATCACTGGTTCATGATCCATGGCCTCTGCCCAGTGACTGAGTGATGTGTTTCTGCCAGTGCATATCAGTACTGTGGCTCTGCCCTGGGGGTAAGCTAGGGGTTCTCCTCGTGGGGGTGCCTGAAGGGATCCTGACCTAAAGTCCGTGATGGCCCCACCCAGTAGTTGGTAAGTCTGGGACTGGAACAGTATTACAGGTGAGACCTGAAGGTGGTCAGTGAATGATGGTGGTAGGGGATGAGCTCTTGGGAGGCACGGCAGAAGGAAAGCATAGTAAATTGCAAGAAAAAAAATAAAAATTTGCAGTGTAGATCTTGACTGATGAGGGGGACACTTTGTCACAGGTGGTAAGGCTGATTGTGATTCAGTCAAATGAGACCAAAAAAATGCTCTAAATGGTAAAATGATGCAGTGAAAACCAAGTAAGAAAATTTAATTGATTTGCATAAATTGCAGCATTCAAGCAACTTTGGGGAGACCACTGGTACTATAATTGTCTGATTTTGATTTTGGTCACACACCAGATGCACCCCTGTAAATGTTAAAAAAATCTAAGAAAAATTCATAAGAAATGTGATAAAATCTCTGCATATTAGGCAGTGCTTCCTGAACTTTTAACATAGCATTGAAAACTGGGCAGATGTGGCCTTCTCCTAATAAGTGAACTCTCCCATGAGCCTGTTATGGGCCAGGGCACACTGCATAAAATATGAAGCCAGGGAGTGCTTTCCACACAAGAAAGAGAAAAAGCAGTGGAAGCTCTGCTCATATTGGCATGTTAAAATTTTGAGTTAAAAGATGAAGCCAGAGAGTGGTTTCCATACAAGAATGAGAGGACAGAGGGACCCCAGCTCATATAGGCATTTAAAAATGTAAAGAATAGTTTCCTATCCAATTATAGGATCACCTTGCTTTCAGTGGTCAGGCTGATCATGATTCGGTCGAATGATGAACCCAAGAAACCCTCACAATTTTAAAATGACAGAATGAAAACCAAGTAAGAAAATAGAATTGATCTGAATGAATTACAGGCTTCCAATCAGCTTGGGGGGGGGGGGCATTGGTACTATAATTATTTGATTTTTTGTTTTGGTCACACACCAGTTACACCCCAGGAAACACTTCAGAAAATTAAGAAAGATGCATAAGGAATGTGATAAAATCTCTGTGTATTAGCCATGGTTGAGCTTGCTAAACCTTTAATAATTCAGCAAGTTTGAACCAGCATGTTTAGGTAATAAATCAAATAGAAAGCAACCTGAACCAAGAAAGATCATTGGAACATCCAGGGTTCATCTTTGGCACAGAAAGGAGCACAGTTCATGCCTTGGAGGGACCATACAGATCATGACAAATCATTGCAAGAGGGCATGGTTTAGCCACCGAGAAGATGGCAGCATAAACTGTGATCTCTCTCCTGACTTAAGCCCATCCGCGCTTGGATGTAGCAATCCCATGGAGTTCCTACCACCCTTTTACAACTTAATATATGGAAAACACCCCATCGGCTGGGTGGTACATCTTTTTAGTGGATTTTCGCGAGTTTGGTAGTATCTTGTAGAGCTGTGACTTGTGACGATACTGGCTCACTTAGGCCTCACAGGTCCCATGCTCTACAGCCCGCCAACTTGCTCCACGGCTACTGCTCTATCCCCTAGGGTGATATATGGATTCCGGAGCATAGTCTGACCCTGTTGCTCACAAAACAAATTTTCCAGTGGCATCTCCCCGTCAGCTTCCACAAATCTGAACATGGATCGAACAGCAGCTATGGGGGAATCCTTGCAGCACATCACAAAATTACTGGAAGTCTTACTTTCAAGGGTCGATGACATGAGCCTATCTCTATCGGTAACTGTAACTGAAGTTAAACAATTACAAGATAGGATGAATGTGGTTGAACGGAGGGCAGAAGCCTGTGAGGCTCAGCAGGCACAAGTCTGGCAGCATCTCCAACAACATGAAGAATGCCTTGCGGCTCTGTGGGACAGTGCTGAAGACCATGAAAACAGGAGCCTCCACAATAATTTGTGAATAATTGGGTTACCAGAGGGGGCAGAGGGGCAGTTGATGGAGCAATTCCTCAATGACAACCTCCCCTGTCTGCTAGGGGATCGGTGGAGGGAACAGATAGAGGTTGAAAGGGCCCACATGGTCTCTGTTCGCCCAAAGAGACAGGCTAATACACCCAGACTAATTGTGGCATATCTGCTTAGGTACACAACTAAGGAGAGGATTCTTCATGCTACCAGGGACCTCAGGGAGCTTACATGGCAGGGCGCCATGATAGCCGTCTACCAGGACTTTGTCAGGAGACTGCTGCAAAAAGGAGAGTATTTGGTCCTGTTAAACGGTTCCTACACCAACATGAGTTCTGTTTCAAATTTAAAAATCTCACCAAACTTTACATTCCTAAGGAGGGGCACGAGATCATAGCAGACCATCCTGCTGACATCTAGAGTTGCATTATAAAGTTTTGCCAGGCCTCCAGTTTCCTACTACAAATCCCAGAAAGGTCTGGAAACCCCCTCCATCAGCACCTCCTGGTAGGAACCTTTATTCCACCTATGGATCTCCCAGGTCCCATTTATCAGCAGGACTGGTCCCTTGCTAATCCAGTCCCCCATTGAACAATGGCTCTCCACCTATACAGGCCAATGCAACACCATAGACTCATTGTACTCTCTGTCCTCTCTCCCTCAGCACTCATCTATTTCAATTTCTAAGGCCAGACAGATAGCCAGTAGTGGGCCGCAATACTCACCATCTAAGAGCTCCATGGTGCCACCTGCAAAAATTTCTAGGGAAGACCTTTCCCCTGTGCTGGACTCATCGGACCCGGCTCTGTCTGACCACCAGGAGATGGACATTGGGCAACCGACCAACTGGGCTGATTTCCTGGATGCTTCTTTGGTGAAGGTAGTGGACACCCTCTCCCCTGTGAGACCCAGACCTATCACCTATGCAGCCTCTGTGGTGAGAACTTAAACAGAACTCTTGGTCCCACATTGTCTCTTTATAATACTGTACTAGATAGTAGGAATGTACTAGATGTCTGTAAGGGAGCCTCATATCCCCCCCTTGCCACATCCCATATACTACTCATGGAACTGAGAGGGGTCAAATCGCAGGAACATTAACAGAACCTCCTAAATCCACAATGCCTCTTTAACACATTGTACTTGTTACAGCCCATGGAATTTTTGTTGAATTTGGAGGGGAACAACAGGCCTGTACCAGGTGCCCTCCCCCCCATTATCAAGTAGTTTATACATCTCACTGGCTCCCTTCTAGTTGATTCCAATAATTTGTCTGGCAGTTAATGATATCCTTAGGCCTGGCAGTCTTGAGCCTATTTTAGGCTGCAGGGCTTGTTTCTCCCAGGTTTTTATCTGTTTACTAACTAGCATGTGGGCACATCCACCTCCGCCCTCCCATCCCTTCCCCTTCCCCTCCCCAGCTCATGTGGTCGGGTCACCCAACCTCGGCTGAGGCGGGTTCAGGATGACTCTACTTAGTGCATCATTCACATAATACCCCCATACTGAGTGTTGTAGATAGCACAGCTGTAGGGTAACACACTACCATCATCTGCCTTGACCTCCAGCCTCATAGTGTTGGTACTGGTGTGTCTTTCTTGGCACTTATTTGTCCATTGTTGGGCTTGTTGGCCCATAATTTTTGAATTTCATACATTGTATGTTAATTTGTTTATGTCTCTTTATCTTTAGATTGCTTGTGCAGCCTCTCCCTACAACCTAGGATAAGAATTCTGATTCCTACAGTGACGCTTACACCTCTCTCAGCCCGAACATGCAGATTTGTAGTCCTGGTCTGTCTCAGGTATTTCCTCACTTCAGGAGCAACTACATCCCTATCCCTCTTCTCTTTGGTAAATACTGTAAGTACCCCTTTTTGCATACTGGGTGGGATCATGGCTCCGACCCATTCCATGGCTCGGAACTTTCGCTGGATATCTAACCAATACTATTTTGCATCAGAAGGCCGAGTGGCTACTTTTGAGATCAAAGCAGTCCTTCTGGGCTAGCAGAGAGTGGTCAGGAAAGCTTCTTGCCTTCCATCTCTGCAAGCAACAGGCAGCTACACGAATCCATGCCCTTCGCACTTGGGCAGGCTCTATAGCAACTAGCCCCAAGGATATTAACTCCACCATGCAGCAGTTTTATGAATCCCTCTATTGATCCTGCCCTACTAATACTGCCCAGAATTTACAGGGAATGGTCTCCAATTTATGTCAATGGGCCCTTATTCCAGCCCTTACCCCCGAGCAGGTAGCCCACCTAGACACCCCTGTCTCATGTGAGGAACCTTGACTGGCATGTCCATAGACCTCTACCAGGCCCTCAGATCTGGCATTTTCCAATCACTTCAGCTTGCCTTGCAGGCCTGTCATGAAATGGGTTCTCCCCTTCCCCCCACTATGAAGGAGGCGCTCATTGTCCTTCTCCCCAAAAAATCTTTGGATCCATTAGACTGTGCCAGTTTCTGGCCAATATCTTTGCTATCCGTGGACACAAAGATCTTGGCCAAGGCATTGGCCACTAGAATGTTGTCAATTCTCCCCTAGATCACACAGCCCACTCAGGTGGGGTTTATGTGGGGCAAAGCTAGGGTGGATAACACCCGACTCTTACTTAACCTCAAGTGGTTCGCCTCTAAAGCATCTCTCCCCATGGCTTCCTTAGCAATTGATTTGTCTAAGGCATTTGACTCTATTGAGTGGGAATACCTCTATGAAGTCCTGCACCTATATGGTTTTGGGACACATTTCAGACAGTGGGTACATACCCTCTATTGCTCTCCCATGGCCCGCATCCTTACTAACAGCGATATCTCCCCTCCCTTCTCCCTGCATAGGGATACTAGGCAGGGCTGCCCTCTAACTCCCTTATTATTTTTATTCACTCTAGACCCTCTAATTAGAACCCTTATAGCCTCTCCATGAATTCAGGGCATCGAAGTTGTTAGCCAGCCTTACCTGGTGGCCGCATATACGGACGATCTCCTTCTAACCTTGTCCAATCCTCAACAATCCCTACCAGAGGTACTCCAAGTGCTAGATGATTTTGCATCATTTTCTGGCCTATATATCAACCAAAAAAAGACCACTCTGGCCCCCTTGAATAGTCATCGTACCAATGCTTGCATCCAAGGCACTAATCTGACATGTGCCACTTGAGGTTTCGCTTACCTTGGAGTTCAACTACCGACTGGCTGGACGGCCATTGAGTTGGCTAATTTTTCCCTGCTACTTGCACAATTGGCCATAGAAAGAGAGAAGTGGTGCAAATTACAACTTTCCCTGCCTGGTAGGGAGGTGGCCATCTGCATGCTTCTCCTCCTTCTTCCTCGAGTGCTGTATCCCCTCAGTAACTTGCCCATCCCTCTTTTGCCTAAGCATTTTGCCTCGCTGGAGAAATTAACCTCCACTTTCCTGTGGGACTCTAAGCCACCTAGGTAGAGCAAGCAAAAATTGAGAGCACATTGGTCTGTATCGCAGCCCAGGTGACTAGATGGTTTGTGCCCAACCCCATGGGTACCCCTCCCTGGGTTCAGTTGGAAGCTGACTTGGTAGGCACTATGCCCCTCTACACCCTTCTCACGCCACACTTCTGTCTGCCTCATGCCCTCCCGCTCACAGTAGTAGACACAGTCCATGCTTAGAAACTCCTCATGGCTAAATCTCATATGCCCAAACAATTTTTGTACCCTCCAATTCAATACGCTCCATTGTGGCATAACAGCCTTGCTTAAATTGATGGGGCACCAGTGCACTGTCCCTCTTGGCAGAAGTGCGGGATTCAGACAATACAGGATCTCTCTCCTTCAGGCACCTACCCCTTACTTCATTTCGCTCACTTACAAAGGCAATTCTCCCTGCCACATAAGGATTTTTGGTGATACTTGCAGATCTGTAGTGCCCTGCAACCCCTCCTCACTAAGAATAGGGACACCTCACATTGGGAATGGTTGATGGATTTACATACCTTTCCTACCTCCAGTGGTGTTATGGGTCTCTTCTATCGTACATGAAGAGACTCACTACACAATGCAACATTGTCTTGTAAATGGAAATGGGAAGTATATGTAGGCTTTCCCATCACAAAAAGTCAATGGAACTCCTATCTTAAAAACATCCATTGTACGTATAGCGACACTAATAGTTGCTTCCTGCAGTTAAAAATCCTGTTGCTATGGTATCATACGCCAGTAGCCCTCCATGCGCGTGGCCGGCTTAGCCATAAACAGTGTTGGCACTGCTCCCAACTGGATGCACACATTCTATAAATATATTATGGTCCTGTCCATATTTGGCACCACTTTGGTGCATGGTGGCATCTGACCTTTCACTAGTGCTAAAATCCCCAGTCGTTCTTACTGATCCAAAATTGCTCCTGGGTGATACAACCTCTTTGGGTAGCCTACCCAAACCCCTCCAGGATTGGACCATTACAGCTATACTAGAGGCTAAGCGCCTTTTCCTTATGCACTGGTGGCAATCTGCTATTCCTATCCGAACAGCAAGGCATGCAGCCTTAGCCAGACTTTCTATTTCTGAAAGACTATCCCATATCCACAGGAAAAGCATGTGCCATTATCAATACAAGTGGGAACCATACTTACGGTCCTCTTTTTGTAAGCTCCTGGGGCCACCTGCAAATCCTCCTATGTAATTAGCTGACCAGTTCCTATAACAGAAGTTTTCCTATTGAATTTTGAACTGCAGTATAAGGTGTTGGCATCTGCCTTTCCCTTTGTATAGTTTCATAACTTAGTGCTTTTCATCATTATGACTGTTACAGATATCCTCTGTGTTCATTGAGATAAGTCAAATACTTATACTAGACTCATTATTACTGTTTTTCCTTTGCTATGTATTATTTCATGCACTTTCATGGCTGTACTACCCATTGAATAAGGTGTTAAGAAAACTCAATAAAATATCATACATTAAAAAACAAAATCATTGCATGAGAATTCTGCAGTAAGGCCAACCGACAGTGTGAGAACTCATGCAGCTGCTGGGCCTCATGGTATTCTGCATAGTCATTTAACCATGGGCAAGATGGCAACTTATACAGTACCTCTTCAACTGTTTGTCCTCAAACACTGGGTCTACAGCAAAAAAATATTGTGACATCTAACTTTTGCTCATTCTAGGAGTGAAACACGCTATCACCTGGTGTATAAAACCACACAGTCTACACCAGGGCAACACTGTAGACTCCACATGTTGGTGATCATTAAGACAGATTCAAGTCTCCTGGGATGGGGAGCAATGCTGAACAAGAAAACAGCTCAAGAGAAATGAACAGAAGAAAATTCACAGTTGCCCATTAACATCTTATAAAAAGAGCTTTACTGTTAAATCTGAAACAATTTCACAAACACATGGTGGGCAAATACATCAGGATGATTTTAACCAACAACAGGGCCATATTGACCTACATCAATAAATAAGGAGACACAAAGAGTACACAAATATTTAGGGAAACATAATGACTCATCTGAAGAGTGGAACTGAACCTCAAAGGACTATAAACAATACATCTAGTGGGAAACATAAACCTCCAAACAAACTGGATAAACTGACAGATCCCAAATCTGGAAAATGGCAATTCAGTCACACAGTCTTCAGAATGATAGCATCCAGAAGATGACCATTTGATATAGACCTCATGGCATCAAGGGTCACCAAACAAGTTCTGATATACTTTTTAACATACAGAGAGCAGAGAGCACCAGGAGTCAATGCTTTATCTCTCCCTTAGAACATAGGTAGGGAGATATCTTCATTCTGATTGGCTAAGGCCATGAACTAGCTGTCCAGTAACAGGCAACAGAGAATAAGAAATAATGAGTCCCAGTTTTTGTTGCTTGATTATGTTCTAAAATCATTGTGTCCATAGAATTTTAAATTTAAAATAGCCACTATGTTTTTGTCTCACTTAGCGAGAGATACCCTCCCTTGTCTCTTGAAAAGAGTGGTTCAGACATACAGAAACCCAAAACAGTATGTGGCACACAATATAAACTAATTTTAAACAGGTTGTTTTCACTTTTACAAAAACTGTTTTCTGTGTTTATACTCCTAGAGGAACACCTCACATGCTAAGCACTAGTACAGCTTTACCAATTCGCCCTGGCTCCACCACCGCACGAGCCAACATAAACATCCATATCTGATATACATTTATATATATGTGCATACATATATATATATATATATATATATATATATATATATATATATATGTATATTCTTTGCTGAAAATGATGTTAATGCATCAGTCAGGGTTGAGAATAAAGTAACAAAAGTAGGGAAATATAATGGTAGGATTTCCAACTCTAGCACCTCGCCCCCACCCTACAAACACCAGCAGACATCGGGAGTGTGCCTTGGGGTCATCAACCATAACTCTCACCCCATTCCATCTGTAAATAAGCTGAGATGGGCATAGTATAGTTGAATGAGGTGAGCGTTATGGCTGACGACCCCAAGGCACACCCCTAATGCCTGTTGTTGTGTGCAGGCTGGGCATGGGGTATTAGGGTTGGAAACCCTAACTTCATATTTTCCTAGTTTTGAGGAATATATTGAGCCTATATCTCGTATGTTTGCTGACCGATTTGCCTATTTTGGAATAAAGGCTTTTATCCTGGCACATCATTTGTGGAATTTATATCTGACAGTGGATGGCTACGCGGTGCCGACCTACATGGATAGTTTGTGAGTACTATTTGGAACTGGTTTTGGCCCCATTTTTGCGGCATTTGTAGCCGCCTATGTATACCTGTGTTATTTTCCTAGTTTTGTCACTTTATCCTCAACCCCTAAGTGATACATTGCTATATGTTTTTTGCAAAGAATGTCCTTACTTTTTGAGATAGTGTAATCATAGCCTTATTTGCCTGTGGGGGTGCAGGCCTTCAGGGCCTTGCACTCCCACCCATCTATAGTTTTTTAGATAGCATAATCATACCCTTATTTGCCAGTGGGAGCACAGTGCTCTTCAGGCCCTGCACTCCCATCCCTCCACAGATGCATATATGTATGTTGCTGTGGAAGGACCTTGCATTCCATTTATAGGACAACAGTGAACAAATTGTCAGCATAGCCATCTTATTATCCCACCTCAAGGTCCCGGTGCAGAAAACATTTGAATCCCCACCAAAACACAATTCTTCACAACTGCAATGACATTCTACTCTGCAGGTATGAAAACACATTTTGACTAGGATTTGAAAATGATAGCAGTGATAGATATGAGTTGGGGTAATAAGAAGCCTTTGTTGAAAATTTGGGGTCAAAGTCTTTAAAATTTCCAAAGTTACGAGTATGCACAGCAAAACTGCAATGGATTGTCATGACTTTGTCATTTTTACAGGTTATGATCCAGATTTTCAACGTAGCTGTCTTATGACACTGCCTGATGAAGGGCAGGAAAAAGTTTCAAATCCAGCCTGAAAGGCGAATTGGCCAAGCAACCACACAGTCACCTTTCTGGTAGGAGTTATGTAATGACAGTCGTATTGTTCATAGGTAGGGTTCTAAAAAGGCCACATTGAAAATGTGGGGCAAAATGTCAAAAAATGGCTAAGTTATGCACAACACATGAAAGCCCCATTAAAATACACTAAACTGCATTTATCTTAGTTTCTCATATTGCAGTCGCCAGTTCCAGATGCAAGACATGTTATTTGTTGGAAAGTGGATCTTGAACCTGGTACCTGTTCAAGTGAGTGATTGTGTGTGGGTGTGTACTTGGGAGTGTGGTGTGGTGGGTGCTGAGTGGGAGGTGGGGGGGGGTATCAGATCCTTGAGGGACCGTTTTATCTTTAAAAAAAACCATTAAGGATGGTTTTCTTTATTTCAGTTAGTGGGACAGCATCAATATGTGGGGGGTACCATTCAGCACCAGGGAAATATGGAAAAATATGGGAACATCGATCAGAGAGTAATGTGTGTCACTAGACACCAGAGAACCAGGGGGAAAAATTCAGGGACAGTCATATTGCCTGATGACATTTTGTGCCTGCTCAGAGTGTGACAGTTGACAGTAGGGGTGTCTGTTTTACATTTGGAGGGGATACTAATTTTAGTGTACTGTTTTTGAGACAACATTGCTGGAATACACTTCATCACCACAAAAGGAGAGTGAGTGTTCCTTTCTCTGCTGATGTAGCCCGCCCTCATACTAACACTGGCCATTTGAGCCTGTTGTTCATTCAGCTCCGATTCCTGCACTACTGCTGCTGTCATCTGACAATTATGCAAATGGACATTTCAATGGGGGAGGGGGGACTGCCAGAATTAAAATAAACACCCTCTGCTCTCCTTAGAACACTCCCTGTGAAAGACTACAATTTTACTGTCCAGCCATAATGAGGTTCCTCTGACTCGACACTGCCTAAACATAGTCCCCTGTTAAAGTATTGTAAGTAATACATCACTCAGGTGGGATGGGTAGATATACAGAGATAATTAAATCCTACCAAATGAGACTATGCACATTAATTTCACCCGCACAGGATACTCATATAGACTACTGCTTTGTCACATCAGTTCATTTTCATCTCATCAGAACATATGCATTTTGTGGTGCATTGCTGCTTTGTTCATCTTCTCCTTTCAGATCATGCTCCAATGAAACTACATCTCCAAACAGAAAAGGAGCACAGATTACCATTTTGGTACCTTAACACATGTATCTAAATAACTCCGCGAGTTGAGACCTTCATTTGGCAAATAATATCAGATATCCAAACTCCTGAAGTTTTCCCTACCATGCTCTGGAACTCTACAACAGAGGTCTTATGAGGTCATATTATAGTTTGTATTTCACAAAAGAATAAGGTGAAAAGAGCCAAGCAAGGAACTCTTATGCAGAAATTAACTTCAATTTAACCTCAGCAAAAGGTATGGGATCAGACTTTTCTCCTAGAGATGAAGAGGACCACACAGGAATGTCAAGATATACTGAATACTTAAACTGAAATTCAACTCAGATATTTAAAACAAAAATAGTATGAGTGCAGTCCGAAAGCCACAGATTTTATATTTGAGCATGGGTTTTGTCAACGTTAATTATCTTGCAAAACGTTTCCAGATTCCCAAGTGGGACTACTATCCCATTTAACACCTTTAAGCCAACCACCAATAGCACATTGTGGATTTAACTCACAAGAGCTTGATAATGTCACTGTATAATTTAGCCTTTGGGTTTGTTTTGTAGCAGACTTAATGCCTGCGTTTTGAAGTGTTAGGAAACCAGTAGTCATTTTCCTGTGTTTAGAATGGGATCTTGTTATTTATTGCAAAGATCATCCCTGTGTTATCAGACATTTAGAAAGCTTTCAACATGGGAACCACAAATTTAAGGCATTAGTTTACCTTGTCTTCTGTGTCTACAGTACATGCGCTTCTGTTTTATGTCTGGGGGTTATCGAAACACTTTTGAAAACAGGTTTGCCCATGTTCCACTTCCCGTGGCAGCTGAAAATGCCTTCTTCTAAGATGGCAATCCTGGCAGACGATCATGCTACTGCCGGGCTCATTGTTCAGTCATATAGGACATCAAACATCAATACAAAAATAAAAAAAAAGTGTTTTGAACTAGCTCAACTATCACCTTCATTATTTACTAATTATGTAGGGTTAGATGTTTCATGCATTTTAGCACCTCCTGAGCAACATGGCAAGCAGAAAAGGATTTGAATTTCATGAAAATGATATATTTTCATGACTTGTGAAATAAAAAAATAATCTTTTTTCAAATCACGTGATATGAAAAAATAATTTTTATCTAAAAAAATACATATTAGGGGCATTTTTCTAACATTTAACTGCAGAATCCAGCTAAGGGGGTCCAGGTAAGTAAGCACAGTGTATTGATTGCCCCCCAAAGTGTCAATTAAGTGGTTTTTACATTTGTAATTCTTGTTAAAAAATGAAACAAGATGGCTGCAAATGAAAAAGAATTATTCCCATATGAACAAGGATCCCTTTTTTATTTCATACAGCTATTCTGAAGTGATTACTGAGCATGCTCAGAACCAAATTTTGCAATTTTTTTAAATGAAATCACTTTGAAATGGATTATTATTTTTACAACAAACAAGGAAAAGACACATCTATAGCCCAGATCCTTTCTATCCTACAAATTCCAGACCAAGATTCCAAAATCTCTGTTCTGTAGGCAAGTTCAAAGAAATAAAACAGCAAAGTCAATGAGTGAAAAATCAGATTTTCACCTCTCTGGAACTCGACAACTGTACATTGGACTGAAACATAACCTGGCATATCCAGAGATCTACCTAAGGTGACCATGCATATATTTTTATTTTGCAAATCTGTTAAATGGTTGCAATGTTATTAATGTGCAAAATTTGAGATTTAACTTTCAAGTGCCTACTGAACCCTAACTATAGGGATATATATCTGTCTATCTATAGATATTATACTGGTATGGTAGCGACAATATAGTTAGGGTTCAACAGTCTATTCTATGTTCCTAGCACAACCCAAGCGTAACACAAAAATGGGAGAAAATGCCTTCCCTATTAGTGCTCTTAAAATGTGAAATTCCCTCCTGCTAGCTCTCAGGAACATTCAAACCCCTCAGAGTTTTAAGCAGAATCTCTATAAGGTCCTTGCCAACTTGGAACTCTGTTTCTGTGGTGGTGGTAAGCACTCATGTGTCTAACCCTCTTAGCTCTTGCCCTGGCACCTGTTCCTTTACTCAGGGACCTGCTCTCCCAGAGCCTTACTACCACTAATTGACTTCCCCAGCACTTCCCCTCTATTGTACAGTTGAATGTCTGTCATGGTTTTAGGGGTGCTGTATTCTGTATTATCTTTTCCTATGCTGCAGCCATGTGGTAGTGTTGTTTAAACTTCATGCTTGGAGTATTAAACATAGAAACATAGAATCTGATGGCAGATAAGGATCGCTTGGCCCACCTACGGTAGTCTGCCCATTTTCCTACCTAACGGATATGCTGCAGATCCTAGTTAACCAACAGCCTACTTCCTCCTACCCCCCCACTAGAATTGCCTTATGTCTGTCCCATGCATTCTTGAATTCCTCCACTGTTTTCGACTCTACAATCTCCTCAGGAAGGTCATTCCATGCATCTACAACCCTTTCTGTGAAGGAATACTTCCTCACATTACCTCTGAGCTGTCCCTCCATCTTCAGATTGTACCCCCTTGTTCTTGCACATCTCTTCTTCTGAAAGATGCTACCCTCTTGGACTTTGTTGATTCCCTTGAGGTATTTGAAAGTTTCTATCATGTCCCTCCTCTCCCTCCTTTCCTCGAGGCTATACATCTTAAGCTCCTTTAGTCTTTCTTCATATGTCTTCTGGTGCAGACCCTGCACCATTTTGGTTGTCCTCCTCTGGACAGCCTCCACCCTGTCTACGTCTTTGTGGAGGTGGGTTCTCCAGAACTGTACACAGTACTCCAGAGGTGATCTTACCAACTTTCTGTACAGAGGGCCAACAACTTCTTGTTATTTACTTGTGATGCCTCTCCCTATGAATCCCAGTATCCCCTCAGCCCTCCTTACTGCCTTCTCACATTGCTGGCCCACCTTTAGGTCATCTGATATGACTACCCCCAGGTCCCTTTCCATTTTTGTTATTGTCAGTATCTCACCCCCCCATTGCGTATTGTTCCCCTGGGTATTGCTTCTCTTTGGGTCACCTAACTAGTTGTTGTGTCATACTTGTGCTGCCTGTTGTCACCTGTTTTCACCAGATATATTTTGTATGTTACACTGTTGTTTTCCCCACCCTATTGTATGAAACCTCCCAGGTCAAGCCTGAAAATAGGCAGCTCTGCTGTCTGGTGCACCTACGAAGCCAACACAAACTAACTAAATAAATAGGAACCACAAATTTTGCACTTTAATAACTTTGCAAATGTTTGACCAATTTGTGTGTAATTTTGCATGCTACACTGAGTACCATTGATCTCTGGATTTGGCAAGTTTTATTCTGGCTGGATCCACAAGTGTAGAGATGTGCTATGTCCAAAAATGTGAAAATTACCACTTTTTTCCCAATTTCTTTGTCATGCTGTTTCTCTGAAATGACTTGGGGAATTGATCTGAAACTTTCAGAGTATATGGGGTTTGGGTCACAGATGTGTCTTGTGAAGGTTTGGTGAAAAAAAATGAATCTGTTCAAAAGTTATTAAACTTTAAAGTTGCCCATTATACCCTATGGGAAAAATTAGATGTGCCATATAAAAGCACTTTTTGCTGCTGTGAAAGCACTAGTTGCTTTCGCAAATGCAGACTGTAGTGTTGAGATTCCACCATCTTGTTTTCAGTTAGCAAGGCAGAAAAAGTGAAATAGTTTAAAACATACTGCCCCTAGGTAAACACCAACAGTCGCCTTTACCTAACTGGGTCCCGAGGAATCGGAATCTGTGATTAATTTTTCTTCAACATGCCAAGAAATGTGTTTCTTTTAAATCAGGTAATTATTAGTGGAACAGTTTGCAACACTACTTTTGCAAAAGTGCCACAAATTGTGGCACTGTTTCGTGAATCACTGGGGGTTTTGCCACAAATTGTGGCACTGTATTGTGAAACAATGGAGTTGTTCTGCAATTTGTGGCACTAACAGCTGTGAGGCTACATTAAGTTTTGTAATCATTTCAGGTGCAAACTGACTCCAGAATCACATTCCTCAGCCCTTGATTTGATAAATACAAGTGTTTGTGTTTTCCAAAATCTAAGGTAGGAAATATGCATACATACCTACACTGAAGATGGCCGCCGTACTGGGCAGGCTGTAAGCAGCAACAGAATAGCTGCAGGATCATCTTACCCTTTTGGTTTTATTAACTTAAAGTTATTTGTTCTGTTATTTTTAGTTTCATTTTTTGTTTTGTTTTGTCCTGGTGAACTGCATTGACTCTTTTTATAAACTGAAATGAGAAATGGGAGAGGATCACTCCTGGATTATCCCTGGAAGTGATTACAGTGAAACACTAGTAGCAAGACTGGAGATCTGATAATAAAGTGAGAGAAATTTCTTGCCTTATTGGCCAAGCTGCAATGCATAGAACAGAGTCGGAGGCTGGATTGTGTAGTGTTCTTGGATGTGATTGTGGTGAGGTGCTGCTAGTGAAACTAGCGATCTGGTAATAAAGCAAGAGAATTTCTTGCCTTACTGGCCAAGCCGTGGAGCATTTAACAGAGTTGGAGGCTGGATTGTCGTATCCTGGTGCAGTGGAGGAGAGAGTTGGAGTCAGTTAGCTCTCTTATAGCGCAGCAAGTTTGTTGATTTCCTCAGAAGAATCTTTTCTTGGCCCTGGCCTGACCTAGTGGTGTGCTGTAGGCTTGCCACCCCGTGGGGTTGTCGGCGCTGTAGTGCTTTTGTTCGGCTGAACAGTAGCTGGTGGGCTGCCATGGGGCAGAACGGGTCTGGAGAAGGGTTTTGTTGCTGGGTTGAGCTTGGGAAGTGCAGTTGATAAATCAGCTGATAAAACAACTTTAGCCCAACTCCGGCTGGAGTGAAGACTGCGAGGAGACGCTGAATTCAGAAATTTGGATATTTGAATCTGTGTGGAGAGTGACAGTGGTGAGTCCGTGTGTATTATTTGGATTTAATTTGGTTTAAGTAGTAAAATCCAGCTAGAGATTTGTTTCTAGAACTTATCCCTGGGATACATGACTGTTCTTGGTTCTTTGTGGAAGTGAGAGCCCACAGGAGGGACCGGATTGCATTCATGACTCCTTGAGATGTGAGCTTTATGTATAACTTTTGGTTTCCTGTTTCTTGGATAAAGGAATGATAACATTGATTAAGAAGAAATACTGGACAGACCAGGACTGTTAAGTGATTTTGTTGAGCGAATATTTAATTTTTTAGAATTTTTTTATTTTAAATTTTTACATTAAAGTAAGTATTAATGTTGTAATTTATATTATTCTCCTCCCTCCCTCTCTGTGTGAGAACCAGTGGGTGGGATTTGTAAATCTTCCCTCATTTTCTCCCACTCTGTGACAGAAAGTGGTGGAGTTACCATCGGAGAGTGGTTTGGTTTTTGTTTTATTAATAGTTGTTTATTAAGGGGGTATATTAGGAATAAATAAAAGTGTTGATTTAGTGTTTTTTTTTTAAATTTAGTAGTATTGATAGGATCTGAATTTGTTGGGTTGGTAAAAACACAGTCAGGCAGTACTCCCCCTCAAGACTGAAGGATCTCTGACCATTTGAATGTCCCGCACTTCCTTCAGAAGTTTATAGGAAATGCCAAATATTCGGCATTGTGAGACATAGGAGTGGGGGGAATAGGAGATCCTGGAACTCTTGTGGGGGATGGGAAAAGAGTGGGTGGATAGGGACAGTTAGAACCAGGAGGTACCCTGGGGCAAAATGGATGCAGGAGCAAGGTCCATCATGTCTTGTATCCATACCCAAGGGCACTGATTTGATCAGGCAGGGGTGGAGTCATTCTTGGAGTCTTGTTCCTTTCAGGCGGTATTAAGCAATGCTAGGTCTATCAGAAACAATACTGCTTTGGTGGCAGATTTTGTTACATCTGTAGACTTAGCTTGCATCACCGAGACCTGGCTTGATGAAAATGCAGGCCCCATTTTGGAGTCCGCGGTTCCGGCCAGGTTCTCGGTGATTCACTGCCTGAGAGTGGACCATAGGGGTGGGGGACTTTCAGTCTGTTTTAGACAGGAACTGGACCTCAGGGAGGTGCCAGTCGGATGTACCACCTCCTTTGAATGTATTGTCGGTGCAGGTGCAGGCTTCAGGATACTTCTCATTTATCGTCCACCAGGAGATGGGAGGGAATTCCTGAGGGAGGTGGTGGATTTCATCGCTGAGAGGGTTTTGGAATCCCCCAGATGGTTAATTCTGGGGGATTTCAATGCCTGGGTCAACAATGAACTCGTGCTTTTTGGACAAAACCTCTTCCAATTGACTGATTCATTGGGCCTGACATGGGTTATTACTTCTGCAACTCACCTGGGGAACATTCATTGGACTTGATATTCCACCTGGGGATGGAAGTCTTTGATGTGGAGGTGGAGCCCATCAGTTGGTCTGACCATCATGCTCTGAGGTTCAGTTTCATGGCCCCTTGAAAGAGGCCTGCCCCTAAGGAGACAGCACAGTTCTGTCCTTTGAGAGGAGTTACCTCAGAAGGCCTAACGATGGAGCTGGACTTCTCGGGATCTCCAATGGATAGCACTGACCCAGGGTCCTTAGTGCTAGCCTATAATAGGGCAGTTGTGAAGGCCCTGGATGCCACTGCTCTATTCTGTGTTTGTCCCTGTACTCTTCACCATGGGGCTCCTTGGTTTACATGGAGATCCATGGGTTGAAGAGACAGGGCCGAAGATTGGAGAGACGCTGGCGGAAAAGTCACCTGGAAATGGACAGGCTTAGACTGTTAGATCATTATACGATCTATAAGTTAGCAATTTCCCATAAGAAGGCAGAGTTCCTATCCAGGGAAATTGCTACAGCAAAGAATAGACTGGCTAAGCTCTTCCGGACTGTGGACAGACCATGCAATCCAGTCTGTCTTCATGCCGGTCGAGCATTATCACAGTTACAGTGTGAGGAATTCACGATGTTTTTTACTGATAAGATGTCTGCTATCAGGGATAAGATTAGCCAGTGCCTCCCCACTGGGTCTTGCAGTGATCAATTGAGGGACACAAATACCCAACTAATTTGGTTCACTTTCAGTCAGATGGCAGTCATGGATATAGTGAGGATCGTCCAGACTTTGTCTCCAACCTGCTATAGTTTGGATCCGGGCCCTACTCACCTACTTGTGGGGTGTGTAGAGGTTATTGGCCTGATCCTTACTGGAATAGTAATGGCATCATTGGAGAGAGGGATCTTTCCTGATCCCTTGAAGGAGGCAATAGTATGCCCCTTCTTGAAAAAGCCCTCCCTTGATCCCGACTGCCAGGAAACTCAGACTGATTTTGAATCTTCCCTTTTTGGAGAAGATTATTGAGAAGGTGGTTCCCTTGCAGCTGGAAGACCATTTAACCATCCACAGTATCTATGACCCTCTCCAGTCTGGCTTCAGGAAACAGCATAGTACTGAGATGGCTCTTGTATAGGTACTAAATGATCTCCTGATGGTGAGAGATTGGAAAACTCATTCTATCTTGGTTCTCCTTGATCTCTCAGCAGCGTTTGACACCGTGGATCGTGGGGTGCTGTTTGAATGCCTGTGGTTTCTCTGTGGACTAATTGGGTGGTCCATAGCTGGTTTAAATCTTTTTTGCAGGGTAGGACTCAGAGATTAGTGTTGGGGATTTATTCCTCAGCCTCTCATTGCCTACACTGTGGGATGCCAAAGGGTTCGGTGTTGTCCCCCATGTTATTTGCAGTGTACATGCTTCCACTGGGGGACATTCTAAGACAATACGGATTGAGTTTTCATTGCTATGCCGATGACTCTCAACTCTATATGTCTTTTGTGCCCAAGTAGGAGTCTGAGTCAAGTACATTGTTTAACAACTGCCTCCTGGAGATACAGAACTGGATGAGTACCAATTGGCTGAAGTTGAACCAGAGAAAAACAGAAGTATTGGTGGTGGAACCGGGGGTGAGAATATCAAGTACATGGGTGGGAAAACCCTCAGGTTTATTTCTGGGGAAACCTCAATATTGGCATCTGGTCAGGTACGTAACCTTAGTGTTATATTTGATGAGGGACTGACCCTGAGGGCGCAGGTGTCGGCCATAGTCAAATCATCCTTTTTTCATCTAAGGAATATAGCATGGGTGAAACACTTGATTCCATCAGAGGATCTTCCTACCCTGGTCCATGCCTTTGTTGCCAGTCTTCTTGATTACTGCTACACCCTTTATCTAGGGCTGCTGGGAGTGGATATTCGCCGCTTGCAGCTGGTGCAAAAGGCAGCAGCTAGGTTGTTGACTGGAAGCCCAAGGTCCAACCATATAACACCTGTGCATCACGAGTTGCACTGGCTGCCTGTACAGTGGCAGATCACTTTCAAGGTCATGTTGATGACTTATAAAGCCCTACTTGGTTTGGGACCCTGCTACCTGGAAGAACTACTGACTTCTTACTGTCCCTCCCACTCCCTCTGATCCTCTGGTGAGGGATTGCTAGAGATTCCCAGGGTAACCTTAAAAACATCTGGTGGAAGAACATTTGCCTTTATGGCTCCTACCCTGTAGAATTCTCTACCTTGCCAGATACAAAACATCCTGACTGTGGAGGGCTTTAAAAAAACTCTAAAGACCTTCCTTTTTAATCAAGCATTTTTAGTGACATAAATTATGTAAAATTTTGTTTTGGATATAATGTTATTTATTACTGTGGCTTTAAGATGGTATGTAGGATTTTGTAAAGGCGCACTGAGCTTGGGAAGGGGGCCTCATAGAAATAAACATTTACTTACTTACTTACTTATTTACAGAATCAAGTGATTCTCACAATGTTACAATTCCAATAAGTTTTTTTTAATTCTTTCTTGGTGGTCTAGTGGTACTCCCTCTTCAACCTCCGCTATTACTTTTTTATTTCCTGGTGATCCAGTGGACCTTCTTTCCTGATCCCCCAATGCCCATTCTGTTTTTTCCCTGATAGCTAGTGGCATCCCCCACCCTCTTTATTTCTTAGTTGTTGAAAACAAGAAAACCATCCCTCTTTGTCTTTTAACATGTTTTTTACCCTGTAAAAAAATGGTCACCACTATTCACACCCACACCCCCATATATGACCTCCAGCTGTGCATCCAGAAATCTGCAAAAAGAGCAAATTACCATCACTACAAAAAGAGAATCTTCTTCCTTCTTAGTAGCTGCCATACTCAGAGTCAACATCTTACAGGCCACAAAGACAGAAACTTGAAAAACATGGTTAGAAAAAAACAATCTGAGATTAGTTGGTCTTCCCACACTTGTAAATTCTGATATTATGACCTGGAACATTGTAAAGTTGTTCCTCACTGAGCACAACACTGAAAACATGCCCCACTTATGAATGCATTCCGTCTGCCTGAATGCAAAAGCTATCCCTCTGTTACTAATTTTTTTATTTGCTTATTAAAAAGTGGTACAACAGATCATATTAAGATCATCACATATTAATAGTATAAAAACACCCCAAATATAAGCTAATAGCATGACATCATAATAAGTCCTCTTACCAATAAATACAGAATATTTTAAATTAACATAATTTCATGCAAAACCACAGAGTACATACATATCAAATATCCTTCCTTCTTTCTATATAATATTAATCTTATCCTTAAACAGTTGCCAAATCTGTGCATACTTATTTATTTGTTTAACAATGGTGTAGTGTATTTGCTCAAGCGCGTGGACTTGTATGAGATAATTGAGCCACGCCCTAATCTGAGGAGGCTTCTGATCTTTCCAGTTCATTAATATTATTTTGAATGCAACCGTCAAACAAATGTTCATAAAACAGTTCTGAAAGCTAGATAAACCCCTATTATGCATGCCAGTATGTAACAACATCCAATATGGATGTTTATTCAAAGTGCACTGTAGAGTGGAAGAGATAAATGTTAAAATTTCCTGCCACCATGGGTCCAGTTTTGGGCATGAAATCAGTAAATGTTCAAGAGTGTTCAAGAGAACCAATTATAGTTATACATCTAGGGCAATAACATGATATAGCCAAAGTCATCTTATTCAGATAATATGGTGTCAAATAGATTCTATGCAAAATGTTAAACATTTTTTGATGAGAACAAAAAATTTGAGGCCCCAGAACTTTATATTACTAACATTTTTCCACATGGCCTTAGTAATACAAACATTAATCTTGTGTACCCATTTAAGTTTTATATAATTTAGATGGTTCCTGTAGATAGACAAAATAAATTTATACACCGAAGAAATCAGCCCAAAGAATTGACCTGTAACAGGGCATCTTCTAAATCAGTTAGTTTGATTAATTTTGTTTTTATTTTTAGAGATAAAATCCCTAACTTGTAGATAACCAAAAACAAAGTATGATTAGCCAAATTATATAGATTCTTAAGAGTGATAAATTCAAGAAGTTGTCCTTGATCTAGAAATTGGCCAATCTCAACTAAATCTTTATTATACCAAATTTAAAAAATTTCTTCACACATGAGTGGAAGAAAGTATGAGTTACAATACATTGGAGAATATTTTGAGAAAAAAGCTTGACAAGTTTTTGGGGGAAATACCTTATACCATATATACAATATAGAGTAGTTCTGGCAGATAGGGCAAGCCAATATACTTTAGATTTTAAAGGCCTGCTATACAGTAACTGTTGCAGATGCACGATAGGTGAAAAACTAGATTCTATACTGTATACAGGATTCTTATTTTCTATCTTAAGCCAAGTAGAAATTATACCAATATTAGTGGCAAAGTAATAATATTTAAAGCAGGGTAATCCCAGTCCTGCTTCAGAAGTTGATAAATATAATTTCTCAAGTCTAAGCCTAGGTTTTCAACCCTTCCACAGGAAGCTTCTTACAAATGAGTGTAACAGTTTAAAGAATTTATCATTTAGAATAATATGGACAGCCTGGAAAAAAATGAGTTTGGGGAGAATAGCCATCTTCATCACTCTTACTCGGCCCATTAGCATAAATGGTAAAGCTTCACAGAGGGTTAGTGTCAGTTTAATATCCTGAACTACAGGATCTAAGTTAAGGGAGGGCAACTGTTCCAGTTTATTATCTATTTGAACTCCTAAATAAGTAATTTTTGCAACTTTCTGAATGTTTAAGTTTGTAGGGGAGATAAAAGGATGAGAATTACATACACTTTGACAGCAGATAAGGACCGCTTGGCCCACCTAGTTTGCCCATTTCCCTACCTACAGGATAGTTAACCAACAGCCTATTTCTTCCTACCCCCCACAAGAATTCCTTTATGTCTGTCCCATGCATTCTTGAAATCTCCCACAGTTTTAGACCCCACAACCTCCTCAGGAAGGCTGTACTATGCATCCACTACCCTCTCTGTGAACAAAATACTTACTCACATTGCTCCATAACCACCCCCCATCTTTAAATTGTGTCCCCTTGTTCTTGCATGTATCTTTTTCTGAAAGATGCTACCCTCTTGGACTTTGTTGATTCCACTGAGGTACTTAAAAGTTTCTATCATGTTCCCCTTCTCCCTTCTTTACTCAAGGATATACATATTATGCTCCTTAAGTCTCTCATCATATGGCTTCTCTTGCAGACCCAGCACCATTTTAGTTGCCCTCCTCTGGACTGCCTCCATCCTGCCTATGTCCTTGTGGAGATGGCGTCTCCAGAACTGGATGCAGTACTCCAGATGGGGTCTCATCAATAGTCTGTACAGAGGGATAACAACTTGTTTTCTGCTGGTGATGCCTCTCCCTATGCATCCCAGTATACCCCAGCCCTCCCAACTGCCTTTCTCACATTGCTTGCTAACCTTAAGGTCATCTGATATGATTAACCCAGGACCTTTTCCTTTTTGTTGTTGTTACTACCTCCCCCATTGTGTAATCTTCCCCTGGGTTCTTGTTTCCCAGGTGCATTATTTTGCACTTCTTTGCATTGAATCCTAGCTGCCATACTTCTGACCATTCCTCCAACCTTGCCAAGTCCCTTCTCATCCTTTCCACACCTCCTTGTGTATCAACCCTGTTGCAGATCTTTGTGTCATCTGCAAAGAGGCATACTTTTCCTTCCAGTCCCTCTGCAATGTCACTTATAAAGACATTAAAAAGGACTGGACCCAGTACTGAACCCTGCAGTACCCCACTAGTAACCCCTCTTTCTTCAGAGTGGACTCCATTTACAATTACCTTCTGTGTCCTGTTGTCCAGCCAATGTTTTACCCAGGCTACCACCCTGGGACCCACTCCCAGGCTGGTTAATTTGACTATTAATCTTTTGTGTGGGACTGTGTCAAATGCCTTGCTAAAGTCTAGGTATGCCATATCCACAGCCCCCTCTGTGGTCTACTACTTTTGTCACCCAGTCAAAGAAATTGATTAGATTCATCTGACATGACCTTCCAACTGTGAATCCATGCTATTGTGGGTCCTGTGCTCCACGGGCCTCTAGGTACTCAACAATTCTTTCCTTCAGAAGTGATTCATCATTTTCCCTACCACTGAGGTCAAAGTAACAGGTCTGTAGTGTCCTGACTCTGTCTTTCTCCCACTTTTGTGAATGGGGATCACATCCGCCCTCCTCCAATCCTCAGGTACAATGCCATCCTCCCATGAATTGTTTAAAAGGGTAGTCAGTGGTCTCACTAGTTCTCCCCTTAGTTCTTTTAGAATTCTGGGGTGAATCCTGTCATGCTCTATTGCTTTGTCTACCTTTAGTTTTAGGAGTTCTTTCAGGACCCTTTCTTCTGTGAATGGACTGGTATAAATCCCCCTATCCAGAGTGCTTCTATTCTTTGGTTTAGGTACCTCCCCATCCTTTCCTTTTGTGAATACTGAGCAGAAGTATTTGTTCAGTATCCCTGCTTTATCACTGTCATCCTTTGCCTACCTTGTTTCCCTTTATTAAGCCTCACTATCCCTCCCTTGGTCTTTCTTCACTCCCTAATGTACCTATAAAAGGTTTTATCCCCCTTCTTAACTGAGTCAGCTATCTTTTCCTCAGTTTTGTTTTTATTTTGCCAGAATGTGAAAGGGGGAATTGTTTAACCTGAAAGGCACACTAAGCAGGAGTTTGCTTCCAGGTACAACCTATAGTAAAAGGAAGTTAAATGACTTGCTCAAGGTCACACAGTATCCAAGTCGGTGCTGATGGGATTCAAACCCAGGTCTCCAGGTTTGCAGCTCAGTGCCATTAACCACTGCACCATAGTGCCTCCCAGAAACAAGAAACACTGGACCTTTGTTCATTAATGTGTAATCATTTCACAAGGTACAATTTTTTTTTATGTAAAACATGTTGTAACCTTGTGAAACATCAAAATATGAATGATAAGCACTTACAAATGTTATTTGTTGAAAAACATTCAACCGTTATTAACTGTTCATCATATTGCTGTACATAGTTTTAGTTGTATTTCTTTGAAAATCATTCATAGTGTATGAGGCCAACACTTTGAATGGCATTTCATGAGTAGTGTTCAAATGTGACTGAACGCTGAGATATCGAAGTGCAAAGTTCGGATTGTATTAGGCCAAAAACTGTTTGCAGTACCTGAAGCCAAACATGCAAATGTTTCATGTTGAATATTATTCAAATGTGATTGAGTTTTGAGATAAAAGGTTTGAACGGTATTAGGCAAACAAACATTCGAAGTGTATGGAACACAAATTGTGAATGTTAGTTATAAAATACTATTCAAACATTACTGAGTTTTTATATAGAGATGTCAAGATTTTTAACAGTATTACGTTGAAAACATCTGCACTTACTGGCTGTTTCTTTTGTTAGCCAAATGGCAACTGAAACAATATCATTTAATTTCAGCCCCAAATAATTTCCAGTTAGGTATGATTATATAGCACCTTTGGTTAACCTTCAGATTTCTCTCTATTTAGTGTACCATACAACACAGTCAGAGCAGGATCTGCTTACCATTTACAAATGATCTTATAGTACATAGGCTGCAGACCCAAATATACAATGCTAACAGCATACTGATGTCCATCAAGAACAAAGCACTGACACTGTCACATACATATTACAGTAGTTTTAGTCTAATATTGTTATTTGTCACGTCACCCATTAGTGTATAATAATGCCAGCCTGTGTACTGCTGTACAACACACAAAGGTTGTCAAGCAACAAGATAGCCACAGAAACTCACACTCATGCTGAGAGCATACCTCATACACCTGGTGTACCATGATGATGGATGGCTCCTGCGTTATCTGCAGGGAGTTGTATGTTATCTTACCTGATGATGGCTGTCTGTGGTTGCTTGTGTTGTCTTGCTTATGTGTGTGTGGGTGGAGAGGGGTGAATGTGGAGGTAGGGTTGGAAGCTCAAACATCGAACTTCACTGGAGGTACAATTTGAAGATAGAAGGGGAATGGCTCCAGGGCAATGTAACAAAGTATTTTTTCACAGAGAGGGTAGTGGATGCACAGAACAGCATTCCTGAGGAGGTTGTGTGGTCAAAAACAATGGGGGAATTCAAGAATGCATGGGATAGACATAAAGCAATTCTTGTGGGGGGTAGGAGAAAATAGACTGTTGGTTAACTAAGATCTGCAGCTTATCCAATAGGTAGGGGAATGGGCAGACTAGGTGGGCCAAATTGTCCTTATCTGCCATCAAAGTCTATATTTCTGTATGTTTCTATAAAACTCCCCAACACAGTGGCATGTCAGTGTAACTCATACACCTGGTGTACCTTGATGATGGATGGCTCTTGTGTTATCTGCAGGGAGTTGTATGCTGTCTGTCCTGATGATGGCTATTTGTGGTTGCTTGTGTTGCAGTGCCCCTTCTGCTGCTTGTGTGTGGGTGGGTAGGGGAATACAGAGTTAGGGTAGGAAACCCTAACATCAAATTTCCCAGGTTTAGACACTTTAACACCAACCCTAACTGATGCATTAACATAGTTTTTTGCAATGAATATATATATATATATATATATATACACACACATCTTGCAAAAAACTTCATTAATTCATCAATTGTTAATGACAAGGGAAATGAGGCATTGAGGCTGGTCTAACACCCCCATCTCCACCCTTCCCTCACCCACTCACAGACCAACAGGTGACGGTGTGCCTTGTGTTGTCAGCCCAATTTCATCCCATTCCATGTGTAGCAAACCTCACATGATACAGTATAAGAGAATGGGGTGAGAGTAAAGCCTGATGACCACAAGGCACACCCTGTCACCTGTTGGTCTGTGGTGTGTCGGGATGGGATGGGGTGGGGTGGTAGGATTTGGGTGTTAGTGTGTCAACCCTGTTGCCTCATTTCACCACTTTTGTCACTTCAACCCTCACTAAAGCATTAACAAAGTTTCTTGCGATTAACTTCCTTACTTTTTAAGATTGTGTAATGTAACTAGTAACTGGTATGTGCTGGTGGGACTGCAGGCCCTCTAGGCCCTGTTCTCCCACTTACACATAACTACAGAGCCATACAGCAGTCATATAGGGCTGAAAAGGAAACTTTGTAGCACTAATTTGCCAATATCTCAGTAACCATAGCAGCTATGAAAAAAATTACACTGCAGTTGTATTCATGACTTCAAAACCTCCACACATGCTCATCTAAAGGTGAATTAAGCTGTCTGGAGTGAAAAATCCATATCTCAAATTGTTTCCAAGATACGGGCATCAAAAGGCACTGTGAGTGCCACAGTTTTATCCTATGGGGAATATCTCAACTTCATAAAGGTATTGCTATGGAATCGATAATAATGTTTGCACCTAAGCAGCATAATTCACATCTGTAGGACACCACCTTTGTACCCTGCAAAGTTCAAACCAAAAGACCAAACCATTTATTGGCAGTATACTTGTAAAGTTTTTAAATTCCTTGTTCGTGAGGTGTCAAAACCCCATTCACAAGGTCAATTCTCATTCACGAGCTGTCAAAATTTCCATTCATGAAAATTCCTTGTTCATCAGATTTTGGCTATCTGGTCCTGATCTCATGAACAAGGATTTTGTCTGCTCACAAACTGGGATTGGCTTGCGAAAAAGGGATTTTGACAACTGGCAAAAGAGGATTTAAAAAACAATCCCCTTTCACAAGCTGTCAAAGTCCCCTTTTGTCACTTGATCCTTTTTCCTGAGATGACAAAATCCCTGTTCATGAGCCAATCCTTGTTCACGAGATGGGCTATCAGGTCTGGTAATCATAATCAAGGATTTTGTCAGCTCATGAAAGTGGATTGGCTCATGAAAGGGGATTTTGACAGTTCACGAAAGGGGAGTTTGACAGCTCACAAAAGGGGATTCAAAAAACCAATCCCCTTTGTTAAGCTGTCAAAATCCCCTTTCATGAGCTGATCTCCTTTTGCGAGCTAACAAAATCCCTGTTCATGAGACAATCCTTGTTCACGAGATAGGGTAATCGGGGTTTGGAAATCGCTATCAAGGATTTTGACAGCTCGAGATCAAGGACTGGAAGCGAGTGATGAACAAGGATTTTTAAAATAAGAAATGGCCATTTTTTAAGAGAAATGAAGCAAACCAAAGCCAAGGGTTTGTAGAGGGTGTCACCCTGAACAAAATCCATGCTTCAGTTACCACACAACACATCCATGGGGCAAGTTACAACATTTTGTTTGTGAGGAAAAATGGAAAACAAGATGGCAGCTCACGAAAAGGGATTTTTTTCTCATGAAGATGGTTTAAAAATCCCTTTTAGCAATCATTTTTGTGTGCACAAATCCCTCTTCACCACTGTGAAGCTTTCCAAAAAACTTGAAATGAGCATGCTCAGAACCCGAAATTTCAAAATGGAATAACTTTGTAACGAATTAATATTTTCTCACCAAACCAGTGCTGGCATGTTCTGTGGATCAAGCTTTTTCTATCCTGAAATTCTCGGAGTAAAATGCCAAATAGTGTGGAGGGGAGTGAGCAGCAAGTGAGAAATGTAGTGTATTGGTGACAACTAGTGGTCAAACAGTATAATCTGCAGGTGAGAAAGTGAGCTGATTAACAAATGGTGATTTGCACATTTTGGGACATTATATCTCCATGCCCTCACATTCAAGTGAAATGAAACTTACTACTTCATGAGATGTCTGCTTCATGAAGGGGCATGACAAATTCCATGCATATCACCCAAACAGAATTTTATATAAAGTGTAGAACAGCTGTGAGGTTAATAATGCACAAAGTGAAACAAAGCAAGAATTTGACAAAACATAGGGATGTACGCATTTTGGGATTCTATATCTCAGGACATGCTCTCCCACTCAGACTGAAGCTTAGTGGATCAAGAGACCATCAGTATGTGAGGGCACATGCCAAACTTCATGTAAACTGCTTAAACTGCTGCAAAGTTAATGCACAAAGTGAAGCAAAGCAAGAGTTTGACAAAACATGCAGATGTACACATATTGGGACAGCATGTCTCCAGATATGAACTCCTATTTAACTTAAGCTTGGTAGAGGAAAAGACCAATTCATTGTGAGGGTATATGCCGAATTTCATGTAAACGTCTGGAAAAGTTGCAAAGTTATTAATGCACAAAGTGAAACAACAGAAGCAAGAATTTGACAAAACATGCAGGTGCACACATTTTGTGACTGTATATCTCGATATGTGCAATTCCCATTTAATTGAATCTCAGTGGGTGAAAAGATCAATTTTCTGTGTGTGCACTTGCCAAATTTCATGAAATTTTCAGGAATAGCTGCAAAGTTGTTAATGCGCAAAATGAATTAATGCACAAAGTGAAACAATCGAAGCAAGAATCCAACAAAACATCCAGATGTACACAATTTGGGACTACATATCTCCATATCACATGACTTATCTAACTGAAACTTCAAAAATCAAAAAATTATTAATTTTTCAGGCAGGTGCTAAATTTCAATCAAATTGCAGGAAGAGCTGCAAAGTTATTAATGCACAAATTGAACAAATTGAAGCAAGACTTGGACAAAACATGCGAATGTACACATTTTGGGATGGTATAGCTCCAACTGCATACATCCCATCTAAAAGAAACTTGGCAGATCAATAGACCCCTAGTTTGTAAGGGAACATGTAAAACATAATCTAAATTACAAAAACAGCCGCAAAGTTATTAATACACAAATGAAACAATCGAAGCAAGAATTTGACAAAACATGTGGATGTACACATTTTGGGACTGAATATCTCCAGAAGTGCATTCCCAATCAATCTGCGTCTTGGCATGTCAAAAGGCCACTAGTCTGTGAGGGCACTTGCAAAATTTCATGTAAATTGAAACAACAGCTGTGAAGTTATTAATGCACAATGTGAACACAATCCCCATTCCTGAGCTATCAAAATCCCCATTCATGAGCCAAATCCTCTTTTGCAAAACACATAGACTGAACTGAGCATGCTCAGAACCTGAAATTTCAAAACTGAATAACTTTGGAACTGGTTAATATTTTTTCACCAAACCAATGCTGGCTTGTTCCTTGTGGCAACATTTTTCTACCCTTACAATTTCAAGTCATAATTCTAAATGGAGTGGCTGTAGTGTGATGGGCAAATATCAGCCAAAAATGGCAACAAAAAGTGAAAAACACACTTTTGCACTATGAGCTGCATGAAAAGCACACATCTGATCGAAACAAAACTTGACACATCAGGAGATCATCCCTGCAGGACAGCGCATACCAACTGTCATGCAAATCTGTTGAATGCTTGCAAAGTTACTAAGGTGTAGAATTTGGGGTTTAACATTAGGGTCTACTCAACCCTAACTATTGGAGTGTGACCACGTCCCTATTTTATATATGTTTATATATATATCTGTGTACAGTACTGGAGAGACTTGCATCACCTCAATAATAATGGCCTGTAACTTCTTAAATAACTAATAAAATGTGTCCATTCTAACACTCCCTAGTATGTTACTCAATAAGGACATACTGTAAATAACAACCACTGTTGTGTTGCTGTTTTGCTGTGGACCCATCTGGACTGCCATATTTCCCCTTTAAGAAATATGCCATTTTGTGACATTGATCCATGTCACTCATAGAGTGCCTCATTGCAGTCTCAATATTTACATTTTAAAGAAAAAAAAGTTGTATGTTAGTATCTCATAGTTAGCTTGTTTGCTTCTTAAAACTTTCTTATTTCTATATTTATAATTTATGTAGTTTAATATGCCTTTTTCTCCACGGTAATGTACTAGCCAGTGGTGTCCCCCTACAGTACTTTCAGGACTTGTACAGCCCTGGTTTTCAAATAGCTTTTTTTCTAATAAAACCCACAAACTGCAGTGCCTCTGACTCTCCTTAACATCATTTCTATTTTTTTCTTTACTTTTTGGTATTCATGATGTCTTATTTAAATATTTGGATCCTCCTCCTCCCTTGGTGTCCCATCCCCCGTTATGAACAAGACTATGGGTCCAAAAATTCTCCACAACACCAGTGGTCCATTTGCAGAACTAAAATCCCTTGTCTGTATTGTTGCTGAACCTTTGAAGGTCTTAAAAGCCCCACACCTGCCCAAGAAACTTCCTTTCTACTTCTCATCCTGGTGAGTGTTTTTCTTGGTGTCTCCATTCCTCTCATTGTTATGTACATGACTTGTGGTGTCACTGTTACATACATGACTTTTTATGAAAAAAAACAGCTTTTAAATAAATTACACCAAATAATTAGGACAATAAATGGTGTCTAACTCTTCAGTTAAGGTTTAAATTGCTGAGTAAGAAAAAATAGCTGTAAAACAAATAGATATGGTCAGCAGGTAAACTTTGACACCTCTGGAGAAAATGCATTCAAAAGTAAATGTTTAAACATAACAATGGTTGCATTATGTACATTAATACAAGTGTTTCTTGTTGCAGGACTATATCAGATAGTTACACTAATATTGTTGCTTTTGTTGGGTCCCTGTTAACCGCATGACTTGATGTGGTGTCACTGTTACATACATGACTTTTGGTGTCACTGTTGCGTACATGATGTCTTATGAAAAAACTGTTTTTGACTAAATTGCACTGAATAATTAGGAAACTCAGTGGTGTCTAACTGACTCACAAAGGTTCATATAGCTGATTAAGAAAAAAGAACTGTAAAAACAAACAGATGCAATCAGCAAGTAAACTTTGACACGCCCAGTGAAAATGCATTCAAAAGTAAATGTTTAAAGATAACTATGGTTGCTTTATGTACATTAATGTAAGTATTTCTTATAGTAGGATTTTGTTAGACAGTTACACTTACATTGTTGCTTTTGTTGGGTCCCTGTTAACCACATGACTTTATGTGGCGTCACTGTTACGTACATGACTTTTGGTGTCACTGTTGCGTATATGACTTCTTATGAAAAAACTGTTTTTGAATAAATTGCACTGAATAATTAGGAAACTCAGTGGTGTCTAACTTATCCACCAAGGTTCACATTGCAGATAAAAAAAGGGGATGGTAAAAACAAATGGATACAATCAGCGGCAATACTTTGACATGTCCTGTTTTCACAGCAGTGTTGCCCAAAAATAAATTGTGGCATAATTACAATCAGTAATGCTTAGAATGTAATAGTGAAATGTTGCATACTATGGTACCTAAATAGCTTCAATAGCCATACTAATTTGGAAAAAAACTAAAGGAAATTTAAACTGAAAATTCAACAGAAGGGACACCGTGTTACATACATTACCTGATCCATGTGCTAACTGAAAGACTAATTTTATTATACTTCCTGATAATGAATGATCTTTATATTTGGTATTACATTATCTCCATATGCACCCAATCTAACAATTGTATAGTTATGGGATTTAAGTAAAAAAAAAATTGGGGACATGAATGTCACGCTTTGTCTCTCCAGTATCAAATACACACATATATATAGATAGATAGATAGATAGATAGATAGATAGATAGATAGATAGATAGATAGATAGATATGTATTATAGTGGTGTGGTAGTGCCCTATAGTTAGGTTTGAGTAGGCTCTTTAATCTTAAACCCCAATTTTTGCACCTTATCAACACTAGTGGCAGGATTCGACAAAATAGTGCAAAACCTGGCATGCACAGTATGGTTGGCAGAGTCTCAAGATGTGGAAAGTTTTATTACTGCAGCTTGTTTGATTTTCAAGACATGGAATTCCCAAAAAGGTGTTTGCTCTTCCTATACATGGCATGTTGTTTATTTTTGCTCTGACATACAGCCTACACGGTGCAGATCTTTTTTCACAAAATTTCAAGGTAGAAGTAGCATGCATATAGGTTGTGTCTCTCAAAGACTTTGTGACAAGATATTATACAGTTACAGGGTTATAAGGGTTTAAAGTTAACTTTTTGGATAACCTTTTAACTTGTATGGTAAAAAAACATTGACTGTGAATGCTTATTTTCACTAGTTACTTGTCATGAGAAATTATTTACTGGTGAGAAGAAAAAAAATTGTGGTATTTGCTTCTTTTTTTTGTTTGTTTGTTTTTAACTAAAAATACATAAAATGATAAATTTTCAAAAAATAAATACCTGAACTTAGATAGGACCCATTTTGCTAGATTCTGGTGGGGTTTTTTTTTCCTAAAAGCCCTGGATATATTGTTTCTGTTCACCTTGAAGTCTCGGGTACCCAGCTTAACTAGACAAGCCATTCGCATGCATTTTCAGTTTGAGAACAGCAGGACCTTCCTGAAATGTGAAGCTGCAGCTGGAGTCTTACTGTTGGCTTCAGTTGGAGCAGTGAGCTGGTGATCCCCTGCTCTGACTCTCTCTCTCTCTCATCTGTGTGTTTGTCTGTCTGTCTGTCTGTCTATCTATCTATCTATCTATCTATCAATATCTAGCTATCTCTTTATCTACAGTATGTGAATCACATTTCCAACTCTCTTTCCAGACATTGCATTCTGGTGCCCACTGTCACATTTGTTGTGCATAGTAATTGTGTTTTTATTATAAATTGCCATGCTATTCTTAAATGCTTAATCCATTCTTGTCAAATTAAGAAGTGTGACTTACAGCTGCCAAGTTGATTTAACATTAAATAACAGTTATTATGCAGGCAGGATGAGTGACTGAATCCAGTGGTTCCTTCTGTCTGTGATTCTGATGCCCCTCCCATGACCCAACCCGACCCAAGTCCAACACTTGCACACACTAGTAGCCAGCTTGTCTGACTCTGACAAAAGCTTGGTAGTCAAGGTAAACAATGTAGAGTCAAGATGGATAAAAACAGACAAATTGCCAATCTTTCAAATGAATAGACAGATAAGGTAACAGTTTTTCACTTAAGAATACTTATTTATTTTTAAATTACCTGCATTAATAAAGCATAACAATAATATTGTATAGGTGACTATCATTTCTGTCAGCAGATTGAAATACCAGTGACTCAGAACAACAGCTGATGATTGTAAATACCAAAGTCAGTAGACAGGTTCTTGCGGTGATAACAACTGATTTTGATGCCACACTAAGTTAAAAGTCATCATATATAGAAACTGCAGCTTTTAAATGAGGGTGGCTTTTAACTGAGTGCAACTTCTAATTGGTAAGTTCAACTTCTAATTGGTAAAATATGTTACCTCTGTATTAGTAAGTGCTTAAAACACTAACCTTCTATTACTGTACTGCTGATCAGCCCTTACAAATAGCAATGCAATAGCATATTAAAACACGTTTTAACATAAAAATGACAATACTTAAAAAAATGAATTCTTTTCTATCTGCTTGATGTCTTGGGGGTGCTTAATCCTGGTCCCATTTATCACGTGCCAATGTGCAAACAACAGCTAAGAGACTAAATTGACATTTTGAGTGCAGTGTCATTTTTGTACTTTTCAGTTTGATTGTATTGATTTTATTGGTATTGAATTGTACTGTTTTACCTTTCTATGCATTTTTCTTCCTTGTACCACCTCATTGGTTGCTCTAGGAAATGAGCCCTTGGTTCAGCGTGCCTTCTCTATCATGTATTTCTAAATACATACATTTAATTATTGTACTGGCTGAGAGATGGGGATGCTTTTGGACTGAAGAGGTGGGGGGGACAGACTAATAAATGGAACAAGATAAGCTGGAACAGTTTGATAAATGCATGCAACACAGTTCTGAACTTAAAGAGGACATGAAATTATTTTTAATTGGCAGCTGGTATAATGCTCTCATTTACAGAAATAACAACCATAAGCCTAAAAGATCCATATGTAATTGTACCTGAATAAAAAGTGATGTGAAAACTGTACTTTGCATTGTTTTCTTGTTATGGGTATCATTCTGTTACAGTTCTCATCATGGAACCAATGATCTGGAGTTTAAACTATGTCATGGTTTGTGAACAGAACTCAAAGCATGATTCTGATAGGATAACAGATCATGCTTAACATTCTGTACACAAACCATAACATAGTAAAAGCTCCAAACTACTGGTTCCATGAAGAGAACTGTGTAGAATGTTGTCCATAAAAAGAAAACAATTGAAAACACAGTTTTTTACGTGTGCTTATTCAGGTACAGTAAAATATGACTTATTTGGAGACAAGTCTTTCTCTTACTACATTATTAACTGCTGGCAATTAGCACAAATTTCCTGTAAGGGGACAAGAGGGTAACAGGTATAACCTGGTATGGATAGCATACACTGAACATATTACGCTAGTGATCCAGTGTCCAAAATTATCAGTGCACACTGAAGACTTTGCAGCAGTCCTGTATTAGCTGTCTTAACAGTAGCTGCAGCAATAGTACCAATAGCTGCATTTATTAGTTGAGATATTACAGAATATGGGATATACAGAACTTTTACAATGAAGTACAGTCTTAATGAAAGACAAGATTTAAAAAAAACTGTATTGCATGCCACATTGATTAGGAAGCATTACTTCTTATAACACATTTGTTAATAAGTAATCTCTTTATGTTGTGTGTTGTAAGCATTTGTATGTTTTACACTAGCACTTTTACACACACTGTATTGGTTTAGTCTCCAGTACCTGAGGTCTAATTGGAACTTTTGTCCTGTTATCTGTGTGGTGCTGCAAAAGCAACCATTTGGGACATCAGCTTACCTCATGGAAAATCCATACCATACCTGTCAAGCTTATTTCACTAAAATAATCACCATAATCCTCAAACTTCTATAGACCACTTCATTCACATTTTGTACTCCCTTCAACTTTATGAAAACAAAATGATATGCACTCTTACACAGAAAAGCAATAAAAACCTAAGGGATTTGAAAATATTCTGATCTATCATATTTACCACATACATAATGACTCTGGATAAATGCCAATCTTGGCAAAATGGCAGCATATTTTTATTTAACAAAGTTATCCCACAGATTGATACTTTATACATGAATGAGGAGCATATAAAAGTTCACTTATTTGCTGAAGTGTGATTTGCCACAGCTAGTCCAGAGAAAGATGCTAATTAATTATTAAATAAAAAAAAGATCAGCCAGTGACTCCCCCAGTGCACAAGCACACATACAGTTCTGGCAGACCACTGATTTCTTTTATCTCCTGTCCAGAATAATTTATATCAGTCCAGTTGGAAAAAGGTGGTACCATTTTTTATCATGAAGTAGAAAAACGGATCATCTGGTGAACCCCTCCTCCCTCATAGTCCCACCAGAACTGAATGCCTCCCTTTCTCTCCTGCTTAGCTCTACTATAAGGAGTCTAGTCAGTAGAATGATTGGTGTGTGTGTGTGTGTGTGTGTGTGTGTGTGTATGTTTATAGTAGACTGCAATCAGGCCATCAAAGGAGTACACTTGACTCCTGGGGACATCTCTGTCTCCTGAATGGCATCCTTTACATTAGTCCAGTCAGGAGAAAGATGCCACCATTGTTTTGTTATCTCTTTCCTTAGTACACATACATACGGGATTGGGTAAAGAAAACATTCTGATTTATCATATTTACCACATAATTAATAAGCCAGGATAAATGACTATGGGCTCTATTTACCAATGGGTGGGAATTATGTGCCAGAGGAGTGTATCCCATTTGCATACATCTGCACCTGTGGACAAGTGCCTGCTGCTGGAATTCAACACTGGCCACTACCTGTCCATGACCCTACCCTCCAGCTTGCAGGACTCTGCAGGGCAGCTAGAGACAGAGTTGCAAAACCAACCAGGCATCCAATTGGATGCCTGGCCCAGGTCACTCAGTGGATCTCCTATGCAGTGGGGTGCCCATCTGCAGCATACCCTGCAGATGTCTGATGGCCAGTGGCTGTGGAGGTGAGAGGAAGGCAAAGCCACCAGCCCTCACATGATGTGTGCTGGAGCACAGGGATGGGGTGGAGGGATCTGTTGGCAGTGCCAGGGAGGCACTGTACCCCACCATATGCCCAGAGGGAGCCAGTGGTGGGTGCTGGCTGGTGGTACCATTTTTGGGAGGCAGCTTCCTTGGGCTGGTGCCTCTGTGTGGGATGAGTGTTGGGTGGGGGGGTGCCTGGTATGAGCTGTGCTCTGATGTGTGCTGGGGTGAGTGGTGCCTGGTGGCCATCGGGAATGGTCACAGTGGACCCAGTGGAGATTGCATGGGCTATTCACCCAGACTGGGTGGCAATGGCATGTGTATGTACAGGGGTGCATAGGGGGCTTATAACAGGGTTCTCCCTGGTGTACCCTGGACTCCCTCCACATCACCATGGCCAGCACTATGTGTCATTGGGCATGGTGCATAGTGCCAGCATGCCCCCAGCCCACCCTCTGCATGTTATGGCCCACAGACCAGGGAGATCATGTGCATTAGAGCTGTGCACCCCCCAGTAGTGCATTCAGCATGGGGGCACATTAGGTGTGGGGTGGCTATGTGCAGCAGATACACAGAATATAGCCACTCTGTGGGATCATGAATAGGGGTCTATGTGTGGCAGAATGACAGAACATTTTTATTTCACAATTTTACCCAACATATTGATACTTTGTACATGAATGGGGAACATATAAAAACTCATATATCTGATGAAGTGTCATTTGCTGCAGCTGGCCCAGAGAATGATGCTATTATCTGTTTTTAATTAATAAACAAAAAAGAAAAGAAAAAAGATCAGCCTGTGACCCCCCCAAACACACACACACACAAAAACATACTGTATAACAGGAAATATTCGCTTTCCTTTTATTTTCACTATATTCTCTGGTTCCATATTAGAGTGAAAATAAAAAAACAGTGAATATTAGATAGATCACAATGTATAGCAGCACTAGTGTTCCATCATTGAAAATAACAGGAAGTGAACCTGTGGGGGTGTGCTTGGAGCACTAAATATAAAGGGTGTAAAATATAAATTGCTATACAGTATGTAGTCCTTCCAGACCACTGCTTTCCTATACCGCGCTGCCAGCATCATTTACATCAGTCCAGTTGGGAGAAAGATGGTATCATTTTTTATCATGAACTAAGAAAATAATTGATCATCCAGCGAACCCCTTCTCTCCCATGGTCCCATCAGAACCAAGTACCACCATTCCTCTCCTGACTGCCTCCACTATCAGTGGTTCAGTCAGTAGAATGCCTGATTTGTATATTTTTCATAGTAGCCTGCCATCTGGCCAGCAAAGGAGTACAACCTCACTGCTGAGTAGACCTCTGTATCTTGCCAGCAGACATCATTAACATCATTCTGGTCAGGAGAAAGATGCTGCCATTTTTTCTTGTTTCTTTCCTTAGTACATCTACATACGAGATTGATTCTGCACTGGCAGCTCATAACCACTATCAGCATAGCACTCCCTTTACAATAAAATGGATCCGCCTTTTATGCTCAAGGATGTCCTACACACCATCACCGAACTTATTGTAAACTTTTCATTTATTAAGGGAGGGATTATGGTTCAGGTGATGCAGCCCTCCCCCCACACACACTTTTTCCTAAACATTCCATGTTAACTTCTACCTAGAGAATCAGCAGGAGGTGGCTTGTTTGAAGAATGATACTCTCTCCAACAGTGCACCTCAACTGAACTACAGCAACACTGGAATAAGTCTGTCAGTGTTCCCTACCAATGAGTGGGCAGAGCTGTAAATACAGAGATCTGGACTCATATCCAAGTCCAACTGGGGTCACTCACTGTGTGTCTGTAAGCAAGTCACTGTACATCCCATTGCTTAAGTCTGCCCATCTGTAACATGGGTGGAAATGTAGCAGGTCTCTATGAACTGGAGAACAAATATGATTTGGTGCTTGTGAATCCTGAGAGGAGCCCCTATTGATGAACAAAACTAGGTCTTTATTTATTTAGTTCTTAATTAATCAGGAAAGACATACTGAGCTGATTACAACTTGTTTCCAATGTGTTCTGGGATAGGGAAAGACAAGAGTAATGTATACAAACAAGCAATAATTGCATGGACAGTTAAGGTATACACACAAGAATAATTACATGGCAAGTAGGACTAAGTAACAAACACTAGGCTACAATCATGTATGCAATTTATACAATAGTTGTGCAAGTTATGCAACTGGGGTGGAGAAATGCAACCCATAGGGTAGCAATGAGGTACTTGTAAAGTGTATAGTGCTGTTAGAAGGAGGAGACAGAAGCCATCCAGTGGGTTTTGATAAAGAGCAGATTTAAGGTACCGGGGGAAGCAGGGGATTGCAGATGGGTGGTCAAGAGAATGTCAGGAAGAGGTGAGTGTAACAGACAGAAAGGGAGGGGACAGGGACAGATATCAGGAGCAAGTGCAGGTGTGGGTAGAGAAGTCATGGAGTATCGAGAAGAGTGAGTGAGTGAGTGCTGGAAAGAGGCAGAGCAGATGTTTTGTGGGAGGGGAATTCCATAGTTTAGGAAAATGGTAAGAGAAAGCAGCCTGGCCAGCTGTTCATTTTCTAGAAGGGAGTGCAAGGGAGTGGTAGCCAGAGTTATGAAGGGTGTAAGAGGAGGATTGGGGGGAGGGGTGGAGATGAGAGAGGCAAGGTAGGAGGGGAGGGGGGAGGGAGGTTAGCCAGTATTTAAAGACAAAGGAGGTACAGTAAGCTAGGAGTCGAGCTTCAAGGGAGGGAAGGGAGAGAGAGGAACAGAGGGAACAACGGTGGGTGTAGGGCAGACAGTCTAAAGCAAAACCACAGAAGGAGTTAAAGATGGGGTCCAGTTTGACTACAGTAGTCTTAAGAATGGCACTGTAGAAAATATCACCAAAGTTGAAGATGGGAAGAATAATTTTCTTGACAATAGATCAGCAGGCAGAAAGAAGAATGCAACCTCTGTTCCTGTATAAAGAATCGAGTATACAGTGACTTTTTTGTGGATGGCATCCACATGTCTGGAAAAGTCAAGGCGATGGTCAAGCCAGACTCCAAGGTACTTAAATAAGGGAACATCATCAATTGTGGCCCCATCAAAGGTGTGGAAGGAGGAGAGGGTAGTAAGCTTTGTAAGCTTCTGTCTGGTGCCAAAGGTCATGGACACTGTTTTTGTTTTCATTGATAGGTGGTTAGGTCCCCACACAAGACACTTGGGTTAAATCCCAGTACTGACACTGTAGTGCAGCATGAGAGGGGTGCTGCACTCCTGAGGTGCCATCTTTCAGATGAGATGTTAAACCAAGGTCCCATCTGCCTGTTCTGGTGATAGTTCAGATGGATGTTAAAGATCCCATGGCAGTTCTCAAAAAGAGTAGGGGAATTTTTTGTTCGGTGCTAAAGAAAATCATATTACAGAACATAACACATATTTAATCATAAAACAACCAAGAGAGAAACAGAAACAAAAGCTTACACATATGTAACATACAAATTATTTTAAAACCTACTTCTCCCTATTATCTAAAACAGGTATTAATAGTATACCAAACATACTTAAAATTATACTTACTGAAAAGACAAAAGGAAAACATGAGATAATAAAAACAAAGGGGGGGGGACCAAAAATACCCAAACTCATTTGTCCTATTTACATTTCTTGTAGTCCTACCCTTACTACAATTTATAGAAACAAGTATAAACATCAAACTTACCCTGGTTATTCCTATCCTTTAACACAGTTAGGCCACTCTCTCCACTAAAGTTCATACATCTGCACTGGGAAAGTCAGCCTTTCTTTTTTATTTATTCCTTGTACTTCTGTATTTATTCTTCCTATCAATCCAGCTACGTCAATATTATTTTGCTGCAATACATATTGGCATTGAATTTGCCATATGACCCACTTAATTGCTACCATAACTACTGTAAATGTTCCTTTATGGAACTTTTTCCATTCTTCCCCTGTGACTCTATATATCAGGGTATCATAAGTCATTTCCTTTATATTTGGTATTCCCCACTCACCTGCCAAAGAATTCCACAGTTGATCAATAAATGTACATTCAAAATATAAATGTCTCATCATTTCAACCCGATTTATGCATCTTTCTCTTAAACATATTCTATCTGTCATTGCTTTGTGGTGATGATTTCCCATGACATCAACTCATTGAGGCACCAAGATGCCTGTAGGTGGCAGCAGAAAAAATACTCCTGAGGTCTTTAACACCTTCAGACGTCCTGAACTGTGCCACTGAGGACATTAGATGCCTGAGGACATCACTGCTTAAAACTTAAATATTTCACACACTGAAGTGAATACAATTGACTAAATAGCACAATTGGAAAGATAATGTTCTGCTGAACAACTTTGCTTTGATACTTTGTGTCTGTTATGCATACTTTAGAAGATATTCACATTTTTGTATGGTATGATGTGTTTGGCTGACATTTGTCTTTCAGGCTTCACCTAGCCACCTTAATAAAACAGAAAAGAAATACAAGTATCATATTAGAAAAAAAAATCACTTTTTAGTACAAAATTAGTTTTGTACCTCCATCTAATTTATGGATGCTTAATCCGGTGTTGATACATTAAATATTGTCCCACAAAAAATGGTTTCCATTGCCTTTTTTAATGAAAAAAATGTTTTGCTATTTCAACCAATACAGAAAAAATAGGAACTACTTATAATTAATTGCATAGTGCCATTGGAAAGGTAATTTTGTGCTGAACAACTTTTCTGCTCGTACTTTGCGTCTAGCACTTACTGTTCATGAGGTATTCACATTTGTTTGTGACATGCTGATCATGACCTGATTTTGCTCAGAAAGCTCCATGTTGCACTGTTAAAAGTTGTGAAACTCTTAAAGAGCTGCTGAGGCTTCAGTGAGTTAAGTCAGTCATGGCAACACATGCATAGGGTATCCCACATTTTTGGGGGGAACACGAATCTCTGTAAGCTGGGCTGTGACCACTGAGGTTGAGATATTATTTGGGAGGGTGAAACACGGAACTGTCTGTACTACTTTTGCCAGGATGTTTTTATAAGAAACCTTTCTTGTGGTATATCTCATGTCCTGTTCTGTCAAGTTCCAATCCTTTAATTTTTTAAAAACCTCTTTTAAATACACAGACTCTCCCACTACTGGGGACCCCACGTTTGGGTCCTCTATTTATTCAAGATGGATCAAATCTGTCTTTAAGGAAATTTACCCACTCCATAGTCTAATGTATTAAGGGAAGAAGGTTGGAATACACATATATTAAGAAAAAAAGATAACTGGGTGTAACATATCTAATCCTCCCTCCTGAATAGGCCTGTAAGTTATTTGGCACTTCACGGGGTTTAGCCTATGACCCCACAGAAGATGGAAAGTGACACTATAAGTTTTAGTTTCCAACTTAATTGGTAGGGGAAATATACTACATGTATTTAAAAAAGGGAAATAATAAAAGTTTTATACATAAAAAAACCTTTTTTCCTTACATGGGGAAAGTTTTCCATCTATTTATTTTTTCTTCTGCTTTCTCAATACAGGATTCCTAATTTAACATAGCAGAATCCTTGGTTCCAAATGAAATCCCCAATATTTTAAGTGGAGGCTCTGATAACTGTATATCACCTATTATAATACCTTCAGTAGTTCCTAACTGATTTATCACCACACTCCCAACTTTAGCTTTATTGATCAGTGCACCTGATGCTTCAGAGAAAACTTCCACAATTTCAAGAGTTTTCTCCTCTGACCCCCTATCAGCTACAATAAGTGTGACATTGTCTGCATATGTCATGAGTGCCAGGAATAATCATTGATTTAGCCATACAATATGAATGATTTCCCTTTTGGATCCGAACCTTCTTAAGAGGGGGGTCAATTGCCAGAACTTACAACAAGGGGCTCAACTGGCACCCTTGTCTTACACCTCTATTGATTTTGATGTGTCTTCCTGTCCTTCCATTCACTACTGGATTTGTGTAAGCATGCTTATATAAAATTTCCATTCATTTCACAAATCCTTCCAGTATGTCATACTTCCTTAATACCTCAAACAGGCATTCATGTGGAACCGCATCAAATGCTTGTGATTGATCTAAAGTGAGGAGAAACCCAGTGGCACTTTGTTGACAGAACAATTCTTTGATTAGTTTTAAATTGTCCATCATTGAATGCTGGGGGATACCACAAGTCTGTGCTATAGAGACTATATATTGTGCTACTTTAGCCAATCTGGCACTTAAGATTTTGCTTAATAATTTCCAATCGACATTTATTAAACTAGCTGGTCTCTGATTCATTATTTGGGCTCTATTACCTTTTTTAAAGATAAAAGACTGTCAAAAGACTGTCAGCTAAAGCTTTAGGGAAGGGTGTTTCCCCCATCCCCTAGAATCTCATTAAATATCAGTAGTAAATATTCTTCTAAGAGTTCCACTGTATTTTGTAGAATTCCCCTTGAAGACCATCAGGTCCAAGAGATTTCCCTGTTTTTACCATTGCAATGGCCGTCAATAGTTCAGCTTTGGTAATTGGGGTGGTCAAGGATTGTGCTTCTCCCCTAGGGATCTTAGGGATGTCTATATTATTTAAAAAGTCATTTAGGAAATCTGAACATGGTGTGGACTGTCTGAACAAATGCCAGACATGAGCATCTACTACTTGCATTATTTCAGCCCCATCCTTTGTTATATGTTCAGTCTAAGTTTGTAATTCAGTCATGAATCTAGATTCCATTCACTGGTGGCAACTGTCATACAGGTTTAATTGTTGTGCTTTACCCTGGGTTCCAAATTTTTGCTCAAAAAGCAGTGTCTAAGCCCTATTGTATTGGAAATCTTTCATATCCTTACTTACTTCCTTCCTGTATCTGTTCCACAAGACCCTCCCCTGTTTCTACCATTTGGGACATTAATATTTGTAATTTCTGACATAGTTTGAGATAGTTAAAATATTAGCATTGGCTGCTTGTTTTGTCCTTCTACTACAATATAACTTTATGTCATTCTTGGTGTCCTGCCACCACAACAAGGGGTTTTCATAAATTGTAAATACCAAGAGATGAGCCTTGATTTCATCCTGTAAACCTAGCATGAAGTCTGGTTCCTGTAAGGAGGACACATTGAATCTATAGATCATGCTCAATATAGATTTGTTGCTAGGAATTCCCAATTGTACATGAAGCAAAACATGGTCTGTAGTCTCAATGGGGAGAGTTTTACATACAGTTATTGGTACCCAGTGGGATACAAAGAACATGTATATTCTAGTTGATAATCTGCCTTTGTAAAAGATGTGTGCTGGATTGTCGGACACCTTGCTTGCACAATCTACCAACTTCGCAATTTTGTACATCCTATTCAAAAAGTTGGAATCATTATATAATTTATTTGTTAGACCTGTTTTATCTTGTAATGACAAAATACAATTAAAATCCGCCCCCCCCCAAAAAAAAATCACTGATTTTGTAGTATACAAATAAGGCTGGATTTGTTTTAAAACTGCAATGCACTGATACTTTGTCTGGGGGTTATAAAGATTCAGCAATTATAGGTCCTGGCTTTGTAACCTTATATCTAAAATTAGGACTCTACCTGGAATCAAATCAATTAACCTGGATAATGTTATTTTCATACCCATTATTAGAATACCCAAGCCAGAGCATTCTTCCTCCCCTAAAGACCAAAAAGATGGTCCACTGTGCCATTCTTTTTTTGCTATATATTGTTCCTGAAGAGTGTGAATTCTAGTGTCTTGTAGAAATACAATATCCATTCATAATTCCTGCAATAAAAAAAAGTAGTGTGCCTTCTTTGGGGGTCCTTGATGCTGTTTGTATTGAGTGACCCCACTTTAAGGTTTCAAGGCATAACCTTGTTTAGGTTCCTTCCGGTATTCGGGCTCTAATCTCGACCTCCTTGGGGGACTTGCTGTTAGATGTCTTCATTTTCTTTTTCTTTATTTCCTTTAGTAACTTTGAATCTCCTGATGTTCTTTCCATATCAGTGGTGATATTAGGCAGGGATGATGTAATGGAAGAGGTGTCAGACTCCTCCTCATCATCCGCTCACTGTTTCCTTTTGGTTAATGATGAAAATCTATTGCCAGGCGGTATTTGGCACTCCTGACTTGTACTTTGTTGTGCTACATTTTTATGCATCTGGCTTCTTGTTACTCTTTTAACCTTTTGCATCTCCCATTTCTTCTTGGGGGGGTTAAAAACTCTGCTTGTGACTTGGACTGACTTGATTCTGTAGAAGGGATGGTTGTTTCCACAATCTCTACCTTGTCCATCCTTTGTGGAATGAGTTCTATAAGAGTGTCACCCTCAGACTGCATGGATACCTTGTGAATTGGGTTTGGGGAGCCTGCCTGTGATTCAAACCTTGTTCTTTCTTGGCTGGTCCTGCGTTCACTTTGGTATGGGTGATAATTCTCATCAGGGGGGATCCCCTCATTTCCTTCTTCTGCCTCAGCACTGTTTTCATTGTCAGGGCTACTACGAGCCACCCATGAGTAATTCTTGAAAGATTGATTTGTTTCATCACAAAGGCTACAATGTAACGGGGAAGGACAGTTAATTGCCACATGTCCTATGCCATTACACAGAGAACATTACAGTTGGTTGCAGGCACTGCTCAGGTGGGTATATGCCCCACATTTGAAGCAAGATCGCAGTTGTCCTGTGTAGAACACAAATCCCCACTCTCTACCCAGGTAAAAACAACTGGGGGAGGTGATGAATAACCCCATTTGTCTGTTATTCAGACTTTAATTTGCCAACCACCAGTCCATATATCCTCTGAATCTATGATAGGGTCGGGAAGGCTGAACACATTACATTTAGCCTTCAAACAGTACAAGATGTCTCCAATTGCCACACCCTCATTTTTGAATAATATTGTAACTGTACGGTAAGTTGATCTTAATAGTGGAATAACCATAAAATGTTTCCACTCTGGAGTCTGTCTCAAACCTTGATATAATTGCCAGAAGCATTCCAAACCTTCAACTGTTTTAAAACTTACATCAAATATGGGGTCACCCGAAGTGTTAATAAGTGCATATATTTCCTGTGCAGCAAACCCCATACTCTCCTTTATCAAAGTCTTCCTAACATAAATTCTGTCTGGGTAGCCTCAAGGCCTCCTCTATATTTAATCTGGGTAGCATTTTTCCATTTGGCCAGTTTGGGAGGTGTATGGAAAAGGCCAGCAAAGGTTTTTTGCTTTGGGCCCTGTTGGTGTGCCTCTGGTCATTCTGTAACAAGCTGCTCATTTCTAAAACAGCCCTCTTCTGAAAACGTTTCTGTGCTACTGTAAGTGCAGATTTTGCATGCTTTGAGGTAGAATGGATGCGGGGCAGGGGGCTGGTTTTGGCGAGGGGGGTTATTTTCGTTAAGTATATTTTCAGATACTCTTTTTTCTCTACCTTTTCCATAAGTCTGGCAGCCTGAGCAAGCTTATTCAAGAATGGAATATGCAGGCGAGGGGAATCTCCTAATTCAAGAGATGAGGAGACCTCCATAGTGTCACTGGATACATCTTGTACTCTCTCAGGCAAGGCCCAAGGTTGGTCCTTAGAGTGCCTGACCCAACCTGCCTGTCTAAGAGCCTCCTCTATGGAAAACCCTGTCACCAGAATGTTATCATCATAATCAGGCATCATGTCTCCTTTTTGCATAGCTGCACCTTGTTTATTTCCAAGATGCTGCTGTGCCATTTTCCCTGAATCATTTAATAGTCCAGAGTCATTTCCATCCTCAAATGATTTTCCATTTATTTCCCTTTTTTCCTTGTTTTTTGCACCACCCTTCCCCCTTTCAGTTTTACACTTTCTTGATCATTCTTTGATATGCCATCGTAAATATAACATTTTTCAATTCCCTTTTCCCCTTCACCAGACTCATGGGCCTGAATATTATTTTATTTATCCTGTATATGCAATTCCCCATGTCTCATGGGATCAACATTTTCAGTACCCTGTACATGATATGCACTGTTAATATTTGCACTCACTGTACCTGTAGCCTTTTGTTGAGGTGGATCCTCATTTGTTTCTCTTACTGTGATAACCCTTCCTTCCTTGTTCAAGTTGCTGACAGTCGGCGTTGGCCGCCCATCATACATTTCCTTTGATGCGTCATCTGCAACACTCATAATAGTTTCAGACTTTTGTTGCACAATTACTCCTGCCACTGACTCCTCTAGCTGTTGTAGTTGTGGAATCCCTGTTCCAACCATATCGCTGGTATCAGTAATTTTTAGCAGTTGCAACAAACAATGCCTTTGTTGCCTGGATAGCTGTGCAACTAAATTGCTGCAATTCCTCACATTTGATATCCATACCAATCTCACAATCTGCTATTTCCATTTCTTTGTTCTCTGATGCTGGACCTGCAGGCAGGGAGAACTGTTCACCTGCAGGTTCACCAGCCAAATGACTCAGCACAGGTTCATAAGCCATTGCAACAGAACCCCCTCACAAAGAGTAGGGGAATTTTTTATTCATAGCTAAAAGATAGATGTATACCAGAAGAGTAATGCATCAATCAACAAAACAGGAAGCATCAAAAACAATACAGAATAACTCCATGTCAAAGGTTTACACATCATAATTAAAACAAAAGTATTATGGTCTTAAAAGAAACAAAAGGAAAACAAACAAATTCAAAAACGCAGCTGTTCTGATTATACATGCTGTAAACATAACACCCTGACCCTCCTAAATCAAGTAGAAACTTCATACGACAGTATACCTCAGAAAACCCCATCCAAAAAAGTAACACCCGAAGAAAATTTAGACTAGACTCTACATGTTAAATCAGGAAGAATGAAACCCTACTTGCGTTACTAAAACATTTTGTTTCTTTCCCAAGTTATTCCAATAAAACAGAGGATCAAACATAAGCATTCCTAACACCAGTCCCTAGTGCCTTGTATAGTTTAGGATGCCATAGCTGCAGTCCAGTCCCTCCACCAGACCTCATGCATCTGCAGTGGAAATGTCAACTGTTCCTTTTTATAGATACCTTTCACTTCTGTGTTTATTTGACCAATTAACCCTGCCACATCAATATTTTTCTTCTGCAACACATATTGACACCTAATGTACCATATGATCCATTTTAGGGTTGCTGAAACTACTCTCAGCATTCCCTTATGAAATTTATTTCACCCTCCTCAAATTCCCCATATATTAAAATATCATAATTCATATGTCGCATTTGTGGTAAACCCCAGTTTGTTGCTAGCAAATCCCATAACCCATCAATGTATGGGCACTCAAAATACAAATGTCTCATTGTTTTAATCTGATTCACACATCCTTCTCTCAAACATATCCTGTCTACTACTGCCCTGTGGTGGTGGTTCTCCCTGACATTAAGTTGGTCATGGCAACACATACACAGTGTGTCCCACATTTTTGGAGGGACTCGAACTTCTGTCAGCTGAGATAATACATCCGTAGTTGAAATATTGTGTGGAAGAGCAAAACAAGGAACCCTATCTACCTCTTTCACCACACTATTTTTATAGGCAACCTTCCTTACAGCATACCTCATGTCCTGGAACAGGTATAAGAATCTGGGCAGGACAGTCATTCTCAGTGAGGATATCCTAGAGTGCATTGGTAGATTAATCAGGGACCATCTCTCAATGTCTCTTTTCAGACTGTTTATAAGTGGGGTATAGTTTGCTTCATAGAGTTGTGAGAAGTGCTTTATTCTACCTGTTCCAAAGTCTACCAATACTTATCCACAAGAATACTTTTCAGACCCGGAACAAACTGTTCACTAAGTTTATTTGGAACAACAAGAAACCCTGGGTTAGTCTCAAAACCCTGCAGACCCACTGGGATGGAGGGGGACAGTTTCTCCCAGACTTGGAGGACTATTATCTCGCCACACATTTAAAACATGCTTTGATGTGGTCCAACTCTAATATGCATGCAACCTGGCTGACTATGGAGAGGGGTGTGGAGGGTTGGGGACGGCATAATATACCCGGAGAACAGAATGGCCAGATCCCATGAAAGAGGCAGCTGCCCCTGTCTGGACTTAGTCTCAACTAGGAACACAGTCCAGGCAATACAAAGAATATGGCAAAAATATGGACTAAGGGACTCCATGTGGCCCTGACGGAGGCTAATAGGGGACCCAGACTCTTTGCCAGGTCAGATGGATGGGATCTTTTGGGCATGGGATAGACAGGGACTATGATCCCTGTCATAGTTTTTACAGGGGGATGTAGTCCTGGACTTCGACTTCCTAAAGAACAAGTATGGTCTACAGCACTCTGATCTTTTCAGATACCTGCAGGTTAGAACATATAGACTTACCTTAAAGAAAAGGGACAAGGACCCAAACAGGATGGAGACTCTCTTGAATGCCATATTGGAGTGGAGGAAGGTGGATAACCAGAGGGGGATGATCTCAGGTTTGTATAGGGGGTTGTCCACCTTAAGGGGAGATCCCTTGGCAAGAATTAAAGCAAGTTGGATGAGAGAAGCCAACCCGGATCCTCTGGAGCCAAATTGGAAGAATGTGTTTTATATTGCAAAGAGGATGACACACTCCCCCCAATGGCAAGAATTTGCCTGAAGGATCTGGACCCTCTACTCCCCCCCCCAGCAGATTAACAAAAGAAGTCCTGACATCACTGCAGAATGCTGGAGGGGATGTGGGGAACTCACGGTGGAAAACGTCCAAATCTTCTGGACATGTGGAAACCTGCAGGGGTTCTGGAATGGGGTGGGCGATGCCCTGGGGAACATATTCATGTTGGACCAGCCTTTGAACTGGTGTTCTGCGGTCCCGGGGACACCCCGAGGGACTTAGGAGAGCAAATTCACGGTACCTCTAGGCTATCCTGATTTCAGCAGACCATAAGGCCATTACAAAGAGATGGCTGATACCAGGCCCCCCGAACAAACAGGAATGGGTGAGGGTAGTACGCAGCATATCTGAGATGGATGAATTTACCCACAGGTTGGACCATAGAATTGCCCTATACAGCAGAAGATGGACCAGATGGGAAGTCTGGTTAAATGCAAACTATCAGGAAGAAGATCACACCTTAAACTGGGGGAGGGGAAAAAAGACAACCTGGTTTCCCATGGACAGCCCCTGGAGAGAAGAGAAGAGGAGAAGGTGGGCATGAACTGCTGACCAACCTACCAGGGACACTCATAAGTTTCTGAATTGAATAATGAAGCAAAATCATAAGGATAAAATGAGTTTCAGTGACTTAGTGATGCTGTGTATAAAATCCTGCCTAACATATGTAACTGAAGTTATAATGAACTCTTTACCTAGCTTAAAAGCTGTCTTCGGAATTCAGCATGTATGGAATTTGTACCCGATTGTTGTTAATAAACATGAATTTAAAAAAAAAAGTATATCTCATGTCCTGCACTGTCAGGTTCCATCCTTTCAATTTCTTAAATACTTCCTTTAAATATACAGCTTCTCCCACCAAAGGAGTTCTACAGGGGCCCCATGATTGAGCTGTCCATTTGTGAAAAAACAAATCACATCTGTCTCTAAAAAAATCCACCCATGGCAGAGTACTAGCAGTTAGTAATGGTAAAATATTAGAATACACATACATGGTGAAAAAGAAGATGACTGGTTGTAACATGTCCAGCCCCCCCCCCCGAATAGGCCTATATGTTATCTGTCGCTTAACCAGATTTAATCTATTGCCCCATAACAATCTAAAAGCTATATTGTAGATCTCAGTTTCTAACTTAACAGGTAAGGGAAATATACTACTCATAGTTAAAAAAAGGGAGATGATGAAGGTTTTAAACAAGAAAACTCTTGTTTTCCTGGGCATAGGGAAAGATTTCCAGTAGTTCAATTTCTGCTCTGCTTTCTCAATACATGCATCCCAATTTAGGGTGGCCAAATCCTTGTTTCCAAAAAAGATTCCCAAAATTTTTATTGGAGGGTCTGATAATTGAATACCACCTATTTCATCGGAATCTGTGTCCTGTGCCTCATCTAGCACCATTCCCCCACATTTATCCTTGTTAATTCTGGACTCTGATGCCTTTGAAAATTCCTCTACAATTCCCAGGGCTTTCTCTTCTGCGTCTCTGTCTGCCACCAGAAGTGTCACATCAACGGCATAAGCCAGAACCACTGAGAACTGTCAATAATGTGACCCCCGATGCACCTTATGTCCCTATCTACTTCCAACCATCGCAAAAGGGGATCTGTAGTTAGCATGTATAACAGGGGGTTCAAAGGGCATCCCTGCTGTACCCCTCTTAAGATTGGCATATGTCTCCCTCTCCTACCATTTACCACTTGAGTGGAAGACGCATGTCTATACAAAAGTTTCACCCACCTCACAAACCCCTCAGGTATGTCATACTTCCGTAAAACTGCAAACAAATAATTATAGGGAACTGCATCAAATGCTTGTGATTGATCCAAAGTTAGGAGAATCCCCTGAGTACCTTGTTGGCTAAACAGCTCCCTGAGTAATCTCAAGTTATCCATCATTGACCTGTGAGGTATATCACACATTTGGGCTGATGAGATAACATATTTGACCACATTCACCTCTCTGGTACATCAAATTTTGCTTAATAACTTCCAATTCATACTCAGTAGACTAACTGGCCTCCAGTTCAAAATGTGGGCCCTATCACCTTTTTATACAGAAAAATCAAGAGGCTGTCAGCTAATGCTTGTGGTAAGAGGAACTGTCCTTGCAGTACTTCATTAAAAACTACCAATAAATGATCACTCAATAGTTCCACCATTTTTTTATAAAACTCTCCTGGCAGTTCATCAGGTCCTGGGGAAGTACTTGACTTGTCCTCCACAATTGCAGTAAGCTGCTCAGCCTTTGTGATTGGTGTAGTAAGAAACTTTGCCTCCCCCTGTGGAACATTAGGGAGGGCAAGATGCTGTAAGAAATCTGTTAGGGAGTTTGAACAAGCCTCAGACTTTCCAAAGACCTGTCTCAGATGCGTCTCCACTACCTGCAGAATTTCCACTCCATCCTTTGTAATACTCCTGCCTCTGTCCACAGTTCCATCATAAACCGGGATTCCACCTGCTGAGGACAACTTTCATATGGGGTCAGCTAACTTGCTTTTCCCTGAGTGCCGAACTTCTGCTCAAAAAACAGAGTTTGGGCCCTGTCATATTGAAAGTTTAAAATGTCTGTTTTAACCAATGTTATTTGTTCTGATAAATCTTCCCCTGTATCAACTATCTGAGACAATAACATCTGCAACCTATACCTAAGTTTAAGATAGTTTAGATATTTAGAAGTGGCCACTTGTTTAACCCATCTACTGCAAAATAATCCTATGTCCCTTTTAGTGTCTTGCCACCATAATTGGGGGTTGTCATGAAGATCAAAGACCGAAAGACAGCTGAAATTTCCTCCTGCAATGCTGCTATAAAGTCTGGATTCTCTAAGGAGGATACATTAAACCTCCAAACTGTGCCAGGCAGCTGCGTGTTACAAGGGGTGCCTAAATGCACCTGAGGCAGCACATGATCGGAGGTCTCAATGGGGAGAGTCTCGCAAGCAGCCACAGGCACCTATTGTGATACAAATATCATGTTGATCCTAATGGATAATCTACCTTTATAAAAGATATGCGCTGGACTAGTGGATTTCACACCTGCACAATCAATCAAGTTGGCACATTTGTACATCCTATTTAGAAAATTAGTCATTATATAATTTAATAGTAAATCCTGTCTTATCTTGTAATGACAAAATGCAGTTAAAATCCCCCCAAAACCCACAGATTTAGTTGTATGCAAATTAGGCTGAAGCTTCTTAAACACCTCAATTCATTGATATTTTGTCTGTGGGTCATACAGGTTCAAATGTCTGAGGTCATGACCCTTAAATCTCACATCAAGCAGCAAAACACGGCCTAGTATAAGATACATGAGTCTAGTTATTAATGCTCCCTTACCTGAGATCAAAATGCCCAACCTCGAGCATGTCTCTTCCCAAAAAAACCAAAAAGATGGACCACTATGCCATTCTTGTTTAGTTAAGAACTGTTCCCTAAGTGTATGTAGCCTCGTATCTTGTAGGAAGACAATATCCATCCTTAATTTCCTCAACAAATAAAAGGTTGTCCATCTTCTCTGGAGGGGGGGTTAATACTGTTGGTGTTAAGCAACCCCACTGCAAGAGTCCCAGGCATTGTATAAGTCCCATGACATCTGACAACAAAATTCCATCATCTCCTTTCCCAGGTGACTTGCTGTTTGATTGTTTCATTCTCTTTTTTTTTCTTCTTTTTCAGAGTTTTCGACTCTCCAGAAGTTCTTTCATTATCTGTGGTCAACTCCAGAAGAGATGAGGCCATGGAAGAGGAATCTGATTCTTTCTCCTCATCTGCCCATTGTTTCCTCATTGACAAGGAGGAAAATCTATTGCTGGTTTGCAGTAGGAAAGCCTGACTCCCTCCTTGTAACCCATCATCTTTTCTCATCTGGCTCCCTGTAATCCTTCTGGACTTTTGCTGCTCCCATTGCTCGGTAAGTGAGGGTGGTAAAAATATTTCTGGGGCAGAGCCTGCTTTAGATTGTAGGAAGGGGTAGCTTTCTGAACCTCCTCGGGTTCATCCAATGTTTGAGGGCCCAATACTTCACCATCTCTTTCCCTGTGAACCTCCTTTGTTGACTGTGGAGGTATCTTCTGACTATGAATTGGTGAGCTCACTAAGAGATCTGCCCTATCCATGAGAGAGCCAGAACATTGGCCTCTATGAGTAGCAGACTGCTGATCTTCTTGGGACATCTCTTCAATATCTTCTCATTTCCCATAGTTTCAGGGCCATTATGAGCCACCCAAGGACAATTCCAAAAGGAGTGGGTCATTTCATTACAGAGGTTGCAGTGTAATGAAGAAGGACAATTGATTGCTACATGCCCAATACCACTGCATAATGAGCATTTTAGTTGGTCACAGGTGCTACTCAAATGGGAGTAGGCCTCACACTGAAAACAAGATCTGGGCTGGCCTGCACAGACTATAATGCCATGATCCCACCCTAGATAAAAGCAACTAGGAAGGTGCTGTATTGCTCCATTCATCTGGGGTAATCTCACTTTAATCCACCAACCCCCTGTCCATATGTCTTCTGAGTCAATAATCAAGTCAGGGAGCCCCAACACTGAACTTTTGGTTTTCAACCAGTATAAAATGTCTCCTATCACAACCCCCTCATTTTTAAAAAGAACTGTTATTGTATGGTATGTTGGTCTGGAAAGAGGAATGACCACAAAAGTTTTCCATACAAGTGTTTGTTTCAGGCCCTGGTATCTCTGCCAGAATCTCTTCAAACCCTCATCTGTTTTGAAGCTAAGATCGAAGATGGGATCACCTGATGTATATATAAGTGCATAAATTTCAAGCACTGAGAACCCCATACTCTCTTTAATCAATATTTTCCCAACATGTATCCTGTCAAGGTACACCTCCAGGTTTCCCTGTACTTGGTTCAAACTGCATTTTTCCATTTGGCCTGTTCAGGGGGTGTATGGAATAAACTGGCAAATGTCCTAGGTTTGGAGCCTTGTGGCCCTGCCTCGGGCCTTCCAGCACCAAGGTGCCTATGTCTAGGGTGTCCCTCTTCACTGAGATGGGCTTGTGGAACTGCAGGAGCAGGCTGTGTCTGAATTGTAGTAGCCTGGGTGTGGGGGGTCGAGATCTGAGGCTGAGGAGGGGGTTATTGCCAGCCATGCCTTCCTCCATGCTTTGAGCATTACCATCCATAGATCTTGTAGCTTGAGCCAATTTGTTTAGAAATGTGGCATGCATCTGAGGGGAGACATTTAATTCCAGGAAGGAAGGTACCTCCAGGGGATCACTTGCTGAACCCTGTAATCTCTCTGGAGAGGCCCATGGTTGGTCTTTAGAATGTCTGACCCAACCTGCCTGCTTGAGTGCCTGTTCCACAGTTAACCTGGTTACCAAAACATTCTGGTCATAATCTGGCAATAGAGCGCTGTGCTGCTCATGCAAGTGACCCAGACCCTGTTCTGTTGCCCCACATACAGCCTTCTGAGTTGAGTCATTATTTATTTCAACCCCTTTTCCTCCTTCAACCAGCTGTTCTGCATCCCCACCCAATATTTCACTGCCCGAAATACTTTTGGACAAAGTCTGCTTGCCTCTGTCTACCTTTGCGATTGTGTTCCCCACGACCACTTCTCTAGACAAATCACCTCATTTCAGCGTTATCAAAGGTCAACTCATTTTACAAACGTTAGCATCTGCAGACTGATAGGATGTAAAAATGTCTTGTTTTATACTCATGGTACCTACTGCTACTGCCAGTGGTAATTCACCTTCATAAGCTGATGTCTCAGTGCTGCCAACCAAGGACATTGGCCATTTGTCAAAAATATCAGCTGCTGCATCACCTGCAGCTACCTTCCTCACTTCCACTCCACTGATCCCACTGCTGGCATCCATCATCTCAGCAGGCTCCATATCAGTCACAGACAGGTCCTCTGGATTAGATTCTTGAACTGCATCCATCAGTGTAAGCAAATTCAGCAAACAAAGCCATTGCTGCTTAGACAGTTGTGCCATTAGGTCATCTTCAGAAAAAATCTCCTGTCTCAAAGTTTCTTGAACAGTGTCCATATCCTCAGTCCTCTCATTCAATGAAATTGAATCATTCTCCAATACTGGACCTACAGGCAGGGAGAACTGCTCACCTGCAGGTACACCAGTCAAATTGCCCAGCGCAGGATCATCAGCCATCACAACAGCATCCCCTAATCAAGAGTAGGGGAATGTACCCTGTGTCCTTGCCAAATTTCCCCCATTCACTACAAATACCACCAACAGCTTGATCTGGTTCAAGGTCAGTTGGCATTCATCTGTATCCCCCTTCCCCAGGTTGTGCCTGAAAATAGGCAGAATTTGTCTAATGCACTTACCCAGTCAACAAAAAAATAATAAATAGACTAGAACCACAGCTGGATACTGCTGAAATCCAGCTGGCATTTGACCATCTGATCAGATGAGGAACCAGAAGTTAATGGTACCATGTCATCTGCATACATGTGGATGAACACAGAGAAGCAGGCAGCAGGGAGGTCATTCAAGAAGACCAAAAAGAGTATCAGATCAAGGATGGACACTTGGGGGACACCAGTACTGATAGGGAGCTGGGGGAGATAAGGAATCACCAAGCTTAACAGACTGAGTCCTTCCACATGGTAGGGGAAAAAACAGTTTGTTGAGGAGATGGAGAGCCCTGCTGCCTTAAGCTTGTCAAGGAGAAGGGGATGGGCTATGGTGTTGAAGCCTTTGACCAAGTCAACAAAGATGGCTGAGGAGATACTGTAAGTCCCTGTTCCATGCCTGAGAGAATGGAGTCAGTGAACCGTAGAAGGAAAGAGAAGGTGGAATGGAATTTACATAAACCAGACTGGATGGGGGTGAAACAAGATGAGGAGTCAAGGAAGGGGGACAGCTGAGCCAACACAAGGTGTTCTTGAAGTTTAGATAAGGTGGGGAGCAGGGAGATAGGATGATAGTTACCAGGGTGGGAGGAGACTCCTCCTTCGGGAAAGGGTATGACAGTGGCCTGTTTCCAGTCATTAGGTACAGAGGCAAGAGAGAAAGAGAAGTTAAGAAGAGAGATAACAGGTAGGGCAATGGCAGGGGCAGAGAGATGGAGGAGTTTGTGGTTGAGTCCATCAGAGCTCTTGCCCTTGAGATGATTAAGAGCCAGGAGAGTCTTGAGGGTCTCAGCAGTAGTAATAGGAGAGAAGGAGAAGGTGGAGATGGGATGGAAGAACAGCGGGAAGAGGAGATGTTGGGAGAGAGAGGAGAGAAGTGTAGAGACACAGGAGGTGAAGAAAGACTTGAATTCAGATGCAGCAGAGAATGAGTCAGAGATTGGGGTGTTTCTTACCTAAAGGACTAGAGTGGAGGACTGGGATGCAGAGAAAATTGTGTGAATGACCTTCCAGAACTTTGAGCGCTGGTTCAGATTACTCTGGAAGGTGGAGGTGAAGTACTCAGCCTTGGCAAGCCTTGTAGTTATGGTACAGGCATTGCGAAGGGTTAAGCCCTTAAGTAAGTCAGCAGGTGAGCCAGAGGACTTATGAGCCTTCCAGGCAAGAACAAGTATGAGTAGACAGGCCAGCACTAGGTCAAGATGCTGAATACAATAACAGCCCGGTCAAGAATCATACAGGAAAAATGGCACCAACAATAAGAGCACCCAGAAAAAACACCATATGCAACAATAGCACCAGCAGTAGCAGTCCAATAACACATGGAGGACTGCAACCATGGTGAAGTAAAAAAACAAAACTAATGTTTTTGTTGGGGGCTTCATGCCATACACACCCACCCACCCTGATTTTCATATAATCAACTCCATGGGTGGGGATGGAACTTGAGGATGGGGAGAACCATGGTGGGGGAATCAAGCAAAAACAACAGTAACAAAATAACACTTAGAGGGGATAAAAAAAATAGACACTTTAAATATCAGAGAAAAATTCTTCTCGGGAGACAAGGAACAGAACCCAGAACTCCAGATCTCCTGTGCTCTACATGCAAGTGCCTTAGCCTCTCCATCACGGGAGCAGCTGGAACAGATACCTA